>OW028747.1:15007500-20007500 GCA_932294355.1 Aporophyla lueneburgensis
CGTCAGGCGGAAGGTGAGGACGCCGTGGCGCCTCTCTATCCACTCCTCAAAAAGGGGACTTACCGCCGCAATTGTGGCATGCCCTTATAACGCGTTTAAGAGATAAATTAGGCCGAAAATGGAACGCCATTCGTTCCATTGGAGAGACATGTCCAGCAGTGGACTGCTGTAGGCTAATATTATAGATATTGAAGCGTGGGGTGGCATTTCATGCACCTACCTTTATAATAGGTAACCTGATGTTAGGTTTTGAAATAATATAAGAAATTGTAATTTATTACACACTAGCTTTTGCCAGCGGCTTCGCCCGCGTGTAGGTTAAAAAATATCCCGCGAGAACGTACCGGGACTACCGGGATAAAAAGTAGCCTATGTGTTAATTCAAGTTATAAACGGAATGCTAATGAACATTTATCCAGGTTATAACTGTTTTCCAAATTTCATCCAAATCCGTTTAGTAGTTTTTGCGTGAAAGAGTAACAAACATACACGTATCTATACATCCATACATACAAACTTTCGCACTTATAATATTAGTAGGATTTATACATTGTTTAAGTCGATCATTGGGCATTTTATTTATAATACAAGTGTTGAAAGAATGACGTTCCGCGGTGACGGAAGATAATATTTGAGAGCACCAGGTTGCATTTGATCTATTTCCTCGGGGCCAGTATCGAATACGACGGACGTGTCAAGTGGTCAACCATGTAGGGTACATTGCTGACTACTTTATGTACGTTTTATTTTACTTTAATATATTTAGATCCATTTGGGGATCTATCCATTAGTTTCTACTTTGAAGTTAAAATTCGAAATTCAATTTGTTGTTTTAGAGCAAGGGTAGCTCTTTTACAACACTGTATTCCTAAACTGAAGTGAAATCTTTCTTCAAATAATTTAAAAAAAAGCATTAGATTTGACAGCATGCTAAACGTTAATCACCCTTTCAGGAACAGCTTGATAGCGACGTTCCATTAAGAGCTGCAACTTCTTACCAGAACACACCCTTAATAGTTAGCTAATGAACTCAATAATTAGTAGTAAATCTATTAGATAGACGCTGAGGTCTTTATGTAAATTGAAACCTATTTCTACAAAGATAAATGTTCATTAACATAATTTACTGTTATCTTTCTACAACTTAAGGTGGAAGTTCCAGGTTAGCCATCGATATTAAATTTTTGGTAAGTACATTCTTTGCAATTTACACGTCAGTACAGTGCTATTATTCGAGAATGTAACACATGTGTATTTACATAATTCTATACAACCCTCTAAGTCAATAAGTTACATTATCGCCATACGTGTTTCCACGTTGTATGGCAATACTGTAACTTATTGACTGCCGGAATTTTCCCTTTTGCTAGCGATGCGAACAAATTTTGATGCCCTGTGATTCCTTTCTCTCATTTTTTATACATGTACATATTATTTGTTCGACGCCAGGCCAGGCCCCTACCATAGGATTTAAATATTATGTGGAAGCGCGATGGTGGGGCCCTGGAGACAAGAGTGGCTGCGAACTGTCCGCCGTGCGCGGAGCTGATTAATACAATCAAACAAAAGACTCACCTGGTTGAAGAACACCTGCTCTGGAGCCTACCTGGATTTATGTATGTAAGTGAGTGTATATTGTATTGTGTAGTGACGTTGTAAGTGGTATCCAGGACACCAGGCCGCTGCAATAGGCCAGAGATTTTCTCCAACATGCGGTTCACTGTCACTTCAAACTATTTCAACTAAAGTTCAAACTAAACCCGTATTATTTCGTCCATTGGGGTTATTTACAATCAAACAATAGGATCACGACTAATTGTCCAACAAAACGATCGGTTCTAAGGGATTACTTTCAAAAGGTCGCGAAATCCAAGCGGCGACGATCCTCCCTTTTTCAAGACCAAAATCAAAGAGAAAGGTCAAACTGACAAATGTAGCTCCGTTTCACGTCATGGTGCGTTCACAGAGTAACCAATTTAAGCGGGACGGAACATTATTAATATTATTTTGTCTCTGAGCATTCTATTTCTTCCCATGGGTGTCGTAAAAGGCGACTAAGGGAATTACTAGAGAATTGGCAGCAGCATTCTCTATGCATATTATCACTTTACTGCGATCGCCAACCCGCATGCCAAGCTTGGCGGTTATGGTAAAGCCCCCCAAATTGGTGTAGGCCTATGTCCAGCAGTGGACGTCTTATGGCATAAATGATGATGATGTCTCAGAGCGTAAATACCCCTTTTTTTTTCAGGATGGGAAATCATCAAATGACTTCTCCCGCTCTGAGCGGAGCGGGAGGGCGTGTCAGACTTTTACTGACTAAAACCCACCCGTGTTGCCATCAGTTGCCCATGTGCCAGGGTCACGGTATCTCTTTCGAACAATCACGCGACCCCGGCAGGCATCGGTCCTAGTAGACCCCTACACTGCTGCTGACATCTCTTTGAGGCGCGCGTGGAACACTGCGCGCCGTCGAAAAGCATAAATATACCCCTTAAGATCATTTAACCCCACTGAATGACTGTTGCATGAAATAGTCATTCAGTGGGATTAAAATGAACTTGGAGGGTTGTATTGATGATTTTATTATTATAATGTTATGCCATTGTTGGTGAAGAGAAAATAAATTATGAATAATTATTTAAAGCCATATTTATGACGATCTTGAATCATATTTTGTTCAACATACAACTTAACACTGACCTGAGTTTGAAAAAAGTTGTTATTTGTTGAGCAAGTAGTCGACAAAATTTATGTTTTTAGTGTTTTTATGATAAATATCATCCAGATTTGTGTATTGCTAAAGATCAATGATTGAAAGGAATTGTTTGCAACGAGTTATTAAATTTTAATTTAAAAAAAAAAATTTTGTTTTCAAACTTCAGGATTTTTTTCTCGGCAATGACGAAGTAGTGCGCTCTAGGGTCTGAGTATATGAATACACTCACTGAGTATTAACTACACGCGGAACCTCCGTCCGATTTAAGGACCCCATACTCTTGCCGTCTCCTTGTAAGTTAAATATAGACAAGTCTTTGAAATATTTGAACCACAACCTAAATATACTGTGACATACATTGTGGTTCAATTCGATATTTGCCACAGATCGAAAGGTAAATACCCTATTAGGTTATATATAGGACGAGAAATAAGGGTAATAAGAATGTAGGAACCTACTTAATTTTTATTAGTAACGTTTACCAAAAAGACTTTGTACATCTTTTTAGGAAAATTACGGACGCAGCAGTATATAGCAGTAGTGCAGAAAGCTAATACTTTTATTTGAAAATGCATAAGAAATACGTTAAATTTTAAATACATTAAGAATATCGAATTAATTCATATGAATATCAAATCGAATTTCAGCCACTGATCGACCACAGGTAATATAAGTATTGAAATTATGTGTTTCTATGTATGTAGACATAAACGCGCCTCCCTCCGTTCTTTCCGCGAGGATAAGCATCAAGTCCAGAATGCCACCTGCTCCTGCTGAATGATCCTCACGTACTCCATTTACAATTCATTAAAGATGTGTTCCTAAAATGTTCAATTCTATTTCACTCAGTCACTAAACTACTACCTTCATTGTGGTTAATAAAATACCCTTTTATCGCGAGCGAACCCTTTTTTGGTTTACCTACCTCTAACCATAACACTTTTAGCGAGTCGTTGGAAAACGGTAACCTTCGGGCGTTTGACCGCTAAGCTGTCACAAAAATGTTTTATCCGTTACTTACATCCGGACTACACGCTAGAACAAACTAAAAGAATTATCTAGGATTCTAGGCATTTGATTTAGGTCGGCTGAATTAATAATTCGGTCTTATACCTTTTTCATATTGTATGTACCTAGATAAATATTTTTGGCCTTCTTGTGTTAAAGCGTCCTACAAACCGGCGCGACGCGGCAACGCGACGCGACACTCGTAGAACAATTTTTATGTGAACTTCATGGAAATTGTTCTACAAGAATCGCGTCGCGCTGTCGCGTCGCGCCGGTCTGAATAAAGCCTCCTACAAACCGGCGCGACGCGGCAACGCGACGCGACACTCGTAGAACAATTTTTATGTGAACTTCATGGAAATTGTTCTACAAGAATCGCGTCGCGCTGTCGCGTCGCGCCGGTCTGAATAAGCCTTAAGCCTTAAAGCCTCCTACAAAACGGCGCGACGCGGCAGCGCGACGCGACACTCGTAGAACAATTTTTATGTGAACTTCATGGAAATTGTAAATAAAGGCTTATTCAGACCGGCGCGACGCGACAGCGCGACGCGATTCTTGTAGAACAATTTCCATGAAGTTCACATATAAATTGTTCTACGAGTGTCGCGTCGCGCTGCCGCGTCGCGCCGGTTTGTAGGAGGCTTAAGCCTTAAAGGCTTATTCAGACCGGCGCGACGCGACAGCGCGACGCGATTCTTGTAGAACAATTTCCATGAAGTTCACATAAAAATTGTTCTACGAGTGTCGCGTCGCGCTGCCGCGTCGCGCCGGTTTGTAGGAGGCTTAAGGCTCGTTCAGACCAGCGCGACGCGACGGTCGCGCGCGAATCGGCGATTTATATCCGTAGAACAATTTCTATGAAAACGCGCGCGACCGTTCACACAAGGGCGACCTGGCGCGCCGCGACACGGTCGCGCCGCGTCGAGTAGCGCGACAGCTTATTGGTACATTTTGTATGGCGTCGCGGCGATGTCGCGGCGATATCGCCGCGATTTCGCGACCGCGACGCGACACCACACAAGAGAGTATAAAGGACGGTGCAATCCAAGCTGAGCTCAGTAGTAGACGATCTTCGTCATAGGACGAACACAGATCTATGCGTGTTTGCTTATCGTGGGGCCTGAGGTTTGATACCCCGGTCGATCGACATTGGTACTTACTAAGGTTAGGTTTTAGTTTTAATAGCTATGGGAGGAACTGTCCTCGTGAGTGGGCAATCAACAAGTACCAGGTACTTAATAAAATAGAAAATTGTGTACAGTCTATAAGGCCTACAACGTTCTCACATTCATTCACAAAATATAAAAGAATCTACATTAATGATAGTAGGTATTTCATAAATCTAGACAAATAAATACAATTGGAGTGTCTGTTTGTAATATTAAGATAACCACTTTTTACTAAGTGTACAAAACAACATTTTTTACAATTTTTGTCTGTCTGTCTGTTTGTTCCGGCTAATCTCTGAAATGAACCGATTTTGACGGGACTTTTACTGTAAAATAGCTGAAGTAACAAGGAGTAACTTAGGCTACTTATATTTTAGAAAAAAAAAATAGGATCTCACGAAAAAAAATGTAAAACTAATGAACATTTTTTTGTTAAATACCACGCGGACGAAGTCGCGGGTGACAGCTATTACCTATATAACCTGGATTAACACATTCTTACCGCCGTAGTACGTCCTCCTGCGTTAATTTCCGACATCCACGCGGGCGAAGCCGCGGGCAAAAGCTAGTAAAATATAATAACATTTTTAAAACAAATGTTATTATTGCCATGACAACCAAATAGGCAGTTTATCCCACATTTCTCAGTTTACGAATTTCATTTCCGAGTTCGATCTTTGTTATCTAAAGAAGTATGTAGGTACTTACTTGTGGAATGCAATTCTGTTGTAATTTGTCCCCATACCCTGCCTTTCTGTCTTTTATCTCTGTAGGTAGCACACCTCACGTCGTAAAAGATAGGCTTGGCCTGTACTAAGTCAATTAATAATTCTATGTTCATTTTCCCTTCTCCTATGATTTTTCCTCTGTCAGTCGTAACACGCACAGATCTCACTGACTTTAACCTAAGTAGTTCGGCTCAGCTTGGAAATCGTCGCGTCGGCGAGCCTCGGTCGTACATAGGGTTGCCAGATGTCCGGTATTTAAGCGTACTGTCGGCGACGAAATCTAAACATCTAGGCGCAAGTAGTATCAGTGCACCCTTTTCTTTTTTTTTTTTTTAATTTTTTTTTTTTTTTTTTTTTTTTTTTTTCAGGATGGGAAATCATCAAATGACTTCTCCCGCTCTGGGCGGAGCGGGAGGGCATGTCAGACTTTTACTGACTAAAACCCACCCGTGTTCCATCAGTTGCCCATGTGCCAGGGTCACGGTATCTCTTTCGAACAATCACGCGACCCCGGCAGGCATCGGTCCTAGTAGACCCCTACACTGCTGCTGACATCTCTTTGAGGCGCGCGTGGAACACTGCGCGCCGTCGACCCGAGCTTGGTCCTTACCGGGCGGCGAGCTACCCATTGCTCGCCACCCGCAAGCTCGCGCCTACGGTGGCCGGGAGTCCGCTATTGACTCCCGACGCCCGGGGGGTCTCCTCCTGCGGCGGCTGGGGACGTGAGGGCGCAGAGACTGCCACTCCCTCACGCGCCCCGCCTCCTCCTTCGCGAGCATTACTGCTTCGCAGAAGGAGGTGACGGCTTCCCATTCCCTCTCGCTCCGTACCATGGCTCGCACCAGGGCCGGACGCGAGAGGTCGCCGCCGCCGATCGCCTCCACGAGGACACGGCGGTGCTCCACCCAGGCAGGGCACACCTCCACCGTATGCTCCACCGTGTCCTCCAGACGATCCTCGCAATGGAAACACCCGGACGTATCCTCCCGCTTTATCCTGAACAGGAACCCACCGAAGCACCCATGCCCGGTGAGAACCTGCGTCAGGCGGAAGGTGAGGACGCCGTGACGCCTCTCTATCCACTCCTCAAAGAGGGGACTTACCGCCGCAATTGTGGCGTGCCCAGCACTGGGTTGCGACAATCGTACCCGCCATGTCGCCATGAGATCACACCGGAGCTCTGTCCGCCGTGCCGCGATTTGTCGCGGCAGCGGAGTTTCGCCCCGGCGTTTCGCCTCCTCGCGCCACTCCCACATGTGGGCGAGGACCTTTGCCTCCAGATCCCATGGCGGCACTCCGGCAAGGAGGCTCGCTGCCTCGCAGGAGACCGTGCGGTATCCCCGGATTAACCGGATGGCCATGACCCTCTGGGCCGCACTCAACCGGCGCGCTGGGTGCAGCCTCAATGAGGGCGCCCACACCGGTGCCCCGTAGAGGGCCATGGACCGCACGACCCCCGTGTAGAGCCTCCGGCAGGAGGCGTTTGGACCCCCCAGATTGGGCAGGAGCCGCTTTAAGGCAGCCCCAGCCCGCTCCAGTCTGGGAGCCAAACGTCGGAAGTGCTCGTCGAAGTTCCACCGGCTGTCGAGGACAAGTCCCAGGTACTTCATCGTCGACTCGACGCCGATGTGAACCCCTCCCACCGTGAGTTGGGAACCCACAGGTGGCGCGTTCCGAGGACCATGAAAACCCATGGCCTCGGACTTGTGCAATGCCACCTCGAGTCCCAGTTGCCGGATCCTATCGACGATTGTCGCAACCCCGCGTGTCATCAGTTCGGCCGCCGCCTCGTGCGACCTCCCCTGCGCCAGGACCAGCGTGTCGTCAGCGTAGCAAACTACGCTGACGCCGCTAGGGAGGTCGGCGCGCAGCACCCAGTCGTAACCGATGTCCCACAGATGCGGCCCCAAGACCGATCCCTGTGGGACACCGCACGACATCTCTCACCGGTTCCAGTCTCCCTGGCGACCGGGGTAGATGACGGCTCTATCCGTCAAGTAAGCCTCGACCACGCGACAGAGGTAGGTCGGCATCCGGTGATACCGGAGTGCCTCCCTAATGCAACTCCAGGGCAGGGTATTAAAGGCGTTGGCGATGTCTAGAGACACCGCCAAGACGACCCCACCCCGGGCCACTGCATCCCCCGTCGTGAGGGCTCGCACGCGCATGATGGCGTCCACCGTAGAGCGCCCCTTGCGGAAACCGAACTGGCTGTCCGCCAAATCCGGCCCCTCCCGCACCAGCCACCCAACGAGGCGGTCTGCAATTACTCTTTCAAAGAGCTTGCCCACCTCGTCGAGCAGCACGATGGGCCGGTAAGCGGACGGAGAGTCCGCTGGGCGCCCAGGCTTCTTAATGAGGACCAGTTTCCCCGTCTTCCAACGAAGTGGGAACTGGCCCCTCTCCAAACATGCGCTTAGGAGCCCCCTGAGTCGAGGCCCGAGAGCCTCTAAGGCCAGGACCCAGGCTTTGCCAGGCAAGCCGTCGGGTCCTGGGGCGGTATTTTTGGCATTTAGCCGACGTACCGCCACTCTCAACTCTACCCCGGTCACCTCTGGAGCGTTGTCGTCGTCATCGGTGGTGTGGTCCGCAGCATCGGGCACCGCAGGAGGCGGAGCCATGGGTGGGGGACTATGTTCCCCTCGCGAAGGGAACAGAGCGCTCACCACGCCCTCCACGAGTTGGGGCCGGAGACTCTGAGTCAGCGGAGGAGCCCATGGGCGGAGTTTCTCCCGGACGGCC
The DNA here is from genome assembly GCA_932294355.1 of Aporophyla lueneburgensis. Classification (NCBI taxonomy): domain Eukaryota; kingdom Metazoa; phylum Arthropoda; class Insecta; order Lepidoptera; family Noctuidae; genus Aporophyla; species Aporophyla lueneburgensis. The sequence goes on from OW028747.1 coordinate 15,015,867, forward strand.
TTGTAGGGCCGTCCCCATGGGTCCCTGTTCAGAGTCTCCAGCGACTCCTTGCGGGCCAGTCCTCTGGCCCGCAGGATCTCCTCTTGGAGGGCGGTCTTCGCCGCTCTGTACCCCTCATATAGCTCCGCCTGAATGGCTTCCGTATCCGGGGGGCGGATACGGAGCCTGCGGTGCCTGGTGTACCGGCGTCGCGCCGCAACGCACGCTTCGCGCAACGCTGTCAGCTGCGGCGACCACCAGTACACCTGGCGCCAAGCCCGTCCTGGCTGGACTCGGGGCATAGCCGCGTCACAAATCTCGGACATGGCCTCCCGGAACCACTCGGCCTCGTCGTTGATGTCAGCAGGCCTGTCCGGTGGTGACACCCAGGCCTGCACGATCGAGGCTTCCAGGAGAAGCTCCCGGTCCAGCTTCTTAAGCGCCCACCGCGGACCACACGGGGCCTGTCGGACCGGCGCGGTCGAGGTCTGGGCGGAGACGTCAAACCGGATATACCGGTGGTCGGAATACGTCTCCACCCCCTCCATTACACGCCAGTCAATGACCTGCGGTGACAGAGCGGGACTGGCGAACGAAATGTCCACCACTGAATCGCCCCGCATCCGTACGCACGTAGGGACAGAACCCCGGTTAAGGACGACTAGGCCTGTCTCCAGAGCCCAGTCCTCCACCATCCTGCCCCGTGTGTCCGTATACCGGGAACCCCAAGCCAAATTCTTGGCGTTGAAGTCCCCGAGTACGAGCACGGGGAGGGGACGGAACCCGACGACGACAACTTTCAACTCCGCAAGGGAGTTGTGGAACTCGGCGAGAGTTCGGCTCGGGGAGAAGTATACTCCTACCACGACAATCTCCCCGAACCGTGCTGCTACGCAACCCCGTCCCCTCTTGACAGCCTCGAGGGTTGGGGTTCCGGCGGCGGCCGACGAAATGAGGGTCACTGAGCCGCTCAGGTCCTCCACCCAGTCATCCCTGGGCGGGACAAAGTACGGCTCAGCGACCACGGCGATGTTAATCGACCACTGCGCCATGCTCTGGAGCAAAAGATCCTGAGCAGAGGCGCAGTGGTTGATGTTCGCCTGGAGGAGGCGTAATGGAGCAGCCATTACTGACAGTCCATATCAGCCCCCTCCCGAGCCCCCTGTGAGGGCCCTGCCGTGGCGGTGCTGGCCACGACAGCTGCAGTGGTCGAGGCGGCAGCGGTGACAGCGGTGACGACGGTGGCGGAGGGCTTACCCTTTCCTCTGGCCCTGGCAGCTGCAGCGCAGGCCTTACTCCCAGCCCGGTGTTCAGCCGGCTTGCCAGCCGCCGCACATGCATAGCAGTGCGGCGTGGCATTGCACGAGCCGGCCTTGTGACCGGGCTGACCGCAGCGGAAACAGTGACCGCTGCGGTCCACCTCTGAGGTGCAACTCACGAACACGTGGTTGCCCATCTGGCATCGGAAGCACCTCAGAGGTCTGGGCTCCAACAGTTTCACCTGCGCTGAGACCCAGCCCACCAGAAGCCTTCGGCCCTCCGCGGTGATTCTTTGGGCCGCCGACACGGGGCAGCTCACCGTGACGGTTCGCAACCCCGCATTGTCAGGGCGGATGGTGCCTGCCCTCACTTGCTCGGTAGGACAACCCCCCGCCCTAGCGATGGCGGCCACCACCTCCGCCTCCGTCACGCAATCGTCCAGGCCCAGGATGCGCATGTCAGCGCACTTAATGGGCCTGGACACCCGGGCCTCCTCCGCGTCTAATGACGCCCTAAGCCTTTCGGCCAGAGCGTCAGCGGTCGGGCCACTAGCCGCACCGGGGACCTCAAGCATCCGGGCCCCAGTCAAAGTGACCTTAACCCGGAGCCCGTCGGAGATGCCGAGCTCTGTCAGGTCCACCGCTGCCTTCGCCTTGGAGAGCACGTCGCGGTAGGACACGCCCTTTTTCACCGCTTCCGGCTGTAGTGTGATCACTACAGCTGCGGACTTCGGGGCGCGGAGCCTAGCCGCGACAGTGCTCCTTTTGCGCCGCTGCTGCCTCTTTTATTTCTGGCCGCCCTTGCAGCCTTGCTTGCCTTCTTCTTCTCCCCAACCACTTGCCATTCGGCGTTGGCAGGGGGAGATTTAGAAGGAGGGGGCGGCATTGGCGGTCCTCTCGCCACCTGCGCTGGGGGGGCCATAGCAGGTGCCTGCTTGGGCCGGCCTTTGGTTTGCCCTGGCCCTTTGGCTGGGGCAGACGCGGCGGCGGCATACGCCGCCGCCTTCGGCTGGCTCGAGACTGCCCTCGGCTGGGCCGTGGCTGCCTTCGGTCGGCCCGAGGCCGCCTTCGGCTGACCCAAAGCCGCCCCAGGCCGGCCTGAAACCGGCCGGCTTGCCGCCAGCGGGGGGCGCAGGACCACGGCCTCCAGAGCAGAAAACCTGCTCTGGAAGACCGCGAGCTCCTTCCGCACCAGGGTCAGCACCTGGTTCTCGATGGGCAGGAGCCCGCCCTGCCCATGCCGCGCTTCCCCCTGCGATGCCTCCTGGGGAGCGGCTCCTCGGAGACCGGCCAGGTCCGCTCGGAGCTCCTCATTCTCCTTTCGGAGGAGCTCCATGGCGGCAGTCACGCGGGCGACCTCCGCCCGCAGTTCTGCCACCCCATCCACCACCGGAGGCTCAGAGCGAAAGGCTTTCGCTGCCACCACGATGGCTTTCGTGGCAGCAGATATGGCCCTGTCTTTCGACCTCTGGAGCCTCTTTAAGGTCGCCGCCCTGATGGCCGTGGCCACGACCTCCGCGAACCTGCCCATTTCCTCCGAGCAGCCGGCAGCATCCGACTCGCCACCGGAGGACTCTGAGGGGGCCCTACTGCTGGTCCCTCCAGAGGGATGCCCCTCCGTGGCGAGCCTCTCCCCTCCTTGGATCAGCTCGACTGAGCCTGCTCGGCTCGGCTCGCCAGCCTCCTTGGTGGGGAGTCCTCGGCCGGCGCCCCCCTCATGGAGCCCACCACGCCGTGATATTTTCCGGCGGGCCGAGCTCAGCCCGCCGTCGGAGGAGGACTCCTGCCCTGCCCCCGATTTAGGGCGCTTCTGTGAGAACTCTCGGTTCCCTCCAGCAGCGCCCGCCACTCCTCGCTCTGAGCTCGCACGCGAGCCCTTTGCACTCGACGCGGCGTCGGACTCCGACCCCGCATCGCTCCCTTCCACTGGTTTGGGTTTTGGTTTGGGTTTTAAAAAATTTTCCATATTTGTTCCCACGAGTAAAAACTTTATATACATGAAATTCAGTGGTTCGCACTAGTGACTAATTCAGCTACCCATTAGTCAAGCTGTCAACCTCCCTCACGGTGCGCCGCCGCTTGGAGGTTTGGGGTGATTTTTTATAGAGGTTTTCTACCTCGCGGCCCGGGCGATTAAGCCAAGACCCTCGACCCCCGTCAAAAGTCAGAGACATGACCGTGACGATCTTCGGGGCTACGAGACTAACGGTGGCAGAAGGAGTACATTCCTTCTTGCCTGCCCGGCGGCAGGTTAGTGCACACCGAGCCCGCTCTAACTCCACCGCTGTGCGCCTCTGCTAAGATCAGAGGGACACACGGTGAAGCGTTCCTCCGACAGGACATTAGCGTACGGGCACCGAGACCCCTTAGGCACACAGTACCTAATGGGGAGTCCTTGCCCGCACCCCAGGATGCACCGTCCCGGACATTGGCCTTCCCCCCGGACGTATCCATAAGGGAACTCCAACCCCCGGGCACACGAGGAGGTTTCCTGTCCAAGCACCCCATCAGTGCACCCTGACAATGATTTTGTAAGTTAGAAAGCATTTTTAAATTAGTAAAGATCTCAATAGTTCGAAAAATGTCATAAAATGAGACCCCCTCTGGGAGTGGGTGCAAGTAGCGCAAAGACCGTCTTGATAATAAAATGTAAATATAAGGAATAATTTTGTAATTATTAAGGAATTTAATAATTTTGAAAAGTTTTGTTCATACATTAAGATTTTAGATTCTAATTAGTTTTAGTTTATAGATTTCATGTTTAGTTCTCTTATTAGAATCTAATTAACTTCATTTTGAGTGAATCTTGTAAGGAAATGTATAAAAATTTCGTAAGGATTTTCTATAATTACGTAACTTGAAAATGAGGTTTCTTGTTTATGGTCCGATTGTTGTTATTTTTATTGTAAACGATAGAATTAGATGTAAAATCACTTTAAGCGTTTAAATTATCAAAATCGGACCACAAGATTCTGAGATATTGTAAATTAAAGATAGTGGCAATTGTCTTAAGTTAAACCTTGTAAGTTTTTGTTCTAGAAAGTTTTTGTTGTGACTATGTACATGTAATATTGTGTTTTTATATAAGAAGGGACCACATAACAAATGTAAAAATATATAGATTGTAAGGGGTTATGTGATAATTAATGCAAAATAAAGGGTTCAAAGATTTCGGCTTGGTGAAAACTAACAGTGAAATGGGCTCAAAAATCGCGGTCCTCTGTAAGGTAATGGGAAGCGGCCCCGGCGACTATAAAATACGCACGATCGGCCGGGCCCATTTCTTAACCCAGATCCAGCCAGTCCCTTGCTGTCCCCCCACCAGTGATTGCCTAAGCCGAGGTTCGTACCCCCCTCGGGGTAACCCTTAGAGCTTTCGCTTTAGTTTTTAAGTATAATAAGCCCCGGCTGGAGGCCTAAAAAGGTAACTTTTAGAACTCGTCGGGCTACAATCCGTTTAAGTAGCAAAAATCTTTCAGGTTAACTACGAGATGTCCTACAAAAAAAAAAACGGGCCCATTTAGTCGCAGCTCAGCCGTTGAAGAAGCACAACGAAGAAACAAGCCGAAATCTATGGACAAGAAGTACTAGAAGAAAAGTGTTTTTTTTTTCGTTTCTATCAGAGTACCTACAGTCAAAAACGTTTAGTCTCCCGAGGTCTTGGTCGACCGTACCGTCATTACGCATTCAGGGGTGCGTGGTGACGTGTACTACCAGCGCAGTTAGGTAAGTAGGGAAGCACGTCAAAAACGTGGGAGAAGTCCCAGGGCGAGTAAGGGTGTTGATCACATCCCATTCGTCCACTACACGTACAGTCCAGTATTTTCGAGGCCTGTCCGGTAAAAAATAAATGGTCATACCGGACGGAACAATGTCCGATATTTTGAGGAAAGTCGGTACTACTGGTCACAAGCGCCTACAAAAGTAGGCATATGAAATCCCTCAAACGCAAAATTCGCGCACGCTCCTCGCTCGCTGTCTGTATCTTATGACTGCATTATATTTTGTTACTAATACTAATTAAGTTCATTTATATAATGTTGATTAATTAAAATAAAATATTAGTATAAAAACGGTATTTTTTGCGACCTAGCATACCCCCTCCCCCCTGTTTGGGGTTGTCCGGTATTTTTTCGCGACTCGTTTGGCAACCCTAGTCGTACAACGGACGAACCACACCGATCTTGTTAAAAAATTTTAGTGCTGAGGTAAAACCGAATTGGTCCGCGATATCTTACTCAGGGATGTTAGGGAGCTCCGTAACCGTAACCGAAACTATCGGATATCCGATATAAAAAATTATCCGTAACCGTAACCGAATCCGAAATAAAAGTTTCGGATAATATCGGATTTGTTATAACATTTTATTTTAGGTAGATTAAATAACACTCAATATATATTTTTATAATCATTTTTATTTTAAATAGCTGCAATAATTACTCACAGACTGATTGTAATTCCTACCAAATGGTGACGTATAAATAAAACCATTTTATTAGCTATTTGTATGTTACTTTTTAAATTCCTTATAAATTTAATATCCGTAACCGAAATTATCCGAAACTAACGGATAATCCGAAATAATTTCATATCCATTTCTGTATCCGTATCCGAAATTTCATATCCATAACATCCCTAATCTTACTTTAGCTGAATGATGACATATTCATTCAATTGAATTAAATGAATTTAGAGGGTTGTATGAATGACTTTAATCATATTTGTTACGATCGCATATAATACAGAAATATTTTTAGCCTTTAAACATCCACATTACATTATGTATATCTCTTCATCAGCCTATAATATTCCCACAACCGGACACAGGCCTCCTCTCACAGAGAGGGAGTGGGCCTTAATCCACCACGCGGACCCTGCTGGGCCATAGGTGCCCCATGTTTTCGAATTTTTTGGTTCTAAGACAGTTTGACACCGGTTTGAGAGCAGTAGTGAGGAAATAATTGACATAAAGCGAGTTGTGTGTTTAACTGCAGGAGCTGACGGTACCGTCCTATTTATCCGTGGTACCGTCCGACTTCCGACTCGTCCGAGACATGGCCAAAGTGTGTTTGCGTGCGTGTGTGTGTTATGTGCTGACACTACTCGGCTTCACGCACGTGGTTGTACACTTGGTTACCAAAATACGTTGCTTCGTGAGATAAAAGGCGCGGCACTGCAACTGCGGCGGAGGCTTCTATGCGAACGGCGTGGCGTCCGCGAGAATAAAGCACCTTTTATTTGCATTTTTTCAATTATGCTTTGGCATTATTCAATGATTACAAAATAATACTTTGTCCAACATTTTTATTCGTATCTTCAGGGAGTTTAGTCTCTTCAATATTACAGTCAGCAGACTGCCTCCAACGCCTATAATTTTTTTGTCATTATAAGTAATTTGTTTGTCAAATTAATACTTTGTAGGTAGGCTAAACACGTGTTGTACATCCGCTTACTATGCTGTAGGTATGCACCTAGCAAAATACCGAGGGCCGCCAGCGGAGCCCCAGCACTCGTTCGGCCGTAGGCCGCTTCATCCCTACCGACCTTCGATCAAAATATTGATCGAAGCTACCGACCGAACATTACCGAATCGCGAGGACGATCGGACCGTCACGTCTCCCATGCACCGGCTCGCGCCCTTCGGACGCCTTCGCCAGTCCACTACATCTACAAACCTCAACCGTGAATGTATGTCATTCCTAGATTGCGCCGTGTATTTTACATATTAGTGATGATAATCATTTATACTACAGATTTTAAAGTAGTGTTTAATTACGTAAATAAACCTACCCCGAACACACAACATATTATGTATAATATGTATATATCACTAATAATAATACCTACTTAATACTTCTAAATGGGCGGGTGCACCTCGAGTTGAAATGGCTCGCGGCGGAGCGTGCGCCCGATTCATCGTAAGAGCGCTAGGTCTCCGCTAGGATGTGCGAGCTGCGTGATGTCAACTGTGCGAGAGTCAGTTCGAGTTCAAATGTCAATGTGTGTATGCGAACGAGCGGCTGTGTGCATATTACAAGCCCCTGGACATGCGCTGTTGTACTTGCGACCGCTAGACCAACGAAGCAGTTTGTTATAAGTTACTATATTTACAACTAGCACTTCACCCGCGACTTCGTCCGCGTGACTCACAGGAACTGTGCATTTTTTCGGGATTAAAAGTAGGCTGTCTTACTCAGCGATAATACAGCTTTCTATTGGTGAAAGAACTTTTAAAATCAATTCTGTAGTTTTTGAGTATATTCATTACTAATAGACTAAGCGTAGGGCTGTTCGCTCACACCGCGGCGTTTTTCTTACTTTTAGCATTGTATGCCCGTCGTAACTTCTAAACGAAAGGTCTGATTTGAATATTTTAAAGAGTAATTGACGTGTGTATAATTAGCCTCGATTATGAAACCATTTATTTGGATAAGGATTAATATCATGATACGAATGTCATCATCTTACGATTCTACCCGTGTTTTGACTGACTCATTTGAACAAAAAGCGGTTATTATGACTTAACTGTAATAGTTGGACATACAGCCTCGCGGACTTTTTGATAGGTAATACTAGACTATAAACATGTAGTACATTATTATATGTACCATCAATAGTTAAAGCAGCGTACGCCAAATAATGACGTTTATAGGCAATTTTTGGATACCTTGGGTTACATTTTTGTTATTTTCGTGAGGATCTCTTTTTTTAAATCAAAATATAGCCTATAAGTGTTGCTGATAATGTGGCTTTCTATTGGTGAAAAAAAAAATGATTAAAATCGGTTCAGTAGTTTTCGAGTTTACCCATTACAAACATACAAACAAACAAATCTTTCCTCTTTATAATATTAGTTTAGATTAGATCACTCATTAGACATATTAGGTTATTAATTACTGTTTTTTTTTAAACACACACATAACATCGCCCCTGCAATCCCCAAAGGGTTACACAGAGGTAACGGTACGTATACTACCTACCTACGCCCGCATTTGTGTAAATTAAGATTTCAAAATCATAATATGTACCTAATCTCCTCATAATAATTTGCGTGTCGGAAAGTACACTTAACATGTATAAAACAAAGTCATTTTTCCGAAATCACATGAATTGGAAACTAAGAAGTCCGTCAAAAATCAAACATAATTACCTAGACTTCAAAACTTGTAGACGAGAGGGTAAATTAAGATTTCAAAATCATAATATGTACCTAATCTCCTCATAATAATTGTCGTGTCAGAAAGTACACTTAACATGTATAAAACAAAGTCATTTTTCCGAAATCACATGAATTGGAAACTAAGCAGGCCGTCAATAAAATCAAACATAATTACCTAGACTTCAAAACTTGATTTTTAAACAACTACTACGTAAAAGTACTTCAAGCGTGACATACCTGCCTTCTTCCTCTGATTAAAGATCGTTTACTACTGAGCTCAGCCTTTTTTTTTTTTTTTTTTTTTTGTGGGGCATCTCGTAGTTAATCCTGAAAAGATTGTGACTACTTAAACGGATTGTGGCCCGGCGAGTTCTAAAAAGTTACCTTTTTAGGCCTCCAGCCGGGGCTTATTATACTTAAAAACTAAAGCGAAAGCTCTAAGGGTTACCCCGAGGGGGGTACGAACCTCGGCTTAGGCAATCGCTGATAGGGGGGCAGCAAGGGACTGGCTGGATCTGAGTTAAATTATTTAGGGACTAATTTAAAGCTAACGGCGCAGCATCGCGGGCTGGCTCTTGCAAGGGTCGGGAGGGACTGTTAAGTCGGGGTCGCGACGACGGACCTCGGCGGCGAGGTCGGTACGGTTTGTGTCTGTGTGCTGGTCTAGCTGTACTGGTCTCTTTTCGACTCTCCTGGAGGAGAGTAGTGGGATCATCAGGATCGGTAAGAACGTGCCGCGAGCGGCGGACTTTGCTAATACGGGAGGGGGTGTAAGTAGCTGCCGCCACAACCAGAGGGTTGCGGTGGGCTACGGCCCTATCGAAGAAACGCTTCGAAGCGCGTTTTATGTATTGATGGATAGTCGGGAGTTTCATTTGATATTCCGAACAAACCAAGGTGAGCCTGTGGCTTGACGGAGAAAACGGTTCTGGAGAGTCTGCATCCTATGGATGAATCGGGGCTTGGCATGTGCCCAGACTGGGCTTGCGTATGTCATAATCGGCCTGATACAAGCGGTGTAAAGCCTCTTCTTACACAGAAGAGACAATTTACTCCGCTTGTTCAGGACGCAATGGAGCCTACTGAGAGCGAAAGCGGCCCGCGAGCGAGCCTGCTTTATGTGCTCGGAAAAGGTGAGGTGTTCGTCGAGGATGACACCTAGATATTTGGCTTGCTTCGCCCAAGGGATCTGCATGCCGAACATTGAGATGGGTCGGGGAGGGGGGTGATTACGTCGCGGTCGGGTGTAAAAGACCGCCTGACTTTTATCGGGATTGACCTCGATTCGCCACTTCCTAAACCATTCGCCGAGCTCGTCGACTGCGGTTTGGAGGTAGCGAACCAGCGCTGTGTCACTAAATCCCGAGAAGAAGATGGCAGTGTCGTCTGCGAACAGAGCTAACCTTGCCTTCTTGCTTCTGGGGATATCGCTAGTGAACAGCGTGAAAATGAGGGGGGCTAGTACAGAGCCTTGAGGGACTCCTGCACGGATCGGGTGAGGGGAGGAAAGTGCCCCTTCGATGCGGTAGCGAAAGGTACGGTTCGCAAGAAAGTCTCGTAAGATGAGCACGAGACGGTCTGGCACTCCGAGTTGGTACAGCTTATATAATAAGCCGTTGTGCCAGACTTTGTCGAACGCTGAGCTCAGCCCAGATTGTACCGCCATTTATACCATTTCTCACGGCGTCGCGCCGTGTCGCGGCGATATCGCTGCGACACGGCGCGACGCCATACAAAATGTACTAAACGTCCTTCACAAATGTCCTTTCTTTGGTATTGTTCGTCGAATCATTGACCTCCTTAAGTTCTGAGTGGGGCTGCATGATTACTGACAAATGCGTGCACTGATTGGACAGGTCCACTCAAGCTGTGTGTTCTTTCCTTAAAAGACCACTTCAGACACCAATCCACATGGTCTTCACATGATCTGATCAAGATTATGTCTGGACTTTAAAAGAGCTGTGACCTCTGAGTTTGTTTCGGCGTTTCTTCTCAGAGTAGTCAGATAGGAAATGCCAAACTCATCTAGTTTAAAAAAAAAAATGATTGACGTGTAAAAGTGTTTGTACAAACCTACTTGCAAAAATAAAGTCATTTATCATTTATCATTAAATAATTTGGTCTACTTTGGTTAACTTTTTAACCGAATTAAAAAAAGGAGGAGGTTTTCAATTCGACTGTATTTTTTTTAATGTTTGTTACCTCCGAACTTTTGAGTGGGTGAACCGAATGTGATTATTCTTTTTTTATTTGAAAGCTGGTGCTTCCCGGGTGGTTCTATTTCAATTTGGTTCAGTTTTGACAATGGCATCCATGAGAAAACCATATAAGTGCATTAAGTATGTGCGCGACAAATGGACGAATAACGCGATTAGATTAGTGCAGAGTACCTACATACCATAACTAAAAAGATAAAAATAAAAACTTTTTTTTAAATAACTTCCTTAAAAACTTCGTTAAGGAAGTCGGTTCTTATTTTTTTGGAAAAAGGTTTTACATAACAAAAATTGTTTATAATAGATAAATATTTTTGGTCTTCTTATGTTATCCAAAACTTATTACCTACATCCCGACCACGCTCACGAAACCTTAGTCCTACACTTAGGCAGGTACTTGTACCCACTTACTTCACTTGTGGAGTGTATGTGTACCAGTAATTTAATATAATGAAAATCACGCTACCGTGAGTAGGTGACGACGACGAGCTGATAATACTCAGACAGCGTTGCGCAAAATGTACATTTTATTCTAGTCTATTTTTCTAAACTTACTTTTTGAATGTCAAAATTACTTAAGACAGTTCCACAATACGAGAGTTTTACGGAGACTGCTTTGTGTTTTTTCCCTTCACCAATTCCTAGTGCTTTAGCTGGAAGAAGTGGCGCGAGAAACTTCTTAGTAGCACGCTGTCTGTTCAGTTAGAAGAACTTGATTCTATACAATAGTATAATACAACGTTACGAAACACGAACATTAAATTGATGTATTTGCCACTTTCAGTTAGCACACGCTAATATTATACAACAAAAACATTGAAAAATATACTCAAGCAATTATTCTAAAGCTGAAGAGTTTGTTTGTTTGTTTGTTTGTTGGTTGAACGCGCTAATCTCAAGAAATAGTGCTCCGAATTGAAATATTATTTTTGTGTTGGGTAGCCTATTTATTGAGGAAGGCTATAGGGTATATAACATTACGCTACAATGAAAAGAAGCAGAGCAGTAACGAACAATGGACGAAAACTGGCAGGCAATTCGATGTGACGGGAAGGGTCACGGGAGCAAAAATTTGACGCGGACGAAGTCGCGGGCAAAAGCTAGTAAATAATAAAAACGTGAACAGAACTTTATACCAAAATAAAAATCTACAGACAAACCTGCTTACATATGCAATGGTGCATTACGTTCAGATAGCTGTAGCTTGAAGTCAGACAAATGATAAACTAATACCTTCGGAGTTAAATAATGAGACAGTTAATTACGAGTCAGAAATACGACCTGTTACCACAAGCTGCACCCGTTCCGGAGCTAAAGCAAGGATTGGGACATTACCCTCTCGCCATATTTGAGGAAAGGAGGAAACCCGACCCCCGATGGCGCTTATTACCTGATTGAAATAATTAAGTATATCTCTTTACTACTCTTCATGAGGTCCCTGACCTCCGAAGTTCCTGAATTAACGGATTTATGAACTTCAATATTGAACATAAGTCCAATAACAATCAAAAACAAACAACGACTAACTTCTGGTTTTCCAGAAGTCAGATTTATAGTAACTAATAACTGAAATAAACGGATAAAGTTCAACAGTCCTATCTATCCGATGAAACTATTGTGAATAAACGGAATGTGTGTTCAAAAGTTAAAATGAAACTACACATTTCTTCGTTCGTGCTTTTCAGCAAAAAAATACAAAAGGATTTTTTAGTATTGATGGCAGAACCTCACGTTTTACACGTGTTTTTTAAGTAAAATTGAAACCCGTTTTATTATTCTCACAATTTATGCTTTTTCATTATTTTAAAAAGGTTTTGTTCAGAAAATTCCAAAGGAAAAGAAAAAGGATCGGTTCCGAAACATCTGCGAACTTGAACTAAATTTCATATTTTGGACCCACGCAATGTTACAATCACTTACCCCTATTATTCACATACTATTATTCCGTACTTTCATCACCTTCATGCCTTGTTATGAATAAAAACAATCCTACGGTAAAAAAAAAATATATGTTAAACTAAGTACTTTCATTCAAACGTTAGGACTTGCTTACCTAAAGACGCTATGTTTATACAAAAGAAAAAAAAAACACTAAATTTGCAAAGATGAGCCGGAGCCAACATTATTTTTGGTATATTCCAGCTATTAATTATCTCGTCTATTCAAACTTCCAGAAAATTAATGTTCCGGATGCGACGCGTCAAATATTCCTAACTTCCCACACAAAATGCCGAATTTCATTCACAAAATATGTTTCACTTGCTATCGATCGACGGGCCCGTGATTAATCATATTCGCTTTTAACGTCAGCTAAACGAGACTAAGCAGATCAACTTATTATATAAACAAAGAAGAGTGCGGAGTGAAACGTGTCAAATTATTTATGAAAAATATGTTTATTTCAAAATAGTAACAAACATTGATCTCAGGTTATGACTAAACAAACCCACGTTCGATTAAATCATAAGTAATGTCGGGGCAGGAAATTTTGTTTGCTCTATGTGTGGGTGTCCCTTGGATATTCCGATAGATTATGAGGTAGTTACAGAAGTCAAACACTGGATTGAAACGGTTAATTAAACGTAGGTATATGTCGAACAATCAAGCAATGTGCTCGTACAATATTTGATAGGTTTGTTTATTGAGGCATTTCAGTACAACATTGTCATCATTATCTGCCTACCCTTTTCCCAACTACATATGTTGGGCTCGGTTTCCACTCTAACCGCATGGCGATTACCAGTATATATCTACATTTCGGTACAACATAATCCTTAATGTTTATGCAATATGTTGACTTAGACAAATGGCTCCTGCCGGGATCGCGAGACCTGCCGGGGTCGCGAGATTGTTCAAGCGAGATACCGTGACCCCGGCACACGGGCAACTGATAGAACACGGGTGGGTTTTAGTCAGTAAAAGTCTGACACGCCCTCCCGCTCCGCCCAGAGCGGGAGAAGTCATTTGATGATTTCCCATCCAGAAAAAAAAAGACAAATGGCTGCTTGAATAACACTAAACATCATATTACTAGTCCGAATATTGCCAATAATTGCAAGATATTCTAGCTCTATGAAGTTCGTGTCGTCAATATGAACTCCTAACATCAGAAAAGTACTACATTTTAAATTTCTGTGCGACATTTTCCACACTCTGAAACGTTAATTGACGCTAATAGTATCCTACAATTAATCTTAAAATTGGATACATAGGTAAATACAGGGTGACAACAATAATTCGAAGACACGTGACATCTACCAACCCGCAGTGGGCCCGAGTGGTCGAGAGAGGAGGCCTGTGTCCCAGCAGTGGGAACATTATATGCTGCTGGTGATGATGATGATGATGACAGGATGATAGAAACAGCGACGCGCAACCATGGATGCAGCATATTCTCGACATTTCTCGACGGCTATCAATAAAAATCAGCTGTTTTATAAAAGGTGCTCGCGCCCGCTGATTTTCTTTTTGATAACCGTCGAAAAAATTTACGCTAGGAGGTCTAGAATCACGTGTTGCATAATTCATGTTTACAGTTTGCACGTCAATGTCCCTGTCACAAAAATATTGATATCAAATATTAAAAAATAAAAAATCTATTGAGTATAGTCGACTGCGTAATTTCGTTATTACTTTGTCAATATCATCATCAATTTCCTGCCCTTATCCCTTTTTATTGGGAGCGGCGCAACATGTCGTTTTCTTCCACATTTCTCTATTAGTCGTCATCTCAGTAGTCATCTCTTTTCTAACCATATCATCATTCAAAATGTCCACTAAATTGAAACGTCGCTAGGGTGATAAATTTGGCGAGTTCAATTATTACTATATTGTTTGTTTCACGGGTACAGACATTATTGGTACAAACAATATTTTATAGGAAAAACAACAACTAGGTATATAAATACCAATGTTTAAAATTCGTTTGAACTGTTGTATATTTTCCAATGTTTGCAGTAATTAAAAGCAGAACATGCAATATTTTACTCCCTGCATATGCTACATACACATATAAACACGCTATAATTAGGACGTAATAGATTTATAGGAACACATAAAAAACTGAAATATATTGCTTACATGTTACCTACCAATTGTATATATTTTTGCTACACCACATTTTCAAAATTCTAAACATTTGTGCTTCAAATTCAATATAGGTATACAATTAACATTCATAAAAGCAGAAATACAGGCATTGTTAAAAGCTGCGGGACCTGAGCCTCATTCTTTGTCAAAAGGACGGAATTATTTTAGGTATTTTTATTTGTTACCTTTATTTCTTTTCATACATTTTCCCAAGGATTTTTTTTATGATTTTGTACCCACGTAAATAATTGAAGGTACTTTATTTGTGTCAAAATAAACAGCCGACATAAGAAGAAAAGAATGCTGGGTTATATTGCCGCGCGGCTTACCACTTAAATGAAAGGGGAATCCGTCACTTTGAATGTACAAGGGCTAAAGAAGTATCTGATCTTTGTTTACGAAGAGTATACACTTTTTTTTATGGGAAATCATCAAATGACGTCGGCGCTCTGGTTGGAGCGGAAGGGCGTGTCAGACTTTTGCTGACTAAAAACCCACCCGTTTTCCTTCAGTTGCCCATATGCCAGGGCCACGGTACCTCTTTCGAACAGATCTCGCGACCCTGGCAGGAAGAGTATACCCCTTAGGGCTGCACCAAAGGAATGAAAATTGACAGACGTCAATTTCTACAGACACAGACAGTACTAGTATAAAAAACTGTCAAAAATTCAAAATTTATTCTCCGCAGAAGACTTACTCTAGATGTAAAAGTTTGGCCGAATTCGTCCTTAGTAAATAAGGAATCACTCTTAAGATTAAATCAATATTTCAAAACATGAGTGATGAGATTGAGCGCCTCTTTGTAAGTTTTCCACTTTTCGTTTCAGAATATTACAAGTTGAGAAACACCTCACGTTGAAATGTGTCGAGAAAATAATTCGGACAAACTTTCATTTTAAATCGTGAGCTTGTGTGAATGAAATGGTGTTTACGTGGTGGTAACAACACCGTAAAGGTTACAATACGGTAGGAAATAGGTTCATAACTAATTTGACACCGTTGAAATTGCCCTCCATATCGTTGCTACATCTTATCTTATCGAATTTCCGGATATAGCGATCCCACATAAATTCATAAATACGTAGAGATATGTAATTACACGCTTTACGGTTTCCTCGTATATTACTCGGGTAATCTGTCTCCAAAATGTTCCGTCGTCTGTCGACAAAAATAGGGCGCCGCGTCGCGTGGACTAGTTTGTTCCGGCCGGCCACGTTTAGGCACAATGCAAGACGGAATGTGAGTTGCATTTTAGTTTCTTTTTTAAAGGCACCCTAGTTTCGTAACACACTATCAGTTAGAATCTGAATGATTTTGGATGATATTACTAATCCATTGATTCATATGTTCATATGTTTTGTTGTTGTTGTTTGTTTGTTGTGTGTTGTTTTTCGTTCATGTTGTTATGTTATTGTCTGTTGTTATGTTTGTTTGTTGTTATGTTGTTTGTTGTTGTTCGTTGTTATTACTCAATGACGTGAATAACGCAATGAATCTCGTTGAACTGTAAAAAGGAAAGCCAGTAATGGCTGTTAGTGTGTTACACTATTATCCCGGTGGGTATGAGGTTAATTGCAATTATTTCAATATTGCGAAATTCTTAGGTATATCATTGATCACCTTTGTCTATAATTGTATTTATTTATAATAATACAATATTGATATAAGAAGGTATCCTAGAGGAATCAGAAACAAGTAGCCTTACATTCTGAAAATACATTTTAATTTATCAATGAAAACATAAATAACATCTAACGAAAGTGGAAATTCGAGATAAAAGTATATAGTTCAATATTCCAATCTCTTTGGAACTTGTTTGTTTGAACCGTTTGAGGTTGAAACCAGGGTCATGGGTACCAAGTTCCGAGGATACCGCACGATCTCGTGCGAGGCGGCGAACCTCCTTGCCGGAATGCCGCCATGGGATCTGGAGGCAAAGGTCCTCGCGCACATGTGGGAGTGGTGCGAGGAGGCGAAACGCCGGGGCGACTCTCCGCTGCCGCGACAAATCGCGGCACGGCGGACAGAGCTCCGGCAGGATCTCATGGCGATATGGCAGGTACGATTGTCGCAACCCAGCGCTGGGCACGCCACAATTGCGGCGGTAAATCCCCTCTTTGAGGAGTGGACAGAGGGGCAACACGGCGTCCTCGCCTTCCGCCTGACGCAGGTTCTCACCAGGCATGGGTGCTTCGGTGGGTTCCTGTTCAGGATAAAGCGGGAGGATACACCCGGGTGTTTCCATTGCGAGGATCGTCTGGAAGACACGGTGGAGGTGTGCCCTGCCTGGGCGGAGCACCACCGTGTCCTCGTGGAGGCGATCGGCGGCGGCGACCTCTCGCGCCCGGCCCTGGTGCGAGTCATGGTACGGAGCGAGAGGGCATAGGAAGCCGTCACGTCCTTCTGCGAAGCAGTAATGCTCGCGAAGGAGGAGGCGGGGCGCGTGAGGGAGTGGCAATCTCTGCGCCCTCACGTCCCTAGCCGCCGCAGTAGGAGACGCCCCGGGCGTCGGGAGTCGATTGCGGACTCCCGGCCACTGTAGGCGCGAGCTTGCGGGTGGCGAGCAATGGGTAGCTCGCCACCCGGTAAGGACCAAGCTCGGGTCGACGGCGCGTAGTGTTCCACGCGCGCCTCAAAGAGATGTCAGCAGCGCTGAAGGGGCTAGGACCGATGCCTGCCGGGGTCGCGTGACTGTTCGAAAGAGATACCGTGACCTTGGCACATGGGCAACTGATGGAACATGGGTGGGTTTTAGTCAGTAAAAGTCTGACACGCCCTCCCGCTCCGCCCAGAGTGGGAGAACCCATTTGAGGATTTCCAAACCAAAGAAAAAAAAAATGGGGTCCGAGTGCCCACTAAGTTTTCATACAGAGATATTGAGTCTTTTTTTTTATTCTTGTCCTAAGGTAGGTACACATATTTTGTTAAGACATATCAGTTTTAAATTATGAAAAGATTAGCTTTTACCAGCGACTACATCCGCGACAAGTTCGGAAATTATCCCAAGGGAACTTACTACCGGGATAAAAAGTATCCTATCTGTTAATCCAGGTATTTAACTAAATGTGTGCCCATTTATTTAAATTCGTTCAATTGTATTTGCGTGATAGATAACAATCGTCAAAAAATTTAAAAACTGAATTGTAACACACACACATTTTTAATATTAGAATGATAGTAGGAAACAGAATCTTTGATATGAATAGTAAAACTATCTACTACAAGTTCAATATCAATTTCGAATAGAATACAAACCCAACACAATTCTGCGAAGATTGATTCAGATTTCATTTATTCTGAGAATAAGACAGATTGTTTCGGCGTGGAACTTCACGTTGCGACGACAAGGGATACCCCCAGCGCGCTTCAATCTAAACTCACTGGCTCACTGGGGAATAAAGATAAAATAATGTCGCTATTTGCTTGAAGCTAGTGAACTGGGAGTTCCAGTCCGCAGAAAACGAGTCTTACCCCGCGCTCTAACTGAAAGCGACTGTGGCGCGATCGTTTACCTGAATGACTTACATACACAACTTGATTGATCGCACTACTACTGATATTCTATTCATAAAGAAAAAATTCTTTGACTAGTGATGTTGCCAGTGATGACCTAAGCCTCTATGAAGCCAGTGATGACCTAAGCCGTGGGCTCTCACAATGGGCCTCATAAGAAGGCTGGAACCCAAAGGGCAGTGGAAAGGGCTATGCTTGGAGTTTCCCGAAAGGAACTAAAGTGATCCGAAAGAGATCCAAGATAACTCATATAGCCCAAAGAATTGCCAAACTTAAGAGGCAGTGGCACATTACTGAATAAATGACCAATAGGACCGAAAGGTTCTGGAGTGGCGACCGCGGACTCGAAAACAAAGCGTTGGAAGGCCGCCCACAAGTTCCAAAACGTAGACCGATGACCTGGTGAAGGCCGCAGGGATCCGCGTGGCCCTGGCATATAGGCAACTGAAGCAACACGGGTATTAGTCAGTAAAAGTCTGACACGCTCTCTCGCTCCGCTCAGAGTGGGAAACGTCATTTAGTGATTTCCCACCAACAAAAAAAGGGATCCGGTAAATGCGAGAAACACAGAACCGGTCGAAGTGGCGGTGCTTGGTAGAGGCCTATGTCCAGCAGTGGGCGTCTTTCGGCTGTAACGATTCATCTCATCTCATCAAAATCCGAATCACTCAAAACCTCTCTCGTAGTTATCCTAATAACAAACTACGGTCTACAAACTCTCCCAAAACCGAATCGTTTTAACTGATGAGATTGTTTCGTGTGTGTGCACGCATCTGATCAGATCCAAGTGACCCAGATTTCGCAGTAGGTACCGATTGATTTCCCCATATTTATATGCTTTTCTTGAGTACCTCTCCATCTTTAGTCAAATCGTTTATCTTCTTAAGTTCTGAATTGAGCTGCATGATTAGTAACAAATGCTTGTACTGACTGAACAGGTCTACTCAGTCTGTGTGGTTCCTTTCTCAAAAAAACATTTCATTCACCAATCTACATGGTCTTGACATGATGTGACCAAGATTATATCTGGACTTTAAAAGAGACTATGACCTCTAGTTTGTTACGGCCGTTCTTGTCAGAATAGTCAGATAAGAAACGCCGAGCTCATCTAGTTTAAAAAATATTATTGACGTGTAAAAATGTTTGTACAAACCTACTTACAGGAATAAAATCATTTGTCCTCGTAAAAACCCAATTACATTCCACTCCAGTCCTTCGTAAACCTAAAAAATACACTTACCTAATAAAACTCAGAAATGAAAATTGGCAATTATGCAACGTTTCTACAAAAAGAAACAAATGTTCATTCAGCATTCCGCAGATCGTTAATCGCGTCAACATAAACAAAATATTCATGGTAAAGAACACACAAGCCGATATCCACGTGCTATCGAAGATGGCGAAAATGGTTCCGTACTATAAACATAGGTAAAAATAGAAAGAAGAATTTCATGTTGTAAGTAGAACAAAGTTTTATGAAATGCTAAGAATACGGATGTTTATACTTATACCAACCTATATGTTATAATTTTTATTTTCAACTTTCGCTTGAACTATTTGCTAGGTGAAATATTAACATCATATTTTACCGTATTGGTTATTTATAATCCACAAGAGGCTCACAGCTAAGTAATAACAGACTCACGGGTTCAAACATGGTGTTGTTGGGAGCACTGGTGGCCCAGTGGACACGTCCGCGACCTACGTGTTGTAGGTAGTAAGTTCAAACCCTGACAGGATTTACTTTGTGTAAACTATTTGTTCACCACTGCTCTCAAAAAGAGAAAGAAAACCCTGGGCAGAAACCGGCATGTCCTAGAACCAAAAAAAACGAATACATGTGGTATGTTCCAAAACGAACTTCACTCCCTCTCTCAGAGAGAAGAGAACATTTTGGGCAGAATTTTTATTTTTATTTAATTTCATATGGGAAAACAAACAGTAGTAGGTATATTAAAGAAAACAAAAAAACTTAACATACAAATTAACAAATATACTACCCGCTACATTTTTCACGGATTACAATTGACAAATTTACGAGCTGATGACAACATTAACTGTAATCGGGGCAAAACCAAGTAAATACTAGATAGGCCTAAGGCAGTAAGTCCGCCTTCATACCTATTTTTGTCTGCGAAAACTTTATAATACATTAATAAAAAGCACTATAAACTAAAAATAACCAACTTAAAACTCTTATTTATTGTATTATAATAATGTGCTTATTTATGCATACGGAATTTACTGCTGATCCCTTAAAATTTTAATGATATTATTTTTTTTAAATTACGACTAAGAAATAGTATGTCGATTTCACTAAATCGTAAGAGTACCTATACATATATCAGGTGATCCTCAATTGATAACGGCAACTGTCTGATTAACAAACAGAAATCCTACAAAATTCAAAAACTACAACTATTGGCTACGCATCTCCTCTCCTCATAAGACTTGTACTATTTAAATAAAAATCAGAGCCCAGCAGAGCCGGTTGGGGACCTCACTAAAAACACTTTAATCAAGTCTACTGAGCCATCCACAAAGTCCTTTTAAAACAAAATGTAACCTTTGTGGACGTTCCGTTACACGAGACGCACCTAACTAAAGTTTTATCGATCTAACGATGATGAGATGTTATCCAAAAGGTTAACGATATTGCTCTTTTTAACCGACTTCAAAAAATTGAGGTTATGAGAGGGCAGTAATTCCGTGTTATACTTATGATATGTCTACTCTAACAAAGGTTTGGTAAGGGTAACTAAAATAGCACTCTAAAGACAACAATTTCTGTGTAAATTGTATTTTTCCAAAGACTGGATTTAATATTTTAGTCTGGCTTTGTATATTGATATTATATAGTGGATGACTAAGTTAATAAGAGATAAAAGAGGGTTACAAAATCTTGTAAAACTTTTAGTAAGGAACGCAACAATCAAAATATTTTTCAAAAAACACATAGGGTACTTATGTCCCGGAAGTTCAGAGGGTTCCGGAGAGATATGTGAATAGATAAAGGTGCAATATTTTCTCTTTAGAAAGTTTAGGTGGTCCTTCCGAAATACATAATTCCACAATTCTGTAAATTATGTCGCATAAAAAGTTAATCGATTCAAGTGACAAAAAAGCCATTTGACAATATTCCTCTTACTAATACCGTTGTCACGACCAATCTGTTCTTTTCCGACGCCCTGCTATTCACTGAACCCAACTCATTTCAAGTTTATGTATTACCTAAGAATCTTGCGAACTGCGATGTTGTCTTCCGGCATCCACGGAGATTGAGGCGTTGGTACAGCTAAATTTTATTAATTTATTATACTACAAATCTATATTATTAATTTATTATACTACAAATCTCAAAAACCTTAATTTTAATGCAATTATTATTTGGTCGGTACTACTAAAATCCCCTCAGCGGACTCTTCATAACAAGAAAATCCATTTGATTTATCCGCAAGCTAAACGAAAAACGGAAATTTAAAATGTTTTCTGAACGTTTTATTCGCTTTGACGAATGAAGTGGAGTGGAACCCAATCCATCTTGGTCACAAAGTAACAGGCTTTTAGACAATCCAATATTTTTCAATTACTACAGACATGATTATTCTTCAAATGATTTCATTTTACTGGCGTTTTTTTTCGACTTCATTCTGCTGAATTTCTCTGAGTTTAAAGCGCCTCCTAGCTCAGCTTTATTCACCATTTCATCTCCTCAGAGGTTGGTTTTCAAATAAACTCTAGTCTAAGGGACCTCTCTGTTTACGTACCTGAAAGTGACATATCACCCTATTTTGTGTGTGCTTCGCGTGTCCGTCAGTCAATCAGTTACAAAAAATCTGTGTTTGTAATAATAAAATAAAAAACGTTTTTAAAAACGAATTCAAAATAAAAAAGGAATACAAACGACCTCTGTAGTAGATATGAACACTGGCCACTTCATTTAATCATTTACACACCGATCCCTAAAGCCATTAGCAATCATATCTCGGCAACAAAAAAATACTACAGTAAAAAAACAAACCGTTTTAATCCGAAACAAAAATAACCGGCCGTTCATAATGTACGAACCATTAATTTGAATTGTATACAATGGTGCAGTCATGTGGAAGATAATTTTATGAGTGTTTTTTAAATACGGAACGTCTGTCGTCGGAAGCGTCTGCTGTTTTCCGGCTCACACCTGAAACGGACTTGGCACGTAGTAACCGGCTAGTGTACACGAGCCACATAAAATTTAAAAAGGCTACTTACCTAGACTAATTACATTCACGCCATTGGTTACTATGGCTGCGTTACAAATACACTTGCTTTTGTTGAACTGGTATTTTCTTATCAATACGAATATAATAAAGAGAAGCAGACGGAGTAAAACATCATTGTTTGTAAGCTTGTATGTATGTAGGGAGTAATCTCTGGAAGAACTATTTGGATTTGAAACAATTCTTTTTGCATTTGATAATCCAACACTTAAAGAAGCTAATAGGTTATATACATATTTAGCATCACGCAACGATACCTAGCCGAGAAATAAGAGTCCGAAAGAACGCGGGCGGGCGATGCGATGCTATAGAATATTCACATGGACGAAGTCAGGATCAGAAACTTATTTTTGATCAAAATAATTTAGACGCTATAATCGCTTTACATGTAGATAAGAAACTTAAGATAAAATATCAACAAAATGAGTCTACGATACAATTTAGTTTAAATAACGGCTTTGATTGCAATCTCAAGTGCTTTACCCGTGATAGCAAACTACTGTTTTGGAAATTGCAATTTCTGAGATACTTCTAAGATAGATTACTAAGATATGGAGTGCGTAAGTAAGCACCATCTTATGTCAAGATTTCGGCAGATGGTTCTCACAAGCTTTTTTCCTCTAAGGTGCCGTATTTTCGGCGTTATGGGAGCTACACTGACACAATTTAAAGGTCCCGATGGCGTCACAAAATTACAGCTAACCCTAAACTAAATTTTGTTGACAATCTTATGACATACACTCAAAGGTCATAAGTGTCGACGTAAATAGATTTAGTATCTTTTGTCCTAATGGTTCTTTATTGTAGGAAATGATTTGTACGTTTATTTCGACATAGTAAAAGAATTTTATGACCACTTATTTGTAGGTTTGTCATTCAATGATCTCTAACTAGCATTTGATGGCTATTATTTACCCATCACTTCATAGCCATCTTTGTTGTGTGTATAAAGATGTATTTTTTTAATCTATATTCCGATATGTCACGATATGTCGCGGACTCCCGGCCACCGTAGGCGCGGGCTTGCGGGCGGCGAGCAATAGGTAGCTCGCCGCCCCATTCACTTTATGTACTTAGTTGTAGATTGACATGACAACGCACTTCTATAAAAAATAAAGATATTTGCGAATTAAACCCCCAATTTTGTCACTTTTCTCAGGCAGATTTCTGGTTTATTGCAATGGGAACGTATTTCAGCTATTTACTGCAATTTTAAATTATATGGTAAAACCTGATTAATCATATTGTTTGTACACCTCCTCTATATATGTGGGATTCACCTGTAAGTGATTGTTACACTTTCGTATGTTACCTTTAATATAGAAACTGTATAAATAATCGTTTGTGAATCAATGACAAACAAATAACTGTAACGACTAACGCGTTCACAATCGTAGATATATAAATGTATATATTGTTTGTATATAAGTGGTTTTGTTTATTACCTAATATTATTCTCATACGTAAGAAATTAATAACATTCAATTTATTCGACAGATTACCTTGTAATAATGTTTTATTATTTATTCATAAATTTAAATATAACGAGACAGTAATACCCACACAGAATTAACTAAAGTGAGCTTATTATGTTTTTGATTGTGAGTGAGTCGTTATTGTAAAAAACGTCTGCGTGGTCTTCTTCAGAGGAATTTAATATAGAAAACATACATACATACATACAATCACGCCTTTTTCCCATGGGGGTAGGCAGAAACCACGGAACGCCACCTGCTACGATCTCTACACACTCCTTTTGCCTCTTTAAGGTTCATACAATTGGTCATACACACACGCCGGTTGCGAGTACTACGCACCTGACCTTTCTGAAGAACATCACCAATAAGGTCACTATATGTCCTCCTAGGGCGTCCCCTCCCGGTGTTTCCACTCACATCTGCCCTGTAAATACCTTTTGTGAGTCGTCCTTCATTCATCCTCTCAACATGACCAAACCATCTAAGCATACTTTTTTCAATTTTTGTTACTACATCTTCTTTTAAACCACACCGTTCTCTTATCACATCATTCCTCAGCCTATCATTCATAGCCACACCACACATGCTTCGCAAGGAACGCATTTCCACAGCATTTATTCTACTTTCATGCTTCTTTTGCCACACCCAACATTCACTCCCATACATAAGCGTAGGCACCAGTACACCATTGTGAACAGCCAGTCGAGCCTTATTGGACATCAATTGGTTGGTCATAATTGCATGTAAAGCACCATCAAGTTGACTGTCTAGCAATTTCAAAGTCCACTAGCGTCAAATACCTAGGCGTATATATCGACCAAAATCTAAATTGGCGTATACACCTAGACACACTCTCTGGTAGAACTCGCAAATTGATTTACGTTTTTAAAAAAATACGAAAATCGGCTGATAAGGATACATTGATGATGGTTTATTTTGCTTTGTGCCAATCGATCTAAGCTTATTGTATTCCAATCTGGGGTGGTGCCACTGAGAACCATTTTATACGACTTGAACGAGCACAAAGAGCAGTTTTGAAGGTTCTGCTCTCTAAGCTCATGTTACTAAAATTGTTAACAATGCTTTCCGTATGTACGGTTTTGTAATGAGATCGGCTCAGGAATTTAAACGCCCTGACACTTATTTATACCTATTTAAAACTTTGGTCAGGTCTCAGTTGGAGTACGCGATCCCGGTGTGGAATCCCTTGTATGAAAAATATTCTAATATGATAGAAAAAGTACAACGCAAATTTTTAAAGGCCATGCATTACCGTTGTTGTCGGACGTATGCATCTTACAGCAACTTACTTAATACCTATAAACTTCAAAGCCTTAAATCTAGACGTATACTGTTGGAATCGTCCTTTCTATTTGATTTATGTAACAATTCTTATGACTGTATAGATATAAGCAATAGAATATGTTATGTAGTACCCAGAACAACTATGTGCCGAGGTGTGCGCGCTCGACTGCTGTTTGCTGTAACCTCTTGTCGATCAAACGCAGGCTCACGAGCACCCCTATGGCGTCTTACTACTCAGTACAATAAGATTTTCCAAGATATCGAGTTCTTTGCTGTTTCTGCAGCAAAATTTAGAAGTATTGCACTTAAGGTTATATCAGAATTGAGTATCTAACATTCTTACAATCCTAAAAACATAATTTAAATTATAATCATTTTTTCTTTCCTTCTATTTTTAATACTTTTACTTGTATAAGTTTCAGATGAGTTTTACTTTCATCTTTAATCATACTCACTATTCTAAGTAATTTGTATCGCACGCCGTTCATGTTTGTTTAACTTTTTTATATTATATGGAAAATGTCGTTGGTTATACATTTACACGTCCGTTTTAGTTTTAAGTTCTATTTCATAATATTGTAATGTGTAACCGTTTATTTTCCCAAATAAAATAAAATAAAATAAAATAAGCCGCTAAGATACTCCACAGTACAGCTATATGTGGAATCCAAAGTGTTAACTGTCCGGCAGCTGTTTGTCCTTCAGTCAATGCTCAGAAAGCATCCTACTCGTCCATCCTCAGAGCCAACAGGCAGAATTAAACACACGGTTTTTCGCCAAGAGTTGCATATAACCTCGTTTGCCAAGAGACACTACTATGTCACCAGTACGAAACTTTATAACCAACTTAATAAAATGCTAAAAAAAATTCCAGATACTAAGTATCAGGTCAAATCTAAGTTACAGGAATATCTTCAAAAACTAACTTATCAAAATACTGAGGATCTTCTATCAGGTAATTATAGTAATCTTATCAAATATTAGATTTAGCAACAGTTAAATTAACATAATTTTTACACTATTGCATACGTTCGCACACTCACTCATACTTACACACACACACACTCTTTCACATACATACACACGCACACACACATAACTTCACGACAAACACACTGGAGACATACACAACACTTTCATTAATTTTTATTGGTTTTTTCTCTTTTTTCGCTGTTTTTTTTATTTTATTTTATTTCTCTTAAACTAGCCCTAATGGATTATTGTACGTATTGTGTGTCCTACTTTATACTCATCACTTTGAAGGGACACTGGCTTCTAAGATACAGGTACATAAACCTAGTTTAGAAGTCAGGGTTTTTTATTCTAGAACGCTAAGTTTAAGTAATTTTTTAAATGTAAATAATCGAAATTAATTTATGGAGAAATAAAGATTTTTATTTTTTATATTTATTTTTTATTTACTTTATTTCCCGCATTCACTCTTCTTTCCACATCTTTATCAATCTTTCCATCCCTTATAAACAAACTCCCCAAATATACGAACTCACTTACTTGCTCCACATTCTTATCATTTATTTTCACATCACACACCGATACGTTCTCTTCTCTTTCAAACACCATCACCTTCGTCTTATTCACATTTATATTCATCCCTTTCATCTTAAATGCTTCATCCATTAGAAAAATATTCTGAAAAATAAGTAGAGTAGGTACCTTCATTAGTTACAAAGAGATTTTTTTGAAAATCGACGAAATAAATAATAGTTTATAAAAGTAAAAACATGCTTCCATAGAAAACCAAACTAAAAAACAGGAAATAATTGAAAATAAGCGTGGGGGTGCTTGATACCAATTTAAATACCTCGCAAAACACCCAATTCTTTTCTTTTTCAATTATTTTCTACTTTAGTTTAGAAAACAAAGGTAGAGTGTTTTTCAGTTTTTTTAAACTATTATTTATTTTCTATTTTTAGTTCGGCTAGCTACAAAAGCGTGTTAAAAAGAAGATCATTGACAGGTCATGTGACGACACTGACCAGTAAGCTTCATAATTTACCTCTTGGCGATGGTTACCGTTACATTCGTGACGTGATCTTCCACGCAAGTCTACAATAAAATCTTAGTTTTACGGTTCTGCCGAAAATAGCCAGCAACAGACACATTTTTGCGTCATATTCAAAAATTCGCTGTTAACGTAGGATTACGACAAGAAATTATATTATACTAGCTTCTGTCCGCGACTTCGTCCGCGTCAAATTTTTGCTCCCGTAACCCTTCCCGTTGCATCGAATTGCCTGCCAGATTTCGTCCATTACTACTGCCTCTCGGGTATTGTATTTTTTTCCCGCCAAGAAGTTATCCAAATTCTGGAAAAAGTAGTAGTCTGTAGGCGCAAGGTCTGGTGAGTAGGGCGGATGACGGAGAGCTTCCAACCCCAGTTCTTGCAACTTGGAGATCGTCTGCTGTGCAGTATGAGGTCGCGCGTTGTGGTGCGGGAGCAGCGGAGACGAGCGATTGACCAATGCTGGTTGGAGATGTGCCAGCTTCTCCATCATTGAGTTCAGTTCTTCACAGTACACATCTGTAGTAATGCTCACCCCGTTTGGTAAGAAGCTGTGATGAATCACACCGGCGCTAGACCACCAAACAGTGACCATCACTTTTCTAGGGGTAAGTTTTCGTTTAGGGCATTGTTTAAGTGCTGAACCAGGATCCAACCAACTTGCTGAGCGCTTGCGGTTATCAAACAGAATCCATTTTTCATCGCAGGTAACAATGCGGTTCAAAATTCCTTCATTTGTGTGTTTGTTGAGCAGTGCCAGGCACGTCTCGACGCGTACTTCGCGCTGGCGATCATTGAGTTCGTGGGGCACCCATTTGTCAAGCTTTTTTACCTTGCCAATTTGACGCAAATGGACCAATATTGTTTTGACGCTAACGTCGAAAGCTGCTGCTAATTCAGCCGTAGATTGTGTATCATCAGCTTCCACAATCGCCTTTAATTCGTCATTGTCGACCAAAGTCTTCGGACGACCGTGGGGTTCATTTTTCAGGTCGAAATCTCCAGAACGGAAGCGAGCAAACCGATAACAGGTGGTGCGTTGGTTTGTAGTGTTAGCTCCGTAAACGTCGTTGATGTTGCGTGCCGCTTGTGCCGCGTTGCTGCCACGACGGGTACTCATATTCCATAATTACCCGAATTTTTAACGTATCCATGATGACGAAAAAGATTGAAATGCGATGAAAATGTAACACTGATCAATAAACAAATGACTGCTTTTGGAAAAAGAATTCCATGTTTTTAAAATAAAATTAATTTGAAATTAGAATTCTTAGACAAACAAAAATTATTTTGATTTGAAATGGCCAGTACTGCAAAACGGCAATTTCATAGGTAAAGACCTAATATAGATATATAGATTAACATTAAATCTTTTCCAAAAAAAAAAACACCGACTACTTTAACGGAAGTCAGTGTCCATGGATTTGTATTTTTATGTATGTCAGTTTCTATTTATGGTACCAACTCATCATCATCAGCCTATATTGTTCCCACTGCTGGGACACAGGCCTCCTCTCGGTGAGAGGGAATGAGCCGTAATCTACAACGCGGGCCCGGTGCGGGTTGGTAGATGTCACATGTCTTCGAATGATGGGGCCTAGGACAAGCCGGTTTCCTCACGATGTTTTCCTTCACCGTTTTGAGAGCAGTGGTGATGAAATTATTTACACAAAGTAAAGCGCCAGCCTGGCTGAACAACAGTGACAGGAGGTATTAAACCAAGTATTAAACATCATTAAGATGCACAAAGTGGATTAAATGCGTCTTATCAATGCTACCCGAGTGATGTTAACTAAATTTATATAGGACCACCTCGCAAGCAGAATTTTCAAAATCCGTCCCCAACTGACGAAAATATCAACAAAACATAACTTATTACATAAAAAACATACAGAATAACATATTACCTCCGCTTTTATAAGCCGGTTAATAAAGAAAGTTTTCATATTTTAATAAGGTAAAACCGAACAAACTAAATTACATACCTATATTAAATTTTATTGTCCCCTGTTCGCAACGTAACGTCTAAACGGATTTAGATTTAATATAATAAAACTTTTGTGTTTGATCCCAAAAGAAGTCAACGTCATTTCTATTATGAAAATATCTAATAGCTTAAATCTTGAATGTATTCATAAGAGTCATAATATCTAATGAAAATCATGAATGTTGAATCTAGAAACCGTAGCGTAGTACGCATGGCGACAAATCAAGCTTTATATTTCCAGTACAAGCTGACTTCTCATTCAACGGAATGAGAAGTTATTCACTAATTTACTAGAATTTACCAATTATTTATTTGAAAAAATGGACCAAAGAGTTCAAGTGGATGTGTGTACTTACAGAAGGCTTTTGATAAGGTGGATCATACATTACTTTTGGAAAAAATTGCTTTCAATGGGATACGTGGTAATCTACTTCGATGGTTTGTTTCATATATTTATAATCGGACGCAAAAAATTGTAATTAATGGTTACGAATCTGACCCTATTGTTGTAAAGTCAGGAGTCCCACAGGGATCCATTTTAGGCCCTCTCCTTTTTGTTATATTTATTAACGATATTAATAATTGTTTTGTGAATTCTAACTTCTTAATGTACGCAGATGATATTAAAATCTATCGAACCTGTAAAAACATTCAGGATTGCAAACTTCTGCAGGACGATCTCGATAGGCTTCACGCTTACTGTGTAAAAAACAAGCTCTTTTTAAGCCTTCCCAAATGTCATACCATCTCATTCACCAAAAATAGGAATAAAATTAGATTCAATTACAGTATTAATAACACACGCTTAGATAGTGCTACTTCAGTTCGTGACTTGGGCGTTACACTAGATTCATGTTTACACTTTGACATACACGTTGATAATGTAGTAAATAAAGCATTTCGGATGTATGGTTTCGTCATGAAATCATCCAGTGACTTTGTGCGGCCCTCCACATACTTATTATTATACAAGACTCTGATACGGTCCCAATTGGAATACGCTATACAGATCTGGAACCCATAGAAATATGACAAATACTGCTCTCGAATAGAAATGGTACAAAAAAAGTTCTTACGATCCATGAATTATAAATGCCATCAACCAAAAGTTCACTACGTGCAGTTACTGGGTCGTTACGGCATTCTGAGTTTGAAGTCCAGGCGATTGCTTCTGGGCGTAATGACACTGCATGGCTTATGTAACAATAGGTTCGATTGTCCTCACCTAGTAAATAAATTACGCTACATAGTGCCTAGAACTGTTATCCAAAGAGGGGTGCGCGTGCCTCGACTGTTCCACACAGACATGTGCAAAACCAACGCCGGAGAACGTGCGCCCCTTCGTCGCCTTGTAGAGGCATACAACATGAACTTCATGGAATTGGACTTATTCAGTCTCTCAAACCAACTTTGCAAGAAAAAGGCTATAGATATACTGTCTAAAATGATGTAATATTAATGGAGGCTAGTTTAAATTCATGTATGTTATGTTATAGCTATCACACGCATATTTTTCTTTGTATACGTTTTGTCTTTCACTTCTTCTTATTCTTTATATTAATATGTGGACAATGGTGTGGGTTACATGTTTGTAATTCGAAGTTAAGGATTTTTTGTTTTGCTCTTAACATGTAACTGTTTTTTGTCCCTAATAAATAAAATAAAATAAACGGAATGCCTGTACAATGAGAGGTCTGTTAAAACTGGAAATTTATAACTTGATATATAACCGTGTATACCTACGATGCGTCTGAGGTCTTATGGTGAGTCATCACTTGTCTATAGAAAGACTGCGGCTATGTGAAAATAAGTATGGCGTGCCCTTTTTCATCAAAACACTCTTTTTCAACGTTGCCTCAAACCTATGTTCTTTGGTGATTTTCGTCTAATCATTGACCTCCTTAAGTTCTGAGTTGACCTTAAGGAGAAAGGAGGAGAATCTAGGTAGTCTTCACATGATCTATTTTGAAAGTATTGTATCTATTTGGACTTTAAAACACTGTGACCTCTGAGTTTATTTCGGCTTTTCTTCTCAGAGTAGTCAGATAGGAAACGCCGACCTCTTCTAGTTTTTAAAATATGATTGACGTGTGTTTGTACAAACCTACTTACTGAAATAAAATCGTTTATCATTTACCTTAGACAACTGTTTTCACACAAGACAAAACAGACTGTTTTGTGTTTGAATGTAGAGTACTCACTGACACAATATTCATATTCTTATAGTGTTTTTATTTTTATTTTTCCTTGTTCGTTCCATTTGCGAATTCATTTTATGACTCATGGCGTTGTGGTGGAGAAGCCAATGCTGTGCAGCTGCGCCTTCCACTTATAGAAAGTGGTTTCTTTTCACCATCGCGTTCA
The DNA here is from genome assembly GCA_932294355.1 of Aporophyla lueneburgensis. Classification (NCBI taxonomy): domain Eukaryota; kingdom Metazoa; phylum Arthropoda; class Insecta; order Lepidoptera; family Noctuidae; genus Aporophyla; species Aporophyla lueneburgensis. The sequence goes on from OW028747.1 coordinate 15,047,498, forward strand.
ATAACTAGTGGGTATGAATTGCCTTGTGTTGTCTTTTGTACCGCGCGATTTCAGAATTTACTGACGGCATTTGTAGATAGTAATGGTTCCTAGCACACCAAGGTGCATTTGGTATGGATCTTCGAATTCCATTTTGGACTCTTTGACATTGGAATCAAAGATTTAAATTCACCATTTAAATATACCGTGTCAAGAGATGGTCGCATTTCTTTTTCGTTTGAACGTAAACTTTTATACCAAAATCGTGGAATAAACGAGAGACGGCAATACCTTCCTCTCAATTGCCAATAAAGACAGGCAATATTGTCTCTGTCTCTAATCTTTGAAATTAACTTACAATTTAGCCGAAATAAGCTCACAATATTGCTGTAGCTTCCCCCACAAACAATATGGTGGCTAATATTATAACGTCTGTTTCGTTAGTTAGTGAAATAGTGTGAACGTGCCGTTCATATTTATGTAGGATGAACAAGAAACCTTGATTAGACAGTACACCTGAATCATGCAAAACTTTCGGCTGCACGGGGAAGGAATTGAGCAGGCATGAAAGCGTCTTCACGGAAGATAAATGAGGTTTACGTCATCGATGGCCACCACCTTATCACGCCGAGGTGGTCATTACAGTGGTAATTATTTCACGTTTCCTATAACTTCCTTATCTCCTGTCCGTACCCTAATTTATTTGGGGTCGGGGCTTCGTGTCATTTTGCTATAAATATACCTACCTACTTCTAAATTGCTGTTTATTGACTCGGTAATAAGTGTGATCGAATTCGACTTATATTTTAATTGGGTACCTAAATGGTTAAAATCATAATATTTTGTTTCAGGTAACCTTCCTTTTCGCTCATATTCAAATTCTTTACTTGCACCTTTTTGGATTTTTTAGTTATTCATTGCTCAATAACGGCATTAGTTTATGATTCAAGGCCTTACCTACTTATCATACATCCAAACACGCGGGACTGAATTAACTTTCATTCCTCTCTTTTTAATAACCAAACGGTGTGTTATATTGAATGAGAATCCAGTTCTTGTGGAGCTGACCTGAATACTTACGCCCATTTCAAAGACAAAACATAATGTATTTCACTCATACTCCTTATTAGCACGTAGGTAAATATTTAGAAAAGTAAATGAACGGCGTGTAGTTGACTCATCATACTTATCACCAAAATCCCAGAAGGGCTAGTAAATATCCTACAGCCACGTAATATTATTATTAGTTTGACATTTGATAAGGGTATTGATATTCCATCAATATCTATTTTACCGATCTAAACACCCAACAATACTCAGGCAGAGTTCACACGCCTCGTCAAAACGCAATGAGCCAATTTTCCGTATTTTCCAATCGATAACCTCGAAAGCATTTTCTTAAAATAAACTACCATTATAACAATGCGTTATATTGTAACACTATATCCACTGAACACGAAAACTGTTCGTGGCCTTTATTACAACACATGGCGTGTGGATATAAAAAGAGCAGTCTACAGGCTATCACGTCCGGTTGCACCCTAATTTGAATAGAGAAACGGAACAACTATGATAACACCATAAATCAGCTACTTTATGGCCTCTATGTAGTTGAACGAACACACATTACTTGGGCACACGTTCAGGGTTTGGGTAGCCAGGAATAATCTATTACAGCATCGAGGCTCGTAACTTGCGACAGCCACAAGTTCTGTGAGACATTATTCCAAAACTCATCTTTGCTACCCGTTAGTAGAACTAATTTAAGTCTCGACACAATTTATTGGGCTCCTTTGTCCTTTGTTTAATTTTGGCTAAGTGTCATTGAAAATTGAAAGAAAATGGTTTCTTTTTGCAAACAATTTGATGAAGCCAAGTAAAGCCAAGCTGCTTAGCGAATTTAATCTTAAAATACCTTTCAAGAAATCCTAGGAGACATAATTATGCCGCTGTTTGCTCCATTTAGGAGAAGAGACGCGGTGAAAAAACAGCTTTTCAGAGTCCTGAAGTATATTATATAAAGGCAACTCGTAGGCAGGCAAGCATGAACGAGCTTATTGTGTAGGTACCTGATTTTGATCTTCCATAAGCGCTTGTTTAACCTTGAAAGACTTTCTTATATAAGTTGTACTTTTGTACCTAAAGCGATTACGCCACTAAGCTTTTTCGGGTATCAAATTCAATGGAATCTTTTAGATGAAAATTAAGATTGATTACCAATAATGGTTACTGATTTATCACACTATTATTCAACAAAATTACCTTTAACAATCAACCGAAAGTAGGTACTGAAAAACTCGCTATTAAAACTTAGTTCTTTTCCAATACGTTCTTTTTCTAAAGAAACCCCAAAAACCTCAGCTTTTTTTCAGTAAACAAGGTAAAATGACACGTGCCCCTTGGGAGAAAATATCTTAAACATCTAAGATATCTACACAAAAGGGGTTGTTTTTTTAAATCCACCTTTGATGTTGACCGTATTTTTCCGATTGTACACGAGAGAAAGACTGTATCATTTCACTTATTGTTATTCTGCACAGTTCGTGCTTATATACAGGGTGAGGTATATTTACTGAGGCAACAAGATGCGGGTTGCTAGGGTCAAGCCACGTACTACTATATTTAGTTGGTTTACCGCGCCTTATCGTCAATAAGTCGTGGGTTAGTTTAGTAAAGCGCACCCTAATAAATGTAACTAAGCATTCCACCTCAAACTCAGGCAGCAAGAAAGTAAATATTCATTATTTTAGCAACTCCAAAACATCACGGCTTGTTTTGCCGAAGGGTTGGGCAGGACAGTTATGCTTAAGTCCCTTGTTATAATGGGTGAGCCTATTAATCAACCGGGCAGTAATCCAGACTCTGGGTTGCTACTGAGAAATTCCAGATAGAAAAATCCAATAATATTTTACCCGATCTGGGAATCGAATCCTCCTGCTCAGCAATTGCGCTTGCGGCCACTAGACCAACAAGGCGTTCAACAGCGACAACTAGCAACAAGGTATCTTAGCAACTCCTAGATATAATATTAGGTTGGGGAAAAAGTCTTTTCGCATTATAGTATGTATGAACTTGTAATAAAATCTCTTTGGCTATACTTTTTGTATCTGGCTGGTTTTGGTATCATTGAAAGTTTAAATTTTAAAGAACATAATTCCAAATTCAAATTAGGAAAATGTGTGATTTTCATTTGTTTTTCGTACCGTCAAGATGAGTGAATCTAATGAAGAAATTCGATACATTTTAAAATTTTACTACAAAAAAGGTAAAATTGCAATGCAAGCCGCGAAAAAAAATTGCGATGTTTATGGACCTAGTGTAGTGTCTGTGAGAGTAGCACAAATTTGGTTTAAGCGTTTTCAATCCGGAAATTTTGATGTCAAAGATGCACGTCGCTCTGGTCACCCTATTACGGATAAAATGGATGCCATTTTTGAAAAAGTGGAGCAAGATCGGCATGCCAGTAGTTACGACGTAGCTGAAAAACTGGAAATTGGGTACACAAAAAAGCTCGACATTTGGGTACCTTACGAGCTCACTGAAAGAAACCTAATGAACCGTGTACTCATTTGTGATTCTTTATTACGACGTAATGAAACCGAACCATTTTTGAAGAAGCTGATAACTGGTGATGAAAAGTGGATCACGTATGACAAGAACGTGCGAAAAAGGTCGTGGTCAAAGGCCGGTCAGGCTTCACAGACTGTGGCGAAGCCCGGGTTAACTCGCAACAAGGTGATGCTGTGTGTGTGGTGGGATTGGAAGGGCATTATTCATTATGAGCTGTTACCACCAGGCAGGACCATCGATTCTGAACTCTACTGCGAACAACTGATGAGATTAAAGCAAGAAGTTGAGAGAAAGCGGCCGGAATTAATCAACAGAAGGGGTGTGGTTTTTCATCATGATAACGCTAGACCTCACACATCTTTAGCCACCCAACAAAAATTAAGAGAGTTTGGCTGGGAGGTGTTAATGCATCCGCCGTATAGTCCTGACCTTGCACCTTCAGATTTCCACCTGTTTCGGTCTCTACAGAATTCTTTAGGTTAACATCACGAGAGGACTGCCAAAACCACTTGTCGCGGTATTTTGACCAGAAGTCCCAAAATTTCTATAGCAATGGGATCATGTCCCTACCTACAAGATGGCAAAAAGTTATCGAACAAAATGGTACCTACATACTTTAGTTAAATGTAAATAAACTTTATTAAAAATGTTTTGAATTTTCTTAAAAAATGCGAAGAAACTTTTTCCCCAACCTATTATAATACTGATAGATGTACCAATGTATAGACTACTTGTATTTCTTATCAGTTGTAGTGTGGGTATGTTGCTAGCCGATCTCCAAAAATTGTTTGATTTATCACCGGACAAGGGAGGCAGTTTCGCGGAAGGCGTTTATTTGGCAGTTATGCAAAATTTGAGGCATACTATAGGTACTTATATAAATCATATTTATTCGTTCCTTCATATAAATCTTGTAGGTATGTGTAGGTTAGTAAGTACGTACCTGCCCAAAATTCCTACTCCAACATACTTTTAAAGCCGAAGTGGTAAGAATGCATATTAATATTTGCTGTAAAGTATGTCAACTGACAAGCACTTTACAATACTGTCTGGCAATGTGCCAGCAGATCGTTAATACTTAAGAGCTTTAGCCGTATTCATTAAACTCAGGTACTTCATAAAGACGTGTAATTCAAAATCATTAATTCCAAGTACATATTATAATTTTCTTTTGGAAGTCTTCAAATTTCCCGAACCATGTGGTCCTGGTTATCTAAATAAGCGTGCAAGCGTACTAAACCCTCAATGAATGATTAATGATTTTATTTCTGCAACTACGTTTGTACAAACTCTTTTACACGTCAATCATATTTTATATAAAAACTTTTTTACAAAAAAAAAAACAACCGACTTCCTTAAAAACACTACAAAGTGAAAAATAACTTTAATTTCGGAAGTCGGTGTCTTAGGATTTGTATTTAAGATTTTTGCCAAATTTTTAGTTTTGGTATCTACCCCGCACTAATTCCAAACAAACAATGCATATTTATGCGATAGCAGAAGTTGCGGTTGATTTGCTGTCATTTTTTAAAGAGTTCCGGTGTCTGTCTCCGGAACTCATCATCTCACTCGACTACTTTAACGGAAGTCAGTGTCCATGGATTTGTATTTTTCTCTTTCAGTTTCTATTTATGGTACCAACTCATCATCATCAGCCTATATTGTTCCCACTGCTGGGACACAGGCCTCCTCTCGGTGAGAGGGAATGAGCCGTAATCTACAACGCGGGCCCGGTGCGGGTTGGTAGATGTCACATGTCTTCGAATGATGGGGCCTAGGACAAGCCGGTTTCCTCACGATGTTTTCCTTCACCGTTTTGAGAGCAGTGGTGATGAAATTATTTACACAAAGTAAAGCGCCAGCCTGGCTGAACAACAGTGACAGGAGGTATTAAACCAAGTATTAAACATCATTAAGATGCACAAAGTGGATTAAATGCGTCTTATCAATGCTACCCGAGTGATGTTAACTAAATTTATATAGGACCACCTCGCAAGCAGAATTTTCAAAATCCGTCCCCAACTGACGAAAATATCAACAAAACATAACTTATTACATAAAAAACATACAGAATAACATATTACCTCCGCTTTTATAAGCCGGTTAATAAAGAAAGTTTTCATATTTTAATAAGGTAAAACCGAACAAACTAAATTACATACCTATATTAAATTTTATTGTCCCCTGTTCGCAACGTAACGTCTAAACGGATTTAGATTTAATATAATAAAACTTTTGTGTTTGATCCCAAAAGAAGTCAACGTCATTTCTATTATGAAAATATCTAATAGCTTAAATCTTGAATGTATTCATAAGAGTCATAATATCTAATGAAAATCATGAATGTTGAATCTAGAAACCGTAGCGTAGTACGCATGGCGACAAATCAAGCTTTATATTTCCAGTACAAGCTGACTTCTCATTCAACGGAATGAGAAGTTATTCACTAATTTACTAGAATTTACCAATTATTTATTTGAAAAAAATGGACCAAAGAGTTCAAGTGGATGCTGTGTTCGACTTACAGAAGGCTTTTGATAAGGTGGATCATACATTACTTTTGGAAAAAATTGCTTTCAATGGGATACGTGGTAATCTACTTCGATGGTTTGTTTCATATATTTATAATCGGACGCAAAAAATTGTAATTAATGGTTACGAATCTGACCCTATTGTTGTAAAGTCAGGAGTCCCACAGGGATCCATTTTAGGCCCTCTCCTTTTTGTTATATTTATTAACGATATTAATAATTGTTTTGTGAATTCTAACTTCTTAATGTACGCAGATGATATTAAAATCTATCGAACCTGTAAAAACATTCAGGATTGCAAACTTCTGCAGGACGATCTCGATAGGCTTCACGCTTACTGTGTAAAAAACAAGCTCTTTTTAAGCCTTCCCAAATGTCATACCATCTCATTCACCAAAAATAGGAATAAAATTAGATTCAATTACAGTATTAATAACACACGCTTAGATAGTGCTACTTCAGTTCGTGACTTGGGCGTTACACTAGATTCATGTTTACACTTTGACATACACGTTGATAATGTAGTAAATAAAGCATTTCGGATGTATGGTTTCGTCATGAAATCATCCAGTGACTTTGTGCGGCCCTCCACATACTTATTATTATACAAGACTCTGATACGGTCCCAATTGGAATACGCTATACAGATCTGGAACCCATAGAAATATGACAAATACTGCTCTCGAATAGAAATGGTACAAAAAAAGTTCTTACGATCCATGAATTATAAATGCCATCAACCAAAAGTTCACTACGTGCAGTTACTGGGTCGTTACGGCATTCTGAGTTTGAAGTCCAGGCGATTGCTTCTGGGCGTAATGACACTGCATGGCTTATGTAACAATAGGTTCGATTGTCCTCACCTAGTAAATAAATTACGCTACATAGTGCCTAGAACTGTTATCCAAAGAGGGGTGCGCGTGCCTCGACTGTTCCACACAGACATGTGCAAAACCAACGCCGGAGAACGTGCGCCCCTTCGTCGCCTTGTAGAGGCATACAACATGAACTTCATGGAATTGGACTTATTCAGTCTCTCAAACCAACTTTGCAAGAAAAAGGCTATAGATATACTGTCTAAAATGATGTAATATTAATGGAGGCTAGTTTAAATTCATGTATGTTATGTTATAGCTATCACACGCATATTTTTCTTTGTATACGTTTTGTCTTTCACTTCTTCTTATTCTTTATATTAATATGTGGACAATGGTGTGGGTTACATGTTTGTAATTCGAAGTTAAGGATTTTTTGTTTTGCTCTTAACATGTAACTGTTTTTTGTCCCTAATAAATAAAATAAAATAAACGGAATGCCTGTACAATGAGAGGTCTGTTAAAACTGGAAATTTATAACTTGATATATAACCGTGTATACCTACGATGCGTCTGAGGTCTTATGGTGAGTCATCACTTGTCTATAGAAAGACTGCGGCTATGTGAAAATAAGTATGGCGTGCCCTTTTTCATCAAAACACTCTTTTTCAACGTTGCCTCAAACCTATGTTCTTTGGTGATTTTCGTCTAATCATTGACCTCCTTAAGTTCTGAGTTGACCTTAAGGAGAAAGGAGGAGAATCTAGGTAGTCTTCACATGATCTATTTTGAAAGTATTGTATCTATTTGGACTTTAAAACACTGTGACCTCTGAGTTTATTTCGGCTTTTCTTCTCAGAGTAGTCAGATAGGAAACGCCGACCTCTTCTAGTTTTTAAAATATGATTGACGTGTGTTTGTACAAACCTACTTACTGAAATAAAATCGTTTATCATTTACCTTAGACAACTGTTTTCACACAAGACAAAACAGACTGTTTTGTGTTTGAATGTAGAGTACTCACTGACACAATATTCATATTCTTATAGTGTTTTTATTTTTATTTTTCCTTGTTCGTTCCATTTGCGAATTCATTTTATGACTCATGGCGTTGTGGTGGAGAAGCCAATGCTGTGCAGCTGCGCCTTCCACTTATAGAAAGTGGTTTCTTTTCACCATCGCGTTCAATAACTAGTGGGTATGAATTGCCTTGTGTTGTCTTTTGTACCGCGCGATTTCAGAATTTACTGACGGCATTTGTAGATAGTAATGGTTCCTAGCACACCAAGGTGCATTTGGTATGGATCTTCGAATTCCATTTTGGACTCTTTGACATTGGAATCAAAGATTTAAATTCACCATTTAAATATACCGTGTCAAGAGATGGTCGCATTTCTTTTTCGTTTGAACGTAAACTTTTATACCAAAATCGTGGAATAAACGAGAGACGGCAATACCTTCCTCTCAATTGCCAATAAAGACAGGCAATATTGTCTCTGTCTCTAATCTTTGAAATTAACTTACAATTTAGCCGAAATAAGCTCACAATATTGCTGTAGCTTCCCCCACAAACAATATGGTGGCTAATATTATAACGTCTGTTTCGTTAGTTAGTGAAATAGTGTGAACGTGCCGTTCATATTTATGTAGGATGAACAAGAAACCTTGATTAGACAGTACACCTGAATCATGCAAAACTTTCGGCTGCACGGGGAAGGAATTGAGCAGGCATGAAAGCGTCTTCACGGAAGATAAATGAGGTTTACGTCATCGATGGCCACCACCTTATCACGCCGAGGTGGTCATTACAGTGGTAATTATTTCACGTTTCCTATAACTTCCTTATCTCCTGTCCGTACCCTAATTTATTTGGGGTCGGGGCTTCGTGTCATTTTGCTATAAATATACCTACCTACTTCTAAATTGCTGTTTATTGACTCGGTAATAAGTGTGATCGAATTCGACTTATATTTTAATTGGGTACCTAAATGGTTAAAATCATAATATTTTGTTTCAGGTAACCTTCCTTTTCGCTCATATTCAAATTCTTTACTTGCACCTTTTTGGATTTTTTAGTTATTCATTGCTCAATAACGGCATTAGTTTATGATTCAAGGCCTTACCTACTTATCATACATCCAAACACGCGGGACTGAATTAACTTTCATTCCTCTCTTTTTAATAACCAAACGGTGTGTTATATTGAATGAGAATCCAGTTCTTGTGGAGCTGACCTGAATACTTACGCCCATTTCAAAGACAAAACATAATGTATTTCACTCATACTCCTTATTAGCACGTAGGTAAATATTTAGAAAAGTAAATGAACGGCGTGTAGTTGACTCATCATACTTATCACCAAAATCCCAGAAGGGCTAGTAAATATCCTACAGCCACGTAATATTATTATTAGTTTGACATTTGATAAGGGTATTGATATTCCATCAATATCTATTTTACCGATCTAAACACCCAACAATACTCAGGCAGAGTTCACACGCCTCGTCAAAACGCAATGAGCCAATTTTCCGTATTTTCCAATCGATAACCTCGAAAGCATTTTCTTAAAATAAACTACCATTATAACAATGCGTTATATTGTAACACTATATCCACTGAACACGAAAACTGTTCGTGGCCTTTATTACAACACATGGCGTGTGGATATAAAAAGAGCAGTCTACAGGCTATCACGTCCGGTTGCACCCTAATTTGAATAGAGAAACGGAACAACTATGATAACACCATAAATCAGCTACTTTATGGCCTCTATGTAGTTGAACGAACACACATTACTTGGGCACACGTTCAGGGTTTGGGTAGCCAGGAATAATCTATTACAGCATCGAGGCTCGTAACTTGCGACAGCCACAAGTTCTGTGAGACATTATTCCAAAACTCATCTTTGCTACCCGTTAGTAGAACTAATTTAAGTCTCGACACAATTTATTGGGCTCCTTTGTCCTTTGTTTAATTTTGGCTAAGTGTCATTGAAAATTGAAAGAAAATGGTTTCTTTTTGCAAACAATTTGATGAAGCCAAGTAAAGCCAAGCTGCTTAGCGAATTTAATCTTAAAATACCTTTCAAGAAATCCTAGGAGACATAATTATGCCGCTGTTTGCTCCATTTAGGAGAAGAGACGCGGTGAAAAAACAGCTTTTCAGAGTCCTGAAGTATATTATATAAAGGCAACTCGTAGGCAGGCAAGCATGAACGAGCTTATTGTGTAGGTACCTGATTTTGATCTTCCATAAGCGCTTGTTTAACCTTGAAAGACTTTCTTATATAAGTTGTACTTTTGTACCTAAAGCGATTACGCCACTAAGCTTTTTCGGGTATCAAATTCAATGGAATCTTTTAGATGAAAATTAAGATTGATTACCAATAATGGTTACTGATTTATCACACTATTATTCAACAAAATTACCTTTAACAATCAACCGAAAGTAGGTACTGAAAAACTCGCTATTAAAACTTAGTTCTTTTCCAATACGTTCTTTTTCTAAAGAAACCCCAAAAACCTCAGCTTTTTTTCAGTAAACAAGGTAAAATGACACGTGCCCCTTGGGAGAAAATATCTTAAACATCTAAGATATCTACACAAAAGGGGTTGTTTTTTTAAATCCACCTTTGATGTTGACCGTATTTTTCCGATTGTACACGAGAGAAAGACTGTATCATTTCACTTATTGTTATTCTGCACAGTTCGTGCTTATATACAGGGTGAGGTATATTTACTGAGGCAACAAGATGCGGGTTGCTAGGGTCAAGCCACGTACTACTATATTTAGTTGGTTTACCGCGCCTTATCGTCAATAAGTCGTGGGTTAGTTTAGTAAAGCGCACCCTAATAAATGTAACTAAGCATTCCACCTCAAACTCAGGCAGCAAGAAAGTAAATATTCATTATTTTAGCAACTCCAAAACATCACGGCTTGTTTTGCCGAAGGGTTGGGCAGGACAGTTATGCTTAAGTCCCTTGTTATAATGGGTGAGCCTATTAATCAACCGGGCAGTAATCCAGACTCTGGGTTGCTACTGAGAAATTCCAGATAGAAAAATCCAATAATATTTTACCCGATCTGGGAATCGAATCCTCCTGCTCAGCAATTGCGCTTGCGGCCACTAGACCAACAAGGCGTTCAACAGCGACAACTAGCAACAAGGTATCTTAGCAACTCCTAGATATAATATTAGGTTGGGGAAAAAGTCTTTTCGCATTATAGTATGTATGAACTTGTAATAAAATCTCTTTGGCTATACTTTTTGTATCTGGCTGGTTTTGGTATCATTGAAAGTTTAAATTTTAAAGAACATAATTCCAAATTCAAATTAGGAAAATGTGTGATTTTCATTTGTTTTTCGTACCGTCAAGATGAGTGAATCTAATGAAGAAATTCGATACATTTTAAAATTTTACTACAAAAAAGGTAAAATTGCAATGCAAGCCGCGAAAAAAAATTGCGATGTTTATGGACCTAGTGTAGTGTCTGTGAGAGTAGCACAAATTTGGTTTAAGCGTTTTCAATCCGGAAATTTTGATGTCAAAGATGCACGTCGCTCTGGTCACCCTATTACGGATAAAATGGATGCCATTTTTGAAAAAGTGGAGCAAGATCGGCATGCCAGTAGTTACGACGTAGCTGAAAAACTGGAAATTGGGTACACAAAAAAGCTCGACATTTGGGTACCTTACGAGCTCACTGAAAGAAACCTAATGAACCGTGTACTCATTTGTGATTCTTTATTACGACGTAATGAAACCGAACCATTTTTGAAGAAGCTGATAACTGGTGATGAAAAGTGGATCACGTATGACAAGAACGTGCGAAAAAGGTCGTGGTCAAAGGCCGGTCAGGCTTCACAGACTGTGGCGAAGCCCGGGTTAACTCGCAACAAGGTGATGCTGTGTGTGTGGTGGGATTGGAAGGGCATTATTCATTATGAGCTGTTACCACCAGGCAGGACCATCGATTCTGAACTCTACTGCGAACAACTGATGAGATTAAAGCAAGAAGTTGAGAGAAAGCGGCCGGAATTAATCAACAGAAGGGGTGTGGTTTTTCATCATGATAACGCTAGACCTCACACATCTTTAGCCACCCAACAAAAATTAAGAGAGTTTGGCTGGGAGGTGTTAATGCATCCGCCGTATAGTCCTGACCTTGCACCTTCAGATTTCCACCTGTTTCGGTCTCTACAGAATTCTTTAGGTTAACATCACGAGAGGACTGCCAAAACCACTTGTCGCGGTATTTTGACCAGAAGTCCCAAAATTTCTATAGCAATGGGATCATGTCCCTACCTACAAGATGGCAAAAAGTTATCGAACAAAATGGTACCTACATACTTTAGTTAAATGTAAATAAACTTTATTAAAAATGTTTTGAATTTTCTTAAAAAATGCGAAGAAACTTTTTCCCCAACCTATTATAATACTGATAGATGTACCAATGTATAGACTACTTGTATTTCTTATCAGTTGTAGTGTGGGTATGTTGCTAGCCGATCTCCAAAAATTGTTTGATTTATCACCGGACAAGGGAGGCAGTTTCGCGGAAGGCGTTTATTTGGCAGTTATGCAAAATTTGAGGCATACTATAGGTACTTATATAAATCATATTTATTCGTTCCTTCATATAAATCTTGTAGGTATGTGTAGGTTAGTAAGTACGTACCTGCCCAAAATTCCTACTCCAACATACTTTTAAAGCCGAAGTGGTAAGAATGCATATTAATATTTGCTGTAAAGTATGTCAACTGACAAGCACTTTACAATACTGTCTGGCAATGTGCCAGCAGATCGTTAATACTTAAGAGCTTTAGCCGTATTCATTAAACTCAGGTACTTCATAAAGACGTGTAATTCAAAATCATTAATTCCAAGTACATATTATAATTTTCTTTTGGAAGTCTTCAAATTTCCCGAACCATGTGGTCCTGGTTATCTAAATAAGCGTGCAAGCGTACTAAACCCTCAATGAATGATTAATGATTTTATTTCTGCAACTACGTTTGTACAAACTCTTTTACACGTCAATCATATTTTATATAAAAACTTTTTTACAAAAAAAAAAACAACCGACTTCCTTAAAAACACTACAAAGTGAAAAATAACTTTAATTTCGGAAGTCGGTGTCTTAGGATTTGTATTTAAGATTTTTGCCAAATTTTTAGTTTTGGTATCTACCCCGCACTAATTCCAAACAAACAATGCATATTTATGCGATAGCAGAAGTTGCGGTTGATTTGCTGTCATTTTTTAAAGAGTTCCGGTGTCTGTCTCCGGAACTCATCATCTATATGAAATTTATATGGGACCATCCCCTTTCGAACAAAAAAAGAATTTTGCAAATCCGTTTATAAATGACGGAGTTATGACCGAACATACATAAAAAAAAATATATAAACATTCGAATTGACAACCTCCTCCTTTTTGAAGTCGGTTAAAAACTAGAGAAGGTCGGCGTTTCCTATCTGACAACGCTGAGAAGAAAGGCCGAAACAAACTCAGAGGTTACAGTCTCTTTTAAAGTTCAGATATAATCTTGGTCAGACCATGTGTATTGGTACCTGAAATGGTCAATGACTGACAACAAGCATAATCAGCCTATAATAATCCCACTGATGGAACACAGGCTTCCTCTTTTCGAGAGAGAGTACGCGGTAACCTACCAAGCGGGGGGCCAGTGCGGGTTGGTAGATGTCACATGTGTTTGAATTTTTGATTTCAGAACATCCGGTTCCGTCACTATGAGATGTAGTGATGATCTTTTTGTACAAAGAAAACGACCTGCCTCGGTTCGATCCCACGACATACAACTCGTAACCTCTCGACAGTCAACGCACAGCTTAAAGGGTATGATAGAAGCGTGAAATTTTACACAAGCGTTCTCTATCGAAATTGAGTAGGTACATAAAAACATTTTTGAATATTAATCCCATAATGGGATGTAAGTTTAGATGGAAGTTTGTTAATTTTAACGACGGCTTACACGGCTTTCTACTTTAGAAACTTACTAATGGACCAATTTTTTACTTAAAGACACGTACAGAGCTGACACCCACTATATAATTTCTTTAAACTACACAAGGTGTCAGAGACATTGACGCTTAACCTCGGATTCAGTATATGATTCTGGACACCCATCCCTAATAAAATTACCGATGAAAAATTTCAACGCCCCGAGGACGGACGTAAAGAATAGCACCATATCATCTCTTCCCGTGGGTATCGTAGAAGGCGACAGAGGGACTTACTAGAGAATGGGCAAGCTTGGCGATTATGCAAACCCTCACTTTGGGGTTTACGTTCTTCGGCTGATGATGCTGATGACGATAATGAATCGACGAGAAATGTCAACGCCTGCCGTTGAATCATGTTCTGAAATCGATGCTAACAGGTTGCGCATCCGAGACCGCGACTTGAGGCTAAATATCTAACACGAGTTATTAATAGACGTGATCCTATCATTAATCTTTAATGGACTTAGGTTCGCCATCTTGAGCTAGTCATTTATCAAAGTGAAACACAAATCACATTGGCGAATGTAAATTGTCGTCTCACACTAACAAAACAGGTTTCACATTCTATCATCATAATATTGATTGATGAAAAGTAAACATACATGTTTGTCGAATAAACATGTTACCGACGAGGCTCCGTGTTTGGTTGTGACATTATTTGCTTTCTTGTTATACTTGAGAAGTTGCCTGGGCTACTTGGAAACCATCTAGGTACACTTTGAAGTGGGAACATGTAGAGCATTGCAATTCACTTACTAAGGTTCAAGAACGTTCGAGAATGTTATCGGTGATGGAGCTCGGCATATAAATAGTGGGTTGTTAGACTGTGGAGACAGTGCAGTGTTCCAGTATTTAACCAAGTGCACCTACCTAAAGTGGATGCTGAGGTCAAACGTAGGGCCTCCCTCCCTCCTATTGAAGACCCTGATGATCCTCTGCCTCTTCATATAGAAATACTTATGTTCATCAACAGTGCATCCAACGGATTTGGAAATGAGGACGTACGCCACTATCGCATGTCGAAGAATTATCATTTCGACGCTTGAAAGGCAAAATTGACTAAGCAACATAGGGCCACAATGTCGCTTAGTCAATTTTGCCTTTCAAGCGTCGATTTGATATATCATTAATTAGGGTAGCAAACGGTACTTGTATATAGTACATGGCTGTGTCCATGTTATCTATCGATACAATACATACATAAACTTATAATAAAATAGAAGGCAAATAGAATAAAAGATATGTTGCGTCGACCCCAAATAATTTGAGATAAGTAAGGACAGGAGAGTGATGACGAATAATAAAATAGAACACATACTATTATATAAAAAAAGACATTGCTACGAAGTTTGGGAACGAGTCTGCTGCCGACAATATAGTTTTTAGAATTTTTTATTGCTTGTGTATGTATGTTCCGGATTGGTCCAAAAACTACTGAACGGAAATTTGGAAGATATTAGGCACAGATATAGTCTATAATCTAGATTAACACATTGGATACTTTCAATCCCGCTAGTACCTACATTTCCAAGGGATATTTTCTGATATCCACGCGGGCGAATCCGTGGGCAAAAGGTAGTACTTATTTAAAGCTTTATCTCAAACGCCAACTTTCTCACAAACTTTATATTAATTTGGCCGAGTAGAGCAGTTTGAGAAGAGCGCAGAAAGTTAGCTTATGCAAGTCAAATATCTCTTTGACTTTGGTCGCTTTGCTATTAGAATATGATGAGTCTGAAGTCTAGACGATTATACCTGGAAATGATGTTCCTTCATGATTTATGTAGCAACAGATACGATTGTTCAGAATTGATTAACAGAATAAATCTCTTTATACCTAGAACTGTAATGAGACGAGAGGTGCGCGTGCACCCATTTTTTGCGGTTTCTTCTTGTCGAACAAACGCTGGCGCCCGCGCACCCCTGCTTCGTATCAGTAAAAATTTTAATAAAATATCCACAGAATTAGACATATTTACAAAGCCCACTGGTAAGTTTCGTAATTCTCTTATTGAAACGATTAAAAACTTAAAAGAATTTTAATTAATTAAAGCAGTAGTCGGTTGTTTCAATTTTCTTTAAACTCGTTCTACTCATGAACAATAAATCGTTTTTTTTTTTGTATGCTGTGGATAACGGTGTGAGTTGCACATTTGTATTTTGTACTTATTCTATAAGATAGTTTATAAGATTTAATGTGTAACTGTTTGTTATTCCTAATAAATAAATAAATAAATAGAAAACTAGGTTCTGAATTAAGCTGGCCAGTGTTCACTGTACATGAAATATTTATCAAACTAATTAAACCACTCTGCAACTAATTACGTGTTAAATAAAGAAAGGAATTGATGAATACATTTTGTAAAGATATTACCTTAATTTTTGGAGTCGTAAGTTTGTCATTCTGCCATTTCACGATCCGTTAGTGGGTCAGTAAACAAACCTTAAAACTCTTGTTAGTTCACAAATTCACCAACAAAAAGCTCTGTAGTCTATCAAAGACTTGGCAACGATACCAAAATATTTTCCTATTCTAACATTGAAAAGAATCGCCCATCCCCCAAGTGGATTAGTTAGATACAAAACAAGATTTGAAAACCTTATTTCGAATTTTAAAAAAATATATTTTCGTTTCTAACCTACATTAACTGGGCACGCGACAATTGCGGCGGTAAGTCCCCTCTTTGAGGAGTGGATAGAGAGACGCCACGGCGTCCTCACCTTCCGCCTGATGCAGGTTCTCACCAGGCATGGGTGGTTCGGTGGGTTCCTGTTTAGGATAAAGCGGGAGGAAACGCCCGGGTGTTTCCATTGTGAGGTTCGTCTAGAGGACACGGTGGAGCATACGGTGGAGGTGTGCCCTGCTTGGGCAGAGCACCGACGTGTCCTCGTGGAGGCGATCGGTGGCGGCGACCATTCGCGTCCGGCCCTGGTGCGAGCCATGGTATGGAGCGAGACGGCATGCGAAGTCGTCACCTCCTTCTGCGAAGCAGTAAAGCTCACGAAGGAGGAGGTGGGGTGCGTCAGGGAGAGGCAAGCTATGCGCCCTCACGCCCCTAGCTGCCGCAGGAGGAGACGTCCCTGGCGTCGGGAGTCGATTGCGGACTCCTGGCCACCGCTGGCGCGGGCTTGCGGGTGGCGAGCTACCCATTGCGGTAAGGACCAGGCCCGTGTCAATGGCGCGTAGTTTTCCACGTGCTCCTCAAAGAGATGTCAGCAACAACTGAAGGGGTCCAGTAGTACCGCCAGGGTCGCGAGATTTATTCGAAAGAGATACCGTGGCCCTGGCACATGGGCAACTGAGGGAACACGGGTGGGTTTTAGTCAAAAGTCTGACAGAGCTCCGCCCAGAGTGGGAGACGTTATTTGATGATTTACCACCCACAAAAAACCTAGTTACTTTAAAAAAAAACCTACAAAAACGCAGAATCAGCCTATAATATTCCAACTGCTAGGACACAGGCCTCCTTTATGTGAGGAAGAATGAGCGTAATCCTCCACGCAGGACCAGTGCAGGTTGGAAGATGTCACATGTCTTCAAATTTATGGTTCTAGTACATACCGGTTTTCACGCGGAAACAGTGATGATATAATTTCCAAAAAGTAAAGCGCCTATCAGGATTAGAACTAGTGATGTGACGGATCGCTAAAAATGTATATCCGCGGATACGGATATTTGGTGTCAAGATCCGCGGATACAGATCTTAACTTTCTTACTATATGTATCGGTGTCGATGCGCGTGACTTTGAAACGATAGTTGACGCCACTTGACGTTTTGCTTGATAGGACATGTTTCGATTTGCATAGCGCGGGTCTTTTTTTTTTGTTTCTAGTTTAGTCTATTTGTGCCTTTATGTTTATTGTAATAATAATTGGAATGGAATTTAATAGATTTTAATTGCTACCTAATCAGCGATATAGAATTTTATTCATGTATTGAAAATTAATAAGGTCCAAAATTCGTACAAGATCCGTCAAAAAAGTAACAGCCTGTACGTATATGGATCTTTCTTCTCCCTCGGATATCCGCGGATACGGGTACGAATATTCGTTGGAACCTACGACCTACAACTCGGAATGATTATTACCAATGAGCTACCACTAATCTAACACAATAATGCATATTCATGAAAACCTAATGAAGTACTTTACGTCTTCACCAAATTGCTTTTCATTCAGCTTCCGAATCAATTAATAATTTAGTGTGAGTAATTACGTATTAGAACACGCATACCGTCCATAATATATTATGTTACTGATTTGATACCAGAAGGGTTTATAGTGGGTATTACAAATGGTCATTCGGCGAATAGCATTAATAACGTGGTAACTTGATTGACTTGTTGGACATTGCGACTGCTGAGCATGGCCCTGCTATGATCCTAGGTTCGAGTCACGAGTAGGAAAAAAATGCTAATGAGTTTTTAACCGACTTCAAAAAAAGGAGGAGGTTTCTCAATTCGACCGTATATATTTTTTTTTTTTTTTTTTTTATGTGTGTTCACCGATAACTTCGTCGTATATGGACCGATTTTGATGATTCTTTTTTTGTTGGAAAGGAGATATCCCAAGGGTGGTCCCATGATAAGGAAACCAGGATCTGATGATGGCATCTCAGAGAAGTCGAAGGGAACCTTCGAAAATCGTAGTGGCGACTAGTGCGTTTTTTATTTCTTTCATTAATTATCTTAAAGCACTACTATTTAATGAAGGTCTGAAGTTGATCTGATGATGAAGCCGAAAGACAGTCGAGGGAACTCTTCAACGACTTACAGCAATTACGCGGTGTTTGGACTTAATTCATTTCTATTGATGAGAACTTTGCACCCATATGGGCTTTAAGTGCCATTACAGGTCTGATGATGGAGACCATAGACAGTTGAGGGAATTCCTCAACGATTTACAGCAGTTCCCTATTGTTGGGGTTACTTTATATTTCAAAGTGCCAATTTTATCACTACTATTTAATTAAGGTCCGGAGTTGATCTGATGATGGAGCCAAAAGACAATCGAGGGAACTCCTCAACGATTTACAGCAATTACCTGGTGTTTGAACTTAATTCATTTCTATTGATGAGAAAGCTCCCATAAGGCGTATAAGTACCATAACAGGTCTGATGATGGAGACCATAGACAGACAGTCAAGGGAATTCCTCAACGATTTACAGCAGTAGTAAAGTTTTAAATTTCACCTGGCGATTAGTGGTATAGGAATTAGTGCTGGTAGATACCATAACTAAAAAGTAAAAAATAAAAACTTTTTGACAAAAAAAAACCGACTTCCTCAAAAACACTAGAAAGTGAAAAATAACTTTAATTTCGGAAGTCGGTGGCAAAAAACTCAAATACAGATCCTAAGACACCGACTTCCGAAATTAAAGTTATTTTTCACTTTCTAGTGTTTTTGAGGAAGTCGGTTTTTTTTTGTCAAAAAGTTTTTTTAATTTTGGAAATTCTCAGTAACTGTCTGAAACCAAGATTTGTCTCCGATTAACACGAAAACATAGTCAGGAAACCGGTGTAATCTAGAGCCAAAAATTGGAATGACATGAAATTCTAAACGTGCCGTATTTCGGGAGTTGTCGATTCGCCTACAGAAAATATAATATTATTTAAGTGTCTATTCGCCCATATTAGGCGAATAAATTTGTGCGAATCAACTAATAAGCCGTGTAAATCTGTCACAATAAACTAACGAAAAAATTACGAGTACCTAAGGTACATTTTATGACAGATCTTATATTCTTCTTTTCTTTTACAAGGTTTTTATGAATAGAAAGACTCGGTACGTAAATTAAAAAGCTCAATAATTGAAATTGAATTGTCCCTGAGGCATACAGAAGGTTCAAGTGATTTCTGCTTTGACAGATCAGCGGATACCCAATAATGAAAACTTACATAGACTATAATGGTTCTAGGACTTAGACGCATAAATATTTTTACTAAATATTGTACTACTAGACATACTACTACATATTTATGTGCCTGTGAAATAGATTTTTCCCAAATAGGTACCTACCTACATACATGACAACAACTAACTGTATTGTTAATTGTTATCGTTAGTGTCGTAAAGATCACAAACCAACTTATAATGTTTCCACTACACGGTCGTAATTTTTAGTCGGATGAGATAACATTGTGCTTTTCATTACGAACTTGTCCGAGCCAGCCCGAAGTCTCAGAACTCTACCCGGGTGAATCAACCGGACTTAATAGGGACCCTATTACATGCGAATTTCATAATACATATAATTGTACTATAAACATACCTACATACATACATAATCAGACTATAACGTTCACAATGGACACAGGCTTTCTGTGAGAGGGAGTGGGCCACATTTCACCACACGGGTCCAGTGCGGGTTGACGGATGTCACATGTCTTCGAATTTTTGATTCTAGGACATGCCAGTTTCCTCACGATGTTTATTTTCCTTCACCGTTTTGAAAAAAGTGGCTACGATAACCATATCATCGTAAATATTACTATCTTATAATGAGGAAACTATCAGAACTTTACATTTAGGAGTACGCACCGATCCATCTGTGACATCTCAATAACAAGTTCTCTCGACTTTGCCTTTAAATAATATCAAATGATCAAAATGTAACAGTTATGAATTTTGATTAAAAAGTTGTGTAATAATTTCATAAAAACCGTTTTAAATCGGGAATTACAATTTCCAAAAAAAAATTGCTTTGTTCGTTTATATCCTTTAGGTACACACGGCTTCATATCAAGCTATAAATATCCAGTTTAAGCTGACCTCTCGTTATACGGAAATCCCATACAATGTGAGGTCAGCTCACATTGACGCATGCGCATGCTCGCATTGCTTTTTTAACTGGAAATGTATAAATTGATATGTAGCCGTGTGTACAACCATGATTAGCTAAAATGCCCTTTCCCTTTTTTCTTTAATAGTTACCACCGTGCCATGTAAGCTCAAAAGCAGGCTCAGTCGGCAATATATTAAAAAAAAAACTGAATTAAATTCTATTTGAAATCCAAGCTCACGAGTAAGAGAGCGCTAACAAATGAAACAATGAAATGTGTCTTCTACCTTGAAATAATGGGTCCATTACACGTGGAAGCATAAATTAACTAACCAAAATTTTTAAACACAACAAACGTTGAAAAGTGTTAAACCAATCGCGAAATTGCCGAAAAACAGTTGAATCCCGAAGCCGTCAGCAATTTGGACGATTTTGATAACAAACTTGTACAACGGAACAAAAGCTTCTTTTTAACAAGAGGAAACAATGAAATATTTCGCGATGTTGTTGTTAGGACCTGTGTTTTCGGATGTTTTCTCTGTGAAATTAATAAATATTAATGGAATCTCCACCAAAACAAGTAAGTAAAAATTTATATTTGTTCTTCTTTCATCTGAAATACATATGTAATACGCCAACAACAAAGGAACTTTCAAAGAAAACGTATATAAAAGAATCTTTGTCAAAAAAACAGATACATTTTTAGGGTTTAAAAACCTAAACCACGCCGATACAATTCAGCGTGATTTTAGGTTCAATAACTCTTAAAAAGCTTCATTTCTAAAAAAGCTATTTCACAACGTTTCGCAATTAAAAATGGAATTAATTTGATGCTGAAAATGTATTTCACGCTACGCATAAAATAAACAAAACAGTGAATGAAAAAATGAATAAATTATTAATAGCAATTTAGTTTTCGATTTAGCGTCTGCGTGGGATTCCGTTTCTAGAAAGTGTAATTAAAATAACTAAACCTCTTGTAGGCACTCATCATTATGAACAACTATTAAGGAACCAACCCTGAAAGCAATCAAAACAAAAGTCAGTGTCACTATTCCATAACAATTTTGACACTGACAGCTCTTAAACTCAGTATAATAATGCTGATATTCATTTTCATTAGTGAAATTCGCTCTTAGAAAGCATCTCTTTTGTTCATGTAATTGATTTGACCCTGACTACAGTGAGCGTTTGCTATCAGTGTGTAAATATGTAATTTGTGATCTTTGGAAAATGTAGTGGATAGTATTTTTGTTAAGTAAAGTTATTTTCGTTTATTTTTAATATACTACTGTTTCTGCTAATAAATAAAATGCAGGGAAAAGGTGTTTTTTTCGCGATTACTGGTTTAGTCCTATAGTGAAAGTATTACATGATGATGAGTCAGCCCAAGAGGTTTTAGGTACCTAGATATATGACAACTTGTATATATTTAGTATCTAAAGAACCCCGGAACAATCTAGGTATATACGTTATCTAGAAGGTATAGGTAGCTGCATGAAGGAGGACAAGACGGCAGCTCATGTGCTTCTAAACTTCCCAGTGGCCGTTACTTACAGATGGTCAACAACACCAAGTCGGTGCTGGCCATTCTTCAGGAGCTATGGTGAATCGAATAATCGATTTTCCCACCCGTACGCAAAATACGTGAGCAGAAATAAATATGTGAGCATTGGTAGCCCAGTGGTTACAGCTGCGAATTACGAGTTGCACGTCGTAAGTTCGAAACCAAACAGGGCATTACTTTGTTTAAATTGTAAATATTTTCATCACCACGGCTCTCAAACTATAAAGGAAAACATCGCGCGGAAACCGTCATGTCCTAGGAGCAAAAATTCAACCAACCTGCACTGGGCCCACGTGGCGGATAACGACCCACTCCATATAACCCAAAGTAGGCCTATCTCCCAGTAGTGGAAAAATTATAGACAAAATACGCGCAATGACGTGGAGTTGCTCACACCAGACCATATCACCTATAACCTAGGTATAAGTTACCCACCAATAATAGTTTTGGTCACTGACTAAGCAAGTATTAGACTTCCTAGAAAAGAAAAGAAAATATGTTTATTTGCGGCAAACATGACGCAGAGAAAGACCAAAAGTATACATAAAATAAGGTGTGGGAAAACATGCGTCATATCCACGCAAAACGGCCATCACTCAGCATAATGCCCAGCGCTGGTTTCCTAATCCAAGGAGGCACAATAACTTAAAACCATGTTATAGGAGGTCCGCTGTCCGTCTGGGGATCGTGGAGTATTTCAGACTCCGATCAATTTATTCCCTCCATGGTAGATACAGAAGAAAAGCTTTGGAATATCCGGTAATAGTCACCAGTTACCGGCTTTGCATAAGGAACATCCCAGGGGAAACCACGTTGTGTCCTCATAACTTCACGGTGCACTGCGGCCCGTAACCACTACTGTTATCCCCGGGGTCACTTTATGGATGTACGACACCACTGTGAGCAAAGTTAACACTCCTATCTATGCATTGGGAACCACTTACATAGCCCATATCTGACACATGAGGGTCGCTACATTAAATGGCAAACGGATTCCGCTTTTTTCGAAAGATAAAGGGCTCCTAAGAGCTCTGGTACTAGATACGGCGTTGTCACTAAATGGGAATGAATATTGCTTTTCGTACCACTTGCTCAAAAAAGTGACATTCTATGCCACAAAAAGCTAACATAACAATAGTCATTTTTAATCTGTTAAAAACAGGGAAAGAAAATTGTACTGAATTTCATTCATCCTCTAGGGGGAGAATGTGATTTAAATTTGGAATACTTACCGAAATTTATACTGAACTACATCTGTGTCTACACCATTGAGTTTGTATATTAAGCATTATACATCTTTTTGAAAAAGGAATACGCTTTTATTATGCAGTTATGATTATTAAATAAAATTACGAAAACCGACGAAGCCGTATGAGCTTGATACCTTTGCTTTTCCGACAAAAAAAATAGTCTAGGAATTTGCCGCGTTTTTGTTTTCTTCAAATACATAAACGTTAATTGGACCAATGTTTCGAATGTTAACTTTTACTTTTAATTGTCATTATTTTTAATAAATGCTTATCTCATATTATTATTGTGTTAATTTTTTCGCAAATGGTACGAAAAGTAGAGTATTTTCCTCGGTGATAAAGCTGTCTTAGTCTTGGGTGAACATAAATCCCTCGCTACACTCAGGACTCGTCTAAAATCCCTCGCTTTGCTCGTGATTTAAGTTTTTAACACCCTCGCTACGCTCGGGAGTAAACCTCGAGTCCTTCGTTACGCTCGCGATTTAAATCGTCACCCGCGACAGAAGACACTGCTTTATCCCCTTGGTTAATAATCTACTATTTTATGCCAAGGGGACGTGTTCACTTTTAGGCACCTACAACAATTTAAAAATCAAATCAAAAATTATATCTTACTAGTGGTCGCCCAGTGGTAGAAACTTAACCATAATTCATTTAAAACTTAACAATATTAAAGCTTATATTTAATAAAAATATTAGCATTCTGTACTCCATATAAACTTTAACTGTGCCAAAATTCATACTCCTCCGTCCGCGTAACTTTCGTAAAAAGGAGCACAAAGTTTTTGCTTCACGTACTAATAAAGTAATTCTAAAACATACGCTGCTTTAACATTTTTAAAATAGATTCTAAAATCGCTTGAGTGTTCGAATACAACCAGAATCATCAGCCTGCATAATGTAGGTTCCCTTTGGGAGAGCACATTTACAATACCTACTGTAAAATATCCAATAAACAATACAGTCCATATAATTCATTTAACTCAGCCTTTAGAAGTACAGTTTCTCCAGCGTGTCGGTTCACCGAGCTGAGCGAGCCACGCCACGTTTTCCGATTGAAGGTCTTCACTCAAAGACTTCTCTGCTCCAGCGGGTAATGGCCAGGGCGCCAAAATAATTATATAAACCACCACTCACCCTTGAAGTATTCGACCAACTATTTAACGCCCACAGACAGTGACCATTTAGATTTTTAGCTCTTATATAACAGTGGCCGAGCATTCGATTTATTGCAGGAGACAAATATTTTCGATCCCAAATGATTGGGGAAAAAACAGTGTAAACACGTGTGGCCTTTTAAGACACGAAGTGCCGCTTTGACTTTTGTGCTTTAATAATATCTGGTTCTTGGCATGGAGCCAAGTATTGAAGCGTAGCTTGGATGCGGCCTATGTCCGGCTGTGGCTGCGATAGACTAAGTTAATTGATTGGTTTACTTAACATTAAAATGAACCTAATTGAGTTTTCTGTTTGTCATTAAGGGCTGATTTCACCATGGAACCTCGACACCTCTTGAATGCGGTTTAGATGTTTTGATCGCGTTTTGTTTCATAACTGGTGATATTTGCCCTAAGGCTACAGGAAATGTTAGGCATTCCGATTGTGAATTGACTAGCGCAGCCTTTGACGCGAGCCAACTGTCACGAAGTTGGATCATACGAACCTGTTTAGGGCTTAAGACGATAAACAACATTATCATTCCCATTGGGTTACCAGTTGCGCTTAAATTACGGTTTAGTAGCCGAGTAAAACACGAGACTTGGAGATATGTGTTGAGTGTGAGGGTTTAATTGATCACGTATGGCAACAGCGGCCTTGTTTACAGATTTAATCCAACCAAAGTGATTTATTTGAACCGCCCCTATGTGACACATACTATCGAGGTCATTTAAGTCAACATAAGTGTCACAACTTATTTTTGTTTATACATAGGTTGGCACAGAAATCGACGTCCAACTGCCGAAAATTTTCGTAACTGACAAAAAATCAAAAAGATAATGCTGCTTCATACATTTTGACCAAATAAGAATTATAATTTTTTTCTATGAAACACGAGTTTTGTTTTATTAATAACTGGCTTATATGGCATCATGTGTTGAACTCATGATTACAATTTGCACGTCGATGTCCTTGCCACCTATATATTCCTAAAAATAATTTATATTTAGCCATTTAAACACGTGATTGTTCTCAAACAGAATTCTAGTAACAGATGTCAATCACCTAATAATAAATTATTCGTAAGTATGTATAATGAGAACACGGTGAAAACTTTGTAATACATAAATAAAAATCTTGAAAGAAAATCAACCTCAAGACTGTGACAGAAATTCAATCCCGGCTATCGAGAAACCAGAAAAATACGAATACATTATCTGTAATAACATTTTCAGATCTCTAACAAAATAAACAGACGAATCCATCGACGGCGACGTTTCCTGTTCGGAAAAATGTCAGGAAATTGTTATATAGGTGGGTGACAGTTCGTCGCATCGTCGAATACAATTGTGAATTTCGCAACCAAAATAGGACAAATGTCACCAAAAATAGGTAAAAAAATACAAACACGTTCATAGCTCTCGTTAGGTCGGTACTGGTTTGGGCACATTTAGCCCACGTACAACGGTACTACGTACAACAGTACCACGTACAACAGTAATACGTACAACGGTACCACGTACAACGGTACCACGTACAATGGTACCACGTACAACAGTACCACGTACAACGTTTTTCCGCGCACTGGATCTTCTACGCTATGTTCAGCGCCGAGAGTTGATAATCGAACACAGTATATTTTCAACACTCTGAGACTTACTTATGCTGCGATCTATTGGATTCTCAATGCTCGGTTCAACACCTAGAGTCGAAAATCTAGTGGTCGAAAAAATCCCGCAGCGATTTTATTACGTTCGTAGGAAGTTAGGAACGTGGGCTTATTGCAATAAAAGCAGCTCCTGCCCTGCCAGGGTCGCGAGATTTGTTCGAAAGAGACACCGTGGCCCTGGCACATAGGTAACTGAAGGAACACGGTTGGGTTTTAGTCAGTAAAAGTCCGAAACGCCCTCCCGCTCCACCCAGAGCGGGAGAGGTCATTTGATGATTTTCCACCCAAAAAAAAGCAGCTCCTGCCAATCTATAATTCTGTACTAATATTATAAAGCTGAAGAGTTTGTTTGTTTGATTGAACGCGATAATCTCAGGAACTGCTGGTCCGAATTGAAAAATTCTTTTTGTGTTGGGTAGCCTATTTATTGAGGAAGGCTATAGGTTATGTAAAATTACGCTACAACTAAGAGGAGCGGAGCAGTAATATAAAATGTTGCAAAAACGGGTAAATCGCACGAGTAGGCTATTCGCGATGGGAAGGGTCAGGGGAACAAGAAATTAAACGCAGACGAAGTCGCGGGCAGAAGCTAGTGTGGACTATAATTGACCTAGTATACGTAGCATATAGTTGTTGGTTCAATCCAGGAGGGATAAAAGTACATGCTCGTAACATTTAGCCGGATGAGATAACATTGTGTTTTCATTACGAACTTCTCCGTGGCAGCCCGAAGTCAAGATCTCTGCCCGGTTCATGACAATAAAGTCACCCTGCCGATAGAGTCTCTATTTCATGAGACTCACATAATACACGTGAGTGTACCTACTATACGTATACATACATACATAATTAGACTAAACAAATCCCAGTGCTGGGACACAGGCTTCCTCTCGGTGAGAGCGAGTAGACAATAATTCACCATGCGGGCACAGTGCGAGTTGGTAGATGTCATAAGCTTCGAATTGGCATGCCAGTTTCCTGGCGATATTTTCCTTCACCGTTTCGAGAACAGAGGTAATGACGGTAAAGCGCCTTTCTGGGTTCGAACCTATGATCTATGACTCGTAAGTAGTAGCCGTTATTGGGTGGACTACAGAACGAGATTTTTTTTTTATTGGTAGTAGAGCAAAAAAAAAACTTAACACTATAAAAACAGAATAACAGATGATTATAATGCCAAAAATGGTCTCAGCCCAGCATAATGTCAGATGACAACACAATACACCTCTCCCCATTTCAGAAAACAAATGCGTGATATCCTGATATACACCGGAACTACCATGATGACCTTAGTCTATTAAAACAATGGCATCTCCGAAGATAATCTGTTTACATTTCACAACATTCAATTAGCCAATCTGGGACCAAAACAACTAAAGAGTTCCTGAAATCAAAGAAAAAAAAAACAAGTCAAGTCTAATAATACTCAGTCGTGTTATATAAACAACACATGAAATAATGTATTGGCATCCAATACACAAATTATCTTGGCAATAGTTCCCGAACTATTTACCTCACGTCAAAATTGTAAAAGCTATCGATTTGTTACAAAATGGTTTCTAGATAATATTATAGGTAATAGCTAAATGGAACGGGGTAATGCTATCGGCTGAAACTGAAGCTGTTATTAGGGTTTAAAGCGTTTCATTGGGTCATGCATAGCAATACGGAAGGCTATAAATGTTTAGTGTCGGTCGCCACAATCTGTTGTTTATTACGATAAACACTGTATGAAGATATGGCTTGGCAGATGAAATACAGCTACAAAATAGTTTACGGACCGTGCCATCATGCGTAGCTTTTCCAACTATGTTGGGGTCGGCTTCCTGTTTCACCGGATGCAGTGCTTCAATTTTACATACAGTGACTATGTACCCATAGCCCCAGTTTTTAGGTAAATAAACCCCT
Organism: Aporophyla lueneburgensis; assembly: GCA_932294355.1. Lineage (NCBI taxonomy): Eukaryota > Metazoa > Arthropoda > Insecta > Lepidoptera > Noctuidae > Aporophyla > Aporophyla lueneburgensis. The sequence goes on from OW028747.1 coordinate 15,075,755, forward strand.
TGATAAGATTGGTTGTCAAACTTTCGGGCTTCTGACTGCCCCTGCTATAACCCCAGTTTCCTGCTATCGTGGAGGAAGATTATTGAAGTAGATTTACCTAGTGTTTCCCTCCATTAAGCTGGATTTTTTTTTCTGGTTAGTACCTAAATCAAAGTTTGCCGCGGGGAAAACCCTTCAGTATAAATTTCATGAAAGTCGGTTGGATTCGAATAAATTAGGTAGCATTGCGACGTATACGACAATCGCACGAACTCCAATCGATTCTGAAGCAATTTAAGAACGTTCCTTTTCATAACATAACATTACGCCTTATTTCTCAAAAGTGGGCAGAGATGGGTGGGCATATTATGCCAGACGTGTGCCTAATGCCATCAACCGGGCAGAAATCCACACTCCAGGACTCATTTTTTTTTATTGTTGTAATTTATCAAAATCAGCCAATAACGTTCCCCGCTGTTACCAATCAAATCACGTTAACTTCTGGAATACAGGCCTCCTCTGTGAGAGCGAGTGGGCCATAAACCACCACACGGGCCCAGTGCACGTTGGTGGATGGCACATGCCTTCGATTTTTTTTTCTGGACATGCCAGTTTTCTCACGATGTTTTCTTTCACCGTTTTTAGAGCAGAGGTGATTAAATTAAATGCACAAAGTAAAGTCCCTGCCTGGGTGTGAACTCACGACTACGATCAGTGGTCATTAATGTAATGGTATAATTGATTCATTAATATCGCGCTTGTATCCCCGAAAAGGCAAATGAAAGACAATAGATATAGTACAGACGCCAACACATCAAGCTACTACACAATCTGTCAGATTTCTTTGATAGATTTTCGACTTTATTTCTAGAGTATTAGGTTCAAGGTTCATTGGGAAAAATTGACAGTTTCGGGTAGCTTGACCTGGTGGCGTCTGTAGATCATCATCATTTCAGGCGAAAAACGTCCACTGCTGCACATAGGCCTCCCCCTAAAAATGGGGTAGTTTGCCAGCTTCGCTACGCGAATTGGCGAACTCGCTTGCCAAGCGTAGCGAATCTCAAACGATGATGATGATGATCTCAGTATGGTGATAAAACGCATAGAGATCGCTGTTGTCCGTTCTCTAGAGGTACCTATTGCCTAAAAGGTACCGTAATAAATAGGTACTTAGCTTCGTTACCGTGGCTTCCTCATGTAAAATCAGCTTATAGACTTTAAAATTAATGATGATGCTTCTGCATACCCAAGATATTGTATTCTTGTATTATATTTCAAATTTAGTTTTTCAAGGGTGTATAAAGGACGTCAATCTCGTTATTCGTTTAAAAATAGACCACTTAATGTACAATTTCCCTACAAACACCTTTTTAATTTACCGTTTATTACTTTGAGGAAAAGACTTACTAATAAGTCAAATTGGATCAGATAAACGAATTTCTCTCGTCTTGGAGTCCCAACGAAAATGAGATATAAATATGAAGGTACCTACTTCAACTCGGTACGACTTCAAACGCCAGAATTCCATTCAATGATCAAATTCCCATCTAAATCGGTCGCGATGCTCACCAGTTCACCACTTACCTCTAACTTCGTACTTTGATACTAATAAATCGTATTTGATGACCCTCATACTATTTGTTACAGTATTGAAGGAACCACATGAATAAAAACACTTTTGGACTTATATCTTATTGGGATCCGAATATTGATTGCTCAGTTCACATAAAAACACTTCTCTTTTACAATTTCGGCACGTTCGTTCGCGAATAACTAATCAAATTATCGGCAACGTAACATTAAATGAATGGCAATGCGAAACGTCGGTACAAACGCCCTTACGCCTCACAAAAGAGCGTCAAACAATTTAAGACAAAGCCTCATTTTACCTAGTTAATTGAAATCTTTTTATGCTAGCGTAACAGATTAAAAATACTCCAATCTATTCTTCATTACATATTCATTAAGCATTCCTGAAGATAAAGCCGGAATCAGAAAGTGGAATTCCGAAAAATATCGTTCATACATCTTACATCAATAACTGCTTTTTTATAGGTAGGAATTCCATTTATCCAAAGACCCTTCCTTATTTGAAGTGCAAATTATTACTGTTCATAAGAATTCCTTCGTTCTCCTGACATTTTAGTAGGTACTTGCTTTGTTCTGACCATATTTTAAGTGCTGAACCAATAGGCATAAGGCAACCTCCATGTACAAAAATCATTATAGTATTACATTTTCTCGCTTATCGAAAATTGTTAGCTAAGACTTGTCACGTTACTTTTTAACTTAAGAAGTAACTTCAGAAAAATTACACAGAACACAAAAAGGATCAATTTGAAAATAAAGACTTATATTTTCGAACTGCTCATTATTTGATACAATATCATTCGGAATTTGATTATAACCGGTCACAAAAATATTTGCATTTTAAAAACAAAACAAAAGAACAATTCAAAAACATCAGACATGTCAAGAAACTGTCTAACGATTATATATTTTTTATTTTAGAGGCAATAAACTCCAAGCAAGTCGAGACCTTTGGGTTTATTGTGACCTTCAAGTTTATACTTATGCGTTCTAGTATTTACCTGATATTTGGTTATAAAAAGTTTGGGTATCACACAAACTTGTGGCGTACCTAAGTTCAGGACGTCTTCTGTCTGGCTCTATTGTAAAAACACAACACGGAGCTTTACATAACCCTTGCCTAACCGTGCAGTATCTGATTTAGGCACACGAATAGGTAATCTAAATATAGTCCTCTAGACCGCATTTCGGCCATGGCGGTCAATCTAAATGGAGCCTAAGCCATCAGCCAGTGGGAGATATTATAGTACAGACACGGGCACTCGCTCTTCCTTCACTCTCACAGTCCGATGGGAAGGCAATCCGACACGACCGGAGAGAGATCAAGCGTAGGACCAACGGCTTAACGTGCTTTCCGAGGCACCGGGGTATCACACCGCCAACTTCCAAACTCCGAGCTGTTACTGAGAATTTCCTAATGGAAACCCAATAACACTTTGCCCAACCTGGGAATTGAACAGAGGACCCCACGCTCAGCAGTGGTGCTTGCGACCACGAGACCTGAGTTAATATAAATGTGCCAATTAATAGATATTTTCAAGAATAAATTTTCAACCGACGAAAAAAACGGAGGAGGTTATCAATTCGACGCGTATATTTTTTTTTTTTTTTATGACCACGCATAACTTTTTACATAGTGATCCGATTGTGACAGTTCTTCTTCTATTGGAAAGGGTATACTCCCAAAGTGGTCCCATATCAATTTGGAAAACAAAATCGAACCCTAAGGGTCGGAAAACAGGGGATGATTGATTGTTCACTCACTGATTGTAATGTATAACCACGCATAACTTTATACAGAGTAGTACGATTTTGATAATTCTTTTTGTGTTAGATAGGGTATACCTTGCCAAGTATTATTAGTACATTAAAGCTACAAAAAAATATATAATAAAAACTTTTTAACAAAAAATTAAACCGCCGAAAAACTGAAAAGCATAAAATAATACTTAAACCATAAAATTTTGAGTCGGCGCTGAAAAATCTATGAACAAGGATAACTCAAAGCGCCGACTCAAAATTTTATGGTTTAAGTATTATTTTATGCTTTTCAGTTTTTCGGCGGTTTAATTTTTTGTGCATGCACAATAACAAACTGACGATGTTTCTCTAAACCTCTATTGTGACTTGTGCTAACACGCAGACACGGTTTCCTTAGGTACATATTGTCCTAAGTACGAGTATATCGACGCATCTGATCTAATCAATTTTTAACCAACTTCAAAAAAAGGAGGAGGTTATCAATTCGACTGTACTTTTTTTGTTACCTCATAACTTTTGACTGGGTGAACCGATTTTGATGATTCTTTTTTTATTTGAAAGCTGGTGCTTCCTGTATGAGCCCATTTAAATTTGGTTCCATTCGGACAATGGGGTCCATGTGAAAACCATATAAGTCTTAAATTTGCATTAAGCATTTGTGCGACAAATGAACGAATAACGCGATTAGATTAGTGCGGAGTATCTACCATAACTAAAAAGTTGAAAATAAAAACTTTTTACAAAAAAAAAAAAACAACCGACTTCTTTAAAAAAAAGCACTACAAAGTCAAAAATAACTTTAATTTTGGAAGTCGGTGGCAAAAAACCTTAAATACAGATCCTAAGACACCGACTTTCGAAATTAAAGTTATTTTTGACTTTGTAGTGTTTTTTTTAAGGACGTCGGTTGTTTTTTTTTTAATTTTCGATATTGTATAAGGAACTTACTCTTGCTTAGCACGATTTATTGTTAGGTACATATCACGTGAAGTGGACTCACAAAGCGAATAAAACAGGAAAAATTGTGTAAATTAATAACTGATTGGTATCCTAGGAATAGAAAACGGGGGTAAGTAAGGGGGAATCAACAAAGCAGATAGGAGGACAAGATACAATTTACAGAGAGAGTGGCTCGTGATAGAATTCAATAGAAACAGCTAGATGAGGGCTTTGCCAAGAGGCACGCTAATTGAGAGATATACTTAAGTACATCTCTCAATTAACGTGCCATACAACAGAGAGACCAATTTAGAATAAAGAGGCATATAATAAATAATATGTGTTCCATGTGGAGCCGGACGTAAAGAATAGTACCACCCCATTTCTTCGGGTGTCGTAAAAGGCCACTAAGGGACTTACTAGAGAATGGGCAGCAGCGTTTTCTATGTATTTCATCATCCTACTGCGATCGCAATCCGCCAGCCAAGTACAGTGATAATGGCAACCCCCCCCCCCCCCCCCACTCCAATCGAAAGAAAGAAAATACATTTATTTAGCACAAACTCAAAAGGCACACAAAATAATATAGCAAAAAATACATAAATTAACAAAAAAAACAAAAATTAAAAAGAAAATCAATAAAAAAGGTAAAGTAAGATCTTAGATGAATTGGAATTGGAGAGACCTATGTCCAGCAGTGGACGACTTTCGGCTGAAATGATGTTTATAATAAATAATATCTCGTTTTATCCTAAAATTTACTTGTCACATCAGAACCCGCCGTGTAGTGTCAGTTTGTTGAAATTAACACCTACCGAACCATCGAAACAAACTAACCAAACAAAATAAAAGAATAAATAAACATAAAATAAATAGTCTAAAAGACAAAGACACAACAGAAAAATCTAACTGTCATGGCGCCAACGGAAATAAAACGTAACAAGGTGTAATTGTGATAAAAAAACCATTAAATTTAACGAAGGGTGCTGATGAAGAGCCTCTAAGTACAAACTTAATTGCGAGCAAAGAATTGGCATTCATCTACCCTGAAGCTCGGTATTTACAAAGCATTTCGTTAGGGTTTAAAGGGGTCCGGAAATTATAACTGACCTACACAGGATCACATTGAAAATCCCTAAGCCAAAAAGCTGTTTAACTTGCAGGTATTTACTGGTTAATATTCTGCAAGCACTGTTTTCTACGTAAAGAGGGAAAATTCCACGAATTCTGAAATATATATCTTTCGAAGAAATGATTCCTCGCTATTTTTGTCAACTTACAATGAATGTAATGTGGGTATCTACAGCATCAACCCTATTGGTCGAATGATAATTTGAAAGTCGCTGGCTAAAAAAAGGAGGGTTCGACCGTTTTAAACGGTTTACTAAAACAGAGGTCCATAAAACTCATCGATGCATGGAGCGAGATAGAGGACAGACTGACTGAAATAGTGGGAACGTTTAGTCTTTTAAACGGTTAAAAGTTTTTAGACTTCAGACAGTTACTCAGACAGCTACTCACGCAAAAACGGCGTAACAGGATCGGATAAAACTGACTGGATTAATGCATAGGATACTTTTTATCCCAGTAAGACGTTCCCGCTGGGATAATTTTCGAACCAGACGCAGGCGAATCCGCTAGTAAACGGTGGTAGGTCAATAAACGCTAGAGCTACGTATATTAAAGTATACCTCTTTTCAGCATACGTACCTACCACAAAGCTCAGAAAAGTGCCTACTTTATCATGAAAATTATGTGTACCTTTGATCTACCGTTTTATCGCGGCAATCAGGAGTTGCCGCCTCAGAATGTTTCGTAATCAAATAAAGAATTCACGTTATAAGGAACTCACTGGGACTTGAAATAGTTTGCTTAAACGAGAATCGTGCTGAAATGTAGTAATAAGTACTTTTTCATAAAATATTAATAGATGAGAATGAAATTCACATTATTCAAAGTCACAATGGTTAGAAAGTTTTTGGAGAAGCTAAGTGGACATGACAAGAAAATCTTTACACCTACAGATAAGCCAGAACCACGATTATTCGGTTTTACGAAATTATTTTCCGAAGAATACATAGTTTCCTTTATAATCATATTGTATCCATCTGAGATTGGCCATATTTCCAAGGTGGAGATGACAATACGACACTTAATAATTGCTTATATCTAATGAAGTTCCCGTGGGTTCGTGTGGTGCTGGACGTAAAGAATAGCACCACCCCATTTCTTCCCGGGGCTGTCGTAAGAGGTGACTAAGGGACTTACTGGAGAATAGGCACTCAGCGTTCTCTATGCATTTTACCACCATACTGCGATCGCCAACCCGCCTGCCAAGCGTGGCGATTATGGCAAACCCCCCCAAATTGGGGGAGATTTACACTGCTGGACATAGCAGCTGATGTCTTTCGACTGAAATAATGATGATGATGATGAATGAAGTTCCCAGTCTTCATACAAAAATTCAATCTACTATAGGTAGGTAGTTTAGTCACTATAACTAGTCAAAGATTGGCAAACTCTATAGTAAGTCCATCACTAAGTACCATTTAGTTTGTTGGAACAAATCACTTTTTACACGCTTTATATTAGCTTCACTTGTATGTTTGTTTGTAACCGACTCCTTATAGCGCGATTTTGACCCACTTTAAACGACCAGATTTAATTCAAACTTTGCACACCTGTCAAAGACCGATGATAATGTAATAATTTCATGAAGTGCCATTATCCTTGCCAGGGTTACCAGGACAGCAAAAAAACTATCTTCGAAAAGTACGCTGACATACGAATCAAAATTCGAAACTCCATAAAAAATAGAAAATAAATAATAGTTTAAAAAAACAAAACACGCTTCCATAGAAAACCAAACAAAACCAATTTTTTTTAACTATTATTTTTTATTCGAATGTTAAGATTTATTAGATAATATCTGGATGACCGAGCTTTGCTCGGTATTTTTTGGTAAATTGTATTTAAAATAATAAGTTTATTTTCAAGTTGATTATCGATAAAGTTGGTCATTGAAAACACGAATAAAACGACATTTTATAAAAATGAATCCTAGCTAGATCGATTTATCGCCCCCGAAACCCCCTGTATACAAAATTTCATGAAAATCGTTGGAGCCGTTTCCGAGATTCAGATTATATATATATATATATATATATACAAGAATTGCTCGTTTAAAGATATAAGATAACAGTCCCTAAATACTTCTTTGTATAATAGTATTGCTAATGCTTTAATTTATGATGAAATTGGCATCACCACATTGTATACTGATTAATTTGCTAGTGTTGCAAGTCCGATTGCTTAGCGTAGCGTCTATGATTTGATCGCCAGGTGGCCAAAATTTTAATTGAGTACCCTCTATATAAAAAAGGCCCGAACTCAAATGGTCCTAATAGCCAAACGACACTTTAGCTAATCGTTCTAAAACCATAAATATTGTCATTCGACACATTTAAAGATTTACATGTACGTTGTTCCGTTCTCTATCTACGAATAAAATATAGGAAGGTCAGTTTATTCTGACCTAAGTTCTAAGTATTTCAAACGGAACCTACGCTTCCGTGAATTTAGCGCGACGCGTTCGCGTCACCGTTGTTTACCGTCACACACCCATCGTCGACCCATCTCACTTCTGCTGAGCCGCGTTGCTGACACAAGCTGTTCTCGAGAAAGGTTACCGTCTCGCCTGAGGAGTTGACGAGTCCCAACCTCCAGAACAAGCCGATTTTCGAAAAGGTTTCAGTATCTATAGCGACAGTAAGAAAGTTTCATCCTCAGTGGAATTTTTATAAATTGGGAATTGTTGTCAAAAGTGGTAAATTCAATTTATGAAAGCCACTATACTGCATGACAATTGAACATTAGGAAAAACTGATAATAGTCGTTTTATGCACATTGCTTCAAAACCCTGCACTCCTGTAGGTATTAGTTAATGAATAAAAGACCTCATGATAGTTTGTACGTCATACTCTTTTATGCAAATTGACATTGTTTAGTTGTACATTTCTCTAATTGTGTAATTATATCAACTGAAAATCAATTCATCAAAGTTGGAAGGAAAAAGCCGCCTTTGTGCAGCCGTGGGACACATAAAGCCGAAAAAGAAAAACATTGGCAAACACAGTATTGCTACTTGTTTGCTTATCAAATAACATACCTTATAAATTTGCCTACCTACATAACAAATTAACAAGAACATAACATTTTCACTGTTAGGCATTACCCCTATCATTTATGTAGAACTAGTTCATCCCCTAGTGAAGACGGTGTCTGTCTGCGCCAAAAATAAGCCAGGCAATAGGGTCATATTAAATTCATCGACAGAGCTAGAATCGGTCGGAACCTATTATTAAAATCCTATTCTTACACGCATTCTTAGGACATACCTACATATAGCTTCTATGTTTCTTTTTCTTTTATTTATTTATAGTTCAAATCTTGTCTTTTTTGAATTTTTTTTTTTTAAATTCTGATTTCTTTTTGTACGCCGTTTTTACCATTTCATATTTTTGTCATTGGAAAGCGGGGCCTCCTAGCACAGGCAGATATATCTTTTACTTAAAAGGAAGGCCCTATAAAGTAAATTTTACTGTAAAAGTTTGTACAAGTTTCTGCAATAAACCTTTTTTATTTTATTAATTTATTCATACCAATAAAGTATCTTAGTTTTTGGTTTTAGATGTATTCGATATTCCTCAAAAAAGGATTTTCACTCAAGTTCACAACCCGCCTTTTTTTAACCAACTTCAAAAAGGAGGAGGTTATCAATTCGGATGTTTATATATATTTTTTTTATGTATGTTCGGCCATAACTCCGTCATATATAAACGGATTTGCAAAATTCTTTTTTTGTTCGAAAGGGGTTTATTCCGAAATGGTCCCATATAAATTTCATATAGATCTGATGATGAGTTCCTGAGACAGACACCGGAACTCTTTAAAAATGACAGCACATCAATCGCGATTTCTGCTATTGCCTAAATATGCATTTTTTTTTTTGGAATTAGTGCGGGGTAAATACCATAACTAAAAATTTAAAAATAAAAACGTTTTTACAAAAAAAAAAACAACCGACTTCCTTAAAAACACTACAAAGTGAAAAATAACTTTAATTTCGGAAGTCGGTGGCAAAAACCTTAAATACAAATTCTAAGACACCGACTGCCGAAATTAAAGTAATTTTTCACTTTCATCTACTAAGGTAAATCGTATAAGGTTGCTTTTTAAAGGAATGTGTACTTTTGACTTAATTTAAATATTTATTTATTTAAATAGATTCTTATAACACAGTTTTACACGTCAATATTTTGCTGCCAATATTTTAAAAACTAGACGCCGGCATTTTCTAGCTGACTGTTCCCTGAAAAGAAACACCGAAACAAACTCAGCGGTTATGGTGTATTTTATAGTCCTAACATTATATTATTAGAATTTTATGTGAGTCTAACAATGCAGGGTCATGTCTGGAAGGGCCTTTTGAAGAAAGAGCCATTGCAGCTTTGAGCTGACCCGTCCCAACAGAAGGCATTTTATGTACTAGTACTTTACTAGTAAGTATTTATAAATTGAAGTCCATTGTCGGTTTATTTTTATTTATACCGAAGTGAACTTATTCATCAGTACAAAAAACCACTCAAAGTTAATAAAACAATTAGGTATGCGACCAATTCGTGAACGCCATCTGCGCAAATCACAAAAATAAAGAACCTTTTTCCGTTACAAAATCGAGTACAATGAGGATCAGCGACGATTTTAGTTAAATATGTAGAATTACAGTCATACCTAAACCAATTATTTCAGTGAAAGAATTATAAAAAATTGACCAGAAATGACGAAATTATAGTGGTTTTAATTTTGCATTTTCAAAAATGCTCGCACATATGCACAATTCGTTGATGACGTCATCTGTCACTTTCGCGACCACGGCACCGCCGCGCATGGTCTTTCTACCTCTTAATTACGTGACTCGCGGTACATTTAAACGGATAATGTCTTCTTAAAATATTGTATAGTGCCACGATGCGAAAATACAAGTGTTGCTACCCCGGACAAATTGTTATTTTGTGTCCCAAAAGACCCAAAAAGTAGAAAGAAGTGGTGTACTTTAATGACGAGCGACGCCCCATATCCCCTTAACTAATGGTACTTTATACTGCTGTAAAGATAATTTCAATTTAAAATTTGTCCGGAAAGATTGGTGCTGATTCTGCGAAATTCTCTAAACTAAACTAAAATCACTAAAATTTGGCTTATTGCTGTCAAACGACGATTTCCTGTTCTGAAATAGACTTAAGTGACACAACTTAACTATATTTTAGTTTTGACAGCACTAAGATTGCTCTGAGTTATTACTTTAGTGAAAATGACAATTTTGACTATAATAATTTATTTTAACTAAATCTGACTATTTTTAATCGCGATTAAAAAGGTGTGGAATAAAACTAGTGGTCATGAACTAAAATTCACACCAACGAACGCCTCGCCTTCACGTGCAAAAACACGTGCGTACTGTATTTTTTGTTTTCCTTTTCTTTTGCTTATATCTCGAAAATGGCGTTTCCTGTCGCAAAAGTAATGAAATTTTCAACCCCCTTTACAATCTCCACACATATAAATCTCAACACGTGGGTAATATTTATTTTTCGAAGAAAAATTGAAAAATTCCACATAAAGCACGTCCAGGCTGCCCCAGTGCACGTGCCTTCGTCTCTCAAAAAATCATTACGAAGCTAGTAAGAAATAATATTTAAAATAGGTAGAGAGGTGCCTACACATTGTAGAAACACGAAAAAGGTAGTACCTGCCTGCCCAAATCAAAACATTCTAAAACGTAGTACCTGCCTAGTACCTAACCTAAGTACCTGCCTACGTATAGGTACTTAGTGGATCAAGAACTGTAGATAAAAGCAAATCTACTTATCTTGTCATTTTATCTCATCTTATCTGTGCACTGGAATAAATTGTTTTTTTTTTAAACTTTGCCACCATAAACGAATCAAACTTCGCGAGATTGTCCGACTGGGCCTTGGGTAAATCCGACTTCCATGTTTCCTATCTACCTATATCTATATTGAAATCTCTATAAAACTTAAAGTAATAATTTGTTATTTATTTATCTCTATAAAACTTAAAGAATCTATTATAAAAAACAAGAAACAACGCCTATACTCCGCATATAATAACAAAGCAGTACGGCGGGTAGCGGGCGATCGTGACCCGTGACGTCATCACATGTTCTGCGCGGCCGGTGTGCGTTTTAAAACTCCGTTTCTGAAAACTTTAATATCTTCGTAATTTCTCGATGGATTTGAGTGATTCAAAAAGAAATTAAGTCAGATATTATATAAATATCTAAGTTATGAATGTCTATCTATAGTATCTGTCTGTATTATATATTCGATGTAGTATTCAAAATTGCTATATCCTTTTGTCGAATTGGTCCTCATCACCTACTTAAGTATATATGAAAACGTCAGATAAAATATAGTTTAAAATATCACCTGGGCCGCATTTAAAGACAAAATACTACCCACCCTAGCGAGAAGAGTATCTAGAGATCGACATGACCAGCAGTGTGACCAGATTCAGTATTTAAAATACTGAATCTGGTCACACAACTCGATAGCAGCGTCACCTACTGGGTCCAATAGTGAATCTATACCATCCAAATGCATACAAAAAAATTCATTCAAATGGGTCCAGCCGTTTAGGAGCCGTTCAGTATTTAAAAATCTGGTCACACTGATGACCAGGCACAGAAACTTAGAGGAATCAGTCACCCCTTAAAGCAATTTTCATACATAAAATCAAAGCCATTTATCTCAACTATGCTGAGAGTCAGCACTCTTTGAACGTCAAAATTACATAAAACGAGTCTCCTAAAACCTCCGGCCGCCTAGTGTTTTAGCTAGACAGAAGAAGTATACACGGCTACACAAGCTATACATTTCGAATTTAGCTGACCTCGTGTGGTATAGGCTTTTGGTGAGAGGTCAGCTTATACTGAAAAAGTATAGCTTTATCTGTAGCCGTGCGCACCAACTCTCAGCAGCACAGCTGTGTGTTCAGTTTGAAGAACTTGATTCTATACAATAGTATCTAAGTAATTAACATTACGAAACACAGAACATTAAATTCAATTAATTGCCTTTGCCCTTATGTCAGGTACCTACATTAAGAGTAACAATATTTTGACACTTAATTACGAAGTACTTAGTTGTTATAACAAACGTTAATCCATTGTTTTATTCGTAAGGAGTTACTGCTACAATCAAGTTCTAGTAGAAATATAAATAAATTAAGATGTCTCTCACAGAAATTCTTAAAATTGTATTAAAACTTTTAAGAATCGTCATCGACAAATAAAAGGCACTTTTACTAATATTTAATCGAACGTCACTCAAACTAGGACAATGAATAGGCAAACTTACTTTTAATATTTCAGCAGTCTTCAATCTGCATACGTATGTAAATACTGCGGTATTATATACTTTTAATAATAATAATATCTTCTTAGGACAACCAACACAACGTTATCTATATATATTACCTATCTATATCTATGGCAATCAGACAACTGAATAAATATACTTATATATTTCTAAATACATACATATTATACTATAGATAAATTACACCCACACACAGAACAAATGATTGTGCTCATCACACAATATTTGTGCTGGGAGGGAATCGAACCCACGACCTCAGTCTTAGCAGTCAGGGTCACGAACCACTAGACTAACTGAAGAGTTTGGTTTAACGCGCTAATCTCAGGGACTATTGGTTTGACTTGAAAAATTCTTTTAGTGTTGGATAGCCCATTTATCGATGAAGGCTATAGGTTAGGACTTCACGCTAGGACGCTTAGGAGCCGAGTAAAAATGAAAAAAGTCTGGAATACGAATTACTCGAACGATCGGCGATTCGATGAGATACAATGGGTCGGGGGAGCAAGAAAATTGACGCGGACGAATTCGTGAGCAGAAGCTAGTAATAGATAATACCTGCTTGTTACTGTCTCTCTGCTGAGCAAAGACCTGTTCGCATACAGAGAAGGTATGAGCACGGATCACCACGCTTGTACAGGGCGGATTGGCGATTTCAAACTTAGCTACAGACGCCAGCACAAAAAACTACTACAATCTGTCAAATTTCTTTAATAGATTTTCAACTTTATCGCTATAGTATTAGGTTCAACATTGATTGGGAAATTTTGACAGTTTCGGGTAGCTTAATGTGCTGGCGTCTATACATGTCCAGATTTCCTCAAGGCGTTTCAAAATATTAATAATAATATACATCATCCTCATCTTGCTAGCCATTTCCAAACTATGTTAGAGTCGACTTCCAGTCCAACCGCATGCAGGTGAATACCAGTATTTTAGATCATCATCATCATCATCATTTCTGCCGTAAGACGTCCACTGCTGGACTTAGGCCTCCCCCAATTTGGGGGGCTTTGCCATAATCGCCACGCTTGGCAGGCGGGTTGGCGATCGCAGTATGGTGGTAAAATGCATAGAGAACGCTGCTGCCCATTCTCTAGTAAGTCCCTTAGTCACCTTTTACGACACCCACAGGAAGATATGGAGTGGTGTTATTCTTTACGTCCGGCTTCACACGGTACAAGTACAAGTATTTTAAATGCGACTGTCTATTTGACCTCCACAGCTATTAAAAGTTACTAAAAGTGGGGTTCGCGAACCCCTAGGGGTTCGTCATGCGACGGTAGGGGGTTCGCGACAAAATTCACGTAATGGCGGCTACAGAAATCAACTTGATACTGAGTCAGAATTAAGGCTTAAATTGCCCAATATTATTCCAAAAATTGACTCAATTTGTGACAAGAAATAAGCCCATCCATCGCATTATATTTCTAAGATATTTGTTTTTGGCCAGTATTTGTTACCTTTTATTCAATTAATAAACTTTATTTTATTCTATATACAATGTTATTCTTTTCTCGTTGGGGGGTTCGCCCCCCCCCCCCCCGTTTGGGGGGTTCGCTATCATCTGGAAACTTGAATGATGGTACGTGGAGCCAGAAGTTTGAGAAACCCTGGGTTATACGATACCCTTTAGTAAGAATTTGAGGTCGGAAATTATCCCGCGGAAACATACTACCGGGATAAAAAGTAGCCTATGTCCTTTCTCAGGCTCTAAACTATCTAATAGGTTCAGTAGTTTTAGCAGGAAAGTGAGACAGAGAGACAAACAGAGTTACTTTTGCATTTCTAATATTAGTGTGGATAGTGTGGATGGTTGTCTGACTTTCGAACTTCTGACGACCTGTAACGACTTCAAAGATCCAAGTTTGACCAACGGCTTAACGTGTTATTCGTTGCACGTACGGGTATGTAAGATGGTCACCCATCCACGTTCCAAACCGTAGCTTATCCTTAGCGATTGGCCGGTGCGGCTATTATTACTATTACTTTTTGCCAGTTCAACAACATTCATTACGTTTTTCACGTTGCTGAGCAGACACATTTTTCGAAAATATTAAACAACTAGCTGACCCGACAAACGTTGTTTTTCCGGGTGAAAAAGCGTGAAAATTTAGCGTTGTATGTATTTTTAATGCCAAACCATAATACAATAAAAATTGACAAAAAAATTAAAAAAAAATATTTTGGGTTGGGTCACCCTTATCATTTAAGGGTATGAAAAATAGATGTTGGCCGATTCTCAGATCTACCCGATATGCACACAACATTTTATAAAAATCGGTCCAGCCGTTTCGGAGGAGTTTGGTAACAAACACTGCGACACGAGAATTTTATAATTTAGATGGATTTGAAATATAAGTACTTAAAAATCATTCAGATGAGTGATAGTATGGTACGCAATTAGGGTGCAGATCATACACGCCACTTGCGTACTAGCTATTAATAACAAAATAAAATATACAAGATCAGTTTTTAATTGCCAATTCGACAGTCTGGCTGCCCACCCCATGGTACGAGTAAGTGAACACCGTCATCTATTGACATCTGCAATACCAAAGTTTATACAAGAGTATCCCAGACACAAATCTGAAGTATCTTAAGCGCCGTTAATTACACCCACTCCTATCAAACCGGAATAGAAACGATGCTCGGCGGCAAAACTACAAACATATAGTGATAACTAGCTTTTGCCATCGACTTCAGTCGCGTGAAGGTCGAAAATGATAACACGGGAACATACTACCGGGATATAAAGTTCCTATATGTTAATCCAGATTTTGTGAGCTATATTTCATCCAAATTCGTTCAGCCGTTTTTTGTGTTAGGAGTAACAAACATCTAAACATCAAAACTTATTTTTTACTTGAATAAGCGGCTTTTGGTCACCTTGTACGTCTAAATGTTTTGTATCTATTTTATTTTACTATCATAACGTGCGCTTTATTTATGTAGAATAAACAATTTTTCTTTCTTTCTTAAACATACAAAGTTTCAAATTTATAATATTAGTAGGATACTTAGAATTTCAAAACGCTCTTCTACTACCCACGCCTAAAACATTAGGCCTTCATTATTTTGATAACGAGACGTTTTCGATATTCAAAATTTAAAGCCAGGCACGTCATATATGATCATCATATTGATCAACTACTTGAATAACCTTATAATATAAAGGTATAAATACCCAAGTTATCTTTCGCAAAACCTCTTGAGTCTTCAATTATATAATTATAAGAATAAAAGAAAACCAATAAACTTGAAATTCTGATAACCCTATGGATGAATTATCTTGGAAAAATTAGTTGTGCATGCACGTGAAATAAAACCTTTAACGTGGTATTTTTCCAAGCCAGCTATTTTATTATTCATTTATATTGGCGAATTAGGTACGCCTACGTGCTTTTGTGGTTGTTCGCAATTCAACAACATAGCTATCTAACTCTTGTTAAATATAAAACTAAAACTATAAGAAAACTTTTTAAATATTAAGTTTCATTTTTCTTTTGTATTATATTACAATAGGAATTTTACGACAGTACCGAATCTAGTTAACACGTTGGGACCAGCGACGTCTTATAATGACTGCACAATTTATTGTCGACACAACGTCTAATCACGGTAGCTATAAATCTTATATGGGGTTTTCGGGGGCGATAAATCGATCTAGCTAGGATTAATTTTTATAAAATGTCGTTTTATTCGTGTTTTCAATGATCAACTTTATCGATAATCAACTTGAACATAAACTTATTATTTTAAACACAATTTACCAGAAAATACCGAGCAAAGCTCGGTCAACCAGATATTATGAAATAATCAACGCTAGACGACTAAGGGAAGTAGTCGTCTTTTACGACACCCACAGGAAGTAATGGGATGGTGCTATTCTTTACGTCCGGTACCACACTGAACTTTGGGAATCACTGCTCTAGATTTGAAACTTGCAAGTGTTGCGGGGCAAAAGTTAATCCTATGGAATTTACTGTGATTTTCTAGCGTTGATAATTTCATATTTATAGTTACCGTGAGAAGACGTTGTGTCAACAATAAATTATGTAGTCATTATAAGATGTCGCTGGTCCCAACGTGTTAAAAAAATATATAATACCACATACTACAACCGACCCCAACATAATAAGGAAAAGGCTAGGTAGATGGTGATCGTAATTTACAATATTTTTAGGCGAAAAACAAACAAAGAACCCTTCATGTTTTCCGCTCAAAACACACGATAAATGCCACAAAAAAACCGAAGATTAATTTTCTTAAAAGCTTACATTAAAAATGGAAATCTTATTTCTTTTCGAGACATATTTGCAAACAGGCGTCCACGGTACCCTACGGAATGTGCGAAGCGGAAGCGCCTGAAGTGCTGAAGGGTTTACCAATGCGATGCCAACCTCACCGACATAGCTAAAATATTTCATGTCCCTGATATTTCATGGTACCTATACCTTTAATACCCAAAGGATACACAACGGCCAAACGTGTACATAACAATAGGAAGTAGACATAGGTAGTTTGCAATATGTATGCACGGCAACAAATTCAGCTATGCATTTCCAGTATTAGCTGACTTCTCATTGTACAAAAAATGTATACAGTGCGAGGTCTGCTAAAACTGGAAATGTGCTTGCTTGATGTGTAGCCGTGTATACTGCCACCAAAACAGTCACAAAAAGAAATTAGTGATGACCAGGGTCGTCGGATATCGTTGAAGTTTAGAAGACACCGACGGATGATTTCGAATGAAATTTAATTTGATAAATTAACCGTCTGTTTTCTATTAATTCAATTAAAGAGCTTTATTCTACTTCTTGTTCCTTTCAATTGTTAATTACAAAATAACATTACAGCTACGAAGAAGTACCATATTGCGGTACTTCTTTCAAAAAAACAATTTTATTGAAGATATAATATTAAAATGTTTATAAGTGACTACACGGCGTATTGTAGCCGGTAGCCACATTAAATATTTACGGATTTTTCAATCTTCAAATAACTTTTAACGAAGGAATGTATTGACGTTTTGACAGCGGAAAAGTTGCCTGAAAAGTCGACCGTTACAAAGCAAGATTCTCAGTGGACCTGCCCCCTTGAGAGACTATAAAATATTGTTGCTGAACTGACTCCTATTGTGTGTGGTTTCAATTTACATACATTTCGTATCAGCCAACCGGTATTCTGCATGCGATCCAACAAAAAACTCGATGACGAAAATATTCGTTATACGTACGAAAATAAAATGAAATTCCGGTGAAAGTCCTTGCGTTATTCCGCCAGCATGAAAAAATTTAGATCATGCAATGGGTACAAAAGGGGTCTGTGGTGAAATTCAGGAGAGGCCCGTGTCCAGTGGAATTCTTGATGAAAAATTGCCTTTATGATATTCAGGAATATTTTTCTCAAGAACTTTCCAACTGAATATAACGAGTATAGTTCGCCTCAAAAATAAGTATACAGGGACAATGATGTATTATCTTGTCTACAACCTTTGTTCCATAATATTGCATCAATATACCAAAAAGACTTAAAAATACTATTACAGTACAAGCCATTCAAATAAGTACAAAATGTATACTATTTTTTAAGCTTTTTTATGTTCAGATAAAATATTCTTTTGGGTTTATTTTGAATAAGATCTAGATTAGCTGAAACTAATCTTTCTCCTTTTGATGTTGCTGAAGGTTAAAATGAACTTTGAAATGATAAAAAATACTAATTCAAAAATAACGAGTGCTTATGAGTTTTGTCATATCATTATCATCGATGTAGATTTTCTCGAGACTTTTGTAGTGCGAACTAAAGTTCGCACTAAGATTAAGATTAGTATAAAACTTAATGATCAGTACTTAAAAGTACTGATCATTAAATTTTAAAAAGTGTTATAAAGGTAGGTAAATGAAATAGGTTCCTATTTAATTGAATAGGAAAGCAATTTATTAATTTTATTCTATATCGAGGTAAGCCCAGTAAGCTCGTTGACTTGTATAAATATTGATAGATATAAACTGCTACTGGGAGATTGCTCAGAGCTTTTCAAATGAGGCGTGAATAGATACCGCGGCCTTTTAGCAACCTCCACGCTGTTTATAATAGAACCAGCCAGTGATATACTAAAGGATTAAAACATCTCATTTAAAAAAAGAATAACTTTTTTATTTTAAACCGTTCCATAAATATTTTTTTCGGCAAATAATAACGTAGGTATAATGTTTAGACGCTTCTCAATTATGGAATGAAATAAAAAGGATCTTTATTATTTCAAATTAAACTAAAATTGTGGACAAAATACCTGCTATCCACTTTTTAAATAAATCCGTAAACTATTTAAATTCTACAACAAAAGTTACAAAAGATTCTTACCTTTTCCGTAAAAATAGTAGGTAAATACCTCTTTAGAAACTTAACTTCATAAACTTTTTTTTTTCTTCAACAAACTAAAATTATTTAAGTAATTATTTTTGTAACACAAACTTGTTCACATAATAACTTTTATTAGCACCGCAGCGCGATATAAGCGGAAGTTTTCCAAATAACCGTGTGAACGCGTCCGGAGCGCGCGGCGACGTTCGAAAGCACTGAACCGGGGCCTCGCTACACGAACACTGAATGAGAAATGAGTATCAAAGCGCAGCCCTTCCACAGATGCGCTGAAAACACGCGACTAACAACAATTTTAATTGTTCTATTACTGAATTTCATTCATGGTCAGACATTATACTGGTGTCTAAACAATGCGTGCTACAATTAAACACATGACACAGCGTCAAGTGTGCGCAATCACCGCGCGTCAAGTCTTAAGTGTTTGTTGCGTATAGAAGAACTTATACATACATATGTGTATATACAAATATATAAATTTTTAACTTATCCATTCATGGCTACAATTCGTGTTGGCGTGTAAAATCAGTTCTTTTCATCAAAAATCTATCGATTTTAATTTAATATTTAGTTTCCAGATGTGGCCCCACCACATCTGGAAACTAAATAATAAATTAAATCGAAATAAATTTCTAGACGAAGAGTGTGCTATACAACTACAAATGTACTTGCATGCGAGTTAATCAACACAGAATATCAAAGAAATATTAAATCCTTTACACGTGCAGGCCCTTAGTTCGATAAGTATTTGACACATTTTTATTTCAGAAAAAAGCCTTTTCAATGTTCACGTTGTCTGACGCTTTGACAATATTTTTTTTGAGATGGAATCATTCGCCTATGAAATAAGTATTTGATCAGAAATGGTTGGGAATAAAATGAAGGAGCTATGGGCGGGGGTGAGTGGTGTAATACTCCCTGGCCGCGCTACAGTGGAATATAAAAATATAGCATGTTTTTAGATAAATTGTACCATTTATACACTTTACGGTACGTGTAACAATAAAAAATGTATCACACCGAATAATGAAATGTAATACAGTTTTGGTGGCGCGGCTGGGGAGTGTACTCCCTGGGCGCGCCTCCAATGCAACGCTATAATTTGTAAAGTAATTAAATTTTCGAATCTCTTCAAGCGTACGGAAAGAAAAAAGTTCGTGCATTTTTTTGGTGTTTTCTATGTCCAGCATGCGTAGCATGACCACCGTAGAAAGGGGTTTTGTCGATGGAAGAATAGACAGTGACAGTTCGTTTCTCTAATTTACTAAAGAGCTGTGTCTATTCTTCGTAGAAATGAAAACGCCTTGCTAAGCCTGCATAAAACGGTACAATTCTTTCTACAATCTGTAATTTTGTCTATTCTTCCGTCGACAAAACCCGTTTCTATGCTAGCATAGCATGACATTTCTATCTCTATTCTATCAAGAATAGACAAAGTTCTTTCTATGGTGGTCATGCTGCGCGTGTAGTTGCACCTAATAGTTCATGAAACGTGGCGGCGCAGACAAAACTTCATATTTCATTATTCGCTGATGTACAATTTTATCATAACACACTACCATATTAAATGGTATAGTTTACCTAGAAACATATTTTTTTTTATAATAGTCTACTGTGGCGTTGCCAGGGAGTATCACACGCAATGAATACCAACCCTGCCCCACGCCTGGGTTAATTATAGGATATTTAAAGAATTCTCACAAGCGTTGTACCCTACTAATATTTATTAACAACGTTAATGTAAATTCCTTTCGGTGGAATTTGGTAATAAAGGCTAATTTTTCGATAAGACATTTTACCACTTTAGTACAACAACATTAAATAACTTTTACAGAATGAAAGTAAAACTAATAATAGGTTTTTGAGATCCAGACCGTCCCATTAGTCGTGGTCGTCTACATAGTGTGAGATTTTGATTCCCCGACGGCTTAGGCGGAGGTGTGTGGGTGGAGATGTGAGCACTCACGTTTTGCAAGTTATATTCTATGTCACCGGGCACAAATCCAGACCGGGCCGGGTCCGGGCTGTAACTGGTCAAATTCTAATGGAAAAACGCAATGACACTTTCCTCGACCTGAGAATCGTACCGAACACTCAGACCCAGTTGTCTATTGTCGACCACTAGACCAAAGAGAGTGAAAATAAGTAGGTAGTATAATATTAACAGTTTTCTGATACGTTTTTTTTTTTTAATAGAGGGTTTCTCACTTAGAAGTCCATAAGTATACCAAACATGTATAATCGGGTAATATAAGAGATATAACTTATTATCCGAATAATATTATAAACGAATATTACGACTGATATTATGTTTGGATGTTTGTAACTCAATCATGTAAAATGTCTGTACGGATTTGCATGAAATTGGGAGAACTGATAGTTTAAATTCATACATAAACTCACGTCTTTTTCCCATGGGGGAAGGCAGAAACTACAGAACACCACCTGGTACGATCCTTGTATACTTTTTTTGCTTTGTTTATGTTCATACATCTGGTCATACATGCAAGCCGGTTACCGCCGTGTACCGGTCAGTACTGCGCACCTGACCTATCTGAAGAACATCACCAATAAGGTATTTGGTCTCCTAGTGCCTCTTCCGGCGCGTCCAGTCACATCTGCCTTGTAACCTTTTGATAGCCGGCTTTCATTCATCTTCTCAACATGACCTATGCAGCTAAACATACATAGTAAGCACAGATAGTTTATATTCTGGTTTAACACATATGAGACTTTTAGCCTGGTAGTGCGATTCTGTGAGACAAACCGACCTCCACGCGGGTGAAGCCGCTGGCAAAATTGCGTGTAAGAAATAAGATCTTCATTAATTTTCAGTAAGAGAAAGGTAAACCTCAATCTGAGTAATAACTTAAGTAGGTAAAAGTGCTACTGTTTACAAGTTACGGTTTATTTCAGCTAGAAAACCTGAAGAGTTAGGTTAGTCTTCCAAGTGTGAAAATTAAGTACCTTACCTACTAGCTTCACAATTTATTGCGATGAAACTGAGGGTAGTTCGTAACTATTTCAACAAGTGGGTACGAACTAAAACTATAATTTAATAACTAATAAAATTAGTCCGCCCTTGTTTCGGTTCGATATTTTAGTAGGTACCTATTAAGCTGAGAAAATTCATCATTTATATCTAATGAATCAAGTTTTTCTAAGTGAACAGATAGCTGTGTTTCTGTGGAGTTTGTTGTGCCACTTCATCTTCACAGCTAAAGCACTAGGAAGTGGTGAACGTAGGGCGTTTTGAGGGACGTCAAAGTGACATAAAACCATGTCACTTTGACGTTGAAATTGTGTTTACTCTCAGCCTAGTTTGATTAGATGACTTTGGATTTCATATTATTACTCGCATGTCGTTATAGCAGAGCTGGACAAGATGACTGCTACATACATTCCGTCTGTTAGGGCAGGTCAGCTCAAAGCTACATTGACTTTTTCTTCAAAAGGGCCTTTTAAATATGGACCCTGCATTGTTAGAATCGCACAATTTTAATAATTTAATATTTCGACTTTAATAGAGTCCATGACCTCAGAGTTTGTTTCGGCATTTCTTCTCAGGGAACAGTCAGCTAGGAACTGCCGGTGCTATCTAGTTTTAAAATCACCAACAAAATATTTACGTAAAATATTGTCTTATAAAATCTACTAATATTAACCTCTAAGTCCCTGAGATACCACATTTGGTATAGACACAATGGTTTTTTAATTGTGTCTGTAATTACGGCATTCAATGGGTTAATAAACATTTCATTGCATTTCCCTTGGTGGAGGCCTATGTCCAGCAATGGACGTCTTTCGGCTAAATGACAAAGTTGATGATGATAACTCGCATGGTTGCAGTCTTATGCTGACATTATTTGATCTTACGAAAACTGGCTGCCTCTTAACCCCATTTTTATTGTCTGTGGCCAAAATCGGCTTCCCCTTGCCAAGCTTAGCGTAGCTTTGTTCTTTTACTGACTTCGGCTAGTGTTGAACATTGTTGACTTGGTAGAGGCCTGGTAGAATTAAAGGATTTGATTCATGTTCAGACAGAGACAGTGTTATAGAAAGAAAGAAGGAAAATTCATTTTTAGCACAGTTTAAAAGGCACAGAAAAAGTATACAGCAGGGAAGAGTAAAATAAAATAATGTGAGGTATGATATCAGAAACTAGCATTATAGTGTGCCTCGCGGCAGCGCAAAAAGGTTGAACTGAACAAAAAAAAAATGTCGTAATTCAAAAGTCTTCTGTTCAATAACTATACTAGGATAGGAAGCGGTAAATACCAGAATACTAGTTTTTTGGGGCTTTATTTTGTACCAAATCTTTATGGAGGCAAATGCTTATTAGTTTTTGAAATATCTCAGCCTAATTAGAAGTAAATGAGTTTCTGATTATGTAGATACGAAAACGGAGAGGTAAAATAAAGCAGCCGACACAATTTAAATTTGATTAAAGTATCTAATATCCCTCCACGCGGCGTCGACAGATACTATCGAACTTGATATAATTTAAGCACCGTAATGATGACGTCACTTTATCGTACCTACTTATAGATGATTGTCCCGTAATGTGTAATTAATTAACAAGTAGGTAGGGGAAGTCCGGGAGAGTTGAACCACTTTTAATATAAAATATCATAATTACTTGTTTATTGGGTTTAGAGAATCGATTATACACTTATGCGATGCCTTACTTTAGTAGGTACATTTGTGCTTAATTGTATTGCTAATAAATGCGCAGGTAAAATTTTATTGGCATTTTACTAAAAATGAGAAATGAGTCAAGTCTCCCCACCTGCAGGGACACTTGAACCGGGGTATGGGGAGAGTTGACCATATTATTTATGTGGAAAATAAAAATCATTTTCAGCTTCAATCATAGTTTTATATATCTTATCTAATACAATAATTAACTTGTTTTTAATACTGCCATCAAAGAAAATGTAATTAACATAACATTTTTTTGTAAAATTGTTCCAAAATAAACAAAATCACAATAATAACTTTTAATATTAACTTTTTATTATAACATTTGGTATAATTTACCAGTCTTAATATAGTTTTAAATTATATCTTCCTCCGAAATAATAACCAAACATTCATACTGATAACATTATTATTAATCTTTGTAATAATCAGTCTTTATTAACTTTTATTAAAATTATTAACTATCTTCTAATCAATCTTTGACCAGTCTCAAAATTATTTTTATTAAAACTATTAATATTAACTTCTAATCTATCTTCTTCTTCTATTAATTCTTAAAATTATTTTCAATCAAATAGGCATTTTTAATATTGCACAGAAAACTATTTGTCATCACATTCGTGACAAATGAAATCATCGATTTCTTCTGTAAGCCCTACACATAACTCATGAACATATCTACCACATAAAAGACAAAGACGCATAGTCATAACATCTTCCGTTTGACAAACGAAGCAGTACCAACGATCTTCCATGACAGGATTCTCTCCAAAATTATCATCAGAGGAACTATCAGCGTACGGCACAATATCTTCATTTACAAAAATTTGTTGTTCCTAAGACCAGGCTCAAGAAAATAGGTGGCTCGTTTAGATGCCAATGTATTCGTTTTTATAATAAACTTCCTAGCCTCATTCAAGAACTAAGCCTAAATAAATTCAAATCTTTTATAAAGCGTAAATTATGTCAGAAAGCCTATTATACTGTTAAAGACTATATTGAGGATAAAACGGCCTGGGATTGAACTGCTCCAATAAATCTACACTGACTGTTGTTTTATTATTATTATTTTGCTATTTTTTACTCTTTTTTTTATTATTTCACATGACATGAATATTAATTGTATGAATATTACTTTGATTATTGAGAATTTGAGGACTATGTGGGTCACTGTTTCACTTTTGACTATTGTCTGGCAGTTTGAGTAGTTAGTGGCAATATCTGTGTGGTTCTTTCATCAAAAGACCATTTCAGACACCGATCTACATGGTCATCAAATGATCTGACCAACAAAATTATATCCGTTTCTTTTTTTTTTTATATACACATTGACATTGATAATTTTTATATATACAATGACATGATTATTTACTTTGTAAAGTATCGTATTGTTTTAATTATTGTGAATGTGAAGACTATGTGGGTCTTTTTAAAAATTTTTTTTTTCTTTCGTTCTCAGTAATCACGATCTGGCAGTTTGAGTAATTTATGTGGCCTACCCAAATGTCCTTTCTTTGGTACTGTTCGTCAAAGCGTTGGGCTCCTTATTTTCCGAGTTGAGCTAAACGATTAGTGACAAATGCTTGCACTGACTGGACAGGTCCACTCAATCTGTGTGGTTCTTTCTTCAAAAGACCATTTCAGACACCGATCTACATGGTCATCAAATGATCTGACCAACAAAATTATATCCGTTTCTTTTTTTTTATATACACATTGACATTGATAATTTTTATATATACAATGACATGATTATTTACTTTGTAAAGTATCGTATTGTTTTAATTATTGTGAATGTGAAGACTATGTGGGTCTTTTTTAATTATTTTTTTTTTTTCTTTCGTTCTCAGTAATCACGATCTGGCAGTTTGAGTAATTTATGTGGCCTACCCAAATGTCCTTTCTTTGGTACTGTTCGTCAAAGCGTTGGGCTCCTTATCTTCCGAGTTGAGCTAAACGATTAGTGACAAATGCTTGCACTGACTGGACAGGTCCACTCAATCTGTGTGGTTCTTTCTTCAAAAGACCATTTCAGTCACCAATCTACATGATCTTCACATGATGTGAACAAGATTATGTCTGGACTTTAAAAGAGACTGTGACCTCTGAGTTTGTTTCGGCCTTTCTTCTCAGAGTAGTCAGTTAGGAAACGCCGAACTCATCTAGTTAAAAAAAAAATATAATTGACATGTAAAAGTGTTTGTACAAACCTACTTACAGAAATAAAATCATTTATCATTTATCATTTATCATTTATCATTTATCATTTATCATTTATCATTATCAGATTCCGTGTCGCTGTTATATCTCTTATTTTTTTTACTTTTTATTATGGTTTAGTTTTTTTTATGGACGGATTGACTTTTGTTATCTTTTTTTCCTTTAGTTTTTCCGTGAGTCTTCTTAGTTTTTTATTAGAACAGTTTCCAACACCTTCAGTGTTACTTATCTCAAATACTCTCTTTTTAACAGTTCTCAACTTTTCTCTTTCTATCACATCATTAAATAGAGTTTTCTTGCTCTTTTCATTTGACTTCGTATGACTGTCATTATTAGGGTTGCATATTTTCTTCGTCGGGGTTACAGTAAGACTTTCAATGTAGCAAGTTTCTTTATCTGGTGTCATTGTTAATATTTTAGTTTTGCCTGGCTGACGACCTCGCCGACCTGTCTTTCTAGGAGCTGCTTTCGGAAATGGTCTCAAGTTTTCTGGAGTAATTAATTAATATCTTTTGAAGTAGACGGGATCGATGGAGAAGTGCATATTTCCAGGTTATGGTGTTGTATAGGTGCCATGAATGCAGTAGAAGAGCATTGTAAATTAATATTGTCATGTTTGTTTGGACTCAATGGGTCACCTTGAAATGATTCGAAAGATATTTCCTTTTGTGATGGCACAGACGATACTCGTTTTCTCGTGCAGTTCACTGGCGATGTTGTGAATGTTTCCTGTTTCTTTAAATTTTGTTTTGACTCCGAACTAGCTCGACTGAATCTGGCACCTGTTATAGTATTGTATGATTTTGAATCATTTAGGCTTTCATAAGCATTATATGGAACATTTTGCACAGATATATTTTCGATTCCAAGAATACTAGGAGATCCTGGCATAGAAGTTGACAACTCATTTACAGAACTGTGATCAATATTACTCAGACTATTTTCAGGTTCTTGTGGAAAATCAATCGTAATCGTAGCGTTCTGTTCAAGCTGAGACGATCCCTCAAGTTCAGTGGCAAATTCAATCCGAGTTTCTAGACGCACTCCTGTTAATGCTTGATCTTGAGGTAAATCTCTGTCTGTGACAGAAGAACACATAAAATCATCGTCATTAAAATTTTCTGGGTTAAATGGATGAATGCCAGTTTTTTGGAACCCGCTTAAGATGTTACTTTGGGTGAATGCTTGAGACATAATTGTCTTAATAAATCCTGGAATATTGTAAATTGTGATTGTCTTGCCTGGATGGGATAACATCCAGTTGCTCATAGCTAGGGGTCACAAAACCGCTGGTATATTAGAAACCCGGTTTTTCGAATTTCATTTCATCCCAAAACCGGTTTTCCGGTTTTTTCGGTTAATTCGATTATTTCCATGTTTTTTTTACATAAACCTATTTTTATGGTTCTTTAGTCTTTTTGTCGTCGACAGTCATTAATAAGCTCTATTGCTAAATCAGAGAACACTTGAATAAATTGAAAAACTCCTTTTGAATGAATGAACTAAACAAAAACAACAATCATTTTATCTGAGAATCAACAAAACATCTGGCTTAAAGCAACGATAAATTAAACTTCATTCTTATTTTTGTAATTCGACCGTAAAATTGAAAGAATATCTAAAGTGTTATCATTCAGCGAGATTCGGAGTCTGATTTACTTTATTATTCAGACGTATTTTACAGTCTGTTTGACGTCGATTAATCAAAATCAAAATATAAAAATAAAATGGTAGCTCATTAATTAATGAAATGATCATAGTTTGATCAAAACTGAAACGATAAACGAACATAGAAATAACTGTAAAATCTAACTGTAAAATCACATAAATCAATCACATAAATCAGCAAATCAAAAAAATCGTGCCACGACCTTTTAAGTGGTTATAAAGGTAAACGGCTGATGAGAAGATTCTTTTAGCCTCGACACTCGGAGGGAGGAACTTTAAACAAATTATTGTACACCTGCAAAAGCCTCCATTTTCATAAAGGGCCAGCTCTACTTACATAATGGCAGTTAAATCATTCTCAAATCCCGTATCAATAGCAGTAGACGTCTTTTTTTCGGGTAGGAAATCATCACTTGATGTCTCCCGCTCTGGGTGCAGCGGAAGGGCGTGTCAGACTTTAACTGACAAAAACCCACCCATGGTTCTTCAGTTGCCTATGCCAGGACCACCGCTCTTCCGAACAAATCCGCGACCTGGCAGGCATCGGTCCAAACCAACCCATTCATTAATGCTGACATTTCTTTGAGGCGCGCGTTGAATACAACGCGCCGTCGACCGGGCTTGGTCCTTACCGGGCGGCGAGCTACCCATTGCTCGCCACTCACACGCCCGCGCCTACGATAGCCGGAAGTCCGCAATGTACTCCCGACGCCCGGGGCGTCTTTTGCGATGGCTAGAGGCGTGCGCGTCTCACGTGCTCCGCCTCCTCCTTCGCGAGCATTACTGCCTGGCATAAGGAAGTAACGGCTGCCCTTATCCTCTCACTTCATACATGGCCTGGACCAAGGCCGGACGCGAGAAATCGCCACTGCCGATCACCTCCACGAGGACACCGTGGTGCTCTGCCCAGGCAGGGCACACTTTCACCGTATGCTCCACCGTGTCCTCCGGGCGATCCACACGGGCGTTTCCTGCTACCCTATCCTAAATAGAACCTCGTGAACCACCCGTGGCCATCCTCAGACTTGCGTAAGGTGGAATCTGAGGAGACCGTGGATCCTCTCCAGCCACTCTCTCAACACACAACACTTTATGTGCTCGAAATGATAACATTGTTCAATTCTAAGAATTTTTGGCACATGCAGGAACCAATTGAGGGGAACCCATTGAGGGGATTCTCTAAACAATGGCCACCGAGCGCGGTGCGACGGCATTTCCAGGTAGAACGCCCCATTGGGCGTTCTAACTGGCAAAAAGCGATAAGAGTTGGTTTTTACAGCAAAATGGTCTTAGTTACTGAGCGCAACAAAGTCGTTTTTCTTTAGTCAGGGTCAGTCGGTCTATGATGAAGCCGTTACATCTTTTACTTATTAGTCAAACTACTGCCCTTGTGAGTGGACGTTGTTGTGTTGATTCACAATTTACCGTGTTCAGTTGTAGCCCTTTGCGTTCCTGCACGTGTTGTTTGCGTTAGTTTTGAACTTTTTTGTTTCACCGTGTCCAGTCGTAGCCTCGCGCTCTTGCACGTGTTGATTTTTGACTTAATTGTATTGAGTTGACATTTAGTGCGCTCCTACGCCGTTTTTCTTAATTGTTAAGTGACTATGGCTACTTTTTCCAATCAAGAATATGCGGATATCGTATTTATGTACGGTAGAGCAGATGGCAATGGATCTTTGGCGCGACGGATGTATCAAGAGCGCTATCCGAATCGCAGGATACCGAATTTCCGAGTGTTTTACAACACGTTTCGTCGTTTCACCGCAACGGGTTTCACCGCGTGGAACCTGGAGTCAACCCGGGCAGACACGAAACTGCCGTCGACGAAGACATTTTAGCAGCATTTCAAACGGATTCTACTACCAGTACTAGAGCAGTAGCTCGAAATTTAAACATTTCTCAATGGAAGGTGTGGCATACAATGCACCAAAATGATAAGTATCCGTTCCATGGCAGGAGTGTGCAAGGTCTAGTAGAGCAAGATCCTCAAAGAAGAATTCAGTTCTGCCGTTTCCTCCTCAACAGAGACATCGAAGATGCGTGGTTTCTGAAATCAATCTTGTGGACGGATGAAAGTAAATTTTCAAGGGAAGGTATTACAAACTTTCACAACATCCATGAATGGGCCGACGCAGACAACAATCCACATTTTAAGAAGCAGGTGTCATTTCAGATGAAATTCTCTGTGAATGTATGGGCTGGAATAATTGGCAGAACATTGATTGGGCCCCACTTTTTGCCTGATCCATTGAATGGCGAAAATTATTTGCAATTTCTGCAAATTGATTTACCACTGCTGGTAGAGGAATCAGGTGTCCCGATCTTCGAAAGAGACCGAACAGTCATCTTTCAGCAAGACGGCTGTCCAGCGCATTGGACTTTAAATGTAAGGGAACACCTCAACAATTGCTTTCCTGATAGCTGGATCGGCAGGGATGGACCCATCCCTTGGCCCGCTCGCTCCCCAGATCTGACCCCGTTGGATTTTTTCATGTGGGGCCGGGCCAAGGAACTGGTGTATAACAACATAGAAATAAACACTAGAGAAGAATTGATACAAAGAATAAATTCAGCGTTTGAGACAATGAAGCAGGAGATGATGTTGAAAATAACGACTACAGAAGTTAGAAGACGGGGCCGTACTTGTATCAGGAATCACGGCCGTCATTTTGAACATGAAAAATAATTAATTTTAATTCAAATGTTGTTTTAATTAGCCTGCCTAAAATAAAAATTTTCTCCCTCAAATTGGTTTGTAGGCCCTAATTTCAATAATTTGTAATATATCCGCATAAATGATACCTCAAAAGAAAGAGCGATTATCAAGCATGTCTTCAAAAAGGTTTGAACAAAAAAAAGCACCCTCCGTTTTTTTTTTTATAAGGTTTAAAAGACGTATTGTACAATTTTTTTATTTTTTCTGAGCTTTAAATGTCTGTAAAAAAAATGTCTAATGACACAGAAGCCTAAAACATGTTTTGCTTGATTGCTTACACATTACTTTAATTAAATAAATCAAAAATGAATTCATTTATCATTCAATTTGGCCATAATTATGCAGTTTACATTAAATTTTGAGAATTTCCGAAAAAAATCTGAAAATTTGGTTAAAAATATTTGGTAAGACTTCGTCTAAGACAACCATGGCTTCATTTTGCGAAATATTTACATGAATTCGAATCACAGATGGAACGCGAGATTAGAGAGAGCACACGAAGAAAAGTTTTTAAGCAACAAATAAAACCAAAATGTAATATTGTGGAGCATTGCTCGAAGTACCAAGCTATAGAGATTTTTAATAAGTTGGCTTCTGAGCTAAAGATCCTGATCTTTAACACCCATTTGTTCAAAACCAAATTAAAAGCCTTTTTATGAGAAAAATGTTTGTATAATATATCGGATATGTCACAAAATAATAAATGAGCAATATAAATTAAAAAAAATTAATTGCTTTTGACATTATTATAATTTTAGCATCTTTTGACATTATATTTTGAAATTGCTTCACATTGTATAGAAAACTGGTAGACATTATATTTTAAACCTATTTGACATTCGTTTTGAAAGCGGTTTTGACATTTAAAAAAAAATCTATTTGACATTATATTCAAAACTGTTTTAATTACCTAATTGAGTTTTCACTTGCAGGTTAGTCAATAATTCATAGTTCCTTGTATTATTATGTAAATTGTATGTGTATATATTAATATTCAACACAATGTAAATTGTTAAATGAATAAATGAAATGAAGCAAATGAATGAATAAAGTCATTTGATGATTTCCCATCCAGAAAAAAAAAAGGGCTACATAGGAGAGGAGGCGTATAGGATGCTTTTATTCGGGTAGTACGTTCCCTTGGCATGATTTCCATCCTCCACGCAGGCGCAGTCGCAAGCAAAAACAAATATCTATACATAAACCGGTGGTGCCGTGTGGTGCAGCACCACACGGCACCACAAGCGCGATTGTCACGGTTGTTGACCTATGCGACTCGCGAAAAATAGTTTGTGCTTAAAGTACTGGGCGTCTCAATGGTAAAGTTGCGTTATGATGAGTTGTATCGTTACAACTCATCATTAACACAAATTTGACCATACGTGTGCCAAGCTTGAATTTGCCGCCCCCTGAACTTGCCGCCCGGGGCATGGGCCCTGGCTTGCCCCCCCCTAGATCCGGGGCTGGTGGTGCTGAACGTAAAGAATAACACCACCCCATTTCTTCCCGGAGGTGTCGTAGAAGGCGACTAAGGGACTTACTAGAGAATGGGCAGCAGCGTTCTCTATGCATTTTACCACCATACTGCGATCGGCAATGCGCCTGCCAAGCGTGACGATTATGGCAAAGCCCCCCAAATTGGGGGAGGCCTAAGTCCAGCAGTGGACGTTTTACGGCTGAAATGATGATGATGATGATGATACATAAACCTGTTATAAATTTAAGTCGTTTTTCGTGTCTAACCTTCCGCTCACTATCATTATTTCCTGACAGTAAATTACGTTAATACTGAAATTACCCATATTAAGAATCTGGACGTTTTGTCAAATTGTAAAAACCGTGCGAAGCAGGGTTGAATCGCTAGTTGTACTATTTCTGTAGCGCTAGGCTCACGATTATTCATTCTTTCTTTAGGGTTCCCATTTGATATCACACTAGCGACCCGCCCCGGCTTCGCACGGGTGGACATTTACTTTTTTAGCTCTCTGAAAAAAAATATTGTTTTGAAAAGAACTTTTGATAATGAGTATCTAAATAGTTCCGAAATCAATTTTAATAAGTGCATTAATTCAGTAAAACTCGATTTGGCCGCGTCCGCTGCGTAGAGAGCCGACCCCGCGCGGCAACCTGCTTCATAGATGTGCACCCCCCTCCCCTGCGGTTTCGCCGTGCGAGTCGTGCGACACCATCATTCATTTTAATACCAATTACAATTTTAAATTCGTAATATCTTTTGAATGGATTGTCCGATTCGAATAAAATAAAAAGTAATTTATAGCTATTGAAACAATCTTGCTCAATAAATAGTTTATTTGGATAAGGATTAGTATTTGACGATAATATGATCAATAAACATAGGCTAATAATTTTAATTACTTTTATTCTATGGAAAAGTGGTTATAATGGCTAAAATATAAATGTTTGGTTTATACTATCGCGGACTTTTTTGTAGGCATTATTAAGTTCTACAACTTTTCTATAGAAGTCAACCATACATCTCTAACCATTTAGGCAGCGTTCGCGAGAATCGTTAACGTACGGCAGTTTTTTCGACGCCTTACTCCACAATTTTCACTACCACGAAAAATCCTATCTATTTTCCGGGATAAAATATAGCCTATACGGATTCGGAAGAATTCTTCTAAGTAATGGTAAAAGAAATTTTGAAATCGGTCCAGTAGTTTTTGAGCCTATTCAATACAAACATACAAAATTAGTATTAGTATTAGTATATTAGTATAGATAACTCAATAAAAAAACATTAATACGCCAGTTGATTCTTTTAAAGTTTGTATGTTTGAATTTTTAGATGTTTGTACAAACCTACTTACAGAAATAAAATCATTTATCATTGAAAATCAAACCAAAAATTTACCAAATACAAAGATTAACCAAAACCGCTTACGGTACAATACAACTAGCTGACGATCGTTGGTGACGTGCCAGTCACTGCCACGTCGTATGTATGGGCAGTCATGTTTGACAGCTATTACCATCATTATGTATTTCACCATTTTACTACACAAATATCCAGGATGAAAACTAGCCAATCTCCTTCTCCAGGTCCTAGGCTAATAATATTGTAAAATTTCATAAATATCAATTCAGTGGATAAGACGTGAAAAATTACCGAGAGGCAGACAAAGTTACTTTAAATTCGCATTTTAATATTAGTTTGCATTTTCTTAATCCTCCTGTTAAGTATTCGCGTTTAGACCCCAGAGGATTTAATCAAAATTTGCTAAGAAACTGATTAACGTTTCGTAAGAAATTTAATTTACGCTTACATTAAGTAATTAAATTCAACTTTATTCAAAAATATTAATCGGTTTCTAACTATATTTCAAATTATTCGACGCCACTGGTAAGTTATGGCTTGTGGTGACCGTACATACATATGATGGAATCTTTCATCATAATCTGATCTGAATGGTCCAAGCAATGTCTGAAAAAGCCCACTCTATATAGGAAAGGCTTGTTTGGGTTGTATTTATTCACTTTGACTCCAGATTTTCAGTTGAAGAACACTTTTAAAAACTTCTATATAGTTCGCATCGACTCCCAGAGAGAAACGTAAAGCGTGATCGAACCCCAGTAGGTACAGTTTCCTTATAGATATTTTATATTTTCACAATTCTCTGTTTTGGCTAAAAGGCTACCTGGTTTTATATAGACTCACTACTTTGGAGCACCTTAACCAGCATTAATCTACTGCTAAATGATTCTCGAAATACCGTTTCTAACCACGTCCAAGCCGCAATTAACCTAAGAGGTCTAGATTAGAAGATTAGTCACCGCTGTAGGTATATGTATAGGTACCTAGTAATTCGAGCCAATACGACGCACTTTTGTTTATTTGTCTCCACCAAAACAATTAGGATTGTTTATGTTCGCTATTTGTAGCATCATTAAACGCACAAGGTATATTCGGCGATAGATCAAATGGTTTTTTTTGTATATTAGGTCTTTACCTATGAAATTGCCATTCTGCAGTACTGGCCATTTCAAATCAAAATAATTTTTGTTTGTCTAAGAATTCTAATTTCAATTTTTTTTTTTTAATAACATGGAATTCTTTTTCCAAAAGTAGTCATTTGTTTATTGATTAGTGTTAAATTTTCATCGCATTTCAATCATTTTCGTCATCATGGATACGTTAAAAATTCGAGTAATTATGGAATATGAGTACCGTCGTGGCAGCAACGCGGCACAAGCGGCACGCAACATCAACGACGTTGACGGAGCTAACACTACAAACCAACGCACCACCTGTTATTGGTTTGCTCGCTTCCGTTCTGGAAATTTCGACCTGAAAAATTAACCTCGCGGTCGTCCGAAGACTTTGGTCGACAATGACGAATTAAAGGCGATTGTGGAAGCTGATGATACACAATCTACGGCTGAATTAGCAGCAACTTTCGACGTTAGCGTCAAAACAATATTGGTCCATTTGCGTCAAATTGGCAAGGTAAAAAAGCTTGACAAATGGGTGCCCCACGAACTTAATATTGCCAGCGCGAAGTATGCGTCGAGACGTGCCTTGCACTGCTCAACAGACGCACAAATGAAGGAATTTTGAACCGCATTGTTACCTGCGATGAAAAATGGATTCTGTTTGATAACCGCAAGCGCTCAGCAAGATGGTTGGATCCTGGTTCAGCACCTAAACAATGCCCTAAACGAAAACTCACCCCTAGAAAAGTGATGGTCACTGTTTGGTGGTCTAGCGGCAGTGTGATTCATCACAGCTTCTTACCAAACGGGGTGAGCATTACTGCAGATGTGTACTGTGAAGAACTGAACTCAATGATGGAGAAGCTGGCACACCTCCAACCAGCATTGGTCAATCGCTCGTCTCCGCTGCTCCTGCACGACAACGCGCGACCTCATACTGCACAGCAGACGGTCTCCAAGTTGCAAGAAATGGGGTTGGAAGCTCTCCGTCATCCGCCCTACTCACCAGACCTTGCGCCTACAGTACTACTTTTTCCAGAATTTGGATAACTTCTTGGCGGGAAAAAAATTAAATACCCGAGAGGGAGTACAAAATGCCTTTGAAGAATTTGTTGCCTCCCGTCAAGCTGATTTTTTTAAATAAACAATAAACTGCCACTGCGTTGGCAAAGATATATTGATTGCATGGGTGATTATTTGGATTAATACAAATGAAAAATACATGAAAAAAGTTCGTTTAATTTTTTTATTTTTTTTCATACAAAACGGAATTTTCATAGGTAAAGACCTATTATTAAGCTAATGTCTCCTGGTTAGACTGCGTACCTTTGCCTCGACTTGTGGGTAAATATCGGCTTTTCGGGTAAAAGTACGCATTTAGAATTAATAAAGGGAAGCAGGCAGGTAGTTGTAATTAAAACAAATAAACAAATATTAGACATTATAGTTCATATTTTTAAAGTAAGTAAGCTATGGCTCGATTTAAACATATTGTGAAATCAGATTCAGTAGCTTATTTTAAGCCCGAAATGCCGCTGCATATCGTTTTGATCTTTCCTTTTCCATTTATTAGTTTTTTATTTTTGCATCAAAAATTTATCGTCCGAAACGGTTAAATATTGATGTGGGATATAATTATCGCATCCTAATATAAATAAATATAACAAATACTAATATATAAGTACATAGTTTGCGTGCGTACTATTTCCCTCGTACCTTTACCACATTCGGCCGTAACAACTACAATTCGTAGTATCTTAAATTAGATAGGTTAGGTTAAAACTTTATTTTGAGAAAACAATGGATAAGTACATTTACTAACGTAAAAGCTCCCCAACCACAACGTTTTCCCAATAGGCAAAAACAGCCCTAGCGCCCTTTCATTCTGAAGAAACCAGGGTCCTTCCTCTACCCCCTCGCTCAAAAAAACCGGCATTGCGTACTTTTGCCCACTAACTCTGTTTACCCCGAATACGACTCTACTGTTATTTCCGGGCGAAAAGTACATTTTGTTTTGCCTACGGGTTTCTTTATTGTCTACTTACAGACCCGTCAGACATTTTCCTGACCTTTCAAAACTTTCTACAAAAAAGGACGTTCAATTTTTCCCGAATTTTCCGGGTAACTGTTCCAAAATATCTTTACATAAAAACCTTATTCGAACTAATAATAACATTTTAAACAAAACATAGCCAATTCGGTCCAGCCGTTCTCAAGTGATGCGCTTACTGACGAACAGCATTTAACTTTATTTACACAGGGTGGCAGCGACATCGACGCGCTAACCATTACCATAGATTCAGTTTATGCCACTGTATAGGTAATGCAGAGGGCGTAGACATTTTTGTCGGTTATTAAAAAATCTGTTCCATAAATTTTGCCCTGGTTGCACTTTTCTTGAAATAACATTTTTTTTTATATAACCCGCGAAAAATTTCTACACTAGCGGAATCATGTAATGAATTCATGGTTTCAGTTTTCGTGTCGAAGTCCCAGCCGCCTTCTATGGATTAATAAAAAGATTTTAAAAAAGTCATTCGAGGTTCGAACCCTAGCAGGCATTTTACATTGTGTACATTAATTTATCACCACTTCTTCAAAACGGTGAAGGAAAACATCGTGACGAAACCGGCATGTCTAAGAACCAAAACATTCGAAGGCATATGACATCTGCCGATCCGCACTGGGCCCGCGTGGTGGATTATAGCTCACTCCTTCTCACCGAGTGGCGGCCTGTGTCCCAGCAGTAGAAATATTATAGGCTGATTTATGCTATGCTATATGCAATAAGACTTGGGAGACACTTCTGAATCGTCTAGCCCATGTGTTCAAACCTAGAAATAAATTCTGGATCTACCC
Organism: Aporophyla lueneburgensis; assembly: GCA_932294355.1. NCBI lineage: Eukaryota > Metazoa > Arthropoda > Insecta > Lepidoptera > Noctuidae > Aporophyla > Aporophyla lueneburgensis. The sequence goes on from OW028747.1 coordinate 15,112,988, forward strand.
TTGTACGCAACGGATTTCGATGCCATGACCAAGAAAGACACTAAAAGCGACTTAAAGGAGAACACCCAAGACCCATACAAAATTACCCCAATCACATCTATCAAAAAATGTTGCACATAAAATGTACAAAAGGCTGAGATAAGTTTCTTTTGCGCCGGGCCTGGGGCTTTTTTAGGTGTTCGCCTTTGGAATACATTTGCATAGATAGAGGGCCAAAGTTTTCAATAAACGCAGACTACTAGCTCGTATTTACAGGTGAGTAGCCGACCTACAAGCCCGGTTTAGTTATCAGAATATCGGCATACTCCTTAAATTGTTATTGATTACCGATTTCATGAGATATAGGTACCGCTTACCTTCCCAACAGTGAGTGGAACAAAATACCGAATCCTTCCAATTTCGATGATCTCTCGTTTCGACAAGAGTAATTCATGAACAGCCCAATCAGAAAAACAGTTTTTTTTCAGAACTGTGATAATTTTCTTCTGTTCTTTTAACGCTACAGTTACAGACTGGGGCTTAGCATGACGCTTTCTATTTCTACTCTACTGAATAAAAATCGCTTCTACGCTACACTTCTCGAAATCTCTCCGAACTCGAGGTCACAGCCGGTCGTCGTAGACAGTGACTTTTCCATAGCAACGGGGTTAGTCGCAAGTGATGTTTATTACTACCTAATTTCATCCGTATTTTGTGCATTTAGTTCGCCAACAAATAATACGAAGCAAAGTGTTATAAACGAATCTTTGTTCAATAACAAAACGCAAATGGTTTATTTGATAGTTCTATGTCGTAGATATTGATTTATTGCTGGCGCACGCAAATTTAAAAACACCAAAAAGGTTTTTAAACACATGTGTCTGTATTTCGTAATATCCAGTGCCATAATTATACTATTTTATAGCCGTCACACAAAAAGTAAATATTTTACTAGGTATAATAATCATTTTTGTAGGCATCCATTATGTAAAATTATATAATTTGATTTTAAATATTTTGTATTACCTATAACAGCATAATATCCATTTCAAACTGAATACGTGCTTTTTTATAATTCTGCAGGAACTTATTTTCCGAAGGCTCTCTCATAGAATTTCTTTCCCATCTTATATTTAAAAACTTAAATAATTTCGGTGATTTGAACCAAACAAGATGTCGTATTGACTGGCGCTACATCGAAGTGTTGAGATGCTTGTATGACGCTGCCACGATGACTGTCCAGATCCAGGACCAAAAAACCAAGCCCATCCAACTGCTGAGAGGGGTGAGACAGGGGGATGTAATATCCCCGAAACTGTTTACCAACGCATTGGAGGATGTTTTCAAGACGCTGGACTGGACTGGACAGGGTATCAACGTGAACGGCGAGTACATCTCACACCTTCGCTTTGCCGATGACATCGTCATATTGGCAGAGACGCTGGAACAGTTGGACCAGATGCTGCACAACCTGAATGGAGCCTCCCGGCGGGTTGGCCTCGGCATGAATTTTGACAAGACGAAAGTCATGTTCAACTCGCACGTCTTGCCGAGTCCAATCCGCATCGCGGGTTGGCTTCTCGAAGTTGTGAAGGAGTATGTCTACTTAGGCCAAGTCATCCAGGTTGGTAGACAAAACTTCGAGAAGGAAGCCGACAGGAGGATCCACCTAGGTTGGGCAGCATTTGGAAAGCTTCGTCAAGTCTTCTCGTCACCTATCCCGCAATGTCTGAAGACTAAGGTCTTCAACCAGTGCGTCCTGCCCGTAATGACATACGGTGCCGAAACGTGGACACTGACAGTTGGGCTGGTCCACAAATTCAAGGTCGCTCAACGCGCTATGGAGCGGGCTATGCTCGGAGTCTCTTTGAAGGATAAAATCAGAAACGAAGTCATCCGGAAAAGAACTGGAGTTACCGACATAGCTCGCAGAGTAAGCAAGCTGAAGTGGCAGTGGGCTGGCCATATCTGTCGAAGGACCGATGGCCGGTGGAGTAGACGAGTCCTGGAGTGGAGACCGCGTATCGGCAAGCGTAGTGTGGGACGCCCCCCAGCTAGATGGACCAACGACCTTAGGAAAGTGGCTGGGGTAGACTGGATGCGGAAGGCGGAGGACAAGGTGTTGTGGCGCAACATGGGAGAGGCCTATGTCCTGCAGTGGACTGCGATAGGCTGAGTTGATTGATTGATTGAACCAAACATGTTAATTTCAGCCGATATAAATGATTAAAGCAACAAAGCATCGCCTAAAATTACTCGCCTTGACAAAAAACAATTAACGAATTTTTGTGTAGGTTCCTTTGTGTAGACTATTTCGGAAGAAAGATTTATATTCCAAACTGTCGAAATCGGAGAAAATTTTTTACGTCATGCTTGACGTTATAGACAGTTTTCTACGATAGAGAAAAAACTTCTCTTCACATTTTATTTTTAATCGTCATGCTAAAGGCAGTAGAAAACTTTCTACTGTCTACACGGAAAAATAATTTTCGTCTACTCTTCCGTCCACAAAACGCTTCAATAAGTTTGTCGTGCTAACCCTGCTGGGCATCCCTGCGCGTGAAAGAAATAATGTTGGTTCTTCAATTCTCGACACAAAGTAGTGCGTATGACTTCTGCGACCCGCGGCTTCACCAACACTAGGTTAGTATTTAATCAATAGCTCATTATCCGGTAACGCAGTAAACTATGGAACCGTAACGCCAATCATATCGATAATTATCCCCGAAATTTATGTTCCCCGATTCTCTTTGATAGCTGCCTACTGGGATTTACGTGTAAGCCTGATACCTACATACTAGGTATTATACCCATTTATCATATTAATCCTTTCCCTTAATAATGTGGGATCTAATGAAGCAATACACAGAATTTCTCCAATGACGAACATTGGTATGTATTCGGTACCTACCTAAATGAAAGTTGTTAGGAATATCGGCGGAGAATTTTCTTGTTCATTACGCAGACGCCTTAATATCTCTTAACAACATGAGCGTTGTCAGTCGTAAAATGTTATTTTGTAGGAGTAATAACATATTGTCAATTAGAGCTCATAATATTATGAAGAGAGAGAGTAATAAAACACCTAATTAACAAACGAACGGGTTTGTGAGGTAAACCGACTGCTACATCTTTCTGATTTTGAATAAATTCAGTTGTGAATACGCAGAATGTTAGAAAGTTCTGGACTGTTTAATATAATTTAGACTGACATTTAATGACCTAACTTGTCTAATTTTGCACACAGAACAACAGACTTCACTCAAATGACAAATAAATTATACCATTCTTAATAAACGTCAACTTAAGTATCACATGTTTTCAGCCCCATTTGAGCGCTGAAATGCGTACTTTTAGCGCGCAATTACAATGAAAGCTCACACGCGACTTAAAGCGTCACTGCATAGCACTCACATGAACTGTTTGAGGATTGAGACGGCTAAAATTCCGCTTTGTTATATTCCACTTCGCCTTCGAAGCATTTGCATCTACTAGCAGATAAGTATATGGGCAGGTAGTTCCATTTTTAAAATGCAATTCTGTGCAACCCTTTTCAGTTCTCTGGCATTGCGTTATGTACATTGTAGAGCAGCTAATTTTTTGAACAATGGAAACAATGTATTAGCAATTCTTCAAAATAATTCAGATTCTGATAAGATTACTAACACAGTTACCTATTAGATCACGGAGTATAATTTGTACAGTTAAGCTAATAATACTGTTTGATTTAGTTACATTGGTACCTAAATATTTAGATACTTCGGCTTTTACTTTTCGTGGTTTTTACCCTAGAATATTCCACGTAACCCTTCTGAAATACAGTATGTAAATATTGAAAATAATAAGACAAACAGACACAATAATATATCTCTTTATTGAGACACCGTGCAGATGACACGCAACATTCACGCGTATTATGACGAATAAATCATTCTGGAAACCTGTTTGGTAATGTAAGGTACCTACCCAATATTATATAAATAACAGGCAATGATTTAACCGGGCGGTAATACGTATATCAACGTTTTGGAAACCTATTCATTTAGGATAGAAGATTGGTACACCGTTTTGGGCTTACGTCTGATGCTTTGACAATATTTTTTTCGTTCAGCTAAATAAATTGTCGTTTTTCGAAAGTTTTCTCTTCAATAAGTGTACTAGGAAAGGAAGGGGTGAAAACCAAAATATTGGTTTTTTGGGGCTTTATTTTGTACTTAATATTTGTGGACCCCAAAGCTTCTTAGCGTTACAAATAGCCTAATAAGAAGTAGGTAAATGAGTTTCTGATTATGTAGGTAACCGAAAACGGAAAGATAAAATTAAGCAGCCGACATATTTTAAATTTGATTACCTAATACCCCTCTACGCGACGTTGACGGATGCTAACGAACTTGATATAATTTAAGCGCCGTAATGATGACGTCACTTTATCATACCTACTTGTAGATGATTGTCCCATAATGATCAAGTAGGTACTTACTCCATTGAATGAAAGCTTTGTTCCTCGTACTTCAGCTGGGGACCAATCCCACTGCATAAAATTCCCGTTTTACACACAATATTCTTGTACCTTCAGAATTTTATCTCACAAAATAACTCGCGCTTAACTAAGTCGAATCTCGCACGGAAGTAATAATTCGCGGTGGATTCTTTCACTGGACTTTCAACCGTCGATATTGATCCGAAAGTTTAAAATAGAAAACGGTGTTTCTTCAACGCTGTAAATGTGATGTATTATGAACGCAGGAGCTCTCGGTAGTCCGGTTCGTGTTCGGAATCGTCCGAAACTTGTCCGAGATAATGCAGAAGTCAGAAGTGTTGTGCGTGTGTGCTGACGTTACTCGTCTACACACACACATTCACAGCGTGTTTGTATCTACACTTGGTTACCGCAAGTAAAGCGCGCGTCACTTTTAGAGGTAAATATACGTAAAGTACCTAATGCACCTTCACAAACCCATTTCATGGGTATTTTTCTAAGGCAGTTTCACACTCACATATCAAAAGTATTTTCTTTAAAATTATTGTGTTATTTTTAACTTAATCATCACTTTGACGGGGGATGAATATAATAGAACTTGTTACTCGACTACAACGATACCCAAAAGGAGTATATTGTTTTTATCTAGATACAATATGCGTTCAAATCGCTTGAGACCGCGTGGAGTACTAACTACTAACATATTGTAGAAACAAGTAAGTACTGACTGAATATTTATTACCACATAATGGGCCAAGAAAGGCTACAATACCCGCTACTGTTAGTCAGCTCTTACAGATGTAAATAGTCTACCATCCGCCGGTCACGACGTCTCTTTCATTATGAGGTCTGTAATAAACAAGTGGTGCAATATTACACTTATTGCGTACTGATGTAGGTACTATAAAACACAGGTTGTCTCACAATTATCAATATTAAGACACATTCATAATTCTTCCGTCCAGTCTGTTGTAGAATGGTAAGTAAGCTCTTCCAGTAATAAACTGTTTTGATGAAACGGCCCCTTTTTCGGGTTTCTTCGAAGGCCAAATATAAAGGTTACATGCTGTGTTTCTTTATAATCTAACTAGCTTCTGCCCCAGCTTCTCCCGCGTGGATGTCGAAAATTAACCCACGGGAATATGCTACAGGGACAAAAGGTAACCTATGTCCTTTCCCAAGGTCCAGTCTATCTCTGTACCTACCAAATCACACAAAATTGTTTCAAATTCATAACCGCGCAAAGGCGACAAGCGGTGAAATAGCGGTGTCCAGTCTGACGTAGGTATTTCAAACAAATTCAAACGTCACAAAAATTCTACCAAACCTCGAGTCGGGTACAAACAATAAATATAAAGCTTTCATTTATAAGCTCAAAACAGTAACCGGGTCATTTAAAAGCTTAGGAATATTAGGTATTAAAGCTTAGATTCTATCTAACTTTACTCGTAAATTAAAATGCAAATCCAACCTTTATTATTATTGTGGGTTACCCAGTACATTTAGTTACCTAATCCAAAAATCCGTAGTCACATTTTCATGAAGTACAATAGAAATTTTGTGGAATTTAAATGGTATAATACTTGGAATTAAACTTTGCGAAAACTTTTGAAGAAACCTTTGATTTAAAACTAGAGACAAGTTGCTATCTCAACACTGCATTACAACCATAGATTTCACTCAAAATATCTTACTAATTCTTTGGTCTTTGATTCTTGGTTGATAACTTGATAAGTGCCAACATTTTTTTAATAAAGTTTATTTAGTTTAACGTTGCCAAGCTTATTGAAACAGAAGTCACGTACAGCAATATTGTGAACAATAAATTAAGCTCATTTTGGCACAGGACTCTGAACACTATACAGTCTGTTATAAGGTGTCGCTCCACAGCAGCAAGGTATAAGCTACGCGTGTTTTTCTTTTGTAATGACTTGGCACTCCAACCTATGAGGTTGCCTCAACCGGACTTGCCTGTGGCCACCTTAAAAGTTAAAAGAAACAATAATTTCAGTTGTACAAAATTACTTATCTAAGCAGCGTAACAACTAAGGGAAGCACATGTACTTAGCCTCGCCTTTGATGAAAATGGGAAAATCTCCTCCACTGCAAGCCACGCTACGCTCCGTGTGTGTGTGTGTGTGTGTGTCAAACTGTGACTACCAAATAAATGAATCGCGCAGCTATCGTGGTAAACCTCTTTGTGCACATTCTGCGTAGAAGTGGACGATCGACTTTACAAATAAGGCACAATTTTTTCACCAACAATCCTCAAGTATTTATTTATTTAAACTTTATGCACAAGTAAAAAATACTGTATAAAGGCGGACTTAATGCCTGAGGCATTTTCTACCAGTCAACCTTAGGGTGATGCAGAGATAAAACATGGCAGGTGCAACAAATGGGATAGATATATCGGAAACAAGTATAAGATACAACTATAAATACGATTCCATACAGCTTCACGGTAGTATTTGACACTTTCTTAAAAATGAAAATTGAAATTCTGCAACATTCCGGTAGAATAGGACGTGGTGCACACGGTGCACTCAGACGTTTAGCGTGCTTTGTTGTTTTTGAATAGGGTTGCAGGATTGAATTGGGACGAAACTGTAAAAGGGATTTTAGCATTGAAATAATATATGTACAGACGCCAGCACATCGAGCTACTAAAATCTGTCAAATTTCTTTAATAGATTTTCAATTTTATCGCTAAAGTTGTACATAATTTGTAGTCAAAGAGGACTCTTAAATGTTTAGTGTATTTATAATGAATGATTAAGTGCCCGCTATTGGCAACAAACTATATTATTTCATAAATACCATTGTATCCAAGGTATTTACAAGGCAGATGTAAGTGGAAATGGCGGGAGGGGACGCCCTAGGAGGACATTTAGTGACCGTATTGGTGATATTCTTCAGAAAGGTCAGGTGCGTAGTACTCGCAACCGGCGTGCGTGCATTACCAGATGTATGAACGTAAAGAGGCAAAAGCAGTATGTTAGGAACGTAGCAAGTGGCGTTGGTAGTAGGTAGTTTCTGCCTACCTCCATGGGAAAAGGCGTGAGTTTATGTATGTATGTATGTTTAAATCCATTTTAACATTAGCCCCATTTTTCCCTATATTCCTTTCACCCCGTTTGTAGGTAACGTTCAAACGAGTGCGCAGAAAACATCTTTATAAATACAAAATGCATGATCGCAACATAAAGGGAAGGTTTTTATTCAATGCTAAATAATTTTCACTTTCTAACAACATAGGAATGTTGTTAGTTGGCTTGTTGCAAATAGGTATCAAGCAGTGCAAATATTAACAAGTTACCACTACACTTAAAAGCTTGATTTCTGCACACTGATGACTTTTTATATTGTTGGTGTCAGCCAAGATCTCAGTTCTTCCTAGTAAACCCTGCAAAGGACCCAAATCCTTCGTTTTAAGGACATCTTTTAAAAGAAATAACATAGACACGATAAATAACTTTGTTAAAAATTATCTTGTCTCAGTACAATGACTTATGTTATGATACAAAACAATCACAAAACAGAGGAAGCGGAGTATTGAAAGTGTGTACACTTATATACCCCGCTTTCTTTGTTTCATACAAAATTCACACAAAGCATGGCATAAGGTTAATAACATACAGATATACATAAATTTACCAAGTAGCACAAAAGTGCTGTATAACAGCATTTTAACAGTGCACAGTGAATGCATTAGTTGCTCAATAATAGCGTAGACAGCGCATCCTCAGATGATATACTTAACTCTAATTTGGGCACAAATTATTCAGCACATAGCTGTATAAGAAATCCAGTTGACAAATAATTGCATTATAACAACATTATAGTAGCATTTATGTGTGTAACAGTCACCTAAAGAGCTGAATATTGCCTGATTAATGAGGCACGTGTTGCATATTATACAGCAAGGAAGACGAATGTGTACATTGTGTATACTTTTATACAGTTGAAATTGCACACTGAGCGAAATTGTGGAATGCAATAACTTAATATTATTTATTTTTCTTTGATATGAACTGTCACATTGTAAAACATGAAGTGTATCGTTGTGTGCAAGATCTCAGGTGCCATTTGTGAGAATATACATACATAAAATTTAAGGTAAGTAAAACATCGATTTCCTCCTATTATATTTGAAATCTTATTAGGAAGGTAACTTTACTGTCAAATACCATACATATTTAGTTCAAAATTTTCACGCGCCTTCGGAATACCACTAAATACTAAAAGAAAAGCAACAAAATTAGAATGAAAATAAAATTAATATGTTCGTTTTTGTACAAAGAAACCAAAAAAAAACTGTTTTCGTGTAAATATTTTTCAATCCAAATTTACAATTGATATCCTCTAAAATAAACAAAAATTAAAAGATAAAATTTTATAATAATACAAAGTAACGCAGTGAATATGGCGGATGGCAAGTGAACAGTTTTAATCTCAATGTAATGCTAAGGTCTGTACGGGTATTCACATGTGGCCTGTAATTCAGCCAAGAGTAAAATAGTTTAGCACTTGTGAAATACAAATCAGACATGGATCGATTAGGAGAGTAGTATTGGTTCACATTTGCGTCAGTTACCTAGATAAGTACCTTTATGGATCCAAGCTTTTAGGGTTCCGCCGTGGTTCTTTTAAAGCCATTTTGTTCCCTTTTTTAGTTGTTATTCGACGATAAGTACTTAATTATAATTGTAATTTAAGTAGCTGAGATTATAATTTAATTATATCTATTATACATAAGTTATTGATTCATTCGATTGGTAAAATGTTTTATTTTATTTATATATGACCAATTTTATGGCTTTTATAACGTTTTGACTTGTTTTTATTTTAGAATCACCTGTGCCACCTACCAAAATTAATGACGAGGAATGGACGGTTCTAAATAATTTGTTAGACAAAGATACTATAATCGAAATGTGATAACATGATAATCGAAATGTCAGAGGAGGAAAAAGTGAATTCTGTCTAACAAATGACTGGAGCACAATTATACTCGGTAGTGATGAAGCTACGCCTGTCTCATCTCCTTCTTCTCAGAATGACTTTTGCACTGAAACAGGACAGTCAGAAGAACTTTGCAACATGTTCACCGTGAACTCGTTGATAACTGAATCTGAAAATAAAAAAACCCATTTTGTCCTAATGTATTACGATACGTAAACGTAAATCTACTTACAAAATTGATCCTGGCAGAAAACAAAAGCAACACATTGACAGAATGGACAGATGTTCCAAGAAAGTTACTAACTCATTCCGGTAAGCGTTATGTTTCTAAAAGAGGCAAGAATGTTGCAGCTAAGACCTTAAAACCAGAGTGTTCCTGTAAGTTCATCAGACAAATTTACAGATGATATCCAAGCAACAATTTTGAACCACTACTGCCACTAGCAGATCACACAAAACAATGGGAGTGCATAAACAGATTTACAAAAAGAGTAGGACAATACAGAAAAACCACCGAAAGACCGTCTAGGCGTAATCACACTACTAAATACTATCTAATAATAGTACATATTGCCTATGGATAGTTTCAAACATGAAAATCACCAAGTTTGTTTAAAAATGTTTTGTGCTACACTTTTCATAACAGACCAAATAATTTTTACCGCACATGACAAGCTAGATAACAAATAAATAAATAACTTAGGACAATCAACATACCGTTATCTGATCCCAAACTAGACAGAGCCTGTACTATGGCAACCAGACAACTGATAAATATACTTATATATTTCTAAATACAAACATATTATAGATCAATCACACCCAGACACAGAACAAATAATCGTGCTCATCACAAAAAGATTTGTCCTGGGTGGGAATCAAACCCACGACCTCAGTCTTAGCAGTCAGGGTCACTAACCACTAGACTAACAGGCCAGTCAACTGTCAGATGCTTGTGGTATTACCAGTGACAATAGAGGGAACACTCGAACCATGTACAATAAGGTGATGAGGAAGTGATTTGAAGTGTGTGTACAACATATGATTTTCAAAACTTTGCTCAACTGCCATGCCGGAGAAGGATCTGTATTTTATTTTAAGCGAAAACTGTCACTTATGTATTTCACAGTTTTTGACTGTGGTAATAAAGAAGCATTTTGTTATTTGTGGCCAGAAAATGTGGCCAAAAGGGGTGCAAATGAGGTAGGCAGAGTTGTTTACTAGATTTCATTAAAAAAAAGTAGCGAATAATGCAAAAGATATAAGGTTCTGGTCTGACAATTGCACTGGACAAAATCGGAATAGAGAAGCATACAGCATTTACATGTATGCTAGCAGGAAATTTTAATATCAATATTGTACATCGGTTTTTAGAGTCTGGCCATAACCAACAAGAAGCTGACAGTGTACACGCACTAATATAACAATCAGCTAATGGTTAAGATTATTTACACACCAGATCAGTGGTATACTTTGGTTTGCTGGGCTAAAACCAATGATGTCCCATACAATGTGACAGAAGTTTCACAAGATAATAATGTTATATGATTTAAAGAACTTGTTAACTAACAGAACTATAAGAAGAACATTTAATTTAGGTTATAAAGTGGAATAATATAAAAGAAATCTGTATAAGAATGTGATCCTAACGCTACCTATTTTTCGTATTAAATGCAATGAAGAAGTCTGAAATTTTCGTTTCGTTTCGTTTTTTAAGTTTTTTGGTACGTGATCATTTGTTTTTTGTTTGAAATATATTTTTTAATTAAGAAAAAATGCATTTTTATTTATTAAATCCAATGAAAACAGACCAAGACCAATAAGTGAGTGCCAAGCAAGATATCGAAAGTGAACATTTTCTTTTCATATGCATAAAAACTTTCTTAGAACAGTCACGAAAGCACCATATTCGATAATCACATGTGTGAGAACACTATCGAATTTGGCAGTTTCGATGGAATTCTGGCTATTATAAGCGTAAAATACTATTGAAAGTGAAATATATAGAAAAGTATATGATATAATAAATTCGTTGTCAAGGAAAAAAAAACTGTATAAAATTTACAATTTATTCCAAACATAATTTTACCTAAGTTTATAATACTGATTCTTTAACATCAAATTACAACTTTAAATTGCTCTCCTGTAAAGTACGCGATTTGAAGTTTCGATAGTGTTTGTTGCCACAGTCGAAATTGTACTTTAAAAAGGGAACATTAAATAAACATAAAGAAAATTACCTTGTTTTTTTAGATGTTAGCTGTACCGGTATTTCCTAACTCACTACCTCTGAGAAAAATTGTCGAAATCTGGAATCTTAAAAAGTCTCGAAATTTATTAATTTATTATAATAAAAAAATCTTGGATTTCTCTTAATAAATCTTCTTCATTTTTAGGTAAGTACCAGAAACATATAAAACAACAATATTAATTTTGTGGCAACCATATTAGTCCCGACAATGTGTAGGTTATAAGAAGATTTTTGTAGCAGGGCATTTTTGTACCTACTCAGCCTAATGTCATCAAACACACTGACCTCTATTTATAAAGGCTTTTATGTATTGTTTTGTTAATATGTGCAATTATTATTTATTTAATTATTTATTTATTTAATTATTACTTTAATTTAAATCCGACGTAAATTTGAAATTTAATTTTATTTAAACTATGTGACGTATATTTTTATTTTGTTAATGACATTTTATTCTTTTCTGCTGCAGTATTGTTACTTTTATCTTAATTTTTGTAATATGGGTTATGTCTGAAATAAATTAATTTCATTTTATTTATTTATAAATATAACATACGGAACCCGTCGCGTCCAATAATCCATTTGCGCATGCCGACACTTGGATACATGCTGTTATTCGAGTGTATGGTAAACACCTGACTAATAGGGGAAAAGTGAATCTGTTTGCAGCATAAAGCATTAAATTTTTGTTAAATAACTTCACAAAGTAACTGATTATGTTATAGTGGGTGATATGTTCTCTCTTAAAATGCAACGGTTGTATAGTACACGTGTGGGCTATTATTCAGAAAACTTACAGCTGATAGGGTACTGCACTACTAAGCGCTCAATAATAGTGACTTTGTGGCGTGTTTGTGGTGCTTAATAGAATTAATGTACAGAAAAAAGCGTTATAGTTGGCCACGTTTTTTTTTCGAAACAGCTGTTGCAGCCCAGGTGAATACTAACAAGTCTTTATAAATGCTTAGATTACCGCTGTGGGCCATTTTTTTTTTCTGGATGGTGAATCATCACATGACTTCTCCCGCTCTGGGCGGAGCGGGAGGGCATGTCAGACTTTTACTGACTAAAACCCACCCGTGTTCCTTCAGTTGCCCATGTGCTAGGGTCACGGTATCTCTTTCGAACTATCACGCGACCCCGGCAGGCATCGGTCCTAGAAGACCCCTTCAGACCGCTGTGGGCCTTAAGTGACAATTTATAATGCAGTTCTGTGCTACTTGGGTTACGCCTTTTACCCATGAGGTTAGGCAGAAACTACAGAACGCCACCTGTGACCGTCCTTACAAACTCCTTTCAAGGTTGATAACCTATTTATACACTAAATAGTTTAGTCATGTAGTTGAACTCGCTAAACAAATTTTAATGAATTGCTAAATTGTCACTGGGCAATTCAAAGTGTTTTCAACAACCACTCTATCGCAATTGTTTACACACTTGCATACAATGAATAAATCACATTAATCAAATTGAAGTGTCTTTTTCAACCGACGAAAAAAACGCAGGAGGTTCTTAATTCAACTCGTATTTTTTTACGTATGACCACGCATAACTTTTTACATAGTCGTCCGATTGTGACAATTCTTCTTTTATTGGAAAGGGTATACTCCCAAGGTGGTCCCATATAAATTTGGAAAACAAAATCGAACCCTAAGGGTCGGTTTTCTCTTCGATAAGTGTACTAGGAAAGGAAGGGGTGAAAACCAAAAAATTGGCTTTTTGGGGCTTTATTTTGTACTTAATATTTGTGGACCCCAAAGCTTCTTAGCGTTACAAATATCTCAGCCTAATAAGAAGTAAATGAGTTTCTGATTATGTAGGTAACCGAAAACGTAGAGATAAAATTAAGCAGCCGACATATTTTAAATTTGATTACCTAATACCCCTCTACGCGACGTTGACAGATGCTAACGAACTTGATATAATTTAAGCGCCGTGATGATGACGTGACTTTATCATACCTACTTGTAGACGATTGTCCCATAATGATCAAGTAGGTACTTACTCCATTGAATGAAAGCTTTGTTCCTGGTACTTCAGCTGGGGACCAATCCCACTGCATAAAATTCCCGTTTTAGACACAATATTCTTGTACCTTCAGAATTTTATCTCACAAACCGACTCGCGCTTAACTAAGTCGAATCTCGCACGGAAGTAATAATTCGCGGTGGATTCTTTCACTGGACTTTCAACCGTCGGTATTGATCCGAAAGTTTAAAATAGAAAACGGTGTTTCTTCAACGCTGTAAATGTGATGTATTTATGAGCGCAGGAGCTCTCGGTAGTCCGGTTCGTGTTCGGAACCGTCCGAGACTTGTCCGAGATAATGCAGAAGTCAGAAGTGTGTGTGCGTGTGTGCTGATGCTACTCGTCTACACACACACATTCACAGCGTGTTTGTATCTACACTTGGTTACCGCAAGTAAAGCGCGCGTCACTTTTAGAGGTAAATATACGTAAAGTACCTAATGCACCTTCACAAACCCATTTCATGGGTATTTTTCTAAGGCAGTTTCACACTCCCGTATCAAAAGTATTTTCTTTAAAATTATTGTGTTATTTTAACTTAATCATCACTTTGACGGGGGATGAATATAATAGAACTTGTTACTCGACTACAACGATACCCAAAAGGAGTATATAATTTTATAAGTAATGGCTTAAAGTAATACATAAAGTTTGGGACTATCTGCATCCGAACTAGGTGGTAAACCTGTATCTCGGATTGCATTTGATCCCCGTACATAAATTTTGATCATTTGATAGCCATGTTTAAGGTTGTACACATTTAATAACGTTGCCATGTATCTAGAAACTTGGAAAGTATGCACAATCACAATGTAAGAGAAAAATAGCTGTTTCTTTGTCTGTGTTCATGTGATTGAGTATGTGTTTATGTGTGTGTGTGTGTGTGTGTGTGTGTGTGTGAGGGTGTGTGTGTGTGCGCGCGCGTGTGCGTGCATGCGCGCGCGAGTGTGTGTGTGTATATGAGATGTGGATGGGATGATTGTTCAATATGAGTGGGTAAAGTAGTAGCTTGTCTATTTGGGGATGTTCATAATCGCTTCTGTTTCATCGTAAGTAAGTTTCAATAGGTAGTTCTGTATTTGTTTTTTGCAGAGTGTCCTATTGAGTGGGTAAATGTTTATAATTTTGTTGATTTTATCGTATAGGTAAGGACCAAGAAAAATGAAGAATCTCTTAATAAATGATGTTTTGGGTACACATGTACGTTTGCATACTGCATATTTCCTACGTTTGCGTAAAGTGTTTGGATCATATATAAGATCACCGTGTTGCTTCATGATTATACTTAAAATAAAAAGTTGACGAACAGTCAGCACTTTACATGATTGGTATAGCTGCGTTGTAGGATACAGAATAGGTCGAGATGTGATGGTTTTTAAAATAGCTCGTTGAGCTATTTCAACTTTTTTCAGGATGGTTTTCGGAGCGCCTCCCCAAGATGAGATGCAATACATAATTATCGACTGGCAAAGCGCAAAATAAACTTGCTTGAGTAGTTTAGCGTCGGCGGCATGTCTGAGATTTTTAAAAACATAGATTAGTTTCCGTACGCGTGCACTTAACTGTTTAATGTGTTCTTTGAAACTAAGGTTGCTATCAATTATTATACCCAAGTACCTGATGTTATTGGCGCGCTCTAGAGATTTACATGAGCATCCAACGCCAGATAGGCATTCATGGGATATGACGTGACGATTGTTAATAGCTTCACCGAAGCAGCGAGGACTAAACGTCAAGTATTTAGTTTTTTCGACATTTAAGGTTAAAATATTGGCCCTGAGCCAATGTTTCACCACATTAAATCCTGATTGGGCAGCGTTGAAAACCTCATCCCAAGTATCGGCGGAGAAAAGGAGAGCAGTGTCGTCTGCATATGAGATCAATTCGCCTTGGGGTAGATGGAGGTTAGTGAGGTCGTTAATGTAAACGAGAAATAGAGTTGGTCCCAAAATACTACCCTGTGGCACCCCATAGTCAACTGTGTGGTCACTACTCGTATGTTGACCTATTCGAACACACTGTTTTCGCCCAGTGAGATAACTTTTAAAAAGATTCAATTGAGTGCCTCTGATCCCTAGAACATCTAGTTTGTTTATTAATATTGGAATAGAAATATTGTTTTTATCTAGATACAATATGCGTTCAAATCGCTTGAGACCGCGTGGAGTACTAACTACTAACATATTGTAGAAACACGTAAGTACTGACTGAATATTTATTACCACATAATGGCCCAAGAAAGGCTACAATACCCGCTACTGTTAGTCAGCTCTTACAGATGTAAATAGTCTACCATCCGCCGGTCACGACGTCTCTTTCATTATGAGGTCTGCAATAAACAAGTGGTGCAATATTACACTTATTGCGTACTGATGTAGGTACTATAAAACACGGGTTGTCTCACAATTTTCAATATTAAGACACATTCATAATTCTTCCGTCCAGTCTGTTGTAGAATGGTAAGTAAGCTCTTCCAGTAATAAACTGTTTTGATGAAACGGCCCCCTTTTCGGGTTTATTCGAAGGTCAAATATAAAGGTTACATGCTGTGTTTCTTTATAATCTAACCAGCTTCTGCCCCGGCTTCTCCCGCGTGGATGTCGAAAATTAACCCACGGGAATATGCTACAGGGACAAAAGGTAACCTATGTCCTTTCCCAAGGTCCAGTCTATCTTTGTACCAAATCATACAAAATTGTATCAAATTCTTATGAATTTGAAACAATTTTGTCCGCGCAAAGGCGACAAGCGGTGAAATAGCGGTATCCAGTCTGACGTAGGTATTTCAAACAAATTCAAACGTCACAAAAATTCTACCAAGCCTCGAGTCGGGTACAAACAATAAATTCAAAGCTTTCATTTATAAGCTCAAAACAGTAACCGGGTCATTTAAAAGCTTAGGAATATTAGGTATTAAAGCTTAGATTCTATCTAACTTTACTCGTAAATTAAAATGCAAATCCAACCTTAATTATTATTGTGGGTTACCCAGTACATTTCGTTACCTAATCCAAAAATCCGTAGTCACATTTTCACGAAGTACAACAGAAATTTTGTGGAATTTAAATGTTGTACTTGGAATTAAACTTTGCGAAAACTTTTGAAGAAACCTTTGATTTAAAACTAGAGACAAATTGCTATCTCAACACTGCATTACAACCATAGATTCCACTCAAAATATCTTACTAATTCTTTGGCCTTTGATTCTTGGTTGATAACTTGATAAGTGCCAATTTTTTTAAAATAAAGTTTGTTTAGTTTAACGTTGCCAAGCTTATGGAAACAGAAGTCACGTACAGAAATATTGTGAACAATAAATTAAGCTTGCGATGTGGAGGGAAGGAGGGGTTAAGTAAATACCATGTCGTGTACTTGTCCATGAGTCAACTGGAGACTGAACTCTCAAGACTCCCTTTATTAGTGTAATATATACCTAGTCCGTACGTGACATATAGCATAATATAACTATGGACATAGCTTATCTACCTTAACTTAAACTAAGATCTAAACGTGACGTACGTGACACACCACATCACCCTTCCTAAAGTAAAAAAAAAACTTAGTTACTTTGTTTTTTTTTTTCATCTCTTTACATTTTTAAACTTACATTCTAAGTCTTACAGTATAACTTTGTCCTATTTTTATGTATTACATCTATCTTATTTTTATATTTAACTATTACATTTGGTGACTCGTCCTTTACAACTACAAATGGCCCATTATAAATACACTCCAACTTATTGCCTACTTCGTTTTTTACCAAAATCAAGTCACCTTCCTTATAAGTTATAGAATTAAGATTCTTGTCATAACAATGTTTCCTTGATAACTTACTTGATACCAAATTTTCTTTTGCATCATTTTGAGCCCTTTGTAACCTGTATTTAAATTCTAAAGGATAATCATCAAAATTATACAAAGGTTCAACACTTTCACCTTGAAGACTACTTGGTAACCTACAAATTTTACCATAAACTAATTCATAAGGCGTATACTTAGTCACAGTATTAACTGTTGTGTTATAAGAAAAACACCAATATGGAATCCATGAACTCCACGATGATGGATTATTATCTGTTTGTATCCTTAAATAAGCACCTAAAGTTTTATGAACGTTTTCCAAAGACCCTATACTTTCATGATGATATGACGTTGATAAGATTTTATTGATGCCCAAGACATTACATAGCTCTACCATTACTTTTGAAATGAACTCAGAACCCCTATCCGTAGCAATTGTTCCCGGTATCCCATATCTAAACACAAAATTTTCTGCCAACGCTTTTGCTACCTCATTTGCGGATTTATTTTTTAGTGGATAAGCCTCCACAAACTTCGTAAGTTCACATTGAAGAGTTAATATGTAAACATTACCATTTTCGTCCCTATCAAGTGGCCCCACTATATCTAAATAAATCTTTTCAAAAGATGAAGATGCAGTGGTAGTAACTGTCATTGGTTCTTTAGTATGTTTGGAAAACTTTTGTTTTTTACACTTATCACATTTACCAACGTACTCCGCTACATCTTTCTCAATTGACGGCCAATAATAATATTTCTTTATATTATTCACCATCCTGCGTATTCCTGAATGACCACTCGTAGGTAAAATATGAAAATCATTTAAAACAATTCTCTTCTCATCTGCCCCTTCTACTTTCCGTACACCCTTCACTACATATATTCTAAAATCCCCACATATCGAATTACTATTTTCCTTCAAATATTTGGCCATTTTTGTAATAAAATTAACGTTATAACGATTTTTCAAAATAATAAGTTCTTTTATGCCCTTTCCAATACAAAAAGTGACTATGTCTCTCGACAACTCGTCTCGCGATGATGCCGATAAAGATTCATAGTTTACGTAAATACTCGAGTTTTCTGGCACATACACTAAATTGCGCGACTTTGAAAATATTTTTTCACCATTAGTGTTACGTAACATCTTCTCCCACTCATTCAAACATATCTCAATGTCATTTCCTTGTTTTTTAAGAACTTCCACGATCCTAGGGTGATCAGTCCTAGATACCACAGGGTCCGTATCACAAACATTTGGTTCTTCCAACTGTTTGTACTGCGCTCTCGTCATTACGGATATAGTTTTTTCACGCATGGTTTTCAAATCTTCACTTGAAATTACTATCCTAGAAAGTGCATCAGCTAATACATTTTCTTTCCCCTTAATATACTCGACCTCAAAGTCATACTCTTCTAAACATAAACGAAACTTAGTTAACCTACTTGATGGATCTGTCATGTTAAACAAGTATAATAGTGGCCGGTGATCCGTTTTTACAACGAACCTCCGTCCATACAAATACGGTCTAAAATATTTAACTGACCATACTATAGCCAATAACTCCTTCTCTATAATAGGATAATTTAACTCACTTTTCCCCAAAGACCTACTAGCGTATGCAACGGGTTTACCGTTCCCATTACACAAAACACTTCCTACCGCATAACCCGAACTATCGGTTTGCAATACAAACGTGTTGTCTTCAGAAAAATTTGGATAATCCAACACTGGTGGATTCATTAACGCTTCCTTAAGCAACAAAAATGACCTCTCACATTCATCGGTCCAACTAAACACTACATCCCTCTTACATAGCTTATTCATAGGCATCACTATACTAGCAAAATTTGGTATGAATTTCCTATAATAATTTGCAAACGCCACAAACCGCTTTACTTCATCAACTGCCGATGGACGCGGATATTTCTTTATGGCTTCTACCTTTTCAGGATCTGGTGAAATACCTTCCGCTGAAATTACGTGTCCTAAGTAAAGTATTTGTTTTTTCATAAATTCACATTTGGATGGATTCAGTTTAAGATTGACCTTTCTCAGGCGAGAAAACACTGACATAAGGTTTCGGTTGTGCTCATCCAAATTCCGCCCGAAAATAATTAAATCATCCAAATATATCAAACATTTGTCATAATTTAATCCTGACATGGCTACAGTCATTAACCTGCTAAAAGAACTTGGACTTATCTTTAACCCCATTGGTAATCTACACATCTGATATTGCCCTTTATCTGTCGTGAAAGCTGTGTATTTCCTACTACTTTCATCTAAAGCACACTGATAATATGATTGTGATAGATCACAGTGGCTAAAGTAAACCGCACCCGACAATGAATCCAAGATTTCATTAATATTTGGCAAAGGGAATTTATCATCCTGTATCTTTTCATTTAACCGCCTGTAGTCTATTACTACACGCCATTTTTTCTCCCCATTACGATCTGCCTTCTTGGGTACAACCAAAACAGGACTAGACCACTCACTAACCGCCTCCTCAATAATATTACTATCCAGCATCTCCTGCACTTGCCTATCAACCTCCTTTTTCTGTACATAAGGTATTCTATACTGTTTCCTGTAAACTGGAGTAACATTATCTTTCAAACGTATTGACTGCGCATATACATTCGTGACATCCAATTTATCTCCCGGAATATAAAAAATATCTGGATATTTTGCACATATTTGCTCAACTGACAACCGTTCCTCGGCATTCAAATAATCAAGATTAAGCAAAGAAAATATTTTCTTAACACGTTCAACACTTACTTCTGTTTCCGCAAAACTACAACAATTAAAATCACTTAACGGATAGACTTCTACATCGGACATACTACACACAACTTCCTCCGTGGTTGTGTTTAAAATCCTAATGGGCATCATCCCATTCTTAGGTCTAGCTACTACATTTGCTAAGAAAACCCCTTCGCGCAACTCCTTCCTAAACACTACACAATCTTCTGCTCTATTAACGGGCAAATACTTAACCATTTCACAACGCGGAGAAATAGTTAAAGAATAATTATAGGATTTAAGTGGCATCGAAACCGTCTGCTGCTCATGGTTCTTTAGAGATAACCTGTTCCCCGAAAAGTCTATAATACCACTATACGTCTGCAAGAAATCCTGGCCTAATATGCCAACTGACCTACATGGCAAATCATTGAATATATAAAACTTATGCACGAACGAACATTGTCCGTATTCCAACGTCAAATATACATAACCTATAGCCCGTAAACTACCCCCTACACCATTAATCACTAATTCTTCCTTAACTACTTTACAGCACAAAGCATTATTCCTCAAGAAATTACTTTTTATTGCCGATATCGACGCACCCGTATCGACTAACCATTCCGAATCCACATTATTTGCTAGAAAATTCACCCAGTTAACACTATTGCAAGCTAAAATATGCTTAGCCTCGAAAAAACTGCGTTTCATTCAATCGTCCGCCTTCGCTACTTCGTGACATCGACACTGCACTTGAGTCAGCATCGCCCCGCACGTGCTCTAGACACGCTACGCGCTGTCGACCTTGCTGAGTCTGCCGTCCACGATGAGTACTATTGCTACGACCGCGCATTCCACTACTATACCTTACGTTTCCATTTTGGTACGTACGCCCAACAGCTGTTTTTTGCTGCGCGTATCCATTACCTACAGCGTGCCGCCTATAGTTATTTCCACGACCCCTATTTCCCGTAGAAAAACTACCACCCGCGGACCCCCGCTGGAACGCCATGACTTGACCCGACGAAGCACAATTTTCGTCTTCCGCTACCCTGATAGCATCTTTCAAACAAGTCAAGTTCCGTGCCGTAATAATTGTACCAAGACGCTGATTACGAAGTCCGTCAGCAAACTTTTTAACCGCATACTTCTCATTTAAAGGCCGCAAAATTTTATAAGCTTCCGAATTTTCCCCGGCTTGAGAAATAGTCAAATCTACCATTAACTTCTCTATCTCTGCCCCGAAATCCGTGACCGACCTATCATTTTGCCTAGCGCGAGCAAATTTGGCTTGCACTGCAACGTCTGACTTAACCGTCAACAAATGCTTCTTCATGTCCGTTAAAAGACTGTCTACAGTCGTATAAGTAGAGGACAATCGCATCTTAGCCCCCTGGGTAAGTCGTGTAGTTAGCACGAATCTAATTAAATGAGCACTATCAGCCGCTTCTAACATAGAGCTGTATAAATCTATGGCATCAATCAAATCTTGGGTTACCTGCTCATCCCCATTCATTTTCGGGAGTAAGCTAACCCCCGTTTTCAATGAAAACCTTTCCAACGCCATCTCTGTATCGGTTCCGGTACCGTTTTCAAACTTAATAGTGTCTACATACAAATTTTCTATTTTACTCACTAGCTGTGCCAATTCCTCCGAAAATTCGCTACACTTAGAAACTACACACTTAAATTTACAATACAGGGCTTTTACCTCGCTTATCTTTCCATCAAAACTTTTGCCTTTCCGCCTACTGGGACCTAACTTGACAATTGATTCCCTCAATAACTTAAGCTGTACAAACAGTGACGTTAACTCCACTTCCATTTAAAATTAATGTCTCTAACTGATAGATGACCGAAAATACTCGTCACTACACTTAAGTTCAAATCACATCACTTACTCCTCTTGTCGCTCCGCCAGCTCCCGGTCAGGCCATCTGCACAGCTCGCTGCACCTCACGCTGATTGATCTTCTCTTCGATCCAATTCTGATGACACCTCCTGTACAGCCGGACTGCCACGCCAATGATGACAATCGCCAAACACACGGCGATAAACAACAGCATCGCGTTGATGGTGGATATCTGCTCTTGTGTTACTGTCGCGGTATTTGAACCACCCGCTGCCGTCTGGGCTATAATAACCTCTTCCTTGGATGACGTGCTCCCCATGGCCTGTGACTATCCAACTGTCGAGAAACTGACTGAAGCCGACTGAAGTGACTCCGACGAGATCCCGGTCGGGCAACTATAACGCCGTCCAGTCGACTGGCAAGGTCGCCATGCGATGTGGAGGGAAGGAGGGGTTAAGTAAATACCATGTCGTGTACTTGTCCATGAGTCAACTGGAGACTGAACTCTCAAGACTCCCTTTATTAGTGTAATATATACCTAGTCCGTACGTGACATATAGCATAATATAACTATGGACATAGCTTATCTACCTTAACTTAAACTAAGATCTAAACGTGACGTACGTGACACACCACAAGCTCATTTTGGCACAGGACTGTAAAGGTATAACCTACGCGTGTTTTTTTTTTGTAATGACGTGGCACTCCAACCTATGAGGTTACCTCAACCGGACTTGCCTGTGGCCACCTTAAAAGTTAAAAGAAAAAAATAATTTCAGTTGTACAAAATTACTTATCTAAGCAGCGTAACAACTAAAGGATAAGTGTTTTCTATGAATTCTGGCACCCAACGTAAGATTTTACGTTTGTTTAGGGTCTTAATAAATGAAGGCCTCCAGCCAGGGCTAAAACACTTAAAGCTAGAGCGACTGCACGGTAAGGGCAAACTGTGGGGTACGGATCCCGGCTTAGGACATCGCTGGAAGAGGGCAGCAAGAGATGGGCTCGATCGAGGTGAGCTAAGCACATGTACTTAGACTCGCCTTTGATGAAAATGGGAAAATCTCCTCCACTGCAAGCCACGCTACGCTCCGTGTGTGTGTGTCTATCAAACTGTGACTACCAAATAAATGAATCGCGCAGCTATCGTGGTAAACCTCTTTGTGCAATTCTGCGTAGAAGTGGACGATCGACTTTACAAATAAGGCACAATTTTGTCATCAACATTCCTCAAGTATTGCGACTCCATACAACTTCACGGTAGTATTTGACACTTTCTTAAAAATGAAAATTGAAATTCTGCAACATTCCGGTAGAATAGGACGTGGTGACGTGGATTCAGACGTTTAGCGTGCTGTGTTATTTTTGAATAGGGTTGCAGGATTGAATTGGGACGAAACTGTAAAAGGGATTTTAGGATTTAAATAATATAGGTATGCACAGACGCCAGCACATCGAGCTACTACAATCTGTCAAATTTCTTTAATAGATTTTCAACTTTATCGCTAAAGCATAAGGTTCAAGGTTGATTGGGAGAATTTGACAGTTTCGGGTACCTTGATGTGCTGGCTTCTGTACATAGTTTGTAGTCAAAGAGGACTCTTAAATGTTTAGTGTATAAATGATTAAGTGCCCGCTATTCGCAACAAGCTATATTATTTCATAGTTAAATACCATTATATCCAAGGTTTATTTACAAGGCAGATGTAAGTGGAAATGGCGGGAGGGACGCCCTAGGAGGACGTTAAGTGACCTTTTTGGTGATATTCTTCAGAAAGGTCAGGTGCGTAGTACTCGCAACCGGCGTGCGTGCATTACCAGATGTATGAACGTAAAGAGGCAAAAGCAGTATGTTAGGAACGTAGCAAGTGGCGTTGGTAGTAGGTAGTTTCTGCCTACCTCCATGGGCAAAGGCGTGAGTTTATGTATGTACGTATGTTAAAATCCATTTTAACATTAGCCCCATTTTTCCCTATATTCCTTTCACCCCGTTTGTAGGTAACGTTCAAACGAGTGCGCAGAAAACATCTTTATAAATACATAATGCATGATCGCAACAAAAAGGGAAAGTTTTTATTCAAAACTAAATAATACTCACTTTCTAACAACATAGGAATGTTGTTAGTTCGTTCGTCGTCGTCGTCGTTTCAGCCGTAAGAAGTCCACTGCTGGATTTAGGCTTCCCCCAATTTGACCCCGGGTTTGCCATAATCGCCACGCTTGGCAGGCGGATTGGCGATCGCAGTATGGTGGTAAAATGCATAGAGAACGCTGCTGCCCATTCTCTAGTAAGTCCCTTAGTCGCCTCTTCCGAGACCCACGGGAAGAAATGGGATGGTGCTATTCTTTACGTCCGGCACCACACGGTACGGTTGTTAGTTCGCTTGCTGCAAATAGGTATCAAGCAGTGCAAATATTAACAAGTTACCACTACACTTAAAAGCTTAATTTCTGCACACTGATGACTTTTTTTGTTGTTGGTTTCAACCAAGATCTTCACTTCTTTCTAGTAAACCCTTCAAAGGACCCAAATGCTTCCTTTTCTGGACAGAGCGGAGTACGGAGCGAGAGGGCATGGGAAGCCGTCACCTCCTTCTGCGAAGCAGTAATGCTCGCAAAGGAGTAGAGGGGCGCGTGAGGGAGTAGCGTTCTCTGCGCCCTCACGTCCCTAGCCGCCGCAGGAGGAGACGCCCCGGGCGTCGGGAGTCAATTGCGGACTCCCAGCCACCATAGGCGCGAGCTACCCATTGCTCGCCGCCCGGTAAGGACCAAGCTCGGGTCGACGGCGCGTAGTGTTCCACGCGCGCCTCAAAAAGATGTCAGCAGCACTGAAGGGGTCTGCTAGAACCGATGCCTGCCGGAGTCGCGTGATTGTTCGAAAGAGATACCGTGACCCTGGCACATGGGCAACTGAAGGAATACGGGTGGGTGTTAGTCAGTAAAAGTCGGACACGCCCTTCCGCTCCGTCCAGAGCGGGAGAAGAAATTACTTTAAACAATTGGGAATATTAACAGTTCCAAGCTTATAATATATTGGTGCTCTTAAGTCATTTTGCGAAATATTTACATGAATTCGAATCACAGATGGAACGCGAGATTAGAGAGAGCACACGAAGAAAAGTTTTTAAGCAACAAATAAAACCAAAATTTAATATTGTGGAGCATTGCTCGAAGTACCAAGCTGTAGAGATTTTTAATAAGTTGGCTTCTGAGCTAAAGATCCTGATCTTTAACACCCACATGTTTAAAACCAAATTAAAAGCCTTTTTATGAGAAAAATGTTTGTATAATATATCGGAAATGTCACAAAATAATAAATGAGCAATATAAATATTTTTTTTTTAATTGTTTTGACATTATTATAATTTTAGCATCTTTTGACATTATATTTTGAAATTGCTTCACATTCTATAGAAAACTGGTAGACATTATATTTTAAACCTATTTGACATTAGTTTTGAAAGCTGTTTTGACATTTAAAAAAAATATATATTTGACATTATATTCAAAACTGTTTTAATTACCTAATTGAGTTTTCACTTGCAGGTTAGTGAATAATTCATAGTTCCTTGTATTATTATGTAAATTGTATGTGTATATATTAATGGGTCAATCAACTTTTATTTGTCCTGTAAGTCCTATGATTTGTCCCTGACCAATAATCACAGCTCTAAAGAAAATTAAGTGGTTTGTTGGCATATGTCGCATTTATCTTATTCTTAAGCAAACATACGAGTAAATTATTTTAAATAAATCACTATTAAACTGGAATTTTAATGGTTGTCCAGTGACAAAACATCTGATGTAGTGTGTTTTTGTTTGTCCCCCAGTAGCTTAGTACAATGAAACATTACTTTATCCAAATCCTATATATGGCATCCAAAAAATACTATATATGGCAATTAATTACGCTTGTACATAATTATTCATTACAATGTCTACCATGATACTAGCATATAGATTTTGGTTTGATTCATAATTTTAACGAGTTTTTTGCATGTTCATTTTGGTCCCTATTATATTTTACTATCCTGACTTTCACCGGACAACGGCAAAAAAGTTCCGAAATCAAAACATATATGGCGTGATCAGTGCCTTGAGATCAAGTCGATCAATTTGGTGACAACACTCATCCAACCGCCTTTTTGATTTCATCTTTGCCGCGGCGTCAGTCGGCCGAGTGCGTTTTAAGAAAGTGCGTGGCTTTTTTGTGTGTCTACCGGACAACCAGCACAAAAACGTAAGTATTTGATATATCGTAGTAAATTGAAGTGAAATATATTCTACTTAATCTATATTTTTCACTGCGCGTAAGACCTAATTCAAAATATCATTATTTATTATCAGGAAGCACATAAACTGATAAATGTCACTCGGACAACCAGTCGCTTGGACAACCAAAACCGTTGTCCGTGGGCCATTTTGGCTGTATATAGGATAATAATGATAGGATGAGCATAAAGCAATACTTTTTCTTTCAATAATTAGTCATCCAAGAGCCTCTTACAAGGGCTAGAGCATTTATTATTGTTTAATTTAAATTAGATTGATATTTTGACCAATTTCAACTTTGTATTTCTTGACGTGTGGAACACCGAGTCGAGGAACGATCTGATGATCTCTGGTGTCAGAGTTTTTAAACCACCTACTACTAGCAGTATGCTATGTTATTATTTTTAGATAATGGGTCACAGAGAAATCGCCAAAAAGCTGTTAGGAATATAATTCAGATTACGCCTTCAAGCTCTCCGTCCATTCTGCAAGAAATAAATCCTACCGTCCTAAACTCCTGCCGTCTCTTCGAAAAATGAGAAGATTAGAGGCAGACAAAAAGTTCGACGAGACAGGTCTAAATTATATAGACAAAATATAAAATTGCAATCTGAAAGCAAGAAGTGGAAGAAAAAGTTAGAAAAATATAAAAGAGAGCTCATCTAACTGATAATTATTATCATATACCGGATGACATTTTTACCGTCTCGACCTTCATATGGTGTGTTGTGTAACTAGAATATAACGCAGGAAGGCCTTCAGATTCGTCGTAGGCGACTAAATGAGCGCGGGACGTGGACGGACGGGGATGAATGTACGGCTCCTGCGCCTGCGAAAGATCAATGAGGCCGCCCATTGGCCGGCTTCAAAGGGTAATACCGCGCTACGATATCATTGATACATGCCACGCATTGAGTAGGGTGCATATGATTTGAGTTTCGATAGATTTTAATTGATTTTATTTTTTATTTTTTTCCAAATTTCTGTTTCTGTTGTACTAGTATGAAAATATTGCTTTAAATGTGTAGTATTTATTACTAGATCAATTTTATTACATGTTATTAAAAAATATAAAAAATAAAAATTTCTATGCCAAAGGCTTCTACTCCGTTCACCTATTACACCCATTTTTTTTCAAGACGTTATAAAATGTCACCCAGTATGTAGTAGTTTTCTTTTTTTTTACATAAGTAAAAAGAACAATTAAAGGCGATTTCAATCCTTAGTATCTCCTTTGGACTCCCGAGTATATCCTATTGACAACCGTATATTACCACGTACGTACGTACGTACTGGATAACTATTTTGTCCCTGTCTCCTAAAGACACATTATCGTCATTTTTACTTTAAAAAAACAGTAAAGTTTACAAAATTTTCAAACATGAATGTAACAATTAAAAGTGAATTCATAAAGAGTGTTGAATACTACGTATTCATTATTATTTTACAAGTAAAATTACAAGTTCTTTAGAGTTAAAGTTTGTCGTTGTCCAGGAGAAAATATTATTAGGAATAACTTATAAATTAAAAGTCGTGTCATTTATTCATGGAAGATAAATTGAAATCCACCTTATATTAAATGAGAATAAAGTGACTGTTTACAATTTGACTGAATTTCAAATGGTTCAGAGGTCTATTTAGTTAGTTGTCCAAGGGACTATCTTAACTAGAGTCATGTGGATTTCGGAGTCAAATTTACTATTTTATTAAAATAAATCGTTCTGCTCAATGTGAATTCTTAAAATATAAATAATTATCTACAGAATAAATGTTAAAATTAAAAAATAAAACAAATAAAATTTAAAACTTAAATTTTTTCAATGATGTACACTTAAAAGTTGATTGACCCTAATATTCAAAACAATGTAAATTGTTAAATGAATAAATGAAATTTTTTTTTTTTTTTTTTTTTTTTTTTTTGTTATATGATGTATCCCAATAATGTAACAACATAAAAAAATACAATCTAGCTTAATACTAAAGCTAATGAGTAATTTAATTCTAACTTAATTTGCTAGGAAGAGTAAACCTAAGAATGTGTCCATTAACACTTTTCTTATTGTCTCTATTAAGGGGAAGACACTTTGTTCTTGTGTACTTTATGGGTAGCACTCACTTCACTACATTAAACTAACACTTCACTAAACTAACTCGAAAGGTTTTGTCCTTTTTAGTCTTCTCACTATGTCCGTGTTGTCGAGGAGCTGGATAGCCTCGACGTTCACATGATGATGAAGCCTTCGTTCATGAGCTTCGGCGTTCGTTTTAATTATGTTTGTGACGAGGTCTACCTTGAGGTCCCGATGAAGGTCGTCATTTCTAATGTACCAGGGCGCATTGACGATTCCTCTGAGTACTTTGTTTTGGAATCGTTGAATAATTTTGATATTACTTTGTTTGGTACAGCCCCAAAGCTGAATACCATAAGTCCATACAGGCATGAGGACTTGTTTGTACAAAAGTATTTTGTTTTGTACTGACAACGAGGAATGTTTTCCAATCAGCCAGTACATTGACTTGTAGCGAAGCTCTAGCTCGTCGCGTTTCTTTTTAACATGAGCTTTCCAGCGAAGCTTTGTGTCTAGTGTCATGCCTAGGTACTTGGCTGTGTTTTCGTGCGGTATGACATGGTTGTTTATGTATACCGCATGATAATTTGGCTTTTTATTTGTGAAGTCTATGTGAATGGATTTCGTTTCATTGAGTTTCACTCGCCATTTTTTTGTCCAGTCAAAGATGGTATTGACGGCTGTTTGAACTTTTTCCACTGCTTCTTCTTGAGTGACACCTGTGGCCATTATAGCTGTGTCATCCGCAAATGTTGCAATGGTGTTGTTTTCTAACTCAGGAATATCGCAAGTGTACAATAAGTACAAGACGGGACCTAGGACACTTCCTTGCGGTACTCCAGCTGTTATCGACTTAAGTTCTGAATATGCATCATCTTGTCTTACTCTAAACTTACGCTGTGATAGGTAAGACTCTAAGATATCAGCAAACTGTTTTGGGAGCATGTTTCTTAGTTTTCTAATAAGCCCTTTGTGCCAAACTTTATCGAATGCTTGCGCTACGTCCAGGAAGACCGTTGAGCAAACTTTGTTTTCTTCTAAGGCCTTTTCTATAATGTTGGTAATCCTGTGTACTTGGTCTATTGTCGAATGTTTTTCCCTAAATCCAAATTGGTAGTCAGGGATTAAATTTCTTTCTTCGATGATGGGTTTTAGCCGTTTCAAGAGAAGCTTTTCGAATAATTTTGACATGATCGGCAGCAGAGAGATCGGTCTATATGATGTGGTTTCGTGAGGTGGTTTACCAGGCTTTGGTATCATTATAACTTCGGCAACTTTCCACAGATCAGGCACAGACTTAAGCCTGAACGTAGCATTGATAAGAGTTGTAAGTTTTACGATGGCTTTACGTGGGAGGTTTTTAAGAACTTCTCCAGTAATAAGATCGTAGCCAGGTGCTTTCTTTAGTCTAAGGCGCTTGATTTCGTTGAAAACTTCTCTTGGTGTTACGAATTTTATTTCTTGTTCATCATCATTTGGTGTTTCATCTAACAAAGCGCAGTCTTCATTTTCTTCATTCGGCTTAAAAATGAGTTCCAAGTGTTGTGCAAACCTTATAGCTTTTTGCTCGTTGCTTATTGCCCACCGCCCGTTAATATCTTTGATAGGTGGGATATGCATAATTGGCTTCTTAAAACTTTTTGTAGATTTCCATAGGGAGTAATCTGTCGTGCGATCGCTGGTTAATTGATTAAGATAACTGCTCATTGATTCATTTTTGAACTTCTGAATTGCATTCCTTAGTTGTTTTGTAAGGTTGTTTAGAAGCCTTTTATCTTGTGGAAATCTTGTTTGTTGCCATATTCGTCTCTGTCGCCTCTTTTCGGCTATGAGTTTTGTAATTTCTGCTGGGTAGTAGGTTAATCTATTTTTTAACTTGAATGTAGGTGTGTTTTTCCAGGCGCATTGTTGTATTTGAGTAATGAATTGACGGATATCCCGATCCAGGTCTTCTGGCTTCTTTAGTGGAACTTTTAAATCTATTATAGAGTCCAAGTCTATTTTAAAGCTTGCCCAATCAGTGTTCTTATTTACTAATGTGGGGTAGTTTTCTTTCAACATTAAAGACTCACTTACAGTAAGTATTATAGGTGAGTGATCTGAGCTCATATCATAACCTTCTTCAATGCGGAGAAGATTTGGTGATAGATTTTTATATATAAAAAAGTCAATGAGATCTGGAATCTTGTTTGGGTCAGTAGGCCAATAAGTAGGCTTACCTGTTGATAAAGCTTTGCATTGTGCTCCTTCAATTGCGCACAGTAGCTCTCTTCCTTTGGTTGTGGTCAGTCTAGATCCCCAAAATGTATTTTTAGCAATAAAATCGCCTCCCAATATAAATCTATTTCCAAGACCGTTTAGAAAAGTCATGTATTATTCTGTTTTTACCGAATACCTAGGTGGACAGTATATGGCTGATATGGAAACAGGGCAATATTTCGTTTTGACACAGACAGCCACTGCTTGGATTTCTTCTTTTTCATATTTGAGTTGTTCATAATGAAATATATTCTCCTTTATAATAACTGCACTACCACCTCTTGATGTGTTATTGGGATGCAATGCATGGTATACTTTATAACCTTTAATTTGAATATGAGATTCTTTAGTGAAATGTGACTCTGATATAAGGCACACATCAATACTTTCCATATTTAGGACAGCCGTAAGTTCATTCTGATGTTTGAGCAGTCCATTCGCATTCCAAGCCATAATTCTTAGTATGTTAGCCATTTATGATGTTTTTTTGTTGTTTGGTAGCTGCTTTAGTGCCACCTTCAAGCTTCTTCAGCCTTTCATCAAAATTAGTTAAAAGATTTATGATTTTATTAATCTTTTCATCCATGTTAGGGCTCACTGGTTTCATATGTGATTGTGGCGGTGGTTGGGCTCCTTTCGCCATTTGTGCATACGATACACTTTTAGTAGCTGGCTTGATGACACTAGGTCTTTTGTCTCCGTTTGCACTTGGACGCTGAGAGTTTGTTGGTACCACTACATTCTTTCTAGTATTTTTATCTTTAATATTTTGAAGCTCTTTAGCTACTATGCATCCTCTATAGTTAGCAGGGTGAGGCTCACCACAGTGAACACATTTTGGCTTTGCTCCTGCTGGTTTATTGCAGTCTCTGGTTAGGTGCTTGCCTGTACACTTCACACACCGGGGTTCTTTAGAACAGTATTTCTGTGTGTGGCCATATGCTTGACACCTTTTGCATTGAGGGATTAGCTTTGATGTTTTTAACGGCTGTATATCTACTTTGCAGCCTAGTATGGATTTAATTCCGTAAATTTTCTTTATGTCTTCATCTTTTTGAAATGAGAGCATAAACATACTGAGGGGCTCTTTGCTCTTCCAGCTCAGTTTGTTGACCGCATCCTCTATTTTGTATCCTTGAGATGTTAGGTCCTCAACTATTCTATTTGGCAGGCAGGAAGAATGAAGGTTTTTTGCCATCACCCTTATTGGCCTGTCTTGTTTATTCTCATACGAGTACCAAAGGCAGTTATTTTGCAACAATAGCTTAGTAATGCATCTGTATGAGTCATCATTATGGGAGTTAATTTTAACTTTTTCTCCATTCATCATTTTTGTAATAAATGAGTCTTTCGTGAGGTTAGTCGAAAGAAGATCGTAGAACTGTTGGTAGTTCTTAACATTTTCCACTACTATAGGTGGCGGTGTAGGCTGTTTCCTTGTCTTAACATTTTCCTTAGGTTTTTCGCTGGATTCGGGTCCTTGTTGAGGTGGTGGGGACAGTGATGTGTTCAATTTCCTTTTTTTTCTGCTCTTCTGTCGTACCCACTCCGTTTCCTTTGCTAGTTCCTCTTCGTCTGTCTCATACTCGATTGGTATTAGCTTCTCGGTAGTGACATTTTTATTTTCTAGGTCAGCAGTTTTTTGCTCCTGGACTTTTTTCAGCTGCTGCTGAAGTTCTTCTAATTGACTTTTAAGGTCATTTACCAAACGTTGCAGTTTTTCTCTTTCTAACTTTTCTTCTGTATAATGTTTATACAAAAGATGTTCCGTTTCGGTTTTTATTTTAATTGATGGTGAGCAAGCCATAATTATTATGAGAAAATTACAACTTCACCTTAACACTTTGTTTACACAAATAGTTGCGAAATTCATTCGGTAACTGGGTCATCGCGGCGACCGCGCACGGCTAGAGGTAACGACCGGTATGCTGCTGCGTCAGCGCTATACCCGAACACTAACTAGCGCAAGAGCGTGTGCGACGCGACTGTTCTTAGCGGAAGTCGAACGACGGATAAATGAAATGAAGCAAATGAATGAATAAAGTCATTTGATGATTTCCCATTCAGAAAAAAAAAGGGCTACATAGGAGAGGAGGCGTATAGGATGCTTTTATTCGGGTAGTACGTTCCCTTGGCATGATTTCCATCCTCCACGCAGGCGCAGTCGCAAGCAAAAACAAATATCTATGCATAAACCGGTGGTGCCGTGTGGTGCCGAACGTAAAGAATAACACCACCCCATTTCTTCCCGGGGGTGTCGTAGAAGGCGACTAAGGGACTTACTAGAGAATGGGCAGCAGCGTTCTCTATGCATTTTACCACCATACTGCGATCGGCAATCCGCCTGCCAAGCGTGACGATTATGGCAAAGCCCCCCAAATTGGGGAGGCCTAAGTCCAGCAGTGGAAGTTTTACGGCTGAAATGATGATGATGATGATGATACATAAACCTGTTATAAATTTAAGTCGTTTTTCGTGTCTAACCTTCCGCTCACTATCATTATTTCCTGACAGTAAATTACGTTAATACTTAAATTACCCATATTAAGAATCTGGACGTTTTGTCAAATTGTAAGAACCGTGCGAAGCAGGGTTGAATCGCTAGTTGTAGTATTTCTATAGCGCTAGGCTCACGATTATTCATTCTTTCTTTAGGGGTCCCATTTGATATCACATAACTCAATAAAAAAACATTAATACGCCAGTTGATTCTTTCAAAGTTTGTATGTTTCAATTTTTAGATGTTTGTACAAACCTACTTACAGAAAAAAAAAAACTTACAGAAATAAAAACATTTATCATTTAAAATCAAACCAAAAATTAACCAAACACAAAGATTAACCAAAACCGCTTACGGTACAACTAGCTGACGACTGTTGGTGACGTGCTAGTCACTGCCACGTCGTATGTATGTTTGACAGCTATTACCATCATTATGTATTTCACCATTTTATTACACAAATATCCAGAATGAAAACTAGCCAATTTCCTTCTCCAGGTCCCAGGCTAATTATATTGTAAAATTTCATAAATATCAATTCAGTGGATAAGGCGTGAAAAATTACCGAGAGGCAGACAGAGTTACTTTAAATTCACATTTTAATATTAGTTTGCATATTCTTAATCCTCCTGTTAAGTTTTCGCGTTTAGACCCCAGAGGATTTAATCGAAATTTACTAAGAAACTGATTAATGTTTCTAAAGAAATTTAATTTACGCTACATTAAGTAATTAAATTCAACTTTATTAAAAAATATTAATCGGTTTCTAACTATATTTCAAATTATTCGACGCCACTGGTAAGTTATGGCTTGTGGTGACCGTACATACATATGATGGAATCTCTCATCATAATCTGATCTGAATGGCCCAAGCAATGTCTGAAAAAGCCCACTCTATATAGGAAAGGCTTGTTTGGGTTGTATTTATTAACTTTGACTCCAGATTTTCAGTTGAAGAACACTTTTAAAAACTTCTATATAGACTTCTACATCGAGTCCCAGAGAGAAACGTAAAGCGTGATCGAACCCCAGTAGGTACAGTTTCCTTATAGATATTTTATATTTTCACAATTCTCTGTTTTGGCTAAAAGGCTACCTGGTTTTATAATAGACTGACTACTTTGGAGCACCTTAAGCAGCATTAATCTACTGCTAAATGATTCTCGAAATACCGTTTCTAACCACGTCCAAGCCGCAATTAACGTAAGAGGTCTAGATTAGAAGATTAGTCACCGCTGTAGGTATATAGGTACCTAGTAATTCGAGCCAATACGACGCACTTTTGCTTATTTGTCTCCACCAAAACAATTAGGATGGTTTATGTTCGCTATTTGTAGCATCATTAAACGCACAAGGTATTCGGCGATGGATGAAATGGTTTTTTTTGTATATTAAGCTAATGTCTCCTGGTTAGACTGCGTACCTTTGCCTCGACTTGTGGGTAAATATCGGCTTTTCGGGTAAAAGTACGCATTTAGAATTAATAAAAGGAAGCAGGCAGGTAGGTGTAATTAAAACAAATATTAGACATTATGGTTCATATTTTTAAAGTAAGTAAGCTATGGCTCGATTTAAACATATTGTGAAATCAGTTTCAGTAGCTTATTTTAAGCCCGAAATGCCGCTGCATATCGTTTTGATCTTTCCTTTTCCATTAATGAGTTTTTTTTTTTGCATCAAAATTTTAGTGTCCGTAACTTTTAAATATTGATGTGGGATATAATTATCGCATTCTAATATAAATAAATATAACAAATACTAATATATAAGTACATAGTTTGCGTGCGTACTATTTCCCTCGTACCTTTACCACATTCGGCCGTAACAACTACAATTCGTAGTATCTTAAATTAGATAGGTTAGGTTAAAACTTTATTTTGAGAAAACAATGGATAAGTACATTTACTAACGTAAAAGCTCCCCAACCACAACATTTTCCCAATATGCAAAAACAGCCCCAGCGCCCTTTCATTCTGAAGAAACCAGGGTCCTTCCTCTACCCCCTCACTCAAAAAAACCGGCATTGCGTACTTTTGCCCACTAACTCTGTTTACCCCGAATACGACTCTACTGTTATTTCCGGGCGAAAAGTACATTTTGTTTTGCCTACGGGTTTCTTTATTGTCTACTTACAGACCCGTCAGACATTTTCCTGACCTTTCAAAACTTTCTACAAAAAAGGACGTTCAATTTTTCCCGAATTTTCCGGGTAACTGTTCCAAAATGTCTTTACATAAAAACCTTATTCGAACTAATAATAAAATTTTAAACAAAACATAGCCAATTCGGTCCAGCCGTTCTCAAATGATGCGCTTACTGACGAACAGCATTTAACTTTATTTACACAGGGTGGCAGCGACATCGACGCGCTAACCATTACCATAGATTCAGTTTATGCCACTGTATTGGTAATGCAGAGGGCGTACACATTTTTGTCGGTTATTGAAAAATCTGTTCCATAAATTTTGCCCTAGTTGCACTTTTCTTGAAATAACATTTTTTTTTATACAACCCGCGAAAAAATTCTACACTAGGGGAATCATGTAATAAATTCATGGTTTCAGTTTTCGTGTCGAAGTCCCAGCCACCTTCTATGGATTAATAAAAAGATTTTAAAAAAGTCATTCGAGGTTCGAACCCTAGCAGGAATTTTACATTGTATACATTAATTTATCACCACTTCTTCAAAACGGTGAAGGAAAACATCGTGACGAAACCGGCATGTCTAAGAACCAAAACATTCGACGGCATATGACATCTGCCGATCCGCACTGGGCCCGCGTGGTGGATTATAGCCCACTCCTTCTCGCCGAGTGGCGGCCTGTGTCCCAGCAGTGGAAATATTATAGGCTGATTTATGCTATGCTATATGCAATAAGACTTGGGAGACACTTCTGAATCGTCTAGCCCATGTGTTCAAACCTAGAAATAAATTCTGGATCTGCCATTGTACGCAACGGATTTTGATGCCATGACCAAGAAATACACTAAAAGTGACTTAAAGGAGAACACCCAAGACCCATACAAAATGACCCCAGGCCCGGCGCAAAAGAAACTTATCTCAGCCTTTTGTACATTTTATGTGCAACATTTTTGATAGATGTGATTGCCGCCAGAAGTTGCTAAAATGAAAGAAATTGCTATCTTAATATTTGCAGGCATGGATTTAAAGATACAATATGTTCATTAGAAATGACTGAAAATATTTATAGATTATTGTAAATCATACAAAATATCTTATACCTAATAGGTATTTAATAAAAAAAATACTATAACTATACCTTAAAAATATTGCAGTGAATTTTGAAACAATTACATTTGTAGTTTTGGTAACTATGTATTTAGAACGCATTGTTCTATAAAAATCACTGCTTCTCCGATGCCTAAGGAGCACAAAACTGGTATATCGACTATACGACTATTGCCATCCCGCTCTTCTTGGCGTATTAAACAGAGAAAGTAAAGAAACATTATGTGAAGAAAATCGGTATAATTATAATAATACGTTGAAAAGAGCCTACGATGTATTTAGCTATGTGAAAAGTGCACCCAGTTTTCATTTCCGGGGTACCAGAATTCGGTTAGTATTTCACCCATATGTCGCGCATACATGCACTCGCACACAGCTTCCACATTTATAATGCGAACGGCTTTGGAGTGGAACTCCGTGCCTGCGGATCTATCTGTATCCGGAACAATATAACCTAATATTTTCAGTTTCAGTAGTATTTTTTATAGTATTTGTTTTTCAAACAATTATTACACGATATTCTATATGATTCACAATGATCTATAAATATTTTCAATAATTTTTGTCCAAAGTATTGATCTTTAAATCCGTGTCTGGAAAGCCACTTCTGGCGGCAATCACACCTATCAAAAAATGTTGCACATAAAATGTACAAAAGGCTGAGATAAGTTTCTTTTGCGCCGGGACTGGGGCATTTTTGGGTGTTCGCCTTTGGAATACATTTGCATAGATAGAGGGCCAAAGTTTTCAATATACGCAGACTACTAGCTCGTATTTACAGGTGAGTAGCCGACCTACAAGCCCGGTTTAGTTATCAGAATATCGGCATACTCCTTAAATTGTTATTGATTACCGATTTCATGAGATATAGGTACCGCTTGCCTTCCCAAGAGTGAGTGGAACAAAATACCGAATCCTTCCAATTTCGATGATCTCTCGTTTCGACAAGAGTAATTCATGAAGAGCCCAATCAGAAGAACAGTTTTTTTCAGAACTGTGATAATTTTCTTCTGTTCTTTTAACGCCACAGTTACAGACTGGGGCTTAGCATGACGCTTTCTATTTCTACTCTACTGAATAAAAATCGCTTCTACGCTACACTTCTCGAAATGTCTCCGAACTCGAGGTCACAGCCGGTCGTCGTAGACAGTGACTTTTCCATAGCAACGGGGTTAGTCGCAAGTGATGTTTATTACTACCTAATTTCATCCGTATTTTGTGCATTTAGTTCGCCAGCAAATAATACGAAGCAAAGTGTTATAAACGAATCTTTGTTTAATAACAAAACGCAAATGGTTTATTTGATAGTTCTATGTCGTAGATATTGATTTATTGCTGGCGCACGCAAATTTAAAAACACCAAAAAGGTTTTTAAACACATTTGTCTGTATTTCGTAATATCCAGTGCCATAATTATACAATTTTATAGCCGTCACACAAAAAGTAAATATTTTACTAGGTATAATAATAATTTTTGTAGGCATTTTGTAGGTAAAATGATATAATTTGATTTTAAATATTTTGTATTACCTATAACAGCATAATATCCATTTCAAACTGAATACGTGCTTTTTTATAATTCTGCAGGAACTTATTTTCCGGGAGATCGAAGGCTCTCTCATAGAATTTCTTTCCCATCTTATATTTAAAAACTTAAATAATTTCGGTGATTTGAACCAAACATGATGTCGTATTGACTGGCGCTACATCGAAGTGTTGAGATACTTGTATGACGCTGCCACGATGACTGTCCAGATCCAGGACCAAAAAACCAAGCCCATCCAACTGCTGAGAGGGGTGAGACAGGGGGATGTAATATCCCCGAAACTGTTTACCAACGCATTGGAGGATGTTTTCAAGACGCTGGACTGGACTGGACAGGGTATCAACGTGAATGGCGAGTACATCTCACACCTTCGCTTTGCCGATGACATCGTCATATTGGCAGAGACGCTGGAACAGTTGGACCAGATGCTGCACAGCCTGAATGGAGCCTCCCGGCGGGTTGGCCTCGGCATGAATTTGGACAAGACGAAAGTCATGTTCAACTCGCACGTCTTGCCGAGTCCAATCCGCATCGAGGGTTGGCTTCTCGAAGTTGTGAAGGAGTATGTCTACTTAGGCCAAGTCATCCAGGTTGGTAGACAAAACTTCGAGAAGGAAGCCGACAGGAGGATCCCGCTAGGTTGGGCAGCATTTGGAAAGCTTCGTCAAGTCTTCTCGTCACCTATCCCGCAATGTCTGAAGACTAAGGTCTTCAACCAGTGCGTCCTGCCCGTAATGACATACGGTGCCGAAACGTGGACACTGACAGTTGGGCTGGTCCACAAATTCAAGGTCGCTCAACGCACTATGGAGCGGGCTATGCACGGAGTCTCTTTGAAGGATAAAATCAGAAACGAAGTCATCCGGAAAAGAACTGGAGTTACCGACATAGCTCGCAGAGTAAGCAAGCTGAAGTGGCAGTGGGCTGGCCATATCTGTCGAAGGACCGATGGCCGGTGGAGCAGACGAGTCCTGGAATGGAGACCGCGTATTGGCAAGCGTAGTGTGGGACGCCCCCCAGCTAGATGGACCGACGACCTTAGGAAAGTGGCTGGGGTAGACTGGATGCGGAAGACGGAGGACAGGGTGTTGTGGCGCAACATGGGAGAGGCCTATGTCCTGCAGTGGACTGCGATAGGCTGAGTTGATTGATTGATTGAACCAAACATGTTAATTTCAGTCGATATAAATGATTAAAGCAACAAAGCATCGCCTAAAATTACTCGCCTTGACAAAAAACAATTAACGAATTTTTGTGTAGGTTCCTTTGTGTAGACTATTTCGGAAGAAAGATTTATATTCTAAACTGTCGAAATCGGAGAAATTTTTTTACGTCATGCTTGACGTTATAGACAGTTTTCTACGATAGAGAAAAAACTTCTCTTCACATTTTATTTTTAATCGTCATGCTAAAGGCAGTAGAAAACTTTCTACTGTCTACACGGAAAAATAATTTTCGTCTACTCTTCCGTCCACAAAACGCTTCAATAAGTTTGTCGTGCTAACCCTGCTGGGCATCCCTGCGCGTGAAAGAAATAATGTTGGTTCTTCAATTCTCGACACAAAGTAGTGCGTATGACTTCTGCGACCCGCGGCTTCACCAACACTAGGTTAGTATTTAATCAATAGCTCATTATCCGGTAACGCAGTAAACTATGGAACCGTAACGCCAATCATATCGATAATTATCCCCGAAATTGTTGTTCCCCGATTCTCTTTGATAGCTGCCTACTGGGATTTACGTGTAAGCCTGATACCTACATACTAGGTATTATACCCATTTATCATATTAATCCGTTCCCTTAATAATGTGGGATCTAATGAAGCAATACACAGAATTTCTCCAATGACGAACATTGGTATGTATTCGGTACCTACCTACATGAAAGTTGTTAGGAATATCGGCGGAGAATTTTCTTGTTCATTACGCAGACGCCTTATTATCTCTTAACAACATGAGCGTTGTCCGTCGTAAAATGTTATTTTGTAGGAGTAATAACATATTGTCAATTAGAGCTCATAATATTATGAAGAGAGAGAGTAATAAAACACCTAATTAACAAACGAACGGGTTTGTGAGGTAAACCGACTGCTACATCTTTCTAGTTTTGAATAAATTCAGTTGTGAATACGCAGAATGTTAGAAAGTTCTGGACTGTTTAATATAATTTAGACTTCACTCAAATGACAAATAAATTATGCCATTCTTAATAAACGTCAACTTAAGTATCACATGTTTTCAGCCCCATTTGAGCGCTGAAATGCGTACTTTTAGCGCGCAATTACAATGAAAGCTCACACGCGACTTAAAGCGTCACTTCATAGCCCTCACACGAACTGTTTGAGGATTGAGACGGCTAAAATTCCGCTTTGTTATATTCCACTTCGCCTTCGAACCATTTGCATCTACTAGCAGATAAGTATATGGGTCGGTAGTTCCATATTTAAAAGTGCAATTCTGTGCAACCCTTTCAGTTCTCTGGCATTGCGTTATGTACATTGTAGAGCAGCAAATTTTTTGAACAATGGAAACAATGTATTAGCAATACTTCAAAATGATTCAGACTCTGATTAGATTACTAACACAGTTACTAATTAGATCACGAAGTATAATTTACTTAGTGACCTGGGCGATGAACCGGGTACCTACAGATAAGCTAATAATACTATTAGATTTAGTTACATTGGTTGAAATTATTAAGAGCAGTGGTGGCCCAGTGGTATCGGCCCCTACTTACGAGATGTAGGTCGTGTGTTCGAACCCAGGCAAGCGCTATACTTTGTGTAAATAATTTCTTCACCACTGTTCTCAAAACGGTAAAGGAAAACATCGTGAGGATACCGGCATGTCTTAGAACCAATCATTCGAGGACTTGTGACATCTACCAACCCGCACTGGGCCCACGTGGTAGATTACGGTCCACTCCGTCTCACCGAGAGGAGGCCTATGTCCCAGCAGTGGGAACAATAAAGGCGGATGATGATGATGATGAAATATTTAGGTACTTCGGCTTTTACTTTTCGTGGTTCTTACTCTAGAATCTTCCACGTAACCTTTCTGAAATTCAGTATGTAAATACTGAACGTAATAAGACAAACAGACACAATAATTTCTCTTTATTCAGACACCGTGCAGATGACACGCAACATTCGCGGGTATTATGATGAATAAATCATTCTGAAAACCTGTTTAGTCCATTGAAATGTTACAATTTGAGGGCCGAATATTGCATTTTTTAGAGGACGCAATTTTATTTATAGGACATGTGAGGGGGGTCAGTAGAAGCTTAACCTCAAGTTTGTGGGGTTGCCGCCCTTGTCCCCCAGTCGCCATCTTGGAAAAAGGGGTGCATACTCATTTTTCACGATATCTCGAAAACTATGCGTCTTACAAAAAAATTGTGAAGACATAATTTGTAGCAATTTTTTTTGCCTACAAATATGTTAATTAACTTTTTGCTCTAAATTTAAAATTAAAGAAGTTATAAGCAAAAAAATTAGAATTTTTTATATAAATTTTATTTTTTGGTCTATAACTTTTTTTTATACATTTTACAAAAATATACCTCAGACCAATGTTGTAAATGGTCTTTTGAGAAATTTTTTCACTATATTTTATTCAATTTCATTCATTTAAAACGCTGTTACAGCGCTCCAAAGTTGACCGGGTTCGTCAGTGCTCATGAGAATCCGGTCAAAACGAAATGTTTCACTTAGTTTTATGATCTTTTTTAGTGTTCCGTAGCCAAATGGCAAAAACGGAACCCTTATAGATTCGTCATGTCTGTCTGTCTGTCCGTCCGTATGTCACAGCCACTTTTTTCCGAAACTATAAGAGCTATGCTGTTGAAACTTTGTAAGTAGATGTATTCTGTCCCCCCCCCCTGTAACTTCTAAGATAAGAGAATAATAAAACTAAAAAAAATATATGATGTACATTACCATGTAAACTTCCACCGAAAATTGGTTTGAACGAGATCTAGTAAGTAGTTTTTTTTTTTAATACGTCATAAATCGTAAACCGCAATTTACCTTTCATTCAATCAACTCAAATATAAAAATTAAAAAGAAACATTTAATGTCATAAACATAAACCTTATGCATAAACCGTGAATACCTACAGGTTTGTACGGAACCCTCGGTGCGCGAGTCCGACTCGCACTTGGCCGGTTTTTTTTTATTGTATATAATATATTCTTAATTTTTTTTTTTGTTAAATTCCTACCTACCACTTCACTTATTCATTGCAAACTCTTCCCCGCCACCTATGAGGTAGGGTCTGTACACAAATTTGTCTGTCACAAATTTTTTGTAAGACGCATAGTTTTCGAGATATCGCGAAAAATGTGTATGCACCCCTTTTTCTAAGATGGCGGCCGGGGGACAAGGGCGACAACCCCACAAACTTGAGGTTAAGCTTCTACTGACCCCCCTCACATGTCTCATAAATAAAATTGCGTCCTCTAAAAAATGCAAGGCCCATGTACCATTTCAATGGACTAATTCGATAAGGTAAGGTACCAAATCTATACTCTATACAAATAAATAAAACTGAAGTGTCTGTTTGTAATTTCAAATTAACAGCTTTTCACTAAATGCATATGAAAGTAAACACAGTACTTACACCATAAAATCATTTTTTTAACTTTTGTCTGTCTGTTTGTTCCGGCTAATCTCTGAAATGGCTGGACCGATTTTGACGGGACTTTTATTGGCAATAGCTGATGTAATAAGGAGTAACT
This sequence comes from Aporophyla lueneburgensis, assembly GCA_932294355.1. Taxonomy (NCBI): domain Eukaryota; kingdom Metazoa; phylum Arthropoda; class Insecta; order Lepidoptera; family Noctuidae; genus Aporophyla; species Aporophyla lueneburgensis. The sequence goes on from OW028747.1 coordinate 15,155,736, forward strand.
TGGACTACTTGGAGTAACTTGGAGTAATCTAGCCATGTGTACTTATTTGGTAAAAGTATACGTTGTTGGAAGTCGGTAGGAATCGAGTTTTTGCACCTCTGCTACGAAACCCATCAGTGTCCGGGGTACGTGGTTTTGATCAGTACGGTGGTACCGAAAGTTGAGGCCCATTCACACGAAGCAATTAATTACCTACCAACACATTGCTAGGGATCCGGAAAAAATCGATACTCATCGTACATTATGCAATTATAATGTTTGGCAATGATAGATAACACGCATGCGTTTACAATATTTGATAAATCTGTTTTTTTTTTCCTTTATAAAGTATCAGCTCAAATTAGCTAATTAATAACTTAAATATAACAAACTGCTTAATAACCATAAAATTAAGAAACTGTCTAATAAAATCTTTCTTATTTAATTTATGTATGTCAAGGAGAAGACACATGATTCACATGTTATATAGCACATATATCACTTTCACTACTTACAGTTTAATTTCACTCACAGTGCACGAGCCTAACTCGACAGGTTCTACTCTTTTTAGTCTTCTCACTAGACTAGTGTTATCTAGGAGTCGAATCGCCTCGACATTCACGTGCTGATGAAATCTGAGTCCACGAGCCTATACCAGGGTGCGCCGACTATATCCCTTAGTACCTCGTTTTGAAAACGTTGTATAATTTTGACGACTACTTTAGCTGGAGCAGCCTACAGTTTAATACTGTAGGTCCATAATGGCTTTTTTTTTGGATGAGAAATCATCAAATGACTTCTCCCGCTCTGGGCGGAGCGGGAGGTTGTGTCAGACTTTTACTGACTAAAACCCACCCGTGTTCCTTCAGTTACCCATATGCCAGGGCCACAGTATCTCGTTTGAACAATCTCGCGACCCTGGCAGGCATCGGTCCTAGCAGGCCCCTTCAGTACTGCTGACATCTCTTTGAGGCGCGCGTGGAACATTACGCGCCGTCAACACGGGCCTGGTCCTTACTGTGTGGCGAGCTACCCATTACTCGCCGCGCGCAAGCCCGTGCCTACGGTGGCCGGGAGTCTGCGATCGACTCCCGACGCCCAGGGTGTCTCCTCCTGCGGCGGCTAGGGACGTGAGGGCGCAAAGACTGCCACTCCTTCACGCGCCCCACCTCCTCATTCACGAGCATTACTGCTTCGCAGAAGGCTCCGTACCATGGCTCGCACCAGGGCCGGACGCGAGAGGTCGCCGCCGCCGATCGCCTCCACGAGGACACGGTGGTGCTCCGCCCAGGCAGGGTACACCTCCACCGTATGCTCCATCGTGTCCTCCAGACGATCCTCGCAATGGAAACACCCGGGCGTTTCCTCAGTTCCTCCCGCTTTATCCTGAACAGGAACCCCCCGAAGCACCCATGCCCGGTGAGAAGCTATTCTTATTGTATAGAGAGAAAATATTCTTATCTAATACATGAAGTTACCTACTTGTTATAATAAACTAGCAACCCGCCCCGGTTTCGCACGGGTTTACAGTGTATGCGACGGAGGTCGTATAACTATAGAAGGTCTCCCCACGGCGTGGACGGCTACAAGGCATGTCGGCCGACCGCCCTTTTCGCTGCGAGCAATTAATAATTTAAATTTGTGATATTTTCTAAAATATTAATTGTTATAATATGCTGTAAAGGGCCATTTAGAATCTAACGTATTTCACTGGACAAGGTAAATTACTGTGTTGTTTAACACAGCATCGTAAAAAACCCGTTATTTTTAAGTAATATTTGTAAAAGTGGTTACTGTGTGTTATTTTTGTGAGTTATACCATTGTGACCATTTTTGCACACTTTTTTAAGATATACAATTTCATACATTATTTCGATCAATCTCGTAAAGTTTAGCCAGCGTTAACAATGTAAGCACCCAAAAATATGTTTTGACATCATTAACAAATCTTTAGGGTGAGTTGCACCAACTAACTTTAACAATAACCAATTTCTCGCCAGCTGTCAAATCTTCGGCTAAGGGCCATCTATAAATTATGTCACAAAAATTTCATGTTTTTGACGCCCCTTCCGTCCTTGACACAACTGGTCACATTTGTGAGACCCTCCTCCCCCTCCCTAGTATGACTTCACATATTTTGCAATTTTACATCTAGAAATTGAATTAAAACAGTATTACCTAATCAAAGGGCTCTCAGGAGGTTGGCGCGTGATACTGTGGAGCGCGTGTAAACTCGCCAACAAAACAATTTAAACTTTATGTTTACATTATTAAAGCTGGAATTCTTTTTAATTGTTTCTTTAATAGTTCATATTTCGTGTTTTAATATACAGGGCGTCCCATGGATATGCCACATGGAGGGAAAGTACCTTGAATATTGTAGCTGGAACATTTTACTGAAAGAAGACATTATTTCAATTTAAAAAACAATTTGAACTGCATTCATAGATATTTAAATAATTGCATGGTTGAACCGGGAATCGAACCCGAAACCCAAGAAATCAACGCAGGGGGCGTTGATTTTTTAATTAAAAAGAATGTCCCTCTAGACCCCGAATAACAGCTATTTCAAATAGCTATTAAAATAGCAAATAACTGTTTCGACATTTCTACCACCATATATATATTTCAAGTTACAGCACATAAGATACATGTATTTCGTATAGTAGCAAGCCACGACTCATCCAAATCCTTATTTCCCATAAATATACGCCACCCTTTTCGACTGGATTCTCGAAAGCGCGTAGCAAACTGCGGAGAAAAGATACGAGTACTGTCGTTGTCGGGTGTGGTTTATTAGCGTCGCTCAAGCGTAAACTGAACGTTCATGAAGTTGGAAGTACCTATACCCTGAAACTTATTTATTGAGTTTCCTACGTACAGTCAACCAAATGTATACGAGGACCAACGTAGGTATTAAGTGTACAGACAGATATGACATAACAACATATTTTTTTTAATGCAAATAATATAACAACATCACGCCTGTTTCTCCCATAGGTTTAGACAGAGCTGTACTTATAGTAGGCACCCACTTCTCGTCAGATAAGTGTAAGTCCCATGTATTGGGGGCAAGCCTATTGCCATCAACCGGGCACATATCCGGACTCTGAGCTGCTACTGAGAAATTCCAGATGGAAAACTCAATATCATTTTGATTGACCCGGAAATCGAACCCAGGCCCTCATGCTCAGCAGTAGCCCTTGCAACCATTAGACCGTTTGAGTCGTATCATATGGTTTGGGTCGATATAGGGGAAAGGAATCGATTATCGGATACGGTTGAGATTTTTTTTAATATTGTTAACAATGGCTCATACTTTAAGACTTGCTCAATGACTTAAATTATATTAATTAAAGACCTATCGATTATGTCTTAATAATGTTTATGTTTTTTTTGGGAAATTATAAAATTGGGATGCCTCAAATGTTTAAAAATGTCACCCTAAACTTTGAGTCGTAGGTGACCTTTCAGGCCAACGAAACTTACCTAGTCTTAATAAATCATTAAATTAAAAACAAAAACTAAACATTTATCATTTCCCTCCTGAAAAGAGAATATTCTAAGCAAGGCTTAAATCACAGATAAAATCTACAACAATATAGTCTTCTACTTCAACGCATTCTTTGTGGCACCAGCGAGGACAAGCAAAGCATCTTATCCATCGTTCCCCTGAACTTTCGGTAGACCATATTGGTATAAGTGCAGTCGGCATTATCATTATTAACTACATTGCCATCACTTTCTAAAACCATATATATTTCTGAATGTCCTGATTCAGAATCATCTTGCTTGTTTCCTTTTAATACTTCATTTTTTTCCATCTTCTTTTTCCCACTTAGTCGTTTTAACTGATACCGTCCGTGCTTGTTGAAGACATAACTAAACTAGAAGAAAAACGAAAAAATAACATAAAATATTCGAAAAAAATGTAATGATATGGACAACCATTAAACAAAAATGACTCCTCATATCGGATATCCGAAATTGTGCCCACATAGGTATCTGATAATAACAACTTTTAAAATAATGCAATTTATTAAATAAAATACTTTATACAACAAAATAAATGCTGCCCTTGATGAACCAGCAATGACAAACATAATATGTACTTCAGGGAAAACAACACTTTTATACTTTACTAGCCTTTGCACAGCGGCTTAGCGCGCGTATTGTGCAAATAAACCTTCCTGTTGAGTCACTCTATCTATTGCTGAAAATTGCACCAAAATCCGTTTGGTGGTAGATATAAGAGAACAGACAGTCGAAGTAACTTCATTGTAAACTATTTAAAGATAAAAAGATAATACCTTTTCACGTACGAGAAAAGTTGCGTCGGCTCACTGTTCTGCGACTTTTATTGTGAAGCTGTCATACTTTCTGCAGGGACACTTTTTTGTGTTTGTCAAAAAGTATTTGAAATAAAAAATCAGACGCCTCGACGAATTTGCCCTACTATCCTGCCTTTCCTCTATCATTATACATATGTAGGTAATAATGAAAATACCTGCATAATATAAACAATCTATTTATTTCTTGTCTGAACACCAATATCCTGTGCTAACTGTACCTCGGGAGTTGTTTACAACGGGTTATAAAATAACACGCAATGCCTTGTCGTCTTCAAGGTTCAACGATTGTTCAACATTTTCTTCAAAATCGTGACAATATTTACATTCGAACGTTTTTGTAAAACTTTTGCTTCTACATCATCTCCCTAGCCTTTTCCCAACTATGTTGGGGCCGGCTTCCAGTCTAACCGAATGCAGATGAATACCAGTATTTCACATAGAGTGACTACCTATCTGATTTCTAAAACCCAGTTACTGGGTAATACGATAACCTTTGGTAAGAATGCTTGTCAGGCTTTCGGGCTTCTGACGACCCGTAACGACTGTCTAACATCCACAAATGACTGTCGGGACCAACGGCTTAACGTGGTTTCCTTGGCACGGGGGGGTCTTGGTATGGTAAACATGGTCACTAATCTACCAACCAACCGCAGCAAGCGTATCTTATCCTAATCGATCGATCCGTGCGGCTGTAATTACTTCGCTATATTTGCTTCTACATTGAGACAAAATGAACCCTTTAACTTTATTTAGATACTAGCGACCCGCCCCGGCTTCGCACGGGTGGACATTTATTTTTTAAGCTCTCTGAAAAAAAAAAATTGTTTTGTATGTATGTTTTTATAGGTTTTTTATTCGTGTTACATTTCTTTGTTTCGTACCTGCTTAACTCTTTTATTTTTGTTTATATTTTTTTTTTGTTTTTTTTTTTCTCTTTACCTTAATGCTTCACTATACACTATGTTCGCAGTAGTATTTGTAGATGGCATTAAAACATATTGGTTTTCAGGAGATCCTACTCGAGAAAGTGCAACATAATAATTGGCCATGAGAAAAGCACTCTTTTCTGAGATCGATGCCTACCATTGAAAAAGTTTGACCCTGGGATTTATTTATTGTAAGGGCAAACGATACCTTGACGGGAAACTGTAATCTTTTAAAGGAAATAGGCAAATCTGTCGGTATCATCGGGATCCGCGAATGTGAGCGAGCTGTCCAGCCGCCGCGCGCCGGGCCGGTGATGATGGTCGCTACAATCACATTGGCTCGCAATTCTTTTATCAAAAGTCTTGTTCTATTGCACATATTAAATTCGTAATATCTTTTGAATGGATTGTCCGATTGGAATAAAATAAAAAGTAATTTATAGCTATTGAAACAATCTTGCTCAATAAATAGTTTATTTGGGTAAGGATTAGTATTTGACGATAATATGATCAATAAACATAGGCTAATAATTTTAATTACTTTTATTCTATGGAAAAGTGGTTATAATGGCTAAAATATAAATGTTTGGTTTATAATATCGCGGACTTTTTTGTAGGCATTATTAAGTTCTACAACTTTTCTATAGAAGTCAACCATACATCTCTAACCATTTAGGCAGCGTTCGCGAGAATCGTTAACGTACGGCAGTTTTTTGACGCCTTACTCCACAATTTTTACTACCACGAAAAATCCTATCTATTTTCCGGGATAAAATATAGCCTATACGGATTCGGAAGAATTCTTCTAAGTAATGGTAAAAGAAATTTTGAAATCGGTCCAGTATTTTTTGAGCCTATTCAATACAAACATACAAAAATACAAAGGTTTCCTCTTTATAATATTAGTATAGATGTGACGAATTCTGACAAAACGAGTTGAGACTACCTATGAATGAAATTAGAAAAATGGTTCTTTGATTCAATTCTAACTCCTATCGTACAAACGGTTAAAAAAATCATTATAAAAGAACTAGTGAGTGGATTTTGGAAAATTGTATTATATTTATCAAAATCCACTGACTAGTTCTTTTATAATGATTTTTTTTTCGTAAAATAAACCTTTGCATCACTCTCCTGCAACTTTCAGCAAATGTCGCTTAGATCAAATAGCCTTTCAACCGTCGATATATAATACAAAATCCACTTTTTCAAATAACTGTATTGGCGTAGCTCACAACTACGGCGTAGCATCTGCTACGATCGCACCTCCTCACGGGCTACGAATGTTTAGAAGACTTTTCTATGCGATTTTGATCCTTTTATTGGTTGATCATAAAGCTGGTTCCAGACCAAGAGCTACGCTGACTCTGTTTAGGTTAGTTCGCATTGCTGAGGTAATTTTTCATACTTGTGTTCATAGTTTGCGGTCCGCACACAAGTTTGAAAAATTACCATAGGTACGGCAGCTCATCTAAAATAACTTAGCTCGCATAGCTGAGGCAATTTCGAGTAAAATTGCGAGTACGCATAAAAAAAAAATTATCGCCGTCGAACAGGTTTACTAAGAGAATGCAAGCGCCTGAGATCACCACCGTTAGCGCTGACTCATTAGACAACCGTATCGTTACGGCTGATGTAAATAAAAGTAAATCGTTAGCAGAGGTAACGCGGAATGGTGTATGGAAATCGGAATGTCCTAAGGAACCATGGATCACAGTGCAAAGGAAGAGGCACAGAAACGTGCACTCAGACTCTTTTGTAAGAGGAAAAGCTACTTACATGCCGGAGGGTAAATTTAAACTTGCAAGTTCGAATATACCTTTGTTTCTCTCGAATGTACACAAAGATACATCGGAAAATGATATAGTGGAGTATGTGTTTTCGAAGATTAAGGAAAAAGTTGTTCTACAAAACATTTAAATGAAAAAGAAAAGAATACAATGCGTATAAATTAATAGTTTGCAATAACAAACTAGACATGTTCCTAAGCTATGAGTTGTGGCCAACAGGTATAACATGTAGACGTTTCAGACCTTACCAAAACAATAGGTCTGACAAGGATGAAAACAGAAACCAAACGAAACAATTATGAGTACAACCTTAGTGACATATAATTGTAAAAACATCAAGCGCTCCGTCGAGGGTATACAGCAGCTGTGTAGCTTTGCTGATATAATTGCCTTGTAAGAGACGTGGTTGCTGCCGGATGAGATGCCGTACTTGGCTGATGTGCACAGTAAGTTTGGGAGTACGGGGACGTCGGCTGTTGACGTGGCCGCTGGTATTCTAAGAGGTCGGCCTTTCGGTGGAGTTGCACTGCTGTGGCGTGAGGCGTTTTTCCCGTGCGTCTCTGTGGTCTCGTGTGGGAATCCGCGTATTGCAGCTATACGGGTGATGACGAATGATCGCCCAGTGCTAGTGTTTAATGTCTACATGCCCACTGACTGTGCGGAAAATGTGCCGGAATTCACAGACTGTTTAAGTGCGGTGACTGCATTAATTAATGATAGTGATACTGAGCCCGTAACCATGCTAGGGGATTTCAACGCACATCCAGGTGAGCGTTTTTATCGTGAACTTTTAACTTTCTCCCTGGAACAAGACTGGACATGTGTGGACACTAGTAGGCTGCAGCTAACGTCTGAGACGTTCACATTTATTAGTGAGGCACATGGTTGCAAACGCTGGCTGGACCATTGTATGGTTACAAGCGCAGCTTTGGATTGTATTACCAATGTATATGTTAAATACGACGTCTATTGGTCAGATCATCTCCCTTTAGTCATCAACTGCAATCTAGATGTAATGAAGCAAAAGGCATTGCCAATCAATTCTGTTTGTAACAGAATTAAATATCAATGTATGGCTTACGAAAGCTTATATAACTCGAAACTTAAGCTCATTTATTTGCAAACTGAGTTACAACAGTGCTGTGGGAAATATTGTAATGTGACCTCTCACAGAGAGGTAATAGATAGTGTTTGTAAAGAGGTAGTAAATATTTTATGTACGAACGCTGTTGTTACTTACGAGCAAAAGTCTTGTCAACGAAGGAAACCATTAGCTGGGTGGAACAGGTATGTGAGCGAGGCTCATAGAAATGCCAGGCTGGGTTTCATTACACGGTGCGACTATGGAAAGCCCTCATTGGGTCCCGTTTATGACTCAATGGTGAAATCGCGGAAAATTTTCAAAGGGAAAGTCAAGTGGTGCCAAAACCACCAGGAACAGTTGAAGATGGATTCGCTGGCAAAGCACTATGCCAATTCAAACTTTAAAAGTTTCTGGAAATGTACTAATAAGCTAAATCCTAAGCCTGGTATTCCTGTGAGTATCGATGGGATTGCCAACCCAAAAGAAATAGCTGAGTTGTTCAAAACTCAGTTCACCACACGGCGACTGTGTGACCTGGGACCACCATGCTAGGAGCTCGATGCTCTTCCCAAAGATAAGGAAGTACCAACGATGGTCAACGCTGTTAAGTATTACACGAATAGACAGACACCAGTCTACGCGCGGTTTTCCTAGATCTATCCAAGGCCTTTGACCTAGTCTCTAACGATTTACTCTGGCAGAAGCTAGGAGACACAACACTGCCGCCAGAGCTCGCATCTCTCCTCAAATATTGGTACCTTCATCAAGAGACTCGGGTGAGATGGGCTGGGGAGCTTTCGGAGCCATGCAGGGCGGAGTGTGGGGTAAGACAGGGGGGACTGTCCTCGCCCTTGCTCTTCGGTCTGTATGTGAATGCCTTGGTTGAGCGACTCAGGAGCATGCGTGTCGGATGCTATGTGGATGGTGTTTGTTTTAATAATCTGAGCTACGCGGACTACATGGTGCTGCTGGCTCCCTCGGTCAGTGCTCTACGAAAATTACTGGCTGTGTGCGAATCGTACGCAGAGTCTCATGGGTTGATATACAACATCAAAAGACAGAGTTTATCGTCTTCACGTCTGGTACCAGCTGTCCATCTACGGTCCCTCCTCTGTTACTCAAAGGTCACCCAATAAACAGGGTATATACATTTAAATACTTCGGCCACCTGGTGACAGATTCCCTGAATGACGATTCAGATCTGGAGTGGGAGCGCAGAGCGTTGTCTGTCAGCCCGCAGGTTCTCTCGTTGTACAGTCCCAGTTAAAATAGCCCTTTTTAAGGCATATTGCAAAACACTGTACGCTAGGGCCCTGTGGTACAGATATACCCAAAAGGCTGGCAATGCTCTGCGTACCCAGTGTACCAATGCGTTCAGGGTGCTGTTGCGACTGCCAAGCTACTGCAGTGCGTCGGCAATGTTTGCCGCCGCGCGCACTGACAGCTTTGACGCAGTATGGCGCTTAAAGGCTTATTCAGACCGGCGCGACGCGACAGCGCGACGCGATTCTTGTAGAACAATTTCCATGAAGTTCACATAAAAATTGTTCTACGAGTGTCGCGTCGCGCTGCCGCGTCGCGCCGGTTTGTAGGAGGCTTAAATCTGCCTCGCTACTTCGTACGTTGCGTGACAGTCCCAACATCATTCTGCACTCGATAGCCGAGCTGCGATCGAACAAGATCTATTGTACTAACATAGGCTAAGTAAGATTGTTACTAACACAATGGACATTTATTTGTAGTCTGAGATAAAAATAAATAATAATAATAATTTAAATAATAATAATCCTGACCCACAGAACCAAAAAATTCACAACTGGAAGAAGAAAGTCCTTCATGGTAGACACCCTCACGATTTAGAACAGTCCCATATTAATATAGTAGCATCTAATAAGTGGCTTAAAATAGGAAACCTGTTCCCTGAAACTGAAGGTTTCATTATAGCTATACAGGATCAAATCATCAACACCAAAAACTACAGGAAATTTATCATTAAAGACCCCACTATCACAAACGATAAATGCCGCAGATGCCACATTCAATCAGAAACCATACAGCATATAACCGGTGCATGCACCACCCTCACACAGACAGACTACACTCACAGACATAACCAAGTTGCAAACATTATTCACCAGAAACTAGCTCTCAAACACAATCTCAAAACACTAACACTCCCTACTATAAGTACACGCCACAGACTATCCTAGAAAATGACACACTTAAACTGTATTACGATCGCGCCATACTTACAGATAGGACCATCCACTATAATAGACCAGACATAACCCTTCAGGATAAAATTAAAAAAAAACACTTACCTCATAGACATTGCAGTTCCCAACACCCATAACTTACAAAAAACAATCGCTGAAAAAATAAGCAAATACGCCGTTAAACTTAAGGAAGAAGTTACACGAATTTGGAGACAGGATAAAGTTTATGTTGTCCCTGTAGTTCTATCCACGACTGGTGTTATACCCAACCATCTCCTCCATAGCTTGAAAGTAATAGACCTAGAAGAATCCCTCTACATCAATCTGCAGAAAGCAGCCATCCTAAACACATGCAGAATCGTTAGGAAGTTCATGCAGTTAGACGAAAATACACTAGCAGCATAAAATTCACCACACGCTACACTTACTTGGCTCTGGCCCGTAAATGTAGCTAAAACCAGCCTTGAGCTGAGAAAATTAAAACTCCTGAAAATAATAATAATATGTGGCAACACCGTGTCAACAGAACGTCACACATTTAAATCAGTACAGTTTAAATATTAAAAATAATTCTGAACCCATTTTATTATAAGTTTACAGTTTCACAGCGAACTTAAACCTACAAAATATCAGAAAATAATCAAAAAGAGACTACATAACAGCAAAATGAAAAAATTCTATCAAAAATTACAGAAGAGGAGGTGACATGACAGATGTCATCTCCGAAAAACAATAACTACAAAATGTAAAATCCATGACGAAATGTTGACCAGAGCCGCAGCACGGAATGCACGCCTACCACCACCGGACTCCTCGCTCAGATCCGCCTCGCCGCCGCCGGTACCCAGCCCCACTGCGGGCTGTGACGACACCGGCCGCGGCAGTTGCGTCGAGCTCGAGCGACGAGTACTTCTCTCCGCCCACGACGCCACCACCTGCTCGTCGACGGAGAGGACGCCGGCCTCCGGACGGCTTAGGACTTCGAGGCCCACCGGCCTCTGATAGGGTCCCAGCTCCCGGCGGAAGTGTGCAGCGCATGACATGGACAAGATCCATCAATGAGAATGTCATGCGCTCATACTATGGGGCTACAGAGGGGGGAAACAATCTGACCGCGTACCGTGTTCGGATGCTCTCTCTTTTTCAGGTGCTTGAGCCAACTGTCAACGTTTCAACCCAACGACTATCGGATCAGGTGCGGGTCATCCAGCGTAATCATATGTTGGATGACACTGTACTTGATCGCCTTCGAAATGAAATGCTGACTAGCCATGTCATCGCACCTCCGTTGCAGACTGTTGTGGTCCCACCACAGTACGTCACAAGTCACGCTGACGAGGGGAGTGATGACAGGGCTACAAACGTAAGTACCCAGTGCAATGAGGAATTGAGGATTGCTTTGGAGAGTGCGATTCGAGAATATCGATCCATATCACCCGAACTTAGACCACGTTTACCTCGTTTGCTCATGCATAACAAAAATAGGGCGCTGGTAGCGGCTCTGGATTCGCAGTTGTCAAACTATTTTGATAACTGCGAAAACCTCACTGATACTCATGCAATTCTGTACTGCGCGGCTGTAGCGGCATGTCGTGTAGCTCACGTCAAATTTGCTAGTGACTCTAGAGCTACACGACCAAAACCAGCCGTACCAGCCTGGCAGTGCAGAATTGAGCGTCGTATTAGTGGGGCCAGAGCGCTCATCGGCAAACTAATCTGTTTCAGGGAGGGCAACACTCGCCCTAGAGTGATGCGCTTTGTGAGACGGGCGTTCTCAGGGACTGATACCAGCCCTCAGGATTTTATGTCCCGTGTCACAGAGCGCATAGACTTCCTGAAGCAGAAAGTTTATGCATGGGCAAGCCGTATTCGTAGGTATAAGCGGCGAGTGGACCGATACACTCAGAATCGCGCCTTCCAGAGTGATGAAAGGTAGGTTTATAGGGCTTGGGAGCGACCGATCCAAGGTGTGGCTGATACGCATCTGCCGGATAATGACGCCATGTGTTCTTTTTGGCGCAGTATCTGGTCGGTGCCTGTCAGTCACACCGAAGGGGATTGGGCTAGAGAAGTCGAGCGGGCCTGCGATCCAATACCAGAAATGGGAGCTGTTACTATCTGCCCCCAAGATGTAGCTCGTGCAGTCCGTCCGTTGCCCAACTGGAAGTCTCCAGGGCCGGACGGGCTGCACAACTTCTGGATAAAATGGTTTGTAGGATCGCACGCTCGCTTGGCGGCTCAGTACCAGAATGCTCTGGAGTCTGGTTCGCTACCCCAGTTTCTTACAACAGGAGTTACCCACCTGCTCCATAAATCAGGTAGCACTGCGGAACCCAAAAATTATAGACCGATCACGTGTTTACCGACGGTCTATAAAGTTCTTACATCCATTTTGAGAGCTAAAATTTACAATCATTTAGATACTAACTCCATCATGTCTGTCTCTCAAAATAGATGTAGGAACGGGTCCCGCGGTACTAAGGAACTGCTCCTCATTGATATGGCCATTAGCCAACAGGTTCGTCGTTCCCGTAAGGATCTGTCGACATGTTGGATAGATTACAAGAAGGCCTATGACTCGGTGCCACATACATGGCTCATGAGGGTGCTAAAGTTGTATAAAGTAGATGCAACTCTGCGCGTCTTCCTGATGTCATGTATGGGGCAATGGAGAACGGTCCTTCGCTATCCAGGATGTCGAAATATCCAGAGGAATAGCGAGCCGATAAGGATTGAGCGAGGCAAATTTCAGGGCGATAGTTTGAGTCCGCTTTGGTTCTGCTTAGCCCTGAATCCTCTGAGCACACTGCTTGAGGATTCAGGTATAGGCTATCGGTTGAGGAGAGGTGGTCAGGTTATATCTCACCTCCTTTACATGGATGACCTTAAACTCTTTGCCCACAACAATTTGCAACTGATGGAACTACTGAAGGTAACTGAAACCTTCAGTAGCGCCATCAGGATGGAATTTGGTGTGGACAAATGTGCAGTCATGCATGTAAAGCGAGGGGAGATTGTGGAATCCGTGGGAACCCAACTCTCGGATTCCATAAACTTTCGAGCCCTCTCCACATCCGAAACCTATAAGTATTTGGGTATGTCGGAAGCTTTGGGAATCAATGTTACTGACATGAAGCAATCGTTGAAGGAGCGCTTCTTTGGCCGCCTGAAGAAAGTATTTAATAGTCTTCTATCAGGCGGAAACAAGGTGCGTGCCTTCAACGGTTGGGTCTTGCCGGTTTTGATGTACTCTTTCGGCATACTCAAATGGACTCAAACCGAACTCGACGCCCTGGATAGGAGGGTCCGTACGCTGCTGACTGCATATCGAATGCATCACCCACAGTCATCGGTAATGAGGCTGTATATCCCGCGAAAGTGTGGAGGTCGAGGCTTTTTAAACGCTAAGACTCTCCACAATCGCGAGATATGCAGTCTCAGGGAATATTTCCTGGAAGCCGACGTGGGGATGCATCGAGATGTGGTTGCGGTGGACAAGGGCCTCGCCCCGCTCTCCTTGGCTAACGAGAACTGGTGCAAGCCTGTAGTACTTGACACTAATGACCGCATGGAGGTATGGTAAAGTAAGGAGCTCCACGGACGCTTTTTCCGGGCCCTACACGGACCCGACGTAGATTTTCTAGCGTCCGTAGCCTGGCTGCGTTTCGGTGATCTCTTTGGGGAAACCGAAGGTTTTGTTTGTGCAATTATGGACGAAGTTATGATGACGAACAATTACCGGAGATTTTTTGTGAAAGACGGCACGGTGGACATCTATCGGGCATGCCACCGTCCCGGGGAATCAATTAGACACATTATCTCTGGGTGTTCTCGTCTAGCTAACGAAGAGTACTTGCACAGACACAATCTTGTAGCCAGGATTATCCACCAGCAACTTGCTCTGAAATACCGCCTTGTGGAATCAGAAGTGCCGTACTACAGGTATGTGCCCGACCCAGTTCTTGAAAATGGCCATATCACACTGTACTGGGATCGATCCATCATCACTGACAGGACTGTTGTTGCAAACAAGCCTGATATAGTGGTGGTGGATCGACTAGAAAGGCGCACAATGATTGTTGACATAACGGTTCCGCATGACGAGAACCTCGTGAAAGCCGAGAAAGATAAACAAATCAAGTATCTTGACATGGCTCGCGAGGTTGTCGACATGTGGGATGTGGACTCAGCGATCATTGTGCCGATAGTCATCACAGCCAATGGGTTGATAGCCAAGAGCCTCGACCAACACCTGAAGAGGCTCTCGTTGAGCAGTTGGGTCAAGGGCTTGATTCAGAAAGCGGTACTTCTGGACACGGCTCGCATTGTCAGGAGGTTCCTCTCTCTGGAGCCCTGACCGCCGGTAGCTTGGACCCTGTTCCCGATACCGGTGGGCTACTATTTTTTATATTTTTAAATGTTTTTAAAAATACAATATTATATATAATCTAATATTTAAAAATATAATTTATAAGTTTGTAAAAATGAATAAAGGAAAATAATAATTTTCATACTTGTGTGTAGACCGCCAACCATTGACACAATAACACAAGTAAGTATAAAACATTGCCTCATCTTTACGAGTTAAGCTAAACGAAATTAGCTTAGCTCTTGGTATGAAACCGGCGTTGTGAAAGAACTAACCCGTAAACCAGTTTTCAGGCAAATTATAAAAAATTGGACTGAAATTATCCGGATACCTAGTACAAGATTCACAAAATATAGTAAAATATGTAATATTTTTCTCGCCGTTTTCAGCAAGAAGATTTTCCCGTGTCGTGGAGTATTTTTTATTTTATTTTGAGTACTTTTAAATTGCCGCGTAAAAAGAGAAAACAGAACGAGGCGGCAGCAGTGCTGCTGACAGCTACTCAGTGTGCTGCCAGCCAGGAAAATAATACCTATGTTTGTTGTCAGAAATAAGAAAGATTGTCTAACTAGCTAACTAGTAACTAATAAATTCAACAAAACAATAAGTACTATATCTGTCTACTATGTTTTTAGCGCATAGCATACATCTCATGTTAAATACTCATATAATTTTATAGAAAAGTAACTCGATTACAGGATTTATTTGAAAACATACAGAATTACATTGGTCACACTGTAATCAAATACATGTCATTATTTTCAGATGAATAGCATCAAAAAGTAACTTTTTGCTCCTTCTTACTCTTACTGAAAATCCATACTGCTGTCCTGTAGTAATGATAAATATATCTACTTTTCCATCTAGTTAGTACCGTGTAACGTGTTGTTACTCGCGGTCTCGCAATATAACGCAATTTGTGTTTGTGTTCAGTTCAGCCGTAAGTAATTGAATAATTTTATTAATTTTGTACTGTAACAGTATAAGATATAAGTGAAATAATATCCGTTATCAATGCCCTACATTCTGATTAGAGGTAATCTAGCATCATATGGACATAAAAACCCTTGGCGTGTTTTGGTATCCGGCTTGAAAGGTAGATGTTGACAAATTACGAAAGTAAAATGAGAAACAGGAGACAAGTAAATATAACTAATTAGGCTTATCAACTAGATTTAAACACAGTTCTCTTCTCATTTTATTTACTTCATAAAATGTGTAGGTTTAAATTATTTTATTGAAAGTCTAATTTTATTTGCATAGCTGGGGACATAGAACAGCTCAAGAGGTTCGCATGTGGAGGCTACTCCGACGACTCTACCATTGTTTATTTACAACATCCTTGTGTTATTCTTAGCGCACTTGAGGTTTGTCATTTTGTACATTCCTTACATAACAGCTAATTGAATCATTGTAGTTCTGTCGTTATGAGTCATATAATCACAGTGTTAATTGATCAATAACATTACAGGTGTTGGGTTACAAGGTTGTCGCGTCTAGCTCCACAGCCGTCAAACAAGACTACAATGAGTATATGTGGACTATGAGAAAAGAGTTTTCAGAACCAGAACCCTCAATAATTGTGGAGCAAGATAACATCAACAATTTTAGCAAGGAGGCTATGCACTTGGGCAACTATCAACATCAGACAAAAGACGACGAAGTGTAAGCCGCAATCATCATATTGAAACACATATCTTGATCATTTTAATTTATTTTATACTATGGACACAAAAGGCAGCCAGATCCTGACTCCATGCAATTTGGAAACAGTAACTATAGCCGAAGAAGACAGTGTTGTTTATATTGCTATCAAAGGATCTTTGCATGCAAGTGATTGCTCTGTCTTTGGACTAGGGGATGAGGAGATAAGAGCTATTTCTAAAAAGTTTCCAGGATCAGGAGTAGTTGTGAACGGGGTTTCAATCAAAACGAATGTTCTTGATGCTCTTAATTCATTGAGCCAGCTTGGTTACAAGATAGTTTCAAGCACTGGTGAGACAGAGATCACTTGGACCCTCCAGCGCATTATTTAAACATACACAAACCTTTTCACTGTACTGTTCATTGTAATATTCTATTATTATAACAATTATGGATCATGGAGAGAATTGTGACCACTCAAGCTGCACCCATGCTAACGCATCTGTTAGTCAAACATTATCTGAAATGCATTGGGAAAGGGGCCTATGGTATGCAGGTAATTTGTGCAATGTTTTATTTATTTCTATAAATTGCTACTTTATCAGGTATGATGTGCAACTGTGTTAGTATCTCATATTTTGAAGTGTTTCTTGATAAGATAGCTTAACCAGTTGCTTATATTTCGACGGTCCCAATTAACAATGTTGATTATGCATTTTTACCAATTTTCACTTTTTTACATAAATAGAATCACAACAAAAAGATCTATTGTAAGTATTTTTTTTTTTTTGAAAATCATGCTATTTAGCCAGTTTTAAAGATAATATTGTCGGTTGTCCGCGCACCAGTGTTAGTAGTAAAACAAACTTTGAACTGCTCTACTGAACAGTAGTCTTTTTGAAGAACCGACATTGTTAATAGGGACCGTCGATTTGTGTGTGCCTGATAAAATTAAGCTTGCAAACATATAAAAAAACAGGTCTCCATTTTTTTAAATAATTTTATATTATTACAGCCTTCTATGGTGATGAGGAAAGAGTCAGACATCTGATTGCTAAGGCACACAATGCCAGAGAAATAGTGAACACACCAGATAATTCTGGGTATACCCCATTACATTATGCTGCACGCAAAGGATATGTGGACATCTGTAAGATTTTATTACAAAATGGGGCAGTGATTAATGCAAAGACCCATAGTGGACAAGCTACACCATTACACAAAGCTGCTGCAGCAGGTAATCACCTTCATCAAGTTATAATTGTATAGAGAACACAAAAATATTGAATGTGTTTCCATAATTCATGATCTAAAGCAAATAAGGCAATTAAGCTCAATACTTAAAGAACTACTTTTTTGATTGCTTATTGTTTCACTTCACACCTACCAATTACTTCAGAGGACTTTTAAATACACACATTTTGAGATAAGATAGCATTGAATAATGGTTTCATGTCCATATTGGACTCTAGAAGTTGTCACTTATCTTTCAATGCTGTTTTTAGGTAAAATTGAAGCAATAAAATTCCTTATTCAGTCGGGAGCTAGTGTTGATGCACAAGATGCTGATGGGCAAACAGCTCTCCATAAAGCTGTTGAAAACAAACACTTTGATTTAGTAAATTATTTTATGGAAACATACCCTAAATTAAACACTATGAAGGACATTAGAGGCCATTGTCCTTCTGATAACATGTTAAGCCCAAAGGACTGATTTCAAGTCCAGACGGGATAAATAAAAATGGCGGTTCTAAGTTACTCATTGATGTTGATTGATAAATTGCTGTTTTAATATTGTCATGCACTTCATGCTAGCTTAAGATATTTTAGCTGAACTTTGTTTTACATTTAGTTTCCCCTGCTATTGATAAGTATTATTTGCTGTTTTATTTGCATGATTTAATCTGCAAAATGGTGTAACCTTATGTATATTGGTTGGTTAATGTATACTGCATCTTTTATTGCTGTTATTATTATTTGTAAAAATGTTTATTTTATGTTAACATTCCCATTAGTTGCTTCTATTTTTTCATATAATCTGCTCACTTTATGTAACTTATATTTTCGTGATTTAAATAGGTATTAAATTATTGCCATTAGAGGTATTCACGTTAAAAGAAATGATATATTATTAACATAGTATGTTTAACACCTAATATTCTAAAATTATTTAGTCACTAATCGCAATTTTCCGTCTCATAATAATATTATGTGTTAAATATACATATTCTATGGATTATATTGTATAGTGTTGGTCTTGTATGGCCAATGTTATTATTTTTAAGTAGGTGGGTATGTTACCGTCTTATAAACTGGGTTTAAAAATAGCTTTCGGTGAAAAATACAAAAGATAATTTTATATTTTCGTAATTTAATATGTGGGCGGAATGGCGCATCTACCTACTTTTTTAATAATGATACAACATTGCTTGTGGCCAGACCGCTTTGTTATTCATAATTACATATTTTCTATTCTAATTACTACTTACCTTTTAAACAAAAGAAAACTTGATAAATATAAATACACATTGTGGGTGATATAATTAAAACTCTTTCATATGTATGTACAGTGTATGTATTATCAACATAATAGGTAGTACATTATAATTTACTCACCCTGTGTAAGTAGGCTTAAAAACAACTTGATGTCGCTTTATTCTATGTATATCTGAATTCATATCATTTATTTTAATTACTAATTGTATTATTAATACATTTATTAATTAGTATAAGACTAGATTCTTATTTCAACCAATTCACATCACTTGGACATTTTCTACATAATATTATTCAAGGAGAATGTGTGGTCCTTTTTAGTTAATAAATTAAATTACCCTTTAACGTACATTTGATAACAAATAGAAATAATCAACATTAAATTAATTCTTTACGACTAAATATAAATCATTTGTACCTTTTTATTGTAACATGATTCAAATCCAGAAAATCCTTGTAACTCTAAAGTAAATACCTATAAACATTTTTTTTAAATGTTCATGTCTGCTCATTCTCCAACTAATGTAATTACAAACATAAAATAAGGATTATTCTTTACTGTTAGGTGTTTTAACAATTGCAATTCATTTTGAAGATTTTTATGGACAAACATATTGTGTCACACAAGTATAGATATTCTAATCAACAATTTTATATTTTACCCTAAGTACACCTTTGTACTACTGTGTAATTTTATTAAATAAAAATGCATATAGATATTTATTTTTATTTCTTGACAGACCAGACTTTTTGCTGAATCACATTACAAGTTAGTACTACAGACCTTCGTCCTCCATCATAAGGTATCCTTTTAAGCTCTTTGGTAGAGGGAGTGACGAAATGAAGCGATACAATGACTTACCCGACCTGGCGCCTATGCATCTTATTTTTATTCTACAGAGATCAGAGAGACTAAGTGGTTGTTTGCAAGCATGATATAACCAATATGCTGTGCATCCTGGTTTAGGAACATTGGCGCCTTGGTCGGGAACCGCGACGTAATGACCTGCCTTTAGTAACATTGACGCTAAACTGTACGATCTTCGTCTGCTTGCAATGGATAGATTGTCCAGACCACACGAATGTAAATCGCAAGTGTTCACGTCTGCTCCATAGCGAATTAGTAGAACTGCAGCATGGTCTCTGTAACAAGAGAAGCAGCTATAAATTTACAAGAAACAATAAGTTTAATACTTATAAAAAAAAATGTCTCAAGATTGATGACTAGAATTTAGATTCTGTTTTCATATCCGTATGCCAAATGTGGCTCTTACGGTAATATGGAAATAAAGCCCAATCCTTGCCTTGCCTTTTTGCCTTCGCTCATAACAGATAATACTTTTAGCATCAGTAGGTAGTCGACTATGTTAGACTGCATCACTGAAGCTGATATTATTCACATCAGCAGGATTTGGAACAACGCCGTAGCAATAAATGAACACATTAACTTACTTGTGCAACAACAGAGCCCTGTTTAACGCAGTGTCGCCCGTGAGAGCTGTAGCATTCAAATCAATCTTATAGTCTATTAAACATTTCAACAATTCCTCAAAATCTTCGTAGGCGGCTACACTTTCAACGGCGATGTGCAACGCATTAGCACCTGTTATACTGTTGCATAAATTAGAATTCGCACCTGTAACAGAAAGAGTTAATAAAATACAAAGTCATAGTCACACACATACACAGTCTACATTAAATTAAATAATTATTCTGAAATGGAGTCGCTGTAATCTCATAAGCAGTTGCGAAAATTGAGCGCCACTTGTTTACCATATCCAGTCATGTCTCATTACTCAAAACTTTATTATTTGGTATGGTGAAAATAAAAGATTGAATCATGTTCTTCTGCCTTCTACGACTACGAAAGTCTTCAAAATAAGTCAATTTTTCGTCGTAAAAACCGGAATATAGATGATTGTTGAATCAGATGGGAGAAATAGACCAGTGGGTTGTAATCACAATGTGTTAAATAAACGAGGTATTCACCTACCTTTACATAACAATAATTTAACGATCCTAGGCTGTGTCAGTCTAGCCGCTAAAAGCAATGGTGTGTCGCCGTTGTCGTTGTAGAGGTTTATGCCCGCACCGTAAGCGGTGAGCATTTCCACGATTTCCACCTAAAAATTAAATTACAATTATTTTACTACAATAGCTTAGGCCTCCAAATACACGCAACAGAAATAAAAATGCTAATTAGAGACCCTCCAGCAGCTCAGCAAACCACCTACGAGACGCTTAAAAAAACACAATTAGGAAACGATGCCAACAGGCCACAAGAAACACCAAATCATAACTACACTGGTCATCAAAAAAATCGACCCACCCACCTTTTGTTTAATATTTGCCGATTGTTTCTCAGATAAGCTGTTTCTCATGTTTGTTTTTAATTTGGAGGGTCGCTGTGATGGCTGACGTCTTGTTTGTCATAAATCTTATTGCACTTGCAAGGTCCTTAACATTTTTCTTATAGGTACTGAAATACTGATGAGTGCTGATTTAACGTTTTTGCATCGGAACAAATCGACCCGCTCTCCCAGTCAGAAACAAGACTTTTCGAGGGATTTCATGTTCATATCGTTAAATTTAATTGCTGAGGCTGTAGTTTAGATCAATTTTATTTAATAATAATGGAAACTACGGAAGCTGAAGCGGCCCAAGTGGTGGCTTTGCTGCAATAAGGCCTAAATTAACGTGTCGTGGCCTGGAGGTTAAATCTCAGCTGTTCTGCAGTTCGGCGAGTTTACTAAAAGTTTCTGGAGACTGGGTAGTATGTAAGAAGATCTGGATCTGGGAGACATAGGGTGGCAATTCAAAGGGATGACCGCTTCACTGTGGTACCAGCTCTATGAAATCGACACCTATCTGACGTTGATCACTAGCGACGCTTACGTGAATATCAGGGTGTGGCTATAAGTGACAGTACTGAAAAGGTAGACTATCTGAGCAGAATTTAACACCACACAAGCCAGCAATGTGCCACAATTGACCACAGCTCATCGGTAAGTCAGACTTCAATTTGCGCAGAATCACGTCAACGGGACTACAGGTCAATGGGAGTCAATTCTTTTTAGTGATGAGAGACTGATGACTTTATACGGTTCTGATGAACGCCTTAATGTCATGCGACGGTCAGATAAACATGATTAGGCATCATGTGTTGCATGAGAGAAACAGTCAGTTATGGTGGGGCTCTGTAATGTTTTGGGCTGGGATATCTTTAACTGGACGCACGGAGCTGGTTTTTAAAAAAAACTGGTGCTAAAACTGCGGCAAGCTACATCACAGAGATCTTGGAAGAGCATGAGGTACCATATGCCGGCTATATTCGAGAAAATTTTGAACTTATGCATGATAATGCACGGCCACACGTAGCACGCATTGTCACCGATCAACTTTAAGAGGTCGGCATTCGGGTTATGTCGTAGCCAGCAAGAAGCACTGATCTTAAACCTATTGAGCACATGTGGAACACCCTTAAACAAAAGGTCAGAGCCTATAACCCAGCCTCTACATCCTCAGGAAACCTGAAAAACGCCATCAGGGAAGAATGAACCCGAATCCCTTAAGAGACCATCAAAACCTTGATTAGGTCACTAAAACGGCGAATGCAGGCCATCATTCAAGCAAGAGGGAAGAATACTCAAAATCAAACTGCAGCAATTGTGTTCATAACACTTAAAATTGAAAAATTAGAGCGTGTTTAAAATTTATCCAAAAAAGTGTAAAATTATTCTTTTTAATTTTAAAATTAAAATATTTTTTTAGGTTATTTTTATGTTTATATTGTGCTAAAATTACTGTTAATAAACAAATCGAATTAAACATCTATTCTTTTCTTTCTTCTTAATAGATCTATTCTAATATTATAAAGCTGAAGAGTTTGTATGTTTGTTTGATTGAACGCGCTAATCTCAGGAACTACTGGTCCGAATTGAAAAAATATTTTTGTGTTGGGTAGCCTATTTATCGAGGAAGGTTATAGGCTATACCAAGAAGGTTATATAACATCACGCTACAACTAAGAGGAGCGGAGCAGTCATGAAAAATGTTGCAAAAATAGGGAAAATCGCGGCGCGGGCGATTCTACGCGACGGGAAGGGTCGAGGGAACAAGAAATTTAACGCGGATAAAGTCGCGGGCAGAAGCTAGTTGCTAAATAATTTTGTTTGGTTTCGCTAAAGAAAAATTGTCATTTCTGGAAAAACTGCAGGTGGGCCGATTTTTTTGATGACCAGTGACCAGTCAAAGTAAACTCAAAAATGGACTGGAATCTTAGATAGACTTATGTAATGATTATCGTACTGTGTATGATAAATGGCTTAAAAATATCACATCCGTAAAGCGAAAAGATCAAGACTCAGAATAAATGAACGAATTGAGTCATAACTTGATTGACCAAGCTAGGAAAAAGGAAACCAGGAAACTATGAAACCAGGACATAAGAAAATGCATCAAAGCTTAATCGGAAAAACCGTAACAAAATGCGTCAAGAACCACAGGATGTGCTACCTAGCACACGGTGAACCACACCGCGCTTGCATGCAGCAATGCAGTACAAGGCCAAATCTAAGAAGGTCGAATGACCTACTTACACATGGAATGACAACCTAAAACAGGACATGAAATACGAGTACTTTGACATGGGAATCAAGTTTTGGATGGACACAGCTGGAGACAGAAATAAGATCAAGAAAGCGGCTAGCGATATCTACAAAAACAGAAACTCGTAGCAGCGAGAACTTAGAAGGCGCCTGAAAAAACAATAACACGGAACATAGCAAAGCAAATTTTTCTGTTCCTTTCTTGTCTGTTTTTATTTGTGTGTACATAAATGGTTAAATAAATAAATAAATAAATAAATAAGCCTTGACATAGAAAAGAGCCAAGCAAACGGTTAACCTCACTAAAAGATGCATTGGTGAAGCTCGACCTGGATCAACATGCCGGCGACGACGTGAAAAGATGCCCTCCTATAGACAAATATCACCCTTCTCTCCACTAGTCCAATGCTTACTTAAGGCTGCATAGTCGGTAGGCTCGTAATATCCTAAGGGCACGTCTTATACCATTACAGCACCCCACGGTCTACTTCTTGATATGCAATGGCCTATGTAGCACCGTGAATCATGAGGCTTCAAAGGCTAGTGCAAATCTTGGGGTTCATTTGATTAATCGAGTCTGGTCAAACCACGCTGGGATCGGTGCATTTAATTTCATTTCATTCATTTCAACATTAGTCAGTAAGAATGAGTACCATTATTTCTATCGGAAATGTATTTCATTAAAAACGTCGCAAGAGTAAAAAGTGAAACACTAGCATTTCCAGTATTTACGATATTCGGTCCTACAAAATCTTGTCTGTTCCCAATTTTCAGGCACACATATTTTAAAGTGATGATATACTTAATTTATGATTTTCTGCCCACAGTACGAGTTTAAATTGTCGGTCATTATGGTTCGCTGCTTCAATTTACGAATTTACGTATACTTAAATTAGCTTGATGCGAGACGTGGACATACCTGTCTTTGTATTATTGCATTGTGCAAAAGTCTATGGGAATGAGTGATCCTAGCACCAGACAACAGTAGCAGTTCTACACCCACAGCATACTTTTGCCATACAGCTTCACAAAGAGGTGTGTAACCTGAAAATAAAAACTGGTTGTATTCTTTTGAACAAATGTTTAGGGAAAGCTAAGGACTTATGTGAATCAAGTTATTTCTGTTTACACTGCTAACTCCCATGTGATATACTACTCTATTGCGACTTGATGTGATGAGAGTGTCATTACTTATATTATCTTATTTTACATTATTTACTAGACAGAAACATATAAATTTTGAAGTTGCTACAATAATAAACATATAAGTAAGTGTTATTTACCATGGATCTCCTCACTGTTAACATTAGCACCAGCATCAATAAGATATTTGATCACATCCATATGACATCGGCCAGCTGCTATGTACAATGCTGTCCTCTCGTTTGCATCCCTAGCTTCTAAACTAGCTCCACTACTGACTAGAATCTTTACCTGAAAGTTATTTTAATCAGACTTAATGGTAGCTTACCATGGAATTGCTGACATGATATCAGGGAAGCATTGGCCAAAGAATTCACACTGAATTGTGGCCATGGGGGGGGAGTCTGTGTTCTATCTAACTAAATGCGATTGTAGTGCGAGTATACCATATCCATATTTAAAGTGAGCAATTAATGAGCATACTGGTACAGCAATTGCTTTTGGTTAAGATTGCCAGAAAGTGTACTCACCAAATCCAGAAAACCTCTTGATGTTGCAAAATGCAGAGGTGTCATACTATCATATGTTTTGTGGTTGACATTGCTCCCAGCCTTTATAAGAATCTTCACAATATCTATATAATTTTTTATTACTGCTACATGTAAAGCAGTCACACCATCTCCTGTTTCAGCATCTATTTTACAACCTGAAAAAATATTATTTCGTTTATAGTAGTGACAAGCAAAAGACAACTCTAGGCAGATTATCAAAGAACCCAGATTTTGGTCTGCAATATTTGAATGGTGTACATGTTTTAAAATCCAGGATGCAATTTTTTTTTTTAATTAGGGTAAAGCATACCAGATGCCCAGCCATTTGCCACACACCATACACATAAAACAGAGTGAATTAGTAAGGTCCTACTGTAGTAAAAAAAAAACTATTTACCAGCTTCTATCAGCAGTTTGATCACTCCAACATGACCCTGTTCTGCAGCATAATGTAAGGCAGTCTGCATGAATGCATCATGTTGATCAATTCCATTGGTCACCACAGAGGCTGAAGCTATGGCTGCCCCTGTAGACTCCAATATAGCTGCATACCATCTGGACAAAAGAAAAATGACACCGTAAAAATGTGTGAACTGGAAATAATCAACCTCCTCCTATATACAATACCCAGTTTCTAATTCTGTAATAACTGAATAATAGAAGAAACAATTATTATGTTTATTTTTATGTAACTCAGCCACAACAGGTAACTCTTGATTTTAATTCCGATCAATTGACATTGGAATTTTGATGTTTTGTAATCTTGAGTTTGACGCTAGCGCCAAAATGTGTTTAAATTGGGTGTCCATTTTGGAGAACTAAGTGGAATCGGGATCGGGCATTGTTGTTGTTCCAATGTTGACACTATTGTTTTCAAGAGTACCGAATCATGTGTATGCAAAATTATCATTGGAATTGTATTGGCTTTCAATTGGAATTAAAATTAGGTTGAAGAGTAAGCCCCCTGATCTTATCTGGTGATCCAGTAATTAGTATTTATAATACAAATAGAAGCAACTTACTTATACATAGAAGACCAGGTTTCATCTTCACTTGTAGTTGGAGCAACATTTCCTATATCCTCATCCCATTCTAAGTCAGCCTGTGGTGATGGTGTCAGCGATGATGAAGTTATTGGTGATTTCAGACTACCAAGTTTACTCTCATCACTGCTAGATCCTTCACTGTGTATAAATACAAAGTATCCCTGGTTTGTGTCTGCTTTTGAACTGGTATCTTTTACTCCAACTGTCTCATATTGTCCAAAATGGAAATCCTTAAAAGTTCTGTCATTCAAATTTTTGCATTTAACAACAGTCTCATCATGTTGTCCATGATGTCTTAACTTGCGTTTGTGGCACTTGACTAGCCTTTTTTTAGGAGAACCTGCATAAGATACAGGCATGTGCGGTTTTGCCTCACTGGCATTAATTAATAATTTGACAATATCAATGTTTCCATTATTTGCAGCTTCGCCTAAACTAGTTTTACCTTGGCTGGCAGTCTTATTTGGATTAGCACCTGTAATAAAAAAAAAGAATAATCCCAATAATGTCAGCTGTGTATGTCTTTAACTTAATTTTTTTTTACTGTATTTTTCTGGAGAACATTAACAACTACAGTAGGTAATTATTATTTTCTATATATTTTTTTAAATATCCACCAGCTAAGAATTAAATAATGAGTAATGTACCTTTCGAAAGCGCCCGCGAAACTGCGTCTAGATCTTCAGCTAAAACTGCACGATATAAATTCTCCTCAATTGAGGCTTCCATGGCAAGTAAACTGATGGCTTACCATTTGTAAGCGATCATGTATCTAGAATATCCTATCAAGTAGATTAAATCGTTGCAGCGCTAAACATTGTTTTTTTTTTTAAGATTTTCTTATTTAGTCGTTAATGGTCTCATGATAAAAGAGGATCATTAATAGCATAGACTCCATTACTCAGTTGTAGAAGCGCTGAAATAATAATCCCTTTTCAGGTTTCAGTGCAGGTAGAAAAACAGTTTGTTATTTTTGTTTAGACTTCCACTTCCTTCCCCAGACATTTTGACATGTAGAATTTTTGACGATTTCATTTTGTTGTCAACAGCTGACACCTTCGCTAGGAGTATACGTGTTCTGTGGTATTCCTCGATTCTCTGTCTACGGTTCTGTGGTATTCTGTGCACTGAACAGAATACAGAATACCAAGATAAGTTCCTTGCAGAATACTGACTCTGGTTCTGTGGCTGACACAAGGGTTTGACACTGTACTAGTGCACAGAATACATACACATTAGTACATAGGAGTATATCTCCTGAAAAAGTTGACAGCCATCCAGATAAACATGGCCGTACTTACGGGAATACCTAGGTATCTTCGGGACAAGGCCGCACCCAGTACGACGTGCAAAATATGCGTGAATAGTGACTAGCATTTGTATGATCATTACTGATTTTAACAGCGCTTTACAATGTCAACCAATTTTCGTGATTGAAATACCCGACTTTACAAAAAGGATCCTGATTAATATTTTCCAAACTCTGACTCAATGGCTCCCGATTTATTGAGTCCTTAATAATGTGTTTGGCGCAGTATGTTCAATGGGGACATGGTGGACTTCTATTTCAAAATATTTAAGAACATAACATGCATCATTTTTGCAAAAATAAAGTAAAATCATCACACGCCTTGTATTATTTGGTTGTGTTGGGAACTAGCTATGACAGCGCCATTTTGACAGTTGCCTTCCCCATTTATCACCTTTATCACAATGATGAAACTTGTATCATTAGCAAGTTTCATCTGTGGTTAGATTTAAAAGATGTTAATAACCTGAAATATTCACGAGATACGCAGGGTTCCGTATTACACTCATATCGGTTTGAGCGGGCTATCATCCATTCCGAATTCGCGTGAGCGCGTTAGCTGTCCCATGAATCGTCATAGATTGATAGATGACATCAGGACAGGCGCCATCTTGCGATATCGCCGATCATGCCCTAAACTGATATCACCATGACCGCTGTCGAGATTTGTTCGAAAGAGATTTTCCCACCCACAAAAAAACCACTGTCAAAAATAACAGTTGTGCTGTTTTGTTTTAGGTCGCATCATAACTTAAACTAACTTGGACAGTTGCCACCTAACCTAATAAGAAGAAGTAGTTTGTAATTAAAGCAAGTTTTATATGGTGTATTTGAGTTTTGACGTTGAATGAGCAGTGTTAGCGCGTTCCCGAGCGTTCCGTATTGTGACAGTTCTCGACTGTCATAATCGTTACATCTAAATCGGAACGCAAATTTATTGATGTGAGCGCCGTGAGAAATATTTTCTAATTCGGAAGGCAGCCTTAAGCGTCTGAAAAGGTTTAACATTTTATTGTATCATTCCGTTGCCGCGTTCTTAGCTTTAATAAAAGTCAGTTTATTAGAACGGTCATTCCCGCTCTTTCTCTTGTCTCTTACGAACTGACTGCTTGTGTACCTAGCATTACGTTTACTTCGCGCATTCGTGCATCCTTCTAGTAGAGCGCGGAACGATTTACTAGTTCCATGCATCGAGCATGAATATTTTAAATGATTGACAGATGATATTTAACATGGCAACCCAGTAAGTAATTGACTTGTTTGCACGCTAGCTTGCTTGGCTTGCCGTTAAATTAATCAGCGTTATTGCTGTCCTAGGTTCCAAAGAGTGTGCAAGTGTAAACCTAAATTAATCAAGACTATTGAGTATTATTTGTAAAAGGAATAAAAAGGTATCCAGTCACAATGTCGAGTACATCACAGAAACATAGAAACTTCGTTGCCGAGCCCATGGGGGAAAAACCTGTAACCGAATTAGCTGGCGTCGGCGAAGTATTGGGAAAGAGACTGGAAGTCGCGGGATTCGACAAGGTTTGTACAACAGTGCATATGGATCTATTAGGATTTAAAGCTAAACATGTCTAAAGAAAAGAGAACCTGATTGTTTTAGAAGCGCCCTTATCCTTCCACCTTTAGCAAAGTTGGACCAGCAGTATTTCATTAGTTAAGCATTAGGGAATGCAATGTTTTATGGGCCTTAGTTGCCTGAAATAAAGGATTGTATTGTATAACAGCTTAATTAGGATCATCCACTTTAATGGCAGAAATCATCATCATCATCATTTCAGCCGTAATACGTCCACTGCTGGACATGACCTCCCCCAATTTGGGGGGCTTTGCCATAATCGCCACTCTTGGCAG
Organism: Aporophyla lueneburgensis; assembly: GCA_932294355.1. Lineage (NCBI taxonomy): Eukaryota > Metazoa > Arthropoda > Insecta > Lepidoptera > Noctuidae > Aporophyla > Aporophyla lueneburgensis. The sequence continues at coordinate 15,185,108 of OW028747.1, forward strand.
GCGGATTGGCGATCGCAGTATGGTGGTAAAATGCATAGAGAATGCTGCTGCCTATTCTCTAGTAAGTCCCGTAGTCGCCTCTTATGACACTCACGGGAAGAAATGGGGCAGAAATGGTTAGCTATTAATCCTGCCCAGACACAGAGTATTGTTAATTAATTTAAATTTTAGGTGTGACACAAACAAAACACTTCAAATTAAACTGTTTTACCTTGAGTGTAGTAGTTTTGAGAACCTATTCATTTTACTAGATAGGTAAAACAGGTATTATATATATTAGGTAAATATTTTATTAGATAGGTAATAGATATTTTTCAAGCCATAAGCTAAACTAATCCAAGAAAATGGTTTGAATCTAAAATGCTAGTCTGAAAATAATAGTAATTTTCTAAAACATACTTATGCTGTATCTGTTGGCTAAAATGTTCTTTTTTTGTCACATAAAGTTGTAGGCGTGCAACCATTTTTTTTTTTTACTGATAAGTTATCTTGTTTTGTTATTACTGTTTAAAATAAAAGTGTTAATATACACATTTATTACCAACTAGCTTTTGCCCGCTGCTTCACCAATTAAAACAATGTGTATTTACTTATTTATTTACAGAATTAATTCTGTGAAATTAGGAATCAAAAAGTCGATCTAATCTTGTTTCTTCATGCCAACTTTGGACCCCCGTTTCATTCCCTGGGGTGAATTTAGGAAAGTCCTTGCTTAGCAGATGCCTGCATCATAATAACTATCTGTGTGCCAAATTTCAGTGCAGTCCGTTCATTGGTTTGAGCTGTGTCTTGATCAGTCAGTCAATAATGGTTACCTTTTATATATGCAGATTATGCAGTGTCATTGTTTAGTGGCAGTACAAGCTCATGGCATAATTGAAAAGACTCTGTCATTTAAATTGATGATACATCATCTATTTTAATGACAGAATCATTACTAATAAGTCTTCTTGCACAAATAAAAAAGAAGTTACATTTTGAAGTATTCTCGTAGTGTATATTTTATCTTGACTGTCTAGCAGTTTCAAGTATACTTATGGGCACACATACAGCTGAAAAGGAAATCATACACACAATGATAACACCTTTTTGCATCATCAAATAAAACAAAAATAAATATTATTATTTTGTTTCAATAAATTTCTCAGGCTTCGTTACTATGATCACAGATATCTGACCACCCAACCCAATTTTCAATCCATAAGAACATTATAAGGATCAAGGAAGAGAAAACTTTAATGTTTTAAACTTTACATTTTGTTTCAAATAATGAAGCAAAAATAGTCCTTATGGTGGTTGTGTGGTTGACTACCTATTAATTTTTAATTTATTTTTAGAATATTCATCCTAATAAGTTTGGTTCCACAGTAATTAAATTATTGGTTTACCTGTTGCCAAAAATTTTCCTCATACTAAATTGATAAAAGGTAAACTAATAATTTTCCTTCAGTGTGTAAATGTTGTTATCCCAATTATCCTAGGTCTTTCCCATATTTTAAAGTCCATCTTCTGATACCACATTTTTACATCTGTGCTAACATGGGCTTATATGTGACGTTGTGTGGACATATGAAAATATTTAGTAAGCAAGTGTTGGCTATCAAGGGTGCACTTTGGAGGCTATTGTATTAAAATGATTATAGTTTGATAATATAATGTAACTTTTGCAGGCTTACACGGTGTTGGGACAGTTTCTGGTGTTGAAGAAAGACAAAGAATTATTCCAGGAATGGTTAAAGGACACATGCAATGCCAATTCAAAACAATCGGCAGACTGTTACCAGTGTTTGAAAGATTGGTGCGATGAATTTTTGTAATGAACAGTAATCTTCATAATAATTTAAATAACATTCTTAAATACATAAGATAATGTAAATAATATATCTAATAATTTGTAATTACACATAAGCCATAGGTATTACCTATATTTTTTATGTAATTTTTCATTTATTAAAACTGTACAAGAATTTTATTTTTATTGCACTAACTGTTGTGAAAATTAAATTTCCCATTCAATTATTGTAAAGTTTACAGCATTGGATTGTTTAAATAATTAATTTGAGTATTACCATAACAGAAGAGCATTTATTGTTATAATCATAGATGCATGATAGTCAATCATAGTATTCATGAATGCATTTCTTTTTACTTTGTGCTTAGAACCAGGTATGATAATTTCTCATTGTATACAATGTAAGTTTTTTTTAAATGAAATAAAACAATTTTATTAGCTAGACAGACTAGCCTTTACTAGTTATCAACAAAACGAGTTTATGTATAACATTGCAGGTTTACAAAAAAAAATTAAGTCAAAGAATTTATTCCAAATAGGCACATAAAAGTAACTTTTGAATGTTATGGAACTATGGCTTAGTGATAACGGGCGTCGGAAGCGCACGGCTAGTAAGCCCTATTAACAAAAGCGCTTGATGTAGGTACCTACATAGGTGCAGTTTATTTATTCGTTACATAGAAATTCCTAAAATTTTATAGATTTGAGGTGTGTTTTTGGGATTACGTTCTAATGACAAAACAAAACCCATATGATCACTCCTGTGTCTTACCGTCTGACGTCTGTCACAGCCTATTTGCTCCGAATGTACAGTTAGTGCCCTGCATTACCTGACCCCTCTTCGTCATATATCTGTGTACGCCCTCCCGCTCCGCCCAGAGCGGGAGAAGTCATTTGATGATTTCCCATACAGAAAAAAGGAGGAGTCAGGAAATGCAGGGCACTGACTGTACTAGTTGTAATTATACCACACACGAATGTGTAATGTAAACAAACGAATTTTGAATCTTTAGCAAACCAGAAAATTAAAAATATAAATAAGTTTTGCAAACTGTACTCACCTACCGTATGACATATCAAATGAAAGTTCTTGTTTTGAGACAAATGCTCAATGTTTTGTATAATTTTGAAATAAAAAGTTTTGACAGTATTCATGAAAATATATGTAAATTGACCATTCCCCTCTTATCTCGCAAACTACTTAGCCTTAAATTTTGAAAAAATACAAGATTTGGATCTTAACCCACAGATTATTTGAAAACTTATAAAAAGTCCACGGTCTCAAAATAACATGGTAAATCTATCAATATCGTGCGTACAAACTCACAATTATTGCAGTTGGAATGTGTGGGATGGGATAACATGTTTTCCAACTGCAATGTCGTCTATTCTTGGCATTTGGCGACACCGTACTTTCGTCACCAAGATGAGCCAAAAAGCCTACTTTTAAGCCTTTAGAAGGCAGAGAAAACTAGACTTGGTATAGTAATTCTTAAATAAAAATTCTTAGTAAGTATGTTAATAATGACATTTTTAAGTATTTTTTCAAATTCGATGGGATATTTGCGTGTGGCGGAAATGTATATGTTATCATCAATGAAAAATAAAATCGTTATCAACTATACAGTTGAATAAAACAAATAATTTTATTGGTGGCATGTATACTGCCTCTACCGCAGTTGCACCTAGTGTTGCAAAGGACTCGAGTCCTCGAGTCATAATTTTAAAGACTCGACTCAATTATCCAAGACTCAGTGTGCTCAAAAGGCTCGGAGTCTAGAGTCAAGCCGAGCCCGAGTCATTTAACAGCCACTCGAGTCTTAAAAAGGACTCGAGTCTTAGAAAAGAACTCGAGTCTTAAAATGAGTTCGCGTCTATGAATAACTCGTGACATTTTTTGTACGCATAATTACATCATAACCACTAATTTGAACTTAAGTATCACCTTCTATTCGAGTCTTTTCGAATGATGAGCTACAAGTCTCATCTTCATGCTCCGAGTTTTTCTCTAAGACTCAAGTTCATTTTAAGACTCGAGTCTTTTTTAAGACTCGAGTCCTTTTTAAGACTCGAGTCCATTTTAAGACTCGAGTGCTTGACTCTAGAGTTTGAGCCTTTTTAGCACAGTGAGTCTTGCATAAATTGACTCGAGTCTTTAAAATTACGACTCGAGAACTCGAGTCCTTTCCATCACTAGTTGCACCACTATCTACCATTTGTCGAAGCGTTTCGTTGTAATTTTTATACCTTATAGTGCCGGCCAGGATAATGCACACGGAGTATAGAAATAGGGCTAGAGAACTGAAATTCTTAGGATAAAACGTAGTTAGCTTAGCAGTCTTATAAAACACTAGCTTCTGCCCGCGACTTCGTCTGCGTTAAATTTGCTTCCCCGACCCACCCCGTCGCATCGAATCGCCTGCCTGTGCGAGGTCTTCGTATTCGGGACTTTTTGCTCGGCTCCTAAGTTACATCCTCCTGATGTTAATAGTCTTCCGCTATAAATGGGCTATCCAACACTAAACGTAGTTCCTGAGATTAGTACGTTCAACCAAACAAACTCTTCAGCTTTATAATATTTAGGTTTGATTACAATTAAAAACGTTATAGTGAGCCAATCTTAAAAGATAGACATATCATATCGCAGACGTTTTTTTAGAACTTTTTATGAGGAATGTGTCTGTCATACATCATTTTTGCGTTACTTTAACAGTTTACGTTTATGAAGCTCAAGAGTAATACATTTTCTCCGTTTTTGCAACATTTTTCATTGCTGCTCCGCTCCTATTGGTCGTATCGTGATGTTATATAGCCTACTAGCTTCTGCCCGCGACTTCGTCTGCGTAAATGTCGGTTATCGCGGACGCAGGCAAAGTCACGGAATACAAAGTAGTCTATGTCCTTTCTCAGGCTCTAAACTATCTGTGTACCAAATTTCATTTAAATCAGTTCAGTAGTTTTAGCAGGAAAGCGAGACAGACAGACAGAGTTACTTTTGCATTTATAATATTATAGTGTGGATAGCCTTCCTCGGTAAATAGGCTACCCAGCACTAGGGGAGACTGGGTACGGTTGCAGCAGGGTACGGTTAAACCAACGCTAATAACTCGTAAACTATTAGCGGTGTGGTGAGGGGTACAAGGGGAGAGAGACGCGGCCGGCGCGCGGCGAGTCCGGACATGAATCACAGTGACGCGTTGCACTTCGCGCGCTTTGTACGTTTCCAGGGGACCCTATTATATTTTTTCGACAAAAAGTAAGTATTTTCTATTGTTTTCTTTTTCAAATTACTTTGTTGATATTAGCATTTGCATTTTGAGTGATTTTCTGTTTTATTGTTAGATTTTGAAGGTTCGAAAACCGTGATTCGTTTTTGTTTATGTTGTTTTGTTTCGACGCTATGTTTGTTTATTAGCAGTTGAGGGGTATGGGGACGGATGAAGCAATTATTGTGGGTACGATTGAAACAATGATAACCGTTGCTTTTTTCGTTCTAGATGCCCAGACAACGTATCAAAAACACTTCTAGAGGCGAGTGTGATATAACTCAGTACGAAAATGCGTATGAAGAAGTCAAAAAAGGGACTTCTTTACGAAAAGCTGCAGAGATGTACGGAGTTCACCATTCTTCTCTTCTGCGATACAAGAAAAAAAGAGATGCAGCGATCGAAGAAGGTAACCAGGCTGATGTTAGTATGGGGTATGTAGCCCACAACCGAGTATTTACCCCTGACCAGGAATTTAAACTGTCAAAATATTTGATCCGCTGTGCGGATATTTACTTTGGTCTATCTGTCAAGGAAGTAAGAAAATTAGCATTCCAGCTCGCTGTCAAATATAATTTAAACACACCTCCTACGTGGAACGAAAATCAGGTTGCCGGAGAAGAGTGGTTTCGCTCTTTTATGAGAAGAAATGTGGAATTGTCGGTGCGCACAGCTCAGGCAACCAGTCTCTCCAGGGCAACAAGTTTTAACAAGACCAACGTGGATGCTTTTTACGATAACTTGCAAGTTGTCCTTGACCGTGACCACTTTGAACCACAAGACATCTACAATGTTGACGAGACGGGTGTAACAACTGTACAAAAGCCCGACAGAGTTGTGGCAAAGCGTGGAACACGACAGGTAGGAGCTGTCACCTCTGCCGAACGTGGGACGTTAGTCACACTAGCCTTTGCGGCAAACGCGTTGGGCAATGCGATTCCCCCAATGTTCGTGTTTCCAAGGGTTCGATACCAAGATCATTTTATTAGAGATGGTCCAGTGGGTTCTATTGGAACTGCCAACCCATCAGGCTGGATGCAAGACGAACTATTTGTTGAGTTACTGAAACATTTCAAGAAACATTCAAATGCCTCTACATCCCATAAAGTACTGCTTGTTCTAGACAATCATTCTTCCCACGTCCACATAAATTCTCTGGATTTCTGCAAAGAAAACGGTATCGTTTTACTTTCATTTCCACCCCACTGCTCGCACAAGTTGCAGCCTTTAGATCGATCTGTTTACGGCCCGTTAAAAAAAGCTATAAACTCTACCGCTGATGCCGGGATGCGCAATAATCCTGGAAAAACTATGTCCATTTATGACATCCCTGGAATGATAAAAACTGCAATGCCACTTGCCCTGACACAGTCGAATATTCAGGCTGGGTTCCGTAAGACTGGAATATACCCTTTCAACCGGAATTTGTTTCAAGATCTGGATTTTGCTCCGTCATTCGTAACGGACAGGCCAAACCCGAATGATGCGGTAGAAGACGTGGTTACACTTGCACCAGTGGAGGTAATCGCACCTGCACCGGAAGAAATAGTTGTTCTAGCACCTGACGAGGAGACGTCATCGCTGTCACCTTCCTTGTTGAACGAAGCTTCTATGTCTGAAAACGTGCCACAACAACTAGCCCCGATACAGAATACAGAAACTAATATCCTACAAAACTTTGAAGGCTTAACGACGCCGCCCACACAAAGTTGTGCAGGAGTACGTCATCAGTTACAAGACACAGCAATACAACCGGAATCAAATATTTCTCCTAGAGATGCTACTGCTGCTCTGAGGTTGCCTTCTAGTCAAAGTTACGTCAGTCTTCAACAATCATCACCGCAGCCGTCTACAAGCAAACAACCTGTATTTACACCTGAAATAATACGGCCATATCCAAAAGCTGCCCCCCGGAAAACAACAAATAAAGCTCGCAACACAAAAAAGTCTACTATTTACACAGACACTCCGGAAAAAGAAGCTATAAGAAAAGAACATGAAGATAGACAGAAACGACAAAAATCTAAGCAGGTAAAGAAGACAATACTTGAAGATACTACAGCGAAGAAACCTAAAGGTAAAGCAAAGAAGAAGAAGGCCGATTCACCAGCTTCATCGGAAGTAGATGAATATTTTTGCCTCATATGTGTGGGAGCGTTCACGGACAGTAGATCCGGAGAAAAATGGGTACAATGTCAAGGAGGCTGTAAAATGTGGTCTCACTTAGAATGTACAGATGGTGGGCGACATTATGTTTGCCACAATTGCGATGAATCTGATTAGGATCTATATTTTACTTTAAAAAAATTGTTAAGTTTAACAAATGTTTTTTTTTTTTGTATTTTTTTAATTATAGACAACAGCTGCTGTTCAGCTTGTTTTTGTTCCTACAGATAATTTGAGATATGGAAATCTTATATTATCATTTAATTATTGAGACTGATTGTTGATTTTTTAGTTATTTTTGTTTATTCTTGTTAGTTTGTTAGTTTAAACTGGAGCAGAAGAGCTCTTTTTATGTTCGAAACAATTATTAAGACTGATAGAAATGGTGCCATACTAGAATTTAACTATTTCTTGTTGAATATGAATAAAGAAACTGATTTTTATCACTTATTTGTTTATGTTTCAACTGACCCCCATCGCTGTTTCAACCGCCCCTGGTATGGGTTCGGTTGAAACAGTGGCACATTATTTTATTAAACTCTTCCTATCTAGTAAATATGGCAGTTGAGCCTCTAATTCTGAGAGGTATTTGAAGACAAAAGTCTATTCTCTCATTTTATGTGTTTTGTTGTTTGTTATATTTCAAAATGGCTGTGCTACGAGCGTTCAAAGCAAAATTGTTTCAACTGTACCCAGTCTCCCCTAATATTAATATTTTTTCAATTCCAACCTGTAGGTAGTTCCTGAGATTAGCGCGTTCAACCAAACAAACTCTTCAGCTTTATAATATTAGTATAGATAGGTATTTTCACGTGTCCAGCTTTTATACTTTGAATTTCATTAATACCTACCTAAAGACATCCATTTTGGTCACTAACTGCGAGTCAGTTAGTGACCAACTCACTGGCACATAAAACCTCTAGGGCACTGCCCGAAGGCCTAGCAAGCTGGCATTTGGTATGCAAGATAAGATTTGCACACAAACAATATAGAAATCTGTAACTTTTGTCCTCCAATTCCCTAAAGGGAGATGCAAGCCTATCAATATAATAATAACTCTGGTACGTTCCGAAGTCCTCCTTTTCGTAAATTCTGTAAACTGTTAGACGTTCAGCAGTTTATACACATACACTCACTTTACCGATAGGTAGTGCCTTTGCAAATAGTCTCCGAATAAAATACATACATGCTACGGAACCTATTAGAGTTTGCATGTCAAACTGTTTTAAGGTGAAGCTATGGAACCTTCATGGAATAAACAGAATACCTTTATAGTTTAAAATCAAGAAAATGGTGGTGTCACTTCCTGACATATAATTTTCCAAAGAAATTGTCCTAATTATTATTAAATATTTTACGGATATATGGTTATGCCTTTAATTCTAATACTTTAACAGTTCATAACACACAACCTACAATAATTTAATTTTATCGTAAATTCTGTAAACTGTTAGACGTTGTTCAGCAATTCATACACATACACTCACTTTACCGCTAGGTAGTGCCTTTGCCCTTTGCCAATCATTTGCCAATAGTCTCCGAATAAAATACATGTTTTTGCAATTTAGGCTACGGATGTTGAGGAATGCATACTCCTTATTAATACTTTATGGTTGTGTTGCTTAGCAATACTTACTGTTGATAAGAAAATGAGACTCGTATTATTCGGTTAACATCATTATACTTTTATTTTATCGTTTCTCTTATTACCTGTTTTTCTATAATCTCCACATAACTTTAACATGGTAGCAGAGCATGGTTAGGATAGAAGTTGTGCAGAGATTTAAAGTTGCGAGAAAGTGTACCTAGAAAAATCCATCGAAAATGGATAAGGCTGTAGCTGAAGCCTCAAAGGTACAAATAATGCACCTAAATGGGAACAACTACAAGCACTGGAGATATAGAATCGAAACAGTGTGCAGAGCCATTCCTGGAGCTGAACAAATTTTGGAAGGAAAAATAATCAAGCCCGGAGAACTAGCAAAGACTGCTGATGCTGCTGCCAAAGTAAAATATGAGAACGATTTACAACAATTTGTAAAGATTGATTGCATAGTATTGACTCTGATGACAACGAATATGACAGACGAGTTACTGGAGCAAGTCATGCGTTACAAAAGCGCAAAAGAGGTATGGGACGAACTAGAACGCCTATACAGTGGAAGTAGCGAAGACAAAAGTTACGATCTCTGTCTGAAGTTTTTTGATTATAAAAAAGATCCTGAACATGACATAAGGAAGCACATATCTGCTTTGAAGAATATTTGGCACGAGCTGAATAGCCAAATCGACACAAATCTGCCTGAGATATTACTGATTTGTAAGATACTTGGAACTTTACCACGAGATTATTTTGCTTTCAAGTCAAGCTGGCTTTTAATAACAAAAAAGGATCGGACAGTGGAGAATCTGACATCGCAACTGAGTGCTTTTGAAAAAGCATTGACTGCTAAAGAAGAAACGGAGAATACCGAGGAAGTATTAGCCGTGAAGACACAGAAGAAGACAAAGAAAACAGTTTTCAAATGTAATTATTGTGGAGAAGCTGGGCATGTTGTGCGAAAATGCCAAAAATGGATAAAAGATGGTAGACCGCCAAAACCGTCAAACGCTAAACAAAACCCTGTTAAGGATTATGTTATACTTACTAGAACCTTATTATTTTTGATAACCTTTTTAAACTTATGTCTGATGTATTGCTTAGCAACCGCTGTTATTAATTCAAATTATATTTTTACATGTCACAGCCACGACTCTTATTTTAAAATGATAAAATAGTTCTAACATGGTAGCAGAGCGTGGTTACGAGTGAAAGTAACTAGAGAAGTCATCAACCAAGTTTAAAACAACCCTGGAAGACAAATATTCATAATGCAATCACCAAGTTGTAAAATTGACATTGGTCACCTGGAGGGTGTGAAGAACTGGTCGACTTGGAAATTTAAAGCGACATTACTACTAAGAGGTATGCCTGGTGGATTGGATGCGGTAAACGGTGCTCTAATAAAACCCGTGAAACCTATTACCAACAATGTCGACGAAATTTCTCAATATGACAATGCTCTTGAAAAATATAATGAAATTGATAGTTCTGCATTACTTCTGCTTACCGCAAATATGTCAGATGAAACTCTTCAGAAAATCATGCGTTTTAATTCATCTAAAGAAGTTTGGGACGAACTACATCGTTTGTTCGATGGCACGTCTGTAGACAAAAGTTATGATCTTTGTATGAGGTTTTTCAGCTATTCTAAAGATCCGTCACACGACATCACAACTCATATCTCCAAAATAAAAACCATTTGGTCAGACTTGATAAATGAATTAATGAAGATAGATAAATCTGAATTACCAGATATCCTATTAATCTGTAAAATTCTAGATACTCTACCTGAATCATATTTCTCATTCAAATCAAGCTGGATATTGATGTCAAAGACAGATAGAACAATAGAAAATCTGACTGCACAACTGTGTGCCTATGAGCGCTCTATTTCTTTGAAAAATGAAGATCCTGCAGGAGCTCTAGCCTTACAGAATTATAATAAAGCAAAGAAGAAATGTGGATATTGTGGAAAAGTCGGTCACAAAGTAAGGCAATGTCATAAATGGAAAGCTGACGGTAAACCAGCCAAGCCTGAAAGTAAACAGACCCCAACAAATTTGAACTTAATGCTCATGCAAGTCAATACAGATGTAAATTCAATGCATACAAACTATGATACATCGAGTTGGTTCGTCGACAATGGTGCAACTAATCATGTCACCTGCCGGAACGACTATTTTTCTAGTTTTCAGCATTTTGAAGATAATCGTATAGTGATTACTGCTAATGGAGCTACTGTCAAAGCATTTGGCAAAGGTACTGTTGACTTGAAAACAATTATAAATGGCAAGGAATCAAGAGTAACACTCTGTGATGTATGGTATGTACCTGATATTAAGCGAAACTTATTCTCAGTACTGGCTGCTCAAGACAGACTAAATAAAAGTGTTTTCATGTCTGAAAGAGAAGACTGCTCGCTGAAAGTTGATGGACAAGTTAGACTGACTGGCAAAAGGATTAAGAATGGTGGCTTATACAAGCTCAATGTAGAGACTATTACAAAGTCAACACCTACTGTCAACATTTTGTCATCAGAAAATACACTACAACTGTATCACGAAAGGTTAGCTCATCAGAATAAAAAACATGTTAAAGGTGTTATAGAACGAGAACTAGGAATTAAAGTTCGACTAGATTCAGAATTGTGTACTGGATGTATTTATGGTAAAACCCACAGACAGTCTTTCGGAACAAGAGTACGAGCTAAATTACCTGCAGAAATTTTACACGCTGATGTATGTGGTCCATTCCCTCCTTCTTTTAACAAATTTCGCTACTTCATTTTATTCAAAGATGACTACAGCAAGTACAGACACATTTATTTTGTTCGACAAAAATCGGAAGTTTACCTGAAACTCCGACAAATGTTACAAGAATGTAAAGTAGCTGGATACTCAGTTAAAGAATTTCTTAGTGATAACGGAGGTGAATTTGATAATCAGAACGTCAGGTGCATTCTACAACAAGCTGGAATTAGACAAAGGCTCACGATGCCCTATACACCGCAACAAAATGGTCTTAGCGAACGTGAGAATAGAACCTTAGTTGAAGCCGCACGTACAATGATGCATGCTCATGAAGAATTACCGTCTGCTACATGGGCAGAATTGATAAATACCGCTGCGTACGTGTTAAACAGAACTGGTCCAACTTCAGAAAATGGAAAATCACCATTTGAATTGTGGTTTAAGAAAAAACCAGCAATAAGTCACCTTAAAATAATTGGATGTGAATGTTATGCTCATATTCCTAAACAAAAAAGGAAAAAGCTATCTAAAAAGGCTGAGAAATGCATTCTTATTGGATATGAGGCCGATGAAGGCTATCGCTTACTAAATAAACATGGTAAACTCATAAGGTCAAGAGACGTTACATTTAATGAATCAGTATTGACTCCATTTGGTCAAAGTGATTCGGATGAACAGCCTTCAGTCGAAACACACTTTCCTCTTTCAGTACCACCGATGTGTGATGCAAGGGAGGATGATTGTGTCGAAAATAGCCTGGATCGCGCTGCAAGTAGCTCAGATGAGCTTAGTTCGACTTTGCCCCCCACATCACCGGATTTGGTTGTGAGTCAGGAAATAGAAAGCCAAGATGACTCTACTGAACCATTACAAACGCCTTCAGAAGCATCAATGCCAGAATCGCCTCCTTATGAAGACGCCTTAGATTATGGTAATGATACTGAACGACCCAGAATCTCAGATGATATAACTGAGATAGCCACCAGAATGACTCTACGAGATAGAAGTCAAATACGACCACCTATCAGATTCGGAGATTACGTCATGATGTCAACTGAAATTTTTAATCAGATCAATGAACCTAAAACCTACAAAGAAGCAATGACTAGTACGCATAAAGATCAGTGGGTCAAAGCAATGGAAAGTGAGGTGAAGTCTTTAAAGGAAAACAAAACCTGGATAATGGTGGACCTTCCAAAAGACAGGAAGCCTATATCCTGTAAATGGATATATAAGATCAAAACCAATGCTGATGGCTCTCTAGATAAATTCAAAGCAAGACTAGTTGCTAGAGGATATAAACAGAAAAAGGGCATCGACTATGATGAGACTTTCAGCCCAGTTGCTAAGATGTCTACAATAAGATCGGTTTTAAGCGTTGCTGCAAATGAAGGCCTAAAACTCACACAGTTTGATGTATCAACTGCTTTTCTCTATGGTTCACTGAGTGAAGAAATATATATGAATCAACCTGATGGCTACTCTGATGGATCTAACAAGGTTTGTAAACTCAAGAAAAGTTTGTATGGTCTCAAGCAAGCGCCTCGGTGTTGGAATAAATGTATGGTGGATTATTTAAAAACCATTGGATTCAATCAATGCGATACCGACCCCTGCCTGTTTAAAAGAAACCGTGCAAGTAACAAAATTATTCTTGCTCTCTATGTAGATGACGGTTTGGTCGCTGCAACAAATCAGGAAGATTCTGAAAAGTTAATGAGAGAATTGAAGAGAAGATTTAAAATCACGACAAAAGATGCATCCTATTTTCTAGGATTAGAAATAGAGAACCATGACGGTAATATAAAAGTGTCACAAAAGCACTATGCTCAGAAAGTTTTAGATCGCTTTGGAATGGGTGACTGCAAACCTGTTACCACTCCTATACAAAAAGGTGAACTGCCAGATCTGGATAAAGAAGTGGTAGACCCTGCTTTATTTCCGTATAGAGAAGCTGTGGGAGCACTCGCATATCTGACCGTTGGAACCAGACCGGACTTAGCATATGCTGTAAGCGTTGTATCCCGAAGTCTAGAAAACCCTTCTAAAGAAGATATCCAAAGGCTGAAACGTATCCTAAGATACATCAAAGGCACTTTCAACTACGGAATAGTTTTTAAGAAGAGCTGCAATGCTGGAATTCTAGAATGCTACAGTGATTCTGATCACGGTGGAGAACAAAGTACCGGACGTTCAACGTCAGGCATATTATGCTTATACTCTGGAGGAGCAATATCTTGGACAAGTCGACGACAAACATGTGTTGCAATATCAAGCACTGAAGCCGAATTGGTTGCTGCCAGTGAAGCGGCTAGAGAGATTGTCTGGATCAAAAGACTCTATGGTGAAATATCTAAATTGAAAGAAATACCTAAGCTAAAGGTTGATAATGATGCAGCCATAAAGATCTCACACAATCCAGAACTCCACAGAAGAACCAAGCATATTGCTATTCGACATTTCTATGTGAGAGAACTCGTTGCTAACGAAGAAACACGTGTAGAATACGTTCCCAGCGAGTTCCAACTAGCGGATTTACTGACCAAAGCATTACATAAGCCACGGATTGTATCAATCGCAAAACAAATTGGTTTGATGCAGTAAAAGGGTTGCCAAAAAGGGAGGATGTTAAGGATTATGTTATACTTACTAGAACCTTATTATTTTTGATAACCTTTTTAAACTTATGTCTGATGTATTGCTTAGCAACCGCTGTTATTAATTCAAATTATATTTTTACATGTCACAGCCACGACTCTTATTTTAAAATGATAAAATAGTTCTAACAAACCCAAATGTGAATGTAAACATGAATGTGTTAGCCATAGAGGATGGATTGCCGATGGATAAAGTTAACTGGTACGTCGATAACGGAGCGTCAAGCCATGTTACTAACAGAGGTGACTTCTTCGAGAGCTTCGAGCACTTCAAAGGAACACATACGGTTACTGTGGCGAACGGAGAAACCATTGAAGCCATTGGTATAGGCAACATTAGAGCTGAAGCCATCGTTAATGGAAAAGTTGAGCAAATACTTTTGAAAGACGTTTGGTATGTCCCAAAGATTAAAAGAAACTTATTCTCAGTACTATCTGTGCATGATAACTTGATCACAAGTACGTTCGAGTCTAGACCTAAGCAGTGTGTAGTAAAAGTAAATGGAGAAGCAAAAGTAATTGGAACTAGATCGATTAAAGGGGGACTATTCAAGCTGGAGTTGAAATGTGTCGCGCCTAAAAATCAGGAAGTCAATCAACTACTGACAAACCCTTTACAAGTATACCATGAAAGGCTAGTACATCAGCACAAAAGACATGTTCGTCAGGTGATCGAAAAAGAACTAGGGTTAAAAATGGATAACAACCAATCCGACATTTGTGAAGGCTGTGTCTATGGAAAGGCGCACAGGCGTTCATTTGGAACAAGGGTTAGAGCCACTAAATCTGGAGAACTAATCCATACAGATTTATGCGGACCATTTCCATATTCGATTTCAAAGTTTCGATATTACATTCTGTTCAAGGACGACTTCACACGTTATCGTCACATTTACTTTCTTCGACAAAAGTCTGAAGCAGCTTCAAAACTAAATATCTTCTTAAATCAAGTTAAAGCAACAGGACATGTAATTAAAGAATTGTTAAGTGACAACGGAGGAGAATTTGTTAGCGCAGAATTCAAAAATATCATAACTGAAAACGGAATTAAGCAAAGATTCACAATGCCCCACACCCCAGAGCAAGCAGGTTGCGTAGAGCGTGAAAATCGGACGGAAGTTGAAGCCGCACGTGCCATCATGCATGCACATGATAAAATTCCTGATGAGTTGTGGGCAGAGATAGTAAATGCGACAGTCTACGTGTTGAATCGCACAGGGCCAACGAACGTGCCAAGCAAGTCTCCACATGAGTTGTGGTACGGACAGAAGCCAGCGATCAAACATCTTAGAATCCTTGGTTGCACCTGCTATGCCCATATTCCTAAAGCTAGTCGCAAGAAGCTGCACAAGAAAGCTAAAAAGGGGATACTCATTGGTTATGAAGGAGATGAAGGCTATAGGATCTGGGACAAAGAAGCATTAAAATTGATTAGATCCAGAGATGTGACTTTCGAAGAGGTTCCGTTACTGGAAAAATCAAAAGAGGATGTATCTAAACCGAAAGAGTCGACTCCTGTTCTTCAGAGGAACTTCAATCATAATTTCCCAAGTCTCGAGAATGAACATGAAATTAATGTTAATAGAGAGATTGGAGAACGACATGTTTCAGAGGATGAAATCGAAATTATTTCAAGACCTGCTTTATCAAGGGCACATATCGAAACCAATGAAGAAGTTGTAGATGATATGAATGAATCAAATTTCGAGTCCTTGCCTTCTGAAGAAGAAAACGAAAACCTAGCTGAAGAAAACAATTCTCATGAAAACCGCATGGTTCTCAGAGATAGAGCAAACATAAAACCTCCTGTAAGGTTTAATGAACATATTATGGCTCTAGAAGCCAACAATTTATACGAGCCGCAAACCTATAAGCAGGCAACATCATGTAAAGACAAAGAAAAGTGGACAAAGGCTATCGAGAGCGAAATAAACTCGTTAAGAGATAACGAAACATGGGAACTAGTCGAACTACCAAAAGGTCGAAAAGCCATACCATGCAAGTGGATTTTCAAAATAAAGACTAATCCGGATGGCTCTATTGATAAATACAAGGCTCGGCTAGTGATAAAGGGATATTCGCAGAAGAAAGATATTGATTTCCATGAAACTTTTAGTCCAGTTGCTAGGAGCAGCACGATAAGAGCCGTCTTGAGCGTAGCTACCAAGGAGAAACTGAAACTATCACAATTCGATGTGTCTACAGCCTTCCTTTATGGTACGTTAGACGAAGAGATTTACATGAAACCGCCTGAAGGTTATGCTGACGAGAGGTATGTCTTCAAATTAAAGAAGAGCTTGTATGGACTAAAGCAAGCCCCACTCTGCTGGAACAGATGCATCACAGACTACATCGTAAAGGCAGGATTCAAACAGAGTAATTCTGACTCCTGTTTGTTTGTAAGAAGACAAGGAACGGAGAAAATTATTCTGGCCCTGTATGTTGATGACGGTCTATTGGCATATACCAGCGAAAGAATGGCTAATTGTTTCTTGAATGAATTGAAAGCACATTTCAAGATAACAGTAAAACCCGCAAGTTACTTTCTAGGAATGGAGATAAAGAGGTACTCTGATGGTTCCGTTTTGCTGCATCAGAAAGCGTACGTCACTCGCTTATTGGAGAGATTTGGCATGGACGAGTGCAAGCCAGTGACAACACCAATTTTAAAGGCAAATAATGCTCAGGCTGAGGAAGGAACTACCACGACATTTCCCTACCGTGAAGCTGTTGGTGCCTTGTCCTATTTGATGACAAGCACAAGGCCTGATATTGCCTATGCAGTAAGCGTTTCGTCGCGAAATTTAGAGAAACCAACAAAAGAGAACATCCTGAACGTAAAAAGAATAATGCGATACCTAAAAGGAACTATGGACGAAGGTATACGTTACAAGACAGATAATGTTCATAGTTTGGAATGCTATAGCGATGCAGATCATGGTGGTGATATGGAAACTGCGCGATCTACATCAGGCATTCTCTGTACATATGCTGGAGGTGCTGTTTCCTGGTATAGCAAACGGCAGAGCACCGTTGCAATATCCTCGACAGAGGCAGAAATAGTAGCAGCGAGTGAAGCTGCCAGAGAGATTATATGGTTACAGAAGATATTAAAAGATCTTACTGGTGCTAACTGCCCTGCTACTTTAGGTGTTGACAATGAAAGTGCAATAAAGCTGGCGAAAAATCCTACAGAATTTCATCAGAAGACAAAACACGTCAGGATAAGATCTTTCTTCGTCAGAGAATGCATACAAGATGGAAGCATGACAATCTGCCATGTGGCAGCAACCAGACAGATAGCTGACATGCTTACAAAACCGTTGTATGGGCCCAGACTTGAAATGCTAAAGAAGATGGCTGGCATTATCAACAGGGGTGGATGTTGAGGAATGCATACTCCTTATTAATACTTTATGGTTGTGTTGCTTAGCAATACTTACTGTTGATAAAAAATGTGACTTGTAGGGGAGACTGGGTACAGTTGAAACAATTTTGCTTTGAACGCTCGTAGCACAGCCATTTTGAAATATAACAAACAACAAAACACATAAAATGAGAGAATAGACTTTTGTCTTCAAATACCTCTCAGAATTAGAGGCTCAACTGCCATATTTACTAGATAGGAAGAGTTTAATAAAATAATGTGCCACTGTTTCAACCGAACCCATACCAGGGGCGGTTGAAACAGCGATGGGGGTCAGTTGAAACATAAACAAATAAGTAATAAAAATCAGTTTCTTTATTCATATTCAACAAGAAATAGTTAAATTCTAGTATGGCACCATTTCTATCAGTCTTAATAATTGTTTCGAACATAAAAAGAGCTCTTCTGCTCCAGTTTAAACTAACAAACTAACAAGAATAAACAAAAATAACTAAAAAATCAACAATCAGTCTCAATAATTAAATGATAATATAAGATTTCCATATCTCAAATTATCTGTAGGAACAAAAACAAGCTGAACAGCAGCTGTTGTCTATAATTAAAAAAATACAAAAAAAAAAAACATTTGTTAAACTTAACAATTTTTTTAAAGTAAAATATAGATCCTAATCAGATTCATCGCAATTGTGGCAAACATAATGTCGCCCACCATCTGTACATTCTAAGTGAGACCACATTTTACAGCCTCCTTGACATTGTACCCATTTTTCTCCGGATCTACTGTCCGTGAACGCTCCCACACATATGAGGCAAAAATATTCATCTACTTCCGATGAAGCTGGTGAATCGGCCTTCTTCTTCTTTGCTTTACCTTTAGGTTTCTTCGCTGTAGTATCTTCAAGTATTGTCTTCTTTACCTGCTTAGATTTTTGTCGTTTCTGTCTATCTTCATGTTCTTTTCTTATAGCTTCTTTTTCCGGAGTGTCTGTGTAAATAGTAGACTTTTTTGTGTTGCGAGCTTTATTTGTTGTTTTCCGGGGGGCAGCTTTTGGATATGGCCGTATTATTTCAGGTGTAAATACAGGTTGTTTGCTTGTAGACGGCTGCGGTGATGATTGTTGAAGACTGACGTAACTTTGACTAGAAGGCAACCTCAGAGCAGCAGTAGCATCTCTAGGAGAAATATTTGATTCCGGTTGTATTGCTGTGTCTTGTAACTGATGACGTACTCCTGCACAACTTTGTGTGGGCGGCGTCGTTAAGCCTTCAAAGTTTTGTAGGATATTAGTTTCTGTATTCTGTATCGGGGCTAGTTGTTGTGGCACGTTTTCAGACATAGAAGCTTCGTTCAACAAGGAAGGTGACAGCGATGACGTCTCCTCGTCAGGTGCTAGAACAACTATTTCTTCCGGTGCAGGTGCGATTACCTCCACTGGTGCAAGTGTAACCACGTCTTCTACCGCATCATTCGGGTTTGGCCTGTCCGTTACGAATGACGGAGCAAAATCCAGATCTTGAAACAAATTCCGGTTGAAAGGGTATATTCCAGTCTTACGGAACCCAGCCTGAATATTCGACTGTGTCAGGGCAAGTGGCATTGCAGTTTTTATCATTCCAGGGATGTCATAAATGGACATAGTTTTTCCAGGATTATTGCGCATCCCGGCATCAGCGGTAGAGTTTATAGCTTTTTTTAACGGGCCGTAAACAGATCGATCTAAAGGCTGCAACTTGTGCGAGCAGTGGGGTGGAAATGAAAGTAAAACGATACCGTTTTCTTTGCAGAAATCCAGAGAATTTATGTGGACGTGGGAAGAATGATTGTCTAGAACAAGCAGTACTTTATGGGATGTAGAGGCATTTGAATGTTTCTTGAAATGTTTCAGTAACTCAACAAATAGTTCGTCTTGCATCCAGCCTGATGGGTTGGCAGTTCCAATAGAACCCACTGGACCATCTCTAATAAAATGATCTTGGTATCGAACCCTTGGAAACACGAACATTGGGGGAATCGCATTGCCCAACGCGTTTGCCGCAAAGGCTAGTGTGACTAACGTCCCACGTTCGGCAGAGGTGACAGCTCCTACCTGTCGTGTTCCACGCTTTGCCACAACTCTGTCGGGCTTTTGTACAGTTGTTACACCCGTCTCGTCAACATTGTAGATGTCTTGTGGTTCAAAGTGGTCACGGTCAAGGACAACTTGCAAGTTATCGTAAAAAGCATCCACGTTGGTCTTGTTAAAACTTGTTGCCCTGGAGAGACTGGTTGCCTGAGCTGTGCGCACCGACAATTCCACATTTCTTCTCATAAAAGAGCGAAACCACTCTTCTCCGGCAACCTGATTTTCGTTCCACGTAGGAGGTGTGTTTAAATTATATTTGACAGCGAGCTGGAATGCTAATTTTCTTACTTCCTTGACAGATAGACCAAAGTAAATATCCGCACAGCGGATCAAATATTTTGACAGTTTAAATTCCTGGTCAGGGGTAAATACTCGGTTGTGGGCTACATACCCCATACTAACATCAGCCTGGTTACCTTCTTCGATCGCTGCATCTCTTTTTTTCTTGTATCGCAGAAGAGAAGAATGGTGAACTCCGTACATCTCTGCAGCTTTTCGTAAAGAAGTCCCTTTTTTGACTTCTTCATACGCATTTTCGTACTGAGTTATATCACACTCGCCTCTGGAAGTTTTTTTGATACGTTGTCTGGGCATCTAGAACGAAAAAAGCAACGGTTATCATTGTTTCAATCGTACCCACAATAATTGCTTCATCCGTCCCCATACCCCTCAACTGCTAATAAACAAACATAGCGTCGAAACAAAACAACATAAACAAAAACGAATCACGGTTTTCGAACCTTCAAAATCTAACAATAAAACAGAAAATCACTCAAAATGCAAATGCTAATATCAACAAAGTAATTTGAAAAAGAAAACAATAGAAAATACTTACTTTTTGTCGAAAAAATATAATAGGGTCCCCTGGAAACGTACAAAGCGCGCGAAGTGCAACGCGTCACTGTGATTCATGTCCGGACTCGCCGCGCGCCGGCCGCGTCTCTCTCCCCTTGTACCCCTCACCACACCGCTAATAGTTTACGAGTTATTAGCGTTGGTTTAACCGTACCCTGCTGCAACCGTACCCAGTCTCCCCTATTATTCGGTTAACATCATTATACTTTTATTTTATCGTTTCTCTTATTACCTGTTTTTCTATAATCTCCACATAACTTTAACAACGGAACCCAAAAAATGAAATGAAATTGTATAATCTGCAGATAGGATGGTGTGGTTTAGGTTGGTCTACTGGTCGAAAGGGCTACTGTTGAACATGAGATCCTAGGTTGGATTCCCAAATTGAGCAAAGTGTTATTATGTTTTTAAACTGGAATTTCTCAGTAGCAGCCCGGAGTCTGGATTTGTGCCCGGTTGATGGCAATGGGCTCGCTTCCTATGAAATGAGACTTAAACATAACTGGCGAAATGTGGGTATACTATACCTCTGCTCCACCCTTCGGGTAAACAAAGCATGATGTTATGTTAAATCGGAATCTGGGAGCCAGTGACCACGTCAAGACCAGCCAAAACAAAAATCAAAGGGACTACCTACCTACCTGTTCTTGAAGCGTTTCATCATATTTTCAAACCGTCATATGAGTACCCTCATATGACGGTTTGAAAATATAGAGCAATCCAAGCCGTAGAGTCTGGATAATGCGTGTAGGTATGTAGAGAGCTCAAATTCCCAGTATAAGATGTAGTTAGCAGACTTATTATTAAACAGAAAGTTTTATTCAGTGAGTCTAAATTTCATTTATCTAGCTTCACTTCACATTTTCTATGTAGGTATACTACCTAGGTACCTACTTATTTTTATTTATTTGTATTTTTTTTCTAAAAGGCCATAGTTCTACTACGACCCATTTGTAGGTTACCTACCTACCCATTAATTACCGGACACCCTGTATTATGTGTTTAGCGAACGGAATCGGGTTTATATTTCAGTATTTTTCGTCAAAATAATGTTACCACAAAGTTATTTCTGAGGTTGTTACCAAAAATATTTCCACAAACTATAGACCTCATTCGCAAACGATTGATGTAAATTGCAAAGTCGCTTCGAAACATCATAATCTTTACTATGATAGAATCGAACAAATCTCACACGCTTAGATGCCACCCAATCCTCTCTGCCTACCCCACAAAGAAAAGCGTAAGTTAAAGTAGTTATAGTATTGTACCTACATACATTTAATGAAATGTGACGGATAAAGGGCGGGGATAAAAGTTTAACATGAGTATAACTGTGTGTCAGTCTCTGGCATCGTAACTCCCAAACAGCTGAACCGATTTTGATTTATTTTTGTTTAGTTTGAAGGATAACAGTCATGTAAAGGAGGTAAATGCCTAAAACGTAAACCTTTTTTTTTTCTTGACTTTTTACAGTACCACCGCTTATGTCAAACAAATAGTGTGTCATGCAAACCTAATCCTTTAAAAAGCTATTTAATTAAGGGGGACGCTACATGCTGGCCTGCGATATTCAAATTTTTCTAGTGTTCAACTAGAAAACTGAATTTCGCGACCCAATAACTTTAAAAGAGTAATTTAAATTAATTATGTATTCATTTGAACATTGAGGTTGATGCGAGAAGGTAGCCACCGAAATAGTTCTCTTTACAAAAAATATTAACGTATTAAGTTACATATAGAAAAAAATTGCATGCTGATTATTATTTATTTGTAAAACATGTTTTATCCTAAATTTCAAATACCCATCTTTCACCGTGTTTTTATGCAAAAAGAATTATTAGGATTATTATTTTCGGTAGACTTTTTCATGAAATATAAAAAGTTCATTCAGTGGGATTTAATGAATTTAGAGAGTTGTTGATTGATAATTTTGATGTTTATTATTCTGTAAAGCGTTCTTGATTACGGTCACGACACATATTTTATTCAACCTGCACTAGCCTGCTAATTGCAAAAAACGAAAAAATATATAATTTCGTGACACTCTTAGCGCATCCACATTAAGGCTCTCTTAACTCAAAACTTCTTAAGAGCCATTTTACATTTTTGCGCGAATATCTAAGATTTTAGTCGCCTTATTTACCTCTCATCTCATCATTATAAATACTCTGGCATTGACGAATACATGTAAAAAATAGATCAATCTTTTGTTTTGTCACTTTTAGTAGAACATTTACAAAAACTTATTTGTTTACTTTGTAGTAATTACTCTCCCACAAATAGTTTTCGTAAAAATCAGCGCAGGGTCAATTTCAGACTCGTATTTCTATCATTAATATGTAGAAATTTGAGTAAAAAAAATACACAAAACAACAGACATATAATCTAGTTGTTACATTTAGTACAAGAATATTGATTTTTAATAACATTAATTAGTAAAAAAAATAAAGTCTTATGGCAATTTTTACGATTAATTCGCAAGTTTATCGCGTTTTTAGGGTTCCGTTGCCAAATGGCAAAAAACGGAACCCTTATAGATTCGTCATGTCTGTCTGTCTGTCTGTCTGTCTGTCTGTCTGTCTGTCCGTAGATATTCTCGGTTTAAAAATATATATTTTTTTTTAATTTTTATATTTCAGTTGATTGAATGTAAGGTAAATTGCGGTTTACGATTTATGACGTTTTAAAAAAAAACTACTCACTCGATCTCGTTCAAACCAATTTTCGGTGGTAGTTTACATGGTAATGTACATCATATATTTTTTTTAGTTTTATCATTCTCTTATTTTAGAAGTTAAGGGGGGGGGGGACACACATTTTACCACTTTGGAAGTGTCTCTCGCGCAAACTATTCAGTTTAGAAAAAAATGATATTAGAAACCTCATTACCATTTTTGAAGACCTATTCATAGATACCCCACACGTATGGGTTTGATGAAAAAAAACATTTTTGAGTTTCAGTTCTATGTATGGGGGACCCCAAAATTTTTTGTTTTTTTTTCTATTTTAGTGTGAAAATCTTAATGCGGTTCACAGAATACATCTACTTACCAAGTTTCAACAGCATAGCTCTTATAGTTTCGGAGAAAAGTGGCTGTGACATACGGACAGACAGACAGACAGACATGACGAATCTATAAGGGTTCCGTTTTTGCCATTTGGCAACGGAACCCTAAAAATACCACGTTGAGTCGCGATTGTCAAATTTGATTTTAGTCGTGTCAAAATAATTTTTAAAAGAGATTATTTCTTGCAGAATCGCGGAACAATTCTCATAGCTAAAAGTAAGCAATTTTAGAGATAGTTTTGTTAGTTTAGTTCGGTGTACAACAGAATCGGCACCAATATGTAATTGTTTTAATTTTTTATTTTTATTGTATACTTTACATAACATATAGTTGTATTTTTTTTTTATTAGTCTAGAAATCTTTATTTTTTTCGTCGTTCGGCTATCTAAGAGAACAGACGTGTACACCGTATTTTATTAAATTAACTTCTTAAGTGCAAGCAAAAGTGATACTAGGAACAATAATAATTTTGAGCAAATTAGCGTGAACTTGAGTGACAGTGTTACGTGCTTATTCTATTGAACTTACAACCCGCCGTGAGCGACAGTTGCCGCGACCGCTCTTCACCACCTCGGGGAAAAGAGACAAGACCATAACGCACTGATTTTTTAACTCGCTCGCTCGTCGTACCATTTACGTTGTGTGTGCGGGGTACGTCACTGCTTCGTTCTAAAGATGAGTGCACAACAATCGGCAGCCGAAATAAATGTGAACTTATGCAGCAAAGGAAGTGGATCACTTACTGACCTACGTACGGTAGTAAAAGAAGATGGCAAAGTCACACTGCGAAAAAGAAAGCAGAATTTTGAGGTCGAAGTTATGCAAGAAATGTCCGACTTACGAACTGAAATGAAGAATTATTTCCAAGCCTTCAGCGAAAAACTTAATGAAATATCGAGCAATCTGTGTCAAGAAATGGTTGAAGTTAAAAATGAAATAAAAAACATAAAAAGTACAACCGATAACCTTACATCTGAGCAGAGTGACATTAAGGAAGAACTGAAAATACTGAAAAACCAAAACTGTGCTTTCCAGGAAGAGATAACCCTTCTCAAAACCAAATTATCTACCGATAATAAGACATCGTGTGACCTAAACAAAAATCCACTGCAGATCGATTGTGAGTACATGGCCTTAGAAATCCAAGACCGCGCAAAGCGACAGTATAATGTCATAATTGGAGGTATAAGTGAATTAAACGACAAAAACTCAACAACAAGGCGTGAATATGACACAAATCAGGCGCTTAACATAATCCAAACAATTTACAAGGAATGTCCGTCCCCCATAAGATGCATGCGTCTTGGCAAGTATAACTCGGAAAAAACTAGATATCTTAAGGTTACTTTCCAACAACAAGAAACAGTGATACATATTCTGCGTAACAAATCGAATCTCGCTAATGATAACGTTCGCATATTACCGGATCAAACACCAATGCAAATAAAATATATGAAGGATCAACGTGCGGAATTGATACGACGAATGGAAAGTGGTGAATTAGACCTCACAATAAGGTACATAAACGGTATACCGAAGATAATTAAGAATGCATCAAAAAACTACCGCCAAAACAAATCACCCGACCAAACAACTACGATACTTCAGAATTAGATAACGTAACCTATCAATATGTAGATACCTACCAAAATATATGTACATCTCTAGCCTCGTTAAGAATGTTTTATGCTAATGTGCGTAGTTTGGTAAAACCAGGTAAGCTTGATGAGTTAAAATGTATCCTACGAGGTTTTAATCATACCATACACATTGTGTTGTTAACCGAAACATGGATTAAATCTAAAGCTGATGCCGATATGCTGGATATACCCAACTACACACATATATTTAATTTAAGAAAGGATTGTATAGGCGGTGGTATTTCAATGTACATACATAAAAGTTTAAAATTTGATGTAATAGAGGAGAAATATGAATGCGGTAATAATTTTTTATGGATTAATTTATTAAAACACTCTCTGAACATTGGCTTAATTTATAAACCCCCAAATACGAATCTAAGCGACTTTCTTAGCATTTATACACGAAGGTTAGAAAAGAGCAACCGCAAAACAATTATATTTGGGGACTTTAATATCGATTTACTAAGTAGTGAGCGCAAAACAACCGACTACACAGATACTATACAAGAATCAGGATACTATTTACTAAACAATATACGCGAAAAATACTGTACCCGACAAACCAAATCCACAAAAAGCATAATTGACCATGCATGTACTAATATATGGAACGCTAAAGTACACATGGCAATAATTGAATCAACACTATCAGACCACAAACAAATCTACCTAGAACTCAAACAGTATAAACAGACCCTAAAACAAAAAGTTCAATATAATGCAATTGATTACACAGCTCTGTATGAGAACACACTAAAACACGACTCGACAGAAGCTGGAGACAACTATGCCATTCTTGAAAATTATATACTAAAGAATATAAATGACTCTAAAATAATAAAATACAAAATACTAAACCAGCCGCAAAAGGACTGGATCAATAAAACAGTAATTAATTATATCAATGAACGAAATCAATTATGGCATGGTTTTCTGACAAATCCAGAAAATTTACAAATGCAATCTAAATATAAAGCTGCTAGGAAAAGAGTAGAATGTAAAATAAAAGAAGATAAAAAGAATTTCTATTATGACTCATTTTCAAGATGTAGTAGGAATCCCAAAAAAATGTGGAAATTGATAAATACCCTAGCTAAAAATAAGATAAACGATGTCTGTACTCTTCCGAAACTCACGCTTGATGGCAAAGAAATAACAAACGGTACAGACATCTGCAACGCGTTCAATAACTATTTTGCTACTATTGGCTCTTTGTTGGCCCAGAATATAATGCAAACTAATCCTAACCCGCAAATTACATTAAATACGCAAGATACAGACTTTCGACTTACTAATTTAGACCATTGTACTGAGGATGAGATATCCAAAATAATAGATCATTTGGATAATGATACCAGCTGTGGAATTGATGGAATAACAACAAAAGCTATTAAATGCATTAAGAACCTAATTGTAACTAACCTAACTAACTGCATAAACAGTTGCTTTGACAGTGGCGTGTTTCCGGACAGTCTTAAAATAGCTAAAGTAACCCCTTTATACAAGTCTGGAACTAGGGCTGACCCCGGAAATTACCGACCGATTTCAGTGTTGCCTGTTATTTCCAAAATATTTGAAAAAGTTTTATACACTCGCTTATTTAAACATTTAATCAATACCAACTTTCTTTACTCACATCAATATGGCTTTCGTCCACACTCGAATACACTATCAGCCACTGTTGATCTAATTACTAAAATAAAGGATAACATAGACAAAAAACAATTGGTCCTAGGTGTATTTATCGACCTAAAAAAAGCTTTTGATACTGTTAGCCATCGTATCCTTCTCAAAAAGCTAAAAATCATAGGAATTACTTCTACAGCCTACAAAATGTTCGAGTCATATCTCACTAACCGGAAACAGATCGTCAAACTTGATAAATTTGCAAGTGCACCGGCCAATATACAGTGCGGAGTACCTCAAGGATCGGTCTTGGGTCCTTTGCTTTTCCTCATATATATTAATGACATTAGTACCGCTGGACTAACTGGACACATATCACTGTATGCAGATGACACATGCCTTTTTTATTTTGGCGATTCCATCACTCATATTATCTCAGAAGCACAGAAGGATCTTAATGTTTTGAATATATGGCTTAGTAATAACCTATTGACTATGAATGTCAATAAAACTGCTTTCATAATTTTCGCAGCAAAGAATAAAAAAATACCATCTTTTCCAAATCTCTCAATAAATAACCAACCATTACGTAAATCAACGCATGAAAAGTATTTGGGCCTAGTTGTGGACAGTAAGTTGACATTTAGAGCACATATCGAATACGTGAGATCGCGAATACTCCCACTAACCGGAGCTATACGTAACATTGCTAAATGCGTACCTTACAAGCTTAGACATACTATTTACAACACATTAGTCAAGCCACATCTGGAATATCTGATCCAAGTATGGGGACAAGCTGCTAAAACTAACCAACAACATCTACAACGAACACAAAATAAAATCATCAAAGTCCTCTTCCATTACAACTACGATACTCCTACAGAATTACTCTACAAAAACACAAAATTATTTAACCTACAACAATTGTATACTTACCATACATGCATGACTATCCGAAAAATCCTTAAGACCAACATACACACAAACATTTCATTTACACAAAAGACTCACAGATATAATACCCGTAATCAGGATGAACTAGAAACACCAAGAGTGAGAACCCTGTACGGCAGGAAAACTATACAGTATGAGGGGGTTCGGCTATACAATAAATTACCTAAAAATGTCAGAGAGTGTACAAGTATACCATCATTTAAAAAATGTCTAAGGAATTATATATTAGACACACAAGCTTAGCTATTATATTTTGGCTTGAACTGTTTTTTTTTTTTTGCATATTTTTTTTTTTTTTAATGTTTGTTTGCATTTAAGTCATTGCAATAATTCATAAGTGAAACTACGGTGTTCAGTTTCTTCGATGGCTTGAACGTCGCAATGTAAACATAAACCTATTTTTAATTTAATTAAGTTTCTCTGTAAGTGAACTGTAATGTTCTTTGAGAAATAAATGTCTTTAAACCGAAATCTTTATTAGACTGGATAAATAAAATAAGTATTTTCATAAATATCTAAATACCGCATTATAATTCTAACGGATTAAGATTGTTTAGCGCTCTAACGCACTAGCGGTTAACCGCGGGGGCGGCTAACCGCGCGGCTAGCTGCTTTTCCAGTTTAATATGCAACCGCTTATGATTGTACGCACTAAACCGCCACAAAATTTCAACCGCGGCGGTTGAATGCAGGGCCGCGGCCCGCTTCGCGGCTAGCCGCCATCTTGTGTATACGCACTGGCGGTTAGTTTGCAGCGAGCCGCCGGTGAGTATGCACGTGTTTTCAGTTGCGCAGCCATGAACTTCGACACAGAGAAATTCATTGCTGAAATTCAACAACGATAAGCTATTTGGAATTGTGAAGGAGCAGTTTATAAGAATAGAGATTTAAAACGGAAACAATGGGAAGAATTAGTAGATATTTTTGGAAAAGAGGAGATGACAACAGAGGCAAAAAAAAGTCTTGGTAAGTAGTTATTATTATTACATATATTTAAACGAAACAAAACATACTTTTAACATCTTAGAACATAATAAATACGTCTATTTTCAGTTAAATCATATTTCTTTGCCATTCTAATTTCCCATCAGTCATAAAATATTCGGCAAACAATTCTCTGTATCTCAACGCAGTTTTATTGTTCCTTCTTAACCCTTCCTGTGTTACATTTTCTGGCAAAGGGCAACTGAGTGAGTCGTCGAAACAATAACCATCTCGGTCTCTTACAAAATTATGTAAGACACAAGTAGCTTTTATGATATCTTTTGCTAGAGCGAATTGAACATTTAGAGGTCTATGAAATATACGCCACTTGTTTGCATAAATTCCAAAACTGCATTCTACGTATCTTCTTGCTCTAGAAAGCCTGTAATTGAACGTTCTTTTGGTTTCATCCAAATCTTTTTTTGCGTATGGGCGCATTAAATTCGTAGATAACGCAAATGCCTCGTCGCCTACAAAAACGTATGGGATACATGTCTCGCTGCTTTGTGAAATAGGTTGTGGCTCTGGAATATCCAATTGGTTTTTTTGCATTTTTTCATAGAAAACCGAATTTTGAAATATTGACGAGTCACTGAATTTACCAAAAGCTCCAATATCAACCATAACAAATTTATAATTAGTGTCGCATATTGCTAATAAAACCAAAGAGAAAAAACTTTTATAATTAAAACACATCGAGCCACTGTTATTAGGTGCAATGCATCGTATGTGCCTGCCGTCAACAGCACCTAAGCAGTTAGGAAAATTTGCTCTTTGAAAAAAAATATTGGCAATTTTTTTCCAAGCGTCTTTGTTTGGTTCAGGCAAACAAATATCTTTCAGACAAAACCACATTGCAAAACAAACTTCTCGTACGATTTCTGCTACAGTGCTTACTCCAATTTTGAATGTATAATGTAGTTACATGAATGTACAACCTGTTGCAAAATATCTGAAACAAACATTTTATTATTATTACATGTTTTATTGAATTCAATGTACCTATACTATATTCTTTATTGCACATATCACACGAATTACAACAAATCTATTACTTTATGACTAAATCATTAACTTGTTTGTTGTACCTATTGTTCTAGGAAAAGAATTACAAAAGAAATGGAAGAACATTAGGGATAACTTCGTGAAAGCTCTAAAGGACAATGTTACCAGGAGTGGGTCAGCGGCTAAGAAAAAGACTCAATACATATTTTACAATAATTCAATGTTTTTGAAGGACACAGTAACTATCAATGAAACTGATTCAAGCATGCAAAGGCAAGAAAATGAAAGAAATGAAACAGAAAACGTAGCTGACCCAGTCGTAGTACCACCGCCAAAACGAAAAAAAAAGTTAAATAAAGAAGATGTTATAGGAGTTGAATTGATTAACGTCTTAAATAAGAATGTAGAGTTGAAAAAGGCGGAAGAAGATGAAGATAGACTTTTCTTTTTGTCGTTGGTTAGTGAAATAAAAAAAGTGCCTGAACATATACGCCTACGTACAAAATCTCAAATAATGCAAGTCATTACTGAAGCCCAAACGTCTGGATACAACTACTGTAACTCTACTTGGGATTACGTACGACCATTTAACTACAACCAAGGGCCATCCCAAGGATATCAGACACCATCATTTGCTAGAAATAATAACCCACCACCGCCCTCAGTTCCACCTACACACCGTGGAACATGTAATGAAGAACAATCTGTAATCTCTCCTGAATCAACATATTCACAGACATCTCAAGAATCTGATTATCTAGATCTTGTTAATGATAATAATTCTCAGTAATAGTTATAGTTTACTACTTTTTTTTTTATTCCATTATGAACCCACATTGCGATTAAAATTAAAACATAATAACTATTAAAACTTTTTTATTTATCATAGGTACTTACCTTAATGTTATTACTAATTTCTCTTCGGGTTGGATACAATCACGAAATTTAGTATCTTGTCCTTTGATGGTGACATATAAAACTGTTAGTAGTTCTTCAAATGACGAAACACTCATTCTAACATAGCCGAAAAATTTATCTTGGTGCTTCTTCAGTTCTTGAAAACAACTTGCGAACTGGCCAAATTCGTTGCGTGTTTCTAGTAAAGGATGAATCCAGTATCTTTTTTTATTTTTCTTTCGTTGTTTTCGGGAGTAAAAATAAATAACACAAGCTATCTCGACGGCGTCCATTTTGCTTATGGGCCACGCGCTTTCGTGCGGTCCAACCGCTGAACGCGGTTTCATAGCGGCTGACCGCTATGGCGGCTAACCGCGAAGAAAAACGCGAAGAAACCGCATTAAGCGGTTGGACCGCTCAAACAAACCGCCTGGTGGCCAACCGCTGGTGCGTAAGGGCCCTTAGACCGGCTCGACACTCGCGTTACACTGTTTGTATTGTGCATGTGTGGATAGCTACGCACACATACGTAAGATTGCCGTCTTTTACCTAAACTCGAGCGTTCAAATTTTGTAAGAGGGCTCTTAACGAACAAAATAATTTTATTTTGCAACATAATAGAGATATCTAGTATAGTCGCGTAATGCCTCGCGATTAAGGGTCAGCAGTAGGAAATCGTGTTATGGGATTTTGATAAGTTTATATAGTAAACTTAAAGTAATTGCCACGAAAAAATACATCTGGCTAGCTCAAGAGTTTTACTAGACGATGAAAAAATCGGGTTGGGCATAAACCTTGCAGATGATTGTTAAAAAAATATTGAATTTCACTAAAAACGTGTAAAAAGCACTGCCGTATTTTGATAACTTAAGGCTTAAAACAAGAAGGCACCTATTGAATTTATACATAAATAAAAACAATAAAGAACAGAAAACCCGATGCATTTTTTAATTTTCCATAATGTTACTTCTGATTTGCGTAAAAAATTCGCAAACTTTCTCAATTTTGACGCTCGAAATCTCCATACAATTTACTATGGCGACGCGGTTTACCATTTATATAGCAGTGTTCGAACCGCGGAGCTCAGTCGACCGCGCGGCTTCAAGGTGGGTGCACGTCGCTCTTAGTAAAAAAATACGCGGCAAATAATGGCCTGTGCGTATACGAGATCCCCCGCACAGTGGTCGGAGTCAGAACAATTTGTACAAGTACTAAAATTTAAGATTTTTGAGCTCGATTCTTTCTGCACATATTTTGTATATTGTGACAATTCCTTATTTGTTTGTTATTATTTTTACGTCTTTCCGGTTCATAATTATAATCTTATTTTCAAGTACTTGGTGTGATATAATTTGCTCTAACTACATAATTGTTCTCTTTAACTACACAACATAGCCCTGTCGTGTTTGGGCTCGTAAGATTTGTCTCAACAAGTACTATAGATCTAGATGGTGTCCAGGGTCTGATGATGAAGTCGGAAGGTGCCCATAGAAACTCTTTAAGTATACAACATAACATCGTCGTGTTTGGGCTCGTTAGATTTGTCTTGACGAGTACTATAGAACTAGAATAATGTCCAGGGTCTGATGATGAAGCCAACCGGTGACCATAGGAACTCTTTAAGTATACAATATAACCTAGTCGTGTTTGGGCTCTTTAGATTTGTCTTGACAAGTACTACAGATCTAGATGGTGTCCAGGTCTGATGATGAAGTCGGAAGGTGGCCATTGAAACTCCTTGGTCAGTGGATATGAAACGGGCACTATGAAACTTTGGGATCCGGTGGGATGTGGGAGTAGTAGGGTGGGGGAATACCATGGGACACCTCAAGAACATTGACCTTGACCTTGGGGTCGTTGACCTTAAGGTCAAACTCAAAATTCTGAAATTCAAGATCCGTGGTTCTCCCAAGGTCACTGACCTTGACCTCATGGTCGTTGACCTTGAAGTCAATGTCAAAATTTCGAAAGTCAAGATCCGCGATTTCCCAAGGTCACTGACCTTGACTTCATGGTCATTGACCTTGAGGTCAAGATCAAAATTCCGAAAGTCAAGTTTCACTATTTTCACAAGATCACTGACCTCGACCTCATGGTCATTGACCTTGAGGCCGAAGTCAAAATTCCGAAAGTAAATTTTCGCGATTCTCAAGAGCAAAAACAGGTCAAAATTCATGGAAAGTGACCTTAAGGTCAAAGTACCTTAGGATCAATATAAATAACCACGAAGGGCATGTTAAGGTCTTCCAGACCCCGCCATCCCCTTCGTCGATTATTTTAAGTATACAACATAACCTCGTGGTGTTTGGGCTAGTGTTGCAAAAGACTCGAGTTCTCGAGTCGTAATTTTAAAGACTCGACTCAGTTATGCAAGACTCAGTGTGCTCAAAAGGCTCGGAGTCTAGAGTCAAGCCGAGCCAGAGTCATAATCGAGTCTTAAAAAAGGACTGGTGTTTTGAAAAGGACTCGAGTCTTAATAACGACTCGAGTCTTAAAATGAACTCGAGTCTTGTAGCTCATCATTCGAAAAAACTCGAATAACTTGTCAGATTTTTTTGTACGCAAAGTTTCATCATAACCACTCATTTGAGTTTATTGCCTTCTTTCTAGTCTTTTCGAATGATGAGGTACAAGTTTCATCTTCATGCTCCGAGTTTTTCTTTAAGACTGGTTCATTTTAAGACTCGAGTCCTTTTTAAGACTCGAGCCCTTTTTAAGACTCAAGTGCTTATCTGTAGACTCCAAGCCTTTTGAGCACATTGAGTCTTGCATAATTGAGTCGAGTCTTTAAAATTAAGACTCGATGACTCGAGTCCTTTGCAACTCTAGTTTGGGCTCGTTAGATTATAGTCTCAAGCAACAAAAAGAGGCACGTGCACTCTGAAAAAAAATCATGATGTAGACGTATTAATTGACTTTATTTTTGAAAATCATAATATAACAGCTGATTGATGTCTACATACAAAACTACAATAAACCACTACATCTCCCATCCTTCCTTACTAAGTATAAATGCAATAAAAAACAACATATTATCCACTTCTATTTTTAATATTATCTTCAAGGTTCCTGCCGCTCGAACCACTATGTAAACATCTATGTGTGCGTGAGCGAGGCGCGCGCGCCTACCGCTGAGTGAGTAGCGCTTCAATACCTAATTTTCTCTCGCGGTTGCAGTGTATCCGACCCTTAAATAGCCATAACAAAAATTATTATAACGATAAAAACAATTGTTTTCTATATATGGCCAGGTCCAAAATTATCGATTAATAAACTACGTACTTATATTATCGAATTAGTTGTTATAACCTCGCAGTAGGTTCGAAAAGTTGACTGCCTATTCTTCTCGGCGAAAAAAGTGTTTTTGACATGAGTGAGCTTGAATCCACCCAGCACCCAGGACTCCAGTCTTTTCGCTGGGCTCGGGAGCCCTAGAAACCTTGGAGTGTTTGCTACACAAAATAGCGTCGTGACTCAAGACACTGCTTATGTCCTTGGTGAATAATCAACTACTATTTCACAACTCAGTAGGCGTGTTTACTGTGTAAAACCATGCTGAGTGAAAGTGTGTACCAAGAGACTCCGAGATAAACCGCGGACAAATAGACGGACTTGACGAAATTGTAATGATTTCTTGTTTCAGTACGGAACTCTAAAAAAGGATCACCTACTTTACATTACAATTAGGATGAATGACGCGAAGCGTGCTTGGCGCCAGGTAGCGCCCACCGCCCATGCAATAGGGGACACGTACATCATTAGGGTACATCAATGGTAACAAAGACATTACAGCACCTTTATGTTCTAGCGATAAAGACGGTTACTATAGCGCACGTGTTACTCCTCGCACAGGTTAATATATTTTATTATTTTTGCTCGCGGACTGATCTATAGACTGCTGACGGCGACTGATAATAACCCAATTAGAAGGCTGCCAGTGTATACATAAAATAACTACACAATACATTTGACTACCCAAATGTGGGTTAGCGTTAACGACAAAGTATTATTATGCCTAAGACATGTAAGGAGCTAACCTTCTTACCTTCTTATTGCTGGCAAGAGTAATTAAACATCCTGAGCGATCACATAAATGATACACACATACCTACTGCAGGTAACTAGTACTTACGCATAGATGATTCCAGTTACTGTTAGGGGAGACCGAGGGGAGTTGAAACAATTTTTACATTTTGTTTCATATACCAAATACTTAGACAGAAATCATATGATTTTAGTACCAATCGATAGGTCATTCTTTAAGCTTGCGAATGACTAACTTAAAGAAATTGTAACCATTAAATATTACGGTGAAAAATCGACTTAACCGTAACAAGTCAACTTGTTTCAACTCCCCTCATACCGAGGTAAGATGAAACAGGGGTCGAGGAGAGTTGAAACATATGATTTTAAGAAGTATTAAGGGCTGTAAAATACGTTAGCCATAGATTAGGCAGAATAATTTTAAACCTTTGCCTCAATAGACGTAATGCCAATATAGTCTATGACAACAAAATGTTCTTGTCTTCTCGTGTATTTTTTCTGGTGTAATTTCCCGTAATAAATTAAAAGCTTAAAGTAATTGGTGGTTTCTGTGCCTTAAAAATATTAAAATGGTAGCAGAGCGTGGTTAGGTTCAATACTAGCCTAGCCAGTTCAGTAAAAACAAAATAAAAGTTGTAACAAAAACGGTGCGTGCAAATCCGTGTGAATACGACGACAAACTACAAAACAAAATCGACTCCGCCATCAAACAAATACAGCGTCTTACGGACGAAAAGACGTATCCCAAGTGGAAATTCACCATAGATATAACCTTCAAGAGTGAAGGACTATACAACATTGTCAACAAAGGCCCAACAAAACCTGATGATGAAGAAATGCAGTTGGATGCAAAAGCGCAACGCATTATAACAAGCACCATCGACAGAAAACTTCTATGTTCATTGATGTCGTGCAACACAGCTAAACAAATGTATGACAAGCTCACTATAATCTTTCAACAGCAAACAAGTCAACAAAAATGTCACTTATTACAAGATTTCTTTCAATATACTTATTATAACAGCAAAGACATGAACTACCACATAGGTATGTTAGAAAACTATGCTTATCAGTTAAACAGTCTCGGTGAAAAGAAAAATTATAATATGCTGATCTCCAAAATACTATCAACACTACCAGACACCTACAAACACTTCGTAACAGCATGGGAATCAACCCCAAAAACAGAACAGACTGTAAACAATCTCACTGCACGTCTATTAGTGAAACAACAGAGAAATAATAATAATAAACCCGCAGGGCAGCATGTGGCGTGCTGTTGGGCAGGCGACCCCACGGACCCTATCTCCCGGGAGAATTCTTGTTCCTCATCTCTGGCTTGCCTTTATTGGCCGGCTGGTGTGAACACTGACGAGGTTCAGAGCTCCCACCTCATTCTTGCCTTTATTGGCTGGCTTGAGTGGAGATTCGCAAGAGCAAACGTGCTCGGGGAAAGGAAGTATTCCAGTAATTGCTCGTAGGGACTTGACCATCTTCCGGGCTCTGGGATTGTTCTGAAAGCCGTGGAATACCTCTCCACTTCTCAAGCACCTCAGGAAGTGTTGCCCCCTTGTCGCTGCGTCACTATGTGCCAGCGACGTTTCCCGGGGGCCCATTATTGAATGTGCAAGTCATCCCCTGCCATTTAATCCGTGTATTTATAAAACATTGATGCGGCAGGGGCCATAGGCCTTCCATAGTTCTTGGTAACCAGTCTATTTCAGCCATCCAAATACATAATCCACCATCTTAGTTTCCATATCTTGCAATAGTCCAACACCAACCGGAGGTTGTCCTTGGGTGCACTTGTACAGTGTATACAGGGATAACCGCCGGTAAGTGCCTCACTTCATCTAAATTTTCTAAGGGGCCTCTGCGAGTTGGCTTCGGCCCCTCGTACGCCTTCCAAAAGACCGGGACCCTAGGGTCCCGAGATATGTTAACGTATATAAAAATAATAATAATAATAATAAACCCGCAGGGTAGCATGTGGCGAGCTGTTGGGGAAGCGACCCCACGGACCCGATCTCCTGGGAGAACTCTTGTTCCTCATCTCTGGCTTGCCTTTATTGGCCGGCTGGAGTGAACACTGACGAGGTTCAGAGCTCCCACCTCATTTTTGCCTTTATTGGCTGGCTTGAGTGGAGATTCACAAGAGCAAACGTGCTCGGGGAAAGGAAGTATTCCAGTAAGTGCTCGTAGGGACTTGACCATCTTCCGGGCTCTGGGATTGTTCTGAAAGCCGTGGAATACCTCTCCACTTCTCAAGCACCTCAGGAAGTGTTGACCCCTTGTCGCTGCATCACTGTGTGCCAGCGACGTTTCCCGGGGCCCATTATTGAGTGTGCAAGTCACCCCCTGCCATTTTATCCGTGTAAACAAAACATTGATCAGGCAGGGGCCATAGTTCTTCCATAGTTGCGGTAACCAATCCACTATAGCCATCCAGACCCATAGCCTAATTTGTTTTATTTGCATATTCTGCAATAGTCCTGCTCCAACCGGGGATTGTCCTTGGGTGCACTTGCATAGGTGCATACAGGGATAATCGTCGGTTGGTGCCCCCTCATCATTTAAAATTAAAATTGCCTAAGGGGCCTCTGCGAGTTGGCTTCGGCCCCTCGTACGCCTCCAAAGGACCGGGATCTCAGGGTCCCGAGAAATGTTAGCAATAAAAATAATAAATTACAATAAGCTGGCAACACTGTATTGACAGGACGTCTTATGTTCCTAATTTCAACAAAAATAATAAATTGGACGCAATTTTATAAGAAATTTACGATAGAAAGAAAATCACCAACAGAAAAAACCTTTTGGAATAATAAAAGACCAGGATAAATCCTAAAGCACCCAAAAACAGAGACAGCATCCTAAAATTAGTTTTTTTACATTATGGTAAACCATAATGTAAAAAAAACTAATTTTAAAACTGGCGAATCGGGGGTGACGTGACAGATGTCACCCCCGATAAAATCAAAATGAAAATATAAAATAACTAGGAATGTAAAATGGCACGATTAAGATGAAATGTTGACACGATCAGCTACGCGGAACGCACGCCCACCACCTCCGGATTCGTCGCTCAGCTCCGCCCCGCCGCCGCCGGAACCCAGCGCCATCGAGAGTGCTGTGACACCGGCCGTGGCAGTTGCGTCGAGCTCGAGCGACGAATATTTTTCCCCGCCGACGTCGCCAACACCTGTACGTCGGCAGGGGAGAGGCCGGCCACCGAAGAGCTTGGGACTTAGGGGCCATCCGGCCCCGAGCCGGGTCCCCGCTGCCGGTGGTTGTGTGCGGCGCATGAGATGGACTCAGTCTATGAACGAGAACGTCATGCGCACATATTACGGGTCTACAGAGGGGGGAACTAACTTCACTGCGTATCGTGATAGGATGCTGTCTCTGTTCCAGGAACTAGAACCAACCGTCAACGTCTCGGCCCAACGACTATCGGATCAAGTGCGGGTTATCCAACGCAATCACAGGTTGGACGACACCGCACTTGAAAGGCTGCGCTCAGAAGTACTGAACAACTATGTCGTCTCGACTCCGACACAAACCGCGGCACAAGGGTCATCTATTAATACAATTTCGCCGCGGTTCCATCATGTATATAGGCCTGTTGGTCTAGTGGTTAGTGACCCTGACTGCTATGCCGGAGGTCGTGGGTTCGATTCCCACCCAGGACAAATGTTTGTGTGATGAGCACGATCATTTGTTCTGTCTGGGTGTAATTTATCTATAATATGTATGTATTTAGAAATATATAAGTATGTTTATCAGTTGTCTAGTACCCATAACCCAAGCTCTGCTTAGCTTGGGACTAGATGGCGTTGTGTGATAGTTGTGGAATATTATTATTATTATGTTGAAGAAGAGGATGATATGGTTGCCACAGTAAGTAGCCAGTGCAACAACCGACTGAGGAGCGCTCTGGAGGATGCGCTTCGCGAGTATAGGTCTATCCCAACCGAACTTAGACCCCGATTACCACGGTTGCCTATGCACAAGAAAAATAGGGCGCTGGTGTGTGCCTTGGACTCGCAGCTTAAGAATTTATTCGAGAGCAGCGAGAATCTCGTCGATACACACTCGATCCTGTATTGCGCGGCTGTTGCGGCATGTCGTTTAGCTAACGTCAAGTTTCCAAGCTGTGACGGAGCTACTCGACCAATGCCAACCGTACCAGCCTGGCAATGCAGGATCGAGCGTCGTATCGATGGGGCCAGGGTACTCATCGGCAAACTATACTGCTTCAGGGAGGGCAATACACGACCACGAGTGATGCGCTTTGTAAGGCGGGCATTCTCGGGGACTGGAATCAGTCCTCCAGAATACATGTCCTGTGTCACAGAGCGCATCGACTTCCTGAAGCAGAAAGTCTGTGCATGGGCAAGCCGTATTCGGCGGTATAAACGGCGGGTGGACCGATACAAGCAGAATCGTACGTTCCAGAGCGATGAGAGGTGGATATATAGAGCTTGGGAGCGACCCGAACAAAATGTGACGGACGTGCGCTGCCCAGATGACACCGCCACGAATGCATTCTGGCGGGGCATTTGGTCAGTACCCGTCTGTCACGTTGAGGCTGGCTGGATGCGGGATGTCGAGCGAGTGTGTGAATCATTACCAGAAATGGAGTCGGTGTTAATTACGCCACAAGACGTAGCCAGAGCAGTCCGTCCGTTATCGAACTGGAAATCACCGGGACCGGACGGACTGCACAACTTCTGGTTAAAATGGCTCACCAGTTCACACAGTCGCCTGGCATCTCATTTCCAGTCATCCTTAGAGTCTGGGTCGCTACCGCAGTTTCTAACAACAGGCGTTACCCATCTGCTCTATAAGTCAGGTAGTACCGCGGAACCTAAGAATTATAGACCGATCACATGTTTGTCGACGGTTTATAAACTTCTTACATCCATTTTGAGAGCGAAAATTAGTTCGCACATTGATAATAACTGCATTATGTCGGCGTCTCAATATGGATGTAGGAATGGGTCCCGTGGTACTAAGGAACTACTCCTCATCGACATGGCCATAAGCCAACAGGTTCGTCGATCCCGCAAGGATCTGTCGACATGCTGGATAGACTATAAGAAAGCCTACGACTCGGTGCCACATATATGGCTCAGGAGGGTGCTAGAGTTGTACAAGGTTGATGCAACTCTACGCACCTTCCTTGAGTCGTGCATGGGGCAATGGAGGACAGTCCTTCGCTATCCGGGATGTCCACAGATCCAGCGAAATGATGAGCCTGTATGGATCAAGCGGGGAATATTTCAGGGCGACAGTTTGAGTCCACTTTGGTTTTGCTTAGCACTGAATCCTCTAAGCACACTGCTGGAGGATTCAGGTCTAGGCTATCGGCTGAGGAGAGGTGGTCAGGTTATATCTCACCTCCTCTACATGGATGACCTCAAACTATTTGCCCCCAGCAGACTGCAACTGATGGAGCTACTGAAGGTAACTGAAACTTTTAGTAGCGCCATCAGGATGGAGTTTGGTGTGGACAAATGTGCAGTCATGCATGTAAAGCGAGGT
This sequence comes from Aporophyla lueneburgensis, assembly GCA_932294355.1. Taxonomy (NCBI): domain Eukaryota; kingdom Metazoa; phylum Arthropoda; class Insecta; order Lepidoptera; family Noctuidae; genus Aporophyla; species Aporophyla lueneburgensis. Next base: position 15,225,476 of record OW028747.1, read on the forward strand.
GAGGTTATGGAATCCGAGGGAATCCAACTTTCGGATTCCGTATACCTCAGATCCCTTTCCTCATCCGAAAGCTATAAGTATTTGGGTATGTCGGAAGTGTTAGGCATCAACGATGCTGACATGAAGCAATCGTTGAAGGAGCGCTTCTTTGGTCGCCTGAAGAAGGTATTGATTAGTCTTCTCTCAGGCGGAAACAAGGTGCGCGCCTTCAACGGTTGGGTCATGCCGGTTTTGATGTACTCTTTCGGCATACTCAAATGGACTCAAACAGAACTCGACGCCCTGGATAGGAGGGTCCGTACAATGCTGACCACAAACCGGATGCATCACCCACGATCATCGGTGATGAGACTGTACATCCCGCGGAAGTGCGGGGGTCGAGGCTTTTTAAATGCAAAGACCCTCCACAACCGTGAGGTGTGCAGTCTCAGGGAATATTTTCTTAAAGCCGAAGTGGGTATGCATCGGGATGTGGTTGCAGTGGACAAGGGCCTCACCCTACTCTCCATGGCTAAAGAGAACTGGCGCAAACCTGTAGTACTTACTACCGATGACCGCAAGGAAGTATGGCAAAACAAGGAGCTTCACGGGTGCTTCTACAGGGCTCTTCATGAGCCCTGTGTAGATTTCTTAGCGTCCGTATCCTGGCTACGTTTTGGTGACCTTTTCGGGGAAACTGAAGGTTTTGTCTGTGCAATTATGGACGAAGTTATCTTGACGGAGACATATTATGAAGGACGGGACGGTTGACGTGTGTCGGGCATGTCACCATCCGGGTGAGTCCATCAGACATATTATCTCTGGTTGTTCTCGTCTGGCTAACGGCGAATACTTGCACAGGCATAACCAAGTAGCCAGGATTATTCATCAGCAACTTGCTTTGCGATATAAACTAGTGGATTCTGAGGTACCGTATTACAAGTATGTGCCCGACCCAGTTCTCGAAAAGGACCATGTCACGTTGTACTGGGATCGGTCTATCATTACTGACAGGACTATTGTCGCCAATAAGCCTGATATAGTGGTGATAGACCGGTTAGCGCGCCGCACAATGATAGTCGATGTTACCATTCCGCATGACGGCAACCTCGTGAAAGCTGAGAAAGACAAACAGATTAAATATCTTGACTTAGCACACGAGGTTTTTGACATGTGGAATGTTGACTCGGCTGTCATTGTGCCGATTGTCGTATCAGCTAATGGGCTGATGGCCGATACCCTCGACCAACACCCGTCGAGGCTATCGTTAGGCGGTTGGATCAAGAGCCTGATCCAGAAGGCAGTACTCCTTGACACGGCTCGCATCGTGAGGAGGTTCCTGTCTCTGGAGCCCTAACCACCGGTAGCTTGGACCCAGCTCCCGCTACCAGTGGATCACTATTTTTTATATTTTTTTTTGTAAAAATATTTAAAAATGTAATGAAATATGTAGAAAAATAAATATAAAAAATAATAATAATAATATCTTAGGACAACCAACACAACGTTGTCTGATCCCAAACTAGGCAGAGCCTGTACTATGGCAACCAGACAACTGTTAAACATCTTTACATATATATATATATATATATATATGTAAAGATATATTTTATAATATATATATATATATATATTATATATATATATATATATATATATATTTACATCCAGGAACTCATTTGGCGTCAAGCATGTTGCGCATCATTACGACGTCCACCAGTTCTGCTAACATTTTTTATCATCTGTTGATGAATATTGCTTAGTTTTTTGATTTCCTACTCCATCCTATACTTAATTTTCTTGCTCATTTATTTGCGGCAGTATTCTTCTTGTAGTTAGGCCCAAACATTTTTGGACCCCGCACAATAGTGAAGCTTTATTGACCTCCTACGTATATCAAAATTATTAATCTATTGCGTGGATATTTTTACGTCCAAATCAGACGGTTGGGATTTCAAAGTGCGACGTTGCCAGCATTATGATTCGTTTATTTATACTTGTCTCTTTCTTTCACGGAGTCTCGCAAAACGCATTGTCTATTCTAAGTAAATATTTTTTTAGTTTCACGGTTGACCCCTGACTTATTTGGGCTATTCTCATTTTTAACCGACTTCAAAAAAAAAAGGAGGAGGTTATCAATTCGACTGTATTTTTTATATTTTATTTTTTATTTTTGTTACCTCATAACTTTTGACTGGGTGAACCGATTTTGATGATTATTTTTTTAATGACAAATGAACGAATAACGCGATTAGATTAGTGCAGAGTATCTACCATAACTAAAGAGTTAAAAATGAAAACACACATCCACCTTATGGGTTTTGATTTTAATAGTCAGATAAAAGTTTTCTATCCTGACTTAAGGAATGAAAGCCTAAATACAGAGACACAGTATTGAAAATTATTAATCGTGTTTTTAACCGACTTCAAAAAAAGGAGGAGGTTATCAATTCGACCGTATATTTTTATGTTTGTTACCTCATAATCATAACTTTTGACTGGGTGAACCAATTTTGATGATTCTTTTTTTATTTGAAAGCTGGTGTTTCCCGAATGGTTACATTTTAATTTGGATACTCGGACAGTGACTCCATGTGAAAACTATATACGTCTTAAATTTGCATTAAGTATTTGTGCGACAAATGAACGAATAACGCGATTAGATTAGTGCGGGGTATCTACCATAACTAAATAGTTACAAATAAAAACTTTTTAGTTATGGTAGATACTTCGCACTAATCTAATCGCGCTATTCGTTCATTTTTGTATACCTATAACTACAAGATGTTACTACTGCTGTGGAATCAATCGTTCTTCCTCATCGTACGAAGGAAACCTAATATTAGCATGAGTTTACTACGGGTTTTTCTAAGTTTAATTTGACTAGATTCAAAGAGTACTATTAAGTAGATTTTTCTGATAATATAATATTATTCACAGCCTGTAATCGCCCACTGCTGTGCGTATCTTCGTGGTACTACAAAAGCGTGGCAGCCCCAACAGCATCCTGAATGCATTGTTGCACTGGACACGAAGAGCATTAATAGCTTTTTGAGTGAAACTAGTCCAAACGCTACACGAGTAAAAAACTATTAGGTACATCTCACTGGTAATGCTCTGCGCTCCCGGTATTCATTGACCCGATCTAGATTGTTCCTCAAATCCTCCGCTACAATACGCATATGACACCACCATTTAAAGTGACAGTAGGGTATCTATCTGCGCCTTTATTGGCCACCTTAACGATAAGCAACTGACTTTTGTCCGTGTTATATCTAAAACCATGCTCCTCAGCGTAATGCTTACAATCTTTATTAAATTTTCTGAGACCTGCCATAGACGGGCTCAGCAGCGCCATGTCATTAGCGTAGCTAATGTTATTAAATGCTAGCCCATCTATGTAGCAGCCAGCATACAAACTGCTGAGCTCGAGAATAAGCACATTTATATATAAATTAAACAGCTTAATTCACCCTGTCTAACTCCACATTCCATCACGTACTCATCCGACCGTCCATTTACCCATTTTACACATTTAATTTGATGTGTGTACCAGTTTTTAAAAACACTCATCAATTCACTGGGCACACACAATTTAGACCATAACTTGTCACAAAACACCATGTCAAATGCCTTTGACATAGGTATCCAAGAAACAGGCAAAAACAGGAGTCTTATTTCCTGTATAATATTTTACAGTCTTTTTATACATAAAATTGCAGTTTCCGTAGATAAGCCCTCTCTGAACCCATGTTGAGCATCATGGAGCTTGACATCATTCTTTAAAAGAGAGAGAGATTGGTCTGCAGTTCGCTTTATCTGATATATCACTAGTCTTATTTTTTACATTACGAACTTCAATAGTTTTCATCATATCCTTTGGCAGATAAGCGTGCGACACACAACAATTATAAAACAAAGCCAGTACCCTGGGCAAATGGATACCAGCGTTCTTTAAGTGTTCCACACTGAGCCTGTCGTGTCCCGGAGATTTTCCGCGCTTCATATGTACCAATACATTCTCTACTTCTTTTGCTGTATAGGTACCTTGAAGAAGGTCGCTCAAGTTCACCGTCGTCTGAGTTATGCAAAAAAGACAGTCTCGCGAGGTCTACAACTCACACAGCCACTAGTGTACCTGATTATAAGTTATCTGATCGTTGCGAAACCCTTCCAGGGTCCTTATATCTTACACCGGGGCTTAACTCCACTGCCGCGAGAAATCACGGTACAGCGGACAGAGCTCCGGTGGGATCTCATGGCGTCATGGAGAGTACGATTGTCGCAACACTCGCAACCCAGCGCTGGGCACGCCACAATTGCGGCGATAAGTCCCCTCTTTGAGGAGTGGATAGAGAGGCGCCACGGCGCGGCGTCCTCACCTTCCACCTGACGCAGGGTCACGGTTGTTTCGGGAGGTTCCTGTTCAGGATAAGGTGGGAGGAAACGCCCGGGTGTCACCATTGTGTGGATCACCCGGAGGACAGGGTGGAGCATATGGTAGAGGTCTGCCCGACTTGGGCGGCAGTAATGCTCGCGAAGGAGGAGGCAGAACGCGTGAGAGAGAGGCAAATTTCACGCCCTCACGCGCCTAATCGCCGCAGGAGGAGACGCCGTGGGCATCGGGAATCGCAGGCCGATTTCCGGCCGTCGTAGGCGCGGGCTTGCGGTTGGTGAGCAATGGGTAGCTCGCCATCTGATAGGGACCAGACCCGGGTTGACGGTGCGTTGTGTTCCACGTGCACCTCAAAGAGATGTCAGCGGAATTGACCGGGTTCACTAGGGTTGATGCCTGCCAGGGTTGCGAAGAAGTCCGAAAGGGAGATCGTGGCCCCCGGCAACATGGTAACAAAAGGAACACGGGTGGGTTTTAGTCAGTAAGAGTCTGACACGCCCTCCTGCTTCGCCCCGAGCGGGAAAAGTTATTTGATAATTTCCCACCCAAAAAAAAGAAAAAAGTGTCCTTGTATGCTAGGCTTAAGTACATGGTTGCAAATAAAATGATTTATGATTTATTTATCTGAGACGGCGATGGGTCATACATTCATAATGGGAGCTTATGCATTTATAGGAAAAGGAAGAAGTGCTATTAGATTCATATATACAGACGTCAAATATCGTACAGTATGAAAATAATGCATCAAACCGACATCCGTATAAGTGTCGCGTAACTTTGAAGCTATATACGGACGTCAGTTGACAGTATATACTATTCATACCGCACCATATTCAACGTCCAATTATTTTTCTAACGTTTTGCCATAGATTCATGTATACGGACGTCAAATATCGTAAAGTATGAAAAGTATGCATCAAACCGACATCCGTATAAGTGTCGCGTAGCTTTGAAGCTATATACGGACGTCAGTTGACAGTATATACTATTCATGCCACACCATATTCGACGTCCGATTATTTTTCTAACGTAGTGCCACAGATTCTTGTATATGGACGTCAAATATCGTACAGTATGAAAAGTATGCGTCAAACCGACATCCGTATAAGTGTCGCGTAGCTTTGAAGCTATATACGGACGTCAGTTGACAGTATATACTATTCATGCCGCACCATATTCGACGTCCGATTATTTTTCTAACGTAGTGCCATAGATTCATGTATACGGACGTCAAATATCGTACAGTATGAAAAGTATGCGTCAAACCGACACCCGTATATGTGTCGCGCAGCTTTGAAGCCATAAACGAACTTCAGTTGACGGTACATACTATTCATGCCGCACCATATTCGACATCCGTGTATTTTTCTACAGTCGCAAGGAAAAATAATGAAATAAACACACATAAATTTAAGATTACTATTTTATTATAGACAGATGGGTTACCCTATAGGTATGACAGGTGAAAACAATTGAAATAGTTTTCTGTATTTATAAAACTTTAAAAATCAATCCCTAAAAATTACGTAAAATAATTAGTGTTATTCAACGTATTAATGACAATTTACTTTTGTGACTTTCAGATCTAACATAATTAATTTTAAGAAAATATTAGATATTAGATTGTTGTATTGTTATTAGGTGTGCTAAGCGTATTCCGAACGTATAATATAATCAAAATCATATAATCGACTTCAAATAGCTGTATAATTTACGGATGACCAACACCTGATTTTCACAAGTGAGGGCACAATACTTATTTTGCAACCGAGCGTCAAATAAGCAGCGATACGTATGTGGCAACTTCGGCAAAGTGTGTATAACTGATTTGTTGTTTTCATTTATAAAATATATCGAACCGTTCAAATACAGTCGGTTTGGCAACGTCGCAATTGGACGCCAAATAATCGGCTTTATCGAAAGTGTCTTAAATGAGTATACGCACTGTCGATATACGCGCTACACGAGCGACGCACCGTTGATGCGGGATTTCGCGGAAGTTTTAGTTATACAAATGCAAGCGCTTCAGTGATTTTTTGCCTTCCGGCAATTTTTGTTGTACAGGTCGCTAGAGCCAAAAGGACCAAAGTAACACTGACTAAAAAAGTGGCGTCCGGTATGCGGACGTCTAAAGCCGGTGGACGCCAGATTAAATGCATTTCGGGCTATGTGGGACGCCATATCATTAGCAGGATAAATATATATATATATATATATATATATATATATATTATATATATATTATAAAATAAAGTCACTTCGCTGTCTGTCTGTCCCTATGTATGCATATATCTTTAAAACTACGCAACGGATTTTGATGCGGGTTTTTTTAATAGATAGCGTGATTCAACAGGAAGGTTTATATGTATATAACATGCGTAATATAGTAAATAAACACTTATAATTTTAGAGGTTTCTAATGTGATGTCATAAATAAACTCATTTTTTTGCGCTTACATTGCGAACGCTGGCTGAACCCTACGAAATAGATCAAAATAATGTACTACAGTATTGTACACCTTAACAAAGTCTACAAAAAAGTCCGCGATGGTATATGTCTATCTCTTAGGGATAACCCACAATAATAATTTTTTATTCTTTACTTTTTACGAGAAATAATGGCTTATTTACGAAGCGATTTTAAGCAATACAGAATTAATCCTTATCCAATTAAGTACCTTAAATAAATTGTGCATTTAATATAGATCAATATGGCCCTTTACAGCATGTAATTCAAATGAATATCTTAGAAGATATCAGAGTTTTAAAAAGCGGGAGCAGAGTGGCTGGCGGGCGTTCGTCCGTCCCGTCCGTCCGTTGGCAGCGGTCGGGTAGTACACGATAAGTAGGATTGTAATTCATATTACGTTGGCTTCATAGTAAATTCGAATATCATGTGTGTTCGTTATACTCAAAATAAACCTAATAGTATTCCAAGTAAGAGACCGCGAAATGGCTTAGATGTTTATATTTTTTTTGTTTCTCATTGTTGCAAAGACGGCCAAACGGATTTAGATAGAATTTGGCACAAAGATATATTTCTTGGATACGTAACAGATAGCATACCTACTTTATCCCGGTAGTAGGTTCCCGGGTGATATTTTCCGTCAGCTATACGGGCCAAGCCACTGGCAAAAGTACTATTCCTATAACTATGTTCGGTGTCTGGTAAATGATTGAGTGTCTGTATGGTAAAATAGGAGCGTTAAGGAAAACCAGGAAGACATATTCAACTAAACCAAGCCCTGTGTCGCAGTCTTCTTACTCAGAATACTATTAGTTTTGTTTTAAGAACGCGAACGCCAACACACTTGATATTTTCATAAACTATGAATCCGAAGGATTATTAATTATAGGTAATCGTACTTACTACTAATATTATAAATGTGAAAATAATGTATGATTGGGTGTTTGTTTCTCGATAACGCAAAAATGGCTTAATGGATCTGGATCGAGTATAAATTACCTATATAACCTGGATTAACACATTTTTACCGCGGTAGTACGTCCTCCTGCGTTAATTTCCGACATCCACGCGGGCGAAGCCGCGGGCAAAAGCTAGTACTTATATATTTCTAAATACATACATATTATAGATAAATTATACCCAGACACAACAAATGATTGTGCTCATCACACAAACATTTGTCCTGGGTGGGAATCGAACCCACGACCTCAGTCTTTGCAGTCAGGGTCACTAACCACTAGACTAACAGGCCAGTCAATAAATAGCAGCCAGTAAATAGCAGTGAATAGCAACAAAGTTCAGTTCATTTAAGGCGCTGACAAAATAAAAAACACAAAAATAAAAATAAGTGTTCAATTTGTAAAAAAGATAAACATGAAGAGAAAAATTGTTTTTTCAAAGGCACAATTTGTAAAAAGTTCAATCATAAAGAAAAAGATTGTTATTTCAAAAAGAAGAAAGATAAAAATGCTGTCTCGTTACTGACTGAAACATTTGTGATTGACTCCGGATGTTCTTCCCATATGACCAACAAGGAGGTACTTCTGCACAGTGCACAATTTGTAAAAAGTTCAATCATAAAGAAAAAGATTGTTATTTCAAAAAGAAGAAAGATAAAAATGCTGTCTCGTTACTGACTGAAACATTTGTGATTGACTCCGGATGTTCTTCCCATATGACCAACAAGGAGGTACTTCTGAAAGAACAAAAGGACTGCTCAATAAACATACAAACAGCAAATAATGTTTTAAAGCCAAATGTAATGGGTAAAATTGAAACACAAAATGTGAATTTTGAAAATGTTTTATTTGTGCCAAATTTGAAGAAAAGTCTCCTGTCAGTCCACGCCATTACTGAAAAAGATGGAGAAGTATTATTCACAAAAGAAAATGTTACTGTAAAGAAAAATAAAAATATAATTTTAAAAGGAACAAAAATGAAAATGGTTTACACAATATTGACTTAACTACAAATTCTGAAGATGCCTTACTGTCTTGTAAAACTGAAACCCCTGAAGACTGGCATGTGAAGTATGGTCACCCTGGAAAAGAAACATGAAAAAATATTATAAAAACAGTTGAAGGAATAAATATAACTAATGAACAAATAGATAAAATGTCTGGAAGCTGCGATATATGTATCAAAGCAAAACAAACAAGATTGCCATTCTACACAAGAAACAAAGCTGATAGAATAATACATACCATTCATACTGATGTGTGCGGATCGGTTACACCTGCAACCTGGGATGGTGATAGATATGTGCTTACCTTTATTGATGATTACACCGATTTCACATATACTTACCTGATTGCACATAAAAGTGAAGTTTTCACCTACTTAACTAAATATATACAGGAAGTAGAACGCCACACAAGTGAAAAAGTCAGCATGATTCGTTGTGATAATGGTGGTGAATATACAACAGCCCAACTTAAAGATTGGTGCAGAAAAAGAGGAATAAGATTAGACTACACTGTCATATACAGCCCACAACAAAACGGAAAGGCTGAGCGTTTTAATCGCACCCTTATGGAGAAAGTGCGAGCCATGTTATTTCAATCCAAATTAAATAAGACCCTGTGGGGAGAAGCAGTACGGTCAGCAACTTACCTTCTAAATAGAACACCAAAAGAAGGGCAGACGAAGACACCTATAGAGAAATGGACCGGCAGAAAACCTAATGTTAAAAATATACAAACCTTTGGTTGTACTACTTATGCAAAACTTCTAACGCCACTGAAGAAGTTAGATGAAAGAAGTGAAGAACTCATCATGGTCGGCTATGCTCCAACAGGTTACCGGCTATGGGATCCTGAAAATAAAGACATTAAAATAAGAAGAGATGTTGTCTTTCAAAAAATAAAAGAAAAAATAAATACAGAAGACGAACTAAATACAGAAGAAGACAAAATAAATACAGAAGAAGACGAAATAAATACAGAAGATGATAATAGAAATATAGAAGAAGTTGAAATAAATACAGAAGAAGACGAAACAAACACAGAAGATGACAGAAGAAACACAGAAGAAGAAAAAGAAGAAAGAAACAAAGAAAAGGTAATACCAATTCAAACAAAATCAGGTCGCGCAGTTAAAAAACCTACATATCTAAAAAACTATGAAACTAACATAGTAATAAATAAAACCACATCTGCAGAAGCACCAAATTCTTACAAAGAAGCTTATCAAGATAAAGAATGGAAACAAGCAATAGAAAAAGAATTAAATGCTTTAATAAGACTTGAAACATGGACAGAAACAGACTTACCTGAAAAGAAAAAAGCAATAGATACCAAATGGATATTTAAGCAAAAGGATGATGGAACTAAAAAAGCTAGATTAGTCGTACGAGGCTTTCAGCAGAAAATTGAAGATAATACAGAAATGTACTCACCTGTTGCAAGAATGTCAAGCATTAGACTGATGATATCCAAGGCAGTAAATGAAGACTTACCAATACGACAGCTCGACATTCCTACAGCTTTCTTGAATGGAGAGGTAAAATCCGAAATATACATCAAGCCACCTGAAGGATACACACCTGAAAATACAAACAAAGTACTAAAATTAAACAGAGCATTATATGGTCTTATTGAATCCCCAAGATGCTGGAACGATACAATAAATAAATTTGCAAAAGAAAAGGGATTTAAGCGTTCAGAATATGATTCATGCCTGTATTACAAAGAAAATTGTTGGATGATAATTTATGTAGATAATATCTGGATTATAGGAAAAAAGAGTGAAGAAATTATAGAAGCACTAAAGAAAGATTACAATGCAAAAGATTTAGGAGAAACAAAAACATTCTTGGGTATAGAGATAGAAAGAAGCAAAGACAAAATTAAAATTAAACAAACAAAATTAATTGATAAAATACTTACCAAATTTAACATGAAAGAATGTAAAGAAACTAAGACTTCAATGGAAGTAAATTTTAAAATAAATACTGAAATAGAAAAAGAAGAATGTGAAAAGAAAGACTTATACAGACAACTAATAGGAAGCCTACTCTACCTAACTACAATATCAAGACCAGATCTTACTTATTCAGTTTCTTACCTCAGTCGATACCTAGATAAATTTAATGAGACTGCTTGGAAGGCTGCCAAAAGAATTCTGCGATACCTAAAAGGTACTCAAGAACTAGGAATAATATACCTACACCAAAAGTAAAAATAATAACATAAAAGCATATTCGGATGCAGACTGGGCGAGTGACGGCACAGATAGAAAGAGTGTCACTGGAAGCATCATATTCCATGGAAATAATCCTGTAGCATGGTCATCAAAGAAACAACCCTGCGTGGCACTATCGACAGCAGAAGCTGAATATGTTGCAGCAGCTGTCACAGCACAGGACCTACTCAACATAAAAGGAGTTGCAAAACACCTCGACTGTTCTGGAGAAAACAATACACTTTTAGTAGATAACTCCATTGCTATATGCATAGCAAAGAATTATGAAAACTCCAAAAGGACAAAACATATGGACATTCAGTATTATTTCTTAAAGGACATTGTTAATAAAAGATTGATAAATATTAATTGCATAAATACTAATGATAACATAGCTGATTTCATGACTAAAAGTTTAGGATCAGAAAAATTCATAAAATTTAAAAATATTTTGTTAAAATAAATTTAATATTTTTGATACTAAGAAGTACAAAATTTTATTTGTATAAAATTAATATTTGTGTTAAGATAAAGTTTATTTAATTTTCTTAAACTGATGTAAAACTAAAACACTAATATTCTAAAATTAAAATTAATATAGTAAAATATAATATAAAATTGTAAAAGATAAAGGTTGTAAAATTAAGGGGGTGTGTTAGCCATAGATTAGGCAGAATAATTTTAAACCTTTGCCTCAATAGACGTAATGTCTATATATTCCATGACAACAAAATGTTCTTGTCTTCTCGTGTAATTTTTCTGGTGTAATTTCCCGTAATAAATTAAAAGCTTAAAGTAATTGGTGGTTTCTGTGCCTTAAAAATATTTCTAGTTTTCTAGTTTCTTTTATCAAACATGCGAATAAAAGTTCGTTAGCGCAATATTAAGTTTAACGCTAATAAACTGTCATTAATTCATTAAACCACCAACTGGTCGCTTCTTGACATACAAGATTCAAGCTCTTATGCTGATTCTACTGATTGTCGCTACATGGCACAGATTTTAATTAAATAATTCGGAAAGAGGTGGTTAGCGACACTAACCACCAAGACTGAAAGAGTTAAGGTATTCAGGGACACCGCTTTTACATGGGGTGTATTAAAGAATGCTGTCAAATTGGTCGCAGCACTTTTTGATAAATAAATAATTGGCTTTAGGACAGCAGACTACTTAGGGCGAAAATTGCGAGCGGAGCGTGCTCGAAAATTTTAACAACCGCTTCGTTCTGGTTAGGTTTTGTTATATATTTTTAAACATAAAAAATAGCAGTTACACTGTCGCCTTATTGCTAGGATATCCCTGCCAACCATGAGAATGATTAATGCTAGAGCGAGCGAAGCAAGCTCGAAAATTTTAACAGCCCGCTTCGTTCGGGTTAGGTACTTTTTGACGTTTTCAAATAGAAATATGAGTTACATTATCAACATAAACAGGATATCCCTGTCAACCATGAGAATGATAAATGTTAGAGTGAGTGAAGCCAGTTCGAAAATTTTAACAACTCGTTAAGGGTAGGTTTTTTTTTATGTTTTCAAACGGAAATAGGAGTGACATTGTCGACTTATACAGGATATCGCTGCCAACCAGGAGAATGATGAATGCTAGAGCGAGCGAAGCGAACTAGAAAATGTTAACAACCCCCCTCGTTCAGATTAGGTTATTTTTTTGATGTTTTCGAACAGAAATAGGAGTTACATTGTAGACTTATGCCAGAACAGCCCTAGCAACTATGAGATTGTTGAAATCAAAGGCGAGCGAAGTGAGCTCGAAAATTGTAATAACTCAACTCGTTTAGGTTCAGTTTTGTTTTATATATTCAAAAAGACCTAGGAGTTACATCGTCGACTTATGCCAGGAAAATTCAGGCAACTCAGAGTATTATGAACGTAAGAGCGAGTGTAGCCAGCTCGAACATTTTTGCCCACCTCGGATAGGTTAGATTTTCTTTTGATTTTTCCAAAAGAACCGGGAATTATTTGGTTGGTCGGTCTTTAAAGAAAAGCTCAAGTATCAAGAGAATGTAGACTGCAAAACCACAAACTTACTTAAAACTGGAATGTATCATACAGGCTCTTGACTGTTTGGGGGGGGGGGGTCATCCCTAGGACTCCCCCCCCCCCCCTCCGACCGCGCCTGCTAGATCAGTGATGTACATTCAATAGCTATTCATAGACAAATAATTTCTGTGACAGATCTAAGGACAGCTATTAAATCCTCAATGATGAAGAACAAGCGAACAAGACGGTTGAAATTTTTCTCTGCATCGGCATATTATAATTAAATAGACCCATTGCTTCATGTGATGGCGCTTCAAATGCCATCTATACACAGAGAAAAGAATTATTAAAATATGAAATGAATGTCTCAAACAGACTGTGGTATGTTCGGAAAAGTTTGGATACCTATTGCCACATTTTTTTATCTAAAACTATAAACATACAATCCATCTGCCGTGATTCTAAAGGCAGCCTTCTGACAACACCGATTTTAGAAAACACCGCGAAAGCGGTTTTCATTTTGTTTTTTTTTTACTTTAATGTGTAAAAATTGATGCAATAACACTAAATAAGATACAACGGGCACCCCTTTATAAAAAAAAACCATCATATATGTTATATTTCTTACGCAGATTAATTAAAGTAAAAAAAAAAAACAAAATGAAATCAGTGCCGTCAGAAGGCTGCCTTTTAAAGAATCACGGCAGTAATATCCTACTGTAATCCTACTTATCCTATTAATATTATAAACTCGAAAGTTTGTATGTGTGGATGTTTGTTTCTCTTTCATTCATGCAAAAGCTACTGACCCGACAGTTTATAACCTGAAGGAACACATAGGGTACTTTTTTATCCCGGTAGTATGTTCCCGCGGGCTAATTTCCGACCTCCACGCGGGCAAAGCCGCTGGCAAAAGCTAGTTATGAATATCACTGTTTTTAGTATACAAGTGTATATGTCATCGTTAGATAACAAGATCCGCAAGTTTATACATTTACTAGGAAATTTATAAACTTTCGTGGGATTCTAAACGAGAGATAAATTGTATTATTTTACGGTCACATTTTCGCAAATTTATCAATTTGCGACGTCTCGTGGTAAATTTATAAACTAACGGATATCCATTCGTAAGATTCTAAACGGTTCGACCAATCACAGAAGAGCTTTTAATTTTACACTTCTTTAAACTACGGAAAATAACACACTGCTCTCTGATTGGTCGATGCTGACAGTGGCAATGCTCGTGTCCCTATAAAACGTATTTTATTTTATTTGACAATGTACCTAACTGTCTTACTCAGATGTTAGGTTAGGTTAGGTTACATTGTGACCTTATGAACGCGAGCGAAGCGAGCGACTGTTAATTAGGTAAGCGTTTCAACATTTAAACATAAATAATATTTTTTGGCGAACAATGGCGGTGGAGAGGAACGAGAAGGAACACGTGACTTATTCAATCAATCAGAGCGCGTTATTGCTTACATATTATTTTACGCGTGACTTCGGTAAGTTTATCAATTTACGAAAATGTGGCCGTAAAATAATACAATTTATCTCTCGTTTAGAATCCTACGAAAGTTTATAAATTTCCTAGATAAATTTACGGTTCTTGTTATTTCCGGTGACATATACAGCTTGGCAAAAAAGAGTCTGGAAAAAATGAGGGCGCCTGCTTAGCAGGTATGGCCATCCTGTATACTAGGACTAAAAGTGATAAGATACTTGTTGTTTTAATCCACAAACACGAGATCCCGGAAATTATCAACAGTCAAGATTTCAAGACTTGATAGGCACACAGTCTTTAACTTTCATTGTATTTAGTAGATTGCGCATTATTTCGCTGGAATAACCTTTTATCTAAGAATGCCATCATAATAACATAATGAAAACTTATTTAGTTTAAAAATTAATTAAATTACACTAAGGGATTGCCGAATTTACCGATTGAACCCGATACACAAGACATAATGTTCAGCAATCGCATTTGCGGCCAACATCTATGGTATTCACAACCATTCGATGGTTGGTATGCCTGTATCTTTGACATGAATGATACTGAACGAATCCTGTTAATGCTGACAGTTTATAGTCGACCAGAAGGCGACTTACAGCTGCTTACTGTAGGAAACTAATCAGAAGTCAGAGAGTACCTATAACATGATGCATTCGAAAGGTACGGGCAATATCGAATAAACTTGAACAGTTGACTAATGAAGGCGTCAGGTATGTCTATGTGGGGTACATAACATTATCACTATTCACATGACATTGAAAATGAAATAACACGCTAAAATTAAGGTTTTATTTAAAAAGAAAAACGTGACATAACATCATTCGTGTATTCCTTTTCGGTGCTATGATAGATTTTTTCCATTAACACTGCTGTGTCAATTTTATATTTCTTATTTATGAAATCTAAATAGTGTAAAAATCTTTCTTAGACGTTTACGGCTCCCATTACAATCCGTCTCCTCAAACTATAGGTAATATATTACGTAGAATAGGCACCTGAAAAATAATAAATATAAATTATACTTTTTTTTACTGTGGTATGCTATAATAGCATTAAAAAAAAATAATTGCCTGTTTCTATAAAGTGTTGAACTTTTTTTCTGATTGCACACAGATCGAAATCGTCTAATTCTTTCTTCCGCCAACTGTTTTGGTGTTTCTCCAGGTGTAGAAAAAATCCTTAATTTTTTTCACCCTCATTAACAATTTCTCTAATTGTACTGTGACATTTACCTTGAAAAAAATATAAAGACAATCATATTAATTCCATACATTTTTCAATTTCAAGTATCAAACATCAGTCGTCAAAAGTTGTCAAACTAGAAAACATAACCTCAATAATCTATTAGTAAATAAAACAATAAAATGGCTTGAAACTTATAATACCGATAAAACTTAGTTTTAGAAAGGAAAAAAAATGACTGGCATTGACTAAAAGATACATTTCTTGGATAAATACCTGTCGTGTCGGCAGTTCTTTCGAAAACATTGTCAATCGGAGACAAAATTTGTTCCGCTTCAGATTCCGCCAAATTTCTTACGAAAACTTGGTATATCACAGCTCACACCACTACTCCTTATTGTTTTATTAATTTTTTATATTTACAAAAGCATTAATAATTGATAGTTAATTAGAAATAAGTAAAATACAACTGGGAACATAACACACTGACAGATTAGCTACTTGTTGATGATAAACAAAGCAGTGCTGCCACCAAAATAATATTTTAGTTCCAATGGTTACCACGACAGACTCTTTTTTGCCAAGCTATACTTTGCCTAATAAATAAGATGTTGGTGAAAATGAATTGTGATGCCAGCGTAAGAATACCAATATCTTTAGACAATTCTATCAGAGAAACTCTAGCACCCAGGTAGTAAATCTTTCGAACAGCTCGTTTTTGAAGAACAAAAATATTTTGAATATCAGCGGCTTTGCCCCACAGCACAGAAGAATGCCGTAGGACATAACGCTATGAAATTAACTAAAATAGACTAACCGAGCTGTATCAACGTCAGTTTATAGTCTTAAACAAAATTTAAAAAAAAACAGCCTTCAAGTCTGGTACTAAAAAAGCCGAAATGGAAAAACCCAAGAACATTATCTAACCCGCAAACGCGGGTGCTTTTGATCTTCTAGCAACCTGCTTGAACGACTCCCATTGATAAATAGCATTTTCTTTCATTGCTATCCCTAGGCACTAGTCCACACACTAGTCTACATACTCTATTTTTTTCTGACATTTACGTAGTCTAGTTTAGTCTGTCTGTGGTCTATTTATTTTTGGAACTGGAAGTCCGTGAAAATCGAGGATTTTACGTTTTCGTACGTTGATAATCATTTAATGAATACTCGCACCTTATTATTTCTACATAATGATAGTGTGTTGAAGTGTTTTACTGTTAAATAACCTGCTGTATGCAATACTTTTACTGTGTAATGCAATTCTTTGATTTGACACTAACACTTCCTGTTATTTCTATGAGCTGTCCCAAAAATATTTCGATCTGAAACAAATTGTGTACCTTATTAACATGTTTATTCATTTATTCTAATTGTAGCTGTATTAGGGACACCTCTGATGTAACTGCCATTCCCTTTAATTTGTGCGCAAAATAACTGTAACAACAACATTTGATTATTCTGATTTGGAGTTATTTTTCTAGAATTTATAACATGGTGCCAGGAAATAAGTAAAATGTCAACGGAAAATTGCTTGGTGAAAGCAATTTATTCCTTTAAGGGTAAAAACAATGACGAGCTATGTTTCAAAAAAGGCGATATTATTACTGTCACCCAAAAAGAAGAAGGTGGATGGTGGGAGGGAACTCTGGGCGAGACCACAGGCTGGTTCCCCAGCAACTATGTGACTGAACATAAAGGTATGCATTATTAGGCTACAAAACCTTAAATTAATTTGTTGATATTGCAATAATATGTTAACAGTTCTATAAAATTAAAACATTTTTTACAGATCCATCAGGTAGTGTGACAACATCGCCTATACGAGCTGCATCAGAAATACAAGCATTCAGAAATGTAGTTCTCAAAGATATAATAGACTCTGAAAAGGCCCATGTGGCTGAAATGCAGGGGCTGGTCAGCAATTTCTTACAGCCTTTGGAGAAAAGTGACATGTAAGTATTTGTTTTTATCAGACTTTAGACAGCATCCAGTCTCAAAAGGCTACCTTTAATATGTACTCTAAACATTTATTTAGAAAACTATTTAATAATAAAAATTATTTTACAGTTGACCAAAACAAATTGACAGTGTTAGGAGATCATACAATAACTGTTGTATATCAATTTAAGTTTTTGTTACTGCATATTGTTGCACTTTAAAAATAATTACACTTGCAATTATAACAAATTATTAATATTTTTAGGCTAACAAGAGATGAATTCAGGCAACTAACGGGCAATATTAATGAGGTGCTACAGGTACATGAGCAGTTCTTAGCTCTTCTGGATGAATGTGCAACAAAAACAGGGCCTGATCAGCGAGTGGGTGGTCTCTTTTTACAATGGGCCCCTAAAATTAAGACTGTTCATCAAACCTATTGTGCTGGACATCCCAAAGCTGTCTGCATTCTTGATAAGTACAAGTAAGTCAATAATTCTAAGGAAATAGGTTGTTTGAAAACATGTTAGCACTGCATTCTTAATTTGCTCTCTTATATTTTAAATAAGAATAGATGGTGGAACATATATAAATATTACATTCTATAATATTAGTAGCAAATAGAAATATTTTATATATAGAAACTCTTCATTTTAATAAAATCTAAGGAATTTTATTATTGATAAAAATCTGAAATTGCATTTGTGTTTGTAAGAATAAACTTTAGTTACACAACCTTTCCTTAATCCAAATTCTAAAGCCCTAATTGTAGCATATCTGTGTGAATGTGAATTATTTTCATAATTTTTAATTTATAATTATTTTAGGGAACAACTGAATACATGGATGGAGGAAGCTGGTGCTGTTTGTCCGGGGGTGTTAGTATTGACAGCTGGCTTATCAAAGCCATTCCGTAGATTGGGCAAGTATCCTGCCATGTTACAAGAACTGGCCCGACATGTGCATGAAGCACACCCTGATAGGGGTGACACTCACCGCGCCTCAGTTGTGTACAAGGATATAGCCGTAAGTTTTATTTTTTGTGGTTCTATATTTTGCTATTGTGATGTTATAAATCTTGTTTTGATTAATTTAATTTAAAAAAAAATGATGTCCTCTCATATAAAATCTTTATAAGTACTTGGTGCTCAAATCTCAGTCTCTAAATTAAGCTACAGTAAATCAGGTGTTATTCGATTTTTATTTAAAGTAACAGTATCGAAACCCTAAGAAAAACATTTGACAAATATATCTCACAAGATGTTTCTTTCAGAGTGGTTGTGCGGCATTACGGCGACAAAAGGAGTTGGAGCTTCAAGTGGTAACTGGTGAAGTTCGCGGCTGGCCCGGCGGTGAACTAGCGTCTCTTGGTGATGTGCTGCATATGGGCAGCGTCGCTGTGGGCCCATCACATCAAGACCGCTATCTCGTCCTCTTCCCCTCTGCTTTACTGCTACTGTCCGTCAGCAAGAGGGTGTCGGCGTTTGTTTATGAAGTAAGTTCCATTTTTAATATACTGTGAATGTTTATAATCTATATCTCTATTTATGATAAATTCCACAACAGATTTTGATATGTTTTCACTATTTCATGCACAGAAGCCGCTCTAAAGAAATTTAGATGTTCTGTCAACCCATTGCAACCTACCTAAGCGGGGATGGATCGCTAGTATTAAATAAGTTCTCAGTACATGTTTTTTTTTGTAGGGTTGTCTTCCATTGACTGGCATCACAGTCTCCAAATTGGACGATACAGATTCCAGAAAGAATGCATTTGAAATAGGTGGCCCAATGATTGACACGATTGTGGCAGTGTGTCAGACAAGGGCTGAAGCTGATAACTGGGTGAGCCTGTTACAGAAGCACTCCAACACCAGCAGTCCGGCCCATGAGCCTGGACAACCTCAATCATTACCACATGTAAGTACCTGTTTACAAATGTTCCCCACTTTGCTTAAACTATAAAGATGTCTTAAACGCGTCTAATAGCCATTCCAACTAGAATATATTTTGTTTATACACAAGACTAAGGTTTATTTTTGGTTGTATAGCTGACCCGCTCTCCTTCTGAAGGGGCGTTGTCTAGCCTCAACACTAGTCGCCGCAGCCTTTATCACGTCACGTTGCCACCGCCTAGCTACCCTTCTGCATCACCATACTATTCGTTAACCAAATATTTCGCGAGACTCGTTAAGAAAAAAGTTATCACGAGGCAAATGTTACGCAAACTTTTACATGAAAGAACGTGGGCTAAGGCTTTCGAGTTAACAGGATTGCCAGTGAGAAGAAGGCATAAAAATCATATTCGTTTAAAAATAGAAGATGATGGCACTATAGGTGCAGACGCAGATTATTCCGATTCTGATGATAGTGACAGAGAAACCGACGGGACTGAATCGTACTCGAGCTCTAGCTGTACTGATGCAGAAGCAGCTAGTAGTTCAAAAATGATGAGACAGAATGCTATGGAAAGTCCGCGAACAATATCATCGTGTAGTAGCTGGGGTAGTAATTTTGGTTACGTACGCTATTTCGACAACGCCCCTGATATGCATTTGGATGAAAGTCAATCAATGGTCAGGGCAGATTGTACACGAGATATATTTGAAGGTGTAACTGGCACTAAGATACCTCACAACACTATTTACAGTATTGATAGTGGCCAACAATATCAGAAATCTGCCTTAGGAGGTATGCATATGTTTTCTCCATTTGCCCCACATTCCGACGGTACCGAGAATTCCAGCTTCGAAGTAAGATCTTACATGGCCTGTGAAGATTTAGTTAACATGGATCAAAGTACACAAATTGATATGCTAGGTAATGAAGAAAAAGATTTCATACCAACAAGACGGAGTTTTCCAAATGTTAGTGCCAAAAATGAAGCAGTTCCCAAACCTTGGAAATCAACAGAGGAAAGTTATACACCTGAAGAAGACGATGCTGATGATAAATTAACATCTGATGTATTACAGCTTTTAGCTCCCCCGTCACCAAAACAGAGATACAGTCGCAGTCCTATAGAATCTATCATACTCGACCCGCCGCCAATGTTTAGAAACGAGGAAGATAACATGAAAATAATCAACGTTAATCTAAACGCCAATGTGCCCTTTCGAAAGCATTCGCTTAATTCCGACAAAAGAATAAGGCGATCTGTGTCTAAGTCTATGGTGGAAACTGAGAATTACCACAGAAATGAAGACGCCAGATTGAATAGAATGAGCTCACAGTCGGAAAACCACACAATGCATAAGAAATGCGAATGCTGTAATAGATCGATATGTCCTAGCCCGCGATCTTCTGATTCAGGTGTTGTGGGAAGTTGTAATCTAGCCTCGCCGGAGTTAAACATGCACGAATACTCGAGTTCTGGCACCACAGGCAATGATTCGGACGCTCACGACAAAAGCTCTGATAATTCAAAAGGTTCTTTAACGAATTTATCGCAACGAAGTTTTGATGCTGACCATCGAAAAAAAGTTACGTTGTCTGAAATAGAAGCGGCTACCTATGAAGATCAATGTAGGTGTACGTCGCCCTTCGGATCCACTGCTAGAACATCTTGCGTTACCAGTGTAACTTCGGAGAACAGTCTAGATGTTATGGATTCATCAAACATGAATGTGACGTCTACGTTTACAGCACTGCCGACCGTACCAACAGCGCAAGTAAAGCGCACCTCTATTAGATGTAACATAGAACGGTACGTACCAGAGATCAGGTTGAAACCTGATCCTCCGCCAAGAGTGTACAGGAAACCCAGCACTCACATTGAGATTCCGAAGAACGTGCGTCAACCCCTACCGTGCCAGTGGAGCACTTTAAACATAACAGAACGATCGAAGCCTAGCCTGCACTATCATATGCGTATTTATCGTGAAAAGCCCGAAGTCAATAATATGCAGAGGCAATCTCGGGCTAACGCACCACGTAATCGGGATGTCTTTAACAAGGAAAATAGACAAAGCATGGATGCAAATGATACGCAAATGCGCAAAACGAGATCTCGCAGTGAGGACTTATCGAAAGTGCAGAAGGGTTTAGCTGAAGCCCAAAACGGCTTTGTGGTGTATCGTTCAGATTTGTACGCACACTGGTGGATGAAGGCAAAATTACCCATTACCGTGGTCACCGACTCAGGCAAGGATTATTCTTTTGTAAAGAGCTACTGATTTGTGTCACTGGTTTGAAGATAATATTGCCTTGAGGATTTGTAACCATTAGATTAATACTGTCATTAGAGTTACCCCAGTGTTGCAGTGCTTTACTTGATCATCCTTGCCTGTGTTTATTCATCTTACTAACTACAAAACAATCACTGCAAGTAGAAATCACGTAATTATACTAACCAATTAAGATGAACATAATGCATGGTAAGGCTTAATGACCTGTTCCTTTCACATATATTTGGACATATACATTGAACAGAAAAGTTTTTGATTTCCTTATTTTTTTTAAACCCATTTGAACTGGGACTAAAAGTGTTATCATCAAGGGCAGATAATCTGTTCTACAAGTAATTCAATGTTATAAATACCATACTTATAATCCTTTGATCTGAAGTTTGAAATACTGCAGTGAGACAGCTGGCAAGTGTCCGCTAGATGCCCTTGCTTATTTGACATATAATATGTTTGAACAAGTGCTGCTCAAGAGAATTTGTAAATTTTCAAATAAACTACTTGCACATATGTTCTATTTGCTAACTTTTACAGTGTTAATACCTTTAACAAGTTTCCGTATTACGAGTGGAATTTTAAGTAGTAACATATTATGTTTTTCAACAGATGGCCATGAGCGACAGCAATAACTCTGATTTATCGTCTGGTCTAACAAACCACAAAAGATCACACTCATTCAACAATCATCAAAGCTACACACAACATACGCAACAAACGCAAAAAAATAAACAAAAGAATCAGTCGGCACGGTGGCTCTTAAATTCATGCGACTCTCTCGACCAATCACCAGCCAAGCCAAACAAAACTCCTATCGGCAAAAAGTTTTCTTCTGTTGATTTCATCGACACGGCTGGCTCCAACTACAGCAATAAAGGTAAATATGCGCATTTATTTACCACACGTGTTTCACATAAAAATACGTAAAGATTTTCAGGCAATTAACTTGTTGATGATTTCTGCATTAATCGTTTTTCCATACACAAATAATAATTCGTATACACTGTACAATTCCGGCAGGTCTTATCTGGACCTGTAATGTTTCTAAACGACATGAATGGGAACCATTGCTGCTCTTGAGTGGGAACGGCCCTGACTTACCGAGTTGTTCGGTGTGGTTTCGAACTCAGGGAGGCGCTTTACTGTGTGTATCTATCTTCACCACTGTTCTCAAAACGGTGAAGGAAATCGTGAGGAAACCGGCATGTCCTAGAATTTAAAATACGAAGACATGTTATATCTACCAACCCGCATTGTATCCGCGTGGTGGATTACGACCCATTTCCTCTCACCGAGAGCAGGCCTGTGTCCCAGCTGTGGGAACATTATAGGCTGGTTATTTATTCATATCCGTTACCAATTTTCGGTCACTCATATGTTATAATATGACGAAAGTATTAGTTATTTTTGTACGTGTTGGTAACAAATAAGATTTGTCTACTTACTGCAATATTTCCTTCCATGCACACGTAGGGTGGAGCATAACATGTTTACGGCCGGCGCCGCCTCTGAGGCCGCAATCATTCACGGTCGGTTCGGACGAAAACATTGGCCCCACGCACCCTTATGCGCCGCATCAACGAAAGTCCAATTCTTATGAAGAGGACGCCTTAATATTAAAAGTTATCGAGGCGTACTGCACCTCGGCGCGCTGCAGAAATGCTGTCAGTTCAGGTGAGTATCTTTGATTTGCTCCACCATAACATATAAATGACCGACAAGCCTTGTTAAAATACTGTAGAAAGAAACTACCATTGATAATATTTTGAACTAGCTACTATTTGCTTCGGCGTATTAAAAATAATTGTGAAATAATATTGACTCCTTTGTGCCTCTGCAGTACACCCAACAATAAAAGTAGACCGATATCGCTAAGTATGAGATGAATGCATTATAGAACTTATTTGCAAAGTATCGACAGCATAATGGTTGTAGTAATTGAATGATCGTTATAAGCAGGTAGAAGGTATCCACTAACACAGCGTATTTATTATGCAGTACCCAATATTCCGCTGGAGATATTCGAGTCGACAAGGAGGAGACATGCGAAGTCAAGAAACCGTATTATCAGTTGGTTCTTAGAATGAAAGATCTGTATATATACATGAAACCAAATTTTTCGCTAGTCATAAAAGTAGCGCTTGAGAATAATATTTGTTCAAGTTTGCTGTTGTTGGTGTAATGACGATAATATTTATTAATTAAGCACTTCGTGTATCAGTATATTAATTTATTACAATACTCAGTATCTCTCTCATATCTATATCGGTATTTATACAGGCACACATCTCTAAGTGCATGTGTAGCATGCTTTGATAATCTTTTGTTCACTGTATTAGCTCTTGTAGATCTGATATCGTTAGTATTAATTTATTCTCAAACTAGAAGATACGGTAACAATTATAGCAATTTTATTTATTGTATCTTTAGTTCGTATGAGTACAAAGTAGCTAGTCGTTGTAGAGGTTACTTATTTATTTTGTATCCGTATCGAATATAGACTGGATTATACGATGTTCAGTAGTTGAATATTTTTAGCATTTTCTTCCTTACTGCCATCACCAAAGTATATCTTGTCACTAACAAATCGCTGGAATCTCTTCAGTCTGCGCTTGTTGTGTATAAACATTAAACAAATGCCGGAGTATATAATCTAATATGGACTTTATCAAACTCAACCGTCTCTTGATCTGGTAGTCTGAATCTTTCTATTTTGTTACATGCGGCTGCCTTTAAATCGCACCTGCAGTGGACTGCGGCCACTTATCTCTCGGTAAAGTACAATATCACGCACCCGCTACTAACATACCTCACTATAACTACACTAAACTTCCGATCGTCCAGCGAAGTAATACGCCAGAATATGCCGGCTGTAGTAAAACGACAAAAGTAAAGCGTAACAAAAGCTCTTCAGCGGCGGACGCATACTTGTATCGAGGGCCGGACACTAGGAGGCTGCTATCGGACCGAAAATTCGACATGAACCGCTCTAATCCTAATCTGTGGGAGTGTTCCGAAGAGCGTAGACAGAAGTTAATGTGCGGCCGGGAGCGGCGCAGCGGCTCGCAGCCCAGCCTGGCGCCGCTGCGGGCCGCGCCGCCCGCGCCGCCCCGCACGCCCCGCACGCCCCGCTCCGCGCGCTCCTCCACCTGGTGCTGTGGCACCTTTGTCAAACAACTCACCAAATCTCACCATTTTGATTGACATAAGTAGAAAACGTAGTTTTATGCTCAATTATTGTTGTTCCTACATATCAATCGCCCTTTTCGCTGTTCGCTCGGATTACCTAGTATTTAACCACGTCATGTTATCTCGTGTCAGGTGTGACCGCTGACATTCTATTTCATTTTACAATTTTACATTTAACCAAAGCTGATCCCATTGACTAATATTATAATTGTTTGTTTTTATTTGAATAATCGCATCCTCATTTAATAGTATAGCTAATGCAAGTTGGAAGCAAGGTGAATGCTTGTGTAGAACCATTCGCTTTGATTTCAATTGAGTGGTAGTGCCATTGATGTAGGCTTAATGGAACGGTCGAACAAGCGTGTTATCTATGTTGACATAGATTTTTCATATACAAATGCATGTGTGCAGTATTATTTAGTAATTAGAGAGAGTAATTTTTAAATATTGCTTGTATATTTTATAAATATATTTTTTGTGGTGCATTATGAAATTATAGCATAATTTGCATGATTATGCTTATAGCAAGTTGTAGGGTGTAAGGAAATAATAATATATTAAACGGTTAAACGTAATTACACGAATTGGTGAATTCAGTAATGGATTGATGCCAAGGACGCAACTTTTTCATAGAAGATGTATTTATTATTGAATCCATTAAATGCCAAATGGTGCTTTATATACGCAGACGTCTATTAAGAGTCATTAAAATTGTCGTTACTTTGTTGAATATACATATAACTATTATTAGTATTTGTAAATGTATAAAATAATATGACTTGCGCCTTAATTATTAACTATACCGTAGAAAATTTTATTCCATAGAGTAGCTCTGTTTTATGATAAAGAATTGCCTCAATATTGTGATACAAAAACAAGAATGACAAAGATTTTATATCAGAACAGTAAATTCAGTAATGAAAACCAAAGAGCATATTATATTCGTAGGGGCTAGGTCTAATAGAGACAAGTGAGGCAAGTTATTAGATTGTGCGGCGGGTAATCACAGCGGGCAGCACCGGCCGCCGCGTGCCATTCATTTAATATTGAACAGGATAGCGCAATGTACTGCATGCTATATTTACATACGAACGCTACGTACCCGTGCCAACTGCAATACTACCTACGCTTTAACTTGTTTCATTGTATCACTTATCTCATACATGTCTTTGTCCTTCACCACTTTATTGCCTCGAAAGATTAATCTCAAAAAATTTGTTGTCCTTATGTCATATGTTTATTATTACAAAGTCACATTGGTGTATATGACTATCTATAGATATCTTAATTTAATACTCTTATTGAATCACGCGTCACATTTGCGTCACCAACAAGCATATTATAAGAACTGATTCAGCGAAGCGCTATTCCCACAGCCCATTAGGGAAAAGAGCTAAAAATAGTGAAGCTTGTCAAGCATATGCTGGCACTGATTAATTGAAGTGGAAACTGGAAATCCGCCTTGTGCTGTTCGCACACACCGCCTCTTTTACTGATTACTGCTGAAATTTAATTAAATATTTAAATTAAAGTAATGATTTTCAGTATTTTTTCAGTTCGCAATCAGATATAATATATTAATTTTTACGTCGATTTCTTCAATTCAAATATAAACGCAAGATTAGGGTACAATTACAATATACATATATTCATATCAGTGTTTTTTATTTGGAATGCGTCCAATATTGCTTCATAATATTTTCTCGTCACAATAGTACCGTGTGGCTGTAAAGCTTGACATTGCACAGCTTTCACTAGGCGAGATCATTGACACGAAGCTATCGATTTATTGTTGGTCGCGCAAAATGTACAATGCCTGCCCTTTGCCTAGGTAATTCTGTTCTGATCTGACATCGTAAGATACTCACTCTTATTTGGGGGGTATTTATAGAGCCTTTTGGCTTTATTTAGTATGTAATTGGCACATTATTATGGATACAAGTAGTAAGTCACGCTTTTAAGTGACCTGTGTCTGCAATGGTTTTTTTTTGTAATTTTTGTAGGGATGTGATGCAAGTGATCGATAAATTCTGCTGGTTGTACATTTTGTTAAGTTTAAACAGCTATTACTAGATTTCAGTATTTGTTTTTGAAAACGTGTCTATTATAAATTATGTATATGTTTATTAAACTTTTCGATGTTTGTAGTTTATTAACAATAATAATAGTGTGTAATTTTGTATTTGTGTATACCTATGTATTCAACTATTATTACTAACAAATTGATGCCTTTTAAGAGTTGGATTTAATCCATTAATTTCTGTTAAAATACGTGTTGTGTTGTCAAATACTGTATTATATAATAAAAAATAAACTCTATATGTATTACACATTTACTTTCTAACTGAAAATGAGATATATGTATGTTATTAGAATAACTTTAATATCATTGTACGTGTTTTCGTTGCTTTTGTGCCCATTTTAAGAGGTAATTTCTAGCACACATAGTACTTTGATATCTTTTAAAGTTTGCATTACATTCTGAATGTTTGTGTAATCGTTATAAGGATCATATGTACAACTTGTTCCTCGTCTAGTTTTAATATTTGTCGTGATTTGTCCTCAAAATGAATATATTGATTCCACTTTTTAAATACGAATGCACAGTAGTTTAATTTTAACTTGGATGAGGTATAAGTTTTTCGAAAATATTCATTTATCCTTTATGTATTACGATTCTAACAATCTTTACCTATATGTTAACGAAATTGTGTGGTACAATATTATATATATTTTTCTATGGAACTGTAGTTATTATTAACATCTTGAAATCGATTCTGCAATTAATGAGCACAAGATAACGTTGGCATGCCTGAAGTGCTACAATATGAACTAGTCGTTAATGTTCTATTGATTTCCAATACCAGTAATAGCTGCACTAACATGATATCTGATAATGAGACTTTCGACTCGGAAAAAGCATCTACAACTATTAAATGTACGAAATATAGATAGTCAATAGCATGATAATTACTTGAACAAGCGTTGATGCAAGGTGGGTATCAGGTAAAATATCCATCGAAAGCTAATCAGAAGATAATACAGTTTATACTTTCATAAAATTCTATTTCCAGAATGCGACGACGAGAATCCCGCGATAGAGGCTTTGGTGAGATCACCGTCGCTGCCGATACATTGTGCGTCGAGCCAAGCTTCGCCGAGTTTGTGGACGATAGTCATGCGACTGCAGAACGAAGTGAAAACATTGAAAATGGAAGTTAAGAACTTACAAATACAATTGAGCGAAGAAAAACACGACCGAACTCTTGCCATCGCTACTTTACAGTCGAGAAACATATTAATGGACGCTAAAGAAAGTAAATGCTAACGATTTTTTAAGAAGTATTAAACTATTATGTAAAAATAAGGTTATCTTTTATTTCAATACCCCTTTTTAGTTTTGCTGTACTTGAGACTAATCTATACAAATAAATAAAATTGGAGTGTCTGTTTTTAATATTAAAATAACCGCTTTTTACTAAGTGTATATGGATGTATACTCGGTACATATACCAAAACAATTTATTTTACAATTTTTGTCTGTCTGTTTGTTCTGGCTAATCTCTGAAATGGCTGGACGGATTTTGACGGGACTTTTTTTGGCAGGTAGCTGATGTAATAAGGAGTAAGTAAGTAAGTACTTAGGCTACTTTTAGAAAAAATCTTTTATTTTAGAAAAATACCTGCGTTAATTTCCGACATCCACGCGGGCGAAGCCGCGGGCAAAAGCTAGTCTTGAATAAGTAGATAGGTAGGTAGTGCCATTTGTAGATCTTTGACAGTCGCTACGGTAGTCAGAAGTTCCAAAGTCTAAGATAACTCACCCATTAAGAGATCAGTTAGACTGTCGCTCTATGATATTACTGATAGATACCAGCTGCATTTCGTTAGACTGGAATTTGGCCAAACATAGTTATGAAATGGCTAGGTAGATAGTGGTGATGATGGAGCAGGTAGTGAGTGTATGCTTTTCATGAAGTAAGTACATGCATATTCATACATTAATCATTTGACAGAAGTACGATTGGTGTGAAAATGGGATCGCATTTCAGTCCCTCATTCTTATACGAGCCGTCGGAATATACAATCTTCAGTAATAGGTGCACACGCCACAGTTTAATGAAATAGAAATAGGACATAATATTCAAATACCTACATAAGACATGTCACACGAGACCTGCGTTAATTTACCTATTGAAAATAATAATATGTATAAATTACAGTTAGAATTACGCAGGACCAATGCAAAAACCGGCTAAGTGCGAGTCGGAATCGCGCACGAAGGGTTCCGTACCATCCATACTAATATTATAAACTACCTTCTGCCCGCGACTTCGTCCGCGTCAAATATTTGCTCCCCTGACCCTTCGCGTCGCATCGCAGCCTGCCAGTTTACGTCCATTTTGTTTTTGTTGCTGTTCTGCTCCTTTTTACCGTAGCGTGATGATATATAGCCTATAGCCTTCCTCAATAAATAGGCTACCCGACTCAAAAATATTTTTTCAATTCGAACCAGTAGTTCCTGAGATTAGCGCGTCCCACCCCCCATTTTAAGGAAGTGGGGGGATTAGAAAGAGACAAAAAGTAGCCTATGTCACTCTCCATCCCTTCAACTATCTTCACTTAAAAAATCATGTCAATTCGTCGCTCCGTTTTGCCATGAAAGACGGACAAACAGACACGCACACTTTCCCATCCATACTAATATTATAAACTAGCTTTTGCCCGCAGCTTCGCCCGCGTGGATGTCGGAAATTAACGCAGCTATTAGAGTGACTTAGGCTACTTTTTATCTCTTTCTAACCCCCCACTTCCCTAAAATGGGGGGTGAAACGCGCTAATCTCAGGAACTACTGGTTCGAATTGAATTTTTTTTTTTTGAGTCTAGTAGCCTATTTATTGAGGAAGGCAATAGACTATATAAAATCACGCTACGATCAAAAGGAGCGGAGCAGCAACAAAAAAATGGACGAAATCTGGCAGGCTGCGATGCGACGGGAAGGATCAGAGGAGCAAATATTTGACGCGGACGAAGTCGCAGGCAGAAGCTAGTTATCTATAAAAACGGCAAAATACACGCTTGTTTTATGGGAGCCCTCTTAAATAATTATTTTATTCTGTTTTTTAGTATTTTTTGTTATAGCAGCAACAGAAATACATCATCTGTGAAAATTTCAACTGTCTAACTATTACGGTTCATGAGATACAGCGTGGTGACAGTCGGACGGACAGCGGAGCCTTACAAATTTGGTCCCGTTTTACCCTTTGGGTACGGAACACTAAAAATTGAATAATTATAAATTAATTGATATCCTGCATTTCTACGTGCAACTAAGGGGTGCCTATTCTAACCTACTAATATGTGTTGGAGTGGTGACGGATGGCTCGGTTCAACGGGCGCTCATCGGGGTGCATCGCCAACGTAGGCGTAGCACACAGCCCTGTAGGAATGCTGCGGTGTAAAACCTACTCGTGAACGATTCCGGTTCACTGCGTTCTCATTATAACTAAATAGGTATTTAAGTGATGCTTGCAGGGTAGCCCGCGAACTTCAAAGGACACTGCAAGGATTTGCATGAACTGTGGTTCGGGTGGAATCACAGTTCATGCAAATCCTTCCAATAGCTATGAGTAATACATTGTTGGATAAGTGTTTTTAAGCTGAATAGAAGTTATGAAAGCGCCAAGTTCCAAATCTTAGTCCGTCCAGAGTTATGCATTATTAAACAATAGCCAAAAATGTTTTTCCTAATATAATGCACTTTTTGAATTAACACTAGTAATTATCTACTTAACTACCGTTATCATCAGAGTCGTAAGGATTTTTTTAGAAATGTAACACAATTATAAGATATTTTAGCTTGTAATTATTTATTAAATAACGTATTATTAGTGGGAAAAAAATATATACAATCCTAGTGTGAGTCTAAAAGACAGTAGTATCTACTACGTGTATTATGCACAAAAATGCAATATATTACAAAAAAAATATATTACGTATTTGGCTCTGAACAGATTAAGATTTAAAACTTGGTGCCATAGTAACTTTTGTTCAGGACTTATCCTACGACGTATCAGAGGGTGCGACCAAAATTTGCATTATCCTTTGGTTACGTTTTTTGCAATTTGCAGTTGGTCAGTATCAAAAAATATGTTGAATAAAATATAATTCACGACTATAACACGTATGCTACTAAATTATAATCAATAACATCATCAATACAACCCTTCCCATTGAATGATTTGTTCATGAAATAGTAATTCAATGCACTGTATTTGTCACGATTTGGAATCATATTTAAATCAACATACAGCCTCATCATCATGGGCGTACCCAGGGGGGGCAGAGGGGGGCAGCTGCCCCCTTCCCTGGAGTTTGTGAATGTCCCTACTAACTACCTATCTACTTTTGTCGATAAAAATTAAGAAAAACAACATTTTTCTATTAAAAATACAAAATACAATAGACAATTAGAAATACAATATAAAACTTTTAAAAAACGTGAGCCGCGCCCGTTCTACCTGCTCGCTAGCAGCGCTGCAAGCAAAAATAACTTTAATTTCGGAAGTCGTGGTCTTTGGATCTTTATTTTAGTTTTTTGCCACGAACTTCCGAAATTGAAGTTATTTTTCACTTGGTTGTGTTTTTTTGGAAGTCCATTGTTTTTTTTGTTGCAAAAACGTTTTATTCTACCCTGCACTAGTTCGTATACCATTACTGGCCAAGTCAATAGCAGTGACAGGAAGTATTAGAATATCATCACGCTGAACAAAGTGAATTAAATACATGTTAGTAGTAGTGATTCGCGGATTCTGGCGCAAGCGCCAGAGCCCGCGCTTGCACCAGAGCCCGCGAATCTGTAGCACCCATCGTAAAAAAAAAAAAAAAAAAAAAAAAAAAAAAAAAAAAAAAAAAAAAAAGGTTTTGGTGTGCTCTGATCTCAAATCTGGTGCATTTTAGCGTAGGATGCGTGGTTCTGGAGTTATGCAAATCAATTAACTGTTATCTCATCTATTTCCGGTGGTCCTGCACCCTCATTAGCATTCCATTGTTCGCCTAATCCTTTTATCTATTATACTTCGAACACCTCATTACGTTGCGCCAGAACCCACGAATCTGTTGCCCTACGGTTGATTTGGCGTTCTTATCTATTACTCATTGTATGTCTGCTTTTCTATGTCATCAATAAAACACATTCATTTTTATTTCAATATTTTATTACTTTTTTCTACAAAATATGAGCGGAAGATCTCATCCACAAAAATATCATTGTGCAGTGTGTTCCCTGTAAATATGTTCGTAAAACTATGCATTGAACATCCCTGAAACTTAAATAGCAAATACATTAAGCAATATTCACCACAAACTGAAGTCCAATCATTCTGAATCCTATCAACATTCCAGTCCCATCTCTTACAATTCCTTTTCAAAAACTGGAGATGATATCGCTCAGGTGTTCGTCCATATGAATCAAAATATTGACCGATACCATTCGTATCGATATGTACAGCTACCCAGTGTGAACCTGGTTTATCATCCGCATCCAAATTGCATATTATATACGTTGGTACATGTGTATACATAGGTAGTCTATTAGCAGCATAAACATTATTTTCTAGACTGGGATGAATCTTTTTCATATGTTTTTGTAATTCTAGTGTATCCATGATATTACTGTTATTAGCAGATTATTACAGTACCAATCTATTCAATGGTTGTCATAGGAATGTTCAATTATAGTGATTTGTAAATATTAAATCGCATTCTTTGTGGGAGTCACAAAGCTTAGGATTATCATTTTGCTGCAGCTAATTTAAAGTTTGTTATATGGGTCTGATTATATTAAATAAAACACTCTTGAGTACATAGACATTTTTAATTAACTGTTCAACACAATAATGATTAAATAAATAAATTAAATACAGACATATTATTATCAAAATACCATTTTCTAATACACACAGCATTATTCAATGCACAATTCAATTTATGGTTCACACAATTAAAATCAGTTTTATTTTTACAGAACTTTTTTTTTAATGTCGCAAAATTAGGACATCCCTTCTCACCTATGTCAATCACTTCACAGTTTGCACATAACTCTTTAATCCACGTAATCTTTTCCAAACCCTTTGTCATAATTTTTTTATTTTCTAAATATGGTAAAATAACACGTTTAAACTCTTTGTAGTCTATGTAGCCTTCACTCCAGTAAATTCCTCGATTTCTTTCTAACCATCTCACCTGCTTTTTTTCTTCTAGTGTTAGGTAATGGAATGAATATGGTGGTTTCACCAAGAACGTCTGTGTATGATCATGACTCGCAATGGCCAATTCTTTGATAATAAAATGATTTAAAGAATCTTTAAATCCTTGGAGTTCCACTATAAGGGTGTCCGTCTTCATGATATCTTCTTAACAATGTTACTTAATGGTTTGTATTCAACAATGCAATCGTTCAGAATGAGACAATATGCTGAAGTTTGATCTGGTATCTCCGAATCACTTTCAATTTCTACTCTCACGTCCACAACTGGCCCTGTCTTTAGATTATCCACTTGTCTAGAGCAATCAATGACAAACAGCGGTGCTAAATCTCTAAACTGTTTTTCGCTTAATATGGGTTCCGGTCGACGTCCGTAATACGACTGTTGAAATCTGGTGTATTGCTCGTTGTAAATATTAAATCGCATTCTTTGTGGGAGTCACAAAGCAGGTTGATGCCTGTTGCGAAGGAACGTGAGATAAGTTTGTTGACTCATAGAGTTACAATCAGTTTCGTATGTGCTTAGTAATTTGCTTTAGATAAGAATGGTGCTATATAAGATCGAACAGTTGCAGTCATGCAGTCAGTCTATGGTCGTTTGACCACAGTGGATTGTATACGTCTACCAATACTACGTTTGTGTTACTTCAACGCATCAATGGCCATGGAGGTAAGTGTTTATTCTATTGACAAACTTACTTGTATTTCTGTTGTTGTTTCCTAACGTGTGTGATTAAGTGTAAACAAATTGATATTAACGTGATAACTCTGTTGTTGCAGAGATCATTCAGCTTCGCAGACGATAATGAAAATACCTATAAACAGTATTACTACTCGCCACTCTCTCCTCAACACGAAGAAGAGAGTGATGATATCGTCGTTAATAACACAGACGATGGTGGAAAAAGGAAATCGCAACCGATTGATCAATTTTTTGAAGTGGTACCAAAAATAAAAAGGAAGAAGCTGCTATCCTCGACTGTGACACGAGCTGCTAGAGATGGCGTATCATACATCTCTACAAATTCTGACGACGGAGACCAAGCGACGCATCTCATAAAAATTGAAATGTATGATATGAAGAAACTATCCAAGATTCCAACTAGTGATCACTGGAAGCACGCTACCACGAGGATTAAATATTACATAAAGAATAATAAGGATAGCATCTACGACAACACAAACGGCCTCGTATACAATATTACAAAGACAATAGCAGAAAGTGAAAAAGTTAAAAAATACTTTTTTAACAATGACACTCATTAGTGGATTAGTGAATGTGATTCTGTTTACTTAAAGTACTTCTGTGTACTCATTAGATTTTACATGACTTTCCTAATCCTTTGCTAGACTATGAATATTGGACATTATTTGAAATTGGGTATCAGTTGCTCTACCAACACTTAACTGTTACTTACTGTGCTACATACTTTCTTCTTTATTATAAAGATGGAAAACTTCAGTGAAATGTGCACCAGTGCTTTCTTTTCCGCGCCCATTGAAGAGAATATAGAACAATCCAACAGCGAATTCAATCAGGAGCTGTCTAAAGTTTATGATGAAATAGAGAAGCATGAACTGTTCGAT
The DNA here is from genome assembly GCA_932294355.1 of Aporophyla lueneburgensis. Classification (NCBI taxonomy): domain Eukaryota; kingdom Metazoa; phylum Arthropoda; class Insecta; order Lepidoptera; family Noctuidae; genus Aporophyla; species Aporophyla lueneburgensis. The sequence continues at coordinate 15,260,356 of OW028747.1, forward strand.
TCATCGTATGATGATGAGTTGTATAATCAATGTTTGATGGTTGAAACAAAGTTGATGTAAGTATTAGAAGTACAAACTCAATAAGAAATATTATTGTAGTAATGTTTTATTTTAAGATTTGCCTAATAATTTTCTTTTTGTTACAGTCAACAACAAGTTGGAAGAGGTATCAAACGAGGTATCACTACTGATGAAAATAAGGTCACCAAGAAAGCAAAATTTGATGAAGGAGCTTCTACATCATCAATTGAAACCAATGACGTGGACAACAATAAGGTGGAATGTGATACATGTCATGTTTATATTAATAAAAGGTATCTAAACAACCATTTAAAAAGCAATTCACATAAAAATAATCTTTTAAAATCACATAATTCATTAACAAATGTTACAGTTGTTGAAACCGCTTTTGGCAATCGAATTTTAACATATAGAATTAATAGTAAAACACTTCAATCGGGACAATATTTTGAAACACCGGAATCGTTTTTAAATTCGCTAAAAATTGATATCTTATTTTTGATAAATGAATGTATTCAACAACATACAATTTTTAAAATAAACTTCATATTGCATGCTGATTTCATACAACAAACTAAAGATATTAAAAATACGTTTGATTTTCAAACGTTTAATTACATAATTTGTCAGGGAGATGACTTAAATATTTTTTATTCATCATTAATAGACACTGTAGTCGGTAAAATTTGTCAATTTGAAAAAAAAGATAGTGGTTGGAGTCTTAATCAAATTAAATACATAGATATGAATGTTAACAAATTCAACCCCCTACGTGGTAGTTCATATATCGACCTTCCTCAAGATATTAAATCAAAAAAAGCTGTAATCAATGTTAAAAATAATGATAATATGTGTTTCAAATGGGCATTACTCTCTGGTTTATATCCTGGATGTAAAAGTGTAGATCGGGTAGCATCTTACGCAATTCATGGAAATAAACTAAAATTTACTGGTATTTCTTTTCCGGTTATAATTGCAGATATATCAAAAGTAGAGAAATTAAACAATATTAGTATTAATGTTTTTGGCTTAGAGTATAATAAAGAAAAAAAGTGTAATTCTGTTGTAGGTCCTTTATATTTAACAAAATGTCGTACACCTAATCATATTAACCTACTATATATATCGAATGGTACTAACAATCATTACTGTTATATTAAAAACTTATCGCGATTAGTTAGTTCACAAATATCAAGACATCATTGTGCAGTTTATATATGTGATTCATGTTTACTTCATTTCCCATCAGAGGAAAGACTTAATAACCATCAACAATATGATTGCGCTCACATTTGTACGTAATTACCAAACGGTGAGGATTCCAAAAAGGATTGGTTTGGTAAAGCAACCTCAAATAATAAATTAAAATTTGATAAATTCGTGAAAAAGTTGAAAATGCCCTTTGTGGTTTATGCAGACTTTGAGGCATTTTTGAACCCAATAGAATCATGTAGTAACGATCCATCCAAGCCTAGTACAATTAATATTCAAAAACATGAAGTGTATAGTTTTGGATATTACATTAAATGTTCATATGATAACAGATTATCAAAATATGAGACGTATAGTGGGTCAAACTGTGCACAAGTGTTTATGAATCGCCTTTGTGAAGATGTGAAAACAAAATTAAAAAAAAATAGTTCCAAAAATGTCTCGTTCCATTATCAGATGAAGATAAAATTAAAATTTCAAATTCAAACATATGTCATATTTGTGAAACTGAGTTAAATGAAGATCTTTTTTACGATTTTGATTGGCACACTGGCAGTTTTAGGGGTGTTGCACATCAAGTGTGTAGTTCTAAGTACAGAACCCCTCGTCATATTCCAATATTTTTACATAACCTCAGTCATTACGATGCTCATTTCATTATCCATGCATTAAACCTCGATGATGACAAAGTTGAAGTTATTCCACAAAATAAAGAACGATACATATCATTTTCAAAACAGTTAACAATAAATAATCAACCAGTAAGTTTAAGATTCATAGATTCATTGAAATTTTTATCGTGTAGTTTAGATCAACTAGCTAAAAATCTTAATGATGATCAGTTTACAGAACTAAAAAGGAACTATCCTAATAATGAAGATTTTTCACGTTTAAGACGGAAAGGTATTTATCTTTATGAATTTATGTGTAATAGTGATTGCTTGAAACATCCATCACTTCCTGATCAACACCAATTTTATAGTTCACTCACAGATTCAAATATTTCAAATGATGATTATAATCACGCAAAAGATATTTGGCAACATTTTAAGTGTAGTAGTATGTCTGATTATTCCAATTTATATTTAAAAACTGATGTTTTACTTTTGACTGATGTATTCGAAAACTTTAGAAAGCTTTGTATTAAAACTTATGGATTAGATCCTGCTCATTACTATACTGCCCCAGGTTTAAGTTGGGATGCAATGTTAAAATTTATCAAAATAGAATTAGAATTGTTAACGGACTATGACAAAATTGCTTTTTTTAAAGCTGGTATTAGAGGGGGTGTATCTCAGTGTAGCAATCGTTTTGCTAGAGCAAATAATAAATTCATGGAAGATTATGATAGTGAAAAACCTAATTCATATCTAACATATTTTGATGCGAATAATTTATATGGTTGGGCAATGTCTCAATCTCTTCCTGTTGGTGGTTTCGAATGGATAGATTCTAATACAGATTATAATGTGTCGGATAACTCTGATTTCGGTTATGTTTTAGAAGTTGATTTGGAATATCCTGATGAACTTCATAATTTGCATTCTGACTTTCCGTTATGTCCTGAAAACATATGTGTGGGTAATACTAAAGAAACTAAATTAGTTCCTAATTTAAATAATAAAAATAAATACATCATTCACTACAGGAATTTAAAACAATGCATTGAAATGGGGATTAAATTAATTAAAGTACATAGAATTTTAAAATTTAAACAGAGTTCTTGGTTAAAGAAATACATAGACTTAAATACTAGTTTGAGAACGTTAGCTACATCAAACTTTGAAAAAGACTTTTTTAAGAGTAAACGTTAAACTACTAACTCACTGGGATAATCGTGGTAAAGTTTTAGGTGCTCAGGATTGGATTGCAAAACCAGAATTCCATAGTTTATCAATATTTTCAGAACATTTAGTCGCAATACAATTACACAAAACAAAATTAATTTATGATAAGCCGATTTATTTAGGATTTTGTATTTTAGATATATCTAAGACCCTTATGTATGAATTTCATTATAACTACATGATTAAAAAGTTTCATAATAAAATTAAGTTATTGTACACCGATACCGATAGTTTGATATATCAAATTTTTACAGACAATTTTTATGAGGATATAAAACCAGATCTACTTCACTATTTCGATACATCAGATTACCCGGAAAATAATATTTACGGATATCCAAAAATAAATAAAAAAAAGTTAGGTTTTTTTAAAGATGAGAATAATGGTAAAGTATTGAAGGAATTTGTAGGGTTGCGATCAAAAATGTATGCCTTAGAAATAGAAGATAAATTTATAGCAAAGGCAAAAGGGGTTAACAAAAGTGTTACCAAAAAAATGAATATGGAAAATTACAAATCGTGTTTGTTTAATAAAAATGTATTATATTGTAGTATGCTTCGATTTAAGTCAATCAAACACACTATTTTTACACAAAAAATAAATAAAACATCTTTATCATATAATGATACCAAACGATGTATTATGAACAACAACATTGATACATTGGCTTGGGGACATTATAAATTACGCTAAGTGTAATACTTTTTACTTTTATTTCTGTGTGTATATACAAATTTTGTACTGATTGTAAAATTATGATATTTCTGTAATGTTATATAATAGTTTATTACATATTTAAAATTTATTGTTTGATTGTAAATAATGTAAAATAATTGTAGTTTTTATTTGTGTGCTTAAATTTGACGTTGAGGTGATTGTGAAATTCTGATAAGTACTAATTGTGTTAGAAATAGTATACAGATCATTCTGTTTTTCACAAATTACATGTTTTATATAATTTTAGCAATATATATATATATTTAATTTTTACACCAAAATTTTCATTTTTATTTCATCCCTTTAAAACTCTAGACGTGTGAAATGTTTCACTTTATCCATCCGTTTACTGCTATTGTGGCAGGACCAAGTGGATGTGGGAAGTCAAATTTTGTAACAAATTTCATAAAATCAGTTAAAGAAATATGTAATTGTGATTTTAATCAGATCACATGGTGCTTTGATGAAATGCAGGCTTTAAATAATTTACCAAATGTTAACTATCATCAAGGAATTCCAAATCTTAATATGTTTGATGGTGAAAACCCACACCTTATTATTATTGATGATCTAATGAGAGAGTCTGATGGAAGAATTGTGGATATATTTACAAAAGGTAGTCATCACAGGAATCTTAGTGTATTTTATTTAACACAAAATTTATTTCATCAAGGTAAAGGTCAAAGAGACATTTCTTTAAACTCAAGTTATATAATTTATTTTAAAAACCCTCGAGATAAAACTCAAATAAGATATTTAGCACGACAAGTGTCACCAGATAACCCAAAATTCATTGAAGACGCCTACAGGGATGCAACTTTAGAAGCGCATGGATATTTAATGGTAGATTTAAAACAGAATACAAATGATTTTTGTCGTATCAAGACAAATGTATTCCCATTTAATGGTTACTGCACAGTCTACGTCCCCACGAAAGAGTTTAAATACACCAAGAATCAAACAATTCAAATCATTTCTAAATGATACATCGTCGACTCACAACGCATAAACATTTGCTAAACGCTTTGCAGTTTAAATACACCAAGAATCAAACAATTCAAATCATTTCTAAATGATGCATCGTCGACTCACAACGCATAAACATTTGCTAAACGCTTTGCATACGCTTAAACCAAAATATCAAAGAGCGTTACTTAAAACGTGTGATGAAGAAGAAATAAATTGTATTTGTGAATGTATTCATAACGTTTTACAAGGAAAGATACCTCTTAAAGATCAAGATAAACAAAAATTGAATAAACACAAAAATATACTCCGTAAACTGGTGCATAAGTGTAAACATAAACTAAGAAAAAATATTATTATACAAAAAGGAGGGGCTTTCTTACCAATAATATTAGGTGCAATATTGAGTGGATTAGTAAGTGGACTAGCCAGTTAACATGGAAAATGCTAAGAAAATGATACTTATTGAACCGGGATTGATTGAAAAATTAAAACAAGAAAATAAGGTTACTAGTAATTTGTCTCGATTAGATATTGAAATGCAAAATATTATGAATAGTAAGACGGAAGACCGAAAGAAGTGGATGTTATATTTACAAACACTACAAAGATACCTTCACTTTACCGAAGAGGATCGTCAACCACTCAGATTACCAATTTATTCTGATACATCTAATGAAGATTCAAATGGGTCTAAAATTGGTTTTAAAAATAAAGATAGAGATCTAAAAAGTTCAGTTGATGCTGAATCTTTGTTGGAGGAGAAAGGATCTATTAAAAGTATAGAAAGTGAGGCAAATCCACTGTATTCATCAACACAAATACTCAGTTTAATACCAAAAACTTATAATAAAAAAGGTGAGTCATTATTAAACTTAATTGGAACAAGTAAAAGTAAAATACGTTGGGATAATGAAGGCACAGTCATAATTGATAATGAAAAAATTCCAGGAAGTAATATTGTTGATTTAATAAATGATTCACTTAGACCCTTAAAAAAAAGTGATCCGATAGGGTGGGATAGATTTGCTAAAGCATTAAAAGATATTAAAGTACCACTTACTTATATTGGAAATCCAAAGAGATGTGAGTTTATTAACCAACTTCAAGTAAAAGATCTGAACAAAACCTCTGAGATTGAAGTTCAAGAGTTTTCTACACCGAGCAGTGGAGATAAAAGATCTATAACTAAAATACATAAAAAGATCGATTGGGAAAAATGGACCCCGTACTAGAAGAAATTAACAGGATTTATTATGATCCATCTAACCCCGCTGGTTTTGGTAGTATTGATAAATTATCAAAAGCTATGAAGGGTAAAATGGATAAAAAGCAAGCAAAGGAATGGTTACAATCACAAGAAACATATACATTACATAAACCCATTCGGAAAAAAATCCCGCGTAATAAGTACATTCTATCAAATATTAATGAGCTTTGGCAAGCTGATTTAAGTGATATGCGAACTTATTCTCAATATAATGATGGTTTCAACTACATACTTTGTGTTATTGATGTATTTAGTAAATATGCTTTTGCAAGACCAATGAAAAAGAAAAACTCAGAAACAACTAAAGAATGTTTTGAAAGTATATTTACTGAAAGTAATACAACACCTACTCACATACAATCTGATAAAGGTACAGAATTTGTTTCAAAAGATGTACAAAAATACTTTAAATCCAAAAAGATAAATTACTATACCACTAACAATCCTGATATTAAGGCTAGTATTGTTGAACGATTTCAAAGAACTCTAAAAATGAAAATGTGGCGTTATTTCACTCATAATAATACTTATAGATATATAGATGTTTTACAAGATTTAATATACTCTTATAATCACAGCATTCACTCGAGTATTAAGATGTGCCCATGTGATGTAAGTTCCAACAATATTATGACAGTTTGGACTAATCTTTATGATAGAGGGTCAAACAAACTTTCTCTAGAAAATCCAAAACCAAATTTCAACGTGGGTGATTATGTTCGAATAACTAAATATAAACATGTTTTCCAAAAAGGATATGAATCAAATTGGAGTGATGAAATATTTATTATATCTTCAATAATTGATAGATCTCCATGGGTTGTTTATACAATAACAGATTTACAAAATGAACCAATAGTTGGTACTTTTTATGAAAGAGAATTACAGAAGGTCACTTACAACCCCACCTCACAATATAAAATAGATAAAATAATTGGCACTCGTTATTCGGGTAACAGAAAAGAAGTATTAGTGAAGTGGAAAGGTTATCCAGATAAATTTAACAGTTGGATTTTAGCTTCTAGTTTAAAAGAAATATGAATAAAGAAAGTTTTTATTTAACTTTGCTCAGCAATAGTTCAATGGAATACTTTCCTGATAACAAGACCACAAATTTTTCAACAAAATTACCAAAAGCTATGAAATTAGAAGGTGAATGGTCGGTTGGAGTTGTCGAGTTTCAATATCCATGCACCATGTTTACTGTTCAAGATCATGAAAATGTTGTATACATCACAAAAACCATGTTAATGCCAAATGAAGATAAACCATCAACAGTGTACTACAAAAAACATATTCCCGCTACCAACTACGATAACGTTGAACATATTTTAAGAGCGTTAAATGGTATCAGAGAGAGCTTGAAATTTCGTTATGATGAAATAACAAAATTTGTGTCTGTTTCTGTTTTGGATAAAAATATAACATCCGTAACATTATCACCCAAATTAAGTTTACAACTAGGTTATGAACCAAATACAAATCTCCTAGACAGAAATTTTGGGAAGTGTCCTGCTAATTTACACTTAGGGTTACCATCTCAACTATTTCTATATTGCGACATTATCGATCCTCAGATTGTGGGTGATGTTATGACTCCACTATTAAGAGTCATTTCATTAGATCCTTCAAAATACATTTATGGTGCGAATAAAATGTACATTTTCTCTCCACCTCACTACTTACCTGTTATGCGAAGAGAGTTCGATACGCTGGAAATAGATATAAGATCGAGCACAGGACAAAAAATACCATTCCAGTTTGGAACCGTGTGTGTTAAACTACATTTCCGCAAATTATAATAATGTATTCTCCTCATGATCATCATAAATGTCCATATGAAAATTATTATTCACATCAAGCTGGATCAGGAGTTGGAGTAATTTATAAGGGTTCACCATACCAACGCGGTCATGGTATTGGGAGCTTCTTAGGAGGGTTATTTAGATCAGTTTTACCTTTACTTTCAAGTGGTGCTCGAGTGGTTGGTAAGGAGGCATTAAACGCTGGAGTAGGACTTTTATCGGATATGGTTCAAGCCCGTCCTATGGAAGCCTCAATAAAAGATCGTCTAAAGCAAGTTAGTACAAACTTAAAACGAAAGGCTGATGACAAAATTGATCGATTTAACATGACAGGATCTGGGTATATAAGTAAAAGAAAACGATTGGCCTCGTTCATTCCACCACTAACAGCTAAAGTGAAAGCTACGAAAAAACTTGGTCTAAAACCAAAAAACATCAAAGATATATTTTCAAATTAAGTATGTCTTTCCTTCATAATCATTCTTGTGAGTGCGTTAAGTCAGAATTAGATTTGTTTGCATTACCGTCTACACAAACAAGCATTGAAAATGGATTGTGGATTCACTATAAACCAATTTCATCTCTTGCTGATGATGGACCTATCGAGTTTCAAGTTCCTGGAACAGGCGATGACTACATAGATTTGTCTCATACATTACTCCACATAAAGGCAAAAGTATTAAATCAAGATTCAACAAACTTGATATCAGCTACAGCAGTAGCACCTGTAAATAATTGGTTGCATTCACTTTTTAGTCAACTCGATGTTTATTTAAACCAAAAACTTGTATCACCACCTAATAATACCTATGCCTATCGAGCATACATGGAAACCCTTTTAAACTATGCTCCTGCTGCTAAACAATCTCATCTTACTTGTAGTCTTTGGTATGATGATACAGCAGGAAAAATGGATTCCACAGATGGTAAAAACATAGGATTTGTTAAAAGACAGGAATTAGTTAATGAAAGCAGGGAGGGGGGGGGGGGCCTGTTGGTCTAGTGGTTAGTGACCCTGACTGCTATGCCGGAGGTCGTGGGTTCGATTCCCACCCAGGACAAATGTTTGTGTGATGAGCACGATCATTTGTTCTGTGTCTGGGTGTAATTTATCTATAATATGTATGTATTTAGAAATATATAAGTATGTTTATCAGTTGTCTAGTACCCATAACACAAGCTCTGCTTAGCTTGGGACTAGATGGCGTTGTGTGATAGTTGTGGAATATTATTATTATTATTATTATTATTAGAAATGATTGGTCATCTTCATGGTGACATTTTCAATCAAGATAAATTTTTAATTAATGGCGTTGAAATGAGTGTAAAATTAGTTCGGTCAAGAGAGAGTTTTAATTTAATTGCTGGGTCAAATGATGTAAAGTTTAAAGTTTGCATTACGGACGCAACTCTTATTGTTCGAAGAGCACGAATTAATCCAAGTGTATTACTCGCACATCAGAAAGTTTTAGCTTCTACCACTGCTAAATATCCTATTACTCGTGCTGAAGTTAAAGTTTTAACAATTGCATCGGGTGTTCAAGGAAAAACTCTTGATAATATATTCTTAGGACAGGTACCCAAAAGATGTATTATTGGTTTTGTGAATAATTCTGCATTTAATGGTTCACTTACTAAAAATCCATTTAACTTTGAAAACTATGGTATTAACTCTTTCAGCTTATATATTGATGGTCAACAAATACCTTCCAAAGCTTTGCAACCATCTTTTAATAATAATATATTTACATCAGCATATCATACTCTATTCTCGGGGACTGGTATTCACTTTCTTAATGAAGGAAATGCAATCTCTCGTGAACAGTATGCCAAAGGTTACTGTCTTTTAGCATTTGATTTAACTCCTGATTTATCAGCTAACTCATCAGCCCATTGGAATCTCATAAAGCATGGTAGTGTAAGATTAGAAGTACGATTTGAATCCTCACTAATACAAACAATTAACTGTATTGTTTATGCTGAGTTTGATAATATTATTGAAATAGATAAAAATAGAAATGTTACTGTAGACTATAGTAGTTAGGATTATAATGTGTGTTGTGTTTTAGATATATGTGTTATGTTTAATGCATTTTGTGTGTGTGTAACTAAAGATAACATTATAAAATTAAATAAAACAAATTGTATGCAATATACTATTTTTTATTTCTTTATAAACCTCTCCTATTTAATCTTATACAAAACAGTGTTCGAGTTTAAACTTTACATAAGCACATACGAAACTGATTGTAACTCTATGAGTCAACAAACTTATCTCACGTTCCTTCGCAACAGGCATCAACCTGCTTTGTGACTCCCACAAAGAATGCGATTTAATATTTACAACGAGCAATACACCAGATTTCAACAGTCGTATTACGGACGTCGACCGGAACCCATATTAAGCGAAAAACAGTTTAGAGATTTAGCACCGCTGTTTGTCATTGATTGCTCTAGACAAGTGGATAATCTAAAGACAGGGCCAGTTGTGGACGTGAGAGTAGAAATTGAAAGTGATTCGGAGATACCAGATCAAACTTCAGCATATTGTCTCATTCTGAACGATTGCATTGTTGAATACAAACCATTAAGTAACATTGTTAAGAAGATATCATGAAGACGGACACCCTTATAGTGGAACTCCAAGGATTTAAAGATTCTTTAAATCATTTTATTATCAAAGAATTGGCCATTGCGAGTCATGATCATACACAGACGTTCTTGGTGAAACCACCATATTCATTCCATTACCTAACACTAGAAGAAAAAAAGCAGGTGAGATGGTTAGAAAGAAATCGAGGAATTTACTGGAGTGAAGGCTACATAGACTACAAAGAGTTTAAACGTGTTATTTTACCATATTTAGAAAATAAAAAAATTATGACAAAGGGTTTGGAAAAGATTACGTGGATTAAAGAGTTATGTGCAAACTGTGAAGTGATTGACATAGGTGAGAAGGGATGTCCTAATTTTGCGACATTAAAAAAAAAGTTCTGTAAAAATAAAACTGATTTTAATTGTGTGAACCATAAATTGAATTGTGCATTGAATAATGCTGTGTGTATTAGAAAATGGTATTTTGATAATAATATGTCTGTATTTAATTTATTTATTTAATCATTATTGTGTTGAACAGTTAATTAAAAATGTCTATGTACTCAAGAGTGTTTTATTTAATATAATCAGACCCATATAACAAACTTTAAATTAGCTGCAGCAAAATGATAATCCTAAGCTTTGTGACTCCCACAAAGAATGCGATTTAATATTTACAAATCACTATAATTGAACATTCCTATGACAACCATTGAATAGATTGGTACTGTAATAATCTGCTAATAACAGTAATATCATGGATACACTAGAATTACAAAAACATATGAAAAAGATTCATCCCAGTCTAGAAAATAATGTTTATGCTGCTAATAGACTACCTATGTATACACATGTACCAACGTATATAATATGCAATTTGGATGCGGATGATAAACCAGGTTCACACTGGGTAGCTGTACATATCGATACGAATGGTATCGGTCAATATTTTGATTCATATGGACGAACACCTGAGCGATATCATCTCCAGTTTTTGAAAAGGAATTGTAAGAGATGGGACTGGAATGTTGATAGGATTCAGAATGATTGGACTTCAGTTTGTGGTGAATATTGCTTAATGTATTTGCTATTTAAGTTTCAGGGATGTTCAATGCATAGTTTTACGAACATATTTACAGGGAACACACTGCACAATGATATTTTTGTGGATGGGATCTTCCGCTCATATTTTGTAGAAAAAAGTAATAAAATATTGAAATAAAAATGAATGTGTTTTATTGATGACATAGAAAAGCAGACATACAATGAGTAATAGATAAGAACGCCAAATCAACCGTAGGGCAACAGATTCGTGGGTTCTGGCGCAACGTAATGAGGTGTTCGAAGTATAATAGATAAAAGGATTAGGCGAACAATGGAATGCTAATGAGGGTGCAGGACCACCGGAAATAGATGAGATAACAGTTAATTGATTTGCATAACTCCAGAACCACGCATCCTACGCTAAAATGGACCGCAGATTTGAGATCAGAGCACATCAAAACCTTTTTTTTTTTTTTTTTTTTTTTTTTTTTTTTTACGATGGGTGCTACAGATTCGCGGGCTCTGGTGCAAGCGCGGGCTCTGGCGCTTGCGCCAGAATCCGCGAATCACTACTACTCATGTTGACGAAGCTAACGCATAAAACTATCAAAGCAAAGTCAATAAAAATTATATGGTGGTCCCCTGAAGACCTAGACCTGTCCAATAAAAATAATAGTTTAATACGTTTTTATTAAAACTATTATTTCCAATTTTTTAGGGTGTTTAGAATTTTGTGACGTATGTCAGCGTAGTTTTCGAAGACTACGCGACTAGTTTTTTTGCGTGTGGCCGCCCTTACTGAGGCTGCGCCCAGCGCGCCGGTTGAGTGCGTCCCAGAGGGTCATGGCCATCCGGCTAGTCCGGGGATACCGCACGGTCTCCTGTGAGCCCGCGAGTCTCCTTGCCGGATTGCCGTCTTGGGATCTGGAGGCAAAAGTCCTCACGCAAATATGGCGCGAGGAGGCAAAACGCCGGGGCGAAACTCCGCTGCTGCGAGAAATCATGGCACGGCGGACAGAGCTCCCGCGGGTACGATTGTCGCAACCCAGTGTAGGGCACGCCACTATTGCCGCGGTAAGTCCTCTTTTTGAGGAGTGGATAGAGAGCGGCACGGCGTCCTCACCTTCCACCTTACGCAGGTCCTCACCAGACATGGCTGCTTCGGGAGGTTCCTGTTCGGGATAAGGCGGGAGGAAACGCCTGGGTGTTTCCATTGCGTGAATCGTCTGAAGGACACGGTGGAGCATACGATGGAGGTGTGCCCTGCCGGGGTGGAGCACCGCCGTGTCCTCGTGGGGCGATCGGCAGCGGCGACCTCTAGCGTCCGGTCTTGGTGCACGCCATGGTACGTAGCGAGAGGGCATGGGAAGCTGCGAGATTTGTTCGAAAGAATTACCGTGACCCTGGCATATAGGCAACTGAAGGAACACGGGAACATGCCCTCCCGATCCGCCCAGAGCGGGAGACATCATTTGATGATTTCCCACCCACAAAAAAGAGGCCTTCCGCGGAAGAAGGGAGTGAAGATTTCATCCAATGAGCTTAAATAAAATTGCTACAGATTTGAACCTTGAGCTGCGTTTACCTAAGACAGCAAGCCGCCAACAACAGAGGGCAAATCAACCAGCAGCCTACTGTGGCCAGCCCCTTAGCGATTATTTTCGTCGCTCGTTATGCGTGTTCTATTTGTATTCGTTACTTTCTTCATTAGAGGCGAGAGCAAAGACCATTCACCAGCGTTTACTCTTTCATTGTTGCACCCTGCTCAGATAATTAAAATTACAGTTCCAAAATTGCAAAACATTATGGAGGAAGTTTCTATATTATTAGAATTAGAAGGGATATTATTATTATATGAATTAGAAGGGATCACATCTGAAGCCGAACTATGGCGCACTTTTTGGATGAATAAGCAGAAGCAGGACTTTGAAAATATTGGAATTACAGAGTTAATAACGGAGTAGCAGAATCAATTTACCCGAAGGTAAAGCCAGCCTTAGGAATTTTCCTGGCAGTGCATTATTCCACGGATTTCACCACTACAATTGAACGGTTATTCAGCACACTCAGACGCGTAAAAACATAGCTAAGATCGACCATGACCGAAGTACATTAAATGGTCTTTGTAAGCTCAGTTTACATAGAAAATTTGTTAACGCTATGGGTGATTCTTTCACAAAAAACGTTATAAACCGTTTTGCTGAAGACCCTCGAAAGATACTTTAAAAATAAATATTTTATATTTAAAAAAGACCTATTTTAATTTACGTTTATTTATTTGCCTATAAAAAAATCTGATTTGCCCCCCCCCTGGCCCAGAACCTGGGTACGCCCATGCTCATCATCATCATCATTTAAACCGAAAGACGTCCACTGCTGGACACGGGCCTCCCCCAATTTTGGGGGGGTTTGCCATAATCGTCCCGCTTGGCTGGCAGGTTGGCGTTCGCACTATGGTGGTAAAATGCATAGAGAATGCGGCTGTCTATTCTCTAGTAACTTTTAGTTGCCTTTTTCGACAGTCACGGGAAGAAATGGGATGGTGCTATTCTCTACGTCCGGTACCACATGGGTTACAGCCTCACATTAACCAACAAACTACAAAGAATGTTACTTTTAAAACTTTCTTCTTCCAGTACTCCCTAAATTTTTAATATTTTCTAAAGATAACCCTTACGTCAAAAAGTCCAGACAAATTCGGCCGGATGGTAGAGCTCATCAAATGCTCAGTCATTTAAAATTCTAGACAACAGATCTATATTTTCTCCTACTCGAAACTATAGGTACATAAAGCGAGTAAAGAAAGTCAGGTAACAAATGTGTTAATGAAAAAAACTTATGTACTTTTTTAATCGATGACACACGGTACACTGACATGTACATTATGGCAACCAAAAGACTGATAATATTCTTCTGTACCTACTATAAAGCTGAAGAGTTTGTTTGTATGTTTGTTTGATTGAACGCGCTAATCTCAGAAACTACTGGTCCGAATTGAAAAATTATTGTTGTGTTGTGTAGCCTATTTATCGAGGAAGACTATAGGCTATATAACATCACGCTACAACTAAGAGGAGCGGAGCAGTAATGAAAAATGTTGCAAAAACGGGGAAAATCACACGGGCAGGCGATGCGACGCGACGGGAAGGGTTGGGGAAACAAGAAATTTAACGCGGACAAAGTCGCGGGCAGAAGCTAGTAACTCATGTTTTTAGAAATTCGTAATAAATATCTAAGTTCTATTAAAAATGACAAAAGCAGCTGAGTGATCTAAGCGCGCCCGGCCGACGACGTGGTTCGCTGACCGAATAATGTTTCTTTTTTTCATTCGTTTTCGATATCGAGACCCAACACGTGTACAGTCACACGTATAGTATTACCAGCTTATTTAATTTAACTTCTTATAGAAGTAGAGTAAAATAATAGCATCAATTTACCGGTAATAATGGTGCCTGAAATCAAAATGTGCTCACCTGAAATGTTTGGCCTGCTACTGTTCACATCACATCACAACATCAGTTCATTATTGCCTAGTATTGGAAATACACAGAAACAACTAGTAGCCTCACATGTTAATAATGTGTGGAGTGCCCAGAAATCAGCGGTACGAGCTTGTTGGAAGTGAAATACATGATGCGGAGCCCACACGCCCGGCGAATACATCGACTGTCAAGCGTTCACCGCAATTACTTATGGGTCAGGTACGCAAAGGTCGCTGTAGGCTCTAATACTTAATTAAATAGGTTTTTAAACAAACTGTCCGGTTGATCCCGGCGAAATGTTGCGACGGGTGGAAGTCGGTACAGTCAACGAAATACGCAAGTATCTCATGAAATTCCTTTCAAACAATGGAATTTCATTCATGAAATTCCATTGAAATATAAACCGACTTCAAAATTATTGCTTGCTTCTCTTATCAAATGAAGGTAGGCTAGGAGGCTGTATTTTGAAAACTATAACCTATGTATCTAATGATGTATTTAAACGGCTGAATCATTCATCACAAAATTATTGCTTGCTTCTCTTATCAAATGAAGGTAGGCTAGGAGGCTGTATTTTGAAAACTATAACCTATGTATCTAATGATGTATTTAAACGGCTGAATCATTTTTTTTTATCATAGCTAACAACATTCGATTAAGTCACTTCAGACAAAAAAAAAACATAAAACAGAATCTGTTCAGCCGTTTGAGAGCTACGATTCCACAGACAGACACGTCAAAGTTATAACACTCCTCTTTTTGCGGTCGGGGGTTAGAAACAGTAATTAGGTTCCATCTTCTATGATTTGTTTTTTTTTTTACATAATAACGCGACTTTTGCCGCAGACTGTAGTCTGTAGTCCGTACCTGAGATCTGTATTTCACTTATGATAATTCTAATTGTAGTATTTCTAGTAACTTGTATTAATAAAGGTTGAGTGACTCACTAAACGTTGACCTACCAGCCATCGGGCACAATTCCAACTCCCCTATTTCTTAAGTCAGCACTTGTCTGTCTTGGGAATCGAACTCGGGAACTCACTAAACTGAAATAAATTACATTCATGGCTGCGGTAATGTGCACGAAAAGGCTTAAGTACGAATGAAAATTCATATCTCAAGAGAGAAATGAGTGACCTTGTTACCGAGTGGCACCGTTTCGGTATCTCTGTAGGTACCTACTGGCAGTTACTAAGTTGCGTTTAGATAAAAGAAGTCGATCCAATTAGCCGGCCATTCCTCCTACTCCAGCTGATAACATGCCGGAATGTTTTTATTTCTTGTGTAGCAACTGGAACCGAGCGTCGCGGACGCTTCGGCAACTCGGCATGACCAACAACAAACGCTACCGTTTTTAATTTAATTTTCAATTTACTGTTGAAGGCGGCACCGTCCTACTTCTGCATACCTACCTTTTCGTACATAAATAACGACGTGTTTGAAGTCAAGAATTAAAAGTTCACGCTACCTCACTTACCAAACGTCTGTTCATTTTGGACGGCAGCTTAATCGGTAATGAATGGGGGCTACCTACCAAAACATTTCAGCAAGTCATTGAAAATGTATTAATAACTTTCATCGATGATGTTTTTAATGCCTAGTTACTGATTTATAAGTTGACATAAACGTCACCACATTAATATGACTGTGACTTTGGCTATTTATACTTATACCTATTTTTGGTTTGCCGACCAGTCTATAGAGCTGTTACAAAAGGTATTTAATTAACAAATTTAAAATGAGTAGTGTAGCGTTACGTCGTAAAACGAAGGTTCAATTTTGTAACAAAACTCTAGGATAAAAAAAAAACAAGCTGATGCAAAAAAGGAGATGAGTTTTTGTATTGGGGCGACCGACCGGAGCGTGTTGATGTCTGATACGATTTGACCCCGCATGTTGGGATTGATTTTCAATGAATAAACCCAGGTTTTAGGTGCCCTCTGTACCCACAAACACAACCCAGTTCCACTCATAAAATCTTCACATTCATAATTTAAATTGAATCATTTAAGTATTCTGGAAGACCTGTCAACTCGAGCCATTATGTTAACATAACTTAGAGGATTTGTGTTCACTTTGTAGTGACCTTTCAGTTTCACAGACCGCAGTAAGTAATTTCAACAGAGGACGTAAGTTATAAATCGGAACACAACACGATATAAATGGCACCTGACTGAGCAATGTAGTTTCTCAACTAGCTACGGCCAAGAGTTATGTTTTCTTGGTCAGATTGATATAAGTTCGTAGTTGAAATAAACAACGATTTAGCACTCTAAGAAATATCTAGTTCAAAGATATTCGCGGCATGCTTAACTTCACCTCCAGGGACGGGTCTCTATTTTCCAGGGTGGGGTTTTTTTTAGGTCTTCGAGACTTCGATAAATTAAGATATGGATATCGATATGATAGTCTAAATATATCTTTAGACTTTACAAAATTATCTGTTAATGAAGTGAATTGTTTTTAAGATTTCGATTTGATTCAATAAAACCTTAGAAAAGTGTATAAGTGTTTTTTACGTTCGGAACATTGCACTGCATTTCAATAGAAGAACATAATAAATAAATTGCAATTTGTATTTATTTTTCTTTGAGTACACGAATATATTGCCTTCTGATATAGTACCGATTTTTCACTTAATACGATATCGAACAATATAAAATCCAAGAAAATGAATAGCGGTTCGTCATAGCATCAATTTATTTTGACATTACTAACACTAACCTAGAGTTTGGCGACTGGGTTAGTGTTAGTAACTGGGTGGGTTAAAAATTTAGAAGGTTAACCCTAGTTTTACCTCTAACTCTTGGTGGCACAAGATGAATTATCTGACTACCTAACTCTGAGTTAGCTTTTACTCCGAGTTATCAAGGATAACTCATAAACGCGCAAGCTTATGAAAAAGTAACTGACCAAATTCGTCAAAAAACCGCAGTTAGTAGCCATTGGTCCAAAAATAAAGAAAAAAATCGCAACGATTTGTTTTTACACGAAAATTGACAGCACCCTATAGATAATTATAGGTACGTACCTACTAAAAGAAACCCTTAACAAAGAAACCTTATTCCTAAACAACATAAAAATTGGTAGGTTATGTTTTAATTAACCGGAGTAGGGTTCAAATAATTAATGATTCTTTAAAATAACAGTTGGCCGTGGTTAGGCTATTTTAAAATAAAAATAAATACCAAGTCTTGCATAAAAATATTATTTGATCTTTTTTTAACATAATAATCAAAAATAGGTATACACTCGTAAATTACGGCTTACAAATTAAGGAGATGGCACATACGATTTTTAAATAATATTATCGTTATATTCTTGATCAGGTGATCTTTTCCAAACACATTTTGTATTATGTAGGTACTCGTTAAATAAACGCGTTCAGCGGTAGTCTCCTGATATTTCGAGCACCAGTGACCATATTCGAGAAGAAAACATATTAGTCTGGTATATTTGAGTACACTGTAGTATATACAGAAATGATGTTTCGTAATGAACCGCCAAGGAACTATGAACCGTAGTAGGTAGAGTCTACTCAGTGGCGTTGTTGTTCTGCGCGTCGGGGTATTTCGCCTGGAAGCGCCACCGGTCGCGCCAGCAGTGCACCTGGTTACGTATGCGCGACACGTCGGCGGCGTACGTGCGACAACAGCCGCCGACGTACCGCACGCCCAGGTCCAGCCACTCCTGGACGAACACTTCAACTGCCTCGCACTTGTCGCGGTCAATCCACCTGCGATGTAAAAACAGTTAAAATTACAATACTATTATAAAGCTCAAAGAAGCAGCTCTGTATCCTGCCGGGGTCGCGTGATTGTTCGAAAGAGATACCGTGGCCCCAGCACATGGGCAATTGAAGGAACACGGGTGGGTTTTAGTCAGTAAAAGTCTGACACGCCCTTCCGCTCCGCCCAGAGCGGGAGAAGTCATTTGACGATTTCCCATCCAGGAAAAAAAAATTGTTACTGTATAAATGAGTCACAGGATCCGGGACAGATACCCAGTTCTATTAATTTAATTATAATAAGTTCAACTCCAGTGTACAATTTCTGAAGAAGGCTAATTCGTAGCTGAGGCTACGTCGTAGCAGATTGTTATGCTACGGTCTACGACTCTACCTAGTCGTCGCTACGATCGTACCATTATGCGGATAAAATGTGAAGTCACTGTTGTGTTACGCTATAAGTAGATTAGACTAGTTGGTAACAGCTCCGCAGCCAAAACTTGATTAGGTAAGATCTAATTTCATTAGCAGTTTCTCTTACATTATAATAAGAAATCTTGACAATTACATTCACTTGGGAATATACGAACTAAACCGTAGATAACTTATCCTACTAGGAAATCTTACCCTATTTGAGGGTTGTATTTTTCACCCGAATTGGGGTAAACGATAAGCGGAATGGGGTCGTGTGGCCGGTCGTCGTTGAAGCCTTTCACGAGGCTCGACACAAAGGATGGCGCGCAGCAGTTCACTCCCACGGCGACGAGCTGGTCAGGGTTCGCTTCCCAACATTTCTTTGCGACTTTTTGGAAGCTTTCGCCGTGAGCTATGCTTTGATTGTCCTGTAAAAAAGAAAGGTAACAATAGTCAGCAATAGCAAATAAAATAGTAAGCGGGATTTCCCACTGTATTGCGATAGTAAAATACAAACATTCGTCTATCCAGGAACGAATACAAAACAGTAGGTACCTACAATGTTTCGAAAGTGCTTAACGTTCCGTGAAAGTTGTAAAAGTTCGCTAGATGAGGAATCTTACAGCGATACTTGTAAGTATGCCGTTGACTAGCAAATAGCCCAGGCAGCCATAGGCTTTCTAGTTAAGTTGTAAAGTTTATAGTTCCTATTTAGTGATTTAAAAAAAGCCAGCCAGCCTGTACTACCAACTTTATATTTTATGCAAAGATTTGGATTAAACCGTTGACACGGTAATAGAATATGCAAAATGAAACAATGTTCAGGTGCGTGTATCGAAAACAAAATAGTTTTTAACGCAACAAAATTTCTATCAAATCTTTTATCAAGGCGATCGGCTTTCTGTTCCCGATTCGTGCTATGCGTACGAACAGAATAACAAACTCCATTTGAATATTTTGTGCCTAGGTATTCACGGTGTGCCTCCCCGCCGTATTGAGATATCTATGTACAAAATAAATAACCCTGCCGCGGAGCCCCAGCGCACAGCGCCAGTAACGCAACATGTCAATACCATGCTTCCACAAATCGATGATTTTCGTTATTTTAGAATTTCAAAATTGGTTTGGTGCAGGATTGGAGAATTTATCGGAGCTATTACCTAACTCATCGATCCCAAGCTTTGAATAGACGAGCCTGGTTATGGTTGGCAAGGTTTCTTTATGCCCTGATATAGGTCCAATATTAAGGAAAATGTCCGGAATTTGAAGTTATACTTAGGTAGATATAATGTTACAGCTTATTCGCTTACCTTACAACTGAATGCGATCCAAGCCTTTATGTGAGGGTAGTCTCGAAGAAGGTCGCATAACATTTCGGCTTCTTCTTGACAAGGAATCGTCTCCAAAGCCAGGAGGTCGACTCCCGCTTCAACCAGCGCCTGGATCCGAGGTCGGTGCCAATTTTTCATAGTCTGAAAAAATAAAAGGTTATGAAAATGTTAAAAAATAATTCTCCGTTATTGAATTCGTCATGTGGAAGGTCCATTATAATTCTAAACTAAACAACGCCTTAATAAAAACAATAAGACAACGCCAAATTAATTAAGACGCACATTTTGTTACTTCATGTTTGTTTCAGATAGCCATTTGTTCTAGGTTTCGTTAATTAACTGTCCACCCCAGTCAAATGCTGTCGGTACAGGAAAAAAAAAACAAGAGAAATGGAGTGGAGTTTTTCATATTGCCGATGTAAATTTTAATTTGCAGGCAACTTTACGGCCCTCTTTACGATTTAGCCGCCGCTTTCAATGGCCTTTATTAGGCTATGCATTCATGACTCTCAGGGTTCCGTAGAAATGATCGAGTTTTTATTGAAGTTCTATGTAACATTTATTATTCCGATTCTTGATTTAAGATTTATTGGATTATCTACTTTAAAGTAGATTGAATATAGAATTACCTAGTTACCTACATATTTGTAAAAACATTTTCCTTGCTACGAAAAATTTATATCATGAAAATATGTAGCTTGCCTGCAGATTCATGAAAAATCGTCTCAATTTTGCCGGGAAAGAACAGGTTACCTTATACCTGGGATGGGGGAGTGCTGGGGAGAAGTAAAGTAGTGTTTCCCTTATGTATTCTTTTAAGATAGCGACGGCTAATAACTTCCCGTGATTTTTATGGGGATGGGTGTTATCAGACGAAAGGTAACTTTTTTCTATCGGTAGGTACATCATTCATTGTAATATTTTTAGTCCAACAATAAGTCAAAGCTGCTGCTTCTAATTGAAAAATATGTTTCCTGTTTGCTGTGATGTTTAACAAGAAGTTAAACTTAGTATTATCACAGATTATGAAACTGCACTCTATTGCGTAACACACCACTGATCAGAATTTGAATCAGTTTGAAGGCAAAAAGTTGTCAGCTTAGCAACGTAAACAACGTTAAGAATGTTATAGAGCTGTCAAAATGAAAGCGATTCCTACTGATAGTGTAGTACGCAATTACCCCTTTGGTCACGTGTTTCGTATTTTAATGACCGAGAGAAGCAAGATGCCTGTGCATTTTAAAGACATACAAAAAATAAAAAATATATCTGTAAGCTTACAGTGTAAGTAGGTAGGTACCTAATATAGCTTCACAAATAGTATGAACGAAAAGGAACCCTAAAATGGAACAGCATAGTTAATGTAGAATAATAAAAATACTCACTCAGTGAATTCGGAGCTTTTAGTTAGAAAGCTTTACCTTTAACATTTGAACAAGATCGATTCAAGCGATTGCTGCCCTAAAAGCACTCAGTGACAATATATAGAAATAGACAAAGAACCAATTTCGCGCCGGCCAAATTCATTAATTATTAACTACATCTAAGTGACTAGTTTTATATACCTAAAAAACTATTTATTTTTATATATACAATGTCTGGAACATTGACCCTAATAGGTGTACAGGTAACCTATCTATCTTCATTTTATAGGAGCTCTACTTATATCGAAGTTACGTAAAATTGAATGAGTTATTTAGAAAAGTTCGCTCTAACAAAATCTGTGCTTACCTAACTTATGATAGGTAACCTTGCCGAACAGGTATTTAGCATGTTTTTTTTTAAAGGCGGTACTTAAATACCTCATAATTTTATTTGAAGAATAACACTGTTCGTAATTACTGCATGTTATATTTAAAAATCTATTAAATAGGTTACCTCAACAGTCGTAGTGTCTGCGTAGCTGCCATCATACTCCGAGCCGTCGTGCAGATGAGCCCCATACGGCCCCACCGACCCCACGATTAGTGGGATACGATCTAAAGGAACAGGTAAATACCACAAATATACCAAGTTCTTGTTTATAATATGTCTAGCGCTATGCTTTACGAGTCTACGCGAATACACATAACTTCCAACCCTTGCAAAGTGTAATTAATGCGTGCTTGCACCCGACCCTCGCCGCCGCGGACCGTACAATCTTTGTTTACAGCAAAACACAAACATTCTTGATATTTTATAAATTTAAATAATAAATTACATCTGCTATACCTCTGGCTTTACCTTGTTTCAAGAATCTCTATGTTTAGTACCGAAACTCATTTTAAAAACAAGTGGAAGTATAGGTGCCTATTACGTTCTAAATAGCCACTTGTCATTCTAAAATGTTATACCGGTCATAAAGTACATGATAAACCCGTGATAAAGATTTAAAAGCGTATTTTCGAGTGGTTTTATAGCCTATTTGCCTGTTTACTAGAAAATGAACGAGGACTTGAGAAATGAATGTTAAAATTAGATATTTGCTCCGAGGGCACTTTCATTACATCGTTTTTCGTTTGACAGAGTGTCTTCTTGGGTATATTTAAAAAATCTACCTTACTCTTTTGTGTCTGTTAGCATAAAAAATAAAATAGATTTTAAGACTCGCCTCGCCAACAACTTGCAGATAAATTATACATATAATTCGAGTGTTCATAAAGTAGGTAAGACATATTCAAGCAATTTAAAATGTCAAAATTTTTCTTATGCTTAGTGTTAAATTAAAAACATCTACATATTGTACTTCTACAAATGTAATTTCACTGGCCATGGAACCATTTGTCATTTTCATTTGATCTTTTAAAGTCACCCATTTACTGCGGAGGCCTGCCTCCCCGGTATTCATTTATGAAATATGTCACGACTCACGCCCATTCAGGCCCGTATTTTGTAATGTATGGTCGCAGATACTTGCCGTTCTGCACGTAGTCCTGGTACTCCTCGAGGTACTGCGATCGCGCGCGCTTGGCTAGCTCCACGGCGCGCACGATCAGCTCGAAGGCCTGCTCTGTCGTTACGCCCAGGTGCTCTACGAACCCCTCTACCGACGCCTGGTAAGTGTTCGTTATTACTAAATCTGCTCCCGCTGCAAAATAACCATAAAACACGTTTTATAGCCCGCAAACAGTCATAACGTTGGGCGCATTAATCACACTAAACACAGGCCGTTATTTAATGAAAACAAATGAATCCCAAGATTAATGTCTTTAACCATGTTACCGATATCTCCATGCTTTTCCTGTCAACGCTAATTAATAGTCCACATACTCCGAAGTCGATATTACGAAATTAGTTCGATAAATATGGCTAAAGTTGAACTTTGTTAGTATTACGGACTGTGAGCGGAGTGCGGCTAAGAGGCGTAAACAATTAATATTATTAAAACTTAGTAATGCAACACGAGCCCGGCTTGTTCAATATTACGGAAGCGAGGCCGGCACAGGAACCGTTCTCTGTCGAAGAAAATAATTATGTAATAAATAGAAGACGGCGCACGGCTTGCGAATGGAAAGGTATTAGACAGACAAGGTGATTAATGGCAACAACGCTGTGTATCCGGAGTTGTAGTTTGTATACGAGGCGCCTTCGGCTGTACGAGCGGAGTCGCGCCTCCTGCCTCCTGCCGCCTACCGACGCTGTACTATGCAAATGTGAAGTAGTTAGTAGATGAGGGAGAAATAGCGGCATCACTTGCCAACTTGGTACAGCTTCAATCATAATAATCACAGCGGAACAGCTGCGACTACCTCCCGGCAAAATATGTGTGCTTGCGACTTTATGGATTACTTTGTACATAATCTGTCTGCAGTTTACGTAACACTGTATAATACATGTTAGACTCTGATAATGAATGTTATTACTGTGATACTACAGCATAATATAGACAGTAATAACCATGTACGCACATCTGAACATTATGTACGGTAGTGATAGTAGTGTCTGTTATCTTATGTCCGGCGTTCTCAACGAGACGAGAGTGCAAAGCGTTCATGTTTCCACAAAGTACGCGGTCATATTTTATATTTTTTCACGTTATATCTCCTATAAGAGGCACCAAAGCAAGGCAGTAGGCTTTTCCCTCCAGGGAGTTATTTGCTTGCAGACACTTTTCAGCTTTTCCTTATGAAAAGAAACGGTCCGTTTTGTGGCGAAGAAAAGCGCTTTCAGAGGACGATGACACGAGACGAGGTCGCACTGTCGCTGTCAGATGCATGAACATGACGAGCTAAAAGCGACCTAACGTGTAATTCCTCAAAACACGCATGTACACTTTGTACTTAGCCGCTTCGTTTTGCGGGTCTATGTAAGTATTTGTGTAACTTCGCAGTCGTTTGCGGTTTTCTGTTGAACTGTGTTCCGATTCATTCAAAGCGTGGGTTAATAACTATGCCCGTCAGTAAAATACACGAACTTAGCTTACTTCGGTTTACTGTTATTGTTTTGTGTAGCCATCAATATTGGATTTAGAACAGTTTCTGAACTAAGCATAATATGTTATTCCTTCGCATGCAGTTGTAGTACCTATCTGTTGTGAAAGTGGGTGTTTATACTGTTTATTTAATTTAATTCAGACACGTGTCCGCCCACCACTCTAGCAAGACGTTCGATGATGCACAATCTGCCACGTGGCATAATAAGGCCCTAATTTATTATTATAACGATAGCGGTTCTATTCTATTATTAAAATACGTACGACGAAGAGTATTCTCGGAAAACTGTAACCTTTTAAGCAAACACAAGCAGCTCTACCTTACATATATTGCACATTCTAATGTAGGTGTATACGTGGGTACCTCTACCTACATCGGTACAATTTTGTATTCCGCTTGCACAATGCACGCCTCATTAGGTAATTTATCTCTCAACTTTCGTAGAGGAAAATCTGTCTAAAAATAAGGGTCATAAATAAAATTTTGATACGAAAATGAATACAAATTTTACCTCTTAAGAAGTCGAGGTGTGTGTTAACGACCTCTTCGGGGTGTGTGTAAAGGAAGCGTGCGCTCCAGAGCGGGTCCCCGTCGATCACGTGACCCACATGGCAGGACAGCTGTGTGGAAAACCCACCGTCCAGCACCACGATCTGTGGCGGCTCTGGACCCTCGCCGTTCGTCGGTGTCATGCTTCAAAGGGTGCTATTCTGAAATTTTTGGAATTAGACTTAAAAGTCACATTTCTTTGGTACATTTTGAATAAACCTGGTTTTAACTCTGCCAAAGAATTGTAAAGAAACTTCACAAGTGAATCATAGTTAAAGTCAGGCTCCGATTGCTTGCTAAAGCTGAGTTGCAAAAATTGTCACAAAGCGCTTCGGGTAAAGCGGGTCTGTCCAGCGCTCTTTGAAACTTGCTGGAATCCATTGAACCGTGTACCCAGATAGGATATGTATTCGTAAAATTGCTATATATCAGTATTCCGACTGGATATGGTGCTTGTCACTTCGTTCGAGAAGTAATGTGTCGTGTGCATTCTACTCTGCGTTCGGTCGAATATCAGTGATGAATTACCTCCATCGCAGCGTTCGTATACAAAAGCGTTCATCAATGCAGATGCTGAGGGGAATTGGAACGTGTAAAGACATTGTGGCGGTCTGGCTGCGGGCGGCGGGAAAATGTGAGAGCAGTGCTAGTGCACTTGGTTAGATGCCCGGCACATAAAAACGTGCAAATACCCAATTAAATCAAAATAAACGAACGCTTCTCTATTCAATAGGTAGATACTATTCGTCAACGTTCACTGGAACGTAATACAATCGTGGCGAGATATTTTCGCCCACTCAATTTTCAACTATCGGTGTTTAACCGAGTATTTAGAATCCAACAGAGTGCATCTCAGACCGTCGAAAATCGAACATTGTGTTTTACTGTTCGATTTTCAACTCTCAGCGCTAAGGAATTGAAGATACAGTTCGCCAAAAAATCTTGCTGCAATTTTATTACGTAAACGGTAACGATAAAGGCAGAAAAAAAGGTATATTGCAAGCAGATGCTAGTAAAGTATTGATTTATGGAATTCAATTAATGGGGCAATCGGTAGAGACGCATTTGGTTTCGTCATTTTGAAAGCTAAAGAGAAAAGCCCGGAGTTAATAATACATTGTAAACGTGTCACCATCAAACGGCAATAGACAGTTGCCACCTCTCTTGAGCACAGTATTTATTTATATGTATCCAGCCACACGCATTCCTTCATGTAATGAACGTTTCCAGTTTCGAGGAATCACTACGAAACAAAATAAGTTGCTAAGTCATAAGTACGTTCCTACTATCACAGCTTCTTAGAAACCTAACCTAATCTTCATTAGCATGTATTACATACATAATAATTTACAACAATAAACTACTTGTTATAATTACTGGAGTAATGATTAGGTATATTACGCCCTAGCTGTGCCCGCGGCTTCGTCCGCGTGGATGTGAAAATGGACGACGTACCGGGACAAAACGCATCTGCGAGTGAAAGTACCGTCAAAATCGGTCCAGCTGTTTCAGAGATTAGCGGAAACAAACTGACAGACAGACAAAAATAAAAAATGTTTTTTTGATGTAAGTACCGTATATACTTTCATATGAATTTAGTGAAAAGTTGTTAATTTGAAATAACAAACAGACACTTCATTTTTATTTATTTGTACGGATTTGTTCGTTAACTTAACATTAGTGGCCCTCAGAACACTGATCGACATTACATAACCACCGATAGTGAAGGTTTTCAACCAATCAGATAAGTTGATTTACGAGAGTTCCCGGTAAATAAATACAACTTTTCTGTTTACAATCAGTTTAACTTTTTCCTGGCCTGGAGCTAAAGTTCACCTTGCATAGAAGGTTGGTATGTTGAACTTTGTGGTTGGGGCCACTCAATAACGTCACTTATGTCGGCTCTTACAGCACCGGTGAAATCACTTTATATTTACACTAGTGACCCGCCCTTAGTTCGCGCGGGTGCAATCTACTAATATTGGGAGAGGTAGAAAATTAAAATTTCTGTTCTACCTATGTAGAAGATAAATATATCAACGCTTGAAATGCAAAATTGACTAAGCAATATTGTGGCCCTATGTCGCTTAGTCAATTTTGCCTTTCATGCGTCGATATGATAAATCTATACTTACTAATAATATAAAGAAGTATTTCTAAGTTTGTATGTAGGGGTTAATGTCCGGAAGTTCTCGTCGGATTTGAAAAAATGGTTTATCCTTTGATAGCCTATTTCTTAAAGAAGGTCAAGGTTATTTAACATCACGCTATGACCCTTAGGAATCGAGCAAAAAGGAAAAAAGTCGGAAAGAACGCTAAGTGAAAACATAATAAAAGCGCGGGCGAGCGCTGGGGTACGATGCGGTGAGTTGAACTCTAAAACTTTACGCTGACGAAGGTATGGGCGAAATACTAGTGTATCTATTAAACGCATATTACCTTTCGGAATACATTATCTAAATGATGGTGAAAACCGCATTAAAATTCGCTGCGTAGTTTAGAAAGCACCTTGATACGAAGAGCAACTCAAATATTTTTTTAGTATACAATGTATTGGTAGATGTTATTACAACGTAGATGACCTATGAATACCTATGACGATAAGGCGTGCTTATACTCTCACATTTCATTTACAAGTAAGGTAGGCACTTATAATGTGTCAACACAAGTAAAACCAAGATCCATAAATATCAACTGTCAAATATCCCTAATAAACGAAATGTGTTATAAATTTATGTTTGGGGTCCCAATAGACTTTGGGGCACAGTGGTTACAGACATTCAGGCATAACTGCAGATATATAGGTTTAATACAGTTTGTTGAAACTTATTTTATGCCCACCCACGCTAACTGGATTTAAACCTAGAAATATATACTTTCCTTACTGTAGACTCGAAAAAGAGGAGACCACATAGGTAGTGTATATTAAACGGTACAAACCACAGTTTTATCGCTAAAACCAATTTCTTTCAGAATTAACGTAACATTGTAGTGATTTCAGAATCACTTGCAGACTCGATAAATAATTCCCATAAATTGGCTTAAACATAAACTGTGAACTCTCATTGCAATTTATCTGTTGCATTAGTAAACTACGCATAATAAAAGCTTTTGTGTGTTCCTACTGAAATAACGTGACATTTTGGTTTTATTTAAAAAGTACGAAATCTCCAGCTCCGAACAGGGTAACTCGTATTTTTCCCGTGTGTGTCTGCGGCATTATTAATGGCTTATATCAGCAATGGCTTGGGTACAATAAGTAACATCTGACAGCACATACCACACCGACTTCTATGTCAGTGTGATTCTTGCAATATGGCGTTACCACAGAGTATTTTATGGCTAGTACAACTGAAATTACTGCGATAATCACTGAGATTTCAATTCTATTTGGCAAGAATGAGGTCTAACTGTAGCAAAAGAATCACAGTTTTAGAATTTAGTCCATAGATACTATTCTCATGATTTTATTTCTTTATTTCTCAATGAAAATAAATATAAAAATCCAATTAAAATCCATGCCGATCGCTGTCGCTCCTAAATCTAATGTTGCTCTCTGATTTTTTCGAATATTGAACGAACTATTCAGTTACTCATATACATAATAATTCGAACAGTTTAAATAACACAATACCTATAGCGTCTTATTTGTATTGCTACCCACATATCCCTATATAATTAAATAGATAAATGTTAACACAAACCAGACAATAGTATTATGAGTCTAAAATAGATAGTGCTCGTAAATATTAATTGGTCGCTATCAGAGCTCTTATTGTTTGTCCTAATCAAAGGGTAAGATCGGCGAGAAATATTGGGAGGTGTCCATGTTCGTACATAATGCGATCGATATCATTAGGCTGTGTGAGGGAACGGAGAGGTGGAGTGTTGCATTGACAAAGGGACCATTATCGACTGGCTTAATTACCTACCCACGTACCGTAAAGGTCTGTAAAGGGGAACCTTACATCATTCAGGCTGGTACAAAAATAACTCTTGGTTGCATTCGTTCACTTAAGTGAACTTAAAATTTGTTTTTTATAATTGAATGTTCGACATGAGACGTGGCGTGAACGGTGCACGTCCTCTAGAAATAAATACCTAACGAAACTTTATTTAAATCTACTTATTTACATAAATGATTTTATTTCTGTCAGGTTTGTCATATTTTTAAAACTAGATGAGGTCGGCGTTTCCTATTATCTGACTAATCAGAAGAAAGGCCGAAACAATCTCCGAGGTCACAGTCTTGTTTAAACTCCATACTCAGATTATGTGAACACAATATAGATTGGTGTCTGAAATGGCCTTTAGAGGAAAGAACCACACAGATTTAGCGGACATGCATGTCCAGTCAGTGCACGCATTTGTCAGTAATCGTGCAGCCCAACTTATAAGTATAAGGTACCTGAGGTAAATAAGGCCCAGGGGGTAATAAGACCCACATTTCAAATTTCGCGGAAAATCATTTCTATGACACTTCACTGTTTACGCACGCGTGCACAATGTCGGTGTGAATGTTTCCGTATTGGTCCGCAGTCGCTAGCGCCGCCATCGTGCCAGTGACGTGCGATGCGTTGATGAAGTGACTGGCTACTGTGCAATTTTATAATTTTACATACCAAAAAAACTGTAAGTATTTTACGTTTCATTCAATAATTGACTAATAACGCTGTATTTATTATCGTAAGTATGTCTTGTACAATACAATGGATATAGTTTTTCCTAGCCAGAGAAAGATTTTTTAGGTTTATTAGGTTATTTTGTAAAAAACATGGCATGAGGTTAATAAGGCCCATTATAACGGTACTTAGGCCTTATTGGCATCTTAATATTTGAGTATCAGATTGGATTTTTTTGTGTTCTAGGTCAACGTACTATGTGAATTATACTGACAATATATGTGTAACATTGTTACAGATTTTGATTAAAATGCCTCCAAAGAGAGCTCAGTGGACAGAAGACAATTTACGGGCCGCCTTGGCAGCAATAGAATGAATAAATAAAAGAAAATGATTAAATAAGCAAAAAACAACAATTTACTTTTATTTTAACTTATTTCTAGGTAAATTTAGGACGATTTACTGTAAAAATAAAGCATTTTTTTTATATGGGCTTTAATGTCCTACCGTATTATAATAAGGCCCCTGAGAAGGGTTTTTAAAAAGTGTATTTTCTTATTAAAAAATATGCTTTTCTTAATTGTTTTACACCATTTATTACAGAAAAATGTACAAGCTATGTAAACAATATGTTTTTGACATCCTATACGCATTATACGCAGATTTAAAGCAATTTTTTCTTAGGTGGGCCTTAATTGCCACCGGTACCTTATAGCGAAATACAGTTCTGGCGCTCCCAACAATGTTATGTTAATACTACTTAGAATACCGCATTATAGTAATTTTTGATGTGTTTTTGTTATGGAATTTAATAAGGAGGCAAGGAGTGAGAGGTAACGGAGGTTTATAAGACAAAAAAATAATAGGTAATAATTGGCTATTGGCTTCCTCCCCTTTTTTTCTGGATGGGAAATCATCAAATGACTTCTCCCGCTCTGGGCGGAGCGGGAGGGTGTATCAGACTTTTACTGACTGAAACCCACCTTCAGTTACCCATATGCCAGGGCCACGGTATCTCGTTTGAACAATCTCGCGACCCTGGCAGACATCGGTCCTAGCAGACCCCTTCAGTGCTGCTGACATCTCTTTGAGGCGCGCGTGGAACACTACGCGCCGTCGACACGGGCCTGGTCCTTACCGGGTGGCAAGCTACCCATTGCTCGCCGCCCGCAATCCCGCGCCTACTGTGGCCGGGAGTCTGCGATCGACTCCCGACGCCCGGGGCGTCTAAGGACGTGAGGGTGCAGAGACTGCCACTCCCTCACGCGCCCCGCCTCCTCCTTCGTGAGCATTACTGCTTCGCAGAAGGAAGTGACGGCTTCCCATGCCCTCTCGCTCCGTACCATGGCTCGCACCAGGACCGGTCGCGAGAGGTCACCGCCGCCGATCGCCTCCACGAAGCCACGGCGGTGCTCCGCCCAGGCAGGGCACACCTCCACCGTATGCTCCACCGTGTCCTCTAGACGATCCTCGCAATGGAAACACCCGGGCGTTTCCTCCCGCTTTATCCTGAACAGGAACCCACCGAAGCACCCATGCCCGGTGAGAACCCTCCTCAAAGAGGGGACTTATCGCCGCAATTGTGGCGTGCCCAGCGCTGGGTTGCAACAATCGTACCCGCCATGTCGCCATGAGATCCTGCCGGAGCTCTGTCCGCCGTGCCGCGATTTGTCGCGGCATCGGCACGGGCGTTTGGACCCCCCAGATTGGGCAGGAGCCGCTTTAAGGCAGCCCCAGCCCTCTCCAGTCTGGGAGCCAAACGTCGAAAATGCTCAACGAAGTTCCATCGGCTGTCGAGGACAGTCCCAGGTACTTCATCGTCGACTAGACGCTGATGTGAGCCCCTCCTACTGTGAGTTGGGAACCCGCAGGTTGCGCGTTCCGAGGACCATGAAAACCCATGGCCTCGGACTTGTGCAAGGCCACCTCGAGTCCCAATTGCCGGATCCTATCGACGATTGTCGCAACCCCACGTGTCATTAGTTCGGCCGCCGCCTCGTGCGACCTCCCCTGCGCCAGGACCAGCGTGTCGTCAGCGTAGCAAACTACGCTGACGCCGCTAGGGAGGTCGGCGCGCAGCACCCAGTCGTACCCGATGTCCCACACATGCGGCCCAACGACCGATCCCTGTGGGACACCGCATGACATCTCTCGCCGGTGGCTTCCTCCCCTTTATTGGCAAACACCACGAAAGTATTTTATTCAGTCTCTGTTTCTATTATATTAAATAAAAACTCGCATGTAGGATGCATAATGCTTTTTCTTTACGTGATGATTTCTACAATCTTCCTCAATTGTACCGCAAGCAGCGTTAAAGAAAAAACCAAAAATAAAACCTGTATGCATTCGTTTTAAAATCAAAGGAAGAATTAGTTAACATTAGTTGCATTATGTTCCTACTCGTAAGTTACAAAAACCGTATTACTATGTTATGAAAAATATTGCAGACAGAATAACGTATGTACATAGATATCTAATAATAATCTGGACACGTAATTAACATAACGATAAATAATTTCAAATAGTAATAAATCAAATGGTCACAGACCTCAACACAATCAATAACAAGTGTTTATGTAGTCTGTAGTCGCGACTACTCTTATCTGTAAAGAAAAACAATGAGCATCGCATCGATACACGATAGGTATAACGTAAGTATGAACTATTCTTTCTTATTTTACTGAGGAGCAGTAAATTATTGGATGACTAAAATGTAAATAAAAATGTGCCCCACTTTTTTTTTAGATGGGAATTTATCATATTACTTCTCCCGCTCTGGGCGAAGCGGGATGTCATTTTACTGACTAAAACCCACCCGTGTTCCTTCAGTTGCCCATGCTAGGATCACGGTATCTCTTTCGAACAATCTCGCGAATGTGCCCCACTTACATGTGCATTATCCTCATTCGGTAGGCAGAAACTACAGAAAACTAGTTGCTACGACACTAACACACCTATACTTCTCAATAAATTATGAAATTTTATAAAAAGTGAAGTTATTTATAATAAATTTAAAAAATAAATAACAAACATTTCAAATAAATGAAATTTAATATTTATGTAAATTTACTTATAAATTTAAATTGACTCCTTTTGCTTCGTTTACGCTCGTTATATCTGGCCTCAAAAATATTTATCAAATAAAATAACTATTTTTTCTAACGAAACTCACTCCTTTAACAGGAATAATATCGTGGTAATTACTGGGAATTAAATATTGTAAAATTAAAGTAGGAACTTGTTGGAAATTCTGCAGTCGACAGATGAATCCATGAAAAGGAAAGAAAACTTATGAATTCATTTTTGTTTACGCATGTCTTTCACCTACCTACATATATAATTCTGTTCATCTTTTCAGTTTTTGATGTGAAGTAATAATAATTAATCCGTCGTGGCCCGTGGGTCATATGAACACGTTCAAATATTTTAGTTTTTGCTGTTAGTTCGATCTATGGGTTAGGAACAGGCTATAAGAGCTTCAGGGAGAATCAGCCAGAGGTGTCCGCAAATTTTAAATTATTTAACAGAAACAGGTCGGCCAAAACAAACATGCAATTTCAATTATTGAAATTATCAATACAACTCTCTAAGATCAAATAACTCTATTGAATGACTAACTATGTCATGAACATAACTGACGGGACATAAACATAACTAGCGAAATGTGGGTGCACCTCCACCAATCCCTTCGTGGAATAAATGCTTAATGTCATGTAATTAATGATTAAAGTAGCATATTTGTTTACTTCGTCGTTTCAAAAAAATAGAGGAAAACTAGTAGTTATCTTAGAGAAAGCTCAATCTCAGTTTTGTTCCGAATCTTATAGAAGAGTAGGTAAGTTCATACCTCCAACGTGGATACACAACCAGTCGTTACAAAATGTACTCAAACAAGAACCGATTGGTATGAACAAACACAATAATTAGTGCAAAGTTATTTAGTTAAAGACTAAAGTTCAAACTACTGATACCAATATTATCTTTTGATATTGGTTCACACGAAACGAATTATACAAAGTAACAAACAATACATAATACCCATTATGTATTTTTTGTACTAAAAAAACATGTTGCTAGTGTTGCTAACGACTTCTGTTTTCCTAAAAGCTTACAAAATGACAGCGACATGACGCCTGTTTTCGTCAACAAAACTTTTGCGAAACTGAAAACTGTAAGAACGTGTCTACGGTTTACCGCGAAGAGCTACGAAGAACTAGAACCACCATTTTACGACTGGATCTACCCATTCATACAAATTGATCCAGTAAAACGGATCTCCTATACCCTAATAACTAGCGTCTGAGATAACCTTACATTTGTATTACATATTGAGAAGATTAAGTCAAGTTTGAGCGAATGATAAATCTCTTCGACCTGTCTATCAGCAGTTACGTGACTCGGAGACGAAAGCGGAGGTCACCGCGTTCTGATCCCGTACTACTTGCTTATCTCCTACAATTAAAACTACCTATAGTACCTACTACTGCGTAATGCATGCGTCTAAGCAACATTCTATCAAATAACGTTGGAACGAAAGGAATTTACGTATCGAAACCTCCCCTTGACAAACTCATAATTGTTTTAAAAGTTTTCGCCGAGGTTTCCCGAAGCCCTCGTCGCGAAGTTCTTAAATTATTTCTGAATGACATAAAAATGTGAAGGACACTCTAATTAAACATAAATCACTACAAGAAAAACTTGGGGAGCCTCCTATTAAAGCGGTTGAGACATTTTTGCAGCTAAAGAAATATCGTTTTTGGTGACAACAATATTTTAAGCGGCGCGACATACACCTGAGCACGAAGGGTGCCAAAATAAGTTATTGTAGGTACACCCTGGTAACTTGCACAGTCCACGAAAGCTTTAGCTTATTACATGAAACTCTTCTTGAACGTAACGAGGAAATTAGTTTTAAAGCTAATTACTTTTGTCGGCAAATGTGCTTTAATAAAAACTATTTATGTAAAACAATAAGGCGTTAGTTTCAAGTTGGCAAGTTGTGCACTGTAAGCTACGTTACAAAACGAGTGTTTTGAAAGTTGAGACTACAACCAAACACGTAAACTCGATAGTACTGATAATATATGCGTTGCACATTATAGTAACGCATTGTGATTGAATTTAAGGTGAAAGTTCCGGTGTACCCCTCGAAATAAAGCATATTTTACGTTTTCGCTATTAAAAGATCAGTGCAAGGTTGTACGTTGATTAAAATATGATTTGTGACCGTAAAAAATATGGCTTTATTAATATTTAAATCTATACTTATTATTAATATTATAAAGCTGAAGAGTTTGTTTGTTTGTTTGGTTGCACGCGCTAATCTCAGAAAGTACTGGTCCGAATTGAAAAAATCTTTTTGTGTTGGGTAGCCTATTTATTGAGGAAGGCTATAAGCTATATAATAACACGCTACAATCAAAAGGAGCGGAGTAGCAACGAAAAATGGACGAATACTGGTAGGCAATTCGATGCGACGGGAAGGTTTTTTTTTTGGACGGGAAATCATCATAAGACTTCTTCCGCTCAGGGCGGAGCGGGAGGGCGTGTCAGAGTTTTACCGACTAAAACTCACCCGTGTTCCTTCAGTTGCCCATTTGCCAGGGTCACGGTATCTCTTTCGAACAATCTCGTGACCCTGGCAGGCATCGGTCCTAGCAGACCCCTTTAGTGCTGCTGACATCTCTTTGAGGCACGCGTGGAACACTACGCGCCGTCGACCCGAGCTTGGTCCTTAGGGGCCGTCATTAATCATGTGATGTTTTTTTGGCATTTTTGAACCCCCCTCCCCCTTGGTGATACATGGTGAGGTTTAAGACTACCCCCCCTCCCCCTACATCACGTACATTTTTTAGTACCTACAAAAAATCTAAATTTTTTTGTATTTTTTTTTACATACAGGTATAAGTATCATCTAGTTAAAAAAAGAAAAAAGTACACGTGATATATTACTACACCCCCCTCCCCCTTTGTGATTTTTATGGACCCCTCCCCTCCCTTTCGAGCCTCACGTGATTAATGGACAGCCCCTTACCGAGCGCCGAGCTACCTATTGCTCGCCGCCCGCAAGCTCGCGCCTACGGTGGCCAAGAGTCAGCTATCGACTCCCGACGCCCGGGGCGTCTCCTCCTGCGGCGGCCAGGGACGTGAGGGCGCATAGACAGCCACTCCCTCACGCGCCCCGCCTCCTCCTTCGCGAGCATTAATGCTTCGCAGAAGGAGGTGACGGCTTCCCATGCCCTCTCGCTCCATACCATGGCTCGCACCAGGGCCGGACGCGAGAGGTCGCCGCCGCCGATCGCCTCCACGAGGACACGGCGGTGCTCCGCCTAGGCAAAGCACACTTCCACCGTATGCTCCACCGTTTCCTCCAGACGATCCTCGCAATGGAAACACCCGGGCGTACGGGAAGGGTCAGGGGAGTCAAAATATGATGCAGACGAAGTCGCGGGCAGAAGCTAGTCATCAATACAATCCACTTAGTTTATAATATTCGATAGAATTACTTTTCATTGAAACTTTTCAGTCGAGTAAATGAACCCATGTTTGTCACGAGTCATATTTTAATAAACATGCAACCTTGCACTGACCTATAGATTGCAAATACGTAAGAAAATATGAATTTCGCGGAGTGCCGTGGACCTTACCTTTACATACATTATTTAAAAACGGAAGATTTAAGTAGCCATGATGCAATTTATCATTTTGAGAGCACGCAGTGAAGCTTCTCGATAGTGTCACATTTTTAGCGACAGTATTTATTGTACCTACTGATACCAGATGTACCATAATACCTACTTCGAATGTTGATTAAAAAACAAACGTTTGTTATTTGTGTGTGAACCGAAGGTTGCTAAGTACCTCGGTGTCTATTTTGGTAAATGGACCTTGAATAGATAATTGTGTGGCATCATGATGTTAATAGAACTCTTCCAAAATATTTAGCGAGTTCGGTCCAGCTGATAGTCCTACATAAGTATCTATTGGTTGACAAGTCCATAAGAAAATCGAAAGTGTAAAAAAAAGTTGCTAATTTATTTATTTATTTAAACTTCTCGCACACAAAAATGGTTCAAAGGCGGACTTAACTGAGATAAACAAACTTAGAATAAAGTAAATAGGTAAAGTCATGTTATTAAGGCGTTTCCTATACCTACTGGCTCGCTCTATTTATGAACCTACCGCATTAGGCATTTTGTTATAGACAATAAAAATCGTCAAGTTTCAATGAAGTCAAAATATCACAAATCAGCTTAAACATTATTCTAAATAAACACGTACGTCATATTATAGTTAAATACTCACGTTACTTGCGCTTTAATATTTGAGTGAGTAACTCGATTCAAGTTCACTAAACGGGGAACAAAATAGTATACTCTTTTTATTTTATTTAGAAAAACATGGTTATTAGGCAACGCGCAAACAAGCACTATCACGAACACACTCGCGACGCTCGTATCTACAGCGTTATGCCCACACACTGGGGCAAAACAAACAAAACTCTAGAAAAAAAAACCGTGTCTTACAATTTGTCTTGAAGATAAACTAAACACGCGATTTGACGACGAGATGAAGACTGAATGTTGAGTGTTCCCCGAGAGTTGCTACTAGGAGAATACATTAACATAAATGAATACTAAATCACAAAGCTGTGTTATCCGTTATCTTTGTGTTATTATTTGTTAATCGTTCGGCATTAATTATTTAGTTTGCTCGGGAGAGCTAATCGAGCTCAAAGGTTACCTCGGATTCCACAAATGTCTAATTAGGGTAGGGATAAGACAAGA
This sequence comes from Aporophyla lueneburgensis, assembly GCA_932294355.1. Classification (NCBI taxonomy): domain Eukaryota; kingdom Metazoa; phylum Arthropoda; class Insecta; order Lepidoptera; family Noctuidae; genus Aporophyla; species Aporophyla lueneburgensis. Next base: position 15,298,158 of record OW028747.1, read on the forward strand.
GAAATTTTAACTTAGTCGTTATCTACCAGGAAACATAATTATGACTTTTGTGTACAAAGTAATTATGAGATTAATCTGTGTTTTCATTACATTAGATAGTAATGTTATGTGTACTTCTACTTCAGTACATGCATATTTTACTTTAAAATGGCCCGATTTTGGTAAATTGTTGCATAAAACTTGTCTCGTCTCGTCTGGAATGTTTTACGATAAATTACCCTTTGAGTACCTTATCTTTTACAGTACACTCAGGTACTTTTATAGTATAAGAAGACACTGCTTCCCCTCATACTGAAGAATAAGTGCTTAGCTTTGTTAAAATAAACAAAATAAATGCGTATCAAGAATATTCTCGCTATTATTCTCTTCTGCTCTATATTATTCTCGTATTTTTCCAGCGGTGTTATACATTAAGCGCATTGTGCGCCGCGATGGCTGCTGATTGGCTCGCGGAGTACATTTCGAGACACCAGTAGATATTAATAGAGTTATCAACATGGAGCAATGTACTCGCGGCGCGCTCGCTCCAGCAACCGAGCCCCAAAACACAACTCCCTAATATAATATTATTGATGCAATCCAACTTCAAAAAATACAGCTTACATCGTAGCCAGATCATATGTGAAAGGAAAAATATAAATTTAGTACTGATAGGGTACTTCTTGTTATTGTAATACAATATTTTAAACATGGCTGTAATTCAATAAAAAAAACAGCATAGCAACAAGCCGATAACAATGGCATGGTAACGAAATATTAAACTGAAAGAACAAAAGAATTATAAAATCTGGTCTTTTATAAAGCTTTTGTTTTCTTTCTACCTTATGTACCTTTTACTGGAATACTGAATAAACCGAACCTTCGAGTATTATGGTAATGAAAACAAAACGTCGTATGTAGAAAGCACATATAAAATTAAGTGCAAACAACTGAGGTCGTGTTGTAAAAAGTCAGGCGGCGGGTAGCGACCCGAGTCAATGAAAGGGCTTTACCCACATCGTTAACAACGATACCATGAATCTACCTCGTGTTGAAGGTAATATTGCCTGTCCAAGTAGCAGCTGTTGAACCTTTATCGGTCATTCACCACGCGTCGGCTTTATATTTGAAAATTCTCTACATGTATACCTACTACGTTCGTAATAACAAAATTCGCTGGCAAGTTTTCAACACTCAATACTTTCACGCAAAAGTTAACTATGCAATACTCTACTGCAATATAGTCCTCACTGTCATCTACCTAGCCTTTTCTTACTAGGTAAGGGTCGGCTTCCAGTATTTTACATGACCCAGTTATTGGATACTACAGTTATTGTCCCTTGGTAAAACGGGTTGTCAGACTTTCTGGCTTCTGACGACCCGTAATAACTGTCAAAGATTTACGAATGACAGACGGGACTGACGGCTTAGCGTGCATTCTGATGCAGGACCCCACCGTTTCTCGGAAAGCATTTGGAATGTTAAATGATAGATGAGTTTTTTCGAGGTCAATTCCCGTTGGCGTGTGGAGTCACTTGAATTATGTTTTTTTTTTTGTGTGAAGTTTACAGACGTGATGGCTAACAATATCTAAAAACGATAAAAAAAATACCTTTGGTAAAAATACTACCAGCGGCGGTGGTAGACCTCAAAAAAAATCTTCTTTTTTCCTTTTTGTTTGCATATTGATGCCACTATGTCGGCGGATTTTAGGTAGGTATTTTAATTTGACCCCGTATTGTCATTGTTAGACATCTTAATTCGATCAAATCCGGTAGATAAATTTGAACGATACTACGTTTCTGCCAGACACGTCGGATATCTGATAGCAGACGTAATTGTATTACCTACATGGATATCTAGTCAAATCACAATAGCTGTCTCATGCAAGTCAATTACGTCTATCTGCCGCCTGGTTAGTTATCTGAACACACTGATACAATATGAATTCAGTACGAGTGAGTTACAGTTGCTCAGAACTATTAAACATGATTATTTCGCTGGGAAATTGAATTAAAATTCAATTCTGTTATCTGGTCGGTGCGGTTGAAAGTCTAGGCGGGCAGATACACAAGATATGGCAGACGCTGCTCGCTACATGCACACTTGTTTTATCTATACAATTAAACGCTGCGAGATTGCCATCGTAATATTATGATAACATAACAAATATAGTTTGCACTAGATTTCTCCTTATAACTTAGATGAGACGGATTTCTATGTAATGTTATGTTATAGTGATGAGTTAGTGTTGTTAGAATACATTAAAGCTTCGAGTTGAAAATCTGTAGTTTTTCATTATTAAATCCTAACTTCTCGTAATATTATAAATAATATTATTTTGAACATACGTTTGTTTCTTTGTTACGCTTTCACGCCAAAGCAGGTGAACGAATTTCGATGAAATTTTGCACACAGACAGACAATGACTTGGGTAAGGACATAGGCTTTTAATTCTTTTAGGCATTTAATTCTAGAGCGCGTAGTCGCGGGCAACGCCTGCTAATTAATAAGAATGATTTAATCTTTCTGTTAAAAAAAATCTTGTTAAGTATGTTCAATTTAAACTGTTACTGTTGTCTAAACATTCTGCAAAACTGTTTCAGGGTCAAACTCTCTAGTTCCAAGACTTTGCAAAGTTCTAAACAATCGTGATGAAGGAATTGCAATGATATTTGTTATACTTCAAAATTGGAGCGCCAAATCCACTAACATATCTAGATAAGCTTTACACCATAACCAACCATAAGCACGATTTTTATTAGTGTTAAAATTCTGTATAAATTATGCGTCATTTTTGTACCTGCACTGATATATATTTTTTAAAACTTATTATTGTTTTTACATGTTGTATCTATCGGTTAATATTGTGCACTTGGCTTGTATTTTGGCTGGTGTTAATTGGTAATAAATTGGTTGGACAGTGTGCCGATTGTAAATGGCCCTAATAAAAAGTTTTATTATAGCACGTAAGGTTGGTTCTAAATAATACCAAATTAAAACTTCAAAGTCAAACTCTTATTATTTTTGTCACTGGCTTTTACCATGTCTATAATAGTCGGAGGTATTTCAGTATAATGCATTAGCTCTTGCTGTTTGTTATCTTTAATGCACACATCTTCCAGTGAACACAAAACGAACATGAAATCATTTCCCACTAGAAATAGGCACAGCTAATAACTTACGTCATAACCTTATCAATAATTCAAATTGCAAGATTTCGCTGCACGAGTATAATCGTTTCCTACAATCCAATTTCTTTGTTTGAACAACGAAATTGAATATTGAGAAAGCGCTGCAAAAGTCCGGTTCGAAGCACAAGTTTTAGGTTTGTAAGTGTATATGTAGTATAGTGGTGGTGAATAATATATTATTATTTACGGTGGTGATTGGGGGCTACGTTTCGATGAAATCCCAGTGCGCTGCGCGCACTGCAGGCTGTCGTGTCCTTACCGTACTTGATCTACACATTGTACGATTTTATATATATTCAGTATATATTTACTTCGATTAAACATATTTTCCGACGTTTCGTCAAGTCTCTAACCTACATAAGCAGCATATACTGTTCCCACTGCTGGGACAAAATCCCTCAGTGGCCTTCGGTGGTACACCACGCGGGTTGGTAGATGTCGCATGTCCTCAAATTTTTGGTTTTAGGAAATGCCTGTTTCCTCCCTTGCGATGTTTTCCTTCACCGTTTTTAGAGCAGTGGTGATGAAATAATTGTACACAAAATTAAAGCAAGCATTTTTTTACTTATAACATTGTTACGTATATTTTGCTCGAAGAGGGTAAACAAAGATCGCCATTTACCGGACATGGTATTTCATGCAGTTACTTTAGACAGATAAAAATACAAAAACCCTACCGGGTCTGCAGATGCAGAAGAAAGTTATTTCTTATTCATCGTTATTTAGTTACCACGTATCAACCCCGTAAGTCATGGCCGATTCCACTGGGCTACCATTGCTCTCAGACTTTGACCTACTAGGGCCTAATAGGTACCAACTGCATCTTGCTGGTGATGTAAATGCATCACCAGCAAGATATACGTTATAGAGCAGAGAGCCACTTTGAATTTTGGTTGCATAAAAGCCACTTCCACAATACTTTGTGTGACCGCACAATTCACCCGGCTCTCGTTTTTGCCCGCTGCGCTTACGCTAAGAACAATTAAGTTAATTTAATATTTATGATTCTCAAGAAATTAATTTTTTTAGTGTAACTATTAAGATTTAGTCTTACAATTTATTGCTCTACCCCAAAGTAGAGCTTGCAGTCCTCCCCAAAGAGGACTGCATGTTTGTTTGTTCTCATTCATTTTGTTTAAGGAATGTGTGTTATTAAAAACGTTTTACAATAAAAAATAAACTTTTTGGAGATATAATGATACTCCGCCACTATAAAGAAAAATATCAAACAACACTGTATATTCGCTCATTATTGTTGGTATTCAGTTAATTACATTTGCATTCAAACTAGCAAACTAATTATAAATCAATCGCGCTCAGATCTTCAGATTCAAATTTTGGTAGCTTTCCTTCTAATCAAGTTGTGCCGCCAGGGAGGTAGGGAGAAACCATTTAAATAATAAAAACATTCGCCCGAAAAAACAATTCAGTGCCGATCCATCGATTGATAAAATGGAAATGTGATTAAATCTTGATTCTTACGATATTTAGGATTTAGCTATCGATATTGAATTAACTCTAGTAGGTATTTATTGGAAAAAATCTACCGTTCTCATTTTTAAGTTTCCTTAAAACGAAACCTATGAATGTGACCTGTTAAGGTTCATTCGTAATTTATTTCGACCGAACAAACTCCTGCGTTTGATGGTCTTACATAATGGTGACTTCCACAAAAGCCACAAATCAAGAGTTGAAGTTGAAAACTCAATTTTCAACCTATTCATAAAATACCAATACAGCATGATTGATTTCATAGCGGCACTCGAGAGCGACCCTATCTCAACCCAGATTTCGGAATTCCATGGTAAAAATAAATGTTGTCCTCTTAAAGCTAACGTAGAAAATCTTTTTGCGAGGCCACTTTTCATCCGCCTGTGAAATTTCTTAAAACGGTGACAAATTGAAGGAATCATGAGTTTGTGATATGAGGTCGGATAAGACAGACGGATGGAGGGCAAGGCGAAAATTATAAGGGTCCCTTATGACTACGGAACCTACTTGTCAAGATACGCTATTGCAGAGTGGCGGGAGGTAGAAACGATTTAGGATTTTTTGCTTTGTTCGCATATTTGATTGTTTTTGGTTATAAATGGTTTTGTTTTTGTTCGCTACCTATTGTTGTTAAACGCCGTTCGGTGCGTTGCCGGACATAAAGAATAGCATAGCTTCCCGTTGGTTTCGTAAGAGGCGTCTAAGGGACTTACAATAGAATCGGCACCAGCGTTCTCTATGAATTGAACACTTTACTGGGATCGCCTGCCAAGCGTGGTGATTATGGAAGCCCCCCTAAATGGGGGAGACCAATATCCATCAGTAGACGTCTTTCGGCTGAAATGATGATGGTGATGTTCTTTAACACAAATCAATATTTTTTACGTTAACTTGAACAACAAAACAAACGATGAAAAATAATTAAGTACTTTATTTTCCATTTGCAGGTACAGCAGAATTATTTGTTTACTTAGCGACAAGGTCGCTAATCTAACCCCAAAATAGAACGTATACCTCTGTTGACCCTCATCGAGCTAAAAATACGTAACTGTAATAATGTAATAAGTAGACAGTAAACGTAAGCCTTCCTTGTCTACGCTTGTGTACCTACTCGTTTAAAGGCTGGCAATTTTTCTCTATTTCTTAACATCCTGGCATCGGTTCAAAACGAAGCATACCTCAATTTCTCTTTAAGACGCTGACCGATTTATGTCTAAGACTTTATGTAAAAGGTGTTTTTATTGAAGTCAATATAGCTTAAAAAGGAAAACAATAATGATGAAGGCAAAACAAAGTCACATATTGATTGGCTGGTAGATCATCACCAACCATGTTCACCCCCATTATGCGAGAACAGCTTAAGTTCGGTAAATATGGGTAAGGCCTATTGAATCTGAAGGGGTCCGCTAGGACCGATGCCTGCCAGGGTCGCGAGATTGTTCAAACGAGATACCGTGGCCCTGGCATATAGGTAACTGAAGGGACACGGGTGGGTTTTAGTCAGTAAAAGTCTGACATGCCCTCCGCGCAGAGCGGAAGAAGTCATTTGATGATTACCCACCAAAAAAAAGGCCTATTGAATACTGCCTTCTGAAATCTGGAACATAATTAAGTGTGTAAATAATGGCCTCCCATCTAAACAAGAGACGAGCTTATCTCACAGATCGATAGTTTAAGGGTGATGACCCGAGTATGTAATCAGAAAGAGTAATTTTTGCTATGAAATTTATATTTAAAATAAATGAACACTCATTATCATTAAGCTGAAACACTTATCTAGAATCCAAACAGAATCTCCAAGATGAAAGTGGTTTCATTCATTAAGTAATTAGGCACATGAACAGGTCAGGGTCTTCTGTATTAAACAAAATTTATTCTGGATATATTTTCACCTGAAATAGGGAATGAAGTCTAGAATTTCTGAGAACTACTTTCATTCGCTAGTTCCTAGAGCAGGTGACGTGGTTTACGATCTGCACTCGAGAAGGAATGTTTAGTGCAAATTGCACAGAAGACATTCAGTTGTGCCGGTGATAAATATAATGTCAAATGATACCGACAGAGTAACGAGCTCTTTCAAACGAATAAATAGATTTCACGTCCAATAAACACGTACGTACAAATGTAAGTATGTCGGACTATATAAATGTAAAACACGGTACACTAAATTACACGCTCGTAAAGTTACGAACAAAATTGATAGGCTTACCTACCTATTGTTTTGTCAATTGGGGAAACATAACAGCATAATAATGTTTCTATGTTTATCGTTTTCTTTTAAGGTGTTGTTGATTATGAGTCAACACGCTGCTTTGCTTTATTAGTCATTTCGGATATTGAACAATGTTTTGAAAACCTATAGTTTCGACAACAATAATTTTGATTCGTCCGTTTGAACAAAGATTAAAAGATTAAAGTGATTATTTTTTCTGTTTTAGTACGCAATTTAAAATAAAAAGAAACGGTGCGGTATAATTAAATTCGTAGACTAAAGCCTACGGTGCTACGCCTAACGCTACGGGGCTACGGAGGTACTACGACAAATCACTGCAGTAATTTGTTTCTAATTTCAAATACAATAATTTGAATATGTACAAAAGTGCGTGTTTCTCTTACTTTTTATAAGTTTACTCATTAAATGAGTTGTGGTTAAAATGAAATAAAATATTTGTTACGATAATAATTACGTAAATACAGATTCTAATATTTTTATTACTTACTACTTTTTTTGCAAGGGCCTGCAGTTTTGAACTGTGTGTACCATTTGTACGTTACCTTGTCATTTGGAGGGCAATGCCGTTATTTATGAGAACGTTAACAGTCCGATCTCACTCGCAATCTGTCAAAAATACCTGTGAAATACCTAAATTTTTGACAAGTTTTTGATATTTGATTATCGCTTAGGTGAGATTGAGACTAAGGTTTTAATAACGAGAATTGGCCTTCTAATGGCCATCGAACATACCAAATGAACTGAAACACAAAATATTGTATGAGTGTATTTCAGAACTGAGTCATTTTTCTTTCATAAATTACCAAGTACTTAATATTCCTTTTCAAGCGTATTGACTGCATTCAAAACCTCGAAGATTTATCATAACATCAATTAGTCCTTTATGAGGTTGATTAACATCTATTATATTAGAAATTATATAATTAATAATACAAGATTGAATTATTGGCGCACAATTCGATTTGCATCGTCTGCAAACTAAACAAATCTATGTCCATTATTGGTATATATAAAGTCGTCGCCGTAAACAGAAAAGCGTAATTAACAGCCGAACGCTAACAGCAATGTTTACGTGCTCGTGGATATTCGGAATAGTTGTGTTCGGCGCAGTGGCGCTGCCTGGCCGGGTGCTGACCCAGCCGTCGCAGTACCCGCCCAACATCACGACCTGTGAACAATTCGAAATATCGGCGCGTTTCAATCCGTACGCACTCATTGATTCAATGTGGAAAGTATTTTACTACTGGTCAAATAATACGGAACTGACCCCCATTGTTTTCTCGTTAGCGGGTAAAACCGTAAGGAATATTTTTTTATTATTATGATTATTTATATTTGTTAATCTTATATTTAATGCTAACCCGTCGAGCATATCTCACTCAACGTGATATGACACAAGGTATGACTGTACGATGTACATGGTACGACAAATATATTCTTGACAATCGCGGCTATATGTATATTTCTTCCGGACTATTGGGATGTAACCCAATTTACTTTTTTGCCTACCTGCGTATTGTCCTCGCACATACCAACAATCCTTTTATATGTCCAGGTGTTATTTTGTATTTCAAGAGAACTGACACTGACTGAAAGTTCAAGAATTTGTGATATTTTTACTTTTGTGCAGTTTGTTACGAATAGTTAGTTGCATAGTGTTTTGGGTGAAGTGTTTGTTTGGTACATAGAGAAAAGACAATATAGGAAAAGCAATATTCAGTTCTTCAATATACTTAATAAATATTTCGCTTTTTGCCTGTAGAGGGTCAAAAAATTCAGGGAAGTTTACGAGGCAACAAGTGGTGACACGGAAATGGAATGGGAGAAGGCGACCTTATTCATGAACGCGCGGCCTGGTACGGAGGTGCTGTTCATATACGCTGCCACGCCAGGCGCCTTCCGCGCCATCATCAAAACAGAACAGCGTAATAAAGGTGCGCTATATTGCCCCCGCCCCCGCTCTCCCCCCGCTGCCATTTCCGCTCCTAACTTTTCCCGCTCGACTTGGCTCATAATGATAATAAACAGGTCGCATTTCAAACATTTTTTTTTCTTCAGTTTTTCATGGGTTTCTCCTAATGACCATTGCTGTTTTAGTCGTTAAAATTTTAGTCCAGTATTTTTTTTTTTTAAATAGATGGACCCCAACAGACAACAATTCCTTTTCAGTTTTTTTATTACCTTACTAAATAGCCTCTCTCTCACTCGTTTCTTCAGAATTTAGAAATAGTATTAAATTAGGTAGGTACTCAGTTTGCAATTAGGGCATTACAGATGAGATTAGCCACTGAAAGCGAGGCAAACTGGATAAGTAGCACAAACTTAAAGTTGGATGGATAAGTAAGTAATGGTTTATGTTACAGTTCGCCCATACCCCGAGCCCTTGTTCAGCTTTGCAGACGTGAGAATGAAACTTATTGACCGGTATCTCGGCATGATGTGCTGCGAGGATCTGACGGCATACGCCTTGGCGAGAATGATGGAGGTGCCTAAAACTGAGGAGAAGTGCAAGAAAGCGGCCGCCACCATTGGATATCAAGGGTACGAGGGACGCTCGTACTTACAACTCATGGGTCATGACAATGATGAACTATAGTTTCCTTGTAATGTAAGATAAAGTGATAATGATGATGTGAATCTTTACATAGTATAAAACAACGTCGTTTCCCGGGTTTGTTCGCTTAGATCTGTTAAACTACGCAACGGATTTTAAGGGCCCACCTTCAAAGTGAATGATAGTAGGATGGGCGTGGTTTATGACGGGTCAACCTAAAGTGGCCGGCCGCCACAAACTTATATCTGAACCGTTTATAGAGAATAGGAAAACCAGCGGCCAAAAGTTGAACTAATGACAGAAAATGTCTCGAAATAAAAAACCGTTACTAATTTAGCATAGCCTTGCTGTAAGCACTATTCCTGTCACTGTTGCACATCTGTCAAACTACAATAGCAAGGTAGAGACGGAAACATCTTAGAAAAAAGTACGTGAAAGTAGCATAAATTTAGTCGGTCTATGTAATTTTTGCACATAGCGTGCTATGGAGTAGACAAATAATACAAATATTTAATTATAAGCAATAAAACTATCTTACAGCAATAAATTATCTTCTTTATCTATACGTAATATTATAAATGCGAAACTAACTCTGTCTGTCTGTCACGCTTTCACGACTAAACCTTATTCGTTACCCATTAACCCTATTAATTCCGCGACTTCACCTGCGTCCGCGTAACTTAAGATTCACGCAGACGAAGTTGCGGGAAAAAGCTAGCTAATATTTATGTACCGATGTTGGGTAATACGAGATTGTTTAACTCAAAATAATTAAAAATATATAATAAAAAATTTAAGTATTTATATTACTAGTCATCGCCCATTGGTCGAAATTCGACCGTGCTTCATTTGAATAGAAATACATTATTAAGTGAAAAAAAAATATAATAATAAATATAAAGGAGGTAATAATAATAAGTATATAAGGTACTAAGGAGCTGCTCCTCATTGATATGACCATAAGCCAACAAATTCGTTGTTCCCGAAAGGATCTGTCGACATGTTGGATAGACTATAAGAAGGCCTATGACTTGGTGCCACATACATGGCTCATGAGGGTGCTGGAGTTGTATAAAGTCGATGCATCTCTTCGCACCTTCCTGATTTCATGTATGAGGCAGTGGAAGACGGTCCTTCGCTATCCAGGATGTTGAAATATCCAAGGGAACAGCGAACCGATAAGGATCGAGCGAGGCATATTTCAGGGTGATAGTTTGAGTCCGCTTTGGTTCTGCTTAGCCCTGAATCCTCTAAGCACACTGCTGGAGGATTCACGCATAGGCTATCGGATGAGGAGAGGTGGTCAGGTTATATCCCACCTCCTTTACATGGATGATTTTAAAACTCTTTGCCCCCAACAATTTTCAACTGATGGAGCTACTGAAAGTAGTTGAAACCTTCAGTAGCGCCATCAGAATGGAATTTGGTGTGGACAAATGTGCGGTCATGCATGTAAAGCGAGGGGAGATTGTGGAATCCGTGGGAACCGAACTCTTGGATTCCATAAACCTCCGAGCCCTCTCCGCAGCCAAAACCTATAAGTATTTGGGTATGTCGGAAGCGTTGGGCATCAATGTTACTGACATGAAGCAATCGTTGAAGGAGCGCTTCTTTGGCCACCTGAAGAAAGTTTTTAATAGTCTTCTATCAAGTGGAAACAAGGTGCGCGCCTTCAACGGTTGGGTCATGCCGGTTTTGATGTACTCTGTCGACATACTCAAATGGACTCAAACCGAACTCAACGCCCTGGACAGGAGAGTCCGTACGCTGTTGACTGCATATCGAATGCATCACCCACGGTCCTCGGTAATGAGACTGTATATACCGCGAAAGTGTGGATGTCGAGGTTTTTTAAACGCTAAGACTCTCCACAATCGAGAGATATGCAGCCTCAGGGAATATTTTTTTAGAAACCGACGTGGGGATGCATCGAGATGTGGTCGCGGTTGACAAGGGCCTCACCTCTCTCTCCATGGCTAACGAGAACTGGCGTAAACCTGTAATACTCGACACTAATGACCGCATGAAGGTATGGCAGAGTAAGGAGCTCCACGGACGCTATTTCCGGGCCTTACATGGATCCGATGTAGATCTACTAGCGTCCGTAGCCTGGCTGCGTTTCAGTCACCTCTTTGGGGAAACCGAAGGTTTTGTCTGTGCAATTATGGACGAAGTTATGATGACGAACAACTACCGGAGATTTATTGTGAAAGATGGCACGGTTGACAACTGTCGGGTATGCCACCGTGCAGGAGAATCAATTAGACATATAATTTCTGGGTGTTCTCGACTAGCTAACGAAGAATACTTGCATAGGCACAACCTTGTAGCTAGGATTATCCACCAGCAACTTGCTCTGAAATACAGTCTTGTGGAATCAGAGGTGCCGTACTACAGGTATGTGCCCGACCCAGTTCTCGAAAATAGAAATATCACATTGTACTGGGATCGATCCATCATCACTGACAGGACTATTGTTGCAAATAAGCCTGATATAGTGGTGGTGGATCGAGTAGAGCGGCGCACAATGATTGTTAACATAACGGTCCCACATGACGAGAACCTCGTGAAAGCTGAGAAAGATAAGCAGATCAAGTATCTTGACTTAGCTCGCGAGGTTGTCGACATGTGGGATGTGGATTCAGCGATCATTGTGCCGATAGTCAACGGCTTGATAGCCAAGAGCCTCGACCAACATCTAAGGAGGTTCTCGTTAGGCAGCTGGATCAAGGGCTTGATTCAGAAAGCGGTACTTCTGGATACGGCTCGTATTGTCAGGAGGTTCCTCTCTCTGGAGCCCTGACCGCCGGTAGCTTGGACTACTATTTTTTATATTTTTAAATGTTTTTATAATTTTTGTTATTTTAATATAATTTATATGTTTGTACAATGAAATAAAAGAATATAAAAAATAATATGGTATTAATATTGAAAATAATGAAAATAATGTATTTTTACGCATAATTAAAAAAAAAATTAGCATTCGTCACTTCTTCTCTGTATAAACTATATGTGTGCGAAATTTCATACTCCTCCGTCTACCCAATTTTCGTAAAAAGGGTTCCAAAATTTTCGCTTCACGTAATAATATATAGATTTACAACATGAAATTAAAAATAACGAATTAATCTTCTAGAGGTCTATAAATAAAATATATGATGGTGTTTAAGAGATTAATATACTTCAATTTCGTTTCACCGATTACTATACATTTATTTGGTAAATGAGAATTACAATATTTTACATAGACTTCGTCCATTACGTAATACTAGTTATGAGTATTTTTTTCACCTTATTTTAAAAGTCATTTATATTTCCTTCAAGGTCAATTTCGTATGGCAATGTGTATGATAAATGTCTAAATTACTTGACTTATACATACATATTTTAGTAATTACGTGTGACTGCGTTTAGAAAACCAAAACTGATATTATTGCCGATATTTTGTAACTATGTCTAGATTATACCTTTTTATTTGGGTGTTTTACCCGAGTGCAGAGGGCAATGTGTTTATCAGCCTATTAACTCGTATGTATATTTGTTCTTTTATTAATTTTATTTTTCATTACAGTTATTTTGGGGTTAGGGGTAATTCAGAGATGGAGTACACAAATAATTTGCTAAACAGTCTTCATAAGATTATAGAAGTACGTTTAGTGTTATTCAAAACAGAGTAAAACACCATTGTTTTGATCATCCATAAAATCTTGTAGGAATGAAAAATTATAAATAGCCAATATGTTTTCAGAAAGCACTCTTGTAGACCTTTGATTAGATATCAATTAGATATCGAGAAGCAGTGGTGGCTCAGTGGCAACGGCTACTACTTACAAGTTCGAACCCGAGCAGGCGTTTTACTCTGTGTAAATCATTTCAATACCACTGCTCTCAAAACTGTGAAGGAAAACATCGTGAGTAAACCGGCATGTCTTACAACCAAAAAATCGAAGACATGTGACATCTACCAACCCGCACTGGGCCCTCGTGGTGGATTATGTCCCACTCTCTCTCACCGAGAGGAGGCCTGTGTCCCAGCAGTGGGAACGTTATAGGCTGCTAATGATTAGGTATCAAACACGGTACATATAGGGTTCGAAACAGCTAGGCCCGGCTTCAGGGCACGTGCCTGACAAGAATGGCTTCGTGAAGGTAGAGAGGAAGAACAGGAAGAAGCTTCGTAGTCGGAACCAGTGTGGGACCGCGCTAGCAGGACTCAATATGCTGCTGCGTCCAGCTACCCTAACGACGCAGGTCTATGTGTCCCGTCTACATTACACCACGAAGGTTGAGGAGATCGTGGAGTTTGTACGTGTTAAGTCCAACTGGACCTTGAGGGTCGAGAAGTTGGAACCGTGCCACAACACGAACTTCAAGTCATTCGTGGTCCAAGTTCCAACTCATCAAATCGAGACCTTCCTCAAGGAAGAGTTTTGGCCGAAGGGTGTCGTGTATCGGCGATTCCACGGAAGGCTACGCGATACTACGCAGCGCAACACGTCGCCGTCACTTCGTGTACAATAGTTATGTTTACGTGGTTTTTTTGTATGTATGATACTCTGTATGGTATTATGATTTGGGTCTTTGTAGCCCGAAATAAACTGATTTGATTGATTGATTGATACATAAAATTAAAATTTATATTTTCAATAAAACTTCACATCTGCTATAAATGATAAATGATTTTATTTCTGTAAGTAGGTTTGTACAAACACTTTTACATGCCAATGATATTTTTTTAAACTAGTTCGGCGTTTGACACAGACTGTTTAAATCATTACCCTTCTTTGGGCTGCTTTCAAGTAAAACCTCAACTTTTTTACAATTCTAATGCTACTCCATTCATTCGTTGTGCTCTTGCATTTGAAGTGACAGTACTTGACATATAGATATATTGTTGACATACTTCAAACCTAAAAACAAATTATATATTTTATTTTATTTCTAAATGAATGATTATTATAAGTTTTTGGGATAAAACAGACGTTCTTCTCTAGAAAATAAGGTGTTTACTCAATATTACTTTACAAAAGGAGAAAAGATTGTTGCTGTAATGCTTTAGTGAAGGTGGTGAATTCGATTCACTGTTATGATCATCTTATTGGTATTTCATTCTTGCAAAATGAATAAATTAATTGCCCTGTGCAGGCACTTCTAACCTTGAAGGTACTGTTCAGTTTTGGTTTATGGTTCTTCCCATTTTCATACATAATTTATGTCGTCTCTAAATGGTAATAGAAAAAGAATTTTATATTGTTCACAGTCACAAAAAAAGACAAATATACAGTCGAAATACAAAGTTATTTGGAAAGCCAACACTTATTATATTAAATGATTACAGCAAAATGCTTAACTACTACCTTTTTCTGTGAACACAAATATTTCAAAAACGTAATTTGTGATCGCACCGATTTGTAAAAAAGTGACATAGGTTCGACGTCGATGAGCCCTACTGGGCGACTGATTTATGAACGAACGAGAGTGATGACACTACTTATGATAGGCAAAAGAAGAGATGGCGATAATGTGTGTGCTCTTGGAATAAAATAACGTATGTGCCAAAACGAATCGCCGTTTTTTATGAATGAAAAGTATTATTAAAACGAAAACTGTTTTACAAAAACTTAGATACAATTATAATCAATGTTTTAAAGTAAACTATGTTTAATAATTCATACGCATCGCGCCTTGAGGCTAAAAAAATCAAAATCATAGATTGAACTTTGCGATTTTTTTGTATCGAGAAAATTTCATCGTATCGTGTTTTCCTTTTACAGGATACTAGATCATATAGTCAAAAAACATACATTAAAAGATTAAGTACGGATGCCATACGGTAAGAAAGGTACGCTAAAAAGAAAAAGCACGTTTATCTCGCTACGTCACCTTAATGCGGTTTTCATCAATAGACAGAGTGATTCAAGTTGAAGGTTTATATGTATAATACGCAGGCGAAACCGCAAGCAAAAGCTAGTGTTTAATAAAGGGATTGCACTGATTTGTTTATTGATTTTGAATTGAAATTATTTTTAATTTATTATACCGGCTTCTAATGGAGTAAGATTTGAAGAATCATCAGACAGCCTCGTTGGTCTAGTGGTAGTAAGCGCTACTGCTGAGCATGAGGTCCTGGGTTCGATTCCCAGGTCGGGCAAAGTGTTATTGAGTTTTTCCATCTGGCATTTCTCAGTAGCAGCCTGGAGTCTGGATTTGTGCCCCGGTTGATGGCAATAGGCTCGCCCCCTATTACATGGGACTTAGACATAACAGGCGAAATGTGGGTGGGCTATAGGTACACCTCTGCCTACTAACCCTTCGGGGAAACAAGGCGTGATGTTATGGATGTTGAAGAAACGTCAGCGGGATCAATCAACTTGTTAAGTGAAATACATTCTTATCAAAACCTGTGACAAACCAACCAAAACAGTGAAATAAAAAACCTTGTAATAAATAATAGTTATTTGTTATACAAGAGTGCAAAGTTGCTTTTTAACCGCGTGCGCAATTTTGATGACCGAGCAAGCGAAGGATTCTAAAATTGAATCACGAGTGCAGCGAGTGATTCAAAAAATAGAATCCTGAGCGTTAGCGAGGGAATCAAAAGGGCACGAGGTGAAAAATCTTTGCACTCGAGTGCAACACGTAACTTTTCATCCCATCTCAGCGAGGAAATGACTAAATATGCAAAAAAAGCATTTCAATCACAAGATACTTTTATTTTAGTTTAGGTATTAACATTTATTATGTACTACATTATGATAGGTAAGTATTACAGAATAATCTTTAAATTATTTCAAATGATACTTAGGTATAATTAAGAAAAATTGAAAGTAACGTTGCTACAGTTACTTAAGTCGAGTGTAATATTTTTGTTAGGTACTGTAATGTTGGTGACGTGAAAAGTAAAATGGCGCGCGCAAAGCAAATTAAAAAAAAAAGTATATCAAGAAGGTTCCGAGTCTAAGTTTTACAAATTAGAAAAAGGTTGAATGATAAATTCGGCACCATGGAGATAGAAGTAAATAGATTTAATGATGTTTTGAATTCACAAGCTTAGTGCACACGATGTTCTAAATTCAATTTACTTTATCCTCTAGTAGATAAAAACGGCTTTTGCACTCAGGTATCGAAGGGCAAAAATACTCTTTCCGAGATGGGGGGATGAAATAGTTATTTGTGCAACAAGAGAGCAAAGTCGTTTTTTGCTGCGAGTGCTGATTTTGAATCCTGAGCAAGCGAAGGATTCATTTCTAAAGTTGAATCCTGAGTGTGGCGAGGGATTTAAAGGCACGAGATGCAAAAAACTTTGCTCTCGTGTAACACACATACTCGTAACTTTTCACTTCAGCAGCGAGAACACTTTAGGAGATAAAATAATAAACAGGAATAGATTGAAATAACTATTTATTGTGAATCAAAATAATTAACATTGTAGGTAAAGGTACCAGTTCAATAAAATGGAACATTTTAAAAGTTAAAAGTAAAATTACTGCAATTCTGCAAATTAAAAATAACAGATTTATTTGGGAACGTTATTGTTGCATTGAATTTAGTTTGACTATCTGGGGTAAAGGTTTTTGTTTCGGTGGCGGATTGAGAAGGAACAACGGTGAACGTTGGTGACTCTGATCGGCTTTCTGACTGTGCGTCGTTGGAAGTGGATGGGCGTGGGTGAAACCAAGGATCCGAGGTCGAATTCAGACTTATTGTTTCCACTATACGCTTACAGATTTTCGACTTATTTTCTATTGAGTCTTCAATATAGCAACCGTATTGGACTTCCACCGTTGCCGTGACGTTTTAAAGTGGTGATGTCGGCTCCGGAATCAGCCAAGAGCCTTACCGAAGTTCTCCGAAAGCAAGTGACCCGTGTATAGCTGAGGCTCTTCCATTTTGAAGAAAGTGGCAATTTCTCGCGGTATAGCACCTATTTTATTTACTCCCATAGGCTGTCTTGAGCATTTATTATTATGGTATTGTATGAAAAATCGGTCGGTTTTTATATTGGCTGGACGTAAATGTTGGTATTTTTCTACAATAGTTACATATTCTTCGCGTACGACAAAAGACCTGACAAGGTTCGTCTTCGTATTTTTAAATTTTACTAACAGTAATTTATCTGAATGGTTTTCGATATTATTAACTGTTAGCTGTAATAGCTCGTTATTGCGACACGCTCCACTAATTCCTATGATCAGTTCAACCTGTAATGAAAATATTACGTAATTAATATGCATAATTTAACATTTACAGCATCTTTTACATATCTTATTAAATATTGTAACAGTATTGCTAAGCCAGACTAGGATTTATTGCGCCTCCAAAAATTAGTAGTAGGCAGTAAGTACCTTTATACAAAACAGTCTACACACAAATTTTAATAACTAACAACATAGATTCTTACTTTAGCGGCAAGAAAATTGCAGTCCGGATCTTCATTAAGAAATTTTTCTATGTTAAAGGCCGTAAAAATTTTGGGCGTTTCCAGCCTTATGCCCAACTGACATTATTTTTAGAAAAGATACGAATTTTATTTTTAAAGTAGGTTTCAACATTGAGAAAATACTCCACATTGTAGATGATCGCCTCGTCTGTGATAAATCTAAAAAAATAAGATAGCAACACCGTCTCCGAAAAACTGCTTGCGCCCTTTGTAAGTCTCCATTAATTGAAGACATGATATGCTTTCAGATATTTCTCGCGAGACTTCTGGAAAACTTAATTCTGCATTAATAACTTGTTGTTTTAACTCTTTCGATAACTCGTTTATTTAAATTAAGACGCAAGGAGCAAAATTGCATTTTGCTCACTGATTTCAGGCAGCAAAACCTACATGTTTGAGCTACTGAAGTGAAAAAAACAGTATCTAACTTTCTTTTTAAGGTAACGTATAGCCATAGGAGCATGGAGAGTTTTTTTTTTTTTTGTGACATTTTGGAACGATATCTAGTTAAAAATATCCCCAAAAACAATCTCGCAATAGGAAAAAAGAAACTTCCTCAATATTATATTTTGTCTACTGTTCCTACCTACATCGACTACTTAGCTCTAGTTCTGAAGACGTACCGTCACCGGGAGCATTTGCCAATAATGTCAAGATTCGATTTTGAGCATAGCTATGTTGCCATTAACTCGTTTCTTCTCACTCACTGATATAATGCTCAAATCTGAACTTTACAGGTGATTGCTCCCGGCCACGGAGCTCCTTAATAATACTAGTAGGTCCGTACATAAGAAATTGAAGTTTCATATGGAAAAAACCAAACAGTTTAAAACAATGAAATTATGTGTTAAATAAATCAAAGTTTGTACCATTGTTATCTATGCACTTGTGCCATTTTATAGGTAGTTCCTTGATTATTTTGCTTTATCCCGTGTTTCGTATTCTGTACTCAATTTTACCGGTACCCAATGGCTAATTTAAACCAAATTTCCAAGGAATTGGATAACATCTCGGTTGCTCAATCTTTCCTATGCTCCCCTGAAAAATGTCCTGAATTAGTCCCGATGCACAATTATAGCTTAAAAATAGTTCATATTGAACTATTTTTAAGCTATAATTGTGCATCGGGAGCATAAATAAAAATCTAGATCAATTTCTTACTATGATTTCATCAACAAAGATTGATTTTGATGTAATAGTTCTGACAGAGTGTTGGTTGCAGGTTTCTGGACCTATTCCTATATTACATGGTTATTCATCTTTCGCTACTATTAATAATGTAATAAAAAATGACGGAGTAGTGGTCTATATTAGAGAAAAGTTAAAATGTGTGACGACGGAACCACAGTTTCAGGACGCATAATAACTGCATAATATCCTGCTTAGGCTCTACGGCAATAGTTTCAGTCTATCGCTCTCCATCCTACCAAAATCTAGAAAAGTTTTATAACAGTCTGCAAGGCGTAATATCTTCTCTAAATTCCTACGGTAACATTATCTTAATAGGTGATATGAATGTTGACATCAAATCAGGATCTAGTGACCGGCACGCTAATGACTATTTAACACTCACCGCCACTCTCGGACTACTTCCTGCGCATTATCTACCGACCAGAGTTAACAACTGTCTAGATCATATAATGCTTAAATCTAAGAAGACTTCCACTGTTCTAGTCCTTGATTCTCACGTTACAGATCATCAGCCCATCTGCTTATTTCTGCCCCTCAATTCCCGTTCGCGATGTAATGTAAAAAGAACATCGTCACAGTATGATTATGAAGCGATTCGTAAAGAACTTGACAACACTGACTTCAGCCCGATCTTAACTTGTACAAACGCCAATGTAGCACGTGTGATCACTAATCACACCCGGATAACCAGAACTCATAAAAAATGCAGGGTTCTAAAACCGTGGATGAGCACCGGCCTAGTTCGCTGTCTAAGAAACCGAGATAGAATGCATACCGCAGTTAGGAAAAAGCCTGACGACTCCATCCTTAAAATAACATACACACGGTACAGAAACTTCTGTAATATCTTAATAAGGAAGTTGAAACGAGCATATGAAAAGGAAGAATTTCTTAAAGCTAAAAACAATCCTAAGGCAACGTGGAAAGTGATTAAATCTATCACGAATACTAATGTTCAAACCCGGTCCCCTCGTGAACTTTTGAGTGATTCTATTGACGTTAAAACTTCGGCAAACAAAGTAAATGAGTTCTTTGTCAATATAGGTACTAACCTAGCGTCAAAAATCGGACCTGGCATCATCTCCACTGCTACAGCATCTCCACCCAGTCAATCATCTAACTCTCTTGTAATCCTCCCTATGGATGAAGAACAAGTAGGTAGAATAATCCATGACCTCCGTAGTGACTGTGCTACAGGGTGGGATAATATTCCAGCCAGAGTTATCAAAAGTTCATGCACTACCTTAACCCCCGTAGTAACTCATATTTGTAACTTATCTATAGACTCTGGAATCTTCCCTGAAGCTTTTAAGAGAGCCGTAGTACATCCTATATATAAAAGCGGGGGTAGACACCGAGTCACAAACTACAGACCTATTTCTGTTCTGAGTACGCTTTCAAAAGTTCTAGAGAGAATTCTGAACAATTGCTTAGTCAGCTTTCTGTAAAAACATAAATTAATAGCTCAAAACCAGTATGGCTTTAGATCTGGAATTTGTACGGAGGATACCGTAGCTGCCTTCACTAATAGTGTAGTAAGCCAACTAGATAATAAATTGAACTGCTATGGTATTTTCTTAGATTTACCCAAAGCTTTTGACACGGTCTCTCTCCCTCGACTTATTTCAAAGATGGAAAGCTTAGGAGTGCGTGGAATAACTCTCAAATTATTCAAAGACTACCTCTGTGACAGATCCCAGTGTGTTCTCATCGCTTCAGTCACCAGTTCATATGAAAAGCTCACCTATGGCATCCCACAAGGTAGTATATTAGGACCGACACTTTTCCAAATATACATCAATGATCTATGCAGGCTCTCCATCTCTAATTGCGAAATTTTCTCATATGCTGACGACACAGCACTTCTAGTGTTTGGCAAAAACTGGGAGCAAGCCAGAGATAGAGCAGAATACTCGCTTCGATTAATAATGGACTGTTTGTCAACCAACCTGCTGACGTTGAATTTAGATAAGACGAAACTAATCAGCTTTCACCGCCCACATTCTAAGATTCCATCATCTGTCTTTCACAAAATTAAAGCTCACACTTGTCCTCCCACTCAGTCAGTAGGTTGTAACTGTTTTGCTCTCAGCCCAGTCCCCAATATTAAGTACTTGGGAGTAATTATTGACGAAGAACTTAACTGGCACGCGCATGTAGAGGCACTCTGCACTAGAATCAGGAGACTTATATATATTTTTAAACAACTCAGGCACTCCGCCAACTCTGAAATCCTGAAACTTGTGTACCTCAGTCTTTGTCAGTCTATCATTATGTACTGCATCCCGGTGTGGGGTGGTACTTCTAAAACCACAATGGTCCTTGCAGAACGTGCACAACGAGCGGTTCTTAAAGTGATGCTCTTTAAACCTAGAGACTACCCAAATAATCAGTTGTACTCTGAAGCCGGAGTTCTCACAGTAAGGCAACTATATGTCTATCGTTCTGTCCTACGGAGACACTCCAACTTTCCATTAGATAAAAATCTGCTTCTAAGACGCCAGGGTTTCCCTATATGTAAAGCAACCCCCTGTCGTTTTGCATTTACAAGTCGACAATTGTTGGCTCAAAGTTCCCGCATGTATAATAAAATAAATAAAATTATCCCACTGTACACATGTAACTTACATGATATTAAAAATAAATTAATAAAATGGCTTTTATCGTTAACTTATGACGAAACAGAAAATTTATTGGCTATAGAATCATAATCAAGCATACCTTGAAAGAAAGCTCATCAAACACTCACACTTCACATACCTACACATGTCACTACGCACAAACTACATTCCTATACACACTCCTTAATACACATCCACAATCATTTACCCCATTTTCTGTGTTAACAACGATTGTAAACAAACAGGAAAGTCACAGTGGTTTTGTATTACATAAATTGAAGCCGCAAAATCTCCGACTCCTAAGATACAGGTCTGCGTACCTAGTTTAGGAGCCCGGAAAACCGACAATAATTTTAAGCATGGTAGTACAACCCATTGTTTTCATATGTTATGTTCTGTGTTGTTGTTTTTGTATGTACTAATAAACGTAATATATATGAAGGCGCAGGAGGGCCATCATCAGAACTCATCTCGCAGGGCGTGGAAATAAGGCGGTGAATAAAACCGAACACTTTACACAAAAATCAACTTTTATAATAATCTTCTTCTAAAATTACAATATTACTCAAATCAATCATCTAATAATAAAAGAATAATCTCTAGTCCTTAAATCTCTAGTTTTATTTTCAAAAATCACTATGATTGACGCAATGGGAAGCGATTCGTCGAGGACGTGGTGCGCTGGCGCCGTTCCGTCAAAGAATGCCTTTTCAAGATGGCTGCCCCGCTACCATCGACACGACGCTCCGCTAGAGTAGCTTTGACAATCACAGTCAAGCCACTCTTGACACTGTCATTTTGATTTTGACGTAGACGCGCCGTCACGGCCGGACTGACATACGACCGTCCTCGGGCGTTAATATGTATCTAGAACAAACAGTTTTCTAATCACTAGGACATCCGCTCGATCATCCTGCTGATAATATTACTTTTCTGAATGGATGATCGTCATCGACATCAATGCAATAATACTTGAAATAAGAACATCATCGCAAATGACTTGGACTGGACGAGTGTGTCCCTTCAACCAACCCACTTAAGTCTGGCCCGGACGACACTGTCGCTTCGAACAGTCAACTAACGCAATACATCTGGTTCGAGTGAATGCATCCTTTCAACCAAACCCTTCAGGTACGGCCCGGACGACAAACCTCGACCAGGATAGACCACTTTCATTACTTCTGGCCCAGCAGACACACATTGACCAGGATAGACTACCTTACATCTGGACTGGACTAGTGAATCCTTCCTCGTTCAGCGAACCCGGATGTCACTATCCACCAGGATCGAAAGCATAAGCAAACATGTACATACATACGTAACATAAAACGTAATGATGGCATACCTATAATTGCAGGTTATCTTGTTCAGCATAAATTTCTATTTCATTTTGTATATCCCATGTTTCAGGATCAGATTGTACACTGAGAGTGTCTGAACCGGCTGTGTTTGTCCGAGAGTCGGCGGAAATAGTATCCGAGCATACAGTCAAAGTATCACAGTCGTTTGAAGGTATTGCGTCGTCTTGATCAGTTAAAGTTACATCTTCTGGCGCCGTCTCGGCCTCATCGTAATTCAAGAGATTAGTAGTGATTTCAAGCAATCCATCATGACCTTGGGGTATTGGGCGCAAATTCTCGTGGGCATACTTGTACATTCGATGGGAACTACCACCTAAACTTTTTAATTCATACCGGTCATTGTCTAGTACCGTAGTTATAACAAATGGACCCCTAAACTTCCTATCCAATTTGGTTTGACTTCGTTCACTATTTTTGAGGAATACAAATTCACCTTTTGTAAACGGTTTTATTTTTGCGCGGCCTCGATTAAAACGAATTGCCTCAGATTTTGCGGCTTTTTCAATATTAGCTGATGCATCTTCCCGTATAGTATCAAGGTCTAAACGATCTCGTTGACCATGGACCTGCGAGTTTAGCTTAGCCATACCTAACGATTGTGCACGAATTCCTAACATAAGTTCTGTGGGTGAGTATTTTGTAACGGCAGATTTGGTGCTGTTGAGTGCGAGTTGAATGTTTTCTAGTTCATCGCGCCACGTTTTATTGGGATCGTTTTCAACAATGGTTAACAAGCTTTTGAGAGTACGCATAACCCTCTCAACTTGTCCGTTTGCCCTGCTAGAGCCCGTCGCAATGAAATGAAGCTGTATCTTATGCTCAGCACAGAAGTTTTTGAAGTCAGAGCTAATATAACAACGACCTTGATCGGCAATGATTCGTTGAGGCGCTCCAAACAGACAAACTGCTTTTTGTAGAGCACGTATCGCACTCTTGGCGTCGAGAGAACAAGTATGTTCAAGTAAAACATATTTGGTGAAAGCATCGATTATTACAGAGCAATATTCTTTTCGATCACTCTTCCCGCTAAGCTTCCCCGTAAAATCAATGTGTATGGTATGCCATGGCACAGAGACTTTTGGGATTGGATGGAGCTGAACGGGCTGAGCTCCCGATGGGCCCTTCGATGCTTTGCAGATAATACACGAGTCGATAAACTTACGCACGCATTTCGACATCTCGGGAAACCAGTACTGCTCATAAAGTTTATCTAATGTTTTATCCTTGCCTAAGTGCTGTATCTCATTATGAGTGTGATTAATTAACGTCCAAATTAAAGACCGTGGAACTACTGGCAACCAAGAAACGGTTTTGTTTCGGTTAATTTTTCTGTAAAGGATACCTTCCCTAACATCGTATGTGTCAGCTACCGAGTCGGGAAAGCCACTATCATTATGTTTCGTGATTAGATCTTGTATCTCGCTATCACGCTTTTGTTCGACGGAAAGCCAATCTTGATGAAGTTCGATATACTGAACCTGCTTTGCCTGTATACTCTCGGAAGATGTGCTGGCAGCATCGATATCAGGAAGAGGATTTCTCGAGAAATAGTCCGCATGTTCCATTCCTCGTCCTTCACGATAAATAATATCAAAATCGTAGGCTTGTAAGAAAGCCCACCATCGATGGACGCGAGGACTGAGATCTTTTTTAGATTTTGAGGCTTTTAGGGAATTGCAATCCGTAAAAACTACAAAACGTCGACCGTAAAGGTAATGCCGGAAGTGTTCTACCGCTCGTACAACTGCTAACGTCTCTAATTCATACGAGTGGTAGCGTGATTCGACTTCCGACGTGCGTCGGCTAAAATACTCCACGACATGCGGCAGATTATTCTGTTTCTGTATGAGAATAGCTCCATACCCTTCTGAGCTTGCATCGGCATGCAGCTCTACTGGTAGTTCCGGGTCAAAGATAGTTAGAACCGGTTCAGATGTTAGTATTTTTATTATAACGTTACGTATTTCCTCGTGCCTCTGAGTCCAGTTAATGGGACCTTTTAATTTCGTAAGAGGATACAACGGTCCCACGATGCGTGTAAAATCGGGAATGAATTTACGAAAGTAAGAGGCAAGTCCAAGAAATTGTCGGACCTGAGTGGCTGTTTTAGGTTGAGGAGAATCTACCAGCGCTTGTATTTTCCGCGAGTTCGGCCTTACTTCACCAGATTGGAGCGAATATCCCAAATACTCTATTTTACGCTTCATAAACTTACACTTTTGGAGATTAAATGTAAACCCAGCTTCTGCTAAAGCACCTAAAACCTTGTCTAAGCGCTGCAGACCTTCAGTTACGTCAACAGAGTAGCACAGAACGTCATCCAAATAGATCAGTGGCTTATCTGTTAAATTATTCAGAGCCTTAGTGATACACCTCTGATAGACTGATGGAGCATTTCGCAGCCCGAAGGGCATAGCAAGGTACTCATATTGCCCTTCAGGTGTGACGAATGCTGTTTTCTCTACAGAATCAGGGTGCATCAAAATTTGGTGGAACCCTGATGCCATATCTAATGATGAGAAATGATTTGCCCCGGTAAGCCGATCTATTTGCTCTTCAATACGCGGTAGAGGATAATGCTCAGCCTGCGTATTAGAATTTAATTCCCTGTAATCCACGCACATTCTGTATGAGTTATCCCTTTTATTAACTAAAAGTATGGGGCTGGCGAAGGGGGAGGAGCTTTCCTGAATTACCCCAGCATCTAGCAATTGTTGAACCTTTTCTCTGACTATCTGTTTTTCTACTGGCGCTAGCCTATATGGACACCGTTGCACCGTTTTATGAGGATCTACCAAATTAATGACACATGTTCCTGTTTTAACCCGGCGGGAAGGAATGCCTTCGGTGAAACAGTCAGAATATTTGTTTAATAATGATATTAGCAATTTTAAATCCTGTCCTTGTAAATCCGTGTCAATTTTTGTAAAGTCGAGCCTATTTGAGTCACAAAAATGAGTTTGTTCCTTGGAATAAAATATAAGATTGTCATTGTCAATTTTGACGCATAAACCTTGCTCAAAAATGTCTCTACCGATTATAATAGGATCAGAAATATGACTATCTGGGACAACATGAAAAAGTAAATTTACTGTGAGTTCGTCAACTGTCACATCGCTTTGAATTTGGGTTGTACTTTGTACATCATCACCACCTATGCCACTAAGATAAACGAGACTCTTACGCACAATACCCAAAAGTTTGTCACAGAAACTTTCTTTTAAAAGAGAACAAGATGACCCGCTATCAAATAAAAAAGAGACTGGCTCACCGGAAGATGTCCTCAAAGTACCCCTGGAAGGGCGGTGCTCGTATTGATGTACTTCTTTGACTGCAGCTCCGCCACCATTCTTCCTGTCCGGACACACAGTCGCCACGTGCCCAGGTTGGCCACACGTGTAGCAGGTCACAGCAGCCTTCTTCTCCATTGTATGTGCTGAACTTGAAGTATCTTGCGACTTCATTCCAGTATCGTCACGTCGCTTCCTACACTCGGCTATACGATGACCAGCCAATCCACAGAAGTGGCACTTGCCACTGAATCTTTCCGTTACACGAGCTCGCTTGGCTTCAGGTTCTTGGGCTTCAGCATCCAAACGTCGCTTAAGTGATATTCCGCCAAGGATACGGAACAATTGAGCTCGACTCGTAACAGTTTGCGCATTTAATTCACGACGTATTAATCCATCCTTCTGGCAAAGCACCGATATAACAAATCCAGTTATGACTTCTTCAGGCATCGAGGCTTCAGGAATTCGTTCAATGAGGTTCCATAACCGAAGAGCACATTCAGATGCCGTCTCTTTAACGCCTATTTGAAATCGTAAGATGTCGTCGAAGAAATCTTGAACAAGTCTCGGCTTAGCAAACCTTGCGATTAAAATCTCTTTCACTGAACTCCATGTAATATCATTTAAATTCAGCTTAGTAAGGCATGCAGCTGCACGGCCTTTCAGCGCACCCGTCAGAGCCACGAGTAAGTTAATTCCTTCCAGGCGCTTATGTTGCACGATTGCTTCTGTCAGTTTACACCAGCCATCGATATCTGCGTCTGACTCATCTGGATCAAACTTTAACAACGGTGTTTGATTAGTACTCACAGTTGGTGTCTGTTGCGCTGCTAAAACTCGGGTAAGTAACGCTTCCATGTTACACAAAAGTTGCTCAGCAGTTGTTTTATCTGGTGGGTTTGCTTCACCATGCAGTCCGTTAGATCCCACTTCTGATGAAGGCGCAGGAGGGCCATCATCAGAACTCATCTCGCAGGGCGTGGAAATAAGGCGGTGAATAAAACCGAACACTTTACACAAAAATCAACTTTTATAATAATCTTCTTCTAAAATTACAATATTACTCAAATCAATAATCTAATAATAAAAGAATAATCTCTAGTCCTTAAATCTCTAGTTTTATTTTCAAAAATCACTATGATTGACGCAATGGGAAGCGATTCGTCGAGGACGTGGTGCGCTGGCGCCGTTCCGTCAAAGAATGCCTTTTCAAGATGGCTGCCCCGCTACCATCGACACGACGCTCCGCTAGAGTAGCTTTGACAATCACAGTCAAGCCACTCTTGACACTGTCATTTTGATTTTGACGTAGACGCGCCGTCATATATTTTGCTGAAAAAATTGTGGAAGCGAGAATCAATAAAATCTTCGAAAGTGGTTTTTTGACTGCCTACCTAGAATTGTTTTGCTTTTTTCCTTGCAAAAAATTGTCCAAATTCCAGAAATCGTGGTAACCTGTTGGAGCAAGTTCCTGGGAGTATGGTGGGTGTAAGAAACTTCCCAATCGTAGTTTTTAACGACCATCTGTTGCGCAGTGTGTGATCTAGCGATGTAAACGCCAATTTGTTATGTAAGGACCTAATATTATAGATGTATCGTTTACGTCAAACAACCTGTTAACTACAAAAGTCTACTATTTGACGCCAAAAGCAGTATAACAGATCACAGGCTATTGAGGGTTAAAAAAACAGATCTGAATAAAAACAGAGGTAAGCCTACCCGGCTTCCCGTGGCGCTAACGTACATTTTATGTAAGCTACAAAAATATTGGCGAGCGTTAGTAATATATCCCTATTTCCGAATGGTGTGCCCATAATATTTGTATGATGTGTTTAGTGAGTAATGTGGGGAGCGGGACATCTCATAGTCCCGATCTACCGATAAATCAATTGCCAACACGCAATACCTTACGGTTACCATAAATAAAATATGTTGTTATTTACACACAACTATACAGAACCAGCCTCAAAATGTGGTACCAGGAAAGAATCGCAGGAAGAAACACGTGTAATTAATAAACGATGAGGTTTCTGTTTTTTTTTTGAAAATAAGTTAATTTAGTCACGGGCAAATAATATCCTATGACACCCGTATATATCTTTACAGATGAAAAATATACCTAATGTACAAAAGTCAGAACGATCCTTTGTAGTTTTTCCACGTCCATACGGATCAAGTTTTGGAACGCTGCATCGTCGAATTGCCTTGACATGTAACTAACATTCCAGGTTTTATAAATTCACAAAAAATACAGGTCGTTTTCAAAACAAAAGAAACCTATCTATACATAAAAATGTCAATTTATGAATATGGTAACTTACCAGAAGGACAATTCTCATAACTGATATGTTCATAATCTAGCCGTAGTCACATCTCAGCGACACTCAAATGTCAAAAACTTGTCAAAAATAGATTGAATTTCGAGGTATTATTGACAGGTTGAGACTGAGATCAGATTGAACGTTCTTAAAATATGAGGATTGCGTCTCAGGTACCTAAAGATTCTCAGGTAGGTACCTCTGACTGGCTGTATAACCACCAACCTGACAACAGTGCATTCTGCATTCAATAAGATGTCGTTGGCGAGTGCCCCGGGCTCCCCATATCCAACAGAGCAAATTTATTTTTCTCCCAAGCATACTAGACGTCAATAAATAAGGTTATTTTTCAATATAGAGGTTTTATTCATTCTTTTTACAGCAAGTCTAAGTGAGGTCAACTCAACAGGGCTTTAACTTGGAGAAGTACAAATGCAATATGTATGTATATTATTATATTATTTATGTGCTGCTGGTGGTCTGTCATATGTGATATAGTATATATGTATGTTCAAACCCATTAAATCATAGATCTCACGTTCGTGTGAGTCGGCTAGTGATGATCGATTGTTTAGAAATAACAATCGAGTTAGTCGAATATCAATTGGCAAGCTTTTTGCATTCGAATGAACGATCGTTGAAATGCATTATTCTAAATGCATTGCATTTTCAATATAGACTGTATACGTTATAAACCAGTACACTTCTGGATTACTTAGGTATACCTACTAGCGATATTGAATTGTTTGTACCCATTTTATAATATCAATAGGTTAATCTATACCAAAATGAACCCAGGACCTTTCAAAATTATTTACATTTATCCAAAATGTAAGTGACAATATAAATAAAAGTAAATAAAAATAATTTGAATACCTACGATTAATATTTTGCGTAGATTCTTATTAGGTTAATATTTAAGTACTAACTTTTCCAGCGTCATCGTCCTCGTTTAGGTCGAAAACTATCCTCGTTTAGGGAATATTCTACTGGGATAGAAAGTATCATTATGTTTTAATTTAATACAGGTTATTGCGCAATATCCGTTTTTGCGCGATTGAGTAACAAACATTCAAATATACAAATTTTCACATTTATACCTTTACGATTTGTAGCAAAACTCGAATCCTATAACATAATCGAATAATCAATTCGAATGAAACATTCGATTTCACCTATCTGTACGTCGCCGTCGCCGCGTCGGTGTCTTAGCAACGCTAGTTGAATAGCCAGATAGGATATTGGAGGTCAGTTCGCGCTGACAGCTCTGAGACATAAAGAGGGGATTCTGAGAGGATATTAGCAGACTACAGTTATTATAACCCGAGGCACCGCACATTTATGTGTAGGGGAATATCTTGGCACTGACGCTCGTATACAGCTTGGCAAACGAGAAATTACATTAATGAATAGTGGTATTATATCGTACATATTATATTCTGTCAGGCTTTATAAGATAACATTGCTTATTATTCGATATCAAGTATAATAATTGTACGCAATTTTGGCTACACTATTGCATGGTAGACAAAAATATTATGGTACTTAGTTGTTAATATATCGTAGGCAATTGTACATACATATGCTTTCCTAGTCTGATATCATGATCGAGAGAACACAATCAGTAAAAAGATTATATATGTTTCCATAATAATGTTCAATATTTATTGTACTTAATAATAATACTCCGGTAGGTAAGTGTATAATATAACAGACACAAAATATTGTCCTGTACAAAAATATGTTACGAGTTGTGAGCCCGAAAATCTTCAACTACATATTATATTGTATGGGGATCCACATTCCGCACAGTCCTTTTATACCCAATAATACGTACATAAAAACAGGTTTTCCGCTAAAGCCGAAAGTAAAGTCCGAGTCCAAGAAAATATTATGAATCCAAATAACACTGTTCCGCTTGCACGTCTTCCTATTTACAGTATCCGAAGGAATTCCTATTAGTGAAGGTTGTTTTCTTTCTGACGGAACCATAAAAAGTTCTCTGTTAAATGAATGTTCTGTCGACCCTCGAAACAAAATGTTGAACTTACAATGTTTCTAGACTATCATAAAAACAATCGTAGAGCTTTATACTGTTGTAGCAAGAAAACAATTAAAGCTTTTACAGTGAAATGTAAGGTATAGTGTAAGTAAATAAAGTTAGCTTTTTGAACGTTATAAGACATCAGTCTGGGTATCCGACGATGCTTTTAAAATTTTAATTCAGCTGATCACATAGTCGACGTCTTGGGGTACAGGAGCGGGTGGCGTGCGTTTACTTAGAGAGTCAAAGAATACATCTTGTGTTGGTATATTACTCTGGAAGTACCGTGATTAATGTTTGCATTGCGTTGGCGTCTGCGAATAGGAGGAGCAAACCTGGGTTCTCTCAACATCAACATTATGTAATACTTAATGTTTAACTTAAGTAGGTACTGCCTATATAATATGATGTATTATGTATCAAGTAAAATTGAACATCTAGACACGTTTCACAAGTATGCAAGTGGAATTTTGAAGTTTGAAACTTAGTTACGGCTCTGGAGGGAGTTGGATAAAATATACTGCAGAAGCAAAAAGTGTTCCAGATTAGTCCATACCGCTGATTATTATGAATCATGAAAAAAACTAGAATATAAGCAGAAACCAAGGGTCATCAACTCAGCCTATCGCAGTCCACCACTGGACATAGGCCTCTCCCATGCTGCGCCACAACATCCTGTCCTCCGCCTTCCGCATCCAGTCTGTCCCAACCGCCTTTTTGAGGTCGTCGGTCCATCTAGCTGGGGGCGTCCCACACTACGCTTGCCGATACGCGTTCTCCACTCCAGGACTCGTCTACTCCATCGGCCATCGGTACTTCGACAAACATGGCCAGCCCACTGCCACTTCAACTTGCTTACTCAAGCTATGTCGGTAACTCCAGTTCTTTTCCGGATACCAAGGGTAGTATGGAATAAAGATCGCAGGACTTGTTTAAAAAACAAATAGCTTTGGAACATAAATTTGTAGGTATACTCTGTTCTACATATACTTACATTTGGCAGGAGTAGGTTCTGAGTCAGTTTCGTGGAATATCAACACGGACGGTAAAGCCGATAGGTGCATAACTAGGTACCTATAACATGAGTTCTGAGATTTGATTTCAAACTGTTTCAGCTACAAAATTACAATAGAGTCTCCTTATACCTACCAAAATAATAAAATAAAAAGCCTTTGGTTCACACACTGAGCGAATCTATCAGTCAAGGTGGAATTCAGTGTTTTATTCACAAAGGCAGCTTTATGGCACACACTTTTTGTGGCACGTTTAGTGGTTCAGTTGTTTATATTATTAAGCATGGTTTTAATTAATAGCTAAGAACATTAAACGTAGTCTGGCCTAGTTTGAATATGCTGAGACAAAGTAATGTGCAAAAAAGGGTTCGCCAATAGGTAGTTCGACTTAAGAAAGCGGCATACGTAAGTAGGATGTTGGTATTAAGTAACTAGTTGTGGGCGGATCCAGGATAATTAAATGATAATGATAACGGTAGGTAGACCAAATACTTTCGGCCGACACACATCCAAGAACTGTGTCGTCACACCGCAGGAATTAGCGGCGTCACTCGAGCCTTTGTTTATGAAATTACCAAAGTTTTTGTTTCCCCACCGCATTGTATTGGTGTGTATCGGCCCTTAGATTTACCTATACGTATTAGGTAATAACAAAAGCCACCTCTCGCACCGTCGTTTTGTTTCTACAACTATTAAGATAACTGTACTTCCCACAGTTTGTCACAGAACTTCCGCGACCCTTAACTTTGTAATGTTATTGTAAGTACATACGATGACAAAGTTCGGAATGGGACTTCGATTCGGTCCTCAATACAAACATTTACTTTCACGTCGAGTATCTACACGACGCCGGCGTATTTAAGCGCAGTAGGTGAGACCCATGTGTGCTGAGCAATCCCATTCACCGTCCTTCCCATTATTGACCTCAAACACGGCCGTACGAAAACTTAACTACATTAATGTCATCTATCTTTCATATAGGTTTGTACGTATTTTAGCGTTCCATACCATTTGTAAAATGAATCACTAATGGAATCACAGCGGTGTCTGTCTGTCAGGTTCTGTGACGGCCTTTTTATTTCTTGCCGTTTGTACCTACTGGTACCTACAGTTATAGTTTGACCTACGAAGAGATATGTATATTTACCTATTAAAGCGATCCGGTATGATGCTTTACATTTGGGAGTTGAGCTAAATCAATCTTATTATACCTAATTGGCTATGACAATAAGCGGCGCGTGTAGGGCGGCGTACGGTGGCCTCGTGGCGTTTCGCTAAACGCCTGGCCTATCTTACCTACCGAATCTAAGAAAAACTAAGTCATCCAGAGAACGCTGAATTCCCGCTGTATTCAAATCCTATACAATGTTAAAGTTTGTCAACTTACGATTCCAGAAGTTGCACATCTTTGTTTTCAAGTCGCTACGGTGTAAATTTTTAATCTGAAACCCTGCAGGAGCTCGCAAAATTAACCCGCGATATTAAGTTTCATATACAACCCAAAATTCTTTAAAATAGCGTAGTTCTAAAACGTCTGTCGGTTGAGAGATGAGACGTGTTCATGTTTACACTGCGTACTATATTCCTCTGGTTAATTTACTGTTAGGTAGGCTCACGGTGGATTAAGGTTAACTATACTCTATAAACGCTCCTTCCTAATAGAGTTACTGTGTTTAGTAACGGCGGATAACAAGCTACGATGTTTGCTCACACGGTATTCAATATGTATATTATGTTTAATAATGAGGAACAGCGAACGAAGTTGTCTTAGAATATATGCGGAATCATTATCTGGGAGACGTTGTAGGTCGGATTGTAAATTTGTCTAATTCATTATGTAGTTGTTCTAATTATCTATCTACATATATATGTAGATAGATAATTAGATCATTACGGTACATCGAAGTGCTGAAGTGTTTGTATGAAAACACCACTATGTCAGTCCGGCTCCAGGACAGAGCCTCGAAACCTATCCTCCTGCAGCGAGGGGTGAGACAGGGAGACGTCATCTCTCCGAAACTGTTCACCGCTGCACTGGAGGATGCCTTCAAGGTTCTGGACTGGAAAGGGGCTGGCATCAACATCAATGGCGAGTAGATCACTCACCTTCGATTTGCCGACGATATAGTAGTCATGGCTGAGACTATGGAGGACCTCAGTACAATGCTCGATGACCTCAGTAGAGCTTCCGAAAGAGTGGGTCTTAGAATGAACATGGACAAGACAAACGTCATGTCCAATGCTCATGTGATACCCACTCCAATGAAGATCGGAAGCGCTACACTCGAAGTTGTGGACGAATATGTGTACCTAGGACAGACTGTCCAGTTAGGTAGGTCCAACTTCGAGAAAGAGGTCAATCGTCGAATCCGACTCGGCTGGGCAGCGTTCGGGAAGCTACGCGGTATATTCTCGTCCCAATTACCGCAGTGTCTCAAGACAAAAGTCTTTGACCAGTGTGTGTTGCCAGTGATGACATATGGTACTGAGACGTGGTCGCTCACAATGGGCCTCATAAAAAGGCTCAAAGTCACCCAAAGAGCAATGGAGAGGGCTATGCTTGGAGTTTCCCTACGTGATCGAATCAGAAATGATGAGATCCGTAGGAAAACCAAGGTTACCGACATAGCCCGAAGAATTGCCAAACTTAAGTGGCAGTGGGCAGGGCACATTGCTCGCAGAACAGATGGCCGATGGGGTCGGAAGGTTCTGGAGTGGCGACCGCGTACCGGAAGACGTAGCGTTGGAAGGCCTCCCACAAGATGGACCGATGACCTGGTGAAGGCCGCAGGAATGCGTTGGATGCGAGAGGCACAGAACAGGTCGAGGTGGCGGTGCTTGGGGGAGGCCTATGTCCAGCAGTGGACGTCTTTCGGCTGAAATGATGATGATGATGATATATATGTAGATAGATAATCATCTATTAGCTCTCATCTATTGTAATTAGCACTTTATATTAACAAATTAAAAACGAAAGTATTATTAAGTTATCTTTGCTTAAGTGTCTACATATAAGAAAATAACCTCCTACCTAAATAAAAGAATACATTATGTAACATAACATCATGTCATGAAAGATTCGGAATGTTTAACGATTTTATGTTCAAGTCTACGCACGTGTAGGTAAATAAATATTAACAATGGCCACAGAAATATCTCCAAAAATTCTATTAGAATAACAATAGCGCGAGGTTACTGAAGAAGCATCAACGTGTAAAATCTTTTGGTGGCTGTATTGAAAAGGGTGTGAAGCATTCATAAGCGAGCACGTCAGTGACGCGACCCAAACATCTCACCGTACTCTCAAGAGGCATCGATGCCCTTCGTGTCATACACTTTACTCTCTACCTTACCTTTCCGCCGTTTCCTACAAGAATTGCTAGAAATCTTATATATTTCTCAGAAAATTTTCCCTTCTGCAATAAAACTTAACGTTTTACGAGCCAGCGTTACTCTTTATCCCAAAGTTTTGGATTGATCAGAAATCAGAATATAAAATATTTGGGTTCGATTCGTTGTATGAAAACATTTCAATCCCTAACATAAAAATGAACATTTTAGATTTTGCTATAGGTTATTGTTTGCGGTTATGAATAAAAATTGTACGAAACAGAGCAGGCCGGGAGTGCGCGGGCATTAAATCATTCTCAAAAGCCATTTGGACACAAAGGATATGGTCAATAAACAAACAGGACTCGGCACTGATAGCCGCGATCGGAGCGAAGTACTGGCTGACAAATTTATATTTCACGCTATTTTGTTGGCATATTTTCCCAAATGTCCCATTTAAGGAATTCTATCTGCAGGAGCGCGTCTGATAGCCGAAATCTCATTTGTTCGTAGAGCTTACCTACCTCACCTAATGCAGCTACTAATAAACCGGTCACGTCAACGTTATTTATTGTTATAGGAACAACAAAGAACAAGAAACTCGCGTCGCTGGACTTTGTTTGCTGCTCCACCCCTTTCGACTTTCAGTAAAATTGGATTTGGAGAATCATTTGAAAATACTTTTCCTGTTTTGGTTAACCCCACAAATAACCATGAAGGGTTTTTTCTATATTATAACTGTATTAACTCTTCCCGTAACATTTGACGCTTTAGGCAGACTCACTGTTATCATATGTTAGATGTTAGTTTTCATAAAGTAAAAGCGTGAGAGCTTATCTTTATGCCGAGCGCGAATTCAACCCGGAGCTAGAGCAAAAAATGGCAAAAGACTACTTAATTACACTAACTTCAAAATCCATAGTTGCGTAGGTAACAATTACCCTCATTTGGAATCCTATGACAAGGATCCGACTACCCTCATTATCCCAATATTATAAGTGCTAATGACGAATTTGTTAAATTACAAGAGGAGGCAATAAAAACGATATTACCGATCGCATCTTCATGATTTACCTTAACCGTACGTGTGATTTATGTTGCCTCCGCCCTCAGATATTCATATAATGAAATATATGGCAGCGGTGATTATGGTGTTATGGATACGTTCATCTATATCGTATCATGCAAATAAACAAAGACACATGTGCACAAAGATTGCAAAGCTTTATCGATTACATTTTTAAAGCCGGGCAGTAATACATTTTAATATTTATAACTAGATAGTTGTACTTTATTGTCGGTTTGGTAATGTGAATTATGCAAAAATATTCTCCGACGTAATAACTTAAGCGATACGATTTCTGGATACGTTCAAATAAGTTTAAAAGTAATGTTATTCTAGTTACAAGGCTTATTTTCGAATTTATCCTCAGTTGTCGCTTATCTCAGGTGGTAAAACATGCCTTTTAAACTTGCAAATTCAACTTTTCTCAACTCTTTGTAAGTTAGATAAGCGTGCAGTCAGGTATCTCCTCTCCCCATTCTCTCTACCGCTTTACCATCATTTTTATAGTTTGAAACTTATCCCTTTGTTCATTGTCCATAACTTTTTACCCAATAATTCATATTTTTTAAGTCGAAGTTACATCGCAGCCATTTCTCGTGAATAAAAGAAAGTAGATTCGATTGATGAACGTTGATGTAATTTCCAATTAAATCGTGACTTATTCGAGTGAATATTTGAGTTTGCTCAAAGTTTTCAAACTCAATTAAGATAATCAGCGTTAAAAATTGGGATGCTAAACGTTTGACAGATCCGTCGATAGAGTATTTGCGTAACCGTGCGAAGCGCAATCAGTGTACGGACCCTAAATTATGTGACATTATTTGAAATTGTGTCAACATGAAGGAGCGTGGCGTGCAACGCAGCCGTGGCGGGCGGCTGCGGCGCGGCGGCGGGAGCAGTCGAGCTCGCTCGCCCGACCGCCCTTCGGTCCGGTAAATACAGCCTCCTCGCCTCTCGGGTATGGATTATTCGCAACGAACAGCGAGCGGAGCCAGTCCGAGCCTCGCGCCTCCCGCGGCCGCTCGTGCCAGGATCCCGCTTCCCGCACTCGCGATCCCGTCGTAGCCTTATAACCACGCGTAGCACGTCCGTAGCTCACTGGCTCGTAGCGGTCGTAGCGCGCGCCTAATGTAACCTTCCACCGTAGCACCGGGCTCGGCTACGCGACGCTATTAAAAGCATGCCGTTGTTATTACGGGCACCATTGTGTTCAAATGACGAGACTAATGCCACATTAAATGATCATGGGGAGCACCTGTGGAACAATTGATATTTGTGAAACTTTCACGTGATTTGTTCGTTAATATTTCATTTACGTGTAAGTATATAATTAATAACTAAAGTTAACTTTGAATATATTTTCCACTTGTTTTTGATGTGTTCGAAAATATGTTCAAACAAAAAAGTTAAAGAAATAAGTTTTGTTACAATGAAAAGTTCAATTTGACGTTAGGTACGTATTTGAGTAAATAAAAAATGTGTTATTAAAACAAACTATGCATAGAAATACAAATTAATTAATTTATAGAGAAAGTAGCTATGATGAAATAATTATGTTAAAGTTTCCCTTTTGTTAAAAGTATTTAATTAGTTTAATTAATTAGGTTAATTATGATCTTATTTTAAATAAAATAGAAACCTTACAATATTTGACGTGGTTAAACTTTTTTAAAGTTTATATAACAATGAAATTCAGGTCTTAAAACTTCATAATAAACTAAGATAACTTGAAAATCATTATTTGTATTTTATCTTGTTTCTCTTATTTTTCTTTTGGTTAAATTATAGGGGCGCGTGACAAATTAAAACTTTTTCCCTAAAGTTCGGAAGCCCACTGTATGTATCTACTAACAGAGCTTTTCAGTCATGTACCTCGTTTAGGTATATAATATGTGGTTACTAATGCCAAATATGTATGTTTTATTGCAAATTCACTTAACGGCATTTTTAAAGTAATTTTACAAGTCAATAATTTCACATAAAATATTACGTATAACTAAATACCAGTATACAGGTAGAAAAGTACCGAATTTTCATTCATGTGGGTACTTTTATGAAATGGAAGCTGAAATGTTGTAATTAAGCACTGATATTAATTTAATGGTTTGTCCCCAATTCCCCGCGAACGAGATTACAGATTTGTTAACCCACCGCAAGTATCCCTATGTATAACATATCAACGTACAACTGTGCCGAGTACATACTGAATCGATCTGCTGGATGTAATGTAATTAAAGCATTTATATAATTAAAAGGAGAATTTCGCTGAAAGTAATCAAATAAAAAAAGTCTGCTGAGTGACTTTCGAGTTTCATGATCGACTAGCTCTCATCGCCGCTTTCTATTATCGGAACAAACAGTAGATTGGAAACAACAGCGGAGAATGATTACCAATCAGTAGGCTGGCGTAAGCTGCCAATCAGCGTATTGTACCAATAATTATTTAATTCATCAAAGTGGCTAGACATTTAAAATTCCGCCTCGATTGTTTGAGTTTGATTGTGTAATTGAGAACGCTCGCCGCCGCCAGCTGAACAAGCCGCAATACGTAGTTATATCTCCTGTCGTCGTTCACTCGATTATTTTTCTGGACGAGTGAGCATTTTTCTCGACCGCTTACAAATGACCGCTTAGTTACCTGCAGAGAAATCTTTCTCCACATTTTATTTCCCTCCCCCGTAGATATTTCCATTATTCTGTTAATGGAACGGTGTTCAGAGATGGTCAAACAAAGAAGGCCTATCTAAAGGCGCGGTATTAGTAGCACATGTGGAGAAATCTCGTTGTTTTTGTCTACGAAATATGCGTTTGTAATTAAGATTTATGATATATGTATACCTACGCACATAATATAATGGTCGTTTTACTTATGTTAACGTCAAATTCACAACTGAGATGAAGCAGCTATGAAATATCTTCTCGTGCCGGTTTTGTGCCGTCGGCATTCACAAGATTTTGACTCAGTTTCTAACATTTCCTTTATTTGAAATGTGTTTAACCTATTTTGTTCCAAATCTGGTTTACATCTAGTCAAGATCATCATCATAATTTCAGCCTATAGATGTCCACTGCTGGACATAGGCCTCCCCCAAGCACCGCCACTTCGACCGCTTCTTGCTTCTCACATCCAGTTAATTCCGGCGGTGGTCAACCTCGTACTTTTGTAATTAAGGAGTAAAAGAAGAATGTGGTTATTAACATATAAAAGTGAACACTACTTTCTTTGAAGTCGGGACACGCTGCTTATAAACGCATGTTTACCCTCCACAACGTTGTATTCAAATGCATATATGCAAGATTTTAAATATTAAAATATTTGGTGCATTTTCTTGTTCAGAATGCAAGTATGCACATAAGTAATCTGTTGATAATGAATGTTGAAATGTACACTCGACACAAAAGCTGTATTGTCGTGGCTGAGCCAAACAAACATAAAATAGGAATGGCTTATTCCCGTCGTCGTGGGGGTTGCGTCTCGTCTCGTACGACTCGTACGGATCTCCCATTCACCTCGAGCTCGACGTCGGCAGTCGCTTGTCGCGGATCGCGAGCTTCGCGAATGTCACCGCTATCGTACCGAGAAGTGGTACACAACTATTGAAATTAAGGACACGATTTTCACATTTGAAATTGCTCAGATATTTTGTGATATGATATTTTGTTTGTCAACGTTTTATTAAATATACATATTCTTTGTATATTGTATCTAGACAAAGCATCAACATAGGTACTTGTTGAACTGCCTAGTTTAGTGTTATGGTTTATCGACCCTATCTAATCAGATGCAGTCACTAGGTGATAATTAGTATAAGTAACGTGATTCATCTCTAATGGCGGCACGATATCTTCGCGCTCGTCAATTACTTCCTGTTTTGTCTGCAAAGTGTCCTCGGCTGTCGTCGTGTTTACACGTTGTATTCGCTCGCTGAAATAGTTCCACTTTTGTTTTCGAAGCGTACAGGCATGTTCTAAGCGGTGACGGAAACAATAACTGACCCGAAACACCCACTTTATGATCACACGCCGGTACCAGCCTGAATAGGTACCTACATAGCCGCTGCGGAGTTTTAAATATGTGTGGCACTTGATCAAGCTCCTAAGTATGTACATGTGTGAAAAACAGATGTTGACTTTCATTAGGTGTATTCTCGACTCGACTAAACATTTATTCACAGTTCAAAGCTCAATCCAATTCGGAAAAGCTTGAGCAGCCGGTTTAGATTCTAGCCTGGTCGGAGCAAAGACAACCTTAATGCGGTGTCATCAAGCGGCACATTATTTGCGATTGCGGCGCGTTTCCCCTAACAATAGCGAATTTTCCCTGCAATCGCATTTTCTAGCCCCTTCGACGTAACCAACTTACCTTACACAAAAAGGAATTAAATTACGCAATTGGGACCAACTTACGCAAAATAAACGAAAGAAAAGCCCTTTCATTCTATAAATTACACCAAACTTCATGCCGATCGAAAAAGACGTCGAGGTATCCTTCAGGCACTCTTTTGTGTCTAAAATTGTAAAGAAAACTAATTAGAGCTCGAAGCATATCTTGGTAAGTTTTCCACTAAAACAATTTTAATGCAGAAGGTGATTTAAAATGGCAGTTAAGTTATTTGTGTAGTGAATCTTGTTTGTAACAAGGATCCGAAAAGGGGTGTTTGTAGAGCGCCATCGGAGCCGCACAAGTGGTTAGCCAACATACTCAAAAGAAAAAGTTACACAAGTTACTGTATCGTCCTCGTTCGTTGCGTGGTTTGGAACACACCACAAAATGGAAAATGTCTGTTTACGTACTGTTACGCCAAACGTATCCAATCGCAACAACTTTTTTTATCTTGGAGCGATGTACGAATACACTGCGGTACGGATCACTGCGGGTATGAAACAGTTTAATAGCATTATACGTTTGTTTTTACAAATATAATTGCAGCGATTTTAACTTGAAAATTTTTCTTTCGATTTTCAAAACGTTCACAAACTGACATTCGCATTTGAAATGAAATAGAATCTGCAATACTAACTGTCGATGCGATTATTGTAACCGTAGAATAAAATTCTCATGAAAATGTTACACACTACAATTATACTATTTTCTTGGAAACATTTCGAGATTACTAACATACAATGTGAACAGAATAGTTCATTATAATGATAAAACATAGCATTTTCTGAGTTTACAAGAACTCGTGGGTATAATTAAGCTAACTGGCAAATATGACACGGTCGAGTAAACGTTAAAAAACACGAAATCAAGGGGTCGAAGTCAGAGCTCGGGTCATTTAAAAGAGAAATAAATTTACACAGAGTTCAGTGGAGGCAGCTGCCTACATTTCTTGTGCAGGCAATGTGGCTATATTTATGCAGACCACGGCGTGAAGCGAGAAATATGTAAACTTTAAAAATCACTGGAGAGACCATTAGTCACTTCGGTACTTCGTTGAAAGTTGTTTTCTATTGTTTTATACATGATGTTTCAGTTTTACATATTTTAAGGTTGGGTATGGGTATGTTTTCCAGGATTTTCTTTTATATTATTGGATGGCTTACAAGCTGATGGTGGACCTGTACGGTCACAACTACTTATTGGCACTTACTTACAGGTGCAACACAAATCGCAGCATGATCAGCCTATAATGTTCCCACTGCTGCGACACAGGCCTTATCTTTGTGGGCCATAATCCACCACGCGGGCCCAGGTCGGGTTAGAAGATGACACATATCATCGATTTGATACTATGACATGATTGTACTGGCCGGTTGCAAGATGTTTTCCTTTACCGTTTTGAGAGCAATGGTGATAAAATAATTTACACAAACGCGCTTTACTTTGTGTAAATTATTTCATCAGCTGGGTCCGAACCTACGACCTTCGTAGGTTGCTGTCATTACCCCTAGGCCAGCAGTGCTCCATGAAGATTGCGGCAGCAAAGCTCAAATGTCTCATATGCCTGTAATTACGCCGGTAAATTGATAGACTGTCTGTTTAATGACCGCGTGTTATTCAACTTGTAATCAAATTCCCAAGTTTAGGGCGCGCATTATCATTAGAAGTGTTTTTCGCCCAAAAGTTTTGAACTACGAGGCACATTCCAGCACGGGTCAACAATATAACCCCTATTACGTTCTCTTTAGATTTAATATTGGCATGAAATTGCGAAGTATCCCTCATAGCTGTCATCCTACATTTCATAAAATGAATACTCGGGTATTTATTGCGTATCATACACTAAGCCAATCATCTAAATTGGATTGGAGATTATCCGTGCCCTCAAATGTTTGGTGTGTTACAGAATAAACAATTAAACCCGGCTTTAGCATTCACAGATCGTTATGATAACCAATGCCGTTAATGGCCCTTGTCTATGTAACAACTCGTATTTTACATATAAAGTGTATTTAGCTAATGGAACAATGTATTATTTTTCATTTTCTTCTTGCAGACTTATAATAACGGGCTAGATTTATTTTCATTGTTATGGTGCCTAAAGTTTGGGGTATAATCTGGGTAACACGACACTCTTTGTGTCATCACTCATTAAGCTGTGACTACACGCGTATAATATTCTCCCCCAAACCGAGAGCAACACAAGCAAAGTTACAAGAGTAATGTGGGGATTGTTTACGAGTCCAGATATCTACATACATGTAAACCATGTATTTATGGTATAATGAATTATTAAACCAACAGGCCCACTGATAAGATGTGTTTTTTATTTCATGGATCTCATTTCAATATGAATTCGCATCACGTTCCGTACGCAGTGTTTGCCTGTAGCTCTGACCGCGCTTTCAATAGATATGTAAGTGAGGTAACTAAATACCTTTGATAGGATTGTTTACATGCTCGCGTGAACAAAAAAATACCATTTGATCTCGGTTCCCTTTTTGCTAGAATAGAAAACCTACCGACTGAGGACAAGTACCTACCTACATATTTGATACGTACGTGTGGGTAGTGTACATACTGTTTTAAATAAGAGTGGTTATTTACCTAAACGTTTTGTTACAGTTGCATATTTCACATCGCATACAATAAATTGTAAGAGATGATTCAAGTCGAGAGCTTTAAGCGTCCATCGCCATCGCCGTCTAGGAGCTCCGTGCGAAGCGACAGCAGAGTGTTTCGGCAGCCGCGCGTGATCACGGTTAACCGCGATGCCGCCACCATGGTGGATGGCGAGGCCAGCGGGCCCGGCGCCACCGCCGCGCCTCCCGCCGACTGGGAGACACGCCTCACGCAAAACGCTGCACACTTCCGCTCCCGCACGTTCAGCGACGGCTTCATCAGGAACACCAGCCTGGAACTCCTGCTCGGAGTGGACTGCGAAGCTTGCCTCGCGCTCGCCGCACAAAGACAATGCCTAGATGAACACATATCAAAACATGATTTTGACCTAGTTTGCAATTGTAATGTACAACAAAATAATTTTGTTAACTGCCATCGAAATGTAGACCAGCGAGGCCACACCCTCAACATCTACGACTTGGAAAGAATCAAACGGGACACCGGCCGGAGTCAACTAACAATCGGATCACACCGCAGCCTCGACAGGAAATACAACAAAAGTAGGACTATCGGCGTGTCAAACTATATTTCCAAACAGTTAATATCTTACGATCCTAGAAATACACTCGTGCAAAAGATAAAAAGGAAGTTATCTAACTTAAAAAAGATGGGAGGCGAGGCAATATCAAAAAAACATCAAAACGCTGTCCAACTGGCCGAGATAACATCAGGGTCGACGAGCTCGCTCAAGAAGGCATCGATGTTGTCACTGGCAGACAAGTCACAAAGGAGAGTTAATAGCCAAAGTTGTATTTTTACCTCTTCGGGCTTTCAAGGAAAGGATGACATGAAAAGCAACGCTTCTACATACGCTAACTTTTCTGGTAATGTGGACCAATGTTTTGAGAAATTGAGAGATTATAATGTAAGTTCAGATATAAATAGACGAACCTCGCAGAAAATGGTTAAAATTAGGAGTTTTGATAATAACGATATACTCGTTACTAGAAACTCACCTGGTTTAGAAAGAACGAAATTTTCTACTCTAGACAATCGTAGTCGATGTAAAAGTATTAAAAGGCAAATGTCATACAACGATTTTCCAAGTGAGCGATTTAGAGATAGATTATCGGAGCCTTGGTCGCGGGACGAGAACACAATGGAGTCGAGAAGTACTCGCAGTGACTTGGCGGATGACGATGCGCAGACGTTCCTGGGAGGTGACGTGATGAGCATGAGCGGGCCGCGCGGCGCGCACGCACTCTGCACATGCGACGCTCCTCAGGATACCAGACTACCGTCAATTTTCTACGACACTCATGTAAGTACATAGATTAGAACAAAAAAGTGTCTCTGTTGATCCGACAGCCTGTCCATGTTTGCTTGTGACTGTCATATTTATGCGATTGGCATTGCTTACTTACTACTACGCCTGCACTGTCCTAGTCCTGGGCAAAGGGCGGAAACCTTTACCTCCTTCAATTGCTCACTTATTAAATCTTTTCACCCGTTATCGCAGAGTAAAAAGCTTTCTTACATGGATAGGTACCACACCTGCGTTATACACTATCCAGTACCCATTGACTATAAGTCAAGTGTAATAAATATTTATATATTATATTAAAAATATCTTTAACCTTTAACCGTTAATATTTCACCTGCAGACCTATCTAAGCCATGTTTAAATAATAAGTAAGTAGGACGGGTTTTTTTCTGATAAT
Source organism: Aporophyla lueneburgensis (assembly GCA_932294355.1). Classification (NCBI taxonomy): domain Eukaryota; kingdom Metazoa; phylum Arthropoda; class Insecta; order Lepidoptera; family Noctuidae; genus Aporophyla; species Aporophyla lueneburgensis. Next base: position 15,343,010 of record OW028747.1, read on the forward strand.
GCTTATTTTTGTTCGCTTAAAAAATAAAATGGTAATTTATTTCTTATATATACGCTTAGACTAGACCTTTTCTTTAATAGCTTGATTAATTATCTATTTGAATCCCACAAAGTGTTCACGTGGTTATTGAAATTAAATTCCGTGCCTTCAAAAGCACGTTAAGCAATTGATCCGAATCCCAAAAGTTTGAAAACCAGTCTTATCAAGGGGCATCGGCTTAGTCAGAAACTGAGTCGTGGAGGTAAGATAGGTACCCAGTCGCTTCATGTAAAATACTAGAAATCGGCTGCATTCGGTTAGACTGGAAACAGACCTCACCATTTTATTGTAAAAGCTAGGCAGATGATGATGAAGAATTATGAGTAAAGTGTCAAGTTGTATTCTTGAGCGACGCTCTAACATAAATCATTTAGAACTGTGAGCTTTGATTCGAGATTGAAAATTGAGCTTTGTTTTACAGGGCCTTAGAGATACCCGAAATGCCACCTACGCGTAACGTAGAGCTTAGGTACAACGAAATTGAACTAGAAGCTAAAATATACTCTTCTATATTTTAGAGTAAAGCTTTCATCTCTAAGGTTTTCAACATTAATAAAGTTCAGATGTTATTAAAACGCTCTTTACATTACTACATAGATAATAGGCGCCAATTTAGAGTACCTATGCGGTTAGGAAGGCGAGCGCTTCGCACTATAGAAATTAGAGCCGTCGCTAATAGCCGCGCACTCAAAAAGGATAATGAACCATTATCCAACGATTAGGATCTCGGAGGGTAGTAGGTATGATTTGACGGTGCATTCTAGATGCAAATGTTAGTAATTTCTTATCACGCCACCTCTCCACATACTTGGAAACTGGGCAGCAATAGGTGCACATATATATCTTGATAAAAGAGCTAAATTAATAATTTGTGTTTAGAATATTTATTGGCTTTTCCCCTACTTGAGGTTGATTTTGATTTGCGTTCTGATCACCTTCAAGAAATCTACCGGTTACAGTTTTATATAAAGAGCAAACTACGTGAAACAAACAACGAAAAAAAATCGTGAGAAATTGCACAAAACGCAAAACTTTTCGTTTTATCGTTCAAAATCTTTAATGAGATCCATATGTTATGATTTCCATTTTTAAACCGTTTTATAGCCAGACTAAACAATAGTCCTTGCCAACGGGACAAATAGCTAGCTATGTATGCAGGGCGCGTCGACCGAGATGTATGCGCCGAGAGCGGGCGGCAGCTGGTGTTTGCCTGCCGTTGGTACCCCGCGGGCGATCACTGAACAACATTAAATTGAGCATATATAGTAGTGAGCGTATTCAAGCGTGTTAATTGAACTAAAACATGGTGTAGGGAAAGAAGCGGGCCACGCCAGCGCCTGACGTGACGGAGCGCGCTCAGGGAGGCCGTGTGGCGTCCTGCGCCGCCTGCAAGTCACCGCAGTGGCTGTCCACGGGGACCACCTCCACCACCAGCCACAGTTCCACCACTACAGGAAACTCTTCACGTTAGTCTATATTTTATTATCATTATACAGATGACTGCTTTTTGATGTTGATTTGAGAACCAAAAAACCTATTCAAAATTAAAAACAAATATTAAAGCTGAAATTCACAAAGAATGTACTGGGATTTCAAAGTTCAAACGACCAAAATAGGTTAACTCCCACATGACTTGCCAATAAAAGATATATGTCGCTAATAATATTGCAGTGACACGTTATTTTATCGTACAAAGCCTTTCCCAATACTGTTTCTAAACATGAAGCTAAGCTGCAGTATCCGGGGCGCACGACGTCGTGATCGAGTAAGTTTGCTTCTGACAGGAAGATTATAGGAAGCACAGTAACGAGCGATTGTTATGACCCCAATTGATTTTTATAGGTATTTCAGAAAGTGTTTTGCTTTTGTTTTTAGATTTGATTGTGTACATACGACGAAATGTAGAGCGTTTCTGTATCTTTAATGAAATACGCATTGAGGGCCAATGCGCATTGAGGGTCAGTTATTATGGGGTTTTCATTTGCTATAAAAAACCTGTTCCATCTTGAGGTCTATAGTCATCACACTAAGGGCATGAGGTAATCCAACTTCGTTGTACCTCTTTGTAGTACCTACATTGTGTCTGAACCGTAGTACTATGTGATTTCCGTGACTATTCATCAAAATAATTTCCTTCTGCTCCATAAGTGAAAGTTTTGCTCCAAAATGATTCCCTTTTCAAAACAAATGCTGGAATATTTGAATAAACATTTGAATATCTGAATGAGTTACGAAATTGAATTTTGAGTGTAATATTTGTCGCATAAATTCTGAAACTAAAACAACGTGTAGGTTTGTCGGTGTGGCACCGGCGTTGGTGCTGCGTGGCGATCCTGGTACTGGTGGCAGGGACGGCGTGTGTGGCTGGGCCCCTGGCTTTGCGTGCCCCACCAGGAGCACCCCTTCATGAAAGACTGCGCCTTGCCGAGCGACTTCTGCATGACACTCCACTCATAGATGGTCACAACGATCTACCATGGAACATAAGGAAGTTTCTACACAATAAAATTAAGGATTTTAAGTACGTAAATGCTTCCTTTTTTTGCTTAGTTTTCCTTTTTACATATATTATTTAAAACATGTACAAATAAAATTCCGTTCCTACATAGTCAGACGACATAGTGGATGCTCCAAAACGTTATAAATAAATAAAATCATTTTATTTCGGACAACTAAAATCCATATTTCCAATCCATCGTTATTATGAAGACTACGAAAGTACACATGTATACGGATATTGAAAATAATTAAATCTTTAGAAGTCAAAGGGTTTATTTGAAGTCGCCCTCGTTTTTATATTGTTACGTGCAAGCGTGTACGTTACAAAGGATCGGTGGCATATGTACCTACCAGGATGTATTAACAAAGAGCTGAATAAACCGGACTGAAACAAATATGTAACGTTGTTCCGTATTCCCCGCTCATAAAAGATGAGCGGGGAATCAATCCACTTAGTGCAATGTAAAAGCCTTTGAACCCAACTTTAAAACTAGCTAACGAAATCTGTGAGGCGTTATGCCGCACTCGTTACTAGTAGGGATGTGCAATATCAAAATACCACTCAAATTTTAACGAACACGAGACGAACCGTTCGATTCTATTAGTCATGTATTAGAATAATCTGTAATAACAAAACCGTTTGAACTAGTTAGGAAAACGACTTAACGGTGGCTATACAGTTCAGTGGTTGAAGGGAAATGAAGGAATTCGTTTTAACTAACGTAAACTGCAGCCCTATGTTAAAATCATTTATTCGAAAGTAGAAAGTTAGCCGACCATACATTCCGGTGTTTGGTTAGGGTCGATGTCGATAGTTATTTCTGAACCAATCGCACATCACTAGCTGCAAGGAATAAAGGTGAACTTTACTTTGTGGACTCGTATATCCCGTCTACTGCCATTAATGTGCGTAGTCTGTGATGTTGCAGAGTTTAGTTAATCACCACTTTATTCGAGCTGTGTAAGAGCACTTAGATGAAGCAGGATCGTCTTTAAACTGATTTTCTCTCGTTTTTTTTTTTTCTACGTACGAGTAGGTAACATTTGCAGAAACTTCTCACTGTGCGTGGACTGTAAACACCTACTACTAACGTCCAGATTAAATAAAGGGTCCATGTGGTAAATCCGAAAAATACGTGTAAAGGAATAGCTGAATGTGAGTGTTACTCTCGGACATACCGACTTATCCGAATCGGATTTGGTCACGTTGCCGTTGGTTAGTTACAGTATAGCTACCATGTTCCAATTTTGTGAACATACTATGGTATGTCCACAAAGCCTACTGTAGTGATTTATGTTGATTTATTTCAAACCCGTCTACTATAAAATGGGAAACGTACGATCTACCAAAATGGAAAAAATAAGGTATAACTTGGAGCAGTTCAATTTAAAAAGATTTAGACCACCTTTTCTAATATCTCTCGAGAAAGAGTCCATAAAGTGACTGAGGTAATCTGCACATTACGTATTCAAGGCTTCAGTTCAATAGTACTTACAACGAAATCATAGTTCACACGGAACGTAAAGAATTGAAATGTTTCTTGACAGACATCTGGCTTAGTGCCAGGTCGTTGACGACGCGTGTGGTGCGATATTCGATTCTGCTACTAGTGTTAGCTGGATTTTTCTAGTTTTACTTACCTTTAAATTCGCTTACATTTCCTCCAAAAGTATGTAAATAAAAGTTTTGTTGTGGTAAATATTGTTCTATTCTAAATGAGTATTGTTTAGGAACTTTTGTTTTTAAATTAATAATTCCCATAGTTTGTTGTATATAACCTACTTTTATAAATCTGTATTATGCAGTGGTTAACATAAGTAGTAACCAAATGATTTTAATATTTCAGTTATTCGGCGTTAATTCGATGCTTCTTGTTAACTTTATATTTAGTTTTTACGTAAAACGTAAGAAGAAATGGAAAAGTTCGTGATCGAATTAAAAGTTCACGCAGCTCGCTCATGACAATCATGCGGCGTCAACATACTGCTAGGTGTGGGTGCATTCTTTTTTTAAATCCAATAAACTACCCATCTTAAAAATACTAACCTCAATAAAAGATTAGGAATAGAAACAATTAACAATGAGTTTGAGTGAAAACGTAACTAGTATCAACTGAAAATATTCACTCATTGAATTATTCACAAGTATTCCCTTTATGAGCTACTATTCCAGTCAATTTATCAATCTACTGTAAAATAATGAACATATTTCACATACTTTCCTGCAACCCACACAAGTTTCAATGAGCCATCGTCTTTATAATATTATAAATAAACAAATAGTTTCGACGAGGATTTGCGGACGATCTCCCCGTGGGCAACAAGTTCGTGGAGCCACACCGACCTGCCGCGACTGAAGCAGGGCAGAGTGGCCGCACAGGTGAGCGAAATTCCTCAAACCGCACGATTTAATTAATTGTGCTTTTAATAAAGTGGGTCATTTCCACGTAATCCCTCGGCAAGATTAATATGTTGCGCGTGGATAATCATGCCCACATTATTGTGGCATCAAAAGATATTGGCATAGGTTTGCCAATGTTATTTAATTTAAATGTTTATCTTTACCAATGCAATATTATCTATGTATTTGCATTTTTGGGAAGTGTACCAATATCGGGTACATGTATATATGTATTTACATTTTTGTAAATGTAATTGTCAGAATTTTCCATAACACTTGCAGCCATTCCGATCTCGAGTACCGATTGTCAGTTACTTTACATAATATTCTCGGCACTTTTCTGAGCGTATTATTTAAATCAAAGGATTAATGGCTCGATTGTGCCATAATGAAAGCAACTAAAATTATATCATGGACACGGTACAATGAACCGAAACAGAAATGATAGTGAGCTAATTGTTTCAACTCCATCGCACAATTCCACGATATTGATGTGTTTGTATAACGTACATAATACAATATGTGATGGCAGAGAGTTAACCGCCCGTGGGCTCACGTTTGCCATCAGCATCAGTGATTCCATTAGGGAATCTTTGTCAGTTCACTGTATCGCTGTATCAGTGGGATTTCAAATTCTGCTCAAGCGTTGCTCAAGTCGTGCGTGATATTTAATCAGTTGTATGTCAGAGTGATCCTCTGCCGCCAGTTCTGGGCCGCGTACGTGCCGTGCGACGCGCAGCACCGCGACGCCGTGCAGCTCACCTTCGAGCAGATCGACTTGATACAGAGGCTCACGGACAAGTACCATCCGCAGCTGACGCTCTGCACCTCCGCTGAAGGTAAGCCAACCACCTGGACATCAAGACATCTCAGGTAGGGTAGGTACAGCAATCTGAAAAGGACAAATGTAAATGCGTAAAGTATATTAGCATGAGAAACCCATTGTTTTCACTTCGTAGCCTTTAAAAAATTAAAATGTTTAAATTAATTCGTGCATTTCCTTTAGATTCATTGTTTTTTTTTTTTTGTAATTCAAATGGACTCAATTAAAATAAACGGCTTTAGACTTAGATATTTCGCTTATTGTTCGCAAACAAAAACGTGATTTCAAGTTTAGTAAATTTCGGCCAAACTGGAACTTTAATTAACGAATAACTGAGTAGGTAGACTATATTTAAAAAAATCATGACTTAAAAATTAAATGAACAGGTGTACACCTCAATTAGTAGATTACTGCAATGCAGACAGTCCTCAATGAACAATTATATACATTTTAGAGTCAACTCTTAATTACTTCATAATAAATTCAGTAACATGAAGTCAGCTTTTGAATACGTATTTTAGTTGATAATTTAATTTGTACATTCAATCAGTACAATATTTATTCATGATTATGTTTACATAGTGCAACAGTTTACAAACATATTGAGCAGAGATAGGTTTGTGTGTGAGTAATGAAGATGAGCTCTTGGCTCGAGAACATCTATTGGAATTCCTTATCGCTTTCAGGTCATTAATCACACTAAGTATATGATTAACAATGTGGATTGCGAACAATGTCGCGCTATTCCGAAGTCGCCGAAGATGGCGGGGAATTGTGCAACTGTGCACACAAATCAAAGCCAGGTGAAACATGGAATGCCAGGTGCCAAGGACTTTTTGTTTGGAAAAAAAAACAAAAGTAACAATATCAGCTCTCAATCTATTTGATGTTTTATTTTCTTTGGACCAAAAGATAAAGAAAAAACACTTGTACAAAAATAATCCTGGCGTCCCCTGGCTTTATTAAAAATTCGACGATCTTTCATCGTGTTTTCTCTTCATTCGATCTCAGAGGAAATAAAAAGAAAAACTTGCTTCGACAATTTATTTCACAAGTGGTAATACTGTTCATTTGAGACTTGACAAACTTCTAGGTTTCCATTTGCAATATATTAAAGTACCTTCGAAACACAGTGCAATCCAATGATTTTATTTTAAGGAATGAACGAATGAACTCTGTGAGTGTAATTTATAAGTACACAAAAACAAGGCGTGATGTTATGTTATGTAACTAAAACAACTTATATTTTATCACGTGCAAAAAAAAATTTTCTTTATATGTACATATTATCTATATATTATACGTGAAGCGAAAACTTTGGATCCCTTTTTACGAAAATTGGGCGGACGGAGGAGTATGAAATTTCGCACACTTATAATTTATACAGAGAAGAACTGTAGAATGCTAATATTTTTTTTAAATTATGCGTAAAATAACATTATTTTCATAAATAACACGTTACACACACTACTATTCATTACCGTATATTTAATACACACATGCATAGATATTCTTTTGTTTATGGTCCAAATCTTTGGTCCAATCGAGAATATCTGTCTGTGTCTATAGTCTTACTGAATGTCAAGTATAACCATAGGTAATAAATTAATTTTATAAATATATAACCTATTTCATTTTTAAAATCTATGATCATATCTATACTTATAATAAAACTGTAGAGAGGTCAATTCTGTACATTGAATATACATTCAAAATTAATATTGGAGGATGAATGGTGATCGACACTGATGCAAAAAATGCAATCACTAAATTTTTTGTCTGTCTATCTGTCTGTCTGTCTATCTGTATGTGCACGCATGGGTCAAAAACTACTGAAGGGATTTTAACCAAACTTGAGACGATTGTAGTCCATACTCCTGGGCTGGTTATAGGCTATATAACATAACGCTAAGACACATAGGAGCTGAGCAGTCACGATAAATTTGAAGCAAGTTGGATGAAAATGCACTTTCAAGCTCTTATCCTCGCACATACGTTGATCATACACCAAAAGTATGTATTACAAAGATGATGGTCTTCAAAAGATCTACAAAAAAGTCTTCAATAGTAATATATCTATCCTACTCAATTCGGAACACACTTAGTTTATAACCTGGATTAACACATAGGGTACTTTTTATCCCGGTAGTATGTGCCCGCGGGATATTGTCTGACCTCCACGCGGGCAAAGCCGCTGACAAAAGCTAGTCGAGAATATTTGACTATAGTGTTACTGAATGTCAAATGTAACCATATTATTTTTTTATATTTATTATTATGTATATTTTTTCATTTAATAATGTATTTCTATTCAAATGAAGTACGGTCGAATTTCAACCAATGGGTGATCACTAGTTTCTAAAAATGTGCATATAGCGCGCCGAAATATTTTTAGCGAATTATGTTTTTCATTACATTCATAGATCATTTCTATTCCACTGAGCATTTAATAAAGTTTTCACGGGATTATCCTTTGTCACAGATATAGTTTCGGCGCACGCCAACCACAGACTATGTTCACTGGTGGGGGTGGAGGGGGGGCATGCGATCGGGGGTTCGCTTGGCGTGCTGAGGACCCTGTACCAAGTGGGCGTCCGGTACCTGACGCTCACGTCCACCTGCGACACCCCTTGGGCTGAGTGCGCGTCCGCTGATAAACCTGAACCGTCGCCGCGGGGCGGACTCACGCCATTCGGAAAGGTAAGTCCTCGTACGGCAAGTTCTACGATCAGCTGCAAACGGCTACGATGCCTTGCCAAACATTGAGAGCGATTTGAAAGATATAAGCAGGTTCTTATCGAAATAATATTGTAGGTGACATTTGAACGCAATGATGGTATATTCACGCTACCGATCGGTTTTGGTTAGATGTGATTAGGACGCGGGGTAAGGCTCTAATCGGGAAGTCCTGCTACGGCGATTGCTACGATCAGCTGCGTATGGTTACAACCGGCTACGATGCTACGCCAAACATAATATAAAATAGCGTTTTAAAATATATAAGCAGGTTCTTGTTGCCTTCCGGTTTTCCAAACTAATAAGTGACAAAATAACGACGATTCCGTATTCACGCTAAACAGAAAGTCCTGCTACGGCAAGTTCTACCGTCAGCTACGCAAGGCTACGTTCGGCTACGACGCTACGTCGGACATAAAAGAGTGTTAAGAAGATTACTGACAGGTTAATTGCGCATAGAAGGGCTCTAAACGGGAAGTTAAGTTCTGCTACGACAAGTGCTACGGTCGGCTACGGTCATCTACGCGTGGCTACGGCGGCTACGATGACGACCAAACATAAATAAGCGTGTATGGAATTCATGTAATTGAAAATACAACGCTAAAAATTTATACAAATTTAAAATTTTATTGCCGGACTACGAAACAGTTGAAGCAAATCTATGACGACACAAAATAAACAGTGCGGACAACTTTATCTCTTAAAATATTTTGTACAAAGTATGGCTTTTTATTACTGTCACACCCGGAACTGCTAGTCGTAGTAAGTACACGAACAAACTTCTAACTGATCTCAACGTATTTGATCATCTGTAATATAAAAGAAGTGTCTTTTTTAATGATATACCTAATATCAGTTTTTTACTAAATATGTATTTAGTAAAAAATATAATATATACTAATGCATATGGAATTTGATACGGTACTTATAACTACACCTAAAGTTGAAATGTTGGCTAATATGGAATGCGCGTTTTTACCGTGTTTGTGTGTTCTTTTAACTAACACATACCACCCTTTACATATGTGTATTTGGATCTGGGGTTAAACATTAATTTTAAATAAATATGATGATCCAAGAAACCCGGCTTTAATAAAAAATAAGAAGCCGCTTCCGTGCTTTCATAGCTAAATAGTAACATTAGGTAAATATGCATCCGAATATCCGAACACTGCTTATAACAGATCAATCTTTTTTTTAATTAAAAAAAAGATTGATGTGTTATGTTATTTTTGTCTGTCTGGCTGTTTATTCCGGCTAATCTCTAAAACGGTTTGAATATTATTTTATATAATCTAAGTTTATGTAGGAAATTATAGACAGTTAACAAAAAAAAAACGTTAAATAGGAATAGTATTGTACGACCACGTAACATTTAAAATGGTCGATGTAAAAAAATAATAGATTTATGTTCCTATTTTCTAATTAAATATAATTCAACCATTTATATAAAACACCTAAAAAATCAGATTGAAAAAAGCTGAAACATTAAAAGTATGATTATTCTTACGGGTTTAAATTGTGAGTTATCTCCCCTTAATTCTTTCTTAAATCTCTTAAGATTAGATGAAGTTATAATCCTCTTTGCAGACTATACAATGGTAGCTCGTTAGGGGTGAATTTATTGTCTTAGGTACATGCCGGCTGTTATTAAGAATTTGTAGCAAGCGGCTTGGCTTAAAGAAATCTGTATGAAGTATTTACAAAGCAATTTGCATAGTATATGAGTAACATATGTGCTCATAAAGAGCAATCTTGGAACATGCGAAAGAATATTAAAATAGACGTAGCTAAGTAGTCAGAAGTAGAAGGCAACCGTAAAGATTGAGACGTCGAGTAGAGTGAGTGTGCCATAATCATAAACATCCTGCGCACCGCAATATTTCTCTTTGTATGAACTCGGGCTGCTCGCTACTCGCGAAAGCAGTTCTTTGTTTACCTGCAACGATACTTTTCGAAATATTTTCTTTTGTTTAAACTGCACACTGCGTGCATCGTAGCCTGCGTCGCCGTCGTACGTTCAAACTTAAATCCTACCATAAGTATGAAGGTGCAGTCAAGAAACGAGATAAGTATACACTGTATAGGCTTGATAACTTTTAACGTTCGGAGTAGACACAACAACACACACACAACATATTTTCCTGACGATACACTTTTAAGTGTGCCATTATTTAGTTATGAGGTATGCACATAAATGAATGTTTTCACTGTAGTGGAAAAAAAAATATTTTTTACCTGTATACCTAAAACTTTTGCTAACTGTAGCCACCAGTCAACAGTTCTGACTACAGCAGTTCTCTTTATTATTTTTATTAATTGTACAGTATATCATCTGCATGCGCTCGCAAGTTACAAGTGGCAATACAAGTTGCTGCCACTTTCTTAACGTAAGAAGCAACCCCAAGCGGTACTTATCTTAATAGGAGAGGCGGTAGCACCACAGTGCTGAATTTAAGATGGCTATAAACTATAAGTAGTGCCTGGTTGTTAGACCATCATTTACGATCACTGCGAGAACTGATCTTGTTAGTTCACTGTTTGGTACGATAACTTTTATTCTTGATACTCCGCTTTCATTTCTAAACGCTTTATGACACCAAACTTGAAAATAAAGTTATCAGATCATTTTGTTCATTTAGAGAACATCGTCGAGTCTTTTCGTCGCCTTTTGTTTGAACATTTAAGGTTATGACATACGGTGCCGAACTGTTGACATGTGACTTTGGTCTGGTCTACGAATCCAAGTTTGCTTAAAGCGCCATAAAGCGGGAATAGGAACAGGAATAGGATTAGGAATGAAATAATCAGGAAAAGAACCGGAGTTACCGAAATAGTTTGTAAAATAGGCAAACTGAAGTAGCAATAGCCTGGCCATATTGACCGAAAGACCGATGGCCTCAACGTGGGACAGAGTGGATGCGAAAGGTTGATAACAGGGTGTTGTGGACCAGCCTGAAGAGGCGTATGTGACTGTGATAGGCTGAGTTGATTAATGATAAGGATTATTTTGTATGTACTGTTTTCGAAATCGAAATTGACTACTGAAATCGCGAGTGTTAGCGTACTAGTATGGCGGCCCCTAAGCGGCAAGCTAGAAGCTCGCTTAGTAAATCATTTGTTTATCTTATTGAGGATTAGGTACATACAATGGAATATTACTTAATGGCTGACACCCCTGCCGGGGTCGCGTGATTGTTCGAAGGAGATACCGTGACCCTGGCAAATGGGCAACTGATGGAACACGGGTGGGTTTTAGTCAGTAAAAGTCTGACACGCCCTCCCGCTCCGCCCAGAGCGGGAGAAGTCATTTGATGATTTCCCATCCTGAAAAAAAAAAAAAAAAAAAAAAAAATGGCTGACACTGACGTCAGAAACTATAAAACTAACTAATTACGACAATTTGTCGCTTTCAAAATTCGTCGGCTTTCTGAATTCACAACCACAAAGGTTCTAAGAAGTTAGCAATTAATTTAAAGCAACGCAAACTCATACGAACTTCAAAAGCGGTAGGAACAATAGAGACTTACTTTATGATAAATATGCAAACGGCCAGGAGCAACCGGAATTCTGTTTGCAGTTCATTTCAATAGCTTATACCGACGTGTTTTAAAACATTTCTTTTTCATCCTTTATGGAAATGGCGTTTTAAAGTACTTAAGCTCTTTTTGTCCAATAACAGAAAAAACTCAATGAAAGTGGTTGAAGAAGACAAGCATTTTTCTTATTAAGGCGTCCTCTTTTCGTGTCATCAATCTTATGTTAACAAATTGTTATTGATCGGGCGAACAGATAGTGGTGAAGGAAATGAATCGTCTGGGCATGTTGGTGGACCTGTCGCACGTGTCGGAGCGCACGATGCGCGACGCACTGGCGGTGTCGCGTGCGCCCGTGCTGTTCTCACACTCGTCGGCGCGCGCGCTGTGCAACGTGACGCGCAACGTGCCCGACACTGTGCTGCGCCTGCTCGCCGCCAACAAGGGCCTCATCATGGTCAACTTCTACACGTCGTTCCTCACCTGTAAGGATACCGCGACCGTTCAAGATGCTATCGGTAAGAAAACATTTACCATACATCTTCATAACTCAGCGTCTTTCCTCCTTCTTTTTCGTTTTCCTTGCCACTCAATGTCAATCAACGACATCGACGCACAACCCGTTACCATGGATTCAGTCCCTGCGGTGAAATATAAGGTCGGTTATCTATTATATTAATACGTGAAGCGAAAACTTTGGATCCCTTTTTACGAAAATTGGGCGGACAGAGGAGTATGAAATTTCGCACACTTATAGTTTATACAGAGAAGAAGTGACGAATGCTAATATTTTTTTAAATTATGCGTAAAAATACATTATTTTCAATAAATAACACGTTACACACACTACTATTAATTACCGTGTATTTAATACACACATGCATAGATATTCTTTTGTTTATGGTCCAAATCTGTGGTCCAATCGAGAACATCTGTCTTTAATGTTTTGTGTTTTGTGTAGTCCACTATAGTCTTACTGAATGTCAAGCAAGATTTCAAGTATAACCATAGGTAATAAATTAATTTTATAGATATATAACCTATTTCATTAAAATCTATGACCATATCGAGAATATTTGTCTTTAATATTATTTGTATTAGCGACGATAAGAATTTAGTTTAGATAGAAAAGAAATATTTTTTGTGGTTTTATGGAGAGTGTCAAGTATGGCATTAGTAAGTTTCCCATACAAAACTTAGTGTCGTGTGCAAACTGTAGAGGTTGTATGCCTCACGATTGTACAGGTTGGTCATAGATTGTACAGGCTGGTTATAATTATTACATTTTGAACTGTCATAATTAATTAAAAATAATAGGGAAAAATATATAAAAACAGAGCTTTCTGTGATAAGATAATTCATTCCATATCCAGCAGTTAAGAAGTATTAAGAAAATAAAGAAGAGAGTCCTGAAGAAGTATTCTTTACTCATTACACCTACGTCCTGGTCCTGGCCATCACCATCCCACCAGCGAACCCTCTCCACAGTAGTACAGCGTCAACAATTTGTCTACAGTGTTACTGAATGTCAAATATAACCATATTATTTTTTTATATTTATTATTATATATTTTTTTTTCATTTAATAATGTATTTCTATTCAAATGAAGTACGGTCGAATTTCGACCAATGGGCGATCACTAGTAAAAATAAATAGTTCAAATCCTTTCAATGTGTTTTTTTTTATAACCGGCGAACATTTTCTGTGCTAGAAGGTCTGAATTTATGGTAACAGTTTACTCGTCGATGTCCCTGCCACCCTGTATCCTACTAATATTATAATGAGAAATTTTGTATGTTTGGATGTTTCTTACTCAATCGCGCCAAAACGGCTGAACGGATTTGGATGAAATTTGGCAGACAGATATATTATAACCTGGGCTAGCACATAGGATACTTTTTATCCCGGCACTACGTTTCCGTGGGATAATTTTCGCCCTACACGCGGGTGAAGCCGCTGGTTAAAGCTAGTTACTAAATTTAAAAAATGTTCTTATTCCGTCCGAAACTGTAACAGTAAAAAAGTACTTTATCTGAAGGCCATTAATTAACCGATACTTTGTCTTACAGCACACATTAATCATATAAGGGATGTAGCCGGAGTGGACAGCGTGGGCCTTGGCGCTGGCTACGACGGTATTAATTAGTGAGTACCTACATATTGCGATGTGTAGCTATCTCCGATATACCTCTGCAGACATGACAGGGAAAATAAATTAGTTCTAACCTGTTCTAAAACACGAAATAGGCCTAAGTAGGTATTTGAAGACTATAGACTACCTTACATTAAAGATTTTTAAGATAAGCAATAAAAGTGTAAATCCAAAAAGCGTGAAGCTTTATAAAGGATAAAGCTTCGAACAAAAGTTTTATAGTTCTGAAGGCTATTATGCCGGCGGAAGATATCTTCCTTATAACTTTTTATATCAAAATAATATTGTTTACATAAACGCTGTATATTTTTCAGAGGGTTTATTTTTTACACACAGACACTTGACAGTATCCTTAATCGGGTTTGTTTAGTAAGGACGGTTAGTACCTGCCTACCAATATAATGTTACTATATTGTAGGTAGGTAGGTACTGCAGGGAACCTAAGGTCCCTTGTGTACCGTGGTCTAATAATGAAACATGTTTGTGCGGTTATTTTCAATAATTATTCCAAGAAAACGTTCCACTGATAATAATATTTTTTTCGGCTTGTTAGCCCAATCCACATTGTACTGTTTAGCCCGATCTGACAGGCAATTCTCGTAATTTTAAGAATGTTCACAGTGTGAACTCAGTCTGAATCTATCAACAAAACCCCGAGTTTGCACTGTCTCTACATATTTGACAAGTTTTTGACATTTGATTATCGCTGAGATGAGACCGCGACTAGATTTTGAACGTTTTTAGTTACCAGAATTGACTTTCTGATCGCCTATTGTTTTTCAGCTATCCTATTCTAAATTAGTTTGACAGCTCGAATGTATTAAAGTTATTTTAGCCATACAATAAACGACTGTATAGGCTATACAATCGTAAGGTTGTCTCATGCAAACAACCTCTACAATACGTACGTACGCCTGCGTGAATCTATACTTAATATTATAAAGCTGAAGAGTTTGTTTGTTTGTTTGATTGAACGCGCTAATCTCAGGAAGTACTAGTCCGAATTGAAAAAATCTTTTTGTGTTAGTTAGCCTATTTATCGAGGGAGGCTATAGACTGTATAACATTACGCTACAACTAAGAGGAGCGGAGCAGTAATGAAAAATGTTGCAAAAACGGGGAAAATTTATTCCTTTTGAGAGTTTCCGTTACGTGCGCTGCGTAAACGGTTAAAGTAACGCAAAAATCATGTATGACGGAATTGTTCCTTTTAAAAAGTTCTAAAAAAAAGTCCGCGAGAGCATATGTCTATCTTTTAAGGTTGACTCACTATAACTCAAAAGGTGCGAGCAGCAACGAAAAATGGACGAAAACTAGCAGGCAAATCGATGCGACGGGAAGGGTCAGGGGAGCAAAAATTTGACGCGGACGAAGTCGCGGGCAGAAGCTAGTCTACATATATAGATACCTACGTCTAACATTAATCTTATAAACAATGCTTACTTGTACAGTACACCTCAAGGACTGGAAGACGTGTCGTCTTATCCGCTGCTTTTCGCGGAGTTGATGGAAGAGGGTTGGAGCATAGAGGAACTTCGGAAGTTAGCGGGCCTCAACCTGCTCCGTGTGATGGGGGCGGCAGAGCGCGTGGCGCGCGACCTAGCGTCTGCTCGCGTCGCGCCCTACGAAGACGTTGCGCCTAAACTATTCGACACACACAACTGTTCAAGTCAGGACCTTTAAATCTGAACAGCACAGCTATCGTTTATTCAAAAATTATCTTTTCTTGAGATATTTTATATTCTGCGTCTAGACATTTTTAACATAACAATAGGTAGATTTCTTATGGAACAATAGTTTAATTGATAGTCATTTTATCAGATAAAGAAAATTTTTGAAGAGACTTAGTTACCTTGCATTGAAGCAGTTTTGTTGATTGTTGAAATGTAATTCATAACATCGAACCCGGTGCTGCGTGATTGGCTCGAGTGCGAGGACCTACTGACTTTATCTGCTCGAGCTCAGAAAACTGCCTGTAGGTATCTACTAACCTATGAAGTTTTCGCGTTTTTAGGTCCGTGTGGTAGATAATGGTCAAGCAGTATCTAAGGACATTATAGGCTGATAATGTAATTTGTCATGGTATTTCCCGATAGTAAAATACAGTAAACCCATTTTCTTATTTACAAAATATACTTTTTTCTTACTCTTCACCTTAACAGCAGCGTTAATCGTTAGGTTGAGGGTCGCTGTGGTCAAGGATGTAATAGTAATAAATAATAGCCATCTATCTCAGTCCAATCTCGGCCGGGACACAACAATACCCACACATTACTTACCTACCGTATTTAATCAATTTAAAAACCCCCTGTATACAAATTTTCATTAAAATTGTTGGAGCCGTTTCCGAGATTCAGATTATATATATATATATATATCTTATACCTTTAAACGAGCAATTCTTGTATATATATATATAATCTGAATCTCGGAAACGGCTCCAACGATTTTCATGAAATTTAGTATACAAGGGGTCTCGGGGCGATAAATCGATCTAGCTAGGATTCATTTTTATACAATGTCGTTTTATTCATGTTTTCAATGACCAACTTTATCGATAATCAACTTGAACATAAACTTATTATTTTAAACACAATTTACCAAAAAATACCGAGCAAAGCTCGGTCAACCAGATATTATATATAATTGCTCGTTTAAAGATTAAAGATAATGCTCGTTTAAAGATATAAGATACGGCATACTTGGTTTATAATTACGTATCAGATACCTACATTATTTTAAATAGAAATGCAGGGCTGAAACTGAAATTTCGGCTCGTCCGTAGGAGGTCACAGTTTTAACCTAACCTAACCTTTTATTTTCAATCACTAACCTACTTTCACTCAGTGTGTCACTAATGAGCCCTGTCGGCAAAGACTCCTGTCGGCGAAAAGTCCCGTCGAAGTAAAGCCTTGTCGGTTTTCAGTCTGTCGGCGTTTAGCCGTACACTGAAAATTACAATTTAATTTTCTTGATGCAAGTTGCTCTACAATCAGGTAGAGTGGGTAAGTAACCTACCTACCCACTCTGTCATTCTCACTTTTAATTACTGTGCCATAATTGCGTAACATGCAATCAATCACGCTCTGAATCATTTTACAGGGTATCACTAATCCATTGCTTTATGTTCGAAAAGTTTTCTGCGAAACAACGCCAAAAGCCAGTCCTACTGTTAATGTTGCGTACACTCTCTCCGCTGTTTTAACCGACTTCAAAAAAAGGAGGAGGTTATCAATTCGACAATGGTACCGATTCCCTTGTTCACAAACTAAACTAAATTTAAGTTCAGTGCATCTTTTTCTTTGTATTTCATTAAGAAGAGGACAAAAGAAAAATTTTAGTTTAGTCCTGTCAAATTAATCAGCGCCTGTCACTACTCCATACAAGTTTAGACGTGATTAAAAACTTGCCTACTAAAATTACGTCAATTTACGTCAAGCGCTGATTAATTTGACAGGACTAAACTAAAATTTATCTTCTGTCCTTTCCTTAATGAAATAGAAAGAAAAAGATGCACTGAACTTAAATTTAGTTTAGTTTGTGAATAAGGGAATCGGCACCAATCTCTATCTCTAGGTTATCCGTAACAATCAATTTGCCCAGCCTTTTCCCGACTAACTTGGGGTCGGCTTCCAGTCTACCCGCAAACAGCTGAATACCAGTATTTTACACGAAGCGCCTGCCTATTTGACCTCCACAACACAGTGTCCGAATAACACGATACCTCTTGATAAGACTGCTTTTCAGACTTTTGGGCTTCTAAGTACCCGCAAAGATTGTCAAACACCTACGAATGCCAGCCGGGACCAACGGCTTAGCGTGCTTTCTGAAGGGCAGGGGTTTTGGTATGTAAAGATGATCAACCTTACACGGACCAACCTCGGCAAGTGTAGCTTACCCTGATCGATCGACCCACGCGGCTGTACCTACGTATCATCTATACTAATATTATAAAGCTAAAGAGTTTGTTTGTTTGGTTGAACGCGCTAATCTCAGGAACAGCTGGTCCGATTTGAAAAAATATTTTTGTGTTAGTTAGCCTATTTTTTGAAGAAAGCTATAACATCACGCTACGATCAAAAGGAGCGGAGCAGCAACGAAAAATGGACGAAAAATGGCAGGCATACAATGCGATGGGAAGGGTCACGGGAGCAAAAATTTGACGCGGACGAAGTCGTGGGCAGAAGCTAGTTTCTCATAATATCTTGTAATTTATAGTCTGCAAATCTAATTTTAATAGAAAAGGATTTTTGCTTGGGTATCCCAAAATAAAAGCCATAAAATATCGCGAGCATCCATTAGGTCCTACTCTTTTTCGGCACCGAGTTCGATGAACTGAGTTCTTAAATTATATTGGAATGTCCCCAACACTAACGTTACTGCGGTAATCAATCTAAATAGTATTGTTATAAAGCTTTAATAAATTAGTCTAATTATTACTTAGATACCTACGTATAATTTTACCCTATAATATTATTGTCGTCCGATTAGATGTGATTTGATATTTTTGTCTAAATAAATGAATAGACTTATTTCTTTAGATCTGAGATTGTGTACGTACATGTTTTATGCATTTACACATAATATATATGTATTTATTGTACCTATCCTCAAAGCTTTTAATATTGCCAATAAATTAAAATGCGACTAGAAATACCTAAGGCAGTAAGTGTATAAGCCCACGTTTCCACGGACGCAATAAGATCGAGACTGGAATTTTTCAATCACTGAATCTTCTTCAACGGACTGCTTAACACGTTAACTGTCATGGCTGAAATCAGAAAAAGTCACAAAATGAACTTAGTGTTATTTCACTTTAAATAGATTATTTATTCCATAAATACATTATTTATTCCAAAAACATGGCCGCCAGGCAGCAACGACATGTTCAGATTTTGTATGTGTTGTCGGTTGTCGGTCATATAATCCGACAAAGCCTGAATAGAACAAAAAGTGTCGGACACATAGTCCGACATGGCAGTTAACGTGTTAACGCAGACAGTTGAAAATCGAACAGTAAACTACACTGTTCGATTTTCGCGCTCAGTTGCATTCTGATGGATTCTGAATTGTCGGTTCAGCACCGAAGGTCGGAAATGCTGTGCGCGAAAAATACCGCGATTATATTACGCCCGTATTTACGTCGACTCTTTAATTATAGATTTAGGTACCTAGTGGTATAATTACCTTTGAGGACGACTTGATTCATTAAGATAAAATAACTATTATATGTATAATAATTATAAACTTTAATAATGTTATAGTTATACAGTGTGTTTTTATTCGAATGTTTATTGCCTAAATTCTGACATTTTTTTTTTTATATTAGGCTCTCTACATTGTCTTTGTGATCTATTGATACTGACGAAGTTTATAGGTTTTCGTATCACGGATAGAGCGACCTTCCGAAGAATACGACAAGCAAATCGAAACTGCTTTTTCGGAAAACAATTTTGTGCATTCATTGTCAATGCTAAATAGAGTAAACGCGACTGAAAACGATATTTCCTAAATACAGATAACATTCAGAGATAAAAACGCACTGCATAAATAACTATATATAGCTTTACCTTATCAACGACCAATAATAGATAATCGTAGTATTAGAGACATTAGTACTGACCCTATTTAAAAACGTGCAAGTATCGCTGCGGCAAGATAACGGCAAAGTAAACTCGGATTGCCAAAGTAATTAGACACAAGTACGTAGTTATGTATGTACAAAACATCATGCCTATCATACTCGAAGGTGGATCTACCTATAGAACAGTCAGCCTCAAAAAGATGCACACGACAAGAATTCATTTAACTGTCTACAATCCTTGTTGCTGCTCCATAATATTGTATTTATCTATAATCTGTGTCACACGACATAACACATTGGGCCATATTTTGCCCGTTTTGCTTAAATCCCATGTAATAGGGGGTGGGCCAATTAACATTAAACGGGCACGGATCCTGGTCCGGGATACAACTGGGAAATTCCTGATAGAAAAACCCCATATTCCTGTGCCCGACTGACTGGGAATCGAACCCAGGATGTCAGCTTAGCAACAGCACCAGACCAACAAGCATTAGTGTATATCTTCATTTATTCGCTGTTTTCCAAAACCAGAAGTACCCACAAGATAAACCTACCGGCACACTTGCAGGTATTCCGATAAGGCTGGATAAAGCCCTTTGCGACTTTTCTTCTTGTTGTGCGATACTTGTCACAATTTGTACCTCCTAACGCAATATTAGTTGGTAATGTACATAGTTATATTTGTCAGTACACTGGTAATAATAGACGGATCTTAAGACTGACGTGTATCAGAAATAAATTAGTGTTTGTTACGGTGTTAAATTAAGTCTAAACAATTAATGTTACGCACTACATTATAATATCTTAAGATGTGTTTATTATTCCTAAAGGGAAGACTAACGCTAATGTCCTTGCTAGTATAATTTTTTCTCAATTCATGAGAAAGACTTATTAAATTATCCGTGAGACATATCTCATAATACCTGATCATAGGCGTTATAATAAATTGCTAAGCAGAATCCTTGTCTTCAATTTAATATTTGATCGTTTTTATAAAACAGTATTTCAAATATTTAGATACAAGTTTTCATGAATTCATCGCGGTAGGTAAACAATACGTCGTAATAGTATTGCTTTTAGGAGTTTTTCTCATAGTTTTATAAAGATTTCTAGAGTGAACCATCAACCATGTTGAGTACGGTCACCAAAAGCGATAAGTAACCAGGTTCGTCGGATATAGTTAAAGTTTAGTGAGAAGCTGATGGATGTTTTTGAATAAAATTTAATTAAAACAATGGAAAACAAACAGTTCATTTATTAAACTAAATTTAATTTTAAAACATCCATCGATTTCTTACTAAACTTCGACTATATTCGATGACCTTGGTTACTTGGCTCTTTTGGTGACTGTACCTACCTACAATGCGGCCAATGAATCATGGCCGGTCCAAACTTATAACTATAACATTTTTTAGGCACCAAAATGGTGACATGAGGCGAGTACGAGTAAAAGAAAATTCGGAGAGCCTATGTTCGCAACGGTCAAGATTAATGGGTCTTACCTAAATATGTGTTTCTTAAATCTCTCTGAATATCACAGAGCAACTAATTTGTCATGTATTTTATTATTTTATTTGAATATAGTTGTTTCATAATTAATAGTATCATGTACCTATTCTGAAATTACCAATTAGAATGTCATTTGTTTTATTAGCTTATCCAATAAACACTTATTTTTAACATGCTTGTTTTATTTTTCATTTCTTTCTATTCTGTTGTTGAAACGTTTAAAACCATTAATAGAAGATAAAGACCTTATACCAAACCATCAATTTGGCTTCAGGGAAAACACTCAACTATTGACCAGGTACGCAAGTTTGCGTCACCGTATTTTCAGATGTCGCGCAAGCTTTTGACAAAGTTTGGCATAAGGGTCTAATATTCAAGCTCAGACGCATGCTGCCACAATTTACAGATATCCTAGAATCAAATATAACTAATATAATGTTTAGAATATGGCAGGATGATGCTTATTCCCAGCTAAACGCTATAAAAGCTGGTGTGCCTCAAGGAAGTCTGCCCAATTTTGTACTTGTTATACATATGTGACATCCCAGAACTGGAAAACAACACCATTGCGACCTTAGCAGATGATACTGCAATTATAGCTACTGGATCAAGCCACAGAGAAGCAGTAGAAAAAGTTTAACTAGCTGTGAACAAAGTTTATGACTGGACACAAAAATGGAATATCAAACTGAATGAGTCAAAATCAATTCACAGTGACTTCACGAACAAACATTTGGACTATCATTCAATCTACATATATGGCAAGCAAGTGCCTTATGCTATACAGGCAAATACCTTGGCATAACTCTCGACGCCAAGCTGCGTTGGAAAGCTCATGTCAAAAAGAAAAGACAGGAGCTCGATATACGTTATAAAAGTATGTAAGAATTGGTTACTCGGAAGGAAATCCTGTCTATCATTACATAATAAAATAACCCTATACAAGCATATTCTGAGGCCAATATGGATGTATGGTATCCAACTTTGGGGAGGTCTAAACAAAGCAACGTCAAAATAATCCAACAATTCCAAAATAAAGTACTCAGGGATGCTGTCAATGCACCGTGGTACATAAGAAATGACGACCTTCACCGTGACCTAGAAATGGAATTCGTCACCACCATTATCCAAAAGTTTGCTGAAGCCCACGAACACAGACTTCACCGACATGTGAATGTTGAGGCAATCCAACTGCTAGACAACACAGACTTAGTGCGAAAGCTAAAAAAAAATAAAGCTTTTGAATAAGTGTAGTGTAAAAAGTGAGTTAATAATTACAGTATTGTGCTATACATATAACACATGAACATAGTGTTTAAAAATTGTATTAGACTCTAAGAAAGTGCTAGGGACTTTGTAAAAGTGCAAATGGACACTATTCTTAGTTTTAACATAATCTATTACGTAACATATTAAGTTAGAGTTAAATTGCTTATTAGCCTTTTTGGCTAGATCGTAATTTATCAATAAGAATTTTAACTAACAAAGTATTAAAAAAAACTTCTTTCTATTATCCACACTAATATTATAAATGCAAAAGTAACTCTGTCTGTCTGACTGTCTCGCTTTCCTGCTAAAACGACTGACCCGATTTAAATGAAATTTGGTACACAGATAGTTTAGAGCCTGAGAACATAGGCTACTTTTTATCCCGGTAGTATGTTCCCGCGGGATAATTTCCGACCTCTACGCGGGCGAAGCCGCTGGCAAAAGCTAGTTACCTATAAATCCAATATTTATAGGTAATATTTATATTATTATAGTAGAAATATTTTTTTTTACGTACCTGGTACCGACGTACCGTCCTATCTGTAAAAGTAGGCGTAAATAAAAAAAAAAGATTTTGTTAATAACCTTGGGATACTGGTTTCGTTCCCAAGGTTCATAGGAATACCTCTTAAACTGTCCGGAGTTTGGAATTAAATCCCGATAATTTAAGACAAATATAACTGGTGAAATGTGGGTAAAGTCTAACTACCCCTTCAGGAAGTACTGGTATAATGCTATGTAATGTTATTTCGCAAAACTACCCCTTCAGGAAGTACTGGTATAATGCTATGTAATGTTATTTCGCAAAAGTATTTTTCAAACATTATGTTAAGAAAGGGGCTGTCCATTAATCACGTGAGGCTCGAAAGGGGGGAGGGGTCCATAAAAAATCACGAAATATCACAAGGGGGGAGGGGGGTGTAGTAATATATCACGTGTATTTATTTTAAATAATCAAATAATCAAAATCAAAAGTCATTTATTCAAACTAGGCTGAGAGTCAGCACTTTTTGAACGTCAAAGTTACAAAAGACAGTCCCCCCAAAACGCCCGCCCTTCGACACTTCCTAGTGCTTTAGCTGGGAAGAAGAAGTGGCGGAACAAACTCCCCAGCAGCACAGCTGTTAAGTTAGAAGAACTTGATTCTATACAATTGTAAGGTGGTAACATTAAGAGACACAAAACATTAAATTAAATGATTTGCCATATGTCAGCTAGCCAACCCAATATTCCAAGAAATAAAATGAATTCTATACTCAAGTAAAAGCAAAAAATATTTTTATAATGTAAATAAAAGTACCAAAATAAAAGCCTCCTGGCATAAAGGGCGTGACAGCTTACATATGCAATGCTGAATCACGTTCACAATCACATAGCTGTTACGACCCGAGTTACAACTCGAGGCCACAAAATGATAAACTAGAACCATCGGCGTAAAAACAAATAAACAGGTACGTAATTAACAACAATACGAACATCAAGGTCAGCAAGACGACCAGTCCCCACAAGCAGCACCCGTTCACGAGCATAACGCAAAGATCAGCCATTACCCCCCTCGCCTTATTTGAGGGAACGGGGTAACCCGACCCCTGACGCTACCGCAAGCATTGACATCTAAGGGAGCATGACGAACTTGCTGCCGGTTGCTCAGGCAAGAATTGAATGACAACTTGTCGAGGTCGCTAGCTAATCATTTTATGCAATGCTAACATTACCTATCATTAGGTACGCTAGTACTGGACAGCCCCGGATCTATGGGGGGGCAAGCCGGGGCCCATGCCCCGGGCGGCAAGTTCAGGGGGCGGCAAATCCAAGCTTGGCAGACGTATGGTCAAATTTGCGTTAATGATGAGTTGTAACGATATAACTCATCATAACGCAACTTTACCACTGAGACGTCCAGTACTTTAAGCACATAAATTATTTTTTCGCGAGTCGCATAGGCATAGGTCAACAACCGCGTCAATCGCGCTCGCCCCGCCGGCAGGAATTGCAAACTGTGGCAACGCATGCATACGCAGCGGCGTAAATAAATAGGGTAAACAGAGAAAGAGCAGCGCTCACATCAGTCTCCTCAACTTTCTCGGCAAAATCGACGAGAGGCTTATTCATAAGCGTCTCAAAGCCTATGCCGAAGCAAAGGGGCTTATCCCTAATGAGCAGTTTGGTTTCCGAACCCAACACTCGTGCGTCCAACAAACCCACCGAATCGTAGAGCACAAAAGCGCTGGCTTCCAGCGTAGTGCGGTGACGGGCGCGTTGTTCTTCGACATAGCGAAGGCTTTCGACTAAGTCTGGTACAATGGCTTATTTTACAAGCTTTACCATCTCGGTGTGCCTGACCGTGTCGTGCTCATCCTACAAGACTTTTTATCGAACCGCACCTTCCGCTATCGCATCGAGGGTTCTCTCTGTTCCACGCATCCCATTGGTGCCGGAGTCCCCCAGGGCTCCGTGATATCTCCCCTCATCTTCACGCTTTTCACCAGCGATATTCCAAAAACTAAAAAGGCCCAGTTGGCTCTATTTGCCGACGACACAGCCATTTACTACACCGGTCGCTGTCAGGACGCTATCGCTCGAACTCTCCAAACCTCCGCAAAAGTCTTAGGCGCTTGGTTCACGAAAAGAACAAGGCGGTTTTTCTCGAAACCGCGCAAGCTGCTTCCGCCCTCCCTAGTCCGATCACTTTGTACTGTTTTTTTTCTTTGGATGGGAAATCGTCAATTGACTTCTCCCGCTCTGGGCGGGGCGGGAGGGCGTGTCAGACTTTTACTGACTAAAACCCACCCGTGTTCTTTCAGTTGCCCATGTTCCAGGGTCACGGTGTCTCTTTCGAGCAATCTCGCGACCCTGGCAGGCAACGGACCCCTTCAGTTCTGCTGACATCTCTTTGAGGCGCGCGTGGAACACTTTGCGCCGTCGACCCGAGCCTGGTCCTTACCGGGCGGCCAGCTACCCATTGCTCGGCGCCCGCAAGCTCGCGCCTACGGTGGCCGTGAGTCCGCTATTGACTCCCGACGCATCACTTTGTACGGTAAGCCAGTCCCGTTTTTTTTTTGATCTCGATTTGGAAATCCTCATGGATGTCCTCCGCCCTGGGGTGGTGAGTCTGATAGACCCTCCGGTCTATCAGACTCTTACTGACTAAAACCACCCCCGTGTTCCGTCCCACACCTACGTCAGGCACCACGGGAACCAATATGTCTTCCGCGATCCCCGACTGGTGCCGCTCTGCCTTTGCGGGCCTCCTCACGTTAGGGGGGGAGTGAGGTGTTAAACTCCCACCCGTACATCACAGAGAGGCGCGCGTGAAACACTACGCGCCATCGTCTCGGGTCCTAAGGAATAGGGGGCGACGGATGTCCCCAGATCCGTCGCCCCTGGACCTATTTTGGGGGGCTGGAAGAGGGCGTTGTCCGCCGAAGATATCTCCCGCTCCCTTTCCGCAGCCTGCGAAACAGTCATGTCGCAGAAGGATACCACCGCGACGCGGCTCCTCCCAAGCGGCACATTCTGCCAGTGTATGCCGCGCCGTGTCCTCCCGGCAGTCGACGCAGTGGTGACACTGGGCGTCCGGCTCGCTGTTTATGCGACACAGGTAGTTCCCGAAGCAGCCATGCCCCGAGAGCAACTGCGTCGCCCGAAACGACAGGGAGCCGTGCCTCCTCCCAAGCCATTGCCCGAGTACTGGCCGTACCGCCTCGACCGTGGCAAGGCCGGCCTGGTAGGGCGTGAAAGCCTGTCCTGCCGGCCCGCCACCAGGGCTGCGTGGAGCTGTGACCGACGAAGCTCCAAGTGTCGATCCGTCAGTCGCTTGCCTCGCTCCCACGCTTCCTCATGCCACTGATACAGCGAGTACTTTCGCTTTTAGTTCCCACGGTGGGGATCCAGTCAAAAAAAGAAAAGAACAGCGATGCTGCCGGCCGTCAGGTTAGCCGCCCAGAGCGCGGCCCCGTACAGGGCCATGAATTGCACGATCCCCACGTAGAGCCACCTACAGGCAGCGCTCGGGCCCCCCATATTGGGAAGCAGCGTTGACAGCATCCCAGCCGCGCCCATCAACTTGAGCGCCAGTCGCTGGAAATGGGGGCCGAAGTCCCACCGGCTGTCGAGCACCAATCCCAGATATTTCATGGTGGACTGCGATCCGAGACCCCCCGACCACGATGTGTGATCCGGCCGGCGGCGCCTGCCGGGGAAGCCGGTCCCTTGGGCGAAGCAAGCCAAATACTTAGGTGTGATCCTCGATCACCAACTAACCTTCAGGTAGCACATATCGACGGCAGTTCGCACGTCGCATTCGCTCTTGGTAGACTCCACTTCATTCTAACCGCCAGTAGCAAATTGTCCCTTAGGTGCAAATAGTATCTACACCACGGTGATACGCCCTATCATGACTTATGCGTGTGTCGTCTTCGCGCACGCTAAGCCTCAACATATCCATAGGATGCAGACCCTCCAAAACCGTTTCCTTAGAAAGGTTACGGGAGCTCCCTTATGTGTCCACACCACCTAGATCTCATAATGCCCACCATTCAGCAGCTTATGAAACGCCTTGCAAAGCGCTTCTATGACTCTGCTGTGAAGCACCCCAATCCCCAGATCGCGGCAGCCGTCTGCTACACTCCCTCCCGTATTAGTACGATTCGCCGACTGCGGCATATTCTAATCATTCCCGATGACGCTACAACCCTTCTCCAGGAGAGTAGTAAACTAACTAGCACACTCAAGACATACAAACATAGACCGCCGTCCTTCCGTCCTCGCCGCCGAGGCACGCCGCGACGCCCCAATCCTTGTCCGCTCCGACCCTTGCTCGAGCCAACCCGCTGAGCCTGTAGCTTTAAATTCGCCCCTAAATAATAATCATTCCGATCCAGCTCGTCCCTTACTGCCCTCTACCAGCGATGCCCTAAGCCAAGGTCTGTACCCCATAAGGGGTGCCCTTAGCGAGTAGTCATTCGAGTTTTAAGTTTTTTAATCCTTGACTGGAGGCCTTAATTTATTAACGTAGCCACAGGGAAGTCCGGTTAAGCAGCCGACAACCTCATAGGCTGACCTGCGAGACGTCATTAAAAAAGAAACAGAGCAGCGCTAGATAGGTCCTTGTGGCGTTTTATCCGTGAGGCCTATGTCCATCATTAGGTATCTGATGGCTGAAATAATGATGATGATAAAGGTAAAAATATAGACGGGCGGGGGCGGCATTTTCAGTTTTTGCCCCGCCTCGAAAAAACTCAAGATCCGGGGCTGGTACTGGAGAAAGAACACAAACATTGTCTATTGAGTTAATCACAGCGACCAACTAGTTTTGTCATTTAAATAGTCATTGATGGAATAGTATGCCTTTAGACAAAGGTTGGATTTTACTTGAGCTTTAAACGCATTAAAAGGTATTTCTAGTAAAGAAGGTGGTAGCTTGTTGTAAAATGTTATACCAAGCCCAACAAATGAGTTATGCACCTTATGAAGCCGGTGAAAGGGAACACGTAGTTTGTCCTTATTTCTAGTGTTAACAGTGTGAAAATCACTGTTTTTAGCATGTAAGTGTAAATTTTGCCTAATATATAAGATGTTGGCGAAGATGAATTGTGATGCTACCGTAAGAATACCAAAAATATTTAAAAAAATAAGATTCTTTGTAGGTACTAAAAAATACACGTGATATAAGGGGGGGAGGGGTAATCTTAAACCTCACCATGTATCACCAAGGGGGGGGGGGGGTTAAAAAATGGCAAAAAACATCACGTGATTAATGGACGGCCCCAAAGGTATGGGGTGGGTGGGGAATTGTACCTAGCAAGACTTCAAGTGAATGAGATCAAGAACAAAACTATTACTAGTTCATCTATATCTATATCTATATACATATAATAAAACAGTAAAAAAACTGTGTCTGTACATTGAATATATTAAAAAAAAAATAGTTGAGGGAGGTTTAGAAACAGTAATAGAGCACGAAACCAAAAAAAAAATCTGTCTGTTTGTCTGTTTGTTTGTACAAGCTAATCTTCGGAACTACTGGACGGATTTGAATGTTTTTTTTTGTTGTATAGGTATTAAATCTGGGCAAGATATAGGCTATAATTTATCTTGGAAACTTGAACACCTGATGCAGAACCGCAACAGACCAGCTAAACTATAAGAGATACAAAAATGGTACCGTAGCAAAAATTGTTTCACGTGATGAGCATTTTCTGCTAAGAGAATAAATTTGAAGATCTGGAACACCTGATGTGGAACTCCAACAGCCCAGCTACACTATAACAAATATAGGAATGACGTCTTAGCAAGAGTTGTTCAACCTGATGAGCACTCTCTGTTGTCGAATAAAATTTGAAGATCTGGAACAGCTGATGTGGAACTCCATGAGCCCAGCTACACTATAACATATATAGGAAAGACGTCTTAGAAAGAGTTATTCAGCCTGATGAGCACTCTCTGTTGTCGTATAAAATATGAAGATCTGGAACAGCTGATGTGGAACTCCAACAGCCCAGCTACACTATAACATATATAGGAATGACGTCTTAGCAAGAGTTTTTCAGCTTGATGAGCACTCTCAGTTGCCGTATAAAATTTGAAGATCTGGAACAGCTGATGTGGAACTCCAAGAGCCCAGCTACACTATAACTTTTCGATGAAAATTCTACGAATCATTGAAAATTTGACTCTACTGGCTAAAACTCCCATTTATTATTTTATATTATCGAAGAAATATGCCTTCGGGCTTATGGTATTTGAGTGTTTAATTTCCTTTTCCATTTATCTTCGTGACACGGTAGCCTACCCGGTAACGCAGGCGAGCAGTCACTTAGATTTTAATTGATCAGATATCTCCAGAATAAAACTATAACCATGCCTAGAAAGAGGTCAAATCTTTCCCAACGTTCCAAAGGAGCTAAAAGATTGAGGATCATAAGATCCCAAGAATCTACCGAAGAGCGTCAGGATAGACTTGATGCTGTTCGAGAACATCAGGCTGCAACTCGCTCCGTAGAAACATCTTCGGATCGCGAAGCTCGCTTGCGTTCTCAGCGTATTTATGCATCTACATCCAGGTCTCTAGAGACCAGTGAAGAATATGATGCGCGACTGTCCGCTGATCGCGAACGTTATGATTACCCAGTTGAGTTTCTCAATTCACTTACAGCGAGTGGTCTCCCTGCTCATAAAATAAGACTTAAAGTCGGTGTTCCCATAATGCTGATGCGAAATTTAACTCCGCCAAAACTGTGCAACGGAACCCGTCTTATTGTCAACGCTTTACAACGTAATATAATTGTTGCTATAATACTCACTGGGTGTGGTGCCGGTGAGACTGTGTTCATACCGCGCATACCCCTCATCCCCAACAATTTCCCCTTTCAATTTAAGCGCACACAGTTCCCTGTGACTACGTGCTTTGCCATGACAATAAACAAGTCACAAGAGCAGACGCTTAAAGCCGCTGGTGTTGACCTGGCAACCGACTGTTTTTCTCATGGCCAACTTTATGTTGCTTTTTCAAGGGTCAGCAACGCTTCCGGTCTTTATATATTAGCTCCTGAAGGAAAAACCTCAAATATAGTTTATAAAGAATTTTTTTAAAGTTATTTACAATATTATTGTTAATTCAGTGTACCCTTGGAATCCGCTGCGGAGTAACGGGAAGAAAAGTTTTTTGTTGTAAAGGTATTAAGTCAGGGCAACATATAGGCTATACATAATTTATTGTGGAAAATGAACACCTGATGCAGACCGCAACAGACCAGCTAAATTAAATATAAAAGATATAAAAATGGTGCCATAGCAAAAAATATTCCACGTGAAGAGCATTTTCTGCTGTGAGAATACATTTGAAGATCTGGAACACCTGTTGTGGAAATCTTAAGTAAAACTCTTAATAACATATTAAGGAATGACGTCTTAGCAAAAGTTGCTTAGTCTGATGGGCATTTCCTATTGACATACAAAAATGAAAGATCTGGAACGACTCCAATC
Organism: Aporophyla lueneburgensis; assembly: GCA_932294355.1. NCBI lineage: Eukaryota > Metazoa > Arthropoda > Insecta > Lepidoptera > Noctuidae > Aporophyla > Aporophyla lueneburgensis. The sequence continues at coordinate 15,373,545 of OW028747.1, forward strand.
GTCTCGCTCATCCCGTTGTTGTCCCTTCCCCGGGCCTTAGAATTCTACATCAGACTTTTCAGTCTTTTCAATCTTCGATTTTGACGACCCCGTTGTCGCTGGCATAAGCAACAGGATCCGCGTACGAAGTTGCGGGCAGAAGCTAGTGTTATAATATTAAACTTGCATACAAACATACCCAACTAGCATTACAAGTTGTATACAAGCTGTACTTGAGTTATTTTTAAACTAAAAGCTGTATATTAAGCTGTATAAATACTGTTGAGGCGCTTATACAGCTTTTTTTTTTTCTTTTTTTTTCAGGATGGGAAATCATCAAATGACTTCTCCCGCTCTGGGCGGAGCGGGAGGGCGTGTCAGACTTTTACTGACTAAAACCCACCCGTGTTCCATCAGTTGCCCATATGCCTGGGTCACGGTATCTCTTTCGAACAATCACGCAACCCCGGCAGGCATCGGTCCTAGTAGACCCCTACACTGCTGCTGACATCTCTTTGAGGCGCGCGTGGAACACTGCGCGCCGTCGACCCGAGCTTGGTCCTTACCGGGCGGCGAGCTACCCATTGCTCGCCACCCGCAAGCTCGCGCCTACGGTGGCCGGGAGTTATACAGCCCTTATAAGTGCAAAATTGGCACATATTATTCAGCTTTTTCCGTTATTGCAGCTGTAGAGTAGCTGTAGAGTCAATAGAGAGGCTGTATAGTAAGCTATACTAGAGCTGTTATTTGGCGTAAAAATAAACTATAATTCTTCAGAGAATATCTGATTGTAAAAATAAAAATTCTAAAATGGTTTTTCAAAGTAAGTTTTTTGTAGTAATACAAAAGAATATTATTAAAAATCATTTAATATAACATTATGCATATTACTTAATGGCAACGCAATTAAATAAATTATTTGTAAAGTAAAAACAACAATATAGTTATTGAACTTGTTGATGTTATTGGTGAATTTGACGTGCAAACTAATATTTATTGTGAACCTGGGTGTGGTTTCCGGTAAAATATTCACGCGCCAGCGTAATAATCTAGAAAAAACAAAGAAAACATTAAATATCAGTAAGTAAGTGTTTATTTTTATAGTTATAATAACAAAATTATAATTTTAAATAATAGATATTAGAAGGCTAAGTTAACATTATTTTAACTGTTCATCACGATACGGCTATTAAATTAAATTTGCCTTCTAAAATAATTTGTTTTAATACCAGTTTTGAACCCAAGGTATCATTGGTGATACCCTCCCTTACGCTAAATGGGGTTGGGGTAGATTTTTTTTATTTGATGTTTATTTATCTCTATGTTATATTAAGCCATAAAAGTTAACTTCCATCCATTAAATATTCGTAATCAAAATGCGTTCGAAAACTAGATTTAAGACAAACACGTAATCTCGTGGCTGCCCCGAAAACAAAAAAAAAAAAAACCTATTAATATTTTTGTAGCCTATCTAGTCGTTAAACCTACCCAATCTCTGAAGTTGTACGAAAATCGGTACAAATGCTGGATTTCATTAATGAAAATGATGAATGTCTATTTTTTCATTTGAGTCTAAAACTGAAATAATTAATTCTTTTTGGCACGATCTCACCCACATTTTGCCAGTATAGCATGTATCCTATGTAACGTATGTACAGACGCCAGCACGTAAAGCTACTACAATCTGTCAAATTTCTTTAACAGGTTTTCAACTTTATCGCTAAAGCATTAGGTTCAAGATTGATTGGGCAAATTTGACAAATTCGGCTAGCTTGATGTGCTGGCGTCTGTACATAAGTAGGATTCCATGGTAATAATGTCATTCTGGCAAAATCATTTGCAGCGTCTCAAGAATATCGAGAGTGCGTTTACAAGGCATATTTTTTACGGGTCCCAGGTATTTTCCACAGACAGATGTCCATACAAACAACATTTCACTTTCTTCCATCTTCGGAACCATTATTCGGTTACACTATCGATGACTTCATTTTCCTATAAAACTTTAAATGGTCAAATTGAATGCGTACAATTATTTTAACTTCTCATGTTGTCAGCAATTGCCAAACTTAAGTGGCAGTGGGCAGGGCACATTTCTCAAAGAACAGATGGCCGCTGGGGTTGGAAGCAGAGGCGGCGTAAGGCGTGGGCGACGTGGGCGACCGCCTACGGCCTTGCGGTCCAAGGGGCCTCGCGCCCCGAAGGCCTGCGAACGCAACTATGGATTTAATTAATCAACTAGCAATAAGTAATGAAAACACCGGCTAGCAAGTATCTGGCAATACTAACATACCACACCACATTCGCTTTAAAAAAGTCTAGTCTGGCAAAATTTGCTGGCGTTGCGGTGAATGACACGGAAATCTTTGCCTCGGTCGCTGGAGATTTCCCATTCTATTTGCTTTGAAAATACTAGAGGAATTAGAAAAAAATAGACTAGATATTCAAAATTGTCGTGGGGATGGATACGACAATTGTGCAAATCTGATAGGCATAAACAGTGGAGTTAAAACTCGAATATTGAATATTAATCTTAGGACATCTTTTTACACCGTGCCTGCGTGAGTGTCATAGTTGGAATCTGCTGTTGGTAGAAGTAGATGCAGCTAATTTTTCAATACAAACACTTTTTTGGTTTTATTCAGAAAAAATATCTGCTGTTTTCAAGATCCAACAAACGGTGAGAGTGTTTTTTAAACACAAAAAAAATTATGCTCATCATAAAGTCATCAGACACAAGGTGGGAAAGCAGGATCAAGGCAGTAAAGGCCTTTTTATTGCCATTTGATGAAATTGTTGAATGCATTTAAAACTGGGAAGCCACATGTGCAGCAGGAATTATTGCCTAACTTCTTTGTCTTGATCTTCTTTGTCTATCATGCCTATGTAACGTCTACACTTAGATATGGACTAATTTATTGGGGGAATGCTACAGACAGGGAACTCGCTTTTAGGGCACAAAAGAAATGTCTTAGAGCTGTTTGTGGCATACGTGCCCCAGAGAGATGTATGCCATATTTTAAAATGCTAGAGATTTTGACCTTTCCTGCCCTCTACATCTATGAGGTCGCTATATTCTTGAAAACCAATGGGGAAAAGTTTAAAAACCTGCACTGCCGTCGACATGCCGGAAAAATAGCAAATATTATGCCCTCAAAAACAGCCCTACTATCCAAAAGTTTCTTTGGAATGTCTTCACGAATTTATAATAAGCTTCCTAAACAAATATGAGAAATCGAAAATATCAATATTTTTAAGAAAAATTTAAATAACTTCTTGGTAAATAGGCCATATTATACAGTCCATGAATTTTTGTCCGACAAATTCGTTATGAGCTAGTGCCAAACTGCTTTTATGTTTTGATGCAAAAATTAACTTTAATTCCATTTAAATGTCTTGTTGAATTTACATATAGCACATAAACTTAGGTCTAAGATGACAAATTATTTCAAACTATTGTATGCCAAACATGGTAGGGCAGTGCAAACGCACACCAAAATATCAATAACAACTCTGTAACCACTGTCTCACAATAAAGAATTTTGACTTTGACTTTGACTTTGAACGTAGTGTTTTATCTTTTATTATAGTTTTTTCTGATACACGTATGATGTGTGACTTGAACTTTCCATAGCTAATTTCAGTAAGTGACTTTGCCAACTTGTTAGGCATAGCAGCGGATAGGGTTGCCAGGCGTCCGGATAAAGCCGGACACAGTCAGGCTTTTTGGTTGTGTGTCCGGGAAAATTAGACGGTGTCCGGCCTGTCCGGTTTTTGTTAGGCTTTTCAAATTTGATCATTTTGCCTTGGTTTCAGCTCCACCCACCGCACCTTGTATCGCTAGCGCAAGCGAGTGAACTAGCACCTCCGCCTTATTACTTTACTACTCAATTTAAAAAGAAAATTAGCTTTTAAAGCATGTGTCTGCCAATCAGAAATATTAATTCGTTTATGTTACTTATTTATTTTAACGTTAATTCATTAGTGTTTTGTTTAATTTTGTTTTAAGATTAAATAATTAAAGATGTCAGACCTTTTTACACAAATGTCCGGCTAAACTGACGGGTCTGTCCGGCATTTCGGTTTTAAGACCTGGCAACCCTAGCGGCGGAAATTGTCTATAAGAAATGACTTACTAGTTATGGTCAGTCTAAATTTAGGTATCATCGTTTCATTTTTACTACGAGTATTTTTAACCGGTATGTCCTGGAACCAAAAATTCGAAAACATGTGACATCTACCAACCCGCACTGGCCCAGCGTGGTAGATTACGGCCCACTTCCTCTCACCGAGAGGAGGCCTGTGTCCCAGCAGTGGGAATGATATAGGCTGATGATGATGACGAGTATTTATATTACAGAACTCGCTTCTTATTTTGAAATGGCCTAAGTTTTTGCGAACATACAAAATACAATCTAAGATAAAAAGAGAAGGTAGAGTCAGTATATCGATTTCTGTAAATTTGTGTCTAAGAGATTTGCGAGGCCCCATTTTCTAGATAGCGCGGATTGCCCTCTTTTTGTAAAATGAAAACTGAATCTACGTCGGGTACTGAACCCCACAGCAGAACGCCATAAGACATAATATTGTGGAAATAAGCAAAGTACACTAATCTAGCTGCAGCTCTATCGGTCAGCTGCCTTATTTTTCTTACTGCATATGCAGCTGAACTATATCTACCTGATATGCTGTTATATGTGCACCCCATTGTAATTTACAATCTAAAGTAATCCCTAGAATACGCCCGGGTGTTTCCATTGCGAGGATCGTCTGGAGGACACGGTGGAGCATACGGTGGGGGTGTGCCTTGCCTAGGCGGAGCACCGCCGTGTCCTCATGGAGGCGATCGGCGGCGGCGACCTCTCGCGTCCGGCCTTTGTGCGAGCCATGGTACGGAGTGAGAGGAAATGGGAAGCCGTCACCTCCTTCTGCGAAGCAGTAATGCTCACGAAGGAGGAGGCGGGGCGCGTGAGGGAGTGGCAGTCTCTGCGCCCTCACGTCCCTAGCCGCCGCAGGAGGAGACGCCACGACGTCGGGAGTCGATTGCGGACTCCCGGCCACCGTAGGCGCGAGCTTGCGGGTGGCGAGCAATGGGTAGCTCGCCGCCCGGTAAGGACCAAGCTCGGGTCGACGGCGCGCAGTGTTCCACGCGCGCCTCAAAGAGATGTCAGCAGCAGTGTAGGGGTCTACTAGGACCGATGCCTGCCGGGGTCGCGTGATTGTTCGAAAGAGATACCGTGACCCTAGCACATGGGCAACTGATGGAACACGGGTGGGTTTTAGTCAGTAAAAGTCTGACACGCCCTCCCGCTCCGCCCAGAGCGGGAGAAGTCATTTGATGATTTCCCATCCTGAAAAAAAAAAAAAAAAAAGCCTGGTGTCCTGACTTACAGGTTTTGAAAAAAACCTAGTTTAGGCACCAGTCTTCCACAAATTAATTACAAAATAGTACTTGTAGACTGATTTAACTCTAAGGTGTAATTTGTGGCAAGATAATAAATTTTATTCTATTCTATTCAAACTTCTTCATTGTAATACTATTTATCAATACTAAGTATCCCTCTACTATCACTAAACAATTAAAGATACAGAAATTTTCAACTTTCAAACTTACTGAACTCCGTAATAACTGTGTCGTAATTGATTAGATGCTATATTTGGGTATATAGATAAAACTGCGAAAACTGTCAGTCCGTCCTGACCCATTGTACTTCATGTTTTTTTTCTAAATGTATTAATTTGTCATTACCAAAAGAACCCCAAGTAGGTCTAAATTTAAAACTTGATGGCAAGAAACTAGATGCTATTTCGGAATTTGTATTTCTATGGTTTTTTTTTTTTTCAGAATGTGAAATCATCAAATGACTTCTCCCGCTCTGGGCGGAGCTGGAGGGCGTGTCAGACTTTTACTGACTAAAACCTACCCGTGTTGTTTCAGTTGCCCTTGTGCCGGGGCCACGGTATCTCTTTCGAACAATCACGCGACCCCGGCAGGCATCGGTCCTAGCAGACCCCTTCAGCGCTGCTAACATCTCTTTGAGGCACGCGTGGAACACTACGCGCCGTCGACCCGAGCCTGGTCCTTACCGGGAAGCGAGCTACCCATTGATCGCCACCCGCAAGCTCGCGCCTACGGTGGCCGGGAGTCCACTATCGACTCCCGACGCCCGGGGCGTCTCCTCCTGCGGCGGCTAGGGACGTGAAGGCGCAGTCACTGCCACTCCCCCACGCGCCCCACCTCCTCCTTCGCGAGCATTAATGCTTCGCAGAAGGAGGTGACGGCTTCCCATGCCCTCTCGCTGCGTACCATGGCTCGCACCAGGGCCGGACGCGAGAGGTCGCCGCCGCCGATCGCCTCCACGAGGACACGGCGGTGCTCCGCCTAGGCAAGGCACACCCCCACCGTATGCTCCACCGTGTCCTCCAGACGATCCTCGCAATGGAAACACCCGGGCGTATTCTAGGGATTACTTTAGATTGTAAATTACAATGGGGTGCACATATAACAGCATATCAGGTAGATATAGTACAGCTGCATATGCAGTAAGAAAAATAAGGCAGCTGACCGATAGAGCTGCAGCTAGATTAGTGTACTTTGCTTATTTCCACAATATTATGTCTTATGGCGTTCTGCTGTGGGGTTCAGTACCCGACGTAGATTCAGTTTTCATTTTACAAAAAGAGGGCAATCCGCGCTATCTAGAAAATGGGGCCTCGCAAATCTCTTAGAAACAAATTTACAGAAATCGATATACTGACTCTACCTTCTCTTTTTATCTTAGACTAGCTTTTGCCAGCGGCTTCGCCCGCGTGGATGTCGGAAATTATCCCGCGGGAACGTACTACCGGGATAAAAAGTAGCCTATGTCCTTTCTCAGGCTCTAAACTATCTGTGTACCAAATTTCATTTAAATCGGTTCAGTAGTTTTAGAAGGAAAGCGAGACAGACAGACAGACAGACAGAGTTACTTTTGCATTTATAATATTAGTTTAGAAGTTTAGATTGTATTTTGTATGTTCGCAAAAACTTAGGCCATTTCAAAATAAGAAGCGAGTTCTGTAATATAAATACTCGTCATCATCATCAGCCTATATCATTCCCACTGCTGGGACACAGGCCTCCTCTCGGTGAGAGGAAGTGGGCCGTAATCTACCACGCTGGGCCAGTGCGGGTTGGTAGATGTCACATGTTTTCGAATTTTTGGTTCCAGGACATACCGGTTAAAAATACTCGTAGTAAAAATGAAACGATGATACCTAAATTTAGACTGACCATAACTAGTAAGTCATTTCTTATAGACAATTTCCGCCGCTAGGGTTGCCAGGTCTTAAAACCGAAATGCCGGACAGACCCGTCAGTTTAGCCGGACATTTGGGTAAAAAGGTCTGACATCTTTAATTATTTAATCTTAAAACAAAATTAAACAAAACACTAATGAATTAACGTTAAAATAAATAAGTAACATAAACGAATTAATATTTCTGATTGGCAGACACATGCTTTAAAAGCTAATTTTCTTTTTAAATTGAGTAGTAAAGTAATAAGGCGGAGGTGCTAGTTCACTCGCTTGCGCTAGCGATACAAGGTGCGGTGGGTGGAGCTGAAACCAAGGCAAAATGATCAAATTTGAAAAGCCTAACAAAAACCGGACAGGCCGGACACCGTCTAATTTTCCCGGACACACAACCAAAAAGCCTGACTGTGTCCGGCTTTATCCGGACGCCTGGCAACCCTATCCGCTGCTATACCTAACAAGTTGGCAAAGTCACTTACTGAAATTAGCTATGGAAAGTTCAAGTCACACATCATACGTGTATCAAAAAAAAACTATAATAAAAGATAAAACACTACGTTCAAAGTCAAAGTCAAAGTCAAAATTCTTTATTGTGAGACAGTGGTTACAGAGTTGTTATTGATATTTTGGTGTGCGTTTGCACTGCTCTACCATGTTTGGCATACAATAGTTTGAAATAGTTTGTCATCTTAGACCTAAGTTTATGTGCTATATGTAAATTCAACAAGACATTTAAATGGAATTAAAGTTAATTTTTGCATCAAAACATAAAAGCAGTTTGGCACTAGCTCATAACGAATTTGTCCGACAAAAATTCATGGACTGTATAATATGGCCTATTTACCAAGAAGTTATTTAAATTTTTCTTAAAAATATTGATATTTTCGATTTCTCATATTTGTTGAAGCTTATTATAAATTCGTGAAGACATTCCAAAGAAACTTTTGGATAGTGGGGCTGTTTTTGAGGGCATAATATTTGCTATTTTTCCGGCATGTCGACGGCAGTGCAGGTTTTTAAACTTTTCCCCATTGGTTTTCAAGAATATAGCGACCTCATAGATGAAGAGGGCAGGAAAGGTCAAAATCTCTAGCATTTTAAAATATGGCATACATCTCTCTGGGGCACGTATGCCACAAACAGCTCTAAGACATTTCTTTTGTGCCCTAAAAGCGAGTTCCCTGTCTGTAGCATTCCCCCAATAAATTAGTCCATATCTAAGTGTAGACGTTACATAGGCATGATAGACAAAGAAGATCAAGACAAAGAAGTTAGGCAATATTTCCTGCTGCACATGTGGCTTCCCAGTTTTAAATGCATTCAACAATTTCATCAAATGGCAATAAAAAGGCCTTTACTGCCTTGATCCTGCTTTCCCATCTTGTGTCTGATGACTTTATGATGATCCCGGTGAGAACCTGTGTCAGGCGGAAGGTGAGGACGCCGTGGCGCCTCTCTATCCACTCCTCAAAGAGGGGACTTACCGCCGCAATTGTGGCGTGCCCAAGGACACCAGGCTCCCTTTAGAATTTATGTAATTCAATTATTTGGACTGGAGAAATTTTATTTAAATTCGCAGTTTTATTAATTCACTTCTTAGAAAAGGATTGTTACAAACAAGATTTTATTTATTTAAATTAGAAAACATGCAAAGAATATGTGAGATTGTGGTATAAGTGTATGAGTATGTGTGGGTGTGTGGTGTGTGTATGTGGATGTGGATGTGGAAGTGTAGATGATTGTATGAGGTTGTGAGTGACATTTCAGAACACTAAAATTAGGAAATGGTAGTGAAAAGACCTTCAGTTTGGGCATAATCTAAGGAGAGTAGCCATTCAGTCAATATTCTTTTAAAAGTTGTTTGGATTAAGAAATGTGTTGAAGGTAAGTTGTTAAGTCTGTTGTATAGAAATGTCCCAAGAAAAAGAAAAAAAAAATCGTGCAAATGTAGTTTTAACTGGCCTCGATTGGCATACCTACGTTCGTTCTTGTATTCCACACATCAATGTTGTGGGAGACAATCACGGGGATAACAGATCGTTGTTTCAAAGCAACATGTCAAATAAAAAGCTAACGAATTGAGGGGACATTCAAAGATTTCATCTTTTGTGGGATGACGGAATGGAAGAGATAGTGCCACCTTTAGCACTGCCCTTTGAGCTCTTTCGAGAGGTAAAAGGTTGGTTTTAAAAGTACCACCCCAAGAAGTAATGCAATATGTCAATAGCGATTGACACAATGCATAATAGACTGATAGCAGTTGCTTGCGGACCTAAGACTCCTAAAAACATATATCAGTTTGTGAATTCTACTTTACTGATTTTTTTCCTCTTGCGTAATCCATCCAGGGGCCTCGCAAAATGTATCTCGCCCACATCAAATTTAAGTCTTGCCCCGCCACTGGTTGGAAGGTTCTGGAGTGGCGACCGCATAGTGGAAGACGTAGCGTTGGAAGGCCTGCCACAAGATGGACCGATGACCTGGTGAAGGCCGCAGGTTGGATGCGAGAGGCACAGAACAGGTCGAGGTGATGGTGCTTGGGGGAGGCCTATGTCCCACTGCTGGACATAGGCCTCCCCCAAGCACCATCTTCTTTTGGCTGAAATAATGATGATGATGATGATGATGTTGTCAGCATAATCATACCACAAAGTCGGCGGTTTAAAAAGACAGAAGACTATTTGAAAAAAAAAGTCTGAAAACTTTTCGAACCGCTCATTTTGAGTAGCCATATAAACAGACAAATGGTCAATCTTTATATATATAATTCTACTGTAAGAACATGTGTATGTCACTGAACTCCTCCTAAACGGCTGGACCGATTTGAATGATTTTTTTTGTATGTGTTTGGGTGGGACCCTGGATGGTTCAGATTCATTATTGGACCCGGTAGGTGGCGCTGCTATCGAGGTTCTAGTAAACAGGACAACGTCTGTACGGTCAGCTAGTATATATAAAGTGTTAAAAAATTAACTGCAAGAATTTCGTCCACTTACTCGGCATCGAAAACGAACACATCATTTTTTTTTTAATTTTTTTTTGAGCATTTTAGTATTTGCACATAAATAAAACAATTTATTAAAATATTTTTTGTGCGCTGTACGTAGGGCTGCGCTTGCGGCCATCGTACCGCGCGCGAGCGACTCGCTAGCGGTTCCCCCGCCGCCCGCTACTCTTCCCGCAGCTCTCGCTACCCTTTCCCGATCCGTTTAGTCGTCCGATATCCGTCGCGCGATACGGGTCGGATTTCCTGTTGTCATTTACGGCAAATACGTGCGTTCGCGCAGTTTCGCGAATACTTTTAATAATACCGTTTACGTATTCCAATCGAGAGTACTTAGATATGTGTGCTACATTATGACTGGTGAAAGTTTAGCTGCGGCACGTAACCGTTACCGTGAACTGTATGGTGAGCAACGACGAGTGCCTGCTGTCCAAACAATCCTAGGAGTCTACCAGCGCTTAGTCAGCTTCGTCCTCATCAAGCAATAGTAGGCCACGACTCTCCGGTGACATTGAAGATTGAGTGCTGGAATACTTCAACGACTGTTTATGGACATAGTGGCAACAACATTCAAAACGTGGACGAACTAAAAACTCGTATAATTAGTGCATTTGATTTAATTAAAAGTGACAGAGACACATTAATCGCAGTGCAAGGAAACGTAATACGTCGTACTAACTTATGCATTAGACAAAACGGTGAACACTTCCAGCACCTTTTGTAAATAAGGTAAAAATTAAGACCATTTGTAAATAATTTTTAAATTATTGTAAATAGGTTGATTCAAATTGTTTAAACATACCAGGTTATTGAGCTAACTTAATTTAAACAGTTAAAATATGCTATTTGTAAGTAGTTCGATAATTTGCCAGTCCAAAGTATGTGAAATGAGATGGGAAAATTAGAATCAGCTGTTTACGAATTTGCGCCGTCGATTCGTGTCGCAGGGGTGAATGATTCACGCGTGCGGCGGGACGGCCACGGTGTCGTAGGCCGCCGGCGCCGGTGCGCATGCCGTGTACAGTGCGCATATTCAATAATTTTGTGCGAAGTGAAAATATTGCAAATCTCAGAAACGGGTTGTTATTTTGAAATCTTTTTTCGCCAATATTTTTTATTTGTAATACTAAACAAGTTCTTACTTTTCTTGCAGTTAATTTTTTAACATCTTATATATCTATATTTGTATGGCGTTGTATTATAAGTATGTGAATGTGGTGTATTTCTGTAATTAGTTTATATTTCAGAACTTCCATGTTATAATTATAACTTCTTTACATTTCTGGTAAATGTGTTTACTGTTAACGTGACTATTTTTTTATAAAACTGGCACTTCGCCCGCGTGACTCACAGGAACTGTGCATTTTTTCTCAGGATAAAATATACCCTATATTACTCGGTGAAAATGTAGCTTTCTATTAGAGATGAGATATACCTGCCAATCTCCATACCCGGCCTTCAAGGTATGGGTATGGCCAAATACCTGGACCAAAAACCGGGTTTCAAAATACCTGTAAGTATTTGGGTGTGTTATGATTTCGATAAGTAAACGTATGCGATAGGTATGGCATACCTCCAATATTATGTAGGTACGACGTTTCAAGTAAGATATATGAAGATGGTTATTAGTGAGTACCTACTAAATATTATATGCAAAATAACATTAATTTTATTTAAACTGACTAACTAGAGTAGCTGCGTAGTTAAAAATCACTTTATTACACACAATATATTTATAAGGAACTCTTTGATATGACAAAAATGTAATTCGTAATATTTTTTATGCACGTGAATTAGATCGTCCGAACGTTCCTAAAGCACGAATGACGGTTCGGGTCCTGCCATAAGCGGTCGGGTAGCTTCGGGTGGTTTCGGCGGACCGATGCTGCACGAACTGGCTGATACCTTGTGGTAGCGGTTCGTTTCGTACTAGCCTATACGTATGACGTCATACCTTCAAGGTATTTACCCAGTATTCCGGTCTGTACCCGGGCTGCGTACTGGGAAGCACATACTTGGTATATATACCTCTACCAGTATATACGCCTCACGTCTACTTTCTATAGGTGAAAGAAATTTTAAAATCGGTTCAGAAGTTTTCAAATGTATCCATTACAAACATATACAGGATAATTTTTTAACCAGTGCGCAAATTTTTTTTTGGTGTTTCAGTATCAGTAATAGAACACATTTCAATTTATTTTTTCAATACTTTTTTTTAAATTTTTATCCGACCTTAAATCAGTAAAACGTGGACACCCTAAATATTTCGAACCTAATATGATATTGACAATAGGAATAGGTCAATAACCACAAGCCGGCGTAGGTACTTCGAACTTCTTAGAATTTTGACCGACCGAATAGCTAATACCTACCGGCCGAGTACCTACTTGTAGCTACGCTCGGTCGTTCACCTTCGCCGCCGCGCTGGCGTAGGTTCTTTAAACTTCTTAGATTTTTAACAGCTGGTAAATACCTACTTGTAGCTACGCTAGGTCGTTCACCTTCGCCGCCGCAACGCGCAAATTACCATAAAAACCAGTTCCAAAATAAACATCTTTCTTTAACGATAACTTAATTTTTTTGTACTAAGATATATAAAAATAAAAATTGATGGACATGACATGATTATTATAACTCGTTTAAGTTTCATTTGTCAAAAGCGCACTGGATAAAAGCTTAAACAAAAAATCAAATCTTTCCTCTTTATAATATTAGTTTAGAATATATAATTACTAATTCCGTGGATTCAAAGACAGTCAGTCCCAGCTCTGTGCCATAGAGTATAGTTATTGCTCCTCAATCTAACAAACAATCACTCTATGCTCACGAGAAAAGCGCGGGAACCTTGAAATAATAGGCGGTCTTTTTTTTACTTCTTGTAATTTTACTTTAATTTTAATTTAGTTTGTACATATTTTCCTGTTTTTATTCTACTAACTTAGTTTATAAAACAAGATTTAAGATGCCTAAGAAAAGAAAAAAACTCAAACAAGATCCTGGTGAAGAAATTGTTACTGGTCCTCCGGATTCATCTTCGGAGACAAGTGAGTCTGACTACGTCGACTCCTGCACTGCGGAAGAAAAGGCTACAGAGAAGTATGCCCCGTATAGGGTTACAGACTACAGTCGCAGGTACCCTGAGGATGCCGTAGCTGGGTATGACTTTATTGTATTTATCGAGAGCACAAATGAAGAACAACCAATAGGCCAAAGAGATATGATGTACCTGAGTGGATGCTTCACTAGATTTGTTAAAGGGATTAAGTACTTGAAAAAAATTAACAGATACAAAATCGGCGTAGTTTTCGATCGCCCGAATTTAGCCAATTCATTCTTGGACAATGTTACTTTTCTGAAAGAACAGTCGATCAAAGCGTCGATTCCGGCTGGAACGACAGAATTGTCTGGAGTTATCACGTCAGTACCTACGGATATGTCAAACAAAAAAATTTTTAAGGCAATATCAAGTTCAAAAAAAATTATAAGCGTTAGAAGAATAATGAAAAAAGTTAGAGTAGGTAGCTCATCTGAACTACAGCCTACCCAAACTGTAGTTATTACTTTTGCTTCATCTACATCTTTACCAGATTACGTTCATATTAAGATGTGGCGGCTTTCAGTACTGCCCTATATTCCACCAGTCAAGCAGTGTTTCCGTTGCTTACGTTTTGGGCATTTAGCCATATTTTGTAAAAATTCGCAAAGATGCTCAGTATGTACTGAGGGTCATTCCTTCAAGGAGTGCTCTGTACCTGCTGAAAAAGCTGTATGTGTTCATTGCAAAGGTAATCATTTATCCATATCTGGCCAATGTCCCATTAAGAAAAGAAAGATTGCTGAAAGCAGAAATACATCGAAAACCCCTTTTTCGGACTTATTTAATAAAGCAAATTTCCCATCACTGAACAAATCGGAACATTCGACAGATATTATAAACTTGATGTTGTCTAATAGCACAGCATTAAGTTTGTTGACAGAATCTATTGTTAACTTGATTAAGTTAAATAAAACACAAAATGAAAGTATTTGTACACAAACTATAACATCTGCTATTAGAGAGACTATTAAAGGTAAAAATATTATAATATAAAATTCACTAACAAAATTTTAAATATTGCTCAGTGGAATGCACAAAGTTTGCTAAGTAATAAACTACAGTTTCAGCAGTTTCTCTATAATAATGACATACATTTAGCTTTAGTTTCAGAAACATGGTTAAAACCACACATACAATACAACATTCGTGGCTATACCACAGTTAGGAATGATTGTGGTAATGATCACAATGGTGTTGCTATATTTATACGTAATGGCATTGAATTTAGATTATTAGACACATATTTTGACGATTCTATTCAAAATATTGCAATTAAAATTAAAATTAATAACAAATACATTTCAGTAGTTAGTTTTTACAGTCCTGGAAATTGCAGTCCTACTTTTGAAAAGAACAAATTTGATTCACTAATAAATAGTATACCTAAACCATTGATAATTGCTGGGGACTTTAATGCCCATCACACTTTTTGGGGTTGTTGTAGTGACGACTCTCGTGGCAGAGCTATAATGAATTCCATGGATGAAAATGACTTGATACTCTTAAATGATGGTCAGCCAACTACTGTAGGGTCTCATCTATGGAGACCAAATGGTCTTGATTTAACTATGGTTTCTTCTTCCTTGGCTTTGTCTTGTGAATGGCAGGTTTATCAGGATTCTATAGGCAGCTATCATTTGCCTACCATTACAAAATATGTTATAGATACTGCTAATGATGTGGATCCATCTAATGTTTCAAATATTCCTCTTCATCGTAATCTGAAATTAGTTGATTGGTCTATTTATAAAAAGATTGTAAATGACATGATGGAAAGTTTTCAGTATAATAACTCGAGTCATATTGATACATATAATAATTTTTGTTCAATAATTCTACAAGCAGTTCAGATGTCAGTAATCAGTTTTAATAAAAACAATACCACTTGCGACTCTCGCAGATCTAGGAGGAAGCTTCGACTCCCTTGGTGGAACGAGAAGTGCACTAGAGCTGTACAAGATTGTAAGCAAGCATACATCTTATTTAAATCAAATCCTTGTCTAGACAATTTTATAAGTTTCAAACATATGCAAGCCCGAAAAAAACGTATCCTACGACAGGAGCGTCGTGCATGTTGGTTAGAGTTTTGTCATTCTATTAATAGACTCACTCCAATGAGTCAAGTTTGGGCAAAAATGAGGAAGTTAAAAAATGTTTCTACAAATAGCAGTTTGTTTTCTAGTTATGAATGGATCTCTCAATTTCTGCATAAGTATACTCCTGATTCAGTTCAGAATTTTTACACAGTCAGCCACAATAACTTACAAAATTGCACAAATAATTTCATGGTGGAAACTTTTTCTATTGAAGAGCTAAAATCTGCTTTAAGATCAAGAAGAGATTCGGCATGTGGCTTAGATTGGCTCTCATACAAAATGTTAAAATTATTAAATTCACACAGTTTGTCTATATTTTTAAATATTTTGAATTCACTTTGGCATTGTTCTATTATTCCTGAGGAATGGAAAACAGATTGTTTAATACCTATCCTGAAACAGGGTAAAGACCCTAACAGCGCTGACTCATATCGTCCTATTACTCTAAGTTCGTGTGTTGGTAAAATATTTGAACAGCTTCTAAAACAACGTTTGATATTTTACATTGAAAGTAATAGTCTACTACCTTACAATCAATTTGGCTTTCGATGTGGTCGTTCTGCTCGGGAAAGTCTTAGTCATTTATCTCTGGATATACACAGTGCTCTTGTCGAGCATAAAATGTTGGGATCTGTTTTCTTCGATATTGTTGGTGCTTTTAATAATGTAAATTTAAGTACATTGTCATCCATTCTCCTTTCACTAAATGTTCCTGAAAAAATAGTAAGTTGGATTTTTGAGTTTTTAAATGAACGTAAATTGTATGTAAAAGTCAATAATCAATTAATAGGACCTAGGTATTCTTATAGAGGAGTTTCTCAAGGAGGAATATTAAGTCCTCTATTATTTATTTTATATATTGCTAGATTAAATAATGTGCTGGGTAGTGATGTCTGTAATTTACAATTTGCTGATGATTTGGTTGTGTATTGTTCAGGAGAAAACCTTAACAGCATTGAAACAAAACTCAATGCTAGCTTGGAAAAATTGGGACATTATTTTGAAAGTCTCAGTTTGGAGGTCAGCTATGAGAAAAGTAAGGTTGTTGTCTTTTCCAAAAATGTTGTTGGTTCTCCTAGTATTAAAATTTATTACAATAATAGCCTTATGTTAGTGGATAGTTCCATAAAATTTTTAGGTGTTACTTTTCTCAGTAATTTTAAATGGAATGTGTATGTTGATTACTTAGCAAACAGAGCATTAAAAGCTTGCAATATTTTGAAATCTCTCGCTGGCACTTATTGGGGTGCTGATCCAGGGACATTACTGATTTTATATAAGTCCTTAGTAAGAAGTCACTTCGAATATGCATTTTTTTGCTATAGTGGTGTACAAAAACTAGTAGAAAAACTAGACAAAGTGCAAAATAGATGCTTACGTATTATTTTGGGAGCTATGTGTTCAACACCTATAGTGTCAATGCAAGTCGAATGTAGTTTGCCTCCATTGATAATTAGATTCAATTACCTCAGAACAAAATTCTTCATTAAGATTTCTTCTATCAGTGATCATCCTCTTCTATTGCAGTTAAAGAAGGCTATTAATGGGATCAATCCCCCTTTTCTAGTACAAGGTTTATCTGAAATTTTAAAAGATTGTTCTAATCAAAATTATTTTTCTAGCTCCATTTGGCCTTGTTATTTATATTCCTATGAATCAAAGTATTGTCCATTTAAAATAGTAATTAATGAATCTTTGAAGTTTAAAGAGGATGTTTACAGAATGCTTGAGGAATGGAATGGTTACAATCAATTGTACACAGATGGCTCAAAAAATGATAATGCTGTATCTATGGCTATTTATGACGTTCAGGCTCGAAGTGGGTTTGGAAATAGGTTGTCTTCAGTAGCAACTGTGTATACAGCAGAGGCTATGGCAATACTCAGTGCTTTAGAGTATATTGAGACTAGGCAAGAAAATAAATGGATTATTATCACTGATAGTATGAGTGTATTGAGAGCACTAGAAAATCCCAGTTGTAATGCAAAAACAAGTTACATAATTTATAATATCAGAGAAAAATACAATAATTTACATAAGTTCAAAGATATCGTCCTTTTCTGGACTCCTTCACATATCGGGGTAGTTGGAAATGAACAAGTTGATTACCTGGCTAAATTCATTGTTAATCATCATCAGGAATGTCCAATTTTGCATAAGCCCATTCCAAATTCAGATGCGTTGACTTATTTCAAATCAAAACTGGCACGTGAATTTCACAATTTCTGGCAGCATGTAGTTGAAACCAAAGGAAAGTGGCTAGCTGAAATTAAAACAAAGATTTCTCCTCCTTGGTTTACAGGAGGAAATATCTATCGGAACAGAAAGTTTTATACAACGATTTGTCGTCTACGGCTAGGTCACTGTCGATTTAATGCACATCTGTTTAGAATTGGCATTCTGTCTTCCCCAAATTGTGATTATTGTAATTCTGCTATACAAACATTGGATCACATTGTATTTGATTGTCCTAATTTTGCTCTTCAAAGGATCATTTTAGTTGATCGCCTGCTAGGTATTTATGAAAATGCTGAAGATATCCCGCGCTCGCTTCAGCAACTTTTGACGAAAAAAGATTGTTTTTTACCAATTTACGATTTTATTGTATCAACTGTTGATGAAATTTGAATTTGACAACTACTACACTTTTGACATAAAATTATATGATATTGAGATATTGAGATAATATTAAATAAAACATGAAAGAAGACTCGGCTCCGGTCTAACAAAAGGTACTGAACTTGAATATATTAAAAGAAGACTTGGCTTACGCCTAACTATTGGTTATTGAAGACATTGATAAAAATAAGACTTGGTTTCGGCCTGACTATTGGATATTGAAGACATTGAATAAAGAAGACATGGTTTCGGCCTTGATTATATTATAGAAAGACAAGAAAGAAAAAAAAAAGAAGAATTGGAAGAAAAAGAAAACTAAATCAGACTTGGCTGTATGGGCTCAGCTCCCTTTGCCTGTCCCAAAGAGGGACGAAAAGAACCAAAAAAAAAAAAACTCTATGCTCACGCTCAGTGTGACAGGTGACAGACGTGACAGTGACAGTGACTGGTGTGGTGACTGCAGAGGTGTATAATTTTTATACGCGTCGAAGCCGAGGAAAACAATAAATAAATAAAAGTTGCCTAATAATGGGGGAGAAGAATACCCCACTTTTGGCTGTACTACAGCTTCTCAGAAAATATAATTTGAAGGTAACCATAACAGTCCAATAACATGGTCTTATACATTATTTCCATCCACTGAAAGACTTTATTTTACTGCATATATTATCATATTTCAGGGTACAGAAGATATCCTAAGAAAAGAAGCTAGCTTGGGAGATGTTGAATTTGAAAACTTAGATCTTCCTGAGGTCGAATTAGCTAGCATTCTTACTTCGCATCATACAGAAAGTGATCCGTACAGCTACGAATTTGCTTATGATAACCTGAAGAAGTTTGTTGAGAACTCGCTCGACATTTATAAGGTAATTATGGCTAACGCATAAGAACAGTGACACAAGGAATTTTGAACTATAATTTCAATTAGTCAGTTGGGAACTCTGCATTCAAAAACTGGGTTAAAATTTCCATTATGGGCCATCGATTTATTGGATGGGTTGGGGACGGGAGGGGAAGGGACGGGGGGTGGTGGGCTACCCCCTGTACCATCCCCACCCTTCGGAGCCCCATGGAAAGTCGACGGAGCCCTGCTTCGCGAGGCTCCTATTTCTGAATGGTTTAAACAAAATTACCACGAAAAGGATGGCAGGGTCCTTGACCCCGCCATCCACTTCTAACCTAACCTGTCCGAGTCGGGGTGTCCCAAGCCCAGAACATAAATATTT
The DNA here is from genome assembly GCA_932294355.1 of Aporophyla lueneburgensis. NCBI lineage: Eukaryota > Metazoa > Arthropoda > Insecta > Lepidoptera > Noctuidae > Aporophyla > Aporophyla lueneburgensis. The sequence continues at coordinate 15,392,861 of OW028747.1, forward strand.
GCAATTGGCGTTTTATTTTACAATTTGTATGGAAACTTTAATTTTTTTTTTTATCTCATAAACCGTGAACATCTGTAATTTGAAAATTTGTAATAGGTTTCTATTTATGAGTACTATCTACACAAAAAATATGAAGCTCAAAATCAATGGCCCATAATGGAAATTCTATCCATGAATTTAAAATGTAATGTTGGGTCTTGCTTTGAATTGTTTCGAAATATTTTTATCTTTCTAGCATGAACTATCAACACTTTTGTATCCAGTGTTTGTTCATATGTATCTGGCACTAATATTATATGACCACAATGACCATGCTATCAATTTTTTGGAAAAATTTGGTCCTGAGCAAGAAGATTATTATCAGGAGGATTTAAATCGATTATCTATAGTTAAGCATAAGGAACAAATCAAGGGGAATGAGTTGGCTGAAATATACAGGTAATTTTACATACTTTTATTTTTTTTTAATCTACATGTAACCCTCTGATAACCAGTGATACAAATTAGGGAATTTGCTACTGACATTTCATTCATGACATTGCCAGAATATGTATAAGTCATGGATAATGTTGTCCCAAGAATTGCATTAACTGGTTATACAGATCTGTAATATTTTTAAGATTAAATAGATTGATTTTAATAACTGACATAAGTAATTCAAAAATTTACTACTGAACTAGTAATATAATAGCTTATACCTTTAAACAAGCAATTCTTGTATATATATATAATCTGAATCTCGGAAACGGCTCGAACGATTTTCATGAAATTTAGTATACAGGGGGTTTCGGGGGCGATAAATCGATCTAGCTAGGATTCATTTTTATAAAATGTCGTTTTATTCGTGTTTTCAATGACCAACTTTATCGATAATCAACTTGAACATGAACTTATTATTTTAAACACAATTTACCAAAAATACCGAGCAAAGCTCGGTCAACCAGATATTATTTATTAAACCTGTAAATAATCAGTCAATTGTTTGTTTCCAGTACTAACAAGTTTGTTGTGCAGTTATCAAGAGATGCGTCATCTCAGCTGAAACGTTTTTTGCAAGAACAGAAAAGCTCAACCGTAATTATTAACATTATAAACAACCACATCCAAGTTGATGTGCATGATGGCCCCGGGAGGACACAAGCTCAGGTACGCTCCACTACAGGGGGTCTACTTGGTGAAGCCACTAGAAATGGTATGTAATATCTTATTATACTGTTCTTTTGCATAAAAATGCACAATATAAGATATATCAAGTATTTACCTATACAGTATCACACAGTTACACTCTTGTTCACTAATGCTCTAGATCAGAACTAGAGACATTTAAATAAACTGTAAAATCATAGTGTTTTTTTTGTTTATAGAAAATCGGACAAAGGTTTATTATGGACTGTTAAAAGAGCCTGATATACAAGTTCTTCCGGCACCTGTGGAAGATGAGGAAGAAGTGGAGGAAACGCCAGATAAACCAAAAAAGAAAAAGGCGAAAAAAGAAAACATTTTCATGAAAAAACCGAAGTCTGATCCTAACGCACCTCCAAATGACAGAATTCCATTGCCAGAACTGTGAGTATAATTTAAGTATAACTATAATTTATTTAGCGAAAAGAAGAAATGCAATACATGTTACGTTATTAGGATATACTTACATTTGTGCTCAATATTTGTGAATAATGGGGTCATGCTAGGAAATCCTGTGTTCTAGGCCATCCATTTGTCCGTTTAGTTTATTTTACAATATTAGGAAAGCTAAAATGAGTAACAGCAGCAATAGTTTGTTAGAGTTTAATAAAATATTATGTTTTGGAACTCTGGTAGAAGTGAATCTAACATTGTACCTATTATTTATTTACAGAAAGGAGACTGATAAAATTGAAAAAGGCAAAGCTCTACGAGAAGCTTCAAAGCGCATTCAACTGGGGCCAGAGAGTCTGCCCTCTATTTGTTTTTACACACTGCTTAACAGTGGTCATACTGCTATTTGCACTGATATTTGTGATGATTCTACACTACTAGCTGTTGGCTTCAGTAACTCCAATATTAAGGTATAAAACAATAATGTTGTACGTTATTGAAATTAATACTGATTTCGATCCTCATTTCTTAATAATGAATGAGTCTTATAATCTAGGTGTGGACATTGACTCCGGTAAAATTACGTGGGATGAAATCTGCAGAAAAATTAATAGACATTGACAGGGAGGCAGGTGTGTACAATAACATTATTTGTAACTCATTTTGAGCGCAGGCTTGATTTCCGAAACACACAGAATACCTAATAGTGATTATAATTTTTTGGCTATAGCCCTCTACTTAAATTCTTACGGAAGAACAACAGTCAAACGCTTTGATTGGTCTTGTTTCGAATCATATCAGTCTGAAAGACATGAAGACTAGTTCCAAATTTTCATCTTACACAAATATAAATTACTAGCTTCTGCCCGCGACTTCGTCCGCGTCAAATTTTTGCTCCCCTGACTCTTCCCGTCGCATCGATTTGCCTGCCAGTTTTCGTCCATTTTTCGTTGCTGCTCGCTCCTTTTGAGTTATAGTGAGTCAACCTTAAAAGATAGACATATGCTCTCGCGGACTTTTTTTTAGAACTTTTTAAAAGGAACAATTCCGTCATACATGATTTTTGCGTTACTTTAACCGTTTACGCAGCGCACGCAACGGAAACTCTCAAAAGGAATAAATTTTCCCCGTTTTTGCAACATTTTTCATTACTGCTCCGCTCCTCTTAGTTGTAGCGTGATGTTATATAGCCTCCCTCGATAAATAGGCTACCCAACACAAAAAGAATTTTTCAATTCGGACCAGTAGTTCCTGAGATTAGCGCGTTCAATCAAACAAACAAACAAACAAACTCTTCAGCTTTATAATATTAAGTATAGATATAACTAGTTTCATTTCCTCTATAATATTCTTAAGTATATTTCAATGTCGTAGGTGACGTACTCGTAAGAATGATGGAAGAAAGAGATAGAGACACTTGTCGTACTCTGTATGGACACTCTGGATCAGTTTATAAAGTAGCATTTGATCCTTTTAAAACGATGCTACTATCAGCTTCCGAAGATTCCACTGGTAAGTTATAATTATCTATATCATTTAAATATAAAATATCTGGTTGACCGAGCTTTGCTCGGTATTTTTTGGTAAATTGTGTTTAAAATAATAAGTTTATGTTCAAGTTGATTATCGATAAAGTTGGTCATTGAAAACACGAATAAAACAACATTTTATAAAAATGAATCCTAGCTAGATCGATTTATCGCCCCCGAAACCCCTTGTATACAAAATTTCATGAAAATCGTTGGAGCCGTTTCCGAGATTCAGATTATATATATATATACAAGAATTGCTCGTTTAAAGGTATAAGAGAAAACCAAAAAAAAAATTACTAATAAATATGGAGGTCCGAAAGTTACTAGAAATAATACAATGTATGTACATCCTCACACAGATTTTGGCTGGATTGGTGATTTCAGATATTAACAATAAGTTTTCTCAAGATGTATTACTTTGTCGATGTCAGTAATATATGCAAGAACTATGATAAACTTAACAAGAATTCAAAATTGGTACTCGCCCGGTTTCGAACCCTCAACGAAACACAAAACACTCAGCCACTAGTATGGTACTAGTGGCTGACAGTGTTTTGTGTTTGCAATGGATAGTTGTTTCACAGTTTAGTCCGTGACAGAGTTTTCAAACTCTTTGCAGATTTCGTCTGCATAAACAGGTTTTTTTTTAATGGTCTGTTTTAATATCTGGTATGTACAACAAAATATATAAATATGTTGTAAAATAATAAAATAAATATTTTTACATTATATAAAAAGTCGCTTTTAGTATCTATTTGTGTGACCGCGTATTCTTCTAAAAGTGGCAACAGATTTTGATGAGATATGCACCATCATGTAGAGATTTTCTTACGGAAGGTTATGTGTATAGTGCATTAGTATCAAATTTGCATTTAATAAAGAAATCTCGAGGTTTTACTAAGCCATAAAAACCGTACGAATGTTAGGTTCGATTAGCTATTCCTATATCTTATTTGTTGCAGTGAGGTTATGGTCCCTGCAATGCTGGACATGTCTGGTAGTATACCGCGGCCACGTGTGGCCAGTGTGGGACGTCCGCTGGTCCCCGCATGGTCACTACTTCGTGACCGCTGGACACGACCGTACCGCCCGCTTGTGGGCTACTGATCATCATCAACCACTACGAATGTTTTCCGGACATTTATCGGATGTCGACGTAATGCATTTCAAGCCTATTATTTGAACACTAGTAATACACCACCAAATTAATCATTATAAGCCTATATTGTTTCCACTGCTAGAACACAGGCCTCCTCTCCGTGAGAGGGATTGGGCTGTAATCCACCAAGCGGGCCCAGTGCGGGATGGTAGTAGTGTTGCAAAGGACTCGAGTTGTAATTTTAAAGACTCGACTCAATTAGGTACCAGGCCAATCAGAGATTATTGCGAAAAAAAGGTTTTTTTGTATGAGAGACTGGTCAGTTATAAACTATTATAAAAATAATGATTATTTATAAGTAAGAATAGTACGTTCCAATTTCAAAATTTCCCTCCACATTTTTTGCGAGCTAATTAAATTATCGTGTCTCGTTGGAAAATGGATTTGCGCCGGGAACATTTTCGCGCTATGAGTTTTTACGAATTCAAGTGTCGCCTGATTACAACTCGAGGACTCGAGTCCTTTGCAACACTAGACGGTAAATATCACATGTAATCTTCTGTGTTTTTGGCCTTCATATCACCGTTTTGAGAGAAGTGGTGATGAAATAATTATCACAAAGTAAAGAGCCTATCTGGGTTCGAACCTACGACCTAAAAGTCGTAAGTCGTTACTACTTGGACACTATTGCTCTAAATTACACCAAATTAATAATAACCATCAAAATTAGCCCAATTTTTATCAGGTTTTGACAAAGCCTTATTTTTATCTTCAAGCATGCATTTATATTTTGAAGTAAACCATATTTACTAGTGTGGAAAGCATGACTCATGTAGTACTAAACGTAATTATACTATCTCTACTTTTCAGTGTATCCAATTTCACCCGAATTCTAACTATGTGGCAACTGGATCTAGTGACAGAACAGTACGCTTATGGGATTGTTTAACAGGAACACAAGTTCGAATTATGACCGGACATAAGGTATTTTTAATCGAACCAACTGCTGGTCTCAGAACACCCGTATGTATGGCTTTTCTGATTTTTTTTTTAAACGTTTCATTTTATTTTCAGTCTACAGTATTTACCCTAGCGTTTTCGGTTTGTGGAAGATGGCTAGCATCGGGAGGTAATGGAGAGCTCATTGTGTGGGACATTTCGACAGGATCTCCTGCTGCCTTACTGCCACCAATGCATACTGCTCCTATTCATGCATTGGCTTTCAGTCGTGATGGCACCATTTTGGCATCAGGTAATTCTATCGTTTTTTTCTATTTCTCTATGGTTTTTGTAAACACAAAAATGTATTTGCATCTATGAAGAACTTAAAGAATTGCATTAAGAACTATGGTATTTTCAGGATCTTTGGATTGCAGCATAAAATTATGGGATTTTAACTGTATCACAGAAGAAGCCAATGGGGAGGAGACTGCTGCTACAGCCACAGTACAGAAAGAGGACAAGTTTTTACTGCGGTCATTTGCAACAAAGAATTCACCCATAAAGGGTTTACATTTTACACGACGGAATCTATTGCTTGCAGTAGGTTCCTATGAAGGCAGTTCATAATCGAATATTTATCAATAAGTGACTATTATCTAATTTTAAATTCTGATTATCAATAAAGTCAAAATTATTGCACTTATGTTTTTTTTATTATTATCAACAATCAATTATTACAGTAAAAGTCAATTGATTTTATACTGAGGCTTTACCCTCAATAAACATAATAGTCTCCATTCACATTCATAATGTTTATAATACCTGCAGAAAGTAGGCCCTTTCTGATGTAATAAATTGTATCATTAAATTTAACACAGATTCATTACTTCTGGCCACTTGTGCTTTCATAGCTTGTTTGAAATCTTCTTTTACACCTTTATCAGCTCCACGAGTTCCTATTCTTCTCTGTCCCAGATGCTGCTGAGAGTTTGGTATGATGTCAAGCACAACATTGTTCCCTTGTTCATTCCAAATGAAATACAGCTCTTCTAGTAAATCTATATGAATTATGTATGTAGAGAAGAGGCGATAATGAAACACACCTTTTTGTCTAATTATATCCAATATGTGAATGAATATTGCTTCCTCTTGTGGCCAACCAAGTTGCATCAAAACAAGCATGTGGCCATATGTCAGATCAGTTGTATTACCGGTATTTAATAAAATTCTAATAAGCAGAGTGCAAAAATAATGCATTATGGCAACTTTAGTAAGTGGCAGGAAATGTAAGTGCCTATGTTTTCCTCCAACAATTAATTCTGGTTCTAGAACACCTTCCACATTAGGCAATTGAGGTAAAGCAGCCAATATGCTTTCTATACAGGCAGTATAGTTCTTTAGAAAATAATTGATAGACACTCGTACTATGCTAGCGGCCAGACTAGTTATTGTAGCTTGAGGCATAGCCTCATCATATTTTCCTCGGTATAGAGCAAACTCTTCAGCAAACCCATCAGACCATGGTTTAATTTGCAATTGATTAGCTAGCTTTGTGAATTCTCTTGAAATAAGTTCATTACTGTGTAGTAACTCCCAACAGTTAGCAGCTGCTTGGAATTGATGGGATGATATACCAGTAACCTCCAGGTCACCTTTCCTTCTTTTTGATGGTGATACTTCTGGATCTGACAATGCCTCCACAAGAATATGATTGCCTTTTAATGACTTCTGCTCATACAGACACCTTAGAAAGAATGTTGTACCACAATACAGAAGCTGGCGACAATCTTCACTGTTCCTCAATGTCAATAATTTTTGGAAGTATGTTTCCTTGTTCAAACTGTTACTATAATTGACAAAAAAAGAATCCCATCCCAATTGCCTGCCCATTAAATCTAAAACACCAAACAGCCTTTGCCAAGGATCTGTAATATCATGTTCATTCTCATCATATACATAGGAATTATAAAAGTCAATAGCTTTGATGACCAGACGCTGTAGCAATCTTGGTGATTCCAATGAACTGAGCAAGGGCAGTGTGTCCACAACTAACAGTCTAGCATAGCGATTGTCATAAAAGAACTTTTCGGCATTTATTAATGTCTTCACTAGACTGTCTACTCCTAGTTGTGGAAATTTCTTCAACAACAAAACTAATAAGCGACAGTGTTCCATTGTATCATCACTATTCTCAACACTAGTCTTAAGGATTGTCAATTGTATATCTGAACAAATGTTATCAAACATTTGGCTTAGAAAGCTTCCTTCAGATGATCTTAAAGCATTTGCAATCGCTGATATTTCAGGCAATAAAGATGGCAGGTTTTGCCTTGATTTCATTAAGGAACTAAAACATTCAGCGGCCTCATGGACATTCCCTGATTGCTTTTCCATTAAATAAGCTTCAAACTGAATTTTAAAATTTGCCGGAAACAAAGTTTTCGCTGTGAGCATCCATGCTTTAGCAGAGTGGATATTGTACTTCTGCGCGTCTTTAGCTTTCGCTATGATGTAGTCCTCATCACTCAATGCTGTATCAACTCCTGGCATTCTGATGTAAGTATAAACGTATTGCTACTGTAAAATTAAATACAATAGCAATTATATTAGTACGTTACGACCATAAATCAATAAGTATGTGACAGACTGGACACAAGACTGAAGTTATTTAAAAATTCAGACGTAATGTAATTAATTAAATACAGTGACGATTTGTTGACGGTCAAGACCTACTAAAAAATATTATTTAATTATTTATGCCTACCAAGAGCAACTGGCACTTAAATTCTTGCTTGAGGTTTTTTTTTTTTTTTTTTTTTTTTGTTTATGGCGTTGCACTATTCGTGCTTATTGCCACTGACAATATTTTATATAATAACAAAACGTAGGAATCAAGTACTCGCGAAATTATATATAAGTACAACGGGAAATTTGGAAATAGAAAGGAAATAGGTTGCTAATATAATATATATTATATACAAAAAAAAAAATATAACAAGTTTTATCAGTAGGTTATAAATAAAAACAAAAAAAAAAAAAACATGAACGCCACAAGGTGGCCCAACAAATAGGCTGACTCGTGCATAAACTAAGAATTACCTAAGAACTACATGGTAAATTAAGTACTTATATACAGTTTATAAACTAATATTTAGATAGCTATATCATTATTTACAAAGAAAAGAGCTATGGTTTTATAAATATCTACAGCTTGGCAAAAAAGAGTCTGGAAAAAATGAGGGCGCCTGCTTAGCAGGTATGGCCACCCTGTATACTAGGACTAAAAGTGATTAGATACTTGTTGTTTTAATCCATAAACACGAGATCCCGGAAATTCTCATCAATCAAGATTTCAAGACTTGATAGGCACACTGTCTTTTACTTTCATTGTATTTAGTAGATTGCGCATTATTTCGCTGGAATAACCTTTTATCTCAGAGTGCCATCATAATAACATAATGCAAACTTGTTCAGTTTAAAAATTAATTAAATTACACTCAGGGATTGCAGAATGAACCCGATACACAAGACATAATGTTCAGCAATCGCATTTGCGGCCACCATCTAGGGTATTCACAACCATTCGATGGTTGGTATGCCTGTATCAAATTTGACATGAATGATACTGAACGAATCCTGTTAATGCTGACAGTTTATCGACAAGAAGGCGACTTACAGCTTACTGTCGGAAACTAATCGGAAGTCAGAGAGTACCTATAACATGTCGCATTCGAAAGGTACGGGCAATATCGAATAAACTTGAACAGTTGACTAATGAAAGCGTCAGGTATGTCTATGTGGGGTACATAACATTATCACTATTCACATGACAATGAAAATGAAATAACACGCTAAAATTTAGATTTTATTTAAAAAGAAAAACGTGACATAACATCATTCTCGTATTCCTTTTCGGTGCTATGATAGATTTTTTCCATTAACACTGATGTGTCAGTTTTACATTTCTTATTTTATGAAATCTAAATAGTGTAAAAATCGTTCTTACAAGTTTACGGCTCCCATTACAACCCGTCTCCTCAAACTATAGGTAATATATTACGTAGAATAGGCACCTGAAAATAATAAATATAAATTATACTTTTTTTTACTGTGATATGCGATACTGGCATTAACAAAAAAAAAAAATACTTGCCTGTTTCGTTATAGTATTGAACTTTTTGTCTAATTGCACACAGATCAAAATCGTGTAATTCTTTCTTCCGCCAACTGTTTTGGTGTTCCTCCAGGTGTAGAAAAAAATCCTTAATTTTTTTCACCTTTATTAACAATTTCTCTAATTGTACTGTGAGATTTACCTTGAAAAAAACATAAAGACAATCATATTAATTCCATGTAGGCACATTTTTCAATTTCAAGTATCAAACATCAAGGGTTAACGTACAGACGCCAGCAGGTCAATGTGCTGGCGTCTGTACATGCAATTTGTCAAACTAGAAAACATAACCTCAATAATCTATTAGTAAATAAAACAATAAAATGACTTGAAACTTATAATACCGATAAAACTTAGTATTAGAAAGGAAAAACAACGACTGGCATTGAACAGAAGATACATTTCTTGGATAAATACCTGTCGTGTCGGCAGTTCTTTCGTAAACATTGTCAATCGGAGACAAAATTTGTTCCGCTTCAGATTCCGCCAAATTTCTTACGAAAACTTAGTATATCACAGCTCACACCACTACTCCTTATTGTTTTATTCATTTTTTATATGTTCAAAAGCATTAATAATTGATAGTTAATTAGAAATAACTAAAATACAACTAGGAACATAAAACAATGACAGATTAGCTACTTGTTGATGATAAACAAAGCAGTGTTGCAACCAAAAAAATATTTTAGTTCCAATGGTTACCACGACAGACTCTTTTTTGCCAAGCTATACATTGAAATTAAATAAAATACATGAAATAGAAGTGGGAAAAGGGACTCGGAGGGAAACAAGACTTTGGAAAAGTGAGGAGTGGTCATAAAGGGGGCAGGAAAAAATAAGATGGTTCAGATCTCCCACCTCAGCGCCACATTCACACGCAGGGTTCTGCACAATGCCAAGCCTGGCAAGATGAGCAGGAGTGCACACGTGACCCAATCGCATACGTATGAATATTGTTGTAATCTTTTTGCTTAGCTTGTACTTGCTAAACCAAGGTTTTACAGAAATGGATGGCTGAATAGTGCGATAAAATTTCCCTTTCACTGATTGCTCGGACCAGAGCTTACCCCAGGATTCCTGTAGGTAAACCTTGGGCAGAGCTGCCAGATCTTGGGAGTTATTTTTGTACGGAAAAACATCTCCACACAATACGGCATCATTAGCCAACTGGTCAGCTCTCTCATTACCTAAAATGCCACAATGCGAGGGTATCCACGCAAAATACACTGAATATCCCTTAATAGAACACCTATAAAGGAGTTCACGTGTTTCAAATATAATATGAGGATTATGAGAATAGAAAGGGAATCTGGCCAAAGATTGTAAGGCACTCCTTGCATCAGTTAAAATGAGTGAATTTCGTAAGCCCATCATAAGTATATATTCGACAGCTTTGAATAGACCGTAACATTCTCCCGTAAATACAGATGACTCGGGCGGGAGCTTTATTTTTTGAACTATATTATATTGGGAGTGGAATACACCTACTCCCACGCATGAGTCTCTTCCATGCTTCGAAGCATCTGTAAACAAGAGCTGACAGCCCTTCCAGTCTCTATCCATAGTGAAGTTGAAGTTAATATTATGACATATGTCATCTCGGTAAATGTTAAGGTTATAGTATATATTTGGTGGACTTTTCGTTGGTAGTGGTGAAGGCTAAACACGTGCTTTTGTCAGTTCTACGAATTCTTTCGATTTCTAGTGGATCTAAGTTGTGTGAAACTTGATCGAGACTATTCCTAGTGTTTGTGTTATTCGTATAAGGTTAGTTTTATTTGTTATTGTCTATTTTTTAAACACCATTCGCCATCATGAACTCCAAAAAGCCTCCTGATCCCGACCCCCCTGATGAATCTTTTGATCTTCCCCCTGTCTTGACTGTCACCCTTCCCCATGACTCCCAAATACTAACGCCAGACCCCAAAATGGAAACGGATACTTCAAATCGGAAGAGGGTCGCTGTGTCCCCTCCTGCTACTCCATTAATTCCACCCAAGGTACCTAAAAATATTATTGGCAGACTGACTTACACAGCCAGAGATAAACCGCCGTATATTGTCCATGTTTCCCTTAAGGATGGTCAGACTTCAGGCACTGTGCTACAACCAGTTAAGTTTGGTATGTTTTTGATGTTAAATAACATCAATAATATACACCTTGATGGGGTCAAACGTATAGGTAGGAATAAAGTGTCCGTTGAATTCAAGTCACATCAGGATGCAAATAGTTTTTTATTGAATAATTTGTTAATTCAACACAATTATAGTGCTTCCATCCCTCAATACAATATTACAAGAATGGGTCTTGTTAGGGATATCCCTATTGAATGGTCAGAAGAGGAAATCATTGAAAATATAAAGGTTCCTGAAGGATGTGGGGCTGTTGTGAAGGCCAGGAGGATGAGCCATAAGGTTACCTCTTCTGGTATAGCTGAATGGAAGCCGACGCAGACAGTTGTACTTACTTTTGATGGACAAATCCTACCTAAACGGGTATATTGCTTCTACTCAGCTCTTACAGTTGAGAAGTACACGTACCCAACAATCCAGTGTTACCATTGTTGTCGGTTTGGGCACACTCGGACTTTGTGTAGATCAAAACCACGTTGCTTCAAATGTGGTGGTGATCATCCAGGTGATGGATGTGGAACCGCCCCTGAGTTAGGATTTTGCATTTCCTGTACTGGTAACCATTTCGCAAATGACAGTACTTGTCCTGAATTGGGCCGGCAGAAGAGCATCAAAGCTCTGATGGCGGAAAAATCTATCTCATATGTAGAAGCAAGTCGGGTTTTCCCTCCTGTTTCTAGATCATATGCCGATGTATCAAAGTACTCCTCTCGTAACAAGGTTACAATAAATAAACCCCAATCTCAAACCTCAAGCCCAATCTCTCCCACCCAAAGATCGTACCGTAAAACGGTCTTCCTTAACCCAAAGCCCCGTGCCCACCTTTCTCCAGGCTATAATAAGCAAGCTCATCAAGCTCTCACCAGAGATTACTCATTTTCTCCCTCCCATAATGGGTGCGCCTTTCCAGCGGAAGCCACCGAACCAATTATGTACAGACAAGCAGACAGCTCGAAAAATATCTTAGAATTAATCACAAATATGTTAATGACTGTTCTGACAAATCCTACTCAATCAATACCTGACCACGTTGCCTTAAAATTGACCTCAATCTTAAATTACATTCACAATATTCCATCCCCTGACATTCCTCCAGTGGAACGTGAGGAGTATTACTCCCAGGAAGCCTGATCTTTCCTTTTTAATAAATAAATATAAACCATCAGTATGCGGCATAGCTGAAACATGGCTATTACCTGAAAGTAATTTTAGGATGCCGTGTTTTGGCAGTGTTCGTAATGACAGACTAGATGGATATGGGGGATGTGCTTTGCTCATCAATAGCAAAGTATCATTTTCCCCGATTCCTCTACCCTTTGTTGGTGACAACATAAATGTTGTTGCTGTTAAGGCTGAGGATATAAATATTTTCTCTTTTTATATTGCGCACCCACAACTCGAATATCTTTCGGTAATTAGAAACTTGTTATGCAGTGTTAGCGGTCCAATTCTTGTTATGGGTGATTTTAATTGTCATCATTATCGTTGGGGATCGGATACTTGTGATAACTTTGGCATTGGCTTGCTGGATATATTGGACGATCTGGATCTCTGTGTCATTAACGATGGCAGTGCCACACGCAGGTCTGCACCAGGGCAGAGTAATAGTTGTGTTGACTTGACATTCTGTTCGTCCAATATGTCTAGCCTCCTCATTTGGCGTCGCTTGGATATGACTTATGGAAGTGACCACTACCCCATCATGATTGAATTCCCTTCGAAACATGTTCCCACAATAGTCCTCCCTCCCCTTTTAAAATACCGACTTGACACAGGAGATTGGGATTTATATTCCAAAATTTTAGACTTAAGAGTATCTTCCCTCCCAAAAGTCAACGAGGTTAATCCCCAGGAATGTTTTTCTTCGTTTTCCTCCACTGTTTCTGCTACAGCAGATGACTGTTTCCCTTCCAAAAAACCCCAGTCCGACAAAATTCCTTCTCCGCCATGGTGGGATAAGGAATGCACTGACATAGTCAGGGCCAGGAATGAGGCTGAAGAGACTGTTAACTGTGATATGAACCTGGATAACCTCATCGCTTTCAAGCGAATATTGGCCAAGTCTAGGAAATTTCTTAAGAAAAAAAAACGACAGGGTTGGTCAAGGTACTGCTCTTCGCTGAGCCCATCCACTCCGATTTCAGTGGTATGGCGGAAAATAAAACTGTTTAGGAGTAATTTAGCTCCTACTTCTTCGAAAATCCTCTCAGAAGAACTGGGGCACCAGTTTTTCTCTAAAATCGCTCCAGCATATGTTCCGGGTATAGAGGACAATTGTGTTGGCATTGATGATGTGGACAACACTGGTGACCCAATGAACAGACCATTTAGCTTGGAAGAGCTAAAAAATATACTATCTCATGTTAAAGACTCCGCCCCAGGGGTGGATGGATTCCCGTACTCTTTTATTGTCAAAGCTGGACCAAAAACCCACCAATACTACTTGGACTTGGCTAATTTTTGCTTTACTTCCGGATATATTCCCTCAGAATGGAAGGTTCAAGTTGTCATCCCGATTTTAAAACCAGGCAAAGATCCTAACGATCATTGCTCATATAGACCTATCGCTTTATCGTCCATACTCATCAAACTATTAGAACATTTAGTTAAGAACCGTTTAGAGTGGTTGGTGGAGAGTGGAAGGCTGCTTCCGGCGACTCAGTTCGGCTTCAGGAAAGGTCTGGGCACAGCTGATAGTGTAGGTAGCCTCACGTCAGCGGTCCGGCTGGCCCTCAGCAGGAATGAGTCTGTGGTGGCAGTTTTCTTGGACATATCAGCTGCATATGATTCGGTCCTCCTCCCTGTTCTCAGGCAAAAGTTGCACGAGCTGAGAATTCCGGCTAGGATTTGCCGTATCATTGGTAACATCTTTGCCAATCGCGTCATCCAACTAAGAATTCCTGGGGTCGACTCTGAACAAAGAACAGTATGGAGAGGCTTACCTCAAGGATCTGTTTTGAGTCCCCCGTTATATAATATCTACACAGCGAATTTGGCCTCGTCTCTAAATTATGACTGCAAAATTCTTCAGTATGCTGACGATATTGCTTTACTGGTCACTGGCAATTCCATCCAGGATGCCGCTCTATCAATGAATGTCTCTCTATCCTCACTAAACCAATGGCTCCTTGATCACGGGTTATCTCTAAGTGCTCCAAAGAGTACAGCGGTCATTTTTACCCGCAAGCGCTCAGTTCCCCAAGTAGATATAAGTATTGATGGACAAATCATTCCAGTTAAGGATAAGGCGAAGTTTCTGGGAGTAACGCTGGACTCAAGATTGTCTGGGATTGACCACATTAACAACACGGTCAAAAAATGTGAACGCTCTGTGTCGATCCTTAAGGCTTTGGCCGGGGTGTGGTGGGGAGCTCACCCTTATACCCTTAAACTGGTCTATAATGCGCTGACTAGGAGCGCGTTGGACTACTGTTGCTTTCTCTTAGAGCCCTGCAACAGAGAAGCACTCAAGAGGCTAGACAGCATCCAGGCCAAATGCCTGAGAATGATTATTGGTGCCATGAGATCCTCTCCCATAAATGCGCTTCAAAATGAATGTACAGAACCACCCCTATTCCTAAGAAGACAATATTTGGCAGATCGTTTCCTATCCAAAGTATTCTCTCTTTCATCCCATCCTTTACTCCCAATTTTAGAGCAAATCGACCTTTCTTTCAATAACAGTCCTTATTGGAAAAATAAAACAGTTCCTCTATTGATAAATAGGTACAGAGAGCTTAAAAACCTCTCCTCGCCTGTTTGTCAATATCCAATCCTCCCCGTCTTTTCCGCTGCATATGAAACGATCCACTTCGAACCAAAGGCCGTTTTGGGACTGGGCATCTCGAGGAATTCTCAAAACGCTAGACGCGACTTCGAGTTAGCCGTCAAGCGCTACTGGGAAGGATGGAATTTTTTCTTTACTGATGCTTCAAAATTATCATCAAAAGAATGTACAGGAGTAGCGGTATACTTTCAAAATTCAAAAATTGCCCTACTTTTTCAATGTCCACCAGAAACATCAGTTTTTACAGGAGAGTGTATTGGCATTTTAGAAGCCATACACTATATCAAATCACATCAAATTAAAAAAGCAGTAATTTTTTCAGATTCCCTCAGTAGTATTCAGGCCTTAAAACAAAATCAACTTTATAGTAAAATTCACAGTAAAACCATTTTAGAAATTAAGAGCTTGTTGTTTGACTGTTCCCAAAACGGCTTGGATATCGAGATTGCCTGGATCCCTGGTCATTCGGGAATTGTTGGCAACGAGTGCGCTGATTCGTTAGCAAAGTATGCCACATCAAATCCGGCTGATCGAAAGCACTACGTAGCTCATAACTACGATTTGCGAAATGGTGCCAAACCCAAATTGTTCGACTCGTGGACAAAAAAGTGGAATGAGACCTCAAAAGTCAAGGGTATTTACTACTCATCCATACAGCCTGACATCCAGCGGAAGCCTTGGTTTTTTAAATACCCAAAATTGGCCAAACGAACTGTCTCTTCGCTTTGCAGATTGCGACTCGGACATTGTTGTAGCCCAGTGTTTCTGAATAAGATCCATGTTAGGGACAGCTCCCTCTGTGAATGCGGTCTTGCGGACGGTACTTTGGACCATATATTTTTCTCCTGCTCCTTGAATACCAAATCCTTCGACCTCTATGAAGAAATTTCCAAGTGTAACATTCCTCTCCCAACTAACTTCCATTCCCTTTTATGCCATTTCTCTCCCAAAATTATTAGAATTTTAACAACTTTTTTAAATGATAATGATTTGAAATTTTAAATGGTGCGTAATAAATATGTAAATAATATGTATTGTATGTCTTTGTGTTGTGTATCACTTTATTTATATAATAATGTAGAATATTTATGTTTTCTAACACTTGTCCTCGTCTTTTCAGCGACTAACAAAATCTGTAAACCTACCACAAAGTGCAAAGTCGACGGCTCGCCGCTGCGCTACCGTCTAAACGTGACACTGGCAGAATAGTCGACATCGGCTCAATTGCCAAAAGCTAAAAAAAAAAAAAAAAAAATATATATTTGGTGACATAATTAATGAACTGTAATTACAGTGAAATATAGGAAGAAATTGAGATTGGTGACAGGGAGCTTCAATTAAATTGTATTTTCTAAAGCTTTTAACTAAACACGGAGTATCTTTGTGCCTCCAGTAAGTGGACGAAATTACTTCTTCAGAGAGAATGGAAAGTTTATTTCGCAAAGGATGACATGTAAATTGCAAACACCGAGCCATAAATCTATCAGCTAAAAATTGACGTCGTAAATGAAGTGGAGGGTCTCCACATTCCACCTGTAGACAATTAATAGGACTGCTTTTCATTGCACCTGAAACCACTCTAAGTGCCTTGGACTGAACACTGTCAAGTTTCTTAAGACCAGCAACATTAGCAGGCTCCAGCAAAAAGGTGCCATAGTCCAATACGCTTCTAATCAAGGTGTTATAAAGTAATTTTAATGAAAAGGGATGTGCACCCCACCAAACACCAGAAAGACATCTAATTATGTTGATATTTCGTTCACATTTAGCAGTTATATAATCACAGTGTGGTAAACCAGTAAGATGTGTATCCAAAATAAGGCCTAAAAATTTAACCTGGTTTTTAACAGGCATAGGGATATTATTATACTGTACTGTAACTATAGGAGGCTTACGCATCCTTGTAAACAAGACAATGTTGCTTTTATCAATTGACAGGTGTAGACCATTGGTTTCTAGCCAAGTCTTCAGTAAACATAAAGAAGAGGTTAAGGAAGTACAAATATTTTCAACAGAATGACCAGATAAATAAAGAAGTAAATCATCCGCATATTGAAGGACTTGTACTGACTCATTTAAAGAGGATTCCAAATCATAAGTGTAAATATTGTAGAGAATTGGACTAAGTACGGAACCTTGGGGGAGACCTTTCCATACTAAACGGGTAAATGTATACCCTTCAATATGAAGATTTAAAGATCTCTCTGAAAGCATGTTAATTATGAAGTTAGACAGCATTTTTGGAACTTGTAATGAATTCAGCTTTTGTTCCAGGACTGATACCAGGACATTATCGTAAGCTGAGCTAATATCCAGGAAGGCAGCAATTACAGAGTTATTGGAAGAGAAAGCTAAACGAATATCAGTTGTGAACACACTAAGGCTGTCCATCGTACTTCTACCCTTCCTAAAACCAAACTGTGATGTGCCTAGCAAGTTTTTGCTCTCCAAATACCATTCCAAACGATTCTTAATGAGGTGTTCAACAATTTTTGCAAGAACTGTAGAAAGTGCAATTGGTCGATAAGAAGTAACATTAGAAGAAGGTTTGTTTGGTTTTAGAATGGGAATAATCGTTTGAGACTTCCAACTTGATGGAATGCTGCCAGATATCAAAGCTGTATTGATGAGATTTAAATAAATTAAAAGAACAGAGTCAGACAGATTAGCTATAAATGAATATGGTATACCATCTTCACCAGGGGCTGAATCCTTAACATGTGAAAGGACTCCTTTCAACTCACTTAGTGTGAACAGGGAATTCAACTCAGAATTAGGAATAGGAACATATGGAAGGTGGATTAAAGATCTTTGTTCTGGGACTGAAGGGGGAGCTAAATTATCCATAAATTCATTGGCTAATTCTAATGGTAGTTTTGAGGCTGTTGTGTCGCTGAATGCTGACCTGAATCGCCTAATATTTTGCCATACTAGAGATGCATTAACTTCTGGCGAGATAGATGCACAGAATCTTTGCCAACCTTCAAATTTCTTTTTCCTAAGGAGCTTACGAGTTGTTCGAGCAGCTTCTAGGTATATCTGAAAATTGTGGCGAGTCATAGTATGACCATAATTTTTTTCTGCTTCTTTTCTTTTTTTAATGGCTTGAGTACATTCAGCATCCCACCAAGGTGGTGAAGGAATTTTGCCTGTAGCACCATTCTTAATAGGGAAAGTATTATCTGCCACCTCTATTAAAACTCTTGTAATTTGATTAGATAATAACTGAGGGTCATGTAGTTGTAAAGAATCAGATAAGGCAAGCATTCTTTCTTCTACACAATTTTTATATGTATCCCAATCTGCATTTTGAAGTCTGTACTTTAATCGTGGTGTTGGAATGCTAGCAGCTGGTTTTTGATGTGGAAAAGAAATGATTAAAGGGTAATGATCACTACCATAAGAAGACGTTAAAGGAGACCAGGATAATGTTGATGCTAAATCAGGTGTGCAGATTGAGAGGTCAGGGGCGCTTATTCCCTCATCTGGATTCGTTTGGCGTGTTGGGAGACATGTATTTAAAATACACAAATTATTAGAGTCTAGAATTTCCAATAACTTTTCCCCATAGTAATTGGAACTAGAACTACCCCAAGACTGATGTTGTGAGTTAAAGTCGCCCATTACCAAAAACGGTTTAGGTAAAATTGAAAGAAGATTACTTATTTCAGAAAGGATATTTACAGTGGGACGAGAATAATATATACATACTAAACAGATTTTATTTACAATAGCAGCGACAGCAGATATATCATCACTGAGACTTGGAAGAGGAAAAGATTGAAAAGGCAAGTTGTTTTTAATAAGTATGGCGACACCGCCATACCCATCGCTTCTGTCTGTTCTTAGACACGCATAGCCAGGAATTCTAAAAGAGAACCCTGGTTTAAGCCATGTCTCACAGAGAGCGACTGCAAAGGGATCGTATTTGTTCATTATGTAGGACAGATCAGATTTTTTATTCAGAATGCTGCGACTGTTCCACTGAACAATCTTGGATAGATTTGGATCCATTATGATTAAGATTAAACAAGTTAAACAGCGTATCAATTACAGTGGCAACGTTGGACGGTTCAATATTATTATTTTTAGATAATGTGGTAATTAACATGATTATTAAATTTAAAATTTGACTTTCACTATTATTTGTTGTTTTATTTTGGAATGCAACACCATTCCCTGACACAGAAACTTCGTTATTGATTAATGCTTGATGAGCTGTACGGTCATACCCCTTAGCTGTTTTTGGGGGATCCCGAGGTTTAAGGAATACCGTTTTTCTTTGTGAGGAGACAATTGGTGGGTTACGTGATTGGGGCGAAGGTTGTGAATAGAATGAATTTTTAGTGGTATGTGATGGGTCAGATGTTACCACATCTGCATACAATTTTGATATAGGTGGATGTAGCTGAGACGCTTCAGCATACGACACGCAGCTATGGGCCATATAATGCTTAATTGATTTTTGCCTCTCAAATTCTGGGCATTTTTTATTGATGGCGTAATGAATGCCACCGCAATGACAGCACTTACTACTACTCTCATCTTCAATCCTGCAAGTGTCAGCAGAATGCTTCTCCCCACACTTGAAGCACTGAGGGTTCGACCTGCATTGTACCTTTGTATGGCCAAAACGACAACAATTATAGCACTGAATTGTTGGGAATGTATACAATTCCACTGGCATGGAATTGTAACAACAAAACACACGTTTTGGTAAAGTTTGTCCGTCAAAGGTGAGCACGACTGTTTGCGATGGTTTCCACACAGGGGTCGGTTCGTGCACTTTATAATTGAGACGCCTTGCCTTGATAACCTTCCCGCATCCAGCAGGGACAGATATATTTTCGATTATTTCCTCCGGAGACCATTCGGTAGGTACGCCTTTAACAATACCAATGCGACACACATTAATTGATGGAACAAATGCCTTCAATTTCTCTTTGGCCAAACTTGGGTCATCTATAAAAGAATTGGCATCTACGTAACGAGAGAAGCTCAATGATATTCTATTACGACCAATGCGTTTTAATGAACCGTTAATTATATTATTGAAACTGCGTTTTTTAAGAAAATGTCCTAAAGTTATTGGGTGTAATGTTAGGGCCGAGTTTTGAGTATCAGAAATTTTTTGGATGTGTACAACGTATGGCGACAGGTCTGTGGCTTCGTACAAAGCCCTAGTAACCTGTGGCGCCTTCTGGGGAAGATCAGACTTAATGAGGTTTTCAGTCTGGGGTCCATCCACAGAGCATGGAGTGGATTCTTGCTGAACTACAATTGAACTTTGACTGAATGTGACTGATTCATTATCGCAATGGCAATGAGTTCCTTTATTTATTTCAGATAAAGTGTGTGAATGATTATTTCGCCTTCTTTTATTGCAATTTTTGCATACTTTACGTGGAGCTCTAGTCCTTTTCCGCTCCGATCTGGTTATGGACGAGTCGGTATCCATACTGGATTCTATAATAGTAATATTAAGCCCGACCGAGGGGACTGTGCCCCCCGGATCAGGTGGTTCGTTGTCCATTGTGGCCACTGGCCAGAAAAAATAAAATATAAAAAACTTACCCTATATATGAAGAATTATATCTACAAACAATTAAATTAACTAATCTAATGAATATTTACATAAATCTACACAACTTATCTCCAATCGCAAACGTTTTTTATTATTTAAAAGTTTTCTTTTGAAAAATCACGCCCGCCAAATTCGATGACTCCCGCGCTTTTTTGTTGCTTGAGGTTTTTTTTTTTTTTTTTTTTTTTTTTTTTTTTTTTTTTTTTTTGTTTATGGCGTTGCACTATTCGTGCTTATTGCTGCTTGAGGTTGTTGACAACGTTATGTGCTTGTTTGACACTTCTGGTAGCATCTGGCATAGGGATGAGACGTATTTACCATACGAGGTTTGTAAACCAGGGCTTTGCTTCAAAGTACGGCGCCCTGGTACGGGCAGGAAAAACTTGCAAGTGTGAAAGTATTTGCTACCTAGCATCGAGCGCAGGCAGGGCTTGAAAATACTTGCATATGAAATCGATCCATGTTCCTATATAAATAAGGAGCACAATCGTATTTGCAAATAAAAAAACTTTTAACTTCCAAGTATTTTTATCTTGACACGATTTTGCTCTTTATTCGTAAGGCAACACGAATCAATTTCCTATGAAAGTATTTTGGCGGCGACGCGCGCGGAAGCCAACGCCGCGAGTCCCTCGCTGCCCGCGACCGCGCCTTTAGCGTCCGAGTTAAAAATACTTGTATAGGAAATTGATTCGTGTGGTCTTATGAATAAGGAGCATAATCGAATCAGCGAAAAATACTTGATAGTTCAGTTTTTATTTGCAAATACGATTATGATTCTTATTTGTATATCATCACAGACCGATTTCCTATGCAAGTATTTCCAACTCTGGGTACTGCAAGAAGCAAGTTCGGGGTTCATCGGTAGCCTTGGCAGCCATGCGAAATATTCCGATGCTTTCCGAATCCGAGTGCTGTAACAATGGCCGCATTCCGAGTTACGCTTAAAAGTGATAATATCGTAAATCAAAAAAAAAAAACACAAAATCATATTCATAAATTAATTAAATGAAATCTTTTAACTACGCCTACTAATACTAAGTTTCTAAAACCAGCTCATGACAAAATACCATACATAAATAATTCTCTTAGCAGACAGTCCTAAGCCTGTGATTAACGAAGTAGGAAGGAAAGATTTCATTTTATCTACAAACAACTCTAGAAGATTGTGGAACGGTACGAAAGACTATACCCTATACCGAATGCTACTAAATACTTTAAAGTATTTTTATACCTGGTTTTCAACCCTGGTATTTTTACATACTCGTACTTGGAAGCCCTGGTATTGAATTTTGCAAGTATATCCCATCCCTAATCTGGCATCACAGACTATGGCGCGGTTCCGATTTCCGATAAAAGTGATTATTTCGCGAATCCGACCAAATTTAATAGTCGCAAAATATATGGGCTATGAGGATCAATTCGACAAAAGGATATAGCAATTTTGAATACTACATCGAATACAATATAAATATCTGAGTTCATTTCTTTTTGAATCACTCAAATCCATCGAGAAATTATGAAGTTTAATCTTTGTTTCTTGTTTATTTATGTTTTATGGTAAATAGGAAACATGGAAGTCGGATTTACCCAAGGCCCAGTCGGACAATCTCGCGAAGATTGATTCGTTTATGGTTGAAAAGTAAAAAAAAAAAAACAATTTATTCCAGTGCACAGGTAGGTACTACGTTTCAGAATGTTTTTATTTGGCAGGTAGGTACCTTTTTCGTGTTTCTACAATGTGTAGGCACCTCTCTACCTATTTTAAATAATATTTCTTACTAGCTTCTGCCCGCGACTTCGTTCGCGTAAAATTTCCTGCTCCCCCAACCCATCCCGTCGCATCGAATCGCCTGCCCGTGCGAGGTCTTTGTATGCGTGACGTTTTTCTTTGTGCTCGGCTCCTAAGGGACTTTGCGTGACCTTATTTAATATATAGTCTATAGCCTTCCTCGATAAATGGGCTATGCAACACTAAACGTACTTAACTCTTCAGCTTTTACTTGGGTGTGCTACGCAATGAATTTTTTTAGACCAAGGCGCGCGCATTTGATGTGTTTTATGGAATTTTTCACTTTTCCTTCGAAAAATAAAAAAAATATTACCCACGTGTTGAGATTTATATGTGAGGGGGTCATAAAGGGGGTCGAAAATTTTATTATTTTTGCGATAGGAAACGCCATTTTCGAGATATGAGCAAAAGAAAAGGAAAACAAAAATACAGTACTGTTTTTGCACGTGAAGGCGAGGCGTTCGTTGGTGTGAATTTTAGTTTATAACTACTAGTTTTAATCCACACCTTTTTAATCGCGATTAAAAATAGATTTAGTTAAAATAAATTATTATAGTCAAAATTTTTGAAATGCAGTTTAAAGTACTTTTAGTTAAGGGGACATGGGGCGTCGCTCCTTATGAAAGTACACCACTTCTTTCTATTTTTTGGGTATTTTGGGACACAAAATAACAATTTGTCCGGTGTAGCAACACTTGTATTTTCGCATCGTGGCACGATACAATATTGTAAGAAGACATTATTCGTTTAAATGTACTGCGAGTCACGTAACTAAAGGCAGAAAGAACGTGCGTGGTGGTGCCGCGGACGCGAACGTGGAAAATGACGTCATCAACGAATTGTGCGTATTGGCGAGCGTTTTTGAAAATGCAAAATTAAAACCGCTCTAACTTCGTCATTTTTGGTCCAATTTTAATAATTCTTTCACTGAAATAATTGGTTTAGGTATGACTGTAATTCTACATATTTAACTAAAATCGTCGCTGATCCTCATTGAGTAATAATTGTGACGTTCCGCGTTGGTCGGATTCGCGATATTATCGCTTTTGTCGTAATTCGGAACGCAGCGTATATTTACGCTTGCATTGTTCATCTATTAAGGCGGTTGTACACTTTTGCCATTGAGTCAAGCAAGGGCGAGCGAGAATGCGAAAGGCTTCATGTTCATGACGCCTGAGCCGCATTGGCGTCAGACTACGTGATAATACATACGAATAATTATCACGCAAGCGCCTCCCTGCCAGGGTTGCGAAAGTTGTTCGAAAGTTCGAAAGAGACACCGTGGGAAGCTACGATGACATTTTTGCCAACGAAACTGTAAAGACTTTTACACAAGTTCAGAAATATTCTAAAAATGCTTCATAATTTATTATTTTTTCAACAAATACGTGAAACTCACCACATGGCCGTCTAAAAACTTTTCTGTCCGCGTTTTTCAATTATGCACAACAGTAACCCATTGTTTTTTTGTTAAGTTGTCGTCTTATGGTATGTATGGGTCGGTTCACATCTGACGGAAGATGCGTCGAGCGTATCATCGTTCGCGTCTATTCGGTCTAATAGTGTGTTTTCATATCTGACGGAAGATGCGTCGGGCGTAATTTTGTACTTCTGTGATAAATCATTATGTATCAAACATTTTCAATGCAAGAAAACTTCGAACGATCTGTACACAAACGATTTCCGCTGATGTTACGCCTAATCTGAATACATCAGTCAAAATACGCGTGGCGAAACGTTGCCGCTCTTTACGTCGGGCGACAATGCGTTGACGGAAACGGAACAGACGCTGTACGCTCGACGCACTAACGCATCATTGGTTAAGTGTGAAAGTGAATGTTTTCTCATATAATTGTCTGTTCTGGCGTTACGCGACCGATAATACGCGACGCATGTGTCTTCCGTCAGATGTGAACCGACCCTATAACAGTAATAAAATCTTATCATTAACTTACTTCGCTTGTATGTGGTTCCAAGCGCTTCGTGGCATCGGATTGAGCTGAATATTGATATGGTGGTAATTTATTAAAATTATACTATAAAAGGACGACATATTTAATAGTAATTTGTCATATTTTTCCATTTACATTCTAATAAATCTATACCATCTATACCAATATTATAAAACTGCAGAGTTTGTTAGTTTGGTTGAACGCGGTAATCTCAGAAACTGCTGATCCGATTTGAAAAAATATTTTTGTGTTGACTAGCCTATTTATTAAGGAAGGCTATAGGCTATATAACATCACGCTACAATAAAAAAGATCGGAGCAGCAACGAGAAATGGACGAAACCTGGCAGGCAATTCGATGCGACGGGAAGGGTCAGCATAGCAAAAATTTGACGCAGATGAAGTCGCGGGCAGAAGCTAGTACCCTAAATTAGATTTATCATCATCTTCATTTCATCCAAAAGACGTCCACTGTTGGACATATGTAGGCCTCCCCCAAAGGGGGGGGGGGATTGCCGTAACCGCCACGTTTGGCAGGCGGGTTGGTGATCGCAGTATGATAGGCTGTTTTCATATCTGACGGAAGATGCGTCGGGCGTAATTTTGTACTTCTGTGATAAATCGTTCTGTATCAAACATTTTCAATGCAAGAAAACTTCGAACGATCTGTACACAAACGATTTCCGCTGATGTTACGCCTAATCTGAATACATTAGTCAAAATACACGTGGCGAAACGTTGCCGCTCTTTACGTCGGGCGACAATGCGTTGACGGAAACGGAACAGACGCTGTACGCTCGACGCACTAACGCATCATTGGTTAAGTGTGAAAGTGAATGTTTTCTCTTATAATTGTCTGTTCTGGCGTTACGCGACCGATAATACGCGACGCATGTGTCTTCCGTCAGATGTGAACCGACCCTATAACAGTAATAAAATCTTATCATTAACTTACTTCGCTTGTATGTGGTTCCAAGCGCTTCGTGGTATCGGATTGAGCTGAATATTGATATGGTGGTAATTTATTAAAATTATACTATAACAGGACGACATATTTAATAGTAATTTGTCATATTTTTCCATTTACATTCTAATAAATCTATACCATCTATACCAATATTATAAAACTGCAGAGTTTGTTAGTTTGGTTGAACGCGGTAATCTCAGAAACTGCTGATCCGATTTGAAAAAAAAATTTTGTGTTGACTAGCCTATTTATTAAGGAAGGCTATAGGCTATATAACATCACGCTACAGTAAAAAAGATCGGAGCAGCAACGAGAAATGGACGAAACCTGGCAGGCAATTCGATGGGACGGGAAGGGTCAGCATAGCAAAAATTTGACGCAGATGAAGTCGCGGGCAGAAGCTAGTACCCTAAATTAGATTTATCATCATCTTCATTTCATCCAAAAGACGTCCACTGTTGGACATATGTAGGCCTCCCCGAAAGGGAGGGGGGGGGGATTGCCGTAATCACCACGTTTGGCAGGCGGGTTGGTGATCGCAGTATGATAGGCTGCAATGCATAGAGAACGCTGCTGCCCATTCTCTAGTATATCCCTTAGTAGATTACTATCTATACAAATGAATACTAAAGTACACTTAGTTGAAGTATTCGTCCGAATCTCTGCCATCAGGATACGTGCCCAGAAGACTGGCAGCATTGCCACGATGAGTGGCAATTCTTATACATTGGCCAAAGAATGACTCAACCCTCTGATCACGTGAAGTGACGACTAGTATTCATAATTATTTTTATTTTCAATGTTACGTATTGTTACGATAATGTACCCCATTTTCATGGAATGAGTTACTACAATACATGACATACTGAAACTATAAAAAAACCTTACACAGTTAGGTAAAATGTAAAATGTAATCATGCATCAAGGTCATCATAGTACATACTATTCTATTATATTTTTATGAAATGGCAAGTAAAGCCGATGTCGACTATTCTGCCAATGTCTAAAGTGAGTTGAGGAAACAAGTGTGCATGGCAAATTCAGAATTATAGTAATTTAAAAATAACTGAGGACAAGAGTGAAATTCTCTGATTGATAGAGTTGACACACATGTAGATCTTGATTGGGGTTAGTACGGGAAGAATAACTTATAGTTTTATGTTATTGTGACGGATGAAGGACATCAGCGCCACAAGCAATTCAGGAGAGGAATATGTTAACAATGAGGGGAAATTAATGGAAAGAGGGATTTAAATTTAGGGAGACGGCTATATAGATCTAAAAGTGGATCATTGCTTGAGCATTCGAAAAATATGTGATCCAGCGTGCCCATAGTACATACTAATTCCATCCCATGCATGGACGCACAATTGACAATGACATTGACACAATGCCCGATGACGTACGTGGTTTGCTTTGACGTGCAACTGACTTAATGTTTACGTTTGATTTAGAATTGAGCTTTTTCTTTTGGCAACGAATGGTATCGTGTAGTACAGTGTAAATAAAATAATTACAATAATTCTTCACTCATATACTATCCTGTGATTTCAAGAATTACTTAGTTTTACATTAGTTTTTCTAAATGTTAATAATGCATGAATTCGACCTTTATGATGACTATGCAATTGCAGAGGTCGTTCCTGATCATATTTTAGAAACTATATTTTCATTTCTACGTTTAAAAGATCTCCGCAATTGTGCTTTGGTATGTAAGAGTTGGTTTAGAATTCTTAGTGATGAAAATAATGACGTTTGGCGATTACATTGTGTGAAAAGGTTAGCAGCAGAAGTTATGAAATCTGATTTACTATCCACTGTTAATACCTACAAATCAAAACTGAGGGCATTTTACCATGCGTGGAATCCTCATGACTGTTCAAGAAACATATATGTCAAAGCCAATGGATTTACTTTACACAGGTGGGCTGTACTGTTAATAATAATGCTTCCTTTTTATTTAATATATTATTTTAAGGTTCCACACTTTATGCCTCTAAGTATCAATATTCAACAGGAATCCTGTAGCACAAAGTACTGATGCATGTAGAGGAAAAGTTGGATTTTACAATGGAAGACATGCTTGGGAAGTCATATGGGAGGGACCCTTGGGTACTGTAGCTGTAGTAGGTATATCAACAAAAGATGCGCCCTTGGAATGCCATGGATATGTGGGGTTACTGGGGTCTGATGAACAGAGCTGGGGATGGAATTTAGTTGATAATCATTTGTTGCACAATGGTGACACTCAAGGACATTACCCTCTCCTAAATAATTGTCCAAAGTACCAGGTGAGAGATTGCCTCCATACGTAGCATATTAAACTTGTGACCCAAATCTGTTTATTAGTTAAAAGTAATGACAGGTATAAAAAAATCTGTAAATTATTATACCTGTCATATAATGGCTTAATTTTAAATTATTTTTATCTATTGTGATATCCTACCATCATACTACTATTATAAATGTAAAAGTATGAATGTTTAGATGTTTGCATGTTTGTTACTCGATCACCCCTAAAATGGCTGAATGGATTTGGATGAAATTTGGCAAACACATACAAATAGTTTATAACCTGGATTAACATATAGGATACTTTCTTTCCTTGTAGGATTTTCCTGTGGGATCATTTTCAACCTCCATGCAGGCGAAGCCACTGACATAAGCTAGTAATAATATAATTGTAGATGCATCACCTTCACATATAAATAATGTTTACAAAATGGTGTAATAGATTTTAAAAGAGTAATACTGGAGGTTCTTGCCCCCTCTACTCCATTTGAAACTACCTTTTTGGAAGGGGCAACCAGGATAAGTTTTTTTTTTTTTGCAAAAGTCTTTAGGGTTTTAAATGTTTCACACACATTGCATTACATCATTCGAGATTTCCACTGCCTATTTATGAATACATGAAGCAAAAACTTTGAATACGCTTTTTACGAAAATTTCTGAAGAGAGATGAGTATGTAATTTGACACAGTTAAAGTTTGTATGCAGGAGTGAGGAAAGCTAATATTTTTTTTTATAATATGCATTAAAAAATATTTGTTTGAAATAATTTTGTTGTACATTGGGTGACCACTGGTAAGCATACATTTTTTAAACAAAACTGTTTAGCTTAAATAGGTAATTATACTGAAATTAACTTTATTATATTAAAAATGAGTATGAACTTATGATATGGGGACAATACAGCTTTAAATTAATTCATATTTTCTGTAGGAGGGTCTACAATTTATAATAATAATCTTTTTTTGGGCTGTTGTGTAAATAGTTAGCTAGCTTTTAATGATTGTTGTTTCTGGTTTCAGGTTGGTGAGCGCATACGAGTGATCCTAGATTGTGAAGATAACACTTTATCTTTTGAAAGAAATTATGAATTCTTAGGAGTCGCATTCAGAGGTAAATTTCAAAATAAAATGTAATGTACAGTCATGTTGTTAAATATGTTACATAGACAGTTCATCAATCATATCTGATTGGGTCATAAGGAGATGGAAAATAAAATTATTTCTTTGGAAAGCATACACATTAGAGGCTCAAATATGTGAGATCAAAAAAACAACATCCGCCGCCACGCCAGTCCTCCCCCAAGCGTCGCCACATCGACCGGTTCTATTTCTCGCATCCAGCAGATCCCTGCAACTTTCACCAGGTCATCAGTCCACCTTGCAGAAGACCTTCCATCGCTACGTCTTCTGGTACGCGGTCGCCACTCCAGAATCTTTCGGCCCCATTGGCCACCCATTCTACAAGCTATCTGCCCGGCCCAGTGCCACTTAAGTTGGGCAAAACTTTGGGCTATGTTGATTATCTTGGTTCTCATATGGATGTCTTAATTTACGGGTCGACCACGTACGGCAACAAGCATATCCCTCTCCATCCCTTTGGGTGACTTTAAGCCTTCTATAAGGCCCATTGAACCACGTTTCACTACCCATAGTCATTACTGGCGAACAAGCACTGGACAGACTTTCGTCTTTTGACATTGTTGTGTATGAGACAAGAAGATTATATAATTATTACGCAGCTTTTCGAACGCTGCCCATGCGGGTCTTATTCGACGATTGACCTCTTTATCGAAGTTGGACATAGGTCAGGAGGGTAGGAGGTTAGATAGCTAACTGGGCTGTTTGTCCTAGGTAAACAATAATCGTGTACTACTTCGAGTGTAGAATCTCAGATCTTTTTGGGGGTTAGTGGTTAAATGGGCATTTGACATGATCTTTGTTTTGTCCATGTTCATTTTAAGACCCACTCTTTCGGAAGTTCTACTGAGGTCATCGACCATTGTAATAAGGTCGTCCTCCATGATCTTAGCCATGTCTACTATCGTTGGCAAATCGAAGGATGTAGTCGCGATTGATTTTGATGCCAACCAACTCATTTTCAGTCCCTCAGTCAGTTTCCAAAGATTACGTCTCCCTCTCACCGGATCCGATCCTGCAGACGGAATGGCACAGCAGCGTTTTCATAAACACTTCAGCAACTCGCAGTTGTACCGATCAATCTGTCATCGTTGGAGAGAATGCAGTACCTACCGCCCAAATCTCGAACCGGATCGAAGGCTTTTTCGTAGTCCACAAACGAGGAATTTTGAAAGTCGTCCAAACTACGCGCAAGACGGTTCAAGACGGAGTCTTCAAAAAAGATTGTAGACATGGCTCGGAAGTGAGATGGGCCTATCAGGCATATTAAGCAGCATTTTAAACAAAAGTATGTGGCAGGATCAGTTAGCTTCTTTTTTCTATTAGTACGATGGGACTGGTCCCATGTAGACTATCTGAACACTACATCAAAATTAAGGATACTGCATCGGCTTTATGATATTCTTTTTAATATTTGCCTACTCAGTTCACAGGAATATGAGAACTTGTTGTGGTCAAAAATATCTGACATTCCACTGGAAGCAAAAACATATGGCATTCCATTGGAAGCATAAATATATGACAGTAATGTTTGAATATATATATATTATCATCTACCAATCCGCACTGGGCCCGCGTGGTGGATTATGGCCCGCTCCCTCTCACCGAGAGGAGGTATGTGTCCAGCGACTGATCAAGAGTTCTGACCGCCCTAAGCTAACTAGGTTACACTGTTTAAATTCCGAATTTCCCATACAAAATGAAGTTAAAATTTACGCCCGTCATTGCGAGGCGGATTAAACAAAACTCGCACTGGACACTCTGTTGCCAGCTCACCCACTCGCTCGACCACCGACGGATTCGAGTAACAAGTCGGTGTTTCTTTTACGCGCGCTTTTTAAAGTTTCAAAATTTGTTGTTAAAATCAGGGACTCTCAAGCGCATTTAGTTTTAGTGTTTTGTCTCGTTGAAATATGTAGGGTAGATGCAATGATGCTAGATTAGTGCATGCGAAGACACGATATCAGCGCCCCCCCCCCCCCCTCCCCCGATCCTTGCGCCCTAGGCTGCAGCCTAATTAGCCTAAGGGTTAATCAGGCCCTGCATGTGTCCCAGCAGTGGGAACATAACGCGGCTGCGTGGCTGATAATAACGTAAAGTAGGTGAGTATTAATTTTATAGTAGACTCAAGTATGTAGGCAAAAAGTAAATAATAGTGAAACTGTTTTCATCTAGTTGTCTACAAAAAAAAATATTGACGAAACGAAAATATTACGAGAAATTCACACGGTAAGCTCGAATCTACTCTAATCTAACTAGCCTGTATTATCCCACTGCAGGGCAAAGGCCTCCCTCTCCTTTTTCCACAGAATTAAAATATAATGATTAAAAAATATATGAATTAAATTAAAAATGTTAAAAACGTAATAAATAATAATGTTGTGGTTGTATATCGCAAGAATTCAAGATTTCCTATTACTTACATTTAGAGATCTTTAAAATAACTTGAAATATTACTTCAGTCAGATTTTTATGGTGCTAAAGTGGTGTCAGATATTTTTAATCGCAATAAAATGTATATTCATTCTTCTAAACTGTACTTATGCTAATATTTATAACGCAGGGCATATCCAATATTTATTTATGCATTTATAGGTAACACAGTTTTGCATGCAAAACTATTGTTTTGTGGAAATTCTTAGTCATTGTGGCCAATCTCTTAGAGGTAAGAAGTAAGAAAGATATTAACTTGAAAAAAAAGTGGTTAAAATGATAAGGAACTCATAGAAATTAGGAAAAAATACTATTTGCTGGCCCATTTTAGATAGCCTTACATAATTATAATAAATATATTTTCTTGCTTACAGGCCTTCCACATAAGAAACTGTTTCCAACAGTTTCAGCTGTCTACGGCAACACCGAAGTGTCCATGATATATTTGGGTCCGCCAGCAGATGGCTGATAGTAAATGAGTATGCCTAGAAAATTGACAGTTTCTAGTCAAAATGCAATAATGTGATATAATTTACTATTTTGAGGCTATTATTATTTAATACTAGCTGACCCGACAGACGTTGTCCTGTTTTAACGATATATATAAAATGAATCCCTATTTCCTTGCTGGACCGATTTCACTTTTTTTTTTTCACTTAGTTTTTTTCTTTCATAAGAACCTTCTCCTGACAATAAAAAACACAACAAAAAACAAAAAGTGAAATCGGTCCAGCCGTTCACGCGTGATGGCGTGACCAAGGAAAATAGGGATTGATTTTTATATATATAGATTATTATGTTACCGTAAAAGCTTAAATAGCAAACGATTATTTTATTATTTACAAGTGGGGAGAGAGTTAGGATTTAAATATAATCATGTTCAACTGTAATTATTACAAAAATTAATACTTTTTCAAAACAAAAAAAAAAACACTCACACTGTCGCCAATATATTAATGTCAAGATCAAGCCAAGATCCAACATTAAGAGGAAACATTGTCACGTGGTCATTGGTGTTCATTCCGTACAGATACTACTCCAAATACTTTTACGTTATTGTTTATCTAAAAAAAAATACGCCATTGCCGTGGTAGATATAGTTGTGTGTACACAAAAAAAAATGGAATAAGCAATATCATTAACCAAGGAGAGAACAGAAGAATACGCTTTTATGGAAATAATGCCAAGTACCGCGTTTCCTCTGATTGTTGGGATCTTATGACATTCATGTTTTGGCGACAGTTTTGGATGATTTTTTGGAAAATCTCGAATAATTTACCGTGATATATTTACCATTATTTGAGTGTTTACTGTATAATACAGGCGTTATATTTTACATTGGTTTTTACAGATTGTGGTAGATTTGGATTTTGATCAATTAATTATGACATGTTCGATAATGATTAATTACGTTCTCGTATCAAAACCACGCTGAAAAAAAAACTCGTGCATAGTATGGATACCGGATCAAATTAAACTAGTTAGCGAAACTCCGTAGACGCGATGGAAAAAAGAATATTTGATAATATATTATTCAACGACTACACTATTGTAGTTAAAAAACTGATATTTCAGAATCAGCTTTTGTTTTTGTTTAAACGTGACGAAACAAAAACTGCCTTTCTCAAGTCATATTTCCAGTTAACTTTTGGTATGAATAAAATATAATATATTTTTTATTAGTGTTACGAGTTTCTCTGTTTTAATTTGATCCTGAATACATGTACCTGGGGAATTGACGTACGCTTCGAATTCTTAAGAGGTGAATTTTACTATGCTTTAACGGAGTACCAGCACGCTGTCAATTATGACTACATAAAAGATATGTAGTAATGAATTTTATGATGGTTTAATAACCATGGTTGCCATGATATTTTATGTATATAATTATCAAAAAAAAAAAAATGTTAATTGACTTAGGGCTGATTTTTCAATTGCCTGATTTATGAGGAAGTGCTTTAGAATTTTTGAGATTTCCCCGTTGCTATGCATACAAAAACTGTCAAATATAAATCGAACGTCAAAAATATCGCCACTATAAAACGGGGGACATATCGAGGTTTTCCTACCACTGGATGCATCTTGACTATCCAACGCCTTATTTGCGTAACACGCCATTAATCACTATCGGAATAATTTAGAAAGATTTGTTAATCCATTGCTTCATATTTATGTTCGAAAAACCCGTTAGCTATGTAGGTATAGGTCACCCCACTACCGCCTTTCTTTTACAAAAATACTGGCCATATCAGTTTTTAACCTATAAAGAACTGGTTGGTGTCCAATGTCTAAAGTTATTTCAATTACTTACACGATTTATAGAATATAGTGTGCAGTTAATTTGTATTATTATATAGTATTATAAATTAATTATTAGAAAACATAATTTAAAGGATTAGGTCAATAATTTATTGATGTAGGTAAGATCCGACAAATGTGTGATGCCGCATGTACCTGAATTATTATTTATTTTAATCCTGAGAGTAAGAATGAAAGCTTGCAAGTCGGTCTGAAGGTCTCGCTGAGAACCACGAGGTCAAAGCATTTTTCGAGCTACACTGTCTCTTGGCGCCTAGTTTCAAAAAGCCGCCCGAGTTTGTACCAATTGTGCAATATTTTAATAATTGTCTTTACTAAGATAAAATAAATCTAGTAGATTTTTGGAAAGTTGTTAAATTTGTGATGTCTTGTTACATCGTATAGAATTTGATCGGAAAGTTCAAGATGCGTCTGTGTGAGTGTGAGAACGTCGAGACCACACAGTTCCCGGTTTTCTAGCTAGAGAAGTGAATATTTTAAGCTGTTTAATATTATCGGAAGCCTTAAATAGGTAGTTATCTATGAAGGCGTCGAAGGTCAGCCAGATTAAGTGCTTTATTTGTAAATACTTTGATATTTTTCTAAGAGCTGATTCTGCCTGCGGCGGTGTGTTGTTAAGAAATTATTGTTTTCATGTCAATCTCAATAGATTACTTATAACGATTTAGTATATTTGTAGACATAACATCGTTAATCTAAGCCGCAGAGTTGCTGCGAGGATTAGTAATGTCTGCCTTAAATAGAGTTAGAAAGGACTCGAGTCTTCGAGTCCTAATTTTAAAGACTCGACTCAATTATGCAAGACTCAGTGTGCTCAAAAGGCTCGGAGTCTTCAGATAAGCACCGAGTCTTAAAAACGGCTCGAGTCTTAAAAAGGACTCGAGTTTTAAAATGAACCCGAGTCTTAAAGAAAAACTCGGAGTATGAAGATGAAACTTGTACCTCATCATTCGAAAAGACTCGAAAGAAGGCAATAAATTCAAATTAGTGGTTATGATGTAACTTTGCGTTCAAAAAAATCTGACGAGTTATTCAAGTTTTTTCGAATGATGAGCTACAAGGCTCGAGTTCATTTTAAGACTCGAGTCCTTTTTAAAACTCGAGTCCCTTTTTTAGACTCGAGAATGACTAGGGCTCGGCTTGACTCTCCGAGCCTTTTGAACACACTGAGTCTTGCATAACAGAGTCGAGTCTTTAAAATTACGACTCGAGGAGTCGAGTCCTTTGCAACACTAGCTTTAAACCGTCCTTATTACCTTACCTCATAACACGGTAATATTAATGAAATACTTTTCGTCGTACTCACGAGACAACACTTAAAAATAATCACTAGACCTTTTGCACACGCGTATTAGATTGAAATGTTTACAATCTGTCGTTTTTTTTTTATGCCAGTTTCAACTTATTACCTAGCTAGATCCTTAATATTTCATGAAAATGTACCTATCTTTATTTTTAAGTTGACGTCTCTTGACTGCGGTAGTGAGGGCCAGAATCTCTAAAAAAAATAAGCGCGTAAAAAACTGATTGGTCGAATGATTTATCAGCAGCCAATCGAAACAGTTTACGCGCGTTTATAGTGGTAGTTTTTGGCATTTCGCTAGTCTATATCAGGTTGTTTGTTGATTGTTGACTTTTAATGAAATAGTTTAGTCGACATACACATTGGTGCCGATTCTGTTGTCACAAAATTCTCTAAACTAAACTAAAAATCACTAAAATTTGGTTTAATCCTGTCAAACGACGATTTCCTATTCTGAAATAGACTAAAGTGACACAACTTAACTATATTTTAGTTTGACAGCACTAAGATTGCACTGAGTTATTAGTTTAGTGAAAATGTCAATTTTGCTATTCTGAGTTTGCCGGTTTTCACCAAAAAATTTGACTATAATAATTTATTTTAACTAAATCTGACTATTTTTTAATCGCGATTAAAAAGGTGTGGAATAAAACTAGTGGTCATGAACTAAAATTCTCAACAACGCCTCGCCTTCACGTGCAAAAACAGTTCTGTATTTTTTATTTTCTTTTTGCTTATATCTTGAAAATGGCGTGTCCTATCGCAAAAATAATGAAATTTTCGGCCCCCTTAGTATACCCCGGCACATTTAAATCTCAACACGTGGGTAATATTTTTTTTTATATTTTTCAAACAAAAGTGAAAAATTCCATATAAAACACGTTGAGGCTGCCCCCCCCCCACCACGCGCCTTCGTCTCTCAAAAAATTCATTCTACGCAATGCACACACAAGTACAACGTTGCGAAACCAAAAGAAAAAAAATACCACGCTGAGTCGCGATTGTCAAATTCGATTTTAGTCGTGTCAAAATAATTTTTAAATTTAGTGATTTGTCCTTGCAGAATAGCGTTACAATTCTCATAGCCAAAAGTAAGGAATTTTAGAGATAGTTTAGTTAGTTTAGTTCGTGTACAACAGAATCGGTACCACTGACTATAAAATCGCGGCGCCCGTTTTTTCTTGCATTGGATTTTCCATTCCTGTTGTTTAGCCGAGCTAAGCAGTGTGTGACAAAATCCGCGATTTTATTACGTCGACTAAACTATTTCATTAAAAAGTTATTGAATTAATTAACTGCGGGGGGGGGGGGGGGGGGGTAGTCTTATTTGTTACGGACGCGGTTCATATTTTTTGATCAAATTACAACCTGACACTTACCCTCATATTGGAAAAAACGGCTACTTAATCGCGATCATTTTCGTTCGACACACTCACCCCTAGTTTATCAAAACTAAACAAGTGCAGGCACTAAAATTATATTTTGGTAGTAGGACTTGAAATATAAATGGTTCTAGAATAATATTACCATCACCTGAAGTGTCTATAAAAGCTTGTTTCATGATATTGTGTTTACAATTACCTACTCTTTCATTAAGACAATGATCTAACAATTAGAATTTGGGACATCCCAAAACAAGAATGCTGTAGTTATGTTACTAGATAATTATATGTTAACTGGATACGCCTGTTCAATATGTTTTTCTATGGGTAGGTGCTTAGGTGCTACTTATTACTACTTTACCCATTTTGTTACCTTTAAGCTAACAGATCATCGAGGCGGAACTGCGGAGGTGCGGACAAAAATTATCCATTTTTTCCCTTCGCATGTTGAGCGGCACCCGTTTAAAATCAAGGGACCAATTAGTTTAATTTCCTACGCTGCGCCTCAATGAAGTGTTAGCCTTAGGTAGGTACCTAATGGTTGATATCTTTTTAAGGATTTTATTCACATGTTGGCTAATAGAACATTCATAATTATTAAGTTTTAATTTTAAGTCGTGCAATATATAACTAAGTTGCTACTTACACATTCTACTAACACCTCTGGGTTTTGAACATTTCACTGTAGAACGTTTACGAAGTTTTTAACCAGTACGTAAATTTTAACAAATTAAACGTAAACGAGTTATAATAACCATGCAATTATTATTTTGATATATCTTAGTACAAAAAAAATTAGGTTATCGTTAACGAATGAAAAACGTTAAGATGTTCATTTTGAAACTGGTTTTTATGGTAACTTGCGCGCGGCGCCGGCGAGGGTGAAGGACTGAGCGTAGCTACCTACCACTTGTTCGATCGGTCAAAATTCTAAGAAGTTCAAACTTCGAACTTCTTAGAATTTTGGAAGGAAGGTTAAGCTAGTGATCGTGTGGAAGAATTAGACAACTGAGAGAGCAGAAATATGTGACCCGAAGGAAGCGCAAACTTACACCTTATTTAATTGATACTGGCAAAATAAAAAACATTGGCTTAGTTGTATAGGAAATAGGTTATTCATTTCATATTAATTCATTTCAACTTTCAACATTATTGTCACATATTTATGTTGTTAAAATGATATCAGGTATTTTTAAAGACACTCTTCTAAATTAAACCTAAAACGTAGATATGTATAGCGCAAGACATGTCCTTTTCAAGCGACGAAAAAAAACGGAGGAGGTTCTCAATTCGACGCGGATTTTTTTTTTTTTTTTATGTATGATCACGCATAACTTTTTACATAGTGGTCCGATTGTGACAATTCTTCTTCTATTGGAAAGGGTATACTCCCAAGGTGGTCCCATATAAATTTGGAAAACAAAATCGAACCCTAAGGGTTGGAAAACAGGGGATGATTGATTGTTCACTCACTGATTGTAACGTATAAACACGCATAACTTGTTACATAGTGGTCCGATTGTGACAATTCTTCATCTATTGGAAAGGGTTTACTCCCAAGGTGGTCTCATATAAATTTGGAAAACAAAATCGAACCCTAAGGGTTGGAAAACAGGGGATGATTGATTGTTCACTCACTGACACTCACAACTTTTTACATAGTGGTCCGATTGTGACAATTCTTCATCTATTGGAAAGGGTTTACTCCCAAGGTGGTCTCATATAAATTTGGAAAACAAAATCGAACCCTAAGGGTTGGAAAACAGGGGATGATTGATTGTTCACTCACTGACACTCACAACTTTTTACATAGTGGTCCGATTGTGACAATTCTTCTTCTATTGGAAAGGGTATACTCCCAAGGTGGTCCCATATAAATTTGGAAAACAAAATCGAACCCTAAGGGTTGGAAAACAGGGGATGATTGATTGTTCACTCACTGATTGTAACGTATAAACACGCATAACTTGTTACATAGTGGTCCGATTGTGACAATTCTTCATCTATTGGAAAGGGTTTACTCCCAAGGTGGTCTCATATAAATTTGGAAAACAAAATCGAACCCTAAGGGTTGGAAAACAGGGGATGGTAGATTGTTCACTCACTGACACTCACAACTTTTTACATAGTGGTCCGATTGTGACAATTCTTCTTCTATTGGAAAGGGTATACTCCCAAGGTGGTCCCATATAAATTTGGAAAACAAAATCGAACCCTAAGGGTTGGAAAACAGGGGATGATTGATTGTTCACTCACTGATTGTAACGTATAAACACGCATAACTTTGTACAGAGTAGTCCGATTTTGATAATTCTTTTATTGTTGGATAGGGTATACCTTGCCAAGTATTATTAGTACATTAAAGCCACAAAAAATCATAAAATAAAACTTTTTAACAAAAAATTAAACCGCTGAAAAACTGAAAAGCATAAAATAATAAACCTTAAAATTATGAGTCGGCGCTTTGAGTGTTCCTTGTTCATTGATTTTTCAGCGCCGACTCAAAATTTTAAGGTTTATTATTTTATGCTTTTCAGTTTTTCGGCGGTTTAATTTTTTGTTAAAAAGTTTTTTATAACTCATTCTAAGAGGTGACACATGTTTATGAGGCTGATGCAGTATCTAATATTTTTGCGTCACTTCGTTAGTTAGATTTTGTGGTCCTTCGATGTCACATACTTGTGCTCTGCCATTTATAACTATGCCTTCCACAAATGTTCACTTTTAAATTTTCTGTCAATAGGGTATTTGACATGTGCATCTGGATTGAGGGCCCATTTTTTGAACCCTTGCGTACCGAAATAAAATTTATAGGGAAATTAGTTAAAAATAGTAAAAACTTAAAGCAAAGGGTCATAAATTTCTTAAACGTGAATTAAAACTGTTATGATGAAATAACTTGGGCCCTCAATCCAGACGCGTGCATAAAGTGGCATAGCCTAAATCTCAGTAAATACTATCTCTGGGTTAATAATTTTTGTTTAAGAATTTAGTTAAGAATTTCTTAAATATTTTAAGAAATTCCCAAATCTGTAAAATATAACATTACCGATTTATGGCGGCATATCTAGGGCCCTCACTTCATTATTGTTTGTACTGAGGAATCTGCAAAACATGAATATATCTGAAGAAATACATAAATACGACTTTAACATGTTTTACTTACATACCTATGTGACTTAGTTAAAAAGAAATAAGGACACAAAACTTAAGTGTTAAGAAGTAAATGAAAGTCGAATTTTACTAAAAAGTCTGAACTGAGAGCCCAATATTTTCGGCTTTATTGACTAGATTCAACCTCATAGATTAACGCAAATTAGAATAAAAGTTTTAACTTTTATTGCTGGTGGCATAGCCGCTCGGCGTAAACCCGGCGGCATTGCCGCCGGCACTGTGTGTAGGAGCCTTTAGACCAGTCTTTTCCAACGTGGGCGATAACGCCCCCTTGTGGGCGCTGCAGGTAAGAGACCCAGAAAAAAAAGGGGGCATTGTGTAGGGCTTTGGAGTCGATTTATAATTTCATCTACCTAGCTAGGAAGACTCTTAGACACCGACTGAGCTCTCGACTCTTGACTACATCTTGTGAACATCAACTAATATTAATTAAGATATATATAGCTCAAACTCGGTTCGATATAAAAGACCGCGGGCAATCATGTTTTAACAAGTTTTTGTTAAATAATCCGAATTGTACATTCCTATACCAATCGGCTGGTTCTATATTACTTGTTCTTGCTTGTCGAGTACGATTGGGCGTCGAATGAGATAAACGAGTTTATGCACGTTTGTCTTATTCCTGTTGGTGCGTGCTGCTTATGCAATCCTATTTAAACGACGTAAATTTATTTTATTTTCATTTGCGGTTTTGAGCATAATAGATAAGCAGTACTTGATTTCAACACTTACGTATTTCTTAAAACAAAACAATGTCGGAAGTAAAAAAGAAGAGACGGCAATACTCTGCGGAATATATTAAATTCGGATTTATTGAAAATCCCACAAACCCGTCGTCGCCTTTGTGTCTTCTATGTCTAAAAACATTTTCGAACGAAGCAATGAAGCCTTCAAGACTGCAAGATCATTTGAATAAAATGCATCCAGATAAGACAGAAAGAATGTAGCATATTTTCAAGACCTAGAGAAGAAGCATAATACTCAGCCAAGTGTATCAAAACTATTTTCGGCGGCTGCTAAGCAAGATGACGACGGACTTCGAGCTTCGTACAATATCTTTGTTAATTGCTCAAAAAGGCAAACCACACAACATCGGAGAAGAGTTAATTTTGCCAGCAATAAAGGAAGTAATAACTACTGTGCTTCATAAACCGGCCGCAGATATTATCCGAAAAAATCCTTTGAGTAATAATTCTGTGCAAAGACGAATTGATGAAATGGCTGAAAACATTGAAGAATCATTGTGCAATCATCTGAGCTCTAGTCAATTCTCAATTCAGCTCGATGAGTCCACTTTACCAACTAATGAAGCGTTGTTGCTATCTTACGTGACGTTTATTAAAGATGAGAAAATACGTGAAGAACTATTGTTTGCCAGTTTGGAGACAGATACAAAAGGCGAAACCATATTCAATACATTGGAAAAGTTTTGTGAAGAGAAAGAGATTCCTTTGAAAAATATTATATCAGTTGCTACGGATGGCGCTCCGGCTATGACAGGGCGCCATAAAGGCTTCATAGCATACTTAAAGAATAAAATTCCAGATGTCCTTGCTATACATTGCGTTATTCATAGACAACATTTGGTTGCTAGAAACTTAAGTGAACGACTATTTCAATCACTGCAATATGTCATCAAAGCAGTCAATAAAATCCGTAGCAGCTCTTTGAATGATAGATTATTTCATCAGCTTTGTGTTACTAATGACGAAGATTTCAACCGTTTGTTGCTTCATACTGAAGTTCGTTGGCTATCAAGAGGCAATTGTCTGATTCGATTTTACAACCTGTTTGACTCTATGATAGAGTTCTTGGAAACTAAAGATACAGAACTGCGCAACAAGCTCATAACATCAAAGAATGATATAGCTTACATGACAGACCTGTATAAAATGTTCAACGACATGAACCTCCAATGCAAGGCGATGAACTAAATTTAATTAAAACAAAAAATGTCGTTGCTGCTTTCGCAGCCAAACTGCTTCTGCACAAAAAGAATATGGGCAGACGTGAGTTTCACAATTTTCCGAATTTATCAGTATACTGCAGTAACGACGACTTGTTTGCCTACTGCCAACATTTGGAAAACCTCCACATTGACTTCACCGAACGATACCAGGACATTTTAAACTTGGAAATACCAGACTGGGTGTTGGATCCGTTTTCAAATGTCAACACAGCAATGACACCTCAGCTGGAAGAAGAACTTATAGAATTGACAACAAACGAAGAAATAAAAATCAAGTTCAAAAATGGATATCTAGAATTTTGGCTACAAAAACCGATCCCGCAATTGTACCCTGGATTGTGGTCAATTGTTCAACGATTTTTGATAGCATTCCCATCGTCATATTTGTGTGAACGTGGATTTAGTGCTGTGGCAACGCTGCTTACTAAAAAGAGAAATCGTTTGCGTGTTACCGAACGTGGCGACTTGCGGCTGTTTTTGAGTAAATTGGAACCTGATATCAACAAACTTATTGAACAGCATCAGATTCAACCTTCACATTAGTTTTTATATAAGAATTGATTATGTTTGTTTTATTTTCAATAAAAGATACTCTGTCCGAATACTATAAATTTGCGTTTCAATAATCAGTTATAAGTACTTAGCGGTTTTTCAGTATGTTTAAAATAATAATTTATTCTTAAAGTGGGCAGTAGACAAAAAAAGGTTGGGAACCCGTGCTTTAGACAAACAAAAATTATTTTGATTTGAAATGGCCAGTACTGCAGAACGGCAATTTCATAGGTAGACCTAATATTTCTTCAGATATATTCATGTTTTGCAGATTCCTCAGTACAAACAATAACGAAGTGAGGGCCCTAGATATGCCGCCATAAATCGGTAATGTTATATTTTACAGATTTGGGAATTTCTTAAAATATTTAAGAAATTCTTTACTAAATTCTTAAACAAAAATTATTAACCCAGAGATAATACTTACTGAGATTTAGGCTATGCCACTTTATGCACGCGTCTGGATTGAGGGCCCAAGTTATGTCATCATAACAGTTTTAATTCACGTTTAAGAAATTTATGACCCTTTGCTTTAAGTTTTTACTATTTTTAACTAATTTCCCTATAAATCTTATTTCGGTACGCAAGGGTTCAAAAAATGGGCCCTCAATCCAGATGCACATGCGCCATTCTATACAACGTTGTTTTGCGTGACAAGGATAGAAGAATAACTTTTTAAGCGTGTAACTTCTCTATTTTTACACCGATGATATTTTTTTGTAACATCTTTAAAATGTTGTCATATACTTACCCTAATAAAAACTCAAATGTGCCGAGCTGTCCATAGTAATAAAATGCTTGTGACTGTACTAAAAGAAAAAAGTGTATTTTTGGGTTTTCAATCAAAAAATTCTGTTGTAGCACGGAGTTTTGAACTGTGCAAGTAAATGACAATGACGCCCGCTATAGGTAGCAAGTGAAACGTAGGTTAATGTATTGGAGGCAAACTTCTACCACATTTTAGGTAGAATATCGTAATCATACTTATATACTTCTGCTTCAGAAAGTTTATGTGCTGCGTGTCTCATCTTGCGAGGGCTGATAAACAGGGATAAAGCCCTTATGCCCGTTTTTATACTATCAATTCTAATTGGAATTCCATTACTTAAACTCACGTCAAGTGATCCGATTGGCTGTCGATAATTCTGTTAATCAATCACAGATTCACAGTAGTTGTCACCCGCATTATTGTTGTGTGAAAAATGAATGTACATTTTTTATGGTTTCGTACCAGAATGTTAAAATAGGAACCCTTATGGTGCAACTATCTGCCACGAATGCTTATTTCAGCAAATACTAAAACTGTTGACTTGAAATATGGAATAGTTGCAATAATGCTTGTCCACTTACCTACCACTTACCTATACCTGCACCCTAATTGCGAAACGCACGATTTATCAAAATCTGAATGGAATTGAAGATTATTTCTAAACCATTGCGTCATTTGTTCGAATAAATTGTGGCTCAGCAACGTAAATAACGCAATGAATGTTGTTTAACTATGAATATTAAATCAATTCCTACCGATAAAAAGTTCCGCAATTACCCCTCTCGATAGCACCTAAGTTAAAGAATTGACGAGATTGCACGTTCATTGCATTCACTTCAGCTGATATGCTTGCCGCTGCTGTTGCTTCTTGTCTTGTCATGTTGCTCAACTGCCTAGTTATGTCTCTGAGGAGCTTTAAATGATGCTACTTTATGAAGCATTTTAAAAATCATTCCTTAACCTTAATGAATATTATCTGTTATTTTATTATTTACACTATTATAATTTGCATACATCCGTATAATACCTAGGTAAATTCA
This sequence comes from Aporophyla lueneburgensis, assembly GCA_932294355.1. Classification (NCBI taxonomy): domain Eukaryota; kingdom Metazoa; phylum Arthropoda; class Insecta; order Lepidoptera; family Noctuidae; genus Aporophyla; species Aporophyla lueneburgensis. The sequence goes on from OW028747.1 coordinate 15,436,765, forward strand.
ACCGCGCACTACCACCGATAAGCAGTGATGCTGCGGCCATATAGTCGTGTGAAGGTGACCTACACTACGCGCGCTCTCTCTCGCACACCGCTCGACGTCTAGCGCTATGTAACCGAGAGCACGCGAGTAGTTCACTTTATCGCGGATGCAGCCGTAGTAAGTTTGTAGAAGTCCAAGTGAACTTGCTCTACTGAATTCGTCCTCACTGCTACGACATAAAGGTGCTGTCAAAATCATTTTTTTTATGTATGTGCGGTTGATCCCTATGTACATAATATTATTTAAATAATGCACTTTAGATTGGTAAATAAATATCGTAAAAAATATACTTAAGTTTAGAATAACTTAATCATTAACAATGTATTTGTATATTTCTGTTATTTATAGTAAAATAAAAACACCTTTGTTATTTATTTATATTTTATTGTTTTATTTCAGCAATACATTCTTTACATTAGTTGTCATAGGCTATTAGTCTATTACAATATTGCACAACTTTCTATTGGTGTTAAGTGTTAATTAATCGGTTTTGAACAGGTTAGCAAATTAACCGAATTGTTAAACATATTTTTCTTATATCTTACCTTTGCTGGGGCTACACTAACTTCGTGTGATAGCAAATCATGCGTTTGAACAATAATAAGATAGACTATTGTTACCACAATTAAGGTATTATTTTTGCATCAACCGTTATTCCTTTTGAAAAGTGAAAAACACCTTGTAACTAAAACGAGTCTTTTGTTGATAGTCGTGAAAAAACCGTTTAAGTTATTCTTCTTTTAACGACTTACTTCTATTTCAATATTTTGAGATAAAAAAAAATAGTTTAAAAATTTTAACCTTGTTAATTTTAGAACTTTTTTTCTTAAAGTAATTCTTCAAAAAGAATATATTCTCAGAATTTATTTTTTGATATGAAGCGTTGCAAAAAATTGATGCGCTCTGTAGCTATAATTTAGGTTACTATCGCTAATCTAAAAGCTGCTTTTGTTTAATGTAGCCCCAGCTTAGTTTTGCGTAGAAACCAGTTAAAAAATATTACATTCGAATAAGCAATTTATAAGTTGGGTAGTCGCAATCGCAACAATATGTGACCCAGTCATAATATGTATTATGTTAAACACGGCTATTAAATTACCTTCAGGGTGGCAATGAAAGTAGGTCCGTGGAGGGAAAGTACCTACCTACCTCAAATTAGCATCTTTTTTTCAAGGTAGGCAAACATTTTGTTATTCTTGTGAAAAACGAAGTAGCTATGACGCATTTAAATATTTTTTAAATCCACTAATGTCTGCCGTGAATCAAACAGACTCGAATACGCAAAAACTAACATTCTAGTCAGTAGGTACACAAGGCTGCATATTAAGCTATACATTTCCAGTTTAAGCTGACCTCTCATTATACGGAAATCCCATACAATATGAGATCAGTGAATAGTGGAAATGCATAGCTTGATGTAAGGCCGTGCGTTCATCGTAATGGTCAATTTAATATAAGAATCAAATCCAATAAACGTATTTTATGAAAGAAAAACCGAGATGATCAATAAGTAGGTACTAATAGCGAAATTAGCCTAAGTCTTCCCACTTCAGAACCGTCTCTTTTTCCACCCTTTAGGACGTGTTTTTTTGTTACCCATTATTAGGACTTATGCCCAATGATATACCGTACGTAACAAATGAATTAATTCGGTAGGTGGTACTTTTGTTATTGACTACATACAAATATAAGTAGCCAATAAGACTTATCACAGCCCGTCAAAGTACTTACCTACATAAAAAAAGATTACGACAAATTGAGAAAATCCTTTTTTAGAAAATCTGTTGAAAACATTGGAACACCTACAATAAAACCCTCTTGTAGGTATTTATAAAAATAACTATTTCGTACTATTCTGTATGAATATAAGTAGTAACGACCTATGAAATAAATTTTTAAATTACAAGTTTTTAAGGACCTGAAGGAATGACAGAGAGAGTGAAAGGCAAAGAGATTCAAGGTCCTACATTTAATTGTCATTGGCGAATAGTAATTACCTATAACAATGTCAGAAAAAGGGTAATACCTAAGTATATAATGAAGGACGTGATGAAGTTCACAATAAATCATAGGTAGTCATAAATAACACTTTATAACTAGCCGTTTAGGTTTAATTGGTTCTTTCAGACATCTCGGAACCCGGCAAAACGAATCCGATTTTGAAGCATCAGCTGTCCGTTTGTCTGCCTGTCTGTCAGCGGGCTATACCCCATGATCCGTAATAGGTAGACAGTTTTTCTACAGAATATGTAGTTATGTTGCTGCTAAAACAAATAGTTAAAAAACAAGGGATATATAATAAACACACCAGCACGCGTAGCATGACCGCCTAGAAACGGAATTTGTCGACGGAAGAGAAGACAAAATGATAGATTGTATCGTAGAAAAATTGTGTAAAACTGAACAGAAGAGATGTTTCTATTCTTCAGTCGACAAGAGTACGATGTCAAGTATTATGACTATTTTCCTGATGAGATAGAAACATTTTTACAGAATTAAAATACATAAGGAACTTTTTTGTTCTTGGTAGAATAGTTATAGAATTGGTCATGCTACGCCGGCAGAAACGTTTTTTTCGGCGTTTTTGCCTTGTGGCCGTTTTGTGCCTTGCCTTTGCTGCCCCGGTAATCGAGAGGGCAGTAAGTCGAAGGTGGCCAACCTTAGACTTACTGCCCTCTCGATTACCAGGGCAGTTTGGCCGGTGGTTGTTTTTATAAGTCTGTAGGCGAATTTTTAGGGGTTTAAAATAACCTCTGTAATTTTTAAATCGAAGCTCTCATTACGATTCTTTCTAAGCTTCTAATTTTATACATAATACTAGGGTATTTCTAGGGGTTTTTCCAGGGGGAGGGGGGGGGGGGGTTAGGGTTTGCTTCTTCTCATACCCAGAAGACACGACCATTGATCACCACGCTTGTTCAAGATGGGTTGGCGAATGCAGACGTATATTAACTTTATGTCCAATTAAGTGTCATACGGACAGACGGACATGGCGAATTTATAAAGGTTCTGTGTTTGCCATTAAGTTAAGATGGAGCCCTAAAAAATATAAAAATCGGATTAGTTTAGCTGGATTCCGGGGTAAAAGGCTCCGGGTACCAGACTTACTGACCGACGCGCAGCTGCGACTCCGGTTCAGGGCCGGAAAACAGCATCACCCGGTAATTAAAAAGGTCTTTGTAATTTGGAAAATTCGATCATTAACAAGTGTACCGTATAGCTAAGCCAATGTCAGTACCTAAATGGAGCGGTGAGGCTGCAATGCATTAACTATGAAAAGAAAAAACCATATGGCGGCAAAATTTTGTTTGCCATAACGGGATGTGAATATGAAGAATTAGAAGTATTCGAACCCTCGGACTAAGTTCAATTTATTTAAAGAGTCGTTGATGAGGCATGTCCGCTGTTTGGTAAGTAGTCAAAATTGTGTAGTTCTAACTGTCGTTGCCTAGCTGTTGACTAATTTTATTTAATTTAGACTAGATACGTACGCAAAATACGCGCTCAGACGTGGAGTTGCGGACACCAGCCCGTTCTACCTATTACCTAGACTAGATAGAATTAGATATCTATAAATAATTAAATAATCATATACAACATTAATTTTTGTTTATGCGAAACCCGAAACACGGGTCTAGTATTTTTATGTAAAGAATCTATGAAAAAAATTTCAAAACTGTATTATTAATAATCACAAAGTTATAAGCTTGATAAGTTACCTGGTTGTCCACGCAAAAACATATGCAGATCACCACAAACAGCTAGTGTACGTACCATCTTCGTGTAATGGACGTTTGAATACGAGAAAGACATGATAATTTTAAAATCGAAACAAAACACTAAGGCGGCCCGCGACTTGGAAGCGTAATTAAATATTTTTGGTAAAAATATAACATGGTGTAAAAATTATTGGAATCGATTCAGTTACTGATTCTGAACAAACTATATTCAGGTTTCGCATATACTACAAATAATCTTGTATATGTATAAGGTGTATCTATTCATACCCGAAATATTTTAAGAGGTACACCTGTAGGTGGTAAAGAAGCTACAGAAACGAAAAAAAAAATTGTTCTAAATGTATTTTTTCCTAAAATTTAATATTTCAAATTATTTGACGCACATAATAAATACTGGTTCCTTCTTATTTTTTACGGCCCTAGACACCGCGGCCATGCTCGTGCCGTCCGGTCGCCGGCTTCGCAGCATCAGACGGGCCATTCATAGAATTTGGAGTAAAGGTTTTATGCAAAACGTCTCAAGCAGTTTTAAAATTATAATAATTACGAAAATTCAAAACCGCTTAGATAAAAAATTTCTTTTTGCTTCTATAGCTTCTTTACCACCTACAGGTTTAAGTTTAAGTAAGTTTTTATTTAGGAACAAAAACACATTGACATAAATTACAATAGAAACGATGATAGCTACAAAAGTTATAAACTGTGTCGCAGCTATCAACGCCCGTCTAAACATATGAAACACATTGTTCCAGGCACATGACATGGGCTACAATTTGGCTCAGAATTTAAATTAAGCATAAAAAGAACATGAAAAATTAAAAATTAAATTAAATTAAAAAAGAAAATTACAAAAGAAAAACTAAATGTGTATATTTTGACTAGTGTTGTAATGTGGAGTGGAAGTGTGAATGAGGGTATGTGTGAGTGTAGGTGTGTGTAAGTGTGTGTGAGTGAGACCATGTGTAAGGGAGCATGATCTAGGTAAGTTTCAAGTTTTCACAATTTCTTCAGTTTCATCATATGATAGAGATTTCAACCAGTCGGTCAATTTAACTCTTAATATCGTACGAGATAACCGGTAAATTTCGATGCTTTTGTTAACTTTATCATAGATCTTTGGGCTAATGAACCTAAAATGTCTTCTCGCCACTGCTGCTCTACAAGGAATTATTTTGCAGACTCTATCAGAGAGGCGTTTCGCTGTACTATAGTTTGGGTCGAAGGGCACGAGCTTGTGTTTTTTGAGTACAGTCGGTAGTACGAAGAGCTGCCTCACCGTGAGAACTTTGCATAGAGAGTAAAGATCGAGTGTCGGATAGCGGATTGGTTTCTTAGAAAGGACCTTCAGCACGGCCCTCTGCGCCCTTTCTAGTCGCAGCATGGTTGTTTTATGAGCACCGCCCCACGTGGTCACGCAATACCCAAGGACTGATTGAGCGAGAGCAAGGTATACAGTTATCAGGCATTTGAAGTCAGCAACCGCCCTAAGCTTTTAAAAAATGTAAATCAATCTTCGCACTCGTGTCACCGAAGAGTTGATCTGCTTTTTCCAATTTAAATGTTGGTCAATGATTTCACCGAGATAGCGTATGTTGTCGGTTGACTCGATGGGTGTACAGTTACAGTTGGAAAAGTCAGTGAGTGAGCACTCATGAGCTTTAATTTCCAAGGAAATGGGAGGCTGGCTTAAAATGCCTGGGGTAAAGGCAATAAATTTAGTTTTGTTGATGTTGAGTGTGAGGAGGTTTGTATTCAACCATTTCCTGACCGTACTGAAGGCCATCTCCGCTTTACAGAAAGTTTCATGCCAATCTTTACCGTGAATTACAAGAGCTGTGTCATCTGCGTATGTTACTACTTTACAGTTAGGAGAAGACAATTGGCACAGCTCGTTCACGTAAATGAGGAAGAGTGTTGGTCCAAGAATACTTCCCTGAGGGACGCCAAAAACAACATTCTCTACTTTACTCGTGTACCTATCTATTTTAACTACCTGGTGGCGGTCTTTCAGGTAGCTACGAAAAATGTCATGAGCTATACCACGAATGCCAATGCTTTCCAGCTTGGACAGCAATTTGGGGACAGAGACGGTGTCGAAGGCTTTGGACAAGTCTAGAAAGATACCAATCGATTTTTCTTTATTGTTTAAGTGACCAATTATTACGTCTGTGAGTTCCTGAACTGCGTCGTCTGTTGATTTTCCAATTCTGAAGCCAAATTGGTTGGAAGCTAAAATATCGTTTTTCGTAAGAAAATTTACAAGTCGAGCATTAAGCACCTTTTCAAAAATTTTGGACAGTGTTGTAAGTACAGATATAGGTCTGTAGTTGGAGACACTGCCCCTGTCCCCAGTTTTGAATATTGGGTGAACTATAGCCGTTTTAAAAGCACTCGGAAATACACCCAAAGATAAGCACAGGTTAAAAATGTGGACAAGAGCTGGAATAATAGAGTGCCTAGTAGCCTTAATTAACTGACGCCGAAATGCCATCACAACCCACAGCACACTTGTCTTTTAGGTTTAGGATGATTTGGTCGATTTCTTCTTCATCCACGCCATACATAACCATGGATCCCGAAGGGAATGGCATGCCAGAACTCAGTACTGCAGATTCAGGTTGCATATCTGATCCTACTGGGGGTGAAATATGTTGGCGGATTTTAGAAGTTAACCACTGCCGACACTAGCGAAATAATGATTTACCTCGTCAACTGACTGAGTGGGATCGCCACAGCACTTCAGCAGCTCCGAGGCAGGTGTTTTGTTAGCCTGATTCAAGTTCGTTACTTGCTTGATTAGTCGCCAAGTCTCCTTCAGGGAATTCCTGGCCCTCTGAAACTCGGCAGTTTCATGGTCTTCTCTGAGTTTTTTCAGAAGATTATTACAGTAATTACGATAGCGGAGGAAGACAAGTCTATGAGACGATCCTAGACAGTTTGTCTCTATGACGTATATGTCTCAGAAGGCCAGGAGTAATCCAGGGCTTCAAAATACGCATTCTGCTAGGGATGATTGAAGACTGAGTGTGGGTTTTTATGGAGATTGACAATACCGAGATCAGACTTTCAGTAGCTCGGTCTGGGTCGTTACACTGTAGAATAGGAGAAAAGTCTGTGTTTTCAATATCGTTTGCAACCTCAGAGATGTTAATAGTTGAGAGTATTTTTTTGGGGGTATTTGGAAGTGTCATATATTGGTTGCAGATATGAAGAACAGGGAAATGATCTGTAATAAGAGAGTCCAGTACCAAGGTTGTGGAGTCGGTGGGCGATTTCAGTAAAACATGATCGAGACAGTTCGCGAGCCTGGTGGGGATAGTGTGCACTGGAAGCATTGCATGGGACGCAGCAGTATTTAAGTATTCATCATCATTAGAGTCAAGGGTACTCGGCACAATGTTAATGTTTATGTCTCCAATAAGAGCAATTGTTTTATAATCTGCAAGCTGGCTTAGCAAAACATCCAAACTAGAAAGGAATGGAGATAAGTCCCTATACGCGGGAGATCGGTATAGGGCGACAACTGCATCCTTGTCAGGAAAGTTAAGCACAAGGCAATTTGCATCGTTAAAAGAAGGGATTTCTACAGAACACTTTAGTACATCTCTAGTGTAAGCAACAACACCATCATTATGATTTTTAAAGGAGGATGAGTGGGTTAGATACCCGGGTAGGGTAGGAATATTAGTACATTTGCTTAGCCAGCACTCAGACAGTAAGATCACGTCAATAGAGAACTTCAATCTAGTTATCAGAACCAATAGATGATTAAAATTACAGTTAATGCATCGAATATTAACGTGGAGTACTATCAGACTACGGGAAGAGTTGTTGACATACTTGTAACTAAGCTCCGGCGAGCAAATGAAGGAATTGGAGACAGATACCTGCTCAATCTCAAGATTGATGGTGTTTAAATTATCCATTTTTAATTAATAGTTCAAACAAGGGGATGCAATAACTGAGGAAGGGACCAGGTTTGAGCAACAGTGGGTACATGCAGGAAGTACTGCTTTTAGTACGCAGCGTGGGGTAAACTAATTGTTGTGGATGCAGTGAATAGATCTCATAAGGTGAAAAAATTGTGGAAACTACAGCGGTATAGAGTAGGTTGTGTATATCGTTTTGTTGTGGAGTGTATTTGAAATTAATTTGTGTGACTAAGAGTGCTAAAATATAACTAGTGCAAGTTAATACAACAGACATAAAAACAATAATTATTGAAGATGATCCAACACATAAAATAAAAACATGCAAGAAAAACGATGAAAGAATTACAAAATGATGATCAGCTAAAGAGGTGTGAACTATACTAGAAATTAGTCATTTGGGTCTCACAATATTGACAAGGTCCGCCTCACATTTGACTTCAAGATGCTTGTGGCCCACTTTTTCCCTAATGTAGATCTTCCCATGTTTCACCCAGCAGAATTTGAAATCATTCGATTTGGCTGCATCTCGAGCCAGGAAAAAGAGCCTTTTATTCCTTGCAGATAAGTTCTCCGAAATGTATATTGGTTTCGCGGGGCCACTAATTTTTAAATGTTCCGTAGTAATCTTAAAGCTGTCTCTGATGTGTTTCCTGAACTTAGATAGAAACTCCTCTTTACGTAATACGGTGGTGAAGTCTACTATGATTGTTTTGTTGGCGGGGTCCTTAGATTTAATGCGAAATACATCTTTGACTTCGAGCGGCTGAATTTCCATATTTACAATCCTGCCAGTATCAATGACAGTGTTCAGCAGAGTGGCCTTAGTCTCAGAGTCGCTGACCGGGATGTTGCGAAATTCTAGGCATGTTCAGCTGCTGCTTTGCTCGAAGTATTCTAATTTGGTTTCTAACTTGTTAATGTAGGAACAATTTTCTTTGCGCTCGGTTTCTAAGGATTCCACTCGAGAGGTCAGTTGGTCGAATTTAGTTGACATGAGATCGACATTAGCACGGATTTGATCTACCAGAGAATATAACTTCGCGTACTTATCTTCTTCCTGTTCCTTCAATTCGCGAAACATTTCCTTCATATCAGAGATAAAAGTGGATAATCTGTCGTCTTGATCTTGATCCTCCTCTGGGCATTTGCGTTTGACATTTCGGAAGGTAATAGCCCGAGAAATGTTATTAGTGGGTGAATCTGTGTTTGAATTTAGGCTTGGTTCCGAAGAGCTATGTGGTGTGTAAATCAGAGGCTAGGGAGTACTGAATAGTGTCGTTGGGGTCGATGGCGCCTGTGCCACAGGCGGTGGAGAGCGCTGAAGAGGCATATTCTTATTTTTCTTTTTATTTCCTTCCCAAACTGCTTTTTTATTTTTGCAAATTTTGCTGTTTTAACAGCAAAATTTGCAAAAATAAAAAAGCAAAATTTGCAATCGCAATTTTTAAGATTTGAACTCGGGGCACTCAGAGTACTGTGTATGTGCGAGCGTCAAGCCACTGCGCTACGGCTACACTACGTAAGTAAGCGAAATTACTGAGTAATACTCTGCGGAAAGCTGTACCAGTCAAAGCGGTCCGGACGACTCACAGTGTTTTATGAAGACCATTTTTCGGACATTGCTTTTTTATATAAAAAACTGATAAGTTATTTAAATGCAATATTTTGTATCCCCATTTCACTAGTATGTTTAGTTTTTGAGATAGATTTTTTTGAAAATCGTCATTTTTTCAACCGGGTATTTAGAAAAAAAAATCATATCTCTGAAACTAAATATGATACGTAATCGTAACCTTAGAAACATCGACGGCGTTTTTTATCCTGCATATTTTATAGTACAAGTAAATCTCAGAAATTCATTAGATTCAGACTTATACGAGGTTTTTCGTTTTTCGTTTTTATTTTTTTTCTCGATAATTCCATCGTATTTGGAAAAGTTATTTATACTAAAATTATGCCCTTTATCTTCCCTACATACCACAAAAATAACACATCCTAATTGCGTGGAATCTAGAAGTTATTCCAAATTAACTGTTTTTGCTAGGGTTGTCACTTTCGAATCTGAATTTTGATGACTCAATTTTTATTTAATGGGACGTATTGATTATTAAAATTTCGACTATTAAACCTAGGAACTTTGTTATATCCAGACTTATAAAAGGTTTTTAGTTTTTATTAATTTTGTTCTCGATAATTCCGTATTATTGGGATAAGTTATTTATACTGAAACTAGCACTTTGCCAGCAACTTCATTCGCGCTTGTTTTTATAAAAACTTTAACACCCTTTAAAACTGTATTTTGACGGTAGTTTTGAAAAACGAATAACGGGCCGATTCTGTTGTCACAAAATTCTCTAAACTAAACTAAAAATCACTTCAATTTGGTTTATCCCTGTCAACCGACGATTTCCTATTCTGAAATAAACTAAAGTGACACAACTTAACTATATTTTAGTTTGACAGCACTACGATTGCACTGAATTATTAGTTTAGTGAAAATGTCAATTTTGCTATTCTGAGTTTGCTGGTTTTCACCAAAAATTTTTACTATAATAATTTATTTTAACTAAATCTGACTATTTTTAATCGCGATTAAAAAGGTGTGCAATAAAACTAGTGATCATGAACTAAAATTCACACTAACGCCTCGCCTTCACATGCAAAGACAGTACTGTATTTGTTGTTTTCCTTTTCTTTTGCTTATGTCTCGAAAATGGCGTGTCCTATCGCAAAAATAATGACATTTTCGACCCCCTATGTGATACCCCTGCACATATAAATCTCAACAAGGGGGTAATATCTTTATATATATAAAAATCTTGTGTCACGATGTATGTTGCCAATAAACTCCAAAACTACTGAACCGATTTCAATCAAATTTCACATGTACCCGTATTTTGGTCTAATTTCGGGATAGGATAGTTATTATCTCAATTATTCGCTTATGTCGTGAATGTAAACGAATAAAATGTATCAACTAATTGTTTCATAAGCAAGTGTTTATTTACTGTTTAGTTTTATGAAGTTCTCATAGATGGCGGTATACGTTGATTCATCAATAAAATTCTTCAATATTGTTTGACATCTAGGTTGCAAATACACCCAATAGATGGCGTTGTGTTCTGTTTTGTTAGAATATAAATTCTATTACTTTATTTCACGTAATATTTATTTATGTTCACGATATAACCGTATTATTTTAATGCTTTGTGACTGATATTTTTCTAATTATACTGCGTATTATGTTACAATATTATTACCATTAATAACAAAAAAAAAATGTACTATTTTTGTTAGAGGATTATTATTATAGTCTTGGCGCCAAATTTTAATCAAAGTTTCAAGATCTGGCCATCAAATTCTATCGAGTCGCCATCTCTGGTTTGAACGTCCAAAGCTTTGGTATCTCATAATTTGGCACACATATAGTTTAGACTCTAAACTATATGTGTGCCAAATTATGAGATACCAAAGCTACCAAAGCAAAAAATAGTAGCCTATGTCCTTTCTCAGGCTCTAAACTTTAGAGCCTGAGAAAGGACATAGGCTACTATTTTTATCCCGGTAGTATGTTCCCGCGGGATAATTTCCGACCTCCACGCGGGCGAAGCCGCTGGCAAAAGCTAGTATTTTTATATTTTTCAAACAAAAAGTGAAAAATACCATATAGAACACGTCCAGGCTGCCCTCTTGCGCGCGCCTTCGTCTCTCAAAAAATTCATTGCGTAGCGCACACAACTAACACGTTGCGAAGCCAAAAGAAAAAAAAAATACCACGTTAAGTCACGATTGGCAACTTCGATTTTCATCATCATCATTTCAGCCGTAAGACGTCCACTGCTGGACTTAGGCCTCCCCCAATTTGGGGGGCTTTGCCATAATCGCCACGCTTAGCAGGCGGGTTGGCGATCGCAGTAGGGTGGTAAAATGCAACTTCGATTTTAGTCGTATCAAAATAATTTTTAAATTTAGAGATTTTTTCTTCCAGAATAGCGTTACAATTCTCATAGCCAAAAATAACGAATTTTAGAGATAGTTTAGTTAGTTTAGTTCGGTGTACAACAGAATCGGCACCAATGACAATCTTTATTTTGATAAGAATTTGTGCTAACAATAAGTTTTAAGTTTTTTAACCTAAGAAACAAGATTCCTCCATACAATCTTTAAAAACCCCTAAATTGTTCTATCGGAGGTACTTCTGAAAATCAAAAATGACATTAAACTGAAAATGTGCCCTGCCCACTGCCTGTTAAGTTTGGCGATTCTTCTGATTGTGTGGATAACTTTGGTTTAAATATAGAGATAGCTTCAGATCCGGATATGAACTAATATGATATGATCGCGTGACAACCCTAACGACGTAGAATACGGATCAAACTTTAAAATGTTGTGGTTTCTAGATTCCACGCAATTAGGATGTGTTATTTTTATGGTATGTAGGGAAAATAAAGGGCATAATTTAAGTATAAATAACTTTTCCAAATACGACGGAATTACCGAGAAAAAAAATAAAAACTAAAAACTAAAAATCTCGTATAAGTCTGAATCTAAAGAAGGTCCGAGATTTATTTGTACTCTGAAATATGCAACATAAAAAACGCCGTCGATGATTCTAAGATCACGATTGCGTATCATATTTAGTTTCAGAGATATGATTTTTTTTCTAAATGGTTGGTTGAAAAAAAGACGATTTTCAAAAAAATTATATCTCAAAAACTAAACATACTAGTGAAACGGGGATACAAAATATTGCATTGAAATGACTTAAACTACCAGTTTTTTATATAAAAAAGCAATGTCCGAAAAATCGTCTTCAAAAAACACTGTGCTACTTCTTTGTGTTCGCTAATGCGGTCAAAGTCCAAAATGTTTGCACTTTTTTATAAATTTTAGTTCGTTGAGATTTTAAAACTGTCCTAATTTGGTGTTAAAGTTATCGATTCGCTGTAATTTTTCGCACAGTTGTCACTTGCACTTCACTGCTAATTACTATATAGTTTTATAGCAAAATAAACCACTTTTTGCACAGTTTTAGAATTTTAAATACAGAGCTGATCGCAAGTACGTGTGTTCGCATTCGCGTCACGGAGGGGGGGGATAGGTGTAGGTACTTCTTAAAATATTTCGTGTATGAATAGATACACCTTATATAATTATTATTGTGTAGGTTTTACCAATGCGGCAGATTCGAAAATCATGCTTGGCAGTCCGTTGAAGCACTTGCCCAGATGTGGGATGTTACACAAACAAAGATGTAAGTGTAGAACCTACCTAGGCATAAAAGGTTGATGAGTTCTTACACTTTAATTATTTACCTTTCTTGTAATAACGAGCATGAGCGGGCAGCAGTAACTAGGTAGGTGCTACTGAAGTGTCCACGTCAACATTGAAGGCCAAACGGCAATCGATTTGAAGGAAAAATCGATGAGTAGGTAAGTAAGTTACCTATAATTTATTACTACGAACGCCGTTTTCAGGTCGGACACGCCACGCTTGGTTTTTGTACTTTTAATAATAAATGCTAGCATATTGAGTACCTATATCAGTTGCAGCTGTTGTTGTTGGAGATAGGTTTTTATTTCCATAATAACAGGAGATTTTCTCTAGTTATTAGGCAAGTGTTATGACTTCAAGTCTAATAGGATTATTGCGTATCACTTTACAGCTTCAAGCCGTAGTATATCTACAATATTCATAGATACCTACTCATTAATGAACTATAAGTACCAACCTACTCTTTTATACCTACCATTTAAATTAGGTCTACTTAACAAAATTGTAATTAAATCAACTTCCTCATTCGTCGAGGACATTGTACTTACAGAACATAATAACTGATGTTCTGTTTGTACCTGCTCACTTGATAACACTTAAATACACTATTTCATTAATATTCATTAACATTCAATATTCACACAATTAGGCAAGTATGTAATTTTATATTTTAAGGACGCTATAACATTTTTCTACAAATATCTGTGGTTTTCCGGTACCAATTAAATCAAGAGGAATCACAACTGCGAAGTCAATTATGACTTAAATTAAAAATAATTTAATCAACTCCATGATAGAACCATAAAAATTGTATAGTCCCATACAATATTTTCACAAAAATACGTTTTCCCCACCGCAATAATCGAAGAAAATGAAAAATAATGGGGTCTGTATCGGTACCTGTATAGTGAGATCAACTGTATATTTTAACTTCAAAATGACAGGAAATTATGGTTAGTATAATCTTCTACGTTTTGCTTGAATATTTTGTAATTAAATACGTAACTTTTTTATTTATGAAAAAAATAAAGAACGCCCTCAAATTTCTTCATACATTTTCTACTCGCGGCTTGTCATTCCGCGCTCAGACGCGCCCTAGGAAGCACGGGCGTATCGCTTTTTTGTACGAAATAAATACGATCAAAATAATAATAAAGTGAGTGCCGTGCTGTATACTGCGGTTGAAAAATCTTGATACTTTTCGGACCAAAAGAATGAGTACCGAACTTATCAGAACTTGGTTTAAAAATAAATAACTTAAATTCTATTAGGAATTATGGAGTAGTGATGATTATGAATATGTATTCAAGATGGCGAATGATTATTTAATAAGAAGTTATATGAACATCTATTTTTAATGTGGTAATTAAATTATGCAAATTTCGTCCATTTTTGGAATGAAATTCTTTGATGTAGCTTGCGGTAGGGGTAAACAAGGGTGCTGAAGCCGATTGTGAGGTGAAAATCAAAATAAAAAATGGCGGTTGCGAAAATTTTCAAAGTTTTCATCATGGGTGTTGTTTTCAATATTTTCGAAGGTGCTGAAGCCGAAAACTCCATACAAATTACATTTGGAGTCAAAGGAACATACTTCCTGACGGGATGTCCACCGACCCCACAAGTTTTTCATTCAAAACGCCGAATATTTAAATTTTTTAAATGAAAAGTGGGCATAGCTATCAACTTTGGGTAATTTTAGGATAGTGATTACGAATGTTTCATCCAAATTTGATCCAAATATTTTATAAAAATATTACTATCCATATTGGGGGTAGGCATTATGAAATCATCGATTTTTAATTTAAAATGGTTGATGTACTGTTATGATGAAATGTCGACATGGGTATCAATTTTGGGAGTTTTGATAGTATATAGTCAAAATATTTAACGTAACTTTCATTATTTACATAAATTGAAAATCATGTAGTTACACAGGCCGACAAAATTTAACAAAGTCCAGACATAGAGACCAGACCTAACATACGTGAAGGATTTTGATGCGCTGAATCCGAATACGTGCTCAGAATTGCTCATATACGTCTGGTTTTCGAAATATCCTAACCTAAAAGAGCAAAAACGCGTTTTTTTTTTTGCACTTTTTGAGTTTACGTGACAGAAGGAAAAAAAATGATTATCAAAAACGTTGTATGTCAGTTATAAGTACCACCCTGTCCCTTTTAAACCTATTTAGATTTTATCAAATATCTTTTTTCTTTCACCAAAATATCGCTATTTGAAATTTTACACTAGCGTATTAACTCAACCACAAAAAAAAATCGAAAAAATTCTGCCCGAGACCAGACCATGTTGATCTTGTGTTTTTAGGGTCGCTGATTCGGAATCCGAGGTCCAATTCACCCTATAAGGTCAGAATTTTTCGTAAGTAACCATAAACACGCTAACCAACACAGCACTTATTATTCTTTAAACAAAAAAAATCAAAACTAACAAACTCGGATTCGGAATCAGCGACCCCAAAAATATAAGATCAACATGGTTTGGTCTCGGGTAGAATTTTCTCGATTGTTTTTTTTGTTGTTGCGTTAATACTCTAAAGTGTAAAATTTCAAATACCGATATTTTGGTGAAAAAAAAAAGATATTTGAAAAAAATCCAAACAGGTTTAAAAGGGGAAGGGTGGTTCTTTCTATTGCCCTACAACGTTTTTGGATAATCATTTATTTCCTTCTGTCACGTAACCTCAAAAACTGCAAAAAACCGCATTTTTGCACATTTAGGTTAGGATATCTCGAAAACCAGACATACAGGAACCATTCTGATCACGGATTTGGATTCAGCGCATCAAAATTATTCGGGTACGATAGGTCTAGTCTCTGGGTTAAACATTTGTAGGCCTGTGTAATCATCATCTCTCAAAAATGTTTAAGTCATTTCGAATTATAAATACATAGTAGAGTACAAAAACAGCCTTCATACAAAAATGAAGGCCTCCTATAAAGGTTTCCTATTGTGTATTAAAAATTCTGAATACGCGCTCCAATCTCAAAGGCGAGGTTCGGGCGTCACACAATTTTTGCTTAGTTTTCTTTAGGGAATATCTTGTATATTTTCACGGATAGTCTACGATCACCATCCGTTATATTTGTTTATTATCCAAAAATATTATTAAAGTTTTTTATTGTTACACCTCTTTTTTTTTGAATTGGCAAATTATATACGTTATTCCAAAAATAACGATGATCATGATAATAAAACTTATTTACTGTCACCAAATGCAGAAAGTAAATTAGTCTTTGTTCAACAGTATTAATAAAATAAAATAAATAATGCCTTCGAGTATCAAGATTAGTTACGTAATGTTTAAAATCGAGCAAACAATGGTTTCAATGTGTGCGTGCGCGGAATGTTGTTGTGTGGCGACTCAGATACCTAAACTTCAGCGATTCAAAAATGTTATAGCGTCCTTAATGTTGGTAACGAATGTACTTTCCAGACCGTGTGATTTTGGGTAAAGAAAAGGTCACCGGGGTCATCATGTCTCTCAAGCTCGTCAGCATGATGGTTATTCCGTCTATTGTTACTTATAATAGACAAAGAGGTATTATATTTCAAGTCATCAAAACTTAATGTAAGTTGGAAAATGATTGGCTGAAGTTGTGAGGGCAGGTAGACGGAATAAGTGGGTACTATCTACATACTTAAACGGGGCGAAGAAAAGAAAAGAAAGAATGAAAATACATTTATTTAAAGTAGGGCTTATCATGGGTGTATAGATAGCTTATATAGCAACATCGCGCCTGTGTTCCCCGAAGGGTTAAGCTGAGGCGAAATAATAGTACACCCACATTTCACCAGTTATGTCTGGGTCATGGGTCATAGTAACCGAAAGGGGGGACATGGCGGCCGCAAAAATAAACGACGGGTTGCCGCCGGGCCTAGGGGTCGAAGCCCGCACCATCGGCTTAACCCGTTCATTTATGTAACAACTTTGGCTTCGCCTAATAACCCACGAAATTTTGACAGTTTGGTGACGGTAGGGGAACCTGGGAGTCTTGTCACAATCTATAATGATTACGACAGTAGTCACCAAAGACGCAGGCAAATGACCGAGCTCAAATATTGGTTTATTGGATTTTATTTTCTTGGTATTAGAAAAGGAGGAAGCGCGGTCACGTGGTCGTTGGCGTTCATAGTATAGGTACTTGTAGGTACAGATTCCTCTATTTTCTATCTGGTTTACTTCTTACTAGAGCAAATATTTATTAAGATATAATTTAATCTACCAATGCCATGTCCCTTTGTTTTGTTTTTCGGCGTTTTTTTCCCAGACTTATTATAGGTACTAATAATATACTTAGGTTTTTATGTGACAAAAACTGTGGTTTGCTGATGTTAAACTTTGGAAACGGGTATTAACGTTTGTACTTAGTTAATTTTAAACGTCTGTCACAATTTTTCATATACCTACGTACTTATAACAATTAATTACTCATCGCCTACTCACAACCTTAACAGCTCAATCAATTTCAGGTAATTTTGTCGCTTGGTGCCTAGGTAAGTCGGTTATTACAGTGGACTGGTCCCTGCCCCGACGTGCGGTGCTGCTGGTTTTAACTAACTTTACCAGTTGAATCATGATTTGTATTCAAAACCCGCAGGAACTTTGGACAGAGATGCGGTATCAGTGACACCGCAAGTCTGTTCAAAGTTAAAAACCGCAGCACTGCACACCGGAGCGGTGTCCGGTTTGGTGTGCTAACCGCCATAGGATCATGATATTAAATAAATGGAGATATAGGTACGCACGGCGACAAATCAAGCTATAAATTTCCAGTATAAGCTGACTTCTCACTGTCCGAAATGCCTATACAATGCGAGGCCAGCTAAAACTGAAAATGTATAGCTTGATATGTAGCCGTGTATACAACCTCCATCATGTACCCAATTACCCAATCATGATGCATGCGCAAGATTAATCACGTACCTAACCTAACTCTAGTGTGCTTTATAATCTTTCAAGTGCACCCTTAAATTACCGAGTGTGTACAAACCCTAAGTACCTATAGGTATTCAGCTGGAACTGTCCGTTTTAAAACAGCTAATTATCAGAAGTACAAAACACAAACAAAATAAATTATCGAAGAATTATAAATCATAAGAACTAAAAAAAATCATATCTAAAATAATATTAGTTGATGCCGCACAACGCTGGTTGCATCTTGAAACTTTGTCGTGTAGGTATACAACCTCCATCAAAACAACAAAAAGGGTAACCTACACAAACGTAGATTTATACTTTAATTCACGAAAAACGAAAGTAAATACTAAATTAGTACGGTATCAGATAAGTGCAGCGTGGATGTCTATTGATTGTCTACCAATTCTACATCGAATATGAAGCTATGATTCTATATTGAAAAATATTCGCTGCTTAAGCTAATTGCTCTTATTTCAGTGTATCTAGTTTCAAGTAAATATAATTAATAACTAAGTGTATTAGTAGGTATTTTTGTGGTATTTCTTGTGGCTACTATTTATAAGGACAACGTTAATTATATTAACGTTACTACAACTTGCATGCGTAAGTATACCTAATATACAACCTTAATACTGACGGGTAATTACATTTTTGCACTTGTCTGTCACAAGAATAATTATTTTGACATGGTTTTCAAAATAATATTAATGGTAACATCAGCTTAAAATGTATGTTAAATATGTGCTCGGCACGGCGCGATTAAGTGATGTCACTGATCAACCGTTTTTTTATCAACTTTTAGTCAACGACAAAAGTTGATTAGATCACTATCTAAAGTTTCAGAAGAGATTTTAAACGAGGATTTTCTAATTAATTTTAGTTTATAACAAATTATTAAACGAGTGAGAATAGTTTTAGGATAGACCTACTCTTAAATACTTAATACACAACAGTACTTGCGAAATATGATTGCATTTTACACCTCGCTCCACCCCTTTGTGGAATGCAGGCGTGATGTTATGTTATGATAAGGTATATACGTTTATGATAAGGTTTAAAACAATAAATAAATACATTAATAATAGTTTAGGATAATGTCAAAATTCTGAAAAATTTAGTTTAGTAACCTTTGTCGCTGACTGTACAAGGTACTCGCACTTGACCGCAAAACAGTACCCTAAAATAATGTTATTTAACTTATTTCAAAATAGAAACCTTCCTTGCAATATACGCAGGTCCCACCTTTAAGGGTACTGAATGGGGTTCGAAATCGCACTTTAAGAGCCCCCGCAGACTCAGACTTCTATCAGCCTATAGTTTGGTCGGTTTTATGAAGATGTTGTACATTAGAGTTTGCCCCCGAGCTTTGACGCCGGATGGTCATGCATATATTTCAGGATGCATAAGCAGCGATGGAGCAGAACTGGTTAGTTCTAGTTCATCACTGCTTATTGAAATATCGATAGTAAATTTGATAGAACTTGAAAAATGCCCACGCTTTGTAAAAAAAAAAAAACAGTTGAGTAATCAATCGGCCCACTGTTGTCTGGTACTCACCACTAACCCGACTATTGAGTTGACCCAGTGTGCGCGCTGGTAGTCTAACCTGGGCAAACTATAAGGCGATGGATAGTTTGTGGTCTACTAGTAAACTATCGACTGGTAGGTACTTACTGATGTAGGTGCAGGTTGACCCACAACCTACATGAAGAAACGATAACCAAGAGACTTACAGCCACGTGGGGCCTAAAACTCTGTTAAGTCATCGGTATGTAAGTGTCAGTTCATTATGCAAGTACCTTAGAATAAAAAGTTGTTCACCGACCGGCACTGCTCGCGCCGCATTTCAGTAAAATGCTGTAGGTCACACACACAGTACCTAATTCAGCAACGCCTGTGGCCATAAGTGCATGCCATTTTTATTTGCTAAGGCAAGGAATGTAAGTCAGATTAATAGGAGCATGTATAATCTTTTCTGTGCAATGGCAACACAAAACATTTTGAGAACTTCGTTTCCAAAATAGTTTGAAAGGCCGCAATACGGGGTCCAAAAATTACTAGGCCAAAATTGTAGTTTTACAGTATCCTATTCTAATACTTTTGGGACAATATTAATAGAGCTTGTATATGTACCTCGCTCTGTAAATAAATATAAAGAGAAATATAATGTAGGTAGGTATTCTTATAAAAAAGTAAGGCTTATAATCTAATACAGAAAACACGTAAATAAGATCTTTGGTAGGACTAGGTCGTACATGGCGGTCAAGTTTACTAATTAAACATAGTGCTTCAATGTAGGAAATAAAACAATTTTAATTACATTGGGGAATCATCACAATAATATAAATGTGAAAAAAAAACAGCTACAAGTGTACTCCGAGCAACAAAGCGAAATTCGAGACATATGAAGATAGCACGTATTCCCTACCTATATTATGACCACAACGCGTTATGTTAATCAAAAACAGCTATAAAATAAATCGACTGAACGTTAGTTGCCATGATGCAACTACAGCGGGACGAGCACGGCCGACTGTGATAAGCTTGAGTCACACATTTTTATCACAGTTTGGCAGCAAAAACCGTGATAAAATGCGTATATCACACGGGCCGTGCTCGTCCCGCAGGAGGTTGATACGATAAACTCAAAATGCGCGTTGGGCCGAATTATTTTATGTTTACCTAATGTTTGGCCCAAATTCGCAAGTAATTTAGTCACGATGTGAACATCTAGCTGTTTTACATTCCAAATGCCACAGCCACAACAGAAATTACCCGCAGTGGATGGTTCTAATAATTTCCACAACGCGTTGTGGGCGTTTCTTGCACAATGCTAGTTTTCGTTCTGTGTGTCTAGCTCACACAAATGCACTATATTTAGTTAAAAGCAATTCAGTGTAACAATTGCCATTTAAATTACCTACAGACGAAGCTGTATTGCGAATTGACCCACATGTACTTATAACAGTTTTGCCGTTTTAGTTATTATAATATACCACAATACTAATGCTTAAAGGTAACGAAGGCGTGTTTACATGTTAAGTTGAGATTATTGGTTCCAATCATTACAGTAATTAGAATAGACCTACTATCAACAAATATCATCACAAAAATCTTTGCAAAATTTCATTAATAATCTTTATAATTCTTACCTAATTAATATAAATATATTAACCACCAAAACCAAATGGACGCGATGAAATATTGTTCTCCAACTCAAAAGGCAATCTGTATTATAGTTTTACCTACCCTGAGAGGGATTACAGCCATAATTTGTTCCAGCTACAACAGCTACTAGTCCTGGTGTTCGTCAATTTCTTTCTTAGCAGCAAAGCTGTCCATAAGAGAATCCTTCATACGTGGCTTTACTTTAGTAGGCGGAAATTTCGTAAGGCAGAAGTCAGCGACCAAACAAAAAGCTTTGCATAGCAAAGGGCACAGCAGCGCTTGGTGAACAACCGCTGCTACTCTGAACCAGGGCCCATCAAACGGATCCAATATAGCCGGGCAGAGCATGTGATTCAAGTTTACTTGGGCTGGCTGAAAAGGAAACGAAAAGATATTAATTACGACAGAAAATCTTATTGCAAACTGCGGACATTGCCTTATTTATCTTTAGCGAATAGCTGAAAGCTAATTATATACTAGGTACCTAAGTAGGTTTCGAAGCTACACAATGTTTAAAAAAAAAAGATATATAAAAATAATGAAAACATTAGGTATGTGTTTTATAGCGACAATTGATAGAATAAAATAATCAAATTAACAACTGAAATCGTGACAGTTATTTTAGCAACGTAACTACCTAACTATGTAGTCACGTTAAAAGTGTTATGTTTATTGTTTAGGTATCTGATCTGATCCAATTTTTCCTAATAGATCTGTTGCGCGGTAATTGGACATAATCTCCTTTCTAGCCACCGCACAGTGGAACGAATGTATGGGAGCGGTTGGACGTAGACATGTCCGAAAAATAAGAGTAAAATTATGACAAACTAATGATGCCATCTTATTCGATTACTTAATGCCTTCATAAATTGTGGTGATGAATTTCTTCATAACTCCCATATTTCGGGAGTAATTTGAGAAAATGTGAAATTTTACTATGAAAATGAGTGTATCGAGCTCTCTCCCTCCTGATTCCGGGCTTGTTTCAAGTAGCGGTCTCTAATATCGTAATGCTATTACTAAGAGCTATATTTAATACTAAGACACATAGTGCGCCAAATGTGCACTTTCTGGGATAAAAGGAAATGAAAATTTTAAAAAAAAAACGTTTTTTCCCCATTTGTATTTACTTTAAACCGCAGACAGACTTATTAAGAGGTCTATAAATATATTATATATATACAGAAATATATATTAACAAAAATATTCACAAGAACTGATGAGAGTATGACTTTTAAGTAAGTTGATAATAAATTACCTAGTTTCATTAAAAGTACAATAAATAATTAAGATGTAAGCTCTAATTTACTAAGTTACACATTTTAAAACAATAACATCATTTAATTATCTTCGTCATCATCATCATCATCAATTAATTCAAATTCAGAATCGATGTCCGCTAAATCATTTATGTTAACAAATTCGATATCACTTTTCTCAGAATCCGTAAGCTCATAAAATTCCTTAAAAGAAGATTTTTTTACAAACTTATTTCCTTTTGGACGGATACTTGTAACAAGTGGATCAGAAGACAGTAAAAGATTGTGCATAATATCTTCATTGCATGAGATACTGCTATGCTTTCGAGAATGCCCCTCTCTATATTTTCTAAAATCTTTATTTCTAGCCTCAGATGCCTCTTCGGATAGAAAACCAATGGGCACAATTGACATGTTCTGAACTATGTCTGGCCCATGCATTAAAATTTTATGAAGTGAAGAAGGCATATAATACCATGGGTATAACTCCACGTAAAGCTTAGCAGTATCAAAGCAGAACTCTCGGAATTTAGTTACGTTGATCTTCTCTCCTGATGAAATACACTGCAAGATCACACAGATTTTTCTTAAAAGCATAGCATCTATTCCGGTCAGTTCACCAGATTTAGTGTAGTTTTCAAAAAATCTCCTTGCCGAGTTGCCATTGTTGGTGGATCCACTGCCTTGTTTCACAACATCGAGAAGTAAGCCCGTTTCTCTTCTTACAGCCTCTTGAACTCTTTTCTTCCTGTCATCAACTTGCCTTTTTGCTATATCACCCCTTACTTGCCATGATTTTATGTCTAATTTGTAGGAAATGTGTAATAAGCATTCCATTGAGCGAATCCAAGCGTGAAGGGTGCTTAAGCTATATTTATACATGTCCTCGTTTGCGTGTTTATCTTTGATTAACTCTAAATTATTCATTTCTTTAGGACAAGCCTTGCATATGTCACACACTGAAGCTGCTGTATTGGATATAATGGAATGAATTTTACCATCAATCATTGTCAACAGCAGTTGGTGTTTGACACTAATTCCATCAGTGATGGTGGATGGAGTTAAGGCTTCAATCTCTGCTTCGATTTCAGCCATCTCTCTCTGCACATTTTCTTTGGTTTCCTTTATAAACTTAAACAATATTGGCCGGCAAAATGAAGTGGAAGATGGTCGCTCGTTTTCCCAAATTGTTACACCTTTTGAGACGAGCCGCAGTGGTACAAGACTAATCATAAAATTACTAGCAAGATCGATTTGCTCATCTTCACTCGTCCTTTGATGATAAATGCTTTGGCTAGATGATCCGTCAAAACCCCATTTGCTGGTCAATACGAGCTGTTGATTGGGATCAACAGGGGTTTCTAACGACCTAATAAGTCTTCTTGAGGTTAAATCCATCAAGGCTTGTAATTTGATTTTTGCAGAGCTCTCTGTAACTGTGAGATCTTCTTTGGCCGGATAGCACTTAATTTTTTCTTTAACCAACATGTAGTAACTCGGGTATTGAAGAGCTCCTTCTTGAGTGTTGAAATCCCGAAGAGTGTTATAGCGCCATTTCGATAAGTTCATCGATACATAAAGAGCCAATGCCTTCAAAGGGGATATTTCCCGTACCTGAATTGATTTACCTTCAATGAAGGCTTTGATTTTTGAGGCCTCTTCTGGATTCTCCGTCAAGTATTTCATAACATAAGCTGTATCGCTTTGTCCTGCCTTTTGAAGCGCCCTTTCGGCCGAAAACATAATTTCAGCGCTGCTACTGCTGCATGAAAGACTATCTTCAGTGCGTCTTCTTTTTTGCCGGTTACTAAGGTCCTCAAAAGATTTACGAGGACTAGGATGTGTACAAGTTGAAGCATCAGATTTAGCAGGAGAAATTATGGGCTCGATGACGTCACTTATATTTTCTGTAGAAGGTTCCATATTTTCATTCTGTAATTCCGGCCATTGAATTGCAGCCTGTAGCCAAATCTCATGTTTCTTCCGAAACTTATCTGTGCTTCTTCCAGACTGTGTCCATTTTGCATAAATGCGGTAGCAAAATCGACGACACCAGTCTTTTAAACTTGTTTCAGCACTTTCACATAACTGAACACAACTGTTATCTTTTAAAACACTGAACAAATAGTTAAAGTCGCGTAAATCTTTATGTGCGCGTGCGCATAAAGCAACGTGAATATCAAGATTTGTATTAAAATTTGGAAAATACATTGCGAGATTAGCTTGGATACAACGAGGTGTAAATCAACACTGATTTTAAAGTTACTAATAGTGACCTATTTATATAATATAAAATCCAGGTATCCCAGGTGTCCTTTGTTAAATATTGCAAGGTAATTAGTTATTGTGATAATTAGTAAATGATGCATGCTAAATTAGTGTATTAAGAGCCATTTAGTAATTAAATAATAGCAATGTTCTTATCAGTAATCATTAGTGCATCAGTTTTATATGTAAACCTTAAGTCCCTAATTATATATCCTAATTAGCTTATATCTTCTCTAATTGGCTGCTCAGAAATGTTATTGTAATAAGGTAAACCTTTAGAAAAACGGTTTTAATCAACAAAATAAACAAAAAATAAAAAAATTGTGTTATAAAATAAACATCACTCTTTATCCCAGAAAGTGCACATTTGGCGCACTATGTGTCTTAGTATTAAATATAGCTCTTAGTATTAGCATTATGATATTAGAGACCGCTACTTGAAACAAGCCCGGAATCAGGAGGGAGAGAGCTCGATACACTCATTTTCATAGTAAAATTTCACATTTTCTCAAATTACTCCCGAAATATGGGAGTTATGAAGAAATTCATCACCACAAGTTATGAAGGCATTAAGTAATCGAATAAGATGGCATCATTAGTTTGGCATAATTTTACTCTTTTTTTTCGGACATGTCTACGTCCAACCGCTCCCATACATTCGTTCCACTGTGCACCGCTCTGGACAACGGGCAACGACACCACGACCTTGATTATCACTTCCACAGCCTGGCGGCTGCCATTTCCGCCATCCGTAGTTTCGTCATTTACACGGCTCGTTTTTTGCCGCACGGTTAGTGATCCAAAAGATTCTCTTGCTTTAGTCCTTATTTTAAGAGTCGCCTGATTTTAGGCGCCAAGATTAAAAGCCAATAAGTACTTAAAGCTTACGAGCCTTGTTCTATTCTGGGCTCCAGGCACTCGTTCTGTCCTGTCAGGGTCGCGAGATTTGTTCGAAAGAGTTACCGAGGCCCTGGCATATAGGCAACCGAAGGAACATGGGTGGGTTTTAGTCAGTAAAAGTCTGACACGCCCTCCCGCTCCGCCCAGAGCGGGAGACGTCATTCGCCGACAACCATCCCACAAAAAGAAACCGCACAGTTCTGTAACCATATATCAAGTATTTCCACAATATTTTGATTTTGATTATGCTATTGTTATTATGAAATAATTATATTTCTAGATTAATTTCTGATTAAAAAATGTTTGCGGTCAGTCTGCAGTCTGCACAGTCAATCAGCGATTTTCTATTAACAGTAGACTTTTATTGCACAACTAAAAATATTAATTGACATGTTTAAAGTTCACACAGACATTTGCATACAAGGTGCTCCCACGATTCTACTTTAGTGGTAAAACCTTATGGTTTAAGTGGCTGTACTTGTGTGAATTTTTCTGAATTGTTTGAATTTAATTCGTAACCTTAAACTGTAAAATAAATTAACGCCAAAATTATGATTTTATATTGTAAATTATGATTGCACTCTAAAGTTGTGAAACTACTCCTTATTTCATTACAGGGAGGAATCATTTTACTTTCATCCTAATTGTGCCTTCTATTCTGTTACCAACCTAACCTTCTCCAAATAAAGACCTTTCAAATAATGGCTTTAATTTTTCCCTCTAAAGAGCTACAGGATAAGCTTCAATCAAAACATACAAATTAGAGCCAAAAATTAATTAAATGCATTTACTTACGATTGCAATAAGTTGTAATACAATAAAGTGATATATCAAGTTAAGACAATAGCTGAATATTGCCCAATTAAAATCCCAAAAAGGTTCTATGTTGTAGGCACCTAGAAGAAGAAGTTGATAAATTATTATGAAATAGAGAATATAAAATATTAATAAAATTTCAACTCACCACCAATCCTCAGAAGGTAATAGGGTATGACAAACATCATTCCATGCTGTATCCAGTAAAGTGCAGCCTCAGCAAATATCTAATATCAAAATACAAATTAAGAAAAAATTACAACAAAACAAAAAAGGTTATGACTAGAGATTGGATATTCAGATGCATATTCACCTAAAGCTGAAATGTTGGCTAACATGGAATGCGCGTTTTTATCGTGTTTTGTGTGTTTTTTTAAATAACACATACCACCCTACACACATATGATCCAAAAACCCGGCTTTAATAAAAAATACGAAGCCGCTACCGTTCTTTAACAGCTAAATAGTAACATTAGGTAAAATATGCATCCGAATATCTGATCACTGGCTATGACAGACAGACACAAGTTATGGGTATGCAGGGCACCCTATAAGGGTTCCATTTTTTTTTTCATTAGGTTGTATGGAACCCTACAAATACAATGGATAATTGTGTATATTGCAGATTCTGTCTTTAGGTTTTAATGGGTGATAGACTGACTGTGTTTATTAAAGGACTTTAAAATCTTTTCTTCCATATCCATGAGCAGCAGTGCTTGCAATTCACCAGGTGGGCTGCCTGCATGTTCCTCTCTCAACATTATCAAATAGAAGGGTATTTACCTTCCTTGATGCGGTTTC
This sequence comes from Aporophyla lueneburgensis, assembly GCA_932294355.1. Lineage (NCBI taxonomy): Eukaryota > Metazoa > Arthropoda > Insecta > Lepidoptera > Noctuidae > Aporophyla > Aporophyla lueneburgensis. The sequence continues at coordinate 15,463,901 of OW028747.1, forward strand.
AGGAAACAGAAATGCTAACAAAGGCCCGTTTAATAAATTCAAATGAATACGAAATAAAGCTGTAACAGTTTTGCTGGGTGGAGCTGCCAGTAGATATATCTAAAACAGTAAGTAGTTATTGTACAAAAGACCAACATATGTGTTCAATTTAATTTAGTATCAAATATATTTAATACACTTGGCTTTTGAAATAACTCAAATTGATAATTCAATTTAAACTGTAGATAATTAAAACGAACATGAAATAATTTAATACTGGACAAAAAAATAACATAAAAATGTTTTTTTTTTTTACAATTTATACCATTACGAATATTTTATAAGTACTCTGATAAAAAAGAAGATATTTATGTGAATGATTTCTCTAACTCATAATGTAAGTAATTTGGCTTGGGAAGTAACTGTTTAGAAATACTCACTTGTATCAATGTTGTTACATGGCAAGGATTTAACAAATAAATAACGGTGCGTGAAGCAAATTTAAAACCAATTTCCATGCCCCATAGTAGGGCCAAAAGTATAACTAATAATCTTTTACCACCTCTATCAGTTTTCACATAATTTGAATCTTGAGGTATACTTAACCTTGGAAATGTCTTAATCTGTAACAATTTTCAAGACAATGTTTATTGAACTACAATCAACACATTAGGTAAATATTGATTGAAAGAAATAAGGCCGCTTACTAATTTAATTACGCTAGTTACGAGATAGCCTATTGCGACCAGATTTATCAACTTGCAATAAATTAGACTTACTTTACTCCATTAAATATTTAAAAGCTGGATACTTACTGAAATATATACACAAATCGAAACCACGAATAAGGTTTCTATTATTTGCCTTTTAGTCGACAAAAAGTAGGCACATTCTGGGCCTACATTTCTGGGGACAGCTTTATTGGCACCACTATAAGCCCACTCAAACATTTTAAGTCGCGTTAATTGATTTGACTGTTATTAAATGTTCATTGATTTTATTATTATTTTCGGAATTGTCTGTTCGCACAAATCGTTCAATGTTTCAATTCCCGCTACGTTGACAGCTAGCTTAGCTGCTGCCTGCTGCGCTCTTTATAGAGACTGAGTACTTTTTTTTACAGAAAAACGAACCTAAGACTCAGTCTTTTCAGTAGTCAATGGTTTGGGTGAAACAAAGTTGGAAAGGGACGTTTGACGATCAAACTGTAAGGCTTGTGCAGACTGGGCACGCCACAATTGCGGCGGTAAGTCCTCTCTTTGAGGAGTGGATAGAGAGGCGCCACGGCGTCCTCACCTTCCGCTTGACGCAGGCTCTCACCGGGCATGGATGCTTCGGTGGGTTCCTGTTCAGGATAAAGCGGGAGGAAACGCCCGGGTGTTTCCATTGCGAGGATTGTCTGGAGGATACGGTGGAGGTGTGCCTTGCCTGGGTGGAGCAACACCATGTCCTCGTGGAGGCGATCGGCGGCGGCGACTCCGCATCTGGCCCTGGTGCGAGCCATGGTACGAAGCGAGAGGGCATGGGAAGCCGTCACCTCCTTCTGCGAAGCAGTAATGCTTGTGAAGGAGGAAGTGTGGCGCGTGAGGGAGCGGCAGTCTCTACGCCCTCACGTCCCTAGCCACCGCAGGAGGAGACGCCCCGGGCGTTGGGAGTCGATAGCGGACTCCCGGCCACCGTAGGCACGAGCTACCCATTGCTCGCCGCCCGGTAAGGACCATGCTCGGGTCGACGGCTAATAGTGTTTCACACGCGCCACAAAGAGATGTCAGCAGAACTGAAGGGGCCTGCTAGGACCGATGCCTGCCAGGGTAGCGAGATTGTTCGAAAGAGACACCGTGACCCTGGCACATGGGCAACTGAAGGAACACGGGTGGGTTATAGTCAGTAAAACTCTGACACGCCCTCCCGCTTCGCCCAGAGCGGGAGAAGTCATTTGATGATTTCCCATCCAAAAAAAAGGCTCGTGCAGACTAGTGCGACACGACGGTCGCGCGCGATTCGGCGATTTATATCCGTAGAACAATTTCTATGAAAACGCGTGCGACAGTTCACACAGGGGTGACCTGTCGCGCCGCGACACGGTCGCTTTGCGTCGAGCAGCGCGACAACAAAAGGTACATTTCATGTGGCGTCTCGTGTCGGTCGTGACGAAGGCGTCGCCGTCGCGGCCGCGAATTCGCCGCGACGCGCGACGCCTTACAAAATATACCACAAGTTGTCGCACTGCTCGTCGCTGCCGCTACGACGTGACGTCGAGCGCGACGAGTGGTCGCGCCAGTGTGAAAGGTTGCGTCGCGATAAATAGTAGAATCGCCTCCGCGACCCATCGCGCGACAAGTAGCGTCTGTCTGTACGAGCCTTAAATCCGTTAATCTGTTGTCAAATATTGGGATTATGCCGTTGGCGAAGCGTGCCTTGGCGGGGCCCCGTATAAAAAAAAATGTGTACATAAAATTAAAAGAAATGAGTCTACTAGAATCAAAAACCGCAATGTCCATAAAAAACTGAAATTGTGTTGTCTATGGCATATGAATATCTCCAGTGAAAAAATAAAACATTTATTTATTCAATATGGAACTAAAACCGCAATGTCTCATAGAAATTCACATTTAAAAATCAACGTTTGCTACAAAAACAGCATTGTCCACTTGTGTATGTATCTGAATAAGCATTGTCCATCACAACCAATCACAGTCGCGTAAACAATATGGCGGATTATGATATTTGCAGTTAGGAGTGCTCTCGTTTATTTTGGTTTTTGATGTGATAAAACAGATTTGTAAGCTATAATATTTATAGATAAATGAACTATGGAATGTTATCCCCAAGTGGTGGACAATAAAGATGCTCGAAAACGCCGAGTTGATAGAGAAAAGTGGAATAAAAACAAGGCTAAAAATGACCGGTGAGTAAATCACAATCAGATAGTTTTGATACTTTGTTTATAAAGTTTTCAAACTTAGTTTATAATGACTTAGTATCGTCTTTTATTGTACAATTTATTTACAAAAATGAAATTTTCACCCCATATAAACATAAAATTTGCATTTTTTTTATACAGTTCATTTAGGATTGTTTGTATTTTATTTATAAACTATTAAAATATCTTTGCGAATAAAATCAAAGTCTTCTATATTCTTTCATCATTTCAACACCTAAGTTTCATACTTAGATATTATATTATATTCTGAGAATTAGCTTAACGTTCGGCAGGCCCTCTAATGGCAGGTAAAAATGTTAAACAAACTAAATGAGTACCTACAGATCTGAAATTTTGTTGTTCCAGATATGCTCCAAAAGACTTACCTTTTAAGCCAACATGTTCACACAAAGACAAAAAGCTACAATGCTCTGAAATTAGTATGAATGACTTACAAACTTTTCATGAATCTTTTTATGCCGTAAAGGACAAAGTAAAACAAGATATGTTCATATTAAAACATGTTATAGCTGTGCAAACAAAACGTCGTCGTCCTCGATCTAATACTAAGCATTACAATACCAGAGCTATGCAAAGAATGTACAGGATTTACTGTAGATCTAAAAAAAATATGGTATTTGTTTGCCAAAAAGCTTTTTTACAAATATTGCACATTAAAAGGTATCGGATAGAAAATGTGGTAAAGAAGTATTATTTAGAAGGCAAATTCCCAAAGGAAAACCGTGGAGGTGACCATAAGTCACATAAATACAAAGATAAGAAACAAAATGTAATTTCATTCATAAAGAAATTTAAATGCACTGAAGCTCACTATTGCAGAGGCAATTCTAAGCGTATGTATTTGCCGTCAGAATTGAGCATAAATAAAATGGCCAAAATATATAATGACCAGACAGCCGAACATCTCACAGTAAAGGCCTTATATTTCCGAAACATATTTAATACATGTTTCAATTTAGGTTTTGGGTCACCACGTGTTGATGTATGTTCAACTTGTTTGCAGTTGACGGAAAAAATAAAAGTCGCGAAAGAGCCTGATAAAAGTCGGTTGATGATTGAAAAAACGGTCCACAAGAGACGTGCAAAGGCATTTTTTGATATGTTGAAAATAGAAGACCCTTCAATAAAAATAATATCCTTTGACTGCCAAAAAAATATGGTACTACCTAAAATCCCTGATCAGAGTACCTATTACTCGAGACAACTTTATTTTTTTAATTTCACAATAGTAGAAGGCAGTTCAAAATCATCATTGACGAGGCAAAATGTATTCAGTTACTGCTGGACCGAAGATGAATATGCAAAGGATTCAAATCTAATTTCATCTGCAGTTTTTCATCGACTTTGTAATACTGAATTTACACCTGAATGTAATTTACTTCGGATTATGGCTGACGGATGCGCCGGACAGAATAAAAACTCTATATTAATAGCTATGCTTTCGAAATGGTTAGTCCATCATGCACCAACGCAAATTAAAATTATAAATGATAAATGATAAATGATAAATGACTTTATTTTTGCAAGTAGGTTTGTACAAACACTTTTACACGTCAATCATTTTTTTTTTTTTTAAACTAGATGAGTTCGGCATTTCCTATCTGACTACTCTGAGAAGAAACGCCGAAACAAACTCAGAGGTCACAGTCTCTTTTAAAGTCCAGACATAATCTTGATCAGATCATGTGAAGACCATGTGGATTGGTGTCTGAAGTGGTCTTTTAAGGAAAGAACACACAGCTTGAGTGGACCTGTCCAATCAGTGCACGCATTTGTCAGTAATCATGCAGCCCCACTCAGAACTTAAGGAGGTCAATGATTCGACGAACAATACCAAAGAAAGGACATTTGTGAAGGTCGCACAAATTACTCAAACTGCCAGACAATGTAAAAAAATTAAATTAGAAGAAAAGGAAACCAAAAAAAAAAAAGAACACCCACTTCGTCTTCACATTTACAGTAGGTAATTAAAACAATATAATACTTAAAAGTAAATATTCATGTCATTGTATAAGTAAAATTAATAAATGTCAATGTGTATATAAAATCAGGAAATAGTCCCGGTCTGATCATTTGAGGACCATGTACATGGGGGTGTCTGAAATGGTCTTTTGAGGAAAGAACCATACAGATTGAGTGGACCTGTCCAGTCAATGCACGCATTTGTCAGTAATCTTGCAGCTCAACTCAGAACATAAGGAGTACAAAGATTCGACGAACAATACCAAAGAATGGACATTTTGGTAGGCCGCATTAAGTACTCAAACTGCCAGATTATCATTAAAATGGAATGAGTATGAGAGATATAAAAAAAAAAAACTAACATCACCTACATAGTCCTCACATTCAAAATCACTTAAATAATAATAATAATATTATACTTCTGAAAGTATATATTCATGTCATAGTGTAAACAATAATCAAATGTCAAAGTGTATAAGCAATAATCAAAATGTCAAAGTGTATAAGTGTTGAGTCATATCTCTCAACATCGCCGCGCGCCCAGCGGCAGTGAACGAGAGGTGCGGGGACAACGGGTCGCCGACCTGCCGACGGCCGAGCGCGGGCCCCCCCGCCACACAAGTCAGCTGTTGCTCGCCTCCACGCACGGCTGCGCTTGCGCATCTTAATACCTTAATACTTCTTTGTTCTTATTTTAACCGACCGTTTTATTTTGTACCATTTTGTAAATTCGTATTCCATTATATTACATGTTATACAGTCCACTACAAGTTTTATTTACATTCACCACGAGCTATCGTCGCGATCATTGGTCCTTCTACCGTTAAAGTTTGAACCAAACAAAGAAAACGAGATTTTTCGAAATTTCAAAATTCAACGGTTCGTCGGTTGGAGAACAAAGAACTTCATCTTCTGGTTCAAGTTTCACAAGAGGTCTTCATTTCTTCGTGTGTCATCGTCTGCATTTGGTCATCGTGAACGTCGATACGGCTACAGCCGTCTTCATCGAGTTCAAACCAACGGGCGTCGCAAGAAAGGATCGACGAGACTTCAGGACGGGAAGACTTTTCAAGATCCCAGGATCTACTCATTGGAGCCACAGTCGTCAGCTCATCATCAGAGGTTGACAGCATAAAACCATCCAGAACGTCAACGTCAACAGCCTTAAACGATTTCGCCGCATTGAATATTTGAAGCAACATTTCTGGGCTCGTTTCTCACATGAATACGTTGTGTGGCTACAGGAGAGAACAAAATGGTGCCGGTCCTCTGGCGAGCTCAAGCAAGGAACCATGGTCGTCATAAAGGACAAAAACTTACCTCCCCTTCTATGGCTTCTAGGACGCATCAAAAGTGTTATCCCAGGCAGGGATGGCGTCGCGAGGGTCGCCGACATTCTCACGAGAAGGGGTGTCATCCGGCGCGCCTTCAACACCATCTGCCCGCTGCCGGTCACGACTGTTGAAGAGTCTTCAACGGGGGGAGTATGTTGAGTCATATCTCTCAACATCGCCGCGCGCCCAGCGGCAGTGAACGAGAGGTGCGGGGACAACGGGTCGCCGACCTGCCGACGGCCGAGCGCGGGCCCCCCCGCCACACCAGTCAGCTGTTGCTCGACTCCACGCACGGCTGCGCTTGCGCATCTTAATACTTAATACTTCTTTGTTCTTATTTTAACCGACCGTTGCTTAATCATTGTAAATTCGTATTCCATCATAATACATGTTATACAGTCCACTACTAGTTTTAATCACATCCATCACGAACTATCGTCGCGATCAATAAGCAATAATCAAAATGTCAAAGTGTATATTCCCAATAAAAAATTAATAAAAAAAAGGAAAGTAATTAATAATAAAAATAAAAAATATCATTCAGTACAATAATAATTTAAAAATTAAAATTAAAAATTGGAGCAGCTTAATCCCAAGCTTTTTTGTCCTCAATATAATCTTTAACAGTGTAAAAGGCTTTCTGGCACAACTTACGTTTAATGAATGATTTAAATTTATTGAGACTTAGATCTTGAACATGGCTTGGAAGTTTATTATAAAAGCGTATACATTGACATCTGAATGAGCCACCTATTTTCTTGAGCCTTGTTGAAGGTACAATAAATTTGTGTTTATTCCTAGTATTTATATTATGGATATCACTGAATTTTTTAAACAATTTAATATTCTTATGGGCATATAAAAGATTTTCAAAAATATACTGTGAAGGCACAGTCATTATATTAATTTCTTTAAATTTCTCTCTGAGTGAGTGTCTCGGGCTTAATTTATAAATTGATCGAACAGCCCTTTTCTGCAAGACAAAGATAGTCTGAATGTCGGCGGCATTTCCCCACAACAGAATACCGTACGACATTACACTATGAAAGTAGGCAAAATACACTAAACGGGCTGTCTCTATGTCAGTTAAGTTCCGAATTTTTCTAACAGCGTATGCAGCGGAGCTTAGCTTTTTCGACAATTTATCTATATGCGGGCCCCACTGAAGCTTGGTATCCAAGGTTAGGCCCAAGAATACAGTGCTATCTTCAGGATTCAATTCTTCGCCCTTCACCAACACATTCGTTTTCACTTGCCTAACGTGAGGTAGCGTAAACTTAATGCATTTGGTTTTTTTTTCATTAAGAAGCAAATTATTTACATTGAACCAGTGAACTACTTTTGAGATTGCGCTATTAACATCGTCAGTATCCACTTGCTGACGTTTAAGTTTAAACAAAAGTGAAGTATCATCCGCAAACAAAACTATATTATGATTATCTTTTATAAGGTAAGGCAAGTCATTAATATAAATAAGAAACAAAAAAGGACCAAGAATTGAGCCCTGTGGGACTCCCATTGTTACGATAGATCCGGGAGACCTTTTTCCATTGACATCGACACTCTGAATCCTATTACTCAAATATGAAGTAAGAAGATCCAGAGCTCTGTTCCGGATCCCGTAGTGGCGGAGTTTCCTGATTAAAGTTTCATGAAGAACGCAATCGAATGCTTTAGATAAATCACAAAAGATGCCCAAAGCATCGCATTTATCTTCCCATGCATTATAAATATGCCCTAGGAGTTCAACACCGGCATCGGTAGTTGAACGACCCCTTGTAAAACCGAACTGTTTGGTATGTAATAATTTATGTTTATTAAAAAATCGTTGCAACTGATCTAAAATTAATTTCTCAAAAATTTTACTGAACGTAGGTAGTACTGAAATAGGTCTATAGTTAGTGGGGTCTGATGTACTACCAGATTTAAATAAAGGTATTATTTTACTATTCTTCATAAGATCAGGAAACTCCCCACACTCAATACAATTATTAAATATAAGAGCTAAAGTAGGTGCTACAATGTCAATAATAGACTTGGCGACTTCTACAGAATTACCCCACAGATCTGCAGTCTTTTTTACATTTAAAGTGTGGAAGGTTTTAATTATATCTTTACAAGTAATATGTTCAAAATGAAATTCCGAATCGCAAACATTAACATTTTCAATAAGCAAAGACTCAGCAACAGAAGGTGATGAGTTTAGGGATTTTGTAGTTGAAACAGGAATATCTGAAAAGAAATTTTCAAAAGCCGCAGCGACTTGTGAGTCTGATTTTATTATGTTGTCGTTGATAGACAGGCTGTAGTCATTATTTCGTTTACTAGACCTTCCCGTTTCACTATTAATAATATTCCAAGTCGTTTTAATAACATTACTACTATTTTTAATCTTAGAACTCAAATAACGCGACTTGGCCATCCAACAGACTTTTTTAAATAATTTCGAATAATTTCTAACATACAAATTAAATTCAGCAGTGTTGACAAAAGCCCTTTCATTGTACAGCTCATAAAGCCGTGTTCTACTTTTATGAATACCAATGGTCGCCCAATCACTGAAAGATACGTTACTGTTAACTGAGATAGTCCGGGGAATAAAAGTCGAATTAAAGTCATTACAATATGTCTTAAAAAACTCATCATATAGATGATTGGGACCACCATTAATAGATAAAAGTGGCAATTTCTGAACTAGTTTGCCTTTAAAGGCTTCTAGGCGAACTGCACTTTTGGGGTTAACAGTGATATCTCTTTTACTCAGTTTTTTATTTTGATTTTGAAAAGTAATCTGTTGCCCGCAATGATCAGAATCTAGTAAATTAATAATTTCTTTGTGGCTTGGTATAACATCAGTATAAATATTATCAAGGCATGTGGCACTAGTAGGGGTTATTCTTGTGGGATCCATAAATAGGTTAACAAGATTGTAGGACTGAAATAGACTTATTATTTTACTACAAGAACCTGAGTTTTCTAATAAATTAACATTAAAATCCCCGCAAGCAATAATAGACTTGTTTGAGTTACTAATCTTGTGTAATACTTCATCCATGACCTTTTCAAAGCAGTCATACAATCCTGATGGTGGTCTGTACACACTTAATACAATAAACTGCTCCAATTCTATACAGGCAATTTCTACTGTTCGCTCAACGGAAATAGAAATAGTGTTCCCCGTAGTGGGTCACTCATTTCTTCCTGCTGACCGAGTCTTTGCCCACATTGAAAAGCAACTGCGAAAAATGGAAAATATAATAAATCCTAGTGAATACATAGATGTAGTAAGTCAACATGCAACGGTTATTAACGTAGCAACAACATGCCAAATCTTCGACTGGAAAACCACGTCAAAAGACATATTTTTAAATGTTGGTAAGTGGCATGTACCTTTTGCTAAATGCAAAAGATTCTATCTAAAAAGAGCCAGCAGATGTAGTGACATGGTGGGCCTTCGAGGTGAATTGCACTATCGACAAGACTTAAGTCAGTATAAAAGTATTTGTAAAAAAAATAAAACCTCTGCAATGATTGCACCAACTTTAATGACAGAAGGTGTGACAATAAAACAGTTAAAACTGAGGGACGTTGGCCAATTACTTAAAACTCATTACGGCGATGATTGGCGCAGTTTAGATACCTTAGGATATTTTGCTCTAGTACTGCCACATGATATTCCTGTACATCATAATGTTGGTGACGACGGAGACCACGATAACCCTGAAGAGTCGATGTGCCAAGTCCAAGAGGAGCTACCATCATTAATAATTTAATTTGATATTTCTTTATATATTTTTTAAAATTAATTAAACATTAAGTATGTACTTAGAATTTTTTATTTTTAAATAAAAGTACCGCCAATTTTTAAAATGATTCAGATCACCAATATAATGTACTACACTCACAAACAGGGTTGTCAACAATTTTTAGTTTGGCGAGATGGGCTGGGGAACAAACATGTCCTAATCTCACGCGCGTCAGATTTTAGTTCTTTAAATAAGTAATATTTTATATTTTCAAATTCTGTATATCCGTTAAACTGCTAGAAGCTTGAAATGTGAGCGCGACCCATTGTTTAACTATTGTGTCTACTAATTGGTCAAACGGGCCAGTATATAAACAAAGTAAAACGACATTAAATAAAACATAACCTCTCGTTATGATCCTTGTGAGTATGTAACTATTTTGGTTGCATATTGATTACATACTCACACAGTGTAGGTACAGTATTTGACTGGAGAACCGCCGCAAAGGATACACTGTTAAATGTCGGCAAATGACATGTCATGAGTTCATTCCGACGAACAGACAGACAGACGCGGCCGAAGGACTTCAATTTATAATAAAATGATGTAAGGATTATAGTCTTTGCTATTCAAAGTATCAATACTAACCAGGCGTAGTACATAACAATAGGTATGTTTCAAAATAAGCAATGTCCATCAGACGCGTGCAACAAAAACAGCAAAGTCCAGTGGTTTGTTTCAAAAACAGCAAAGTCCAGACTATTTATTCAATTTTCTTGTTACTGTGATGAATCTACGTAATTCCAATAATATGCAACCATTACATGATATATTTACTGTATTTTTGTTATACTACATAAACCTCAAAATGTACAAACTACTAATAAATCAAAATATATGTATTGTGGCCAAAACACGGATATGGACATTGCGGTTTTTGATTCTAGTAGACTCAAATATTTATTCATCATAATTATCTATCTGTCACTTTTTCCAAATTTTTTTGCAAACAATTCAAATTAAATAAATCTCCTTGCCTTTTTTCGGCAAACTGATTTATTAAATCATTTATAGCTGATTTTTGTTTTGCCTTGTGTCGTCGGTTCTTCTGGGTAAACTACACTTTTCAAGGTCAGCCTTTAGATGGGTGATTTATTTTTGATGTGAAATATCTATAGTCGATTGGATTTAAGTTCCTTGGGGTAAACCTAAATTTTGGCGTGGCGAGAATGGCCGTGGCTACGCATCACCACGCTATATGATGTTATGTTTGTTACCTCAGAACTTTCAACTGGATGAACCGATTTTGAGGATCCTTTTTTTATTTGAAAGCTGGTGCTTCAGACTAGGGTGGTACAGAGTAGTCCAAATTTTAACATATCAACATATAATTAACTAGCTTCTGCCCGCGACTTCGTCCGCGCCAAATTTTTGCTCCCCTGACCCTTCCCGTCGCATCGATTTGCCTGCTCGCTCCTTTTGAGTTACATTGAGTCAACCTTATAAGATAGACATATGCTCTCGCGGACTTTTTTTTAGAACTTTTTAAAAGAAACAATTCCGTCGTACATTATTTTTACGTTACTTTAACCGTTTACGCAGCGCACGCAACGGAAACTCTCAAAACGAATAAATTTTCCCCGTTTTTGCAACATTTTTCATTACTGCTCCGCTCCTCTTAGTTATAGCGTGATGTTATATAGCCTATAGCCTCCCTCGATAAATAGGCTACCCAACACAAAAAGAATTTTTCAATTCGGACCAGTAGTTCCTGAGATTAGCGCGTTCAATCAAACAAACAAACAAACAAACAAACAAACAAACAAACTCTTCAGCTTTATAATATTAGTATAGATATGTTATTTTTGATTATAACATACCAGGCCACTCAAAAAGTTTTGCGAAAAAAAGGTTTTTTGTATGAGAGACTGGCCAGTTATTAACTATTATAAAAATAATGATTTATTTATAAGTAAAAATAGGTACAGCTTGGCAAAAATGAGTCTGGAAAAAATGAGGGCGCCTGCTTAGCAGGTACCTATGGCCACCCTGTACTAGGACTAAAAGTGATATGATAAGATACTTGTTTTTTTTAATCCACAAACACGAGATCCCGGAAATTCTCATCAGTCAAGATTTCAAGACTTGATAGGCACACAGTCTTTTACTTTCATTGTATTTCGTAGATTGCGCATTATTTCGCTGGAATAACCTTTTATCACATAATGAAAACTTATTCAGTTTAAAAATTAATTCAATTACGCTCAGGGATTGCCGATTGAACCCGATACACAAGACATAATGTTCAGCAATTGAATTTGCGGCCACCATCTAGGGTATTCACAACCATTCGTTGTTGGTATGCCTGTATCAAATTTGACATGAATGATACTGAACGGTTGGTATGCCTGTATCAAAGACATGAATGATACTGAACGAATCATGTTATTGCTGACAGTTTATAGTCGACAAGAAGTCGACTTACAGCTGCTTACTGTCGGAAACTAATCGGAAGTCAGAGAGTACCTATAACATGTCGCATTCGAAAGGTACAGGCAATATCGAATAAACTTGAACAGTTGACTAATGTAGGCATCAGGTATGTCTATGTGGGGTACATAACAATATCATTATTCACATGACAATGAAAATGAAATAACTCGCTAAAAGCTAGATTTTATTTAAAAAGAAAAACGTGACATAAAATCACTCGTGTATTCCTTTTCGGTGCTATAATAGATTTTTTCCATTAACACTGATGTGTCAGTTTCACATTTCTTATATAGGAAATCTAAATAGTGTTAAAATCTTTCTTAGACGTTTACGGCTCCCATTATAACCCGTCTCTTCAAACTATAGGTAATATATTACGTAGAATAGGCACCTGAAAAATAATAAATATAAATTATACTTTTTTTTACTGTGGTATGCGATAATAGCATTAACAAAAAAAAAAATACTTGCCTGTTTCTAGTGTTGAACTTTTTGTCTAATTGCACACAGATCAAAATCGTCTAATTCTTTCTTCCGCCAACTGTTTTGGTGTTTCTCCAGGTGTAGAAAAAATCCTTAATTTTTATCACCTTCATTAACAATTTCTCTAATTGTACTGTGAGATTTACCTTGAAAAAAATATAAAGACAATCATATTAATTCCATGTAGGTACAATTTTCAATTTCAAGTATCAAACATCAAAAGTCAACGTACACGCGATTTGTCTAACTAGAAAACATAACCTCAATAATCTATTAGTAAATAAAACAATAAAATGGCTTGAAACTTATAATACCGATAAAACTTAGTATTAGAAAGAAAAAACAATGACTGGCATTGACTAAAAGATAAATTTCTTGGATAAATACCTGTCGTGTCGGCAGTTCTTTCGAAAACATTGTCAATCGGAAACAGTTCCACTTCAGATTCCGCCAAATTTCTTACGAAAACTTGGTATATCACAGCTCACACCACTACTCCTTACTGTTTTATTCATTTTTTATATGTACAAAAGCATTAATAATTGATAGTTAATTAGAAATAAGTAAAATACAACTGGGAACATAACACAATGACAGATTAGCTACTTGTTGATGATAAACAAAGCAGTGCTGCCACCAAAAATATATTTTAGTTCCAATGGTTACCACGACAGACTCTTTTTTGCCAAGCTATACGTTTCAATTTCAAAATTTCCCTCCACAGTTTTTGCGAGCTAATTAAATTATCGTGTCTCATTGGAAAATGGATTTGCGCACCGGGAACATTTCCGTGCTATGATTTTTTTACGATTTCAAGTGTCGCCTGAAACCGGACAAATCATACGATAGACTTTAAATTGCATTCATGGATGAAGGCCCTTCAAGGCAACTGTGTATCGTTGGTATAACGAATTCAAACGTGGTCGACTAACTTTGGGGGATGAAGAAAGAAGTCGTCGCCCTTTGACTGCTGTTACGGAGGAAAACGTGCTAGCAGTGAAAAATTTAATCCAAGACAATTGGCGAATTACATATCAGGAGATTGAACACATACTGCAGATTGGATCGGGAAACCTTCATGAGATTTTACACGTGCATCTTCGCGTGAGGAGGATAGTTTCACGATGGGTGCCGCACAACCTCACCGATGCTCAGAAACAGGCCCGGGTGGAATGGTGCCGTGATAAACGAAGCAGGCTCGTCTCGGCGTGTTTACGACATTATTACAGGTGATGAGTCCTGGATTTATCAATACGATCCAGAAACGAAGCGCCAGTCGACGGTTTGGGTGTTTCAAAACGTATCAACGCCTACCAAAGTGAAGCGATCTAGAAGCGGGGGGAAAATTTTGATCGCGAGCTTTTTCAATTTGACTGGCTACTTGGTGTCAATCCTTTTACGGAACCAAAGAAGCATCAACTCCGAATGGTATACTACCAAATGCTTGGCAGAAGTTTTCTCTGTTGTGAGCAACAAGCGACCAAACACATGGCTACGCTGGCTACTGCTCCACCACGACAACGCGCCCACGCACACTGCGCTCAAAACGAGGGACTTCTTGGACAGCACGCCGGTCAAAGTTCTGGGTCACTCTCCTTACAGCCCTGACCTAGCACCGTGTGACTTCTTTTTATTCCCAAAAATTTAAAATCAGCTTAAAGGGATACAATTTTCGTCGCCGGAAGATGCACTGTCAGCGTTAGAACTTTTTATCGGTAGGAATTGGTTTAATATTCATAGTTAAACAACATTCATTGCGTTATTTACGTTGCTGAGCCACAATTTATTCCAACAAATGACGCAATGGTTTAGAAATAATCTTCAATCCCATTCAGATTCTGATAAATTGTGCGTTTCGCAATTAGGGTGCAGGCTGTAAACGATGTGTCTGCGGCGGACTGGAAAAAGTGTTTTGAAAACTGGTTCAGACGCATGAAACTTTGCATAGAGGCTAGTGGAGAGTATTTTGAAAAGATTTAATAAAAAATATTTACCTACAGAACACTTTATTTTCGCAAAACTTTCTGAGTGTCCCACGTATTTATTTCCTTTCGTAAAGTATGCTTTATAAATATTATCTTTACAAAATAATTTCGATGATTCACATCTGCCAGGCGACCCGCGACGGCTCACTTTTTCTTTTTACATCCATAATCTTTATTAGAAATTATTTATAATTAACCACATCTATTTAAAAAAAAATCGATTAATGTTCAATTGCTAAACTTCTCGATTTTTGCTAATAATCGAATTCATTACTTATGCAAAGAGACCTCACTATTTAAGTCACGTGACTAAGTGTCACTGTACCCATAGGTACCCATCCTATGTGAAAAAGACTATAAAGCGCAGTTTCCACCGCGAAAGGGTAATGAGCGGGAAATGCTTAAGCGGAACGCATTTTTTTAT
The DNA here is from genome assembly GCA_932294355.1 of Aporophyla lueneburgensis. Classification (NCBI taxonomy): domain Eukaryota; kingdom Metazoa; phylum Arthropoda; class Insecta; order Lepidoptera; family Noctuidae; genus Aporophyla; species Aporophyla lueneburgensis. The sequence continues at coordinate 15,479,251 of OW028747.1, forward strand.
AGTAAATAGGTTTATATTTCCACCAACAAAGAGTTGGTCATTTGATTTCCACTGCAAAATGAAAATGAAGTAGAGAAATGAGCGGAGTGAGCTAAACGGAAAATGAGAAATGAAAAACGAATAGCGAATTTCCACAGAGAACTAGTTCAGTTGAAGTTAGAACTAGTCGGTGCAGGCCTTGCCGCAGCGGACTCTTTTCAACTTCTTTTTACTCGTTCAATCCGCCCCGTTTACCACTTTGTTTGGAAACGCTACTATGTAAATTGTAATTGCGAGTTGAGCGGAGTCCGTAAGTACTCCGCTCCGCTCCCTAGAACTGAGCGAGCTCAATTCTACTCTTTCTACACGCTCGGCTCTTTCCGTCCGACTAATTGTTGGTGGAAATACAAATATGCAGTTTGGGTTTGCGAGTTTAACGAACTCATTAATGGGTCCGTTCCGCTCGCGGTAGAAACCAGGCTTAAGGGGGGAAATCCCGCAGCCCGCGATGTTGTTGCCAACTTTAAAAAAAATTGAAAAAAGAAATTGCTTTTTGTGACTTATCATTTCTGAAATAAAAAAGAATTGAGAAGGTCTTATTAATTTTTGCTTACACACATCGGTGGCCCCCGTGGCTCGGGGGCCCCGTATAATTGATACGGCAGATACGGCGGTAGCTACGCCCCTGGCATTTTGCATTACCATAGGAGCCAGGCGGCGGGGTAATTGCGTTTAACACATTAACAGTAACTGTAGGAATGGCTTTCATTCATTTCGTTAATTTTTTAGCTAACAATTTTTTTGATCTTATGAAGCAATGCAGAAGCAATATAATCCTACTATAGTACATTACGATATTAGTGCGTTATGATGGTTATAACATGCGAGGCGGAATTTCAGCCCGAGCCGAAGGCGAGGGCGTAATTGAGCCGAGCACGTATATCGTACGACGTTTTTTTAACACATTTGCGAGGAATCAGAAAAATAACACATTTTATATTTTATTCATTTTTAATTATTGAAACAGTGAAATTACAATAATTAAAATGATACGTAGTTGTAGTTGGTTTTTTAATTACGTTTTTATTATTATTATTACTATTCATAATGTCATTTTTTTGTGTTAGGGTAAATGTTGGAGACGACGAAACTTCTTGAAAGGCGGCAGAAGAGCATTGTAATTCGTCATTAGTTGTAAATAAAAAAGTATTATTTATCAGTAGAAGTAGAGGGGCGCGGCACAGGGCAAAACTTCTTCGTTTGTGGCTCCAAATTTATTGCCTGAGTTATTTTGGCACTTATATTTGCTTTGTTTTGGATGGAATCTTCTACACAAGATTCTGCTACTGCGTTAGAACGCCACCCGCCATGCCGCTTTAAAGTCAATATATCAGCTCCCGAATCAGCAAGTGATATAGCTGACGTTCTTCTGAAACTGTGCCCTGTAATAACAATCAGCATCCGGTAATCCTAAAAACTTGGCGACTTCCTTTGGCATGGCACCGAATTTATTTATGCCAATAGGTTGCGCAGTACATTTACCTTTATGGTAATTCTGAAAGAAATGATTATTTTTTGCCTTAGTCAAATGTATAATGGTATTATTAGTAAAATGGGCCGTCGATAATCAAAGATCGGGGTATTTTGTTTTTAGTGTTTGAGATTTTAACTAAAAGCATTTTGCCTTGATTTTCAATGTCTTTTGTGGTAATATTGTGAAGCTCTTGCCGTCTACATGCACCATTAATACCAAATATTAACGCAACCTGAAAAGAAATAAAAATGTGTTAGATAAGGTATAGGTACATAAGGTTGAACTTTTAATCCTATTCACTAACTTGACAGTTCAATGCAAAATAATGATACCATTCTAAAACTAATAGTGTCGGGGTAGTGAACGATTTCGCATAAAGAATGAATGATAAAAATGTTATAAATTAAATGAAACATTAAAAAATCGTCTGTAGGTGTGGATTATAAGAATAATTAATAATTTTTAATAATAGTTATTTCCTTTTTTTATTTTCCTCTGATAGAACCAAAACTAAATATAAAAATCATGTAATTTTTCTTATTTTATTACTATCATCATTTTATTTCCTCTGACAGCCATAGACTACATATATATCGATATAGTACACATCTTGTTTTAAAACAAGTTATTAAATTTCATTCATTCTTGCACCACCTCACTATCTTTTTTTCGTCAAAACCTGGTATCCCTCCAATTGTCAAGTTAGTGAATAGGATTAAAAGTCCAACCTTAGCTTACAGATAGGGTTGCCAGGCGTCCGGATAAAGCCGGACACAGTCAGGCTTTTTAGTTGCATGTCCGGCTAAATTAGATGGTGTCCGGGCTTCCCAGCTTTTTGGTAGGCTTTTTAAAATATGATCATTTTTGTCTTCACCCCGCCTTGTATTGCTAGCGCATGTGAGCGAACCAGCACTGTCCTCCCCGCGTTATTACTACTAAATTTTAAAGGAAAATAAGCTTTTAATTTTTGGTTCGCAGGTGTCTGCCAACCAAAAACATTAATTAATGTTACAAAGATTTTAAAGTGTATTTATTTCATTAGTCTTATGTTTAGTTTTGTTTTAAAACTAAACAATTAAAGATGTCCGGCCTTTTTACCCAAATGTCCGGCTAAACTGGCAGGCGTGTCCGGCTTTTCGGTTTTATGACCTGGCAACTCTACTTACAGACGGTCGTTAAAAAATATGTAAAAGAGTATGTACAGTAGATAGATCAATACATAAAATAAGGATGCAAACTGACCTTTGTTGCCAGGTACTGACTATCTGGAGCATCTTTTAGAAACTTTTCGACGTCATTTGATGACAGTACCTTAGATATTTTCTTTATAAAACCATCAGAGCGTCTCTTTAAAAATGCAATGAGATTTAAATATAAATTAATATCGACACCATTTTTCATCTTGAGGGTACTTTTCAGCATAGAATATGTTGTCCACAACGAGCTAGGCTAATATTTACTAGCTAGTTCATTTAAATACGCCAAAACTACATTTTCGGAAAATGACTTGGCATTTTTCATGTTTTTCCACTTCAAGAAATTTTCATACGTGGTTATGTATCTGTCCTTGGATATTGACGGCAGCAAGCTGTCGCATGCGGTTCGCGCTTCTGTTAGTATATCCGGCGGAGTTGAAGTAATATATTGCTCATCTTCATTATTGAAAGTTGTCATTTTTAGATATTCACAATACAAGTACAAAGAAAAGAAAATTTGAGAAAAATGGCGCGACGATTATTTTCTGCCGTGGTTGCGTGAAAATGTTGGCAAAGACGCTAGAGCATGCAGCCAAGTTTTTAAATTACCGAATAAACTGTTTTATTTTTATTTTAAATAAACTGAATCTGTGAATGCACACTGTTGCTTTCCCGCCATTTTAACAGCGCGCTAGCGCTGCCCACTGACTGGCGCCGCGCGGCGATTAGTTTGAAATTTGAATAGCAACAGCGCGCTGCTCACTAGCTGGAGTCGTGCGGCAGCGATCAGTTCCATATTTGAAATGGCAAATAATACTGTTATGGAATTTGTGTGGACTATAACTTAACTATTTGCTTTGGTAACACACGCGTTTTTTATGACCCGCTTTACATATTTAAAACCGGTGGAATTACATCAGCTTTCAACAGTATTATTTGCCATTTCAAATATGGAACTGATCGCCGCCGCACGACTCCAGCTAGTGAGCAGCGCGCTGTTGCTATTCAAATTTCGAACGAATCGCCACGCGGCGCCAGTCAGCAGGCAGCGCTAGTGCGCTGTTAAAATGGCGGGAAAGCAACAGTGTGCATTCACAGATTGAGTTTATTTAAAATAAAAAATAAAACAGTTTATTCGGTAATTTAAAAACTTGGCTGCATGCTCTAGCGTCTTTGCCAACATTTTCACGCAGCTACGGCAGAAAATAATCCTCGCGCCATTTTTCTCCAACTTTTCTTTTCTTTGGACTTACTTGTATTGTGAAATGTTTTTTTTTTCTGTTTCCTCGCAAATGTGTTAAAAAACGTCGTACGATATACGTGCGTATTGGTTATAACTAGGGCATGCAAAAACCGGGTTGTTTATAAAAACCGTTTTTTTCGGGTTGTTTGTTTACAAAACCGGTGAAACCGGTTAAATCGTTTTTTTCGGGTTTTTTTTAATTTTTGTTAAATAAATGAGAAATGTGTCTGTTAGGAAATGAAAATGCTGAAGTCCAATCAAAATATGTATTTTTTACGGACTGAAATAAGCTACAACTACTAACAAGCAATACAAAAAGTTTCTTTTCTTTATACATAACATAGAATAATAATCATAAAGCTTATTATTTAGGAAAATAACATATTATTTAAAACTTAAGGTATTTAACATACACAATTAGGAACATTTGGTAGGTAGACAAAGGCCTAAAATTACAGAATATTAAATAACAATTTAACTGTCATAAAATACAAACAGGCAAAATCAACAGTACGTAAAATGAGATCAAAATAATTATTGAAATATCGCATAAAATAGAAATCTTATTCCTAATAAACCAAAACAAAATAAATCGGACATTCTTATAAATATAATATTAATTCTAAATTAAAATTACACAGCTAAACCAAATTACTATTTTTTACTTCACTACACCATATACTTTTTTTTTACTTTGATAGGAAACAAGTGCATCAAGTGAGTCATCATTTAGAGTACTATGGATTTATTACACACTAACCCGCGACTTTGTCCGCGTCAAATTTTTGCTCCCGTGACCCTTCCCGTCGCATCGAATTGCCTCCCAGTTTCGTCCATTTTTCATTGCTGCTCCGCTTTTTTGGATTGTAGCGTGATGTTATATAACTTATAGCCTTCCTCAGTAAATAGGCTATCCAACACAAAAATATTTTTCAATTCGAATCAGTAGTTTCTGAGATAAGCGCGTTCAACCAAACAAACAAACTCTTCAGCTTTATAATATTATTACTATAGATGAGACCTGCTGATAAAAAGGCTCTCTCTGATTTCACACTTGTTGGAGGTATAGATTCCAAAGCTTTATTATACACTTTTATTAAGTGCTCTCCCTTTTTTCCTCCACCGTCGTAAGTGCCATCTCCACCCTCATTTTAGTTTCTAAATCAAGTTCTGTAGATGGGCTTGCACCAGAGGTATGTTTGAGCGTCTTCTTTATTTCCTGTCCGAGTTGGTCCTTGATGTTCCATGAAACATTTACTACTGTATAGTCTAAGTTTTCCTGAGTTGTAGTAGCCGTCGGTTTAGTAGTCGAAAAATGATTATTTATAATGTTAACCGAAAAAACCGAAAACTCCGGTTTTGATATCCTAATAAACCCGATTTTCAAAATAGTCGGTTATCCGGTTTTTCCGGTTATCCGGGTATCCGGTTTGCATGCCCTAGTTATAACATGCTCGGCTCAATTACGCCCTCGCCTTCGGCTCGGGCTGAAATTCCGCCTCGCATGTTATAACCATCAAAACGCACTAATATTGTAATGTACTTTATTAATATATACTTTATTGCACCATAAAAATATACAAAAAAAAAAAACAATGACTACAAATATAATTAGGTCTTTACCTACCTATGAAATTGCCGTTCTGCAGTACTGGCCATTTCAAATCAAAATATTTTTTGTTTGTCTAAGAATTCTAATTTCAAATTAATTTTATTTTAAAAACATGGAATTCTTTTTCCAAAAGTAGTCATTTGTTTATTGATTAGTGTTACATTTTCATCGCATTTCAATCTTTTTCGTCATCATGGATACGTTAAAAATTCGAGTAATTATGGAATATGAGTACCGTCTTGGCAGCAACGCGGAACAAGCGGCACGCAACATCAACGACGTTTACGGAGCTAAACACTACAAACCAACGCACCACCTGTTATTGGTTTGCTTGCTTCCGTTCTGGAAATTTCGACCTGAAAAATGAACCTCGCGGTCGTCCGAAGACTTTGGTCGACAATGACGAATTAAAGGCGAATGTGGGAGCTGATGATTCACAATCTACGGCTGAATTAGTAGCAGCTTTCGACGTTAGCGTCAAAACAATATTGGTCCATTTGCGTCAAATTGGCAAGGTAAAAAAGACTGACAAATGGGTGCCCCACGAACTCAATGATCGCCAGCGCGAAGTACGCGTCGAGACGTGCCTTGCACTGCTCAACAGACACACAAATGAAGGAATTTTGAACCGCATTGTTACCTGCGATGAAAAATGGATTCTGTTTGATAACCGCAAGCGCTCAGCAAGTTGGTTGGATCCTGGTTCAGCACCTAAACAATGCCCTAAACGAAAACATACCCCTAGAAAAGTGATGGTCACTGTTTGGTGGTCTAGCGCCGGTGTGATTCATCACAGCTTCTTACCAAACGGGGTGAGCATTACTGCAGATGTGTACTGTGAAGAACTGAACTCAATGATGGAGAAGCTGGCACATCGCCAACCAGCATTGGTCAATCGCTCGTCTCCGCTGCTCCTGCACGACAACGCGCGACCTCATACTGCACAGCAGACGTTCTCCAAGTTGCAAGAACTGGGGTTGGAAGCTCTCCGTCATCCGCCCTACTCACCAGACCTTGCGCCTACAGACTACTACTTTTTCCAGAATTTGAAAAAAATTCAATACCCGAGAGGCAGTACAAAATGCCTTTGAAGAATTTGTTGCCTCCCGTCCAGCTGAGTTTTTTAAGAAGGCCATCAATAAACTGCCACTGCGTTGGCAAAGATGCATTGATTGCATGGGTGATTATTTCGATTAATACAAATAAAAAATACATGAAAAAATACGTTTAATTTTTTTCATACAAAACGGCATTTTCATAGGTAAAGACTTATTACAATGTACGGCCTTCTCGCTTTATGCGATCTCTTCCAGGCAACTGTGGAATGGACAGTGATAAGCCTGGACATAAAATCGGTATGTCAATGATACAAACATACAATATACTAAAATAGATAAACAGATATTTATATCATAGACAATATATAGAACAAGATCACAACGACAAGTACCTAGTGTTCCTTTACGAGTCTTTTAAGCACATGCAACGACTGCGCGCGTTTAATAGTTGTGTTTTGTTAGTACGTAAGCTGGATTAATACATAAGTAGGGTACTTTTTGTCTCGCTAGTACGTTCCCGCGAGATATAATTTACGACCTCTACCCGAGCGGAGCCACTCGCAAAAGGTAGTTAGAAAGGAATAAGATTGTGATAAATAGTGTGTGCACACTTAGGGTACGGGATGCCATGGCGACGCCACCAGGTCGCGCTGCCAACTCAGTTATAAATATACAGCTTTATGGTGGGTGGCTAGGGTACGTTTGTTTACCCAGCCAACCATACATTTTGTTGGCGATAGTGTGGCAGGCGGAGGCTTTAAGCATTAGCTTTATACATACATACATGGCAGTAACAGGCGTGGAATCTAGCCACCACGCATAATTCTAATTAAATATTCATTAATTTTGCTAAAAAGAACCCAGGTTGCAACGGCGAGCTAAGCCATTTCGATAATTTTAGTAGGTGTGCACCTCGGTTAAGTTTTCATAAGATCGTTTCTACAAGAATGGGAATAGTAGTTAAGGTAGAAGTACGTATTCCCGTTAGTGTCCCAGTACCCGTTAACATGTCAGTTTTTTTATCATTACACTTTTCTACTAATAATAAGTTAAAGTTTACGAATGGCAACATATTCTTGGTAATATTTAGCACAATATAAATGACAACATTGACCGAAAAGTTTAATGGTGTCAAAACTACTCGATCAGAAAAGTTTCTTACAAAAAAAAAAATGTAAATTCTAAGTTCTGACAGTGAACTAGCAAACCATCACGTCACGTTGATCAACTAGCCACCCTGCGACGAGAAACGTAAAGGTAAGAGTGTTAATTTTCTAAAATATTTGAGTTTATTCTTTAGCGATATAAACTATAAATTGGGCTGAATCTTATTGTAAAGTAAATATTTTTACACATCACATCTATTGGTACTCAAAAACCCCTAGTTGACCCATTACCCGTTAAAGTCGTATTTTTTTTACCGGATATTGGTACACGATCAACCCGATTATACAATTACACCGAAACCCGTTATTGTACACTTATTGCCTTGAAATAGGTCACATAATACCTTGAGTTAAGTCTTATTTTCCTTCGCTCAACTTTTTTCGGTTTTTCTGTGTGATTTTTATATTTTGCACATTTTGCTTTACTAATCTGCTGTTCTGAAATCAGGCTTTTCTATGCACATCGTATGGCGCGCTTTTGATTAAGGAAAACTTCAGAGCGAAAAACTTTCATGATGCGATGTGGAGGCACTTGTAAACGGGAAATTTTAAATAATTTGAACCACCATGTTTTTATAATTAGTCTCTTAAGATATTTTAATAGTTTATATATTATTTGATACGAATTCAGAAACTTGCAAGAGCCGTGTTATTTTTTGTTTTCAGCTAGCCATGACTGATAGGCAGAAGGCTATATTAAAAGCCATGGAGGCAGTCAGAAAACATCACGCTACAACCAAGAAAAGCGGAGCAGTAATGAAAAATGTTGCAAAAACGGGGAAAATCGCACGGGTAGGCGATTCGACGCGACGGGAAGGGTCGGGGGAACAAGAAATTTAACGAGAACGAAGTCGCGGGCAGAAGCTAGTAAGTAATGTAAAGATTTGGGTTTGATTGCCTTGTCAATTATTCGTACACCTGATTTAAATAAACCAAAGCTCTAAGCTTTCTCGTTCATTATTTCCTTACACTAAGATGAGGCTTTTAAGCTGGGTACCTAATTTTAATTAAAAATATTGTTTAACTGTGATCCTGTACCCATTATAACTATTTAAATTTCGAATTGAATTAAATGATACTCGTTTTTATGTACGTGATATTGTGTAGATTTGCTTGAATATTTCAAGCTGACACAAGGTTAATTCTTCTCATTTTTCCTAGTGATCTCATTACATTCTTCCAAATATTAGTTGTAAAGTTGTTTTACATAATGTAATTTTAATTTAACCAGTCAATTACCGTAATTACAGACACAATTAAAAAACCATTGTGTGGATACCAAATGTGGTATCTCAGGGACATAGAGGTTAAACATTTTTTATACTAACTATTTTTTTTTAAAGTGACCTGATTTGTATTTTTTTGAGACTTAACTTTTTATAAGACTGCTGGTGTTTCCCTTGGTAGGTAAACCTAACCTAGGAGTTTGTTAAGTATTTAGGAAATAAATTGTGATATTTGAAATCCAAGTGCAATCATAGTTATATAGTACTTGATTTTACCTATTTACTTTATAATCACTGATTGTCCTGATACCCAGTTACATTTTTTAATTGAGACTAAGAGATAAGTATTTTTTTTTTTGACTAATTTGTAAGTAAACCAGTAGATTTATGTTTCATTTCAAGCATTTCGTAGTTGATTGTTTTATTTTTTTGTTTTTTTTTTTTAAGTAAACTATCTGAAAACTTGTGTTTTAACAAATGTCTGAAATAACTAATGTTAAGTATTACCTATCATTTGTATAAAATATATTTAAAAAAAAATCATAACTAATAACGTCTTTTCTTTGAATATGAAGGTATAGGCCCCATGATTTGACAAGACACTTTTTTTTTTTTTTTTTTCAGGATGGGAAATCATCAAATGACTTCTCCCGCTCTGGGCGGAGCGGGAGGGCGTATCAGACTATTACTGACTAAAACCCACCCGTGTTCCATCAGTTGCCCATGTGCCAGGGTCACGGTATCTCTTTCGAACAATCACGCGACCCCGGCAGGCATCGGTCCTAGTAGACCCCTTCACTGCTGCTGACATCTCTTTGAGGCGCGCGTGGAACACTACGCGCCGTCGACCCGAGCCTGGTCCTTACCGGGCGGCGAGCTACTCATTGCTCGCCACCCGCAAGCTCGCGCCTACGGTGGCCGGGAGTCCGCAATCGACTCCCGACGCCCGGGGCGTCTCCTCCTGCGGCGGCTAGGGACGTGAGGGCGCAGAGACTGCCACTCCCTCACGCGCCCCGCCTCCTCCTTCGCGAGCATTACTGCTTCGCAGAAGGAGGTGACGGCTTCCCATTCCCTCTCGCTCCGTACCATGGCTCGCACCAGGGCCGGACGCAAGAGGTCGCCGCCGCCGATCGCCTCCACGAGGACTCAGCGGTGCTCCGCCCAGGCAGGGCACACCTCCACCGTATGCTCCACCGTGTCCTCCAGACGATCCTCGCAATGGAAACACCCGGACGTATCCTCCCGCTTTATCCTGAATAGGAACCCACCGAAGCACCCATGCCCGGTGAGAACCTACGTCAGGCGGAAGGTGAGGACGCCGTGGCGCCTCTCTATCCACTCCTCAAGGAGGGGACTTACCGCCACAATTGTGGCGTGCCCAGCACTGGGTTGCGACAATCGTACCCGCCATGTCGCCATGAGATCACACCGGAGCTTTGTCCGCCGTGCCGCGATTTGTCGCGGCAGCGGAGTTTCGCACCGGCGCTTCGCCTCCTCGCGCCACTCCCACATGTGCGCGAGGACCTTTGCCTCCAGATCCCATGGCGGCACTCCGGCAAGGAGGGTCGCCGCCTCGCACGACATCGTGCGGTATCCTCGGATTAGCCGGATGACCATGACCCTCTGGGCTGCACTCAACCGGCGCGCTGGGCGCAGCCTCAATGAGGGCGCCCACAGCGGTGCCCCGTAGAGGGCCATGGACCGCACGACCCCCGTGTAGAGCCTCCGGCAAGAGGCGTTTGGACCCCCCAGATTGGGCAGGAGCCGCTATAATGCAGCCCCAGCCCGCTCCAGTCTGGGAGCCAAACGTCGGAAATGCTCAACGAAGTTCCACCGGCTGTCGAGGACAAGTCCCAGGTACTTCATCGTCGAATCGACGCCGATGCGAACCCCTCCTACCGTGAGTTGGGAACCCGCAGGTGGCGCGTTCCGAGGACCATGAAAACCCATGGCCTCGGACTTGTGCAAGGCCACCTCGAGTCCCAATTGCCAGATCCTATCGACGATTGTCGCAACCCCGCGTGTCATAATTTCGGCCGCCGCCTCGTACGACCTCCCGTGCGCAAGGACCAGCGTGTCGTCAGCGTAGCAAACTACGCTGACGCCGCTAGGGAGGTCGGCGCGCAGCACCCAGTCGTAACCGATGTCCCACAGATGCGACCCCAGGACCGATCCCTGTGGGACACTGCACGACATCTCTCGCCGGTTCCACTCTCCCTGGTGACCGGGGTAGATTACGGCCCTATCCGTGAGATAGGCCTCGACCACGCGACAGAGGTAGGTCGGCATCCGGTGATACCGGAGTGCCTCCCTAATGCAACTCCAGGGTAGGGTGTTGAAGGCATTGGCGATGTCAAGAGACACCGCCAAGACGACCCCACCCCGGGCCACTGCATCCCCCGTCGTGAGGGCTCGCACGCGCATGATGGCGTCCACCGTTGAGCGCCCCTTGCGGAAGCCGTACTGGCCGTCCGACAAGTCCGGCCCCTCCCGCACCAGCCACCCGACGAGGCGGTCTGCAATCACTCTTTCAAAGAGCTTGCCCACCTCGTCGAGCAGCACGATGGGCCGGTAAGCGGACGGAGAGTCCGCTGGGCGCCCAGGCTTCTTAATGAGGACCAGTTTCCCCATCTTCCAACGAAGTGGGAACTGGCCCCTCTCCAAGCATGCGCTAAGGAGCCCCCTGAGTTGACAAGACCCTTACTTATTTAACTGACATAGAAATTTAAAAATAGTATTTCTGTGAACCTTAACGTAAAGCAATAGAGTTCAAATTCGCTATGAAAATTACCGGATTCTGGGACAATTTAACGTTTACTAGTACAAATCTACCGGGTACTGGTACAATTGGTCCTTTACGTATTTTTTTTAAACTATTGTTAAATAAAATTGGCACTAATTTTAAAAAATCATATAACATTAAAACTTTATTAAATTACCTATCTAGTCATGTAAAAATCGTATTTGTAAGTCTAGCAGTTATAGCATAGTAGACTTGCAAACTCTGTGAAGTTCGAAACTTCACGGTTATTGGGTCGTTTACCTTACTTCTGCCGGCGTAGCATGACCAATTCTATATCTGTTCTACCAAGAACAAATAAAGTTCCTTATGTATTTTAATTCTGTAAAAATGTTTCTATCTCATCAGAAAAATAGTCATCATACTTGACATCGTATTTTTGTCGACTGAAGAATAGAAACATCTCTTCTTTTCAGTTTTACACAATTTTTCCACGATACAATCTATCATTTTGTCTTATCTTTCGTCGACAAATTCCGTTTCTATGGCGGTCATGCTACGCGTGCTGTTTGTTACATTGTCTTCGGACCACCCCAAACCACATTCAGTAGAAAATGGAAATTTTTCATATCATCATCAGCCTATAATGTTCCCACTGCTGGGACACAGGCCTCCTCTCGGTGAGAGGGAGTGGGCCATAATCCACCACGCGGGCCCAGTGCGGGTTGGTAGATGTCACATGTCTTCGAATTTTTGGTTCTAAGACATACCTGTTTCCTCACGGTTTTTTTTCATTTTTCATATGAAAGGTTCCATTACCTAATCCACTAAAAAGCGATTGTTGGAAATTTTACGACAAAGCCCAGTTACACGTTCATGGGTTATATCAAATAACTCGTAAGTAGTTAACTGCTAACTCAGGGTTCATACAATTAATTTCACCCCATCAAGAGTAAATATTTAACCCAGCGATGTGCAAAGTAAGTCGCTAAGGTAGGTAGTAGGTACTATCAAAATAAATTAACGTTACGAGGTACCGCTGATAAAATAATAGTAGATTATTAACCAAGGGGATAAAGTAGTGTCTTCTGTCACGGGTGACGATTTAAATCGCGAGCGTAACGAAGGACTCGAGGTTTACTCCCGAGCGTAGCGAGGGTGTTAAAAACTTAAATCACGAGCGAAGCGAGGGATTTAAGACGAGTCCTGAGTGTAGCGAGGGATTTAAGTTCACCCAAGACTAAGACAGCTTTATCACCGAGGAAAATACTCTACTTTTCGTACCATTTGCGAAAAAATTAACACAATAATAATATGAGATAAGCATTTATTAAAAACTAGCTTTTGCCAGCGGCTTCGCCCGCGTGGAGGTCGGAAATTATCCCGCGGGAACATACTAGCGGGATAAAAAGTAGCCTATGTCCTTTCTTAGGCTCTAAACTATCTGTGTGCCAAATTTCATTTAAATCGGTTCAGTAGTTTTAGCAGGAAAGCGAGACAGACAGACAGACAGAGTTACTTTTGCATTTATAATATTAGTATGGAAGTATGGATAGTATGGATAATGACAATTAAAAGTAAAAGTTACAGTTTAAGTTAGTAACATTCGAAACATTGGTCCAATTAACGCTTATGTATTTGAAGAAAACCAAAACGCGGCAAATTCCTAGACTAATATTTTTTTGTCGGAAAATCAAAAGCATCAAGCTCATACGGCCTCGTCGGTTTTCGTAATTTTATTTAATAATCATAACTGCGTAATAAATGCGTATTCCTTTTTCAAAAAGATGTATAATGCTTTATATACAAACTCAATGGTGTAAACACGGATGTTTTTTTTTCCAGAAAAGATTTTCATACGACCTACCATTTCGGAAATATAGAGCATTTGCAAAAAAATTGAAAGCGTCTAACTCGGAAACGGTGCGTCATATAGCCATGCTTCTCAGAACCTAAATGGTTTCTTTGGTTAAGGTCAACCTAATACTGGAATGAAATTGGAAAATTTCCAAAAAAAATATTGAACATTTTGCTAAGTCCTCGCGCCATAGCGCCCCTAAGGCTACACTCCAATCACATCTCCGCGTTTCTATTCCTCTCTCACTCCGTCCCCACTCTGGTTTCTGTTGCCATGACGCCATCACAGCTGATCACAAAGACTCGTTCGTGACATGATCTTATTAACAACGTATTGTTATGAGCTAGGGTTCGGGATAAATTAATTTACACCAATTTAACCAAAATCGCACAAAAACAGTTTAATAAACTAATCACAAACACCGCAGTAATTAGAAACGTCACACAGAATCACTTGTCTCGCTTGTACTGTATCGCTTGAATCGTATTCGATCTCATTCGTAAGCGAACTGTTCGTCCAGTCCAATGATCCGCTTTTTGTATGCGTCGCAGAACATTCTCTTAATATCGCAACTCTTTGCCAACAACTATTCTACTTAAAAAAACATTCACTATTTTATTTGCATGCTATTTCCTGAGCTTTTCAATTTATAATATTAAGTTCAATGATTCCAAAAAAAAAAAATGTCAGGTTAGGCGAATCCCTTTAGATAATCGTCAGATTATGAGACAGCACGTCTAGGACATAAAGATGAACCATATATATCTTAATCTGACGCGCTTGAGTATTTCAAAATGGCAAATTTTTTTTGCAACTTCTAATAATGGCTGCAAGTTTGCGTCACATCGAAATCGTCAGATTATTGAATGAGAGCTTTTTTAGGTTCACTTAATATCCCTTTAGAAAATCTGACGCGCTCGATTTTTTTTTTCATTTTCAACCCTTACGTACGACTACCCGCATCATGCAAACGATCAGATTAACATACGTATCTTATAAAAAATACGTAGGACATAGATCCTATCAATATCTGACGCGCTCGAGTATGTCCATGCAACAGTATTTTTTTTTACATAATTTGAAAATGTATAGCCGCTCCCCCCATCGCTTAAAAGGTATACATTATACTTATAACATTTTGTTTTTTTATCATCTAAGCTTTGCAACCCAATAGGTCTCAATGACACTCGAGTAAATCCACATTTAGCATCGTGGGCTCCCCTACTATTATGAGGTACCGCGGATAAAATAAATTGTATTTTTAGTGTGCCCTTTCTGTGACATGGGCACTGACTAACATTTTAACTCGCAGCGGGTTAAAATATTAATTACTTTGCTCGGAGCTTACAAACTCTATATTCATTCCTGTGGACTAAACGTAAGTGAGCCTTAGGCCACGCCAGGCCAGGCTTGGGTTTGAAACGTGGATAGCTTGCAGCAGGCATTATTTATGACGAAATGCCCAAATCGCGTAAAATATTTAAAAATCGCTTGAAGTGGTGCCAGAATAGTCAAGAGCAGCTAAAGATGGATATCCTGGCCAAACACAGATCGGCAAATGACTTCTCTAATTTTTGGAAAGCCACTGGAAAACACGATGTAAAGCCTGGCCGCCCAGTGAGTGTGGATGGAAAGAGAAGGGACATTTTAAGGTACGCTCCCCGTTGGGCCCTTCAGCGTCATTTGCTGGATATGTGTTCGGGTATGAGGCGAATGAGTCGCCTGTACATTTTACAGCTAAGCAAGTGAGATGCGTTTTGATGAAAAATGACAGGCGGTAAATCTCCTGGTCACGATGGGCTTAGTTTGAAGCAACTGCGCCATGCGGGGGTTCACTCACCGAGGGTCTTGGCCATGTTTTTCACGATGTGCATGAGTCACTCATACTTACAACATGACTTAATGAAAACAATTGTAGTGCCTATTGTGAAGAACAAGACTGGGGATGTCTCGGACAAGGGGTTCCCCTTGTCGCTAGCAACGATAATTGCTAAAGTGTTTGACGGTGTGCTTGATTCCTACCTAGATAAATACATTAAATTACATTACGCGCAGTTCCTAACAAAAAGAGTTGGATGAGAATACCAGTATTTAAACATGTTGAGCACCTCCACCGGTATACCCGCGCTTCCCAACTTTCACCAAAGCACATCATATAAGACAAGATTGAAGGCTTTGGAGAGGTGAAGGAAACACGCATACACCGGTGTCCTGCGGTCCATATAGTATTGGACAGTATGCTTGAAACCAACTATGGCAGCTTCCGTGGATAGCCCCGGTCAAAATCCGAACTGCGCGTAATGTAATTTAATGTATTTATCTAGGTAGGAATCAAGCTTGATTCCTACCTAGATAAATACATTAAATTGTTGGGAAGCGCGGGTATACCGGTGGAGGTGCTCAACATGTTTAAATACTGGTATTCTCATCCAACTCTTTTTGTTACGAGGAAAAACACACTCTCTGAGGCATATTCGTTGGAAAGCGGGGTGAGGCAGGGAGGCAAACCTCTCTACCGCCTGCCTACCTGCTGAAAAGCCGGGGCGAAGTCAAAACCTCGTCCCGGCTTTTCAACCTATACATAAATGACCTCATCGTCGAGCTTAGTAGCAAGCGTGTCGGTTGCTCGATGGATGGAGTCTGCATCAACAATATTAGCTACGCGGACGACATGGTGCTGCTGAGCCCGGCGGCGAGGGGTCTCGGAGAGTTGTTAATAGTTTGTGAGGCCTATGCTGGTGCATATGGCCGCTGGTGGATGTCCCAAGTATTCACATAATTTGATAACCCTAAATGGCGTGTGCATAAATCGTGTCACGAAATTTAAATACCTGGGGCATTTAATTACCGAAGGTCTTGAAGACGATATAGATATTATGAGGAAGCGCAGGGCTTTAGTGGTCAGAGGTAACATGTTGGCCCGCAGGTTCTCCCGCTGCTTTCAAAAATTAAAATAACGCTGTTTAAGGCCTATTGTCAAAGCTTTTATACGGGAAATCTGTGGGTCAGTCACACGAAAAGACCGCTGGATGCCCTGCGCATCCAATATCACAACATGTTCAGGATGATGTTGGGGCTGCCTCGCTTCTGTAGTGCATCGGGGATATTTGCGCTATATCGCACTGATGGCTTTCATGCCATCATCCGCGAAACGGTATCCCTGATCTGCAGAATGCGTGGCAGCTGCAATGGAATTCTGAAGACTGTAGCTGATAGAATCTCTTCGCCGCTATGGAGATCCTTTGTTAAGCGAGTAATTTGAATGATTTTATTGTTAAACAGCTGACCGTACAGACGTTGTCCTGTTTCCTAGAACTCGATAGCAGCGCCACCTACCGGGTCCAATAGTGAATCTAAACCATCCAGGGTGCCACCCAAACGCATACAAAAAAAATCATTCAAATCGGTCCATCCGTTTAGGAGGAGTTCAGTGACACACACGTACAGTAGAATTTTATATAAATAAAGACTAGCTTTTGCCAGCGGCTTCGCCCGCGTGGAGGTCGGAAATTATCCCGCGGGAACATACTACCGGGATAAAAAGTAGCCTATGTCCTTTCTTGGGTCTAAACTATCTGTGTATCAAATTTCATTTAAATCGGTTCAGCAGTTTTAGCAGGAAAGCGAGACAGAGAGACAGACAGACAGAGTTACTTTTGCATTTATAATATTCGTGTGGAAGTGTGGATACATTTTTTGATGTGTTAATTTATACCTACTATATGGATCTAAGTTATCTGAATTAAATGTTTGTTTTTTTAGGGGTTTAAAAGGGGGAATTTCATTTGTATGAGAAATCTTATTCCCTGGGTTTGCGAAATTGGTACGTATCTGAACTTGAGTATATATAGGATTTGACATTATTCATTTTTCAAAACTAATCTAAGTTTGTGGGATTTTATATGATTCGACAAAAACTAAAGACTTATTTTTTTTTAATTTGAATTGCTCTAAAATCTGTCAATTTTTTTTTTAAATTCAAATTCAATTAATTTATTGCAGAACATAAAAATAAATACATTTTGAGATGTTGAGTAAATGCGCAGTTAATTATGTCCTACCAATTAAGGCATGCAAAATATTATTTGTAGACACAAGACAATTTAATACATTTAAAAACAATTCAAAAGACTGGTTACATAGGTCAAAGAAAAATCTAAATTATACAATTCAATTTATCGAAATTGACAAAAAATATATATATATATATATAATCATAAAAAATAAAAATTGTGGGGTCTAAATTATTGATAAAATGTCAAATGTCAAATTAATTTCGTCAAACATAATATGTATAACATGTATAATATAATAATATCATTTCGACAAAAAACATGTTAAGTTAACAATATGGTAAAAATCGGACTCAGAAAACATTCACCTCAATCCCAATAGAAATCATAACAATTTCTGGTCTAACATATATTCATTTAATGTGTAATATGCCTTATTTATTAGAAAGTTGTGTAAGTAATTCATTTTTAAATTTATGATCATCGTTACAGTCCATTAAAACTTTAGGTATTTTATTGTAAATTTTTGGAGCCATACCTAGAAAATTTTTACTAAAAATCGCTTTTTTGTGTTGCTTACTGACTATTTTATTTTTGTGTCGCCCCAGATTAAATGTTCCAAACAGGTGAAGATTACTTTTTACAAATAGAACTACCTCATATATATATAGGGAATGCACTGTTAATATGCGGAGATTCACAAAGAACGGTTTGCAGCTATCCGTGCTTGCAACCCCGCAGATTGCCCTAACGCATCTCTTTTGCGCTCTGAATACCATCTCCATGTTTGTGGAATTGCCCCAATATATTATGCCGTAACGTAATGTAGAAGTTACGTAGGCGTGGTATGCTGTGATCAATGGTCTTTGATTGACCTCTTTTGCAAGATTTCGTAAAGCGTATGCATGCTGACTCAGTCGATTACATACACCGTTAGTGTGAGTTTTCCACGTCATGTCTCTATCCAACTCTATTCCTAAGAATTTTGTAGATGACGTTTCTGCCATAATTTTGTTAGCATAACGTACGTCAGGTTTTTTGTGATTTGTCCGTTGTTCAAAAGTCATTATTTTAGTTTTGTCAATATTTATTTTCAAGTTATTCGCGCCCATCCACTCTATTAATATTTGGAGATATTTGTTTATCTCTCTCTCTAGTGACGCCACATCATTATCGCTAAGAACTACAGTGCTATCATCAGCAAACAAGACCATTGGATTGTGCGTTTGTCTAGGCATGTCATTAATATAAATAATAAACAATAAAGACCCCACAATGCTTCCTTGCGGTACGCCATAGGTATTAGTTCTCTGACTCGAGACATACGTACGTTCATTTTTTGATATTGTACATACTCTATCTATCCGCGTAACTTGTTTCCTGTCCGACAAATACGATTTCAAGAGGCTTAGGGCATTGCCTCTAACCCCATACCGTTCCAACTTTTTTAAAAGTAGTGTACGATCCACAAAATCAAAAGCTTTGCTCATGTCCATGAATAAAGCTGCTACTGGACTTTTCCTGTCGATGCTGGTGATAATATTATCAACAAGATTAAAAATTGCCATGTTAATGTTCTTTTTTTTTCTAAAACCGTATTGTTCTGAAATGAAATGAAATGAATTGCACCGATCCCAGCGTGGTTTGACCAGACTCGATTAATCGAATGAACCCCAAGATTTGCACTAGCCTTTGAAGCCTCATATTTCATGGTGCTACATGGGCCATTGCATATCAAGAAGTAGACCGGGGGGCGCTGTAATGGTAGGGAAGACGTGCCCATAGGATAGGAAAGGATTACGAGCCTACCGACTATGCAGCCTTAAGTAAGCATTGGACTAGTGGAGAGAAGGGTGATATTTGTCTATAGGAGGGCATCTTTTCACGTCGTCGCCGGCATGTTGATCCAGGTCGAGCTTCACCGATGCATCTTTTGGTGGGGTTAACCGTTTGCTTTGCTCAAGGCTTCGCTATGTTCCGTGTTGTTGTTTTCTTGGTCGTCTTCCGAGTTCTCACTGCTATCAGTTTCTAGTTTTTTGTAGATATCACTAGCCGCTTTCTTGATCTTATTTCTGTCTCCAGCCGTGTCCCTCTAAACTGGATTTCCTTGTCGAAGTATTTCATGTCCTGTTTTAGGTTGTCATTCCATGTGTAAATAGGTCGTCCGACCTTTTTAGATTTGGCCCTGTACTGCATTTCTGCATGTAACAGGTGTGGTTCAGAGCGACTGAAAATGTGTGCCAGATAGCACATCCTGTGGTTCTTGATGCGTTTTGTTATAGTTTTACCGTCTAAGATTTGATGCATTTTTTTAAGTCTCGGTTTGTTCCTAGCATGTTTGATCAAGTCTCTCATGATAACTCTTTCATATCTTCTCAGTCTTGAACGGTTTGCCTTTGTGAGTGCTGATACTTTTAAGCCATATATCATACAAGGTACGATAATCATTCGATACATAAGTGTAGCTAGTTTCCAGTCCATTTTTGAGTTCAATATGAATGGTAGTAATGATTTAGCGTTTCTCGTGGCCTGTTGGCATAGTTTTCTAATTGAGTTTTTTTTTGCTTAATGTGGACGTTATGTAAGTGCCTAGGTATTTGATTTCATCTGCTGTTGGTATATTTATTCCGTTGAAAGTCACGTGGGTCGTTTTCTGTGTTTTTATGGGGTCCCTAATTATAATTTTTGTTTTTGTTTCGTTTATTTGAAGGCCTACACTATTAGGTTTTATGTGGAAGGACTAGAACGCATCTTGCGTTCTAGTCCTTCTAGCTCATCTGTAATGAGAATAAGGTCGTCCGCAAATGATAAGACTAGGGGGAGGGAGATTTCGCGGTCTTGATCTAGTTTGATTATCTGAGTTTCCTCTTCGAGGGTTCTCAGAACTTCATCGATGACCAATGTAAAAGGCGGGGGGACAGGGGGCAACCTTGTTTAACTCCCTTACCTTTGGTAATCCAGCTGCTTTGCTGGCCGCACCATTTGATGCATGTTCTTTCATTCAAGCATGCCGTGTTTATCCTGTTGGTCATCGATTTGTTGTTTCGTTGTAATAATATGTCTCTTAATACCTTCAGGTCAATGTTGTCAAATGCTTTTTCTATGTCGAGGGCGAGAACGTACGTTCGTTTACCTGCACGCCATTCCTCATCTAGAACCCTTTTGAGCGTAAAAATGTGGTCATCTGTTGATCTATTGTTTAAGAAAGCCGCTTGGTAACTGCCTAGTTCCGTTATTATGTCGTCAAGTTTTTAAGTAAGTATGTAGCGTAAATTCTATAGCCCGTGTTGCAAATCGTTATGCGGCGATACTCGTTCATATCTTTAGGATTGATTTTTTTTTGAATTGGTACCTGTACGGTCTCGAGCCACGTGTCCGATACTGTGTTCTCTGACCAGGGTGCTTACTCTCGAATATAATTCCAATAGATCGACATTGGAATTATCAGCCAAACGTCAGGGATTTGCTGGAGTCACTGAGTCTAGCCAATCCCTGACGTTTAACTCAACCAACTGACGTTTGACCAATGTCGATCTATTGGAATTATATTCGAGAGTAAGCACCCAGGCTTTAATTATGTGTTTAGTTACGGCTTCCTGTAATGGTTGGGGCATCGCTTTGTAAAGCTCGATTACTACTTGATCCGTTCCGGGGGCCGTCCCGTTTCGCATTTTGTTGATGATTCCTATTATTTCGGCCACCGTCGGTTCTTCGCCTTTTGCTTCTGTTATCGGTTTTGTTATGTTTACCGTTGGTATGCGACGGCCCTCGGAGTTTTTAAGTATTTTCTCCCATTTGGACATCGATATGAACGCGGTACTTTTTCGGCGTTTCGTTTGCTGTTTTTTTTTCTTATAGAATGAATAGAGCATTTGCATGCGTTTTGCGGGGTGCGTTTTACCCAGTCCGGAGAAGCAGGCTCTGCATGTTTTTTGTTCCTCCAGATATGTAACCCTTTGAAGTATTGTCTGACATTCTTTGACGCGATTATGCCTATTAGGGTTATCCGGTTGCCTGCTTTGTAGGAATTTGGCCTTCTGTACGTTAGTGAGGGCTATTCGATGGTCCCTTGAGTACATTGGATGAAGCCTCAAAGTTTCCTGAGCAGCGGCTTTTAGTACATCCGTTATGGTATTCCAGGGTATTTCGGTGTTTTCAATTGTTGTGAGTCCCATATTTGCTAGTTTTTTTGTGATGCAATCTTGATATTTTGTTTTGATGGCTGCTCTGTTGAGAGCGGCATAGTTGCATTGTTTGTAGTTGAAGTAATTGGGCTCCTTTGTTGTTTCCTTGGTGCCTTTGTCTTGCTTAAGTGTTTTATTTTTGTTTTTATTTACAATTAAGTTTGATTTTAGTAGTCCCCAGATTATTTTATGGTCGGAGATGCGACCGGTGACCCATTCACCTTTAATAGAGGGAAAAAGTTTTCCTGCTGCCTGTGGCGTGATGATGTGATCCAATTGCGATTTTTGAGTACCCTTCGACCATGTTATTCTACTTGATGTTCTAGCTTTTGTTGTTTCTATTTGAAATTTTTCCCTGTTGGCTATATCCATTAATGGTTCGTCGTTGTGGTTGGAAAATCCATGGTGAAGGTTTTGTTGTATGAACCCTTTGCGTTGGAAGGTTAATGTGTCTTGTCGACCTATATGGGCGTTGAAGTCGCCGAGTATTATGAGAGTACATTTCCTCGGTTTTTGTCTAATCAAGTTTAATAAGCCTGTGAATGATCTGGTTGCTTTTGCGGAACAGCTGTTGATGTGTGAGTTGATTATGTACAGAGGAGTTGGTTTGTCATTTCCCATGCCAACCTCAAGAGTAGCTGACATCACGTCGGTATCCTTTTTACTGTTGACTAATTCTATTTGGGCATTTTTTCTTAATAAAATTGCAAGGCCCCGGTGTGCGTTACCCGCAGTTCCTGAGAGGTACCAGTCGTAGTGTGCGGAGCTAAGTGTTCCTGCGTTCATCCCTGTTTCCTGTAGGTTAGCTATCTGAATGCCCCTGTGTGACAGTTCGGCGTCAATTTGATTTCTTTTTAACCGACTTCAAAAAAAGGAGGAGGTTATCAATTCGTCTGTATTTTTTTTTTCTTTATTTTTTTTTTTATGTTTGTTACCTCATAACTTTTGACTGGGTGAACCGATTTTGATGATTCTTTTTTTATTTGAAAGCTGGTGCTTCCCGAATGGTCCCATTTTAGTTTGGTTCCATTCGGACAATGGTGTCCATGTGAAAACCATATAAGTCTTAAATTTGCATTAACTATTTGCGCGACAAATGAACGAATACCGTATGTTTGTTACCTCATAACTTTTGACTGGGTGAACTGATTTTGATGATTCTTTTTTTATTTGAAAGCTGGTGTTTTCCGAATGGTTGCATTTTAATTTGGTTCCATTTGGACAATGGGGTCTATGTGAAAACCATATAAGTCTTAAATTTGCATTACGCATTTGCGCGACAAATTAACGAATAACGCGATTAGATTAGTGCGGAGTATCTACCACAACTAAAAAGTTAAAAATAAAAACTTTTTACAAAAAAAAAAACAACCGACTTCCTTAAAAAAAACACTACAAAGTCACAAATAACTTTAATTTCGGAAGTCGGTGGCAAAAACCTAAAATACAGAACCTAAGACACCGACTTTCGAAATTAAAGTTATTTGTGACTTTGTAGTGTTTTTTTTAAGGAAGTCGGTTGTTTTTTTTTTGTAAAAAGTTTTTTTCCTGGTTTCGAGGCGCCGCGAACGTTCCAAGTTGCTATGCGCAGGTCTGTGCAAGTGTACTTAATTGTGGTAGAGGTGGGGTTTATCAGTATTCTGTATCCCGTGTCGTCCGCGATTACATCTGATAGCGGTGTAAGTGGTGTTGATTCTTGTTGTTCGCATGGTGTTAATGAGTTACCTACTTGGCTTTTTACGAGCAGCCTCATTTGTAGCTGGGGTTTCGTGGGTTTTTCTTGCTCTTCTCGTGTGTTGTACCTGTTACTAAACGGTATGGTATGTCGTTGTGCTTTGACGCTGGTTAGACCTTGCGTTAGGATTATCCGGTTGTTATTGCATTGTTTGTCGTTTGTCAGGACCCAGCTATCATAGTGCCGGTTCATGAAGAGGATGTGTATGTTAGCGGGAGCTGGTTCGCCGGTCGGTGAATATACTTGTGTGTTTCTATTGTTTATGTGCACATGCACGTTCACGAGGTAGAATTCGGACGCGGTGATAATTATATCTTCGCCACACCCAGAATGTTTCGTTAAATTGCGCAGTTATGTATTTTGTAATCCTTTGTTCCTGGGAAAGAATGCTGTTGGGGAGAAATTCCTGTATATTATTTAGAAGTGCTAGGTGAATTCTATCATCATGGCGATGTTCCAAGAGTATGCGGCGAGGTCTTGACGAACATTCCTATGATCAAATGTTATAGGCCCATTAGGTAATTAATTTGGTGAGCCATCGCTCCAAACAGACAATTCCCGTCTTTTGAAATGGGTACAATTATGACCATTGTAAATGCTTTTGTTTGTGGGGCAAGTCAAAGACACGTGCAAGTCGGACGCTCAAGCTGGCTACACTTGTAGTGAGTCAATTTATGGGTTTGACCTTTTTTTTTGTTTCATTTGTTTATCTGAGTAGCAAGATGTGCATTCAACTTAAAAATTGAGGGTCTGGCTCGCGTACCCTTTTAATTTTTTTTTTTAACTTTTCGCCTCTCGTGTAACCGATTCAAATCGGAGTGGCTGTAGGCATAGCAAGCTTTTAGCAATTTAAAAATTCGTTACTTTGTTACAATTATAGCATCTTTAGTTGTGGCGTCTTAGTAGGTATCGTATTCTGTTCTAGAATGATAGCGAGAAAAGGTCTGTTAAGTAGTTAGTGTGAACGCAATCCTTCACACAACGCTTGCTCGTGTGATGACGATTTTGGGTTCCCGCGCGCGGCAAAACCAAGCCGGTCTTACGCAGTTTATTAAACAAAAATCCCTGAAATATTAGGAACGGGCTCACCGGGTTCATCAAGGGTCAGTCTTCTTCTGGCAGGCAGATTCTAATGCAGTCAGGAGCGCACAGTGACACTTTTGCTTGCTTGTTTTATACAAGGTGTAACGTAACTGAATGGACGCAAGTCTGCCGATTGAGCCAGAGAGAATTCAATCCTATCTCAAGGCAGTAGGGCTTAAATTCAAATGCATAAAACAATGCTAGTGTACACACACGATTTTTTTCCTCAATACTCTAATTCTATCAAAACTCTACTTAGGGTGTATGAGGCCCTTGCGTTAATTATGTTACACGTTGTATAGGCACCCGATTACAAGTTCCGACACAGAAGCATACACACAATAACACGGTTCGATTTCGAAGTCAGGCGGGTAAAATACCAACATCTGTTGCGCGCGCGCAAACACGTCCGGCTGTGTCGAAGACTCAGCTTGAACTCCGCCATGTTAATGTTCTTTTTTTTTCTAAAACCGTATTGTTCTACAGCAAAAAAATTGTTTTGTTCAAAAAACGAATATAGTTTGTTGTGGATTACTTTTTCTAATATTTTGGAGAATATCGGTAGTAAGGCAATAGGCCGGTAGTTGGCTGGGTCCTGTTTGTTACCTTTCTTATGAAGAGGTTTAATCACAGCAATCTTTAACCTATCCGGAAACACACCCTCTTCTAAACACAGATTTATAATATAACAAAGTACTGGTGCTATAATAGTTGAAACAGATTTAATTATTTTTGTTGTAATTTCATCGTATCCGGAGCTGTTTGTATTATTTAACGAGTTAATTAATTTCACGATGTCAGCGGGAATTGTGGGAATTAGAAATAAGGAGTTACAGTGAATGTCAAAAAATTAAATTGTGATTATTAATGTCAGTAATGTCAGATGGAGATGAGGATTCAATTTCGTCAATAAAAAAGTCATTAAAAGTTTGTGCTATATCTTTTGGGTTAGTCACTTCAGTGCCATTTACTGTAAGTACTGGTATTCCTTCGGGTGGCCTATTGTTTTTGCTCTTATTTATAATTTGCCATGTAGCTTTGCTCTTATTAAAGGCATTATTGATGTGGTTGTTATTTTGTGATTTTTTTGTCAATCGAATCAATCGTTGTTATTTTGTGATTTTTTTGTCAATCGAATCGAAGTTTTTAATCGTTTTGTATAGTTTTTAAATATTTTTCTATTATTGGAATTGGGGTGTTTTCGGTATTCCCATAGCATTTCTCGCTTGCGTTTACAGCATAATTTTATCCCTTTACTTATCCACCTAGGTTTCTTTTCTGCAAAGCTTTTTAGTTTTCTAACTGGAAAACACATATTACAAAATAGTTTAAAGGTGTCATGAAACTTATTGAATGCGTCATTAGGTTCATTACAGGAATAAATGTCATTAAATGTTAGATTTTGTAAACAATTAATAAACTTCGATATATTTTCTTTGCAATAGCTGCGTCTAAATATGTACCATTAAGGGAGTTTGCATGTTTTCTTAACCGGACATTGCAACAGTTGCGCTGTGTGATCCGACATTGCTAATTCAACAGTTTCACACTTACTTCCCCTTATATTATCAATTATGTTATCGATACAGGTACCGCTGCAAAGCCGTGTAGGAGTGAATAGGGGCCGTTCAAGTATTACGTAAGCAGATTTATTACAATTATTTACTCCCCCACCCCCCTTGTCAGCAAAAGTAAGCAAAGCTGTTACACTCCCCCCCCCCCCCATGCTGACGTAAACATTGTTATTTGCATTTTTCTTTTAAAGTATTGTTTTTTTTTTATTGATTCATGAGAAGCAGTTATAATTCTAGAAATCTCTTCAATTTTCTTAGAGACAATAATATTAAGTTCGTTGTCGAACTTTGCTTGTAGCTCATAATTACGCCACATTTCGTTAACTAAGTTCTGTACATTTTGTACTTTCGTATTTGTATGAGATTTTTTTAAACATTCGAAGAATTTTTGGTATAACTTGGATTTGTTTATTTAAAAATCAAATCAATAGTCAAATCGTCAATCGTACCGAAACAAAATAATAGACTGACGGAAAAAATTTAGACAACTGAATAGCGCGCGGTAATTCCCCTACCCATTCAACTGTCCAACTGCGCGGCGATTCTCTCTCCAACTGTCCGGGCATCAAATTTCACTTTCTTTTTTACGACATTGCGAAATTTTCTGCATAAAAACGATTACGACTGAAAAACTACGATAGCTATATTCTAATAAGAAATACTCACGGAAAG
The DNA here is from genome assembly GCA_932294355.1 of Aporophyla lueneburgensis. Classification (NCBI taxonomy): domain Eukaryota; kingdom Metazoa; phylum Arthropoda; class Insecta; order Lepidoptera; family Noctuidae; genus Aporophyla; species Aporophyla lueneburgensis. The sequence continues at coordinate 15,506,124 of OW028747.1, forward strand.
CTAATAAGATATTGAATTCTAATTGGAAAAAAAACTAAATTAATCAAACAAAAAGCTAATAAGATATTGAATTCTAATTAGAAAATTAAAGTCGGGGATTTCAAAAAAATATCGGATTTATTTTTTATTTCATGTTTTACAAGAAAAGTATAATAGTTACTAGGCAAATTTATTTTTATTATAATAGTACATAATATACCCTTCAAAATGACACCAATATCTAAATATAAGTATTTATTTTTCTATCAAGAAAAAACAAATACTTCTCACAAGTTCCCCGAGCCAACACTAAAATCGTGAATTAAGTACGAGTTGCGTTTGAATAATTTGTAGACTCCATCTCAATATATTTCGTTTGTAAATAGCTGTTATAGTGCTAATAGTAAAGTATTCTCTTATATTTAAGCATTTATTTAACAAAAACAACCAATTCGAAAAATCGATCAACTACAATGAACGAACAATGTCCGCGCCGTCATCATAAAACATTTCCAGCTATATTATTCCATGTAAACGTTTCGAAATTGGCGTAGTAATGCGTATTTCGCAAAGGAAATATCTTCACGTTTAATTTGATGTACAATAACAATATAAATGTGGTCTATAAACAGAAAACTTACCATATTTTAGTTGGAGATCCACACACAAACATAGTTCGCTAGACAACAAGAATGAACTGTCATTTTCTTTTTTTTTTTCTAAATTTTATGTTGCCGGTCCATAGATGAAATTCACTCTCCTGGATGACAAATCTCATATAGCGACATCTAGTATTTCTCTAATGTACGACTATCAAAGTACTGTAGCGATAAACACGTTTCAAGTGACGAATGACGCATAAAACGTCCTTGGTTACAAAAGTAACCATGGACGTTTCGACAAAATTTTATTTGGTTACTTTTGTAACCATGGACAGTTGAGTGGCTACTCAGTTCTAAGCGAGTACCTAAACGTATACATTATTGCGTCAGCGCACACCAAGAGCAGAGCATTTTCTGAGACTAAGGCCTCCCCCACATTAGGCGTGCGCGATCCTCGGGCGCGAGCGCCGCGCGCGCGTCGCGAGCGCGTCGCGAGCGCGCCGCGAGAGCGTCGCGTTTAGCTGCCCTGCGGCGCGCTCGCGGCGCACTCGCGGCGCGCTCGCGGCGCGCACGCGGCGCTCGCCTTGGCGTTTAACCCCCTACAGCTAAGTCAGTCACAATTTGGACAATTTTCGTTTCAAAATCCACACTATCCACACTAATATTATAAATGCAAAGTAACTCTGTCTGTCTGCCTGTCTCACTTTCCTGCTAAAACTACTGAACCGATTTAAATGAAATTTGGTACTCAGATAGTTTAGAGCCTGAAAAAGGACATAGGCTACTTTTTATTCCGTGACTTTGTCTGCGTCCGCGATAAACGACATTTACGCAAAAGAAGTCGCGGGCAGAAGCTAGTCTTTTATAAATAAAGTGCTGATTTCTTCCCACACCTTTTTTTTGCAATACGATCACTATACTCCTTTGTAGTCATGTCCCATATCGCAGAACGATTCTGTATTTCTAGGATAAAGCTTTCGATATTAATTTCACTCGTGACTCTATTTTTAACGTGTGTCAACACAACACTGCCCACCATGTGACTGACCGAAACAGTAGCAATATACAACAAGTTACCAGAATCCATAAGGACAGAGAAAAAAAGCCATCTATTTACTGATAAATTAAAAAAGCTGCTGTTAAGCAAAAGTTATTATAGCGACAACGAATTTTTTAATGATAAATCCCTGAAATTAGTTTAGAAAAGTCCAAAGCATGTATTTCATCTATTTTTAATTACTATTTTAGAATAAGTTACATTATAAGATAATCAATAGGTCCTCCTCTCTACCTACTGTATTTTCCTTTGCTGTGCCCGACAGGGTCCACAACTGTTTCTAAATAAAATGTTTTACCACCTAAGCATTGTGGAATGCAATAAAGTATTGAGTATTGTAGCGGGCGAAGGGGTAAGAACGCGACTCGAGCGCCGCGTGCGCGCCGCGAGCGCGCCGCGAGGGCAGCTAAACCGCGACGCTCTCGCGGCGCGCTCGCGACACGCTCGCGACGCGCGCGCGGCGCTCGCGCCCGAGGATCGCGCACGCCTAATGTGGGGTCAGCCTAAGAAATGGGAAAGACTTCTTGAGAGACTCTTTCCCAAGCATTGGCTTTTAACATCTGATCGCTGTACATTGGACTCGATATACTGCAAACTTTCAAAACGCTGCATCAAACCAAACAACTTTTCTCCGTTCATGATTTCCAAATGCACCTACACATTTCCGTCCGGACAATTTTTTAGCTTTGACACAGCTTTAACACTGAGCACGGGCGGCGGCACGCGGTGGATGCTCGCGCAGATAGAACGCATACTAGAACACGGTGGAGAGCAATGGTGGCCCAGTGGTAGCGGCCGCGACTTACGAGTAGTAGGTCGTGATTTCGAACCCAAGCAGGCGCTTTAAGGTGCGTTGGGGTAATACCGGACGGATTTTGGGATAGTTGCACGGATGTTACAAAAACTTTTTTTTTTCAGTTTTGGTATACACCACATTCTTGAGAAATGGTGGAAATTGATAATGACTAAACACAGTGTAATTTAAATATTAATTTATTTATAAAAACTCAATACTTTTTGTTTGGTAAGCCTGTAAAATCAAGACACAATTTTTGTGAGTATAATGACGATTTGGCCGTTAAGGGGTAACTTCGGACAGCAATTTAATACTATTTCTATAGCTAGAAGTACTAGATGTTAGAAAAGAATATAACCTATTTTTCCTGTTCTTTAAAATGACATCAACAAAATCTACCTAATATTACAAACATGGATGTACCAAGTGATTACTTTTTTTTTGACTTAAACTGTCCGATCTTACCCCACATACCAAATTTAGAAAATATTACGATTCCCAAAGTTTAGTTCTATCCACAAGCAGGCTACTAAATAAAATACGCATATGTTAAAGCGTCATAATAAAACCGTAATACTGTATGGTTGGTATAGAGATGAAGGGAAGAGGTAACAAGAATAAAAATTAAGCTTTTTTAGAAACCCGTTTTATTAGAATAAGATTTCAGATCCTCAAATAATGAAAAAAAAATATATATATATAAAGTACAGAAATCACAAACATGGAACGAAATAATTTATAATACTTAATATATATGAAATTAACATTCTTCAATTTAAAAGAAATGAATACAAACAATTATAGCAAATAATTGACTATTGCCATAGACATTTCAGTATTTTTAGGATAAAAATACTAATTAAACTGAAATTTCTATTACAAAGGTCTTTTTAAAGGTCTTCTTACACATTTTCACTATTAGGAACATTTTACCATCTTAAAGAAAATCAAGATACTCATCTGACCACTTTCAAGTGTCGTAACACTGTTTTTAGATCTTTTACGTTTTTCCATCGCTGTCTTTGTAGCTGTCTTTTGGCCAAATTTATTATACAATCTATGTAATTCGCTTTTCTTCCTGTGTTTATCATACTTATCCAGTTTCAATTCTTTTTTTGTCAGTTCTAGTTATTTTCCTACTCCTTTGCCTTTTTTAATTACGTCACTGCTGTTCTTGTTAGTCAAAATCGATTCATTCGTTACCGCTTCTGTTCTTAAGTTTTTATTTTGATTTCCAGATGGTCCTGGTATAGGATCAAATGCATAATTTTTAGGTTGAAGTACTATTTCTTGTTTCCGTTTTATTGTTTTCTGTATTTCTTTTTCGCTTGTTAATTCTATCGCTTGCTGTTTTTCTAGAAAATATAAAAACCCGCAGTCCTAGAACGCAAAGGGAAACTTAAGGACACATGTGTGGTTTTGTTACTAAAAATATGACATGCTCCACCCTAGAGCGGGAGAAGTCATTGGATGATTTCCCACCTCAAAACAAAAGATGCAAAACAGTTACAGTTGCGTAAGTTTGTATAAGTAGATTAATATCTCTTACATAAGTCCCAGATTGTGAACGATTACGAACACAATTAAGTATTTAAAATTAAAATCATGTGTAATAAAAGTTTGACAACCACTACCAATTTCGAAATGGGTTAGCACCGGATATTTTTGTCCGATCTTCACTCGAGATGGATAACACCGGATATCAGCCTACAGAGATAGTAGACATTTATGGATACGTTTTATGGAGTTATCTCTGCTTAAAACTTAGTATTTATGCAAAATAATACCAAATTAAGCTATACTTTTGCTAAAATATGCAAATACAAATGAAGGTGGAAGACCGGATCGACAAATAATTTATGAATTTTACCTTTTTTCTTTAACGGCGCGTAAAACACGTCCGAGTTGCCGGAACGACTGGCGGCTACTGCGGAGCGGGGCGGGACATATTGACGTGCCACGCACTGTGGCTAGCATTAAAAAATATAGCCAAATAAGCGGGATATTTGATTTCTACGTTCTTACCCCAGCTTCGATCTTACCCCAACGCACCTTACTTTGTATAAATTATTTCATCAACACTGCTCTCAAAACGGTGAAGGAAAACATTGTGTGGAAACCGGCATGTCTTAGAACCAACAATTCGAAGACATGTGACATCTACCAACCCGGACTGGACCCACGTGGTGGATTATGGCCCACTCCCTCTCACTGAGAGGAGGCCTATGTCCCAGCAGTGGGAACATTATAGGCTGATGATGACTAGAACACGCATCCTGCAAACTCGAGCATGGTCGAGCATCAAGTTTGGACGTGTATTTAATTTTGCAAAATTTTTCATTAGTCTCAGAAAATGCTCTGCTCTTGATGTCCGCTGACGCTTTGTGGGAATCCCCGAAAATGCGTTTCGTTTTCAAACATATACAATGACTATGGGTTGCCATATGTGTAAGACCCCCCCGCCCCCCTATAGTGCTTACGTAATACTTGAACGGCCCCATACACCAATTTTTAAATTAAAGCTTCGCAGTAGATTTTTGAAAGTAAGAGCTGCATAGTTGTCCTTTAGAATGTCTATATAAAAATCTCCACAAATTATAGTCTTCTTTTTACGTTTAAAACAAATGTCAGTAAGTATTGTATCTAAGTTAATGAAGAAAGTGTTCAGTGAAGTCTTATCTGATTTAGGAGGTCTGTATACACACAAAATGATTATAGGATGAGTTTGTAATTCAACCGCGCAACATTCAATAGTATTTGATTTACACCATTTAGCTACATCTAATTTTTGTCCCTTCTGAGTATTTTTTAATAGAATACATGAACCCCCGTTTCTATTATCTCGTGAATAATAAGAACAAAGTGAGTAATTCGGTAAATGAAGATGTTTATGGTCATCCTTTTTCATGTTTGTTTCCGTAATGCAAACTGTATCTACCGGTTTACCTTCTTCCGCAAAGTTATTTAGGTGAACATTTAGTAAGTCCGATTTATTTACCAGTCCATTAATATTTTGATGTAACAGGAATATATGTTCATACACGAAAAAGACTATCAGAAACAGAAAGGTCAATGCCTATTCCTGGCCCAACACGAACACGTTTCGAAGGATAATTAAAAAATATATTTTTTTAAAACAGGAATTATCCGTTTAACTTCTATCTCTAACTAAGTCGCCGTCATTATAAGCAATAAATAAGTAATTTAACGTATTATTATCACTGAGAGTTTGACTGTCAGGCAAAGTTTAGGGTTGCTAGTATATTGTCAATTTAATTTCGAGTCGTATATTGAATACGTCTAATCGATTACGGATTAATTAATAATTATAAAAATCAATCCGTGTGCTCAAAGGCGTGCATTGTAATTACACGGCACGCCGTCATGATCATGACGGCCATTTTAGTTTCTGTGAACGTAACTAACTAACTCCAGTTTAAGACAAAACAATTATGTTCATAAACATCTCAAACCAGATATCTTATAGTCCAAACATACGTAAACATGGAATGGTAATATCATTGTATTGTTTATGGCTTTGCCGTAATTAGATAAAATTAAATTGTTCAAGACCAATAATCGATTCACGTAATCGATTATATTTTAAAATATGGCAGCATTATTCTATGACAGATGATGAAGTTGACATTTGACACCCAGTAAACAAATAGTTAAAGATATAAAATATAGTTTGTGTTCTTTTGTGAGGTTTTTTATGACAATGGACTCCGATCAATATCACCAGAATGACAATCCTTGCACGAACTTGGATCGTGGCTCCACTTTGAATGACGACCCTAGTGTGAATGTGAAAACTGCTGGCTGCATATGACGACCCTCGCATGCATTTGGACTGCGGGAGTCCCGCTTTTACTAATGATTAATTCGGCGCGAATTCGGACCTGAGTAACTATGCTGTCCCGAACACGTCGCGTGGATTAACCGGCGCAAGCAAGGTTCGCTGTGCGAATTGAATAATGGATATGAGGCACTTACGCTCTCATCAACTCACAAATATATATTGTATAGCAATGGGTTCTTCCACAACAGGTAAGTATTATATTACTCACCTACATTAAACAATACCTTTAGAAAACTATGATAATAACAATAGCCAGTCCTAATGCAAGCTTATAGTGATTTAACTTCACTACACAATATAAAACAAAGTCACTTCCCTCTGTCTGTCCTTATGTTTAGATCTTTAAAACTACGCAACGAATTTTAATGCAGTTTTTTTTAATAGTCAGAGTTATTCAAGAGAAAGGTTTATACGTATAATAGGCGAGTGAAGCTGCTGGCAAAAGCTAGTATTAAATAAGTAAAAAAAGATATTTTTAAATACCTAAATACTTTTACTTTATTGAGAAAGTAACCAAATCTTACAGCTCATCATCATCTGCCTAGCCTTTTCCTAATTATGTAGGGGTCGGCTTCCAGTCTAACCGGGTGCAGCTGAATACCAGTATTTTACATGGAGTGACTGCCTATCTGACCTCCACAACCCAGTTACTAGGTAATACAATACCTATTGATAAGACTGATCTGAATGAAAGTCTGACAGACTTTCGGGGTTCTGACGACCCGTAACGACTGTCTAAGATCTACAAAAGACAGCCGGGACCAACGGCTTAACATGCTTTCTGAGGCACGGAAGGGTCTTGGTTTGTAAAGATGGTCATATACACGTATATGTACTGACGTGACATCAGCATTATTTCATTACATAGCTTTTGTATTGTTGGGGGAGGGGGGGGGGGGGATGTTGTTTGGGAAAAATGATAAGTATTGATAGATTAATGAATAAAATATATGGTGCGGTGCAAAAGTAAATATTTGTAAAGGTAAACATTACAAAATGATATATATGTATATTTAATTTAATATTTAATAATGTAATAATATAATAATTTAATTAATTACTTAATAGCTACTTAATGCTTGTGTGTGCATCTATGAATGAACATATGTATGTGTGATGTATGTGTAGTGTGGGGTGTGGTGTATTTGTGTGTATGTGTATGTATGGGTTCGGGTGTATGAATGGGGTTGTGTGACTTTATTTTATTATTTTATACTTTCTAGAAGTTTTTCAGTATTTCCATAATTTTGAGAGAGAAGGAAGTCATTTATGGTAAGTTTTAGTTTACTTATTGGTAAGTGATGTAGCTGAGTATTTTTACTTATTTTGTTATATAGGTATGGACCCATATAGCACGGTTGTCTTCTGAAGAATTCTGTTTTACATGGTTTCAGGTCAAATACTAGGTCGTTTCTGCGTTTGTTTTTCAGTCTTACCGGGTCATACGTTGAGCCTTTGTGGCTTATAAGCAGAACTCTCCTGATATAAAGTTGTCGAACCGTTAATACCATACAATCCTTATATAGCTGCTCCGTTGGATACTGGTAGTTCCTTTTGTGCATTACTTTGAGAACTGCTCGCTGGGATCTTTCTAGGTTTAATATATGGGTTTTGTGTGTACTCCCCCAGACTGTTTAAACTTAGAAGGTGACTATTATTCAAAGGTTAAAATGAGTAAGTGACTTTGAAATGAACAATGACTGTGTTAATACCATTCAAAAGTCATTGTAAGTGTATAAAATAAGTCAGTGCTTGTGAAAAAATTAAAAATTATAAAAAATTAAAAACTGTTTTATTTCCAAATGGCGACTTATTTTCTGAACTGATAAGTACTAGAAGGTGCTCATAACACCTTATACTATCATTCCTTACACTATTTGTAAGTGTTCACTGTGGGCCACGGTTGTTCTAGTATGTGGGCATTGTCCTTTGGCGATAAGTGGATTGTTCATTATTATGAATTCCTAACTCTGTGTTACATTGGAGTGGTTTAAAATAATCAAAAATTTTTCTGGTGAAGATATGTTTTACTAGTTGCGGTGTTGTCGCAGGGGTTTTTTTGATTTTGACAGTTCTTTAGCTTATTAGTCTCATAGAATAGATGTAAGTCTGTAGAGTTTTGTGTGTATTGGTGATTTTGGAACTCTTCAAATAAACACAAGCTCTAACAATTAATAGTTTATTAATAATAACACAATAGAAGTAATTTAAAGTTAAACACTGATAGACTGATACGCGGCGCGAGTCGATAATGTTGTTCGATACGTGGATTAGCGCGGACTGCCGTGCCCGTGGGCGACTGAGGGCCTGAGGGGCGCATCGGGAGCGCGGGAGGAGGCGGCGGCGGCGCGTTGAGCCGTTCGACGCACAGTTCGGAAACTTCGTTGCTCTTCGGAGATATTGTTTGGCAGTGCAGGCGAACTGTTGATACAGCCTAGGTAATGCCTACATCACTCCCCCGCTGAGACCGGTTCACGGTCGATAGTGATCAAGATACCGCGGGAATTTAACAGTTCTACCGCTTCTTGTGGTGGTTTCCAGCTGCGGTAGTGGCGATGCTGGAGATGAAGCTGAGGGTGCTGGTGATGCTGGCTGTGGTAAAGGTGGTGTTTTCGAGCCATCATTGCTGTTAGCCATGAAGGCTGGTTTTAGCCTATCTATGGTTACGGTTGTATGTTTCCCTTGGACGTCTATAGTATAGGTTTTTGATCCTCTTTCAATGACTTTGTATGGACCGGAATAAGGTGATTCTAAGGACTCCTTTAGAGGGCTTTTCCGCAGGAACACGTGACTGGCTGAATCGAGATGTTTAGGTACATAAAACATTTTCTCACCATGGGCGGATGTTGATGCAGGTGACAGTCTCTAAATATGTTTTCTAAGCCGTGCTGCGAAGTCTGCTTCATCTAGGATGTTGTGTGTTGCTGGTTTTATGAACTCACCAGGTAACCGGAGTGTCTCGCCGTACGTCAATTCTGCTGAAGAGGCTTGTAAATCATCCTTCCAGGCGCTCCTCATACCCAGGAGAACAAGAGGAAGTACCTCCGACCATTGTGCATTGTTGTAGCACATTATGGCAGCTTTCAGCTGTCTGTGCATTCTCTCTACTAGGCCGTTGCACTGCGGGTGATAAGCTGTCGTAGGACAATGGTAAGCACCAATGATAGACGAGATGGATTGGAACAGCTGCGAGTCAAACTGTTTTCCTCGGTCAGTGGTTATTTTCTCTGGACATCCGAAGCGAGTGACCCAACCAGAAATGAAAGCGCTAGCGCAGGTCTCCGCTGTGATGTCTGCTAGAGGGTAGGCTTCTGGCCATTGAGTATACCTATCTACAGCTGTAAGGCAGTACCTGAAACCAGAAGAAAGTGGCATAGGGCCTATTAAGTCAAGGTGGACGTGGGAAAAACGGTTCGAAGGAACAGGGAATGTGGAAAGAGGAGAGTGGGTATGGCGGGTTACTTTGTTGCGTTGGCAATCAGTGCATTGCTTCGCCCATGTTCTGCAATCGCGGCGAATCTTAGGCCACACAAATCTTTCTGACACTAGCTTGGCTGTAGCTTTGGGGCCTGGATGACTGAGATTGTGTAGATTGTTGAAGATTGCTTTTCGGAAAGTTGGTGTGATGAATGGCCTTGAGCGTGAAGTAGACTGGTCACAATATATGTAGGCATCCAAAGTTTTTACTTTCTCTAACTGTAATGCCGTGTTGTTTTGTAGCAAACTCTGTAACTCTTGATCGTTTTCCTGTTCTTTTTCCAGATCTTTGTAATTAATGGTAGTGTCGATGCTTTCCAATCTTGAAAATGCGTCGGCGACTACGTTGTCATTTCCTGATATATGGTTGATGTCTGTTGTGAATTGAGAGATGTAATCGAGAAAGCGGTGTTGACGAGGTGAGCAGTTGTCTCTTCTTGTTGTGAAGGCGAATGTGATGGGTTCATGATCGGTGAACACTTTAAATGTTCTCGCTTCGACCATATACCTAAAGTATTTTATTCCTTCATGTATTGCGAGCAATTCACGGTCGTATGTGCTATGTTTCGTTTGAGCAGGAGATAACTTGCGAGAAAAGAATCCTAGTGGCTGCCAGCTGTCATTTATCTGTTGTTGTAGGACAGCTCCATTGGCCACATCTGAAACGTCGCGTCGGTAAAAAGTGCTAACTCAGCTTGAGGATCGGGATGCGAGATGAGAGTGGCTTCTAGCAAGTTACTTTTGCAAGCGTCAAATGCTTTTTGTATTTCTGGTGTTATGGCGATGGGCGTCGTTCCTTTAATTTTTGGGCCACTTAAAGCTTCATTCAAAATCAAAATCAAAAGTCATTTATTCGAACTAGGCTGAGAGTCAGCACTTTTTGAACGTCAAAGTTACACAAGACAGTCCCCCCAAAACGCCCGCCCTTCGACACTTCCTAGTGCTTTAGCTGGGAAGAAGAAGTGGCGGAACAAACTCCCTAGCAGCACAGCTGTCTGTTAAGTTAGAAGAACTTGATTCTATACAATACTGTGTAAGTAATTAATATTATAAAACAAAACATACATTATTCACATATGTCAGCTAGCACACGCCAATATACCACCAACAAAACACTGAAAACTAAACTCAACCTGAAATAAATAATAAAACAAAATCGTAAACAGAACTTAAAACCTAAATAAAGCCTCCAGGCATAAAGGGCGTGCCCGCTTACATATTCAACGATGCAAATTGATACATACAGCTAAGTTGAAGTTACAATAGTTAAACTAAGGACCTCCGGACCAAAATAAAATAACAGTTAATACAAGTAACAATAACAAAAACCATGGTCAGCAAGACGACCAGTCACCACAAGCAGCACCCGTTCACGAGCATAACGCAAAGGTCAGCCATTACCCCCCTTGCCATATTTGAGGGAAGGTGGTAACCCAACCCCCGACGCTACCGCAAGTAGTGACATCTAAGGGAGCATGACGAACTTGCTGCCGGTTGGTGAGACAAGAATATTATGAACTGCTGACGAGGTCGCTAGCTAACTACATGTTACAATACAACTCATTTACAATAATTGTAATGAGTAGATTATGTCCACAATAAATGAAATTAAAAGAAAATAAAATAAATTAACAAAATCAGTGAAAAAAAATACAATTATATGAACTACCCATATAAACTGTCGGTAGGAAAGCTAATTCTGGATTGAAAGAACATAAACATTGTCTTGAGTTAATCACAGCGACCAGCTATTCTTATCGTTTAAGTAGTCGTTGATAGAATAGTATGCCTTTGAACAAAGGTTGGATTTTACTTTAGCTTTAAACTCATTAAACTGCAAATCTAGCAAAGCAGAGGGAAGCTTGTTATAAAAGGTAATACCAAGACCAACAAAAGAATTATGAACCTTATGAAGCCGGTGAAAGGGGGCTCGTAGTTTGTCCTTATTTCTAGTATTAATATTATGAAAATCACTGTTTTTAGTGTACAAGTGTATATTTTGCCTAATATATAAGATGTTGGCGAAGATGAATTGTGATGCCACCGTAAGAATACCAATATCTTTAAACAAATCTCTCAGAGAAACTCTAGCACCTAGTTGGTAAATCGCTCGAACAGCTCGTTTTTGAAGAACAAAAATATTTTGAATATCCGCGGCTTTGCCCCACAGCAGAATGCCGTAGGACATTATGCTATGAAAATAACTAAAATCGACTAATCGAGCTGTATCAACGTCCGTGTACTGTCTAACTTTCCTTACGGCGTAGGCGGCCGAACTGAGCCTTCCCGCTAGGCTCGATATATGTGATCCCCACTGAAGTTTGGCGTCTACTGTTATGCCCAGAAAAACTGCAGAGTTAACAGTTTCAAGCACCTCATTATTTAAAACGACATTGGGTCATTGAGAGGGCCTTGAATTTGAGCGGCGCCAGGGAGAAATTTTCTGTAAAAATTAATCATCCCCAGAAATCTTCGCAACTCTTTTGCATTTTTAGGGAGGGGGTATTCCTGGATCGCCTTAACTTTTTCTGGGAGAGGACGTATACCAGCTGCAGATACGTGATAACCCAAGAAGGCAACTTCACTAACACCGAAGACGCATTTGCTGGTGTTAATTACCACTCCATATTTTTTTACTTGATTGAAAATTTTTGTTTGGTGTCCAATGTGTTCTATCTCCCCTTTTGAAAACACGAGGATATCGTCAAGATATCCAAACGTGAAGTCAAAACCTTGAAGGATTTCATCTAAAAATCTTTGAAATGACTGTGCGGCATTCCTCAAACCGAAGGTCATGGCAGTAAATTCAAAAAGTCCGAACGGAGTTGTGATTGCTGTCTTTTTAATGTCGTCTTCAAAAACTGGTATCTGATTAAATGCTTTAACGAGGTCAATTTTTGAAAATATGGTGGACCCTGACAGCTGGTATGCGAAGTCGTGGATGTGTCTCGCTGGATACCGATCAGGTATCGTACGTGCATTTAATTGCCTATAATCGCCACATGGCCTCCAGCCGTCGTCTTTTTTAGGCACGAGATGTAATGGGGACGACCAAGGACTTTCAGAGCGACGAGCTGTTCCATTTTGTAACATTTCCTCAAATTCTTTTTTCGCGATCTTAAGACGGTCAGGTGCCAATCGACGCGGTCGTGATGTTACCGGTGGGCCAGACGTCGTTCTAATGTGGTGCTTAGTGTTATGGATTGGCACATTCTGTGATCCAGATGGTCTTGTTATTTCAGGATAACATCGTAATAAATCGAGATAAGTTGAATGACCTGTAAACATTTTCAACGACAGTATTTCGTGTGTTATGCCGTGAGATGAAGGCGACCTGACGGTCAAGTTTGTTAATGAATCGATCAATTTCTGTTGCCTGCAGTCGACTAATAGGTTATAAAAACTTAAAAAATCGACGCCTATGATTGGTCGTGAAACATCAGCAATAATGAACTTCCAAGTAAACTCACGACGTAATCCAATGTTAAGATATAGCTGGTGTGTACCGTATGTAGGTATCGGAGTGCCATTTGCAGCGACAAGTTCGTAGTTACATTTGTTTTTATACTGCAGCTGATTACGTAAGTACGATTTAGGGTAGGCACACACATCTGAACCTGTGTCTACGAGAAATTGTACGCCGGTTCGTTTATCTGTGACAAACAGGCGGCGTTTACACGTAGAGCAGTCATCAGCCGCCATTACTGACTGCTTTTGCAGTTTTCCGGCTGGAATTCACACCGCTGGACACATTTGGTGGCCTTCGCACCAAACTTAAAATGGTACCAACATGTTGAATGTTTGCTACGTGACTGAGATCGATTTTGGCGGGATTTCGAGCGGTCTTCGCGTCTATATGATCGGCCCGGGCGGGAAAGGTCATTGACCTTTTGCATTAAAAGCTGGATTTGCTGCGTTAGCTCGGTCATTTGTTTACACATAGTATCCATTTCACTCACCCCATGTGTTGACGTGGCCGCAACTTGGTGACCTCTTGGCACAACATCGTGTATTCTGTCGGCAAGATCAGCTAACACATCGAGACGCGCAGATGCCTGCGACGCGATTATAGACTGTATGTCGCTCGGCAACCGGCTCGACCATAAAGTTCTTAAAAATACCTCAGGTACTTCCGGACCAGCGAGGTGTTGCAGGTGTCGGAGAAATTGCGACGGCTTCCTGTCGCCAAGCTCTTCATGTGTCAGCAGTTGGAGTACCTTTTTCTCGCGGGATTTCGAGAGACGCTTTATGACCTCCGCCTTCAATTTTGCGTATTTATCGGTCGCTGGTGGATTCACGATGATATCTTTGACCTCTGTTGCATACCGTGGATCGAGATGACTGACGACGTAATAAAATTTCGTTGTGTCCGGCGTAATATTGGATATTGCGAACTGGCCTTCTATCTGTGCGAACCAAATCGCAGGTTTCTCCGGCCAAAATGGCGGAACGCGCTCGCCTACTCGGAACACATCTTGAGAATCAGTCTTTTTTGAATCATCTACTTGAATTTCCTCGGGATTACTCATTTTGTTGGTCACTAAAGTCTTTTACACTAGAATAGTTTATGAGTCCGCGTATTTCGCACAATGTTAGGTAGCACTAGTAGCACGTGTTAACTTCACGGGGTCACCACTGTAGAGTTTTGTGTGTATTGGTGATTTTGGAACTCTTCAAATAAACACAAGCTCTAACAATTAATAGTTTATTAATAATAACACAATAGAAGTAATTTAAAGTTAAACACTGATAGACTGATACGCGGCGCGAGTCGATAATGTTGTTCGATACGTGGATTAGCGCGGACTAGTGGTGGGCGTTGCGACGACGAACCGTTTTCGAAGACCGTTTTATGATTTGCAACGATGAGACCGTTTTACGTCCTGGGTCCAAACAGTCTTCGTTGCACAAACCAGTCTTCGAATAACTAGATGCGATTATGTATTTTACATCTAAGAAAATACGGTCGAGAACCCATTGATTCAACTATCACACTCGTCGCGTCGTCGTCCTTAATCCGTTCCAAAGACCGTTTTATGTTCTGCGACGACTACGACGATGAAACTGTTTTTACGTCTTGGATCCAAACAGTCTTCGTTGCACAAACCAGTCTTCGAATGACTAGATGCCATTATGTATTTTACAGCTAAGAAAATACGGTCGAGAACGCATTGATTCAACTATCACACTCGTCGCGACGTCGTCCTTAGTGAACCGCGTTCGTTTACAAAACAGTTCTTACAGTAAAAAGTGAACTTTTTGTCAATGGTATAGAGTCTATATTTTATTACTACTTCTCGAAGAAACTGCAACTATTTCACGCGACGAAAACACAATTCTATTCCATATTTGATAAGTTTCGTTTTTTACAAAACGGTCGTCGTCGCAACAACTGGTTTGAAGACGGCTCTTCAAACCAGTTGCGACGACGACCGTTTTCTGCAACCGTTTTCGTCCTCGGAAAAACGGTTGCGTTTCGTCCGTCAAAAAATCGACAACGACCCACTACTAGCGCGGACTGCCGATGCCGTGCCCGTGGGCGACTGAGGGCCTGAGGGGCGCATCGGGAGCGCGGGGAGGCGGCGGCGGCGCGTTGAGCCGTTCGACGCACAGTTCGGAAACTTCGTTGCTCTTCGGAGATATTGTTTGGCAGTGCAGGCGAACTGTTGATACAGCCTAGGTAATGCCTACAAGTCAACTT
Organism: Aporophyla lueneburgensis; assembly: GCA_932294355.1. NCBI lineage: Eukaryota > Metazoa > Arthropoda > Insecta > Lepidoptera > Noctuidae > Aporophyla > Aporophyla lueneburgensis. The sequence continues at coordinate 15,521,598 of OW028747.1, forward strand.
GTATATATTACACATAATATTGTCAAATATATTTCTCATTCCGTATTTATTTATTTTCCCTGTTCTATTAGAAAACATGTCCAGTGTGAGGTCACGATTGCAGTCACAAAAGTATGCGTACCCGTGATTTTGGATGTCTTGATATAGGAGGGTGTTGAACATTTCAACTTTATAGTTGTATATTAGTGCTCCTGCTATGTATGTTGGAACACAGATAACTATGTTTGTGTGCGTGATTTTCTGGAGTGATTCTTTAATATAGTTAATGAAGGTAATATAATTGCTCTCTTCTTTAATTTCCTTATCTCCGATGAATAGTAGACAATAGTCATTTAAAGTGAAATCTTTCAGTTTTTGTTCAATATTATCTATTAAATGTCTTGTGGTACTGTTGGGCATTATAAAGTAACAGTATTCGAAGTAATCTGCAATGACCTCTTCAATCGATAATGAGGAGCCCTTGATATTGTTACAGCTTAGAATACACAATTTATTCTTTTGTTTAGGCATAGATGCTTTGTTTGTCATATTTTTTGTCGACATCTCTATTGTCTTTAATGTCTGAGTATTAGAAGTTATGGTTTGTGTCTGTTTGTTTTTTTCTAAGATCGCTGATGTTTGAGTCTCATTATTGTGTGTCATGGTTTCATCCGTTCGTGTTTCTTTATCTTGTTTTTGTGGCTGTTCCTGGCTGTCATCTATGTAGCTTGGTGAGGTTAATTGAGTTAGTCTTTTGCAAGTCGGTGTTAAATTTTTTTTCTTAGGCGTAGAGCAAATTTTTTTGTATGCGTTATTCGATTTTAACAAGCCTTGTAAGTCGGATTTGAGGCGGAAGTTTTCACTATTTAAATTTTCTATTTCTTGGTGTGCACTTAATAATAATTGTAACTGGAGTGTTTTGTTCTGCTCGGTCAAGTCATTTATGATATCACTGTTGTTGTGAAGACTGTCCGGAAGGCTCATCATTGTTGTGTCAAATAGTGTCCTTTCATTACTATTGCTATCGGTCAAGACGTTCGATAGTTCTGTTGTGGAGCTTGTCCTGCGTAGTCTATTACGGTAGGTTCAATCAATCAACTCAGCCTATCGCAGTCCACTGCTGGACATAGGCCTCTCCCATAATGCGCCACAACACCCTGTCCTCCGCCTTCCGCATCCAGTCTGTCCCAGCCACTTTCTTTAAGTCGTCGGTCCACCGAGCTGGGGGGCGTCCCACGCTACGCTTGCCGATACGCGGTCTCCACTCCAGGACTCGTCTGCTCCATCGGCCATCGGTCCTTCGACAGACATGGCCAGCCCACTGCCACTTCAGTTTGCTTACTCTGCGAGCTATGTCGGTAACTCCAGTTCTTTTCCGGATAATTTCATTTCTGATCTTATCCTTCAAAGAAACTCCGAGCATAGCCCGCTCCATAGCACGCTGAGCGACCTTGAATTTGTGGACCAGCCCAACTATCAGTGTCCATGTTTCGGCACCGTATGTCATTACGGGCAGGACGCACTGGTTGAAGACTTTGGTCTTCAGACATTGCGGGATAGGCGACGAGAAGACCTGACGAAGTTTCCCAAACGCCGCCCAACCCAACTGGATCCTCCTGTCGGCTTCCTTCTCAAAGTTGTGTCTACCGAGCTGGATGACTTGCCCTAAGTAGACGTACTCCTTCACAACCTCGAGAAGCGAACCCTCGATGCGGATTGGACTCGGCATGACGTGCGAGTTGAACATGACTTTCGTCTTGTCCAAATTCATGCCGAGGCCAACCCGCCGGGAGGCTCCATTCAGGCTGTGCAGCATCTGGTCCAACTGTTCCAGCGTCTCTGCCATAACGACGATGTCATCGGCAAAGCGAAGGTGTGAGATGTACTCGCCATTCACATTGATACCCTGTCCAGTCCAGTCCAGCGTCTTGAATACGTCCTCCAACGCGTTGGTAAACATTACGGTAGGTTATGTTGTCGGTATTCATTTTAACCAACGCTATCGAAGCGACCTCTTTTGAGTATTCAATGTACTCCCAGAAATCCCAGAATATCTCGATATTTTTGATGTTCGAATAAATGAATAAACACTAACAAAAAGAAATGTCGATGCCAAGATTCGAACTTGCGCTCACTTGTCAGTGCAGTGACTATGGTCGGCCGCTATACCTCCACGCCACGGAAACTTGTAGAAATGGACTTGAAATTGGTCATCGTATTTTTCAATCTCAATTGTTGAATTAGTGAGAACGGTTGATATGACTCATGCTATTGGAATTTTTTCCGCTGCCAAACACTTTTTGTTTTTTAGTCACTTTTTTTGTTGGGTTTATTGTTCTTTATTTAGTTCACAGTTTGTACTTATCTTATCTTCCCTTACGAAAAGGCTAGGGGAGCCTGCGAAATTCAAATTTTCATCCTTTTATTATGATTATGATTCTGTAAATGCATGCCTAGGTACATGTTACGGTCGCGGATTAGAATATATTTTGTTCAACATACCTTACAGACTGACACTGATCTGCAAATGCCATTAAACGTACGAGTAGCACGTTTTGAATGTAAACGATATGGAAACAAAGAAAAGTTAAGAAAAAAAAAAGTTGTTTATTCAAAATAGGCTGAGATGACTCTCAGCCTAGTTTGAATAAATGAGTTTTGAATTTGATTGACGTGTAACTTTTACATAAGACAATCCACCGAAACACCCGCCTTTCACCATGTTGCGTACAGCACGCAGTACGCGATTAGTCGGGTAAAATGAAAACAGTTCAAATGGTTTTATAGTGTGTGAGACCCTGCGGCGGCGATTAACATTGGCAGGTCGCGGAAGATCGCGAGAGCGCGCACTGTGATGCGCCCCGTGCAATGGCGGAAGACGGACTGCCTGCCGGTCGAGACGGGCCCGAGCAAACTCGCGGGCGAGCTGTTTACTGCTGAGCGAATGTGATCTCTACAATATAAGCGTGTAACAGTGTAAGATCGCAGGGGCGGGGCCTCAGTATTTTTATTGTAAAATAAAGTTACACAATGTATTTTCCGTACGCAACATTCTCCCCCTCAGTGTCGTGTCGACACGACACTCAAAACGATAATCTAAATGAGAAAACAAATAGAACTTAAAATACTCCTAGCCTGGCTGCAGGTCTTTTAAATACGCCATTTTTGGTCCTCCAACGTCTACAACTCTTACGTCGTTCTGACTGTAAATGTAACTCACACCTGAGGTTGCAACAACGGTTGCTTCTCTATATAAAAACTCTGATAGTATTTCTAGTTTAGGTATAGAGCTATCTTGTCTCTCGTAGGTATATTCAGCCCACTTATTGATAAGGGCGGGCGGTAACTTTGAAAGTATTATTGACGTCGTTTCCGGACTTCGTAGGTATTCCTGCAACTGAATAGCTTTAACAGCTGTGACGTAGTTTTTAACTTTTAACGAGAAATTCACGATCTCCGTATGGTATGCAGTCGGAAGTGGGTGAATTTTCTTAAGTTGAGTGAATATTTCATTAATTATGCATTCGGGTCTGCCGAATCGTAATTCTAAGGTGTCAATTATAGCTTGCGGTGATGTTTTGCCGATGAGAAGTGATGACACAGCTTCTTTTGCGTCACCACGTAGACACTTTCGTAACCGCCAAATGTTTTCTGCATCGCTATAACTGCATAGGTGTGATGACTCTTTATACGACTCCTTGAACTGCAGCCACTGCATAGGGTCACCGTCGAACACCGGTAAATCTTTTGATGTTGCTAGGCGCGCAAGGAGTTCTCTGTTATTATTATCACGGACATTACTTCTAGTAAATACTTGGTGCAACGCCCCCGTCAACTGGTTGATGCTGTCGCGACGCGGCGGGCGCTCGCTGACGAAGTCCTGTTGCTGATCTGTATCGTTCCAGGTTTTATTACACGTCGGCATCGAATTTATTGGGCAAACATTTTCTGCGCAATCGCTTTTTACGATGGACGCGACGCCATCTTGTTTGTCGAACCACGACTCGACCATTCTCGAACTTTTCGAGACCGAGCCGCGGTTTTCTTCTTGTAAGTCTGCTATATCGACTTCTAGTTTTTTCAGTAGCAAGCTCTTCTGAATTTGAGCACTTTTTTGTGCTAAATCGAGGTCAATTTGTGCTTGAAGTTGAGCCGCTTCATACTCTAGCCTTTTGCGGGCCGCCGCCGACGAACACGCGGTTTTATCACTTTTCACTGATTTTACAAGTAACTGTTCACTTTTACTAGTAGTCAGCTGCTCCGTGGCACGTTTACTACGTGTTATAACACCCTTTGGGGGTGTGCGAAGCAGTGACATCCCTGCACACAGGTTTTTAATCCAACTAAACACGTGGCCGAGATTCGAAATCCGGCTCGAAGGACCACTTAATGTTGCGTACGGGTAAAATGAAAACAGTTCAAATGGTTTTATAGTGTGTGAGACCCTGCGGCGGCGATTAACATGGGTAGGTCGCGGAAGATCGCGAGAGCGCGCACTGTGATGCGCCCCGTGCAATGGCGGAAGACGGACTGCCTGCCGGTCGAGACGGGCCCGAGCAAACTCGCGGGCGAGCTGTTTTCTGCTGAGCGAATGTGATCTCTACAATATAAGCGTGTAACAGTGTAAGATCGCAGGATTCGCAGGGGCGGGGCCTCAGTATTTTTATTATAAAATAAAGTTATACAATGTATTTTCCGTACGCAACACACCACTTCCTAGTGCTTTAACTGGGAAGAAGAGTAGCGCAACAAACTCCTCAGCAGCACAGTGGTCAGGTAAGTTAACACACCCGTGTTCCTTCAGTAGCCTGTGCCAGGGCCACGGTAACTCTTTCGAACAATTCCACGATCCTGGCAGGCATCGGTCCTCGCGGACCCCATCAATATGTGCTGACATCTTATGTGAGGACGTCGTGCGCCTCTCCAGCCATTCCTTAAAGTGGGGACTTACCGCCGCAATTGTAGTTGCCCGCGACTTCGTCCGCGTGAAAACAAACCTATATACTCACGAACATATACACTACGTTTGTAGTTTTGTTCCCGGTAGCCAAATTATACAGACAGTTACGCGGGAGTACTATGCGCAGCTAGCGTACAATTGTCAATCTTCCTACATTTTTTTAAATTGCAAAAAGGTGCTGTGCCCTACAGGGCCCATAACGATATTTATGGTAAAGTAATAAAGATGTAAGTACTGAATGTGAGAAGCAGCTTATCCTAAGGGCGACACCCACAGCCGTCTGCAGCTGCAGCAATTACAATCCTCAGGCATTTGGCATAGACAGAATCTAGTCGATGCAGAACTTCCTTGTTACATGGTCTCTACTCAATTAAATAGCTCAATAACTCAACACGCTTCTGACCGGCGCATTGTATACTAGCTTTGAAGTGGTATGGTTGAGCTTCCTACCAGACGCTAGTCAACGCCCTGAGGATTTATTTTTAAACTATTTTTTACCACTCTGTGCATCCACTTCCAACAATTTATAATCCAGGGTAACCCCCAGCTTCTCCTTAATTGAGACAGCTTGACTGACATAATTAATGTTAACTTTGAGATCTACGAGTAAAGACAACAGCGGTACTCTTTAGAGCATTTATAGATATTGGTTTAATGAGGACATCTTGGGTGGGACTACCATGTTACAGACCAATAATGCAATATCGTTAGCATACTGAAGTAGGTACTTTTCAATTAAAATTTAAGCAAGAAGGAAGATCATTCAAGCAAGGTATTGTATGATTTTTCTGTAATGTAATACCTGAGTGTTTCATTTATTATGGATATGAAATGTGTGCCAAAAGATGATTTTAACTGTAAAGTTTCTGAGATATGTATGATAGTTCTGCCTTTTAATGACCATCGATATGAAATGTATGCCAAATGGTGATTCTGACTGTGGACTTTCTGCGATATGATGGCCAACCACCTTAAGGTGGACTAAGTATGCCTGAGCTGACCTCGGCCAAGAGCTTACTTCGAGAATTCTAAGTGGTACAATACGATCTGAAAAAATGCTGCGATTTGACGAATTTTAGCTGGGTTTCTCAGCTGTTGCATTTTATACCTGAGAATAGCGAAGAGGACAGAATCGTATTATAGGCAGCTGAAACGTCTAAGAAAAAGGCTACCACAGACTTATTCCTTCTAAGAACCAGCTGCGGGTCTCTGATGTGACGGTCCCCATACAATCAGCTATACCCAGACCTCTCCTGAAGCCGAATTGAGCCATTGGGAGTAGTTTCTTTTCTACAAACCAATCTAACTAGTTTTAATCAAATGTTCTAGAAGTTAAATTAATGTTGAGGATAGCAGAAAAGACAAATATTATGAAAGCGGCCGATTTTTCCGGTTAGCAGTTTCGGAGTCCATAATGTCTTTCTGCAAAGTGTAGTCAGGGTGAATAGTAATCCCAGAGTGTAGTCAAAGGGATTAGGAGGGTCGTTACGATTTTCGTTATCCACGGTGGATATTCGGGTAAAATATTTATGGTGAAATAAGTTCATGTTAAAACAACCCTTATATTACACTAGAGCACAAAAAAAAGAGTAGAAAATCTCGACTAAAGTTCACTCTAATTAAAGGCTTCAAACGATAAACGAAATAATTGTCAGATAGCTGTTAGTAGTACAAACTAAACTTACACCCTGTTGAATTATTGACTCTAGTGAATAGCGTGGATATTAACATGAATAACTCGTGCCAGCATACACAATGTACTTAGTCGATGTATAAACAGTATCTGCTGATTTGGAACCTTAGATACCCTTCCCAAACGACCTACAAGGGAACTTGTCTATATCCAGTCGAATCCATTTTGCTAAGCAGTACCTGTACACCGATCGGTAGTATTAGTTGAACTACGACAATCGGTCTTACTGCGACGACATAAAGGCGCTATCAACGTCAAATTGTTACCACTGATGTGAGGTTGACCGTACCTACCTCCTTGTCTATATTGACTTTCTTTGCCAGCTGTAACGTGCTTATAAGCATTATTTGGGATTAATATACTAATGATTTATTTATTTCAGAGATAAGTACGTCATAAACTTAAATTATAATCAAAATAACACAACAACATAACATTAGTGTGTTTCATGATCATCATCAGCCTATCGCTTTCCACTACTAGACATAGGCCTGTCTAATTTCATTCAGCTCGATTCTCGGCACCTCTCATCCAGTTGCTACCCTGCGAAGATCGTCGCTCCACCTAGCATGAGGGCGTCCTACCTTACGTTTGCCGATTCGCGGTCTCCACTCAAGAACAGGCCTACCCTAATGGTCATCGGTTCTACGGCAAATCTGGCCGGCCCATTACCACTTCAGTTTGCTAATTCGGTGAGCTATCTCGATAACTTTGGTTCTCTGCCGGATCACCTCATTCCGGATTCTGTCCCTCAGAGATACTAAAAGCATAGCTCGTTCGTGGCTCGTTCCATAGCTCGCTGAGCGACTTTAAATTTAAGGACCGGCCGTACTGTAAGTATCCACGTTTCGGCACCGTAGGTCATTACAAGCAGGACGAACTGATTGAAAACTTTCGTCTTTAGACTCTGCGGAATACACGACGAGAAGACTCGACGAAGTTTCCCAAACGCTGTCCAGCCCAGCTGAATTCTTCTGTTAGTCTCCTTCTCAATGTTGTTCTTACCAAACTGCAGAGTTTGCCTGAGGTAAAAGTATTCTCGAACAACCTTGAGGGCACTGCCATTGATAGCAATCGGTCCCGGAGTTATGTGTTCGTTGAGCATAACCTGGGTTTTGTCCAAATTCATCCGGAGACCAATGCGTACTGAAGAATCAACTAGGTCGTCCAGCATCACCTGTCACTTCGTCAGAACAACAGGCACTCAATAATAATATTAAAACATTGTTACAACGTGAACTCCGACGCCCCAATACACGCTTCATAGAGGAAGCGAATGAGCAAAATCCAGAAGAAGCCGGAGATCCTTTTGGAAGTCGAAAACTTATACGACCAATTGTACGCACCGCATGCATCTCGACCTGGTCCCAAATATGAGTTTTGTTTATAGTTTAGTCACAAAATATTTGTAGTTGTGTTATTTTTTGCTTGTCACCACTGACTACTCCTGGGCGAAGGCCTCCCTCCACTCTTTCCATCATTCGCGAAACCGCACGTCCTCTTTCCAGTTTTGACGGAATCTAACCAGCTCGTCACACCATCTTCTACGTGGTCTGCCGCGACCCCGCCTCACTGTCTCAGGGCATCAGGTATGTGCTACTTGGGCCCACAGGTCGTCCGGCATGCGGCAAACATTTGATTTTAATAAATAAAAATAATCTGAATGGAATTTAATAGTTTTTTATTGCTACCTAATCACCTGAAACTTCATCTATGTATTGATAGATAGATACGAGTAGATAGATAGATAAATCGTTTTTTGATCTTTCTTCTCCCTTGGATATCCGCGATAACGGATACGTATACGGATATAGGTAATAGACGTTCGATGACACTGGACCATCACCTTGCCGAACTTGAGGTAGAGTTAGGTCGCATACTGGCACATACTGGGGTTATCAGAAATCCGAAGACAGGGGGAGGATACGATAACCTTGGTGTCAGGTCACCTATTCTACTTCCGCGAAGGTGATCAGCTCTCCCATGGCGGTGTCGGCTTTCTGATCAACAAGGAACTCACTAGCAGCGTTGTAGAAATCAGTAGTGTGTCGACACGGGTAGCGTACCTTGTACTGAAACTCACTGACAGGTACTACCTGAAAGTGATGCAGGTATAATGCGCCGACCTCGACATACTCTGACGAGACAGCCGAGGCCATGTACGATGATATTGCCAACAGTGCAACAAAGGCCCACTATAACGTTGTTATGGGGGACTTCAATGCCAAGGTAGGAGTACAAGAACGCGGCGAATCGAAAGTTGGACCATTCGGCTTGGGGCGCAGGAATCACAGGGGGCAAATGCTGGTCAACTTCCTAGAGTCGCAGGGGCTTTTCATGATGAACTCGTTCTTTGAAAAGAAACCCCAGAGGAAGTGGACCTGGCAGAGCCCTGATAACGTGACGAGGAACGAGATAGACTTCATCATGACGGATAAAAAGCATATATTTAGAGATGTCTCCGTGATCAGCAGGTTTAATACCGGAAGCGATCACAGACTTGTACGAGGCACTGTAAATATAAATTTTCGTGCTGAGAGAATCCGCATGATGAGGCCTACCATCCGACCAACGCAGCTCCAAGTCGCTTTGGGATCCGAAAAGTTCCAACTGGAACTTCAAAATCGATTCGCCCTGCTGGAAACCACAGGCACTGTCGACGAGAAAGCCGATGAGGTGGTCAAAGCGCTATGCGACGTATCCCGCAAACTTTTCCCGTCGCAGCGAAAAAGTAAGGTGTCGAATCTTTCCTCGGAAACTCTCGGACTTATGAAGGAAAGACGAGAGTTGCCATCCACGCAGCCGTCTTCGTCAGATAAGAGGACCTTAAACCTAAAAATTTGAAAGCTGACACGACGTGACCTTCGGTGTTCCAACACCCGTAACATTAAGGTTACGATTGAACAGAACCAAGGGTCGAAAGTGTTCGCTCGGCAATTAGGGAGCTCCCATCTGACGAAACTAAGAGCTGCGGATGACTGAATCGTGACTTCTAAGTCCGAGATACTCGAGGAAGTTGAGAACTTCTACGGCACCCTTACTCAACGCGGACGGTGAAACCAGCGGGTCATAGTGAAGATGACCATCGAGCCGAACTAACGCGCCACTACACGGAGGACATCCCGGATGTCGACCAGTGCGAGATTAGGGCGGCTCTCGAGCAGCTTAAGAACAATAAGGCACCTGGGATGACGGAATAACGACAGAGCTCCTTAAAGCGGGAGCACCAGTCCTGAGAGAGGTCGCAAGTCTCTTCACCTCCGTCATCCTAGAGAGTACAACACCTGAAGTGTGGAGCAGGGGTGTGGTGGTTCTGTTCTTCAAAAAAAGGTGACAAAACCTTGCTGAAGAATTATAGACCCATCTCACTCCTAAGTCACGTGTACAAGCTGTTTTCAAGGGTCGTCACGAACCGTTTCGCCAGGAGACTTTACGAGTTCCAACCACCAGAACAAGCCGGTTTTCGAAAAGGCTTCAACACCGTAGACCACATCCATACTATTCGGCAAATTGTACAGAAGACCGTGGAGTACAAGCAACAGCTGTGTATGACATTTGTGGACTACGAGAAAGCCTTCGACTTCATCAAAATTTGGGCAGTTCTGGCCTCTCTGCAACGATGTTGAATTGACTGGAGATATATCGAGGTGATGAGGTGTTTGTATGACGCTGCAATGATGACTGTCCAGATCCAGGATACGAAAACCAGCCCAATCCAACTGCTCAGGGGGGTGAGACAGGGGGATGTGATATCCCCGAAACTGTTCACCAATGGAGGACGTATTTACGACGCTGGACTGGACTGGACAGGGGATCAACGTAAACGGCGAGTACATCTCACAACTTCGTTTTGCCGACAACATCGTCATAATGGCAGAGACGCTGGGACAGTTAGACCAGATGCTGCATAGCCTAAATGGTGCCTCTCGGCGGGTAGGCCTCGGCATGAACTTGGACAAGACGAAAGTCATGTACAATTCGCATGTCTTGCCGAGTCCAATCCGCATCGAAGTGTCCCATCTCGAAGTTGTGAAGGAGTATGTCTACCTAGGGTAAGTCATCCAGCTTGGTAGACACAACTTCGAGAAAGAAGCCGACAGGAGGATCCAGTTGGGTTGGGTAGCGTTTGGAAAACTTCGTCAAGTCTTCTCGTCACCGATACCGCAATGTTTGAAGACCAAGGTTTTCAACCAGTTCGTCCTGCCCGTTATGACATACGGTGCCGAAACGTGGACACTGACAGTGGGGCTAGTCCACAAATTTAAGGTCGCTCAGCGGGCTATGGAGCGGGCTATGCTCGGAGTTTCTTTGAAGGATAAAATCAGGAATGAAGTCATCCGGAAAAGAGCTGGAGTTACCGACATAGCTTGCAGAGTAAGTAGGCTAAAGTGGCAGTGGGCTGGCCATTTCTGTCGAAGGACCGATGGCCGATGGAGCAGACGAGTCCTGGAGTGGAGACTGCGTATCGGCAAACGTAGTGTAGGACGGCCCCCCAGCTAGATGAACCGACGACCTCAAAAAGATGGCTGGAACAGACTGGATGCGGAAGGCGGAGGACAGGATGTTGTGTTGTGTGTCAAACTAGGCGGAGCCTGTACTATGGCAACCAGACAACTGATGCTTATATATTTCTAAATACATACATATTATAGATAAATTACACCCAGACACATAACAAATGATTGTGCTCATCACAAAAAGATTTGTCCTGGGTGGGAATGGAACCCACGACCTCAGTCTTAGCAGTCAGGGTCACTAACCACTAGACTAACAGGCCAGTCTAATGATTGGGTCGCACCGACAGTTAGTAATCCAGTGCGCAATATGATCCCGCTGCGATATTTCTACGTTCGTGTGAAGGTGCTCTAAGGCGTACGGTATGGTCTTATGGCAGGGCGGTATTGGGTTGAAATGAAAAACAAATACCAAGAACTTTTTAAGTTATTTTTATTGTGTACGAATTCTTAAATTCATTAACATTAATCTATCTACAATATGGCAGTGTTGTATAAAAACATTTTTATTACTAGGTACTCTAATTTTTTGGCAAATAAGTCATTATATTTATTAAATTTATTATAGGTAAAATAGAAGAAATATCTTGTTGCATGTATGTTTTTACGTGGTATCAATTATTTGAAATCATTTAAGTATTTAAATAGGTAGGTAATATAAATTCAAAAATCTAGACAGGAAACTAAGTAGTAGAAAAGTAATAGCAGTTGCTAAATAGGTAAACGGTAAGATCTATAACTTCTAATTAAAGTTTTATTTATTATTATATACAATTAGGCAAAACTAAATTATCACAAATCGAGTGTATCTGTGCATGAGGGTTTCAACTTTCAAAGTCGGGTCGTTCAGTTTGGCTACTGAAATACTTATAACACACGATTTTCAGCAACAAAAGAAATAAAGTAAAGTAAATATAGATATTATAATAATAAAATAATATAGGTACTACTAGCTGTGCCCGCGGTGCTTAAGTTTGGGATTCCGAAGACAGCGGTGGCCGCCACATAAGTCGACGTACACATACGTATATACGGACGTAATAAAATACGGCGGGATTTTGTCAGGCACTGGATTTTTTAACTTGCAGTGTGTAACCGAGCATAGAGAATCAGCGCAAGTGAGTGTCAGCGCGTCGAAAATACACACTGTTAGATTTTCAACTCTCGGCACGAAGCAGTGCCGTGACGATCAAGTGCGCGGAAAAATTTCGCCACGATTTGAATACGTCCGTAGGTACGTGGGCTAACGGCCGCAGTGACGGTTGTGATTAAAGTTGTGGCATCGGTTTGACTTTACGGTGTCAAAAAAACGATTTCGGGAAACACTAACTTATTTTGATACGTAGCGTTTCAGTGACGTCATTCGATGGGAAATTGCGGCTGCTATGTTGCGGCCACCGCAGTCTTGGGAAAGCCTAGCTTTACGCAGATATCATTTATCACCTCAGTACGTTTCAACAAAATCATACCTACACTACGGCGTTTGTGCCTTTCGCACTACCATAAGTAGTTACTTACTTAGTTTAAAAAAACCCAGACAAGATACACAGTATATTCCAATGTATAGGTATTGATGACTTAATGCATTTTTTTTTGTAGACAGGTAAATAACAGAATTAAGGAATTTAAGTAACAATGCAATAACATACTTTGTAAGACGTTATTTTTATAATAATTAAATAAAATACCTTACGTTAAATTGCTTTGGTGTGTTATTGATAAACAGGAACTCAATTAATAAGTGGCTTCGTTTACAAAATGGCGAATAAGACTCCTAATCCTTTCAGCCTTTTCATATCCCAATGGATGAAATAGAAAATATAATTTTGAATTATATTGATTATTTAGGTAATTATTAATAATTACTAAACAAATCCAGATCAGCGGTGTCGGCTTAGAATAATTTCATTACACTATTTGGTGTTCTTCATGCAAACCGCACATCGAGCCACTCGCTGCAGTAGGTTTCCTGACTTTAATGTTTCTCGGATTGGCATAGTAAACTGCTCCTCGTCTCTGATGGTTGTTAGCCAAAAGCTGAGCTTATTGGCAAATTTGTGGCATGTACCGCCCTCGCCGTTACATTCTATGAATGGTACAGTGCGGAAGCTTTCTAAGCACGATCCAGGACTCTCCAAGGCCTGTCCTCCACCTTGGCCTCCAGCTCCCGTATGCTATAAGATAACATCATTGATATTATTAGTGAGTAGGTACTTTACGGGCTGTAATTTTGTAGATGTATGAATGTAAACGAAGCAAAGAAGTATTTAAGGATCGTAGCAGGTAATTTTATGTAGTTTCTGCCTATCCCACGTGGGAAAAATTAATGTTAACGTAAGTACCCAAAGTGTAATTATGTATTTAATATTGATTTGCTTATGAAGTGAGTGAGTTTGATTTTAAAAAAACCGAAGGAAATGACTGGAAGCCTGCTACGGAAGGGCTCCGTAGTCGGGATGAATATTCACGCATGCAAAAATAAGTTAGTAACTTGTATTTTAATAAAATTTCTCGAAAAACTACGAGTGTTATTAAGGCGGTTTTAAACGAAAACATATATCACAAACAACACATATATAGCAAACTAACGTAGAAACATCGTATTTTTTTAATTAAGGGGTTACACAATAAACCATACGCTTTATGCATTTAATTTTTTTTTCCATTCCTCGGTTACATATGTATTATATAAAAGCCCCTAATTATTTTTCATAATAGACGACCCACTGACCAATTTCACTCTACCATGTTTTAGCGATGAGCAGAATAAACCTTCTACTCCATTTTAATCGATATAGTTCTAATAGTTTCCGAGGAAAATGTTTGTGTCAAATATGGCAGTCGGACAGATGGATATAACGAAATTATAAGGATTTAGTCTTTGCCATTTGGCAGACTACCCTCGTTGGATCGACTGTGTGAAAAATGATATGGCTAGAAAGGGGTGACTACTAAATAGTTAGATTAAAAGATATATATGGAAGAAGAAGGCATGCTAAGCTGACCCTAAAATTGGCATAAGGGCAGGACATTGATGATGATGTAAATGTGGTGGACTGTTAGATGAATGGCCATAGACCTATTGTTATACATAAACATTATGAAATAAGCACTTACCATAATAAAACTGTATCCGATCCAAAGTTCAGCCCACCCTCCAGGACACTCTGGTACACTGTTCGATTGACTGTGAACAGCTATGACATTAGCTGGTGCCTCGCATACCACACACCTTGAGATATATTTGATAATATCATTTCCTTGTACTGGATTCATGGGAGTTTCTTCATTCGTTGAGAGCCAGTAACTCCGGTCATTTCGACTCGCATAATTGCACACTTCATTCAGATCACAGAAAAGGAATGGCATTGTACTGAACTTTCTTACACAAGAGCCAGCATGTCCTAAGTCTTGATTATGTGCTTTTTCGTTTCCATCTATATACAGTAAAGAATATCCATCCCAGAGTTTTATTAAACCGTCGGGACATTGCTGCACATAACTTCCTTGACTGTGACGCACAACGAGGATTCCCGTTAAATAGTCCGTTTCAACACATGCAGCTCCAGCCGGTCCGGGTGGTCCTCTCATTCCAGCTATACCGATCTCACCCCGATCTCCTTGTAGTCCTTGCAGACCTGGCGGTCCAATCGGCCCTGGTGGACCTACTCTACCTTGATAACCACGATCACCTTTCATGCCTGGCATTCCGTCTATTCCTGGTGGACAGGGTAGTCCATCCCTTCCTGGCATTCCATCTCCTCCAGGTAGTCCAGGAGGTCCACGCTCTCCTTTTGGTCCTATTACAAAGGCAGCAGCTTCACCCTTGTCACCCTTTGTACCTTCACTTCCGACTAAACCAATTCTTCCAGGGAATCCCCGCTCACCTTTTTCACCCATTCTACCCATAGGGCCAGGTTGCCCATCAAGTCCATCATATCCACGATCTCCTTTGTCACCTTTTTCTCCAGCCAAACCTGATATGCCCGGGACTCCTTGATCTCCCTTTTCTCCTGTATAGCCGATTCCTGTCGCACCTTTCTCACCCCTGTCGCCCTTTTCTCCTTGTTGGCCTGGGGGTCCATGACTACCAGGTCTTCCATCATAACCTGGAGGACCAGCTACACCTTCTCGGCCTTGATCACCCTTTATTCCCTGTGGTCCCACAATACCTGGTGTCCCAGCTGGTCCAAGCTGACCAGGGAGCCCAGGAAGCCCTTGGTCTCCCTTTTCCCCAATTGAACCAGGCGGTCCAGGGCGGCCGTGTTTACCAGGAATTCCCGGCAATCCCTTTTCGCCAACCATTGTTAATCCTGGTACACCTGTAGGGCCAGCAGGACCGCGATCACCTAAAATATTTTAAATGAAATTTAGTATATTATTTTGAGCATTTAACGTTAAACATAATACAATTATTTTAATAATGTTATGATAAAACATCATCATACTATTGATTAAGAACCCTAAACATGAACTGAATAAAGTATATTTCCTCAATAACGTTAACGGTATTACGGGTAGTTTCACTCATCGCGGGTGCCAGTTTCGCTGATTAGACTGTCTGAAACTGTCGATAGTTTAGAATGTTCCTTTATTCAACCGTTTGGTTGTTTTCTCAAAGAAAAGTTTATTTTTAAGTTTTAACAAACAAATGTGGATTTTTTATTTTTTTTTGAAACTATTATTTATTTTATAGGGTGTTTCGAATTTTTAGACGTATGTCAGCGTAGTTTGTGACGTATGTCAGCGTAGTTTTCGAAGACAGTTTTTTTGCTGTCCTGGTAACCCTGGCAAGGATATTGCCACAAATTTATGAAATTATAGTATTGTCATCGGTCCTCAATAAGTTTACAGAGTTTAAAGTGGGTCAAAATCGCGCTATAAGGAGTCGGTTACAAACAAACATACTAACATACAAGTGAAGCTAATAAAAGCGTGTAATAAAAATATTAGGAATCTGATTCTAGAAATATGATTTAAGTATTAGTTATCAATTATTATGTCCTTAATACGTATTTGGATTTTCTTTATTTAAGTTGGCCTCGTTGGTATTGTGTTCGCAAGTGCTATTGCTGAATATGAGATCCTGGGTTTGATTCTCAGGTCAAAGTGGTATTGGGTTTTCATTAAGGAATTTTCAGTAGCGGCCCTGATTTGGGCCCAGTTAGTGGCAAATAGCTCGCTTCGGCACTTAATAAAACAGGTGAAATACGGGTTTACTTTAAGTACACCTACGTATGAATTAACCCTCGAGTGTTATTTTATGTAATACATAACTATATTAGTAGAAGTGTGTGAAACATTTATCGAAGCTCGAACTACGTTTAAAAACATAAAACTTTAACATTCATTAACCGAGGTGAACTTTATGTGATTTTTTATGTAAAAACCAAAGTGTAAACAAAAGTGCAAACAAATTCAAAAAAAAAACGACGCGCTTCATGACGCTTCTCATAACGATCCTATTCCGTAGTACTAAGTTTTCTACAGCTTGTACTTTGGGTAGCGGAGCAGTGGTGACCTGCGGAGCAGTGGTGGCCTGCAGAGCAATGCTGGCCTAGTGGTAACGGCTACGACTTACGAGTAATAGTAGGTCGTGAGTTCGAAACCAAGCAGGCACGTTAATTTGTGTAAATTATTTTATCACCACTGCTCTCAAAACGGTGCAGGAAAACATCATATGGAAACCGGCATGTCTTAGAATAAAAAAATCGAAGACATGTGACATCCACCAACCCGCACTGGACCTGCGTGGTGGATTATGGCCCACACCCTCTCACCGAGAGGAAACCTGTGGCCCAGCAGTGGGAATATTACAGGCTGCTGATGATGATGATGATGTACTTTGAGACAAGATTTTTTTTTAAGAATCAAGACAGCCAAAAACACTGGAAAGTGTCGAGCTGACACAACTATCCCAACAACGAAACTGGCTAATTAATGAAACTGGTGATTCAAATAAACGTTTTTCACTTTATTCACTTGAACTCTAGAAAGTGCAAAATAATAATGGTTATATTTCTTCAACACACGTTTTCGAGTTGCAAACAAAGGGTAGCATAGTCAATTTCATCAAACCATCAACCTGTATTGTACATAATCTGGACGCGTATTATTACTTGGCTAGGTTAGTAAAACATACAAAACAAACAATTACCTTTGTCTCCCGTAAGGCCAATCAACCCCATTTCTCCCTTTAGGCCAACGAAGCCACGATCTCCTTTTTGACCTTGTTGTCCTTGTAATCCTTCGGGGCCTCTTTCACCTTTTACTCCTTTCACTCCAGCTAAACCCGGTAAACCGATTTCTCCCTTTTCTCCCTTTTCATTAATTGATACTCCGGGAAGACCTCGATCTCCTTTGTCCCCTCTAAACCCTGGCGCACCTTGGGGTCCTTCAGGACCTGTTGAACCTCGTGCACCCGGCATTCCATCAAATCCGTCTCTTCCTGGTAAACCTATATCACCTCTATCACCTTTTACACCCTCTGGCCCGCGCAAACCAACATCACCTGGCATACCAGGAGGACCGTTCAGTCCAGGCATCCCAGGTTGGCCGGGTTCACCCAACATACCCATCGATCCTTTGTTTCCCTTAATTCCTTGTAAACCTTGATCTCCCTTTTCTCCGTCTCGACCCGGCAGTCCGTCTAATCCAGGCGTACCAAGATCACCTTTTTCTCCTCGAACCCCAGGAATTCCATAGCCAGGGTTACCTGATTCACCTCTATCTCCTTTGTCTCCTGATGCACCCGGTCTACCATCTAATCCTCGAAGGCCAGGAACACCTGCGTCACCCTTGTCTCCTTTATCTGATGCTGAACCAGGTTCACCTTTCGGTCCAGCTAAACCAGTAGAACCTCTGTCTCCCTTTTCACCAGTTAATCCCATTTTCCCAGGTATTCCCGGCTGTCCAGGAAAACCTTGATCGCCTTTTGAGCCATCTCTACCAGCAGGTCCAGGAAGACCATCCAAACCAGGTGCACCCGGTTGTCCAGCGAAGCCACGGTCACCTTTATCTCCTCTTTCACCCGGTGCACCTGCGATACCTTGCGGGCCGTTCCGACCTGGACGTCCTCGATTGCCAGGGAATCCTTTCTGGCCAGGCATACCTTGCATTCCTGGTTCTCCTTTAGTTCCTGGTAACCCTATAACTCCTTGTTTTCCAACGGGTCCAGGATATCCCTGTTGACCTTTAGGGCCATCTCTTCCGGGTCCACCCGGTCTTCCTGGCACTCCGGGTGGTCCAACCGGGCCAGGCTCACCCTTTTGACCCGCGACACCTGGGTAACCTGGTCGACCTGTGACGCCCTGATCCCCTTTTTCTCCCGGTAATCCAACAGCCCCAGGAGATCCGTCAGGACCTGGCGTTCCAGGAGTTCCTCTGTTTCCTTTATCACCCCTACTTCCAGGTAAACCAGAAGGACCAGGTGGACCAGGCATGGATATACCAAGTTCACCTTTAACACCTTTTATGCCAGGTGTGCCGGGATATCCCCTAGGCCCCAATTCTCCAGGAGTTCCTGGGAACCCAATTGCACCCATTTCACCAGTGTCACCTCTTTCTCCAGGGATACCTCGAGGACCTACTGGCCCTTGTTTTCCAGGTAAACCCATGTCACCCTTAGCTCCTGGACGCCCA
This sequence comes from Aporophyla lueneburgensis, assembly GCA_932294355.1. NCBI lineage: Eukaryota > Metazoa > Arthropoda > Insecta > Lepidoptera > Noctuidae > Aporophyla > Aporophyla lueneburgensis. The sequence continues at coordinate 15,540,385 of OW028747.1, forward strand.
GAATAGCCTCTATCCCCTTTCGGCCCTTGTTCACCTGTAAAAAGTGAACAGAATATAGATTCAACCGTTTTTTACAACTGCTAAAAGATAATGAAAGAGCAACACCTAATTACCTCAGGTTTATTTCATACAGGAGTAAAAAAGGTATTATTTTTACTAAATGTCGTCGCATTAATAAGAATCCAACGTCATTAATCACAATCGGTAGTAAGTTACTTATATTTCGTAATTAATTCAGCTAGTTCTATCTCACAATAAAAGTGAAATAACACTAAGTCAACGGGAGAGGTAACTGTAGCTGTCGATGCATCGGCGACTGCCGAAGTGCCGAAGCTTACTTACAGGGTTTAAGCACCGTACTGAATTACACGTGTCGACGGCTACAGTTTGCCGTCTATATGCCGTTGCCACTGCCATTGAAGCGAGCCGCTCAGTATATAAGCACTTAGTCGCATTTTTATACTTTAACTAACTTGCAAGAATAGAATAGAGCCAAGGAATATTGACTTAATAGTTATGTTATAACTACAAGGACAATCACAAGTAACAAACTAAAATCGATGAAAAGTAGCTAACTAGCAAGAATGAAAGATCGATAATAATAATGAAAGTATACCTGGAGCTCCTTGAGTACCGGGTGGTCCTGGTGCTCCTCGGTCCCCTCTTGTTAGTTCAGCCAGATTTGCTGGGCACTGGCCAGCTTCACCTTTTTTACCATATCTGCCAGGGAATCCTTTGTCTCCTTTCAGTCCTGAACTTCCTGTTGACCCTTTTTCTCCTTTGATTGAAAGTCCATCTCTACCAGGAGTACCTGGATTTCCATCTGAGCCGGGTGTGCCATCGTTTCCAGGGGGCCCCCTTAAACCATGGTCTCCTTTTTGTCCTGGCATGCCAACTTGTCCTTGGTTTCCCTTTAATCCTATGCTTCCCTTTTCACCTTTCGACCCAGGATAGCCTTGGGGCCCTCGTTCACCTCTTGGTCCGGCTTCACCCTTTTTGAGGTTCTCAGGTTTTACTATTGCATTTTCTCCTCTCTCACCAGGTGGTCCAATCGGTCCATCATCACCACGTTCACCCTATTCATGAAACAGGAAGATTCAAAATATTTTATTTCACATAAAACTACATAGCACTACTTATTAAATGATAAAATCTAGGTTCCAATAGGTCGTGTCCTATGGAGAAGAGCCAGCAAGAAACTCCACGGTTACAATTTTAAAAATAAATGTTTTTACAAAGTTTTCGAATTAATCTATTAATACATTTCGAAGGCCAGTGAAGGCCTCTCGTTAAGTACTAGGTACTCATCATATTAGAAAATGAATGAAAGTAGAATGTATTCTTAAATTATAGATAGAAAGCAAACATACGCAAAATAATATTTTCATAATTAAAAATAAGAACTTACCGTGACTCCTCGATCACCGTGTTGCCCGTCTTTGCCGTCGGCTCCGCTCTCGCCTTGTTGACCTTTAGACCCAGGTTGCCCTTTGTCTCCAACAGAACCAGGATAGCCGTCTGAACCGCGATCTCCTTTCTGTCCTGGACCTCCAGGTCTGCAGTCATTGCATCGTCCACCTATGTCTCCTTTAGCACCTGGATTACCTGGTGTGCCATCGTAACCTGGGCTGCCTTTTTCACCCTTCTCTCCTGGATGTCCAATCTCACCTGGACTACCCGCAGTTCCTAAACTGGAGTTACCAGGGATTCCTCGTAATCCAAAGTAACCCTTTTCACCTTTTTGACCTTTTGAACCATCCAGTCCATTGAGCCCACTATCACCTTTCCGGCCCTAAAATGTAAAAGGCAATGGAATGTTATTATACAATAAAGACCGATGACCTAGATTAGGACAAAACCTAATTTTGATCCCGGTATTACGTTCCCCTAGGATAATTTTAACGAATATTTTCGTCTTGAAATAAGAAGAAATAGAAAGATTTACTCAGTAAATATCGGAAATACTTTTATACGTAATTAAGAAAGAAAAATCTTAGATAGAGTCGGCATTTCCTATCTGACTACAGCTGTGAAGTAATAGTGAAACAAATTCAGTCTCGTTTTCGGGCATCCTCGTGGACGAAGCCGCAGGTAAAGGGTATATCTGGAAATATTTCTAATACCTGGAGGTTTAAAATATGCATGTACAGTTACAGAACTCAGGGGGGTACGCGCTACATCGGTGGCGGTTAGGTCTGTTATGGATCAATGCAGCGGGGAGGAGTAATGATGCTCTCAGTTTCCGGCACACGCAGGTGCTTCTCAAAGGTGGTTGCTTCCGGCTGTGATTCAGTCTATGACCGGAAGGGAAAACGCATAGAATGCTGTCTCCTTTTTTGAGACGAGGCAATATATGCAAAGGAGAGTGAAGAGGGAGACGGAGCATACGTTTCACTCAACTCGCAACAGAAGAACAGCCGGGCGTCGAAACAAAGTCAATAATCTCCAGCCACCATAATGAGGGAACAGCCACACAGCAATAGACGGCACGCACTATTAGATGCGCGCCTTTAAGGCAGGACATACGGTCGTGGCCGCCTTTGGGGGACGGTTCCACTAGGAATCACGAGCTGTTAGCAGTCGCGGAGTAGCGAATGTGCGAATATCTCTCATGAGCCAACTAAACGTAGTGGATGGAACCATTCTCCACAGAATTTACCACAGATAAAAAAGTATCTTTAAGGTATGTCATTAGTTTCTGGCCTACAAAATACTTGATATGTATCAATTTTCTAATATCGAAAGTAAAGTTTCAGAGCGTCTGTTACAAATTTGATAAAAAAACTTACAGGTATTGAAAGACCATCATCACCCTTAGGACCTCTTAGTCCTGTTGGGCCTTGGGGACCATCAAAACCGCGGGGTCCAAGATCACCTTGCGCTCCATCTCGTCCTGGTACTCCCTTTTCACCTTTGGGGCCGGCTCTGCCTTCAATACCTGGAGCACCGTGTTCACCTTGACCTCCTGGAGGTCCCGTTGGTCCCATATCACCCTTTTCCCCTGGCATGCCATCGGTTCCCTTAGGTCCAGGTCGACCCTGATAGCCTCTCTGACCTGGTGGTCCTGGTGGTCCACGCGACCCAGTGCGGCCACCAGCTGGACCAGGAACTCCTTTAAGTCCTCTGGGTCCTGGTTGTCCATCACTTCCGGGTTCTCCTTTAACTCCAGGTCTTCCATCCAATCCATGTAATCCATCATTTCCTCTATCACCTTTCTGTCCCCTTGGTCCAGAACTACCAAACGGACCGTCACGACCCTAAAAATATAATATGGTATTTTTTTTAATTTGTATGTATCTACGTATACAAGAATGTTACTTAAACTCGTCAAAATTGAATAATGTCAAATATTTTATGGGAACGGTTCTTACTAAAATATTTACTTGCAAGGAGTTTTATCATATCTAAACATTTTTCCCTAATCAAAAAAGGTGCATAAGAAATAAACGTACTCTTTCACCGGGATTGCCTATTATTCCCTTTTCGCCCTTGATACCAGTTTGTCCGGGACGTCCTGCTTCACCCGTTACTCCAGTATCACCTTTATCTCCCATTGGTCCAGGTTCTCCTTTATCACCCTTATGACCCATATCACCTTGTATTCCTTTTATAGCTCCTTTAGGTCCTTTGAAAGGGAAGGGAATTGGAGGACCAGTCGGACCTTTGTCACCACGATCACCTCGGTCACCTTTATCTCCTTGAACAGCTGCTCCCTTAGAACCTTTGTCGCCCTTGTAACCTTTTGCACCGGGTGGACCCTTTGAGTAAAGAAAGGAATAACAATCAATGAAGATATTTTGTTTATATATAGAAAATTTAATCCGTTCTCATTTTCTAATTCAATAATAGCTCGAATTCAAAATTTGAAATGATTTTACACATGTTACAGGGGGAATCGGATTTCTTTGCGTTAAATATCGACTTGGTATGGATATCTACCTAATCATAAGCAGTATTAAGTACAAAAATAAACAATCTAGTAGATACACAATACAAATCTTACTTATGGGTCTGATAGAAATAAATGTTTTCGAGATAATTTTTGACCTCTGTTTAAGATTATTTATGTGTTAAAAACGCGGACTTACCATAGGCCCGATGTTGCCTTTGTTTCCTGGTAGACCTTGATTACCTTTTGGTCCAGTAAGACCTTGGGTGCTTAAACCTTCTTCACCTATTTCACCTTTTTGGCCTTTTTGATTTCTTCCTGTGTAAGCTGCCTCTCCTTTGTCTCCTCTTTCTCCTTTGGAACCAGGAAAACCGCGAGGTCCCTGTATTCCTTGAGGTCCAGTCACTCCAGGTTCTCCCTTTAAAATATAAGGGGTAAGGTTATCAACTTGTACAATATTAACGTTACCATTATATGCAACTAGTAAACTGTTAACAGTTTCATCTGCAGAAACGGTTTACAGATTAGTTACGTAGTACGAATGAAAATAATAAAAGCACTAAATAATAAAAAGTTATGTGTAACACACATAAAAAAAAAAAAAACAAACAAAATAAAAATAAAAAATATACGCGTCGAATTGAGAACCTCCTCCGTTTTTTTTCGTCGGTAAAAAATGTAGATCGCCCTCGGGGAAAGCGACACAAGCCTAAGTTTCATTTATTACTAGCTTCTGCCTGCGACTTCGTCCGCGTCAAATTTTTGCTCCCTTGACGCTTCCCGTTGCATCGAATTGCCTGTTTTCGTCCATTTTTCGTTGCTACTCCGCTCCTTTTGAGTGTAGCGTGATGTTATATAGCCTACCACTATAAATAGGCTACCAACACAAAAATATTTTTTTCAATTTGGACTTCCCGAGATTACCGCGTTCAACAAAACAAACAAACAAACTCTTCAGCTTTATAATATGTATTAGTATAGATTTATGCAGCCACACCTATAAAAAGTAGTAGGTACTTACGTCTGTTCCGTTACAACCGTCTCTGCCGGGAATACCAGGTAAACCTGGCTCACCTTGAGGACCAGCTGGACCATTTCTTCCAACGAAACCTCGTTCACCGGGTTTTCCTCTATCACCTTTTGGTCCTCGTGGTCCCGAATTTCCCATCTGTCCCTTTTGTCCTTTTGAACCTTGTGGCCCTTCAGGACCTTCGTGACCAGGAAAACCTGGACTGCCTGGTGGTCCAGCTGTGCCTGGGAAGCCCTGGAAAAATATTGTTTTGGGAAAATAAGTGAATAATTCGCAAGTACTCTATACAGTTATTAATAAAGTTTTAATGATCGGTATTTACCCTATTTCCTTTTTCCGCAAAGCATTTTGGTACGCAACATCCGGGCGCCGTACAGTTGCGGTCAATAGGTGCAACCCGTTGCCTGGTCACAGGATCGTAGACGGCGAAGTTGAGGCCTCTGCTGTTTGGTGGCGGAAGCGGCGGGATGTCTTGCCGGTTATACAATCCGTGGGTGGGAGGACGTTGGGGTGGGTATGGACTTTCTTGTTGCCTGTTGTCTGTAGGCCATTCCACGGCATTATTCCATTCATCATATCCTGTATTATATTGCTGCAAAAGTGCAAAAAGATAAGAGAGAGGAATTCTGGTTAAAAAATCTCTATAATAATTCGTTTAGCAAAAACTTTGTACCCCTTTACGAAAATTACGCAATCCTAGGAGTTGGAAATTTATCACAGTTAAAGTTTATATGGAGAAGGTGATCAGAAAACTAATATGTTTCTATAATAATGCATTAGAAATACTTGTACATTTAAATAATTTAAAAAAACATGACGAATTTCTTTATACTAACGTATTTTGACTTAACTTTTCAGGTTTGTGCAATACCGGTTTCGTATTTTATACAGAAATAATCTTAAACTTACGTAGTAACTATTTAGTAATCTGTGCTTAAGCATAACGCCTGTTTTCTTCGAGCAGTTAGGCTGGAGAAGTGTACCATAGTACTTATACCACATGTTACGTGATGACTCCCTTGTCATAGGGGGCGGCTATTGCCATCAACCGGGCACAAGTATATTATGGCCTCCGTGGTGCTTACTGAGACTCTCTAAAGGAGAAACTCAATAACACTTTGAAAAAAAATGGGAAAATTCCCGGGAACCTTTTCTGTTTCATCTTATACTAGCTTTTGCCAGTGGCTTCGCTCGCGTATTATACGTATAAACCTTACTCTTGAATCACTCTATCTATTTAAAAAAATCGCATCAAAATCCGTTGCGTAGTTTTAAAGATCTAAGCATACATAGGGACAGACAGAGGGAAGCGACTTTATTTTATAATATGTAGTGATTTTGACTACTGTTGATTAAACAAATTTCCTGTTAAGTTTTTCCAATCAATTCGCCAAATAATTAGTTCTACGATTAAAAAACCTGAACCGCCATAGCAACTTGTTTTTGTTGACATATATTGCATACCTATATACGAGTATATTGGACTTTGACCTAAACCTGATACACTATCTACCGTCATGTCAGCTTTTCAGCAGTAAGTTGATAGGTACCTACGTATTTACATGAATGTAATGCAAATATAATAACACCACAGTGGAATCATTCTTACAAAATTGTTAAACTTTAGTAGAAATCTCTAAATGTATTATTTTATGCAATGTAAAAACACTAGTGTTTTTCCAATTACGACTGTTACAATTTTGTAGGTTGTTGTCACATACCTTGATAATGTATGTATTTGAGAAATATTTTATTGATCCTCTAAAAACTTATTGTGTCCTTCTAACGATGGACACTATTTCAAATTAATAACCCTACCTTCCCGATGAGTTCCCGAATTGTCGAAGCGGGGGGCTCAGTAGCTGTGGCTTGGTCACCCACGGTGAAGCGAAGAGGAGGAACCGCTCATTAGGACTTTTACGGATAAGCCGACGACGCGGAAGTAGCGGCCAACAATTAGGTTGCGGTGTCGTATGGGTGACATCGCAACTGAGGCATCGCGGCTGAGGGTTGGAGGCCGCGGGAGAGGATAGTATTGTGGATGCTTTTAAAGTTAGATAGAATAACTTATCCAATACGAAATGCTCAAAATGAAAATCAACGACGCGATTATTTCACTTGTTTGAAGTGTAAGTATCTACCTGTACCTAACTATCTTGGTACATATGTATGTGTCAATATATTTTTTTTAACCTAAACGGACGAAGCTAGGGAGAAGAAGTAACAAGACGTGTGCCAGATTGTGTGACAGACTTTTAAAAAGTTCATTTCATCTCAATAAATGGCGAAGTGGTTTGTGCTATTTCAGACAGAGACAGCACAGTAGCGATCTGACGCCATAAAACAGGAATGCCTTACTAGTAACTACGTGCCATCATCATGATTGTTTTGCATGACATCGATGAAATAATATTTTCCTGTAACAGCTCAAATTTCGTCATATTTTTTTCAAAATAAAATTTTAGGTATCTTTATCTATGTTTTTGATAGTAGTCAAATATCCTAATTGAAAAAACAAAACTGGCCGAGTGCATGTCGGGCCACGCAAGGGTTAGATAAGTGGTCGGGATAAATATTTACGCATGCACAATGTTGATTTTATCAAATCAAAACAAAAAGAAATAACCTTGTTTTTAAATAATTTTGGTGTAGAAACACACGTGTTCCTCACTGAGAGGAGGCCTGTCTTCCATCAGTGAGAACATTATACGCTGATTGCGACGCTTGTATGGTTAAATTTTCCTCCCTCTGTTCACATGTATGTTTCTTTGTACTACCCAAAAAAATAAAAATTATCAATCAAAATGGTGACTTGAATCCTCATTTTTTGAAGTCGGTTAAGTGTGTAAGTTGGTAGAACTTAAAATAATACTAGTCACGTTATCACGTACCGCAAAGAGAACTTTGTCTGTGATGACTTCACTACATAGTATAAAACAGACGCTTCCCGCTGTCTGTCCCTATGTGTGCTTAGATCTTTCAAACTACGCAACCGATTTTGATGATTTTTTTTAATAGATAGAGTGATTCAAGACCACTCTATCTATTAAAAAAAAAAAAAAAAAAAATCATCATAGAGTGATTCAAGACCCACGCACAATGGTCCACTCAAAGGACTAAGTGCGGAAACCAAACCCCCATAACATAGAACATAGATAACATAGAACATAGTGATTCAAGACCACGGTTTATATATGTATAACATGCGGGTGAAGCAGCTGGCAAAAGCTAGTATTATCATACTTGCGTTATTTGTTGCGGTTGTGAAATAATTGTGAATGTGTTGAATAAGGCACAAATAGTTAAGTCTTTAAAGTATGTACAGTAGATAAAATAAATTCAACGAAAATTATAGTTAAGCAAATTGACTAACAACTTAAATTTTCCGTGTTTTCAAATCACAAATGTCATTCAATTGACAGTTGCGTAAAATGGCAATAACACGGTTAATTAATGTACCTGATGGATGGTGTACCTAATTGATATCAAGTTGTTAATTTCTCTGACTGTGTCGTAATATTTATCAAGTATGTAATTATTTAAAATTATACTTGGACTTTTAATCGTAATAAGTAACTTAACAAATCAAAAATAATCAGATATTCAAAGAACTTCATATTGTACGTATCTACTTATATGCATAAAGTAATATTGTCTTTATCTGAATTTAATAACTGAAAATTTAAAAGACATTATTCATATTATTTTAAAACATTCAGTTAGAATGCAAAGCCAATAAATGGCCGATTTCACGTATTTGAAAAGTCAATGCCCTGAAAATTATGTTATGCCTGACCGCGTAGAGTTAAAACTTTAAGCGTTTTGTCGCATTCTGAAGTTTAAACAGTGGCTAAATAATTAATTGCGATTTCCTTAGAACACACAATTTTTTAGATTTTAAACTTTTACCAGGTGCTCAAAACTCCGTTTACCTAGTAAACGGAATTGTGAAAACAATTAATTAATTTAAGCCTCTACTATGAAAATTACGGGTTTCCATACAAAGATTGACCAGTTGTGGCGCAGTGATATCGACCGCGACTTACGAGTTGTAGGTCGTAGGTTCGACCCCAGACAGACGTTCTACTTTAGGTCAATAATTGATGACCTCTGCTCTCATAACGTTGAAGGAAAACATCGTGAGGAAACTGGCATATCTAAGAAGCAAAAATTCGAAGACATGTGACATCTACCAACCCGCACTGGGCCAGCGTGGTGGATTACGGCCCACTCCCTCTCAGTTGGTATGTTATAGGCTGATTATGATTATACAATCCTGTTATTACCCCATATTTAATGCTCTCAGGGTTGTTATTTCCCGAAGTCCCTTCTTACCGAGCACCTACACCGTATGACGAACTAATACGTTTTCAAGTTTCATACTAAGTTCTTAAGATTTCGTGATTGGCCAGTCAGTCAGTGAGTGAGTGGTTTTGCGGTTTTAAATCAACGAAAAAAAGGAAGGTACTCAATCTCAAGTCAACGCTTGTTTTTATTTTGTTTTTCATTTAAAAGATAGAAGACGATCATTATAGATGAAGATCATTAGACCATTTGTTTAAAGTTTGATTTTTATGGTTTAAAAGTGATTTAGTTAATTTTGGCCTATCTTTTTTAATGGTGGCGCGGGACTGATTTAATAACATTTAAATTTAGAGTATTGACTAGGTCAATATTTTCGAGGATTGTAAAATTTCCCAAAACTACAATACTTATTTAAGTTCTGGATTAGGTCCGCTCTACATTTCACAAAAGCAAAGTGTGTCATATAACTGTAGGAAATAGTAGGTTTGCGCAATACCGACGCACTGCATCCGAACGATGATAAACTTTGTCGGTCTTCCATTTATTATGTTATAATTATTGTTGCAATAAGTTAATAACTTATGCTAAGAAGTCGAACAGTCACCAAGATTGGGTATGAATACTATGAATGTATATATTTTAATTAATTAATTAATGGGAGATACCTATTACCCGCCTTTGTTGTAATTTCAAATTAACTTCTTTAGTCTTCGCAAATGTTCGATAGCGTTAGCATTTTGGAGAAATTGCAAAAGGACGAGTTGAAGCGGACAGGCGGGTCACCCCGCCCTCCGCCGCGCGCCCTTGCTACTTCACCGTCTCGCAACATTCCCAAACTCCACTCATGTTTTTCTATACATATTAATTTTCATCACTAATAAATAATACCAGGGCAATTTAAAATATAAATTTAAATTGAATGTACTTACTTGTGTTTTCACACCCAGGAGTGGTGCTAATGCAGCTAACAACCTATTAAGTAAGATAAAATAAAGTTCAAGAAACTTACAAAAAATATAATTATTGATTTAAAAAATAATATCATATATACGACGTAATTATTTTAAGAATAGTATATCTATCTTCAAGTATATTATTATATGAAAAAAAAAGTTCAAATTATGAAGGAATTCAGACTACATGTTATTTGAAACTTACCATAGCACAGACACCGCCATAGCCCGGAGCGCGCTGCGCGTAATTCCCGTGCGCGCGCGCCGTTTGTGCCGGGATACTAAAGGATAGAGGAGTGCTTGGGCAGCAGTGTGATCACCCCCGCCCCGCGGAGGCGCGGGCGCCGGGCGCGGCGCCTGCGGCCCCGGCAGGCCGCGAGGGCGCGCATCCAGTAGTGGCGGCGCAGCCATGTCGGGCCTGGCGCGTGCGCGATTCATAGCGCTCAATCTCGTGCCCGCCACACTTCTGCTCTTGTCATGGACTCCTACTCCTTCTTCAGCGGTAAGTACAATAGCTCTAAGAACTCAAAATAACTAACAGGTAATACTTAGGATTTACATACCCGTTGTACCTTGACCGCCAAAAAAGACATCAACGCGTTATGTCAATTCAAAGATTCCTACACAACGTATAAATAAATTAATTAGTATCTAACAGTAGCAATAAAAACACATAATAATTATGTTTGTAAATAAGTGTGAATTGATTAAGTTACCTGCATAAGAAACGTTCGACAACGTTTACACCACAAGCAGATGATGATGCGTTCATGATGATTGTTTCTAATGCAGCTTTATATTGATGTAGACAGAGTTATTGGGAAATGTGGCGAACTTAGGAAGTAAATAAGTAATCAAGGAAGTAAATGTTCCGGAAACTTTTGAACATTTGAAGCATTAGATTTGCGAAGTTTGTGTAAAGATTGATCACTGTGTATGACCAGTGAGATATTATTATTATTAGTGTAATGTAATGTAATGTAACCTAGGTATTCTTAATGTTTAATTCTTTATTTTGAAATAGTAATGCATCGTGCGTTATGATTATGAGTTAAATTATTTTTATAAACGAATAACGAGAAAATTTTCAAACGTCGAATGACACAACTTTTCCAAAATGCTACGAAGTCTTACTTTCACTTACCTATTTATTTTACCTAGGCCTAGTACATGATAGCATTCCTCTAGCACTTACTCACTCAAGATCTAACGTAGAAATTATGACTAATTTCAGTCTTTTTCAGCTCTTTATGTATCGTAGGTAAAGTGTGTATACCTATAGGTAAGTTATGCAAAACTAAGTATAGTAGGTATATGGTGTTCTTATCCCACGCAATGAAGAACTTGAGACTTTGATAGGTAACAAAATTGAAATCGGCTAATCGGCACGTATATGACGTAATGAATACGGACGAATTGTCAAAATGGCACTTGGATGGTGAGTGTATACTCCGCCGGTTATTGCTCCTACTATCGATATTTACACACGCAGGTTGTGCCAAGTCTCAAATAATACACTTAGCCATTGAGGATGCTCAAAATGGTCCAGTTAAATGCTATTAAAATCAAGAAAATATTCTGTAGATTTTCAAAAGCTTTAAATAACCGTTGACTAGTTGTCTCAGTTTGAATGGCCTTGAATTTCTACTTCTCTTTTTTAAGAAATTCTAGTTTTCTTTGATACTTTATTGTACGTACGGTAACATATTAAGGTATATATTTCAAGTAAGAAATAACTTCTCAATGTCTTCTCGTATGAAAACTTACAGTCTGAACCGCTAAAAATAAAAACACGGTGCCAAGTGCGTGTCACACAACGCACAGTGCAGGGTTCCGTATTTGAGATAAATATTTTGTGCTTGCACTGGTATAGATTTTACCGGCCGTAGAAATTGGTGTATATTTCATAATATTTCCCTAAAAACGATGTAAAACAAAGTTAATTCTGCGGTTGTAACCGAAAATATCTAATTTCATCATAAGCTGTTTAATTATGTCATCCAATACCCCAAGCGCTTATGTGCATTCGATTTTTTTTTTCATCCCTCTATTGCATTTATGGAGAGTGGCAGCCCTAACTATGTTTTTCGTGATTTCATTACAATATACGTAGTATAGCGCTGCACAGAATACACCTTCATTCTATGGCTATGTCACATACGAGCAGATGGACATGACGAAATTTTAAGTTTCGTTTTTGCTGTTTTAAACCCTAAAAAGCGCTTTTTAGGAATCTATGACTAACCAACACCGCTATCTGTGGCGCACTTACCGCACTTGTGCGAGAATGCAAAGTAAAAAGCACACATGTTAAATGCACTGTGCACATTGTGAGCCTAAAATCGGCAATAAGAGCCACCTTACGAGCAACATATAACATCTGTTGGTATCCCGTGAAGGGTTAAATAGAGGTGAATCTTTAATGCACCCACATTTCGCTAGGTATGTTCTAGACCAGACCAACCAGCCAGATCAAAACAGACCCCAGGCAGCAGGTCGGCAAGTTGTGTTTTCATGTGTACTTAAAGACCAAGTGTCCTGAAAAATCTTTCATCCCACGTCGTATTGTAATGAAGACTCTACCTGCCAGATTTTAAGTTGGTAGGAAGTAGTTCTACAAGATTTTATCTAGTTTTTTTTTATAATATGACGAGTTTATAGTTGTCTAATAACCATCACAGATGCTGCGGTCACGTGGCCACCTCTAGGCCCACGTTATCTAAATAATAACCATTTTTCCACATGTCGATATGTCGATCCTTCCTATATAAGTACCTACTTATGTTATTATTTCGGCCGCCATGGCTCACGCACAATGGTCCACTCAAAGGACTAAGTGTGGAAACCAAACCCCCATAACATAGAAGATGTTATTATTTTGCTGTAGCTTTTAAAGTTCAAAACTTTAAAATACAGTAAATTAAAAACATTTTGGTGGTTGACTTTTCGCGCCATTTCATTAGTTAGGTTCTGAATAAGTTTCTTATCTAGGCTTTGATATCGCTATCGATAGCAAAGAGAGCAAACAGTACCTAAACATGTCAGTCCGTTGCCCTGGTCAAGACTAGGTAAGGTCAATGATCGCTCCCTGGGGAACACCCTACTTTGGTACTGGTCGGCAGTAGGTTGTATAGCTCACATAGCAAAAATAGCTCTTTGTGAAGAAACTCATCCGATAGAGAATGACACAGTTAAACAGAGTTACCATCTGACCTCAAACTCGATTATCCGCTTCCGAACAAAAAAATAACGGTTTGTTAAATTAAACTTTAGTGATAAAATGACTTCTCCTATACAGAGGCTATCGTATATTCCAAACATTGATGTCATCACTTGATGCCTAATTATAAACTTTAAATAATAATAACTGTCACTGTAGGATAACACACATAAAAGTCCGCGCTTACTTGACCTATGTGCCTTTATTGAATATACACGTTTTGAAATTAATATTTCGCAAACAAAAACTTTAAAGTATTTACCTACGGAAAATAACTGTTTATAAAAGAAAGAAAACATTATAAGTTAAACTATTCCTGCAGTAACTGCCTCTTTGCATTGCCAGTTCTTATTTTTTATTACTTCTCTGCAAGTTACCGACTGTATTTGAATTACGAAGCAGTACATAGTTACCGTTAAATCAGGCAAAGAAATAAGAAACAGAGGAGCAATTGCGTAATACACTACCAGTAGGAATCGCCTTCATTTTGGCATTTCCACAACCTTCGTGGCTTTGGTTACGTTGCTGAATTTTTTTCGAACATATGAAATAATAGATTCGCAATAAGCTTCACAATGATTCAGATTCTGATAAATAGTTTGTTAAGCAAATAGGGTGCAGGTTAAACAGAGGCATTTTGATGGTGACCCCCACAAATTAAAAGACCAGAAATGATGTAATTCTGTTATTATTTACTTAGGTACTTCATTCATGAGAGGTCAATTGAAATATTCAACAATTGATAAATTATTTTAATTGGTCATTCGATAAATCCATAGTTATTATTTTATATTGGGAACTTATTTTATCATCAGTTTATTAAGCATAATAAAGTTTTACATAACAATGCAATTTATAAACCTACTATACACGTGATAAGTCACTGATAGTTTTCCAAGTTCAGTGGCTCCTGGCCTGTATGATATCTTCTTTAATTAAATATGTATTTTAAATTGTATTCTGATGATATAGTCTAAATCCGTGTTTTGTTGATGATACAAAGTAGGTATACTAATATAAGTACATTTACTTTATGGATATTGCTTCCTGTACGCAGACGACCTGGCATTAACTTGCCAAGCCGCTAACTTTGAGGAGATTAAAGCCAACCTCCAGCCACTCAGATCTCAGCCATTATTATGCTGACCACGCTCTAAACAAATCTTTCAGAAACGCAGTGTTACGCCATCTACGTTGGTAAGAGACGAGCGGGTCGAACATTCAGTATCTTGTGGTAGGAGAGGCTTCACACCAGTCATCCACAGTACCCACAGTAGTAATCAATCAATCAATCAATCATTCTTTATTCACCAAAAACACCCAAAATATCTCGGCATCCCTTCGGTCACTTGATAGGTCACTCAACAGAAACTTCACACAAGCCATAATCTTCTACGTCACTTAATTTCCACCATGGGGATATCTTCTCAAGTCCCGCTGCTGAATATGCCTCCAGTATGGAACCGCTCTGCCCACTCTTAATTAGTGGATGCAGCTCGACATACGACGTGCTGGAATTCCGCTGGTTGCTAAAAGCCAATCGTTATTAATTGCCAAAAAAAGGCCTTTCAGGCGAAAGCCGTCAGGGGGAAAGACATGAGAAAATTTGTATTTCATATTTGAAATTCACATTTTCGCACGGTTTTTGCAATTTACAGGTCAGGTTGTACATTAGCTATAATATGATTCTGAACTAAGGACATGTATTGCTGATTCTAATAATGACAATTCTGTGAGGCCATATGTTTTACGGTAGTGAATCATATTCTAATCAATCAAATACAATCTCACACTCACCTGCAAACTGCAGAAAACAAAGGTAATTTGAGTTTCGCAGGCTACCATAACACGTACTTACGTATTGTCTAAAAACTCTAATGGCTAGTCACTACGGCTGTACTTATACATCAAAAAGAACAGACCTGTGGCATACACACAAACAGACAGCGTATGCTTAGTAATACGGCTGCCTGGGCATCCTATGCGACGGGTCCCTAAACAAATAACTATCTACAGTTTTCACACGATACACACGTATAAACATTGGTGCAACCCTCTTTATTAAATCATAGCATCTAAATCAGCTTAACAATTAGATTCAAACTAGTAGGTACCTATGTAATTTCTCACTTGTCATTGAGGTATCAATGACACCCTTTATTTTTATTTTTTTGTGGATGGGAGATCATCAAATGATTTCTCCCGCTCGTGGGTGGAGCGGAAGGGCGTGTCAGACTTTTACTGACTAAAACCCACCCGTGTTCCTTCAGTTGCCTATATGCCAGGGCCACGGTAACTCTTTCGAACAGATCTTGCGACCCTGGCAGAATCAGTGACACCCTACGCAATGTCACCGTATACTAAAAAATCTATAATATATAATCCGTCCATTCCCGCTTTACTTGTAAATTATGTATTTCATCACCACTGCTCTCAAATCGGTGAAGGAAAACATCGGGAGTAAACCAGCATGCCTTAGAACAAGAAATTCGAAGACATGTCACATCTACCAACCCGCACTGGGCCCGCGTGGTGTATTATGGCCCACTCCCTCTCACCGAGAGGGGGCCTGTGTCCCAGCAGTGGGAACATAATAGGCTGATTCTGCATAATCTGTCCATGGCAATCCGACAAATTGAACGGATTTGGCACCAAGTAGACCATGACCTGGGTTAGGACATAGGAGTGCGCTTGGTTGCACGTAACTGTAGGATAACTTCGACTTCCGCGTTGGCGAAGCCGGCTAGTACAACAAAAGCTAGTATCTAATTAACTTATAACGCTCGTCTAATTTACTTAAGTAAATGCATGTTGTCGGATATATGATGCACTGCAGCGTGGTATTAGTCACGACAACGAAAACGACACCCATGTACGTTGATGCAGATTTTCAATAACTATAAGCTAGCAAAATATTTAAACTTGATATGGTGAAGCGACTCAAGTGACATTGCTCTTCATATGTACAATATACATATACAAACTAACTTCACGAACTTATACTCTAACATCAAGTGTGTATCCTTCTATATGGATATATGGCTAGTGGATTTCGTCATGATATGTCAGCAAATAAACCATTTTGATCAAGCTGAACCAAAACCTACAAACATTCTGAAATCATGGAGGGTCATGAAACATCAATGTCGCTGCGCTGATGTAGCGTAGCGTAGAGGATTCGTAGACTAGGGCGTAGACCCTACGTAGCAAAAACAACTACGAATAGTTATACAGGATGTACTCTCCTTCGCCCATATCAACTTGATCATTTTCTAAATCCAGTTAAGTACGGATGGGCGGTATCTTCAATGCTACACCATTCCTGCTAACACAAAGCTTGAAGTTGAAACAGTCAATATGGTAGCCTTAGATTATGTAATAATTTTGGTATAGCGTTCTGCTGCGACATATCTACGAGCAACAAGGTTTAGCTTATTTAAAAAATCAGCCAAGTGCGAGTCGGACTCGCACACCGAGGGTTCCGTACAAACCTGTATTCTCGGTTTATGCATAAGGTTTATTTTTATGTTGTTTTTTAAATTTTTATATTTGAGTTGATTGAATGAAAGGTAAATTACGGTTTACGATTTATGACGTATTAAAAAAAACTACTTACTAGATCTCGTTAAAACCAATTTTTGGTGGAAGTTTACATGGTAATGTACATCATATATTTTTTTAGTTTTATCGTTCTCTTATTTTAAAAGTTACGGGGGGGGGGGGACATTTTACCACTTTGGAAGTGTCTCTCGCGCAAACTATTCAGTTTAGAAAAAAAAAAATATTAGAAACCTCAATATAAGACCTATCCATAGATACACGTATGGGTTTGATGAAAAAAAAAAATTGTGTTTCAGTTCTAAGTATGGAGAACCCCAAAATTTATTGTTTTTTTTTTCTATTTTTGTGTGAAAATCTTAATGCGGTTCACAGAATACATCTTCTTACCAAGTTTCAACAGCATAGCTCTTATAGTTTCGGAAAAAAGTGGCTGTGACATACGGACGGACAGACAGACAGACATGACGAATCTATAAGGGTTTCGTTTTTTTGCCATTTGCCAACGGAACCCTAAAAACTTTAACTATCCATTTATCGGAGTGGTTCTACGTTCATCCCTCAAGGAAAATTCGGAAGCAAATGGATGTTAAACCTCAATTATTTAAATAAGTAGTAGGTAGGTACCTAAATAGTTTTATATGCAACTGTGCAAATGCTCACGTGTATCATACAACTAAAAATAAAAAACAACTACCTACCTTAAATTTACTACCTCTTTGGTAGTAAATTTTCATAAATATAATATTTTGTAACAAATTAATATTTGTAAAAATTGAGGTATACTGAGATTAAAAAATGTCGGTACCTTTGTCTAAGTCCTACTTTAAATGTAGTTTTCTGTGGCGTCGTTTCACGCACTAGTACGGGAATGCAAAAGTAAAAGCACGCTTGTTCAATCCTTGCATTGTGAAACTTAAAGCGGTGCGATGCGGTTTCTTTCTGCTTTTATAGTTTTTAAGGTTTTTGTTTTTCAAATACCATTGAACGCCTTTTTCTTTCTTTCTCTCATTCAGAGCCACTTTTCGAGCAAGTATGTTGAAACAGAAATATAGTTCTACTTTGGAATTAGTAAGAAATAACCTTTTCACTTCAGTAGCTCAAACATGTAGGTTTTGCTGCCTGAAATCAGTGAGCCCGCGTGTTCAATTTTGATGACTGAGCAAGCGAAGGATTCTAAAATTGATTCAAAATTAGAATCCTGAGCGTTAGCGAGGGAATCAAAAGAGCACGAGGTGAAAAATCTTTGCACTCGAGTGCAACACGTAACTTTTCATTCCCCCTAATCTCGGAAAGAGTATTTTTAATCTTCAATATCTGAGTGGAAAAGCCGTTTTTATTCTCTAGAGGATAAAGTAAATTGAATTTAGAACATCGTGTGCACTAAGTTTGTGATAGTGCACACGATGTTCTAAATTGAATTTAGTAGTCCACTCAGATATTGAAGATTAAAAATACTCTTTCCGAGATGGTGGGATGAAAAGTAACTTTTTAATTTTCGTTTTCAGAAAGCCGCGGATATCTTATTCAGCGTTGGGTTAATCATACAATTCGAAACATTTACACTCTATCTCTTTCCCGCCATTAGAAAGAGAGAGAGACAAAGACAAGCCCTTTCGAAGTTCCGATTTTGCAAACACGTCCGGAAACTTGTACTAACTAAAGAAATTTTGCAAAAAGATAATTATGTCTTTTAATGTAATTTATTGAATATTTAACTTATTGTTGTATTTAAATGAAAATAAGTATTTACTGCAAATAAAACTGATATTTAACCTGTAAATATTTATTTCTAGTTTCAATAATGTTACGTATATATTTTGAATAATAAAATATCATGGGTGCTATTTCCGAACACGCCTTAATTTAAATAAAAGAGAGGGAATAAAATTTCGTAGCTGGCGTATAGTTGAATAAGTTAAAAAATATTAAAATAATCGTGAAATATGAGTGAAACTAGCGACGAGAACAATATTTTAACACTATTTCAATCTATTCCTGTTTATTATTTTATCTCCTAAAGTGTTCTCGCTGCTGAAGTGAAAAGTTATGTGTGTTACACGAGAGCAAAGTTTTTTGCATCTCGTGCCTTTGAATCCCTCGCCACACTTCAATCGTTGAATCCTTCGCTTGCTCAGGATTCAAAATCAGCACTCGCGGCAAAAAACGACTGCTCTCTTGTTGCACAAATAACTATTCCTACATTCATGGTGTAAAAAGACTCATCACAAAGCCTATCTATACAGTAAAAAAAATCTAATATTTTATTTCACATATATGTACCTACATGGGCACTTATGAAAGGTCAGTCTGTAGGATCATCAAATTAAATGTCGTTGTACTAAAATAATTGCTGAAAAACGTTGGGACCTGCACAATGTCCATAGCCAGAAGCTTCCCAAGTATGGTCCAGTATAAAAATATGATTACACTGATGCGAAGAACAAGTGACTTTTCGATTTCACTTAGCTTGCATCTTTTTACACCCTATAGAGTGTTGCCAAGTATAGATAGTGCATTCCACGATGACGCGCCCCTCTACGTACCTTTCCTTTGTTTTTAACCGCTCTCGGTACAATTGTCAAAGATTGGGGCGCGTCTTCATGGATTGAACTATCTATATTCTAAATAATATTATAAATGCGAAAGTAAGTTTGTTAGCTTACACACGCTAAAACGGCTGAACGAATTTTGTGGAAATTTGGCACACAGATAGACTATGATCGAACATAGCACTTTAGTTTGGTAGTACGTAGCATGCACTTATAATCCTGGATCGCAGACGAAGTCGCCGGCCACAGTTAGAATAATATAGTGCTATAATAGAGTCAACCGATTGCTTGTAGATAGTTACCTATCTACAGCAAAGCTTAATAAAATTTTGTGAATTGAATATTGCTTAATACAAATAACTAATTTAAAATAACTATACTCCAATAATCAGATGTTACGGTAACCTTTGCACTATTATCATATAAGTTTTTATTTGGTACGTTATATCAACTGGCAACAACATCATTTATCATTTCGAGGCCTCGTGACCTAAAAAATGCTATTTAATTACTTAAAATCTTTTGTTCCGTGCTTGTTTATAATGTCAAAGTATCTTCATCAACTCCTCTTAGGTACAACTGTTATCAATAATTGTTATGTTCGTTTATTTTGAGCTTTTTGAACTATGTACACGTAGGTCTAGTAATCTTAATAAAACATATATCATTGAAGATATCCGCTACATATAACGTTCCATTATTTGAATACATTCATGTTTTCAGAAGCACTGTATTATCTTATCACCAAATAATTAAACTAATTTTGATTTTTAAGGTTATAACCCCCGATAAACTGACGAATGAATGACGCATGATTATTATATGAAATCCTACTCGTTATAAATAATTCGACCTAGTTACTGTGCCTATCCAAATTATAGACATAGGTATGTATGTAATCAAACCACAAAACGTTGCATACACAACAATCTGTTCCGTGTGGTGGCGGACTTAAAGAAAAGTACCATCCCAGTTCTTCCCGTGGGTATAGTAAGACGCGACTAAGGGGCTTAATAGAGAATGGGCAGCAGCGTTCTCTATGCGTTTTACCACCATACTTCGATCGCCAACCAGCCAGCCAAGCGTGATGCGACTATGGCAAATCTCCTCCTTAGGTAAGGCATATGTCCAACAGTGGACGTCGGTCAGCTGACATGATGAAAATGATGGTGACACAATAATCACATCTGTTGAGGGCGCTTTTTACCCCACTATTTACGGCAAACCCAAAGTGATACCAGTGACCGGTATCACTTTGGGTTAGACCGGTAACCAATACCCAAAATTAATTTGAGATGAATATATCGAATGTAAGCTTTTGAATGAGTGCTCTTCGAAAATGTATTTATTATAAGCACTATAATTATATCTACACAAATGTTAACCCCAAATAAGAATAAAAAAGTAAGTACATAAGTATGTTTCACTCTGTTTTCAATAACACTAAAGAACGATTCATAAAAATATATCTTTTCAATTTTCTCAAACTAATGAAGTGCTTCAGTACCTCTGTTTCACACTCCTCAATGATTCGTCACCATATAATATTATTGAAATATAGTTAAAAGTAAAACCCATCTACAACAAAAATCCAACCAATAGGTATAAAGAAAACATCTATGTTGGTTTCCGTGTATTCATGCTTCACATATTATTGTAAAGCAAAAACATTGTACCCCTTTTTACGAAACATTTTATATGGAGAAGGAGTGTTGAAAGCTAATATTTTTTTATATGTAATAATGAATTAGAAATAAATTAACGGTTTTTTGGCTTCAGTCATGGGACAAGACATCACAGCTGTTTTACTTGTTTTGAATAACTTTATTTGTCAGTCTCTACATCCACATTATCCGTTTGTAACAATTACCAGGTATATGCTACTAACGAGTCCCCTAAGTAATTACTTAACTATGAATTCAGAGGAGGACTATATAACGGCACTCGATGGAGTGCCGTAATAAAATAAAATAAATTCCTACAAAGGTTTGTGGATGTTTGTGGTGCATGCACCACAAACATCCACAAACCTTTGTAGGTATTTATTTCGAAGTCATTTTTGCATCTACAGCCAGCACATCCGTTTCTTAAGCAGACACGTCAATGTACGTAAAAATTGGCACATATGACGTGCATCCTGGAGTCTTCGTAAAGATTAAACATTCAGTTTCATGTAGGTAAAAACAGATTTTGTGCCTCCTGAACTTACCAGTTTCACTATTAGTTAGGTACCTACTATAATAATTAATGACAGACTTTGTTGTCCAGTCGTAACGTTACCGATTTGAAAATGTAATTAATAGAGATCCACAGTGAACTTGTAGGTATCTAACTTGACCATGTTCAAAGCTGATAATGTCGGTTAACACTATCTATGGTTCATATCCTGTTAGGAAGCAATTATTCCGGCAATCACGGCAACAACCCGGCAGTATGCGCAAAATTTAGATCTGTGCCGCGGTCTATCAATCAAACGGTTTTAAATTGGGTCAAAATCAGCTTCCATTGACAAAGCTTTAAAAATGAGGCCGCGACACAAACAGCATCTGTTATCAAAGTGACAGGAAGCTGCTGCTATCAACTTGTCGTTATGTATAAAACACAATTTTTGCAATTATTGCCGAAATAATAACATAACTCCCACGAATTGATATCTGTAAATGATAATAAGTAGGTATAAGGTTTTGTGTGTCGCGATGATAAACTTCACGACAACAGATAAAGCAAGACCTTTAAATACCTACTGGAGTACGATGTACCAATATATTGGATAGTTTAATTATAATTTTGGATCAAATCTTTAAAGTAGGAAGTAATAATACGTACTTACCTAAATATTCCTATTTTATAACCGAGTGACTTTAGGAATACTCCTTGAAATAGTTATTGTTTAAAGAAAATTAAGAAGACAACAAACAAAATTTACAATTCCGCTCGGAGTTTTAACAATATCGTTTTAAGTAAGCATGGCTGTTGTCAACCCTATGAAAGGTTAGCTCTTGCTTACATAATAACTATAAATGAAACATTTTGTTATGATAAAGTGAGCAGCGTCGGTGTACGTTCAGTTATAGGTAGGTACTATTCACTATTCCGGGGTGAGGCGCCCTGTCAATGCACGAGCTCATTCATGAGTTACTCTTTTATCACCGTGACGTAGACTGGTACAGAACGTTGAACCCAAAGGGAAGTATTCCATATTCCTCATTTTTATTATATTCCGTCGATATCGCGGCTATGCACGGTCTTATTAATTTACGTATTGTTATGCTGTCTCTACGGATTCACTTAGGCACATCAGGCTCATGTACAGCTTTGTCTAAGAAAGAAACTGTTAGGAAAGATAAGTGCACACTCCCTATTAAAAGCTTCTTTGTTGTTGACAATTATGCTCCTATTAGAATTAAAGATGAATAATTATTGTTTTCTTGGAATTTATTTGTTCCGATACAACCATTACAATATGTTCCGTTTTTTTTTTATTTTTTTCTCGTTTAGTGTCGAAAGAACTTAACGGGGTACCTCAGCTTGTCAATTTTACAGTTCGACAACATTAATTACGTTATTAACGTTGTTGAGCAGACACATTTTCGAACACATAAAGTAATGGCTTAGCAATATCTTTCAAAATAATTCAGATTCTTATTGATAGCGTGTTACGCAATATGGATGCAGGGACTAGGGATAGGGTAGGGTATATGGATAGGCGCCAAACTTATCTTGTACTTTACCAAGTCTACCAACCTACCAAGTTGGTTCTATTTATTACAATTCCTTTAAGTCACAACTAAAATGTATATACCATTGTAACAAGAGTGTCTCTAATCCAGTTTCTATAAAATTCAAACTACATTAAATAAGTATATCCTACTAATATTATAAATGCGAAAGTTTGTATGTATGGATGTATGGATGTGTGGATGTTTGATACTCTTTCACGCAAAAACTACTGAACAGATTTGGATGAAATTTGAAACACAGTTAGTTTATAACCTGGATTAACACATAGGCTACTTTTTATCTCGGTAGTACGTTCCCGCGGGATATTTTCCGACCTCCACGCGGGCGAAGCCGTTGGCAAAAGCTAGTTAACAATATATTATAGTGTCTTGGCTCAAAGGAAGGAAACGCCCGTTGAGCAAAAAAAACATAGCGAATGTGGCCACCAGTTACGGAGCGCATGTGACACTTGTACACTCCGCGTTTTGAGTTTTGACTAGCTCGGCAAGACTACATAATGTAACTAAGTACCGAGATTATGATAGACATATTCCAATCGATTGTATTAGAAGAAAAATAAAATATATGAGTATTAAAAACAAATCTTATATCTTTAAACGAGCAATTCTTGTATATGTATACATATATAATCTGAATCTCGGAAACGGCTCCAACGATTTTCATGAAATTTAGTATACAGGAGGTTTCGGGGGTAATAAATCGATCTAGCTAGGATTCATTTTTAGAAAATGTCGTTTTGTTCGTGTTTTCAATGACCAACTTTATCGATATTTACCAAAAATACCGAGCAAAGCTCGGTCATCCAGATATTATATTATGTAAATTGTCTACCTCGTATACCTATTTGTCGCCAGCGCTACAGTTGAGAATAATATCCTGGGTTTGATTCCCAGGTCGGGCAGTATTATTGCGATTTTTCCAGCATGAATTTCTCACTAGCAGTTCGGAGTATGGACTTAAGACCGGTCGAAGACAATGAGCACGCCCACTATTACATGGGACTTTTGGCGAAATGTGAGTGTTACTATAGTTACACCTATGCCTAACGTTTTGAGGATAACAGACGTAATGTTACGTTAAAAATTAAGCTGGAAGGTTTAAAGATACTCCTCAAGTAGCTCGCAGAATGAAAACGTAATAATAGCGAGCAAGCACGTTCGATTCACGTGGTACCGAATTGTGACCTCTGCTCTACCTCTCTCTGCTGAACCTAATATTAAAGGGTTGTCCTAAATCGCCTTGACAGTTCGAATGTGATGAAGCCATTTTGTTGTCTGCCGGTACAACATAAGGTAGCCTTTGGTAAACAACCAAACTTTGCAGTATCTTATGTAACTTTAACATTTTACTCGGATACATTGCAACCAGCTGAGCATAAGACAAAGAGTTCCCAATTTCCCGCCTGTATTACGTCCGCGCCTCGGTTACTCACGAGTCGGTTTTATGGTGCGAGCGTTGCACTGAAAGTTATTGCTTACTTCCAGTAAAGTGAAATAGGTCAATAGTTTCAGTACTGTAACAAAAGCTAGTTGAATGTGCAGCTATATTCCAAGTTTATATTTAGCGCAGGTCGCTGACAGCACGATGCCAGTTGGGAAATGCTAGGACTCACAATCATTTAGGTAATGATTAAAAGTATGATAAAACCATTGCAACAACAGAGATTACTGATCCCCATTATCCTCTGGCAATAATCCAAGATTAATAAACAATTCAGTAGATAATTCGATGATTTGTCATTAAATATTACAAACGGATTGCTCATTGCAGGCTTTATGTATCTTTAAGCCATACATAGGTACTGAAATTAATCTAATCTAATTTGGAGTTGTAGATACCTATTGATGATTTTAATATACTTTACTGAAGCGTACTTTTCCGCACTAGTGCAAGAATGCAAAGTAAAACGCACGCCTGTTAAATAGGTTCACTATATATTGTGCACCTAAGTAAGAATGGTTCTTACAAGAGCCACATTTCGAGCAAATATGTTACAAAAAATCATTTGATATTTTAACATCATCATTATTTACTGCATTTATTTAAGGAAACCATTATGAAAACTGATACGTAATTCAGGCCGGCTGCGTCAAAGTAAGTAGTTCAAAGCATCGCGTCATGCGTATTGTCGTAAAGCTCGGCATCGCACTGCAAAAGCTCCCGTTAACGCGCTTGACTTGTTACAAACGATTAGGTTTTCAGGTTAGGTACCTCCGACAGCCAAAGCAGGATGTATTTTATAATAATTTTGCTTCAATCCTTTTCAATTCCTTTTTGTCCTTTTCTTTTATATCATGAGAATGTAGATTCTTTTAAAGGCGAGGCGCTATCTTACGTTCAGTTAATTTTCACAAAACAACTTACGAATATTTTTCAACTGCGCCCCCCTGATTAATGTCATATAAACGACATAAGGTCCATGAGGCATGGAATCTGTCCGTATCCATTTGTCAATAGTTGATATTGGGATTCTCTATACAAATCGTTTACTCCCTAAAGCATGTATTGGTTATAGCAAACCAAAGATAACTAAAAGCCGTGGCACGCAAGCGTGTCGCGCGCCGCATGCTCCAGAGTCGGGGCGGCGTATATCGGGAACGCGTTTATGAGCCGACGGGGTCACCAGATTCCGGTAAATGCTCGTAAATCTCTACTGTATGCTCCGTTTTTTTTTCTTTTGACACAGTTTCAATAATAATAATTAATAGCTTGTCTATAAATAGGTACTAACCTACACCTACACATTGTAATTACAAACACGTCATGCTCATGGACACTTGTTCGATCTACCAAAATTGTTTGCTCAGAAGGTAGGTAATTAAGTGTTATATCGTGTGTATTATCTATGTCACATCAGCAGAGCTGTTTCTACAAAATCGTAAATAACGATTTCGCCTGTTGTGACAGTTGCGATTTCGCGAAGTCTCGGGAATTGTAAGTAATGAGGTAGGGTAGGTAATCTATTTTAAGTAGTGACCACGCGGAATTAGCTATTTGATTTATAACTAACAATATGGTCTACATTTTGTATAAGTCGACAATATTCTGCGAAAATCCAGTAGGGCGGTATGCAAACAAGTACCTATTTGTGTCTTTTCTTAGCTTCGTAGCACAAGCCCAGCTGCTGCTAAAATAGCTCTACATAGCTGCAATATTAATCATACAGAATCACACTTAGTTTGTAAAAATACTTGGGCCATCAAAATAGTATGCAATAAATAACACTGGTATTAATTAATATTACAGTGTAGCATGTGCCGACTCATACACATGGAAGCAGGGTGTGAGGGGCGGCGGGCGAGGGAAGGGGGCGCGGGGGCGGTCGCGGGCTGCGGGATGTGCGAATGGTCGTTATCGCGTTGGACACTGCAATGATTGTTTATCCAGCCTGTTCCTTGAATTGCAACCAATGACTCACCCGTTCTATAATCGCATGCTGCCATAGTATTATGTTGTCATGTCATTAATGGCTAATGAAAACAAGGATAGTTAGTCAAGTTGGAAGTATTTCAAACCTTTTCTCTTTTTTTGATCATAAAAACAGATGCTTCGTTGGAACCCCAGGAACTCCAGTACTGAGCTGAAATGATAACTTAGAATATGAAAAATAAGAAAAATTTCTGACGCCTTTGATTCATAATTACATTTGGTATTTCAATGACTCGGATCAGCAAACATTTCCATTTAAATAGCTTCGATGTTAATTAAAATCAAATAGTAAAAATACGCCAAATCAATGAGTCAACTCATTGTCTTTCTCATATCTGTTTTAAAGAATCACCCAATTAGGCACCAATGACAATCTCACTGAAAACATTATGGTTATTCAGGAAATCTTTGTCTTTAAATTCGATAGCATCTTCTGTTAAGAACACTTAAAATTGATCAATCCTTCAATCCGCTCTGAGCTCTCCAGAGTATTCGACGACTCGAATCATAATATGATTATCAACTCCTTTTGAAAGTCGGTCAAAGCCTCTCAGCAGGTAAGTAACGAAACAGTTGTAAGTGCTTCCAACTTAGCTTCTTCGTCACTCGTAAAGGCTCTTAAGCACCCCATGCAGAGCTATTACCTACTCCAACACTGCAAAGTGTTGTCGCCGGAGCAGTACCGTGCGCATACGGTGGCGGACGGAACGCGCGCCGCCCACGCGCTTCGTCCGGAAGCTACACACTACCTATAGCAACACCGAACATTGATGCAACATATTACTCAGGCCCTCAGCCTAATATGCGCAGCTGCAGATTATAACAACGCAACGTAATATTTACATAGTGTACTATGGTCTCTGCTTAACTGTTGGTTGTCAAGAACAAGTCCCAGATTTCGGTTCTGGCGTTTGCCACCAAAACTAAAACCAAGGTTTGCTTTCGGCGGCCATGTAGTCTGCAAAAGGTTGACAGAAATTCTTTCAAAAATATAGTTCTCAATACTAGCAACATCGCTGCAATTAGGTTCCGGCTTGCATGGTAGTTGCGTAACACACTATCAGTCAGAAGCAATGCTTTTCATTTTGACAATTCAACAACGTTCATTGCGTTATTTACGTTGTTGAGCAGACAAATTTTCGAAGATATGAAGCAATGGTTAAACTTTCAAATGATTCAATTTGTGATTAATAATGTGTTAAGCCATTACGGTGCAATTCAGAAGAAGTAAGCGGTCACACAGACAAACATGAAATTAGACTTTTATACATACTTGCTCGAAAAGAGGCTCTTATTGCTCAGATTTTAGTTTCACAGTGCTGCTTATCTTTCTGTGTCACAAAATGCAAGCGACAGCTCACTGCCATCCAGCAATGGAAACATCCATAGCATCGTTAGCATCTTTTAAAAGACATTTTCTGAAAAAGTATTTTTGCTGTACTTCAATGAACAGGCAAATAGGTAATCGTACATACAAGCCTAGCTGTAAAGCATAAAATAAGTCGTTAATGTGATGATAAATGTCGCCGGATACTCATGTGCAATGAAAAACTTTCCACACTTGCATAAAATATTCCATTTAATACTATGCATTGTTATTGATGTTGTTCCCACAGTACCGTGTTACCTTCTCGATAGAAAGAAGATAAGCATCTAATTTTTATAGTAATCTTATCTTTCTTTATGTAGAGTACAAATATCAACTATTATTTCTATGGTTTAGTTGCAATAATAAATCAGTGGAGCGCCGATACTACTCTAAAGGCGATTACATACTAACTGTATGCAGACGCAGACGTCACAGACTAATCGACACATTTAGGTCATTGCATGAACTTTACTTAGATGACTCTGATAAACATATTTAACTAATTGAAACAATCTAAATAGTAACGACAGATCATTCAATTGTCCGGTTCAAAAATGAGCTCTAACAGTTGCCGCCATAAACTGCTAATTTAAAAGTAGTACGACACTGAGCTCTATGGCATTGCGTCGTCATGCAAATTTAGCAATGTTGTTATTTGATACGTTTGAAATGGTGACTCTAATCAACTGAGACCGTATTCTATACTTTCTATGTCTATGTGATACAAGTCACACACTGAGTCAATTATTGTCTACTTATCAAGTTTTTATTTTATTTATTATCTGTCTCCTAAGTACACACCTACTCTACTTGAACACACAAGAAGACACCTTGCGGCAGTAAGAATTTTAGATACCTATATTATTTCAAGAATTTTGCGATTTTGTGTTATATCATTATCAGCCTATAATATTCCCACTGTTGGGACACAGGCCTCCTCTCGGTGAGAGGGAGTGAGCCATAATCCACCACGCGGGGCCAGTGCGGGTTGGTGGATGTCACATGTCTTCGAATTTTTGGTTCTAAAACATGCCGGTTTCCTCACGATGTTTTCCTTCACCGTTTTGAGAGCAGTGGCGATGAAATAATTTACACAAAGTAATGCGCCTACTTGGGTTTGAACTCACGACCACGCCACCACTGATTTTGTGTTATTGGGAAATAATTTATTAGGTACCCATAGGATTAGGATTTTCCGAAAATGTACAATACCTTGGTACCTACTTACAGTAACAACCTATGGGCGGTCTTTGTTCCCGTGAACCAATATTGCTTGCGTGAGAGACACATAGGAAGGTAGTTATTAAACATTTTAGCACTTAAATTGGCATTTACCTAAATATCATTTTCTTATTCTTTAGCTGTGGACAAAATTCTTACTTGTTTTACTGGCTGAATGACTTTAACAGATACACATGTTGTTAAAGGATACAATTCCATTTGACTGCAATAAAACTAGAATGAAGAAGCTGTGCTTAACGTCTGGTTTGTTCAAAAGATGATGTAATGCAAAACGCTGACATCATCTTCGGCCATAAACCACACTGCTAAATCCATTTCGACTCGTGAACAATATCTGTTATAGATTTTAACACAATATTACATTTGAATACTTAAGGTGGAAGCTGCATGGTAGCCCGGTCAGGTTGACCTGCAAATTGCAATAAATGTAAGTAAATTTGAATGTCGTGGCCTAGTGTAGAGCTTTCACCTTAAGGCGCTTCTTATACATACCTACTAAGTACACAATTAAGTACCTATGTATCTAAATAGTAGGTACCTACATTCAGATATCTACATTCTAATTTTTTATGAGATAATAGGTACTGAAACAGATTAATGAGTAAGATTATAATAAGAAACTCGTTTTCATGCTCTATTATAAAGTAGGAAGTGCAATGTTCTTACACTTGCTCTGCGTCGAATGTATGTCAGAGGTCCCGACGATAAGGCACGTTCTTTGTTACTTACTCTATAACACAATATTTTTAATTAATGCGTAATACTTTTTATAAGGTTGTGACAGTTCTTTTATAAATAATTTAAATAAGTACTGAAACAATTCGGTCTTTTTCATATCAACACAATGGTATTTTTGGTCCAAAACCGTGTTTAGGTCCACTTAGATACATCATACTTAATCTTTTTTATTAGTTCCAACGATACCCCACTCGCTTACGAACATTTTTATTTTCTTTAATCCATGTGCATACATGTATGAGGAAAGCCACCCCAGCTTTCCAATATTTTTTTGCGTTGACCACACCACTTTATTTCCAACTAGCTTCTGCCCGCGACTTCGTCCGCGTCAAATTTGTTCCCCTGACCCTTCCCGTCCGTCGCATCGAATTGCCTGCCAGTTTTCGTCCACTATTCTTTGCTATTCGTCCACTATTCGTTCCTCAATAAATAAGCTACTCAACAAAATAATTTTTCAATTCGGACCTGAGATTACCGCGTTCAACCAAACAAACAAACTATTCAGATTTATAATATTTGTATAGATTTCCATCGAAATTGTATTAAAGTAATATGGCTGTGGTAACATCCGGCCGGACGGACAGACGGATATCACTAAATTATAATTGTTCCGTTCTTACTATTTGACTGCGGAAGCCTGAAAATTTACTATTATTTATATTGTAACTGGTGAAATCGATTTTTTCGTAAATCAAATAAACAAGCTAACTCTTCAGCTCAAAGCTGAAGAGTTTGCTTGTTTGTTTGTTTGAAAGAAAAGAAAGAAAGAAAATACATTTATTTAGCACAAACTCAAAAGGCACACAAAAAAATACACCAAAAAATAGATACCTAAATTAACAAAAAACATAAATTAAAAAGAAAATTTATAAAAGTGCGATGTTAAAAACTAGCATTTATGGCTACGCTACTAGCATTTACGGCCACGGCTACGCTAAAAAGGTTCAGTTCAGCAAAAATGCCAGACAACTAGTGCCTGACGCTGGTTTTCAACTGGATCTGAAGTGTGAGCGGACGGATGTAAATCAGTTTTATACAAGTACTGCAACGTGGCGACTGTATGCATTCTTAAATAAAATAAATGAATAGTGAAATGTTGATATGCATATATACTAAGTTTAGTAAGTATCTAGTGAGTGTGGTATTTAATACAATTGCAAAACAAAACAAATAGTTAGGTAAATACATAGATGAGACAAACGCATGATAGACCTTAGCTAATTAAGTACATAAAGAAAGAAACGTATAAAAAGTAGTCAGAGCAAAAAAAAAAGAAAGATAAAAAATAATTTTCTTATAGAATGCGAATCTTCCACAACATACTATACAATTCATTTATCCATGCACTTCATCGGACATTACGCTGCGAGCAGTGAAACACGACGGACTATTCGCGCAACAGTTTGCAACTTTTGGTATTTTTAAGTCGTCTATTATTACTATGGTTTGGTTAGCATTGAGTTTGATCCAAATGTCGATGGATATGACATACTAGCTTCCCGCGACTTCGTCCGCGTCAAATTTTTGCTCCCCTGACCCTTCCCGTCGCATCGATTTGCCTGCTAGCTTTCGTCCATTTTTCGTTGCTGATCGCTCCTTTTGAGTTATAGTGAGTCAACCTTAAAAGATAGGCATATGCTCTCGCGGATTTTTTTTTTAGAACTTTTTAAAAGGAACAATTTCGTCATACATGATTTTTGCGTTACTTTAACCGTTTACGCAGCGCACGCAACGGAAACTCTCAAAAGGAATAAATTTTCCCCGTTTTTGCAACATTTTTCATTACTGCTCCGCTCCTCTTAGTTGTAGCGTGATGTTATATAGCTTATAGCCTCCCTCGATAAATAGGCTACTCAACACAAAAAGAATTTTTCAATTCGGACCAGCAGTTCCTGAGATTAGCGCGTTCAATCAAACAAACAAACAAACAAACAAACTCTTCAGCTTTATAATATTATATAGTATATATAATATATAGTATAGATATAAATAATCCTGTTAAAAATGTTTGCTGGTAATGGAAATGAAAAAAACATGTTGGCCTAACGAAGAAAATAAGGATGAAAAGGTATGCGGAAATCAATAATAATTTGTAGTATTATTTGCAGAAACAGTCGTGATGAATTCTTTATAATGTGTAGGCACCTACCCTCCTCTATTTTATTTTTGACTTCGCTAATCTTAGGAACTACTGGTTGGAATTGAAAAAATCTTTTGCTGTTCGGTAGCCCGACCAACAGGAGCAGAGCAGTAATGAAATACCTATGTTACAAAAACGGGGAAACTTTATTCCTCTTGAGAGCGTTGTATCGCATCAATCATGTATGACGGAATTGTCCCACTTAAAAAGTAAAAACAAAGTCCGCAATAGCATATGTCTATCTTTTAAGGTTGGCTCACTATAACGTTTTTAATTGTAATCAAATCTAAATATTATAAAGGTGAAGAGTTTGATTGGTTGAACATCTTAATCTTAGAGCTACGTTTAGTGTTGGATAATTCATTTATCGAGGAAGGCTATAGACTGTATAACATCACGCTAGGACCCTTAGGAAACGAGCAAAAAGATAAAAAGTCTCGCGTATGAAGACCTCGCACGGGCAGGCGAGTCGATGCGACTGGTTGGGTCGAGAGAGGAAGAAAATTAACGCGAACAAAGTCGCCGGCAGAAGCTAGTAATCAATAAGATTATAAAATACTTATTTGTAAATCTATCTTTTGCGTGTCGTGCTTTCGCTATTTAAAGGAAAAGCAAAGGTCCACCATACGCCTTGAAATACAATTTTATTTATGTGTTGTTATGTGTTAAAAAAGTATTTTTCTACGTACTTACTTGCGGACGATTTTTTACACAACAAAATATATTATGTACAATTAAATAATAGGGAAAAAAAAAGAAGAAAAGAGCTCACTGGGCATCAAAGAATTCGTCCGCATCGCTGTCGGTGGGAAAAGTGCCCAGAAGGCTGGCAGCATTGCCACGTTGGATGGCAATGCTGATTCTTTGACCTAAAAATAGGCCAGCCCTCTGGTCACGTGAAGATTCGGCCAACCGCTTGGCGATATCCCGGAATACTCGATGGGCACTCGGACCCCACGGCCCTAGTGTTTCAACCCCAAACGGCTCAAACATATAGCTCCCAATAAGGTTGTTATATTTGCGCCGTTTGAGGTTTTCTGCACCTGCAGCAGCCGCCCCAGCACAGCCTGCCGTGCTAAGAAGATGGGATGGCGCAAGGGTGTCGACACAGGTTGCATCCCACACCAAAGGCCTACCCAACTTCCAAGGCATTATGGTCATTCCGTCTGGCCTCTTCCCATCGTCGCGTGCCAAGCCATTGGGTTCTAAGACTGCTGGCACCCCGGCGGTGACAAGAGCTCGACGGATGATGTCATTAATGCTGGCGTGCCGTGCCAGCCGGCCAGCGCTCTTGCTGCAAGCAAGGCCATGGTGTCCGAGACGGTCAACCGCTTCACCGCACTGACACCGATGCGGAGCCACGCAAGGAGCACCCAGACGCAGACTTGTAGCGAGGCGGAAAGTAGAGTCACCCAACATAGTTCCTATATTAGGTGACGGTAGCGCCTGAAGCCATAAGCCCGACTCCCATTCTCCCACAGCCAGCAGGCGAGCACGCTCAGCAGTAGGTATTGGTGGACGTATTAATGAGATTATTCCGTACCAACCTGCAGAGCGGCTCATCCCACTGTCTCTGGGAAGACAGGTTCTCGGGCTGAGCCGTATCCGGACAAGCCACCTTCCAGGCATTCATGGCATCAGTCAAGCACGGCACTTCCGAGTGAACCTGAGAAGAAGCTAAGATTTTCGTGATTAACTTTTCAGTGCCGTGGACCGAGGACAGGAACGCCGGTAAACTTACACTAGAAATTTTGCGGACGCCGAGCCCACCAAAACGAATCGGTAGTGTGGCTTGTAGCCACGAGCGGTCGTCCAATGTCACATTTAAAATGGATGTTAGAGTGCTTTTAAGAATTTGATCGACTTTGTCTAAAAGGTTTGGGTGCTTCCATAAAGAGGAAGAGCGTAGATAATACATGAAATTTGGACCGAAACAGCAGTATCTGATAAGGGTGAATGCCGAATGTAAATTAATTTTGGAAAGTCTATCCGAAATATCGTTAAAATGTTGAATTTTTTCGTCAATGAAAGGTGAAAAACTGTCTTCGAGAATTGGGGAACCTAGGAGGTGCAGTGATTTTTTTTCCAAAAGTTTGATGTCTGGGGCTATTGAATTAAATTTCTGTATAGTTGATTGTCTGTTGGTATTGTCACAAAGGTATAATTCACATTTTGAGTAATTAAGGTCAAGGCCGATGGATTGGAACTGCTGCTTTAAGAATTGAAAATCTTTTAGAACAGTGTCTACGGCACCTCCTAGTGTTCCATCGTCTAAATACCACACATTGAATTTTGAATAATTTTATGTGTTTTATTTTTTTACGTCTTAATCACATCTCGGGATCCCGGGGTCCCGGACCTCTGGATGGCGTACGGTACGAGGTACCGAAGCCAATTCGCAGGGAACTCTGCGAGTTGGCTTTCGGCTCGTTAGACAATTTTAAATAAAAGGAAGCACCAACCGACGATTATCCCTGTATGCACTATGCGAGTGCACACAAAAACTACCCCCTGTTGATGATGGTGTTATCTTCACATACCTAGTCATTGCCCGAGAAAGCAGATGTTTTGTATTTGTCACCGTATGCCACCGTATCACCGTATCCCCCTAGATTGTTAACTGTCGATAAATTGTGAACTGTACCATACTGCTTATAATAAAACGTATACATTTTCGCTAGTTTCCAATCTGTCCATGTAGAGCTGTCGAATTAGAAACGAACCTGCACTTACCGACAGGGTTCTCTCGATTCGATCTGTCCAATTTTATCACCCGTTAAATTGTGCACAGTCCCCGATGTCGATTTTGACGGTAGCCGAATTTGTTACAGTTACGAAGCCCGAGCACCCCAACCAAAAAGGTTAAGTTAGAACTGAGACCAATAGCGCGACAGCCATGCAAGCGCTACTTCCAAGTTGGTGGCAGTTACAACTACTATGTATTTAGTACTAGCTTCTGCCCGCGACTTCGTCCGCGTCAAATTTTGGCTCCCCTGACCCTTCCCGTCGCATCGAATTGCCTGCCAGTTTCCGTCCATTTTCCGTTGCCGCTCCGCTCCTTTTGATTGTAGCGTGATGTTATGTAGCCTATAGTAAAGTATCCTATGTCCGTCTTCTGGTTCTAAGCTACCTCCGCACTAATTTCCAGCCAAATCGGTTCAGCCGTTCTTGAGTTATAAATAGTGTAACTAACATGACTTTCTTTTATATATATAGACTAGCTTCTGCCCGCGACTTCGTCCGCGTCAAAATTTTGCTTCCCTGAACCTTCTGGTTGCATCGAATTGCATGCCACTTTTCATCCATTTTTCGTTGCTGCTCCTTTAGATCGTAGCGTGATGTTATTATAACCTTCTAGCCTTTCCTCAATAAATAGGCTACCCAACCCAAAAAGAATTTTTCAATTCGGACCAATAGTTTCGGAGCCTATTCAATACAAACAAACAATCAAATCTTTCCTCTTTATAGTCGAACGGGATAAAAAAAAAGTATCCTATATCCGTCTCCTGGTTCTAAGCTACCTCCCCACCAATTTTCAGCTAAATCGGCTCAGCCGTTTTTGAGTTATAAATAGTGTAACTAACACAACTTTCTTTTATATATATAGATTAGTGCAAGGTCCTATCCGTCGCATCGCATGCAACTTTGATACCAGTTCACAATTTGTCGGTCTGCCATGGACAGATTAAAAACTATCGAAAAAGAATACGTTATCTTCTAATATATAAAATTCTCGTGTCGCATTGTTTGTTACCAAACTCCTCTGAAACGGATTGACCGATTTTTATGAAATTTTGTGTGTATATCGGGTAGATCTGAGAATCGGCCAACATCTATTTTTCATACTCCTAAATGATAAGGGTGACCCACCCATAAAAATATTTTTAATTTTTTTGACAATTTAAAAAAATAAATATTTTATTATGATTTGGCATTGAAAAATACATACATCTCTATATTTTCACTCTTTTTCACTAGTATTATATAAAATTTATGCAGTTGACCATTTTTCGATAGTTTATAAATTCGCGAGACAGATTATAAAGTAACGATGTTCGTAATGTTACTGTAA
The DNA here is from genome assembly GCA_932294355.1 of Aporophyla lueneburgensis. Lineage (NCBI taxonomy): Eukaryota > Metazoa > Arthropoda > Insecta > Lepidoptera > Noctuidae > Aporophyla > Aporophyla lueneburgensis. The sequence goes on from OW028747.1 coordinate 15,576,623, forward strand.
CATATAGATACAATATCCTATTGATACAAGATCCTTTGGATCAAAGCTTAGTGCTTGTCTATAGCACATAATTATTGGCAAAGTTCAGAAGAGCATCGATCGTTGGCTCATGGAGTTCATCGTAAATTATTTTTATAGCGTATCCGGGGCAGAAGTGTTGTTGCTTACCAACTGGAACAATGGTTGCACTAGCTGTGTACCTAGCGATTCGACGTAGGTACCTATATACTTGAATCAAGCCCAGCTGGGTCTTTAGGTCGTCGATCCGTCTAGCTGATAATGTCCCGATACACGTTCGTCGATGCTCAATACTCTTCCAAGAACAATCATTTCTACTAAATTTAAGTACGCATTATGGGGTTCAGTCTATATTTGGTGTTTATTGGTCGTTGGACATACCAATGGATATTTTAGAATGAGATATAATAATATGAACTGTTTGTTTTCTATTCATAAATTAATTCTATTTGAAAATATCCATCGGTTTTTTACTAACCTTAAACTATAACCGATGACCCTGTAGGTATCTCTTTTAGTGACTGTACATATAATAAAATCGTAACAAAGTGAAAACGGAACATTGTAATTTTTTTTTTAAATACGTTTTTGCGAGTTCTGGGGACGCTTCTAATGTCAAAAATATTAGTTTAATAAGTTTTGTCTGTTTGTGTGTTAACTGTTGGTCTGAGTACTCTGAGTATACTATGTTCCAGCATCACGTAAAAACTACGGGATAGATGTTGTTGTAGAAATTGTCACGCTATTTGCTATGGCGGATGAGCAAGTTCGTAAACTTCTACAGTTTATCGCAAAATATAGTGAGACGAGCCAACATCCACACTAATATTATAAATGCAAAAGTAACTCTGTCTGTCCGTCTGTCTCGCTTTCCTGCTAAAACTACTGAACCGATTTAAATGAAATTTGGTACACAGATAGTTTAGAGCCTGAGAAAGGACATAGGCCTACTTTTTATCCCGGTAGTATGTTCCCGAGGGATAATTTCCGACCTCCACGCGGACGAAGCGGCTGGAAAAAGCTAGTATTACATAAAGTAACAGATTTAAGCTTTTAAATGATTATCATCATGCTATACCATAATGGAACTAAACAGTCAATGATGACATAGGTATACTGGGTCCATTATTGAGATGGGTCAATAAGATCATGTTCCTTAACCATTGTTGCAACAAGAAAACGGAAAATGGCTGGAGAAGACTGTTCTTAACTTATTAAAAAAAATTAATCTACACTCTTTCAAGAGGAAGGTTTGTGTGTATATACGCGGGCGAAGCCTGTGGCAAAAGCTAGTCAATACTAAAAATATATATCTGATAGTAATTTGTGGTGACTTACGACTTCCACGGGAACGAAGTTGCGGACAGAAGCTAGTGAATAATAAATTCACAAACAATGTCTATGTTCAGGTGGTGTGCAATCAAACAATATGCGACTGTGCTGGCATCAAAGGCGATCAAGGGAGCATAGGACCTCCCGGTATTCCAGGCGCTCAAGGTGACTATGGTGAAGACGGACCCGTTGGTCGCCCTGGCTGGGATGGCGTGCCTGGAGACTTTGGAGACACAGGCGACTACGGTGATAAGGGATCACACGTAAGTATGCCAAATAACAGGTCGTCTAGTTTCTATTGCACAATATATCAGTTAAATAAGTAATATTAATTACCTTTCTATTTTCTAGGGCATCGATGGACCTTACGGACCAAGAGGAGACACAGGGCCGCAAGTAAGAATTTATTCTTATAAATACAGCAGTTTTGCAAATTAAAACATTTTTATGAGTTTCTAAATATTCAATTCAATCCATTTTCTTTGCCCAGGGCCCATATGGATTGGAAGGTGTCATTGGGATACCAGGTTTAGACGGCTGCAGCGGTGTTGACGGTATCATGGGACCACCTGGATTGAAAGGCTATCCTGGCGGAAGAGGTTCACCAGGAGCCCCAGGTGAAAAAGGTTCTCGAGGCATGGCTGGTGAGGGGGGAGCAAATTCGAGAGGTGTGAAAGGTGACATCGGTGAAAGAGGTCAGCCAGGACCACCTGGACCTACTGGATATAGGGGTCCTAGAGGTGATGACGGACTTCCAGGGCTAGATGGTGATACGGTAAGAAAAGATTCACATTTATGTTTACTATACAAAAACAAATAGTTTAAAATCTGGAAGAGGTGAGAGGTACAGGATGATTGGTAATTGAGTGTATTCTTTGAGTTGGGCGATACTATAGCTAATATGAAAAATTCGTCCAATTCTGCCGATCGGCCTGATCCTACTCGAACTCCGACGACGGTTAAACAGAGGAAATAGTGACCTACTGCTTTCTATTGTCTGACAAAATTTTTTTTTAGTTGTGCATACAATTTGATTGAATAAATAAGTAGAAGCCAAAATCAAAACAAAAAATTTAAACATAAAAATTTACCGAAGAAAAAATAAACTGAAAAGCGAAAAAAACATTTTGTTTAACTTACTGGCCCTTAACGACCCTCTAAGATCTACGAAAAACAGCCGGGACCAACGGCTTAATCTCCCTGTATATATATATATATATATATATAGAGCCTGACTGTCTAACATGTCAGCGTACAACCGAAACTACTGGGACTAGGAACCGGGCAAGTATTTGAGCCAAGTTACTCAAAAGTAAACCTTCAAAGGTATCTCAAGTTAATCCCAAATTCACCGAGTTTCTAGTTAATCAGAACATGCTAGTCTTAATGTGCGTTCCGATAAACTAAAAACTCGGAACTAATAGGCACATTTAACAGAAAAAAAAAATACGTTAAGTAACGGAAACGTGTCAAACGATCTGTGGGGTTATCTGATCCCGGGAATACAAAGTTAATATGATTTTCTTTAATCTAAAAAAAAACGAAATTTGGCATAAGTACTTATCTTTATAAATAATTAAAATTGTAATGATTAATTTCGGAAGACTACCTTTTCAAGAGGTGATATTAGTGTTCATAAAATTGAAATTGTCCCACAGTGAATATTAGACTCGATTAAGAATTAATTGTTTACATTGTCCACAAACCAGAAAAGTCAATCTATAACTATGACATAATTTCCTAAAGTATAAGATCGTTCCTGAAGACTGTATTACACATACTTCACAAAACTCTCACATTACGTTAGGTTTTTTTTTGTTTAATTAACACTAAATCGGTTTAGGGTCCCTTTGGTGTCCCCGGAGAGCCAGGAGATAGAGGAGAAGACGGTGAAGAAACCGTAGGACCACCCGGAATTAAAGGAGACCAAGGACCAATTGGTGAACCAGGGAGACCAGCGACCATTGTGGTAGTTGACGACTTTCGGGAGAATATTACAGTCATATCTAAAGGAAACATGGGTGAAAAAGGATTGAAGGGACAACGAGGCGTAAAAGGTCTTAAAGGAATGCTCGGCTCAAGGGGACAAACAGTAAGTAAACATAAACTACTTTTAATTTTAATCAAAACTATGTATATTTGCACACCTATACACAACCGTTAGATTCGCTGTTCAATTGTTTAGATTCGTTTTGGACCCTCTAAACGAATCTAAGCAATCGAATACAACTAAACTATGGTAGAAAATATTAACTGGTGAATAAATCTTATACCTTTAAACGAGCAATTCTTGTATATATATAATCGGAATCTCGGAAACGGCTCCAACGATTTTCATGAAATTTAGTATATAGAGGGTTTCGGGGATGATAAATCGATCTAGCTAGGATTCATTTTTAGAAAATGTCATTTTATACGTGTTTCCAATAATCAACTTTATCGATAATCAACTTGAACATAAACTTATTATTTTAAACACAATTTAGTAAAAATACCGAGCAAAGCTCGGTCATCCAGATATTTATTATTATTGGGCATTTCGACTGCTGTTGTTTTACTTCATTTTATCTATAGTATATCTATGAAGTAACTTTTGCATGTCACTGTTTGTTGTCAAATATTTTTTATTGATAAAATCAAGGTAAAAACAAAACCAACCCAAATAAAAACCTCCCCCTTTTTTTGAAGTCGGTTAAAAACTGTCTTACAATTATTGGTCGGGTGACATTCATCTGATATTTTTAGACAGTGAATATTAATTTCGATAAAATCTTAGGCTCTAGCCAAATTTTAGGTAGATATCTGATTTAATCTTTTAATTTCATCCATAAACGACATTGTCTTTTTTCACTAGGGAGCTTACGGTCCTGACGGTGTACAAGGTTACAAAGGAGATCAAGGTGTCGATGGTCCAAGGGGAAAGATGGGTCACCATGGTCCAGTCGGCAGTCCAGGTCCGAAAGGAGACAAGGGTGCCCCTGGATACGCAGGTCAAGACGGAGCAGATGGATGGAAAGGTGAAAGAGGTGAAGATGGAATGCCAGGCAATCCTGGACTGCAAGGTTTTATGGGAGAACCCGGAATTTATGATGAAAGGCTAGATGAACCACCATCAATAGGACCTCAAGGACCTCAAGGCTCTGAGGGCCCCTTGGGTCCGATGGGAGAGCCCGGCTATGATGGACAACGAGGTTTACCTGGGATTGTAGGACCACCTGGATTCCCTGGAATCAAAGGAATTCAAGGCAGGCAAGGAATTCCAGGCACATCTATTAAAGGAGAACCTGGAAATGACGGATTTAAAGGGCTTCCTGGATTTAGAGGACCTACAGGATCACAAGGATTGCCTGGTGTTACCGGTCCTAAAGGATTCAAAGGTACAAGGGTCATTGGTCCAGATGGTGAAGAAGGCGTACCTGGTATGGATGGAATACCTGGCCAACGAGGAGATCGAGGAAATTCTGGCGATATGGGACCACAAGGCTACCCAGGAACTGGCGTTCATGGAGTTGGCCCTCCAGGGGAACCAGGTCCACCGGGATCCCCAGGACGAGTCGGTGACCCCGGTGACAATGGCCGTTCAGGGTTGCTCGGACCGAAAGGAGAACGTGGAGACGATTGCCCATATTGCAGATCAGGTAATAATCAATCAAAAAAAATTTCTTCGTTCTTACAAATGTGTGTCTATGTAATAAGGACCTTATGCATTATTTATAACATCATTACCTATGTGCGTAGATGACTTGCTTAGTATGCGTCCTATGACAACATCTGCTTATTTATAAAGCATAATGCCAAGTTTGCCCGATTATATGTTTGAGGAATTTCGTGTGCCTGTGAATTCCATCTACACGCGTTTCGTCCGGATATCTTGGGGTCGAATTATTATTTCTGTATATAAGGTGTCTATTCATACACGAAATATTTTAAGAGGTACACCTGTAGGCGGTAAAGAATCTATAGCAACGAAAAAAAAATTCTAAATGTATTTTTTTCAAAATTTAATATTTATAAATTATTTGACTCACATAAGAAATACTGGCTCCTTCTTATTTTTTACGGCCCGAGACACTGCGGCCATGCTCGTGCCGTCCGGTCCCTGCCCTCGCAGCGTCAAGCGGGCCATTCATAGAATTTGGAGTAAAGGTTTTATGCAAAACGTCTCAAGCAGTTTTAAAATTATAATAATTACGAAAATTCAAAAATGCTTAGATAAAAAAATTCTTTTTGGTTTTATAGCTTCTTTACCACCTACAGGTGTACCTCTTAAAATATTTCGTGTATGAATAGATACACCTTATATGTATATGACATGATGTTTCTGTTGTTTTTCTTATTTGGCTGTATTTTCATATCGTGAAGTAAATCTTCGATAGGTTCAAACCATGTGGCGTATTAAATATTTAAAAATATGCGACACATAAAGAGATAAAGAAAAATTTCTGAAGTCAAGAATTATAATCCAGTACAACTGCTTTATTTGTCCTCTGTGAAATGCGTGAATACACCTTTTAATGGTTTTCACAGTCTTCTGCTTTCAGATATTTAATATAGGTTTAAATATCTTCTTGTTTATAGTTATACACTGAAATGTGATTCCATATTAGGTTATCTATCGCGTTAACACTCCGCATTTAGTTTTAGGTCCTCCTACGATGGATTGCCTCTCTGTAGATAGACCATCCCAAGTCGCAGCCTAATATTTTGGGGGGACACCACGAGTGCTGAAGAATATTTTTTGGATAGTACATCTCCGTGTTCGTCTAGTGGTCGCAAGTGCTACTGCTGAGCATGAGGTACCGGGTTCGATTCCCAGGTTGGGTGGTATTATTGGATATTTCCATCATTTTATCAGAAGCAGTCTGGATCTGTGCCCGGTTGATGGCAGTAGGCTCGCCTCATATGACATGGGACTTAACATAACAGGCAAAATGTGGGTGTACATCTCTGTCAACCTTTCGAGAATTAAAGGTGTGATGATATGTTTATGTTCATGTACATCTCCAGCTCCAGATTACTTATGATATTCAGGGACTCAGTTTTATTCAGCAGGGGGAGTAATAATGCTGGAAAATAGGTTGCAGCAGTTTTTGATTAATAGTAGGCTCCCGACGAGATTACCCTCCGCATATACACAACCTCATAGAATTCGTCCTTTCTTTTTATAGTATTGGCTAAAAATTATCACACATTTCGGTCTATCAATTTCTAATATAAAAACTACATGTAGAATATATATGTAGCTGTTTATAGTCACCGTTAAGATGTCAACAAACTAACATTTTAAATTTATCTTCTTAGGCTTAGATGGCCCAAAAGGACAGAGAGGAGATGACGGCTATCCTGGTATTAAGGGCACCCCAGGACCTGTAGGTGAACAGGGAAGGAAAGGAGACCGAGGCTTTTCTGGGAGAGATGGGATAAATGGACAAACCGGGCCAAAAGGCAGCAAGGGTGCAGCAGGCGGAACAGGACCACAAGGGCCAAAGGGGCCAAAAGGGAGAGTTATTTTACCACCAGAAGCTCTAATCATTGCCGATAAAGGAGCACCAGGCGATCGAGGTACGATAATGCAGAAAAATATATTCCAATTCCATGTGGATATTATCGATTTTGTATAGAGATGTATAGGTACTTAGTTATAAATAATTATAAACTATTGTTATGTTAGTTCCTACTTATTTAAGTACCCAAATACGTTAAAACTGAAGTTCTCGTATTTGACTTGAACCGATCCCCGCATCACTAAGTTTACCAAAATCCATGGCTTCGGTCCTCCAGTTCTTCCTCAAACTCTATTGAGTATCCCAGACAGGACAGTGAGACCAGTCACTAAAGTTGTACCTATTTATTATTAGCGCAGCAAAAGTGGTAAGATTAGTAAGATTTATTTAAATTTATATTTGTTTTATTTCAGGTTTCGTAGGTGTACCAGGCATTCCGGGTGATGCAGGCATGCCAGGGTTAACTGGTGATCATGGATTCAAGGGAGTTAAGGGACAAATGGGTGACGATGGATATCCTGGTACGCCGGGTCAAAATGGCACGAGAGGACGAGACGGAAGTATGGGATATCCGGGCAAGCCAGCCACTATGCCGATTCAGTTCCTTCTTGGGGAAAAAGGCGAAGCTGGACTTAAGTAAGTATTATTTTTACTCAAAAAACTAGTCAGCCGCGTGGACTTTAAATCAATACTGATTTAAAGTCCACGCGGCCGTTACATGATTGCTGATCGAATTATACCAGTAGGAAAATACTGCCTCCCATAAAAGTTGGCTTTATTACTTAAAGGTAAAAAAAAATAGGTTTAGGATACTCAGTTTAAAGGGTCCTTTTCAACGAAAAGATATTTTCCAAGGGTCTTTGATTATTAGCAAATAGACAGGTAGACCTGGCGAAACTATGAGGGTGCCTTGTTTTACTACGGTGCCCTAAAGACTGGCCAAAAATGTGTCGGACTTATACTGAAAATATACTGAGCAGTCTGTGGCAAGGTCCCTGGCCTGTCATAATTAATTACTCTACAATGTGTATTAATAGAACTGCGCCTCTGCAATGTGTATTTGTTTGCTGATTTACGTGGTTTATAGACAAGTTTTTACAGTCAAAATACTGCATTTCTATAAGTTTTAATGCACCATATGAAAGAACATTTCAATGTGTCCATTAAAACTTATGGGAATGCAGTATTTTAACAGTAACTAATAACTCACTGAATACATTACAGAGGTGAAATTGGTGAGCCCGGAGAGCCTGGTCTCCCTGGTGAAGCTGGAGAATCGCTTGCTCATGGAATAAATGCCAAAGGCCCCAAAGGTTTCCCTGGAATACCCGGACTCAAAGGTATGCATAAAATTAATATATACTAGCATTTCGCCCGCGTGGATTTCGTTCTTTCCCCACGAACTTAAACACCTTGCACCTCTTTTAAGGGTAGTTTTGAAATATTAATAATTACGATCTTTATTATTTACCTAGATAAGTATTTTTGCTAAATTCCAAACACACCACCACAATGGCCACAATGTGAACCGCGGACAAATTTTAAATGGCCCACGCATGCAAGTTTTAAAAATCTTGCTGGCAAAGTTTTGCGTGCTGCGGAAAATTACATGAAAAAGGAACGTTACATCTTGAAACTGATTTACTGAAGAATACATCCTGGTTGATCTCACCTTTCTTGTTGATGTTACGGACTATCTCAATATTTTGAATCTTAAATAACAAGGCAAAGATTGTTCACTTCCGATTATGTTTAATTTGATAAGTGGATTCAAAGCTAAATTAAATCTGTTTTTAATTAATTTAGCTACAGGAAATATTGACCGTTTCTTCACACTCAAACATTTAAAAGGGAAGCTTAATATCACGACTGTCAATTGTTCTAAGTACGAAACTAAAATTACATGCTTATTACAGTCATTTGAGACCAGATTTCAGGACTTTGAAAGCAATAAAACAAATTTTTAAATTTTTTATAAATCCTTTCATGATCAGTTTGACCGAAATAATGAACTACAAAATCATTTTTTGCTAAAAAACCTTTTCGCCGAAAAAGTATCCTCGAGACAACAAAATTCTTCAGAAGATTTTGCAGATTTCTGGTAGTTGGTACCAAAAGAAGACTCCTGAAATACCTGACCTAGCCCAGCAGTTCTTAAGCAATTTTGTGTCAACATATGTTTGTGAGAAGAAGGTTTTCTCAACTCTCAATTATAAAAAAATAAATACCACCCTTCTCTAACTCAGCAACATATTGTGACTTGTTGTTACTATCAACATCTGACATGACGCCTAACATAACACAATTACAACAGAAACATTGTCAAAAATCATTCTGATTGCATCTATTGATATAATCAATCTGATGATTACTTTATCGCTTGATGCTCTGTTTATCCTGATTTTTTCTTAAACTTCTATTAAATTTCATAATACCTTTGTTTTTGTGTACTCGTGTAGTGTTTCGTTAATAAAATTTAAAAAAAAATTGTTTATTGGGTCTCAAATGGTTACATTTACAACATTTTAAATGAAACAGCCCCAGTAAGTAATTGTAAGTACTTGTGTTGGGGTTGTCTCGCTCCTTCCCAGGATGTTAAACAAAATTGAGACTATATAAAACAAAAAATGAAAATGAAAATGAAAATTAAATTAAAAATAAAATCAAAATCAAAATAAAACCTAAATCAAAATTAAAATCAAATTAAAATTAAAATCAAAATTCAATTTCAAATCAAAATGCAAATTTAAGTTAAAATTAAAATCAAAATTTTAATTTAAATAAAAATCAAAATATAAATTATTACATTATCAAATCAAAATCAAAATCAAAACTAAAATTAACATCTAAATCAAAATTAAAATCAAAACCATAATCAAAATTAAAATTAAACGTAAATCAAAATTAAAAGCAAAATTAATATTTAATTAAATTAAAAAAAAAGATCAGCTTAAAGTACTTTGTTAAACAGAAAAAAAAGGAACAATGACCTATAATAAAAATAAAATAAATATTAAATTATCAGCTCTATGAAATAAAATTAAAATTGTATAAATGTGGGATTGCGTATGTTTGTGTGTGTGTGTTTGTGTGTGTGTGTGTGTGTGTGTGTAATGTATGTGTATGTTTGAGTTTACGTGTTTTCTGATTGTGCCATTATACTCGAAGTTGAAGATAACAATAGGTTACCACAAGGTGCGTTACATTATACTCATTATAGTAAAGAAGTCAAGGATGTTATACGATTCTAACCAAGAGTTGCTCTACCTCCTCATAAGTTAGCGTATTTAACCAGTCAGTTATAACTTTTTTGTATTGATGCGAAACCTCGTGGTGGAACTTTAGTTTTGAGTTAATTTAACTAGCCCTATGAACTAACTTCGTTTTGGAAGTTTTCCCCTTTTTTTTTTTTTTTTTCAGGATGGGAAATCATCAAATGACTTCTCCCGCTCTGGGCGGAGCGGGAGGGCGTGTCAGACTTTTACTGACTAAAACCCACCCGTGTTCCATCAGTTGCCCATGTGCCAGGGTCACGGTATCTCTTTCGAACAATCACGCGACCCCGGCAGGCATCGGTCCTAGTAGACCCCTACACTGCTGCTGACATCTCTTTGAGGCGCGCGTGGAACACTGCGCGCCGTCGACCCGAGCTTGGTCCTTACCGGGCGGCGAGCTACCCACTGCTCGCCACCCGCAAGCTCGCGCCTACGGTGGCCGGGAGTCCGCTATTGACTCCCGACGCCCGGGGCGTCTCCTCCTGCGGCGGCTAGGGACGTGAGGGCGCAGAGACTGCCACTCCCTCACGCGCCCCGCCTCCTCCTTCGCGAGCATTACTGCTTCGCAGAAGGAGGTGACGGCTTCCCATTCCCTCTCGCTCCGTACCATGGCTCGCACCAGGGCCGGACGCGAGAGGTCGCCGCCGCCGATCGCCTCCACGAGGACACGGCGGTGCTCCGCCCAGGCAGGGCACACCTCCACCGTATGCTCCACCGTGTCCTCCAGACGATCCTCGCAATGGAAACACCCGGACGTATCCTCCCGCTTTATCCTGAACAGGAACCCACCGAAGCACCCATGCCCGGTGAGAACCTGCGTCAGGCGGAAGGTGAGGACGCCGTGACGCCTCTCTATCCACTCCTCAAAGAGGGGACTTACCGCCGCAATTGTGGCGTGCCCAGCACTGGGTTGCGACAATCGTACCCGCCATGTCGCCATGAGATCACACCGGAGCTCTGTCCGCCGTGCCGCGATTTGTCGCGGCAGCGGAGTTTCGCCCCGGCGATTCGCCTCCTCGCGCCAGTCCCACATGTGCGCGAGGACCTTTGCCTCCAGATCCCATGGCGGCACTCCGGCAAGGAGGCTCGCCGCCTCGCAAGTTTTCCCCTTACACCCTTTATTTAGCCGTTGGAGCTCTATGTTTGGGGTGTGCGACAGTCTTATGAAGTTACCCTGTAATAAAATATATGTAGGTTTATAAACATATATTTGACTAGCTTCTGGCCGCGACTTCGACCGCGTCAAATTTTTGCTCCCCTAACCCTTCCCATCGCATCTAATTGCCTGCCAGTTTTCGTTGCTACTCCGCTCCTTTTGATTGTAGCGTGATGTTGTATCGCTTATAGCCTTCCTCTATAAATAGGCTACCCAACACAAAAAAAAAATTTCAATTCGGATCTTTAGTTCCTGAGATTAGCGCGTTCAACCAAACAAACAAACTCTTCAGCTTTATAATATTAGTATAGACATAAATTTATTTGCATTCCCTATATCTGGCAGAATCTTGATGCTCCGAATTTTATTTGGCATAACACACTTGGCATAATCTTTGAAAGAATATTAGTAAGGCATAAAAAATGTTTAGCATAATTATTGTTTGGCCGAATGTTTATATGTCCGACTTTACGCTCAATACTTTTAAGATGGCAGAATTTTATTAAGCATAATTACCATTGGCAGACTTGAAATTCCGCAGAATTTCGTTTAGCATAACATTTATTTAGAGCGACCATTATTTGGCACAATTTCACTTGGCATACTATGAAGATGGCAGAATTTCGTTTAAAATAATTTTGTTAGGCATACTGTAATTTCTTTAATTAGTACCGTGTGGTGCCGGACGTAAAGAATAACACCACCCCATTTCTTCCTGTGGGTGTCGTAAAAGGCGACTAAGGGACTTACTAGAGAATGGGCAGCAGCGTTTTCTATGCATTTTACCACCATACTGCGATCGCCAACCCGCCTGCCAAGCGTGGCGATTATGGCAAAGCCCCCCAAATTTGGGGAGGCCTAAGTCCAGTAGTGGACGTCTTACGGCTGTAATGATGACTGTAATTTCTATAAAACTGAATTTTAACCTTAAATTAAAATTAAAATAGTGTCTCAAAAAGTCAATATATGTTGTGCTACAAAAGTTATTGACAGAAACGAATCGCTGCAGAACCGACTCCACGTAGTCTTGTCTAACCCTACCCCTAGAGTGTAATTTAAGCCCGCGTAGGCGCGAAGGGGCAAGGCGGCCTGCGAGTTGAGGAACAGGTGATTTTGACGCGCGCCGCCGCGGCTGCGGCTGGCCGGCCGAGCCGGCCAGCAAGCCGAAGCTGCGGTGGTGAGCGTAAAATCATCTACGACGATGAGCTCGCGTGGGACCGCCGGAGCCACGCAGTGTCGGAGCCATGACAGAAAGCATGCATGCTGCATGTTGCATGCTCGCCTGCATGCTGTGAGCTTGCTTGCATGCTGCATGCTTGCTTGCATGCTGCATGCTTGCTCACATGTTGCATGCTTGCTTGCATGCTGCATGCTTACTTGCATGCTGCATGCATGGTGTATGCTTGTTTGCATATCTGCATGCAGCGTGATTCTTCTGTAATGTAATAGATGAGCGTTTCAATTATTATGGATATGAAATGTATGCCAAAAGATGATTCTAACTGTAAAGTTTCTGAGATATGATAGTTCTGCCTTTTAAGAACTATCGATATGAAATTATGCCAAGAGAAGATTCTGACTGCGAACTTTCTGCGGTATGATTTTCTTTTTTTTCATTATTATGGATATAAAATTTATGCCTAAAGATGACTCTGACTTATAAAATTATGCGTTGTGAATGTATGATAAATGAGTGTATGCCAAACGATTTTCTGCGAAATGAAGTTTATGCTATCCGCTGTTATGCCAAATAATATTATGACGAAAAAAATTCTGCCATAAAGGGTGGACCCAAAATTTATTTATTTTAAAGACTATTTAAGCTCTTCTTGCCTGAAACACAGGATTGACTAGTTCAGGCACGTAAATCTTAGATTATTATTTACATATAAGCAAAACTGTACATATTTTTAAGCCTTTTATTTTTTGAATAAATATTATGTTATAAGCATAACATAACATAATATTTATGTTATGTTATGCTTATGTTAAATAAACTTAAATTGATTAGTTTTACTAATTGCTAGTTAGAGCAAGTTAGTAGTAAGTATAATAATTATATAAGACAAGTATGCGTGTTAATTTTTAACAAATCTTTTGCAGGTTTGATTGGAATGAAAGGAGAACGAGGTGAAATGGGATTCGACGGTACCCCAGGTTCATATGGCGAACAAGGCCCACCTGGCAGGTCTATACAGGGTTTGAAAGGTTTCAAAGGCTTTTTCGGAAGAAAAGGTAGTATAGGCCCTTACGGTATTCCTGGCACTCAAGGTCAACCGGGGCCTGTGGGTGCTATGGGGAATAAGGGAAAGAAAGGAAGTCGTGGCGATGCTGGTTTGTCCATCCTAGCAGGCGAGAAAGGCTTCGATGGATTGGCCGGTGAACGAGGAGAAGATGGTGAAAAAGGTTATCCAGGCATGGCAGGAAGAACAGGATCTATGGGAAATAAAGGACAGCAGGGTCCAGCAGGAGATATGGGTCTTGATGGACCACAAGGACCTCAGGTAAAAATGAATATTTATTTTAACTGTCATGTCTTTTGTATTGTGGGTGGGAAATCATCAAATGACCTCTCCCGCTCTGGGTGGAAGGGGAAGGGCGTGTCAGACTTTTACTGACTAAAACTCACCCGCATTCCTTCAGTTGGCTATATGCCAGGGCCAAGGTAACTCTTTCGAACAAATCTCGCGACCCTGGCAGGAACTTTCATGTCTGGCATCGACACCTTTTTTTTTTTTTGGATGGGAAATCATCAAATGACTTCTCCCGCTCTGGGCGGAGCGGGAGGGCGTGTCAGACTTTTACTGACTAAAACCCACCCGTGTTCCTTCAGTTGCCCATGTGCCAGGGTCACGGTATCTCTTTCGAACAATCTCAGTTGGCTATATGCCAGGGCCAAGGTAACTCTTTCGAACAAATCCCGCGACCCTGGCAGGAACTTTCATGTCTGTCATCGACACCTTTTATAGCAATTTCATTAATCGAAACTTCCACGACCGACAGCGGGACTTTACCAACCCCTTTTAGTAACTTTCAGTACCTAATATATATTTACACACTTTAAAAAACGTGTTAGGAATGGTGCTCTTTCTTTTGCTCATAGCTATAGATTCTGTCCTTTTTAACCAACAGGGAAGAAAAGGAATACCAGGCATAGAGATACGAGGAGCCCCAGGTTTAGCTGGTCAGCCTGGATGGCCTGGACGCTTAGGATTAATTGGAGAACCAGGTTTACAAGGCTCTAATGGAATTATTGGCATTAACGGACCTAAAGGAATGAAGGGAAACATAGGACCCAGTGGCATTCGGGGCATGCAGGGAGAAGATGGAATAATGGGTCAAAACGGATTCCCAGGCAGAGCGGGGATTGTCGGAAACCCAGGTACTCCGGGAGAACGAGGAGATACAGGCCCCATAGGATTTGTCGGAGAGCCTGGTCTAACTGGACAAGTAGGACCTTCTGGTCTTAAAGGTATTATGGGTGAAGTAGGTCTTACAGGTTACCCTGGCAATGACGGCAGTCGCGGTTTTAAGGGATCGAGAGGAGATTGGGGCTTTCCTGGTTTAAAGGGTTTTAAGGGTGATGATGCCGCAAGAGGCCAGAAAGGTGACACGGGTGTACCTGGTTATGATGGGCTTAATGGAAGACCTGGTTTAAAAGGTTATAAAGGTGTGATAGGTGAATCAGGGTCACCAGGTCTAAGTATTGCAGGCTCACCTGGATTAAAAGGCGATAAAGGAAATACTGGGTACCCTGGGCTATTTGGAAGTACTGGAAGAAAAGGAGTAATGGGTGATTTCGGTCTTGTTGGAGAGCGTGGTGAAGGAGGTGACAAAGGTTTCTATGGAGAACATGGTCGTCCAGGAAGGACAGGAGGAATTGGAAATAAAGGTCAACGTGGGATACAAGGAGCTGCTGGGTTACCTGGTCAGAAAGGTGACCAGGGCTTCGAAGGTAGACCTGGACGCATAGGTAATCCTGGACTTCCTGGTGAAATTGGCTTCCAAGGTCCAAGCGGACGCTTAGGCAACCCTGGAATTAAAGGAGAGCGGGGTGATATTGGAATTACTACGTACGTTCCCCCTACCATCGGTGATATTGGTGACATGGGCATGGAAGGTCTCCCTGGCTTGCCAGGAGATATCGGTGAAGCAGGATTTTATGGACTCAAAGGTATCAAGGGTGAACAAGGAGATGAAGGCTTCCAAGGAGAAAGAGGCGATTTAGGTTTAATTGGATACCGCGGTTCAATTGGTGATCAAGGACCACCCGGACTTGCTGGTATAAATGGAGAAAATGCTCCACGGGGAGAACAGGGAAAACCTGGCTTTGATGGTCTTCCAGGATGGCCCGGTGCTAGAGGTCAGAAGGGTAAACCTGGCGAATATGGTTTCAATGGCCCTGATGGGTTGCGTGGTCCCCCAGGTCTTATATTCGAAGGACCAAAGGGTATGATCGGAATGGATGGGGCACCAGGGCCACGGGGTATTTCTGGACGACCAGGAAATCCGGGACTGGTTGGAAACACCGGTATAAAAGGTTTTCAGGGGGATACGGGCGAAACAGGTGACTCGTACAACCCTAAAGGTGCACAGGGAGACCAAGGATATCAAGGGTTCACTGGTGCCAGAGGACAAAAAGGAGAGGGAGGTGATTCTGGTACATCGGGGCGGTTGGGACAAGAGGGTGCGCAAGGTTTTAAAGGACTGAGGGGAGATGAAGGCGAAGAAGGGCCATATGGACCACCTGGCCTTAAAGGTATAAAAGGAGATACGGGTGATTCATTAGATTCTTCTTATATTATACCTGGTACCATTGGTGACATGGGCCCGCGTGGATATGATGGGCGGCCGGGTCGTGATGGTAAACCAAGTGAAATTGGAATTAATGGTGTACCAGGACAGAAAGGAATGAAAGGAGATGATGGTTTCACTGGCGAGATTGGAGCCCCAGGACTAATGGGCCCAGAAGGATTTAAGGGCATCAAAGGATTGCAGGGTTATGAAGGATATCGTGGAGCAATGGGAGATGCTGGTCCTCCTGCTGTGCAGCCTGTACCCAAATCTAGGGGCTTTTATTTTGCCGTTCACTCACAAGAAAGAATGATTCCACAGTGTCCGTCAGGAACCTCACCACTTTGGAGCGGATATTCTCTTATTCATATTATTGCAGACGGAAAAGCACATGGACAAGATCTAGGTGAGTTATGTATTTATTATAACTTAATGCACTAGTAAATACATATCTAAGTAAATAAATATCAATCAAGGTAGACTGAGACAGTTAGGGTGATGTAGATACTAAACATAAGTTATGTGCAAAATTATATAAAATTTAGTTGAAAATAAATAAAATACAATAATAAGTAAATAATACAGATAGTCTACTTTACAAAATATATAAACTCAAGAGAGATAAACATACGTAACTAAATGTAGAAAAACGAATCTAATTAATCAACTCTTGAGATGGCTCTGTCAACTTCTTGCGAATGAGAAAGTTTCTGATTTTCCTAAGTGAAAGTGTAAAAAGAATTCGAAAGTTGGTACGGCTTGTACTAAAATAATGTAATTTTATTTCTGTAAGGTGCCTCGGGGAGCTGCTTGCGCAAATTTTCGACTATGCCTTACATGTTCTGTAACTTCAACGAAATCTGCAATTTCGCTCAGCGTGAAGATTACAGTTTCTGGTTATCAACTCCAGAACCTATGCCTATGTCCATGACTCCTATACAAGCTAAAGATGTTGGAAATTATATATCCAGGTAAGGCTTCATTATAATTGCAGCTCCAGCTTCATGAGCTGATAAAAATCAGGCCATTAACGCGGGTCAAACCTCAAATGCGTTAGCGTTATCTACCTTTAGCAGGTTCTTGACACGTTAACTGCCATGGGTAAAATCAGAAAAGTCAAAAATGTACGTAGTATTATTTGACTTTAAATCGATTATTGATTAAAAAGTGTCGGACACATAGTCCGACATGGACAGTTAACGTGTTAATTTACCTATAATTAAAATAACGACCCGCCCGTGCTTTGCATGGTTGAAATGCCAACATGCCAAAACATCGAGATTTTTGTGCTCGTTAAGTATGTAATGTATTCAAATCTACACATCAAGCTTCCGGAATAAATGCTCGATCTCAGTGTAGTTTAGAAGGTCTAAGCGTTCACACTTGTCACTTGTACATACAAACTGTTACATGTACATATTCTTCATTTCAAAAAACATTTCAGATGCCAAGTATGCGAAGCACCCACACGAACTATCGCCATCCACAGCCAAAGCAACTTAGTCCCTGCATGTCCCAATGGCTGGAGGGAGTTGTGGCAAGGTTACAGTTTCTTAATGGTAAGAATAATTTGCTACTCAATTATATAATGCACTGAATTATAATTGGATTTACCTAATTAAGTAAAATTATATACATATAGGTACGGGGTCAAGCTTAATAAAATCGTGGAAAAAAGTGTGGCATTAACTTGTCTTATCGTTTACAGCACACGGCTGGAGCGCGCCAAGCAACAGGACAAAGCCTTATTTCACCCGGATCGTGCATGAGACAGTTCCGCTCACGTCCTTTCATCGAATGCAACGGACTTGGTCGCTGCAACTTCTTTGCAACGGCCATTTCCTACTGGCTCTCAATAATAGATGATTATAGAATGTTCGAGAAACCAGAACAGCAAACCTTAAAGGCGGACCAAGTATCTAAAGTTAGCAGGTAAGCAAACTATTTTAAGTGCTATTTTATTTTACGTAAAGATTCGATTCTTCCCTACCTGCTTAGGTACTGTCTTCAGATTTCTATAATACTAGGCAGTGTTGGCAATCGTTTTTCTGTTACATTTATTACACAAATTCTAGCAAAATGTCGGAATTTATTTAGTTACCATCCATCCTCTATACCCACTGTTAGATGCAATGCTTCACCACAAGTCAACAGGCAGGAGACATCTCCCGTTAACTCTTATCCGCGACTATAGTCAGATTGAAGGCTAGCAAAGCTGGTAAAGGCATCTTATCATCCATTATAAACACATTAATGTTTCTCAATGTTGTTGGTGCTTGGTGATCGGTTGTTGGTAAGCTAACTCACCTGTTACTAGGTAGGCAGGTATGCTTTGTCGAAACTTACGAGTTTTTTTAATATACAGGTGTGCAGTTTGCATAAGAGAATGGCCGGTGCCGCGCAAGAGCTCGGTACGGCTGCCTACGGTGCCGATAGGAGACTTGAACTCAGTACCTAACGCCGCTATTCGCCGGCCGTATCGTCCGTACAACCCCCGCCGGCCATACTACCGCCGCGGAGTGCGAGGAAGACGCCGACAGTGAAGGACTTGCCAATCTTTCTGAGATTCACTTGAAACGTTAATTGTAGGACTAAAATATTGTGATGATTCTATAGGTGAAAATAATTAAAAGAAGGAAGAGAATACGGATAGGATAGTATATCACTGCCAAAATTAAATAAGTATCTATGTATAACTATGTTATTACTTATTAGTATTTAATTGATTTCTTTTGTTTCATAATTTTATACATTATTATGCAATACCTACTATCGCAATCTATTATCACAAATCATTTGTTATGCAATCAATTTACAATGAAATAGTCACTTAATATTTTATTTATATCTATTACGATAAATATATTAGCTTTTGTTTGTTTTACTGAAACTTACAACAGTTTATTATTAACTGAAGTCGAACAAGTAACGTTCACAGGAAAATAGGTGGGTACTACCTAGTACTACTATTTGTAATATTTATTCAAATAACTCCATGGTACTTGTATAGGTACTGGACATTCAAGTCTTTAACATAAAATGTTTACCAGGACCACAGGATTGTAAAACTGTGCCAGGACTTAGTCCGATACATGAAGCACTTTATTAATAGTGTTGTAAATATAATATTATCGACCTAGTTGCGAATAGAGTAATAATAAAACAATTTAAAACACCAGGTATTTTATTTCGACAAATATTTTCCCTTTTAATTAAAATTAAAACCTGCTGACGGACTAACGGACTAATAGGCAGCAGGAACGCAAATTCGGTCAAAATTATGTTCAGTAAGAAGCAGTTTCTAGTTGGAAGCCCCGTACGTATGCAAAATATAAGGGGGCTAAAATGTTCATACAGGCATCGCTCGCTCTTAAAGGTCACAAGTTCCACAGCCACACCACAATGACATCTCGTGGCCGGGTGCTAATTTGTATGAAAATGAATAAGTATATGTCGCAGCCTGGGTAGCCGAGATACGAGGTGTTGGGTCTTCTTCACGATCTGACATAGTTTTACGTAGATGTGGGCACTGTTGTGGGTACACGAACAAAAGATAATTTGAACAGAATAACTTTATTTAAAACTAGGCTGTATGCGAAACAAACACGTGCGTTGGTACTGAGCGTCTGCTTAGATGGTTGGAGTTAGACTGTCGCCACACTCCTTCCTTCTGCTAGTCCTCGCTGCATCCCCTCTACCGACGATCGTGTCCAAGCGGCAGGGCGCGCTTGCGTTTCCGGTTAGATATTTTTGTGATTTAAATTAGTTACAAAACTACTCGCTAGATGGCGCTGTCTGGCACACCATGGCGCCATCAATCCACGACATAATTATATAATATAGTTTATTCAGACGGACCACATTTGGCTGCAGGATAAACAAAGCGAACGTTATCCGGCGTTACACTGCCTACTTGTGAGTACGTATTTACCTCCGCTTTGATCGCGTCAAACAAAATTGAGATTTTTGAAGTAAAACTTCTTTGGCTGCGATTCTGGTAATATACAAACCTAATTGGACGAGAAGCCAAAAATATCATTACCAATTGAAATAACTTTTCAAGGAGAACCTTTACTCTGACATGACTTTTACCAATTGCTAGTCAGTTCTACTTATCGTATTGTTAAAAATGTATATCCGCGGATATGGATCCGAATACGGATATTTGGCGTCAAGATCCGCGGATACAGAGACGGAAGTTAACTTTTTCACTCAATCGGTGTCGATAACTATAGTTGATGCCACTGACAGTACATATGTCGACTTGTATTGCGCGGGATATGATTTGATTTTAAGAAATAAAAATAATCTGAATGGAATTTAATAGTTTTTCATTGCTTATTTAATCACCTTTATATAGAATTTCATCTATGTATTGAAACTAAGGTGAAAGATCCGCCAAAATAGTAACGGTTACGGACACGGATCCTTCTTATCACTCGGATATCCGCGGATACGGATATGGATACGGATATCCGGCACATCATTAGTCAGTTCGAAGTTAATGACCTTAACAGATGACTAAAATTAAACGAAATTATTTATTCTGTAAATAGGATATTCGAATCACTTTTACACGTCATATTATTAAAAAACTATATTTTGCCCACGCCTTCGTCCGCGTCAAAGGAGGTGGGTAAAGTTTAGAACATTTTTCGCCTATCATAGTCATGAAAATTCAAAGTATTTATTGACGTCATGTTATTGTGTTTATGTGAATTTTAGGTTTCGACCTTTACATCTATTCTAAAATAGTAAGAAAAAAAACACCAAGTCAAATAAAAAAAAATCATCAAACTTGACAAATTCGTTGAAGTTTTGTTATTTTAAGCACTTTTTTAACTTTCACTATAAAATAAACTGTTAAGCGCTTTATTCACCAAAACAAATTAATTCTAGTTTAAAAGCTATTTACTGAAGTATTTGAGAGACTAAAAAATATTTTGGTGCATAAAGCGCTTAACAGTTTATTTTGTAATGAAAGTTAAAAAATAGTAGATTATTAACCAAGGGGATAAAGCAGTGTCTTCTGTCGCGGATGACGATTTAAATCGCGAGCGTAACGAAGGACTCAAGGTTTACTCCCGAACGTAGCGAGGCTGTTAAAAACTTAAATCACGAGCGAAGCGAGAGATTTAAGACGAGTCCTGAGTGTAGCGAGGGATTTATGTTCACCCAAGATTAAGACAGCTTTATCACCGAGGAAAATACTCTACTTTTCGTACCATTTACGAAAAATTAACACAATAATAATATAAGATAAGCATTTATTAAAAATAATGACAATTAAAAGTAAAAGTTAACATTGGAAACATTGGTCCAATTAACGTATTTGAAGAAAACAAAAACGCGGCAAATTCCTAGACTAATATTTTTTTGTCGGAAAAGCAAAGGCATCAAGCTCATACGGCCTCGTCGGTTTTCGTAATTTTATTTAATAATCATAACTGCATAATAAATGCGTATTCCTTTTTCAAAAAGATGTATAATGCTTTATATACAAACTCAATGGTGTAAACGCAGATGTAGTTCAGTATAAATTTCGGTAAGTATTCCAAATTTAAATCACATTCTCCCCCTAGAGGATGAATGAAATTCAGTACAATTTTCTTTCCCTGTTTTTAACAGATTAAAAATGACTATTGTTATGTTAGCTTTTTGTGGAATAGAATGTCACTTTTTTGAGCAAGTGGTACGAAAAAAGTGTTTAAAATAACAAAACTTCAACGAATTTGCCAAGTTTGATGATTTTTTTTTATTTGACTTGCTATTTTTTTTCTTACTGTTTTAGAATAGATGTAAAGGTCGATACCTAAACTTCACATATACACAATAACATGACGTCAATAAATACTTTGAATTTGATGACTATGATAGGCGAAAAATGTTCTAAACTTTACCCACCTCCTTTCTTACTTTTCCGACCCACCGCGTCGAATTAAACCGTCTGCCCATGCAAATACTTTGTACTTTGCGACTGTTTTTTTTTTGGTCGGCGCTTAAGGGTCTTAATGTGATGATAAATAGTCTACAACCTTCATCTTTAAATGAGCTATCCAACACTAAACGTAGTTCCTGAGATTAGCGCGTTCAACTTCAACCAAACAAAAAAAACTCTTTATAACATTAGTATAGAGACGTATAAGTAATATAAGTATAGATATAGATTTATATAGTATCGATAAGATATAGTCAAAGTATAGGTATATAGACTAGATGGATTTGACATTTTCTATCCAACTCCCCCATACCCCATACATTTTCTACTGAGAAAAAATGGAATAAGTTGGCATTAATAGTACAAAAAAAAATCACTTCATCCGTTCGGGAGCTATGATGCCACAGACAGACAGACAGATACACACACAGACAGACAGACACGTCAAACTTATAACACCCCTCTTTTTCTGTCGGGGGTTAAAAAGACGTTTTACAGCCATTTCATTACAACAATTGTAATTTGAATAACAGACAATTAAAGTATATATTTAATCAGACGAGGTCCGACGGGGATGACCCCCTTCCCCTTCCTAAACATTCAAGCTGTCGAGAGCCTGAATGATACATTACAGTTTTAAATCTACTTACTAAAGCCACGGAGATCCCGAAGTGAATATAAAAACAGGAATATACAGGCGCGGTCCGAGAAGCTCCTAGAGGGCCCTGAACGATTTGCCTGTCTTACTAACTTAAAAAAATTCTTACTTGATCCTCGGAGACTCCGATGGACATTTGCAAAAAGATTAGGAATATTTAATAATCAATCAAGAGCAAAGGGACTGCCGCATTGTGGGCTGGATTTCGGCTTTCGTAGACATTCGAGCAGTAATCTCGAAAGCGGTAACTTTTATGCCTGAATATGTTTCGAAAGACCCAATACTTACTCCAAAATTGTATCATTAAAGTACATACTTAGAAACGGCTCATTGAGAAAATTTTATTTAAAAAATTGTAAAGAGCTGACAGTTAAAAGAGATATATCTCCGGTCTCGCACAATTAGCCCTAATATTTTTTTAGGAACTCAATCGATGAATTATTTAAAATTTTTGGTATTTTGCATATATAAGAATAAGGCAAGAGGTGATATAGGTCGTTAATGTTTGTATTTTTATTCGACATTGTCATTTAATTATGGGCTATAGGCCATTGTTATAGATGCCAAACTGGAATATAATTAAATTTTATAAGTATACAAAACACATAAATATCGAATATTAAAAAAAAAGTTCAATAATTGTCACTTAAATACCTATGTATTTATTGTATATATTCATATATTTTCGTGGAGCCATTATTTTTATTGCGCTAGTTATGGACGCCAAGCTGGAATAAAGTTAAACTTCTGATACAGTCCAAAAAAAAAAATGAACGTTTTCGAGATTACTGATCGGATGTCTATGAAAACCGAAATCCAGCCCACAGTGTGCCGGCACATTATACAAATTGAACCTGTCATTTCAAAAAGGACATAAGTCCATTTATTAAAACTTTTCAGGAACAACAAAAATATGTTTATTATAAAAAAGTTATTGGTGGTAAAGAAACTGAACATAGGAGTAGTTAAATTAAAAGAAATATATATAATTTGTGACATTTATTTATAACAAAAACATTTATCATACAGATATTTTTGATTTAAGTTTCAGGACTAATGCCTTTTTCAAAATGACCTCTGATGTTCATACAAAATCAAATATTTTCAGAAGAACTGTTAGTTAATCATCTTGATTTTCGCGATATTCATTGTTTGCTGAAGTTGTTGGCTATGCAAAAACCTCTGTTTAGAAAGTTTGGTACTATGCTGGAATATATTTTTCTAGTTTTTTTTAAATCAGACATTTTCTTTTCATTGATTGGCACTTTACCAGCATATGCAGGAGTATTATTGGATGGTAAGGGGGGCCTGGTTGGGCACGCCACAATTGCGGCGGTAAGTCCCCTCTTTGAGGAGTGGATAGAGAGGCGCCACGGCGTCCTCACCTTCCGCCTGACGCAGGTTCTCACCGGGCATGGGTGCTTCGGTGGGTTCCTGTTCAGGATAAAGCGGGAGGATACGTCCGGGTGTTTCCATTGCGAGGATCGTCTCGAGGACACGGTGGAGCATACGGTGGAGGTGTGCCCTGTCTGGGCGGGGCACCGCCGTGTCCTCGTGGAGGCGATCGGCGGCGGCGACCTCTCGCGTCCGGCCCTGGTGCGAGCCATGGTACGGAGCGAGAGGGAATGGGAAGCCGTCACCTCCTTCTGCGAAGCAGTAATGCTCGCGAAGGAGGAGGCGGGGCGCGTGAGGGAGTGGCAGTCTCTGCGCCCTCATGCCCCTAGCCGCCGCAGGAGGAGACGCCCCGGGCGTCGGGAGTCGATTGCGGACTCCCGGCCACCGTAGGCGTGAGCTTGCGGGTGGCGAGCAATGGGTGGCTCGCCGCCCGGTAAGGACCAGGCTCGGGTCGACGGCGCGCAGTGTTCCACGCGCGCCTCAAAGAGATGTCAGCAGCAGTGTAGGGGTCTACTAGGACCGATGCCTGCCGGGGTCGCGTGATTGTTCGAAAGAGATACCGTGACCCTGGCACATGGGCAACTGATGGAACACGGGTGGGTTTTAGTCAGTAAAAGTCTGACACGCCCTCCCGCTCCGCCCAGAGCGGGAGAAGTAATTTGATGATTTCCCATCCTGAAAAAAAAAAAAAAAAGGGGGGCCTGGTACCCATCCTTGGAAATCATGACTGACTAAACAATCTATGGATTCACGTGTTGTCACAAGAACTGGGGGCTTACTCTTCAACCTAATTTTAATTTCAATCTAAAGCCAATACGATTCCAATGTTAATTTTGCATACACGTGATTCGGTACTCTTGAAAACAATAGTATCAACATTAGAACAAAAACAACGCCCGATCTCGATTCCACTTAGTTCTCCAAAATGGACACCCAATTTAAACTCATTTTGGCACTAGCGTGGAACTCAAGAATACGAAACGTCAACATTCCAAAGATCGGAATTAAAATCTAGAGTAAGCACCCTGGTGTGGTCTTGGAAAATGTGAAATGTGACACTTTGGAAATAGCAAAAGTCAGTTTTTTGTCCTTGGGTACTCCTCTGCCATAGGAAACCACAGATAGCACTAGTTTCTGATAATGGTTTGGCCACCATTTTTTTATGTCTTTAATATCTTCAGTTTTAGTCTGTCTTATTTCAAAAATTTTAATAGCCTCAGCTATAAGATTTTCATATTCGGTTGGAGTGTAAATTCTGTAATTTTTTCGAATATATCTCTTTGTTGTCCCAAACATTCTATCATTTGGCAGGAATTAATGACCTCTTTTAGGTATGTAATATATTCGTGAAGCTGGATTCTGTATTTTTATCAAAAATATACTGTTTGGGTACCCGGTCATTTATATAGCCTTAGTGATGGGGAACTCATTGTTGAGTTCCTTAAGCAGCGTGGTGTGTAGTGTGTCTCTCTTTCTCCAGAGGTTAGTTGCGTCCAGACGCGCTGCCCCCATCGTGGCTTCCTGCTGTATGAACAGGTGGAGCGGTGGTAGTCCCAGCATGGCGTCCATGGCTGCAGTCGGAGTAGTCCTTATGCAGCCCGTGACCGCCATGCTGCATGCGTTGCAGTTTGTTGCAGGCTGTAATAAGCTTGGTGCGGGGCCACCAGACCATGGCCCCGTAGGCGATCATGGGTCGGATCACTGCGGTGTACAGCCAAAGTGTGATTTTGGGGGATAGGTCCCACTTCTTGCCTATAATTTTCCTGCATTGCGAGAATGTGATGCAGGCCCTGTTTAGTTTGCTGTCTAAATGACTACTCCAGTTTAACTTACTGTCAAGAATGAACCTGAGGTATTTGACTTCGTTGGCCAGCTGAAGTTCTGTATTGAACAATTTCGGTAGGCGGATGGGGCCTAAAGCTCGTTTATGGGTGAACATGACTAGCTCAGTTTTAGTGGGATTCACTGAGAGGTCATATTCTCTGCACCATATCTCAACGATACGGAGTGCTTGTTGGGTGAGGTTAAAGATCGTGCTCGTCACCTTCCCTGAGACAAGGATGGCGAGGTTGTCCGCAAAAACCTATTGTGTTGTAGTGATTGGCATTGAGTCTGGCAATTGGGTCAGTATTTGAGAGGCTCCAAATTCATGTCTCTCAACATTTCTCGAGAACGTGTGTATGTATTTTTTTTAAGAGTTACCTTTAATAGTCAAATAATCAACGAAAATGTTGCTTTAAACCACGATTGTAAATAATTGATAATAAAAAAAATAATAAGCAAAAACCAGTAAAATTGCCGTTTTTTCACGTGTCGCCTCGGCACCCGCGATCTATATTATATATATATATTATATACATATATAACAGGTCCCTGGCGTATTCTAATATCGTCCATTAGGGTAAAGAGGTGTATGTTTGTTCTAACAAATATTTCAACTTCAAGAATATACAAAGACGGAAAGGTGAGTAATTTTAGAGACTTGAACACAGGTGCACAACTGTCGGTATTTTTAAGACTACTGATTGATCTTAAGCAACGTTTTTGGGCTTTAAATATTCTCTCCCTATCGGTACAGTTGCCCCGAATCTCAAGACTGACGCAACTAGACCGTGATAAGCTTCCACCACGGTGCGAGTGCTTACTTTTTTTGCCAGGTTATAAAGCACGTACGCTGACTTGCTTAACCTCTTACATACATCCTCTGCTTGTAGTTTCCAGGTCAGTTTGTTATCAATTACAATACCAAGGAATTTTGTAACATTTGTCGATTCTACCTTTTGTCCCTCAAATTCAACATTGTAATTTTCAGCTCCTAGTCGCTGGTGAAAATGCATAACTTTTGTTTTCTGGATGTTTATTATTAGATTATTTCTATTAAGCCAGTTTATTATGTTTTTCAATGTATTATTAATTTCAGTATCGTAATTATTTTTATCGCCGCATTTTACTATTGCCGTACTGTCGTCTGCAAATAGTACCATAGTTTGTTGTATTTGACGCGGCAAGTCATTAATATACAAAAGAAACAATAAAGGTCCAAGGACACTACCTTGCGGTACGCCATATTTGACTTCTCTGCAGCCGGATAGGTATTTATGTTCTTTTTTAGTTTTCATACATATCCTTGATACTTCTGTGTATTGCTTTCGATTAGTAAGATATGACTTAATTAGATTTAAGACATTTCCTCTAATGCCGTACGTGTAGAGTTTATTTATAAGAGCGTCATAGTTTACGTAATCGAATGCTTTCGTCATATCAGTATATATGGCGCATACAGGCCTTTTATCGTCTACACTTGGCATTACGTTGTTCAGTAGGTCGTATATTGCCATATTGATATTTTTATTTTTTCTGAACCCCTTTTGTTCGTCACTTAATTAGTTAGGTAATAGACTATTTGTAAATAAATTGTTCGGTTTGAAGCGAGATATTGAAACGAACGAATGCTTACCTGCTAGTATAATTATTGACGAACAAAAATATATTTCAGTGAGTTCTTGATACTTCATATTGAGGTGAAAAACACGTGCCATGTATAACGCGAAAATAACAAGAAATTCCACAAAAACAGAATTTTTGGCGCTAGGTCACAAACGCATAAACTTACAAACCGGTGACAGTGCTGCCTGAGAAACAATACAACGTTGCGTCATTACGAGCCAGGGCAGCTGTGATTGGTCGTTCGTACGACATGTGAGACCCTCTGCCCCGTCTTGCCCGCTACGCTACCCCGTCTTACTTTTTTTTTTTTTTTTTCATTATTTACTTTTCATTCATTAAAAACTACTAGGGGTACCTATATACGCCTAGACTATACCTAAATTCAGAAACAACCTATCTGTATTTCTGAAATAGACGTAGGTTACATTTCAGACTAACTTTGAAAAAAGGGAGCTCATTACAATCCGATAACCGAATATAATGTGGCTTACAGCCTCATTTGTGTGCTGGGTTGACGGGAAATGAAACTACTGGAGACTTCTTTCTTCATATATTGGAGCACTTTCTTCACAGGTAGCCGGGCGTCGAATGCGCCGAATCGGCAAAATGTTCCTTTTTTTATACAATTTTTGCTAAGTGCTTACTAGCTAGACGACCAATCAAAAAATAGTACATTAAATGCGTTAGCCAATCAGCGCGAGGTATGTACATTTTTCTTACATGCCTCGAACCTTTACCTTAGTGACATTTTTCGCGTTTTTCACTAAGTTTTCCTTTATTTACATAGGTAAACTATATATAATTAGGGTCTATATATTAGAATCTATCCTAGAAAAATATAAAATACGATATAAACACAACATGAAACATAAACACTTAATTACCACTAAACTAATCACGAACAGATCACTACGGCACTATTTACTTAAACTATCGTTCGTCTATTACTTATTTACTGTCCTATTAGCGTCTATATATCACTTTATGTACACTATTCTTAAGTCACTTGTCCCGTACACTGTTATTTAACACTTGTCCCGCACATCACTCCCGCCGTGCGACCGCGTCGCATCAGCTGTCGGTGCGGGCTCGTTGCTCGAAGACAGGGGCAGGATCACCAGCTTCCTCACCGGCCGGCGTAGAATACCTCCCTTGGTCAGCACGTCCACTGTTCGCACGATGTTGTCTGGACCCGGATACGTAGCGACGATTCTTCCTCGTATCCACACGTTGCAGGGCAGGTTCGGGTCGACGATCTGCACGAGGTCGTTTACTTGCACTGCTTGCCCTCGTCCATGTGGCTCCCGCCGGTGTTGGAGTTCTGGAAGATACTCCCTCACCCAACGTGACCAGAAGATGTCTGCCAATCTCTGCGAGGCTCGCCAGCTGGATCGTGAAATGACGTCTCTGTCGGTGAAAGTGCCCGGTAGTGGCACACGTCCCGGTCCTCCCAGCAGGAAGTGGTTAGGAGTGAGGGCCTCCGGGTCCTCTGGGCTGACTGATACATGAGTCAGCGGACGACTGTTGACGGTGTTCTCTACTTCCGCGAGTAGAGTTGTGAGGACCTGTTCTGTCGGATGGCGTTCGTGCAGTGTTGCGGTGAGTGCTGTCTTGACGGAACGAACCATTCGTTCCCACGCCCCTCCCATGAATGGGGCTCCAGGTGGTATGTAGCGCCAGGAGATAGTTCTTTTGGCTGTTGCCGCGTCGATTTCCCGTCGTAGTTCCTTGTCAGCGGCCTTTAGGTTAGTGCCGTTGTCTGACCATATTTCAGTCGGGCAGACTCTGCGCGCGATCATTCTCCTCACCGCCATCACCGCTGTGTCAGCACTAAGTGATCCAGCGACTTCTAGGTGTATAGCTCGCGTTGTGAGACATGTGAAGATGGCTACATATCTCTTCTGTCGAGTGCGTCCGACGGTCACTGAGAGGGGTTTCGGACCCCTCTCAGTGACCATAGTCGACTCCGGTGAAGGTGAATGGTCTCTTGTGGTGAGCTAGGCGGCACGCCTAGCTCCCCGGTCCCCGTAGGTCCCCGGTCCTTGGATATGGTGGTACTTGAGTTTTCATTCTGCAGAATAGGCACCTTCGTATTATTGTACGTGTGATAGGGCGTAGTCTCAGTACCCAATATTGTTGTCTGCACTCGTTGACCGTAGCCTCCACACCAGCGTGATGAAGTTGTCGGTGAACAGCTTGTATCCAGAGCTTGACCGTAGGATGATCACCATCGATTACCAGTGGGTTTTTGAACTCTTCCTTCACGTCTTGAGCTGCTCGGATGCGGCTTCTGAGTCTCAGTGCTCCATTTATAGTTTCGACGCTTAGTTGTCGGAGGCGGCTCTCTGTGTTTGTTGGTTTTCCGTTGGTCAGACTATCTATTTCTTCCGCGAAGGACTCTTCTTGAGAGGATCGCATCAGTAATTCTTCAGCTTTCTTGAGGAGCTCGGCTGTGATCGGTATGTGTTTCTTCGCTTCTCGAGTCGGCTTCTTTGACGTCGTAGACACCCCCCCTTTTTCTGTGATTCTGGCCTTCTTCCAGGTGGGATCAACTTCTTTGTTTTTCTTTGTTCTTCTGTAGTTTACCTTCTGTTTCGTGGCTCTGCAGAGTTGAATGAATTGTAAAACACGTCCCGTTGAGTATCGGAGTCTGTCCCAGCTGGAGAACGTCTCTGGATTGGGGAGGCCTTCTGCAAGTTCCAGACGCCTTCTGTTGATTACGTGGTGAGTCTTCTCTTCGCCGGAGCATTCTTCTGGTGCTATTTTTGTACTCTCTGTCGGCCAGAAATCTTCTGTTTGATATAAGAAGTCTGGCCCTCTGAACCATCGGTGTTGTCTGTTGAATGTTGATGGCACGTCTCGTGTGGCGTCATCCGCCACGTTCAACTTCGTTGGGACCCAGCGCCAGTCGTTGAGCTTGGAACTTTCTTCTATGGCTGCTAGGCGATGAGCTACGTAAGGCTTGTATGAACGTGAGCCTGTTCTTATCCAGGTCAGCACCGTCTTGCTGTCTGTCCAGAACACCTTGCGATCGGATTTCTTCTCATGTTCTTCGATTACTGCCTCTGCAAGTCTGGTTCCCATGACCGCTGCCTGCAGCTTTAACCTCGGGATTGACGTCAATTTCAACGGTGCTACCTTCGCTTTGGCTATGATGAGGGAGAGGCTGACTTCGCCGTCCGTCACTACTGCTCTCCAGAAGAGGACCGCAGAGTAGGCCGATTCGCTGGCGTCGCTGAAGACGTGGAGCTCCAGGGAAACTGCGTCACTGTAGTGGAGATATTGTCGCGTGATCGCGACTTCGTGGAGGTTCTTCAGCTGCCTCATCCACGTCTCCCACTGCTCTGCCAGGTCGTCATCTATGTGGTCGTCCCACGCTGTCCCTCTGCGCCAGACCTCTTGAAGAAGCTGCTTCGCCTTTATCGTGACGGGTGAAGCGAGTCCCAGCGGGTCGAAGACGGACATTACTATTCTTAGCGCTTCCCTCTTTGTCGGCTGTTTGTCTTCTATGAGTGTTGAAGGTATTCTGGCTAGGTTGAGGTTGAAGGTGAGTTCGTCCGAGTTGATTTTCCAGATGACGCCCAGGACTCGTTCAGTTTTTTCTTCTGTTCCATATCTTCGGTTCGGTTTTCTTCACCAAGTGATTCTAGTAGCGACGCTGAGTTTGATTTCCATTGTTTTAACTCGAAGCTTGCTTTCATGTGTACCTCTCGTACACTCTTCGTGATACGTTTGGCGTCCTCGAGGCTCCTGAAGCTGTCCAAGTAGTCGTCGACGTAATGTTTGTGCACGATGGCTGATGCGGCTTCTGGGTGAGTTTCTTTGTGCTGCTTGGCGTTAAGGTTCTTAACGTAAATTGCTGCTGACGGCGAACTCGATGCTCCGAAAATTAATGACGTCATTCTGTATTCTTCTGGGGGCCGGTCGTCTCGACGATCCCCGCGCCAGAGGTACCGCAGTGCGTCTCTGTCTTCTGTTCGCAGCTTGACTTGCATGAACATCTCCTTGATATCTGCCGTGACTGCGACCATGTGCTGCCGGAACCGCATGACGACACCTGGTAGTGACTGCAGCAGGTCGGGACCTGCGAGTAGCATGTCGTTGAGCGCCACCCCTTTTGTCTTGGCTGCGGCGTCATGCACCACCCGAAGTTTCTCTGGCTTCATCGGGTTGATCACTGCGAAGTGTGGCAGGTACCAAGTCTTGTCTGTTGTCTTCTGTTCCGGAGCAGGTTCTGCGTACCCCTTTGTGATGAGAGCGTCCATCTGTTCGACGTACTTTTTCTTCAAAGTGGGTTCACGATCGATTTTCTTCTCTATGCTGAAGAGCCTTTTCAATGAATTTTCATAGTTGTCTGGAAGTTTGACCTCTTCTTTGCGCCAGAGAAGGCCAGTCTGGAATCTTGTTTCCTCTATCTTTGTTGTGGTCTTCTCTAAAATACGAAGTGCTCGCTCTTCCGGATCTGTCTTCGGTCTCTTGGGTTTTATGCACAGCGCGTCCAGCTCGAAGTACTGTTTCACAAGGTTCTCTAAGTTCTCTTCTGGATCTTCTGTGATGTGTGACACAAAGTCAATCTTCTTCCCGAAGGTTTGTGTTTGACTGCCGTGAAGTACCCACCCTAGCGGCGTGAGAGATGCCACCGGGTGGTTGTTGTCTCCTCTTCTTACTTCCGACGTCAGCAGAAGGTGCCAGTTGTCTTGTCCAATTAGTACTCGTGGTTTTGCGTCGGCGTATGTGAGATGCCCTCGGATATCAGATAAATGTTGACACCCTTCTACTAGTTCCTGTGGCACCCGTTGAGATGAAACTTGTAAGTTCTTCACTGTGCGTGCTTGTATTCGTTCTTCGTGATCGTTGAGCCCTCTCAGTTTCATGGTTACTCTTCTTGAAGCCGATTCTGACGTCTTCATGTCATTGATGGTTTCTATCTTCAGTGGGTCTATGGGGCCCGTCGCTCCGATGCTCGTCACTATGCCCTCGTCGACCAATATGACTGTTGACCCGTCGTCCATTAGTGCGAAGGTGTCGATGTCTCCTTTCGGTCCCTTCACTTGGATTGGGAGGATTTTCAGGAACGATTGTTTCTTGACTGTCCAAGTTGAGTTGATGACCTCTGCCGCTTCTTCTTTATTCTCTGTCTTCTCTGTCTTCTTTTCATAGTGCAGCATCTTGTTGTGGGAGTACTTGCAGCCGTTGACGCCGCGCGTCTTGGGTTTGCAGCTATGTGTCTTGTTTCTATAGCGAAGACACCTGAAGCAGTGTCGCTTAGACTTGGCCATGTCCCATCTTGCGTCTGCATCTAATTTCTTGAGCTGTTCGCATTCTGTCGCATTGGTGTTGTTGTAACATCACTATTTAGTAATTAGTTAGTATGTACACCACTAGATAATAATCTATGGTTCCGCTCTGCATCGGTCCGTCACTGCTATGTCGGATCCCGTCTGAAATACCACGACTGAACGTGCTCTGTGAAACTGTGAATGCTGACGACTGTTTCTAAGTCTATGACCTTGTGTTTTGTTGTGTAATCCCTCAGACTTGTGACTTTTTTCATCATTGAGATGTAGATATGGACTCTGACATTTTCTATTTTGATTATTTGATTTGACGTTGGATCTCTCAGATATGTGACTATTTTCATCATTGAGATGTTGATTATTTTCAGTACATCTCTCAGACTTGTGACTGTTTTCATCATTGAGATGATAAACTTGACGTTGACTTTGTTGACTTTTGGACTTGACGTTGGATCTCTCCGACTTGTCACTGTTCTCATCCTTGAGATACGGTGACTGTGACTGTCCCTTTATATGTACCACTACTGCTGTGTTTTTGTGTCCGTGTCTACTGCTCTGACTGTGTGAGTGAGACTGACTATGTGTTGCTGTATAATGACTACTTGACTGACTACTATGTGCATTATGATCCTCATGATTATCTGAATGACTTTTACTCGACTTTAATTGACTGTTCAACATGCCAACAAAATATTCTTGACTACTATTATCTGAATTAAACGATTGCAACTGACTGACTTTTTTATTCTTGAGACAATATTTAGCAAAATGACCAAAAGATTTACATGACCTGCATTGAACGCCTTTAGCTGGACATTTGTAGCGATGAGACTGCCCACAGCGGCTGCATGTCTTCGAGTTGCTGATGTGGTCGCTGTTTGAAGCTGATGCTGACTTGCGACTGCTCGAAGCTGACTGGCGACTGCTCGACCTGCGACTGGAAGCTCGCTGTTGACCATCTTGTCGACTACGGTTCCTCCGACTGAGATGCATGACGTTTTCACTGGCGACACTGGTACCTTTGACGATTTTTTCAGCATCCTGCTGAGCGATTATGAGTGTCCTCGCCAGCTCTTGCATTCTCTGATATGTCAAATCAGGTTCTTGCAGTAACCTCTGACGTACATGTGACGAATCTATATTGAGGTTTGCTATAAAAATATCTCTGATTAAAGACTCCCTGAGCGTGCCAAACTCACATTCTCTGCTTTTATTTTCCAAATCCGTGAGGAATTCGTCGATGTTTTCGGATTTTTCCTGCCTACGTGTGAAGAATAGGTATCTACACATCGTCACATTTTTTCTTGGTTCAAAGAATTTGTCGAATTTGGACTTGACTTCCTGGAGTGTGCTTCCATCAATCTTTAAGTTAAATGTGTTAAATATATTGAGACCACGCTCACCAATTAAATGCAGTAGAATGGCAATTTTCCGCTTCTCGCTGGACTTGTCCAGGCCTGTGGCTAGCAAATATAGTTCCAGCTGCTGCCACCATTTTTTCCACGCCTCCGCATTATTATTTGCTGGATCCGACGAAATATGGAGTTTTTTCAGACGCGTGCTTAATGTTTGGTCATGTCCGCCATCATTGTCGTCACTCGTGGCTTGGTTCGGCATTTTCTGGACCGATCTTCTTTATTTGTTTTTTCTTACACGACTTCTGACACCATGTGTGTTGCAGTTCTCACAAGCACACAACGGATCATTAGTCAGTCACTCAGATATAAGTCATACAGTAAAGAATGTCAACACTGTGGATAGTAACCATGCAAAACAGTCATGGGAAATTAACCTAGTAGTAGGAAATAAACAAATTAAATGCATCATAGACTCTGGTGCAGATGTCAACATTATGTCAAAGCAAACATTTTATAACCTGTCAAAAGTGTCACTTGTCAAATGTCAAATAAATGTCACAGGATTTGGTGGAAAATCCATTCCGATTCTAGGCAAAGTGAACATAAATTGTAAATTATGCGTTAATAACAATGACGTCGTCGAATCTATAATGTTTATAATAGCAGATTTAGATTGTCCAAATGTTCTTGGTCTACCAACATGTGAAAGGTTAGGAATTATAAGACGTGTCTTTTCAGTATCAAAGCAGGGTTTTTGTAAACAAATTCTCACACAATATAATGATGTTTTTCAGGGACTTGGATGTCTACCTCCAGTCTGTCATCTTAAACTCAAGCCTGATGCAGTACCATGTGTTGATCCGCCCAGGAAAGTTCCATTTGCGTTACAAGGCAGATTACACGAAGAGTTGGATCGCATGATGGAGATGCAAGTTA
The DNA here is from genome assembly GCA_932294355.1 of Aporophyla lueneburgensis. Lineage (NCBI taxonomy): Eukaryota > Metazoa > Arthropoda > Insecta > Lepidoptera > Noctuidae > Aporophyla > Aporophyla lueneburgensis. The sequence goes on from OW028747.1 coordinate 15,611,731, forward strand.
TTGAGAAGGTTACAAAACCAACAGAGTGGGTTAACTCAGTCGTCATAACTGTAAAAAGTTCAGGTCAGTTAAGAATTTGTCTAGACCCTAGAAATTTGAATAAAAACATCATGAGAGAATTTTATCCACTTAAGTCAATTGATGAGATTAGGTCTCAGCTCGAAGGGGCTGTATGTTTTTCTCATTTAGATGCATTTTCGGGTTTCTGGATGCTACGTCTGGATGAATACAGTTCTGAATTATGTACCTTTCAAACACCATTTGGTAGATATAAGTATTTAAGATTACCATATGGCATAAATGCCTCGTCTGAAATCTTTCAAAGAGTCATGATGAATCTATTCGGTGATATCGAAGGAGTCTTAATATTCATAGATGATATTTTGGTTTATGGACCAAATGAGTCAGTTCATAATGAAAGATTACACAAAGTCATGCAAAGAGCTTGTCAAGTCAATTTAAAATTTAACAAGTCAAAATGTAAATTTTTAGTCACAGAAGTATGTTTTTTGGGTTATGTCTTCAGTAAAGATGGTGCCAGGGCAGATCAAGAAAAAGTCAAAGCCATTGTCAATATGCCCACACCAAAAAATGTCAAAGAGTTACAGAGAATATTAGGTATGATTAATTATTTAGGACCTTTCATTAGTAACTTGTCAGAAAAAACACAAATATTAAGAAATCTTTTGAAAAAAGATTCAGTCTGGACTTGGGATGAGAATTATAGTCAATGTCTCAAAAAACTGAAAGATGAGATTACAAACTCACCAGTTTTAGCTCATTACAATCCTAAGATTCCATTAGTCTTGTCAGTTGATTCGTCGAAATCAGCATTAGGAGCAGTCATATTACAGAAAAACAAACCTATAGCATACAGTTCAAAAACTTTAACTGAAACCCAGGAAAGATATGCGCAGATAGAAAAAGAGCTACTAGCAATTCAATTTGGTTGTGAAAAATTTCACCAATATGTATATGGTAATAGAGTCACAGTACATACTGATCACAAGCCATTAGTCTATTTATTCAAAAAGCCATTGCATGATGTCCCCGCTAGATTACAGCGTATGATGTTAACTGTACAAAAGTATGATTTAGAAGTAATACATGTACCAGGTAAAGAAATGTATATATCAGACACTTTGTCAAGGGCAGCTTTGAAAGACAATTACACACCTGAAAATGAGTCAGAAATGTCTTGTCATGTCAATTTAATGTATGCTAATTTAGCAATAACAAAGGAATACAGCACAAAATTGACACAGGAAACCAAAAAAGATGAATCCTTACAAATATTAAAAAAATATTATAATGAAGGATGGCCTAAAAACAAGAACAATGTCAGTTCATTAGTCAAACCATATTGGAATATTCAAGGTGAAATACATGTAATAAAAGATTTAGTGTTCAAAGGTTCAAAATTAATAGTACCACAGTCAATGTATAAAGAAATGTTAGAAAAAATACATCAAGGTCACCAAGGTATAAATAAATGTCTGAAAATAGCTAAAGAATCTTTGTATTGGCCAAATATGTCAAGTGAAATTAAGAATTTAGTCGAACAATGTCTTGTATGTGCAAAATTCAAACCATGTAATCAAAAGGAACCACTACAAAATTTTGAAATATGTAAATATCCATGGCAACAAGTCGGTATTGATTTAATGCATTTTGAAAGTTCAGTTTATTTAATTGTCACAGATTATTACTCAAAATACATAGAGATAGCATTATTAAATAAAAACAGTACTGCTCAAAATGTAATTACTCATTTAAAATCTATTTTTGCTCGTCATGGAATACCATTGTCACTGGTGTCAGATGGTGGACCTCCTTTTCAGTCAATTGATTTCAAAAATTTCTTACAAGAATGGGACATAGAACATGTTGTTACTAGCCCATATCATTCACAGTCAAATGGTCAAGCTGAAAGTTCAGTAAAAATAATAAAAAACATGTTAAGGAAATGTAAAGAAAACAAAACAGATCCATACATAGCTTTATTACAGTATAGAAATACACCAAAAAATAATTTGTCATCACCAGCTCAATTGTTAATGTCAAGAAACTTGAGAGACAATATTCCAGTATCATATAAGAGATTAAAGCCAAAAGTAGTAACATTTCAGGATTACAAACAGTCAGTCAAGAAAAATGATGAGAACAAATCTAGGAATTATGATAAAAATACTAAGTCAATGTCGATGTTATATTACAATGACCATGTCTATTTTAAAAGAAATCCAAAAAGTAACTGGGAACAAGCTATTGTCAAACAAAGATTAATGAACAATAGGTCGTATGTGGTTGAGGATGTCAATGGTGTACAGTATAGGAGAAATAGAATACACTTAAGACATAAGTATTCCCAAAACTATGCAAACCCTCCTATGCAATCCAACTCGTCGCAGGAGAGAGAGGAAGGTGACAGACAGGAGTCAAGACTTCAAGAATCCTCATCTCATATATCCTCAAGCGTAACAACCAGGTCAGGTCGAATTGTAAAACCACCAAGAAGGTTAATAGACGAAATAGATAAACCATTAACTAAGTAGTATTAAGAAGGTTGTCTAGATTAAATGTAACTAAGTATTAATAAGAATGTTGTCTAGTTATAATATAACTATAAGTATCATAGAGCATGTTGTCATGTAGGTAGAGTCACTTGTCAATGTACATCTTATTAATTGTTTGTCAGGGGTTTAATTTGAACTCAACAAGGGGGATGTTGTAACATCACTATTTAGTAATTAGTTAGTATGTACACCACTAGATAATAATCTATGGTTCCGCTCTGCATCGGTCCGTCACTGCTATGTCGGATCCCGTCTGAAATACCACGACTGAACGTGCTCTGTGAAACTGTGATCCTAGTCTGATTAAACCAAGTCTACTCAACATTATCTTTCATTTCTACAAACACAACAGGTGTGTCCCGCTTCTTCACATACGAGGCACTTCTGCGTCGGTGTTTTCTCAGTCACGTTGTTGACTCTTTGCATCCTCTTCTGTGGGGCAGCTATAGTGGGTGCTGCCATCTGTTCGGGCAGCGCGTAGGGTCCGCACAACTCCGCTTCCCTCTTGAAAAACTTCTCTATCTTGATGAGGCAAGGATCTTCACGAAGTTGTATTGCTGCGAAGTCGTAGTATCTGTATCGGAGAGTCGGTGTCAGCTTGTCCACGACTGTCTTCGCGAGTTCGGGGTTGTACATGTAGTTGAAACAACCCAGAGTCTTCAGTGTTGCCACCACGTTGGAAACTTTAGTGGCGAATATGCAGATATCTCTCGGCGACTCGGTGAGGCGCGGCAGACCTCGAAGCGTCTCCATCTCCAACATGGCTATTGACTCTGGTCTTCCAAATCTTGATTCCAATGTCTTCATCACTTCGGCTGGGTGAGCGTTGGTTATGAGTAGAGGTAGACCCTCGACCGCTTCTTTGGCTTTCCCTTTGAGATTTCTTCTGAGTCGATTCGTGTTTTCAACCGTGCTGAACATTGCTTCCGTCTCGTGGTAAGCGGCGCGGAAAGGCAGCCATTCTTGATGAGATCCATTGAAGGTCGGTAACTCGACGAACTTGGGCCGTTGAGCTGCGCTGACTGCCCGAGAGATGGCTTCGGCTAGGATGGCTATGTCGGTTTACCCTCCCGCCGGTGCCTGACGTGTTTCTCCATGTTTCGTTGTCGCTTGTTCTCTCGTACGGGCAACCGTTGGATCTTCTATAGGGCGGCGTGGTTTTTTAGTGTTCGCTAACGTCGGACGATCCACTTGATTATCCAACCAGTCGTCCACTCTTGCGTTAACTTCTGACTTCGAGTAGAGGGTGACGTCATCTTCTTCCTCTTCTGAGTCTTCTTTCTCTGATGTAACTAGATGTGCTGCGGCGAGTTCCACTTGAAGACGTAATAAGTCTTCCTTTGCTTTTGCGAGCTTGAGTTGCTTCGTTCTGCTACGTGTAGATCCCCCAGCTCCCCCTTTGATACTAGGGGGGCGCAGGTTTCGTAGTCCGGTCGGCTTTGGTGGACCGGCGGCTGTCTTCTCAATTCGCTTCACTGTAGAGTAGACTTGTGTAAGTAATGCGAGTGATGCATTGCGCGTCATATATCTCGGCCGCGTACTGTAGCATTACACATGACTCGACTCAATCAACCATGGCACATGACACTAAAACATGACGCGCGGGCTGCGGCGCGCTGTTCGGTGTTCGTAATATCTCTGTAATCTTTGCTGTGTGTGCAAGCGAGAAGGAACATGCTCCAGTCGGTTGGCTGCGAGATAAGTTAACTATTATCTAGAACCGTATTGTTATTGAAATAAGGTTTACGTTTTATTGAAACCGCGGACTGCCTACATGATGTTTCAAATCATGACTCGAACTGTATGACACTATGACAGTTCGAGTCATGGTCAATAATCACTATTGCAATTCATGTCTATCGTTTTAATTCAATAATCCCTTATATTGGGGGCTAAATATGAAAGGAAATCGACTACTTATATGAATATGAAACAAAATCAAATGTACGTTCCGGCGAAGCGAGGGCGCATTGCGTTTGACCCATGTCACATCACATCACAATATAGGCAATGCGATATCTCATGTAATGATGTATATCTTTTACAACGCGGCATTTCATTATACAAAAACCATCGCGCGTGGTGCGTCATCTCGCGTCATGTTTGGAGTCATGGTGTAATGAAACATTACTCGGGACGAAATGTCATGCCATATGACATTACTTTAAAAGGCACTGTTTTGCGCATGTCTACTGTAGAGCTTTCTGTTTCTGGACGGGTTTCACTAACGTTGACAGTGACGGGTGGCTTCGTTAGTTGCTGGGGCTTCGCCCCCGCAGTTAGCGTCGTTGCAGCGGACGGAGTTACGGAGGCGGCGGCGGCGTGCGAGGCGGGGGCGCTTGCGGCTGATGCGGAGGCGGCGGCGGTCGAAGTAGTTGCAGCGGTCGCGGAAGTCACGGCGGATGGATCGGTTGTCGCGGAGGTGTCGGTTTGTTCCGAAGTCTCCGTGGCGGTTGTCCCTGTGACTGTTGATTCCGTGCTGGCTTCCGCGCTGGTGCCGGTCGCAGAGTCGATAATCTCGGGCGACGACGGCTTCTGTTCTTCTGACGGCTTCTGTTCCCCCGACGGTTTACGGCCCTTACCCACAGAGCGTGTAACGGGCATGTTGCCGGCTTGATTTTCTTCGAATATCTTGAATCTTTAAAGTACTCTTCTTTTTTCGTGAAATCTTCTGTATTTCTGCTCTTCGTAATTCTTCCCGCAATATCCGCGTTCGAAGGACCATTAAATGTGGCTTACAGCCTCATTTGTGTGCTGGGTTGGCAGGAAATGAAACTACTTTTTTTTTTTGACAATGACATCTCGTAGTTAACCCGTGGGTTTTTACTACTTAAGCGGGCTTTCCCTTCCCCCGGACCGCCGCAAGGTGTAGACGTGCCCCAGTATATTTCGCATTTTAGTTCAAATTTAAATATTTTTGTCAGTTTAATTGAAGTAAAAAAATAGGAGTGCATAGTCTCCAAGGAGCTCTCTAAAACTTACATTGCCGCTAGAGCGAGTCAGCGACAATTACTCCAGCGATCGTGCACCCCTGGTACCTGAGCTGTCTCATCGTTGTGAAGACTCCACCCTCAAGAACACGTAAGAGGCCAATTAGCTGCGCGGGCACACTTCCTACAGTACTGGCTACGCCCCCTCATTAGTCGATTGGAGAACTGGGTTAATTAGCTAATGACCTCATTAGCTAATTAAGGACCCGCCTAACGATCGGTGATCCAATCCGCGCCTACACCAGTCTACGTGCACACATCAACATAGATACTGCAGACGGCATCGTCTTCAACTTCTGCTTGCCGGGTATAACTTCAACTTTTCGCTACAAATGCCGTTGTTACGCACTCCCTCGCCAACGGGCACTGCGGGAACGTCCACTCGGGTGGAATCCGCCCCCAATCTATGCGATGAAATCAAGCATGATGGCAATGTTACAACCAGAACGAACAAGCGCATGCGGGAAGGCTCTATGGAAAATGATGCCAGGCCTCAACCCCCTGATTTTATGAAGGAAATGAGACAAATGTTGTCGGATTTTAAAGTAGAACAAGATAAAAAATTCGAAGAACTTCAAGGCACTATCAATGAAATTAAGGAAAATACAAATGATATTTTCAAAAATGTGTTAGATATGTCGAAGCAGTATGAGGAGATGAGAACAAAACTGGAACATTTAGAAGCAGAAAGGAAGAATAACCTCGCCTACATTCAAAACCTCCAGGACAGGGTAGAAACGATGGAGAGAAATCAAAGGGCATCCAGCGTCGAAATAAGAAATATACCTACTTAAACCTCTGAAAGCAAAAGTGACCTGGCGAATACGGTCAGCAGTGTTGCTAAGGTGTTAAATATGTCAATACAGTTAACAGATATACGAGATATCTATAGAGTTCAAACAAAAACTTCAAACAAATCAATAATAGTTGACTTTACCTCTGCCCTAACAAAAGAAAACTTTCTGCAGTCACTTAAAAAATTCAATAACCAAAACAGAAGCAATAAACTTAATACTCAGCACCTACAACTGGATGGACCACCGAATCCTATTTATATTTCGGAAAATCTCACATTCGAGCAAGAAAACTATTCTTCATGGCACGAGACTTTGCTACAGAGTACAACTACAACTTCTGTTGGACATCTCGAGGTCGAGTTTACTTGCGAAAGAAACAAGGTGAGCTTTATTCCCGTATTGATGCAGAAGAAGATCTAGTAAAGCTCAAGTCAGAACAATGACTAGTTAAATTCAAAATTTCTTTTCTATTTTCATTACTTATACTAAGAATGAGAACATTATTATTATATTATTGCATGTATTACACTAGTCCAAAAACAACACAAACAACCACTGTACTCACACTCACAGATACCCAAAACGCCCACATAAAAAAACCCGACATAGGATATATTAACATAAATTGTACACAGGTGATCTCTTACTATTTTGGCAATGTAAGAGATCATATAGGTTTATTATTTAAATGTTTGTACTCGACCATACATTCATTTCTGACCCATGACAATTCAGTCAATCTGTTAATACATAATCTACCGATTGTGAATTATGTTAGCTTATTTAGTTTACATACAAAGATAATTATATTAACTACTGTTCATAAATGGCGACTTTAAACTTTAATTTTAACACTGTAGCAAATAACATTGATAACATGAAAATTGCCACATCTTTTGTTACCGAACCGGGTCAGGGGGCCGATTCTACTAACAAATTTGTGCAAAAATCGCAATAGCACCGCGACTGGATCACGACTTTTAAGGGTTTTCTCATTCTGCTAATGAACAACGATCCAACTGCGGCTACGTTTTAGTGGACGCCAACGATCGATCGAAACAATGTAAAAATCTATTCTGCTAACAAAGTCGTACATGAGCGTGACGTTTAGTCACATTCTGCTATTATTTTGACACTCGCTATAATCGAATCAAAGCTGAAATTCGGCATTTCATCTGTCAAAATTTGCGGTTGAACATAAGTCAGTAAAATGCAACTTTTATCGCATCGATCTAGGACTGCTTTAGTTTTATTTCCTAAAAATATAATGTTTATACAGATTTCGTTGAACTTGCCCATGTGGGTGACGTTGGAAAGGTAAGAGGAAGAAATTTTGCGTCAAGAGTATGCAGTAATGCTTTGGCCCTTACGGATCGTCAGTGCGTTACGACATACCAATTCTCCAGAGACCTCTTATGAGCTTTGATTGACGAGATCAGTGACCACACATGCTTCGTTTTTACGGTATTGATGACGGAAAAGGTAACATAGTTACAGTGTGTTACTACGTGAAACTCTATTGACTCAATCTTGGACCGCAACTTGCACCGGCTTTTTATGTGCCGCAATGTATATGCAGTGTCAAAACTTTTAATTTCTTGAGTTTTAGTAATAAACTAGCTACTGTCCACAACTTCATCAGCGTCTAATTTTGCTCCTCTGAACCTTCCCGTCGCACCGCATTGCCTGTCAGTTTTCGTCCATTTTTTGTTGCTGCTCCGCTCCTTTTGATTGTAGCGTAATGTTATATAGCCTATAGCCTTCCTCAATAAATAGGCTACCCAATACAAAAAGAATTGTTCGATTCGGATCAGTCGTTCCTGAGATTACTGCGTTTAACCAAATAAACCAACTCTACAGCTTTATAATATTATATAGTATAGATATAATGGAATATTTGGTAGTTAAAACAACACAAATTTACAGACTGCCCTTGTAACATATTACGCCTATGTCTATGCATGGCTTAGTTACGGCATAATAATTTGGGGAAACAGTAGGTACAGATGCACCAACATTAGCAAACATTTAAGTGATAAATCCCTGAAATGCAGTTAGAATGCCCAAAGCATGTTTTTAATTTAATTTGATTTTAGAATAAGTTAGATTATAAGTCCTACTCCTACTACTATATTTCTTTTGATGTGCCCGACAGGGTCCCACAATTGTAACTAAATCCAATGTTTACCACCTAAGCATATACATTGTGAAATGCAATAAAGTATTGAGTATTGGAATGGTTCATGAAATCAAAAAACAAATAATGGAATAAAGCATTTTTATTACTATAAGTATATCAATTTTAACGTCAGACCACTTGAGAAGTAGATACTTAGTATTTCATCTAAAATAGTAGGGTCGTTTCACCACTCATGTTGATACCGTGTGCCAGATAGAAATACATAATATATTAATACTGCATGCTCAACATTATAAGTGCACAACAGTCAACAGAATGTCTGCCTACCAAAAAATTTACCGACCACGATCAACTCTTAAGTCAGAAATTGATTTTTGGGTGTACTTAAGTAATGTTTCTGAAAAAATATATATTTATGTTAGAAGTGGCTAACTTATATTATTATTTTTCTCATCGGTGTGCTGGTACCTACTGCAAAATAATGTTTTTTCCCCACTGAGTCAACAGGTATAGGTAGTATGTTTTTGTTTTTGCAGATTGCCATGGAATGTAAATATTCCTGTATCCAGATTTCCATATTGAATAAACAGTTTAAATTCTTCTTGCATCATCAATACACACTTTCCTCAAACTGCATCTAAATGGTTTTACTGAAGACAGGGAAACATTCATAAGTTATTTCAAATCTGGAACAGTCTCGGGCAACATCTTCACACATTGTGTTGAAATCTTACTGAACAGTTAACAGCACATTATTTTGCATTAAATGCTGTACCATCTTGAAGATTCTATTTTCATTATAATTCTACAAGTACACACATGAAAACAAATATCAATTTCGTGCAATTAGAAAGAAACGGATTAACTACTCCCTCTCACAGAGTCACAGAGAGGAGGCCTGTATCGCAGCAGGGGGAACATTATAAGCTGCTTATATAATATGTATGTTAAGAGGATTAAGAGTATTATTATAAATCAATTAAAACTCTGAACTTGAACTAAAGTAAATAGTGTTGCTGTCAGTTGACAGTTGACACTTCTTTTTTTTTTTTTTTGAATTTTATGACCTGGTAACTGGACCTTTAGGTCAAAGTTGACACTTCTCAATAAGCTATGTCAGGTAGTGATGCGATTCGATTTTGTTTAACTCGATACTCGAGTAACTAAAGGCTCGTGATCATTTTATTTATTTATTTTCTCACGCGTTGTCACTCGATGTATAGCTTGGCAAAAAAGTCTGGAAAAAATGAGGGCGCCTGCTTAGCAGGTATGGCCACCCTGTATACTAGGACTAAAAGTGATAAGATACTTACTGTTTTAATCCACAAACACGAGATCCCGGAAATTCTCATCAATCAAGATTTCAAGACTTGATAGGCACACAGTCTTTTACTTTCATTGTATTTAGTAGACATTACTTTGCGCATTATTTCGCTGGAATAACCTTTTATCTAAGAGCGATTTTGCCATCATATTAACATAGTGAAAACTTATTTAGTTTAAAAATTAATTAAATTACACTCAGGGATTGCCGATTGAACCCAATACACAAGACATAACGTTCAGCAATCGCATTTGCGGTCACCACCTAGGGTATTCACAACCATTCGATGGTTGGTATGCCTGTATCAAATTGGACATGAATAATGCTGAATGAATTCTGTTAATGCTGACAGTTTATAGTCGCCAAGGTGACTTACAGCTGCTTACTGTCGGAAACTAATCGGAAGTCACAGAGTACCTATAACATGTCGCATTCGAAAGGTACGGGTAATATGGAATAAACTTGAACAGTTGACTAATGAAGGCGTCAGGTATGTCTATGTGGGGTACATAACATTATCACTATTCACATGACAATGAAAATGAAATAACACGCTAAAATGTTAGATTTTATTTAAAAAGAAAAACGTGACAAAACATCATTCTTGTATTCCTTTTCGGTGCTATGATAGATTTTTTCCATTAACACTGATGTGTCAGTTTTACATTTCTTATTTATGAAATCTAAATAGTGTAAAAATCTTTCTTACACATTTACGGTTCCCATTACAACCCATCTCCTCAAACTATAGGTAATATATTACGTAGAATAGGCACCTGAAAAATAATAAATATAAATTATACTTTTTTTACTGTGGTATGCGATAATGGCATGAACAAAAAAAAAATACTTGCCTGTTTCGTTATAGTGTTGAACTTTTTGTCTAATTGCACACAGATCAAAATCGTCTAATTCTTTCTTCCGCCAACTGTTTTGGTGTTCTTCCAGGTGTAGAAAAAATCCTTAATTTTTTTCACCTTCATTAACAATTTCTCTAATTGTACTGTGAGATTTACCTTGAAAAAAACATAAAGACAATCATATTAATTCCATGTAGGTACATTTTTCAATTTCAAGTATCAAACATCAAGAGTTAACGTACACGCGATTTGTCAAACTAGAAAATAAAACCTCAATAATCTATTAGTAAATAAAATAATAAAATCGCTTGAAACTTATATAAAATTTAGTATGAGAAAGGAAAAACAATGACTGGTATTAAATAAAAGATAAATTTCTTGGATAAATACCTGTCGTGTCGGCAGTTCTTTCGTAAACATTGTCAATCGGAGACAAAATTTGTTCCGCTTCAGATTCCGCCAAATTTCTTACGAAAACTTTGTATATCACAGCTCACACCACTACTCCTTATTGTTTTATTCATTTTTTATATGTTCAAAAGCATTAATAATTGATAGTTAATTAGAAATAAGTAAAATACAATTATGAACATAACGCAATGACAGATTAGCTACTTGTTGATGATAAACAAAGCAGTGCTGCCACCAAAAAAATATTTTAGTTCCAATGGTTACCACGACAGACTCTTTTTTGCCAAGCTATAGTCGTGTTTCGATAAGTATCACGGAGTTTTCAACAACTACACCAGTTCATAATTCAATATTAATAATATCGTGTAACAAACTGTCAAAGTAATGTGATGTATTGAATCACGGATGTTTTAAATAAGAGTGATTATGCATTACATTGTTCTGTAAGTATTAGTCAGTTGATAACGTGTAATTCTCCCCAAACAGCAAGAGTCGATTGTAGCCCTAATATTGATTGGATGCCGCATTTTGAATTTTGCTATGATTATTTTCTTTTAAGTTATTATTTAATGTCTCGTTTTTAACTAACAAAGCTGCTAGAAACCTCCCTAAAGGGAGGTACCTACTTTAGATTCAACTTGAAATAAATTGAGAAAATCAGTGCCTGACGATTTATAACTAGTAGTAGTAACATCACTAGCCAAACTGACAAGCCACCAAAAACTTCAATCCATTTCACGAAGATTTTTAACCACTTTATGCGAGAGTAAGCGAACTTAAAAACGGGATTAAACACCGGACCGTCATTATTTTTTTTTTAAATCAAAACAGATTAGGTTACTACCTCTATCTGTAAATAGGTACATATGTACTAAAGAAAATCATAACATCGTTAAAAACGCTTCAATAAATGAATTTTTAAGTAAAATACGATTAACAGAAATACTCTTCGAGTCTTTAACTTAACCGAAGGGTTTGATTTCGTAGCTTTAGCTAGTTAGGGACGTAGAACGAAACGTTTTTCTGAATTTTTGTTATCTAGTAAGTTAAAATGTTGTATTATTGTAACAAAAAAATATCAGTACAAAACTATAATTATGGTCAAGATATCTTTTTATATTAGAAAATCCTTTATTGCCACTTATTCGTGTTTAGTGACATTTTTAGATTCAACTTTTTTCTTTGTGGTAATAATAAAACATACTATTTGGCATGTTGGTAACACAGGAAGCCCACTTGTGTGTTCTCGTAACGAGTCAGTTGCGGTTTGGCGTAAGTTTAGTTTCCCTTGTGCTTATCAAATAGTAGAATGACTTTATAGGACATCATCGACCTGCGATCGAAATCTAACCGTTGTGAAAACACAATTGAGCGTGTAACTTTGCAAATTAGTAGAATCGCCCCCCAGTGCTCTAAACATTTGAGGAATGGCGAAACCGCGAATATCTTACACATGAACATACGTAGTCTTAATTGTAACTATGATAAGCTCAATGTTTTGCTAATGAGCCTGGACTTAAGCTGCGATATAATTGTGCTATCGGAGTGCTGGTTAAGTAAAGTTATGAACTTACCTGTTCTTGACGGTTATGTCTCATATAAATCAAACTTCTCTAATCAAAATGACGGCGTGGTTGTTTATGTATCCTCTAAGTTGGACTCATGCACATGTACTGAACCTACCTTTATTGATGGAAACTGTCTACTGCTCTAACTACAGAGTATCGCTATTAATGCCGTATACCGTTCGCCTTCGTACAAACAAGTGGACAACTTTTTGAGTAGCCTAAATAATGTTTTAACTTCCCTAAGCTCATTCAATATGGTTGTTATAATGGGTGATATCAATATCAACATAAGCCCCAACAGGAACGATTCTCGTGCCGACGAGTATCTTAGTCTGACAGCGTCTCATGGCCTCCTACCAGCACATGAAATACCTACACGGGGTGAAAGCTGTCTCGACCAATGCTCAAAACTAATAATATTTCAACGGTCTTTGTGTTGGATACGTTTATTACTGATCATTCTCCAACTTTGCTCTGTGTTGATCTAAAGTTGAGTCATTCTAAAACTAAAACGATTCGTAGGAGACTCGACATGAAATCCGCAATAGATGATGTTGGAAATACAGTTTTCACTGCAATTCTATCATCAAACGACGCCAATTTCGCGGCTGAAAACCTTGTTACCATATTATCAAACATAGTCGAAACAAACACTAAAAATGTCACATTTTCGCATAGGAATATAATTCTCAAACCTTGGATAACACCAGGCCTTTTAAGATGCATAAAAAATCGCGATAAACTTCACATAGAATCTGATAAAGACATTAAAAATATGGTCAAAAGAGTCACTTACACCCGTTATCGCAACTTTTGCAACGAACTTTTAAAACAACTAAAGAGAGAGTACGAACAGAATGAATTTGAAAAATCAAAGGGTGACCCCAAGGCTACGTGGGTTGTAATTAAGAATATTGCTCAACTTAATCAACAAAAATCTACACCTGATGAATTGCTGAACATTTCAGATGATCAAACCTCTTCTATAAATGCAGTTAATGACTTCTTTGTTAACATAGGGAAAAATTTAGCTACCTCTATCATGCGTAACCAAAACCAGAGTAATGCAAGTTCCACACAAATTCCCCTACCACAGACGAAGAACAGTCAGGACCCAAATTTAACAGGTACCTCAATGGCTTTACTAGATGTCGATGACAGAGAGGTTGAGTCAATTATTATGGGACTTCGTAACGATTGTGCCGTGGGATGGGATGGAATCTCTGCCAATTTCTTAAAGGAAATACGCACGTTTATTATACCTTCCCTGACTCATGTTATTAATTTGTGCTTTTTGCATGGAAAATTTCCAAGGGTATTCAAAAGAGCTCTAGTGCATCCTATCTTCAAGAGTGGGAACTGGGGCAGTGTCACAAACTACAGACCGATTTCAGTATTAACCACAATTTCTAAAGTTATAGAGAAAGCACTCAACGCACGTCTGGTTAAATTCCTGAATACAAACAAAATTCTAGCACAAAATCAATTTGGATTCAGACGTGGAAGATCAACTGAAGATGCAATTATTGATCTGACAGAGCATATCACCAGGACACTAGATCATGGTAGCAAATGCATCGGCCTATTTCTTGATTTGTCTAAGGCCTTCGACACTGTCTCGGTACCCATCCTTGTCGATAGATTAGAATCCATTGGAATAAGGGGAATTGTACTTGATATTTTTCGTAATTATCTAGCGGAACGAAGTCAGTCTGTCAAGATTGGTACTCTTATCAGCGATGAGTAGGGTGTCAGTTACGGTGTGCCCCAGGGCAGCGTGCTGGGTCCAACTTTGTTCTTAATTTACATAAACAATTTATGCATGTTAACCCTGCCTCATACTAAAATCTTGTCATATGCCGATGACACAGCACTGCTCATTGATGGTCAGAACTGGGAACAGGCAAAGGTTTATGCGGAAGACACCTTGAGAATTGTTATGAATTGGCTATCTGGCAATCTTTTAACGCTTAACCTAGACAAAACCTCATTCGTAACTTTCTCCCTTTCGCAAAGAAGTCAACCTCAACCAGACACGTATGTGATTCAGGCGCATTGTTGTGATTCTGCAAAGGTTTATTGTGACTGCATTTGCATTAAAAGAACACCAACCATAAAATATCTTGGAGTCCACGTCGATTGTTTGCTGAATTGGAAGAAGCACATTGATGAACTCGTCCCCCGTATCCGAAAACTCATTTTTGTGTTCAAGAAACTCAGATCAGTGGCAAATACTAAAACACTGAAAACGGTGTACTTTGCGCTTGCCCAATCATTGCTGGGCTACTGTATCTCGGTCTGGGGTGGCACCTTTGCAGTAAATATGTTACGTCTGGAAAGAGCACAAAGATCGGTCCTTAAAGTCATGTGCAGTAAACCCTTCAAGTATCCTACCGCAGTTCTCTACAAAGAGTGTGAGGTCTTGACTGTTAGACAACTTTTTGTGCTCCAAATAATATTACGCAAACATGCCACTATACCACACTTCCTACAGCTACGACAGGGAAAGCGCAAAAGAACAAGAGTGTGCAGCACAGACAGACATAGAACTGCACTTGCTCAGAGGCATTATTGGATACTGGGTTCACGGGTTTACAATAAACTCAATGCTATTCTAAATATTTGCCTGCTTACCCACCAGCAATGCAAAAACGCTGTAAAGGACTGGCTGATAGGTCTAACTTATGATGACTCTGAGAAACTCATTCAATTAGTGGGTTAACTAACTCTCGCACCAACGCAAACACACACACACATACACACACACACACACACACACACACACACACGTATACATTATATACACACACATACTCCTTTTGTTTATAAATTTAAATAAGTTTTTTGTTATTTTCTCTTTTTCAAAACAATATTGTATAGTATTAGGAACTATTCTAGTTGGTCCGGAGGAAGGTGATGGCATTCGTGATACAGGGTCATCCTAGTACGAATGCCAAAGCACTCCTTTGACACTTAAGTGCAAACAACAAAAGAAAAAATCTATTTTTAAGGAGATTTACTGTACCTCTTATTTTAGTAATAAAGATTTTTTTTTTAATTTTTTTTTTCGTGAAATCTTCTGTATTTCTGCTCTTCGTAATTCTTCCCGCAATATCCGCGTTCGAAGTACCATTAAATGTGGCTTACAGCCTCATTTGTGTGCTGGGTTGGCAGGAAATGAAACTAGGGGCTTACAAACTAGGAAAAAACTACAAACTAAGCGACTAAGACCTAAGGGCACCCCCGGTGGGGTTCGGACCTCGGCTTAGGGAGTCACTGGTGGGGGGGATCAGCAAGGGACAGGCTGGATCTGAGTGGTCATTAATTAGGGACGAATTTGATACTACAGGCTCAGCGACGCGGGCTGGCTCATGCAAGGGTCAGGGGGGACTATTAGCTAGTCGGGAGTGTCGCGACGACGGACCTCGGCGGCGAGGTCGGTATGACGGACGTTTCGGTTTAAGTAAGGTACTGGTGGCCCTATTGCTCTCCTGGAGGAGGGTGATGGGGTCATCAGGATCGGTTAGAATATGCCGCGGACGGCGGGTCTTACTAATGCGGGAGGGGATATAGTTGGCTTGGCTGCCGCGACAACCAGAGGGTTGCGGTGGGTTGCGGCCCTATCGAAGAAACGCTTGGAGATGCGTTTCATGAATTGATGGATAGTCGGGAGTTTAAGGTCGAGGTGGAGGTTAGCATTCCGAACGTACCAAGGCGAGCGTTGCGGAGAAAACGGTTCTGGAGGGTCTGCATCCTATGGACGTGGCGGGGTGTCGCGTGTGCAAAGACTGCACATGCATAGGTCATAATTGCCCTTATGCACGCGGTATAGATGAGCTTTTTGCACCGAAGTGACATTTTGCTCTTTGGATTGAGAATGGGGTGTAGCCTACCGAGAGCGAAAGCGGCCCGCGAACGGACCTTCTTTATGTGCTCAGAGAAGGAGAGATGCTGATCTAAGATCACGCCTAGATATTTTTATAGTAATATAGTAATAGTAATATATTTATGGTTCATAAACGTTATACAGTATTGAGGTGTGACACTGGATCCCGCACTAGGATACCCTGTGTCGCAGGATCCAGTCTCTTTCGACATATAATTTGGCAGGCTTCTCCCAAGGGATCTGCTTGCCGAACATGGATAGGGGGGTCGGGGGGCGGGGTTTGAGTCGCGGCTTCGTAAAGAGAACCGCCTGACTCTTGTCGGGGTTGACTTCGATTCGCCACTTCCTGAACCAGTCGGCGAGGTCGTCGACTGCGGCCTGGAGGTAGCGAATCAAGGCGTCTTGACTGCGCCCCGTGAAGTAAATGGCCGTGTCATCTGCGAACAGAGCCAACTGAGCCTTTAAACTTCTGGGGATATCGCTAGTAAATAGCGTAAAAATGAGAGGGGACAAGACAGAGCCCTGAGGGACTCCTGCTCGGATAGGATGGGGGGAGGACAGTGCCCCTTCGATGCGATAGGGAAAGGTGCGGTTCGATAGAAAGTCTCGTAGGATGAGCACGAGACGGTCTGGCACTCCGAGTTGGTACAGCTTGTATAACAAGCCGTTGTGCCAGACTTTGTCGAACGCTTTCGCTATGTCGAAGAAAACTGCACCCGTGAACATGCCGCGTTGAAAACCAACGCTTATGTGTTCGACGATACGGTGCACTTGATGGACACACGAGTGTTGGGTTCGAAAACCAAACTGCTCGTTAGGGATGAGGCCCTTTGTCTCGGCGTAATCTCTGAGACGCTTATAAATAAGCCTTTCGTAGATTTTGCCGAGTACATTGAGCAAACTGATGGGACGGTAGCTCGAGGGCTCCGCCTTCGGTTTGCCGGGCTTTGGGATGCCAATGACAGTGGCTTCCTTCCAAGCCTGTGGGAAAATGTTATTGCTCAGGGCACCATTGAAGATGGTGGTCATGAGCATGATCAAGTGCGCGGGGAACAGCTGGAACACCCTATTGGTGATACCGTCTGATCCGAGGGCCTTGTGGGGTTTGAGACCTTTGATGAGCTTATGCACCTCGTCAGGTGTGACGGTGAGCAAAGGGCTCATCTGGGTCTTCAACGGGCGGCGCGGCACTAGTACGCGGCTGTGGAAGCAAAACTGTCACCAGGACTGACGAGGGAAGCTCCCAAGGCCAGCGATCTGGGACCCGTCCAATCTTACGCCTAGCCCTGAAGGGGATAGGCGGGTGCGTTGGGTCAGCACCCACTCGGTTTCGTTGACACCGTGAGGTTTCCACCGAGGACCACGAAACTGTGGATTTGCCCAGAAGGGGCCACTACGTTTTTAGACGTTTCCAATAAAAGAAACAGAACTGTCTTGAAAAAGACAGTTTTTGAAACAATTCACGATCGAAAAATAATTTTCGATCGCCAATTGGGTAGCCGGAGCGACTATGATGCGGAGCGTTACGCAGCAGACACAACAATAAACTGACACTTTCGCAGCGGCGGAGTGGTGGGGGGCGTGGGCGGCGGAGCGGCGAGCGCGAGAACAACACGTCCGTTCGCTGCGGAGGTCGAGCGTGGAATCATGAAACTACTGGAGACTTCTTTCTTCATATATTGGAGCACTTTCTTCACAGGTAGCCGGGCGTCGAATGCGCCAAATCGGTTTCTTTTTTTTTTGTGGGGCATCTCGTAGTTAATTCTGAAAAGATACTTACTACTTAAACGGATTGTGACCCGGCGAGTTCTAAAAATTACCTTTTTAGGCCTCCAGCCGGGGCTTATTATACTTAAACACTAAAGCGAAAGCTCTAAGGGTTACCCCGAGGGGGGTACGAACCTCGGCTTAGGCAATCACTGGTAGGGGGACAGCAAGGGACTGGCTGGATCTGGGTTAAATTATTTAGGGACTAATTTAAAGCTAACGGCGCAGCATCGCGGGCTGGCTCTTGCAAGGGTCGGGAGGGACTATTAAGTCGGGGTCGCGACGACGGACCTCGGCGGCGAGGTCGGTACGGTTTGTGTTTGTGTGCTGGTCTAGCTGTACTGGTCTCTTTTCGACTCTCCTGGAGGAGAGTAGTGGGATCGTCAGGATCGGTAAGAACGTGCCGCGAGCGGCGGACTTTACTGATACGGGAGGGGGTGTAAGTAGCTGCCGCCACAACCAGAGGGTTGCGGTGGGCTACGGCCCTATCGAAGAAACGCTTCGAAGCGCGTTTCATATACTGATGGATAGTCGGGAGTTTCATATCTAAATGAAGATTGATATTCCGAACAAACCAAGGCGAGCCTGTGGCTTGACGGAGAAAACGGTTCTGAAGGGTCTGCATCCTATGGATGAATCGGGGCTTAGCATGTGCAAAGACTGGGCTTGCATATGTCATAATGGGCCTGATACAAGCGGTGTAAAGTCGCTTCTTACACAGAAGAGACATTTTACTCCGCTTGTTCAGGACGCAATGGAGCCTACCGAGAGCGAAAGCGGCCCGCGAGCGAGCCTGCTTTATGTGCTCAGAAAAGGAGAGGTGTTCGTCGAGGATGACACCTAAGGTTCAACTTTTAATCCTATTCACTAACTTGACAGTTCAATGCAAAATAATGATACCATTCTAAAACTAATAGTGTCGGGGTAGTGAACGATTTCGCATAAAGAATGAATGATAAAAATGTTTTAAATTAAATAAAACTTTAAAAATCATTTTTAGGTGTGGATTATAAGAATAATTAATAATTTTTAATAACAGTTATTTCCTTTTTTTATTTTCTTCTGATAGAAACAAAACTAAATATAAAAATCATTTCATTTTGCTTATTTTTTTACTATAGTAATTTTATTTCCTCTGAAAGCCATAGACTACATATATATCGATATAGTACACATCTTGTTTTAAGACAAGTTATTAAATTTAAATGACAAAGTTTGCATGTAAGTACATTATTTCAAGTTCATTCAATTTCATTCATTCTTGCACCACCTCACTATCTTTTTTTGTCAAAACCTGGTATCCCTCTAATTGTCAAGTTAGTGACATTAAACACACATTAAAAGTCGAACCTTAGATATTTGGCTTGCTTCGCCCAAGGGATCTGCTTGCCGAACATTGAGATGGGTCGGGGAGGGGGGTGATTACGTCGCGGTCGGGTGTAAAAGACCGCCTGACTTTTATCGGGATTGACTTCGATTCGCCACTTCCTAAACCATTCGCCGAGCTCGTCGACTGCGGTTTGGAGGTAGCGAACCAGCGATGTGTCACTAAATCCCGAGAAGAAGATGGCAGTGTCGTCTGCGAACAGAGCTAACCTTGCCTTCTTACTTCTGGGGATATCGCTAGTGAACAGCGTGAAAATGAGGGGGGCTAGTACAGAACCTTGAGGGACTCCTGCACGGATCGGGTGAGGGGAGGAAAGTGCCCCTTCGATGCGATAGCGAAAGGTACGGTTCGCAAGAAAGTCTCGTAAGATGAGCACGAGACGGTCTGGCACTCCGAGTTGGTACAGCTTATATAATAAGCCGTTGTGCCAGACTTTGTCGAACGCTTTCGCTATATCGAAGAATACAGCGCCCGTGAACATACCACGCTGAAAACCAGCATTGATATGCTCAACGATACGGTGTACCTGATGGACACACGAGTGTTGGGTTCGAAAACCAAACTGCTCGTTGGGGATGAGGCCCTTCGTTTCGGCATAATCTCTGAGTCGCTTATAAATAAGTCTCTCATAGATTTTGCCGAGAACTTTGAGCAAACTAATGGGGCGATAACTCGTGGGCTCGGTTTTGGGCTTACCGGGCTTAGGGATGCCAATAACGGTGGCTTCCTTCCACGCTTGGGGGAAAATATTATTACTCATGGCACCATTGAAGATGGTACAGTCTGTACCCTACATTATCTGACCCTCCCGGTATGAACGACGCTCACATCGAAGTGCTAAGTCCCGCCCCATTTAAATAAATCATCTTGTTAAGCCATTTTGGTCATTATCTTGTTAGCGTTAAGATTGAATTGCGTATTAACAAGTAATATGTTTGTGTTTACACGGCTACTTCCTAATCGTTAATTTCGCTTATTCTCAACAAGTTACTGTGGCTTCGCGGTTCGATGCTGGATTGACAATGAATGGTGTGTGAGTTCGAAATCACACTCCACCTGTTAACAATTTCTTTTTTAAATTGTTTTCATTTTATGATTTCTACCATATTTCTTGCATTATTACAGAACTGGTGTGTAAATAAAGAAACAAGTGGGTAAATAAAGAAATCTTTATGTCCACAGAACTTATAATTACCAAGGAAGTAAAATATATTGACTTCGTGGGGTAGATTGAAGTAAGTTGTTTTAAGTGACACAGGTCAATCTACGCCTAATAGCAGTGACAAAGCAAAACATTGGTAAAACGTTTGACGTAAATCGTGAAAAGTAACATTAGACATGTCTATATTGATTTTGTTATGTGTAAACAAAGCGTCATGTCGCAATCTACTGATTATACTAGACATAAAATAATAATTATGTTTACATGAGCAAAATGGTGGAATCAAAGAGATTGTTCGTAGTGTATAATATATCGGTAAGTGTTTTAATTTTTAATTTTACTCTTTGAAATTGACCTTTATAATTTGTTATAGCCTAGTAATCTTGTAGTTTGCTATTATTCCATTACACCCACTCCCTACAAGTTAGCTGCACGTTTCCAAAAATGTTAATAAGTTTTTTTCTTTTGTTTCAGACGAATACAGTCAGGTTATGGTTAAGACTTTATGGAAATACTGAAAAATCTTCAGTGAAATCGTCCAGGAGCAAATCCCATGATGTATATCGTATAGTCACGAATCCGAACGCCACCAAACTACTTATTGTTGCAAGCCATATTCAATGTCCATTGATGCCTATTCGCTTAGCTGCAATTAAACATAATATTTCTTACTACCTTGTCTAACTATCGGTAGAATGACCCTGGGCTACTGCAGCACATGAGAGGAAAAGATTTGTGCTGGAACATGGTGCATACGTAGCCGCTTATAGCAAGTTATTGGAGATGATGCGTCACGCCGCCACTCACTTATCTACATAAGTATTTTTAAACATATTAAGTAAGTGAATGCTCAATTCAATGAATGCTAAACCATTACAATGTTACAATTTCTGTGGTGATGTTATTGTTATAAATGGAAATCCATTTTTCTGTTTAAATAACATGTTGATTCACCACATACTTATACCTATAAAACTGTAAAACATTTCACAAATTACTTAATCACAGTTAATGAACTGTTTGTTGAACAATAGCTAGTTGTTAATAATATATGTAAGAGAAGAAAGTGTTGTGGTTATTTCATTGATATTGTTTTATATAATTTATTAAGTAAACAGTTAAGTTTGAATGTGCTACTATAAAATATATATATTAATTTTGAAACTATGAGCATTTACTTACTTTATTTACTTAAGTATATTTTAATGAAATAATAAATATTTTCTTCAATAATGATGTTGTTTAGAAAGACCATAGACCACATCCCTAATCAGAATTGAATTTAACGTGCTGACCGCCAAGGACTATAAATGAAGTCAAAGAATGACTTCATGAAACAAGTAGAGATGTACCTACCTCATTTCAAAAAGCTATTATTGAGTTATGTATTTGTTTCTTTGATACTTATAATTTATACTATTTTTTCTTACTAGGGATACTGTGAAATAAATTAAGGTCGACACGTATGTTTTGATGAAGCCACTTTTAACAACAACTGGATAAACCAATATTGTTTAAATTAAAACCAACACCTGTCTTACACTGATTAAGCATGGAAAACCCATCTAATCAAATTTTAATATGTTTTACAATAGTTTACAGGTTTGGTTGGTTTTATTAAAAAAGGTTTAGCCGGATAAATATTAGGTCTTTACCTATGAAATTGCCGTTCTGCAGTACTGGCCATTTCAAATCAAAATAATTTTTGTTTGTCTAAGAATTCTAATTTCAAATTAATTTTATTTTAGTAACATGGAATTCTTTTTCCAAAAGTAGTCATTTGTTTATTGATTAGTGTTACATTTTCATCGCATTTCAATATTTTTCGTCATCATGGATACGTTAAAAATTCGAGTCATTATGGAATATGAGTATCTACCGTCGTGGCAGCAACGCGGCACAAGCGGCACGCAACATCAACGACGTTTACGGAGCTAACACTACAAACCAACGCACCACCTGTTAATGGTTTGCTCGCTTCCGTTCTGGAAATTTCGACCTGAAAAATGAACCTCGCGGTCGTCCGAAGACTTTGGTCGACAATGACGAATTAAAGGCAATTGTGGAAGCTGATGATACACAATCTACGGCTGAATTTGCAGCAGCTTTCGACGTTAGCGTCAAAACAATATTGGTCCATTTGCGTCAAATTGGCAAGGTAAAAAAGCTTGACAAATGGGTGCCGCACGAACTCAATGATCGCCAGCGCGAAGTACGCGTCGAGACGTGCCTTGCACTGCTCAACAGACACACAAATGAAGGAATTTTGAACCACATTGTTACCTGCGATGAAAAATGGATTCTGTTTGATAACCGCAAGCGCTCAGCAAGTTGGTTGGATCCTGGTTCAGCACCTAAACAATGCCCTAAACGAAAACTTAACCCTATAAAAGTGATGGTCACTGTTTGGTGGTCTAGCGCCGGTGTGATTCATCGCAGCTTCTTACCAAACGGGGTGAGCATTACTGCAGATGTGTACTGTGAAGAACTGAACTCAATGATGGAGAAGCTGGCACATCTCCAACCAGCACTGGTCAATCGCTCGTCTCCGCTGCTCCTGCACGACAACGCGCGACCTCATACTGCACAGCAGACGGTCTCCAAGTTGCAAGAACTGGGGTTGGAAGCTCTCCGTCATCCGCCCTACTCACCAGACCTTGCGCCTACAGACTACTACCTACTTTTTCCAGAATATGGATAACTTCTTGGCGGGAAAAAAATTCAATACCCGAGAGGCAGTACAAAATGCCTTTGAAGAATTTGTTGCCTCCCGTCCAGCTGATTTTTTTAAGAAGGGCATCAATAAACTGCCACTACGTTGGCAAAGATGCATTGATTGCATGGGTGATTATTTCGATTAATACAAATAAAAAATACATGAAAAAAAATCATTTCATTTTTTTCATACAAAACGGCATTTTCATAGGTAAAGACCTATTATGTCGAGTCTGAACCCAAATAGAAACCTGTATCGAAACTTATCTTTTAATATCGACTAAATGAGTAAACACAATTTATGTAAGTTTTGCGATCGGCTTTCGCTTTGACCTTGAGATACGAGAAAAAATTATCGTACGCATGACTATTTTTCAAATGGTATATCTCAAAAACTGATTGAGCTAGAGGAATGAAACCAACGCTAGGCTTTAGGTTACATTACAGAGTATCAGTAGTTATCATATATTTTATTTTTGTCTTTAGAATAACTTTTTATATAAAAAATTATAAATAAGTAAATCACAATTTCTTTTTTTGTGTTCTCTAAAACTTACAATCACGAAAATAATATATGTTATGCTCCTTTATATGAACTAAGAGAGGATCGTCCAACCATTCAGGTATCGTATCTGGTGGGCAACTACTAACTACAACAATTACTACTATGTCGGTACGTTGTATATATGTATATACCGTAGTTGCGCGGTAAACTCTGCTTGCGCGATGTAGGTACTCATAAAAATTGCGTAAGAAAAAAATTGGTGCAAAACTTCGAAAAAAAAAAACGACGCGTTGCACTCCGGGAGTGCCGGCAGAAGTAAAAACTTGAATACCCAAGTAGCACAAAAGTGTTGTATAAAAGCATTTTAACAGTGCACAGTGAATGCATTAGTTGCTGAATAATAGCGTAGACAGCGCATCCTCAGAGGATATAACTCTAATTTGGGCACAAATTATTCAGCACATAGCTGTATAAGAAATCCAATTGACAAATAATTGCATTATAACAACATTATAGTAGCATTTATGTGTGTAACAGTCACCTAAAGAGCTGAATAATGAGGCACGTGTTACTTATTATACAGCAAGGAAGACGAATGTGTACATTGTGTATACTTTTATACAGTTGAAATTACACACTGAGCGAAATTGTGGAATGCAATAACCGCAATAACTTAAATTATTTATTTTTCTTTGATATGAACTGTCAAATTGTAAAACATGAAGTGTAGGTAATAGGTAATAGGTAGAACGGGCTGGTGTCCGCAACTCCACGTCTGAGCGCGTATTTTGCGTACGGGTGGGAAATCGGTTATTCGATCCACCCCAGCTCCTCGAGAAAGGCCAGCAACGCCTTGATGTTGCTGACTATCTCACGTAGGGTACCTGGGTTACCGAAGTACTTGGCCCTGTATGTGGCGATCGCCGGGCAGTTTAGAAGCACGTGCGCTGCTGTCTCGTCACATGAAGTGTATGAAGATAGAAGAACATGAAGTGTATCGTTGTGTGCAAGATCTCAGGTGCCATTTGTGAGAATATACATACATAAAATTTAAGGTAAGTAAAACATTGATTTCCTCCTATTATATTTGAAATCTTATTGGGAAGGTAACTTTACTGTCAAATACCATACATATTTAGTTCAAAATTTTCACGCGCCCTCGGAATACCACTAAATACTAAAAGAAAAGCAACAAAACTAGAATGAAAATAAAATTAATATGTTCGTTTTTGTACAAAGTAACCAAAAAAAAAACTGTTTTCGTGTAATTATTTTTTAATCCATGTTTACAATTGATGTCCTCTAAAATAAACAAAAATTAAAAGATAAAATTTTATAATAATACAAAGTAACGCAGTGAATATGGCGGATGGCAAGTGAACAGTTTTAATCTCAATTTAATGCTAAGGTCTGTACGGGTGTTCACATGTGGCCTGTAATTCAGCCAAGAGTAAAATAGTTTAGCACTTGTGAAATACAAATCAGACATGGATCGATTAGGAGAGTAGTATTGGTTCACATTTGCGTCAGTTACCTAGATAAGTAGGTACCTTTATGGATCCAAGCTTTTAGGGTTCCGCCGTGGTTCTTTTAAAGCCATTTCGTTTCCTTTTTTAGTTGTTATTCGACGATAAGTACTTAATTAAAATTGTAATTTAAGTAGCTGAGATTATAATTTAATTATATGTATAATACATAAGTTATTGATTTATTCAATTTGCGACAAAATACCTATAAATTAGTCGGTACCTATCTAAAGATAATGTATTTTTCTGGCCTAATAATTTAATTACTTCCACATGAAATAGCATTATGTTACGTTAAGTTTAGGTATTTAATATGTTATTGTATATTTGGTTTTTTTCCTCAAAAACTGTATAGATAATGTTGTCATTAAGAAACTGATACTTCTATTATAATAAGTATATTTTTCTTGTTTTTACAGAACGAGACTTTCAAAATAGTTCAGACTATAGAGAGAGGTGTTGTCGATCTAACATTCGTTCCTGCACAGTGGAAACCTAAGGAAATTCTATGGTGGCCACCGAGAAGTACTTTTGTACTCCTTGAAATTATAAAAAGATGAAAATTCAAGGCCTGGACCAGGGTGGTACACCCTAAATTGTACTTTAAAAAGGGAACATTAAATAAACATAAAGAAAATTACGTTTTTTTTTTATCTGGAATCTTAAAAAGTCTCGAAAGGTATTATTTTTTTTTTTAAATCTTGGATTTCTCTTAATAAATACTCTTCATTTTTAGGTAAGTACCAGAAACATAATAAAACAACAATATTAATTTTGTCGCAACCATATTAGTCCCGAAAATGGGTAGGTTTTATGAAGATTTTTGTAGCAGGGCATTTTTGTACCTACTCAGCCTAATGTCATCAAACACACTGACCTCTATTTATAAAGGCTTTTTTGTATTGTTTTGTTAATATGTGCAATTATTATTTATTGTTACTTTAATTTAAATCCGACGTAAATTTGAAATTTTATTTTATTTCAACTATGTGACGTATATTTTTATTTTGTTAGGGACATTTTATTCTTTTCTGCTGCAGCATTGTTACTTTTATCTTAATTTTTGTAATATGGGTTATGTCTGAAATAAATTAATTTCATTTTATTTATTTATTTATTAATAAATATAACATACGGAACCCGTCGCGTCCAATATTCCATTCGCGCATGCCGACACTTGGATACATGCTGTTATTCGAGTGTATGGTAAACACCTGACTAATAGGGGAAAAGTGAATCTATATGCAGCATAAAGCATTAAATAACTGATTATGTTATAGTGGGTGATATGTTCTCTCTTAAAATGCAACGGTTGTATAGTACACGTGTGGGCTATTACTCAGATACACTCGTGTGTGAATACTCATAAGCACAGTACGCGCCACTCAAAGAAATAGATCGCCAACCTTTTTACGCTTTTACTACAAATCTAATTATCGAATTTTGAAAATGAAATCGTGCGCAGTCTGCAACGTGCAGTTTAATGATGGCGTCCAGTGTGGCAGTTGTAAGAAACACCTGGATTTTGGATGTGCGAACATCTCAGAAACTGGATGGAGAAAGCTGGGTGCTAATAGGATGGCACAATGGAAATGCCCCACCTGCAGAACGTCGTCACCAGTTGTGCCTACCCCGGAACCTGCATCGCTGGATACCATACTTAGTGAGATACGTGACATGAAGCGGCAGCTACTCAACTTGCCGACCTTGGTTGATGACATTCGCGTGATCAAGGATGAGTTGACCGAGCTTAAGTTGACGTGTGAGGGCACTGCTGGGAGACTCGATGACTTCAACACAAGACTCGTGGTAATTGAAGCAAAAGTGTCTGAATTTGATAAGCTTCAGGAGTCAGTGAAATGTTTACAGACTGACTTGGCGAGCACGAAGTACCAACTTTCGACGTTTGAACAGAGATCCAGGCTAAACAACGTCGAAATTAAGGGGGTTCCTATTAAAAAGGATGAAAATTTGTACTCCATTGTTGACGCTATCGGCCGTACAGTCAACTACAGCTGTCCCAAAACCCAAGTGAACTACATTTCAAGGGTCCCTATCTTTGGCTCCAATGAAAAGCTAATAATAGTGAGTTTTTTAAACCGGTATATAAAGGAAGATTTCATTGCGGCGGCACGCGCCAAGAAGGACCTATCCGCTTGTGACATCGGGTTTCAAGGCTCATCTCAGCGTGTGTATATTAATGATCACCTAAGCGTGGAGTACAAGAAGCTTTTAACCAAAGTTAAAATCATTGCCAAGGATAAACATTATGAGTACGTATGGGTTAAACATGGTAAAATTCATATACTTAAAAACAATCATTCAAAAGTTTTCATCATAAGGAAGGAGTCAGATTTAAACAAGATTGTCTAATATGCTTTATATTTGTTACACTTACGTTCCTATTTTGCTATAATATTTTACTTCAATGGCTCAAAATGCTTAACACCATTTGGGTCACATTAACTTTTTGCAAAATGTTTAATACCTCTGCCGTACTAATGACCTCGACACCTCTCTTTTGTTTAGAAACTTGTTTGCTCTGTGTTCGTTATCGCGCTGTTTGCTTTAAAGCTTTACCGCACTACAATATGCTTTACTCTCTCGCACTTTTACATACCACGCACTATTGCTTGCTTTTTCGCACCGTTGTTAACTACTTAACATCGTATGATTTTTGCACTCGCGCAATTCTTTTTGACTTTTACCTTCATTATACTTATTTAATTATATTATACCTTATTCTACAATATTATTTAATGAAATACTTTATTTTAATGGCTTGTACAGATTTATACACAATTATTAGTTTCGGCTTTCAATGGCTCCTAAGTTAAATATATTTTATCAAAACGTTCGCGGGCTTAGAACTAAAAGTGATACTTTCTATCGTCAAATGTTGCTAAACTCGTACGATATTATTGTTCTTACAGAGACTTGGCTATTAGATGGAGTTTTAAATTCCGAATTCTTTGATGAACGGTACATAGTGTGGCGTCGTGATCGAGATTATGTTTTGACCGGACAATCGCGTGGTGGGGGTGTGCTTATTGCTTCGCGCAGGGAACTTTCAGTTATATGCCAGCCTACCTTCTATTCTACTGCAGAGGATTTATGGCTCAGCATACGACTGAAAAATCTTAATACACGTAAATATATTACCTTACATATTTGCGTTGTTTATTTATGTCAGCAAAACTTAGGCCTTTCTTTTTCTTTACAACTTCGCAACTACCTCACTAAATTAAACCAAATAGTTATGAGTAATTCTTCCGATATCTTTCTCATAATAGGTGATTTTAACATGAGCGGTATTAACTGGGTCCCATCTGATAATCTATCGCTCGTCCCAATGAACCCAAATGGTCCGGACGAAGTTTTACTTGGTGACGAATTATGTACCCTAGATTTGGGTCAATTCAATGGTGTTCTCAATAGGTACGGAAAAATTTTAGATTTGGTACTTTGTAACCAATTAGTTAGCGTGGTTGAATGTTCAAGTCCGCTGGTTCCCATCGACGCCTATCATCCAGCACTACTAATTAATATGGATTTCGTCGAAGCACCTCTATTAGAGTGCGCGTCACGGACGCAATATCTGTTTGACAAGGGAGACTACGAATCTATCAACAATGATATTTCCACGACTGACTGGGAATCCGCGTTTGCGACACGATCAATGGATGAATCATTAAACTTTTTCAATGAAGTTATTCTCAATTTACATACGAAACACATTCCACAAAAATTACATCGTAACAAAACATATCCAACTTGGTACAGTTTCGCATTAATAAAAACAATTAAAGAAAAATACAAATATTTCAAAAAGTTTAAGACGTACGGCAATATGGCGGATGAGTCATCATTTAAGCTACTGCGTGAAAGGGTAAAGTTATTGGAATCGCAATGTTATGAAAAATACTTGGATTTAACTGAGAAGTCTATAAAAGAAAATCCTAAATATTTTTGGACCTTCGTTAAAAAACGACACAACTCAAATGCAGTTCCGAGCACTTTAAACTATAAAAGCGACGCGTTGCGTACCGGAGAAACAATATGCGAAGCGTTTTCTACATACTTTCACTCTACATTTCTAGATACTAGCCCTAGTCATGGAATTTCTTCACCCCGTCTTTTTACTGAATCTTCCAGCCTCTCAGATATAAGTAGCATTGTGGTGAACGTTGAGGAGGTGTCTGACTTGCTTCGCAATTTGGATACTTCTAAAGCGGCTGGCCCAGATAATATTTCATCCAAATTTCTTGTGCGATGTTCGACTTCGATTGCCAAGCCTGTCTCGATTCTCTTCAGGAAGTCCCTGGATACTTGCGTTGTACCTCAACTTTGGAAATCGGCTTTCATAACGCCTATTCACAAAAAAGGAGACAAAACTGAAGTTGTTAACTACAGACCGATATCTAAGCTCTGTGTTGTGGCAAAGATCTTCGAAAGGATCATCTATAACCAGGTGTACAGTGCTCTAAAAAAATCGTTCAGTTCCTTTCAACATGGTTTTTTGAAGGGAAGGTCTACCGTTACCAACTTAATTCTGCTCAATGATTTTATTACTGACGCCATGGATAACGGGAAGCAGGTTGATGTTGTTTATACTGATTACAGTAAAGCTTTTGATCGGATTGACCATGCGATCTTAATATCAAAGTTATATGGCATGGGAATTCGAGGAGATTTACTCAGATGGTTTGCTTCGTACTTGGAAAACAGGTCCCAAGCAGTAGTTTTAAGCAATTATATGTCTAGTTGGGTGCCTGTCCCCAGTGGAGTCCCCCAGGGTTCGTTGCTCGGCCCATTACTCTTCATTATCTATATAAACGACATCAACTCTTGCTTAATTTCTTCCAAACTCCTGTGTTTTGCCGACGATATGAAGATCTATGCCACAATATCATCTCAGGTGGACGTGATTGCACTTCAGAATGACTTACGTCGTCTGGAGGCTTATTGTCGTGTGAGTAAGCTTGATCTTAACCCTGCTAAATGTTCGGTCCTAACGTATTCTCGAAAACGTGTTATTATACCTTCATCGTATATTTTAGGCGATCAAGTACTACCTAGAACGAATTGCATCCGAGATCTGGGAGTGCATCATGATTCTAAGCTTACATTTGAGTTTCATGTTGATGCCATAGTCGCTAAAGCATCTAGGGCACTAGGTTTCATAATGCGTCTGTCCAGGTGCTTCACTCGTGCCAAAACATTAAAAATTCTTTACTGTACTTTTGTTAGAAGTCACTTGGAATACGCGTCTGAAATCTGGAATCCGTGTTATCACAAGTACATAGATCGTATAGAGAGCATCCAGAAAAGGTTCATCAAGTACTTGTGTTATCATCAGAAAGTGCCCTACCGGTCTGAAGATTACCTCAACCTCTGTAAGAGGTATCATATATTGCCCCTAATTAATCGGCGTGCAATCTCTGACTGTATCACTTTATTTAAAATTTTCAATAATTCTATTAATAACTCTGATATTCTATCCAAATTTTATTTTAAGGTTCCCAGTAAGTCAAAGCGATGGAACGCACCGTTGCGTGTTCCATTTACCTCTACAAACTACAGGCAAAATTCATTTATAGTGCGTGCAAGTAATAACTTCAATAGCATGTGTAAACAGCATGATTTTGATCCCTTTGTAACAAGTGTGTCCTCGGCCAGAAAGAGCCTGAGCCTTGGTTTTTTTAAGTAAGATTTTGTGTGTCCCGGCTTTGATTCTCGCTTTGAATATAAAATGTGAATTTAGTTTAAGCATGAATGTTATACTGTTTTTTTCCTTCTATTCTTTTTTTGGTAACTGTGTTGTGATGTCCACACTCTTTCTTTCTTTCTAATTTGTTCCTATAAGTGATGACTTTTAATTGGCTGTCAGTCTCACACAAAATTTTTTATTTTGTTGGTTTTAGCTGTAAGTCATCCATAGTTATTAAATAAATAAATAAATAAATAAATAAAACTTACAGCTAATAGGGTACTGCACTACTAAGCGCTCAATAACAGTGACTTTGTCGCGTGTTTGTGGTGCTTAATAGAATTACTGTACAGAAAAAAGCATTATAGTTGGCCACGTTTTTTTCGAAACAGCTGTTGCAGCACAGGTGAATACTAATAAGTCTTTATAAATGCTTAGATTACCGCTGTGGGCCTTAAGTGACAATTTATAATGCAGTTCTGTGCTACTTGGGTATTAACGTTGTGCATTTTTGATATTTTGGAATGGTTAGGGAATAATTTTGCACGAATTGCTTTAATTATCATCAGTATAAAAGTACTATCACTTATGTGGTAGAATATAATATTATTTATTGCGCTATCGTACACAAACATGACAATTTATATTACATTAAAAAGTTTGTCTCTCAGAAAAATCACTCTCCGTCCGTCTTACGAATTTTCGATCAGGTCACGTGTCCTGCCTGACGCGAGTTTAACATTTTTTACCCTTTACAAAAAAAGTGCACAACGCTGCTAAAGAAGTTTTCACTTCAAAAAATGTGATACGCGCCTTATAGTACCCTTGTACTATAAGGCCCACATCACAATTATTTTTCGAACTATTGCACTAACTTGTTTCAGAATATAGTTAATTATGTTCAAGAGGTACCGTAAAACCGGCCATCATTGCCCTTAGCGGATATGTTTGCCCGAACACGAAAAATAACTAAAATAATGTTTTGTAAATAATTGTATTTAGCTGACAACATTATCTAATTTTTAGGGTAAATTTAAACATTTTTCTGGCAACATTAAATATTAGCAACGGTGCTAGCTTTACTCAGTTGTCAGCGAGACATGTTGAAAGGAGGACTAGTGTGAGGTGCTGCCAAAATTTTGTGTTATGTTTTTACTTACTGTCAGCGTACTACATCTCTCAGGTAAGTTATTTTAATATCAGAGTAATTATAAATATCGCGCTTCATTTTAATGCTACTTTGAGACCTTTACAACATAAAATCTTGAAGATAATGGAGTGGGCAATGATTCCCGAATTTGCGCGAACATAAGAGTGACAACATTGCCCACTACAAAAATAATGTTAGGGTTGGCACCCATCAGCACTCAGTTGACAAATATAAACTAGGTACGTACATTTAATTTGTTTGGTTGCAGTATGGGAAAGCCTACGAAAAGAAATCGCAGAGTCCTCGGGTCTCGGCCCTATAAAAATTATTCAGAAGAGATGTTACAGCTCACGGTTAAAAATGTAAAAAAAAAATAGGATGTCCTCGAGATCAGCAGAAAAAACTTTTGGTATACCTAGGCGAACGATCCTGAATAAGGTGAAAGAGTACCATTACAAAAATGTTGGAACTCCTACCCGGCTCTCTTCAGAAGAGGAAAAAAGCATTTTTCAAGCATTGATTGCAGCCGGTGAATATTAATAGCCGGTTGCCCACTAACGAAACTTGACTTACGTTTGACTGTTTTTGATTACCTAAAGAAAAATGATCGTGAAAATTTATTTAATGGAAAACCACCTGGCAAGGGCTGGGTTACAAGTTTTCTCAACCGACATGCAGATAAACTTTCTGTTAGAAGTACACAAAATATCAAAACAGCACGAGCCCAAAAAAGTGCAAATGATTTTTTAGAATATTTTCAGAACTTAGAAGAAACTGTAAGAGATGTTCCTCCATCTAACATTTTAAACCTAGATGAAACTAATCTAAGTGATGACCCAGGTAATTCCAAGTGTATATTTCGCAGGGGTGTGAAATGTCCTGAACGGGTCCTTAATTCTTCAAAGGGCGCCATTTCGTTGATGTTTTCTGCGGCAGCAAACGGTACTAGTCTATCTCCTTATGTGGTATATAAGGCCGAAAATTTATATTCAGAATGGATTCAAGGTGGCCCTCGTGGTGCAAGATACAATCGAACGCCATCCGGATGGTTTGATTCGACAATATTCGAAGATTATTTTAAAACGATTGTGTTGACATGGGCGGAGAGTTTGACTGGAAGAAAAGTGGTCATATGTGACAACTTGTCCAGTCACTTAAGGTTAGGCGTCATTAAGCTATGTCAGGATCACAACATTTCATTTGTGTTTATCCCTCCTAATTCCACACATCTTACCCAACCACTTGACGTGGCGTTTTTTGCACCTCTTAAAAAAGCCTGGCGTAAGATCTTATTACAGTACAAAATGGAAAACCCAAATCAAACTACACTCAACAAAAACCACTTCCCAAAGTTGCTTATGCAATTGATTAAAGCAATAGAGATAAACGAGGCGAAAAACATAAAAAGTGGCTTTAGAGCCACTGGGATATACCCTTATAATCCACGCGAAGTTTTAAAAAAAATTCCAGAATGTGCTGAGGAAATGGGTGATACTTATAGCATTGACAACACTTTATTAGAATATCTAAAAACCAATAAAAAACCTAAACCATTGACATCGAATAGAAATAAAAAAGGTCGTGGTGGAACCCGGGAAGTCAGTGACGATTGATGATTTTCAAAACCAGACTAAAAGCACCGAAAAACGTCCTGCAAAGAAAAAATCTGCTTTAACAACAAGTAGCACTGTGAGTAGAACTGAAAACCAGATGTTGCAAATTACACCTTTAACGGCAAGAGTCGGTAAAAAGGACAAGAATTTAGATAATTTTGAAAACGAACTCGACTTTTCTGATAATTTCTCCTTATCATTATTGGCAGACAGAAATAGCGTCGACGAAAATTATGGAATTGAGGATATGACCGAAATTAATGAAGAATACGATATGAACACATATGAAACAGAAGATGAAGTTATACCAGCTTTGATTAAAATGGACCAAATCGACATATTAGATGAAAAAACTGGAACTTTTCTCTCACCGATTAAACCTACACCACGTGAAATAAATGGTTCGAGTGGTAATATCATTCGTGAATCCGCTCGGACAAATATTATTTTAAAGTCTAACAGTTATAATTGTAATGAAAACACTTACACATTGAAAGAAAATCCAAAGATTTTGTCTTGTGTTCATATACCGACCACAAGTTCTTCAAAACATATTATTTACGACAGCGATTATAATAAAGAAAACACGATGTTACCTGAAACTAGACATACGAAAGAGAAACAAAATGATTATGAATTATCAACAAAAGTGGGTAAAATTAAAGAACCAAAAGCATCCAATGTTAAGCAAAAAGCGAAAAAAATAAATAGTAATAATGAAAAAAATATAAAAGGACTTAAAACTAAAGCCTTAAAGAAGAGGTTGAGACGAAAATACAGTGAATCAAGCAACAGTGATGTCAACATGAGTATCCACAGTGATTCAGATATATGCGGCATTACTTCCGATCAAGATGAGTCAGGTTTTTTTATAGGAGCTGACGAGTCTAAACTATCTGAAGGCAGCAAAAACCAAGTAACACTTGGAAAGGTGGAGACTATCACAAAAACAGATCCTAAGTTATGTTTAAATAAACCACTAGCAGTGGATCATTGTTCAGTACCTGGGCCCTCGACTAATTTGAAATACGAAGAAGTTTCCGAAGACTACAAAGTGGGCCAATATGTTTTGGTCAGGTACTTTTTTACTAAAAAAGTTGATTATTACGTGGGGCTCATTTTGGAAAAGCCAAGAAATAGCAAAGTGAAAATATCTTTTTTAAGAAAAGTTGGCAGAAATGACAACTCAAAATTTATAAAAGTAAAATCTCAAGATATTGAACTAATAGACTATGAATATTATCAAGATTGTTGAATTAATAACAATTAATGAAGCCGAAACTGATTTTGTACTTGCTGATGACGACGATTACATTTATTTTGATTATTAATAGTAATTACCTACTTATAGAAGTGGTACAATCAGCGACAAAAGTAGATTAACACTATCCAAAGTTTCAGAATAGGTTTATAAATGAAAACTTGGTCGTTATTACTCGTGTCTAACAAATTATTTAAGAGCAGGGAATACGTCCAAACGTTAAAGACTAATATTATGATATATTTAAAACAAGAAATAGAATTTGTGATAGGTATTAAAACAATTTTAATTCCCAAGCTCACCGACTTCTGTCGTTGGCCGTACCTATTGAAATTTCCTACTTATTACCTAAGTTCCTATTGTTTGTGTACCTAGTCAATGTGCAGTTTAGTAGTAGTGTAACAATTTAAGTACCTACATAATAAGAGTAAACTGATTTTTAAAATAATTGTTTTACGAACAACCAAAGTATTTATTTATAGTTCCTACATTAAGACTGTTGTTCCTACATTAAGAAAGTAAATATTATTGATACGTTACAAGATGTGCCTGACATGCATTGCAATCATGTTGCAATGTTTATTTTTCTTTTTAAGGATTGTTTTACCATTTTTGTAAGTTTTTTTTGTAAGATTTGATTTAAAACCCTTTAAAGCTAAAGCTCATATTAGGTAGGTACTCATAGTTTTATACCTGCAATTTACAATGATTGTACTTGACTGATTAATTATAATAAAAGAGTTTATATTTGAACCGATTATTATTTATCACATTAATATGTATCAACCCTAATCCACTGTTTTACTATGTATGTATCCTATTAATGAAGCTCGCAGAAGTCGGCTGCACACCGCATCTACTGCACTTCTTCGCCAGCTATTTGCGGGATAGACAGCAGTACGTAGATTACAATGGGTGTGAATCTGAACCATATTACACTTGGTCCGGTGTGAGCCAGGGCAGCAATTTGGGGCCTCTCGAATTCATTATAATGATAAACGATTTACCGGAAGTCGTCAAACATGGCTCATGTTTATTATTTGCAGATGACCTTAAGTTGCTGCTCGAGGTAAAGAGTGAATCCGATTGCGAACGATTGCAGGAGGATATAGATAGAGTGGTGGAATGGAGTCAGGAGAACAAGCTTTCCTTCAACGTGTCGAAGTGCTCAGTGATGAGTTTCACGCGCGCGCGTGCCCCTTTAATGCACGAATACGTGGTGGGCGATGCGTCTATGCAACGAGTCTCTGAGGTACGGGATTTGGGGGTTACTGTCACTCCTGAACTGTCGTTTCGCAGTCATATTACGGGGATTTGTAAAAGGGCGTTTAGAAACCTGGGATTTGTTTTGAGACAGACTAGGCACTTCACCAACATCGCAACAGTCAGGGTCCTGTATGACGCACTAGTCAGGAGTCATCTGGAACATAGTGCTGTCATATGGGCTCCGCATGAGGTTAAGTACATGGTTACGCTGGAACGCGTACAGAACAAATTCACGCGCTTCTTATTTAAGAAACTGTATGGGGTATATCCGTTTTACCCGTTAATGTACCCGACGCTTTTTGTGCTTGGGATGGTCGGATATAACCAACTGAAAGTGCGACGGGAATTTATGCTTGTCGCGTATCTGGTAAAATTACTTCGGGGCATAGAACATAACCCAGGGTTACTGCAGTGCCTGAGTATGTGTGTACCAGACCGCTATGTATGGAGGCGGCGCCGCCCGCCGCTGCTGGCCGTGCCTGTTGCCAGGACCAACCTTCTCGCCAAAACGCCATTGACCCGCGCAATTCGTGTAATTAACGATCTTCACGAGAAGATCGATATATTTACATGCCAGTTGAGTGAATTCGCAAAAATACTCTTGTTTATTTTATGTTATACTATAGATAAAGTAGGCTAATTTTGTTGGTGGTTATATTTTAAATATTGTGTATTTTATGTTTAGAAACAGTAGGTATAGTAGATATTATGTTTTTTATTTTATTGTTCGTAGTAAGTAAATAAGACCGCACTATCGCATTAGGTGTAAACCTGTAAGGATAGTTGTAAGGGAGATATTCATAAATAAATAAATAAATAAATAAATAAAAATGAAAAAGTCCCTGGTGTGTAGTGTAACATTGCCCACCTCAGTAAAATAAAAAGTAATATGTTTTTGACATATTGAACACGAAGGATTGCAACTTTGCATAATTCAGTAAAACATACCCTATTACCCAAACTTTAGAACTGATAATTTTAGAGAAATTAAGGTTGAGCAATGTTGGACGGTTGTGTGTATAATTTTGCCCGGCTATTTAGGCGCCTTTTTCTTGGATTCTGTTAAAGTTAGAAACACTTTATTTTGTGATTTTAGGCCTTTAACAGTAGGTAATTGCTACCATGGTCGACTTTATTACGAGTTCTGGTGAATATTTTTTGCAAAATCTCAAAAATACGTGGAAATGCGGGCAATGATGGCTGGTTTCACGGTAGTTATTGCTGTGATTGACCCAATGGCAACCGTACAGTGGGATGCTGTTCACATACAGCAGCTATTATTTATTAATATCTGGATGACCGAGCTTTGCTCGGTAATTTTAGGTACCTAAATTGTGTTTAAAATAATAAGTTTATGGTCAAGTTGATTATCGATAAAGTTGGTCATTGAAAACACAAACAAAACGACATTTTATAAAAATGAATCCTAGCCAGATCGATTTATCGCCCCCGAAACCCCCTGTATACCTACTAAATTTCATGAAAATCGTTGGAGCCGTTTCCAAGATTCAGATTATATATATATCTGTATATATCAGTCATATGGACGATATTTGTCCAAAATTGTGCGTCTTGCTGAGATTCTAACTAAATTATTTGCGACTCAAAATGTTCCAGTAGTAATTAATCACAACAGTGATGATGATTAGTATTTTTTATTTCTGGTATTTTGATTAAAACTAAAAGTAATAAAAGTGGTAATAATTATAAATATTGAGCACTGTATGTTTTTTCTATTCTTTTTTTAACCTTTTATTCTACCTATTGAACATAATTATCTATATTCTGAAATAAGTTAGTGCAATAGTTCGAAAAATAATTGTGATGTGGGCCTTATAGTACAAGGCGCGAATCACATTTTATTTTTTTTTTCGAAGTGTTGCACAAATTTTTTTCTTACGCAATTTTTATGAGTAATAGTACATATAAAGGAGCATAACATATATTATTTACGTGACTGAAAGTTTTAGAGAACACAAAAAAAGAAATTATTATTTAAGTACTTAAGTACTTACTTATTTTTTTTTATAAAAAGTTATTCTAAAAATTAAAAAAAAAATATTTGATATACTCTGTAATATAACCTAAACCCTCGCATTGGTTTCATTCCTCTAGCTTAATTAGTTTTTCAGATATACTATTTTGAATAATAGTCATGCGTAGGTACGATTATTTTTTCTCGTATCTCAAGGTCAAAGCGAAAGCCGATCGCAAAACATACATAAATTGTGTTTACTCATCAAGTCGATATTAAAACATAAGTTTCGATACAAGTTTCTATTTGGGGGCAGACTCGTCATATTTATCCGGCTAAACCCTTTTATCAAAACTTTAGCGTTTCGTAATAATCTTCTCTTTTTATGTGGATCCATTCATTTTAAAGTTTTAGGAAACAAAATCTTTTTATGCTTTGTGTAAATTTGGTCTATGTTAGTTAGAAGCTTGGCACTTTGCCGTCAATTATGGCTGTCGGCACCCATACTCTTCAAACTGGAACACAGCAACGTGGCAGGTATAGGGGAAGGTGGGGCAGCTTCATACAGTTTTTATATTTCATCTTATAGAATGCCCTCGGATATCAATATCTATATTTTTTCATCAAAAATCAATAGTCTTACTATCTGACTCTATATAAAAAAAAAATGAAATATGTGTAAATACACTTGTACGGCTTTTTATAACACTAAAGAAAAAAAGAAAAATGTATGAATGTACCCCACATGCGGGGCACTTTCATACAGGCTATGGGGCAGATTCATACATGTGAAAAAATACACAAGTTGTGCATGAAATATTTATTTATTTATCAATATTGGATTTTCTTTCGAACATATGATATAACATCGTGTGTTTCTGGATGTGCTTTAGAACTTCAACAAAAATGCTCGAGTTTATCCCACCACTTCTCGTGGCTACGCCCAAAGAGCCTTCTGGAGCATCTTCTATGAAGTGGTCCCTAAAATGTACTCGTAGGAAGATGAATAAAGGCGGTATAGTGTTTCCACTTGCTGATATAATACCACCAAATGTGACCAGCTCTACTTTTTCGGCAGACACTATATGACCGACCTGTTTTTGATTCTTTTCAGCAAAAATGTTAGGTGTGCTCAGAACAGATGAGATGCCGGTTCAAAATACGATCGGCAGTAAACTTGTATTTGCCATATATATTGTCCAGGTTTTGGAAGAAAACATTCACTGCCTGAAACCGCCTGATGTGGCAGCACTTGTATTTTCAGGTTTATGCAAACTGAAATTTGTAAGGCCTTTTCGGAAACTTGCTAGCTCACTATTACTCCAACTTGTAAGATATTTAACCCTATTGGCCTTAGCAAATTCATGTATATTTATAGAAAAGATTTGATTCTGTTTTTGCAAAAACTTGCTGCGATGCCAATTCAGATCTGAATACACGAGTTTCGCTACCAAGATCTTGTGTTTTTTGTAATTTTTTGATATGGCTTTGTAGTGTTTGTGCATTAACTCTATATTTGGCTGCTGATTGAAGAGAGAGTTTGCTGTCCTGGTCCACAACTTTATCGATAGCTTTTAAAATTGCCTCTTCATCCACCCGTCTACTCCTAGTTCCCTTTTTATTGTAATTTCTGACCATAATCGTTCTGCAAAACAAAATTATGGTATAACTTAAATTTTACAAACTAAAATAAAATAAAAAATGGAAGACAGAAGTTTACGGGGCAATTCATACTGTATGAATGTGCCCCGTACACTTCTGTATGAACCTACCCCATCACAAGAAAATTAAATCAAAATATTGCTAGAAAAAAGGCAAGCATATATAAAATTATTCACAGGTTAATCCATAAACTTGACCCATCTTTCAAATAAAATAGAACTGAATAATCCAGAGAGCAGCTTTTATAAAAAAAAGACGTTATAAGTGAGATCATAAAATTACTTACGCCTGGCCGAATCACGTTCAGTGTCACCCCTACGCGAGTATCATACCGACTGCTTTCAAACTCCATGAGCAACCACACACATCAGTAAGCTACGCATACACCCATAAGCCATTCTGTTGATGTGCACCTAACATCAGATATATCCAGTGTATGAAGGTGCCCCTTGTATGAATCTGCCCCACTTCCCCCTAAGCATGGTGCTTGTACAACCTCAAATGTGCTTACAAGCCCTAATACTAAGAATTGCTCATTCAAGCCAATGGCCAAGGTTACAGTTTAGGGTATGAAGCTGATATCTTTGACTTTGTAAGACAAGCCTCAAAAAAATTGAAATAAATCACAGAAACATAATATAAGTAATATGGATTTTATGAGAAACAATCATTTACACTTCAATGTAAGGTAGTCATACAATTTTGCAGATTTTTTTATAACCATAACCTTATTAATTCTCTTGTTTGCTCATGTGTACTTTGATGACTGTCATTGAATTTGTTTAGATACAGAATCTATATTTTTTAGTTTGTGGTCATCAAGATTTGGCCTCACTTCATATGTGCAGATAGTTACTCCATGTCTGTGGCCAGGACTAAACTCTCCTTTTAATCCAATGTAATATATTATCGTTTTTTCTGCACCAAAATTGGTAGGGAAATGCATTGTTAAATGATAAACTGATGAAAATGTTACAATCCTGAAATATTAAA
The DNA here is from genome assembly GCA_932294355.1 of Aporophyla lueneburgensis. Lineage (NCBI taxonomy): Eukaryota > Metazoa > Arthropoda > Insecta > Lepidoptera > Noctuidae > Aporophyla > Aporophyla lueneburgensis. Next base: position 15,652,975 of record OW028747.1, read on the forward strand.
AAAAACAACTGTTAATTCTAACTAAACATCATGAATAACCAAAATCATTTTGTTATGCCAATTGTGTCTTTTTATTTTTATATGAAGAATATAAAATCTTACTTTGGTGAATATTCCAAAACACCTTCACTATCCTTTTGAAGTTCAAATATTTGGTCCGGTTCCATTGATACATCATCAAATGTCATGTTGGGTTTATTTTTAAACCTAAAAAGTAATTATAGCATGTTAAGCTTCCTACAACTACATTTAAAATAACTTACTGTATCTCCAATGATTTTATACGCACAATCTTAATTTTGCAGGATGAGAATCAGAATCTTCAGCAGAAATTTTTATTCCTTTCAGTTTCACATTCCCTGTGAACGGTATATTGAATAATAACTCTTCATCGGCATCACTTTCAACAAACTGAAAGTTAAATGGCAGCAATTTGTGAAAAATTGATTTAATTATTATGACCGTGATGAATGCAACTTACAAAAAAAAATCTAACTATTCTTCTTGAACCCATTTTTTTCTTTGGTAGACATAATTCATCATGAGAGTCCCATAAGGTTTGATCTTACAATATCCTCATCCTAATTTTGTCCAAGGTTCAAAAAACAGATCAGCATAGCTATTCACAAGCATGTCATAGGCTATCATATCGTAAATGACACATTTCCATGAGCCAAACCAGGCAAATTGCCTTGCCCCTAACAGCAAACAGCTGTCAGATAAGTAAAGCTCTATTTGATTGTAACTGAATGAATAAATTTGAATTTTCAGGCTTTGGATTAGTGAACAGCGTCAAAAGGACTACAACGATAACATTGATTGATTTTCAATTTGGTATGGAAGCTTATTGAATGGTTGTGAGCAGGAACTCTTGATTTCTCTGTATGAGAAGAGGCCTTCCTTTCCGCCCATAAGACGACCCTGTGACTTGGACCGGTATTATAACATATTATACATAAATAAATAGAATGATTAACACTCACATGAGATCTATCAAGTCGTTTGTCCCAAGATTTGAAGACAGTTTTGCCAGAGCCTTCAATACTTTCGTTTAGACATTCTAAATTTTCTTTGTCAATTTTTTCATACAGGTTATACTGTATGCCGAGCTCGTCGGTGTCGCTATGATCATGATCATGACCATGGCAGTGATGATGGGACATTATTCTTAAGTTCCGTATTTAATGTACGATAGAATTATAAATGAAACATTCAGATTTGTGCTATTCCACCCGGTCTAAGCAAGTGCACTGTGTGATACTTTTCGCAACATGCAGATTTTGACGCAATAATTATGCTCTGAAGAACAGTTACACCAAACAATAATGTAATTCTGATTGTCATCGAAATCATCGACTATGTGCTGTCACGCTGTCAGTGTCACCCTAAGGCCGCTATCCCACTGGCGTTTTACGAGCGTCGGCGTCTCTCCAACGTCTGCGCAGCGTCACCGTTGCGCAGACGCGACGTTGACGTCGTGTTTGTTGGCAACAGGTACAATCACGCCGTCCTGCTCTGTCCGTATGGGTACGGAGGGGGGCTACGGCCGACGGCCATTTGCACGTTGACGCGACGTTAATGCTTGTCACACGACGACGCGACGTCGACGTCGAGTCTGCGCAATGTTGACGCTACGCAGACGTTCGAGAGACGCCGACGCTCGTAAAACGCCAGTGGGATAGTGGCCTAAATATCTGTCAACGATTCTGCATCACTTTGGCACAAGAACATTTACCCAACAGTAATTACACTAAGCAAGAAAACTACAGAACACAAACATTAACATACATATATTATTTAATGCCAAACATTATATAAAAACATATAATGGCAACATAATGCCAATATGATCGAAAATAAATAGACCATCATTGATTTGGAGTTTTATTTAAAAAAATTAAATGAAAAAAGTTGAAATAAATTAATTTCGCATCAAATTCTCCTTGATAAACTTCTTTAGATATCGCTTTTGGAATTTGTTAAATCATCAATTAGTATGCCATCCTGTTCCCGTGTTGGTTCTTGGGGACTTTATTGCAAAATCCACGGCCTGGGGTTCCCTAAGAACAGATGCACGGGGTAAAGTCTTGGAGCAGTGGGCTGTAGAGGCCGGCTATCTCGTCCTTATCCGAGGGTCAGTGCTCACGTAGGTGGGTCAGTTCAACAGTTTCATTTGCAAGCTGGTTCTACTGAGGAAGGACGGGCGTCCTGCAGACTCTCCATCAGCATAAAAGCCTATTGTGCTTTTGAAGAGGCGAGCAGGCTATTAGAGAGGATCGCTGACAACCTCATCCAACATTTGACCGGCATGGGGCCAGATTTAGAGGATAGCCAGTTTCGTTTTCACCGAGGGCTATCCATCGTGGATGCCATAATGCGTGTAAGAACTCGTTTTGGCGGTGTCCCTGGATATCGTAAACGCCTATAACACCTTGCCCTAGAGTTGCATAAGGGAGGCACTCATTTATCATCATGTGCCTGCCTACCTCCACCGCATTATCGGAGACTATTTAGCATAATCTACCCTGGTTAGAAAGGATGAAACCGGTGAGTGACGTCATGCAGTGTTCCATAGGGCTAGGTCTTTGGGCCGCTTACCGCTACTGTGGAACATTGGTTAAGACTAGGTGCTGCGCGAATTGCGCGATACACTTCCCCATGGCGTCAACGTAACCTAATACGACGATGATACTCTGGCGACGGCAAACGCACCGGCAATCGGCTATACTGACCACGGCAGAGGTTGCACAGGTCGTTGAAAGGATTCAGCGTCTGGGTCTTGAGGTGGTTTTACACAAGTCTAAGGGGCTCTGTTTCCATGGGCTTTGGAACAAGCTAAGGTAGCTTGTTCGGGGTTCATAAATAGTGGTAGGAGGCGTCCGTATAGGTGCAGTTCAGTCGACGTTGTAATATTTGGGACCCGTCTTCGACAGCCGGCGGGTGGGACTTCGGGCCGCACATTCAGCAGCTGGTACCCAGGTTAATTAGCGTCGCAGCAGCTCTTGCGCGTGTTATAAAATAGCAATAATTTGATTGTGATATAATGTAATTAATTTCATGAAATGTATTTAAATACTGTCATAAATGATTAGATGATTTATTGAATTGATACAAATGGTTTTGTATGTTTCTTTTGTAAAATTATAGATTTGATGATTCAGTATCAGTAATAGAACACATTTCCATTATTTTTCCAACACTTTTTGATGTGAAACATCTATAGCGGCGGATCAGACCGACTATTGGTGTGGAGACGAGTCGCCACGCTGTGTAATAGTATGACGTGTGTATGTAGTTGTATGTATGTTGTATGTATGTAGTACGAAACCTGCGGAAACTTTCATCGCAAGTTCAGAATCACGTACCGAACCTATGCTGATAGGTTGTATGTCGATGTCCCTGTCACACTGTTTAGTAGTGTACTAGTTATTTATACTCCATGAATACTAACATACTAATTCCATGGGCTGAATATATTTATTCTGTGTTTGTGACTTTGTGCTTATCAGAGGCCATAGAGTAAAGTATGTCAGAGGCTGAGAGGCGGAATCTGTCAGTCTGAGTCAGTGATATTTTATTTGTAAAATAATATCCTATTATCCTTCCTTACTACAAATAATTTACGCCGTGTTAAATGCGCTCTACTTCCCGTGTAATACCAATCAAAACAAGTCGTTGAATTTACCGTAAAGTGATAGCTTCGGTGAAAATGTCTTTGTCAACTAATTTCTGTATTTCATTAAGTTTTCTTACAATAGCCATTACTTGTATTATTTTATCTAGCGATAATTATGCGTATGCTAATGAAAATGAAGCTGAAAGCATTACTAAAATTGGACAAGGCGTAGGTCACATTATGAACATTTATTACTGGTGAGGTTATCACGGACTATTTATTTCTATACCGTATCTATACGTTTCTAGGTAAGCTTATAATTTATATTAACAATTTACATGTTTACAGTTATTCTTGCGGATACAGAAAAGTGTTCGAAGATTATGCAGGAATAATACAACAAAAATATCCAGAAATATCTGTAATTGGAGCAAACTATGATCCTCCAGGTTTAAATATGTATCTATCCAGATTGATTGTAAGTAAATCTAATTTGATTTGGTTTGTTGATACAATACCTTTGGTTAAAATAACAAAAGAAGTTTTTTTTTTTCATTGGTACATCCAGTAGGTATTAAAAAGATGACTTTTTGATGTTATGTAAAGAGGTTGCTATTGATTAGAGTGTTTTATACTTTCATAAAATCTTAGATAAAGGTCAGGGTCGCAGATTTGTTTGAAAGAGCTACCATGGCCCTGGTACAGGCCACTGAAGGAACATGGTGGGTTTTAGTCTGTAAAAGTTTGACACACTCTCCCACTCCGCCTAGAGCCGGAGGTGTCATTTGAGCTTTCCCATCCAGAAAAAAAAGATATCGCTCAGAAATCTCATGGTAGCCTAGCATTTTTTTCCGGCAAGCATTTACAGTTCTGCAGAATTTGCTTGTTGAAATACCTTCAACATTTCAACAAGCAAGGGCAGGCCTATAGTTTAAATACGGAAATAATGAACTTCAGGTGTATTCATTTCAAATCGACACATCTTTCACTGAATACAGCAAGATATCACAGACAGAACCATATGAAACCAGAAAATTACAAGTAAATATACCTCTTTGAAGAGTTTTCAGTGTGAATTTATGTTGCAGGGTTTTGGCAAGATGATACTGATCATGTGCATACTAAGTGGGGTCAACATATTTGCCTGGCTGAACAAACCACAGCCTGCCTGGTGGAGTTGGTGTATTGAGAACAAGTTATATGCATGCATGATGATGTTCTTCTTAGCCAATATGATTGAAGGCCAGCTAGTATCATCTGGAGCATTTGAAATATCGCTGAATAACATTCCATTGTGGTCAAAACTGGAGACAGGACGGATTCCACAGCCTCCTGAGCTGTTTCAGATAATTGACAATACATTGCAGTTTTCTAAAATGGACCTGCCCAATAGTAACTTTGTACAGTAATATTTTTGTTGCATTTTTTTTGCATATTGTTTATAAAAGGGACTGAGGTTATTAAGATAAAAGGGTGAATTATATGCAAAAACTGAAATTTTATGTTTTATGTAGAAAACATTGAAACCCTCTAGTATGGCAAAACAATATATTTGTACAATTGTAATGTCATGAGGAATTTTCGTAAACCAAAATGTTTTTACTGTAAACGCGTCAGTTTCCTTTGCACAATGTGGGAGGTATGTAGTTACTTTTCATATAACCAAAGAGCAGTTTTTCAAATAATGAAGGTACATACATAACATAAAAGTACTACCAAAACTATTACTGTTCTTGAAACTCTCACAAATGATCATATTTGCACCCTAAAACAGATATTCATGATTATAAACTTAAATAGAAATATTCCAACATTGTCATTGGAACAATACATCATAATACAATATTATATTGTTTATTAATAGTAATTTATTGAAAATGTTTTTGTGAATATTTAAATGACATGTATGAAAATAAGAACTATCTATCTCATTTTAATATTCAGCAACATTTGTTTCACGAAAGTTCCCTTGGCACCCTTCACTTTACAAATCTGTCCCATTTTTGGTATATCAGTTGTTCAATATCACATTTAATGTTGTCACATTTTTTCAATTTTATGTGGTCATATTATTAAAGTAAACTTTACATTTTGATGATTTCTTTCAGTTTGATGAGAGTAGGCTAAATGGAATTCTTAAACAATGAACAAATGTCCGAACTCTGAATCCCAATTAAAGTAATAGTATGTATCTGCATAATCACAAGTATTGACGCGGTTTTATAGCGTTCAGCGAAAATGGTGCGGTGATCGCGCAAGTGTACATGTAAAATTATCAGTGTCCGTTTCGACTGCTTAGACATAATGTCGTAAAAGAAACACGGGTACGTCAACATTACGAAGGAACACACTAACGGTGAAAGTCGCAAATTCGTAGATCCAATATTCAGAAAGTTATAAAGGTTTAATGGCCGCGCGGTCGGAACATGGAGAACCGCGCGGCCACGCAGTTCTCAATGATGATGAATGATGATTACTGTTAGTGTTTTACAAATTCCTTCGTAATGTTGACGTAGTCGTTTTTCTTCTACGACACGATGTCCGAGCAGTCGAAACTAGGGTTGCCACCCGTACATTATAATAAAGTATTGTACGTTATTTCACATAATTGTATATAGAGTACAACAAAGTACACGAAAAACTATTTTGCAAGATTTTATTTCTGTGGGATTTTAAATAAAGAAATTAGTCGTAAGTACTTTTTCGTTAAACGAAATTTATTTTATACAAAGTGCAAAAAGCAATAATAAATATGTTATAATAATAAAAAATAAATCATACTTTATTTTTATACTATATACTTTCTTCTCATCTATAATAACCAATGTACTTTAATTGCAAAAAAAAGGTGGCAACCCTAGTCGAAACGGACACAATGATTAAGTGTGATTTGTGTGTGAGCGAAGCGAGACGGGGAAGGTAAATGATTGACCAATAAGGGCAATAAGTCGCTAGCGCTGGCCGCTTCCCTTCAAACTTCACTGCCCCCACCCAAAAATTGACCTGTACATACTACTACTTTAATTTTAAAGTATGAAATTTAGCAAGACGATTAATAATTATTAGGATTGCATTAAAAATGAAATGCATTTAAATGCCTCATTTTCACCCGATCGATTGAAGCGAAGAAATGAGATTTTATTATAATGTAAGTAAATAACTTCACTTATTTTGCAATATTTCCCACAGTACAAATAATGTAATTTGCTCAACCTACAACAATCACTTGGTAATATGTTGCTTTTTTATTTATCTAGTCAGGCGATTACTTTCAGTGACGATCAAGATAAAGAAAACAAATGTTCTTTCTTTGTGCAACCCTGTTTAATTAAATAGAAGTTGAGATAATTATTATCTATTGCCTTTTATTTTAAAGTCTTCATACATAGATAAATAAATCTTACTTCTAAAATAAAAACTATCTTACTTATAAAGTGGGATAGGATTATTGACCTACTATCGAATTAAATTTCCGCAACAAAGTTACAATAAATAATAGTTCAAAAAAAAAAAAGGCGTCCATAGAAAACCAAACTAAAAAGCAGAAAATAATGCAAAAGCGTGGGGTGCTTGATATCAATTAAAAAATACTTCAAAAAGCCAGCGGTTTTCTATGGAAGCGTGTTTTTTATTTTTTAAACTATTATTTATTTTCTATTTTTTTTAGGGTGTTTCGAATTTTGTGACGTATGTCAACGTAGATTTCAAAGACTGTTTTTTTTTTGCTATCCTGGTAGCCTCGGCAAGAATAATGGCACAAAATCTAATTATTGTTTCGTCATTAGTCCTTGGTAAGTACCTAAATATAAACGAATTAATGTCTAGCATAGGTGGTTTTGGGGCAGGCCTTTGAATAACGTTAAAAATTTGGTATCGTTACTTTCATCGGACGAAGATAACGTTATTAGTAGAGGTAGCGTTATGCTTGGTAACGATACTTGGCATACGTTTTACCGGTAAACTGACTTAACGTTATTGAAGATTTTATCGGTAAATAGTAATGTTACTATCGTCTAGGGTTTGATAAAGTTACCAAAACATACGAAAAGTACAGTTAAAAAACGTTATTTTCTTTCCTCTCATTCTTTCGTCTACATTATTGCAGTACTGGTTTGGTTGATCACATTGGTATTCAAACCAAAAACACTTGCGCTGAGCAACGTTTTCGGAATTACATACATTATTTTACTATATTAAAAATTGGTAACGTTATTTTATAGAATCGATACTAAAGTATCGTTACCCGTGTTACCGTTAAAATGTTAACTTTATGAAAATAACGTTACTTAACGATACTTATAGTGTGAATTTGGTAACGTTACCAAGCTCTGTTTTGGGGTAAGCGATGATATGTCAGTCGGCTCGCGATCGAGTAGGACACAGGTCCGAGAAAACTTAATTAGGATATTCTCAATATCTAAAAATAGGCAGCCCTAACTTCAATCATCGTGAACATAGGTATATAATGAATGTTATCTTATCGGTAAAAGATACTAACTGTTGTAACTTTGCACCCACAGATGTAACTTTTGCTAATGACCTGTTTTTTAACTCATCAATTTATGTCCTCTTGACGAATTTATCATTCATCTCTCATTTATCTTAGGAAAGTTGTGCATGACACATAGGACACGAGTGCCGTAATACAAGTTCATGTTGTTGGGCCCGCGCTCCGCAGGTATTGCAAGTCCAAACTGTGTGCGGCGCCACTAGTGCGCGGCCCGACACCGCACACTCGGGGTACTCGCTGCCGCATCCAGGACAAGTTGACATCCTAATAATAGACATCAAACATTGATAATTGAACTTAACATATTATATTATACATATTCGTAGATAGTAAGCATACAGCCCGCACTACGAGCCCATTAGCTGGGCTCCAAAACAAGTCAACAACAACCAGAAAGAGGCGATTGCGTTTAAGACGCACGCTGCAATCACGGGCCCATATTATCGTCACCTCTTCCAGGGCAGGGCAGCATCGCAATTGCGTAACACACTTTCTATGCCAATCCTTAGGATTTTGAAGGAAATTCCTAATCCATTGCTTCATAATTATGTTTAAGAAATTCATCTACTCGACAATTTAATAACCATAGCAATGAATTTTGTTGAATTCTCAAAATGAAAGGCATGGTGCAGCATAGCATAATGTGGGCAGGTCAGATAGATACTTCACTTTTTGTGAAATTTATCAGCTTTAATCAAACATATTGCTGCACGGTAACCCTTCAAAGTTCGGCCCGCTCACACAAATGCAAAACTGTCTGTAATTTAGAATCATGTTTTATGCATGTGTGATAGTAGAAAATACATGTAAATAAATTACTTACATAGTTACCTAACTTTTACCATATTTAACACAACTTTTTACACAAGGTACTAAGTTATATAACTTACTTACCCCTTTATTCATATACGTTGTTTAAAGTTAAGTAATGATTAGCTGCTGTTTAACCATACATTTTTGACGTTTAAACGTCTCTTAACTTTAATCAACGTTTATGAATAAAGGGGTTAGTATATAAATAAAAGCAAAAGGACACATAAGCGTCGAAGTACTTGTTCGCATCGCTATCATCCGAAAACGTGAGTGTCGACCAGTCGGCGAGAAACTTCGTTTAAAGGGGGGTGCTCACCTCCCTTTAAACGTAGTTGTCGTGCTCACTCAGGCTCCATGACCCGAGTGTTTCGACCCTAAACGGCTCAAAACTGTAATTTCCCATAAGGTTACAATATTTGCACCGCTCGAGGGTCTCAGTAGCCGTAGCAGCAGCGCCAGCACCAGGCCTATCCACCATCCAAACCAACTACGACATGCTTTCTGGTCTCGTCCCATCGTCACGTAAGACGACGCGTACGCGTGTGCGTAGACGTTTCGTTCTATTACCGGTAGTACGCTGGCGGTGTAAAAAGCTCGACGAATAATATCGTTGATGCTGGCGTGTTGTGCTGTGCGACCTGCGCTCCTGCAGCAGGACAGGTCATGGTGACAGCGATGTAGAAGAACACAAGGTTCGCCTAAGCGGAGACATATAGCGACCCGAAACTATGAGTTATATCATCATAGTGCCTATGGTGTTGGTAGTATATTTGCAAACATAGACAACCCATTGGCTTTAAGCCTTATGCTTACTAACCAATATTGGTTAGGCAAGCATAAGGCTTAAAACCTGATAGATAATTATTCAATAATGAAATATTGTGACAAACATTGCTTTCTATGAACATTTTTTGTTTCATGACTATTGCTTAGAAGAGTCTGAAATACACATGGCAGCTGATTGCAATGAATTATACACATTAGCTGCTAAGTAGATTCCACGTGAATAAACCTGTGTATAGTCGTACAAGTACTTACCATTCGGGCATGCTGACGTCGCAGTTCGGGCATTCAATCTTGTTTCCTTTCGCGTCTTTAGGTTTGTATCTTGTAAATATTTCTATAGCTAAATTTTCAAAAGTTTCATGCTGGAAAATAATAATTTTATTAATGATTAGCTATTTACGCACCGTAACACTAATTCATTTGCACATCAAACAAATGCCCTGACGATTTTTTTATCACGCGTTTAATTTTTAACAGTCGGTGATGAGCCGAATGTTGAAAACCCGACAGAATGATGGCGCTCTGTTGGATGCTCGGCGCTGGGATTACCCAGCGCTTCAAAACAACGCATGATTGGATTTGAAACTATCGCTGCTAATCAGTGCGTTGAAAATCCAATACACATAAAAAATAACAATTTAATATATTAGAGACATATTCTTATAGAAAATGCTTTGCAAGACTCGTTTATATATTAGGTACTAGCTTCTGCTCGCGACTTCGTCCGCATTAAATTTCTTGTTTGCCGACCCTTCCCGTCGCGTCGAATCGCCTACCCGTGCGATATTCCCCGTTTTTCAACATTTTTCATTACTGCTCCGCTCCTCTAAGTTGTAGCGTGATGATATATAGCCTATAGCCATCCTCGATAAATAGGCTACTCAACACAAAAATAATTTTTCAATTCGGACCAGTAGTTCCTGAGATTAGCGCGTTCAATCAATCAAACAAACAAACTCTTCAGCTTTATAATATTAGTATAGATGGGCGATCAAAAATTATAATTTTAAATATTATAATAATATAATTATCAAAAACAAATAAATAGAGGTTGCTTACATCCAGTGCTTCTAATTTGATCAATGCCTTGGAACACAATTCAAACGCTCGGGCTTGAATCGCTATCGATGCTATAGTACACCAAATCTGTATTAATTACAAGCATTTTAAGATCGTCATTTTTCTAATGACGTTATCTAAATAGTTATACCTATAATTTTTTCCACTTCCTCCTGTAACAACCTTCCTTCAAGCGTTACTCGCCCATAACAGTATAAATATGGATAGTATAGAAACTATACTTCGACTTTTAATTGTATTCAGTAACTTGTCAGTTCAACAACTAAAACTAATAGTGTTGGGGTAGTGAACCATTTCGCGGATAGAACGAATGCTAGAAATTATGTTATTTAAATAAAACTTTAAAAAATCGTTTTTAAGATGTGGAATATAAGAATAATAAATCATTTGTAATAAAAGTTATTGCCTTTTTATTTTCTTCTAATAGAAGAACCAGTCGAAGTGGCGGTGCTTGGGGGAGGACTATGTCCAGGAGTGGACGTCTTTCGGCTGAAATGATGATGATGATGATGAATAGAAGATTTTAATAATGATTAACTATTTACGCATCTTCATTTGCACATCAAAGCTTTACCTTTGCCCTGCAGTGGGACAATACAAAGTGAAAATTATGTCATTGTACTTTTTTACTTTTGACATTTTCTTTCCTCTGGCAACCATAGACGATATATATTTCCATTTAGTATATATCGTGTTCATCATCATCAACCTATTTAGTCCACTGCTGAACATAGGCTTCTCCAATTGCACGCCATTCAGCTCTGATTCTCGGCCACTCTCTGGCCGACCCATTGCCACTTCAGCCTGCTAATTCTGTGTGCTATGCCGACAACTTTGGTTCACTGCCGGATCACCTCATTCCGGATTCTGTCCCTCAGAAATACTCCAAGCATAACTCGTTCCATAGCTCGCTGAGCGACTTTGCATGTATAGACCAGCCGTACCGTGAGTGTCCACGTTTCGGCTCCGTAGGTCACAAGACTCGACGAAGCTTCCCAAACCTGCCCAACCCAGCTGAATTCTTCTGTTAGCCTCCTTCTCAAGGTTAATCTTACCAAATCGCAGAGTTTGCCTGAGGTAAACGTATTCTCGAACAACCTTGAGGGCATCCATTGACAGCAATCGATCCAGGAGTTACGTGTTCGTTGAACATAACCTGGGTTTTGTCCAAGTTCATCCCGAAACCAATGCGTACAGAAGACTCAACTAGGTCGTCCAGCATCTGCTGCAAGTCCCGCAGCGATTTGTCATCCGACATTAAGGAGTTTCTGACCAGCTCGAGCCAAATCCTTGTAAATAAGTATGGTGAGATATCCTACTAAGGAAAAATGAGAGGAAATTTTTATGTAGAATGTGTGATTGACCTGCGTTTGCTGCGCGTTGTGTAGCGCGTGATGGTGTTGGGCGAGACGCGCGGCGGCGCGCAGTGCGGCGTCGGGGCGTTGGGGCCGCGCGCGCGCCCGCGCCGCGCCCGCCGCCGCCCAGTGCGCCGCGCACGCCGCGCGCCAGCACCGCGCCGCCGAGCGACCGTGCGCGCCCTCTGCGCAAACACACTCAGCTGCATATAGCTGTCACATCAAACTAATAATAACATCCTACCGACCGAATTCCGGTCACGGCGGCTAATCTCAACGGAGAATATCCGACACGACCGGGGAGGAAATAAGTAATAGAAAAAACCCAATAACACTTTGCCCGACCTGGAAATCGAACGCAGGACCCCACACTCAACAGTCGCGCATACTAAACGAGACCATAGAGGAAAAGCTAGTACTATATATGGGTATTGATGTAGATATAGAAGTGAGTATAAATCTCACTAACCGACGCTGCTTTGGCTGTACAAATGACCGGCTAGAATATAGAGCTTCTTGATCTTCAATGGCGATGCCTTCTTTGAAGCTTCTACATTAGCTAACTAGAAGCAAAAATAAAAAAAAAATTGGTTACACACTATATATACAGGAAAAGTTTTTAACAAGTGCGCAAATTTTAACAAATTAAACTTAAACGAGTTATAATAACCATTCTATTTTTATTTTGATATAACTTAGCCAAAAAAAAGAAATAAGATATTGTTAACGAAAAATGTTTACTTTAATACGTCTTTTATGGAAACTCGCCGACGCGCGGCGGCAGCCGTCACCTGCACCCTAATTGCGAAACGCACAATTTATCAGAATCTGAATGGGATTGAAGATTATTTCTAAACCATTGCGTCATTTGTTCGAATAAATTGTGGCTCAGCAACATAAATAACGCAATGAATGTTGTTTAACTATGAATATTAAACCAATTCCTACCGATAAAAAGTTCCGCAATTACCCCTCTGGTCTAATAGTATAATGGCCAATATTTGATTGACAATGAAGACCTCGCTGCGCCGCGCCTCCCGGCAGCGAATTTACAAAGGCTATACCTACTATTTTAGTCACGAGTCAGACTCTAATCAGTGAGCTTTTGTTTCTGAATATTACTCGACAATACCTAGTCTATCTCAGTAAAAAAATTGACTCAAATAGACTAGCTTTTTGTTTTGATATTTTCAAAGAAAATGCACGGACAAAATCTAGTACCATTTCAGTCACGCGTGGACGAAATCCCATCCATGGTTAATACCCCGACTCAGAGTACCCCGACTCGGATAGGTTAGGTTAGAAGGCTAAGGCGGGAGCGAAGCGGAGCGGAGCTCCCGCCTTAGCCTTCGTGGTTATTTTTTTTTAAACCACCCAGAAATAGGAGCCCCGCGAAGCGGGGCTCCGTCAACCTATTTTAGCGCAGGTGGCAATCAGATACATACATATTAATTTTGAATACATATTAATCAAATAGATAAGCTTCAATTATAGGTTGATAGTTACATGGCAACTGTTTTCATTTTAATTGCTCGTTTCTATTATGTATTTGATAAACAAAAATAAAACGAATTAACAAACGAGAAGTGCTTTTATTAGGTAAAGAACACTACCCACTTGTTGCGAGTATAAATTTAAAAATATCTCGCCAAAAGCTTAGCTATTCGAGTGATATGTATTATATAGAACTAGATTTTGTCCGTGCATTTTCTTTGAAAATATTAAAACAAAAAGCTAGTCTATTTGAGTCAATTTTTTTACTGAGATAGACTAGGTATTGTTGAGTAATATGCATAAACAAAAGCTCACTGATTAGAGTCTGGTTCGTGACTAAAATAGTATAGCCTTTGTAAATACGCCTCCCGGCAGCGTTAATTCGTTTTATTTTTGTTTTTCAAATACATAATAGAAACGAGCAATTAAAATGATAACAGTTGCCATGTAACTATCAACCTATAATTGAAGCTTATCTATTTGATTAATATGTATTCAAAATTAATATGTATGTAACTGATTGCCACCTGGGCTAAGATAGGTTGACGGAGCCCCGCTTCGCGGGGCTCCTATTTCTGGGTGGTTTATAAAAAAATAACCACGAAGGCTAAGGCGGGAGCGAAGCGGAGCGGAGCTCCCGCCTTAGCCTTCGTGGTTAGCCTTCTAACCTAACCTATCCGAGTCGGGGTACTCTGAGTCGGGGTATTAACCATGGATGGGATTTCGTCCACGCGTGACTGAAATGGTACTAGATTTTGTCCGTGCATTTTCTTTGAAAATATCAAAACAAAAAGCTAGTCTATTTGAGTCAATTTTTTTACTGAGATAGACTAGGTATTGTCGAGTACTATTCAGAAACAAAAGCTCACTGATTAGAGTCTGACTCGTGACTAAAATAGTATAGCCTTTGTAAATTTGCCTCCCGGCAGCCCTAAGATAGACGCTGTCACGCATATCCATGAGCAAACAAACGCCGCTATCTTGGTTCGTTAATACAAACTCAGTCAATTTGACATTTTTTTTTTTAATAATGCCTCTTTCTGGCCGGCACCAAAAGATCTTTGTAGGTGTAACTATAGTTTATTCCCGATAAAAAAAATAGTGACTCATCACGTATCACGTATGTTGTGTTGCGTCTTTTGTGTGCATCAAACAAACGTTCTATCTATCTATCTATCTATCATCAGTGCAACTGTAAAGTGAAGGCGTTTTAATATTTATGCAAACTTTTTATTGTAAATTAATTTATTTCCGTTCTTTATACATTTTATAAACGGTAAACACTTTATGCACTAGCCGTTTTCACTACTATACTCTCCATAGTCACGTTTTGATTACTGCACTGATTAATCTCTAAGTCCCTGAGATACCACATTTGGTATCGACACAATGGTGTTTTAATTGTGTCTGTAATTACGGTAATTGACTGGTTAAAGTACCTAAATCACTACATAGTATAAAACAAAGTCGCTTCCCTCTTTCTGTCCCTATGTATGCTTAGATCTTTTAAACTACGCAACGGATTTTGATGCGGTTTTTTTTAATAGATAGAGTGATTCAAGAGGCAGGTTTACAGGTATAATACGCGGTCGAAGCCGCTGGCAAAAGCTAGTACATTACAAATCAGTGGTCTTTCTCATCTATTGATCCACTTTTATTTTTACGAATAGATCAAGTATGCATTTTAAGAATTGACAAAATGCGCCTTCTTGGTGTCTGAAGGAATTACTTCAACGTAAACACGGCTTTCTAATTTACTATGCTTTAATTGGTTAGTGACAACGATGAGTCACTGTTTTCTTAACGTAAATAAACTAAAGCACTCAACTTATATGACTAAAATAAAAGACGCTCTAAAACAACTTAAGTTTTTCTAGAACCTCCGATGCCTTCTTAACCGCTGAATAAACGCGTTTTGTAACTTGCCTGAAACGCCATCTCAGCTGCTTGTGTCATCCTGCCGCTCTCTTTTAATTGCATAATACCTTGTATAGATGGCTCTTGTCCAATGCAATCATTTAGGTCATCTAATGCATTTTGCTTTGTTACGCCGACCTCCTGATGGCAGAAAAACAAAAAGTTATTAAAACAATTTATTTAATAACATAGGGATTTTATTGTGATCAGTCATTCATTACTTATCTACTTATTATCTACTTCTTTAAATACCTTAAGTCTTGGAGAGCCCGTAAACAATTTTGATAAGGACTCGTTATCTTCGAGCGCCATATGACATTTCCTCAAGCCTTCTGTGTTGTTTGACATTGTGTAATACTCGAGTGCATTTGTCCTGTACAATAACAAGAATCAGAATTATTCTTCTATTATTCTTTGGCATGTTAATTCCCACACATCTATTGAATTAGTTCAAATATTTAACTGATCGTCTAAATTTGTATTCCCTTCCTAATGATGTACGCTTTTTTTCAGTAAATAACCTTTCTCTTCACTTTCTGGCTTTTACTAAAAGTTAGTCTAATAATCTGATAACTAGTTTTCTTTGACGGGATTTTAACATCAAAAATATATATACTTATCTAATTGTAATTAGTCAAGTGTATTACCAGTTTTGTCTATCAATGAAGTAGTCACCAATGTTACTATATGCCTGTTTGACCTGCGCATCGGTTGTACTTGCAGACATTTTCAATAGCTCAACTACGCGGAACCAGTGCCCTAAACGCTTCCGTAGAGCTATGGCCAAGTCTCTGTAATGTAATGTATAAACTTGAGTATGTAGATAGGGCTTGAGGAGGAAGTGGTTAGGCGCGCGATATTCAATTTATTTTTTTTGGATTTTTGCAATTTGCAGGTCATTGTCAGGTTGTATGTTAGTTAAAATATGATTCGCGAGCGTAATAAGTATGGCTTTACAGAATTATAATCATTTAAGTCATCAATACAATCCTCTAAGTTCATTTAATCCAGTTGTATAGCTTTTCATGAAATAAACAACCATAAATAAACACGTGTTATTAACATTTTGATCAACATAGACCTTTAAATTGTAAAAAACCTAAGAAAATTTGAATTTCGCGGGCAACCCAGGCGCACTTCAATCACTAGTTTCAATAATAATTGCGTAGTAAATGATAACAAACCGCCTGTCTTCATTGTGATATATTTTTTCAGCTCCATCAAAATCTTTGAAGTAGGCCAATATCTCAGCTTTTTTAAGAGCATTTGAATGCAATGCGTTCAAACGGGAAACAAATTTTATACCAGCGTAATCATTACGTCTCACAAACGCCGCCTCAGCAGTATCAAGTGCGGATTCGGACTCGAAATTTTTTAAAGCAGCTTCTGCTAGCAACAGCCTGGAAGAAATAACTTACCTATAGAAAAATATTGAATTGACAACTAACATCTGGAGTATCTAAAATCATGATTCTGATAATGATTAGTTGTATGTATAATTTTTGATCAGCATTTCTTTTTATCATAGTAAAGTATAGAAACTCATACCATAGTTGCGGATGTGGGTTATCTTTAATAAAGTTTTCCGCTTCCTTCAATCCTACTTTTTCAATGAGCTGTCGCGTGTCTCTCAGGGACTTAACCTCTACTCTTACTATGTGTTGCGGTGTACATTTATCGTCCACATTGTCCAGAAGAGCCGAGGTGATTTCCAATTCCTAGAAACATGTATATTTTTAATGCAAATACTGCCTTATACAATGTGGAGCAATTTAGGACAGGGGTCTGAAAAAAGGGTCCATGCAAACAGCACGAAACCTATCGATGTAGATCTACGCAAGGAAGGCAGCCTCTGAATAGCAGATGACGACAAACGAAAAGTTGAAGGTTGCACGTACCTTAAACTTACACAAATAGCCCTGCATGGTCAAGGGCTCTTCAGGTTCAGTATCTCTCATCACATAGAGTCTAGCTTTTTCCGCCACTGCTAACATTTGCGGGTTGTCGGACGCCCAGAGAGCGCTCCAAACGTCTTTACGTAACGCTTGTCCGATACTTATGTTGTTGGCCATGTCGGTCTCCAACAAATACAGAGAGCCTGGTTGGTCAATGACATAGAACTTGCTGCAAATAAACAATATACATGTAGTTTCATAAATGGTGTGTTGTCTTTCAAATAAATCTATAGAAAAATACAATATATTTATCGACCCGCACGAAAAGTTTTTATGACTACGTAATTTAATTTATAGTGAAAACGAGCCGCAAGTGAGCTTACATGTAACGGTTTATCTGCGTATTTCTTAATCAATTAAAAACCATTCATACCTAGAGTTAGAATTGAGCCCCAACCTATAGGGCCGTGAATTCATATTTATTGAAGTGATTTTCTTAAAATTCACAAGAGAAAATAGCAATATGGAACCAGAATCTCTTCCAATTAACAAATGCGTGTCGGAACTTGTGATGCAGCATATCGTATCGTCCTGGAACCCTGCGTCTTTGGCCGTGACTGGCGATCCATCGGCTTGGTACAACTGTTCTGTAGCGCCTGAAATATTACATGACCTGTAAGTAACACAACAATAACAACAGTACTCCTTAAATACCATATTTTTGGTTCACTGAAATTAATTTACAGTAAGTAAAACAAAAAAATATATAATATTTGAAACGTGACATGACACCATTTTATTCCTTTCAAAAACGATAAATTTTATTTGAACAATACGATTGTGAAATCAAAGATGACATTACATTGGATTGAATTAATCTTGTTCAGCACTGATATGTTTTAAGCAGGTTTTTTTCACCCCTTATTCTGAAGATAAATTACTACAAATACTTACGAGGTCTGGTTGGTGTGGAGAACTTCCATATTATAAACGATTCCTTAGACGCCGCTGCTACAATCGCTTTGCTGTTGATAGTCACATACACCACCGGGATACTTACTGGTTTGGCTAAAATTTTACACATAAAACTAATAAAAAAAACTGATGAGACTAGACCGTGCACTATGAGTTATTTACCCTTTTATATCTTTATGAAGTTGTCATAACAAGTTTATAATGCTTATAACAACAAGGCTTGGGATTAATCAAGCTAAGTCAATGTTAATTAATTTACGTGGTATAACATATAATATGTTTTTAACACCGTTGCTCGTAAAGCTGATGTAATTCCACCGGTTTTAAATATGTAAAGCGGGTCATAAAAAACGCGTGTGTTACCAAAGCAAATAGTTAAGTTATAGTCCATACAATAGTACATTACGATATTAGTGCGTTATGATGGTTATAACATGCGAGGCGGAATTTCAGCCCGAGCCGAAGGCGAGGGCGTAATTGAGCCGAGCATGTTATAACCAATACGCACGTATATCGTACGACGTTTTTTAACACATTTGCGAGGAAACAGAAAAAAAAACATTATATTAAATAAACTCAATCTGTGAATGCACACTGCTGCTTTCCCGCCATTTTAACAGCGCGCTAGCGCTGCCTACTGACTGGCGCCGCGCGGCGATTAGTTCGAAACTTGAATAGCAACAGCGCGCTGCTCACTAGCTGGAGTCGTGCGGCGGCGATCAGTTCCATATTTGAAATGGCAAATAATACTGTTACGGAATTTGTATGGACTATAACTTAACTATTTGCTTTGGTAACACACGCGTTTTTTATGACCCGCTTTACATATTTAAAACCGGTGGAATTACATCAGCTTTACGAGCAAGGGTGTTAAAAATTCCATAACAGTATTATTTGCCATTTCAAATATGGAACTGATCGCCGCCGCATGACTCCAGCTAGTGAGCAGCGCGCTGTTGCTATTCAAATTTCGAACTAATCACCGCGCGGCGGGCGCCAGTCAGTAGGCAGCGCTAACGCGCTGTTAAAATGGCGGGAAAGCAAGAGTGTGTATTCACAGATTGAGTTTAAACAAAAATGACGGCATTGTGGTGTTCTATAAATCAGAGCTTTGCGTTCTTATAACCGAGCCCCCTTTCAATCAAGCCAACTGTCTACAAGTAGATGTTGGTCAATCATACTCTATTATAGTAATTTATCGATCACCATCGGTTTATAACGTAAGTAACTCACTGTTTCAATAATTAAA
This sequence comes from Aporophyla lueneburgensis, assembly GCA_932294355.1. Taxonomy (NCBI): domain Eukaryota; kingdom Metazoa; phylum Arthropoda; class Insecta; order Lepidoptera; family Noctuidae; genus Aporophyla; species Aporophyla lueneburgensis. The sequence goes on from OW028747.1 coordinate 15,672,665, forward strand.
AATGAACAAAATATAACATGTTTTTTTTTTCTGTTTCCTCGCAAATGTGTTAAAAAACGTCGTACGATATACGTGCGTATTGGTTATAACATGCTCGACTCAATTACGCCCTCGCCTTCGGCTCGGGTTGAAATTCCGCCTCGCATGTTATAACCATCATAACGCACTAATATCGTAATGTACTATTATGATATTTGAAGAGAAAACTAAATGTGAGCACTATGCAGGCTAGATTGAATACATGACTTTAAAACTGTCTGGCTATTTTGTATAATGGCAGATCTGGTACCATCTTGTGACGGGTCGTTTAGCTCCCTAATAATGATTGAGCTACACGATGACAGATGCATGCGTGCCATGGCGTCTGTTGCGACAGATCAGCTCAAAGCTGCAATGGCTTTTTCTTCAAAGGGCCTCTCTAGACTTGGTACTGCATTGTTAGACTCACATACAATTCTAATAATAAAATGTTTGGACTTTAAACGAGACCATGTCCTCTGAGTTTGTTTCGGCATTTTTTCTTAGGGATCAGTTAGCTAAAAATCTATTTATAAAAATAAACATTTCATTTAATTTCGACAATTTACTGATCACAGACTTTATATTACTTAGTAACAATATGATTGTTCTTACCATCACACTGAATTCCTTGCTGGTTTGATATTATTACTTGTCCCAAAGTGGCTATCACACAGTATTCGTCAACTGCGCACATATCAATGACATCGGGTATATGATTTATCCAGGACTAAATTTATAAACAAAAAAACATACATTATTATTTGTGTATGGTCGCCAAAAGTAATAAGTAACCAGAGTCGTCGGATATGGTTGAAGTTTAGGACGAAACTGATGGACGTTTTCGAAAAAAAAAAAAAACATTTTATTAATAGAAGACAATCGGTTCATTTGTCAAATTAAATTTAATTCGAAAACATCCATCGGTTTCTTACTACAGTTTAACTATATTGACGACCCTGGTTACTTATTTCTTTTGGAGACTGTACATGGAGTATTTAAAGGATGCCATGAAAACATAAGTTCCTTAACCTGATGTGTTACAGTATCCCAAAAGGTAACGGTTTCCGTGCCTGATACATATGCCAATGTATTCCCATAAAACGCGTACTTGTGGTCCATTTTGACGTTAGCAAAGTATATGAAGGAGTCGATGGCGATAGCAAGTCGAAGTGACTTTTTCTCCCACGATAATGCCCTCATGTTACCACCCGGTACACGCAACGTACGTATATGCTGGAATAAAAAATAAATAACGCCAATTGTATAAGTTATGGCTTACTTGAAGGAATCAATTTCATTTTCATAGTATACGCGCATACCTCCCCATATGCGCCGAAAAATTGAACTACGTTGGTCTTGTCTGCCGTGCAGCCGGCAGCGGCCAGTATAGTGCCATTATGATTCCAACGACTATCAATAATCAGCATGTTTGATTCTACAACGACACTATCTGAAATTGTTTACGACATGTTACCTTTTCATTAAAATGAAGGGAACAATGAGTATTTTACTTTGTTTACGTTGCTTATAGGTTTACAAACTACCACACCGATGGAAAATAGTTACCACTGTACGTGGGCACCTTCAGCTTCTAGTAAATATTAATTTATATTAAAAAAAATATCAACTTTTTCAGTATCGAAAACATCGATTTACCTTCCTCATTGCAATTTTTCATTAACAATATCATACCACTTCTGTAAGATATTGCTAGAACGGGTCTGTTAGCTGGAGCACTTCCCGAATACCAGTCCATTGTAACAATATCCATTGATCCCGACACACCGTGAATGGTAACTGGCATCTATAACGGTAGAAATATCGTGTTGAATAACCTCACATTTGGTTAAAATGTATGAACATAACCAAAGCAAACGGAGTATGTAAAGATCGTACCAGTTAGCGTTCTGTAGTTCCTGCCTACCCCTTATAGGAAAAAGGCGTGAGTTTATGTTTGTATGTTTAGTTGGTTAAGCATTATGCCAGTGACGTTTTTAAGCGTTCCTCGGAAATGTGAGTTAAACAATTTTATTTTATACTTTCAATATCAACGGTTGAAAGGCTATTTGATCTAAGCGACATTTGCTGAAAGTTGCAGGAGAGTGATTCAAAGTTTTATTTATCGAATAAAAAAAAACCGGCCAAGTGCGAGTCGGACTCGCGCACCGAGGGTTCCGTACAAACCTGTAGGTATTCACGGTTTATGCATAAGGCTTGTGTTTATGAAATTAAATCCAATTTTTTTTAATTTTTATATTTGAGTTGATTGAATGAAAGGTAAATTGCGGTTTACGATTTATGACGTATAAAAAAAAAACTACTTACTAGATCTTGTTCAAACCAATTTTCGTTGGAAGTTTATATAGCAATGTACATCATATATTTTTTTTAGTTTTATCATTCTCTTATTTTAGAAGTTACAGGGGGGGGACACACATTTTACCACTTTGGGAGTGTCTCTCGCGCAAACTATACAGTTTAGAAAAAAATGATATTAGAAACCTCAATATCATTTTTAAAGACCTATCCATAGATACCCCACACGTATGGGTACGATGAAAAAATTTTTTTTGAGTTTCAGTTCTATGTATGGGGAACCCCAAAATTTATTGTTTTTTTTTTATTTTTGTGTGAAAATCTTAATGCGGTTTACAGAATACATCTATTTACCAAGTTTCAACAACATAGCTCTTATATTTTCGGAAAAAAATGGCTGTGACATACACGGACAGACAGACAGACAGACAGATAGACAGACAGACAGACAGACAGACAGACATGACGAATCTATAAGGGTTCCGTTTTTTGCCATTTGGCAACGGAACCCTAAAAAAATCATTATAAAAGAACTAGTGAGAGGATTTTGGTAAATATAATACCTACAGTTTTTCCAAAATCCACTCACTAGTTCTTTAAATAAAACTTTGAATCGTTATCCTGCAACTTTCAGCAAATGTCGCTTAGATCAAATAGCCTTTCAACCATCGATATGCAAAATTTGATTTGAATGGTTTTAATTCGGTAAATACATATTGGCTACGGTCGCGAACATAAACCTGTCAATAACCTACAAGTTGTACATACGATTACCCTACCCAATGTTCAATTTTATTCCGAGATCAGTATAACTTGCACATCAATTAAAAAATCGTAAAAAAAAATATGTTTCTACTTTAATTTTAGGGAACTTTAAAACAACCTTTTGCATCATATTTACACATGAAACAATTATACAATAACATAATATGAAGTTATTCACTTAAACCAACTAAAGAGATTACTTGGCATTTGTTTGTATTAAAAAAATAACAAGGAATTTTTTCACAAATTAAGTTAAGGGCTTGGGCTACACTTATTGCCGGTGAGTGTACAATGTACTTACTGTAAAATTTCCTTGATCATCATATATGTGCAGCTCGCCATTGGTCAGAGCAAAAAGAAGCTGTGAATTATCGGGCGACCATTGAACTGCAGCGAGCCCTGGCCCTTTAATGTCTTTGCCCCACACTCGAGAACCATCCACAGAGCCCACAATAACAGCTCCTGTAATATGTTATGGTCGTTGCAAATCACGACCGCACGTTTATTTAAATGACATAAGGTTTAAATTGTAACGATTGACTCATGCTCGTAAATTGCAAGTAACAATCATCTCTCAACACCAAACGACTGAGTGCATAAGGCATGGGAGTGAAATCTAATTTAAATGCACACACATCAGCATCCCTTTCTGTCATGATATGCAAGTCACTGGAGCAAAACATCCATTTGCACGAAAAAGCATTTCGCGGAAGATGCCGCCTCAAGTGACAGAAAAGATAGACATACAGCTATGTTGCCATACAGGCTTTTCTTTCTTATGTCTTTAAAAATATGCTTTGTAAGTATATTCACAGCCACCATAATGACATAAATGTACTGTACTGGTACTAACAATTTACTTTATGGTGGTCCTTCAGACCGTATTGGGGCCACGGCGGCCAATCTCATCGGAGACTAGCCACCGGCGCGGGAGATATTATAGTGCTCAAGCGCAGACACAGGACCACTCGCTCTTTCCTCACTCTCTTAATCCGATGGGACGGCAATCCGACACGACCGGAGAGAGATCAGGCGTAGGACCAACAGCTTAACGTGCTTTCCGAGGCACGGGGGTATAACACCGCCAACTTCCAAACTCCGGGCCGTTACTAAGAAATTCCTAATGGGAAAACCCAATAACACTTTGCCCAACCTGAGAATCTAACCCAGGACTCAGGCTCAGCAGTCGCGCTTGCGACCACGAGACCAACGGGGCAGTTATTTACTTTATAGTAATAAACTAGCTTTTGCCCGCGGCTTCGCCCGCGTGGATGTCGGAAATTAACGCAGGTATTTTTCTTAAATAAAAGATTTTTTTTAAATAAAAGTAGCATAAGTTATTCCTTGTTACATCAGCTATCTGCCAGTGTAAGTCCCGTCAAAATCGGTCCAGCCATTTCAGAGATTAGCCGGAACAAACAGACAGACAGACAGACAAAAATTGTAAAAAATGTTGTTTTAGTATATGTACCGTGTATACATCCATATACATTTAGTAAATAAAAAATGGTTATTTGTATAGATGTATAGATAAGAGAGCAGTGGTAGCTAAGTGGTACCAGCCCCGACTTGTACAGGAATTGTTAGTTAAAGAAATTAATTTAGATGTTATATGTATAACCGAACATTTCATAATGTCTGGCCAAGAGAAACTTTTAAATATACCAAATTATAAGCTAGCGGCATGTTATGCTAGACAAAACATTAAGCGCGGTGGAGCCTGTATCTTAGTAAAAAAAGGCATCGAATATAAAGACCTGCCTGACATTGTGAGACATTCGGTATCAGGAATTATAGAATGTTGCGCAATTGAATTACCTTCACAGAAACTTACAATCCTATGTGTCTATAGGCCACCAAAACTTACTAATCTACACCAATTCTATGAAAACCTAGACATTATGCTTAAAAAGATTTCGAAACCAAACAAAAAAATTATCATGTGCGGAGATTTTAATATAGATATTCTGAAAAAGAACAGATTTAGCATGGATTTTGAATATTTTCTGATGAACTACGATTTGAAGCTAGAAATAAATAAACCGACCAGACCCTATAGTCAAACTTGCTTAGATAATTTTGCGCATAATTCAAAACAAAACTGCCAAAGTGAAATAATAGACTTCGGATTATCCGACCATACGGCTCAAATATTAAGAATGAAAGTAAGTAAGTTTAGTCAAATAAAAACATGGAAAACATCAAAACGAGACATATCTGAAGAAAATTTAATTATCTTTAGAAATCATCTCCAAAACTTATCGTTTTCAGATATATATAGCACAGAGGATCCAAATAAAGCCTATGATAACTTTTTAGAAATATTTCAACTCCTGTATGAACTATGCTTCCCTTTTAAAACCGTCATATTTAGATCTGAAAAAAAGATCAAATGGGTATCTAGAGGTATTAGAATCTGCAGCAAAAGGCAACGCCAATTACTCTGGAAACAAAGACTTAATCCTACTAGTGAAAATAAAACGACATTTAAAAAGTACTCAAAAAAATTTAAAAAAATTATCAAACTGACCCAGAAAGCACAGAACAACTTCCTAATTAAAAATTCCAAAAATAAATCTAAAACATCGTGGCAAATAATAAATAGTACAAAGTCTATAAGTGAACCTATAACAAGAATAAAAAAACATGATTTATTATTAACTGACCCTAATGAAATAGCTCAATCATTCAATGATTTCTTTATTGATCAGATCTCAGATCCACCCCTGAACTCAAATAAAAATACTGTAAGAATAACGTACAACCCTCATTCTATATTTATGGCCCCTGTTATCCCTCAAGACATTACAAGGGTGATTCAATCTCTAAAGAACAAGAAGAGTTATGGATATGACGGTATTGCAACAATCGTTATAAAATTTGTCTGTGCTGCTGTAGCTAACCCTCTAACCCACATTATTAACGCAAGCATATCCGCTGGAACATTCCCCGATAGTCTTAAAACCACAATTATTAAACCACTCCATAAGAAGAGCAGTAAAGAAGACATGGCTAATTTCAGACCAATAGCTTTAATCCCCGTATTTTCTAAAATCATTGAAAAAGTAATTTATGAGTCACTTTATTCATTTCTATCAAAATACAACATATTATGTGAGGAACAAAAAGGTTTTCGTAAAAATAAAAATATAAATATGGCCATATATGATCTGATTAATAAAGTAATGGTTAATGTGGATAAAAAAATACCAATCCGTGCCATTTTAACCGATATGACCAAAGCTTTTGATTACGTGAACCATGAAACGCTTTTGGTCAAACTTGATGCTTATGGTATACGAGGGAATGCTCTAAGTCTAATAAAATCATATCTAAGTGGACGTCGTCAATATACAGAAATCTCAAAAATATGCGTCAAATCAAAACGTGAGGTTAAATATTTATCTGGTCCTAGAGTAATTAAATATGGCGTTCCGCAGGGCAGCGTTCTAGGGCCATTATTATTCTTGCTGTATATAAATGATCTACCCCGACACATCCCATACCCTTGTGTGTTATTTGCCGATGACAGTACGTTTTTAATAGACTGCCTCAACAAAGAGCTTTATGAAAACGAAATAAATAATTCTCTAAATCTTATAATAAATTGGCTCAACGACAATAATCTTAGCATAAACCTCAATAAAACAAATATAATGCATTTCTATCAAAAAATTCTTCCTTTGAACTTACACATTAATTATAAAGGACAAACTATTGATAGCGTTAACGTGGTAAAATTTTTAGGTATACTGATTGACAGTCAATTAACTTGGAAACCGCAGGCTGAAGAAGTTTGCAAAAGATTAAGCACGTCTGCGTATGCTCTCTACAACCTGTCCAAGAAAGTTAACGTTGACACATTAATGGTTGCATATCACGGTTTGGTGGTCTCTGTCCTAAGGTTTGGTGTAGTGTTCTGGGGTAATTGTTCCGAAAGGGAGTCTATTTTTAAAGCCCAAAAACGGTGCATACGATCCATTTTTAATCTCAAGGTTACAGACAGTTGCATTCCTTTTTTCAAGAAACACAAGGTACTAACTTTTCCTAGTATTTACATTCTCGAAGTATCTATATTCGTTAAAAATAACAAGCATCTTTTTCCTTCATTAAATGATACAAGAATGCGAACTACTGCCTTGAGATCAAAATATCAGAGTCTATTGTGTACTGGTAGATATAACACTGCTTTGCTTAAAAAGAACATTATTGGTATGGCACCTATTATTTTTAACAAATTGCCAAATTGTATAAAGGATCAGCCTCTAACAAAATTCAAGAAACTCCTGACGTCGTTGCTGACAGATAAATGTTATTACTCTATTACCGATTTTATAAATGATGAATTGTAACACCTAGTTACTTCACTATATCTCATTTATTATGTAAATAATTTTAGACTTAGCTGATCCATGATCTCATTTTTAATACCTAGCCACCTACCTGCCTACCTTTTTTTTTTTTTTTACCTAGTTTCTAAATTATATGTAAGTTAAGCACTATATTTTTGTATGCCAACAGGCAGAATGTACTGGGAATATATCTAAAGTAACACCATTATTGTAACACCTGCATTCTATACAAATAAAGAAATGATTTGACTTACGAATTGTAGGTCGTGGGTTCGAACCCAGGCAGGCTCTTTACTTTGTGTAAACATTTTCATCAACACTGCTCTCAAAACGGTAAAAGATAACATCGTGAGGAAACCTGCATGTCCTAGAACCAAAAATTCGAAGACATGTGACATCTACCAACCCGCACTGGGCCCGCGTGGTAGATTACGGCCCACTCCCTCTCACCGACAGGAAGCCTGTGTCTCAGCAGTGGGAATTATATAGGCTAATTATATAGAGGTAATAAATACTATCTGTGTGCCATTTTCGACCAAGATCCATTGAGCCGCTTTTGCATGATTGTGAAACAAACATCCAATCATACAAATGTTCACATTTATAATATTAGTAGTAAGTAGGTTTATAATTAATATTACTTCGGATTCATAGTTTATGAGAATATCATGTGTGTTTGATGAATAGTATTCAGAGTAAGAAGACTGTCAAATAGGGTTGGGTTGAATTGATATAAGTCTGGTTTTTCTTAACGCTCGTATTCTACCTATACAGACACTCAATTATTTACCAGACACCAAATTAAACATAGTTATAAGAATAGTACTTTTGCCAGTGGCTTCGCCCGTATAGCTTTCGGAAAATATCACTCGGAAACCTACTACCGGGATAAAGTATCCTATGTATATGGTAAGTATCCAGGATAACCAAAAATCCAAATCCATCCAAAAATCTAAACATCTAAGCAATATTTCGCGGTCTCTTACTTGGAATAATACAATTAGGTTTATTTTGAGTACTTCGAACACACATGATATTCGCATTTACTATGAAGCCAAAGTAATATGAATTACAATATTACAATCCTATTAATCCTGCACTACCCGACCGCTACCAACCGGGACGGCCGGACGCGGGAAGGCCCGCTAGCCGCTCTGCGGCGATTTTATTATAATCTCTGATATCTTCTAAAATATTAATTTTAATGATATGCTGTAAAGGGCAATTTGGATCTACATGAAATGCACAATTTATTTAAGGTACTTAATTGCATAAGGATTAATGCTGTATTGCTTAAAATCGCATTCATAAATAAGCCATTATTTCTCGTAAAAAGTAAAGGATAAAAATGGTTATTATGGGTTATCTCTAAGAGTTAGACATATACCATCGCGGACTTTTTTGTAGAAATTTTTAAGGTGTACAATACTGTAGTACATTATTTTGAGCTATTTCGTAGGGTTCAGCCAGCGTTCGCAATGTAAGCGCAAAAAAATGTGTTTATTTATGACATCACATTAGAAACCTGTAAATTTATCAGCGTTTCTTTACTATATTATGCATGTTATATACATATAAACCTTCCTCTTGAATCACTCTATTTATCAAAAAAACCTGCATCAAAATCCGTTGCGTAGTTTTAAAGATATAAGCATACATAGGGACAGACAGACAGCGAAGTGACTTTATTTTATAATATGTAAAGATTAACAGTCTCACCATCCTCATAAGCAATGCAGATTTTTTGGCCATCAGAACCCCAAGCCATGCTTCTCACAGTTGATTTATTTCTATTATTTATCATTTCTTCATACCAGGACCCCTGGAAAGTTAAACAAACCATATTATATTAGTTTCCAAACCCATTACCTTACAAGATGCATGAATAAAATTGATTCCAGGATGACACATCAACTTAATGGTCTTTATTCTTACATGTAAAAAATAAATAGTTAAATAGATTTAGATGCTACTTTACAAAGTAGAAATCACCTTATACAGCATCCAAACAACAATAACACCATGCTCATCACTAGTTGTCAGCTTCTGAAAGACTTCATTCCAAATAGCCACACACAGCTGGCCAGTGTGGCCTTCCAAGCTAAGATTCATTGACAGATTCCCGCCACCTCCTGTAATGCATTAAGAAAATGTGAATTAATGCCCAGTACCTCTAGGTCACCCAAAAAATCATCCAAGCAGCTGCAGCAGGCAATTTACTTGTTTTACTTCTAATTGAATGGTTTTGCTCAAAGATATTAGTAAAAGGAGTAACTTGCTTATTATCAAATAAGGTTTGTGAACGAGAACAGCTACTATTAAATCATTCTCCAGTTAGAACAAACCAAATTAATGATTTTGATAGTAGTCATTTCGCTGTGAGAGAAGTTAGTTTTTCTATCAAACGGAAAAATACGTTCTCCTAGGGGACGGCCTAGGAGAACATATAGTGACCTTATTGGTGTTGTTCTACAGAAGGGTCAGGTGCATAGTAGTAGTAACCGGCATGCATGTATAACCAGATGTATGAATTTAAACGAGGCAGAAGTAATATGTAAGGGTCGTAGCAGGTGGCGTTCTGTAGTTTCTGCCTACCCCCATGGGAAAAAGGCGTGAGTTTATGTTTGTATGTAGGAAAAATTATGGATAGTTGTTTTGCATTTAGTCCTTTAGCCCAAACTCTAAACTAAAATATTTTTTTTTTATTACCAGATTCCAATTTTAAAACTTTTAACATGCCATCTCCTCCACCAACAGCAATGTACCCAGATGAATGGTTCCATGATATGCAAGTTACGTTTGATTGCTTAGGTATTGCAATCTGAAAAGACATTAAAAACATATTATAAAATACAGTCTCTCTGTCCCTTAGTTTATTAAAATCTTTAGTACCACACATCTTAAGTTACGGTTTCCTAGAAGAGCTGTGAACTCCACATAATGGCTGAGATAATGGTTGTCAGGAAAATGATGGAAGCAGGGTTAGAGTTTTTGTGTCATAAGCGCTCTCTACGAGAACACACCACCATACTTCAATGTTTCAGTGATGTCATTCACCTGTAAATTGCAGGTGCTATGGGGTGGCCAAGGCTCTTATAGGAAACTATACCCAGGGAAAACATACAGTTTAGGTAAGTTTATTGGCTGGGTCATATTTCAGAGCCTACCACTAGCAAACAAGTGTGTTTATATGAGTAACAATGTCTCTTTGCTCTAAGGTTAACCAATAACAAAAACATTGCTAACGAAAATTATGTGGATGCAGGAGTAAGAAATTTGGCACAGTTAAAATTAATATGGAGAAGGAAACCTAATATTTTTATTTAATTATGTATTTTTAATTAAATGTATTTATGGTCGAATTTCAATCTCTGGACGACTACTAGTAATTTAAAATGGTTGCTAAAATAAAGGTAACTAAATTAAGATTGTGCATCTCCAGCACAATATTAAAGTATGTATCACAGTTTCAGTTCTTAACAATATTACTTTTTAAATGTTTATTTAGAGATATATATTTTTTTAGCTATCGTAGTAATATATTTGTACCTAGAAAAAAATTGAGACGAGTTACCTAAAAAAATAAACTGGGCACATTACAATAAAGTTTGGTAAACTACATAGAGGCTAGGTCAAATAAAAATATATTGTAAAAATGTCTAATGTAAAAAAAATTAGGTTTCATTTATAACGGAGCCCCAGAGATAATTAAATAAGTAAGATATCAAATATTTGAATCTTTGCACAAAATCTCTATGGAAACACTAATAACAACAAAATAAATTAACTACCTTTTTGCTCATATATATGAACATTTTGAAAATATGTTTCCAATCAGTTTTATTGTATTTGTAGAATATTATGCTTTTTATTGCGTGTTTTGTACTGTTTCTTCCTAATTACAGCATAACATGAAACAAACAGTTACAAACAACAACAAAACTGCTGAACTACCAACTGCAGCAAGTGCTGTCAAAAAAGTTTTATTGTGTTTGTATGTTGGTAGATTGTAAATACATCTGTTACATTCCGCAACTATTGCAATTTTTTATTATGTATTATAGTATGTACAACTTTTTTAGGCAGCAGTATCCGAATGCAGCAAAATGTCGTGGGAGAACCTATAGAACTTTAAACCTGTATTTGAGTCACAGTAGGCGTATACAAATAAAAACCCTTGAAATATATTGTTAAAATGCCAGATAATTACGAGCTTATCAAAATCAGGAATTTGGGAACCCCGCTCATAAGTTAGTTTCAATAATCATAAGATTCAAAAAACTTATATCAATTTCAAAACACCCAACCTTTTGTACAGTTATACAGTGTCGTAGAACAAGATTATGCTGCATTCTTAAATCGACAAGAAAAGGTCTATCTCTGTATGAATATTCATAAGTAAACCGAAAGATTCCGAGGCTTGTGCCTCAGTTTTTCTGCAAGAATTGATAAATTAATTCCTCTTTCTGTATGAATGGTCGAAAGACAATCTAACCTATCGAAGATGGGCCACAGGAACAATTGCATCGCGGTCGTGAGCTGCAGTGGCCTATTTGGGAAGCACTGAATGGATTGCGAATCCAAGTAAACCGCTGCAAACATAAATTTAATGTGGCGAAATGGGATGTTGATTCAGCTTATCCCCAGTCCAAGTGAGTGCGGTACTTCTTATCAGACTATGACCCATCTAATGTTTGAATGTCCAAAATGCCTGATCACACTCATTTACGGAGCCCCTCAAACACATTCTCAAAGGATGCAAGATGTTTAAATAAGTTAGCAAAAATAGGATTTAGATCATAAGGAATAACATGTTTGTACCGATGAGGGCGGCATAATCAATCATTGATTAAACCCTCCACAAAATAAATAGATTTAAAAAAAACCCAGCCAACTGTGTTGAGGTCAGCTTCCAGTCTAAACGGATGCAGCTGAATCCAGTATCTCACATGGAGCGACTGCTTATCTGACCTTCACAACCCAGTTTCTGGGTAATACAAAGTCCAAATCCCATAGTCCGAATTTAATTTGGTCGATCGATTAAAGTTTTTCTTATCTGGCAACATTGGAAAAATCAATATACTGGAAACATGTCAAAAAAGTTTCCGCGAAATCTTCATGAAATAATTCAATTTTCAATCATTTGTATTGTTACTGGTAATTTCGATTTAAACAGTTAATTAAGCTCAGAGTCCTTTGCATTTTGTAGCTTTTGTATATTTTAAAGTTCGGCTTACACAGCCGATATTTTCAACGCAAGATTTCAAATAAAATAATTATTAAGTTCATGAAAATGTTGGGTCGAAAACAAAGCCTTAAAGGGGAACCAGTACTAGCAGATTACGGCCCAGAAGAATCTTTAAATGAAAGTGCCGATATTGAATGGGTCAACAAGGTAATTCATGCAACACATAATATTTTTTTACATATTGGTATATTTCGGCTAAATTCTTGCCAGATCTCCGTCGTGTCGTCTTCGGTACTTACAGCATGAGTTCAAGAAAATATTTCACAGGCCTTCTATCGAATCTTCTATCTTGAGAGGTACTATAAAAAGTTTTAAGAAAATATAACATAACTAACATTTTTTATTACAGTTATGGGTTAGAAGAATTCTAAGGCTATGTGCTTTATTAAGTTTAATGTCTGTGTCACTAAATACTCCAAAATCATTTGAAAAGTACCCATCTCTACAAACTATAACATTTGCTGTGGACTGCAGTGTTACACTTTTATTTACTGCAGAAATGATTGCTAAAATGCATATTAGAGGAATACTAAAGGTAAGCCCTAAACAAATTTTTGCTATGGTCAACTAATATAAGGGTATTGTAGCATCTAATAATAACATCTACATAATTTTAAGCTTATTATAGTCCAATATCCTATTAAATAAATAAGGAGGATTTATAATTGCTCTAGAGATTTGAGATTGTCATAGGATATTTTTGTGATGTTAATAGTATTTGTCTTCTGTTTAAATTACGTTACATCTGCCCCAACCATTTGTTGACCACAACTGTTATAATAATACAATATTTAAAAGCCAGACTCAAGGGAAGCCTAGATAAATTTCTCTAAGATTTTGCCTGTTTTAAGTAATTATATTTGATATTTATTCATTTTGGATTATATATATATATATATATAGGATGAAATACTTATTGTAATTAATGTTTTTCAGGGGGATGTAGCCTATTTAAAAGACCACTGGTGCCAGTTTGATGCCTCAATGGTATTCTTTCTTTGGGTATCTGTTCTCTTACAAATGTTTGAGTTGACTGGTATAGTACCCAGATACAGTTACCTGAGTATATTAAGGGCACCCAGACCATTGATAATGATTCGATTTTTGAGAGTATTTTTAAAATTCTCCATGCCAAAATCTAGAATCAATCAGATATTCAAGTAAGTGGTTTTAAATAAAAAGATTGCCTTGCTTATGTCACTTGCATTTTAACACTTTTACCCGCCTCCCGGGTCGAACGATACTTCATTCGCATGCCCACGACTCGCTTCCGAGTCCTACGTATAAGTAGTTATGTATCTTACGACCATGCCGAGCACCCGCCTACCGGGTGCAAATCACAAAAATAAGCTAGGTGTGAATAGGGTGCACTTTTGAATAATTCTTTTTTCAATTGGGCACTGAAAGTGTTAAAAGATGAACCTGTTATGCTTTCTAATAATTTTAATAGACCTTTGCCCCCCGCAGGGTCGATATAGGTTAAAAATCCTTGTAACTTCTTCTATGTAAGAATTGACCACATAATGCTCACACTTTGTGTTTTGTGTTTTACAGGAGATCAAGTCAACAGATCTATAATGTGACCCTATTCTTCTTATTCTTCATGTCCCTGTACAGCTTGCTAGGTGTACAGTTTTTTGGAGAATTAACACATCACTGTGTCAGGAATGATACAAATCCATAGTTAGTATTATAATCTCTTTCAAAGTTTAAAGCTTCTTTTATAGTTTTGGGGTTTTGAAAAGGGATCTCTATGGTAGCTAAGAGAATTTTTGATATGCTTGAAAAGACCTGGAAGAATTTCTAACATCAAACCTGCTTATTTCTACTAGTTGGATACTTGCTTGTTGAAAAACCTAATACATAAATTAATTTATGTTTATTATAATACACAGGATTTAATAATAAATTGAATAAAATATATAATTAAATTACTTCTTGTTTTTCAGTGAAATCACAATAAATTCCTTAGCTATTCCTGACACTTTTTGTTCTCCTGACCCTGGTTCAGGATATCAATGTCCTCCTGGAATGAAATGTATGAAACTTAATTTATCCAAATACATCATGGGATTCAATGGGTTTGAAGAGTTTAGTAAGTATGAAAACAACAATGTTACTGGGCTTTAAATCAAACCAAGTTATATTTTTACTAAAAAAAGTTTTATTTCTGTTTAGCAACAAGCTTGTTCACCGTCTACCAAGCTTCATCTCAGGAGGGTTGGGTCTTTATAATGTATCGTGCTATCGACTCTCTACCAACTTGGAGATCAGCTCTGTACTTCAGGTAAAATAAAAGGAATACATACCTTCATTCTAGCAATTATCAGTGAATGTTACAAATTATCGTAAAATCTTTACAGCACAATGATATTCTTTTTGGCCTGGCTGGTCAAGAACGTTTTCATAGCTGTGATCACTGAAACATTCAATGAAATAAGGGTACAATTTCAACAAATGTGGGGTGTGAGGAACCCTATTACTAAGGGTAGCACTACTCAGTTTTTCACTGGTGACGATAATGGGTGGAAACTGGTTACTATTGATGAAAACAAACATTCAGGTAATTATTAAAAATAATACTGAATTTAAATGATAGATAAAATAGACAAGATAATCTTCACATCACTTTTTTTCCTTCCAGGCAGTGCACCAGAAATATTTCATAGATTATTAAGGTCCGCATATTTCCGACTCCTAGTAATGGGGGTTGTTTTGGCTAATGGAATAATAACAGCAACAATGAACTTCAAACATGATGACAACCCCAGAGAATTCTTTTATGAGAAATACTATTACATAGAGGTAGCAGACATTGTGTTTTCGTAAGCCATGTTTATAAACTAAAGTTAATTATTATTTAATGAAACCATTATTTGTCATACTTGCAGATTGCATTTACCATTTTCTTGGATTTGGAGGCGTTAATCAAAATATGGTGTTTGGGACTAAAGGGATATTTTAAGCACTCTGTTCACAAGTTTGAATTACTTTTAGCTATTGGCACTACAATTCATATAATACCCCAGCTGTACATGTCAGGGTTTACATATTTTCAGGTAATTACAATTGTTCTAAGAAAATTTAGTTGGTAAGGTAATCAACCTCATCTAGTTTTAAGAAATATCATCGACGTGTAAAAGTGTTTGTACCTATTTACAGAAATAGAAAATAAAAAAACATTTAAATAAAGTGCCATTATTTATGTGTTTGATTTAATTTTAGGTTCTTCGTATAGTAAGGTTGATAAAAGCATCACCATTATTGGAGGGATTTGTCTACAAAATCTTTGGACCAGGAAAGAAACTTGGCAGCCTGATTATATTCACTATGTGTTTACTCATCATTAGCTCTTCTATATCAATGCAACTGTTTTGTTTCCTGTGCGAGTTTACTAAATTTGAGACTTTTGATGAAGTAAGTAATATCTCAAAATTATGCTAATTTTTGGTTCTGAAATTGACTCTTCTGAAATCTTAAATTCGTTCACTGACCCTGACAGACAATAGACAACCTAAACCATTGGTCTAAAAGCATACATTTTTGTATATACATTGCTTATCTTATAAAAGTGAGGAAGGAATTTGTGAAAATCTATCTCTAAAGTGGTTAAATAGTGGATAAAAGATTGTATGAAATTTCATCAGTTTTGTAGATGATCTTATTGGGCCGTATTGACCTACAGGACTTACAGACCTATAGTATTTATATACTTACACAATGCTTATTAATAATGTTAATTCAAATAATTGTAGTGTCCATAATAATCTATGACAATAATGTTATGTTTTAGGCATTCATGTCTATGTTCCAAATTCTAACTCAAGAAGCCTGGGTAGAGGTAATGGACGAGACTATGGTGAGAACAAGTCAAACATTGACGCCCCTTGTTGCCATTTACTTCATACTGTACCATCTGTTTGTTACTCTGGTAAGGAAGATAATTATCCTAGCAAAAATCATGCTTTGTAATGTACTGATTATATAATGCTCATAATTTTGTACTAATTTCCAGATTGTGTTGTCACTTTTCGTAGCAGTAATCTTAGACAATTTGGAATTGGATGAGGATATTAAAAAACTGAAACAACTCAGGTACCGCCAACAAAGCGCAGAAATCAAAGAAAGCCTGCCATTCAGATTAAGAATATTCGAGAAGTTTCCCGATAGCCCGCAAATGACTAAGCTGCACAAAGTCCCTGGCGATTTCAATCTACCCAAGGTTCGTGTAATTGTTTTACATATATGATGATACATTCAGAACAAAAACGTCAATAGGTACTCTATAAAGACGCATGATACCATGAAAGCATACCAAATATAAAACAAACGGTCAAAAAACCCAGTGCGCAGACACTTTCGTGTAACTTTTTGTCGCGTACGCTGAAGTTGTCCATGTATCAGTTCCGACTGTTAATCTATATATATATTTTTAGGAATCGGAAGTGAAATAAGTAAAAAATTAACAATCTTTAATTCTTTTAAATTACACAACGCAAAAATGTATAAAAATAATCTTAAGAAACACTGTAAATATTAATCAAATATTAATTACACGAGTCTAAAGGAATAATCAACAATTGAACAAAGACATAACTAAAACTAGCCAAGCACATGATAATGGTCAGGTAGCAAGTCCGTTCTGAGCGCCCGTCCGAGGAAGAAAAAAGGAACGTTGCCTTTTTTTTTTTTTTTTTGTGGGGCATCTCGTAGTTAATCCTGAAAAGATTGTGACTACTTAAACGGATTGTGGCCCGGCGAGTTCTAAAAAGTTACCTTTTTAGGCCTCCAGCCGGGGCTTATTATACTTAAAACTAAAGCGAAAGCTCTAAGGGTTACCCCGAGGGGGGTACGAACCTCGGCTTAGGCAATCGCTGATAGGGGGGGCAGCAAGGGACTGGCTGGATCTGAGTTAAATTATTTTGGGACTAATTTAAAGCTAACGGCGCAGCATCGCGGGCTGGCTCTTGCAAGGGTCGGGAGGGACTGTTAAGTCGGGGTCGCGACGACGGACCTCGGCGGCGAGGTCGGTACGGTTTGTGTCTGTGTGCTGGTCTAGGTGTACTGGTCTCTTTTCGACTCTCCTGGAGGAGAGTAGTGGGATCATCAGGATCGGTAAGAACGTGCCGCGAGCGGCGGACTTTGCTAATACGGGAGGGGGTGTAAGTAGCTGCCGCCACAACCAGAGGGTTGCGGTGGGCTACGGCCCTATCGAAGAAACGCTTCGAAGCGCGTTTTATGTATTGATGGATAGTCGGGAGTTTCATGTCTAAATGAAGGTTGATATTCCGAACAAACCAAGGCGAGCCTGTGGCTTGACGGAGAAAACGGTTCTGGAGAGTCTGCATCCTATGGATGAATCGGGGCTTGGCGTGTGCCCAGACTGGGCTTGCGTATGTCATAATCGGCCTGATACAAGCGGTGTAAAGCCGCTTCTTACACAGAAGAGACAATTTACTCCGCTTGTTCAGGACGCAATGGAGCCTACCGAGAGCGAAAGCGGCCCGCGAGCGAGCCTGCTTTATGTGCTCAGAAAAGGTGAGGTGTTCGTCGAGGATGACACCTAGATATTTGGCTTGCTTCGCCCAAGGGATCTGCTTGCCGAACATTGAGATGGGTCGGGGAGGGGGGTGATTACGTCGAGGTCGGGTGTAAAAGACCGCCTGACTTTTATCGGGATTGACTTCGATTCGCCACTTCCTGAACCATTCGCCGAGCTCGTCGACTGCGGTTTGGAGGTAGCGAACCAGCGCTGTGTCACTAAATCCCGAGAAAAAGATGGCAGTGTCGTCTGCGAACAGAGCTAACCTTGCCTTCTTGCTTCTGGGGATATCGCTAGTGAACAGCGTGAAAATGAGGGGGGCTAGTACAGAGCCTTGAGGGACTCCTGCACGGATCGGGTGAGGGGAGGAAAGTGCCCCTTCGATGCGATAGCGAAAGGTGCGGTTCGCAAGAAAGTCTCGTAAGATGAGCACGAGACGGTCTGGCACTCCGAGTTGGTACAGCTTATATAATAAGCCGTTGTGCCAGACTTTGTCAAACGCTTTCGCTATATCGAAGTATACAGCGCCCGTGAACATACCACGCTGAAAACCAGCATTGATATGTTCGACGATACGGTGTACCTGATGGACACACGAGTGTTGGGTTCGAAAACCAAACTGCTCGTTGGGAATGAGGCCCTTGGTTTCGGCATAATCTCTGAGTCGCTTATAAATAAGTCTCTCATAGATTTTGCCGAGAACTTTGAGCAAACTAATGGGGCGATAGCTCGTGGGCTCGGTTTTGGGCTTACCGGGCTTAGGGATGCCAATAACGGTGGCTTCCTTCCACGCTTGGGGGAAAATGTTATTACTCAAGGCACCATTGAAGATGGTACACATGAGCATAATCAGGTGCGCGGGGAACAGCTTGATCACTCTGTTGGTGATGCCGTCTGATCCGGGGGCTTTACGAGATTTCAGACCCTTGATGATCTCGTGCACCTCGTCAGGTGTGACAGGGGGCAGGGGATCATCAGGGTCTTCAACGGGCGGGAGTGAGGCTTTGCGTTCGACTTCCGCGTTTACCTTATCGACAAACGCTTGGTCTACTGGCTGCGAACTGGGTGTGCATTGGGTTTCGAGGCTATCGGCTAGGCATTCAGCCCTGTCGATATCCTCGAATGCAATGGTCGCATCGGGGCGGGTCAGGGGGGGCATAGTGGAAAACTCAGAGGATTTCAGTTTCCTCTGAAGTTCCCAGAAAGCGAGATGAGTCGGCTCTAGTTCGCCCACCATCTTGTCCCAGTTAGCGTCACGCAGCTCAGTCACACGTGTCCTTACTAGGGAATGAAGAACCGGTGCTCTTCTTGCGTCCCGGGACTTTCGGGATTACTTGTTGAAGGAACCGGGAGAACCAGGACTTTCGGGACTTTTGGGTATTTTTTTTACCTACTGCTTATTTTAATAGGTCTTTAGTATTTATGTATGTACGTAGGTAATGATAACTACATTGTATTAATTGAAGATATATATTTTAAAAAATCAACGAAAACAGAACCATTTACTATTCTTTGAAAAAATAATCAACAGAAGAAAAAAACAAGTCAAATCAGCATTTAACGCTCGCAATAGCGAGCGTTAAATGCTGGTTTGTCTTGCAAGTCGCGGGCAAAAGCTAGTTTTATAATAATAATTATAAACTAGCTTTTGCCCGCGACTTCGTCCGCGTTAAATTTCGGCCGGGAGGTGCCTCCCCCTCACCGCATCGCACGCGGCAAAACGCGGGCGAACGCTGGAGTCTAATCGCGCGCGCGCATTTTGATTTTAGAACTTTATTCTTTAATTTATTTATCTACATTTTTATTATAAAGAGGAAAGATTTTTCGTATGTATGTAATCGACAAACTCCAAAACTACTGAAGCGATTTCAAAAAATATATCATCATTGATTAGAAAGCTACATTAACTCTTGAGTATGAGTGACATAGACTGCTTTACCGCGGGAAAACGCCTTATTCTGACGGGAAAACGGGCAGCAGTAGCAAGCACCGTAAACCGATGAGCGAATCACTATCTAAGTACAGGGTACATTCTACACTATTAGGTTAGGTATTACAAAGAGGAAAAATTTGTTTTATTTTTGTAGGTATTCTAGGTATGTAACCAATAATCTCAAAAACTACTGATTATATTTTAAAAATTCTTTCACCACTAAAAGGCTACAAGATTCCTAAGTAACAAAGGCTACTTTTGACCTCATTCGCTCGGAAAAACGTGTAGCAGCGGGTGAAACCTTAGAAATCTTAGTAAGAAATCTTTCATTATGATATCTGAATGGGGAAAGTCAAATTCTTAATTTAAGTTTATACTTTTCAACTAAGTCCCGAAAGTCCCGGGACGAGGTGTGATCGTACCGGTTCTTTAGTCTATACAATAATCCCGGGAATTCCCGGGATTTTCGGGACCGGGAATTCCCGGGACCATTCCCTAGTCCTTACAGCACGCTGTAAGTAACGCATGTGAGCTTTGTTAGCGTCACAGGGAAAGTTGCTGTAGGCACGAACGGCCGCGTTCTTCTCTGTCAGCAGATCACGTACATCGTCGGGGAGCTTCCATTTACGGTCACCCGTATCTGGAACCTCCCGTGAACTTTCGTTCACGATCGATTGTACGTGCTCCGTGAGAGAGTCGATCGCGGCCGTTGTGTCGGCGACAGAGTCGAACTGATCTGGGATAGAGTCTAAGTGATGTGACGTGTTAGATTGTAAGCGTTCGCTTACTTTCTTCCAGTCAGTGATCACTTTAGTGGCGGGGGGTTGAGAGGGGTCGCGAGTACCTAATCGGGGGGCCAGGTTCATGACTACTGGTCGATGATCAGAGTCGAGTTCGTGAATAGCCTCTATAGAATCCAACCTTAAGTTGATATTCTTAAGGAGTGCTATGTCAAGAACGTCGGGTAACTGATCGGGGTCGAAAGGAAAGTGAGTGGGAGTCATCGGGGCGATGACATCAAAGTTCATGGTAGAACAGAGGTTGAAAAGTTGCCTACCTCTAGTCGAGGTCCTGGTGCTATTCTAGGCGGGATGTTTGGCGTTGAGATCGCCCGCTATGATAACGGAGTCACTCATGCCGAAAAGTTCGGAGAGGTCATTAGTGAGGAGTTGAGGGTCCTCGGAACCGTCTGGGGGAGGGAAGTAAGCCGACACGATAGTGATTGGCTGGTGGCCTGTCAGTGCTAACCGACAGGCCGAAACTTCTAATCGGGAGAGTTGGGGGGGATCCATAGGTATGCAGTACAGGGACTTCCTATAGTATATGAGGGTGCCGCCTCTATGACAACGTGACCTGTCGTTGCGAACTAAACGATAGTTTGCAATTTTCGGGTCACGATGGTGAGGTTTTAGGAACGACTCTTGAATGAGTAAAATGTCTACGTGATGGTCGCGGAGGAACGTGGCGATCTCATCACGTTGGCCGTGAATGCCGTTGGCATTGAAGAAGCCTAGCTTTAGGGAACGGGGTTTTTGTCTAGTTAGTATTCTGCGACTATCCATAATGGGGGCGTTGGGAGTTCATGACGTGGATTGCTTGCGTGATCTCGGGATACGCTGCATAAATTGACTGGATACGGAACAAGTTACCACCGGCGGCAACTAGTTTCTGGGCCATCTGTTGGGCACGCGGGGAGAGGAACGTGCTGTAGGAATTAAAGGTCCCAGTGATGACGTTAAACGCATCAAGGGGAGCCTGACCTTTCCTCTGTACGGGTACTGGTCCTGCCATAGGGGCGGTGGAGGGGGCCGCGGCGCGGGCGGGAGGTGCGGTCGCGGGAAAACCGGGGGGCGTAAGGGGCGCGGGGGCACGGGTACGCGGGTCCACTAATGGAGGGATGGGAGCGGGCTTAGGCCTGGAGGCCAGTGGGGGGAATTCCTTCTGGGAACTCATTAGAGGCCATTGGGAGGGACGCTGTGGGGCCAGTCTCACGGGGAGTTTGGCCGAGGGGGATTCCCTAGTCTGACGAGCGCCGAAACGCTGCGCCAATTTAGGGGAAGATGACTTGGGGGCTTTCGGGCAGCCCCGGTAGTTTGCCGGATGACCGGACTCTTTGCAGAGCACACAACTAGGTGGCTCGGTGCAGAGAGTGCGGTCTTTAGGCCGGGTACAGTCGGCTGTACCATGTTCTCCCAGGCACTTGACGCACCTGGGAGTGGCGTAACAGTTGTACGCTGAGTGCCCGTAAAGTTGGCATCTATGGCACTGGCCAATGATGCCCGACTTACGGGGCTTTTCTATTATGAGACCAGACAGATTGCAGACTGCCTTGACCTTGAAAATGGGGTGGTGACCCTCCGTGGGAGGGCACACTACCAGGACCATATCAAAGGCAATGCCTTGCCTGGATCTGTGCATCCTGTGGACCTCTAGGACAGGCACGTTCTGCCTTTCGAGGTCTGCTTTGATATCGCTGGTGGCGATTTCGCAGGGGATCCTGCGGATCACCACCCTGGTCAGACGCTCCTCGGGCAAGGAATACGTGTGGAAGGACACGTTCCTGGCAGAGAGGAGCCTGGTCAGTTCGCGATAATCGGTCGAGGTCGGCACCGATACCTTGTACTGGCACTGGTATAGTTGACCCTCTGGTCAACGCACCAATTGGACACCTCCGTCCACTTGGCCTTGTCCTGTATAAATACAGGGGGCGGTGGAGGGAGTTTCCTGGCGGTGGTTGAGCCAGAGGGCACGGACGGGGCGCTGGATTTAGCGCGGGGCGCGGCAACCTTCGCGGAGGTTGAAGGCGAGGGGCGGGAGGGGGACGCGTTGGCGGCGGTCGCCGGCGGCGTGGAGGGGATGGACGCGGTCGCGGTGGCGGGGGTCGCCTGCGTAGCGGGGTGGGGGGGGGTTCGCGGTGGCGGAGGTCGCCTGCGGGGTGGGGGCGCGAGACGGAGGAGCGGAGTCCTCAGCCGCTATGATTTTAGCGGCCGGGGCTGAGCTGCTCGCCTTATTCTTTTTGCGCTTCGTCGCACGTCTCTGCGTCCGAGGACGAAGAGGAGTGCGAGTCCGTCTGGGGAGTGAGCGCGGCAGTATCGGAAGGAGGGGTGGGTACATCCTCCGTGTCCATTTGACACGGTTCATCGGTGGCGGCTGGGGCCTCGAGGGCATCGCTGAAGTCGGCGATGCCCGGGCTGGCCGGAATTGCGAGCTGCTCAGCTCTGTACAACTCGGAGAATTCGGCAGCGAAATCTTTGTTTTTCTTTATCAGTAAAAGAAAAACAGAGACTACAGCCCCGACCTCCGAGTGCTCAATGCTAAGCTGACTCGCAAGTTCAGCCAGGAGCGCCTCGATTCTTGCTAGTCTCTCCGTAGGATCCTTGGGTTTCTCCATGGCGGAGGGGAGGGGGGACCTAATCACTCATGAGAGTGATCCTGACCAAAACCCTACTCCTACGTAGCCTAATCCCCGGTGGGTTGCCGGGGGTGAGTGTTACACTCCCTGTCGGGTATAGACAGGGAGGTGAACCTGGTGAGCCCTAAGAGTGTCCCCCGTCGCCAATCTTATTGTGCGAACGGGTTCCTAACCGGTCATGCGATGGGTACTGAAGGTACCCGACCAGTCTAGTGCGGGGGGTATAGATATACCCGCGGCACTAGTACGCGGCTGTGGAGGGAAGACTGTCACCGGGGCTGACGAGGGAAGCCCCCAAGGCCAGCGATCCGGGACCCGTCCAACTTTCGTCTAGCCCTGAAGGGGATAGACGGGTGCGTTGGGTCTGCACCCACTCGGCTTCGTTGGCACCGTTAAGGTATCCACCGAGTGACCACGAAACTGTGGATTTGCCCTGAAGGGGCCACAACACAACACACGTTTTTGACGATTTTCTGACGAATCAGAAATACCACTGTCTTGCGAACAAGACAGTACGGTTTAGACTGAATCTGATGAAAGAAACAGGAAGTCCGAATTTTGCGATTTAAATAAATTTAAATCGCAAAATAGCGGAGAGTAGTCGGGGCGACTACGCAGCGTGGCGCACGGAGCACAACTGACGGGCGAACGAGCGGCGAGCGGTGGAGGGGATACGCGCATCGGAGCAGCAGCGTAACGACCTTCCAGGGCGGGCGTCGAGCGTAGAATCTCGTTTGATGTACTCACTTCGAACGTACGAGAGAGAATGATGGGACCGTTGCCCACCGCGCGCCTCCTTTTATAACCTTCCGTCCGTTGACAGCTGCTCGCGTGACATCTTTAAGATGTCAACCCGTCTTGAGTTGCCAACACGGCCTCTCCCATCGATATATATGTACTACGCACTAGATTTCGCGATCCGAACACTCTCTCTGTTCGTATGAACTGTACTGCAATCCGTACACCTTACTTTAGTGCGACTTTGAAATTCATGGAGCGTGGGCGTGTACGGAGCAGCGCTCATAATAGATTAAAGTACGAAAATTCGAATTAAAGTGGGAACCTGGACGTAAATAACTATTGAGAAAGCAAGTAAGTAAAATAATTTGTTGTTCAAGTGAATAAATACCACAAGATAAAAGATAAATCTTCATTTAAATGCAACGCCATATATAATCATAAACTAAAACATGCAGATGTCCCATTACAAAACCGGTTGTAGGTAAAATTATACGTCTGAACCTAGACTTCACGTGGTGTTTTTAAAAAGTGTTTTAATTGTTTTATAACGAGTTTGATATTTAAAAAAAAATATTTTACTTTCTTTCTTTTTAGTATAATTATAATATCAACGAATGTTTGACAAATTTCAGAAAATATGACGACGTGCGTATTTCGATACTGCAAAAATACATCAAGAAATGTCAGCGAATCATCAGGTGTCAGTTTTCATCGGTACTTTATCGTTTTATTTACAATGTTTAAAAAGACAGAAACTGACAAAACTTATACTATTTGAAGGAAACTGAGATATTCATTAATTACTACCTTTTTTTTTCAACCGCAAAGTTTGTCATTTAAGTATGGAAGCCTCACTGAGGTCCGAGTTTAAATTATTTTATTTTAGACTTTTGTAGACGTAATTGAATATAAATAAACGTTTATCAAATCATTGTCTTTTAGTTTTGTACTTTACTATTTTTATTTATTTAACAGTTATAAATTTTGAAATAGAGTGTGAATTTACTCTAATGAAGTTTTGTAAAATAAAATGTTCTCCGAAGCATTTTGTGCAATTATACTGAGTTCCGGTGGTGTTAATTCAAAAAAAATAGGGTCGAAATTACTCATTTTGTGCAACAAACAACTAAACTCGCAAAGAAAATTTCTGGAAAATGGCGCCAACCGTATAATATAAGCAGAGTTTTTTTTTTCACCCATTTTGGTAGGCAAAGGGAACTATCCATACAGCTTAGTCTTCAGTAGATTTTTTTTATTGATATGAAATGAAAATGAAATTTAATGAGATGAAATGAAATGAAACCTAACCTAACTCATTCAATTAAATCATTAAATCTGATATTGAAATAAATTAGTAGCTTCTTTTTAGAAATATACGTATTTGTATGAATCGCAAAAACTCTTTAGTAAAAACTTCATGGTTGGTTTTTCTTTTTAATAGACATTATTTTGACAGTTGGGAAAGAGAACGCACGAGTTCGGGAAAGGTAAAAAAAAAGCACTAGTATGTAATAGCCCACATCCCGAACGCTATACGTCCCTGCAATACACCACTTTTTGAGCAACTGTATTAAAAAAAACATTTCAGATACATAAGAGGCAGCACATCTTATGTATCATGCATATTTTAGCGTTACGAGTAAAATATCAAGACATCAAAATCTTAGGTAAGATTAACAAGCCAAATCTTGGTCTCACTACTCTCAAAGGCACTCAGTGTGTCTCACAAGCGGCTGTCAGCATAGGCACGTAGTTAGCATACCGCCCAGAATTCAAACACTGCACTGTAGGCATAGGCTCCAAGTTTGCATACCTCCCAGTGGCTGTTGACATAGGCACGATGTTAGCATATCACACAGACTTCAAACACTGTAGGCATAGGCTCCAAGTTTGCATACCTCCCAGTGGCTGTTGACATAGGCACAATGTTAGCATATCACACAGACTTCCAACACTGTAGGCATAGGCTCCAAGTTTGCATACCTCCCAGTGGCTGTTGACATAGGCACAATGTTAGCATATCACACAGACTTCCAACACTGTAGGCATAGGCTCCAAGTTTGCATACCTCCCAGTGGCTGTTGACATAGGCACGATTTTAGCATATCACACAGACTTAAAAGAATACTTGCCTTCAAAAAATGCAGCACACGTCTCAGGAGTCCACTCACCCCTCCAGGGCACCATGAACTGTGCAGCAGCATAAGTGGTTTTGCCGTAGGCACCAGCCACAAGTTGCAGCTCGTAGCGGTCATTTTCCAGGACACTGACTACCCGGTAAGGCCCGCGCATACCAGGATCCAGTTTCCCTGTTGACTGAGAATACTTGATAACGAAGACCAGCTCGTCTTTTCTGTAGGCACGTGGAGGTTGTCGGTCTTTATTAACACGCCGGTCTTGATCGGTTTGATTTTTGTCTAACCGTTCGGCCGTTCTCTGTCTCCTCATCTCCCGCAGCGACTCGCGGTTTTCACCAGAAGATTCGATGGCGACGTCTCGGATTAAAGTGCGGATAACTGGGGTAGTGCCTTCAGCACCGATAAGCAGGTTAAGCGGAGACTGCTGGGTGGTCTTTTGTTTTGTCATATTGAGTATCAGCTGTAACTTCCACAACTGTTCTGACCATTCCCCTTTCCGGTGATTCACCTCGATCCTCAACATGTTAAGGACGGTGCGGACATAACGCTCCACCTGACCATTGGCGTGGTGCATTTCGGGCGTAATATAATGAATCTGACAACTTAAATCATTAATTAATGACAAAACCAGAAGATTGAAACATCCTACCTCTATCACATACAATTGTCTTAGGTGTTCCAAACAGAGACACAACATTTTGCATTACACGTTTTAACTCATTTAAGTCCTGAGTACAGATAGGGCTTAATAAACAATATTTCGTAAAGGAATCCACAACAACTAAAACGTGTTTATTACCTTTAGATACTACTAATGGTCCTAGAGCGTCTACATGTAGGGTGTCAAAAGGGACGCTTGGTTTTGTCCAAGAGTTAATTGGTTGCAATGGGGCTCGTGGAACTCTCTTGTGAGCTATTGTTATTTTTAGAACGCGAATTGTCACTATTCTGCTTAGAAATGGGTTTTATGAAGGTAGATAGATAATTAACGAGGCAGTCAGGCGTCAGGTTTGCATTAATAGCGGTTGCTTTAATTTGAGGGTCTTTAATCCCTCTAATAACAATGGCCACTATCAACTCGTCTGATAGGCCTTTGAAGATTCGTAAACGTAGTAAACATCTACGTGCATATTCAGCATAGGTTGGATAACTGTCTGAATCGGAGCTCATAACTTCATACAAAATATTTGCCACATCAATTTTAGTGACACACAGTGAACGAAAATCTTTTTTAAAATTGCTCCATGAACGGTCATTTGTAACCCACTCGCTAACCCAAGTCTTAGCATCTCCCTTCAGACAGTTCCCAACGCGGGAAAGGCACTCAGTATCTGACCACTTATTTAAAACTTGCGCCCTGTCAACCTCGTCAAACCACCGATCAACGTCATGCACATTTGGATCAAAATTGGAAATATAAAAATTATAGGTGCTTACTGACTTTAGCGATTGTATAGCTTCTACTATCTTCTCCGTGGTTGCAGTCGAAACATCAGTAGCAATACCTGTAGTTTCCGGCGTAGCTATTACCCGTAAACAATCTTCTAAAGCCTTCAACCGCGAAACGATAGTCTCAAGCGATCGTCGGTAAAGCGGTGACGCAGGGCTTCGCGTCCTCACGCGGCTCCCATGATCTCGTTCGCGCCTAGAACGGCGATCGCAATCCCGAGACTTGCTACGTGACCTCATTCTTTGCTTATGGCGGCTACGTGATCGTTTAGACCGCGTGGCGCCATTATTTGAATGTGAACGACTCGATCTATCCATTAGCAATGGACACTTACTATCTGCTTTAATACGAGTCGTAAAATTGAAAGCCACAAAACTAGTTTTAACTTGTGGGCGAATGAATCTTTATCCCACGACTGATTTTAGGAATCAGAAGTGAAATAAGTAAAAAATTAACAATTTTTAATTCTTTTAAATTACACAACGCACAAATGTATAAAAATAATCTTAAGAAACACTGTAAATATTCATCAAATATTAATTACACGAGTCTAAAGGAATAATCAACAATTGAACAAAGACATAACTAAAACTAGCCAAGCACGTGATAATGGTCAGGTAGCAAGTCCGTTCTGAACGCCGTCCGAGGAAGAAAAAAGGACTGTTGCGTTGCCTTTTTTTTTTTTTTTTTTTTTTTTTTTTTTTTGACTGGCATCTCGTAGTTAATCCTAAAAAGATTCTTACTACTTAAACGGATGGTAGCCCGGCGAGTTCTAAAAAGTTACCTTTTTAGGCCTCCAGCCGGGGCTTATTATACTTAAAACTAAAGCGAAAGCTCTAAGGGTTACCCCGAGGGGGGTACGAACCTCGGCTTAGGCAATCACTGGTAGGGGGACAGCAAGGGACTGGCTGGATCTGGGTTAAATTATTTAGGGACTAATTTAAAGCTAACGGCGCAGCATCGCGGGCTGGCTCTTGCAAGGGTCGGGAGGGACTGTTAAGTCGGGGTCGCGACGACGGACCTCGGCGGCGAGGTCGGTACGGTTTGTGTCTGTGTGCTGGTCTAGCTGTACTGGTCTCTTTTCGACTCTCCTGGAGGAGAGTAGTGGGATCATCAGGATCGGTAAGAACGTGCCGCG
The DNA here is from genome assembly GCA_932294355.1 of Aporophyla lueneburgensis. Classification (NCBI taxonomy): domain Eukaryota; kingdom Metazoa; phylum Arthropoda; class Insecta; order Lepidoptera; family Noctuidae; genus Aporophyla; species Aporophyla lueneburgensis. The sequence continues at coordinate 15,701,721 of OW028747.1, forward strand.
AGCGGCGGACTTTGCTAATACGGGAGGGGGTGTAAGTAGCTGCCGCCACTACCAGAGGGTTGCGGTGGGCTACGGCCCTATCGAAGAAACGCTTCGAAGCGCGTTTCGTGAATTGATGGATAGTCGGGAGTTTCATGTCTAAATGAAGATTGATATTCCGAACAAACCAAGGCGAGCCTGTGGCTTGACGGAGAAAACGGTTCTGGAGAGTCTGCATCCTATGGATGAATCGGGGCTTGGCATGTGCCCAGACTGGGCTTGCGTATGTCATAATCGGCCTGATACAAGCGGTGTAAAGCCGCTTCTTACACAGAAGAGACAATTTACTCCGCTTGTTCAGGACGCAATGGAGCCTACTGAGAGCGAAAGCGGCCCGCGAGCGAGCCTGCTTTATGTGCTCGGAAAAGGTGAGGTGTTCGTCGAGGATGACACCTAGATATTTGGCTTGCTTCGCCCAAGGGATCTGCTTGCCGAACATTGAGATGGGTCGGGGAGGGGGGTGATTACGTCGCGGTCGGGTGTAAAAGACCGCCTGACTTTTATCGGGGTTGACCTCGATTCGCCACTTCCTGAACCAATCGCCGAGCTCGTCGACTGCGGTTTGGAGGTAGCGAACCAGCGCTGTGTCACTAAATCCCGAGAAGAAGATGGCAGTGTCGTCTGCGAACAGAGCTAACCTTGCCTTCTTGCTTCTGGGGATATCGCTAGTGAACAGCGTGAAAATGAGGGGGGCTAGTACAGAGCCTTGAGGGACTCCTGCACGGATCGGGTGAGGGGAGGAAAGTGCCCCTTCGATGCGATAGCGAAAGGTACGGTTCGCAAGAAAGTCTCGTAAGATGAGCACGAGACGGTCTGGCACTCCGAGTTGGTACAGCTTATATAATAAGCCGTTGTGCCAGACTTTGTCGAACGCTTTCGCTATATCGAAGTATACAGCGCCCGTGAACATACCACGCTGAAAACCAGCATTGATATGTTCGACGATGCGGTGTACCTGATGGACACACGAGTGTTGGGTTCGAAAACCGAACTGCTCGTTGGGGATGAGGCCCTTGGTTTCGGCATAATCCCTGAGTCGCTTATAAATAAGTCTCTCATAGATTTTGCCGAGGACTTTGAGCAAACTGATGGGGCGGTAGCTCGTGGGCTCGGTTTTGGGCTTACCGGGCTTAGGGATGCCAATGACGGTGGCTTCCTTCCACGCTTGGGGGAAAATATTATTACTCAAGGCACCATTGAAGATGGTACACATGAGCATAATCAAGTGAGCGGGGAACAGCTTGATCACTCTGTTGGTGATGCCGTCTGATCCGGGGGCTTTACGAGATTTCAGACCCTTGATGATCTCGTGCACCTCGTCAGGTGTGACAGGGGGCAGGGGATCATCAGGGTCTTCAACGGGCGGGAGTGAGGCTTTGCGTTCGACTTCCGCGTTTACCTTATCGACAAACGCTTGGTCTACTGGCTGCGAACTGGGTGTGCATTGGGCTTCGAGGCTATCGGCTAGGCATTCAGCCCTGTCGATATCCTCGAATGCAATGGTCGCATCGGGGCGGGTCAGGGGGGGCATAGTGGAAAACTCAGAGGATTTCAGTTTCCTCTGAAGTTCCCAGAAGGCGAGATGAGTCGGCTCTAGTTCGCTCACCATCTTGTCCCAGTTAGCGTCACGCAGCTCAGTCACACGTGTCCTTACAGCACGCTGTAAGTAACGCATGTGAGCTTTGTTAGCATCGCAGGGAAAGATGCTGTAAGCACGAACGGCCGCGTTCTTCTCTGTCAGCAGATCACGTACATCGTCGGGGAGTTTCCATTTACGGTCACCCGTATCTGGAACCTCCCGTGAGCTTTCGCTCACGATCGATTGTACGTGTTCCGTGAGAGAGTCGATCGCGGCCGTTGTGGCGGCGACAGAGTCAAACTGATCTGGGATAGAGTCTAAGTGATGTGACGTGTTAGATTGTAAGCGTTCGCTTACTTTCTTCCAGTCAGTGATCACTTTAGTGGCGGGGGGTTGGGAGGGGTCGCGAATACCTAATCGGGGGGCCAGGTTCATGACTACTGGTCGATGGTCAGAATCGAGTTCGTGAATAGTCTCTATAGAATCCAACCTTAAGTTGATATTCTTAAGGAGCGCTATGTCAAGAACGTCGGGTAGCTGATCGACATCGAATGGGAAGTGAGTGGGAGTCATCGGGGCGATGACATCGAAGATCATGGTAGAACAGAGGTTGAAAAGTTGCCTACCTCTAGTCGAGGTCCTGGTGCTATTCCAGGCGGGATGTTTGGCGTTGAGATCGCCCGCTATGATAACGGAGTCACTCATGCCGAAGAGATCGGAAAGGTCGTTAGCGAGGAGTTGAGGGTCCTCTGACTCATGTGTGGGAGGAAGGTAAGCCGACACAATAGTGATCGGCTGGTGACCTGTCAGTGCTAACCGACAGGCCGAAACTTCTAATCGGGAGAGTTGGGGGGGATCCATAGGTATGCAGTACAGGGACTTCCTATAGTATATGAGGGTGCCGCCTCTGTGACAACGTGACCTGTCGTTGCGAACTAAACGATAGTTTGCAATTTTCGGGTCGCGATGATGAGGCTTTAAGAACGACTCTTGTATGAGTAAAATGTCTACGTGATGGTCGCGGAGGAACGTGGCGATCTCATCACGTTGGCCGTGAATGCCATTGGCATTGAAGAAGCCTAATTTTAGGGAACGGGGTTTAAGTCTAGTTAATACTCCTCGACTATCCATAATAGGGGCGTTGGGAGTTCATGAGGTGAATTGCTTGCGTGATCTCGGGATACGCAGCATAGATCGATTGAATGCGGAACAAGTTACCGCCGGCGGCGACTAGTTCCTGGGCCATCTGTTGGGCGCGCGGGGTGAGGAACGTGCTATAGGTGTTAAAGGTCCCCGTGATTACGTTAAACGCATCGAGGGGAGCCTGACCTTTCCTCTGAGCCGGGGCTGGTCCTGCCATAGGGGCAGTGGGAGGGGCCGCGGCGCGGGCGGCGGTTGCGGTCGCGGGGAAACCGGGGGGCGTAAGGGGCGCGTGGGCGCGGGTACGCGGGTCCGTTAAAGGAGGGATGGGAGCGGGCTTGGGCCTGGAGGAGGCCAGAGCGGGGAATTCCTTCTGGGAGCTCAAGAGAGGCCATTGGGAAGGACGCTGTGGGGCCAGTCTCACGGGGAGTTTGGCCGGGGGGGATTCCCTATTCTGGCGAGCGTCAAAACGTTGCGCCAATTTAGGGGAAGATGACTTTGGGGCTTTCGGGCAGCCCCGGTAGTTTGCCGGGTGACCGGACTCTTTACAGAGCACGCAACTGGGTGGCTCGGTGCAGAGGGTGCGGTCTTTAGGCCGGGTACAGTCGGCTGTACCATGATCTCCCAGGCACTTGACGCACCTGGGAGTAGCGTAGCAATTGTACGCAGAGTGCCCGTAAAGTTGGCATCTGTGGCACTGGCCAACGATGCCTGACTTGCGGGGCTTTTCTATTTTGAGACCAGACAGATTACAGACTGCCCTGACCTTGAATATGGGGTGGTGACCCTCCGTGGGAGGGCACACCACCAGGACCATATCAAAGGCCATGCCTTGTCTGCCTCTGTGCATACGGTGGACCTCTAAGACAGGCACGTTCTGCCTTTCGAGGTCTGCTTTGACTTCGCTGGTGGCGATTTCGCAGGGGATTCTGCGGATCACCACCCTGGTCAGTCGCTCCTCGGGCAAGGAATACGTGTGGAAGGACACGTTCCTGGCAGAGAGGAGCCTGGTCAGCTCGCGGTAGTCGGTCGAGGTCGGTACCGATACCTTAATGCCCTGCTGGGTGGCACGGGCACTGGTATAGTTGACCCTCTGGTCAACGCACCATTTGGACACCTCCGTCCACTTGGCCTTGTCCTGTATAAATACAGGGGGCGGTGGAGGGAGTTTCCTGGCGGTGGTTGAGCCAGAGTTTGCGGTCGGGGCGCTACCGTTAGCGCGGGGCGCGGCAACCTTCGCGGAGGTTGAAGGCGAGGGACGGGAGGGGGACGCGGTGGCGGCGGTCGCCGGCGGCGTGGGGGGGATGGACGCGGTCGCGGTGGCGGGGGTCGCCTGCGTATCGGGGAGGGGGTCGGACGCGTTGGCGGAGGTCGCCTGCGGGGTGGGGGCGCGGGACGGAGGAGCGGAGTCCTCAGCCGCTATGATTTTAGCGGCTGGGGCTGAGCTGCTATCCTTACTCTTCTTCCTCTTGCTCCCTTTGCCCTTTGTGTGGGAGACTAACTCATACGCCTCCGCGTCCGAGGACGAGGAGGGGCTTGAGTCAGCCTGGGGAGTGACTGAGGAAGTGTTTGGGTGATCTTCCGTGTCCATTGACTCCGGAAGATCGTCTACCGGGGCGATGGAGGAGGGGATAGTCGGAGTCTCAAGTGCGTCGCTGAAAACAGCGACTAACTTGTTGGCTCTGGCTTTCCTCTCCTTGTTCGCCTTCCATCTTTTTTTAAATGAAACTACGAACTCGCGGTCATCGTCCACGAGTTCCCAGAATGCCTCGGTGAGGGCTTGTCTCTCCTCGGGAGTTGTGGTTTTCACCATGTTTCCCGGGGAGTGTAAAAACTAAGGGGTGGGGGGGACCTAATCACTCATGAGAGTGATCCTGACACCAAAACCCTACTCCTACGTAGCCTAATCCCCGGTGGGATGCCGGGGGTGAGTGTTACACTCCCTGTCGGGTATAGACAGGGAGGTGATCCTGGTGAGCCCTAAGAGTGACTCCCGTCGCCAATCTTATTGTGCGAACGGGTTCCTAACCGGTCATGCGATGGGTACTGAAGGTACCCGACCAGTCTAGTGCGGGGGGTATAGATATACCCGCGGCACTAGTACGCGGCTGTGGAGGGAAGACTGTCACCGGGGCTGACGAGGGAAGCCCCCAAGGCCAGCGATCCGGGACCCGTCCAACTTTCGTCTAGCCCTGAAGGGGATAGACGGGTGCGTTGGGTCTGCACCCACTCGGCTTCGTTGGCACCGTTAAGGTATCCACCGAGTGACCACGAAACTGTGGATTTGCCCTGAAGGGGCCACAACACAACACACGTTTTTGACGATGATTCTGACGAATCAAAATACCACTGTCTTGCGAACAAGACAGTACGGTATTAGACTGAATCCGACCGAGAAACAAGAATTCCGAATTTTGCGATTTAAATAAATTTAAATCGCAAAATAGCGGAGAGTAGTCGGGGCGACTACGCAGCGTGGCGCACGGAGCACAACTGACGGGCGAACGAGCGGCGAGCGGTGGAGGGGATACGCGCAGCGGAGCGGCAGCGTAACGACCTTCCAAGGCGGGCGTCGAGCGTAGAATGATGTTGCGTTGCCCACCGCGCGCCTCCTTTTATAACCTTCCGTCCGTTGACAGCTGCTCGCGTGACATCTTTAAGATGTCAACCCGTCTTGAGTTGCCAACAATATATATATATATAAATGAATCCCTATTTCCCTTGGTCACGCCATCACGCGTAAACGGCTGGACCGATTTCACTTTTTTTTTTGTTGTATTTGTTATTGTCAGGAGAAGGTTGTTATGAAAGAAAAAAATTAAAAAATTGCGCGGAAAGTTAGAAAATTTAAGAACACTTATTTAAGAATACTTGGAAAAATATTTTTGAATTTGATTAAATACTTTAAGAAGGCTATATGCTAATAAACATCACGCTAGGGCCGTTAGGAAAATATAAAGTAAGAAAGAACGCTAAGCTAAGAGATAGCGCGGGAAGACTATGGGATGCGATTAGGTGGGTCGAGGGAACAAGAAATTTCACGCGGGCGAAGTCGCGGGCAGTAGCTAGTAGCTTATAAATCTACCCATGGTATTGTTGCGATTAACACAATATAAATGTGGAATTCACTGATAGCGTAACAGGTAGAAATAGAAGCATGAATTCTGCGCGAGAGTCATCGGTCATTCCATTAAATACGGAGAACGTTTTGAATTTGTAATTTTTGCTGATGGGAAATCCCATCGGGCACACGGCTTATAGCTATGTAAAGTATACTATTTATTTTGGTAGTATTATGTGGTTGTGGTGTAACGCAGGTCCGCGAGTCGTTCATGCGTCAGTTCGTGTGCGAGGTGGAGGGCGAGGAGGAGGCGGGCGCGGCGAGCGGCGGCGACGTGTCGCGGCGCGCCTTCGAGTACATCGGCGTGGCCAAGATCGCCTTCCCGTACCGCAAGCGCTGCCTCGTCAAGACGCTACTGGTGGCGCCGCCCTCGCAGCGGCCCAGCTCCGCGCTGCGCCGCCACGTCGTCAGCTCCATCATTGAGTTAGTGCAACACACCCTGCCGAACTATCGGTGGGCTTGCATGACATTTCTTCGCGGTAATAGCATTAAGCGCTGGGCTTTTATCACCCAGCTTACGCTGAATGAGACACAGCGCAATGTAAATGTTATATGCATGTTGTTCTTTTTTATTGTTGTTATGTTAGGTCCTATATAGAACAAAATATGTTTTTTGTAGTTATTATTACTAAAAATATGGGTATCGTACTCTCGTCTGCCATAACGGATATTATTATGTTGTCGAAATGTATTACATTGATTTTTGTTGCTTTGATTTTATTTTTACATTTACAGGTTTATTGATTTTGTCGCAGTCGCGTGATTAAGGTTTTTTTTTTCTTATTTTTGTTTTGCTTTTTAATTACGATTGATTATTAAGTTTGTAATGACAATTTAAAATTCTTTGATGCCATTTCAGGGACTCTAATAATCACCGGCCCCTGCTGGGAGATTCAGCGATGTTAGCGACTGGAGGCAAGTCTGGTCTGAAGCCACAAGGGACCATATCGAGCGCAAAGCAATTGCGGGTCGATCAGAAGAAGTATGTATTTAATTTGGTTACAGTATTAAACTTGAATTCAGAATCTTCGATACTAGTTTGGAACCACAAACTCAATGTCATACAAGACAAAGTTAAAATTGGATTGTAACCAAACCTCTCAAAGTACAACTAAGATTACATAACGTTGAAGTTAATAATTGAGTAAGTGACAAAGGAATGTAAATTATTTAATACTTAGTGATCCGAAAGACGTTGTTCTGTCTCATCAATCCTATAGAAAAAAGTACTTTCAGTTTTCCCGAATATTTACATTTTCTGCGCAATTTTTCTTCCCCAGAAGTCCTTGACCATTAATTAAAAGCAACGAAATCGGTCCAGCCAATCTCAATGCGCTTATCAACGAACAGCATTTTATTTATACAGATAGATTCTGAATTCAAGTGACAGTACGAGGGTGTTTTAAAGAGATGGCGTGATTAACGAGTGAGCAATAATATGGCTCTCAGGTTCGGCTCGCGCTCCATCCGGCGCTCGGTGCGCAGCGGCTCGATCAAGCTGAAGCAGACGTACGAGCACCTGCTGGAGAACGGAGACATCGGCGCCGCCTCGCGCCTCGTGCCCTCCTCGCGCGCGCGCCCGCCCTACCTCGACATACGACTGCTGCAGGCCAAGCGACAGCAGGCCGAGATGAGGAGGTATCGCATCATCATGTCAGCCGCAAGACGTCCACTGCTGGACTTAGGCCTCCCCCAATTTGGGGGGCCTTGCCATAATCGCCACGCTTGGCAGGCGGGTTGGCGATCGCAGTATGGTGGTAAAATGCATAGAGAACGCTGCTGCCCATTCTCTAGTAAGTCCCTTAGTCGCCTTTTACGACACCCACGGGAAGAAATGAGGGGAGGAGGTATCTCCGCTTATATCTAACTAGCTTTTGTCAGCTTTAGCATCTAACACATATAATAATATCTTAGGACAACAAACACACCGTTATCAGATCCCAAACTAGGCAGAGCCTGTACTACGGCAACCAGACAACTAATAAATATACTTATATATTTTTAAATACATACATATTATAAATAAATTACACCCAGACACACAACAAATAATTGGGCTCATCACTCAAAGATGTGTCCTGGGTAGAAATCGAACCCACGACCTCCGTTTTAACAGTCAAGGTCACCACTAGACTAACAGGCCAGTCCCCATATAAACCTTCCTCTTGAATCACTCTGTCTATTGATTAAAACCGCAGTACAATCCGTTGCGCAGTTTAAAAGATCTAAGCGTACAGACGCGGGAAGCGACTTTGTTACACGCTTTATATTAGCTTCACTTGTATGTTTGTTTGTTTGTAACCGACTCCTTATAGCGCGATTTTGACCCACTTTAAACGACCAGATGTCATTCAAACTTTGTACACCTGTCAAAGACCGATGACAATGCAATAATTTCATAAATTTATGCCATTATCCTTGCCAGGGTTACCAGGACAGCAAAAAAACTGTCTTCGAAAACTACGCTGACATACGTCACAAACTTCGCTGGGTGTTTCGAATTTTGAGACGTATGTCAACGTCTCAAAATTCGAAATATCCTAAAAAATAGAAAATAAATTATAGTTTAAAAAAACTAAAAAACACGCTTCCATAGAAAACCAAACTAAAAAGTAGAAAATAATGGGAAAAAAGCGTGGGGTGCCTGATCAATAAAAAAATACCTTAAAAAGAACCCCACGCTTTTTTCCCATTATTTATACTATGTAAAGACTAGTCACCCTCCCCTGCTTTGCACCGCTTTTACGACTTGACAAAACATGACGATTTCTTTCACCATCTTCATCATCATTCATCATCATCATTTCAGCCGTAAGACGTCCACTGCTGGACTTAGGCCTCCCCCAAATTGGGGGGCTTTGCCATAATCACCATGCTTGGCAGGCGGGTTGGCGATCGCAATATGGTGGTAAAATGCATAGAGAACGCTGCTGCCCATTCTCTAGTAAGTCCCTTAGTCGCCTTTTACGACACCCACGGGAAGAAATGGGGTGGTGCTATTCTTTACGTCCGGCACCACACGGTACCATCATCATCATTTCAGCCGAAATATTTCCACTACTAGACATAGGCCTTCCGCAAACATTTTAGATTCGAATAGAATAGAACGTTTTTATTTCAGACCGGAGTCCATAGGGTTAGTAACAATTTTTCTTAACTTCTAGTGTTACTAACACTAGAAGTTAAGACACAGATTAAGGTTACAGACACAGATAAAAGTATACAACTATAATTCAGCATGGAGCCGCATCCATGTACGCAGCATCGGGACCACCGATCTGCGCGCTGCCGAATACGCTTATAGCGTAATAGCTTTTCGGCTTTTATTATCACACAGTGGTCGTATAGTGAAAAATGCGCCCAGTTAACTTGACACTACTTCAAACAATGTTGGCGTTGAGTATTTGAACCTTTTACGTCGCACTTTCGTGTGAGTCGTCAACTTTCGGCGCTGCGCCAAAACCTGAATATCCAACAGCGCGCTTTTTATTATGCATTAATTAAGGTGTCCCCTAGTGTTATAAAGTTATCACACATACAATAAAAATAAAGACGGTAGTGGGTAGGTGATTAATATGCCTGTCTTACACTATTTTTGACTGTATAATCAAATTGTATTTTAGGAATCAGCGAGAAGAGGACTTACGCGAGAATCATCCTCTGTTCGACACTCCCCTGCTGATAGTGCCGCGAGAGTCTCGCTTCAGGAAGATATGTCGCGCCATTGTGGACGCGCGCTATGACGCCCGGCTGAGAGACCCCGTCACTGGCAACGAGAGAAAAGTACATTATAAGAGTTTTCAGTAAGTATTTATACGCTACGACTACCTACGCCTTTCACTTGCATGGTGATCCCACAGGAACCGTACCATGTATTGGAATAAAATAAAAAGCCTATGTCTCTCTCCAGTCCTCAAAATCACATTGATCCGATGGTCCTTTACTGCTTGAAATAACAACAAACCAACAAACACTTATAGGTAACGCAAATTTTAGTAGAATGAGTATTCCTAATCTAATGCTTACATTAGGCAATGTATTAGATTTCTGACTAAACTGTTGTGTCTTGCTGCACGTGCCTTAAAAGTTTAGTCATTTAGTTTTTGTGTCCCAATGGTCTCGTGAACGCAAGAGTGCTGCGTTCACGAGATGCTGAGCGTGGGTCCTGAGTTCGATGCTCGGATTTGGCAAAGTGTTATTGGGTTTTTCTAATAGGGATTTCTCAGTAGCAGCGCGCAGTTTAGAATTTGGTGTTGTGACACCGCCCCGTGCCTTATGAAAGCGCGTATCGAAGTCGGTTGGGATGATTATTATTATTAGTGCAGCAGTGGTAGCCCAGTGGCAACGGCTCACTCCTTCTCACTGACAGGAGACTATAGACATTATAGGCTGATTAGGTTACTTATTGTAATTTTTATTACCATGTCAAATATAATTAAGTTTTATTACATTAATTATCTCTTTTTAGTAATTTCCTCGGACTAGTGACTTACATGGACTGGGTCATGATCATGGTCACTACACTCTCGTGCTTGTCGATGATGTTCGAAACACCCACCTACAGAGTTATGGAAAACTTCGTTTTACAGGTAAATGTAACCCGATAACCAATCATTAATCTTATTCGTAATAAGTAATAATTTATCAGATTTACCAATAAGCAATCATAAACGATGACCGTTGAAAAAATCTTAGCAAATAATTTAATGGTTTATTATTTAGATTGCTGAATACGGGTTTGTGGTGTTCATGAGCTTGGAGTTGGCGCTGAAAATTTTAGCCGACGGATTGTTTTTCACGCCTAAAGCTTATCTGAAAGATGCAGCCGCAGTGCTGGACGTTTTTATCTATATTGTAAGTAACTTTACCGTATCACAGAATAAAATTTAACGTAGAAATGTATAATTAGGCGGGTCCTCACACTCGCACTTCACACAGACCATATGCTCGGTTTTGAAGAAAACTAAAACTTTCTGAGAACGCGATAGCTTTTTGCGCAAAATAACCCTTTAGCTAGTTTAGTTTTGAGCCGAACATAGTTAATTAACAACCGCTATCGATAAAACGTCCCTTGTTGATCAAAAGTCATCTAGTATCGATGACAAAAATCTTTGTCGTCGTCTATATTTCATAAAAAATCATCATTAAGAATATGATTTTTTTTCCCATTTATTTGGGGTCGGCGCAACATGTCATTTTCTTCCACAATTCTCTATTAACCGTCATCTCGGGGGTCACCCCTTTTTTAACCATATCATCATTCACACAGTCCATCCCTCGTTTCTTTGTTGTCCCCTTTTTTTTTGGATGGGAAATCATCAAATGATAGGTCACGGTATCTCTTTCGAACAGTTGTCCCCTTACCCTTATATTTCGTATAAATGTTCGTGAAATTTGTGGGTATGTATATGAAGCAAAGAAATTGATGGAGTGTGTGGAAGATGATGTCTAGAAATGTGGAGATTACCGAGATAACGCATACTACGGAAATATGGAAGAAAGGTAAAAGTATTTTTTTTTAATGACATCTCGTAGTTGACCTAAAAGGTCGTCACTACTCAACCAGGCTTTCCTGTGAATTCCTTAAACGTGAATTTAAGACCTCCAGCCAGGGCTTATGAAAAATTAAAAACTAAAGCGACTAATACCTAAGGGCACCCCCTGAGATACCGTGGCCCTGGCATATGGGCTACTGAAGGAACACGGGTGGGTTTTAGTCAGCAAAAGTCTGTCATGCCCTTCCACCCCATCCAGAGCGGGATCGGGACGTAATTTGATGATTTTCCACCCACAAAAAAATAACCACCGTCTGTGGGGTACGGACCTCGGCTTAGGGTAGCTACACACATAAGCGGGCCGGCATTAATCGGCAAAGCCGGGCGGTAAAATCGAATATATGTAGATGATAATCGGGAATCACAAACCGCTCGGCAAAATTTAGTTCAGCTAAAAATGTGGGACGAATACGACGTGTTGTTCGTTTCCGACCACCCATTACGCGTGTGTTGATCTACTGAATGTCCTAGTTGGCTGACGCGCGACGACCGAATGAAGACCGATTGGAGCCGAACGTATGGAGTAGTTGCTACGGGTCGGCTTTTTCGTTCCACAAGTACTGCCGAATCGAATGATTTGTTGACCCGAATGAACTACCTGATCGGCATAGGCCGAATAATTGCAGTAATGTCTTCGGGTCGGCTTTGTTGTTCGACAAATACTGCCAAACCGACTATGCCGGGCCGCTTATGTGTGTAGCTAACTTTAGGGAAAGGTAAAAGTAGCGGCGACTCGAAGTAAACAGTGATGGTCGCGCTGCTGTAATGCTGGCATGCATGCAGGTGTCGCTGACGTTCCTGTGCTGGATGCCGCTGCGCGTGCCGCCCGGCTCGGCGGCGCAGATGCTGATGATCCTGCGCTGCGTGCGGCCGCTGCGCATCTTCACGCTCGTGCCGCACATGCGCAAGGTGGTCTACGAGCTGTGCCGCGGCTTCAAGGAGATACTGCTCGTGAGTTCACTACACATAACTGCTGGGGAGTTTGTTGCGCCACTTCTTCTTCCTACCTAAAGCACTAGGAAGTGGTGAAGGGCGGGCGTTATGGGGGACTGTCTTATGTAATATTGACGTTCGAAAAGTGCTGATCCTCAGACTAATTTGAATAAATTACTTTTGATTTTAATTTTGATAGGCCTGCTAACCATGCAAGTCTTATTTATATCGACTTGACAGTCGGTGCGCGCGAAAAAAATACCGTCAACAGTCCGCGCCCGCGGGACACGATTCAGTCGCATATCGGCGGACGCCATCGTGACAAAGAAATGTTTATATCTCGCAAACTATATAAACTTTGTCAAAATAAGCTACGATCGGAAAGCTGATTTAATATAAAATTTGGGAATGATAAGAATAAAAGCCAAAATCTATAAAATAATATGGCATTTTTAACTTGAATCAACCATTCTGACTATTTTTTATACACAAATATTATATTTATCTTATATCTTTAAACGAGCAATTCTTGTATATATGTATGTATATATATAATCTGAATCTCGGAAACGGCTCCAACGATTTTCATGAAAAATTTAGTACACAAGGGGTTTCAGGGGCGATAAATCGATCTAGCTAGGATTAATTTTTATAAAATGTAATTTGTTTTCGTGTTTTCAATTACCAACTTTATCGATAATCAACTTGAACATAAACTTATTTTAAACATAATTTACCAAAAAATACCGAGCAAAGCTCAGTCAGCCAGATATAGATGATAATACTACAAATACATCGCAAAGTCTATAATTAAACTATTTTAGTAAAAACTAGGACTAATTCTTCTATCTGGTGGTACCAAAATCATTAGTTTCGGTAATAATTTAAAGTCAAAACTATCCAAACAAAAGACACCGTCGACCCTAATTTTTATCGGGGATCGTAAATCTGTCATCTCGAGGCGTAGGTACGACGTCCTTAAAATCTAACAGACTCGTTCAAAAATGATGGAATTTGCTATGCATGTAAAATATTTGTTTAACTGCATTGTAATAAATAATTAACACTTCAACTCATCTTATTTTGTGAGTTGTGAAGTAATCTACACACGAATGTCGCCCACTGGAAACATCAGTTTGTTTGTAAATTATTTGTTGTTATAATCTTACAACATTAACACAAAGCCCAAATCTTAAAGATCATTTTGGTATATAATTATCTTAAATTTAAGTACTTACGACTTGATTTATATCCAAAAATCGACACAAACACTCCGCACTCACAACAACACGACAGCCGCGTACCAAGACGGACGTTCCGGCGCTTTTTTTCGCTACAACTTTCACAAGAAGTATGATACTGTTCGCACACAGGCATTCTGTGGTTTTTTAGAGTGACATAGAAATAGACGCTTTGTTCAATTTGTTCTCATAGTATCGACAAATCGAAAAATCGAAACCGTGCCGTGAAATTTGAAACTGGCAACTAAAGTGGCCACGGACTGCTGAGAGTAGTTTCACTTTGGCAGCTATAGTGGCCAAAGACTGTTCAGTGGATATGGAACATACGCCCGGTTTCTGGAATAAAAGTCAACATAAAAATTTGCCAAAAAAAATATCGATCGACCGTCGATTCAACCAATCATTGGTATGATAGGTTGAATGAATTGTCAACAGCCAATCGCATCACTTGACTCGTGTTTAATTTTGACGCGTCGATAATTTTCGTTACAGAAACACGAGTCTATGGCGATCGCCATTATGTCCATAAAAATAATTCTCGAAAGCATGGTACACATTATACTTTCGAAAATAACTTCATTACTGTTAAGTCAGTCTAGAATACAATATCTTTTTTGTGTGCTTGAGATTTAAACTAAGCAGTTTATTTTTCAACAGGTATCGACTCTTTTGATCCTCCTGATGTTCGTGTTTGCTAGCTATGGGGTACAGTTATACGGAGGCAGGTGAGTAGCAACATACTTGCATGATAATACATTGAATTGGCTTTGTTTGACAATCCCGATTACGCGATAATCCCGTAAAGTATTGGCTTTAATAATTGAAAGCTAAAACACCAAACTTCTAGTATAAGTTTTTTTTAACCTACTTATTTATCACTGCTGGGAAAAGATCTTCCCTTATTCCTTCCAAACCTCACTATCCGATATGAGGCCATGTCTTTCTGGCAATCCTATAGTCACACCACCTTTGCTGAGGCCGGCCTCGACAGCAATGTCCAGTGAGTGGAATGATGTTTATTATACGAGCACGTTACAGACTGGCGCGATGCAACGACCCCACGATAACGAAGCGCGAGGACTGTGTGGGCGTGTTCATGCGCCGCGTGTTCGTCACCAAGATGAAGATCCGGCCCGGCCCCAACGAGACCTTCCCTTCCATGCTCGTGCCTAGAGTCTGGTATGTAACACGTACACATTACGTTAATATTATAAATTGCCTTTACAAGGCGGCTGATTGGAGAATGAAAATAACCGACAACTAAACAATCATTTTTGCCTCGAGACATTAACTGCCTCGTTGGTAAAGTAGTAGCAAGCACTACTGCTTAGCATGAGGTTCGATAACCAGATCGGGCAAAGTGTTATTGGGTTTTTCCATCTGGAATTTCTCAGTAGCAGCCCGAAGTCTGGATTCGTGCCCAGTTGATGGCAATAGGCTCGCCCCCTATTACATGGAACTTGAACATAACAGGCGAAATGTGGGTGTACTTAGGTACGCCTCTGCCTAACCCTTCGGGGAAACAATGCGTGATGTTATGAGACAGATCAGACTGTGAACGTTCTAAAAAAAAAAAGAATTGACCCACAGGCAAACACCAATTTTTTTTTATTTCCCATTAATAATTGCAATGTAATGTGTTTGTGTGGAAGTTATGTGCAAACTAGAGATGAGATATACCTGCCAATCTCCATACCCGGCCTTCAAGGTATGGGTATCGCCAAATACTTGGTACAAAAACCGGGTTTCAAAATACCTGTAAGTATTTGGGTGTGTAATGATTTCGATAAGTAAACGTATGCGATAAGTATGGCATACCTCCAATATTTCGACCTCCGATATTTTTACGACGTTTCAAGTAAGATATATGAAGATGGTTATTAGTGAGTGCTAAATATTATATGCAAAATAACATTAATTTTATTTAAATTGACTAACTAGGGTAGCTGCGTAGTTAAAAATCACTTTATTACACACAATATATTTTTAAGGAACTCTTTGATATGATAAAAAATGTAATTCGTTATATTTTTTATGCAATAACATTATTACGCAATTATATTCATGATTATTTTTTTTTTCTACTTGAACTGGATCGTCCGAACGATCCTAAAGCACGAATGACGCTTCGGGTCCTGCCGTAAGTGGTCGGGTAGCTTCGGGTGGTTTCGGCGGACCGATACTGCACGAACTGGCTGATACCTTGTGGTAGCGGTTCGTTTCGTACTAGCCTATACGTATGACGTCATACCTTCAAGGTATTTACCCAGTATTCAGGTCTGTACCCGGGCTGCGTACTGGGAAGCACATACTTGGTATATATACCTGTACCAGTATATACGCCTCACCTCTAGTGCAAACCCCACATTACTAGTAAAAATTCTTAAAAACAATATTTTCTACAAGAACTTAAAAGACTAATCCGCTTTAAAATAATCCTATTTTTTGTCAGCAGACTAAAATGATTTATAGCTGTAAAAATTAAAGCCTTTTGTTATATTACCCTACAATATTTATGACTCAATGTAATTCATACGTTAAGTCATAATTTTAGTTAAAGAAACAGGTTTTGTTTTGAAGTTGACATTCTGTTTTATTTATGATTAGTCTCAGTACACCTCTGCCCAACCCTTTGGGGAAACAAGGCGTGATGTTATGTATGTTATGTCAACGATCATAGCCGATGAACCTTAAACTAACAATGGGCAGCACATTGCTTATAAAATAGGTAGTGGATGCAGCCGAAAGGTTACGGAGGCGACCGAATACCGGGAGACGCACCGTCGGTAAGCACACAAGGTGGACCGATGGCCTGGTGAACATCGGAATGGGAAGCACAACAATGAACGTCGTGGGCAAGGTTTTGGGGGGGGGGACGTTGTATGTCCAGTTCTGGTTGTCTTCTGCCTGAATGATGATGATATGCCAGAATAACTGAATGGCAAAGAAAACGATGCTATATATGGTGATAAAATGTTTCTATTCGGTGGTTTGCAGACCTAGTAGAAAACTCTTGATCTTGTGTGTATTCCTTACTGACTATATTTATTCTTTCAGGGCGAATCCCAAACGATTCAACTTCGATAACATTGGTGATGCACTCTTAACATTATTCGAAGTACTATCATTCAAAGGCTGGTTGGATGTCAGGGATGTATTGATCAAAGCATTAGGACCGGTTAGTACACATAATTTACTTGAAAAACAGGTTTCATATTCATATTTATTTTTGTATGTACTTTTAGTTATAAATGCCCTAATCTGTGTTGCCAGGTACACGCAATCTATATACACGTTTACATATTTCTTGGGTGTATGATTGGACTAACCCTGTTCGTCGGTGTGGTGATTGCTAACTACTCCGAAAACAAAGGCACTGCTCTGTTGACTGTCGACCAGCGACGTTGGTAAGATACTAATTTATACATTTTTTACTACATACTCCAAGCAAAGAATGCACTTCGGGAATCATCGCCTGTCATCGGAAATACGAACGCGCGATATTTAGACCTAATATAGAGGTATTAAAACCATGGAAATACTTGCCTATTTTGTAGTACTATCATGATAAAATGATAGATTACTAAATCTATGCAATTCTAATAAACTTTTGAGTAACAGATCTGCGACCGATTACCGACCGAGTAGGTAACGTGCAATGATAGGTGTACTACTAGAAAGCAAGGCAGTACAAAACTTAACTCATGTTTTTCCTATGTTACGTTGGGGTTACGTTGTGGCTCGTCGTTCGTGCTATTTTGGAATCACGAATATTACCGAAGTACAAACCTCTTCTGGTTTCACTGTACTTACGTAATGCATGATATTGAATAGAAATTAAACATGATTACTAACTTGGTCCAGTTAATTTACAACCAAAAAAAAAACAAATTCCAATCCAAATCATTTTAATTGAAGAGTACCCGAAATAAAACTACGGTTAATACACATAAAGATTAAGTTAGACTTGTCAAAACATTTAAATTTTTGTGCTCAATATAAATTACTATACAGAAACCTCAGTCTTTAGACATAAACGGTTGCGAAACAGCGGATCGCTAGTTAACTATAAAACTATGTTCGTTTCCAGGTGTGACCTAAAGAAGCGACTGAAAATCGCTCAGCCGCTGCATCTGCCTCCTCGCCCGAACAAGCGCAAAGTGCGCGCCTTCGCCTATGACGTCACACAGAACCTGAGCTTCAAACGAGTGATCGCGATCGTTGTTCTCATCAATAGTGGATTGTTAGCTGTCACGGTTAGTCACCTTCCATCATACATTGAGTCACGTGTTCGTTAGTTTGCCAAAACCCGTACTGTGTATGAAACTTGGGTAGGTAATGCAAATGATCGACTTCTTAGGACAGCAATTGGCCGGACAGATTCGGGCTTTGAGATATTTATTTCATATAAATGCTTCGATCAATAATAGCACTAGATACAGGATTAGGAACAAAAATACGTCGCTAAAGTGGCCACGTTTACACACACATAGGCATTTACATTTCTTACTACGAAATATAGAAAAAAGTTTTATATGATTAACAACTCCAGTTCATTATAAACCTTAATACTCAAGCATAAAGTTTAATTACGATTGCAAAATATTTATATTTAAGTCCTTCTGTCATAGGATAAAGGTAAAAGCAATAAATTTTAAATGTCGCTTGAAAATAAATAATCATTTTTATAATAAGTACAAAAATATTTATTCTAAAATTAAACTTAAAACACAAGCAATAAGGTTAAAAACATTTTGTTGACAATTTAGTGCTTATTCTATTTTGAAACTAGACGTAGTTCTTGGTACTACATTTCAATGCTCAGAACACAGTAAGATTTAGAGTAGCAGAATAATAATAAGTATTTTTTTTAGGCTAAGGTTCGTTTTATAAATGGTAGCAAATATTTTTGACCGATTTAAAAAAGTAGTAGGACTAAATTAGTACAATAGATATTTTATCAAGACATTGCTATGAATCGTCTGAGGGTTGGCTCATTGTAATCAACCCGTATATAGAAATGAGTGCGTCTACTTATGTACGCGATTTAGAAGTTATCACACTAGTATTATAAAGGTGAAAGTTTGTGAAGGTGTGTGTGTGTTTGTATGTTTGTTACTTCTTCACGCTCAAACGGAGATAGCTTACACCCTGGATTAACACATAGGCTACTTTGTGCGTTTACATTAGAGTAGTCATAGCCAAGGCGCCATAGTCATTAATTAATGTACCTGTAATTTAGGAACTGCTGTTTTAATCAGTCGACGTCAGTTAGTATTTCCGGATATATCCGATTTATCAAAGTGATCCGAACATATAACCGAATTCTTAGCTGGCTTATAAAAGTCATCTCTTCTTTCTCTGGCGACAATCGAGATCCATTCTGCACACGTAAATGGATTGCTAGGAAAGCTAAAATAAAAAAGGAAAGCTGAGTATCTAATGAGAGTCCAACAAACAGACACAAAAGTAGCATCAAAGAATTTTTAACCAACCAGTTTTGAAGATCTGGTTACAATTTTTTTTAAAGTATTACAATACAAATCTACTCCATGCATTTACTGTCCTGTTGAACAAAAGTTTGTGCGTATGTTGGTGAGCCTTGGCCAAACATTTGTAGTGGTGGTTTAAAATCGGTAATTTTGTTCAAAACGTATTATTTGCTAGTTTAAAGATTAAAATATAACTTATTCTTCATGTACTTACTGAAAGTAAGATATTCCGGCCGCTATATTGCTTTTTCGGGGATTATTTTTGCAACTTTTAAATACACACTGCGGCATTGTGAGACGTGTTTACATTGGCTGTGTTTCAAGCCAACTAAACAAAATAAGAGCTCAAGTCTCAAGTGCGCTTATATTTACCGAGACGTATTTTTTGCGCCGACCCGATATCTAGTGCTATTATTGATCGAAGTATAAATGTCAACATCACACATTGAGCTTAAGAAAGAGACACACAATTCTCAACAATGCTGAACTTTTCTTATCCTACTAATATTACAAATGTGAAAGTTTGTGAGTATGGATGTTCTTGTTCATTACTTTTTCACACAAAAAGTACTGAACGGATTGGATGAAATTTGGCACACAGATAGTTTATAACCAGGATTAACACATTACTTTTATCCCGATAGTACGTCCCCGCGGGATAATTTACGACATACACACGGGCGAAGCCGCTGGCAAAAACTAGTATTCCCATAAATGTCCCAAATTTACAGCCGCGTGCTGTGTGCCGAGTCATGGGTTCCCGTGGGTGCGACGCACTTGGTCGCGTAGAAGCACCGAAGGGTTAATAGATAAACACCTGAACGATTCATAATACTCACATAGGTGGTGTAAACTGAGCTTAAGCTTTTCTGCATAAGTTGACAAAGTTACGTAAGCGTAATGATTTTAGAACAAAGTTAGGGTGGCGTGTATGTAAATAAGTTGGGAACCCCTGAACTAACTGATAAAAAGTTCGACAAAGTATTCGTGCTGTATTTAAGTTCCAACTTCGACATTCCAGTGGTCTCGCTACTCCCCGTACACGGAGCAACTGGCCCTGACATCGGCGCTGCTGACTCTCGTGTTTGTGGTGGAAGTGCTCCTCAAGACCATCGCGTTCACTCCGCGCGGCTACTGGCAGAGTCGCCGCAACCGATACGATCTGCTCGTCACCGTCGCTGGCTGCATCTGGATCTTTATGCATTTCACTTTGAAGGTACGGTCAGCCAAGAAAGTGGTGTACCAGTTTTGATTTAGTTTCCCGGTCATCGAAAATTACAACAAGGTTCGTTATAAAAAGATATTACTGAAAGAGACAACATTATCATGACGTAAACCTATGTATTTAGTATTCATACGTCATATGTCACATATAAGTACATGACATTTTAACCTTTAGTATAAATGAAAAGGATGTTTCCAAACAAAAGTAATAAAAACTATTTAAATAGACAACCGAATTCCATTTGAAAAAGAAAACTGACAATTGACATTTTGTCAAATATATGCAAAAAATCGATATATTTTCCGTGTTATTTTTCAATCAACTGCATATAAAATCATCTCAATGCCTGCCAACTTGACCATTGCCGAAAGAGCACAAATAATTGCCCAATTTAATGAGGGAAGCAGTATCAATGCGATATCCCGGAATTTGAATATATCGAGGCGTTCTGTCCGCTTTTGGATTCGTCGTGAAGGAGAGGAGGGAAGTTTGTTGGATCACAGAAGAAGTGGTCGCCGGCCTGCACTCTCCAATAACGATAGAGAATTTATGAGACGGGAATATGAAATCAATGGTTTTAAGCCCACAAAACATTTTGCGGAGATGTTCGATGTGAGTGCCCAAACAATAAGGAATCATCTACATTACATGGGGTTGCACCACAGGCATTACGCCAAGAAAATATATTTGACGGATGCTCACAGACTTGCTCGTCTGAACTTCGCCAGAGAGCACTTAGACTTTGATTGGTCTAATACAGTGTTTTGTGATGAAAAAACGTTTAAATCCAGTCAGCATGGACGTCTTCACCTTTGGCGATATAATTCAACACGGTATAAAGATGATCATGTAATCCCAAATAGAGAATCAGGTCGAATTTCCGTAAATATTTGGGGCTGGATGAGTGCGGATGGTGTAGGAGAATTGTGTTCTCTACCTCCTCGAGCGACGGCTGTAAATTATATCGACGTGCTTCAGAATGCAATGCTACCGACAGTCCGTAATGTTTACCCGGAGAACGAAGTGCCACAATTTGATTTTGTTCAAGATAATTGTTCAATTCATAATGCGAGGATCGTAAGAGCCTGGTTTCGTTCACACACTGACGTAAGGGTAATTCAGTGGCCCTCAAGATCGCCGGACCTCAACCCGATAGAAAATCTTTGGGGCCTTATGGTCCAACGATGGTCGCATCAAAATGAAAGAACCAAACAAGCTCTTATTAGTCACTGTAATTATATTTGGGAGGAAATGCGGGGAACCGATATTTGCTCACGGCTTGTTGGTTCAATGAGGTCTCGTCTTTTAGAGGTTATAGAGGCCAACGGCGGTTACACCCGTTTCTAATTTTTAAAAATTTTCAATATCTTCTAAATATTACTATATATGCTATGTTTTTGTTTGTTAAAGTATTTTAAAATTGATTGTAGAAATTTAATAAAAGGATAAATCTATTTTTAGCTTGTTTTTTATTGATATTGTAATTACAAGTTTACAGAAATTGTAGGTTTGTGGATTCGCCTTGTGCCTTTACAATTTTATGTAACTTGTTGATTACAATTCTGAATTTGTAGATACAATTTTGTCATCAAAATCTACAGACCCCCGCCGTTGATTTTACGACGTCATTGGTTCCATCAAGTTCAAACTAAGAACAGCTGTCACGTTACAAACAGTAATAGTCGTTATCAATAATCAGATAAAGACAGCAATAGAAGTTGTCAGATCGATCTGCAAGCGAAACTAATCTTTATCACCTATGAATCTGCAAGCGATATTCAACCTTAGGGTGGTACACCACTTTCTTGGCCGACTGTACCTCATAGTTTTTTTATTGTAACCATTAACAATTGTAACCATTAGCAGTGTACAGGAATTTTGACCTATTATCATGTTTGAATCATTTATTTTTACCCAAACGCTGATTGCAGTATACAAGGTCACATTAAATTTACATCTCCAATGATTACATGAGACTAAAAAAATACTGGAGAAATTTGTGTGTTACTATAGATACAGCTCTGCCCATCTCTTCGAGGAATACACACTCGATGTTATGTGATGTTCATATCTATTGGTGATAAAATAAAACACGTCATGTTTGAGAGGTTTCGTACATAATAACGCTAGCAAAACAACACAAAAATGTTGTTAGTCAGCGTAAATAATACTGGGACGAACATGCTGTTCAAAATGATCTAAACAACCAATGAGTTAAATAACTAGAGAAGCAAACCTCATTCAAATGTGTCAAATAAAGTGTAACCACTATTGAAACGCGACGACGTAACTTTGAAACCAGTAAACATTTAAACGTAAACATATATCTGTCTCACTCACACAAGTTGCAAGAATAATGCCGTCGCTTAGATTAGACAAAGACCGCAATATAAATATGCAATGACGGGATAGGGTTGCCTACCCATTCAAATTACCCATCTTTTAAGCCACAAAAAAACTAAAAAAAAAAATGTTAAACGTTAAGTTATTAAAATTATGTATTTCTTATTGGATGTGTATTAGAATTTATCACTAATGAATATAATTAAGATATTTTGAATATTTTTTGTATTGGAAGTGCTTCGAACAAATGTCAATAGATTTAATAAGTAGCTAGTCAGTCTCTCTTCTCAGCAATCGGATTATTTCAACCCATTTATCACAGCGTGCTCCATCTTTAGGCACCCTGCAACGATGTTATTGTTAAAAAAATATTTAAAATCACTTATTCTATAAATTAAAAACGCCCACAAATATGGGAAACTAAAACTAAGTTTCTAGTGGTAACACTGAACCAAAATGACAAAATAATACAAATTGTTTATATTATTGCGTTTTTACGTTGATATAGACACAGAAACAATAAACTTACGTGTGGAAAGTAATACAGATTAATTTTTTGTAATCGTGAATCGTACTCTTTCACTAAGCATTTACCCATTTTGGCGAATTTTTTTGTCGCCTGTCACTGGGTCCATTTTGGTTGGCGTCACAGAGAGCACTGAACTGACGTTTGCTACGCATATGGCTGTGGCCATATGTCCGGTGGCAACGCTTTGACGCGGTAATTGCTAATCTAGTGTAACATATATATCAATGTAAACAACTATGAAAATTAATTATTAACTCAATGACACAAGGAGTGTTTTAAATGAAGACAGTACATTTGTCATTCTGACAAACTATATCCAACTGATATAAAGTTTAATGTTCTTAGTTGTTGAGATCATTTTGAACAGTTCGTCCTGATATTTTCCTTTTTATTTTTTTTTGTCTTGAATAATTTGTCCCATATTGTTTGTAGAACGACCTGTCGTACTTCGTGGGCTTCATGGTGGTGATCCTGCGCTTCTTCACGATCACGGGCAAGCACACCACGCTCAAGATGCTAATGCTGACGGTCGGTGTCAGCGTGTGCAAGAGCTTCTTCATCATCTTCGGCATGTTCTTGCTCGTCTTCTTCTACGCACTCGCTGGTACCATCGTTTTTGGAAACGTCAAATACGGCGAAGGAATTGGCAGGTAAACAATCATTCTAGTACCTATTTGAGTACAAGTAGTAATTTAGGTTCCTGTATTTAGCTAGATAGACACACACACACGCACACACACAATACACAATACACATTAAATTGACACCATACCGACTATTATAATATGATCTACCACATACCAATAAGTGTGTCCACATTTTTGACACTGCAATGTACAGTCAGCATCAAAAAAATTGGAACTAACAGACTGTTAAAAATAATCTAAACAACTAAGAAAATTAAACTTTATCTCAGTTAGATATATTTCTTATCAGAATGGCAGTTGTCGTCTACTGTATTCGTTCTGAAACATTCCTTGTGTCATTGAGTTATTATTTAATGTTCATAGTTGTTTAGATCATTTTGACAGTATGTTCGTCCCGATATTATTGACGACAGCTGTACCAAACTTCATCTAACGATTACCCTGCTAAACATGATGTTCAATGGCTGTATTAAATCAGCCTTTGCTATTAAAGTTACACTTAAGCCGTAATCAACGACTATACAGGGTTATTTGTAAAACTCCGGCAATCTCTCAGGAATATGTTACTAACATCATAACCAATAACTTTTGTTCTATGACTGTTAAAAATTCATCATATTTAAATTTCATCAGAGTTTCATACAAAAATAAAAATATTTAAATCGAACGCTCTAAATGTTACTGAAGTCTATGCGAAGCTAAAGAAAGCGATAGTATATTAGCGAGGGCAGCGGGGATAGGGCTTCGGGGGCGCTTGAACTTGACCTATTTACGGGCGGCCGATTTATGTTTAAAAATCTATCTGATGAACTAAAATATGATGAATTTTTAAAAGTCATAGAACAAAAGTTGTTGATTGATGTTAGTAACATAGTCCTGAGAGGTTGCCGGTGTTTTAAAAATAACCCTGTATATAATCTATTTCGCAGGCGCGCAAACTTCAACTCGCCGATCCACAGCGTGGCGATGTTGTTCCGCATAGTGACGGGCGAGGACTGGAACAAGATCATGCACGACTGCATGGTCGCGCCGCCCTACTGCACGCCCGCCGACAACTACTGGGAGACCGACTGCGGCAACTTCACCGCCTCGCTCGCCTACTTCTGCACCTTCTACGTCATCATCACTTACATCGTGCTCAACTTACTTGTGGGTAAGTGCAACGTTTTTTTGCTATTGGTGTTTTAGCATAACATCACGCCCCTGTCACCCCCAAAGGGATAGGTAGAGGTGGAACTACATATTGTATAGTACACATTTTGCCAGTTATGTTTAAGTCCAATGTTTAGCGAGCATATTGCAGTCAACCAAGCTCAGAGGGAAAAACACAATTTAACACCTACCCCGACTTGGGAATCGAACCCAGACTCTCATATTCAGCAGTAGCGGAAGCAGGCTTTAAATCAACGAGGCAATCCAATTGGATCAATTGTATAAGTGTGTGTAAAAGTATTTCCTTTTGACAAACCAAGGAGATGATGAAGACAAAATTGAAATGTACATTTGATGTGTCAGCTGCCCTCATACTGCATAGGTGAACGGTAAACGAACATTGAAATGTACATTTAATGTGTCAGCTGCCCTCATACATACACTGCATAGGTGAACGGTAAACGAACATAAGCAAGACCATAATCAACCCCTGCTTTCCCACTGCTGGGACACAGGCCACTTCTCTGTGAGAACGAATCTAAACATAACTAACTTTCATAAGAGTAGATAATATCACTACTAACATCATTTTTGTACCTTGCAGCTATAATCATGGAGAACTTTTCATTATTCTACTCAAATGAAGAAGATGCTCTTCTGTCTTACGCTGACATTAGAAACTTCCAAAATACATGGAATGTTGTAGATGTGCATCAAAAAGGTGTTATACCGGTTAGAAAGGTAAGTTCCAAAATAATTTCAGCCATTTTATTTTATACTAGCTTCTGCCCGCGACTTCGTCCGCGTTAAATTTCTTGTTCCCCCGACCCTTCCCGTCGGCGTCGCGTTGAATCGCCTACCCGTGCGATTTTCCCCGTTTTTACAACATTTTTCATTACTGCTCCGCTCCTCTTAGTTGTAGCGTGATGTTATATAGCTTATAGGCTTTCTCGATAAATAGGCTACCCAACACAAAAATAATTTTTCAATTTGAACCAGTAGTTTCTGAGATTAGCGCGTTCAATCAAACAAACATACAAACTAACAAACAAACAAACTCTTCAGCTTTATAATATTATAGTATAGATTTAATCTTCTATCATCTATCAATAGTTAAACTGCATGACATAATTTTACTATAATACTATGCTGAAGCACTTATTTTGAGATCATTTTTTATTTCTGTTTGGTGAGTTCACTTTAAATTAATGACTTAAAATTAATTATTAACAATTCACAACTACACGCCATAGTTCGTAGCAAACGTATCTGAAACTATTTTTATTTTTCTTTATGTTTTCCTTCGTGCGCCTTTTATTCTTAATATCTGGATGACCGAGCTTTGCTCGGTATGTTTTGGTAAATTGTGTTTAAAATAATAAGCTTATATTCAAGTTGATTGTCGATAAATTTGGTCATTGAAAACACGAATAAAACGACATTTTATAAAAATGAATCCTAGCTAGATCGATTTATCGCCCCCAAAACCCCCTGTATACTAAATTTCATGAAAATCGTTGGAGCCGTTTCCGAGATTCAGATTATATATATACATATATACAAGAATTGGTCGTTTAAAGATATAACATAACATAAGATATGAATGTGTACACATGTTTGAGCAAATAAATAAAGCTTATCTTTAAAAAACGCCCTTACTGCTACGAAATAAAAGCGTTGTCTATTAAAATTGTTATGGAAGTACAGCTGGACCGGTTTAATGCATGGTTTTATCGTATTTCAGGTGAAATTCATATTGCGGCTTCTAAAAGGTCGCTTAGAATGCGACACCCACAAGGAGAGGCTGTTGTTCAAGTACATGTGTTATGAGCTCGAGAGACTGCATAACGGCGAAGATGTTACCTTCCATGACGTAATTAAGTAAGTAACGATACTTTATGGTAGGCTTTTCAGAATTAGTGGAGATTAAAACCGTAAAAATGTTGCTATTCTATCATTATTGACAATATACAAATATATTTTTTTTTATAAAATGAATGATGACAGTATGCTGTCGTACCGCACGGTGGACATTCGCAAGTCACTGCAAATGGAGGAGCTGTTAGCGCGGGAGGAGTTTGAGTTTCTGATCGAGGAGGAAGTTGCCAAGCAAACCATACGCACGTGGCTGGAGGGCTGCCTCAAGAAGATACGCGCCAACAGTAGCGTAAGTTATAATAATATATCTAAATAATGCATATAATAATATTCAATACACTGATTACCTGTTACCTGTAATATTTCCTAAATATTGCAAAATGTACTTGAATTTAGAATCTTAGATACCTACTTTACATTTATTGTCATTTACTCAACTAACTACCTTAGCTTGCATTATCTAAGTGAAATTTTTGAGTGACAATTTGCAATAAATGACAACAATAATATGACATTAAGTATGTAGTTCTAAAACATTATAATTATCTAATTCTGACTTCTATTTTAAACTCATATCTTAAATCGCATATGACGTTATTTGTATTACAGAAACAGCAAACTAGTTTAATCGCTGGCTTGAGGAAAACAAATGAACAAGCTGTTGACATGAGCAGCGAGAAAGTTGACAAAGAAAAACTGGAAACTGAAGCTCAGGTAACCATATTATTTGACATTGATACCATTCTGTATGATTTAAAGAAAAATATGACACTTTAAATTAATTTCCAGCAGGTGATCGCGAGCACAGGACGCACGGAAATAACAGAGTCCACTTCACAGCCTGTTATATCTAGTAAGATTATTTAGTAATTGTTTCCTTTAAAAAATACAGATTCTGTATTCAAGTTATTAATATTTATTTTCATTCAACAGGTATATCATCATCGTTTGATTCACAACCAAAAAGATCGTCAACAAAAAGCCAATTCAAACGGCCTGGATTGCCATCTGTCACAATTCCGAGGTAAAGTAGAACTTAGAATAACTGCCCCTTACTTATCTCAAAAAATATTTTAAAATTGATGCCCCATATAACTGCATAACTTGCAGACCGGAGAGCCCGATCAAGAAGTATCTTCAGCCAACTCTCAGTGATCCACATCCTGCCCTCATAAAGAAGACTTCTTGTAAGTGTGAGTATTCTATTATTTTTACTGATAGTATCATTAATATAGTATAATACGCTGAATATAGGTATATAATACTGGGTGTAAGGGACAGCCCTCCACAAACTGATGGGGTGGATTCAGTATATCATACTAAGTTGACCAGTACAAGAAATTATTTCAGGACCGTTATGGGAATCCAATAAACCTGATTTGTTTTATTTCCTCACACGCAATGCAACTCGGATCAATTCGGAAAGTCGCCTTTGTGCAATCGCCGACGACGAGTTCGTTGAACGCTGTAGTTAGACAGAAGTGAACAGCTGATTTTACGCGTCGTTCGTTAGAGTATTTCAACATCCATTGCTGCTTTTTTGATTTTAGCCGTATTGTTTACATAAATGGAGTGCTGCTTTCAGAGAATGTAATTTTACATTGAAATAAAACTGAAAAAGCTGAGAAAAAAAGTAAAAAAAAAAAGTCCGAAGTAAAATTCCAGTAGAATATGATTCAAAATAAGGAGCTGAATGGTGTACGTAACCCTAGCAAGAAAGTGTCTCCTAGAGTTATATGAGTAGAACGTATAATGTGTGCCTTATCTACTGTAAATGTGCCCCCAAATAAAAAATGTGTGCCCCCTGTCGTTTTGGAAAAAAACGGAAAAAACGATTCTTGCTGGGGTAACGTTTTTCTAGCAGGAAAATTCTAAACGAATGATCGGAGAGAGAAAAATTGTGCATGGCCAGAGAGCTTATATTTGTGTGCCAAAATGTGCCCCCAAAAATAAAATCTGTGCCCCTTCAGGTTTTCGAGATATTGCATTTCCTGCTGGAGTAACGTTTTGATGAATCGTATATCTCTGAAACCATTGCATGTGCCCCTGTAGAGTAAACATACACGAGTAGCTCTTAATGTGTGCTCCTTAGTGCCCCAATTAGATTCAAGAAAATATTTATAGTTTCAAGTTATCGCGGTTTTATGAAGATCCGAAAAAACATCGCAGCGCCTAAATGAGACAAGGCACAAGTTCGCTGAAAACTGTATTCGTTCCTTCTTGACGCTAATAATAACCATACAAAGTTTCAAAACTGTTCATGCATGCGTTTTTGAATCATGCATGCGTTTTTGAATAATCTTGCTAAAAGTCAAAACGATGGTGTCATAACTTTGACGGCAAAATACAAGGAACCGACTCAATCCCAGATGTGTACGTGTAAACCAAAATCTTGTGCCTTTAGTCAAAAATATATGGTGAAAATATTCAGCTTGGAATGTTTCGCATTAAGTAAATATAAACAAAAAACCAAAATATGTAAACAACGGCTGGTTATCCGACCAAATTCCAATGACTACTAAAAAGCGACTGATTCATACATATCGATGACCTTCTTTATTGGACGTATTATACCTAAGCTGTTGTCCGTACAGTCGCGTTCAAAAGTTTTGGGGGCTAATTAAAAATATATATTAAATTCACCTTGTGACCAAATTAAATGAAACAGCTTGTTGATGTGGAAATTATTATTTTTATTCCCTTAATTTTAATTCTTAAAGTAATTATTGCATCAAATCACAGATTAAATTTCCTACCTATAAGTATTAGAAATTATTTGCACGTTGTATAGTCATTATTATTTAAATCACTGATCAGTTTTTCATTTAACACGTAGACCGCCAAGATTGTCGGCCTCCGATTGCAATGATTTTTATATATGTTGTTATGTTTGAGTAACTGAGTAATTACCCAAAAGGAATTCACGCAACGCTCAATAGTTTCAGAGTTGCTTCTACCGAGCAACTTAAATATAAGTTCAGTATACAAACTCAAAAACATTTGCAACTCTATCTGCAGAGATATAAGGTTCAAATTTCTTGCATTTTTGTATGTTTCTTGATGAATAAATATTCTAATTTTATAAGAAAAAAAAAAATGAAAAAAAAAAAACGTTAGCAGGAATCGAACCCTGACCATCTGCGTGCCAGCCACGTCACCCTGCCTACTAGGCTACGCACCGCTATGCAATTTCAATTTAAATGATTTTTTAATAAAATTATCATCAAATCAAACATTGCAAGTTTGAACCTTATATCTCTACAGATAGAGTTGCAATTGTTTTTGAGTTTTTATACTGAACTTATATTTAAGTTGCTCGGTAGAAGCAACTCTGAAACTATTGAGCGTTGCTTGAATTCCTTATGGGTTATTACTGAGTTACTCAAACATAACAACATATATAAAAATCACTGAAATCGGAGGCGGACAATCTTGGCGGTTTCCTTGTAAGTCTGAAATATAATTATAAATCCCTCATAGGTACGTAATACGACATAAAAAATGGAAACACGTTGTTGAAACACAGAGCATTGTGCGGTTGACTATAGGAATACACTAAATACAACTCTCAAAACTGTAGGTACCAAGATTTATTTGGTTAAGGTGAATGCTCCAACCAACCCGCGAAATTCAAATTTTATTACGTTTTTTGCAATTTGCAAGCCAGTGCTAGGTTGTACAACCTTACTACCTCTAGGTATTCATCACACATTTCATGAACTATATTTTTTTTAAACATCGGGACCATACAAATTGATATTTGCCATATCTTTCGTTCACACATAAATTACTGGATATATTTTAATGTTTAGAATGGAGAAGATAGCTTACCTTGGAATAGCATTTAGGCTACTATTTATAATGTACTTAAAATGTTTATGGTCATAGAAACAGCTAGTAGAATATAATCCAATTACAACTTTATTTTATTACTTATTACTTTTCTACTTCAGTGTACTCAGGCACAACACGTGTGAACCGGTTGTGAGTAAAGTAAAGAAGGTCATCGATATGTATGAATCCGTCGCTTTTTAGTAGTCATTCAAATTTGGTCGGATAACCAGCCGTTGCTTACATATTTTGGTTTTTTGTTTATATTTACTTAATGCGAAACATTCCAAGCTAAATATTTTCACCATATATTTTTGACTAAAGGCACAAGATTTTGGTTAACACCTACACATCTAGGATTGAGCCAGTTCCTTGTATTTTGCCGTTAAAGTTATGACACCATCGTTTTGACTTTTAGCAAGATTATTCAAAAACGCATAGATGAACAATTTTGAAACTGTGTATGGTTATTATTAGGGTCAAGAAGGACCGAATACAGTTTTCAGCGAACTCGTGCGTTGTCTCATTTAGGCGCTGCGATGATTTTTCGGGTTTTCGTAAAACCGCGATAACTTGAAAACTATAAATATTTTCTTAAATCTAATTGAGGCACTAAGGGGCACACATTAAGAGCTACTCGTGTATGTTTATTCTACAGGGGCACATGCAATGGTTTTTGAGATATACGATTCATCAAAACATTACTCCAGCAGGAAATGCAATATCTCGAAAACCTGAATGGGCACAGATTTTATTTTTGGGGGCACATTTTGGCACACATATAAGCTCTCTGGCCATGCACAATTTTTCTCTCTCCGATCATACGTTTAGAATTTTCCTGCTAGAAAAACGTTACCCCAGCAAGAATCGTTTTTTCCGTTTTTTTTCCAAAACGACAGGGGGCACACATTTTTTATTTGGGGCTGTCCCATACACCCCGTATAGGTCCTTAGGGTCTTCTTATACCGGTATCGAACAATGAAATACATTTGTTGACGGATAAACGATAATTATTCCAAGATCATTCTTTTTGTTTGATAGCTCAATCTCACGCCCCCTGTTTTTATTTTTGCAATTCTTTTTCAAAATTATCTTGACAGTTCGAACGTGATCATAGTTATTTTATCGCTATCCTGCACACTTGAATTCCCGGTTCAGGCAAGCAACTTAAAAAAAAAAAAGATTGAATGCATTTGTACTACTTCATTTTCGTTATTGGTCATATCAGTACCTATATAAGATACTTTCCCTCTAAGGCTCACTTTATCACCACTCTGTAGTATTCTTATATCACTGTCACTGTACTTGAAGCTGTCCGCTGCGCCAGGAGGACGAACGCGTGTCCCTGCTCGCAGCTGACGGCCTAACAATCCTTTGATAAGATATCCAATGGATGATTTGTTTAGTTGGGATAGTTTCCCGTTTGTAAGAGAATGTTTGTGTCGACAGCGTCGGTAAAGACTGGAGTGCGCGTGAGTCACAACAGCGGCGGCGCGCGCGACCAGCCCGTGCTGCACGACGTGCACTCGTGGTGGGGCGCGCAGGTCGCTCGCCTCGCCATGCTCGACGCTGAGTAGTGCCGGCCATACTAGCACCTGTCTGCAGCCCTCCAATTGTTTACTACTCCGTGTCGCAGAATTAAATGTATATAATAATCTTTGTTAATACTCCTTTTTGAAATAAAAACTCAGTTGGGTTTCTGCAATAAAAACAGTTTTATTTATTTCTTTCTGTTTACAAGATAAACTGAAGATTACACAAATCAATTAGAAATAGCCTTACCTGCAATAAAAACAGAAAACAACATTAAAAGTTTTTACTTCAGGTGGTTTACAACTTATTGTTTATTTCTAGCACAAATTATAATCTTCAATGCTGAATATTCAGACAGACCACAGAGCAAAATTACCACAGAGTATGTTTCTATAATGGAGTCTATAACGCTGTCGGGAACGCGGCAGATTCAAAAAGGAAGTGACGTCTCGAGTAAATGAGAATCGTCGTTTTCTTTATATCTCCCCCCCCTAGGAGGAGAACAATCACATAACATCTGTGTGATTGTTCGTCGTGTGGTCAGCTATCGGAGTTAATTTTGTTATATGAAAAAGATTTGATTCTGATTTCTTGTGTCCGGTATCAACCTCATAGATTGAATTGGAGATCTTCTGTAGGATTTTATATGGTCCGATTCTTATTTCATCCAGCTTTTTCCTGTTGAGGCGGTTCCCATTTTCCACATACACTAAGTCTCCGGCATCCAATGTAATTTCTTTCCTGTGTTTGTTGTATCGTTCTGCATTTTGAGTATGGGACTTCTTGGTGTTTTCATACGCTAATTTCCGATCTTTTTCTAGGTCTTCATTTGTACAATTTGTCTTCAATTCGTGGGGCAAAATATTGTCACTTTCACCTTCCATTAAGTATTTCGGAGCGAATCCAGTAACCGTGTGCTCCGTTTCGTTGTATCTTCTAACACATTCCTGAGCTATTGCCGTCCATGCTTTGTTATTTTTGTTCTCGTTTATTTTGCATCTTATTTTATTCACCAGGGTTTGGTTCAATCTTTCATTAAGCCCATTTGAGAATGGGGCGTCTACGGCCGTAAAAATCATCTTAATTTGCTTCATCTTCAAAAAATTTTTAAACTCTTTTGAATTAATGCCAGGGTATTGGTCCGTTAGTATTGTTCCTATATCGTTACTTTCTGTCACTTTCGTTGTTAGTTTTATAAAGTCATTAGCAGTTTGGTTTTTCGATGTTAAAATATAAGCATATCTGGTGAAATGATCAACTAAAAGGTGTAAGTATTTTTTTGTTGATCTTGATCCCCCAAATCCACCAATGGTATCAATGGACATAATATCAAATGGGTTTTCAGCTGGGCCTAAATGTGATAAGAACCCAAATTTAGATTTTTTCCTTGATTTGTTTTTTATACATACAGAACAATTATCGCAAACTTTCTTGATATTCATTATCATATTTGTTGCTGAGTAAAATGGAGTTATCTTGCTGATCATTTGCGATCTTCCCAAGTGACAGTAAGTATCGTGTACTTCTTTTATTAATATTTTACTGAGGTTTTCAGACAATAGAATTTTGTCTTTTGTTTTTGACTTTTTATAATAAATGCCATTTTTTGATATAATGTTTCTTTTCTTTTGCTGTAAGTCCATGTTCTCATTCTGGTCCTTTTTTATGTCTTCGAGACTTATTAGATTTACAACTTCCAGGATGTCGTCTGTGTTATCATTCGGTTCTAAAACTGGATTTCTGCTTAGGCAGTCTGCTTCTTGATTCGATTTTCCAGGATTGTATTTTATTGTGAAATCATATTGAGATAGGTAATATGTTAAGTCTCCTAGCTCTTCATCCGTCCTAGACTTTATGTTCAAGTTTTCCAGAGGTTTGTGATCCGTGTATACTGTGAATTGTTTCCCAAATAGCCAGTGTTGCCAATATTTCACTGCTTCTTTAATGGCTAAACATTCAAGGTATATTGCTTTTTTTTTTCTTTTGTGCTTCATTCAATTTTCTGGAAAAATATGCTACAGGTCTATAACTTTTATTTTCATCTTCTTGCTTCAACACAGCTCCAACTCCTTTGATACTAGCATCAGTATAAATTTTAATTGGAGAATTTGGGTTAAAAATTTTGAGGACTGGTTCCGAACAAAGCAATGTTTTAATTTTCTCAAATGAATCTTGACATTCCTCTGACCAAACAAATTTCACATTTTTCCTCAGAAGATTATGTAATGGGTCTGAGATTTGTGCCATGCGTGGGATGAATTTATGGTGATAGTTGATTTTTCCAAGGAATTGTCTTACATTTGTTCTTGTTTCTGGAACTGGAAAGTTTCTCACTGCAATTAAGTAATCTTTCTGTGGTTTTACTGAGTTCTTTTCAATAATATGTCCTAAGTATTTTGCATGATTCTTCGCAAATGAGCATTTTGAGAATTTTAGTCTGAATCCCTCTTTGTGAATTGCTTCCAATAGTCTTGAAAGATGCTGTATATGTTGTGTAAAATTTTGTGAAAATATTAATATATCATCGATGAAAGACACTGCAAAATCAGAAAGTTTGTATTTTCTTATTATATTATTTAATATTCTTTGGAAAATTGCAGGTGCTGTTTTTAATCCAAAAGGGAGGCATGTCCACTGAAAGTGTCCTTCTTGTGTTACAAATGCGGTTTTAGGTCTGTCTTGAATCCTTAGAGGAATTGACCAGAACGCAGAATTTATATCTAAAGTTGTAAAATATTCGCAGTTCACACTTTTTATTATCAAATCCTCAATCAGTGGGAAAGGCTGTGCTTGAGGAGTTATAATTTTATTTAGATCTCTGAAATCTATACACATTCTTGTTTTTTTATTTTCATCTTTCTTAAAAGCCAGAGTAACTGGAGCAGCAAAAGGGCTGTATGACTCCTCAATAAGGCCTTTTTCCAATAATTTTGCAACTTGGCTTTCTATCTCTTTCCTATCTTCGAATGTGCACCTGTAAGGCCGTTTATAACAGTATTTTTCTTCCATTAGATCAATATGAGCCTCATAGTCTTTAACAGTACCAATGTCGTATTTATCTTTGGCAAATACGGATTTATATTTGTCTAACAATTTGTCGATTTCAGACTGTTCATACATATCTAAATGATTCACAATCATCTCAAATTCATCAGTATTCAGATGGCTGTTGAAGTTTACTTCATATTTTCTCACATTGTTTGTTTTTTCTTTTATGTCTCCCAACAAAACAGGAATATTGACATTTGTGTGATTCTCAGTCACTTTATTTAAATCAGTTTCATTTTCGTGTTTTTGAAAGTCTTTGTTCTGAGTAATCCTTAGATCTTCAGTCTGGGTCAATTTAAAATTTTCAATACAGTCTAAACCAACCAAAAAATCATAACTGAAATTCTCACTGTCTACAATAAACACTTTGATCATTTTCTCAATATTGTAAATTTTCACTTTTAAGGTTATCATTCCTTTTGTTTTTCCTGCACCATTAATAGTTTTCAAGCTTACATTTTGTAAATTTTCCATGTTTTCTTCTTTAATTTTTAACAATTTTGCATTTATCAATGACACATTTGAACCCGAGTCATAAATACCAGAGATTTCTAATATGTCATTTATTAATAACTTGATTTTTATTAATGGTGGTACTTTAAGTTTTTTGGATCCTCTGTATTCAATTCCACCTCCAATTCCGAATTGTTAACAGATTTAAATGATCCAATTTTTTTGTTTTTGTCTTCTTTCTCTCTAAACCAGCATATTGATTCAGGATGAAAACGCTTCCCTTTGTTTGCCTTTTCACATATTTCACATGGAGCTTTGTCTTCATTTTTGTTTTGTTTATTATCCAAGAAAGGTTTTCCTTTTTTTTCATTTATATTTTTCTTGACAAGATGCTCTAGTCTACTTATTTCGTTGTAAAGATCTTGAGTTTCTTGAACAGTTTCTCGGTCAATCTTGTCGGATACATAATTTGGTAAACCAATGGCAATGAGATCAATCAATGTTTCAGTATCTATGGATTTTCTGATTTGAAGTAGTAACTTTTCTTTTTTTAGGGCATATTCAAGCAAGGAACCTGATTGATATTTGAAGTGAAAGGCATATCGAATAGGTGACCAACCTTTGTTCCCAAAAGTTCCAATGAAGATTTTTTTCCAGTCATTCCATTCTGATTCTATAGAGTATTTCAAAATCATGCTAGTGTACCAGTCAGCACTACACTTTTCAAGGAAAAACTTCAAGATCTCTATTTTTTTCCTATCTTCTGCCACTACACAGCGAACACATTCTTTTTCAAATTGATTAATCCATTGGCTGGCATTGGTGGTTTTTTCATCAAATTTTTCAATCATGAAATCTTTAGCAATTTTATTTAAGTTCTTAACTTCAGAAGTTTGTTCTTTGGATTCTAGAACTTTTTCAAGCAGCTTCTTTATTGTGTCTTCTGAGGTGACTGTGGTAGATGTTTCAGTTGTTTCTTCTGGGATCTCTTCTAAATAATAATTTTCAAATAATAAGTTACCTTCTTCATCTAAATAAGCCTTTTTCATATTTTCTGTTAAGGTTATCCAAACTTTCCTGAATTGGTTTCTTTTTCCCAATGTGTTTTTCACTCTGCCGTACACTTGTGATGTTATCAATTCTTTGTGTAAACTTGTTGGTTGGTATTCATCAGGTATTGCAAAGGAACGACCATCTTGTGTGCCGATTGAGGTTAGGCACAATATTGTTGTTTTTCCATCTGACGCTCCTCGCATTTTAAAATCAAACCTTAGTTTTTCCATTTTTCTCGAAGTATTCACAATAATGTTGTTTTATAATAATCTTTGTTAATACTCCTTTTTGAAATAAAAACTCAGTTGGGTTTCTGCAATAAAAACAGTTTTATTTATTTCTTTCTGTTTACAAGATAAACTGAAGATTACACAAATCAATTAGAAATAGCCTTACCTGCAATAAAAACAGAAAACAACATTAAAAGTTTTTACTTCAGGTGGTTTACAACTTATTGTTTATTTCTAGCACAAATTATAATCTTCAATGCTGAATATTCAGACAGACCACAGAGCAAAATTACCACAGAGTATGTTTCTATAATGGAGTCTATAACGCTGTCGGGAACGCGGCAGATTCAAAAAGGAAGTGACGTCTCGAGTAAATGAGAATCGTCGTTTTCTTTATATGTATTACTAATAAGTATGACATCATATTTGTAGTGAAACCAAATTGATATCGGTTTGACTCGAATTGGAATTATAAAATGAATAGATTTATTTTAACATGTTACTAATTAAGTATACCTGTGTTAGTGCCAAAATAGTTGGAAACGTAAATAAAAACGATCAAAACATCTTAAATATTTTATTCAGTATCCTTATATTCTGACGATATAAATTTTGATATTTAAATAACTTTAAATGTCAGATTATTAAATTATGCTTATTTACACAACGAGGATTTCTAATAAAAATAACAACATTAAATTAATACATTAAAGTATAGATAAATTATTGTAATAAGTGACACATTCCAAGTGAGAAGAGTACTATTACGGTAAGGGTGAGCACGAGGCACAGGTACCGGCCGGCGATGGGGTAGTGGAACAGCTTGGCGTGCAGGCGCAGCGTGGACGCGTACAGCAGCACGGCGGCGATGTCCTCCTGCGGCGTGTCCTGGTGCAGGAACGGCCGCACGCACAGCTCGTGACCCACCGACTGCGTGCGCCGGCACTCCTTCGACAGCCGGGCGGCCTGCGATCAAAAAACCAACGTTAGGATCTAGGTAATACGGTACACTAGCCCCTAGCAAACATTAGGGGACGGCCAGTCACCACTCAAGTTTTTCCCAAAAATGAATTTATCATAGCCAACAATCTCGATTGTGTCGTTATAATTCACGATTTTACTGAAAAATGGACATTAAGAATTATTTACGTTAATAAACAACTTAACAAAATTTGTAATTTAATACAATTTATTTTAAAAGTTCATTTTAAAAATGTAGATCCGGATCTAGTGCAAACCTTGCCAATGTGGCTTTGAATTGTTCTATGACGCGGCTAATGTTCAATTTGTTTAGTCTACTCTTAGTTTATGATAAACTAGCTTCTGCCCGCGACTTCGTCCGCGTCAAATTTTTACTCCCCTGACCCTTCCCGTCGCATCGTTTTGCCTGCTAGTTTTCATCCATTTTTCGTTGCTGCTCGCTCCTTTTGAGTTATAGTGAGTCAACCTTAAAAGATAGACATATGCTCTCGCGGACTTTTTTTTAGAACTTTTTATAAGGAACAATTCCGTCATACATGATTTTTGCGTTACTTTAACCGTTTACGCAGCGCACGCAACGGAAACTCTCAAAAGGAATAAATTTTCCCCGTTTTTGCGACATTTTTCATTACTGCTCCGCTCGTCTTAGTTGTAGCGTGATGTTATATAGCCTATAGCCTCCCGCGATAAATAAGCTACTCAACACAAAAAGAATTTTTCAATTCAGACCAGTAGTTCCTGAGATTAGCGCGTTCAATCAAACAAACAAACAAACAAACTTCAGCTTTATAATATTTATTATTATTATGATAAATAATATTATATTTTACAATTACCTGGACAAATGGCACTACGACCGCTGATATCCACAAGAGCTCATTGAGGATGCTTATACCAATCAAGGATTCCGTTTCAGTGTCCACCTTGTCCAAGTTGAGTAGCCACATAAGTCCAGAGCTAGCCCACGAAATGTTCACGATGGTGAACAAACAAACTGCGGGCGCTAGGTCATCATTCAAATATTTTAACAGCTTACGGAATTCTGCTATTTCCTGCAAAAAAAGAAAATGTATATAAGTGATTCTTTTTTTTTTCTTAGACCGCCATGTTCTGTGAAGTTTAAACTAGTTTGGGCAAAGGCAAACTTACTCTCATCCAGTTAAGCGGAGTAATGGTTCGGTTAAGAAGGCGCTCTTTGAGGAACATGAGATGAGCCTGCAACAGCTGCGCTTGTAGGCAGTAACTTGTGATGATAGTCGCCTGCACCATGTCGTGAATCAATGTGCATATTATAAGTAAGATCTTCAACAACATTCGTACTTCATATGAACTGGAATAAAATGATTAGGTATAAGATCAGTACCTAGGTGCTTAAAATCAACAGTCCTTGGTAACAATCTTACACTGACAGTACCTTTATGTCGTAGCCAGTAGGTGTGGTTTTCGTAGTTCAAGTATTACCACCGACGCGCGACGCCCCGTTGACCGCACGTATGGTATGTACGGTCAAAGAATAAATATGTTAAGCATCTTAAGGTAAATGTTTAATTGCACTATCGTTGCCAACATTTTGAATGAAAATAAAAATAAACAATTCGAAAAGGTGACATGTGCCCGCTATGTGGGAAAAGAAAATCTTTGAAAATTGCTTAAGATTTTCGTTCCTTAACGGTACGTATCTGAAATGTAAGGTCTCTCTCTCTCTTTACCTTGTTTCC
The DNA here is from genome assembly GCA_932294355.1 of Aporophyla lueneburgensis. Lineage (NCBI taxonomy): Eukaryota > Metazoa > Arthropoda > Insecta > Lepidoptera > Noctuidae > Aporophyla > Aporophyla lueneburgensis. Next base: position 15,741,442 of record OW028747.1, read on the forward strand.
ATCCATCTGAAGATGATGTTGCCTCTAGCCAGCATCAAATTTACTGAACACAATGATAAGCACATCCACAGGACACTAAGTATTATGAAAAACCACAACATGTGTAACAGGCGCTTTGGCTTCGTTGTAGGCATGCCTTGCGGTGAGTAGGACGACAATAGAAATACCTAAACAAGAAGAGCTATAGTTAACGTTAATTTTTACGTGCTATAGCACGTTAGTTTGTAACTTCAGAATTCATGCTACGTTAGTTTAATGTTTATTAATAATATTCAAGTACATCATACATTGCAACATGAACGGTGATCCCAAAACTAGACGTTAGTCTGTATCTTGGGGATCAGAAATATAATATATCAAAAATAATCACAGTGGACTTAGAATACTCACTCTTTCCATTAGATTTTGCAATTGTTCATTATCTGAGATCCGAAATAAATATAATGCATACAAAAAGCCCACAAAGTGCAATATGCTGGGTCCAATGTAGGTGAATATAACGTTTCCATAACACACTTCTTTATAATTATCGTATTCTAAAGTGGATGTTAACGCTAGCGGTACTAACTTGTAACAAAACCCTCTGTCTCGTCTGAAACATATTTGACACTTAATTATGGAACAACATATAGGCTCAATATGCATTCAAGCACCAATAAAGTTAAATGTATATTACCTGAAACAAGCCATATATTGAAGTACATATCCTAAAAACATAAGTATCGCAACTTGTATTGAATGAAAATGTGAACAACAAACAGCGCACCTAGAAGAGTTCGATACATCCAGTACCGGCCGCAGTCCCATAATAGTTAAAAGTTTTAAATATGGGAGTAATATCTGAAACACCCAGTTATATCAATAAAATAATAAAGTGAATCGGGATAAAAAGTGTAGAACTTGTCACAAAAATATTACCTTAGATTTACAATAATGTAAAATAGCAGAAGTACTCATGTATTCAGTATCAGGGGATTCCGTTATTTCTCCAATCTAGAAAGGACCAACAAGATGTTGACATTTTGAAAGTATAATATTAGGTAATTATGTACCTATATGCATGCGACTTGCAGCCTCATAAACACAATATTAATTGAACTTCTCACACACAAAAGATTCGGGTTCAAATGGACAGTGTCCCCATTATAGTGGGAAATGATAAAAGATTACTCACGTCCACACTATTGGCGTCGAGACTGGACCTGGTAGATCTCTCCATCGCTGGTTCCACAAGCTTGTCGTTCCCCAGTACATGGCTGTCCAGTAAATCACTAGCTACATAATCATTTAAAAAATTCACATTATCCAGTTTATTACCCATATCTACACATTAATTACCAATACGCACATTATGCGAAATGATAATATATTAATAATTGAACATTTATGTAGCAAACAACTAAGATTTCAATAATGACGGTAGGTAAATAAAAGCATATTGTGCTTACCACTACCGTACGAGGCGTTATCATTTTGCATTTTTTTTATCCTGCTCGTTCACTAATATATTTGAGCTATTCCCCACATTTAATTTCACTTTCGGGGAGAGTAAAAAGGATACAATACATTAACAACAACAGATAACGATTCACTGCAATGTTTTTTAAAATACGTAATAACATCATTGTGTACTTGTAGGTATTGCACTGAGTCAATGCATTCACTCCGATAATACCCAATGTCATTATGTTTACAACGCGACCCCACAACTTTTTTTTTCATATTACGCACGTCATGAAGATATTTTGTTAGATTATCAAAATTATTATTCATAATGGATGGTTTATGTAAGTATGGTATGTTTTAAAATAACTACATTAATTAAACTTGAGTTAGAGGGCATTTATGGACGTGAACTTAGCAATAAACGCTCACTATGGACAATGAACTTTGATAAGCCAGAAAGATAATGGTGAAAAAGACTAATATTATTCAATTTTAAATCATTTGGTTTTTGCGAGTTAGCAGATGACTAAAACTTTTGATCTGTCCAGCAAGGTGCACGTGAACGTGTAACAAGCGTAGTCACAAATCGCAAGTCAAACATGTTTTGACTGACTGCTTAGCAGGTGTATTAAATTTGTATTATAATTCCAAAACAGTTTTATAATTCCACTGAAGGTGAACGCAACTCTCTGCCTCTCAGAGTCTGGGCTGACACGTTATCAGGTAAAAAAATAAAAGATAAGTTTTAATATGCACACTGCACTTTACTCTTATTTGAATGAATTTTATTAAAATGATTTAGGTAGCTTCTTTTTCGTTAAAAACCCTGTTCGTCGCACAAATTGTTTTCTCTCTTGATGGTGTTTCTTCATTTGACGATTATTTTCCGATTCTGACTTCTTCCCTCTCATACTAAACTTCATTTCGCGGTTTCCTCCGCTATTGGTTACCATTGTTGAAAAGCTTTCTTTAGCTAATCGATCTCCTAAACTAGCTTTGCTCACCCTTGATATACTTTTAATAACATTTGAAGTTCTTGGGGCTTTATTTGTGTTATAAAATTGCTCCTCATTGGGTTGTGAATCATCTTCTCTTCGGGATTTATTTCTAATAATTTTGTGCTGTTTTTTAACTTCTTTTACCCACGATCTGTCTTCATCAGAACTATCTCCGTCATCACTAGTTTCATACAATTCCATATCAGAATCTTTATCTTCAGTTTCTTCCACCTGCGAAATGAAAAAGAGAAAATGCCGTATTTCATACATATTTATGCAAAGAGTAAAAAAGAAGTCCATAATATTCTTACAATATTTTAATTCGATTTCTAGGATAAAAGTTTGTATCCTATGTATAAAGTGAAGAACACAAACAGCATATAGGTACAAAATACTTGCACATGAAGGAAATTAGGGGATATTCTTTGTTACCTGCATTGGTTCGGCTTCCACTTTCTTCTCCTTGTTTTTATCTAGCCTTGACAGAACTGGGTTGAGTAAACGATATTCTTCAGCTCCTCTATCCACTTCAAAGTCAGGGTTTTCAAACAAGGCCTGGAATAAGAAAATGGTTTTAAAGATCAATGATAGTGACTAGATTGTCATTCACAATATACACTGTAAAACTTAAGCACACCTTAAAACGGTCATCTTTGAGTAGATTAGCTGATTGTTTCTTCTTCTTTCCTCCATCACCCATGAGTTTGGATGCCAAATCTCTGTTAACTTTTGGTAAGTTGTCCTCAACTTTAATTCTCGATGGCCTCTCCTGTTCAATCTTTTCTCTTATCTTACGTTTCTTGTATTGTTCAAACGCAAATGGATCCGCGATTGACTTAGCTCTCTTGTACAAACGCACATCAACAAAGTATCTGTAATTTTAATTTGCATAATTATTATATGAATGAAGACGAGACTAAAAAATTACATTTTGCTGATTGATTAAGCTAATCTTACCCATGCATGTATGCTCTTAATAGATTTGTTCCCAGCAAGTGATCTAATCCTAATGATTCCAGTTCTTGTTTAGTGATGAATTTATAATCATCATAAACTGTTTGTGATGCTGAGCTCTCTAATTCCTCAGTCAAATTATCCAAGAAAGCACACCATCTGGGTGCAGGACCTGGAAAATTGTGAAAGTACTATTAGTTCAGAGTATGCTTTTAAGTAAACTATTATTTCTAGTGTCCAGTCAGTATTATTAGCCATATTCCAAAAGAGGAAGGTTCTGTATTCAACCCATTTGTTTGTATATTTGATCAGTAGTCTTTGAGAAAATCATGGATATACAATCAATGATTTTCAAACTGCTGATCCGATTTGTATGGGGTTTTCGTTATTGAAATGTATATTTTTCAGGGAAGGTTTTAGTATAATTATAATATACTAGGATCGAATGATGATCTTCAGAAATAGTCAATGGAACTATTCTATAACTAACATGTGACCTTGTTGCGGTCGTATGATTGTATTGTTTATACTATTTCTTAATATAATACACCAGTACGATTTTTAGTTGTGGCAGCAACTCAAACGTAAATAAAAAATTCTGAAACTCAAAAAAAAAAACAACTACCTAACAAAAGGCACAAACTTCCGAAATTAAATTATTTTTGTTCTTGTACAGAAGTTTCTTTTGTTATGGTGTTGGGTTAAAGTTGGTGTACACATACCTAATGATGGAATGTAATATATTTGCATTTTTTGATCTTCAACTGCCATCATACTTAATCCTGTGTTCGGAAAAACACATAAATCATTGAAATCTGCTGATGATTCTATGCTTGTATATTGCTTGCCCTGAAATAAAAACATTGTATTTTGAATATGTTTATTAATATCACAATTAAATCAACAAGTCTTAGTAATCGTTTAGGTAAACATACCGTATGTTTATCCCATATCTTCACAACAGTGGCATCCATAGAATAAACATAATTCATTGTTTTATGGAATTCTAATGATTTTATAGGGATTTCGTTCATGTGATCTTTAACAAGAAGAGGTTTACTGGATCTTATGTCATACAGTAGCACATGACCTGTAGATGTGCCTACACCCATTCTAAGAGGACCATCAAATTTTGCAGCTGTTATAGCAGGCAATCTGTCATTTCTGTAAACAAATAATGAAAATAAAAACAGTAATAAAATGAATAAAAGTACTGGAATATAAATCAGGTTACAAACATTTTGTCTCCAAAAATAAAGTGGCCAGCCAGAAAAAAAAATGGTTTTCATATGGGAAATAACACCTCAACAATTTTTACCATTAGTGTACAATTAACTGTTCCCCTGCTACTTAATGTGAATATTTATACCATGGACATTACCATTTGTGTCTTTGAATTAATGTCCAAAATATTGTTGGCAAAAATATGTTATTGGTACTTTCAAACTATAGCGGACAAAGGGTTAGTTGTAGTGTTGTTTCATAAAAAACATTTTTTTTTGGACCAATGATTTTTCTGTATGTAATGAATGATATCCTTTCTAAAATTTGTTTTGTTTTTACATACTTGTACTCTGAATCTGTGCAATGCATTGCACAATCTAGTATTCCTTGTCGCGATTTGGTGCGTGGATCCCAAGCTTCCACATGGCCAGACTCTGTGCCAAGCATTAATAATCCATGTTCTTCGTTCACAGCACAACAATTAATTTCATTTGCTTTTGTGACAAATGGTGCTAAAAACTGACCTATTTCCAAATTCAATCTGTACATTTCCTGTAAACATCATTATTATGATTTATTACAACATATCAATCAATATTATTTAGAACCAGTTAGAAACAAATTATCCACATACTGATGAGGCACCAACAACAAATAGATCACATGATGGTCGATGGTAAGATATGTCTCTTCCAAATCGGGGTACTCGTAGGCGATAATGACGACCATGTCCCACATGGAATTCAACATATCGATCACATTGCAAAAATACAATCTGAAAAGAAGAAAATTTATTACAATGTATTCCTTTCCTAAACAGGCCAGAGTATAAAAGAAGGTGGCTTCTAATCTAGCATCATAATGTATCATAAATTCATAAGTATGATTATTTTACTTACTTTTGAATAATCCTCACTCAATATTTCAAATGTTATTACTTCAGAGTCAAGACACCGTTCAAACTTCAAGGACAAATTATTAACATCATAACATTTTATTCTTGGTTTATAGATGCCTGTTGCCATTATATACTGTCCATCTTTAGAAACTCGCAAGCTGGTGCTCACTCCGGGCATGTCAAATTCTTGAATTAATTCAATTCTTCGCCTCAGGTCTACATTCTTTTTCAAAAGAGCACGTTTTTTCCTTTCCGTCAACCACTGTAAATTTTAAACGGAACAATATTAATGTGTAAAGATAGCAAAAATGTAAATACCGACACTGTTAGGTTATTTAGGATACACTTACATCAGGAAGAGACTTTCCAACGCTGAGGTTGTAGATCTTAACGTTATCTATTTCAGAGAGCTGCATGATTGTTAATAAATGCAGATCAAGTGTTAGGGTCTAAATTATCACAAATAAATAATCATTACATTTCAAAACACTGTACATACATGCTTTTCGTGTTGACAGTGACAGACTGACAGCTGCTGACAGCCTTTGCTGCACTTTGCTGACAGCCATTAACTACACACACGCCGCGTTCCGTGTTACGCTCACAGCGATTTGAGCGCGCTAAAACCCGTACCGAATTGGCTTGAGCGCGATATCGCTGCGCTGTCTACTGACGCCGCGTTCCGTGTTACGCTCACAGCGATTTGAGCGCGCTAAAACCCGTACCGAATTGGCGTGAGCGCGATAACGCTGTCAACTGAATCGTCATAGATGACGTCATGACAGGCGCCATATTGCGATAACGCCGACCATGCCCTGAACCGATATCACTGTGAGCGCTGTCAAATTGACAGTTGTGTTGTTTTGTTTTGAGTGGAATTCATAACATTACATGTTGGAAATTGTGCTTCTGGCTACAGTCGCAACCTAACAAAACAAGATAAACAAATATATTGTGTACCTATATAAAAAGGAAAACTATTAACCGCTTGAATCACGAGCGCGCATCTTCTTATGCAATCATGAGTATTCAAGTGAATATAGCCGACGAGCCTAACGGGGGACAAATTTCTGTCATGCTCACATTAGAGCAGTACGAAAGAGCTTCTGTGAGTGCTGAATTCTAACTTGCTTGCAGTTCTACCGACTGCTAAAACGATTGTTATGCAAATGTTTTACCCATCACAACGTTAGCAAGAGGTAACTTACAGTTTTTATAGTGTCTACAACCAATGTATTATCAATCAAAAATGTTTATTGAACTGGTACTCGCTGTTTACAGATAGAGAATATGTACAGCAATTGGTGCATGATTTTGATGCAAATATGTACAGCCAACAACCAGAATCACTGCTGAATAAACAAACAGAACAATATGGTAAGTATTTATAACTGGATATACTTATGAGTAGATACATAATAGCTGAATGTGCCTGATCTATTTCAATAAAATATCATGTGACAGTTTATGTGGTCAGTTTTATTCCAATACTTAATCTATAACAAAGAAACAAATGTTATTGTTGTGTTGTCTTTGGTCAATGTTGACAGTAAATTATTTTGGTTCAAGAACTTGTCTCATATTCTATCAGTTAAAAAGTTATAAAAGCATTTTCTTTAGTACTTATATTAAAAATATCCTGTTTTATTCCATGGTATGTTTATCTATGTGCCAAGTATCATTTAAATCCATTCATCCAATATTGGTGAATTCAGTAACATAAATCCTCACAAACAATTAATGTAGTATTAGTAAGAAGTGCTTATTTTTATTTTGTTTTATTTCAGTAGATCAAGAGTCACCATCACTATTTATATGGAACGAGGGATGCATTTTGTTGTTGATGCACTCACATTTTATGGTGAAAATAGAGAGCTTTTTGAAAAAATGAGTCATAAGATGGTATATGATATCATAGCAAAGACGATGTGCAACGCACAATATAATGTTAATGGTAACCAGCGCCTGTCAAAAATTAATAGCCTAAAAAACCATTTAAAAAAGATAGTGGATCATAATGCTACATCTTGATAGGAGACATGGCCGTACTTTGATGTAAGATAATTTTATCACTTTATTTATTTCTTTATTATGTAAATGTGTTAGAATTATCAACTTTGTGTAATCAAATACCTTAATGGCGCAGAAAGTTATTAATAATAATTTATGAATGCATATCTAATTTTGTTAAAACAACATATCATCACTCCTTGTCTCTCTGAAAGGCTAGGCAGATGTGTACTTATAGTACACCGACATTTCACCAGTTATGTTTAAGTCCTATGTAATAGGGGGTGAGCCTATTGACATCAACCGGGCACAAATCCAGACTCTGGACTGCTACTGAATAATTCCAGAAAGAAAAACCTTATAACATTTTGTCACTGTTAAATATAGATTAATTTATGATCAAATGCTTCAGGCATTTGTAGTTTAATGTTAATAAAGTTTTTTTTTGCAGCTAATTAATGAGTTACTTGGCTCAACTAGATGGGCTAATCCTGTAACGCTGGCGTCAGAAATTGGACCCACACCATATGAAAATGATAGTCCACAACAATCAGAACGAAAGAAAAGGAAATTTGATTGTATATCAAAATATTATAGAAAAGATTTGAAGAAGTATAGGGAAAACAGATACGGAAATGAAAGAGCAACAGCTTAGGGAAAAGATGAAAATTTTGCAGTAGTGTTTAAATAAAATTAATCATTAGTTTTTTATAGATCAATATAGGTTTTGGATTTATCAGTACCTGTCAGAATTAATAATATACTTGTGATTTTTATTCGATTTTAAGCTTTGATTTGTACCTGTTTGAATTAGTAGTATATATTTGATTTTTATTAAATTTTATGATTTGTTCAGTAGGTCTCTGTTTGGAGTAGTAGTATATTTGTGATTTTTATTAATGAATTTTCATCATATTTTCAACCGAAAGACGTCCACTGCTGGACATAGGCCACCCCCAAGCTCCGCCACTTCGACCGGTTTTGTGCTTCCCGCATCCAATAATGAATTTTATCAGCAGTTAATTGTACTGTATGTCTGTGATTTTACATAATATTTACTAGAATTGATACAGATTTGATATAATAGTACTAAAACTTGTATATACTGTTTGCTATGTTTCTTATATTAATATTATAATTAGGAGAGAAATGTAGCCTGGAGGTCAGGCGAGGCACCTGAGGTTCAGTCTGATTAAACTGTGATTCTAATTTATTGTTCATAAAAATATTTTAGTACTATTAGTGTTGCACATTATTTACATACCTATCCCAATATATGGCGCAATGGTATACAATTGCAAGAAATTTACTACTACGCATGTAAGTTTTATTATTTAGTTGCCAAAAATGAAATACACATTTACCTATCAGTTAAATTGTGTAAAACTTAAGTTTTAAGTAATTAAACAAATTAGATCTTATATTATTTTACAGAATGTTAAAAGAAAAACTACTTAATGGAAACAATAATTAAATCAACATTTATTGAATCTTAATATGCAAGTAAGATTACACTGTTCTTGTTCTTCCATTTTCAAAATCAATATACAATCGTTCTTCCTTAGGTGCAAAACGAGTTGTGAGGTTTGACGTTGAAAAACTCTATAAAAACACGCTTTTATAAATGCACGTAAAAACCAAAAACCTCGCTCAAAACGGTCAACATAGTATAATATTACAAGACCTTTCTAACAAGTCCAAACACGGCTATGATACGATATTCCATCATGGAATGCCAGTGCCTATCTTCCGGCTTCACCATCAGACCTTGAAACCTAATCGTGGTCAAAGTTCATTACAAAACTTTTCTAACAAGTTCAAACACAGCTATGATACGATGTTCCATCATGAAGTTCCAGTTCATATCTTCCGGCTCCATTATCAGATCAGTTCGACAGTACCATATTATTGTATTGTCATCAGAACTACATACAGCTGCCAATTTTCATGACGCTACGATCCTTGGAAGATGGTTAAATTAGTTACCTTAGATTCCATTACATAGTTAGTTACTTTTGTTAGGTCAAAACCTGTATGGTTGACCTAATAAAAGCGTGTTAAAAAGCACTGTTATATTCTACTCTATTTTTTATAATGGCAAGCAAAGCCTCTGTCGACTGAAAGCACTGTTAGCGCGTTCACGACCGAATTGTTGACAGTTTTCAGCTGTCTTAATCGTGATATCCAAATCGGAACGCAAATTATTGCTGCGAGCGATATATTCTTATTCGGAAAGCACCCTGTTGACTTATGACCACAGACTATATATGTTACAACTAGTAATGTGCTGGAGATCCGTATTCGCGGATATCCGAGGTATTAAGCCGAATATAGTTAACTAGCCTATGTCACTCCCCATCCCTTCAACTATCTCCACTGAAAAAATCACGTCAATTCGTTGCTCCGTTTTGCCGTGAAAGACGGACAAACAGACACACACACTTTCGTATTTATAATATTAGTATGGATAATTATGGCCAGGCACTATAATAAGGGCGAGCGCGCACTGCCATGCGTTTTGCTACCGCATAATTTGTGAAGTATGAAATGTCATAGAAGTGCGCGTACTGCGGTGAAATAAACGCATGCGGTAGAATCATCGCTGCAAATTGGCGGTGATTCTTCCGCATTTTTTTTTGTATCGCATAGTGTTCTAAGAAGTACCGCGCACTGCGGTGAAATAAACGCACTGAGACACACTCAGTTGCTGTTGGGTTGCGACACAGATATGTCGTTACTTGGCGTTTGTCCGGCAACGGCGCACAGTGGAACGAATGTATGGGAGCGGTTGGACGTAGACATGTCCGAAAAATAAGAGTAAAATTATGACAAACTAATGATGCCATCTTATTCGATTACTTAATGCCTTCATAAATTGTGGTGATGAATTTCTTCATAACTCCCATATTTCGGGAGTAATTTGAGAAAATGTGAAATTTTACTATGAAAATGAGTGTATCGAGCTCTCTCCCTCCTGATTCCGGGCTTGTTTCAAGTAGCGGTCTCTAATATCGTAATGCTATTACTAAGAGCTATATTTAATACTAAGACACATAGTGCGCCAAATGTGCACTTTCTGGGATAAAAGGAAATGAAAATTTAAAAAAAAAAACGTTTTTTCCCCATTTGTATTTACTTTAAACCGCAGACAGACTTATTAAGAGGTCTATAAATATATTATATATATACAGAAATATATATTAACAAAAATATTCACAAGAACTGATGAGAGTATGACTTTTAAGTAAGTTGATAATAAATTACCTAGTTTCATTAAAAGTACAATAAATAATTAAGATGTAAGCTCTAATTTACTAAGTTACACATTTTAAAACAATAACATCATTTAATTATCTTCGTCATCATCATCATCATCAATTAATTCAAATTCAGAATCGATGTCCGCTAAATCATTTATGTTAACAAATTCGATATCACTTTTCTCAGAATCCGTAAGCTCATAAAATTCCTTAAAAGAAGATTTTTTTACAAACTTATTTCCTTTTGGACGGATACTTGTAACAAGTGGATCAGAAGACAGTAAAAGATTGTGCATAATATCTTCATTGCATGAGATACTGCTATGCTTTCGAGAATGCCCCTCTCTATATTTTCTAAAATCTTTATTTCTAGCCTCAGATGCCTCGTCGGATAGAAAACCAATGGGCACAATTGACATGTTCTGAACTATGTCTGGCCCATGCATTAAAATTTTATGAAGTGAAGAAGGCATATAATACCATGGGTATAACTCCACGTAAAGCTTAGCAGTATCAAAGCAGAACTCTCGGAATTTAGTTACGTTGATCTTCTCTCCTGATGAAATACACTGCAAGATCACACAGATTTTTCTTAAAAGCATAGCATCTATTCCGGTCAGTTCAGCAGATTTAGTGTAGTTTTCAAAAAATCTCCTTGCCGAGTTGCCATTGTTGGTGGATCCACTGCCTTGTTTCACAACATCGAGAAGTAAGCCCGTTTCTCTTCTTACAGCCTCTTGAACTCTTTTCTTCCTGTCATCAACTTGCCTTTTTGCTATATCACCCCTTACTTGCCATGATTTTATGTCTAATTTGTAGGAAATGTGTAATAAGCATTCCATTGAGCGAATCCAAGCGTGAAGGGTGCTTAAGCTATATTTATACATGTCCTCGTTTGCGTGTTTATCTTTGATTAACTCTAAATTATTCATTTCTTTAGGACAAGCCTTGCATATGTCACACACTGAAGCTGCTGTATTGGATATAATGGAATGAATTTTACCATCAATCATTGTCAACAGCAGTTGGTGTTTGACACTAATTCCATCAGTGATGGTGGATGGAGTTAAGGCTTCAATCTCTGCTTCGATTTCAGCCATCTCTCTCTGCACATTTTCTTTGGTTTCCTTTATAAACTTAAACAATATTGGCCGGCAAAATGAAGTGGAAGATGGTCGCTCGTTTTCCCAAATTGTTACACCTTTTGAGACGAGCCGCAGTGGTACAAGACTAATCATAAAATTACTAGCAAGATCGATTTGCTCATCTTCACTCGTCCTTTGATGATAAATGCTTTGGCTAGATGATCCGTCAAAACCCCATTTGCTGGTCAATACGAGCTGTTGATTGGGATCAACAGGGGTTTCTAACGACCTAATAAGTCTTCTTGAGGTTAAATCCATCAAGGCTTGTAATTTGATTTTTGCAGAGCTCTCTGTAACTGTGAGATCTTCTTTGGCCGGATAGCACTTAATTTTTTCTTTAACCAACATGTAGTAACTCGGGTATTGAAGAGCTCCTTCTTGAGTGTTGAAATCCCGAAGAGTGTTATAGCGCCATTTCGATAAGTTCATCGATACATAAAGAGCCAATGCCTTCAAAGGGGATATTTCCCGTACCTGAATTGATTTACCTTCAATGAAGGCTTTGATTTTTGAGGCCTCTTCTGGATTCTCCGTCAAGTATTTCATAACATAAGCTGTATCGCTTTGTCCTGCCTTTTGAAGCGCCCTTTCGGCCGAAAACATAATTTCAGCGCTGCTACTGCTGCATGAAAGACTATCTTCAGTGCGTCTTCTTTTTTGCCGGTTACTAAGGTCCTCAAAAGATTTACGAGGACTAGGATGTGTACAAGTTGAAGCATCAGATTTAGCAGGAGAAATTATGGGCTCGATGACGTCACTTATATTTTCTGTAGAAGGTTCCATATTTTCATTCTGTAATTCCGGCCATTGAATTGCAGCCTGTAGCCAAATCTCATGTTTCTTCCGAAACTTATCTGTGCTTCTTCCAGACTGTGTCCATTTTGCATAAATGCGGTAGCAAAATCGACGACACCAGTCTTTTAAACTTGTTTCAGCACTTCCACATAACTGAACACAACTGTTATCTTTTAAAACACTGAACAAATAGTTAAAGTCGCGTAAATCTTTATGTGCGCGTGCGCATAAAGCAACGTGAATATCAAGATTTGTATTAAAATTTGGAAAATACATTGCGAGATTAGCTTGGATACAACGAGGTGTAAATCAACACTGATTTTAAAGTTACTAATAGTGACCTATTTATATAAAATCCAGGTATCCCAGGTATCCTTTGTTAAATATTGCAAGGTAATTAGTTATTGTGATAATTAGTAAATGATGCATGCTAAATTAGTGTATTAAGAGCCATTTAGTAATTAAATAATAGCAATGTTCTTATCAGTAATCATTAGTGCATCAGTTTTATATGTAAACCTTAAGTCCCTAATTATATATCCTAATTAGCTTATATCTTCTCTAATTGGCTGCTCAGAAATGTTATTGTAATAAGGTAAACCTTTAGAAAAACGGTTTTAATCAACAAAATAAACAAAAAATAAAAAAATTGTGTTATAAAATAAACATCACTCTTTATCCCAGAAAGTGCACATTTGGCGCACTATGTGTCTTAGTATTAAATATAGCTCTTAGTATTAGCATTATGATATTAGAGACCGCTATTTGAAACAAGCCCGGAATCAGGAGGGAGAGAGCTCGATACACTCATTTTCATAGTAAAATTTCACATTTTCTCAAATTACTCCCGAAATATGGGAGTTATGAAGAAATTCATCACCACAAGTTATGAAGGCATTAAGTAATCGAATAAGATGGCATCATTAGTTTGGCATAATTTTACTCTTTTTTTTCGGACATGTCTACGTCCAACCGCTCCCATACATTCGTTCCACTGTGCCACGTGACATTTTTTGTAGAATTTTTCAATAGGAACAATTTCGTCATAAATAATTGTTACGTTATTGTAACCGTTTACGCAGCACAGCTCTCAAAAGGAATAACTTTCCTCCGTTTTTTGCAACATTTTTCATTGATGTTCCGCTCCTATTGGCCGTAGCGTGATGTTACATAGTATAAAGCCTTCCTCGATAAATGGGTTACCACCAAATATTAATAATTTTTTCAGTAGTTATTGGGATTAGTGCGTTCAAATAAACAAACTCTTCAGCATTATAATATTAGTATAAATATATATACAGATAGCGACTCTTGTATTAGTTCATAACGACTAGTAGTGGGTCGTTGTCGATTTTTTGACGGACGAAACGCAACCGTTTTTCCGACGACGAAAACGGTTGCAGAAAACTGTCGTCGTCGCAACTGGTTTGAAGAGCAGTCTTCAAACCAGTTGTTGCGACGACGACCGTTTTGTAAAAAACGAAACTTATCGAATATGGAATAGAATTGCGTTTTCGTCGCGTGAAATAGTTGCAGTTTCTTCGAGAAGTAGTAATAAAATATAGACTCTATACCATTGACAAAAAGTTCACTTTTTACTGTAAGAACTGTTTTGTAAACGAACGCGGTTCACTAAGGACGACGTCGCGCGTCGTCGCGACGAGTGTGATAGTTGAATCAATGCGTTCTCGACCGTATTTTCTTAGCTGTAAAATACATAATCGCATCTAGTCATTCGAAGACTGGTTTGTGCAACGAAGACTGTTTGGATCCAAGACGCAAAAACAGTTTCATCGTCGTAGTCGTCGCAGAACATAAAACGGTCTTTGGAACGGATTAAGGCCGACGACGCGACGAGTGTGATAGTTGAATCAATGGGTTCTCGACCGTATTTTCTTAGCTGTAAAATACATAATCGCATCTAGTTATTCGAAGACTGGTTTGTGCAACGAAGACTGTTTGGACCCAGGACGTAAAACGGTGTCATCGTTGCAAAACATAAAACGGTCTTCGGAAACGGTTCGTTGTCGCAACGCCCACCACTAATAACGACATGTGGTGTGGGCTGCACAGTTATAACTTGAATGACAAAACGTGCGTTTTTTCCACCGCAGTCACGCGTCGCAAGGCAGTGCGCGCTCGCCCAAAAGCTCTTTGCTCTAACCGCTTTTTGACAGATGATTTTGACATTGACAGTTAACACTATCGTGCGTGACAGCATAGATTGTTTAGGTTAATGATTTTAGAAAATAATTCCGTGTGTCTTAACGTGTTTTTACATTCACCACGAGTTTTAATCAACAAGTTTGGAAAATTGGCAGCTTAACAAAATCATGACAAAGGTGTAGTCTTTAAATTGTAACCAGCAGTTGCGAAGATATCAAATTTGGAATTGTGTTGCAATTGTATTAGGTTATTTAGTTCTCTAAACCAACGCTGACATAGTCCAACAAGTCTAGTCTAATTTAGAACCTAACTAATTAATAACTTTAACTATGGCCGGATTAACCAAAAAAATGCAATTACCCAAATCTGTTCTGGATATGAAGTTCATGAAGAAAACAAGAGAGAGAATAGAAAAAGAACTAGAAAACACTGAAGACCATAACAGTTTATACTCTAAAATAATTACAAACGAAATGCGAGATGCATCAAGTAACTTTATATCGGAGGCAAGCTTTATATTTTGTGAAAAAATGCTTGAAGGCAGACTATCATTCAAAGGTATGAACCCGGAGCTCGAAAGGCTTATGGAGCTGGAAAATGCAGTTAAAAGTGAACCATGCAGTGGTGAAATGGTTAAAGATGTTTCAGATGAGATTTTAGCAAAGAAAATGGAAAAGTTTAATAAAATGAAAAGACCAAACCAGAATTCAGTCAGTGAGCTGACAAATGCTAAAAGGAAGAAATAGTTATGTATCTTGAGGTCTTGATCTGTAATATTAAAGTATGACTAGTGATATAAAATAAAATATTGTTAAATGTTAATACAAACTGTTGTAATAAATGTATTTATTTCTAAGTATTACTTTAGTATTAGTCTCCATTTTTGCATGTGTACTAATGGTTCCTGAAATAAATATTTGACAATGATCTAAAGAGATCTAGGAATTTAAATTTAAATATAACATAATTGGATACCCAGCTTCAATGATATAATTTATTTATAACAAGCAGTGTGGTTGATGGGAAGTCTCATCAGCGACTTCTCAGAAGCATAAGCGCATGAGTTTACAATAAACAATTACACAACTTACTTTAATTGTCTCCAAACGCCAGTGTATATGTTCTTAACTTCAAAATTACAAACTTCTATACAAACCTTCATCCCTTAGGTTATACGAGCTGGTGTCCACAACTCCACATCAATCTGTGTATTTTGAGAATGGAACATTCATCTCTTATTAGGTGGTCCTATTAGGGTAAAGAAAAAAAATTACTGGGTCATTCTTACCTTGATTGATTGATTGACCTTTATAATTTATGAAATTCTGCTCTCTTTTTATGCTTAAGATGCAGTAGTTTTAGCTGTGCATTGTCTGTCAGTGTACTAATCTTCTTAGCGTATTGATAGCAATTTAAATATTGTTAGCCCAGACAAGAAGATGCATATATTTATCTTGTTATCTTCAAATGGAAATAGTGCCACTTTTTGTATTTCCGTTTTTTCATCACCAACTTCCGAAATTAAAGTAATTTTTCACTTTATAATGGTTTTTTCTGGAAGTCAGTTGCTTTTTATTTATCCCTTTCCAGCTGTGATGCCTACCCCACACAAAATCGTCAACCTTCACTTGCACGCGTAGCATGACCACTGTAGATAGGGGTTTAGTCGACGGAAGAATAGATAAAGTAACGTTTCGGATACACAGTACGACGGCAGCAAAAGTAGAAAGAGTCAACTGCACTTTTTATAAAATTTACTCTTCGACATGATTCGACTCAGAATTATATTTAACCGACTTCAAAAAAAGGAGGAGGTTCTCAATTCGACTGTATTTTTTTTAAATGTTTGTTACCTCATAACTTTCGACTGGGTGAACAGATTTTGCCACACAAACTAAATAGTCACCCATCCAAAGGCTGACCTTGAGAAGTGCAGCTTAACCTTGCGAACCTGCGACAAAACGCCACACATAAAGTAAATGGTCACCCATCCAAAGGCTGACCTTGAGAAGTGTAGCTTAACCTAGCGAACCTGCGACACAAGGCAAAACAAAAATTACATGGTCACCCATCCAAAGGCTGACCTTGCGAAGTGCAGCTTAACCTTGCGAACCTGCGACAAAACGCCACACATAAAGTAAATGGTCACCCATCCAAAGGCTGACCTTGAGAAGTGTAGCTTAACCTAGCGAACCTGCGACACAAGGCAAAACATAAATTACATGGTCACCCATCCAAAGGCTGACCTTGCGAAGTGCAGCTTAACCTTGCGAACCTGCGACAAAACGCCACACATAAAGTAAATGGTCACCCATCCAAAGGCTGACCTTGAGAAGTGTAGCTTAACCTAGCGAACCTGCGACACAAGGCAAAACAAAAACTACATGGTCACCCATCCAAAGGCTGACCTTGCGAAATGCAGCTTAACCTTGTGAACCTGCGACAAAACGCCACACATAAAGTAAATGGTCACCCATCCAAAGGCTGGCCTTGGGAAATGCAGCTTAACCTTGCGAACCTGCGACAAAACGCCACACATAAAGTAAATGGTCACCCATCCAAAGGCTGACCTTGCGAAGTGCAGCTTAACCTAGCGAACCTGTGACAAAAACGCCACACATTGGTCACCCATCCAAGGGTTAACCTTGAGAAGTGTAGCTGAACCTAGCGAACCTGCGGCACAAGGCAAAACAAATAAATATTTTGTAAAGGTAATATTTATAAAGCATAATTTACGAAAAGAAATAAATTTGGTATAATAAAAAAATACGTATTAATTATATGTTAATATGTTAATTATCACATCAAAAAAAATCGCATCGATATTGAAACTTTGTTGTCTAAGTCCACTAATTTTCAGTATGAGCCACTGTGCGTGGCCACGCTCACCACGCCAAAATTTAGGTTTACCCTCGCCTATAGATGTTTCACATCAAAAGTGCAGTTGACTTTTTCTACTTAGCTGCTGTCGTACTGTGTACCCGAAACGTTACTTTGTCTAATCGTCCGTCGACAAAACCCCTTTCTACGGTGGTCATGCTACGCGTGTTGATAAGCAAACAATTTTTTGCTAAATGCATATGAAAGTGTATAGGTACAGTACTCATAACAAAATATCAATCTGTAAAATTTTTATGTCTTTTTCCAGCTATCTCTAAAACCGCTGGACTGATATGGACGGGAGTAACATAAAAGCTACTTTTTGTCTCAGTAATAGGTTCCCATGGGATAATTTCTGACATCCACGCGGGTGAAGCTGTGGCCAGCAGCTAGTCATCAATGTAGACAAGTGTAAAAAATATTTATTATTGAAATTGAAAACCACTAATCAAAACTTGAAATTTATATGGGACCACTTGATAAGTATATGCTGTCAAACAACAGAAGAATTTAGCAAAATGGATCAGTTTTTTTTTTTTTTTGTGGGGCATCTCGTAGTTAATCCTGAAAAGATTGTGACTACTTAAACGGATTGTGGCCCGGCGAGTTCTAAAAAGTTACCTTTTTAGGCCTCCAGCCGGGAAAATGGATCAGTGGTAAGAAACATAAAAAATACAAATGTATTGAGAACCTCCTCCTTTTTGTGAAGAGGGTTAAACAAATCCCATTCCAAAGATATGCCTTTCTGATATCTTAATGTTGCAAGATATATTAAGATAGTTACAAAGAAGTGTATGTCTAAAAAAAATAAACAATGCTTGTTTTTATCCTTTATTGTTAATAAATATGTAAGTAGCTGTATGTTTGTATCTCTAACAGTAAGTTCTAAATCAGCTTATGTCAACAGTGAGAAAATTTCATGAAAATTAAATCTATAAAATATGAATAAGTATGGGCAGTTAGTTTGTCAGTTATTTCATTACTTCTGACATGTTTTCATCATGTCATCCTAAAAATAATAATGTGTCAGTCAAGTCCCTGTTGCATGAGGTTATGAAGATCTCTGAAGGCAGCTCCGAGGCGTCCCTGGAGCGTTTGTCGTTTGAGCAAAAAAGCGCGAACGTCGAGCAGCAGTCGATGTATCTGCATGCATTTAGAGAACCGCTCCTCGCGAGGAATGTCTACTCCCAGTGTACGCACTGGGGCACTTACATTAGCTCTCACCACTGATGAGAAGTTACGCACTATGAGCCTCAATGCATTGCAACCACATTGCATATATCTGTAATATAAAAAGCAACAATCAATAAAAAATATATTTTTTAATAACCAGTAAATTCAGTATTGTAATACATACGATTCATATTTGCTCTGCAATAATTCATATATCTTGGGTAACATTAAAAGGCAGATATCTAAGTTCCACAATGATCTGTAACAAAATAAATTATAATGACATTAGACTCACTAAAGTACACTAAAGTACTAAAGATGCACTAAAGTAGCCCGGGAAATTAGATTTTTCTTACAATTTTTGCAATTTGCAGATGACATACATACAGCCTACCACTGACCGTGTACGTTACCCTAGCAAGAAAGTGTCTCCTAGAGTTATATGAGTAGAACGTATAATGTGTGCCTTATCTGCTGTAAATGTGCCCCCAAATAAAAAATGTGTGCCCCCTGTCGTTTTGGAAAAAAACGGAAAAAACGATTCTTGCTGGGGTAACGTTTTTCTAGCAGGAAAATTCTAAACGAATGATCGGAGAGAGAAAAATTGTGCATGGCCAGAGAGCTTATATGTGTGCCAAAATGTGCCCCCAAAAATAAAAT
This sequence comes from Aporophyla lueneburgensis, assembly GCA_932294355.1. Taxonomy (NCBI): domain Eukaryota; kingdom Metazoa; phylum Arthropoda; class Insecta; order Lepidoptera; family Noctuidae; genus Aporophyla; species Aporophyla lueneburgensis. The sequence continues at coordinate 15,761,051 of OW028747.1, forward strand.
CTGTGCCCCTTCTGGTTTTCGAGATATTGCATTTCCTGCTGGAGTAACGTTTTGACGAATCTTATATCTCTAAAACCATTGCATGTGCCCCTGTAGAGTAAACATACACGAGTAGCTCTTAATGTGTGCCCCTTAGTGCCCCAATTAGATTCAAGAAAATATTTATAGTTTTCAAGTTATCGCGGTTTTATGAAAATCCGAAAAAACATCGCAGCGCCTAAAAGAGACAAGGCACAAGTTCGCTGAAAACTGTATTCAGTCCTTCTTGACGCTAATAATAACCATACAAAGTTTCAAAACTGTTCATGCATGCGTTTTTGAATAATCTTGCTAAAAGTCAAAACGATGGTGTCATAACTTTGACGGCAAAATACAAGGAACCGGCTCAATCCCAGATGTGTACGTGTAAACCAAAATCTTGTGCCTTTAATCAAAAATATATGGTGAAAATATTCAGCTTAGAATGTTTCGCATTAAGTAAATATAAACAAAAAACCAAAATATGTAAACAACGGCTGGTTATCCGACCAAATTCCAATGACTACTAAAAAGCGACTGATTCATACATATCGATGACCTTCTTTAATGGACGTATTATACCTAAGCTGTTGTCCGTACAGTCGCGTTCAAAAGTTTTGGGGGCTAATTAAAAAATATATTAAATTCACCTTGTGACCAAATTAAATGAAACAGCTTGTTGATGTGGAAATTATTATTTTTATTCCCTTAATTTTAATTCTTAAAGTAATTATTGCATCAAATCACAGATTAAATTTCTTACCTATAAGTATTAGAAATTATTTGCACGTTGTAGAGTCATTATTATTTAAATCACAGATCAGTTTTTCATCTAACAAGTAGACCGCCAAGATTGTCCGCCTCCGATTTCAATGATTTTTATATATGTTGTTATGTTTGAGTAACTGAGTAATTACCCAAAAGGAATTCACGCAACGCTCAATAGTTTCAGAGTTGCTTCTACCGAGCTACTTAAATATAAGTTCAGTATAAAAACTCAAAAACATTTGCAACTCTATCTGCAGAGATATAAGGTTCAAATTTCTTGCATTTTTGTATGTTTCTTGATGAATAAATATTCTAATTTTATAAGTAAAAAAAAAAAAAACGTTAGCAGGAATCGAACCCTGACCATCTGCGTGCCAGCCACGTCACCCTGCCTACTAGGCTACGCACCGCTATTCAATTTCAATTTAAATGATTTTTTAATAAAATTATCATCAAATCAAACATTGCAAGTTTGAACCTTATATCTCTACAGATAGAGTTGCAATTGTTTTTGAGTTTTTATACTGAACTTATATTTAAGTTGCTCGGTAGAAGCAACTCTGAAACTATTGAGCGTTGCGTGAATTCCTTTTGGGTTATTACTCAGTTACTCAAACATAACAACATATATAAAAATCACTGAAATCGGAGGCGGACAATCTTGGCGGTCTCCTTGTAAGTCTAAAATATAATTATAAATCCCTCATAGGGGGGCGTTCAAGTATTACGTAAACACTATAGGGGGGCGGGGGGGTCTTTGATTTGCTTATTTTTGATGACATGGGGGGTGGGGGAGTCTAGATGGTGATTACGTAAGCAGTAGTTATTCACTTTTTTACACTTATGGTAACCGACACATTGTCTTTGTGTGAAAATGAAACGGATTTTCGGAGATTCCCACAAATAATGTAGACGTTTAGGCTTAGAACCCAGTAGGGAAATTACCTGCCGCGCTCTATTCATCATTCTCCCGCCCTTATTCCAATTTATTTGGGGTCGGCGCAATATATCTTTTTCTTCCACACTTCTAGTCGTCATCTCAGTAGTCCCTCCCTTTCTATCCATATCATAATTCACACAGTTCATCCAGCGTTTCTTTGGTCTCCCTCTATCTTAAAGCCATTGACATTCATACTCAATATTTTCCTCACGACATTTTTCTCATTTCTCCGTATCACGTGACCATACCATGACAATCGATTCCCACACAAATTTTCAATTATTGGTGTCATTTTTAGACTTCATCTTATGCCCTCATTTGTTATTGTATCCATTCGTGTAACACCACACATCCCTCTTAACATTCCCATCTCAGCTGCATGCAATTGCCTTTCATTCATCCCTTGTAACGCCCAACATTCTGACCCTTACAAGACAGCAGGTCTGACCATGGTTTTATAGATCATCCCCTTAAGTTTAAGAGGGATGTGGGAGTCGCAGATTGTTCCTGTGACCTGCCGCCATTTCATCCATCCAGTGTTTATTCTGTGCTTAAGAACGCGGCGCCCTAAACTCGCAACCACGAGCCGACGACAAGGGCAAAACTCGATCGGAATATTGCTATCTCTGTTTGACAATAGAAGGCCAATGCTGACGCGGTGTGCAGCCGTGTGTGAGTGAGTAATAGTACCTACCCTTTATTCATAACGACTCGACGCATTTTTATTTACTTGTAATTAGGTATGTTCGTTATTTGCTTTATTTTTGTTGACTGCTTTGGGGAATCGTTAGTAAATGTACAGACTAGTAATGCGTTTTGTGGAATTTTCTTTACAATGTCCATATCTCAAATTATTACAATATCCCGAGATCTAGGGCTTACATACCTTTCCTAACTTGGTACTTGTAAACCAATGTATAATTATACTGTTTGTGTTCTTCAATAAATAAATACATGAACGTTGTGAGTCCAATAACCCGATTAGTTTTATTACCTCATAATACGCAATGTATCGTTACCGCGCCAAATAGTGAACGGCAGCGCAGCGAGCCTTCGGCCGTTAGGCAGAAAATGAACAGTTGATGGCGGCGGCACACGGCGCAAAAATTGTCACACGCACGCTGCGTAAATATAAATGATAGGGATGTTTATTATTATTGCCTTCATTTATTTTAAGCCTATTTATGTTTGTTCATTCCCTTTGGAGTCAAATCAAATCAAATCACATCACAGGAGTGGTCTCAACTTTAAAAAACGATGGCTTTTTCTGTCATATTTACGTAAATAAGTATTCTTTTTACCAATTTAAAAAAATGTTATCACTACATAATATAAAACAAAGTTCCCCGCCGCGTCTGTCTGTCTACTTGCGAAGACCTCAAAAAATGTTGAACAGATTTTCATGCGGTTTTCACCAATAGATAGAGTGTTTTATGAGGAAGTTTTAGATGCATTTTCCAGCCTCCACGCGGGCGAAGCCGCCGGCAAACTTAACTACTTATAAATCTATATACTATATAATATTATAAAGCTGAAGAGTTTGTTTGTTTGTTTGAACGCGTTAATCCCAGGATCTACTGGTCCGAATTGAAAAAATCTTTTTGTGTTGGGTAGCCTACTTATCGAGGAAGGTTATAGGCTATATAACATCACGCTACAACCAAGAGGAGCGGAGCAGTAATGAAAAATGTTGCAAAAACGGAGAAAAAGCGCATGGGTAGGCGATTTTCGCCGTTTTTTGCAACATTTCGGGGAAACAAGAAATTGAACGGGGACGAAGTCGCGGGCAGAAGCTATAATGAATAAATGTCACTAAGAGTGTTACGCAAAATATTAGTAACAGACAAATATTCCAATAGTTTCTACATATTTACGCGATGTGCAAATATAAAAGAGGATAAGTAAAAAACAAGGACTTTTAAGTAAAATTTATTTGTAATGTTCTTACACGTTACTCCCCTGACGAAAAAACCTTATAAAATAAAAATCACTGACTTCCGAAATTAAAGTTATTTTTCACTTTGTAGTGTTTTTTGGCGATATAATAAAGTATGCACCAAGCCGGTGTAGAAGAAAAATAAAATTGCCATTGCTAATGGTAATTTGGATCCTGACGGCATTCCTTATATTACAGTTGTAGTAGACGGTTTATGGGCTAAACGATCGTATAGGACTAATTATAACTCTTTATCTAGAGTATCGTGCATAATCGGTTTTGAAACTAAAAAAATCTTATTTTAGGGCATCAGGAATGCATATTGTTGCGTATGTGCTTTAGCTAAAAATAAAAATACAGATCCGAAAGTTCACCGTTGCTTTAAAAATTGGTCGAAAAGCTCGACGGCTATGGAAGCAGATGGCATTGTAGAGGGATTCAAATGTAGCATTGAAATGCATCAATTACGATATAAAACGATGATCGGTGATGGTGATAGTAGCGTTACTAGCGCTCTCAACGAATCTTTGCCGTACGGACACTGCACTACCATTAAAAAAATTGAATGTAGCAATCATTTGCTACGAAATTATTGCTCAAAATTAAAAAAATCTCGTTAAAAAGACAGAAAATAAATTGGGTTTGGTCCCAATAAAACTAAGAAAAACCCTGGATGTGAATATTTTGAGAAAAGCTATAAAAGGGGCCGTCGATTATACGACGAAACTTCCAAATATGACCACGACCCAAAAAATTAATAGTTTAAAACAAGATTTACTAAATAGCCCATGTCATGTGTTTAGTGATCACGAAAACTGTAAACCTTATTTATAAAAATTGTAATAAATGTGCTTACGTAATACTTGAACGGTCCCTTACCAAGGAAGAGGTCGGATCTTACACATCATATTCGACCACTATATGGGTTGCTCATTTTTTTAATAACCGGATCACAGATGGATTTAGAATCTTGAAGTGATCTATGGTAATTGGTAACAGTTTGCGCGTCGATGTACAGCTGACTCTCTGTATAGGTATGCGATGCTTCGCTAGTAGGGGCATGGCGAGGTATAAAATAACTTTGTGCCTTCACGATGGCGCAATGTCTCCATGTACACGATAATTACCGTAGATGCACCGTAATCTGGTATTATTCTACCGTCAAGGTAATAATGTATTACCGTGTCATATATCACCGTAATTCACTGTACTGCCAGTATAAATTACGTTGTTGTAAATATTTCATCATGTACTGCGTAAAACGAATCTCAGTCAGTCAACTTAACAATTTTTTTAATGGCAGCACTGCTCCTTCATTGCCGAGAATTTTAGGGAAATCCCTCAATATCTAGAAGTTGTAGATATTGAGAGTGTCTTTTATCTCCACGCAATCTATTCTCGTCCTTATGATGGGTGAATGACGTAAAATTTACTACGTTGTCTTTTATTCGAGTTACGATTACGACGCGTTACAAATACGTAGTAAACAGTTTCAATTTCAAGTTTTTATCTTCTTAGTTAATTTTTTTTTTTGTTTAGCCACTGCTGGGCAAAGGCCTCCCGCAATTTCTCAGGAACTCTTGTCCCGCGCCACCTCAAACCAGTCGTCGCGGTACGCATCTAGGTCGTCTCGCCACTGCTTTCTGGGCCGACCGCGGTGGCGTCGTCCATCTTCAGGCACCCATTGTATGCAAACCTTTGCCCAGCGGTCATCTGGCATACGGCTAATGTGATTATGGTTAATAATTAAAAAAGCAAATATATTCAAGACTTTATTTGATTCACAATGTTGTTTTTTTCTTTGAAAAATTACACGGTAATTTACGCGGTACAATTTTAGCAGGTTCACCGTAATTTTGTCTAGAAACACGGTATTTTCACCCTTGCAACACTGTAACTCTCGATTTACATATGGAGACACTGATGGCGGTATGTTTACTTTCGGTGACAAACGCGCTCCTACTGTATGAACTCTGCACATAACTACACCACTCGCGCATCCATAGCTTCCATCCATAACACGCACCCTTCCATGTAAAAACAGAGCTTAGTTGAACCCGTCTCCACCTGTACTACCTATGGGAGCCAATGAATATGATTGGTGAATATCAAACGCATCCTTCCTTCCTTCTCTGGTGGAAAAGCAAACTAAGTCTGAGAACAGTCCTTGAGATAATTACCTACGCCCGGTCGGTGACATGAGAAAAGAAAGGGAAGAAATAAAAGTTGATAGGTACCTACCTATAAAGCTTTGTTTGTTCCGTCCCTACATATCTACCTAGATAGGTATGTAAATACACTTATACAAAACTAGCTGACCGTACAGACGTTGTCCTGTTTCCTAGAACTCGATAGCAGCACCACCTACCGGGTCCAATAGTTAATCTAAACCATCCAGGGTGCCACCCAAACACATACAAAAAAGTTCATTCAAATCGGTCCAGCCGTTTAGGAGGTTCAGTTACAACGAAAAGTGGCATAGATTTTTATATAAATAGACTAGCTGACCCAGCAAACGTTGCTTTGCCGGGTGAAAAAAAGTGAAAATTTAAAGATGTATGTATTTTTGTATGTTGTATCATAAAAAAATAGAAATTAAAAATTTTGTCTAAAAAATAAAAATAAAAATTTAGGGGTGGACTACCCCTAACATTTAGGGGGATGAAAAATAGATGTTGGCCGATTCTCATAGATACCGGATAAGCACAAAAAATTTCATCAAAATCGGCCAAGCCGTTTCGGAGGAGTATGGCAACGAAAACTGTGACACGAGAAATTTATATATTAGATATAGGTACTTAGTTAGGTATACTTACTACTAACTCGGACCACAAAAAAATCTTTATTTTATTGGGCCGAGGTTAAAATAGTGTAAGTAAACAATTTGTACCGTGTGGTGCCGGACGTAAAGAATAACACCACCCCGTTTCTTCCCGTGGGTGTCGTAAAAGGCGACTAAGGGACTTACTAGGGAATGGGCAGCAGCGTTCTCGATGCATTTTACCACCATACTGCGATCGCCAACCCGCCTGCCAATCGTGGCGATTATGGCAAAGCCCCCCAAATTGGGGGAGGCCTAAGTCCAGCAGTGGACGTCTTACGGTTGAAATGATGATGATGAATGAATGATGATGAATTAGTAGCCAAGAAAATATTAGGCAGGTAACTTATAATATCTGTGAGACACATCCCAACGTTCGGAGTCCATGTTGGCAGCCAAACCGAATCGTAAACAATAAATCCAGGTCCGTAAACAAAGCAAAGTTCGTCAGAATGTAGAGTACTCGATACCAAGTCACAAGAAAAATCAAAATCTAAGTTCATAGCATAGGTCAATAATATTGTCAGAAATATCACAATACAATTGAAAAACAAATAAAAGTATGCTCCGCACCGTAAGGCAATCGTCTCGCACTGACAACAAACATCCCGAGTGAACTTCCCGCTACCCAAAATGCATGTTGCGTTAGTGTGAATCTATGTCCGAGCGATACACAACACACCCACCGCAAGCCGTACGCAACCGTGCACACATTGACATTTTTGTGAGACGCGATAGCACTATTAGCTATTGAAAATGTATGATAATTTGGCTGTGTTCCGTAATACCAAAAATGATGAATGAAAACTTAATGATTTTTAAATTGGTTTTCGTGTTTTAGTATCTTGATAATATAAGCTGTGTTATGGATAAAACATTATTACAGATATTGTTGTTTTTAATGCAGAAAAAACAAAAAGAAAACATGTCATTTATGTTGTAAAAATGTGCGAAATGCAATTCGCTCAAACTTCGTTTTAGCACAGTTTTTTTTAAAAAAAACGTCACCATAACCTAGATAAATACTGTCTAAAGCCGAATATCATCTTAAAATGGTGGAAATATGCTCCAATTGCAAATGATTTTGGTATTACGTTTGTATGGACAGATTGACCGTCGCCGAGCCCTTAACCGTCCGATCTACGTCGCCATCGCTTTGCACGAGTGAACCGAGATACCAAAAGTCGGAGCAGACCGAGAGAAGCACACCATCAAGCGCTATGGTTCCAGAGCTGGAGAGACCGCCGAAATCGCAGAAAATATATTCGGTTTTGGTTCTGTTGATTTTCAAGCCAACATTCTTCAGCTTCTGTTGCCACTTCTCCAATCTGCTCTGGATCTCGGACACATCTTCACCGACAAGAACAATGTCATCGGCAAACAGCATGCACCAGGGTGCCTCTTCCTGTATGTCCGACGTCAGAGCGTCCATGATCAACAGGAAGAGGTAAGGACTTAGAGCCGATCCCTGGTACAGCCACATTGAACTCGTCGGTATTGCCAGCAGCCGACCGGACGTAGGTACGAGTTGACTGTAATAGCACGAATTAACTCTAAATACTTCCCAGGCAACCCTTTCTTTTCAGAGCCCACCACATCACATCCTGAGGTACCCTATCATACGCCTTTTCCAGATCAATGAACATCATGTGCAAGTCTTTGCGTGCACGTCTGTACTTCTCGCACAATTGCCGGAGTGTAAAAGTGCCGTCCATTGTTCCTCGCCCTGGCATAAACTCAAACTGATTCGGGGTAATCTCACTCTCCTCTCGCAGTCTTTTCTCTATTACTTTCCCCATACCTTCATACTATGCGACATGAGCTTAATACCTCGATAGTTGTTGCAGTCCTGTACATCACCTTTATTCTTAAAGATAGGCACTAGCGAACTATTGCACCGTTCTTGTGGGATCCCTCCTTCATGCAACAACTTATTGAAGAATTATGTCACCCACGTCCATCCATCTTCTTTTAAACACTTCCATACTTCTACGGGTAGGTACTACGGGTATATTTTTTTATTACCGCGCTCTATTCACTTGACTAAACTTCCGTCAACCTATTGTTTCGTTTCTATTGACGATTTGACGGTATTTTAAATGAATATTATATGCGTTAAAGTCCCCTATTAGATCCTAAATCGATTTTTTTATTTCCAGAATTATAACTGCTGCTCATGAATCAATAAAAAAAAACAGAGTACATTAAAAGAAAAATGCATATAACAATGTTTACGTAAGCATGGGGAGGGGGGGGTAAGAGCTTTGCTTACTTTTGATGACAAGGGGGATGAGGGAGTAAAAAATTGTAATAAATGTGCTTACGTAATACTTGAACGGCCCCTAGGTACGTAATACGACATAAAAAATGGAAACACGTTGTTGAAACACAGATCATTGTGCGGTTGACTATAGGAATACACTAAATACAACTCTCAAAACTGTAGGTACCAAGATTTATTTGGTTAAGGTGAATGCTCCAACCAACCCGCGAAATTCAAATTTTATTACGTTTTTTGCAATTTGCAAGCCAGTGCTAGGTTGTCAATCTTAATACCTCTAGGTATTCATCACACATTTCATGAACTATTTTTTTTTTTAAACATCGGGACCAATCAAATTGATATTTGCCATATCTTTCGTTCACACATAAACTACTGGATGTATTTTAATGAAATTTAGAATGGAGAAGATAGTTTACCTTGGAATAGCACTTAGGCTACTATTTATAATGTACTTAATAATGTTTATGGTCACAGAAACAGCTAGTAGAATATAATCTAATTACAACTTTAATTTATTACTTATTACTTTTCTACTTCAGTGTACTCAGGCACAACACGTGTGAACCGGTTAATGAGTAAAGTAAAGAAGGTCATCGATATGTATGAATCCGTCGCTTTTTAGTAGTCATTCAAATTTGGTCGGATAACCAGCCGTTGCTTACATATTTTGGTTTTTTGTTTATATTTACTTAATGCGAAACATTCCAAGCTAAATATTGTCACCATATATTTTTGACTAAAGGCACAAGATTTTGGTTAACACCTACACATCTAGGATTGAGCCAGTTCCTTGTATTTTGCCGTCAAAGTTATGACACCATCGTTTTGACTTTTAGCAAGATTATTCGAAACGCATAGATGAACAGTTTTGAAACTTTGTATGGTCATTATTAGGGTCAAGAAGGACCGAATACAGTTTTCAGCGAACTCGTGCGTTGTCTCATTTAGGCGCTGCGATGATTTTTCGGGTTTTCGTAAAACCGCGATAACTTGAAAACTATAAATATTTTCTTAAATCTAATTGAGGCACTAAGGGGCACACATTAAGAGCGACTCGTGTATGTTTATTCTACAGGGGCACATGCAATGGTTTTAGAGATATACGATTCATCAAAACATTACTCCAGCAGGAAATGCAAAATCTCGAAAACCTGAAGGGGCACAGATTTTATTTTTGGGGGCACATTTTGGCACACATATAAGCTCTCTGGCCATGCACAATTTTCCTCTCTCCGATCATTCGTTTAGAATTTTCCTGCTAGAAAAACGTTACCCCAGCAAGAATCGTTTTTTCCGTTTTTTTCCAAAACGACAGGGGGCACACATTTTTTATTTGGGGGCACATTTACAGCAGATAAGGCACACATTATACGTTCTACTCATATAACTCAAGGAGACACTTTCTTGCTAGGGTAACGTACACCCACTGACCTGCAAGTTGTAAAAAGCGTAAAAACATTGAATCCCTGGGGCTTCCCCCTTAATTACAAGTTTCTGCTAAAAAACGTCTACATGTTTGTATCAGTTAAAAATCTTAAACTTACGGTCTATGTGCCATAACGTTGAGAATGTCGAGTATCACAGACGTGTCCTCGAGAGCAATAACAGATTCTAACGCAGATCTCAGACTTTTATTAACTCGGACGGAATGAAAGATCTGAAAATACAAAAAAAAAAGAATAAGTTACATAATAGTGAATGCAGTTTACTACGCGTGGTCAGCATACCACTGCGCTTTAAATGTTTCAATTATAAACTTTCAAAACGTTTTAAGCTTCTGAGCTTGGAGTCAAGATGCATCCTACTGATACATGATCTTGATGATGATCCAGATAATTACCTACTAATAACCTATGTTCCATTGATGATGCACCGCAAGTTGCAAAACTCACGCTGGAGCACGGACGGGACGTTTTTCCGACGCATCGCACATTTCACACACACACACTTCATCGAGTTGGATAATTATTTTCTCGTTTCATATAATAAATTACACATTTTAGTATAGATTAAGTGGGATACCCATGAGTACACCATACAGTACTTCTTCCTTTTCTATAAAATTAACGCATGCAGTTAACATTTCTAAACCATCATTTCGTGGACATTGGTGTGGGTTACACGTTCATTCGTTTTAAATGTATTCTGTTACATTTAAACTGTAACGTGGGACACGTCAGTTATTTCCCAATAAAGTAAAATAAAATAATTTGCAGCCAGCAGTGAGATGGAATTCAATCAAAAACTATACTCAGGTCCGACTTTCTTTCTTCGCACACTTGTACACTTATTGACGATGCGCTTGACTCGGAGTTGGCGTTCCGTTGGGAGTTGAAACAGTGTTTGGAGTGAGAAGGCTCCATTCGATTCCAGATAAATCTGCTAGTCTTCCGTACATTTCGTCAAGCTAAGGGGAATAGTGATGAGATGTGCGCGTACCTGCAGGGCACGCTGTCGCGCGGTGAGCACGGCCATCATGGAGTCGTGTCCACGCATCATGACGCCCAGCACCTCCTGCTCGCTGGGCTGCACGGCGCCGCGCGCGCCGCGCCGGGCGCCGTTGCCCGCCAGCCCGCGCTGCAACCGCACGCCACGTAAGGCATCATCAATACTACACAACACACAGTCAATGCTCGCCTAGGGCGGCGCTGCTGTGTCCGTTTCGACAAAAAGAATAGGACGTCTACTGAGCTCCGTATAAGAGAACTGCGTGGCCACGCGGTTCTCCATGTGCCGACCGCGCGGCCATGGTTAAATCTTTATAACTTTCTGAATATTGGATATACGAATTTGCGACTTTCACTGTTAGTGTTTTACAAATTCCTTCGTAATGTTGACGTAGTTGTTTTTCTTCTACGACTACTATGTCCGAGCAGTCGAAACGGACATGCGCTGCTTCTGACAGGACTTAGAAGATAAATCTGTCGAGTACATTGCAGTTCATGTACTGTACCTGTAGAACTGCTACGTACAGTCGAACACCCCGCCTATTTTTGTTTAAATAATAGAATTAGGTGAGCGTGAGTAAGGTTCATATTCCAACATTTTATTCTGGAGTCTCAATTTGCAACTCACGGGCAAAAACTCATCGAAATCTAGTCCGACGGGCCTGTCAGTGGTGTGTGGCACGAACTCAGGCTCCGGTTCCACTTCTGGGGTCTCCACACTGCGGGACACTGTTACGTTTTCTCTGGCAACAGGCTCCACTCTTCTCCTAGAAACATTATTTTTATAATATCACGAACAGCTTCGAACACACATCATTCATCATTTTTACATTTTACATATCAGAATAAGTTCATACCTCGAAGCATCAGTAGTAGCTCTGGTGAAGGACAGTGATCTAGGTCCTAATGTTGGCGGACCCAAGGATATATCACTATTACTTGGACGGAGATTGCAGGTAGCTAAAACATGACATATTATTTTTTAAATGACGAACGACCATTATTTAATGTCATATGACTTCGATCAATAATAGCACTAGATAAAGGATCAGGAACAAAAATAAGGCGCTCAAGTGGCCACGTTTGCACACACTTACACATTTATATTTCTTACTACGAATTATAGAAAAACGTTTCATAACAATAACAACTTCAATTTATTATAATCCTTAACACTCAAACATAAAGCATAATTACGATTGCAAAATATTCATATTTAAGTCCTTTTGTCATCGGGGAAAGGTAAAGAGCAATAAATTTAAAATGTCCCTTAAAAATCAAAAGTCATTTTGATATAAGTACAACATTATTTATTCTAAACTGAAACTTAAAGTCTAAGCAATAAGGTTAAAAACAATGTGTTGACAATTTCGTGCTTACTCTATTTTGGAACTAGACGTAGTTCTTGGTATTACATTTCAATGCTCAGAACACAGTACGTAATGAAAGACGTAGAGTTGCAGAATATATTTTTTTTGATGAAAAGGTACGTTTTGATGGTGGCAAACATTTTTAATCGATTTAAAAAAGTAGTAGGACTAAAATAGTATAATAGTTATTTTATTTAATTAAGTGCGGGTTAAATCAATATGATCCACCCGTATAAAAAATGGGTGCGTCTACTTTTATGTACCAGTATTTAAAAGTTAAATTTGTATTAAATCAAATTATTTTTTCATTTAAAGTTTCAATTAAAGTTCAAATATGATTTTTTATAAGGTTTGTATATTTGTTCTCCTCTTTCTTTCTCTACAATAGATACCCATTCTGCACAGCGAAAGGGCTCGCTAGGAAATCTACAAACAAAAATAAAATATAAAATTACAATACTACTTCATGCATTCTCTGTTCCAGAACAGACAATGTTTGTTACCATAGTTGGTGCGTTGTCGCAAACATTGGTCAAACAATCATAATATGTATTTGCTAAATGATTTATATATTAGTATTTGATTGTTTTTATTTTATGCAAAACACTTAAAGATTTAAACTTATGGAAAAAAACATATTCCTTCCAAAAACTTGGTGCTACAGTGGTTATTTACACAATTTTTGAACGCGTGCTGCGGCATTTAGGACGTCTTATCGTTGGCTATTTTATTGGACCAAACTAATTTCAAATAAGAGCACAAAAATATTTGTGCTCTTATTTTTCGGGCCGTTTTTGAAGCGCTCATCGGGAATCTAGTACATTTTTGATCGAAGTCATATGATAACAAAGAATTGTTCCATGGTACTTACTTAAATCTGTGGTAGACTTTGTCTCTTTGTATGAGTTATGTCGATTAAGCGAGTTTGCTGTGAGTGGGCTGGCGGCGTAATCTCTTAGTGCTTGCGCTGAAGTGAATGTATTATTTTCTTTTGTGTTGTCCGACACCCCTGATTAAGCAAATAGCATATTATTACACCCTTAATACCATGTAATGTTTTGCATATGTTTTAACCAAAAAAACAACCTTTTTTACGAAAATACTATGAGTAATAGGTTATACAGACTGGTATAGAGTTGCAAAGGACTCGAGTCTTCGAGTCCTAATTTTAAAGACTCGACTCAATTTTGCAAGACTCAGTGTGCTCAAAAGGCTCGGAGTCTACAAATAAGCACTTGAGTCTTAAAATGAATCCGAGCCTTAAAGAAAAACTCGGAGCATGAAGATGAAACTTGTACCTCATCATTCGAAAACACTCGATAGAAGGCAATAAATTCAAATTAGTAGTTACGATGTAACCTGTTTTGACTGGCCTGTTAGTCTAGTGGTTAGTGACCCCGACTGCTAAGACTGAGGTCGTGGGTTCGATTCCCACCCCGGACAAATCTTTGTGTGATGAGCGCAATCTTTTGTTCTGTGTCTGGGTGTAATTTATCTATAATATTGTTACGAGCTGGGGTTCGGGGTAAATTAATTTAAACCAATTTACCAAAACACACAACACAGTTTAATTAAATAAACACAAATATCGCAACTACAAGAAACGTCACTTGGAATCACTTGTTTAGCTTGTACTGTATCACTCGAATCGTATTCGCTCGCTTCCGAAATCGAACTGCTTGTCGGCCCGACAATCCGCTATTTATATCCCGAGCAGAACATTCTCGAACATTCGACACTGCCACAGCGTAGAAGCTTCTAGTAACTTCCATTGAACTGTTTAATCCCACTATTCGACAATAGATGGCAGTAGCGTCTACGTACAATTTCGTGTAGTACTTGCTACTCAATAACAGATGGCGTTAGCGTGTCATTTCCAGTAGTTTCCAACACTGCCCCGTCCTTAGATGGAATTAGCGTGATGTTTCTAGACTTTTCGATTTACGTGACACTGCCCCTTTCCGAGACGGAGTTAGCGTGATGTTTCTAGACTTTACGATCTACGTAACAATATGTATGTATTAAGAAATATATAAGTATATTTATCAAATGTTGCCATAATACAGGCTCTGCCTTGTTTGGAATCAGATAACGGTGTGTTCGTTGTCCTAAGATATATAAGATGTAACTTTGCGTATAAAAAAATCTGACGAGTTATTCGAGTTTTTTCGAATGATGAGCTACAAGACTCGAGTTCGTTTTAAAACTCGAGTCGTTTTTAAAACTCGTGTCCCTTTTTTTAGACACAAGAATGACTCGGGCTCGGCTTGACTCCCTTTGCTTCGAGCCTTTTGAGCACACTGAGTCTTGCATAAGAGTCTTTAAAATTACGACTTGAGGACTCGAGTGCTTTGCAACACTAGACAGGTGTCCGTAACTCCACGTCAATGCGCGTATTTTGCGTACGGTTAAACATTATCTTGTACAATTATTTATGAACGAAAGTAAAACTTTGGGTTAAGGCAGGAAGGATCGTAGCATTTGCAAAATTGGTTTTGACTGTTTTCCATATACCAGTTCAATGGGAAGTTGCAACAAGAGGTCCTTACCTACCTAAATCGAGATTTAAAAATAATTAAAATAATTGGTCGATCCGAGCGCGTCGGCTATCGCAACATTAATGGTCATAGTTTTAAGGAGATTAGAGTTCTCTTCTCCACAATTAGTAGAATAAGATCGCTGTTATTAACCCTCCATACGTCCCGCGGGGTCTACCAATGCCCGGCGGCTAGAAAATTACAAAGAATTTACACTTACATCTATCCACGGCACACTGAACATTATGTCCCTTCTTAAAAAGTTGATGCACATTGCAGCAAATGTATGGAGATTATTTCCTTAATGTTCTCGGCAAATTCTACGATAGGCTCATTTATAAGCGTCTTGAAGACTATGCCGAAGCAAACTGCCTTTCCCCAACAAATAGTTTGGTTTCCGAATCCACCACTCCGAGCCCATAAGCGCTGGCTTTCAGCGTAACGCGATGATGGGTGCGTTGTTCTTAGACATAGCATAGCATAGGGATCTTCGAGTTTTTGTCGGGTCACACTTTTCGTTATCGCATCGCGGGTTGACTCTCCTCCCCTAACCCCATACGCTTGGGTTGCCCGTCACCTTCGCTCACGCTATGCCAAATCATCTCCATACATTCCCCTCTTCATTCTCCTCTCTCTCTTTACAAAATCGTTTCCTTATGACAATCTTCATCTAGATTTCAAATTGCCCACTTCCTAATCCAACAGTTCATTAAATGTCTTTCAAAGCGCTTTTTTGACTCTGCTGTAAAGCACCCTTATCCCCTGATTAAGTCGGTCACCCACATGCTCAGACGACATAAAACACAGACTGCCGTCCTTTCGTCCTCGTCGTTCAATTTTATGTCCGCCCCGACCCCTGGTCGAAGAATCCCGCGCCGCAGAGCCAAGATTGCTAGTAAAAGCCTCTAAACACGTTTTAATCTGTTTAATATTCTGGAGCTTCGCGTTACAAAATAGGTGAGACCGACCGAGGGTTAAAAACTATTTCTTCCTACCCTAACCCAACCATAAATACCTGCAGTAATAAAAAGCTAGAAGCCAGATCAGTAATAAATAATGCAGAAATTTTACTTGTGAAACCTTCAGTTTTCTTTTCCACAACAGCGAAATGTTCTTTGGTGGACGTCGGGATGCGTGAGTAGTGTTCTGACCGCTGTCGCTGCGGAGGCGAGGGCTGCGGTAGCGGTCGCGTCAGCGGCACGGGCTCGTCGAGCATCAGGTCGCGCAAGCAAGTATTCACCACTGGTTCCGACTTCTCTGTTGCCTCTTGCACTATAAAACAAATAGAAAGAAAATATGACGCAACCGTTTTTGCTAGGTATATAATCCACTAATAAGTATCAGGAAAATTAAGGTTCATAAAATAAAGTATGTTAGTAGGTTGCAAAAAATTGTGTAAGTTTTATTGTGAGAGTAACGTTGTTATAACACCCACACGATCGACATCTATCAATGATGTTAAACAATGTCGTCGAAATTTGAATTTGGTTTTGTTGAGGAATTTCACAAGATTATGTCTCGTAAAATTCCTCAACTAAACAATCAGCGATAACTTTAAACAGCAGCCTAACTGAGCAAGGTATATATACAATATTGATTGCATGGTATTCTTGTTAGTGTTACACCCTTAAAGATATTTTTTAGCATATATTAATTTCACCTGTTATTGAATAATCTTCTGAAGACAAACTGGTAGCGGGTGGAGGTGTGCGTGTTACTAAAAAAATAAAATAAATAAATTTTGAGATTTTTGTACTAGTGATGTTGTTTGAGCATATTTCTGTGGACGGGCTGGGTTTGTGTAATCTACTCACATGCTCTAGAAGGTCGGAATATCTCAGTGTAGTCATTAAAATTGGGTATAACAGCACCTGAATCCTCATCTGCTTCCGTTCCTGATGTAGATTCTTCAGCAGTCTTTTCGTCAAGGAGGGTTGGTCTATGCATGACTGTGATGAAATATTAAGATGGATTACTTTTAGAACTTAAATTTAGGTGACTATTACTAATGTCTTCAAAATTGAATTTCCAACCTGGTTTTGATGGTTTTTCCTTTGAGAAGCTTTTACGCACTGAATGTCCCTTTTGAAAAGGTGAAAGGTCCCTCACAACAGAAGACGACACTGGAGCTGGTCCACCAAATGGATGAACTTTAGTGAGATCAACAACTGATAGAACCACATAAGTTGAATGGAAGGATCCAGCTATCTGTAATAATTTATGGAAAGTTATGAATAAAATATACTGTTAGATCATAAAATAAGTAAGACATTAGTAATACACTTACTAATTGTGTTTGTGCAACAGTGATATCATGAATTTGACCCCAATGTCCATGAACCGTGTCAAACACTCTGGCTGGTTCCCACCCAACAACATGCAAGCCATCATTAGCACAACCAAGCAATGTTGCACCATCATCACTGAACACCATGTGTCTAAACAATGGAAAATTATTTAAGAAAAGAATATATTATCATGATGCTAATTAACTATCTTAAATTAGATAGTTAAGTTTAAAGAATGAATTAAGTTTATAGTCTCTCTCTCTCTCTCTAAGTTTAAGACTTACTGATATTTCAAATATAAAGATAACTGAATGATATACAACATGATCAAGTCATATTACCCTGGCTCTTTCCCTGCAATAATACAGATTAGATTTCAAGCTGCATCATCTAACTATATCTTATCTTATATCTTTAAACAAGCAATTCTTGTATATATATATATATATATATATAATCTGAATCTCAGAAACGGCTCCAATGATTTTCATGAAATTTAGTATGCAGGGGGTTTTGGGGGCGATAAATCGATCTAGCTAGGATTCATTTTTATAAAATGTCGTTTGATTCGTGTTTTCAATGACCAACTTATTATTTTAAACACAATGTACCAAAAAAAATAATACCGAGCAAAGCTTGGTCATCCAGATATTATATATTAATACATGAAGCAAAAACTTTGTCCCCTTTTTTGAAAATTATGGTGACGTGCGGACGAGCATGAAATTGGCCAGTTAAAGTTAACTGGAGAAGGAGTGCAAAAAGCGAATATTTTTAAATAATAATGCATTACAAATACAAACCTTTGTAATATCCAAACTTAAAATTTAAATAAATTATGGCCCAATTTAGACCACTGGGTCACTAGTAGTCTAATACGTAATATATATTTTTTTAATGTATAATATAATTAATAGTTACATGCAGTTAATGCAAAACTATAAACCTATTGAAACAAAAAAAGCAAACGAAAATACAAGATTCAAAGGTCTTTAGGGTCAACATACCTAATAGATGTATTATCCTTATCAAATTTGGAAACCAACTGGAACTTCTCCATATCCCAAAAGTTAACAGTTCGGTCAGCTCCACAGCTAGCTAGCAGAAACTCATGAGGGTGGAACTTGACACATGTCACTGCTGACGTATGCTCCATGAACTCATGGAGTACTTTACCAACACGCACATCCCAAACTTTAACTAAACCTGTAAGTGGATTGGAGTAGACCTTTTTAGTGTCAGTTACTTATGGTATTATTATAGATTGATTTGCAATAAACATACCATCTTCACAGGCAGACGCAATCCATTGTCCATCAGGGCTAAACTGAAGGCTGTTTACAGCAAGGCGGTGGCTGGAGTAAGTAACAATACATCCTCTCTTTCTTGTGTCCCATAACTTAACATTACTGTCGCAAGAGCCTGTTGTTAGATAATCTCCATAGGGATGGAAATCCATGCATTTTATAGCCCCTTTGTGGCCTGTAAATGTTCTTAACAATTTAGCTGCTTCTAAGTCCCAAATTTTTAAGGCACCAGTCTGTGATCCTGCACAAACTAAATCTTCGGAATGGCCAAAGCATACACATTCTACAGGAGTTGTATGCCCACTTAAACTCTGAAAATTATAAAAAATTTAACAGTACCATTTTTTTGGAACTACAAATAGCAAATTGAGATAATTGTATTGTAAGGGTACTAACCATGAGACAGCTCTGTCTGCCAATAGCCCACAAATTAACTTTTTTGTCGTCGCCACCAGTTGCCAGCACCTGGTTGGACTTGTGGCCCATAGCCAGGCAGTTGACATTTGATTTGTGAGCAACGAATTCTTCTGCAAATGGTAAAAGTCATTCAACATTAATTATTATATTACACTTTATTAATGTTCTTCTTTAACAATAACGATGTATAGTATACATACGCAGTTTCCATGATCTTCGAACACTCTCCATCGTGATTTCGATTCATATGATTTCCATGTACGGTAAATGTAACCTTGTGGAACCAAATATTCACTCCTAATCAATTGTTCATTCAAATGATTTATTTTAACTTAATTAAATAATTTTGTCTTCTATCGTTAAACATTTCACTATTATAATTTACATATTTGTTTTACGTAGTTATTTATTTGTGTATGGTTTGGTCCTCTACCAGTTCTTCAGTCTTCACATCTGTCACCAGCTGTCACACACACAAAAATGTCATTTAGAATTTTTCTGTCATGCGTTACATTCTGTCAGTAGCTGTCAGTAGTGAGGCGCACAGGCGCACACAATTGGGTTACCCGGGTTACCACGTTAGGATCTAGCCTTTTTCCAACTATGTTGGGGTCGACTTCCAGTTTAACCGGATGCAGCTGAGTACCAGTACTTTACAAGGAGCGACTGTCTATCTGACCTCCACAACTCAGTTACTGGGTAATATGATACACCTTGGTAAGACTGGTTGTCAGACTTTCGGGCTTCTGACGACCCGTAACGACTGTCTAAGATCTACGAAAGACGGAGGGGACCAACGGCTTGTCGTGCTTTCCGAAGCATGGAAGGGTCTTGGTATGTAAAGATGGTCACCCAACCACGGAACAACTGCGGCAAGTGTAGCTTAACCTAAACGACCAACCCGTGCGGCTGTTGTAACACTTAGCCACAAGCCCTTCGTATATTATTTACAATGCTCCTAAAATCGCATAATGCTAGAAACACACGCAGCGAATTTGGGTAACCGGCAATTTAAAAAACTAACACGCTCAGATTTTCTTTCGGAAAAAATTTGCTTCACCTCTTTGAGATCAGTAGTATTCAATAATTTACACAAAATAAGCAATTTGGGAGAGGCCTATGTCCAACAGTGGACTGTGGTAGGCTGAGTTGATTGATTGAAGCAATTTAAAAAAAAATGTGCTCTTAATAAAACTTGTGAGTCGTTAGTACAGATAATTAAATGGACCCTGTTAAGCAGAAAAGATCCAACCAACATTTTGTGACTTTTGAGTAAATACGATTTGAAGTTTATGAGTGAATATAAAACTACCAAGCAGAGGAATACAAAAATGGAAAGTTTAAGTTACTTACTAATAATGGTAACACAGTAAATTAGCATTATTTGAATGAAATGTAACGCCACAGGCAAGTTGAACACAGTTACCCTGATTTTCTGAAAAACACTACCTGTGGATCTTTTATGTAAAAAAAAGGAAATTGTCGGTAACATCTTTACACGAGGAATCCAAATAAAAAATATATGAAGGTTTAAAAATCTTTATTATTATTTGTGTTCCCTACACATATTTTTTAGTTACTTTTACTATGTAGCCCGACGTTTCGGACACTTACCCCGTGACAAAACATCGTAAATAGTGTCCATTTCGGCTTAAATAATTGATAAAGTGAAAGCAAATAAAACGCGATAGTTCCGTAAGTTTTAATTGAAATCTTGAAAGGGTGCGTACAACTAACTAATCAAGTCTAATCCACAAGCGATCTAATAGGAAAAAAAAATACATTTTCATTTTTTTGAGATCCAAGAGTCATGTGTCTTTTTTGCTTTCCTTTTAAAACGTTAAATATAGGCAACAAACTAATAGGCGATATCCATATCAACAAATGATAGGTACTTTACAGAAAACTTGAAATAATACAGAAATCTTAACATTTTCTCAAGATTTTTGTTTTATAATGGATAGTAAAATTACGAACAAATATGACTTAGCTGAAATTATTGTTCCGCTATAGACAATAATGATAGAACGAAATTAAAGTATACAGTTGTCAGATTGAATAATTTACTATGGTAGAAATCCGATATATTATTTTCCTCTATGGTACTTGGCTGTATGGGCTCAGCTCCCTTTGCCTGTCCCAAAGAGGGACGAAAAGAACCAAAAAAAAAAAAAACCTCTATGGTACATACAAAAAAGCGCGGGAACCTTGAAATAATAGGCGGTCTTTTTTTACTTCTTGTAATTTTACTTTAATTTTAATTTAGTTTGTACATATTTTCCTGTTTTTATTCTATTAACTTAGTTTATAAAACAAGAGTTAAGATGCCTAAGAAAAGAAAAAAACCCAAACAAGATCCTGGTGGAGAAATTGTTACTGGTCCTCCGGATTCATCTTCGGAGACAAGTGAGTCTGACTACGTCGACTCCTGCACTGCGGAAGAAAAGGCTACAGAGAAGTATGCCACGTATAGGGTTACAGACTACAGTCGCAGGTACCCTGAGGATGCCGTAGCTGGGTATGACTTTATTGTATTTATCGAGAGCACAAATGAAGAACAACCAATAGGCCAAAGAGATATGATGTACCTGAGTGGATGCTTCACTAGATTTGTTAAAGGGATTAAGTACTTGAAAAAAATTAACAGATACAAAATCGGCGTAGTTTTCGATCGCCCGAATTTAGCCAATTCATTCTTGGACAATGTTACTTTTCTGAAAGAACAGTCGATCAAAGCGTCGATTCCGGCTGGAACGACAGAATTGTCTGGAGTTATCACGTCAGTACCTACGGATATGTCAAACAAAAAAATTTTTAAGGCAATATCAAGTTCAAAAAAAATTATAAGCGTTAGAAGAATAATGAAAAAAGTTAGAGTAGGTAGCTCATCTGAACTACAGCCTACCCAAACTGTAGTTATTACTTTTGCTTCATCTACATCTTTACCAGATTACGTTCATATTAAGATGTGGCGGCTTTCAGTACTGCCCTATATTCCACCAGTCAAGCAGTGTTTCCGTTGCTTACGTTTTGGGCATTTAGCCAAATTTTGTAAAAATTCGCAAAGATGCTCAGTATGTACTGAGGGTCATTCCTTCAAGGAGTGCTCTGTACCTGCTGAAAAAGCTGTATGTGTTCATTGCAAAGGTAATCATTTATCCATATCTGGCCAATGTCCCACTAAGAAAAGAAAGATTGCTGAAAGCAGAAATACATCGAAAACCCCCTTTTCGGACTTATTTAATAAAGCTAATTTCCCATCACTGAACAAATCGGAACATTCGACAGATATTATAAACTTGATGTTGTCTAATAGCACAGCATTAAGTTTGTTGACAGAATCTATTGTTAACTTGATTAAGTTAAATAAAACACAAAATGAAAGTATTTGTACACAAACTATAACATCTGCTATTAGAGAGACTATTAAAGGTAAAAATATTATAATATAAAATTCACTAACAAAATTTTAAATATTGCTCAGTGGAATGCACAAAGTTTGCTAAGTAATAAACTACAGTTTCAGCAGTTTCTCTATAATAATGACATACATTTAGCTTTAGTTTCAGAAACATGGTTAAAACCACACATACAATACAACATTCGTGGCTATACCACAGTTAGGAATGATTGTGGTAATGATCACAATGGTGTTGCTATATTTATACGTAATGGCATTGAATTTAGATTATTAGACACATATTTTGACGATTCTATTCAAAATATTGCAATTAAAATTAATAACAAATACATTTCAGTAGTTAGTTTTTACAGTCCTGGAAATTGCAGTCCTACTTTTGAAAAGAACAAATTTGATTCACTAATAAATAGTATACCTAAACCATTGATAATTGCTGGGGACTTTAATGCCCATCACACTTTTTGGGGTTGTTGTAGTGACGACTCTCGTGGCAGAGCTATAATGAATTCCATGGATGAAAATGACTTGATACTCTTAAATGATGGTCAGCCAACTACTGTAGGGTCTCATCTATGGAGACCAAATGGTCTTGATTTAACTATGGTTTCTTCTTCCTTGGCTTTGTCTTGTGAATGGCAGGTTTATCAGGATTCTATAGGCAGCTATCATTTGCCTACCATTACAAAATATGTTATAGATACTGCTAATGATGTGCATCCTTCTAATGTTTCAAATATTCCTCTTCATTGTAATCTGAAATAAGTTGATTGGTCTATTTATAAAAAGATTGTAAATGACATGATGGAAAGTTTTCAGTATAATAACTCGAGTCATATTGATACATATAAAAATTTTTGTTCAATAATTCTACAAGCAGTTCAGATGTCAGTAATCAGTTTTAATAAAAACAATACCACTTGCGACTCTCACAGATCTAGGAGGAAGCTTCGACTCCCTTGGTGGAACGAGAAGTGCACTAGAGCTGTACAAGATTGTAAGCAAGCATACATCTTATTTAAATCAAATCCTTGTCTAGACAATTTTATAAGTTTCAAACATATGCAAGCCCGAAAAAAACGTATCCTACGACAGGAGCGTCGTGCATGTTGGTTAGAGTTTTGTCATTCTATTAATAGACTCACTCCAATGAGTCAAGTTTGGGCAAAAATGAGGAAGTTAAAAAATGTTTCTACAAATAGCAGTTTGTTTTCTAGTTATGAATGGATCTCTCAATTTCTGCATAAGTATACTCCTGATTCAGTTCAGAATTTTTACACAGTCAGTCACAATAACTTACAAAATTGCACAAATAATTTCATGGTGGAAACTTTTTCTATTGAAGAGCTAAAATCTGCTTTAAGATCAAGAAGAGATTCGGCATGTGGCTTAGATTGGCTCTCATACAAAATGTTAAAATTATTAAATTCACACAGTTTGTCTATATTTTTAAATATTTTGAATTCACTTTGGCATTGTTCTATTATTCCTGAGGAATGGAAAACAGATTGTTTAATACCTATCCTGAAACAGGGTAAAGACCCTAACAGCGCTGACTCATATCGTCCTATTACTCTAAGTTCGTGTGTTGGTAAAATATTTGAACAGCTTCTAAAACAACGTTTGATATTTTACATTGAAAGTAATAGTCTACTACCTTACAATCAATTTGGCTTTCGATGTGGTCGTTCTGCTCGGGAAAGTCTTAGTCATTTATCTCTGGATATACACAGTGCTCTTGTCGAGCATAAAATGTTGGGATCTGTTTTCTTTGATATTGTTGGTGCTTTTAATAATGTAAATTTAAGTACATTGTCATCCATTCTCCTTTCACTAAATGTTCCTGAAAAAATAGTAAGTTGGATTTTTGAGTTTTTAAATGAACGTAAATTGTATGTAAAAGTCAATAATCAATTAATAGGACCTAGGTGTTCTTATAGAGGAGTTTCTCAAGGAGGAATATTAAGTCCTCTATTATTTATTTTATATATTGCTAGATTAAATAATGTGCTGGGTAGTGATGTCTGTAATTTACAATTTGCTGATGATTTGGTTGTGTATTGTTCAGGAGAAAACCTTAACAGCATTGAAACAAAACTCAATGCTAGCTTGGAAAAATTGGGACATTATTTTGAAAGTCTTAGTTTGGAGGTCAGCTATGAGAAAAGTAAGGTTGTTGTCTTTTCCAAAAATGTTGTTGGTTCTCCTAGTATTAAAATTTATTACAATAGTAGCCTTATGTTAGTGGATAGTTCCATAAAATTTTTAGGTGTTACTTTTCTCAGTAATTTTAAATGGAATGTGTATGTTGATTACTTAGCAAACAGAGCATTAAAAGCTTGCAATATTTTGAAATCTCTCGCTGGCACTTATTGGGGTGCTGATCCAGGGACATTACTGATTTTATATAAGTCCTTAGTAAGAAGTCACTTCGAATATGCATTTTTTTGCTATAGTGGTGTACAAAAACTAGTAGAAAAACTAGACAAAGTGCAAAATAGATGCTTACGTATTATTTTGGGAGCTATGTGTTCAACACCTATAGTGTCAATGCAAGTCGAATGTAGTTTGCCTCCATTGATAATTAGATTCAATTACCTCAGAACAAAATTCTTCATTAAGATTTCTTCTATCAGTGATCATCCTCTTCTATTGCAGTTAAAGAAGGCTATTAATGGGATCAATCCCCCTTTTCTAGTACAAGGTTTATCTGAAATTTTAAAAGATTGTTCTAATCAAAATTATTTTTCTAGCTCCATTTGGCCTTGTTATTTATATTCCTATGAATCAAAGTATTGTCCATTTAAAATAGTAATTAATGAATCTTTGAAGTTTAAAGAGGATGTTTACAGAATGCTTGAGGAATGGAATGGTTACAATCAATTGTACACAGATGGCTCAAAAAATGATAATGCTGTATCTATGGCTATTTATGACGTTCAGGCTCGAAGTGGGTTTGGAAATAGGTTGTCTTCAGTAGCAACTGTGTATACAGCAGAGGCTATGGCAATACTCAGTGCTTTAGAGTATATTGAGACTAGGCAAGAAAATAAATGGATTATTATCACTGATAGTATGAGTGTATTGAGAGCACTAGAAAATCCCAGTTGTAATGCAAAAACAAGTTACATAATTTATAATATCAGAGAAAAATACAATAATTTACATAAGTTCAAAGATATCGTCCTTTTCTGGACTCCTTCACATATCGGGGTAGTTGGAAATGAACAAGTTGATTACCTGGCTAAATTCATTGTTAATCATCATCAGGAATGTCCAATTTTGCATAAGCCCATTCCAAATTCAGATGCGTTGACTTATTTCAAATCAAAACTGGCACGTGAATTTCACAATTTCTGGCAGCATGTAGTTGAAACCAAAGGAAAGTGGCTAGCTGAAATTAAAACAAAGATTTCTCCTCCTTGGTTTACAGGAGGAAATATCTATCGGAACAGAAAGTTTTATGCAACGATTTGTCGTCTACGGCTAGGTCACTGTCGATTTAATGCACATCTGTTTAGAATTGGCATTCTGTCTTCCCCAAATTGTGATTATTGTAATTCTGCTATACAAACATTGGATCACATTGTATTTGATTGTCCTAATTTTGCTCTTCAAAGGATCATTTTAGTTGATCGCCTGCTAGGTATTTATGAAAATGCTGAAGATATCCCGCGCTCGCTTCAGCAACTTTTGACGAAAAAAGATTGTTTTTTACCAATTTACGATTTTATTGTATCAACTGTTGATGAAATTTGAATTTGACAACTACTACACTTTTGACATAAAATTATATGATATTGAGATATTGAGATAATATTAAATAAAACATGAAAGAAGACTCGGCTTCGGTCTAACAAAAGGTACTGAACTTGAATATATTAAAAGAAGACTTGGCTTACGCCTAACTATTGGTTATTGACGACATTGATAAAAATAAGACTTGGTTTCGGCCTGACTATTGGATATCGAAGACATTGAATAAAGAAGACATGGTTTCGGCCTTGATTATATTATAGAAAGACAAGAAAGAAAAAGAAGAAGAATTGGAAGAAAAAGAAAACTAAATCAGACTTGGCTGTATGGGCTCAGCTCCCTTTGCCTGTCCCAAAGAGGGACGAAAAGAACCAAAAAAAAACCTCTATGGTACATTTGGGACGAAAAGAACCAAAAAAAAAAAAAACCTCTATGGTACAAATACATATATAGGTTAGAAATATCAAAATAAACACTTGCATGTACTTATTGTATTAAAATATTGATCTTAAAATGGCCTTAAAATGTAATTTGCGGTCAATTTTTAAAACAGTATTAGTATCACAATATTCCCAAGCGCGTTATGTTCATTATATTCAAGGTCAAGAGCCCGAACCGAAAATAAGGGAATATTTTTATTATATTGATCATCAAGGGATGGTAAGTAACCTTTGTACCTACTTCGTTTAACGAAGTACTATGGATTTTATTTATAAATACTATAGAGAAAATTGGTAGTTCCGCTTAAATGATGTTAAAAAAGTTATGAAGGTACTTTGGTACTTTGTATATTAGCCAAATATTTTTTTTATGGGATAACATACGCAGTATTATATTGGTCATACAAGATTACCTACATAAGTGACTTAAATTTTTTTTTTTGTTTAGTTATTTTTAGATGACTCTAAGATGAAAAACTTCACGTCGTGCTTTAAAGAAAAGAAGTTTCTACAGTTTTTTTTCAAAAGGATTCGTCTCAATAAAAGTGGTAGATATGAAGAAGACTTTCCTTTTATTTCGTTATGTGGAAGAGAAAGGAATTTTATACGATGTGATGACGTTCCTATAGTGTATACAAATATCATTAATATAAATGGCAGCGATTTTCTAAGTTATGGATATGCAGGTGACTTAATGACGTCGAAATTTATTCCTGATAAAATCTATATGCTACCTAGTACTGGCAGAGTATATCACCCTGCTGATGACAAGTATGGTGGTGTAGGTTTAGTAAAATCCAAGTTAGCCATAGAATTTAGTAAATATTTTGAATTTAATAATAGTGAATTAAATGCGCCCACACACTTTAAATGGCAAAATAAAACATATGAACTGGATCAGTGTTGGTTTATGGAACAAGTTAAAAAACATAAACTGACCATACGATCTGAACCAGACAATGTATAAGCTAGGATGTCAGAAGGCAAAATTCACTTATGGATAGTTAGTAAAATTACTTTTATTATAATAATATATTTTAATAGGTGGTTCAAACAATAAATTAGAGAACAATGATGGATTATATTATCACAGGATATAATTATGGCGAATTAAAATGAACTTTGTGATTGTATACATAATTTCTTTATAAATATTTGTATTGTATGAATAAATATACTTAAACTTTTTAAAAATGTATTAAAATTATGTTGTTTCTTCTTTAGAAAAAGCTTGAAAAGACCCTGGTTGAACCCAAGATATACCTTGATTAGCACCTTCATTTGGGGAGGGGGTTTTAAGCATTATATTTTTTACAGTATCATGAACATCTGGGTCATATGGCTTAAATGTTATGAAATGCTTGTCTTCTGTAGGTGGATCATCATAAACATGGTCTATACTTAGCACAACACACTCTCTTACTTTCTCCATAAACATTTTTTTATTGCTTTTGTATCTGAAAAGGTAAACATTTAAGTTTTTGGAGGTATCACTTTGATTAGTGGCCTCTTATTAATGCAAAAGTTAAATGGTATGGTGATTATACAGTGAGTTATACTTACGCAACTGAGGCCTCAACATTTGCAGGCGCTTTAACATTTAAGTTATGAAATATTGAATATACATATTTTAATATTTGCCAAATGTGATTCTGTTTTCTGTCCCATTGTGGAAAAACTTCACTTAAATTCAGAACACCAGTATGTGCATCAATTGCTGGGTGGTATAAGTTCGATGTGAATGTCAAAACCTGAAAATTAAGTATTTTTATATACATTTCATAAGGATATATGGGAAAACAGCACAGATAAAAGTCCGTTTCTAAGTGACGAAAAGTATTGATAAGAAATTACATCACAAGGCCAGCTGATTTTTTCAATTTAGTCACACTATTACAATATTTTTAAAGAACTGATTCACTGACCTATGTGCTAGGAATGATCATTATAATATTTATTATGAGTTATGTTTATTCATAGTAAAGTGATCAGTATCAGTCTTATTCAGCAACAGGAGCTGACATGGTGATACTGAAAACAGCAAGTTGGAAAGTTTTCCTCTATCCCTAAAACTGTACAGGTATTTGTAATACTTACAGGGACTTCCTCATCTGGAAACTTTTCTGGCAATGTTAATGTAAATCTAAAAACACCCCCTTCGTAGAAACCAGCTCTCACAAAAATGACTCCAAACCATACTGGAAAAGTTAATACATACTCAATTTATCTGTTCTTTTATTTTATATCAATGTGTTTAATCTATTCTACTTACAAAATGAGTTCTCATACGATGGAATCACATAAATTCCCTGAAGGTTCTCCGTTTGTAACATACGACTAAAAGATAAATACAGAATTGATTTAGATTATTACATCAGTTTATTGTATCTAGTGAATCTTTAGTACATGGAAAAGCATTACTAAGCGACAGACGATTTTCTTAGATAACGGAGTCTATAGGTTTAAATATTCCTCAAACAACATTTCAAATGAAATAAAATATGCTCTTACTATTCTGCCATAATAACGTACTCTTGATGAATCATGGAATATAGTTCCCTAGTTTCTTTAACATTATTCTTCATCTCGTCGTTCATAATATAACAATTACTTATAATTATATTAACTTATCTAATTAATTGTAAAAAAAAAAATAATAGTATTCCTAATTTTACTTTACGTACTATCGGGATGTCAATTGTCAAATTTGTCGAAACGTAGTGTCATTAATGTCAAGCAATGTTTTTGTTTTTTTTTTTTTTTGGAATTTTATGACCTGGTAACAGGACCTTTAGGTCAAATCTTATTTTATTATCGAACACTGCACTATCACTTCTTCACTTCATTTTTAAATTGTTTTAATAGTATTTTTAATGTATTTATATATCGGTTTGTACAGACGCCAACACATCAAGCTACTACAATCTGTCAGATTTCTTTGATAGATTTTCGACTTTAATTCTAGAGCATTAGGTTCAAGGTTCATTGGGAAAAATTGACAGTTTCGGGTAGCTTGACCTGGTGGCGTCTGTACGTATTTTTGTCTTTTAATAACTCTTCAAGTGGCGGCGGCGGGCGCGATAAAGAATCGCACTTGTTCACTTCACTAAGTTCACTAGCCAACACTAATCTGTCAAGTAAGAAGTTTTGACAGTCAAAAATAAGATGTTCAATGGTTCCTTCTTGGGATTCACAATGTGGGCATGTATTGCTTGTAATAATGCCTAGTCGAGCAAGGTGTGACGGAGCAGTATTATGGCCAAAGCGCAATCTATTTATCGTAGTGATAAAGTCTCGGCTGGCTTCCTTCAATCTATTGTACCAGGGTCTAACAGGTAATCTTTCTTGAATACTTCCATACCACTTTCCTTTGATGTCTTGGTCTTTCTTCCACATTTCTAACCATAACTTACATATATTTTCATTAATGCATTGCAGGAAGTCAGTCATAGGAATGTCCATTGCATTTCTAACATCAATAGCATTATTACCTTCATAAGCGGTTTTATCAACTACTTCATTGCCAGAGATGCCTCGGTGAGAAGGTACCCACAGGAATACAATTTTTATGTGCTTAAGGTAATATTGATGAATTATTTCTTTGATGAAATACAGAATATAATTTGACTTAAACGAAACTGTAAGGTTAGTTAGGGCTTTTATAAAACTCAGTGAATCAGAACAATCAAGAAGTATTTACAATTGTTAATTTGGCGAATATATAATAATGCCTGATAAACTGCATATGCCTCTGCAGTGAATATAGTACATGAATTGTACAGAACAAAGCTTTGGGAGAATTTAGCATGTGGATCATATATAGCAGCACGTACATAATCACTCCCCTTACTGCCATCAGTGTAAATAACGTGATAATTCTTATTATCTGCCAAAAACTGTAACATATCTGAATTATTATTAATGGGATTTTGTAATTCTTTAACGGGATGCGAAATACACTGATAAGAGAAGGAGTAACATGGCCATGGGCACTGTTTTCTAATACCAATAAAACTGTTTTCTGTTTCCAGCAATATTTTGGACAATGTTGGGGATTTACCATTCAAGAGATCCTCTCCTGTTGTTAGAGGCCCAAGAGTTCTACTTACAGAAGGTACAATTTTGTTTATTACTTTCCTGTTATTTGCAGCAATTAATTTAAGACAGAATCTCTCTGCAAGTAGAATGCGTCTCAAAATTAAAGGCATAGTTTTAGTCTCCACTTCCATGGCCCTTATGGGAGTAGAGCACATTGCACCAGAAATTGTTCTTAAAGCCCTGTTCTGCAATAGATCTAGTTTATTTACATGAGTACTATTTATATACACTAGTGAACTATAATCAAAATGACTTCTAACTATACTTTTATACAAAATTGATAATATTTTCGGGTCTGCTCCCCATGAGACACCTGCAAGACATTTAATTACATTTAAACCTTTTAGAGCATTCTTTGATATGTATTTAATATGTTCCTCAAAGGTTAATTTCCTATCTATTACTATGCCTAAAAATTTCTTTGAATTTACTGGATTTATAGATTCTCCGTTATAAACTACTTTTGAATTTGTATTCTCATTTCCAAATATCATAACACTGCTTTTGGAGGGATAAATTTTTAAATGTAGCACATCATTGTAATAGTGAAATAGTTGGGACAAGGCTCTGTTAATATTGTCAATTGCAATTTCTACATTATAATTACTACTGTACAAAACAATATCATCAGCAAACTGCAGAATATCTACATTACTATTAACAAATTTACAGATTTCACTTGTGTAAATATTGTATAACAAAGGAGATAGTGTAGCACCCTGCATTGTACCCCTAGATGCACATTTTGGTCCATGCAATGTGTTATTATGTCTTACATAGAGTGTTCTATTAGTCAGAAAATTATATATCCATTTACATAGTTGGCCAGGCACACCTAACCTAGACATAACTTCTATAAGTATAGCTGGATCCAGACTGTCAAAAGCACCTTGAACATCTAGGAATACACAAACAGTGTGTAACTTTTTATCCTTTGCATGTTTCAGGTCTGAAACTAAGGAAGTGAAGCTGTCTGCACAACTTCGCCCTCGACGAAATCCATATTGTACATGTGGAATGAAGCCGTTAGATTCCATATACCAATCCAAACGATTTTTAATCATGTTTTCAAATAATTTACCTAGACATGACGACAGTGATATTGGTCTATAAGAGCTGGCAAGCTCTGAAGGTTTATCTGGTTTGAGTATCAGAATGACACATTGTGTTTTCCATGATTGTGGAATACATTTACAATGCCAAAGTAAATTAAGAATATTAAGAAACATTTTTTGTGCTGATTCATCTAAATTTTTAATAGTACAATAGGGGAGATCATCTAAACCAGGTGTAGTGTCTTTCCGAGATAACAAACTCATTTTAAATTCAGACCATGTAAAAGGATTTAGCAAAAATTTGGAATTTAGATTATCATTATTTGATTCGAAAATATTGCCTAAACTCTTAATATTATTTAGATTGCTGTTGTCGGATAATTTATCTAGAAATTGGGAAATAAACTCATCTTTATATGATTTATTGCCAGCTCTTATACCTTTAAACATTTTTAGAAGATTCCAAATCTTACTTATAGGAGTAGTTCTATTAAATGTGTTACATAAGTTATTCCAACCTATTCCTTTTTGTTCCAATATGGTTCTTTTTTTAAGTGCATCTTTTCTTTTATAATCTAAATAGTTCTCCATACTAGGTTCACTTCTATATAGTTTCAATGCACTGTAGGAGGCAATTACACTTTTTTCACAAATGTCATTCCACCATGGAGCTGGAAGTCTGCTTTTAAAATTATTTGGTTTATTAAGTTTAGGAATTGTCATATCTTTTAAAGTATCCAATCGAGAACAAAAATTATTATAGGTTGAAATAGGGTCATACAGTTTTAGGACTAAATCATTGAATATTGTTTTAGAAATAGTTTTGTACTTTTCCCAATCTGCTTTTTTATATATAAATCTATCAACGGGGGGATCAATATGATATTTATCTATATGCAGTGAAATCTCTGTTATTGTTGGGTAGTGATAGCTGCCCATGGCATTATCATGTACAGACCACTCGCATATTGCTGCGAGGTTAGCACTAGTAAAGCTAACATCAATTACAGACGGATTCCGTCGCGGGTTGTTAACAGTTGTAAAACTACCATCATTTAAAATACATAAATCCAAGTCATCGATGATATTAAATAAATCATGACCTCTGCCTTTAGTGGATAGACAACCAAATGCAATGTGGTGTGCATTGAAGTCACCACTGACAAATATGGGCTTTGGAAGATCATTAATAATATTATGTAATCTATTGATCCGTATATGTCCACTAGTAGGAGGACAGTAGACACAAAGAATAGTCAAGCTACCATGTACAGTAGATAAGGACAGAGCAACAGTTTGAATGTCTTCATAAAATCTAGTGTTTAAAACTTTGTACTTTAAATATGGTTTAATCAGTATTGCTACACCATTATGAGTATTTTTGGAATTTTTATTATAAATATTATATCCGGGTATTCTAAAACTATTATCTTTAAACCATGTTTCGTTAAGTAAGCAAATGTTAATATTTTGTTTTTGTAAGAATTGAATCAATAAGGGTTTTTTACTATTAGCACTTTGAATGTTATATTGAGCAATACGCAGCTTAGACAGTGTGTGACTTGGATCCATTACTTGAGATTTTTAAGTAGGGTTTCTTTAATACTATTTACGGTGGTAGGCGTATTATCTCCCTTATTACCCAATTCTACCAACGTCTGTACCAGGGCCATAAGTACATCTTTGTTGGCAACTATTTGGGCTTTGATGTCTACTTTCGGGACATCTTTGGATTTATTTACACTATGTACAGTATTATTTACAGATGTAGACTTATTTACAGTATGTACAGACTTATTTACAGACTTATTTACAGTGTCAGTTGGTTTCATTTTTGGAGGTAGCAGAGGTGGTAATTCAATATTATCACTCATGTGTTGTTTCGTCAATGTAGCACTTGCATAGGTAATCTTATTTTTCTTTTCTAAAATTTTATTCAACTTAATTGGACATAATCTAGAAATCGCAAGATGAGGCCCGCTGCAATTGCAACAGATCTCTGTTGGTCTATCACATTCTTTATATAAATGCTCACCTCCACAAATGGAACATCTTTGTTTGCCATTGCATATTCTAGCAGAGTGGTTAAATTTAAAGCAACGGAAACATTGCTGTAATGGGGGTACATACTCAAAAACTCTGTATGAAAACAAATCATATTGTACATTGTCTGGAAGAATATTCGATAGAAAAGTAATGCTAACTGTTTGTAGTGGTACTCGCTCTTGTCCTACCTTCTTGGTGAATCTTCTTACAGCTATTATTTCATATATTGATGATAGTTTGGTGTATAGTTCTTTGTTCGAAATGTTTGCTGGTACAAATCTAATTATACCTGTTTTTTCTATTTGCGCAGCCGGAATAAATGCTTTCAAGCCATATTTGTTAAGAAAAGCGCTGTTGTTAATAAAGTTATTGGCCGTATTATACTGTTTAAATATTACTGCTATTTTATTTGCGTTTATTCGTTGTATAGCCGTCACCCCTTTTATTTCGCTGGAGAATATATGATTGAGATAGATAGGGCTCTTATTGCCTATTCTATCCTTATTATTTGAAGCTTCAATGAACACTTTAAAGTCTACATAAGTGGCATTTTCTGGATATAGTCTTTTATAGTCTGGTTTTAAATAAGTAGAATAGTCAGATAGCTCACCGCCGCCGCCATCACCACAGTCCATCCCAGTCCCTGCGTCTCCGGCCTCAGGCCGAGGACGTTTATGTGAAGTGGGCGGGTTATCCCCGCCCCCTTCATTTCCCACCATATTTTAGGTTTGTACACCTAGCGCAATTGTTTTTTATTAACTACTATCAAGAAACTAGAAAATATTTAATAAAAAATGAAAATTGACGAAAATTTTCGACCGCTCTTTTTCAAAGTTCCCGCCAGAATCGCAATGTTTTTTGTTTGACAAGTGACTAAGTGAGGGGCAGTCAACCGCACTTATTGATTGATGTGTACAGGAGTAAACCGTATAATCGACTAAAATAATTGATACTTTTTAAATCAATGAAATGAGCTATATAACCGTTTTTGACAAAATAATTGATAATGTTCGTTGTGTCTATTACACACACATTATTAAATATTACAACCCACACCGAGCCCACGTGGTGGATTACAGCCCACTCCCTCTCACAGACAGGAGGCCTGTGTCCCAGCAGTGGGATCATTATAGGTTGTTATGTTTAAGTATTATAAAAAAATATCATTCAAATTATCACTCAAATTACCCTACTGAATTACTATTTTGAGGCAGACTGAAACGGTTTACCAACAGTCGATTGGTCCATGAACCGTTGGTCAACATTATCTTTAAACCATTAACATTTCATCCAAAGGACTTTTCACCCATGAACGTTTCGCCAACAATGCTTAACCAACAGAATGTTTTGAACAATAACTTTTCACCCAAAGAACAATTGGCCCATGGACTGTTCCCCAACAGAACGGTACGTCAGTGAGTGTCTAAGTAACCTCTAGAAGCAATAATACCTTGAAATACCTTTCGGGGCAGATCCGACATAGTTTGGGGAGTTTAGGTTAAGTTAGGTTAAAACTGTGACCTCCTACGCCAGAAACGATTTTCTGGATATCTCATAAAACAACGTTTGGAATATTAAAATTGTGGTTTTAATTTTCGACAGTATCGTTGCGTTGCATTGCACTAGTGCCTTAAATATACAAAATTAGTATCTCTACTCACGAGCTTAGTGGCGTTTTTTCCTTGGTGACATTATTGAGACTTTAAATAGAACAGCCGGGGTTCGAACCTACGACCTGTGACTTGGTAGTCCAACGGTCATATCCCTAGGCTATTATTACTTCTAGAGGTTATCTAAACACTCACTGACGTACAGTTCTGTTGGGGAACAGTCCATGGGCCAACTGTTCTTTGGGTGAAAAGTTATTGGTCAAAACATTCTGTTGGTTAAGCATTCACTGACGTACAGCTTGGCAAAAAAGAGTCTGGAAAAAATGAGGGCGCCTGCTTAGCAGGTATGGCCACCCTGTATACTAGGACTAAAAGTGATAAGATACTTGTTGTTTTAATCCACAAACACGAGATCCCGGAAATTCTCATCAGTCAAGATTTCAAGACTTGATAGGCACACTGTCTTTTACTTTCATTGTATTTAGTAGATTGCGCATTATTTCGCTGGAATAACTTTTTATCTAAGAGTGCCATCATAATAACATAATGCAAACTTATTCAGTTTAAAAATTAATTAAATTACACTCAGGGATTGCCGATTGAACCCGATACACAAGACATAATCGCATTTGCGGCCACAATCTAGGGTATTCACAACCATTCGATGGTTGGTATGCCTGTATCAAATTTGACATGAATGATACTGAACGAATCCTGTTAATGCTGACAGTTTATAGTCGACAAGAAGGCGACTTACAGCTGCTTACGTAAGAAACTAATCAGATGTCAGAGAGTACCTATAATATGTTGCATTCGAAAGGTACGGGCAATATTGAATAAACTTAAACAGTTGATTAATGAAGGCGTCAGGTATGTCTATGCGGGGTACATAACATTATCACTATTCACATGACAATGAAAATGAAATAACACGCTAAAGTTTAGATTTTATTTAAAAAGAAAAACGTGACGTAACATCATTCTTGTTTTCCTTTTCGGTGCTATGATAGATTTTTTCCATTAACACTGATGTGTCAGTTTTACATTTCTTATTTATGAAAATAGTGTAAAAATCTTTCTTACACGTTTACGGCTCCCATTACAACCCGTCTCCTCAAGCTATAGGTAATATATTACGTAGAATAGGCACCTGAAAAATAATAAATAAAAATTATACTTTTTTACTGTAGTATGCGATAATAGCATTAACAAAAAAAAAAAAAAATACTTGCCTGTTTCTTCATAGTGTTGAACTTTTTGTCTAATTGCACACAGATCAAAATCGTCTAATTGTTTCTTCCGCTCACTGTTTTGGTGTTCCTCCAGGTGTAGAAAAAATCCTTAATTGTTTCTCCTTCATTAACAATTTTTCTAATTGTACTGTGAGATTTACCTTGAAAAAAATATAAAGACAATCATATTAATTCCATGTAGGTACATTTTTCAATTTCAAGTATCAAACATCAAGAATTAACGTACACGCGATTTGTCAAACTAGAAAACATAACCTCAATAATCTATTAGTAAATAAAACAATAAAATGGCTTGAAACTTATAATACCGATAAAACTTAGTATTAGAAAGGAAAAACAATGGTGCCGATTCTGTTGTACACGAACTAAACTAACTAAACTATCTCTAAAATTCCTTACTTTTGGCTATGAGAATTGTAACGCTATTCTGCAAGGAAAAATCTCTAAATTTAAAAATTATTTTGACACGACTGAAATCGAATTTGACAATCGCGACTCAGCGTGGTATTTTTTTTTCTTTTCGTTTCGCAACGTTGTACTTGTGTGTGCATTGCGTAGAATGAATTTTTTGAGAGACGAAGGCGCGTGCTGGGGGGGCAGCCTCAACGTGTTTTATATGGAATTTTTCACTTTTGTTTGAAAAATATAAAAAAAATATTACCCACGTGTTGAGATTTAAATGTGCCGGGGTATACTAAGGGGGCCGAAAATTTCATTATTTTTGCGATAGGACACGCCATTTTCAAGATATAAGCAAAAAGAAAATAAAAAATACAGAACTGTTTTTGCACGTGAAGGCGAGGCGTTGTTGAGAATTTTAGTTCATGACCACTAGTTTTATTCCACACCTTTTTAGTCGCGATTAAAAATAATCAGATTTAGTTAAAATAAATTATTATAGTCATAATTTTTGGTGAAAACCGGCAAACTCAGAATAGCAAAATTTACATTTTCACTAAACTAATATCTCAGTGCAATCTTAGTGCTGTCAAACTAAAATATAGTTAAGTTGTGTCACTTTAGTCTATTTCAGAATAGGAAATCGTCGTTTGACAGGATTAAACCAAATTTTAGTGATTTTTAGTTTAGTTTAGAGAATTTTGTGACAACAGAATCGGCACCAATGACTGGCATTGTGGTGGGGCTCCGACGGAAGGCGAAATAGATACCTTCGACGCGGACAGAAAACTGATAAACGCAAGTGTCGTGCCTAGGGGTTAAGGGATGAGGGAAATCGTGCACCTTACCTCCTCGTGAAGCCGCTCGATCTACCAGCAGCTCTGCTCCGGAGTCTTCACAATTCGGCACCACGTGTCGGCAAAGTTCAGAGGCACAAAGGCTTCAACAGGCACAAAGGTTCAGAGGCTTCGATGGTAGAACTGAAGTGCTGTGCACTTCAGTTCTACCATCGAAGCCACAAATACACCACTATTGAAACAGCGGGACTGCTATGAACTTATAATATTCAATTATATCGTTCTGCGATAAAAGTACAGCGGGTAAAAAAAACACAGCGGGGACGCGATGACGGCGGAATCCATATTTGAACTGTTATAATGTCCTTTCCGAGCGAGCCATAAAGAAGGCAACGCTCATTGGCGAGTAGGTGCACGATGCTGATTGGCGGATAAAGGATTAGCTTGACATCTTGCGTAATAGTTTAGCAAAACAAAATAGATGGCGCTAACATTTCCTCCCCCTTTTAAAGGGTCACCTTTAAACCCAATCATAAAGTGTAATAAAGAACTGCGAAAACATAATATTAAAACTGCGTTTTATGTAAGATAAACTGCGACAATCTTAAACTAACTAACTGCTAGCACTTAAACTACTGTGGTTACAAAAAAAAAAAATAACAATCTTATTGCGCGGCACAAACGTACGACCGGACGCACGTATGTACCTTTAGCTGTTCTTACAGAAACTACACGCGTTATACCATCGTTAGAAGGAAGAATCTTCTCTACTATCGCTAATGGCCACGATAAAGGAGGTGAATTGTCAGTTATAATAACAACAACCGTGCCAAGCTTGATTGGCACAGACGGAGTATTCCATTTCTCTCGGGTTTGTAAACTATGTAAATATTCCATTCTCCATCTTTTCCAAAAAGATTGCACTAATTTATCAAGCAGAGAATGTCTCTGAAGCAAGTTGAGATTATCTGATTCTACTTCAGGCGCGGGCAATGAGAGTAAAGGAGCGGTATGCAAAATGACCTGGCGTTAACGCGGTAGGTTCTGCGGGATCGGCACTCAGAACCGTAAGAGGCCGAGAATTTAACAAACACTCGATCTGAACGAGCACTGTAACTAGCTCTTCGTAAGAGAGAAGCTGTTCACCGATGACCTTGAAAAGGTGCGTCTTGACGACCTTCACCATACTCTCCCAACATCCACCAAAATGTGGGGCGGCCGGACAGTTAAACTTCCATGTGATACGGTTTTCAGCAAGCTCTTCTTCGAAGCGAGAGCGGAACTCGACATTATTAAGAAATTTATATAAGTCGCGTAAATAAGAATTAGCGCCTACAAAATTAGTGCCTCTGTCCGAGTGCATTACTTGGACAGGGCCCCTGCGAGACAAGAGCCGTTTAAGTGCAGCTAAAAAACTGGCGGTGCTAAGATCAGTGGCTACTTCAATATGTAGCGCGCGCGTTGTGAGACAAGTGAACACGCAAATATATGCTTTCAAAGCCTTTGCACCCCGACGGCGAATGGGAGTGTAAGATATAGGACCTGCGTAATCACAGCCCGTGTGAGTAAACGGCTTAATAACCTGACGCGTCCGACAGTCCGGTAAGTCAGCCATGAGCGGGAAGACTGGACGCGGTCGAGCGCGGAAACAAATATTACAATCATGAACTACCTTACGAATAGCACGACGAGCAGACAGTATCCAGTATTTCTGCCGTAATAGTGATATGAGCTGTTCAGGCCCAGCGTGTAAATATTTCTTATGATAATATTCAATTAATAAGTTAACAAAAAAGTCATGGCTTGGCAGAAGTACCGGGTGCTGCTGTGAGTAACTTAGATCAGAATGGGTGAGACGTCCACCAACTCTGATTAAATCGTTATGTAAAAACGGTCTTAATTTATTAAGAGATGATGAAACCTGCGTGTTCAGTTTTAAATTTAAAATTTCTTTATTGAAACGTTTATTTTGGATAAGTTTCAGCAATTTGTTTTCTGCAAAACTCAAATCAGCTGCGGTTATATGTACGGAATCGCGACGTGGTAACAAATTAGCGAATCTATAAATGTAAACAATCGTACGGAGTATTTTACTCCATGACGAAAGGCGGCAAAGAGTATCATAAACATAAGAATCGTCAGCGGGAATTAAAACAGCGTGAACGAGTTCCTTTTGTTCAGGTATCTCGTCCAACGTGAGCGGTTCCGTACCTTCAGTAATAGGCCACTGCGATGGATGTAATGTTAGCCAGGGGGGCCATTGGGACCACGGAGGGTGGTCTTTAGGATTAAAACGATAAAGAATTCTCTGATAACGTCGATTAGATTTGCGAATCATAATTTGTAAAAACATTTGTTTACAATCAGCGGTCATCGCTACAGAGTGTAGACGAAATTTTAAAATAATTTTGAATAAATTACCCTGTAGGTTGGGCCCACTGTGCAGCAAATCATTTAACGAAACACCGGACGATGTTTTGCAGCTGCCATCCAGCACGGGACGCAACCTAGACGAAGACTTGTCTGGGCGGAGAACCCCATGATGTGGGATTATATAAGTAGGGTACACATCTGCAGTTTCATGCGGAAGAACTGAGACGGGCGAGATATAACCTTTAGAAAGGTAATCATTTAAAACTTCGTCATAAGCGGCGCGTAGCTCAGGTGAAGCTTCAAGCTTCCTCTCTAAGCATAAAAAACATCTACGAGCGATATTGAATGAGTCACCCAGTGTGAACACATCCTTATCAAACGGTAGACCCACGGTATAGGTACCAGTAACTGGGTCCCGTTGCGTAGTTGAATGATAAAAATATTCACATTCAGCATCAGCAGGATGCTGAACGGGCGGGCCAGGAACTTCTTCAAGTTCCCAGAAGCGGGAAATCAAATTGTTATCCATAGGCGAAGGGACTATGGCGCAGCACGATGTGAGACATGCTGGGCGGTTACTGAGTGTAGGTACGACCCCCATGCGTACGTAGCCTAACACCGTATTGACAGCGGCGGGCACTGACGGGCCATCAGGAACCACGTCAGGCAAAAGTAAATTCGGGAACAGCGATGCTCCAATCAAAATATCAATTTTACTTGGAATAACGAAACTATCATCAGCGAACTGAAGTTTATTCGAGTAAGGTAGGGCCTTAATATCAACAAAAGCGGAAGGTAAGTTGTCCGTAATTTGATCAACTACTAACGAGTTAATATCAAATCGGATATTTTTATTAAAGCGTGAAAATATACGTAAATTTACTGTCCCGAACGACGTCCTCTCTGTGCCTCCAAAACCTCTTACGGTCGTAGACCGTGTATTGTTTTGACGTAAACGTAAAAGTTCACAACATTCCCTAGTAATGAAGTGACTTTGCGAGGCGGAATCGAGTAAAATTCTTATTAAATGCTCACGCCCAGCACTATCGTACGCCACGACTTGAGCAGTCGCGAGCAAAACGGTAGTATGCGAATCACATTGCGGCGTCTCGCTGCAAGCGGCATTAGAGGAAACAGAACGCGGAGCGTCAACGGACATCGAACACAAAGCTACATCAGGCTGCGTGGCGGAGCGCACTGGCTCGGACGCGGGCACGGGTGCGAAATGGACGACAGCAGCGCTCGCTTGCGTTGACGTCACCGGATCGGGCTGCGGCGCAGGCATAGTGGAACTCGCCGCTTCCGCGGTCCGTGGGTTCGAATCCCGAGTAAAATGTAATAGTGAATGGTGACGTTGTTTACACGCTCTACAGCTAGATGCGGATTGACAACTCGATAATTTATGTTTAATACTTAAACAATTAACGCAACTGTTAATTTTCCTAACAACCTGTAAGCGTTCATACGGAGTTGATTTATGAAAATCAGGACATTTAAATAAATGTTGATGTGTGACATTAGTACACAAACATTTATCTGTTGAATAGGATTCGACCGTGCTTACATACGCGTTATAACGCGGGGAGGACTGCGGTTTTTTACTATCATTAGAACTGCGGGAGCGATCAGCTGATTTTGCGGAATTATGTAATTGCACGCCGGCTGTTAAAGCGTTAGCGCGATACAATATTTTACTCTGTTTATGAACGAAATTGACTAAGTCATCAAATAAAGGAATATCAGACTGATCCTGACTGTTTTCAAAGTTACGAACAGTTTCACTGTCTAACTTGGTAATAGCTATTTGTACGAAAATTAAATTCAATAAATCTGGAATTTTTAAATGTTGTAAGGCACGGACGGCGTTAACAAACTTATCATTAAAAATGTCCAAATTATCGGAAGTAACGGAAGTTAACGGTTTAAAATCTATGATCTGTTTTAAATAAGTGGCCGCTAGTGTGCGTTTGTCTTCATACCGGTTCACTAGCGTATTGAAAATGAGTTCGTAATTCTCAGCGGTAGGTACAATGCCGGCGCATGCGGCTAGCGCTTTACCGGTCAATTTGCCCTGTAAATAATGTAATTTTTGATGATCCGAGAGAGATGGATTATCATGAACAGCGGATTTATAATTTGAGTAAAACAATGGCCATGAACGAATGTCACCGTTAAAACTCATTAATTCAATCGGCGGTAACTTAATGATAGAAGATTTTTTCTCTAAGATGGACGGAACGACGTCTGCATTGGTAGCAACCAAACGTTTTAAGCGTCTATTTATCTGTTCAAACGAAACCAGCGCTTTGTAATCGGCGCGCGCGGTGGGATCGGCTGTCAGTAGACAGTTATTATACTGATCCATAACTTCATGAAATTCGGAACGAATAGCGTCAATGTTTGAGCTAGCGTCCAGAAAAGCCTCTTTCGCATCATCTCCCGTGCCTATGTCTTTAGATAAATCGTAGGCAGACTGTAAACACTCGAATAAAGCATTCCGTTTGGCTTCCAACGCCAACAACGAAAACTCCGTACTACCAGACTTAATAGCTTTCTTCATTATGAAATGAAAATTTTAAATTGAAGGTATACAAAAATAATTTATTTGTGAGTTTGCGAATAATATAAAAGTACAAGTGGGTACTTCTAAAAAGGTAAATCTCAGCGAAAATTATCGAAATAGAACCTTATTTCGCGAATACCACTGAGAATATGATTATTACAGCGAATAATAAGATGAAATATTAGTATGACAGCGGTAAAATAAGTATTTAGTGTTAAGCGGTAACAAAATGAAATAAATTCCTTCGCACTACGCTGCGTGCGTAATGGAGTCGGTACGTTTTCTAGGCTAACGAAAACCTTAAAACGGCGGGTTTTAACACTAAATCTCCTATTAGGTGACCTAAAAGGGGCGGAAACTGTATCAGTACGGTTCGAAGGACCACAATAATGTGGGGCTCCGACGGAAGGCAAAATTAGGTACCTTCGACGCGGACAGAAAAAACTGATAAACGCAAGTGTCGTGCCTAGGGGTTAAGGGATGAGGGAAACCGTGCACCTTACCTCCTCGTGAAGCCGCTCGATCTGCCAGCAGAATCTGGGAGCTCCGGAGTCTTCAGAGCTCGGCTCACCACGTGTCGACAAGGTCCAGAGGCACTACACAGCACTTCAGTTCAACCGTCGAAGCCACAGAATATACCACTAATTGAAACAGCGGGACTGCTATGAACTTATAATATTCAATTATATCGTTCTGCGATAAAAGTACAGCGGGTAAAAAAAACACAGCGGGGACGCGATGACGGCGGAATCCATATTTGAACTGTTATAATGTCCTTTCCGAGCGAGCCATAAAGAAGGCGACGCTCATTGGCGAGTAGGTGCACGATGCTGATTGGCGGATAAAGGATTAGCTTGACATCTTGCGTAATAGTTTAGCAAAACAAAATAGATGGCGCTAACACATTGAATAAAAGATAAATTTCTTGGATAAATACCTGTCGTGTCGGCAGTTCTTTCGTAAACATTGGTGCCGATTCTGTTGTACACGAACTTAACTAACTAAACTATCTCTAAAATTCCTTACTTTTGGCTATGAGAATTATAACGCTATTCTGCAAGGAAAAATCTCTAAATTTAAAAAATTATTTTGACACGACTAAAATTGAATTTGACAATCGCGACTCAGCGTGGTATTTTTTTTTCTTTTGGTTTCGCAACGTTGTACTTGTGTGTGCATTGCGTAGAATTATTTTTTGAGAGACGAAGGCGCGTGCTAGGGGGCAGCCTGGATGTGTTTTATA
This sequence comes from Aporophyla lueneburgensis, assembly GCA_932294355.1. NCBI lineage: Eukaryota > Metazoa > Arthropoda > Insecta > Lepidoptera > Noctuidae > Aporophyla > Aporophyla lueneburgensis. The sequence goes on from OW028747.1 coordinate 15,805,235, forward strand.
TGGAATTTTTCACTTTTGTTTGAAAAATAAAAAAAAAATATTACCCACGTGTTGAGATTTAAATATGCAGGGGTATATTAGGGGGCTCGAAAATTTCATTATTTTTGCGATAGGACACGCCATTTTCAAGATATAAGCAAAAAGAAAATAAAAAATACAGAACTGTTTTTGCACGTGAAGGCGAGGCGTTGTTGAGAATTTTAGTTCATGACCACTAGTTTTATTCCACACCTTTTTAATCGCGATTAAAAATAGTCAGATTTAGTTAAAATAAATTATTATAGTCAAAATTTTTGGTGAAAACCGGCAAACTCAGAATAGCAAAATTGACATTTTCACTAAACTAATAACTCAGTGCAATCTTAGTGCTGTCAAACTAAAATATAGTTAAGTTGTGTCACTTTAGTCTATTTCAGAATAGGAAATCGTCGTTTGACAGGAATAAACCAAATTTTAGTGATTTTTTGTTTAGTTTAGAGAATTTTGTGACAGCAGAATCGGCACCATTGTCAATCGGAAACAAAATTTGTTCCGCTTCAGATTCCGCCAAATTTCTTACGAAAACTTAGTATATCACAGCTCACACCACTACTCCTTATTGTTTTATTCATTTTTTATATGTTCAAAAGCATTAATAATTGATAGTTAATTAGAAATAAGTAAAATACAACTGGGAACTTAGCACAATGACAGATTAGCTACTTGTTGATGATAAACAAAGCAGTGCTGCCACCAAAAAAATATTTTAGTTCCAATGGTTACCACGACAGACTCTTTTTTGCCAACCTATAGAGTTACGTTGGCGAAACGTTCGTGGATGAAACGTCCTTTGGATGAAAAGTTAATGGCTTAAAGATAATGTTGACCAACGGTTCATGGACGAATTGACTGTTGGTAAACCGTTTCAGTTTCATTTTGAGATCAATTCTAACATAGAGAATGGTGATGATAGTTTTAATGTTTATTATTCTGGAAATACAATATTATAATTATCACAGTCACACATTATATTTTGCTCAACATTCAACCTGCAAACTGCAAAAAAAACCGTGAGTGGCGAAAGTCACACTATGGCATATACTAATTCCATGGCTGCCCTCTTGGCGTTAACGGTAACGTGCCGCTAGATGTCTCTGCTGGAAGGCTGGTTTTGAAATGTTCCCATGGTCTGAAAGACATTTTACCAAGGAAAATTCGAAAATAGATTAGAATTTTGTATAAAATCTGTCAGGTCAAATTCGCCTGCGAACATTGTCCAGAGTTTATTAATTTAATGCACAGGGTCTCTAGTCATGATTCGTTATGATCTTTTTACGTCAACATTTTAAACATTTTACATCTACCTATACTATCTATACTAATACTAGCTTTTACCCGCAGCTTCGCCCGCGTTAAATTCGGGGTAACACGGTTCCCCTTTCCTGATTTAGAACACAGAAGAGAACTCGGAACAGAATGTTATTGTAATACGCTACTGTTTACGATATTAGATAAATGTAATTCCATTTGGGGATAGAATGTAAAGATTCTGGGCATTGGACACACGCGAACATGCTACATACAATTGTCCATGGGAAAAGCACGGCTTTTCTAAGTTTCACCCTGCCTGCTAAAAAAGAAAAAAAAAGTAGCCTATGTCACTCTCCACCCCTTCAACTATCTCCACTTAAAATATCACGGCAATTCGTCGCTCCGTTTTGCCATGAAAGACGGACAAACAGACACACACACATTTTCCCATTTATAATATTAGTAATATATATTTAGTATTATTGGATTATAAAGCTGAAGAGTTTGTTTGTCTGTTTGGTTGAACGCGGTAATCTCAGGAACTACTGGTCTGAATTAAAAAAAATATTTTTGTGTTGGGTTGGCTATTTATTGAGGAAGGCTATACACCATCACGATACGATCAAAAGTAAAACGAAAAATGGACGAAAACTGGCAGGCAATTCGATGCGACAAAATATGACGCGGTCGAACTCGCAGGCAGAAGCTAGATAATTCATAAAAGTTCGCAATGGCTAGGGCTGGTTCGAGGTGGCGTGGGAAAAGAGTTCGAGGGACTTGGGGGACTTTTCCCAGCAGTGGGACAGTATTGGTTAAAAAAGTTACAGGTAGCTGTAAGTTTTGATGTGTTTTATAGATATTGAGGAAATCACGAAATTAACATAAGTAGGTACTTAGGACTTTTGCGTCAGCGTAGGACGCGAAATTAAAATTTCTTATGTTTTTTTATTTGCAGGTCAACGTAGATTGTGTAGTTAACCAGATATGATTTGCAATGACCGCAACAAATATCTATTTAGGGGAAAGTCCCACAGTACCGGCCGGCATCCAGTACCGGCCAGTTGTAATTTCTGGTAACTTTCCATAGATGACGCTGTGACCTACCGCCATTAAGCCTCCTACAAACCGGCGCGACGCGGCAGCGCGACGCGACACTCGTAGAACAATTTTTATGTGAACTTCATGGAAATTGTTCTACAAGAATCGCGTCGCGCTGTCGCGTCGCGCCGGTCTGAATAAGCCTTTATTGTAATACTTGCTCCCAAGGACATAATTATGTCCCGCGCGGCACCAACCTGTCGCAACTTGTTTACTGTCAGTGCAAAGATTTGTGTTGCGCGTGGCGGACGTACGCGACAGAATTAAAGTTCTGGGGATGAATTTTGTTATTTAGAGGACAAGTTCAAAAGAAGTCATACCTGGTATGTATTGGCTTTTTATAAGTATAGCTATTACAAAATATGTTTCAAATCAACCTTATTATATACGTTTTTGTCTGTGATCTAACATAATATTTTATTCCGTTTCCTACAGTACCGGCCACAAAATTGTCCTCCAGTACCGGCTAGTGAAATGACTCCTTCAGATTCTCAACAACTTGAATTCCAAATTGCTGCCTCCGCCTGTGTACCCCAAAGTACAACTTCTAAGAAATCCGAGTTTCAGACTGCTGCTACTGATTCCGTGCCTCAAATTGACTTGTCTCAACAATCCTAATTTCAAACAAAAACTGGCATTGACCAATCCATAGACAGTTTAAAAACAATAGTTATAGAAAACTCTACCCGGTTCCAGATGCTTCAAAAAGAAAAGCTACTGCCCGACGTCGTAAAGCTGAAAAATCATAACAAGTTCTCCATATAAAATGATGCTGGAAGAAAAAAAAGCAGGTAAAAGAAATGTCGAATCAGCCAAGAGAGGCAAGAGTTGGCTTTCAGGAAAAGATATTATCAAGAAAGGTAAAAGTTTGGTTTCAGGAAGAGACGTTAGCAAAAAAAAAACAAGAAGAAGATAAAGAAAACTCACCTCCTCCCTGCAGGCCTTCTGAGGAAAAGACAATTTGTCCTTTGTGTCTTGAGACTCATGAAGAGGATTGGATACAGTGTGGAAATTGCAAGGTTTGGGTCCACGAGGCTTGTGCGAATGTATCAAAGCTGTCAAACCAATATATTTGTGATTTTTGCATGATAGAAATGGGCAAATATTTGCTGGCCGGTACTGGAGGCCAATTTTTTTAAGGCTGATTTTTCCTTTTTTAATAAATACAATAATAAAGTTGATTATTTCTTAACATACCGGTATTTTATCACTTAAGTTTACAGCACAAGAGTTCCTTTACAATTATCAGGAGGTTTTATACATGTAGCCTAAGGTAGTTTGATTTTATTGTTGATGAACCTTAGGGTGTCGGTACTGTAGGACTCTCCCCTATAGGTGTAAGACTATTAAAATCATGTTCATACTACCCTATTGAACGATTAATTCATGAAATCATTACACTTGAATCGAATTCTAACTTTAGGAGTTGTTGCTTAGCTATACCTATCTAATGCTGATTGTTGTTATTTTATCTCTCTTGCGACAGTAGCAATTATTTGGACCTACAAAAAAAAAAATCCACGGACTGTCGTAGAGTTACCTATGCTTAGGTACCTTTATTTCCCTTAGTAAGTACGTAAGTACTTTTATCAACATATTATGAATGATCCGAGATCATACGAAGAAAGTGCAAAAGTCGGGTTAACAATGAACACTACGAAAACAAAGCTATTGCCTAACTCAAACAGAGAAATAATAAAAGTTGATACCCAGCCACTTGAATATGTAGAAGAGTACACATACCTGGGGTAGATTATTTCTCCAAAAGATCAAACAACCAAGGAAATAAACACCAGAATTGCCAACGGCTGGAAGAGATTGGTCACTAAAAGAAGTAATGAAATCTAACTAGCTACAAAAAGGAAAGTTTTTAACACCTGCATACTACCTTGTATTACTTACGGATGCGAAACATGGGCGCTTACAAAAGAACATAGAACCAAACTCGAATACTGCCAAAGATCCATGGAACGAAGTATGACAGGAACTAGGAAAGTGGACCGAATAAGAAACGAGGTATTGAGAGCTAGAACAAAAGTGACCGATGTCTTGTCCAGAATTGACCAGCTAAAGTGGAGATGGACAGGCCACATGATGAGAGAACAAAGAGAGAAATGGTGTAAAATCGTAATCGATTGGTACCCCAGGACTAACAAACGGAATAGAGGAAAACAGAAAAGGAGATGGGAGGACGAGCTCAAACTTACAGCGGGTCCTAACTGGAGGAGAGTGGCTCGTGACAGAATTCAATGGAAATTGCTAGAGGAGGCCTTTGCCAAGAGGCATGCTGAATTAAGAGATATACTTTAACTTACTATAAAAACTAAAAATAATTCAGAATAAAGAGGCATATTAACTAATTAATTAAATGTACATTTCCAGCATAAACTAAATTCTCATTGTACGAAAAGAAAAAAAATAACAACTGACTTCCTTAAAAAAAAAACACTACAAAGTGAAAAATAACTTTAATTTCGGAAGTCGGTGGCAAAAAACCTTAAATACTGATCCTAAGATCGGGTGTTATTTTTTTGTAAAAAATAACACCCGATTTTTAGTTACCTATGGTATACCTATACCCCGGACTTATCTAATTGCGTTATTCGTTCCATGGGCGTACCCAGGTTTTGGGCCAGGGGGGGGCAAATCAGATTTTTTATAAGCAGTTAGTCTAATAAATAAACATAAATTAAAATAGGTATTTTTTTTTTCATTCTTTAAATATTTAAAAGCTATTTTAAAAGTAACTTTCGAGGGTCTTCAGCAAAACGATTTATGACGTATTTCGTGAAAGAATCGCCCATAGCATTAACCAAATTTTCTATGTACACTGAGCAAACAAAGCCCATTTAATCTATTTCGAGCATGGTCGATCGAAGCTACGTTTTTACGCGTCTGAGTGTGCTGAATGTCCTTTCAATTGTAGTGGTGGATTAAGGCATTTACAGTAAAATTTCTAGAGCTGTCTTCACCTTCAGGTAATAGGATTCTGCTACTCCGTTATGAACTCTGTTATTCCAATACTTTCAAAGTTCTGCTGCTGCTTATTCATCCAAAAAGTACGTCATAGCGCGGCTTCAGATGTTTTCCTTACTAATACATAAAATGTTGATACTTCCTCCATACAATTTTATAATTTTGGAACTGTAATTTTAATTGTCTGAGCAGGGTGCAACAATGAAAGAGTAAACGCTGGTGAATGGTCTTCGCCGAATCTTGCCTCTGAAAATGATAACGAATCCAAATAGGGCACGCATAACAAGCGACGAAAATAATCGCTAAGAGGCTCGCTACAGTAGGCAGCTGGTTAAATTGCCCTCTGTTGGCGGCTTGCTGTCTTAGGTCAATGCAGCTCAAGGTTCAAAGCTGCAGCAATTTCTTCAGCTGATTTGATTAAATTTTCACTCTTTTCTTTGGCGGAACGCCTGTGTTCTGCAACTGCAGTGGTTATGGTTTGTATATGTTCTGCATATTTTATTATGTCCACCGTTTTAGACGTGGGCACGCCACTATTGCAGCGGTAAGTCCCCTCTTTGAGGAGTGGCTAGAGAGGCGCCACGGCGTCCTCACCTTCCGCCTTGTGCAGATTCTCACTGGACACGGCTGTTTCGGGAGATTCCTGTTCCGACTAAAGCGGGAGGAAACTCCCGGGTATTATCACTGCGTGGATCGCCTGGAGGATACGGTGGAGGTGTACACCACCGTGTCCTCGTGGAGGCGATTGGCATAGGCGATCTCTCGCATCCGGCCCTGGTGCAGGCTATGGTACGGAGCGAGAGGGCATGGGAAACCGTCACCTCTCTCTGCGAAGCACTAATGCTCGTGAAAGCGGAGGCAGAGCGCGTGAGGGAGAGGCAGTCTCTGCGCCCTCACGCCCCTTGCCGCCGCAGGAGGAGACGCCCCGGGCGTCGGGAGTCAATTGCGGACTCCCGGCCACCGTAGGCGCGGGCTTGCGGGCTGGGACCTGTATTTTTTTTTTCTAACCGATATCTCTGCCATTAGTAGACCGATAAAAACAAAAACTTTTTTGAACACGCTTTTATTAGCTTCACACGTATGTTAGTATGTGCCTATGTAACGGAAAATTTGAACATGATTTTGACCGCCTTTAAAACGTCGTCGGATTAATTCGAAATTTGGCATACTTATCAAGAACCGATGACAATACAATAATTTTGTAAATTTGTGCCATCATCCTTGCGGGGGTTACTAGGATAGCTAAAAAACTATCATCAAAACCTACGCCGAAATACGTCAAAAAATTCGAAAACTACACTGACATTCATGACAAAATTCGAAACACAAAAAATAGAAAATAAATAATACTTTAAAAAAACTAAAAGGCACGTTTCTTTCAAGACAATAAAATTTATATGGGGCCCTGAAGAACCTATCCATTGATATAATAGTTAAAAAAAAAAACTAAAAAACACGCTTCCGTAGAAAACCAAACTAAATAATGGAAAAAAGCGTGGGTTGCTTTTTGAGGTATTTTTAATTGATAATAGTTTTTTTTAACTATTATTTTAATGGATAGGTTCTTCAGGGGTGGTCACATAAAATGTTATTGACTTTGCTTCAATAGTTTTTGCGTTAGCTTCGATAAACGTATTTAATCCACTTTGTTCAGCGTGATGATATTGTAATACTTCCTGTCACTGCTAATAACTTGGCCAAAAATGGTATACCTATGAATTATTGCAGGGTAGATAAAAAAAAAATCGTTTTTGCAAAAACAAAAATACAACCAACTTCCAAAAAAATCTAGAAAGTGAAAAATTTGTTACTTTAATTTCGGAAGGCAGTGGCAAAAAAACATAAAACTTATTTTTGCTTGCAGTGCTGTTAGCGAGTAGGTAGATCGGGCGCATCGCACGATTTTTAAAAGTTGTATATTGTATTAGCTTCTGCCCGCGACTTCGTTCGCGTAAAATTTTTGCTCTCCTGACCTTTCCCGTCGCATCGATTTGCCTGCTAGTTTTCGTCCATTTTTCGTTGCTGCTCGCTCCTTTTGAGTTATAGTGAGTCAACCTTAAAAGATTAGATATATGCTCTTGGGGACTTTTTTTTAGAACTTTTTAAAAGGAACAACTCCATCATACATGATTTTTGCGTTAATTTAACCGTTTACGCAGCGCACGCAACGGAAACCCTCAAAAGGAATAAATTTCCCCCGTTTTTTAAACATTTTTCATTACTGCTCGGCTCCTCTTAGTTGTAGCGTAATGTTATATAGCCTATAGCCTCCCTCGATAAATAGGCTACCCAACACAAAAAGAATTTTTCAATTCGGACCAGTTCCTGAGATTAGCGCGTTCAATCAAACAAACAAACAAACAAACAAACTCTTCAGCTTTATAATATTAGTATAAATTACAAATAATATAGTTGTTTGTTTTATGTTATTTTTCTTAATTTTTATCGACAAAAGTAGAAAGTTAGTAGGGATGTTCACAAACTCCAGGGGGGGGCAGCTGCCCCCCTCTGCCCCCCCCTGGGTACGCCCATGATTCGTTCATTTGTCGCGCAAATACTTCATGTAAATTTAAGACTTATATGGTTTTCACATGGACCCCATTGTCAGAATGGAACCAAATGGACCACACGGAAAGCACCAGCTTATAAATAAAAAAGATTCATTAAAATCGGTTCACCCAGTCAAAAGTTATGAGCTAACAATTATAAAAAAACATACAGACGAATTGATAACCTCCTCCTTTTTTTGAAATCGCTTAAAAATGCAATGCGAGGTCTGTTAAAACTGGAAATGTATAGCTTGATATGTAGCCGTGTGTACGTGGTCCCAAATCCAAACTGCCAAACACTTACTAACTGAACATTTTTTGGCCTTGTGGGCGATTTGATTCATTAGACTCCTCAAGACTTGGAGCTCTTCTCAAAACCATAGACCCGATGCGAAACGTCTCCCACTGAAAGGAGGATCCCACCAGTCAGCCACTGCTGGCGCCAAAAATAGTGCGCCTATTTTTTCTTATGGTCATTACCATAAGAAAAAAATTGGTACGTACTCAAAGGAGTGTCGGCCCCATTTTGAAGAAAACTGTCATAATATTGAAAATATAATTTTCCTAGCCAGAAATCGAACCAGCAAGGTTAAGGAAAAAAAATACACGATAGTCGTACACATGATTATTTATTGCACCATCCGATAGAGTCGCTGATACGGACCAAGTTCTGGGAAATAAGGTACATATATTATTACCTACTTCCCGGAATTTGATTCTTCTTAGCGACATAACCTTTGGCAAACTGTTGAAATGGAAAGTGTTGATTCATAGTAAACTGATTCATATTTGAGTGGTGCGACTTTTAAGCAATTAAGTGAGTTCGTATACTTGGTAAGTCTGAATACAAGGGATGGAAAGAATGATAAGGATGTGGAAAAGAGTGTGATTTTTTTATATTTAAACATACATACATACATACACAAATCCACGCCATTTTCCCATAGGCAGAAACTACAGAACGCAGGTGGCGTGAAAGAAGATGCCATGTTGAGAGGATGAATGACGGGCGGCTAACAAGGCAGATGTGAGGAACGCCGGAGGGGACGCCGTAGGAGGACAAAATAGTGACCTAATTGATGTTTTTCTTCAGAAAGGTCAGATGCGTAGTACTCGCAACCAGCTTGCGTGTAAATGGAAAAATAGGTACGTAAGTTTATGTATATACTAGCTTTTACCCGCGACTTCGCCCGCGTTAGTTTTTTTTTTAGATTTGATTACAATTAAAAACATCATGGTAAACCAACCTTAAAGGATAGACATATTATATTATTATATTCGCAGACTTTATTTAGAACTTTTAATTGGGAACAATTCCGTCATACATGATTGTTGTGGGTGGCACTTTAACCGTTTATGCATTCAACGGAAGCTCCTAATGGGAATAAATTTCCCCCGTTTTTGCAACATTAGACCCTATAGCCTTTCACAAATTGGCTACCTAAGACAAGAACCATTTTTCAATTCGAACCAGCAGTTCCTGAGAATAGCGCGTTCATCCAAACAAACTCTTAAGTTTTATAATATTAGTGTAGATAAGTAGGTATGTCAGTACAGATGTTTGTGAACCGTTGTTTTCATCAAATAATTTGCATTTGTAAACAAATTAAAACTTAATTATAAATTTGTGTTCTAAAAACAGAAATATTTGGTGTACAGCTAAAATCAAAAAAAGAACATAACACGTATGCTAGACGCGATCTAATTCTTCTAATGTAATCTATACTTCTATACTGTCTATCTACTATACTTATAATATTACAAAGCTGAAGAGTTTGCTTGTTTGTTTGTTTGATTGAACGCGCTAATCTCAGGAACTACTAGTCCGAATTGAAAAATTCTTTTTGTGTTGGGTATCCTATTTATCGAGAAAGGTTATAGGCTATATAACATCACGCTACAACTAAGAGGAGCGGAGCAGTAATGAAAAATGTAGCAAAAACGGGGAAAATTTATTCCTTTTGAGAGTTTCCGTTGCGTGCGCTGCGTAAACAGTTAAAGTAACGCAAAAATCATGTATGACGGAATTGTTCCTTTTAAAAACTTCTAAAAAAAAATCCGCGAGAGCATATGTCTATCTTTTAAGGTTGACTCACTATAACTCAAAAGGAGCGGAGCAGCAACGAAAAATGGACGAAAACTAGCAAGCAAATCGATGCGACGGGAAGGGTCAGGGGAGCAAAAATTTGACGCGGACGAAGTCGCAGACAGAGTTTTATATATTAAACTAAAAACTGACCACCGACGCTTGGCAGCAAACCAGCAAGGGTAGTTAAAACAACTTGGCAAGGACCATCATCAATCGTCACCTGTCTCCCAAAATTTTGGGGTCGGCTTCCAGTCTAACCGGATGCAGCTAAATACCAGTATCTCATTATCTGACTTTAAGAACCCAGTTACTGGGCTATAGGATACCTCTTGGTCAAAGGTTGGTTGTCAGACTTTTGGGCTTCTGACACCCGTCCCGACTGACAAAGATCCAGGTATGACAGCCAGTACCGAACGCCATTTAACGTGCTTTCCGAGGTACGCACAGGTCTCGGTATGTATAGATGGTCACCCATCTACGGACTAACAGCGGCTAGCGTTGCTTAACCTGACCAATCCATCCTTTTTTTTTTTTTTTTCAGGATGGGAAATCATCAAATGACTTCTCCCGCTCTGGGCGGAGCGGGAGGGCGTGTCAGACTTTTACTGACTAAAACCCACCCGTGTTCCATCAGTTGCCCATGTGCCAGGGTCACGGTATCTCTTTCGAACAATCACGCGACCCCGGCAGGCATCGGTCCTAGTAGACCCCTACACTGCTGCTGACATCTCTTTGAGGCGCGCGTGGAACACTGCGCGCCGTCGACCCGAGCTTGGTCCTTACCGGGCGGCGAGCTACCCACTGCTCGCCACCCGCAAGCTCGCGCATACGGTGGCCGGGAGTCCGCTATTGACTCCCGACGCCCGGGGCGTCTCCTCCTGCGGCGGCTTGGGACGTGAGGGCGCAGAGACAGCCACTCCCTCACGCGCCCCGCCTCCTCCTTCGCGAGCATTACTGCTTCGCAGAAGGAGGTGACGGCTTCCCATTCCCTCTCGCTCCGTACCATGGCTCGCACCAGGGGCGGACGCGAGAGGTCGCCGCCGCCAATCGCCTCCACGAGGACACGGCGGTGCTCCGCCCAGGCAGGGCACACTTCCACCGTATGCTCCACCGTGTCCTCCAGACGATCCTTGCAATGGAAACACCCGGACGTATCCTCCCGCTTTATCCTGAACAGGAACCCACCGAAGCACCCATGCCCGGTGAGAACCTGCGTCAGGCGGAAGGTGAGGACGCCGTGACGCCTCTCTATCCACTCCTCAAAGAGGGGACTTACCGCCGCAATTGTGGCGTGCCCTGCGCTGGGTTGCGACAATCGTACCCGCCATGTCGCCATGAGATCACACCGGAGCTCTGTCCGCCGAGCCGCGATTTGTCGCGGCAGCGGAGTTTCGCCCCGGCGTTTAGCCTCCTCGCGCCACTCCCACATGTGCGTGAGGACCTTTGCCTCCAGATCCCATGGCGGCACTCCGGCAAGGAGGCTCGCCGCCTCGCACGAGATCGTGCGGTATCCTCGGATTAACCGAATGGCCTCTGGGCCGCACTCAACCGGCGCGCTGGGCGCAGCCTCAATGAGGGAGCCCACACCGGTGCCCCGTAGAGGGCCATGGACCGCACGACCCCCGTGTAGAGCCTCCGGCAGGAGGCGTTTGGACCCCCCAGATTGGGCAGGAGCCGCTTTAAGGCAGCCCCAGCCCGCTCCAGTCTGGGAGCCAAACGTCGGAAATGTTCGACGAAGTTCCACCGGCTGTCGAGGACAAGTCCCAAGTACTTCATCGTCGACTCGACGCCGATGTGAACCCCTCCTACCGTGAGTTGGGAACCCGCAGGTGGCGCGTTCCGAGGACCATGAAAACCCATGGCCTCGGACTTGTGCAAGGCCACCTCGAGTCCCAATTCCCGGATCCTATCGACACCAATCCATCCTTGCGGATGTTATTACCAAGCCACGAGCCCCTATAAGCCAAAATTGGTTTTTACAAAAGGATTATCAAAAATATTTTTATTTTTTGGGCCATCCCGTAAATTCTTAGACCTGTAAGAATACACCTTTCAAACTGCGCTGTATTTTTTCTTTTATGTGTTCATTCATGGAGGATGCATACATTAAAAAAACGTCTACGATCGCGAAGGGTAGATTTCGTGAAAGCTTGCTATATGCTTTCCACACGTTGCGAGTGGACATCCATATCTACACTGCTTGCTGCTTGCTTATGATATCAACGTACTAAGGGTCTGCGCTTCAAAAATCTAAGCATCTGGGCAGCCTTTGTTATGCTTTATCAATGTGCCAGGTATACAGCTTGCTGTGTACGATCAAACCCATTTCAAATTTCATTCACTTGTTTCAGTGTTACGTTACCAATAATCATCCGTCATCTACTTAGGAGTATTTTCTAATGTATGCCGCCGGTTATTTTTGACTTGATATTTGATATACGCAGAAACTGCAAGCGGCACAAAATGCAAGTGGTGGCCTGTGGCTATCAAAATCGAAGGATAAATTGTTTCATGGTTAGCAAGCTTTGAAGATTTCATCCAGTGGAAGAACAGCAAAAATTCGTAGTAATTTTCTGAGAAAGTATTTTTGGTTTTCTTTAATAAACTGACAAATAAATACGAGCCTAGAACTCGTTCGAGTATATATCCTTAATTTATAAAAACCTTTTAAAATAAAAAAATAAACCTATTTATTTCAGACTTAAAAATCTGGAGAATGTTAGTACCTACAGTCAAACTTATGAAACTAGTTTTCGTACTTAAAAATAAAATAAACATTAAAATAACTTATTTCCTAATGTGTATTTATTTAAGTATTTATTTATCCGTAATAACGGCCAGGATGCTGTTGGTGCTGGCGCGCAACCTACAGAGCGGCGCATCGCTTGCGGAGCACGGCATGGAAGCCGTCAACGTGTGCGTCCGCGAACATGCCTGACGCACTACACCAGCGCAGCAGTCCCAACAATGCCCTGAATGCATTGTTATATTGTACGCTCAGGGCGCTGAAAAATCTCTGCGTATAAGCCCACAGGCAGCACGTGTATAGAGATGTATACGTACAATGCGCACTGAACAGTGTTATTTTAACTTGAGCGATACAAAGTTTAAAACTGTAGGCGATCATATTTGCTTTGACCGACAGAGCCCTACGCTCCTTGTCCATGTCCTCATATGTGCCCAAGGTACAGGTGACCAGTTTCAAGGGTGTTCCGTTCAAAAAACTCGGGGAACCTGATCAGGTGACTTGGTGCCTGCTTTAAATACCATGAGCTCAGTTTTTGGAACAAACGCAACGCGAAAGGGTACAGGCCCGGCCAATTTTTTGATCTTGATATTAATACTATATTTATTAAGAGAAATACAAAGAAAACTACAAAAAAATAATCAATATTATATTTATTTACGATAAATATTGAAAACTTGAACAAACATATTATCAAACTCTAATTAAAGCCACTTCAAATACTAATCACATTTTGATATCTTTTCAAAGTCGCGGGTAGCTCCGGCCACCTACGTGTTAGGGACTAAATAGTTTTTTGGCGACACAAACATACATCACAGTTGTAGTACAAATCGGATGGACTTATATCTACGCATGCTTCGTGAGCCCAGTCTTGACATATGTATGTTACATTGGATCCAGTCCTCATCGAAAGTTTCACCACAAATAATGCATTCCGCCTCCTGATGTTGCGAATATGGCTTAAATGGAACCTTCTTCGCTTTCACCTGCATGTTCATGTTTCTTTTTATATTTACCATAACTTTAGTGTCTTTAGCTTTCTCCATTCATTCCTTTTTTAAGGTGAAGATATCAAAATCTCGCTTTTTTGTGTTCTTCTTTTCCTAGCTTACAGTGTTTTCTTTGACGCATCTGGTAGAGATGATAAATCCTTAAGCATATCCTTAATGTTCTCAATATCAACACTTGCACTTGGCTCTGCCTCTTGTAAGGTTTCTATAATAAATACACAGCTCGAACGATATCTTTTGGTTCAATGTACATGGTTGGTATTGCTTCATGAAGTCAAAAGGCAGCTGACAACACAGATAAAGCGCTATTTGACGGTATTAGTTGATTTTCTGGTGCTGCAGGACTAGGAAACTGGACTGTTGATTGACTAGAACTATCTTAGGCGTGGCCGCGGATACCCCCAAAACGGATGGCCGGGGTTACCCGAAGTGACTTCTGTCAAAAAAAAAAACATTCCGTTTAAACAACAGATTATTACACATTTATAGAAACTGAATATACACACATAGTATAGTATTGCAATATGTAAACAACATAATATAAACGATTACATACCTTTAACCAATAAATATGGTTTCGGAAATAGTTGATGTCACGCGATCCCAGTTCACCAAAAAAAAAATGCACTCAATTACTCCCGAACCCAACAGTCAATCAACTTCAACTTTTGGCATTTGTAGAATGACTCGTAAACTCACCCAGAGATCAAATGAACTTCAGGGTCATATCTCGCGAAGTGCGATTATTTGCTCTGGCCGAGGCTACCCACCGGCCGGGGTTACCCACCTTTTCCCTACCTAATTGGGTCCCGTTGGCTCCCTTGGGCATGGAAACCTAAAAATGGTGTTGACATAAAAAAGTATTTGTTTCAATAATTAAATATTTAAATAACAAAATAAGTTTTTGTTATTTATTGATTTAATTCCTGAAAAATTCACAAGAGTATGAAATAGACTTTAATACTCCTGTGAATTTTTCATTGCACCCTCGGCTCCACTCACCTTGAGTCCAATCAAAGCCACACTTGCATCAAAATATATTATCGATAAAAATAAGCTCTTTCATTTAGTTTGTCGTTTGACATTTCTAATCAATAACGGTTGAGTGCTCGAGAGCGTTGAAGAGCGTTCACCGCCGCGCGCGAGGATGAGCACCTGATGATCTAGGGATCAGCGCCGCGCGCCCTCAATTAGCCGGGATTATCCCGCACGTGGCGCAGGATTACATGTTACTATCCTACGCTCTATTGAAATATACCTGCATTAATTACGTTTTATTGATTTTTGATTAACAACGAAATGGTAAGGTGAGTATGTTATAGATAATTTGCCATATCTTATATCTTTAAACGAGCAATTCTTGTATATATGTATATAATCTGAATCTCGGAAACGGCTTCAACGATTTTCATGAAATTTAGTATACAGGGAGTTTCGGGGACCATAAATCGACCTAGCTAGGATCCATTTTTTTAAAATCTCGTTTTATTCGTGTTTTCAATGACCAACTTTATCGGTAATCAACTTGAACATAAACTTATTATTTTAAACACAATTTAAAAAAAATACCGAGCAAAGCTCGGTCATCCAGATATTTTCTTTTTAAACCATTCCGGTATGAAATCACTAGTCCAGTCCTATTTATTATGGTTCAAAAGACGCAGCCCTGTGATGTAACAGGCAGATCCAGGATGGACGGACAGCGGAGCTTCAGTAATACGGTTCTGTTTTATTTTGATTTACTTAATGTTACGGTTTAAGTCAGAGATACATCTATAATGTAAAAGCTCCTAATAGCCCGGGAGGTAGCGTTGCAAATGAAAAAGTCATAGTAAGCCGGCTGACATTGTCATCAATGGTTGATCTTATATGACCGATTAGTCAAAGTCAAAGTCAAAGTCAAAGTATCTTTATTGTGGGCACATGTAAGTTACAGGTCTTAACAATATATTAAAGTATCAATATGTCCTGCCTTATAGGCATACAATAATTATGTAGGTAGATATGGCATAAAAAATTTGGAATTATTATAGATGGTAAGTTATTATAAATGTAAAAGTACAGTGAAACTATCACATGGTCAATACTAATGCATGTCAAATACGGTGAATCTAATACATGGTCAATACTTATATATGTCAAAATACAGTGGAACTAATAAATGGTCAACAATTCAGGAAATCTTGGATCGTGTAGAATGCTTTATCAATTAAAAATGTTCGTAATTTATTTTTAAATATTGAAAGTTCCTTAGTGTCTAGAATGCTAATAGGTATTTTGTTGTATATTTTTGATGCAATGCCAAAGAAGCTTTTGTTAAATAGAGGCGTTTTATGTGGCACATTAGAAATTTTTAACATATGCCTTTTCGATTTAAGTTTATCAAATAGATTTTCATTTGTTTTTATAAATACAGCTACTTCATAAATGTAAATTGCAGGGAAGGTCAATATTTTTAATTCTTTGAAATATGGTTTACATGAATCTGGAACACGGATACCAACCATCGCACGTACACATCTTTTTTGCGCTTTGAACACTAAATTCCTGTTAGTTGCATTGCCCCAATAAATGACTGCATATCTCAGTGTCGCCGAAATATAAGCGTGGTATGCGGTCAAAAGAACTGATCGATCAACTATTTTTGATAATTTATATAAAGCATATGAGTACTGATTAACTTTATTGCATACTGTGTCTATGTGTGTTTGCCAAGACAAATCCTTATCAATCCAAAGCCCTAGAAATTTAACGCAGTTGACAGGTTCAATTTTCGTCCCATTATGATTAATATTAAAGTTGTTGTTTATAGTTTTACGCCCAAAATTCACAAGTTTAGTTTTTTCTAAATTGATAATTAAATTATTATTCGTCAGCCAGTTAATTATATTGCAAAGAGTGGAATTTATCTCACTTTCAAAAGTATTAATATTTTGACCAGTAAATACAGCTGTGCTATCATCAGCGAAAAGGATCATTGGATGCTGTGAAACTTTAGGCAGATCATTTATGTAGGTCAAAAATAACGGAGGACCTAACACGCTACCTTGAGGCACTCCATATATTACTTTTTTGGGCATGGATTTATGTTTTTGTTCGGTATTATTTGAGATATTAATATTATTTATTTCAACTACCTGATATCTGTCATTTAGATAAGATTTTAGAAGTTAGTGAACCAACCGTCAGCTACCCAAGTAGCGGTGGGTGCGGGTGTGGGTGGTTCCGGAAGTAGTAAAAAATAATAATAATTGTAGTCAAAGTACGCCGGCTGAAATTTCTTTCATATATAGTTTACGTCATACTGAGCTGAAAAAAAATCGTCAGCTGCATAGAAGAGGGGGGATTATGCGTCAGCCGCTCGCTTGTACTTGTAAAAGAAACACGTAAAATAAAGTTATAGTACGCCGGATGAAATTTAAGTAGCTGATTGTTAATATTATGAGAAGTACGAAAACAACAATCAGCTGCGTGGGTGGCGGTGGAAAGACCGTCAGCTGACGCTGTAAAAGTTATAAATATTGGAGCATTGCTATTACGTTGTCTCCTTTTAAACACCTATTTCGTGATAGATTCTGGAGCTGCCTGAGCCCATAACACGACCTTCGGGTTACCGTAGCCTCTCCCCCTATAATTTCAAAGGAACATCTGCGTGTCTCTGTCGTACACAATCAGTTTCGGTTGTACTTTTCGAACAAACGGACGCAAGTTCGAATATGTCGAAGATCCAACCGTTTTGTGTATTTTGTGGCAAAAAAAGCAATATTAATTTCTTTCTCTGATAAAGCTATTGAGATTATTGGAGCTATATTGGAGATTCGTCAGAAAAATAATTTATCTTTGAAAAGTTTTATAAGTGCCGGTAAATTGAACGACTTTGAAAAATATCATTCAATGTGTTATCGACATTTCACTGCTTTACCGCCAAAGTACAGGATAACTGTTGATACTCCTTCGACATCTGCAGCGTCAAGGTAAGTTGTACTTTTATAAAAAAAAAATTGACAGTTATGTTGATTGAAATACGTTTTGGTTGATACTGTTTAATATTAATAACATCGAAGTTTGCAGCGTTGATATGCAACGAAAAATATTTTTTTTTTAATCCTTTCAAATTACTTTTTTTGCTCTCAACTTTAAAACAAGATTGTTAAATTACCGTAGACAAATTTTGCGTGAAAATGTTTGCCTCTTATATAAGGTGTATCTATTCATACACGAAATATTTTAAGAGGTACACCTGTAGGTGGTAGGGCATGCAAACCGGATACCCGGGTAACCGAAAAAACCGGGTAACCGTCTGATTTGAAAACCGGGTTTTTTGGGATACCAAAACCGGAGTTTTCGGTTTTTTCGCGTAACATTATAAATAATCATTTTTCGACTACTAAACCGACGGCAACCACAACTTAGAAAAACTTAGACTATACAGTAGTAAATGTTTCATAGAACATCAAGGACCAACTCGGTCAAGAAATAAAGAAGACGCTCAAACAACATACCTCTGGTGCAAGCCCATCTACAGAACTTCATTTAGAAACTAAACTGAGGGTGGAGATGGCACTTTACGACGGTGGAGGAAAAATGGGAGAGCACTTAATAAAAGTATATAAAGCTTTGGAATCTATACCTACAACAAGTGTGGAATCAGAGCAGGTGTCATCTATACTATCTACACTAATATTATAAAGTTGAAGAGTTTGTTTGTTTGGTTGTTTGGTAGAACGCGCTAATCTCAGACACTACTGGTTCGAATTGAAAAATCTTTTTGTGTAGGGTAGCCTATTTACTGAAGAAGGCTATAGGCTATATAACATCACGCTACAATCTAAAAAAGCGGAGCAGCAATGAAAAATGGACGAAAACTGGCAGGCAATTCGATGCGACTGGAAGGGTCACGGGTTACGGGAAAAAAAAATTAACGCGGATGAAGTCGCGGGCAGAAGCTAGTGTGTAATAAATCCGTAGTACTCTAAATGGTGACTCCCTCGATGCACTTGTGTCCTATCAAAGTAAAAAATATATGGTCATATATGGTAATTTTATCAAAGTAAAAAAATTTAATTTTATTTAGCTGTGTAATTTTAATTTAGAATTAATAATCTATTATATCTATAAGAATGTCTGATTTATTTTGTTTTGGTTTACTAGGAATAAGACTTCTATTTTATGCGATATTTCAATAATTATTTTCATCTCACTTTACGTACTGTTGATTTTGCCTGTTTGTATTTTATGACAGTTAAATTGTTATTTAATATTCTGTAATTTTAGGCCTTTGTCTACCTACCGAATGTTCCTAATTGTGTATGTTAGATACCTTAAGTTTTAAAGAATATGTTATTTTCCTAAATAATAAGCTTTATGATTATTATTCTATGTTATGTATAAAGAAAAGAAACTTTTTGTATTGCTTTTTAGTAGTTGTAGCTTATTTCAGTCTGTAATAAAAACTTTTTAACAAAAAATTAAACCGCCGAAAAAACTGAAAAGCAAAAAATAATAAACCTTAAAAATGAGTCGGCGCTTTGAGTGATATTTGTTCATTGATTTCTCAGCGCCGACGACGAAAGTTTTAATACTTGGCAAGGTATATCCTATCCAATAAAAAAAGAATTATTAAAATCGGAGTACTCTGTATAAAGTTATGCGTGGTAATACATAAAAAAATATATATATATACGCGTCGAATTGATAACCTCCTCCGTTTTTTTTCGTCGGTTGTAAAATACATATTTTGATTAGACTTCAGCATTTTCTTTTCTTTACAGACATATTTCTCATTTATTTAACAAACATTTAAAAACCCGAAAAACCCGATTTAACCGGTTTCACCGGTTTTGTAAATAAGAAACCCGAAAAAAACGGTTTTTATAAACAACCCGGTTTTTGCATGCCCTAGTAGGTGGTAAAGAAGCTATAGAAGCAAAAACGAAAATTTTTATCTAAGCGTTTTTGAATTTTCGTAATTATTATAGTTTTAAAACTGCTTGAGACGTTTTGCATAGAACCTTTACTCCAAATTCTATGAATGGTCCGCCTGACGCTGTGAGGGCGGCGACCACACGGCACGAGCATGGCCGCGGTGTCTCGGGCCGTAAAAAATAAGAAGGAGCCAGTATTTCTTATGTGCGTCAAATAATTTGCAAGTATAAAATTTTGAAAAAAAAGACATTTAGAAAAAAATTTTTTTCATTGCTTTAGCTTCTTTACCACCTACAGGTGTACCTCTTACAATATTTCGTGTATGAATAGATACACCTTATATAGATTATACAGAATTTCATTACGAACGATACAAATTTCATCAAGGTCATTTCATATGAAAAAACAAAATATTTTCTTCTGGCTCGAAACGAGACGATCAACCTCTGGAGAAAAGCGTTGACAGTGACAATATAAACATCGACGATTCGAATTCAGCTGACTATCAAACCGCGCACGACAACACAGCACAAGTTTGTACACAAACTTTGTCGATCGTTGGTGGTCAGTCAGATGTTTTGAGTAGTGCTACCGTCGAGGGACCACATGAAGCTGAAAGCGAAGAAGCAACGATCCAAGATGAGTCTGGCGTCAAGGATGTTCAAGATTGCAACAAACATGTTTGTGCATTTTTTCATTATGCCGGTTGAAATTTGACAAGACTGTAGTTTAATAGTTACGTTTGCAAAAACTATCAGTCAGCTGGGTGCGGACAGAGGAGTTCTGTTAGTTGGATCCTGAAAGAAATTGTGCGTTACTCGAATAATCTATATCCTTAGTGTGTCAGCTGACGGTTTTTCCACTGCTACCCACGCAGCTGATTGTTGTTTTTGTACTTTTGATAATGTAAACAATCATTTTGTTAAATTTCATGCGGCGTACTGTAACTTTATTTTACGTTTTTCTTTTACAAGTTCATGCAAGCGGCTGACGCATAATCCCCCCTCCACGATGCAGCTGACGATTTTATTTTAGCTCAGTATGATATAAAATATTTATGAAAGAAATTTCAGCCAGCGTACTATGACTTTATTTTTTTCACCACTTCCATAACCTTTCAATCCCACACCCACCGCTGGTGCGTCAGCTGACGCTAGGTTCACTTATCAGTCCTTCGACATCTATTGAACAAGATGGCAACCGATCGGCGTAAAAACACTTCCTAAAATGCAACGCTACCTCCCGGACCATAATTCAAGCACATAAGCTTACGAGAGTAACCTAGTTTCTATGAATTATTGCTAAATTCTTTAAAGCCCTGCAAGACTAGTTGTAACCGGTTAAATCTTTATTCTTTTTTATTACAAAGTAACAGTTAATTATGTTTAATGTAGGTACCCGCGTAAAATCTATAACGAGCTTTATGACAGCCGTTTTCTTCGTAGAAAACAGACGTTAATTCGAGGAAACATATGGATGAGATGGCGGTACTCGGTTTCAAAGTGCCGCTGGCCGGCGCTCACTGGCGCGATGTCGGCTCGTTGGCTATAAAACGCTAACATTTGATGTATCTGCTCTGCAGCTCCGTCATTTAGAAACGTTGTATAAATAAACAGCTTTATCTGTTTTACAACTTCACATAATTAAAATGTTGAGTTACGTAAATAATGTCTTTATCTGAAAACACCGGATAAAATATAGTTTCGTAGTACTATTTTGAAAATGTTTGTGTAGTCTTTCATCAATCTTTTGATTAGGTATGCATTTTTATTTCATGCGTTGTGTATTCTTCAAACCTTGAAATTGCATCGTTCTACGTTTGTACCTCCTCTACGCACGATAATAGTGGTTTACTCCTGCCAGGAGTGTCAACGTTAGGTCGGGCTCGGGAAGCCTGACACATACGTGTGCACTCGGGCCACTCAACTGTGAGACGAGACTGGTCGACTCACGTGTCTTCGGGAAGCCCTGTAAGTTCGGTTAAGATGGGTATCACATTCACACAACTTTCAAGTTACCTCAACTTCTCTTAGCGTGTCACAATAAAGTTATATTATAAAGCGGTGACTCGGTACCATCAGGCGAACCGCGTTAGGTAGCCAATTTATTGAGGAAGGCTATGGGCTATATAACATTGCGCTACGATCAAAAGGAGCGGAGCAACAACGAAAACTGGACGAAAACTGGCAGAAAATTCGATGCGACGGGAAGGGTCAGGGGAGCAAGAAATTTAACGCGGATGAAGTCGCGGGCAGAAGCTAGTTCTTAATAAATTTCTTGTTTATACTTAGTATGTACAGGTTCCTAGATATGTTATACAGATAAACTCTCGGATATTGTGTCAGCTATTTAACATTCTCCACAACCCTAAGACCTCATCCTATTTGCGGGAACACTTCTCCTACGCCCGTCCTTTTGATGCACTTTGCAGGTCACATCTTAGAAATCTCCTCAAGTCCCCTCCCCACTCAACCGATTTCTACTCCTACTCCTTCACCGCGCATGCGGTTCGGTTGTGGAATGCACTTCCGCCTGACATAAGGAACTGCCCTACTATTGCTGTATTTAAAAGAAGAGTGAAAGAACACTATCTCTCCACTTTGTCATAATTGCTCATGAATGTTTTCATTTTAATTACAGTACCTGGATGACCGAGCTTTGCTCGGTATTTTTTTTTTTTTGGCAAATTGTGTTTGAATAAAAAAAACATAAGTTTATGTTTCAGTTGATTATTGAAAACACGAATAAAACGACATTTTCTAAAATGAATCCTAGCTAGATCGATTTATCGCCCCCGAAACCTCCTGTATACTAAATTTCATGAAAATCGTTGCAGCCGTTTCCAAGATTCAGATAATATATATAAATACAAGAATTGCTCGTTTAAAGATATAAGATTATTAGTATATATATTTAGTGATATTTATTTTAGAAGTATTTATTTATGTTTGTATGTATGTATATTTTTATTTTTTATTTTTATATTTAAATTATAGAATTATTTTTCTTCTACTATTACACACGTTGTCGACATCTCTTTGTATATTCTCTCCTATTGCAGGTATGCTGGAAGAGATTTCAATAGAAATAAGCATTACCTTTGTATATATTTTTCTGTTCCTTTCTTCTTGTATATTTATATGTGTGCATAAATGGTTAAATAAATAAATAAAATACCTAGGTAAAGCTAATCGAATTTCAGGTGAAACCTGTACCTTCCTATATAAAAGAAATACTTACCTGAAAACTGTGAAAATGTTTTAGGTACGTTAGAATTTACCTAGATATGGTAGCGTGACGTTATGCAAGTAGAATCAAACCTAATAATTATGTGAGTGTACCAAAAGTGGAACACTTCACCGCAAAGTGTACCTACTCTCATTACCATACGATGAATATTCGGTATGAAATAAGTAGATAGTATCATAATCAAACAGCCTCAGAAGCCGATGCGTGGTCGTTCCCACGGTCTGCGCGCGGATTACACGAAATGCCCTTTTGGTGCTTCGCTCCGACACTGACCTGAGCTTTTTGCGCAAAAAGAATGCTCCGATAAATCACGGGTTCATTGTGAGCCGCCTCTGGATAGCGTTCTCCGATTTATGCATTGTAACATACCAAGTTTTTTGTGGCATCGATCAGAGATCATGTCCAATAAAGGAGGTACCTGCTCAATTTTGACGGTCAAGGTGCCGTACGTCACAATAAAACCCTACGATAACATCAATGGTGTCGATGTCGTCCGCATAATGCTCAGTTCCGCGTATAATTTCGCAATATCTTACAACGTCATCATGATTTCTATAGAGATAGAAGCATTAGGTTAGTTCTTATAATATTT
Source organism: Aporophyla lueneburgensis (assembly GCA_932294355.1). Classification (NCBI taxonomy): domain Eukaryota; kingdom Metazoa; phylum Arthropoda; class Insecta; order Lepidoptera; family Noctuidae; genus Aporophyla; species Aporophyla lueneburgensis. The sequence goes on from OW028747.1 coordinate 15,828,762, forward strand.
TCGAAAATCTACCCTCTATCCGCGCAATCTGTATCATGTTCTTCATTCTTTAGAGCATTTTTATGTCGCTATCCGGTGTACCCATTTCATAATCTTTCATTCATGCTTTCTGAATAACTTTTAGTATAAATACACAGCTATATCCTACCTACTTTACGATTTAACTTGCATAGTAAGTCTTAGGGACATACTTCTATTACTTGAATTTTAACTGAAATAAAGGTAGGTATTTTTTATTTAGGAATAAAATACATTGCACCTTTTTATGCGGCGATGTTTAATCTTCGATTAGTTTAATATTAGCACAGCTTTCTCCGATACGGTAACATGTTTCCGTTTCCTGCTTCATGGGGTTAGGTTACTTGCATCTTTCGGCCCAGTCATTGCTTTATGTTTGGTTAACCTTTGTTTACCTCTCTTGTTTATATCCACTAAATCTTAATTAACTATTACTCTAAGCAGCGAACTACAACTACAAGAATACCACGTGATTTGTGATGTATGGTGATGAGTGGCGTTCTCTAATACCAGCCAAAAAATGCCACTTCATCTTAACTCATCCTGTTGCGTGTCATAGTAAAATCCAACTAAGTTATGAAACTGCGAAACCAAAAAAAACATTAAATAAGTAACAATCAATACAAAATAATGCGGCCCAATGCAAAGTAGTGAGCAAGATTTATGCATTTCGAATGAGTATCAAACACTATTGTTAAATGTTACAACAAGCGTTTAATGTGTGTTGTGTTTAACGAGCATGAAGAATATTATGAACATTTCCTTAGTCGGGTAAATTGCGTATAATGAATGAGCGAGGGCGGGTAGAGGGCGGCGCGGTCGCAGGTGCGCCGCGCGTGTGCGCTCGCCTCGCACGGTGTCCCGGGGCCCGCGCCGCGCGGCAACCGGGACTGGCGACTGGCATTTGTTCGAAACATGCCACCGACGCGGCGACGACTAATTATGTCCAATTTCACTAGCGTGTAACTTTCGAGGGCTCGCCACCCTCACGTTATAATATAACGATATCGAAACCTTCGTAGTGCTCACAACAGGGCCTCAAGTCTGCTATTTTTTATTAATTCGTCATTCCAACACAATCCCATTGTCATTTTGCTAAAAGTTCGTAATCTGCTAAATCATAATGGTGGATCATTGGTCGGTCAGTGGTCTCGTAATAGAATCGTGGTACAATGACATTGTCGTATTGCCATTATTATAAAACTCGTTAGTAGAAATGATTTTCTAAAAACTACTACTCAATTTGAACATTTAATTATGCCAGATTTCATTTATATATATATTTACATATTATTTATTAGTGTTTTAAACAATCTGAAGTAGTAAGAAGTTCGTAAATAGCAAAAACATTGCATTAACATGTGTAACGCGGATAAATGTGAAAATAGACAACTCAATAATATTTTATCTGTTTAGCTGTCAAAGTCAATTGTGGAATTACTGCCTACTGACGTTAATCTGTTTTTATTTCCAGCGGCCGGTGTTTTGTGTGTTAATTATTTATTCAGTTTTCTCACCTTAATTTCTGCCGATACGCTAACGTTTCGACGCGGTCTGGCCATAAGGGGAATGAGTTCTTCAATTAAGCCCCTTACTGAGTCCTTTCCAAGGCGAAACGTTTTTATAAATTCCGCTTCGGAAATATCAATAAAGGGGTTTGTATTCATTCTCGTCAAGCGACGGGCTCGACGACGTCTTTTGCATTCTGCTCATCTTCTTTCTTTAGCATCCACGGCGTTTGGCTAGCTCGAGAATATTTGCTCGTAGTGAATACATTTCTCCGTTCAATATTCCACAAACACGATAGCTAGCAAACACTTTTTGACAACCGAGCTATTACAATACAAGCAATGACTGCACAATGACGGTCCAATGGTAGGTCACTGATCAAAGGAACTGTCAAAATTTGAGCAGATTACCGCATAAGTCAGTCATTCATTTGTCATTATGTACGAGATTGCTATTTGTTTCAATGGAGTGTCAGTGGTTGACCATTGGAAAGTCATAATGACGCCATTATATTAGTAGATTACTAAACTTGTCAAAATCAACAATTATGAAATCAATGATAGACCATTCTCACACTATTGTAATAGCAGACTTGAGGCCCAGGTAGTTAGTTGATTGTAGTAATATGATATTTAATTTCTACGTTTGAGCTTCTATGTTGAGTCACATAAAGAGACTACCAAACGGCACTACTAATGAATACACAAGTAAAGTTATAAACTTCTATTCAAGTAAGTATAAGATTTTAAACATTCCTTCGAAAATTAAATAAGCTTCGAGTGGGTCGGTTGCTTGGTGCCAAAAGTCGATCTAATTGTAAGAATGTGAGTTCAGGCAGATTATAGTCATCTTAATTTACAGATTAAATACTCCAGAGACACACCACCCTCACTACGTAAACGCTACGAAGCCGATACGGTAACGCAACGGATACGCTGTGCCGCTGATACGTCCTACAATTCCTACATGAATGAAACGCTACGCACCTACGTTAGAGAAACGCTAAACAGATAGCCTAAAATGCTACGCGAAAAACGTAGCGTTTCCGTAGCGACGATGTAGCAGCTACGGAGCGATTCCGTAGCGGGGTCGTAGCAGTGGCGTAGCAGCTTCGTAGGGTTTTCTTTTACAGACGTAGCAGTGGCACAGCGTATCCGTAGCGTTGGCGGAGTAGGTATATAGCGATGAGCTGCGTTTTCCGCAGGGGTTCAAAAGAAGCTCACACGCAATTTTAGTCTATCTGGTAATTCGTTTACAGTCATCGGATTGTAAACCTAGGCCTCTCTGCGTATTGTCCGTGAGCAGACTCGGTCATCATCAGTATTTTATGGATCACTGTGAAAGCTTGTTGACAGACACCGCGATTAAATAGTTACAACGAGAACTTTTTCCAGGATGATGTGAAGAATTTGATCATAAAGGCATATTATTGACAGGTCCATTGACGACGCTTAATCATAAGTTATAATTTTTAGGTACATATACGTTTAAATATATGTAGTAGAAAAATTGTAGTCACCTAAACATTCATAAAGATGATGTGTAGAAAATAAGGGAATTGAAAAACAAATATCGGACACAAGTTTAAAATTCAGTAAAGATTTATTTACATTATTATCACAATACTTTATATTTCGTTACATATAAAATCAACTTAAAAATAATTAACATGTACCTAAAACTGAACAAGAACGTTAACTAATAATAATTACAAGTAATGATTCCTAACGAGTGGATCCATTAGAATACGAATTGTTACAGAATTTTAATATGTTTTAGATTGCTATTCTATGCGTAGGTACAACTTGTTCTTAGGTATGCTTTAAGGCATTCGCAGACTAGCGCGAGGCAGCTGTGCGACGCCATTCTGTTAGAACAATGTCCATGAAGTTTTCCTAGATACTGTTCTGTTAGAGCAGGGTCGCGCCTGTCTGCGGGAGCCGTCATGGTTTAAACTACTACTGACCTAAATGATTAAAGTTAGCGTTTTGGGCTGGTTTTATAATGGAACCTAATTACTTATATTGTAACAAAAGTATTAGTAGACAAGTATACATTATTCAATGGTAGGTTATTTAAATCGGCTATTTGCTAAATGGCTAATATTAATGAAATATTGAGTGTTTAATAGATGTTCAAAGAAAATTCTTCTACTGGTAATTAACTGATTAAGATCGTTATAAGATGTGCCTTAAGGAATTAGCAAATAAAATGTTCCGAATACAATCCTGTCTTCGGAACATTGTATTTGCTAATTTCTTCAACAAACTGGCATTGTAAACGACAATATCGAGTTTTATAAGAGACTCAAAACATAATTGTTTATAGGTAATAGAAGTCTTTCTTAATTCCAAGTTATTTGTGAAAGGTGTTTTATGTAAGACAATATAATTTTTACATGATCCTAGATTTACTTACAACTATCTACTTAACTAACATTGCAAATAATATCGCCGAAGTTTTAGAATGACGACGAGTAACGACGACAAAAAAGACTAACATAATAAATGCTTGGTAAAAGCCATACTTTGAAATAAGAAGATGGTATTATCCAGGATTCCTTCAAGTTTACTGTATGTGATGTTTTATTCAAACAAAATGTAACTGAAATGTAAATAAGTTGAATACAAGCAAGTGCCCAAGTCAGAGCGGTTTGAGGTAGGTGGTTAGTAGATAAAGAAGTATCACTTCTTAAATCGCCTACAGTAAACTTTAAACAAGTTGATAACGTCAAAGATTTTGGAAGAGAATCTGGCAGTTTTGTAAATATAAAAGTCTGAGGGCTTTCCGGCAAATACTACCCACTATGGCTGATTGTAGCCATTTGATACAGATAACCACATAACTTTCACTATTTAGCTCGTCAACTATTTCCAACAACGTAGCACCTCTCCAGAGATATGAAAGATGAAACGTATTGTATTTGTAACGCAAACTCTTCGTTCTTAAACCGTACTGATTTTAACACCATAATACGTAACATCCTCCATACGTCTTGAGGTCTTTATAGAGTTATTTAGGCTTTATATAGTTCTCACTTATGAATGTTGATGCTGTAGTGGTAGTATGTATCTACGAGATGAGCGCGCCCTGCGAGTGCGGCTTGATGTGACCTGGGTGCGGCGGGTGCGGATGCGCGGGATGCGCGGCGTGCGGCGCCTGGCGCGGCTGATGGCAGCGCTGGTGCACGTGCGCGTGGGCACGCAGCTCCTCGCCGTGCTCGCGGTACGCGCGTTGCTTGTCCTCAAAATCACGCAAGCGCTGGTTATACCGCTCGATCTGGTCGCGCAACGCCGCGTCCTCGATAGCCGCTCGCTCCTCGTCCAGTTCCAAACAACCGACGCCGTCGAGCCGCTCCAAATCGATCCAGCCCCGCCACCTCACGCACACGCCGTTCATTATAAATCGGGACACGATATGGGCCTGTTGACAAAAAGCTACTTTTAAAATGTTGCACAAAAAATATAAACAAAAACTACCACACTGTTGGTGGCAAAACTTGAAATGCATTTGTCAGTCACATATGGCTCGGAAGTGGTCCTAAAAAAAGTGTACAGGTAGATGTGTCCATTCTTGGTCCACGCTTTAACAAATCTAAGAAATTGGGTTGATAGATTTATATTTTGTTGACAACTCATTATTTAAGTTAAATAGTGATTATACCTAAATAAAACTACGTCAAATAAGAATGAATAAATGTGTGTTACTTATAATTTTAAATTCATTTTAAACAATTAGGTAGGTAATTGTAAGTTTTGGTAACAAAGCAGAAGGACAACACGACAGAAGGCAGACGTGTGTGGATCCAGATCGCGTGCTGCCTTTGTTCCGGCTGCCGCATCCGCTGCCAACAAACCTTTAATTGTGCCACACATTCAACCAGGATGCAATTTAACTAATAACAAGTTCTCTTTAGGTTCCTTTAAACTTGTAATACTGAAAACCGACGCCTGCCGTATGTTTATAATTAATGTTATCCGTTGTTACATGCAGAAATGTAATTTTGGTCAAAAATAATAAATTAGTATGGCAATGGTTTTTGAACGAAAGTTTTGCAAATATGTTTTCACTATTGATTAAAATCGAGATAAGTGATCCCACGTCGGGTTAATGAGATATGAGAGGGGTACAGTGACGTCGTGCAGCGGCCATGTTGACGGGGCGGGTGCGGCGTCGGGACGCCTACCAATCCCGACGCTTTTCCTTTATCGATTTCAGGGGAAATGCTTTGTCCCTTTCCCAAGGGAGAAAAGCATTGATGCCATTTTTTCATAAACGCGTCTCCCCACAGTCAAGTTCATGGAGTTTATTAGAGGGGGATAGTGTGATAGACAGGTTATCCGTTGGGACAGTAATCCAAAGAGATTCGCAATACAGGACAGCATCCTTGTTAGTGTTGCATAATGTATCATTTCAATTATTATGTGGCCGTAAACGTAATTTTTGGATTTTGGCGGTTTATGAGATTTAAATGTAAATTTTGCAATATGAGGTTTAGAACCATCATCATCATCATTACAGCCGTAAGACGTCCAATACTGGACATAGGCCTCCCCGAATTTGGGAGGCTTTGCCATAATCGCCACGCTTGGCAGGCGGATTGTCGATCGCAGTATGGTGGTAAAATGCATAGAGAACTCTGCTGCCCATTCTCTAGTAAGTCCCTTAGTCGCCTTTTACGACACCCACGGGAAGAAATGGGGTGATGCTATTCTTTACGTCCGCACGTCCGGCACCACACGGGACAGGTTGAGGTTTAGAATAACATCTACAAATTACGAATCGTTTTAGCGTCTACACGGTAGGTATGTAAGTTCTCTAAAAACTATGTTACAAAATTATGTAACTTCAGTCAATCTTTAGAGAAAATGGGCAATTATTGGTTTTGATTTCGGCTAGTCATTACAACAACAGAAATAAACCAGTTCAAGATCCCGAGAACACAATTCAAAAAGCTAAAAGGAACTGGCAGTAAATAACCTGTCAAAATTACCTAAATCTCGCATTATAATTCTCAACATATATGAAAAAGGAGCTCATTCATTAGATAATAACTGAAACGATCTTTCATATTGTGCATTACAAATTATGGCAATGCAGTATTTTAACTAAGTATAAAAGAACTTCTTTAAATTCAAGTAAATCAGCGAAATCGACAATATTTCGTATAACTTAACATACTAATACTTATACTTTACTAAAACAATATGGTCTTGATTGATTTGAAAATTGTAGTGTCACTAAACAGATGCGTCTCAATCGAATATCAAGCTTACAATGTCAAGATAAATCGAATTGAGATGATTATGATTTTCCAATCATTTCAGATCTATTAAATTGAATATGAAATCTACGAGTAGTTTGAAGTGCGCTATAATAAAACATCGTTACAAGACGAGGGCTCGTGCACTCGAGCGCATTGTTAAATGAACCGAGTGTAAATAAATATAAGTATTCATACAGCGGCGCAGCAGGCGGGCTCCACTGGTCTGTAGGGGGCTACATTCAATAAGTCCGCACCAAATGTGCTCCTCTATAATATAGCAGATTATACATACGTAAATACATACAAAGAACGTGCTGGAAAAGTATGCTGACACACAGACGTATACATATAGATGTGATTTTTAACGGTGTTAAGTCGAGTTCCCTTTAGGTGAGGTACCTAAACAAAGGACTGTTCTCTGTATTTGCATAATGGAAAATTTGTAGGATGCCATAAAATTCGCTTGCAAGTTTTGAGTAGAATCCCAGAAGTCATGAGATAACCATTTCTAAGATGCAATGTGTGAATATTAAAAGTTATTACACTGATTCACTTAGATTTGAGATGAATCAATTTGACTGAAATATAGACAGATATACGGGGTGGCAGGGGACATCGAGGCGTTAACTATAACCATGAATTCAGCACATGATTCTAATTACCAGTGCGTTGAAATTTATTGTCGGTTAGTAATAAAAATGCTGATCGCCATACATTTTGACCGCGTAGGTATTGCACTTCTCTATGCAACCACTGATTTTATTTTTGGTAACCGATGAAAAATTTCTACGCTAGGTCTAGAATCATGTGCTGAAGATGTACAGTGCTGTATATACCAAATTGGTGCAGATATATTGTTTTATTGCTCCACAAATTAGAGAGAAGTAATCAGATTGGGAAGCAGTCACAAGGATGAGTATCAAAGTGGCCAGCACACATTTTTCCGCTTAACTTCGATAGTTGACCTGAGGTACTTGGTAAATGTGAACCTCCTTTAACGTATTTTAGACAACATAATTAACAGTAGGTTTCTACTACTAGATATAAGAAAGAAGGTTAACACTAACCATATAGGTACTGCGTAGTTTTGTAAGCAAAGCTAAAACATTTTTTCATAACAGAACTATGTCAGGGTTTATGAAACATCTGAGTGCAGCTGGAACTTGTGATAGCTTTCAACTATTCGGCAGGATTTGAAATGACCAAAGATTGTCTACGATTTGAGAGGTAAAAACGTAGCGTGTTAAGTCGCGCCGGGCCCAGTCAGATGATCGAGTTTTCAATGTAACTGGGAGAGACTGTATGCAGAATACCTAGAGCCGGTGTTTTGTCACAATTTGGAAGAGGTAGCACTCGAATACGATTGGCTCACTAATTAATTTATTTACGAGTAGCTGCGCCACGTGGTTTCAACCGCATAAGTCTCGATCGCGTTGAAATATCGAGATAAAAAGTATCCCATGTCCAAATCATGGCATACTTATGTGCCAAATTTCATCCTACTCCGTTAAGCCGTGACAGCGTGAAAGCGTAACAAACAAACACACAAAATACTTTTTAGACTAGCTGTTGCCTGTGCCTTCCTCAGGGTGCCTCGCACTTATTAAGCACTCACTACATATTAAACTGAATGTGATGGAATTTAAATCTAGTTTATAACGCACACTATGCAGGCAGGCACATTTTAAGGGATTAGGTACATCGCTGATAAAAATGTTTGACTCAATGCTGGACCAGCTGCACAACCACAAGAGCGCATAAACTAATTGATAAGCATTTGAAAATACCGTTGAAGCTGGTGAAGATTGTTAGATTATCTTTGCAGTATATAAACTCAGTCTTCGTTGTGCCTGTATGTTTTTTATATTTAATGTAATATGTGTAATTTATTATATGATTGCATAGTATTATATATTTGTCAGTAGGTACTATTTACTATAAACCTATCATTTACTGAGTATGTCTTTCATTATTTTTAATAAGCCCTGGTGGCTGAAAGTATCAAAAGTGTGTCATGATCACTCAAATATATCGCGGGTGGAGGCGCTTGTTTTAAATCATTTGCATAATAGTTCCCTTCAAAGTAGTTGAGCTGAATGGTACTGATCCATGCTTCATGTCCATGAATAGGCGCCGACAGTTAGGACTCGATCTGTTAGCTGTCAAGGCTTATTTTAATAATTGTAGGTAATCATTTTGAATTGTTCTTTTTTGTTTCTTTTTAGTTTTTCTCTGGACGTTCTAACGTGCACGTCTTTTTACATTGTTTACATACGTACCTAGTTTAATTTTAAATTCAATACTAATGATGTAACTTATAATTAGTACAATTATTTAAAAGAGTGCCAATGAATTTTCTTGTCCGCTCTTTTTCCTAGAAACCTACTACGCTATGGAATAACAACTAACTTCATCTTTGTAACTAACTGACTCCTTTGACAGTTCAAACGTGGTTTGATTGAAATAAACGCTGATTTTAATTTGTATTTTATACCTATTCCAGCATTTGTAGTACAAATATTAAGGATGAAAACTACCCAAAGTCCTTTTCCAAGTCTCTTGCTACTGTTATCTGTCAAACATAGCAACCGGTTCAGTGGTTTAGGCCTGAAAAGGTACCCAACTGACCGATAGACAGAACTGCTTTCGCATTTAATACAAAAATTAAATGTACAAGTATGGAAAGCTGCTGTGCTGTGCTGTTGTTTTGCTGAGAGATCGTTGGAAGTTAAAGATTAAACTTAACTAACCTATGGTTAAATTTCTGATCAGTAAAGAACTCGGGTTCTTGTAAATAGTCTGTCCACCTTATACTGCAATGCAACCAACGAGCCAGTATACTCAGTGACTACAATTTTCTTAATATCTTCTTTGAATGGAATTGGTAATGATAATGTTAGCTCCTAAATGAATTCGTTCACATGTCCCATCATCATGCACATGACATTAGTCGAGCCGGAATGATTCTTTGTAGAAAGATGTCTTTCGCTAGAGAGTGTTAAGCGACGACAGAGCGTGACCGACGTGTTATATGCGGTGTTACGCCTTTATGATTTATCATTAGAGACTTCATAGTTATTTATGTCTTAATTTTGGTTATGGAAATGTGGGCCGGAAGCTCAATGCGTTGATGACGCGCGTCCGAATGAAATGACGACTGCTGACAAATGAGGCTATCAAGTATTAGGTACCCACTGCCACATTGGTACTACTAAGCAGTCGGCGTAATAACTATGATTCATAAAGTTTTATTGTTGTGTTGTATTTGAGAATCGCTGTGCGTGCCTCGCCTAGATCATCAAGGATGGATTTTCTTAGTGGGTAGTTTCCTCGACGACAGGTAGGTAACAATAGATGGTTTTCCACGGATTTCTTTATTTGGATTCTTATTGATCATATTCACCTTTCACCACATGCCCATATCTAGGTATTTGTTTTTTTTACGTCCCCACATAATCAAATGGTAAAGTAACTTTTATGTAAAATGTTTTATTGCGTTTTCGTTTCGAACTTGGTTACATGCAATTTTTACAAGTTATTAAAAAATCCATTTTCCGGGGAAGGTAGGTACCTACACTACACATTTCCTTAGTACACGAACATACCTATCATAGCTCGTTACCAACTATCGATGACTTCAAACATATGTTATTCTTACAATATTATTCGCGTGGAATGTCAATCAAACACCACTAACCGTGATATTTATTCAAGGAACAATAAAGCAATATTTTTAAGACATAGCTAGCTTTAAAATGCAAAGTAACGAGAAATAGTTACATTGTTCTAACGTTGGTTAAAAGTTAGCGAACATGAGTGCAAGAGTATCATTTTGTAAGAAAGATCAAACGAATAAAATGGTAAAAGCAACATTACCACCATAACATTTATCTAACGTATAATTTTTGACGAATACTGTTCTAATTAAAATATACTGTTTTAATGATGACTGGTGTGAGAATGTAAAAATAAAACCTTTCATCCTGATCTAACTCTTTTTAACCGACGATTTAAATCTCAAGTCAACGTAGGTACCTACGCGGAATATTAAAAAAGTAATTTTTGATTTGCCCTGATAAGTAAGACATTTCGGGTTACTCTTTTATTCGGAGAGGGCATTAATTTATAAATGACTTGAATATCTAAAATAATAATTATATATTTTTTTTTACTCAAATTACCTTATTTTCCCTTTGAAATTCGGTTTTATTAATGCTTATTCTACAACTAGGTATATGCAGAGTAGAGGATTTTCAAGAGATCTCCAATTATTATGTTTAATTGATAATCAAATCAATCGCTGTTACGTTTGGAGGATACCTACTGTCCTACCTACGTATATTATTTGCCTTTTTAAGACCTATCTTCGGTATACAGGCGATATATGTTGTAGGAATTCTCATCCTAACTAATATTATACATGTGAAAATTTGTTTGTTTATTAGTTTAGATAGAGCATGACGTAGTCATAGTCTACATTTCATCCTGGATCGCAGACGAAGTCACGGCCAAAACCAGCTATTTATATAATAAACGTGAAAGTTTCTTGGTCTGTCTGTTACCTCTCCACGCTTGAACCACCGAACAAATCGTTATAAATTTATAATCTATCCCAGAGAAGAAAAGAGGCTACATCTCGATCTAGACATTTTATTTTATTTTAATAAACTCAGAACGAGTCGCGGGCTACAGCTAGTCAGCAATAAATATCTTTAAGTCGTTGTTGAAAATATGTATACCCAGACCATCTACGCACACATACATACACCTACCTCTACAACTACACCATAGTACACGAACTATTCGTAGGTATTGCCTTTACCTTACGTTTGACATTCGAGGTTCTTCTGGCCTTTCGATCAGCGATTCATGAAATTGTAGGAAGGAACGTATTTATGTCTCGTCGTAGGAACGTATTAAATGAATAAACTGACATTGTGTAGCATTGATGAAGGTTTCATGGTTGCTCAGTACCCGTAAAATCAACTCTTTTTAAGGCCTACTGCCAAACATTTTACACCAGTAGCCTTTGGGACAGCCATACCCTAAAAGTAGAAAATGCATTCAGTACAGCAATGCCTCCAGGGCGCTATTGAGGCTTCCACCTGACTGTAGTGCGTCTGGTATGCTCGCTGATGCGCACACTGACGACTACCTTGCTATAATGAGGAAGAAAGTTGCCTCAGTAATATCCCGAGTGAAGGGAAGCAGCAACAGCATTCTGAGGGTGTTTGCAGAGAGGCTGGATGGGCCTACATTGGGAAAGTTTACCAGGCTACATGTTGGCAACAAAGCTTGTTAACCTTCCTGTGATTGTGATTTTGTTTTTTTTTTTCTCCTGCATGTTACTAACATAGTTTTTTAAGTAAGATGTAATACTAACACCCTATGGGCCCTGATGCCTGAAAATAAAATATTTTTAATTATTTATTTATTGATGGCCTAGTGGTATCGGCCCCGACTTACAAGTTGTAGGTCGTGAGTTCGAACCCAAGCAGGCATTATACTATGTGTGTAAATAATTTCATTACCAATGCTCTCTTAACGGTAAAGGAAAACATCGCTGCATCGTAAGGAAACTGGCATGTCCTAGAACCAAAAATTCGAAGACATGACATCTACCAACCCGTCCTGTGCCTGCGTGGTAAATTACGGCCCACTTCCTCTCACCGACAGCAGGTTTGTGTCCCAGCAGTGGAAATGGCGATGGAATGGATCGTACAGCGCTCTCCGCGTTCAGAATAACATTGCGTTTAGGATACTGGTAGGGCTGCCCCGATTCTGTAGCGCGTCAGGGATGTTCGCAGATGCGCATGTAGATTGCTTTTACGCAACAATACGTAAAAGGTGCGCTTCCCTGGTGCGCGGAGTGTGGAGCAGCTCCAACAGTGTCTTAAGCATGGCTGTGAGTCGCGGTTGTGCCGTCTCTCATGGGATGTCGCAAGGGTCACCAACCGTTATTTATTTCTTATAGTGTTTTGTTTCGTTTATTTCTGTGCTTACTAACATAGTCGTCAGTTTTACTAACAATCTTCTTGAGTCTTGGTTACTTTAATAAATAAATATTCTATTCTATTCTATAGGCTGTTTATTTATGCTAGGGCGATGGGGTCTGACTGCCCATTTACTTACCCGACACACTGCCAAGCGGTTGGTCGACTCTTCACGTGACCAGAGGACTGTTTTTTTTTTTTTGGAATTTTATGACCTGGTATCTGGACCTTTAGGTCAAAGAGGACTGGTCTATTACCGTTCAACGTGACAATACTACCAGCTTTTGGGCACTTTTCCCGTTGACAACGACGAACTTTCTTGAGGATTCTTTTAGTTTTTATTAACTTGTACTTATTATTATTTTAAGACTGTTCTGTTTTATACATTTTATTATGTAATTTTTCTATTTATACATATTAATTAAAATGTTTTAGAAATATTATCTATAGTCGAATTATTTTTTTATGACTCCCAGATAAAATGTAGGTAGCTTTTAATATTGATTAATGTTAAGATCTTAATGAACTAATAGAGGTATTTATTACGACCTGTTTATAATGGCGTATAACGATTAAGGTCGATTCTTTGATTATTGCTAGGTGTACGCTACCTTTCACTGCAAGATGTGGCTTGCTTGTTTGCTACGCGCTATGACAAGCACACCTCGCCTCGTTTGGAAAAAACGTGGAAAAAACCCTACCTAGCTTTATGCAACAAATATTTACATGAAAATGAATCTACTCATTTAGGATACTCAGAACTACACATAATCGGCCGGTCAGCTCCATGCTATATTACCATATTAGGGACTAATAATGAGTTATACTCGAACCATACTCGTGTGTCGTCACGAAGCGATAACAGTTGTTTTAAAAGGAAAATAATATAGTAGTTAATTACCTTGCCGCTCTCTTTCTGGAAGTCGCAGCCTCGGTTGTTGTATGGCGAGTGGTCGAACACCAGCTGCAGGTTGGTGCCGGTGGCGGTGAAGGCGATCTCCGTGTGGCCCTCGCGACACCCACTCTGGAACCGCATCTGGCGCTCCTCCGGCGGCCGGTCGCGGTAACCCGTGTACCTCACCTGACGTCACCAAAACACCAATTAGCTCCTAATGTTCCTATTTTGAAGTATGGTCTACGGATTGCTCTTGTCCATCAAGTAGTTTTGTAGCTTTGAATACAATCAAGTAATAAAATGTGAATACAATATTGTAAAAGGAAAACAATACAAGTGAAACAATTACAATGTTTCCAAACGGATGACTTAATATTTAACTAATTTTCCTGTTAACTTAAGATTAAAATGGTTTCAATAACGCATTTAATTATGTAGCTGTGTGCAATATTTATATTCTGACGTTTAAAATTTAATTATGTAATTTAGAAGTATTACATACCTCGCTTTCTCTGCTCAGTCTTTTGAAGAGATCGTCTGATTCAAATTTGGCTTTCTGATCTGGAACTACCCGCGGCATTTTAAAGATAAAACGAGGTTTCGGCTGTTCATACAGTCCGATGGAATCGAAAGGCAACATGCCTGCCAAAGCAGCTGGATCACTCATGGCGTGCATTACACGAAATTAAGAATACACTAGAATACTATTCACCATCACACCCGAGTAACACGCGCACCACACTGACTCAGCGACGCCGATGATTCAAATGGGTGTTCGTTTGCAATACTTGTATCCGTGCTGCACGACTACCTGTCACCGCGACAAACGCTTACTGAATGAGCGCTCGCTCAAAGGTTCAGGGAGCATTTCCACCAGGGCGGAGTCTCCGCCGGGTGGGGAACAGTGGGCCAATGACAGGGCCCTGTAGCACCGCCCGACGCCTTCTCTACGCGCTTTCGGGAGCTTTCAAGCGAAAAGAGGGTTTCCCCCCTCGAAACTGTTCAAAATAAATACTGTAAACGACAAAACACATGAATTTATAATGATGGGCATTATCCTCTTTCGACGTTTGAAGTGTTTTATGTAGTTGTATCAGATCCTTTGTTCCTTTGTAACGAGATAAATGTACAGTATATAGTTTTATAAAAGGGGAGTAGGATCCCAGGATGCGATACAGCGCATGAAATGTGATATTTTTGTAAGGCATAAAAGCTGCATTTATTGGACGCCCAGTAGCCTAATTGTATTCCATCATGGCATACATTTCAATGAAAGGGTCTCGTATGTACTTACTAATTATTATTAACACGTTCTTGTTATTGATATGGCGTCTAAACTCGACGTTCAAATCTATCCATATAGCTGCAGCTTTTAATTGGAGGAAATAAAGTACGAGGAAACTATTCGAGCTTTATACAGAAAGTTGCTTTAGTTTGGAACTTTGAAGTTAGGTAACTACGATAATTGAATGACTATTATAATTGTTTATTTTCATCATCAGCCAATCATCATCCTTTTCCCAACTATGTTGCCTAGACAACCCACAGATACTGAGAAACATGATACCTTTTGACTGGTTGACAAACTCTGACGCTTCTGACGACTCATAACGACCGTCTAAGATCCACGAAAGACTACCGGGACTAACAGATTAAGGTTCTGTCGTGTTTATTTAGTGTTTGGATTTTTGAAAATGAAGTGCAATTAATGTTCCTTTATCCACTTAATCATACCTATATCAGTAGATAGCTTAACTACCTAAATAGGATGGGTACCTGGTTTAGTTACTGCCGTCTTACAGACCACACTTTGTGATTGAAGCAAACTGTTATAGACATAATTATGTACACGAATTCTACGAAATATTGTTCGAAGATGCAGTGAGTGTCTGTTTACACAACACGTCATTCGTACAGTATAGTTAGGTAGTAGGTAGTTACTCGATTTATTCATCTTTTCCAAGTATCTCGTTAATTTATTTTTCTGTCTGTAAATAAATTGGTAAGGATTATTGTCCTGATTTCCTAACAAAAGTGTCTGTAACTTATATATACGAATTTACAAAATTATAATAGGTAGTTAAAAATCATCAATACGAGAAGAAATTATACATTTTCGTTTAATTCAAACTTAGAGAAAGTTTGAATTAAACGAAAATGTATAATTTCATGAAATAAGTAGTTATTTAATAGGTTAATTTGATCTTGAAAGTTGTAAATACTTATTCTTGATGATTTCAATACCTAATATCATTCTGTAAATACATACCGGACTACCCTGGGTACTGATATTCACCCTTGTTTTATCGTAGCATAGGTGAGGATCTTGTTACCATCAAAAGCTTTTAGTTTGAAGATGCATCTTAAAAGAATAAGCAGCAGAAAAAAAAATGTAACTCAATAACCTAAGACACCGCACTTATCCGATTATATTATTTAGCAATGGTTTCCTACAGTCTAAGTTGTAGTGGTGGATTAGACAAATATAGTGTCAATTAGCAGATATAGATCTAAACATTTGGACAGAAGTGAAACGCCTCAATGACAGCAGTCAGGCGAACCGAAATGTGTCTGTTTGGTAACAAAGGGCGGCGCGCCTTGTGAAATGTATCGAGTGCTGTTGAAAGCGTCCGAGTACGATCGGCACTCGATAATATATGTTAAGTGTTGGAATTGATGCTACTTTTTTATTAAAGGACTGTTTTTGCTGTCGCATTAAATAACTACTTAAAAGATGCTCCTCAAATAAAATAAGACATAAGAAGAAGGTATAAGAGGTGAACTGAAGACAGAAGCATAACGGCCTAATGTGCCTACTTATTATAAATTTGTGCCAGTACTACCAAGCTGGCTTTATAATACTTAACCACGTGGAACTGCCATGTATCTATACTACAGCAGTGGTTTGTAATAATTGGAAGTGTTGATCAAGGGTTCTATAGAGGATAAACCTCCTAGTAAGTACATGTATGTAGGTACTCGTGTTAAATCAAATAGGTACATATATCTGAATAATTGTGTTACGATATAAAAAGTGCTGCTTTGCAATGAATATTGCTAGGATTTAGTTATTTAGAAAAACACGGTAAAATTATCTGCAAAATTAGTAAACGAAAATCTTATTTAAAAATAAAAGGTATGTAGATTTCATTTTCAACATAAGATTTTAAAAGCGTTACGGGCAAAACTTAAAAAAAATAACAACCGACATCCTTAAAAAAAACAGTAGTGTTTTTTATGCAAGTCGGTTGTTATTTTTTTGTAAAAAGTTTTTATTTTTAACTTTTTAGTTATGGTATGTACGCACCCCCCCGCACTAATCTAATCGCGTTATTCGTTCATTGGTCGCGCAAATACATTATGCAAATTTAAGACTTATATGGTTTTCACATGGACCCCATTGTCCGAATGGAACCAAATTAAAATGGGACCATTCGGGAAGCACCAGCTTTCAAATAAAAAAATAATTATCAAAATGGGTTAACTCAGTCAAAAGTTATGAGCTAACAAACATTTAAAAAAATACAGACGAATTGATAACCTACTCCTCTTTTTGAAGTCGGTTAATAAATGTAAGTAAGTACTTCGTGCTCAACATCAAAGAACAACATTCGTCTATTTGTTCTAATAATCACACTAGAAATATTAAAATTCGTCACGTATCACGAAGGGATGGCCACGTGGCCAGTGCGCAACGTTTGATCTATAGCAAGCTGTAGTGCGGAGCTTTGACGAAACTAGAAACACCCTCCCACGTGTCAATAAAATTCGTAATAAGAATTTTATCAGGGTGAGCAATACAGATTTTTGTATTTATAATCAAATCAAAGATTTTAGTAGAAATAAGGGCATAAGCCTCAAGGTTCTAGGCCCTTTTATGTATTTTTTTTGTATTAATAGTGTTTCAGGATGTTAAAATTTACAAATATACCCAAGATTTACACGCACACTCGGTATGGGGCTCCTACCTATTTTGATTTCAGTTTTGGTAGATAATGATCATAGGCAACTCGTAGCAAGTTTCATCATTATCGCCATATTTTAGCATCATGCCGTCGACAGCTGGAGTCTGGACTAAAGACTGGCGTTTTTATAACGATGATAATAAAGGCTGTTCCGGAAACGTGGAAAGAAGTAGGAACCACATTTTTTGAAGCAGACGGGTAAGCGAGTAAGTACATTTTTTTTAGTGCAGGGATAAGTAGTCGCCAAAATTCCAATTCTAATGCATTATAATGCCTTTTCTAAGTATGTCTTTTACTCAAAACCTAAACACACCTCCTCACCTCCTTACCTCCTGGTAACATAAATGCATAATGCATTTTTAATGATGACAATATGTGACTACATAAATCTGAGTGAACCAAATTATTGTGTACTGTTTAATAAAAATATGTAATTGATAACGTAGTTCCCACAAAAATATTCTCACGCCCACAAGTTTTATTTAATATCGTCACTGTCCATATAGGTAGAACCTGATAACGAATTATGATGAACTGAAATAAAACTATGAAGTTAGATTTAGCTTCACATCAACTGGAAGAAGCCTCTTTCACATCCATGAAAGAGTTTTTCCAGTAGATGTAGTGAGGTGTGTGTGTGTTTAAAATTATAACAAAACTATGACTTGATCGGATGATCAAGCCATAGTTTTGGTATAATTTTAAACACCATTATTTTTTTGCCCTTATCCCAATTTATTTAAGGTCAGCGCAACTTGTCTTGGTATTTCATACCTACTTCTTTATTAGTGGTAATTTCAGTAGACCCCCTTTCTTTGGCCATATCATCTTTCAAACAGTTCATCTATCATTTCTTTAGTCTTCTCCTACTCTTAGAGCTATCCACATTCAACATCACAACATTTTCCTCATTCCTCACCGTGACTGTCGAATTCCACACAATATAATTTTAGCCAACAATCATTATTATTTCGGTTCAGTTAGATTCACTACCACCAGGTTATCTAAATTTTTCAAAGATACACTGTTGTTGCGTTTTAACATTGCCTGCCCTTTCCATGCTCTTACACTTTCTTCATATACTTCTAAAAGGTTTTGATTTCTGTAAAGTTTTTAGCTTTATCTTGGTGTTAAATCTACGGTTAAGTGTAAATAAAAACATTGTTTTAAAATGGGCATCGATTTAGAATTTGGACCATTCAGTTGTTCTCTCAGGCTACTTCTTGGTCGTATTTTCTGTGGTAGAATAAATCATAGACATTGTTTTTATGTTATTCCTAGGAGAAAAGGGTCCATAACATATGCTCATCAGTGAACCGTTTTTTAAAGAGATTTCAAATCTTGAATGGCTATCCTGGATGGAGAGGAGGGTGGTGGTGAATCAGTATCCACCACCACCCTCCTGTTTCATCCAGTATGCTAAATTAGCTAAAGTAAGTGATCGTATACTCTTGACGATTTCTTAGTTTACCTTTCCAATTACAATGCTAGTAGATGTCTTTGCCTAGTTCGGGGTTAATACCAACGAGTATGTCGGTGTAATTAGCCATGACGTCAAAGTATAAATCGAAAGAATCATGGTTATTATGAATGAAGTTGATCATGTTTAACTGTAAAAGTTCACAAACTTCGTTATCTACTTACAAGTTACAATAATTAATATTAGTAGATAATGTGAACATTTTTATAGTGTAGCTAATGTGATATCGCGACGTAAACCACATCCTTTTAGATAAGTTTCTACTCGTAAATTTGTTTTAATTATTTGTGCTGTAGTAGAAATATGTGTTGTTTTTATTCAATACCAAATATGTAGCATACGAATTACATGCTAACGTACTCAAACAATGAAGCATAATTTAAATATATACATATATAGATGGATAAGTAATAAAAATAGCAAACACATAATCATATCTTCACCCGCTGTAGAACCAAAAAGCTTTTTCAGGCTTAGGTACTACAATTTAGCATTTCCATTTTACACGGACTCATATTTTTACCCGACTACGGCTATGACTATGGTTATGATTTTGACTACTATTCACCTGATCCCTCATAACTGCTAAACTTCTTATCACAATCTATCATATGAGGTATAGTTGGAAGCCTCTTGATCGTCCGCTGGTTATAGGCTATGTGACGTCACTCACGAATATGGCGCCCTCTAGAGGACATAAAGTTATGAACAAAAAATAATTTATTCCTCGTTACGCCCAGTCCGATAAAATCCTGTATCGTCATTGTTAACATGTCGTTGATATTGTTTAACCTACTGGTGCACTGAACAAATGTTCCGTATTTCTCACCTCGGCTGGTACTAGTTCAAGCTTTTTATGGCCAGGACCGATAAATCACAGCTTTGTTACTTACTCACTCATTTACATATGCACACAGTGACAATGACCGTGGAGACATTTAATTAATTGATTCATAAACCTTTTCATAGTTGTACAGCAAAAAGTACGCATTGACCCCTGAATAAAACAAAAAGTACACAATAAAGAAAAGGGTTACAACAACGTGTTCCCATTAACATGTATTTTAATGTGAGGCGCGTTCGGGCAGTTGAGTCATTTGTTACGATCTTTTATTTTATTGCCACCCTTCCAAATAACGTTTTTTGTTCCTTAATTTCTTTACTAATTTCGTTTAGAAACATTTTGCTGTATGCTGTTGTTCTTCAGTCAGCTTGATGGCGACAGTTGTGCAGGATATTCTTAGAAGAGACCTTATTTCTGCGAATGGAAAATATCTAAGAACGAAACAAAACTCAGGGCACCTAAAAAAAACGCCTTACCATTGAATCTATCATTGGTGAGGGTTTAGAGAAGGTTCTAGGTATAATACGGTACCTACCTCCTCTTAACTCGCACAATTCCTACTTTTCACACCTAGTATTTTTCTTTCGATTATACCAGCTATTTCAGTGTTGAACGTGCTGATTCCATATACGCTCACAGTCAACGATGATCTGCATTCTTCGACTAATCGATGAGGTTTTTGGGTACCTACTGATTATCAATTCATCATTATCATTTCAGCCAAAAGAAGTCCACTACTGGACATAGACGTCCCCCAAGCTCCGCCACTTCGACCGATACTGTGCCTTCTGCATAAAGCGGATTCGTGCGACCTTTACAAGATCAAGTAATCATCATCATCATACTGTTCCACACACAGGCCTCATCTTGGTGAGAGGGAGTGGGCCATAATCTACCACGCAGGCCCAGTGCGGCTTGGTAGATGTCACATATCTTAAAAGTTTTGGTTGTAAGACATGCTGGTATCATCACCATGTTTTCCTTCGCCGTTTTGAGAGCAGTGGTGATGAAATAATTTACACAAAGTATGGTGCCTGCTTGGGTTTGAACCTACGACCGACAATCGTTTGTCGCGGCCGTTACCATTGGGCCACCACTGCTCCCTCCGGTCAAATACGTACCAACCAACTAATTTTGAGTAATACTTTAATTGTAAGGAATTGAAGACACCTTACCTACGGCTGTTTGAATTTTAGCCAACACCATAAACCAGCTAGGTCTAAAATTATTTTATGATTGGTCTGAGGTAGGTGTTCTCAAACTGTAAATTTTCTGAAGACCACCCAAACATGTTACTGAATACCTGTGTTGTCCATCTCATCATCCGGCCGGGGTGACGAAACTACCCTAATAAAATGATCAAATTGGAACTTGTCCATACATCCATCTAATTTAGTATTTCAAGCATTAATTTTACGAGGCATGCGTGTGCAAATTCAAAGATTATGGCCGTTTCATTAGAGCAGGCCGCCTGCTGCAAACCAGCGGCCGTGGACGGTCGTAAACCGGCAAAGAAGCCGTCAGACGTTGTTTATGCGAGCAATTCCGGTCACCGCTTTGTCTTCCACCGCGCGGCCTTCGGACGACACCCTAATAAAAGGCGTGGCAAAAAGTGCCCTAATGGGTGCTGATCCTATTTCAAAGTAATAAAATGCAACAAAATTAGCCTTTGTTAAATTTAGAACTGTAAACGTGTAAACTGCAGACATAGTTATGGACGGGTCCGACCGGCTCGCCGTTTATACGGACTATTGTTTTATGGGCGTGTAACTTTCAACTATTATTATTTTATAATGAGGGTGCGGAGCATAGCGGTACCTTTTAGCAATAGTTTTCTTTCTGGATACCTGCCAACAGTCCCATAACATTACCGTGTTGGATTCTCAATCACAATATTTAGAAACAAAAGTAACTTTCTCTTTTAGTGTTTGTGCTGCGAATGCTAAGAAAACCCTTCTTTATGGTTTTTTTTTTAAGCGCACCCTAACATGTTGTAAAAAAAAAACTGTAGAATTAAGGTAAAATGATCAAGTGATACAACTTCGCTATGAGATCGTATGATGTGTGAATCTGATCTGAGTCATAGAACGTTCGCATTGAATGCTAATGTGTAGTACGAGTAAATTCGAACCGGTTTGTTGAGTTCCGTTTGCGTCTCTCTCGCCGTCATCGATTGTCCGATATGACGCGGGACGAGCTCGAGGAGTTCCTTCCATTTTTTTCCTATTGATTCTAATTTAATACATTAATAATAAGTTAGTAGAACACTTCTACTAGCTTACTCAGAATCTATTTCTATTTCTAGCCTTTTCTAGCATATTTAAATGCTTTCGAACGTGATGATTTGATTATTTCTTACTTAGTTCAATTAGAAACCACATCTAGAATAGAAAATTCAAAACTACTTTGTTTGATGTACCTATATCTTTTCTTATTTACTTATAAAAATCAATTGCCGTATGTGTCGCAAAAACTCAAAAATCACTCAACCAATTGTGACGATTCTTTAGTAGGTAAGTTGATGTATTATGCGCGCAGAAAATTCCTAACAACAAAAAAAAATTGCATCGCATCGGACTAAGTAAAACTTAACTTTAACTTAAAAAGAAAAGCATAGTTATACATACTTTTCTGGTAAATGCTATGCGTAAGCTAACATGAGCGGGTGATTAACATTAATTATTTGATAGACTATAAATATAATATAATAAAATGCAACAACTACCTTGATATCCCGGCATTAGTTACCTTCCTACTAATGTACATAGGTACTACTTCCCTATACCTTCGGTCTAAAGAGCCGCATGCTGCTCATGTTCACAAAAATTAAAAAAACTTTCTCGCAAGCAGTTCTATGGTATCTGCTTGTACTCCTATAAGGAAAAAGGTGTTTCGTATTTTTGTTGATTAAATATCGTGAAAGTGAATACGTTCTCCACAACATTTGTTCGATGTAGTATCGTCGACCATGCGGCACGGGCCTGCCATATGTATTCATGTTTTGGAATTCCCTGCATGGCGCATGGCGTGTCCTTGTCGATAAGTAGGTAAATCATTAGTCATTGTGCCATTGACTTGAGGCATTGTATGTCAATGATCTCACACAGAAAGCCATGACGCCTAAATTGATTGCACTGTCTATAGAACAATCAAACATAAAGACAATATTTGTGCAATTCAATTAGATAATTACAATTGTAGCTCAAAGTTGAATGTGTCACTTATCCGGATTACTTATTATACCAGCCTATCATTGTCTCACAGCAAGCATAGGTATCTTATACAGAGAAGGAAGATTTCGTAAAATACTAGTCTCATATAAAAATATCTTGGACTATGGGGACCTAATATTGGATATGGGTAGTTTACATCTTTATTGTGTTCCTTTTCAACTGTTAAGTTTATTATATTTGGTCCAGTGTCCGCAATCTCTAATGTACCTTGAACCTTCTATCTTATAGATTATGAAATAGCTACAATCTACATGGTGTGATTTGATTGCGTAAGATCTGCCTCACAAGCGTAAGAGTATTCTAGCGCTCGAGCTCCGGAAATACCTGCCTTGGGGAATACCGGCAATATTTATCTACATAACTGTTCGTGAAGGTAGGAATGTCTCTGCATTCTATTCTCTAGACATTATTCTACTTATTTAATGTTGCAGGATACAATGCTATGACAGATATAGCATTGTATCCTGCAACATTCTCTTTTAAAGTTGGAGTTTATATCCACGATAACGAAGAAATCATGCTGCGTATTAATCAGGCAATTTTTTTCCAAGAACTGGCAATATTGCCATTTTTATTTGGCGATTAGACCAAAAAACAAATTGCCCCGTTCTTACGAACTGACCGTCGCGTTGGTCCACCTGAGGAATCAATCACCATTCAAGCTATCAAAGTGACATATGTACGTGTATAAAAAAGTAGGTAAATAGTAACGAAAAACAAGAAAAACCGATTTAAGAACAGTACTTTTTCCTTTTTATTGGGATTTCAACAACGTTCAATGTTTTAACCGTTATATACGAATAAATTCCAGGAAGTCAGTAAACATTGAAATTGTCTCTTTACAATTTAGGAGCTATCTAAACTCAAATATAAAATAACACTTCTTTAATTTCCAGAATGGCAAAATCTCTGTATCTGTAGCTGGAATGTGTGTGTTGTTCTGGCCATATCATTAATGATATTGAATTCTTGATATGAGGAAATAATTACTTCACTTTTGATCGTTTGTAACATAACAGGTTTTATTTTTTGCAAAAATTCATTACGTTTTGCATCTTCTGTCTTGTTAATTGGGACTGTCCACAGTCTGATAAAAACCTACACCTGCATTTGTAGAGTATTAACAGATATGAATATATCATTAATTGGATTTCCCCTATTCCGTGTTAAAAAAAACTTTCGTATATATTGCATGATATTGTAAAATCCCAGTGATCTTGCGCTATTTACATAATTGGACATAAACAAGGCTTTAGCGAAATACTGGTTCTGTTCCGGTTGAGTCCACTTGAACAACTTACTTACTGTCTGACTCATAAGGAGTGTGATTGTTAACGACGGATTTTGCAATTGTATTAAGGTTTTAAACAGAGTGGCGTATATGCTAACGGGATAGACTGCTATAAAGCGTGGTTCATAAAACGACTTTTAAATTATTTTCAAAGGGATTTCCGAAATACCCCCAGTATATGTTCAAAACCACCCTGTGTAGCAGTTTATTTTGTTAGCTTCAATAGAAAAGAAAGAGAGACCGTTTGTCAGCAAGGAACGCATTTGAACAAATTAAATCGAACATGAAAACAAAATATAGGATTATGATGTCTGCAATTATAGATATCTATATTATAAACCGACGCTAGTTGACATATTTTCTTCTGGATACATGACATACCCATTTATGGGATACGCGCAAGAGAATGATGACAAATACATACATAGTCTGAGTTCTTCATATAGGGGAAGCCCGGGCAAGAAGCATTGGGTGGGTAAGAAGAATAACTCATTTTTCCAAAAATCTATAAAAGATGGCTTTTTTATACTTTCTCCAGTCATGACACTTGCGACGTTGCGACTGGCGACGCCATGACATTTCTACCACGCGAGTGCATCTGTTGTGGAGATTTAAGAAAAGGATTTTCGTTGTTTTCTTACGATTTCTGTGAATGTTTGAATACCAGCTTTATATATTACAAAGCAGATAACTATGAATAAGTTCTATTCATTCATTTGTATGTTTATTTAAGCATAATTTGTGTTTGTTACTTTTTATTTACCTACAACAACATTTCACGTCTTGATCTTGTTTCTTATTTCTACGCATTGGGCAAAACGGATATGGGCAAAATGGATAGGTGTCTGTTTTGCCCGTTTAGCTATTTGATCTATCCCTTCTTAAGTAGCTGATATTTATTCTCAAATTATTATTTTTTTCGATTAATTCGCAAAAGTACTCGAGCAGCCTGGTCAGAAAACACATTAAACAGAGCAGTAGGGACTGTAACAGTTGATGGATAATCGATTAATACGACCGCAAAGAAGTTTGGAATTCCGTTTACAATTTTGCAGCGACACGTGAAGACTGGAAACAATTCGAAGAAATTGGGAAAGTTTACAGCTGTTTTTAGTCCAGAATAAGAAGAAAAGCTGGGTGAATATCTTTAAAAAAATAGA
Source organism: Aporophyla lueneburgensis (assembly GCA_932294355.1). Lineage (NCBI taxonomy): Eukaryota > Metazoa > Arthropoda > Insecta > Lepidoptera > Noctuidae > Aporophyla > Aporophyla lueneburgensis. The sequence continues at coordinate 15,854,416 of OW028747.1, forward strand.
TAGCTTATTTTTTGGGCGTTTGGCGAGTTATCGTTCAGATTGTTTTGAACTGGTGTTTGATTTTGCAACATAAAATAATATTTGTCATCCTTTTAAAAATGGTAAAGCTGGACGTGACTGATTTTTTGGTTTCAAACGTCGACAGCCAGAAATTTTACTAAGAGCGCCGGAGCCAACATCGTTAGCAAGAATAAGAGGCTTCAATAGACCACAGGTTATACTAGAAATTGTTTTACTAGAAATAGAGCGGTCTACTACACTTTGGCCTGATTCCGCCACATGAACCTGATGTACTGGAAGGAGGATCAAATAATTCAATACGAAAAAACCATCCAGCGCCTGCAGCGACCCTTATGCCATTGCATATCACACCAATATCAATCTCGGCTGCTCCAAAAACCGATCGCAAACCCAAGAGGCAAACATTAGAGGCCTTGACGTCTACTCCCGTCAAGGCTGAGCAAGTGTTAAAATTTGAGAAGGCATTAAGAAGACAAAGAGTTCTGAGTTAGCAAGCTCCAGCAAAGCTAAAAAAATTATCATTTTTTTTTTAAACAAAAACCCTAATAAAGATTTTCTTATTGTCTTAGTCGCTGACAAATACACTGAACCCCCAACGAATTATTGGATTTAGTGTTGTCAGTGCAAAAGGTGGGCATGAAGAATACATTTCATAAGTAGGAGTTGGCAGTTACTTCTGTGATGAATACGAACTGTGATTTAAACTACTTCAACATATCCTTTTTGCCCTTAGTGCGTATCCGTTTTGCCCAACCCCTGCGGGCAAAACGGATAATTGATACTTTATTTTAATGCTCATAATTATTATAGAAACTGTTAAAGTTTCGTAATTTTCAATGGTATTTTCAAAAGATGATTAAACATAGTACAAATTAAAAGTACAAAGAGATCTATTGATTATCAGGTTATGGTTTAATTTTACACTTTCCCTTAACATATGCGTCTTGCCCGGGCTTCCCCTACCTACCTAAACACAAACTATGATTATTTGCTTACTAGTTCACATAAGTTTCTACTTTATTGCACACACAACGTATATTCTTGCATGCATTTTATATTCTAGAATCCAGATGGAGAAGGAGATCCAGACAACAAATATATTGCTTCCGAAAACTCCGCAATGGGTCCTCTCATAGTGATTTTTATTTCTCTTTCTCAATTTGAATCATTTTCTTTTTAGCAAGAAAGCAAACAGCGGTACTTTCACTGAAATAATTTAATTAATGATTTTACTGCAACGAATGGTGTCTAATAATCGACTACAAATATACCAAACTGACTACCCAGCACCTGACCAGTATCTACGCAGCGGCTACGCAGCATCTACGCAGGGCCTACGCAGCGCCTATGCAACGCATGACCAACTCATAATCAAAAATTAAATTCTAAACTAAGAAAAATCGAAGACAAGGCTTCGTTTTGCTGTACTTTTACTTAGCTTATTTTTAAATAAATAATACTAAAGTTTACCTTAACCGTTGTTTTACATAACTGATATGGAAACATGGTGGAATAAACAATCTACCGTTTAATGTATAACACAACGCTAACAAGTTTGTACAGACACTTATTTAAATAACTAAGGTAAATAAGGAAAACCGTCAATTAAAGGCACACTGGACTTTACGTGCTTCTTAGAAATAGACGGCGGCGGCGCGCCAAGCCTCCAAAAGACCTCGGCGCGGCGGCGACGCTCGGTTACGTCAAGCTACGATCGGAAATACCTCATCGTGACTGTCTATTTCGGCGCGAGTGGCGACGCAGGCTCACCTGTTGTGTAGACTGTGCCTCGTGCCACAGATTGTAAAGTAAACAGAATCAGTCGCGCGGCTATTGGCCTCCTCAAGTCTTACGGCCATGGGTTTTACCGCTCGCTTAAAAAACACATTGCGTAATTAGAATAAAGTTATCTTAAAAAAAAAAACAACTGGAACGACTTTCCACTTGCTTAAAGAAAAAAAAACATATTTCACAATCGTAATCCGATTTGCTGTTATCGATAGAGCATAAAATATCATTAATCAACGGTTTTTACGAAAGCATTCGCTTACACGTTATTACATAAAGCTTATTTTGTTGAACGGACGGCACCGTTTATAAAACGTTATCTTCAAATGAACACAATAACAAGTTTAATAATAGGAGTGATTAATGTGCTCACAGGATGACGCGCACTTTGCCGAGGGCTAAGGGAGGCGCGAACACGACACTGCGCGCCTGCGCAACACTGCCAGTCCTGCAGATCTCCCGCCCGACCCAAATGACCAGACATTATTTAATTGAAATGGAAGTGAAAGGGTGACAATTGTTATAGAAAACAAAAAAAGGGTTACGTTTTTGCCGGAACGACGCGACGTGATGAAATATTGCGCCAGCCGTGCATTGTAACAGTTGCTCCTTACTACCTATTTAGACAAACTGTTATGAACATAATGGTGTTTATAATATTAATATCGCTGACAGATTGGTATCTGCATAACTAATTTAGTAAGCACGCTTTTATAAAAATATCGTACGTACACTTAACGTTCATCAAAACGAAGAACATAGCATCATTCATAATCCTAACTGGTGCATAGAAAAAACTAGTCTCCGCTACGGAATGTGCAGTAGAAACAGTAACAAGTGAAATACAAATAAAGAATTCAAGATCAATATTAAACGAAACTATAAATCACGATTTAAGTTGCGAGTTGTTTACCTACTTGTTTAACTTAACGTCTTGTAAGGCTGTTTGTGTAATAAAAGAAGCGGATTCGGGCTTGACATTTGCTAACTAATGATTCCGTGTGACAAAGCTACTGCTCGCTCCCTGTCAAGAGACTTAAAAAGCCCTTTGTAATCAGACATTTTTAACACTTCAATGTTTGATTTGTGCGAATTTGCGACATCGACAGAAAAAAAGGCGATTGATATGTCACGTTTTTATTGTTGTTTGTATTGCTACCTGAACTTGTCTATAGAAAAAAACAAGGGTAGTTCGTATTGATTGCGCGTCGACAGTTTGGAGCCTTTCACGCCGCTCAACGAAAAATATGTCAGTTTCATGGAGGAGTCGTTGACTTTATTGTAGTCAAAAGTATCATGTCGACGGGATAATTGATGCTCATTCGCAGAATCCATTTATATTTTGTTGAATTTTATAAACTTGCGATTTGCAAGTATTAAATTAATAATGCATTTACCTAGCCTTCATTTTGTATCCCATTTTTCATAAAGCATTGATTTATTTTACATCAAATAAAAAACAAAGCCGTGTAGTAACATTGTATTAATATTTAATATCGTGGCATTGCAGGGTAGCGAGGCCGAGGGCACAAGGCGTGAAATCAAATTGTCAACGCGGACTCCAGTGAACATATTGATATTTTAATTAGATTTACAAAGTCGGTGCTCGCAGTTCCGTGGGCACACCCAACTCTTTGAGCCGCTCTAATGGCACCCCGCGGACTATAGTTAAGGGTTTGTCGGGCCCGCTTTGTGCCTCCTCAATATTTACTCCCAAAAGCATTAATGCAACAATACTTACTTGGTTTTTTAAGTTTTCGTAGCAGCTTCCGCGTTATCGTTTACAAAAGCTTTGGAAATGTCACTCACGGCGTAATTATAGAGCAGCGCAGCAGGTAGCTTCCATACTAATAGTAGCGACTATGAACAGACTCATAATTGCTTTTTCGTCTATACGTGTAAGCTATAAAAACATTTTTGTTAACATCTTTTGTTATTTTAGTAATAAAATTCGAGGAAGAAATAATTACTCGTCGACGCGATGACGTGTTGTACAGAATTTCCGCAGGTAGCTAGGTATTTAAAAAAGCGACACATGAGAGAAAAAGAAAAAATGAATAAAATTAAGGCAGGTTTCCATCTGTAATCTTTTAATGTATCAAATGAATCACAACGTCTAATTCAAAGATTTGAGATGGCAAAGAAAAGAGGACTCCATATTAGTCGAGTGAATAGACGTACAATATCAGTAAACTTTAATTTTTGCCAGTATATCAAGCATGACTTATTTCTTGCCATTATAATAACAGGCACCCAAAAGCAGTTTGTCAAAAATACAATTTACGGAAACAGACAAAAATATCCCAGCAGGAGCAAAACATGTTGGATATTCTGAGTGAAATTGTAGAGAAAACGTATGCACGTGAAAACAAAAACGACACGAATAAACATCTGCAAAATCATTTTTGTTCCAAAACAACACGATCAATTTGTCTGAATACGTAATGAGCAGAGTGCAGGGGGTGGCGGAGCCCTACTGCGTCCCCGGCGCGCGCCGTCACTTCACGCTGCGCCGTCGGTACACAGAACTCTAATTGACACACTAAAATACGTCATGGCGCATAAAAGCATTGATTCCGGCGAGCCCTTCCATTTTTCTAACAATATTTTATGACAAGCGAAAGGTTAATTCATTTTCTATAGATCTATTTCCGTTTTATTTGGCAAACTGTTAACAAGATTTCATAGATAACAAAGTTTGGAATTAAACCGATAGACTGTAAAGATAGTTTACTAAACGACTGAACACTTGGTTTGGCTTCATAATAAAGCGCCCCACTGCCGAGTGAACACCTGCCTTCCCTTCTTCTACTAGTCCCTGTCTACTGCCATCGCAGGTCAGTATCTACTCTAGACATCCACCAGCTTACCATCTTGAGCCCGCCGTGAAGTCGTTTATAGCTGTTTGGAACTCGGTGACTGTTGTAGTCGCCCTTGGCTCAACCGACATGCTGCAGACGCGTTGTGTTGTTACCTTATTATGTTAGTTTGGGACCTAATATTTATTTCGAAACACTTCATAATTATATAGCCAACAATTGTTGAAAATATAGGTATAATCAATCGTCAAGTTACCTAGGTCATCATATGCTGAGCCTTTTCTCAACTTTGTTGGGATCGGCTTCCAGTATAACAGCATGCAGCTGTGTACCAGTATTGCATGGAGCGACTGCCTATTTGATCTTTATAACCCAGTTACTAAGTATGTAATACGATACCCTTTGGTAAGTTCTCCATGTCCAGGTCTTAAAAAAAAACGGAGAATATAATATAGAGCCGAATAACATATTTTCCTGATTATTAGATAATAATAATCAGCAGATTGTAGAGGACTTTCCAATATAATAAAAATGCACAGTGGTGCACCTCAAGAGACTGTACTAGGTTCTTCACTTATTAACTTATTAGGTACACTCTCACTATAAAATGGACACTTTTATGGTATTCACTTATGTTTCGATTCAATAAAATCTGGAAGAAGTCGATTTTTAACCTGGCCTTAAAAAATCAAGTGAAAAGCATTACTGGCAAAATCATTAACGTCTTGGATTTCAATTATTTTAGATCAAAGAGAAAGGAATTTTAATCTAAAATATTTTTCACGTAAGTAACCCTAGTAAAAGCATTATTAAATGGAATTCTTTAAATGCTTTAATATAACGAGATTTTTATGCAAGAGCCCCCAGTTATACCTACAATCGTCAGTTGCTTTCCTCGCCCCACGGCTGCCCGAGGCAAATATCTGCAGAATGCGTGTAATTATTTATTTGCCCTCTGAGCCCTCACTGCCCCTGCTTCCACTCAGCCTTTCAACAACCATACAAATAAATACAATGCGAACGCAATACAACAGCGAAATTCAAGGAATATGGAAACTGGGCTTTTTGTCATACCTACTACTAACGTTATGAAGAAAACAATTTTGGGAAAAGCTGTTTAAAATTGATCTCCATTTGACAAAACTGTCGGGAGAGTATAATATTCTGTACAAGAAACGAAATATAAAAATACGATTACAGTACGGACAATCTAGTATGGATGAGCCTTTATTTATATCTGTTCATTGATAGTTATTATTATAAAATTATCAAGTATCACAATATTGTATGATTACTCAACATTAGTATGGGCTAGGCTTATTTTTTGTGCTGGATAAAAAAGATTCATGCATACATAGCATAACAGTAACTTTACTCATCGACCATTGTAGAATTGTAAGTACGCATTTGTTGGTATTTCCCGGGTTTCAATTTGAATCGAATGTTGTTATGATAAAATTAGACATGATTGATGATTAGTGCGATACAAAAAGTAGAGTGGATGTTAAGAACCACTTTTTATAGGTAAGTACTTAACTCTTTCTTAGAAAATTTACTATTCTATTTGCAGATGCAACCTCCATTCGTTCAAGTAATGAATACGATATTAAATAAAACATTTTAAAAGTTGAATCAACAATTCATAAAAGTAGTTTCAAAAATATTTAAATCAGATCATTCTATATGTTTAAATATAAATAAACATATGAATCACGCGAAGTTAATTGAGATTTTTATACCATGCCGCTCACATTAAACTTACACGAGGCCAAGAATGTACTGGAATGTAATGAATCTCTTATGTTGATGTTGTGAACACCGATGTATCCGGCGTGTGATAAATACGGCCCTCTGCATTTTATTACCGACAGAACTTAAGGATACACCAATCACAGTTCACGTAGTGTTTTATTACTTACAAACTTTAATATAGTGGCAGGTAGGTGCCAAGTTCTTTAACGTTAGTTTTACAGATATTATAGAGCTTAAACGGTATCGTTTTTCATGCAAGCTTTAGAGAATAGAAAATACACAATGGCGTCTGATAAAGCCGGAGACAAATACAACGCGCCGGGTCGCTACTATTTTGACATTTTAATTTCACCCTTGCTCAAAATCCGTTTTGAATGGCGATAGATGGGGGCGCGACGTGATGTTGAGCTCTCTTGATACATGTATCACAGTCGCAGGAGAGACTTGATTGACGTTTATCGCCGGGATTAAAATACAATTAAATTTAATTTTAAATTGAGCACAAAATTCCGTGCAACCCTTTACAAGACCCGGACGTGCTAGTAAATGGCACGAAACTACGTAAGTATCCGTGGTTCTAATAGCAGTCGTGCTCAAAGGTTCTAACAAAAAATATTTATTGTAAAATTGTGCAAAAGTATCGACAATGGTTTTAGATTTATGGATTGGAACGGCCATTCGGTTGGATGTTCTCGATTAGAGGTAATTTGTGTCAATCACTGGTGCATTGTGCCGTCACGTCCGCCTGCGCCTCGGACGGCCATTCGCTCTAATTAAACCTCGAGCCCCATTTACAAAAGTCAATCGCGGGATTAAAGTTTGACGTGAACAGACCTTTTCCAACTATTTTTATGGTCCTTTGTATTTTCTGCTATTAGGATGTCATTCTTAAAGAGATTAATTTGCCCTTTGATATTAGTGTTTGGAAATCGATAAGTGTAGAGTACGGCATGGATTTGATTACTTACCTAGTTACCTAGTCGTTGTATAATTTAAAATGCCACTAATTCCTATACCAATTCGTGTTTTAATTACTACAATTTCTACTTTGTATTCAGAGTGTTTGTCTAATAACCCGTTCCCACAGTCCAAGCTTAACTAAAAATCGAAACTTTATTGCTTTCCGCGTGTCTAACACCGTGTCGTGACGTTATTATCGCCAATAATAACTTATTTTATCGCCCACACACAACCGATTTCATGTCCAAATTTGTTTGCATTTTAGATTTGCGCAATTCTTGATTTGCGGTCTACTAGGTCTTCGTGTAAAATAGAAATTCTCTGTCCTTTTCCATCTAACACATTTATGTATTTGACAGAACGAGACAAAATGGTCAGAGTAGGGTTTGGTAACACAAAGTGTGCAGTGGCTGCAACCCTTTCATTTAGTGTGTGACTAGTAAACGGTAATTTGATTTCACGCTAGTCCAATGATTAATGTCGGTGCCTTATCGCTCCATATTTTACCGATTTGGACTAATATCACTTTTTATTTTGTTCTATTTACTACGTGTGAAAAAATGCTATCCGAATTATGAAAAGTACTCAATATATATAAGAACTACAGCTAACTAGCTCAGAACAACAAAATTTTAAGTAGCTTGCGAATCTGTGAAAGTTCTTAGTTAACAAACGATCTTATTTGAATAAGTGAGATATGATTCCATATTATTATAATACTAATGAATGTTAATTGAAAGCCGGCACGCGGCGCAGGCGCTGCTTTTTAAGGAGACAAAGCTGTATCTACACTTAGATCACCCTCATTTAGTTTTTAATGGCCTTATTTAGTGTTTTATTTGATAGAACGTAGTACATTTCAATTAACATGAATTACTTATGGTAATCGGTTTCAATTTAATATGAAGTAATTCAGGATTTCAACATACTTACATGTAAAATAATTATATCTTGCATCTTACAAATCGCAGGGAACTACAAGAAAAGTTTAGTGTAAATAGTACACACGAACTTGTAAAGATACGCGTGGCTGTAGTTACAATTACCTACAAAGGACCTACGCCAAATATACAGTCTTAGATGATTAAGCCATTTAGGTAAAGGCTCGAATAAAATCATCAATGAGAGTATTGAGAGTCATTTCTAAAAACATGTGTAGGTACGCGAAGTCTACGTGTATTGATCGCGCCAGTCGCCGTAGGCACGCAGGCGTAGCGCAGCGTAGCATGCAGCGCGCAGGCGTAGGCGAAAAACACGCGCTACGAAAACGCGTACTTACGATTACTGACTTCAAAATGCGTGACTTTTTAAGAGCAAATAGATAAATAAACTCAATCCTTTCATAATTATGAAGACCTTACCTACAAAGAACCATAAAAATTTCGAGTATCTTTACTCGATTTTCACTATTTTTGCTTATACCTATTAGGAGGATTTTTTTAATTAGGTATACCTACTATCATTAATTACCTAAGTGTAGGTACTTACCGGGAGCACTGGTGGTAGGTCGTGAGTTCAAACCCAAGCAGGCCCTTTACTTTATGTAAATTATTTCATCACCACTGTTCTCAAAGCGGTAAAGAAAACCAGCATGTCTTAGAACCAATAATTGGAAGACCTGTGACATGTACCAACCTGCACTGGGGCCGCGTGGTGGATTATGGCCCACTCCCTCACACCGAGCGGAGGCCTGTGTCCCAGCAATGGGGACATTATAGGCTGCTGATGATGATGAGGTACTTACCTACATATATACCTACCTACATAAATTACCTATGTTTCTTTAACGACGATTGCAAAACGAATACAAAGAGAACCTTATATTCAATAGCATCTTAACATTAAAGTTAAATAAGAATATAAGGTCTGAAGTTTGCTTGTTTAGGCTACTTTACCGCTTAAATCCTCTTAAGTGAACAGGATCGCCTCTTTTTATGTAATGTTAAGAAAAGACTCCAATGTTCTCATAGTCGTGTATGTGTCTAAGTAATCAAATAACGTTAATACCCATCCTAATCCTTGGATAATGCTTTTGTGCGTCAGTTTCAAGCTCCGCTACGCCCTCGCTCAAATATTTGTTTATCTTTATGCACCCACTCCTATCGCGATCTAAGCTATTGTTGAATTTCGAATATTTTTTTTGTACAAAATAGCTTTTTTATCCAAAAAACGTTCGATGTGTAAGCACGTGTCGGGTGATCGATCACAGAGTACCGTTGAACGCTTAGCTATGAAATCTGTGGCAAAATCATAATCTACACACCCAATACAATAAGTAGTTTTCACGCCGAGGACAGAAACAGTCCTCTCTTTGCATAATGTAATTTTTTATTCCATTAGTTTCAATTTTAAGCTTAAAGGGCTTACATCGCTCTATACCTATGCCCAATGCGCGCGATCCCTAAGTGTGAACATCTGTATTTGCGTATGGCGCTCCCACTCTTACGCGCACTGCTATAAAGCCGTATTCAAATAACTTTAATCGCTTAAGTACACAAATCCATTCTCGCTACTAACGAATTATAATTATTCATAGGCGACACCGACATCAATCCTTTCCATCTACATACAATGTTTGCATAATGCTTGCCCGAACTTTGCTAAGTATAAAATATGGTAAAGCTCGCCAGTCCATCAGCAGTAGCACAACTTATCATGTTTCACAAACGGGTTGTAAGTAAGTACTTCCTCAGCGAAGTTTCAAAGTATGATATCAGATACATCCTGTCACGGATCATAACATAAATTGCTGTAACAATGCCGGGGTTAGTATCCATTAAACCCTTTTATACAGTTTTTTATTGAATTCAGTCGAACGTGTGCATTAGGTAATCAATAAAATTATCCGAACTCACGCTTCCCGAGCGCAATCGGGTGAAAATGTTAAAGCGGGCTCTTCATTTCATGCATGACGGAGTCGCTTGCCGTGACATGTTCTCATGTGACATGTCAATGCGAACACGAACGCGTCGGGACGTCCGACCAAACATGTACCTACTATTGTGCAAATTGAACACTACAAAAAAACATTTTTACAAATATTCAATCTTGCATTAGAGGAAATGATTAAATGTGTAGGGTAATGAAATATCTGGCTGGTGGATTCAATTATCAGCTTAAATGAGAATATAAATTTTATCATGAAGACACTATTACTTTCGGCCTTCCTTTTGCAATCCTAAACACCAAAAGAGAAAATAGTATTTTGTAGTAATTGACGTTACCATAAAATTTTATAAAAATAGGTAAAGAAAACAGAATTAATGGAACATTAACGTCTACACAACAATAGAGTTTTTCATTTCCACCAGATGTGCGATAAACGTTATCAGGAGGGTTAACCGTGACCTCATAAAAAGCAGAATTTATTACATCTCACGACCCTTGCCCCGAAACTAAGACAGCGCACAAAATAATAGAAAAATATCGTAATTAAAATCCAACCCTTCCTGCTCTGTGCTTTTTATGGAGGGATGAAATTGGAGCGAGGCGCGCGTGACGGATGCGATGATATAGTGAGGTCCTGCCTTTGAGTGCCCGGAGTCGGTGAGGGCGGGTCGCACCGCCGCGCCTGTACGGCCTGAGCGATCTTTAATGACTCTGTTACCTCGTTTATTGTAATGTTAACATATGACGACTACAATTAAGTCTCCACGATAAATGCTTGTTTCCGTTCTTTTACTTTTCGGATGAAGTAAAAACGTCTGTTAAAACAGGGAGGTTAACTTTATAACAGGGAACTAGGCATGATACCAAGGTAAAATCCTATTGCCTGTTCTACGTCTACCATTTCATTTGCGGCAGTCTCGTATTGTAATTTATATTAGACATTTAATCTTGGAAGCGCCGGCTCAAGGTTGTTTTGATCAGTTTAAAACCAATTATGACTAAAAGATAAGTACCTATGAGGCCTGTGTAGCTTAAACTAATTTCCGTTGATATTACAATTGTGGATAATGCGAGGGTACTCCTGCTGGCAAATAACAGAAGCTTTGTCTGCGGCAGCGCGGACGTGCGGGGGCGGAGCGTGGACGTGCCACTTGCTCCATCACGTTTTATATTGCTCACTAAGATGGAGCGTAAACTGGCAGCCGATTACGATTGCCGTAATCACTACCTTTATGCAGACGCACATAATTGTCTCTGCCGATACGAAATTCAATCAAACTTGTAATTTTAAAACAATAACATTTCTGAATGCTGATATATCATTGATACAACGCGTAGACACAGACATCCTCAATATTACACTGCTGATGAACAGATCAAACGGAAAAAAATATTGGATATATTTCAATCCACAAATTATTTTTGAAAAGAAACTATTGTGTACTGTAAATGTATTCAGAAACGGATTTTCTTTTATCGAATTACTAAAGTAGAGCCAAACATTTCAATAAAAGTTTTTATAAGAACTTAAAGTTGTACAATGGATTATTGAAGAAAAGGTAACATTACCTTGTGTCATGATATGCCGCCTCCGATTTTCTATGAACCAAACTAAAACGGATCCTTACAGTTGTTGAAATAAGGACGATACTCAAATGAAGTAATATCAGCCCTGCGAGAGGTGCGATGAGCAAGTTGCAATATTGTTTGTTGTTTGTTAAAGTATGCGTGAATAAGAGATCTCAGACAAGTATTGATTGGTATTCAATGGCAGTACGATGAATGGCTGCTTGACAATGCGATCATTCTGCTACGTATGCGTATATTTATTTTATTGTAAAATATAAATATATAGGTAAGATACATTTTCGACAAACAACGTCAATTTCTGAAGTTTTAGATCATTTTGATTTCACTAGTGTTTTTTCCTAATCATCTTGTTTAAACATTAATCCAAGATTAAAATTCCGTGTATTAAACATTTCAATAAATGACTTATCGCCTATTATTCACTTTGGAACGAGAATTAGGCCTAAACTCTATCATCGGGCATAATGGCTTGAGTTTAAAATGGACTTGGATTTTATTTAAAAACAAGTTATTTCGGAGGCTTTTTGGATTGGAGGTGTATATAAAATAAGTGACAATACTGACAATAGTTTAACATGGCTACTACTACAGTGTGCACTGAATAGTTAAGCGGAAGAGCACGCTCCAGCGCGCGGCTTGCGAAGCGCCGCCGACGCCGGTGGTCTCCGCTCACTGCCCATCAATGTCTTCCACTATTCTTATCCATGTAAAGCTCTACTCTCCAGAACTGAAGAATCAATGAAAAGTATTCATTGTATACTCGTTATCCGAGTCTCAATCGAGTGCATCCTACCGGACTGCTTCACTTATTGAGTCTGGTAGACACTACGACGTCGCTCCTTTGTTGGGTATTGTTAGCATTGTCCATTTAGATTTAGATGCGTTTATAATAGTAACTAAGAAACGGCTTCATTTTAAAGAAATCCTTTTAGTAGCGCATACAATTTATTTGAGTAGCAGTTATCTGGAAAAAAATAGGGCAATTTTTATGGACCATCGTACCCCAAAGGTCTCCTGCATACTTTTTCACATGTGTCTCCTTCGCCTTACGCAGTAGCGGTCGCTGACTGCAGAAAGATACCCATTTGCCATTTGTGCATAACGGTCTGTGGCAAATACCTATACGAGTTTCCTTGTCTGGTCAGTATAGAGGTATATATGTCATATTCAATAAAGTTAAATTATTTTGTACAAATTCCGGCTACAGCATTTTTTTTTTTCAGAATTCGCTTTTATTTCATCTTTCGAAGGCGTACCTACTATGGTTGCGTAATTGGGTGGGATGCGGTATAATTTAACCGATTAAATTCATCAGTAATTACTGAATTTGATTTTGTTTGATCCACCCCTGGATCTAGCCAAAATTGATGTTAAATGATTTTTAGTTTCAAGCATTGGTTATTAATTTGTGTTAGTAAGAATTCAGTTTCAAGAGTGGGGGAGGACATAATGCGTGGAACAAGGGTGGCGTCGCGAGAGCAGTCTCATCGTGTATGTGCGCACGCGCCACTTGAGTCTCGTTAGCGACTCGCTCCACCATCAACTAAAACAATACGTTACCATTACGCTAATTGCGCACACACCATGTTTTGTTTTGCACCCACTTTTTATTGTTAAAAAACGTTGACGATTCTATTGTTTCATTAGTTAGTAGAACCAAGTATACCTCTTTTTGATAGACGTTTAGGCAGTCACCTACTTACACCTTTTCTCTAATTGAATCAAAAGAAGGACCAGAAGGGAAACCTTTGGTTCCTAAAGACCTTAGGTTCCTTAGGTTTCTTTGGACCTTAGGTGGAAACGCCGAGGCTTGAAAATTTCAAATTCTCGAGCGCTTTTTTTGCAATTTGCAGTTCAGTGTCAGGTTGTATGTTGATTGAAATATGATTCGCTACCGTAACACATATGTAATTAAACTACATAATTATAATAATTGAAAGCTACCCTATAATTTCCTTTAATCCCAAGACATTACCAAGAAAAATGTAAAAAAAATTCGCTGTTTGTCTTAGGGCTTCCACCTTATGATTGAACTTAAAATTAATGTATCCCCATTCTTTACCTCCCTAATTTGACCACTAAGCAGTACGAAAAAAGCTTGGCTAAAGGCACCACACGTAAATTGTATTGACAGGAAATAATCACATTTGTGTTAATCACTTATGTCTTGACTGCAATTCAATTGATAAAAAAACCTTTTGTTCGTACTTGGTAAATCAATTAGAAACGTGTAGCCGCTTAATTTGTTCCTATTTGATCTACAATGGGCATATTGTGAGGAGTAACGCCAAGCGACACAAGCCAATGTGTCGGCAATTAAGAACCGGCGCAGGAGCATTTAACGGCTAATGTGTCTATTAACAAATGTATTTGCCGTGTTGAAGCGCGTTCGTAAATTCCACAAACAACTGAGCAGTTGGCTCGTGTCGCCGTTAAACATATATATCATTCGGCTCTAAATTGTCTAAACATGATAGTTTTGTTTTTGCTTGAAGGAATGAAGAGTTCTAATGAATCCTTTATAGGTTCGTATGTAGATAGCAGAAATACGTGACTGTTACGAGTTACTTTACTTCTTTTTTTTTACTTTAGGATTGTTATTTCTTGTCGAATTTTGAAGCGGTTAGTAAAAAGTTAACTGAAAAATAATATTTTAAGCCACCAAGCTTTTCATTAGTCGGGTAACTTCTACATAATTAGGTAGGCAATCTAGCCTATATGTTCATCATGTTTCAAAAATCGCCTAAGTCATACTAATTACTAGATAGATACTAAATAAAAACATGGTTAATCCATACTAATCCACACTATCCACACTATATTATATATAATTATATTATATATCCATATCCATACTATCTACACTAATCTACATCTACACTATCTACACTATCTACACTATCTACACTATCTACACTATCTACATCTACACTAATCTACACTAATATTATAAATGCAAAAGTAACTCTGTCTGTCTGTCTGTCTGTCTCGCTTTCCTGCTAAAACTATTGAACCGATTTTAATGAAATTTGGTACGCAGATAGTTTAGAGCTTGAGAAAGGACATAGGCTACTTTTTATCCCGGTAGTATGTTCCCGCGGGATAATTTCCGACCTCCACCCGGGCGAAGCCGCTGGCAAAAGCTAGTATTATAAATTGGAAAGTGTGTATGTCTGTTTGTCCATCTTTCACGGCAAAACGGAGCGACGAATCGACGTGATTTTTTAAATGGAGATAGTTGAAGATATGGAAAGTGACATAGGCTACTTTTTGTCTCTTTCTAACCCCCCACTTCCCTAAAATGGGGGGTGGAACGCGCTAATCTCAGGAACGACTGGTTCGAATTGAAAAAATCTTTATGAGTCGGGTAGCCTATTTATTGAGATAGGCTATAGGCTATCTAACATCACGCTACGAGCAAAAGGAGCGGAGCAGCAACAAAAAAAAACGGACGAAAACTGGCAGGCTGCGATGCGACGGGAAGGGTCAGGGGAGCAAATATTTGACGCGGACGAAGTCGCGGGCAGAAGCTAGTACCTATATAAAACAAGAAAGTTTCTACAAACCCACATTGTATTTCATACATTTATTTTTCCCTTTTTGCTCTTTTGAGAACGGAACTATTCATTCAGAAATACGATCAGCATCAGAGAACAGATTTTAAAATGAATAAAACAGGGAAGCGAGCAGATGCTTGGGAATGTCGTCTCAGAAAAGTAACATAGTAAATAGCTACAGAAGGTATTAAAACAACATTCTTCGATTGCATCATCTGTCTCCGAAAGCAATATATTAGTTGACAGACGCTCGCGCCGGGCGGCTCGTACACAGTCGGCCGCGCCACCCGCGCCGCCACGCGCCCTTCGAGACAGCTCCTCGTAGTGTACGAGGAGCTGTCTGTGACGAGACTAATAACTTAACCCCCTTTTGTTTTTCTATATAAAGCGCTCAGTTTATTTATGAGATCTACCGATTATGCTCTGACACGCGTCTCGGCCTAATCGCTCTCAACAAAATGAAATCTCTTAAATATCTCGAGCTTTTGTTAAACAATAATTGGGCAAAACTAGAATTGATGATTTCATTCTAAGCGGCGATAGTTAGCTTAGAATTTCATTGGGAAAGTTGTAATGGATAATGAACAGGTTTGTTTTTGCACCATAGCTGGAAACTTACAATCTAGACACGCGGTAGCGAGTCAAGCCAAGTTCAAGTAACAGAACTGGCGAGCAGCACCGTGTGTAATATTACACGAACCATTTGGAGCCACTTTTGACCCCCTTATAACTCAAAAACTGTTTCACATAAACGTATCAAATTTGGCTCGTATAGTGAAACCTGCGTGATACATATGTGCTCCAAATTTCATAAACATATCCCAAACGGTTATTTAGATATTAACGTCCAAAAATCTACATTTTTATCACTGACTGACCTATACATCAAAATTCTAACCCAGTTCCAGATGACCTAGAAAGTTCAATTTTGGCATGTAGATAGGTAATTAGGTGAATACAAAGGAATAAATCAGAAACTGGTAAATTTTTATCATTTTATTATAATTTTTCACTTAATTGATTCTATTAGGAACACATAACAAAAACAATTTGGTATTAATTTTGTTATAAATTTGTTATAAATAAGTACCTTCTAATAATTTATGTACAAAAAGTAATGATATCCCATCTAAAACATAAATGTGAAATGAGAACCAAGTTCAATATTATGATATATGCCTTGGTTGTTGACTTCAACGACAAAAGAAGTGAGATCTAAATGGGTGCCAAGTTCAATGGTCAGTCCTGAAATTTATTTATAACTACATAAAATATCATTTCTTCTTATAACTTAGGATAATATATTGTTGCCAAAGGTCTGACTTGGCTAGTTTTCATATACGAATTATATTATAGCCTTCGCAAGTTCTAAACCTGTTACTTATCGGTTCTTATTTATTATTTCGAAAATATGGCTTGCTGGTAGAAACTAGCCATCCAAAATTCGTATATGAGAACTAGCCAAGTCAGACCTTTGGCTACAATATATTAACCTAAGTTATAAGAAGAAATTATATTTTATGTAGTTATAAATAAAGGTAGTAGATATACTGTGAAATACTAACTAATAAAACATGGGAATAAACGAATAGAAAATAGTTACTATTATTTTGATAATCGCCCCGTCTACGCCGTAGCCCGTAGCTGTTTTGCTACGAGACCTGAATTATTAGATTAGAAATTAATTTGTGACGATTCATAGTGTGATTTGCAATGCTGTTATACCCCTGATTATACATGGAAGAAGAGTTACAAGGGTGTTCTCCCCGAGTTCCAAGTTCCCCAAATCTTCTATTATAAACTAAAACTGGCACAAGTCTGTCTAGACCAAAATCGTGAATGGTACAGTCACCGAATCAAAGCTTTTTTTTTTTTTTTTTTTTTTTTTCAGGATGGGAAATCATCAAATGACTTCTCCCGCTCTGGGCGGAGCGGGAGGGCGTGTCAGACTTTTACTGACTAAAACCCACCCGTGTTCCATCAGTTGCCCATTTGCCAGGGTCACGGTATCTCCTTCGAACAATCACGCGACCCCGGCAGGCATCGGTCCTAGTAGACCCCTACAATGCTGCTGACATCTCTTTGAGGCGCGCGTGGAACACTGCGCGCCGTCGACCCGAGCTTGGTCCTTACCGGGCGGCGAGCTACCCATTGCTCGCCACCCGCAAGCTCGCGCCTACGGTGGCCGGGAGTCCGCTATTGAACCGAATCAAAGCTTACGTACGTATTGTTGAATGTTATTTGTACTCGGAAGAACCAATGGGGTACAACACGTTATCTTCTCATTGCAATTTTCCTTTTATTCGTTAAATATTATTAACATTATGCAGTACTGATAAGTAGAACACAATTTTTTTTTTTTTTTGTAACTATTTTATATTTCACTAGCTTCTGCCGGGACTTCGTCCGCGTTAAATTTCTTTTTTGCTCGACCCTTCCCGTCGCTTCGAATCGTCTACCCATGCGATTTTCCCCGTTTTTGCAACATTTTTCATTACTGCTCCGCTCCTCTTAGTTGTAGCGTGATGTTATATAGCCTATAGCCTTTCTCGATAAATAGGCTACCCAACACAAAAATATTTTTTCAATTCCGACCAGTAGTTTCTGAGATTAGAGAGTTCAATCAAACAAAGAAACAAACAAACTCTTCAGCTTTATCATATTATAAAATATATTAGTATAGATATTGTGCGTTTTGTTTGTGCAAAATAAACAATTTTTCTGTTTTCTTTATTTCTTTCTTTCTTAGATAACAAACGACGTTGTTCTGTAGTTAGTTATTTTATTCCTGAAAGTGAAGAAAATTCAACGCGTCTTAGAAGTTTCTCCTATTCCTCGACAGACTATTTCACAACCTGAGATACAACACCCCAACACGGGATACAACAACCTTGTGACATGTAACACTGATGAACCCAACACGACACAAAGAAAGTCAAGTGATTAGTAAGACATTGCACAACACTGGAAAATGTTACAATTCCATATCAAAATCTAGAAAGAAATGAAGTGTGCCTGCCTAGGTGTAAAAATCAATGTGCAGCAAATATTGTTTTATGTTTGCAATCGTTGTAGTCTATAGTTTACAGACAAAAAAAAATCACGGGTCTTAAAGGTAAGGAAAAGAGAAAAAATAAAGAAAAGTTTTCGATAAATAATTATATTTGAAGTTTTGCTTTCTGACATGCACACTTTAAATATGCTATCTTGTTGTTAAATAGTATTATTTCGATGTAGGTTTCTGATGGCTCAGCCATCGGGCAAGTTTCGCTTGCAAGGGTAAGGATAGCGTTGACATAATATGCTTTTGCACCCCGCTTTACGGATATGCTACAGTTTAGGCACCTTGTCATAATTTTGATATAGCCGAATCGTAGAGCAAAAAAGATGAATCCTTTATGAGTAGCAATAGTAATCGGGTTTTTAAGAAGTCAGTCCGTATAGAATAGTAATGGTCGTTAAAACTGAATTCAATAATCGTACAGTATACAACTGAATTGTCTATATCGCATGAGCAATTAGGGATGGTGAATAGCGATCTGAGATCGATAAATCGACTATTTGTGGCTTCTCAAACCTAACACGCTAAAATCGAAATCAGTTGTCTATACTGAATAACAATGCAGTAGCAGCAATGGCGGTGACAGTGGTAACGACTTCCGAGTTTAAGTCGTAGGTTCGACCCCAGACAGGCGCTTTAGTTTGTGAAAATTATTTCATCACCGCAAGAAAAAATCGAAGACATGTGACATACCAAACCGCACCGAGCTCTTGTGGTGGATTACGGCCCATTCCCTCTCACTAAGAATAGGCCTGTGTTTCAGCAGGGGGAACATTAGGCAGACTATGATGATTATGACAAGTCAACTGTAGAACCATATTTTTCAATCAATTATGTTACTTCAGAAACAGAACTGATATTAGGGATTAAAACAAAAAGCCCTTCTTTTGTTTGATTAAAACAAAAAAAGGGCATACTAGTAAAAGAGGAAATGCATTTATGAGAATAGCAGAAGCAATTAACATACTATTTATTCAAGCATTTTATCCTTGCCTTAAGCCGGATTATTATAACCATGGTTAATAAGACCTTATTTTTTAAAATCTTAGTGTAAAAACTATAATCCTGCACAAGTCCCTATAGGGGAGACCGAGGCGAGTTGTGACAGAGGAGAGTTGTGACAAAGCCAATTTCTCGGAACCTATGACCGTTAGCGAGCTGGCAATAGCGCACGATTGTTTCTTTAGAGACACGCTACTTGACGCAGTACGCGCCAGGGATGCACTTGCACGACAAGCGGTTGCGTCTGCATGGACAAAAACACGAAAAGTAAGTTTTTTATCAAAATTTTGATTGTATTTATGTCGTGACATATTACATTCACGTGGTTATTCTATTTTTGCTTATATTGTGTGGTTTTTGAAGTTTCAAAGTGTGGCATTGTCTTGCTGTGTTTGCATTTTGTTTCGAAATTACGAATTATTATTCTGACAAGGTCGTGATTTTTGGTACCTAGGAGAGTTGTGACACGCTGTCACAACTCTCCTATTTAAGTTTACTTTCTAGTTAGCTTATTTTACTTGCTTTTTGCAATGTTCTTTTGCTGTTTACATGATAAAGTGTTCATGCTATACTTACACTTTAATTCATGATTCTTTATCATCCTCTTTATTTGTTTCTATATTTACACTATTCATGCTTTACTTATTTTATTTTATTTATATGTCTACACTCAGCAAATCGATCTGAATACGATTTATTAACTTTTTTTTTTTTTTTTTTTCGCTTTTGGCAATTGAGCCGATGTCGACTATTCTGCCAGAGTCACGTTTATACATTAGCGTAGCGCGAACTGTCGACTTTGAACTTTGTTTACAGATTCTGTTAGTCGTGAAGTTAGTCATATTTAAAATTTTAAATTATTGTCGTTTAAAAAAGTTGTTAAAATTTGAATAATTTTGGGGGAGAAGTGAAATAGAAGGGAATGAAAGTTAGTTGGGAGAGGAATGTTACACTTGGAAATTTCTTCATAGAGGTCGAAGGATTTGGTATTCAAGGAGCAGGAGAAAAATATATGGTCCAAAGTACCGTCTGCAAGACCGCATTCACAGAGGGAACTATCCTTAACATGGATCTTTTTCAGAAACACTGGGCTACAACAATGTCCAAGTCGCAATCTGCAAAGCGAGGAAACAGTTCTTTTGGCCAATTTTGGGTACTTAAAAAACCAAGGCTTCGGCTGGATGTCAGGCTGTATGGATGAATAGTAGATACCCTTGACTTTTGAGGACTCATTCCACTTTTTGGTCCATGAGTCGAACAGTTTGGGTTTGGCACCATTTCGCAAATCGTAGTTATGGGCTACGTAGTGCTTTCGATCAACCAGATTTGATGTGGCATACTTTGCTAACGAATCAGCGCACTCGTTGCCAACAATCCCTGAATGACCAGGGATCCAGGCTATCTCGATATCTAAGCCGTTTTGGGAACAGTCAAATAACAAGCTCTTAATATCTAAAATGATTTTACTATGGGTTTTACTACGAAGTTGATTCTGTTTTAGGGCCTGAATACTACTGCGGGAATCTGAGAAAATAACTGCTTTTGTAATTTGGTGTGACTTGATATAGTGTATGGCTTCTAAAATGCCAATACACTCCCCTGTAAAAACTGATGTTTCTGGTGGACATTGAAAGAGTAGGGCAATTTTGGAATTTTGAAAGTATACAGCTACTCCTGTACATTCTTTTGGTGATAATTTTGATGCATCCGTAAAGAAAAAAATCCATCCTTCCCAATAACGTTTGATGGCTAACTCAAAGTCACGTCTTGCGTTTTGAGAATTCTTCGAGATTCCCAGTCCCAAAACGGCCTTTGGTTCGAAATGGATCGTTTCATATGCAGCGGAAAAGACGGGCAGGATTGGATATTGACAAACAGGCGAGGAGAGGTTTTTAAGCTCTCTGTACCTATTTATCAATAGTGGGACTGTTTTATTTTTCCAATAGGGAGTGTTATTGAAGGAAAGGTCAATTTGCTCTAAAATTGGACGTAAGGGATGGGATGAAAGAGAAAATATTATTAACTTAAAAATAGCTGAAATAAAATATTAACTCAAATTTTCATGTTGTGACAAGCCAAATTGTCAACTGTCAGTTACTTTTCTGCTTAGTCTATGAATGGCTACTTTTTGGTTTATATAATTTAAATTATTTTTATCAATATGTCTAGCTATTTGATTTTATTAATTATTACGATTGTTTACTAAATAACTTAACTTAAAATTATATTTATAAAATTCTTTACGCACTCTTGCCGCTGTTGGACGGTGGATGGGTGACCATCGTTACATACCAAGACCTGTCCGTGCCTCGGAAAGCACGTTAAGCCGTCGGTCCCGGCAGTCTATCGTAGATCTTAGACAGTTGTTACGGGTCGTCAGAAGCCCGCAAGTCTGACAACCAGTCTTACCAAGTCATATCTTATTACCCAGTAACTGGGTTGTGGAGGTGAGATAGGCAGTCGCTCCATGTAAAATACTGGTAGCTGCATCCGGTTAGACTGGAAGCCGACCTCAACATAGTTGGGAAAAGGCAAGGCAGATGATGATGATAATGATGAAGATTGAGCTAACGGATTGCTAGCTAGATACATGCACTTCCAACACAGCCTAAATTCTTCCCTTACATACCGTCCCTACATTTTTCTCTATGTATATGTATTTCTCTATCTCTATAATTCTATCTGTGATTTTTTTGAAACATTCATACTTTTTTCAATTAAATTAAATATTCCCTATAAATCTGAACGAAATGGCATGCATTTATTGAAAAAAGTATGAATATTAAAAAAAAAACACATAGAATTATTGATAATTATGTAATCTGTTTGTATAAAAAAAGTCATGAAAATAATTTCGTTTTTATATTTTGAGTAGACCTTACTTCCTGAATTTATTTCAGATGGTATTAAACTATAATACTAAAATATGCACTGATAGAATTCAAGAATTGATGTGTATGCGGTCTAGTTTCACATATATTTTTTGCGTAACTAACTTGTAGTATTTGAAAGCGTAGTAACAGATTTAAAAGTCACGAAATCATGAATCTGCCCCTTAACGAGAGCTTTTATTAATCAAGTTTTCAAATATTTCAATTGAACATTGTGACCCCTCATTTTCATCTGCAGTAATGAGATGCTTCGAGTTGCGATTTGAAGAGGCATTCATTGAATTGTCGAAAATATTGTGCCTTTCTCATCGAACTGCGTACAGTGTCGCATTGCTTGTCATTTAAATATGCAATACAGTGTAGGGTGACACATCACTCACGGGTGCGCGACGGACCATTGTCATTGTCGAGTCAAAACAAAGCTCTCAGCTCTACAAGCATCAGATGAATGTTGGCGATATTTTAAATATTATTATTATTCGTTGCTACGTTTAATAACTTTTTGTGGTCTACAGTCGTAAAATACCGCAACAGCGAAGTTTCTAAAGATAATTCAGATTCTTAGGAATGACGGCAATGGGTGTCGGGACGAAGAGTTTGCGGTTTGGCCGGCACTGCGCAGTCGTCGGTCGTGGTCGTCGATGAGATGGCTGCGTTCACGTGTAATTTCGCGGTTTCTTTCAAATATGCGGACATTATTATTGTGCTGGCGAAAGCGGTTGTAAATCAAAAATCTCATTAGAATTGCAACGGGTTTAAAAACATTCTAGCAACGAGGTTCATCGCTTGACATTTGAATTAGTGCCCAATTTTTTGCAACCTTCTAACAGAAAGCACTTCAGAAGGAGGCTTAAAGACTCATTTTTATGAGAGAGTCCTGGACCAACATATCGAAACTATAGGTAGTCAGCCCCAACAAGATAGATAGACACGGGCAAGGACCCTTTTTAATGTCTTCAACCTTTATTTCCTAATATTGAGTCCAAAACATAATATACAATACAATAATTTTGGGACTACCTATGGAACATAGTATACAATCTTTTTGGGGCTACCTATGGATTATATGGATCACTCAAAAACTCAATTCAACTCTGATCTACAACAAAACTCTTTAATAGGAGAAGTAGTTATTACACTGTTGGTATTTTCAATAATCACAGAAGCGTTACACGATGATATGCTCAGAGTGTAACTCGACGCCTGTCGGTTACTATCGAAAGGTAACTATTTGATAGATCGGAGACCACACGTGTTGTGGTCGGCTGACATCATTTCTCTCAGCTATCACACACAAGACATGCGGTGCACTCAACTGGAACGGGGACTTATTTTACTTTGGAACTACGAGTCGAGTTACTAGGGGTAGTACCTGCCGTAGCTTATATCAATACCTATGTACAGTCACGGAAACTGATTGTTTAGCCAGCCGTAGATATGAATTACTGTTACTTTTACATATCCTCCAAATAGACACAAACTAATTGGGTACCTAAAAATGTTTTTAGCACTTCGTGTAATAGCGAAGATTGTCTATTACCTAGGGGAGACCGAGGGGATTTGAAACAAAGGCGATTTGAAACAGTGTTGATTTCTCGAAACTTAAAACCGTTAGCGAATTAGCAATGTTGCATAACAATCACTTTTCTTAGCCCGCTAACGTGTCAGTTTGCGTCGGTGGCTTAAGTCGTATGGTTGTGGAGTTCTGCGTGCCATGTGACAAAAATCGTGAAAAGTAAGTTTTTAACGTATTTTTTCAACACACTTGCTCGTAAAGTGAGCCTTATTATATCGTTCTTAGGGCCATAAACCGAACTATAACATACACGTGCATAATAATATTACACACTAGTGCATAATAGAATGATCCCTACAAAGTTAAGTTAGTACCTAACTGCAAATTATATGCGAGTAAACAGAGCATTTTCAATTTAACCGGGTAATACAGTTTTTTTTTTTTTTTGTAACAACAAAGAGGTTTTATGCCACCGAAAATCTATTTACATTTTTGAAATAAATAAATGTGTCCCTAATTAAGACGAAAAAACATTTATTATTATCAAATTATTTATAATTCACAATAATTTCTTATAAAATATTTGCATTTTATCACAAAAATTATCATTTTGAAGTAGGCTGTATAGCTGTAATCAATCAACTTACATTTGGCGCGTGCAAAAAAAAAATAATTGCGCGCCATTTCCCAATTTTCCCCTAATTTTCATATTTTGTTTGTATCGCATTTGTTGCTGTTATTTGTTTTTTCCTCGCAAGTGTGTTGAAAAACGTCGTATGATACACGTGTGTATTGATGATTACCGTCCTCGGCTCTCTTAAGACCCTCACCTGACGGCTCGGGTCTCAATGGCGCCTCAGCGGTAATCACCAACATTACACACTTGTACCATAATGTACTATTACGATGTCTGTATTTTGATAAGGGTTTTGTATTTTGGTTTAAGTTACATATGTTTCGAAAGCTCATTAACTAAAGGTTTATTATATTTGTTTGGTATAATTGATTTCTATGTATTTTCTTCTTGATCGTGGATTGAATAAAAATTGGGAGGCTTTTTCTTACTGAGGAGATTTGAAACAGACATTGTTTTTGGTGATTTAATTTGTTTCAGAATGCCTAATGATCATAAAACAAAGACATACAGAGGTATAGCGAGTCGTGAAATATATGATCTCACTACAGAAGAAGTAATTTTGCGATTTTATTTTTTTTAAACATATCAGTATAAGTTTGTTTCGTACTTTAAAAGTTTAATTTTAATAAATATCTTTAAATTATATCATAATGTTTATTTTACAACCGTAATCATTCTTAAAAATCATATGTTTCAACTCTCCTATGACCTATCGATTGGTACAAATATCATACGATTTCTGTCTATAGTATTTGGTGTATGAAACAAAAAGTGAAAATTGTTTCAACTCCCCTCGGTCTCCCTTATCTTAATTTTTGAATGTTCCGCTCAATATTTATCATTTAAAGTTCTACTCATTGCTGACCGACAACAAGTTCTACCGAATAATAATCACTGACTAAGTAAGTTAGTAAGAACAAGACGAAGAGTGGCAAAGAAGATAGAAGAGGGTATTTAATATACTAACTAGGATAATACAAACTCGCTTTTCGGGTGTTTTTAGTTCTTCTAAATTAGGTAGTTCCACAATGGATTTTCGTGCGGGTTGCACCATAATTTAGAAAATGTATTCAGGAAGATTTATATGTACACACGGATATATATCAAGATATAATTTTAGTTTTAGTTCAGCACGCATTGTATAGAATTTTCATACAATGAGAAGTCAGCTTATACTGGAAATGTACCTATTGTAACTCGATTTGTGGCTGTGCGTACATAGGTTATACTGAAAGTTTTAGAAAATGAAAAAAAGGAATGATGCAGAAGCCTGTTAATATTAGAGTGTAGACGCCAAACTTCAGTGGGGATCACATATATCAAGCCTAGCGGGAAGGCTCAGTTCGGCCGCCTACGCTGTAAGGAAAGTTAGACAGTTCACGGACGTTGATACAGCTCGATTAGTCTATTTTAGTTATTTTCATAGCATAATGTCCTACGGCATTCTGCTATGGGGCAAAGCCGCGGACATTCAAAATATTTTTGTTCTTCAAAAACGAGCTGTTCGAGCGATTTACCAACTAGGTGCTAGAGTTTCTCTGAGAGATTTGTTTAAAGATATTGGTATTCTTACGGTGGCATCACAATTCATCTTCGCCAACATCTTATATATAATATTAGGCAAAATATACACTTGTACACTAAAAACAGTGATTTTCATAATATTAATACTGGAAATAAGGACAAACTACGAGCCCCCTTTCACCGGCTTCATAAGGTTCATAATTCTTTTGTTGGTCTTGGTATTACCTTTTATAACAAGCTTCCCTCTGCTTTGCTAGATTTGCAGTTTAATGAGTTTAAAGCTAAAGTAAAATCCAACCTTTGTTCAAAGGCATACTATTCTATCAACGACTACTTAAACGATTAGAATAGCTGGTCGCTGTGATTAACTCAAGACAATGTTTATGTTCTTTCAAATTAGCTTTCCTACCGACAGTTTATATGGGTAGTTCATATAATTGTTTATTTTTTATTTAACTGATTTTTTAAATTTATTTTTATTTTATTTTAATTTCATTTACTGTGGACATAATCTACTCATTACAATGATTTTAAATGAGTTGTATTGCAACATGTAGTTAGCTAGCGACCTCGTCAGCTGTTCATAATATTCTTGCCTGACCAACCGGCAGCAAGTTCGTCATGCTCCCTTAGATGTCACTGCTTGCGGTAGTGTCGGGGGTCGGGTTACCACCTTCCCTCAAATATGGCGAGGGGGGTAATGGCTGACCTTTGCGTTATGCTCGTGAACGGGTGCTGCTTGTGGTGACTGGTCGTCTTGCTGACCATGGTTTTTGTTATTGTTACTTGTATTAACTGTTATTTTATTTTAGTCCGGAGGACTTAGTTTAACTATTGTAACTTCAACTTAGCTGTATGTATCAATTTGCATCGTTGAATATGTAAGCGGGCACGCCCTTTATGCCTGGAGGCTTTATTTACATTTTAAATTCTGTTTACGATTTTGTTTTATTATTTGACGACGCACTATAGATTGACGCCGAATTGTAAAAAACAAATGATAAATGAATTCATTACAAATCTACAAATTTCCAAAGAGATACTAATTAGAAATTTTAAAAAAATTTCATCGGCTGCTTTTTTACTGGCCTATTCTAGTAACTTTCAGTGTGACCCCCGTAGTTACACAGAACACTGAACTCACACAATCTCAGTCTAATTTTATTATTAACTAGCTTCTGCCCGCGATTCCGTCCGCATCAAATTTTTGCTCCTATGATCCTTCCCGTCGCATCGAATTGCCTGCCAGTTTTCGACCATTTTTCGTTGCTGCTTCGCTCCTTTCAACCGTAGCGTGATGTTATGACATCATCATCATCATCATTACAGCCGTAAGACGTCCACTGCTGGACTTAGGCCTCCCCCAATTTGGGGGGCTTTGCCATAATCGCCACGCTTGGCAGGCGGGTTGGCGATCGCAGTATGGTGGTAAGATACATAGAGAACGCTGCTGCCCATTCTCTAATAAGTCCCCTAGTCGCCTTTTACGACACCCACGGGAAGAAATGGGGTGGTGTTATTCTTTACGTCCGGCACCACACGGTACAATAAAAATAATTTTCCAATTCGGACCAGTAGCTCCTGAGATTAGCGCGTTCCACCAAACAAACAAACTCTTCAGCTTTATAAAATTATTAGTATAGGTGTAATACTTAGATAATTATTATATATTTATAGATTAGTATTAAAGCTAGATATTTCTCAGAAGTCTACTGTACACCTACCCACCCACCCATTCGAAAAAGGGGCGGGTCGCTGCTACCTAACCACTTATACAATAAAATTAGATACATATAGGGGAAATTTGATCTCTTTCAATTCAATGCACCATGAGCATCGAATTTATTTAATTTTGGCTAACTCAGCGTAGTAGAAAATTAGGTAAGTATATACACAGACTTTCATAATTCTACCCATAATATCTCTTGCATCTTGCTATGGCCAACGATAAAACGTGTTTTATTTTTGTAGTAAATGAGCGTAACATAAGCTCATGAAATCGAGGTCGATCCAGTCGCGGTTACCACAGGAAACCGCAAACTATCCATCTAAATATCTACAGTGCAACCAGAGTTGTGTTATTTTTTACTTAGTTGAACATTGAACAGCTGAAATAAAAAGATGTAACTTCTGTTCAAAACCCTCTATAGACTATTTACAACATTATTAGTAGAGATACGACGAACTTATCTATCATTGCTGAAATTTAAAGAAATAATGTTGTGATACTAATCCCTCCTTGCTAAGAAAAGAAACGCTTTTGTGGTTACCTTAATAAATTCCTTGCTTTCAGCCTGGACTAAAAAAAATTAAACTAAGCGACTAAAGTAGTCACGGTGCGCGTACGGATGCGTCGCTGGAAGAGGGCGGCAAGGTAAGAGCTTGATCGGAATGATAAAAAAAACCCTAAGCGACTTACTCCTTTAAATCAGTTAATAATGATTATCTTTCTTTATTTTATTATTTGTTAGTAAAATAAATAAAAGTACCCTGTTGGTTTGACAAAAGGGATTATTAAAAGCACAGGGTGGCAAATGCTATACATTTTAATTTTTGTCTACTCAGCGCCATCTATCTACGAGGACATAAATTAAAAATGAACAATGTTGCCAGCGTATATCCATAAAGTAATTGGTAGTATATATAAGTAAAAGGGGAAGCGCATAATCTTCGATTTTGATCTATTGTGAGTTAGTTAATATTTTTCTGTTTTTTTTTTGCATTTTCAAATGTTCCTTGATCATTGCATTTTATGAATGCTTTGTTCATATTGATAAAAAATTAAACTATTAGTAGAATTTACAACAGGCCACAGGGCGATATTGAAATTTTATGTGTTCCCCGCCACGTTCAGGAATTACTTTCCAACACAGTTTATTTCAATTCATTATTTAGATATTTACTGAATACTGTAGAAAAAATTTAATTGTTTCGGGATGTACTTAGCTGAGAATAAGAGTAGTATGTTTAATGATTACGACTGAAGGACATGTATCCATGGTCAGGAATAAATTAAAAAAAAAAAAAAAAAAAAAAAAAAAAATGTCAATACAAAGATGTCTGCGGTTGCGCATGTTTTTGTAATTATTTCGTTTGCTTCCCGATTTTGAGTGTAAATTACGCGAGTTTAGTTCGCTACTCCGTATTTACTAAAAGTCTTGGAAGATTAACATTCCCTTAGTGTCTGTTCTTTCTAAATTACGTCGAGTTGAGTCCCCTGTGTTCCTCTGTGATTGAATCGAACCGAATTACTTAGGCCCCCCGTAAATTGGAGTTTGGACCATATAAGTTAAGTGTTTTGTGTTTAAATAACATATCATTCTACGCTCGACGCCCGCCTTGGAAGGTCGTTACGCTGCCGCTCCGCTGCGCGTATCCCCTCCACCGCTCGCCGCTCGCTCGCCCGTCAGTTGTGCTCCGTGCGCCACGCTGCGTAGTCGCCCCGACTACTCTCCGCTATTTTGCGATTTAAATTTATTTAAATCGCAAAATTCGGATTCCTGTTTCTTTATCAGACTCAGTCAAAAACGTGTGTTGTGTTGTGGCCCCTTCAGGGCAAATCCACAGTTTCGTGGTCACTCGGTGGATACCTTAACGGTGCCAACGAAGCCGAGTGGGTGCAGACCCAACGCACCCGTCTATCCCCTTCAGGGCTAGACGAAAGTTGGACGGGTCCCGGATCGCTGGCCTTGGGGGCTTCCCTCGTCAGCCCCGGTGACAGTCTTCCCTCCACAGCCGCGTACTAGTGCCGCGGGTATATCTATACCCCCCGCACTAGACTGGTCGGGTACCTTCAGTACCCATCGCATGACCGGTTAGGAACCCGTTCGCACAATAAGATTGGCGACGGGAGTCACTCTTAGGGCTCACCAGGATCACCTCCCTGTCTATACCCGACAGGGAGTGTAACACTCACCCCCGGCATCCCACCGGGGATTAGGCTACGTAGGAGTAGGGTTTTGGCGTCAGGATCACTCTCATGAGTGATTAGGTCCCCCCCACCCCTTAGTTTTTACACTCCCCGGGAAACATGGTGAAAACCACAACTCCCGAGGAGAGACAAGCCCTCACCGAGGCATTCTGGGAACTCGTGGACGATGACCGCGAGTTCGTAGTTTCATTTAAAAAAAGATGGAAGGCGAACAAGGAGAGGAAAGCCAGAGCCAACAAGTTAGTCGCTGTTTTCAGCGACGCACTTGAGACTCCGACTATCCCCTCCTCCATCGCCCCGGTAGACGATCTTCCGGAGTCAATGGACACGGAAGATCACCCAAACACTTCCTCAGTCACTCCCCAGGCTGACTCAAGCCCCTCCTCGTCCTCGGACGCGGAGGCGTATGAGTTAGTCTCCCACACAAAGGGCAAAGGGAGCAAGAGGAAGAAGAGTAAGGATAGCAGCTCAGCCCCAGCCGCTAAAATCATAGCGGCTGAGGACTCCGCTCCTCCGTCCCGCGCCCCCACCCCGCAGGCGACCTCCGCCAACGCGTCCGACCCCCTCCCCGATACGCAGGCGACCCCCGCCACCGCGACCGCGACCATCCCCCCCACGCCGCCGGCGACCGCCGCCACCGCGTCCCCCTCCCGTCCCTCGCCTTCAACCTCCGCGAAGGTTGCCGCGCCCCGCGCTAACGGTAGCGCCCCGACCGCAAACTCTGGCTCAACCACCGCCAGGAAACTCCCTCCACCGCCCCCTGTATTTATACAGGACAAGGCCAAGTGGACGGAGGTGTCCAAATGGTGCGTTGACCAGAGGGTCAACTATACCAGTGCCCGTGCCACCCAGCAGGGCATTAAGGTATCGGTACCGACCTCGACCGACTACCGCGAGCTGACCAGGCTCCTCTCTGCCAGGAACGTGTCCTTCCACACGTATTCCTTGCCCGAGGAGCGACTGACCAGGGTGGTGATCCGCAGAATCCCCTGCGAAATCGCCACCAGCGAAGTCAAAGCAGACCTCGAAAGGCAGAACGTGCCTGTCTTAGAGGTCCACCGTATGCACAGAGGCAGACAAGGCATGGCCTTTGATATGGTCCTGGTGGTGTGCCCTCCCACGGAGGGTCACCACCCCATATTCAAGGTCAGGGCAGTCTGTAATCTGTCTGGTCTCAAAATAGAAAAGCCCCGCAAGTCAGGCATCGTTGGCCAGTGCCACAGATGCCAACTTTACGGGCACTCTGCGTACAATTGCTACGCTACTCCCAGGTGCGTCAAGTGCCTGGGAGATCATGGTACAGCCGACTGTACCCGGCCTAAAGACCGCACCCTCTGCACCGAGCCACCCAGTTGCGTGCTCTGTAAAGAGTCCGGTCACCCGGCAAACTACCGGGGCTGCCCGAAAGCCCCAAAGTCATCTTCCCCTAAATTGGCGCAACGTTTTGACGCTCGCCAGAATAGGGAATCCCCCCCGGCCAAACTCCCCGTGAGACTGGCCCCACAGCGTCCTTCCCAATGGCCTCTCTTGAGCTCCCAGAAGGAATTCCCCGCTCTGGCCTCCTCCAGGCCCAAGCCCGCTCCCATCCCTCCTTTAACGGACCCGCGTACCCGCGCCCACGCGCCCCTTACGCCCCCCGGTTTCCCCGCGACCGCACCCGCCGCCCGCGCCGCGGCCCCTCCCACTGCCCCTATGGCAGGACCAGCCCCGGCTCAGAGGAAAGGTCAGGCTCCCCTCGATGCGTTTAACGTAATCACGGGGACCTTTAACACCTATAGCACGTTCCTCACCCCGCGCGCCCAACAGATGGCCCAGGAACTAGTCGCCGCCGGCGGTAACTTGTTCCGCATTCAATCGATCTATGCTGCGTATCCCGAGATCACGCAAGCAATTCACCTCATGAACTCCCAACGCCCCTATTATGGATAGTCGAGGAGTATTAACTAGACTTAAACCCCGTTCCCTAAAATTAGGCTTCTTCAATGCCAATGGCATTCACGGCCAACGTGATGAGATCGCCACGTTCCTCCGCGACCATCACGTAGACATTTTACTCATACAAGAGTCGTTCTTAAAGCCTCATCATCGCGACCCGAAAATTGCAAACTATCGTTTAGTTCGCAACGACAGGTCACGTTGTCACAGAGGCGGCACCCTCATATACTATAGGAAGTCCCTGTACTGCATACCTATGGATCCCCCCCAACTCTCCCGATTAGAAGTTTCGGCCTGTCGGTTAGCACTGACAGGTCACCAGCCGATCACTATTGTGTCGGCTTACCTTCCTCCCACACATGAGTCAGAGGACCCTCAACTCCTCGCTAACGACCTTTCCGATCTCTTCGGCATGAGTGACTCCGTTATCATAGCGGGCGATCTCAACGCCAAACATCCCGCCTGGAATAGCACCAGGACCTCGACTAGAGGTAGGCAACTTTTCAACCTCTGTTCTACCATGATCTTCGATGTCATCGCCCCGATGACTCCCACTCACTTCCCATTCGATGTCGATCAGCTACCCGACGTTCTTGACATAGCGCTCCTTAAGAATATCAACTTAAGGTTGGATTCTATAGAGACTATTCACGAACTCGATTCTGACCATCGACCAGTAGTCATGAACCTGGCCCCCCGATTAGGTATTCGCGACCCCTCCCAACCCCCCGCCACTAAAGTGATCACTGACTGGAAGAAAGTAAGCGAACGCTTACAATCTAACACGTCACATCACTTAGACTCTATCCCAGATCAGTTTGACTCTGTCGCCGCCACAACGGCCGCGATCGACTCTCTCACGGAACACGTACAATCGATCGTGAGCGAAAGCTCACGGGAGGTTCCAGATACGGGTGACCGTAAATGGAAACTCCCCGACGATGTACGTGATCTGCTGACAGAGAAGAACGCGGCCGTTCGTGCTTACAGCATCTTTCCCTGTGATGCTAACAAAGCTCACATGCGTTACTTACAGCGTGCTGTAAGGACACGTGTGACTGAGCTGCGTGACGCTAACTGGGACAAGATGGTGAGCGAACTAGAGCCGACTCATCTCGCCTTCTGGGAACTTCAGAGGAAACTGAAATCCTCTGAGTTTTCCACTATGCCCCCCCTGACCCGCCCCGATGCGACCATTGCATTCGAGGATATCGACAGGGCTGAATGCCTAGCCGATAGCCTCGAAGCCCAATGCACACCCAGTTCGCAGCCAGTAGACCAAGCGTTTGTCGATAAGGTAAACGCGGAAGTCGAACGCAAAGCCTCACTCCCGCCCGTTGAAGACCCTGATGATCCCCTGCCCCCTGTCACACCTGACGAGGTGCACGAGATCATCAAGAGTCTGAAATCTCGTAAAGCCCCCGGATCAGACGGCATCACCAACAGAGTGATCAAGCTGTTCCCCGCTCACTTGATTATGCTCATGTGTACCATCTTCAATGGTGCCTTGAGTAATAATATTTTCCCCCAAGCGTGGAAGGAAGCCACCGTCATTGGCATCCCTAAGCCCGGTAAGCCCAAAACCGAGCCCACGAGCTACCGCCCCATCAGTTTGCTCAAAGTCCTCGGCAAAATCTATGAGAGACTTATTTATAAGCGACTCAGGGATTATGCCGAAACCAAGGGCCTCATCCCCAACGAGCAGTTCGGTTTTCGAACCCAACACTCGTGTGTCCATCAGGTACACCGCATCGTCGAACATATCAATGCTGGTTTTCAGCGTGGTATGTTCACGGGCGCTGTATACTTCGATATAGCGAAAGCGTTCGACAAAGTCTGGCACAACGGCTTATTATATAAGCTGTACCAACTCGGAGTGCCAGACCGTCTCGTGCTCATCTTACGAGACTTTCTTGCGAACCGTACCTTTCGCTATCGCATCGAAGGGGCACTTTCCTCCCCTCACCCGATCCGTGCAGGAGTCCCTCAAGGCTCTGTACTAGCCCCCCTCATTTTCACGCTGTTCACTAGCGATATCCCCAGAAGCAAGAAGGCAAGGTTAGCTCTGTTCGCAGACGACACTGCCATCTTCTTCTCGGGATTTAGTGACACAGCGCTGGTTCGCTACCTCCAAACCGCAGTCGACGAGCTCGGCGATTGGTTCAGGAAGTGGCGAATCGAGGTCAACCCCGATAAAAGTCAGGCGGTCTTTTACACCCGACCGCGACGTAATCACCCCCCTCCCCGACCCATCTCAATGTTCGGCAAGCAGATCCCTTGGGCGAAGCAAGCCAAATATCTAGGTGTCATCCTCGACGAACACCTCACCTTTTCCGAGCACATAAAGCAGGCTCGCTCGCGGGCCGCTTTCGCTCTCAGTAGGCTCCATTGCGTCCTGAACAAGCGGAGTAAATTGTCTCTTCTGTGTAAGAAGCGGCTTTACACCGCTTGTATCAGGCCGATTATGACATACGCAAGCCCAGTCTGGGCACATGCCAAGCCCCGATTCATCCATAGGATGCAGACTCTCCAGAACCGTTTTCTCCGTCAAGCCACAGGCTCGCCTTGGTTTGTTCGGAATATCAATCTTCATTTAGACATGAAACTCCCGACTATCCATCAATTCACGAAACGCGCTTCGAAGCGTTTCTTCGATAGGGCCGTAGCCCACCGCAACCCTCTGGTAGTGGCGGCAGCTACTTACACCCCCTCCCGTATTAGCAAAGTCCGCCGCTCGCGGCACGTTCTTACCGATCCTGATGATCCCACTACTCTCCTCCAGGAGAGTCGAAAAGAGACCAGTACAGCTAGACCAGCACACAGACACAAACCGTACCGACCTCGCCGCCGAGGTCCGTCGTCGCGACCCCGACTTAACAGTCCCTCCCGACCCTTGCAAGAGCCAGCCCGCGATGCTGCGCCGTTAGCTTTAAATTAGTCCCTAAATAATTTAACCCAGATCCAGCCAGTCCCTTGCTGTCCCCCTACCAGTGATTGCCTAAGCCGAGGTTCGTACCCCCCTCGGGGTAACCCTTAGAGCTTTCGCTTTAGTTTTAAGTATAATAAGCCCCGGCTGGAGGCCTAAAAAGGTAACTTTTTAGAACTCGCCGGGCTACCATCCGTTTAAGTAGTAAGAATCTTTTTAGGATTAACTACGAGATGCCAGTCAAAAAAAAAAAAAAAAAAAAAAAAAAAAAAAAAAAAAAAAAAGTTTAAATAACAATGTCTCGAAACAAGTGTTGTGTGCCCGGTTAATCAATAAAAGCTGGTACCGAAGTTAATGTTTGGTTTTTATATGTAAAGTAATGTTTTGTTTTACGCAATAATTATAAACATCCAAAATTGATATTTGTTTTACTATCCCCGAAATCACAAGTTTATTGTAATAATGAATTAGCTTTACCTACCGAGTAGAATAGTGTGGAATAGTTGAAATATTCTGTTGTAGTAAAACTAAACCTAACAAATTCAAATCAAGATTTAAAATCTAGATTTGAATTTTTAGGTTGTTTTACTGCAACAGAATTTTCAACCATTCTACATTATTCTACTTGCTAGAATTACCGATACAAGGTACTACGTAGGTATATTGACAGATGAATAGTGTATGTCCTGGTAACTAGATGGCGCTGCCTAAGAAATACTTAAGTTGCCAGTCTATCTCTAGTATATATAGTAGTCTATGATTAAAAGGTACAAAATGTTCAATGCTTGAATTTGACATATAACTTTATTGCGCCATCTATGATTTAGTTTAGATACAAAATCAAAAGAATGCTTCAATATTACGCCGCATTTGTACTTCGCCTCATTAATGCAAGTCAAACCTTTTTACTTCAATTAATAGCCTGATAAATCAGTGGTACAGATTTTACAAAGATTATTTTATTGTTCAAATGCACTGACCTCTATTCAAATGGCAAATAAATAATGCTCTCGTCCTCGAAACGCAGCGGTAAATTATAAGTCCCCCTATAAAGGGCCCTTTAGACGGTCAATATGAGTGAAATAAATCAAAACGTTTGTATTATTTAAAAGTTGTTTTGTTTCGTGCGACCTATTTACTTAAATTTCAGAGCTCAGCCAAAAAAAAATATTTGGAACACCTTCTGTGTTACCAGTTTTATAAAATACTAGCTTTTGCCCGCGGCTTCACCCACGTGGATGTCGGAAATTATCGCAAGGGGACTTACTACCGCGGTTAATGTATTAAGAATGCATTAATCCAGGTTATATAGGTATTAAGAGAGCAGTCTCACACAAATTTCCATCCCCTACTCAATGTTTTTTTTGCTCCAAAACAAACTTCCACACCCCATTTTAGGGAAGTGAGGGTTAGAAAGAGACAAAACGTCTCCATCCTATGTCACTCTCCATCCTTCAACTATCTCCACTTAAAAAATCACGACAATTCGTCGCTCCGTTTTGCCGTGAAAGATGGACAAACAGACACACACACTTTCCCATTTATAATATTAGTATGGATATGGATTTTGTCTCAGTAAATCTCCATTTTTAATAACTTTGTAACTAACAATGTATAAAATAATCTCATAATTATTGGTTCCAAAGTCAGTACTTCAAAGTAGGTATGTAATTCTAAGCTTTTTTCACCATTTCTTGTGAATTGCCCATATATAGATATTGTTTGATCAGTTATTTAATTTTCCAAAATTTTAGTCTTGGGGTATACCTAATACGAAATCAAGAATGGACGGATGTCAGATTGATCATCTAAAGACCCCTATATGATGTGATGTTGGCTCAACACAAAAATGTGTTATTCGACTAAAAATAACCGTAATTCTTGGTGAATTACGGTTTAGAAAATTTGCCAAAAGTCAAAAAAGATTTGATATTGATAATTTGACCTAAAGGTCCAGTTACCAGGTCATAAAATTCAAAAAAAAAAAATGATATTGATAACAATAGACTACATTATTTATGACAACAGTACAATTGAGACTTTCAGACTGTTTCAGACGTTGCGCTATGTACTTTTTTAGACGTTGTTTTTACCAAAAAAGTATAGCATAGAAATTGTAGAAAGGTAATATCGAATCTACTGTAACATTGAATGCATACTTTCGGAATCGTGTAATTTTAACTGTCTTTTCAGGAAAACAGTGTATCGGGAAACATATATTATGAAAAACCTTGCTAAAATTATGGAAAAATATACCCGACCGAACATTCCGACTACGCAGGCTGTGTTGGAGGATTTATTTGATGATGAGATTTTGCAAGTGAAAGACCATCCTATTAAATTAGCTGACGGGAATGAAAGTTTACTAAATGCTCATAGTTGTTTCAAAAACTTCAAGCAGTTGCAAGAGGATCTGATGAAACAAGATGAGCTGAAGTCTAAATTAGACGAACTAAATAAAAAGCTAGTAGAAAATATAGCTAATATGAAACAATAACCAGATTTAGATTTTTAATAGGTAAGTATGATTTTACAAGAATGTCATTTAGGTATGGATAACACTCTATGCTTAGCACTTTATTTATATAAAAATAAGTAATAAATTAGTTAAACTCATTTCCCTTTCATTGCATATAACTTAAATACCCATCAAAGTGTATTCTAAATACAAAAATATTTGTTTATATAATGTCTGATTCAGACATTAAAACCTGTTTACTCCACATAATCTCAATGGAAAAGAACTGTTTGTATGTGGGTGTAATGTAATAACTGCATTGTTATAAAAGCTCATTTTATTATGCTTCCAACCTTAACCAAATCTTCTTCTGTCATCAATCCTAAGTGGAATAAGCAGACTAGAGCTGCACCTTGTTCAGCAAATTTCTTGTTCTTCTCCCAAAATGAAGATGTGTATTTTTTGCCATTGAAAGTAATTATAGTACGGAATAACTTTTCCACTTGCTGTGTTTCATACAATGGCAATTTTTGACCATTCTTTCCTGCCCATGCATGTAATTTGGACTTGGGTAAATTAAGGTCATTGAAATTGGCTCTTACAAAACATACCTGAAATTTTAATTTAAGAAG
This sequence comes from Aporophyla lueneburgensis, assembly GCA_932294355.1. Taxonomy (NCBI): domain Eukaryota; kingdom Metazoa; phylum Arthropoda; class Insecta; order Lepidoptera; family Noctuidae; genus Aporophyla; species Aporophyla lueneburgensis. Next base: position 15,892,305 of record OW028747.1, read on the forward strand.
TATAATTAAATATTTGCCTTGAAGCCAGGATGCCAAAATGTTATAAACACATTACCTTCATTTGGACGACATCAGAAAGATCAGTATGAAAGGATTTTATCTTTTTTTGTGGCGGCTCCAGGTCATCAGGAGACACTTGCCATCGCCCCTGTATTCCCATCTTTTGATAACTTGACTGTTTTTCTTGACAGTATTTTCCTAAATCCCAAATGGCACTGCATTTAAAAACAAAAAAAATATTTTATTCATATCTTTTTAGTGTTTTTTTTTTTTATTATGGTGAGATTGATGCCTACCATATTTGTTCAAGTGTTTGACAATCTAAAAATTGCCTACCCCTTGGAGTGTCTTGCAATTCTCTTAAAATGTTTTGGATGCAGTACTTTGTGTTTGCCGGTGAATTATCAAAGTCAACTGCCAGCTTAAGATACTCTTCTATGACAGTATCCATAGGAAGCATGCCTTCTTTCTTAAAAATGGAACAGTTCCATTCAGCTGCTCGTGCAATCATCACACTGGAACATCCAGTCATTTCCTTGAATTTGTAAATATCATTATGCTTCTCAATTTCTTTTGACCCTCCACTGCAATTGTATAAGAAATTAATAAATACAATTATACCTACATAAAACACATTTTTTGAAAAAGCCACATTAATTTAAGCTTTTCAAAATGAAACATACTTTGCTATGACTGGTATTGAAATCCTTTCAGCAACATACTTTATGATATCTGTGTGCACTGCATGTTGTGGCCGTTCATCCTTTGTCCTGCCATGAATGCCAATTGCTTTAATTCCTGAACTCACCAGTTTCTTCACAAGGTTAAGTGTATCATCTGGTGTTTGAAGAATCCTAATTTTACAAGTAACAGGTATAGACAAATTATCAACTAAAGTAGTTAAGATGTTATGGGCTTTCTCTGGTTGAGCGAGCAAAGCAACTCCCATGCCTCCTTTTATAGAGAATTCTTTTGGACATCCCATGTTTATGTCTATAGCAGCAACATCATTTTCTCTAAAAACAGAAAACATCTTTAGAATGATTGTTAAATAAGAACTCTACAAACCAAAGGTTAGAAAAATCAGCTATCAAGTTTTCTTACACAAGTTTAGCTACTTTTAAAGCTCTTTCAGCATTACATGTTCCTAACTGTAGAATAACTTTATTCTTCTCTTCATCACAAGTCCGAAAGACAATAGTTCCATCTGTTTGGTCTACATAGTCAACTGTGTTTAATATATCTGAAATAAAAAAATTGTAAACATTTATTGGTTTAGTATTTATCTTTTTGGTAATTCTGTTGAACACGGGTTTACCACTAATAACATTAATCCAGTATCCTTAATTTTTAGCTACTGACTGTAAGCTTCCTTTCTTATACTTGTAGATTGTGGATGTGATTATACCAAAGAATTACAACTTTCTCATGTTTATTACTTGAATCTAAAGCTAGAAGTCATTTCCCTGCGTTACCTGACCTCTTTTCCTCATTTCTTCTATGTAGGAGGGGTCAGGTAATGCAGAGTACTGACTGTACTAGGGTTATGTTTACTCCCAATTTCATAACAACAAAACATTTTTTTTCTTTGATTATTTATCTAGTTATTATATAGATCGATGACAGATGTTATGTATTTCTAAGATTTCATGAAATGAATAACACTTTTTTTTTTGGATGGGAAATCATCCAATGCCTTCTCCCGGTCTGGGCGGAGCGGGAGGGGTGTCAGACTTTTACTGACTAAAACCCACCCGTGTTCCTTCAGTTGCCCATGTGCCAGGATCACGGTATCTCTTTCGAACAATCTCGCAACCCCGGCAGGCATTGGGCCTAGCAAACCCCTTCATAATTGAATAACCCTTACCGTTGTATTTGCGCTTTGATCTTAAAAATTTCCAATCAATTAGTTCTTCGGTATAAACCAAATCTGCGCCATATCTTAGTGCCAAAAGACGCATAGGTAAGGTCCCAATACGCACCATTGGCGCAAGTATTAATTTATTTTCATAAGATAACATTGTAATATTCTTTTCAATATTCAATGTACTCTGTGATTCTTTTAATCATTTATTAAAAACGTGTCGAAAATGTCAATATTATTATCAGTAAGCAACTGTCAAACTGTCACTATCACTCAAACTTAAGAAGTCAGTTTGACGTTTTATTGACGTTCATCATGTGCGAGACGGACGCTTTTCGGATCGGATACGTCTTCGAATATAATAAGCACTTTGTTCGACCACACTCACTTCTTCCTTAGAACTAGCGACTGGGAGCTTCTTTTTGTTCTCCTCATCGCCGTCACTGTGGCGCAGTTGTCAATGGTCTAGAATTCCACTGTCTTTTTTGCAGCCGTAGTGCGGGTCGATTAGCGCGGCATGCGAACATTAACTACATATTCCGACGACCTCTTGTCATCGTCGGCGTTCCAGCTGTATTAGAAGAAGTTTGCAAGAGACAGGGTGGCATATCTTTATTTCCATGGAAGGTGGGTAGGCCTTTAGTCGGGGATGCAACGTGTTGATACCCTTGCGCTAACCGATCATCCTAGCTCGGCTTGTTGTGCTGGCGCTGCTGCTGCGGCTGCGGAAAACTTGAAGCGGCGTAAGCCACCATTATGGTAATGCCACCAGTCTCTTGGTTCAAGAAGGAAAAATTATCAGTCGACAGCGGTCATCACATCACATCAGCAGCCTATAACGTTCCCACTGCTGGGACTCAGGCCTCCTCTCGGTAAGAGGGAGCGGGCCATAATCCACTGTTTGTGTGGTTGGGTTGGGACGTTATATTTGAATTTGTAAATGGTTAGGATTAGTGATGGGCAGTGGATAAATACTCGGAGGATAAATACTCGAGTTTTTATCCGAAACGGATAAATACTCAATTTTTACTCATTTTTACCGAGTATTTACTCAAAATGATGGATAAATATACTTTTTGTGCATTGGATGAATCTTTTATAATGTTAAAGACGTGTACTGTTATTTGAACCTGCCGAAATACTAACTTTTTACATTATTTAGTTATAACATCGATTGCCAGGGCTGTAATTGTGTCAGGAGTCCCACTGTCTCTAATAGAACATACTCTTAGATATTTTTTTAGAACCTTTCTTTAATGAGAGTGTATTGAATCGCCACACAAGTGAATGTCTCCGTGTAGAAATTCTGAAATATATTATAAACACGGTGAAGAAAAGTTTGGTGTTATTGGTGACCATGCTAAAAACGCAGTTAGTAAAAGATGTTGACTCTTTAAACTGCGAAGCACGCACTATTAATTTGCTGGCTCATGGTTCCGAAATATGTAGATTTCAACAATTTTATAAACTATGCAGATATAATAAAATCTATTAAAAAAATCAAATGAACTGGTATTAAACCAGTCATTATAAAACAAAGGAAATCGGGAGAGAAGTTAAAGCTGCCGTGCTGCACAAGATGGGGCACCTGATAAATAAAAAAGCCGCTCTTTTAGTGTTAACAACAAAAGATACTGTCATGTTAAATGACACAAGTAGCTTACCTTGATGTTATTTTTGTGGGATTGCGTAGATCAATGCTTCTCTCGTTCAAATAAAGCCCAACAAGCACCCACCTAGTGTGTATCATCTTCTATGATAAGAAATTTAAAATGAGGTTTATTTTGTTTAATTAAGGTTCTTGATAATAAAACCCAAATTTTCTCAGCAGTGGCAAAAAGGGTAACGATTGCCTATAAATTTTCCCGCCTATCTGCTTGACTCAGAAGCTTGCTGCTTGGCACCTGGTACGGAGGAATGAAGAAAATGTGGGGAAAGTTTTTAGTATGAATGTCGATGGCTAAAATAGTAGGGGGAGACGAAAGAAACGATGGCTGAACTGTGTGAATAATATGGATACAAAGGGTGTGAAGATGGCGACTAGTAGCAAAGTGTGGAAGAAAGAGACAAGTTGCGCTGACCTCAAATAAACTGGGATAAGGGCAGAAGAACGATGATAATGATGATGATGATCTGCTTCACCCAAAGACTAAAGGTCGAGTTAAATCAAGACAAAGAACCGGATGCCATAGATTTTATAAGTGGAATGTCGAAATGTTTTTTTGGATGTGGAAGTAATGCCAACATTTGCTGCGTAAGGTCAGGAAAGGTTGTTGGTGAAAACATTTTATTTGAAAGAACCCTAACGAAATAAGCTCCTTAGCCGAGCGCGAGGGAGAGGCAATCTCTGCACTCTCACGCCCCTAGCCACCGCAGGAGACTCCCCGGTCGTCGGGAGTCAATTGCGGACTCCCGTCCACCGTAGGCACGGGCTTGCGGGCGGCTAGCAATGGGTAGGTCACCGCCCGATAAGGAGCAGGCTCGGCTCGACGGCGCGTTGTGTTTCGGGCGCACCTCAAAGAGATGTCAGCGTTTTTGATGGGGTCCGCTTGGACCGATGCCTCCCAGGGTCACGGATTTTTTGAAAGAGTGACCGTAGCCCTGGCATTGGCAACTAAAGGAACACGGGTAGGTTTTAGTCAGTAAGAGTCTGACACGTCCTTTTCCTCCACCCAGAGTGGGAGACGTCATGTAATGATTCCCACCCAAAAAAAAAGCCTGGCGGAAAGAGATATGTTTTTCGAGAAAGTTAACTAAACTAGCAGTGGGTATTCTTTCAACACCGTTTACTTCTGTTGCAACAGAAAGGCCTTTTAGACCACACTCAAATATTCACGGAAAAAAAATGTGACGACAGAAAAAGCGGCAAAACTTGCATTTATGAAATAGAATTGGTTTATATTTAATTATTGATGTTATTATTTTTTGACGAACTCTATTCATGATTGAGTGAAATTATTGGAATACAGTCTTTTTAAGTGTTAATGTATGTACTGTACACAACTTCTTTTCTTTAATTTGAATTAATTTTCAATCCTTTTCTGTGTAAAATGACAAAATTTTCGTTAATGAAACTTGAGACAATATTTATCCGTTGTTTTGGATAAATACTGAGTGAAAACGGATATTTATTGAGTATTTATCCGGATAAAATCCCAACACTAGTTAGGATACAATTTTGTTATTTGGTAACTATGTATGTTGACAAAAATAAGCTCTCAACTGTCATAATATCCAAATCGGAACGCAAATTATTGATGTGGGCACTGCGAGATTATGTTCTAATTCGGAAAGCACCCATAGGTAGTCTGTTAGTGACACTGACAGTGACGTTGTTTATTTATTTTCACTTCATATTTTGCTTGATGCGTGCAAGAGGATACTGTTGAAATAGTATTTCACCCTTTATTGTCACCTATCGAACTACTACTAACTTTGCAATTGCTGTTTGCAATAATTAAACATGAAACCAACAGTAGCTGCTGATGAAATGTTTCCTGAAGGTGTTGGACCGTACATGGATTTAGAAGAAGTGAGTTAGAGTTTAGAAGAGACAAATTATTGGTATTCAATTCAGTACCTATGGCTAAAGCTGAACTTATACCCTTCATCATTCTGCTGTCCTCATCCCAATACATCTGGGGGTCAACGCAACATGGCTTTCTAAACATTTATCATTCACAGAGTTGATTGAAGTTTAGAAGAGAGACATTTTTGGTTTCAAATTCAGTACCTGCTATGCTAATGCTGAACTTATCCCCTTCTCATACAATTAAATAAAAAGATATAAAATAAAATTGAAGAATCTAATTTTTGTATTCTTTGTCTACAGGCTGGAGGTCCCTCAAATTTACTTATGGACTTGGCTGCTAATGAAAAGGCTGTTCATTCCGATTTTTTTAATGGTAAGATAAAACTGGTTTTCAAAATGCATCAAAGATGTGGTTGAGTCTGCAACCCTGCCATTTTTAATTTTGCACATGCTGTTGGACACTTGTTAGGCTCTTTTATTAAAGTATGAGTTTTACTTTTATTTACTACATATGTTTTAACACTTTTACTGCCCAGCACCCGGCTACAATGATAATTTGTTTGCATGCCCACAACGCGCCTCAGAGTCCTACGTATAAGTAGTTACGTGTCATGTGACCATGCTGAGCACCCGCCTACTGGGTGCAAATCACAAAAATAAGCTAAGTGTGAATAGTGTGTACTTTTGAATAATTGTTTTTTCAACTGGGCACTGAAAGTGTTAACCATGTGTATTGTTATTCTGTTTAGCAACCAATGGAAAAATCTTAGATTGTTGGTCAACTACTGGGAACATTAAGTATTGCTAGAATTAGATAAAGTCTTGTCTACTCAAGTGTTCACTTTACCCTCTCATGTATGAAACATTGTTGTAACTCAACTCTTTCAAATCAATGAGAATGTATTGTCGAATGAAATTTATACTGTACTCCAAATGTTAAGTCTAAAATAACTTTTTTTTTATTTCAGATTTTGAAGACTTGTTTGATGATGATGACTTGAAGTAATTTGCTCTACATATGCGATATCTTTTTGTAACCAAGTTGAATAGATAAAATAAGAACAGTTCATATTTTTTATTGACATTTATTCCACTTATCATTAAAACAATTCCATGTCTAAATAAAAAATCTTTCTATAGTCAATTAGGGAGTGATTCTTTGTATCACACACTACATTGGTTTCACTGTGGCTTTATTGTATTTAGGAAAGACAATGGTGGCGATTCTTTTGTTTAATAACTAAACTAAACTAAGAATATTGCTATTTTTTACTGACATACTGTGAAGAAAAAGACAAGTGACACTTTAGCATTGTCAAACTAAATTGCATTTGCATTGATTGATATAAATTTAGTTAGGTTGTAGTTGTGTTGAAGAAAATCCTCTCGATTGATTTCTGTCTCTTTATTGTTCCATTAGAAGGAAACAGCAATTGCCTAAATTTAGTTGGCGTACAACAGAATCATCACCAGTATTTCTTTTAGAAAGTGCTTAATCATACACTGAGAAGTACATATCCCAAATTGTATAAAATAGAACAAAGATCATAACAATACTTATCAAACTATAGCAATATAGGTCTTGAGATCATTTAGCAAATGTACAGTACAATAAAGTAACTGAGATGGCAAAAAGGCAGTTGTTTCCTGATATATTTGTTTCATTGATTTACATACTTATCCAAAATTCAGCACGATTTGAAACTACATAAACAAAGTACTGTTACAAATATTAAATCATATTGGTTTCATAGGAATTGTTTTAAATATAGTATTAAATTATTACATTGTGTCAAAATATGTTTAAGCTAATATAATGTTTGAACTTGTGTGGCATATTACATAAACTTAGCCCACATGCAACAGTAACACCTAGTTAATATAAACAAAATAGTTATAAATGCGCACTTTGCGCGTGCGTGCTCGCTACACATCGACATCGCTGCTGTCGTCGCTATACTCGTTGCCATCGGCTTCCTCATGCTCCTCTTCTGCTTCAGCCTCTGCTTCTAACGCTTCTTCCTCCTCACCTGCTTCATCACCAAGTTCCTCTTCTTCAAGCATTGTTGAAAGTTTCGTTATGACTCCCCTGCCCATTTCTGAAATCAGAGCAAGTTGTCATTTAATTTGATGTTGTATTGGTGGAGAGAGGGTTTTGAGAGCAGTGGTGGTGTAATAATTTAGACGTGCCTTTTGGGTTTGAACCTACGGCCAACAACTTGTAAGTCGCGGCCGTTAATACTGGGTCACTCTAGGGCTTTTAGTGCGCGCCCATTCTTCTATTAATAAACTTATACTTACGTTCTACATATGTCTTTAAAGATTTTGGAACCATATTTTTTGCTCTCTCTATGTCCTCTTCTGAACATTCACCTTTATCTAACCCTGTGGAGAAAAAATTACTTGAAGTAAGGAAATAGAAAAAGAAATGACAATTATAAACAGAAGTCAAAAACCTAACAATCTGAATTGTGTAATTTGAATAGATTGGATTGCATAAATATTAGTGTTAGTAGCAATGCACGAATTTACAAAAAATTTTTTTTTTTAATGTGATTGAAGTATTCCTCAATTTAAAGCTGTGTATTCCTTATGCTATGCAATTTTGTTTCCTATGAATACGGGTAATAATAATAATAAAGGAGATTTAAATCTCAACAACACAAACTTATCTGACGTAACTTAATCAAGATTTATACAATCGTCTGAGATGCTGTTTGCTAGATTATCGATAATTCTTATTTATCATCCGACGAAATAAAACGGAGGAGGTTCTCAATTCGACGCGTATATTTTTTTTTTTATGTATGCCCACGCATAACTTTTTACATAGTGGTCCGATTGTGATAATTCTTCTTCTATTGGAAAGGATACTCTGAAGGTGGTCCCTTATAAATTTGGAAAACAAATCGAACCCTAAGGGTCGGAAAACAGGGGATGACTGATTGTTCACTCACTGATTATAATGTATAACCACGCATAACTTTATACAGAGTAGTCCGATTTTGATAATTCCGTTTTTGCTGGATAGGATATACTTTGCCAAGTAATTAATGTACTTATTAATTAATTAATAAGTACATTAATGCCATTATACAAAATATATATAATAAAAACTATTTAACAAAAAATTAAACCGCGGTTTATAATTTTTTGCTGTTTAGTTTGTTCGGCGGTTTATTTTTTTGTTAAAAAGTTTTTATTTTATATATTTAGTACATGTCAGTAACATTCCACATTTACGTGTAGTTTTACTGACCAGATTCTCGGAGACCACGCGATCACGATTTCGTGAGTCGCATCCGAAATTCTAATTTGTAATTAGTTTCAATGTTGTGTTAATTTTATATTATTTTATTACTTGACTAAATAATCAAACCACTATAAATGCTATATGGGGTGGATTTTTGGGATGGCTGCTACAAGAAAATGGTCTTCTTAGGAGACTGTCCTCAACTTTTTGATCTGAAGAAAATCTTTTTTTGATGCCAATCGTTTCATGTGTTATAATTGTATTTGGTTTTGAGAACAAGGATGTTTTAGGTTTATTGCAATTTCTAACTTTTGTAGTGGACAGCGTATTTTAACATTTCCCATATAAGTCTGAATGTTTTAAATTATTTGATTTCATTGTCTTCACAGAACGTCGGAAGTCACAAGCAACATCTCGTTCTTTAACCCTTTATAGGACGGCTCATATAAAGTGGCCAGTAAGAAGTGACCGTACACTTCAAGGTCCTAGGTATCTTGAAATGACTGTCCAGTTTACTGGTCACTTTGTATGAGCCGTCCTATAAAGGGTTAAAGCAAATATAATAAATTTATAACATTCATTTGAGGTTTTATTTTTCTTGGCTAAACTGGCAATCATATAAAAGTAAGTTGGGACCTACGAATTGTATGGGATTAACATTTCTCAGAACCAGTTTCCTAATACAGTTTTCCTGTAGCTACAGCGCACAGTGGAACGAATGTATGGGAGCGGTTGGACGTAGACATGTCCGAAAAAAAAGAGTAAAATTATGCCAAACTAATGATGCCATCTTATTCGATTACTTAATGCCTTCATAACTTGTGGTGATGAATTTCTTCATAACTCCCATATTTCGGGAGTAATTTGAGAAAATGTGAAATTTTACTATGAAAATGAGTGTATCGAGCTCTCTCCCTCCTGATTCCGGGCTTGTTTCAAGTAGCGGTCTCTAATATCATAATGCTAATACTAAGAGCTATATTTAATACTAAGACACATAGTGCGCCAAATGTGCACTTTCTGGGATAAAGAGTGATGTTTATTTTATAACACAATTTTTTTATTTTTTGTTTATTTTGTTGATTAAAACCGTTTTTCTAAAGGTTTACCTTATTACAATAACATTTCTGAGCAGCCAATTAGAGAAGATATAAGCTAATTAGGATATATAATTAGGGACTTAAGGTTTACATATAAAACTGATGCACTAATGATTACTGATAAGAACATTGCTATTATTTAATTACTAAATGGCTCTTAATACACTAATTTAGCATGCATCATTTACTAATTATCACAATAACTAATTACCTTGCAATATTTAACAAAGGATACCTGGGATACCTGGATTTTATATAAATAGGTCACTATTAGTAACTTTAAAATCAGTGTTGATTTACACCTCGTTGTATCCAAGCTAATCTCGCAATGTATTTTCCAAATTTTAATACAAATCTTGATATTCACGTTGCTTTATGCGCACGCGCACATAAAGATTTACGCGACTTTAACTATTTGTTCAGTGTTTTAAAAGATAACAGTTGTGTTCAGTTATGTGAAAGTGCTGAAACAAGTTTAAAAGACTGGTGTCGTCGATTTTGCTACCGCATTTATGCAAAATGGACACAGTCTGGAAGAAGCACAGATAAGTTTCGGAAGAAACATGAGATTTGGCTACAGGCTGCAATTCAATGGCCGGAATTACAGAATGAAAATATGGAACCTTCTACAGAAAATATAAGTGACGTCATCGAGCCCATAATTTCTCCTGCTAAATCTGATGCTTCAACTTGTACACATCCTAGTCCTCGTAAATCTTTTGAGGACCTTAGTAACCGGCAAAAAAGAAGACGCACTGAAGATAGTCTTTCATGCAGCAGTAGCAGCGCTGAAATTATGTTTTCGGCCGAAAGGGCGCTTCAAAAGGCAGGACAAAGCGATACAGCTTATGTTATGAAATACTTGACGGAGAATCCAGAAGAGGCCTCAAAAATCAAAGCCTTCATTGAAGGTAAATCAATTCAGGTACGGGAAATATCCCCTTTGAAGGCATTGGCTCTTTATGTATCGATGAACTTATCGAAATGGCGCTATAACACTCTTCGGGATTTCAACACTCAAGAAGGAGCTCTTCAATACCCGAGTTACTACATGTTGGTTAAAGAAAAAATTAAGTGCTATCCGGCCAAAGAAGATCTCACAGTTACAGAGAGCTCTGCAAAAATCAAATTACAAGCCTTGATGGATTTAACCTCAAGAAGACTTATTAGGTCGTTAGAAACCCCTGTTGATCCCAATCAACAGCTCGTATTGACCAGCAAATGGGGTTTTGACGGATCATCTAGCCAAAGCATTTATCATCAAAGGACGAGTGAAGATGAGCAAATCGATCTTGCTAGTAATTTTATGATTAGTCTTGTACCACTGCGGCTCGTCTCAAAAGGTGTAACAATTTGGGAAAACGAGCGACCATCTTCCACTTCATTTTGCCGGCCAATATTGTTTAAGTTTATAAAGGAAACCAAAGAAAATGTGCAGAGAGAGATGGCTGAAATCGAAGCAGAGATTGAAGCCTTAACTCCATCCACCATCACTGATGGAATTAGTGTCAAACACCAACTGCTGTTGACAATGATTGATGGTAAAATTCATTCCATTATATCCAATACAGCAGCTTCAGTGTGTGACATATGCAAGGCTTGTCCTAAAGAAATGAATAATTTAGAGTTAATCAAAGATAAACACGCAAACGAGGACATGTATAAATATAGCTTAAGCACCCTTCACGCTTGGATTCGCTCAATGGAATGCTTATTACACATTTCCTACAAATTAGACATAAAATCATGGCAAGTAAGGGGTGATATAGCAAAAAGGCAAGTTGATGACAGGAAGAAAAGAGTTCAAGAGGCTGTAAGAAGAGAAACGGGCTTACTTCTCGATGTTGTGAAACAAGGCAGTGGATCCACCAACAATGGCAACTCGGCAAGGAGATTTTTTGAAAACTACACTAAATCTGCTGAACTGACCGGAATAGATGCTATGCTTTTAAGAAAAATCTGTGTGATCTTGCAGTGTATTTCATCAGGAGAGAAGATCAACGTAACTAAATTCCGAGAGTTCTGCTTTGATACTGCTAAGCTTTACGTGGAGTTATACCCATGGTATTATATGCCTTCTTCACTTCATAAAATTTTAATGCATGGGCCAGACATAGTTCAGAACATGTCAATTGTGCCCATTGGTTTTCTATCCGAAGAGGCATCTGAGGCTAGAAATAAAGATTTTAGAAAATATAGAGAGGGGCATTCTCGAAAGCATAGCAGTATCTCATGCAATGAAGATATTATGCACAATCTTTTACTGTCTTCTGATCCACTTGTTACAAGTATCCGTCCAAAAGGAAATAAGTTTGTAAAAAAATCTTCTTTTAAGGAATTTTATGAGCTTACGGATTCTGAGAAAAGTGATATCGAATTTGTTAACATAAATGATTTAGCGGACATCGATTCTGAATTTGAATTAATTGATGATGATGACGAAGATAATTAAATGATGTTATTGTTTTAAAATGTGTAACTTAGTAAATTAGAGCTTACATCTTAATTATTTATTGTACTTTTAATGAAACTAGGTAATTTATTATCAACTTACTTAAAAGCCATACTCTCATCAGTTCTTGTGAATATTTTTGTTAATATATATTTCTGTATATATATAATATATTTATAGACCTCTTAATAAGTCTGTCTGCGGTTTAAAGTAAATACAAATGGGGAAAAAACGTTTTTTTTTTTAAATTTTCATTTCCTTTTATCCCAGAAAGTGCACATTTGGCGCACTATGTGTCTTAGTATTAAATATAGCTCTTAGTAATAGCATTACGATATTAGAGACCGCTACTTGAAACAAGCCCGGAATCAGGAGGGAGAGAGCTCGATACACTCATTTTCATAGTAAAATTTCACATTTTCTCAAATTACTCCCGAAATATGGGAGTTATGAAGAAATTCATCACCACAATTTATGAAGGCATTAAGTAATCGAATAAGATGGCATCATTAGTTTGTCATAATTTTACTCTTATTTTTCGGACATGTCTACGTCCAACCGCTCCCATACATTCGTTCCACTGTGCAGCGGTTAGGTGCCTGCCATTACTAATCTCAAAAATCCATCCTGTATAATGAATTAATGATAGAGATGATGGTATACTGATGAAAAGAAACACTTACCAAACAGGAGACCCATTCTTTTCAAAATATCGATGTCATCATGTATTTGGAACTTTTTGTTGAAATTGAACATATATTCTGTCCTGTAAAAGATATTTTGAAAATTCACTCAGGGATATTGTAACAAATTGTCAGATATGCAATAAGTCAATCAAGGAATTTATTGTTATTAATATGTTCAGTGGCGGTACCTTCATATAAGCCCAAAAGCCTTACTAAAATGCTCGATAGAGAATCAATATCAAACCCGAACTATTTAAAAGTTCGCGCGCTTAATTCTTATCAAAATAACACGAAGTATCTACCTATGCCACACTACTACACATCGTGATTGTTCGCGCGCGGAGTTTCGCATTTGCAGCATCTACATATAGCTATCTCGCTTACACGTACCGGCTTTTGCCGGGCTTTCAAAAACAAATCGGTCAGTATGGAAGATTTAAGCCGTGCATGCGTATGAAGTTGCATGCGTATGATGCGTGACCTTGTCACCTTGCCAACTCTGCAGTGTTGCCGTTTTAGCGACGATGTGAGATCTTGGAGATTTTTAACGAGTTTGGAGACTTTTTTTTAAGATTTAGCAACAATAAAAACTAGCGAATTTTTAAAATAACGAAATTAATATTCAAGCAATACCTTAAAAATAAAAAAATTGCGACATCTAGCTAGATTTTTCATACACCTGGCGACTTTTTTTGCCTAAATGACAACACTGCAATTCTGCGTCAAGTAGTTCCCGACACCAGAGTGCAACTCACTTCAGTTTCATTTGCTTGAGTGGGAAAAGTTTTGTTATTAAAGTTTTTTGTGTGTTTTCTTAGATTTTCTCAGTGATACAATTGTTTTGGTGACTTACCTACAACAATGGAGGTAATTGTACCTTGTGAGGATTTAAAATGCGTTCAAGTTTTGATTGGCGAAGATAAAGTAAAATCTTTAAACTTTGCTCAGAAAAAACAGTTAATTTCTTCATTAAAACCGACGCCTAATCTGTGTATTTCTCAGACTAGTAAATCGCATAAACGAAAATTTAATAGATCAGTGTATAAAACTAGTCGGATTGTTGGCTGTTCGCACACTAATAAGTTGTATTGCTGGTGCTGCATATTTTTTTCGAATGAAGATTCCGTTTGGAATACATCTGGTTATAATGATTTAAATAACATATCTGGCGCCATTAATAGGCACGCAAATTCCCATAAACACCTGTGTGCAATGGTTTCTTTCGGTAATTTTGGTAAACAACGAATTGAGACATCTATGTATATCACGCCAGTTATCCGAGGAAATTTCAAAATATAACACGCGCGTTGATAACAACCGTAGTGTATTTCAAAGATAAGTTGATATTGTTTGTCATTTAGCACAACAGGAACTTCCTTTAAGAGGACATTATTAGTCCAAAACTTCATAAAATAAAGGCAATTTTTTAGAACTGGTCTCTGTAATTTCAAAATACGATGTCGTTTTAGAAAAGCATATGCAGCATCAGGAAACGACAAACCGGCGCCGAGTTATTTATTTATATCAAACAAAATTCAAAATTTATTGTACCTAACCAGTAGTTTATGAGAAAATTGCGATGATACATACGTAGGTACCTACATACTCAGTCGAAAACTGAACTTTCTTTTTTTGAAGTCGCTTAAAATTTTATTGGGTTTGCCTTATTTTGAAACCCTAGGCACGCCACTGAATATGTTTAGTCTAGAAAATAACTTTTTAACTTACTTATCATTAGAAATACTGCAGTCAATTAAAGCTTTATCACTAGTATTCACAACAATGAATGGCAAATGGATTGCTGATGATGGAGATGGCTTAACTCCTTTGCTCTCGGCTTCTTTGTTTCTTTCTATCAAACTCTTAAATGAAATATGCTGAAAAGAACATAATATTTTTTATTAGTTGTGGGCACAATATTTAACAATTTAATATGGTGTTTAACAAGTTCTGTGCTAGGGATCCGACTAAAGGAAGCCCTCGAGAAGCTCTTCTCGAGGGTTTCCTTTAGTAGCATTTGGAATCCTGAGAGCCCTCATGGAGTGGGCTTTAAAAAAATAAAAATAGATTTTTCTAAGAAAATACAGCGATATACAGTGTGATTATATAACCAACGTATATTTTTAGATTTAATAGTATTCGCGTTGTTTTTAAAGTTCTTGCAGTTTTATTTTCGTTATAATTTGGGGTCAGGAAGCCCATACTTCAGGGGTGGAAAAACATTCGAATGGCTCAATAAATATACAAAAAATATTTATTTTGAAATTATAAAACACGAAGATGAGCTAAACAATCGAGGCTTTTCCGTATTACTGGTACACTCTCAACTGGTATAGAAGTAACATTTATGAAGTGACTTCATCCGTCTGTTCGCTCATGTTTGCCGCAGCTGCTAATCTCATTTTCACTAGCTAGTGTTATAGACTTAAAAGAAGAATGACAGGACCCTGTTATCTTTGTGTCGCAAATTAGACTTTGTGCACATTCGTAAAATATTTTCAAAAGACAGATCTCGGACAAAGGGTAATCATAGCCATATTTCCACAATATTGGGTTTCGCCAGAAAAACGTTGTTTAAAGAGCAAGGGTGGCTCCGTTTATAGTGGTACCCATTACAATTAACCAAAGAGTATATGAGTAAAATATGCTGGAAACAGTACGACATCAAAAGATTGCGGAAATGAATAGTTTCATGGAATTTGAATTGAAGGGAAAAAACTAGCTTTTGCCAGCGGCTTCGCAAGCGTGGAGGTCGGAAATTATCCCGCGGGAACATACTACCCGGATAAAAAGTAGCCTATGTCCTTTCTCAGGCTCTAAACTATCTGGTACCAAATTTCATTTAATTCGGTTCAGTAGTTTTAGCAGGAAAGCGAGACAGACAGTTACTTTTGCATTTATAATATTAAGTGTGGATTATTAAGAGGCCTCTCACAAAATTAGAATGCTCGAGTTTAGGTAAAAGACGGCAATCTTATGTATGTGTGCGTAGCTATCCACACATGCACAATACAAACAGTGTAACGCGAGTGTCGAGCCGGTCTAAACAATCTTGAGCCGTTAGAATTATAATGCGGTATTTAGAGATTTTTGAAAATACTTACTTTTATTTAGTCAGTCTAATAAAGATTTCTAGATTAATAAAAAATTACAAATATATGTTATGTAAAGTATACAATAAAAATAAAAAATTCAAACAATTACATATTGGTGCCGATTATGTTGTACACCGAACTAAACTATCTCTAAAATTCCTTACTTTTAGCTATGAGAATTGTTACGCTATTCTGCAAGAAATAATCTCTAAATGTAAAAAATATTTTGACACGACTAAAATCAAATTTGACAATCGCGACTCAACGTGGTATTTTTTTTCTTTTGGCTTCGCAACTTGGTACTTGTGTGCGTTACGCAATGAACTTGTTGAGAGACGAAGGCGCGCGCAAGGGGGCAGCCTGGACGTGTTTTATATGGAACTAGCTTTTGCCAGCGACTTCGTAGCGTAACGTAGCGTAAGCGAGCGCTAAGAAAGGAAGTAGAATTGCACGGACGAAGTCACGGCCAAAAGCTAGTAAACTACAAAACTTCTTTATAAACCACATTTTTTGCTAATCTATTACTGTATGCCAAAATTATCAGACTACTGGGCGAGCTTACGCGAGAGCAAGCCACATAGAATTGCCCGTGTGAAAAACAGTTTTCTCTCAAGTCTATACCCACAAATTTTAATGTCTGCCCTTGTGATTCTGGTCATTGCAAAGCACTTTGAGGGGAAACTGTTTTCGTTTGAATTCAAAGGGAAGATCATTCAGGATCAATACAAAATAGGTTAGTATTTCTCACCTTAGTATTTATTTCTTTTGGTTTTGCCATATAATTCATTTGAAAAAAAAAAATAATTGGTTTGGTTGTTTATTTTCATTGTTTTTTAATTTTTAAATTATATTATTTTTGTTCAGGAGTAATTTTGTGCAATTTTTTGTATAAATCTTTTTGTCTATTTTGTTTTATGTTTTTGTGCAATTTTTGTGAAATAGTTGTTGTTTTTGTAATCAGCGGCCCAATAAATCATAAAAACGATACCCATGTTGATTTTCAGAATTTGTCACCCCTTTTCTACCTTTTAGGGGTTGAATTCTGAAAGAGTGACACACGTGTTTACTCATTTATTGATAGGAAATTTCGAATAAAATAGTTTAACTGATCTTGTTTCCCCATACAAACTTTCAAACCCCTTTTTCACCCCCTTAGGGGTTGAGTTTTCAAAAACCCTAGGACACAAAATTGTTTATTTCTATTTGTTAACCTAAAAACAAAGTTTCAGGCTTGTAGCTCTAAAAATGACGGACTTCCATACAAAATTTTAATCCCTTTTTCACCCCCTTAGGGGGCGAATTTTCAAAAATCCTTTCTGAGCGGATGCCTACGTCATTACAACTATCTGTATGCCAAATTTCAGCGAAATCCGTTCAGTAGTTTCGGCTGTGCGGATTTTTCATTTTTTGTTTGAATTCTATAAAAAAAATATTACCCACGTGTTGAGATTTATATGTGTGGGGTTTTATAAAGGGAGTCGAAAATGTCATTATTTTTACGATAGGACACGCCATTTTCGAGATATAAGCAAAAGAAAAAAAAAATATAGTACTGTTTTTGGACGTGAGGCGAGGCGTTGGTGTGAATTTTTGTTCATGACCACTAGTTGTATTCCACACCTTTCTAATCACGATTAAAAATAGTCAGATTTAGTTAAAATAAATCATTTTAGTCAACATTTTTCTACAATTTATTAAAATAATGCTTTCATTGATAATAAACGAAACTCTTACCTTATATAATAAATAAAATGCGAAGAGTAGCAAAATGTTGTAGTCGTAGTATATTTTTGCGTTCACGATACGAGTACCCGAAAACTGAGACACGGGAAAAATGGCACAGGTCCTGCCTCGTTGGGCGCTTGCGCCGTACTAAACGCTGCCCGCTTGTGCATCGTAATTTATTCTAATTTAGAGTGATTTCAAAAACGATATTATGTCTAATTAAATAAACGGATTTAAATAAAACTTGAGAATTCGATTCGTTATAGAGCATACTTTATATTGACATGAATTTTTTAATGTAATTATGCTTTATTCAAACCAAAAAAACGCGATAAAATTGCGAATAAATCGTAAAAATTGCCATAAGACTTATTTTTTTTTACTAATTAAGCTTATTAAAAATCAATATTCTTGTACTAAATGTAACAACTAGATTATATGTCTGATGTTTTGTGTATTTTTTTTACTCAAATTTCTACATATTAATGATAGAAATAGGAGTCTGAAATTGACCCTGCGCTGATTTTTAAGAAAACTAGTTGTGGGAGATTAATTACTACGAAGTAAACAAATAAGTTTTTGTAAATGTGCTACTAAAAGTAAAAAAACAAAAGATTGATCTATTTTTTACATGTGTTCGTCAATCCCAGAGTATTTATAATAATGAGATGAGAGGTAAATAAGGCGACTAAAATCTTACATATTCGCGCAAAAATGTAAAATGGCTCTTAAATTCAAAATATCAATCATAACCACAATCATGCAGTGGTAGATGTTAGTATGATACGCATTTAATAGTGAATAGGACAATGCAAGACTTTATCCTAAAACTAGCTGTGACTTATTAGGTATTTAGTACCATTATAAAATATAACTTTTGCCCGCGACTTCGACCGCGTTAAATTTCTTGTTTCCCCGACCCTTCCCGTCGCGTCGAATCGCCTACCCATGCGATTTTCCCCGTTTTAGCAACATTTTTCATTACTGCTCCGCTCCTCTTGGTTGTAGCGTGATGTTATATAGCCTTTCTCGATAAATAGGCTACCCAAAACAACAAGAATTTTTCAATTCAGACCAGTAGTTCCTGAGATTAGCGCGTTCAATCAATCAAACAAACTCTTCTCTCCGCTCCTCTTGGTTGTAGCGTAATGTTATATAGCCTATAGCCTTCCTCGATAAATAAGCTACCCAACACAATTTTTTTTTTCAATTCGGACCAGTAGTTCCTGAGATTAGCGCGTTCAATCAAACAAACAAACAAACTCTTCAGCTTTATAATATTATATATAGTATATAGTATATATGGGAGCGTCCAAGCTAAGCGGGCCACTCGGCGCTGGCAGCGGGTTTTTTGCATAAAACACGTTCTGTTCAACTCGCTCACAAGCTTTGGCAAATAGCTAAAAATAAAATTGAAACACATAATTCGATAGATTTTAAGCTGTTATTTCGAATGGTGCTATTTGTTTTTAAGCTAGTCTTTTATAAATAAAGTGCTGATTTCTTCCCACACCTTTTTTTGCATTACGATCACTATACTCCTTTGTAGTCATGTCCTATATCGCAGGACGATTCTGTATTTCTAGGATAAAGCTTTCGATATTAATTTCACTCGGTGACTCTATTTTTAACGTGTGTCAACACAACACTGCCCACCATATGACTGACCGAAACAGTAGCAATATACAACAAGTTACCAGAATCCATAAGGACAGAGAAAAAAAGCCATCTATTTACTAATAAATTAAAAAAGCTGCTGTTAAGCAAATGTTATTATAGCGTCAACGAATTTTTAAATGATAAATCCCTGATATTAGTTTAGAAAAGTCCAAAGCATGTATTTCATCTATTTTTAATTACGATTTTAGAATAAGTTACATTATAAGATAATCAATAGGTCCTCCTCTCTACCTACTGTATTTTCCTTTGCTGTGCCCGACAGGGTCCACAGTTGTTTCTAAATAAAATGTTTTACCACCTAAGCATATACATTGTGGAATGCAATAAAGTATTGAGTATTGTAGCGGGCGAAGGCGTAAGAACGCGACTCGAGCGCCGCGAGCGCGCCGCAGGGCAGCTAAACGCGACGCTCACGCAGCGCGCTCGCGACACGCGCGCGGCGCTCGCGCTACTCACACGCCCGAGGATCGCGCACGCCTAATGTGGGGTCAGCCTACAGATAGGAGCGAGCGACAACTTTGGTTCTTTGCCGGATTACCTCATTCCGGATTCTATCCCTCAGAGATACTCCAAGCATAGCTCGTTCCATAGCTCGCTGAGCGACTTTAAATTTATGGACGAGCCGTAGCGTGAGTGTCCACGTTTCTGCTCCGTAGGTCATAACAGGTAGGACGCACTGGTTGAAGACTTTCGTCTTTATAAAGTGGCTATGGGCCGGCCAACATTATTCGTCGAACCGATGACCGCTAGGGTTGACGTGTTCTTGAGTGGAGACCGCGAATCGGCAAACGTAAGGTAGGACGCCCTCAGGCTAGGTGGAGCGACGATCTTCGCAGGGTGGCTGGTAGCAGCTGGATGAGAGTTGCCGAGAATCGAGCTGAATGGCGTGTTATTGGAGAGGCCTATGGCCAGCAGTGGACTGCTATAGGCTGATGATGATGATGATTAAGAGCGCGCAAAACAAGATCGAAAATATATGGGGGGGCCCTTCAGATTAGGTTAACCTTTTGGGCGCCATGGTCACATATACGTGACAAGCAAAAACTGTCCCTGGACGCCAACGACACAAATACGTGACAGAAAAAGCGGTATACAGAAACACGAAATAAACAATTTGAACATTACTTTAATGCCTGTTTATTTATATTAACTTAAAATAGAAGCTCTAATTCTTGTTTATTTCTATTAAACGAATTAAATAGCATTATATTATAGATATTGAGAAATTTTACATTAAAAAGTAAGAAATCAATTGTTATAAAAGAATGTTCTCACACGCCACTGTCATAAATATGTGACCGCTAGTGATTAGAGCATGTTAGATAATATCAAAAATGTACATCAAAGATCGTTTTAAAACTTTCCTCTGGAACGTATTATTTTAGATATAATTTGGTAAGAGGATAAAACAGCATTAGTTTTATAGAATCAGTCTTAAAAAAACATTTTAATAGCTCAATAGTCAAAGATAAAATTGGTTGGGTCGAATTTCGATATTCGCTAATCCAGACTCAGGCGCATCCCTAACTCAACCCAAATTATCAGTGCCTTGTACGCCATGACCACAAATAGACGACAACATCGTGACGTCACAAGCGCAGGCGATCAGAAACTAGTGAAGAAAATGAACAATATCGAAACATTAATTTTATATTCAGTGACTGATATAATGAGTGCGAATTTAATGACTACGGAAGAACTTCTTCGCATATTAGAAGGAGTTTCTGATGACGAAGACTTTTCGTTTTGATTTTTTACTTTTTTATGCCTGATTTATAGAAGTTAAAAATAAACACAAATAAGTACATACTGTATTACATTTAATTAAAATGTTGTATGCTATTATCGTTGATTACATACCTACTTAAACTATTTGAATAATTTTGAACTTATACTATAGCTTTACTTAAACTGTTTGAACATTCGGAATTATAAAGAGTATAAATATAAATGTACGTGTCATGCTCTGCCGCAGAGCCACCATTTTAGAAACCGATCAATTATATCTTAAAATGATGTAAGTCAAACGTACATAATGTACGTGTACCATTATCACTGTACGTGCATTAGGTAATTATAAAATAGACATTGATTGTGGCTCTGCTGGAGAGCATACTCTCTAGCAGAGCCACAAAGTACATGTACTCAGGAAAGATAAACGCTACTGGTTTTTTATGAAAACTGTTGTACGAATAGTGTTTATTGCGTACGTGTTGAAAAATATCATAATTAAGCAGCGGTTTTATTTTACTTTAACTTAACTAAAATCTTCATACAAAGTGCCTGGTAATTTCGTGTCAGCAAAATGTTTTGTAGCATTAGTGATTAGGCGCATAACTATAAATATTATGAACGAGGAAAATTAACATGTCATTTATTACAAAATATTAGTATATTCATTTACTTTTTAACAGAGTTCAAAAAAAGGAGGAGGTTATCAATTCTACTGTATTTTTTTATGTTTGTTACCTTATTACTTTAGACTGGATGAACCGATTTTGATGATTCTTTTTTTATTTGAAAAATGGTCCCATTTTAATTTGGTTCCATTCGGACAATGGGATCCATGTGAAAATCATATGTTAAATTTGCATTAAGTATTTGCGCGACAAATGAACGAATAGCGCGATTAGATTAGTGCGGGGGTATCTACCAGAACTAAAAAGTAAAAACGTTTTACAAAAAAAATAAAAATCGACTTCCTTAAAAAAACACTAAAAATTCAAAAATAACTTAAATTTCGGATGTCGGTGGCAAAAAAACTTTAAATACAGATCCTAAGACACCGACTTCCAAAATTAAAGTTATTTTTGACTTTGTAGTGTTTTTTTAAGGAAGTCGGTTTTTATTATTTTTTGTAATACGTTTTCGGGTGTGCAAACAAGTTATACCTATTCAACCTATTTTCAATCACAGTTTTTAATGGTTTATTTTTATTTTTTGTCAGTTTATTAAACTACAGAAAAATTTGTATTAGAAAATATGTGAAATTTTTGATATGTCCATGCAGTTTCATTATATGGGAATTTATATTGTATTCCAATATTAGTTACTTTAATATTACTTATCAAATTGCAATGAAGAGCGCTAAATGTTTCTCAGTGTGTTTAGAAGAACCAAAAAAACTTTTTACAAAAAAAAAAAACAACCGAAGTGTTTTTTTAAGGAAGTCGGTTGTTTGTTTTTTTTTTTTTTTGTAAAAAGTGTTTTTTTTTTACTTTTTAGTTATGGTAGATACTCCGCACTAATCTAATCGCGTTATTCGTTCATTTGTCGCACAAATACTTAATGCAAATTTAAGACTTGTATGGTTTTCACATGGATTCAATTGTCCGAATGAAACCAAATTAAAATGGAACCATTCAGAAAGCACCAGCTTTCAAATAAAAAAAGAATCATCAAAATCGGTTCACCCGATCAAAAGTTATGAGGTACCAAACATAAACAAAAATAATAATTTAAAAAAAAACAGTCGAATTGATAACCTCCTCCTTTTTTTGAAGTCGGTTAAAAAGCAGTATTTAAGGCCTTAGAACACTTATTTAGAAATGTGAAAAAAATCTATCGAGTGAGGGTAGTGTTTTTAAGGACATAAGAATTTTTCGTCCTCAACATTTACATATTCAGCGCTGTTGGAACCTTTATTATCTTGCAAGTTTTTATCATAACAAAATCATTGAAGTATCTGTTTGCTGATAGATATAATACACCTGGTGTCATACGAAAAATATTCTTGCTTATGTCCTTAAATACATTACCCTCACTCAATGGCAACTTTTCCACATTTGTAATTGTTATGTGAAGTGTGAAGTGTTTGAAGTCCTTAAATACTGCTTTTTGTTCTACTAAGCACACTGACAAACATTTTGATTAGTAATATTAATGTAACTAATAATGGAATAGGTACAACATAAATTCCTTTTGAACACTAACGTCACTAAATGTACCTATTGAAACTGCATGGACGTATTTTCTGTAGTTTAATAAAATGACAAAAAACAACTAAACCATTAAAAACTATGACTGAAAATAAACTAGGACTGGATGGA
This sequence comes from Aporophyla lueneburgensis, assembly GCA_932294355.1. NCBI lineage: Eukaryota > Metazoa > Arthropoda > Insecta > Lepidoptera > Noctuidae > Aporophyla > Aporophyla lueneburgensis. Next base: position 15,915,741 of record OW028747.1, read on the forward strand.
CTATAGGTTGAATAGGTATAATTTATTTGCACATCCGAAAAGTAAATAAATCTACTAATATTATGTAATAAATAACATGTTGATTGTCCTAGTTTATAATATTTATAATTATGCGCCTAATCTAGTGATTAGGCGCAAAATGCTTTGTAGCATTAGTATGCTACAAAGCATTTTGCTGACACGAAATTACCAGGCGCTTTGTATGAATATTTTAGTTAAGTTAAAATAAATAAACCGTTGCCTAATTATGATATTTTTCAACACGTACGCAATAAACACTATTCGTACAACAGTTTTCATAAAAAACCAGTAGCGTTTATCTTTCCTGAGTACATGTACTTTGTGGCTCTGCTAAAGAGTATGCTCTCCAGCAGAGCCACAAACAATGTCTATTTTATAATTACCTAATGCACGTACAGTGATAATGGTACACGTACAGACGCCAACACATCAAGCTACTACAATCTGTCAGATTTCTTTGATAGATTTTCGACTTTATTTCTAGAGCATTAGGTTCAAGGTTCATTGGGAAAAATTGACAGTTTCGGGTAGCTTGACCTGGTGGCGTCTGTACATTATGTACGTTTGACGTACATCATTTTAAGATATAATTGATCGGCTTCTAAAATGGTGGCTCTGCGGCAGAGCATGACACAAATGTACAGACGCCGGCACATCAAGCTACCCGAAACTGTCAAATTTTCCCAATCAAACTTGTACCTAATACTTTAGCAATAAAGTTGAAAACCTAATAAAGAAATTTGACAGATTGTAGTAGCTTTATGTGCTGGCGTCTGTACCTAATTAAAAAAAAAACCTTGTTTTATTTATTTTAAAATAATATTGTACGAGAACACATCGATAAGCGAGATATTACGTTGCTACATCTTTATTTCGGAAGCGAAATAGTCATAAAAATGGCGGGCCGTCCACGCCATGGTCACAAATAGAAGACAGCACATAAAGAATAGTGTTGTACCTATAGTTATATACATTTAATTATATATATATATATAGTATACATTTAATTATATTGTCATCTCATAACTGTTATTACAGTGTTATACAACTCTGTAAATAATGTATAACTATTACTATAGTAGGAGGAAGTGTAATTTTGAATTAAATTTCAATGTTATGAGGACATTATGTTTTGAAATCAGAGACAAAAATAAAAATACAATTGAATATCGATGTAGTATTGGAATCCCTATTTCTTTCGTAGTTATTTGCGCGGAATTGTGGCTTGGCGTTGAGGGCAGGTTCATGTGTTTTTGCTCTGGCGTTCAAAAGGTTAAATATGCAGAAACACTCAAGAATTATGACAACGCATAGTGCAAGACCGAATGTAGCGAATTGGAAAATGTTTGTACCATCTTGGGTTTAGATTGGATTTTCTTTTGACCCTTCATACATAGTTGTGTTTTACACATTACCCGACTGCGGAGGGTAATGTGTTTATCAGCTCATGCATGTAAGTTTGTTCCTTTGCGGCACTCTACGAACCCAAAAGCGTGGGCCGATTATGATGATACTTACGTCAATAGATTTGTCTTAATCATGCGAGTGTCACTAAAGACATGGCAATAATTAAAATCCATTCAGCCAGATATTGTGAAGATGAAAAAAATATGATTGAACGACCTACATTCAGTAAAAAAAGTTATAAATTCCCGAGACCAAAAATATTAGTCCAGAGTCTCGAAAATACAAAAAAATCGATACAGTCAATATACTTCATTTGGACGACCTTCTTCTTCTTTACATTATCTATAATACTAATATTATAAAGCTGAAGAGTTTGTTTGTTTGGTTGAATGGCCTAATTATTGAGGAAGGCTATAGGCTTTATAACATCACGCTATGAGCAAAAGGAGCGGAGTAGCAACGAAAAATGGATGAAACCTGGCAGGCAATTCGATGCGACGGGACGAGGAGCAAAAATTTGACGCGGACGAAGTCGCGGGCAGAAGCTAGTAATAAAATAAAATTTAACTCATCAGGGGCATTAGTCTTGTCAAAGGAACATTTTAACACCATAGCAGGGATCGATTAGCAAAGATTAAAAAAAAAAGTAATGTTATCTACTAATTCTCCTTTTATTTTAAACCAAATTGTGTGCCCTTTTTGGTTTATTTGGGGTTCCGTACCCAAAGGGTAAAACGGGACCCTATTACTCAGACTCCGCTGTCCATCCGTCTGTCACCAGGCTGTATCTCATGATCCGTGATAGTTAGAGAGTTCAAATTTTCACAAAAGATGTATTTCTATTGCCACCATAACAACAAATTAAAATAAATATTTAAGGGGGCTCCCATACAACAAACGTGATGTTTTAGCTCGATATTAATAACGGCAACAGGTAGACGCTTGAAATATTCGCAGAATATTTAGTTATAAATTCACTTTAAAAATAAATAAATATTTAAAGGGGGGCTCCCATACAACAACAACGTGGTTATTTTTCCGATAATGGTACGGAACCCTTCGTGCGCAAGCCCGACTCGCACTTGGCCGGTTTTTTTACGAATAATATGATCAAAACACCTGGGACATCAATAAAGTCCATCCATCGTTTCTGTCGTCTGCTTCTACTCTTATAGCCATCGACATTCATACCTTTACTCACGACATTTTTCTCATTCCTCTGTAGGACGTGCCCATGGCAACCGACTTCCATATAACTTTTCAGTTATCAGTGAACCTTTTAGACTTTCTCTTATGTACTCATTTCTTATTCTATCCATTTGTGTAACACCAGACATCTTAACATTATCATATCAGCTACATGCCTTTCATTCATCCCAGTTGTACTAATTTTGTTATTTATTTTAGTAAAATTTACTGTATAATAATGAAGGTATTACTGTGACAGTAAATAGCTTTTTTTTCTTCTAATAGCCACTAATTTCCCAAAAAACAATCTTGTTTTTGGAACTTTATGGCACATTTAATATTATAATGGAAAAAATGGCACATAGATAGAGGCCATCCCTGGAATACAGGCTCTATGAAAATTGGGTGGACTTTAATGTGTTAAGGTTTATAAAGTAAGTACCTGTAATATGAGTTCTTGTAATTGTTGTGTCTTCTTTTGAATCTGTTCTAGCTTCGACTGTTTTTCTTTTTCTAATGCAGTACATTCTTGCACACTATTTGTTGGTAATCCAAGCCATCTTATTTCTTTCTTTTCTTTAGATATTATATTCATTGCCATTAAGACATTTAATGCATCATATACTCTTCTGCGGATATTCTTTTGGTCATATTGCTGTAATGTTAAATTAATCTGAATTACATTTTTACTAATTGACTTTGCCATTGCACCTTTTTTAAAACTAATTTGACGCACATTTTTTTCCCCATTTCTTCCTGTGGGTGTCGTAAAAGGCGACTAAGGGACTTACTAGAGAATGGGCAGCAGCGTTCTCTATGCATTTTACCACCATACTGCGATCGCCTACCAGCCCGTCAAGCGTAGCGATTATGGCAAAACCCCCCAAATTGGTGGAGGCCTATGTTCAGCAGTTGACTTCTTTCGACAAAAACAAACAAAATACACAAATACATTTGGAATAGAAAAGTGTGTTATGATAATAATTGTTCAGTATATAGATACTAGAATAACGCCAGAGACAAATAAAACTATTGCACTTTAATTCATATACATACTTGGCTATCTGCTGAACCATGCATTCCTGCAGCAAATTCTAGCACTAATTCATCAGCTACTTCATTGTATGAAGTGAAGCCTTTATTTCTGACCTTTTCACATACTTTCATTGAAAAATGCCTCAACCCTTTGCCAACTTTGTCTGCATGTTTACGTCTCTTAGTGGTACTGAAAATATACATAACGAATTTGTATTACAAGGCGATGACACAGAAAAAGTGGAATAATACAACAAGACAACAGAGGTGGTAGATCTGAGCCAGTAATTCAATAATTATTCATATGCATAATGTTTGCTGCTTGCTTCATTTCATTAGTATTCTGATATGTGGGTGAGTGTGATCACAAATGCCGGCTACATGAACTTTTACCCGTATCTATGAGTATTGTTCTATACCTAGCTTTATCACAAACTCAGTGACTACTGAGCAACAGGTCTCCATTAAAAAAACTGCTTAAAAGGAAGGTTAGCTAAATTTCTAAAGGAATTACGTCCAAAGAAACTGGTTAAATAGAATTGTACTCACTATTCTGCTGGGGGATCATTGTCGGAATCATGTCGCCTTCTAGACGCATGCGACATAGTTGGAGATATGCTATTTGCAGAGCCCGAGCTTGTTACTCGGATTTCGGGTTTTGATGGTAATGAAATTAGATCTGGCACATGTGCAAATTTCAGTTCAGTTGGCTCTTGTTTTACCTGGGAAAGGAAGTTTTACTTTCTACTCATTGGTTATTAACACTCTCACCGCCACGTGGCATGCCGGCCGCCCACACAAATTCTAGTGCAGCAAGCTGTTGTTGATTTTTGAATTTGTTTCGGCAAGCCATGTGGGCGGCCGGCACCCCACAAATTTCGCGCTAAAACTTTTCGATTTCTGTCCGTTACAACTGTCAATATTCAATCAGTGCAGGCGATGATATAAATTTTTGGATACACTATTCGATCAGCTGTTCTTGACTCCATATCGGGCAAGCCAAAGCCAAAAAATATAAATGAATTCGTCGGGTCACAGCGGACCACATGGCCTGCTGATAAAGTTTACAGTGTGTCCTGCCGGCGTGCCACTTGGCGTGCCGCTAAAGTTTTCTTAAAATTAAGCGTGGCGAGTTGCGAAAGAAATGGTTTGGGCGGCGCGCCGCCCACATGGCCTGCTGCTTTGGAAAACTGTATTAATGCATGGCGGTGAGTGTTAAGTTGGGTAACAATTTCATTGATTTGTGTATTTTTTTCATAAAAGCTAAAAAAAAAAACATTTACCTCAATTTGAAGGTCTTCAACTTCTTTAGGCTCCGCTTTAATGTTTTGCAAACTTGCTAAATTATCAATATGCACAAACTCTGAAATAAAATAATATCCAGTTAGGTTAGCCAAATACTTTAAAAAAATCTGGTATCAACATGCTTCTAAGCTTTATAAGAACATTTATCTGCACCCAGTCTGACTTACAATCTGGTCATCAACACCCCTCCAAAGCTTAATGAGACCAGTTGTTTGCACCCAGTCAGACTCTACTGCCTTGGATAAGTCGAAGGCCTTTCTATCTGGGGAACCACAACAAACTTGGCTGCTGAAATGCACATTGATTTGTAACCTATTCTCAAAAGCTTCTTGAGATAGCAATCCTAATTTTAGACGGTATCTTGTTTCCATTTGAACTTGTGGAATTTTAACCTCACTATCTTTAATTTCTAAATTACTTGCAAATTCCCATGCTTATGCTTGAGAAGCAGCTTCTAACATCCAAATATTGCGCAACATGTTCAAAATTGGAAAAGAAGTTGTGTTCTGTAATCGAACAGCCGCATTCCTAGCGCGGAAGTAGTGTCAAACACAAAGAAAAGATACCCCAGTGTCTAAAAACCCGCCTTTTTAACAAATGTGTTCTGCTAATAATGACCTACGATGCCGGACTCTCCCAAATGAGACTATCCACCACATTCTAGTCGAGCCATGCTTGGCATAACCCTTCTAGATGGAGTGCGTAACACGTAAATTCTTCGACGTCGGGGACAGGGCGATGCGCCTCAAGTGGAGTTGGGTAGGACATTTAGTAAGACGAGGACATGGCCGATGGAGTAATGCAGCAACCTAACGGTGGACAAAATTAGGCCAAAGAAACAAAGATCGTCCAAAAGCGCGGTGGGTTGACGATATCGTCAAGGTCGCTGAAAAGGCATGGATGAGAGACGCACGGAGCCGAGATGTATGACGGAAAAGGGGAAGGCCTATACTCAGCAGTGGGTGATTCCGGGCTGAGATGATGATGATGACACTTATTATAAAGAGGATACAATTTCACGCGAATAAAGTAGCGGGCAGTAGCTATTTCACATAAACCTAGAAAGGGAAATAGCGGACTCCGCCTACTGGGAACGTGGAATTGGCGGGAATGTTAAGAGACCTGCCAATTTCGGGGACTATTCCACCAGACAACTGATATGGTAGCGTGCTGCGCTTTACGTGAAAATCTGACGATGAGTAAGACTTAATAATTACTTAGAATTATCATAGTAAGAGTTCGTAGCCAAAAGATAACTGCCGCACGGGTCAATCGAAGTTTAAGCTACGCTTGCTATGTTTCGTTCATAGATGGGTGACCATCCATGCCATATCGAGAATCTACCGTGCCTCGGAAAGCATGTTTAGCTGTTCGTCCCTGCTATCAGTTTATAGGTAGTCAGAAGCTCAAAATCTGACAATCAGTCTTACCAAAAGGTTTTATGTTACTCAGTAAGTGGGTTGTGGAGGTCAGATAGGCAGTTGCTCCATGTAAAATCAAAAGTCATGTATTCAAATTAGGCTGAGGATCGAGCAGCTAAACATGCTTTCCGTGGCACGGTAGATTCTCGATATGGCATGGATGGTCACCCATCTATGAACGAAACATAGCAAGCGTAGCTTACACTTCGATTGACCCGTGCAGCAGTTATCTTTTGGCTACGAACTCTTAATATGATAATTCTAAGTAATTATTAAGTCTTACTCATCGCCAGATTTTCACGTAAAGCGCAGCACGCTACCATATCAGTTGTCTGGTGGAATAGTCCCCGAAATTGGCAGGTCTCTTATCATTCCCGCCAATTCCACGTTCCCAGTAGGCGGAGTCTGCTATTTCCCTTTCTAGGTTTATGTGAAATAGCTCTTTTCGACTGTAAAAAATACAAAAGACAGTCCTCCAAAATGCCCACCCGTCGTAAAATTCTGGTATTCAGCTGGATCCAGTCAGACTGGAAGCCAACCCCAACATATAAGGGAAAAGCAGTTCCAAGATTTCAATGGATCATGTTTTTGAAAAAAACATGCTGAAACACAATTGAAGAAGTACCTAGGTCACTAGGTAACCATATCAAATTATGATGTTGATGATTATTAAAACAGGATCAAAATAATGGCAGGAGATGGTGTTACTTACTTGATGCACATTTGAGTCCAGTCAACTTCACTGCTCTATACAATGATGTCTGTAATGTGAAAAGAAATGTTATTACTATGATTAAAAAAAAAAAAAAAATTTGGTATTTTGGTATCACAGTTCAAAGTTTTCAATGGAGAAAAAAGATTAACTTGAAAACTAAAAAGTCAGTTAAATATTGAGAACAAGCATGATTCTACATTTTTATTCGCTGATATCATCCATTCACATAAAATGATTGGGCTAAATATGAAATACCACCTCAAATGACCTCAATATAATAAACAAACCCATCTAAATTTGTCTATTATTATCTAACAATAATTAGCACTTATTTAGAAGTTGATTTCACAAGTCTTTATCAGATTGAGAATCATTCATTAGAATTACACATTAATGATTTGAATGCTGTCTTAGATAAATTGATTTATGACTAATATTGTTTTACAGACGTGCCAGAACTTACATAATTAATTTTAACATCAGCATATGCTTCTAAACCAATCAAACTAAGAAACCATCTCCCTGTGTGATCCTAGGCTATTTATAGACGCAATGTTTGACTAGGATGAGGGGTAGCAAAAATATATTATTTGATCACAAAACAGGTTCTAAAGTATAATTACTTAAATTAGCAAGTTCTTCAGAATTAGCAACATAGAAAGCAGTGTGATAATATATATAATTGTAGGCTCAAAATTCTTTAGTTTGCAATGAATTGGCATTAAACTTATGAGCAATTACAAAATACTTAGGTTTTACTTGTAATGGTTTTAAACAACAGCAAACTATGAATAAATTGCTCTAAATTTGCACAAGGTAAAACATACAAGGGTTGCATAAACTCTGACAAGGTTTAAAAGAAATGCTATCCTTCAGTAAGACTGTGTTTATTTTTTGTAATCAATCCATTGATTACAATTTATGCTTATCAAGACAAAGACAGGTGATGTTGCAGGTCTACAATACCATTGATATTTCATAAATTAATAAACAAAATCAATGTTGATTGCAAAAACTCTAGAAGTTAATTATAATAATAGGATTGAACATTTGCAGAGTCAGCAGTATCATATCATCAATTTAAGTGCTACTAACTCTTATCAGGCTGGATAGAAAACAGGTTTAAGGTTTTCAGCAGTCTCTTGGCTTATTACAATAGTTCTAAGTAATTCTATAGTATTAAATGCATTCAAACTTTGCTTAGGGGTTAGGCAAAAATGGAAAGAAGCAAACATTCCATGCTAAAAAATATAATGTCTATGGCATACCACATACCTTATTATTCCCTTCTACTGCAGTAGGCAGTTTTATAATTTTCACAGGATTAGGTTTAATTTTGATCTGACCAAGTGTCTGATTGTTTGTATTATTTTGTACAACCTTTACCATTTGTGGATGCCCTAAAATAAAACATGACTATTAGACATGACATGCTTGCTTCCCATTCCTTCGTAGGCGATCACATGTGGACATTTGGGCAAGTAGGTTCTACAAAAAAACTCTACAGTGGGAATGGTATCGCAATCATTGGCAAGCATTAATTCATACAACGACAAGTTTGATGAGTAACAAATACATAAATAACTGACAACGGGAAGCACTGCCCTAACGGGCGCGTCATGTAGGTATCCACTTTACGGATTCTGTAATTTATTAAAAGTGCATGACTATTACAAGCGGAACTGTAAACATTATGCGATAATGATAACAAAGTAAAGTAAAAGCTTCACGAAGATAGCTTGGCTACTAACCATTAGCGTCATGTATAAGAAAATTTACAGTACTATTCGTCTGAGACATTTTCTCCGAATTCTTCGCAAATGTACGGCCATTTACGTAATTCACTAATGTAGCATTCAAACATTTGTTGATGACCAAACAAAATAATAATACCTACTAAACTCGATTTGTATGGTCAAAATGGCGACATTAGTTTTGGGTTAACTTCGAAGGTCAGAAAAATCAAACCAAATTCTATTGTTTATTCTATAAATCACTCTGTTTTAAATATCACTAAGCCCGTCATAATTAGGTATACAAAACATAAGCACAAAGGTCTAAACAACGCACGAAAAAGCACAATTTAAAACAACGGAAGAGTAAATAGACAGAGGCGGGCGGGCGGTTTTATGATTTACCAGCTGATTGGACAACTGCTGTTGTGTTCACGTGGTAATCGCGGTGGCATCCGCCGGGAATTTTGTATTCTGGAAAAGGCGCCAAATAAATTAGAAAATACCGCCATCTATGGAGTACAATTTTACTTATAGCTTCAAATGTTTAATTTTTTCCGATGGCAATAATCACAATTTAAAAAAGAAAACTTGAATAAGGGCCCTTTGATTCCCACACATTGTGAACAATAGACATTAATCTAATGGCGCGACATACACATGCGGTGACTTTATTCGTTTAAATGTCTCACTCACAGATTTTGGAATTGCTAGCGACAAATCTACCGTCAAATTATGTATGTGGACTTGAGATTTTGAAGTCGCTGCGTTTGTTTAAAGTGACAAGGTTTAACAATTTTTTTTTTCGCCAATAGCATCACTGTTAAGCGGTCTATAAAGCCACACTTGACACTTGCAGCAAACCAAAACCTCTTTAAAGTACAAATGTTCTTTGCATAGCAAGCGTTTTTTGCAAGCTTGTTTTGATTATTCACAAAAATCGACACTAAATTGGATCAGCAACAAGTGCGTGCATGCAAGCCCACAACAAACCAAAGCCCTATGCACACTCTTGAACTTGTGAAACATTGTCGAGATTTGGCAAGCGTGTGGAACTGGCATAGTAAAATGTTGGTTTATATTTTCATAGTTCGGTTATTGGTATTCCTCTGACACGTGTTATATTTAATTATTGTGCTCTGTACTCAAATCAAAGTCGAGACCGTAAAACCGGTAAACATAGGAGCTACCGGTAAGATTCAGTGGAGGTAAGCTTATGCTCCATTTGTGTATGATGTTTTTTTGCAAAAAACCTCCCTGAAAAAACTTTAAACAAAAAAAAAAATTGGTTGCCTGTAAAGTCGGTATACGGGCGAAAGTTTTACGTGACAACGACTTTGAGTGGTAAAATAATTTTAATGTGAATATTCATTCGTATAGTAGGAAGAAGGATGAAATAATAGTAACAATTTAAAACATTTATTTATACAAAGAACTGTGCTCGAGTGGAAGGGACGCGTGCCTTTCACTTTTTATGTCTGTCTCTCTCGCTCTTAGGCGGGCTAACCATGCCCGAGTGGAAGGGACGCGTGCCTCTCACTCGCTCTCATTGTGAGCGCATAACGTGAGCGGAGCGTAACGCAGTTTCTTGAAGTGTCACCCGGCAAACCAATTTATAAGACGTTGTCACGTCAAAATTAAACCGGCGCTTTGAGTGTTCTTTGTTCATTGATTGTTTGGCGCCGACTCAAAATGTCTGAAAGGTTTATTATTTTTTGCTTTTAGTTTTTTCGGTGGTTTAATTTTTTGTTAAAATGTTTTTATTTTATATTTTTTGTGGCTATAATCTACTAATTACTACTTGCTTGCAAAATCTAACTATTCTGTAAGAAGTTATGCATTACAATCAATGAGTGAACAATCAATCATCCCCTGTTTTCCTACCCTTAGGGTTGAAATTTTCTTTCCAAATTTACATGGAACCACCTTCGGGATATAAGCTTTCCAATAAAAAATAATATCAAAATCGGTCCACTCTTTAAAAAGATAGCTTTTTAAAAGAAAGCGTGGTCATACATAAAAAATATATATATTATGCGTCGAATTGAGAACCTCCTTCGTTTTTTTCGTCGGTTAAAAAATCATCCTGTCGACTAAAATATTCACCAATATTCTCGTTGCAAAGCAAGAATGTGGGATGTAAGAGCGAGTTGAGCATGAGTTATTTTTTGAAAATGCACACGAAAATAGTAATTGCTTTGTCCACTTTTTCAGAAAAGTTGGATGGAGAGTCCGAAAAACAAGGGATGCAATAGCAATTGGAGCGAGATCAATAATTTTAGCACATCAGATTGTGTAAGTTGTGTTTTCTTTTGAATGGCTTAGGGGCCGAGTGCAGAACACTCCAGCAAGGCTAACTTTTTACTGGTGTAGATTTCAAGGACCAGTAAAAAGTTAATGTTATGCTCTGAGCACATTTCCGAACAGATATAAAAATATCAATGCCGAAATTGGGTTTGTGCGGTTGTGCCTCAATAAGTCATTCTTAAATGTCATTTGTCAAAAAGCTTTCAAAGTTTGTTATTTCCATAAACTTTTAGCTAAAAATAAATTAATAATATAGCGTGTTGTAGGGATATAAAAACTCTAAATGAATGTTGTAAAAATGTGGCTGCCGCTTTATTTTTTGTACTTTTTTATATTATTTAATAGCAGTAGTTCAATAGGAATTGATGATCTCAATGTACCCCCAGAACATGTAACATATGTTTTCAATGCTTTCCCTAGTGTTGCTGATGCTTGTCTATCAGAACCTCAATGTAGATACAAAGATTTAGCGGGGATTAAAGGATGTTGGGGCTATGAAAATGAGTGTCATAGAAATGTTTCATACCCTGTGCAAGCTGTCTGTCCTGGTGATCACCGGGGCTGGGTAAAGACGAAAGAGGCTCAGTATGATACATTCTATACTCAAGCTGATTTTGGTAAGTACTGAACGAAGTGTACTAAAAAGAGTTCAGCATGAATTTTCATTCATCATCACCATCATCAGCTACAGGCCTCTCTGTGAGACTGAGCGGGCCTTAATCCACTAGGCGGGCCCAGTGCAGGTCACTAGATCTAAAATGTCTTCAAATTTATGTTCTAGGACATGCCGGTTTCCTCACGATGTTTTCCTTCACTGTTTTAAGAGCAGTGATGATGAAATAATCTATACAAAGTAAGGTGCCTGCTGCTTGCATTCGAGCTCACACCCTACAGCTCGTAAGATGCGGCCATTACCTAGTGGTAATGGCCTAGTGGCCACCACTAATCTGGAGGTTTCATAGGCTAAAAAATTTAAATTGTGAACCCAATCATTTGGATTGTTCCACCTGATTGGATTTCAAGGATTGGTGAACATGAGAACTGTGTTATATAACCCACCTAGCTGAATGTCAGAATGTATACATATACAATCATTAAAGCTATTGCCATCATGATCCTCTGGAGTAAATATTTTAGTACCATAGGAGGTGGCTTGCTCACTCACAACTATTTTACAAACATAACATCACGCCTTGTTTCCCCAAAGGGTTAGGCAGAGGTGTACCTATAGTACACCCACATTTCAAATATTTTATTATTTATAAAATATTTTTATTTGGAGTGAGTTGTCTTCAGGCAATATTACCCACCCTATCAAATGTGACTGGGTACTTATTACCTTGGTTTACTAATGTTTACTATATGTAATAAAATTTTGTTTTAAGTTAATTGCTCCTTTTTGTAATTTCAGGCTATGTAAAAGAACAAATAGACGATTTGATGGTTATGTGTGAAGCTACATATCCTGATGACACTTCTCTGGAATGCTCAAAGTATTTAAGGTTACTTTAATTTCATAACATTTAATTTGAAGTAAGACTAAAGTTTCACCTATTACAGTGACACCACCATTAGAAACTTGGCTTATTACAGTAGTACCTATACAAGATAAGTTTTTAATCAGTGCGCAAATTTTAACAAATTAAACTTAAACGAGTTATAATAACCATGCAATTTTTATTTTGATATATCTTAGTACAAAAAAATTAAGTTATTGTTAATGAAAGATGTTTATTTTGAAACTGGTTTTTGTGGTAAGGCGGCGAAGGTGAACGACCGAGCGTAGCTACTAGTACCTAACAGCTGTTCGATCGGCCAAAATTCTAAGAAGTTCGAAGTACCTACGCCGGCGCGGTTACTGACCTATTACTATTACAAACTAAGCGATTATTCAACGATGTTCAACTGGCGTATCGAAACGTTTAACAACTTACTGCATTTAGATTTATTGACACATAATTATGTAACAGTACTAGATTTATTGACACATAATTATGTAACAGTACTAGACTCTAATTTAAACTTATTTTATGATTTTACTATGTTCTCAAAATACAACAGAAAATTAAATAACCAAGGAATGAGAAATATTTTCCAAAATTTGCTGGTACTTATGAATAATAATAATCTCTACTTAAGTCAACTGGAACTTGAACCTGATCTGACTAATAATGTTAACACGATTGCGGTCACACATAATGAGTTTTTTCTTTGATCACATGTATGTTATGCATCAGAATATTGCCAGACTTATTAATAAATCTGATCTATTAACCGTGCACATTCAGGAGCTACTAAGCAAACAAATAACTGTAGATGTTATATGCATAACCGAGCATTTTATAATGTCAGGCCAGGAACACCTTCTTCATGTACTCAATTATAGGCTCGCTGCATGTTATGCAAGAGGCAACATAAAACGCGGTGGAGCTTGTATTCTAGTCAAAAAGGGTCATGAGTATACAGAATTACCTGACATAATGAAACACTCGGTCTCAGGAATAATAGAATGTTGCGCCATTAAAATGACACTACATAATTTAATTATATTATGTATTTATAGACTGCCAAAATTGTCTAACTTAAGTGAATTTTATGAAAATTTGGAAACTATCTTAAAAGCTGTATGTAGTAAACATCACACAAAAATAATTCAATGCGGCGATTTTAATATAGACATTTTGAAAAATAATAGAATTACTTTGGATTTTAAATGCTTTCTCCAAAGCTATAACCTTATTTTGAAAATTAACGAAGCGACACGTCTTGTTAGTAATACCTGTTTGGATAATTTTGCACTCAACAGCAGACAAAAATGTCACAGTCAAGTAATAGACTTCGGGCTGTCAGATCATACAGCTCAACTAATTAATATAAAAGTAAATAAATCATGCAAGATTAAAACTTGGAGAACTAAGATTCGAGATACTTGTAAAGAAAACCTCATTAAATTTAATAAATATCTCCAGAGTCTATCGTTTTCTGACGTATATAACACAGAGGATTCTAACAAAGCGTATGACAATTTCTTTGAATTATTTAAGCTCATGCATGACTTCATGTTTTCCCTTGTTAGTGACAATAAAATCAGAAAAAAAAAATCAAGTTATCGCGTGGCATAAGATTATGCAGTAAAAAGCAACGAAATCTACTTTGGAAACATAGACTAAAGCCGTCAACAGAAAATAAAAACGCTTTTGTTAACTATTCTAAGAGATTTAAAAAAATTATTAAATTAACTCAGCAATCCCAAAATAATTACTTGATCAAGAACTCGAAGAATAAATCGAAAACCTCCTGGCAAATAATAAACAATAACAAAATGAATAGGGAACCAATTTCACAAATAAGAAATAATAATCAGACAATATCGGACCCGAAAGAAATAGCGGAGTCTTTCAATAATTTTTTCATTGACCAAATCAATAATATAACTAATAACCCGACGCACGACGTTAAGAAAATAGACCATAATTCAAACTCAATATTTGTACCACCAGTCATACCTCAAGACGTGATGAGAATAATTAAATCACTAAAAAACAAAAAGAGCGTGGGTTATGACGGAATCTCCACTCAGGTTATAAAATTTGTTGCTAATAGTATAGCTGGCCCTTTAAGTCATATTATTAACGTTAGCATATCATCAGGAAATTTCCCTGATAACTTAAAATCCGTAATTGTAAAACCAATTCACAAAAAAAAACAGTAAAGACAATATGTCGAACTATAGGCCTATAGCTTTAATTCCCGTTTTTTCCAAAATAATAGAAAAAGTCATACATATATCATCTTTCTTGACTAAATTTAATATACTTTGCAATGAGCAATACGGGTTCAGGAAAAACAGAAATATAAACATGGCAATTTTTGACCTGTTGAATATTATTATGTCGAATGTTGATTCAAAAACGCCTATATGTGCTATATATACAGATATGTCAAAAGCTTTCGATTGTGTCAACCATAACATCCTACTTCAAAAACTAAACGCCTATGGCATTAGAGGTAATATCCTAAATCTAATAAAAACATATTTATCCGGTCGCAAGCAAATGACAGAAATTTCCAGAATATGTTGCAAGTCTAAATTAGAACTAAAGTATGTGTCTTCCGGTAGAGAAATACAATTCGGTGTACCACAGGGAAGCGTCCTCGGGCCTTTGTTATTTTTAATTTATATCAACGATCTCCCACGCCAAATCCACCATCTCATGGTTCTGTTTGCCGACGATAGTACAGCACTCTTAAAATGCGACAATAATAAAAAATATGAAAACGATATAAACAACACCATTGAGATTATAATAAACTGGCTACATAGAAACAATTTACAAACAAACGTACAAAAAACAAAGATAATGCATTTTTACCAAAGACTACGTATCAATGACCTAAATATTAATTATAACAGTCAAAATGTGGACAGAGTAGATGTAACGAAATTTCTAGGAATATTGATTGACAGTCAACTGACATGGAAGGCACAGGCTGAAGCAATCTGCAAAAAACTTAGCTCATCTTCATATGCACTGTATAATCTTAAAAAAAAAGTTAATATCAAAACAGTATTACTAGCATATCATAGTCTTGTCGTTTCTACTTTAAGGTTTGGTATTATATATTGGGGCAATTGTACCGAAAGAGAGAGTATTTTTAAGGCCCAAAAACGCTGCCTACGAGCAATTTTTGGTTTAAAAGTAACTGACAGCTGTGTTCCAATATTTAAAACGAATAATTTGTTGACATTTCCTTGCCTTTACATTTTAGAAATTGCTTTCTTTGTTAAATGTAACCCATCAAAAACATAAATGTGAAATGAGAGCCAAGTTCAATATTATGATATATGCGTTGGTTGTTGACTTCAACGACAAAAGAAGTGAGATCTAAATGGGTGCTAAGTTCAATGGTCAGTCCTGACTTGGCTAGTTCTCATATACGAATTATTATGTTCAATGGCTAGTTTCTACCAGCAAGCCAAATTTTCGAAATAATAAAATAAGAACCGACAAGTACCAGGTTTAAAACTTGCGAAGGCTATAATATAATGCCTATATGAAAACTAGCCAAGTCAAGACTGACCATTGAACTTGGCACCCATTTAGATCTCACTTCTTTTGTCGTTGAAGTCAACAACCAACGCATATATCATAATATTGAACTTGGCTCTCATTTCACATTTATGTTTTTGATGGGATATCATTACTTTTTGTACATAAATTATTAGTAGGTACTTATTTATAACAAATTTATAACAAAATTAATACCAAATCGTTTTTGTTATAAGTGTTCCTAATAGAATCAATTAAGTGAAAAATTATAATAAAATGATAAAAATTTGCCAGTTTCTGATTTATTCCTTTGTATTCACCTAATTACCTATCTGCTTGCCAAATTTGAACTTTCTAGGTCATCTGGAACTGGGTTAGAGTTTTGATCTATAGGTCAGTTAGTGATAAAAATGACGATTTTTGGACGTTAATATATAAATAACGGTTTGAGATATGTTTATGAAATTTGAAGCACATATGTATCTTGCAAATCTCACTATATGAGCCAAATTTGACACGTTTATGTGAAATAGTTTTTGAGTTATGAGGGGGTCAAAAGTGGCTCCAAATGGTTCGTGTAATATTACACACGGTGCTGCTCGCCAGTTCTGTTACTTGAACTTGGCTTGACACGCTGCCGCGTGTCTAGATCAACATTTATTTTTAAGTTTATCGGAAAGCAGACATCGAGATGTAACTTTGCGATCTCAATACCAAAACCTGTTACGCACAGGTAGATACAGGACTGCTTTGTTGAGGAAAAGTGTTTTGGCACAGAGTATCTTTAACCACATTCCTAATTCCATAAAAAAGGAACCAGTAACAACTTTAAAAAAAAGACTAACTTTACTTCTTTATGATAAATGCTACTACTCCGTATCCGCTTTCCTAGATGATAAATTTCAGTTGTAAATATATCATTGTTTGATACTTACTTTGATGTTTGAACTGCATCAATATTTGCATGCCAAAGTGGTAGAATGTACAAGGATTCCTTAAATCACATAATGTAATCACCTTATTGTAAATACCTACATTCTGAGCAAATAAATAATATTCTATTCTATTCTATTCTATTTCGATAACATATTACGAAATATGTAGGGTGTCCACAGTTTACTGATTTAAGGTCGGATAAAAATTAAAAAAAAGTATTGAAATCTGTTCTATTATTGATACTGAACCACGAAAAAAAAAAATTGCGCACTGGTTACAAAATTTTCCTGTATACATTTACCATTGATTTAAACTTTGTTAATCATGAATATTTTTGAATACCAGGTTTTGTCGCGGTCGGAACATGATGCTAAATTTTACAGGTCTTGTGGGCCGTGGAGACAACTTGCGCTATAAAATGGATATTCTTGGGCCTGGTCAGATAGGTATGCATCTTTTTATTATTTACAAGTTTTGATTTCGTTTTTTAGTAAATATTTCGTATACCTATGTAATAAATTTTTAAGCATGTCTCTAAACCATCATTTTGATTCACTAGAATTATTTTACTCTATTAAGTAGTTCATTTTTGATGGGCAATAAGGTCATTGTTGCGTAAGGATTGGCTATGCGGTCACTGTCACTGACCTGAACTAAATAGTTCTTCAGCAAGAAATATAGACCCATGTCACATCTGAGCCACATAAACAAACTGTTTGCGAGGATCCAGTCGGCACAAATCGTCCCGCCATGAGACTTGACGAGTTCCAGCCAGCACAACAAGCCGATTTACGAAAAGGCTTCAGCACCGTAGACCATATTCATACTGTTCTGCAAATTGTACAGAAGACCGAAGAGTACAATCAGCCGCTATGTATGGCATTTGTGGACTATGAGAACGCCTTCGACTCTATCGAAATTTGGACAGTTCTGGTCTCTCTACAACGATTTCGGATTGGCTAGCGATACATCGAAGTGTTGAGATGTTTGTATGACACTGCCACGATGACTGTCCAGGTCCAGGATAAGAAAACCAGCCCAATCCAACTGCTCAGGGGGTGAGATAGGGGGATGTGATATCCCCCAAACTGTTCACCAATGTGCTGGAGAATGTTTTTATGACACTGGACTGGACAGGGAATTAACGTGAACGGCAAGTATATCTCACACCTTCGTTTTGCCGACGACATCGTCATAATGGCAGAGACGCTGGAACAGAAAGACCAGATGCTGCATAGCCTAAATGCAGCCTATTGGCGGGTGGCATGAATTTGGACAAGAGGAATGTCATGTAAAATTTGCACGTCATGCCGAATCCAATCCTTATAAAAGGGTAGCTTCTTGAAGTTGTGAAGGAGTATGTTTACTTAGAGCAATCCATCCAGCTTGGTAGATACAACTTCGAGAAAGAAGCCGACTGGAGGATCGAGTTGGGTTGGGCAGCGTTTGGAAAACTTCGTCAAGTTTTCTCTTCGCCAGTACCGCAATGTTTGAAAACTAAGGTGCCGAAACGTAGACACTGACAGTTGGGCTGGTCCATAAATGTATGGTCGCTCAGCGCGCTATGGAGCGGGCCCCGCTCAGAGTTTCTTTGAAGGATAAAATCAGAAACGTAGTTATCCGGAAAAGAACTGGAGTTACCGACATAGCTCGCAGAGTAAGCAAACTGAAGTGGCAGTGGGCTGGCCATGTCTGTCGAAGGACCGATGGCCGATGGAGCAAACGAGGCTTGGAGTGAAAACTGCGTATCGGCAAGCGTAGTGTGGGACGCCTCCCAGCTAGATGGATGCGGCAGGCGGAGGCGGGCTAATTTCCGACTTGCGAAGTCATTGGCAAAAGCTAGTAAAGAATAAAAATAACGTATTTAAAAGTATTAACTACAATTGATGTGCATCTGGATTGAGGGCCCATTTTTTGAAACCTTGCGTACCGAAATAAGATTTATAGGGAAATTAGTTAAAAATAGTAAAAACTTAAAGCAAAGGGTCATAAATTTCTTAAACGTGAATTAAAACTGTTATGATGAAATAACTTGGGCCCTCAATCCAGACGCGTGCTTAAAGTGGCATAGCCTAAATCTCAGTTAGTACTATCTCTGGGTTAATAATTTTTGTTTAAGAATTTAGTTAAGAATTTCTTAAATATTTTAAGAAATTCCCAAATCTGTAAAATATAACATTACCGATTTATGGCGGCATATCTAGGGCCCTCACTTCATTACTGTTTGTACTGAGGAATCTGCAAAACATGAATATATCTGAAGAAATACATAAATACGACTTTAACATGTTTTACTTACCTACCTATGTGAATTAGTTAAAAAGAAATAAGGACACAAAACGTAATTGTTAAGAAGTAAATGAAAGTCGAATTTTACTAAAAAGTCTGAACTGAGAGCCCAATATTTTCGGCTTTATTGACTAGGCTCAACCTCATAGATTAACGCAAAGTAGAGTAAAAGTTTTAACTATTTCTTAATTAAATTGTAACATATCGTTCGTCCTTCTAAATGTCATACTTTAAGAGAAAATTGATTTTCAACTTTTTGAAAGATAATTATTTGTAGAGTGACCATAATGTTCAAAGTACCTGTACATTTTGTAAAGAGCATTCGGCAAGTCATAATTTGCAGCTAAAAGTACTATATACCTACTAATTACAATTTGGTTTTCCTTATTTTTAATGTAATTTCTATTTATGTGATGTTACTCTTTAAGGTAATACTATGAGCCAAGTTGCCAAAACAAATAAAAAAAAAATAGTAAAAAAAAACTAAAAACGAAAATGGAAATGATTTTTTTTTAAATCAGAGATATACAAGGGGGGACCGACTTAAATACTAATATTAACGTAATTAGGAAAAACGAAAATTTTATCAGCCTGGGGTAATTGTGGTACAGTCACATGTGTGTAGTTGCACTCATCACTAAAAATTACTTTGCTCTCTCGCAATTTCGTATTTTTAGGATATAAGACTATTTTTTATGTGAAGTAAATAGTTTTTTATAATTATACCGATCGTGTTTTATTTATCACAATGAATTTGTTTGATCTGGTGCTACAGTGATCCATAGATACGATGACTACTTACATGTATAACATACTACTAGTCGGTTGGTTTGCCTTTCATTTCATGCAAACACTGTTGAAGCTAAATAAATGTTCTAGTTTTATTTATTTTTATAGAAATTTCATTAAAAATAAGGAAAGCCAAATTGTAATTAGTAGGTATATAGTACTTTTAGCTGCAAATATTATGACTTTCCGAATGCACTTTACAAAATGGACAGGTGCTTACTTTGAACATTATGGTCACCCTACAAATGATTCTCTTACAAAAAATTGAAAATCAATTTTCTCTTAAAGTATGACATTTAGAAGAACGAACGATATGTTACAATTTAATTAAGAAATAGTTAAAACTTTTACTCTACTTTGCGTTAATCTATGAGGTTGAGCCTAGTCAATAAAGCCGAAAATATTGGGCTCTCAGTTCAGACTTTTTAGTAAAATTCGACTTTCATTTACTTCTTAACAATTACGTTTTGTGTCCTTATTTCTTTTTAACTAATTCACATAGGTAGGTAAGTAAAACATGTTAAAGTCGTATTTATGTATTTCTTCAGATATATTCATGTTTTGCAGATTCCTCAGTACAAACAGTAATGAAGTGAGGGCCCTAGATATGCCGCCATAAATCGGTAATGTTATATTTTACAGATTTGGGAATTTCTTAAAATATTTAAGAAATTCTTAACTAAATTCTTAAACAAAAATTATTAACCCAGAGATAGTACTTACTGAGATTTAGGCTATGCCACTTTAAGCACGCGTCTGGATTGAGGGCCCAAGTTATTTCATCATAACAGTTTTAATTCACGTTTAAGAAATTTATGACCCTTTGCTTTAAGTTTTTACTATTTTTTAACTAATTTCCCTATAAATCTTATTTCGCTACGCAAGGTTTCAAAAAATGGGCCCTCAATCCAGATGCACATCTACAATTGTTAATAACATAATCTACAACATAACATCTTAGTCATCATCACCCATTATAGTTTCTAACATAATTTTTGCATTCAAGACAACGTGAAAAGTGAGAAACAAATTGACATATACATATGTATAATGTTTCAGGTGGATTCTGCAATTTTTATTCTGAGCGGTTAAAAAAGGAAGCAGAACACATGAGTGCTTTACAATCGTGGGGTCCCGAACTTGTGCATTTTGTGAAAACCCCTCAGAGACCAATAGTTGATGGAATGTGTGATATAGCTATAACTAAACCAACATACATTATGAAATTAGATGCAAGTATGTTTTTTTTTTATCCACACATCTGCTCTATCTTCAGCCATGACTACTTATCACTAATATATTTCTGTGTTTCAGCTGTTAACATGTACCACCATTTCTGTGACTTTTTCAACTTGTATGCATCTCTACATGTGAATTCGACACATCCTTCTACTTTTTCTAAAGACAATCACATATTGGTTTGGGAAACATTCACTTATGAGTCTGCATTTCAAGAAGCATTTAAAGCATTTACTGATAATCCAATTTGGGACTTAAAAACGTTCAGAGGGAAGGTAGTATGTTTCAAAAATGTTGTGTTACCACTTCTGCCTAGAATGATCTTCGGCCTTTATTACAACACTCCCTTGGTAAGTTTATTTTGTTATTTAAACATTAATCAAAACACTGTCCAGCAGTAAAACAACCCTTATTACGAGCTATAGTCAGATCGTTTTCAAATATTTTGCATCATGTAAAAAATGTATTTTTATTACTGTTCGACTTTTGCAGATATATGGTTGCGAAAGGAGTGGCTTATTCCATGCGTTCTCAAAACACATAATCCATTCTTTAAATATAAAACTACACCCACGGACCAGCGACAAAGTGAGAGTAACCCTGCTCTCAAGAGGTACAACATATCGCTCGATATTGAACGAGAAGGCTCTCATTGAAGCTTTGAGGAACGTGGAGGGTTACGAAGTGAATCGGGTGGTGTACGATAAAACGGTGCCTTTTCTAAATCAGTTGGAAATAACTCATAATACAGACGTGTTCATTGGCATGCACGGGGCCGGCTTAACGCATCTTCTTTTCTTGCCTGATTGGGCGGCCGTATTTGAACTGTAAGTACGATTGTTTATGTAGGAATACACGATATATATATACATACAAAAACTCACACCTTTCTCCCATGGGGGTAGGCAGTAACTATAGAGAACCATCGTTTATGTTCATACATCTACATAATATATAATACACGCACGCCGGTTGCAACTACTACGCACCTGACCTTTCTGAAGAACATCACCAGTAACTTGATACTTCATCAGAAACATTTGTACGCCCAATGGCATGACATAGCGCACTTTTTATTTTCATTATATATCATCATTACTGTACCTATGTTAAACAAATGAATAAATGAGTTACAATAAGGCAATAAGGTCACTATATTCTCCTCGGGCGTCCCCATCAGAAGTCTCCAGACACATCTGCCTTGTAAATACCTTTTCTTAGACGCCCTTCATTCATCCTCTCAACATGACCAAACCATTTAAACCAACCTTTTACCTCTTTGCAATTTTTGTCTTATCACATAATTCCTCAGCCTATCATTCACAGCACAGTCACACCACACATGTTTCTCAAGGATTCGCATTTCCACAGCATTTATTCTACTTTCATGCTTCTTTTGCCACACCCAACATTCACTTCCAAACATAAGCGTAGGCACCAGCACGTCATTGTGAATAGCCTGTCGAGCCTTTTCGGACATCAACCGGATGGTCACAGTCGCATGTAGGGTACTTTTAATTATTAAAATGATTTTGATTTACTTTATTTCCCGCATTTAATTTCCTTTCCAAATCAATCTGTTCATCCCTTGTAAACATACTCCCCAAATAGACGAACTCATATACAGCAAGTATATGAGTTCGTCTATTTGGGGAGTATGTCCACACTTTTATCATTTATTTTCACATTAAACCCTGATACATTCTCTTCTCTTTCAAACATAATAAACAATATATATATCAAGCACAAATAAACCATATAATAAATACATACACATACACAAACTTACGCCTTTTTCCCATGGGGGCAGGCAGAAACTACGGAACGCTACCTAGTACTATCCTTACATAATCCTTTTGCCAAATACATACTTTAATAATAATAAATAAAAAATTACTTGCATAATTTAACTGTTTTTTTTTTCAGCTATAACTGTGAAGATCCTAACTGCTACTTAGATCTAACGAGACTTCGCGGACTTAAATATGTAACTTGGGAAGACAAAACAAAACTTGTGCAACAAGATGAGGTAAATTTCGATGTCACATTGCTTTAAATAACTACAAACACTAGGGTAGAATTCAGTATGCCCTGGGCAGGCAGCCTCGCCACCGCATTCATAACATAAAATTAGAAGAACGCTTGTGTAGAATTAGATATAGAGGCTAGGCTAGTCTAACGCGACTTCTGAACAATACCATTTCTAATACTAGCTTTTGCTCGCGGCTGCGTCCGCGTTGATGTAGGAAAATATCCCACGGAAACCTCCTACCGAGATTGAAAGTATCTATATGTTAATCCAGGCTATAAATTATATTATGTGTGCATAATTTCATCCAATGTTAATGCGGCACACGCTAGTAACGCTTCCAGTCTCCGTGATTGTTTCGACACCTTTTTTTTTTTCAGGATGGGAAATCATCTAATGACTTCTCCCGCTCTGGGCGGAGCGGGAGGGCGTGTCTGACTTTTACTGACTAAAACCCACCCGTGTTCCATCAGTTGCGAGTCCGCTATGGGCTCCCGACGCCCGGGGCGTCTCCTCCTGCGGCGGCTAGGGACATGAGGGCGCAGAGACTGCCACTCCCTCACGCGCCCCGCCTCCTCCTTCGCGAGCATTACTGCTTCGCAGAAGGAGGTGACGGCTTCCCATTCCCTCTCGCTCCGTACCATGGCTCGCACCAGGGCAGGACGCGAGAGGTCGCCGCCGCCGATCGCCTCCACGAGGTCACGGCGGTGCTCCGCCCAGGCAGGGCATACCTCCACCGTATGCTCCACCGTGTCCTCCAGACGATTCTCGCAATGGAAATACCCGGACGTATCCTCCCGCTTTATCCTGAACAGGAACCCACCGAAGCACCCATGCCCGGTGAGAACCTGCGTCAGGCGGAAGGTGAGGACGCCGTGACGCCTCTCTATCCACTCCTCAAAGAGGGGACTTTCCGCCGCAATTGTGGCGTGCCCAGCACTGGGTTGCGACAATCGTACCCGCCATGTCGCCATGAGATCACACCGGAGCTCTGTCCGCCGTGCCGCGATTTGTCGCGGCAGCGGAGTTTCGCCCCGGCGTTTCGCCTCCTCGCGCCACTCCCACATGTGCGCGAGGACCTTTGCCTCCAGATCCCATGGCGGCACTCCGGCAAGGAGGCTCGCCGCCTCGCACGAGATCGTGCGGTATCCTCGGATTAACCGGATGGCCATGACCCTCTGGGCCGCACTCAACCGGCGCGCTGGGCGCAGCCTCAATGAGGGCGCCCACACCGGTGCCCCGTAGAGGGCCATGGACCGCACGATCCCCGTGTAGAGCCTCCGGCAGGAGGCGTTTGGACCTCCCAGATTGGGCAGGAGCCGCTTTAATGCAGCCCCAGCCCGCTCCAGTCTGGGAGCCAAACGTCGGAAATGCTCAACGAAGTTCCACCGGCTGTCGAGGACAAGCCCCAGGTACTTCATCGTCGACTCGACGCCGATGTGAACCCCTTTTTCGACACTTTAAACCATCTTTGACTGAATTCACACAAAGCCTTAATGAATTGTACACCCGAATCTTCATCTTGAATCACTCCGTGCATTGGTGAAAACCGAATGAAAATTCGTTCGGTAGTTTTTGAGTTTATCGCGTTCAGACCGGATGCGGTGGGGCACTTTGTTTTTATAATATGTAGAGATGAAACATTATTTTCAGGGTCATGGGCCCGGTGGCGGTTCACATGCAAAATTCACAAACTATTCATTCGACGTGCGCGAGTTTCTGAGGTTAGTCGAGAAATGTGCGGAACACGTGCGTCAACAAAAAGCCTTCAATGATTTCCTCGAAGTCTCCGGAGTACGCCGAGCACACGAAGAGTTGTAAGACAGCCATCAGTTTAGGTTTCCTAACTTGTGATATTTCTTCCTAATTGTTTTACTTTTTTATCATTCCAATTTTAGTGAAATTAGGTGTTAAGTAGGTACTTTTGTTACGTAGTTTTGAATCTCGTAATGCAAAATTTATCGAATGCTAGTATTATAAATGCGCATTGAAAACATTGTATGAAACGCTTACTACTCTCAGTGCGGCAGCTTTAACGTTAGTTCTTAGCGGTAGTATTACAAGATATCGGATAAGTACCTACCACGTACAAAAATAGTTATGAGTCAATACTCACTATTAAATCACATAAAATAGTACAACATGGCCCAAGGCTTTATAAGAGTCCGACATTCGGAGTTTCCTGTAGAAAATTCAGTCGTTTTTCATTCTGTGCATTTCCGGCGGTGGCGTTGGTTTGAAAACGTAATTTTATACCTGCTGAAAATCACACATAAAATAGTTTTTTCTTAGTGCATAGAGATCTGAACGTCAGTTGTTCCTGTAGTGGGGGAGTCCAAAGTCAGAGCATGTCAAAGTTGTAAATAAAACTTATCAAAAAGACATTTCATACTATAGCATATCTTATCTTACCGCGCGAAAACCTTATGGGACAATTTTGGGGATAACCTTCAAATCAAAAAAATCGTGATTTGGTGCGGCGATTCATGATTATTCAATGTTATGCAACTATTCGAAATGAAATATATTTCATACAAAATTGGTCACAAAAATCGACCAGTAGCTTCCCAACTTAGCTTCAAAGCACGATTTTCAGGCGAAACCGAATATTCAGCTCCTATTCAGTGTTATCAACGCTAACGCTAAGGTCGCTCGCTCAGATTGGGTGAGACCCTAGATCGATCTATGCTAGGGGTTGAGACATAGCTTGTGATTACCCGTGCAACCGCATCTTATTGTCAATTTGTCGAGACAAACTAATAGAGTTCATCAGCGGGAAGTTGCTCACTTGTTGGTAGACAGTGCAAGTTGCGGGAAGTATTTCCTGCCATAGTTTGTTACGGGATCGTTAATCAGGCTTTTTATTCTTTTTGCTTAATAATGTGTTTTGCATCAGACGCCTGTTTGTATTTTTCCACTGTGCGTCGTAATTCTCTTAGGATTTGTGCAGGCGCTATACCAACTGTACAATGGAGGACTATGAGACTGTTGAGTGGGGTCGGTTTGAGGCAACCTGAGATAGGCTTGACTTGATGTTCGTACATTATTACAATAAGAGAACTTAAAAAAAAAACATGCAATACATTTTTCTTTTATGCCATTGCCTGACAGTGAGGGACTAAGCCTATCTAAGGGTCAGGGCGGCAAAGCTAAATGGCCCCGCCCTGTCCCCATATTCAGAAAAGTTTGAAAATTAAGATAATTTTGGCATTTCACCGTGAATAGGTTCTCTTTTCTTTTGACCATTATACAGAAAGAGAACTTGTTTCCTTTAACGTTAGATGTCGATTTATGAAGAAAGGTTTAATTCGTCTTACAGCAGTTTAGGATTTGGACAGTGGGGTGCCCAAATCCCAAGTTTTCTTCCCTCGCTCTTACAGTCTAGATTCCCAAATTTTCGAAACGCCTGTTTCGAAAATTTGGGATTTCTTGAACTTCTTTGAGAATGTTTACCGATTTTTGGTAAAATCTTATAGGTTCGCGTTACTGATATGTTACAGTAAACAGGATATCTGTAGCTATAAGTAGAACATATTAAGCTTGTACTAGGTGTGCCGATAGATTTGGTAAACAAGAAAAATCATTGCTAATTTATAGTTTAAAATGACAATGCCAGATCCTGCCCCACCTTTTACCACCATACAGGAAATTTAACTTAATCATAAATATCGCATGAAATTATGACCCTTTGTTGCTTAACTATTATTCTGTTACACTTGCGGATAATAAGTTAGTGATAAAAAGGAATTTAAAAACCCAAGGCATATGTTTCCTGTTCCTATTTTTATCGCGAAACAAAAACAGTTAATTAATTTAAAAACAAAGATAAATGTTCATTTATTATGTACGGATATTAATATGTATTTAATTGGTTTAATTACACACAAATAATGAAAATAATGTTTGTTAAAACCTATATAATATTATTATGAATATATATTTTAATAAATATTTCGCATTTGATCCCTAGTAGGTTATTAGGTGTAATGAAACGTCACTGACAAGCTATGTCAAAAAGTAATTCATTGACTTTTGACTAGGAATGGGCAAGTGAAAAAATATATCTATATATATCGTATCGATATTTTTAAACAGTATCGATAATTATCGAGTGAAAAATATCGATATATCGTCAGTTTTCGCATGATTATTCATACATATTCCCAAAGCATTCAAACTTCGTAAAAAAAGAGTCGTCAGATATGGACATTATTAGGAGCATCCTCTGTTTGATGTGCTCGCCTGTCAAACAGCTTCTATTGTCCGGTACTGTCAGATTCACGGCTGAAGGAGTATTTAACCAGTCAATTACCGTAAGTAATTACGGTACACAATACGGTACGGTATTACAATGGTTTTTAATTGTGTCTGTAAAGACACAATTAAAAACCATTGTGTCTGATACCAAATGTGGTATCTCAGGGACTTAGAGGTTAATAATATTAAACACGAAACCAAAGTTGCGTTAAAAAATACATCGACATTGATACGAATTCGATATTCTAAAATAAATATCGAATATCGATATATAGCGATAATTGTATGGAAAAATATCGATATTTTGATATATGTATCGATATTTTTTGCCCATGACTACTTTTAACATTCGCTTTGTTGTTTGCCGTTGCATTGCTGTTTGTATTTTACGCTCCACAGTGTTTTATGAAGACCATTTTTCGGACATTGCTTTTTTATATAAAAATCTGATAGTTTATGTTATTTCAATGCAATATTTCGTATCCCCATTTCACTAGTATATTTAGTTTTTGAGATATAATTTTTTGAAAATCGTCTTTTTTTCAACCGGATATTTAGAAAAAAAATCATATCTCTGAAACTAAATATGATACGCAATTGTGACCTTAAAAACATCGATGGCGTTTTTTATGTTGCATATTTTAGAGTAAAAATAAAACTCAGAACTTCGTTAGATTTAGACTTATACGAGGTTTTTCGTTTTTATTTTTTTTCTCGGTAATTCCATCGTATTTGGAAAAGTTATTTATACTAAAATTATGCCCTTCATCTTCCCTACATACCACAAAAATAACACATCCTAATTGCGTGGAATCTAGACACCACAACATTTTTAAGCTTGATCCGTATTCTACGTCGTTAGGGTTGTCACGCGATCATATTATATTACTTCATATCCGGATCTGAAGTTACCTCTATATTTAAACCAAAGTTATCCATACAATCAGAAGAATCGCTAAACTTAACGGGCAGTGGGCAGGGCACATTTACATTTTAATGTCATTTTAGATTTTCAGAACTACCTCTAATAGAACAATTTAGGGGTTTTTAAAGATTGTATGGAAGAATCTTATTTCTTAGGTTAATAAACTTAAAATTTTGCACAAATTCTTATCAAAATAAAAATTGTCATTGATGCCAATTCTGTTGTACACCGAACTAAACTATCTCTAAAATTCCTTACTTTTGGCTATGAGAATTGTAACTAGGGCGTGCAATATCTGAGGGTTCTTAATTCCGGAACTGAGATCCGATACTGGAGAACTAATTCCGGAATTCCGGAACTGGTATCTTTTTCTTTTTTAGATTTTTTTCTTTCTTTTTCTTTTTAATTGTTTCAGTGTCTCTTCTCTATCTAGGAAAATAAACAAAAATTGTTTCAAATCAAACAAAATTTATAATAAATCAGTCTTTGAATCATTTTGAGTTACAAATTAAACATATTTGGTTTCATTCATTTGGTCATCATTTTTCCTTATTACTCTATTAGACATTTTCACAATAGTAAAGTCAACAAGGTTTATAGAAAATAAAATAATGTAATTAAACAGTAACAAAAACATAAAAAATGTACTCTAAATAGTCTCCTTCCTGTCTAAAATTATTATTACGACAAAATATCATAATGGAAGGTGAAAGGTTCTGGAGTGGCGACCGCGTACCGGAAGACGTAGAGTTGGAAATCCTCCAACAAGGTGGACCGATGATCTTGTGAAGGCCGCAGGAATCCGCTGGATGCGGGAAGCACAAAACCGGTCGAAGTGGCGGAGCTTGGGGGAGGCCTATGTCCAGCAGTGGACGTCTTTCGGCTGAAATGATGATGATGATGATCATAATGGAAGGACTGGAAGGAGTTAAAAAATATCCTTACATCGCATGCGCTGCGAAAACTATGGATAATGGAACAAAATAATGTACTACGGCTTTTCAGAATACATCATTATCTATAAAAACTAAAGTGTCGCGACAGCTCACAACATATGTCTAACTGTTACAGTTATGTAACACGTAAGGACATCACTTCAGAACGACTGCACCTATTTGGCTTTTTTTGTAGTGTTCGTATTGTCAGGACAAGGTCTGTTGTAAAGAAAATTTAAAGAAATCGAAAAAGAAATTGCACCCAGGCAAAGCTGGGGAGGGCAGCTAGTTATATATAAATATCGGAGTTCCGAAATTACTCCCGTCAATTCCGGAACTGAAAAATCAATAAAATTGATCCGGAATTCCGGAGTTACGGAATTGTAACGCTGTTCTGCAAGAAAAAATCTCTAAATTAAAAAAATACTTTGACATGATTAAAATCGAATTTGACAATAGCGACTCAACGTGGATTTTTTTTTCTTTTGGCTACGCAACGTGGTACTTGTGTGCGCTACGCAATGAATTTTTTGAGAGACGAAGGCGCACACAATGAGGCAGCCTGGATGTGTTTTATATGGAATTTTTAACATTTTGTTTGAAAATTTAAAAAAAATATTACCCACGTGTTGAGATTTATATTTGTGTGGGTTACAAAGGGGGTCGAAAATTTCATTATTTTTGCGATAGGACACGCTATTTTCGAGATATACCTAAGCAAAAGAAAAGGAAAACAAAAAATACAGTTCTGTCTTTGCACTTGCTCGAAGGCGAGGCGTTGCGTTAGTGTGAATTTTAGTTCATAATCACTAATTTTATTCCATACCTTTTTGATCGCGATTAAAAGTAGTCAGATTTAGAAAAAATAAATTATTATAGTCAACATTTTTGGTGAAAACTAAACTAATAATTCAGCGCAATCTTAGTGCTGCCAAACTAAAATATAGTTAAGTTGTGTCACTTTAGTCTATTTCAGAATAGGAAATCCTTGTTCGACAGGGATAAACCAAAATTAAGTGATTTTTAGTTTAGTTTAGAGAATTTTGTGACAACAGAATCGGCCCGTTATTCGTTTTTTCTAAACTACCATCAAAATACAGTTTTAAAGGGTGTTAAAGTTTTTATGAAAACATGCGCGAACGAAACTGGCAAAGTGCTAGTTTCAGTTTAGATAACTTATCCCAATCAATCAACTCAGCCTATCGCAGTCCACTGCTGGACATAGGCCTCTCCCATGTTGCGCCACAACACCCTGTCCTCCGCCTTCCGCATCCAGTCTACCCCAGCCACTTTCCTAAGGTCGTCGGTCCATCTAGCTGGGGGGCGTCCTACACTACGCTTGCCGATACGCGGTCTCCACTCCAGGACTCGTCTGGTCCACCGGCCATCGGTCCTTCGACAGATATGGCCAGCCCACTGCCACTTCAGCTTGCTTACTCTGCGAGCTATGTCGGTAACTCCAGTTCTTTTCCGGATAACTTCGTTTCTGATTTTATCCTTCAAAGAGACTCCGAGCATAGCCCGCTCCATAGCGCGCTGAGCGACCTTGAATTTGTGGACCAGCCCAACTGTCAGTGTCCACGTTTCGGCACCGTATGTCATTACGGGCAGGACGCACTGGTTGAAGACCTTAGTCTTCAGACATTGCGGGATAGGTGACGAGAAGACTTGACGAAGCTTTCCAAATGCTGCCCAACCTAACTGAATCCTCCTGTCGGCTTCCTTCTCGAAGTTGTGTCTACCAACCTGGATGACTTGGCCTAAGTAGACATACTCCTTCACAACTTCGAGAAGCGAACCCTCGATGCGGATTGGATTCGGCAAGACATGCGAGTTGAACATGACTTTCGTCTTATCCAAATTCATGCCGAGGCCAACCCGCCGGGAGGCTCCATTCAGGCTGTGCAGCATCTGGTCCAACTGTTCCAGCGTCTCTGCCATTATGACGATGTCATCGGCAAAGCGAAGGTGTGAGATGTACTCGCCGTTCACGTTGATACCCTGTCCAGTCCAGTCCAGCGTCTTGAAAACATCCTCCAATGCGTTGGTAAACAGTTTCGGGGATATAACATCCCCCTGTCTCACCCCTCTCAGCAGTTGGATGGGCTTGGTTTTTTGGTCCTGGATCTGGACAGTCATCGTGGCAGCGTCATACAAGCATCTCAACACTTCGATGTAGCGCCAGTCAATACGACATCGTTGCAGAGAGGCCAGAACTGCCCATATTTCGATGGAGTCGAAGGCTTTCTCGTAGTCCACAAATGCCATACACAGCGGCTGGTTGTACTCCTCGGTCTTCTGTACAATTTGCCGAACAGTATGGATGTGGTCTACGGTACTAAAGCCTTTTCGAAAACCGGCTTGTTCTGGCGGCTGGAACTCGTCAAGTCTCCTGGCGAGACGGTTCGTGACGACTCTCGAGAACAGCTTGTACACGTGGCTCAGAAGTGAGATGGGTCTGTAGTTCTTCAGCAAGGTTTTGTCACCTTTTTTGAAGAACAGAACCACCGCACCTCTGCTCCACGCTTCGGGCGTTGTACCCTCTTGGATGACGGAGTTAAAGAGACTCGCGAGCTCTGTCAAGACTGGAGCCCCGCCCGCTTTAAGGAGCTCTGTCGTTATTCCGTCATCGCCAGGTGCCTTGTTGTTCTTTAGCTGCTCGAGAGCCGCCCTAATCTCGCACTGGTCGACATCTGGGATGTCCTCCGTGTAGTGGCGCGTTAGTTCGGCTCGATGGTCATCCGCACTATATTCCGCTTGTTTTGCCGTCCGCGTTGAGTATAGGTGCCCGTAAAAATCCTCGACTTCCTCGAGTATCTCGGACTTCGAAGTCACGATTCTGCCATCCCCAGTTCTAAGTTTCGTCAGATGGGACCTTCCTAGTTGCTGAGCGAACACTTTCGACCCTCGGTTCTGCTCAATCGCGACCTCAATGTCGCGGGTGTTGGAGCACCGAAGGTCGCGTCGCGTCAGCTTTCTGATCTTTAAG
Source organism: Aporophyla lueneburgensis (assembly GCA_932294355.1). Lineage (NCBI taxonomy): Eukaryota > Metazoa > Arthropoda > Insecta > Lepidoptera > Noctuidae > Aporophyla > Aporophyla lueneburgensis. Next base: position 15,948,312 of record OW028747.1, read on the forward strand.
TTTAAGGCCCTCTTATCTGACGAAAACTGCTGCGTGGATGGCAACTCTCGTCTTTCCCTCATAAGTCCGAGAGTCTCTGAGGAAAGTTTGGACACCTTACTTTTCCGCTGTGACGGGAAAACTCTGCGGGAAACGTCGCGTAGTGCCTTGAGCAACTCGTCGGCCTTCTCGTCAACGGTGCCAGTGGTTTCCAGTAGGGCGAATCGATTTTGAAGTTCCAGTTGGAACTTTTCGGACCCTAGAGCGGCTTGGAGCGGCGTAGGTCGGAGGGTAGGCCTCATCATGCGGATTCTCTCAGCTCGAAAGTTGATATTTAGACTGCCTCGGACAAGTCTGTGATCGCTTCCGGTATTAAACCTATTGATCACGGAGACATCTCTAAATATGTGCTTCTTATCCGTCATGATGAAGTCTATCTCGTTCCTTGTCACGTTATCGGGGCTCTGCCAGGTCCACCTCCTATGGGGTTTCTTTTCGAAGAACGAATTCATCAAAAAGAGCCCCTGCGATTCTAAAAAGTTGACCAGCATTTGCCCCCTGTGATTTCTGCGCCCCACACCGAAGGGTCCGACTCTCGATTCGCCGCGTTCCTGTAATCCCACTTTGGCATTGAAGTCCCCCATAACAACGTTGTAGTGGGCCTTAGTCGTACAGTGCATTGCCTTGGCAATATCCTCGTACATGGCCTCGGCTGTGTCGTCAGAGCATGTCGAAGTCGGCGCATATACCTGTATCACTTTCAGGTAGTACCTGTCAGTGAGTTTTAGTACAAGGTACGCTACCCGTGTCGACACACTACTGATTTCCACAACGCTGTTAGTGAGTTCCTTGTTGACCAGAAAGCCGACACCGCCTTGGGAGAGCTGATCACCTTCGCGGAAGTAGAGTAGGTGGCCTGACTCCAGAGTTATCGTATCCTCCCCCTGTCTTCGGACTTCAGATAACCCCAGTATATGCCAGTTAATGCGCCCTAGCTCTACCTCTAGTTCGGCAAGGTGATGGTCCAGCCTCATCGAACGTCCATTATACGTAGCCAGATGTAGTCGTCGTTGGTAGCCTGCCGTAACCCGGAGATTCTTAGCACCCCCCGTCCCGCCGTTACCGTGACCGCTACCTTGACCAGGAATAGCGGGACCACCGGGAACTGGGGGCCGTTGTTTTGGCACTTTATCCATGGTGAGGTTTAATGCCCGTAGTCACCCCGCTGGGCATGCGGGTTGGTGACCGCAGTGCCAATCCTTTCGCATCGATGACGCTGCTGCCCGCCATCGCTCTGGAGGATTTCGATTGGCTTGTTGGATGGTTATACCGCCATCAGTCGGTCGCCAGCGCCTCGTCTGTCAGTGGCAGGGTGTACCGCGTGCAGGTGAGGTTGACTTTTGGAGAGTCCGGTTGTTGTGTGCTCCCCCTTACACCCCAATACTACGGAATTATCGAGAACAAAATAAATAAAAACTAAAAACCTTTTATAAGTCTGGATATAACAAAGTTCCTTGGTTTAATAGTCGAAATTTTAATAACCAATACGTCCCATTAAATAAAAATTGAGTCATCAAAATTCAGATTCGAAAGTGACAACCCTAGCAAAAACAGTAAATTTGGAATAACTTCTAGATTCCACGCAATTAGGATGTGTTATTTTTGTGGTATGTAGGGAAGATAAAGGGCATAATTTTAGTATAAATAACTTTTCCAAATACGATGGAATTACCGAGAAAAAAAATAAAAACGAAAAACGAAAAACCTCGTATAAGTCTGAATCTAACGAAGTGCCGAGGTTTATTTGTACTCTAAAATATGCAGCATAAAAAACGCCATCGATGTTTCTAAGGTCACAATTGCGTATCATATTTAGTTTCAGAGATATGATTTTTTTTCTAAATACCCGGTTGAAAAAAAAGACGATTTTCAAAAAATTATATCTCAAAAACTAAACATACTAGTGTAATGGGGATACGAAATATTGCATTGAAGTAACTTAAACTATCAGTTTTTTATATAAAAAAGCAATGTCCGAAAAATCGTCTTCATAAAACACTGTGCGCTCCCTAATCTCAACGTGATCAATATTATTACTGTTATATTATCCCGACGACTTTTGCTTTTGTAAACGGATTCTGATTATTGCTTCCATTTTGAACAATGCTTGACTTGGGTAACGATGTTGAGGTGCATAAATTGTCATTTGTGCGTCGTCAGGATGCTATGTTGTGTCTTCCTTACAATCGGCACTGCAAACTCTTCTCGCAACATGGAAATTGTTGTAACAGGTATGTAAATACTACGGTATTTATTGATCGTATTTGACCGTAGCGAAAAATCCTAAATTATAATAATTGTAGATTTAAACGGACAAAGCAAGTTCTAAAGGCATTTAAACATAATTTAGATATCTCTAATAAAGCAGCAATACAATGCTACATTTTGCATGCTTGTAATCAAACTTTTATTTTATGGGTCAAAGCTCTATAGAGTATCTGGCACTGTCCTTTGCATTTCTGTCACCGTGACTACCTAATTGCCTAGAGGACCCTTTCAATTATGCTGACTTCTCTTTGCGGCGCGCGTGGAACACAACGCGCCGTCGACCCGGGGCTGGTCTTTACCGGGCGGCGAGGGACCCATTTTTTTTTTTTTTGGGATGGGAAATCATTAAATGACTTCTCCCGCTCTGGGTGGAGCGGGAGGGCATGTCAGACTTTTACTGACTAAAACCCACCCGTGTTCCTTCAGTTGCCCATGTGCCAGGGTCACGGTATCTCTTTCGAACAATCTCGCGACCCTGCACAACGCGCCGTCGACCCGGGCCTGGTCTTTACCGAGCGGCGAGCTACCCATTGCTCGCCGCCCGCAAGCTCGCGCCTACGGTGGCCGAAAGTCTACGATAGACTTCGACGCCCGGGGCACCTTCTCCTGCAGCGGCTACGGACTTGAGGGCGCATCGATTGCCTTTCCCTCACGCACTCCGCTTCCTCATTCGCGAGCAATACTGCTTCGCAGAAAGAGGTGATGGCTTCCCATGCCCCCTCGCTCCGTACCATGGCTTGGACCAGGGTCGAACGCGATAGATCCCCGCCGCCGATCGCTTCCACGAGAACATGGCAGTGCTCCGCCCAGTTAGGGCACACCTCCACCGTATGCTCCACCGTGTCTTCCAGGCTATCCACGCAGTAATAACACCCGGGCGTTTCCTCCCGCCTTATCCTGAACAGGAATCTCCCGAAGCAGCCATGCCCGGTGAGGACCTGCTTAAGGCGGAAGGTGAGGACGCCGTAGCGCCTCTCTAGCCACTCCTCAAACTTACCGCCGCAATAGTGGCGTGCCCAGCAATGCGATAAATTAACCTTAGCGTTTCGAACCCTACGTACAAGCGGGGTGACCTAATTCTACTTAGTATTCTATTGTATGCCTATAAGGCAGGACATATTGATACTTTAATATATTGTTAAGACCTGTAACTTACATGTGCCCACAATAAAGATACTTTGACTTTGACTTAGATTCTATAATTTTATAACAGGTTTTTTGAAGTAAAAACTTCTTAAGAATGTCCGTTTCCACCGCGCGGCCAACTCTTCAAATTTGATGAAATTTTGCCAGGAATTAGTTATAATTTGTTACAATACACACCTCTTTTCCTGAATTTGTTACAAAAAAAACTAAGGCGCTACGACCAAAAACAGTTGGCCGCTAGAACCGCCACTTGCCGTAGTGATCGTCCGTGATTACACAGAATCTAAATAATGCAGATAGGCGAATGATACATCAAATGAAAGGTCTTAATTTGTTATATTTGTTACAAAAATAAAAATCATCAAAACTTAAATATACAAAAAGTTATCCTATATTTCGTTTTCAGGTTAAGTGTAGGTACGTTATATCTCACCATAAAATCAAATTAATTGAGGCTAATGTGCATGGACAATTAGTTGCTAATTTGTTACAGCAAATAAACAAGAAAAATACTAGAAAATAGGTTCAATATTTTTTACAGTCGATTTTAGTTGGCCGCGCGGACGGCAATATGCCTAAAATACAATGGCGTTTATTTCGTTATTAATAGTAGGTTCAAGGTTAGTTCTAGTACTAATCGACAGGTATCGTAGCCTAGTTTGGATAAATGTGGCGAATATAACTAAAAGTTTTATATTTTAGGAGATATTCACTAAAATATAATAGTATGAAACTGTATTAGAGTAGAGTGACCATAAATTTTCATAATAAAGTGAGACTGAATCGTCATTATTGGAATGTTCGGTAGTCTTATCTTAATTTTTTAAGGTGAAACTCTTTAAGACATCCTATAGCATACTTTATAAAAGTAAAATTCACAAATCGATAAAAATAGCTTTATTTAAAATCAGCATACAGGCAAAAATCAAGTAATATAAGTAAACAATTTTTTTTTGTTAATAAACTACCATAAAATTTATAAATTAACTGAAACTAATGTAAGACACAGAATGTCGACACATTTTATTACAGGTACTTATTTCAATTTTAGAATAATTTTAAAAATATAGTGATTTTATTTTAAAAATGACATAGTGATCTATTTTTGTGCCTGCTATAAATTACTAACTAAGAAAAAATCTTTAATGTTAATACTAATCGCTACTTCAGTGAGTAAAACTGAGGGCGCTACATTGCAATTGCAGTTTTTATTTTAGAAAAAAGTTTTTGTTATTTCAGTTCTACAGTTTAGAATTTACCTTTTTCTTTTCTATAAATATTTTTAGTCAGGGGCCTAGTCCGGCGTTGTTTAGATTTTAATTAACTTTGATGTTTTGAAGTTTTTTGGAGTAACAAGGCTAATGTGTATGGACAATAAGTTGCTAATTTGTTGCAGCAAATAAACAATAAAAATACTAGAAAATAGGTTCAATCATATTTTTAGAGTCGGTTTTAGTTGGCCGCTCGGACGGCAATATGCCTAAATTACAATGGAGTTTATTTAATTATTAAAAGTGGGTTCAAGCTTAGTTCTAGTACTAATCGACATGTAACGTAACCTTGTTTGGATAAATGTGGCGTAAATAAAATTACTATATTTTTTAAATTAATCTAAAATTGAAATAAGTACCTGTAAGAAAATGTGTCTACATTCTGCGTCTTACATTAGTTTCAGTTAATTTATAAATGTTAAGGTAGTTAATAAAAAAAAAAAAAAAAATTGTTGACTTGTATTACTTGATTTTTGCCTGTATGCTGATTTTGAATAAAGCTATTTTTATCGATTTGTGAATTTGACTTTTATAAAGTATGCTATAGGATGTCATAAAGAGTTTCACCCTAAAAAATTAAGATAAGACTACCGAACATTCCAATAATGACGATTCAGTCTCACTTTATTATGAAAATTTATGGTCACTCTACTCTAATACAGTTTCATACTACTATATTTTACTGAATATCTCCTAAAATATAAAGCCTGTAGTTATATTCGCCACATTTATCCAAACTAGGCTACGATACCTGTCGATTAGTACTAGAACTAACCTTGAACCTACTATTAATAACGAAATAAACGCCATTGTATTTTAGGCATATTGCCGTCCGCGCGGCCGACTAAAATCGACTGTAAAAAATATTGAACCTATTTTCTAGTATTTTTCTTGTTTATTTGCTGTAACAAATTAGCAACTAATTGTCCATGCACATTAGCCTCAATTAATTTGATTTTATGGTGAGATACGTACCTACACTTAACCTGAAAACGAAATATAGGATAACTTTTGTATATTTAAGTTTTGATGATTTTTATTTTTGTAACAAATATAACAAATTAAGACCTTTCATTTGATGTATCATTCGCCTATCTGCATTATTTAGATTCTGTGTAATCACGGACGATCACTACGGCAAGTGGCGGTTCTAGCGGCCAACTGTTTTTGGTCGTAGCGCCTTAGTTTTTTTTTTGTAACAAATTCAGGAAAAGAGGTGTGTATTGTAACAAATTACAACTAATTCCTGGCAAAATTTCATCAAATTTGAAGAGTTGGCCGCGCGGTGGAAACGGACATTCTTAAGAAGTTTTTACTTCAAAAAACCTGTTATAAAATTATAGAATCTAAGTCAAAGTCAAAGTATCTTTATTGTGGGCACATGTAAGTTACAGGTCTTAACAATATATTAAAGTATCAATATGTCCTGCCTTATAGGCATACAATAGAATACTAAGTAGAATTAGGTCACCCCGCTTGTACGTAGGGTTCGAAACGCTAAGGTTAATTTATCGCATTGCTGGGCACGCCACTATTGCGGCGGTAAGTTTGAGGAGTGGCTAGAGAGGCGCTACGGCGTCCTCACCTTCCGCCTTAAGCAGGTCCTCACCGGGCATGGCTGCTTCGGGAGATTCCTGTTCAGGATAAGGCGGGAGGAAACGCCCGGGTGTTATTACTGCGTGGATAGCCTGGAAGACACGGTGGAGCATACGGTGGAGGTGTGCCCTAACTGGGCGGAGCACTGCCGAGTTCTCGTGGAAGCGATCGGCGGCGGGGATCTATCGCGTTCGACCCTGGTCCAAGCCATGGTACGGAGCGAGGGGGCATGGGAAGCCATCACCTCTTTCTGCGAAGCAGTATTGCTCGCGAATGAGGAAGCGGAGTGCGTGAGGGAAAGGCAATCGATGCGCCCTCAAGTCCGTAGCCGCTGCAGGAGAAGGTGCCCCGGGCGTCGAAGTCTATCGTAGACTTTCGGCCACCGTAGGCGCGAGCTTGCGGGCGGCGAGCAATGGGTAGCTCGCCGCTCGGTAAAGACCAGGCCCGGGTCGACGGCGCGTTGTGCAGGGTCGCGAGATTGTTCGAAAGAGATACCGTGACCCTGGCACATGGGCAACTGAAGGAACACGGGTGGGTTTTAGTCAGTAAAAGTCTGACATGCCCTCCCGCTCCACCCAGAGCGGGAGAAGTCATTTAATGATTTCCCATCCCAAAAAAAAAAAAATGGGTCCCTCGCCGCCCGGTAAAGACCAGCCCCGGGTCGACGGCGCGTTGTGTTCCACGCGCGCCGCAAAGAGAAGTCAGCATAATTGAAAGGGTCCTCTAGGCAATTAGGTAGTCACGGTGACAGAAATGCAAAGGACAGTGCCAGATACTCTATAGAGCTTTGACCCATAAAATAAAAGTTTGATTACAAGCATGCAAAATGTAGCATTGTATTGCTGCTTTATTAGAGATATCTAAATTATGTTTAAATGCCTTTAGAACTTGCTTTGTCCGTTTAAATCTACAATTATTATAATTTAGGATTTTTCGCTACGGTCAAATATCATCTTATATAGATCGAATAATCGATCCGAGGCTTCCAACCCTTGACTTAAGCCACGGCTACTGGAAGGAAACGTTCAAGAACTACTTTTGAAGAAACGCTTGGGAAGATTTCAGAAACAAAAACATTAAGAATATAAGCAATCATGCTGATGGGACTGGTAGCAGAATTGACAACCTAAATTTTAGTATCAAAAATTAAAATGTCACAATTTATAAATTAAAATTATTATAATTAGTCTGGTATTACATCTTTCGGCAACAACAAGAGCAACATATCATACTGATAGCCAAAAGGTAAAGGAACTGTTACAATAGCATTCCGGTGACGCAAACCCATAAGATTTTCTCGTACCAAATATCGCCCAACGCGTCTTAAGAATGTCCGTTTCCACCGCGCGGCCAACTCTTCAAATTTGATGAAATTTTGCCAGGAATTAGTTGTAATTTGTTACAATACACACCTCTTTTCCTGAATTTGTTACAAAAAAAACTAAGGCGCTACGACCAAAAACAGTTGGCCGCTAGAACCGCCACTTGCCGTAGTGATCATCCGTGATTACACAGAAACTACATAATGCAGATAGGCGAATGATACATCAAAAGAAAGGTCTTAATTTGATATATTTGTTACAAAAATAAAAATCATCAAAACTTAAATATACAAAAAGTTATCCTATATTTAGTTTTCAGGTTAAGTGTAGGTACGTATCTCACCATAAAATCAAATTATTTGTTCCGCCACTTCTTCTTCCCAGCAAATCAAATTAATGTAACCTACCTACAAAAACTTAGTCTTAAAGTGAAGGTCGACAGTAACTTACAGGTAATAATCGTCGAAAAATTACAATGAATGTTGTTGATGTAATCTGTTAAATTTATTATTTGGTGAAGGCACCGCTAGTTTAATTGTAACAGCGCGGGTCGAACGTTAAGTTCCATAATTACAGTTCGCGATATTCAGATAAATGTTCACAACATCGACTGAGAGCCCGTGTCCATTTGAGTTATTTACATGTACGGTTACACTTAATATTGATATCTTGTAATTCTCATATTGATTTTTTTGCTGTTTTTATTCGGGTTGCTTTATTGGAAGTTTAAAATGTTTAATAGCATTTCTGTAGGATGAATAGAATTCTACAATCACTCAAATAGTACATTTAAGCGACTCTTAGTACACTTGTGTACTGTTAGATTTTTTTAAATTCATTATCAAATAGACGAGTTGATAGTTTTAAGTTAGAACTTCAAGTGCAATATCATCTGTTTTTGCGTTTTTTATCATTAAATTACGTTCAACAAATTTTTTGTACAAATAGAGTATTATCTTTTCTAATTGCTTTCTAAAAGATTGTACTCTAATTATGTACTAGGTAATTCGTTAATCAAATATCATTACTAATGTGATAAAGTGAGTGAAAAAAACAGCAAGTCAGATTGTCAGTATTAGAAATAGTGATGATCATAATGGTCGTATTAATAAAATTAATCTTATTAAAAATTTACCCCGTATTTATAATGTTTTTTTTTTAATTCATATAGTGTCTCTATTCCATGAAAAAAACATGGACAAGTAGTAGTCATATCAAAAAAAAAAAAAAAACTAAAATGGGGAATTTATTTAAGTAGTGTACAAATGTTTAATAACTTTCTCACGATAATCAGTACGGACCCCTAAATCGAAAAGAGGTCGGAGGAGAGAGCATTAAATCGTAAAACAGTCGCATACTGTGGAGGCAATATTTACAGAGGGAAATTAATGAGAGATGCCCGCGCGGGCCCTCGGGCCTCCGCGCTCATAACTTTTTGGCATAACCAGATCGTATCGCGAAATAAAAATCAAGAAGTTAATTGAAATAATATAAATTTTCGAATTAAATTACGCTGTATTGTGTTACATTAGTTATATTTAAAATTAATAAGTCTGTGATCTGTCTGACTATGTGGGCAAATAATAAAATAAACAACGTATTAATCTTGAGCTACCTAGCTAGAGATATTTTAATCCTAGCTAGAGATATTTTAATCTAAAATGATATTTTTTTTACTGAATTGTGTACCCAAGTGGTGATAATTGATAAGTAATGAATGCATTTACGTTTATCGTTATTGCTTACTGTTGATGGTACCTATTAGTTCTTAAAAAAAATTGTACAGACGCCACCAGGTCAAGCTACCCGAAACTGTCAATTTTTCCCAATGAACCTTGAACCTAATGCTCTAGAAATAAAGTCGAAAATCTATCAAAGAAATCTGACAGATTGTAGTAGCTTGATGTGTTGGCGTCTGTACCATACGTTTTGCATTTAAAAAATATGTTTTATCAGTAAAATTAATTATGTAAATAGTTACTAAGACCTAATGTTTTGTACTTATATGTTATTGTAATAAAAGTTTTTGAACATACGTATTTTTTTTAATTAACCATGTTTTTATATAAATATAACCTGTTCATGTTATTAGAACAGTAATGACATAAGAAAATATTGTAACAGTTATTTATCTAGTAAATTTATAGTGTCAAGGATGATGAGTCACGACCTACCTGGTCCTAGGCAAAGATGTAGGTTAATTCCAAAATAAAGTTACTTTGCTGATGACGAAAATATATAAGTTTACAAAATTATATATTACTTGTGCGAATAATATCTGCAGAGAATAATGTTGAGGGCGTGTATAGATATTAGAAGCATTAGGGCAAGGGGCAGGCGTAGTGTAGGCGCAGGCGCAGGCCGGGCCGCGGGCTCGCGGTGGCGCGGAGCCGGGTGGTCGCCGATGCGACGACGCTGATTCATGTCGCTGATAGCTATCGCAGGCGCCGGCGCCCAGTGCTATTTTCTAAATTTATCACCATTCGTATTCGCCTACCACGCGTACTGTAGTTTTGAATAAAGGCATCTATAATTCTAGCCGAAGAAAAGATCTTAGCTCGATCTAGACCTGGATCTGATTTATGAATCCATAATATCATTGAATAAATAAAATACTCCAGAATTATTTTGAAAACAAGTTAATCAGACGGGATGTAAAATGTGTATCGAAGTCAATTTATAGAGGTATACCTAACCTCTCAATCCGGTGGGTCGATTGTTTCTGAATTTATGGATTTAATCTCTTACAATTTCGTCCATATCTAATAGGTAGCTCGTTGACTTTTAATATTGCATAATTTTTTACCTTTTTAATTGTTTATAATGTGTCTCTAATTCAACATTCTTCTAATGACTCTTAAACATGTAGACGACCTCCGGGATCATTTAAAATACCAACCCGCACGTCTTGCGACATATCTACTATTCGTCATCCAGAGACTACAACGTTGGGCTATCCACGTCAGTTGTAATAGATGCTTCTGTAACATCCCTGACCAAGGTAGCCTTGTTTATCACCGTAGCACCATACCAAGGGTTGTTTTCATAAAGCTGCGCTTCAGTCGGCTCGCGACTTGACCACCGTGCGCAGAATTGCTGATTATTCGAAGCTCAGAATTGATAAGAGGTACTCAAAAGCTCGCATCCTTTAAAGAATAACTGAGGTGGCACTATGACCAGCTCACCAACTGCCACTAAAGCATGTTTATTTTGTAATCAAAGCTGACGAATCCAGTAATTTTCAAACAATCCATATTTGAGGTCTCATCCGTGACGGAAACTCTCGTTCGTTGAGATACTTTACTAGTTTTAGGCAATAGCTGGTGCAGTAGATCCATATAATGCAATGGCTAATTTCCTCATCAAAACAAACAGTTTCGACATTCGCGCACCCACTGAAGAAAGAATAAATGTAAGCTCCATCCAATATCCTCAATAGTTACACAACGAATTGAACTATGTTTTCCATCAACTATGTCAAGTGGATTAACGGCACCTGAGAATGCCAAGTGTACCAACGAGAAAAAGAATTAATCTTGAGTCTACAAGCAGTTATTTATATAATAGCAGCGCGAATTAAGGCAACAAGTCTCAGATTAACAATAGCAACAAACAAACGGAAGGTAACAGAACGAAGACAAACATTCGTGGCTCTTTCAAAGGCACACAATAGTCGTCATCAATTACAGGCAATAGATCGCCCAACATCATTTGTCCGTCCGTCCGTTACTCGACTGGGGCATTCCCACGGCTCTCGGGACGATCGTGTTTGTTGTCGGAATATGTCCAACGAGAAATAGTAATAGAAAATTGTTTCTGATTGCCTCGCTCTCTACCTACTTTGATCGCCTACTCGTCCACGTTCCTATTTTTATTAGGTACTCATGGTACTGTTGTTTCGTTTGTCTTCTTACCGCATCAATATTGCATTACTCATCTATTAAATATAGTTACCAACGTAACTTATGGCTTTCCTTCACTAAAATCCCATTCGCCGTTTGACCGCTGATATCAGTACCTAGTAGATACTTATCTAACAGCGTTATCTAGATCAGCTTTTTGTTATTTTACATATTTATAAAGTTACTAAAGTTTCCGAGGGGTTTATGACCCCTCGGAATCTGATGAACCTAAACAACAACACATCAAAAATAATAACGAATGCCATGAGTATGGACTCACACGGTAAAATCACGGAGTAAATTCCAGGTTTATAATTATGCAGAACGATGCAAACCGTTGTTCTCCAGATGTTATCAGACACAAGACCGAAGAGAAATTGCTCCGATCAAAAGATAATCTCGCCGGAACCAAAATTGATCATTGATAGGAGGCGCGCGCGCGTCCTGCCGCCTGCCACCAGCCCACGCCCACGACAATGTTAACTCTTTTTAATTTCAAGAAGTTTGTTCCTGAAAATTGGCAATTTATTTTAATAACACCAATACAAGGAAATGTTTATGTAGGTTGTAGAAAATGCACTGTCAACCACCCAGTGATAACAACAGAAGAGTATAGGCATAACTTGTGCAGGTTATAATGTTAGGTGTCTAAGCTACACATATTATTAGTCTGCATATTTGGGTCACCTCTTAGTACAGCCAGCTTCATTCGATCTCTCGGTCAATAAATATCAGATTAAAGTGCCGCTATTGTAGCCTTCACGCACAAACTAGTACCGTGGCTTTCAATAACGGTTCGCACTATGCAGATTATCACTGGGGCGATAACCACGACGTGAAAGCGATAGCGGCGACACGATGCAGTGGAGCGGGTGGCGGCGCTGTCCCGTGGCGCGGGCGCAAGTGCTCCGCGGCGCATGCGCGAGGGACGCGTGACGTGCCGTGACGTGACGCCTCACCCAGCAGCACACAGCCAGGTTCAATAACTCATACCTGCTGCTAGACTCCTGTTTCTGAACTGTGCACGATCTGTGTTTGGCCCAATTAATTAATTTGACAGTGTGCTTTAGAACATTCATAGCAGGTAATGTTTGACAATATTTTCCATGTGTCATTTGTAACTAAACAAGGAGAATTATTCTTCCCTAGCAGGTGGTGTTTTGTACAGATTCCCTGTGGAACAAACATATTTTCATCTAAGAAAAACAGCTTCACCCGAAAGATCTGCAACGTCACGTTCAATCTTTAGGTATCCTTATCTTTTCCTTATCGCCAAGAAAGGCACCCATGAATCAGTCAACATTCTAATTATTTACAGATTTACATTTCCAAGTAGAACAGCTGTGTCCTTTTAAATTTCTGCTCATGGACATACGAGGATTCAGAGGTACTGCTGAAATAGATAAGGTACCTACGTACATAACGTAGCTTCAATAGAATTACAAATTATTATTGTCCAGGTTTTTACTGCAAAACCAGGTTCACAGGTTGACTGTAAATTGACGGGTGCGTCTCATAACGTATACCTAAACTCATTTGGTCTAATTTCATTTTATTATCGTTCATAAGATATAATCAACGTGAGATATACCAACTGTTGATATAATTTCTTTCCATATAACATTTATTTATTTTAAAACTTAATTATTATAACGTTTATGTAATCGAAAATCATTAGGTCTAACGTTTAACATAAGTATATAAAAAACTTAATTATGGTTTTTTTTTCTGGATGGGAAATCATCAAATGACTTCTCCCGCTCTGGGCGGAGCGGCATGTCAGACTTTTACTGACTAAAACCCACCCGTGTTCCTTCAGTTGCCCATGTGCCAGGGTCACGGTATCTCTTTCGAACAATCACGCGACCTCGGCAGGATTATGGTTAACAGCCCGACTTGGTTTTTTTTTTTAAACCACCCAGAAATAGGAGCCGGCTCCGTCGACCTATCTTAGCGCAGGTGGTAATCAGTTACTAGTTATGTTTAATATCTACTTAGGTTACTATTCATATTAGACCGAATAAGTTTTATATGTTTTGAAACGATGTTATATTTAATGTATGTTATGCTTATAAAAATTAGTTATTTTAAAATTATATCAATCGTTCATTATATTACCTAACTAATCGCTATATTAAATAAAATTATAGGTTCTGTTGTTTATATGTTGTTAATATTAGGTAGAGAATTTGTTGTTATATCATCTATTACTTACCCGTAAATTGAAACGACATGAGTAGCTCAAAATACTTTATATTATTATTTGCTACTGAGCCCCAAACTTAACAGTTACTCTGTATCTTAGGACGCGGGGTTCCTCCAATACTATTTATGTAAGTGCTATTCCATCCCCTGCACGGTTCCAAACTACTAACTAGTTGTTATCATCGAAAACTGCGAAAAGGCTGTAATATACCAAAGCTATCAGGCATTTTGATCCTCATTAGGAAAGTGTAGGTCTAGGAAAAATCTGCTGTTTGGTGTAACGCGATATCAGTTCATATCTATTTAGAGATTATAATTTGAGTTTTAGTTACTTTCTATAGATAGGTTTACTTTAATGATGAAGATCTGAATGGTGAATTTGTGACCCTTGCCGCGCTTACGTCGAGATCTATTGATCTCTCGAGATCAATAAGGCTGTTGAAGATTTCCAAACTATTCCAAAAGGTCAATGTTATCTTCGATACGAATAATAAGTTACACAGATTTGACGAAGTAGCCAGTAATGTCATATCACAATTATTTGAATTTCACAAGATTAGATGAGGTTGACGTTTGACCTAGAACTTGTCGCCTGTCCATGTTAAAAAGCAAACGATGTTTATTGAAAAGCGCATCTTGCAACTGATATCGACTCAAGTAAGTATTGCTTAATCGTCTTTTATTATCTTTGGTCGTCGATGTTGTTTTTATTACGATGAGCCTCGACCGCATTTGTGAATTAGATTGTACCCATTGGTTTTTAGTGTCCGATCGATTTTTTTTTCTTCTTGTAACGAAATGAATTTAGGTCTGATTTGCATTTTTGAATGAAAGCCGAAAACAGCAAAAAGAGGGTTGTTTTTTTGTTCGCTAAAAGTAAATTAAATGCATGGTCAGTCTTAAAACAATTGAATTTCAACCTTTTATAATTAAACTAGCTTCTGCCCGCTACTTCGTCCGCGTCAAATTTTTGCTCCCGTGACCCTTCCCGTCGCATCAAATTGCCTGCCAGTTTTCGTCCATTTTTCGTTGCTGCTCCGCTCTTTTTGATGTTAGCGTGATGTTATATAGCCTATAGCCTTCCTCAATAAATAGGCTACCCAACACAAAAAGATTTTTCAATTCGGACCAGTAGTTCCTGAGATTACAAGAAAAAAATACTTTATACTGTTTTCCAAGGTACAATTATAAGCATAAATGATCGGATTTTTATGCGAGAAAATGTATTTTTGCATTGTGTTAGTTGTACTTTTACCTGTTTGTACCAAATGATAGATTTTGTCTGAAAAATGAAGTTCTGGTATTGATTTGTCGGAAATTATTTTTCGTCGGCCATAGCCGTAAATATATTTTTTAAAACGAATATTTATATTTCCTTTCTTAACTTTTATAGTACCTAGTTGTGTATTCTATTCTGATTGTGGGAAAATGGGTAGGTCTCAATGGCTTGCTGGGGGTCGTGTTGAAGTAATAACAGTCACATGGGTTGAACGATTAGCTTAAGCTACGCTTATCGCGGTTGGTCCGAAAATGGGTGCCCATATACATACGAAGACTCCTTCGTGCCTCGGAATTCACGCTAAGCCATTGGTCTCGGCTGTCATTCCTGGATCTTTGACAGTCCTTACTAGTCGTCAGAAGCCCGAATACGAGACTTCTTGGAAAGACTGGTTGTCTGAGTAACCAGTCTTACTAAGGGGAGTTGTGGAGGTCAGATAGGCAGCCGCTCCATGTAAAATACTGGTATTCAGCTGCATCCGGTTAGACTGGAAGCCATCCCTAACATAGGTAGTTGAGATTTGGCTACAGATGAAGATGTTTGTGGCACAAAGTTGACTAGAAGCTTTGTGTAAATAATTTAATCATCACCGCTCGCAAAACGGTAAAGGAAAACATCGTGAGGAAATCAGCAAGTTCTAGAATCAAAAATTCAAAGACATTTGACATCTACCAACCCGCACTGAGTCCACGTGGCAGATTACGGCCCACTCCCTCTCACAGAGGAGGCCTGAGTCCCAGCAGTGGGGACAATATAGGCTGATTATGGTGTTGACTAGAAGCCGACTCCAACTTAGTTGAGATGGTGGTGCAGGACTCTATAAAAACCATACAGATTCCTATAAGGATTAAAAACTCCGTGACCAACTAAGGTCAGAGTATAGGTACTAGACGAGTCACAAATCGCAATCAAACTATTTCCGTATGCTACCACTCTGTTTTGGAGGCTTTATACCCAAAAGTGCTTCTTGAAGTGACGTGAAACTATCGACAGATCCTTTGGTGCGAATACTTACTCGAGCGGTCGAGTCTTTGTTCCATGTTTCACTCAACCCTCGGTTCAATCTGTAGAGGCTTATCTGAAAGTCTTTGACCCCGAACCCAAGTCGGATAAAGCAAGGAGAACTTGCTCAGATGGGGTTATACTGGACCCGGATGCGGACAGTTCACTCTGAAGGTGTTTTTGGAGTTTATTGGCGTTATCTTACAAACCATGGCATTATCTCACTTCTTGTCCTGTGTGCCCTACGCGGAATAAATAAAATAAAACTTTATAATGAATCATTAATGTCTGGTACAGGTACCAGGCTCATACACCTTACAAACTAACATATTTAAAGTGAATACAAACTTGTGCTAATAAATAAACTTGTGTTAGTAGCACTACACTTTACACCAAATTATCTCTGTGGCATTTATCAGCGGAAACGAAGGAAGAACGGCTTGCGGTCAAGACTCTTTTTGACGAAGTATTCGGTACTCGTACGGTACGTCGCGAACGGCTTTACTTTGACGTTGCGGAACGAATCCAGTAACTGCACCCTCAGCGTGTATGTTTTGACGTGCGCTTGTGATAAGTATAGGTACCTACGTGCCATCAAAACGACAGAAGAAGAAAGTGTAAATTAAATGATTACTCTTGCTTGTATGCGTTTTCTTTTGCATAATGTAGGTAGATACAGTGAAAACCAAAATGTAGGTACATATAATATTTCAATAATACTAGACTACAAATATACATGTTTCGTCTAACTCGTGTCGTCGTGTTATTCACTTGCAAATGTAGATCAATACAAAAGGTTGTGACAGCAAGAAGTATATGTTTCTGAATAGATGCTCTTCAAAGTTCAAAGGTGAATTTTGCTTAGATTTTGCGTCAATCAACTTTGGATTCGCACCTACGCATAAAGCAAAAACTCAGTGAATGACCCACGTGTCAAGGTATCGGCATATATCTACCCAATAAACGTCTGTGTGGAAGTAGCACTCAATTAAACAAGCAAGGTTACCTACTGTCAATTGCTTGGAAAGTTTCAGTTATATTGCAAGGTGCTCTATTAACAACTATTGTATATTTGAATGAGTAATCTTCAGATGTGATGAAATTTATACATTACGTTGCTTATAAATGTATTGAATTCATATAAAGGATTTATATTAGCACGGTACATTGCAAATGGGCTCGTAGGATGATGCGTGAGAAATTAAATGAAGACATCAGACTTGTAGTTCGACAATAGGCGCCTATCTAATCTGCAAGTGGTATAGAACTCAGAGCAGAATCGGATTTCAATTTGAATTGATTATAGAGTATTGAATGAGTGCACTAGTTGAAAGCACTAAGCACAGCGTGGCGTGGGTGCTGTCCGTAAACAAAATATAATGAACTGAGTAAAGGTTTCAATGGCACTTAACCTTTTGTCCACGTGCGGCTCTCCAACAAGCCATTGTGATATCTGACTGTTCGTTCTTTTACCACTCTCAAGTGTTTTCTTGGTATACCAAAGCATTGTTGTTATAAGAATCTATCGGGGCCATGCAGTGATGTGTGATATGTTTGTGTGGTTTCGATCCATGTGATTTATTGTTGATTGTCAGGTGCTATCGATTTTAGTATCTTGAACGAAAATTGTGCGCCGCTTTCACTCAAGTAGATGACTCAGTCACACTCTGTAAGCGTTTGTTCGAAGCTAAGTAGGTGTAGTTTGTCTCATTGTGTTGATCTATATTAATTAGAAGTAGCTAGCTTTCCAAATAATAGTCGATTGAGTTTCTTTAAAAGGAATATAAAACAAACACATTAAAATCACGAATTACAAAATTATTACAAAAGTGTTGTGCTATCCAGTTGGTATGCAACTTGACATAACAGAAACAATTAAATTTTAGTAGTGCTTATTTACGTACTTATTACCAGGGATGTTAAGGATAACCGTAACCGAAACTATCGGTTATCCGATATAAAAATGTATACGTAACCGTAACCGAATCCGAAATAAAAGTTTCGGATAATATCGGTTCGTTACTACATTTTTATTTTAGGTAGATTAGATAACACTCAATATATCTATATTTATAATCATTTTTATTTTAAACAGCTGTAATAATTACTCACGGACTGATTGTAATTCCTACCAAATGGTGACATATATAAATAAAATCATTTTATTAGCTATTTATCTTTTACTTTTGAAATTCCTTAAAAGTTTAATATCCGTAACCGATATTATCCGAAACTAACGGATAATCCGAAATAATTTCATATCCGTATCCGTATCCGGTATAATAATCGTTCCTACATCCGTATCCAATCCGTATCCGAAATGTCATATCCATAACATCCCTACTTATTACCCAAGTATTCACATTGTTTTAAGCTCATTATTGTATGTTTGTTGAGAGTATCATTAATAATTTAGCTTATTATCAATTTGAGAAGGGTAATAACATAACATAGTATGTGATGCTGCGCAGATAGCGAGTGCGTGGCGTTTGCTGTGGACACGTCTGATGCACAAGATAAGGCGGGAGGCAGCGCGTGTCCTGCGAAGCGCCTAATGGCCGACATCGCCGCGGGCGCAACGTGCCTCACAGTTTAAATTGAACGTCAAGCTATCGATTTGCATAAATCACACCGTTACCATTTTCAATTATTTGACTGGTTACATTTAACTCTGACAATCAAAACTTCTTTGATTGTTAGTGACGTTGATGCTCCAGATCACCTACCGTCGGAACAGATGTAGAGCAAAATGAATCAGTTAGATACCTACTGAATTAATGTCACGCCACCGCTGTACGTGTCTTCATTTATTATCCTAATTTGGAAGGTTCAACTCAATACAACTTGATAAAAATGATAAACGACATTTTTCAGAGAGCAATGTTTTCAACAAAATTCATATTGTTAAATATGTATGACATGAGTATTAAGGGAAAGCTGATGACGTGAATATTTTTTTATTGCGTCGATTCATTTATTATTCGAAGTTCGAAATCCATAAATTACGTCCTTTTATTTTGACAAGGTACGTTGTAAGCAGTATCTTTTGAGTAATACTTACTTTCAATTACTTTGATACTTGCGCTTCATTTTCCTCGCTGTGTAACAAGTTGATGTGATTATTTTTGCAAACGAATGTGAGACAGGCAAAGATTGTGTCCTGGCTAAATGTTCGCGGCGGTGCTTATGAATTTATTTGAATGTATCAAAGATGATATGTGAGAATCGTCGTTAGCAGTATATGCAGTGCCGATCGGGCCGCAGCGAACAATGGCCTCAGTATAATAGTGTCTCGCGCCGACCTGTGGAGCCGGCGACCACGCCTGCCGCTTTCCGCGAACAACTTGACGGCTCTGATAAACGTGTACCTTATTTAAATATTTATGAATGCGACCCATTCGGTACCTCGTCATTGAATGATAACATAATTAAGACACAAATACTTATTATTATGCAGGGAGGGCTTAGTGAACGTTCTCTACGATGACGATGCAGAATTAATAATCTCGTTAGAGCCGCCGGTAATAAATTTGTTTCAACTAAACTCACTGAATCAAGAGACTTTAGTTCATCAACTATAATCTGTTAGAAATGTTAATAGTACTATAAGCTCCACTTTATCAGGTGCGTAGATGTAAGGCGGAGGAAGCATGCACTACTATTTGTGTTATTTACTGCGTATACGGTTTTTAACCCAGAGAAACCGGTGCGTTTATTATAGAGAACAACATAGATTTAGATGGCAAATAAACAACATAACTACCGATCGAAGCAAAGTCTTTACTGATATTATTTTGAATGGCCGTTGATGGGCCTACTGTGAAGTTTATATCTCTAACAAAACATGATGTTGTGTGTTCTCGATTATTGGCTGCACATGTCCAACGTGGGTGTTGACGGTTGCAGTAAAGAATCTAGAAGGTGGACAGAAGCATCAAAAACTTTCACTGCTAAAGTTTCTTCTCTGTAGTTGCTTCTCTTTCTCTAGCCGTAGTCCTTTATCTACAGCGGGTATCGCCAATTACTTTTTCATCCCCCCATCTCGGAAAGAGTATTTTTGCCCTTCGATACCTGAGTGCAAAAGCCGTTTTTATCCACTAGAGGATAAAGTAAATTGAATTTAGAACATCGTGTGCACTAAGTTTGTGAATTCAAAACATCATTAAAGCTATTTACTTCTATCTCCATGGTGCCGAATTTATCATTCAACCTTTTTCTAATTTGTAAAACTTAGACTCGGAACCTTCTTGATATACTTTTTTTTTAATTTGCTTTGCGCGCGCCATTTTACTTTTCACGTCACCAACATTACAGTACCTAACAAAAATATTACACTCGACTTAAGTAACTGTAGCAACGTTACTTTCAATTTTTCTTAATTATACCTAAGTATCATTTGAAATAATTTAAAGATTATTCTGTAATACTTACCTATCATAATGTAGTACAGTCTGTGCCCTACATTATCTGACCCTCTCGGTATGAACCACGCTCACATCGAAGTGCTAAGTCCCGCCCCATTTAAATAAATCATCTTGTTAGGCCATTTTGGTCATTATCTTGTTAGCGTTAAGATTGAGTTGCGTATTAACAAGTAATATTCTCAACAAGTTACTGTGGCTTCGCGGTTCGATGCTAGATTGACGATGAACGGTGCGTAAGTTCAAATCACACTCCACCTGTTAACAATTTCTTTTTTTAATTGTTTTCATTTATGATTTCTGCCATATTTCTTGCATTATTATAGAACTTCTGATATGATTTCGCCTAACGAACATATCTTTTAAACAAGTGGGTAAAACTTCCTTGAATAATAGCGAATTTGATCCTTATCGCGGATTGGAAACTCCTTTGGGTATTTTGATAAATCATGTTGTCAAGCGATTTTAATTATTATCCTACTGTCGTTAAGGTTGAGAGGATTAAAAGGTTGAGTATCAAAATGCAATAAGACTACTTAAAACAACCAAGGTGAGGGTGGATTAACAAAAAAATCGCGCGTCAACAACATCACAATTTGCTGTATACGCTTAGTATTCTGTGACACATTTTAATAACTGCTTGTGATTTTGCGATATTGAACTTAATGATTCCTACTATATGGTTCAAATTCTATAGAATATTGCGTCCAGCTCACAACTAACAGCTAATTTGAAGACAGAATAGTAAGAGTTCATTTGGTCTCGTGGTCATTAAACAAATTGTTGTCTGGGTTCAAAACCAGCATAACCTATAGACTACTTTTTGTTCGTAATGGTTTGTTTATTTTTATATTTTTTACTTTTCTCTTTTGTTCATTTTTATATTTTTTTACTTTTCTCTAAGGAACGAAGTCTTTAAATGTGTTTTTCAATGGGTAGTTTGTAAAGGAATGAAACAAAATCATTGCAAAAAAATGATAATCTTTATTAATTAAAATATACTATATACTATAAGTAAATAAAGTGAGTAAATACTCATAGTTCAGAATTAATTAGCTTTTTTACTGTAACATTCAAAGTTAACTATTTGCTAACAAACATTTTTAACACGTTGAGAGTCAAACAAAAAATTGTTAGTAGCAAGCACGCGATAACGCGTGATCGGCCATAATACAGAGCCGACGAATCACGTGATACCGCGTGATCGGCACTCAACGTGTTAAGCATGACAATGCTTGGAAGTTTGTTGTTTATTTTTAACGTAAAGATTTTTTATTTACCCACCTGTTTACAAAATAAGTTTTTTATTCGAAATTCATATCGGTCTTTCTATAATACTTCTTAATAAGCCTTTCAACCTTAACTACAACAAGATAATGATTAAAATGACTTAACATTATTATCTAGATGTCGTTAAGGTTGAAGGCTGAAGAATATGCAATACGACTACCAGAAATAACCCAATCGAGGGTGGATTAACATAAAATTATAATAAAAACACCACTGTTAGCTGTCAATGCTTAATATTTAATTCCGTGATACATTTCAATAGCTGCTTATTGTTTTTCAATAATGAACTTAATGGTCTATATCATATGGATCAAATTCTATAAAATATTGCGTCTAGCATCACAACTAAAATTTAATTTGAAGTCACCTAATAAGAAGTGAATGGTCTCATGGTCATTAACGCAGATAGATAAGCATCGTTGTCCAGGTTCGAAACCAGTATAACCTAAAGACTTCTTTTTGTTCAAAATGTTTTTTTTCTATGTTTTTTTTTTTTACTTTACTTTAAATATTTTAGGCGTCAAATGTTTTTTTAGATAGGCAGTTTGTTTAGGAACAAAACAACATCATTATTGAAGAAAATATTTATTATTTCATTAAAAAATACTTAAGTAAATAAAGTAAGTAAATGCTCATAGTTTCAAAATTAATGTATATTTTATAGTAGCACATTCAAACTTAACTATTTACTTAATAAGTTATATAAAACAATATCAATGAAATAACCACAACACTTTCTTCTCTTACATATATTATTAACAACGATATATGTTATGATGAGGACTCATCGGTAAGCTAGTTATTGTTCAACAAACAGTTCATTAACTGTGATTAAGTAATTTGTGAAATGTTTTACAGTTTTATAGGTATAAGTATGTGGTGAATCAACATGTTATTTAAACAGAAAAATGGATTTCCATTTATAACAATAACATCACCACAGAAATTGTAACATTGTAATGGTTTAGCATTCATTGAATTGAGCATTCACTTACTTAATATGTTTAAAAATACTTATGTAGATAAGTGAGTGGCGGCGTGACGCATCATCTCCAATAACTTGCTATAAGCGGCTACGTATGCACCATGTTCTAGCACAAATCTTTTCCTCTCATGTGCTGCAGTAGCCCAGGGTCATTCTACCGATGGTTAGACAAGGTAGTAAGAAATATTATGTTTAATTGCAGCTAAGCGAATAGGCATCAATGGACATTGCATATGGCTTGCAACAATAAGTAGTTTGGTGGCGTTCGGATTCGTGAATATACGATATACATCATGGGATTTGCTCCTGGACGATTGCACTGAAGATTTTTCAGTATTTCCATAAAGTCTTAACCATAACCTGACTGTATTCGTCTGAAACAAAAGAAAAAAAACTTATTAACAATTTCGGAAACGTGCAGCTAACTTGTAGGGAGTGGGTGTAATGGAATAATAGCAAAATACAAGATTACTAGGCTATAACAAATTATAAAGGTCAATTTCAAAGAGTAAAATTAAAAATTAAAACACTTACCGATATATTAACACTACGAACAATCTCTTTGATTTCACCATTTTGCTCATGTAAACATAATTATTATTTTTGTCTAGTATAATCAGTAGATTGCGACATGACGCTTTGTTTACACATAACAAAATCAATAAAGACATGTCTAATGTTACTTTTCACGATTTACGTCAAACGTTTTACCAATGTTTTGCTTTGTCACTGCTATTAGGCGTAGATTGACCTGTGTCACTTAAAACAACTTACTTCAATCTACCCCACGAAGTCAATATATTTTACTTCCTTGGTAATTATAAGTTCTGTGGACATAAAGATTTCTTTACTTACCCACTTGTTTGAAAGATATGTTCGTTAGGTGAAAATCATATCACCAGTTCTGTAATAATGCAAGAAATATGGTAGAAATCATAAAATGAAAACAATTTAAAAAAGAAATTGTTAACAGGTGGAGTGTGATTTCGAACTCACACACCATGCATCGTCAATCCAGCATCGAACCGCGAAGCCACAGTAACTTGTTAAGAATAAGCGAAATTAACGATTAAGTAGTAGCCGTGTAAACACAAACATATTACTTGTTAATACGCAATTCAATCTTAACGCGAACAAGATAATGACCAAAATGGCTTAACAAGATGATTTATTTAAATGGTGCGGGACTTAGCACTTCTATGTGAGCGTCGTTCATACCGGGAGGGTCAGATAATGTAGAGCACAGACTGTACATAATAAATGTTAACACCTAAACTGGAATAAAAGTATCTTGTGATTGAAATGCTTTTTTTTGCATATTTAGTCATTTCCTCGCTGAGGTGGGATGAAAAGTTACGTGTTGCACTCGAGTGCAAAGATTTTTCACCTCGTGCTCTTTTGATTCCCTCGCTAACGCTCAGGATTCTAATTTTTGAATCACTCGCTGCACTCGTGATTCAATTTTAGAATCCTTCGCTTGCTCGGTCATCAAAATTGAGCACGCGGTTAAAAAGCAACTTTGCACTCTTGTATAACAAATAACTATTAGTGGGACTCCGTTTTTTTTACAATAATAAGAATATCGCAGTCCATTTGGGGCCAAGATTGTAAATATACATAATTGTGACATAAAACGAAAAGATTTTTAGTAAGTTATAATTAAATAGTATGTAATGAACAAAAATAAAAGTTTGTAATTAGCAATATTGTGCAAAAAGGTAGGTGTTTGTTATTTTAAACTATCTTTCTTAAGTCTGTAGTAAAGTTGGTGCAAGGAAAAATTCTCATTTATTATTTTTAAATTAAATGTTAGTTAAGTACAGCCACTATGTTTTTCCTTTAAATACGTAAGATAGTATTAGGTACAACAATCATAAGATGTATGAAAGTTCTGTGTGAATATTAAAAACAGTTTTCACTTCACGATTTTACATCATCTTCATATTATTTCCTGGAGAGTTTCCTGCACATAATATTAATATTAATGAGGCGGAGCCGTCGCGCGCCCTTTTGACAAATTGTTACCAAGAAGAGCTTGAATAAGAAAAAGATGAATTCCAGACATTTTTACAGATTTTGTACTTTCGAAAGTACCTTCAATAGCAGGTATTAGAATCAAAGTTATTAAGCCCGTGGGTAGCATAAATGTTTTTCACTTGTACCTATATAAATAAAATGTTGATTTAAGAGTAGATATTTTAATTTTTCTACTTTCTGTGGAAGCTGTACTGTAATTGGTAGCGGGCACGCGACCGCGGGCCGCGCAATACAGCGCACACCGGCCGGATCCGATAGAGCGGCACTAGTAATTGACATTTTATGACTCGTTTACTTAGATAATCCATTTTATCTGTTTATAAGATCTGCTGGTAAGAAAGATCAATCAAATGTATCAAGTTTAATGATATTTATTGTTATTAGGGAATGCTTATGGTTTTTTATTGAGTTTTTCATAAACAAAAAGTATACGGTTGTGTTTTTAAATATAAAACATGTCTTCCCCTGCTTATTTACACATTTTTTTTTTGGGAGAGAAGATAAGAGTCTTGAGTCTTCTTTTCAAATTCTAACCATAATTTTATGACTACTTTTCGAATTACCTTTTATCTATTCATTTATTTATCAATGTTTCTTAATTTCTTCTTACCATTCATTTCTTCTCAATCTTGCTGCCCATCTTGAATAAAACGATAAACAGGTAGGCTCTACTTTTTTCTAGAATGTGGGCACGGCGAAAACAAACGGTTGTTTTAGTTTTTGTTGAATCCGAAGTCTTTACGCTCAATATCAAGAAAGCCTTTTATTTTTATTTGTGGTACAATACACTCGCATCTCTATTCCGTAACTGCACCGAGACCTGTTGCATTCTCATTTAATCAAGCACTATTAGCGTACCTGGAAAATTAGCTAAGAAGCATGCGCTAACCGCCGGCAGCTCAGAGCCGACAATTAAAGCAATCATAATTCTTAAACAAAACAAGAATAATGTCTACTTAAACTTAAATACCCTACTTTAAACGCTACAATAATAAACAGCCGACATTTCCGTAAATATATACAGAGTGTTTGATACTCGCGTGTGTTGCATTACGCTACGGACATGTTAAAAGTGAGATATTATCTTTTGGAACTAAATACTCCGCGCCGCCGTGTATGGCTAATTGACAGTGAGGCAATGAGATTAACTGTGATAGCTCTTTCTTGGTGTTGTTGGTGCCTCACATACGGACATTGTTTTACAATCTGACGCTTCTGGAAAACTTGTTTTGGAGAGTCAGGATCAAGTAGTTTGTTCTTTGTCTAAAATCTGTCGTTAATTGAATAATAAAGTGGTTCAATGGGTGGTGGAGTAGAGTTCTTATGACCTTTATTAGAAGCTAATGATCTTTAGTGATTTGTAGTCTGTAGGTAGTACCGTACGCTATGATGACAAGTTTGCCATAAAAGATGACTACCAAACTACTTGTCACAAGTATTTCAGGAAGTCATTATGAAGGAGCAGCTCGTGACAGATTTACTACATTAACTTTTAGTGACAGATTTACTACATTAACTTTTAGTGACAGATTTACTACATTAACTTTTATGGTTCCTTCATAATGTTTTCCTTCATACCTTAATACTTATTGTTAGTTAGGCATTATTTAAGTTAGTATAATGCACCTCTAGTACAAACAACTGAATCAGATGAGTCATTCTATTGTTCAATTGAATCATCATGATCTCAGTTTAATTTGTTGTTGGATGTAATTCGTTACCGATTCCATTTAGGGAACGGAAATATTTAGTTGACAATTAAATAGAAATCTACTACCTACACGTTCCCTAAAATAGGTGTACGATATATTCTCTCATTATACAACATACTGTTACAGACGTTAGATAGGAGAGGCTACGAATTTGAACACGGTTAAATAAAGAATAGTTATGATTTGAATTTCTGTTAAGGCTCGAGTCCCAGCCGCCCGACCATTGTTTGAGACATTATGGTCCAAATACGGCGTGCACACCTGTTAGTGTTGCCCGATAGCTTACTAACTTAACCTACTTTATTAACTTAGTAGTCTAATAAATGTATTACCAACCAGTTTACTTAGTTAAGTTAGAAAGTCCGCGCGGTATGGTAATTTCATTACTGATTTTAACTAATATGGCAGTATGAAAGTAAAGATCTGCATAGGTAGTTAGTGGAATCCAAATATAGGTACCTATAGTAATTTTGTGACCACATAGATATCTTGGTAACGATGAGTTGAAGGGCCAATTTTTTGTAACCTCCATCAAAAACAACGTTGTGATTACTTTTATGGCTTTTTAGTTTTATCTTACCATTCTTTCTTTGTTATCGCAATCTCAAGCTCAACATGCATCCGTCGCTGTAGGTAGAAATCGAGACTCCACAAAAGGAGCGTTTACACTTGCAGCAGGGCTCCTAAATTGGTTGTGCGTGAAGAGTGGTATGGGATGTGTGTTGTAGCGATGTAGATTTGGATGCCGTTACAATATGTATCGGGCCGTGTTGCGGGACAGCGATGGCCGCTGCCGCCGTGGCCGAGGTGCGACAAGGGCGTGCGACGGACCGTTCCAATTTACGGGTCACGAGCGGACCACTCGCGCGCCGACCTATCTGCCTTTCCTCCATAATTGAATCCAATGGCGTGGGAGACTCGATAGCACTAAATAAAATATTTCATAAAACCTACGCTACTGATAACTGGCATTTTACTTATACTTAAGTACCACATTAACAGGTGCTAAACGATTTGGTTTTAGCTGTTCTTGTAGTAATTTCTAATTAGATCATTGTGTAAATAATTTAATCACAACTGCGTTCAAAACGGTGAAGGAACACATCTTGAGGAAACCGGTATGTTCTATAACCAAAAATTTGAAGACACACACAACTCGCACAGGGTCGTGATAGATTATAACCAACTCCCTCTCGACGAGAGTAGAACTGCGTCCCAGTAGTGGAAACATAGGCTGATTATGGTGATGGATATTATGATGGATCATATCAAACAGTCGATGGATTTGTGTACTTGTATTAACACCTGTTTACGCAAATTGGAAAATAGAGCAAGTTACAAATAGCTAGAGTAAAGTGACTATGTCCGTACGTAAGCCTTTTTTGAAAGTGCGTCGGCGTCGGCGCCGGCGCGGCGCGGTGCAGGTGCGCGATTGTCGCGGATCGGCCTGAGATAACGCCACAGCATTAAACTTAAATACGAGATCAAACTCTGAACACTTGTGCACTACGCTATTGCAACTGATTGCTTGTAAAATTATCTGGGGATTTATCAATAAATGTACATAGGTTCCACAGTTAGGTTTCCTACTACGCACTAGCGAATAGTATCTTATAATCATTTGATTACTTACTATAAATGTCAAAGTTCCTTGATAAGTTGATAACACAGACTTTTCTCAGAATTTTGATATAATGCTGTTTATAATATTACAATTTTGTTGCACGTTGTTACATTATAAGATTTTGATTCTAAGATACACCTTTGCAATTAACACACAAACTGAGATTAAATTAAATCCATTTGAGATAAATTTTCCCTTCTGTTTTTACAGTCTCTGTTGTGCTGTTTTAAACCTGCTGTAATACCGGTAGCGCTAACTTGAAGTAAATACAAAAATAAGTAACTATGGGCCGACTACTGTTCTGTAGAGAACAACAATGATCTTTTAAAGAATTCCAGTCTCTATTAATGTTAATTGCTAAATTTAAATACCCGTCTTCCCAAAATCAGTAAAGTGGCTTTTATGCACGGCAAAATATTGTACGTCTATAAGAGCTTTTTTCCTTAATTGTGAAGTGGTAGCTATTGCTCCAAATTTAGACAAAACTCGCAGCCGTATAAGCCTGTAAGGAGAGCGCATTATAAGGCGCATAAACCGCGATACGGCCGTTGCAAAGGTTAAGGGCACAAGACACCACGTGGGAGGTGCCAGTTTAAGAAATCCGAGATCCTGTCTTGTTCACAAATGGCGTCCATTTTCACTGCAACTTTGTCCTGGAAATGCATTAAACAGGTACTATAGTTCACCATGTGGAAATATGGATACAGTAAAACGTACTTGCGATAGTTGGTCGAGTAAAATGTGGAATGGGCTATTACAGTATCAATAAAATGTCTTAATAATATTAAAATACTAGGATTAGTACATACGGTTGGTAGCGCGAGATACCGGCGATGTAATAACATGCTACTTATTTTTGCACCTGAGTTACTTTTATCTTGATTTACAATTGTTAAGAATTGAATAGTTAACATTATTAAAAACTCACAGTAGATAAGTATCGATTTCATTTGAATTGTGTTTCAGTATTTACCTACTTACCTAACCTTGACTATTCGATTTGTTCGACAGTCTATAGTTAACAGCGACATGTTGGAAACATTTTGTATTAACTGCAAACAATATCTGATAGTAGGTATCTGCTACACTTGTGAGGTGTACTTCAGCCAAATATCATGTGAAGGGTTGTTTTATAAGGTAAGGCTGCGGTGCGCCGGGTGAGCACGACTCTCGGTGAGGATAGTGGATTACGTGTGAGTGCACTGGCGCAGTCGTGCACACGAGCTGGTTCATTATCGCGCGTGATGCAGCTCGCTTGCCGCCCACCGTCGCCGCGTCCCATAATGTTCGCTCTCCAATATAGCTCCAACAATCATCGTTGATTTCGTATGTCTCTGTCTTATATTTATTTCATTCAATGCAGGTTAAAAGTTACCAATACACATGGTGTGTTGAAACTTCATTTTATGTCAAATGTTGCTGTACAGTCTACGTTATTGATTCTGTAGATATGGTATAGCCTAAAAGATCTGAAATGAGAGAATATTTAGAGCTATAGCCTCGTTGTTCTAGTGGTCGTAAGTGGTAGGTACTGAGCATGAGGTCTTGGGTTCGACTTCCAGGTCGGGCAAAATATTATTGGGTTTATATTTCTCGAATTTCTCAGTAGCAGCCTGGAGTTTGGATTTGTGCCCGGTTTGTAGCAATAGGCCCATTACATGGGATCTCAACATGACTAGGGAAATTCGGATTTACTATAGGTACACCTCTACTCAACCCTTCGGTCAAACGAGATGTTATTTAGAGGTAAGTGGAGTTTTCAATGCAACAAGGAACAGAATGTCCTGTCTATCTACGTAATAAAACACGGAGGGTCACCTTGACACGTATCACACTAAAAACAGTTTCAAAACATAATTTAAATAGGATTCGGTCGTTTCCTGGAGTTTGCATAAATAATTCATGAACTGAATAGTATGAATCAACAACAGTAGCTTTAGTAGTCAACTTAAATGTTTCTATTTTTTCGAGTAACAGGTTTCTTGCATTTTTAATTTGATTAGGGTCGTGTTTCAATATATTCCTTGGACGTGTCAAAATACTTATTTGAAATAACCGATTTAGTAAATAGGTACTCTAAAGCATCATAATAAAACGTAGTTGAATCAATTGAGACATGCAAGGACGGTAAGTAGGCACCAACAGAGCAATACCATTAAATTATATGGACACAAACATAAATATGTTAGACAGATCAAACACAATTGTTTAGTACTGGGGGAACTCGTAATTTTCACATCATGCTCTCAAGTATAAATATTTCTTAGGATTTACCTTATGCTTTGTTTTCAATAGCGCCAATTGTGTACAACGTTAAATATTTTTTTTATTTTAGGCGCATGCTTTACGCTTTGAGACAAAAAGGTGGATTTTTTTATTTCCTGAAAATATCTAGTCTATGTATGCCTTACCAAAACAGC
Organism: Aporophyla lueneburgensis; assembly: GCA_932294355.1. Taxonomy (NCBI): domain Eukaryota; kingdom Metazoa; phylum Arthropoda; class Insecta; order Lepidoptera; family Noctuidae; genus Aporophyla; species Aporophyla lueneburgensis. The sequence goes on from OW028747.1 coordinate 15,978,831, forward strand.
CCTAAAATATAAACGTATTATCGCTAATTTCATGAATGTAGAATTGGTAAAACTATTGGTAGGTAGGTGCATCCCTAGGTACGTTTTATAAGACCGTAAATTAGTTCACGAGCTCTATCAGAGGTGCAATGCTCATAATTTTAAGAACATTTACAGCCTCATCTCAGTCTCAATCTGTCAAAAATACCTCGAGTTTCCATCAAGTATAAGTTCCTTGGTTTCCATATATTTTTGACAAGTTTATGACATTTGATTGTCGCCGAGGTGCGACTGCGATTTGATTTTGAACCTTATTAATTACGAGAATTTGGTCTTCGGATTTAACTAATGCAAGAAAGATAAAAAGTCCTTAGTAAATTGTTTTCAGCTCATTTTTTTTTTTGTAATAAAAGTAAATGATATTCGAAATCTTTAATAAATGTGGCTAACAGATCACTGGTTAAAGTTGGTCACACATTTCAGCCATTATTATCGACTTCGTCAACAAATCCTGAACAGTCAGTTGAACGTGGTCTTAATTCCGATCAATGATTTACAACTTGTTAATAATACCGCAGGCGCAGGTTTAAACCGCACATCCATAAATCAAGATCCGAACTGTAGCTTAAACGAAAATATTGATTGTAATGCTCCGGTTTACGCAGTTCGATGTTTATATGTAAGAGATTTTTGCTCGAAGTAAACGAATTTATGATGTAACGGTTAAATCGGCCTTTACTCCTCCATTTTCCGGCAAATAATGATAAGTAACTATGTATTATTAAAATTACAGCGAAAGGTTACGTTTTATCTGGTTACGTTTTTTGTTACAATCATTAAGGTGATGTTCTTAAACAGGCTAATTGATTGTTTGATGCGGCGAGCAGGTATCACGCGGCAGTCATTACCGCAGTGACAGATGGAGGCAATAAATACAATTTGAGCACGGTTAGGAGGAAAGAATTACTTACGAGAACATATATCCGTGCCAGACGTATTAGTAACGCAGGTGTAATTTGTGCAGTGATGGGCGTTCTGCCCTATTGCTGTTTCTAATTACTAAAGGTAATTTAACCGCTTTATATCGTGCGATCTTTGAATATAAAGAGGAAATCTGATCGGTTTTTTTAAAATTACCAGTGTAACGTGACGACAAGTATTAGTGCATACAACATAACCAGCCTATATTGTTCCCACTGCTGGGACACAGGCCTCCTCTCGGTGAGAGGGATTGGGCCGTAATCTACCACGCTGGCCCAGTGAGGGTTGGTAGATGTCACTTGTCTTCGAATTTTTGTTTCTAGGACATGCCGGTTTCCTCACAATGTTTTCCTTCACCGTTTCCGTACATACAAGATCAAATAAATTAGCCAACGAAATTCCGCAGACGTGATGAAACACGACAAAAAAAGATTTGATGATTTTTAACGACCGCTGGTAGTGTTCTTTATTGAAGTAACTAGTCGAGAAATCTTTTTTTGTTGTATTTTAGTTATCGATATCAATCACATCTGAGTAGTTACGTACAGTTGTGAAATGTACACAAAATTAAAGCAGGTTTTAAAATGATGCTTATTCAAAAAAAAAAAGACAAAAAAAAACATCTTTGACCTGTTTTTTTTGTTTGATCATTTTTAGATATCGTGCCTACCCATCACGTCCACGGAATTTCGCTAGCTAATTTAATTTATTCCTATAATGGTTCTGTTTGTACGATGCGTGTGTGTGAACTGTAGGATTCTAATGTTGCAATTTCCAATCCCTTGCTAACCCGGCGCGACGTGGACGGACATTGTACGGCTGATTTACTCAACGACTTATGAATATGGAATGACTGGGACGAACGTAGATGACAGGGCGAACCACCGAATAACTCACAACAATAAATGTGTGCTTATGGCTTTTAGCTCAGTGCATTTGGTACAAGAGAAAATTTATTATCCTCGTTAGACTAAATTGAATATTCTATTAGGTCTTATCCATAGAAATATAATTATTAATGAAAGTATCATATGTCCCCAACCTTCCCATCTGAGGGAGGACAAATATGCTAAATAAATACATAATAACAAAATTATGTGGTAAATTCTGAAATAGCGGAACATTAAGGTGATTAATATGGCAGGTAGCCTAATCAGAACTCCTCGCTACTTGTTAATGTAACATGTTGAGTTAGACACGTAACAAGCACCACTCGTCATAGGTCGGGAGGTGGAACAATGAGGCTGTAGAGTCGCGCCCGCGCCGCGCCGCGCCGCCGCCGAGCGCCGCATGCGCCGGTGCCGCGCGAGGTGAGCTCCGGGGTCACTGCTCTGACCTGCGCGTGGGCGCGCCCGTTTCCGCCCGCGAAACCGAATCATTGCGCCCCACACTCCTAATCTTTAACGATATAGCACATATACACACACGGCCTACAACACTTGCTGTTATGCCTTTATGACGGACATAAAAAGTTATTCAACCGACGCGATTCTTTCAAAAAGGATGTTCAAGTAACGTCACTTGTCACAGTGAAAGTTGTCATTTACTTTGCGTGAATTTTATGAAGTTGCGTATTATGAAAGTTGTGCGCCTACAGGTGTTTACTTGATCAGAATACAATTTATGAAAGTAGAATTTATCCTGAAACTAATACTGAAGTGCTTAATGCCGATGATCATAGAAGATCGCAGTGTCAAATCTCGCTTACCTTTACAAATTGGTTCAAGCACTGTACATGTACATGAAATATGCTTTAATAACTACGTAGCGAAAGACACGACGTGAGCCGTAATTTACTGTATGGTGAGACGTTTAACAGGCCAAACCTTACATCAGTGCAAAGATTTTTCCGGTTTCATTGTTACTTAGTGCGTGTATTGTTCGTGCCACTATCGTTACAATTAATAGTTTAAAACAATTGCGTTTACAAAAGCTCCGTTAGCTCACTCTATCTGCGTCAAGAGAGCTCGGTGCCGAAATATGTTTATCGGCCATCACCAGATCGAACGCTCGAAAGTCCTACGAGATCGTTCGCCAACTATGGAGATGGCTCGACTTTATTCAAATCCCATCTTTCTCTGCATTCTTGTGATATCTTAATGCTTAAAGAGCATATCTGCGAATCATGACCTTTTTGTAGAGCACGAATCCTCCTTACGTAGGTTTTGGAAAATGTTGTAGGCGTTTCATTGAACTTCCGGTGGTAATACAATGAATCTGTTTCCATATTATTGCATCTGAACCAGATAATAAAAAGTACATTTGCATACACACGTAGGAATCACAATGGTCGATTTAATTACGGTTTATTTTTTATATGAATTAATAGCAGGTCCAAATGTGAATGGGCCATCGCGGTAGACCTGTTTAACATATTGTATTGCCAATCTATATGCATATTTGATGTTCAACGGGGATAACCAAGTTATATTATTAAGTATCACTTCATGAATTCACATACTTCATTTAAATTGTTTTTTTACATTTCATATTTTTACGAATTTTCAGGATTACATATTTCCAATGAGTTTTATGTGTTGCCATGGCAATACATACACTGACATAAAATACTCTATTTCATGACTAAGAATATCCCCAACACACAACTCATGCTGTACCTTCGACTTTCTGTACATAGCTTCTTTTAATCTCTTCGCTGCTCATGATAAAAGCAACCCTTGTAGCAATGATTGATTACATCTTTACATCTTATATATATAAAAATCTTGTGTCACGATGTATGTTGCCAATAAACTCCAAAACTACTGAACCGATTTCAATCAAATTTCACATGTACCCGTATTTTGGTCTAATTTACTGGATAGGATAGTTATCATCTCAATTATTCGCTTATGTCGTGAATGTAAACCAATAAAATGTATCAATTAATTGTTTCTTAAGCAAGTGTTTATATACCGCCATCTATGAGAACTTCATAAAACTAAATATAGTTTTATGAAGTTCTCATCGATGGCGGTGTACGTTGATTCATCAATAAAATTCTTTAATATTGTTTGACATCTAGGTTACAAATACACTCAATAGATGGCGCTGTGTTCTGTTTCTTAGAGTATAAATTCTAATACTTTATTTCACGTAATATTTATTTATGTTCATGATATAACCGTATTATTTTAATGGTTTGTGACTGATATTTTTATAATTTACCATTAATAACCATTAATTATAACCATTAATAACAAAAAAAAAATTGTACTATTTTTGTTAGAGAATTATTAAAGTCTTGGCGCCAAATTTTAATCAAAGTCTCAAGATCTGGCCATCAAATTCTATATAGTCGCCATCTGTGGTTTGATTTTCCAAAGCTTTGGTATCTCATTCGTTCTCGAGAGCTCCTCTGAGCGTAAAAAAAGCTCCCTCTCGAACCATCGAGTCCCACTATTTCGAACAATCGATCAATCGATTCTTCTCGAAGCATGCGAACTAGAACGTTCGGGAAATTCAAGGTTCAGGTATAATTACTGCCGCCAATTGTCACCGCAGTTCGGTTCCTTTTTAAAAGAGTGAATTAATACTATCTCCCGGAAAGTGATAGTCTCAGTAAAATCTCAGTGCAAGTCTTAGTACTACTCTCTGCGTTAGTCTCTACGTAAATATACCTGTGCATTTACCAAGTATATAAGCCTCTGCAAGTATTAATCAGTGCAAAATCATAACTTTATACACATGTAAGTATTTTTGCTTGCATTTTATTTTATTTTCTTCATGTATTTTGTAAATAAGTCATTGTTTATAAAGAATAGTTAAAGATAAGAAAAATAAAATCTACATTTAATAAATTATAGTTTGAAAAAACTAAAAAAACACGCTTTTGAAACTAACTGAACTAAAAATTTAAAAATAAAACTGGAGTACTCAATTTAAAAATTCATATTGTTGTACAAAAATCGTGGGGGGTTTGATTTTCATGGCTGTAAATATTTTAACGATAGTTTAGTATACCTGTAGTAATTATAATAAGCACCCCCGCATTTTGTTCGACAATATGAATTATTCAATTGAGTACCCTACTCCAGTTTTATTTTCAATTTAGCTAATTCGATTTTACCGGAAGGGTTTTATTTCCTCAGTTGCGATTAGAGAAATAAAATATGGCGGTACGAAGTTCGCCGGGTCAGCTATTAGTATTATATTTTATCAAGTTCTTGAAACATCGTAAGGAAACCGGCATGTCCTAGAACCAAAAATTTGAAGACATGTGACATCTACGAACCCGCACTGGGCCCGTGTGGTATATTACGGCGCACTCCCTGTCACCAGGAGGAGGCCTGTGTCCCAGCAGTGGGAACAATATAGGCTAATTATGATGATAAAGCTCTTCTAAGTGAAGAGACAGTTGAGCTGCTGAAGAGTTTGTTGCGTCAGTTTTTCTTCCCAACTTGCCGGGGGACTGTCTTCTTCCCAACTAAAGCACTAGGAAGTGGTGAAGGGCGGGCATTTTGGGAACTGTCTTATGTAATTTTGTCATTCGAAAAGTGCTGACTCCAATCTGCAGTCCAATCTACGGAACAATAAGATCGCTTCGGAAAGCCTCTGATGCTCCCAGGAAGCTTCTGCGCTTTTAGGCGGAGCTAGACTGGCTTTGTTAGCCAGAATAAAATAAATATAAAAAAGACCCTCATTCGGGGACCCACCCGAATGAGGGTCTAAGTGCGAAAAAGGGAGTCCCATCATAATCGAAAGGGAGACAAAATCATGTTCAAAGTTTCCGTTACATAGGCACATCTATACTTAATATTATAAAGCTGAAGAGTTTATCGAAGCGCTAATCTCAGGAACTAATGGTCCGAATTGAAAATAGTTATTTGTTATACAAGAGTGCAAAGTTGCTTTTTAACCGCGTGCTCAATTTTGATGACCGAGCAAGCGAACGATTCAAAATTAGAATCCTGAGCGTTAGCGAGGGAATCAAAAGAGCACGAGGTGAAAAATCTTTGCACTCGAGTGCAACACGTAACTTTTCATCCCACCTCAGCGAGGAAAGAGTATTTTTAATCTTCAATATCTGAGTGAAAAAGCCGTTTTTATTCTCTAGAGGATAAAGTAAATTGAATTTAGAACATCGTGTGCACTATCACAAACTTAGTGCACACGATGTTGATAAAAACGGCTTTTCCACTCAGATATTGAAGATTAAAAATACTCTTTCCGAGATGGTGGGATGAAAAATATTTTTGTGTTGGGTTGTTATTTATCGAGGAAGGCTATAGGCTATATAACATCACGCTACGGTCCAAAAGAAGCGGAGCAGCAAACGAAAAATGGACTAAGACTGGCAGGCAATTCGATGCGACGGGAAGGAGAGCGAAAATTTGACGCGGACGAAGTCGCGGGCAAAAGCTAGTATACTATAAAATCATAACAAAGTCATAATGTACATTTTTTGAAAAGTATTCTTTTGCGATTCTGATGCCAAAATTGTATGTTTTGGAATTTTAGTATGTTAATCTGTTTGTCTGAATGTATGTTCCTTTCATCACTCAAAAAGATTTTGTTCAAATATTGCATAGATATTCCCTATAAAGGCTCGTGCAGACTAACGCGACACGACGACGGTCGCGCGCGAATTGGCGATTTATATCCGTAGAACAATCGAGCGTTGCATCGAGGTAGTCTGAACGAGCCTTAAGTTTAGTCAGTCTGTAGGCTGTAAATTATACGCAATTTACAGCCTACAGGGGGATGAGCGATATTGCATTATGTTCGTTTTTCTCTCCGCAAATTGTAAAAAGACGCACGTAAAAGTAGGATATTCAGGATGAAATTAGTTATCGGATTAACCCTTTAAACGATTATCTTCAGGTTATACCTTTATGGTGCCTAAATGATTATCTTATCTTATCTTATCTTATGGAAACGACTACTAATAGGAGACCAAAACTACAAACGTAGGACTTATATCAGGAAACCGCTATAAAAATTTGGCTGCGAATTTAGTATATTGTAGAGTCTGATTACTTCCACGCGAAAGAACTCGCGGGCAGAAGCTAGTCCACTATTAAATTCCTGTCAGTACAACCTGCTTAAAAGTCTATCTAAGACGGCAGCTGTATTAATCTTTGTTATACCTTAAACATTGTGGGTATATACTGCCGCTACTCGCTAGGTATATACAACCTACAGTCACATACATGATACACGTACCTAACTAGTATTATATTGTCACAACAATGCACCGTATGCATATACTTATTCATAATAATAAATCTAAAGAGAACTTTCATAAAAGCGTTCGTGGTAAGCGTTTACACTCCAATATTTTTTGGCACCAGGCCATTGTATGCAAATGAAGTAATGAATGTTTTCACTGCAACAAAACACGAGTAACGGTTCCCTTAAGTGAAGATTTGTCGGCCAATAATAATTATCACCGGCCTGTAACAAATCCACGCGCGTGTTGGTACTATCTACGAGAACTTATCAACTCAATGATGTGTAGGTGCGGTATGGTAATTTGGCTTTCGAAAAGTGACAGAAATTAAATTGTTAATAGACATATGAATGACTGAACTTTTACAGAATGAAACCGTTCAACTTTTTATAGAGAATATTACCCATAGATTTTGTTAGTGTCAAAACAGGAAATGCTCTTTTGTTATGAACGCAAAGTGATGCTCTATCGGTGGGTGGTACTTGAAGCGAACTTAAGGGCGTCAATGAGACGAAGTAAAGTATCGAGTAACAAGTGTCTGTAAATAGTGACTCAACATTGGAGTCTGAATTATGATGACTCTCACAATGTATGCGGGGTAGGACACAACTAGAGGATACAATCCCGAGCATGTTTTTCAATCCCGGGATTACGGGATTTTTGAAGCGTAATCCCGGGATCCCGGGCCTATCCCGGGATTAGACTATGTAGTTTCTAATTTGGCTAAAATGAAAAAACAACTTAAATAATAAGAGAAAAAACCTTTTTAATGTCTTTGCACAACAAAAATCACAATATACTAAGAAAAGATAAAGACAAAACAAAAAAAACTATACTTTTGCAAGAAATCAAAAAGACAACACAAAAAATATATTTAATATTTCGAAAATATAATCGCAGAAAAATATCAAAGCATGCAATCTTTGACTTCCAAGCCTGCTTAGTAGCTTATTGCCAACATAAGCAGCAGCTGAAAACACTCGCTCAGGTTCTACGCTGGTTGGAGGAATAGACAATACGTGTAGATACTTATATACTGTTTCTAATTGATATCCACGAACTCCTCCATTTTTGAACAGGCTCATTTCACCTCTAATACTACAATATTTGCCAACCCCAATTCATTTTGTAATTGTACTTCAGGATCTGAGGATTTCATACTCTTGTTAATTTCCAGCTGTAACTTTTCCTTCTAAGTTCTACGACAAACATAATATGTATATTAGGACTGTACCTGTTTAGTGTGTACTGTGTATAGTAAGTACATATCGTACGACGGCGTATCTAAGGGTTGTTTTTTGTCGTTATGTAATAATTGCTATTCATATAATCTTGGCAAGGTTATTTTCAAGGCGCAACAGACTACGGAATACAAATTAGACTTGTTTGTGGCAATCCCGAAAATCGCGGGATTAGCCAAGTTCTGTCCCGGGATTTTCGGGGCCAGAAAACGGTCGGGATCCCGGGATCCCGAGATTTGGGATTCCGGGATGGTATCCTCTAGACACAACACTTGATATCTGCAACATTGATTAGCATAGAAACGAGTAAAACAAGACATTGATTTAATTGCATCGTAGTCATCGCCGACTTAAAAAACTGTCTCTTAACTGATAATCCGATGAGATTCGACTTTAGATGGCCATAGATCTGGCTGCTACGGGCTGCTACTTGAGCACTCATAGCCACGCATTGTCGGCAGTATCGCGGTTTCATCGGAGATTCTTCGAAATCTGTTAGTGTGATAACGCGGAAGAAATCATAATTTCGTCAACTTAAAGTGATGTCAAGCTGAGGTTACCATGCAGTTATTACTAGTGAGACCTCGCTGGGACACGTTAGACTCTGTTGATAACATATTTTCAGTAGATTTTTTTTCTAGCTAGTTACAATTGCCAAAAGTTTCTGCATAACAGCTACGCTTTCTCGTAGCTTTCACCAGATTGCGTAGCTGCTACGAAAGGAGTTATGTGCTTAAGTTAAGTTTATTATGCAGATTAATGCTTGTGTCTATATGTAACCTCCCCCATTTGGACTTGTATATTATTAGAACGAAGTTCTTTAACGAAACCTGTGGTAGGAGTAAACTTGTAGAAAAGATCAGGTAGGTAGCTCAAATTGCAGAAATCGTCGCAAATCGCCTACAGATCAGCGGCGCCTTGTGACGCATTTTTGAGCACCCTAAAATAGGATTGAGCTACATGGTGCCTGATGCAAGTATGCTGGAGACAGATCAGCTCAAAGATGCAATGGCACTTTCTTTAAAAGGCCCTTCCAAAATTGGCCTTGCATTGTTAGAGTCACATAAAATCCTAATAATAGGTAACACTAAAAATAAAATATTATGTACACGTATATAAAGTTAAAAAAAAAAACAGAGAAAAAGAATCAGAGGGCTTCAAAAAACTCGTCTGCATCGCTGTCAATGGTAAAAGTTTAAAAATTATATGTTGTTTTGACTTTTTTTAAAGAGCTCTCTGCATTTATTTCGACATTTCTTGTCAGTGATCAGTCACCTAGGAAATTTCGGCGCCATCTATTTAAAAAATATGGACCAACAAAAGAGAGAGAGACCAAGATATAATTTTCATGGTATTTGAGGGAGCTGAAACCTTCGTGAGGTCGAAATTAAAATTGTACGTGGCGGCTGCGAAAATGTAAAAAAAAATCATCATGGGTGTCGTTTTCGTGTTGTGTGTGTTCGTTGTCGTATTCGACAATCTTAATCTCTATACCGAATTGAATTCGGAGTTGAAGAAAAAGTATAAGGAACTTAGGTCCTGACATATAGGAAAAAAATAAATTTCCATAGCTCTTCCAATCAGAGCGCTTCGTAGCGCTGTTTTTTATTAATAAATTAAAGTCTTTATTTCGACAGCTAGGATTATTTTAGCTGTCGAACTTTTATTATTGTCAGCAGTTTCGGTTTCTGTTCTAACATTTTTATATTCTTCTTATAACATCATAATTTTAGTACCCACTACCTACCTTCTTACACATATTCACAGGCACGTGGACATGGATTCATGTCAAGGAACACCTTAACGAATCCGGGACACATTGATTGTATTAGTTATCTATAAGCTGCTTTTTGGCACAACAATCTCATTGATAGGTTTTAGTCATTACCCTTATTAATAACTAGCTTTTGCCAGCTGCTTCGCCCACCTGGAGGTCGGAAAATATCCCGCGGGAACATACTACCGGGATAAAAAGTACCCTATGTGTTAATCCAGGTTATAAACTAACTGTGTTCTGAATTTAGTAGAATACTATTGAGGACATTTTTGTAGATCTTTTGAAGACCATCATCTTTGTAATACATACTTTTGGTGCATGATCAACGTATGCGATAAGAGTTCGAATGCGCATTTTCATCCGACTTGCTTCAAATTATCGTCACTGCTCAGCTCCTATGTGTCTTAGCGTTATGTTATATAGCCTATAACCTGCACAAAAGTATGAACTACAATCGTACCATGTTTGGTTAAAATACCGTTAATAGTTTTTGACCCATACGTGCATATACAGACAGACAAAAAAATTACTGATTGCATTTTTAGCATCAGTATCGATCACCATTCATTCATCCTCCAATATTAATTTTTGAATGTATATTCAATGTACAGAATTGACCTCTCTACAGTTTTATTATAAGTATAGATAAGTGTACTTATAAGTAATTAGGGTAAAGTGGCATCTTTGTGTACTGGTAGCTTTTAATCTTGCCATTTGCATTCTAGATAGTGGTTGGTGTGACATGAGTCATGGCTCTACTCCCTTAAATGTCCCGTATTTAGAAACACAGATGGGGGCCCTACATGGTGCATGCCGGTGGCGATGACTAGCGACTGATTCAATTAGTGATTGCGTTCACTTGTCGGCGGGCGCGGGCGCGGACGCGGACGAGGCGGCGGCGCTGCGCACTGCGCAGGCGCGGGAGCCTGCGCGCACGCCGCACTCCACACCACTCACTGATGCAATGATACCATCTACTTTTCAAGCGAGACAATGTCGTGATGTTTTAAGCTGTGATCTAAAAAGTAAATGGCCGGTGTTTTTAGGTTGCCATTAGTCGATCTTTATTGTTAGGGTTGTTATTAAAAAGAAAACCTCTAAATGGTCTAGCGTAAATGTTTGATAGATACAAACTTTAAATGCCACTTACCAAATACGTTTGAACAGTAGTTACCTGCGATAATGTAACTTGTCATGAACTTGTGTGCATTTCATAAACCAGGATGTATGCAAATACGATTTTAATGACTCTTGTTTTTATTTTCGTGAAGACATTTATGTCTTACGCACATCGTCATAAAAATTAATACCTACTTTCGAATATTAAATAGTTCACGCTGCATGAAGCCAGAAGAGTTAAAGACATAAAGTATGTATTATAATAAATAATAATTCGCTTCTAGCAGAGACTAATGTCAGCCATTATTATTTTAAAACGCTTAAAATATTTTAACGGTCTCGAGATTATTAGGTATCTGTCATCATTATCCGATTAAATGCTCACTCTAATTGATGGAACTGACTAGAGCGGGCGGTCTGCTGAATCAAAGATTGTACTACTTATTAAATTGCCGAGTCCAATGACTGTTTATGAATGTTTACAAATATAAGTTCATGCTTTTATCTATGACCCAGTGAGTTTTCTTTATTGATTTTTATACCCGATGCGTTAGTTGAATTAAATCGTCCAGTCTCAATAAATACTGTGTAGAAGCATGGGCTCGTTTTATCTTTAGCATCTGTATAATCTATTTGCTTAGAAATTAATGTGCTAGTATTTCGACAAATGAAGTTTTATTGGAGAATACCAAGTGGAATGAATAGCAAGGTTTGTAGTTGAATTGTTTGTCTATCATCGGTGCGAACGTAAATTTGTCCGACTAGATATACGCGGCGCGTCGTACACTGGCGCACTACAATGATTGTCTTGTCACTCCAGTGGAGTTACGCGCTCCATCCACTCGGTACATTTGCTTTATGTGAGATCACCCGTTCCGGGAATGCATGTATGATAATATTTAAATAGAGACAACGCTCATGACAAACTGCTGTGCTGACATTATCAAGATATCTATCTAGTGCAGTAATTACTTAAATTGATAATATTAATATGCAAAAGTTGTGGTTAGTTTTAATATACCTACACTATAAAGTTTTAAGTAACAAAAGCTCTAGTTATTGCACTGTTAAAATAATTCGCTGAGCTTACTTATAAAAAGATTTAAACTTAATGGACTGTTTATGGCCAGCGTGGCTGAGCAAACTAATCGATAAAACTTAACCGTACGTGTATATTGGCAATATAAACAAAAATAAGCCATTACGTTACAAACCTATAATAAAGATAATAGTCAAAAAGCAGTCCACTAAATATAGTGGTGTAATTTGCTTTTGTGAGCAGGTTGTCAGTGAGGTGAGGTCACGGCGTCACGGCGCGGGAGAGCACTCGTGGGCGGGACCATTTTGACTTTTGGTAATTACATTCGGACACCTTAGACGGACATTTGGATGAAATAGGCAATTACGTTTCATCATAATGTTGTACTTACGGTTTACCTATTTAACTGGCGCCTTGTGTTTCCATAATTCAATGTCAAGCAGCTAAGGTGGCGGAGATTTATTGGCCTCCACTTCATGTTAAGCGAATTCGTAATATCAATATTAGATATTACATTGATTTGTTTACGACTATACCTATAATTGCATGATGTACGCTAAGATTACTTGACGAATAAAATTACCCCAAAGTAATAAGAGAATAAACATAAGAGCACGCAATATTTATCTTTTTCACCGTTATTGTACTTATCTAGATTTTATGTTGAGTTATTCATTTGTAAATGCTAATTCGATGAAACATACGATATAATCGCAAAACGATGTGTCTGTTAGGCAACAAATTTCTTTTAATGAGATGGCCACCACTTTGAAACATAAATTATTATTTTAGAAATCATTAATTGCGTGTTTATATAGCGGTTACTTCGATCTCCTTTGTTTCACGAACAATAGGTAAGGTCAGTGGGAAATCGTTTTATTTTCTGTTCTTAAAATGCACTTTCACCAATGAACCGTGTTGTCCAAAAGCGCCAATTTGAAGAATGGTGGCCGTTTAAGGCTTTTATATGTGTTTCTAGTTTCTATTAACATTTCAGAAACATAATTTAATACAAGATGTTTGTTTTGCTTTAATTTTTATTAAAAGCGTGTCCGATGATAGTGGTTGAGATGTACAATTTATTGCAAGGCTTGTACTTTATTTACTTAGCAATTATAACACAAATGTTATCATCATCGTCATAATCAGCCTATAATGTTCCCACTGTTGGGTATAATCCACCACGTGGGCCCAGTGCGGGTTGGTAGATGACACATGTCTTCGAATTTTTATTTCTAAAACATGCCGGATTCCTCACGTCTTTCTTCCGTTTTGAGAGCAGTGGTGATGAAATTAAATAAACAAAAAGAAAAATGCCTACCTGGGTTCCAACTTATGACCTAAAAACTCATCAGTCGGAGTCGATACCACTCGTACAACTTCGGACTGGTGCTGAGCAGCGTAATGGCAGTCAATCAATACATCAAAATAACACCAAACGTCATAGCAAGTAGTTGCTACAGTTTATAACTGGACAAATATTTTTTGCGTACACTTTTGCAGAGTAGTTGGGAATGTAAGATTGTGTACAGTGAGTGTTGCCGGGGGCGGGGGTGGAGGGCCGGGGGCCGCGACGTGGATCGTGCGCGTGCGCTCGTGGACCGATGATCATGCCCCGAAGCCTCCCGATCGCTGACACACGATCTATTTTCAATCGATCTACAATTCACTTCGTTTGCATGCTTTACCTATATTGTTTGGTTTTTAGGAATTAGCCTTGAGTACGCACGTGTGTTGTGTCTGTAGATGGTTACGCTTGCGCAATGGTTACTTTATGATGTTTTGTTCCAAAACTAGAGAACGTTACCCACGAAACTATTCGTGGGTAACGTTCTCTGCTGTGGAAGTATACCTAGCCTTCAGATCTATTCGGTTTCTTCGTAGTAACTATCTAGTGTAGTATAGTTATAGCATAGGGACGTTATTAATACATCAGTAACATAGTTTTTGATAGCTATTCTGATTCTAACCATAATCTTTTGTCATGTGGATAAAGTAAAATCCTTCAAAACAAGGTTTCAAAATAGTATCGTAAAAATGTCGCAACTATAATAATTTTGAGCATCTTAACAGAAAATAACCAATTAACATTTATGTTAAAATTAATAACATCTATTAATTTTAGAACTTTGACAGGCGACTAAGCTTTGTCTACAGCAACATTGTAGAAAACATGGTATTCTGATTTTATTTCGTTAGAGTTTCTAAGAAGCGAGACAAAGAGTCGTGTTGTTTATTCTCAGCGATAGCCTACATTCATAGTCTCGTTTTGATCTCCACACACCTTCACATACCTACGACATGTTATATAAAGAATTGCCAGTATTTATAGAAAACACGTAACGTATGTTCATTATAAAAATATTTGTTCCAAGTATTTGTGGAACGGCGTCTCAAAAGCGCCGATGTTCGATTGTTGTGCCGGTGCCGACCCAGCGAAGGTAATTTTTCGATACATATCTATCTAACGTAGGATTTATCACCTTGTTCGATGGGTAGATATCGTGTTGCTACAGATTCAAATGGTGTTAAGGTTTATAATATCTGTAAGTACCATCCTACCAACAAAAATGTGAAAGCTTGTATGTTTGGATGTTTGTTACCCCATTGCTCTAAAACGGCTGTACGGATTTGTGTAAAATTTGTCCAGTAGTAGGTTTCCGTGGGATAATTTTCGACCTCTACGCGGAAAAACCCGCTAGCAAAAGTTAATTATTTACAAAGTTTTTGACACTGAGCCACGAGGGTATAGATCCGATAATTTTGATAGCGTGTTAAATAACGTTTCATGGTAGTAACGTTATTTAACAACCTCTTACATAATAATCAATATAACCTTCAAAATATCGAAGTATAGTGCTGCCACATGTAGAAAAATAATTTATACTATGTCCAATCCCAGTAGGTCTCGTTTGGAATTATAGCACAACATCCTCAACCTACTTCGTGTAACTCAAATATGCCATCATTTATGATGTGGTATTAAGATAGTAGAGCTACTTGACATGATTAAAGAAATTAGGAGCATTTTAAATGATGATGGATTAACACGTAGTAGTGGGTTGTAAGTAGCGGCGGGCGGTGCGGCGGTGCGGCGGCGGTGCGGTACGGTGCGGTGCGGTGCTCAGGTGCACACAACAGTTAAGTAAGACGTTCACCCCGAGCGGCGGCGGCGCGGGCGCAGCAACACGCGCCGACCCGATCCCGCGCCGGCTAACTATGTAGATCTTCCCACGATTTATGCCGAACCACCTTCGATTTCTTCTAGTACGGACCTCCAACTATGTGGGAAATGGACTAGCATCGTAACACAAAGTGGACGAGATACTTTTTATAACAATTCCAGACAAATTGTTATAACGGCTAGTGAAATATTATTTCCGTACTTGAATTTAGATTGTTAAATTTTTTAATATCGTTGATGTCTTTTGTTCGGAGTTTTGATTTTGATTTTAGAACACACAAAATTTTAACGTTTTTTGTAAAAATATGCTATTTGTTTTTAACAAAGTAGATGTATGGTGAAATTAAAACATTAATAAATTAGAGTACCTTTCACTTTTCACAATAAGTACATCATCCAAGATCTAATTTATGGATTTTGTTTTGTTTGTCTTGAGCTATATTTACAGCCTAACTGTAACTAAGTAATGTAAAAATTGTAGAACGCTTTGTTGGTTTGCTCAATTTTTTATCCAAAATCGTGGAGATGTATGACTCCTCAATAATAGTCGCATCTGTCTAAATCCATCCAGACTAAATCAATTGCACAAACTTAACCGTCTTATTATGATAGTGATTTTAAACAACCAATAATTAGGAAACTGCTTGTGATTGTAATTTATTCCACAAGTATAGCAAAGTGGGTAAATTGATACTTCTTTCTGAGATGACAGCATGACACAAGTAAACAGCATCAGTGATCCCGTAGGTACGTCTTCTTTACAATCGAAACATGATTGTTTTGTTGTTACGTCATTTCTGCGATGCCGTATCGATAAAGTTGAACGTGACTTAGCCAACTACGTTACTTAACACGATACACGCTTTTAACACAAAAGAAGTTATAGATATAGAATCATAACTCATTTGTATATACCTATCATCAATTTTAAAATATGTTCTGATGAAAATTAACTAAGAGTTAGTGAGCTTACACAATCGAGTGATTTTTTATTTTATTTGCAGGTTGCCTAATTTAGTAACTTGATTAGTAAATCAGTAGTCTACAGTAACGGGACTCGTTAATTGTAGAGAAAGGATAACGAAATCGAGCGCCTTATCGTCTAGCAAGAGTTGTAAAAGCTTCTTGTACGGTATCGTATAAGCTCGTAAAATTACGAGCTTTGCACTTGTTTTCATCCGAACCATACTTTTGATCCTGGTCTAACCTGGCTGCATAACTTTCCTCCATTAAAAAATAGGGAAATTATTTCACCAAACCAGAAGGATAGAGCAAATTTTTCGGAAAGTTTCAGGAAGCGTGTGAGTTGTCGGCATGTGATCTCCGTAAGGTTGCGGTGTTGCGTTACGTTCCGGCGTGGTTGCGGCCGGTCGCTGGTCGCCGGTCGCCGCAGGTAACCGTTGCAGGCTGCGGTCGCTCCCGACACCCTACACTAATTAGCAACTACGACACGTGTCGGGTTCGCGGCTGACACTATGCGCTGCTTTCTCCTGACATTCGAGTACTTGTAACTCTGCGGCGGTATGACGAGCTTTCTTGTCTTCAAGAAAATTGTTTACTGTTAAGTTATTTTCTTTTCGTGTTTCCAACACTTTAGTTTCGCATTATTTGTTTATAGAACTGTTATCCTTCAACAGCAAACACTCCTGAAATAGCTCTAAAACTCAAGATTTTTTCACAATAAGCTTAGTTTGCAAAGAGTTGTTCTTCTATAAACAATTGATTTTAACAAACATATCGTTGCATCTCGTCGAATTCCTAAATAGTTTTCAACAATCCTCATCGTGTGATCCAAATCTTTTGCAAAATAAATTAGTCGATATAAAAAGGCTTTATCAATAGCTCGATAAGAACCGGTCTTGTGAGCTATTATCGTAGTAATGTTGTTTGCTATGGACGCTAATGATACGGGGCGTACGAGCTGCGTCCAACCGCGGCGTACTAATGGCACCTAATCTGAATCTACGGCTCTATAAACATGGCGAGTCCCGCACTTAATGCCTATTGACAATCGTAAAAATCATCCCTTCGTCATTTTAATAGTGACAATAGTACTTATACTTCGAACTATATTTAACGGGGTGGTCCTTTTATCCTAAGTTATAATATGAACCTGTCGTGGAATATTTTGCTACTGCTCTGAAATGTTCGTTTGGTTTTGCAATGAAATTTATTTTTCATTTCATTCGTCTACATTCTACTTTAGGTACGCATCAAAACAAATCCAAATGGAGCTCATGGTTGAGCTAATAACTCATAATCATAAGATTTATATTTATTTGGTAACTTTGAACTCATAACAGTGCAGTCATGAAAAATCAATAATTTAGAAAATTTAGAAAGCAACCTTCTCAATATAGTTTAAACTCGGGCTTTGTAGGACGATTGACCGTGATCTTTATAACGGTTTTAACTAAACTGCGATGGACAGAGTTCACGACTCGTTTTTATTACACGCTAATATAATAATGGGTGTTTGCTCTGTTCTTAAGTTGGAAACCCAAATAGATGTCGATCAATAGCGCTATAACTGAATTCCTCGAGCAACTGGCAATAATAGCTCACGCCGCCGCTACAGTCAATAACGAGGGCGAATATTTTTGAATAACTAACAAATATTCTAATATCGAACGAAGCCATCGACAGAAACTAACGAATGTCTAACTTCTAGGGACCTTCACCATTGGTATTCATATAGCACATGTCATTACTACTACATGCTCACTATGCCATGTTATAATTGGTGCGGCGCGCGGATTTCCACAGGCATATTAGTCACACCGTAATGACTTAACTGTCCGATTTCATCTGAATAATTACAGGCGTTTGTGATATAAGAGGACCATCGATCACAATGTATCACACAGTTATTAAAGGGAAAATATGTATATTAATTTATGCTCATATTTTTATTCGTGGAAGAGATTCCACTACGCATCCATTGATATTTAACGTAAGTCCATTGCGTCACGTCACGTGGATGCTGAGATGCAACGCTGCACAAAGAGAAAACATTGCATAATTCACGAGGTTATTTTAGGTATGGTAATGTTACTGTACGTAGATTGTTGACTAGATTTCACGAGCCGCAGTAAAATGTTCTGACGTGCAGAATACTGCTACTTACAACAACCTTTGGCTTTGCTTGTTTGTCCCGTGTGTTACTTAACGAACGCTAACTAATTTAAACATTTATTACATTAACATACAAATTATGTTACTCGTAAACGCAAAGTAATTGTTGTATTTATGTACAGCGAGTACTTTCGTGTATAATTATAATCCTATAAATCAGCCTGTACAAAATTTAGGAGGGCATCCGTTGCCTTCATTAGTTGTTGAACACTGCAGTTTGTTAGTACCTAGTACATCAACGAAGATAGATTGATTTACAACTTGGTATAAAAATGTTACACATTATTTACAAAAGAAGAGTCCAAATGGTATTTTGAGTGCAAAATCTAAACTTTTAGAAACGGCTAGAGCCCGACCGAAGTTCTTTTTCATTGTTGGTTTTTACATTTTCGGCTGCAATATCCAAATTCGGCAATTTTTGTTTAGGGCCAGAAAAATGAGATTTATACAACACAATACCTATTTTAAATTCATTAATTCAGAGAAAATCGAATTTAAAGCTACTAAAACTTCTTCACTTATAATAGCTGTGAAAATGCAGAAAAATGCCCTTTGTCTCGTACCTAAAATTCATTTGTTTGATTAATTAATACTTAAAGTCTTTGACAATGGTCCCTATAAAGTTTCCTATGATGTAAGTTTAAACGGTAAAATACGAAGATTGACACTGCATGTCTTTTATATTAATCATAGAAAAACCATTCGACGAACAAAAAAAATATTTTTGGTCGGACTCTCAAAATGACTCTGTATGTCAAGAGAAATGGCTAAATTTAGATTATACAATTCAAGAATCAAGTGCATGTATGAGAACCTGTAAGTATACAGACCTACGTCCCTTTACAAAGTTTGCTTTTACAATCGTTGATTTGCGGCTTGCGCTATAATAGCAATAAAATTAATACGAGCATTACGTTCCAATTTAGAACGTGAGCTTTAGGGTTGCTCACCTCAACCACATTCCGTTTTTATTGTCATTTTTTCATTAATAATTTATATATATGTATAATTTGACCAATGGATACTAGTTATATTATAACTTATATATTTTGGAATTACTCCTGTAAAGATAAGAAATACAGCATCATCCAATTTTATTGTTTGTTGTAACACCTATGTCGATTCTATCACCTGTGTTATGATATCTTGTAAACGATTCGAGGCATGTCATGTGTGTAAAACAATTTACGATGGATTACACAAAAATACGACACGTAAAAATAAAAAACTATAAATCATGGTCATAAATATCGTCTCTTTTATAGATGTATTACCTACTCGCGTTCGTTTTTCAATGAGATAATAAAGATAAGATTTTTTTTATGTTGATCAGGTGAGTTCGTGCCACCCGTGATTCAGTGATGGTTGATGTTGGTCGAGGTATGGCGTCGGTACTGTTTGTTGAGAGGTTGCGCGTCCTAGCCTGCCGCACTAATAACAATGTGTAGACGTGTGCTACGAGTGATGTTGTGGCTCGGGAATATCTTCCGGCCAGCGACATTGGAATTAATACACTACAAATCTTCGGTGTGTTCAGTAAATCAAGGTGTTTATGAGTCATTGAAGTCACCGGCGCGAGACCGCGCGACCTCCGTACTGATTTGCAATCTTGAGTGCTTATTTCTCAGTCCACCTCTGCTCTTCAATCTGTATCTACTATGTTATCCAAAACATTTATTTTGTTGGCTGAATATAAATTATAGTATTTCATGACTCTAAACCATTACTAAGAATCGATATAATCATTCTACGTATTACCAGAGGGGCGACACACGGCCTACTGTTGGCTTGAGTCATACATTTTTATCACAGTTTGGGAGCTAAAACCGTAATAAAATGCGTGACTGAAGCCTATCACAGAGGCCGTGCTCGCCTCGTAGGAAAGATTCTTCTTTTCTTTCACACTTGCGGCATACCGCAGGTGTCTGAGTGCACCAACTGAATTTTGAGAATACTCCGTTTTTTTTAAACCTAGCTGTCGCCAATTCTTTTTAGACCGCAGTGATTGTGGTTAACAGCAGCCGTTGAGAGATACATATCCTTAGATATAAACCGGCTCTATTGTTATTGTTTTTCGACATGCTAATGATTTAATAACAACTATCAAACTGTAAGTATCATACCGAACTAATAACTATTTCCACATCGTCGTTGGCTAAAGTTAAGAATAATATGCTTCAACTTAATCCACGTGGGTGTCTTAGAAGGGATATATGGAGAGGTATGTGGGATTAGGGATTATATCAGGTGAATGAGTAGTAGGTAGTGCCTGTGACCATTATACCTAATTTATCATAATCATACTTTCAGCCGAATAACGTCCACCGTTATATGCTTCCCCCAACGCGGTCAACACTCCAGAACTTTTTAACCCTATCGGCCATTTGTCCTGCAAGCAATGTGCCCTGCCCACGGCCACTTAGGTTTGTCAATTTTTCGGGCTATGTGGGTTTCCTTGATTTTCCCACTGATCTCTTCCATTTCTGGATCGATCGCGTAGGGAAGTCGCTATGGAGTTTCCTGGGCTGAAGTCACCTAAAGGGCAATGGAGAGGGCTATGCTTGGGAGTATTCTCCATTGCCCTGAAGGTGAATATCAGCCTTTTGACGGGGCCCATTGTGAGCGACCATGTGTCTGTGCCAAAAGGGATCACTATACACTGACTGTGTTATGTGGGACGAGAAGATATTGCGTAGCTTCACGAAAGCTGCTCCATGGAGTCACATTTGGGCACGCCACAATTGCTAGAGAGGCGTCACGGCGTCCTCACCTTCCGCCTGACGCAGGTTCTCACCGGGCATGGGTGCTTCGGTGGGTTCCTGTTCAGGATAAAGCGGGAGGATACGTCCGGGTGTTTCCATTGTGAGGATCGTCTAGAGGACACGGTGGAGCACACGGTGGAAGTTTGCCCTGCCTGGGCGGAGCACCGCCGTGTCCTCGTGGAGGCGATCGGCGGCGGCGACCTCTCGCGTCCGGCCCTGGTGCGAGCCATAGTACGGAGCGAGAGGGAATGGGAAGCCGTCACCTCCTTCTGCGAGGCAGTAATGCTCGCAAAGGAGGAGGCGGGGCGTGTGAGGGAGTAGCAGTCTCTGCGCCCTCACGTCCCTAGCCGTCGCAGGAGGAGACGCCCCGGGCGTCGGGAGTCGATAGCGGACTCCCGGCCACCGTAGGCGCGAGCTTGCGGGTGGCGAGAAATGGGTAGCTCGCTGCCCGGTAAGGACCAAGCTCGGGTCGACGGCGTGTAGTGTTCCACGCGCGCCTCAAAGAGATGTCAGCAAAACTGAAGGGGTCTGCTAGGACCGATGCCTGCCGGGGTCGCGTGATTGTTCGAAAGAGATACCGTGACCCTGGCACATGGGCAACTGAAGGAACACGGGTGGGTTTTAGTCAGTAAAAGTCTGACATGCCCTCCCGCTCCGCCCAGAGCGGGAGAAGTCATTTGATGATTTCCCATCCAAAAAAAAAAAAATGGAGTCACATTCGATGATTGTCCTCTTTATCGAAGTTGGACCTGACTAACTGGAGCGGACTGGAATCACTGAACTTATGCCTAATTTGCTTCTGCCCGCGACTTCGTCCGCGATAAACTTACTTCCCTGACTCACCCCGTCGCATCGAATCGCCTGCCCGTGCGCGATCTTCGTTTTCATGACTCTTTTTTGCTTAGTGCTCGGTTAAGGGTCCTAGCGTGATGTTATATAGTGTTCATCGTTATACAGCATTCGTCGATAAAAGGGCTATGCAACATTAAACGTAGTCCCTGTGATTAGTACCTACGTTCAACTAAAAAAACTCTTCAGCTTTATAATATTATTTATTTAGATTTGATTTCAGTTAAGTCAACCATATATTGTAAGATATAAGATATTTTATGCTATCGCGGACTTTTTGTTATAACGTTTTAAGAGGAACGATTCCGTCATACATTACTGTTGCGTAACTTTAACCGTTTACGCAGAGCATACAAGGGAAGCTCTCAAAATGAATAAATTTCCCCCTTTTTGCAACATTTTTCATTCAACTCGGCACCTATTAGTTATAGCGTGATGTTATATAGCCCTTGGCTTTTCTTGATAAATTGGCTACCTATCAATAAAGGATTTTTTCAACCGGAACCTGAGTTTCTGAGATTACCGCATTCAACGAAATAAACAAAAAACTCTTCAACTTCGTAATATTAGTATAGGTAGATTTAAGGAAGATTTTAGCAAAAAGTTCTGAATCTGATCAGCAAAGAATAACGCTCTAAATGTGTGGCGGTACTGGCGGTGCCTAAAAAATTTTTTTTAAAGTAAGTTCTGTCTCTACTGTCTCCGTATTCCTATAGTCTTAGCAATTAAGTAGTGGTTGTTTCTGTCATGTCATGTGTAGGCATTTGTTAGACATGGGCGCATATCCCCGTGGTCCTTTTGTAGCGAGCACTCTACGTGCGTTAATATTACCTTCCAGTTTTGGGAGCGAGCACGATGACTGGTTTCATGAATATTTAGTTGAGCTTCATTAGTGCACTCACTTGTTCGAAGGAAGAGGGCGTGGCGAGATGTGCTCTCACTGTGTCTTGTCCCATAATAAAGCACTGCATGTAATGATTAGCATTAAATTATTTTGTTAACAGCGGCGGGTGCAGACTATTGTGACGTTTATCAATATTTTATCGTTGACATCTTTATAACAATAAAAGCTAAACAGAACATTTAAATGAATGAATAATTAATTCCTTATTAAAAAGTGAATTTATCGTATTATTCACACTAAGGCAGTATTTTGTTTTGGAATTTTTCACTTAAGGTGGAATTTACACACAGAATATAATGGTATTCGAAGGATTCGCCATTTATCACTGATAATAATAAAATGTTAAGTGTAAAATTACTGTGCTTTCAAACTATTATTATTCATCGTATTATTATCTCCACTGTCAACTAGACAAACCCCCGCGAATACATCACCATTGTTCCGACAACGAAATGAAAGTTCTTTATTTGCATATCTTAAACGCTATAGTTATCATGCCAGCCATCAAAATTATAATATAATAATATCTCTGCGGAGAATGTATTAGTAACTATAAGTACCTAATTGAGAAAGTCTCGATGATATACATAAGTACCTATATGAATAACTGTCATGAAAAGTACACTTCGACCTTTAAGAATTCAGTTGTTTTTTAATACTTCTGGGAACTGTGTTTGTTTCATGTCAAGCTCAGTTTGATGTTCTCCTGAATCCAAATCAGTTTTTTATGACGAGGTAAAAGTGGGAATATACAAAAATCTCTCTAGAATCTCCAGTACTTGCGTTATAACTATAAAGTTTTCTCAAGTTTTAAATGAGATCAGTGGATGTAAAAGGCAAGACATCACAGCGATCGTTGCAAGATTGTAAATCGCAATGCACGGAGCCGACAGAGACGCGTGCCTTATTGTTGTCCAACACGATGAGTACTTGACGTTCGCTTATTACAATTGTGAAAGTAAGATATTTAAGCGGCTGAGCATCGTACTGGTGACACGGACAAGGCGCTGTTCCTGGCGCTGCGGAGCTGCGTGGGCGCACGGCTCCCGTACTCCGCCCCGACAATACACCGCCACCGCACGCGCCGACCGCCTCATTCGCGCTCGCCAAAACTAACAAACCTATTGTTCTACCTAAACATTCGTGTCAACTTCCGAAAACCAACCGCGAATGCCACACCATATTTTCTTGACAATTAACATTAGACGGTGTACTCCTTCTGCACCAATCATCAAACTCATATGGCAAACAGCTTAGAGGTAGAATTCTAAATAAATATAATGTTGTAGTTGATTTAAAAATAACAACAAGTAGGTAGCATGTTCGTGAGGACGTGTGGAGTCCATGCATTGTAGCGGTCAACATTCGTATTTGTGGAGTCAAAACAAGAAATAAAAGAGGATGTTCATCAGACACAAGACCATAAAACGAGCCCTAAAATGTTAAACGACTGCTCAAAATTGGTGGTAAGAAGAAATTACAAAATAAAAGGATGAGATTACGGTACTTTGAATGAATTTTTGAGAGAGAGACCGTCTTAACCTATATTTCACTTTATGGGTGAACGATTTTTACAGCCTTCTCGCGGACAATCCAAATGACTACGGCTCTGTAGAAAGTTTCTGAAATTGTTTCGAAATAATCAGACAATTCACAGAGCCAAGTTTTCCTTATTGCAGTGTCCTCAAGTTCATAACTTACTAACTTTTCATTTAGTAAACTTACTATAACTTAAACTTACTGCATATTTAATTACTAGGAATTTAGATGTAGAGTAAGCGCATGATACGCAAAGTTCTTAATGCCTGTAGGCTGTATGTTGTTTCACAGCGAATAATAAACACGTAAGTTTATCGGGTGAGATATTTACGCACGCTTGTTTGTGGGTCGGGCGGGCCCGAGTGTCGCGGCAGTTAACAAATCGGAGCAGGCTGACAAAGCGTGTCGGCCGGTGATCGACGCGTCGTTGTCGCGCTCGCTCTCTATGACAAACGCAACGCTATGAGTGATTGTGTCCGTCCGTCGCTCGGCACTCGATCTCTTTGTGTTCTCAAATAATCCGCCGCGTCGTGATCTAGAGTCTAACGGTGCAGGTCTGCGAGCCTATTGAGTGCGCTCTCTGTAATAGGCACAATTTTTCAAGCTTTCACATAAGTCCACACTAATACCGGTTAAGCCCAAAAGCTATGAATGATGTTGTATCGAAGATTGCTGATTTGTAAAAATAAATAGCTGTTAATTGTTGTACGTTTACAGAGTAAAAATTGGTGCTTTGAAGTTATGTATAACATTTATGCAATTTTATGAAAACACTCACTCACTATACGTGTCCACTGTATATGTGCACTATCGATAGTAGTTTGACTATTGTTAAATCAATCAGCTCAGACTTCACAGTCCACTGAGTAGTCCTTCAGTGATGTACGTCACGTACCTACGTCTTAATATTAATATCATACTCAACAGTTAGTGAGTGTATTAACCTGATAGTAAGTTTTTCTATTTATATGAACCACATAATAAGTATAGGCATGTTATGGATCAGACTTCATCAACTGTTTCTAATCTCAATTAAATCTTATATCCACAAAACTTTGATATTGGCTCCAATATTGTCCTTGGGGAACACCCATTTTAACTTAACAGCTTGCAATAGAGACGTGTATCGGTTTGATGAAAGTTACTCTTTTACCCGCTTCTACTAGCTAATAGTACCGTTCAAATATCAACTTCTACTCGTAATTGTATATCGAAGTGTTTTCGTTTCAGGGATACCTATGTGCATACCTTCATATACCTTGATTTAGATGATCAAACGTCTTTGACAGTTCAAAAAGCTTTCAGTACTTTAAGCTTCCAAGAAAATGCAAAATTATAGAGGGGATTCGTCTAAAATTATTTGAATTTTTCTTAACAATCTTTCTTTTTATCCGAATAGTCTCGATCCTTTGCATTTTTATGCGCATTTATAGTAACGAAAACATACTTCTTAAACTTAATTACTGTAATAACCAACTTGATATTTATGTATCGCTATATCATCTTGGCTTTATTAATTCACTGGTGGACATAGCCTTTCCTCCGCGACCCACCCACCTGATTATCCGTTAAAATGCATCTCTTTTGAACTGTCATGGTGGGTTTTCTTTGTACATTTAATTTTGTTTAAGTGTCTGAAGGCAATTTAAGTGTTTGCAATTCGTTAAAAAAATATGTTTTAATAATCAAATTATTGGTCTTAATGTTTTCTTTTTGTTTGAAAATTGTCTGTTATTTTTTTGTTTGTGCGTATAATGCTAATTTAAATTATAGGTGAATGAAAAGTGCAAAGTTGAGTTGGACTAGACCATCAAAGTATTAAAATAATTAAATAAAGATAAAACTTTTTACACCGTTAACTTTAACTATCGGGTCGAATTTCTACAAAAAACATGTAATTTGATTATACTTTTTAAATAAAAATTTGGAACATGTTAATTGGCCTGGTAGCACGCGTAATTTTTCACACTGAGGTGAACCTGACGCGAGTTAAAATCTCAGGTCTCACCTGCACACGGCCAGCCACCTGTTAACTGCAACTCAGCAATATAAAAAAAGAAAAGAAGCGAGCGCCAGCCAGTGCAAAAAACGAGAATCCAAGACGACACGTTTGGAAAATAAAAAAAGCTCTCGCCCACCAGATGGTCGCCTCGACGCGTCGAGAAACCCGCTTTTGAGTAGGTTGTGAGTTACCACGCATATTTATTCGCGCTTTTGAATACAGGGAAAATTGAATAACAAATACGATTAATCGTTACGAACTGTGAACAGCCAAATGTCTCTTGCACTGTAGGTGGAGAAATGTATTCAAGGTCGTAACTCCTCGTCTGCATAATTAAATTTGCATAGGCTTGGCATTATGGCACCCAGTATTACGACTACCAATATTACGTGCTTTTTGTTTCATTTAAAAATATGAGTATATTGTATAAATAGTGCTGTAGGCTCGTGCCATAAGGCAGTGCAGATCTAACATTTTATTGCACCTTTCAAATTCGTTCCAAATGTGTTCATTTAGAAGCTAGCAGAAATTAATTGCCCATATGTTTTCGTTGTTCATTAAACAGCCTATTTTAAAGACGATAAGACTCCATATGGTGCAATATTTTTTGTGTCTCCGTGCAAAAACAGGATGGAACTACACCGACAAAACAATCAAACAACTAATAAAAAATCGGACGCATGGACCTGTTTCAAATTTAAATAACGTGTCAAGTCATCTCATCACCTTAGTTCCTGTTCCTTCTTTTGTATTGATAAACGGTTTATTATTTGTTTAATACAGTTCGACATCATGCAGAGCATATGAACTTGTAATTTTCCATATAGGTAATCGAAAAATGTTGCGGTTCCTGGTTAAGTTTAATTGTCTGTTTCTCAAAACTAAATAAGGCAACAATGTGTGGGACATAGATAAATAATATCGTTATTTGTGAACTGTGTCATCGATCTGTAATGCACTACGAAGAGGGGATCGGCGCTGTTGATCACGTTGTGAGTATTAATTGCTTCGGCACTAGCTAGGAAATCGGCCCGCCTCCGCAATTACTCCCTAGTTTACTAATGCTCGTGTAACTTATTGCCGACGATAGCAGCCGTCTCATGTCGCTCATTAATGGATAGTTTCCATTACTAATCGACTTCAAACAACATTTCACATTGTTATTTAAGAGGCTGGTAGGCACCTAATTATCTCATTCGCCTATTATTAAATAACCATTTGAAATCAAGCGAGTCAGGTCAAGTCGCACTTATATTTATGGCAGAACAACTTTAGATAAAACTAATAATGCACACAGCGGGACCGTTAAAGATTACTATCGTTGTTTTTTGACACCCTTTGGTTATAAGTGTTAATCAGAACCATCTGTGGAAGCAATTATTTTTTGTTAATCTTTGGTTTTAGTGATGTTGGTCAGTGTTTAGGAACACAGGTGGACAGGAGATACGAGGTGTGAGTGGCAGAGCGGCTACCTGCGCGAAGTCGGCGCGTGCGCACCTGTGCCCGCATACCCGCTTCTACATAAATGATGATCACATAAATACGCAGCATGATACATTCGTCCAGTCGCGACATACCTACCTACTTACGTTTAGAATTGGATTTATTATTATTACGTGGGTTCGAGCGATATCGTACACACACACCACGCCACATGCAACGTAATGAACCTATTCATCACCATATCAGGTGAGAAGCCTGTTACTTCCAACTCTGCGTTTGTCACGAACACCGACTATCTCGCAATATACTGCACAGATTGTAGAAAGTAACAATTATTACTACTTACCTTAAATAAATTTTTATTTATTAGAGACTTACTCAAAAATAAAAGAAACGAAAATTATTTGTAAAAGAATTTAATAAATGTGTTTTGATGAGCATGCAAATGTACCGTTACATGTCGAACATACAGCGGAAGGTTATAAGGCTGTATTTAAATTGAATCAGTGTATTTTCAAGAATATCTGAGATATGTCTGTCTGTAACATGAACTGAATCAAAAACAAGATTCAATCATACGATAAAATAATAAATGATCCCACTCCCGCACATCAACACTTAAGTCGTTAAGGGCACTTCACATAACACTGCGCACGCGCTACTGCCATGCACTTACGAGTACGTCGTCGTACGTATTAAGGTGGATTCCAATATTTTTTTTACAAATGTTGAGTCACGATAATTGGTAAATTTAAGAAACGTGAACTTACTTCTCTCGCTTGGTTATAATCGTTTGTTGACAGCTTACTACATGTTTACGACGAAATTCTGAATAGCTCGAAGTATCGAATTCGTAAAAAACCGACTTCCTCAAAAACACTAGAAAGTGAAAAATTACTTTCATTTCGGAAGTCGGTGTCTTAGGATCTGTATTTGAGTTTTTTGCCACCGACTTCCGAAATGAAAGTTATTTTTCACTTTTTAGTGTTTTTGAGGAAGTCGGTTTTTTTTTTGTCAAAAAGTTTTTATTTTTTACTTTTTAGTTATGGTATCTACCCGCACTAATTCCTATACCACTAATCGCCAGGTGAAATTTAATACTTTACTACTGCTGTAAATCGTTGAGGAATTCCCTTGACTGTCTGTCTATGGTCTCCATCATCAGACCTGTTATGGTACTTATAAGCCTTATGGGAGCTTTCTCATCAATAGAAATGAATTAAGTTCAAACACCAGGTAATTGCTGTAAATCGTTGAGGAGTTCCCTCGATTGTCTTTTGGCTCCATCATCAGATCAACTCCGGACCTTAATTAAATAGTAGTGATAAAATTGGCACTTTGAACCGTATAAAGTAACCCCAACAATAGGGAACTGCTGTAAATCGTTGAGGAATTCCCTCAACTGTCTATGGTCTCCATCATCAGACCTGTAATGGCACTTATAGCCCATATGGGTGCAAAGTTCTCATCAATAGAAATGAATTAAGTCCAAACACCGCGTAATTGCTGTAAGTCGTTGAAGAGTTCCCTCGACTGTCTTTCGGCTTCATCATCAGATCAACTTCAGACCTTCATTAAATAGTAGTGCTTTAAGATAATTAATGAAAGAAATAAAAAACGCACTAGTCGCCACTACGATTTTCGAAGGTTCCCTTCGACTTCTCTGAGATGCCATCATCAGATCCTGGTTTCCTTATCATGGGACCACCCTTGGGATATCTCCTTTCCAACAAAAAAAGAATCATCAAAATCGGTCCATATACGACGAAGTTATCGGTGAACACACATAAAAAAAAATATATACGGTCGAATTGAGAAACCTCCTCCTTTTTTTGAAGTCGGTTAAAAAGTATAGGTATGCACTCTTATTTTACACTGGACATAATAAGACACTAAAAGTAAAAAAAAACTTCCTTGATTTAAAAGGAAATAGCTCTATAGGGAAATATATCTTTATATTAAAGCAGGCAGTGTGTCTGTGTGTCAGATAGTTAAAGGCTTCAAATGAAGATGTCTTGGGGCTAGTTGAGTGGGGGAGGGGGATGCGCAAGAAGGCGCGAGGAAGAGCGCGGGGCGCGGAAGTGCGCTGCAAAATGACGACGACGGCTGCGAGGCTGCGTCGGATCTTATCGCACTTATCTGCTATATTGATTGCGCCCGTGTCGAAAGCCTCGCCTGGCCAAAAGCGGCGCAAAGCAGATTGAAACCTGAACGTACACGATGATTGATTATAACGTAATGGACACCGACGCCTGCCTGCGACTCACTCAATACGGTATTTTAAATACCATTGCGACTACACTATGGAATTTGTAATGCGAGCGCCAATATTCCAGTTAGTACTTACGTTGATATAATTTGAAGTTTTTCTTTTAGTTCTTATTCTGTTAGTTGAAAAATACTCAACGTGTGAGCGTCCTTTAATTAATATTTTTGGAATACGTAATTGAACAAAAAGTTTCATGGCGGTAGTAACTACGAATACCCTTTTATTTTGTAGATAAGTTAGTGGACAACGTTTGTGATTCATTTACATTATTTTGATTGAGGGTGAGGGAAGGTATAGATGGCACGGTATACCTGCAGTTCTTGCCGATACGAGAGAAGATACATACCTAAATGTTGGAATATGCAGACGAATATATGTACGTAGGTCCCTCAACATTACCAATTACCAGAATTTCACGCTGTTATCGGCCCATAACGGTGGTGTAATGAGTTTTAAAGAGTTTTTCGATCCGTGGAATTCAAAATCTTTGCGAACAGGCAGGATCTTAATCTGAGGATCCAAGATGTACACACTATGCGCTGAACTTGTATAAAATGAGACTCATATTCCCCGAAGCATTCTTCACGGAATCATGTGATTTATGTTCGCATTTGGGAAACTATTCGCTCGAAATAACGCTTTGTTCTGCTGGACTTAGATGTTTATTTAACAACACGAATAAAGGCAATATCGTTTTCATTATTTCCTTCAGCAATGAAAAGGTACTATAAATTATGATCGCGTAGGTATACGAAAAAGCTCACGAATTTCGCGAGGTTAATGCGTTGTCGCCGTACCTACAACATGTTATTAAGAATAATAACGGGTGATAAAGCTGTAAATTGTGGTACGTGAGTTCGAAGCACTCTCGAGCAGGCACCTCGGTCCCCCGAGCCGCGTGTCCACTCTCGAATGGAAGGATCGGTACTTCGGTAGCTGTCGAATAAATCGCCAAACCATGCGACTCATTTACACTTGTCATGACTTCACGATTGATCCACTTCTGTAACATTTAAAATTGATATTTAAAAGTGACATTAAACCTTAATGTCGCGTTTGTTATACATGAAGATAAAGCGCCCATTAAGTCCATACCAAGGCCACTTTCAGTTGAAAGATTATGTCTGCTATTTGATACATAGTTTTAGTACGTTTTAGGACCAGCTGCACGACTGAGGTTTAAGGAAAAGTAAAAGAAAATCTGTAATGAGGCGTTATGATTAGGAAGTGAAACAGACAGTGATCAGAACTGAATAAAACGAAACTTTCCTGTTGTAGACACGTTTGGTTGAAATATGATTGTTTCTTAAGTATTTCAAAACGTAGGGAATCTAACTAAAGAATATTTCTGTGAAGAACTTCAAAATACACCACAGACAGGTATAACACAGTCTTACAAAAATCTTGTACTGAACCATAAAACGACCTTTGACAAGAAAAACCTACAAAACCACTTTCAGTTTGTTGTTTCTTCTAGCGTTTTCACTAAGTATGAGTTACTATCCAAGTAGTAGTGACATTAGTACATGTATGTAACGTTGCGTGACGTCCACCTGTCGCGTGCCGGCGCGTGCCCGCCCAACTGCCGGCGACACTCAACCGTGGCCGGCGCGGCGCGGGCGCCTGCACTTGCCGCCGAGCGCACCCACCGTGGACAACACCTGACGCGCCACCACAGCCGCATAGCGTCACCCGCGACGTTGCTATGACAATCCTTGTCCATACAGAAGAAACATACACACCGAATGGCGAACACTTTACATTTGCAATTGCGAAGTCGAGTTTGGATTGAAAATTTGGCACAATGAATTTCTGAAGTTTGGTTTTATAACATGGAAGCAAGCAAAGAATCAACCTGAGGGTGTCTCTGTTCTGGCCGATCTCTATCCATACTAGTTTAGTTTTCCAGGCAATTCGCATCTTCGTTCACCTTACTTGCTTGGTCCTTACTCTAAAACACAAGATGAACGTTGTGTGGGTACAAGGAGTTAAAAGCTTGTGTCGGGTCAGACCGGCTTGCTGGGAACGACATTAGTTTACCTGTTCCAATATTCTGTAGCGTGAGGGCATCCTAATCCAAAATTCTATTGTATCCTATTAAATTCTATCATATCCTATTATGGTTCATGCTCACCAATTCTTTCTTCCCCAGGGTTGATCGGTTCACGATAGGGCGCCCAAAGCCTGCATCAAAAATATGCTTGTTCTGGCATTTACGACTACCCTTCGAAAGAAAACGTAAAACTAATCCGGTAGCAAAGCTTGTTACCTTAGCAGTGATGGTCTTCGTAAGAATCTTTAAACAGAACGCCGTATTCCCAAAGTGGATACCTATGTAGTTCTTTCATAACAGTATTTTCTTTATTGCAACTTTAAGTTATTATCCGTCAAAACATTATAATTAGGCTAATATGCAAGCTATTATTCTGTAAAGATTAAGTTATGTTGGGACATACATAGATTCCCTAACCTTTAAACCAACTACTCCAATACCTGTCACGATGCATCCTTTGACAGTTCGGAGATGAAGGCAGGAGAATCGACGCCAGCGAATATTTAAATATAATGTTTTGGGTAAAGTTGTCGAGGTGAATAGGTAAACATAAATTCTTTTGGGATAGTAGGTGATCATCACCATCATCATCAGTCTATAATGTTTCCACTGCAGGAACGCTTCCTGTCGGTGAGGGGGACGGGGCCATAATCCGCCATGCGGGTCCAATGTGGGTTAGACAGTAGTAGTGGGCGAATATCAATTAACTGAGCCTATCGCAGTCCACTGCCGGACATAGGCTCTTCCGAGGCTGCACCACAACTTCCTGTCCTCCAGGGTGGCTCATCGGTCCACATGGACCGATGAGCTTAAGCATGTTGCTGGGACCGAATAAATACGGAACCTGCCACCAGCTACATAGCTGGGGCCCGACGCTACGCTTGACAATACGCGGTCTCCACTCCAGGACTCGTCTGCTTCACCGGCCGGGCCAATGTGTACTTACGAAGCAAATCGTCCTAACATAGTGCACCGTGATTCTACAAATGTTTGAAGGGGGTCCACTATGGAAAACATGCATCACCTGGCCTGTTTTTTCGCCTGAGACTGGAATTAGAACTGACTTAGAACCAGTGCACTGGCAAGTGTTCTTAAAACAATTTTATTCCATGCCGCATGTGTTCTAGAAATCATGCGGGTACGCCAGGTACCCGCTTAACTACTACACATTCACCTGTTTCTAACCAGAAATAAACATGATGTTGGTAGGATATTGATATTTATAATGTGTTGCATTTATCTAGTTATTAAAGTTTCTATAAGACGTCGTTTAACAAAATGTTGACTGTGGCCTCGTTACAGATGGACTTGATCATACATTCCTACATCAAGTAAAATACATACCTTCGTTAATAATTAAAGTATCACAATATACATATATACAGAGTGGCAGGGACTTCGAAGCGCAATCATGGGGATTCAGTAGATGATTCTGAACCCCAATGCGTTAAATTTTTTCGTCGGCTAGTAAAAATATTTGTTGTTCTATACATTTTGACCCCGTTGGTTTGTGTCATGCTCTGCCGCAGAGCCACCAATTTAGAAACCGATCAATTATATCTTAAAATGGTGTACGTCAAACGTACATAATGTACGTGTGCTGTTATCCCTGTACGTGCATTAAGTAATGATTAAATGGTCATTGATTGTGGCTCTGCTGGAGAGCATACTCTCTGGCAGAGCCACAAAGAACATGCACTCAGGAAAGATAAGCGCTGTTGTTTACTGATGTAAACTGTTGTACGAATAATGTTTATTGCGTACGTGTTGAAAAATGGGTTTTATTTATTTTAACTAATTAAAATATTCATAGAAAGCGCCCGGTAATTTCGTCTCAGCAAAATGTTTTGTAGCATTTGTGATTAGGCGCACAAGTCTAAATATTATGAACTTTGATTTTTAACGTTATTTATTACATAATTAAAAGCCTATTTATTTACGTTTCGAATGTGCAAATGAATTACATTCAACCTATTTTTAATCGTAGTTTTTAATTTTTTCATTTTATATAAACTATAGAAGAGGTAGTATTAGTAGTGTTGCAAAGGACTCGAGTCCTCGAGTCGTTATTTTGAAAACTCGACTCAATTATGCACGTCTCAGTGTAATCAAATGACTCGAAGTCTAGAGTCAAGCACTCGAGTCTTAAAAAGGACTTGAGTCTTAAAATGAACTCGAGTCTTGTCTTAAAGAAAAATCGGAGCATTAAGTTGAGACTTGTAGCTCATCATTCGAAAAGAATCGAATAGAAGGTAATAAGTTCAAATTAGAGGTTATTATACAAAAAAAAATCTGACGAGTTATTCGAGTGATGAGCTACAAGTCTCAACTTAATGCTCCGATTTTTCTTTAAGACTCGAGTTCATTATAATGAACTCGAGTCTTAAAGAAAAATAAGAGACGAGTCTTTTTTTAGGGTTCCGTTGACAAATGGCAAAAAATCGGAACCCTTATAGATTCGTCATGTCTGTCTGTCTGTCTGTCTGTCCGTCCGTATGTCACAGCCACTTTTTTCCGAAACTATAAGAGCTAGGCTGTTGAAACTTGGTAAGTAGATGTATTCTGTGAACCACATTAAGATTTTCACACTAAAATAGAAAAAAAAACAATAAATTTTGGGGTTCCCCATACATAGAACTGAAACTCAAACATTTTTTTTCATCAAACCCATACGTGTGGCGTATCTATGAATAGGTCTTCAAAAATGGTATTCAGGTTTCTAATATCATTTTTTTCTAAACTGAATAGTTTGTGCGAGAGACACTTCCAAAGTGGTAAAATGTGTGTCCGGGGGGGACACACATTCCCCCCCCCCCCCCCCGTAACTTCTAAACTAAGAGAATGATAAAACTAAAAAAAATATATGATGTACATTTCCATGTAAACTACCACCGAAAATTGGTTTGAACGAGATCGAGTACGTAGTTTTTTTTAAAACGTCATAAATCGTAAACCGCAATTTACCTTTCATTCAATCAACTGAAATATAAAAAAAAAACATTTATTTTCATAAACATAAACCTAATGCATAAACCGAGAATACCTACAGGTTTGTACGGAACCCTCGGTGCGCGAGTCCGACTCGCACTTGGCCGGTTTTTTTAAGACTCGAGTCCTTCTTAAGAATGACTCGGGCCGGGCTTGACTCTAGACTCCGAGCCTTTTAAGCACACTGAGTCTTGCATAATTGGGTCGAGTCTTTAAAATTAAGACTAGAAGACCCGAGTCCTTTGCAACACTAAGTATTAGAACCACAGAAATCTAAATAATAAGGCATATTATTTAGATTTCTGTGATTAGAACACATGTGAAGTTTTTAATACGTACGTCCATGCAATTTCAATACAATTAATGACGTAAGTGGTCATTGGGAGTTCATGTCGTACTGGCTTCTGTCCGCGACATCGTTCGCGTTAAATTTCATGCTTCCCGACCCTCCCCGTCGCATCGAATTGCCTGCCCGTGCGAGGACTTTGTATTAGTGAATTTTTGTTCTTTTCTCTCGGCTCCTAAGGGTCTTAGCGTGATATTATCTAGTATTTAGCTTTCCTTGCGAAATTAGCTATCCAACACTAAACATGGTTCCTGAGATTAGTACGTTCAAACTAACAAACTCGTCAGCCTTACAATATTTAGATTTGATTACAATTAAAAACGTTATAGTGAGCCAAGCTTAAAAGAAAGACATATATGTAAGTACTATCGCGGACTTTTTTTGGAACTTCCTAATAGGAAGAATTCCGTCATACATGATTCTTACGTTACTGTAACCGTTTACAAAGCGCACGCAACGGAGGTTCTCAAAAAGAATAACTTTTCCCCAGTTTTGCAACATTATTCATTGCTGTTCCGCTCTTTTTGATTATAGCGTGATATTATATAGACTATAGCCTTCCTCTGTAAGTGGGCTACCAAAAAAAAAACATTTTTCTATTCGAATTAGTAGTTCCTGAGATTAGCGCGTTCAAGCAAACAAACTCTTCAGCTTTATAATATTAGTATTACTTATCAAATTACAATGAAGCGTGCAAAATTTTTGACAGTCTTCTTAGAAGAGCTAAAATCAGCATTTAAACACTTATTTCCAAATGTGAAAAAGTTGCCATCGAGTGAGGGTAGTGTTTCTAAGGACATAAGCAAGAATTTTTCGTTTCGTAGATAAATATAATGCCTTTGGTGTCATAAAAGCATTAAATCTATCTGCAGGGATCCTGCCGTTTTCCCGAAAAGATTTTGACAAAATTTCACTACTCAAACTGGTGTCACTAATGGTATTGAAACTGCAGGGACGCATAAAAACTTCACATGCTTTCTAATACTAGGTAGTCTAATTATATATTTCTATAGTTTAGTTAAAATTACAAAAAGAAAAGAAAACAGAACCATTAAGAACTACGATTCAAAATAGGCTGTACGTAATTTATTTGCACATTCGAAAAGTTAATAAATCGGCCAATATTATGTAGGTAATAAATAACATAATATTTAGACTAGTGCGCCTAATCACAAATGCTACAAAACATTTTTCTGACACGAAATTACCAGGCGCTTTCTATGAATATTTTGATTAGTTAAAATTAATAAAACCGTTGTCTATTAATGACATTTTTCAACACGTACGCAATAAACATTATTCGTACAACAGTTTACATCAGTAAACAACAGCGCTTATCTTTCCTGAGTGCATGTTCTTTGTGGCTCTGCTAGAGAGTATGCTCTCCAGCAGAGCCACAATCAATGACCATTTAATCATTACTTAGTGCACGTACAGGGATAACAGTACACGTACATTATGTTCGTTTGACGTACATTATTTTAAGATATAATTGATCGGTTTCTAAATTGGTGGCTCTGCGGCAGAGCATGACACGTTGGTTTTGCATTTATTTTAGAATCAGCAGAATTTTTAATCTTTAATTTCCGACGCAAAATTTATACGTCTAGAGTCATGCTGCAAGCGTGCTGAATTCATGGTTACAGTTTTCGGTTCAATATCCCTGCCAGCCTGTATAATGGGCCATGGATGCGGTGAATTAAAAGAAATCCTTTGATTTTTAATTTTACTCGTACACCTACTTCTCAGTCTAAAATAAAGTATTTTATTTTGGCAAACAGCGTGGGTTTAAAAATAATTGATATATTTGCAAAAACTCAAAAGGCCATAAAGAAAACCAATAAAATAAGAAAACATGTAAAAATATGAAGGATAATATCTGCACACTGGGTGGCCGCTGTGAACAAACAACTAGATCGCCTACGCTAACTTCATTGAGGCAGGCGCCAAAGGTTATCAGCGACCACTAGTTGCCATGCAAAAGAGTTTACGCAACATACGTGTTACTCAGCGCTTGTTACTTGAACAGCGGTAACGAGGACCAACGATCAACGGTCAAGTGAGTGGAAAAAATAATGAATTCAGCGCGTGCTGGTCGTGTGGCGGTGCATGTCCTGCGCACGCGCCGCCCGCCACGCTCCGCCGCATCACACCCTCTACCCCTATCCTCTACGTTACCACTTTTTACATGTTGCTCTTCGAACCGTCATGTGCGCGACAGTTGGACTTAGACGCTGATAACTGATAACGCTGCTATAGCATTAACGCGCCCGTGTAATTAAAACAACGGGGAATGCGTAAGTTATGGCTGGCTCCAGACCAGTACAGTCATTATATGTGATCGTGACATACGATGCCTTACCCTATTTAAAATTTGTACCCATCGCATCTACCTTAGGCGAACGTATGCGCTGCGCAAACACGTCGATTACCTACGCCGACCTCCTTAGTGACCAATATAGTTAGTAAAAGCCCTTGCTCGTAATTAAATAGTATGATATGTAATTTACAGATTGACAGAAACCTTCACCTCGTTTTGGGAAAAAGCGATAACGTCAGTAAAGGCAACAAAGACTAAACAGAAACCAACAGTTACCGCACGGCACACGGCCACAGGTTTGCATAGATTCATCTAAATCGCTGCATAACATTAAGCATTTTGTGTTCTTACTTTTTCGACAGTATTAAATTGTACCTACGCCAACTAGTTACCATAAAACGGTATGACCAAGTGAGTTTTATTAAGCAACAAAACGTCCAAATAACGCCCGTATCCTTGCATTACTGGGTAAGCTTGTATTCGTAACAAAATTTGGAACGAGTGTGTATAAAAGTCCATATAAGGACAATAATGCACTATTGTGCTCTGAAAGCAGTGAGTAAAGTAATACAGGTTAGGTGTCGGGAGGAGCGCGGCGCGACGCGGCTCGGTGCGGCGCGGCGGCGCGGCGCGCATGCGGCCGCGCGGGGCGGCGGCGCTGCGCGGTTGCCGTATTTTATTTATAATTACGGACGACGACCCGAGACCCGGACCTGTCGCGATTTCACCTGCTATTATTGCCATTTTATTCATTGTTATTGCATTTATTACGTTGCTTGTTACAGATTTTACTGTCTGTAGGTTTTAACGAATGGCTCTTAATGATGAGACTATATCTCCGTGCTGATTTCTCCTTATAAACGCGCACGTGTAACGATCTCATCTTATAGTGAGCGGTGCCGATTTAATTGATATGATTAAGTTTTTAATGTTCCACCAGTCCAGATACACAATGTAAAAAGAAAGTAAAAGAGAATTTACCATTAATGTTTAACTTTCATATAATAAATGTTCTTGTTCCTTTGGTTGATATTGATGATCCTTTTCATGAATAATTAATATTCTTGGGATATCAATTTAACGCCGACTCATGTCAGGACATACTTTCTACATACTTAATTGTTTGTGTGATCACTTGTGCAACTAACGTTAAGTACAGTTACAGAATCATAAACAAATATCGATAGTGATACACAATCACACACTGAATTACAGGATCCAAAACAATACTTGGTATGATGTGTTGATGCTG
Source organism: Aporophyla lueneburgensis (assembly GCA_932294355.1). Classification (NCBI taxonomy): domain Eukaryota; kingdom Metazoa; phylum Arthropoda; class Insecta; order Lepidoptera; family Noctuidae; genus Aporophyla; species Aporophyla lueneburgensis. Next base: position 16,018,185 of record OW028747.1, read on the forward strand.
GCTTGAAAGTTTTCTAAGTCCTATAGAGTAAAGGGTCTGATAAACAGGATGCATTACCAGTACCTACAGCCTCATTGAGAACCTGATTACATTAGCTCAACACACACAAAAAACTTCTGGACACTATATTGGCGTACATACCAGTCAAACAATGGGATGGCCACCTGTCCTGCCACTAAGTACCTACGCCACTATCCAAAGGAATTCAGCCATTCAAAGGCCCAATTTGAGTTACCTAGTAGCAAAACATTCTGCAGCAGCGCATATTGATACATTATGTCGGCACTAATTTAATCTGTCGGGAGTTTACGTATGTAGTAAGCTACAAAAAGGCGTAATACCGGAATGACATAATTGGTGATACATGAACCTGATGTATCGGCGCCGAGATCCGAGTGACGAGGAGGTGAGGGCCGGGCGGGCGCGGCGAGGTGCGCCTCCTACGCGCGGTACCGTTACACACCGGTTAATTTTTATGCAGACACCAGATTATTGTATTAACGCCCGCGCCCTCTAGCGAACAAGGAAACCGACCGAGAACAAAAGACCGCTTCGATTTGATCCGAGTAACTGTCTCGATGTGAAATGTAAAAAATAACTCATGCCCCGAGCGCTTTGTAATAATAATCATATTAAATTCGTATCACAGTTTTACATAAATGTCACGTCACTCAAGAAAATGTTGATAACGGAATTATGTTCGTTTGATTCGTATCTTGTTTTCTTTATGACAATTTAAAAAAGCGTTTCGTGTGGGTCAAGGAAATTGAAAATCATGCTGAAGTTACCGAGTTATCGTTATCTTGATGGTACGCGTCAAAAAGTTATGTAATAAGAAAGTAAGTATAACTTTTTGTGTTTTATTAAAGAAATATCCATGATGTAGTTTTTTTATTATTAACATTAAAATGTTTATGAACAATTTATACTAAATAGTTACTATTAAATGAGTAACTAACTAACTATTAAATACAAAGAAATATTGTTTTGAGACAACAATATGTAATTATCAAATAATTAATTTGTTCAGATACCTATATCTGGTGATAACAACAACATCATCACTGACTAAAATGGTGGATAAAAAGTTTACAGCATATTTTACTATCTGGTTCGCATAAGCACAGTGAGAGACGACGCGGACGGTTCGTAATTAACATTGGATGCTAATGTTAGCGGCGGGTGCTCGACTGCCGAGGAGTATGCTTAAGTATGTTTTTATTGCGAGTCTCGAGATGCTCGACCCGTGACTCATCCTGCCTACACACTTCCATAATCTTTGTTTATTTATTGGTATTAAATAAAAAATGTCAATGAAAGTTACGAATAGCAGATTATACCTACTTCCGATTTTACATCACCGTGATAAATTACAGACTATTATGTTGAAAACCATTCACATTTATAACCTTTGAAACATTTCCATGTTAATGATGTAAACGCGCTGCCCGTTGATGTCTTTTGTTAGCGGCACGGGGCAGTCTGCTCGACCGCTTGTAAGTTTTATTATGTTAACGAAATGTTTAAACTTGATCGAATTCAATTAAGTTTCAAAACTTTGTTTACATTTACATTGAACAAAACTTTATTATCCTTTTGATTTTACCTTTTCATGTTTTTATTTTATTTTTCAAGCTTCAATATTATTGCCAATATTCACAGATAGGTGAAACTCCTGTCACTTAAACTTGCCATTATTAAACTAATGAAAAGTTACAAGCACATATTTAATTAATGAAAAGGTGCAAGCAATACAAAAATGATGCTCAGGTGACCCTTTTTTAGCACAAAATAGGTAGAAACTGCTGAGTGCTCTTTAAATCTGTCTTGCCAACGATTTCCGGGACGGTAAATTAAAATATCTGGTGAGTATTGTATCAAAAACAATGAGATATAGACATCTAAGCTATAAATATTTGCTTTTATTTCACTTCTGTTTATCAAGTTGATACAAAACTAAGATTGCGCAATCACAGCCTCCAAGCTTAAGGAAATAAAGCATCAGAATCCATTTACGCGAATCCACAAAGCATCGCTACCGGTGAATAATCTTTTCAGAGTCGTTGAAGCGCGACGTCGCCGCCCACGCGCCGCAGCTACCCATAGCTCACAGGCCGCTGTGTCGTGCTTATTGGCACAGGATCGCGCGATTTATCGCGTCGCCGTCACACCTCCGCCGCGCCGCGACACTCGCTCTCCGGACACTGCGACACTCAGCGACACTCTGGTGAGACACGTGGCTCGCACCTCGATCACTTGCACGCTAACGACACCATCTGTCTCCTGCGTAATCATAAAACGTACGAGATGACGTACTCACGCGTGTTTGTTCACTGATTGTAGTCAGCCGCTACTAATGTATCCATGATAATGATATTTTAGCAAAACCAGACTTAGATATTATACCTCGTTTGCAACTTTTTGTACTTGTATTATAGATATCGTTTATAGAACTGGGTGTCAAGTTAACAACTTATTTTGTTACGTCATAGACAAAACGGGGCAACAAGTGCTACAGTCCAGTGGTTTTACAACACAATATAATAACGATATTAAGATTTTATGGGTACTCACTCCGAAACTGATCAATATAATGTTATTACTTATGAAACTTGGAGCAAACGATATCAAACTCAATTAACAAAGCTATAAATTATTGGCATTGATACCATAATGTGCTTGTGACTTTGTGACACGGCTGTCGTATTTACTGCGGGTTGTAACAGTTCATGCTCCAGCCCAAGTGATGAAATTACGTACTTACTTATAATTTAGATAATATACAGATTTTATATTTTGTAAACTCCTTAAATAAACGTTATTTAAGTAATACTAGCCGCTCAGAGTCCATCGATCGGGTGAAGCTACGCTTGCCGGGGTGGTTTGGCGCTTTGAAATGTTTTCAGTAGATTCAACCCATTAAAAACATAAATGCGAAAATGGGAGCCAAGTTCAGTATTAACAAAATGCATGGTTGCCGACTGCGCCGACCAAAGAATAAAAATCCAAATGGGTGTCAAGTTCTGCGAATAATCGTGAAAAGATTTTATTTTACATTTCAAAGCGCCTTTACTCGTCATCATCATATGCTCAGCCTCTTCCTAAACATGTTGGAGTCGGCTTCCAGTTTAACCAGGTGCAGCTGTAAACCAGTATTCTACATAGAGCAAATGACCTGTAAGCAGAAGCTTAAGATTCTAAGTGCCTAGTTTTCACATAAAAGTTTTCTTCTTTATGTTATACGCAAATTCCAGTTTTTATACTATAAGATTAGGGGGCTTCCATTAATTACGTGAGGCATTTTTGAGAATTTTTCGACCCCCCCTCCCCCCTTGGTGAGATATCGTAAGATTTTCCTCAACTCCCTACCCCCTCCCCTAATCTCACGCGAGATTCTTCAAAACTTCGATTTGGGCTGTAAACGCGTTGGATTATTGAGAAAAAAAAAAACAAAAACAAGAAAATTTTCTTAGACCAAGAATAATTTCTTAACTCAAGAATTTATTCTCTTGACTCAAGAAAAAAATTTTCTTCAAAATTGTATTTTTGGTTCAAGATTTTGGCTCTTGAGTCAAGTAGTTGGCTATAAGTCAGTCAGTCAGTGATAAAAAATATGGATTTTTAGATGTTAATATGTCAATAATCATTTGAGCTTTATTTATGAAATTTGGGGTTCCCGTTCTGGTTTTAATAAATAAACCAAATTTTATATATTTATGTTAAATCAATTTGAGTTATTAAAGAGTCTAAAATGGCTCAAATGAATTCGGGTAATATAAAATACGTTCACCAGTTTGTTTTTCTTTGAACTTGACTTGACATGCTACCCTGTGTCTAGATTAATTTGACCTGTAGATATAACCTGACATGCCATATGTAACTTTTAGGTACCTTATAACAAAAGCAACAATAAAAGACCAACCCGAGTTTGATTCCCGAGGGATTTCAAAAATAATTTAAGCACTTATTATACCTTTAAACGAGCAATTCTTGTATATATATATATATATATAATCTGAATCTCGGAAACGGCTCCAACGATTTTCATGAAATTATACAGGGGGTTTTGGGGGCGATAAATCGATCTAGCTAGGATTCATTTTTTATAAAATGTCGTTTTACTCGTGTTTTCAATGACCAACTTTATCGATAGTCAACTTGAACATAAACTTATTGTTTTAAACACAATTTACCAAAAAATACCGAGCAAAGCTCGGTCATCCAGATATTATACATAAACCTAACTATTATATGTAATGCTTTCTTTCTTCTTTTCTTTCTACTTTCAAAAGTAGGTAGGTAAGTAAACTTACGGGTAAACTTTCACGTTTTTTCAATATTCTACCAGAAGACTTTACAGGGCACAACAAAATTGCGGCTCACATCAGTCAATCACTTTTCCCAACTATACCTAATGCTGCCGTCCTTACGAAAAGTGCAATAACTAGGTTAAACCTGATTTCGAGAAAAACGCATGTACAGATTTTATTTTTGTTTTGTTTGTATCTAAAATACTAATTAGGCTTAGTATTAAAACCGGCTACGTCATAGATACGTAATAAGTGTCTAAAAAGAATATATAGATCTCGTTCTGCAAATTCCGAATATGTACTTATCTCAATTCGGCACAAAACTCGAGTTATTGCACTTTTTGTAAGGACGGCAGAATGGGTCAGCTTCCAATCTAATCGGATACCAGCTAACTGTCGGTATTTTACATGGAGCGCCTGCCTATCTGACCTCCACAACCCAGTTACTGGGTAATATGATACCCTTGGTAAGAGTCACATGAAGTAAACAAATTCATTGGCAGCCTTGGTCCATTCTGCCCTGGTCTAAGCGAGCCCCATCCCGGTCTTCCCCGTGATCTTCTGTAGGTCGTCAACTCATTGTTAGTCTGCCAACGCTAGTTCTACCGTCTCTCGGCAACCATTCCGTGTTTTAATCACACGCAGCTAAGCACTAATGATGTAAGTGCTTATTCACGTTTTATGTAGCAAAATACACCTTAAACACGAAATTACTAAAAAGCCTTATAGATTTAAATGAATAAACATCTCATATTTATTGTTAACACATCACCTGTTTGTATCCCTTTAAAATGCCTATACTAAGGCACGAATTAATCTATTTAATAGCATTTTAATAGTATTATCAAACAAATCAAATAACTGCTTTAGTACTGTACCTACCTATCACGAGCAGTATTTATGTGATTAGTGCATGTAGCTGTTACTAACTTTATTGGCCATGTTCATAGTATTGATTAATCGTGCTACGATTATATTATTGTGTAATTGCAATGCGCCGCGTAGACACGCCGAGTCATATTACACACACCTATTAATAAAAGTAATCAACACTTCAATAATTATACGGTACCTATACGATAAAATCATTGAATAAAATGTTTATCGTTATTAAAAATGTTCTCTCTCCAATGGGTATTCCCATAAACTGTCTGAAACGCTCGATGTGACAGTAAACTACATCATGTTGACATCACACAGCATGTTCCAGACAAAGGTTTGCAGGCGGAAATCTTCAACATCAAAATGTATCGAGTGTGTGAGGAGATTATAAATCGTTACATTGTCATATCAAGAGTGGGTTAGATAATTTATTGAGAGGTGCGCATTGAAATCACATTTATTTGTGCGCACGCGCCGACGCGACGCGCGACGTTACAAATCATGCTTATCGCCGCAGCTTGACTTGGTCCATTGCCGCCGCCAGCCCTAAATCTAGACGGATCTAGATATTTACGTGCGTCGTGGCCTCTTCAGCGCTGCATATAACATAGCACAGAACGGTAACGCCGCAGCAGTGAGCTGCCTTGCGCAACTCTGCAAATTGGTTTATTTATTTCACGAACAAGTACGTACGTACACACGTTCATGTTATTATCTATCTATAATCTCCGTACTACATTAATAATGTTTCTAGTTTAAAAGATATAAATAATTAAACATAACAATACCAAAGCTCTTCTCGAACGAGGTCAAATTAGTGTCGAAACCCGTTTGCGTTATCTTTAAGGCGATCACTTATAAGTTATAACTAATAGAAAAGTTCAAAGTTCTATTAGACTATTAGGTGTGAACTCTAATTGGTACCGCATATCAGCGATCGATATCAGATTAGATAATCACGATGCAAATAGGAACAGAATTAATTAATGAGAATGCATTGGATTGGCCGCAGTGCGGGGACGCTGCGCACGCGCCGCTCTCGGTGCGGGCGGCCGGTGATCGTCGGGGACCAATCACTGCGACTCGCACACGCATTCGCGCTCTAAACAACACGTCTTCACTGACTACCACTAATTGGCATTTGTATAAGATAATGTGTATTTTCTCCTATTATTGCAGCCGTGTGTGTCCTCGCACTGTCGTTACCGTAATTTAACTAGGCTTCAGCTCCAGGTTGATTGTGTTGAGAAAGGTATCATAAGGAAGGACTAATTAAGTAAGTCTATACCTAATTTACCAAAAAATAGTTAAACTCTTTCTCTTTGTGAGAACTTTAAGAACTACTTTTGTGCTTTAACCTCAGACCAATCGTTTTAAGTCCCTGGCTAGCTGAAGCTGGTGAAGCTTACTACAATATATTAGTGAAAACCGAGGCAGGTTATAGGCTAGTTATCATCACGCTAATGATAATGTTACAGACGGTAGAGTAATCTTAATTAGTATAACGTTGTTTGATATAACGAGGTCTGAGGCTTTAAGTAAATATACTTTTTGACGACGGAAATGAGAGTCGAATTATGTATATGTAGTTTTTTTTTTTTTTTGTTCTAAAACAGTCACTACTCGTCAACAGATGTCGCTACTATTAAAAAATATCTCAGTGCTTAATAAATTGTTACGATAATAAGTTTCGTAAATTGCTCCGATAATATCTTAATTTCAAACAAATCTATAGAAAAGTGCCAATAATAAGTACCTAACTGACGTTTAAGAAACGTGCACTTGCCTGACAGGGTCAGAGGTTAACGGAGAGATTAATATCTTATTGGACAACTTTCGTACTAGTAACCCTCATGATCTGCTTTATGTTCTGATAAACTTATTGGATTATGATGTCAATTAAATTTTAAATGTTTATTCATTGAATGAGTTAGTGGTTTGAATGCTGGGAAACAATGTCTTGAGCTTGATGATTTGAATTAAGTACAAAGATAAAAAAAACAATGCCAGAACGATTTTGTAATTGGGAAGAAGCCGGCAACTAATAACGTGATGGTGATTTCAGTAAGCACAACCTAATTTACAGTTGTGTCATAAATTCATACTAACAATAGTATTTTATCATAAGAAGAGCTTACTGATCCTACATTTACGACTCATTGTGGTTTTCTATTTCCCAAAGCTTTTTCTGCCAAAAAAGGGTAAGTACACCTCGGAGCTTTTGATACCAGCCGAGGAAAACCAGGCTTGAGTTACAACTTAATAATTTATTTTTCTTCATCCTTTTACCGTTTTCGGGGTCTTGTCTGAGGAACGTGGTGGTTAGTTTCACCCTTTCAACTTTTTGGAGTTGCAAGATTCAGAATATTTGTAATATTCCCGTTGCTTGTTTAAAAATATTCTCCTTCTTCTTTCTTCTTTAGCTTCGTATAAAGAAAACCATACGAGGTACGGGTTACGGGACGTTACATAGTTACTTGCCTCATTATTGTGAACCGTAAAGTACCTGCATACCTTCTTACTAACCATTTCTTCTTACCGCGCACCCGCAGAAAAGTCGTTATAACGGTAGCCTTGATATCTCAAGGAGAGCTTTATATAATCTTATGTGACTTCATTAGACAAACCCTTTTAATTTTTTGTGTTAGCTTCTAGATTTGAAGAACCATCCTAAACGAAAGTATCCCGGACATGATAGTCTGAAAAGTTATGAGGAACTTGAAGAAAGTTTAGTCCCAACGTGTTAGTGAGTAATGTTGGTGAACATTTTAGGTATTTCCATTAATTAGGTATAGGGGAGGTGGCGGCGGGTGCGCACCGCTGTGACCTCGTGGCCGGGTGACCGGCGGCGGCTGGCGCCCACCGGCTAATGCTCGACCCACATCAGACCGGTGCCCGTGCTATTGTCTCGATAAACTCGCTGCCGCTAAATAACCACTTACTGAACCACAAATTGCGTCTAAAGTAGACGCGACGTGAACTTTGTTTGTTGCCTATTAAAACATTGCTTATGGTTTATAGTTTATATTTTGATGCTACACTGTTTATTTAGCGGTTTTAAACGATGGAAGGTTCCAGTTCTCATAAGGTTAGATTATTTTATTTTTATTATGTTAGGGCGGATAGGTGGGGGATTGGGTTTTTGTTCTCTATTAGGTGATCTCGATGATTATTCTCTATTTGGTACATGATGATTCGACGTTTGTAATCTTGGAATTCGTGTTTATATAATACCGGTCTACTACCACCGTAGATAAGAATTATCGCTGGATCTTCTCCAAAATTTAAACCCGAATGAAATTTCTAAATTCAATCACTGCTTACTGCGACTTATCCTAATATTCCCAATGTATTTGACGTGTTTTTCTTTCGTAACTACACCTCTTTCAGTCTCAAGTCGGTGTTTCACCAATTACTTACATTTTGTTAATGTACCGTATATATGTTTTTACCTGTATCGGACGCCCACTGCAGGCCAAAGGACTCTTGTAGGTATCCTAGTCCTCTCGATCTTGTCTCGTCCCACATCTTCTTTGGGGTCGGAACCGGTGGACAATTTCCGGGATGTCCATTGTTTTGTTTGTTTCAAATCTTTTTAGTAGGTATTTTAGGTGTAATTTTGAGACTGATTGATATTATTTATTGGTAGTGTTAGTTCTGAGCGGTCTATACTTGAGTAAATTAAAGTTGCAAATGTTTCCTTGTATCATTTCACTTACCTACCTGACTAGGTAAGTAAGTGAAATTTTCGTAGTGTTGTAGTAGCGATTTCTACATAACGAACTTGTAAAAGTACTTATTTCCCAAAATGGAGATCACGCATCATGATCATGATCACGCGCATTCGGTGAACTAACCATTGTTTCGTAGAACATATTATGCCCAATGCTACGAACCCAGATGACTTGTGGCAATAGGAAACAGGGTTATATGAAAGAATACAGCTAGTTAAGTTTATGACATGTTTAATTTTCTGCTTATGGAGGTAACAGAAAGGAACGCGATTAGACCATCGGCTTAGCTATAGCCTCATTGATAAGTATTATTTTAATACAGTACATTAAAATAATAGCATAATGTTATACTTTTCTCAGAATATATTAATCATTTATATTTAAGGCACTTTGTACATGGCTTAGGATACGAATATAATTTTAATAAGTGTATGACACTCGGCAAATGCCATATGACTAGCGTAGCCACGGGTGACGTGACTGAATATAACCTTACATTAACTTATTCTAACTTATGCCAAATAGTCTAAATTTACATTGTTCCCCTACACAAGAAACGTAAAGTATAAATGTACACACAGTTGAGATTTAAACCATTTACAAAAATAATTTAATTTTAAATACTTATACTACTAGAGCGTCGTTCAGCTAACGCTTACACTTAGAGGGTGGTACAGCTAAATAAGAGATCGAGGAGCCTGCGGGGCTCAGTCTTTTTAATAGGCATGCACAGGAGCGGGCGGAGGCAGGGGCTGGTGCGAGTGCGGCGAGGACATCGCCTCCGGGCGGTACTCGTAAGGCGAAGCCCCGGGGACTCCGCAGCCACCCTCCAGGTGCTTGCTCAGCAGGGACATTCGAGAGAATGTCTTGCCGCAACCGGAACAAGAATACTTCTTAACGTCTGAATGAGTTTGGAGGTGAGCGCGTAAGTTCGACCTGTCGGCGAACGCGCGGCGACAATGATGGCAAGAGAACGGCTTCTCCCCAGTGTGCGTGCGGATGTGTCCCTGCAGCAACCACGGCCTGGAGAACGCTTTGCCGCACAGGTGACATTTACAAGGTAGGGTATGGGTTCGGATGTGCATCTTCAGCGCTCCGAGAGATGTGTATACCTTAGCGCAGTATTTGCAGCTGAACGATTTCCTTGCGAGGCTTCCCTCAGCCGCGGCGCAGTGGTATTGCTGATGTTTCGACAGACCGGAGTAAGTCGAGTAGGACTTCGCACAATCCGGACACTGGTAGCGAGGGCGTCGAGGTGCTGAGACGGATATTCCGGAGTCTGAAGAGACTGATCCGGGTGAGCGCAAGTCTTCAGGGCAAGGTGGCGGTGACACTGATGATGGTGGTGAGGCGGGCGAGTAATGATGCGCGTAAAGTTGTGGGTGCGCAGGTGGGGACAGTGAAGGCGCTGCTGGGTATAGCTCTTCCAAGGGGTAAGGTGCGTACAGCGTCGGCAGGTACGCGTACTGCGGTGTGGGGCGAGCCAGCTCTGCCGGCGCAGGCTCCAAGCGAGCGCGACATGCAGCCAGGTACTCGAGTTGTTGTTGAGGCCACTCGCGAGGTTCCATCTTAACTGCTGTCGTCGACACCGGCGATGAAGCTTTGCTCGGGTAGTTGCCAGTTTTAGAAAGGTCTTCAGGTTTTGTACTAAGATTTTGTGGTTCATCGTTTTCTGTGTCACCTGTTGACAATAAAAAAGCAAAATTTAATTATGGTATTATTTTAAATTCCACCTTCTTGTTTTCTCATTTACTTATCAGTAAATAATAAATCATAAAAATTATAAATTCATTGTTTTAACATTTTAAAGGATATTTTTTGTTTATTAAAATATATAATGTTAACAATATAACTTTATAGCGTTAAAATTAGTCAAACGTAGTTCTCAAAGTTAACACTTACTAGTTTAAAGTTATAGTGAAGTAAACGTAGTCTGAAGATGTTTCAATTAAACAGTAATTATGAACAAATTGATGATATAACGATACTTACAATGATAATCGTAGTAAAGTCGCGTGGCGAGGTGGGCGGGGTGAGGCGGCGTAGTGGGCGGCGTCGCCGGCCGCTCCTCCCGCACCAGCACCGGCCGCTTCTTCAGCGGACAATGTGCGTACTTCTTCGTCATCAGAGCCCGAGTGGTCTGTGAGTCCTCCACGAGCATCTTGCACAATATTCACAAACACTTAAAAAACGTCTTCAAAAATGTTCGTAAAACGTATCACAAGTTCACTTATAATCGTAACAATCCAAACATCACAAGATATCGTCGAAATCGCGTTGACAGTGTCGTGTTCGGGACGCGACAAACGTGTACGTGCACTCGTCGGCGTCCTGAGCTCGAGTGGTGCGGTGAGGGAAGGTTCGCCGCTTATAAAGCGCTCCCCGTCAGCGTCGCGGCCAGGTGGCGGCGGGTAGGCCTCGCACGTGCGGCGTACCCAATCGGCGGAGGGCGCGGGGCCGCGGCCAATGGCGGCGCGGCGCGGCGCGGGGCGGCCGGCACCTGCGCCTCCGCACCCGGCGCGGCGGAACCGCTGCCTCTCAGTGCGATATGCCCAGCTTCTCCATCGCACCGGTGCGAACGCTCTCGCTGCAAATGAAACGATTTTTTGCAAAAAACTTGGGGTTAAGCACCTTTGAACTGAACCAATGCCGTTTTTGAAATGCCTCCGATACCTTTGTTCGGTTAAATCTATTGTAAATTTAACTTGACGACTTCAGCAACAGCTGGACGTTTCTCTGGTGCGAAATCTGTAACCAGAATACTTGTGTATAAGATTATGCTAAAAGATGTTACACTGATAATGATGTCATTAGAACTTAATTGATTGACTTACATAAAGAATGATGGTTTATAGAACACCTAAATATGAAAGCAATGTAGACATAGGAAGTAGAAATATGTACTCGTACCGACCCACGCATACGAAAATAGTTCATTTGGATTATCTTACAACTTACACCTTGCAATAATAGTTGTTACAAACCATGCTCACACTCTCTTTAGAAGCACGACGAAGCACTGGTGCACCATAGAATAGGTACTAGCTTTATTAATTTGGCAAATGCTTGTTTGCGCACTTCAAAATACGTTCGCAGAATTCACTGGTAACACAATATAAACTGTAAAATGCTCGAATGTAATAGGTAAGTATGATAAGTGAATATCCAAACATCAGTTAGGCACTTAATTCTGATTGTACCTATGTATGTACCTACATTAATTAAGAGAATGCCGCGGGTTTAAATACAACACCCATAGAGCGAAACCTCAATTCAAAACTTACCCTAATAAAAATAAAAATAAAAATATTTTATTTTCAGGCATCAGGGCCCATAGGGTAATGAAGTCCCAGAAAAATTAAAACATCAGTTTCTAATGACAGTAAACTAAACGACCGAAAAGCACAAACAAAACATTAAGCCGTATGACTCAAGTAAATATGTATTACTAAAGATGTCATCAAACAAAGAACGCACATATACGTCACGATCACAGATAAATGAAACTTGATCTAAAAGCTACGGTAATCAAAATCATATAGGTGCGATTATGTATCGACCTAGTTAGCGAAATAGGTATGTTATATGAAACCGCGATGACACACAGCGAGTATTATTAATTATTCGACTCGGGGCGAACTTATCGTCTCATTTGACCTTGTCCTCCTTCCTGTTGCGATTCGTCTTCCTTTTACGATTGTGCGCCAAAACCAACAGTTACATAAGAGTAACTCTTATCATATCTGACTACAAGATACACGGAATGAATTTTATTTGCATATCTCACCGACACTTGCCTTTTGTAACGATCGGAACTGAAAACATTTATTAATGGTTGAGTTGCTTGAACTAAAGTGGTTTTATTAAAGAGCTACGTCACAGTAAAGAAAATTATCTTTACTGTGGCTACGTGTTATTATTGTAGGAATGCAGGATCAGCATTTTAATGCGTTTTGTGAAGCAGGTACATACGTGTTCATTCAATATTTAATTAATTTAACTTTTTGTTTTCTTTAATAAGTACGTAAAACTAATGTCAAAATGGAAGCACTATTTTAAAGCAATGCAGAAGATTAAATGATTATATTAAATAAACAGTTTGGATGTCAATGGGTGTCAATGGTCACATGTCGTCAATAATAAGATCGTGTGAAAATGAACGATATACCTACTTACCTGTTTTAACTTTGACCTAACAATACAGAGTTCAGATTAAAACTACTTCCGGAACAAGTCACAGAATCATGTTGCAATGTCCACTCCGAAAATCACACGATCCTAACGGATTACTTATTCAATAATAGTAATAAACGGGAACCGGAAGGCTGAGAACCCGTTTATGCTGCAGATCGTTAACAAAAACAGTTCCTTGTGTGTATCAAACCAAACAAGATATTTTTACAACCCCTTCTCAACGCGACGCGGAAATATAACGTCCATAGCGTCTTTGTTATATTTTTTATGCCACCAGTGTTAATTCCCACAGGTCAGACTGTTGGTCGGGCAATTTGGGTTTCTCACAGAACAAGTTCACAGTTTACAAAGGCAAAGTGCTATGTGCAGCTCCCTCAGGCAAGCTATTATGCACTAATGTAGACCGTATATAAGTTTGTGTATTTCAGAATCTATAAGAGTTGGTAAAGTACGAACTCTTCTCATGTTTATAAATCACAACACACTATGAGCCTTGACCGTGACGCTACTGAGTGTCACGACGACGAACTGACGCCGTAACCATTTCTTTTGTTCTATTTTTAGAGATTTAATGGCGTCGCTCTTAAACTTGTAGCTGCATTTTCATCAGATTTCTACCAAATGTATAAACTATAACCATATTGATGGATGATTACATTCTCAGTACTAGTAATCCTACTTATACATTCATATCTGCATGCGATATGCATAAAGAAATTGACTTTGTTTCCTAATCTAATATGCATTAGTTTTTGATTATATCGTCGCCGTTTCATTGTATGATTTCTAAGAATAAGCAAGGAAGTTAATCTTTGCGATATGATTTCACCGTACGTTTTGCTGTCCGTGCAAGTTCAACGTTCAAGTCACTTATGATATCATGATGACGAGGATCATGGTGCGAGGTGAAATTCACCTCGTGACTCAGCGTACCTACAAGTATGTGTCAAGGGATCGACGTATAATTGACATCAACATCTCGATTGTATTTAATAATACTGTGACTAATCGCTTAGACCGATCGTCAACAATAATACTTGGTATGGCAAAACGAGACCTCTTCATTATCGAGTCATTGCAGGCTTTCGACACTGTAAGTAGGCGATAATGACACGACTATAACAAACAGACAGTCACTCATTAACTAATTATTTCGGGTCCCTGTGAATGAAACGTTATCTCGATTACGCTTGGGAAACGTAAACATAAGACCGGAAGATGGTTGATTGTAAACAACATTAGACATATTGTTTTATCGAAATGAATGGCATATTGATAACAGACAAGCACTTAGTCAACTCGTTAGAGAATAAAATTGTCTTACTTTACTAATGTTTATCACCTTGTTTACTTGATTGACAAAACTAATAACCATTTCATAGAATGAGTTCAGTAAAATTTTGTATTCCTTATTGTGAATTAGACCAATTGCCGTTGGAGTAACACCACCGCTTAGAATGTTACATAGCATCGAAGTCTACGAAAAAAGAAAAGTTCCTGCCCGTGGAAACGTGAAAGAAAATATATATTTCTGTTGTGGGAATCGTAAATTATAGTTATGTTTTATAATAGGTGTTAAATACGTTGGTGTCATCGTATCTTCGTTATTAACAAGTGTGATATGTGTCGGGGCGGCTGCGCGGCGGCCAGGTGCGATGTCGCGGGGGCAGGGGCGCGTGCGTAACGGTCGCGGCACGAGCGGCGCAGGGGCCGTGCGCCGTGCGCTATGGAGTATGGCGGAAATAGCGATGGACAGGGGCGCCGCGCCCGGGGCAGGTGGTGCCATACAGCGCTCTCAATGTCACACAATTGGCGGTTAATTCCTCGCATACATTGCATACCTACAAATGAACCGCATGTGCGATGGAATTTAATTTTGATGTTCTTTTAAAACATTTAAATAAAATATGTAGCTTTTAATGATTTGATAGACCAAATTGCTTGTGAATTGTCTTTCATTTCATTATCAGCAGTTGACGGGTCCACCCTTTATGGCAGAATTTTTTTCGTCATAATATTATTTGGCATAACAACGGATAGCATAAACTTCATTTCGCAGAAAATCGTTTGGCATACACTCATTTATCATACATTCACAACGCATAATTTTATAAGTCAGAATCATGTTTAGGCATAAATTTTATATCCATAATAATGAAAAAGGAGAAAATCATATCGCAGAAAGTTCGCAGTCAGAATCGTCTCTTGGCATAATTTCATATCGATAGTCCTTAAAAGGCATAACTATCATATCTCAGAAACTTTACAGTTAGAATCTTCTTTTGGCATACATTTCATATCCATAATAATTGAAACGCTCATCTATTACATTACAGAAGAATCACGCTGCACGCAGATATGCAAACAAGCATACACCATGCATGCAGCATGCAAGTAAGCATACAGCATGCAAGCAAGAGTGCAACATGTGAGCAAGCATGCAGCATGCAAGCAAGCATGCAGCATGTAAGCAAGCTCACAGCATGCAGGCGAGCATGCAACATGCAGCATGCATGCTTTCTGTCACGGCTCCGGCACTGCGTGGCTCCGGCGGCGGTCCCACGCGAGCTCTTCGTCGCAGATGATTTTGACGCGCGCCGCCGCGGCTTAGGCAGGCCGGCGGAGCCGGCCAGCAAGCCGAAGCTACTCCTCAGCTCGCGGGCCGCCTCACCCCTCCGCGCCTACGCGGGCTTTAATTACACTCTAGGGTTAGAGCAGACAAGACTACGTGGAGTCGGTTCTGCAGCGATTCGTTTCTGTCAATAACTTTTGTAGCACAACATATATTGACTTTTTGAGACACTATTTTAATTTAAGGTTAAAATTCAGTTTTATAGAAATTACACTATGCCTAACAAAATTATTCTAAATGAAATTCTGCCATCTTCATAGTATGCCAAGTGAAATTGTGCCAAATAATGGTCGCTCTAAATAAATGTTATGCTAAACGAAATTCTGCGGAATTTTAAGTCTGCCAATGGTAATCATGCTTAATAAAATTCTGCCATCTTAAAAGTATGCCAGCGTAAAGTCGGACATATAAACATTCTGCCAAACAATGATTATGCTAAACATTTTTTATACCTTACAAGTATTCTTTTAAAGAAAATTATGCCAAGTGTGTTATGCCAAATAAAAGTCGGAGCATCAAGTTTCTGCCAGATAGAGGGAACCCATATGTATGCTTATATCTTTAAAACTACGCAACGGATTTTGATGCGGGTTTTTTTAATAGATAGAATGATTCAACAGGAAGGTTTATATATATATAACATGCATAATATAGTAAAGAAACACTGATAATTTTAGAGGTTTCTAATGTGATGTCATAAATAAACTCATTTTTTTGCGCTTACATTGCGAACGCTGGCTGAACCCTACGAAATAGATCAAAATAATGTACTACAGTATTGTACACCTTACAAAGTTCTACAAAAAAGTCCGCGATGGTATATGTCTATCTCTTAGGGATAACCCACAATAACCATTTTTTATCCTTTAATTTTTATGAGAAATAATGGCTTATTTATGAAGCGATTTTAAGCAATACAGCATTAATTCTTATCCAATTAAATACATTAGATATGTTATGCATTTCATGTAGATCAAAATTGCCTTTTACAGCATATCATTAAACTGAATATTTTAGAAGATATCAGAGATTATAATAAAATATCCGCTGAGCGGCTAGCGGGCCGTTCCGCGTCCGGCCATCTCGCTTAGTATAGCGGTCGGGTAGTGCAGGATTAGTAGGATTGTAATTCATATTACTTGGGCTTCATAGTAAATGCATATCATCATGTGTGTTCGAAGTACTCAAAATAAAGCTAATTGTATTATTCCAAGTAAGAGACCGCGAAATATGGCTTAGATGTTTAGATTTTTGGATGGATTTGGATTTTTGGTTATCCTGGATACTTACCATATATAGCATACCATAGATATTTTATCCCGGTAGTAGTTTCCCGGGTGATATTTTCCGACAGCTATACGGGCAAAGCCACTGGCCAAAGTACTATTCTTATAACTATGTTTAATTTGGTGTCTGGTAAATAATAATTGAGTGTCTGTATAGGTAAAATAGGAGCGTTAAGAAAAACCAGGAAGACTTATATTCAATTCAATCCAGCCCTATGTCGCAGTCTTCTTACTCTAAATACTATTAGTTTTATTTTAAGTACATCAAACACACATGATATGTAAGGATCGTAGCAGGTGGCGTTCCGTAGTTTCTGCCTACCCCCATGGGAAAAAGGCCTAATTTTATGTACATATAACATGGATTAATACATTCTTACCGCGGTAGTACGTCCTTTTGCGATAATTTCCGACATCTACGCGGGCGAAGCCGCGGGCAAAAGCTAGTGTTTGAATAAAATACTTTTGATTTGACTTATTGAACGTAAAAATATGTAAAGGATGACAACGAATGTACATTAATTAATTAGTACCTACACGGATCATAACCACTAGATGCCTATTTATGTTATCTTTTCTTCCGAAAGCTTAGGAATTTGACATGTATATGTTCATAAAATGGAACATATTATACATATTACTTTTAAAGTTTCTAAGGAATAAATTGTTCTTTATAAAAACAGTCATTATCGTTCATGACCACTTAGCGCTGTATAAGCAAGATAATTTAATTTAAGTGTTAAAGTAAGACAATAAGTGAGCCATAAAGTTTATCAGTATTATTATCTAGACAGTTATCTGTTATTATTATTACGTCGAACTAACGACGACCCATGGCACACCTGAACTGTACCCACCATTGTTGTTGTATGGATTTGTATCATTGTTTGTTGAGCTTGCCTACACATCAATGTTATACAAAGCGTAGGCACCCACGAGCTGAGTCCGACCCTGCATTGTATTGAATCAGTGCACAGCTATGCCAGCAGCTGGCTCTACGCGTGCAGAATCACATGTCTGTACCCGAATCGCACATCTGCATGGAACCGCCGCCTTGTAACAAAACAGTCTAAACGCCATACCAACCCCTACAATACAACGGTACGTAGTACCTTCTGGAAATAAGCAACTCGATTAGGGTCTCCCCCATTCATTGTTTCGATCGCGGACGACGAAAGGTCTCAAGCAACGTTCTGCTCGTATATAGCAGCCTTGTCACTTTGGAAGTGAGAAATCTTTATTTCGGTTATATCGTTGTAATAGAGGAAGAAGTAAGGATAAACCGTATGACCCTCTCAATATGGTATTTAATCGAACGCAGCAGGGTGCTGGAGTAAAAATAAAATTTTGATCGTAAGGTCCAAAATTGAATTGAAAAATGTTGTATGACTTATGTAGTTTTGATACCCGGAGTATAGCGTGCAGGTAGGTGAGTAGTTTAATTTTAAATAATGGCATAGCTGTAGAGTTTTCTATATAAAGCGCACAGGGCCATTCAACGCTTTTATAAACACTTTTAATACAGATGGATTGGGTCTTATACAGGCCGTTCCTTAAACTGAGGTTTTAACATTTTAATTTTATTTGATGACACTTTAATGGCACAATATCATTGATCTGCTTAGTGATAGTTCGACATACTTACATCTAAATGTTCCGAATTTGATAATGATACTAATTTGATTATACAATAAATATTTACGTCTTTCGGTGATAATCAATTTAAAAAAATACACAAAGAGGCTAACTGATAATTTTTAGTACTTATTAAATTTGTATTCACATACGCTATCGCACTTAAAAAAAAAACAAAATTATTTGAAACGTGCTACGGCGTAGCAAGGATAATTCACAATGCGTTTATGTCTTTACCCTTTCCAATGCATTGATTTTGCCAATTTTAAATAAGAAATAATAACTAAATAAAGCACCATCCTGTACAGTTTGTCGCGGCAACAGCTGAGATTTGGGCACACGCTACGCGGCCGGTGCGTCACCGCGCCGCGCACCGGCCACCTTTCACCCCTCGCGCATTCCCTCGCGACTTGCGGCCTTCTTGTATGCGCATACTACGCAGACGCACTATTTATGTCTACGCATATGCGCAACGTCCTATGTATAACGTTCGCTTGGGGTAGGTATGGAGGTAATGAATGGTTTTTGATGCTACATAAATGTAATTGAAAGCTCCGATTTAGTGGTAACATTTATTGAACAAATTGTTATTTTATAGCGATTTAAAGTTCCTTGATTGTTGTTTTACAATCTCTTCATAACTTCATCGGACAAATAATTAGTTTAAAAAAACTATTCTTCTGTTGCGAACAACTTGTAATTGTGACGATTTAAAAAAAGTTGAAATTAATGTGATCTTTCCGTGTAAACTACAGTATCTTCTTTACACATAATTAGTTAGTAAGTCATTTGACAAGTTTTTAAGAACAAATCAAATAAGTTCAAAACTAAGTGTAATATGAAAAGTGATGTAGGTAGGTAGGTATTTGATCATTTATTCTCCTAAATGTTATTTGTCATTGCTGTCTGCATATTATATGTACGTTATTATTTATTACTGGGAGAGAGTTCTCTGGGTTGTACTAAAATAAGTTTTGGAGCTTCTTGAAATACGTACAGGGTGGCAGCGGACATTGACGCACAACCAGTTACCAAAGATTCAGTACATTATTCTGAAGACCTCTACGTTGAATTTCTTTTAAGGCCGATTATTTTTCCCTTGCGGTGCCGGACATAAAGAATAGCACCATCCTAGTTCCCTATGAGTGTCATAAAAGGCAACTAAGAGAAATACTAGAGAATGGGCAGCAGTGTCCTCTATGCATTTTACCATCATACTGCCATCGCCAACCCGGCCAACCCGCCTGCCAAACGTGGCGATTATGACAAAACCCTCCTTTGGGGTAAGCCTATGTCCAGCAGTTGATGTTTTTCGGCTATAATGATGATGATGCTACTTACCAGGCCACTCAGTAAGTATTGCGAAAAAAAAATTTTTTTTTTAAGGACTGGCCTGTTATAAATATTCTAAAAATAATGATTATTTATAAGCAAAAATAGGTACGTTCCGATTTCAAAATTTCCCTCCACATTTTTTGCGAGCTAATTTTATCGTGTCTCATTGGAAAATGGATTTGCGCCGGGAACATTTTGGCGCTATGATTTTTTACGATTTCAAGTGTCGCTTGAAACCGGACGAATCATACGATAGACTTCAAATTCCATTCATTGATGAAGGCCCTTCCAAGGCAACTGTGTATCGTTGGTATAACGAATTCAAACGTGGTCGACTAACTTTGGGGGATGAAGAAAGAAGTCGTCGCCCTTTGACGGCTGTTACGGAGGAAAACGTGCTAGCAGTGAAAAGTTTAATCCAAGACAATAGGCGAATTACGTATCAGGAGATTCAGCACTTACTGCAGATTGGATCGGGAAGCCTTCACGAGATTCTACACGTGCATCTTCGCGTGAGGAGGATAGTTTCACGCTGGGTGCCGCACAACCTCACCGATGCTCAAAAATAAACAAATTTGAAGCAGGCTCGTCTCGGCGTGTTTACGACATTATTATAGGAGATGAGTCCTGGATTTATCAATACGATCCTGAAACGAAGCGCCAGTCGACGGTTTGGGTGTTTCAAAACGAATCAACGCCTAAGTGAAGCGATCTAAAAGCGGGGGGAAGATTTATATCGCGAGCTTTTTCAATTTGACTGGCTACTTGGTGTCAATCCCTTAACGGAACCAAAGAAGCATCAACGCCGAATGGTTTACTATCAAATGCTTGGCAGAAGTTTCCTCTGTTGTGAGCAAGCTCCACCACGACAACGCGCCCATGCACACGGCGCTCAAAACGAGGGACTTCTTGGACAGCACGCCAGTCAAACTTCTGGGTCACCCTCCTTACAGCCCTGACCTAGCACCGTGTGACTTTTTTTTATTCCCAAAAATTAAAAATCAGCTCAAAGGGATACAATTTTTGTCACCGGAAGATGCGCTGTCAGCGGGCTGTAAACGATGTGTCTGCGGCGGACTGGAAAAAGTGTTTCGAAAACTGGTTCAGACGCATGAAACTTTGCATAGAGGCTAGTGGAGAGTATTTTGAAAAGATTTAATTTTAGATTTAATAAAAAAATATTTACCTATAGAACACTTCTTTTTATTTTCGCAAAACTTTCTGATGTTCCCACGTATTTTATCCCATGAGATTGTTTTACTTCAATTTCTAGAATCTTGTGAATTCATGATTACAGTTTGTGTGTCGATATTTCTGCCATCCCGTCATATTTTCAGGATAAAAGTGAATAGTTACGAATAGTAGGTACACAGCGTCCTTTTTACTGTCTTTTAACTTTATATTAGTTAAAGTACGCAAGCAAAAAAGTACTTAGAGAAAGAATAAATAAGATAGATTAGCCAAAATAACCTTAGTAGTTAAGGATTTTAATTTCTCTGTGACGAAAGATACCTTTCGAATAAAGCATTGGGATAATTTCACCGATGCCTGGCTACGTCATCAGAAAAATAAAGTATGAAAGTCTTTAACTACGTCGTAGCACTCAAATCAAACCAAATCAAATCAATTTATTTGCGATAAGTGTTGGTACAATTTCGGTCTTAACATAAATAATTATACAGATCCAAAACACTTAGTCATAATAATGTGACATGCAAACATTTGGGTTTATACAAAGTCATAGTAAATTATATTCATAGTCAAAATTAAATTAAAATCACACTATTATAATACTTATTAAACACATTAAAAGGAAAAAAAAATGTCAGAGAAATGTCAAATATTGTGATTATTATTCATTTTCAATCTCTTATTAAATACATCGCTTACTGAATAGAAATTATTTTCCCTTAACCATACTTTAAGACACCTTGCAAATTTATTAACTGGTAATATTTTAATGCTGTCAGGTATAGCATTAAATATGCGACCACACATTGCATAGCTATTCTTGCTATACAATGCTGTCCTCGGAATGAGGGGCAGAACTATTCTATTTCTGTGTCTAGTACTTTTCGCGAATACTTCATGAGCTTTTTTAAATAGCTCCGGGTGCATTTTAACAAATTTAGCGCATTCAAAGATATATAGACTTGGAAACGTTAGTATCTTGAACTTTTTGAAGAATGGTTTGCAAGATTCCCATGGTCGTATTCCCGCTATGGCGCGGATGCATTTTTTCTGTGCGATGAACACTCGCTGACTGTCCGTTGAGTTACCCCAAGTAATAAGACCATATCTCAATACAGAATCAACATACCCATAGTATGCAGATAACACGGTTTTTAACTCTGAAGTTTTTGAAAGTTCGTATAGAACGAACACAAATTTATTTATTTTACTGCATACTTTGTTTACATGTGCCTTCCAGTTGCAGTGTTTATCAATCATGATACCGAGAAATGTCGTTTCGAATACTTCTTTCAACTTAATTCCTCTATAATTGATGTCCAAAGCTTTGTTTTCGCGTCCATATGTAGTAAATTGGATAAAATTAGTTTTTGTTAGATTTACATGTAAATTATTTTCATCAAGCCATGTTATTATTGATTCAATTGTATTATTGATGTCAGTTGTATATTTATTAATGTCATTATTATTCGAAGTCATTATTAAAGATATATCATCAGCGAAAAGAAAACAGGGGTGATTAGTAGCTTCAGGAAGGTCATTTATATATAGTAAAAACAATAGGGAACTAATCACACCCCCTTGGGGCACACCAGACCTGTTATGTTTATAGTATGATCTGTGTGACTTTAGTTCTAGTTTACTATCGATTTTTTCAATTTTTACACATTGCACTCTGTCATTTAGATAACTTTCTATCCATTGCAGTGCTGGGCCTCGTATCCCATATTTTTCTAGTTTGTTTATTAGCAATGTATGCGAGACGAAGTCGAAGGCCTTCGACATGTCAAAAAATATGCCTGTTGTCTGAATTCGCTTATCTAAATTAGTGACGATTGTGTCAATTAGATTAAAACAGGCTAATGTTGTGGACTTTCCCTTTTGAAAACCGTATTGTTCTTTCTTTAGTATAGCATGTTTATCGATGAATTGAGTAAGGCGTTTATGCATGGCAGTTTCAAAGATTTTTGATATGGTTGGAATGAGAGTAATAGGTCTGTAGTTATTTAGATCTTCCTTGTTACCTTTTTTGTAGAGAGGTTTTATAACAGATTGTTTAAGAAGGCTAGGAAAACATCCAGATTCAAAAGATAGGTTAACTAGGAATGTTATTACGGGTGTTAATTCACCTGAACAACTCTTTATAATTTTTGTTGCTATTTCATCATAACCTACTGAGTTTGTGTTGTTCAAGGATAATATAATTCTATGGATCTCTTCATATCCATATGGTTTTAGGAATATACTATCACTAACGGATTGTTTTAGGGTATTACGCGTATTTTTATGCGTATCGTTTGTTAGATTTATCCAGTAATCATTGAATGTTTCAGCAATTTTGTTCGGGCTATTTACTATCGTTCCTTTATTCCTTACGTTGTCTATGATTTGTTTGTGCTTAGCACCGATGGACTCGTTTTTTATCAGTTGCCATGCTGCCCTGCATTTGTTTTTCGCATGACTAATAAACAGGTGATTCATTCTTTTGATGGACCCTTGTATGCAACGCCGTAGGAGTTTAGAGTAGTTTTTAAACTTAGTTTTATTTTCACCAGTTTTGTTAGAGTAGTATTGGTTTCGTAATGATCTTTCAGTTTTGCAGCTTGCTCTAATACCTTTAGAAATCCATTTTGGGGGTCGATACCTATTTGTTATCTTTATTCGTCGGATAGGGAAACATAATTTATAAAATAGATATATTAACTGGTAGAACTTTTCGTAAGCTACGTTAATATTGGATTCATTAAATACCTCTGAAAACGACAGTTCGGACATACATTCCTTAAATTTAATAATGTGATGTTTATTATAGTCTCTCTTAAACATTGAATATTCTGTCAATAATGTGTCTTTGTATCTCACGGGTATACTTAATAATTGTGCAGTATTATGAATTATGATCAGAAAGACCTAGGTGTAAGAGTTCACCTTTCGCAGATTTGATGTTGCTGATTATGTGATCTATGCAAGAATTTTGTCGTGTTGGTTCTTGAATATGGAGCACTAGATTATAATTTTGAACAATTTCGATAAACGCCTTAGATTTATTATTTAAATGTAGTGTGTTAATGTTCAAGTCACCTGCTATGACTATTTTTTTCTTGAATGTACGTGATATAAATTGAAGCACTGTTTCAAATATTTCAAAAAACTTGGTAATGTTAGAAATTGGAGTCCTATATATGCACAAGATAAATAGATTTTGGTTCGTGATCTCAATGCCACAACACTCAAAGACATTGTCAATGCAATGCTGTTTCAAGAATAATATTTCTTTAAATATAGTTCCCTTTTTTACTAGAATTGAGACTCCACCTCGCTTTTGTTTCTTTGTCCTACAGTAACAGGTTGCCAAAGTATAGCCGGATATTTTTATAAGACTTTCATTACCTCATTCTATGAATATTTCCGACTGACAAATAATATCAGGGCTCATTTTAAGATCCGAAAGCTCCGATAAATGTATTTCTATCAAATGAATTTTGCTAAGTAAGCCGGCGATATTTTGGTGGACTACTCTTAAGTACTTAGTCTCGAAAAAACGTTTGCATACCTGCGACACCGAGGTCATCCTTTTGGGACATACTTACGTGGTTACCATTAGAGGTACTAGCTACAACCTCCTCGACGGAGACCACCTCATTTGTTTGAGTACTAATAATGTATCGTTATGTTTTTACAAACGGTGTTTTTTTTTTTTATGAAGTTATCCTTTTACAGTAATTTCCCATTTTTCAATATGGATATAATGGTCGTATCTAATAATAGTTTTAAGGTGTCACGCTACTTTTTAAAGAAACCTTTGCTCTACAAAAGACTAGCATTGACACATGCCTATATAAGACAAAGAATTTAGAAGTACAAATCTTTACAATATATATTTATCTCATCATGGATTCAAGCTTACGTCACAGGCGTGACATATCTCCATTGTACCTCACAGTGACGTCATTCATACCGTTACAACGTGTAGGAACAATAACATTGCAATCTAGGGAAACAGGAATCGACCGTTTCCCACATTCGATATATTTTTTCTGAAATCTCACCGTTATAGGGTTTTTTTTGCATTTCTTAGAGCGAAAAGGTATTTATAGTGTTACGGTATGAAGGGGAGAAAGACCTGGGGTCGCGGGGACAGCTGCATCCAATGCGCCGGAGCAAGCTCGAACAAGTAGATCATTCGGTACAGGATTAACAGAACCGTAAATGACGAATAACGGTTACAGTATTATTTATTTATCTGCAAAAAATTGGGAAATATTATTACCTGCCAACGTTTTATTATATATCTGCTAAATTAACAATATTTTTGCGTCGTAGGTAGAATAAACGTTTGGAAATTATAATAAGAACTATCATTATTTAATGGTCGTTTTTCCACTGTCGGAATTAGGAACGAATATCCAAAAACTTGGAATTTTCGTAGTATTATGAATAGTATTTTCACCTCTTTATTAACAAAGGCCTAAGAGAATAGTCAAAATCCATTTCTTACTGACACCAACTGCAAAAAAGCGCAATTAATTAAAAATGTTTATAACATAACATTATATATTACGTTGTTTCTCGGCGTAACCAAGATATTGCTTGAAAGTCGTATGTAGTACCTGTGTTATACTTACGTAGCTAACATTTTAGCTTGGTACGAAAATTAATTAACGGTGCTGTTCAAACGACATAGTTAGTATGTATTTAGGCACAGATATCAAATGAAATGTAATTACTTTGAGCAAACGACGGACACACCCGTTCCGGGACACCTTTTCATTTAATCAGAACTTGTTTGCACACCCAACAAACGGTGTTTTGTTCGCGGAGGGCGACCGATCCGCGCTGCATAGTTGCACCCGAACACCGGTTGATTTAGTCGCCGTCTTTTGATAGATCCTTTTTTATTGACGTACTGAAATTTATTAAAAACGCACCGAGGGTGCGCGTGCGCAGCGGCAACTGCCGAGATTGTTGCGCACCTGGCCCCGCTCGCGCCTTACTTGCACATAGCACATGGGATGTACGTACCGTGTCCTCTGCCCTTGTCAATTATGTTTATTCATAATGATTTGAATTATAAATATCTATCAAAACCGTTAAATTTATTAAAATTTCACCGCTTTTTTGTTGTTTCATTTTAAACACTATTAACTGTGCGATTCGATTATTGATAATTTGGCCATTTTTTATATTTTATTTTAGTTTTGTGGCAAAAATGACTTCTATAAACTCAACAACATAATATCACGCCTTTGTTTTTCGAAGTTTTTGGCAGAAGTGTACCTACAATACACGCACATTTCGCCAGTTATGTTTAAGTCCTATGTAATAGGGAATCTCGACAAGTTAACTGATAATTTAATTTAGTATGAGCAATAAGACCAATTGTTAAGTATGATGAAGTAAACAATTAGCTACAGGCTTTCGGGTTTGTGACATATCAATGTAGATATGTAAGTACGTAAATCTGATCTAAGAGTAGTTAGTAATTTTCAAATGAGATCATACTAAATAACTCTCATTACAACCGGATTCCAGGAAATAAAGTTCCTTACTCTTTATATCGAGAATAGTTTATGTAAGTATAGCTCGAAATGATACATAAAGTTGCCAAGACTGCAACAATCTAGTAGACATATTATGTCGTAATATTAGTAAGCTCTGGGGGCTCTGCTGAGTGTAGGACCACACGGCCGGCGAGCTAGTGCGCGGAGTGCAAGCCACACGGCGTCACTTTGTGCACAGAACATTGCGTGCGCGCGCTCAACAGTGAGCTGTGACGCTGCGGCCCTCGTGTACGCTAATGTTGATACGTGTCATGTTATCGACCGCCCACCGAGCACCGACTATGTGGTCTCATATCCTACGATACTGTCGTTTACGTAGCCATGCGCGAACCCAACCGTCAGGATATTCCACTGACCCACAATGACCATTTACCACTAAATCATTTACGAAGAAAGTTATACGAAATCAGAAAGTTTATGTCTCAATTTAAAGCTATTATCGTTTACACGTATATAGGAATGAGTAAAGTCATCCAATTTTGTGGCTACGTAAGTATTTATTTACAACTTCATCATCCCGGACATAAAGATGCAGACATGAGCTGGGTTGAACGGTACAAGAATTCACTTGCATAATGATACATACAATGATGTGGTTTGCATTACTGGTAACGATTAAACGGCCACGCACCAAATAAGCAAAATAAAAATACCTCAAACTGCGTTAAAGAACTTCATTCCAATATTAACCGTAAATCAAAATTCTGTTCAATTTTCATCCAAATCTTAGCATTTCTATTACTTACAATTAGTTAAGCAACACGTTCGACTTTTCATAGGTAATTCAGAAATGAAGTGCCAAGAGTCAATATCAGCATACTATAAGAGCATCTTTAGTAGATCTACTTACTATATTCCTACCGAAAATGAGCTAGGATAGGAGTGACATAGATTCATTCAATCCCTGTGTATGTGCGCTGTAAAGGCAACGACTTGTCACGATTTGGAATCAGTTATTGGTACAAAATTCTTATCAAATAGACATAAAGTTAGATATTGAATATACAGAAGCCAGGAAATTATGAGTTCAGCAATCAAATCCATTTCACAGAATTGATCTGAATGTCGATGGAGGTCGGCTCCGGCGGGTCGCTGTTGCAATGGGTGCCTTTGTCCGCGAGGCATCAATGTCGTCCTCGTTGCCGGCGGTACGAGTATAATGCGGAAACAATGCGCGGACCACATTCGTGCATCGCGACCGCGACCGTGTCGTGTTCGGCTGCGGCCCGATGTTTGTGCTCATAAAGTGTCATTATGGTAACAGTACCTCTTTGTTGTTTTCGGCGATGCCCGTCTCCCTATTTTCTTCGCTCGCCGTGTAAAAGCTCGGCGCGTCACGGCGAGTTATAACCAAAATGGGTTACGACCGACTCTTGCGAAACTTTTACGGGCCATCGTCTCCGTTGAAATCTCGTTCGGTTTAATGGCCTTCGAATTTTAAGTGCTAAAGAAAGGTAAATCACTTTGACGTGTCTTGAACTTAAATCCGTGATTTGAGAAGGACTCGATGTTTTGGGCTCGTAATAAATGACGACCAGTCGGTAATTTCTTAAAGATATTTCAGATTTTTCTTAATAGTAAATAATTATGGTCGTGTATGATCATTTTATGATTTAAAACGAATACGGTAATGAATTAAAGTTCATTGAAGCGCGATAGGTTTATATCCCGACCGTGAGAAATAACGACTAAACTAAGTACGATCATAGCCAACTGTATTGGTTACCTAATACGAGTATATTTACGTATTGAATCGCCTAGTGATTTGAAGGAATTAGATTAACCCAGTCTTTCTCATCTCTCCTTAACAAACATAGGTAATATAACAATCGCTGTTCTAAATATTTAAATGACATGTCAAAACGTACTAGCGTACCCTTAATTTCTTCGGTCTATAAGCAAAGATGAAGAGTACACGACGTGTCTATGTTCACCCCAAATAGTTAATCAAAGGATCGATACAAATTACAATGTAGTAACGGACTTCGGTTACAACTTGAGCCGTTGTTTATTATTACATAATTCTCCTTTGTACTTTGTCATTGACCTCTTTACTTCGCCTGACTTAGGAATTTCGTTGGAATATTGAGCGAAACCAATTACAAAAATGTATGCCAAACTTGTGTCGTTGATCGGTGTCTTATGACTTCATTAATTGCAAAAAAAAATAGTAACAAGA
Source organism: Aporophyla lueneburgensis (assembly GCA_932294355.1). Classification (NCBI taxonomy): domain Eukaryota; kingdom Metazoa; phylum Arthropoda; class Insecta; order Lepidoptera; family Noctuidae; genus Aporophyla; species Aporophyla lueneburgensis. Next base: position 16,047,124 of record OW028747.1, read on the forward strand.
TCTTTTCAATACCGGTATAATTCCGAATAGGTATGCTTGCATAGCAAGCCCATTGTAATGAGCTTAGCTATAATTCTGGTGATAAGTACTCGATAGCCATATTGATAGACAGCACAAACATTACAATCAATTAATGTGAACGTCTGAAACAATAGAAAGTCTCATCTAACCCACTTTCTTTTCACGTCCTACGTACCCGGAGCAACCCCGATATCGCTTTCTGCTTAAGCAAATTATAAAAGAGTCGAGGTTATTATTAGCATTGTGATTACAGCTATTGTTTGTGAATCATAAAACAATGATTATTGAAAATCATTATGAAGATGTCAGCCACTGATCAAAGTTATAATAACAAACGATAAAAGCACGCTTGAACAAGCAAATATAATGGCCTTAATGATATGGAAGACAATGGGATGGTTCCTCAGGGCGCGCGGGCGCAGCGTCGCGCCTCGCCTGCGCGCAGACGCACTTACGCATTACCACTTGACTGGAACTTGACTCGCTCGAATAGACTTGACGGAGGACCGAAGATATACTGTCCTTTTGTTATACTAATATTTATCAAGATAATCATCTAGGTTCAAATAGTCAACTTCCGTCTTGATAATTCTTTAGAGCAACAAAATAGATTAGTTATTTCTTTTCTTTTTGATTTTGTTTTCATGTACTTTTGTTGTTTTCGCATACATGTAATCTATGTAATATTATAAAACTTGAAATACGTGTAAGTGCTGTGTACACCTGCAAATGACAAATTCACTCTACATTTTATGTTTTATTGTTACAGTATCCCAAAAAATGTATTAGTGAATAAATCGGTTAAGTGCCTTATTTAAATACTTAAATAATAACACATTTCATCCTAGACAAGTTCTCAGCACATAGAGTCGTCAAATTAGTTTAACGATTATTAGTCAACATTGAACACGTGCGCCATTGGAGAAAAAAAATATAATTTATTTCAGTTGATTTATGGTTATTCGTATAGAAAGGGCCGAAGAGGCGTTCAGTCGATTACAGCGGAAGTAGCTCTCAGAGAGAGTCGGGCGGCGCGTGCGCAACACTACGCAGCGGAAGCGGATATGGCAATTGCATTCAATAAATCTACACTGTAACTGAATACTATAAATGGCACTTTAATATTTGCATGATTACTATTAAGATTATATTATATTGTAGCATAAAAATAATTATATGTTTCATAACATAAAAGAAACGTACTTTTTGTATGTAAGTACTTATTACCTACCCCCGTTTAATATAATATTCTTATTAGATCCGTAACATTCAGGTCCATACATAGGTTGTCTGGACTGCTGCGAGGGACGAAATTGCCACCTTGTTTCTAACCTACTTCAAAAAGGAAGAGGTTCTCAAATCGTCTGCGTTTTTGTTTTTTTGTATGTATATTCCGATATTTCTCCGGCAAATGCGGATGTGTTTCTAAAATTTCTTTTTAAGTGGATATGGTGTGCCTCAGAAGAGCTCCCGTATACATTTTATTTACTTTGCTTGGGTATTTTCGAGTGTAAGCCTTTATGAATCCCCGGGCGTCGGGAGTCGATTGCGGACTCCCGGCCACCGTAGGCGCGAGCTTGCGGGTGGCGAGCAATGGGTAGCTCGCCGCCCGGTAAGGACCAAGCTCGGGTCGACGGCGCGTAGTATTCCACGCGCGCCTCAAAGAGATGTCAGCAGCAGTGAAGGGGTCTACTAGGACCGATGCCTGCCGGGGTCGCGAGATTGTTCAAGCGAGATACCGTGACCCCGGCAAATGGGTAACGGAAGGAATACGGGTGGGTTTTAGTCAGTAAAAGTCTGACACGCCCTCCCGCTCCGCCCAGAGCGATAATTTGATGATTTCCCATCCAGAAAAAAAAAAGCCTGTATGAATACGTTTTTAATCCACTTTGTTTATCTAGATGATATTCCATTGCTTCCTGTCACTGTTGCTTACATAGCAAGAGTAGTATACAAATAGGAGTGGTGTAGGTACCATAACTAAGAAGAAAAATAAAGACTGTTTCCAAAAAAAAAAAAACAACAGTCTTCCGAAAAAATTAATACAGACTGAAAAATTACTTTAACTTACGAAGTTGGTGGCAAAGAACTAAAATAAAGATTAATAGATACCAACTTCCGAAAAAGTTATTTTTCAGTTTGTAGTACCTATCTTTTTCGAAAACCGGTGGTTTCTTTCAGAAAAGTTTTTATAAATGGTTCAAGTGAATATATTATTTTGTAGATATTATTTCTTGTTGCATATTAATTCGATTCTAGTCTGTCTAGCTGTTCGTGTAAATATATTTTAACTGAACATGAACACTAACTTTACTTTTCCGTTTGATGCCGGACGTAAAAAATCTTCTTGTGGGTGTCGTAAAAGGCGACTAAGGGATTTACTAGAGAATGGGCAGCAAAGTTATCAATGTATTTTACTACCTTACTGCGATTGCCAACTGGCCTGCCAAGCGGGGCGATAATGGCAAAACCCCCCAAATTGGGAGAGGCCAATGTCCAGCAGTGGACGTCTAATGGCTGAAATGATGATGATGATGAATACTAAAAATAAAGAAGTATGTTTTTCAACAGCACATTATTAAAACCGGTAACATTTGAAGTCGAATGAATGGGTTTACAATTTAACATATTTGATTATATACGTATAAAAGTGATTTATTAATAGGAACAGGTTGTTCGAGTATGGCGCATATTGAATGGCGGTGTAATCAGCGCTATTGAGCGGCCGTCACCTGCAGGACTCGTTGTTATTGTGACTGCGGGGTCCGCGGCATTAGACAGATACGTACAGAAGGCTGGCTCCATGCAACGAGCGAAAATCCACGTACACTTAGATGCGTACGTACGGCGATTTCAAAATAAAGTCGGGACTGTACTTATTTCCGCTGTACGTAGAGGCGTGACTATGTGTTTGTCTGTTTTCGCTCGTTGTATTAATACAACCGTATTAGTCGACCTTCTGTAATTATCTATATTGTGGTTCGAAGTAGTCGGGGCTGAATGACGCCGTGGGCCATGCCTTAGCCGTGTTGCGTCGGGGTGCCCCGCTAGGGTCGCCGACAATCATGTACTTCATAAACTGTCTCGAAGTTTCAGCAATTTATGACTGTTTATTGGAATTCGAATTTTTCAAGTTAAATATTAATTAAACTATTTTATGAGATGCTGCTGCGCTGTTTGTTCTTTTTCGGTTTTGTAAACTTAACGGATCTGCTACGCCTACGCCTCGGAGCTGCTACGCACCCGTTTCGTAGATGCTATGCAACCACGTGGCAAACGTATTATACATACAACCGCTACGATTTAGCTACTTCAATACGCCGGATTAACTACAACAACAACGCTACGCAACCGCTTCTTAGACGCTACGGGAGTACGACGCAAACGCAATGCAACTACTACGGGAACGCTACGCTTTTGCTACGATGCTTCCGCTACACCAGGTTTAGAGAAACGCTACGCTGCCGTTATGTAGATACTACGGAACTACGAAGCAGACGAAATGTCACCGCTACGGAAACGCTACGCATCCTTCACGACAGCTCCTTGGCAACTGCTACGCTCAAGTTAAGCACACTCTGCGAAAACGGTGAACGCAAGCATGAGACCGCTACTCAATCCGCAATCTTACATCTTTTTTTGGAACATATTCTTTTAACTAGTCGTTTTAGCAATATTCTTTCGTATCAAACGTCGTTTACATTAATCGTATAATCTCATTAACCTCTAAGTCCCTGAGATACAACATTTGGTATTGACACAATGGTTTTTTAATTGTGTCTGTAATTACGGTAATTGACTGGTTAAATATTTCTTTTGTTATTTATTTTTCAATGACACACTGGGCAAATGTGGTCACCTTCATGTTCAGATCCTATTCATTTTATGATAAAAGCGGTCCCTAAACCCCAACCAATAGATTTGTTAAGGAACCGGTTGATGTGTTTATTTTCAGCTACATTAGGTACAGGAAAAGAGTTTATGTAACACAATTACTGAAGAATTGTCTTTCTCCAGTAGATTGACGACAGCATAACATTACATCACATAGATGAGTATGTACCACGTTTAGACAGTTATGTTTTTTTTTTACATATTGCCATCAACCGGGTACGAACAGTGCCGGATTAGCCATGTAGCAGGAGGCAGCAAATGCTACGGGCCCCGCGACTTGGGGGGGCCCCGCGCCTGTGCAAATAAAGAAACTACAAATCAAAGAAATTGTAAGCCACCCAGTAGTAATTCTTAGTGAGCGCTGGCCATACTGTAATTATTGTACAGGTACGTAGCTAGAGCCCTAAAATAAATATACGTATAAAAAAATGTACATTATTATGCCACAAGTTGGCAACGCCAAAATACTTATTAAGAGAATCCCCTAATAATGATTGAATTCGATTCAAGCTGATATAACCAAACCACGAGAAATAGTTTTTAAATGATAACCAATAAGAAAATAGCAAAATGCATACTTCATTTGATAAGCCTAATTCAACAATAACATGAGTTTATTATTTTTCTTTAAAGAGTGTTTTTATTACTGGACTGTTTACATCGTGTTAAAGTTTCTTAGTTTTTACGTACTTGCTTTTGTGTTAGGTAGTATTTCTGTTTTGCCGATCCCCGTGGACTTATATAAACTCTTTATAACATGTATTACTGTTTCATAACAGTAAAAGTGTACTAGATATATATTACGTTCGTTGCATCTCTGTTCACGATAAAATATCAAAGATTTATGATCGTTTGGCATACCTACAGTATTCAATTAGACTGAATTTTGAATTACGTCGTTATTCTCACAAACCAGCGATATGTCATTTTGCAAAAGTTTTGGAGCAACCTAAGTAATCAAAAGTCCCCTCTTTGAGGAGTGGATAGAGAGGCGCCACGGCATCCTCACCTTCCGCCTAACGCAGGTCTTCACCTGGCATGGGTGCTATGGGGGGTTCAAGTTCAGGATAAAGCGGGAGGAAACGCCCGGGTGTTTCCATTGCGAGGATCGTCTGGAGGACACGGTGGAGCATACGGTGGAGGTGTGCCCTGCTTTTTTTTGTGGGTGGGATATCATCATTTGAAGTCTCCCGCTCTTGGGCGGAGCGGGAGGGCGTGTTAGACTTTTACTGACTAAAACCCATCCGTGTTCCTTCAGTTGCCCATGTGCCAGGGCCACGGTATCTCTTTCGAACAAATCTTGCCACCCTGGCAGGCATCGGTCCTTGCGGACCCTTTCAGTTGTTGCTGATATCTCATTGAGGCGCGCGTTGAAATATTGTTACGCATTTACTAGAGTTCGATGATCACAAACTGCAGCGGAGAACGTTCTTTTTCAACATCAAAACGAATTAAAAATGTCTTAAGCAACACAATGGGTCAATAACGTTTGAATGACCTCCCTATAAAAAGCATAGAAAATGATTTACTCAGAAATATTGATTTGACGAGTGTTATTTTTAAAGTTGCTTACATTAAATCACGAAAAGCGTTTTTCTAAATGTTTTGTTTCATTTATATCCTTTTTAATAGGTAATGCAACTCAAGGGGCCCCCATCCTCCTGTCAGGGTGGCAAGATTGTTCGAAAGAGACACCGTGACCCTGGCACATGGGCAACTGAAGGAACACGGGTGGGTTTTAGTCAGTGTCTGACACGCCCTCCCGCTCCACCCAAGAGCGGGAGACGTAATTTGATGATTTCCCATCCAAAAAAAAGGGGTCTCCATCCTGCCAGGATCGCGAGATCTGTTCGAAAGAGTTACCGTGGCCCTGGCATATGGGCAACTGAAGGAACACGGGTGGGTTTTAGTCAGAAAAAGTCTGACATGCTCTTCCGCTCCACCCTAGAGCGGGAGACGCCATTTGACGATTTCCCCACCCACAAAACAAAAACGGCCCCCATCACACTTTTGCTACGGGCCCCGCGCTGGCTTTATCCGGCATTGGGTACGAACGTCGTATAGCAACTGATAAATTCCTAATAAAAACACTTAACCGACCGGTTAATCGAACCCGGACCTCATGCTTAGCAGTAACTCTTGCGACCACTAGACCAAGCAGTCAAAGTAGGCAGTAATTGATGACTTTTGTAAATCATACTCAGAACATTAGCAATTATTTTACTGATTTATTTCAACAATCCGAAAGCCAATTCCCATATTTATTAAAGTTCGCAACTCATTCCTAATCCGTCAAAAAGTATTTTATTTACATAAAACTTTGACTTGTTATTGATTTTCACTGAATAACAAGAGCAGTGTCAACCCATTGGTAACAACCGTGACTTACCGAGCTGTAGTAGATCGTAGGTTCGAACCCAGTCCACCGCTTAAAGGTAAAATTAAGGTCTTACATCAATTTATAAATCTTTCTTTTAAATAAATTTGAATATTCGCGATTGTATATAGGCATACCGTGAGAGAGCGGTGGTGGCGCAGTAGTAACGACTGCGACTTACGAGTTGTAGGACATAGGTTTGAACCCAAACAGGTTCTTTTCTTTGTGTACATTATTTTATCACCGCCATTCTCATAACGGTGAAAGAATACATCGTGAGGAAGCCGGCATGTCCTAGTACGAATCAAAGGTACCTACATATATGACATCTACCAACCTGCACTGGGCCTACGTGGTGTCAGCTATTACGGCCCATTCCCTCTCACTGAGAGTAAAGCTTCTGTCCCATCAGCGAGCGGGAACATTATAGGCTGGTTATGTTGAGATTGCAACTTAAGTTTGATAACTCAACTAGCTTCTGCCCGCGACTTTGTCCGCGTCAAATTTTTGCTCCCCTGACCCTTCCCGTCGCGTCGCATCGATTTGCCTGCTAGTTTTCGTCCATTTTTCGTTGCTGCTCGCTCCTTTTGAGTTATAGTGAGTCAACCTTAAAAGATAGACATATGCTCTCGCGGACTTTTTTTTAGAACTTTTTAAAAGGAACAATTCCGTCATACATAATTTTTGAGTTACTTTAACCGTTTACGCAGCGCACGCAACGGAAACTCTCAAAAGGAATGAATTTCCCCGTTTTTGCAACATTTTTCATTACTGTTCCGCTTCTCTTAGTTGTAGCGTGATGTTATATAGCCTATAGCCTTCCTCGATAAATAGTCTATCCAACACAAAAATAATTTTTCAATTTGGACCAGTAGTTCCTGAGATTAGCGCGTTCAATCAAACAAACAAACAAACAAACAAATTCTTCAGCTTTATAATATTAAGTATAGATTAATGTGAGACCAACAAAACGAGTAATCATGTAGAATCAGTTTTGCGTAAACAGCCGAATGTAGAATAAATATATGGTATACGTGAATACTTCTGCTTAGGAACATAATATATGTTCTTACGAAAGAGAGATGTATAAAGCTAAAGGATTCCATACAAGCGTTTGGAATCCAATAATTAAACGAATGAATGCCATGTGTATGTGTGTGTGTGTAATGGGTTTGTAATTCCAAACCCGAATAGCAGAAGTAACAAACAGACCGTCTTACAGGTACACACTTCCGTCAAATCTCAATGTATGTTCGGTTCACAATCGTTTCGCTGTATTCGTGACGATGACGCTCAAAACTGAAATAAGATCCGCCGATAAATCGTAGGATAAGTTGCGCAAGCGCGCCGGATATCGCGCCATGACCGGAAACACTTGTTTGTGCGTACTCGCAGGTAGGTTCCAATTGTCGCCACGTACACATACGTACATGCCCACGGGAGGAGGGCCGCGGGACCCTTTACATGAACACGTGCATGCCTGTACGTACTCACCGTAATCCCCTCACTGAGATCCGGATTTTATTGCGTCGTTCTACTTTGAATGTTTACAAAGTCTTTCACATAACTAGGTACTCGCTGTCGAACAATGAAGACTATGTGATGTGACCTACTCTGAAGTTACCTCACACATCTACTTTACTTCACAGGTCTACCAAATTATGAAAATGGATCATTATTTTATTTTTTACAACCCGTTGCCAATTCCGAATCTTTTGTAGTTTCAATTAAAAAAATGCTGAATGCTGAATTATTTTGCACCGAGAGAGTACACGGTGTGCCACCTATTACATCAATGTTTTAATTCTTCGTACCTTTAACGAAATATATCAAGATAATTTACTACGACGCAGTTCTATAAACAATGTATAACAAGTTTAGGACAGAATGAGGACACACCGGCCAATCTACGAACTTCTCGTTACATCACTTACGACAAATAATAATATATCAAGTTGTTCACAGATATTATTAATCAAACAATAGGCATTCCGTGAAACAGTGTGTCGGCGAGATGGGCGATAAGGGTCCGGTACTCCGGTAGCGCGCAAACGACTCCCGGTGCGCCCGCGCCGCACTGCATTGATTCAGACGCAACGAGTATTTCATGTTTATAGTTGAATGGTTCAGAATAATTGAAGAAGTTATTTATAAGTTTCCTCTTTAGAAGCGAATCGTGTGCGCGATCGGAGCCGGATGCCGCCACCCTTCGGAGGGCATGCCTTCACAAAGGCATTTAGTCTATTTAAAGACATCCTGCTTAGTGCGGGGGCCCGAGTCCGCTCTCGCACGTGCGTCAAGTGTCCTGCGCCCGCCGACCTGTCAATTACTGTCACCCTCACCTATCTGTGAGCTCGCTGCGTCTGTCTCCGCTGATAAACCGACGGAGTCCATCATTTTGAATAGCTTTGCTTAGCACAAAGTGCCAGTCCACAGGTTTTCACTCAATCATGCGTACATTCAAGATATAAAATCAGATTATGCAGGTACTATTTACATACATGAGGCAAAGATATTTTCCCATAAAAGTCGTTAAACAATGATGTCTTCAGGAAATTAACTCGATAGGTATCCTGTTTCGCTCAATCAAACACAATATTGCTCAACGACGGCTAAATTTATCGAAGGAGTATATCTGACAATATAATGGAGTTGGAAACAATACTGAGCGATTATAAAGAGCAGTGGAGCGAAGATTATGGCGTTCGCATGAGACAAGCACAGGCGCGGCCGGCGGCCGACCGCGGCGGCTAATGGCTCGGAGCAGTCGGAGCAGGCAGCAGCCAGCCACTTGTACCGAGCACCACTTTCATCCATAACATCACTTGACGAACTCATCGATACAACAAGCTTTTTATGACTATTTCGATATTTCACGTTACTGTGAAATATGGTATGTAAAATATTCTGTGAAGTGTAAGAAATGACATGCGCTGTATAATTTTATCCGCTTCTGAATACATTGTTGTTGTTCAAGGTGCATGCGTTAATTTTTTTATGTAGGTACCTACGTACGTCACCATTTAGTTAGTTCAACATTTTAATGTAGGTAATGTTTTTCCTTGCATGGGTAAATGAGAGACAGAAAATTAAACCTCGTTTAAAAAAAAATGAGATGAGAACTAAACTATTCATTCATCCTGTTAAATCCTCAATGTACCTGCTGAAATGGTAAACATGTAAATCATAGCTCATAAACATGAAGCAGAAAAGCTTTGGGATAGTATACGATATGTAGTGACTAACAAGCGCACGTACCATAAAATTTAAATATCATTGTAAGGAAATCGTACACCGGCTGATATCGCGAACAAGATCGCCCTGCTCGTAGATACATCTATCTGTTTATTGTTTATTTTATTGGCAATGTCTCTCTGATCTAACAGGACATCAATACATATCGTAAAATCGGCAAACGTTATAAATCATCATCATAAGCCAGTCACTAAGCTTCGTAAAATACGATATTGTTCCATTACCGCTCGTACTTGCTATATCTACTTATATACCAGTGAATCACGAAACTGTAAAATAATAACAACAAACGTATGTTTATGCATAGGTATTACAAAGTTCTTTTAAACATCTGTGACTTTATTACATAATCGGGAAAGCTGAAACTGGATACACTGTTGTTTATACTTTGGTATAAGAAAATACCTATAGGTATCAGTGTTGGTAAACACAAGTATTTTATATTTACTTATTACATAACAACAAGTGTCTGAAAAGTCATCGTAAAATACGGATGTAATCATTTTTTTAATTGGGTTTGAACAAGTTCTACTTATCTTTATCATCATTTTCGTAGAAATTCAAATTACCGGCATCAACGCAATATGATTCGCTAACGCAGGCGTGAAAAATAATGTTATAGTTAAATACGCAACTTGCATTTTGTTAATGGTTACCTCAGTTTATCATAATAGGTAGCCAATATCAGAATAAGTTACTAAACCAGAATGTTCCAATTAAGCAATCAAAATCAAACGAAAAGCGTGAAATTGAGAAGTTCATTAGCCTAAAGTAATCTAGAGTCGTTTTATGTTGCAGAATTCTGTTGTATTGAACGCGGAGGGATTGTGAGGAGTTCTATACAACAGTGTGTAGGAGGTCGTCACCTGCGCGGGCGCTTCCCGAAGTGCGAGTCACACAAGGCGACCTCATATTGTCCCACGTAAGCGTCGCACCGCACGGTGACAACCCTCCTTTACATCAAACAGAACGTTGACCCCGGCGCGCAGCTTGCTCCCCTCATGAAATTCAAAAATATCGGAACCATATGTTCTTGACCTTTCTCTTACTTTTACCGAGCTTAGTGAAAATAACGATCTCTTCCGATCGGTATCACATGGCAGGGATTTTGTAGGTACATTGTTAAAAAAAAACTCAGGTGTGTCATGAACTCATATCTGGAAACAAGTTTTTCAATAAAAGAAGTTTCTAGTAGGTAGTAATGCAGAATTGAAACGATATATCTATATCAACTTATTTTAAGACAGCATTTATTAATAACCCTACGAGCCAATAATTTATTATGATCCTACCAATGGAGATAATTTATGAATATCAACGTAAATATACCTATGTTTCTATGAAGTAAGTAAAGCTTAGCAACGGAATTTACTTGCTCTCAGTACTTCTGCTACAAACACTTTCCATGTTAACATTTTCTTCATTTCTTCGTGGAAAATGGGAGAAAAACATCAAGAAGTGTCCTTAATTTTTTGGCATATTAGTCGATTCGCTTGAATTTACTGACTGGATTCGGGTGAATCGATACAAATCAAAAATACATTATTTTCTATAGGCGACTCGCTTGACGTTAATTTATTTGTGGGTGAATCGACAGCTCTATAAATCGTTTTAAGCAGATGGCACGTTTTGAATTATACGCACTTGTTGATTCGCCGAAAAATAAATTTACTACGTGCGAATCATCTATCGAAAATGATAAATTATTTAAAAAGTGTCAATTTGCCTGATTCGTGCGAGTAAATTCGAGACAACAGACTACTAAGTACAAAATTTACTAAGTTTTTACAGCAAATTTCATTTAATTCATAATACGATATTAAAACAACAATAATTGTTAAATAAAAACCACATAAATAACAATGACAGCCAACCTGTAATGATCGTGTAACTGCAGAAGCCTTCAAATCAATTATATGGTGGCCAGACTGTGGTTATGTAGTAATTGAAACATACAACACCATAATTTGTTGATTAAAGTAATGGTGGGTACGCCGTAGATTTCAATTTTCTCACATAGTTAAACCGTTTTCTACCATTCCTATTGATTATGGGATAAATAGATAATTTGACAAAAGTATCACACGAATGTTTTAAGCTTTGTTTGGTCGTGTACCCGTGTTTATTTATTAAGGGGTTTACGAATAAATAGGTTATAGTTTTTTTTTTGTTTCAAATAATCATAAAAAGGCTTTCATTCATTTGGAAGTAATGTACGCATTCTTTCATTACTCTCCAACAAATCGCAAAGTGTAAGTACACATACCGATACCGAACGAAGCTATAAGAAAAACTCAAGATTCTTTCTTATTTGGCTTGACTCAGTAAAGACAAAATAAACGTCCATCATTTTAGTAAAATAAAAACACCCGATCATGTCTTTTCAGGCCGAAATTATCCTTTACCATAGTCAGAAGCAAGCTAATTCGTCGGCTAGTATGGTATGTTCGCGGGGAATACGTGACATGCGTATGCACATGATTGTTCGACCGGTTCCCTGCACATGCCTACCTACTTACCTACCTACGTACATGCCAAATAATGTAAACTAATTACTCGGTGACATAACATCTCATTAAGCAACATATGTATAAATAGGTATAATTTTTATTTGTTTACAAAATTAGGTAAACATGTATTACTAACTCGTAGATATATTGATATAATTGAGTATAACAACGACATGCAAGATTGTTGTTATATTATTGTCTACCAGCCCAGCCATAAGCTAATCAGCAATATATTCAAGCAAAGCATAATCAGCCTATAATGTTCCCAATGCACAAGACCCCTGTCTGTGAGAGGGAGCGGGCCGTAATCCACTACGCGGGCTCAGTGCGGGTTGGTAGATGTCACATGCCTACGAATTTTTGGTTCCGGACATGCCGCATGCCAGTTTCCTCACGATGCTTTTCTTCACCGTTATGAGAGCGGTGGTAATTTAAAAAAATACACGAAGTTTTGCTGGTAATGTCTAGGTTCGAAACTACTACCAACATCTCGTAAGTAGCGGTACCTCTGGGCCACTACTGGTCACAATATTCAAGCATAGCTTCTAAAAAGTCCTAGCTCCACATTATATATGCAGCAGCTCCGAACACAATAATAATATACTGACTCTATACTCATACCTATTGCAGTTTGACATTTTTGTAACAATGCCTAACGATCCTATTCTTAGAATGCAGCTCTGACATTGTTTCCGGCATCCATTACGTAAGTAAATCAATCGAGTTCAAATATCGCACAGGCCATCTCATTTTCTAATCGAGTCACTTGCATAATTGGACCGATTTGCACAGTAGTGGCCGCATCGGGCACGGGCAGGCTTCGGCGAGCTCAGCCGGCGCTTGCGCAATCATAATAATCGATGCTCCACCGATGAAACAGTGAAATCAATGCTGCGACGGCGACGTCAAGTTACCGCATCGCTTGCTCTATATCCACTGACATCATAACTTAATCAGATCTCATTAGTTCAGGTTCGCATTAGGCAATCATTATTGGAAAATTATTAAACCTACTTAATAGTAACAAAATGCTGCTTAACTCCTGTGTAAATACGAGTTAAACAACATTTAAATATGTTAACCAACGGAATAAGCGAGAGACAGGTTTGATGAATGCCTATTGAATTTTGTCAAGAGTGTTGACTGAACGAGCACAAAGACAAAATACGTAGTTTTTACGACGTATAATAAGATGTTGGTATTTTCCAAATAATATAGTAAACGGAGTTACAAATACATTCGTAAGAAACATGGGTAGTTAACGTCAAGGTGGAGTGGTACACTGGGACAGTGGTCGCGGGGCGAGCCGCCGCACCCTCAGGAGCTGCGCAAGCGGCGTTGTTTCTTGTGATTTAATTGTACCACACAGACGGTGACTCGCAACTGGCCTGTTTCGAGTCGCTGCACAATTTCTCGCCACTTGGCAGCTACAAGTGTATGCGAACCTATACTATTTGCATGTCACATTCAATCACTTCAATTTGCCTACAGCCGCTTGCTTGTAAAACGCCATTAGCATTAGATAGAGTTAATTAGATCGATATCTTAAGGTGATTAATAGTCTATTTATATTTAAGTTAGGTATAACTCAGGTTTAATTTAGTATACCATGTTGAAATTGAAAGTATTTTCTTAAAATAATTCACAAGTAGAAATTACACATAATGTAAATTTTGTGGTGCAGCGTAGCGATCAATATTCGCTCAACATTCAGATGCTGTAGGACGCACTAATTGAGACACAGCTACAATATCCGCCCCATGTTTATGACTCCCATATAGCAAGCTATCAAATAAATTCCGAACATGTAGGAGATACGGCCTCGCGTGTAGCGATTATAAGAACCTCATTTTGTTATCTCAGCATCATCCAGACATAATGTAACATTATAGAATAGTTACGTAGGATCACAGTGGCCGGTAGTCCGAAGAGACCAGTATGTATAAACTAGCATGAAGGTAGTGTGTCAGAGTGTGTCGGGCGCTGATGCGCTGGTGCGCTTCGGACAGCGGGTAGGTAGATAACTTATTAGGGTTGGTTCGCAGATTGCGTGAATGCGTTCACTTCACGGTCGCGTTGCCTTTGTTGGTGCACCGCGCTGGGTGGGCCGCTCTATCGCATGCTCCACATTGCTCGCCGCAGGTACCACTGTACCACAGCGCACCGCTGCATCGCACCACACACCACGAACATAAATACGCAGACAATACGTTTTACGCAATTTGTTTCGCTTTCTTAGATCGGGATTACGACCGATAATCACGAGACTCTCTTTTCCCTTTGTCACTCATTCCTATGAATCGTAGAGGTTAATTTAGTAGGCAAGACAGTGTCTATGAAGATGTACGGCACCAGCATCCACCTTGTTCATCATCTACTTTTAACTCTACACAACTCTAACATAGTACCTTATGAAGTAAAGACCAGGATCAGGAAACCAACGCAGCAACAATACAAATTGGATGATTTTGAATCACCTCCGCAGCGATTTATGAATCAGCGATAATGTTGTTTAAGCTTTGGGAGTAAGTATAAAACAATGTTAAATTATGCTATCGTAGTAACATGGCGTTTTGTCTGAGAAATAAACTAGACACAGATTATTTGAGTTGTCTTTATAGCCAACCGGTATTATGACTCAGCCATGATTGTTTAATTCAGTGCTTCTAAACGTGTCGTGGCTCGTGGCTCGTGGCGCATGCGCCCAGTCACTACTACTACTTTGATTCATAAGCTTGCGCAGATATTAGTTTACTTTGTATTTAGTCAATTAATATTTAGCGGAATTCGGCTTGAGTTTTACTGTGCCTTAGGGTTGATTCTACAAGCGATGTTGAATAAATTAACAACTTCAAGTATGGTCTTATCAATTTTTACATACTTAGATATACCTATAGTTCATAGAACATCATGCTTTTTACGTGCCTAGTGAAGTTAGTGGTGGTTTCTCTACTTCCATGTTAAAAATATATCTATAGTTAGAGAATTGAAAAGAGGCGACCACACGTCACCTAAACTAGAAGATAATCGCGGGGCATGTACCTGTTGCGTTGCGCACTCCTTTCATGGAATATTGTTCTTGTTATAGAGAGCACACGACACAAAGCGGGTTTATCTGGACGCATTATGAGAAGCATCTCCGCTCCCAGATCGCGCGATAATACTCGTCGTCGTCGACTCACAAAAGCGGCGCTGCGCGGCGCGGCGGCAGGCGCACGATGCATAGTGGTACGACGCGGCGGAGGAGCGCGGTGCGGGCGGCTGCGACCGATGTAAGGTGATCTCGAGCCGAGCTGACCTTTGTGCATTACGGGCAACCGCCGTCGATCTTCTTTGTGTCGCGGCTTGCTTGTCAGCGTCCTCGCAAGAAGGAACTTTGTTGTCTTTCTCGAAAAGAAAGTAGGTAGAGATATCGATGTAAGCATTGTTCCGCCTTCGAGTTAATTCAATATAGTGCTGCTGTCTATCGAACGCCATTTTTGTTTAACATTTGAATAGGTCTTATTGTGCTCGCTGTTTGGCGTTCTGAATAGAGAGCAGGTGTGTCTTAGGAGGTTTACGGTCGCTGATCTCTGACGTCTCGTAAGTTCGTAACCTGAACATTATTCATAGCTCGGTTCGGGCTTTTCAACTTTAACTGATCGAAAGTTCGTGGACCGGTATCAGATTTAACAATACTAAAATACGCAACTGAATAGTTAATTACTTTATTATCTTGACTTTGATTGTGGCACAAACAGTGGAAACTTGTTTGCATGAACTGTACAAAAGCTAAAAAGCCATTAATATCTATCTAATCGCTTATCTACTTTATAACAACAATCGTATAAATCATGGTCGGAATAATAACGTAGCAAGAAAGCGATTTGGTGACTAAAATTAAGGGAAGTTAGTAAGCTATTGTGAAATAATAAAACGATGAAATGCCATTGGAGATTACCATTTATATGGTCACCCGCTTCAAATGAGCGATGAAGAACTGAGATGTGTCATCGGATTTTACTATAGAGAGCGACATGTTGTCAAATGTGGGACTTTGTTGCGCGTGAGATAGTCGCGGCGCGGCGGCGTTGCGTGGCCAAGCATTCATATAAAGGCTTACTAACTTCATTCATATGGGAATGAGCGAAGGCTTTAGTTCTATTGATTTTTTTCATTTTACGAAGTTTTAACTTGTTGAATTCAGACAATTGTGTGATTAGTAAGCGTTGTCTTGTCACGTCACTAATCTAATGTTGACTAGCATAATTTACATCACAGAGATATGCTAATCTCGCGAATACTGCATGAGCATGGCCATAGCTATAACCATTAGCATAGTGGACAATAACAAATTGAGTATGCAAGGAAAGTGTTATTAAAGCGTAGTAATTCTGTATACTCAGCAGTTTCCTATAATTCAAAAACTTTAACAGAGTAGCATTCAAACGAAAGTTAAGAATCTTATTAAAGGAAGTTCAAATGTGCGTTTAATTAAGGTATTTAAACATTTCTTCCTATTAAAACTATAAAAACTAATGTATCTCCTAGGGACGGTTCCCGTGGTCTGCAGATGGCGCTCGCTCGCACGGGCCCGCAGGCCGCTCGTCCGCCTCAGCTAGGTGAGCAATGACAGATGTGCCAATTTAGCCCGTGTCACCTCGCCCGCCTTCCTACAACAACTATTAACTTCGTCTGTATAGGAAACGGTCAGCTGGCATATTTTTTGTACCAATCTGGATCAGTTGGTCGAATTTTATGCGTCTGCTGACCCATATGTCTCGTAAACGTAACGAATTTCGACACACCAATATAATAATTATACGGTATATAAATTAAAAGAAACCAGGCCATTACTGAATATTAAAACTTATGAAGGAATTAAGAATCACCTGCTAAATTGGGAAAACAAGCAATTGAGGACATGACTACCTGAAGAGATTTATCAAAAAATTAATTAACGCTCTAGAGGAAATTAAACATTGCAAAATTATGCCGTATTAATTATCGATATTCCATGTTTCCATCCACGTGAAAGCCTTGAAATAAATGAAACACCTTCTGAACAAAAAAAAAACAGACTCGACAAACAATAAGAGGCACTTATAACCGTTTAAAGAATTACTTACATTCGCTTATATGCATAGCACGACATTACAATGTAAGTAGGTAGTCGTGTACATACGTATGTACGTACGCAACACGGGTACACGGCTCACACTGTTCGGGCTGTTCGGAGGGACACGCCACAAAGTATTCCATGAATGTGTAATCAGAGAGTTTATTGATCGTGGCAAGATTAACACCACTCCGCATTGTCTGAGTTGGCACGTCTTAAATTTTCCCTTTTTGTGCCAATAACTTAAGGAATTCACGAATTAATTTTTTTTCTTCACCTTTATGAATGTCGTCGTTTATCACAACTGGAAAGAAATATTCCTCCTTATGTTGCGCTTTCGTAACCGCTTTTCAATTGTAAATTGTGATGTTTTACGACTATCTTTCGTACCCAAAATAGAATACCTTTACTTAAACATAAATACATCGAGTGTGACCTCGCTGACACGACGAGGAAGTAGGTACTTACCACCGAACTTGAGGGATTTTACTTATATAAATTAATGTCGAAATACCGCTTAAAAAAAGAGAAATTTATTCAATTAAATACTAAAATAGCCACGTTAAGAATCGAACTGTTAAATAATCTTAGAATAAATCAGGGCAACGCGATGTGAAGTGCAGCTACATACACACGAGAATATATGCGAGTGCAGCATGGGAGGATCGCTCGTTACATAATTGCAGCGCCACGGAAGGGCGCTCAGCGCACATGCGCATCCTGCGAGCACGTGCCGTCCACGCGGCCGGAAGTGCCTCGCATCGACCCACTTACCACGACCTTCGCGTATTTCTATGCTATTTATTTATCCCACTACTTGTACTACAACTTTGTTACTTTCGCCAGCCCAATAGAGCACGCGCCAAATACACCGTGTGCTTGCAACAGAGCTGTGGTCGGTTAGTCGTAACCAGCCAATGTCATTGTCAATACCTGCCTCTGAGATCAGCAACTGCTATCCGCTATAAACAAATCGAGACGTGATTTACGATGTTATAGCAAACTGGAACATCTACTTCTACATAACACAACGATTTCCAAATTAAATAGGTACCAATACTGGGTACTTTACGTAGATATTAAATTCGTTGAGGCCAATTCTATCTATTGCAATAACTGCAATACCGATATATTCATTATGACTTTTTACATTTACAATAAGTTCAAGTTTATTTACTGCCATCTTACTATAATGCAATGGGAATTTTATTATCTACATGTGAAAATACACATCGGACATGATTGACACTTCAGGGTTGCATCAAGTTATTGTACGCTAAGTTTAATAATAAAAATCGTATCTACGTGTTATTTGCATAGGCACTGTTGACTGAACTTAGGTACGTCGATAAGGCTTGGACAGGTTGTGGGGGCTTATCTGTTGGCGAGGACATCCGCACGTTGTTCGGACGTGCGTTATCCAAGTAACACAGTTTTATTATCGCGCATCCCCGTCTTCATCGCGATCACATCGACGTATCGGTGACCACGTGATAAAATGCTCATTTCAAATCAACATCGCATTTGAAACACGGAAGTTTGTGTCATATCAAGGGCAACAGAGACAATGATGTTACCAAAGATAAAATAAAAGCTTATGTTGCTCTCTTTTATGTTATGGGTCATACAAGACTGCGAACGATATCATCATGGTGCACTGTACCGTTTCATAAAGATTGCAATCACTTAAGCAATAAGCAGGACAAGTGTTTCACCCATCGTCGTCCCAGAGCACCACAGTCACAACCTCCTTTGAAATAATTGCTTCGTAAAGGCTTTTTCTGTTTTGTAATTGTTGTTACGTTTGAATTTCATTTAATGAAATAGCAATGCATCTAAATCGAATCTTCGTATTTCTGTTCTGTGCTCTTGATTATAGATCTGTTTGTTGCATGCACGTACTGTATACTGTAACAAGTAAACCTAGTTTTCTTTCTTATTTTAAGTGCATTATATAAGTAGACTGCTTACCGTGCGGGCTGCAGCCTAATGTCGCGTGATTCTTTGGTCTCGTGAGCCTCATATTTTGACGAAATGCATGATTTTGGTTTAAGTAGTATAAAACGTGAATATGGAAATATATAATGTAGTGTAAAACACCCAGTAGACAGCCTTTTGGAGAATACAAAAAACGAATCGAACATTATATAAAAAAACAAAATAGGCGCTTTTCTACAGTAGTCAGCCAGTTAAAACCTGCTAGGTCAGCCTTTGCGTCGTTTTACTAAGATCAATTTGTCAGTCGCTTATTAATATTTGATTGAGAATAATTAATAGTACTTCAGTATCGCATCATCCCTAGGTTAGGTACCATTTCATTTCAGGACAACTATGAACAAATGGCCTCTTTTCTTCTGAAATATTATTTTGAACATTTGTTTGTTTTAAAACGATTCCACTGTTTGAAAAAGCTAACCATCAGCCTATTTCGTCATCTTCTTCGTCTATGAGTAGTGGGTTGATAAGGAGACGCAGCATTTCCAGAACCCTCAAATGAAGAAATCTTGAAAAATCCAGCGTAGGTCGAGCTTTATCTTCATACCATCTGTAATGTAATGACTGCCATAGCATTCAATGGTCTTCCGAAGAGCGTTGAATTGGATATCAAACATAATGTTTTTTTAAACAAAGAGAAACTGTAGTTTAAAATGTTATTTAATAACATAAATATTAGTGTTTTTTGGGCCTTAGAGTTTAATTTTCTATCACATCTTATGAGACCGACTACTGCATTTGCAGACCAGAGTATCTTTAATACAGTCAAAGTGTTCGGAATGATGCCGCTTCACAGGAAAGAGTAATTAAACAATAAGATATTATACAATCAAGTGATAGTAATTGTGTACTTTAAGCAATATCTGTTTTATTAATAGCGAAATTGATCTTGAACAGGCGTTTTTTAGGGTTCCGTTGCCAAATGGCAAAAAACGGAACCCTTATAGATTCGTCATGTCTGTCTGTCTGTCTGTCGGTCTGTCTGTCTGTCTGTCTGTCTGTCTGTCTGTCCGTGTATGTCACAGCCACTTTTCTCCGAAACTATAAGAGATATGTTGTTGAAACTTGGTAAGTAGATGTATTCTGTATACCGCATTAAGATTTTTACACAACAATAGAAAAAAAACAATAAATTTTGGGGTTCCCCATACATAGAACTGAAACTCAAAAAAAAATTTTTCATCAAACCCATACGTGTAGGGTATCTATGAATAGGTCTTCAAAAATGGTATTGAGGTTTCTAACATCATTTCTTTCTAAACTGAATAGTTTGCGCGAGAGACACTTCCAAAGTGGTAAAATGTGTGTCCCCCCCCCCCGTAACTTCTAAAGTAAGAGAATGATAAAACTAAAAAAAATATATGATGTACATAACCATGTAAACTTCCAACGAAAATTGGTTTGAACGAAATCCACTAAGTAGTTTTTTTTTAATACGTCATAAATCGTAAATCGCAATTTACCTTCCATTCAATCAACTCAAATATAAAAAAAAAACATTTAATTTCATAAACATAAACCTTACGAATAAACCGAGGATACCTACAGGTTTGTACGGAACCCTCGGTGCGCGAGTCCGACTCGCACTTGGCCGGTTTTTTTTTTTTGTGGGTGGGAAATCATCAAATAACTTCTCCCGCTCTAGGGTGGAGCGGAAGGGCGTGTCAGACTTTTACTGACTAAAACCCACCCGTGTTCCTTCAGTTACCCATATACCAGGGCCACGGTAACTCTCAAGGGGCTAACTACCGATTCAAGGCTGATTACTGGGTGTGTCACCCTAGTAGTTGGTACAATATACTGGTACAGTGAATAATCAGATGAGACGACGCAAACTAAGCATAACCTGTATAGACTTATTGCAGATCTGTGCATATTTTTTATTATTATAAACACGTGAGCTCAGAGGACTTTAACCTAGTTTAACCCTATTAACAAAGTAATACATTTTTTAAGGGTCTGCTTTATGAATGAATATCAAAAATCAGACATAAATATGGTATATCTGTCTTGAGTTTATCACTCAAGACAGACCTCCAGCTTTATGTAAAACTAAGTAGAAGTTACCTCTACAATCGTTTTATCAAATCACTTTTGTAACAATTACGCAACACGTGAAATAACAAAGAAGTCCACAGGTAAACTAAACAACACCATTTGTCATGGTTAACTGGAAACACAACAGTGCGATTGTTCCTCTTTAAACCTTGAACAGAACCTGTTCGAGAGCAGCGTCGGATTTTTTTCCAAAATCTCCTTTTATTCGTATTCAAAAAGCTTAATGGAATTTCGCATTGCGCCAGTCGGCGTATTGTACAACGGCGAAGAATGTGGATAAAATCAACAACGCATTAAATCACACATACCCGATTATTCAATAGTAGGGTAAAAGAATATTTACGCCTCACGGTAAGAAAAAATGTTGAAGATAAAATATCTCTCCACAAAGAGAAATTCGGTATAGCCGGGAAGCTTGGTGCGTGGGATAGACGGCTAGCAAATTCGTGAGTGGGTTTGAAGCGTTATGCAGTAGGTATGTGGCATTGCGCAGGGTGCAGGTAGTGTTGGGAGCTGTGTGCATAAATCTGCAGGTCGAGCGGCCGCGGCCGGTGCGCGCTGTTCACGCCTACATCGGGCGCTGCGGCGGCGCTCGCGCCTGCCGAGCCGATCTGCACGTTCTTAGCATATCTGAATCTGTGTACACGCGGCGGCACACCGTGCACCGCCGCTACCAGATATGGGCAAAAATTGAAACACGGAACGTACATATCTGAGTGGGCCTCTGCCTACACATAAAGCGTTGCGTTCGTGCTTTCTTTATGTCCCGCCCCTGTATGGTAAAGAAAATAAAATCTTGTCGACGATCTGCATATCACGCAGGTTTCACAGGCTTTTTACTACAAATTTCTATTTAAGTGAAAATAGCTTGTTGTTTTTTAGGCAGCATTACTTACTTTAAATAAAGCTGGTAGGTATTTAATCAGCAACCCTCAATCTTCAATTAAAACACTTAACATACCTGCGGTAATTTATAATGTAGGCATTTAGTTGCTTATTTAATTGCCAATGTGTGTCTTAAGTCTGACCTATAAGCAAGCTTTCGTTAAAATATCCGTAAGGGTACCATAGGTCTTTTTACACTTGGTCGTTTCCCCGCATTCGGATGCCAATAAAATTCGGACTAGCGACCAAAACGAACGATCTCAAGCACAATATTCGTCCAGCTTCGTCGCCTAATTCCATATTCATGTCCGAATTCGGATAAAGACATTCAGACACCCGAATGCGTACTAAACCTGGCCTGGCGCCTATAGCATAGCTTTTACTTTTTGTTACGTATTATTACTCACCCGATTCCCATCCCTCTGTCTGTCTTTTTAATCATAATAGGTAAAAGGTCTAGCTAAGCGAAGTTCCTAACTACACAGTTGTAAAAAAGGTATTCAAAATATAACAGTTGTGGTGGTACGGAACTCTTAGCGCGCAAGTTCAACTTGGCCTGTTTTACTAATGATGTAATTCTTCTTGTAACATTTGTAAGTATAGATGCTACTAAAGAGAGAAGAATAGGTACCGATTAAGTTAAGTTTCTACTCACAGCGATTAAAATTAATCAAACTGTCTAGATATTCGGCATTACAGATCTTAAGTACAATAGGTCGGTTTTTGCGCGTCTCCTTACCTGCAGGAGCCGTGTCCCACGGCCTCGGCGCCTCAACAGGTGTGCACCTGAGCCCAGACGCACTTTTTCATTACGGACATACAATCAAACAAAACGAACTACATGCTCGTTTGAGAATGATGCCCGATTCATTCATCGTTCGCCGTGGAATTCTTTTATATTTGCTGGTCGAACTCGATCTTATTTTTATTGTCTCGTTTGTTCACATTGACGATATGACCGTGCCTCGACGATGGATATGGAGATCGTATTAATGATCATACTTATTTATATGTAGATCTTAGACATTTGATTTTAATGAATAGGTCCATATCGTATCGTAGGATAGGCCCCTATCGTTACTCCTTCTGCAACGGTCTAACAAAACATAGATTACGTGGTCAGAATCAAAACATCTTTCAAGTAACCTAAACAACAACTAAATTTGTAAAATCATGATAAAGAAACTGCAACGTAGCACACAGGTGTAACAATTAATTAAACGCACCGCAAGCGCAAACAAACGATGAAAGTAAGTAGGTACCTACTACGTGAAATTGGAGATGTTAAGTCGTAATAGGTCAGTACTTAACAATGCATTGTTATGAAATTGATTTCACTGAACCTATACTTATTAATCGCGCTTCAGACAAAATGTTATGTAGAGTTGTAACACACGAAATTTTGGGATGTAATTTGCAGTGCCATAATATTTTATTAGTGCGCGTCACGTGCTGACGGTAACCTTGATAAGGTGCTGGTCAACACATTGCGAGCGGGCGTTGTCGCATACCGATGGCCCATTTAAACCCGACACTTCCACACGACTCACCTTCGCTCTTAACTTTAATTCTTTCGCACTTAAATCCAGACAAAAATATTTGCAGAACCATCTATCATTATTAATTCGGCAAACATTACGCATAACCTACTGATTCCTTAACATAGATATTACGGTATCTATCCACACTACTTTAAATAACGACAGTTTTTCCAACATTCATGAAGTTAACCTTGAATATTTCGGCCGGGACATGGTTAATATTTATTTTATATATTTACATATGCATAGATATCTGTAGAATATCATAAACAAACAGATCAACAAGTCGCACTGTTAGCTTTATACCATTTTATCGATAAATTTGTTCTTGATTTACAGTGCCCATAAAAGATAAATGCAGCCGTAACCTTGATCTAAACACATCTTGATATTGGAAAATGTGAGCAAACAAAGGTGGGTTAGTGTTGCTTGCCAGTTCATATTCCACGAATTATATAACGTTTGTGTCAACAATAATATGGATTAACCTTCAAGATTAAGTAGGTACCTACCTACGGTGGTTTTGAATGTGGCGTACCTCCGCGTTTTCTCCTGGTAGATACAGATAAGAAGTGCTGCAGTGTTTCTGCTCCTCGACCGGAGCAAAATCGGCATTATTATTTTCGAAACTAATAGTAATAATATTTTGCAATGCTAAATCGATCAACGAGAATCTAATCCATTTTTGGGAGAACATGTTTCATATTTGGTGTGCACAACCAGTGATATACTTTCTCACGCAGTCAGTCGGCTCCTGAGTCGTCTTTACAAACCGATTCTCTTTGCGGAATATGTTTACCTGAATCAGCTGATTTTGAGAATTTGAACGGCTTGAATGAACACAGAAAAAATATACAGCCGAACTACCTGTTGGTGAAAAGAAATTGCGTCGAGAAACGCGCACCTTACTGTGGGAGAATTATCAATGTGCACTTAATATATATAATAGATAAGTAAGGCAGTGAGACAGCCGAGTCGTAACTTTCACATGTCATCGAGGAGGTCCAGGTACAGATGTTCTGCATCCTTATACCAAGTGAATTGGGTGTAATAGAGGAGTGATTTATTTTCTAATTAAATCGGAGCGTGTGTAGGTTGATTTAGGCGCATATTGTGGTGTCGGGCTGCGCGGTCAGTTGCGCTGGCGCAGCGTGGCATGGCGGCTCGCTATCGATGCCGGCCGATCGCGTCGTGTTAATTACTTTCATTAAGGGCAATTGTCCTGCTCAATCGGTCTGATCAGTCAGTTTGCCGCCGCTCGATATTTCTACTCAATACCATTAGCCCGCCTCGTACGACGCAACTCTTGCATGAATTACGTTACATGCGCCTATCTGAGCTTTAATTTAGTTGGCGATCGTTTATAAACCTTGTCTTTAGTTGACAAGATAAATGTTGACATTAGACAGATTGAATTCTAATATACCCTTATATTTAATATACACTTATCTCAAAATATTTTCAGTAAGAAGCGGCAGGGGGCGTCCAAGGCCTGATCATCAAATCAGCCTATCGCAGTCCACTGCTGGACATAGGCCTCTCCCATGCTGCGCCACAACACCCTATCCTCCGCCTTCCGCATCCAGTCTGTTCCATCTAGCTGGGGGGCGTCCCACACTACGCTTGCCGATACGCGGTCTCCACTCCAGGACTCGTCTGCTCCATCGGCCATCGGTCCTTCGACAAACATGGCCAGCCCACTGCCACTTCAGCCTGCTTACCCTGCAAGCTATGTCGGTAACTCCGGTTCTTTTCCGGTTAACTTCATTTCTGATCTTATCCATCAAAGAAACTCCGAGCATAGCCCGCTCCATAGCACGCTGAGCGACCTTAAATTTGTGGACAAGCCCAACCGTCAGTGTCCACGTTTCGGCAGCGTATGTCATGACGGGCAGGACGCACTGGTTGAAGACCTTGGTCTTCAAACATTGCGGTATCGGCGACAAGAAGACTTGACGAAGTTTCCCAAACGCTTCCCAACCCAACTGGATCCTCCTGTCGGCTTCTTTCTCGAAGTTGTGTCTACCAAGCTGTATGACTTGCCCAAGGTAGACATATTCCTTCACAACCTCGAGAAGCGACCCTTCGATGCGGATTGGACTCGGCAAGACATGCAAATTGTACATGACTTTCGTCTTGTCCAAGTTCATGCCGAGACCTACCCGCCGTGAGGCTCCATTTAGGATATGCAGCATCTGGTCTAACTGTTCCAGCGTCTCTGCCATTATGACGATGTCGTCGGCAAAACGAAGGTGTGAGATGTACTCGCCGTTCACACTGATTCCCTGTCCAGTCCAGTCCAGCGTCTTAAATACGTCTTCCAGCGCATTGGTGAATAGTTTCGGGGATATCACATCCCCCTGTCTCACCCCCCTGAGCAGTTGGATTGGGCTGGTTTTCGTATCCTGGATCTGGACAGTCATCGTTGCAGCGTCATACAAGGACCTCATCACCTCGATGTATCTCCAGTCAATTCGACATCGTTGCAGAGAGGCCAGAACTGCCCAAATTTCGATGGAGTCGAAGGCTGTCTCGTAATCCACAAATGCCATACACAGCGGCTGATTGTACTCCTCGGACTTCTGTACAATTTGCCGAACAGTATGGATGTGGTCTACGGTGCTGAAGCCTTTTCGAAAACCGGCTTGTTCTGGTGGCTGGAACTCGTCAAGTCTCCTGGCGAGACGGTTCGTGACGACCCTCGAAAAAAAGGCCTGATGCATATGCGAAAATATGCTCGCTACGTTCACTCTTATATCCTCGTATTCCTCAAACTCTTTTGCATGAATAATACAAAAAAGTAACTCGGTGCTTAAATTTTCGAGCTCGCTACGATCGCTTCTGAAAACATTCTCTTAATTGTCAATCTTGTTTGCATACCTGAATAAACATATAACTCCTGTTTCTGTATAAATAGTTAAAAAACCGAACCTCCACAAGTTGTTGCGCTAAATACTTGACCTCGCTTCCCCTTGGTCTTGCAGTCTATAGTATCGTCATCTTATGGTGTCTGCAAAAGTCTACAACGTAAGTCATATGTAAAAACAAAACCCTAACCTTTCTGAGGCGGGGTGCAACTAACACACTTGAGAACTTTTCAAGTCCGCTTCGCTCGCTCTTGCATCCTATGTTCTATTAGGTAATTTTATAACTTTCCGTATTATTCGAAAAAGTATCTCCTATTTCTATATTAATGTTTAAAAAGACCTAACCGAGAATTCCGCGACGAGCCGTAAAAATTTTGAACTCACCTCTTTCTCTCTTGCATCCCAAAATCTTACTTTCCATTAAAATACCCGTGATTTTGACAATATGCAATTAAATTATTTTCTTTTAATTTAGCCTGGTGTGAGGCTCATTTTTCATTTTGGGTGACCGGAACATCGATGCACAATGGCGGTGTCCTGAATCAATGTTACTATGGATTCAGGACACCGCCATGAATTGAAATTTTTCGTCGGTTCTTAAAAACAATTTGTTTCCTACAAAAAAAAAAAAAATACATTACTAACGCGGTGAAAATGTTTGGAACAGCATTTTATTTCTTTATTAACGAAACATTTCTACCCAGGGTTCAGAATCATGTTCTGAAGCTATGGTAACAGGTAAGCGTCGATGTCCCAGCCACCCTGTACACAGTAGTTATTACCGCACGTATTTTTTAAGATATTTTTTTTTATCAAGTATAAATTATAACGTCTTTTGGTATGTACCAGCCCCACATCCAGGGAGGGCAAACCGGGGCCCGTGCCCCAGGCGCTCACTTCATAGGGCGGCAAATTCAAGCTTGGCAGAGAAGATCACCACCGCAACTTGGCGATAAATGAGATGCGCAGCACTTGTTTTCTTTCTCTGCGAGTTGTGCATTGAGGAAAACACTACCTGATTAGCGTAGACATAGGGCGTCCAACGGTGTAAACAGATTACGGGGGTGCAGTTAAATGGCAGAAATTCTCCGTTTTTAAAGCTCATGCTCCACTTTAATCAATCAATATTAAAAAGTGCGAAGGCGACCCGATTTTGTTTATTTTTTTACTACAGTGCTGGCGCCCTTTTTGAATTGGAGCATTATTTATCGATCTGAACTATTTGAATAATATGTTGCTGGAGAAATATTCGAGCTCGCTTCGCTCGCTCTTACAGCCTAGTGACTTTTAATTATTAAAAGTTTTCTACATAAATCTAATAAACTTAAAAACCTAACTTATCTGAAGCATAGTGCTAAAAGGGGTTCGAACTATATTGTATGGGAGCTGGCATATCGACCCGCCGCCATTTTGATTATCTATAGAAATACATATGGACACAAAGACAAACAAAAAATGTCAAGTAACACGGTACCCCATGGTACCCCTACCGGAGGGGTTCACATCGGCGTCGAGTTGACGATGAAGTACCTGGGACTTGTCCTCGACAGCCGCTGGAAGTTCGTGGAGCATTTCCGACGGTTGACTCCCAGACTGGAGCTGGCCGGTGTTGCTTTAAAGCAGCCCTGCCCAATCTAGAGGGTCCAAACGCCTCCTGCTGGAGGCTCCACACGGGAGTCATGCGGTCCATGACCCGGTTACGGGACATCAGTGTGAGCGATGCTCCATTGGTTTGGGCGCCCTCATAGAGGCTGCGACCAGCCCGCCGGTTGAGTGCGTCCCAGAGAGTCATGGCCATCTGGCTAGTCTGGGGTTACCGCACGGTCTCCTGTGAAGCGGCGAGTCTCCTTGCCGCCATGGGATCTGGAAGCAAAAGACCTAGCGCATATGTGGGAGTGGCGCGAGGAGGCACAACGCCGGGGCGAAACTAAGCCGCTGCGAGAAATCACGGCACGGCGACCAGAGCTCCGGCGGGATCTCATGGTTACATGGCGGATACGATTGTCGCAACCCAGTGCTGGGTACGCCAAAATTGAGAGTGGCTGGCATCACTGTTTCGGAAGGTTCCTGTTCAGGATAAAGCGGGAGGAAACGCCCGGGTGTTATCATTGCGTGGATCGTCTGGAGGACAGGGTGGAGCATACGGTGGAGG
The DNA here is from genome assembly GCA_932294355.1 of Aporophyla lueneburgensis. Taxonomy (NCBI): domain Eukaryota; kingdom Metazoa; phylum Arthropoda; class Insecta; order Lepidoptera; family Noctuidae; genus Aporophyla; species Aporophyla lueneburgensis. The sequence goes on from OW028747.1 coordinate 16,075,777, forward strand.
ACTGTCCTCGTGGAGGGGATCGACAGCGCCGATCTCTCGCGTCCGGCCCTGGTTCAGGCCATGGTATGGAGCGGGAGGTCATGGAAAGCCGTCACTGCCGTTCGGCCATCGTAGGCGTGGGCTTGCGGGTTGTGAGCAATGGGTAGCTCGCCGCCGCCGGGTAAGGACCACGCTCAGGTCAACGGCGCGTTACGTTCCACATGCACCTCAAAGTGATGTCAGCACACACTGAATGGGTCCGCTAGAGCCGAAGCCTGCCAGGGTCACAACACGGGTTAGTTCTAGACAGTTAAAGTCAGAAACGATTCCCCTCCCCCCCCAAAAAGGGGGCGGAATACGGCAATATTTGCCCCGTCAATAGCAGGCAGAAACTATAGAACGCCACTTGGTACGATCCTGTACACAATTTTCAGCAGAATGCTCCTGAAAATTCCTACATAAACTGAGAAGACCTGATCTTCACTCATTTTGTTTGCTCACTCTGAGCCTGCGATTGGCCTACTCCGCAACTGCATAATAATCGACGGCACTCTATAAAGCTATACTACATACCAACTGTGCCCAGGCCCTTACAAAACTTTGATCTATAAAGTCTTTGTTTGTCATCATCAGCCTATATTGTTCCCACTGCTGGGACACAGGCCTCCTCTCGGTGAGAGGGAGTGAGCCGTAATCCACCACGCGGGCCCAGTGCGGGTTGGTAGATGTCACATGTCTATGATTTTTTCTGACCAAATCCCGAAATATGTAAGGCATCATTTGGTAGTTTGCTTCTGGTGCACTGAAAATACTGCGTTTTGCAAGGCAGTAAGTACACCATTCACCATTGGTCTCACTAGAATCACTTATTATATGCAAATAAAGTTTAAAGGCCAGTAACATGGCTATTTTGGTCGACTATGTCATACAATCAGTCAGATGTCAGTCAGATGTTGATCCGAACTTTGTAGTGGTACGACGTCGTTTACTAATAAAAGACAATGAATCAATTGTTTACCATACCACTACAATCAAACTATAACTCCATCCAATAAATCTTTTCTAGTAAATGTTTTACCCTGGCCATGCCCAATTCCGCTTCATAGTAATTCATCACATATTATACAGGGGTATGCACGATTACCCGCACACCACCAAACAAAATAATTATAGGTAGTACAAATCATTAATTGCGCCTGCAGCGACGTTGAAGTTGCGCCGACGCATAGCTGGTAGCAGCCGTAGCAGGATGCGCGGTTGAGGTCTATGAACAATAAACTATATTTCTCGATAGGCCATTAACATATCATTGTAGTGCGCTAATCGAATGGCCGCAAGCGCGGGTGTACACTGGCGGAGCCTGAGCGCTGCCAGCCAGGAACAACTACCAAAGCTACTCGTTACAACTTAAACAGTTCAATGAAATAGGTAGGTACTATATGTATATTATAAGTTCTCATCAACTTGAAAGTGTTACATACTTGTAATTTTAAGGGTTCCGTACCAAAATGGTAAAAAATAAACCTTATGGTGAGTCTCAGTCTATCTGTCACAGCTGGATACCTCTAGAGCTACTAGTGCTATCAACTTGAAGTCTGGAAAAGTTTTAGGTGACATTCGCCCAAGTGTTTTGCAAACAAGAAAGAAATGTACTTATATTTTTTGCTACACTTTGAAGTTCGGATTGAATGGGGTCTCCAAAATATGAAGTGGGACTACTAGGGCAAGTGGGGTAACATATGAAAGAGAGCTAGTTGCATATTCTAAAACATTTTGTTTTTTTAAGCAGCATAGTTTTCAACATCTGACGAAAAATGTAAAAAAACACCGTCCCCCACCCTTGTCTCCGAAGTTTGCAGAGAGTAAAATCTGAAAATGTTCTGAGAGAGAAGTTTATGCAAAGATTACAGGTAAAATAAAACGATGACTCTAAATAAGTAGCACACGTTTTCAGAAATCATCAACGAACATCACATTAGTTCCACCATCGGTCAAGAGATGACACTGACCTAAAACTGCAATACCATATGCAATAAAGTCACACTATGAAATATTTACATGTTATGGTGAAAAACCATGCAAAACCCTCGGTGCGCGAGTCCGACTCGCACTTGACCGGTTTTTTTATGCAAATACGTTTATAGTAACGTATCCATCAACCACTAGTTAGGCCTTGCATAGTTAGTGGGAATTACCCAAATATACATTATATTGAGTAAAAAATATTATGGGGGAATTTCCGGTAATACTCCCGTCCCTTCTGAATAGCGAGTTGATATTCCCTACGTAAATCGTGAATCATAGGCGGACATGATTGCGACATCAATCCCCAATGTGTGAGAAATTAGATAATTTTATAAAAAAAATCTGTTAGTTTAGTTACTTATTAAATAATTTTAGTGTTCTCTATTTATATTGATATTTTGAGATTTATGGAACTTAAGTTTATAAAATCCGTGATGAAAAAACATACCAAATTAAAGATTAACTTGCTTTTAATGTCCATAACGTTCTTTATGATATTAACATAAAATATAATTAAATTACTTTTTTTTGTGGAAGACTATTTTTTTAAATAATTTTATTTATTTTGTTTCTTAAATTAGCACAAATAAAGGCTATCAATATCTCGTTAATAACTTTAATAATGAACCCGTCACCTACTTCAGAAGGCCAGTTCACCTGTATACAAACGTTACAAAATCTAACCGCCTAATGATAATTATCTAATGTCAAAAACATTACAAAAATGTGGGTGGCTAAATTACAGATATTTTTCTCAGCTTGGAATACTACCGTTTATATAAAACGGAAATATAACATGAATAAGTACGACCTTTTTGAAAATAAAACCGGCCAACTGCGAGTCGTACTAGTGCGCTATGGGTTCCGGAGCACAAACTATTACTAACTACCTTCTTTTTACCATGATGGAAATAGATAGTAACAACGCGGTTTTGAAAAAAAAAAACTGTTACAAATCGGCGTAAGCTTGGTAGTAGGGTCGGCAGTCCCTTTGACTATGGAACCCTAATAGCAACAATAAAAACATTTAGAAGTCTAACGTAATTTAGTTTAGTTGAGTATAAATAACTATCATCCTACATTATGTTAGCCAAGAGTAAGATTACGTGCAAAACAAACGAATAACAATACTTTTCTAAGTACGTACTGTAGTCATTTATCTACTGTATCGCATAACAACAACGGTTAATTTGATAAAATTCTAACAATTAACAGTATTACTGACATACTGATATGAGCACATACTACATGGTCATAAGATAAGGAAATGATTCCACTGTTAGACATACCAATTTATCAAAAAAGTGTGAAACACCATATGTTACTAACGCTGAAACACGTAATAATTAACATAAATTATGACGCAATTCTCAAAGTCATCCACATCCTCATGAATGGATGGAGTAGCAAGGGTCGCCCAGCGGGGCGCGGGGGCACGGGGCAACGATATTGTAATTTGGACTGCCCGACCATCGCTCCAGTGGCGCAATTGGTTAGCGCACGGTACTTATAAGACAGTGTTCGTGAGCAATGCCGGGGTTGTGAGTTCGAGCCTCACCTGGAGCATTCTTTTTGCTAGAGATTTTTGGATGTTTTTTTAAATGATTTTGTTCTTTTGTTTGGTACGCTGCCCTATCACGTATAACAGTTAATAGTTTAGCAACATTTGTAGCATCGTTCTAATAAGTAGGTATAAATGCCCTCCTAAAACAATGTTATTAAAATTTACAGTTAAACCTACAGTGGCAGATACTTAATTAATTTTAGTTCGTATTTTTTTCCTTGTCCGTAGTCTGAGTTAAAATAATAATTTAAAAACCGAATGAAAGAAACACTCCGCACCAAACCGATTTCAGTTCTGATGATAAATATCATTTCAAATGAAAACAACAGGACGGATAAATCTTAAAAATAAATAAAAAATAGATGAATATTTAAAATTTCGGTTGGTAATATATAGATAGGTATTGATATCTAGGTTCCTTCTTCCACAATAACGTAGTATGTAGTAAAAGATAGTTTTTTGATGTTTAATGTAGAAACATAATACATATGTATTTACCTACCTAACTGTTAAGTCAATATGAAGGTAGGAATGCAGTAAAGAATGCGCATACGCTGGGTACTGTTATTGTGGGTCGAAAAATTGATTACAATTGCGCGCATTTTTCAGTAGGCACTCACTGAAACTCTTGACAATTAATAATAAAAACTGTACTGTGTATGTGACATGTATGGCCACAGTGATGGGGAATTGACACTTATAGTGTTGCGTGAGAGTAATTGTTTATTAAAACGAAGTCAAAACGACGAACACACAAACAGTAACTAAATATACACCGTGACATTTTAGTCGTCTTACTTCATGTAACCAATGACTACTACACATCCATTTGAAAAAATAGAACATTTGAATAACTAAAACAATAAAAATATTATTCATTATGATGAATTGATGACGCAAGACGTGGTTTAAATTTGATATTTTGTCTCATGGAAAATCGAGATGGAATGATCTAGCTGACTCGTGCACTGGGTAGGTATGTTCTCTACCGTATGAAACGTAAACATTATTAACAGGATGTTTCATAATTCTGATCCATTAGGGGCCATCCATAAATTACGTCACACGCTAAGGGGGAGGGAGGGGGTCGACGAAGTGTGACATTGTGTGACAAGGGAGTGGGAGGTGTCATAAATTTCGTGACGTCACATTTCAAAATCAAATTTAAACTAAGTGTTAAGTAAAGCACATATTCGTATGATAGGTATTGCCCCAGTATCGAGGCATACTTGTTTAAGCGGTCATGTGGCAGTTGTGGTCTATATTTTGTATCATAAAGGCCACTAATCAACACAAGCAAATACATAAGAAACAACATGTTGCAATTATTTGTTTGGATAATGACGATGATGCTGTATGGTTCGATGAGAAAGATGTGGACTCAACGAATATTCTTGACATTAACAACCCAAACGAGAACGATATGGCTGCTATGCCATGCATATGCCTACCTATAGGGACTCAAGATGATTAAGTTTGATCTTTAATTAATATAATTAATCGTTTTTGTTTTGTTAATTTCTTGCAGTGTTTGATTTGATTTTCATTTAATTTTTATTTAAAAAAAAAAACATCAAAATTTCGGAATTGCTGTTTTAATTCAATAATTATTTCTAGATGTAAAATGATAAAATTCGTGACGTCACACTAGGGGGGGTCTCACAAATGTGACCAGTTGTGACAAGGACGGGGGAGGGGGTCAAAAATCATGAAATTCGTGTGACGTAATTTATGGATGCCCCTTATTTATTTTTCTTAATCTTAATTAATGGTAAGAATTTTTGATCACGCCTAGAGGTATATTATGTCGGATACATTGAGTGGACAACCTTTGTCATCATCATCATCATCATTTCAGCCGAAAGACGTCCACTGCTGGACATAGGCCTCCCCCAAGCACCGCCACTTCAACCTGTTCTGTGCCTCCCGCATCCAACGCATTCCTGCGGCCTTCACCAGGTCATTGGTTCATCTTGTGGGAGGCCTTCCAACGCTCCGTCTTCCAGTAGGTACGCGGTCGCCACTCCAGAACCTTCCGGCCCCATCGGCCATCCGTTCTGCGAGCAATGTGCCCTGCCCACTGTCACTTAAGTTTGGCAATTCTTCGGGCTATGTCGGTAACCTTGGTTCTCCTACGGATCTCTTCATTTCTGATTCGATCGCGTAGGGAAACTCCAAGCATAGCCCTCTCCATTGCTCTTTGGGTGACTTTGAGCCTTCTTATGAGGCCCGTTGTGAGCGACCACGTCTCAGTGCCATATGTCATCACTGGCAACACACACTGGTCAAAGACTTTTGTCTTGAGACACTGCGGTAAGTGGGACGAGAAGATATTGCGTAGCTTCCCGAACGCTGCCCAGCCGAGTCGGATTCGACGATTGACCTCTTTCTCGAAGTTGGACCTACCTAACTGGACAGTCTGTCCTAGGTACACATATTCGTCCACAACTTCGAGTGTAGCGCCTCCAATCTTGATTGGAGTGGGTATCACACGAGCATTGGACATGACCTTTGTCTTGTCCATGTTCATTCTAAGACCCACTCTTTCGGAAGCTCTACTGAGGTCATCGAGCATTGCACTGAGGTCCTCCATAGTCTTAGCCATGACTACTATATCGTCGGCAAATCGAAGGTGAGTGATGTACTCGCCATTGATGTTGATGCCAGCCCCTTTCCAGTCCAAAACCTTGAAGACATCCTCCAGTGCAGCGGTGAACAGTTTCGGAGAGATTACGTCTCCCTGTCTCACCCCTCGCTGCAGAAGGATAGGTTTCGAGGCTTTGTCCTGGAGCCGGACTGACATAGTGGCGTTTTCATACAAACACTTCAGCACCTCGATGTACCGATAGTCAATCTGGCACCGTTGAAGAGACTGCAATACAGCCCAGGTCTCGATCGAATCGAAGGCTTTTTCGTAATCCACAAACGCTAAGCAGAGAGGCAGGTTATACTCTTCGGTCTTCTGTATAACCTGCCGCAGCATATGTACTTATGTGGTCTACGGTGCTAAAGCCTTTACGGAATCCGGCTTGTTCGGGAGGCTGGAAGTCGTCAAACTTGCGCGCGAGACGATTCGTGATGACTCTTGAAAACAGCTTGTAGACATGGCTCAGAAGTGAGATGGGCCTATAATTCTTAAGTAGGGTATTGTCACCCTTCTTAAAGAAAAGTACCACCACACCTCTGTTCCATGCCTGTGGCGTTTTGCCCTCGAGTATGACGGAATCAAATAGCTTCTGAAAGGCTTTTAGAACGGGTTTTCCGCCGGCCTTCAGGAGCTCAGCCGTAATTCCGTCATCACCCGGCGCCTTGTTGTTTTTTGCTTCAGAGCCATCCTAATCTCGTACAAGCTGACGTCCGAGATATCTTCAGTGTAGTGTCGAGTCAATCTAGCTCTCGGGTCGTTAGCTAGATTCATAACGGGGTTTCTGGTGGACGTGTATAACTGTCCATAGAACTTCTCAATCTCTCTTAACAGCTCAGGTTTGGCGGACACGATTCTGCCATCGTCAGTCTTCAGTTTTGCAAGCTGACTCTGCCCAATAGACAGATCTCTTGCAAAGACTTTGGAGCCCTTGTTCCGCTCTATCGCGTCCTTAAAACGTTCCGTATGAAAGAGGCGAAGGTCGCTTTTCAAGGACTTAGGGATCCGTCTATTTAGCTGCCGGTACTCGAGTGCAGCTTCTGAAGACTGCAGGATCATTCCGCACCTCTGTTCCATGAGCTGTAATGTTGGATCCGAGAGTTTCTTTTTTCTATTCGTACGGCGGGTCTGGAAGAACTTAGACCCGACCGTATGGACAGTTTCCACGAACCCATCGTTATAATCGTCCACGGAGCTTCCTAGGCAATCAAAAAATAAGCATAATAAGCATAATTTGCATGCCGTAAGGTAGACTGTAGCCGATCTAATTAATTCATGCACAACATCTTATACCTGTACCTACATTCATAGCAAATAAAGTACTGATACTGATTCTGATTCAAAACGATTCTGGAGTTCGAGCTGAAAGCTCTCGGGGTTCTGAAGTTGGATCGGTGCTGGACGGAGCGTTGACTTCATCAGCCGAGATCTTTCCAGCTTGATATTGATATTCAATGTGCCTGCCATGCGGTGATCACTTCCGGTTTTCACCGCGTTGAGCACAGAGACATCATTGAATATTTGCTTCTTCGTCGACATAATGAAGTCAATCTCATTTTTGGTTGCACCGGCAGGACTCTGCCAGGTCCACTTCCTGTGCTCACGTTTTCTGAAGAAGGAATTCATCATAAAGAGGCCTTCCTTCTCCATAAAACTAGCCAGTAGGTGATCCCGGTGGTTCCGACGTCCAAATCCAAATTGTCCCACTCTCAACTCATCATCGCTTCGCTTGCCTAGTTTCGCGTTGAAGTCACCCATAACAACGGTGAAGTGAGTTTTGGAACCATGCATGGCTCTGGAAATATGCTCATACATGGTCTCCACCTCATCGTCGGGGTGTGTCGAGGTCGGGGCGTACACCTGTATGACCTTCAGCGAATACCTTGCGGATATTCCGAGTATAAGGAACGCCACCCTGGTCGACACACTCTCGATTTTTCACAACGTTGCTCACAAGGGACTTGTGGACGATGAACCCGACACCACCTTGGGACCGCTGGTCGCCAGCCCGGAAAAAGAGCAGGTTTCCAGAATTCAGGATTATCGAGTCCTCCCCCTCTCTTCGGACTTCAGATAACCCTACTATACCCCATCGTGACCTGCTCAATTCTTCCTCGAGCTCGGCGATCTTCTCGTTAATCCGGAGTGTACGCGTGTTGTATGTTGCCAGGTCCAGTTGTCGGTGGTTGTGGTAGCTGGATTGCTTCCGGGGATTCTTAGCACCCCTTGCCTCACCGTGGCCTTGACCGCTACCATAGCCAAGGGTAGGTGGGCCGCCGGGTACTAGGGGCCGTTTTTTATTAGTGCTTGTCATTATTTGGGAGGGTTTGCCATAATCGCCACGCTTGGCAGGCGGGTTGGCGATCGCAGTGTGGTAGTGTACAATGCATAGAGAACGCTGTTGCCCATTCTCTAGTATGTCCCTTAGTCGCCTCTTACGACACCCATGGAAAGAAATGGGGTGATGCTATTCTTTACGTCCGGCACCACACGATACGATACTATAGACAACCTTTGTAAGACGACTAAAATGTCACGGTGTATAATTGTCTAAAGAACACACAAGCTTAGTATAGATATGGACAGTATAGAAACTGGGCCTATTTGTTGAAATAATACTACTTAGGGTTGTCACTCTTACTGTTTCTACATTGAAAAGTGTTTCATTGAAACGAAGTTCTTTAACGCGTTTTGCGGTGCACAGTGGGAGAAACTCTCATACGAGCGAATGAAAAACAAATTCCATTTTTTTTTTCAACTATCGAAAAATCTTGTTCACAATGAATAATTATACGTTTTTCACTATAACTAGATTTGTATAGCCTGATGTGTAGCCGTATGTACATAATTGGTCGCTAACGATTTTATAGATTAGCTCTGGTTCGCTAAGACCCTCTGTACAATATTATTATGAGTAGCTTTACTAAATTGTTGGCTAAATTCTTTCACTAAATAATGATGACGTTGTACGTTTTTATGCCGTTTTATAGGTTTTCCTGTGGTTTTATAATCTTTTGGAGCTTAGAAAGGTGGGTGTGCAGCAATAAAATTATCCAAAATCATGAATATCAGGATCTTCATCATCAATTCAGCCAAAAGACGTCCACTGCTGGACATAGGCCTCCTCCAATTCGCGGGGTTTGCCATAACTGCCACGCTTGGCAGGCGGGTTAGCGATCACCGTATGGTGGTAAATGCATTAAAAATGCTGCTGCCCATTCTCTCGTTTGTCCCTTAGTCGTCTTTTACAATACTTTTACGGGAAGAAATGGGTGGTAGGTATTATTCTTGACGTCCGGGACCACGCGGACCATATAACAGGATCACAAATTTACAATCCACTAAAAATCATGGTTCACGCTAATTAGATGGAGTAGGTGTGTTATGTTATCAGCGTCCCAGAGGTGACACAGGCAGAGATGGGGGCGGCCGTGTTGTGGCTCCGGGGCCCGACGGTATACACGGCTGTGCGTTGGCCCTCGCTCTGAAGGAGCTAGAGCCCCAATTGAGAGGACTCTTCACAGCGTGACTTGAGCGGGGCCAGTTTCCCAGTTTGTGGAAATCAGGTCGTCTGGTCCTGCTCAAGAAGGAGGGGCGCCCTGCGCACTCACCGTCCACGTACAGGCCCATAGTGTTGCTGGAGGAGGTCGGGAAGCTATTCGAGTGGATTATCGCTGCCCCCTCGTCCACAACTTGTGCAGGGAGGGGCCTGACCTGGCCGAGAGTCAGTTTGGCTTTCGACACGGGCGCTCCACCATCCACGCGATATCGCAGGTGAGAGTCCTGTTCCCGTGGTCCCCGACGTAGGTGTGGGATGGAACATCGGGGTGGTTTTAGTCAGTAAGAGTCTGACAGACACCTCCGCCCACCCCAGGGCGGAGAACATCCATGAGGATTTCCACATTAAGATCAAAAAAATGGCATGTTATGTTTCTAGCGGCAATAGTCCAAACGGTTTCTGCGCGAATTGGCAAGCGAGGAGGTCGTGGGTTCAAACTACAATCATATCGAACCCTGTGCACTACTGACTTAACCAAGAGACTATTCTGCAGTGCAGTTAATATTTCTTAGTGGCAAAAAAAATATTGTATCCGGATATGTAGGCTTACCAACACTGAAAAGTTCATGAATTGATGTTAATGTTCACAAAGTTAAATTAGCTTCATATAAGTAGACGACGTTTCATTCAATAAACTTCAATGACCCTTCTCAAAATCAATAAAAATCGAGAATGCAGTTGTAGCAACGGCCTTACTAACTCACAATGCCTGAGGCGACTACTGCGACATCTTGTCATTAATCCTGCACGAAGCGCAGGGACCCAATGTATTGCCAAATTTGTCGAGAGCCGATCGCAAGCTAATAGCTCACTTATCTGAGCAAAGTCAATAAACTGAAACAATAGCCTGATGTAACCGCTGTCTGACCGGTATCGGGATCGCGGTTCTGTTCGATATTGAAAACATGTTGTCAGAAGAATCGGACGAGTTTCTAATAAAATTACTTAATTTTTTATTTATAATAGGTCTTTACCTATGAAAATGCCGTTTTGTATGAAAAAATTAAAGGTTTTTTTTTTCATGTATTTTTTATTTGTATTAATCGAAATAATCACCCATGCAATCAATGCATCTTTGCCAACGCAGTGGCAGTTTATTGATGCCCTTCTCAAAAAAATCAGCTGGACGGGAGGCAACAAATTCTTCAAAGGCATTTTGTACTACCTCTCGGGTATTTAATGTTTTTCCCGCCAAGAAGTTATCCAAATTCTGGAAAAAGTAGTAGGCGCAAGATCTGGTGAGTAGGGCGGATGACGGAGAGCTTCCAAACCCAGTTCTTGCAATTTGGAGACCGTCTGCTGTGCAGTATGAGGTGGTGCGTTGTCGTGCAGGAGCAGCGGAGACGAGCGATTGACCAATGCTGGTTGGAGATGTGCCAGCTTCTCCATCATTGAGTTCAGTTCTTCACAGTACACATCTGCAGTAATGCTCACCCCGTTTGGTAAGAAGCTGTGATGAATCACACTGGCGCTAGACCACCAAACAGTGACCATCACTTTTCTAGGGGTAAGTTTTCGTTTAGAGCATTGTTTAGGTGCTGAACCAGGATCCAACCAACTTGCTGAGCGCTTGCGGTTATCAAACAGAATCCATTTTCCATCGCAGGTAACAATGCGGTTCAAAATTCCTTCATTTGTGTGTCTTGTGTCGTTGAGCAGTGCAAGGCACGTCTCGACGCGTACTTCGCGCTGGCGAAGTGGCGATCATTGAGTTCGTGGGGCACCCATTTGTCAAGCTTTTTTACCTTGCTAATTTGACGCAAATGGACCAATATTGTTTTGACGCTAACGTCGAAAGCTGCTGCTAATTCAGCCGTAGATTGTGTATCATCAGCTTCCACAATCGCCTTTAATTCGTCATTGTCGACCAAAGTCTTCGGACGACCGCGAGGTTAATTTTTCAGGTCGAAATTTCCAGAACGGAAGCGAGCAAACCAATAACAGGTGGTGCGTTGGTTTGTAGTGTTAGCTCCGTAAACGTCGTTGATGTTGCGTGCCGCGTGTGCCGCGTTGCTGCCACGACGGTACTCATATTCCATTATTACTCGAATTTTAACGTATCCATGATGACGAAAAAGATTGAAATGCGATGAAAATGTAACACTAATCAATAAACAAATGAAGTTACTTTTGGTAAAAGAATTCCATGTTTTTAAAATAAAATTAATTTGAAATTAGAATTCTTAGACAAACAAAAATTATTTTGATTTGAAATGGCCAGTACTGCAGAACGGCAATTTCATAGGTAAAGACCTAATATTTTTTACCTACGTAAAGTATGCTATCACACCTTACTTACAACCTACACAATATTTTTTACATAGGTAATTATAAGCAATACTAATTTCGCTTCAGTTACATTTGTTAATGTTATTAAACAACAATTAAAAACCACCCAGTATAAAATGTACCTATACAATACAAAAAACACCAACAAATTAAAAAGCTATACCTAATAAATAGTTGCTGCAAGCCGTCATCATCTTATTTCTATTTCTATTTAATTAATCTACAAACAAGAATGCTCAACAACAATTCCTTAAGTAGGTACCGACAACAGTTACCGCTGTGATTCACCCATTGTCCGTTAAACGAGTGTGTCGTTTCTACGAGTAGTGCAGTCTATCAGTAGTCAGGTACGGCCAGTAGTCGGCTGGAGGGTGCACGACGTCGTACTAAACCACTAACTAATCGGGCAGCCGCTGCACGCTGCGTGACCCCTGATCCTGCCCGGCCGCTCGCCCGGCGCCCGCGCCGCAGCCGCCCCCTTCCTGCCAGCTATTTGTTTAACTCGTGCCCTCATCTGATTAGAACAACCGAACAACCTCTCTGGAATTGAAGATTTATACCAGTTTCCTCAAAAATTCCAATGGTCAGTTTAACAATCGTTCCGTGAACCACGCAGGTTTCTGTAAATTCCTAATGATTTCTTTTGTCACGATTTTTTATGATCCTTTACATGTAGAAATCGACCCGACCCCGGCATGCCGACCTCAAGTCGTGAGGAATGTAAATTGTTGACCGTGCGCGAACAACCCCCGACACTGTATTACTTCTTTGATTTTTTCTGTCACCTACGAGAAAATATTCGGGAGGGCAGTGCTACGTGCGTAGCCAACGAGAATGTGGACACATTACAAAGGCCACGCATCCACCGTTTTTCAAGACCACTGATACGGACGTGCTTACCCCTGGTCTTTATTAAAGGTTCCATTCCAATGTAATCTAACCACAAATTAATTGATTAATTGAATTCAGCGAGACTGGAATGGACTGATTGGTGAGCAGGTAGATACATAACTAACTAGATATTTTTAATTTTAAAAAAATTGCCGCGTATGCGTCCGCGTGATTGTCGAAAATTATTCCACGGTAACGTACTACCGGGATAAAAAGTATCCTGTAATAATATAATATTCCACAATAATAGTAATAATAAATAATAATAATACTACCCGTGTACTAATCCAATTTATATTGGATGATACTTTTTGTTTTCTTTCTATCCGTGTGCCAAATTTTATCCAAATGCGGTCAGGCGTTTTTGCGTGATTGAGGAACAAACATTTGGATGTTTTTACTCAATCATGCAAAAACAGCTGAAAGTTTGTATATTAGGATGTTTAGATCTCCAAACATTGAAATTTTGACATTTATAGATATTATTTTATACAGTAAGATGAGAAAAGTTTTAAAGACTAAACAAAATTCATTTTGATGCTTGACACCATTATTAAACAACAAAGAGCTCGGAAATAATCTTCTTAATGGTAAACTTGAATAAATATTTTAATGTGTAGATACCTCATTATTGCTACCAAACTTAGAGCTCATATAAGTATTTAAATACTAATGGTCTTGAACGTCTCCGGAAGTGCAGATAACGAACAAAGTAAACAATTGCCATACAATTGATTCCATCTTATATGCGTATATTTTGATTTTAAATTGACATATAGATAGAAGGCAAACATGAACAAAGATAGAAAGGCAATAAAGATAAGGACCCTGTCCGGATATCATATGATCAGCAATAATATAGTCTAGGGCCATAAAATATGTACTTTGGGAATACGGCATGGCATTGTACTGTGCCGATATTAATAGAATATCAATGGGTAAAGAGGCGTATTTAAACATTTCTTGAATTTCTTTTCTTGATATTCATCCTAATTTTCATTATTTGTGGGATGAATATACTAAAAATTCTTATCGGAGTATTAAGAATTGTACAGATTCGTACAGTTTCGTGTGGTGCCAGATGTATAGAATAGAACCATTCTATTTCTTCCCGTGGGTGTCGTTTACTACAGAATGGGCAGCAGTGTTCTCTATGCGTTTTACCACAACGCGGCAACGCTGCGATCGCAACCCCGCCTTCCCCCAATTTGGGGGAGGCCAATGGCCAGCAGTGGATGTTTTTCGGCAGAAATGAGGTTCCGATACGACCAGCGTTATGGATGTTAAGAAATAATAATAAAGGAGCCAAAATTTATTATGTGCGTCAAGTAATTTTAAGATAATAAATTTATTAAATAAAACATTCAGATTAATAAAATAATGTTTCGTTGCTATGGTATCTTTGCCACCTTATAGATGTTCCTCTTAAAATATTTCGTGTATGAATGGATACACTTTATATATTGGTATATGTACGCAGAAGACGAGGTGGCCGAGAGGTTAAGGCGTTGGACTGCTAATCCAATGTGCTCTGCACGCGTGGGTTCGAATCCCATCCTCGTCGTAACATGGGTTCTTTTTTAACTTCAGATTCCTTCTCATTGAAATGTAGTCTCAATAAATGTATATCACAGTAATTATTTCAAGAGATATAAATAATTTGACTTAGATTTTGTTATTTATTTAATCAATTCATCATGTTTAGAATTGGAACGCATTCTGTTTTTAAATAAAACAGATTAGTTTTCTGATTTAAAAGAACATTGAACCAACCTTCTACGCTAACGACCGGTCGTCGGTAGCGAGTAGCGACAGTACATAACAAGCAATGAATGATAGGTCAGAGGTCACGACTACGCGTAACTCGTAAGTGGCGACAGGTTATTAGCCTATCGAGTGCCGGGCTCCGCAATAAACTTCATTTTGCGCGTTTGACTACGAAACAACTTTGTTTTCTACGCGATATAAATTTACATGACTTTCGAAGTGTACTCCATACTACGTAGTAAGTACCTTGGTTAATGTCGAATATGGAATTTATTTTTGGAAAGTACTGTGATGACATGATAAGGATAACACTTTAATATTCATGACTTTTATTAATGATGCCTCGTCGGTCTAGTGGTTGCAAGCGGCTCAGCGCTACTGCAGACCATGAGGTCCTGTGTTCGATTCCCTGGTCTGGCAAAGTGTCATGGGGTTTTTTTAAGGTTCCGTTGCCAAATGGCAAAAAACGGAACCCTTATAGATTCGTCATGTCTGTCTGTCTGTCGGTCTGTCTGTCTGTCTGTCTGTCTGTCTGTCTGTCTGTCCGTCCGTATGTCACAGCCACTTTTTTCCGAAACTATAAGAGCTATGCTGTTGAAACTTGGTAAGTAGATGTATTCTGTGAACCGTATTAAGATTTTCACACTAAAATAGATAAAAATGATAAATTTTTGGGTTCCCCATACATAGAACTGAAACTCAAAATTTTTTTTTCATCAAACCCATGGGTATCTATGAATAGGTCTTCAAAAATGGTAATGAGGTTTCTAGTATCATTTTTTTCTAAACTGAATAGTTTGCGCGAGAGACACTTCCAAAGTGGTAAAATGTGTGTGTCCCCCCCCGTAACTTCTAAAAGAAGAGAATGATAAAACTAAAAAAAATATATGATGTACTACATTACCATGTAAACTACCACCGAAAATTGGTTTGAACGAGATCGAGTGAGTAGTTTTTTTTTTAAAACATCATAAATCGTAAACCGCAATTTACCGTACATTCAATCAACTGAAATATAAAAATTAAAAGAAAAACATTTATTTTTAAACCGAGAATACCTACAGGTTTGTACGGAACCCTCGGTGCGAGAGTCCGACTCGCACTTGGCCGGTTTTTAGGGTTCCATTGCCAAATGGCAAAAAACGAAACCCTTATAGATTCGTCATGTCTGTCTGTCTGTCTGTCTGTCTGTCTGTCCGTCCGTACGTCACAGCCACTTTTTTCCGAAACTATAAGTGCTATGCTGTTGAAACTTGGTAAGTAGATGTATTCTGTGAACCACATCAAGATTTTTACAATAAAATAGAAAAAAAATAATAAATTTTGGGGTTCCCCATACTTAGAACTGAAACTCAAAAAATTTTTTTTTTTCATCAAACCCATACGTGTGGGGTATCTATGAATAGGTCTTCAAAAATGGTACTGAGGTTTCTAATATCATTTTTTTCTAAACTGAATAGTTTGCGCGAGAGACGCTTCCAAAGTGGTAAAATGTGTGTCCCCCCCCCCCGTAACTTCTAAAATAAGAGAATGATAAAACTAAAAAAAATATATGATGTACATAACCATGTAAACTTTCAACGAAAATTGGTTTGAACGAGATCCAGTAAGTAGTTTTTTTTTAATACGTCATAAATCCTAAACCGGAATTTACCTTTCATTCAATCAACTCAAATATAAAAATTAAAAAAAAAACATTTAATTTCATAAACATAAACCTTATGCATAAACCGAGGATACCTACAGGTTTGTACGGAACCCTCGGTGCGCGAGTCCGACTCGCACTTGGCCGGTTTTTTCATCTGGAATTTCTCAAAGTTTAGATTCGTTCCCGCTTGATGGCAATACAAAATGGAGCAGTGGTGGCCCAGTGGTAAAGACCGCGACTTACAAGTAGTAGGTCGCGAGTTCGAACCCAAGCAGGCGTTTTACTTTGTGTAAATTATTTCATCACCACTGCTCTCAAAACGGTGAAGGAAAACATCGTGAGGAAACCGGCATGTCTTAGAACCAAAAATTCGAAGACATGACATCTTTCAACCTGCACTGGGCTCGCATGGTGGATTATGGCCCACTCCTTCTCACCGAGAGGAGGCCTGTGTCCCAGCAGTGGGAACGTTATAGGCTGCTGATGACGATGATGGCAATAAGCTCGCCGTCTATTACATGGGACTTAAATACAACTGGCAAAATGTGTGTGCTATAGGTACACCTCTGCCAGGCCCATCGGGAAAATAAAGCGTGATGTTACATTATTATTATTTAATAATCTTGCGAATCTCTTTTTTATGTACGTACATTTATAGATTTTTAAATCACCCTTCAGTCGATACCTTAAACCGCAATTTAAACTCATTATCAAAAATATTTTGATACAGACCCAATAGGTCAGATAAGACACAAAGAATTCATGACGAATTAAAATTCCGCTGTAAGTGGGTACCCATACAATCCAGTCGTAAAGATAAGCTTGGGACAACTGTGTTTAGCATTGATTTTGGAGCACCGTTGATCACGAAGTGGTCTGCTTTCGTCACCGAACAGAAGTCGATCAATTCATAAATAACAGGCTAACGGAGCCTTTTAATTCACGACGCTATTAATGCTGCATTGTATTTATAATAATGGTTAATTAAGCCTTTGTTTTTTGCTCCTGGATCCGGGTGTCAAGCGTAGCACCGGCGGCGAACGAAACTGTTTTATGAGTCCAACATTATAATGCAGACGTGTTGTATTTAATCCTACCTTTTCCGAAATTCTTCGAATTAAACCTACTTATTATAAACCCGACTGCATCTATATTGGCTTTGTTCGTGTGCGTTGTGTGTGATCGACTTTCTAGACTTATTTATCTAGACTGCCTTTAACAAACTTTTAAGACATTCTTTTGTAAGTAGATATGGGCTCAAAATCCGATCTACTACTGGGAATCCGGTCTTATCTATTTTCCCATTTGGAATAAAATACGTCCCAATTTACTAGAACTGTCCCGAAGTTGCAATTACTTTTTCGTTTTTCTGTCTAAAGAATACAATTTAAGTACAGTTATGCAAAGTACTGTCAAGTTATTAGTGAATCATTTTGAAAATACCGTAATAATCTTAATCTTCACACGGTCTTCGACAAACAAAGATTTTGTTTAAAAAAAGTAAGAAAATAAATGAAGTTTCCTCAATCACATTCAAAGACACGACGATTTAATCCGTACTTTCAAAGATTTTTCAACGATTCACAGGTATCTTCAGCCAGCAACGAAATTCCAATATCTCTTCAGTTTTAAATGATAATTAGTTAACACAAATAAACAACGTGTAGGTATACATACCTACTCAATTGAAGCAACTAAAAACCCAACTAATGTTTATTGTAGGGAATAACAGTGTTTATGTTCTTCGATTTTTATACACGTGTCTAATTGAGTGTACTGATTTGTCTGTATAATGTACTGTGCACATACTGTTCTCGATGCCTAAATGAGAGCACCATGCACGTTGATGAACACCTTAGTTCGTCTCAACTGATAGGTAAGTGAACTAAAAATGTAACCGGTTAATTGTAATGACTTTTCTTTTTGGCACAGTTCGTGGCTGTCACAATAGAATGGACCGCTGACAATCGTCGGCGCGCGGACGCTGATTGTATCTGTCAAACAGGAGCGTTTGTTTATGAGAAGCGCTGCTACCGTGCCGCGGCCGCCGCCGACTCCGCCGACACCGCCGGACGACGACACCGCCCCGCTGTCATCGAGCACAAGTCCGCACTCCACTATCAGCTGTCCATCACTCTGAACAACCCACTATTTTCTTCCGACTTTCTAATAGCACCACGTGCGAGAATTAGCATAAGTATTTAGGTAATTATTCGCATCTCAGATTTATTTTGTAAGTAGGTACATGATTGACAATTGTCGCAAATCATTCGTGCTTGTCAGATTGGATTACCCTTTGAATTTGAACAAAAAAACCGAGAAAGTTGTTCTATCAGATGACGCAAAGTGGGTGGGCTGCTGCAGCGGCCTGCGACAATTGTTACTTTCATATCAATAAGCCCGAGAGTTTCTTTAAGATAACAATATATCAGCATATCTTGCAAAGCATTTTCCTTGCCTACTTGCAGGGTTTGCATAGTCTGAAACTGACAACATTCTTAACTTGTATACCTACGAAAGGGTGAAAGCAATATTAAATATAGGTTTATTTGCATGTTATTTACTGTTACATTTAATCATGATTCATGCTGATTTTACGACTCTTGAACACCTACATCACCCGTGGAAATGCGTTGCGAATCGCTAATACTTAAGAGTTTGCCTAAACCGATTTATCAAATTACGGTCAGCGCGAGCTCTGCGGACCGTACTGTCATATGTAATTCACGATTGGTACAAAGAATTGAATCATAAATATTAATCAAGATCGCAATAAAATCAGTATGGCGCGGCTACGCAGTACCTACCTGCGTCTCTGCGCGTCAAGCGCCGCGTGCCGCAGACGCCAGCCGCCCCACTAACACTTGTGACGTTTATATACCTATAAATTATATTTAATAAACAGTCAAGATCCATCTCTATAATATATTACTAGAATGACAAACTTTTAATTGTGACAAATGATATCCAGTCGAGAAAACAATATGTCGAGCGTGGCGTATGGGCTCGGGCACAAACAGACGACATTTGCAACACCGTGTGTGGGTCGTACCTGGTTAACGATCGAAAAGTGATGCTTGTGGGACTGGGGCCAACTGTAACGAACAAAATGAACCTAGAGGTAGTCCGTAGAAATTGTCGCAGTCACCAGTTGATCACCTAATAAAGAACCTGCAGCTCGAAATAAAGAAGATTTTTTTTATCAGCTTGTTAACGTTTTTTAATCTATATCATCAAATTAGATATTACTTTAAAATATCGAGCTTTATATAGTAAATGGCGCAGTGGTAGCCCAGTGGTAACGACTGCGACTTACGAGTTGTAGATCGTGGGTTCAAACCGCCTAGGATCGAACCCACGACCTACAACAACTCGTAAGGTACTTTAATTTGTGTAAATTATCATCACCACTGCTCTCAAATCGGTGAAGGAAAACATCGTGAAGAAACCGACATGTCATTAACCATTTTACCAGCATGTTCGCAGAGGCGGGAAAATATGGTTTCCACGCCATCATGCGCAAGCGATGCGCCTCCATCATGCGCAGAGTACGCGCCAGCCCTAACAGCACCCTGAATGTTATAGCAGATAGGTGGGACAGCTCCATACTGGGACATTGGATACGCCTACATGCCACTGTGGCGTAATAATATTTTCAATTTAATTAATTAGTAGATATAAGTAATAACACTTGTTTTAAGTTCTTTGTATACTAACCAAATGGACTAAGGGTCTGAAATAAAAGATTTTTATTTTATTTATTTATTAAACCAAAAATCCGAAAGCATGTGACATACCCGCACTAATTATGGGCCACTTTCTTTCACAGAGAGCAGACCCGTGTCCCAGGACCTTATAGGCTGATTGATTATGCGAATGCATATAGTAAACTCTCCGGTATGGCCGATACTTACTCAGGTTAAAATATCATATTGTAACTACATCTTGTAGTCGTACAATATGACAGTCGAGTGACGGCGCTTGTTTATTAGTGACGCAGCTGCGGCCAACAATATCCGAATCGCTGAAACCTATCTATTAAACATACTGCATACTTAACAAAACTGTCTCAATTCTATAACCACTACCGTTTATCAACTTTTTTTTTTATTTATCAGCATAGATTTGTAGGACGTCATCACTATATTAATCTGCTCAGTCTGGTTTTTCTTTTCAGGGTTTTATTGTCAAGGTACAGTAGGTACGATATACCGCTATGTGGCTAGTAGATAACACTCATGTCCTTATTTATTTTATTTCTTATCGATTTTTACTAAGATTTAACGGTAATTTAGGGCTAGTAGGATACTAAGTACGTCCGTTTCCATGTTATTTCAAAAGAGTGAAAACAGTAACTTTACTGAAACGTAATTTAGTCAATATGAATATTATAATATTCCGCGAACGGTACACAATGCGCCGGTCGTCGAGATTTAACAACTGTAAATCAACACTGACATTTATCGCCAAACTGTAAGTTCAAAGACAATGCGTTGGCAGATCGTTTGGGCATAATGTTACGGTGATAGTACAGTGGTAGTTGGTACAAAACAGGAATCCATGGGCATGAGTCAGGCAGCGAGGCGAGCGGCGGCGGCGGCACGGTGGCGCGGAGTCGCGTGCGCGCCGTGGCGATGGTGCAACACCCGCGTGCTACCGCCCCGCACCGCCCGCACCGACAGGGTCGAGGTGAGCTACAGGGTGTAACAATAATACGACCCTATGAATGTCCTACTGCAGGGCAAAGGGAACTTCTCAAACAGAGAAGGCATATTCTTGACGCATGTTCAAGACGGATTGGCGATTTCAGAGTTATATCTTTACACTAGCTTCTGCCCGCGACTTCGTCCGCGTTAGATTTGTTGTTCCCCCGACCCTTCCCGTCGCGTCGAATCGCCTAACCGTGGAATTTTCCCCGTTTTTGCAACATTTTTCATTACTGCTCCGCTCCTCCTGGTTGTAGCGTGATGTTATATATCCTATAGCCTTTCTCGATAAATAGGCTACCCAACTCAAAAACAATTTTTCAATTCGGACCAGTAGTTCCTGAGATTAGCGCGTTCAATCAAACAAACAAACATACACACAAACAAACAAACAAACTCTTCATCTTTATAATATAAATATATAGTATAGATATGTAGTATAAAAACAAAGTCGCTTCCCGCGTCTGCGCGCTTAGATCTTTTAAACTACGCAACGGATTTTAATACGGTTTTCATCAATAGACATAGTGATTCAAGAGGAAGGTTTATATGCATTTTATATGGTTTTTTTTTATTTATACGCATAAAAAGCCGCTGGCAAAAGCCAATTAAATAGTCCACATTTCTTCACGATGTTTCCTTCATCGATGTCAAAACTTAGAAAGGACGTACACATGGATTAAAAATCTCACATTGATACTTGCTTGGATTTGAACCCACAACCTTGTGTATAAGAGCAGTCTTAACCACTGAGCCATCACAACATTCACAAGGAGGTGCTATTATTAAGTAAAGCCTCGTCTATACTTTTTTTTCTCTCTAAAGAGATCGTAGGTCTCTCTCTAGCTGAAAATGGTTAGAATATTTGCTGACGAATCAGGAAATATTCTTTCTAAAATGCCGTCAGAATAATCATCAAAAATAAAGCGCGTTATTCTATTGTGTAGATCTCTATATATTAACACAAAAAAAAGAATAAAAATGAAACTCAAGTGTACATTCCAGCCATCTCGGCACCTCATTTTTCAAAAACGGGGCTACGATCGAGGTTTCGAGGATCCATATCTACATAGCTACATATAAACCTAGTGAGCATACCTACATTTACGGTTAAACTCATTAACCTTCCTTTTCCTGAGTCTAATAAAAAAAGTATGGGAACGACACTTGTAACGGAACAACAAAAAGGTACAGGTTTTTTACAACAACAAACAAATATGCAAGAAAACCAAAAAAAATATACATAAAAACTGTCAAGAAACGGAATGGGATATGGTAATATGAAGAAGGGTAGTTCACGGCGACGCTATACGCTCGATATAGACGATCTACGCCCTGCATTACTATTTTAGAACTTTGAACAAGGAACTGTGCGTAGCTACATCGTCCGTCTTATTTGACAGGCGATTACTTAAAAAATGCGTAGCCCGTAGCGCAGCGCGTAGCACTGGCTACGTAATGGAGATGAGTTCTTGCAAAAACTACAGTACATACTTATAAGCCGGTGCTATAATTATATTTCAGATTAATCTACCACGAAACATTTGTGTTCAAGATTTCTAAAAAAAAAAAAACGTTTTTGTTATTTATATCTATCATCTTTTAAGTAATATTGTGACCAGCCACCCAACCAGTAACTTCATAGAAAAATACAAAAGCTAACTAATTGGCAAAGGTTCGACGACCATCTTAAAAAAAGTATCGGCTAGTGAAAGGTAACCTGATATTATTTTATTGGTTCCCGCTAGTGCATCTCCCGGTAAGTCGGGAGCACATTTGATGAATTCTCACGATGCGTTTGGGAACGAGGTTTTTTCTCGTTTCATTTCTCTCGGCAAACAATAGATCACCGAGCGCGGATGTATGGAGGGTTGGAAGTACCTCGCCGCGCGCCACTCCGATCGACCGACCAATCTTCATGTGAGTAGTTACGTGCAGTCATGCTGTTGTGTATTGGCCTAAATAACTTATGTAGAGCTTGTTTTATCTTCTAAACTGTATAAACTTTTAAGAGCCACTATAGTTTGCCTGTAATAGGTTTGCGCATTGCCACGTCGCCGATTTTTAGTTCTAACCGTTTCTGTCTCAGTGCTAGGCAAAGACCTACCCAAAAGTCTTTGAAGATACTGTTTTCCCGTGCCGTCTCGAACCAGCCCTCATGGCACACATCTAATTTATCTCGCCGTCTTTAGAGCGAGCTACGATAGCGTCATTCTTCTTCAGGAACCCAATGCGTGAAGACTGTTGTTCAGTGCAACTGGTTGGCGAGACCCCAATTTTACGTTACATTGCAATAACTCCAGATTTTTTTTACTATTTCAGAAAATTTGACGTCTTGAAATCTTAGGCACCTCAAGCATTTAATCCCAAAGGGACATCAAAATATGAGAAACAACATCTTTGAAATACCTTCCTAGCTTAAAATTTTACACTGAAACGACAACTTAAACGGTCGTATTGCACCAGTTACTCAGTGTGCAATCCTCTGCGAGCACAGTATACACGTGCGTCGCTCCCCGGCGCGGCGCGCTCCCTATTCCGTCTGCGTGACTACAACTTGTTGCTGTGAACCAGTTCCTGAACTAAGGTGACCTGTCAAATTACTTCCTCAATTATTTATGCAATTTATGCACTTTATTTTTTGCATAACACTGCATCTTACCGTACCTGCATAATATTTTTTTATATGAGTCGGAATAACATTTAAATAAATAATGTTTAATTGTTACATTTTCAAAAAGATTTTGCATAATGCAGATAGTAGGTACCCCGGAATTTGCTTTCATGAAAATTAAGTAGTTATGGTAATTTGCAGGGATATGATTTATGAAACTAATATAAAGTTTGAATTAATGAATACGTTATCCCACAAAATCGTTGAATACGGTTACTTTATAACTTACCTACGCTGATCATCTGCTTTTTCCCAAGTATGTTGGAGGCGGCTTCCGATTAAACCGGATGCAACTGAATACATTACAATTTTACATGGAGCAATTGCTCCTACCAGATTTCCATAACACAGTTACTGACTATACTAGTAATCTGACTTTCGGGCATCTAAATGACAGCCGAGACCTACTAACTACTGCTACTGCTGCTTAACTTACTATTCTAGGCCGTAGTGATCTTGGTATATAAGGTGTATCTATTCATACACGAAATATTTTAAGAGGTACACCTGTAGGTGGTTAAGAAGCTATAGCAACGAAAAAAAATTTTTTCTAAGGGTTTTTTAAAATTTAATATTTATAAATTATTTGACGCACATAAGAAATATTGGCTCCTTCTTATTTTTACGGCCCGAGACACCGCGGCCATGCTCGTGCCGTCCGGTCACCGCCCTCGCAGCGTCAGGCGGGCCATTCATAGAATTTGGAGTAAAGGATTTATGCAAAACGTCTCAAGTAGTTTTAAAATTATAATAATTACGAAAATTCAAAAACGCTTAGAAAACATTTTCTTTTTGCTTCTATAGCTTCTTTACCACCTACAGGTGTACCTCTTAAAATATTTCGTGTATGAATAGATATACCTTATATATAAAAATGGCCACCCATCGACAGACCAACCGCTGTTATTATTTGGCCCCAAGCCGCTCAACATTGACCGACAGTACTTACTTATGAACATTATAGCTGGTGCGTAATAACAATGAAGTTTTAGCTTCATACGAACTTTAACCACAATCCACATGTAAGTAGGACCTGTGTGTCATAATCATAATCTATAAAATGTAAATCAATACGTAAAGCTCATGTCATATCGATATCAAAACAATCAAGAGTCGGACGCCGAGCCAGATCAAATTGGACTTGTCTCATTAACTGTGATACATTTCGCTTGAATCACGAGCCGGGAATGTTACCTGACCGGTACAGTTACCCATATCCTACATTGCACACACTGTAATGATTATCCTCAGTGTGTTTAATAAAAGATTCAACGGAAGCTGCTACCTGTCTCGTGAGAATTGACAGCGGATGTTGCAAAAGGTGCCCCCGTTTTTTATGAGTGTTACATATTGATGAAATGGGATTAAGGGTGATTCCGTCTCCTGTTTAGTCATTCCTGAGAACTGATCTTCAACTTATGATTGATGTTGCGTACCGTTTATTATCTGTGCGCCTAATGGAATGCGCGTGTAACGAAGTGACATCTGACTTGTCATTTTTTGACGTTGACACTTGACAGCTCTCTTAATTTTGCCGGCAAAAATAGCCCCGTTCGCCTGTTGAAGTTCCGCGACGCGTTTTGTTGAAATTAATCCTTAAAATCGATCCGCTTGTGACAATTAGTCGTGATCCAATTGTATTAATTGTAATAACCCCCAATTTGAAGAAATATCACGGGTTCTGTTTGTTGGAAATACCTGAAATAGTTTGAAGGTCATTCAAGTGACGCTATTGGGGAACGAGTGATTTGAAGACCGCATGCTGTGATTGCCTCAAGCCTAAGTTGAAGCGGATTCTAACCTGAAGAATACTCGTAACGTCACCACACAATACAGATACACTCACTTACACACAGAACTCCAGGTTGGCACCAGAGCAGTGTCCTTCAACCATGAGGTAAGTGCCTTTGTTTGTATATTGTACCTTGTACTTGTATTGTCTGCTCCGCGTACGGCGGACAGTACGCTAGCCACTCTTGTCTCTAGAGCCCCACGATTATAACTCTTCCACTGCGCACTTGAAATCGTATTGTACGGGGTCTAGTCTGGCAGCGTACATTTTGGTAGCAGAGGCGTGGTTTTAACCTACAAAACCACCAAATTGGTAATTTACAGTAGGCTAATTACTTGGCAGTCTCTATAAGGGAAGTAGTAATACGCTGTAAATATTTGATAACTATAATTAATTGTTACTTGAAATAATTTGTTGGAATTTGTTGAGTCGAGTAACTCATATTGACGGGTCAACCAGGTTTGCATATTCTAACAGATTTGGTTAGATTGAGCTATGTTATAACCTCTTGTTGTTGTTAATTGACCTCTGTGTTGTATTGAATGTCGGGAGGACATTGAAATGTTGAGTTTGTACCATTGATATGGTTATTTGTGAAAATTAATATTTGAAAAATTATTGGCATTTTTGAGTATTACCATTGTTTTGAGTTGGAATAGGGGTTCATTATTGTTGTACCATTGACAAAGTGGTTTGTGAACTTGACTTTTGGAATTGGATAGAATTTGAATATTTGAATTGAATATCATATTGACAGTTTTGAACGTTGACATTGGTTTGAATTAAAATAAAACTTTATTTTTGTTAATTAAATTAGAACCAGTTATTTATTGTTTGAACTTTGTTACTTAATTATTTTGTTTGGTATATTGAATTGTATTGTTTGTGCAATGGCATACAAAGCGGTGAGAGAGGCAATCAGTGGATTGACCACACAGCTGCGGTGGTTCGCTTCAGCTGCAGCGACCGCTGAGCGCCAGGATCTTGAGGGGATCACTCTTGCTCGGTTCGAGCAGTTGAACTTGAGACTCGGCAACGTTGATGCTCTGCTCACCCGCTACAACCAGTACATTTGTGAAGTGGATTTGGAAGTGCTGGATCAGGCAGCACGTGACAAGGTCCTTGCTGACTACGACCAGATCTTGGACCTGGGGGATGTCATTGGTCAACGTGCTCGGGAAATATTGGAGAGCCGGACACCTGTCCAGGTCAAACCGGAGACCTCGGTTGTTTCAGGTCCCGGACTATTGAGTAGACTGCCTACCTTGGAACTGCCACACTTTAACGGTCGCTTGGACCAGTGGTTAAGTTTCCAAAACCTGTTTGAAAGTTTGGTTGATGCACGCTCGGACCTCAGACCCGCCCTAAAGTTGGCCTATTTGTTGTCTGTCCTGGAAGGTGAGGCCCGAGCCTTGGTACAGCATCTGTCGTTGACTGACTCAGCCTACCCTACCGCTTTGGGACTACTCACCCAGCGGTACCAAAATAAACGTTGTTTGGCTGACGTTCATATTGAATTGATTTTGGGGTTACCGGTCATTACTAGTTTGTCAGCATTGCGTACTGACCTGTTGAACCCGTTGGTGGTAGCGACCAACGCTTTAAAGCGATTGGACTTGCCGGTGGACCAATGGTCTTACCCTTTGGTGCATGTTGTGCTGCAACGGCTTCCTGCCGATTTGAGGGCTCGTTTCGAGCAAAAGTATGGTGGGGGTAGTGTTACACATCTCCCCCCATTTGGTGACCTCATCCAATTTTTGGAGGATGAGTGTCGGTTTGTGGACAACTCTGGCGTTGCCACTGAGTCATGCCAGCCGTCTTCCCGGCCACGAGACCAGGGACGGACTAGGGCTCGCGGGCCTGTTGATGGTCGCCCCGCCGCTCGTTTTGCTGGCACCCAGAGTCGTCCTGGTTGTGAGTTTGTAGGGACACGGGGCATGGCATGGCAACTTGCGCGGCCTTTTTGAAGTTGCACGTGAGTGCCCGCCGCCGAATTGCCAATGCACGCCGCATGTGCTTCTCTTGTTTGGGGGCTCACTTCCATAGGGACTGCCCCAACCCCCGCCCTTGTAGAATTTGTAGGGGGTCCCATTTGGACATATTGTGCGCTAACGCGAACCACGCTGGCAGACCAGCCTCTGATGAAGGTTCGCGTACGGGGGGGTACCATGGAGTTGGTCACCGGGCTTCTGCCTCGCCGGTTCAGAACCGGGGAGAGGCCTGCAATTTTGAGCGCCGCACTCCACCCCCCGCGCAAGTTGAACGGGAGCCGCGCGACCGCCATTTGGTCTCCCCGCGTAAAGGTGATTACGCAGTTGTTGCTGGGCAGCGCTGGCCAGACCAGCATCGCCTTCCCTCCCCTCCATTAGCGGAACGTCCCCGGTTGGAGTCACGCCCCCCGCCATTCGGGCATCCGGTGGGATGTGCCCTTCCGGCGATGGCGCGTGGCTCGGGACACCGCGCGGACGAGGAGTTTGAACTCCATCCTCGTCGGGAAAGACTTGGGTCTGGGTGTGGCGATCGGTCGCCGCCCAGGCATTGTTAGGACATTGGCGCCTGCCCCGCTAAGGTACCCCTCAGATTGACACGGTTTGTTGCCAACGGCATCGGTCAGGTCTGGGGGCCCACGGGGGACTCTGTTGTGGTCCGTGTCATTATGGACATGGGAGCCCAGGGTTGCCTTTTGTCTATTGTTTTGTTGTTTTGTTTGTATTGTTTTGGGCAAAATTGTTTTCTTGAGCGCCTTTGGACTGCGGGACTTGGCTGGGACGAGCCAATTCGGGAAAACCTGTTGGAAGATTGGCTCCAATTTGTATCCGCACTCCCTGCAGTCAACGAGGTCGTGTTGCCCCGCGCTATCCTCCCCCTGGGAGCTGCACTGCTATCCTTGTTTGTGATGCGTCTTCGCACGGTTATGCAGCTATTGTTTGTCTGCGCACCGTCTGCGCGACAGGCCAGGTGAATTTGTCACTGGTCATGGCCAAGAGCAAGGTGGCCCCCCTCCGGATGGCACTGACCATCCCTAAGTTAGATTTGTCAGGGGCGGCGCTTCTTGTGCGTCTATTGAACCACGTTGCTCACACTTTGGGTAGAACTGTGGACATTCGGGTTTCTTACGCCTGGACGGACAGTCAAATTGTTTTGTGTTGGTTGAAGACGTCCGTCCACTATTTGGAGGTCTTTGTTGCGTACCGAGTGTCCCAGATTCAAAATTTTGATACGCCTTTGATTTGGAGGCACGTGCCTGGAGATTTGAACCCAGGCGCCGTGGCCTCACGCGGGTGCATGGCGCCCCGCTTGTTTGCTTACCCCCTGTGGTGGGGACCGGACTGGCTGACTCATCCCGGGGATGATTGACCTCGATCGCCAGTCTTGATGTCGGGTCCTTCGCCCGGGCTCAAGGTGCTCGCTGTTGGAACAAAGGACCCTGAGTTTGTTGAGTCGATTTGGCTCCCTCGACAAATTGTTGAATTGTTTTTCTGTTGTTGAATTGTTGGTGACTGATCGTCACATTAAGAACTCGCATGCCGGTTGCAATGCGCTGTTGGCCATTCTGCAGCGAGAGTTTTGGATATTGTCGGGAGCCGTTGGTAAGTTGAACCCCTTTTGGACGATACGGGTCTTTTGTTGTTTGGTTGTTGACGGTTGAGTCACTCTAGCCTTCCTTATGGGGTCCGTCACCCCCTTTTGTTGCCTAAGGAGGGCCATTAAATTGTGGTTGTTATTGTTGTTTGGTTGTTTGTTATTGTTTGACCCGCCAGCCTGCCCCCATTGGGGGGGTATTTTGAGGCCGCGGTGAAGGCGGTTAGGGACTCTGGCGCAGATTGTTGGGAGACACCGTTCCCACCTTTAAGGAGTTAGCTACGGTATTTTGCCGCATTGAAGCTGTGTTGAACTCGCGTCCATTGTGCCCGCTGTCTTCGGACCCGAACGTCTTGGAGGCCCTGACCCCGGGCCATTTTTTGATTTGTTAGCCACTTGCCGCCCTGCCGGAGCACCCTTTCGTCGATGTGAGCCAAAATTGGCTATCGCGGTTTCAGTTGGTGCAGCAGCTCGCTCAGAGTTTTTGGAAGCGTTGGAGCTTGGAGTATTTGCACATCCTCCAGCAGCGCGTCAGGTGGACTGATAAAACGCAACCTTGTCGGGATTGCCAAGTGATTAGCGGACGGGAAGGCCCGTCCGGGGGGGGTAGATGTTGCGTACCGTTTATTATCTGTGCGCCTAATGGAATGCGCGTGTAACGAAGTGACATCTGACTTGTCATTTTTTGACGTTGACACTTGACAGCTCTCTTGATTTTGCCGGCAAAAATAGCCCCGTTCGCCTGTTGAAGTTCCGCGACGCGTTTTGTTGAAATTAATCCTTAAAATCGATCCGCTTGTGACAATTAGTCGTGATCCAATTGTATTAATTGTAATAACCCCCAATTTGAAGAAATATCACGGGTTCTGTTTGTTGGAAATACCTGAAATAGTTTGAAGGTCATTCAAGTGACGCTATTGGGGAACGAGTGATTTGAAGACCGCATGCTGTGATTGCCTCAAGCCTAAGTTGAAGCGGATTCTAACCTGAAGAATACTCGTAACGTCACCACACAATACAGATACACTCACTTACACACAGAACTCCAGGTTGGCACCAGAGCAGTGTCCTTCAACCATGAGGTAAGTGCCTTTGTTTGTATATTGTACCTTGTACTTGTATTGTCTGCTCCGCGTACGGCGGACAGTACGCTAGCCACTCTTGTCTCTAGAGCCCCACGATTATAACTCTTCCACTGCGCACTTGAAATCGTATTGTACGGGGTCTAGTCTGGCAGCGTACAATTGAACAATCTAGTATGGTGTAAGGCAACAGTGACATTTTTTGCATTAGATCACAATGTTCTTACTTTGTACTTATGACGTTGTAATTGTAGCCTCAATTAGAAGGTATACTTAAATTTAACTGCCCCGTTGGTCTCGTGGTCGCAAGCGCGACTGCTAAGCGTGGAGTCCTGGGTTCGATTCCCGGGTCGGGCAAAGTGTTCTGGGTTTTTCTATTAGGAATTTCTTAGTAACAGCCCGGAGTTTGGAAGTTGGCGATTTATACCCATAAGTATACATATGTGTGATACCCCCGTGCCTCGGAAAGCACGTTAAGCCGTTGGTCCTACGCCTGATCCCTCTCCGGTCGTGTCGGATTGCCGTCACATCGGACTATGAGAGTGAGGGGAGAGTGAGTACTCCTGTGTCTGCGCACACCCTTGAGCACTATAATATCTCCCGCGCCGATGGCTAGTCTCCGTTGAGATTGGCCACCGTGGCTGAAATACGGTCTGGAGGACTATAATATATACTTAAATATAAACTATTTATAAGTAGGTATGATAACCTAACTGATGATCATCCGACTTTGTCCTGCGCTAAACTATACGACTTTTTAAGAAAAAATAATGAGAAAGATCCAAAAACTCATATCTGAAATCTACGCTGAAGTTAAACTTCATTACTTATTTCAAAACGTAACTCGTGTGAAATTCCGTTCCCTTCACCTGCTACATAGTCGCGGTTGAAAAACTCAAAGCAAAAAACACAAGAAGGAAACGTAAATGGTGCCGGTTATGATGAGTACGTACGATCAGACAAAAAAGTATTTAGAGTTGTGCACTTGTGAGATTCGTTCCCACAGTGCTTTATCGATCATAGGAGCATCATCTGTAAGTACAATATCGTGCCCGCCTCCATTTAAGCCGTAGAAAGTTCAGTAACCTTGATGTTCTTATCTTTATCATAATAAGGCATTAACAATATAAAAGCAATCTATCATTTGAAATTAATATGATCAGTGATCGGCGGCGCGGCGGCGCGGCGGTGTGGCGGTGGCGCGGCGCGGCTCGCCGGCACTCAATATCTGCATGCCGGCCGGAATGGCGGTTAATCAGGTGGCCCGTTATATTACATTGTGCTCGCCGTGAGCTCCAACCCGAGAGAACAGGTTGCTCCAATGACAAAGGAGCAGATTCCATCGTCCGCAATCCGCGTCTCCGAGCCCCACATTATAAATAGTCCGTCGAAATAATCCGTTGCTACGTGTCGCTGCGGCGCCCACCAACGTCGACCGGTACACTTCCATACTTAATGATATCTAACACAGAAAAAAACAATTCATAAAAAACTGCTAACAGTGAACATTCCGTTTCCGCGTGCAGCTTTGACCTTACGGTGATTGATGGTCCAAGTATTATTAATAGTTTATCTACGTAATAGATGGTAATAGTTGCGACCGCGATCGATATTAAAAATCTTACTGTGTCATCTTCTCATTAATTTTTGTTTCGATTTGAAACAATAACCAAGAAATGGGCAAATGCGATAGTTTTTATAACTTCGACGTTTAATAAGGTATATTACGCCCGTGGTTTCAAAATTGCTGTCAGAATAGGAGTATTTATATCTCAAGCACGGGCGCACTCTAGGAAATCAAACCTTTTTTAAACCTTGCTGACTTAAGTTGACATAATTTATTTACCAGGTTAAATAAATATAATATAAACAAAATACATACGTACAAGATAATTCGTTGAGATTTTGAATATCTCTGAATCTCTTCATCGAAGATGTGACAAACTCCTTTGCAATGGTCCTTCGCAACGGATTGTCTTTTATTGTTTATTTATTTGTATAAACGTTACACCACATAACCGTTTTCACGGGCTGTCTTTGGGATGGGAAGAGACAATACAAAAAAGAGTTAAGGGGCAGATACATGACTTTCGTGACTTTTAAATCTGTTACTATACTTTCAAATACTGCACTTTAGTTACGCAAAAAATATATGTCAAACTAGACCGCATACACATTAATTCTATCAGTGAATATTTTAGTATTTCAGTTAAATACTATCTGAAATAAATTCAGGAAGTAAGGTCTACTCAAAATATAAAAACTAAATTTCTTTCGGAAAAATAAATATCCCCTATAAATCTGAACGAAATGCGAACGCATGCCATTTCGTTCAGATTTGTAGGGAATATTTATTTTATTGAAAAAAGTATGAATATTTCAAAAAAATCACAGATAGAATTATTGATAATTACATAATCTGTTGTATAAAAAAATCATGAAAATATCTAAAGTAATTTGAAAGAAATTTCGTTTTATATTTTGAGTATACCTTACTTCCTGAATTTATTTCAGATAGTACTAGTATTTAACTAAAATATTCACTGATAGAATGGACGTGTATGCGGTCTAGTTTCACATATATTTTTTGCGTTACTAACGTGCATACTGCACGTGCATTGAAAGCGTAGTAACAGATTTAAAAGTCACGAAAATCATAATATACAAGTTTATTTTTAGTATATGCGAAACCTGAATATAGTTTGTTCAGAATCAGTAACTGAATCGATTCCAATAATTTTTACACCTTGTTATATTTTGTACCAAAAATATTTAATTACGCTTCCAAGTCGCGGGCCTTAGTGTTTTGTTTCGATTTTAAAATTATCATATCTTTCTCGTATTCAAACGTCCATTACAAGGAGATGGTACGTACACTAGCTGTTTGTGGTGATCTGCATATGTTTTTGCTTGGACAACCAGGTAACTTATCAAGCTTATAACTTTGTGATTATTAATGATACAGTTTTGAATTTTTTTTCATAGATTCTTTACATAAAAATACTAGACCCGTGTTTCGGGTTTCGCATAAACAAAAATTAATGTTGTATATCTGCCCCTTAAGTTAATAACGTAGTGCGGATCTATACTAATATTATAAAACTGAAGAGTTTGTTTGTTTGGTTGAACGCGCTAATCTCAGGAACTACTTTTTAACTGACGAAAAAAACGGAGGAGGTTCTCAATTCGACGCGTATATTTTTTTTTGTTTTTTTTTTTTTAATTGAAAAAATATTTTAGTGTTGGGTAGCCTATTTATCAAGGAGCCTTATAGGCTATATAACATCACGCTAAGAATACGAAGATCTCGCACGGCAGGCAATTCGATGTGACGGGGTGGGTCGTGGAAACAAGAAAGATTAACGTAAACGAAGTCGCGGGCAGATGCTTTATTACCTCGCAGGTTTATTTTCGTTGCGATAGGAAAGGAGACAGGCCGTTTTCCATATACATTTTTAAACCGGCTTCTTTTAACTAAACAACTTATAAATAAAACCCCAAGAAGGTACCTACAGGACATATTGTCAAAACAGCAGCAATAATGGTACCGAGTACGCTGACAAACTACGATCTAGAGAACTAAATAGGCGGAAAACTAGAGAACTATGGTTACCCATTTTTTCCAACTAAAATATTTCTTACAAATGAGTAATTTTAAAAAAAAGTACTGTAAAATCTTGAGTAATAATCGTAAAATACAAACAATCGACTTTCATTTTAAAACAAGGATGTTTGCGCCACCTGCGAGCCAGGCGCGGCCAGACGCGGGGCGCGCCGGCTCCAGTGCCGTGCTTTACTACCGCAGCCGGAACAATGGACCTAAGGCCACGCTGTCGTCGACTGCAGCACGTGGTGCCTATGTAGCACAATGGCTTCGCGACCACCTGATTTAAATTACTTTATTACTTAATTTCCTTAAACGTGACATTAAGACAACGGGACACTCTTCCTGCGGCCCGCTGTCACTGAATTCACACGACTGTCTCAAGCTTTTCAAACATTCACACAGGTTCATCGTTTACTTATTTGTTTTGTCTTGTTCTATCCCAGATGTTATTCCCATTGATATTTATCTTCTTCGTAATGAAACATGAGTAGGTTGTTATCTGGAAACAGCTTAGTTTCACAGCCAAATAGCATGGTCCCTCGAGTTTAGGTACGAGTTTCTTCCAGGTGGCTTGCCTTCGTTCGGCTGACTCACTTTGTGATAGCTGATTATTACACAGTTTAGCAAGCGGACCATTCCCCTTGTAGAATAGTCATATAACGTTTATTGATATAATACGTTCGAGACACTGCGTTACTAGTGTTACTACTCGCCATTTAGTGCCTAACTTCATACGCTAATTGAAGATTTGACATCAACCACGATTCCACATGTCAGTCGTTTCGTCCCATGCATTGTTAACTCCACAGACGGATGATGTGTATCGATCTGACTACGATGGTACAAATTACAACCGTTTTTCTTCAAGTAGTTAACTAATTATGTGGTACACTACCTGCGTTCGTTGACTGCGTTCCTGGTTCCGTTGCCAAATGGCAAAAAACGGAACCCTTATGGATTCGTCATGTCTGTCTGTCTGTCCGTCCGTATGTCACAGCCACTTTTCTCCGAAACTATAAGAGCTATGCTGTTGAAACTTGGTAAGTAAATGTATTCTGTGAACTGCATTAAGATTTTTACACTAAAATAGAAAAAAAACAATAAATTTTAGGGTTCCCCATACTTAGAACTGAAACTCAAAATTATTTTTTTCATCATACCCTTACCTGTGGGGTATCTATGAATAGGTCTAAATGCTATTGAGGTTTCTAATATCATTTTTTTCTAAACTGAATAGTTTGCGCGAGAGACACTTCCAAAGTGGTAAAATGTGTGTCCCCCCCCCCCCCCCCCCGTAACTTCTAAAATAAGAGAATGATAAAACCAAAAAAATATATGATGTACATTACCATGTAAACTTCCACCGAAAATTGGTTTGAACGAGATCTAGTAAGTAGTTTTTTTTTAATACGTCATAAATCGTAAACAGCAATTTACCTTTCATTCAATCAACTCAGATATAAAAAATACAAAAAAAATACATTTAATTTCATAAACATAAACCTTATGCATAAACCGAGAATACCTACAGGTTTGTACGGAACCCTCGGTGCGCGAGTCCGACTCGCACTTGGCCGGTTTTTTATTTTTACGGCTATGGAGTTTCGCTAGCTAATTTAAATAGATTTTGTTTTTTTTTATAATAATGCATTCGACCTATGACGTAACATTGTACGTATGATGACGAATAATAAGTTAGTCAGAATGAACCAAAAAGTAATACAATAAACTAACAACCGATCTAAAGCCTACTAATTCTATGTAAATGAATATTTTATTTTAAAGTGC
Source organism: Aporophyla lueneburgensis (assembly GCA_932294355.1). Taxonomy (NCBI): domain Eukaryota; kingdom Metazoa; phylum Arthropoda; class Insecta; order Lepidoptera; family Noctuidae; genus Aporophyla; species Aporophyla lueneburgensis. The sequence goes on from OW028747.1 coordinate 16,111,374, forward strand.
TAAGAGCTGATTTCACCACAGACAGATATATTTTATCCGTGAAATAAAATTGACGTCAGACAGTTGTAGTATGGAAAAACTGTCAAAAATTCAACATTTCTTTTCAAAATAAGACTTATTTTAGGTATAAAAGTTTGGTGAAATTCGCCCTAAATCACAATGATATGAGCCATCCAACAAGAGAACCGCATCGAAGCAGTCTATTCCATAATTGATACGGTTCATAAAATCATAACACCCATCAAGGTGGACCAAAATAGAATTCAGTTAGAATCACAGCTGGTGCGAGCACCACAGATCATAAGGCGATTACACACTATTATGAAACATAAATGATTGTAACGCCCTCACTAAAAGGGTTAACCCGTGCGGCGGAAATTGATTTAAATTATGCTATTAATAATATTAATATCATGTTCCAGTAGGAACGTTTTTTCTTAAAAAGCTGCCCTGAATCATTACAAAAAATAATAATTATAGCCACGTGAATTAATTGCACGTTGATTTTAAGACAATTTATTGATTTCAAGAAAACAAATATTAATTTTGAAATAAAGGAACTAGTGATTAAAGTTGTTTTTATTGGGTTTGATCAAATAGAACTTTAAGTAGCTTTGTTTTTTTTTTAACCAATTTTTACCACCTGCTTTGTAAGAAGAAAAAAAAATCCCCTGAAATCTATCCAACTGAAGGCCAATTAAAAATGATCAAAACCTAATCTCATCTATTTAATCCTTAATTTTCTTTTTATTGAATTTAGTCCAAGACTTGAAGTGAATAAGTGGCCTTCACCTTCTTTATGTATCACTGATTTTTATCACCGTTTAATCAATGCAACCGAACGAATCACAATAAAATAGAATGTGATGATGCTCGATATCATTTATTCAAATGCACCTCATCTAGTAGCACCTATATAAACACATACGAATCCCTGTGTTTATCTCAATTATCAAGAAGTGAATACCTACAGCGACTGAGGTACCATATGTATGTTTAGATTAGTAATCGACCCAATTTTAATGATAATTCACTCATTCGTAATCATTTACATACAAAAAAAAAACTTAATATAGAAAACACAATGTCGGCGGTCAATTACTGACCCAGCAGGCGTTATCCTGGCCGCGGTTCAACAGATGGTTGTTTTTTATCAGTCGCGGTGATGCCATGATGGGGCGCCGAGCGTGGAGCGTGGAGCGCGGGGGTGCGGCCTATAACCGTATAATTACACGTTGTAGTTGCGCGCGCGCCGGCACGCACAATTGGCTTAAACGAGTGTTTGCTTTGATGTGCCGCCGGCCACGGCGGTTATCCACGTGCGGTCGCTACAACCCGTTCTCATGTTAAGCTTATTAAGAAGACGCTACCCGTTTTACGGTTGTTTATACGTACGACAAGAAATGCCTTCACGTGGCAGATTTAAAAGGCATCTGGATAAAAACACTTGGCGAATTCCACGTACCGCGTTCCGTCTGTGAGATTGCCCACCTACCTCCTAATCTGTGCGCGCTGCGTCTCGGTTCCTCGACTCTCATTATGTATGTATATGCGTTATGATTAATCAATATAAACATCGTGTCAATCGAGCAACACTCGTAACTGTGCCGTGTACTATCTGTGTCATCTGTTTGTTATAAAGTGTACAGTTATGTCGCACAAATGCCAAGGGCTACATCGATCAACCCGGTGTTGGCGCAAGTGATTCTTAATCGACAGCCGTAGTCGAAAGTTGAGTAGCGACATCGTGATGCCGAACTTAGCCTCCTTCTTCGTACCGGTACACATAGCGCGTTGTGAAAAAGTCACCTCGCTCGTCTCGATAACGACTGCGACACAGCATAAAATATTATTAATCTTCAGATCGTGACTAACGGTTTCGGATCATCGTTTACATGAGCGGAGGCTGCGACGAAAGATTGTCAAATATTGGAGCAATCGTTTGCACTGCGAAGCTTTCAAAAGTGTGCGCGTGCGCAAGCCACAGATAACACATACTGAAGTTCAGTCACGCAGGGGTGCTTGACACCTACGTTTGCACGTGTTATGTTTGCGCTAAAATCGCGGGAAATGTCATACATGAACAATTAAAAAGGATAGTATTATTTTATTACATGTAAAACATAATAATCAAATATACATTATTACAACAAAAAACTAACTTTTTTTTTACCCTAGATAACTAAACTGTTTTCGTTATTACATGGATACTAAATATTCGTCGAACCGACTACGCCAAATAAAATGCATTTTTTGAAAAAAGTATTTATTAATCACAGGAATTTCTGACATTGGTACATTCTTTGGATCATTATTAAACAAACAATAATCAAAACAGTAATTAAAAACTATTATTAAACTATTTTATCACACAGCCACAGCCCCGTTCCTGAAATTAAAAAGTGTCGATAATTAATCGAAAAGATTGGTTGTGTATTTGTATTTGCTTACATAAATAATAATAATTATCCGATTTTTATTACTTTTAGTTGATGATCACTGATTGATGATCATCAATACCTACTATAGTTTTATTTGTAGAACTAAAGCTATTAAAAATATGAAATGATTCCGGTATCAGTTATAAAATATCTAAATAATGTGTGAGATTGACTTTTCACCACGTCATCAATTCCATCAGCAAACAGTTTAGATACAGGATGGTTCGCAGAAAATATTTTACAGAAAATTAAAATATTTTAATACGGTTTATAAATAACAGCCAATTATTATTTCTATACAGTGTTTGTGTAGTGTTGTAATATTTTAAAAATCGTTTACTGCAAATAAATTAGTGATATATAATGAAACTATTGACCTCCAAACTAAGTAAAACTTTTACAATGGAGGACAAGGCGCTCTCTTATATGGATTTACAATGACTAAAACTAAAAATATGGCAAATGAAGCATGCAAGGGTTAAAGTTAGTTAGCAATCCGTGTGTCAGATAGTATTTCAAATCGCTAAAAATTAAGAACTTCCATACAAACTTTCATCCCCCAATTAATCCCTATAGGAGTCATAGGAGATAAATTTCAAAGAATCCTTTCAAATGTTCACTTTCGTTACCTAGGGAACTCTTGTGCAATCTTTTTTCACATTGTCTGTCACTAAATGAATTAATTTAACATTTTTATTAAGTAAGTAGATAATCTCTAATACATAATATCTATCTCAACTATTCAACACTTGCATGCATGCCATATTTAGGTATAATATGAATAGATAATTGATGAGTACCTAAATTATGTGGAATAATAAAAAAACGATCAATACCAAAAACAGGCTTTTCTGTTCGGTTTGTCGATCGGTGACCATCCTGTATGTACAGCGATGATTTAACGACGCGATGAATACGATCGCCTCATATGTTACGATTGGATATCTGGGGCAGGTGTTATACATCGGGCTTCTAACACACTCGACGGTACCTTGTGCCCCCAAACCGCCGATGAGTCTACTTAACACCTTGATGGATCGTTTTGACCGTACCGATAGTTTACATCGCTAATGAAACATAATAACTGTTGATAAGTATCATAAAGTGAACATAATGGAATTAATCACGGACCTTAAACGTTTAGCTCGCCGCACTAGGTGAGTAGGTATCTTTAATCTGCCGGTGATTTATTTACACCTGCTGCGATATTATTCAGCCACTGAACCTTAAACGTACCATAACCATACAGATACGGTAAGTGTTCCAACTAGAAAATACATGGAACAATGAAACAAATTATAGTGTTTAAATGATAAATGATAAATGACTTTATTTTTGCAAGTAGGTTTGTACAAACACTTTTACACGTCAATCATATTTTTTTTTTTTAAACTAGATGAGTTCGGCATTTCCTATCTGACTACTCTGAGAAGAAACGCCGAAACAAACTCAGAGGTCACAGTCTCTTTTAAAGTCCAGACATAATCTTGATCAGATCATGTGAAGACCATGTGGATTGGTGTCTGAAGTGGTCTTTTAAGGAAAGAACACACAGCTTGAGTGGACCTGCCCAATCAGTGCACGCATTTGTCAGTAATCATGCAGCCCCACTCAGAACTTAAGGAGGTCAATGATTCGACGAACAATACCAAAGAAAGGACATTTGTGAAGGTCGCACAAATTACTCAAACTGCCAGACAATGTAAAAAATTAAATTAGAAGAAAAGGAAACAAAAAAAAAAAAAGAACACCCACTTCGTCTTCACATTTACAATGGGTAATTAAAACAATATAATACTTAAAAGTAAATATTCATGTCATTGTATAAGTAAAATTCACCAATGTCAATGTGTATATAAAATCAGGAAATAGTCCCGGTCTGATCATTTGAGGACCATGTACATGGGGGTGTCTGAAATGGTCTTTTGAGGAAAGAACCATACAGATTGAGTGGACCTGTCCAGTCAATGCACGCATTTGTCAGTAATCTTGCAGCTCAACTCAGAACATAAGGAGCACAAAGATTCGACGAACAATACCAAAGAATGGACATTTTGGTAGGCCGCATTAAGTACTCAAACTGCCAGATTATCATTAAAATGGAATGAATAAGAGAGATATAAAAAAACAAACATCACCTACATAGTCCTCACATTCAAAATCACTTAAATAATAATAATAATATTATACTTCTGAAAGTATATATTCATGTCATAGTGTAAACAATAATCAAATGTCAAAGTGTATAAGCAATAATCAAAATGTCAAAGTGTATAAGCAATAATCAAAATGTCAAAGTGTATATTCCCAATAAAAAATTAATAAAAAAAGGCAAGTAATTAATAATAAAAATAAAACAAAAATATCATTCAGTACAATAATAATTTAAAAATAAAAATCAAAAATTGGAGCAGCTTAATCCCAAGCTTTTTTGTCCTCAATATAATCTTTGACAGTGTAAAAGGCTTTCTGGCACAACTTACGTTTAATGAATGATTTAAATTTATTGAGACTTAGATCTTGAACATGGCTTGGAAGTTTATTATAAAAGCGTATACATTGACATCTGAATGAGCCACCGATTTTCTTGAGCCTTGTTGAAGGTACAATAAATTTGTGTTTATTCCTAGTATTTATATTATGGATATCACTGAATTTTTTAAACAATTTAATATTCTTATGGGCATATAAAAGATTTTCAAAAATATACTGTGAAGGCACAGTCATTATATTAATTTCTTTAAATTTCTCTCTGAGTGAGTGTCTCGGGCTTAATTTATAAATTGATCGAACAGCCCTTTTCTGCAAGACAAAGATAGTCTGAATGTCGGCGGCATTTCCCCACAACAGAATACCGTACGACATTACACTATGAAAGTAGGCAAAATACACTAAACGGGCTGTCTCTATGTCAGTTAAATTCCGAATTTTTCTAACAGCGTATGCAGCGGAGCTTAGCTTTTTCGACAATTTATCTATATGCGGGCCCCACTGAAGCTTGGTATCCAAAGTTAGGCCCAAGAATACAGTGCTATCTTCAGGATTCAATTCTTCGCCCTTCACCAACACATTCGTTTTCACTTGCCTAACGTGAGGTAGCGTAAACTTAATGCATTTGGTTTTTTTTTCATTAAGAAGCAAATTATTTACATTGAACCAGTGAACTACTATTGAGATCGCGCTATTAACATCGTCAGTATCCACTTGCTGACGTTTAAGTTTAAACAAAAGTGAAGTATCATCCGCAAACAAAACTATATTATGATTATCTTTTATAAGGTAAGGCAAGTCATTAATATAAATAAGAAACAAAAAAGGACCAAGAATTGAGCCCTGTGGGACTCCCATTGTTACGATGGATCCGGGAGACCTTTTTCCATTGACATCGACACTCTGAATCCTATTACTCAAATATGAAGTAAGAAGATCCAGAGCTCTGTTCCGGATCCCGTAGTGGCGGAGTTTCCTGATTAAAGTTTCATGAAGAACGCAATCGAATGCTTTAGATAAATCACAAAAGATGCCCAAAGCATCGCATTTATCTTCCCATGCATTATAAATATGTCCTAGGAGTTCAACACCGGCATCGGTAGTTGAACGACCCCTTGTAAAACCGAACTGTCTGGTATGTAATAATTTATGTTTATTAAAAAATCGTTGCAACTGATCTAAAATTAATTTCTCAAAAATTTTACTGAACGTAGGTAGTACTGAAATAGGTCTATAGTTAGTGGGGTCTGATGTACTACCAGATTTAAATAAAGGTATTATTTTACTATTCTTCATAAGATCAGGAAACTCCCCACACTCAATACAATTATTAAATATAAGAGCTAAAGTAGGTGCTACAATGTCAATAATAGACTTGGCGACTTCTACAGAATTACCCCACAGATCTGCAGTCTTTTTTACATTTAAAGTGTGGAAGGTTTTAATTATATCTTTACAAGTAATATGTTCAAAATGAAATTCCGAGTCGCAAACATTAACATTTTCAATAAGCAAAGACTCAGCAACAGAAGGTGATGAGTTTAGGGATTTTGTAGTTGAAACAGGAATATCTGAAAAGAAATTTTCAAAAGCCGCAGCGACTTGTGAGTCTGATTTTATTATGTTGTCGTTGATAGACAGGCTGTAGTCATTATTTCGTTTACTAGACCTTCCCGTTTCACTATTAATAATATTCCAAGTCGTTTTAATAACATTACTACTATTTTTAATCTTAGAACTCAAATAACGCGACTTGGCCATCCAACAGACTTTTTTAAATAATTTCGAATAATTTCTAACATACAAATTAAATTCAGCAGTGTTGACAAAAGCCCTTTCATTGTACAGCTCATAAAGCCGTGTTCTACTTTTATGAATACCAATGGTCGCCCAATCACTGAAAGATACGTTACTGTTAACTGAGATAGTCCGGGGAATAAAAGTCGAATTAAAGTCATTACAATATGTCTTAAAAAACTCATCATATAGATGATTGGGACCACCATTAATAGATAAAAGTGGCAATTTCTGAACTAGTTTGCCTTTAAAGGCTTCTAGGCGAACTGCAGTTTTGGGGTTAACAGTGATATCTCTTTTACTTAGTTTTTTATTTTGATTTTGAAAAGTAATCTGTTGCCCGCAATGATCAGAATCTAGTAAATTAATAATTTCTTTGTGGCTTGGTATAACATCAGTATAAATATTATCAAGGCATGTGGCACTAGTAGGGGTTATTCTTGTGGGATCCATAAATAGGTTTACAAGATTGTAGGACTGAAATAGACTTATTATTTTACTACAAGAACCTGAGTTTTCTAATAAATTAACATTAAAATCCCCGCAAGCAATAATAGACTTGTTTGAGTTACTAATCTTGTGTAATACTTCATCCATGACCTTTTCAAAGCAGTCATACAATCCTGATGGTGGTCTGTACACACTTAATACAATAAACTGCTCCAATTCTATACAGGCAATTTCTACTGTTCGCTCAATGGAGAGGCTCACAATATCCTTACGGTCTTTAAATTTAAGTTGGTTATTTACTAAAACTAACTAACATTATAGACACGTTATGATGGCTAATTAGTTCGTTCGATGCTCACGAAATTACTCGCCCGGATTGGGTTATGCCTTTTATAAATATTATATTTGCTAAAGGCGACTCGCACACAGTTAGTTAACATGTGGGCGGAACTACAACTACTGAATACTTCGTCTACTACTACGACGGTTACCGGTTACGTTATTCTTAACTTTATTGCACAAAATTCAAAACGTGCCTATTGCCTAACATGTACTTCTGATGCTGTCGGCTTATCCACAAGTTAATTAACTTCGTGCAAGTCGCCTATAGAAAAAATAATGTAAAAGCGCCGATTCGTCCGATCCGGGAGAGATTACTCGTGCAAATCGACTAATAAACCGTTTTCATTCAGAATTGCACAATTACTGGCGAACAATTAATGCTAAAAGTATCGGACATTCTAACATTGACCCGCAGCTACGCTTGTAGCAACCTTTCATGACACAGCGATCAAAGTTACACAACTTATTAATCCGGTTCAACACAAGAAGTTGCGGTAAGCATTCTCTTTATTAAAAGTTTATTGTTTTACATTTCATATTGCTCCATGCGTTATTGAATACGTCTGTATCTAGGCTAACCGAGATAATGATAGATAATACGGCACAATGAAGCACGCGCCGCGCGCCGCACCGTGCACCGGTTCGTTAGTGTTACTGTTGAGTCACGGACCCAAAGATCACCTGACGGGGCGCTTTGACAGCGCGCGAACCAGCACACGCGCACCTCCGCACACAGTACACACGCCGACCACCTAACTGTGCCTAAGCTATACTACACGTACATATAAGCACTAAATTCCATGAATCACATATTACATCCATGCTCTAACGTAATACTAATAACGCTACAAAATAAAAATATAATTACTCCAAGTGAATCATCATTTATGTTTATGTAACACTAAGTATAACAAACTGAGCGTTTCATCAAATTACGTGTTGAAAGTTACAACAAAACATCGAAATTAGCACCTTGTTACTGCATCCTGCAAGGTAATGCCTCTATAATAAAAAAGGTAGCAATTTAGCGTTTACTCGCCATAGCAAAAAGTGTGAGCAACAAAAAACAACGAAATAAGTGTGAAGCGAAGTTTGAAAATAGCCTTTATTAGTCAGAAATTATATAAAAACGCAGTTCCGATTATTATATTCCTATATATTAAGTATTGTAAAAAATAACACACAACGTATAAAAAGGTCTTCAACTGATGGATTCAAGAATTAATAAAATCCATTAGATTGAAGGAAGGAATTGTCTACTGGGTTCTCGGTTAGTGTCCTAAGCACTGTACTTATGAGTTGGAAGAGCTTCTTAAACTTGTCCTTAATTAAAGTTGTGCGCTTCGTGTAAAATGTTATACACGGTGATCACGTAAAAAATCGTTAGTCGTCAGAAGCCCGAAAACAAACATCACCAAGGGGTATCGTATTACCCAGTCACTAAGTTGTGGAGGTGATATAGGCAGTCATCATCATCATCATTTCAGCCGAAAAACGTCCACTGCTGGACATAGGCCTCCCCCAAGCACCGCCACTTCGACCTGTTCTGTGCTTCTCGCATCCAAAGTATTCCTGCGGCCTTCACCAGGTCATCGGTCCATCTTGTGGGAGGCCTTCCAACGCTACGTCTTCCAGTACGCGGTCGCCACTCCAGAACCTTCCGACCCCATCGGCCATCTGTTCTGCGAGCAATGTTCCCTGCCCAATGCCACTTACGTTTGGCAATTCTTCGGGCTATATCGGTTACCTTGGTTTTCCTACGGATCTCTTCATTTCTGATTCGATCGCTTAGGGAAACTCCAAGCATAGCCTTCTCCATTGCCCTTTGGGTGACTTTGAGCCTAGACAGTCGCTCCATGTAAAATACTGATATTTAGCTGCATTCGGTTAGACTGGAAGCCGACCCCAACATATTTGGGAGGAGGCTAGGTAGATGATGATCATAGTTTCACGTAAAACTTTCTTATTAGAATTCGACGCACGACATGACGTACTGAACTTTGCTGGTAGGTGATGTTCAGCTATAGTCTACACAATATTGCTTGTCCCTTGCGATATTTTGTATTGTACAATCATAAATAAGTACTTACCCATTCTGAAACTCTTGCATTTGACAGGACAGGAGAATGATCACGTACCTCGAGTCCTCTTTGTAATAGATACCACGCCGACCTTCGACGGCGTGCGGCCACTTCACGACTTTACACAAAGACTGTCAAGAATAATTAAAGTAATTACTGTTTACAGTAATTAATGACCCACATAACGTGATATGGTTTGATTGATCTCAGAACTATGACGAGATAATTGTGGCTTGCTGGCGTTATTGCCACACGCCATCTTGCAGACGGTTTTCAATTAATGAATACGTAGGTACCCACTTCGCCATCACACCTCGCCTATCATCGCGTTGTGAAACGTTTTGTTCGAACGAGTCTTTTATATTTCAATTGTTTTAGCGCTCTAACGATAGAGTACCGGCTGACACTAAGTACTATGTTTCGCTTGCAATGTTATGCGATTGCGTTTTTTAATACATTCTATGCGGTCATGACAGGTAATACCTAAGTTTAATTGTTTCAATTTCAAAACGTTCGTGTAGCTACTAAACCATCACAATCTTTTTCTAACAAAACTCATTTGCAGAACCGTAATTTTCTAGAAAGCTCGTAGGTAGCGAGGGTGATTAGTGAGGCTTTTAAATAAGATCTTCGAAGCATCGTCGTAAGGGTTATCGATTGTAATTCTGCGTGAGTAGCGGTGCGCGGTGCGGCGGCGGGCGCAGGCGGCGACGCAGATAGCCGGCGGCTATCCGCGTACATAGACACTGCATTAGGGCTCCTACGCCCGCCCGGCGGCTCCTTTGCCGCCATAAGCGCATTTAACATGTAATCGCGCTTGCATTTCTCTTTTGTGTGCACAAATAAAGACTAAAAGAATAACTTAAAAGGCAGTTAATTATTTAAGCCCCGTCGCAATATACATGTAAATATGGAATAAGTTTTAAGCGCTCGCTGTTAGATATTAGATGCAGATAAGGTCAACTGAGATTTATGCATGCCGTAGTTTACTATTGTGCACCGTATCAGTTGAAAGTTTTCTTCTTAGAGAATAAGTACATATTCTTATCTTTGTTTATAGTCGTAGTATACTTACAAGTAAAGTAAAACTGCAATGAGTCTTACTTACTTTTTGATATTTGTCACCTTGCCAAGCTGGCGTTAGGAATATACAATCTCCCTCTGGCTTATACAAATGGATAGAAACATTAGTAGGTTAACTTTGTATACAATCTTAAAATCAATAACAACTCGAGTGAATTGCAGTCCTAACGAACCTTAATTTGTTACAAAACTTGAAGAACAATGAAGCTGTTTTAAATTAAATCGTTATAAGGTTTTGTTCGGCCTGGGGTACGTTATTAAAGACAGCGGCGGCGGCGACAGTTTGCGTGGGCGCGATTGACTCGTCAGCGGCTATCGGGGCTCACCGGCTCACTTAGCGCTAACGTGGCGCAGGCTTTATCGTAGCCTGCGAGGCCGCCGCCGCCTGCGCTTCCAACATTCACTTAACTCAATCTCGGCTAAATTAATATAAAGCATTCAACGTAGTACGTCTTCGAGAAGAATTGCGATTAAATAAACTAGGAAAGTCTACTGTGCTCTAGGAAAGAGAGTCTTATTCCAGTAGTTCTTAGTTTTCGTTCCAAGATTAATAGTTATTTGTTATACAAGAGTGCAAAGTTGCTTTTTAACCGCGTGTTCAATTTTGATGACCGAGCAAGCGAAGGATTCTAAAATTAGAATCCTGAGCGTTAGCGAGGGAATCAAAAGAGCACGAGGTGAAAAATCTTTGCACTCGAGTGCAACACGTAACTTTTCATTCCACCTCAGCGAGGAAATGACTAAATGCAAAAAAAAACCTTTACAATCACAAGATAGGTACACTTTTATTTCAGTTTTCATCTTTATTGTTGCTTTTAGCATCGAATACGTACTCCGTAGAGTGTTTTTTTTTTTTTTCAGGGTGGGAAATCATCAAATGACTTCTCCCGCTCTGGGCGGAGCGGGAGGGCGTGTCAGACTTTTACTGACTAAAACCCACCCGTGTTCCATCAGTTGCCCATGTGCCAAGGTCACGGTATCTCTTTCGAACAATCACGCGACCCCGGCAGGCATCGGTCCTAGTAGACCCCTACACTGCTGCTGACATCTCTTTGAGGCGCGCGTGAAACACTGCGCGCCGTCGACCCGAGCTTGGTCCTTACCGGGCGGCGAGCTACCCATTGCTCGCCACCCGCAAGCTCGCGCCTACGGTGGCCGGGAGTCCGCAATCGACTCCCGACGCCCGGGGCGTCTCCTCCTGCGGCGGCTTGGGACGTGAGGGCGCAGAGACTGCCACTCCCTCACGCGCCCCGCCTCCTCCTTCGCGAGCATTACTGCTTCGCAGAAGGAGGTGACGGCTTCCCATTCCCTCTCGCTCCGTACCATGGCTCGCACCAGGGCCGGACGCGAGAGGTCGCCGCCGCCGATCGCCTCCACGAGGACACGGCGGTACTCCGCCCAGGCAGGGCACACCTCCACCGTATGCTCCACCGTGTCCTCCAGACGATCCTCGCAATGGAAACACCCGGACGTATCCTCCCGCTTTATCTTGAACAGGAACCCACCGAAGCACCCATGCCCGGTGAGAACCTGCGTCAGGCGGAAGGTGAGGACGCCGTGATGCCTCTCTATCCACTCCTCAAAGAGGGGACTTACCGCCGCAATTGTGGCGTGCCCAGCACTGGGTTGCGACAATCGTACCCGCCATGTCGCCATGAGATCACACCGGAGCTCTGTCTGCCGAGCCGCGATTTGTCGCGGCAGCGGAGTTTCGCCCCGGCGTTTCGCCTCCTCGCGCCACTCCCACATGTGCGCGAGGACCTTTGCCTCCAGATCCCATGGCGGCACTCCGGCAAGGAGGCTCGCCACCTCGCAGTCCATAGAGTGCTTGCTTTCTTGTTCTCGGATAATTCTATAAAATATGCCAGCAAAACGTTTTCTGAGAAAGTTTTGGCTCCTTTTGCTAGTCGCCACGTGTTGAACATATCGTACTGTTTTAAATACTTCTCGCGTGATTGTTGAGGGAGAAAGCTCATTTGCGCATTATTAACAGTTTCAGTCAATTCTGTTGGCGTCAAGCAAACTTCCTCGTCGCTAGAATCACTCATTTGAGATTTTTCTCTTGTTTTCAAGTTTCTTGTTTTTAATATAAGGTTTAACAATGACGTGAAAAAATGCCGCGTAAAGAACCGCGTACAAAGCAAATTGAAAAAAGAACACCAAGAAGGTTCCGAGTCTGAGTTTTTAACAAATTAAAAAAAAGTTATATGATATATTCGGCACCATAGAGGTAGCAATAAATAGGTTTAATGTTTTTTTTAATTCACAAACTTAATGCACACGATGTTCTAAATTCAATTTACTTTATCCTCTAGAGAATAAAAACGGCTTTTCCACTCAGATATTGAAGATTAAAAATACTCTTTCCGAGATGGTGGGATGAAAAATGCATTTTTATATTATGAATCTTTTTTATCGTAATAAAGGAGAACATATAGGTAGTAGTAGCTTGTAAAATCTTGCTTACAAAAAAATGCTTAAAAAATCGTTGAGGAACTTGATAGTAAAAGTAGAACCGAATGAAAGAAAAGTTACGCAAAGCTTCATACTGAATTGCAATTTTATACTTTTTACTAATTAACTTAAACTACCGACGACATTGCTTCCTACATCTCTAAAAACAGACACAGGCAGCACAATAAGACCAAAACTGTATTCTAACTAGTTTGCACCGATATAAACGAGTGGTAAATTAGCTCCTTGAATCTATTCTTGTAGTGAAATAAAGCCACTTTCTATCTTTTATTTAGTGTCGCGCTGCCAAGCCCTTTATCTCGCTCGACAAAGAGGCGGGTAATTGCCATTCGTACTGCGCCAGAGATTTCATTAAAACTTGATAAAACTATGTTAATATTAAGGCTAAGTACCTATACTATAAAGTATATAGAGTTTATTAGGGTTCTACATAAATGTATAACTCTTTCTCTGAAATAAACTTGAGTATTCGCGATTGTATGCATTAGTATACCTACCTATAAGTAATTGTTTAGCCTATTTTTGGTTAGATTTTCTTTATCGCGCGCATTTTGTTCGCAATTGAACGAATTGTTCTTTTTCGGCGCATGTTTTACAAAAACTTGTCGTGGCCCACAAATAACATTACCAATTCCTATTTGTTCTTTTAGTCCTATTACATGGGAAATAATTTAGATGGTACCCTTTTAGCTGATTTGCGGGCACACAAAATTATAACAGCTCTGCATAATAATGGGTGCAATTTCCTTTTGTTCGTCTCGAGTGAATGTTTTGTCGATGCCTAATCGCCCTCCCCTGTGAACTTGAAATGAAGCAATTCTGGATCTGGTACACCCATGAGAATATTTTTATTTGGTATATTATTATTTAAATTTTCAATTGTTCCTTAATGAGGGGATCAAAATTGTAATAACCGGTAGCGCTTACATTAAATGCGTTTTATTATATAAACCTACAATATTAAAACGATTTGGATATATAACTCTTTAATCGGCCCGAGGTGTAACAAAGGATCCAATTTTAACTTTAACCGTTGAAAAATAAAGGTAAAGTTACAAAAGGAACAATGCAATATACATTACCATGGGTAAAAACAACAATAATAACGTTAGTATTTGTTAGAACGACTTAATTAAACGGTATATTTCACTAACCACAGCTCAGAAAAAGTTAGCAGAAACACGAAAACTTAATAAAAACATATTAATTAAATATTTATTCATTCGCTTGGGACTCACAAAATAGCGTAGAATCATCTTAAATTCATTAGAGAACATAAATGGATATTGGTTAATGAAAATTAATCGAGACTACCACGCTTCGAGTGAAGGGGTGGTCGCAACAGTGATGTGATGAGCGGCACTAATGCACGCAGGTAACACAGAGGTGCAACTTCACGTTAATAATATCGCGTTTTGATACTATTTGGGCGTTTTATAAAAAAAAAACAGACATACAAGTATACGTGTCTTCTATAAATTCGGTAGGAGCACCTTATCAATGCTTGTTGGCTTGTACAGTAAAAGCTTGAAACTTTAAATTACAATGTAACTTACTTATGTACTGGGCGTGTATAACATCGAATATTTTCAATTAAATTACTTGTTTGAGTACTGTGAGACCGCAGAAGTCTCTTTTACCAGGATACAAAAATAAAACAATAATTGTGGACGTATATAATTATTCCTAATTCTTTCCGAATATTTTTATCACTTTATTCTTCCGCCCGTCAGCGTTAGCGCGATCTCCTTAAATTGTTTGTTTTCTTTTATATTCAAAATCAATTTGTCAGTTCGAATGCAATAAAGTTATTATAACCAGCCTATACAATCGTAAGGCTGTGACATGCATACAACCTCTGTAATACTTAGGTATAAACATATCCCAAGTAAGTACTTAGTACTAATCACGGCATCACGAAATCCGTAGTTTTAGTCGAAGTTACGAAAAATCCTATTGCGTTTCACTTACGGACGTAAAATTAGTTCAGGTACCAGCTAATAATGAATGTCAACACGATTTGACAGCTGTCCCTACTCCCGACGTATTTGACACTTGTTTTGAAGGATCGACTACTTTCGGAGGGGCCCGTATCTTCGTTGATGGACTTAGAGAGTAGACCACGAGACTCATTAGTGCTATTTACGTCTTTACCTGGAAGTGCGTAAATTAAGCTCAGTTTGTCCGGAAGTAATACAGTCTTTTTACTTGTGGACTACATACACATTATAGAATAAAATTTGAAAAATGATGATGTATTATGTCCAAAACTAAAGAATGGTATATGCAACTAAATAAATGTAACCAACTGATGAAAAAAAAAAAAACAATCAATGCACATAAGCGTGCGATATTTCAAAGAAAGAAAGAAATATGACAGAACAAAGAGACGATGGATGGAGTGTGTGAAAGGTGATATGGGGGGTAACTACTGAAATAGAGAAGTTCGGAAGATTTTTCATATTTTAATCAATACATCGTCATCATAATCATTTCAGCCGGAAGACGTCTACTGCTGGACAAAGGTCTCCCCTAATCTCCAATAATCAATACATCCTACTAATATTATAAATGCGAAAGTTTGTATGTATGGATGTGTGGATTTGGATGAAATTTGGAACACAGTTAGTTTATAACCTGGATTAACACATAGGCTACTTTTTATCTCGGTAGTACGTTTCCGAGGGATATTTTCCGACCTCCACGCGGGCGAAGCCGCTGGCAAAAGCTAGTAGTGAATATTTGTTGGATATTTTCTTTTAAAATCGTTTTTTTTTTCTCGAGAAATATTATGAAATACATTTTTTTTTTTTAATATTCGGAAATGATAAAAATAATACCTAATGTGCCTGCGAATTCATCCCAACTACGAAAACCGTAAAAAACGACCACAGTTGACTGGTTTTTATTTTTATTTTCACAAATTAATTGGTATTCTAATCTGGTGCGAATATGATTTGATATCCGATATAAAGCTTTTATGTACAAGCTTTGAAAATTAAAAAATAAAACAGTTTACTTGTAGTACCTACCTACTTCTAGTCTAGTAGTAGTTCGCATACTTGCGAATATAATAAACACTGCGTAGCTGTATACGGTATGTTTGTCTATTAGTCCTAGCGATGACGTCACAGCGTGTTTGTTGCGCACGTGCGTGCGCGCAGGTGACAGTATCAGCGCGCCGCGCCGCGCATCTGTGGCGCTTTGTATATCTATCGCAGTTTTTTCTGCTAACCTTTGATTTATTGTGTTACTTGTAAATAGTAATCGTCGCAGCCGGCCCTAGGGTCACCTCAATGGATGTAATTACGTCATGTAGGTACCTACCCGAAATAGATGATTATTATTACTAACTCAATAAACATGAGTCTCATCATCATCATTTCAGCCGTAAGACGTCCACTGCTGGACATAGGCCTCCCCAAATTTGGAGGGGTTTGCCATAATCACCACGCTTGGCAGGCTGACTGGCGATCACAGAATGGTGGTAAAATGCATAGAGAACGCTGCTGCCCATTCTCTAGTAAGTACCTTAGTCGCATTTTATGATAGCCACGGGAAGAGATGGAGTGATGCTATTCTTTAGGTCCGGCACCACATGGACAATATAATTCTAAAAGCAATTTATTGATACCTATTAAGTAGACTGCAGGCGTTTGCAGGTTCTAAGATCTCATGCCTGAAAACTGTAAAAAAAGACCGACTTATAGTAGCGGATCAGTGTGTCAATACAAAGGAGCGTAAAAGGCATAACCATCTCATCCGTAAAAAAGTTACTCGAAGTGAAATACGTACTATGAACTCACTACATGAAATAAAATTAGATGTTTTTTTTATGTAAGTAGATCCTATAAGACACTTTTAGGGTCAGTATTTTAAAAAAAACCGGCCAAGTGCGAGTCGGACTCGCGCACCGAGGGTTCCGTACAAACCTGTAGGTATTTTCGGTTTAAAAATATATATATTTTTTAATTTTTACATTTCAGTTGATTGAATGTCAGGTAAATTGCGGTTTACGATTTATGACGTTTTAAAAAAAAACTACTCACTCGATCTCGTTCAAACCAATTTTCGTTGGTAGTTTACATGGTAATGTACATCATATATTTTTTTTAGCTTTGTCATTCTCTTATTTTAGAAGTTACGGGGGGGGGGGGACACACATTTTACCACTTTGGAAGTGTCTCTCGCGCAAACTATTCAGTTTAGAAAAAAATGATATTAGAAACCTCATTACCATTTTTGAAGACCTATTCATAGATACCCCACACGTATGGGTTTGATGAAAAAAAACATTTTTGAGTTTCAGTTCTATGTTTGGGGAACCCCAAAATTTATTGTTATTTTTCTATTTTAGTGTGAAAATCTTAATGCGGTTCACAGAATACACCTACTTACCAAGTTTCAACAGCATAGCTCTTATAGTTTCGGAATAAAATGGCTGTGACATACGGACGGACAGACAGACAGACAGACAGACAGACAGACAGACATGACGAATCTATAAGGGTTCCGTTTTTTGCCATTTGGCAACGGAACCCTAACTAGATGGCCCATTTTCTAACTGAAAAGAAATACCGAAACAAACTTAGAGGTCATGGTCTCTTAAAATTCAAACAATAGGTATATGATCAGATTTTTATGTGAGTCTAGCAATGCAGGGCCATGTCTGGAAAAGCCTTTTGAAGGAAGAGCCACTGCAGCTTTGAGCTGACCTGACCTAACAGACGGCATGTATATATATTTCATATTAGTCATCGTGTAGCTCACCCAATTTTATTCAGCTCAACGACCCGTCTCAAGACGCTACAGATCTGCAGGACATTTTCGTAGGCCATATACTTAATACTCAAAACAATGCAACCGAATTGTTCCCAACTACTCGATTAGTAGTGCAGAATCATCTTCATCATCATTTCAGCGAAAAGACGTCCACTATTCGACATACGCTTCACAATTTTTGGGGGTTTGCCTTTATCGCCACGCTTGGCAGGTGGATTGGCAATCGCAGTATGGTGGTACAAGGCATAGAGAACGCTGCTGCCCATTCTCTAGTAAGGGCCTTAGTCGCCTTTCACGGGAAGAAATGAGATGGTGCTATTCTTTACGTCTGAAACCACACGGAACAGAATGCTCCTACCTAATTAGGTTTTATAAAATTTCTCATTGTATATATGTAACCTATATTTAAATTCCACTTCTATTGCAAGAATGTTGTGTTCTTGCGCAAGCAAAATTTAACAAAAACAGGTGCTCAATTATCCTACACTGCTTACAATTATTACAATTACAATACTCGAGACACATTTTCTGAACAGTTGTTTACTTGGATTTTGTTTGCGTGACAGTCTAGAGATAGTTGTGCTAAGGGCCAGTGCAGCAACAATTTCATATTTGCATATGTCACAGGAATGCGTCAATAGAGATTGAACCGTATTGTGGTGGGATTAAAGCGTTTGGTGGTATTCAAGTTTTGTTTGATAAACAAAGTTATCTGTGTGAAGTAGGAGCGCGAGCTTACTCACCGGCTGGCTGCGCACGTGCGCGCCGCCTCGCCGCCGCACCGCGGCCGCGGCTGCGCTAATCGTTCCCAGGTTAGTGCCTCACCTAACAATCATGTCGATAACTTCTACTCTACGTATAATAATTGGCAAGTGCTAATTATAAACTTGCAGCACGTTATTATAAATTTACTAACTACATTTTGGTAAATCGCATTCTTACCGTTGAAAAGACATCAACGAGCAATCATGAGATTATTTATCGGTTTGAATAACTGAAAAATTATATTTACCAGATAATGATGGGAATTACTCAAAATCGTATACTAACGCATTATTAACTAACGTCAGCTATTGAAATGCCATTACATACTGTGGCACTCTGGCTTCTTATTGCTGATTTGATGATTGGTTTATCACACGTTAGCCTCGTGGATGACAGACCTCACTGTTAATATTTTTATTGGTCATTCGATACATTTGTTCCTAAAAAGTGTACACTAGATGAGCGTCCTTTAAAGAAAAGATTTCTCGTACAATACGACTTCGTGTCTTATTATTTACGTTACTTGGTTGAAATAATTTACTTTAACGAACTAACCAAAAAGTCTATGGTCAAAACTATCGATATGTTCAATTTTAGAATGGGTCGAACGGCACTAGAGCCGGCGTCTCGGCTCGTAATCGTAAATATCAGACATTTAACACACAGTGGTCTCGCCGGCCGGTGATTATAAATAGATTGTTGCGATACTGACGACGTGTTTACAGTCGGTATCTGTCGATAGTTGATCCAATACCAACCACTAACGTCATGCAATTAACATCATGGAATGAACGCCGAACAGACAAATAAGCTATGAATGAATCTGATAGCCGCGATCAATGAATACCTGCTGACGTCTAACGTTTTGCTGCGAGACGCCTTAAGCATAATCAGTTCATTAGTCATGTTCCTTACTACTGTTAGTACTCATAGTAGTCACTTGCGATTCTTGTTTGAACGTTAAACCGGCTCTCGTTCGAAATTATATAAGCATTACAAATTCTAATGCACTTAAGTATTGAATAAGTTACTTCGATAGATATTTCTTCGTCTCGTACTGGGTACAACAACACTATCGCGGAGTTAAATACTCCTTGTCTCTAATTAAATTAGTTTTCGATTCAAGTAGCTGTTTTCTACTAAATTTTAAATTTATTCACATTAATAAGACTCATGTTCTGTAAT
Source organism: Aporophyla lueneburgensis (assembly GCA_932294355.1). Lineage (NCBI taxonomy): Eukaryota > Metazoa > Arthropoda > Insecta > Lepidoptera > Noctuidae > Aporophyla > Aporophyla lueneburgensis. Next base: position 16,131,265 of record OW028747.1, read on the forward strand.
TGGTGTGATAGTCGCTATTTTGCTTAATCTATGCCTTCAATTAGATTTGATTTTGTTCATCAGCATCTATAAACAAAAGGGCATTTTCTCGGTTGACTTCAAAAGATATTTTTCACCGATTAACGTCCGTTTGAAGTCATCAAACCAAGTGATTGTCAACTCTACATCACTCAAAAACGGTACAACTGAAATGAAGTGCTGTTTGTAACAATATAATAAGGAGGACGCGTCAGTTAACATCTTCACTCAGTTATCTGCGCTGTCAGTAACAAGAAATAATGATGTACGTATAATATTGCGCATTGCGTGCAGGAAACGATTGTAAGCAATACCATAGCGCTGAGAGCCGGCCGCAAGTCATAAGCTGCCAGGCAACAGCTGGATTGCAAGGTCTATACAATACAATACAATCCTTTATTTCAGGCTACTAAGGCCCATAAAAACAATACATAAATAATATTAAAAATAATAACTATAAAATAATACATATTCTTTGAAACTAAATTAAACTAAAACTGTCACTAAACACGTAATGATGACGGCACCGGTAGTGTTCCGGTGCGTGGTGTCGCGTAACCGTCCTCGGAAACGTCGATATACGACACCTTTTGGCCAAAAGTCCTCTCTTAAGCAGGTCTGTAGATGGTCGGTTGGAACTCGTACCACGAACGACTTAGAGTTGATGTTGTGGCGCGATTCCAATCTTTCGACCCCTCAGAGTCTAGTTGGTTTTCACATTCTATGCAGACGCATCGTCGGCCCACTATTTCATCAATGTACACCTCTAAAATCCAATAGTTGGTAATAATATCATGCCTTTTTTTGTGGGTGGGAAATCATCAAATGACGTCTTTGGGTGGAGCGGAAGAGCGTGTCTGACTTTTGCTGACTAACCACCCATGTGCCTTCAGTTGCCTATATGCCAGGGCCACGGTAACTCTTTCGAACAAATCTCGCGACCTTGGCAGACAATTTTATGCCTGCTGGCTACGGGCTAGCTACTGTGTAGTCCAGCCGCATTAATACAACAACATTAAGATGAAATTCACAAATAAAACTGAACCCGTTCAGCACAATCAAATTATTTAAAACTAGCTTCTGCCCGCGACTTCGTCCGCGTCAAATTTTTGCTCCCCTGACCCTTCCCGTCGCATCGATTTGCCTGCTAGTTTTCGTCCATTTTTCGTTGCTGCTCGCTCCTTTTGAGTTATAGTGAGTCAACCTTAAAAGCTGAAGTGGCAGTAGGCTGGCCATATCTGTCGAAGGACCGATGGCCGGTGGAGCAGACGAGTCCTGGAGTGGAGACCGCGTATCGGCAAGCGTAGTGTGGGACGCCCCCCAGCTAGATGGACCGACGACCTTAGGAAAGTGGCTGGGGTAGACTGGATGCGGAGGGCGGAGGACAGGGTGTTGTGGCGCAACATGGGAAAGGCCTATGTCCAGCAGTGGACTGCGATAGGCTGAGTTGATTGAACCTTAAAAGATAGACATATGCTCTCGCGGACTTTTGTTTAGAAATTTTTAAAAGGAACAATTCCGTCAAACATGATTTTTGCGTTACTTTAACCGTTTACGCAGCGCACGCAATGGAAACTCTCAAAAGGAATAATTTTTCCCCGTTTTTGCAACATTTTTCATTACTGCTCCGCTCCTCTTTGTTGTAGCGTGATGTTATATAGCCTATAGCCTTCCTTGATAAATAGGCTACCCAACACAAAAACAATTTTTCAATTCGGACTAGTAGTTCCTGAGATTAGCGCGTTCAATCAAACAAACAAACAAACTCTTCAGCTTTATAATATTATAAGTAATAAGTATAGATATAGATGAAACTCAAAATTCCACAACAATGAAAATGATGACACTGACAACGGCACGGCTTGTGATCGCGTTAGGTTTCATAGGTGAAATTCATGCTACGTAATCAAAACGATAATCAGCCTCTCCGCCTTTATATGAGTTAACTCGTAAACGAGCAGTCAGACTTAGTCAGCTTACGGTAGCTTACTAGATGCAGCTGAATAGGTACCTATATTTAGAGACAAACAGTCAAAAGCCTTTTTTTAATACATGCCAACTGTTAAGCATCAAAGCTGAGAGGAATGCTTTTGTATTTACAATAGTTTATTAAATCATATGTTTCGCCGCTGACTTGCACCGCTGCGCAGGAGTGCAGATCAGATCGGTGCGCGGGCGCCGCTCGCCGATTGTTCCTCCGTCCGACGCGACGAGCGACATGTCATCCACTGCTATGTGCTAATAAGATATATTGACATAACTCTCCAGTTTTGAGTCCAACTGCATTTAACGGTGCCATTTATTACCTACTCACTGCGTACTGATTACTGCCGATAGCTCTATCCATACTTCCATACTTACTTACTTAATATTATAAATGCAAAAGTAACTCTGTCTGTCTGTCTGTCTGTCTGTCTCGCTTTCCTGCTAAAACTACTGAACCGATTTAAATGAAATTTCGTACACAGATAGATTAGAGCCTGAGAATGGACATAGGTTACTTTTTATCCCGGTAGTATGTTCCCGCGGGATAATTTCCGCCCTCCACGCGGGCGAAGCCGCTGGCAAAAGCTAGTATTAATATAATACTAACTTGTATGTCATTATTTAGGATTATTAGTTGATTCATAAGAATTTACTCGCCCGATTAGGGCTAACTGACACTTTTAAATGATATACAGACTGGCACAAAGTTAATTAATTTGTGGGCGTATCGACAACTCCAGAAATATATATTAGACCATTGGCACATTTTTAATTTTATGCAATAAAGTTATGAGAAAAAGACACTGCGAGTACCTACATGTAATACAGTGAAAATAAAATTAATAACGTACGTATTTTTGGAGTTGCCGATTCGCCCAATTCGAGCGAGTAAATGCGTGTAAACTGAATAAAAAGGCATTACGTATTTACCATGATCTATATAATAGTTATTGCAGCTTAAATATAATTTACATGGATGTATGACTATATGTTTAAAACATTTACTGAGACCAGTAGGTAATTATTAACTAAAATAAACTAAACTATTTAAACAAAACGTTAAATTGTCCAGAAATAACAGCTGCACAAAAACCCGTTATTTTTTTCTTATAAAGGTGTTTACGGCCAATGTTTAAATAATTGATGTATTTGAAGATAGATTTTTTCTAGACCACATCTGTCTACATTAATGAATCATAATGTATCATTTCATGCTAATATTATGCGGTCTAGGCAATTCAGAGAATCAGTTTTCAGCACAGAGGCTACAGATTTATCTAGCGCCAAAGTGTCAGCTGAGGTAATGACGTAGGTTGTGAAAAAAAAACTAACAATCGCGTTGCGCGGGCGCACCGGCAGGTATGCGCACGCGCCATCTCGTAGCACTCAGTCGAGTCTGTAGTAGATTTAAACGAGCGAACGCCCGGACTGACTCCACCCTGGCCACTTGTTCCATTGTTTGTAATCCGTGCAAAATTGCGGAAATAGAGTCCAGTTCTATAACTAGTCCTATAACTATCGCAATAAATAATAAATTCTGCCATTATTGGGTTTACGTCGTCGCTACCAAGAATTGGTGCCTAGCTAGATATAACTACGGGGTTGCAATAGGTTGTTTACCATAAACTCTAATAATAAAATATTTCAATGCTTGTTTATTACCTGTTTTTGGTCTCGTTGTACTTACATGTTTGAATAACCAGGCAATAAAATATTTTCATATCATAACTTTCGTGAGACACATTCATATTTATTCATATCTATAGTTGCACGACTTGTTCAGAGATCCCGAAATAAACTGTAGGTATGCAAACAACCTACGTAGTACGTACCTAATATGCCGATTTTTTGATACACTGGGTTTTAATGCTTTCGGGCAATAGATCCATATGCACCCACCACATTATACATAGTTACGTACGTATGTAATAGGTTTATCTAAGGTACCTTGTTGTCGATATCTATTGCAACAAAACATTAACTAAAATGCCTTTAAACTTCCTTGTAATGGAACTAGTCCAGCTCCAGCTGTTACGGTAATTGTACAGGATCAATATCTAGACGAATGTGAATTTCGTAACTCGATTGTGAGGTGGTCAAGTTGATCGATGATGTGTGCGCGTGCGCGGGCACCGCTTGTCAATTAGGTTAGCTGAGTTCAGGGCCTGAGCAACGAGCGCGCCTATCTACGCAAGGGATCTAGCGACGTTTGCGCAACTTCATGTTCGAGAAAATCACGATTTCTAGAAAAACCTTCTAAACTTCATATCTTCAAAATATAGCGATGTGTAGCGGCACATAGTCGTACACAAAGCATTCTTCACCAAGTATTCGCACAAAAACTGGCATGTGCTGACGCACAGGTAGAACGGTGAGCACAATGCAATCGGTTCTTTATGTCACAAAATAAATAAAAGCCGTTTCCATATAAAATCTGAGCACAAAAAAAATGTCGTTAAATAAAATCACAACGACGTTCATTCATGGTTTATAAAAAAAAAATGAAAATAGGCAAGTAGGTAGGTATTACTGTTTAATTCCTTGGTAAACGACACTGCCAGAATTAGTTAGATAGTAACTAATCTAATACATTGTAAATTATAATTACTTCCTCATAATATTTAGTCTTCATGGAATTATGAAACTACAAAAAATGATGGTATTATAGATGGTATGATACATTGAAATAGTGTATCTAACTTGATAAGTTATCGTTACATATCCACATGATCCGCATCAACTGCAGGATACATCTTGCAGTATCAATGGCAGTTGACGCAAGTGTGCGCGCCGTCGCGTCGGCAGCTGCGCGTCTGATCCTTCACATACAATGGATTCTTTGCAGGTTGTTGCAACGCTGCAAATGGTCTCACTTTCGAAGAAATTCACCTTCGCTCGAATGCACCCCGCCAGACAATGTGCGACTGTCATAGTTTAACGTCGATTTTTTGTCGACGATCGTAGAAATCAACAAACTTTAGTATTCTTTCTTCAAATATGATGATAAAAATAAATGTTTATGAGTGCGATTATTCATTATATAAACATACATTACATAACTTATCATCTTTATGTCCCATATTCTTCATATCCACTTCGTCAGTCTTATTTAAGTCCCATATTAATCGGGGATGAGCGTAATGCCATTGACCGGACACAAATTTAGACTCCGCGCTGCTACCTACGTATTTCTAGAGTCTGTCCGAATGTTCGGTTTTAATTTAAGTTTCAGCCGCTGTTTTGGTTTCGGCCAAGAACTGGCCGAAACCAAAACCGGTTTTGATAGAATACGAACTGCAGAAAGCGTAGACTTAAGGTTGGACTTTTAATCCTATTCACTAACTTGACAATTAGAGGGATACCAGGTTTTGACAAAAAAAAGATAGTGAGGTGGTGTAAGAATGAATGAAATTGAATGAACTTGAAATAATGTACTTACATGCAAACTTTGTAATTTAAATTTGATAATTTGTCTTAAAACAAGATGTGTACTATATCAATATATATGTAGTCTATGGCTGTCAGAGGAAATAAAATGACTATAGTTAAAAAATAAGCAAAATGACATGATTTTTATATTTAGTTTTGTTTCTATCAGAAGAAAATAAAAAAAGGAAATAACTGTTATTAAAAATTATTAATTATTCTTATAATCCACACCTAAAAACGATTTTGTAAAGTTTTATTTAATTTAAAACATTTTTATCATTCATTCTTTAAGCGAAATCGTTCACTACCCCGACATCATTAGAATGGTATCATTATTTTGCATTGAACTGTCAAGTTAGTGAATAGGATTAAAAGTTCAACCTTAGTCCGTGTTTCCACCCTTTTTGTACAAAACCCAAAAAAGTGTTTGATTATAAACAGAAGTCAGAAGTTCTGAGCAGGATACTGATTTAGTTGCTTTCTGAAAGATTGTTACGAGCTCCTCTAAGGGCATCATGCATCCAAACGACCTTTCGGTCACTAGTTACAATAGGAGTCACATGTTCGTTGGCGAATCTTTTCGTTTGAGTACGGTATAAAAATTGCGTTTTCCAACGATGTTGTCAGAGAGATTATATATTATTATATTAGAAGCATTTGAACACACTACTGGCTAGTCGCAAAAGCTACCATTTGTGAATCTCCTAAGAGCCATATTTAAATCAGACCAACTATTCAGTCGTCATTTTGAAATTTTGACAGTTCTTCACTCAAAATCAGACATTTTTATTTTCCTTGGATGTAATTCAAAATTCAATAAGGAGAAATGTGGACTACATTTCTCCTTATTGAATCTTAAATTATATCCATGGAAAAAAAATTATTTAAAAAATAAACAAAATTATTTGCCACTTCGTAGATTCGAAACAAAAATAATTTATTTAAGGCTAAAAGTTACGGATCTTAGAAAATAATGTAATTTAATTAAATAAACTTTTCTTAACTTTATAAATTTCAGTTTCTGCCGAGAATAGAATTTTCGGTTACGCCTAAAAATCATGTTTCGTACGGACTCTAGATATCTATACATCTATACAAATAAATAAAACTGAAGTGTCTGTTTGTAATTTCAAATTAACAGCTTTTCACTAAATGCATATGAAAGTAAATACGGTACTTACACCAAAAAATCATTTTTTTTTACTTTTGTCTGTCTGTCTATCTGTTTGTTACGGCTAATCTCTGAAATGGCTGGACCGATTTTGACGGGACTTTTATTGGCAGGTAGCTGATGTAATAAGGAGTAACTTTGGCTACTTTTATTTTACAAAAAATATTTTATTTTAGAAAAATACCTGCGTTAATTTCCGACATCCACGCGGGCGAAGCCGCGGGCAAAAGCTAGTTACTAATAAAAACAAACAACGTTTGTGAATAATCACAAACGTTGTTTGTTTTTAAACCAGTGGAATAGTGGTATAAACCACTCCTACGCAATAAGACTTTACTTGGAAGGAGTGCCTTCGAGTGGATGTTAGGAAAATTGGTACTACATATATGACCATGGCATATCCTGCACGATTCCACAGCAGATGATTTTCTGATTCTTATTTAATTTAAAATTTTACAATTATATTATTTTTGTGTAGTTATCATCATCAGCCTATAATGTTCCCACTGCTGGGACACAGGCCTCCTCTCGCTGAGAAGGAGTGGGCCATAATCCACCACGCTGGCCCAGTGCGGGTTGGTAGATGTCACATGTCTTCGAATTTTTGGTTCTAAGACATGCCAGTTTCCTCACGATGTTTTCCTTCACCGTTTCGAGAGCAGTGGCGATGAAATAATTAACACAAAGTAATGCGCCTGCTTGGGTTTGAACTCACGACCTACTTACTACTCGTAAGTCGCGGCCGTTACCACTGGGCCACCACTGCTCACTGGGCCACCACTGCTCTTGTGTAGTTATAATGAAAAGAAAAGTCATTAGCGCTGCATTTAGGCTGTTATTTACCTTATAAACATATCTAAATCAGTTGAAAGAAATAACTACACACAGTAATCCTTATTTCAACCGCTTTTCCTACAAACGGCAACAATAAATGTGACTGTTAACTCTTAAAACGTTGCACAAGGCGGGTGTGGTTTAATGTTTCTCTTGTGGAAACAGCTGTACGCTTCCCCTTCACCTGAACACCTATGTGCCGAGCACGTGTTGTATGCGCCCTCGCCTCTTACGTAAATACGATTCGTATTTGAAGTCCTTACATCCGGAGTAGGAGCGAGTACCGGCGACTTCGGTACCTACAACTTGATTTTATTTGCATAGGTACATGTGCCCCAACGCATTTTGAATATGGAAGACCTTAGTGTGGGCATTGTACAGATAACGGATGAAACACACTATTTTTGGTGAAGTGAAGCAATAGGATATTATACGTACATCAAACACACCTGCCGACTACTTCCGATGATTTATTGACATAGCAACGTGATCTGTCCAACGTTACCGTGCTTTGGGGATCGGCCGGCCACTCCGTAGCAATATACTTGGGACATCCTGGATTGAGTGCAGATATGATTTTAAATTATTAATTTAAGGAGTTTCAGTATCCTTGTCGTAATAATTGTTTCAGTCATCAAGTCTCTACCAAAATCCTTATTTCAGTTAGTATTTTAAACTTCGATGAAAGATATATAGTGAGTGTATGAGAATTTACTGTACTATCGGGATAAAAAGTATCCTATGAGTTAATCCAGGTTATAAACTATCTGTGTGCCAGATTTCATTCAAATTCGTTCAGTATTTTTGCGTGAAAGAGTATCAAACATCCACACATTCTCACAAACTTTCACGTTTATAACATTAAATTAGGATAGTAAAATATGCTATAATACTACATTTTACACAATAATATGATTCGAGGATATGAAATCACTTTTGATGCTGAGTAAGTACTTACACGAAACTTGTTTGAAGCAGAATGAAACTCTGACAGAATCCAGCATACGAAATACATATTTACTGTATGATATTTAGTACCTACATAAAAATTATAAAAGTAACAACAACAGTTATTTAAAATATAACCCTTGGCGTGACAATGGAATTGTTACTGGCAACAATAAATCACGTTGCTTCAGACAAGAAGCTAGTTCGTACACCTCGACAAAATCGATCGGCAGATAACAAAAGATGCTCGATAAAAAAGTAGTGCATATTTATGTTGAATTAATTATAAACCAGTACTTATACATTGTTTGAGAGAATAACGATGACTGGTTGTCGGGTCGTACGGGCTCTCCCTTTCAAAGTTCTCAATCGGAAGCTGTGTGCAGGTGTGCGGCGAGCCCGATCCGTCTCTGAGATCACACGATGTGGAGCACTTAACATACGTTACACAACAATTAACTGAACTATTCCATAAATCTTTTTTATTGAATATTCATAATGTAACGTAAAGTTCAAATACTCTCACGTGAGCAAGTTTATTGATTATTTAAATGCAACTTACTGTAGTTGCATTATGTAGTAGTGTAACGCGTCTAGTTGTTTTGTTAATAGGTTTATAGGTATGTGATTGAAATAACTTTTTACTTAATTATATCTCATAAAAATTAGTTTTTGTTTTCTCCTAATGGAAACTGTTCTTGAAACCTTATACATATATTATTATATGTGTGTGTACGTATGTGGACTTCGGATAACTTGTGAACATACCGGCTTTCATTCATCTCCAGTACGTACTCACTTCAGTAGTAATCCTACTACTTTACATTTTAGAAAATATTTTTTTTTTTCAAGCAGTCCATAATCATGTCCAAGTTATTTCAGAGAAAACTGCTTGTGACCAATCTGTTCAGACAAAACTACTTTTAACTGATTTTACTTGTAAAAGTACTTCTGACGAGTTAAAGTTTTGACTGCAATAATATATGCATACACAGACCGGAGGGGTAATTGCGTAACTTGCTATCAGTAGGAATTGGTTTCATATTGATAGTTAAACAACATTAATTGCGTTATTTACGTTGCTGTGCCGACAATTTATTCGAACAAATGACGCAATGGTTTAGAAATAATCTTCAATCCGATTCAGATTCTGATAGATAGTGTGTTTCTCAATTAGGGTGCTGTTCCTAGTGCCTGTAGCATATAAAATGATTAAAAATTAATTTAATCCCGTAGTCAATGAAGAAATGGAACATGGTTTTCATACTTTAGCTCAGCGTAGGAAAGGATCTTGAATTTTATATCCTTAGTTAAAATTCCTATTTCTAACGACGTATAATTGCCGTAACTGAAAAAAAAAACAACGGTGTGGATTGAGGAATTCACTTAGGAGGATCACCTCAGTGAACCAGATGTGTTACCCTCATGCATTTAAATATAGTACCTACCTATGTTCCCCTAACTTATGCCTGGCAAACACCAAAGTCAAACGCCATAGGTTTTGTAAATAAAAACAGTGATCTACGTTATCACTGATTTTACGTTAACGGCGTAGAAATGTTAAAGTAAGTAGTATTAAGGTAAGTAAATATTACACTTATTATGTAACAGAATCCCTATGTCCCTATGTATGCTTAGATCTTTAAAACTACGCAACGGATTGTGATACGGTCTTTTTAATAGATAGTTATTCAAGAGGTCGGTTTATACGTATACTACGCGGGCGAAGCGGCTGGCAAAAGCTAGTTCAATATAATTTGGTCCTGCAATTAAATGTTAGAAAACAGTTGAACATTTAAAATTGCCCTAAAAATTTTACTTGCAGGGTGCATTGAATATAGAAGACTAGGGATTTGTACGTTTCTGAACTTCCTAATTTCTACAAGCATTGTCAACCGCTCCATGAAACCTGAAAAATTAAAGCTTTGGTTTTTGGGGATTAGTGTTGTGAATTACATAAAAAAAAAATTAACAAAAAATTAAACCGCCGAAAAAACTGAAAAGCATAAAATAATAAACCTTAAAATTTTTCGGCGGTTAAATTTTTTGTTAAAAAGTTTTTATTTTATAATATTTTGTGACTTTAATATACTAATAATACTTGGCAAGGTATACCCTATCCAACAAAAAAATAATTATCAAAATCGGACTACTCTGTATAAAGTTATGCGTGGTTATACATTACAATCAGTGAGTGAACAATCAATCATCCCTTGTTTTCCGACCCTTAGGGTTCGATTTTGTATTCCAAATTTATATGGGACCACTTTGGGAGTATACCCTTTCCAATAGAAGAAGAATTGTCACAATCGGACCACTATGTAAAAAGTTATGCGTGAACACACATAAAAAAAATATGCGTCGAATTGAGAACCTCCTCCGTATTTTTTTGTCGTGAAAAGACTGAAAATTCCTCAACCGCGCGCGCACTTGGACACCCAAATTTGCCAAAGTTATTAGCATATTCTATACAAATGCGTGGACATTATCGAGCTAGACTTACCTACACTAATAGAGGTAATTTCTTTATGTGGTTTGTTTTGTTCCACAAACAGTTGATCTTATCAATTTCATGAAACATCTAATTTACGATTTTGCTTCCAGCAATGCTGTCCATGTATGCTTGATCATGATTCATGACATAAGAGTGTTATCGAACAGGCAATCACCTATTTAGGTAACCGCCTCTTCCGAATGGTGTCAAAATGCTACAAGTAAGCATTTGAGCCTGTCAACTTTCGAATCGTGGCACTTAATTACTTCAGAGCTTCTGCTTATCTAATCAGGTTCTGAAAGAAGTCGGTGTGAACACTGGCCCACTTGTGTTTGCAAGACCGCACGTGTTCATTCCTGTAGGTACTCGTCCCCCATCTTGCGAGGGCTCGCATACTGACTAAGGGACATTAAGCAACCCATAGATAAACAGCACCCATGTGCGGCCCTTGATAATGTTTACAAAGAAAATCTTTGTACTCCACTGGTGTACCAACCAATGCGGAGCTACAAATTGTACTTATATGGAGCGTGGAAATCTGATAGTAGAAACGCGGTAAGTTTCCATAGTTGGAATGGGAAATATCGTGCTCATATTTCGTAAATATTATTTTTATCGTAAGTTAATCTATCATTATTTGCTGAACAAAATTAGGGCGCAAAGAAAGGTTATTACACTGCTGTTAACCCTATCTATCTAGATATTTGTGCCCGGGACAGCTGAACAGACATGGGTAAATATAATAAAAGACTTGAGGTTTTAAAGGTCAGCCGAAAGACGTCCGCTGCTGGACACAAGCCTCCCCCAGGTTAGGGAAGGGGGATTGTCATATCACCATCTTGGCAGGCGGGTTTTTGATCATAGTATGGTGGTAATATGCATAGAGAGTGCAGTTGCCCATTCTCTAGTAAGTCCCTTAGTCGCCTTTTACGACACCCACGGGAAGAAATGGAATGGTGCTATTCTTTACGTTCGCCACCACACGTTTATGTCACTCAAAAATTGTAAAGACCGTCATTTTGTAAAAAATATTGAAAGATTATAAACTGTCGAAAAATTGTAGAGTTCGTTTACAATAAAAACGCATTCAAATTCGATAGTCGTAATAGCGCAAGTAATTCACCCTGCGGCCCTTACCTGCCTCGTGCCGTCATCTTAATAGGTCATAATCTGCCTAGCCGTTTCTCAACTATGTTGGAGTCGATCGGCTTTCAGCCTAACTGGATGCAGTTGAATACCAGTATTTTACATGAATCGACTGCCTATCTGACCTCCACCACTCAGACTTAGCAATCCGACACTCCGTGTTCCGTATGTTGCCGGACGTACCGACGTAAAGAACAGCATCACCCCATTTCTTCCGTGGGTGTAGTAAAAGACGACTAACGGACTTACTAGTGAATGGGCAGCAGCGTTCTCTATGCATTTTACCACCATGCTGCGATTGCCAACCCACTTGCCAATCGTGGCGATTATGGCATACCCCCCAATGGGTGTTACAGCTAAAATGATGATGATAATGATGAATCCGACACTTCTCTAGTAAGTGGCTGTCAGCCTTGGGGCTTTTAACAATCCTTAACCACTGCGACTGTAAAGGATCAACAAATGACAGGACCAACGGTTTAACGGAGGGCCCTCGATATGTATTTGATGGTCGCCCGTCCACGTACCGACCTCGGAAAGTGTAGCTGAACCTTCGCTCGACCCGTGCGGCTGTTATTACACTATTTAGCCACGAGACGACCCGCCCGTCGGGTACACTACATAAATACGAAAAACTTTATTCCGACAGCCACAAATACGAATTCCAAAATACTGATTTTGATAATTCCGAATGATTCAAAATTCCGAATATAACAACTCCGACTTATCATTACTCCTATTTTTATAATTCCTAAATTTCAATATTCCTAACGTTTATAATTACTATTCTCAATATACCGAATTTCAATAGATCGAATAATAAAAAGTCCGACTTAATGATAATTCGAAACATCAAAAATACGAATTCCTATTATTAAAATACCGATTAATACAATTCCGAAATAAAAACGCCTTTAAAAAACCGAATAGTATAATTGCTCGTAAGAGAGAAGTGTAATATTATGTTTAATATGAGGAGGTAGAATTAAGGAAGATGCTTGCTGCATGCAGCATGCAAGCAGGCATGCAACATGCAAGCAGGAATGCAACATGCAAGCAGGCATGCAGCATGCAAGCAGGCAAGCAGCAAGCAAGCAGGCATGCAGCAAGCAAGCAAGCATGCAGCAAGCAAGCAAGCATGCAGCAAGCATTGTTTCTGTCACGGCTCCGGCGCTGCGGGGTTTGGGCGGCCCCACGCGTGCTTATCGTCGCAGATGGTCTTAACGCTCACCACCGCAGCTTCAGCCGCGGCGGCGGACCTTCAAACCACCTGCTCCTCAGCTCGCGGGCCGTCCCACCCCTCCGCGCCTACGCGGGTTGAAATTACACTCTAGGGGTAGGGCAGACAAGACTGCGTGAAGTCGGTTTTGCAGCGATTCGTTTCTATCACTAAATTTCGTAGCACTACATATTGACTTTTAGTTTATTCGGAGCATTGAAAATCGGAATGTCGTTTTACGGACCGAGAACCCATCGAGCATTTGATTCTTCGAACGTATGAAAATCGGAAAAGTAACAAATCGCATTTACGACTTTCGGTAAAATAAATTTCGTGATTTTTAATAATAGGCATTATAATTCTTAGGTATTATGAAATTCGGACTTTTGAAAATCGGAACATTTAAATTCGGAAAAAAATATTTCGGAGTATTTGGGCGTTCCCCCGCCCGTCATCTTAATAGGTATCTACTAACAAAAAAAACCGTCCAAGTGCAAGTCGGACTCGCGCACCGAGGGTTCCGTACAAACCTGTAGAAATTCACGGTTTATGCATAAGGTTTATGTTTATGAAACAAAATGGTTTTTTTTATATGTGAGTTGATTGAATGAAAAGTAAATTGCGGTTTACGATTTATGACGTATTAAAAAAACTACTTAGTAGATCTCGTTCAAACCAATTTTCGGTGGAAGTTTACATGGTAATGTACATCATATATTTTTTTAGTTTTATCATTCTCTTATTTTAGAAGTTACAGGGGGGGACACATTTTACCACTTTGGAAGTGTCTCTGGCGCAAACTATTCCGTTTAGAAAAAAATGATGTTAGAAATCTCAATACCATTTTTGAAGACCTATCCATAAAATTTTTTACGTATTTTTTTTTATCAAACCCACACTTGTGGGGTATCCCACAAGTGTGGGTTTAATAAAAAAAAAATTGAGTTTCAGTTCTGAGTATGGGGAACCCCAAAATTTATTGTTTTTTTTTTCTATTTTTGTGTGAAAATCTTAATGCGGTTCACAGAATACATCTACTTACCAAGTTTCAACAGCATTGCTCTTATAGTTTCGGAAAAAAGTGGCTGTGACATACGGACGGACAGACAGACAGACATGACGAATCCATATGGGTTCCGTTTTTTGCCATTTGGCAACGGAACCCTTAAAAAAGTATAAGGTTTTCTTTGTGTCTTTGTTGATAACTATCTATATAAATAAGGTTTTGTCGCGTCTCTACGATATGTAGTCCACATCTACTTAAATGAACCCACATCAAAAGTCTAGATACTTGTCAAGGTGATTTTTTTAAATATACATATTCTTCTATCTATTAGATTTGTAAAAGTATTTGTTAAAATCGATACAGTAGAATATTCTCCTATCGTAGACTTACGAACTAACCTCACACCAATAAACAAATGTAAAAAAAAGAACAATAAAAAAACAAATTACATACCCACCCATTGTTAAATTCGATAATACTTACGTTTTCATTTCCGATGTGGTGCAACAAGCATGCAGGTACCACATTAATAGTAATTTATACGACAACAGAGGGTAGCGTATCCAACAACATAGTACATTTGTAATTGTTACGTTTTTGTTGGTCATCCCCATCAATATGGCACAGTCGTTAATTTCATTAAGAGCTTATTAAGAGGGCACGCGACCGATGACAGTTGCGCCCTGCGCACACGCGCGCGATCTAATCGAAAAACTTATGGTCCGGAACCGTAGCACTAGTCAACTCACTCTCATTTATTTACTCTGTTATTTGTACATTGATGCTCGTTTTGTTGACGCCTAGTCTAACTACACGGAATATTATTGCCCGCTAAGTTTGGGCGAGATCACTCGCACGAGAGCAATTTTCGATTAGGTCGTACCCAAGGTCTTGAGCTTAAAAGATAACCCGGACAAATGCGTGTCCGGGGTCAGACCATGCACAGCTCAGGGCACTGTGTTGAAATTAATAATTACGCAAACGCGTTATTGATTTTATCGGCAGCAAAAAAAGTAAGTAATTATTTCATAATGTTTCTCAAAGAGACTGTGAAAAACAGTTCTTCCAACTCACTTTTACTGTAACCTAAAATATCCCATACGATACCTCACGTACATGACATACCTATCGTATCCTAAACGATTTTCTCTGAAACGTTAATTCACAATTTTTGAGACTTTCAAAGTGCATTTACAACAGCTTCAAGACGTAAACAAAAACTCCTTCAGGAACTTATTTTTTTTTTCTTCATAGAATACATCATCCTGCCAAATATCTAAAGTGATACTAAGACTAACATTGGTCCACGGACGGACGCACAGACAAACAGAACGAAATTATAAGGGTTTAGTTTTTGCCATTTGGCCCCGGAATTCTAAGGCATGAATCATACATTTTAGATACAATAAAATAAATACCTGCTAGCCCATGCCTACCTGCAGGAAGGTGTGAGTTTATGTACATATGTATGTAAAATAAATAATGCAGCAGTTACTCTTAACTGACACAAGCTAAGACGCATTTATGAAGAGGGCCTTCCAGAAAACGCACCATGGACTGGTGTCCATAGGTAGGTCTCTAATTTAGAACGAACGATGGTCGGTTCGTTCTAAATTACATACTTACCCAAAAACATGTTACTTACTGAGTATTAAATACAAATGATAATATCGTACATGCGCACGCGTTTATTGTGGTCACGCACAGCTCATCACAGGCGTCAGGTGGTGGTGAGCCACCCCTGCTACGCCGCACCGAATGCATATTACGTTAGTTAATTAATTAATATTTTTTGTTAGCCAATTTGGAAGTAATATTAACTTTAATCATAGTCAGTACTCTATGAAAAATGCCGAATGGTGAGTCATCATTCATCATCATTTCAGCCGAAAGACGTCCACTGCTGGACATATGCCTTCCCCAATTTGGGGGGTTTGTCATAATCGCCATGCTTGGCAGGTGGGTTGGCGATCGCAGTATGGTGTTAAATGCATAGAGAACACTGGTGCCCATTCTCTAGTAAGTCCCTTAGGCGCCTCTTACGACAGCCACCGGAAGAAATGGGGTGGTGCTATTCTTTATGTCCGGCACCACACAGAACTGGTAGTGAACAGAATGGTGAGTGAACATCATATCTTTCAGATAGTAGGTATAAAGGTCATCTTGTTGCTTCAAACTGATTCGATTTTTCTTTCAGCCCTCGCCGATTAGTGTGGATGAATGTTTCTTATAATTTTATTTTTGAAAGACACATATCTATTGACATTTTCTATTTGTAATTAATCTAATTGTTTTATTGTATTTTAACCCGATTTATTTCGTTGAATTTGTGATTTATTCGTGCATTTTGATTTACCACGTGAGTTTTGTTAATTGATTTTGAATTTTTACTATTAGTTGATTATTTGTTAATAACAGCATTTGTACGCCATTGATGGCAAGACATAGCGTTCTTAATATTATTTTTGACATCTGTACTTATGTTTACCTATGTTCTACAAATAAAAATATTTGATTTGATTTGACGGGTGCAGTAACATCAATCTGCTATACATTTTTGCACGGCACGATGTAATTCAGGTAAGTTCACTGAGCTGCATTTCACATGCATTACGAAGCACTGTAAAATAAATTAAAATGTTTTTTTTTATTTCTTAGCAACCCCTACGATCCAGAAGTTTTCATAAAGGTTTGCGAATGAAATGAATAAACGAACCGGCAAAACCCATAAAAACTAATATTTTAAGAAAAGCCACGGTAAGCCACGCTTGGTATCCGGATACATCCGTTAGCAGTTCTAAAAATCTTGTGAAACAATGACAAACAATGAAGCAATAGATAAGCCTTTTAAATGATTTAGATACATACATACATACCATCACGCCTTTTTTCCCATGGGGGTAGGCAGAAACCACGGAACGCCACCTGCTACGATCTCTACACTTCTTTTGCCACGTTTAGGTTCATACAATTAGTCATACACACACGCCGGTTGCGAGTACTACGCACCTGACCTTTCCGACGAACATCACCAATAAGGTCACTTGTTGGTGATTATGATAATGATTAAGATTCTGATTGATAATGTACTACGCCACTACGCGATTAGGGTGCGGTTCTACGCGTAGAGAGACGCGTACTGTTAGATGCCAGGTACCAAGTAGTAATGTATAGTTTCAGGTTGGTACCATTATTATACCAACAAACATAGTTAACTAGGTAATATCAATAGACCTAAACTTAAAAAATAAAATAAAATGTTTTATTTTAATCCCGTAAAGTAAACGCATATTGCTCAATAAAGCGTCCACATAAAGCTGCTTCCGGTCAGTGTACTTGTATACAAAAGTTTACCCATTATCCCACCCCACATCGCACTCGAGAACGGTTTGTTTAGATTTAGATGGGGATTTGCGAATGATATTATTAATTGCGTGGTTCCCACAGCTTCCAGAGGGGTGAGCAGCACGTCGGCTCGTTGATTTGTGTGTTATTGTTGGCGCGGTGGTGCGATCGGTTTCCGCACGCACTCCCACGACAGGGAGCAGATGCCGCGCGCCGCGCTGGGCCCGGCGCCCGCCCGGCCGCGGCCGGCGCGCAGCCACTGTCACTCACATTGTTGTCTCACCAGTGACCCTCGTGGGACCTGTGGGAAATGAAGCCGCCTGTGGGAATAACAATACTCATCACTGTTACACAATTATGCTGAGTACTTGTCAACCCATAATGGAAGTATCTATTGAGCTAATTCATTTTCAATTAACGCGCGATAAATCAATAGAATTACATATGCAGGCACAATTTGTATATATAACATAAGCCACTTATACTAAGACAGGTGTAACTACACATAGCGTTAGCCAGCACATTGGGATGCTACACTATCCTAACTTGCCGCTACGCCGAAAACATTGTATAAGTTAATGGCAAATATTACGATTGAAATGCTTATAAATGAAGGAAAAGGGTGCTTCTGGAAAATACATTGTGATACAACAATCAGACACTTGACCCGTCAAAACAGCACATTAGTGAGTGTGTCGTATATTCATGATCGGCTGCCGATGGCATGAGACGCCATTGCATATACGACGCCGCAGTGCCCGCGCCCCGACGCCTGCCCCGCCAACCTCGCCAGCCAGCAGATGCTCCATTAATATTGTATCAGGCATAACATTCAACATCAATTTATAGTCCGGTTGCTATACCGTCAAACTTTTCATCGACACATCTGTCTACTGAAACATGGAAATTTATCATCTCCCGAAAACATTTAAGGAAATTTATGTTTTACCTACTGGTGTCTATCAATATCTTCCTAGATTTTCTATTCATTAAACGGGAATCTAGACATGAACACATAAATTATGCATGCACACGTCTGGTATCCAGTCAACAACCGTTTTTAAATGACGAAGATGCATCTATGATTCCCAAAACACGCTCTCACTTGTACATGCGTAGGTATTCACTGGAAAATATTGTGCCGAATTATTTGACATTAGTTTCAGAGTTCCATTATTCAAGTAGCACGATTTTATTGAACGAATTAGGTACCTATACTTATGTACTTATATTTATACGCGCATTTTTATACTGCTTTGTTTAGCAGTATAAGTACTAAGCTACTGATTTATTTAATCCAGGTAATTTATTTCAGGCAACAAGTATGTAATACAAGCAATCCAGGCTGTTAATATTCTAACGTGTATATAGGTAAATACTCTGAGAGCATTAGCGCCATCCGTTCTGAATTAAGCACTCGAGTCGTCGTTGAACTTTCATGCATTTCGTTCTGAATAATGTACCAATTTGAATGGTCGGTATAAATCATGATAACAGTTTCGGTTACCAGAATCATAATATGTTCAGTAATAAATGTTTTGTTTTTGCAACTACGAACGGAGATTGATGTGCAACAATTACGGGATGCTCCTGAAGCATACATTCAAAATGTGTTGCATCGACAAACAGCTTTTTATAAAGTCTGCGATGCTAATATGTAAGTGGAAATAAATGGTAACACACAGGATCAATCCATCGTCCCACTTTATATTTCATCTGCTTTTATATCGAGTGTCTACATTTATATCGAATGTGATTTTTAAGATCTGGTCTAACTTCAATATGTTGATATATAGAACATGTATTGTAATGCACAACGTTTCCTATAAGTTAGCTATGTTAATGGACAAGAAGCAAGGGTTTAGGATATTATAGAGACCAATTTATTACCTAATTGACTTCACCGAAATTATAGATGCTAACGGCACACCCAAGGTCTCTCATAATGATTTTTGATGAGAAAGCTCCAACAACCACTTTATGCCTAAGTACTTGTCTCTCCATTATCGTGCCTAAGCAGATGCATCAATGGCGCATACCACATGCCGCGTCAGACGGCATGACCTTTGCAAATATACCTACTTATAGTGACTACTACCTTCAGATAACTGATAACATTCTATATTTTAATTGAGAATGACGTTCCAGCAACAATTACGTTTTAGTCACTATAAAATCGGTTTGGTTTCTTTTTTATCAGACTAAGGCGAAGCCCTAAAGGGGTGTAATGTTTTAACTATTATTACTTTGAAATCAATTGCTACAACACTGAATGTGACAAACATACATTAACATACCTACCTACTAAGTTTTATATCTTGGAGACAAAATGACACTGCAATCACGATCACGAGGTCAAATTTTTGCTGGAGAAACTTCGCTGACGTGATGGATATCGCGAGTGGAATTGGAATATAGGTGATGTCGATAAAACTAACCTTTTTTTTACCTCCTAATTTCATGCGGATAGAAGCTGACTACGTGGTCTACGGGTGTTGGTACCTAGTATTAATTTAAATTTGAACCTGTAAATAGGTAGGTATGTTAAATGGCATCGCGTATCATACACTTTCATCTGGTGAGTGCGACGACGCCGGCGCAGGACTGAATGCGTCTAAGTTAAAATCAATTACGCCTCCGCTTTAAAGCTATGAATATTTTAACTATTCCGTGTGATTGACTCATTGTTGAGTTTCGGTGTCATAACAAGTAAGTACCTAACGTTCGTATTTGAACCGGAAAGAAAGTTCGCTATTGTATCGTAGGCACCTACCTGTTGTACCGACATACGTTTCAGGCGCAAATCTAGGTTTTCGCCCAATGGGAAGAGGCAATCTGAGTTTTAGTGATTTTCACTTGCTCGAACAGTGGCTCCACTTTTACTGTTTTTAGCACACGTGCTTTTTACTTTGCATTCCCCACTTTTATCCATATACCTGGGGTAGGGCGCCAGTAAGCGACCATTATTAGGATGTACTGCACAAATATTTATAAAATAAGAATTTTATTCTCCAGTTCCATCGTACGAAATATGGCTCTGGGAAATGAAGGAGAGCTATTCCATTCTGTAAAGTTGGTGGTGTATGATTACCGGAATAGTTGAGGATGATTCTCATAAGATGTTTCTTTAATAATTTGTTAGTCGGTTTTGGTGTAGGCCCGACGCTGTTCTAGTTTTGCTACTTAACTTTTAATCATTAAGTAGTCACAAGAGTTCATATTTTCAAGCTTCTGAATGCCGACGAAACTTCGAAATGTCAGCTTCGAATTAATATAGGTAATTAAAACTATTGGATTCTTTGAATTTGAGATGAATGCAAAATTATGATCACTTTTGGGTATTTTTTAAATCAGTTTTTGTCCTTATTTGCCAAAAGGCTACATCAATCCGTTTTATTAATTGTCTAAACTGAATATTACAAATTATGATTGGCTTAGAAAGCCCACAATTTCTTCATTAGATTCCCGCACACGATCATAGGTACGCAAATCAACTACGCTGAAGATCACGTTATTTTGTCCATCATGGAAATCTGAAAATTTAACAAAAAAAAACTCAAAATTACTTACCATAATGCATTTGAAATCACTGAGATAAATAAAAACATGCATCCCGTGTGGGTCTTGACTACTAAGGAAGTTTTAACGCGTGCACTGTGCGGCGATGCTGACGGCAAAATAAAGATATGTTGACATCGAAATACATTTTATAAGTTGGTCGACTATTACTCGTTAACCTGTAGAGCTGATTTCATACACTCAATTCATACATTGATCATTGTTCCTACGCTTAATTAATATGTAGGAATCATGCCAAATTAGACCTTCTTCTACTTACACTCTCTGAGGAAACAGCAGCAGACAGACAAACACGGACTTGGAGAAACTACAAGGTTGTTTTACTAAAAGAACCCTAAAAAACGATTTCAAGCTCATTCTGAAGTGTTATAGTCGAGTATTCGATACTTTTTTCATTCCTAATTTTAAAGTCGATGTTGTCGTTTTTACCTTGGGTCAGTAAATTGATGCGTAGGTAGGCAGTCCACGTTTCTGGGAGATAAAAAAGGTGTACGCGGAAATATTTGGAGGTCGAGGAGTGCGGGTTCCTGTGTCAAGTGTCACGGGCAGGCGGAGCGGAGGGGCGTGGAGGGCAGGAGGCACGACCAGCCATTGTCCGCGCTCGCACGACGAGACGAATCGCAACGCAGGCATCATGACCCATTAAACGCGGTCACGAAATCATTTTACCAGACTCTTTCACTGACACCAGCTACCAACTTGAACTGCCAAAAACCTTACTTTGTTCCCACGAACTCTCTCTGTGAAACTATTTTCAATTTACCCATCCACTTTTGAATACATAATTTCGTATAGATAATGCCGCGATTATGCATATGTAGGTAGATAATATCTTTCTTGTTCCCACTGCTGGGACACAGGCCAGGCTACTAAATGAGAGGAAGTGGGTCGTAATCCACCACGCAGACCCAGTGTATGTCACATGTCTTCAAATGCTTGGTTTCCAAATATCCGCCCATATCATGATTGTTACACCACAGTATGCCTAATTCTTCTGGACTTCCTGGCATGATTTTAGACGTTGCTGGCGGACGCGAACAGCGTTATTGGAGCAACGGAACAATGGTACAAAGATCGCACAACGGTATTGGAGGCATAGAAGCCTCTAATACCGTACTGGCATCATACCAAAGTGAGATTCGTTACACAAAACGCCACTTTTCTTCTGCCTAATTTCTGCGTTCGCGAGCCCATTGAAAACGGGCTCTGAGATAGTGGGGCTCAATAGGTGGTAGACGTAGCGAGCTTCGGGAACGGAGATAATGCAAGTGACTTCTTATGGTTTGATCGCTTATTAACAGCTCTGAACAGCTTCATACGTAACCAACATCATAGCAGTAGTTTGTATGTAACGATCTTGTCTGCCTGGTGGTGATGCAAGCTCGTCCTTATGTCGGGCAAGCTGGTAATAACTCTAGTTACATTCGAACAGTGAAGTAAAAGAATTAGAATACAAAAGAGTAGGGATCAGATGCGCTGACAAGTGAAGGGGATAAGATGAAAAATATTCCACGTCGACTAATTTCGAAGAATAATTATTGAAACACATTGAACTATTTCTTAATTTCGATGTAGAAATTCGACAGCGACAAACTATTAATTTAGTTGAATCGTCCCGGAACACTCTCGTCAACCCGAGAGCTCGTTAGAGCCTCTGCTCTCCTCCTCTAACAAAAGTAAAGTCCTTTGACTTTACAGGTGTCTATCGCCAAATGGACCTTAAATTTTGGAAAAACGGGACTCTTATAATTTCGTCTTGTCTGTCCGGACGTCACAATCAAATTACTTAGACTATTGGCACTATATCTATAAAAGGAAAGAAGCGGTAGGGACTTATTCCATGAACCGCTAAACAATAATGGATGGATAGTTAGGGAGCTGACGAGCAAAATTTCGATATGATCAGCACACAAGGCAGACGATAATAATAGTGATAATTATACCCTAAGAAACATCAAGGACCTCGTCTGCCACCATGGTGGCGCTGCGTTGTAAATTTATAGCGTTTCAAAAATGTTTAAAAAAAAAGGTGTGCTATATTATGCGCACACGTCTGCTTCTGGGGCTGATGATCATAGTCATCCTGGAAACACAAAGAATCGAAAAGGCAGACATCCAGGGTTCTGACTTTTGTAGTATTCAATTTTTTTACTTATTTTTATGATTAAAAAAACTGTATAGGAAGTGCACACTTGGCAGATTTGAATTGTTCGATTAAAAACAATGAGAAAAACCACGGAAAAATAGTCTACCAACATGTTGCCTCTGCGTTGCCTATTGACAGTGCTCCAAAAATGTAAAATAAAAAAGGTGTGCTATATTATGCGCACACGTCTGCCTCTTGGACTGATGTTTGAGTTCCTTATGAAAACCAAGAAAAACGATGAGGCAGACGTTCAGGCCTCTAATATTCCAAAGGCAGACCATTTGATTTTTTTTTTTCAACCCGTCGCCAATTTTCAGACGAGGAAGAAGACATGGATGAGAGCACTGACATGGATGATCGGCAAGGTTTCTCGGATACCAGCGATGACGACGCTTGCTAAATATTATCGTTTTCTTTTTTAATTTTTCATTGCAAAAAAAAGAGATAAATGGAGTCTTGGTTCAAAATCTACGTATTTTACACAAATAAAACGTGATTAAAAAATGTTAAAGACTATTCCTATCCAGATCCTAATCCTATTCAGATTACATTCAAGCATGCAATTAAAAAAAAATACTTTCGAATTAAAGTTCCAAGCGCATTTCGTTTCTCGTTGGCATTGAGAAAAAATATGATTGCATAGATTTCAGCTCCAGAAGTTAAATCGTTACCGTGAGTTTAGAGGATAATATTAAACAAAATTATCAGAATAAAACTATAAAGAATAACAATAATCCCATGGAATAGCCGCTGTCCCTTGATTCCGTGAATTTAAACAGTTACACAGCTGAAAATCAGTGAGCAAAGTGTCTGCCACATGTTTCGAATCCACAGAGTCATAGAGCATTGAATGGGCACAATGAGAACCGCGTGCAAATGACTTAGTAGAGCTTTTTTTTTTACATTTTTACAACTCCGTCCCATAATAATGCAGAGTCCTGAATGTCTGCCTCTTCGATTTTCTTCGTTTCCAAGATGATTGTGACCATGTGGCATACATGTGCAAATGATTTAATACCCCGTTTTTTTTAAGCAACTTCAATCCGCTGTAACGCGAAAACGCAGCGACATAGGACCTTAATTGATTGGACCAAATCAATTCGTAATGATTTAAATTGTAATCCACCTCGACGTGAAACGTGTGCAAATCATATACCTACCGAAATGCTCGCCAGCTCCCTAACTAGAGTAATGAAATTACGAATAACGTAATCGTAGTTGTCGCTGTTATTAAGATCATCTCCGTTTCCGAAGGTCTACCTACGCTACGTGTACAACTTATTGAGCCCCGAAATCAAATAAAAGCTAGGTAAAAATAGTCGCTAACTAGTCGAAAATAATCGCCAAATATCAGAATTAGTCGGTCACTGGTTCAAAACTTATAAGGGTTTATAGGTGGCCGATCTGGAGAGAGTTTACCCCAGCTTGGCGCATATGAATCTCAAAAACTAGGGCAAGTTTGCCAAGCAATTGCCAAGAAAAAGATTCCAATAATATGTGTAATATACTTCTAGTTTTATCGGTCTAAAGTCCTTATAACTTTTGAATCAGTGGCAGACTAATTCTGATATTTAGCGACTAATTTTGGCAGAAAACAGATGTTCGCTAGACGCCCTCAAAATTAAAATCCCTGATGGTGGCCAAGCCAGTGTCAGTCAAACGGGGCAGCAGAGAGCAAAGACGAGTGTTCTCGCCAGTAGCGTACACAGCAGGGATGTTTGGGAGCTCCGTAACCGTAACCGAAACTATCGGATATCCGATATAAAAATTTATCCGTAACCGTAACCGAATCCGAAATAAAAGTTTCGGATAATGTCGGATTTTTTTATTACATTTTTATTTTAGGTCGATTAGATAACACTGAATATATATTTATAATAATTTTTATTTTAAATAGCTGTAATAATTACTCACAGACTGATTGTAATTCCTACTAAATGGTGACATATAAATAAAACCATTTTATTAGCTATTTGTATTTGACTTTTGAAATTCCTTAAAAGTTTAATATCCGTAACCGAAATTATCCGAAACTAACGGATAATCCGAAATAATTTCATATCCGTATCCGTATCCGATATAATCATTCCTACATCCGTAACCAACCCGTATCCGAAATTTCATATCCATAACATCCCTAGTACACAGTCAGCGATCAACTATTAATAAACCAATGTATCTCTTGTTAGGGTTCCGTACCCAAAGGGTAAAACGGGACCCTATTACTAAGACTCCGCTGTCCGTCCGTCCGTCCATCTGTCACCAGGCTGTATCTCATGAACCGTGATGGTTAGAGATTTGAAATTTTCACTGATGATGTATTTCTGTAGCCGCTATAACAACAAATACCTACTAAAAAATAGAATAAAAAAACTTGTATTTTTTTCTCGTTTTTGTCCGATTTTCATGACGGTAACAGGTCTACCTGTTACCGTCAGCTTAAAATATTCACAGATTAAAATAAAACAAATATTTAAGGGGGGCTCCCATACAACAACGTATTTTTTTTGCCGATAATGGTACGGGACCCTTCGTGCGCGAGTCCGACTCGCACTTAGCCGGTTTTATTGACACGGGAGTAGGTTATTGTATGTTTCTTATAACGTGTGTAAGGGACAGCCCTCCACAAACTGATGGGGTGGATTCAGTATATCATAATAAGATGACCAGTACAAGAAATTATTTCAGGACCGTTATGGGAATCCAATAAACCAGCACCCTAATTGCGAAACGCACAATTTATCAGAATCTGAATGGGATTGAAGATTATTTCTAAACCATTGCGTCATTTGTTCGAATAAATTCTCGGCTCAGCAACGTAAATAACGCAATGAATGTTGTTTAACTATGAATATTAAACCAATTCCTACTGATAAAAAGTTCCGCAATTACCCCTCTGATTTGTTTTATTTTCTCACACGCAATGTATTTCGGATCAATTCTTCCGAATTGATCCGAAATACATTGCCTTTGTGCAATCGCCGACGAAGCGTTTGATGAACTCTGTAGTTAGACGGGAAATGAACAGCTGATTTTACGCGTCGTTCGTTAGATTATTTCAACATCCATTGCTGCTTTTTTGATTTTAGCCGTATTGTTTACAAAAATGGAGCGCTGCTTTCAGAGAATGTAATTTTACATTGAAATAAAACTGAAAAAGCTGATTTTTTTTTTTTTTTAATCCGGAGAAAAATTCCGGTGGAATATGATTCAAAATAAGGAGCTGAATGCACTCTATCAGTTTGTGGAGGGCTGTCCCTTACACCCGGTATATATACTTAATATTATAAAGCTGAAGAGTTTGTTTGTTTAATTGAACGCGCTAATCTCAGGAACCACTGGTCCGAATTGAAAAATTCTTTTTGTGTTGGGTAGCCTATTTATCGAGGAAGACTATAGGCTATATAACATCACGCCACAACCAAGAGGAGCGGAGCAGTAATGAAAAATGTTGCAAAAACTGGGAAAATCGCATGGGTAGGCGATTCAACGCGACGGGAAGGGTCGGGGGAACAAGAAATTTAACGCGGACGAAGCCGCGGGCAGAAGCTAGTGCAAGATAATAGTAGGTAGCTAGTCGCTTTTTTGCCGGGGGTGGGACAGGTGCCTCAGATACCTAAGTGCTGCAGTATCGGTAAAGGCGGCTCCACAGGCGACACACGGCTGTGTGTATGCCTTTCGTCTCTGGTTAGATTCGTAGGAGTAGCTACTGTCGTTTGGCTTACGTAATCATAATGCGGTCTTATTCCAATGGTCCACTCAAAGGACTAAATGCCGAAACCAAACCCCCATAACATTGAACATACGGTCTTATTCAACTTACCGAAAAGTGCGGTCTCTTCGAACATTAATTTACTGATTTGTAAGCTGGTAACTAACATAGGGTTAACCGATTACTTAAAAGCTAGAAAGGTAGTTGATTATTATCCCTATCATGGCTATGGCTACCATGCAGTTTAGACTAAGTACTTGTCTACTCTAAGGAAAACGTAACTTGCACAGTGCTTAGTAAGTGCTAGTATTAAGTAATAACAAAAACAAACATATTTTACTTGAACTTTATTGTTAATTAATTAAAAATAAAACATAATATTATTGTAACTACTACAATATATTCATATACAAAGTAGATCACTACCTCATTAAAACGAAGAAGCTTAGTTAGTCAAGTTTTAATATTACCTACTTATGTGTTTATTGAATTGTTTTCTACATGTATTTTTTTTCGACACAATATCAATGTAAGTTGTATGAATGACAAGTGATCGCTTTTCATTCAACAATATTTCTGCAAGTCAATCACTATGATGCAATCGCTATAAAAATATTTTAAAATATTCAAAGGCTGACATTTACTGTTTCGAAGTGTGATTAGGCTGATTTGCCTTATTTGACCGACTGTAATAAACAGTGATCGGATTAAATAGCACAATTAAGGGTCAACAACCTCAAACAATATCCTTATCTTTATATATATAATTCTACTGTACGTGTGTATGTCACTGAACTCGCTAAACGGCTGGACAGATTTGAATGATTTTTTTTTGTATGCGTTTGGGTGGCACCCTGGATGGTTTAGATTCACTATTGGACCCGGTAAGTGGCACTGCTATCGAGTTCTAGGAAACAGGACAACGTCTGTACGGTCAGCTAGTATAGTATAAATCAAACTCGCATTTTGTATTTGTACGCTTAGATCTATAAACTACGCAACAGAGTTTAGTGCGGTTTTCATCAATAGATAGAGTGGTTCATGAGAAAGGTTTATATGTATAATGCGTGGGTGAAGCCGCTGGCAAAAGCTAGTTAGTAATAAGCCCACGAATATCCAGATATATCGGAATTTTGTCATTTTGAAAGAAAAGTTGCAAGTGTTCTATTTCATGACAAACATTACAATGCTTCGACGTGCACACTATGGACAAAAAACGCAAACTTGATTTCAAATAATTATGTCAGTCACTTAAATCGACCTATTTAATTGATAACAACTTACTATTATTGACCAAATGTATGAAAAAAGCGAAGCAAAAAGAGTATGTAAGGTTGTAGCAGGTAGCGTTCTGTAGTCAGTATTTGCACCCCAAAATCCGATCACTGATAATAAAATCATTTATGGCGATGAGAACTCTATAAAAAATTGACAGAAATGCGACAAGTCGTTATTCAAAAGCTGTATGTTGGAATAAGGAGTACTGCAAAAACAATTATTTTAAAGGAACTACTAGTTATCTCATTAAAAGCATAACTAACACAGCTACTGTACACACGACGACATATCACGCCATACATTTCTAGTATAAACTCACTTCTCATTGTACGAAACGCCTACTTAATGCGGGGTCAGCTAAAACTGGAAATATATAGCTTGATAAATATGTCGTCAGGTGTAAAGTTTATCAAAATATTTTTTATTTATTTTAAAATTACCACGGAGAGTTTATTTTACATAAACCATAAAAACTTTATTTCCACTCTCAAGGTATGTTTATCTACCATTTTAGATGTATGCGTAAGAATACAACAGACCATTTAAAAATAGATTGTAACTTTTATGTACTTTACAATAAATCAATTATTTTAAAAATAAGGGCTGACCCCAAACCATGTTAGGTACAAATATAGTTGGAAATAATAATAAAATCATAATATGATTGTTGTTATACTATGATAAATTTACATAACAATAAGTATGCTATATTATTTACATATTATTTTTCTATCATAAAATATAATAAATTCCCCCCCAGTGACCAAAAAATATTAAATAACATATTAACTTATATTTTTATTAGTATATATTTTGGGAGTTAATTTAACAGTAAAACAGTAACAGGCGCAATAATTTTTTAAGACAGTCACTTTCATAATACAGGATAGTTGGTTAAAATTAATAAATTTCAAATACTGTCTTAATTAATTTTACTCAGACTTACTTTTAACAGTGTATAGGATTTGATTGGTTTGATGTATCAGATATAAAGCACTCACGAAGACTGCATTGGCCCTGTAATCATATAAAATATATGCATTAGTGAAAGTGCACAGGTTTGACTAAATGTTGAGTGAAATCATTATGTTGCAAGCTTTAAAAACTCATTAACTTTCAAATACCACATTATTGTACTGATCAACTCCTGACATGCTTATAAACCTAGAGTAAACGAAACAAAGCACACTGCCTTCTTTTACATAGTAACAACAAGTGAATTGAACTTACTGTCCCTCCTTGAAATATTCCTTCAAAGTGTTAGAAAATCTCTTGGAATATTTCACAAATTCTCGTTTCCTTTGTTCAAGAACCTGTTTGCCTGTTCCTGGTGTGTATGTAGATACTTCATTCACAGCATCCAGCAACTTCTTGATTGCTGAAGCAATTTCTCTGTGGACAGGAAATAAACTAAATTGAAGCAAAAGTTGAAGTGCTCCGGGGAGACCTATGTCAGCAGCAGTGGACATCTTTTGGATGCAATGATTACATTGATGAACAATCAAAAAAAGAGGAGGAAAGTGTATTTTATTCAATAGATTTATTGACCAGTGTCTAGCTAGACTGGTCTAGCCAATTTACCTATCAAGTATCGAATATGCTTTGATACTCAGATAATATCAATAGGGTTCAGTATCTGAAATGGTAAAAACGGAACCCTTATAGGATCACTTCAATCAATATTGGTCACTTCAATAAAAAATGATGCTTCTAAATAAAAACAAGCTGCTAAGTCAAAATAAATATGGCCATACAAGTACTTCCTTTGCTGCATACCAAATGACATGATTCTACGGTTTACCAATGAATGATTTTCGGACTTTTTCGTTACAGGGACACAATAAGGAAAACATCCAAAAATCATTCATTTGTAGTGTTAATCCCCATTTTTTTCTTATATGTTGAAATATTGATGCATAGAAGAACATGATTTGACTTGTTACATTTGTTTTTTGGGATAAATTCATCCCAGCTACAGAAACCTTCATTGTACGTATTTCAATACGCACCTGGCTGCTTGCTGCCTGATTCCTTTTTTTTGTGACAGACATTTTTTTGAGGGTGTGTCAGACTTTTACTGACTAAAACCCACCCGTGTTCCTTCAGTTGCCCATATGCCAGGGCCGCGGTATCTCTTTCGAACAAAGCTCGCGACCCTGGCAGGCACATACACACTTACTTAATGGTCTCCAAAAATGTCTTCCGGTCAGTGATTTCATCTGGAATGCGACTCAAGATTTTTTTCAAAGCTGTAGACTTTTTGTTCAATTCTTGGAATGCTTCTTCAGTCCTGTTCAGTCTTAAATCCGCACCTGTAATTAATGGAATGCACATTTAAAAAACAAGCAACACAAAAACAGATAAAAAATTAAATAGATGTTAATTGTTTCATCACTGAAACTGATGAAGGAAAACACTGTGTCATAACCTGGCCTTACAGTCCATATAGTCTAAAATCGCCAATCCCCCTTGAGCATGCATGGTGATCAAAACTCTTTACTTCTCTGAATCAGAAGAGATTAGTGGAATATATTGATTATTTATAATAGGCTGATATTTTCATATTCTTTACAGTTTGGCAAAGCATTGTGATTCAATTTTTATATTTAAATTTAATATGAATATTCCGAGTGTACAAATAACCTACTACAATAAAATCTTTTAGTTTTGATGGAAACTACACCAAAATTAGTAGCATAGTACAAAAGAACAATGCACTCATGCAGATGGTTGTTTATTCCATTCAAATTTATGATAGTTTTTACTTTTCGTAATTCAGGTCACATTAATGATGATGACACATGGAAACTCACATATCTTTTCTTTATTTTAATTAAAGAGCTATCACAAAAATAACCGTAAAAGACTGAAAAAAATACTAACACTCAGCTTCTGTCAAGGTTCCTTGAAGCCGCAGCAAGCTTTCATTCATGTTGACAGGTATATCAGCTCTTCGCATGATACCTGCCACCAAATCATAGTTCAGGCCTGGAACAGCTGCTTCTGCCTTCGTTAGGGCAGCACGGAGTGTCTGAGAAGCCCCCAAATCATACTTCTCTAACTGAAATATGAAAATTTATTACTTAATTAGACCAACATGCGTTGTTCCTTTCATTGAACACAAGAATGTCAATTAATGCATAATTGTAATGAATCATTGACATCTAAAAGACAATTGTTTTATAATAAGCACTTACAATCAAATCATGAGTACAACAATCTTATCTCGTAACTGTAGATAGTATAAGTATTATGTACTAATTTCAACACTCAAATTACAACATTGCTCAGGTTGCAGATAGGGTAAATGAATTGGTAACAAATAATACATATTATTATCTTTTATGTGTCAAATTTCGAAACAATATTTTATCTGATAATTAAAACTGTCACAATACTTCCTACTTACACTATCCTAAGTTATGCATATGACACAGTGCCTACACTACTTTCTATGCTAAAAAACCATGTACTAATCCGTCAAGAGTCAGAAAAAGTTTATTGCGTTTAAAAATGCATATCAACAATTGTTTTCCCCAAATAAATCACAATACTTATTTTACGAAAAGTAAAACGAACTGAATAGTGAATACAACATACCTGAGTTAAAACGGGACGTATGAGAACGGGTAAAACTAAAGAAGTAACAGGTAGTTCATCACCCATTGTCATTGTGGTTACGAAAATGTGAGTTATCAATATACGAAGTAGCAGATCGTAGTTTTTTTGATATTATCGGAAAAATCCAAGAGAAAGAAATTTACTAAATATTACCAAACAGCAGTTTGACACAATACTGGCAGGAAATTGACACTTCACAATTCACAAGTCACAAAAGTGTCACAAAAAAAAAACGATCGGATACATTTTTTTTTTTTAATATTTTATTCATGACCATAGATACAAGTCTTTCAGTCGTATACATAGATGGGTTTTAACACTATGAATGTAACATTACAATGGTTATTAGATACCTACTTATAATAATGTTAATAAGGCACTTTTTTAACAATAATATTTTTTTTTTTTTTTTTTTTTTTTCAATCTGTTTTTACAAATTACATCAATATTTTTCATTACTTTCTTTATACTACCAACTTGCCCCCCTTTCGGGTTGGGTGGGTACATCTCAGTGATATCATGGTTAAACCTTGATGGTTTTCATACAAATTTAAATTACAAATACACTTCTAATTACAAATTAAATTAAATTTTTTCTACCGTATTACAAATATATTTAGACAACACACTAAAATATTTCTTATTTTTTAATAATTCCTGAACACTGCGGGGAACACTTTGTCGTTCACTTTCAATGTCATTGTCATTAAATTCACTCAATTCACTGACCAAGATCAAACGTTGAATGTTAAAACTTGAACACTGTAAGATAATGTGATCCAGATCAGCATCCTCTGCTCCACAATGACGACATTGGCTATTATTAATTATGCGAATCCTATTCAGGTGAGCTGGTGTTAGGCAATGTCCCAATCTCATGCGTGATATAATAGTTATAATTCTTCTTGTGATATATTTGAAGTTTTGGTACCAAGGTTTTATCGGTAATTCATTTTGTATTCCAGCATACCATCTGCCTTTCGTTTCCAGGGTGATGTCCCAATACTCCTTCCATAACTGTCTATTATGTTCGTTAAAAAGGCTGTAATAATCAGTGAATGGAACCTTGAGCAACTTAGATCGATCCTCATCATGGACTGAACGAGCCGCAGTGTCAGCAACTTCATTTCCACGAATGCCACTGTGTGAAGGTACCCATACTAATTCTACTCTAATACACTTGTCAAGTAGTTTTTGGATTAAAAGTCTAATATTATAAATAATATAGTTTAACTTAAAAGAAATATTTACATTATGTAGAGCAGATAAAACACTTTTAGAGTCTGTAACTATC
Organism: Aporophyla lueneburgensis; assembly: GCA_932294355.1. Lineage (NCBI taxonomy): Eukaryota > Metazoa > Arthropoda > Insecta > Lepidoptera > Noctuidae > Aporophyla > Aporophyla lueneburgensis. The sequence continues at coordinate 16,164,491 of OW028747.1, forward strand.
AAAATATTATGTACATTATTTACAAGACTATTTACATGCTGCAGTGCACAATCAATTGCATAGCATTCTGCAGTGAAAATGCTACACACTCTGTTTAATTTAATGCATTTAGTGAAGTTCAACTGTGGATCATAAAAAGCGGCTTTTACATTATGATCTGTTTTAGATCCATCTGTGTATATAACATAATGTTCTGGTCTATTGTCTTTAAACTGTAAAAATTCAAAATGATTGTGCACTGTGTCTAAATGGATTGCAAAGCTGTTAATAATACCATTATAAGGAATTTTGTATATAGGCCAAATATCATTTTTAACAATATCTTTTGAATTATTATTCACATGTTCAAATATTATTGGCATTTCAGGTAGAGTTCCACCAACCAAAGAAGAAGCAGAGATGGCATTGGAAGCAATTGACTGTGAGATTTTAGGATGTATTGTTAGCTTCATAAGTAAAGGATTATCATTTGATGCCATGACTTTTAATAAAAATCTCTCAGTTAACAACAACCTTCGTAATGACAAGGGAGGTATACATGTTTCAACTTCTAATGAATTGATAGGTGTGGAGCGCATAGCACCACAAATAAGTCTCAGTCCCATATTTTGAATTACATCTAATTTTCGTAACAAGGTGCTATTGGCATTCATGTAAGCTAGACTGCTGTAATCAAAATGGCTTCTCACTATACTTTTGTACAGCATACTCATAACTTTGGGGTCAGATCCCCAAAAACATCCTGCTAAATGCCTCAATAGATTAATACCATTCAGTGCTTTGTTACTTATATGTTTAATATGTTCATCAAATTTTAATTTGTCATCAATAATTACGCCTAGAAATTTATGTTGCTTAACAGCAGGAATTTCTACATTATTGTATGAAATTTTAACATTGCTATGAATATTTACATTTTTACTGATAATTAAAACTGAACTTTTTTCTGGACTTATTTCTAATTTAAGTTTACTATGGTAATAGCTGTATAATTGAGACAAAGCCTTATTAATATTAGCCATTGCTATATCTATGTTTTGATTTATGCTGTACAAAAGCAAGTCATCGGCAAATTGCAGGATATTTACACCTGATACATCTACATATTTTAATATTTCAGAAGTATACAAGTTATAAAGCAAAGGAGACAAAGTTGCCCCTTGCATTGTGCCTTTGTTGACAGTCCTAGGTCCATGCAATTTATTATTATATTTAACAAATACAGTTCTATTGTTTAAAAAGAATAAAGCCATTTCAGAATATGACCAGGTATACCAATATCATGAGATACTTGAATAAGTTCTTCTATATTTACATTGTCAAAAGCACCCTTTACATCTAAAAACACACAGATTGCATTAGAGTGACTTAATTTAACCTGTCTTAAATCTGATAATAAAGATACAAGGCTTTCAGAGCAACTTTTACCTTTTCTGAAGCCAAACTGTATAGAAGGAATTAAACTTTGCGATTCAATAAACTAATCTAATCTTAACTTCAACATATTTTCAAAGAGTTTACCTAAACAAGATGATAGAGAAATAGGTCTATATGAAGAAGCACTATTTGCAGGTTTATTAGGTTTTAATATTGGAATTACACACTGTGTTTTCCAAGACTCAGGTATTACGAATTCATCCCATAGTTTATTATAAATATTAAGTAATGTTTTTTGTGCATTTAAATTTAACTTTTTGATTAATATATAAGGTATGTCATCCAATCCCGGTGTAGTATCTTTCCTGCTCTTTAAAGATGTTTTCAACTCTTCTACAGTGAAATTGTTCTTAAGAAACACATTTACATCATTTTCTGTAGCATTTTCGAACAAATACTCAAGCCTATTGCCGTCTATTTCAGTAGAATCAGCTAAGTTATCTAAAAAACTTGGAACCCACTCATCATTGATGTTTTTGTTTCGATTTGTTCCAACTTTTTTAAATTTTTTAATGTATTCCCATATCCTAGAAACTGGAGTTAACCTATTAAAGCTACTACATAAATTTTGCCAAGAAGAGGAACTTTCTTCCTTCAGAATTCTTTTCTTTTTTGCATCTAGTTTTTTATACCTTATCCAGTTTTCAATATTGGGTTGAGAAAAATAATACTTTAATGCATCTTTTGATTTTTCGACAGCATCACTACATTTTGTATTCCACCATGGTACTGGTTTTTTAATAGCTGTGTTTGCACCTAATTTACGTTTTGGAATTGTTTTATACCTTAGATCATTTAATGTTTCTATAAAATGATTGTATGCATTGATAGGGGAATCATTTATTGAGTCCAAGTGAGAAAAACAAGTTTCTGATAGGCTGTAATATTCGTCCCAATCTGCCTTGCTATAAATATATTTCTCTTGATCCACAGGAGGTGATGTGTCATACATAGACGGTTGAATATTGATCTCAAGTAAGGTTGGAAGATGATAGCTACCCATGGGATCGTCATGAACATACCAGTTACATAAATGAGCTATTGAAGAGCTAACAAGGGCAAGATCTATCGCTGAAGCTTGTCTATTAGGATAAGGAACAGTTGTTGGTGATCCATCATTCAGAACACATAGGTCAAATTCATCAATTATATTATATAAGCATCTACCTCTATTATTATCACTATGACATCCAAAGGCTATGTTATGAGCGTTAAAATCACCCATAACTATACAAGGTTTGGGTATTTTATTTATTAAATCCTTTAACTTTACTGAGTCAAACCTGATACTTGGAGGGCTGTACACACAAAGTATAGCCATTGCTCCAAATTGTGTTTCTATAGTGATACATAAATTTTGAATAGATTCTGAGAAGTGTGTATTAACTACTTTGTATTTTAAACGTTGGCTCACCAAAATAGCTACTCCGTTATGAGAATTTATGGAATTTTTGTGGATTAAATTATATGTTGGAAAATGTGGAATTATAGAATTAGTTTTGAACCAAGTCTCATTAAGAAGACAGACATCTATATTTTTATCAATTAATAAATTTTGTAGTAGGCTCTTTTTACTCTGTAAACTCTGTATATTATACTGTAAAATATTTAGATAATTATCCATGTTTAAATTAAATTTGATAAAAATATTTCTTTTATTTTCTTATGTGTGAGTGGTCCATCAGAGTCACTCTTGTTTCCTAATGCAACCAACGATTTAACAATTGCGTTAATTATAATATCATTATTTGCTACTTGTTTAATATCTAAAGTCTCATTGGATTTAGTCTTATCAGTAACCTTGGGTAAAACAGGGAAAGATTTCTCATTTAATGTAGGGGGTGGTTTCACAACAGTGGCATATGATTGCTGCATAAGGAATTTGGCCTTTTTCTCCTCAATTTTTTGTTTTTTAATGGGACAGTCTCTTGAAATGGCAAGATGATTACCTGAGCAGTTGATGCATGTGATCTCTTCGACATCGCATTCTTTGTAGGAGTGACGACCAGCACAAGAAGAGCAGTTTTGCTCACCTCTGCAAGTCTTAGCAGAATGATTGAATTTAAGACACTTATAACATTGTAATAATGGTGGTATGTATGTTTTCACCTCGTATCTAAATAGTTGTATATAGGCGTATTGCGGTAAAGATGTTGAAGAAAAGGTAACAGCAACTGTATTGAGAGGCACTAATTTTCCCTCTACTTTACGCATGAATCTTCTAATTGAAATAACTTCAGAGTCGCATACTATATTTTTATATATTTCTTCATTGGAAAGTTCTTTGGGCACAAACCTCAATACACCAATCCTTTCTGTCAAATATGATGGTATAAACGCTTTAAATTTATTTCTCCAAAGGAAGTCTTCCATCTTCAGAAAATTGTTGGCCGCAGCCGCCTTTTTGAATGTTATGCCTATTTTGTGCGCATTTATTCTATGTACTCCTGATACTCCTTTAACATTATCCGATAATAAGTTGGTGAGCGTGATAGGGTTTTTATTCCCTATCTTCTCCTGCTCTGTTGATTCGACGTATACTACATACTCAGAATTGGTGTTTTCTATGAACAGTCTTTTATAATTTTGTTTAGTAAATATGTGATACTTATTATTTGGAGTGCTGTTGTACTTTCTTTTTTTCTTTTTTTCTCCCTTCTCTGGCGGCTCCTCACCGCCACTGGTGACACTCATGGTTGTTCGAGGTCGAGGAAGTTATTTTAGTGGTATTTCCGTATAATTAACTAGTTATTGAGTTTTTTGCGAAATCAAAATTACCGCCTCGTTTGACTTCCCGCCAAAAAGTCCGATCGGATACACTTTGTCTAGTGTTGCCATTTTTTCATTCATTTCAGCCGAAAGACGTCCACTGCTGGACTTAGGCCTCCCCTAAGCTCCACCACTTCAACCGGTTTTGTGCCTCCCGCATCCAGCAGATTCCTGTGGCCTTCACAAGGTCATCGGTCCACCTTGTTGGAGGCCTTCCAACTCTGCGTCTTTCGGCCCCATCGGCCATCTGTTCTGCAAACAATGTGCCCTGCCCACTGCCACGTCAGTTTAGCAGTGTTGCCTGCTTCAAAGTTATTTATTCAAATTAGGCTGAGAATCAGCACTTTTGTACGTCATCAAAACACATTAAAGTGTTGTTATATAGCATATAGCCTTCCTCGATAAATATTACCAAGACAACAACTTGGCTATTTAATACTAAAATATTTTTTTCAATTGGAACCAGTTCCTGAGATTAGCGCGTTCAACAAAACAAAACTCCCCAAGCTTTAGAGTAATAAAGTATAGATATAGATGTCTATATATCCACATCCACACTAATATTATAAATGCAAAAGTAACTCTGTCTGTCTCGCTTTCCTGCTAAAACTACTGAACCGATTTAAATGAAATTTAGTACACAGAGAGTTTAGAGCCTGAGAAAGGACATAGGCTACTTTTTATCCCGGTAGTACGTTCCCGCGGGATATTTTCCGACCTCCACGTGGGCGAAGCCGCTGGCAAAAGCTAGTTTTAAATATAAGAGAGACAATAGCAACTCAAGTCGGAATTTTCTAAATAAATATAGTCTACCATAAAAGATAAGCACAGTGCATGATGAACGCATGTCGCAAAACACGCAAGCACAATCACAAAACTTTCGGCAAGACTGACGCCATATTGACAAGTTTGACGTTTTGTGATTGGTTGCAATGGACATGTGAGAATTTGAAATAATGTCTTTGTGGCCTTACTAGAATTTGAAAAAAACTGACAAATTTAACCGTTTTATTCAAGGCAATGCCTGTGACTTATGAGCTTTTGAAGTGAGCTGTCAAACATGAATTTAAAAGGTGAATACAACTAAATCAAAAAGTAAAATGTTGTTGTAGGTGAACTTATGGCAGTTTGATATTTATCGACTCGTATTTCTAGTAAATATCTGCACAAACGCGAAGCTATTAAAAGATTTATCAATAAAATTCCATGCCAAGAACCTCATTACTGTAGAGGGAATACCAAGAGGTATTATTTGCTATCGGAATTGTCCATTAATAAATTATGGAAGCAATACAATATAGAAGCTAGTCATGACTTAAAAGTAAAAAAATCTCGGCTTCGGTACTCCAAGAACAGACGTTTGTGCCACTTGTTTGAGATTTTCATCAGAAATCGGTCACCAAAATGATGCTCAAGCACGAAACGATCTAATGATCTCTCAAAGATTACACAAATTGAGAGCTAAAGCATTTTTTGAAAAAGTCAGAGAAGAAAACCCTAACCTAAAGACGTTTTCATTTGATTGCGAAAAAAATTTAAATTTGCTTAAACTTCTTGACCTAGTCGCATACTACCTGAGAAATATTTATTTGTTTAACTTCACAATACTGGAGGGCTCTTCAAAAAGCAAGTTAACTCCTACAAACGTGTTTGCCTATTGTTGGACCGAAAATGTTTATCCCAAAGCTGCTAACGAAATTGCGTCAGCCTTGTATCACCGACTGAAAAACACAGACTTCTCTTCTTCTCAAATAGTTCGACTTATCGCTGATGGCTGTGCAGGCCAGAACAAAAACACTATTATGCTGGCTATGTTATCTAAATGGATGACAGAAGCTCCTCAGAATGTTAAACAAATTGAATTAGTGTTTCCAGTAGTTGGACATTCTTACATACCACCTGACAGGGTATTCGCTAAGATTGAAAAGGAAGTCCGGCTCCACGAAGAAATAAATAGCCCCCAAAAATACTTGGACATTATTTCAAACTTTAGTACTGTCACTCCCTTGGGAACTACTGGTTGCGAAGTCCTTGACTGGAAAACAGTTTCACAGGAAGTTTTTAAGCCCGTGAGCAACTGGCATTTCAAATTTAAACAGTGTAAACGTTTCATTTTAAAACGTTCGAAGAGATCCGGAAATATTTTGATTCAAGGGCATTTACATTATAAATCCGATGATGGAGTTAGCAAAAATGTTTGTAAACCAGGAAAAAAAGCACTATGATAAATCCAGAAAAAAATACGTCCTTCGAACAAATTAACTGCCGCTAAAAAAAAATACACTAACCTTGCTAAGAAGCCATTGGGGTAACGATTGGCACCTAAACGAAAATTTGCTATTTTTCAAAGAATTACTACAAGAATATAATGATGACCAAACTGAGGATAGTAACCAACAGGGTGAAGACGGTGACAATAACGAAGAATTGTGTGAGCAAAATGAAGAAATTGATGACATGCATGTGTGAATAATAAGAAATAAGTAAACCTAAACTTATATAAGAATAATATTAATAGTTGATGATTAGAACAATAAAGTGTACGATAAAAACAGTTGAAATTTCAGTAAAACATCAAAAAAAAAAAAACAGTCATTACAAATGCAGCAATATCCATGATTGACTGGTGCAAAACCAGCAACATCCAATTAAGAATGGCGCAAAAGCAGCATTATCCACACCAATCCACACATTGGATGCAAAAACAGCAACATCCTAAATGTATTACTTTATTTTGGTAAATGTAGTGTTTCTTATGGAATTCTGTTTTACAATATCTGATTCTATCATCACTAGTTAACTATTCTTGTAAAGTTGTAACATAATGTAACTAAAAATTGGTACATGCAACGTAAACAAAAAAAGACGTCTACTGCTTTTTCAGTAAAAGTGAATGTTGCTGCTTTTGCTTCTATATGACTCAATTAATTTTTGATAATACCATATTTATTTCCTTTCGTAAAGTATGGTTTATAAATATTATCTTTACAAAATAATTTCGATGTTTCACATCTGCCAGGCGTCCCGCGATGGCTCCCTTTTTTTTGAGAAAAATAATGAATTAAAAATATAAATTTTTGGACAATCTTTTTCTGTCTTTTCACTTCAGATTCAAGATTAAAGTTAGCGAACAAGCTCTCGGAGAATGCCGAAGAGGCTGGAATAGGGCATAAATATTTTTTTCTTTGGCAACCTAGATTTCAGATTTTACCTATTCGAAATAACAACGATATACATAATCATTATTATCACCTATTTTATTGCATTATTTAACATTATTGCAATTAATATAAGAACAAAATTGATATTAGAATAATGGAAATGTGTACTAATTCCTTACTCCACTTTTATTCCAAGCACTATTGAAACAATTTGGCAATTTTTAATGGCCACAGGTTAACCTATGCATTTACAGTATAAGCTGACTTCTCACTGTACGAAAAGCCTATGAGTATTGAGTGACATTCTGTAATACGGGCGTAAGTTGCCTTTAGCAACTTTTTTGAGTAAAAAATCTGAGTAGAACCATTTGCAACGGCCTAAGTACTGACTAAAGGTAGTATTTGGCAACACTGGTCAACTGTCATTACTGTAAGGAGGTGGAAGGAAAATGGTGATTGGCGGGAAAGATACAAAAAGTTTTCAATAATTTTATATTTATTAATATAATTCAAGATATGGATGAAAAACCAAATAATGTTGAAGAAATTGATGTTAACAGTTCAGATTTCTACGAAAATGTTAACATTGAAACAGCTGCTTTATTCTACGACGAGATCTATGATTTGCTACTAATTGAGAACGAATCACACGAAAACTTTGAAGATGAAGAATGTGAAGATGAAACGGAAGAGAATACAACAAAAACATAAATACATATTTTAAAGTAATTACTGAAGACATTGAAGCTAAGATTCATCAGTGAAAGCAAATGTACCTATTGTTCTGAAGAAAATGCGGATATAAAACACGTTAGACTGTGAATCTGAATCGTTCGCCATGCAAAGACTGTTACTTGTCAGTGAAATTAGTGATATAGCAGAACAAAACTCTTTTATGTGTTCCCCGCCACGTTCAGGAATTACTTTCCAACACAGTTTATTTCAATTCATTATTTAGATATTTACTGAATACTGTAGAAAAAATTTAATTGTTTCGGGATGTACTTAGCTGAGAATAAGAGTAGTATGTTTAATGATTACGACTGAAGGACATGTATCCATGGTCAGGAATAAATTAAAAAAAAAAAAAAAAAAGTCATTACTGTCAACAGCAGTGTTCAATTGTTCATTCAAAGCGTTTTTGTGTAAATTTTTGTCTATCACAGACTGCACGTATTTGTGATTTAAAACCAAAACTGTAAATAAAAACCGTATTAATGGCAAAAAATACTTCTAGTTCTGCTTTTCGTAAGATCGATATCGATCAATATAATGAAGATAACTTTAGAGAAGATGAAGCGGAACAATCCATACCCACTGGACCGGATGAAGGAGAAGTTTGCACTTTACTGAATCAATATCCTTTTTAAACAATGGATTATCACTACTTTGTAATGGAACACAACAGCAACTCCACGCTAAAATTCGCACTTCGCCTATTAGAAATACTTTGCTTTGAATAAAACATTAATTTTCCTTTTGTAACAATTCATATGAATGAATCATCCTGTTTTATCAGTATGTCTGCGTTTTACGTATGTATAAATATTGAACTCATATTTCGTTGTTGTTAACATGCTTTAAATACCGTAACATCTATCGAACCTTAATGTTTGACGAAAATTGTGTAGGAAATAACAGACCATCTATGGTTGTCCTGCAACTAAATGCCCTGCAAATACTTAAACTTTGCTGGATAGTTATTTGGAAGAATCTGTGGTGTTTTGACTTTCGTTAAACTTGAACCGTCTTATTACAAAACAACTACATATGTTCTAACTGTAGTCCAAGGTCAAACCTTTGATTGAACCACATTTTGATACTTTGAGTAAAGTATTAATAAGCTGATAAGAATAGACTCAGTTTTAAAATACGTTTTTGTATTAAGCACTTGAAATTGGTCGGAATAAGATCGAAATCAAATAATGGCTTGACGGTTTAAACCTGAGTCGGTAGATCGTCTTGTTTTGTAACCAGGTTGGTAAAGTTTCATATTACTGCTACCTATGGCCATTATTTTTGTCATGTTTGATATCCTTAACTCTACAATACAGGTCGGTATATTGATGCCCTGAAAGTTGTCTTGAACAATGCACCAGTAGGATCAGCCAATCAGCAAATCAAAGTAAGTCATACTTGAATTATGTAGTCCTAATCTTATCAAAATCAAAATCAAAAGTCATTTATTCAAACTAGGCTGAGAGTCAGCACTTTTTGAACGTCAAAGTTACACAAGACAGTCCCCCAAAACGCCCGCCTTTCGACACTTCCTAGTGCTTTAGCTGGGAAGAAGAAGTGGCGGAACAAACTCCCCAGCAGCACAGCTGTCTGTTAAGTTAGAAGAACTTGATTCTATACAATACTGTGTAAGTAATTAATATTATAAAACAAAACATACATTATTCACATATGTCAGCTAGCACACGCCAATATACCACCAACAAAACACTGAAAACTAAACTCAAACTGAAATAAATAATAAAACAAAATCGTAAACAGAACTTAAAACGTAAATAAAGCCTCCAGGCATAAAGGGCGTGCCCGCTTACATATTCAACGATGCAAATTGATACATACAGCTAAGTTGAAGTTACAATAGTTAAACTAAGGACCTCCGGACCAAAATAAAATAACAGTTAATACAAGTAACAATAACAAAAACCATGGTCAGCAAGATGACCAGTCACCACAAGCAGCACCCGTTCACGAGCATAACGCAATTAGATAGATATCATAATTAGAATGTTTTCATGCTACTTTAAAATATGCGCAGGAGGTTCATCTTTATTTACATTCTTGTAACTACAAAAAACAAAAGCAACAAAGATATATATTATCATAAATATGTATGGAATATTCCAACATTGCCTGGTTGTAAATAAATTGTTGTCATTGATTGTTATTCTAAATACAACCTAACTTAGTAGTTAATATGGGAGAGGTGTGATCTTATGTTATGTGTGTGGTATATTCATACATTTATCTAACTTGTTTTCTTTCCAGGATAATGCACTGCAACTAACTTTGAAAGTCCTGCTTGCCATAAAGTCTACTCAAATCGAAGAAGCCGTGGGAAACCTGTGTTTGGATGATGTAGACATTCTGATGAAATACATTTATAGAGGATTTGAATTCCCCACTGAAGGATCAAGTGGACATCTATTGCTGTGGCATGAAAAAGCATTTAATGTTGGTGGATCTGGTTCCATAGTCAGAGTATTGTCTGACCGAATGAGAGTTTAATTTTCTTCTTACAATATTTATATTTGAAACTTAGTAAATGGTTTTTCGTATGTCACACATAAGTATTATTTTCATTTACAAAATTCTTGTTTGTATGTTTTTTGTATATTTTCTAAGTCTTAGTGTATCAGAATCATGAAATATCTGTAAATCTGTGTATCTGAATCTGTAAATATATAAAGTGAATAATGTCAAAGATGTTACACATTGCACATAAAAAATTAAGCCACACCTTATAATAAAACTTACGTAATAAATAAAACACATCATTATAAAACAGTGAATGTTCATTATCCTTTTCTTCCATGATCCACGGCCCTAGTGTTTCAACCCCAAATGGCTCAAACACGTAGCTCCAAATGAGGTTGTTATATTTGCGCCATACAGGTAGCATCCCACACCAAAAGCCTACCCAACTTGAAAGGCATTATGGTCATTACGTCTGACCTCTTCCCATATAATGCTGGCGTGCTGTGGCAGCCAACCCCGACCAGCGCTCTTGCTGGAAGGCCATGGTGGCCTAGGCGATCAACTGCTTCACTGCACCCAGGCCCAGAAAGTAGCGAACTGGAAAATAGAGTCACCCAGCATAATGTCTATGTTAGGTCTTAGGCGTCGGCTCGACACTCAGTACGCGCAGTATTAGTGGTGTATTTATTTTATCGTTTTTAGGTAACTATCTAGATCCAACACGTATGTAGTTTCGCTAGCGAATTAAATTTGAACCTTAAACAGCCTAAAAAAATTGTAGTGTTTATTTGTAATGTCAAAATTACAGGTTTTTACTAAATGCTTATGAAAGTGTGTATCTACGGTAGTTATTTATCATTCAGTACCTATTTTAACCCTTTGACCGCCAAGGACGCAATAAAGCGTCATTGAATAACTTGCCTCATACGCCAATGACGCCTTAAAACGTCAATATCTCTCGCATTTTCGACTAACAAAAAAACACGTTTAATGTTGAGTTTTAGCATTGCTTATGGATACAATGGTTAATCTCACTCCCGATCTGTATATTTATGCAAAAAGTAATAAGAGAAACTGTCTAATTATGTACGAAACACACCAAAATATTTTCTTCAATAAACGATCATTTAGAGCTCCTTCCTGAACGCCAGTGACGTATAAAAGCGTCACGTAGTGTTGTGACTACCCACAAAATAATTAAAATTCTACCCAGTAAGTAGGTAGGTTAAAAAAATGTTATGGACCTATGTACGATCATAATTGTTTTTTCGTTAGTCCTACCTAACGAATGATTGTATTTTTGGTGTGTGTAGGTTATTGTCGCCACTAATTGCATATTTTTTCACTACTTTGATTAAGCAATATGGATACAAACAAAGGTGAGTAAATAATTATTTCCTTTTTCTTCAAATTCATTATAATATTATAGCAAACCAATCACAATCGCGCCCGATGCGAGCGACCCGCGGTTGCTTACCGCCTCGGTACAGAGACGAATAGCAAGTCTCCTGTCTCTTTCCCTCGCCGGACTATTGCATGCGACTAGCATGTCACTGCGCGTTAGTCCGCTGCCCGCACGCTACCTGTGTAGACGCGTATGTCGCCATGCGCCTACGTCGTGCCGCCCGCCATTGTTGTTACGCGAAAGACCATATTATTTAGGGTTTTCGTTCCCCAATGTTTATGTGTTTGTGACTTTGTGTAAACTATTGTGTTTCGTGTTATTTCCGATAAACATTAAAAACTAGAAGGTGGTTTCCGTTCTACGTGTTTCCCTGAGATAACCTCCCTCATATGTGGCGCTCCAACGTTAGTTTTTCGTGTGACAATAGTGCATAGTTGTGACAGTTTGCAGTGACGAACTAAAATGCCAGTGACCAGGAGTAGAGCGGCTAGTTTGACTCGGAGGGAAGATGCAAACGACGCATTACCCGTCCCCTCGCGACCAAACACGCCGACCGCAGAGCCCGCCATTCAAGATGGCGACGACGCGTTTTCTTCCTCGCCGCGCATCGATGCAAACGCTACGTTCTCCAACGAAAACGTGGCAACTATTATCGCCTCTCTTCAACGCTCTCAAACAGAAGCATTAAGGGAGTTGCTCAACTCGATGTCGCGGGCGAGTGCATCGACTCCGGAATCACTCGCACTGCTAGGCCAAAACACCCTAGCCCGCTGCAAAGCCACGTTCTCCGGCCGACCGAAGGAATCGGTTGAAGCATTTATCGACGCAATAGAGGCCTATAGTGATTGCGCGCAGGTGGCGGATTCAAACATTCTGCGCGGTTTGGCCTACCTATTCAAGGATGAAGCAGCCACGTGGTGGCAAGGAATAAAATACTCCGTGTCATCATGGCGCGAAGCCAAAGAAAACTTGATAAGTGCCTATGGTGATCGCCGGCCGCCTCATCGGATCTACTTAGAAATGTTTGCGACGCCGCAGGGCAATGAAAACACAGATATTTTCGTAGCGCGCATCCGCGCCCTTTTGGCACGTTTACCTCAAGGCGATGTAAAGGAGTCGGCTCAAATAGACATGACCTACGGCCTCCTCCACAGCAGAATAAGAAAGAGGTTACGAAGAGAGGATTGCCGCAGTTTCTATGAGTTACTCCGCCTCGCACGGAATATCGAGGATTCATTCGACGAGGTAAATACGGCGAGTGAGCGTCGAACACAAACGCCGGCAACATTACCGACGTCCACGCAAACCGCCGCTCGTGATAACGCCCGCGCTCCCGCGCGCGGACTCGTTCCCGTCCGGGCGCCGGCGCACGCCGCGCCCGCCGCCGCGGCGCAGCATGCGCCCGCTCCGCCCGTGCTCCCCGTGCCTGTTCCAGCGGCGCCGCCCGCACCTCTCCCATCGAAGCACGACACGGCAAAGAGGCCACGGCCGTCTTGCACATACTGCAGACGGTTTGGCCACACCAAAGAACATTGTCGTAAGTTGCAGAATCAAGGTGAGAGTGAACAAAGTAAAAGTAGTGATCAAAGTTTTTATTCCGTAAAATCTCATTTAGTTGCTAAAAATTTCGCGTCAGACTATATTTGCGACAAAAACAATTTTATTCCACGAGAAAATGTGCGTAAATATTTTAGTAAAACACAAAGTGATGCTATCCCACAATGTGTAACTAATAATATGTGTAATTCTGATAATGTTGCGAATTCGCAGATTTCGAAAAATGTGTGTAGTAGTTTTGATATAAAAATAGGTAAAACCAATCCACATCAAAATGATTTTATGTGTAATAATATTAAAAATATAAAGGAGAATGTCCATTCATGTGAGAATGATGTTTTGTGTTACAATTTTAAAAATATAAAGGAGAATGTACATTTTAGTAATAATTATGTTTTGTGTAAGAATTGTAAAAATCAAAAGGAGAATGTCCAGTTTTGTGATAATGATGTTGTGAATAGCGATTTCATAAATGAAAAGGATAATGCCCATTTATGTTTAACCGACATATGTTTGAGTAACGACCGTATGGGACCCTCCATTGGCCGCGATTTACGACCTATTTTTAATATAAAAATTTTGGGTTTTTCCGGCACTGCGTTGATTGATACGGCTGCCAAACATTGTATTGCGGGTCATACGCTATATACTCTCCTTCAACGTCAAGGTCATCCCCTCAGCTCTTCGACACGCGAAGTTAAGCTTGCCGACGGTGTAATCCGTACGATGGATGTACTTACCACCACGTTAGAGGTGTGCTTAGAAACTGTAGTTATTACGATTCCATTCTTAATTTTTCCCGACTCGACTAATAACGAGACGTTATTAGGTATCGATTTTATAACCGCCGCGGGAGTAGTTATTGATTTTTGTAAAGAAGCTTGGTATTTTAGTAAATGCGAAAATGTAAAATATAACTTATGCTTCGAACCTACCTCGCGTGACGTGTCCTGCGCCGCTACAGATATACTTAGGGATGATGAAGGTACTCACCTTAAACCAGCTGAGCGTCAAGCGCTTGCTGGCGTCCTCACCAGGCACGCACGCGTCTTTAGAGCAGGGGGAGGTCCAACACCGTATGCGGAACACCGCATTGATACAGGTGAGCATCCTCCAATTGCTGTTCCTCCTTACCGTCTAAACCCTTCGAAGAAAAAGCTGATGAAGGCTGAAATAGGTAAGATGTTACAGGATGACATAATAGAAGAATGTGAATCAGCTTGGTGTTCACCGGCACTAATGGTGCCGAAGTCCAACGGTGGTATCCGCTTCTGCGTTGACTACAGGCGTTTGAATGCAGTCACCAAAGCTGACACATATCCGATGCCACGCATCGACGAGCTACTTCAGAGCACGAAACGGGACTGCTACATGAGTACGCTAGACCTTCGATCTTCATATTGGCAGGTTAAGGTAAGGGAAGCTGATAGAGACAAAACAGCTTTTGTCTGTCCTCTAGGTACTTACCGTTTTAAAAGAATGCCGTTTGGTCTCCGCAACGCGCCAGCTACCTTTCAGCGTCTCATCGATCGTCTCCGATCCTGCTCTGCGTTACAAGATGTAACTTTATTAGCTTATTTAGACGATCTGTTGGTAATATCACAGGGATACCAACAGCATCTGCAAGACCTCGAGGCAGTTTTTAAACGTCTGGCCGAGTTTAACCTCCATGTGAATAGGGAGAAGTGCGCTTTTGCTCGAGAAAGTGTTAAATATCTCGGCCACGTTATTACACAAAATGGTGTTTCCACCGACCCAGGGAAGGTGAGTGCTGTACTCGAGATGAAGGTACCAGGAAACCTAAAGCACCTGAGAACCTTCTTACAAACTTGTTCGTGGTTCAGAAAATTCATACCTAACTTCTCAAAAGTTGCTGAACCATTGACACGCCTGACTAGAAAAAGTCAAGTATGGTCTTGGGGCTCAGAACAGACCCAAGCATTTAATGAACTGAAAGGTCTACTGACCACAGCTCCAATACTGGTGCAAGCCGATTTCAGTCGTCCTTTCATTCTGCGTACTGACGCAAGTAACTACGCCTTGGGCGCAGTTTTATTGCAGGGCGATGGCAATCAGGAAAGGCCAATTGAGTATGCCAGCCGACTCCTCAATGCAGCAGAACGCAACTACTCCACCACGGAGCGCGAAGCACTCGCTGTAGTTTGGGCGGTGGAGCGTTTTCGGCCTTACCTAGACGGTCAACCAGTTGTGATTGGAAGTGATCATCAGCCTCTACGCTGGTTGCTATCACTTAAATCACCAGCAGGCAGATTAGTTCGTTGGGCTCTGAAGCTCCAATCATTTGATATTCAATTTGAATATACTCCAGGGAAGGCGAATGTCGTAGCAGACACGCTAAGTAGACCCATATGTTCCAGCGATACAAGCGATAGTTGCGGTATTTGCACCGTCATCTGTGATCTTCCCGCAAAGACACCTAGTCAGCTTCGCCTGGAACAGACTTCGGACCCTGAAGTTGACAAGATCATTAAGGAACTAGAAGGACCTGATGATGTTGCATCTAAACGATGGTTAGAAAGGGGTTACCTCATGGATCAAGGAGTCCTGTACCGATTCAATCCGGACTCCGAGAGTGAATCCCCTCAGTTAGTCGTACCTGCTGATCAAGTTACCGCTATTTTGAAGGAGTTACATGACTCTCAAACAGCTGGCCACCCAGGTATCGATAGAACCTACCAGAAGGTAGCGCAGCTGTATTATTTTACAAGGATGCGGAGAATAATCACCGATTATGTCTTAGCCTGCATCCACTGCCAGCGATATAAGGCCAACAACGCCAAACCCCCAGGCCTACTCCAGACACCTGTCATGAGCCAGCGGAACGAGGTGTTGGCCATGGACCTGTTCGGCCCACTTCCGGAAGGAGACCAGGGGGAGCGGTGGGTCTTTCTCATTGAAGACACTGCTACCCGATGGACAGAGCTCTTTGCTCTAAAAGAAGCGACAGCGGAAGCCTGCGCTCATGTCCTCATCGAGGAATATTTCATGCGATTCGGTCTACCTCGCAGGATTATTTCGGACAACGGTGTCCAGTTCGTTTCCGCAGTGATGCGACAATGTATGTCAACCCTAGACATCAAACAAAATTTTGTTCCGCGATATCATCCACAAGCTAATCCTGCAGAGCGAAAAAACCGCGACCTTAGGTAATAGGTAATAGGTAGAACGGGCTGGTGTCCGCAACTCCACGTCTGAGCGCGTATTTTGCGTACGGGTGGGAAATCGGTTATTCGATCCACCCCAGCTCCTCGAGAAAGGCCAGCAACGCCTTGATGTTGCTGACTATCTCACGTAGGGTACCTGGGTTACCGAAGTACTTGGCCCTGTATGTGGCGATCGCCGGGCAGTTTAGAAGCACGTGCGCTGCTGTCTCGTCGTCCTCAATGCAGGCCCTGCACAGCGGACTGTCTGTAACTCCTATGACAAATAGATGTTTATTAAACGACCCATGGCCAGTTATTGCTGCCGTAACCATACGCAGCTGTCGTTTGTCTAACCGGAGGACCTGTTTAGTGAGGCGGGCATCGATGGTGGGAAGTGCTTCCTTGGCCTGCCTGCACTCACTTTGGTCCACCCATAGCTTACAGTGTAGATCCCTGGTACGTTTTCTTACCAGAGAGCGTAGGAACCCAAAGGGGAGTGGCGCGATGGGTTCTGGTCCCACCGGTGTCATGCTCGATCCCCTTCTGGCCAGTTCATCGGCGGCATCGTTACCTAGGGAACCGCTGTGTCCTTTTATCCATTGAATAATTATATTATTGAGGCTACCCACCTGGTTGAGGCGCTGGTGGCACTCGTATATAAGCCCAGAGTCAATCGAGTGACTGTCCAGCGCTTGCAGAACAGCCATACTGTCTGAGAGTATGCGGATCGAGTGGTCTTTAACTGCCCTGTCCATAATGGCTGAGGCGGCAAGAGTGATCCCAATGCATTCCGCCTGGAACACTGTATTGTGGACTCCTAATGGTGTGGCTATATGTATGTTGAAGTCCTGCGAGAAGACCCCAGCACCTGTGCCACTGTCTGTTTTTGATCCGTCCGTGAAGATGCGCAGCTCAGTGGGGCGCAGACCCTCACACCGGCGATCTTCATGAAGCTGGATTCTGTATTTTTTGTCAAAAATAAACTGTTTGGGTACCCGGTCATTTATAGCCTTGGTGATGGGGAACTCATTGTTGAGTTCTTTAAGTAGCGCGGTGTGTTGTGTGTCTCTCTTTCTCAAGAGGTTGGTTGCGTCCAGACGCGCTGCCGCCATCGTGGCTTCCTGCTGTATGAACAGGTGGAGCGGTGGTAGTCCCAGTATGGCGTCCATGGCTGCAGTCGGAGTAGTCCTCATGCAGCCCGTGACCGCCATGCAGGCTAGTCTTTGCATGCGTTGCAGTTTGTTGCAGGCTGTAATAAGCTTGGTGCGGGGCCACCAGACTACGGCCCCGTAGGTGATCATGGGTCGGATCACTGCGGTGTACAGCCAAAGTATGATTTTGGGGGATAGGCCCCACTTCTTACCTATCATTTTCCTGCATTGCCAGAATGTGATGCAGGCCCTGTTTAGTTTGCTGTCTAAATGACTACTCCAGTTTAACTTACTGTCAAGAATGACCCCGAGGTACTTGACTTCGTTGGCCAGCTGAAGTTCTGTATTGAACAATTTCGGTAGGCGGAAGGGGCCTAAAGCTCGCTTATGGGTGAACATGACTAGCTCAGTTTTAGTGGGGTTCACTGAGAGGTCATATTCACTGCACCATCTCTCTACGATACGTAGTGCTTGTTGGGTGAGGTTAAAGATCGTGCTCGTCACCTTCCCTGAGACAAGGATGGCGAGGTCGTCCGCATAACCTATTGTGTAGTAGTGATTGGCATTGAGTCTGGCGATTAACTCGTTAATCACCAAATTCCATAGAAGGGGTGACAGTACCCCTCCCTGGGGGCAGCCTCTGGCAATCATGGCCAGTTGCTGCTCATCCTCTAGGCGAACCACGCGCTTGCTTAGCATGTTTGTGATCCAGTCTATGAGTACCTGTTCAACTCCATGTCTGGAGAGGGCGCTGCTGATGCTGGAGAAATTTGTTTTGTCGAAGGCTCCTTCGATGTCTATGAAGGTACCCAGGCAGGTCCCTTTCTGGTGAATCGCTTCCTCTATCTGGCTAACTACCAGATGAAGTGCCGATTCTGTGGATTTACCTGAGCTATAAGCGTGTTGGTTACCGTGCAGCGGTAGGGTTTTCAGAGCGCCGTCCCTCAGCTCCCTGTCGCACAGCCTTTCCAGGGTTTTTAGCAGGAAAGAAGTCAGGCTGATTGGTCTGTGGGATTTGGCGTTTGTGTAGTCGCCCTTACCTGGTTTAGGGATGAATATTACTTTCACTTCCCTCCATCCTTTGGGAACGTATCTAAAGGCCAGGCACGCTCTCATTAAAGGCACCAGTCTTACTGCGATGAGGGTTCCACCCCACTGTAGTAGGGCGGGGAACACCCCATCTGGTCCGGCGACCTTAAACGGATGGAAGCTCCGGATGGCCCATTGGAGTTTCTCCAACGTGATCACCTTGCTAGCATAAGACCAGTCATTATCTGATGGTGTTTGATTTGCTTCTTGCCAGTCGATTACTTGCGAGAAAATACATCCAGGGAAGTGTGTTTCAATAAGGACGCGTCGCGTTTCTTCTGGCGAGGATGTGAGTGTGTTGTCTGGTTTTCGAAGGGTGGTAGGCCCAGTTGTGGTTTGTTGTGCCAGTATTTTCCTTACCCTGTTTGCTTCCTGGCAGGACTCAATGCTACCAGTGTATTTTCGCCATCCCGAGGTGCTCCTGAACCTGATGCATTTTTTGTAGCAGGACTTGGCTGCGTAGTACTCATCCCAGTCCTCATCCGCACATGTATTCATGGCTCTATTCAGAGCTTTCCTTACCTTCCCGCGTTTACGCTCCAGATCAGCACCCCACCAGGGCTGTTTGCCCGGTGTACTACGAGGAGTCGTCTCTGGGCAGGCAGTTTGGTAGCTGTCTATTATTGATTTAGTGAGGTATTCAACTTGTACCTCAATCTGTGTAGTGTCCGCAAATAGCGTCGGATCGCATGATGTCGCAAGTCTGGATTCTAGGCTGCGTGTGTAGGTACCACGATCTGTGTTCCGCGGTTTGCGGCGCGGAGCTGCTGGCGGGACAGAGGCCTGGATGTCGAAGCGGATCCATCTGTGGTCGGAGCAGGAAGCCTCCCTGGAGACCTGCCAACCTGTGGTAATTTCCGCCGCGGCCTCTGTTGCCAGAGTGAGATCTATGATTGTGCGGCTTCGTCTGGTTACGAAGGTCGGTTCGGAGCCAGTGTTTAGTAGGGATAGGTTAGTCGAGAATAAGTAATCAACCAAGGCCTTACCCCTTTCGTTTTGCGTGTCCATACCCCACAGCTGGTGATGAGCATTGGCATCAGCACCGATGATGGCTTCCAGCCCGGATCTCTCGCAATGGCTCACGAGGCGAGCGAGGTCATGCGGGGGCGGCGCCTCCGCTTCAGGCATGTAGACCGAAGCGAAGACGATTGCCATCTCCATGGCGCCGTTACGCTGTATAAACAGCTTCACTGCAGAGATGTCTCTGCAACAGAATTCAGTTAGAAGCTGTGTTTTAAGGTTACCTGTGACATAGATACACGACCTGGGTTGGTCGTGATCAGTAGTGACCAGGAGCTTACCTCCAAGATTGGAGAGTCCTTGTATGCGGCCCGCTCTAATCCACGGCTCCTGGATCAGGGCGATGGCCGTGTGTTGAACCTCCAACCACTTCCGGAGCTGAGCCGTTGCGGTCTGACTGTGGTGGAGGTTTGCCTGGAGGATTTTACAATTTGACGAAGAGGACGCCATTGCTGGTCAATTCCTCATCGTCATCCTCCAGGTTGAGCCCGGCAAACAGGCCACCCTCGTCGAAGCCATCCTCCCCCTGGCGCGAAGCCGGGGACAGGGTTATGTCGTCCGATTCCGCGCCCGAAGGAGGGCTAGCGTCCAGGGTGGCGGCAGTTGGAGCAGCCGATTCCGCTGCAGCGGGTTCGGCCACGACTGCCTCCGGGTTGTTTGCTGGGGGAGTCGACTTCCCCGCTGGTGTCTCTGGCTGCTGCGCCAGAGTCTCGGAGATGGTGCCGGTGGCGGGGTCCCATCCCGGGGGGACGTCGGTGAACCTGCCGTTCCTACCTTGGAACTGCAGGTACACCTTCCCTGCCCCCAAAGATAGACGGCGCCCCGCACCCATCAGGGTCGGGATTTGGTCTACCGGGACACCGACCACCACGAACCATGCCGAGGCCTGTTTGTCGGCATGCAGCAGCAACCAGCGCTTTATGTCGACCCAGGGGTTCTGGTAACTGAGAGCACGGCCAATATTGGTCGGCTCTCCGAGGACCCCCTGCTCGTCGGGGATCACGATGCCACATCGTGCCCGTCTTAGGATCTCCGACTGACTCTTGACTACTAACGTTAAGTTAGTAGGGAGAGTCATATCGGAGACTGTTTTCCTTAGCCAGGCTAAGGTGTGGTCGTTCTCGCACCACAGTTTTAGGACACCACCGGCGAATAGCGGCTTTGCGTTGAAAGTCGGCGCCTTGGTGTCCTGTTTGGGGGAGCAGGCCTCGTGTAAGATCTGCTTCTGGATAGCAGCGAGCACCTGGTCCGATACGTCCTTGCTGATCACCCCGGTGCGGTCACAGGTGACCGCTACGTCGAGGGTGGCATTGGCAGCTTGGGCGTAGCTTCTTTGAGCAACCCGTTTGGATTGATCAAGACGCGGCCGCTTATGCTCTCCACGAGGTGTGATGGTCTCGTTGAGAGCTCGCTTAGCCGCGGCCTGATCCTTCCCTCCGGGTTGCTGTGCTTTTACCGGCGCACTGGATGAGGGTCGGCTGGTCGAGGGGCGGTTTAGGCCGGGCTCTGCCTGCGACCGTTTTCCAGCGGCAAAGTTTAGCTGCCCGCTACTCGGTTTGACCGAACTAACGGCAGTGGCCTGGTTGTTTTGGGGCCCTTTACCTTGCCTCCTGCGAGCCTGGCGGCGCTCCTTACGCGTCATACGCTGTGCTGTGACAGCTGGAGCGCATGAGGGGTTTGTACAAGGGCAACGGGCTTGTTGAATTCTTTTACCCTTGCCCTTGCCCCGCTTCTGTACAACCTTCCAGACGCGAGAGATCGCGTCCTCGTGGCTGTCTGTCGCCACCTGGTTGGTGGCGTCCTCCTTATGGGAGGAGGCTTGAGGAGCCGCAGATGTGGTAGGGTGTTTCACAGTGCCAGTAATATCTGGCACCGGTGTTAGTTTGGGGAGGGTTGGACCGCCAGCGAAGTTAGACTTCGCCGTGGTCCTCTCCTGGGTTTTGGAAGGGCCGGTACTGGTCCCAGTCAGCGCCGACGCCCTTTGTTTCTTTTGGGACTTGTTTTTGTTGGTCTTGCCTGTAGCTTTCGCCACAGCCAGACCAGCGCCCGCGCTGGTACCCGCGGCGTTGGCTGCAGGGTGACCAGGGGCAAGAGAAGTGCAGGCACCTCTCTTGGGAGCTTCATCGGCTTTCGCCTCCACTCCGGGATGGTTGGTTTTTGTTTTGTCATCCATATTAAATGTTGTGAAAAGGATTCGTCTCTCTGGCTCCCACCCTCCATGGAGCCCGCACCTGGGAACGTCTCGCTATGAAAAAGCTCGAACGTTAGGATTACCAGAGAGATATAGGAGCGCAAGGCTGGTTTACAGTGCGACATCGGGTGCTCGATCGGGTTGGCCCCCAACGAGTTGAACAACCCTCACTTACACCGTCAGCATGACCTTTACCTACCGCTTCGGTCATCCGAGGACAACCTCAGCGGACCTCACGCACCTCGCTCGTGGCCCTCTGACGGGACACTGTGGCCATTTCCCTACCCCTGGCTAGTGGGTAGGGCCACCGTTTCGCTTGAAATCCAGACCAAAGGGGGAGTGTTGCCTCACGGACACATAACCACCAGTGCCGTTCGGCTCAGCCCCCCAGGACTCCTTCATCCCCGCTCACGGCGCTCAACTGCGCAGGTCCTAGCGCAGGTGACTGCTTCCTCCTAACTCACCATCAGCTGCTTTTAGTGACAGTCGAGCCCGCCACCACCCAGTCACAGGGTGGTCACGTTTCGGAGTGGAAGGTGGGTAGGTAGGTGTTGTAGGGAGTGCGGGTTTGGGTGGGATTACGTGAGGAGGGGTAGTTTGGAACAGGAAATGGGGGGGTTATGCGGGAGTGGGGAGGGAAGATAGGGGAGGAAAAGTCGCCTGGCGGTTTCAGTTACGTCTATTTCATAAGGAATTAGACCAAAAACGGGGTGGCAACCTCGTGAAGGTGTATCCGCCAGACTTGCCTTGAGGATCTACACGACTACAGCGCTCTCCCTCAAGACCCCGCCACCCTGCTGCCTCTGAGGGAGGCAGCAGAGTAGGCCTGCATCTATACTACCAAGCAAAGCCAAGCCAAGCGTGTCGTTGTGCAACCGCAAAAGCATAAATACAGACCCCCCCCAACCGCGACCTTAAAGCTATGCTGGCCCACCTCGTGGCTGATGACCACACCTCATGGCCCAAGAAGTTGCCAGTGATCCGTTTCGCCCTCAATAGCGCGAAATGTCGCACAACAGGTAAGTCACCGGCTTATTTGACTTTTGGCAGAGAGATGCGGTCACCCACAGAGGTCGTTCACGACCTTCGTGACATCAAGTTCAAAGAAAACTTTGTCCCACAAGTGACTCCTTACCTTGAAAACTTCTTGCATTCACTGTCAGCTGTTCGAGAACGCGTCGAGATCCAGCAGGACAAGACAAAGCAGTACGCCGACGCTTCACGCCGACCATCTGACGCCTTCAAGGTAGGTGATTTAGTCATGCTTAAATCTCATTTATTGAGCAAAGGGTCAAAAGACCTCACTTCTAAGTTCTTCCCACGCCGAGATGGCCCTTACCAGATCAGTAAGAAGGTAAGTCCAACAACGTACACCATCGCGAGGACAGAAGAACCTAATTTAGATGTAGGGAAATATCATTCCGAAGATCTTACACGTTACCGAGGTAGCTACGACTCCTTACCGAATCCCGTTATTCCAAAACGAAGTCGCGGACGTCCAGCTAATGCTGTTGTTAATGTACCAGTCCAGGACCGAGGGCGTTGTCCAGGACTGGAGGGGGAGTATATAGCAAACCAATCACAATCGCGCCCGATGCGAGCGACCCGCGGTTGCTTACCGCCTCGGTACAGAGACGAATAGCAAGTCTCCTGTCTCTTTCCCTCGCCGGACTATTGCATGCGACTAGCATGTCACTGCGCGTTAGTCCGCTGCCCGCACGCTACCTGTGTAGACGCGTATGTCGCCATGCGCCTACGTCGTGCCGCCCGCCATTGTTGTTACGCGAAAGACCATATTATTTAGGGTTTTCGTTCCCCAATGTTTATGTGTTTGTGACTTTGTGTAAACTATTGTGTTTCGTGTTATTTCCGATAAACATTAAAAACTAGAAGGTGGTTTCCGTTCTACGTGTTTCCCTGAGATAACCTCCCTCATAATATGATAAAATAAACAAGGTTTTTTCCATTAAAACTTAACGTAGGTTTACCACTATACTGATCAGATGTATTAATGATCATCTAAATAAAAGTAATGACGACGTTTTGACGAAGAATATTATGTGTATATACTACCACTAAGTAGTTAAAATATAGCGATATTATTTTGAACGAAGCTGACGTTATCGATCTCTAGGCAACGTGGCGGATGGATGACAATTAATTGCCTTATTTATTTTCCAACTTTTAGTACACAGGGCAACCAAAACTAACTAGGGCATGAAGGGAAACTATATTCAATTTTGAATATAGCAAGTTTTACTGTTTGGAACTCTTTTTAAAGAAAAACAGTATTCAACTATGTCTATAACAAAAGCTTTGAAAACTCTTGTCTAACACTATGTGGGTATTTTTTTTCAGATTTAAAGCGTGGAAGAGAGCAGTCACCTAGCATCTTATCAGGAAATATTCGACAAAAAAAATGTCATGAAAAGATTGAGATAGCAAAACCTCCATGTTCGGAATGTGTTAATCATCAAGACAATGATAAGAGAAACTTGTTTTTTTCTCAACTATTAAATGAAGAGTTGATGTACATAAAACCATGTATACGTATGCGATGTTATATAAAAATGTTAAATTTTTTACAAACGGCCAAAAACTCTCATTTTGATGAAATAGATTTAACGGCGGATACTCAATAAAAATTATACTGTGGATTTATTGTTATTATTACTATAAAAAAGCATGCATGTAAATCCCGATCCCGGCTGATATGAATACTGAATTAACAATCATAAAAATAATATCGATAACGTCCTGCACGGCACTATTCCTCGCAGAATTGTATCTACTGCAATCGCCATTGACGATTTAAAGCGTCCGCTTATGACATCATAGGCGTTTGTGCAGTTATTTGTAGTGTTGGGATGTGTGGGTAGTATAAAACATATTTTTATAGATATACCCTCGAAGAGGAAAATAATATGTCTTCAATAAGTGACTCGTTGATAGTGTCATTAAGTACGTTTTGTGTTAAACTCTACTGCAATATTGTACATTTACTGAAAAATATGGATACTGATGAGCTTCTTCGTATTTTGGAAGGTGTCGATGATGTTGGGATTATCTATGAATCTGCCTCAGATAGAGAAATTGACGAAGAATTAGAGGTGAGTATTTTCCAAGTTCGTTATCTATGGCCTAACCTTACCTAATTATATTCGATATTCTTAGCTTAATTTTTTTTTTTAAGGCGGCATTACAAACTCCGGAAAATGTTTTTGATGAAACTCAGAATCTTCCAAGTTCAGGCACAAGTTCGACAAATTCTTTACAATGGTCAAGTCAACCATTAACAATTGAGAAACCTACTTTTGATATTTTTTGTAGTGGTCTTTCACCGTCATTGAACATAACATCTTCGACTAGTGAATTGGAGATTTTTGAAAAGCTTGTGGACGAAGAGTTGGTTAAAAAAAATGTGTATTATACTAATCGTTATCATCGTTACTTTATTCTTAACACAGACATAAGGAACCATTCGAGACTGCAGGCTTGGCACGACGTGACCGTGTCAGAAATATACATGTTTTTGGCAATTACAATGTTAATGGCAAGGAACAGCCGCTTAACAATTGAAGAACATTGGTCGACAAACCCATTATTGAACTCGCCAATTTACGGTACTTTAATGAGCAGGAATAGATATACGACGATACTAGGTATGTTGAATTTTTCTGAGTCAAGGCAGAGGCAGGCAAATGATCCAATATTAACAAAAATAAGTACAGTCATAGACGATGCGAGACAAAAATTTCAAAACTCGTTAATACCGTTCCAAAAGTTGTGTATAGACGAAAGTATTGTGCCATTTAAAGGAAGATTAATCTTCAACCAATATCTACCGAAAAAACGGAATCGATTCGGGATTAAACTGTTTGTTTTATGTGATGTTGAAACCAAAATCATATTAGATTTCATTGTATACACTGGTAATGAAACCGAAATAATACGCAATACGGATTTAGGTGTTACTGGATCTATAGTTCTTACTTTATTACAAAAATATTACTTAACAAATAGAATAATATATATGGATAATTGGTACAGCAGCCCCAAATTATTTAATTTTTTATTGGATCAAAATATTGGCGCATGTGGGTCTGTACGAAAAAACCGAAAAGAAATGCCAAAATTTAGAAAACTTAAGAAGGGAGAAAGGGATGTTAAATTCAGTAACAACATGATGGCTTTAAAATGGCACGATAAAAAAGACGTTTATATGATTAGCACCATCCATAAAGACGAAATGGGCCCTAGTAACAAAATCGACCATTCTACTGGTTTGCCGAAAATGAAACCGGAATGCGTTTTGGATTACAATAAAAATATGGGAATAGTTGACACAAATGACATGATGTTAAGTTCGTTACACACTATAAGAAAAGTAACGAAATGGTACAAGAAACTATTTTTCCACGTGATTGACTTGCATTTACTGAATTCTTACTATTTCTGCAAAGTTTTAAGACATGACGATAGCTCTTGTTTCGCGAAATACCAATTGACGGTAATTTCTCAAATTATTATAAAATACGGCGGGGACAAATGTCTTCCTATTACAGCGCGAGCTCTTGATCAACCAATGCGTCTATTAGGAAATGCTGCTCGCCATATGCCCGCATATTTACCAGCATCAAAAAAACTGCGGTGTAAATTGTGTTGTCGTCTATATAGAAAGAGGCGGGAAACACGATTTTGGTGTGAAGTGTGCAAAGTTCCTCTATGTGTCATATGTTTTCGTACATATCATGAGAAATCTAACATCGGTGGTTGAATCATTTCGCCTGTGTTACTATTCAAGATATGTTAATAGGTGAGCAGCTTTGAAAGTTTAATAAAACAATTATATTTGCATAATACGTATTGTTTTACTATTTTCGCTTACCTACTATATTCTTTTATTACAAACCAAAAAGAAAGAAAGAAAATACGTTTATGTGCGGCAAAAACGACGCAATGAAAAAAAAAAAAGTACACGATAATAACAAGTTAAGGGAAAATATATGCGTCACATCCACGCAAAACGGCCATCGCTCAGCTTAATACCAAACCAACCAAATCGTATTTAATAAGAATATCGATAACAATCTAACATCACTATTTCTTTCATTATTGTATGGCAAAAATTCTCTTTTCCAACGCCATCGACGCTTTAAAGCGTCGGCTAGTGATGGAAAAATATGCATAATAGTGTTATTTGTAGTTGTGACTTTCTTGTTATAAAATCAATATTTATGTGGATATCTTCACTCATATTTTTTTCGTTAATAAGTAAAGTGCTTTATTATATAACTAAAACAGAATTGTGTATGTATAATGTCAATCGAAAATATTATTTTTCATAACATGTCCCATCACTAGTGAATAGAATTACAATTTGGGTGTACAATATGGCGGGCGTGGCGTGCCAGTATACATTTTTGTCCAGACTTGTGGCGGTCAAAGGGTTAAACTAAATTTTCGCCTGATGTCTGTTTGTTCCGTTGTTCTGCTGGACCGATTTTGACGGAACTTTCACTGGCAGATACCTAAGTGATGTTAAAAGGAGTAAGTTAAGCAACTTAGTTTTAAGAAAAAAAAAATAGCAGTTTCGCGTAAAAAAAAACCGTGAATTCCAATTTGCTCTCCGATACGCACGCGAATGAACTCACGGGTACAGCTAGTTATGACAAAGTAATATAGAGATAAAGAGTGGATTTTTGAGATGGGGCAATAAGGGCGATTACCTAAATCGATGTCGGAAAAGAACGGAAGAAAACAGTACCTATGTAGTATAGCTGTTTTAACTTTTTTAAGCATTTTAATCTGCATCCACAGGTTGAAAAAAATACAAACACTAAGCAAATGGGCAGTAAAAATAATTAATGCTGATCTATCCTATCAGAAATATACGCGTTGCGCACTTAGGATGCTGTTTCTTATAAGACCTAAAACCGGTGAAGTGCAAGTCGGATTAGCACACGAAGTGTTCCGAACAAGGCAAAAATGCCCAAAAAATCACGTTTCTTGTATGGAGACCCCTTAAATTCTTAACTTGGTTGTTATTTTTATTATTTTTTGTTATAGCGGCAACAGAAACACACATTCTGTGAAAATTTCAACTGTGCACCTATAACGGATCATGAGATCAGCCCACTCACAGACAGACAGACAGACGAACAGCGCCCAAGCAGCAAGCAAGCGTTTTCAACATCAATATACCAGACCAGCCAATTTAGAACCTAGAGTTCTTTTAGAGATGTACAAGACTAACAAAAAGTTATTTTGTCTTTGTGAGAGTGATTTGAGATAATAATATAGCTCAAAACTGTATTAAGTCTTTATTACAGGATTTATTGAAAACCACTAAATCGTACAATATAAAAAACAAGACGAAACTTCAAGCGAAACACCTTGCGATCACTAGTAACGGGGACGTTCCTGTGTTCGTTTCAGAACAACTTACTCCCAAGAACGCGCGCTTATTTTTCTTAGCCCGCGACTTAGCTAAATCAAAACAGTATAAATTCTGTTGGACTGCTTTTGGTCGAGTTTATCTAAAAAAAGACGAGGGTGCTAAAGTGATTCTCGTGAAGAGCGAATCACAGGTGCAGAGCTTGTTTCAAATTGCATGACTAATTCCTCATAACCTATTTGTTTATTTACTTTTGTTGGCGTTATTATTTGCCTTTATTCTGTTTAGATTATTTTTTAATATTTATGATTTACTTCAATTATTTAGACGTAACTTTCATACTCAAGTTTTTACTGTAAAGCATGCCCATCAAATACCAACACTAAAAAAACTCATTAAAACTACGACACACTCATCGACTAACATTCAAATTACAACGATCTCTCACTCATATCACACATCCACTCATACACCCATTGTACCACTTTTTGAACTAAAACTTCAACTGCATATTTCTGTAGTAATTCTCCTGATTAGCATTTATTCTCCTCAGGGCCTACTTACTATAATAATACACCACCAGTTATGTCTATTAGATTTCATAAAACAAAATGGATAGTACCTTAAATACGCTTGATGAATTAGACCAAATTGAAATGGCAAATTCGGCTTTAGTAAATATCGAACATATTTCCACGTCATTAAAACTCGAAAATACTTACTTGACGGTGGTCACTCAGAACATGAGGAGTATTTATAGGAATTTTGACGACTTGCAGATGAATCTGGCTCTGATAAAGTTCGACGTGGATGTTCTTATTCTTACTGAGTGTAGACTGAATGGTAAGAAACAAATACCAGTGCTACCTAACTACACGTCTTTTTCTACTTTAAACCAGTTAAATCAAAATGATGGCGTGGTAGCCTACGTAAATAACAAACATTTGCCCCTGGTCTCAGAACTAACTGTAGTACATGCTTCTGCTCTTAAAATCACCGTGTCTAATTTTATTATTATAGGTATATACCGTTCCCCGTCTATTGCCTGTGCTGACAACTTCATCAACTCATTAAATAGCCATCTTGAATCTTGTAGCACGCACAAGAATATTATTGTCATGGGTGACATTAATATTCATTTATTAGAAAAGCCCACAGAAATATCACTACACAGATCAAATAGGCTGAATTACCTAAATATGCTATCTATTCACGGCCTCCTTCCAGGTCATTGCCTACCAACTAGAGAACAGAATTGTCTTGACCATACCTTTCTGAAGCTGGATAAAACTAAAACCTCTGCCTTTGTCGCAGTCCTTGATACAACGATCACAGATCATGCTATGGTTCTCTTACATATAACTAGCTCACATAAAACCCAAAAAACTTGTTTACAAACCAAAACCGTCATAGACTATGAAAAAGCTTATAAATGCCTCATTAGTATAGATCCATCAATTTTTGCCACATACACGCTGCTTGATAGCTTTGCCACAAAACTAGTAGAGGCAATCAGAGGGGTAATTGCGGAACTTTTTATCGGTAGGAATTGGTTTAATATTCATAGTTAAACAACATTCATTGCGTTATTTACGTTGCTGAGCCACAATTTATTCGAACAAATGACGCAATGGTTTAGAAATAATCTTCAATCCCATTCAGATTCTGATAAATTGTGCGTTTCGCAATTAGGGTGCAGGTCATCCCTTCAACGCAACTCAAAAATCATTTCCGTCTCTTGTGGTAAGAGAACTTTGAAGCCCTGGATCACTGCTGGAGCCCTGCGGTGTATAAGGCTTAGAAACAAAATGCAGTACCAAACGAGATTAGACCCCTTCAACATTATTTTAATAATAACTTACAAACGCTTTCGTAACTTTTGTTCCAACTTGATAAACAAGATAAGGAGACAATATTATAGAAAACAAATAGAAGCTTCAACAAAAAGTCCCAGACATCTTTGGTCAACAATAAATGAAATCACACAATATAAAGCGCCATAAACCTCCAACACCCATCTTCCCAATATTACTGGACACCCCCTAAACTCACTAAATAGAGTAAACTCTTTCTTTATCACCGTAGGCAAATCTTTAGCGGAAAACATCGTTGCACAGACCGGGATGCCAGTATTGCCCAGCTCCTGTAGTAACTCTTGGGCTTCCTCATTCGTGTTGTTGGAAACGGATCCTTTGGAAGTTGACGGTATTTTAATGAGTCTTGACTCTGAAAGTTCAGTAGGTTGGGACGGTATACCGACAAAATATCTAAAAATGTCAAGGGATTTTGTGGTTCCACTTATAAGCCAGCTAGCTAATTTATGTTTTACAACGGGAATATTCCCGAAAGACTTAAAGCGTTCCGTGGTCACTCCTGTGCACAAGGGTGGGGACGTGAACGATGTTAACAATTATCGACCCATATCCGTACTGACATCAATTTCAAAAATTTTAGAAAAACTTATAAATAAGAGATTAATTAACTATTTACAGAAATATAATATTTTATCAAATGCACAATATGGATTTAGGAGAGGACGCTCCACCCAAGACGCTATTACGGCATTGACATCGGAAATTGTTGGTAAAGTGGATGGGGGTCATAAATGCTTGACAGTGTTCATAGATATCAAGTAAGCTTTTGACACCGTTTCCGTTCCGATCCTTCTGCACAGGCTAGAAAACATAGGAGGCTAGAAAACATAAGAGGTACGGCTCTCTCTCTTTTTGAAAGTTATCTTAAAGATAGACGGCAAATGGTCAAACTCAATAACTTATGCAGTTTTGAAGAGGGCGTCTACTACGGAGTCCCGCAAGGGAGCGTTTTGGGTCCACCGCTCTTCTTAATTTATATCAACAGTCTATGTAACATGCAGATCAATGGGGGCAAATCTTCTCATATGCAGATGACACTGCGGTGGTTTTCTCAGGAAAGTCATGGAAGCAAGTAAAATCTGTCGCTGAGGAAGGTCTGACTGAGATGGCTGGCTGGCTTAGGGCAAACCTCTTAACCCTTAATACCACTAAAACTAATTTTATTTGTTTTTCCCCAAACCAAAGAACGCAGCCTGGATGTGAATTTGGCATTACGATTCATGTTTGCCAAAATAATGGCGCTCGTGATCGCAATTGTGGCTGTCAAACTATTCAAAGAGTCAACTCCACAAAATATTTGGGTATAAGTGTTGATCAAAGACTGTCCTGGCACCCACACATTGAGATTCTAATGAAAAGGATCAGGAAACTCATCTGGGTGTTTAAAAATCTACGACATGTTATGTCCGCGCAACTTATATCCAAAATCTACATAGCTCTAGCGCAATCTATTATAACTTACTGCATTCCGATCTGGGGGGGTGCTACCAAAACTAAATTCCTCGATCTGGAACGAGCTCAGCGATCCCTTATAAAGGTTATATACTTTAAACCATTCAGGTTTCCTACTACAGACCTCTATAGAGTTAGCAACTTGCTCTCTATAAGAAAACTTTATATTCTTTACGTGTCCTTAACCCTGCATAAGTGTCTTCCTTTTGAAACAGCATCTCAGAGCAGAAGGCGCAGAGATATAGTGGCCCACTCCTCAGGAGTACGAACTGCCTTTGCTAGACGTCAGTACATTACACAATCCACATTCATTTATAATAAGCTGAATCGCAAATTGGAGATATATCCCCTGTTGTTGTATGACTGTAAAATAACAATAACAGAATGGTTAAGATCCCTTACTTATGAGGACACAGAAAACATTCTGATAAGGATAAGCTAAATAAAAAATAAACATTAGCACGCACGTAAATACATACACACAACACACACACACACACCCTTGTTTGTACAGACACCCTTGCGAGGACCTTGGTAGTTCTTGACCGTACCGAGGACCCTCCAAAAACCTGGTTTTAATACTTCGTTGGCCTTTTTGAATAAGATAGAAAGAGACAGATGACTAAATATATAGTGATATGCTTATTGGCATAATGCTATCTCAACATTTTTCTGTATGAATTGCGGCTATCATACCGAGGACCTGAAATACACAGCCAAATGTGACCAGCGATGCACATACGCGGACTTTGTGTATGCCAACCGAGGACCCCTTAAGTCAGCCCTGCGACACCCTTCCGAGGACGTGTTTTACACAATATTTCTTATATCTTGTACTAACTGCGGACGCTGTGTTACACTTTATATCACTAAACTGAGGACAGTTTTCCGAGTAGAACTTGAACACAGCGAGGACATGGAAAAACTTCCTACCTAAATACCATTAGATAATTTATTAATGTAAGTAGAATGTTCCGAATTATTCCTTACACACATTTTCTAAAAATGAAGTACCAAGCGAGGACGAGTCAATTATCTTTACGTTTGTAGGCGCTTTTCAAAGTACTAGTGATCGCCCATTGGTCGAAATTCGACCGTACTTCATTTGAATAGAAGTACATTATTAAAAGAAAAAAAATATATAATAATAAATATAAAAAAATAATATGGTTATATTTCACATTCAGTAATACTATAGACAAATTGTTGACGCTGTACTACTGTGGAGAGGGTTCGCTGGCGGGATGGTGATGGCCACGACCAGAACGTAGGTGTAATGAGTAAAGAATACTTCTTCAGGACTCTCTTCTTTATTTCTTAATACTTCTTAACTGCTGGATATGGAACAAAATGCAATGAATTGTCACAGAAATTTGCTCATTTTTAATTAATTATGATAGTTCAAAATGTCATAATTATAACCAGCCTGTACAATCTATGACCAGCCTGTACAATCGTGAGGCATACAACCTCTACAGTTTGCACACGACACTAAGTTTTGTATGGGAAACTTACTAATGCCATACTTGACACTCCCCATAAAACCACAAAAAATATTTCTTATAAATCTAAACTAAATTCCTATCGTCGCTAATAAGTTGAAATAATATTAAAACCAAATATTCTCGATATGATCATAGATTTTAAAAATGAAATAGGTTATATATCTATAAAATTAATTTATTACCTATGGTTATACTTGACATTGACATTCAATAAGACTATAGACAAAATATTAAAGACAGATATTCTGCATGTGTTTATTAAATACACGGTAAAGAATAGTAGTGTGTGTAACGTGTTATTTATTGAAAATAATGTATTTTTACGCATGATTAAAAAAAAATATTAGCATTCGTCACTTCTTCTCTGTATAAAATATATGTGTGCGAAATTTCATACTCATCCGTCCGCCCAATTTTCGTAAAAAGGGATCCAAAGTTTTCGATTCACGTATTAATATATAGATTATGTTATACCAACATAACTGGCGAAACGTAGGTGTACTTTTGGGGTCCACCCTTTATGGCAGAATTTTTTTCGTCATAATATTATTTTGCATAACAGCGGATGGCATAAACTTCATTTCGTAGAAACTCGTTTGGCATACACTCATTTATCACATTCACAACGCATAATTTTATAAGTCAGAATCATCTTTAGGCATAAATTTTATTCCATAATAATTAAAAAGTAGAACCATCATATCGCAGAAAGTTCGCAGTAAGAATCGTCTCTTGGCATAATTTCATATCGATAGTTATTAAAAGGCAGAACTATCATAACTCAGAAACTTTAAACATAGAATCATCTTTTGGCAAACATTTCATATCGAAGAAGCATGCAGCATGCAAACAAGCATGCAGCATGTAAACAAGCATGCAGCATGCAAGCAAGCATACAGCATGCAAGCAAGCTCACAGCATGCAGGCGAGCATGCAACATGCAACATGCAGCATGCATGCTTTCTGTCACGGCTCCGGCGCTGCGGGGCTCCGGCGGTCCCACGCGAGCTCATCGTCGCAGATGGTTTTACGCTCACCACCGCGGCTTCGACCGTCTAAACCACCTGCTTCTCAGCTTGCGGGCCACCTCGCCACTCCGCGCCTACGCGGGCTTAAATTAAACTCTAGGGGTAGGGCAGACAAGACTACGTGGAGTCGGTTCTGCAGCAATTCGTTTCTGTCAATAATTTTTGTAGCACAACATATACTGACTTTTTGAGACACTATTTCATTTTATTTAAGGTTAAAATGCAATTTAATAGAAATGTAAACATGCCTAACAAAATTATTCTAAATGAAATTCTGCCATCTTCATAGTATGCCAAGTGAAATTATTCCAAATAATCATTGCTCTAAATAATTTTTATGCTTAACGAAATTATGCGGAATTTTAAGTCTGCCAAAGGTAAATTATGCGAAATAAAATTCTGCCATCTTAAAAGTATGCCAGCGTAAAGTCGAGCATATAAACATTCGGCCAAACAATGATTATGCTAAACATTTTTTATGCCTTACAAATATTCGTTTAAATAAGATTAAGCCAAGTGTGTTATGCCAAATGAAATTCGGAGCATCAAGTTTCGCCAGATAGAGGGAACCCGAACTTTTGGTATACCTCTACCAAACCCGTCGGGGAAATAAGGCGTGATGTTATGTTACGATTCAATGTTTATTTACACAATATTTTCACGGAAAGTCTCTTTTCTCTAACATTATACATAAATAAAAAGGAAGAAATTAAGTCACCACTTTCTACGAACAAATTGTAAACAGAACTGTAATGTTTTCGTCTTTTTTGCGTGAACGAACACAAACAATCTGCCATAGAAATATATAAAAAACACAGAAGTGGCAAGGGCGCGTGTCTGTGTCCGCGCGTCGTGAACACAGTGCTCATGTCACAGACAAATGGCCGTTTCTGCGAACTAGTGCGTGACAACGTTTAAGAATAAAGAATACCACGTTGTTCTGTGTTTTTCTGTAAAAACCTAAGCCAAACTAAAAACTTTATAAAGCATGGAATCACTATGAAAACAACAAATCGTAAAATATTTCTTGCTTTTACTACGTTACTTTTATATGCATAAATCACAGCGATAGTATTATTTCTGCAGTAAAACATTGCCTCTTAACCACTACCTAAGTATGTCGCGTAGTGACTGGACAAGCAATGTAAACATCACAAAACGATGCTTTATGTAGGCGGATGCATCGCGTAGTATCTTGCCAGTTTGTCCCTACAAACTGGTAGAAACTGGAGATACCGGGTTCCGAAACATTTTCAACACAAAAGATGCTGGTATTGATTATCCCAAAGGATGTTTTTTTTTATGAATGGTGATGATTGTAACCAATAGGGTGTTCTTCCAAAGATCATTAATTTTTTAAGGTACATTTTTTCTTGCGTTTTTCGCTAGTTACTAATAAAAGTATTGATGAAAACTGATGATTTATCGCTTTAATTAGCGAAAAAAGTAAGACATTTTGAATTTGACTGGCATATTGGATCAAACACTAATTAAGTGAATCACGGGTAGTCACGTAAACATCGAGTCCGTATTTAAAAATTCATTTAAAAATAGTTTAAGTAACAGT
The DNA here is from genome assembly GCA_932294355.1 of Aporophyla lueneburgensis. Classification (NCBI taxonomy): domain Eukaryota; kingdom Metazoa; phylum Arthropoda; class Insecta; order Lepidoptera; family Noctuidae; genus Aporophyla; species Aporophyla lueneburgensis. The sequence continues at coordinate 16,200,471 of OW028747.1, forward strand.
TGAATGATAAAACTAAGTGTATTTGTGAAAGGACACATTGATGAAGCAGTGACATTGTTATCAGGTGAACTTATAAACAATCAGCTGTGATATCAAAATAAAACAAACTGTGTGCATGAATCGTGTTAAACTTTTTGTAAACAATTAAAAACGTAATAAAAAGTGCATGTTTTATAAAAATTATATCTAAATTAGTGATAGACTGCTTATTTCGTAATAAACATAAACAAAAAGTGATAAAACTGAGACTGCAATACAAAGACATTTTCAAATTTAAACCGTTTCGTACACCACAAAACTAAACAAAGAACCTGGACTTTGAACCCAACTGACACACTACAGCTGACGTAACAAGCATCTCCTGGCTACTGCTTGCCTATTTCATCGCACATTACTAATGATCACTTAGCCTAGCGGCTGTGGCTTACGCTTTTGACTTGTGCGCCTGTAGGCACTGCGTTCGAACCCCGCTTGTAACATTGTCTTTTTTTAAAGGTTTGCTTCATACATTATTACATCGAAATGAATTTCTTCGAGAATATTACTCTGCGACGAACTCGTACGAAATCATTGTCAGACACACCAGTAAATAATGATATCAGTACTAACGACGCGAGTTGTATCAACACGACACTAGATGGCACCACCAACAGCATGCCAAACATATCAGACGACGAAGAGAATGATAAACTACAAAACTTACAACAGGAAATCAGAGAACTTAAGTCACAACTTTTAGCAGCCCACGACGAGATAAACAATTTGTCAATAGAAAATAGCGACCTAAAACAGACCATTAATACTTTAAATAACAAATATCAACTAGTAAAGAACGCAACAAGAAAACTAACCAGCGAAATAGGAACTCCTATAAATAACGTGAGATTGTCTACTCCCTACAAGGAACGACGCTCGACAATTCACTCAGACTTAACACGAAATACCGTTCAAGAAGGCTACAAACTGGGATCTACATCAAATAGCATTTCAAATAGAGTAAAAACTGCATTGAAGTTTGATAAAGAAACTGTTGGAAGTTATCAGGAAAATGATAACAGCTCGTCACATCTGCAACCCAAGATGAACATGTTGTGTATAATAAGTAGCAATAAAACTAACAAAGTATTATCCATAGCACAAAATGCCTTTCCGAATCACCAGATATGTCACTATATTACTACAAACTGTGGAATAAGTACGCTTGTTAGTAATCTAGACTCAAAACTGACTAATTATACTAAGCAAGATTATTGCGTAATTCTGATAGGCAGCGACGATTTTAATTCTACTAAAAACTACTCAGATGTAATTTCAAACATTAGGGAAAGCCTTTTAAATTTATCTCACACAAATATAATTCTTTGTCTACCTACATATAGATGTAATGATTATTCTAGTATGTTTAACTGGAGAATTGAAATGTTCAATAGTTTACTATATCATGACATACAAATTTATGACTATGCTGTAATTTTTGACTCTAATTTAAACTTATTTTATGATTGTACTATGTTTTCAAAGAAAAGTGGTAGAGTGAATAATTATGGAATGAGAACTATTTTTGACAATTTGACATATCAAATAATGGACTCTGACATTTCAAATCATTTAATTTCTGAAACTGAAACGAATCCTGAAATCCAAAATTCCTCAAAGAAATCAGATTTTTTTCGTATATGAAAATATAAAAATCCTTCATCAAAACATAAATGGACTTGCTAAGAAAATGGATTTATTGTCTTTATCTCTGTCGTCACTCCAAGACGCAAAAAATTCAGTAGATGTCGTATGTATCTCAGAACACAATATGCTGAATACCGATACGGATTTAATCGATATTCCTAACTTTACTCAGGGATCTTTCTTCTCAAGGAATAATCGTCGAGGGGGTTCATGTATCCTAGTACGTAATAATCATGAGTTTAGACCAATTACTACATTAAAACAATATTGCGTTGAAGGCGTTCTGGAATGCTCAGGCGTTGAACTTCTAAATCACAATATCATAATACTTTGTATATACCGACCACCAAGGTCAAAAACAGATGACGTAAATACTTTTTTCGATACTTTAAACCGACTACTTGAGAAGTACTGCTATAGTAAAAAGAAAATAATAGTTTGTGGCGACTTTAATATTAATGTATTAAATAAAAACAAAATGACTACAATGTTCATGGAAACGCTAGCTTGTCATAACCTACAGTTAGGATTATTGGAACCGACAAGAACGATTAGTGGAACATGCATAGATAATTTCATGTATAACATTCGTGGATGTAAATGTAAAACTATGGAGTTTGCCTTATCAGATCACACGGCACAATTATTAACTTGTCCTGTAAAACTTAGCTGCTGTCTAAAACATTGGTATGTAAAAAGACGTGATTACAGTAAGGATAATATTAGAAAATTTAATGACTGCATAAATTCGATTTCATTTAATGACGTATTAGAAAATAATGACCCGCATGAAGCTTTTGACATTTTTTATGACTTATTCACTTTATTTTATAATCTATGTTTTCCATATATTCGAGTTAAAATATATTCTCAAATACGACCTCGATGGATGACTAAAGGAATAAAAAAATGCTGTGTACGTAAACAACAATTATTATGGAAGTATCGTAAAAATCGAAATAACGAAAATAAATCCAATTTTAAAATATTTGCGAGTAGATTGCATCGTGTAATTAAACTGACAAAAAAGTCACAGAATAATTACTTTATCCATACAGCTCAAAACAAATGCAGGGCTACCTGGAACGTTATTAATAAAACAGTGAGTAATGTGCCAAAAAACCAAATCAATCAAATTAATTTAGACGATAAACATTTAACGGATGATCCACAGACCATTGCAGACTGCTTCAATAACTTTTTTATAGACCAAATAAAAGGGAATACAAGTTATGCTAATAGAACAGAGACCTTACCCAATCACTCGAAAACGTTATTTATGTATCCAACTACACCGCAAGAGATACATAGATTAATTTTAAACTTAAAAAATACCAACAGTACTGGATATGATAGTATTTCGACTAAAATTTTGAAACAATCACCATTCAAAATTTCTTACATTTTAAGTCATGTCATCAACTTGTCGATCCAACATGGCTACTTTCCAGACAAACTTAAACTAACAATCATTAAGCCACTTTTCAAGAAAGATGACTGCCACAATATGAATTGTTATAGGCCCATAGCACTAGTTCCGGTACTCTCTAAGATATATGAAAGAGTTATTTATGTCCGTTTAAATGATTTTTTTGAAAAATTCAACTTATTTGCTAAAGAGCAGATAGGTTTTAGGAAAAATAAAACGATCAATATGGCCGTTTATGATTTTTTGACCACAGTTATGACTAGCTTAGACAACAAAATTCCGGCGTGCGCATTATATATGGATCTAAGTAAAGCGTTTGATTACGTGGATCACAAAATTTTGTTAAACAAATTATACAGGTACGGAATTCGGGGTACTTCGTTAGAGCTTATAGCTTCTTACCTGACCAACAGAAAACAGTCCACTTTGATTACTCGTGTTTGCACTAAATCGAGGAAAGAAATTAAATACTCATCAGAATATAGAGAAATTAAACAAGGCGTCCCGCAAGGAAGTGTTTTAGGTCCTTTGCTATTTATTATTTATATAAATGACCTTCCTAAAATAACAAATCATCCCACTATACTTTTTGCTGATGACAGTACTGTCGTTTTTACAGGTAAGGACAAGGTATCCCTTGAACAAGATATAAACAGCACTCTTAGTAATATTATAAAATGGCTAAATGATAACAATTTAAAAATGAATTTTGACAAAACTAAAATTATGATATTTCGCAATCGTAAAGCCCAATTTACTGACATTAATATACATTATACAGGGAACAAAATAAATGAGACAGCAACTACAAAATTCTTAGGCATGTCAATTGATTATAATTTGAATTGGAAGACGCATGTTGACAGTTTAAATCAAAAATTAAATAAGCAGTCATACGCCCTACATATGTTGGGAAAAACAGTAAACACTTCTGCTGTACTTGCAGCATACCATGGCTATGTGGGATCCTTGATAAAGTATGGTATTGTGTTCTGGGGTCATTCCACCAATAGGGATATGGCATTTAAGGCGCAAAAGCGGTGTATTAGAGGTATGTTTAATATCGACCAGACTGATAGCTGCCGGCCGTATTTTGTAAAGCATAATATATTAACATTGCCGTGTGTTTATATTTATGAGATTGCTAGCTTTGCGAGAACTAACAAACATCTTTTTGATAAGTATAGAAGTAAGCGGCATAGTGATAAAATTTGTGGCAAATCTAGTAAGACGGCCTTATATTCTAAAAGCATTTTCAGTATGGCGCCGCGTATATACAATCACTTGCCAAAGTCCATTTTAGAAACTCAATCTATCGCTGAATTCAAAAAGAAATTAAAAAGATTTTTGCTAAGTAAATGTTATTACAGTGTTCAGGATTATTTGAAGGAGGATGTAAGGACATATTGTTGATGTGAGTCACTAATTTATTTTATTATTAATATCATTACTTTGACATTACTCTGACATCTATTTACAAATGTGTCTTGACATTCTCATTTAATACATGACATTTTTAATTATTATTTGCTTCATGATTATTAAGTTACATTATTATTTGCCATGATGAAATTACCAAATAATGTATCAATTTAAATTATATTCTTACTTAACATTTAATCACTATTATTATTTTGACATTATTACTTAATATATGACATTTTAAATTTGAAATTCTTTTGATGACATTAATATTAACTTCATTAATTGTTTCACTGATAAACAATATAGCTTGTGATTTGCATGCCTTAAGGTGTAATATGGTTGGACTGTGCTATATATATATTTTAACAACTTTATGTAATTTACCCATATTAGCAAATAAATGATTATGAATTATGAATGAATTATTATTATATAATATGTGATTTATCTTTAATAGTTTTATAGCTAGCTATTAAGTTTTCATGCTTCCCAAATTATTTTGATCTCACTTGATAATATTTCTTTATTGTTTTCTAAATAAACATTGTGTTACTTAATGTTATGGTAAGTTTTTAGCCCAAATTATGTCGATCTTATTATTTTCTCTGTAAGTCGTTTTGTTTGAGTCGAATAGTTTGTTTAATTTTAAAATAAAACTTTCTTTATTTCGTTGTACTTGTTTACTTCAACTTGTTGTTTGTGTCCCATGACCGTAAAATATTTTATGGTTGAAATCATAATGTTGTGTAATCTAGAAGGCCTAAGTAGTTAGCACAAACAGCAGAAGAAGCCTCCTTATTCCTCGTGCGCCAAGTAGCTACTAACGATTTGCTTAAGGGTTCAGTATACCTTCGATTTTTTCCTCCATAATTTTATTTAAATGATAGCACATAACTCGTCTTCTACACACGAGGAAAACTGTCTAAACGAGGACTAGAATACACATTGTTCGGAAAATCTAGCAAACCGAGGTCTCAAATACACATTGTTTGGAAAAGCTACCTAACCGAGGTCCTTTGTGTTAAAGTTAACACAAAAGTCCTCGAATAATACAACCAACGTGAAATGAGTGTAAAGAGGCTGTGTATGAGGTGACACAGGCGCCACCTGGTGGATACACAATGCGTGTGTAAGATTATGAAAAATTTTGATCAAACCGAGGTTCAGACAACTTTTTCCTATTAAGTATACAGAAAGGCTCAAAATCGCTTGCAGAATACGAATCTTTGGTCAAATCAAACCGAGGACCCTCGAAAAGGTCCTCGCTTTGAAAAGGTCCTCGGTCGTGCCTTGTGTATTCATACGCACGTCCTCGGATGGTACTTAAAACAAACACACACACACATACACCCACGACACACACATACACCGATGGCTGCTAAAAAATGGTTTTATTTTATCTTGTTTTTATTTGTATTTTTTTTTTTATTGTTTCGCTTTTCATATAACCCTATTATAAGCCTACACCATTGTTAAGGGTCAGCAGTAGGAAATCGTGTTATGGGATTTCGATAAGTTTATATAGTAAACTTAAAGTAATTGCCACGAAAAAATACATCTGGCTAGCTCAAGAGTTTTACTAGACGATGAAAAAATCGGGTTGGGCATAAACCTTGCAGATGATTGTTAAAAAAATATTGAATTTCACTAAAAACGTGTAAAAAGCACTGCCGTATTTTGATAACTTAAGGCTTAAAACAAGAAGGCACCTATTGAATTTATACATAAATAAAAACAATAAAGAACAGAAAACCCGATGCATTTTTTAATTTTCCATAATGTTACTTCTGATTTGCGTAAAAAATTCTCAAACTTTCTCAATTTTGACGCTCGAAATCTCCATACAATTTACTATGGCGACGCGGTTTACCATTTATATAGCAGTGTTCGAACCGCGGAGCTCTCCCCGGCTGGAGGCCTAAAAAGGTAACTTTTTAGAACTCGCCGGGCCACAATCCGTTTAAGTAGTCACAATCTTTTCAGGATTAACTACGAGATGCCCCACAAAAAAAAAAAACGCGGAGCTCAGTCGACCGCGTGTCTTCAAGGTGGGTGCACGTCGCTCTTAGTAAAAAAATACGCGGCAAATAATGGCCTGTGCGTATACGAGATCCCCCGCACAGTGGGCGGAGTCAGAACAATTTGTACAAGTACTAAAATTTAAGATTTTTGAGCTCGATTCTTTCTGCACATATTTTGTATATTGTGACAATTCCTTATTTGTTTGTTATTATTTTTACGTCTTTCCGGTTCATAATTATAATCTTATTTTCAAGTACTTGGTGTGATATAATTTGCTCTAACTACATAATTGTTCTCTTTAACTACACAACATAGCCCTGTCGTGTTTGGGCTCGTAAGATTTGTCTCGACAAGTACTATAGATCTAGATGGTGTCCAGGGTCTGATGATGAAGTCGGAAGGTGCCCATAGAAACTCTTTAAGTATACAACATAACATCGTCGTGTTTGGGCTCGTTAGATTTGTCTTGACGAGTACTATAGAACTAGAATAATATCCAGGGTCTGATGATGAAGCCAACCGGTGACCATAGGAACTCTTTAAGTATACAACATAACCTAGTCGTGTTTGGGCTCTTTAGATTTGTCTTGACAAGTACTACAGATCTAGATGGTGTCCAGGTCTGATGATGAAGTCGGAAGGTGGCCATTGAAACTCCTTGGTCAGTGGATATGAAACGGGCACGATGAAACTTTGGGATCCGGTGGGATGTGGGAGTAGTAGGGTGGGGGAATACCATGGGACACCTCAAGAACATTGACCTTGACCTTGGGGTCGTTGACCTTAAGGTCAAACTCAAAATTCCGAAATTCAAGATCCGTGGTTCTCCCAAGGTCACTGACCTTGACCTCATGGTAGTTGACCTTGAAGTCAATGTCAAAATTTCGAAAGTCAAGATCCGCGATTTCCCAAGGTCACTGACCTCGACCTCATGGTCATTGACCTTGAGGCCAAAGTCAAAATTCCGAAAGTAAATTTTCGCGATTCTCAAGAGCAAAAACAGGTCAAAATTCATGGAAAGTGACCTTAAGGTCAAAGTACCTTAGGATCAATATAAATAACCACGAAGGGCATGTTAAGGTCTTCCAGACCCCGCCATCCCCTTCGTCGATTATTTTAAGTATACAACATAACCTCGTGGTGTTTGGGCTAGTGTTGCAAAAGACTCGAGTTCTCGAGTCGTAATTTTAAAGACTCGACTCAGTTATGCAAGACTCAGTGTGCTCAAAAGGCTCGGAGTCTAGAGTCAAGCCGAGCCAGAGTCATAATCGAGTCTTAAAAAAGGACTGGAGTTTTGAAAAGGACTCGAGTCTTAATAACGACTCGAGTCTTAAAATGAACTCGAGTCTTGTAGCTCATCATTCGAAAAAACTCGAATAACTTGTCAGATTTTTTTGTACGCAAAGTTTCATCATAACCACTCATTTGAGTTTATTGCCTTCTTTCTAGTCTTTTCGAATGATGAGGTACAAGTTTCATCTTCATGCTCCGAGTTTTTCTTTAAGACTGGTTCATTTTAGGACTCGAGTCCTTTTTAAGACTCGAGCCCTTTTTAAGACTCAAGTACTTATCTGTAGACTCCAAGCCTTTTGAGCACATTGAGTCTTGCATAATTGAGTCGAGTCTTTAAAATTAAGACTCGATGACTCGAGTCCTTTGCAACTCTAGTTTGGGCTCGTTAGATTATAGTCTCAAGCAACAAAAAGAGGCACGTGCACTCTGAAAAAAAATCATGATGTAGACGTATTAATTGACTTTATTTTTGAAAATCATAATATAACAGCTGATTGATGTCTACATACAAAACTACAATAAACCACTACATCTCCCATCCTTCCTTACTAAGTATAAATGCAATAAAAAACAACATATTATCCACTTCTATTTTTAATATTATCTTCAAGGTTCCTGCCGCTCGAACCACTATGTAAACATCTATGTTTGCGTGAGCGAGGCGCGCGCGCCTACCGCTGTGTGAGTAGCGCTTCAATACCTAATTTTCTCTCGCGCTTGCAGTGTATCCGACCCTTAAGATACCACTTATGGGAAGAGTGAGACGGTTCCGACACAAGTACTTTTGTAACTTACTGGAGCTGTCTCAATTTATGCATGACACAATGTTTTAAGATGAAATAAATATTTTTGTATTTTTGTATTAACCTCTCGCATGTTTTCAATAAAAAAACAGCGGGAATTCAAATGTATTTTACATGATTCCCATGGTGTATCATAAACAGTTGGGCATTGAAATAACATGATGCACACGTGTGCATCATAAACACGCGAGGGGTTAAGGGATCCACGACAGCTTAGGATGCTTAAACAGAATATTAAAACACTACTATACAACCTTAGTATTTTGTGACACTAATCTGGTTTTATCGTTATGCTGTATACAAGCTGTATTTTACTTATAATATTAAACCTCTAAGTGTTACTATGATAACATTTGATACTTGTTTTTTTTTTTTGTCAACAATGTTAGATGTAAACTCCGTTCTCAAACTTATTTTTATGCCGGAATTATATACTCTTGTAAATACAGCAGTTACATGACTTCTGTCTACGAGGGTGTATTTCCGTAGCCAAAATGATTAAACTATCAGTTATGTTAAATGTGTAGATTTAGTTCAACCTTCGGAACCTGGTTGGTGGAACGTTTCTTCATGCAGCAACGCAAGTATGTAGTTCTAATGATGACTACGACGAATTTTCAAAAAAGTCTACTGTTTCTTCAGCAAATAAAGTTATATCTTGAGTAGCTTTAAACGATTTAGGTTGGCTTTACGATAAGTTTACTTATTGATAAAATATTTTTTACCTGTTGGCTTGTATAGGATACCTATACTGCCTAATCAGCAGTGCATTTTTAAACAATTATTAAGGTGTCTTCACACAGCGGGCGGGGCGCGGCGTGACGTGACGGCAACGCGACACTGAGTAGTTGTAATGTACTAGATATAACGGACGCCTTCACACAGAGCGCTCGGCGCGACCGGTCACGCCGCGCTCGGTGTGTGAATAGAGCTTTATTGACTAGCTTTTGTCAGCGGCTTCGCCCACGTGGAGGTCGGAAATTATCCCGCGGGAACATACTACCGGGATAAAAAGTAGCCTATGTCCTTTCTCAGGCTCTAAACTATCTGTGTACCAAATTTCATTTAAATCGGTTCAGTAGTTTTAGCAGGAAAGCGAGACAGACAGACAGACAGACCGGCAGACAGACAGAGTTACTTTTGCATTAATAATATTAATAATAAAAATAATAATAAATTAATAATAATTAATAATAGTATATAGTATATATAGTATGGAAGTATGGATAGTATGGATAAGTATTAACTAAAGAGCATTATTTGTTATGTTTAGAGAACTGATATAAGTACAGACTAAGTAGTAAAAATATATATTATAAAGCTGATTAAAATCCAAAAGCAGTACAATTTAATCCATACCTTAGTCAGACTATAACGCACTCCAAATACAGTTTAGGCTCTTAAGCAAATTGTCGCCATTTTCAAATTTTCGAATGTATAATATCATGAAATATAAATTAAGCAATATTTTACAACAGTTAAAGCCGTATGACGATTATCAACTTGATATGAGGACACAATTATCACTTTGCCCTTATTTTTATGATTATAAAATTATTTTTTTGTTCTTATCCTAAAAAAATCCTGAACACTTTTTACTGTAAGTATAAATATTATATTTTCTATAAGTCAGCTCGATAATTTTGCTGGTGCTTAAATGTTTTGACGGAAAACATACACAGGTTTTTTTTTTCTGGATGGGAAATCATCAAATGACTTCTCCCGCTGTGGGCGGAGCGGGAGGGTGTGTCAGACTTTTACTGACTAAAACTCACCCGTGTTCCTTCAGTTACCCATATGCCAGGGTCACGGTATCTCGCTTGAACAATCTCGCGACCCCGGCAGGCATCGGTCCTAGTAGACCCCTTGAATGCTGCTGACATCTCTTTGAGGTGCGCGTGTAACACTACGCGCCGTCGACACGGACCTGGTTCTTACCGGGCGGCGAGCTACCCATTGCTCGCCACCCGCAAGCCCGTGCCTACGGTGGCCGGGAGTCTGCGAGCGACTCCCGACGCCCGGGGCGTCTCCTCCTGCGGCGGCTAGGGACGTGAGGGGGGTTTTGTTCTGCTGGGGAGTTTGTTCCGCCACTTCTTCTTCCCAGCTAAAGCACTAGGAAGTGTCGAAGGGCGGGCGTTTTGAACTGTCCTGTGTAACTTTGACGTACAAAAAGTGCTGAATCTCAGCCTAGTTTGAATAAATGACTTTTGATTTTGATTTTGAGGGCGCAGAGTAGAGGTGAGTCGTATATACTGGTACAGGTATATATACCAAGTATGTGCTTCCCAGTACGCAGCCCGGTTACAGACCGGAATACTGGATAAATACCTTGAAGGTATGACGTCATACGTATGGGCTAGTATGAAACGGACCGCTACCACAAGGTATCAGCCAGTTCGTGCAGCATCGGTCCGCCGAAACCTCCCGAAGCTACCCGACTGCTTACGGACGAACCCGAAGCGTCATTCGTGCTTTAGGAACGTTCGGACGATCTAATTCACGTGTAAAAAAATACATATGTCTACGTTCTTAAGGAATATAATTGCGTAATAATGTTATTGCATAAAAAATATTACGAATTTCATTTTTATCATATCAAAGAGTTCCTTAAAAATATATTGTGTGTAATAAAGTGATTTTTAACTACGCAGCTACTCTAGTTAGTCAGTTTAAATAAAATTAATGTTATTTTGCATATAATATTTAATACTCACTAATAACCATCTTCATATCTCTTACTTGAAACGTCGTACCTACATAATATTGGAGGTATGCCATACCTATCGCATACGTTTACTTAACGAAATCATAACACACCCAAATACTTACAGGTATTTTGAAACCCGGTTTTTGGTCCAGGTATTTGGCGATACCCATACCTTGAAGGCCGGGTATGGAGATTGGCAGGTATGTCTCATGTCTAGCGCAGAGACTGCCACTCCCTCACGCGCCCCGCCTCCTCCTTCGCGAGCACCGGCTATCGAGGATAAGTCCCAGGTACTTCATCGTCGACTCGACGCCGATGTGAACCGCTCCTACCGTGAGTTGGGAACCCGAAGGTGGCGCGTTCCGAGGACCATGAAAACCCATGGCCTCGGACTTGTACAGGGCCATCTCGAGTCCCAATTGCCAGATCTTTTCGACGATTGTCGCAACCCCGCGTGTCATTAAGTCAGCCGCCGCCTCGTACGACCTCCCCTGCGCCAGGACAAGCGTGTCGTCAGCATAGTTAACCACGCTGACGCCGAGAGAGAGGTCGTTAGGGAGGTCGCCGCGCAGCACCCAGTCGTATCCGATATCCCACAGATGCGGCCCCAGGACCGATCCCTGTGGGACACCGCACGACATCTCTCGCCGGTTCCACTCCCCCTGGTGACCGGGCTAGATGACGGCCCTATCCGTCAGGTAAGCCTCGACCACGCGACAGAGGTAGGTCGGCATCCGGTGATACCGGAGTGCCTCCCTGATGCAACTCCAGGGCAGGGTATTGAAGGCATTGGCGATGTCTAGAGACACCGCCAAGACGACCCCACCCCAGGCCACTGCATCCCCCGTCGTGAGGGCTCGCACGCGCATGATGGCGTCCACCGTAGAGCGCCCCTTGCGGAAGCCGTACTGGCCGTCCGATAAGTCCGGCCCCTCCCGCACCAGCCACCCGACGAGGCGGTCTGCAATCACTTGCCCACCTCGTCGAGCAGCACGATGGGCTGGTAAGTGGACGGCGAGTCCGCAGGGCGCCCTGGTTTCTTTATGAGGACCAGTTTCCCCGTCTTCCAACGAAGTGGGAACTGGCCCCTCTCCAAGCATGCGCTAAGGAGCGCCCTTAGTCGAGGCCCAAGAGCCTCCAAGGCCAGGACCCAGGCTTTTCCAGGAAAGCCGCCGCGTCCTGGGGCGGTATTCGTGGCATTAAGCCTTCGTACCGCCACCCTCATCTCTACCTCGGTCACTTCTGGAGCACCGTCGTCGTCGTCAGTTACGTGGTCCGCATCGAGCACTGCAGGAGGCGGAGCCATGGGTGGGGACTATATTCCCCTCACGAAGGGAACAGAGCGCTCACCACGCCCTCCACGAGTTGGGGCCGGAGACTCCGAGTCAGCGGGGGAGCCCATGGGCGGAGTTTCTCGCAAACGGCCTTGTAGGGTCCCTGTTCAGAGTCTCCAGCGACTCCTTGCGGGCCACCCCTCTGACCCGCAGGATCTCCTCTTGGAGGGCAGTCTTCGCCGGTCTGTACCCCTCATATAGCTCTGCCTGAATGGCTTCCGTATCCGGAGGACGGATACGGAGCCTGCGGTGCCTGGTGTACCGGCATCGCGCCGCAACGGACGCTTTGCGCAACGCTGTCAGCTGCGAAGACCACCAGTACACCTGGCGCCAAGCCCGTCCTGGCTGGACTCGGGGCATAGCCACGTCACAGATCTCGGACATGGCCTCCCGGAACCACTCGGCCTCGTCGTTGATGTCAGCAGGCCTGTCCGGTGGTGACACCCAGGCCTGCACGATCGAGGCTTCCAGGAGAAGCTCCCGGTCCAGCTTCTTCAGCGCCCACCGCGGACCACTCGGGGTCTGCTGGATCGGCGCGCTCGAGGTCTGGGCGGAGACGTCAAACCGGATGTACTGGTGGTTGGAATACGTCTCCACCCCCTCCATGACGCGCCACCCAAGTAGCACAGAACTGCATTATAAATTGTCACTTAAGGCCCACAGCGGTAATCTAAGCATTTATAAAGACTTATTAGTATTCACCTGGGCTGCAACAGCTGTTTCGAAAAAAACGTGGCCAACTATAACGCTTATTTCTGTACAGTAATTCTATTAAGCACCACAAACATGCCACAAAGTCTCTGTTATTGAGCGCTTAGTAGTGCAGTACCCTATCAGCTGTAAGTTTTCTGAATAATAGCCCACACGTGTACTATACAACCGTTGCATTTTAAGAGAGAACATATCACCCACTATAACATAATCAGTTACTTTGTGAAGTTATTTAACAAAAATGTAATGCTTTATGCTGCATACAGATTCACTTTTCCCTTATTAGTCAGGTGTTACCATACACTCGAATAACAGCATGTATCCAAGTGTCGGCATGCGCGAATAGAATATTGGACGCGACGGGTTCCGTACGTTATATTTATAAATAAATGAAATGAAATTAATTTATTTCAGACATAACCCATATTACAAAAATTAAGATAAAAGTAACAATGCTGCAGCAGAAAAGAATAAATGTCAGTAACAAAATAAAAATATATGTCACATAGATGAAATAAAATAAAATGTCTAATTTACGTCGGATTTAAATTAAAGTAACAAAAAATAATAATTGCACATATTAACAAAACAATACAAAAAAGCCTTTATAAATAGAGGTCAGTGTGTTTGGTGATATTAGGCTGAGTAGGTACTCCCTGCTACAAAAATCTTCTTATAACCTACACATTTTCGGGACTAATATGGTTGCCACAAAATTAATATTGTTGTTTTAAAAGTTTCTGGTACTTACCTAAAAATGAAGAAGATTTATTAAGAGAAATTCAAGATTTTTTTTATTATAATAAATTAATAAATTTCGAGACTTTTTAAGATTCCAGATTTCGAAATTTTTTCTCAGAGGTAGTCAGTTAGGAAATACCTGTACAGCTAGCATCTAAAAAAACAACGTAATTTTCTTTATTTTTATTTAATTTTCCCTTTTTAAAGTACAATTTAGGGTGTACCACCCTGGTCCAGGCCTTGAATTTTCATCCTTTTATAATTTCAAGGAGTATAAAAGTACTTCTCGGTGGCCACCATAGAATTTCTTTAGCTTTCCACTATGCAGGAACGACTGTTAGATCGACAACACCTCTCTCTATAGTCTGAACTATTTTGAAAGGCTTGTTCTTTAAAAAACGAGAAAAATATACTTATTATAATAGAAGTATCAGTTTCTCAAAATGACAACACTACCTGGTGGGGCTCCGACGGAAGGCGAATTAGGTACCTTCGACGCGGACCGAAAAACTGATGAACGCAAGTGTCTCGCCTAGGGCTAGGGGTGAGGGAATCGTGCACCTACCTCCTCGGGAAGCCGCTCGATCTGCCAGAATCTGGAGCTCCGGAGTCCTCACAGTTCGGCTCACCACGTGTCGGCAAAGTCCAGAGGCACTACACAGCACTTGAGTTCAACCGTCGAAGCCACAGATAACACCACTAAAGAAACAGCGGGAACTGCTATGAACTTATAATAGTAAAATTATATCGTTCTGCGATAAAATAGTACAGCGGATAAAAAAAACACAGCGGATATGCGATCACGACGGAATCCATATTTGGACTGTTATAATGTCTTTCTCGAGCGAGCCATAAAGTGGGCGACGCTCGTCAACGAGAAATTCACGAGGTGCACGATACAATTGGCAGATGGCAGGGAAAAGGACTAGCTTGACATCTTGCGTAATAGTTTAACAAAAATAAAAATAGATGGCGCTAACATTTCCTCCCCCTTTTAAAGGGTCACCTTTAAACCCAATCATAAAGTGTAATAAAGAACTGCCAAAATATAATATTGAAACTGCGATTTATATAAGATTAACTGCGACAATCTTAAACTAACTAACTGCTAGCACTTAAACTACTGTGGTTACAAAAAAAAATAACAATCTTATTGCGTAGGTAATGGGCACAAACGTACGACCGGACGCACGTATGTACCTTTAGCTGTTCTTACAGAAACTACACGCGTTATACCATTGTTGGAAGGAAGAATCTTCTCTACTATCGCTAATGGCCACGATAAAGGAGGTGAATTGTCAGTTATAATAACAACAACCGTGCCAGGCTTGATTGGCACAGACGGAGTATTCCATTTCTCTCGGGTTTGTAAACTATGTAAATATTCCATTCTCCATCTCTTCCAAAAAGATTGCACTAATTTAACAAGTAGAGAATGTCTCTGAAGCAAGTTGAGATTATCTGATTCTACTTTAGGCGCGGGCAATGAGAGTAAAGGAGCGGTATGCAAAAAATGACCTGGCGTTAACGCGGTAGGTTCTGCGGGATCGGCACTCAGGACCGTAAGAGGCCGAGAGTTTAACAAACACTCGATCTGAACGAGCACTGTAACTAGCTCTTCGTAAGAGAGAAGCTGTTGACCGATGACCTTGAAAAGGTGCGTCTTGACGACCTTCACCATACTCTCCCAACATCCGCCAAAATGTGGGGCGGCCGGACAGTTAAACTTCCATGTGATACGGTTTTCAGCAAGCTCTTCTTCGAAGCGAGAGCGGAACTCGACATTATTAAGAAATTTATATAAGTCGCGTAAATAAGAATTAGCGCCTACAAAATTAGTGCCTCTGTCCGAGTGCATTACTTGGACAGGGCCCCTGCGAGACAAGAACCGTTTAAGTGCAGCTAAAAAACTGGCGGTGCTAAGATCAGTGGCTACTTCAATATGTAGCGCGCGAGTTGTGAGACTAGTGAACACGCAAAAATATGCTTTCAAAGCCTTTGCACCCCGACGGCGAATGGGAGTGTAAGATATAGGACCTGCGTAATCACAGCCCGTGTGAGTAAACGGCTTAATAACCTGACGCGTCCGACAGTCCGGCAAGTCAGCCATGAGCGGGAAGACGGGACGCGGTCGAGCGCGGAAACAAATATTACAATCGTGAACTACCTTACGAATAGCACGACGAGCAGACAGTATCCAGTATTTCTACCGTAATAGTGACATGAGCTGTTCAGGCCCAGCGTGTAAATATTTCTTATGATAATATTCAATTAATAAGTTAACAAAAAAGTCATGGCTTGGCAGAAGTACCGGGTGCTGCTGTGAGTAACTTAGATCAGAATGGGTGAGACGTCCACCAACTCTGATTAAATCGTTATGTAAAAACGGTCTTAATTCATTAAGAGATGATGAAACCTGCGTGTTCAGTTTTAAATTTAAAATTTCTTTATTGAAACGTTTATTTTGGATAAGTTTCAGCAATTTGTTTTCCGCAAAACTCAAATCAGCTGCGGTTATATGTACGGAATCGCAACGTGGTAACAAATTAGCGAATCTATAAATGTAAACAATCGTACGGAGTATTTTACTCCATGACGAAAGGCGGCAAAGAGTATCATAAACATAAGAATCGTCAGCGGGAATTAAAACAGCGTGAACGAGTTTCTTTTGTTCAGGTATCTCGCCCAACGTGAGCGGTTCCGTACCTTCAGTAATAGGCCACTGCGACGGATGTAACGTTAGCCAGGGGGGCCCTTGGGACCACAAAGGGTGTTCTTTTAACTTAGCAGGAGAGACACCACGTGAAAGACAGTCTGCCGGGTTCTCAACCCCCGCAACATGATAAAAGTTATCTGCGGAAATATTATCAGTAATTTTATTAACTCGATTGGCAACGAACGTTTGCCAACGATGCGGTGAACCTTTAATCCAATAGAGTGCGACTTTTGAATCGGTAAAGGCGTAAATTTTAATTGCAAAACGGTTGTCATAAGTCTCAAGAACAGTCCGAAGCAATTTTGACAGCAAAAGTGCTGCACAAAGTTCCATACGAGCAATCGTAATGGGCGAAGAAGGCGCGATCTTTGACTTGGAACATAAAAAGCGGACAATATTGCCGGAGGCAGAGCCAACGTGTAGGTATACTACGCCACCATAAGCTTCGCCACTGGCGTCAGCGAACCCGACCAATGTCAAGTCGTTCTTCACTTCTAAACAACGCGGTATTTTAATTTCGTTTAGGGCTGGTAACTCTGAGGTAAATTGTTGCCAAGCCTTGACAATATGAGTAGGAGCAGGGACGTCCCAATCCACCTTCAACTGCCACAACTGCTTAACAAGAAGTTTAGCTACTAAAATAGAAGGAGCGACGAATCCCATGATATCCCACAGTCTCGCGACGGTTGACAGTATGGTGCGCTTAGTGCACGCGATATTCGAACTTGGTTGGTTGATTTTAAAATAGAAAATATCTTGGTCTATAGACCAGCGAAGACCCAAGATTTTATGGTCAGCGGTTTTGTCAAATTCAACCTCAGTCGTCACCTTATGAGAGGCGGGAAGTTCATTAAGAACAGACTTTGAATTACTGTTCCACTTCACAAGGTCCCATTGAGCGCCCTTAAAAAGAGCAATTAAATCTTTAGCGGTGTCAATCGCCTCGTCTTCGGTATTGACAGAAAATGCAACATCATCCATATACAGGCACGAGGAGGCGACGGCAGCAGCGCGGGGATGCTCAGCGCCATCGTCAGCGATGAGTTGCTGCACAGTGCGCAGAGCGTGGTAAGGACTGGACTTTAAGCCAAAACAAACTCTACTAAATTCATATAAGCGAAGCGGGTCGTTAGGATTAAAACGATAAAGAATTCTCTGATAACGTCGATCAGATTCGCGAATCATAATTTGTAAAAACATTTGTTTACAATCAGCGGTCATCGCTACAGAGTGTAGACGAAAATTTAAAATAATTTTGAATAGATTACCCTGTAGGTTGGGCCCACTGTGCAGCAAATCATTTAACGAAACACCGGACGATGTTTTGCAGCTGCCATCCAGCACGGGACGCAACCTAGACGAAGACTTGTCTGGGCAGAGAACCCCATGATGTGGGATTATATAAGTAGGGTACACAGGGCGAGATATAACCTTTAGAAAGGTAATCATTTAAAACTTCGTCATAAGCGGCGCGTAGCTCAGGTGAAGCTTCAAGCTTCCTCTCTAAGCATAAAAAACGTCTACGAGCGATATTGAATGAGTCACCCAGTGTGAACACGTCCTTATCAAACGGTAGACCCCCGGTATAGCGACCAGTAACTGGGTCCCGTTGCGTAGTTGAACGATAAAAATATTCACATTCAGCATCAGCAGGATGCTGAACGGGCGGGCCAGGAACTTCTTCAAGTTCCCAGAAGCGGGAAATCAAATTGTTATCCATAGGCGAAGGGACTATGGGGCAGCACGATGTGACACATGCTGGGCGGTTACTGAGCGTAGGTACGACCTCCATGAGTACGTAGCCTAACACCGTATTGACAGCGGCGGGCACTGACGGGCCACCAGGAACCACATCAGGCAAAAGTAAATGCGGAAACAGCGATGCTCCAATTAAAATATTAATTTTACTTGGAATAGCAAAACTATCATCAGCGAACTGAAGTTTATTCGAGTAAGGTAGGGCCTTAATATCAACAAAAGCGGAAGGTAAGTTGTCCGTAATTTGATCAACTACTAACGAGTCAATATCAAATCGGATATTTTTATTAAAGCGTGAAAATATACGTAAATTTACTGTCCCGAACGACGTCCTCTCTGTGCCTCCAAAACCTCTTACAGTCATAGACCGTGTATTGTTTTGACGTAGGTAAACGTAAACGTTCACAACATTCCCTAGTAATGAAGTGACTTTGCGAAGCGGAATCAAGTAAAATTCTTATTAAATGTTCACGTCCAGTATTATCGTACGCCACGACTTGCGCAGTTGCGAGTAAAACAGTAGTATGCGAATTACATTGCGGCGTCTCGCTGCAAGCGGCATTAGAGGAAACAGAACGCGGAGCGTCAACGGACATCGAACACAAAGCTACATCAGGCTGCGTGGCGGAGCGCACCGGCTCGGACGCGGGCACGGGTGCGAAAGGGACGACAGCAACGTTCGCTTGCGTTGACGTCACCGGATCGGGCGCCTCGCGCTGCGGCGTAGGTATAGTGAAACTCGCCGCTTCCGCGGTCCGTGGGTTCGAATCCCTAGTAAAATGTAATAGTGAATGGTGACGTTGTTTACACGTTCTACAGCCAGATGCGGATTGACAACTCGATATTTTATGTTTAATACTTAAACAATTAACGCAACCATTAATTTTCCTAACAACCTGTAAGCGTTCATACGGAGTTGATTTATGAAAATCAGGACATTTAAATAAGTGTTGATGTGTGACATTAGTACACAAACATTTACCTGTTGAATCAGATTCGACCGTGCTTACATACGTGTTATAACGCTGGGAGGACTGCGGTTTTTTACTATCATTAGAACTGCGGGAGCGATCAGCTGAGTTTGCGGATTTATGTACTTGCGCGCCGGCTGTTAAAGCGTGAGTGCGATACAATATTTTACTCTGTTTATTAACGAAATCGACTAAATCATCAAACAAAGGAATATCAGACTGATCCTGACTGTTTTCAAAGTTACGAACAGTTTCACTGTCTAACTTGGTAATAGCTATTTGTACGAAAATTACATTCAATAAATCTGGAATTTTTAAGTGTTGTAAGGCACGGACGGCGTTAATAAACTTATCATTAAAAATGTTCAAATTATCGGAAGTAACGGAAGTTAACGGTTTAAAATCTATGATCTGTTTTAAAAAAGTGGCCGCTAGTGTGCGTTTGTCTTCATACCTATTCACTAGCGTATTGAAAATGAGTTCGTAATTCTCAGCGGTAGGTACAATGCCGGCGCATGCGGCTAGCGCTTTACCGGTCAATTTGCCCTGTAAATAATGTAATTTTTGATGATCCGAGAGAGATGGATTATCATGAACAGCGGATTTATAATTTGAGTAAAACAATGGCCATGAACGAATGTCACCGTTAAAACTAATTAATTCAATCGGCGGTAACTTAATGAAAGAAGATTTTTTCTCTAAGATCGACGGAACGACGTCTGCATTGGTAGAAGCAACCAAACGTTTTAAGCGACTATATAACTGTTCAAACGAAACCAGCGCTTTGTAATCAGCGCGCGCGGTGGGATCAGCTGTCAGTAGACAGTTATTATTCTGATCCATAACTTCATGAAATTCGGAACGAATAGCGTCAATGTTTGAGCTAGCGTCCAGGAAAGCCTCTTTCGCATCATCTCCCGTGCCTATGTCTTTAGATAAATCGTAGACAGACTGTAAACACTCGAATAAAGCATTCCGTTTGGCTTCCAACGCCAACAATGAAAACTCCGTACTATTAGACTTAATAGCTTTCTTCATTGTGAAATGAGAATTTTAAATTAAAAAGTATACAAAATAATTTATTTGTGAATTTGCGAATAATATAAAAGTAACCAGCCACAAGTGGGTACTTCGAGAATCGTGCGTGGCGAGCGCCGAGCGCGGCTCGACGACACGCACCGACTTGTAGGTAGACCGACGTCAGTTATGGTAGGTATCTACCAAATCTCAGCGAAAATTATCGAAATATAACCTTATTTCGCGAATACCACTGAGAATATGAATATTACAGCGAATAATAAGATGAAATATTAGTATGACAGCGGGAAAATAAGTATTTAGTGTTAAGCGGTAACAAAATGAAATAAATACCTTCGCGGTACGCAGCGAACGTAATGGCGGAGGTACGTTTTCTAGGCTAACGAAAACCTAAAAACGGCGGGTTTTAACACTAAATCTCCTATTAGGTGAGCTAAAAGGGGCGGAAACTGTATCAATCCGGCTCGAAGGACCACAATAATGGTGGGGCTCCGACGGAAGGCGAATTAGGTACCTTCGACGCGGACCGAAAAACTGATGAACGCAAGTGTCTCGCCTAGAGCCAGGGGTGAGGGAATCGTGCACCTACCTCCTCGGGAAGCCGCGCGATCTGCCAGCAGAATTTGGAGCTCCGGAGTCCTCACAGTTCGGCTCACCACGTGTCGGCAAAGTCCAGAGGCACTACACAGCACTTGAGTTCAACCGTCGAAGCCACAGATAACACCACTAAAGAAACAGCGGGAACTGCTATGAACTTATAATAGTAAAATTATATCGTTCTGCGATAAAATAGTACAGCGGATAAAAAAAACACAGCGGATATGCGATCACGACGGAATCCATATTTGGACTGTTATAATGTCTTTCTCGAGCGAGCCATAAAGTGGGCGACGCTCGTCAAGGAGAAATTCAGGAGGTGCACGATACAATTGGCAGATGGCAGGGAAAAGGAGTAGCTTGACATCTTGCGTAATAGTTTAACAAAAATAAAAATAGATGGCGCTAACACTACCTATACAGTTTTTGAGGAAAAAAAAACCACAAGATACAATAACATATTAAATACCTAAACTTAATGTATGTAACACAATGCTATTTCATGTGGAAGTAATCAAATTATTAGGCCAGAAAAATACATTATTTTTAGATAGGTACCTACTAATTTATAGATATTTCGTCGCAAATTGAATAAATCAATAACTTTTGTATTATACATATTATTAAAATATAATCTCAGCTACTTAAATTACAATTTTAATTAAGTACTTATCGAATAACAACTAAAAAAACCGGCCAAGTGCGAGTCAGACTCGCACACCGAGGGTTCCGTACAAACCTGAAGATATCCTCGGTTTATGCATAAGGTTTATGTTTATGAAATTAAAGGTTTTTTTTCTTTAATTTTAATATTTGAGTTGATTGAATTAAAGGTAAATTGCGGTTTACGATTTATGACGTATAAAAAAAAAACTATTTACTGGATCTCGTTCAAACCAATTTTCTGTGAAAGTTAATATGGTTATGCATCATATATTTTTTTTAGATTTATCATTCTCTTATTTTAGAAGTTACGGGGGGGGGGGGACACATTTTAGCACTTTGGAAGTGTCTCTAGCGCAAACTATTCAGTTTAGAAAAAAATGATATTAGAAACCTCAATACCATTTTTGAAGACCTATTCATAAATACCACGTATGGGTTTGACGAAAAAAATTTTTTTGAGTTTCAGTTCTAAGTATGGGGAACCCCAAAATTAATTGTTTTTTTTTTCTATTTTAGTGTGAAAATCTTAATGCGGTTCACAGAATACATCTACTTACCAAGTTTCAACAGCATAGATCTTATAGTTTCGGAGAAAATAGGCTGTGACATACGAACGGACAGACAGACAGTCAGACAGGCATGAAGAATCTAAAAGGGTTCCGGTTTTTGCCATTTGGCAACGGAACCCTAAAAAAGGAACAAAATGGCTTTAAAAGAACCACGGCGGAACCCTAAAAGCTTGGATCCATAAAGGTAGTTATCTAGGTAACTGACGCAAATGTGAACCAATACGGCTCTCCTCATCGATCTATGTCTGATTTGTATTTCACAAATGCTAAACTATTTTACTCTTGACTGAATTACAGGCCACATGTGAACACCCGTAGGTACAGACCTTAGCATTACGTTGAGATTAAAACTGTTCACTTGCCATCCGCCATATTCACTGCGTTGCTTTCTATTATTATAAAATGTTTTCTTTTAATATTTTGTTTATTTTAGAGGATATCAATTGTAATTAATTTGGATTAAAAATTATTTACAAGAAAACAGTTTTTTTTTTGGTTTCTTTGTACAAAAACGAATACATTTAATTTATTTTCATTCTAATTTTGTTGCTTTTCTTTTAGTATTTAGTGGTATTCCGAGGGCGCGTGAAAATTTTGAACTAAATATGTATGGTATTTGACAGTAAAGTTACCTTCCCAATAAGATTTCAAATATAATAGGAGGAAATCGAAGTTTTACTTACCTTAAATTTTATGTACTTATGTATATTCTCACAAATGGCACCTGAGATCTTGCACACAACGATACACTTCATGTTTTACAATTTGACAGTTCACATCAAAGAAAAATAAATAAATTGACGTGTGGCACTCGGGGACTGCCGCGGTAAAGCTATTGCATAGCATTTTTTATCAACTTATGCAATTAAGTATTAGTATTAGTTATTAATTAACTTAACTAATTATTATTTATTTATTTTTTATTTGACCGATAAGAAAACATTTTTTTTTTTCTTTTATTGAATAAATGAGAAGTTACTGCCCCGCTTTTTAAATCTCTGATATCTTCTAAGATCGTCATTTAAATTACATGCTGTAATGATCATATTGATCTATATTAAATGCACAATGTATTTAAGGTACCTAATTGGATAAGAATTAATGCTGTATTGGTTAAAATCGCTTCGTAAATAAGCCCTTATTTCTCGTAAAAAGCAAAGGAAAAAAATGGTCATTGTGGGTTATCCCTAAGAGGTAGACATATACCATCGCGGACTTTTTTGTAGACCTTTCTAAGGTGTACAATACTGTAGTACATTATTTTGATCTATTTCGTAGGGTTCAGCCAGCGTTCGCAATGTAAGCGTAAAAAAATGAGCTTATTTATGACATCACATTAGAAAACCCTAAAATTATCAGCGTTTCTTTACTATATTATGCATGTTAAATACATATAAACCTTCCTCTTGAATTGTTCTATCTATTTAAAAAATCCGCATCAAAATCCGTTGCGTAGTTTTAAAGATCTAAGCATAATGCACGGCCTTCAAGCCACACCTCCGTGCCCGTCGGAGTGGGGAGCGTGAGGTTTTTTTTCGTTACGGAATTTCTGGATTCGGTCCCCGCGCTCAAGGCCCTCGATAGAAGCTATGCAATAGCTTAATAATATTAAGTTATTGCATTCCACAATTTCGCTCAGTGTGTAATTTCAACTGTATAAAAGTATTCAAAATGTACACATTCGTCTTCCTTGCTGTATAATAAGTAACACGTGCCTCATTAATCAGGCAATATTCAGCTCTTTAGGTGACTGTTACACACATAAATGCTACTATAATGTTGTTATAATGCAATTATTTATCAATTGGATTAAATAAACAGCTATGTGCTGAATAATTTGTGCCCAAATTAGAGTTATATCATCTGAGGATGCGCTGTCTACGCTATTATTCAGCAACTAATGCATCCACTGTGCACTGTTAAAATGCTGTTATACAGCACTTTTGTGCTACTTGGGCAATCAATGACCTGCGGCGACAGAGCGGGGCTGGCGAACGAAATGTTCACCACTGATTCGCCCCGCATCCGTACACACGTAGGTACAGAACCCTGGTTTAGGACGACCAGGCCTGTCTCCAGAGCCCAGTCCTCCACCATCCTGTCCCGTGTGTCCGTATACCGGGAACCCCAAGCCAAATTCTTGGCGTTGAAGTCCCCGAGTACGAGCACGGGGAGGGTATGGAACCCGACGACGCAAGGTAGTTGTGGAACTCGGCGACAGTTCGGCTCGGGGAGAAATAAACTCCCACCACTACAATCTCCCCGAACCGTGCTGCTACGCAACCCCGTCCTCTCTTGACAGCCTCGAGGGTCGGGGTCCGGGCGGCGGCTGACGAAATGAGGGTCACTGAGCCGCTCTGGCCCTCCACCCAGTCATCCCTGGGCGGGACAAAGTACGGCTTAGCGACCACAGCGATGTTAATCGACCACTGCGCCATGCTCTGGAGTAACAGATCCTGAGCGGAGGCGCAGTGGTTGATATTCGCTTGGAGGAGGCGTAATGGAGTACCTATTATTGACACTCCATTTCAGCTCCCTCCTGAGCCCCCTGTGAGGGCCCTGCCGTGGTGGTGCCGGCAACAACAGTGGTCGAGGCGGCGGTGGTGACAGCGGTGGCGAAGGGCTTGCCCTTGCCCCTGGCCTTGGCGGATGAAGCGTAGGTCTTACTCCCAGCCCGGTGATCGGCCGGCTTGCCAGCCGCCGTACATGCATAGCAGTGCGGCGTGGCATTGCAAGAGCCGGCCTTGTGACCGGGCTGACCGCAACGGAAGCAATCCCAAGTAGCACAAAAGTGCTGTATAACAGCATTTTAACAGAGCACAGTGAATGCATTAGTTGCTGAATAATAGCGTAGACAGCGCATCCTCAGAGGATATAACTCTAATTTGGGCACAAATTATTCAGCACATAGCTGTATAAGAAATCCAATTGACAAATAATTGCATTATAACAACATTATAGTAGCATTTATGTGTGTAACAGTCACCTAAAGAGCTGCATATTGCCTGATTAATGAGGCACGTGTTACTTATTATACAGCAAGGAAGACGAATGTGTACATTGTGTGTACTCTTATACAGTTGAAATTACACACTGAGCGAAATTGTGGAATGCAATAACTTAAATTATTTATTTTTCTTTGATATGAACTGTCAAATTGTAATACATGAAGTGTATCGTTGTGTGCAAGATCTCAGCCGATCTATTCTGTTAAAATCTCACCGTGAGAACTCAGGTGAAGTGACCTAAAAGTGAGCTGTCATTGCATCTGATGCTAGGGGTTGACACTAATGACAGCTCAATTAAAGCTCACTTCACTCAAGTTATCACGGTGATATTTTTACAGAATAGCACTACAGGTGCCATTTGTGAGAATATACATACATAAAATTGAAGGTAAGTAAAACATCGATTTCCTCCTATTATATTTGAAATCTTATTGGGAAGGTAACTTTACTGTCAAATACCATACATATTTAGTTCAAAATTTTTTTTTTGTTTGTTTCATTCATTCGTCCACTTGTCGTGCGTTCGCGCAGTCTTGTACTCGTGTCACTTGTTCTGTGTTGGTCTCGCTGCATTATATCAAACTTGCTGTGTATAGTGTGAGTATATTTGGGTTCTAACGAGACCTTCAACATGGATAAATTCGTAACCCGTACGTCAACTGATGATCAACCGTCATCGAGTCAACCTGTCGTTAAAAAACAAAAAGTTATGAATACTAAACGACAATACCATGAAGACTATTTAAAGTTGGGGTTTACTTGGACAGGAGACAAAGACGAACCAAACCCTTATTGTCTTGTTTGCGGCCAAAAATTATCCAATGAAGCAATGGTCCCTAGCAAATTAAAGAGACACCTCTCTACAAAACATTCTCATCTCTTGGACAAGGACCTACAGTACTTTCAACGTTTACTGAAATCTCAAGCCCAGCAATCTACAAGTCTTACCAAGACAATGACTATATCTGACAAGTGTCAAGAGGCAAGCTATCACGTGGCGGAGCTTATAGCAAAAAAAATGAAACCACATACTATTGCAGAAAATTTAGTTTTGCCAGCTTGTCGTCAGATTGTGAAGACCTTATTTGGGGTTGAAGCTGAAAAGGAGGTGTTGAAAATTCCTCTGTCAGATAACACCATCAGCAGGCGCATAGAACACATGTCAGAAGATATTGAAGCACAAGTAATAGAAAAACTACGAATTGTTCGTACATTCGCCTTACAAGTTGATGAATCAACTGACAGTGAAGTGAAGTGAAGTGGGAAGGCCCAGCTGCTGGCATTTATACGTACGGTTGTTGAAGATGACTTTATTGAAAACTTTTTTTGTTGCAAAGAACTGCCCGAAACAACAAGAGGCGAAGACATATTTAATGTTTTGGATGCATATTTGAAATCCTCTGATTTATCATGGACCGATTGTATTGGAATATGTACCGACGGAGCACCTTCAATGACTGGTTCTGTAAAAGGGTTTGTTACTTTGGTGCAAGAAAGAAATCCAAATATTGTGCTGACCCACTGCTTTATTCATAGGGAAGCATTGGTATCAAAAACTCTACCGAATGATTTTAAAACTGTGTTGGAAGATGTAGTAAGGGTTATAAATTTCATTAAGAGTCGTCCATTGAAATCTAGATTATTTAAACAAATTTGCCAAGACATGGATGCAGCTCACTACACGTTGCTTCTTCACACCGAGGTGAGATGGCTCTCAAGAGGACGTATTTTGTCCCGCGTGTATGAACTTAAGGAAGAGTTATTAATATTCCTCACATTAATAATAATACAGGGCAGCATGTGGCGTGCTGTTGGGCAGTAGCGACCCCACGGACCCTATCTCCCGGGAGAATTCTTGTTCCTCATCTCTGGCTTGCCTTTATTGGCCGGCTGGAGTGAACACTCAAGAGGTTCAGAGCTCCCACCTCATTCTTGCCTTTATTGGCTGGCTTGAGTGGAGATTCGCAAGAGCAAACGTGCTCGGGGAAAGGAAATATTCCAGTAAGTGCTCGTAGGGACTTGACCATCTTCCGGGCTCTGGGATAGTTCTGAAAGCCGTGGAATACCTCTCCACTTCTCAAGCACCTCAGGAAGTGTTGCCCCCTTGTCGCTGCGTCACTATGTGCCAGCGGTGGTTTCCGGGGGCCCATTATTGAGTGTGCAAGTCACCCCCTGCCATTTAATCCGTGTATTTAGAAAACATTGATGCGGCAGGGGCCATAGGCCTTCCATAGTTCTTGGTAACCAGTCCATTTTAGCCATCCATATACATAGACCAACATCGTAGTTTCCATATCCTGCAATAGTCCAACACCAAACGGAGGTTGTCCTTGGATGCACTTGCACAGTGTATACAGGGATAATCGTCGGTTGGTGCCTCACTCCATCTAAATTGTCTAAGGGGCCTCTGCGAGTTGGCTTCGGCCCCTCGTACGCCTTCCAAAAGACCGGGATCCCAGAATCCCGAGATTATGTTAACATATATAAAATAATAATAAACCCGCAGGGCAGCATGTGGCGAGCTGTTGGGCAGTAGCGACCCCACGGACCCGATCTCCTGGGAGAATTCTTGTTCCTCATCTCTGGCTTGCCTTTATTGGCCGGCTGGAGTAAACACTGACGAGGTTCAGAGCTCCCACCTCATTCTTGCCTTTATTGGCTGGCTTGAGTGGAGATTCGCAAGAGCAAACGTGCTCGGGGAAAGGAAGTATTCCAGTAAGTGCTCGTAGGGACTTGACCATCTTCCGGGCTCTGGGATTGTTCTGAAAGCCGTGGAATACCTCTCCACTTCTCAAGCACCTCAGGAAGTGTTGCCCCCTTGTCGCTGCGTCACTATGTGCCAGCGACGTTTCCCGGGGGCCCATTATTGAGTGTGCAAGTCACCCCCTGCCATTTAATCCGTGTATTTACAAAACATTGATGCGGCAGGGGCCATAGGCCTTCCATAGTTCTTGGTAACCAGTGTATTTTAGCCATCCAAATACATAGTCCAACATCTTAGTTTCCATATCTTGCAATAGTCCAACATCAACCGGATCAACTGTACAAGTGCACCCAAGGACAACCTCCTTGGGTGCACTTGTACAGTGTATACAGGGATAACCGCCGGTTAGTGCCTCACTTCATCTAAATTTTCTAAGGGGCCTCTGCGAGTTGGCTTCGGCCCCTCGTACGCCTTCCAAAAGACCGGGACCCTAGGGTCCTGAGATATGTTAACATATATAAAAATAATAATAATAATAAATAAATCATTTATTTTGACCAAACTAGTGTTACATATCATAAACCTGCCAAACTGCGTAACAGTTTGTCGGCAGGATTAGCGCTTGTTTTAACATTCAATCAAACATTATCAATGGTATTCACAAACATACGTAACTCATTACAATTGACCATTAGGTTCATCATCAAGTGCAACGAAATTATCTCAACATGCCACAACAATTAAGCATTCATCACTTGTATTGTTTACAAAACAATAAATGCTCAACTGCTGCCGCATGCCGCGGCAACCTCACTAAGCATTTCGATTTTTAGTTTATTTTTTAGTGTTCGCTTGCTAATTCCACTATTATCTTGTCTTAGCCAGTCGATATTATTGTACAATGTTGGGGTCAAATACTTACTGGTTCTTTTGCCATAGTATTTTTTGACTGGTGTTCGTACGAATTTACGTTCTCTAACGTTTCTAGTATTATAACTATTTTGCACCAAGACTTTGAACTGATCGTTATAGAACTGCTCTAGAACCACCAAGTACTTGACCTTCTCATGCACAGGAAGCACCTTACACAGAACAAATAGGTTTTCATAATTTTGTTTACACTCAAGCTTTACTTTATGGCTAACCAAGTATTTGATAAAACGAATTTGCAGTGATTTTATACTATCTAGGTATGTTTTGAATGTGCGGCCATAGGTACTCAACCCATAGCTCAGCAGAGACTCGGCGAGAGCAAAATAAATAACACGCAGTGTTTTCCTACTTAATGGTGACTTCAGGATGTAGAACTTACTTAGCACGGACCTAAGCTTTGTACACACTGTGTCAACCTGTGTCTTCCAGTTCATGTTACGGTCCACCCATAGACCTAGATACTTAAATTTACTAACATACTCCAGCTGTTGACAGACACAGTTGACATTTCTCGCGTGCATGCAATCGTAGGTGTGTCCCACGATACCTATATCCCTACTATCGAGATGTTTTGCCAGCCGGTTGTATGGCGAGTGCACATGCATCACTTTCGTCTTACTTAGATTGAGTATGATTCCGTTATCGTGTGCCCACCGGGTAATATTGTCGAAGTCCGATTGCAACGCAGCCCTGGCCTCCTGTATGTTCTTAGAGGAGTACATAAGGCACATGTCATCCGCATACATGTAAACCCGACACTTCGCCACGACATTACTGACGCTATTGACATGCATAATATAGCCAACTGGTCCATAAACGGAACCTGTCGGAACGCCAAGGTTTACCGCAGCTTCTTTACCCGCCACACCAGAAATGCAAGTCTGTAAGGTTCTGTCACTCAAGTAGTTCCGGAACCACTTCTTCGTGGGCCCCCTGATCCCGCACTCATCCATGGCTTGCAACAATACCTCGTGGTCCAAGGTGTCAAACGCCTTTTTATAGTCAATGAACAGCGCCAGGACCTGGTGACCCTGGTCCAGACTACTGTTCATATCTTCCGAAAACTGTGCGAGAGCTGATATTGTGCTGCGACCGCGCCTAAAACCGTGCTGTGCATCTGCTAGAATATGATTCCGCTCTAAGAATTCACCAACCTGACCGACTACTATCTTCTCCACTATTTTATTAATTACAGATAAAATAGCGATGGGCCTATAGTTAGCGTAATCTGAGTGCGTTCCCTGCTTAAAGATGGGCCTAATTAATGCTTTTTTAAGTGGGTTTGGATATTCGCCTTTCGATAAACACAGGTTGACAAAATGCGATAAGACTGGTGAGATTTTATCCTTAATTATTTTTAAGTCAATGACTCGAATGCAATCAATGCCCGGCGCCTTATCACTGCTCAGCTGGTCGATAACTTTACACACCGTGTTGCTGGAAACTGGCCTAAAGAGAAACGTTACATCACTAGACAAAACATATTTACTTCTGTCTAATAACTTAATACTACAGTTATGTTTAATATTAATTATTTCTTTAGTAAATGTATCTGCAAAGTTACTGCATATGTTATACATTGTATCTTTACCTCCAAAATATCTTTTAACTATATCATCTATGTTCGCTTTATTTCTACCTGTCCAGCTATTAATTTTGTCCCAAATCTTTTTTGGGTCTCCGTTACATTTTTTTATTTCCTCTTGCCGAAATTTATTTCTTGCTTTATATATCAATTTGTTTACTTTATTTCTAAATCTTGTATATTCCAGTCTTTTCGTGTTATTGTTAGGTGTCTCTTTCCAATCTCTAAATAACCCATCCCTACGCAATATCATATTACTTAAACCTCTTCCTATCCACGGTTGTGTATCCCGTTTCTTAGTCTTTAGCTTTAAAGTCTTACTATTTTTATAAATATCGTTAAAAATATTTTGTAACTTATCATACATAGTTAACGGGCAATCTATAAACAACAGTTGAGACCAATCATAATCAGTGATTTTCTTAGCTACTATCTTATTATTAATCACATACCGAATGTCCGAGTTCTTACTATCCGCGCAAAGTTGCGTCGCCTCCAACGGTATCGAGACTCCAACAACATGATGATCCGACATGCAACACTCAATAACATACGACTGGCAGTCCTGCAGCTGTCCTGTTCGCATCCACACATGATCGATACACGACACTTCTCTTACACCCGCGACGATAGCCTCTCGCGTCACCTCCGAAGGTGGTATTACGCACTGTAAGCCTAATTCACACAGACAGTCCTTGTATTTTGATATTTGACGACTTTCACTCACTCCTAACAGATTTATGTTGACGTCACCCAATATGATGATGTCCTCGTTCGCTGGGATCTTCCTGATTGTCTGCTCGATTTCATCAACAAACAACGACTTATTCGTTTTAGGTGGTCGGTAGACTGCGAGGATATTTACTGTCGACTGCTTAAAAGTTATTTTACCATGAAGGCCTTCCAGAGAACTCGTCAGGGTTTTATTTGCACTAACAATAAGATACTCCTTGGCATAAATAATCACGCCTCCTCCTCTTGTATTCTCCCTCGTGTTTGCAAATAAATTGTACCCCTCTATGCAGTATAATGATAACTCATCTTCCTTAATGTTAACTTCTGTCAACACTAACATTCCTATCTCATTAGAGGAATTTTTTAGAAAAATCAGCACTTTATTAAAGTTTTTTCTTATCGACCGAACATTTAAGTGCACTATATGTAGGTATTTAGTGTTGCTAGATAAACTTCGAACCCAAGTGGTTACATTTTTAAATCTTGTAAATTGACATTCCAATGTAGTAATCGCATCGAAACTATCTACTTTTATTTGTTTATGTCGAATGATGCTCGCAGCGTACACTTCGCACTATGTGTGCGCTAGATGCGTATCTATAACTAAACCAAGCAAGCCGCCGTTGTTGTATTGCCTTCTACGAATCGTTCAATATCACGTTCACTCCTAATTGTCATGATTTTTTTTTGCTCATCACCCTTTCTTATGAGTATTTTTCCATCCTGAATCCAGATGTACTTGTAGGTTTTTTTAAGCTGGTTTTTAGTAACCCATAGAAGGTTTCTTTTATATCTCGTGAGATTCTCGTTTATATAAATACGGGTGTCATTACCTGTACCATAAACATTGCCATTGGTCAAACGTTTTTTGCGACTTTCAATCCACTTATCACGGGCTTCTTTTGTCCTCAACGTTATAACCACTGGCAGAGGTTTCTCGGCGCCTGGTTTTTCACGGCCTACCCTCTCTGCATTATCAATCTGACTAACGTCCATCTGGAGCTGTTGAGCAACCTGGGCAACAACTTTGGCAACATCCTCGTTTTCTTTTTTCTCCAACCCAGCCAACTCCACCTTCTTCTCTTTGTCTTTCTCTTCCAGCTCATTCACACGTTCTTCTAGTGATTTATTGTATTTTTCCAAGTGTGCATTCATGTTTTCTAGGGCCTTGATTTTTGTTTCAGTTGATTTCTGGTACTCCATCAGATTATCATACTTTTCAGATACGAAATCAACGAGATCGGCCAACTCACTTAGCTTTTTCTCCATTTTGTAAACAACATCCATTTTTCGGTTCATATCAGCTAGGGTTACTGCAATAGTCGGTTCCTCAAGACTAGGTGAACTAGGTAGTTCTCGTAACACACTTTTTGTGGAAGACTGCTTCACAGGATCCTTTGCATTTAATAAACTCATCTTTCGCAATCGACACGACCTTATTGCATTTCTTACACTTCACCATTTGAGTATTTACTGAGTTACTACTATTGTGATATTATTAAAATCAAACGTCGATACTCGACACTAGTCGCAATGTTACGTGGGTTTTTGACTTAGATGTACGAAACACAGCCATACGCCAAGCGCGCACGCACGACACATTGGAGTCATCAGAGTTTGTTAATTTATTCAGCGACGATACATGGTGCACAAAATTGGCGTACTTGGCAGATTTATTCGAACATCTTAACAAATTAAATGCAGGTATGCAGGGACGAAATGAGAATATTCTGACGTCATCAGATAAAATAAAAGGTTTCGCAGAAAAATTAACGCTATGGAAAAATCATATTTGCCAGGGCACTCTGTCCATGTTCCCGCATACAGCGTCAAGAAATGTGGATTCTAGAATGAGAGCTTTGATTAGGGATTCTTTAGAATTGTTAGAAAAAAATATAAACAAATACTTTCCCAATATAGAGGTTGACAATTTTGATTGGGTGAGAGACCCGTTCCATATTTCACTCAGTAGCTTGGTTGGTTTAGAATTGGAAGAGAAAGAACAGTTTTGTGAGTTATAAAATGACCGCACTTTGCTATTAAAATTACAGGAATTGAATGTAAATAAGTTCTGGTTACATGTTTCAGCAGAATATCCAGAATTAAGTAAAAAAGCTCTCATTGCCCTTTTGCCGTTTTCGACATCTTACCTATGCGAACAAGGATTTTCAGCATTGACAAACATAAAAAGTAAAAATCGCGAACGTCTGCTATCTGTTGAAGAAGAGCTTCGAGTATGTTTGTCGACAATTCGCCCAAGAATAAAAAGCCTTTGCTCCACACGCCAGGCTCAAATATCGCATTAATTGATTATATCATGTTATATAAAACTTATTAATATAATTAATAATAATAAAGTTTATTATCTCCAAAAAAACATAATTACGTTTTTTCTTTGGGTTGGTTATGAGGGTTTCCTACCTAAAGGATATCAATAGGACCCTTACGTCCGTTACACATAAATCAAGGCCTCTAATATACCTACGCCTACCGAATTCCTTACTGGTGTGCCGTGAAAGTTTACTGAAACTAAAAGTGTGCCGTTGACAACAAAAGGTTGAAAAAGTCTGTGCTAAGGTCTGTACGGGTGTACATGTGGCCTGTAATTCAGCCAAGAGTAAAATAGTTTAGCACTTGTGAAATACAAATCAGACATGGATCGATTAGGAGAGTAGTATTGGTTCACATTTGCGTCAGTTACCTAGATAAGTACCTTTATGGATCCAAGCTTTTAGGGTTCCGCCGTGGTTCTTTTAAAGCCATTTTGTTCCCTTTTTTAGGGTTCCGTTGCCAAATGGCAAAAAACGGAACCCTTATAGATTCGTCATGTCTGTCTGTCCGTCTGTCTGTCTGTCTGTCTGTCCGTCCGTATGTCACAGCCACTTTTCTCTGAAACTATAAGAGCTACGCTGTTGAAACTTGGTAAGTAGATGTATTCTGTGACCTGCATCAAGATTTTTACAATAAAATAGAAAAAAAAAAATTGGGGTTCCCCATACTTAGAACTGAAAATCAAAAAAAATATTTTCATCAAACCCATACGTGTGGGGTATCTATGAATAGGTCTTTAAAAATGGTATTGAGGTTTCTAAAATCATTTTTTTCTAAACTGAACAGTTTGCGCGAGAGACGCTTCCAAAGTGGTAAAATGAGTGTCCCCCCCCCCCGTAACTTCTAAAATAAGAGAATGATAAAACTCAAAAAAATATATGATGTACATAACCATGTAAACTTCCACCGAAAATTGGTTTGAACGAGATCCAGTAAGTAGTTTTTTTTTAATACGTCATAAATCGTAAACCGCAATTTACCTTTCATTCAATCAACTCAGATATAAAAATTAAAAAAAAAACATTTAATTTCATAAGCATAAACCTTATACATAAACCGAGAATACCTACAGGTTTGTACGGAACCCTCGGTGCGCGAGTCCGACTCGCACTTGTTTAGTTGTTATTCGACTTACTTAATTAAAATTGTAATTTAAGTAGCTGAGATTATAATTTAATTATATGTATAATACATAAGTTATTGATTTATTCAATATGCGACAAAATACCTATAAATTAGTCGGTACCTATCTAAAGATAATGTATTTTTCTGGCCTAATAATTTAATTACTTCCACATGAAATAGCATTATGTTACGTTAAGTTTAGGTATTTAATATGTTATTGTATCTTTTGTTTTTTTCCCTCAAAAACTGTATAGATAATGTTGTCATTAAGAAACTGATACTTCTATTATAATAAGTATATTTTTCTTGTTTTTACAGAACGAGACTTTCAAAATAGTTCAGACTATAGAGAGAGGTGTTGTCGATCTAACATTCGTTCCTGCACAGTGGAAAACTAAGGAAATTCTATGGTGGCCACCGAGAAGTACTTTTGTACTCCTTGAAATTATAAAAAGATGAAAATTCAAGGCCTGGACCAGGGTGGTACACCCTAAATTGTACTTTAAAAAGGGAACATTAAATAAACATAACGAAAATTACGTTGTTTTTTTTAGATGCTAGCTGTACCGGTATTTCCTAACTGACTACCTCTGAGAAAAATTGTCGAAATCTGGAATCTTAAAAAGTCTCGAAAGGTATTAATTTATTACTTTAAAAAAATCTTGGGTTTCTCTTAATAAATTTTCTTCATTTTTAGGTAAGTACCAGAAACATATAAAACAACAATATTAATTTTGTCGCAACCATATTAGTCCCGAAAATGGGTAGGTTATAAGAAGATTTTTGTAGCAGGGCATTTTTGTACCTACTCAGCCTAATGTCATCAAACACACTGACCTCTATTTATAAAGGCTTTTTTGTATAGTTTTGTTCATATGTGCAATTATTATTTATTGTTACTTTAATTTAAATCCGACGTAAATTTGAAATTTTATTTTATTTCAACTATGTGACGTATATTTTTATTTTGTTAATGACATTTTATTCTTTTCTGCTGCAGCATTGTTACTTTTATCTTAATTTTTGTAATATGGGTTATGTCTGAAATAAATTAATTTCATTTCATTTATTTATTTATTAATAAATATAACATACGGCACCCGTCGCGTCCAATATTCCATTCGCGCATGCCGACACTTGGATACATGCTGTTATTCGAGTGTATGGTAAACACCTGACTAATAGGGGAAAAGTGAATCTGTATGCAGCATAAAGCATTAAATTTTTGTTAAATAACTTCACAAAGTAACTGATGATGTTATAGTGGGTGATATGTTCTCTCTTAAAATGCAACGGTTGTATAGTACACGTGTGGGCTATTATTCAGAAAACTTACAGCTAATAGGGTACTGCACTACTAAGCGCTCAATAACAGTGACTGTGGCGTGTTTGTGGTGCTTAATAGAATTACTGTACAGAAAAAAGCATTATAGTTGGCCACGTTTTTTTCGAAACAGCTGTTGCAGCACAGGTGAATACTAATAAGTCTTTATAAATGCTTAGATTACCGCTGTGGGCCTTAAGTGACCATTTATAATGCAGTTTTGTGCTACTTGGGATGAATTTATTTTTGTATCCCTAAATTTCATTTAAATCTGTGATAGCTAAGCTGAAACTAATATTAATCATGCAAAGAACCTATTTCCATGGTGTTAAACACCATAATTTTAGTAGATAATCTATAGTTACATCAAATTGCAACACTGTAAAAGTCCTTTACAATAGAATTATGTATAATTTTCTCTTGCTCTTGCTGCTTACACTATGCTTGACGGTTTACACAAAAAAATTAGTAACGTAAGGCACAACTAAACATATTTTTTTAATGTAAGGGACATGCTATATTCTAAACCACTGGGTATTCCTAAATCTTGCGTTTATAGCATGAAAGAAGAGGAAATTCTAAGAAACTTTCCTCTAGACACAATTAAAATTGGAGCAGACAGTAAAAAGTTATAGACAGATTTCAAAAAATTAAATAGTTTTTTGGCTCTCCTGAAAATCCGTGTTTTGTCCCTTACATTAATTGATACTTCTGGTATCGATATCTGCAAAATAGGCGCCCTCATTTTTTCTAGACTCTTTTTTGCTAAGCTGTAGGTACTGAGGTGTTTTACGACTTGCAGGCTAGCGAAGTCGCGGGCAGAAGCTAGTTAACCATAATATAAAAATCAGTCAATCTACGTAGCCTTTTTCCAACAGTTTGGGGTCGAGTTCCAGAATGTATAACCGCATAATTAAAAAAAAATGTTTTTTTTTAAACATGTATACATGTTTTATTTACTCTATGTTACATTTCCATAAACATATGGAAATATAACATAGGGTAGGTAGGTACACACGACGACAAATCAAGTTATACATTTCCAGTTTTAGCTGAGCTCTTATAGATTTTTCGTACAATGAGAAGTCAGCTTATAATGGAACCACGGGACAATTTGATTTGATAATTTCGTGAACGAAATTTTTAATTTCATACTTTTGCATGCTTTTTTGTTATGGAACCAGAAATTAATATCCACATTCCCAACACCTTACAAATTACCTAGTAAGCCCACGTTCGGTAAGGACGTAAAAATATCGCGGCGGGATTTTCTCGCGCAGCGCATTATCAACGTACCTACTGCTTAGCGCTGAGAGTTTCTCCTGTAAGGCAGCTCCTTGCCGGATTGCCGCCATGGGATATGGAAGCAAAAGTCCTCGCGCATAATTATATGGGAGTTGCGCGAGGAGGCAAAACGCCGCCGCGCGCCGTGGCGAAACTCCGCTGCCGCGAGAAATCATAGAGCTCCGAAGGGATCTCATGGCGACATGGCGAGTTAGATTGTCACAACCCAGAACCCAGTGCTGGGCACGCCACTATTGCGACGGTAAGTCCTCTCTTTGAGGAGTGAGAGACCTTATGCAGGTCTTCACCAGACACGGCTGTTTCGGGAGGTTCCTGTTCAAGATCACGGTGGAGCATACGGTGGAGGTATGCCCTACTTGGGCGGAGTACCGCCGTGTCCCCGTGGAGGCGATCGGCGTTGGCGATCTCTCGCGTCCGGCCCTGGTGTAGGCCATGGTACGGAGCGAGAGGGTATGGGAGCGCGTGAGGGAGAGGCAGTCTCTGCGCCCTCACCCCCTCCCCTAGCCTCCGCAGGAGGATACACCCTGGGCATCGGGAGTCGATTGCGGACTCCCGGCCACAGAAGGCGCGGGCTTGCGGGTGGCGAGCAATGGATAGCTAGCCACGGTAAGGACCACGCTCGGGTCGAACGGCGCGTTGTGTTCCACGCGCGCCTCAAAGAGATGTTAGCAAATTGAAGGGGTCCGCCAGGATCGATGCCTGCCAGGGTCGCGGATTTGTTCAAGTGTTACCGTGGCCCTGGCATAGGCAACTGAAGGAACACGGGTGGGTTTTAGTCACTAAAAGTCTGACACGCCCTTCCGCTCTAGCTCTACCCAGAGCGGGAGACGTTATTTGAAGTATTTCCCAACCAAAAAAAAAAAGCGCTTAGAGTTCGAGAAATCGAACAGTGTGTCTTGTCACTGAGTTGGAATATACTGTATTATTCTCAATGCTCAGTTCAATACCGAGAGTTAAAAATCCAGAGGCCGACAAAATCCCGCCGCGACTATTATGTTTACGGCCGTCTATAGTATCAAACCGGTGTCTGTATGACGAAGTGAGGGGGTTATCATGTAATAACATGATGCCCTGCCAACAAAACCTGCATAATGGACCGTTTGCTCTTTCATAATCTCTGTTGTGTACTGAGGAACATTCTACGATTCTTGCCCACGACTCCCATGAGCGCTTCCAGCCCGGGTAACACAGGGTTCGTTTTTCTGTCGATGACGCCCCGCCCGGCCCGCGCCGTGTCAGAACATGCGTTAGCTCCCGTATTCCACTGCCTCTCGGAGTACCTACTGGCTTGTGTTGTGGGAACCGCTCCTTCTGCATCCTATAGACTCTCTTATTTATGCCTAGTCTTAGAAAAGTTTAACATAAATTGTATGGCGGTAAAGACTTTTGAGATCGACCATCTGATTAATTAACAAATATGCGCCAAAGTTCTGTTTTGCTTCAGCTGTTACAAACTTGAGAATACGTAACCGAACAGCTTAATCAGTCATACAGTTTATAATAGGCGAAATCCGAAACGATGGCTAGTACGTACTTAGTAGAGCAAAGTGGTCAAAGAAATAATTTTTGAGGAAAATAAAACTACATTTTTAGTATTTCGAAAAAGATTCTGCCTGATCTTTCTGTTTTCAAAAAACCAAAGCTTGAGCTCGTTCAAAAAACCAATTCATAAACCGAACAGAGGTTCCTCCTGTGTATTAAAACGCTTTATTAATACTGTATGGGCGCTGAATCTTTTATCACGGAAAACAGATTACGTACACGAATAATCGCGCCTCGACCCAGCGACGCGACATATTATATACCTACCTACCGCTTAGTAACTACGACTGTGGAATACTGTTTTCCTGTCTCTTTCATTCCGGTTAATCAGTAATATTTATCTAATTCATCCATATTTTATAAGGGTTAACCCAAATAGCGGCTAATCACATATACAGGATACAGCCTACTTACCAGGTAAACTTTAACCCCGATTAATTGGAGCGTGATCTAAACATCTCACAAATGTTCACGATTTGAATAGCTCTGAATACGGTCACAACTACTTCGAGTCTGACCACTTCTCTACCCTGCTGAAGAAAGTAATTGGACGGTCGCAGTCTCGAACGTAAGCCTGTCTCTCGCTCGAAGAGAATGTGCGATATATAAGCAACTAAGCTGACTCGCCATTCGGTAGTTTTTTAACTGCGCCGCAGACGCACACTTGTACGACATGGAATTACCGGTTAGTAAACAATTCAATTGCTCTCATTGCACTTACCACGACTGCAGTCTTTTTTTTCTTTGCCTCTAAAGTAGTCGATCTTGTGTAACTAACTTCTTATATAATACTTCCTGTTTTTACATTAGGTGTTACGTCGGTAACGGAAAAAAATGATTACAGTTGACAATAATTATAGTTGCAGATTTATCAGTGCAACTCTTGCATCAACTGTTACGTATTGTATACCATCATCATCATCAATTGATGAGATTTGTGCCAATAATCCATTGCTGAGACCCAGATCTCTCTGTAAGACGGACTGGGTCGTAATCCACCACGTGGGCGCAGTACGGGTTGGGGGAAGTAATTTTATCAAAAAAAAAAAAAAAAAAATTGGTCCCGCGGCTTTCCTCACCATTTGTTCACCGTTTTGAAAGCAGTAGTGATGAAATTATTTACACAAAGAACCTGCCTGGGTTTGAACCCACGACCATTGCTCAATGTGTGCCCGGTTGGCAGTAAATAGGTTCGCATTTACATGGGACTAGGGCAAAATGTAGGTAACACCTATCCAACTCTTCAAGGAAGGGCTTGACGTTATATTATACTACATTCATTACATAAGTATGATGCCAATAGCTTTCATTAGTGCAGGTTAAACTACTTTCGGGACAAGATATTTTGTGATCCTAATCAAGAAGTGCGCATTATTTACTACATCGAGTACCATTGAGAAAAATTGCACTTTAAAAAAATAGGCTTTTTCTTTTTGTATTTACCGATTTTTCTTTTCTTTCAGAAATTAATAATACTGCTGTGCTGCTCGTATTATGGGTTTGCATCACACCATTCACAACACGTGCAAACGATACCTATCGAAAACTATGAAACTGAATTGCAAGATCTCGGTGATCACGTCGAAAAACATGAAACCCCCGTCAGAGTGATAAAAATCACGAAAACTGTAGCTGTCAAGGTACCAGTGCCATACCCAGTGAAAGTGATCCAAAAAGTGCCCTATCCCGTTCACATTAACAAGCCTTACCCAGTACCCGTGCCACACATAGTTAAGGTTCCCCATGTTGAATCTCCTCCGGAAGTGCACGGACACGAAGCGCTCGGTAGTCAAGGAAGCCAGAGCTACTATCCTGGCAATTCTTACCAGGTACAAGAAGCACATTCCCGAGACGGAGCTTCAAACGAAGACTCATACGGTCCAGAAACGCAATCCTACAACGGTGGAAATTCGGGTCACAGCCAAAGTTTTGCACCTTACAGTGATGAATATTCTTCGGAGGGATCCTCTGGTAATTCTTACGGAGCACCGTCAAGCAGCTATTATGGAAATGCCGGCGGAAATGATGCAGAATCTTTTGAATCCAAAAATTATGATCAAGCTGTACAAGATTACCTTCATAAAATGAACCCAAGCGGAGATAGCGCTGGGCTTAAAACTTTTAACTACAATTAAATCAGTTTTTATATAATACTTTGTAGGAACGTACCTGACTGGATTGTTTATATAATAGTTTACGTTTATTTCTTGTACATAAATAGTTTTTGTGTTGTAAGTGTGACTCGTATGAGCAGCTTGTTCAAACGGTAATGTAAGTTGTTAACTTAGTCTATTTTTGTTATTTTATTGTTGTTGCTAGATGTGTATAGCGTGTTGATTTTCAATAAATTATTACAAATAAATAATATCGAATTCCATTTATTTTTCACTATCATAAATCATTATTATCATCACATCTAATAAAAATGTTTTAAAAATACATACATTCATACATTAACTCACGCCTTGTTCCCGTAGGGGTAGGCAGAAGCTACAGAACGCCACCTGCTAAGATCCTTACAGTTTAATCTACCTTTAAAACTGTTACCCTACAAGGACTTATGCAAAGACAGCGTATAATCGTATCAAATACATTATTTTATAATATTAATCATCTTATAAACATTAATTAGGCAGCTAGCTTAAAATTGATTGAATGCAAAAGGTAATTACCTACTAAATGTGTATCGTCGGTGTAGTCCTTTTGTTCGTAAAAAATGTAACAAGTTGCAATGATTAAGTTGTATAATTCCTTATATCGTTACACCGTCAAACACATACAAATCTATTTATTTTCTTGTAAAAATAAGAACTAAATGTTATCTTAGATAAATACCTATATTAACTTAGGTTTACGTAACGTATGTATAATATTATCTATTTATCTGCAAAACGCAATGAAAACACAACGGGTACACAAATCAAAGAAAAAAGATTACGAAACTAAGTTTCAACATTTGATTTGCAACATAATAAAATTAATATCAAAACGTAACAAAAATAGAACTTAAAAATTTAATTTAATACGGAGAAAAAAGATTCACGCATTTTTCTGAATTTTCTGCGTCCAAACTACCGCATTGTTTTGTTAACGTAGGATCGACTTTAATTGGTTTAACGGGTCGCACCACCTCGGGTTTCTCATCCTCGTCCGACACGTACATCCGAGTTAGGTCGGAAGCGACTGATGCCGTCTCGCAGGCACTGGGAACAATTCAAAAATTATTTACTAACGTAACCACTCGACACTATGTGTTGTTTGGATTATATAGTAGTGTTACTGCATTACGTAACATAACTGAAAGTTAATGAAGTCTACGGAACTAAACATGTCGCCAAACATTTTTTAAAGAATGTAGATAAGAAAGTAGATAAGTAAAAAAATAAAATTCTTATCATACCTATAATGTTCGGAGTCCGGGACGGGCAAATTAAAGTGTGTGGTTTCTTGTTTGATGGTCATGATGGTAGGCACCATGAGCACAGCGCTGGGGAATGGGACACTGGCGGCCGGCGCCGACACCGCCGCGTCCTTCACGGGCAGTTGCATAACGATATCCGACGCAGCGTCTTCGTCGTTCTTAATAATAGTACTAAAATAAAAATAACACGTTTTTTAAGTAGTGACTTGTCACCGCTGTGTGATTTAAAAGGAGAATGATATGATACAAAAAAATAAATACAGGGTGTGCCCCAATGAGTGTTTAAACGGAGACAGCTTTGCATTCCTTGTAGCGACCACGCTAATTAGGTACTTCTTTTGTGCGTAGATTTATAAGTTTAGAGTTTTGCGTTGGTAAATCTTATTCGCGAATGAAATTAATGTTATTTGCATAGTTTTACAATATACAGGATCACATTAAATGAGTTATCGGATGAGGTATGTGATGGATATCGAAATCTAAAAGAGAAAACAGAAATAATAATAAAAAGCTGCTGTAGTTGTGTACTTGATATTATGAGTTGAGTAAATGTGTTCTTTTTGTTTTGTTGTGTTAAGATATCGATATCCAACGCGATAACCGGTTTATAAAAATAAACCGGTTAAAGTGAAATCTCTGTTACTTCTTATTGAGAAATAAGTTCACTACCACGTTGGTCCACTGGCCGCAAGCGCTACTGTTGAGCATGAGGTCCTGGGTTCGATAATTTCATCCAGAATTGCTAAGAACCAGCCCAGAGTCTGGAGTTGTGCCCGGTTGACGACAGGCTCGCCCCCTAATTTATGGGATTTTAACATAACTGGCGAAATGTGGGTGCACACCTCTGCCTGACCCATCGGGGATTCCAGGCGTGATGTTGTTATAATGCACATAAATTTACTTGCAGGGCGGGGGGACTCACTCTATCCATTAATTTAACCTGTTGCTGTTACTATTGTAAATGTTTCGGAATATTCATGCTTCATGCTAAATAACCGCACAAAACCAAAACCAAACCCGCACAAAACCGGTCGAAGTGGCGGAGGTTGGGGGAGGTCAATGTCCAGCAGTGGACGTCTTTCGGCTGAAATGATGATGATGATGCAAAATAAAAAGTTATTTAAATTATTTCTTAAAAGCATATTCTCTTTACCTTCCCAAGTTGAGGGCTATTTTGTACTCTTGTGATTTTTGGACAACTTCCAACCAGTTGTTCTTATCGACATCACTACTATCCGAGTTAAACGAAGAGCCAGGCCTGAAAAAGAATTTTAAATATTAAGATAAAGAAAACGCAATGAAAAAGTTTACTTTTGAGTATCTTTACGAATAATAAGTCTCGACTTCTTGCACATTTTTGCGAAAGGAATGCTACAAACAACAAAAGTTTAAATTGAGTCATTCATAATTCCACTAAACCAGCAACTACTAAATTAAATTAAAATGTACAAATAAGAAGATGCTTAATTCTCGAAACACGACCGTTTCGTGCTGAGCGGATGATTAGGTAAAGTCAAACGCACATTAAGAGTAGTAGTTGTACTACGAAAACCGCCCTTACTACCACGCCATAAGGGCACTGTCAATATAAAATCATTTTCATGCATGTGTTCCACAATAATGATTGCTAGAAGTAAACAAATGAATATAGGACAATTGTACTCACATTGGTGTAAAGTTAACCATAGTGGCAAGGTGCTTCTGTTTGTGT
This sequence comes from Aporophyla lueneburgensis, assembly GCA_932294355.1. Lineage (NCBI taxonomy): Eukaryota > Metazoa > Arthropoda > Insecta > Lepidoptera > Noctuidae > Aporophyla > Aporophyla lueneburgensis. The sequence continues at coordinate 16,244,658 of OW028747.1, forward strand.
ATTTGATAGACATTTTCTGGACTCTCTATCATAGTGATATCTTTTGCGATATCAGGCAACTGTAGTAAAGTTTCTTGTTGCGTTGACTTCGAAATGCTCTTGTCCGATATATCATTAAGGGAGAACTTAAGTTTAGCTGCAAAATACATTAAAATGTCATAACTATGTTACTATTAAAACACATAAAATACATTAGTCACTAGGTAGATTTAAATTTAGCTTGCTTATGGAAATGTTTTACTCGATATTAATAAGGATTTTATGTCACAAAATACAGAATAAAGGATGCTGAGCTACGAATGCAGTAACTTACATTTATCTATCGGCGAAATTTTTCCCGCTACATCATACAGAAAATCAGCAGACCAGAACTGAGGTACCCGAATGAACACTTTCCCGGAATCCACAGGCATATGGAATCCCAACTTATGCAGTAGCTGCAGAAACTTCAGATCCTTACAAATGGATGCTTGCTTGCAGTTCCACGGGACCAGTGGTACAGATTGATTGAGAACTAAAAACAAACATTCATAAAATCTACTTAATAGAATTAATTCACTGTCAACACAAAAAAACCCTGACCCGCTGAGTCTTGAAGCACAAGAGTTCCTTATATCCTAAGGTGATATAAGGAAGGATGTTTGATAATGTGTCCCCTAAAGGGGTCAAATTAGGGATGATATTTTGTATAGTAGTCCGTCAGGTTTGCGCGGAGGAGAATCCCATCAGGTATATAGCTTTTTATTAAAAAAAATATGCGTAGTAAATGCCCTCAAAATTAATTATAACAACCATCAATTGGACAAGGACCGAATGATAAAATAGCACACACGATAGATTGTAGATTATAAATTCATCGCAATCGCAACGATCTCGCTGGGTTGTTGTTTGTTGTGCGATGCGTTGGTTGGTGAAACCACGCTCATTTTAAAAATATTCTTGAGAATAGTCATTATCAATTTAATGTATAGCAATACAATATTTAAATACTAAAGTGACGCTGTCTGTACCAAATTCCAAATTGATTGAACAAGTGAAAGTGCAATAAATTATATCCATTGCATGGTAGAGATCCCTAAACCGATCTTCAAAGACTGAACAGATTTTCATGAATCATAGATATGAACCACACTGATTAACCCTTAATATACCAGAATGTGGATCGTAGAGACACAATAGCTTTTAAATTGTTACTGTAATTAAACGAACTTTCTAATGAAGAAACCAGATCGGATATCAATGATTCAATATGTTGCTACAGAGTTAAATCCAAAAATAACACTTACGAAGGGAGTGATATGAGACCGGAGACAGTATATGTAAATCATTCGATTTTTTCAATGTGTTTAATTTTGTTTCATTATCATTTGTGGTATATTCACTTTCACTTTTTCTGGATAATTTATCCAAGTATATTTTAGCAAAACAAGTTTCCAACAATACTTTTTGCACCCAATCTAAAAACTTTGACTTTCCATCTTGTGTCAGCTGTTCACAAAGCTTATTAATTTCGTCATCTCTCATCTCTTTCATAATCTGTACTGTTTTGATATTTCTGTCGGTCTCCCCTTTCACATATTTATCGTATTCTTCTTTGTTTATCAGGTTCTGCGTATAAAGCTCCTTGATAACGGAATCTCTCGATTTAATGATACCATCTTCCTTATACAGGGTTATGATTTCGCCGACTACATCAGGTAGAGCACTACACTGCATATAATTCCAATTTAACGATGATAGTTCATCTTCCGTCCACCTGCAAGCATTATACAATAATATGAAGTTATTATGTAAATGCAATAAGTTCTAAAAGTTATGTGAGTGAACAATCACTGCACAGTTTATAAAAATATTTAGAAAGAAGACATAATTTTACCTCGCTTCCACCTTTTCTTTGGAGGAGCAGCTTGCACTACTGTCCGCAGGAATTTTCTTGACCACAGCAGCTTCCTCAGTGGTTTCAGGTTTGGTTTGTGTCGCTGGAGTGACATCATCGAAATTCTCAATTTCAAGACGAAAGTTCGGTGTACTTTGTAGAGAATGAGGTTTCTTGATGAATGTGTTTATCACATACTCAATAAGATCGGACCAATCCTAAAACACATAATGAAACACGTCAAAACCAGCGAGTGTGAAGTAAGACTTGCTTGCAAGGTCGTAAGACACGGACTACCGTTCCACTTAATTTGAACCTCCAACTCTATTTTGCAAGATTTAAATGTAGCTATATGTACTAGCTCATTATTTGTACGTACTTGAAAGTTGAGCTTTTTAACACAAAAGGAGTTAAAAATGCGTCGATCCTTAATGTAAAATTCAGTCAACTTCACCTCTATAATATTTTATTAGGCTACTATCGGTCTCTATATTCATCAGCAAAAAATATGTTACAAAACTTACGTCACAAATCTCGAATTCTGTTTTCCAAATGGTAGTAAATGTCTTCAGAATCTTTGGCTGGAATAACGTGATCAAGCTTTCAAGCTCTCCCCCCACATGATGCATCAGTGTGAATATACAGTCGTTGACGAACTCTCCGTTAGCGGTGTAGTCCTCCAGCAGCAACCCGTACTGGTACATTATTTCAGACGTAGCAAACCTATTGGAAATTATATCTTGTGATAATAATAATTAAGTTTATCTTATTTGTCTTAGAAAAAATTCATAACAGGTTTTGTATACCCCTAAATGCTATGTAAACAATAGTGAACTAGCCAAGCAAAGTTAGTTAAATGTATATTGGTACCACTACATAAGCTTTCTCTACCAAATGAAGAATTTTCAAAAACGATCCACAAATGCATAAAAAATACACACACGACCATAAAACTTATGTAGAAATCGGTTAAAATAGAATACATACTGTCTGATATGATCAACCATATTCGTGGAACCATTATATTCTGGCAATTTCATAGCACCGTCCAAGAACAACAGCAATATGTGGTTTGTGACTATGATATCCTGAAACACAGCATAACAAAAACATATATTATCATTACAATATCATACAAAGGGGTAACGGAGAGATAGCTTATGGCTTGCCCTAGTCTGTGAGTGCAAAAAGCCAACTGCTGAAACAGTTTAGTTGATTGTACCTGTAGATATTGTTTCGAGTGATACTTGGGGTTGTAATGACGCAATAGCAGCACGAGAAGTGATCTGAGCTCTTCGGTCTCACACATTTTAAGTTGTAACTTGAGAAGTACGTCTTTATTCTCGTTGCATACGTGTGGTAGCTTTTTGTACACATCAATAGCTTGTATTATTTCCCTTATGGCCGTAACAACCTGAAAACAGATAAAGGTTGCATTGTTATAGATTTCGTTTTATGAAGTAACGCCTGATTTAATTCGCTAGATTTAAACGAGGTACATGAAATAAGGTTAACACCATCCAAAAATGTCAGGGGAACTTATGAATAAAATTAAATGCTAAATATTGAAGAGCAGGACATATTTTAAGGGCTATTATAAAAATATTCACATGCAATAGAAGGTTATCTGATATAAAATAATTAAAATTTCAAAATGATCTTGGAGTTCCGTCGCTAATTAAACGATCAAATTGTTAACTCATCGAAATTACGTAATCAACATTGTTATGATGTCGCTGACTGGTATATACACATTATTAATTAATATTTGAGTAAGTTTGCTCACTTACCAAATGAAGTCGCCTAATGTTAGGCTTTAGATCATTACCATCGAGTTTGATGGCCAATTCAAACTGTTCACATAGGTTGACCCCCTCTGCAGTCAAGTACGACACGATATCAATAGACAGAACTGAGCGAACATTCTCCAGGTCAAGTTCGATTTGCGTCGCGAACTTCAGAAAGTAAGTGACCAGCCAGAAGAAGTGCGAGGTGTCTATTTCTAGTTGAAGATTAGACAGAATTTGGTTATGTAGTGTCTGGACTAGTGAATTATATCCTTTCAAAAGGAAATCTACAGTGAACTCTTTTAGAATGTTAGAGATGTCATCATCTGTCGGTGTCTTGTGTGATAATCCTTGCACGTTAAGTCTGGAATAGTAAATATCAGTATAACTACATGTTCAATAAGTGCCGAACTTATTTACAGTTATATACAATGTCCATCTTCGAAGGAACTTACATGTTAGATTTGCCTCTCTTAGCAATTTTCTTCCGCTTCCGATCGTGCATGGAGATGCCTTGGTGTTGCACGCGCGCCTTGGTGTTTACCCTCTGCTTGGGGTTGTGCGGCTTCTGATGGACAGGTTTCTTTGATGGTAACTCATCCTCATTGCTTGATGTAGAAATGGACTCTTGATTTTCGATTTGTGTCCCATAACCGCAATCAGAAGTTTCAGAAATGACAGGTTTCTTTTCATTGTTTCCAGAAGACTGACCATGACTGTTTCGGTTAGACTGTACACCACTGCTGCACGACATCGCTATGCCCTTTAAATTTAAATTAATTTAATTTTTAAATTAATTGTCAATAACATAACTAAATTGAATAAGTACCAATGAAAAACTATTAAAAATTCAACATACATTATCGGAGTGCAGTATATTATTGTTAGGACTTTCCAAAGAGTTATTTTTCTGTTCTGCATAGGACCCTTTTTCTTCAGGTGTAGGGAACGGTGGATTACCATTCTCACTAGTGTTGTTCATTTGAGAGGATGCATCCCAATCCTTATTTAGAGAATTGTGATCATCGTTGCTCTTGCCGCTGCCACCCGTATCTGATGAGTCCGACGTCGGTTCAGAGGTACACATTGGCGAAGAGTCACTACCTGTAATGAACACGTATTTTTGTCTGAATATCAAAATATTCAGAAAGCGAAGTGAGCCTTCTGAGACTGAGCGACAAATTAATTTAATGAAAGCAAATTTCGTTACAATTATTTTTTTATCGTATGCAATTAATTACATCCAATACTGCCCCAAAAATAAAATACGAAAAACTTATGTTTTATTTACGGGGTGATGTGATGAAAATATTTAAAAAAAATGCCCGGTAGGTTTTTGTAAGTAGTGTCTAACTGCGAACCAGAAGTAGGTAGGTACTTGTATAATAACGGATAGTTGACGCTAATTGCTGTTTATGCTATAGGGATAAGGTTATTAGTACTTGTTATCTAGCAATGATTTCTTTGAAAATCTAGTCACGTAAGCCCTAACAGAGGAACAGCCGAGTAGGAAAGAGTAGATTAAATATTTAAAAAAAAAACCTCTGTCTGGTGGAGAAGTATTACTCTCATTGTCTTCTGAACTTTCACATAAAGAGGCTTCTATCCACACATTGAGAAGTTTGTGCAGGTTGACAACATGTTGGTCTTTGTACAGCAATGCTATTAATTGAACCATTGTAACTGCCCATTTATTCTGGAAGAAAAACGTAATACAAAACACACATCACGACTCTTAAAACTATTTCGCACTATTGCGTCTATACGCATTAAGTCTAAAACAGATGAATAGAAATTAAATATCGCATTCATTTCACGTAAAATAAAATTTAAATAAGTTTACCTTATATACGAATATATAATATAGCTTTGCATCACTTACCGCATCAGGAATAATCATTAACTTAATGAGAATTTTATCAACACTTTGACTAAATATGTTCCACAATATTTGATTCTGTATAGCGTGAGGAGGCCCATTGTAGATTAGACTACTAGGCTCCTCCGGTATGTGAAGAATGTTCCGCAGTAACAAAAGGCTGTTACTTATATTTGTGCATTGGTTGGATGTTAACTTTGCTTTTTGTTCGCAATCAACATTTTTCTTTAAAAAGTCTATAATTACTTTAGTCGCACGCTGATCCGTAAAAGCTACTTTAGTAGAGGAAAGCAGATTATTTATTTCGAATATTGTATGTCTTCCAAAATCATTTCTGGAAATTACTTCAACGGATAGCAAACATTCTATTGGAATTGTCAAGTTTACTAGTATTCTAATTAACAGCTCTATCGTTGCATCTCCTTTAGTGTGAATTAACAGCGGTATTAGATCTTTCTTGATATTTTGCCCAAAGCTAATACTTCTACGAAATGTACGCAAGTATTTATCTTCTGTCAGGATATTGTGAAGAATTGTCTCCAAAGCAGCTAAAACGTACAAAAAACACGGATTATCAGTTTGTGTGCTAAAGTAGATATTAAACAGTTGAACTCAAGCAACAGTAAGAAAAAAAATACCATTGCAGTTTTCGTTCACGTGATATCCATCTGGATGCAGAAATCCAAGGTTGCTGAATGTGCTATGAATTTGTGGACTTCGAAGGACCCATTCCATCATGTATCTGTAACAATATAAATTATTGTAAGTATTTTAATGTTACCTGTAATTTAATCAGGCCCTACTTCACTGCAAGACCTAGGGCTCAAAGAGACAAACCGAGCACAGAACACAAATTGCCACATTTACGCGCGACCATTGCTTTTGGTTAGGACTCGGGATAATAGTGGTGCCATAATTGGTGATAGTGATGCACCCGAAACAACCATAACACTGCTTTCCAAGTTTTGTATTCGCAAATTAATGCATTGGCACATATTAAGTGAGCTATTAACTTCCTAGAACGTCTTTCTTACAGGAGTTGCAAAATTTTCAAAAAATATTATTTCGGTACGTTTTTCAATTTATGTCCTCGACGATAACGAATATAAAAAAAATAATGATAATAACGGCGATGCGTCTGTGCCCGTCAATTGTTTTAATGACTGGCACACGACCATTCGCCCCAGTTTGAACAGCCTCCATACAAGTCAGTTGACACAATTTCTTTCCGTATCCCACGAGACTCGGATCAATTTGGCCAGAACTTGCGTACTCTATTCCCCCCAGACAGAATCCCCTCAGAGGAGAAAACTGAAACCTAATGTAAATAATAAAAATAAAAAGCCGCCTTTTCATTTGGAACTTATTCCACTAGGCATTGTCACTCATTTTCTCTCAGATTCGTCTTGACACTTCTGACGAGGAGTCAGGGCACGACGAATCGAATAATGTTACCTCATTTGTTAAAAACTACCACTGACTTTCTAACACAACTAAGTTAGGTACTTATTATATGTTTAAAGCTAAAACGTCTTCATAATATTCTCAATAATTTTATTGCAAAAAAAAAGTTGATAAATGATAAATTACTTTTCCAATAGCCACCGTTAGATAGGTACTTACACGTTTTTCCTGCTTCCACCTCAACCTAATTCTTTAGATATGAGGGGAAATCCTACAAAATGGTTAACACCCTAAACTTATTTTGCGCTTTGTATTACTTTTTGGAAGTGGATTTGTTTTTCTCGCAAAAAGTTTTACAATGAAACTTTTCACAATTAACACAAATTCTTAAAGGTCATACCTCGAAAATAAAATACCCTTCTTCTGAGGTAGTTGGGTATAATGTAACAATCCAAGATTCCACTGTACGTACTGTACTGCTTTGCAAGCAGCTTGAGCAGGCTGACAACTGCTAAGTAATTGAAACCAGTAGCTTAATAGATATAATTAAATAGGTACGAGCAGCACGGCTATGTCGCAGGGTAAATCACAGGAGACTGGTGAGGGAGAGCGCCTCTCGATAGTTTCGCGAAAAAAACTTTCCCACTTCATAGAAAAGTAAGTACTTGCATACACTATAAAATCAAAATACGGTAGTCAATTGAACTAGTAAAATATTGCGCAACTGCATTCTTAGGTGTGCAACAGGCAATTGATCATTAACCTATGGCATTATCGCCTACTCTTACAAACCAAATTTTACTTTGCTCAGGTAACAGAGACTACAGAATTTAGATATAATGGAGAGGACGATTAAATAACTTCGGATTTTATGACATCAGACCAGGGGACCGCAAGGGTCTGTCCTAGGCCCCCTCTCGCTAATCTAAATTTAAGAAAAAAATATACTACTATTCTACAAATCGTCCATGCAGATTAATCTAGACTATTAGAGATGAAAATTGTACAAAATTTTTCTAAAATCTGTTTTATAGATACTGATGATGTTATCATGTGCAGCGACATCTTTCCGTACCTACCATACATCTACGCCAATATTTATTGTAAATACTTACTGCTCATGGGTGAATATAATTAGTAGCAGGTACAAATTGCCATTGAGTGTCCGAATGCAAACACAACACACAACAAGAACAAAGTACTTTTATAAAAAATATCTAATAAATCTATGAGCAGTTTGCCTTGGTTTTTGGGTAAACACCAGGTTCTTTATGATATTTGCTTTCAAATTTAAGCATAAAAACTTTCTATAAACGGGTTAATTACTCCTTGAATTGAGATATCAATCAATACTAGGTGTAACCCGCACGTGAACCAAACAACGTTCGTTATCCAAAGCGCCAATAGCACAGCCAATAGTAGGTCACGCTCACGCGGTCGCGTGTACACTGCACGTGCGTGAACGTCGTCAACTCAGCGAGGTGCCTACTCCTCCCACTCCCCCGTGCCTCGGTGACGTCCGTTTGCTGTTATATAAACAACGCCACGGCCCTCGAAGAACAATGAACGGCGAAAATTACTTCGATTCCATCGAAGTTTTTTCATGGTACCGCAACGTTAATTTCTGCTCTCTAGAAATCTCTACAAACATTAATATTTTAACTTTGTTGTCCATATCCATAACATTTGTTAATTTTGGATGGTACCTACCTAATACCTGATGTTGCCCATTACTTATGTCTCATGTATTGTGTACTAGCTTTTGCCCGCGGCTTCGCCCGCGTGTATGTCGGAAATTATCGCAAGAGGACGTACTACCGCGGTAAGAATGTATGAATCCATGTTATACATACATAAAATTACGCCTTTTTCCCATGGGGGTAGGCAGAAACTACGGAACGCCACCTGATACGATCCTTACATATCTTGTGTGTTTGATGTACTTAAAATAAAACTAATAGTATTCAGAGTAAGAAGACTGCGACATAGGGCTGGATTGAATTGAATATAAGTCTTACTGGTTTTTATTAACGCTCCTATTCTACCTATACAGACACTCAATTATTTACCAGACACCAAATTAAACATAGTTATAAGAATAGTACTTTTGCCAGTGGCTTCGCCCGTAGGTTTCAGAAAATATCACTCGGAAACCTACTACCGGGATAAAGTATCCTATGTATATGGTAAGTATCCAGGATAACCAAAAATCCAAATCCATCCAAAAATCTAAACATCTAAGCCATATTTCGCGGTCTCTTACTTGGAATAATACAATTAGGTTTATTTTGAGTACTTCGAACACACATGATATTCGCATTTACTATGAAGCCAAAGTTAATATGAATTACAATATTCGACCGCTACCAACCGGGACGGCCGGACGCGGGAAGGCCCGCTAGCCGCTCTGCGGCGATTTTATTATAATCTCTGATATCTTCTAAAATATTAATTTTAATGATATGCTGTAAAGGGCAATTTTGATCTACATGAAATGCACAATTTATTTAAGGTACTTAATTGCATAAGGATTAATGCTGTATTGCTTAAAATCGCATTCATAAATAAGCCATTATTTCTCGTAAAAAGTAAAGGATAAAAATGGTTATTATGGGTTATCCCTAAGAGTTAGACATATACCATCGCGGACTTTTTTGTAGAACTTTTTAAGGTGTACAATACTGTAGTACATTATTTTGAGCTATTTCGTAGGGTTCAGCCAGCGTTCGCAATGTAAGCGCAAAAAAATGTGTTTATTTATGACATCACATTAGAAACCTCTAAAATTATCAGCGTTTCTTTACTATATTATGCATGTTATATACATATAAACCTTCCTCTTGAATCACTCTATCTATTAAAAAAACCTGCATCAAAATCCGTTGCGTACTTTTAAAGATATAAGCATACATAGGGACAGACAGACAGCGAAGTGACTTTATTTTATAATATGTAAAGATAAAGATATTCATTATTGGAAATCCTAACTAAATTAATTAAATTTTATTGGTGAAATTTAACATAATTATTTACGGGGAGTAAGTATATTATTATTCATCAATATATTGTATCAAGGACTATGAATCCAAAACTGGATAGTAGTAATTGTAGTAAGTTTAGTCTAATATCGTATTGTGGACCGTAACCTTTCCGTAGTTATCGTGTCAGTCTATCTGACCGCTTAGTTTCACTTCTTCTAAACAACACACTAGATTTTAATTTGATTTCATAAATTTTCTAAGTGATAATTTCGATAATTTATTAGTCAAGGTCAAGGTCATAATGCATGAATAATTAATTGAGACTAGCTTTGCCAAAATAAAAGTATCCTCATTCCTAACTCAGGTCCAGGCCTTTCATCCAAATCCGTTCAGCCGTAAAGGCGTAAAAATTTAACAGACACGAGTTAAGTTTCGCATGTATAAAATATGTACATATATTAGTTCCACTGCGTGGACTTCAGAATGGAATAGACGACACTGTACAATTTTATTTTTCCGCCATAAGTTTTAGGCACTCAAGAGTATCAAGTCAGACAAATCCCAATCCGTTTTTCATATTTACAATTTACTAGCTTTTGCTGGCAAAAGCTAGTAAATTGTCCTCTGGAGGCTTCGCCCGCGTAGAGATCGGTAATTATCCCACTGGAACGTGCCTACTACCGGGATAGAAAGTACCCTGTGTTAATCCAGGTTATAAACTGTGTGTCAATTTTCATCTAAATTCATTCAGCCCAACAAACACCCAAACTTTCACATTAATCATATAGCATTACTTTTATTTTCGCGCGCGTACTTTTTATTTTGCGATGACTCCTAATAATCCTTTAAAACATATGGTGTAAAGGATTATCATAATGACCATGAAATGCAGGTAACTACTAACTAACGTATTTAAGTTGATATGGATGAATACTACATCCGTCTAATAGCTTTCCAATTACCGCTGTGTACATGACCATTTTTATGGAAGTTAGAATGAGTATTGTAAGCTATCTTTAAAAGATAGATATATTATGCCATCTCGGACTTTTCTGTAGAAGTGTAGACCTATAATAGAAGAATATCTCATAACACATTGTTTTGTTATATGTCAAAGGGATTAGGCAGCGTTTTCGATGAAAGCTCTCAGGCGGCTTTACTTATTCAGACAATTTCAACAACTATCGTCATATTTAACCAATTTACACAAAACCTTAAAAAATATACACCTAAATCTTCTTCGTGAATCACTCTGTCTAATGGTGAACACCGCATTAAAATCTGTTTAGTATTTTATGAGCTTTTCGCGGACAGACAGACGCGGCGCACAGTGGAACGAATGTATGGGAGCGGTTGGACGTAGACATGTCCGAAAAATAAGAGTAAAATTATGACAAACTAATGATGCCATCTTATTCGATTACTTAATGCCTTCATAAATTGTGGTGATGAATTTCTTCATAACTCCCATATTTCGGGAGTAATTTGAGAAAATGTGAAATTTTACTATGAAAATGAGTGTATCGAGCTCTCTCCCTCCTGATTCCGGGCTTGTTTCAAGTAGCGGTCTCTAATATCGTAATGCTATTACTAAGAGCTATATTTAATACTAAGACACATAGTGCGCCAAATGTGCACTTCCTGGGATAAAAGGAAATGAAAATTTAAAAAAAAAACGTTTTTTCCCCATTTGTATTTACTTTAAACCGCAGACAGACTTATTAAGAGGTCTATAAATATATTATATATATACAGAAATATATATTAACAAAAATATTCACAAGAACTGATGAGAGTATGACTTTTAAGTAAGTTGATAATAAATTACCTAGTTTCATTAAAAGTACAATAAATAATTAAGATGTAAGCTCTAATTTACTAAGTTACACATTTTAAAACAATAACATCATTTAATTATCTTCGTCATCATCATCATCATCATCAATTAATTCAAATTCAGAATCGATGTCCGCTAAATCATTTATGTTAACAAATTCGAAATCACTTTTCTCAGAATCCGTAAGCTCATAAAATTCCTTAAAAGAAGATTTTTTTACAAACTTATTTCCTTTTGGACGGATACTTGTAACAAGTGGATCAGAAGACAGTAAAAGATTGTGCATAATATCTTCATTGCATGAGATACTGCTATGCTTTCGAGAATGCCCCTCTCTATATTTTCTAAAATCTTTATTTCTAGCCTCAGATGCCTCTTCGGATAGAAAACCAATGGGCACAATTGACATGTTCTGAACTATGTCTGGCCCATGCATTAAAATTTTATGAAGTGAAGAAGGCATATAATACCATGGGTATAACTCCACGTAAAGCTTAGCAGTATCAAAGCAGAACTCTCGGAATTTAGTTACGTTGATCTTCTCTCCTGATGAAATACACTGCAAGATCACACAGATTTTTCTTAAAAGCATAGCATCTATTCCGGTCAGTTCAGCAGATTTAGTGTAGTTTTCAAAAAATCTCCTTGCCGAGTTGCCATTGTTGGTGGATCCACTGCCTTGTTTCACAACATCGAGAAGTAAGCCCGTTTCTCTTCTTACAGCCTCTTGAACTCTTTTCTGCCTGTCATCAACTTGCCTTTTTGCTATATCACCCCTTACTTGCCATGATTTTATGTCTAATTTGTAGGAAATGTGTAATAAGCATTCCATTGAGCGAATCCAAGCGTGAAGGGTGCTTAAGCTATATTTATACATGTCCTCGTTTGCGTGTTTATCTTTGATTAACTCTAAATTATTCATTTCTTTAGGACAAGCCTTGCATATGTCACACACTGAAGCTGCTGTATTGGATATAATGGAATGAATTTTACCATCAATCATTGTCAACAGCAGTTGGTGTTTGACACTAATTCCATCAGTGATGGTGGATGGAGTTAAGGCTTCAATCTCTGCTTCGATTTCAGCCATCTCTCTCTGCACATTTTCTTTGGTTTCCTTTATAAACTTAAACAATATTGGCCGGCAAAATGAAGCGGAAGATGGTCGCTCGTTTTCCCAAATTGTTACACCTTTTGAGACGAGCCGCAGTGGTACAAGACTAATCATAAAATTACTAGCAAGATCGATTTGCTCATCTTCACTCGTCCTTTGATGATAAATGCTTTGGCTAGATGATCCGTCAAAACCCCATTTGCTGGTCAATACGAGCTGTTGATTGGGATCAACAGGGGTTTCTAACGACCTAATAAGTCTTCTTGAGGTTAAATCCATCAAGGCTTGTAATTTGATTTTTGCAGAGCTCTCTGTAACTGTGAGATCTTCTTTGGCCGGATAGCACTTAATTTTTTCTTTAACCAACATGTAGTAACTCGGGTATTGAAGAGCTCCTTCTTGAGTGTTGAAATCCCGAAGAGTGTTATAGCGCCATTTCGATAAGTTCATCGATACATAAAGAGCCAATGCCTTCAAAGGGGATATTTCCCGTACCTGAATTGATTTACCTTCAATGAAGGCTTTGATTTTTGAGGCCTCTTCTGGATTCTCCGTCAAGTATTTCATAACATAAGCTGTATCGCTTTGTCCTGCCTTTTGAAGCGCCCTTTCGGCCGAAAACATAATTTCAGCGCTGCTACTGCTGCATGAAAGACTATCTTCAGTGCGTCTTCTTTTTTGCCGGTTACTAAGGTCCTCAAAAGATTTACGAGGACTAGGATGTGTACAAGTTGAAGCATCAGATTTAGCAGGAGAAATTATGGGCTCGATGACGTCACTTATATTTTCTGTAGAAGGTTCCATATTTTCATTCTGTAATTCCGGCCATTGAATTGCAGCCTGTAGCCAAATCTCATGTTTCTTCCGAAACTTATCTGTGCTTCTTCCAGACTGTGTCCATTTTGCATAAATGCGGTAGCAAAATCGACGACACCAGTCTTTTGAACTTGTTTCAGCACTTTCACATAACTGAACACAACTGTTATCTTTTAAAACACTGAACAAATAGTTAAAGTCGCGTAAATCTTTATGTGCGCGTGCGCATAAAGCAACGTGAATATCAAGATTTGTATTAAAATTTGGAAAATACATTGCGAGATTAGCTTGGATACAACGAGGTGTAAATCAACACTGATTTTAAAGTTACTAATAGTGACCTATTTATATAAAATCCAGGTATCCCAGGTATCCTTTGTTAAATATTGCAAGGTAATTAGTTATTGTGATAATTAGTAAATGATGCATGCTAAATTAGTGTATTAAGAGCCATTTAGTAATTAAATAATAGCAATGTTCTTATCAGTAATCATTAGTGCATCAGTTTTATATGTAAACCTTAAGTCCCTAATTATATATCCTAATTAGCTTATATCTTCTCTAATTGGCTGCTCAGAAATGTTATTGTAATAAGGTAAACCTTTAGAAAAACGGTTTTAATCAACAAAATAAACAAAAAATAAAAAAATTGTGTTATAAAATAAACATCACTCTTTATCCCAGAAAGTGCACATTTGGCGCACTATGTGTCTTAGTATTAAATATAGCTCTTAGTATTAGCATTATGATATTAGAGACCGCTACTTGAAACAAGCCCGGAATCAGGAGGGAGAGAGCTCGATACACTCATTTTCATAGTAAAATTTCACATTTTCTCAAATTACTCCCGAAATATGGGAGTTATGAAGAAATTCATCACCACAAGTTATGAAGGTATTAAGTAATCGAATAAGATGGCATCATTAGTTTGGCATAATTTTACTCTTTTTTTTCGGACATGTCTACGTCCAACCGCTCCCATACATTCGTTCCACTGTGCGGCGGGGATCTTTTTAGGGTTCCGTTGCCAAATGGCAAAAAACGGAAACCCTTATAGATTCGTCATGTCTGTCTGTCTGTCCGTCCATATGTCACTGCAGAGCAAAATTATTTTTTACCATTCAACAATTGCATGCAAGTGTTTAGCGTACGTCCAGCAGTTGACTGCGATAGGCTGAGTTGATTGACTGATACTGGTGTTTCCACGCGTGCGATTTCCATAAAATGGCATAGAGTAACTGAATGGATGTTTTGCCAATCAGTATTAGAATGCAGCGTCTATTTACACCAAGGTAATTACTGCCAGGCGATTATTGTATTCTAGTTTAGCGCTGTGTTAACAGAGTGCTTGTACCATTTTAGAATGCTTTGATTCAAGTATTAATCGTATTAGCACTGCCAAATATTTCATTCAATTTTATTAAAAGTCTTTTGAAGTCTTTTCTAAGTTACTTCGTTCGTATGTGTTTCCAAGCACTTTCTGGCACTCGATTGACCTGAAACTTGCCACACCCAAAACGTAACAAACGGCTGGCCTCAAAGCATAGCTGTCGACTGTGACTTGCCGGTCCCGAACTTCAAGGAGTATACGGCTTGTAAAAGCAACCAAGACCTCGCAAGCCTGGTGAATAATTCGGTTCCCGGAAAAAGGGCTAGAAGCAACGCTCTTTAACTGGTTCTACACCAGATTCGAAATATATCATAAAAAATGATACCATATAACAGGCATAATGCCTAGTGATTTAAAAAATAACAATTTCGACTCGATTCCCATCAGCATTTTCAGCAACTCTTTTTTATTTGGCAAAAGGTCCTTCTTCATGTCTAAAAATTCAAGTAATTTTAAAATGGCCATTTAAAAATTCAAAACTTGAGTACAGTTAAGTTTACCTTCATTTTTAACAAATACGTTTTATATTTTTCACTTTTCAGTGATGACACTAATTCGTATACTACTACTGGCCAGGTAAATAACAGTGACAGTAAGTATAAGAACATCCTCACAATACACAAAGCGGATTAAATACGTATTATTGAAGCTAGCGCAATAATCAAAGTACAGTCAATAAAACTTACATGGGACCACCGCAGAAGCATTAACTATCCAAAAAAAAAATCAATTTTGAAAATATGTATGCAATTGGGGGAGAAATTGGTAAACATATATACATAAAAAAAAATACATACAGTAGAATATAGAACATCCTCCTTTTTTTAAATTGGTTAAAAAGGGCAGAAACGAAAATATTTTTTGAAGAAGTTGACTGTTGAAAAATTAAAAGAAAAATTAGTTTTGTTGTTAAAAAAAAGATGACTGATGTTTTTGTTTTAGATATGTAATGTTTTTTCTTTTGCTTTTTAACCACACGTGTGAAATCTTATTTGTACAAGATTTTGCATAGGTGATTCTATTGTACGTCCAGGTCCTGTTTACACCAAAGCCAGTTTTGAACAGCAATTTGCGTGTGTTGAACAACAATTGTATGTGTTGTTTAAATGGTGCCAGCTGTTGCTTTGATTTAATGGTATGCCATGTATTCCATCATTATATGTTATGAATTGCATGCATTGCGGTAGGGCTTGCAAATATTCCCTTTTCTTTATACTCAAATATTCGTATTTTATATTAATATGTTTTTCAGGATTTTATTTTAAATTTTCGAATAATTAAAGAAAATAAAGGTGTTTTAATAATCATGTCTTTACTGTCTTATGAATATCAAAGAATAAACCAGTATTTTACTGCTTTATAAAAGCATTACAGGCAGTCTTAAAAAGGCCTTTAGATGCAAAAGCAATTGATACACACACAACCAACAACAATACAATCTAATATATAAAATTCTCGTGTTGCAGTATTTGTTACCAAACTCCTCCGAAACGGCTGGACCGATTTTTATGACATTTTGTGTGCATATCGGGTAGGTCTGAGAATCGGCCAACATCCATTTTTCATACCCCTAAATGATAAGGGTGACCCACCCCTAACAATTTTTTTAATTTTTTGACAAGTTTTCTATTATTATTTTATTATGATTTGGCATGGAAAAATACATACAACTCTAAATTTTCACTCTTTTTCACCCAGCAAAACAATGTTTGTCGGGTGAGCTAGTATTCTTATAAATGATTGAGTATTGTTATAATCTACACTTCTATACTAATAATAATAGAATAACCACCCAATGCAATATCAAAACCAAGAGAAGTAAAGAAATTAGGAGTTGGTGAATATGAGCTCAGGACTGGCTTAGTGAGCGGGTGTGGCATAAGCACAAGAAATATATAAGTGGAAAGCACAAGAGGAAGCCTTAGCCTTGTGTCTCAAGTACACTCTTCAAAGAAAACTGCTGTACATAAACTGGGTTTTAATTTTTTAACTGTTCTCTTTTTTTGGGAAAAAAATCTTAAAATTTATTTTAAACCCACACCTCAACATTAGCAATGTATAGGAATAAAACCATTACAGAAACCATTGTTAATGTTAAACATGTTTTTTTTTTGTACTCACTGTACACCAAATGAAAGAAATCTACCCAAATCTGCTTCCGTACATACTCCCTAATGTACCTATACAATGTATGTATTGCAATAAAAAATATTTTTATCTTACCTTTTGAACTTGTCTCATAAATAAATAATAAATAAACATTAAAAATTCAGACTGAAGAAAGGCTGAAAGATGATATGGCAAGAAGATGAGTGACTACTGTGATGTCGAATAATAGAGAAGTATGGAAAAAGACTTGTTGCGCCGATCACAATTAAATTGGGACAAGGGCAAGAGTATGATGATTATTGCCTGTATCTATTATTATCACTTTACCTTTTATGAAAAACTGCAGTCTGTCGCTCAACCGCTCGCGTGGAAGGTGCTGATTCAAATCAGGTAGTAGGATTAATATTACACCTGATAATTAAACAGCTGTCTGACTGAACCGTCTTCCTTACATTAATGTGCAGGAATCTATGATGTACACTGTGGAAGTGCCTGAAGATACAAAAATCAACTAACACTAAACCATCAGTGGATGGAGCAGAGTGCTGCACACCACACACCGGCCAGTGTCCAACTCCCAGAACTGTATTTTAAGACGCTCCACAGTAATGGTCTGTGGCCCGCACAACAAAAACACTGATACTGATCTGATTTTAAAATCAGTGGAACCAACCAACCAGGGTTGCCAACTGTAAGAAAAAATCCCTCGTACAAATGCAGCTAAAAATCTCGTATTTTGACTTTCACACCTCGTACATTTATTATGCATTGAAAACGTGCTAAAACCAAAATTAAGGCATATTGAACTACTGGATTTAGGACTTTTTACTAAATGAAATAAACTATCGCTAGTTTCAATAAAACATCACTTCCTGTTGTACTTCAAAAAATCTTTAATAAAATCAAGTAAAAAAAAACCGAAATGTGTGTTACGAAAATTTGCAAGGTAACTTAATTATCATCTCTCCAAATATTAAGTCAGGAATATCCTCTCTGTCGTCGTTTTTATGGCACTAGTTTTTACTATTTTACTAGCTTCTGTCCGCGACTTCGTCCGCGTCTTTTTGCTCAAATCGTTTGGAGCTAACAGATAATTGTGACTGTCAAATAATAAACAATTAATTTGCAATAAAATCATATAGCGACTTTAAATTGAGATGTAAGCTATCCTATCTTTCAAGTTGGATCAAACTGCACACGGTGTGCTTTTATTAAAATCGGTTAAGTAGTTTAGGAATCCATCCTGGACAAACAACGTGACGCGTTTTATATATATATATTAAGATAATGGTGATGCAAAATGTTCGTATGGCCATATCCAAATCCATTATCAAAATCTCGTACATAATTGTACGAGGTTGATAGTGCCCTCGTACCTCGTACGGAAGACCACAAATCTCGTATTTGTACGAGGAACCTCGTACGGTTGGCAACCCTGCAACCAACACACAACTTCGGTTGACAATTTGACATTCATCTGACATTTATTAAATGTGGCCATATAAAAAGTTTGACATCATGCTTTTTACGTAATCATTCTAAATGAATCATCCGATGCGCCGATTTTGAGTATATCCAATAAAAATGAGTAAAAACGAGTATTTATCCATTTCTAATAAGTCAGATATTTATCCTCCGAGTATTTATCCACCGCCCATCACTACTGGAAAGTGTTTTTAATCACACATTTGCCTGCCTAATTTTTACACTGAAAATCGTATCTATCCGGGATGTGTGAACTCACTCTCCTCAATAATGACGCTTTTTCGCGCTTTGATAATAGCGACCACCAAAATTAACAAATTGGGTCATTTTTATGGTGAAAACAAATAAATATCATCTAAACAGAGCAGTGGTGGCCCAGTAGCAGTGTAGGTCACGGGTTTGAACCCGCGCAGGCGCATAACTTTGTGTAAATGATTTCTTCACCACTGCTCTCAAAACGGTGAAGGAAAACATCGTGAGGAAACCGGCATATCTTAGAACCAACAATTTGAAGACATGTGATACCTATCAACCCACACTGGGCCTGTGTGGTAGATTACGGCCCACTCCCTCTCACAGAGAAGAGGCCTGTGTCCCAGCAGTGGGAACACTAAGGCTGATAATGATGATCATCTAAACACAGTAAATACCATGACAAAAAACATACTTACGGTTTGTGCTGCTAGCGTTACTAATGATGAAACTAGGACAATTTAATACTATCCCTTTTGTTAATATTGTTGTTTGTTATCAATCTAATGTTTTAAGTTTTTCTTATGTTTCAGATTTTTTCTTTAGTATGATAATTTAATTAACTTTTCGAGCTGGCAACACTGTTTCACAAACAATCAGGAGGTGATTGGCGGGAAAGATACAAAAAGTTTTCAATAATTTTATATTTATTAATATAATTCAAGATATGGATGAAAAACCAAATAATGTTGAAGAAATTGATGTTAACAGTTCAGATTTCTACGAAAATGTTAACATTGAAACAGCTGCTTTATTCCACGACGAGATCTATGATTTGCTACTAATTGAGAACGAATCACGAAAATTTTGAAGATGAAGAATGTGAAGATGAAACGGAAGAGAATACAACAAAAACATAAATACATATTTTAAAGTAATTACTGAAGACATTGAAGCTAAGATTCATCAGTGAAAGCAAATGTACCTATTGTTCTGAAGAAAATGCGGATATAAAACACGTTAGACTGTGAATCGTTCGCCATGCAAAGACTGTTACTTGTCAGTGAAATTAGTGATATAGCAGAACAAAACTCTTTTATGTGTTCCCCGCCACGTTCAGGAATTACTTTCCAACACAGTTTATTTCAATTCATTATTTAGATATTTACTGAATACTGTAGAAAAAATTTAATTGTTTCGGGGTTCATTAGATTGTTTTTTTTTATGTTTAACTAATATTTTGTTGTTATTAATTAGATAATTTCATCGCCTCTCAGATGTACTTAGCTCGTATGAGCGGTAAACACTTTTGATGAACTTGTTATTGTTTTATGTATTTTTATTGAGATATTTAACTAATATTTTGTTGTTATTAATGAGATAATTTCATCGCCTCTCAGATGTACTTAGCTGAGAATAAGAGTAGTATGTTTAATGATTACGACTGAAGGACATGTATCCATGGTCAGGAATAAATTAAAAAAAAAAAAAACCATCAGGAAGTGTCATTTGTTGTGGTTCTAAATTTATAAACACCAATATCCACATTATATCTATACGTGTATCATCAAGTCAGACATGACGAAGAATTTTAAGGAATTTGATAAGAACTCGTCGGATGAGGACAGTTCATCTAGCATCTTCAATGATTCCAGTGATGATGATGCGTTATCAATTAATAATGGTTAGTGTGTGGCACCTAATGTGTTATTTATTAATTGGTTATTATCAGGCCCACGTTTGATTGTGGTCAAATGGGAGCCTGTTCAGGACCTTTCTCGAAAGCGAAACTAACGAAAGATCAGATGTGGTCAACGACGGATAATTCAATGATCCAGTTTACTTTGTTTTTGTAAAATGAAGTAAAAACGGCACGATGTAACTCGTTTGCCCAGATGATAAGCACATGTTATCACATCAATTTAATTTCTAAATGAAATTATTGTTATTTATTTTATAAGTTGTGGGTTTGCTACAATGTTCCACAGTAGATTTATAGAAAAACAAACATATTGGTCATCTTCGGTGCTAAATCTTTAAGGAAGAGGTTATGTTATCTTTCCGTCCATGTACAATTTCCTTATTTACTTATGAATTAATCGAATGCATGCCAGTATGTATGTATGCTAAATACGACTGGGTTTGTACCAGAAAGAGTAATAGACAAGTCATGCAATGTTTTCAAAATAAATTGATTAGTGGTGTTGTTAAATAACACACCACATCGAATCAAATCCAAAGTCATTTATTCAAATTAGACTGAAGACCAGCAGTTTGCGAAATTCAAATTTGCTGCAAACCAGCTGTCTGGTTAGTTACCCTGGTACATCTGAAACTATGTGTGTGTGTTCTGTGTGACGTTAGACGCAAAGAATAGCACCATCCCATTTCTTCCTGTGGGTGTCATAGGTGACTAAGGGACTTACTAGAGAAAAGGCAGCAGCGTTTTCTATAAATCTTGGTATTTTATGGGCGAGTATAGCAGCAAGGGTGCTAGTGGGAAAACTGCATAGTAATAGAGTCTTATTTACAGATCCAGATGAAAATGATATGAGCGAAGATGAAACTAGTGAAAACAAAATTGAAGAGAAAGATGAAGAGGAAGAAGATGAGGATGATGTTGTGAAAGCTATAAAAGCAGAAAAAATTAAGCTCCGTGATCATCCTCCAACCATTATATGTGAAGATTTCATTGTTGATATATCGCTACATCCTTCCAAGAACTTAATAGCAATTGCCAACATTGTAGGAGATGTGCTATTGTATGAATATAACAATGAAGAGACAAAACTACTAAATACATTAGAATTACATTTAAAAGCCTGTAGAGACATAGAATTTGATGACGAGGGAACCACTTTATTCTCAACTGCCAAAGTTTGTAGTGTTTTCTCTACTAATCATCATCCTAAGTTATATAAGAACTCATTGTGTTGATTGGGAGTTTTTTAAATGACTATCCAAAAAAGGAGTGTGATGTTTTTTATGTTTCTAATAAGTCCCCAAGTTATTAAACTTGTAATTACCAAACAACCTGTACCTAACATAAAATTTGTACCCTGTGGGCTATTAATTGCTTTCACCTTAAATATTTGACTGCAATACTGTCATCATCATCTGCCTAGACTTTTCCCTACTATGTGGGGTTCGGCCTCCAGAATAACAGCAGAATATTTTACAGGGAGTGACTGCCTATCTGACCTACACAACCCAACCCAGTTCCTGGGTAACACAAATACACCCCTTAGCGAGAGTTTGTCTAGAATTTTGGGCTTCTGGCTATACGCCGCTGCTCCGATCAAGTTAAAGTCACCCTTTTCAGGGCATATTGCACCTCACTGTACACGTGCAGCCTGTGGGCTCGTTACACACGAGCGTCCTACAGCGCCCTCCGCGTCCAGTATAACAACGCATTCAGGGCTGTGTTGTGGCTGCCCCGTTTCTGCAGCGCTTCGGGCATGTTTGCGGAAGCGCGCACCGACTGTTTTCACGCCACCATGCGCAAGCGGTGCGCGTCCTTAGTGCGCAGGGTGCGGGCCAGCTCCAATACTGTTCTGGCAATGATCACAGGGCGATTTGACTGCCCTTACATACGTCAATGTTGTGACAGACATGTGTAGCAGTAGCAGGGAGTACTCAATTTTTTAACACCAAAACACATTGACCTTTATTTATAATTGTTTGTTTGTATTGTTTTGTTTATATTATGTGCAATTGTTATTTATTGTTGCCATAATCTAAGTTCGGTATAAATTTTGACATTTTAATAGAATCCCAATACTGATACAGTTAAATTTGACATTTTGTTTAAATTCTAATCCTGTGACCCGTAAATTTGACATTTTATTTTATTTTATTTAAATTCCATCTCTGTTACCTGTTTTGACATTGTATTTTATCTCAACTCTGTGACTTATATTTCTATTTTGTTGATGATTTTTTATTTTCTGCTACAGCATTGTCACATTATAACTAAATTTTTGTAATATGGGTTCTTATGCCTGAAATAAATGATATTTATTTATTATTTATTTATACCATAGTGATGGCCATAAATCTATGAATTTCACCCAAGACCAACTGCTTAACATGCTTTCCCAAGTACGGAAAGGTCTCGGTATTATATGTAGATGGTAACCCATCCACGGGCCGACCTCGGTAAGCATTGCTTAACCTTGAAGTTTGACCGGTGCCTGTCTGTTATTATTTAGCCACGGGCCCTTTTTGTGACTGTATTACTGTATAATAATGATAAACATACTAAAATTGATATTTATTATTTTATTTTAAGGACAAAACAGTTATGGCCACTGATGTTGAATCTGGGAAGCTGAAGAGGTGCTACGAAAATGCACATGATGAACCAGTTTACAGACTTTTGAATTTAGACAGAGACAAAATTGCTACTGGTATGTTGACATATGAAAACAATACATTTTTTAAGTATGTGATATGTTCTTTTAATATTTCAATTTATTTTTAATCAGGTGATGATGGGGGAACAGTCAAATTATGGGACATGCGAAAGCCAGATCCTGTTTTTAGTATAAAAATTGGTGACGAACATGTTAGTGATATGATAACAAATGATGCTCAGAAGTATCTAGTTTGTGCAAGTGGAGATGGTGTTCTAACATCAATTGATCTTAAAGGAAGGTAAATCTACTAGACAGTTTATACATTGGCCATTATAATGATTGTGTGGGCAATGTGAAATAATCCGGAATAACTTTTCCGGATTATTTCGCTTGGCCCCACCAAGCTGTCACACACTGTAAAATGTTCGCAATTTCGTACCTAACAAATTATAATTTTCATAGAGAAAGGTACTATTTGTAAATTTCCTGCCATTGATGTGGTAATGCCAATAGCGCTATGATTTATTTGTGTCAGCCGCACGTCCAACGTCTTTTTATTAAACTTCAAAGAAAGGTAATTAGGCTAAATACCAATAGTGTAAAACTTTAATAATATGACTGCGTCTTTACCGATGCGTAAGACCTCTATTTACAAGTTATAGATCTAAAACTAGAAGAAGTCCTAAAATTTGGAGATACACACATTAAAAAAACAGCGTAATTTTTTACAACCTAACGCGACTTTTGTTTGGATTAAATGTTTTTCATTCACGAACAATGACCATGGCGCATATAAGAAGTTTGTTAATAACCCGTATTGGGAGCAGTGGTGGTCCAGTGGTAACGGCCGCGACTTACGAGTAGTAGGTCGTGAGTTCAAACCCAAGCAGGCGCTTTACTTTGTGTTAATTATTTCATCACCACTGCTCTCGAAACTGTGAAGGAAAACATCGTGTTGAAACCAGCATGTCTTAGAACCAAAAATTCGAAGACATGTGACATCTACCAACCCGCACTGGGCCCGCGTGGTGGATCATGGCCCACTCACTCTCACCTAGAGGAGGCCTGTGTCCCAGCAATGGGAACATTATAGGCTGCTGATGAATAACCCGTACTAACTATGTTTGATACCCAGTTACCTATATTAACTATGTGTAATAAAAACTGTCCGATCCTAGAGGGGTACGCATAGGTACCACAATCACATTAAAAAAAAACACTTATTTAGCACCCTAGTTCCATTAAATGTTGCTGAACTAAGAAATAAGCAAACGGTAGGTGAATCTTAGTGTCAAACCCTTACGCCCTAGGCAGCGGCTGGTTGGACGGCTTCCCGCACCAGCCCAGCATTTAGTGTCATTTATTTGTACTTTTTGGGATCATTATGTTAATTATTGTACTAAAACAAATATGAATACAATCCTCAATCATTATACCTTTTAATACCCTTACGAATCGGACAGAATTTTACTACATATTGTAGTAGGACATTTCAAATTTTTCCCTTCCCGTCGCGTCGAATTGCCTGCCACTTTTGGTCCATTTTTCGTTGCTGCTTCACTCCTTTTGATCGTAGATGTTTTATAGCCTATAGCCTTTCTCAAGAAATAGGCTACCCAACAAAAATATTTTTTCAATTCGGACCAGTAGTTCGTGAGATTAGCGCGTTCAACCAAACAAACAAACAAACTCTTCAGCTTTATAATATGTGGCGTTCCGCGCATAAAGGTACCAGTAGAATCTAGAAGAGTCCCTTTATTATGCTGATTGCAAAAAAATAATAATCCTAATACTTTTTTTTGTAACAGACATCCAAAGTTGAAATTCTGAAAAAACTAGTTTCGAGAAAATGGAGTTTGAAAGTTAAGGTTACAAAAAAAAAAGCCCCATTCTCGGCCATTCCTGGCTTACGCCTAACACATTATATGCATCAATGTATCACTGACATAACCGATACTATACTGCCAATATACAAATAGTATTAAAATTCAAAAACTCAACATAATAATTATGAAAATATCGACATTTTATAAGACCTACCGACATCTGGTACCGTTTTACTAAACATTTACTTAAAAAAAAATGTGCTTAGAAATTTTGTCTGTACTTAGATGTTAATTGTATCAAATTGTAGCAAATTTATTGTAGAAAAATAATCAGTAAAAATCGCTAAATGCCATTATTGTTTCAGTAAAATTTACACAACATCAGAAGAATACGATGCAGAGTTAACTTGCATGGGATTGTTTAGATCAGACACAAAGCTACTTGTAGCCGCATCAACAGGAAAATTATATTTATTTAACTGGAAAGAATTTGGACTACACAGTGATGAATATGTTGGACAAAAACATGCCATTCAGTGCATGATACCTATCACCCAGAACATTGTGGTGACGTCAGGTGAAGATGGCATTTTGAGAGCAGCACATATGTTCCCACAACGTCAGTTAGGTGTGGTAGGTCAACATAGACTTCCTGTGGAACACCTCGACATAAGCCACGATGGCCAATTTGTTGCTTCATGCTCTCATGACAATGACGTTAAATTTTGGAATATCTCATACTTTGAGTCTATCGATTCCATTATCGACGTTAATCAAAAACAAAATAAAAGACGAGACCTAAGCAATAATTTACCGTCGAGCAGTTTAAAAAACCCATCAGATTTCTTTTCTGGATTAGTTTAATACACTGTACAGAGTTTATATTTTTTGTTTTATTTTCACTCAATTGTAAGATATTTTAAGATCAGCATTTTTGTTGCACTATTGTTATAAACGTCATAAGTGTGCGTTACCCAGGCCAGATGTTGTCGAAAATGGTCATTTGAATCTTATAGATAATTAGTTTTGCGGCTTCTGTAATTGTTGCGCACATTTTTAAATTTGTTGCGCTTATAGTTTTTTAATTATTTCACAAAAACATTTCCTGCTGGGGTAACGTTACCCCAGCCAGACCTTTTTCTTTCTAATGGGAATATTTAAATAATTACTAGCTATAAAATTAGTTGTCTAGATGAAGTAAATGTTGTGCCTTATTTTGTATTTGTTCTTTCATCGGTGGCGAAGTTATTCGAGATTTTGCTGTGGTAACGTTTTTGGTTTTGCTAGATCTTTGAAATGGTTAAGCGGATTCTTATCATATTTTGTACATGGCTTCTTGCGAATTAGTTTAAATTTGTTCTGCAATAAAAAAACCAAAATAATACATAGCTTAAAGGTAATTTCATCAAATAGAAAAACACTTCAATTGGTCCCAGCACTCTCAATAAGAGCTCTAAAGACTTACTTTAAACGTTATTTTAAAGCTTGTAACTGCCTTCAAATGTATGTGAAGTTTCATTAGTATCCTGTAAGTATTTAACAAGTTATGATGATATTGAGTTCTTCACGAGCACGGTCTTGATGCGCGCGGTGTTATTTGGCCACTGGATTGGATATATGAACTGAATGTTATGTCAATTATTAGTTTTTTAGTTCAGTTGTATATCAGTAAAATTTCAGCTCAGTACATTGGATAATTAATGAGATAATACGATTAAAGTCATTAGGAAGTGAATGACCGTGGTAACCCGACCAAGTTTAGGTGGTTACGAAAAAGCGAAAACGCAAAACATTATGGTACCTTCTAAAATATGTAGGATAGTGTTACAAATTTAGTACAGACATGTACACAAGTTTAAAAAAAAAAACTACGTGATTATTAAATAATTTTTATTGCCAGGTAATATAATCATTTCAATTGAACTTTTAAAGTATTATTAAACTTATACTTAAAAACAATCACAGATTAAAATTACAGATAGTAATTTTGCTTTTTTGAAATTTTCTATTATTTTTTAATTAAATTATAGATTTCAGTATACACAGGACACAGTTACAGTTTATATTTAAATATACACACATATTGGACTGTGTAATGATCACAGACAATAAAATATAATATACAATGGTTTTTTTTCAGTTAACACTAAACTTACGGTGCGTACAAACTGTATAACATAACATGTTATATAATATTTTTCATAGTGTGGTCATGTTATTTAACATTGTTGTATAACATTTTACATAGAGTTGTAGTGTTATATAACATGTTACATGGTCTGTACGCACCTTTACGTATATCTACTAATACCTACTTATATCAATTAAAATCACAGATCAATGGTAATATTAAATGACATCACAATGTAGTAAAATGCTCACAGTTAGTCCTACTGTTTTGTTGTCTCATTTCAAATATCACATTTTTTTCCTAAGTTTAAAATCACAGATCAAAAATAATAAAATTAAGTAATATTAAACTGCAGTTAAATAATTATGTAAGTATTACTTTTAACTAATTACAATCTCAAAAAGTCGACGTGTAAAGGTACATTCTAAAGCTTTGTTGGTTTTTGTATAAAAATATCACAGATCATTTTGTAAAATGAGTATCCAAATACGTAAGTAACTTTGTGAAACAAAAGTTGAAAAAAGATCTAGTTGGCGCTCTAGAGAGACCATAAGCGTAGGCAGATTTTGTTGATTCTTACGTCAGTCGATGAAATGGTCATGATTTAGGTTCTATATTAAAAAGTGTGAAATACCTGTTCGCGATCTTTAATTTAATAAAAAACAAATTGCTTTCGACTGCATAAGATTGGAGACGATTTTTTTATTATTATTATTATCACATCTATAAAAAAAATGTGCCTAGCATTAAAATTCACAATTTTAAAATAAATACACGTCAAGTGACAAT
Source organism: Aporophyla lueneburgensis (assembly GCA_932294355.1). Lineage (NCBI taxonomy): Eukaryota > Metazoa > Arthropoda > Insecta > Lepidoptera > Noctuidae > Aporophyla > Aporophyla lueneburgensis. The sequence goes on from OW028747.1 coordinate 16,272,632, forward strand.
ACAAAATCTATAAAATAGTTTTGTATTTAAGATAAATTAGATAATTATTATAATAAGATATTATCAGATTGTAATGTATAAATAATCGCGTGGGGCATTAAATTAATCTGACTCTTCTGAATTTTGCTATACATATCGTCATAACATTGAAAAGTTCTAGTTTGTGTTCGATAGCAATGAGCTTTGTAGTGGCCAACTCCTTCGAAGCTGAGAGGTGGATTAAATTCAATGACTGCCAAGATCACATATATTCTATTATTAGTTTCAATATTAATTGGGATATCATTTAGCTGTATATTAATATCATGAAGCTCAAATATTATTAAATGGTTCAAATGATAATTAAATGAAACTGTGCCTATTCTGCAAGAAACACAAAGTGGTGAGAAATCGTTTTTCATTCCTGCTTCTACAGACTCTTGTAAATTTGAAATACCTTTTTGTTTTATGAGATCTATATTCAATGGCAAGTATTTGCATTCAAATGTCTCTTTGTTTTTGTGGCTAGTGCAATTTGCGTTTGAGCAAATTCTTTTTCTAGTAGCGGAAAAGTATGAAATACAAATTTCTTCTAATATTTTTGTAATATTACATGCGCAATTTATAACATTGGGAGTAGTTTCGTTATTTGTTTCAAAATTTGCACAAAAAATATTACTTAAAAGTACATCTCTTTGGTTGTAGAGTTTTTGGCTGAAGTTCTTTGCAGTAGCAAGATTTCCGATGAACGTCGTAAAAGCGTCATTTTGCATTCTTTTACTGTTGTTGATCTCCTGTCTGAATGTTTTTCTTTCTTTGTAGGCTATGGCTAATGCTTGCGAGATTGCGTCAAATGCACAAGTATTAGTCAGAATTATACTTTTATTTCTAGTTATGGCTATGTTGCCATTTTGTAATATATATATAGGTTTTATGCAAACTTTTGGTTTTTGACGAGAAACAGCAAGACCTCGCCAGTTTTCTACTTCAACAGGTTCGTCCTGAAATATAGACTCTAATTCAAAGTCCTCATTGTACTTCACGTTTCGTGTATGAACTGCTGTATTTCTATTTACTAGTAAGTTTTGAACATTTGAATTTTCTAAGTTATATGTAGATGTCTGCGGAATAGGCGCATTTTGTAAAACTACAATTTTACTTTTTGTTTCATGTGTCAAGTCAAAATCATTAGTCATATTTCGTTTTTCTAAAATGTCTTTATTTAATTTTGTTTTCACTAAATTTTCAGAAATGTTTAATTTGACAGACCCATTTATAAAACTATAGTGTTGTACTATGAACTCATCAAGTCGTATTCGCTCATCTTTGGTATTATAATATATGGTCTTTAGGTCCTTAAAGTGATTTTCAGTATTTGAACTACTAGCTACTTCTTTTGCATTGACAAAATATTTGGTCATAACATTACCCCACATAGGTAATTTTCGCAACAGCCTTTTTAACGTATCGTTTATAGACGGCAAATAATACTCATTTATTTGTTCATGCTTTGGGTCAAGTAATAGCAAATATAACTTTTCCGTTTCCATTATTTTGTTGTAATAATTGATAAGAGGACAAACTGTACCAGTATTCATAGTTACCTCGTCATTTTCATCTAGAAAATGTTTATCTGTTTGATCATCGCTATCGACATCAATCACATTAGTATCATCCTTATAATCAGTCAAACGCTGTAGAGCTTGCTCATATTTACCACATAGCTGACCATCTAAACCAGGACTAACATATTTGTGTAATGATACTGTTACTATATCATTGATAACAGATTTTATTTCCTTATAGCAATGTAGTGTATGAATTTTCTTAATACAGTTAATATAAAAATATTTGGATTTTTCTGACGCTTTGTCAAAACTACTTTGTTTAGGCAGTTTTTAAAAAAAATGCGATTTGTCTAACCGAATGTAACAAACCGGCACACACACATTTAGCCCTTCTAAAAGCGAAAAACACTGCGATAAATAACCATTTGTATTGGTATGAAGAAAAGTACGACATATAGCTCCTAGTAGTGCAGATGAATCGTCACATACTATTTCTTTGGGTAAAGATCGATTTACTGCCCATGTACTTAACCAAGTAGCTATAGCTTCAATTGTGTGTGACTGTGATACCATATAACATAAAGGAATACTAGTACTGGTAGTGTATGCCATGACAGCATATAGAAAAGTATGTTTAGCGTCTTTAAGACTTACTCCTGGAGGCGCTATCGGTTGAAAAATCGAACCAGTTGCGTCGATGGACAAAACAGTGTGAGTATTTTTTAAAATGTCATCATAATATTTACTTTGTTCATTTGTCCATAAGTAAATAAAAAAAGGGGCAAGAGAAAATTTCCGTATAAATGTATCGAATGGGGAACTTTGAGACATTGCATAGATGGATAATATTGTGTTTTTATCAAATTGAAGGGCCCTTTTAACATCATGTCGTATTTTCCTTAAATTACCTAATTTAGGTAGCGTTGGAGGTTCTTTTGGATTATCTGTTTTCATGAGTTCATCAGCCAGTAAAGTTCTGACTTTAAGCGCCTTTTCATACTTTAATTGTGCAGCAATTTTTTGTTTTCGTGTCGATGTAAGTTTATTTTTAACATTCAAATCGTGGACATGGTCTTTCTTGTAACTATTTATTTGACAAATTACCTCTAAAAAATTTTCAGTTTTAGGAGATATGTCAACAATAATAACTGCGTCACACTGAGTACATTTTCCATTGCATTTAATAGAGTCAAACAGAAAGTTCGTAGGTACGTAATTATTTTTAAAAGCAAACGTACAATTAAGATCTGTTTTTTTCCATATTTGATCTTGCAGCTCATTAGTCCAACTTTTCTGTAACAACGTGTGGTTTTTGGGTGCAATACGTTTAAATTCGTGAATATCCATTAGAAACTTTACTTTGAAATCAGAATTACTGTTGCTATCATCAATATTTTCAAAATCAACGTTACTGTCAAAGTTCTTTCTTTTTTTCGTCTTGTCTGTTACGTCATCAACCCGTACATCTGTGACACTATCATGGAAAAAATAAAATTTATTACGTCTCACTGACATTTGTATGGCCACTTTAGACATCTTATGTTGAAACATTTCATAAAATTCATTCTGTATACGTTCATATACATCATGATTAATAGAAGGACAAGACTTATTAAATATATGTGCATATTTAGAAATAATGCGCTTTTGATCTTGCAATGGTATAGCGCTTTTTCTACCTGCCATTTTGTTTAGTTAATTCTTGATTGAGTGCACGAGCGTATTCACTGTGGATAACGGGCTAATAAATTAAATAATTGAGGTCCGCAAATTATTTAATGAGAAGATTGCCATTCCATCGTACATCGGTCATCAGAACATCTATAACAAAACAAAAAAATTAACTGTAAATATAACATAAAGTTTTATTTACAGCTAAAGGGCTGTCGAATTATAATATGAAAATAGAGGAAAAAGAACAGAGATTCAAAACAATATTGTACACAATAAATGCCTAGACAAAAAAATACATTATCAACAAACTTATAACACCCCTCTTTTTGCGTCTGGGGTTAAAAATTATATGTTGTCGTCGTCACTATCAGCTAACAAAACTGCTTTTCCTGGTATCAAATTAAAAATGTCACCTAAAAAATATACTTAAGTAACACTATTATAACAACTCGTAACAGAAACTCATAATAAAAAAACGTACAATTTTGTATACGCCCGAGACGTAAACGGGATGCGGGGGGCAAAAGTCCAAGTAACACACCAATCGCGCGCGATTGGCGCTACCTCATAAAAACGACTTTTGCGCATCTAACAACTTTTGCCAAGTTACGTGTCAGGGACTGTAATAGCGCGCGTATTTAGGGCTTTTTATTTACCTACACATTACATTTGTAATAATCTATTTTAAGTCATGATCCATAGTAATAAAGATTGAACAGTGGCCAGCAGGTCAACCTACCTAAATCGTAGTAATATATACCTAGCTAGATATAAGTATGTACTCACCGTAGATTGAGAGTTTTACAGACGTAGAGGAGAACGTCAAACTATATTTTTTATAACTTCACCACGCAGCCATAGTCGCCACCACACTCATACGTAGGTATTATGTCGCCATCACCGCGTCCATCATCGCGGCCCACGGCTATTGCTATGTTGCCATTCTGTTTATGCCTACAATAAAAACAAAGAGTACATTTTTTTTTGTCTAAATCCTTAATGGGGTTTCAATTGTAGTTTTGCTACCTACATATTTGAAACCCGAATCGTCATCTATTTGCGAGTTTATATCAACGCGAGTGTCGCAACAAGGTAATTATGGATTTCTTAAAGTCTACGTGTCCAAGGAGTTTGTGTAAATAAATAAATACCTACCTGTTGCGGTAGTCCAGACTCCCGACATTGATAACGACAAAAATCGGTCGGTAAGTCATGAATTTCATTAATCAAGTTTCAAGTCATATTTTGACAATATACCTATGCACAAAAACCTTCCACTTGAATCAATCTATCTATTAAAAAAAACTGCTTCAGAATCCGTTGCGTAGTTTTAAAGATCTAAGCAAACAGGGACAGACAAACGGGAAGCGACTTTGTTTTATAGGTACTATGTAGCGAAGGATAAATATGTCGTTATCATTGTTGAGAATTCCAGTCTAGGTAATAATTAAGTACGAAAGAAAAGAAAATAATAAGTTCCTAAATTTTAATATTTAAGCCTTAAAAAAATACAGTTTTAGATAAGTACCTAACAACATGTACATATTAATAATAATTTTGCTACTATTTCTGTAGTTACATTATACAAGCTTACCTTGTTCGTGAATTCATCAAGCAGCCTGCACCATAACTATGATCATCAATAGAAGCACTCCACATTAGCAGTAATTCGCCACACTTATTATTTTACATTAGCTCTCACGCACTCTATAAATATTTGCAAAAACAGGAAACGGAACTGCCGAAACGCATGCGCACTCTACAAGATGAATTATGTGATTACGGAGCATGTTTAGTGCGATATGCAAACAATGCGCCCCTTCACCCCACCCCTTCCGCGTCCCACCGAACGACATGTTATATCAGTGATTTTTGATAAGTTTGTGCAACTGGAAGATAATAATAATGTTTTCATAGTACAGATATTATTATATTATTAATGTATTTAACAGTGTACGCGTCTGTACCGAAATTGTAAGGTGTATTATACTAAACATTTCAAAAGATAGTATAATGTTCTGCGTTTTCGCTTTTTCGTAACCACCTAAACTTGGTCGGGTTACCACGGTCATTCACTTCCTGATGACTTTAATCGTATTATCTCATTAATTATCCAATGTACTGAGCTGAAATTTTACTGATATACAACTGAACTAAAAAACTAATAATTGACATAACATTCAGTTCATATATCCAATCTAGTGGCCAAATAACACCGCGCGCATCAAGACCGTGCTCGTGAAGAACTCAATATCATCATAACTTGTAAAATACTTACAGGATACTAATGAAACTTCACATACATTTGAAGGCAGTTACAAGCTTTAAAATAACGTTTAAAGTAAGTCTTTAGAGCTCTTATTGAGAGTGCTGGGACCAATTGAAGTGTTTTTCTATTTAATGAAATAACCTGTAAGCTATGTATTATTTTGGTTTTTTTATTGCAGAACAAATTTAAACTAATTCCTAAGAAGCCATGTACAAAATATGATAAGAATCCGCTTAACCATTTCAAAGATCTAGCAAAACCAAAAACGTTACCACAGCAAAATCTCGAATAACTTCGCAACCGATGAAAGAACAAATACAAAATAAGGCACAACATTTACTTCATCTAGACAACTAATTTTATAGCTAGTAATTATGTAAATATTCCCATTAGAAAGAAAAAGGTCTGGCTGGGGTAACGTTACCCCAGCAGGAAATGTTTTTGTGAAATAATTAAAAAACTATAAGCGCAACAAATTTAAAAATGTGCGCAACAATTACAGAAGCCGCAAAACTAATTATCTATAAGATTCAAATGACCATTTTCGACAACATCTGGCCTGGGTAACGGACACACGTCATAATGGCAGGACCAACTTTTGTAATTAAAAAACTCGACCATGTATATTTAATACCAATTTGGTACTTGTACTAAAAAAATGTAGAGACGCCAGCACATCGAATTACTGCAATCTGTCAAATTTCTTTAATGGATTTTCAACTTTATCGCTAAATAATTAGGTTCAAGGTTGATTGAGAGAATTTGACAGTTTCGAGTACTTACCTTGATGTGCTGGCGTCTGTACCTCACACGGTAGAAACGAAATTTCACGATAACACTGGTCCGCCATTATGATGTGTCATGTCATAATGACGAGACCATGCCTTTACTCCAAAACTACAACAGATTCCATCATTCTGATCCAACCAGTACTTAATACCTCCAAAAATCAACAGTGGGTGACGAAAATCTTAGTACTTCCGCACATTTAAAACAAAAGCATCCAGTTTTATGGAAAACTTTTGATTCATTCTGATTCCGAAGGATCTTGCTAAGCCATTCCTTAAAGTTCGAAAAATGCTCAATAACCTAGATAACGTAATGAAAGTTGTTAAACTGTCCAAATTATAAGCATTGCTACGGTAAATCGTGTGCGTTATGATTGCTCCGCCAAGTTATCCAAAAAGAAAAAGACATCGCCAAATTTTTTATTGGTGAGGTTTTCTTTCTGTCTTGGCGGAGCAATCGTAACGCACACAATCAATTTAGTGGAACATTACTAACTTCTCATTTTTTCTGCTCTTTAACCAATAGTAGACAAGTTCTTTACTTAACAAATTTAAACCCGCGCGTTGTCACAACACTTGGTTAGCCTACAACCCACTTTTAGTGCCCAGCACCCGGCTCCCAAGTAGAACGATAATTCGTTCACATGCCCACAACTCACCTCCGAGTCCTACGTATTAGTTGTGTCTTGCGACCATGCCTCCAGCACCCGCCTACCGGGTGCAAATCACAAAAATAAGCTAGGTGTGAATAGTGTGTACTTTTGAGTAAGTCTTTTTCAACTGGACACTAAAAGTGTTAACAAATGCCTTAATAAAACGGCGCTGTTGGATTTTCAACGACGCTCAGCTCAACGCTGAAAGTTGTTTTTATTAGTTTGCTAAACTTATAATAAAAATATTTCATTTCTTGTATGTTTGTTTCTTACGCTTTCACGCTAAATTGGTAGAACGGATTTCAATCAAATTGGACTAGGACAAAGGGTACACTTTAACCCGTGACCGTCAGGATGGCTGGACCAAACGAGATATGTACATGAGACCATGTACACTGGGCACGCCACAATTGCGGCGGTAAGTCCCCTCTTTGAGGAGTGGATAGAGAGGCGCCACGGCGTCCTCACCTTCCGCCTGACGCAGGTTCTCACCGGGCATGGGTGCTTCGGTGGGTTCCTGTTCAGGATAAAGCGGGAGGATACGTCCGGGTGTTTCCATTGCGAGGATCGTCTGGAGGACACGGTGGAGCATACGGTGGAGGTGTGCCCTGTCTGGGCGGAGCACCGCCGTGTCCTCGTGGAGGCGATCGGCGGCGGCGACCTCTCGCGTCCGGCCCTGGTGCGAGCCATGGTACGGAGCGAGAGGGAATGGGAAGCCGTCACCTCCTTCTGCGAAGCAGTAATGCTCGCGAAGGAGGAGGCGGGGCGCGTGAGGGAGTGGCAGTCTCTGCGCCCTCACGTCCCTAGCCGCCGCAGGAGGAGACGCCCCGGGCGTCGGGAGTCAATAGCGGACTCCCGGCCACCGTAGGCGCGAGCTTGCGGGTGGCGAGCAATGGGTAGCTCGCCGCCCGGTAAGGACCAAGCTCGGGTCGACGGCGCGCAGTGTTCCACGCGCGCCTCAAAGAGATGTCAGCAGCAGTGTAGGGGTCTACTAGGACCGATGCCTGCCGGGGTCGCGTGATTGTTCGAAAGAGATACCGTGACCCTGGCACATGGGCAACTGATGGAACACGGGTGGGTTTTAGTCAGTAAAAGTCTGACATGCCCTCCCGCTCCGCCCAGAGCGGGAGAAGTCATTTGATGATTTCCCATCCTGAAAAAAAAAAAAAAAAAAAGACCATGTACACTATTAGCCACTAAGCGCCTGCTAAAACAACGTTAGCAATTATGACGAAAAGACTTAAATAATTGATGTTGAAAAGTTATTAATAAAAGCGATTAAAACGCCTGTAGCGTTTTAATCGCTTTTATTAATAACTTTATACAGTAAAATATATGTTAAGGTAGCAAATAGGTAGTAAATATTCACATTAACATCGCGGTTAATACAACGCTAAAACTATGAGAACTTGGATGTGGTCAGCCAACCTTACGTCAGAATGGCTGGCCATTTTTTTTCTTTGATATATTTCTTACCTACCGCAAAGGTAGCAAATATTTCATTATAGGTAGCAAATAGGTACTAAATAGTGTACTTACATGTACATATCTCGTTTGGTCCAGCCATCCTGACGGTCACCTTTAACCCGATATTTCCAAGGGAGCGAGACTTGTGGGGTGCAGCTAATCCTACTGCATACATACTACTATGTAGGTACATAAATGCGAAAGATTGTATGTATGGATGTGTGGATGTTTGTTACTCTTTCACGAAAAAACTACTGAACGGAATTGGATGAAATTTGGAACACAGTTAGTTTATAACCTGGATTAACACATAGGCTACTTATTATCCCGGTAGTACGTTCCCGCGGGATGTTTTCCTACTTCCAGGCGGGCGAAGCTGCTGGCAAAAGCTAGTGTATTATAAAGTCCTAACTCAAAATTTGCCAATGGGCAATGAAACGTAACATCATAGATGTAAAGCATCCTCAACCTATTTATAATCCAAAGAAGTTGTATGATTTTTAACACGGTTTTATTAGCTGCATACGTATATTATTAAGTTCCTATGTAACGGAAACTGAACATGGTTTTGATCCCCTTCAAAAGGCCGGATAAACTCGAAAGGCATACTTATCAAGGACAAATCAATAATTTTATAAATTTGTGCCATTATCCTTGCCGAATTTTCCAGGAAAGCAAAAAAAAAACTGATTTCGAAAACTACGCTGACATACGTCACAAAATACGGAAACTACGCTGACGCACGTTACAAAATTCGAAACACCCTAAAAAATAGAAAATCAATAATTGATTAAAAAACATGCTTCCATAGAAAACCAAACTAAAAATAGAAAATACTTAATGGAAAAAGCGTGGGGTGCTTTTTTTTTTTTTTTTTCAGGATGGGAAATCATCAAATGACTTCTCCCGCTCTGGGCGGAGCGGGAGGGCGTGTCAGACTTTTACTGACTAAAACCCACCCGTGTTCCATCAGTTGCCCATGTGCCAGGGTCACGGTATCTCTTTCGAACAATCACGCGACCCCGGCAGGCATCGGTCCTAGTAGACCCCTACACTGCTGCTGACATCTCTTTGAGGCGCGCGTGGAACACTGCGCGCCGTCGACCCGAGCTTGGTCCTTACCGGGCGGCGAGCTACCCATTGCTCGCCACCCGCAAGCTCGCGCCTACGGTGGCCGGGAGTCCGCTATTGACTCCCGACGCCCGGGGCGTCTCCTCCTGCGGCGGCTAGGGACGTGAGGGCGCAGAGACTGCCACTCCCTCACGCGCCCCGCCTCCTCCTTCGCGAGCATTACTGCTTCGCAGAAGGAGGTGACGGCTTCCCATTCCCTCTCGCTCCGTACCATGGCTCGCACCAGGGCCGGACGCGAGAGGTCGCCGCCGCCGATCGCCTCTACGAGGACGCGGCGGTGCTCCGCCCAGGCAGGGCACACCTCCACCGTATGCTCCACCGTGTCCTCCAGACGATCCTCGCAATGGAAACACCCGGACGTATCCTCCCGCTTTATCCTGAACAGGAACCCACCGAAGCACCCATGCCCGGTGAGAACCTGCGTCAGGCGGAAGGTGAGGACGCCGTGACGCCTCTCTATCCACTCCTCAAAGAGGGGACTTACCGCCGCAATTGTGGCGTGCCCAGCACTGGGTTGCGACAATCGTACCCGCCATGTCGCCATGAGATCACACCGGAAGCGTGGGGTGCTTGATATCAATTAAAAAGCACCTCACGCTTTTTTTCCATTATTTTCTACTTTTTAACACGTGTTTCTTTAAACTATTATTTTTTTCGTTGGATGAAATATTTTTTATATTTTCAAGCCGTATTTAATTTCATACACATTTCCCATATTCGTGACCCCCCAAACAATCATGACTTTGCGTCAAGGGACCGATTGGATAGGATCATGATACGATCAAATCATAGTTGCGGGGCTAAGATGGCCAAGCGATCGCACAAAATAAATAGATACCTATGGAAAGAAAAGCGGAGGCCTATGCCCAGCACTGGGACACAATATAGGGTAACAAAAAAAAAAACATTGCAATAATGTTTATATACGTGTTTTAAAATGTAAAATCGGTACCTACATAGGTGTTGATCTCTACGAAAAAAAACACTAAATCATAGAAAAAAATATGTACTTATTTTGAACAAATCAGATATAAATATAGATCTCAAATCTGAATAGGTATGTAAAATTAATCAGTACCCTTTAAGTGTAACACACTATCAATCACAATCTTCAATCATTTGGATGGATCATCATCATTTCAGCCAAAGGACGTCAACTGCTGAACATAAACCTCCCCCAATTTAGAGAGGTTTGTCATTCGCCACGCGGGTTGGCGATCATAGTATGGTGAAATGCATACGTTGCTGCCCATCCTTTGATTCTCTAGTAAGTCCCGTAGTCGTCTCGAGACGACACCCACAGGAAGTAATGAGAGATGGTGATATTCTATACGTCCGGCACCACATGGCACGTGTGTTTGATGGATATTGCTCAGTAATCCATTGCTTCGATATGATCGAAAAATTTGTCTCCTCTAACGTAAATAACGCAATGAATCATATTGTCAAAATTAAAGCCATTGCTACTGTTAGTGTTACGCAATTACCCCGTAGAAAGAATTGAACGAGAAATTTCGAAACATACACTAATTGCGTTACGGTTATTAGGACTACGGTAAACGGCATAGCGTCGGCAATTTGCCGTTGAATGTCGTCACTGAAACGTTATTCATGAATGTAAGCTAGTGTTTCCCTAAAGAGCCATTTTTGACACCGTAAAATCAAACCTCTGTGGCCATCATTTTCATGACGGCGATCACAGCGGCCGTTATTTGGCGGCCACCGCTTTTGTACAAAACCGTAGTTTTATACTACACTTTTTACTTTTTGGCACAAAAATAGTAAACATGATGAATTTTTATACTTAAAATATCAATGTTTTAATTTTGAAATATTATCTATAGAACTATAATTCTTCATGTTTACTTTTTTTTCTGTGTGGAAAAGCCCAAAATTCTGAAGGTAAACCTCTTGCGTCTCTTTCTCTCTTCACAAATGCCGAGTATGATGACACACAATTGCCAATGAAATAGTTAGCTTGACCAAGAATTGCCAAGTCCAGATGTGGATTTGTTGGCTGTAACATGATAACTGATACATCACTACGATGTAATGCTTTGTTGAAATCCTTTACCATATGATTTGAGTCTGATGCCACAAATATGTATTTGATGTTATCCAGTTTCTTGATGGCCCTCTTGACTTGCCTGTAATTTTGTGTTACATTAGTATTGTATAGCTTGTTTTTTAAACTTGAACACTCGCACCGCCATGTGGTATGCTGGCAGCCCACAAATATTGATATCAATGTATTTCATAAAATACAGTGAAATTAGTTTGAATTTAGGCAACTATTAACGGACCATATTTATGGCCTGCCCATATTTTATTTTTAATCATTTGACAGACTATTTATCATATTTAATTTGTAGAGGGTTATTCATCATATGCATGGCAATAAGAGTGTTAAAATATAACCAAAGTGTCATGTTAATTTAAAGACCTTACTTGATTATGTCAGCAGGCTGTGGTAGACACATTGATAATGACAGTGGGCCTCTTTCATTTTTATATCCCACACACTGTGGGGCGGCAAATAACATAGTGCTGTCTTTAACATGCTGACAAGCTTTTACCCAATCTTGCCCATTTCGCAAATGTATACCCAAGAAACCACCTCCATTCATATTCTTCTTTATAAATAATCTGGTCTTATTGACTATATCATCACTCCACCATAGGTGCTTTTGTAAATGTACATTTTCTTTTTGTACTGGGAAACTTGCAGGGGCTCCTGTGATTTATAAAAATATTATCAAATAAACATTAATCCATAATAAAATAAATATAACATTAACAAAAATGTTTGATATAAAAGTAATTTATTGATTTATTATGTGTTGATTATTTCATTGGTTTTTGTAGTGTCTGTTCCTTTCCTTGTATATAAATTTTCATTGTTTCTTGTGTATCTTTGAGCTGATTATTAAATATATAAATCCTGAACTCTAATTTCCCATCAATTTCTGACCTGAACATGATTTGTTTACACTTGCATCTAATTCTTTGGGACAGACAGTACCTATTGGCACCTTAATCAAAGCAAAGTTAAAACAGCAGTAGAGTTCATATTTAAATGAGATTATTTAATTTGGAGTTTTTGCTTGAACTTCATTATATGATATATTATTGAAAGAACAATAGCAGAAGTGTGTAGCATTTTCATCTGCAAGTTTGAAGAAGATAGGAACTCTTTACTTAGTTTTCTCTTTATTTGTTATGTTAGCAGCGCATTTGCTTAATAAAATATTAAATTCTGGAATTGAATATTTATGCTGGCATAATGGGGTTGTTTGCTGTAATTCCAAAAGCTTTGCCACAATAAAAGCAAGGAGTAATAGTAGAATAATAATATGATTGCACTTACCAGTAAACGCTAGAACAGGCCATTGTTTAGGAGGATATTTTTGTTTCCATTTGTCTATCATTGCTTCGTTATAAACATCATAATTCAAAGGCCCATAAAATTCAGAATCAATAAAATCTATGTTGAATGTATCCCAGAATGGACCAAATGGGTTTCCAGATTTTGCATTGCAACTTTTTTCTTGTTCACCCATTCTTTGAGTGTAACAAAATGAGATTCTTTTCGTAATTGGCCAAATATCAGCGGCCAAATCTTTCATGAAGTCCTCCATTGTGATCACATTATGATATAAAGCTAAACCATCGACTTTAAAATATGTATTAAAAGGTACTTGTACAGATTTAGGCTCACCAAATCTGTATTCCACCCATGGAGGAAGAACCAAAGTTCTATTCAAACCTTTACTAAATGCCAAAGCCCCCAAAAAGTGATCTGCTTGATTACCAAATCTGCCTAAAAATAAAACCAATTGTAGTAAAAATAGAAAGATCTGTCTGAATATCAAGTTTAAGATTTATTTACAAATGATTGAAGTGTGTTTACTTACCCATACAAGGACAGTATAGAATGAAACCATTTTTGTCATAACAGAAAACTCTTTCAATGTTAAGTATAATATGAAGTAATAAAAAGGTAAAGTGTTTTAGCATGTTGGAAAAAAATTAAAATTTCGTTTCTTACAAAAATAAACATAACCCAGGAGCTTTGCGCCGCGTTCCGTGTTACGCTCACAGCGATGTGAGCGCGCTAAAACCCGTACCGAATTGGCGTGAGCGCGATAACGCTGTCCACTGAATCGTCCTAGATGACGTCATGACAGGCGCCATATTGCGATAACGCCGACCGATATCACTGTGAGCGCTGTCAAATTGACAGCTGTGTTGTTTTGTTTTGAGTTGAATTCATAATATTACATTTTGGAAATTGTGCTTCTGGCTACAGTCGCAACCTTACAAAACAAGAGAAACAAATATATGGTGTATATAAAAAGGAAAACTATTAAGCAATCATGAGTATTCAAGTGATTATAGCCGACGAGCCTAACGGGGGACAAATTTCTGTCCTGCTCACATTAGAGCAATACGAAAGAGCTTAGTGCTGAATTCTAACTTGGTTGCAGTTCTACCGACTGCTGAAACGATTGTTATGCAAATGTTTTACCCATCACAACGTTAGCAAGAGGTAACTTACAGTTTTTATAGTGTCTACAACCAATGTATTATCAATCAAAAATGTTTATTGAACTGGTACTCGTTGTTTACAGATAGAGAATATGTACAGCAATTGGTGCATGATTTTGATGCAAATATGTACAGCCAACAACCAGAATCACTGCTGAATAAACAAACAGGACAATGTGGTAAGTATTTATAACTGGTTATGAGTAGATACTTATTAGCTGAATGTGCCTGATCTATTTCAATAAAATATCATGTGACAGTTTATGTGGTCAGTTTTATTCCAATACTTAATCTATAACAAAGAAACAAGTGTTTGGTCAATGTTGACAGTAAATTATTTTGGTACAAGAACTTGTCTCCTACTCTATCAATTAAAAAGTTATAAAAGTATTTTCTTTAGTACTTATATTAAAAATATCCTGTTTTATTCCATGGTATGTTTATCTATGTGCCAAGTTTCATTCAAATCCATTCATCCAATATTGGTGAATTCAGTAACATAAATCCTCACAAACAATTAATGTAGTATTAGTAAGAAGTGCTTATTTTTATTTTGTTTTATTTCAGTAGATCAAGAGTCACCATCACTATTTATATGGAACGAGGGATGCATTTTGTTGTTGATGCACTCACATTTTATGGTGAAAATATAATATGGATATGGTGAAAATATGATTATGGTGAAAATAGAGAGCTTTTTGAAAAAATGAGTCATAAGATGGTATATGATATCATAGCAAAGATGATGTGCAACGCACAATATAATGTTAATGGTAACCAGCGCCTATCAAAAATTAATAGCCTAAAAACCATTTAAAAAAGATAATGGATCATAATACCACATCTAGAAATGATAGGAAACATGGCCGTACTTTAATGTAAGATAATTTTATTACTTTATTTATTTCTTTATTATGTAAATGTGTTAGAATTACCAACTTTGTGTTATCAAATACCTTAAGGGCGCAGAAAGTTATTAATAATAATTTATGAATGCATATCTAACTTTGTTAAAACAACATATCATCACTCCTTGTCTCTCTGAAGGGCTAGGCAGATGTGTACTTATAGTACACCGACATTTCACCAGTTATGTTTAAGTCCTATGTAATAGGGGGCGAGCCTATTGACATCAACCGGGCACAAATCCAGACTCTGGGCTGCTACTGAATAATTCCAGAAAGAAAAACCTTATAACATTTTGTCACTGTTAAATATAGATTAATTTATGATCAAATGCTTCAGGCGTTTGTAGTTTAATGTTAATAAAGTTTTTTTTTGCAGCTAATTAATGAGTTATTTGGCTCAACTAGATGGGCTAATCCTGTAACGCTGGCGTCAGAAATTGGACCTACACCAAATGAAAATTTATTATAGAAAAGATTCGAAGAAGTATAGGGAAAATAGATACGGAAATGCAACAGCCTAGGGAAAAGATGAATATTTTGCAGTAGTGTTTAAATAAAATTATTAATTAGTTTTTTTATAGATCAATATAGGTTTTGGATTTATCAGTACCTGTCAGAATTAATAATATACTTGTGATTTTTATTCGATTTTAAGCTTTGATTTGTACCTGTTTGAATTAGTAGTCTATATTTGATTTTTATTAAATTTTAAGATTTGTTCAGTAGGTCTCTGTTTGGAGTAGTAGTATATTTGTGATTTTTATTAATGAATTTTCATCATAATTTCAACCGAAAGACGTCCACTGGTGGACATAGGCCACCCCCAAGCTCCGCCACTTCGACCGGTTTTGTGCTTCCCACATCCAATAATGAATTTTATCAGCAGTTAATTGTACTGTATGTCTGTGATTTTACATAATATTTACTAGAATTGATACAGATTTGATATATTAGTACTAAGCCTTATATATACTGTTTGCTATGTTTCTTATATTAATATTATAATTAGGAGAGAAATGTAGCCTGGAGGTCAGGCGGGGCACCTGAGGTTCAGTCTGACTAAACTGTGATTCTAATTTATTGTTAATAAAAATATTTTATTACTATTAGTGTTGCACATTATTTACATACCTATCCCAATATATGGCGTAATGGTATACAATTGCAAGAAATTTACTACTTGGCATGTAAGTCTTATTATTTAGTTGCTAAAAATGAAATACACATTTACTATAAGTTACATTGTGTAATACTTAAGTTTTAAGTAATTAAACAACTTAGATCTTATATTATTTTACAGAATGTTAAAAGAAAAACTACGTAATAGAAACAATAATTAAATCAACATATAATGAATCTTAATATGTAAGTAAGATTACATTGTTCTTTTTCTTCCATTTTCAAAATTAACCATACAATCGTTCCTCAGGTGCAAAACGAGTTGTGAGGTTTGATGTTGAAAAAGCACTGTTTTATTCTACTCTATTTTTTATAATGGCAAGCAAAGCCGCTGTCGACAGAAAGCACTGTTAACGCGTTCACGAGCGTACCGAATTGTTGACAGTTGTCAGCTATCATAATCGTGATATCCAAATCGGAACGCAAATTATTGCTGTGAGCGCTGTGAGCGATATATTCTTATTCGGAAAGCACCCTTGAGGTGCCGTATCGAAATATGTCAAATATCGCACCCCCGGTGCGAGACTGTCACTTATGCAAAAAGGCATTTTTTCAGGAGAAGCATTTAAAACTTTGACATCTCCAAAAATAATGGTATTTCAAGATTTAGACAAGATGAATATCTTTTACTATAACGTCAACTTTTAACTTACTTTTGAATAAATAATAACCACTTAATATTGTAAAAAAGATACTATACGATTATTTTAAACCTTCCAACCCCCTCAGAAGTGACGTTGTGGCACTAACGAAAAATAATAACTGTAATTATGTCACACTAAGCTAAAAAGAAAACAAGAACAAATTGTTTACTTAGTTTTATTTTAAATCACAAATATGCACTGTTAT
This sequence comes from Aporophyla lueneburgensis, assembly GCA_932294355.1. Classification (NCBI taxonomy): domain Eukaryota; kingdom Metazoa; phylum Arthropoda; class Insecta; order Lepidoptera; family Noctuidae; genus Aporophyla; species Aporophyla lueneburgensis. The sequence goes on from OW028747.1 coordinate 16,289,645, forward strand.
TGAAGAAATAAGTCGAAATTCTATAAAATAAACATCAGAAACTTTTGTACTTCTTAATTAGCATTTCTACAGTAGTGTAGTACAAATAAAATAAAAAATCAAGTAGTAAATAGTGTAACAAAGAAATAACAATCTCATATAGGACAAAATGAGAATGTTACGTAAGTACGTATACAAAAAATGTTAGAGTAGGTTAAAACTTCAATAAATATTTACTTACAAGTAAAATTAGAAGAGATAGTCCAACATACTTAACTTTGGTCTAAATATCTGTGCTCCTAGATCTAGTTACTTTCTGAATTCTAAGTTTAATCAGACTTGTGAAATCACAGCAAGTTAATTACCTATAACTTTAATAATTCTTATTTGCGTAGTATTTAGAAAAGTCTTAATTAAATTAAACGATTAACAAAATTATACTTCAATATTTATGTTCTCAACACGTATTAAAAGTTAAATAAAATTAAATGAGATCTTTATAGAACTTTTCATAGTATTTTGGTACTATGTTGGTCTCTACCAAATTCAAAAGATCACGCTTCTTGCGTTCTGTAATAGTAATCTTCGAGGTATAAGCTGGTTTCAAAGCGATCTCGTTTATACTTGGTACATTACCTCGATCTCGACGTAAGTTCTTCCTATTTGGTTCTGTTACAGCTTTGGCCTCTTCCCAGTTTACAGTTTTATACGTTGTTCGATATAGATAATTGGCGTAATTTTTAATAAACTTGATACTCATAATCTCGCTAACTTTAATTGCATCACCGTTAACATTTTTACTCATGTTAAAATTTATGTTATCTGTCATAGCCTTAAGATCAAAGAAATCACTGTAGTTCATTTCTCTCACCAAAAATGGTTTCCCTGTCTTCTTCGCTCCTCGTATTATGGATATGTATTGTTCTGGAACATAGATAGGCCCAGATTTTTTGGCTCTAGTGATGGCTTTTTCGATTACTGAATGTGCTGTGTCGCCTTCGTTTTGTGTATGTCCACGTATTAAGAAGTTATGTTGTATTGAATTTATGTTTAATGTTGTAATCGCGAAGTGGTACATTGCAAATACGAATTGGTTTTTTTGTTGGCCACAGCAATTATCTGAATAAAAAATTACGTCACAGCCAGGATATTTATTAGCAACTTTTACCAAATATGAATACACACAAGATCCTATTTCAATAGATCCCCTGTTGCCTAAGCCTTCATGCCAAAAATAGCATGTCGTTTCTCGCTCTTTTGCATTGGAAACTGTGAAATTGTAGCAATTTAGCCTCGATTTATAAAAAAAAGCCGATGAATTTCCTAAAGGGCATGGCAAGACGGCTTGTAAGTCGTAGGTACATACGATCTTTGTGCTTTGAGGATCTTGACATTCTTTCATATCTTTATCTTTTTGAATTCTACTCAAACTCTTTTCTTCTTGGTGAACCTTGTAACTGGCATTTAATTTTACTTTTTCTTCTTCTGATGCATTTTCATATGCAACGCATTGGTCACAAAGGTCTTTCTTCGGCCTAAAAAAGCCAATATTAAAATCATGATTAAAAATGCGCTGATAGGCGTCGTAATTAACAGCTGGCTTATTATTTTGTTTCTGAACTTCACTATAGTTTCTATGCAATTCTGCGATTGTTAAACCACCGTCAATAAATAGCCTACTTGTGTTTGCCCTAAGATAGTGGCTTTCTACTTTCGGTATAGATTCAATGTGATTTTTGACGGCTTTTATCATTTCACTGTCTAATTTGCAATGATTTCCGTGTTTCCCTCGCTGGTCTTCGGGAATGATACCGTCATTGAGTTTTTTGGCATCAATGACAGTTCGAATAGTCCTTGGTGAAATACCCAAGGTGTTTATTAAAAATGTTTTGCAAACCCGGAATGTTTGGCCATCACTGAGTAAATAAAATGCAGAGTTACATTGTCTCGGGTAACGCCTATTTGTTTTTATACGGCGGCTTGCAATCTCGAGTGGTCTGATACAGGAATTCAAAAAATGACGTTGCCTTTCTACGCTGCCTAGCTCCCAATATGAATTAAATATTTGAATTCTTTTTTCTTGAGGAAAATGAGACGAGCAAGCCAGCCGACACTTATCTGTACAAGAGGGACCAATTTTTCTAGCCTGAACTGTTTTGCCTGTTGTAATTGATCGATATTCATGACCAGAATTTTTTAATTTTTTTGCAATATTTTTTTTCCAATTATTAGGATTACGAGTACGTTTTCTTCCCTTTTTTTTCGGAGATAATTTTGGTTCTTGGTAATCAACAGCTTCATTCTCAGAACTACTATCACTAGATGAACTTGAACTGGAGGAACTACTGGAGTAACTACTGGTGGAAGAAGACGAACTAGATGAGGGCTTGAAATCGTCATGTGAATCAGTACCAGAAAAATCACCAGTTGGAGACCCATTTTTTTGTTCTACTGGTGAATTTTCGTCATCAATAAGAGCATTACTAGCTGAGGAGTTTGGAATTGGTAAAACAGTTGTTCCTACAATCACCTCAATTAGTTAGCCCCAAACTAATCCGAGCTTAAATAAATAGATATCCGATACCATTACACACGATAAAAACACAAGGATTGGAGAAATAAAGTCATTTGTCAACAAGGGTCATTGTAGTTACAAAACAAAACTTTCAAAGATATTCAAATATTGGGGAAATAATGTCACAACTGTATCTTAGGTCACTATTGCTCCAGAATCAAAAAAATATTATGTCACAATTACCTTAGTAACAGTGTAGCTCCAAGACAAACTTGCACTTGCGGGGGGACCGCGCACAACTGACCAATAAAACGATGTTGCTCCCAGCGACGCCGTGATTCGCGCCAAAACCACAATGACACTCACGCCCTCATACGGAAACTATGTGTACTATAAAAGTAACGTTATCGCACCATGTAAAGGGGTGCTCTAGGACAGTTATTACATATTTAACTCATTATTGCAATTTTTGCATAAGTGACAGTCTCGCACCGGAGGTGCGATATATTATGTCAATAATAGCCATTGAGATAGAAATATGGAGGCGCCGCGATATTCTATAGATACATTTACTTATACAAATATGAGTGAAATACGATACAGAATGGGAAATATCGTTTTGTTTCATTCTTTCTAATGCATAATCCAATTTGATAAAAGAGACAACAATATTTTAGTTGTTGCTCATAATGGCAACATTTTATTGTTTCGAGTGATCGAGTCACAAAGTTGTAGGTAAGTGCCGTTTCCGCCATAATATGCGACGAGTTTCGTGGTAGTTCTGCTGTCAAATGATTGTTTACTTTTTGTATTTTTTGAGATTTGTGAGAAAATTACGAGGAGTTTACAGTTTAAAGTGCATGTTTATGTTGAAAAACAGCAATTCGACAAGCCTGTGTGTTGTATTGTGAAGTGTGGTGCAAGAAAGAAGGAAAATCAACCTCAATTGTCTTTGCACAGGTTAGTAGCCGGTTTTCATGCAATAATACTTATAATAATACACTTTCGATGAAAAAATTGCTAGGATTTAATGAATTTATTGCTAAAGATTTAATATTTGGGTTTATTTTCGTCCAATAGACCTTTTTGTTAATTCATAATTATTTTATTAGTTTGTTTACAAACATAGAATAGTGTTGTACCTTTGCCGTATTAGTTTTCGATACTAGTTCCTTCACTGTGCTGAAACGATATTTGTTCGAGTGACCTTGCCAGGTCCGGCCCGTAGTTCACAGGCTCACAGCACGGAGAGACCTACGTCCCACAGATTTTTATGATGGTGTTAAACGGAAACCGAAAATAAGACGTCAGCATTTTGTTATTTGTTTTAGTTAGCTAACCAAATGATTTATTGGTAAAAATATCAACCTTTTTTTTAGGTTTCCTAAAAATGAAAGATTAAGGAAAAAGTGGTTAGAGGCTATTGGTGAAGAAAATATTAATCCTCGACTTAAAGAATGGTACATCTGTTCACTTCACTTTGAAGAAAGTTGTTTCAATAGAACATTGGATGTTATGAGATTACATGATAACTCTGTTCCTACAATATTTTCGGTAAGTGTGTATTAAAATGATTGACTAATAATAGCCTGGTCTTAGGCCTGAAATCAATTTATAGATATATTAGTTACCTATATAAATAAAATACCGGCCAAGTGCGAGTCGGACTCGCACATGAAGGGTTCCGTACCCATTATCTAGGTATAAAAACGTTTTTTTTTTTCTTATTTAATAAAAAAACTACTTACTAATCTCGATCAAACCAATTTTCGGTGGAAGATTACATAGTAATGGACATCATATGTTTTTTTTAGTTTTATCATTCTCTTATTTTAGAAGTTACGGGGGGTGAACACACATTTTATCACTTTGGAAGTGTCTCTCGCGCAAACTATTCAGTTTATTAAAAAAATATATTCTAATATATTTTTTTTATAAACTGAATAGTTAACCTCAATGTCATTTTTAAGACCTATCCATAGATATCCCACACGTATGGGTTTGATGAAAATAATTTTTATTGAGTTCAGTTCTAAGTATGGGACCCCCAAAATTTATTGTTTTTTTTTCTATTTTTGTGTGAAAATTTTAATGCGGTTTACAGAATACATCTACTTACCAAGTTTCAGCAGTATAGTTCTTATAGTTTCGGAAAAAGTGGCTGTGACATAAAGACGGACAGACATGACGAATCCATAAGGGTTCCGTTTTGCTACGGAACCCTAAAAAATCATGTGTACATTGCATATCAAAATAATAGTTCCTATTTATTTCAGACATCCAACAAAAATCAACAGCAAGAGTCATCTGTTTTCTGTGAAACGAGCAACATCCAAAAATCTGATGTTTCTTGTGTGACGCCTTCACTGCAGTTAACCCATCAAATTGTGGAAACAGTGCACAAAGAGGTATGTAAGAGTCGACTTTTTAACGGTTCGCTGGCCTTCTTGTAAAGTACAACATTTTCAAGGTTCTAACAAAAATAATAAAATTTAAAAAAGTACGAAAATAATGTTACTTGTGAATTCTATATAAAATATTGAAATCTAAATGAATCATTTACATGTAGCCCATGTAAAAATATCTTATTTATAAAAATATCTACCCACAGAGGTAAATTCATTCCTCACTAATATTATAAATGCGATTGTGTTTGTTTGTCTGTTTTGTTTTCACGTCAAAACAGCTGAATTGATTTTGATAGATTTTGATACAAATGGATGGGGGAGGAGGGAGTGATGCCTCGGGCAATAGCTAGTTATGTACATTTGAAAGTTGGAATGAAATAAGCTGCGATTTCACTTATAAAACGTGTGGTTACCGTACCGTATAATGGTGGCCTAGTGAAAACGGCTCTGGCCTGAAAAAATTCAAAGACGTGACATTCACCAACAAGCACTGGTTCTGCGTGGTGGATTACGGCCCACTCCCTCTCACAAAGCGGAGGCTTGTGTCCCAGTAGTGAGAATCTTATAGGCTGATTATACTACCGTACCAATGACATTATCCGCTCTGTTCCGTGTCTGTACTACAGGTGCAAATTACGGGTACGGTACACAGCAGCGTTTTTGATTAGAAGTGCCGTAATTACTAGTATCTTTCCTTTTTCAGGTTGTACAAACTGGAAAAATTAAAGCTTTTAAAGAAAAATATATCAAGCAACAGAAAAAAATTAAACGCCTCAATGAAAGGATTCGAAAGAAAAATAAAAAAAATGCCAATTTGTATCAACGTGGAACAGGCTGTTGTAATGGAAGATTTGGCGGGACCAAAGGACTTTTTAAAAAGACAAATTAACAAGTCCAAAGGTTTACCTGTACCAAATAAATATTCTGAAGAAATCAGAAAGTTCGCATTAACGTTGCATTTTTTATCCCCCAAGGCTTATAATTTCATAAGGCGGTCTTACGATACATGCTTTTTTTTTTTTTTTTTTTTTTTTTTTCAGGATGGGAAATCATCAAATGACTTCTCCCGCTCTGGGCGGAGCGGGAGGGCGTGTCAGACTTTTACTGACTAAAACCCACCCGTGTTCCATCAGTTGCCCATGTGCCAGGGTCACGGTATACGATACATGCTTACCTCACTCAAGAACTTTGTGCAAATGGTACCAGCATGTGAATTGCCAACCGGGATTCACGAAAGAAGCATTTCAAACTTTAAGAAATAAAGTGCAAGGAAGTGCACAACCCGTGATATGCTCCTTGGTTTTTGACGAAATGGCCATAAGAAAGTCTTTGACTTGGGAACCAAGAGCTCAGAAATATTATGGAAGAGTTGATTATGGACATAACTTAGATAATGATAATGTCGAAGAAGCCAGTCAAGCCCTAGTAGTTCTATTAACGGCTATTAACGGCAGATGGAAAATACCTATTGGTTATTTTTTAATAACATCCCTCACAGGCGAGCAAAAAAGTGTTATCATGAGTACGGCTCTAAAATTGTGCGAAGATGCGGGTGTAAAAGTTATTAGCATTACTTGCGACGGTCCTGCCGCAAATTTCAGCATGTTCACTTCTCTTGGCTGCGATATTATAAGAAATCAAGACGTTACTACTTTTGAGAGCGGTAACACTCGCATCCACGCTTTTATCGACCCATGTCACACAATAAAATTAATTCGTAATGCATTTGGCGAACTAAGAGTTTTTGTTGACTCATTTGATCGAAAAATAGATTTTAAATTTTTAGAAGATTTGCTGGAACTTCAAGAAAAACAGGGCCTACATCTCGCAAATAAAATTAAAAAGCCGCATGTATTCTATCACAAACAAAAGATGAAAGTGAAGCTGGCGACACAGGTGTTCAGTAGCTCAGTAGCAGATGCTCTGGAGTTTTGCCGCAGTATATTAAAATTAAAACAATTTCAGGACTGTAGTGGCACTGTCAATTTTATAAATATTATGAACGACGTATTTGATGTTTTAAACAGTCATTCCATCCGTCCGCCCGGATTTAAAAAAGCGATGTGTCCTGCCAATATTGGTTTCATATCAGCTCTATTTGAAAGTGCGACTAATTACGTCACAAGTTTAAAACTAACTACAGGTGAACATGTGGTCAATTCCCGCAGAAAAACTGGTTTTGTTGGATTATTGATAAATATGAAAAGCGCATTGGCACTGTACAGGTACTTGGTGGAAGACACAAAAATGCTGAAGTACATACCACTATACAAGATCAGCCAAGATCATATCGAGCTTTTCTTCTCGGCTGTGAGAGCAAGAGGAGGTTTCAACAATAATCCCAATGCCATTCAATTTCGAGCCGCTTATAAAAAGTTGCTTGTGAGAGCTGAGATAAGGGATGAGGGCATTGGGAATTGTACTCCACTGGAACAAGTCAATATATTGACTTGCTCCAGTAAAAATCCTATTGCAGCTTTAAACGAGCTAACTGACAAAAAAAGTTTTGTAGAAATCACAGAGGATCATAGTGATTTATACGACGAATATTTGGAATGCATTCTAAGCACAGAAGTTGATGCGTACACAGATAGGGTCTTAGAATATATATCTGGTTTCGTTACAAAAAAGTTAATGCACACAATTAAATGCGATGTATGTGTATCGTTATTGATCGGAGAGGAAGACATCAACAGCTTGATTTACATTAAATCAAGAGGAGGACTTAAATATGCTTCTTCTAGTGTCATAGATATACTTAAAAAGACAGAAAAAATTATTAAAACTCATTTGGAAAAAAAATCTAAGCCAGAGTTATATTACCTGTATATCTTTAAATTCATGTGTGAATTGTATGATTTAAATACTTTTTTTCATGCGGACTCTGATCCCGAGCATAACAGTAACCACAAGTTACTACTTATTAAATCTATAATTAAGATCTTCCTAGATATAAGATATAGATATTACGGTCAAAGATTATCTGAAAAAGTGTCACATAGACAGTTTTTGAACAAACTAATATTGTTTAGAAATGAATAGGTAATAACTGAATTTGTAAGCATAATTTACTAATCAAACGTTTTACTTTCATTATTTTACACAAATACAGTGCTGAGAAAAATTATAGACTCAAGCTAGTTTTTGAACCGAACTACAAAATATATTAATTAATTTTATTTATTACCAAACTATATGAAAGCACAATAGACATACTATAATTTCGTAGTACATTTTTTGGTAGGTAAGTTTTGTTATTGCGTTATATGACGTAAATTGTTCGTATGCCGTGCGCGACCTGTGACGAATTATAAACTCAGTCGCTTTAAGGAAGTGCTGGAGTGACATTGTGTTCGTCTGAGTATCATTTTGGATTAATTCTAACTTGATTAATTTAATTTTGTTATTATTGTAATCAGTTTTATTCTACGTCATTATGCCCCGTGGTAAACAATTAAGCGATATTGAAAAACAAAGAATCATTGATTTAAGAAGTTGTGGAAAAACGCAAAGGGAGATAGCAAATGCGATTTGTAGATCTCAAAGTGTTGTTAAAAACTTTTTGACACAGGGAATTGAAAATTATGGAAAGAAAAAGAGATCAGGGCGACCTTCTAAGTTCGCACCTACTGTAAAACGAGCTGTACTGAGGGAACTGTCTAAGACGGGGGTGTCGTCTTCAAGCCTGGTGCGCCAATTTAACTTGGGTTGTCATCCTAGCCTTGTGAGGAAATGGGCGGTACAGTCTGAGCGTTTCAAGTATACTAAATATATAAATAAACCGGTGTTAAAATCAGGCCATATTGCAGCCCGACTCGCATTTGCAGAAAAATATATTAAAAATCCGGACACATGGCAGCACGTGATTTTTAGTGATGAAAAAAAGTTTAACCTAGATGGACCAGACGGTTACAGGTATTACTGGCACGATTTAAGGTTAAAAAAAAACACAGAACAGAAAAATCATGTCGCGTCGAGTCCAGGGAGGAGGGTATGTCATTGTTTGGACTGGTATGTCTAGACTTCAGAAAACTGAATTGGCTTATATAAAAGGAAGACTGAACGCCGCCAGCTACCAGAATTTGCTTCACGATCACTTATTGCCTTTCATCACATTAATTGAGGATGACAATATAGTTTTCCAACAAGATAATGCACCATGTCACGTAGCTTCTACTACTTTGCACTGGTTTCAAGAGTTCGGGATTAAGCTTTTGGAGTGGCCACCTTCAAGTCCCGATCTCAACCCAATTGAGAATTTGTGGGGCATACTAGCCAGGAAAGTTTATGACCAAAACAAGCCGCCAATCGCGAATGTTCGCGAACTCCAAGAACGACTGCATTTATGTTGGACTGAAATTGAAAGTTCCGTTTTGATGAAGCTGATGGATAGCATGCCGGATAGATTAATCGATGTACTTAAAAATAAGGGAAAGTGGACTAAATATTAATTAAAGTACTATGAAAAAAATCCTTTGAGTTTATAATTTTTCACAACTCCAGTAGCATGTCGTAAAATATTTTTATAACTAAGTCGTAGCTATAAAAAATAAACAAGAATTAATATGATGCTAAGTTTTAATATCACATGTACTACTTTACTGGCACATCTAATCTAATGTACCCTTGCTGTCTTTTTAACTGAAGTTCTATATCTGTTTGAGTCTATAATTTTTCTCAGCACTGTAGTGTTATAATGATGAAACTTTGCTTGCGCGATGCAGGATTTGCGTGACGTCAGTGTGACGTGTAGTTCGTTTGTGGCGGTGCGAATGCGGCTACAGTTTTGAACTTGTGAGGTAATTAATCAGTTATTTTATTCGTTATTGTAAAATTATTTCTTAAATGATTTCAAAAAGGATGCGGTTCTCAAAGCGTCAGATTATATTGTGTAATGTTACGCGACAGGTATCTTCTCGATTATGATTGACCATTATGAACCAATTTTTTTTTAGGGAGTTTTTAAATCTCCCCTTTCACCTTCTTTGGAGACGAATTTCCAAAAATCCTTTCTTAGTGGATGCCTACGTCACAGAAATAACCTACTTTCAAAATTTCATGTTTCTAGCTTCAGTGGTTTACCTCTGCGAAGGTGAATCAGTCAGAACATCTCTCTTTATAATGTGTTTAGTATTGATATTACATTAGTGTAATATAAGTATATACTTACCTACCTGTGTTTTATTAATCTACTAAAACCTTACGCTTTAACCTATACATAATACTAACTTAAGTACTCAAACTAATATTTTACGCACCTGGTGTCAAACCGTCAATCACAGAAAGCACGGTAGGTATATCTATTTTATGGTGGAATTACAACGAAGTGCGGCACTGTGACCCACAGTGTGCGACACAAATGTTCGTTCTGGTGGACTCGCTCAAGCAAACAGTAACAAATTGTGCGCGAACATTTTGGAAATGTTCGCACACATACTATTGTGCGCGCACACACGCAAGCTGTGGACTCGCATCGTCGCACTCAGTCCAGACTTGCTATATTGCATGTTCGCGAACATCTGTGCTGCACTGTGCGCGAATAAAAGTTATGCACATTCTTGCCGGTGGACACAGATGCTAAACACTAGGACGTGCACTGCTGGAGTTCGCGAACAAATGTTCACGTATAAATGTGCTGCACACGCACAGCGCCGCACTTCGGTGTAATTCTACCCTTATAGCTAATCTATATATAGGTATCTATAGAACATTTGCTCACGTGGACTAGAAATAACTACAAAAAAAAGGTACATACTCACAACTTAGAATGTCTCTTTAAATGGCTGCAAATAATGATAACAATAAAAAAATTAAAATAAACAAATTTAAAAAAATATTTTTTTATTTATCTTATTATTTTATGTTAATCACAGTAGAAACATTATCTTCTTCCTATTATTAAGAACTTGTTTTTCACTAGGGTCCGCATACTTACCAGAAGCTACAGACCAGATATAAAATAAGCGTGATGCATCGCATCATTCGCATCGCAAATCTCGCAAACATGATGCACTTAAAGTGTTCTTTAATTCTTTGCAGAAAAACCACTTTAAATTAACTTTATCCTCAGGTACCTATCAGAAGATAAGTAAATTTACTCATATCTAGTAAGACTCGTAATATTATTAAGTAGTACCAGTATCGATACTCGTTACAGTAACACTATGTTCCATGATTGACACAACCCTAGCATTGGCAGCCATTTTATGAGACATTCTAGGCTGTAGGTATGCACCTTTTATTTGTAGGTATTTCCAGTCAGTGTTGCCAACAGGATTTTTTAAAATCCGCCAAGTTCGTTGTGTATTTCCGTCAAAAATCCGTTAAAAATGTTTTTTTATCCGTCAATAATAGCCGTTAAATTTCTAAAGTTATATATTTTCACAGTTTAAATTACAATTAAAATTATAAGTATGTATCAAGCGTACTTGAAAGCAATTTGCATTCTGAAACAGATTCGCCAGAACTTTCTTCTTTACGTACTAACCAGTCTTTAAAATAAAATAACTTATCTTGAAGCCACTCATTGCAAAATTTTTGTTTATATTGTATTTTTGGCATTTTTAATCCTGATGGAACAATTACTATGCTCTTCAACACACAAGTTACTGATTAAAAGCTAACGTAATAACAAAAACCAACACAACACTTTCATTGTTTCATTTAGCATTCATCAGCTATTGAGCTTTGCGCTATAGTAGTATCCAATGTTTACATTATTGAGAATATGTAACATGTATACATTGGATTTCGGTTACTTAGCAGGTAAGTCCCGTTCATAATCATTGCAGTTTATTGGCTAGGTACATTACAGGTCTTTGACCTAACCTATAGCCTTCATACAAAATCTATACTAATATTATAAAGCTGAAGAGTTTGTTTGTTTGTTTGTTTGTTTGATTGAACGCGCTAATCTCAGGAACTACTGGTCCGAATTGAAAAATTCTTTTTGTGTTGGGTAGCCTATTTATCGTGGGAGGCTATAGGCTATATAACACATACCTACAACTAAGAGGAGCGGAGCAGTAATGAAAAATGTTGCAAAAACGGGGAAAATTGATTCCTTTTGAGAGTTTCCGTTGCGTGCGCTGCGTAAACAGTTAAAGTTACGCAAAAATTATGTATGACGAAATTGTTCCTTTTAAAAAGTTCTAAAAAAAAGTCCGCGAGAGCATATGTCTATCTTTTAAGGTTGACTCACTATAACTCAAAAAGAGCGAGCAGCAACGAAAAATGGACGAAAACTAGCAGGCAAATCGATGCGACGGGAAGGGTCAGGGGAGCAAAAATTTGACGCGGACGAAGTCGCGGGCAGAAGCTATATATAATATTATAAAGGTGAAGAGTTTGTTTGTATGTTTGTTTGATTGAACGCGCTAATCTCAGGAACTACTGATCCGAATTGAAAAATTCTTTTTCTGTTCGGTAGCTTATTTATCGAGGAAGGCTATAGGCTATATAACATCACGCTACAACTAAGAGGAGCGGAGCAGTAATGAAAAATGTTGCAAAAACAGGGAAAATCGCACGGGTAGGCGATGCGACGCGACGGGAAGGGCCCGGAACAAAAAATTTTCCGCGGACGAAGTCGCGGGCAGAAGCTAGTTATTCATATAATAACATTTGGCTGAAGATAGTTTTTGTTCCGTTAAATATGCCGTCAGCCGTTAGAAAGATTTTTTCCGTTTTCAACGTATCCAAATCCGCTAGATATGACGGGAAATCCGCTAAGTTGGCAACGCTGTTTCCAGTCCATACTTCTATGTCTATGATAATAGCGCACCGACACCGATTACCACAGACTGGTTATAGCAGTGTTGCTAACTTTTTATTCCCGAGACCACTAGAGGCTGCTCAACAAACCAAAAAACCCTAACCACAATTTTTTTTATGTGTACTGTGTTCGGAGGCCCTAGCAACCACATATAGCAAATGACCCCGATCCACCACCCGCGCTTTTACCCCGTTTTCACGTAGCATTCTTCCCGACTCTTTCGTTTTGATCGGCTCCTAAATAAAAATAAAAATCTTTTATTAACAGAGATTTTGTTTTATTAATTTTTTTTTTAATCAAACTGCTTTCTCTAACACAATTTAGGCCCATTTAGGGCCCAAATTGTGTTAGACAAAGCAGTTTGTTTTTTTTTTTTATATACAACATTAATTTTTGTTTATGCGAAACCCCAAAACACGGGTCTAGTATTTTTATGTAAAGAATCTATGAAAAAAATTTCAAAACTGTATCATTAATAATCACAAAGTTATAAGCTTGATAAGTTACCTACCTGGTTGTCCACGCAAAAACATATGCAGATCACCACAAACAGCTAGTGTACGTACCATCTCCGTGTAATGGACGTTTGAGTACGAGAAAGACATGATAATTTTAAAATCGAAACAAAACACTAAGGCCCGCGACTTGGAAGTGTAATTAAATATTTTTGGTACAAAATATAACATTGTGTAAAAATTATTGGAATCGATTCAGTTACTGATTCTGAACAAACTATATTCAGGTTTCGCATATACTAAAAATAATCTTGTATACATGAATTGTTCAACAGCTATGAACTAACGAACAATTCATGTATATAAAAATTTTCAAAATCTTTCTCGATGATGAAAAAAGATATGTCGCGATACTACATAACCGTGAAAACACGCTAAAATCGTATTTTTTGATAGTTAGATAGAAAGATAGTTAAATCGTTTATTTGGTGAACACAAAATACATAACAACATACAAAGCACGATTAAATAATAATTTAACGTGATTACAATTTAGCTCTAGAAAGATAACGTGCGCCTCAGAGGCGCCCGCAAAACGGATATATCGCTGTATTTTTTCATCCAATGCGTGTACAGGCTTGATTTTTCAAGCCAACTCAGTCATCGGCCAACACTCCCGAGGGACGACCGTTGCAGTTCGGTAAGTACCATAATTTCGTTGCTATGACAATCCGTTGCACTCGAGAGGCGCATGTTTATCTTCTGTGTAACTTTTATGCATTTTTATGTGATTTAGTTTTTGTTACTTTTTATTTATTTCTACAAAAATAAAGAAAATATAAAATTAGTTTATTGTTACTAGTTAGTTCTGATTGTTTTTAGGAACATTTTTACATCATGGCGAGCAGAAGAGTGTTGGAAGAAAGAAAAATAACTTCCTTTTTGAGGCAAGAAGATGAAAGCTCAGGTGATGGCAGTGATAGCGAAATAGAGGATCATGGAACTAAAGACGATATTCAAACCGATACTGATGACGAGTACATAGATTCGTCGAGTCATTTATGAAAGTTTGTACAACACCTGAAAATACTGTACATGATCACCACATAGTTATTCCGCCTCATAGAGTAATTAGATGTATGACATATAGACACGTCCGGTCTATGTCTAAGAGTAAAATTAAATTAAATTGGTTCACGTTTATCCCTGTATCATGCTGAACCACATAAATTGACGATTGTGGATCGTACCGTACGATCAAACAAAAGGGAAATTCTCGAAGAACTGAAAAACACCCGTCCTAAACCAGTGGGTACGTCTATGTTCGGTTTCGATGGACCTTTGACCCTACTGTTATACAAGCCGAAGCCGTTGAAAATGGTGTATATGTTGTCCTCATGTGATGTAGGCGCTGTTATAAATCCTACAATTGATAAACCTTGTTGTATTTTCGTGGAAGCAAAAATTTTATTTATAGAAAGACAATGTCACACGGAAGAACACGTCATTAATTTTTTAAACATTCATATATATAATTATCTTATTTCTATGAACGTACAGCCAGTACGATTACATTACTTCAACATCCTCCCCTTAATCGGACAAGGCTACAAATTTCATCTGATGACTGTACAAACAGGCACACACATGTAAATCAACCTGACTGTACTTTACAATGACAGTGACATTAATTTATAAAAAAAAAAACATAGAGCACTAAACAAATCAAAAATAATACAAATAATAGCAAATAAAACATCTTAAGATATCATTAAGCCTATATCAGACACGCAACGTTGGTGTTTGCATCGACTCAACCCTTTGGTTAAAACATCCGCCAACATCTTATCCGTAGACAAATAAGCTAATTTTATTTTATTATTTTCGACTAACTCCCTAACAAAATGGTAACGGACATATATATGTTTAGTCCTATTATGATGAACCGGATTTTGTGCCAATTTTTGCGCACTTTGGTTATCATTATAGATAGTTACCGGAAAAGACTCACCTGTTATCTCAGATATAAGACGCTGTAAATAAACAGCTTCTTTAGAAGCACTGGACAACGCCATGTACTCAGCCTCTGTGGACGACAAGGCAACCGTGGGTTGTTTTTTACACTCCCACGATACTGGTGCATTCGCTAATTTGAATACGTAACCTGTATACGATCTCCTGTCACCACCGTTGGCCCAGTCGGCATCGACAAAACCACGTAAGGGTTCTCCAGTCCTTTTAAATCTAAGACCGTAGTCCAACGTACCTTTTAAATACTGCAGGACACGTTTAGCAGCAGTCCAATGCGCCTGCATAGGATTCTTATTGAACTGACTTAAGAAACTAACGGCAAACAAAATGTCGGGTCTTGTATTGATAGCTAAAAACATCAAGCAACCGATTAAGTTTTGGTAAGGGACATTGACAGCTGGTTCAGTCTGAGAACGCAGGTCAACACTAATGTCCATAGGAGTAGGAACAGTTTTGCACTCCGCCATATTAAAACGGTCCAACGTTTCTAATATGTAACGATTCTGATTTACCTTCACATCATTAGTTCCCTTTTCCCTAACGACATGCAAACCAAGGCAATAACTAAGTTCACCTAGATCCTTGACACCAAAAAAATCCTTTAGGCCGTTCTTCAAGAAAGACAATTCATTTTCTTTGTTATAAATCAAGATCAAATCGTCTACGTAAACTGCTAGTATAGCGATACTATTACTCCTTTTTATGTAGACGCAGGGCTCAGACTCTAATCTATTATAGCCTAAATTATGAAGCACCTCATCTAACCTTTTGTTCCAGGCTCTGGCAGCCTGTTTAAGACCATAAAGAGACTTATGTAATTGACATACTTTGGTCTCCTGACCTTCAGCTACAAAACCTTCAGGTTGTGCCATAAAAACCTTCTCCTCCAGTTTTCCGTGAAGGAAAGCTGTGTCTATGTCTAAATGATGCATTTTTAAATTCTGTTCAGTGGCTAGTGCAATCAAAACCCTTAACGACGAGTAACGAACTACCGGCGAAAAAGTTTCCTCGTAATCTATTCCGTAGCTTTGACGAAAACCTTTTGCGACTAAACGTGCTTTGTATCTACTCACTTTACCTTCAGAATCACGTTTTAGCTTGTATACCCATTTACACGGTATGATTTTTTGTCCTGTATTTTCTACTAAGGTCCAAGTACCGCTAGAAATTAAGGAATTATATTCGTCTTCCATTGCAGCAATCCACATGTCCTTGTCTGGACGTAAAAGAGAATCAGAATAAGAACAAGGTTCATCTTTCAACTCACCACTTTGCATCGCTGAACAACAACAGACGGAACAGTAATTTACAGGCTTTCTATCCCTTAATTTGTACCTCCTTTCAGGTTCCATGTGCGTCTCTTCTTCCTCAACAGGTACTACTGGAGTTGCAG
This sequence comes from Aporophyla lueneburgensis, assembly GCA_932294355.1. Lineage (NCBI taxonomy): Eukaryota > Metazoa > Arthropoda > Insecta > Lepidoptera > Noctuidae > Aporophyla > Aporophyla lueneburgensis. Next base: position 16,306,200 of record OW028747.1, read on the forward strand.
GAAGAGGATAGGCCATAGGTAGGGATGGTTCAGCAGCAGCAGTGCTTGTACTTGCTACAGGATCAGCTGACCCACTTTGTACCTGTAAATCATTGTTATCAGAGGAGAGAATAATGCTATGACGATGTGACTCGTCCCCTATCTCAGCGTTTGTGAAACAATTCTCTAAAAACACTACATCCCGCCCTTTGATACTTTTTCTTATATTGGTGGGATCACGAAACCTATACGACTTGTTGCTATTGCAATAACCAACAAATATGTACTGTTTCGCTTTCGCATCTAATTTTTGGCGATCGCAAGACGGCACATGAACGTATGCACGGCAACCAAATATTCGTAGATGGGAGATATCGGGTTTTCTGTTGAACCATATCTCATACGGAGTACGATTATCTAAAGCTCTATGTGGACATCTATTTTTCAAATAAGTAGCAGTGCGTACCGCATCCTCCCAGAAAGTCTTTGGTAGGTTACTATCTTGTAACATGCACCTAGCTTTCTCCACTAAGGACCTATTTGTCCTTTCAGCAACACCGTTGGATTCAGGACAATACGGGACAGTAGTCTGATGTTTAATTCCCCTTGAAGTTAAATATGCTTCGAATTCACCATTAACATACTCACCCCCGTTGTCGGTACGCAAGTTTCTTATCTTAAAAGAAGTTTCCCTTTCAACCAGAGCTTCGAATTCTAAAAACTTTTTCTTAACATGCGCTTTAGACGGTATAAAGTAAGAAAAAATCATTCTAGAAAAATCGTCGATAAAAGTAACCAAATACCGATTTGAACCTAATGACATTACGTCAAAAGGGCCACAGACATCAGAATGTATAGTTTCTAAAATTCTGCTGCCTTTCTTATAATCAATAATTTTGAAGGGTTTTCTACTTTGTTTTCCTTCAATACAGGCTATACAAGGGTTTTTATCTAAAGAAGAATATTCAATACCTTTAGCTTTGCCACGACGTAGATGTTCTAATGCAACGCGGCACAGATGACCAAGTCTGCGATGCCACAAACTTGAAGTAGTGTGTTCTTTAGAAGCCATAGCATGCTCCGAGTGAATTACTTGATGATCCAATCTATACAAGCCACCAACGTTGCATGTCGCATGACCTACTGATTTGCCGACTACTTTTACTTCATTGCGTCTGTACATAGAACAACCTTTCTTATCAAAAACAATAGTTAAACCCTTTTCAACAGCCTTACTAACTGAAATTAAGTTCGTACGCAACTCAGGAACGTAAAGAACATCTTTGATACCATTTAATTTTAACTTACTGTCTTTTACAAGTAACACTTCACCGACGCCAGCTGAAATTATCTCTCTATTATTTGCTAGAGTTATGTTCTTGCTTTCAGACGTGTTTAAATTGGTAAACCATTCTTTCATACAGGACATATGTGAAGAGGCTCCAGAATCTACATACCAGTCGGTTTGAACTAGATTACCTCCAACACCCAAGGCCGAAATAAGTGTTGTCTCCTTACTATTATTTTTACTTTTTCTCTGCCTTTCCTGTTTTCCTTTCTTCCTGGTTGGGCAATCTGGACGTTTGTGTCCCGGTTCTTTACATTCGTAACAAATAACTTTTCTTTCTGCAGCTTTAAGCGGCTTCATTTTTTCATTTGTTGCAAGAACCAATTCCTTTGACTCTCGTTTGGCACTTTCGTTTAGTAATTTCTGCTTTACTAATTCAGATGTTACCTGAATGTTTGAGTTCTCTAGGGCCATTACTAAGGGATCAAACTCTGGTGGTAAACCTCCAAGTAAAATTGCTCCTATAGACGTATCATCAATGCATCGCCCTATGTCTGCCAAGTCTTGAGCAGTGCTAATGACAGCATTGATATAGTCTTCAATCGAACCAAAATCAAGTAATTGGTATCTATACAGCTTTCGTTCTAACGCCAACTTTCTACCCATACCTTTATCCTCATAGGCATTTGCTAAGGCGTCCCAGACCTCCTTTGCAGTTTTACAAGCCCGTACATGGGTAATCGCTCCACCTTCCAAAGTCAGACACATCTTGGTATAAGCTTTAAGTTCTCTATTTTTTCTTACCGCTACCGATGTACTGTCTTCGATATCATACCCCACAACTGTAGACCACAAGTCCTCGTGCAGCAGGTACATACGCATTTTGAACTTCCACTGACTGTATCCATCTTTTCCATGCAACTGTTTGATGGAAGCAAGGGAAGCCCCTGAACCCGCGTAGGTCGAAGGCACGTTAATGTCACCCACAGACATTGTATTACAGTGCAACAAAATATTTTACTCTATTTAAAATATATTTACGAGCACTAAAAACGTAATAAAATTATCTATTCTGGGCCCATGACCGTTTGTTGTATTTTCGTGGAAGCAAAAATTTTATTTATAGAAAGACAATGTCACACGGAAGAACACGTCATTAATTTTTTAAACATTCATATATATAATTATCTTATTTCTATGAACGTACAGCCAGTACGATTACATTACTTCAACAAACCTGAGATCCTTATGTTCTACAACCAGACAAAAGGCGGCGTCGACGCATTTGACCAGATGTGTTCTTCGATGTCTTGTTCTAGAAAGATGGCCAATGACAATGTTTTATGGCATATTGAATATAGCTTTTGTCAACTCATATGTAATTTACACATACAATGTTTTGTCAAAACAAGAAAAACCATCAAACCGAAGAGAATATATGAAAAAACGAAGTAATGAACTGGATGAGATCTAGATTGGAAATCCCTACTTCATCAAGGTGTTTGAGAGAAAATATTAAGAGTACCCTGCCACAAACTAATCAAGACGCTTCTCAAGAAGCTGAAGAGGAACCTCCGGCTAAATTTCGACGTTACTGTAACTTATGTACAACTAAAAAGAAAAGAATGTCTAAGATGACACGTACAAAATGTAAAAAAAGACAGTGTGTTGTGAAAATAAAAAAGAGGTTTGCAACAATCGTCTGTAACTATAATTTTTTTCTGTATTTCTTGTAACTTGAGACTGTATATATAGTAATTAATTAATTAGTAAGAAAGAGAAACTATAAATGTTACTAATTAAAAAAAAAATCTACTTAAATATAAATACTTCTAATTTTTGTTACTTTTTGTTAAGGGTTTATAAAACCCTTCGTAATTTTCCTAATAATAAAATAATAAATACAAATTTGTGTTTAATTAACTTCTTAATAATGTAAAACCTCAAAAAAATTACAATAAAAAGTATAACTATTTTAGTTTGTAAATAAATAGGATTTTAATATTGTGCGCCTCTCAGGCGCATGTTTATCTTTTCAGTACAATAAAATAACGTTATCTTTCTAGGGTTAAGTAGGTACATACAAAGTACAGATAGCGCGCGAGTTGAATGCAGTCGGGGTCTGAGGTAAAGAGCGGGAGCATCGCCCCCCGCTATCCGCACGCCCCACCTCACGCGCCTGCAGTGTAGTGCTGTGCCATCCTTGTCAACTATCGTAGTTATCGTACGTTTGCCGTGTTATTGTGTTAATACTGAAGTTCCCGTGTTATGTTTTTTATTTTAATAATGACTGATCCGAGTTCATCAAGTTCCGGTACGAATAAACGAGCTTTTATTCATCGCCAAGCACGAGAAATGGCGAAAAATGTTTTAGAGATGTGTGTTGAAGAAAGGCAGAACAAAAATTTAACATTTAATTTGAATAATGCTTTCGACCGAGCAAGCCGTTATACCGGACATTCCAAAAGAACATTGGCTGCAATTCAAAATGAGTCTAAGAAAGGGCCTCTTTGTTCTCCTTCTAAAAAGAAAAGGCCATTATAGCCCAGAATCCGGCAATTAGTGATGTTGGCTGCACTGTACGTGGCAGCCAATCACAGATCAGCCGTTGGCGCGAAAAACACGCCACACGCCGAGCCCTCGCGCGGCACGGCAAAACAGTCGTTACAAAATCTCTGTGCGCCGCGACACGTTTCGACTCGTGCTCGGAGAGCTCCCCAAAGATATAACCTTTAATGTGTATTAAGTATTATGTGTAGGTATTGTGTTGTGTCCCTCTAATACAGGGGTTCCCAACCTTTTTTTGTCTACTGCCCACTTTAAGAATGAATTATTTTTTAACGCCCCCCTTTTTAAACATACTTAAAAACCGCTAAGTACTTATAACTGATTATTGAAACGCAAATTTATAGTATTCGGACAGAGTATCTTTTATTGAAAATAAAACAAACATAATCAATTCTTATATAAAAACTAATGTGAAGGTTGAATCTGATGCTGTTCAATAAGTTTGTTGATATCAGGTTCCAATTTACTCAAAAACAGCCGCAAGTCGCCACGTTCGGTAACACGCAAACAATTTCTCTTTTTAGTAAGCAGCGTTGCCACAGCACTAAATCCACGTTCACACAAATATGACGATGGGAATGCTATCAAAAATCGTTGAACAATTGACCACAATCCAGGGTACAATTGCGGGATCGGTTTTTGTAGCCAAAATTCTTAATATCCATTTTTGAACTTGATTTTTATTTCTTCGTTTGTTGTCAATTCTATAAGTTCTTCTTCCAGCTGAGGTGACATTGCTGTGTTGACATTTGAAAACGGATCCAACACCCAGTCTGGTATTTCCAAGTTTAAAATGTCCTGGTATCGTTCGGTGAAGTCAATGTGGAGGTTTTCCAAATGTTGGCAGTAGGCAAACAAGTCGTCTTATACTGATAAATTCGGAAAATTGTGAAACTCACGTCTGCCCATATTCTTTTTGTGCAGAAGCAGTTTGGCTGCGAAAGCAGCAACGACATTTTTTGTTTTAATTAAATTTAGTTCATCGCCTTGCAGTTGGAGGTTCATGTCGTTGAACATTTTATACAGGTCTGTAATGTAAACTATATCATTCTTTGATGTTATGAGCTTGTTGCGCAGTTCTGTATATTTAGTTTCCAAGAACTCTATCATAGAGTCAAACAGGTTGTAAAATCGAATCAGACAATTTCCTCTTGACAGCCAACGAACTTCAGTATGAAGCAACAAACGGTTGAAATCTTCGTCATTAGTAACACAAAGCTGATGAAATAATCTATCATTCAAAGAGCTGCTACGGATTTTATTGACTGCTTTGATGACATATTGCAGTAATTGAAATAGTCGTTCACTTAAGTTTCTAGCAACCAAATGTTGTCTATGAATAACATAGACACGACATCTGGAATTGTATTCTTTAAGTATGCTATGAAGTGCGGTCCATGGCCCTCTACGGAGCACCGGTGTGGGCACCCTCATTGAGACTGCGCCCAGCGCGCCGGCTGTTTGCGGCCCAGAGGGTCATGGCCATCCGGTTAATCCGGGGATACCGCACGGTCTCGTGCGAGGCGGCGAGCCTCCTTGCCGGAGTGCCGCCATGGGATCTGGAGGCAAAGGTCCTCGCGCACATGTGGGAGTGGCGCGAGGAGGCGAAACGCCGGGGCGAAACTCCGCTGCCGCGACAAATCGCGGCACGGCGGACAGAGCTCCGGTGTGATCTCATGGCGACATTGCGGGTACGATTGTCGCAACCCAGTGCTGGGCACGCCACAATTGCGGCGGTAAGTCCCCTCTTTGAGGAGTGGATAGAGAGGCGCCACGGCGTCCTCACCTTCCGCCTGACGCAGGTTCTCACCGGGCATGGGTGCTTCGGTGGGTTCCTGTTCAGGATAAAGCGGGAGGATACGTCCGGGTGTTTCCATTGCGAGGATCGTCTGGAGGACACGGTGGAGCGTACGGTGGAGGTGTGCCCTGCCTGGGCGGAGCACCGCCGTGTCCTCGTGGAGGCGATCGGCGGCGGCGACCTCTCGCGTCCGGCCCTGGTGCGAGCCATGGTACGGAGCGAGAGGGAATGGGAAGCCGTCACCTCCTTCTGCGAAGCAGTAATGCTCGCGAAGGAGGAGGCGGGGCGCGTGAGGGAGTGGCAGTCTCTGCGCCCTCACGTCCCTAGCCGCCGCAGGAGGAGACGCCCCGGGCGTCGGGAGTCAATAGCGGACTCCCGGCCACCGTAGGCGCGAGCTTGCGGGTGGCGAGCAATGGGTAGCTCGCCGCCCGGTAAGGACCAAGCTCGGGTCGACGGCGCGCAGTGTTCCACGCGCGCCTCAAAGAGATGTCAGCAGCAGTGTAGGGGTCTACTAGGACCGATGCCTGCCGGGGTCGCGTGATTGTTCGAAAGAGATACCGTGACCCTGGCACATGGGCAACTGATGGAACACGGGTGGGTTTTAGTCAGTAAAAGTCTGACATGCCCTCCCGCTCCGCCCAGAGCGGGAGAAGTCATTTGATGATTTCCCATCCTGAAAAAAAAAAAAAAAAAAAAAAAAAAAGTATGCTATGAAGCCTTTATGGCGCCCTGTCATAGCCGGAGCGCCATCCGTAGCAACTGATATAATATTTTTCAAAGGAATCTCTTTCTCTTCACAAAACTTTTCCAATGTATTGAATATGGTTTCGGCTTTTGTATCTGTCTCCAAATTTCTGGCAAACAATAGTTCTTCACGTATTTTCTCATCTTTAATAAACCTCACGTAAGATAGCAACAACGCTTCATTAGTTGGTAAAGTGGACTCATCGAGCTGAATTGAGAATTGACTAGTCCTCAGATGATTGCACAATGATTCTTCAATGTTTTCAGCCATTTCATCAATTCGTCTTTGCACAGAATTATTACTCAAAGGAATTTTTCAGATAATATCTGCGGCCGGTTTATGAAGCACAGTAGTTATTACTTCCTTTATTGCTGGCATAATTAACTCTTCTCCGATGTTGTGTGGTTTGCCTTTTTGAGCAATTAACAAAGAGATATTGTACGAAGCTCGAAGTCCGTCGTCATCTTGCTTAGCAGCCGCCGAAAATAGTTTTGATACACTTGGCTGAGTATTATGCTTCTTCTCTAGGTCTTGAAAATATGCTACATTCTTTTCTGTCTTATCTGGATGCATTTTATTCAAATGATCTTGCAGTCTTGAAGGCTTCATTGCTTCGTTCGAAAAGGTTTTTAGACATAGAAGACACAAAGGCGACGACGGGTTTGTGGGATTTTCAATAAATCCGAATTTAATATATTCCGCAGAGTATTGCCGTCTCTTCTTTTTTACTTTCGACATTGTTTTGTTTTAAGAAATACGTAAGTGTTGAAATCAAGTACTGCTTATCTATTATGCGCGAAACCGCAAATGAAAATAAAATAAATTTACGTCGTTTATATAGGATTGCATAAGCAGCACGCACCAACAGGAATAAGACAAATGTGCATAAACTCGTTTATCTCATTCGACGCCCAATCGTACTCGACAAGCAAGAACAAGTATTATAGAACCAGCCGATTGGTATAGGAATGTACAATTCGGATTATTTAACAAAAACTTGTTAAAACATGATTGCCCGCGGTCTTTTATATCGAACCAAGTTTGAGCTATATCTTAATTAATTAATATTAGTTGATGTTCACAAGATATAGTCGAGAGTCGAGAGCTCAGTCGGTGTCTAAGAGTCTTCCTAGCTAGGTAGATGAAATTATAAATCGACCCCAAAGCCCTACACAATGCCCCCTTTTTTTTCTGGGTCTCTTACCGCCCCCCTTTAGGCCTGCAGCGCCCACAAGGGGGCGTTATCGCCCACGTTGGGAAAGACTGCTGTAAGCGAATAATATCGTTTCATATATTTGTTTTTCGGGGCCCCCGTGACTATGGGGGCCCAGCGAGCCCCGTGTGCCCTTATGGTAAAGACGGTACCTGTGTTATTAGTAAAGACTTTAAGTATACTACCAACCCATTACTGTCCCACTGCAAGGTAAAGGTGTACGTTACCCTAGCAAGAAAGTGTCTCCTAGAGTTATATGAGTAGAACGTATAATGTGTGCCTTTTCTGCTGTAAATGTGCCCCCAAATAAAAAATGTGTGCCCCCTGTCGTTTTGGAAAAAAACGGAAAAAACGATTCTTGCTGGGGTAACGTTTTTCTAGCAGGAAAATTCTAAACGAATGATCGGAGAGAGAAAAATTGTGCATGGCCAGAGAGCTTATATGTGTGCCAAAATGTGCCCCCAAAAATAAAATCTGTGCCCCTTCAGGTTTTCGAGATATTGCATTTCCTGCTGGAGTAACGTTTTGATGAATCGTATATCTCTAAAACCATTGCATGTGCCCCTGTAGAATAAACATACACGAGTAGCTCTTAATGTGTGCCCCTTAGTGCCTCAATTAGATTTAAGAAAATATTTATAGTTTTCAAGTTATCGCGGTTTTACGAAAACCCGAAAAAACATCGCAGCGCCTAAATGAGACAACGCACGAGTTCGCTGAAAACTTTATTCGGTTCTTCTTGACCCTAATAATAACCATACAAAGTTTCAAAACTGTTCATCTATGCGTTTTTGAATAATCTTGCTAAAAGTCAAAACGATGGTGTCATAACTTTGACGGCAAAATACAAGGAACTGGCTCAATCCTAGATGTGTAGGTGTTAACCAAAATCTTGTGCCTTTAGTCAAAAATATATGGTGAAAATATTTAGCTTGGAATGTTTCGCATTAAGTAAATATAAACAAAAAACCAAAATATGTAAGCAACGACTGGTTATCCGGCCAAATTTGAATGACTACTAAAAAGCGACGGATTCATACATATCGATGACCTTCTTTACTTTACTCACTAACCGGTTCACACGTGTTGTGCCTGAGTACACTGAAGTAGAAAAGTAATAAGTAATAAAATAAAGTTGTAATTGGATTATATTCTACTAGCTGTTTCTATGACCATAAACATTATTAAGTACATTATAAATAGTAGCCTAAGTGCTATTCCAAGGTAAGCTATCTTTGCCATTCTAAATTTCATTAAAATACATCCAGTAATTTATGTGTGAACGAAAGATATGGCAAATATCAATTTGATTGGTCCCGATGTTTTAAAAAATATAGTTCATGAAATGTGTGATGATTACCTAGAGGTAGTAAGGTTGTACAACCTAGCACTGGCTTGCAAATTGCAAAAAACGTAATAAAATTTGAATTTCGCGGGTTGGTTGGAGCATTCACCTTAACCAAATAAATCTTGGTACCTACAGTTTTGAGAGTTGTATTTAGTGTATTCCTATAGTCAATATATCTGCAGATAGAGTTGCAAATGTTTTTGAGTTTGTATACTGAACTTATATTTAAGTTACTCGGTAGAAGCAACTCTGAAACTATTGAGCGTTGCGTGAATTCCTTTTGGGTAATTACTCAGTTACTCAAACATAACAACATATATAAAAATCATTGAAATCGGAGGCGGACAATCTTGGCGGTCTACTTGTTAGATGAAAAACTGATCTGTGATTTAAATAATAATGACTACACAACGTGCAAATAATTTCTAATACTTATAGGTAGGAAATTTAATCTGATTGAATTTAATGTGATTTGATGCAATAATTACTTTAAGAATTAAAATTAAGGGAATAAAAATAATAATTTCCACATCAACAAGCTGTTTCATTTAATTTGGTCACAAGGTGAATTTAATATATTTTTTAATTAGCCCCCAAAACTTTTGAACGCGTCTGTACGGACAACAGCTTAGGTATAATACGTCCAATAAAGAAGGTCATCGATATGTATGAATCAGTCGCTTTTTAGTAGTCATTGAAATTCGGTCGGATAACCAGCCGTTTTTTTTTATATATTTTGGTTTTTTGTTTATATTTACTTAATGCGAAACATTCCAAGCTGAATATTTTCACCATATATTTTCGACTAAAGGCACAAGATTTTGGTTTACACGCTCACATCTGGGATTGAGCCGGTTCCTTATGTTTTGCCCTCAAAGTTATGACACCATCGTTTTGACTTTTAGCAAAATTATTCAAAAACGCATAGATGAACAGTTTTGAAACTTTCTATGGTTATTATTAGGGTCAAGAAGCACCGAATACAGTTTTCAGCGAACTCGTGCGTTGTCTCATTTAGGCGCTGGGATGTTTTTTCGGGTTTTCGTAAAACCGTGATAACTTGAAAACTATAAATATTTTCTTAAATCTAATTGAGGTACTAAGGGGCACACATTAAGAGCTAATCGTGTATGTTTACTCTACAGGGGCACATGCAATGGTTTTAGAGATATACGATTCATCAAAACGTTACTCCAGCAGGAAATGCAATATCTCGAAAACCTGAAGGGGCACAGATTTTATTTTTGGGGGCACATTTTGGCACACATATAAGCTCTCTGGCCATGCACAATTTTTCCCTCTCCGATCATTCGTTTAGAATTTTCCTGCTAGAAAAACGTTACCCCAGCAAGAATCGTTTTTTCCGTTTTTTTCCAAAACGACAGGGGGCACCCATTTTTTATTTGGGGGCACATTTACAGCAGATAAGGCACACATTATACGTTCTACTCATATAACTCTAGGAGACACTTTCTTGCTAGGGTAACGTACACAACGTAAAGCCCTCTTCTCATACACAGAAGGCAAGAGCATTGATCACCACGTTTGCTCAAAACGGGTTGCCGATTTCAGACTTACAGCTTGGCAAAAAAGGGTCTGGAAAAATGGCCAATCTGTATACTAGGACTAAAAGTGACAAGATACTTGTTATTTTAATCAACAAACACGAGATCCCGGAAATTATCAACACTCAAGATTTCAAGACTTGATAGGCACACAGGCTTTTACTTTCATTGTATTTAGTAGATTGCGCATTTCTTGGATAAATACCTGTCATATCGGCAGTTCTTTCGAAAACATTGTCAATCGGAGACAGTTCCGCTTCAGATTCCGCCTAATATCTTACGAAAACTTGGTATATCACAGCTCACACCACTACTCCTTATTGTTTCATTCATTTTTTATATGTACAAAAGCATTAATAATTGATAGTTAATTAGAAATAAGTGAAATACAACTGGGAACATAACACAATGACAGATTAGTTACTTGTTGTTGATAATCAAAGCAGTGTTACCACATAAAATATGTATATTTTAGTTCCAATTGTCACCACGACAGACTCTTTGTTGCCAAGCTGTACTTTGACTACAACTCTAGGTTTCCTCACAATGTTTTTCCAACATCAATCTTAGTCATGTCCAAGATAGACTGAGAAAATATAATATTTTATGGATTTAAAACTCACATTAATACTGCATGGATTGCATTGAACGTCAATATTAACGGCCACACGGGTCGATCAAAACCTCGAAGGTTAAGCTAAGTACGGAGTCGGTCAGTGGATAGGTGACTGTTCATTACATATCGAGATCCCTCAGTGCGTCGGAGTTGGTCCCGGCTGTCAAAACTCTAGGAGACCGATAGTCTGTTATTTATTCTTGACAAAGTCGTATTACAAATTATATACTTGGAAAAAAACGATAGGCATATGAGGAATCCTATACGAGTGCGCTTTGTTGTTTATAAATTCTTACTTCTATCATGGGCACCGGGAGCGGTGTGAAAGAGGGTGCACTTGCACCCCCTTTCTTTTTTTGGGTACGAAATCATCAAAAGACTTTTCCCTCTCTGGGGGAGGGGAGCGGGGGCGTGTCAGACTTTTACTGACTAAAACCCACCCACGGAATAAACAAAACAACCCACCCGTGTTCCGTCAGTGGCCTGTGCCAGGGCCACGGTAACTCATTCGAACAAATCCGCGACCCTGGCAGGCATTGGCCCTAGGGGTCTGCCCTTCATTTATTGCTGACATCTGTTTGAGGCGCACGTAGAACACACGCGCCGTCGACCGGGGCCTAGTCCTTACAAAGCGGCGAGCTACCCACAGCCGTAAACAAGCTCGCACCTACAGTGTCCGGGAGTCCGCCATGGATTCGCGACGCCCAGGGCGTCAGCTGCGGTCACCAGGGGCGGGCGTGAGGGCGCAGCTATTGCTCCTCTCTCACGCGCTCCACCTCCTCCTTCGCGAGCATTACTGCTTCGCATTAATAATTTTTATTTTCAATAAGTATTGGTACAGTGTTTGTTTGTTTGGTTGAACGCGGTAATCTGAGGAACTACTGGTCTGAATTGAAAAATTCTTTTTGTGTTGGGTAGTCTATTAATTCAGGAAAGCTATAGACTATTGACATCACGCTACAATCAAAAAGAGCGGAGCAGCAACGAAAAATGGACGAAAACTGGCAGGCAATTCGATGCGACGGGAAGGGTCAGGGGAGCAAACATTTTACGCGGACGAAGTCGGGCATAAGCTAGTCAGTAATAAGTTCATATTAAAAAGTCAGACATTTGACATGCACAATATTACGCAGAAGGAGGTGACGGCTTCCTATGCACTCTCGCTCCGTACCATAGCCTGGACCAGGGGCCGGACGCCAGAGATGGCTGCCACCCGTCACCTCCGACTTGCATCCGAAAATTAAATAAATTTTATTTTGAAGCCTCAAAATAAGAAGTCTTCAAAATAAAATTTATTTTATACATACAAAATGTACAAAAAATCCGAAAACGCTTAAAACAATAAAAAAGAATTAAACCTATTTGAGGTGAAACCCAAACATTTTCGAGCCCGCTCTTTCATTCTGCAATCTCTCAATTCTAAAGCTTTTGAGCATTAGTCAACCATGTACCGTGATCTTATTCCCGAAAATCTCATCGACCGTAGGCGGCAAAGACTATATATGTACTTAGTGGTTATATTCTCTTTGGTAGGCGGGATGCTAACGTAAACGAGCTTACTTTGCTCGCTTTTGCATCCTACTTTATCTTAATTCTGAAGCTTCTTTAATACATACATACCGTTGGACGTCTTTCTATCCCGACCGATCACCATGACCGGCAAGCTAATCCTAGATCAGCACTTCTTCTTCTTTGAGACATAAAGAAGGCATGATCACGCGTTACTTTCGCTCTGAGTAGGCTTCCTCCATTCTGTCCTAAATGCACGTAGCAAAAATTTTAACAACCCGCCTGGTTTGTGTTCGGTTTTTTAGGGTTCCGTTGCCAAATGGCAAAAAACGGAACCCTTATAGATTCGTCATGTCTGTCTGTCTGTCCGTCTGTCTGTCTGTCCGTTCGTATGTCACAGCCACTTTTCGCCGAAACTATAAGAGCTACGCTGTTGAAACTTGGTAAGTAGATGTATTCTGTGAACCGCATCAAGAGTTTTACACTAAAATAGAAAAAAAAATAATTTTAGGGTTCCCCATACTTAGAACTGAAACTCAAAATTTTTTTTTCATCAAACCCATACGTGTGGGGTATCTATGAATAGATCTATGAATGGATTGAGGTTTCTAATATATTTTTTTTCTAAACTGAATAGTTTGCGCGAGAGACGCTTCCAAAGTGGTAAAATGTGTCCCGCCCCCCCCCCCGTAACTTCTAAAATACGAGAATGATAAAACTCAAAAAAATATATGATGTACATAACCATGTAAACTTCCACCGAAAATTGGTTTGAACGAGATCCAGTAAGTAGTTTTTTTTTAATACGTCATAAATCGTAAACCGCAATTTATCTTTCATTCAATCAACTCAAATATAAAAATTAAAAAAAAACATTTAATTTCATAAGCATAAACCTTATACATAAACCGAGGATACCTACAGGTTTGTACGAAACCCTCGGTGCGCGAGTCCGACTCGCACTTGGCCGGTTTTTAAAATATTTTCAAACAGCAATAGGAGTTACATTGTCGATTTATGCCAGGAAAGTCTAGATAATTATGAGAATTATGAATACAAGAGCGAGCGAAGCGAGCTAGAAAATTTGAACAACCCGCCTGCATTAGGTTCGGTTTTGTTTTATATTTTCCAACAGAAATAGGAGTTATATTGTCGATTTATGCCAGGAAAGCCCAGTTAACTATAAGAATTATGAACGCAAGAGCGAGCGTAGTGAGAATATACATATTTAAAGTATTATTAAAACATGCAATATGAACTATGAAAAAAAAAATCTATGTCTAGACGTAAAATTCCAAAATATGTGACGTCCCACTAGGGAGGGGGGGGTCTCACAAATGTGACAAGCTGTGACAAGGACGGGGTGAGTGTATATAAAGACTGCGTAAATATCAGCGATGAAAATGCCATAAAAGGATTTTCTATGATACTAACGGACTCAGCCGCATTATGGTGGCAAGGCATAAAAACAGGCGTCACCTCATGGCAAGACGCCATTGAAATGTAAGGTCGGGTGTTTAGGAGACAAATGAAACGAATGAGGTTCGAGAATACACTGACTATATTGGAATATAGATACCTTATTATATACCTTACAACTACTACATCACACCTTCCCCTTTATTTAAAAAATAATAATATTACACAATTATTATTTTTAAATTTTAATATGGTATACCTGCGCAGGGTATATTGTTAAACATAATATAAATTTAACCTAATTATGGCTTAAAACTACAAAGTGATATTATAACATACGAATATAATATTCTAAATTAATATGTAACACGACACTGGAGAAACATAAATTGGTTACTTTAGTCATTGTTATAAAGTTTAGTTCTATTTTTATGAACTACATATTCTTTTCCACTTTTCTAAATTTTAACATTAGTATCCATGTCATCAATAACTACATAAGGTCCTAAATATATAGGGTCCATTTTACTATCTGATATATTTTTTAATAATAACAAATCACCCTTTTTATAATACACTGGGTTTATATTAATATCATACTTATTCTTTCTCTTAACCTTACTCTTAATTAAATTATTACGTGCATTTTTTTGCGCTACTTGTAGCCTATATTTAAGCTCAAGAGCGTAATTGTCATGAGCATACAAAGGATCTACCGAATGTCCTTCTAAATTCGTCGGTAACACGCAGCGTTTGCCAAACACTAATTCATGTGGTGTGTACTTGGTCTCCGTATGTACTGTATTATTGTAAGAAAAACACCAATACGGCAACCAAGTACTCCACGTACTTGTTTGATTCTCACAATTAATCCTAAGATACGCACCCATTGCTTTATGATTGTTTTCCAGCGCCCCAATACTTTCGTGATGGTATGCTGTAGACGAAATTTGGTTGATTTTTAATATTTGACATATCTCTCTCATAGTACTTGATATAAACTCGGACCCACGATCGGTCGCTATTTCTCTAGGTATGCCATATCTTAAAATAAAATTATCTACAAACGCACGAGCTACACTTACTGTATCTTTATTGCGTAGAGGGTACAGTCACGAGCAATAACATAGAAACGCCCTTAAAATACAAATTCATGTAGCAACAATACATCGCAAAAATAATTATGCTAACTTTGTCCAAAAATTATGTAAACGTTAAATTGTGTCAAAATTAACTACACACTTTTATCAAATTTTCGTTAACAATAGATTACCAAATAATTATATTAACTTTTAGTTGCGTAATTACGAACCCAAGGAAATTTCAAAAACATGTTTACAGTACAGTTTCGAAATTATGTAAACAATTACAAAGCAGCAGTTTCAAGCAGCTTGAGCTCGGAAATAAGTCGCAGTTTAGGTTCAAAAGGAATCCAAATTGTGATTTTACCTAATTGACAAAATCAGTGTACATTAGTAGTTGTAGGATCTTATTGTATTATTTATTTTTAGATTTTTATCATTATTTTGCGTTATACATATTGTCATAGTAAGGTAAAAGTAGCCATCAGCGAGTGGCATAGATTCGCCCGTCGACTGTTTTTATTTCCGTGTACCGTCCTAAAACTATTGTGCTATTAGATTCCTACAGGAACATTGCAAATCATACAGAAGGGATAAGTGCGCATTGCGTTTGTTTTTTGTTGTCGTGCAGTACAGCTAGATAAATATTTCCTGTGTTATTGATTTGATTAAATTGTGATTTAATAGTACATTATGGTACAAGTGTGTAATGTTGGTGATTACCGCTGAGGCGCCATTGAGACCCGAGCCGTCAGGTGAGGGTCTTAAGAGAGCCGAGGACGGTAATCATCAATACACACGTGTATTATACGACGTTTTTCAACACACTTGCGAGGAAATAATTATTTACCACACAACAACAAATGCGATACAAACAAAATATGAAAATTAGGGGAAAATTGGGAAATGGCGCGCAATTTTTTTTTTTTGCACGCGCCAAATGTAAGTTGATTGATTACAGCCATACAGCCTACTTCAAAATGATAATTTTTGTGATAAAATGCAAATATTTTATAAGAAATTATTGTGAATTATAAATAATTTGATAATAATAAATGTTTTTTCGTCTTAATTAGGGACACATTTATTTATTTCAAAAATGTAAATAGATTTTCGGTGGCATAAAACCTCTTTGTTGTTAGAAAAAAAAAAAAAAACTGTATTACCCGGTTAAATTGAAAATGCTCTGTTTACTCGCATATAATTTGCAGTTAGGTACTAACTTAACTTTGTAGGGATCATTCTATTATGCACTAGTGTGTAATATTATTATGCACGTGTATGTTATAGTTCGGTTTATGGCCCTAAGAACGATATAATAAGGCTCACTTTACGAGCAAGTGTGTTGAAAAATAAATTATTATACAACATGTCCCGTAATTAACGCACACCCTCTTAAGCGGTCATTGTACTCACCATTATGAACAACTTTTACTATGGGACCTTTCGAATCTGGACTGGACCGGACCTAGGATAATTCAAAAGTTCAATACCTATTCGACCAAAATGTATGAAACAGCTGTTTTTTTTTCGCGATTTCTTGTTTGGTCCCATAGTAAAAGTTGTTCATAACAACACAATAACCCCTTAAGAGGGTGTCCGTTAATCACGGGACATGTTGTATATTTGAATAACGTTTGTTTTTTAAACATAAACTACGCATAAAGCTGGGTGAATTGCCCAAGCAAAAAAATACACGGCAAACCTGAGAACGGTAGTGCAATGTGCTGATTATTAATTTTATATATTTTTTCTCAACAACGTAAGTATTTCTCTACCTTGGCAAAAAAAATCATTGGTATCTACCCTCTAATATACCCAAAAAAAAAAATTACAAAGTGTTATTTTATCATCACGGTGACCTGTCCTGAACCCAATTCCGCTCATAACATACCTTCTCCTGCAAATACATTCGTAATATGGATTTAAATTGATTTTGTTATCATTAAATTATAATATATTCGATCAAATAAAACAATTTTTGTTTGTTTATCTTCTTTCTCATGGATTTGACAGGCAGTCAACTTTTGTCTGGAAAAAAGTTATCATTTCAGAGGACAGTAAGTTTTAGTAGAATAGCCACATCAACATTGCGTTGTTACGCCCCTTTCACCTTTTCTCACTCCGGATCAGTCCGGCTTAAGCTCTCGGCGCGAACGCACCGGTCCCAACGTCTTGCGGTTTCCCGCCAAAAAAGTAAGTTTATCATTTCAGTAATATGGGGACAAAAATAGTTTCATTTCGGTGGCTGTTATAACTCGTGCTAGATTTGTTTAATTTGTTTCAAAATTGTGTATTAAATTCGCAGTAAGTACTGTTTTGTTTGAGTAGTGTTCATATTTTTTAAATATTTTTTTTTCGGAGTTAAATGTAGAACTAACCTCTATTTTATCATCTCAGTGTTATCATTTCAGTGGATTCGGTGGACTGTTATACCAATTACAGTCCACCGGAATTAAAAGTATCTCCGAAATGATAAAAACATAAAGTTTTAGAGATCCTGGTGTCAAATACAAAGTCATAGTTTTGTAATGTACCTACTTTTACCTAGAGTGTCGATTAGATTATTTAGGTGTATTTGTTGTGTAATATTTGTGCTTAAGATATATAATATATACATATATCTATGTAGTTAGTACATGTTTACTATACTTTAGATACACATTTGTTCGGCTCAACGAAAATGTGATGAGTGTGTGGGTCACCACAGTGTAGATTATTATACCTACTAATTGTCAACAAAATAATTATTTCGAGGGTTTACCTTCAATATAAGTCACTTACCTTTATTTTTATATCATTTATTACGAGTAAATAACAATAATAAATAATATTTGATATAATTACAAAATTTCTTAATTTTACAAGATATAACAAATAAGTTAAAGAGCATTTAAACGTTATATGAAAAAAAAAGAGATATACCTATGTGATGAGAAATTGCCTGTGAGAGTGTTTGTCTGAGTCAATGCAAGAGAGCTAGTGTGTGAGCGCGTGGTGTATCTGAAGGTATAGTATTTTATAGGATCATAGTATAGTGTGTATGAATGTATGTCTGTGGATATGAGAAAGAAGAAAATTGAAAAGCGTGTATTTTGATTTTAGGATGCCGCGGCCTAAGCAACAGACTAGAGAAGAAAGGTTGGAAAAAAGGAGGTTGTATGAAAGAAGAAGAAAAGAGAGAATTAAGAGCAATGAAGTCTCACGCGAAGAGTTTTTGAGAAAAGACAGAGAAAGGTATGCCAGAAAAAAAGCAGCGGGATTAATTGTTTCAAGGCATCTAATGACCCCTAAAAAATTAAGAATCCTAAGAAGAAAAAACAAAATAAGTGCTGCTGCTTATTACCAAAGAAAAAAAAATAGAGCAGCTCCAGCTCCTATAGCGGCTCGTGCTAACCCTCTGGATGAGACAATTGGGGATCAAAGTGATGGTCCTGGACTAAGCACTTCCTGTCACAGTTCCTTCTTGCCTACTTTACGGCGCAGCTTACGATTGAACAGCAATAGTATTAGTACGAATATCCAAATCCAACGTTCTAATACTACAGAAGCTAGAAGCTTTCATCGGGTATACACAAGCAGTCCACGACAAACCCTGCTATCAACGCATCAAAATTTTGTAAATTTTGACTATAGCAATCCTGGTCCAAGCACTTCTCTTCAAGGGAATCCATCTTCGGCTCGGCGCTGCTTGCCGATGAATAGCGATAGTACAATTGGTTCCAATATTCAACATCATATTGATGACAATGTAGTAACTGGCACTCATTGTGTACAACCAAGTGGCGTACAACGAATAACATGTCCATCAAATCTAAGTAGTATCGAGTCAACATTATGCCCCAACAGCCCTGTTTCAGACTCGTCAATTACATCTGTAGAATTCAAGCGAGGACTTAAAGACAAATTTCGAAAATATCAAAAAACTAAAACTAAGCTAATAACAGAATTACAAAACAAATTATTACAGGTCACTAAGGAAAAAGAAATGTTCAAAAAAAGGTGTAACAGACTACAAAGCAATCATATGATTTTGAAGAAAAGTACCCAAAAAGGAGAAAAACCAGCAGTAGAAGTCATAAAACCTGATGAAAAAAAAAATCGAATTCTCAGGAGGGTGGTGAAATTTTTAGAAGATGATGAAAATTCAACACTGTGTCCTGGAAAAAATGACACCATATCTAGACATGGATTAAAAAAACAAAAAAGACTATTGACAGACACACTTAAAAATTTACACTTGAAATATTTGGGATCAGGAGAACCACCGATAAGCTATTCAACATTTTCAAGAATGAAGCCTTTCTGGGTCACTCAACCAAATGTGAATGCACGAAATACATGCCTATGTGAAAAGCACGAAAATATGAAACTTTTGATTGAATCTATGAAAAGAAACCGCCTTATCAAAGAAAATACAATATCCGACGTTTTAAGTAGCCTATGTTGTAGTAAAGATAACATCGATTGTCTGCAAAGAATATGCTCAAGTTGTAAAAATAGACACATTGATTATCAAGAGTTTAATAATGAAGTGAACATAGCGTATTGGGGTTGGGAGAAGAATAAAAGCATATATGTCAAAAATAATGTAGAAAAATCTGCTATTAAAGTTGAAAAAGTAAGGCGTTGGGTGAAACCACTAGATTTAATAAAAAAATTCGAAGATAGCCTGAAACCATTCCTTAAACATTGCGTCAATAATAAAAATCAAAATCAAGCTTTCAAAACGTTAAAAGAAAATATGACTACGGAAGACTGTATTATACAAATTGATTTCAGTGAAAATTATAATGCCAAATATGGATCCGAAATTCAATCCCTTCATTTTGGTGGTAGCAGACAACAGTTCACTTTGCATACTGTCGTAATATATTTCAAACTCGACAACGAAACTTGCAAAACTCAGTCATTTTGTACTGTAAGTACCTCTTTAAGGCATGATGCTGCTGCAGTATGGGCACACCTCATTCCTGTTTTGCAAGAAATTGAGATAACTGCTCCTCTGGTTCGTAAACTTTACGTTATTTCTGACTCACCATATGCGCAATACAGGAAGAAAAATATATTATATATAATAACTCAGTTATCCTCCTATTGTCCGATGCTGACCCACATAATTTGGAACTATTGTGAGTGTGGTCATGGAAAAAGCGCAGCAGATGGAGTGGGTGGAGTATTAAAGAGAACGCTAGATAAACAAGTCTCATATCAACATGATATTACCAATATTGAATCGCTGGTACAAAACCTACAGTGTTATGTTAAAGGTGTGAAAATTGAAACAGTTGAAGATTATCAGGTGACAGAAAAAGATTGGCTCTTGCCCAAAGACTTAAAGACTTTTCCGGGAACTATGAAAGTTCACCAAGTTGTTTGGTCTAAAGAGTCAGGAAACCGTTTGGCACTTCGACATCTGTCCTGTATTGAAAGAGAATGCCTAAATAAAACTATTAGGTGCCCTCACGGCAAGCATTTAGGTTTTCATGACTTCACTGGGATTCAATCAACGAATTTTGCAAATAATACAAATATAGCACATCTGCGTCCAATTCAACTGTCAGAAAAATTAGTACTACGTCCCAAGCCATTCAATGAAAAGAATCTTTCCAAAAAATTACAAAGGAATAGTTTCATACATGAACCACACACACACTCAATCACAAACATTGAAATATCAATTATTAAGCCCTCAACATCCCATTCCTTTGATGGAATGAATAATCAAAAAGGAGAGAATGAGCAGGAATCATCGATAATACCCAAATCATTGCTCGAAAAATATGAAAACTTCAATGAATTTAGCACTCCATCGTGTTCATTTTTTGAAAACAATGATACTGAAATTATTGAAAAGTATGAACGGACAAGAAATATTGACAGCGAAGAAGAAATCATGATTACAGCCAAGAAGAGAAAAGTAAGAAGATTATCTTCGTCTTCGTCCAGTTCTGATTTGAATATTTTTTGATTTTTGTTATTGTATATTTAGTTTTTTAAATATTTGCTGTCATTTAATGGCATGACTTGTTTTAGGTAGGAAGTTAAACTTATTAAAGAAGACTGATGACTATAATAATTATAGTAAAGACGTGCTGTGGTGTGATAATTAAAGAAGATTTGTTTATTAGGTACATATCTAAATTAAAAACCTATATTTATAGTCATGAAAAGAGGCTGATTAGTGAATTTGAGAAATAATTGTGTGATTTAAAGTGACATGATGAAAAATTAATCTTTAAGCTACATACTTGAACCTACTCGTAAATACGTACCCAGAAAGACTGTTTTATTGGAATAACTATAATTCGCATTAGGTATAAGAATTACTTATACATAATTGCGAATTATAGTTATAGGTAGAACAAAACTTTGTTGTTTTTTGTTCTATTTAGATATGTACGTTTCTCTATTGTTGTAGTAATTTAAGAATAAAGTGATCTCAATCTCAGGTTTCTGTTATGTTTCATACGTTTATGTAAAAGGATTAAAAGTACTAAGCTATTACTACTAAGATATTTTTATAATGTTTCTTATTCATTTATTGTATTTTAAAAATATAAGAGTTGATTTAATTTTAGAAGTTTTACTGATATACCTGTAGAAACACTATTCTCCTCTCGTTACCAATTTAACTAAATTATACCTAGCATTTTTCTCTTAGTGCAATAGGTAGACATTAGGTATTACTATTAATGGCATAACTTACAAATGCAACCATCATATTAATCAGAAACTTTAAGCTTTCTAATCGCGATACGTTGATTCTTTTGAAAATATATCAAGTAAATTAGTATTAGTACATAAACAAGCAAAAATATTTATTTAAGGTTACCAGCATTTACGATAAAGTTTTCCAACATTTTCACACAACAACAACCACAAAAATTACCAAAGGTTATAAAAGTAAAGAAACTATTCATTCATATCATAATAAACATTACATTACATTAATATCATTCTTTGAGGTTATTGTAACCTCAAAGAATGATATATGTAATAATACTAACTGTAATATCTGTATATTAATGATGATATTAAAAAAACTGTGTACTGTCCTGTCTCAGTGTTTATCTAAAATTTGTGGAAATCAAACCTAACAAAGTACGGAACCCTGGCTGGGGGCACGGTTGTTCTTAGCTGTATATCATTTCGGTGGATTTATCATTTCGGTGGTAATTTTTATCATTTCGGTGGACACTTTTAATTTCAGTGGACTCTTAAAACTTTATCCTTAAATATTTATGTAAGTTTTGATAATATTTGATGTCCACTCACGCACAATGTTATAAAATAGACTAAAGTATTATTTGTCACTAAAAATATATAGATTGCATTGAAATAAAAATATCCCACCGAAATGATACATAAAAATCTCTTGTTGAAATTCACCCAACTACACTATTATATTTATAAGGCTTTATTAATAATCATTACGTTTGGTAACGAATTACAACGCTGATTTTGTAAGCCCTTGTTTTATCGTAGTAACCAACCCCTATTTATTTATAAAACTGTAATTATTACTGTAATAAACTCAACAGAAACAGGAAAAAGTAGGTATACACTTTCAATCTCATTTTAATGTATCCATGACAATTCCTATAGCACGTAAACAATTTGTATTACTTGTATATAATATGTTATAGAAATTGTCATGGATAGTTAAAAATTACATTGGAAGTGTGAACTTTTTACTGATTTTGTTTCGTTTATGAAACTTGAAACCAATGTGTACCCAGTTTTGACACAGTTTGATGGTTAGGTACTTTAGAAAAAAATATCGTACACATATTTTTTGAATGGTTGAAGTTAAGATATTTTAGAAAATGTGACAATGTATATATATTATTGCTCGTGACTGTACGCTTCCGTAAATTTCGTTAACTCACACTGTAGAGTCAAAATATATTTGTAGTCATGTAAGTCTGTTGGTAGCGGCCCCACAATATCTAAAAATATTTTTTCTAGTGCTGAATTTGCAGTCGTTGTGACCTGCATTGGTTGCTTGGTGTGTTTAGAATATTTTTGTTTCTTACACTGCTCACATTTAGAGACATAATCAGCGACATCTTTTTCCAAGCTTGGCCAAAAATAATACTTTTTAATATTATTTACCATCCGCCTAATGCCCGCGTGGCCACTTGTAGGCAATAGGTGGAAGTCATTTAATATCACACGCCTGTTATCTATATTATTTATTCTCTGGACATTACTGACAATACAAATTCGTGGTCCGGACCACTTTTCATAACTTTTTATTTCATTTATAAGCCCACTTATAAAATCTTTATTGTAGTCGTTTCTTATTATGCATATCTCATTTATCGATAACTTTTTACATAAACATAACAAGTCTCTCACCAATTCGACTCGCGTAATCGGAGATCGAGAAATTGTTTGTAAATAAATTATAGATTTACTGGGCACATATATAAAATATTTGTATGTCTCCACTATTATTCCTTTTTTTTGTAAATAATTTAATTGCCTTGAGTTTATTAAAGAAAATTCAACAATATCCTTCGGTTTTTTAATTATATCCACAACTCTCGGTTGATCAGGCCTCGAGTTTGTGTCTATATTATCCACCGAATGGTTATTATTGTTCTTATCGTTATTCATATTTAATTGACGTAATTGTGCCCTAGTCATTACACTAACTATCTCTTCAGTCATTGATTTTAAGTCTTCCGACGTAGGTAATTATTATTCGCGACAGTGCGTCTGCCACTGAGTTTGATTGTCCTTTCAAATATTCAATTGCAAAGTTAAATTCTTCTAATTGTAGTCTAAATTTCAGTAATCTACTACATGGATCTCTCATTGAAAATAAATAAACTAGGGGTCGATGGTCAGTCTGTATCTTAAACCGTCTTCCGTATAAATATGTTCGAAAATATTTAACACTCCATACTATCGCTAAGAGTTCTTTTTCAATAGTAGGATAATTAATTTCTGCTTTATTCAAACCTCGACTTGCGTAAGCCACTGGCCGTCCATCTCCGTTACATAACACCGAACCGATTGCAATACCTGATGCATCGGTTTGTAATACAAACTCATTATTTTCTGAAAAATTTGGATACTGGAGGACAGGTGGGTTTATCAGGGCTGATTTTAGCATTTGAAAAGAATGCTCACAGTCTTTGGTCCAATTATACTTAACGTTTTTGCAACACAATTTGTTTAAAGGAAATGCTAACTCAGCGAAGTTTCTAATAAACTTTCTGTAATAATTTGCAAAGGCTACAAAACGCTTTAATTCGTCAACATTTTGTGGCCTTGGATAACTTTCTACTACTTTAATTTTTGCTGGGTCAGGTAAAATACCCTTTCCGGAGACTGTATGTCCTAAATAAAGAATTTCTTTTTGCAAAAATGTACATTTAGTGGGATTCAATTTTAAATTTACTTTTCGTAATCTAGAAAAAACATCCATCAAATTTTGATTGTGAATAGTCAAATTTGTACCCATTACTACCAAATCGTCCTGGTAAATGAGACATTTATCATAATTGAGGCCAGACATTGCAATGGTCATCATTCTACTAAAACTACTGGGACTAGACTTGAGCCCCATCGGCATGCGAGTCATCTGATACTGATTGTTACCTGTAGTAAATGCCGTATAAGGTCTACAGCTTTCTTTTAATGTGATTTGAAAAAATCCTTGAGCTAAATCTAAATGAGTAAAGTACATTGCTCCTGCCAAAGAATCTAGTATTTCGGTGATGTTGGGCAAGGGAAATTTATCGTCCTGTATGTTGTCATTTAACTTGCGGTAGTCAATTACGGCACGCCACTTTTTATTACCGGCCGCGTCACATTTTTGGGGACCAACAATAATGGACTGGACCATGCACTTCTGGATGGCTCAATTATGCCGTCATTTAACATGTTTTTGACTTGATTCTCTATTTCCGGTTTTTGAGAATAAGGGACTCGGTATGGCTTGGTATAAATTGGAACAGTATGTGGTTTCATGTCAATTGTCTGTTCATAAATGGGGGTAGTGGATAATTTATCCCCTGGTAGATGGAAAATATCAGGAAATTTTGCACAAATACATTCTATCGATTTCTGTTCCTCTACATTCAAGCCTTTTAAGTTTAATGAGGAAAGTAAAGTTTTCACCCTTTCCGAATCCACATTATTCCTATTAAATTGACAAATAAAGTATTCATTTAACTTACTAGTGCTAACTTGAAAATAATTTAAATTTACATCTGAGTCTCGAGTATTTAAAATACGAATAGGCATTTTTCCGTTAATCGGTTTATTAATACTACTCGCTAAATAAACACCATCACATAATTGTTGATTTGACACCACACACAGGTTTAGGTTTAAAGATACTTTATTCTCAATAAAGACATATGTCACTCACTTGAGAACAATATTAAAACATATAGGTACATAATTTACACAAGGTTCGTCGTGATCAGTTACACAATACTAAAAATACAATAGTCGTTATCAGTTAAACACTACATATATATATAAACATACAATGCTCTCATTTCTCCAAAAGTGATCGATCCGCAATTATATACTCACTAAGTTGGGTTTTGAACACATTCAAAGAATGTAGATTTCTTATATTAGATGGTAGTCTATTATAAAGTTGTGCTCCTTCAAAAGTTAGCATTTTTTTGCCATAGTTAGTTCTAGTTTTGGGCAAAACTAGCAAGCTAGCTCGCCGGGTGCTACGTTGACTGATTTGTTTATATTGGGTGAGTGTTATGTTCGTGTGAATGCTCTTCTTCAGAATTTTTCTGATGATAATACATGTATTGTAAATATACAGTTGCTTGATATTCATTATTTTTGTATCGTTATAAATTTTACTGGTTGATGTCAAATAAGGGTAATTGAACAGTATTTTAATGAGTTTATTTTGGGTAATTTGAAGTTCTGACAATTTTGTTTTGGCAGCGCTGCCCCAAATTTCAATCAAATAAAGTAGATGCGGCTTGACTAAGGAATTATAGATGGTGTACCGCAATTTTGATGAAATGCAACGAGCTAAGTTACGCAGTGACCCGGCGAGTGCTGACAGCTTACTTTTAATATGATCAATATGAGCATTCCACGTAAGTGAGCTGTCGATTCTTAATCCGAGATATTTTTCACAAGTTTTTTGCTGAAGAGGAACATCATTAATTGTTAGCGGGATATATGGGGGAATTATTTTGTTTTTTGCTTCGATCAATAATAGCACTAGATAAAGGATCAGGAACAAAAATAAGGCGCTCAAGTGGCCACGTTTGCACACACTTACACATTTATATTTCTTACTACGAAATATAGAAAAACGTTTCATAATAATAACAACTTCAGTTTATTATAATCCTTAACACTCAAACATAAAGCATAATTACGATTGCAAAATATTCATATTTAAGTCCTTTTGTCATCGGAGAAAGGTAAAAGGTCGATTTCAAATTTGGGGCCAAAAGCATATATTTTGATTTATTTCTCATGATGTAGAATTTATCGTAAGTTAAATTATTTTAAATCATGTAGTCTTATGAGACGCCCAAACGCCAGTTAGAACGAATCTTTTATGATTGTACATTAAAGAGATAGATCTAAAACTAGTACCTATTTCTCATTAGTGTTAATGCTCCAAAGTCTTATATTTTTCTTCATTTCTCTAAAAAACGAAAACTCGTTGAGGAAATTCAAATTTTAACGTACTACTGTTTTGTAGACACTTTAAAGATGAATAATTAGATATCAAAACCAATACTGGGTAATAAAAAATAGGTTTTTTTTAGCATTCTAAAACTACTCGTTTTTAATGTATCATTTGTGTGACCGTTTCCAAATGCACCAGTAAACAGAATTTGTCCCTGATTTACCCTGCCCTTTGCCCCGCGCGTATCCCGTGTGCTCAGTCGTGGCCGAACGCGCGTGGTCGACGGTTGTGTGTGGCGTTATTTTAAGAGAAATTCCAAATTTCAGGTAATATTTTGACTTTTGTAACAAATTTATATCATTAGTGTTTTGTCACATATAGTGCTTAGTTAAATGTGTTTTTTGTTTTTGATTTAGCTGCGTAGTAAACCATTGAGAGTATATTTCGTTTCTAATGTACGGTATATTCTAGAACGTTCCATTTACGAAATAAATTCGAATTACTACCAAAAATCTCATTCGTGTCACTCTCATTTGTGTCGATTCACGAGTCACATTAATTATATTGAAAGTCACACTAATGATATATTTTTTTAACTTCTAGATTAAGTATTAAAATGGCGAAACCAAAAAAACTAAAAAGTGAGGAAGAATTAGAGAAACGTAGAATAGCTAGAAGACAAAAATATCAAACTATTAAAAAAAATCCTGAGTTATATGCTGCCGAGCAAGAAAAAAAAAGACAATATTACTTAAAAGCGAAGGAAAAAAAAATTAAAAGTATTAACGAAATGAGTCCACGCGAGCAAAGAATTCAAAGACGAAAATGGAAAGAGAGTGCCAAAAAGTTTTATAGAAAGAAAGTAAGTCAAAGAATGATAGAAAACGTTGCAGTAACTGAAGAAAGTTGTGATATTGAAAATGTAAACTTGAATACAGATCCCTTAAACATAGAAAAACAAGAAATAAAATCGAAACTAAGTATGCGTGAACAAAAACTAATTAAAAAAATCAAAACAATGAAAATGCAGCACGAAATAGAGAAACAAAAATATATATTACTATTAAACAGATACAGGTTCAGAGTAAATTATTTAAAAAGAAAAATATCTACACTAACAAGTGAAATAAGTAATGAATCAGAAAATACAAAAAATGAAGACAAGAAACAATTATTTGATAAACTTATAAGTGCTGAAATAACACGGAAATTTGCAACAACTAGAAACAGGAAGGACAAACGCGTTATCACTAACTTAATTGATAAAGAGAAGTTTAAAAAATTTAAAGTTGCTACTGACCTTCGCAAAGTTCATCTTCGGGAACGACTTAAGAAAAATGCACGAAATAACATCAACGTTCAACAGTTAGTGCAAAAGTTTTACGAAGACGACATTAACAGTCGCATTACTTCAGGCAAGAAACAATATAAGAAGAAACATGGAACCGTTAAACAAGTCAGATATCTTTTAGATTCTATGAAAAACTTACACAAGAGATTTTTGGCTGAAAATTTTAACATTAAAATTAGTTATACGACTTTTACAAGACTCAGACCATTTTGGGTCTCTCTTCCAACTGACGACCGTGATACATGTGCCTGCTTGTTGCACACAAATTTTAACTTATTAATAGCGGCTCTCAACAAGAATGATATTCTTCATGTAAAAGATAGTCAGAATTTGACAAAGGAAATCTGTTGTGATAAATATAGCCTAAATTGTCTTAATCGCAAATGCGCTTCATGTAAGGATAAAACAGTACCATATAAAGAATTCCGAAATGATAAAGAAATACAGTACATGGTATGGGAAAGAGATACAAAGAGAGTAGACGCTAAAGAAATAAAAATAATCAAGAAGAAAGCAAAGAGATCTGATCCACGTAACCTGATAATTGAACTGGAAAATATGCTGCCAAAATTTTTATCACACACGAGTAACATTGTCAACCAGTACGCAACTATTAAATATTTGAAAGAAGCTCTAACTATCAATGAAGCCTTGATCCATATGGATTTTTCAGAAAACTATTCTTATAAATATGCGGAGGAAGTACAAAGCATGCATTTTGGTGGCAGCCGTGGTCAAGTCTCACTTCATACAGCAGTGGTTTATTTAAAAAATGATCCCAATGCTACTCAAGCCTACTCTATTTGCACAGCCAGTGAATGCACCCGTCATGATGCAGCGGCAGTCTGGGCTCATCTAAATGATTTAATTAAATTTGTGTTTAACAGATCATCGCAAATTAATCGCATTCATATTTTAACAGATAGTCCCTCTAGCCAGTATAGAAATAAATATATATTTTATATTTTAACCCAATTAAGGAATGACTTCCCAGAATTAAATCTTGTCACATGGAATTACCAAGAAGCTGGACACGGCAAGGGTGCTCCTGATGGCATTGGAGCAGTGATCAAAAGGACTGCGGATTATGAATTAAGGTGTCATCAGGATGTCGGAGACTTTGATGCCTTTGTTAACATCATTCGAAGAAATATAAAAAACGTAGAAATGGGTATTATTCAGGAGAACGAAATCAAATTAAAGGAATTAATGTTGCCTAAAGATATTGCTACTTTCACGGGGACTATGACAGTTCATCAGGTATATTAAATACAAAAATATATATATATATATACTGACGTTACCATAAAAAAATGTAATAATAACATTTTTTTTTTCTTTCAGGTCGTTTGGGCTGCCGATTCCGCTTATCTAGAATTTAGAAAACAGAGCTGTTTCGAATGTTTAAATGTTGCTTGTAAACATGGCAAACATATGAGATTTTTTAAAATATATAATACTCCCATTGAATCTACAATGGAAAATGTAAAGGTCATCCCGGAAAACAAAAGAATTAAGGTACTTAGTGATGTTACCATTCGCTATGTCAATACCAATCCAATGTTACATGACAGCGAGCCATCAACTTCAAGTCTCCGCAGTGTTCGACACTCCTGGACCAACAAATCTTTTATAAATAATCAAACAAAAGCGACAGGTCATGAAAAAGAATTCCTGGAATTTTTAAAGAAATGTGAAGACGATGAGGATGATCCCTTATCAGATTAATTAATTAAGTAGATATTAATAATATTGATATTGTTATTGTATCCGCAATGAAAAACGATTAGCGTTAACGAATTTTGAAGACTGAAATCAGAAATGTATGTATACCATTGATTAGCTTAGTTGATTAAGTTATTATTTTGTTTTGGAATTAAGTTTAAAATAATTAATATCTGTAGTACGGTGGTCAGCACATCAACCTAATCCAATTTACCAAAGTTTCCTAATGGAACTTGACACTTTTAACACTGTTGCAGTAAATTGTAAATTATTCAAAGAAAATTGACAGTAGGTTGAGGGTAGGTTGATGCGCTGGCCACTGCACCTGCTACAAATAACGTTAATGACAAATATTTTATGTTTTGTTGATTATTTAGTAACATAGAAAAATGAAAAAATATATACTTTCATTAGTGTAACCAGAGATCTCATTAGTAAATCACAAAACATCATTAGAGAAATTATGTTGCTCATTCGTGTCACTCAAAAATTTGTATTTTCCCTGTTATTGGAAGAAATTAAAGGTTTGTTTGATTAGCATGTGTTTTTTTAACTAATTAATGCACCTAAATATTTAAACATTAAAATTTTTAACATTTTTCAAATATCATGCAATTCACACTTTTTTGGCCCCAAATTTGAAATCGACCCTAAAGAGCAATAAATTTAAAATGTCCCTTAAAAATCAAAAGTCATTTTGATATAAGTACAAAATTATTTATTCTAAACTGAAACTTAAAGTCTAAGCAATAAGGTTAAAAACAATGTGTTGACAATTTCGTGCTTACTCTATTTTGGAACTAGACGTAGTTCTTGGTATTACATTTCAATGCTCAGAACACAGTACGTAATGAAAGACGTAGAGTTGCAGAATATATTTTTTTTGGTGAAAAGGTACGTTTTCATGGTGGCAAACATTTTTAATCGATTTAAAAAAGTAGTAGGACTAAAATAGTATAATAGTTATTTTATTTAATTAAGTGCGGGTTAAATCAATATGATCTACCCGTATAAAAAATGGGTGCGTCTACTTTTATGTACCAGTATTTAAAAGTTAAATTTGTATTAAATCAAATTATTTTTTCATTTAAAGTTTCAATTAAAGTTCAAATATGAATTTTTATAAGGTTTGTATATTTCTTCTCCTCTTTCTTTCTCTACAATAGATACCCATTCTGCACAGCGAAATGGCTCGCTAGGAAATCTACAAACAAAAATAAAATATATAAAAACTTTTTTATTTTTAAATTTTTAGTTATAGTATCTATCCCGCACTAATTTCAAACAAACAATGGATATTTATGCGATAGCTGAAATTGCGGTTGATTTGCTGTCATTTTTAAAGAGTTCTGATGTCTGTCTCCGGAAGTCATCATCAGATTTATATGAAACTTATATGGGACCATTTCGGAATAAACCTCTTTCGAACAAAAAAAGAATTTTGCAAATCCGTTCATATATGACGGAGTTATGGCCGAACATACATAAAAAAAAAAAAAATATATAAACATCCGAATTGATAACCTCCTCCTTTTTGAAGTCGGTTAAAAATTACAATACTACTTCATGCATTCTCTGTTCCAGAACAGACAGTATTTGTTACCATAGTTGGTGCGTTGTCGCAAACATTGGTCAAACAATCATAATATGTATTTGCTAAATGATTTATATATTACTATTTGATTGTTTTTATTTTATGCAAAACACTTAAAGATTTAAACTTATGGAAAAAAAGATATTCCTTCCAAAAACTTGGTGCTACAGTGGTTATTTACACAATTTTTGAACGCGTGTTGCGGCATTTAGGACGTCTTATCGTTGGCTATCATTGGACCAAACTAATTTCAAATAAGAGCACAAAAATATTTGTGCTCTTATTTTTCGGGCCGTTTTTGAAGCACTCATCGGGAATCTAGTACATTTTTGATCGAAGGTTTTTTGCCTTAAATATAACGTAGCAAGTTTTGGAGATATTTACACTCTTCATTTAATGTCGTATTAATGTAATGCGTGGATTCGCTACGTGCTGGTATAGTCAGATAGTAGCTGTTACGCGTTGTCTGATTATTTTCGAACGTTAATGTTACTAACTTAAGTCATTGGTCAATTGTAACGTATTGACTTCAAAATTTAAAACAGCTCTATAATGTGTTAAGAAGTCTTGACCCAAAATGCCGTCAGTAATACACGGTGAATTTTTGAATACTGTGAATTTATATGGAAAACTGTACTCGTTAAAATTAAGAGTTAAATACACATAACCTTCAGAAAACAAATATCCACCAATACCTTTTACGCTAACTCTCTCTTTATGGTAAGGAATCTGTAAACCCTCTAAACATTCCAACTTTATTCCCGATATAGAAGCACCCGTGTCAATTAGCATGTTATGGTTATGGTTACAAATTTTAAACAACACCTTATTTAAAATGTTACACGTGAAGATGACATCAGTCACGAAAAAAATGATTTAATGACTCATATTCGAAGTGCTAGTTGCTACCTGGCTATTCTCTGTTATGACATTGATATCCTTTTTCAACCCGACACCCCGGCTGCGGTTACTACGCGGTGGTCTATAAGTTTTGCGATAACGACTATTATAATTACCACGATAATAATTGCTATTACTATAACCATGTGGTACCTGTGGCCGATGACCCCGATGCTGGTGTGCATGTTGTGCACCACCTCTTGTGCCGAAATTTCGTTGACCTCGGTAACCTCGTTGGGCTCGCCGACCCTGGTAATGCGACTGTCTATACGTACCTGATGAGCCACTGGGACCGGGTTTCTCCTCGTCTTGAGCTGCCTGGATTGCTTCTGTTAAAGTAGAAAAGTTACGCGCGGCCATTATGGTGCTTAATCGACGATCCCGCAAACCATCCGCAAATCGCTTGATTGCTAACTTCTCATTCATGGGTTTCAATAAGGCATACTTGGCTGAATCACTGTCAGCTTGCGATATCGTCACATCTACAAAGTGTTCTGACATCTCTTTGCCGTAATCTGTAATTGTTTTACTCTCTTGTTTACAAAACTGTAATTTTGACTGAATAGCAATGTAACTTTTTTGTGGTAGTAGTAATTTACGCATATCCTTTGTAAGCTCTTCGACAGTCTCATATTTTGGGGACAATAATAATTTTGCACGCTGGGATAACCTACTTTTCAATATGAACTGAATTAGTTTATTTTTACATGTCGGTGTGTCTAACACAGTATCGTAATATTCGATATTTTCGATCAGTTGTTTAGTGTTATTAATGCTATCATCCATGATGGGCATAAGATGTAGCGCAGTTTTTAAATTGAATGAATCCGTCGCCATGATTGGTAGTGGGATATCTTTCTCTTCTTTTAAACTACACAAAGAAATTATTTCTAAAAATAACCTATCGAACTCTTCACAAATCTTTGTAATTATTGTTATTTCTGAACTTGTATATTTTTTTAAGTTTTCTTTATAGATGTCTGAAAACTTATTATACTTGACTAAAACATAATTTGCCTCTGTTCTTTTTATTTCTGTAATCTTTCCTTGTCGGCGGCTAGGACCAATTTTTATCAAGTAGCTTCTTATAACTTTTAACTCGTTTAATATTATACCTAAATCCTCAGCCATAACACATTAGCCCTTAAATTAGTCACTAGTGCTTATTCTAAGCTACGTATTTCAGGTATTTGTAATTTCAAGAAAATGCACATAATAATTCTGCAGAAACTATTAGCTACTTAGAAAATTATCTTAGGATAAAATATAAATGTAAATATTGTTGGGAGGTCAGCGTGGATCGATGAGTCTTGTTGATTAAAACAGCTGGATCACTTTCCATATATTTAATCATAAATATTGGGTGAAAAATACAGTGATTATTTAAATAATATAAGATTTAAATTGTAAGCTGAACGGGGAGCACTTACATGAACGTGAACAGACAATTTTCATAGAGACAGTGACAGACAGGAGCATAGAGTAAAAAACATACCTAATATGCAGATTATAAATATGAACATACGTTCAATTACTTTTTAACACTTCCCCTTAAGCTGCATATTATCATTAAAATTAAAAACATTTAAATTCAAACACACTTACATAGGATAGAGATACATGCTTAACTCTATTCAACATTTCTTACATTTAAGTCATACATAAAACCTTTATGTTTACTACATGGTAGAGCTTTAGTCAGAATATCAGCTATCATTCTGTCTGTGGGAAGATAAGTTACATGGATACAACCATTGTACGCTAAATCTTTCACAAAATGATATCGAACATCAATGTGTTTTGTCTTCTTGTGACACTCTCTACTCTCCAAGAGCTTAATTGCACTTAAATTATCATTACGCACCCTACATTTAATTTTACAACCTGTTATTTCATGACAAAAACTTTTTATGAATAAAACATCTTTACATGCATCGCCAATAGCCAAGTATTCGGCTTCGGTGCTGGATAATGCAACACAACGTTGTTTTCTGCTTTCCCAATTAACAGTATTGTTACCAATCTTAATTACAAATCCTGAATAAGATCTTCTGTCAACAGGATCATTCGCCCAGTCAGCGTCAGCAAACACCTCCAAATTATCATTTTTACATTAGAATTATCATTATTTGTCAATTCAATAAAATAAACATTTCTAGATTTAATTATCCTTTTAGGATTGCAGGGGTCCACCAATCTGTAGCCTTTCGAATAATCACAATAGCCTACAAAAATAAATTCTTTAGATTTTTCACTAAATTTACCATTACGTTTACTTTCAGGTACAAGAGAAAAAACTCGACATCCAAACACCCTTAAGTGACTAAGGTTCACTTTGGAACCAGTCCAAACTTCCTCAGGGGTGGAGCCAGGCAACGCAGCAGTAGGGGACCTATTTTTCAAATAAATCGCTGTCATTACAGCTTCACCCCAATAGCGCGGTCCTAGGCCAGAGTCAGAAAGCATTGTCCTCGCCTTTTCAACTAAAGTCCTATTTAATCGCTCTGCGACACCATTTTGCTGCGGACTGTATGGTATATTGGTTTGGTGGACTATCCCTTGACTAGATAAATAATTGGTGAATTTTGCACTGCAGTATTCACCGCCATTGTCTGACCGTAAACATTTAATCAAACTTTCAGTCTGTCTCTCCACTAAAAGCTTAAACTTGATAAAACAGGACATTACCTCATCTTTGTTCTTCATTAAGAAACCATATGTCTTCCGCGAGTAGTCATCGGTGAACGTCACCAGATAACGTGCTCCTCCCCAACTAGGCTCGGACACGGGACCAAAGACGTCAGAGTGTACTAACTCCAACAGTCGTTGAGCTCGATTGGTACTACCCTTAGGAAAGGTCTTCACTGTTTGCTTTCCCATAATGCACGGAACACAATCTCCAAACTGATTGCTGTGAAATTTTACATCTTCAGCAAGATTATCACGAAGTGCACACATACCACGAAGACTCAGGTGTCCCAGCCGCTTGTGCCAGACATCCACTGGCACTGAACCAGCTGTTAAAGCACTCTCCTGCTCCTGTACATTGGCAGGGTGCATGAGGACGCAAAACTACTCTGAGAACAAGAAGAGTTAGGCACAGAACAATCTAACCTATAGAGACCATCTATATGAGATGCAGAGGCTAATACTTTGCTTTTGTTCTTAATATGACATTTATCATTGTTAAATATCACAGAATATCCTTTATCAGTTAATTTGCTTACAGATAATAAATTGGCCGAGAGATTAGGAACATAGAGGACATTTTTTATGGTTCTAGAACACTTATCAAAAGAAACAGTTACATGACCTTTCCCTTTGCATTGCAATACATTATTATCAGCCAAAGTAACCTCACTTGTGAAACCAGTGTCCATAGACGTAAAGAGGTTCTTGTTATTACACATATGTGATGTGCAACCCGAGTCAATTAACCAATTTGCACTATTTATACACTCAGCTAGAGCACACACCAAAAAAGTTTCACTTTGCGCGGAGGCTTGCACTGGCTTTTTATTGCCTTTATTTTTGTTATCACGCTTAAGCTTAAAACACTTCGATTTTACGTGGCCCGGCTTCTTGCAGTAGTGACAAACTACGAAGGACGACTCGCTGGGTACGGAGACTCCGTTGTCGCTCTGCTTACGGAACTCCTCCTGTAGAAGACGCGCTCGCACTGCTTCGCTTGTCAGATTTTCCAGGATATTTGCGGTCTCCAGACTCGAAACAAGCACATCAAACTCCTGCGGCAGCCCACTCAGTAGTAATTCTGCTACTTCCTTATCTTCGATGACACGGCCGATGTCAGCAAGCTGCTGTACAAGTGTCATCACCCCGTCGATATATTCTCCCATGGAACTGTAGTCGTTGTAATTCGATCTGTGTAGCTTCCGGAGCAGCAGGACCCTTCGGTACAACCCTTTGTCCTCGAAAACGTCCTTCAGCGTGTTCCATGCCTGTTTTGCGGTGGTGACTGACCTGAGGTACTGGATGCAGTTGCTTCTCACAGATAGGCAGATTCGTGCCAACGCTCTTTGGTCTTTGGCAGGAGTTATTGGTGCCGATTCTGTTGTCACAAAATTCTCTAAACTAAACTAAAATACACTAAAATTTGGTTTATTCCTGTCAAACGACGATTTCCTATTCTGAAATAGACTAAAGTGACACAACTTAACTATATTTTAGTTTGACAGCACTAAGATTGCACTGAGTTATTAGTTTAGTGAAAATGTCAATTTTGCTATTCTGAGTTTGCCGGTTTTCACCAAAAATTTTGACTATAATAATTTATTTTAACTAAATCTGACTATTTTTTAAGCGCGATTAAAAAGGTGTGGAATAAAACTAGTGGTCATGAACTAAAATTCTCAACAACGCCTTGCCTTCACGTGCAAAAACCGTTCTGTATTTTTTATTTTCTTTTTGCTTATATCTTGAAAATGGCGTGTCCTATCGCAAAAATAATGAAATTTTCGACCCGCTTAGTACACCCCGGAACATTTAAATATCAACACGTGGGTAACATTTTTTTTATATTTTTCAAACAAAAGTGAAAAATTCCATATAAAACACGTTGAGGCTGCCACCCAGCACGCGCCTTCGTCTCTCAAAAAATTCATTCTACGCAATGCACACACAAGTAAACGTTGCGAAAACAAAAGAAAAAAAAAATACCACGCTGAGTCGCGATTGTCAAATTCAATTTTAGTCGTGTCAAAATAGTTTTTTAATTTAGAGATTTTTCCTTGCAGAATAGCGTTACAATTCTCATAGCCAAAAGTAAGGAATTTTAGAGATAGTTTAGTTAGTTTAGTTCGTGTACATCAGAATCGGCACCATTACCTCTCCTTCAGTAATCTCAATACATGGCCACAGCCCTTCCATAATTAGAGCCATTTTCATTTGGAATTTCCAATTGTGGTAGCTCGCCACACCGTCCAGCTTGTCGAATGAGTAGGCGGCATGAGGCCCTTGTGCGCCCTCGCTCGACATTGTAAATCACTTGGTAATATGTGTTAATCGTTTCAATTGTTGAAATATGCGCAGTACTTACTCACAGCGTGTTTTCTCCTGGGGGCATAACCTGTTGGGAGGTCAGCGTGGATCGATGAGTCTTGTTGATTAAAACAGCTGGATCACTTTCCATATATTTAATCATAAATATTGGGTGAAAAATACAGTGATTATTAAAATAATATAAGATTTAAATTGTAAGCTGAACGGGGAGCACTTACACGAACGTGAACAGACAGTTTTCATAGAGACAGTGACAGACAGGAGCATAGAGTAAAAAACATACCTAATATGCAGATTATAAATATGAACATACGTTCAATTACTTTTTAACAAATATAAAACTTAAATACCATCATCAAAAGACAGGTAGTTCCTATAATTCACAAAATAGGTTGTAAAATAAACCTCATGATTACCTTGATTCACTTGCTAGTACTTTTGCCACTGATATAGATATTAGGAATGATCACATCACTGCCTTAATCCACTGATTAATAATTTTTCAAAATTATTAATCATGCACGAATACGCTATAGTAAAACACATTTTGTGCTTAATAATAATAATAATAATAATAAAACATTTATTTTCAGGTAACAAAGACCCATAGACAAATACCTTACAAACTAACATACATAAGTATTATACAAAAACATGTGTTAATAATAGTACTAAACTATGTTAGTAGCACTTCACTATTAAGTTAGCTTGTCCGTGAGCTGTCCTGTGGCACTTGTCCGCGGAAGCGACGGAACACCACGTCCTGTGGCCAAAAGTCTTCGTCCATGACGACGGGCAGATAGCAATTCGGTACACGCACCACAAACGCCTTGAAGTTGACGTTGCGGTGTGACTCCAGTAACTGTACCCTCGGCATGTACTTCGTCTTCTGGCGTACGTACTCCACAATGTCTTCCGCCTTAGTGGTGTAGTGTAGGCGGGAAATGTACACGGGAGTGTTCGGCTTAGCAGCGCGCAAGCTGACATCGGATTTTGCAGTAGCTTTCCCGCAGCGATTCTTGTTGGTTCGCGAATGGTGCTTCCTCCTTTGCACCGTCACGAAACCCTCTTCATCAGGCTTACGTTTCATAGTTGGATCGCCTGGGACACTCGCAGTGACGCAGGGTTTCGTCAGAGCTGCAGACACTGGCAGCGAGACGTGGCGAGGAGTTCGGACAGCGCTGCGTAGAGGAGCGGTGCTGACGGGCGCGGGGCTGCGAGGCACGTGAGCAGGGCGTTTTGCAAGCTCAGCAAACGACGGATGCGCTGGCGACGAAACTGCTGACGCGGAATTTGACGGCGATACATCGCCGCCGGCTCCGCGACACATGTTTAAGTTAGACACATCGACTGATGACCTAGATACCGCCACACTATTGCGCAACTCGGTAAATTCTTTGCGCAAATCGGCGACGGTGTTTTGGGATGCATCCAGCTTCGCTGTAACATCCGCGAGGCGGGCCTTCAGAAAGACAATATCCTTCAGAAGGCTTGTAACATCGACGTGGTCAAAAGTGACAGGAGGATTTTTGCTTCATTTTAAAGTCCACATTAACTGCACTGATTGTTTATAATATTTTGTCCTTTTATGGTACACACGCGCGCGGGCCCGAGCCGACTAATGTTACTGGCAGGATCGCCATGTAAGGTCGGGTGTTTAGGAGACAAATGAAACGAATGAGGTTCGAGAATACACTGACTATATTGGAATAAAGATACCTTATTATATACCTTACAACTACATCACAGAAAAACTGCGAAGTGCATTCGGTGAGCGCCGCCCGCCATTTCGTATTTACCTAGATTTATTTTCACTACGGCAAAATACGGATCCGACTGATCTTTTTATTTCGAAAACGCGAGCGTTGATTTCGAAATTACCCGAAGGAGAGTTAAGTGAAAAAGTACAGATAGATATGGTTTACGGCCTCCTAGACCGTAGAATACGGAAACGTGTCGCAAGAAGTTCGATTTCTTCATTTGAACAATTGTTGCAACGTGCCAGAGCAATCTGGAAAATGGCGCGGATCAGAAGCCGCGAACGACCACGCCAATCCAAGGCGCTAGCACAGGCGCCAGCACCACTCAACACTCTGTTACCGCTCCAGTCGCCACTACGGCCGCTGCCGTTCCCGCCAACTGCGATAGTTCATTGACCCGGGCCAAGGAAACTCGTAAAAAACTGTCGTGTAATTATTGCAAGAAATGGGGACATGAAAAATCTAATTGTAAAAAGTTAATCAGTGACAGAGGGCTGGTCTATTTTTAGGTCAAAGAATCAGCATTGCCATCCAACGTGGCAATGCTGCCAGCCTTCTGGGCACTTTTCCCACCGACAGCGATGCGGACGAATTCTTTGATGCCCAGTGAGCGCCTCCCATTTTTTTTTTTTTTTTTTTACCTTTATTTAATTGTATATACTATATTTATTTTAGTGTTAGTTTGTGGATTATATTTAAGTCAATACAACAATAAATTATCAGTGACAGTGAAAAAGAAAACAGCGTTAAACCAAAAATCGAGTGTTTTGGGTGCGGTGCCCCTAACGTAATTAAGTCTAAATGCGAAAAGTGCAAACTGAATACAAAAAACGAGTTTTGTTCAATGGTGTCATCGTCGCCGTCGCCCGTAATAAAAACCGGCCAAGTGCGAGTCGGACTCGCGCACCGAGGGTTCCGTATAAACCTGTAGGTATCCTCGGTTTATGTATAAGGTTTATGCTTATGAAATTAAATGTTTTTTTTTTAAATTTTTATATCTGAGTTGATTGAATGAAAGGTAAATTGCGGTTTACGATTTATGACGTATTAAAAAAAAACTACTTACTGGATCTCGTTCAAACCAATTTTCGGTGGAAGTTTACATGGTTATGTACATCATATATTTTTTTGAGTTTTATCATTCTCTTATTTTAGAAGTTACGGGGGAGGGGGACACTCATTTTACCACTTTGGAAGCGTCTCTCGCGCAAACTGTTCAGTTTAGAAAAAAATGATATTAGAAACCTCAATACCATTTTTGAAAACCTATTCATAAATACCCCACACGTATGGGTTTGATGAAAATAAAATTTTTGAGTTTCAGTTCTAAGTATGGGGAACCCCAAAATTTTTTTTTTTTTCTATTTTAGTGTAAAAATCTTGATGCGGTTCACAGAATACATCTACTTACCAAGTTTCAACAGCGTAGCTCTTATAGTTTCGGAGAAAAGTGGCTGTGACATACGGACGGACGGACAGACAGACAGACAGACAGACAGACAGACGGACAGACAGACATGACGAATCTATAAGGGTTCCGTTTTTTGCCATTTGGCAACGGAACCCTAAAAATGCGTAAGCATTCCGTTCGCGATTCCCGCCAAAGAAACGAGGAAAGCGCGCCCGTCGCAGCCTCAACCCACAGCTCGTTCGCACGTGCGTGCGCACATAAGCCGGTGCCGGTCGCCCCCGAGCCGGCCGCTCCCGCGCCGCCGCAACTGAGTTCGAGAGCCCGCAGCCGCCGTTGCCTAGCAACCGCGCGCGAGCCCGCTAGTTGCTCTCCGCCCGCCGAC
The DNA here is from genome assembly GCA_932294355.1 of Aporophyla lueneburgensis. Taxonomy (NCBI): domain Eukaryota; kingdom Metazoa; phylum Arthropoda; class Insecta; order Lepidoptera; family Noctuidae; genus Aporophyla; species Aporophyla lueneburgensis. Next base: position 16,347,116 of record OW028747.1, read on the forward strand.
ACCGCTTATACGAACTTTGGAACGTCAGGTAACCCTGCAAATACTGCGGGGGATTGTTTAGAACTTTATTGTGATATTCGCGACGATTCGTTTAATAACTGTGTAATGGACAATAAACGCTCTATCGACCTTTGCACTGATAATGTTATCATAGGCAAGGAGCTGACGATTATAGACCGAGAGCTAAGTGATTATTTTTTGGGTAAAAATAATAATGTTTGTTTAGATTTAAGTTATTTTAGTGATAAGAATTATTGTGAGAAACGTATCGCGCGTGCACAGGGTCGAATCCAGGGGGAGTCTAATAATAGTAGGCCTTTGTTGCAAATTAATATTTTGGGGAAAAATGGGACCGCGTTATTAGACACTGGTGCAAGAGGTTGCATTGCGGGTCAATCGCTTCATCGCGTCTTGGTAGAGAAAGGCCACCCACTTATTAAGTGCACTAGGGACATCCGACTAGCGGATGGTTGCACGCGCCTGATGGAGGTGCTTATTGCTAAAGTTGAGGTGGGCCTTTTCCATAAATTGGTGCCTACCGAGTTTATAATTTTTCCCGACGCGAAAAATAATGAATCTCTTTTAGGTATAGATTTTATTAAAAAAGCTGGTCTCACTATAGATTTCACACGAGGCTTGTGGCATTTTTCTGAAAATAAAGATCAAAAGTATAAACTTCTTTTAGAAACTGGTTCACCTCGCCGCACTTCATATAGCACTATGAATGTTTTGCGGGACGATGAGGGGACATGCTTGCAGGAACAGGAACGTAATGAGCTTGCCCAATTACTCTCGGAATTTCACAATTTATTTGATCCGATTGGGGAGCCTACACCATATGTGGTTCATCATATTGACACGGGAAATCATGCGCCGATAGCGACGCCGCCATATCGCCTGACACCTGCAAAGAAGGAAGTTATGCAACAAGAGCTCAATGAAATGCTAGCTGATGGTATTGTAGAAGATTGTGAGTCCGCTTGGGGCGCCCCGGCCCTGCTAGTACCTAAGCGTGATGGTAGTTTCCGTTTTAGCGTCGACTATCGAAAATTAAATTCGATCACGAAGTCGGACGCGTATCCAATGCCTCGCATTGATGAACTACTGCAGTCTACCAAAAGAGGCAGTTGTCACATGAGTACAATTGACCTAAGATCAGGATACTGGCAAGTGTCTGTTAAAGAGGAAGACAGAGACAAAACAGCGTTTGTCACTCCGTTTGGAACTTTTCGTTTTAAGAGAATGCCGTTCGGTTTAAAAAACGGACCAGCCACTTTCCAACGCTTAATTGACAGAATGCGTTCCGGTTCTGCTCTGAAGGATATAACCATTTTAGGTTATTTAGACGATCTGCTAATTATTTCAGTAGGTGGTTTTACTAAACACCTGGAAGACCTGCGTGTCGTTTTTGAGCAGCTTATGAAATTCAAATTGCGTGCTAACCGTGAAAAATGTGTGTTTGCAAGAGAATCTGTCAAATATTTGGGCCATGTGATCTCACAGGAAGGAGTATCAGCTGATAAGGATAAGATACGTGCTATCTTGGATATGGAGCCGCCATCGTCTCTGAAACATCTGAGGACATTCATCCAGACTTGTTCGTGGTTCAGAAAATTTATCCCCGAATTTTCTCAAGTCGCTGAACCACTTACTAGATTAACTAGAAAAAACCAGTCATGGACATGGGGGCCACAACAAACAGAAGCTTTCGGTGCTTTAAAGACGCTGTTGACGTCCACGCCGATCCTTATACAGGCAGATTACTCCAAGCCGTTCATTCTGCGCACGGATGCTAGTAATTATGCTCTAGGGGCAGTACTGCTTCAAGGCGAGAAGAACGAAGAGAGGCCCATCGAGTTTGCCAGCCGTTTATTGTCTTCAGCTGAAAAGAACTACTCGACCACTGAGCGGGAAGCTCTGGCAGTCGTGTGGGCTGTGGATCGTTTTCGAGGATATATTGACGGACATCCCGTGGTAGTGACCATCAGCCGTTGAAATGGCTTTTATCATTGAAGTCGCCATCAGGTCGCTTAGTGCGCTGGGCACTAAAATTACAGAGTTATGATCTTCACTTTGAATACACTCCTGGAAAAGTAAATGTAGTGGCAGATACGCTTAGTCGCCCCGTCTGCACAGAAGAGTCTCGCGAATCCTGCGGAATATGTTCTGTCATTGTGGATTTACCGACGCGTGACCTTACAGAACTGCGTGCAGAGCAGCAATCTGACCCAGATATTAACAAGATTATCAAGGAGCTTGAAGATACTGAAGAAGTTGCGACTCGACGTTGGACAGAACGTGGTTACTTGTTGGACCGTGGTATACTTTACCGGTATAACCCAGATACGGACAACGAGTCACCACAACTGGTAATACCTGCTCGCATTCGTGAAGAGATTCTACGCGAATGTCACGATGCTCCAGTAGCGAGTCACCCTGGAATTGATAAAACGTACCAGAAGGTTGCTCAGAATTATTTTTTCCCTGGCATGAGAAGAATAATCACAGATTATGTTAAATCCTGTGCTACTTGCCAGAGGTATAAAGCAACGAACGAGAAACCACCAGGTCTCATTCAAACGCCGATTTTAAACCAGCGCAATGAAGTATTGGCCATAGACCTTTTTGGACTACTACCTGAAGGTGAAAATTCCGCTGAGGTATTGGGCAAGTTCCACGTTAGTGAACTAACTCCGTTTCAAGAACGAGGAGATGATCAGGTTCAACCGCTCGTACCCAAGAAAAAGAGAGGCCGCCCTCGTTTGCAACCTGTCCAAAGGGACCTTAGTGTAGGGCTAGATCACGATCGAGGACGTAATCGGGATCTAGAGGGGGAGTATATAGCCCAGAATCCGGCAATTAGTGATGTTGGCTGCACTGTACGTGGCAGCCAATCACAGATCAGCCTCAACGGCCAATCGGGTGCGTTGAACGTTGGCGCGAAAAACACGCCACACGCCGAGCCCTCGCGCGGCACGGCAAAACAGTCGTTACAAAATCTCTGTGCGCCGCGACACGTTTCGACTCGTGCTCGGAGAGCTCCCCAAAGATATAACCTTTAATGTGTATTAAGTATTATGTGTAGGTATTGTGTTATGTCTAGGGCTTGCAATCCGGATATCCGGATATCCGTATTATCCGGATATCCACCGATTCTAAAATCCGGATTTTACTTGCATCACCATCCGGAGTTTTCGGATGTTACGGATAGTTGTTTTAATTTTTTAAATAGTAAATAAAAAGCTGCCAACTGTCCCCACAGTTGGCAGCCCACAGTTGACATAACTGTTATTACGTTATTTATTAGAGATGGGCCAACTATGACTTTGGCCGCCTAGCCGAGTCGGCTGCAAACTAGTCAGCCAAGCCGATCATTGATTTCGGTTGAGTTCGGTTGACATCAGCTATGTTCAAAATGGCAAACCTACTTCTTGCCAGTTGTTTGCTATAGACTTTCTTCCTTTTGAAAATCCTTCAAACGAATGTGTGAGACTAACGATTGTTAAAATTATTTCTAAATTTTTTGATGCACAACAACCAGATCAAACAGTTGACTGTGCACATAACTTCAGCGGAAAATACACAAGATACAGAAGGTTGTTCTTCTTCAACTGTAAGCGTATCAATTAAAACGCAAGTACGAGAAGAAACAATCCGGTATATAAGTCAGCCATCTTCTGCTCAGCGACTGACTTCTTCAACAAATGGTTTAGACACCACAATTCCAGTAGAGATGGCGCTATTTGATGAGAATGGTCAGAGAAGCAGGAATTTAGAAAGGGTTTACAATCTACTTTTATCAATACCACCGACCAGCGTTGAAGCAGAAAGAGTGTTCTCTGCTACAGGATATTTATGTAACCATTTAAGAACTTCCATGAAAGAAGATTCATTAGACAGTTTAAGGTTTTTAAGATAGCAGAATTTGTATAAAAAATAATTTAAGAATTACGTAATATTTTATGAAGGGTTATTTGATTATTTTGAGATATTTTGTTCATTTTTGTTTTATTATATTTGATTTATACTATTTTTTAACAATTTAGTTGATTTACCAGGGAAAGAGATATTTTTATTTAATTACTAGCTTCTGCCCGCGACTTCGTCCGCGTCAAATTTTTGCTCCCTTGACCCTTCCCGTCGCATCGATTTGCCTTCTAGTTTTCGTCCACTTTTCGTTGCTCGCTCCTTTTGAGTTATAGTGAGTCAACCTTAAAAGATAGACAATATGCTCTCGCGGACTTTTTTTTAGAACTTTTTAAAAGAAACAATTCCGTCATACATGATTTTTGCGTTACTTTAACCATTTACGCAGCGCACGCAACGGAAACTCTCAAAAGGAATAAATTTTCCCCGTTTTTGCAACATTTTTCATTACTGCTCCGCTCCTCTTAGTTGTAGCGTGATGTTATATAGCGTATAGCCTCCCTCGATAAATAAGCTACCCAACACAAAAATAATTTTTCAATTCGGACCAGTAGTTCCTGAGATTAGAGCGTTCAATCAAACAAACAAACAAACAAACTCTTCAGCTTTATAATATTAGTATAGATAGATTATAGATTATGTTTTATGGTTGATTTGAGAGAGATGTTGTGATTTGTGATAAATATAAGATCTAATTTTTAATAAGAATTGTTTTTACTATGAGAAGAATAGATACAAATTATTTATTATGTGCGGTATCGGTGTTTTATTGTAAAATTTTAGAAAGTGAACTAGTTTTTTTAAATGTGCCTGTTGAAATATTGGTATAGTTTATTATTTCTTTGTCATTTTGCTTGAGAGACTGATTCAAACGTGATACAAAAGTTGATTAGTTTTATTTATATAAAAAATAAAAAAATAAAAAATAACCGTATTATCCGCATTATCCGGATACTACGGATAGTAAAATATTAATATCCGTATTATCCGGATAGTAAAAATGAACGGATATTGCAAGCCCTAGTTGTGTCCCTCTAATATATCGTTTACATTGTTTAAAACGTGTTTCCTTGAAGAAATCCCGTCAACCCCAGGAGAAGGCCTAAACCCACACACACCCGTCGGTTACACCATGTATTAAAAAGAAAAATTTAAATGTCGATGATTTTGATCGAAGTGTTATACACAGAACCATTGAAGAATTTTATATAACTAAAAAAATTGTTCCGACCTGCATTAAACTCCTCGCAGCTATTCGTGAAAAAATCGAGTTTCCATGGGGAGTGCCCAGTTTAAGAAAATTGTTAAAAGACATGGGATATAAATGGCTTAAATGTCATAATAAACGCAGAATTCTGGTGGAAAGGCCTGCTGTTGTATATGCACGGTCAAAATATTTACGGAAAATTCGTCAATACAGGCAAGACGATCGAAATATTTTTTTTCTAGATGAAACATGGTTAGATAATAACCTCACTTTTAAAAAATGTTGGCGAAATGAAACGATCGACGCACGCCGTGTTGACAGACACAAGCTCCACAAACAGGCTTATTCTTGTTCACGCGGGATCAAGAGGAGAGGGTTTTTAAATGGGGCAAAACTACTTTTTAAAGCTACTACCTCAGGTGATTATCACGGACAGATGAACAGTGTTAATTTTGAAAAGTGGGCCACTGGTGTGTTAATCCCTAATCTACCGCAAAACAGCGTTGTTGTGATGGACAACGCACGGCGCGTTGTCCATCACAGTGTGCAAGAAAATAAAGTCCCAACAAAGTCCAGCACCAAACCTATAATGTTAGAATGGCTAACAAAGAATAACGTGGAAGCTTCAATCACGATGAGAAAAGATGAGCTCTTCCATTTGGTTCAGTTACATAAACCAATAGAAAAATAATTTAAAATCGATGAATTCATCAGGAGTCATGGCCATGTCGTAGTAAGACTACCACCGTACATGTGCGACCTCAATCCGATTGAGTTGGCTTGGGCAAAAGTGAAAAGAATAGTACGGCATCACAATGTTACTTCAGATTTATCCCTAAAAAGGTTAAAAGAAGTTACGGAGCTGGCGGTTTCTCAGGTTACAGCGGAAAATTGGCGTGGCTTCGATGATCACGTCATAATTTTAGAAGAAAATTATTGGCAAAGAGATGGATTAATTGAAGATACCATAGATCGATTCGTCATTGAGGTCAGCGACGGCGAGGATAGTGACACCGATTCAACCATATCTGCCATTTCTGAATCTGATTAAATTTTTTTTTCATCCCACCATCTCGGAAAGAGTATTTTTAATCTTCAATATCTGAGTGGAAAAGCCGTTTTTATTCTCTAGAGGATAAAATTGAATTTAGAACATCGTGTGCACTAAGTTAGTGAATTAAAAACATCTTTAAATCTATTTACTTCTATCTCCATGGTGCCGAATTTATCATTCAACCTTTTTCTAATTTGTAAAACTTAGACTCGGAACCTTCTTGATATACTTTTTTTTTAATTTGCTTTGCGCGCGCCATTTTACTTTTCACGTCACCAACATTACAGTACCTAACAAAAATATTACACTCGACTTTTGGTAACTGTAGCAACGTTACTTTCAATTTTTCTTAATTATACCTAAGTATCATTTGAAATAATTTAAAGATTATTCTGTAATACTTACCTATCATAATGTAGTACATAATAAATGTTAATACCTAAACTGAAATAAAAGTATCTTGTGATTGAAATGCTTTTTTTTGCATATTTAGTCATTTCCTCGCTGAGGTGGGATGAAAAGTTACGTGTTGCACTCGAGTGCAAAGATTTTTCACCTCGTGCTCTTTTGATTCCCTCGCTAACGCTCAGGATTCTAATTTTGAATCACTCGCTGCGCTCGTGATTCAATTTTAGAATCCTTCGCTTGCTCGGTCATCAAAATTGAACACGCGGTTAAAAAGCAACTTTGCACTCTTGTATAACAAATAACTATTATTCCGTTTTGTGAAATGATTATTAAAAACGTGTGATAATTATATGTCCGTTTCCACCGCGCGGCCAACTCTTAAAATTTGATGAAATTTTGCCAGGAATTAGTTGTAATTTGTTACAATACACACCTCTTTTCCTGAATTTGTTACAAGAAAAACTAAGACGCTACGACCAAAAACAGTTGGCCGCTAGAACCGCCACTTGCCGTAGTGATCGCCCGTGATTACACAGAAACTAAATAATGGAGATAGGCGAATGATACATCAAAAGAAAGGTCTTAATTTGTTATATTTGTTACAAAAATAAAAATCATAAACTGAAATATACAAAAAGTTATGCTATATTTAGTTTTCAGGTTAAGTGTAGATACGTATCTCACCATAAAATCAAATTAATAGAGGCTAATGTGTATGGACAATTAGTTGCTAATTTGTTGCAGCAAATAAACAAGAAAAATACTAGAAAATAGGTTCAATATTTTTTTTACAGTCGATTTTAGTTGGCCGTGCGGACGGCAATAGGCTTAAAATACAAGGGCGTTTATTTCGTTACTAATAGCAGGTTCAAGCTTAGTAGTACTAATCGACAGGTATCGTAGCCAAGTTTGGATAAATGTGGCAAATATAACTACAGGCTTTATATTTTAGGAGATATTCACTAAAATATAGTAGTATGAAACTGTTTTAGAGTAGAGTGACCATAAATTTTCATAATAAAGTGAGACTGAATCGCCATTATTGGAATGTTCGGTAGTCATATCTTAATTTTTTAGGGTGAACTTCTTTAAGACATCCTATAGCATATCTACTTTATGAAAGTCAAATTCACAAATTGATAAAAAATTCTTTATTCAAAATCAGCATACAGGCAAAAATCAAGTAATATAAGTCAACTAAATATATATATATTTTTAATAAATTACCATAACATTTATAAATTAACTGAAACTAATGTAAGACACAGAATGTAGACACATTTTCTTACAGGTACTTATTTCAATTATAGAATAATTTAAAAAATATAATAATTTTATTTACGCCACATTTATCCAAACAAGGTTACGTTACATGTCGATTAGTACTATAACTACTTTTAATAACGAAATAAACTCCATTGTAATTTAGGCATATTGCCGTCCGAGCGGCCAACTAAAATAGACTCTAAAAAAATTATTGAACCTATTTTCTAGTATTTTTCTTGTTTATTTGCTGCAACAAATTAGCAACTTATTGTCCATACACATTAGCCTTGTTACTCCAAAGAACTTCAAAACATCAAAGTTAATTAAAATCTAAACAACGCCGGACTAGGCCCCTGACTAAAAATATTTATAGAAAAGAAAAAAGTAAATTCTAAACTGTAGAACTGAAATAACAAGAACTTTTTTCTAAAATAAAGACTGCAATTGCAATGTAGCGCACTCAGTTTTACTCACTGAACTACTGATTCGTATAAACATTGAAGATTTTTTCTTAGTGCTATAGAATTTATACCAGGCACAAAAATAGATCACTATGTCATTTTAAAAATAAAATTACTATAATTTTTAAAATGATTCTACAATTGAAATAAGTACCTGTAAGAACATGTGTCTACATTCTGTGTCTTACATTAGTTTCAGTTAATTTATGAATGTTATGGTAGATTATTAACAAAAAAAAAAATTGTTGACTTATATTACTTGATTTTTGCCTGTATGCTGATTTTAAATAAAGAAATTTTTATCGATTTGTGAATTTGACTTTCATAAAGTATGCTATAGGATGTCTTAAAGAGGTTTACCCTAAAAATTAAGATATGACTACCGAACATTCCAATAATGGCGATTCAGTCTCATTTTATTATGAAAATTTATGGTCACTCTACTCTAATACAGTTTCATACTACTATATTTTAGTGAATATCTCCTAAAATATAAAGCCTGTAGTTATATTCGCCACATTTATCCAAACTTGGCTACGATACCTGTCGATTAGTACGAGAACTAAGCTTGAACCTACTATTAATCCATACTTCCATACTAATATTATAAATGCAAAAGTACAGCTTGGCAAAAAAGAGTCTGGAAAAAATGAGGGCGCCTGCTTAGCAGGTATGGCCACCCTGTATACTAGGACTAAAAGTGATAAGATACTTGTTGTTTTAATCCATAAACACAATATCCCGGAAATTCTCATCAATCAAGATTTCAAGACTTGATAGGCACTAGGCACACAGTCTTTTACTTTCATTCTATTTAGTAGATTGCGCATTATTTCGCTGGAATAACCTTTTATCTAAGAGTGCCATCATAATAACATAATGCAAACTTGTTCAGTTTAAAAATTAATTAAATTACACTCAGGGATTGCTGATTCAACCCGATACAACCGAACAAGACATAATGTTCAGCAATTGCATTTGCGGCCACCATCTAGGGTATTCAGAACCATTCGATGGTTGGTATGCCTGTATCAAATTTGACGTGAATGATACTGAACGAATCCTGTTAATGCTGACAGTTTATCGACAAAAAGGCGACTTACAGCTGCTTACTGTCGGAAACTAATCGGAAGTCAGAGAGTCCCTATAACATGTCGCATTCGAAAGGTACGGGCAATATCGAATAAACTTGAACAGTTGACTAAGGAAAGCGTCAGGTATGTCTATGTGGGGTACATAACATTGTCACTATTCACGTGACAATGAAAATGAAATAACACGCTAAAATTTAGACTTTATTTAAAAAGAAAAACGTGACATAACAACATTCTTGTATTCCTTTTCGGTGCTATGATCTCTCTCTCTGATTTCCATTAACACTGATGTGTCAGTTTTACATTTCTTATTTATGAAATCTAAATAGTGTAAAAATCTTTCTTACACGTTTACGGCTCCCATTACAACCCGTCTCCTCAAACTATAGGTAATATATTACGTAGAATAGGCACCTGAAAAATAATAAATATAAATTATACTTTTTTTACTGTGGTATGCGATAATGGCATCAAAAAAAAAAAATACTTGCCTGTTTCGTTATAGTGTTGAACTTTTTGTCTAATTGCACACAGATTAAAATCGTCTAATTCTTTCTTCCGCCAACTGCTTTGGTGTTCCTCCAGGTGTAGAAAAAAATCCTTAATTTTTTTCACCTTCATTAACAATTTCTCTAATTATACTGAGATTTACCTAAAAAACATAAAGGTGCCGATTCTGTTGTCACAAAATTCTCTAAACTAAACTAAAAATCACTAAAATTTGGTTTATTCCTGTCAAACGACGATTTCGTATTCTGAAATAGACTAAAGTGACACAACTTAACTATATTTTAGTTTGACAGCACTAAGATTGCACTGAGTTATTAGTTTAGTGAAAATGACAATTTTGCTATTCTGAGTTTGCCGGTTTTCACCAAAAATGTTGACTAAAATAATTTATTTTAACTAAATCTGACTATTTTTAATCGCGATTAAAAAGGTGTGGAATAAAACTAGTGGTCATGAACTAAAATTCTCCACATCGCCTCGCCTTCACGTGCAAAAACAGTTCTGTACTTTTTATTTTCCTTTTGCTTATATCTTGAAAATGGCGTGTCCTATCGCAAAAATAATGAAATTTTCGACCCGCTTAGTACACCCCGGAACATTTAAATCTCAACACGTGGGTAACATTTTTTTTATATTTTTCAAACAAAAGTGAAAAATTCCATATAAAACACGTCCAGGCTGCACCCTTGGGCACGCCACAATTGCGGCGGTAAGTCCCCTCTTTGAGGAGTGGATAGAGAGGCGCCACGGCGTCCTCACCTTCCGCCTGACGCAGGTTCTCACCGGGCATGAGTGCTTCGGTGGGTTCCTGTTCAGGATAAAGCGGGAGGATACGTCCGGGTGTTTCCATTGCGAGGATCGTTGGAGGACACGGTGGAGCATACGGTGGAGGTATGCCCTGCCTGGGCGGGGCGCCGCCGTGTCCTCGTGGAGGCGATCGGCGGCGGCGACCACTCGCGTCCAGCCCTGGTGCGAGCCATGGTACGGAGCGAGAGGGAATGGGAAGCCGTCACCTCCTTCTGCGAAGCAGTAATGCTCGCGAAGGAGGAGGCGGGGCGCGTGAGAGAGTGGCAGTCTCTGCGCCCTCACGTCCCTAGCCGCCGCAGGAGGAAACGCCCCGGGCGTCGGGAGTCGATTGCGGACTCCCGGCCACCGTAGGCGCGAGCTTGCGGGTGGCGAGCAATGGGTAGCTCGCCGCCCGGTAAGGACCAAGCTCGGGTCGACGGCGCGCAGTGTTCCACGCGCGCCTCAAAGAGATGTCAGCAGCAGTGTAGGTGTCTACTAGGACCGATGCCTGCCGGGGTCGCGTGATTTTTCGAAAGAGATACCGTGACCCTGGCACATGGGCAACTGATGGAACACGGGTGGGTTTTAGTCAGTAAAAGTCTGACACGCCCTCCCGCTCCGCCCAGAGCGGGAGAAGTCATTTGATGATTTCCCATCCTGAAAAAAAAAAAAAAAAAAAAAGGCTGCACCCTAGCACGCGCCTTCGTCTCTTAAAAAAATCATTCTACGCAATGCACACACAAGTAAACGTTGCGAAAACAAAAGAAAAGAAAAAAAAAACGCTGAGTCGCGATTGTCAAATTCGATTTTAATCGTGTCAGTTTTTAAATTTAGAGATTTTTCCTTGCAGAATAGCGTTACAATTCTCATAGCCAAAAGTAAGGAATTTTAGAGATAGTTTAGTTAGTTTAGTTCGTGTACAACAGAATCGGCACCAAAGACAATCATATTAATTCCATGTAGGTACATTTTTCAATTTCAAGTATCAAACATCAAGAGTTAACGTACACGCGATTTGTCAAACAAGAAAACATAACCTCAATAATCTATTAGTAAATAAAACAATAAAATGGCTTGAAACTTATAATACCGATTAAACTTAGTATTAGAATGGAAAAACAATGATTGGCATTGAATCTATACTATATACTATATATACTATATACTATATTACTATATTATAATATATAATATTATAAAGCTGAAGAGTTTGTTTGTTTGTTTGTTTGATTGAACGCGCTAATCTCAGGAACTACTGGTCCGAATTGAAAAAATCTTTTTGTGTTGGGTAGCCTATTTATCGAGGGAGGCTATAGGCTATATAACATCACGCTACAATTAAGAGGAGCGGGGCAGTAATGAAAAATATTGCAAAAACGGGGAAAATTTATTCCTTTTGAGAGTTTCCGTTGCGTGCGCTGCGTAAACGGTTAAAGTAACGCAAAAATCATGTATGACGGAATTGTTTCTTTTAAAAAGTTCTAAAAAAAAGTCCGCGAGAGCATATGTCTATCTTTTAAGGTTGACTCACTATAACTCAAAAGGAGCGAGCAGCAACGAAAAATGGAAGAAAATTAGCAGGCAAATCGATGCGACGGGAAGGGTCAGAGGAGCAAAAATTTGACGCGGATGAAGTCGCGGGCAGAAGCTAGTAAAAGATAAATTTCTTGGATAAATACCTGTCGTGTCAGCAGTTCTTTCGTAAACATTGTCAATCGGAGACAAAATTTGTTCCGCTTCAGATTCCGCCAAATTTCTTACGAAAACCTAGTATATCACAGCTCACACCACTACTCCTTATTGTTTTATTCATTTTTTATATGTTCAAAAGCATTAATAATCGATAGTTAATTAGAAATAAGTAAAATACAACTAGGAACATAACACAATGACAGATTAGCTACTTGTTGATGATAAACAAAGCAGTGCTGCCACCAAAAAAATATTTTAGTTCCAATGGTTACCACTACAGACTCTTTTTTGCCAACCTATAACTCTGTCTGTCTGTCGGTCTGTCTGTCTGTCTGTCTGTCTCGCTTTCCTGCTAAAACTACTGAACCGATTTAAATGAAATTTGGTACACAGATAGTTTAGAGCCTGAGAAAGGACATAGGATACTTTTTATCCCGATAGTATGTTCCCACGGGATAATTTCTGACCTCCACGCGGGCGAAGCCGCTGGCAAAAGCTAGTAACGAAATAAACGCCATTGTATTTTAGGCATATTGCCGTCCGCGCGGCCAACAAAAATCGACTGTAAAAAAAATATTGAACCTATTTTCTAGTATTTTTCTTGTTTATTTGCTGCAACAAATTAGCAACTAATTGTCCATACACATTAGCCTCTATTAATTTGATTTTATGGTGAGATACGTACCTACACTTAACCTGAAAACTAAATATAGCATAACTTTTTGTATATTTCAGTTTTGATGATTTTTATTTTTGTAACAAATATAACAAATTAAGACCTTTCTTTTGATGTATCATTCGCCTATCTCCATTATTTAGTTTCTGTGTAATCACGGGCGATCACTACGGCAAGTGGCGGTTCTAGCGGCCAACTGTTTTTGTTCGTAGTGTCTTAGTTTTTCTTGTAACAAATTCAGGAAAAGAGGTGTATATTGTAACAAATTACAACTAATTCCTGGCAAAATTTCATCAAATTTTAAGAGTTGGCCGCGCGGTAGATACGGACATATAATTATGATATTGTTTTTTTTTTTCGTCATGTGGATTTTAATTTTATTTCTCTTAAAATTTTATACGCTTACACAACTTTTTCTTTAATATAAATAACAACATAATACAATATATTAACTTAACCAAAACTATATATACAAAACCTAAACCTAACCCTTTTTTTTCGTCATGTTAACCTAGTGTAAAAAATAAAATTAAACTTATAACATTGTTTAAATTTATCGACATTCATTACTCATTGTGGTCATCAATAATTATAATTAGGTCACAGAACTACCGCATTCCTAAGCTCTGCATTCAACTCGCGCGCTATCTGTACCAATATACAACAGGAAAAAAAATGAAGACATAAAATAGTGATGATGACACTTAGTGTCACAAATTAAAATATAAATGAAAATAACGTGCGGTAGAACGATACAAAAGTGCGGTGTGCGTCTCAAAGTGGCACCAAATGGGAGTCCAGCTCAGCATGTGTCAGGCAAATATACCGGACGCTGTTGCACTTTTAGGTTAGGATATCTAAAAAATGTCATGTGATGTAGCAATTCTGAGGCTGAATTTGAATTCAGTGACCCAAAATCTACGGGGAATGACTACTCTCATTCAAGGTGCAAGAATCACGTTGGGCTGTGTTCAACGCCGTCTTTGGCCTTGCCGGGGCCCTCGGGTACACAACAATTTGGGGCCCTGGATCGCCGCCGCCGATCGCCACCACGAGGACCCACCGGTGCTCCGGCCAGGCATGGCACACCTCCAACGTGTGCCCTAGGCGATCCACATAGTGGTATCGCCCGGGTGTTTTTTCCCGCCTTATTTGGAATAGGAACCTACCAAAGCAGCCCTGTCCGGTGAGGACGTGCGTAAGGCGGAAGGTGAGAACGACGTGGTGCCTCTCCAGCCACTCCTCAAAGAGACGACTTACGAGCTCTGTCTGCCATACCGTGATTTCACGCCGCAGTGGAGTTACGTCATGACGTTTTGCCACCTCGCGTCACTACAACATATGTGCAAGGACTATTGCCCCCAGATTCCATTGCAGCAATCCGGCAAGGAGGTTCGCCGCCTCACAGGACACCGTGCAGTATCCCCGGACTAGCCAGATGGCCATCACTCTCTGAAACGCGCTCAACCGACGCGTTGGTCGCAGCCTCAATGAGGGTTCCCACACAGGTGCCCCGTAAAGGGCTACACTGGACTACCCCCGCGTAGAGATTCCGGCAGGAGGTGTTTGTACCCCCTAGATTGGGCAGGACCCGCTTTAACCTGTTTCGGACGAGAATGATGCTGTTAGTTTAACCCTAGATAACTAAACTATTTTCGTTGTTACATGGTTACTAAACATTATAAATGACGGCCCGGTCCAGTCTGGGAGCCAAACGTCGGGAATGCTCTACGAAGTTCCATCGGCTGTCGAAAACAAGTCCCGGGTACTTCATCGTCGACTCGACGCCAACCAATGTGAACCTCTCCTACCGTTATTTGGGAACCCCATGGTGGGGTGTAGAGATTGCAATCCGGATAGTTCGAAATTCGAAAATAACTGAAAAATCCGGATTTTCCGCCCTCATTTAAATTCGAATTTTAATATTAAAATCCGGTTTTTTCGAATTTCAATAAAGCGTTTCTTTGTAAACCTATAAAATAGAGCATGTGTCTTCAACCACCAACTTAATTATATTTCAGCATAAACTACGTGACAAATCTAAAAACAGTGTAAACTCCATGTAACGTTACTCGATTTAACGACAAACTCACTAAAGCGTCGAAATCACTCCACTTTAATTGGTTTAGCTTGTCTTCCATACAATAATACACTCTGTATAGCATTACACCCACTCTCAGTAACGACAACAAAATAATAAAAAGTACTTTTTAATTTGCCAAAATTAGTAAAAACTGCGCAGCTGTGTACGTTTCTTTTATCGCTTTATTATCCTAGCCCGTAATAAGCTCGACTGTCGGCATCATACATAGGTAGTAGGTAAAACGGGCTGGTGTCCGCAACTCCACGTCTGAGCGCGTATTTCGCGTACGGGTGGGCAATCGGTTATTCGATCCACCCCAGCTCCTCGACAAAGGCCAGCAACGCCTTGATGTTGCTGACTATCTCACGTAGGGTAACTGGGTTACCGAAGTACTTGGCCCTGTATGTGGCGATCGCCGGGCGGTTTAGAAGCACGTATGCTGCTGTCTCGTCGTCCTCAATACAGGCCCTGCACAGAGGACTGTCTGTAACTCCTATGACAAATAGATGTTTATTAAACGACCTATGGCCAGTAATTGCTGCTGTAACCATACTCAGCGGTCTTTTATTTAACCGGAGGACCTGTTTTGTGAGGCGGGCATCGATGGTAGGAAGTGCTTCCTTAGCGTGCCTGCACTCACTTTGGTCCACCCATAGCTCACAGTGTAGATACCTGGTACGTGTTCTTACCAGAGAGCGTAGGAATCCAAAAGGGAGTGGCGCGATGGGTTCTGGTCCCACCGGTGTCATGCCCGACCCCCTTCTGGCAAGTTCATCAGCAGCGTCGTTACCTAGCGAACCGCTGTGTCCTTTTATCCATTGAATGGTTATATTATTGAGGCTACCCACCTGGTTGAGGCGCTGGTGGCACTCGTATATTAGCCCAGAGTCAATCGGGTGACAGTCCAGCGCTTGCAGAACAGCCATACTGTCTGAGAGTATGCGGATCGAGTGGTCTTTAACTGCCCTGGCCATAATGGCTGAAGCAGCAAGAGTGATCCCAATGCATTCAGCCTGGAACACTGTGTTGTGGACTCCCAACGGTGTGGCTATATGTAGAAGTCCTGCGAGAAGACTCCAGCACCTGTGCCACTATCTGTTTTTGATCCGTCCGTGAAGATGCGCAGCTCAGTGGGGCGCAAACCCTCGCATCGGCGATCTTCGTGAAGCTGGATTCAGTATTTTTTATCAAAATTGAACTTTTCAACCGACGAAAAAAAAACGGAGGAGGTTATCAATTCGACGCGTATATTTTTTTTTTTATGTATGACCACGCATAACTTTTTACATAGTGGTCCGATTGCGACAATTCTTCTTCTATTGGAAAGGGTATACTTCCAAGGTGGTCCCATATAAATTTGGAAAACAAAATCGAACACTAAGGGTCGGAAAACAGGGGATGATTGATTGTTCACTCACTGATTGTAATGTATAAACACGCATAACTTTATACAGAGTAGTCCGATTTTGATAATTCTTTTTGTGTTGGATAGGGTATACTTTGCCAAGTATTATTAGTAAATTAAAGCCACGAAAAACATAAAATAAAAACTTTTTAACAAAAAATTAAACCGCCGAAAAACTGAAAAGCATAAAATAATAAACCTTAAAATTTTGAGTCGGCGCTGAAAAATCAAGGAACAAGGATCACTCAAAGCGCCGACTCATAATTTTAAGGTTTATTATTTTATGCTTTTCAGTTTTTCGGCGGTTTAATTTTTTGTTAAAAAGTTTTTATTGGGTACCCGGTCATTTATAGCCTTAGTGATGGCGAACACATTGTTGAGTTCCTTAAGCAGCGCGGTGTGTTGTGTGTCTCTTTCTGACTCTCTTGCATCCAGACGCGCTACCGCCATCGTGACTTCCTGCTCTATGAACAGCAGTCGGAGTAGTCCTCATGCAGCCCATGACCGCCATGCAGGCTAGTCTTTACATGCGTTGCAGTTTGTTGCAGGCTGTAATAAGCTTGGTGCGGGGCCACCAGACCACGGCCCCGTAGGTGATCATGGGTCGGATCACTGCGGTGTACAGCCAAAGTATGATTTTGGGGGATAGGCCCCACTTCTTACCTATCATTTTCCTGCACTGCCAGAATGTGATGCAGGCCCTGTTTAGTTTCGGCATCATACATACCGAACTTTCTAAGAAATCCGTTCTTTTGTTTACTAATTGGGATTGCTTGCACGTGTATTATCTATACGTCCCAAGTTGCTCACAAACTCCACATGGTCTTCACATGATCTAACCAAATTATGTCTGGACTTTAAAAGAGACTGTGACCTCTGAGTTTGTTTCAGCCTTTCTTCTCAGAGTAGTCAGATAGGAAACGCCGACCTTATCTAGTTTAAAAAAATATGATTGACGTGTAAAAGTGTTTGTACAAACCTACTTGCAAAAATAAATTCATTTATCATTTATCATTAACTTTCTAACTGTAAACATGGCAAGTAAGAGAAAATCAGTGTGTATTGACGAAAAAGTTTTAGTGACACGCGCAATAGAGGCGGGAGAGAAGATAAGTGATGTTGGCAGACGCTATGAATTTAGTCGCTCTACCGTGTCCAACATATGAAAAAATAAAGAAAAAATGCTACAAGGAGAGCAGGATGGAACATCTTCCAAATAAGAAACCTAAATACGAAGATTTGAATCAAGCTAAACTATCATGGTTTAGGGCTAGGGCTTTCAATACCGGTATTCCGGGATTCCGTAATACCGTGATCCCGGATTTTATTTGGCCTTTTTTAATACCGGTATTGACGCCTCAATACCGTGATTACGGTATTACAGACATAGTTTGTACGACCCTGAATCTTTCTTCACTAACGATGACAATACCTTCACAAAACCTCATCATCATCATCATTTCAGCCGAAAGACGTTTACTGCTGGACATAGGTCTCCCCCAATTTGAGGTGGGTTAGTGATCGCTGTATTGTGATAAAATGCTAAGAAAACGCGGCAAAAAACCCACATAAATATTGTTACGAACTGGGATTCGGGATAAATTAATTAAAACCAATATTACCAAAATATACAAAAATGAACTTAACGATCTACGTGACCATATGAAAGACTAGATATTATCGTAAATTTACTTGCACGTTTAAGATATAATAATGAAACACAAAACGCTAAAAGAGACAGTGACTGCTCAAGAATACGATAATAATATGATGACAGAAGAACCTTCAACTTCACTGAATACAAGCTGTGAAAATGAAGACAGGTCCATACAGGAGAAATTAGAGAGGGATAAATACGAATTGTGATTTTAAATCATAAGAGAGATGAGTTTCTTCGTAACTGCTGGGGGTAGTCGGGAGATATTTCTATGGGCATCTAACAGTATTTACTGTCTGTGGTACCTAGAAGAGTTGTAGCAGAGCGTAGTTTTACGTCAGTAGGCTAAATATATATCAGGCTGAGAAATTCGCTATCTAATTCAACATTAATAGCACTCTTTGCGATCACACATTATAAAGAAAACGTCTTATATTCAGAAAATTTTACTAAAGCTTGATTTATTTTGTTACTGGTTTAGTTGTCTTGATTGCTTTTTTTATTGCACACTTATAAGAATGTTGCTTTAGTGAACACCAAATATCTGCTGGCTAACCAAGCTATACTTATATTTCCACAAATAATGATATCTAAGTTGATTTTGTTTTTTCCGTGTGATGCCGAACGTTAAGAATAATAGCACCATCCCATTTTCTTCAAGGGTGTCATAAGAGGCGAAAAAAGGACTTACTAGAGAATAGGCAGCAGCGTTCTCTATGCATTTTACCACTATACTACGATCGCCAACCCGTCTGGCAAGCGTAGCGATTATGGCAATCCCCGCTAAATTGGGGGAGGCCTATGTCAAACAGTGGACGTCTTTCGACTGAAATCATGAATGATAATGTTGATATTGACATGACATTTTTCTTTACACCGTCTATGTAAAATGCCTTCCTGCAAAAAAGCAAGTTTAAGTTTTGAATACGTTCCTAATCTAGTCCTACCTGAATAATCAACCTATATACCAAATTTTTATATATTGTAGCGAGACGGTTAAAGAAAAAACACCATATTCACACCACTTTTATAATTTCAACGAAACATGAAGTAAAAAAAAAAATACAGCAGTAATATAAAAAAATATAAAAAAAACAAGTATATGGTTGACTGCAGATGTGGCTATAAAAATATTTGGTTTTGTTTAAAAAGAGGGATGAGTCAAACTTAGTGGTTAATTAGATTTAACGGAAATTATCTTCGCGCACGACCTATCCTCAATACGATTGCAATCGATTAAAAAAACAGGCCTATGCACGTCGATTTATAGGTTTCTTTTTTATAACGAACACCTAGTTGAATCGTGAAATGCACGTTACATCAGGATGCGTAAAAAATAGAAAATTATCTAGATAATCTATTACAGGAAAATAGAAAAAAATAGGTGAGTTAAAAGGTTCCTTATAACCAGCCGGGCGAAACAATCCAGAAGGACAGTCGGTGCTGCGTGCAGCGACGGCAGCAAGCAACCGTCTATGTGGGCGTCGGGCTCTGCGTCGGTGGCAAACGTCCGCAACACGCCGCTGACCTCAGTTTAATCCGACGGCTGATAGCCCGTCGAGGGGGAAAAAGCCGAAATTCGGCTTGTATGGTCGTCGTCTAAAGACAAATAAACAGGACGGTCAGACCAAGGTTACAAGCGGAATCTTCGATATAGCTAGCGAGAATCGCCGGTAGAACAGATTAGAATAGTAAAAGGAAAAGAAAAGACGTAATACGTACCAGTTAAATGGAAGAGTTGCACAAAGAACTTTATCAATATGAACAATTTTAAAAGTAGCACCAGATAGGACACACGTAGGTTTAGAAATATAATTATAGGGTTAAAATTGTTAATTTAAACTTGGGAGTTCCGAAAATAAGAATATTGATGTGAAACGCTCAGCTCCCATCTGCAGTCTGCCAGTTGACAAGCAAAAATTTTTGGCGTAAGATTTTACAGGATCGAAATTTGAAATAGAACAAAATAGTATAAAGGCCAGTGTTTCTAAAAAAAAGGTTGATTTAGAAACCAAAAAGTTTCGTCCGCAGCGAATTTACGCTGCAATATGTATGCTATGTATAAAACATATTTATTGTATAATTTTCAATAAATAAGAACACTAAAGACTGATCTGAAAATAAAAACACGTATTTTAATGATTTTATGAATATCCTATTAGAACTTCCTTCAATACCGGTATTGATACCGTGATCACGGTATTGACTTTTCCAGTACCGGTATTGAAACCGGTATTGGAAACATCCGGTATTTGAAAGCCCTAGTCGGGGCCGATCGTGAAAGCTAAGGCGGAGAAGTTTGCTGAAGAATTTGGTTTACTTTCTTTCAAAGCATCAGAAGGATGGCTCGGTTTTTTTTATTTTTCTAATACAGATTTTTCTTCTCTCCATTTAACGACAACTCTCTATAACGTCGAAATGTGCAGTCCCTTGTGTCATTGTATAGTTTACACGTATACTTATTTTTTTTTTTTATAAAATAAAATTTTGAAAAATCCGGATAGTCCGGATTTGTGTATATACTTTATAAATCTGGATTTGAAAATAATCCGGATTTTGCAATCCCTAGTGGTGCGTTCCAAAGACCTTGAAAACAAATGGCGTTGGAGTTGCAGGGCCACCTCGCATCCCAACTGCCGGATCTTTCGACGATTGTCACAACCCTGCGTGTCATTAGTTCAGCCACCAGCTGGTGCGACTTCTCCAGCGTCAGGACCAGAGTGCCGTCAGCATAGCAAACCACGCTGATGCCGCTAGGAAGGCCGGCGCGCAGCACTCAGTCATACTCGATGTCCCACAGATGCGGCCCCAGGATCGATCCCTGTGGGACACCGCACGACATCTCTCGCCAGTTCCACTCTTCCTGGTGACCAAGGTAGATGACAGCCCGTTTGTTCTTCAGATAGGCCTCGACCACGCGACAGAGGTAGATTCTGCAATCGGTGATACCGGAGTGCCTCTCTGATGCAACTCCAGGGTAGGTTATTCTTGCCAGGGTCGCGAGATTTGTTCGAAAGAGTTACCATGGCCCTGGCATATAAGGAACTGAAGGAACACGGGTGGGTTTTAGTCAGTAAAAGTCTGACACGCTTTTCCGCTCCACCCAGAGCGAGAGACGTCATTTGATGATGTGCCAACCAGAATAAAAGAAAAAAAAAAAGTGTAGGGTATTGAAGGTATCGGAGATGTCTACAGACATCGCCAAGACCCCAGGCCACAGCATCCCGCGTCGTAAGGGAAATTAGAGCCTAACGTTATAATTTGGCAAAATACTTGCATGCGACTGTACATCTTGACACCAAATACATAGACCAAAACCTAGGTTTAATGTTTTCAAAGATGTTTAAGTCACGCTAACCTAGTAATTTAAAACATAAAACATGTATTTTATTGAGAATTTATCACTCTCTGACATTTTTAAGGAATTTATACATATAAATGAAAATATTTTTTCTTGGCAATTTTTCTTAAGCTCGTTGTTCGATCTAGCTCTTGGACTATACCTTAAAAAATGAGACCCGACTAAATTGGTGATCTGGCGAAATATTGCGACAAATAGCGACTAAATTTGGAAAACAACAGATTTTCGCTGGGTGCCCTAGTTTTTGAGATATCAATGTGGCCAAGCTGGGGAGATTCTCTCCAGGTCGGCCAACTAGAAACACTTATAACTTTTGAACCAGTGGCCATGCTAGTGTCAGCCACACAAATACATAGAGTTGCCAAAATTTTAAAAACAATACAGGCTTTATGTAAGGCAATTGTACAGCTCAACAAAAAAAAGTTTAGATGGTGACAAAACGCGGAACTACCTATTTCCTATGTGGGAAGTTTGGCAACGTTTTCTGTCTAACA
Source organism: Aporophyla lueneburgensis (assembly GCA_932294355.1). Taxonomy (NCBI): domain Eukaryota; kingdom Metazoa; phylum Arthropoda; class Insecta; order Lepidoptera; family Noctuidae; genus Aporophyla; species Aporophyla lueneburgensis. The sequence continues at coordinate 16,369,197 of OW028747.1, forward strand.
CGGCAAATAATTGCATACTGTAAGCCAGGGGTTCCCAACCTTTTTTTGTCTAGGTACTGCCCACTTTAAGAATGAATTATTTTTTAACGCCCCCCTTTTTAAACATACTTAAAAACCGCTAAGTACTTATAACTGATTATTGAAACGCAAATTTATAGTATTCGGACAGAGTATCTTTTATTGAAAATAAAACAAACATAATCAATTCTTATATAAAAACTAATGTAAAGGTTGAATCGATGATTGATATCAGGTTCCAATTAACTCAAAAACAGCCGCAAGTCGCCACGTTCGGTAACACGCAAACAATTTCTCTTTTTAGTAAGCAGCGTTGCCACAGCACTAAATCCACGTTCACACAAATATGACGATGGGAATGCTATCAAAAATCGTTGAACAATTGACCACAATCCAGGGTACAATTGCGGGATCGTTTTTGTAGCCAAAATTCTTGATATCCATTTTTGAACTTGATTTTTATTTCTTCGTTTGTTGTCAATTCTATAAAAGTTCTTCTTCCAGCTGAGGTGACATTGCTGTGTTGACATTTGAAAACGGATCCAACACCCAGTCTGGTATTTCCAAGTTTAAAATGTCCTGGTATCGTTCGGTGAAGTCAATGTGGAGGTTTTCCAAATGTTGGCAGTAGGCAAACAAGTCATCTTATACTGATAAATTCGGAAAATTGTGAAACTCACGTCTGCCCATATTCTTTTTGTGCAGAAGCAGTTTGGCTGCGAAAGCAGCAACGACATTTTTTGTTTTAATTAAATTTAGTTCATCGCCTTGCAGTTGGAGGTTCATGTCGTTGAACATTTTATACAGGTCTGTAATGTAAACTATATCATTCTTTGATGTTATGAGCTTGTTGCGCAGTTCTGTATCTTTAGTTTCCAAGAACTCTATCATAGAGTCAAACAGGTTGTAAAATCGAATCAGACAATTTCCTCTTGACAGCCAACGAACTTCAGTACGAAGCAACAAACGGTTGAAATCTTCGTCATTAGTAACACAAAGCTGATGAAATAATCTATCATTCAAAGAGCTGCTACGGATTTTATTGACTGCTTTGATGACATATTGCAGTAATTGAAATAGTCGTTCACTTAAGTTTCTAGCAACCAAATGTTATCTATGAATAACATAGACACGACATCTGGAATTGTATTCTTTAAGTATGCTATGAAGCCTTTATGGCGCCCTGTCATAGCCGGAGCGCCATCCGTAGCAACTGATATAATATTTTTCAAAGGAATCTCTTTCTCTTCACAAAACTTTTCCAATGTATTGAATATGGTTTCGCCTTTTGTATCTGTCTCCAAATTTCTGGCAAACAATAGTTCTTCACGTATTTTCTCATCTTTAATAAACCTCACGTAAGATAGCAACAACGCTTCATTAGCTGGTAAAGTGGACTCATCGAGCTGAATTGAGAATTGACTAGTCCTCAGATGATTGCACAATGATTCTTCAATGTTTTCAGCCATTTCATCAATTCGTCTTTGCACAGAATTATTACTCAAAGGAATTTTTCAGATAATATCTGCGGCCGGTTTATGAAGCACAGTAGTTATTACTTCCTTTATTGCTGGCAAAATTAACTCTTCTCCGATGTTGTGTGGTTTGCCTTTTTGAGCAATTAACAAAGAGTACGAAGCTCGAAGTCCGTCGTCATCTTGCTTAGCAGCCGCCGAAAATAGTTTTGATACACTTGGCTGAGTATTATGCTTCTTCTCTAGGTCTTGAAAATATGTTACATTCTTTTCTGTCTTATCTGGATGCATTTTATTCAAATGATCTTGCAGTCTTGAAGGCTTCATTGCTTCGTTCGAAAATGTTTTTAGACATAGAAGACACAAAGGCGACGACGGGTTTGTGGGATTTTCAGTAAATCCGAATTTAATATATTCCGCAGAGTATTGCCGTCTCTCCTTTTTTACTTCCGACATTGTTTTGTTTTAAGAAATACGTAAGTGTTGAAATCAAGTACTGCTTATCTATTATGCGCGAAACCGCAAATGAAAATAAAATAAATTTACGTCGTTTATATAGGATTGCATAAGCAGCACGCACCAACAGGAATAAGACAAATGTGCATAAACTCGTTTATCTCATTCGACGCCCAATCGTACTCGACAAGCAAGAACAAGTATTAGTAGAACCAGCCGATTGGTATAGGAATGTACAATTCGGATTATTTAACAAAAACTTGTTAAAACATGATTGCCCGCGGTCTTTTATATCGAACCGAGTTTGAGCTATATCTTAATTAATTAATATTAGTTGATGTTCACAAGATGTAGTCGAGAGTCGAGAGCTCAGTCGGTGTCTAAGAGTCTTCCTAGCTAGGTAGATGAAATTATAAATCGACCCCAAAGCCCTACACAATGCCCCCTTTTTTTTCTGGGTCTCTTACCGCCCCCCTTTAGGCCTGCAGCGCCCACAAGGGGGCGTTATCGCCCATGTTGGGAAAGACTGCTGTAAGCGAATAATATCGTTTCATATATTTGATTTTCGGGGCCCCCGTGACTATGGGGGCCCAGCGAGCCCCGTGTGCCCTTATGGTAAAGACGGTACCTGTGTTATTAGTAAAGACTTTAAGTATACTTCCAACCCATTACTGTCCCACTGCAAGGTAAAGCCCTCTTCTCATACACAGAAGGCAAGAGCATTGATCACCACGTTTGCTCAAAACGGGTTGCCGATTTCAGACTTACAGCTTGGCAAAAAAGGGTCTGGAAAAATGGCCAATCTGTATACTAGGACTAAAAGTGACAAGATACTTGTTATTTTAATCAACAAACACGAGATCCCGGAAATTCTCAACAGTCAAGATTTCAAGACTTGATAGGCACACAGGCTTTTACTTTCATTGTATTTAGTAGATTGCGCATTTCTTGGATAAATACCTGTCATATCGGCAGTTCTTTCGAAAACATTGTCAATCGGAGACAGTTCCGCTTCAGATTCCGCCAAATATCTTACGAAAACTTGGTATATCACAGCTTACACCACTACTCCTTATTGTTTCATTCATTTTTTATATGTAGATTAGAGAAAAACATTAATAATTGATAGTTAATTAGAAATAAGTGAAATACAACTGGGAACATAACACAATGACAGATTAGTTACTTGTTGTTGATAATCAAAGCAGTATTACCACATAAAATATGTATATTTTAGTTCCAATTGTCACCACGACAGACTCTTTTTTGCCAAGCTGTACTTTGACTACAACTCTAGGTTTCCTCACAATGTTTTTCCAACATCAATCTTAGTCATGTCCAAGATAGACTGAGAAAATATAATATTTTATGGATTTCAAACTCACATTGATACTGCATGGATTGCATTGAACGTCAATATTAACGGCCACACGGGTCGATCGAAACCTCGAAGGTTAAGCTAAGTACGGAGTCGGTCAGTGGATAGGTGACTGTTCATTACATATCGAGATCCCTCAGTGCGTCGGAGTTGGTCCCGGCTGTCAAAACTCTAGGAGACCGATAGTCTGTTATTTATTCTTGACAAAGTCGTATTACAAATATACTTGGAAAAAAACGATAGGCATATGAGGAATCCTATACGAGTGCGCTTTGTTGTTTATAAATTCTTACTTCTATCATGGGCACCGGGAGCGGTGTGAAAGAGGGTGCACTTGCACCCCCTTTCTTTTTTTGGGTACGAAATCATCAAAAGACTTTTCCCTCTCTGGGGGAGGGGAGCGGGGGCGTGTCAGACTTTTACTGACTAAAACCCACCCACGGAATAAACAAAACAACCCACCCGTGTTCCGTCAGTGGCCTGTGCCAGGGCCACGGTAACTCATTCGAACAAATCCGCGACCCTGGCAGGCATTGGCCCTAGGGGTCTGCCCTTCATTTATTGCTGACATCTGTTTGAGGCGCACGTAGAACACACGCGCCGTCGACCGGGGCCTAGTCCTTACAAAGCGGCGAGCTACCCACAGCCGTTCACAAGCTCGCACCTACAGTGTCCGGGAGTCCGCCATGGATTCGCGACGCCCAGGGCGTCAGCTGCGGTCACCAGGGGTGGGCGTGAGGGCGCAGCTATTGCTCCTCCCTCACGCGCTCCACCTCCTCCTTCGCGAGCATTACTGCTTCGCATTAATAATTTTTATTTTCAATAAGTATTGGTACAGTGTTTGTTTGTTTGGTTGAACGCGGTAATCTGAGGAACTACTGGTCTGAATTGAAAAATTCTTTTTGTGTTGGGTAGTCTATTAATTCAGGAAAGCTATAGACTATTGACATCACGCTACAATCAAAAAGAGCGGAGCAGCAACGAAAAATGGACGAAAACTGGCAGGCAATTCGATGCGACGGGAAGGGTCAGGGGAGCAAACATTTTACGCGGACGAAGTCGGGCATAAGCTAGTCAGTAATAAGTTCATATTAAAAAGTCAGACATTTGACATGCACAATATTACGCAGAAGGAGGTGACGGCTTCCTATGCACTCTCGCTCCGTACCATAGCCTGGACCAGGGGCCGGACGCCAGAGATGGCTGCCACCCGTCGCCTCCGACTTGCATCCGAAAATTAAATAAATTTTATTTTGAAGCCTCAAAATAAGAAGTCTTCAAAATAAAATTTATTTTATACATACAAAATGTACAAAAAATCCGAAAACGCTTAAAACAATAAAAAAGAATTAAACCTATTTGAGGTGAAACCCAAACATTTTCGAGCCCGCTCTTTCATTCTGCAATCTCTCAATTCTAAAGCTTTTGAGCATTAGTCAACCATGTACCGTGATCTTATTCCCGAAAATCTCATCGACCGTAGGCGGCAAAGACTATATATGTACTTAGTGGTTATATTCTCTTTGGTAGGCGGGATGCTAACGTAAACGAGCTTACTTTGCTCGCTTTTGCATCCTACTTTATCTTAATTCTGAAGCTTCTTTAATACATACATACGTTGGACGTCTTTCTATCCCGACCGATCACCATGACCGGCAAGCTAATCCTAGATCAGCACTTCTTCTTCTTTGAGACATAAAGAAGGCATGATCACGCGTTACTTTCACTCTGAGTAGGCTTCCTCCATTCTGTCCTAAATGCACGTAGCAAAAATTTTAACAACCCACCTGGTTTGTGTTCGGTTTTTTAGGGTTCCGTTGCCAAATGGCAAAAAACGGAACACTTATAGATTCGTCATGTCTGTCTGGCTGTCCGTCTGTCTGTCTGTCCGTCCGTATGTCACAGCCACTTTTCGCCGAAACTATAAGAGCTACGCTGTTGAAACTTGGTAAGTAGATGTAATCTGTGAACCGCATCAAGATTTTTACACTAAAATAGAAAAAAAAAATTATTTTGGGGTTCCCCATACATAGAACTGAAACTCAATTTTTTTTTTTCATCAAACCCATATGTGTGGGGTATCTATGAATAGATCTATGAATGGATTGAGGTTTCTAATATATTTTTTTTCTAAACTGAATAGTTTGCGCGAGAGACGCTTCTTAAGTGGTAAAATGTGTGTGGGGGGACTAAAAGTCCCCCCTAAAGTCAGCCATGCTGACTAAAACTCGGACCGCACCTGACGGGTGGGTTTTAGTCAGTAAACGTCTGACACGCCCTCCCGCTCCACCCAGAGCGGGAGAAGTCATTTGATGATGTCCCATCCAAAAAAAAAAGAGCCATAAGTATCGAAGAGTTTACGAAAAATTGCCAAGAAAAAAAAATCTGTTCCTTAATATGTGTATTTTAGTTTTATTGGTTTAAAACTTCTTTGAAAACATTAAACCTTGCTCTTGGTCTATTTGGTGTCAAGATATAGGTACAGTCGCATGCAACTGTTTTACCATATTAAAACGTTAGGCTACAATTTACGTTCCCCCCCGATGCGGTTCCACATTGTCGAGGCGGGGGGGCTCAGTAGCCGGGGCTTGGACAGCCACGTTGAAGCGAAGAGGAACCCGAGGACGGGCCGCTCGTCAGGGCTTTTGGCGACAAGACGACGACGTAGCGGCCAACAAGTAGGTTGCGATGTCGTTTGGGTGATATCGCAGCTGCGGCGGGCCACGATGTTGTATGCATCACGGCCAAAGGTTGGAGGCTGTCGCGGGAGAGGAGTGCTGTTAATGAGGTGCGCCGCTGTCCGTACCTTCACATGGCCTTTACGGGTTCGCCAGTGTCCGACGGTGGATGCGGCCGCAGGAGAGGAGGAGTGTTGGTATTGCGTTGGCCACTCTCCCTGTCCCCTGCGGTTGAAAAGTGGTAGGCGATAGGGCCACTGTCCTGACCCGTCGTTGGGGGACCAAAAGTGCCATACACGGGGTCGTCAGGCACCCATGTGCTATTTGAACCCCGGGGTGGTCATGGCGTGCTATGTGTTCTGGTGCGCTGGTGATGGGGGAGGGGGATATCCTCTAGATGATGGTCCGGTGACGGACAGCTGCGGCGGATTCGCGGAAGAATGCTTAGGCGTGCCCTAGTTCCCGCCATTAGCGGCACAGGAGGACACCGTGGAGTTTTAGTGGGTTGGAGTACCAAAAAAAAAGGCTCTAAAATACGGCCAGTAATTCCGACTTTGGGAGAAAACAGATCTTCGCTATGCGCTCAACTTTTGAGATTCAAATGGGCCAAGCTGGGGTAAGTTCTCTCCAGGAAGCCAATTCTCGCGCAATTCGGATTCGTTATTGTCGCTCGATTCGTACGTTTCACTCGTTAAAATCGAGTCGAGCTATTCTCGGCACGTCGATTCGAGCTTATCTCGGAGGAAAGCCACGCGATATGCCCTCGTTTACATGCGACATGCAAAGAGTGGTGGAGACCAGTCGAAACGGCCATGACGTCATTTCGAGGGGCGTTCTAACGTCAAACAGTCAGTATGTCATGATTGTGTCAATTGCGAAAGAAATTTATAAATATTTTTAACAAAATGTGTTACGTGTTCATAAACATCACAGAAGACGCTGCGATCGCCACGACAAGGAAAACACATACGAAGAAATCTTCAGGCCTCGTAGAAAGGTCTATCGCGTGGCAATCATTACATACGCGGTACCACTCCAAGCGACGATTTTTGCGCTGCAGTGCTCACCATCCTTCTGCATATTTCCCGATTTCACCCACACATAGATAGACAAGAAGCCAAAGCCAAATGAGTACTAATGGAAGGACGTTGCTGTAGCTGTCGCAGATGAAGTAGAGCACTACTACACACTTTAAGTACCTACTTCATCATTGAGGTTCCTGCGCTGCAAAAGTCCATCGTCCTTAGCCCAGAATTGTTCTCGGCTTGTGTTGAGTTTACATGTTACAGTGAAGCATGACTAAACCCAAGTGTGGTGTGATAATAATTCTGTTTTTGTGGTTTATTCTGAATTTATGTAAACTAGTCTGTGGTGTATTTTTGTAAAGGCTCTTTTGTCACCTATTATTATTATCTTACAATAGGACCAATACTGTGGAGAATATTAAAGACATTGCAAACAATAATTATTTCTTTATTGTATTTTTTCAATATTAAACTTATAAATAGGAACAATACTGTGCATAAACAATACATTATAAGAATCACTAGTTTACATGATTAGTCGGCATCATGTGTGGTATGCTGTTCAGTAGCCCGCTTAAGAATCGCTGAATCTGTACACCCCTTGCCCAAAGTCTACGTGAATGTGGACACACGGTCGTCCAGCAGTTTCACCACAAACAAATTGAATTTCGTGTTCGACAAGACTCCTACCGCTTGTCCTTCAGGCAAGAAATTTGTTAACACAAATATTAACAATATTTTCAGACTTCGTAGAGTAATGTAGCTGAAACACATATGTATATAGATACAACTGTGTCGTTGGAACGGTTGGACGCAAAAGCTATACTGAGAGCCAGTGATTCGTTCCGGTCTTTACGACAATCACACTTCGTCTTCTCCATCGTGTTTGGCTTTAATGTTATTTAGTAGTTATCAGTTTACTCATTGGCAAACATTCTGTTTAAATTACATTATATGTATAGGTAGGTAACCAATGTAAACAATAAAATATGACTTTAATTTGACGTGATAAAACTCGTGACATTTACAAATCAGCATCTTTCTATAGGCGGCCATGCATTCTGTTGTAACAAATACAAAGGAGAATTTATTTGAATATTTGTAATTAAATAAAAATTTATTAACGCAATCAAGCATGTATTATAAGTAACTAGCTTTTTCCAGCGGCTTCTATACTTACAAACCTCTGGATTCAACCTATCTATTGGTGAAAACCGTGTTAAATCCTTTGCGCAGTTTAAAAATCTAAGAATGTAAAGATGATTATCTAGAAATTGAAACCCACGCCATTTATTAGGAATTCATAGAACTAACCAATGAACACACACATTGTCCTATAAAAAATATTTAATTTGCAAATATTGAGATCAGTAATTGAGATCAAAACTATCCTATCTTTTAAGTTGGATCAAACTGCACGTGGTCTACAAATTTTATTAAAATCGGTTAAGTAGTTTAGGACTCCATCCCGGACAAAAAACGTGACTCGTAATTTATACATTTAAGATAAGATATATATTACTTTTGTACCTTGCCAAGGGCGGATCCAGGGGGTGGGTCATGGGGGTCATGACCCCCCCCTGGGCTGGGTCCACTGTGGACCACTATTTAACATTGTTAAACATAGGTAATGGTTTTAAGTAAGGATATATTTTTTTGTCACAATATAGATTTTATGTAAGTACCTTCAATATTTAATCAATTAATTATAAATTACCGGTACCGTGTGGCGTCGGACTAAAAGAATAGCACCACCCCATTTCTTCCCGTGGGTGTCGTAAGAGGCGACTAAGAGATAAACTAGAGAATGGGCAGCAGCGTTCTCTATGCATTGCAGACTATCATACTGCGATCGCCAACCCGCCTGCCAAGCGTAGCGATTATGGCGAACCCTCCCCCCAAAAATGACAAGCACCAAAAATAAATGGCCCCTAGTGCCCGGCGGCCCACCTAACCTTGGCTAGGTAGTGGTCAAGGCCACGGTGAGGCAAGGGGTGCTAAGAATCCCCGGAAGAGATCCGGCTACCACAATCACCGACAACTGGACCTGGCAACATAAAACACGCGTACATTCGCACCAACGGACCGACGAGAAGATCGCCGAACTGGAGGAAGAATTGAGCAGGTTACGATGGGATATACCTAGTAGGGTTATCTGAAGTCCGAAGAGAGGGGGAGGACTCGATAATCCTCAAATCCGGAAACCTGCTCTATTTCCGGGAGAGCGACCAGCAGTCCCAAGGTGGTTTCGGGTTTATCGTCCATAAGTCCCTTGTGAGTAACGTGGTGAAGATCAAGAGTGTGTCGACCAGGGTGGCGTACCTTATATAAACTCAGAATATCCGCAACGTATTCGCTGAAGGTCATACAGGTGTACGCCCCGACCTCGACACACCCCGACGATGAGGTGGAGACCATGTATGAGGATATTTCCAGAGCCATGATGGTTCCAAAACTCACTTCACCGTTGTCATGGGGGACTTTAATGCGAAACTGGGCAAGCGAGGCGATGATGAGTTGAGAGTGGGGCAATTTGGAGTTGGACGTCGCAACCACCGGGGTCACCTACTGGCTAGTTTTATGGAGAAGGAAGGCCTCTTTATGATGAATTCCTTCTTCAGAAAACGTAAGCACAGGAAGTGGACCTAGCAGAGCCCTGATGGTGTAACAAAAAACGATATTGACTTCATTATGTCGACGAAGAAGCAAATATTCAATGATGTCTCAGTGATCAACGCGGTGAAAACCGGGAGTGATCACCGCATGGTAAGAGGCACATTGAATATCAATATCAAGCTGGAAAGATCTCGGCTGATGAAGTCAACGCTCCGTCCAGCACCGATCCAACTTCAAAACCCCGAGAGCTTTCAGCTCGAACTACAAAATCGTTTTGAGTGCCTAGGGAGCTTCGTGGACGATTTTAACGATGGGTTCGTGGAAACTGTCCATACGGTCGGGTCTAAGTTCTTCAAGACCCGCCGTACTAATAGGAAAAAGAAACTCTCAGATCCAACATTACAGCTTATGGAACAGAGGCGCGGAATGATCCTGCATTCTTCAGAAGCTGCGCTCGAGTACCGGCAGCTCAATAGACGGATCTCTAAGTCCTTGAAAAGCGACCTTCACCCCTATAACACAGAGCAGATCAAGGACGCGATATAGCGGAATAAAGGCTCCAATTAAGGATCTGTCTATTGGGCAGAGCCAGCTTACGAAACTGAAGACCGACGATGGCAGGGTCGTATCCGCCAAACCTGAGCTGTTTAAGGAGATTAAGAGGTTCTATGGACAGTTATACACGTCAACAAGTGACCCCGTTAAAAATCTGGTAAATGACCCAAGAGCTAGGTTGACCCGACACTATACCGAAGACATCCCGGACGTCAGCTTGTACGAGATTCAGATGGCTCTGAAGCAGCTCAAAAACAACAAGGCGCCGGGTGATGACGGAATTAAGGCTGAACTCCTGAAGGCCGGCGGGAAACCCGTTCTCAAAGCCCTTCAGAAGCTGTTTGATTCTGGATAGAGAGGCGTCACGGCGTCCTCGCCTTCCGCCTGACGCAGGTTCTCACCGGGCATGGGTGTTCCTGTTCAGAATAAAGCGGGAGGATACGTCCGGGTGTTTCCATTGCGAGGATCGTCTGGAGGACACGGTGGAGCATACGGTGGAGGTGTGCCCTGCCTGGGCGGAGCACCGCCGTGTCCTCGTGGAGGCGATCGGCGGCGGCGACCTCTCGCGCCCGGCCCTGGTGCGAGCCATGGTACGGAGCGAGAGGGAATGGGAAGCCGTCACCTCCTTCTGCGAAGCAGTAATGCTCGCGAAGGAGGAGGCGGGGCGCGTGAGGGAGTGGCAGTCTCTGCGCCCTCACGTCCCTAGCCGCCGCAGGAGGAGACGCCCCGCGCGTCGGGAGTCGATAGCGGACTCCCGGCCACCATAGGCGCGAGCTTGCGGGTGGCGAGCAATGGGTAGCTCGCCGCCCGGTAAGGACCAAGCTCGGGTCGACGGCGCGTAGTGTTCCACGCTCGCCTCAAAGAGATGTCAGCAGCAGTGTAGGGGTCTACTAGGACCGATGAATGCCGGGGTCGCGTGATTGTTCGAAAGAGATACCGTGACCCTGGCACATGGGCAACTGATGGAACATGGGTGGGTTTTAGTCAGTAAAAGCCTGACACGTAGAGCGGGAGAAGTCATTTGATGATTTCCCATCCTGAAAAAAAAAAAAAAAAAAAAAAGCTGTTTGATTCCGTCATACTCGAGGGCAAAACGCCACAAGCATGGAACAGAGGTGTGGTGGTACTTTTCTTTAAGAAAGGTGATAATGCCCTACTTAAAAATTATAGGCCCATTTCACTTCTGAGCCATGTCTACAAGCTGTTTTTAAGAGTCATCACGAACCGTCTAGCGCGCAAGTTTGATGACTTCCAGCCTCCCGAACAAGCCGAATTCCGTAAAGGCTTTAGCACCGTAGACCACATACTTACCGATTATACGCGGCAGGTTATACAGAAGACCGAAGAGTATAACCTACCTCTCTGTTTAGCGTTTGTGGACTACCAAAAAGCCTTCGATTCGGTCGAAACCTGGGCTGTACTGCAGTCTCTTCAACGGTGCCAGATCGACTATCGGTACATCGAGGTGCTGAAGTGTCTGTACGAAAACGCATTACGTCAGTTATACCCCCTCCTCTTCTTCTTCATCTTGAGAAGCTTTGATGTTATTGACCACAATAAACCGTTTACTACCTATAATCTGTTTACTTAGAATATCATTGGCAGTCATTCTGTTTTATTTAATTATTAATTAGATCAAATTTGACCGATGTAAACAAACAATCAAATGATGGCTTTAATTTGACGTGACGAATATCGGTTGACATTGACAAAATGGCAGCAGTGATGCGTTCCGTTGCAGCAAATACTAAGGAGAACTTATTTTAATGTTAATATTGAAAATAAAAATGGAGTTACGAAATTAAGAATGATGATATTGATAAATGTTTATAAAATACGCTGCTCAATACATTTTTCTGACTTGAAAATAATTTTTAAAGTTGGTCGAAAGTAAAATAACGACTGCGTTATATCAATAGCATCGTTATGTAAAATGGATTACATGATGTGACGCATAATGGTAACATTTTTGTCTCTAAATTCGTAATTTACGATCGACTTGTACTGAGAATAGCTGATTTCAGATAATCTCACCATTTTATAAGCGACTTAGAACGCGAGCGAAAACAACGAATGTGAGATTTACGAGTGAAAACGCGAGAATTGCCTTCCAGATCGGCTACCTATAAACGTTTATAACTTATAAACCATCATCATCAACATCAGCAGCCTATAATGTTCCCACTGCTGAGACACAGGCCTCCTCTCGGTGAGAGGGAGTGGGCCATGATCCCCCACGCCGGCCTAGTGCGGATTAGATGACCAGTAGATGTGACGTCTTCGAATTTTTGGTTTTTAGATATGCCGGTTTCCTCACGATGTTTTGCTGCATCGTTTTTGGAGCAGTGGCGATTTACACAAAGTAAAGCGCCTTCTTGGGTTCGAACTCACGACCGTAAATCACGGCCGTTACCACTTAGCCACCAGTACCGCATATAAACCAGTGCTCGACGAATTCTGCTACTTGGCGATTGATTTCTACTAATTTTTAATGTTATCAAAATTAAAATTCCTGATGGTGGCCAAGCCATTGTCAGTCACAGCGGCATGGTGATTGCAAATTACTTACCTATTCAGATCTCGATGAGAAAAAAACTTTTTTCTGTTATTTGATCACCCATTGAAGGACACTGAACGAGACAATAAAAGTAATATTGTTATTAAATCTGGGGGCGTTTAGCGTCCCGCGCAGTATTAATTAACCCATTTACGCCCGCTGTCCTCATTTGGGGACATTTGTTTAAGTACCCACATTTTTTAATTGATTTTAGCTATGTTTTGTTTGAAGGCGTATTTGTAGTGTCAATGAGTGTGGCTCACAAATAAATATTGCAGTTTTGTGAGTTTATGGATTAAGTGGCAAGAAAAAGAGATTTTATTTACTTCATTTACTAAATTGGTGTTTAACCATAGGCAAGTCATAATATTTTACACTTATATTGTGTTTTATTATATATTTCTTAATTTTTCCATCTGGCTGTAGTGTTTGTCGGAATTACTGGCTATAGTGCTACCTAGTAATAAATCACATTTTGTTGAATATTTTTTAATATTTGACAACGAGTGTAGATAATTTTGTATGGTGTCCCCAAATGAGTACAATGGGCTAATGGGTAACTTTTCTTTATAAATATTTCGCAGGTTTGTTTTGGCATAAACAATGGCTAAACGATGGTTTGATGTCGCAAATGAGTATCGAGGGTTGGAGGAAGCTATCAAATATATTTAGAACTAGCTTTTGCCAGCGGCTTCGCCCGCGTGGAGGTCGGAAATTATCCCGCGGGAACATACTACCGGGATAAAAAGTCGCCTGTGTCCTTTCTCAGGCTCTAAACTATCTGTGTACCAAATTTCATTTAAATCGGTTCAGTAGTTTTAGCAGGAAAGCGAGACAGACAGACAGAGTTACTTTTGCATTTATAATATTAGTATGGATATGGAAGTATAGATAAGTATAATAAGTATATAAGTATGGATATGGATTATATCGATACCGGAAATTTCAATTATCGTAAAGGACAAAACACGATTTTTCAGTAGAGCCAAAAACAAAAAAAAAAAATGTTTTTTTCTAATATCTTTTTCAAATAAAGTACTATATTCATGATGTCAAAAGAAACCCTCACTATTTTTTCATGTTCTATCCATAAAAATGAATAAAATAAACCAAACTTAATTATTGACGAAAATGAGAGTCCTTTACAGCCCAAAAAAATGGAACTGAAGTACTTTACAGCCACGAAAAATTGGTTATGATAAAGTCAGATGTGTCGTAAAGGACTAATCTTAATCATCAAGGGATAGTACAAGTCAATTAAACCAGAGACTAAGGGGGTAAAAGGAACAAAAATCCTAAAGTTCTTAATAGCCTACAATAGGTAGTAAAACCAAGTGAAATAAAAAGTATTTTTATTATTTTTTATTTATTATTTAAATATTTAGTAAAAAAGTAACAAAAATATTATTCTAATAGGAACTCAAAATAAAAAAAAAATGTTTTGCGCTATAATGTTATTACATTTTATTTATAATTGTGTTGTGATGGAAGGTTTTGTTACCAATTTGGACATTTTCCTGTTTTAAGCAAACACCAGTTGTTTTTAACAACCTCAAATGTTATTTGAAGTTTTTGCGAATATAGTTGATTTGTCAGAAAATGAAAAGAACGAATTGAAACAATTCTGTCAGACTATAGGTGCTCGTTGAGGAACAAATGGATCTCGTGTAATCGCACGAGACGTACATTCATAAAAAAAGTATGAGACATGGCTGCAAGAGGACATGCAATGGCCTGAGGTCGTGAGGGAAAAGATAACCACTTCTGTAGTGTTAGTAGAACAGCACCCATGTTCCAGTTCTGACTTCGCTATAAATGAGGGCACATCAACATGACATTGACTGGCCTGTTAGTCTAGTGGTTAGTGACACTGACTGCTAAGACTGAAGTCGTGGGTTCGATTCCCACCCCCACAAATGTTTGTGTGATGAGCTTGTTATATTAAGCAGTATATAACTATAAGTGTATATGTATATACTATTATCAAGCTTTGAATGTCAGAATCGTAACGGCTTATTTACTGTGTATAGGAAAGGGTTTCAATAAGTAAAGCACAGAAAGACAAGACTAGACATTTATTTCAATTAGGCTTGTCAGTAATTAATCAGAAAGCTAGTCGTCCGTTCCAAAACTAGGTCTTCATGGAGAAGAAGGACAAGAAACTCCATGGAAACAGTATTGAAGTATTATATCAACACATTTCTTACATTGCCATACATTATCATTATCTTAAATACATTAATTCTATCTCTTGGACCATTGTCCAAGAGAACTCAGAATAATATCAATATAATCAAAATATAACAAGAATATCTGGGAAAAGAATATGAATAGGTATTCCATTTATATGATTTAAAATATTAGTAATATTGGCAACACTATAAACAGTACAACAACATTGTCATAATAGGCAATAATTAGGATATAATATCAATTACTTAACTTACGTGACCTCTGGTCGATCCTTTCCACACAACAACAGCACTAGAACTAACCAACTGAAAATCCAACAAGCAACTGACTGTTTCACTGTCGCTCCGGCCTTTTATACCCGTTAACAACCAACTATGATTTGAAAAGTGACAGCTGAGTCAAATCAGTGTTTGACTTGTACAAAAATAAGTTTATAATAAAAATCATTTACTAAATTACATAATTCAATATTAAACACATAATAATTACATATTACAATTACATATATCACGGCCATACTGACAAGTACTTCGCTCTCGAAGTACATTAGATACCTTTTTTCTACAATTGTACTTTTTCCTCTTTTGTTTTTCTGCTTTTGTTTTTTCGCCTTTTGTTTTGCCAAGTGCCTAGACGTGCCAAGTCCCCTCCACCCGCTGCTAGTGGTATAGACTTGCACCAAGCAAATGACCGACCAGCGGAAACAAATTTTATCGGTTACTTCGTCATGCAAGTCCCATTCACCCGCTGCTGGTGAGATGGACAAGCACCAAGTAAACGATCGCCCAGCCAAACTTTTTTCTTTTTTTTTTAAATTGTTCGTTTGATTCTCATTTCAGGTTCTCTAAGCGTAATAAAACTTATTTGCCTATGTATTGAAACCTTTGTTTTTTTTTTTCTTTTCCTCCCTAATGTAATAGAAACACGTTAAGTACTTTAACAATTTTGACAAATAATGAATCGTTTATCGGTATAATTTAGTTTACAAAACAATTGTTATAGAAATAATTCCAAAACCTATTCCTATTGATTAACTTTTAACTATTGAAATTAAACATTAACCGTTGTATCAAAACAGTAACCAGTGATCATGAAAATGATTCGAATAATTCATCGCTCGGTCAATCTGACAATATTACCGAAAACCGTATTCAATAATCATTTACTATCAACATTTCCACGAATTTTTGACATGGCCACTCCGACCACAACATTCCCATTTCACTTTGGAAGTAATAACTGTAACTAATACCTAACAAACCAAAGTAAAAACAATTATTTCACAGAGGTTAATCTTGAGAAAAGCTATTTATTTTTGTACTGTGTGTGTGCTATTTATTTGTGTACTACTTTGGAAAAAATAAAGAATTAATCCAAGTAAAAGAAGCCACATCCTCAAATTAATATCAGTAGGTGGTGTTAGCTACTTTCTCTCAGATTCAACGGAGCCTGACTGTCCGCTTAAACGGGTCCAGTGACCACGGTCTCCAGCAACGAAAGACCGATTGAAGAAAAAATGGAGGGTCATACTGAAGTATAAATTGAATTTTCAGGACGTTAAACTACTACTAACTATGTGTTGTTTTCTTCGTTAAAATAATCTCCGAAACCATTTATAAACATCAGAACCTGAACAATTAATTTTAAATTACCATGAATATTTGAATGGCATTTAAATATCTCTCAAATAACATCGTTTTTATAGTACTTGTACAGTCAACCAAACTATATTCGTACAGCTTCACCGACTCAACAGTTTGTAAATGTTTGTAACGTCTATTAGCACAGAATGACATTCAGCTATCATCTTAATATGTCAAACCGAATCAATAGTGTGACACTAACAGCATCATTTTTTTCTGTTGTTTTTATTTTATTTATTTTTCATTAAATGCTCAGGCCATTGAAAGTGAAAGACTTGGGTTGATTTATCGGTAATCGCTGTAATGCAATTTAATTTATTTTCTATGTGATAATCTGCTCAGTACCGCAGTTTAAAGAGGTGAGCTTGATAAAGGAAATAATCAGAGAACCGAAGAAGATATAAAGGATCAGACCATAAATACAAAAAAAAAAAATGGTAAACGTCCATTACAACTGCTACATTATGTTATTACATTAAAATTCAGAATACCTTTTTCTTAATCTTACAAAATAATTAGCCAATAAATCATAATAAATCTAATCTTTCTCAATGTATCGTTTGAACGTTCGGTACAATTAAAATGGACAGAAATGATAATAATTTGAAAATAACCTTTTACGGCCATGCCGAACCGTACGTCATCTCGAAGTACAAGCCTCAAAAACAATAAGAGGAACATTTATATTGTTTTCATTGGTCTATGACCCAAGTGATGTTATGGCCTCACCCGCTGCACGTGAGTACCCTAACACCAGGCCTATGACCCCAGCGGTAAATTTCATTTATTTCACAATTAAATTAACTTCAAACTGTGTAGCTTAATCATTTCCCACATAAATTCCTTTTTCCTTTATTTGTGTTGTTTTATAAATCCGGTCATTTCAGTTTAACCAAACCTAAATAATAAGGTTTTGTCTTAAGCCTCATCCCTGTGAGTACTGGTAATTCCAATCCAATTCATCATACAATTTCATCATTACCTATGTCCCTATTATAAAAATCTCACAAGCTATAATTGCATTAAGTACTGAGATCTACATAACCACTTTTATAATTATGCAAAGTGTTATCTGATCTATGAATTCTGCGTTTACTACCACCTCAAATATTTTTTCATATTTACTCCGTTATTCGATTGATTTCAAAATACTAGAACTACCTTGGGGATACACCGTCCGTGACATGTTACGAAGCTAATACTGAACAAGCTGTGAAGAATAACACTTAAAATATATCTTATGTCGGAACAATAAGTCTATCTATAGTGTATTCGAATCTTAATATCTTTATTTTATAGAAACTTGAATATCTATTTAGCTTTACGTGTAGGTATCAAGATGATTATTTTCGAACTATTTGTTTACATCTTTGAATCAGGTTAAGACAAAAAAAAAATGGAGAAAACAATTAGTCAACATTATGACGTTTTTAGCATCTTATTTTTTTCTAAAAGTAATTTGGTTAGTTGGTTGTCAAATACAAATTGTGGGTAGTCCGCATAATTTGTGTGTATTATTACTCATTTAAGTGATTTTTCTATCAGATAGTGTCTAATAAATTGGAATATAATTTATTAAGTACTTGGTGTACTCACTAATTCATTTTTAGCAACTTATTTCGATAATTGTAACTGGTAGTTTTGTTCAAAACAATAAATGACATGTCACTTTAAATTTTAAAATGATTTACATTGTGAATTCACCATTGGTTTATTTACGACAATTATTCTAATATTGTTTGATTACTTAGTTACTTAGTTTAGCATACTTAAGTGTTTGTATCAAGTAAACATGTGGCGTACTTCCACGCGCCATCGGAAAGAGTTATCGTGGATATTATGGCGGGACATTGTCCTATAAAAGAGCTTGCATTCGGTAAGCAAGACAGTCTATCTTCGGATTAGACTCAATACTGAGCCCCTGCTCCCGACTAAACTGTCGGTTTACCTGGTACAGCGCTGCTGTATATTCACATAGCTGTATTGACTAGCTAAATAGCGAAAGATACACTTTGTATTTGGGTGGCTTAGGCCTCTATACGAACTGTAACCTTTAGGGTTTGTTCGTCGAACTGTATTGTTTTAATCTACTTTATCATATGTTACCTTTTTATTACGTTTCTTTTTATATCGTGTCATTAATATTGTATTACAACCCTGTAACTATTTATAATCTTGTTTATCCCAATAAAATGGGAACTCCAAACCCTGACAATATACCGCTCGGCACTCCCGATCCTACTTATTTATTTATTTGTAACCTAATCAACGGTTTCTCAGCCAAATTCTGGGCTAACTATATTAAGATTGCTATCGACACGCTAAGAAGAAGAACGGTTTCTCCTTAAACTTTTCTAATGCTACGGTAAATAATAAAATACGTGTCCAGCCAAGTGTGTATTATGGCCCTAACGTAACGATTTCTTGTTATTAGTACGTGTATCATCATAGAAACA
This sequence comes from Aporophyla lueneburgensis, assembly GCA_932294355.1. NCBI lineage: Eukaryota > Metazoa > Arthropoda > Insecta > Lepidoptera > Noctuidae > Aporophyla > Aporophyla lueneburgensis. The sequence continues at coordinate 16,388,247 of OW028747.1, forward strand.
AATTAAAACTTTACGAAAAACGGATTCACTTTATTATTTTTTCAACCGACTTCAAAAAATGAGGTTCTCAATTCAACTGTATTTTTTTATGTTTGTTACCTCATAATTTTTGGCTGAGTGAACCGATTTTGATGATTCTTTCTTTTTATTTATAGCTGTGTGGTTCCATTTGAATTTTATTCACTTTGCTTTGCTAATATTTGCATTAGCTTCGATAATTCGAATTTAATCCACTTTGTTTATCGTTATAATATTCTAATAGTCCTGTCACGTGGCCGCCAGTGATATAGGAGATACATACCATAACTAAAAAGTTAAAAATAAAAAAACCCTTTAAAAAAAAAACAACAACCGACCTCCTTAAAAAAAGTTTTTAAATTTATAGTTAATGTTAAAAGTGGCTAGTTACTCTAAAGATATTTCTTTTTTTTTATACTTTAACATCTGTAACCGGTACCTCTTTCTGTGCAAATAAATACTTTCTAAACATCTGATATCGCGAAGTTTCACTTTTGTGAACACCTGCATACTACTTCCCTTTTTTTTTTCAAAATTTTATCCTCTAATAATATTTGAAAGAAACTGGTTCAATGACTCTTAAGTGGTTAACATATTTCCATCCACAATAATCCATTAGTACTTGATTATCTATTGAATGATGATGTAAAACTGATTGGCAATACTTAGTTCCTTAATTTAATCATTTTATCCCTTTGTATTTCGTTTTAATGTAACAGGGCTTCTAAGGACTTCACCGATTTCATTTAATACTTATTTCCGGAAAACTTCCTGATATTATTACAAAAAGTCGAGCTTCCGCAGTCTCAAACCTCATACAGCAACTTGCAGCACCACAGCTCCGATGTCCAGGTGCAAGTGGAGTCAGTGACCCGTCAACGAACGGTTTCCAATAGATCGTTAGTAGCCCCACCATCGAGCATGAAAATAAAAAAATAAAATTCATTAGTAAGCAGTTTTAAAAGGACAGGGAACAATCGCCACTTCTGATGTTATATTAAGCAGTATATAACTATAAGTGTATATGTATATACTATTATCAAGCTTTGAATGTCAGAATCGTAACGGCTTATTTACTGTGTATAGGAAAGGGTTTCAATAAGTAAAGCACAGAAAGACAAGACTAGACATTTATTTCAATTAGGCTTGTCAGTAATTAATCAGAAAGCTAGTCGTCCGTTCCAAAACTAGGTCTTCATGGAGAAGAAGGACAAGAAACTCCATGGAAACAGTATTGAAGTATTATATCAACACATTTCTTACATTGCCATACATTATCATTATCTTAAATACATTAATTCTATCTCTTGGACCATTGTCCAAGAGAACTCAGAATAATATCAATATAATCAAAATATAACAAGAATATCTGGGAAAAGAATATGAATAGGTATTCCATTTATATGATTTAAAATATTAGTAATATTGGCAACACTATAAACAGTACAACAACATTGTCATAATAGGCAATAATTAGGATATAATATCAATTACTTAACTTACGTGACCTCTGGTCGATCCTTTCCACACAACAACAGCACTAGAACTAACCAACTGAAAATCCAACAAGCAACTGACTGTTTCACTGTCGCTCCGGCCTTTTATACCCGTTAACAACCAACTATGATTTGAAAAGTGACAGCTGAGTCAAATCAGTGTTTGACTTGTACAAAAATAAGTTTATAATAAAAATCATTTACTAAATTACATAATTCAATATTAAACACATAATAATTACATATCACAATTACATATATCAAGCTCAATCATTTGCTCTGTGCCTGGGTGTAATTTATCTATGATATGTATGTATTCAGAAATATATAAGTATGTTTATCAGTTGTCTAGTTACCATAGTACAGGCTCTGCCTAGTTTGGGATCAGATAACGTTGTGTTGGTTGTCTTAAGACCTGACACGTGTCCTGTGGACCGGAAACGTGCAGTGTTGGAATATCAACATCAGTTGTGAGTCCCAAAAAACCATTTGTGAAGCTAAGCCCGCTACAGAAGAGTGGAAGAGCTCCTAACGTACAGCACTGAAAGTCTTGCTCATGCAACTGGTTTAAAAGCACAAAATAAGAAAGTAGCAGATATCGTTAAACTAGTCTCGAAGCATCCCGAAGAAGCTACAAATATGAAGGAATTGTTAAAGGCATAGAAAACTATGCCCCTATATTCTGCTGATAAAGCTTAAGGTATTTTGACTTCATTGAAGCTTTCTAAGTGGCAGTATATAACATTAAGATCTCGTGCAAAAGAAGAAGGAAAATCATTGTATCCTTCTTACACAGCTATCCTTGAAGCGAAGAAGAACTGCTACCCGCCAAAAGATGCCATAGAAGTAACGGAAAGAGGGGTTAAAGTAAAACACCAAGCTATTTTGAACAAAACTGTGGCTAGACTTGGAAAATTCCTACGTGTAGAATATGAATGGCAAAGAATTTATACTTATATGCAAGTGGGGTTTTGATGGTGCTTAGGGCAAAGTTTGTATATGCAAACTATGGCAGAGGATGACGATTCTAGCCTAGATGTGTTCGTTTGTGCCTCTGCGCTTAGTTTGTGGCGAAGAGTGATATGTGAGAATCCAGAACCATCTTCCACAATGTTCTGCAGACGTAAAAAGTTTTCAAACAAAAACAAGTTGAACATAGTTGAACAACAGGCTACGATTGGAAACGAGATTGAAGACCTGCAGCCTTCTATTATGGGAAGCCATTATGGGAAGAACTCCTGCGGAAATGAATAAGTTAGAGGTCTTTTTTGTGTTTGGGAAATCATCAAATGACGTCTCCCGCTTGGAGCGGAGCGGAAGGGCGTGTCATTATAACTCAGCCATAGTCACGGTGATTAACAAATGAGGTACTTAGTAACATCAGTTTTCAGTCACTTGTTAATCACCGGGATTGACTGATTATGAAATTTTGTAAAAAAAAGTATTTGATCAATAACCTATTTAATTATTCTCATCAAAAAAATCATTACTTGGCTATTAACTAACCATGGCAAAGATTTGAAAAATCACCAATCGAAAATTCAAAAATTTGGTACGCGCGACGCGGCATCGAAAGGTGTATGAATTTGATGTCACCTTCATCGCCGTGTATGGTACAATACCTCGTATGAGCACCAGCCCTCCAGACCATTCAGTTTCAAATAAATTTACTTTAAGTGTTTTCTCCCATACAAAAAAAAAACCGGCCAAGTGCGAGTCGGACTCGCGCACCGAGGGTTCCGTACAAACCTGTAGGTATTTTCGGTTTAAAAATATATATATTTTTTAATTTTTATATTTCAGTTGATTGAATGTAAGGTAAATTGCGGTTTACGATTTATGACGTTTTAAAAAAAAACTACTCACTCGATCTCGTTCAAACCAATTTTCGTTGGTAGTTTACATGGTAATGTACATCATATATTTTTTTTAGTTTTGTCATTCTCTTATTTTAGAAGTTACGGGGGGGGGGGACACACATTTTACCACTTTGGAAGTGTCTCTCGCGCAAACTATTCAGTTTAGAAAAAAATGATAATAGAAACCTCATTACCATTTTTGAAGACCTATTCATAGATACCCCACACGTATGGGTTTGATGAAAAAAAACATTTTTGAGTTTAAGTTCTATGTATGGGGAACCCCAAAATTTATTGTTTTTTTTCTATTTTAGTGTGAAAATCTTAATGCGGTTCACAGAATACACCTACTTACCAAGTTTCAACAGCATAGCTCTTATAGTTTCGGAATAAAATGGCTGTGACATACGGACGGACAGACAGACAGACAGACAGACAGACAGACAGACAGACAGACAGACATGACGAATCTATAAGGGTTCCGTTTTTTGCCATTTGGCAACGGAACCCTAAAAACTGGAGTTTCTATTACGTGGAGTAACTAACCTTCCATACGTTAATATTACGTAAAGGTATGTATACCAGACACATAGCAATGTTTTTTTCTGACTTTGAATTTCTATGAGTATGGAGCTCGTCAGACCTCTGTACGCCGTCGGTAATAAGAACGAAACAAAAACTTTTATTGTGTTTTTGTTAAAATTAAGGTCGTAAAGGGCAATAAATAAAACAAACGTCCTTTACGTCCTTATTACGTAAGTTAAAATAAAGCAAAGATTTGGTCGTAAGGGTTTCAATTATCAAATAACATGTTTACGATCTTTTGATCTGTAATAATAATTATTGTTTTTAATGTCGTATAAAAAGTTTAATGCAAAAATGGGGATTACGACCTCTTAAATAATTAAAACATGACTTTACGCTCCCCTATTGAAAATTATTTTTGCGATACATGCCAAATAGTAAAAAAAATCGCGCTAGAGCTGTGGGAAAGCCAGGTCGTAAGGGGCTTTTTTTTAAAGATAGATTTTTTTTTAAATATACCAATCGATAGAGCTTGTGACGTTGATTCCAAATATAATATATATAACTCATTTTCGGCAAAATGTCCTTTACGACAATTGAAATTTCCGGTATCGATATATATTATATATAATTATACAACATGTCCCAAAATTCAACGATAAGCTTCTTTTTTAAGGCGATGTCGTGCCTGTATTAATGCCGGTGGTAAACAGTTCGAACATTTATTATAATATTATTAATAATGCAATAAATTTACATTTATTGACATTATTTGTTTCATTCATTCAACATTTTCCAACAACAAAAATCTATTTTGGGCACATAGTAGAAGTGATTACTATTAACAACAACTTATGAAATTTGGTTCTTGATTAGAAAAAGTGTCATAATTTTTTTTTTTTGGCTAGTTTTCCTAAAGTATTATACCATTTTAAAATCTAGGTTAGTTGCGCAATTTTTTTAAAAAACTTGCCATAGTAGTGTCCATATTTTTTTTTTACTCTACGATGAGTTAAAGTGTACTGAACGTTAAAATTGTTCAAAATTTTAGGGATATAATTTTTTTGGTTGTTTTTTTATTATGGTGAATAGTAGTACTACTTAGGTTGCCGATATAAACAAAAAAACTGAAATATTTGAAAAATTGTGGTCATGGTAGTTAAAAGTGTCATAAGGGGTATACATTTTCGAAGAATTTCCATTTTTTAAAAGTAATTTAAAAAAAAGTAGAGGTATTTTTTTTAGGTCCATCCTCTGGTGCCGGCTTATCGTTGAATTTTGGGACATGTTGTATATATATATATATATTATAATATTATATATATAGTATAGGTATATATAGTATAAATAGTATAATAGTACCTATATATTATAATAGTATATAGTATAGATGAAGAGGATGATCCTGATGTCAATTACAACATAGTAGCAGAACAGTCGGGGATGCTGAGTGTTCTGACGGATGAAGAAGAAGGCGATAAATATGATGTCCAGCAAAATATTCTTCCACGTGATATTCAAGGTCGTGTTGAAGGTTTTCAGGTCCGGAACAACAATGAATAGGATAGCACCGATATGAACCGTTACAAAGATACAGAAAAGTTGATGTTGAAACCCAGGAGCCACGTTGGCGTAAATGCTAACCGTCCTATACTGCTAGTGCAGTTTGGGTATAAAGACTAGATGATTTCAAGTTCTTGTAGCTAATTTTATGGTTTTGATCTGTACTATAATAAAACTGCAGGGGGAACCAGTAATAAGCCTTTGAGATCAAAAGTGGTGTAGAGTCTATTGGATAAATAAACGTAATCTCGCATTAGTACATGGTATATTTTGATAACTTTTCACCAACCACGTATTGCTACGAGATCTAAATGAAGCTGTTTATCGTGCTACTGGTAATGTAAGAGACAATAGGAGGAAGAAATACTCATTGGTATCTGTCGAGGACAAGAAAAAGAAGAAGAGAGCAGAATTTGATTACCGATTCGATACATTGAATAAGATTTTATTCATGCGTTGGCTTGACAATAGTTCTTGTACCATGGATGGGTGAAAAGTTTTAATATTTTTAAGGCACAGAAACCACCAATTACTTTAAGCTTTTAATTTATTACGGGAAATTACACCAGAAAAATTACACGAGAAGACAAGAACATTTTGTTGTCATGGACTATATTGACATTACGTCTATTGAGGCAAAGGTTTAAAATTATTCTGCTTAATCTATGGCTAACACACCCCTTTAATTTTACACCTTTGTCTTTTACAATTTTATATTATATTTTACTATATTAATTTTAATTTTAGAATATTAGTATTTTAGTTTTACATCAGTTTAAGAAAATTAAATAAACTTTATCTTAACAAAAATATTAATTTTATACAAATAAAATTTTATACTTCTTAGTATCAAAAATATTAAATTTGTTTTAGCAAAATATTTTTAAATTTTATGAATTTTTCTGATCCTAAACTTTTAGTCATGAAATCAGCTATGTTATCATTAGTATTTATGTAATTAATATTTATCAATCTTTTATTAACAATGTCCTTTAAGAAATAATACTTAATGTCTATATGTTTTGTCCTTTTGGAGTTTTCATAATTCTTTGCTATGCATATAGCACTGGAGTTATCTACTAAAAGTGTGTTGTTTTCTCCAGAGCAGTCGAGGTGTTTTGCAACTCCTTTTATGTTGAGTAGGTCCTGTGCTGTGACAGCTGCTGCAACATATTCAGCTTCTGCTGTCGATAGTGCCACGCAGGGTTGTTTCTTTGATGACCATGCTACAGGATTATTTCCATGGAATATGATGCTTCCAGTGACACTCTTTCTATCTGTGCCGTCACTCGCCCAGTCTGCATCCGAATATGCTTTTATGTTATTATTTTTACTTTTGGTGTATATTATTCCTAGTTCTTGAGTACCTTTTAGGTATCGCAGAATTCTTTTGGCAGCCTTCCAAGCAGTCTCATTAAATTAATTTATGTATCGACTGAGGTAAGAAACTGAATAAGTAAGATCTGGTCTTGATATTGTAGTTAGGTAGAGTAGGCTTCCTATTAGTTGTCTGTATAAGTCTTTCTTTTCACATTCTTCTTTTTCTATTTCAGTATTTATTTTAAAATTTACTTCCATTGGAGTCTTAGTTTCTTTAAATTCTTTCATGTTAAATTTGGTAAGTATTTTATCAATTAATTTTGTTTGTTTAATTTTAATTTTGTCTTTGCTTCTTTCTATCTCTATACCCAATAATGTTTTTGTTTCTCCTAAATCTTTTGCATTGTTATCTTTCTTTAGTGCTTCTATAATTTCTTCACTCTTTTTTCCTATAATCCAGATATCATCTACATAAATTATCATCCAACAATTTTCTTTGTAATACAGGCATGAATCATATTCTAAACGCTTAAATCCCTTTTCTTTTGCAAATTTATTTATTGTATCGTTCCAGCATCTTGGGGATTCAATAAGACCATATAATGCTCTGTTTAATTTTAGTACTTAGTTTGTATTTTCAGGTGTGTATCCTTCAGGTGGCTTGATGTATATTTCGGATTTTACCTCTCCATTCAAGAAAGCTGTAGGAATGTCGAGCTGTCGTATTGGTAAGTCTTCATTTACTGCCTTGGATATCATCAGTCTAATGCTTGACATTCTTGCAACAGGTGAGTACATTTCTGTATTATCTTCAATTTTCTGCTGAAAGCCTCGTACGACTAATCTAGCTTTTTTAGTTCCATCATCCTTTTGCTTAAATATCCATTTGGTATCTATTGCTTTTTTCTTTTCAGGTAAGTCTGTTTCTGTCCATGTTCCAAGTTTTATTAAAGCATTTAATTCTTTTTCTATTGCTTGTTTCCATTCTTTATCTTGATAAGCTTCTTTGTTAGAATTTGGTGCTTCTGCAGATGTGGTTTTATTTATTGCTATGTTAGTTTCATAGTTTTTTAGATATGTAGGTTTTTTAACTGCGCGACCTGATTTTGTTTGAATTGGTATTACCTTTTCTTTGTTTCTTTCTTCTTTTTCTTCTTCTTCTGTATTTATTTCAACTTCTTCTATATTTCTATTATCATCTTCTGTATTTATTTCGTCTTCTGTATTTATTTTTTCTTTTATTTTTTGAAAGACAACATCTCTTCTTATTTTAATTTCTTTATTTTCAGGATCCCATAGCCGGTAACCTGTTGGAGCATAGCCGACCATGATGAGTTCTTCACTTCTTTCATCTAACTTCTTCAGTGGCGTTAGACGTTTTGCATAAGTAGTACAACCAAAGGTTTGTATATTTTTAACATTAGGTTTTCTGCCTGTCCATTTCTCTATAGGTGTCTTCGTCTGCCCTTCTTTTGGTGTTCTATATAGAAGGTAAGTTGCTGACCGTACTGCTTCTCCCCACAGGTTCTTATTTAATTTGGATTGAAATAACATGGCTCGCACTTTCTCCATAAGGGTGCGGTTAAAACGTTCAGCCTTTCCGTTTTGTTGTGGGCTGTATATGACAGTGTAGTCTAATCTTATCCCTCTTTTTCTGCACCAATCTTTAAGTTGGGCTGTTGTATATTCACCACCATTATCACAACTAATCATGCTGACTTTTTCACTTGTGTGGCGTTCTACTTCCTGTATATAATTAGTTAAGTAGGTGAAAACTTCACTTTTATGTGCAATCAAGTAAGTATATGTGAAATCGGTGTAGTCATCAATAAAGGTAAGCACATATCTATCACCATCCTAGGTTGCAGGTGTAACCGGTCCGCACACATCACTGATGAATGGTATGTATTATTCTGTCAGCTTTGTGTCTTGTGTAGAATGGCAATCTTGTTTGTTTTGCTTTGATACATATATCGCAGCTTCCAGACATTTTATCTATTTGTTCATTAGTTATATTTATTCCTTCAACTGTTTTTATAATATTTTTTAATGTTTCTTTTCCAGGGTGACCATACTTCACATGCCAGTCTTCAGGGGTTTCAGTTTTGCAAGACAGTAAGGCATCTTCATAATTTGTAGTTAAGTCAATATTGTATAAACCATTTTCATATTTTGTTCCTTTTAAAATTATATTTTTATTTTTCTTTACAGTAACATTTTCTTTTGTGAATAATACTTCTCCATCTTTTTCAGTAATGGCGTGGACTGACAGGAGACTTTTCTTCAAATTTGGCACAAATAAAACATTTTCAAAATTCACATTTTGTGTTTCAATTTTACCCATTACAAACATTACAAAACATTATTTTTATTTGCTGTTTGTATGTTTATTGAGCAGTCTTTTTGTTCTTTAAGAAGTACCTCCTTGTTGGTCATATGGGAAGAACATCCGGAGTGAATCACAAATGTTTGAGTCAGTAACGAGACAGCATATTTATCTTTCTTCTTTTTGTAATAACAATCTTTTTCTTTATGATTGAACTTTTTACAAATTGTGCACTGTTGTTTGCCTTTGAAAAAACAAGTTTTCTCTTCATGATTATCTTTTTTACAAATTGAACACTTATTTTTATTTTTGTGTTTTTTATTTGTCAGCGCCTTAAATGCAACTGAACTTTGTTGCTGTTCACTGCTATTTCTCTGTTGTTCCACTAATAGACGTGCAGTGAGATTGTTTACAGTCTGTTCTGTTTTTGGGGTTGATTCCCATGCTGTTACGAAGTGTTTGTAGGTATCTGGTAGTGTTGATAGTATTTTGGAGATCAGCATATTATCATTTATCTTTTCACCGAGACTGTTTAACTGATAAGCATAGCTTTCTAACATACCTATGTGGTAGTTCATGTCTTTGCTGTTATCATAAGTATATTGAAAGAAATCTTGTAATAAGTGACATTTTTGTTGACTTGTTTGCTGTTGAAAGATTATAGTGAGCTTGTCATACATTAATCGCACCTCCGATAAAATAGTGTAACAACTCAAAAAATTGAAATGTTCAGGAGGAACAAAATTGGTCAACGTATTTTATTTCAAATCGAAAACCATGCATTTTTTAAAAGTAATACATACATGTTATACATTTATGAAAAGCTTTAAAAAAGTGCTATTTAATGGAATAATTAATTACCATATATCACTATTTTTTTAAATTTTTTTTTACTTATTACACTATTTTATCGAATATTATAATATAATATGAAATGAAATGTTGTATTCATGTTGTAACATTCTTTATTTTCACCAAAATAAACAATAAAATCAAAAACTAGAAACGAAATCCGAAAGTCCTTACCTAGAAAAATATATTTGAGATTTTTATCTTGTAAACACTAGTCATTTTTAAGATGCTTATACAATCAACTATAAAATAAAGTTTAATATAAGAACACGAATCAGTATCTCTTAACTAAAATAATATACTAGTTACATTTTATGTAAAACCAAGTATTCTAAACAAAAATAACAATTTACACTTTGTTTTATCTCAAAAAAAAAAAAATATGTAGCTTCTTTTTTGGTAATTTGTATCAGACCGGTAAAACAGTCTTATGGCACTTATGAAATGGTTTATAGGAACAACTATCAATTAAAATTACCCAAAAAGAACCTTAATAATAACGTACGTCATATTTTAGTATCCATAAGGTAAAAAACTAACAACAAAGTTAAAGAAATTCGATGAAACGGGAAGATTTTACTATACCTACTACAGTAGTAAAATCTTCCCGTTTCATTGAATTTCTTTAAATCGAAACATTGCCGTTTTAGGGCGACATTTGACAAACATGTTGATAAAATGGCGAATAAAACCGGGGTACGTCATTACTGTTCACCAAACTTAACAAATCGTTTCGTTTTCTTTCATTTAATTGCATAGATCATCTTTTATAACTCGGGTAATGATCGAGGTGATGTACACCAAACCTTAGTTTCCAAAAAAGTGTTGTCGTTATAAGGATTTTTTATAATAAAGTACATCCAGTGTTTTTTCTTGCATAGGTTTTTCAAAACTTTTACTTCGTTAAATTTCATACTACCAATATTTGTCATTTGAATATTATTCCACAATTTTTTTGAATGACATTAAATCCAGGAATGAAAATTCATTTACGTCGTACTGCTCGCCACTTTTTTATCCGCTGATCTTATTATTTGTGCGTCTTGGGATGGCACATAGATAGAACCCGATTTAAAGTTTCGTTTAATGCTTTTTTCTATAACCGAGTGCACCGAGTCCCATTCTGAGGTGCTTGAAACTGTTAACTCTGCAGTTTTTCTGGGCATAACAGTAGACGCCAAACTTCAGTGGGGATCACATATATCGAGCCTAGCGGGAAGGCTCAGTTCGGCCGCCTACGCCGTAAGGAAAGTTAGACAGTACACGGACGTTGATACAGCTCGATTAGTCTATTTTAGTTATTTTCATAGCATAATGTCCTACGGCATTCTGCTGTGGGGCAAAGCCGCGGACATTCAAAATATTTTTGTTCTTCAAAAACGAGCTGTTCGAGCGATTTACCAACTAGGTGCTAGAGTTTCTCTGAGAGATTTGTTTAAAGATATTGGTATTCTTACGGTGGCATCACAATTCATCTTCGCCAACATCTTATATATTAGGCAAAATATACACTTGTACACTAAAAACAGTGATTTTCATAATATTAATACTAGAAATAAGGACAAACTACGAGCCCCCTTTCACCGGCTTCATAAGGTTCATAATTCTTTTGTTGGTCTTGGTATTACCTTTTATAACAAGCTTCCCTCTGCTTTGCTAGATTTGCAGTTTAATGAGTTTAAAGCTAAAGTAAAATCCAACCTTTGTTCAAAGGCATACTATTCTATCAACGACTACTTAAACGATAAGAATAGCTGGTCGCTGTGATTAACTCAAGACAATGTTTATGTTCTTTCAATCCAGAATTAGCTTTCCTACCGACAGTTTATATGTAGTTCATATAATTGTTTTTTTTTATTTCACTGATTTTGTTAATTTATTTTATTTTCTTTTAATTTCATTTATTGTGGACATAATCTACTCATTACAATTATTGTAAATGAGTTGTATTGTAACATGTAGTTAGCTAGCGACCTCGTCAGCTGTTCATAATATTCTTGTCTCACCAACCGGCAGCAAGTTCGTCATGCTCCCTTAACTGTCACTGCTTGCGGTAGCGTCGGGGGTCGTGTTACCACCTTCCCTCAAATATGGCGAGGGGGGTAATGGCTGACCTTTGCGTTATGCTCGTGAACGGGTGCTGCTTGTGGTGACTGGTCTTCTTGCTGACCATGGTTTTTGTTATTGTTACTTGTATTACTGTTATTTTATTTTGGGCCGGAGGTCCTTAGTTTAACTATTGTAACTTCAACTTAGCTGTATGTATCAATTTGCATCGTTGAATATGTAAGCGGGCACGCCCTTTATGCCTGGAGGCTTTATTTAGGTTTTAAGTTCTGTTTACGATTTTGTTTTATTATTTATTTCAGCTTGAGTTTAGTTTTCAGTGTTTTGTTGGTGGTATATTGGCGTGTGCTAGCTGACATATGTGAATAATGTATGTTTTGTTTTACAATATTAATTACTTACACAGTATTGTATAGAATCAAGTTCTTCTAACTTAATAGACAGCTGTGCTGCTGGGGAGTTTGTTCCGCCACTTCTTCTTCCCAGCTAACGCACTAGGAAGTGTCGAAGGGCGGGCGTTTTGGGGGGACTGTCTTGTGTAACTTTGACGTTCAAAAAGTGCTGACTCTCAGCCTAGTTTGAATAAATGACTTTTGATTTTGATTTTGATTTTGATTCTTTTTGCGTATGGCCAGGTATCAAATATTTATGTATCATTGAATTTAGATTTTTGAATTTTACTTTTACTTTTTTTATTTCGATTTTTGACACAGTAGACAAAGGGTTACAAAAATTATTTTTATTTTGCCCTGCATTACAATAAAATGTTATGTTATAATTATCATCTTCATTAGCTGTACAAACAGCTTTTTCAATGTATTTGAGTAAACAACTACCTAATTCGTCAGATCCTCGATTACCTGCACCTTCGTGCTAAAAGTAACATTCGGTTTTCTTGTTTTTATGTCCGTGATCGTGAAATTTAAGCAATTCAATTTACTTTTGAACACAGAAACATCTCCCTTTGGTACTGGTAACACGGCCACTAGGTTCTTGTCATAACTCTTCAGATCACAGAGCATATCTCTAAAGATCTTTGTCTCTTTTTTTCTCTTGGCGTGACAGTACTTTCTGTTGTTGATGAAATAGATATTTCTGTTCTAATTTTTGCTTCTCATCATCTTTAGTATTCTCATAGGCAACACATAATTCACAACAATCCTTTTTGGGCGTGAAAAAAGTAAATTGAACTCTGTATTTTAAAAAATCGCATACATTTAGCATAAGGTTTATTCCTTTTAATACAATCTTCCTTATAGTCACGATGTAAATCGAATACAGTCTTCCCACCCTCATTAAAGTCTCTACTAGTCTGATTACGTAGTAGTGGTTCTCGATTTTGGGAATAGAATTTATAAATTACTTACATATAAAAATTACATTTCAATAAATCATACACATTAACTATTCAACTTAAGACTGTATTGTATAAAAAAAATATGTTTTACTACTGCAATGTTTCCAAAATACTGTTATATTTTGAAATGATGGCATATTCAAAATCACTTTAATAGTATTATTAGTTGAAATTATATCAAATACAGTAACATTTCAAATTATAACTGTATTTGATAACAAATATGTAACAAAGGTGTACCCACCAGTCAACTTGTACAGTAGTATTTCGATTTATTACACTATCTTACCAAAAGCTTACCAACTAAAAGCACGGGTACCTGTCACAACGTGAAATGTCACACTATCTGAGATCACTTAGGAACGCTGTGCATACAACCTCATAGCAGTGTAATACTGTGCTAACTATAATCTATTGGTGAATTAGTGAAGTTACAGCTGTGATTCTTTTTGAGAATGTAAAGTGAGAAATGGTGATATTTTTTATCAAGAAAACACGAAATTGGAATTTTTCAAGTTATTACTGTATTTGATCGGAGGTGCGATTTGTTTAGCTGTGTTGCACGACATCAATGAACATAGAAGTTTTCTGTCGATGGTGCTTGTTTTTATTTTTATATTTTATATAATAATAAAACGTAGGAATCAAGTACTCGCGAAATTATATATTAGTACAACGGGAAATTTGGAAATAGAAAGGAAATAGGTTGCTAATCTATACTAATATTATAAAGCTGAAGAGTTTGTTTGTTTGTTTGATTGAACGCGCTAATCTCAGGAACCACTGCTCCGAATTGAAAAATTCTTTTTGTGTTGGGTAGCCTATTTATCGAGGGAGGCTATAGGCTATATAACATCACGCTACAACTAAGAGGAGCGGAGCAGTAATGAAAAATGTTGCAAAAACGGGGAAAATTTATTCCTTTTGAGAGTTTCCGTTGCGTGCGCTGCGTAAACGGTTAAAGTAACGCAAAAATCATGTATGACGGAATTGTTTCTTTTAAAAAGTTCTAAAAAAAAGTCCGCGAGAGCATATGTCTATCTTTTAAGGTTGACTCACTATAACTCAAAAGGTGCGAGCAGCAACGAAAAATGGACGAAAACTAGCAGGCAAATCGATGCGACGGGAAGGGTCAGGGGAGCAAAAATTTGACGCGGACGAAGTCGCGGGCAGAAGCTAGTATAATATATATTATATACAGAAAAAAAAAAATAACAAGTTTTATCAGTAGGTTATAAATAAAAACAAAAAAACATAAACGCCACAAGGTGTCCCAACAAATAGGCCGACTCGTGCGTAAACTAAGAACTACCTAAGAACTACATGGTAAATTAAGTACTTATATACAGTTTATAAATACTTATATACAGTTTAGATAGCTATATCATTATTTACAAAGAAAAGAGCTATGGTTTTATAAATATATACATTGAAATTAAATAAAATACACGAAATAGAAGTGGGAAAAGGGACTCGGAGGGAAAGAAGACTTTGGAAAAGTGAGGAGTGGTCATAAAGGGGGCAGGAAAAAATAAGATGGTTCAGATCTCCCACCTCAGCGCCACATTCACACGCAGGGTTCTGCACAATGCCAAGCCTGGCAAGATGAGCAGGAGTGCACACGTGACCCAATCGCATACGTATGAATATTGTTGTAATCTTTTTGCTTAGCTTGTACTTGCTAAACAAAGGTTTTACAAAAATGGATGGCTGAATAGTGCGATAAAATTTCCCTTTCACTGATTGCTCGGACCAAAGCTTACCCCAGGATTCCTGTAGGTAAATCTTGGGCAGAGCTGCCAGATCTTGGGAGTTATTTTTGTACGGAAAGAAATCTCCACACAATACGGCATCATTAGCCAACTGGTCAGCTCTCTCATTACCTAAAATGCCACAATGCGAGGGTATCCACGCAAAATGCACTGAATACCCCTTAATAGAACACCTATAAAGGAGTTCACGTGTTTCAAATATAATATGAGGATTATGAGTGTTCCGTCCCGTTTAAATTGGTTACTCTATGCGCCTAACGGAACGCGCCCGAACGGAGTGACATCTGACTTGTCAAGTTTGACTTTGACACTTCCTTTTTGATTTGGCTTGAGAAAAAAAATGTCGCCGTTTTGGTTTCCGCGACGCGTTTGTAAATTAATCCATTAGAACCGGTCGTTTTGTGGACAATTTGTCATCACCCAATTGCTTTGATTGTAAATAACTCCAGTTTGACGAAATAATACGGGTTGAGTTTGGACATATTTGTTTGTTGGAAATACTTTGAAGTAAAAGTGACGCTATTGGAGAACGCGATTTGGAGACCGCATGTCCTGGTACCAGGCGTGTTGTAGCGGCCGTGTGGTATCCTGGAGAATACTCATAACGTCACAACACAATACAATACACACTCACTTACATACATAAATCCAGGTAGGCCCCAGAAGCAGTGTTCGTCTACCACCAGGTGAGTTCTTTTGTTTGATATTATTGTTCTGCTCCGCGCACGGCAGACAAGTTCGCTAGCCACTCTTGTCTCCAGGGCCCCACCATCATAACTTCCACTGCGCTATTGAAATCCTATGGTAGGGGTCTGGCCTGGCAGCGAACAATGAGAATAGAAAGGGAATCTGGCCAAAGATTGTAAGGCACTCCTTGCATCAGTTAAAATGAGTGAATTTCGTAAGCCCATCATAAGTATATATTCGACAGCTTTGAATAGACCGTAACATTCTCCCGTAAATATAGATGACTCGGGCGGGAGCTTTATTTTTTTAACTATATTATATTGGGAGTGGAATACACCTACTCCCACGCATGAGTCTCTTCCATGCTTCGAAGCATCTGTAAACAAGAGCTGACAGCCCTTCCAGTCTCTATCCATAGTGAAGTTGAAGTTAATATTATGACATATGTCATCTCGGTAAATGTTAAGGTTAAAGTGTATATTTGGTGACATAATTAGTGAACTGTAATTACAGTGAAATATAGGAAGAAATTGAGATTGGTGACAGGGAGCTTCAATTAAATTGTATTTTCTAAAGCTTTTAACTAAACACGGAGTATCTTTGTGCCTCCAGTAAGTGGACGAAATTACTTCTTCAGAGAGAATGGAAAGTTTATTTCGCAAAGGATGACATGTAAATTGCAAACACCGAGCCATAAATCTATCAGCTAAAAATTGACGTCGTAAATGAAGTGGAGGGTCTCCACATTCCACCTGAAGACAATTAATAGGACTGCTTTTCATTGCACCTGAAACCACTCTAAGTGCCTTGGACTGAACACTGTCAAGTTTCTTAAGACCAGCAACATTAGCAGGCTCCAGCAAAAAGGTGCCATAGTCCAATACGCTTCTAATCAAGGTGTTAAAAAGTAGTTTTAAAGAAAAGGGATGTGCACCCCACCAAACACCAGAAAGACATCTAAATTTGTTGATATTTCGTTCACATTTAGCAGTTATATAATCACAGTGTGGTAAACCAGTAAGATGTGTATCCAAAATAAGGCCTAAAAATTTAACATGGTTTTTAACAGGCATAGGGATATTATTATACTGTACTGTAACTATAGGAGGCTTACGCATCCTTGTAAACAAGACGATGTTGCTTTTATCAATTGACAGGTGTAGACCATTGGTTTCTAGCCAAGTCTTCAGTAAACATAAAGAAGAGGTTAAGAAAGTACAAATATTTTCAACAGAATGACCAGATAAATAAAGAAGTAAATCATCCGCATATTGAAGGACTTGTACTGACTCATTTAAAGAGGATTCCAAATCATAAGTGTAAATATTGTAGAGAATTGGACTAAGTACGGAACCTTGGGGGAGACCTTTCCATACTAAACGGGTAAATGTATACCCTTCAATATGAAGATTTAAAGATCTCTCTGAAAGCATGTTAATTATGAAGTTAGACAGCATTTTTGGAACTTGCAATGAATTCAGCTTTTGTTCCAGGACTGATACCAGGACATTATCGTAAGCTGAGCTAATATCCAGGAAGGCAGCAATTACAGAGTTATTGGAAGAGAAAGCTAAACGAATATCAGTTGTGAACACACTAAGGCTGTCTATCGTACTTTTACCCTTCCTAAAACCAAACTGTGATGTGCCTAGCAAGTTTTTGCTCTCCAAATACCATTCCAAACGATTCTTAATGAGGTGTTCAACAATTTTAGCAAGAACTGTAGAAAGTGCAATTGGTCGATAAGAAGTAACATTAGAAGAAGGTTTGTTTGGTTTTAGAATGGGAATAATCGTTTGAGACTTCCAACTTGATGGAATGCTGCCAGATATCAAAGCTGTATTGATGAGATTTAAATAAATTAAAAGAACAGAGTCAGACAGATTAGCTATAAATGAATATGGTATACCATCTTCACCAGGAGCTGAATCCTTAACATGTGAAAGGACTCCTTTCAACTCACTTAGTGTGAACAGGGAATTCAACTCAGAATTAGGAATAGGAACATAATTATGGAAGGTGGATTAAAGATCTTTGTTCTGGGACTGAAGGGGAGCTAAATTATCCATAAATTCATTGGCTAATTCTAATGGTAGTGTTGAGGCTGTTGTGTCGCTGAATGCTGACCTGAATCGCCTAATATTTTGCCATACTAGAGATGCATTAACTTCTGGCGAGATAGATGCACAGAATCTTTGGCAACCTTCAAATTTCTTTTTCCTAAGGAGCTTACGAGTTGTTCGAGCAGCTTCTAGGTATATCTGAAAATTGTGGCGAGTCATAGTATGACCATAATTTTTTTCTGCTTCTTTTCTTTTTTTAATGGCTTGAGTAAATTCAGCATCCCACCAAGGTGGTGAAGGAATTTTGCCTGTAGCACCATTCTTAATAGGGAAAGTATTATCTGCCACCTCTATTAAAACTCTTGTAATTTGATTAGATAATAACTGAGGGTCATGTAGTTGTAAAGAGTCAGATAAGGCAAGCATTCTTTCTTCTACACAATTTTTATATGTATCCCAATCTGCATTTTGAAGTCCGTACTTTAATCGTGGTGTTGGAATGTAAGCAGCTGGTTTTTGATGTGGAAAAGAAATGATTAAAGGGTAATGATCACTACCATAAGAAGATGTTAAAGGAGATCAGGATAATGTTGATGCTAAATCAGGTGTGCAGATTGAGAGGTCAGGGGCGCTTATTCCCTCATCTGGATTCGTTTGGCGTGTTGGGAGACATGTATTTAAAATACACAAATTATTAGAGTCTAGAATTTCCAATAACTTTTCCCCATAGTAATTGGAACTAGAACTACCCCAGGACTGATGTTGTGAGTTAAAGTCGCCCATTACCAAAAACGGTTTTGGTAAAATTGAAAGAAGATTACTTATTTCAGAAAGGATATTTACAGTGGGACGAGAATAATATATACATACTAAACAGATTTTATTTACAATAGCAGCGACAGCAGATATATCGTCACTGAGACTTGGAAGAGGAAAAGATTGAAAAGGCAAGTTGTTTTTAATAAGTATGGCGACACCGCCATACCCATCGCTTCTGTCTGTTCTTAGACACTCATAGCCAGGAATTCTAAAAGAGAACCCTGGTTTAAGCCATGTCTCACAGAGAGCGACTGCAAAGGGACCGTATTTGTTCATTATGTAGGACAGATCAGATTTTTTATTCAGAATGCTGCGACTGTTCCACTGAACAATCTTGGATAGATTTGGATCCATTATGATTAAAATTAAATAATTTAAACAGCGTATCAATTACAGTGGCAACGTTGGACGGTTCAATATTATTATTTTTAGATAATGTGGTAATTAACATGATTATTAAATTTAAAATTTGACTTTCACTATTATTTGTTGTTTTATTTTGGATTGCAACACCATTCCCTGACACAGAAACTTCGTTATTGATTAATGCTTGATGAGCTGTACGGTCATACCCCTTACTTAGCTGTTTTTGTGGGATCCCGAGGTTTAAGGAATACCGTTTTTCTTTGTGAGGAGACAATTGGTGGGTTACGTGATTGGGGCGAAGGTTGTGAATAGAATGAATTTTTTGTGGTATGTGATGGGGCAGATGTTACCACATCTGCATACAATTTTGATATAGGTGGATGTAGCTGAGACGCTTCAGCATACGACACGGAGCTATGGGCCATATAATGCTTAATTGATTTTTGCCTCTCAAATTCTGGGCATTTTTTATTGATGGCGTAATGAATGCCACCGCAATGACAGCACTTACTACTACTCTCATCTTCAATCCTGCAAGTGTCAGCAGAATGCTTCTCCCCACACTTGAAGCACTGAGGGTTCGACCTGCATTGTACCTTTGTATGGCCAAAACAACAACAATTATAGCACTGAATTGTTGGGAATGTATACAATTCCACTGGCATGGAATTGTAACAACAAAACACACGTTTTGGTAAAGTTTGTCCGTCAAAGGTGAGCACGACTGTTTGCGATGGTTTCCACACAGGGGTCGGTTCGTGCACTTTATAATTGAGACGGCTTGCCTTGATAACCTTCCCGCATCCAGCAGGGACAGATATATTTTCGATTATTTCCTCCGGAGACCATTCGGTAGGTACGCCTTTAACAATACCAATGCGACACACATTAATTGATGGAACAAATGCCTTCAATTTCTCTTTGGCCAAACTTGGGTCATCTATAAAAGAATTGGCATCTACGTAACGAGAGAAGCTCAATGATATTCTATTACGACCAGTGCGTTTTAATGAACCGTTAATATATTATTGAAACTGCGTTTTTTAAGAAAATGTCCTAAAGTTATTGGGTGTAATGTTAGGGCCGAGTTTTGAGTATCAGAATTTTTTTGGATGTGTACAATGTATGGCGACAGGTCTGTGGCTTCGTACAAAGCCCTAGCAAGAGTGGATTCTTGCTGACCTACAATTGAACTTTGACTGAATGTGACTGATTCATTAACGCAATGACAATGAGTTCCTTTATTAATTTCAGATAAAGTGGGTGAATGACTATTTCGCCTTCTTTTATTGCAATTTTTGCATACTTTACTTGGAGCTCTAGTCCTTTTCCGCTCCGATCTGGTTATGAACGAGTCGGTATCCATACTGGATTCATGAATAGCCCGACCGAGGGGACTGTGCCCCCCGGATCAGGTGGTTCATTGTCCATTAAGGCCACTGGCTAGAAAAAATAAAATATAAAAAAACTTACCCTATATATGAGGAATTATATCTACAAACAATTAAATTAACTAATCTAATGAATATTTACATAAATCTACACAACTTATCTCCAATCGCAAACGTTTTTTATTATTTAGAAGCAAACGAAAGAAAAATCACGCCCGCCAAATTCGATGCTTCCCGCGCTTTTTCAATGGTGCTTGTTATAATGCGTTGCGCTTTTGCATCAAACTGCATTTCTTCATCATCAGGTTTTGTTGGGCCTTTGTTGACAATGTTATGTAGTCCTTCACTCTTGAAGGTTATATCTATGGTGAATTTTAAGGCACATAAACCACCAATTACTTTAAGCTTTTAATTTATTACGGGAAATTACACCGGAAAAATTACACGAGAAGACAAGAACATTTTGTTGTCATAGACTATATTGACATTACGTCTATTGAGGCAAAGGTTTAAAATTATTCTGCCTAATCTCTCAGACCAAATAAAAAAGGTAGACGGAGCGCCGCGCTCTCGCAGTGAAGCAGGGTAAAGGAAGCCAAATTAGAAATAGGAAGCCGATCGTGTTCCAGTGCGTCGCGTGACACCGAATGCGCTACACGTCATAACCCTAAAATTGGTAATTATTGTAAAATGCCTTCCTGTGTTGTAAAAACAATTTTGTATTACAAAAAAAGGCATGTGGGATAACTTTTCACAAGTAAGTGTTTCATTTTGTTTAATTTGAAATCAAAATACAAAAATATTTCATAATGCGTTTTTGGAACACGAAACCTCGCATAATATCTTCGGTGTGACCAGTATATCCGTATACAAAACTCCCCGAAATGCGGGTAGTTTAATTATTATTAATTTTAAAATTAGTTTGTGTATTGGTTAAATCTTTTTAGTTACTACGAAAATTATTATTATCTATTTTCGACGTCAAATAAACAGAGTAAACATTAATAAATTACAAGGAGATATAGAAGAAATGGTCAGAAGTTTAGACGAGCCCGACTTCGACAACTTAAGGCAGTATATAATTGGTTACATTGCTGGTGCTGTCGTACATTACTTAATATCAAAAAAGTTAAAATGTGAATCTTGTATCTCGAGACTTTTATCCACTCAGAGACATTATTTTCAACCGACGAAAAAAACGGAGGAGGTTCTCAATTCGACGCGTATTTTTTTTTATGTATGACCACGCATAACTTTTTACATAGTGGTCCGATTGTGACAATTCTTTTTTTATTGGAAAGGGTATACTCCTAAAGTGGTCCCATATAAATTTGGAAAACAAAATCGAACCCTAAGGGTCGGAAAACAGGTCATGATTGATTGTTCACTCAAAGATTGTAATATATAACCACGCATAACTTTATACAAAGTACTCCGATTTTGATAATTCTTTTTTTGTTGGATAGGGTATACCTTGCCAGTAGTATATTAAAGTCACAACAAATTATAAAATAAAAACTTTTTAACAAAAAATTAAACCGCCGAAAAACTGAAAAGCATAAAATAATAAACCTTAAAATTATGAGTCGGCGCTTTGAGCGATCTTTGTTCATTGATTTTTCAGCGCAGACTCAAAATTTTAAGGTTTATTATTTTATGCTTTTCAGTTTTTTCGGCGGTAAAATTTTTTTTTTAAGTTTTTTCATAAGTTAATTACGGTCAGGGACAAGGTGGTTTACATTTTCCGTCCAAAGAAATTTTTGCAATTTGTTCCGCTTGTGAAATCGTAATAAAAAGAATCATCAAAGATGACATAATAATAAAGTCAGAAAGACAACATGTATATGTTGTTTCTCAAATTTTAAAAACCTATAGGCAAAAAATATTTTTTATGATTTGGAAAACGAACACAATTTCGCCGGCATGGATCAAAAAGTAAATTTAATACGTACTATTGTTGAAAAATATATAAATATAAGATTCCACCATATTTCAAAACTAGATACTACATCCAGAAGTCGGGATACAAAAAGGCAGTATTACCGGAAATTAACGCAACACAAAGGTTTTTAAAATTTCTCTTTTATTTTTATTAAAAGTACCCAATCGTAAAAAAGTGTTTTATTTAAAAGTATTTCTATGTCATAAAAAATCACAATTATTTAATCAGAAATGGGGAAAAAAGTTTTTGGTGGCAACATTTTTTCCTTCGCACACAGACGCAATACAAGTGTTGCGACACTGAGGTTACGCACACAATTCTCTAAATGGTGCTTCACTTTTCGAACGCTATTGTTGGCGTACGCGCCGTCTACCTTTTTTATTTGGTCTGAGCCTAATCTATGGCTAACAAAAAGATGGAGTTCTGCGGAAGGAAAGAAGGTAGATGTGGACATCCCCTTTGTGTTCCAGGTTCCTTTGGTTTCCCAACTATAATAAAGGCATGGGTGGAGTTGATCAAGCTGAACAATCATTTGAAGTAAACACCAGTTATTCGAGGAAAACAATGGTGGTGGGTTCTATTTACCTACATGCTCGATTTTGCTATGGCTGTTGCTTGGCGTCTCCACGTCCTGGCCGCTCAAGATAAAATAGACCAGCTCTAGTTTCGCCTAAGTATTGCCGGATTTTATTTGAGGAATGTAACCACAGAGAGACCTGATGGAAGACGACGTAAACCTTCATCAATGGTGCCAACTATGAGTCAAGACGGATTCGGACACTTCCCTCAGAAGCTGAAAAGCCAACTATGCCACATGAAAGCACGTTGGCAATATAAGAAGTGTAATAAAACATTGTGAATCGAAAAATGGTGTTTAAAAAACACCGCCTATGAGCCCATTGGCCCCATTTGAGGACGGTGTTTTTTTATGTATAAGCACAGAATATATATTAGTACCTTACGGTACAGAAGTTTCACTCCCGAGTTTAGGTATGATAAACGCAAGCGTCCGGCCACCGTACTAGTCTCAATAGGCTTGCACTCGCTCGACTTGTCGCACACGCAGCGCACGCACCCGCGGATCAAAAGTAAACTGCCGTAAGTTAATACCGTAAAGTACCTACTATTGTATATTCTGTGCTGTTAATCTGTTGGAAATCTAATCAGTTCTGTGTCATGAGTGATGGAGGCGCCAGAAAAAACAAAAACCGGCCAAGTGCGAGTCGGACTCGCGCACCGAGGGTTCCGTACAAACCTGTAGGTATTTTCGGTTTAAAAATATATATATATTTTTTAATTTTTATATTTCAGTTGATTGAATGTAAGGTAAATTGCGGTTTACGATTTATGACGTTTTAAAAAAAAACTACTCACTCGATCTCGTTCAAACCAATTTTCGTTGGTAGTTTACATGGTAATGTACATCATATATTTTTTTTAGTTTTGTCATTCTCTTGTTTTAGAAGTTACGGGGGGGGGGGACACACATTTTACCACTTTGGAAGTGTCTCTCGCGCAAACTATTCAGTTTAGAAAAAAATGATAATAGAAACCTCATTACCATTTTTGAAGACCTATTCATAGATACCCCACACGTACGGGTTTGATGAAAAAAAACATTTTTGAGTTTCAGTTCTATGTATGGGGAACCCCAAAATTTATTGTTTTTTTTTTCTATTTTAGTGTAAAAATCTTAATGCGGTTCACAGAATACACCTACTTACCAAGTTTCAACAGCATAGCTCTTATAGTTTCGGAATAAAATGGCTGTGACATACGGACGGACAGACAGACAGACAGACAGACATGACGAATCTATAAGGGTTCCGTATTTTGCCATTTGGCAACGGAACCCTAAAAAGACAAAAAGATATAAAGTAGTACCTCTCTGACTGCAGACAGTTATTGTACTTTGAACGTTATACGCAATGCAAAAGGTTGAAATTAGGTTGTTTTCCAGAATAGTAGGTAAATATCTCGGGGATTTTGCGCCGCTTGTATGGAAGTGAGACAGGCCTGGTATAAGGCAGTTTTTTTCTTTTAGTTTTTTCTAATAGGGTGTCTTACTAGCCTTTAATAGTTACGGCAATAACATCGTTTAAAAAAAAATCGTTATTTTGTATTTGGGTCTAAATGGGTTAATGTCTGAAATCACCAAACAGCCTTGAATGAGGTGGTGATTAATGCTCATGATTTCTCTGTATGAGAAAAGACCTTTGCTTTGTCTTGGAACAATAATATATTAATTCTCTAAACACAGTTTTGAATAAATCTTCTAAATAGGTACGTTTTTTTTCGCTGCGGCATGGCCAGTAGAGATGGGTCGTCGACATAATTTTCGTTAACGAAACTAGACCGTTCATCATCGTTCATCGACGAGTCGATCAACTAGTTGAATTCTTCGACTAGTTCACTTGATTACGATGCGTTCAATCTAAGGCGCGGGACAAATACAAGTGGCGTCGGGCGGAGGTGAGGCGCGAGCGTGGCGCGGGTGAGGTGCGGGCGCGGCGCCGGTGCAGCGCAGAACAGGCGTGCTAACGGTGTCGGAAAGGCGAGGCGCGGTTTCTCGTTATTTTATGTTAAATTCTATGGCGCGGGACAAATACAAGTGGCGTCGGGCGGAGGTGAGGCGCGAGCGTGGCGCGGGTGAGGTGCGGGCGCAGCGCCGCAGTAAGGGACCAAACAGTATTTTCCATCTCAAAAATGGTTTTGTCGAAAGTCGTAAATCCATAGATTATTTTATGGTTTTATACTCTCAAAAGAGGGAACTTACGAATAAATGACAAAATAAAAAGAAAAAAAAATTTATACGTTTATAAAATGAACCTCAAACATTGGGCATAAATATTTTCATGCCAATTAAATTACCGTTAAAGAAGTTCAACACAAAATTATTCGGAAGTTTTCCAAGGAAACATACTAGTGTTATGCATCATTAAATAGCTGAGAATATACACTTTGCAACCACGTTCAAGTTTTGTGAAAAAATATTTTTATTTAATTTTTAAATATTTTTTTAGTGAAGTAAAGAAAATTTAGTTTTTGTTAATTTCAATTGGAGTTTTCGTTGTTGCCGAAAGCAGCCGGTGTCAAGTTAATTACTCTATTAAAAACCTTATCTATTCAGTAATATGAGGATTAAAAAAAAACGTGCGCGTTTTTTGCGCCAGAGGTGATTTTGAAGCAATAATGTCAATCGGGGAAAAATCCTCGAAAATTACGGTTCTTCTTTTTTATTATGAAATATACATATAATATATTATCCTTTGATGTCTATCTTGTTTTTTCTATTTCTATGATAAAAACATACATTTACAAATTAATAAACTGCTATTATATTTGAAAGAATCTTCCCATGGCACTTTTGTTTAGGGTGGTCACCTTAACCACAAGTATTATAAACTATATTGCTGCGGAAGTTCTATTTATTTGTTGTGATAATTAATTACAATCAGCACTGATTACACTATTTCGATGAGAACTGTTATAATCAATTGTCCCATGGTTTTTGCACAATGCACTAAAATATTAGTCCTTTAAATACTCGTGTTTCAGCATACGATTCATCAAAGTGTTCAGATACTTCTTTTCAATAACAATTAACGCACAAAAACATATTATTCTCTATCAATGAGTGAATTCGTTTGTGTTCGACGCGATCTTTGTGATCAAATAAGAAAAGGGAAAAGTACCTCAGACCTCAAAAAATATTTGTTGGACAACTTTCAACTATCGGAAACTGACGTTAATACTGTAATAGAGAGTATTCAAAAAAATCTAACATCGAGTTGCAACCAGAAATGGACCAAAGCTCAAAGAAAGCCAGACCGGTTCGAGAGTCTATTCTAAAATTGGTTAAATGGTGAGTTTAAAGTATCATTGAATTCTTGCAGTAGGTACCTCAACCACTGAAAATTCTAGTTTGAACACTGATACGGAATTGATGAAGAATTAATCAAGAGACTATATGTAATTCTTCAAACTATGTCATCGCCATCGGGATTCCCTGTAAACGCAGAAAAATTCGGTCAGTAGAGATTGGTAACCGCGCAATTATATGTAAGCAAATATAACTGGTACTACATGCCATCTTCGGTCCATAAAGTACTTATACATGGTGCTAAAATAATAGAGCATTATGCAGTTTTGCCTATAGGACAATTGACAATTATCCGAAGATGCCCATGAAGCTCGAAATAAAGATTACAAGAAATATATTCCAGATCAGCAACAAACGAAGACGTTCTGCATATTTTGTTATATACATCTGATCCTTAATATCTAGCTTAAATAAACCAAGTTTTTTAATATCCAAAGAATTATTTGACGAAGCTAAATAATTGTTGGAAATAGAAAGTGATGAGTAGGATATGCGCTAAAATATTTTTTTTGTCATGTGACTGTTTGTTTAATAATAATAATTTAGTTTTAAACTTATTTAAAGCATAATTGTAACTTTTATTGCTATTTTAATATAACTGTATAATTTTTTGTATGAAATTTCGTAGAACTTTATCTTTGTCATTTTTTTTCGGAAAAAATATTTTTTTTAGAATGATGATGTTTGATTTCTTTTATTGCCTAGATATTCACAAATACGTGAAAAAAAAATCAAGGAGATTAATCACAAAACAACAGAGTTATCGATTTTTGAGATGGAAAATACCGTTTGGTCCCATAGTGCGCCGGTGCAGCGCAGAACAGGCGTGCTAACGGTGTCGGAAAGGCGAGGCGCGGTGTTTCTCGTTATTTTATCTCCTGCGTACAGTTCCGTCATGCCACTTCTAGCTGCGGGTGAGCCGATGGCGAGGAAGCGGCGCCCGCACCCCGCCGTCTCAGTATGTCTCGCGCGTTGCGCCCCACCTCTTCTATACATTTTGTACGAAATATCAAAGAAGTGGCGCCGCGCCCGCGCCTCACCTCCACCTTAGCCGTTTGTAAGAACATTGTGGACTTTTGATTTCAGCCGTCTATGAATCGACTAGTCCACGCTTCAATGATAGACTGTCCACGCGTTGATTCTACGCCGACTGTCGATTTAAACCGTTCGTTTATTCGACGCCCATCTCTAATGGCCAGAGAGTATCACACAGAATCGGGCGGGTTGGTCTCTACCATTCTAATTCTGAAAAATCATCACTTGCACTTTTAATAAAAATATTTTAGAAATAAGTACATAGTTAATCTTCAGGCCCTAATAAGTAAAATAGGTACAACGGGCTGGTGTCCGCAACTCCACGTCTGAGCGCGTATTTTGCGTACGGGTGGGAAATCGGTTATTCGATCGGCAACGCCTTGATGATAATATTTTTTTTTTTTTTTTTTTCAGGATGGGAAATCATCAAATGACTTTTCCCGCTCTGGGCGGAGCGGGAGGGCGTGTCAGACTTTTACTGACTAAAACCCACCCGTGTTCCATCAGTTGCCCATGTGCCAGGGTCACGGTATCTCTTTCGAACAATCACGCGACCCCGGCAGGCATAGGTCCTAGTAGACCCCTTCACTGCTGCTGACATCTCTTTGAGGCGCGCGTGGAACACTACGCGCCGTCGACCCGAGCCTGGTCCTTACCGGGCAGCGAGCTACCCATTGCTCGCCGCCCGCAAGCTCGCGCCTACGGTGGCCGGGAGTCCGCTATCGACTCCCGACGCCCGGGGCGTCTCCTCCTGCGGCGGCTAGGGACGTGAGGGCGCAGTGCCTGCCACTCCCTCACGCGCCCCGCCTCCTCCTTCGCGAGCATTACTGCTTCGCAGAAGGAGGTGACGGCTTCCCATTCCCTCTCGCTCCGTACCATGGCTCGCACCAGGGCCGGGCGCGAGAGGTCGCCGCCGCCGATCGCCTCCACGAGGACACGGCGGTGCTCCGCCCAGGCAGGGCACACCTCCACCGTATGCTCCACCGTGTCCTCCAGACGATCCTCACAATGGAAACACCCGGGCGTATCCTCCCGCTTTATCCTGAACAGGAACCCACCGAAGCACCCATGCCCGGTGAGAACCTGCGTCAGGCGGAAGGTGAGGACGCCGTGGCGCCTCTCTATCCACTCCTCAAAGAGGGGACTTACCGCCGCAATTGTGGCGTGCCCTGCGCTGGGTTGCGACAATCGTACCCGCCATGTCGCCATGAGATCACACTGGAGCTCTGTCCGCCGAACCGCGATTTGTCGCGGCAGCGGAGTTTCGCCCCGGCGTTTAGCCTCCTCGCGCCACTCCCACATGTGCGCGAGGACCTTTGCCTCCAGATCCCATAGCGGCACTCCGGCAAGGAGGCTCGCCGCCTCGCACGAGATCGTGCGGTATCCTCGGATTAACCGGATAGCCATGACCCTCTGGGCCGCACTCAACCGGCGCGCTGGGCGCAGCCTCAATGAGGGCGCCCACACCGGTGCCCCGTAGAGGGCCATGGACCGCACTGATGATAATATCTCACGTAGGGCACCTGGGTTACTGGGCAATTTAGTGGCACATGCGCTGCTGACTCGTCCTCAATACAGGCCCTGCACAGTGGACTGTCTTTTACTCCTATGACTAAGAGATGTTTATTAAACGACCATGGCCAGTTATAGCTGCTGTAACTGTACGCAGCAGTTTTTTGTTTAAACGGAGAACCTGTTTTGTGAGACAGGCATCAATAGTAGGAAGTGCTTTCTTGGCCTGCCTGCACTCACTTTGGTCCAACCTTAGTTTAAGAGCTTGATCCCTGGTATGTTTTCTTACCAGAGAGCGTAGGTCCCAGAAGAGGAGTGGCGCCATGGGTTCTGGTCCTACTAGTGTCATGCTCGACCCCTGCTGGCAAGTTCATCAGCTGCTTCGTTGCCTAGTGAACCACTGTGTCCTTGGATCCATTGAATAGTTATGTTATTGAAGCTACCCATCTGGTTGAGGCGCTGGTGGCACTTGTATATCAGCCCAGTCAACTGAGTGACTGTTCAGCACTTGCAGAATAGCCATGCTGTCTAAAAGTATACGGATCAAGTGATGTTAGCCCTGGCCATGATAGCTGAAACGCAGTGGAGTAGCGTGCCTTGGCGGGGCCCCGTATAAAAATTTGTTTGGGGGCCCTTATGAAGGGTAACGATTTCTCACAAAAGAAAAAAAAAATGTTTGCATAAAATTAAAAGAAATATTAATTCATCATTATTATCTATCCGTCACTTTTTCCAAATTTTTTTGCAAAAAATTCAAATTAAATAACTCTCCTTGCTTTTTGTTTCGGCAAAATGATTTAATTAATCATTTATAGCTGATCATGACTTTAGTTTTTCTATAGTTTCTGTCTCTACGACGATAGTGACAGATCTGACAGGCGTTCATGTCCCATCGAAGTTCTTAGGTAATTGTTTAACTCTATTAGAAAAAAAAAAAATGGGAAATTTGTATTAATTTTTGCTTACGCACGTCGGGGGCCCCCGTGGCCCGGGGGCCCCGTATAATTTATACGGCAGATACGGCGGTAGCTACGCCCCTGCTGAAACGGCAAGAGTGATCCGAATGCATTCAGCCTGGAACACTGGGTTGTAGTCTCCTAATGGTATGGCTATGTGCATGTTGATGTCCAGTGAGAAGATTCCAGCATCTGTGCCACTGTCTGTTTTTGATCCGTCCGTGAAGATACACAGCTCAGTGTGGCACACACCCTCACAACAGCAATCTCCGTGAGGTTGGCTTCTGTATTTTTTTTTTCAAAAATAATATTCAGGCCCTATAATTGTATGGGAAATTTATCTACAGTTTGCTAAGCATACTCTCATTTTGTAAATGTTTTTATTAAATAACGAAATTTTATAATGAGCTGGTTTAACTGTAGATGACAGACTTTATTGACCTGAAGTGACAAACAGATGTAACAGCATCATCAATGCTTTGTTAGAATTTCTTGTAGGAAAATAATGTGATTGTACAACACAGGTGTGTAAGTGATTCGAAGTGGTTGGTATAAAAGAGGAGGCAGTATAAATTAAATGCAAATTACAGTTAGTTATTTATTTTAAGCCTTAACAGCATAAACGCGAGGAGGGAAAAGAGACTTCTTTCTGATCTCTTTCCTGGTCTTGATTTTAGATTCGTGCTTGCTAAGAGCCTTACGCATAGCACGTGTCTTCTTGGTCCTCAAGTCTAAGGGCTTGTACTTCTTGTTTTTGTAATGGTTTCGGAGATTAACT
Source organism: Aporophyla lueneburgensis (assembly GCA_932294355.1). Taxonomy (NCBI): domain Eukaryota; kingdom Metazoa; phylum Arthropoda; class Insecta; order Lepidoptera; family Noctuidae; genus Aporophyla; species Aporophyla lueneburgensis. The sequence goes on from OW028747.1 coordinate 16,418,834, forward strand.
TTCATTTTCTGGTGGTACACAATGTATACGCGTGCAATCGCTTTCCTCACAACTCGTCTAAAACAATGTAAAAATGACAGAATTAGTGAAAACTAAATCCCATTGGGTATTAGTGTGTGCTAGTTAGTAGTAGCTTTAGAAACAATATTTTTGTTGCAGCTGAATTATTAAAAATACTGTAACTAATTTATTTAGGGGTTCTAAATAAATTATAAATAGTATTTTTAATTACTCTTGTATATCATGCTTCGTTTTTGGCAAACAGAATAAGACAACACAAATTCTTATTTCTAAGTAACAATAGATTTATCCAGAATAAGAGTTAGGTTATATAGAATAGATAAATAATTATGATTGGATGGTCCTAAGATGACCTTCTGACTTATTTTTTAAACACAGGCTTCTTCTTTGAAAGTTAGTGAATAAATGGAACACAATTTCATTTTTAATCTGCACTGCACGAAGAAGAAAAAACCTTTAGACAGTTATTAATACTGTCCTGCCATAGTGCAATAAGTTAGACAAGATTGTATTAACAAGTATGTCCCTAAACATTTCAAAATGACATAGAATTTTAAGAAGTAAGCCAACTGTGACCGTGCCATAATACAACAACATTGAATAATGTAATTTATATAGTCTGAAATACTGGTAAGTAGTACATAAACTTAGCATTGTATTGTTACACTGAAATGGATGAATTTGGAATAAAAACTCACATTTTGGAGAGTTTGGATGCAACGCCTCCTGTCACTTTAGCAACACGAAGATTAGTCAACTCTGTTTTCAATTCTTCGAGCTGCTTGAACAGCTCCTTCTTGTCTTTAGTGCGTAGCTCAGAGCACTTAACCTTACCCTGAAATTAAAACGGATTTCACTAACTAAACAAACTGGTAATTTCACTCCACTAAATAAATACGAAAACATATGGTAACATAAACGTGAAGAACAAAAATAACTACATCTTAAGACACTGTTACAAACACATTTAGCTAGCACCAAAACATTATAACATTGGGGTATGGCCTACGGCCGGTTTTATATGACTTCCATACAGCATTCCGTCAAGAAATATATAATTTCGAGAATGCAGTTAATATCACTAATATGTTTTAAACCTCGACAATACTTCATTTTATAAAGATTGGTCATATTAATAAAGATGAGAAATATTTTCACAAACCATTTTGAAAACGTCTCGACTCGCGTTTTTGACGTATAGAAAAGAGCAAGATTGAAAGAATGATGCTCAGTGTTGCCTGCCCACGAATGAATTTTCTGATTCCGTATCCCGTTGACGATGTTTTGATTTTCCGTCAGATAATAAAAATATGCCAGTAAAAGTCGTTGAACTACATGTTTCTCTGCGATACCTAAAGGCAAAGTACTAAAATAAATTAAATCTACTGCCTGACTTAACTATCAATGAACATGGCAAAAAATAGAACTAAAGTTAATGGACTGGGTTTGACCGTGACTGGTGACTGATGATTAACATTTTTGAAAGTATCACTAGGACTTCCAGTACATTTTGGTACAATTAAATCACATTCGAGGATTGCCGACTGAACCCGCCATCCAAAAAATAATGTTCAGCAATCGCATTTGCGGCCACAATCTAGGGTATTCACAACCATTCGATGATTGATATGCCTGTATCGAATTTAACATGAATGATAATTAACGAATCCTGTTAATGCTGACAGTATAAAGTCGAAGAAGACGACTAACAGCTGCTTACTGTCGGAAACTAAGGTTGGTCTTTTAATCCTATTCAGTAACTTGATAGTTGGAGGGATACCAGGTTTAGAGAAAAAAAAATATTGAGGTGGTGCAAGAATGAATGAAATTGAATGAACTTAAAATAATGTTCTTTTATGTAAACTTTGTAATTTAACCAGTCAATTACCGTAATTACAGACACAATTAAAAAACGATTGTGTCTATACCAAATGTGGTATCTCAGGGACTTAGAGGTTAAAGGGTTTCACCGGGTTTCCATATGAAATCTGCACTGACGTCTTTTTTGACATAGGTGCCTTAATTATGTTGCTAGTTGTTAAAAAAAATTGGGCCAATTATCAAACCCCTAGATTCGTTAGTTTTTGAAAAATAAGGGTTGCAACCTCAAACTTGAATGTTTTTTTTTCTACGAAACTACAATAGATTTTAAAATGAAACCAACACGACATAAAAGCTACTTAATAGATTTACATTTCACATTTTTCTCATAATTATTCAACCACCCATAGGGTAGAGCCAAATGTGTTTTAAAAATTAAGGGTGGTTTTTCATGGCCATTTTTCGAGGTACACCGACCAAATAAATTACATAAATTACGTATGTATCCAACTATAATACATACAATTACATAGATGTGTCATGGCATGGGTGGAACATATTCAAAACAATAAAAGTTTTCAATAGATAGGTCACACGGCTACAGGTCAAGCTGTACATTTCCAGTTTTACCTGATTCTCGCATTGCATAGGGGTTTTGTACAATGAGATGTCAGCTTATACTGGAAATGTGTGGCCGTTCGTACTGTAATCATAGGAATTATAATTATTATACGTACTAGTTTAGACTCAATATACTGCGCTATCGACAAGTTTACACAATTGCGTTATTTGTGTCAGTTGAAAGTATCGTGTTACACTTTTCCAAACGTTATTATGTCAAGCCCTAATCATTTCGTTGCCTTTGAAAAAAATAATAATGGTATTGTACGTTAATTAGCTTTCGTATATCGTGTTGTGTCGAGCAAAAAATAGTTTTCATTTGTTTGTGTATGATTCAAACATTTTTATATGGTTAAAACCTTCAGAATGGCAGACAACACTGACAAATTAAGAAGATGCATTAAGTGTAATTGAAGGGGAAAAAAATCTAATGAAAAAAGTAAAATGACATGATTTTTATATTTAGTTTTGTTTCTATCAGAAGAAAATAAAAAGGCAATAACTGTTATTAAAAATTATTATATTCTTATATTCCACATCCTAAAAACGATTTTTTCAAGTTTTATTTAATTTAAACCATTTTTATCATTCATTCTTTAAACCAAATCGTTCACTACCCCAACACTATTAGTTTTAGAATGGTTTCATTATTTTTCGTTGAACTGTCACGTTACTGAGTAGGATTAAAAGCCCAACCTTATAAAAAAAAAACTATGTAATTTACACATTTTTTTTTTGTGATTGTTTCAGTGAAAAACTTTTTAACAAAAAATTAAACCGCCGAAAAAACTGAAAAGCATAAAATAATAAACCTTAAAATTATGAGTCGGCGCTTTGAGTGATCTTTGTTCATTGATTTTTCAGCGCCGACTCAAAATTTTAAGGTTTATTATTTTATGCTTTTCAGTTTTTTCGGCGGTTTAATTTTTTGTTAAAAAGTTTTTATGGCTAAGTTTCGTATTACCTGACGTCGATTTGGGAGTCCATATTTTTTTTACGTAAAGATTAGAAACCTCCACGTAAAATTCTAAGTGTCGAAATTAAATAGATACCGAAAAAAAAAAAATTTTTAATCGTAAAATTTTGCAATATTTTGTCACTTTGACATTTCGTCTCGCAATTAAACGTTTCTTTTCAAGTAAGGTAAACGCACTAAGATGTTTGACTTCATAATAATATGATGCAAAACACTTGTAAAAATTTACCGACTATTACCGATAAATGAAACCAAACGTATAGGTTGGCAAAAAAGAGTCTGTCGTGGTAACCATTGGAACTAAAATATTTTTTTGGTGGCAGCACTGCTTTGTTTATCATCAAGAAGTAGCTAATCTGTCATTGTGTTATATTCCCAGTTGTATTTTACTTATTTCTAATTAACTATCAATTGTGAATGCTTTTGAACATATAAAAAATGAATAAAACAATAAGGAGTAGTGGTGTGAGCTGTGATATACTAAGTTTTCGTAAGAAATTTGGCGGAATCTGAAGCGGAACAAATTTTGTCTCTGATTGACAATGTTTACGAAAGAACTGCCGACACGACAGGTATTTATCCAAGAAATTTATCTTTTATTCAATGCCAGTCATTGTTTTTCCTTTCTAATACTAAGTTTAATCGGTATTATAAGTTTCAAGCCATTTTATTGTTTTGTTTACTAATAGATTATTGAGGTTATGTTTTCTAGTTTAACAAACCGCGTGTACGTTAATTCTTGATGTATGATAGTTGAAATTGAAAAATGTACCTACATGGAATTAATATGATTGTCTTTATATTTTTTCAAGGTAAATCTTACAGTACAATTAGAAAAAATGTTAATGAAGGAGAAAACAATTAAGGATTTTTTCTACACCTGGAGGAACACCAAAACAGTTGGCGGAAGAAAGAATTAGACGATTTTGATCTGTGTGCAATTAGACAAAAAGTTCAACACTACGGAACAGCCAAGTATTTTTTTTTTTGTTAATGCTATTATCGCATACCACAGTAAAAAAAGTATAATTAATATTTATTATTTTTCAGGTGCCTATTCTACGTAATATATTACCTATAGTTTGAGGAGACGGGTTGTAATGGGAGCCGTAAACGTGCAAGAAATATTTTTACACTATTTTCATAAATAAGAAATGTAAAACTGACACATCAGTGTTAATGGAAAAAATCTATCATAGCACCGAAAAGGAATACAAGAATGATGTTACGTCACGTTTTTATTTTTAAATAAAATCTAAACTTTAGCGTGTTATTTCATTTTCATTGTCATGTGAATAGTGATAATGTTATGTACCCCGCATAGACATACCTGACGCCTTCATTAGTCAACTGTTCAAGTTTATTCGATATTGCCCGTACCTTTCGAATGCGACATGCTATAGGTACTCTCTGACTTCCGATTAGTTTCCGACAGTAAGCAGCTGTAAGTCGCCTTCTTGTCGACTATAAACTGTCGGCATTAACAGGATTCGTTCAGTATCATTCATGTCAAAGTTGATACAGGCATACCAACCATCGAATGGTTGTGAATACCCTAGATGGTGGCCGCAAATGCGATTGCTGAACATTATGTCTCGTGTATCGGGTTCAATTGGCAATCCCCGAGTGTAATTTAATTAATTTTTAAACTAAATAAGTTTTCATTATGTTGTTATGATGGCACTCTTAGATAAAAGGTTATTCCAGCGAAATAATCTGCAATCTACTAAATACAATGAAAGTAAAAGTCTGTGTGCCTATCAAGTCTTGAAATCTTGACTGATGAGAATTTCCGGGATCTCGTGTTTGTGGATTAAAACAACAAGTATCTTATCACTTTTAGTCCTAGTATACAGGGTGGCCATACCTGCTAAGCAGGCGCCCTCATTTTTTCCAGACTCTTTTTTGCCAAGCTATAAATCTATGCTATTGTTTGCTGTTAAACGATCTGTCAGTCATCGTTTGTGTCCCTAGTAGTTGAGAGCGTTTACGTACTACTAAAAACCCTCCGGGGCAGACCCGACATGGTTTGGGAGGTTAGGTTAGGTTAGGTTAAAACTGTGACCTCCTATGCACGAGCCGAGCGAGCGAAGCGAGCGGTGCCGCGGCAGCGGCCGGCGAGTGCCAGAAGCGACATGGTTTGGAGAGGTTAGGTTAGGTTAGGTTGAAACTGTGACCTCCTATGAAGCCAGAAACGACTTGATTCTGTTGACGAGCCCTGTCAGTGAAGTGTCCTGTCGAGCGTTGCTACTTCCCCTTCGTTTTATTCGTCAACTCCACACCTCTTCCGGCCTTTAAATCGACGTTGATACACGAAAATTCGAAAGTTAGGTTAGAATATTAAGAAAAAAAAATCTCAATAATGGGGGGGTATCGACGCTTTTCCTTCACAGGGGGGGGGCTCTACACCTCCTCCCCCTCTCCCCCTCCCCCCTACCACCCCTGAAATCGACGCCCGGCTATCCGAAGTCCTACCGTTTTTATTTAATATTTTTTTGTGGCTTGAATGTACTAATAATACTTGGCAATGTTTACCCCATCCAATAAAAAAAGAATTATCAAAATCGGACTACTCTGTATAAAGTTATGCGTGGTTATACATTACAATCAGTGGGTGAACAATCAATCATCCCCTGTTTTCCGACCCTTAGGGTTCGATTTTGTTTTCCAAATTTATATGGGACCACTTTGGGAGTATACCCTTTCCAATAAAAAAAGAATTATCACAATCGTCCTACCATGTACAGTCACGAGCACGAATGTGTATACACTTACCAACTTTTAAAAGGGATTTTCTCCTATTATACTGATTGTAATTTTATTTTATTACAAACATAGTATTTTGGGACCCACACTATTACGAAATTTGCCTTATCTCAAAGTTGCAATCCTTATTTAAAGAGAAAATCGCTTTTGAATTTGGCTATGTGTATACATATTATTACTCGTGACTGTACAAAGTTATGCGTGGTCATACATAAAAAAAAAAAAAAAAATATACACGTCGAATTGATAACCTCCTCCTTTTTTTTTCGTCGGTTAAAAATAATATTCAGGGTGGCATAGACGCACAAATTGTAACCATGAATTCAAAATTTTTATTTACGAGGATTTCAGAAACATGTATTAACGGCAACAAGAAAACAATTAAACAAAATGTTGCATTCATTACAAAGTTCACAAGAAACTAACTCATTTGTCTTATTTACTGTACTCCGGAAATCGTCAGAATTTTTTGTCGTCAATTTTTTTGGCGTTATGGCTGTACAGTCGTCAAAAATCAAAATCAAAGCAAAAGTCGCAACTTTTAGCAACCGTAGGTAGACAGAGAATCGAGGTTAGCAACCGAGTCGCTAAAGTACACTGGTGTCAAACTGACTTGTGTGTCAATTGTGTCAAGTGTCAGTTGTCAGTTGTCACGCGTTATTTAAAACAACACAAGCGATTCTTTTGTTGTCTCTTTCTTCAGTAGAATTATTTGCTATTGTCTCAAGTGGTGTGAGCTTTGTTTTCTTATTAACGAGATATAGCCCATGCCATCTAATTTTGTAAGATCTTCCCACTCACTTATTAGTACCTATAGTAGGTACTTCAAAACTGATTCAGTGCATCAATATCACTATTACTCCGCTAGGAGTAATATTGTTCTGTGATTAATATGAACGACAATAATGACGTCTTTAGTATTAATTATAACAAATCCTTACAATACTGGGCAGATATTCCGCCAACAGTCGATGGTGTACTTGGAGGGTTTGGATTTATTTCGAATGCAGACATTGAAGGATCTGAACTTTTCTTAAAGTCTTTACTTTCTTCTGACAATCCTCCTTCTACGAACACGGCATTAGACTGTGGTGCTGGTATTGGTAGAATAACAAAACAGTTATTATTACCTCATTTTGATGTAGTTGATGTTGTGGAACCGGATGAAAAATTTATCAACTCCATTAAAGAGTATGTGGGAGAACTTAGCTCGAAATTAGGCACCTTGCATAAGGTTGGCTTGCAAGAGTTTATACCTTCAAGAAAATATGATGTTATTTGGAATCAGTGGGTGTTAGGATATCTTACAGATGAGGATTTAGAGACTTATCTCATACGATGCAGGTAGTTTATTCTTATATTAAAATTCTGTTATATTATCCACAACATCTATAATTAAGTTATCCTTAGGTATTGGAATATTCAGTGAATGAACCCAATTTATTCTTTATTTCAGGGAATCTTTATCTGCAAGTGGCATCATTGTTGTAAAAGAAAATGTTACTTCATCTGGAAAAATAGAAAAGGATTCTACTGATTCATCAGTCACACGAACATATAAGCAATACATTAGAATATTTAAAAGGTGTCACTTGAAGAGAATCAAGCAATGTAAACAAGCTAACTTTCCTAATGGCATATACCCTGTGTATATGTTTGCTCTAGTACCTAATCACAAAGAATTAGAGAAGTCAGCGACTAAGACTAATGGTGCACTTAAAAATTCTTGTGATATACCAGAAAATAATATGGACTTATGAAATAAAATTTAAACTATATGTTTGTATTGGTTTAACAGATAAACATTTATTCTGTACTGCACCTAGCATCCAAGCTGTCATTACATAATAACATTAAAGCATATATGCAATAGAGACTCAATCGCCATTGCTTTTTCAACTTCAAAAATTATGATTTCTAGTACTGGTTTTCCTCCCAAGAGGTCTATTGGGAGTAAAGATTGAAGTTTATTATGTACTAGTATCAAAAATAAAATAATGAATTTTGGCAATATGGTCTGTTTTTAACCGACTTCAAAAAAAGGAAGAGGTTTCTCAATTCAACCATTTAAATATATATATTTTTTTAATGTGTGTGCATGAATAACTTCGTTCGTTTCGAACTTCGATAATTTTTTTGTTGGTAAGGAGATATCCCAAGGGTGGTACCATGATAAGGAAACCAGGATCTGATGATGGCATCCCAGAGCAGTTGATGGGAGCCTTCGAAAATTGTAGTGGTGACTAGTACTTTTATTATTTTTTTCATTAACTATCTTAAAGCAAAGGTGTGAAGTTACTCAGATGTTGAAGCCGAAAGACAGTTGAGGGATCCCCTCAACGACTTACAGCAATTACCCGGTGTTTGGACTTAATTCATTTCTATTGATAAGAACTTTGCACCCATATGGGTTATAATTATTATGTCACTAGTTTTAACCGACTTCAAAAAAGGAGGAGGGTCTCAATTCGACTGCATTTTTTTTATTGTTTTGTTACCTCAGAACTTTCGACTGTGTGTACCCATTTTGATGATGCTTTTTTTATTTGAAAGCTGGTGCTTCCCGTGTGGTCCCATTTCAATTTGGTCCAGTTTTGAAATGGCATCCATGAGAAAACCTTATTAAGTCTTAAATGTCACCTGGCCAGTATAGGAATAGGAACTGGTATAGGAATTAATTTCGGAAATCGGTGGCAAAAAACTTAAATAGGTACAGATCCTAAGACACCGACTTCCGAATTTTGAAAGAACAGCTAGACCCTCGTTAACATGTAAGACATCCGTATCTTTTCTATCTATTTTAAAAGAGTAGAATACGGAATTTCGACGCACAAAATATCGATAAATGCTAATACGATGCTACAAAATTGCGATGCACGTTACTGCGAAAGACCGTCTCTGCGAAGCCACTACATTTCGATACACGTTACCGCGATAGATCTTCACTGCGATACTACTTGACTTCGATGCACGTTACCGCGAAAGATTTTCACTACGATACTAGTTGATTTCGATGCACATTAGTGCGAATAATAATTTCCACGGAGCTCGTTAAGCTTATCATATTAGTTATCTACATTTGTTTTATTTTTTATTAAATTATCACTTATCTGAACGAAAAAATGTTTTTTTGTTTTATAAACTGTCATATTAGATGATACTTTATTCACATTACAATCTAGCCTATTAGCTCATAAGTAATTTAAATTTAACCTAAACTTAAATATCGTCTAACAATGTCTTTCTTATTCATCATCATCATCATCATTTCAGCCGTAAGACGTCCACTGCCGGACTTAGACCTCCCCCAATTTGGGGGGCTTTGCCATAATCGCCACGCTTGTCAGGTGGGTTGGCGATCGCAGTATGGTGGTAATATGCATAGAGAACGCTGCTGCCCATTCTCTAGTAAGTCCCTTAGTCCTTTTACGACACCCACGGGAAGAAATGGGGTGGTGTTATTCTTTACGTCCGGCACCACACGGTACTTTGTTATTCACTCTAAGTTAAAGAGAAGACACTTGATTAACCTGTTCTTTATAAAAGTTAGCACTTTCACTGCAGTAAGTATTCACTTACACTAACTAAAAGGGTTGAACCCTTTTTAGTCTTCGCACTAATTCAGTGTTGTCAAGGAGTTGAATCGCCTCGACATTCACGTGATGATGAAGTCTGTGTTTATGAGCTTCTGCATATTTTTGTATAACTATGTTTACGAAATCCATTTTGAGGTCCCAGTGGTCGCTGTTTCTTATGTACTAGGTCGCGCTGACTATATCCGTAAGTACTTTGTTTTGAAAACGTTGTATGATTTGACGGTTACTTTGGCTAGCGACACAGCTGTATGCTGTATGTCCATACAGGCTTTAAAACTTGTTTATATACCAACAATGACTAAATACGAGTTATCTGATTCAGGTACTTCTTGGATTCATCAGCCTAAATTGTTCCCACTGCTGGGACACAAGCCTCCTCTCGGTGAGAGGTAATAGGTAGTAATCTACCAAGCGGGCGCATTGCGGGTTGGTAGATGTCACATGTCTTCGAATTTTTGGTCCTAGGACATGCCGGTTTCCTCACGATGTTTTCCTTCACCGTTTTGAGAGCAGTGGTGATGAAATTATTTACACAAACTAAAGCGCCTGCCTGAGTTTGAACTCTGACTCGTAAGTCGGAGCCGATACCACTGGGCCACTACTACTTCTTGGATTACTTTTTGATGAATTTGACTCGAAAAATCGATACAGTCGGAAGCTTTTTTCTTTAATGATTCCCTTAATACACAAGATTGTGCTGTGTCATGGTCGGGTTCGTGTCTATGCTCTATGCAATTTTAATGTTTTTCACTGTGATACTCACCACTATTTTTTTTTTTGTTTTGACCACTGCAGCACACTTCGAAAATCCTTTTCTTACACAACTCCAATAGAAAATGTCTTCAAACCTTTTATTCAAACTGTACAGAAAATTATCCAGAAACAACTGGTATTTGCCTTTTCTTAATTTAACCTCTAAGTCCCTGAGATACCACATTTGGTAAAGACACAATGGTTTTTAATTCTGTCTGTAATTACGGTATTCAATGGGTTAATATACAAACAAGGAATATCCATGGTTACAACACCTTTTGCCCGCGGCTCTGTAGAAATGATTTTTCGCGGTAATCGCGGTAAGCAATGCATCGCAATCAACTAGTATCGCAGTGAAAATCTTTCGCGGTAACGTGCATCGAAGTCAAGTAGTATCGCAGTGAAGATCTATCGCGGTAACGTGTATCGAAATGTAGTGGCTTCGCAGAGACGGTCTTTCGCAGTAACGTGCATCGCAATTTTGTAGCATCGTATTAGCATTTATCGATATTTTGTGCGTCGAAATTCCGTATTCTACTCATTTTAAAAATAAGAGAAGTGTCATCAGCGAATAAAATTATATCCGAGAAGTTAGCAATCATGTAAGGGAGGTTATTAACGTAAACTGGAAATAAAGGGTCAAGAATTGAACCTTGAGGCACGCCCATCTTAACTAGAGACCACCGAGGAAGGCGCCCCTTAACGTTTACTTTTTGCTGCCTGTTTGATAAATAGGAAAGAACAAGATCAGCAGCTTGTCCACGAATTCCGTAATGGTGTGTAAGGAGGAGGTTAAAGATTAGAACATTTTTCTCCTATCATAGTCATCAGTCAATTTTCATAAATTCAAAGTATTTATTGACGTCATGTTTTTGTGTTTATGTGAAGTTTAGATATCGACCTTGACATCTATTCTAAAATAGTAAGAATAAAAATAGCAAGGCGTAAGAAATAAAAACCATCAAACTTGGGAAATTCTTTGAAGTTTTGTTATTTTAACTACTTTTTTAACTTTCATTCAAAAATAAACTGTTAAGCGCTTCATGAGTTTCATGACGGCACAGATAATAATATGGGTCTATAATTAGAAGGATCAGTCTTACTACCCGATTTGAAAATTAGTACTACTTTACTATGTTTCATCAGGAAACGTATGTACCTACCGCTGCAGCTGTCTAAACATTGATTGAATATGCCTGTCAGGACAGGAGCAATTGTGTCAATTATATCTTCAAGAACCTTAACCGAAATCCCCCATAAGTCTTCTGTGTGTTTTTATGTTAAGACTTTTAAATGATTTAGTGACTTTTTAAGTGTTGTGTCTGGTGGTCAACTGTCTGACGAAAGGTGTTGGCACATTGTATATAATCCAGTTGCACGTTAAACTCTGCATAAGTAAGCGATGCAGGATTTCAATTACATATTTGATTTCACTTGTCAAACCACCTAATGGATAAAGAAGGAATATGCAGGCTAATAAGACATCTAAAACGTCATAAAAATTCCTAAATGTAAATGTAAACGAAAAGAAGGGGAGACCGGCGACAACTGAAACAATTTTACTTAAACCGTGTGCAGTGAAGTATCTATAGTACCCGTATCCCTCGTATTTATATGGTTGAAAGGGTCGTTATCTAGTTCCTAAATTAAACATATTATATGTCTATATTTTGAATAGTTAACCTACAATCACATATTAAAGATGATCGGGCACAGTGGTTCTATTGACCCCACCCCAAGGACGGTTGAAACAGTATGTAGGGATAATTGAAACACTGAAAATATTTAAGGAACTACTGAAGGCTTATAATCAGTACTAACAATTTAATTTACCAATAAATTATACATTGAGATCAGTGACAAGACTGTACCCGTTACATTAATATCTATTTCTAAAATTATAAATGCAAAAACATCTTCAACATAAAGAACTCAAAATTAATACTTAAATATATAATTTTAGTGTTCTAATTTATGCTATGGGATACTATTTCACATTATTGAAAAACTTAGTATCCAGCTGTAATGAACTTACATGGGGGAGAAAAAAAAGAAAATTCATTCTCATACAAAACAACTTGTTTCAATCATGACAATCTTAGATGTTTCAATCATAACAATCGTTCATTGACCCGTATAGGTTTGCCTCTTGTGAAATTGAATTATAGAGAAGATCAATCAACTTAGCCAATATTTGAGTAGAATTTAGCGTAGAACAGCGGCTTCAAGTCCTGTAGCAGACTGTGGCGGTAGTGGTGTCCTCGGACAGGCAGGGTCATGCTGAATTTTGCGACATAAGTATGACAGAGGAACTTGGCTGTCGAGACACTGACCGTTTCGAAAATCTCTAGAAAATATGAATGTAACAAAATTAGATTAAACTTAATGTCGCAGGCTCAATTTTAAGGCCGATGGGAGTTTTGGGTTGCCTATCCGATATAATTTTATAATAGCGGTGAGTTAAAAGTAGTTTAAATGGTTATTTTTTCATCGTATAACATTTAATACTTAAATAAATTTTTTTTTACAAAAAAAAAAAAAAAAAAAACAACCGACTTCCTTAAAAACACTACAAAGTGAAAAATAACTTTAATTTCGGAAGTTGGTGGCAAAAACCTTAAATACAAATCCTAAGACACCGACTGACGAAATTAAAGTTATTTTTCACTTTGTAGTGTTTTTAAGGAAGTCGGTTGTTTTTTTTTTTCTGTACTTAAATAGTTTTTATTTTTAAATTTTTAGTTATGGTATCTACCCCGCACTAATTCCAAACAAACAACGCATATTTATGAGATAGCAGAAATCGCGGTTGATTTGCTGTCATTTTTTAAAGAGTTACGGTGTCTGTCTCCGGAACTCATCATCATCATCTATATGAAATTTCTATGGGACCATTTCGGGATAAACCCCTTTCGAACAAAAAATGAATTTTGCAAATCCGTTGGCCGAACATACATAAAAAATATATATATGTATAAACATCCGAATTGATAAACTCCTCCTTTTTGAAGTCGGTTAAAAATAAAAAAGGTGCGTTATTATATTTTATTCATTATTTACTCTCTAGAAAACACAACTTTCGTCTGTGCAGTTGGGTAAAAATGCTGAAGATGTGGGGACGTTTGCAACGTTTCGAACGTCCACAGAAAGTTGTTTTAAACGTACCCGTGTCACGTCTTCTAATTTAGCACTGAATATTTTGTTTTATATTGACTTTAACATTAATCAACATTAACAAAGACACTCTTAAATAGATTAAGAATACTCCAAAACAAGAAAAACTGACAAACAACAAGATTAAATTAGGAAAATAATAAAAATAAAAAAATCGTGAATACTGACTTTTTAACGCAAAATTCTTCGAGCCGTCCAAAGTTGGACTACGTTGCTCGCTCGTTAAAGCTGTGCTAAACACAAAACCGAACATGGCCGACAAAACAACGAACGACGCGTCACACGCGTAGTTATTATGGTTTTCGAGAAATTGAACTTGTTGTAATCATGACCTGTTTTAATTGTCCCCGGTTTACCCAACTCACAAAAACTATTTTACAAAAAAAAAAACGGACTTCCTTAAAAACACTACAAAGTGAAAAATAACTTTAATTTCGGAAGTCGGTGTCTAACTGTCTAAGGATCTGTATAAAAGTTTTTTTTGTAAAAAGTTTTTATTTATAATATGCATTCTCCGCGCGACCGTAGGTAAGCAAGCATTGTATTCACGTCCTGACGGTTACCTATCTCAATCCACAGTTAGTGTGGTGACAGACCTCACAATACCTCACCTCCAATTTCATTGGACATATCAATATCACTGGTGAACTGTAGTGGACGAAAATACACCTCTGCCTATCCCTACGCGGAATACAGGAGGCGTTTGAACTAGTTTTATTTTAAAAGCTTATCGCCTAAAATAATAATCAACGTGTATTTAAAATACACAACTACTTTAACCGAAGTAGGTACATTATTAAATACCCTTCTTATAGGTTCCTACTTCCTCATATTGAAACTGACCTCACATTTTGTACGATTTTCATTACGGGTTAATGAAATATGAGAACTTGTAAATAATCAATTTAAGGCGAAAGGTTATTGGTATCGGTTTGCATTTTGGTTGTATATAAACTACGTTCTGGCTTAAGAAGCATTCCCCTTAGACCCTGTTTGGTACCCCTACTAACCGTAGTCTGTAACTAGTTATGAATGGCTTATAAGTGCTATGTTACTATGGTAACCAAGGGCAGATACAGGATTTATTTTTGAGAGGGGAACATGGGGTCTCTACCAAATTCTAGTATTACCTATGCTGTTTTTGGGAATTATTCTTTTTCAGTGATATTATGGAATAAGTATGGAAAAGAAAGCGCGCGGTAGCGGAATAGTTCCTTACACGACACTCATACGTAAATTTCCTCATTGAACGAACCTCTTGATGGCAGGACCGCTCAACAGTAGCGCTTGCAACCACTGGACCAATGAAGCAGCCTATTAAAAAAGCAAACACAAAAGATTTGAAATGTCACATTAGTCGCTGGGATTTAAAACACAAACTTATTGGTTGATAAAAATATTTAATTAATGTTACAATAAATTCCTTTTTAATGACATTACCGTTTTTAATGAAATATAATAGAAACCGCAGAGAACTGTATTGTTTTTGTCAGTTTTCAATTGTACACACTCCCAAGTAACACAGAAAGCATTTTAACAAACGAATATTAAACTTATGTAAAACTTAAGGTCCGTATAAACTCTTATATAAGTTCACCGAGCATCTTGACGCTTTATATTGGCATTTCAAAACCATTTAGATGCTTTACACTGTATAACGGTTGGATAATGGTATATCAAAATGCTTTTGTGAAGCCTTTAGTTTCAGTGCAGCAAACCACAATGCTGTTGTACAGCTATCAGCTGTTTTTAGTGCATTTAGATCTACAATAGCATTTTTAAGTAGTAAATAAATGCTTAATGTTGTTTAATAGCATAAATATGAACCATTATAATGTCACGTAAATCCTCTATACAACTTTCAGCTGTTTTAGTGCCTTAGGGTATACAATAGCATTTTTAAGTATTAAGATAATGCCTAATGCTGGTTAATAGCATAAACTTGTATCATTATAATGCACCGTAAATCCGTTAAACGGCTCTGAGCTGTATTTAGTGCCCTTTGTTGTGTATTAGCACTTTTAAGTCGTAAGTAAAAGCCTAGTAGGTACTGCTGAATAGCATGAACGTGAATCAATGTAAGGCTTGTATTTTTAAAGATCAACTGAGTTCTGTTATGCTGCTAACAGCTCTTTATTCAAATACAAGTGAGTCATTGTAATGTGTAAAGCTGTATTGTATATTCAATTTACTATATTCGTAAAACCATTTGTCTATTTTATTTGTCTGTTTTAAACTATGGATATTGAAAAAATAATTATTTTTTTAAAATATCCATACGGATTTAAGTTGTACAAAAATTCTGAAATGGGTTTGTTTTGTTCAAAGATCCCCAAAATTCTGTTCTAGTAATGGCATTAATTCAGTCTACATCAAGTCTACCGGTATACCGGTGAACTCATATAGAACTACTTTATAGACATTGGCACTACAGTGATTCATCAAAAGTCTTCTCTCTGACCTCTGGCTTAATAATTGTACACGTGTGAGTATTTATACTGCTGGCGGCATTAAGTAGCCTTTTTAAACGCTCACCGGGCTTCTATAGGCCGACACCATTTTGTAAATATTTTATAACCAAAAAATATTATCCTTCGAACCTATTTATAAAAGTAATAGACCTATATAATAATGATATAACTTAATTCAATACTACCCAACTAATACTATTATGTTAATTATTCAAAATTCATTCTATACTAGGAACACACAATTGTTTTGGTTATTTCACACAATCACATTTTATATCAAAACCACAAAATATCGAAGGCGCGTGAAAATTTTCATTGAAACTTATATAGACATTTACAGTAAACTACATTGCGCAGTAATATTTGAAGGTATGAAATAAAAAAAGAGTCAAAACCCAGTATTATAAATTTTGTTTTGATGCAAACGAATATGGTGTCACACACAAAGTAGTTAAATTGCAACGACGTTCACTGTATTATAACATTAGTACCGTGGCATTAGATATGTTTTTACAATGATGTAGGGTTTACTTAAGTTCTAACAGTGAACACTTAAATAGCTCCAATCATTCTTTTACTACATTCTAATGCTAGTCTAATGCTTTTGTAATGCAATTAACATCTTCATTATCAATGTTATTGCTAGTGTAATGCTTCTGTAATGCGATTGGCAACTTCATTGACCAAAATAATGTTTCTTTAATGCGACTGATACTTTCTTTGACCACAATAATGCTAAAATAATGCGCCTATAATGCGATTAAATAACTATTGTGAACCTATTGGGGATCTAAAGCCGTATAATTTGTGCCCAAATAAGCATTACAGTAGCCGTATAAACGTTTGTAACGCTACTATGAAACTAACTCAAAATGCGAAAACGATACAGAAATGCTGTAAGTCAGCCGTTATAATGCTTTGATGTGTTACTTGGGCTGTTACTGATTATTGTTAGAGCTTTTTTCCCCTGTCCGCTTGACGTGAAATGCCCCCATACAGACTTATAAAAATAAAATTATTTTTTTATCAAAATTGAGTAGGTACGTACCTACTATTTTTACAACAATAAATAAAAATTGTTTAAATACAATTTTTATTTATCATATTTTATTCCATGTTTTCTTTCCCTGAAAACTGTCTCTTAGTAGTAAGGATTTAATAAAACGTAGGTAACATGGAACACCATTAAAATCAATTGCAACATTAGTTGCTGTGTTACATTTGATACATTGCACATGCATATTTGGATAGTATCTATGTTCGTTTCAGCCAGGGCTGTAGCTAGACTCGAATTTGAGGTAGGACAGCATTGGCTACAGGTAGGGCGGAAGTAAAAAATATATCATAATTGATCTGCTCCGAAACACGGGCTCCTAAATCAATCAATATCACCTCTAGGTCACAGGCGCGGTCGCAGCCCAAGATTGGGGGGGGGGGGGTCACCATAAGTGATGAGGAATATTTTGAGGAAGGTACACCTTAGTCTAGTGGTCACAAGCGCTACTATTTTTCCACAAGAAATTTCTCAGAAGCAAAAAAGCGAAAGCGAAGCGAATTTGTAACCGGTTCATGGCAGTGAGCTCGCCCATTGTGACATGGGACACATAGATAACTGGTGAAATTTTGGTTTACCATATATAGGTAGCTGAATAACCCTCCGGGAATAAAAAAGTGATGTTATGTACATCTTAAGTTCGTCATTAGTTAAGGTATTCAGGGACCGGTGGCTTTTACATGGGGGGTAATAAGAATGCTGTCAAATTGGTCGCAGCACTTGTTGATAAATAAATGGCATAGGACAGCAGACTACTTAGGGCAAAAATAGCGAGCGGAGCGAGCTCGAAAATTTTAACAACCGCTTCGTTCTGGTTAGGTTTTGTTATATATTTTTAAACAAAAAAAATTGCAGTTACACTGTCGCCTTTTTGCCAGGATATCCCTGCCAATCATGACAATGATTAATGCTAGAGTGAGCGAAGCGAGCTCGAAAATTATAACAGCCCGCTTCGTTCAGGTTAGGTTTTGTTATATATTTTTAAACATAAAAAATAGTAGTTACACTGTCGCCTTTTTGCCAGGATATCCCTGCCAACCATGAGAATGATTAATGCTAGAGCGAGCGAAGTGAGCTCGAAAATTTTAACAGCCCGCTTCTTTCAGGTTAGGTACTTTTTTGACCTTTTCAAATATAAATAGGAGTTACATTATCGACTTATACAGGATATCCCTGTCAACCATGAGAATGATAAATGTTAGAGTGAGCGAAGCCAATTCGAAAATTTTAACAACCCTTTAAGGATAGGTTTTTTTTATGTTTTCAAACGGAATTAGGAGTGACATTGTCGACTTATACAGGATATCGCTGCCAACCAGGAGAATGATGAATACTAGAGCGAGCGGAGCGAGCTAGAAAATTTTAACAACCCCCCTCGTTCAGGTTAGGTTTTTTTTTATGTTTTCGAACAGAAATAGGAGTTACATTGTCGATTAATGCCAGAACGGCCCTAGCAACTATGAGATTTTTAAATACAAAGGCAAGCGAAGTGAGCTCGAAAATTGTAATAACTCAACTCGTTTAGGTTCAGTTTTGTTTTATATATTCAAAAAGACCTAGGGGTTACATCGTCGACTTATGCCAGGAAAATTCAGGCAACTAGGAGTATTATGAATGTAAGAGCGAGCGTAGCGAGCTCGAACAGTTTTGCCCACCTCGGATAGGTTAGATTTTTTTTTGATTATTCCAAAATAACCGGGAATTATTTGGTTGGTCAGTCTATAAAGAAAAGCTCAAGTATCAAGAGAATGTAGAATGCAAGACCACAAACTTACTTAAATCTGGAATGTATCATACAGGCTCTTGACTCTTTGGGAGGGATCATGACCCCTAGGACCCCCCCTCGGACCGCGCCTGCTAGGTCAGTGATGTACATTCAATAGCTATTCATAGACAAATAATTTCTGTGACAGAACATGAGCATGGATCTAAGGACAGCTATTAAATCCTCAATAATGAAGAACAAGCGAACAAGACGGTTGAAATTTTTCTCTGCATCGGCATATTATAATTAAATAGACCCATTGCTTCATGTGATGGCGCTTCAAATGCCATCTATACACAGAGAAAAGAATTATGATTATTCGAAATGAATGTCTCAAACTGTGGTATGTTCGGAAAAGATTAGATACCTATTGCGACAATTTTTTGTCTAAAACTATAAACATACAATCCCATTCTAATAGGTTATCTTCGTTTTTGGTATTTTTAAGGTAGGGCATTGTGATTTCAAGGTAGGGCATTGCCCCACAATGCCCCCCCCCCCTAGCTACGGCCCTGGTTTCAGCGTATTGATAAGTAGGTTGATTGAAATGAACATGACGTTATGGTGGCCAGTGGCGGGTTACACATAATATCGCACCTTTAGATTTCAACTTTGACTCATAAAATGATAAAACGTTCATTAAAACAGAGGCCTTTTATTAACCCTTCGTCTGTAAACCTGGGTATTTCGTGTCCGAGCCAAAACTGTTTAGTTCAATAATTTTCTCACGAGCGAATAGATAGATCTACTATCCGTACCTAAAAAAGTTAAATAGGAAAGGGACTTGACACCTAAAGTTGAAGGTCTCAGTCCTTTCTATGCAGTTTCTACGCAGTTGAAAATCGGAACGGACACGAAATACCCAGTAAACGGTAAACGTTTGTGACTTGTCTAGGGGGGCTGCCCCCCTAGCCAAGTCACAAACGTTTACAAATATTTTTTTCTGCAAACTACCTACAAGATTAACCTTTAATTTGCTTTTTTTAAGATTACAATGGTGCCAATTCCTTTATTCACAAACTAAACTAAATTTAAGTTCAGTGCATCTTTCTCTTTCTATGTCATTAAGGAAAGGACAGAAGGTAAAATTTAGTTTAGTCCTGTCAAATTAATCAGCGCTTGACTAAATTGACGTAATTTTAGTAGGCAAGTTTTTAATCACGTCTAAACTTGTATGGAGTAGTGACAGGCGCTGATTAATTTGACAGGACTAAACTAAAAAAAATCTTTTGTCCTCTTCTTAATGAAATACAAAGAAAAAGATGCACTGAACTTAAATTTAGTTTAGTTTGTGAACAAGGGAATCGGTACCAATATCTTATTTTTTCATAAAGTTGCGATTTTTTTAGTAAACCTCCGTTTTTCAGCAAGTTGCTCCATTTTTTAAATTAAAAATATATGCAAAAATGAATTTCTCTACAATTTTATGATTAACTAGCTTCTGCCCGCGACTTCGGCCGCGTTAAATTTCTTGTTCCGTCGACCCTTCCCGTCGCATCGAATCGCCTACCCATGCAATTTTCCCCGTTTTTGCAACATTTTTCATTACTGCTCCGGTCCTATTCGTTATAGCGTAATGTTATATAGCCTATAGCCTTTCTCGATAAATAGGCTACCCAACACAAAAAGTATTTTTCAATTCGGACCAGTAGTTCCTGAGATTAGCGCGTTCAATCAATCAATCAAACAAACTCTTCAGCTTTATAATATTAGTATAGATATATTAAGTTGAAGGTTTCACACATGAGCATGAATTTTTATGAAATTTTTTGAGTGCATTAAAAGGTTAAAAAAAACGAGTGGACTTGAAATACCCACGTTTACAGACGGGAGGCGTCGAAAAAACGTTCACAGACGAAGAGTTAAGAATTAGGTGTCTACAATTCTGAAGTTGTGTTATGTGTAACACACCACGGCCCCTACGTTTAACTATTCTGTAAAATTCACCTTGAAACCGCTAGTTTTGTTCTGCTTAGTACAAGATGATGACTAAATTGCAAGCTCTTCCGCCAACCAAAACCCTGAGGGATACAATGGCACTGCGTAATATTTTCTCAGAAAGTCCCTTTACCTCGAATAACTTTCGGGTACTTTATTTCTCTGCACCTACCTTTAAATGAACCTGTGTGAATGAAATAAAAAGTAATGACATTCATGAATGTAGCCTATGACATGTTGCTGCAAATGGTACGTAGGTACAGACGCCACCAGGTCAAGCTACCCGAAACTGTCAATTTTTCCCAATGAACCTTGAACCTAATGCTCTAGAAATAAAGTCGAAAATCTATCAAAGAAATCTGACAGATTGTAGTAGCTTGATGTGTTGGCGTCTGTACTTACCTACCTACAAAATAACTATGAATCATATCTGCTGATTGGAGATGTGTCTATGTTATAATTGTTAATTTTTATATAATTTCTTACATATTCACGATCATTTTCAGTTAACAGATACCAACTCTCTAACTCTACTAAAACCTCTAAACTCATACAGCTTTGTATAATTCTCTCTATGGAAATCATTGTTAAGAAATCGGACTGCATTATACGCAGTTCTTTTAAATAAATGAGTGGATTTTTGTCTAGTATTTTGAACATAACATCGTCGGTAAGTTGTATTGCGGTACCTAAGTGAATGAATTGTATATTCACACAATTTGTCAACATAAATAATAATTGCTCTTCTGTACAAGTAGATACACAAGTTAACTTTTTAAGGTTACGAAATGGTGCTATTTCTAGTTTTTTTGTGTAAAAGGACGTGTGTTCTATTAAGGTGCAATTGTACAAAGTTAAGGATTCTAAAAAAGGGCACATTTGACTTATATACATCAGAGCATTTAAATCAATTTGATCAACATGCTCTAGGTGTAAATTAACAATATTACAGCCCTTTACTTGAAGAACTTGCTTTATCTGATCTGCGTAAAAGTCGCATGATAACAATTTAACTTCTCTAAGATCCCTTAGGCCTATAAGAACTAATAAATCACTTTGCATGTCTCGGTTGTGAAAAACGGTCATACATCTTATAAAGGGACACATTTGTACAGCTAATTGCAATTGATTGCTTGTTGCGTAACGGCTGACATATGTTTTCAAATTAAATGTCAATACTTCAGAGTAATTTAAGTCAATGTGCTCCAAAAGTCGTCCGATTTCGTCACATCTACCGATATCTTCAATGTTTTTACACTTTAAAAGCACTTTAAGGAAGCCCTCTAAAGTCACAAAAGTCCTGTATAATTGAATACTTCTCAAGTTTTTAAGTTTAACAATAATATCTATACTGTCATTCGTAACAAATTTCGAACAAGACACATCCAATTTTTCCAATAATTTACAATTGTCAACGATACATTGCAATATGTTATTTGTACAGTCGTAATTCATAGTTAAATATTTTAAGCAGTGTAGTTCCTTTAAAGATTTAATTATGGCACCTTCCATATCTGCAGTTTTCCAACCTCCGGATAATGAACCTAGATTAAGGCAAACGAGTCCGCTTAGCATGTTTAGCTTAGAATAAAATACTGAACGCAATATCTTTGGAATAGTATCAATAGAAACTACAGTTAAATTTTTAGTAAATAACACTTCCGCCATTTTTATAATTACATTCATTTGACTGACGAATTTTCCCATGCAACGTCGAAACCCTAATGATTGCTTAGTTTTCTCCAGGACTTCTGTTAATGCTCTGATAGTTTCATGGACCAATAAATCATGAAGCATCCAAGGAACGTTAATATCTAAATACGTTCGTATGGTCTCAACATTGCGCGCCAGTGTTGTTTGGGCTTCTTCAGTATCTCGCTGCGAAAGCATTGCGATTGGCAACATTTGCTGCTCAGCCTGTTGAGCCACCCAATCTCCAAGTCTACCTAATGCTAGGGTCTCCAGCTTTTTAGGTTGTTTGTACCTTGACATATTTACCTGAAAAAGTAAAGTATACTTATTATGTCGGTGTGTGTTTTCTACTCGGACAGTGGAGAATATATACCTAGATATTAAGTAAGAATAGGTTAAATTTGTCTTTTGGTTTCAGTAGGTACGCCTACTGAAACCAAAACCTCTCACTCGAATAAATATGTACTTGTAGATTGTATGCGAAGCCCTTTTTACACGCTTTATATTAGCTTCACTTGTATGTTTGTATGTTTGTTTGTAACCGACTCCTTATAGCGCGATTTTGACCCACTTTAAACGACCAGATTTCATTCAAACTTTGTACACCTGTCAAAGACCGATGACAATGCAATAATGTCATAAATTTGTGCCATTATCCTTGCCAGGGTTACCAGGACAGCAAAAAAACGGTCTTCGAAAACTACGCTGAAATACGTCACAAACTTCGCTGGGTGTTTCGAAACACCCTAAAAAATAGAAAATAAATAATAGTTTAAAAA
Source organism: Aporophyla lueneburgensis (assembly GCA_932294355.1). NCBI lineage: Eukaryota > Metazoa > Arthropoda > Insecta > Lepidoptera > Noctuidae > Aporophyla > Aporophyla lueneburgensis. The sequence continues at coordinate 16,442,261 of OW028747.1, forward strand.
AAAACTAAAAAGCACGCTTCCATAGAAAACCAAACTAAAAAGTAGAAAATAATGGGAAAAAAGCGTGGGGTGCCTGATCAATAAAAAAACTTTTAACAAAAAAAAAACAACCGACTTCCTTAAAAAAACACTACAAAGTCAAAAATAACTTTAATTTCGAAAGTTGGTGGTGTCTAAGGATCTGTGTTTAAGGATTTTTGCCACCGACTTCCGAAATTAAAGTTATTTTTGACTTTGTAGTGTTTTTTAAGGAGGTCGGTTGTTTTTTTTTTTTTTGTTAAAAGTTTTTATTTTTATTTTTAACTTTTTAGTGATGATTGATACCCCGCACTAATCTAATCGCGTTATTCGTTCATTTGTCGCGCAAATACTTAATGCAAATTTAAGACTTAGGTATATGGTTTTCACATGGACCCCATTGTCGGAATGGAACCAAATTAAAATGGGACCATTCGGGAAGCACCAGCTTTCAAATAAAAAGGAATAATCAAAATCGGTTCACCCAGTCAAAAGTTAAGAGGTAACAAACATAAAAAAATAATTTAAAAAAATACAGACGAATTGATAACCTCCTCCTTTTTTTGAAGTCGGTTAAAAAATACCTTAAAAAGCACCCCACGCCTTTATCCCATTATTTTCTACTTTTTAGTTTGGTTTTCTATGGAAGCGTGTTTTTTTTTAAACTATTATTTTTTAAATTTATTTTATGCGAGTGAAAAATCATCAAATGACGTCTCCCGCTCTGGGCGGAGCGGGAGGGCGTGTCAGACTTTTATTGACTAAAACCCACCCGTGATCTTTCAGTTGCATGAGCCAGGGCCACGGTAACTCTTTCGAACAAATCTACGACGAATAAGTGTTCACGGTACGCGAAGCCTACTTTTTAGCTCATGTTTATGTGCTTCATACTTAAGTTCAAATAAAGGGATACAGCAGTTTATGAAATCATGAATTGAATCTCGAAGTAATGCAATATTGTTTGTGTTCACTCATGAGTTGTGATTGTAGGGATTAATATCCTTAGTGCAGCGAGGGATCCAAGCTTTTCCAAGAATAAATAAGAGTTAAAAAAAAAACTAAAAACATTTTTTCAAAAAAATAACAACGAACTTAAAACTAAAAGAACTAAAAATAACTTTAATTTCGCAAGTCGGTGTCTTAGGATCTGTACTTAGTTATTTAAGTTTTTTACCACCGATTTCCGAAATTAAAGTTATTTTTCACATCTAAAAAATAACAACTGACTTCCCTTAAAAGACTTGGTACAATTTTTAGGGAAGTCTGTTCTTATTTTTGAGACGGAGGAGGTTCTCAATTCAACGCGTAGGTATATTTTTATTTTTTATGTATGACCATGCATAATTTTTTACATAGTAGTTCGATTGTGATAATTCTTTTTTTATTGGAAAGTATTTTATACCCCGAAGGTGGTCCCATATAAATTTGGAAAACAAAATCGAACTCTAAGGGTCGGAAAACGATTGTCGCAACCCAGTGCTGGGCACGCCACAGTTGGGGCGGTAAGTCCCCTCTTTGAGGAGTGGATAGAGAGGCGTCACGGCGTCCTCACCTGGGTGCTTCGGTGGGTTCCTGTTCAGGATAAAGCGGGAGGATACGTCCGGGTGTTTCCATTGCGAGGATCGTCTGGAGGACACGGTGGAGCATACGGTGGAGGTGTGCCCTGCCTGGGCGGAGCACCACCGTGTCCTCGTGGAGGCCATTGGCGGCGGCGACCGCTCGCGTCCGGCCCTGGTGCGAGTCATGGTACGGAGCGAGAGGGAATGGGATGCCGTCACCTCCTTCTGCGAAGCAGTAATGCTCGCGAAGGAGGAGGTGAAGCGCGTGAGGGAGAGGCAGTCTCTGCGCCCTCACGTCCCTAGCCGCCGCAGGAGGAGACGCCCCGGGCGTCGGGAGTCCAAGAAATGTCAGCAAAACTGACGGAGTCCCATAGGACTGATGCCTGCCAGGGTCGTGAGATTTGTTTCAAAGAGTTACCGTGGCCCTGGCATATAGGCAACTGAAGGAACACGGGTGGGTTTTAGTCAGTAAAAGTCTGACACGCCCTTCGCTCCGCCCAGAGCGGGAGACGTTATTCGATGACTTCCCACCCACAAAAAAAAAGGCCGAACCGATGAAGGTTTGCAAATACAAAGAGATGTTTCGTGGAAATATAAGCTAGTCTAGCCTAGCTTAGCTTCATCCTGGCAGATGCATTTCCGAGCCGGGGTGATAAAGAGCATTTTCATCTTCAATATAGAAATCCAACACTTCCGCTACACAGTAAAAAAAAAAAAGTGGAGAAAGAAAAAAATACGTGTGCGACTACGTGCGTGCGTAGGTAGATTTCTAATGTCGCCGCATTATCTCTCACAATCAGTATTACTAATTTAATAAATAGACAAATTTTCATACAAAGCAGTAATAAATTAGTGTAAATAATATGTATTATGGTTATCTATAATTATAATATTCTAATTGGGTTGCTTGGTTGTAAAATTTTGCGTTAATTCCGGTAGATGCTACGATTCTTAAAAAAAAGTGTTACCTTACACTATTGATATGATGATTACCTACCTTTAATTAAGATACCTAAAGATGACATTAGTGACTTAGAACATTAGATAACTAAAGCCTAAAGTCATTTAACACTTCATTGATTCATTGATTGGCAATAGCGGCATTTGCTTTTCGACATTCATGTGGATCATCAACATCCTGCAGGAAGTTAAACTTCGTATATAAGCACGTTCGCATACTTAGCATTATCCTTACAAACTTCGTTTCTGACTATCAAAAAATGTAGACGTAACCCTAGGTGCTTCTATACAGGGTGGCATAAACTTTTCTATGGAACAGCAGATTTTGTTTTTTCAATAACCGACGAAAAATTTTTACGGTGTTGTTCTAGAATCATGGACATGTTTATAGTTTGTGCGTCGATGTCTCTGCCATTCTGTATAGGTATTACGTACATATTGCAGTATGTGTTTGAATAAAAAAATGTATTGAAAAAGCTGTAAATTTGTCTTTACAGCTTTTTGTAATCATTGTATTGTGGTACGTAAATATTAGTACTTACCGACATAATTTCGTTCCTCAACAATTATTGACGTCAATGTATCGGTTGGTTGATAATGCAGTTGTGAAGATTAGTAATATTACGACGATTTTGCCAAAACCAGTAAAAATCAAACCATGAGAACTAAAAGACATTTATGCTCTCTAAAAAACAAATGCCGTGTTATGAGTTGAGCGACGAGTTGCGCATGCGCATAGAGTATTTTTAGCTGAAACAGAACGCTGGGCTGTATCGCTGTATGTATAGATGTTAAATTAGACTGATGTCATATATCATATACCTACGTATCACGCGTTTCAGTCACTTGCCCAGCTGGTGTTAATGTTGTGATAGGTTAGACGAAATTATGAGGACTATCTCATAATTTCGTCTAAACCAGACAAAGACATGTAAAGAAGATGATTTAGGTAGTAAACTAAACACTCCTTGAGAAAGAATATGTTATTAAGGATCCGTACCCAAAGGGTAAAACGAGACCCTATTACTAAGACTCCGCTGTCCGTCCTTCCGTCCGTGTGTCACCAGGCTGTATCTCATGAACCGTGATAGAGAGTTGTAATTTTGGCATAATATGATGTATTTCTTTTACCACTATGACAACAAATTAATAGTAATATTTTTTTCAACTTCAAGTATTAATATTTAAGGGGGCTCCCATCTGCCAGGGTCGCGAGATTGTTCGAAAGAGATACCGTGACCCTGGCACATGGGCAACTGAAGGAACACGGGTGGGTTTCAGTCAGTAAAAGTCTGACACGCCCTCCCTCTCTGCCCAGAGCGGGAGAAGTCATTGGATGATTTCTCATCCAAAAAAAAAACCGGCCAAGTGCGAGTCGGACTCGCGCACCGAGGGTTCCGAACAAACCTGTAGGTATTCTTGGTTTATGTTATGAAAATAAATGTTTATTTTTTAATTTTTATTATTCAGTTGATAGAATGACAGGTAAATTGCGGTTTACGATTTATGACGTTTTAAAAAAAAACTATTTACCCGATCTCGTTCAAACCAATTTTCGGTGGTAGTTTACGTGGTAATGTACATCATATATTTTTTTTAGTTTTATCATTCTCTTATTTTAGAAGTTACGGGGGGGGGGGTGGACACATACACATTTTACCACTTTGGAAGTGTCTCTCGCGCAAACTATTCAGTTTAGAAAAAAATGGTATTAGAAACCTCAATACCATTTTTGAAGACCTATTCATAGATATCCCACATGTATGGGATCAATGAAAAAAAAAAAATTGAGTTTCAGTTCTAAGTATGGGGAACCCCAAAATTTATTGTTTTTTTTTCTATTTTAGTGTAAAAATCTAAATGCGGTTCACAAAATACATCTACTTACCAAGTTTCAACAACATAACTCTTATAGTTTCGGAGAAAAGTGGCTGTGACATACACGGATAGACAGACAGACAGACAGACAGACATGACGAATCTATAAGGGTTCCGTTTTTTGCCATTTGGCAACGGAACCCTAAAAAGGGGTCTTCCATACAACAAACGTAACTTTTTTGCTCGTTTTTGCTCAATATTGATAACGGCAACAGGTAGACGCTTGAAATATAGTAGAATATTTAGTTATATTATATTCACTTTAAAAATAAATAATTAAATTGAAATAAAACAAATATTTAAGGGGGGCAAAAAACTTGATTTGTAGCCAATACTGGTACGGAACCCTTTGTGCACGAGTCCGACTCGGCCGGTTTTTTTGGAACGCTGCGACTGCATCTAAACTGCTGTGTTTGAGGTGGCACGGGTAGCTCTGAGAGTTTGGGTCCAATGACGGACGGAGTTCACCAACACAACCTATCTACATACGAGACGAATCATAAATAACTATCAATCTAAGTATTGAAACAACCGGTCAAGAGCGAGTCGGACTCGCGCACCGAGGGTATCGTACTATCATATTTTAGTATTGCAGTTTTAGGCCAGCGCCATTTTTGGCTGATTTCTTAAAAAGTATGCTATTTATATTTTTCACATAAACTTCTATCACATACAATAATTTCAGATTTTTCTCTGTGCAAATTGTATACGATAACGGTACAAATTAGGGTACGGTTTTTTTTTTAATTTTTCGTCAAAAGTCGAAAACAATGCGGCCTCAAAAAAGAAAAATGTTTTAAAATGTGCAAATAGCGCTCTTTTATATGATACCCCACATGCCATAGTAGCCCTACTTAGAATTTGTAAGACCACTGTTCAGTACATGTTGCAAAAAAAAAACATATTTTTATTTCTTTATTATTTGCAAAATTGTTGGCAAAACGACATCTAAAACTATGCCAAACAAGTTGATAGCATTACCGGTTCTTGTGATATCCAGCTGTGACAGACAGACGGACAGACAGACTGAGTCTCAACATAAGGGATACTAACCATTTTGATAAGAAACCCTAAAAACTAAACCATGCTTAATATGCAAGATGTTTCTCTGTGCATTCGTTATGGTGAGGCATTCCATAAATAATTGAATGGTCAAATGAACTTACCTTCCTATTAGTGAAGTTCGGCGGTATACAGGATACGTTTTTGACCAGTGCGCAAATTTTAACAAATTAAACTTAAACGAGTTATAATAACCATGCAATTTCAATTTTGATATAATTTTAGTACACAAAAAATTTACTTATCGTTAACAAAAGATGTTTGTTTTGAAACTGGTTTGTATGGTAACTTGCGCGCGGCGCCGGCTCGGCTGCGAAGGTGAACGACCGAGCGTAGCAACTAGTAGCTACCAGCTGATCGATCGGTCAAAATTCTAAGAAGTTCGAAGTATCTGCGCCACCCGCGGTTACTGACCTATTCCTATTGTCGATATCATATTACGAAATATGTAGGGTGTCCACAGTTTACTGATTAAAGGTCGGATAAAAATTAAAAAAAAAGTATTGAAATAAAGTTGTAATGTGGATCACATTTCAACTATTTTTTCAATACTTTTTTTTACTACTGATACTGAACAACCAAAAAAAAATTAGCACACTGGTTAAAAAAAAATCCTGTATAAAACTTAACTACTGAAAAATCACGCTCTAATAAGTATTAAACAAGAAAATATTCTCATCTGAAGGCCATGGTCGTGGGGATGATACTTAGACTTAGTTCACATTAGGTCGGCCCGACAGTTTTACCGTTTACCGGCTGTCGGGTGTTGCTGTTCACCAGAGATGTTGCGGATGCAAATTTTTTCACATTATTGCGGATGCGGATGCGTATATATAAAGTGTTAAAAAATTAACTGCAAGAAAAGTAAGAACTTGTTTAGTATTACAAATAAAAAATATTGGCGAAAAAAGATTTCAAAATAACAACCCGTTTCAGAGATTTGCAATATTTTCACTTCGCACAAAATTATTGAATATGCGCACTGTACACCGCATGCGCAAGGCGCCGGCGGCCTACGACATCGCGGCCGCCTCGCCGCACGCGTGAGTCATTCACCCCTGCGACACGAATCGACGGCGCAAATTCGTAATCAACTGATTCTAATTTTCCCATCTCATTTCACAGACTTTGGACTGGCAAATTATCGAACTACTTACAAATAGCATATTTTAACTGTTTAAATTAAGTTAGCCCAATAACCTGGTATGTTTAAACAATTTCAATCAACCTATTTACAATAATTTAAAAATTATTTACAATTAATGGTCTTAATTTTACCTTATTTACAAAAGGTGCTGGAAGTGTTCACCGTTTTGTCTAATGCATAAGTTAGTACGACGTATTACGTTTCCTTGCACTGCGATTAATGTGTCTCTGTCACTTTTAATTAAATCAAATGCACTAATTATACGAGTTTTTAGTTCGTCCACGATTTGAATGTTGTTGCCACTATGTCCATACACAGTCGTTGAAGTATTCCAGCACTCAATCTTCAATGTCACCGGAGAGTCGTGGCCTACTATTGCTTGATGAGGACGAAGCTGACTAAGCGCTGGTTGACTCCTAGGATTGTTTGGACAGCAGGCACTCGTCGTTGCTCACCATACAGTTCACGGTAACGGTTACGTGCCGCAGCTAAACTTTCACCAGTCATAATGTAGCACACTACCATATCTAAGTACTCTCGATTGGAATACGTAAACGGCATTATTAAAAGTATTCGCGAAACTGCGCGAACGCACGTATTTGCCGTAAATGACACAGGGAATCACACCCGTATCGCGCGACGGATATCGGACGACTAAACGGATCGGGAAAGGGTAGCGAGAGGTGCGGGAAGAGTAGCGGGCGGCGGGGGAACCGCTAGCGAGTCGCTCGCGCGCGGTACGATGGCCGCAAGCGCAGCCCTACGTACAGCGCACAAAAAATATTTTAATAAATTGTTTTAGTTATGTGAAAATACTAAAATGCTCAAAAAAAATAAAAAAAAATATGATGTGTTCGTTTTTCGATGCCGTGGACGAAATTCTTGCAGTTAATTTTTTAACACTTTATATAAAGGCTCACATCCGCGGATGCGGATGCGGATGCGGATCTTAAGGTTTATTGTAAGAAACTATGTGAGTGGAAAAATAAAATAATAAGCGAGTAATTATTAATATTTTAAGGATTATACCTACAAAGAATATACCTACAATAAATATACCTACAAAGAATATACCTACAAAGAATATACCTACAGTAAATATACCTACAAAGAATATACCTACAAAGAATATACCTAAAAAGAATATACCTACAAAGAATATACCTACAAAGAATATACCTACAAAGACTATACCTACAAAGAATATACCTACAAAGAATATACCTACAAAGAACATACCTACAAAGAATATACCTACAAAGAATATACCTACATTTACGATTACTCCGAAAAATAATAGTCTTAGAATAAAAATCTATGTGGCAACGTACAATGTCAGATCCTTATCTTCATACGAACGACTGATCGAACTGCAGGAAGCCTTAACAGGGGTGAAGTACGATATCATTGGCATATGGCCACTGATGTCGTACTTAGGAGGGATTTGGGCCAACGCGTCTGCTAGCGCACGTTGTTTTTGTTTCATTCTCTCGGTTTTTAATTGCTAATCCCAGTAAAGAGTGCATTACTATACCTTAAAGTTATACCAATACAAAGCTGAACTCAAGTGTTATTAAACAGTGCCAGTGAACTCGAAATATAACTGCAATTCCAGGAGTAACAACAGTTTTTAAATTGGTGCAAAAAATAAACTTTGAACGGTTGGACCGGTACGGGTGAGTCACCGCGCGAGCGCCGAACGACTATATCACACTACCTACATCTGTCTCAGTCACTCCATCGCAATACGGGCCGCAGCTGCACTGCTCACCAGGGCTTTGAATAACGTTAAAAATTTGGTATCGTTACTTTCATCGGACGACGTTAACGGTATTTTTAGAGGTAACGTTATGCTATGTAACGATACTTCGCATACGTTTTACCGGTAAACTGACTTAACGTTATCAAAGATTTTACCGGTAAATGTAATGTTACCATAGCCCAGGGTTTGATAACGTTACCAAATGCATACGAAAAGTACCGTTAAATAACGTTATTTTCTTTCATCTCTTTCTTTCGTCTACATTCATGCAGTACTGGTTTAGTTGATCACGTTGGTATTCAAATCAAAAACACTTGCGCTGCGCAACATTTTCGGAATTACGTACATTATTTTACTATATTAAAATGTCAAAAAGGATACGGAATTTAGCTCCAGAAACCGAAACGGACACGGAAGAATATTTTCGCCGTCATTGTTATGATAATAGTGGATATGATTCGGGATCCTGATGTAAATTAATCCTATACCTACCTAAATTTTTTTAACCTTCGATTGCATGACATACGTCATATATTTTTCGCTCATATATATCATATGTTTAATATTTGTGGCTTTGAGGTCTAGTTAATGGGCGGCAGTAAGGAGGTAATACTTTTCGAGCGTTTGTGGGTTTATGGCTTATGATACACATGAGCAATTGTTATTTAGTAGTAGTTAGTTAGTTTAGTAGGAAGTAGAAGAGCAAACAATGTTCAGGGTGCTGATGTAAAGAGCACGTGGACGAAGGGATTAAAACTTTCAATGACACAGTATGTATAATATAGTAGGTAAATAAATGAACCAAATCAGGTAGTAATGGGCCAGGGTTTAATGAATAAATAAAGAAGAATATAGGGAAATGTAGCATCAAATTGAAAAGTTATGAGACTTCGTATATCGATTTATTAAAAACAAGTTTTAGTATAACTTAAAATACATAACTTGTTATTGAAATGGTTTATGATTAATAGACAGATTTAATGCTTACATTTTTTTTCTAATTTGGTCACATTTCAAACAATTTTAATGCTGATTTATAAGATACATCATATTCAAGTACCTACACATACAGGTTGAATTTTTTATCACATCAAAATTTAAGTCATTGTGGAAGCACTGTTGTTAAATTACTTTGACAAATCCACACTAATATTATAAATGCGAAAGTAACTCTGTCTGTCTGTCTGTCTGTCTGTCTGTCTGTCTGTCTGTCTGTCTGTCTCGCTTTCCTGCTAAAACTACTGAACCGATTTAAATGAAATTTGGTACACAGATAGTTTAGAGCCTGAGAAAGGACATAGGCTACTTTTTATCCCGGTAATATGTTCCCGCGGGATAATTTCCGACCTCCACGCGGGCGAAGCCGCTGGCAAAAGCTAGTAAAATATAAATTAAAAAATGACAAAGTAATTTTATTTTAATCAAATAGATCTTGATTAGAGCTGTGGTAGCCCAGTGGTAACGGTTTATGCTATGCTAGATCTTGATTCATCATCATCATCATCTCAGCCGCAAGACGTCCACTGCTGGACATAGGCCTTCCCCTATTTCGGGGACTTTGCCATAATCGCCACGCTTGGCAAGCGGGTTGGCGATCGCAGTATGGTGGTAAAATGCATAGAGAACGCTGCTGCCCATTCTCCAGTAAATCCCTTTGTCGCCTTTTACGACACCCACGGGAAGAAATGGGGTGATGCTATTCTTTATGTCCGATCTTGATTATTCGTATAAATTATATTACTTAAGAGAATCCTTTTCGAGGTACATTTTCATACAACCAACCGCTCATACGTGATTATGATGTTATTACAAATTTTTACCCGACAACAGCAAAGGCAAATGAGGGTTATGATTTTAACAGGCTATGTATGTGTGTAAGTTCATATGTTCCCTCATAGCCCCTAAGCTTCTTATCATAACTCGACACATGAGGTATACATAGAACTGTTTTAATGGTCCGCTGAACATAGGCTATGTGACGTGTCACAAAACTCAATATTGTGTTAAAAAAAAACATAAGATAAATACACCTGAGGAGTGGATAGAGAGACGTCACGGCGTCCTCACCTTCCGCCTGACGCAGGTTCTCACCGGGCATGGGTTTTTTTTTTTCTGGATCGGAAATCATCAAATGACTTCTCCCGCTCTGGGCGGAGCGGGAGGGCGTGTCAGACTTTTACTGAGTAAAACCCACCCGTGTTCCATCAGTTGCCCATGTGCCAGGGTCACGCTATCTCTTTCGAACAATCACGCGACCCCGGCAGGCATCGGTCCTAGTAGACCCCTACACTGCTGCTGACATCTCTTTGAGGCGCGCGTGGAACACTACGCGCCGTCGACCCGAGCTTGGTCCTTACCGGACCGCAACCGCAAGCTCGCGCCTACGGTGGCCGGGAGTCCACTATCGACTCCCGACGCCCGGGGCGTCTCCTCCTGTGGCGGCTAGGGACGTACTGGGCATGGGTGCTTCGGTGGGTTCCTGTTCAGGATAAAGCGGGAGGAAACGCCCGGGTGCTACCATTGTGAGGACCGTCTAGAGGACAGGGTGGAGCATACGGTGGAATTGTGCCCTGCCTGGGCGGAGCACCGCCGTGACCTCGTGGAGGCGATCGGCGGCGGCGACCGCTCGCGTCCTGCCCTGGTGCGAACCGTGTTACGGAGCGAGAGGGTATGGGAAGCCGTCACCTCCTTCTGCGAAGCAGTAACGCTCGCGCAGGAGGAGGCGGGGCGCGTGAGGGAGTGGCAGTCTCTGCGCCCTCACGTCCCTAGCTGCCGCAGGAGGAGACGCCCCGGGCGTCAATAGTGGATTGCGGACTCCCGGCCACCGTAGGCGCGGGCTTGCGGGTGGCAAGCAATGGGTAGCTCACCGCCCGGTAAGGACCAGGCCCGTGTCGACGGCGCATAGTGTTTCACTCGCGCTTCAAAGAGATGTCAGTAGCGTTGAAGGGGTCTGCTAGGTCCGATGCCTGCCAGGGTCTCGAAATTGTTCAAACGAGATACCGTGACCCTGGCATATGGATAAATGAAGGAACACGGTTGGTTTTTAGTCAGTAAAAGTCTGGCACACCTTCCCGCTCCGCCCAGAGCGGGCGAAGTCATTTGATGATTTCCCATCCCGAAAAAAAAGGATAAATACACCGTGTTTGGTATTATTTGAAAGTGCTTCACTTGGACATTTCCAAAATATTGCTCAAATTTAAAGTAACACTCACTAGCGGACAATAACACCAAAATAGTTTAAATAATAGAAAGTAACAAAACTAAAACCCGACTACGACAAAAAAGAACGACGCTGAAAAGTATGTTTATTTCAGCATCCAGAAAATTTTGTTTCATACTTTTTCAGCGTCGTTTTTTTTTTCTCTAGATGTTTTGGGTACACAGCTATCTTGTGGATATTATCTAGGCTTCTGTAGAAATTAAAACAAAAATTTGTTTAAAACTAATCTAGTAAATAGCTCTGAAAATCTGTTATTTTACGTGAACTTTGACCCTCCATAATGTACTCATATATGAAATATATTAAAAGTACATCAATAATAGGGTTCACCATTGTTTCACCAAAACTCAATTGACAAATTTTTTGTTAACAACCAACGTTTTGTATACTATTTATTTCACAAACGATTCGTTCTGCAAATGTTTCATTTTACTAACTCTCGCTTTACAAAATTTTATTTATAAAGAGGAAGGCCTGTGTAGTGTTGGGATTTTATCCGGATAAATACTCAAAATGGATAAATACTCGATAAATATCCGTTTTTACTGAGTATTTATCCAAAACAGTGGATAAATACTATTTTATGTTTTCGTAACATAAGTTTTGTCATTTTACTAACAAAAGGATTAAAATTAATGAAAAATAGACAATGCAGATTGGTATTGTACCTTATTAATCATTTTAACAATTACAAAACGCCGATATTGACAATAATTCCATTCAATTATGAATACAGTTAGTAACCTCTGTCAAAGTTAGATAAAATTATACATTTGTTAATTGGTTTTTCACATACATACATGAACTCATGCCTTTTTCCCATGATGTAATTATTTACCACAAGTAAAGCACCTGCCTGAGTGCGAACTCACGACCTACAAGTTGTAAGTCGGAGCTGATACCACCGGGCCACCACTGCTATCGCCAATATGAAAGGCATGTCAGACTTTTACTGACTAAAACCCACCTGTGTTCCCTTAGTTGCCTGTGCCAGGGTACCTCTTTTAAACAGATCCGCAACCCTGGCAGGCATCGGTCCTCGCGGATCCCTTCAATATGTAATGACATCTCTTAGAGACGCACGTGGAACACAATGCGCCGTCGACATGGGCCTGATCTTTACCGTGGCGAGCAATGGGTGGCTCGCCGCCCGCAAGCCCGTGCCCACGGTGGCCGAGAGTCCACAATGAACTCCCGACGCCCGGGGCATCTCCTCCTACGGTGGCTAGGGACATGAGGGTGCACAGACTGCCTCTCCCTAACGAGCTCCACCTCCTCCTTCGCAAGCTTTACTTCTTCGCAGAAGGAGGTGACAGCTTCTTATGTCCTCTCGTTTCATACCATGGCCTGCACCAGGGCCGGACGCGAGAGATCGCCGCCGCCAATCGCCTCTACAAGGATACGGCGTTGCTCCGCCCAAGCAGTGCAAACCTCCACACTATGGTCCACCGTATCTTCCAGGCGATCTACACAGTGGTAAAATTCACTGAAACCTGCTTTTAGATTTTCTCAAATCCAATGACTCATTATCAGTATTTGTCTGTAAATATAACACATTTTGTGTTGATTTCATATCCTTAAATATTATAAACACTAGAAGGGCATTGCATTTGTTGGACTCTTGTTGAAAGACAGGTTCTGTTATGGGTTCAAAAACAGATATGCATTGATATACCTAATCCCAAAAGTTATCATCAAGCAAAGGTGCTTGTAGCATTTGACTTGACGATATATTTTTCTTTTGCGTACGCTGAGAGAGCGGCTTTTCTATTTTTCATACTCGTGTGTGTGTGTGAACTAGTGATCATAGATAGCTGCCCTATCTTGTGTAGCATGGCAGGTTTAACTTTTCTCCCGTTACCTTTTGTTTTACGATTTGTTGTAGCTTCGATCGTAGTTTTTGGGTTTAGTTCTTGTGATTTTTTGACTGTCTTATAAATCGATGAACGTTGGCTGCACGCACGGAAAAGCATGTCTCATTGTCACGTTCCGCCTGAACCAAGCGTGTAAGCGAGAGAGAGGCACGATTGGCCTTAACGTTCGACTTGTGAAATATCTCTCTCTTCCACTTCATCGGCCAATACGTCCGAGTAAAAGAGACTTAGACATTATCACGTAAAATTATCGTCCGTATACCGACTTTACAGACAGCCAATTGTTTTTTATTAAAGATTTTATAATATCTGCATAGTTTATAAATTTTTGAAACTACCGCATTTCAGTGGACCATGAGCCACCAAATTACTAGTGGGTGCTACGCAGTTTAAAGGCTCAACACCATTAACTAATTGAAAAGCCCTTTGCATGTTTATAGCGTTGGCAAACAACAACAACAAACTTGTCTTCGCCGCATTTTTCTTGACTTTTAGAAGACCTTCACAGAGATAATCAATTATATGGCTATTCTCTACACTCTCAACAAAGAAAGATTCTAAATTTGTATCTAAAGAGCATGCTCTATTAGAGACGTTTGGGCTTCTGACACAATTACAGCCTGGCAATTGATATTAGAACTAAATAATGTAATAACGTAGTATTTTGAAAAGCCTAAATAACAATAAAAGTCATTAACATTTTAAAATAATCATCAGATGCGCAAAAAAGATATTTATCCATCATTTTGAGTATTTATCCGATAAAAATGAGTAAAAACGAGTATTTATCCGTTTCGGATAAAAACTCGAGTATTTATCCTGCGAGTATTTATCCACTGCCCATCACTACCTGTGTTACAATAGTGTCACAACTAACAAAACCTAATTACCTTAAGGTCTAATGAACTAACTTATACATATAAATATGTACAAACGGGTAAGTATAAAAATAACTAATTGAGCATCAAAAAACTCATCCACATCGCTGTTAACGGGAACAGTGTACAAAACGTTAGCAGCATTGCCACGTTGAATAGAAATGATGATTGATTCATTGTCCTAAGAAAAGCCCAGCCCTCTGGTCACGTGAAGAGTCGACCAGCTGTTTGCTGATATCCTGAAACACTCGATGAGCACTCGGACCATGGTCCTAATCTTTCAACCACAAACGGCTCAAAATATAACTTCCGATAAGGTTGTTATATTTACGCCGTTTAAGGTTTTGAGTCATTTTATATTTTTTTCTTTTTAATTGACCGTGTTTTGCATAATTTTAATAAACAACCTCCTTAAACCTATTATTGCACTGATAATTTTATTGAACTACTCCCTCCTCTCATTGTCTTTCTATTGTGTCTCTAAGTACGGTATTCGAAAGATTAAACCAATTTTTTGTTGTATGATGATTAGCGAACCATGTTTTTGCCAATCGTTGGTTGTGAAATAAAAATTTGATCAAAATTGAAAAATTAAATCCTCCAGAGAGATAGCGGGCAGCAGCGTCATCGCTGCAAAAAGATTGGCTCTGCGGTCACCAACCCGCATGCCCAGTGTGGTGACTACGTGCATAAATCCTCCCAAATGAAGAAGTTGCGAAAACAACGGCCCCCAGTTCCCAGTGATCCCGCTATTTCTGGTCAAGATAGCGGTTACGGTAACGGCGGGACGGCAAGTGCAAAGAATCTCCTGGTTACGGCAGGCTACCAACCATGACTACATCTGGCTACGTATAACGGACGTTAAATGAGACTGGACCTTGCCGAACTGAGGTAGAGTTAGGGCGCATTAACTGGCTATATGCCAGTTAAGCTAAGCTAGGGTTATCCGAAGTCCGAAGACAGGGGGAGGATACGATAACTCTGGAGTCAGGCCACCTACTTCACTTCCACGAAGGTGATCAGTTCTCCCAAGGCGGTGTCGGCTTCCTGATCAACAAGGAACTCACTAGCAGCGTTGTAGAAATCAGTGGTGTGTCGACACGGGTAGCGTACGTTGTACAAAAACTCACGGACAGGTACTACCTGAAAGTGATACAGGTATATACGTCGACTTCGACATGCACTGACGACATGTCGAAGTCGACTGGACAGGGTATCAATGTGAATGACGATTACATCTCACACCTTCGCTTTGCCGATGACACCGTCGTAATGGGAGAGACGCTGGAACAGTTGGACCAGATGCTGCACAGCCTGTATGGGGCATCCCGGCGGGTAGGCCTCGGCATGAATTTGGACAAGACGAAAGTCATGTTCAACTCGCACGTCTTGCCGACTCCAATCCACATCGAGCTTTCGCTTCTCGAAGTTTTGAAGGAGTATGTCTACTTAGGGCAAGTCATCCAGCTGGGTAGACACAACTTTGAGAAGGAAGCCGACAGGAGGATCCAGTTGGGTTGGGCAGTGTTTGAGAAACTTCGTCAAGTCTTCTCGTCGCCTATCCCATAATGTCTGAAGACTAAGGTCTTCAACCAGTGCGTCCTGCCCGAATGACATACGGTGCCGAAACATGGGCACTGACAGTTGGGCAAGTCCACAATTTCAAGATCGCTCAGCGCGCTATGGAGCGGGCTATGCTCGGAGTTTCTTTGAAGGATAAAATCTGAAATGAAATTATCCGGAAAAGAACTGGAGTTACCGACGTAGTTCGTAGAGTAAGCAAACTGAAGTGGCAGTGGGCTGGCCATGTCTGTCGAAGGACCTATGGGCGATGGAGCAAACGAGTCCTGGAGTGGAGCCCGCGTGTCGGCAATCGTAGCGTGCAATGCCCCTCAGCTAGGTAGACCGCAAACTGGATGCGGATGGCGGAGGACAGGGTGTTGTGGCACAATATGGAAGAGGCCTATATTCAGCAGTGGACTGCGATAGGCTGAGTTGATTGAGGTAGGTACTTACATAACGCCGGAAATTCAATTGTTTTTTGTTTCTAAAAAAAAAAACTTGAGAGGTGTCAAGGGACACCCGGATGAAACGAAGTTCCTTTCGATTAATTAGTGAAGGATTTGTATTTTTTTTTTTTAAATTTATGATTATATTTTTTTATTATTAACAAATATAATCCACACTAATATTATAAATACAAAAGTAACTCTGTCTGTCTGTCTGTCTGTCTGTCTGTCTGTCTGTCTGTCTCGCTTTCCTGCGAAAACTACTGAACCGATTTAAATGAAATTTGGTACACAAATAGTTTAGAGCCTGAGAAAGGACATAGGCTACTTTTTATCCCGGTAGTATGTTCCCGCGGGATAATTTCCGACCTCCACGCGGGCGAAGCCGCTGGCAAAAGCTAGTGTAATATAAACTTAATCAGTAGGCTCAATTTTAGTAATAATTGGCTTGTGGTAACTGAAGTAGGAAACATATGTTTGGGATTCTATTTTATTTAAATGTCTTGAAAAAACTGCATCGATGGTAGAAATGTTTTTTTATTATTTATTATGTACAAAAACCTGTACACACTCAACAAAAATAATCATCGCGACACCACACTGTTCAATGCGAAATAGAAAGACGAAACCAAAATAACTGGCTTGCTTTCTATGCACAGAACAAAGAATATTTCCATGAGAGAGAGAGAGAGAGACAGACGGAGAAACACGCGCACGCCGCACGGCTTACAACTATAGCAAAAAGTGTCGTTACAACTTCTGGTCTTAATTTTTTCCATCTAGCCCCCTTACGCAACGCGCGATAAGGAACTTCGTTCCAAAAACCATAAAAATCATCTGAGACCTAAGTAAATATTTCATTTCAATAAGTATAATAAACTAATAATTCCTACTAAAACTGTAATAGGTACCTAGCCTCAATATTTCTCCACATTCGTTTACTAAACACCTAGAAGTCTTCATATTTCCGTCTATTTCGAAGTAACGATATGTATTCTGCTTCTTGTGCCTCATTTTTAACCGACTTCAAAAAAGGAGGAGATTATGAACTCGACTGTTTTTTTTGTATTATTTTTTTATTTTTTTACCTCATTACTTTTGACTAGGTGAACCGATTTTGATGACACTTTTTAGTTGAAAGTTGGTGCTTTCTGTGTGGTCCCATTTTAATTTGGTTTTATTCGGACAACGGGATCCATGTGAAAACCATATAAGTCCTAAATTTGCATTAAGTATTTAGCGACAAATGAACGAATAATGAATATTGCGATTAGATTAGAGCGGGGTATCTACTATAACCAAAAAGTTAAGAATAAGAACTTCGTTCCAAAAACTTTTTACAAAAAATAACAACCGACTTCCTAAAAAAAAAAACACTACAAAGTGAAAAATAATTTTAATTTCGGAAGTCGGTGGCAAAAAAAAACCTTAAATACAGATCCTAAGACACATAAAAAGTTTTTATTTTTAACTTTTTAGTTATGGTAGATACCCTGTGCACTAATCTAATCGCAATATTCATTCATTTATCGCGCAAATACTTAATGCAAATTTAAGACTTATATGGTTTTCACATGGTTCCCATTGTCCGAATAGAACCAAATTAAAATGGGTCCATACGGAAAGCACCAGCTTTCAAATAAGAAAAGAATCATCAAAATTGGTTCACCCAGTCAAAAGTTATGAGGTAACAAATATAAAAATAAAAAATTGATTACTTCCTCCTTTTTTTGAAGTCGGTTAAAAACCTTAAATACAGATCCTAAGACACCGACTTCCGAAATTAAAGTTATTTTTCACTTTGTAGTGTTTCTTTTTTTATCATTTTAAAGATAATAATATTCGTTTTATTTTTATTAAGGAATCAAAATTACTGAGACTAAATCCGTTACCTACCGCATACCTCGTTTGTGAAACCGTACTGCGTATTTACATTTTAGTTGCAACTAGCTTGCATTGTTTGATTGGCGATGTTGCCGTTCCGTAGAGCGTCGCCGCCGCCCGTGTCGCGCCGCCGCCGCTTAGGTTGCGCGGGCTGACAACAACGCATTAAGTAACGATAAAAGTATCGATACTTGGAACGTTAACTGGTAACGTTATTTTATAGTATCGATACCAAAGTATCGTTACCCGTGTTACCGTTAAAATGTTAACTTTATGAAAATAACGTTACTTAACGATACTTATTGTGTGAATTTGGTATCGTTACCAAGCCCTGCTGCTCACACACTCACTACGCGCCCACCTGACACACGCTCGTTTGCAAATCAAGTTTTTTTTGTATTATAAACTTGTAAACAACGCACTATGAATACTCTGTGCGAAGCTTGTAAGCAGGACATTACGACGGATAGACTCATTAAATGCTCTAACTGCGAAGCTAACTATCACAAAATATGTGTTAATGCAACTTTTATCGATAGTCACAAGCAAATTGATATATGGGTTTGTCCTACTTGCCGGGCTAAGACACCTCGTACAGATAACAGCAACACTCCCACTTGTCAAGCAACTACGAGCGCCGAGCTCGACGTCTCTAACATAAATACCCTATCGCGCGGACACAAGCGCATGGCTGTTGGATCTCCCACCAGAGATGACCCCGACAACTCAGTTTCATATGCTGACCTTGTCTCTGAAATAAGGCTTATGCGCTCGGACATGGATGAAGTCAAACTGTCACTGGAATCATTGTCTTGACAGCTATGAAGTAAGAATTAAATCGCTCGAACAAAGGAATTCGCAAATTGTCATTTTGAGTGAAACAATTGACAACCTAAAGGATCAATTAAACCATCAAATGCAATCAACGATGCGTAATGAGATCGAGATTATGGGTATCGAGGAATCTCCCTCCTAAAACCTTCAACACATCGTACTGTTAACCTCGTCTAAGCTTGGTGTTCAACTGTCTGTGGACGACATCGACTGGACAAGTCGGGCAGGCCTAAAGAAAACCCCTGCGTCTAATTCAACTACGAATTTCCCTAGGCCAGTCATCGTTAGATTACTGAGACGGCCTAAAAGAGATGAGCTAATAAAGGCATCCAAAACCAGACGCAATCTTTCTTCCAAGGACATTGACATCCAAGGACCTGTCAGAAAGATCTTTGTTAACGAGCATCTAACGAAGGACAACCGCATCTTGTTTCGTGAAGCTCGCGCCTGTGCACAAAGCACGGGACACAAATATTGCTGGTCTAACAACGGTCGTATACTTATCCGCAAGATTGAGGGGCAACCAGCTATTACTATCAAGAGTATCAAGGAACTCGATCTTTTTCTTGGAACGCCAATTGACTCAAGTGTCATACCGGATGCTTTACACTAAAATTGTTTTTCTGATTTTATTGTTAATTATGTGCTCTTTTAACTTTATTGTTCATATTTTCATAATCTTATGTAAAATAACAGTTTCTTCATTCACACCACCTCAACACTACAAACCTCCACGTCAAAAACACCTTTTGTCAATGCACACGCAAATAATAACTCATAGCACACACTCACATGTCGTGGTACTCTTTACACCAAATTAAGAATCTCTCTTGGCTCCCATCACTCTACGCACTTCTCGCAAACACCTTTAAGCAAAATTGCGGCTTTAATCATTCCTCTGTCTGCACTTACTCCTAAAATTATTTTCGATAATGGATAAAACGGACCTGTTAAGTGAAATAGACGAGACGTTGAGCATATCTTGCCGCACTGTCGAGAAACTTGAGTTATGCGGGAACCTACTATTGGAACATAACTTAAGAGTATTGACTTCAAATATCAGGAGCTTGCAAAAAAACTTTCTCAGCCTCCAAGTATCGCTTAGCCGTCTTGACTTTGAACCAGATGTTATTATTCTAACAGAATGCTGGTTAAATGAAACCTCAGTTATTTTCCAATTGCCCGGATACAAAAGCTTCCATTCCACCAAAAAAATTAACAAAAGTGGCGGGGTAACTATTTACGTTAGGGATTGCTGGACCGCGTCAGTCTCCGAACCAGAATTTGACAATGCAAATTGCCTGCAGGTCAATCTGCAGAATGAAATCACACTCCTTGGAATCTACCGCTCACCTTCATTCACCAACATCGATCGCTTTTTAAATTCTTTGGACGATAACTTAGTGAAACTATAGAACGAAGCATGTGTCATCGTAACGAGTGACATCAATATTGACCTACTAAATGACTGACCTAATGCTCTCCATGTGCCTTATCAATGCTTGATGGCTGAACATGGGCTATTGCCAGCTATCACTCACCCAACTCGAGAGAAAGCTTGTCTGGATCATGGATACGTTAAACTAAAAGGCAGTACTGCTCAAGGAATCGTCTGTGAGGCCTCGGTGACGGATCACCACCTAGTGCTGCTCGGAATCAACAACTGTAATCCTAAAACCAAACCCAAAAACAGATTCAAACTCAAAATTGACTACTATATGGTAATTGATGAACTAAGCAGGGTCGACTGGGCCGATGTTACGTCCGCAACTAATGTTAATGATGCAGTACTTCTATTCAATAAGACCCTGACTGACATAATGAAAAAACACACTATTAAAATTAAAATCAGTCGTTCTAAATTTAACTTAAAGCCCTGGATCACGCCGGGTCTTCTTAGATGCATCCGTCACCGAGACCCGCTTCACGCTCAAACAAACCAGCAACCCGATAATGAAGCACTAAAAATTGTCTACTTGAGATACAGAAATTACTGCAACGACATTCTGCGACGACGAAAAACTGAACATGACAAACAAGAATTGAAAAAAAACAGCAAAGAACCAAAACCAGCTCTGGCGGACTATTAAAGAAATATGTCAAGTCCCCAAGCGAACCAGCGACAACCAAGACTTGCTGAAAAATAATGGAAAGAACAACATCTCCATTGACAAGTGCAACGAGTTCTTTGTCTCAGTTGGTCAAAACATGGCAACCAACATCATAAATAGGCAACCGACAGCGAGGGTTGAACCATTCGTTGGTGTTGAAGGCAAAATCCCACCCAAAGACTCACTCTTCTTGCTTCCTACTGACAATCAAGAAATCAGTAATATCATAGATGATCTCAAAAACTCCAGGTCTCGATGAATTTCGGCCTCTGCTCCTTAAACATGTAAAGAAATACATACTAGAACCCCTAAAATACATATACAATCTGAGTATGGAAACTGGAGTCGTGCCTACTTGCTGGAAGACAACTGTTATTACACCCATTCACAAAAATGGTCCCAAAAATGTCCTTGATAACTACAGGCCAATTTCGTTGCTCTGTGTAACCTCTAAAATCCTAGAAAAACTTATAAACAAGCGCCTCGTCAGCTTTCTAGATAAAAACTCTCTACTCTCTGAGCGACAGTTTGGCTTTCGGCGAGGAAAGTCTACTGAGCAGGCTGCGAGTCTACTGACTGACATTATCTCGTCAAATATCGACAAAGGGCAACGTACAGCTGGTGTCTTCCTAGATCTGGCCAAGGCCTTTGATACAGTCTCAATTCCCACACTGCTAAAAAAACTCGAATCCTTTGGTGTCCGAGGCCCGTCCTTAGAATGGTTCAGGAGCTACTTGTCTGGTCGACATCAGCTTGTTAAAATTGGAGATAGTGTCAGCGGGAGTCTTCCGGTCTCCTTCGGGGTGTCACAGGGAAGTATTTTGGGTCCCACCCTCTTCATTATGTACATGAACGACATTCTGAGTCTTAATATTGATCACTCGGAAGTAATTTGCTACGCTGATGATACAGCTGTCATTTTTCATGGATCTACTTGGAAAGAAACTCTTGAAACAGCTGAAAAAGGGATGAGTATCATTTCAACATGGCTGGAACATAATCTATTAACATTAAACTTAAAAAAAACTAACTTCTTGACATTTCACGTCACTCGATCTAGCAGACCAAATATAAAATCCTTAAAAAAAAACATAACAACAAATGCCATGTCCTAACAACAGAACCCGTTTGCGCTACTGACTGCAACTGTAATGCCATTGACAGACTAGAAAATACAAAATATCTAGGTGTCATAATTGATCAGAACCTGTCCTTCAAAGCACAAATTCATGCACTCTCAAAAAAGACTCGGAAATTCATTTACGTTACGAAACTCCTAAGAGTCAGTGCACCCAAAAAGATACGTATTCAGGCCTACATCTGCCTATGCCAATCTGCTCTGCAATACTGTGTTAGTGTCTGGGGCAGCGCCGCCAAGACTTACATGCTTGAACTAGAACGGGCCCAGCGGGCCGTTCTCAAGGTACTTCTGGGAAGGCCTCGGCGTTTTTCTACGGACGAACTGTATAAGGAACTGTTCATCCTAGGGGCACTTATCAACCTTTTAAAACTCAACATTAATCGATCCAGCTGCAGTAAGAAGGGTAGGAAAAAAGCTGAAAGAATCCCACTTCCAAAAACAAAAACCCTCTTCGCGGCCCGGCTTTCGTCATCTTTACCCATTCGGGTGTTCAATGCTATAAGCAAAAATTTTACCATTGCGAAAAACTACATTGAGGCCAAAACTAAACTTAAACCTTGGTTGCTGAGCCGGACATATGACGAAACTGAGAATCTACTCTGTATCTTACGCTGATTCTCACCACGTTCTCAACACTCACAAATACACACACATCACACACATTTCACTCACCTAACTGTTTTTCTGGTAGTGCCTATTATGTGTAATCTCTTTTGACTCAGGCTTTTATTTAATTTAATTTAATTAATTCTTTTTTTTTATGATTATGAGTTGATTTCAATTTTTATTTAATTTAATTTTATTATGAATGTTACTATGAAATTATCAATTATCATCTTGCGCTAGCAGAACTTCTAAAATTATTAACTCGGTGTATTGTTTGGGTCACCAAGATACAGGCTGTGCCTAGTTTGGGACCCGCTGTTAAATCTAAATTAAGTCTTCTGCTGGTAATCTTATATCGCATACTACTTTTACGTCTGTAAACTATGTGAAAGTCTAATAAATGAATTTGAATTTGAATTTGAATATCAGAGGTCAGACGCCTTGGTAGTAAAATCGAAGAATACGAGGACTTCATTCTATGTTATATAGGAAAGACCCCTGGAAAACACGGCGTCGGTTTTCTGATAAACAAATCTCAAAAACAAAACGTAGAAAGCTTTGCTGCAATAACAGAAAGAGTTGCACTACTGAATCTCAATATACAAGGATACAGCATAAGCTTGATCCAAGTATATGCACCTACAGAGTCAGCAGATGAGGAGGAGATAAATAACTTCTACACATCGATTGATAAAGCCATAGAGTCCGCCCATAAAAAAATAATCATAATGGGAGATTTTAACGCAAAAATTAGTCAACCCCTAAAAGATGAATACTTAATAACAAAAAGATATGGATATGGACAAAGGAACGAAAGAGGACGAGACTGATTAACTTTGCTTTTGAAAATAACCTATCAATTATCAACACATACTTCAAGAAAAAACTAAGTCGTAGATGGACGTGGCGATCTCCAAACGGACAGTATAAAAATGAAATAGACTACATAACAACTAACCAACCGAACATTTTTGAAAATATAGAAACATTAAATATAAATTATCCATCAGACCACAGATTAGTCAGAAGCACAATTACTCTATCAAAACCACGAAAGAGCAGAGTGACATATACTAACAAACAAAAAAGTACTTTAAAAAGTGACAAAGAAATAAACGAATACATATTTGTCTAAAAAACAATCTGTTACAGTGTACCAATATAGATGCAGTTCAAAAGTGTCATGATTCACTGATAAACGATATATTACAAAGTTTGGAAACCACAAAAACAACTAGCCAATCTATTACGAAACATAAAATTCTATCAGAAAGAACACTATCGCTTATAAAGAGACGTCAAGTTCTCCAAAAAACCAAGAATAAATCTCTTAGCCAAAAAAACGAACTCAGCGCTCTATATAAGTTAACCAGCAAATATTTCAAACTTGATTACAAAAACCACAGGGCTGTTACTATTAAAAAACACCTCGAGCAAGAAGGGAGCCTGAAGAAAGCCATGAAAGAACTTCGAACTAATAGAGCCTGGATCGAGGGTTTGAAACAGATGTGGAGAACATCATACAAACGCAAAGATATCATCGATATTGCAACAAACTTCTACCGAGACTTGTACAGCACCAAATCAGATACACAGTTTCCTAGCTGTGAAAACACCCAGGATAGTATAGAGGCATTGAAGACTAGCACTGAAGACAAAATCCAACCGATTGATGAAATAGAAATTTTACAAGCAATAAAGAGATTAAAATCGGATAAAAGCCCAGGCCCAGATAAAGTCACCAACGAGACAATAAAGTACGGTGGAACCCTTCTGGCCACGCCACTGGCGCACCTATTTAATATCATCTTAGAAACGGTAAGTATACCTTCGCAATGGTCAGAATCTAACATAATCTTACTCTATAAAAAAGGCGACTCGCATGACATTGGCAACTACAGACCTATTAGCCTTCTACCATCGCTGTACAAACTATTTTCTTCCATCATTAATAATAGAATAAGCGATACGCTAGACACATGGCAACCCGTAGAACAAGCAGGCTTTCGCAAAGGATTCTCTACAATAGACCACATACACGCCTGAGAATTAGTTATTGAAAAGTACCAGGAAATACAGAGACCTCTCTATATCGCCTTTGTCGACTATCAAAAAACGTTCGACACAATATCTCACACATGTATCTGGGAAGCTTTAAAAGCTCAAAAAGTAGAGAACAAATACATAGAACTGATAAGAAACATATACAGCAACAGCACCAGCAAAATAAAATTGGAAACAATTGGCCAAAGCTTTCCGATTAAGAGAGGAGTGAGGCAGGGCGACCCATTATCGCCGAAACTTTTCATAGCTGTTCTGGAAACCATCATTAGCAAGCTGGACTGGACAAAATGCGGGTTGAACATTAATGGCAAATACTTAAGCCATCTAAGATTCGCAGACGATATCGTATTATTTTCAGAAACTAGCTGTGGCCTGCAATATATGTTAGAGACACTTCACGTAAACAGTAGTCGAGTAGGACTGGAAATGAACCTATCAAAGACGAAATCCATGACAAATAGTATCAGGAAGTGTATAAGGTTGGAAAATGAGCCGATAGAGTACGTGGACCAATATATAAATCTTGGTAAGCAAATAAGCTTCAATAGCAACAGTAACGAAATGGAGATAGAGCGTAGACTTAAAAACGCGTGGAATAAATATTGGAGTCTAAAAGAAGTATTTAAAAGTAACATATAGCTTAAAAAGAAAACGATGGACTCATGCATTCTTCCATCTCTAACGTATGGCTGCCAGACGTGGAAAATTACGAAGAAAATTAAAAACAAAATTAGTTCGTGCCAGAAAGGAATGGAACGTAGCATGCCAAATATAAAGAAAATCCACAAAATACGACACACTAAAATAAGAAGCTACACCAAAGCAATAGACGCGCTCACTTATGCCCAAACGTTAAAATTCAGATGGGCCGGCCATGTTGCCCGATATATGGACGACAGGTGGACCATAAATGTCACCACATGGAAGGGACCACTAGGCAAACGCCGAGTACGGCGACCCTACATAAGATGGGAGGATGACAAAAAAAAACCGCGGGCACAAACTGGCTACTAACAGCAAAAAATAAAGATAAATGGAAATCCTTGGAGGAGGCCTTTACCCGAGAGGGGTCCATGCTAATTTAGAATATTATACCTATCTAATAACCTAAAAATGCAATTCAAATATTATTAGATTTAATAACAATAATATTTAATAATGTACTATTAATATAATAATAATAATCTTATAATAATAATCTAATCTAATAATAAATACACCTATACGTAATATTTGCAAACAAAATAATTTAAAATATCAAAATAATGTATAAACAAAAATTACATATATTTCAAATGTTTAATGTGAATAATAGGTTTACTTCAACTCTGAATATTGGAAAGCATGCTAAAGAACTAAATGTTTTAATTTTTTCTAATTATACTTGATTCATATATCTTATACCTTTAAACGAGCAATTCTTGTATATATGTATATATATATATATATATATAATCTGAATCTCGGAAACGGCTCCAACGATTTTCATGAAATTTTGTATACAGGGGGTTTCGGGGGCGATAAATCGATCTAGCTAGGATTCATTTTTAGAAAATGTCGTTTTATTCGCGTTTTCAATAATCAACTTTTAAACATAAACTGAAAAATATGACTGTTCCTGACATCTATTGGCGACTAATAATACTATTTTTTTAATTGGGAGCAACTAACTGCTTTAACGACACAAGAACACTAAAGCTACTTCAACAGATGGCGTTGTTAAGCAACACTAAGTCATTGGCTTGACGTGTTTGGTTTGACGTTATGGTCCAGGAGGTAGCGTTGCAAATGAAAAAGTCATAGTAAGCCGGCTGAACTTATTATTTTAAACACAATTTACCAAAAAATACCGAGCAAAGCTCGGTCATCCAGATATTTTTTATTATTGCATGTAAATAAATGTTCAAATAATTAATCGAAATTCGAAGTAAACAAAATGTAAAAAATACTGCAAGTATGTTATGTTATGAATGTGTATGCTGCATGGAATAAAAGGCTTTTTTATTTCATTTATTAATATTTTAATCAAATGTTTAGTAATATTAAAGTTGAAAATGAGAGCATTATATTTAATAAATAGTAAAAATGCCGCCTTTTCGGAGTCTAGTCTGTTACGCAGAGGTTCATAAATTAAACCCGCACTACTAAACAATTGTTCGCTAGGAACACTGGCTGGATAAAAATCTATGCGCTATTGGTAATAATAGTGTAAATCCTTCTCGATCTATGCTCCACCATTTAAGAGCACAATGCTGTGTATATTCACAATTTTACAATACACTGGAAACCTTTAATATTTATACGATAAGCGCAACTAAACAACACCTTACGACTGATTTACTTACCAAAAACAAATGATACACATTACACAATAACAAACGCGTCGGATCTTGTCACCGAGCGAAATCTTTGCTCCTATTGGCTAATGATCTGTGCGTACGGCACGTGCCATTTTCTTTCTTGTCGCGACCTGTGCAACATCTGCATCCGCATGAACATTCGCAATGATTATTGCGGATGCGGATGCGGATGCAGATGTCCGAATCAATGCGGATGCTCCGCATTGATGCGAATATTCGCAACATCTCTGCTGTTCACACTAGAAGCTGCCGGTCCGACCTAATGTGGCGCTATACTTGCTAGTACGCCAATATTATTTTCCATTCAGTTTTGACTGGCCTGTTAGTCTAGTGGTTAGTGACCCTGACTGCTAAGACTGAGGTCGTGGGTTCGATTCCCACCCAGGACAAATCCTTGTGTTATGAGCACAGTCATTTGTTCTGTGTCTAGGTGTAATTTATGTAAAATATGTATGTATTTAGCAATATACATATAAGTATGTTTATCAGTTGTTTGGTTGCCATAGTACAGGCTCTGCCTAGTTTGGGATCAGATAACGTTGTGTTGGTTGTCCCAAGAGATATGTATATTATGCCCGACCCGATAGAAATTGTGGCTGAACGTCCGGTAAAAGTGTCGGCTCCGTTAGTTTTATCGGGTCCCCCTAATATGAACGGCGGCGCTGTTGAAATACATTATATGGCAATATGAATCCGACACGTTTACTGGCCCGATAAAACTGTCGGGCCGACCTAATGTGAACGAACTCTTACTGTTAGAATGTATTGTTTTAGTGGCATAAATAAGACCAAGGCTTTCAGATGAGAATATTTTTTTAATCTCTCATATTTGGAAAGCCTCACCTTTGGGCGAGAAAGACTCATACTAACTGTTTCCCTCTCTTCTTCATATAGTATGAAACAAAGTCGCTTCTCACGTCTGTACGCTTAGATCTATGAAACTATGCAAATGCAACGGATTTTAGTGCGGTTTTCATTAATAGACAGACTGATTCAAGAGGAAGGTTTGTGTATGTATAATACGCGTACGAACCCGCTGGCAAACACTAATCATCGTTCTCCTGCCCTTAACCAATTTATTTGGGGTTGCGCAACATGTCTTTTTCTTCCACACTTCTTTATTAGTCGTCATCTCCGTAGGACCCCAGTGGTTAGCAGAGCGTGCTTGTTTCAAAGTATGAAAAAAACCGGCCAAGTGCGAGTCGGACTCGCGCACCGAGGGTTCCGTACAAACCTGTAGGTATTCTCGGTTTAAAAATAAATGTTTTTTTTTAATTTTTATATTTCAGTTGATTGAATGTAAGGTAAATTGCGGTTTACAATTTATGACGTTTTAAAATAAAACTACTCACTCGATCTCGTTCAAACCAATTTTCGGTGGTAGTTTACATAGTAATGTACATCATATATTTTTTTTAGTTTTATCATTCTCTTATTTTAGAAGTTACGGGGGGGGGGGGACACTCATTTTGCCACTTTGGAAGTGTTGGAACTATTCAGTTTAGAAAAAAATGATATTAGAAACCTCATTACCATTTTTGAAGACCTATTCATAAATACGCTACACGTATAGGTTTGATGAAAAAAAAAAAATTGAGTTTCTGTTCTATGTATGGGGAACACCAAAATTTATTGTTTTTTTTTCTATTTTAGTGTGAAAATCTTAATGCGGTTCACAGAATACATCTACTTACCAAGTTTCAATAACATAGCTCTTATAGTTTCGGAAAAAAGTGGCTGTGACATACGGACGGACGGACAGACAGACAGACAGACATGACGAATCTATAAGGGTTCCGTTTTTTGCCATTTGGCAACGGAACCCTAAAAACGGCATCTACTACGAATTATCGTAATCAAGTCAAACCATGATACGTGGTGACTGCAAGGAAAAGCGGTTCTGATTAAAAATGGCTTTTGGGATATCAATATATCATACACGGCGAGAAGATGTTACCACCGGCTACGGATACGGCGGCGAAATCGGCGTTCAACAAAGAGGGCTGGAAAACAAGGGCTGAAATCGTTTGTTGTCACCGTTTGAATTAAAATAAGTTAAAGTCTGCGCGACATCTTACGCCGTACGGGACAATTTGAAGGCTACTTTCCAAATCACTGGGCCTTCGAGAAAAGCTAACTTATAAAAACAGTGGGTTCTAAAGCGAATGAGAGGACAAGGTACACATGACCACAAATTGGTAGCAGAGCATGGTTTTATGGGCGTAGACGTGGCAATCTGCAACCTACCATTTTTTTTTTCTTTAATTGTGGTTTCTATGCACTCCTGCTGGTTCCGTTCGATTTCATCGCCTTTTTTTTTGATGGGATATCATTAAATTACTTCTCCCGCTCTGAGCGGAGAGGGAGGGCGTGTCAGACTTTTACTGACTAAAACCCACCCGTGTTCCTTCGGTTGCCCATGTGCCAGGGTCACGGTATCTCTTTAGAACAGTCTCGCGACCCTGGCAGGCATCGGGCCTAGCAGACCCCTTCAGTACTTCTGACATGTCTTTGAGGCGCGCGTGGAACACTACGCGCTGTCGACCCCCGGGTGGCGAGCTACCCATTGCTCGCCGCCCGCAAGCTCGCACCTGTGGTGGCCGGGAGTCCGCTATTGACTCCCGAGGCCCGGGCGTCTCCTCCTGCGGCGACTAGAGACGTGAGGGCGCAGAGACTGCCACTCCCTCACGCGCCCCGCCTCCTCCTTCGCGAGCATTACTGCTTCACAGAAGGAGGTGACGGCTTTCCATGCCCTCTCGCTCCGTACCATGGCTCGCACCAGGGCCGGACGCGAGAGGTCGCCGCCACCGATCGCCTTCACGAGGACACGGTGGTGCTCCGCCCAGGCAGGGCACACCTCCACCGTATGCTCCACCGTGTCCTCCAGACGATCCTCACAATGGAAACACCCGGGCGATTCCTCCCGTTTTATCCTGAACAGGAACCCACCAAAGGATCCATGCCCAGTGAGAACCTGCGTCAGGCGGAAGGTGAGGATGCCGTGGCGCCTCTCTGTCCACTCCTCAAAGAGGGGACTTACCGCCGCAATTGTGGCGTGCCCAGCGCTGGGTTGCGACAATCGTACCCGCCATGTCGCGGCAGCGGAGTTTCTCCCCAGCGTTTCGCCTCCTCGCGCCACTCCCACATTTGCGCGAGAGCCTTTGCCTCCAGATCCCATGGCGGCACTCCGGCAAGGAGGCTCGCCGCCTCGCACGAGACCGTGCGATATCCCCGGAATTTCATCTCCCTTAGAAGTATCATAAATTCCTATTAGCTGTTTAGGTGTTGCTAAGTCTTTTAATGACCGTGTGGTGCCGGACGTAAAGAATAACACCACCCCATTTCTTCCCGTGGGTGTCGTAAAAGGCGACTAAGGGACTTACTAGAGAATGGGCAGCAGCGTTCTCTATGCATTTTACCACCATACTGCGATCGCCAACCCGCCTGCCAAGCGTGGCGATTATGGCAAAGCCCCCCAAATTGGGGGAGGCCTAAGTCCAGCAGTGGACGTCTTACGGCTGAAACGACGACGACGACGAAGACTTTTAATTGGTATTTAATATGTATTTTATTTCTTGTAGCTTCCGTGGGCATGAATAGGCAATTAACACGCTAAGTGCCGATCACGCGATATCGCATGCTTGCTACTAACAATTTTGAATGCGCTCTAAATCTGTGGCCATATGGGATTAGCCATCAATATGTGTTTGGCACTCAACGTGTTAACTATTTGTAATAATCTGTCTGTACAAATCTTGTATCCGCACGTAGTTTTCCGGGTGAACACTGAATATTAGCGCTGTGGCGTGGGTCGCCCATAGTTGGTATACAGGGGGACTTGTAATTTGACGTAAGTATTCTTTCCAGAACGTGATAGTGTGTCATTTTTTCAGTATGCAGGTCAGTGCCAGTTTGTATGTTAAATACAATATGAGTCCATGGCATCGTCGTGGTCGTCAGGAGACTTCAAAGCCGCTCCGGTCGCGACCAGCTAGGGCTTTGTTTAGGATATCTGCCTCCTTATCCTCGGTTCGTAGTTATCTGACCTGTATCGCTCCATCCAATAAGCAATGTCGTATGAATTGCATTTTTAACTCAATATATTTGGACTTGGAATTGACCATTGTGTTGTGACTTAACTTGAGGGTAGTTATATATGATTTACTTGGTTATATTTTATACGATTATGCTATAATAGTTAGCCCCAAGATCTATGAATCTAGACACGCGGCAGCGTGTCAAGCCAAGTTCAAGTAACAGAACTGGCGAGCAGCACCGTGTGTAATATTATACACGAACCATTTGGAGCCACTTTTGACCCCCTCATAACTCAAAAACTATTTCACATAAACGTGTCAGATTTGGCTCATAGAGTGAAACTTGCAAGATACATATGTGCTCCAAATTTCATAAACACATCTCAAATGGTTATTTAGATATTAACGTCCAAAAATCGTCATTTTTATCACTGACTGACCTATAGATCAAAACTCTAACCCATTTCCAGATGACCTAGAAAGTTCAAATTTGGCATGCAGATAGGTAATTAGGTGAACACAAAGGAATAAATCAGAAACTGGTAAATTTTTATCATTTTATTATAATTTTTCACTTAATTGATTCTATTAGGAACACGTATAACAAAAACCATTTGGTATTAATTTTGTTATAAATAAGTACCTACTAATAATTTATGTACAAAAAGTAATGATATCCCATCAAAAAAATAAATGTGAAATGAGAGCCAAGTTCAATATTATGATATATGCCTTGGTTGTTGACTTCAACGACAAAAGAAGTGAGATCTAAATGGGTATCAAGTTCAATGGTCAGTCCTGACTTGGCTAGTTTTCATATACGAATTATATTATAGCCTTCAAATTTTAAACCTGTTACTTGTCGGTTCTTATTTTATTATTACGTAAATTTGGCTTGCTGGTAGAAACTAGCCATCGAACATAATAATTCGTATAAGAGAACTAGCCAAGTCTGGACTGACCATTGAAATTGATACCCATTTAGATCTCACTTCTTTTTTCGTTGAAGTCAACAACCAAGGCATATATCATAATATTGAACTTGGCTCTCATTTCACATTTATGTTTTTGATGGGATAGACTTTTCAGGTGAATGGCTTCTTTCGGAGCTTCAGTCATAGCGCCGAGGAAGAAGGCTTGAAATTGAAGACTGTACATACAACCCGTACATACATACCAGAATGGCAAACGTGAAAAATAATGTAATGAAGTAGGTATCCTCACTATTCAGAAGATTATCTGACTGAAATCATGGTTGAAGAAAGTAAACACGAAAGTTTAACTTTGTACGACAAAACAATGAGAATGCCAAAAAATATAAAAAAAAAATTACTTAATTTCAGTTAAATTAAATTAAGTTAATTTTTTCATCTATCTATCATTAATAATAGCACTTTATAATTCAATTATAGAATACTAGCTTTTGCCCGCGGCTTCGCCCGCGTAGATGTCGGAAATTATCGCAAGAGGACGTATTACCGCGGTAAGAATGTATTAATCCATGTTATACATACATACAATTACGCCTTTTTCCCATGGGGGTAGGCAGAAACTACGGAACGCCACCTGCTACGATCCTTACATATCGTGTGTGTTTGATGTTCTTAAAATAAAACTAATAGTATTCAGAGTAAGAAGACTGCGACATAGGGCTGGATTGAATTGAATATAAGTCTCAGGTTTTTCTTAACGCTTCTATTCTACCTATACAGACACTCAATTATTTACCAGACACCAAATTAAACATAGTTATAAGAATAGTACTTTGGCCAGTGGCTTCGCCCGTATAGCTGTCGGAAAATATCACCCGGGAACGTACTACCGGGATAAAGTATCCTATGTATATGGTAAGTATCCAGGATAACCAAAAATCCAGATCCATCCAAAAATCTAAACATCTAAGCCATATTTCACGGTCTCTTACTTGGAATAATACAATTAGGTTTATTTTGAGTACTTCGAACACACATGATATTCGCATTTACTATGAAGCCAAAGTAATATGAATTACAATCCTACTAATCCTGTAATACCCGACCGCTACCAAGCGAGATGGCCGGACGTGGAACGGCCCGCTAGCCGCTCTGCGGCTATTTTATTATAATCTCTGATATCTTCTAAAATATTAATTTTAATGATATGCTGTAAAGGGCAATTTTGATCTACATGAAATGCACAATTTATTTAAGGTACTTAATTGGATAAGGATTAATGCTGTATTGCTTAAAATCGCATTCATAAATAAGCCATTATTTATCGTAAAAAGTAAAGGATAAAAATGGTTATTATGGGTTATCCCTAAGAGTTAGACATATACCATCGCGGACTTTTTTGTAGAACTTTTTAAGGTGTACAATACTGTAGTACATTATTTTGAGCTATTTCGAAGGGTTCAGCCAGCGCTCGCAATGTAAGCGCAAAAAAATGTGGTTATTTATGACATCACATTAGAAACCTCTAAAATTATCAGTGTTTCTTTACTATATTATGGATGTTATATACATATAAACCTTCCTGTTGAATCACTCTATCTATAAAAAAACCCGCATCAAAATCCGTTGCGTAGTTTTAAAGATATAAGCATACATAGGGACAGACAGACAGCGAAGTGACTTTATTTTATAATATGTAAAGATAATATTTTTATTTCAGACCGGAGTCTATAGGGTTAGTAACAATTTTTCTTAACGTCTAGTGTTAGTAGGTTACAGACACAGGTACAAATATAAAATTACAATTAAAATTCAGTATGGAGCCGCATCCATCTCCGCAGCATCGGAGAATCCCACCGATCTGCGAATACACTGAGAATACTGTTGGTGCTGCCGCGAACACGAGTTATCAGGGATGCACACCTATTTCTAATAATGGTGGCAAAACCAACCAATATCATGATATAATGTGGTAGTAATGATAGAAACTTCGTTTGAAAACGAAACCTTTATTTTAGGACGATGATTATTAAATAAGGGTGGAGTTTTATGGGAGCAGCAAGAAAAGATGTGCTCCACAATAAAATTATTTCATCTAACCTGTGTTCGCAAAGCAATTTATATTCTGAGTCGGATTTTTAACATATTGGTGGTCTCGTTTATGGTCTTCGTTATACTTTATAGAACATACGAAATCCATGAACCTGATATTGCATTGACATTGACAGTTTGTTTGACACTGACATTCCTTGATAAAACTGATGGTCTGAACTGGTGCTTCGTAGAGAGACAAGTTTTATTGCGTTTATTTACCTGTACTTTAATTTATTCGTTGCAGTGATCTTGTAAGGATTTGCTTTAAATTCTTTATTACTTGTGGCATTGAATTTTGACTAGAGTTATTTAATCGGTGCTCATCAAGCACTAATTTTTAAGTTGGAAAATAGTTTTATTTTTATTGGACTCATTGTTTCAGTTCTCTATTGTCATTGGCAACGTAAGTGATGGCTTTGCCGTTACCTATACCTCCGTGTGCTAAAAGAGATGGTCTTAGTGGCTTGAGTTGCGAACATTTCGATTATGCTAGTACTATGGCAACAACGTTATTGGCACCCGTCAAAACTGAACGTGAAATACTTGAGCATTCTATGTCAGAAGACGATCCAAATGCAAATACGCAAGTACCAAGCGTGGTGGGTAAGCAACCTCGCTGGGGTCCGCGACATCGTGGAGCTCAGGAACTAGCTGAACTTTACAGTCCAGGTCAGTTGTTTTGTTGTTTACAAAGTTTTTCTTTATCTGAATGGGACTTAACACTTACATTATTCACATCAACAATGTTTAAGAATAATGTCAAAGTTCATTATAAACTAAATCACATAATTAAAAATAGGTTTGCTAAACAGGAATAAATTACTATGTTTTGATTTAAAATAGACAGCGACATTGATAGAATAAATTCTAGGAACAAAGATTTATTTATTGTGCCCACAACTAGGCTTCAAAAACTTAGTAAATAATTTGAATGGTAAAGTATATGTTTATACAACAAAGTCCCCAGCCACGTTAAAGATTAACCAGTCAATTACCGTAATTACAGACACAATTAAAAAGCCATTGTGTCGATACCAAATGTGGTATCTCAGGGACTTAGAGGTTAAACTTGAATCAATTTAAATAATTTAATAAACAAATTCTGTCAAAAGGTTTTTAAAATGTGGTAGATTATGGGATGACAAAAAAGCTTGAATGCTTCAATGTACCACCAAGCAACAAACATACATATGTGCTAAGTGTATAAGATTATATTGACATTTTAAATGATTGATTTACATGATGACATCACTTATGGAAGTTTCATTATGATATTTTTGAAGACATTTAAAGAGGAAACTAACTGTGAATGTGAGTACCGTGCAGGGTAAATTGAATACATGACTTAGTAACCATCTGGCAGTTGTGAGTATTTTGTATATGGCCCTTGCAGATGTCCTGCAGATCTAGTGGTTCCCTAACATAAGGTTTAATTACACGCTAATTTACTGATTGTACATGCCATCTGTTGGAACAGGTCACCTTAAAACTGCAATGGCTCTTTCTTCAAAATTTCCAGACAGCCCTGCATTTACATTTATTATTTATTTTTGAATATTATAATGTTTGGACTTTAAAAAAGATCATGGTCTCATGTCCTTTCTTCTCAGGGATCAGCTAAGAAATGCCACCAATATCTCGTTTTTAAAACATGTAAAGTGTATTATAAGTTCTACTATTTACATAAATAAACATATCATTTCACTAGCTTCTGCCCGCGACTTCGTCCATGTCAAATTTTTGCTCCTCTGACCCTTCCCATTGCATCGAATTGCCTACCAGTTTTCGTCCATTTTTCGGTGCTGCTCCGCTCCTTTTGATTGTACCGTGATTTTATATAGCCTTTCTCATTAAATAGTCTACCCAACACAAAAATATTTTTTCAATTCGGACCAGTAGTTCCTGAGATTACCGCGTTCAAACAAATAAACAAACTCTACAGCTTTATAATATTACTAGCTTTTGCCCGTGGCTTCGCCCGCGTGGATGTCGGAAATTAACGGAGGTATTTTTCTAAAATTAAAGAATTTTTCTAAAATTAAAGTAGCCCAAGTTACTCCTTATTATTACATCAGCTACCTGCCAATAAAAGTCCCGTCAAAATCGGTCCAGCCATTTCAGAGATTAGCCGGAACAAACAGACAGACAGACAAAAGTAAAAAAAAAATATTTTTTGGTGTAAGTACCGTATTTACTTTCATATGCGTATAGTGAAAAGCTGTTAATTTGAAATTACAAACAGACACTTCAGTTTTATTTATTTGTATAGATTAGTAGGTATATTAGTATAGATTACACATCTATTGATTCCCAAAGAGTTCCTAATTCGAAATTTAAATAATTTTTTCATCGGCTACTTTTCGTACTGGTCGCCCCTGTGTGAACGGTCGCGCGCGTTTTCATAGAAATTGTTCTACGGATATAAATTGCCGATTCTCGCGCGACCGTCGCATCGCGCTAGTCTGAACGAGCCTTTATTCTAAAAACTTTCAGTGTGACCCCCGTATGAGATAAGACTACGTTGAACACAAGGAAATTTGGCAACAATTCCTGCAGCACATGTGGCTTCCCTGGTATCTCATTAACAGTATAGCTATGTAAATGTCTGTTAATTGCTCCCAAATTAATGTGTTTTTTTTTTTAGTTACTTTAACATAATCTTCTCATTATTTTACGTTAGATACCGACAATTCTTTTAACTCTATAAAGTGGTTATTGTGGCATTTATGCCATTTGGTTTATATATAAACCAATAGGTTAGGCTTTTGTATACAAGGCCTAAAACGTTCTCACGTTGTAGGCCTTGTATACAGTTGATTCATAGACCATTTTCTATTTTATTAAGTGTCTGTTACTTGTTGACATACTTACACTGTCCTCCCAAACCTACTAACACTGATAAAGGACAAAAAAATTGTAAAAGGCAATTATTTTAAACCAGCTTTTGCCAGATGCTTCGCCTGCGTATTATACATATAAACCTTCCTTTTTTTTTTTTTTTTTTTTTTTTTCTTTTTTTTTTTCAGGGTGGGAAATCATCAAATGACTTCTCCACCCGTGTTCCATCAGTTGCCCATGTGCCAGGGTCACGGTATCTCCTTCGAACAATCACGCGACCCCGGCAGGCATCGGTCCTAGTAGACCCCTACACTGCTGCTGACATCTCTTTGAGGCGCGCGTGGAACACTGCGCGCCGTCGACCCGAGCTTGGTCCTTACCGGGCGGCGAGCTACCCATTGCTCGCCACCCGCAAGCTCGCGCCTACGGTGGCCGGGAGTCCGCTATTGACTCCCGACGCCCGGGGCGTCTCCTCCTGCGGCGGCTAGGGACGTGAGGGCGCAGAGACTGCCACTCCCTCACGCGCCCCGCCTCCTCCTTCGCGAGCATTACTGCTTCGCAGAAGGAGGTGACGGCTTCCCATTCCCTCTCGCTCCGTACCATGGCTCGCACCAGGGCCGGACGCGAGAGGTCGCCGCCGCCGATCGCCTCCACGAGGACACGGCGGTGCTCCGCCCAGGCAGGGCACACCTCCACCGTATGCTCCACCGTGTCCTCCAGATATAAACCTTCCTTTGGAATCACTCCTTCCATTGATGAAAACCGCATTAAAATACGATACGTAGTTTAATAGATCTCTAAGTGGACAGACGCCGGAAGTGACTTTGATTTGTATGTACATGTAGAGTAACCGTGGAGTTTCTTGCCGGCTATTCTCCATAGGAAACGACCACTTGTGACATTTCATAAGTGCCCTTGTAGGTTTATGTGAAATATTTTGATATTAAAATAATGAAAGCTTGTATGGAAGTTCTTAAGTTTAGCCAATGGAAAATCTTGACGGACACGGCTTGTATCAAATCAAAAGTTGTTTATTCAAACTTGGCTGAGAGTCAGCACTTTTTGGACGTCAAAATTACATAAGACGGCTGTCTCCAAAACGCCCCCTCATCACCACTTCCTACTGCTTCAGCTGGTATCTAACAGTAGGTAACGATAACACATGCGTTCAGTGGTTGAATCATGTTACTTCAATGGACTCGTAACTAAACTCGTCGTCGGTGATGCACCCGGGTTAGGGTCAGCGGTCTTGGGTAGACTAAATTGGATGCATCATCTACGATCATCAGTTATTATGTGATAGTAAACCCCGCGGAAGTCTCGGTATTTTTTTTTAAAGTCACTTTAGTGTTGTTTTCCTTATTTTTCATTTCAATGACCTCTAACCAGTTCTTATCAAAGTATGTTCAATTAGATAGAGAGCATAGAGCAGGAGGTAGGGAGCTGACTTTTTTCCTGGAGAAATAAAGTATTTTTATCTCAGATGGGGTAAATAAATAAAAATAGATAAAAAATATTATTTGTAGAACAATTATTTTAAATCTCAGACTATTTTTTATTATTTTTTGGTCTGCAAAAATCAGCAACCCTATTCCTCGAAATGGTTTTTCATTTCCGTAAATACCTATGAACTAAGCCCATTGTACCTACCACTCTACCACTCTCTAGACATTCTGATTCTAAGTTAAAATTAAAGGAGAGCTCATTTATTATCAGTCGCAATGAAGCCATGCTTCTCTCTTTCCGTCACTTTGCAGTCATGACCGAAAACGGGGTTGTCTTTAGCGCTTTGGAAACTTTAGGGTAATTGGGAATGGAACCAAGCGAAGCAAGTTCGAAATGTTTAGCACCTCGCCTCGTATCTTAGGTAAGGTTTACCTGCTTTATGATCGTTCATACAGAACTGAAATGTAGCAGCACCTCCCATGCTATTATGATTAGCCGTATAAGTACGTACGAACTTATTATCTTTATCACTCGCTCAAGGTCGTATTAAAAATTATAAATGAATCATTAAGCTAATCATAAAAATATAAATCGATCAATTATTTCGTTTGCACTGAAACTTCCTGTCGTATGATAATTTAAATATGTGATGCTTCCCAGGCATCATTTTTAGGATTCCGTAATCAACAAACCCTTTAGAGTTTCGCCATGTCGCCGGTCAGTTATCATCATGACCTGTGGTCATCTGCACCCCAATTGTGTATTTGTCTAACACATAACCCATGGGTTTTGAAGAAACTCCTAATCCTAAACTAAACTTCCTAATCCATTGTTTCATTGAGTTCTTCTGCTCAAAAACGTTAATAACCTATTGAACGTGGCTGAACTGTCAACACGCATTGCGATCAATTTACATTTTGTGTGTGTTAACTTGTTAAGCAGTTACCCCGCAGGTCATCTGAAGGTCAATCTGACCCTGTGACCTGTTGTGAACTGTGCGTCTGTGGCGTATTATGAATTTATGATACTGACCTGTCTGTGATTTCAAGGCCGGGTCAAACACAAGAGGGTTGACGGGTGAACTGCCGGTCGCGGATTACCGGCTTACTACCGGCTAAAAACTAAGTGTGTGTATGTGGAGATCATTTATGTTAATAGTCTGCGAGATAAATCGAGCGTTTCCGGCAAGTCACCCGATCAGACAAAGGCCTAAAGGCAAACTGTGAGTGAATGTGACCCGTAATCCCAAGTTCTGTCCTTTATTAGGGTTCCGTTGCCAAATGGTAAAAAACGGAACCCTTATAGATTCGTCATGTCTGTCTGTCTGTCTGTCCGTGTATGTCACAGCCACTTTTCTCCGAAACTATAAGAGCTATGTTATTGAAACTTGGTAAGTAGATGTATTCTGTGAACCGCATTAAGATGTTCACACTAAAATAGAAAAAAAACAATAAATTTTGGGGTTCCCCATACTTGAACAGAAACTCAAAAATTTTTTTTTCATCAACCCCATACGTGTGGTGTGGGGTATCTATGAATAGGTCTTCAAATATCGTATGGAGGTTTCTAATATCATTTTTTCTAAACTAAATAGTTTGCGCGAGAGACACTTCCAAAGTGGTAAAATGTGTGTGTGTGTGTGTCCCGTAACTTCTAAAATAAGAGAATGATAAAACAAAAAAATATATGATGTACATAACCATATAAACTTCCACCGAGAATTGGTTTGAACGGGATCCAGTAAGTAGTTTTTTTTTAATACGTCATAAATCGTAAACCGCAATTTACCTTTCATTCAATCAACTCAAATATAAAAAAAAAAAAAAAACATTTAATGTCATAAACATAAACCTTATGCATAAACAGAGGATACCTACAGGTTTGTACGGAACCCTCGGTGCGCGAGTCCGACTCGCACTTGGCCGGTTTTTTTTTTTAAAGGAGTTTGTCTATCATGAGTGGACTGGAAACCCATTATTCGATAAGAACAAATTGTATACCTGCTAATAGATTCCATACAATATAAGAATTAACCTACTCAGGTTGTAATCCCCTTCATCGATGGAGGATCAGAGCTATAGGGTGACAAAGTTAGTATGAAAATCTTAATGCGCGTTCTAATAAACTTGAACAATACAATAACAATGGTGCCGATTCTGTTGTACACGAACTAAACCAACTAAACTATCTCTAAAATTCCTTACTTTTGGCTATGAGAATTGTAACGCTATTCTGCAAGGAAAAATCTCTAAATTTAATAATAATTTTGACACGACTAAAATCGAGTTTGACAATCGCGACTCAGCGTGGTATTTTTTTTTTCTTTTGGTTTCGCAACGTTGTTCTTGTGTGTGCATTGCGTAGAATGAATTTTTTGAAAGACGAAGGCGCGTGCTTGGGGGTCAGCCTCAACGTGTTTTAAATGGAATTTTTCACTTTTGTTTGAAAAATATAAAAAAAATATTGGGTATACTAAGGGGACCGAAAATTTCATTATTTTTGCGATAGGACACGCCATTTTCAAGATATAAGCAAAAAGAAAATAAAAAATACAGAACTGTTTTTGCACGTGAAGGCGAGGCGTTGTTGAGAATTTTAGTTCATGACCACTAGTTTTATTCCACACCTTTTTGATCGCGATTAAAGATAGTCAGATTTAGTTAAAATAAATTTTTATAGTCAAAATTTTTGGTGAGATCCGGCAAACTCAGAATAGCAAAATTGTCATTTTCAATAAACTAATAACTCAGTGCAATCTTAGTGCTGTCAAACTAAAATATAGTTAAGTTGTGTCACTTTAGTCTATTTCAGAATAGGAAATCGTCGTTTGACAGGATTAAACCAAATTATAGTGATTTTTAGTTTAGTTTAGAGAATTTTGTGACAACAGAATCGGCACCAGTGTTTGTCATGTGAAGTTTTGAGTAAAAAAAGAAATTTGTGTTTGAAGTTGGATGGATAAATCTAAATGAGAGAGATCCGATTGACTCGATACTAGATACTAAGAACTTTTTACAAAAATAAGGGTATTTCGGTAAATAAGCCCAGTTTATCTAATTAATGAGATAAAAAGGCCAAGTGCTAGTCGGAGTCATTTTAAGCATATCAGCATGAATAAGCATTAATATACGTCATGTAACGTCTAAACGAAAAGTCCGATTCGAATAATTTACATGTACAGTTATAATTATGAAAATATTTAATTGGACAATGATTAATAATCAAGATAGACCGTCAACATTTTTAACGTTACCGGTTAACGTTTGGGACTAATTTGAACAAAAAGATGTTATTGTTGCTCAACTATAATAAGACTTAGAATAGTTAGAATACAGCCTCGCGGATTTTTTTGCTGGTAATATTCATCGTTATGTATCATCAATAGTTTTCGCGGCGCACGCCAAATAATGATAATTTAAAGAAAATTTTTGACACCTCGTGTTACATTATTGTTATTTTCTTAGGAATTTATTTAAAAAATAGATATACAGCTCACGTTAGTTCGGCATAATGTAGTTTACCATAGGGGAAAGATTTTTTTAAATCGTTTAACTATATGAGTTATCTATTACAAATAATTTTACAAACTTACAAACAATCAAATCTTTCCTTCTTATAATATTAGTGTAGATTATTGACCGTATTGTGAATATACATTAATTTTCTATATTTCGTTGCACTATTAAAAAAAAAAACATGCGCATGTGTTGAGTATCCCTAGACATTGTTGATGTGTTATATAGTAATACTTTGAATGTATAGAATTTTAAAGCACTTATTATTATTCATTCATGAAACAAACAACATTGATTTTACAAAATGTAAGTGTTGACTCACCTAAAGGTCATTTTGCCACGTGTTACTTGTATGAGAAATTAAAATGTTAAAGAATTGAGACTGAAATTTTTGTTTTAACAGGCAAAAGACTACAAGAATGGGTCTGTGTGGTGATTTGTTGCACGTTGTGTGTGTGTGCTGGTATTCTCATGGCCAGCCACGTACAAGCGGATGCCTCATTATTTTTAGCGGCAATTTCTGGTGTTCTAACAGCAGATTTTGCTTCAGGCGTAGTGCATTGGGCCGCTGACACTTGGGGAGCAGTTGATCTACCTGTCATAGGCAAAGTAATAATCATGCTCATTAAAACTTTTAAGTACTTATTGTTGGCTATATTCTTGTTACTGTGCTATGTCTTTACATATTCACGAATGCTTAATATTATCTATATCCATGCCACTCATTGCAGATATTTCGTGTTCCTTATAAATCATTTGTCATTACTTGATACAAGTTCACGTACATTTACTATCAAAGATTAGATATAGAACTTGTATTACATCAATACACTTTATCATGTATACACATTTTAAATAATTGCTCTAACGTACTTAATGCTAAATCATGTAAAATTAAGGCACTCACCAACCACAGCCCATATAGAAATAAGTACCAAAAGTTTCGATGTACCATGCACTGCGATCTAGTACAGCCACGCTAATCTATACTGATCTCCAAAAGTATCCGATGTTAATGTAAACAAATGGATCGGACAACGTACCTCTGAATGCCAATTTATCCTTCCCCGTAATAATCGAGTATATTGAATGGACTAAGTATTTGAATAGCTATTTACAACTTGTAATTTCTAATTTTAAATCACC
Organism: Aporophyla lueneburgensis; assembly: GCA_932294355.1. Taxonomy (NCBI): domain Eukaryota; kingdom Metazoa; phylum Arthropoda; class Insecta; order Lepidoptera; family Noctuidae; genus Aporophyla; species Aporophyla lueneburgensis. The sequence continues at coordinate 16,485,636 of OW028747.1, forward strand.
TTGAGAGATGTTTTAATTTTGACACTTGATGTTAATGTTTTCTCCTCAATTGTCTTCGGTGATTATTCAGTTACAATTTACGTTTTAAGTGTTTTTAAATTGTACATTGCATGATTTTTTAATTACAGTGTATGTAATTCTTACAATAATGACCGTTGCAAAAAGTAGTAAAGTGTTAGTAATTTAACCTGAACAGGATTTGTTTACACTTTGTGCTTTCATCAGATACTTTTGGAACAGACCATAGCATGCGATGCATGACGTTACTGAAAGTAAACTATTTTCAAAGATAAAGTTTGTAATTTCATGAATAAGTTTGAATAATTTTCTTAGTTAAAGGTTTTAGCTGACTTTTTAAAGAAACTGCCAGTTAGAGACTTTCTTTCATATTATTTGATTGAATATTTAAAGAAACTTAATCGATTCTAATTCATTCCACATTTTCGATTTGCAAACTTTGGAATTATTTGGGACAGATTGATCATACAGGGTGAACTTATATAAGCTAAGTAAACTCAGAAAACAAAAAACAAATATTATTTACATTAAAACACAGCCATTTTACAATTCCATTTAATTCAGGAATATTTCATGACATTAGGAGACGCACGTTTGTTTTGTATTCTAGCATATCCATGTGATACCTACTTATGAGAATGCCATGAATCTGGGCTGCATGGGGCACTTGATTGTAGCTTAAGGGATCACATTCTCATGTCCTGGAAGCAATAAGTTGGATTTTATTGCAAGTTTCGTATTTTGAAAATTGCAAGTGCAATAAATCAGTTTATTCCCACTTGAAATTAATTTTAATACCTCAATTTTCAATGAAAATAAAAAAAATACTTATGGGTGATCCTTTGAAATCTCGTGTTGTTATCTCATTGTTCGGGAGCATTTTTACCCTACTGTGCGACGCAAAGAAGGGTATTGTGTTTATCAGACTATGCATGTTTAACTTTTGATCCAAAATAAAACATAAGCTCGTGTCACCAGATTTAATACTATAAAACATATATTGCAAACGTGCGGTCATATTTAATGGTGTGGTACAAGTCCATCAATCTAAACAACTTTCTCCATGGGACCAACATCGTAATCGTGAAAAATTGTTAATCATCCATCACATACATTTGGGTCGATATTGTAAATTTATATCTAACAGTTGTTTTCTTTTATCATTTTCGCGATCACAAATATTACGATAATAATCCCATGGGGTCCATGTCTGTACCACACCTTTTAATAATGAGCACACCTTTCTGATACACGCTGTATATAATTATATCAAAGGTACTGATTGCCCGGGCTCAAAAAAATAGCTGTGACAGACGGACATAGAGTAAAAACGCACCGCACATCTAGTCTAGTCAACAAGTTAAAAAACGTGAAAAATAGAGATAAAGGTCCTAAAAATATGAGCGATGGCTCATTCGATTCGGAATCACCTCTAGAAAAATGTTTTTGAAGGATTTTGGTGAAGGTAAAAAATTGCAATGGTTATTAACAAAATAAGATGAAAAAAAAATGATATTTCGTTTTTTGTTAATAACTCGAAAAATATTAACATTTAAGCAATTTTGAAAAAAAAGCTCGTTAAAGAGGAGAAAATTACCAATGAAAAAGTCTTAACTCCCGCAACTCTATCTCCATTATTTATCATTTTAATTTGACGTTGAAAATAAGGCTCCGCGCGGCTGTTACGGCATTCGCGCGCCGCCGCTAAAGAGAGTTAAGCAATAAAAATATGTTTTTTATAAAAAAATGTGATGTTAAAAATTTGAAAAAATTCTAGTATCTTCTTAACACTTGAAAGAATCGAGCCCTCAAGAAAGAAAAGTTTAATCACCATTTTTTTAAAAAGTTATTCAATTGTTAACTAAAAAATTTTTTCCCAATCTCCATTGGCATAAACAATGGGATGAAAGGTATAAATAAATGGCCTATTTATATTTTTTGTTATTATAAACTACTGAAAAATTTTAAAAATGTTGTTAATTTTTTTTTCTTCAATTAATATTTAGCTATGCCTGTTTTCACATTAAAAATTTTTATCAACATTTTTTAATTTTCTTTTTTGAATAGTTATAAAAAATCATAATTAACAAATTAATAAACTTTTATGAAAATTTATCGCAGGCTCTTATAAAGTACATATATCAAAAGGGCTCCACGAAGTTTAAAATTTATAGGCCAATTATTTATACCTTTCATCCTATTGTTTATGCCAATGGAGATTGGGAAAAAATTTTTTAGTTAACAATTGAATAACTTTTTGAAAAATGGTGATTAAACTTTTCTTTCTTCAGGGCTCGATTCTTTCAAGTGTTAAGAAGATACTAGAATTTTTTCAAATTTTTAAAATCACATTTTAGGATTAAAAAAAAGATATTGCTGAACTCTCTTTAGCGGCGCACAGTGGGCCCATACTGAAAATTAGTGGACTTAGGCAACAAAGTTACCATATCGATGCGATTTGTTTTTATATGACGTGTTATAATATTCCTGACAACTTTTATTCTTATAAAATTTCTTCCAAACTTGACAGTTTGTCTTGAAAAAAATGTATTAGATTTTTTTGTATGGAGCGAATCATGTTTATTTTTTTTTTCTTCAATTGTACTAATATGTTGGGTGTGTGGCGTGAGTATATGATAGCTAGGGTCATTCTCTATCCACGAAAAAAAAATCAGTGCCGGCCATCTGCGGCAGCGCGAGTAATCATTCGGTAAAAAAATAATAATTTGGAAGATTTTTTTTTTGTCATTTTAAATAAATTCAAAGCATATTTTTTGTCTCATTTGGCTGTTTTCACCTTCTTTTTAGTTAAATAAATAGTTTTAATAGCGCATACGTACTTAGAACTAGTAATTCTGGTAGAGATTTAGTTATTATTGCATGTTATCGGTACAAATGAGTCATCAATCACAATGCAGGTGCTCTGCATTGTGATTGATGACTCATTTGTTTGTGCGCGCATAACTAATGAGTCATCGAAAAATGCTCGTCTCTGATTGGCTGTGTTATTTTTTAACTGCACGTTATCTATTGTTGAATAAATATATCGTAATGTTTCAGGTTATACAAATTTTGTTAATGATAGGTGAAATAATTTAAATTTGTACGGGCAAGTCGTTGATAATTATCTACATAATCAACTGTATGTATATTATTATAGTATAAGTTATCGTACGTATGATCAATATGAAACTGTGAAGTAATTGTAGCCCTGAAAAGGGCTGTTTGTCATATTCCTAACCCTGATGGGCTTTTGTGGGAATAATTTGGAGCCGGATCACATTATTTCTTGTTCCAGAAGTGCTAGTGGGTCCGGCAAATTTTCGGACTCTGCTATGAGGCATTCTTCTTCCTCCATAATTTCACTGTCACAGGGAGGCTCAGTAGTCTGTAACAACTGAGTTGCTTCAGGCAACAACTCATTATGAACCTGTTTCATTATTTTAGGCCTTATGTAGGATATGTGGGGATCAGAGCTTATTAGAAGTCCATGGAGGATGTCTTCGTTTGTTGCTATTCTCCCCGTTTTCCGAGTGTGCCTCTCCCTGACGTTTCTGAAGTCCTTATTACGGGCTTCCGAAGCTTATTCAGATAAGGTACCTAAAACGAATAAGTACATACATTTTAATTTCAAAACGCAATCGAGTCAAATAATACATCAAACTATATTTATTTTTTACTTACCGATTGGCAAAACACCAAAGTGGTTACAGATGTCTGCACCGTGCATTAGAAGTTTATGTACACTAACTGGCATGTAGTACCACGAATAGTGTTGCACGTACACATCAGCTGTTTCTCTACAGTATCTTCTAAATTTTTCACTCAATGTTTTTGCCTGATGATATGGCTTGTAGAATAACGGAAAATCTGAAAATCAGATTTTCGTCAATTCCCGTTATTCTGGAAGATCTTTTGTAATCTTGGAAAAAGCGCCTCGCTGTATTCCCGTCGTTTGTAGTTCCAAAACCCTAAAATGGGAAAACAATACTGTAATATACAATACACAGAGATATAATTCACAAACAACATAAAGAGAACGAAAATTAAATACATACCTGTTTGACTATATCAATCAGCATTCCAGTTTGCTCACGAAACTCTTGCTGTGTGGTATTTTTTTTAGCTTGTTTCAAAGCCTTATGTTCGCCGCGAGCAGTCCATCGTTGAAAATCCAGATTATAAGATATATGGAGAAGACATTCCATACACCGAATCTTTATATGCAGTGAAGAAATTCCTTGTTTGTAAATTTCTTCACGAAGTGGTTTAGAAGTCAAAGCGTCTAAATTATTCACCTCACTCGGTTTTGCCAAGCAAATGGGACACGTTGCATATGATGGTACTCCAGCAATAATATTGGCCACTTTTCCATCAATCATGGTCATATGCAATTCATGTGATACAATAATATTTCCACACTGTGTAGATATTCGTTCATCAATTTGTTTTTTCATCTCAGACTCTTCAGACTTTATAAAGTAAGACTGGCCTGTTAGTCTAGTAGTTAGTGACCCTGACTGCTAAGACTGAGGTCGTGGGTTCGATTCCCACCCAGGACAAATGTTTGTGTGATGAGCACATTCATTTGTTCTGTGTCTGGGTGTAATTTATCTATAATATGTATGTATTTAGAAATATATAAGTATATTTATCAGTTGTCTGGTTACCATAGTACAGGCTCTGCCTAGTTTGGGATCAGATAACGGTGTGTTGGTTGTCCTAAGATAAAAAAAAAAAAAAAAAAAAGTCAGCTGTCTCCGAAGTGAAAGTGAACTTCACTGGTCGACAGTACAGAGTTGAGCAAGGTGTGGGGTTCTCCCAAACTAGATTTTCATTCCCAGATGATGGCCTAGTAGACACTAGCCGAAGAGGGACGATGCTTATCATGACTACTGATGAATCATCGAACTCTGTAGCTGTGTTTGACGTTTTCTGTTTATAGTTACTCTGCGACGAAGAACCATCAAGTCCCCATTTCCAGGTCAACTTGAGTTCTTCATTTTGAGACCTATCAACAGTATTTATATCAAGTAATATCCTCTCCACAGTGTGGTCCAATAGCGCTTGCAATTTAATGTGAGCTCCGTTTTCGGTAATCTCCATACTCTCTTGTGGTGGGTAACATCTTTGGCATTTACAAGCTTTGGATAAGATGGAAAGGCAGCACAGTTTTCTTCTTTCAGAAATTGTTGAAGAGCTAAGTACTTCCATTTCGAGAGCGCAACTGATGTATAAAGAGCTAAACACTTATCTTCAGAGACAGTACTTAAGCTCTGCTTTTTGAATAGTCTCTCTTCTACTTCGGATAGCGCATCTGGATTACTGGACAATGCAGGTGCTACCGATAACATGCAATAATAACTAAATCTCTACCAGAATTACTTGTTATAAGTACGTATGCGCTATTAAAACTATTTATTTAACTAAAAAGAAGGTGAAAACAGCCAAATGAGACAAAAAATATGCTTTGAATTTATTTTAAATGACAAAAAAATTCTTCCAAATTATTATTTTTTTACCGAATGATTACTCGCGCTGCCGCAGATGGCCAGCGCTGATTTTTTTTTTTCATGGATAGAGAATGACCCTAGCTATCATATACTCACGCCACACACTCAACATATTAGTACAATTGAAGAAAAAAAATTAAACGTGATTCGCTCCATACAAAAAAATCTAATTAATTTTTTTCAAGACAAACTATCAACTTTAGAAGAAATTTTATAAGAATAAAAGTTGTCAGGAATAATATAACACGTCATATAAAAAAAAATCGCATCGATATAGGAACTTTGTTGCCTAAGTCCACTAATTTTCAGTATGGGCCCACTGTGCGGCGGCGCGCGCATGCCGTAACAGCCGCGCGGAGCCTTATTTTCAACGTCAAATTAATATATAAATAATGGAGATAGAATTGCGGGAGTTAGAACTTTTTCATTGGAAATTTCCTCCTCTTTAACGAGCTTTTTTCAAAATTGCTTAAATGTTAATATTTTTCGAGTTATTAACAAAAAACGAAATATCATTTTTTTTTCATCTTATTTTGTTAATAACAATTGCAATTTTTTACCTGCACCAAAATCCTTCAAAAACATTTTTCTAGAGGTGATTCCGAATCGAATGAGCCATCACTCATATTTTTAGGACCTTTATCTCTATTTTTCACGTTTTTTAACTTGTTGACTAGACTTATCTTGTTTTTTTACCATTTTAGCAATGGAACGTAGGGTTAGGGTACGGTACGGGTAAAAATATTAGACCGGACCACCGGAACTGGACCGGTACCGGATAAGTACCTACCCAGGTACAAGACAGATATGTAGGTACCTACCTAGGTACTTATCTGGTATCCCCTCATATTTTATTCATTAAAGAAAGATTTTTAATAAAAAATATTATACAAAATAGTATATTTTCTCTTGTGGTGAAAGAGACATGGTAAAGCAATTAAATCACTACTTACTCGAATATTTTTTTTGTTTTTCTCGCAATTAATAAAATATTAAAATATATATAAAATATTCCCAGGTCGGGCATAGTGTTATTGGGTTTTTTCATCTGGAATTTCTCTGTAGCAGCCCGGAGTCTGGATTGGTGCCCGGTGGATGGCAATAGGCTCGCCCCCTATTACATATGGGACTTAAACATAACAGGCGAAATGTGGGTGTACTGTAGGTACACCTCTGCCTAACCCTTCGGGGAAACAAGGCGTGATGTTATGTTATGTTTTTTTATGTAATAAAATATTTTTAGTAATACTCTCACTCAATGGTCTCACCCAATTAGTAACAAGTGAAAGTGATCCCAATTTGCAAATTCAAATAGTCATTTAGCAAAATCAATATGTCGGTCTTTCACTACACTCATGATGAACAATTATCCGAATCCGCCCAATTGCTCACAAGTGCCTCCATGGCTCGCTCAGATTCGACCGAATTTCCGGCTTATAGAATAGCCGGTTAACCATTGCGGTATGGTAGTTTATTTTTATCATTAGTACACTCGCGGACAAAGAACACAGATCAGGGGGATCAAAAAAAAAAAAACAGCAACACACGCGACTAAAAATATATTTTAGGCTCTCAAATACTATAGTAAATAGGCTTTTTAAATAGCATTAATTTGTTTTGGTGCATAAAGTGCTTAACTGTTTATTTTGTGATGAAAGTTAAAAAAAGTGCTTAAAATAACAAAACTTCAACGAATTTGCCAATTTTGAAGATTTTTTTTACACGAATTGCTATTTTTTTTCTTACTATTTTAGAATAGATGTAAAGGTCAATACCTAAACTTCACATAAACACAATAACATGATGTCAATAAATACATTGAATTTTCATGACTATGATAGGCGAAAAATGTTCTAAAGTTTACCCTCCTCTTTTGTGCCATTATCATTGCCAGGGTTACCAGGACAGCAAAAAAACTGTCTTCGAAAACTACGCTGACATACGTCACAAACTACGCTGACTTACGTCTCAAAATTCGAGACACCCTAAAAAATAGAAAATAGTTTAAAAAAACACGCTTCCATAGAAAACCAAACTAAAAAGTAGAAAATAATGGAAAAAAGCGTGGAGTGCCTGATATCAATAAAAATATACATTAAAAAGCACCCCACGCTTTTTTTCCATTATTTTCTACTTTTTAGTTTGGTTTTTTTAAATTCCAATCTAATAATATTGTCAACATTGGAACAACAACTGTATATAATATCTCGGTTCCTGGTCTTCTTATATTCTTCCCAGTTCCTCGGAAACCGGACGAATCGTTGAAAGTGACGCGCCTATTGTTTTTCCTGTACTTTGCTGACTTTCGCCTTCTTCTAACATAGTGAGGATATGTGTTCATTCTTCTGATGGTAGCGACATGATAGTATTTCAATAATGATCGTGAAAAACGACAATGTTCGAATTTCATCACAGATTGACAGATTGGAAACAAAATTGAGAAGACAAGCAAAAGTAAAACAAGATCAAAAGTTATCATTTAAGGTTCTTGTCATACGATATTAAAATTATGTGTAATATAAATAAAGTTAGTTTATTATTTGGCCTCTCCGGTACTCCCTCGCCCAATTGACCTTCCGCGCGTATGGCTGTTCGCGCACCTGTCTTTCGGGCACACACTAGATCGATTTTTATGTTGAAGTACGTACCTACTAAAAAACCTACGGTTAAAGAAAATGACTACGAGGCGTCCGTTCAATAATTTATACATTTACTGTATCTTTTAAAAAGTGTTTCTAGGGTTAGAGGGCACGGAGACGTCAGCACGCGTAGCATGACCGCCGTAGATAGGGGTTTTGTCGACGGAAGAATAGATAAAGTAACGTTTCGGGTACACAGTACGACGGCAGCAAAGTAGAAAGAGTCAAGTCAAGTGCACTTTTTATAAAATTTACTCTTCGACATGATTCGACTCAGAATTATTATTAACCGACTTCAAAAAAAGGAGGAGGTTCTCAATTCGAATGTTTTTTTTTATGTTTGTTACCTCATAACTTTGTACCTCATAACATAACTGGGTGAACAGATTTTGCCACACAAACTAAATGGTCACCCATCCAAAGGCTGACCTTGAGAAGTATAGCTTAACCTAGCGAACCTGCGACACAAGGCAAAACAAAAATTATATGGTCACCCATCCAAAAGTTGACCTTGCGAAGTGCAGCTTAACCTTGCGACCCGCGACAAAACGCCAGACATAAAGTAAATGGTCACCCATCCAAAGGCTGACCTTGAGAAGTGTAGCTTAACCTAGCGAACCTGCGACACAAGGCAAAACAAAAACTACATGGTCACCCACCCAAAGGCTGACCTTGCGAAATGCAGTTTAACCTTGCGAACCTGTGACAAAACGCCACACATAAAGTAAATGGTCACCCATCCAAAGGCTGACCTTGCGAAGTGCAGCTTAACCTAGCAAACTTGCGACAACACGCCACACATAAATTAATTGGTCACCCATCCAAGGGATAACCTTGAGAAATGTAGCTGAACCTAATGAACCTGCGACACAAGGCAAAACAAAAAAAATATTTTGTAAAGGTAATATTTAGAAAGCATGCTTTACGAAAAGAAATAAATATGGTATTATCAAAAAATTACGTATTAATTATTATGTTAATTATCACATCAAAAAAAAAATCGCATCGATATTAAAAATTTGTTGCCTAAGTCCACTAATTTTCAGTATGGGCCACTGTGCGTGGCCACGCTCACCACGCCAAAATTTAGGTTTACCCTCGCATATAGATGTTTCGCATCAAAAGTGCAGTTGACTTTTTCTACTTTGCTGCTGTCGTACTGTGTACCCGAAACGTTACTTTGTCTAATCGTCCGTCGACAAAACCCCTTTCTACGGTGGTCATGCTACGCGTGCAGGTCCGGGTGCGTGTCAAAAATGTCTATATATTCTTAGTCGTGTCGTGACTGAATGATGAACGTTATCGTATATTTGAAATTCATTGTCGAAATGGAAAACTTCTTGTCAAAATGGAGCCAACTGGTGGCGTGAACTTTCATAAAACCCTCATTCCAATATTATCACTATTAGACTTAAAAAAAATTGCAGAAAAAATCGTAATTCTTTCATTTTTGTTTTACCTGTTACAGAATTTCCTTCGCCCATTTCGTGAACATCACATCGATCCGACATCAATAACTCGACACGATTTTATCGAGACTAATGGAGATAACTTCGCGATTACTATTCCTGTTTTAGCAAGGATTGTGTGGCAACTCCTTACCTATGACGATGAAAGCATCAATGCACAATTTCATTGGATTGCTTATTGGTACTTGTGTTGTATCTTCGTAGCAATGACCAATCAGGTATCTATTTATTTTCAATTATTTATATAAGTAGGGACAGTGGGGGTACATTGAAATGCCAAATGGGCTACCGTGTAAGATCCAATGTATAGAGGTTTCAAATTGTATTTCTTACGTTTAGGTATGCGCTCTTTAAAGGGTTCCGTAGCCAAAAACCTAAAACGGAAACTCGCGTCTTGGTTTGTCACTCTATCAGTATGTCCGTGCGCCCGGATGTAACACATCCATTTTACTCGTAGTCGTAGAGAGTAAGCACTATATCGATGAAAATTGAAAAAGGGATATTCGATGGATGTGTGTAACAATGGTGTTGTGAAATTACGAAGAAAAACTCACTCCCCATACAGGTAGGTATCTCAGATAAAAAGATGATGATATTTCTAAGTGGGAGATATGTTAAATTAAAAATAAACCTATTTTTGCGATAGTTATTCAATACCGCATATGTAATCTCTAAAACCATATAAAAATAACACAGGTGAGATTTCTCTTAGCTTTGATCGAGACTAATAGATTTAAAAATATATACCATTATTTTCCAATCAGAGGCCATTCTTTCTTGCCCTGTTATCGAGATTTTGGTCTAGTAAAAAGAAAGATTAAAAGATTTGCCAGGATTTACCTTCCAGATAAGATATCATTGTATCAAGTGCATACAGTGGTAAAATATCGGTATTTCAAGTAGATACTCAGATGGTTACAGATTTTAAAAGCTGGTGGCCTAGGTTTTACAAAAAGAACTGCCTTGCCATACAGTCATTAGGAAAAAAAGTTCCTAAAAACAAGAAAATGAACTTTAATGTGTCACTGTTTCATGAATTTCATTATGATTGCTCAAACCCAGGTATTCTGAAAACCAGTGAACATATTGATGGATTAGTGAAATATGACTTCAAACTGGCCTCCGGGCCAGAGAATGTATCATGGCCAACTGAAAAAGCTTATAGGGATAAGGTTCCAATAAATATAAAAAAAAAATTGAGGACATAAAGTCATGAGGCACATTCCCTCAAACTTTATAGGTTTCTATAATGAAGTAACAAATAATTGGCCCACCAAGACTTCTGAAACAATTGAAGAAGGTGCTGAATAATTGCTAAAATAGTGTGTTGTAATTATTATTCATAATCTTTGATAAATGTTGTACTTACATTACTTAAACTTGGTAATTTCAATGACTTAATCCTGTATGTTTTGAAAAGGGCATAATTCCAGGTCTAAAAATAAGCTTTATCTACACTTCCTGTATTATACAACATTTTTTTTAGTATATGCGAAACCTGAATATAGTTTGTTCAGAATCAGTAACTGAATCGATTCCAATAATTTTTACACCATGTTATATTTTGTCCCAAAAATATTTAATTACGCTTAAAAGTTAGTATCCGCAATCATCTGTTTGCACACGGGTCACGAGTTCACGACAGGTCATAGCGCGGGCTAGGCGGCGTGTACGCACTGCTGCGGGGCGGCGACGGCGCTCCTCAGTCGCCCGAATGCCATCGATCGATGCATACGTATCGCGAGCGCGCGACCGCCGTGAGCCCTGGCTAAAGTGTTTTGTTTAGATTTTAAAATTATCATGTCTCTCTCGTACTCAAACGTCCGTACACTCGCTGTTTGTGGTGGTGTGGCAGTGCGTCAGTGCTTATGAGAAAGACGGGCCCTTTTTTAACAGTTGCTTCAGTTTGTTTGAGTGAATAGTGATTACGCCAATTATTGTAGATAGTGATGATTAACATTTTTAAACACGCAAAGATAGTCAAGGGTACAAATTTATTATTTGTTTACAGCCTGCTGTGGTTCAGTAATGCGATGTTTAACAATTTTCATCCATTTTGAACTTTAAGTTGTTGACATAAGGTGCAACAAATGGCATTGGTTACATTTTACTGCATTTACGAATAAATTACATAATAATATCTACCTACACTTGACCATTACGACAGTCCAAAGCCTGCAAGCGTGATGGAAAATGTTTATCACCAACTAATACATAAACAATCACTGTGGCAAATTATTATCAATGAGTGAGAGTGAGAGCCGCGCGCGCGGCTGGCGTGCGTGCCCTCCGGTAGGCTGCATATGTTTTTGCGAGGACAATCAGGTACCGTAACAAGCTTATAACTTTGTGATTATTAATGATACAGTTTTGAAATTTTTTTCATAGATTCTTTACATAAAAATACTAGACCCGTGTTTCGGGTTTCGCATAAACAAAAACTAATGTTGTATATGACTTACTAATATAACAAAATAATAACTTTTAATAGGGCCTATTAAAGGCCATATAACGTTTATAACACTCCATACAAAAAAAATTGCAAGAGATTGTTTTTTGTGTCTCCTGAAAAGTTTACAAAAGTGGACTTAAGCCCTTTTCAAAATAACCGATTCAATTATGTTGGAATTCGTGTTGATGTCGTCCAAAATCCTCCTTTTTTCCTTTATTGTAAGGTATTTCCCACTCTCCCTAAAGATTGTATTAAGAACTGATTCGTATTTTCCCATGCCTATAACAAATAAAAATTTTTTCAGATCCATAAATGGTCCCATACATATTTTGGTTTACCAATATGGGTGGTGTGGTTACAAGAATGGCATATAGTGTTGCCGCGTCGTCACCATCGTATTCACCACGTAGCGCCGCACGAGACTTACTTTTGCATCACCACTGGGTGGCTCAACTGGCCTTTGGAAATACTTCACTTCTGGTCTATACTAGAGACTATTATCGAAGCAGTAACTGGTTGTAAACCCCGAGCTGACGACATGAAGTGGGCGCAGAAACGTTCCTAGAACAAAATGTCCTGAATAGTATACATTTTTATAAGTACAACTAACACTCGTCCACAACTACTGAATCAATTAATAAGAATAGGTTTAATATTTTGCTACGAAAGATGAAAGCGATTGTGAATTAAATAAGGGAAATATTTAACTGATGCTCTAAAATCTTGTTGGCCTTCTTCTTTCACTTTTTTAAATGAATGAACCTCTAAAAACCTGAGCCTGAGCCTTTTCTCAGAGCTGGTGGCAATAACTAGGATACCCTGACCAAACGGGTTAGGTTAGATTAGAACTATGACCAACCACGCGCAAGCCGAGCGAGTGAATATAGCGGTCCAAGTTGGTCGCAACTTGGCATTGTTTGAATAGGAGTTATTAGAGGCTCCCAAAAACAGACGCATTAATTTTATTCACTAATATTTTTAGGCTGCAGGTTCGATTGAATGCATGCCATTAAATAGTAGTTTTATATTATTTAGCAAATCATTCATTTCCGACCCGCCAGTAGCAATAAGATGCATTGGACCATAATTAATGAAGATGTAGCTAGTGTGATTCTGATTATATAGGATACTCGTAACATAAAGGACGCTGAAGGTAAATTTCAACTGCCTCTTAAATGGGACAAGTAGTAAGTAAAACAAAAACTGAAAAATTAGATATTGCTACTGGTGGGAAACACTTAATTAATGCCCATTGTCTTTTTGCAACATAGGCCTATTGTTCGATGCTTGTCTCTACAAGTATAAAAACTTGCAGTCGCAGTAGGTCTTCTTCTATTGGGTTTCTTGTATGTACTGGTACTTATACAGACCTCCCAACAAAAGTATGCACTTCGACAATAATTATAGTCTATCTTAGAAAATACGAACCTGTAAAGAAGAGATTTTTTTAGTATACATAGAGCTGTTACAACTATGACAGTGCTAACCTATTTTTAACCGACGAAAAAAAACAGTTCTGTCAAAAATATTGGGAGTGTGTTATGAATTTTTCTCGTTTTATGAATCACTCCGGCCATTTGGTGTAGTTGTTGTGTTTGCCACGTACATACGCGGCAGGGGGGGGGGACACTTTGTAGTGAGTGATATACAATTTGTACAAGAGGAAAATTTATCAATCTTTTTTTAATACTAAGCGACTCAGTTGTATGTAAAAGGCATTTCATTGTATCGCAAGAATTTGAATTTATATGTAAGAACACGTACCTTGGTACCTATACCTACGGTAAGCTATCTGCTTTACCTACATAATTATATTAAATACCGGTGCTAAATTTTAAACTAGCTTAGCTTTTCTGATATTAATATACAGTGTATTTGGAGGTTGAAACGAATTTTTCATTGAACCTGTATGATTCAATTATTAAATTCATTGGCTAAACCTAGGCTAGGTCTTAAGCTTGACATTATGCACAAGATTTTCATAAATGTATAACGAAGGGAAACAAAAAAAATTCATCCCCTAAAGGGGAGAGATACTGGATGACAGGTATCTAATCTAAGAGACAGAAATGCAAATGATCTAATGCTAATACAAAATCTGGTTGCGGGTTTGGCAGCTATGCTGTGGTGTATGTTATGTTAGAGGGTTTGGTTTCCGCACCTAGTCCTTCAGGTGGACCATTTGTGCGGGGCCGTAGCCATCGTTGGTGGTTGTTCCAACTAGCTTGGCAGGCTATTAAATAAGTATTACAAAATAACAGTATAATTCACCCACTGTCCTCGAGAAGTTTTGGGTGTTATCATGTGATGTTTCTTCGTACTGCTCTCATTGCATTTTTTTTTTCGCACATGTCTAATTATGAAGAAATGGATTAGCAATAAATCACCTTCAAAACAATTCAGATTTTGAATGGAATTGTATTACGCAATTAGGGTGCTAGTCGATCGTCCCGTGTAGCTGTTATTTCATTACTCACGAGCCCCTCATGAAGAAATGAGATAATCTAGAAGAATTTATTTCTGATGATCAGCCACGTTGGTGCCTTGTTATAAAATCTGTAGTAAAATAATAATATATTATGTTTATTTTAAAATAATGTATGTTATATCTATTTTTTGTATAATGTAATAACTACTATAAGTTAATCTGGTCCAAGAAAATAGGAATGACCGTGCTCGCCCCACAGTGGTGACCCAGTGGTAAATGCCCGGACTAACGACTTGTAGGCTCATGCTACATAGTGCCACTAAACTAGTGAACCTAGGAAGGCGCTTTACTTTGTATAAATAATTTCATCACCACTGCTCTCAAAACGGTGAAGGAAAACACATCGAGAGGAAACCGGCCTGTCATGGGAACCAAAAATTCGAAAACTTGCACCTTCCAACCCGCGCTACGCCCGTGTGGTAGATTATAGCCTGTGTCCCCAGCTGTGGACACAATGGGCTGATCATGCATTATGATGAAGTGGTGATCGCTCATCGCGGGCGCCTGATAAATCACATTTTGACTATTTTCGGTCGCCGCGTATGATGGAGAGTCCCGTGATTCCTTTCTACGATTTGTTTGTTCTTTGACGATTAACAAACAGGCCCGATCGTCGTACGTGGCACTATGTAGCATGGTCATTAGAACTTGAAAGTAAAAATCACCTTTAATATACTCTTTTTGTTTTTAATATGGGTACTGCAAGTTGCAATAGGTACCTGGTAGTTAAAGATGTGATAATTATATAAGCTGTGTGATACAATGGCCTAAATATTATGTAATGTAGGAAAATGCATTAACTTTTAACTGTGCCCGAACCACGGATTTACTTGTAGGTACCTAGGTTGCGGTCGTCGAGCTTGCTTAAACGCCATGTTTGTGATGTACAAGAGTAAACAATAATCAATTAAAATAGACAATAATATCTTTATGAATGTTGATTGTAACCACAATATTTTGTAATTATTATTTACACTGTTTTAACTGTTAATTAAAAAAGTGTAGATAAATAAATTCTAATGAATAGTGCAATACCTTTTTGAAGTACTAGTAATATTAAAAGATTGTTGAGGCGGGACAGTAGGCAAGAGCAGGTGCCTTAACCGTTGTAGCTACAAGGAAACGTTCTTGACTGTGCTTAAGTTTTCCAGTTATTGCTAACTCTATTCACAGATAATGCAAAAAATATACCTACAGTCAACTAAAAAAACTATTTCTCACGTTTCATTTTAAAATGCCAATCGGTGTATGCCAGTTTTGTATATGGATTAAAAGACTTCTGGATCAACCGAGTTTAGAGTAGGTACACACGACGACATATCAAGCTACTTATACATTTCCAGTATAAGATGACTTCTCATTGTATGAAAAGCCAATGCACAATGCGAGGTCAGCTAAAACGAAATGTGTAGCTTGATATGTCGTCGTGTGTACTTAAGTAGGTACCATTAATAATTATAAAACGCAACAAAAACGTTTCCCATAAGTGTAATTTACTAATACTAAATAATTAATAATATTCATTATTCATTACTTATTCAATATCTTTTGCAGCATATTCATCTTCACTTATGAAATAAAATGACCTTATTGGCAGTGTTGTGATTTTGTGAATCATAATTTTAAAAGTTACCTAATTTATTGAGTTTAAGTACCTTGATGAAAAGTCAAGGGATATTAGATTAGATCTACGAGGTGGAAGCATTTACCATCTTTTTCTAACGGAAGTCAATTATGAACAAAATTGTCAGAATGAGTAAAATTGACAGAAGTTTTTTTATGCTATACAACACCTATGAGGACCATTTCCTTTTGAAAGAAAAAATATGCACAGCAGAAAGTACGGTATAAAGTAGGTATGCACATGACAAAAAATTAAGTCTGTTTTTTTTATACAGAACTTAATGGTTCTTAGGACAATTTTCTCGTAGGTTTTCTTATGGATTCGAATTTCCCCATACTGTCCCAGTTCAAAACAAAAACAAGGTTTTTTTTTCTCATCAAAATATTCATGCCTTAAAATTGAGTTTGTTATTAAGGCGGGGCAGTAAGGGAAGGTACCTTAAATGGATTGTGAACATAGAAGAAATCTTTTGTTCTTTGTTTGTTCAATAAGAGCCGATTCGTGTGAAGGGTGTTGAAAAAACCTTAGTTTTATTCTAAAATGAATTTTTTTATTCCTTAACTACACTAATTATATTTAAATTTATGCTAAACTAGCAATGAAAGAATTGTCATGCAATGCTTTAATACTTTATTGAATGATCTATTCTTGACATAGAATAATGTTATGTTACAATAAACAAAACTACAAAAAAGATTATATTTGTTTTATTTTTCTCAAATACTGATTGTTCCAGTTGCTAGCGTGACGCTGCTAAGCATAGCTCAGGTTCGATTCCTGTGCGGAAAAGTAGAAAATAATTACCAAGTACCGACTTACATAGAATGATATAATTTTTCGTATTTATAGTGTGTGCGTGCGTGAATCTGCCGTTTCTGTAAAGTAGTAAAAATGGTTTACAATTTCAAAAGTATAGTTTACTTTTTGTCGCAGAAAACACCAATTTCGTAATCATTTAATAATCACTATTGGTCTATGTTTAAAGAGAATTTAAATAACAATACCTTCTATGGAATAATTTACCCAGTAATGTTTTTTTTCATCGTTAGGTAGGTATAGATCATCATCACCATCTTCATTATTACTTATTAAAAAATCTATAAACTAATCCATCAATCACCCATGTCCCTAGAATTAAATAATGGGTCCTTCTTGAAATCGCGAGTTTCACACCCCCTATTACACAATTCCAAATAAATAATTCTGCCGGCCTAGGACGGCTATTTGATGTTTAACATGTTGATTTAATAAAATTATATTACTCTTTTAAATTGTAATAGTGCAGTAAATATTATCAGTATCAGTGTTTACTGATACTGATAATATTTACTGCACTATTACATTTTTGCACCACACAATACCAAATCCGGCTCAATAGGCTTGCTAACACCCCGCCCGTTACGGTCCCCACATTATACAGGGACATTGGTGCCGATTCTGTTGTCACAAAATTCTCTAAACTAAACTAAAAATCACTAAAATTTGGTTTAATCCTGTCAAACGACGATTTCCTATTCTGAAATAGACTAATGTGACACAACTTAACTATATTTTAGTTTGACAGCACTAAGATTGCACTGAGTTATTAGTTTAGTGAAAATGACAATTTTGCTATTCTGAGTTTGCCGGTTTTCACCAAAAAATTTTGACTATAATAATTTATTTTAACTAAATCTGACTATTTTTAATCGCGATTAAAAAGGTGTGGAATAAAACTAGTGGTCATGAACTAAAATTCTCAACAACGCCTCGCCTTCACGTGCAAAAACAGTTCTGTATTTTTTATTTTCTTTTTGCTTATTATCTTGAAAATGGCGTGTCCTATCGCAAAAATAATGAAATTTTCGGCCCCCTTAGTATACGCCGGCACATTTAAATCTCAACACGTGGGTAATATTTTTTTTATATTTTTCAAACAAAAGTGAAAAATTCCATATAAACACGTTGAGGCTGCCCCCCAGCACGCGCCTTCGTCTCTCAAAAAATTCATTCTACGCAATGCATACACAAGTACAATATTGCGAAACCAAAAGAAAAAAAAATACCACGCTGAGTCGCGATTGTCAAATTCGATTTTAGTCCTGTCAAAATAATTTTTAAATTTAGAGATTTTTCCTTGCAGAATAGCGTTGCAATTCTCATAGCCAAAAGTAAGGAATTTTAGAGATAGTTTAGTTAGTTTAGTTCGTGTACAACAGAATCGGCACCATTGACGCGCAAACAGACAAACAGCCGGCTTCAAACAGTTCGATTTGATTTAAACTTTGTAGACTTATCGAGGACCAATGACAGTAAAATATCACTATTTCAGCTCTACAACATTTCAGCAGACACTCTGTCGTACGTTGCAGTTTTCCCAACTTTCCTTTCAGCGCTCGTACATTCTCATCTATTTCATTCTCTTCATCTACCTCTGAGTTTCGGTCCTCTAAACTGGCATGTGCCCAGTTGCCCACTCTTACTCCGAGTGTGTTGGAGATACAGTAGTGTGCCGGATGATTGGTGTAAGGCTGTAATCGTACCACTATGGTAAAGGCTCACAGCAGGCGTGTAAAAACTACTGCGGCATTAGTCTTTTGAGTGTTGTCGGCAAACTGTACTGCAGTTTTTAATAAATTGAGTGATAGGAGCGACAGGTGAGAAAATATGGGATGTGCAGGTAGGATTTTGAGAGGGGTTGAGCTGTATGGATCAGGTCTTCTCCCCAAGGTGCATAGCTGATAAACATCTAGCAAAGGACAAAAAGTCTACTGTGCTGTCGTTGACTTGGAGAAGGCCTACGAGTGAAAATTTCGGGAATCAAGGAAGTGACACAACATTACTATTTAAAAATGTAATTGCTTTTCGAAATATTCTCCGCGAAATTTGACACATTTTTCCATATGATGGAACCAATCATTGAGGCAACCATTCCATTCGGAAGTTGGGGTCTCCAAAATGGCCGTTTTGTAGGCGTCCACAGCATGGAACAGATAAATAAATTCCGTGGTCCACAGCTTCTTCAGGTGATGAAAATCTCTGACCACGCAATTCATTCTTTATTTTAGGGAAAGTATAGAAATCATTAAGGCTTAGGTCTGGCTGTACGGCGGATGGTCTAATAATTCTATGTTTTCTTGCTCTAAAAACTCTTTTTCATCCCACCATCTCGGAAAGAGTATTTTTAATCTTCAATATCTGAGTGGAAAAGCCGTTTTTATTCTCTAGAGGATAAAGTAAATTGAATTTAGAACATAGTGTGCACTAAGTTTGTGAATTAAAAAAAACATTAAACCTATTTACTGCTACCTCTATGGTGCCGAATATATCATACAACTTTTTTTTAATTTGTTAAAAACTCAGACTCGGAACCTTTTTGGTGTTCTTTTTTCAATTTGCTTTGTACGCGGTTCTTTACGCGGCATTTTTTCACGTCTTTGTTAAACCATATATTAAAAACAAGAAACTTGAAAACAAGTGAAAAAACTAAAATGAGTGATTCTAGCGACGAGGAAGTTTGCTTGACGCCAACATAATTGACTGAAACTGTTAATAATGCGCAAATGAGCTTTCTCCCTCAACAATCACGCGAGAATTATTTAAAACAGTACGATATGTTCAACACGTGGCGACTAGCAAAAGGAGCCAAAACTTTCTCAGAAAACGTTTTGCTGGCATATTTTATAGAATTATCCGAGAACAAGAAAGCAAGCACTCTATCTAGTACGTATTCGATGCTAAAAGCAACAATAAAGATGAAAAAAGACAAACATATCGATACCTATCCTAAATTAATGGCATTTTTAAAAAGAGCCTCATCTGGTTATCAACCAAAAAAATCGAAGGTTTTCACAATATCTGATATTGAAAAGTTTCTTAACGAAGCACCCGATTCCGTATATTTGGCGGCAAAAGTAACTCAGTTGCACATTCAGTATCTACTTAAGTATATTAATCTCAATTATATAGTACCTATACTTAGTAGATGTTGATAGGCATAATTATGCGTTCATATCAATTTTATTCATTTATCTACTACAATACTCTTTACGTTACAGGTTGTTCTTATTATTGGAATAAACGGAGCATGTCGAACTAATGAACTAACACAACTTAATGTCAAAAACATTGAGAAACATTCAGATGACTTACTATTAATTAATTTACCTAATACAAAGACAAAAAGAGACCGCAACTTCGTCATTCGCAAGGAATACGTAACGATTGTTGAGAAATATCAAGCCTTACGCCCGCCTAACACTCCAATCAATCGATTTTTTCTACAGTATCGCAATGGAAAGTGTGTTAGACAGCCTATGGGTACTAATAAAATTGGCAGTATCCCACGAGAAATAGCAACATTTCTTGAACTTCCAGAACCCCTGTTGTACACGGGTCATTGTTTCCGATGAACTTCAGCCACACTTTTGGCTGATTCCGGAGCTGATCTCCTGTCCCTTAAGCGCCACGGAGGCTGGAAGTCCAATGCAGTTGTAGAGGGATACATAGAGGATTCCATCCAAAATAAGTCTAAAATATGTGAAGGCATCGTAGGAGCCATTACACTGAAAGAGCCTCAATCGGATCCTTGGACTGGCCCTTCTACATCAAAAATAAGCCGTTATGAAACACCTAACCATCTCCCTCTCTCTCCAACATTCACGCCAAGGGAATCCGATGAATCGGTACAACTATTAAGTATGACAGATAGTTTACCGAAAAACAGTACACAAATGACTAACACCAATATTACAGTACCAAACAAAAATATTACACTCAATTTAAATAACTGTAGCAACGTTACTTTAAAATTTTCTTAATTATACCTAAGTATTATTTTGTTATAATTTAAAGATTATTCTGTAATACTTACCTGTCATAATGTAGTAATTAATACCTAAACTGAAATAAAAGTGTACCTATCTTGTGATTGTAAAGGATTTTTTTTGCATTTAGTCATTTCCTCGCTGAGGTGGAATGAAAAGTTACGTGTTGCACTCGAGTGCAAAGATTTTTCACCTCGTGCTCTTTTAATTCCCTCGCTGACGCTCAGGATTCTAATTTTGAATTTTTTTTTTAATTTTAGAATCCTTCGCTTGCTCGGTCATCAAAATTGAACACGCGGTTAAAAAGCAACTTTGCACTCTTGTATAACAAATAACTATTGTTCTGTGCGCGGTGTGAGAACTCGCATTGTCGTGATGGAGGATGATGCGGCGGTTGCGGTTCTCTTTACGGAGTTCAGAAACGACCTGTGGCAAACAAATGCTAGCATACCATTCTGCATTAACCGTTCTTTGTCCCTCAAGAGGAATAGTCGCAAAATGGCCGGTTTTGGAGACAAACGTGACCACCATTTTGTTTGCAACACTCCGTGAACGAACAATTTTTGTTGGCTTTAACTCATTTTCGAACACCCAAACTCGTGACTAGATTTTGTTTCGGGTTCGTACGCGTATATCCAGGATTCGTCACCTGATACGATGTTGTATACCTACAGCATTTGAGAACCCTGCGTGGAATCTTTCGAGAGTTCTGACGCACCAAGTAACGCGAGCCGCGTTTTGCTCTTCACAGAGCGAATGCGGTATCCTTCGGGAAAACAACTTTTTTACACCTAATTGTTCATCCAAGATTATTTGTATTTGACTCATGCCAATGTCTAAAGTTGCCTGAACTTCGCGATATGTCACATGTCGATCTTCCTCAATCAGCTTACGCACAGCATCAACGTTTTCTTGGGTGACTGCAGTTTTTGGACGACCTTGACGGGGATCATCACTGAGCTTGACACGTCCACGTTGAAATTCAGCAAACCAGCGATAAATTGTGGTTTTAGATGGGGCTTCATCACCAAATGCAGAAATCATCCGGTCAACACACTGTTTTTGTGTTAAACCACTTCGAAAGTCATAATAAATCATTGCTCTTGAATTTTCTCGAGTCAGTTCCATTTTCTCAACGACTTAACAAGTTTGACAAAACCTTGTGACAAGACCGAGAATCTTATAGTAAATAAATAAATGGTATTCAATTTTTAAAACCAAGGAGTTTTCAATTAAAAAGATTTTAATATGACAGGAACAGTGGAAATATTCCATTCCCGATACTTTTAGTGCAGCCTATGTATGATAGTGTGTGCAGAGAAGTACTGTGTTCAACACTATCCATGTACGGTGTGGAGCTTGGTACTGGCACTGAAATCTTTATATAAGGATTCCAGTGCTTGTGTTGATAAATAAGGCATTCACGAACTGATTCTGCATCTCTAGGGGAGTTAGGCACTTTATGCAGGACTGTGTAACGTCACCGTGGCTGTTCAACTTGTACATGGATATGGAATGTTTGGTTATGTTGAGAGGATGAATGACG
Source organism: Aporophyla lueneburgensis (assembly GCA_932294355.1). Taxonomy (NCBI): domain Eukaryota; kingdom Metazoa; phylum Arthropoda; class Insecta; order Lepidoptera; family Noctuidae; genus Aporophyla; species Aporophyla lueneburgensis. The sequence goes on from OW028747.1 coordinate 16,508,190, forward strand.
GGCCGCTAACGGAAGGCAGATGTGACTGGTCACGCCACAAGGGAACGCCCTAGGAGAACATAGTGACCTAATTGGGGGGCGTCCATTAACCACGTGATGTTTTTTTGGCATTTTTAACCCCCCCCCCCCCCTCCCACTTGGTACTGATACATGGTGAGGTTTAAGACTACAATATCACGTGTACTTTTTAGTACCTACAATCTTATTTTTTTTTTATATATTTACTCTACTGGAAAAAAATTAAGGGATCAAAAATAAAATTCGAAATTGGGCAATTTTCAACAGGCCGTAACTTCGAGAGAAATGGTCATAAAAGAAAGAAAAAAAAGAAAATTGTAGCTCCAAGTGTCTAGTTTTTGGATTAAAAAAAATTTTGTTGAGTCAGCGGATTTTGATTAATGTTAGAAAAAACAGCAATAATTTTTTTTTTGGTTTATGGGCATGGAAATTTTTTTTTTTTTTTTGCTTAACCACTATATGAATCGGATACATCGTTCATTTAGCTTTCATTTCTTTTTTTAGAAACCTGATAGCGAGATATCCGTCTTCAAATGGAAAAGGATCCTTTTTTCTTTGATTATAGGTATTATCGATATGTCAGCAACCAATGATCGCACAGAAAGTTAAAGGTTGGTTTCATGAACTTCAATGAATTCCTTTTAACGACCAGACATTGATTTTGCGAAAAAAAAAATTTTTCCTTTTGTCGCATGATTTTGAAAATGCAACAAAAAAGGGCTTTTAGTGGTGTTTTGGAAAATGAAGCGCTGTATCAAAAATATTGAGGAAACCAATAATGTTAAGTGTGCCTTTTACAGTTCAATATGTCCACAAAAAACCCTACAAAGGGTTAAATGAATCCAGCCAGCCGTTTTTTTGTCACTCGAATGAATTTTTGAAAAAATTAAAGGATCACATTTTCTGCTGTGAAAAGCTCATGATCTTTAAAAAGTGAAATTAAAAAAAAATCGAGCTTTTTCCACTTTTTTACTAAAGATAGTGCTTAAATAAAAAAAAAAACGATTGTATTGGTTCGTCTGTCGGTATCTGGCAAAAGCTCGAAATACGACGGATTGATTTACACCCATCTGTATGGCAACTACATGTTGACGGTAACCTTCGTCAATAATAGTCACTAACCGAGCAACTTCCACGTCCCATAAATGTCGTCTAACCATGATTAAAAATCAAAAAACTTAGAAATTTGTAGTTTTGACGAAAAATAAAAAGAAAGTGCTAAGCGATTAGTTTTGAAAAAAAAACTGTTTAATTAAGCGATTTGCTAAGGATTCACGAAAAGTATAGAAAAACAATCTCCGAAATTCAATGGGTATTAACTTTATTTTTAATTTAATTAACGGGAGATCAGTAGAATCACGGAGTGCAGCGGCGGAAACGCGTTAAAAATGATTGGGCTTTGGTCTCTTAAATTTCTTAAAGATGTTCCAAAACATTTTTTTTTCTCATTTTTTTGAAGATTAAGAGTTTTTCAGAGCAGAAAACGTGATGTTTTAATTTTTTCATAAATTCGATCGTGTGAAACAAAAAAACGGCTGGCTGGATTAATTTGGGTCTTTGTAGGATTTTTATGGACATATTGAACTGTAAAAGGCACACTTAACATTATTGGTTTCCTTAATATTTTCGATAGAACGCTTGATTTTCCAAAACACCACTAAAAGCCCTTTTTTTGTTGCATTTTCAAATTCATGCGACAAAAGGAAGAAATTTATTTCGAAAAATCAATGGCTAGTTGTTAAAGGGAATTCATTGAAGTTCTTGAAAGCCACCTTTAACTTTCTGTGCGATCATTGCTAGCTGACATATCGATAATCAAATAAACAAATAAAAAAGGATGCTTTTCTATTTGAAATCTTGGCGAAAAGTGGACGTATCAAGGTTCCTAAAAAACTTTTTTGCAAAAAAAAAACCGAATTCCTCAAAAACACTACAAAGTGGAAATAACTTTAATTTCGGAAGTCGGTGTCTGTCGGTCGGATTTGTATTTGAGTTTTTTGCCACACTTTGTAGTGTTTTTGAGGAAGTTGTTTTTTTTTTGTAAAAAAGTTTTTATCTACCCCGCACTAATTCCTATACCACTTCTCGCCAGGTGAAATTGAATACTTTACTACTACTGTAAATCGTTGAGGAATTCCCTCGACTACCTGTCTATGGCCTCCATCATCAGACCTGTAATGGTACTTGTAAGCCTTATGGGGGCTTTCTCATCAATAAAAATGAATTAAGTTCAAACACCAGCTAATTGCTGTAAATCGTTGAGGAGAACCCTCAACTGTCTTTCAGCTCCATCATCAGATCCGGCTCTTAATTAAATAGTAGTGATAAAATTGGCACTTTAAACCGTATAAAGTAAGCCCAACAATAGGGAACTGCTGTAAATCGTTGAGGAATTCCCTCGACTGTCTATGGTCTCACTTATAACCCATATGGGTGCAAAGTTCTCATCAATAGAAATGAATCTAGTCCAAACATCGGGTAATTACTGTAAGTGGTTGAGGAGTTCCCTCGACTGTCTTTCGGCTTCATCATCAGAGCAACTTCAAACCTTCATTAAATAGTACTGCTTTAAGGTAATTAATGAAAAAAATAATAAACCCACTAGTCGCCACTACGATTTTCGAATGCTCCCATCAACTTTTGTGATGTCTTATCATGGTACCACCCTTGGGCTATCTCCTTTCCAACAAAAAAGAATCATCAAAATCGGTTCATAAACGACGAAGTTATCAGTGAACACACATAAAAAGAAATATATATATACTAGCTTCTGCCCGCGACTTTGTCCGCGTCAAATATTTGCTCCCTTGACCCTTCCCGTCGCATCGCAGCCTGCTAGTTTTCGTCCATTTTTTGTTGCTGCTCCACTCCTTTTGATCGTAGCGTGATGTTATATAGCCTTCCTCAATAAATAGGCTACTCGACTCAAAAAGAATTTTCGAACCAGTTTTCGTTTTTTTTTTTCGAACCAGTAGTTCCTGAAATTAGCGCGTTCCAACCCATTTTAGGGAAGTGGGGGGTTAGAAAGAGACAAAAAGTAGCCTATGTCATTCTCCATCCCTTCAACTATCTCCACTTAAAAAAACACGTCAATTCGTCGCTCCGTTTTGCCGTGAAAGATGGACAAACAGACACACACACTTTCCCATTTATAATATTAGTATGGATATACGGTCGAATTGAGAAACCTCCTTCTTTTTTTTAAGTCGGTTGAAAAAACAATAAAGCTAAATGAACGAAGTATTCGATTCATATAGTGGTTAAGCAAAAAAAAAAAATTCCACGCCCGTAGACCAAAACAAAAAAATCTAAACAAAATTTATTTTTGTTGCTGTTTTTTCTAAGGTTACTCAAAAACCCCTCGAGCCTCACGTGATTAATGGACAGCCCCTTGGTGATATTCTTCAGAAGGGTCAGGTGCGTAGTAGGGTCGATTTCAAATTTGGGGCCAAAAGCATATATTTTGATTCATTTCTCATGATGGAGATTTTATCGTAAGTAAAATTATTTTAAATCATGTATAGGTTGGCAAAAAAGAGTCTGTCGTGGTAACCATTGGAACTAAAATATTTTTTTGGTGGCAGCACTGCTTTGTTTATCATCAACAAGTAGCTAATCTGTCATTGTGTTATGTTCCTAGTTGTATTTTACTTATTTCTAATTAACTATCAATGATTAATGCTTTTGTACATATAAAAAATGAATAAAACAATAAGGAGTAGTGGTGTGAGCTGTGATATACTAAGTTTTCGTAAGAAATTTGGCGGAATCTGAAGCGGAACAAATTTTGTCTCTGATTGACAATGTTTACGAAAGAACTGCCGACACGATAGGTATTTATCCAAGAAATTTATCTTTTATTCAATGCCAGTCATTGTTTTTCCTTTCTAATACTAAGTTTTATCGGTATTATAAGTTTCAAGCCATTTTATTGTTTTATTTACTAATAGATTATTGAGGTTATGTTTTCCAGTTTGACAAATCGCGTGTACGTTAACTCTTGATGTTTGATACTTGAAATTGAAAAATGTACCTACATGGAATTAATATGATTGTCTTTATGTTTTTTCAAGGTAAATCTCACAGTACAATTAGAGAAATTGTTAATGCAGGTGAAAAAAATTAAGGATTTTTTGTACACCTGGAGGAACACCAAAACAGTTGGCGGAAGAAAGAATTAGACGATTTTGATCTGTGTGCAATTAAACAAAAAGTTCAACACTATAACGAAACCGGCAAGTATTTATTTTTTTTTTTTTTGTTAATCGCATACCACAGTAATAAAAGTATAATTTATATTTATTATTTTTCAGGTGCCTATTCTACGTAATATATTACCTGTTGCGTACGGAAAATACATTGTATAACTTATTTTATAATAAAAATACTGAGGCCCCGCCCCTGCGATCTTACACTGTTACACGCTTATATTGTAGAGATCACATTCGCTCAGCAGAAAACAGCTCGCCCGCGAGTTTATTCGGGCCCGTCTCGACCGGCACTCAGTCCGTCTTCCGCCATTGCACGGGGTGCATCACAGTGCGCGCTCTCGCGATCTTCCGCGACCTACCCATGTTAATCGCCGCCGCAGGGTCTCACACACTATAAAACCATTTGAACTGTTTTCATTTTACCCGACTAATCGCGTATTGCGTGCTGTACGCAACATTACCTATAGTTTGAGGAGACAGGTTGTAATGGGAGCCGTAAACGTGTAAGAAAGATTTTTACAATATTTAGATTTCATAAATAAGAAATGTAAAACTGACACATCAGTGTTAATAGAAAAATTCTATCATAGCACCGAAAAGAAATGCACGAATGATGTAATGTCACGTTTTTCTTTTTAAATAAAATCTACATTTTAGCGTGTTATTTCATTTTCATTGTCATGTGAATAGTGATAATGTTATGTACCCCACATAGACATACCTGACGCCTTCATTAGTCAACTGTCCAAGTTTATTCGATATTGCCCGTACCTTTCGAATGCGACATGTTATAGGTACTCTCTGACTTCCAATTAGTTTCCAACAGTAAGCAACTATAAGTCGCCTTCTTGTCGACTATAAACAGGATTCGTTCAGTATCATTCATGTCAAATTTCATACAGGCATACCAACCATCGAATGGTTGTGAATACCCTAGATGGAGACCGCAAATGCGATGGCTGAACATTATGTCTTATTTATCGGATTCAATCAGCAATCCCTGAGTGTAATTTAATTAATTTTTAAACTGAATAAGTTTGCATTATGTTATTATGATGGCACTCTTTAAATAAAAGGTTATTCTAGCGAAATAATGCGAAATATACTAAATACAATGAAAGTAAAAGACTGTGTGCCTATCAAGTATTGAAATCTTGACTGATGAGAATTTCCGGGATCTCGTGTTTGTGGATTAAAACAACAAGTATCTTATCACTTTTAGTCCCAGTATACAGGGTGGCCATACCTGCTAAGCAGGCGCCCTCATTTTTTCCAGACTCTTTTTTGCCAAGCTGTAGTCTTATGATACGCCCAAACGCCAGTTAGAACGAATCTTTTATGATTGTATAATAAAGAGATAGATCTAAAACAAGTACCTATTTCTCATTAGTGTTAATGCTCCAAAGTCTTATATTTTTCTTCATTTCTCTAAAAAACGAAAATGCGTTGAAGGAATTCAAATTTTAACGTATAGCTTGGCAAAAAAGAGTCTTTCGTGGTGCAAAATGGAACTAAAATATATTTTTTGTGGCAACACAACAACGCTTTGTTTATCAACAACAAGTAGCTAATCTGTCATTATGTTATGTTCCCAGTTGTATTTCACTTATTACTAATTAACTATCAATTATTAATGCTTTTGTACATATAAAAATGAATAAATCAATAAAGAGTAGTGGTGTGAGCTGTGATATCAAGTTTTCGTTAGATATTTGGCGGTGGAACAAATTTTGTCTCCGATTGAAAATGTTTTAGAAAGAACCGCCGATATGTTAGGTACAGTTTGGCAAAAAAGAGTCTGGAAAAAATGAGGGCGCCTGCTTAGCAGGTATGGCCACCCTGTATACTAGTACTAAAAGTGATAAGATACTTGTTGTTTTAATCCACAAACACGAGATCCCGGCAATTCTCATCAGTCAAGATTTCAAGACTTGATAGGCACACAGTCTTTTACTTTCCTTGTATTTAGTAGATTGCGCATTATTTCGCTGGAATAACTTTTTATCTAAGAGTGCCATCATAATAACATAATGCAAACTTATTCAGTTTAAAAATTAATTAAATTACACTCAGGGATTGCCGATTGAACCCGATACACAAGACATAATGTTCAGCAATCGCATTTGCGGCCACCATCTAGGGTATTCACAACCATTCGATGGTTGGTATGCCTGTATCAAATTTGAAATGAATGATACTGAACGAATCCTGTTAATGCTGACAGTTTAAAGTCGACAAGAAGGTGACTTACAGCTGCTTACTGTCGGAAACTAATCAGAAGTTAGAGAGTACCTATAGCATGTCGCATTCGAAAGGTACGGGCAATATCGAATAAACTTGAACAGTTGACTAATGAAGGCGTCAGGTATGTCTATGCGGGGTACATAACATTATCACTATTCACATGACAATGAAAATGAAATAACACGCTAAAGTTTAGATTTGATTTTATAAGAAAAACGTGACGTAACATCATTCTTGTATTCCTTTTCGGTGCTGTGATAGATTTTTTCCATTAACACTGATGTGTCAGTTTTACATTTCTTATTTATGAAAATAGTGTAAAAATCTTTCTTACACGTTTACGGCTCCCATTACAACCCGTCTCCTCAAACTATAGGTAATATATTACGTAGAATAGGCACCTGAAAAATAATAAATATAAATTATACTTTTTTACTGTGGTATGCGATAATAGCAACAAAAAAAAAAAAGTTTCGTTAGAGTGTTGAACTTTTTGTCTAATTGCACACAGATCAAAATCGTCTAATTCTTTCTTCCGTCAACTGTTTTGGTGTTCCTCCATGTGTAGAAGAAATCCTTAATTGTTTTCTCCTTCATTAACAATTTCTCTAATTGTACTGTGAAATTTACCTTGAAAAAAATATAAAGACAATCATATTAATTCCATGTAGGTACATTTTGCAATTTCAAGTATCAAACATCAAGAATTAACGTACACGCGATTTGTCAAACTAGAAAACATAACCTCAATAATCTATTAGTAAATAAAACAATAAAATGGCTTGAAACTTATAATACCGATAAAACTTAGTATTAGAAAGGAAAAACAATGACTGGCATTGAATAAAAGATAAATTTCTTGGATAAATACCTGTCGTGTCGGCAGTTCTTTCGTAAACATTGTCAATCGGAGACAAAATTTGTTCCGCTTCAGATTCCGCCAAATTTCTTACGAAAACTTAGTATATCACAGCTCACACCACTACTCCTTATTGTTTTATTCATTTTTTATATATTCAAAAGCATTAATAATTGATAGTTAATTAGAAATAAGTAAAATACAACTGGGAACATAACACAATGACAGATTAGCTACTTGTTGATGATAAACAAAGCAGTGTTGCCCCAAAAAAAAATATTTTAGTTCCAATGGTTACCACGACAGACTCTTTTTTTCCAACCTATATTTATCCAAGAAATGTATCTTTTAGTCAATGCCAGTCACTGTTTTTCCTTTCTAATACTAAGTTTTATCGGTATTATAAGTTTCAAGCCATTTTATTGTTTTATTTACTAATAGATTATTAAGGTTATGTTTTCTAGTTTGACAAACCGCGTGTACGTTGACTCTTAATGGTTGATACTTGAAATTGAAAAATCTACATGGAATGAATATGATTGTATTTATACAACATTAGTTTTTGTTTATGCGAAACCCGAAACACGGGTCTAGTATTTTTATGTAAAGAATCTATGAAAAAAATTTCAAAACTGTATCATTCATAATCACAAAGTTATAAGCTTGTTACGGTACCTGATTGTCCTCGCAAAAACATATGCAGCCTACCGGAGGGCACCACGCCAGCCGCGCGCGCGGCTCTCACTCTCACTCATTGATAATAATTTGCCACAGTGATTGTTTATGTATTAGTTGGTGATAAACATTTTCCATCACGCTTGCAGGCTTTGGACTGTCGTAATGGTCAAGTGTAGTTAGATATTATTATGTAATTTATTCGTAAATGCAGTAGTAAGTGGTAAAATGTAATCAATGCCATTTGTTGCACCTTATGTCAACAACTTAAAGTTCAAAATGGATGAAAAATGTTAAACATCGCATTACTGAACCACAGCAGGCTGTAAACAAATAATAAATTTGTACCCTTGAGTATTTTTGCGTGTTTAAAAATGTTAATCATCACTATCTACAATAATTGGCGTAATCACTATTCACTCAAACAAACTGAAGCAACTGTTAAAAAAGGGCCCGTCTTTCTCATAAGCACTGACGCACTGCCACACCACCACAAACAGCGAGTGTACGGACGTTTGAGTACGAGAGAGACATGATAATTTTGAAATCTAAACAAAACACTTTAGCCAGGGCTCACGGCGGTCGCGCGCTCGCGATACGTATGCATCGATCGATGGCATTCGGGCGACTGAGGGGAGCGCCGTCGCCGCCCCGCAGCAGTGCGTACACGCCGCCTAGCCCGCGCTATGACCTGTCGTGAACTCGTGACCCGTGTGCAAACAGATGATTGCGGATACTAACTTTTAAGCGTAATTAAATATTTTTGGGACAAAATATAACATGGTGTAAAAATTATTGGAATCGATTCAGTTACTGATTCTGAACAAACTATATTCAGGTTTCGCATATACTAAAAATAATGTTGTATATTTTTTCAAGGTAAATCTCACAGTACAATTAGAGAAGTTGTTAGTGAAGGTGAAAAAAATTAAGGATTTTTCTACACCTCGAGAAACACCAAAACAGTTGGCGGAAGAAAGAATTAGACGATTTTTAATAGATTTCAACTTTATCGCTAAAGTGTTAGGTTCAAGATTGATTGGGAAAATTTGACCGTTTCGGGTAGCTTGATGTGCTAGCGTCTGTACCTTACGGCTTCGTTAGTCAACTGTTTAAGTTTATTCGATATTATAGTTTATCAGTATTGTATAAATCAAGTTCTTCTAACTTAACAGACAGCTGTGCTGCTGGGGAGTTTGTTCCGCCACTTCTTCTTCCCAGCTAAAGCACTAGGAAGTGTCGAAGGGCGGGCGTTTTGGGGGGACTGTCTTTTGTAACTTTGACGTTCAAAAAGTGCTGACTCTCAGCCTAGTTTGAATAAATGACTTTTGATTTTGATTTTGATTGCCCGTACCTTTTGAATGCAACATGTTATGAGTACTCTCAGACTTCCGATTAGTTTCCGACAGTAAGCAGCTGTTAGTCGCCTTCTTGTCTACTATAAACTGTCAGCATTAACAGGATTCGTTCATTATCATTCTTGTCAAATTTGATACAGGCATACCAACCATCGAATGGTTGTGAAAACCCTAGATGGTTGCCGTAAATGTGATTGCTGAATATTATTTATTGTGTATCGGGTTCAATCGGCAATTCCTGAGTGTAATTTAATTTATTTTTATAGTGAATAAGTTTTCATTATGTTATTATGATGGCACTCGCATCTCTTAGACAAAAGGTTATTCCAGCGAAATAATGCGCAATCTACTAAATACAATGAAAGTAAAAGCCTGTGTGCCTATCAATTCTTGAAATTTTGTCTGTTGAGAATTCCCGGAATCTCGTGTTTGTTGATTAAAACACCAAGACAGTATCTTATCACTTTTAGTCCTAGTATACAGGGTGGCCATACCTGCTAAACAGGCGCCCTCATTTTTTCCAGACTCTTTTTTGTCAAGCTGTATTACTGTTTTGTATACACTTTAAAGATGAATAATTAGATAGCGAAACCAATACTGGGTAATAAAAAATAGGTTTTTTTTAGCATTCTAAAACTACTAGTTTTTAAAGTATCATTTGTGTGACCGTTTCCAAATGCACCAGTAAACAGAATTTGTCCCTGATTTACCATGCCCTTTGCCCCGCGCGCATCCCGTGTGCTCACTCGTGGCCGAACGCGCGTGGTCGACGGTTGTGTGTGGCGTTATTTTAAGAGAAATTCCTAATTTCAGGTAAGATTTTGACTTTTGTAACAAATTCTCAATTTCTTCATTCTCCTGTGATGTGCTTGGTTGTGGTTTGTAATCGCAGGTATTTTGTTCATTATTATCATATGTTGTACATGAGTCATTATTCGTATAATTTACTCGTCTAGAGTTTGCAGTTCGCATGGTAACATCGGTGTTTGAACCCGAGTTTGCCGGCGTGGGACCAAATAATCATTGAAATAAACATATCGGATGGTAAAAATATAATTATGTATCTTTATTCTATAATACCCTCGATTACATATTGATATCTTTGTATATTTTTATTTGGATATAGCAAAAGAATACCTAAATAATGTCCGCGGCTGGCCAATCTATCTAAATCTGTCAAAGTACCTCATTCTAAAATATTGACTTAACATCAATGTTCTAAAATGAACCACACATCACTGACGATAGATTCTTTCCAAAATCCGAGTATCTTGCCAAGGAACCTTCCCCTGATTATTGAAGTATGCACAATACATTTCGCGAACTTGATAACCATCATTACTATGTGTATGTGTAATTGTGTACTATGTGTTTCTGTAATATTACCAACTGATAATAATGTTTGCTCCATGTTATTTTCATTATTGTTAATATAATCAGGTTGTCTTTGAATTAAATAATTGTGCAAACCTTTAATTACCTTGTCAACCGTTTCTATTTTGCATTCGAAATCTTTGTGATACAATACACGTACCACTTTCTCGTCAATACACCGAAAGTTGCCTCAACAATGCGACGTGCTCGTGACAATCGGTAATTAAATATTTTTCTTTCTGCATTTAGTCCATCACCTGGGTATGGTCTCATAAAAATTTCCATTAGTGGAAAAGCTTCATCTCCTATAAATACGAACGGCATTTTTGCTCCACCTTGATACAGTGGTACCGGCTCAGGTAAATTCAATCTCTTCTCTTTTAGACTCTTTCCGAAAATGCTGTTATCAAAAATTTCTGCATCAGAAAATCTTCCCATAGATCCGACATCAACCATTATGATTTTCCTTCTGGCATCAGCTAAACACATCAATACTACAGAAAATCTCTTTTTGTAGTTGAAAAACGAGGACCCAGTTTTCGAGGGAGCCTTGATATATACGTGCTTCCCATCAAGAGCACCTGTACAATTTTTAAATTGCCATAGTTCATCAAAATCTTTTGCGATTTCTTTCCAGTCGTTTTCTGTTGGTTGCGGCATAACAAGAGGTTGCAATACATTCCATAAAGCATCACAAACTTCATCAACAATTCTTGATACACTTTTCAATCCAATTCTAAAATTCTCTCCTATCGTTGTAAATGACTAGCCGGTTGCTAAATACCTAAAAAATTAAAAAGCTATTTAAGGTGGTTGCAAGGTAGCCCGCGAAATTCAAATGCTCGCATTTTTTTTCAATTTGCAGCTCAGTATTGGATAGTATGATACTAAAAGTTTTATTCGCGGTAATGGCATGTCTACTACTGGAATGGTACTATCCAATACTGAGTTGCAAAATGCAAAAAAACGTGCGAAAATTTGAATTTCGCGGGCTACCTTGAAGCAACCAACTTAATTGTATTATTTACCTTCGCGTAAGTACACGCAATATTTTTTCATAAATAGACCGTCCTGTATAATTGTATGGAATACATTTTCGTGTTTGTTTATTTGTTTCAGTTAAAAAAGCAAAGTCGCGATGGAAACAACTGAGAGACAACCATCAAGATGCATTAAAAAGACAAAATGCAACAAGGAGTGGACAGGCTAGAAAACAACGAAAAGAATGGAAATATCAGAAAGCCATGTCATTTTTATTGCCTTACATGTGTAACAGAGAACGTTCATCAAATTTTGCGCCCTTGGACGACTCAACAAGCGAAACTTCAAATCCACCAAATATCATTGATGAGAGTGAGATGAGTTCAAGGGAATCATGCAATTTGTTGCCATCAAATTCAAATAATCTTCCTTCTCTCAATGTTTCTAATGATTCAACAGCATCTGGGCCTCTCCCATCGACATAAAAAAAAAAGAACGATGAAATTCTCGATTAAAAAAAAAAAAATCAAGAACGCTGCGAACTTTTGGAACGAGAACGGATAGAAGTTAAAAACATGATGTCAGCCAGTAATAAGTACGATGATATAGATTTTGTTTTTTAATTTGGCTGCATCTGCGAAAAAGCTGCCGTATTATTTACAACTTCAAATTAAAATAGCCTGCTTTAATGCGGTATTGTCAGCTGAAGAAAGTAATCTTCAACAGTTGAACTGTTGGTATTCTCCGAATAATTATGGTTATTCTACAGGCTCAACACCTACACCAGATAATATCAACTCTAGTATCAATTCTCCTAGTGCTTCAGATGATATCAACACTAGCATCAATACTCGTAGTGCTCCAGATAATATCAACATTAATATTAATACTCCTAGCGCTTCACACATTCAAGCAACCCAGGATATTGAAACATCTGCAGCAGAGCAAACAGGACCGAATGAAAATGTGAACAACATTGAGACGGATTATAATTTTTAAATTAAACTAACATGGCGTCGACTATATGCAAAAATAAAAGTTACTTTGATTTCAAAATGTGTACTTACTTTAAACACACTGCTAATCTTTCACAGCTACTGATAGAATTTCTGTAATTTGTGTCTTGTTTCCGACCCAACCATATAGTTGAATCAGAGAGTGAAGATCATAAAAAGTATATCTTGAAACTCTATAAGAATTTTCGAAAGTTTCTTCGTCAGCAGTTTGGAAAAAAGTAAAATATTCACTGTGTTCTGAACGATGTTTGATATGATTTCTTAACCAAAATCTGTGTTTCCTTATAGAATTATTCAAATGGTATATGGTAAGTAATTCGGTTTCTTCTGACTCCAACTCTTCTTCCTCGAGCAATGTGAGGTAATAACGTATTAACTTTTTCGATAACATGTCTGCTGTCAGTGAAATTTAGCGTAGAACTAAACAAATCGCCCGCCACCGTAAGCTCGAATGACTCGTCGCGTGCTCGCGGTCTAGCTCCGTATAATGAAAAACACAGTCTGCATCTCCGCTCCGCATTACTTTCTCGCTCCACTCCGCTGCCTCGCTCCGCTCCGGTGGACAGACCCAGTACGCAACTCCGCTCCGCATTACTCCGTCGCTCCGCTCCGCTGCCTCGCTCCGCTCCGGTGGACAGGCAGCCTTAGAGTTTTGAATCGGGACAAACACAAAAAAAAACTTTTCTTGCCGCGTTTGATACTGGTATTGAAGCCATAGAGGAAAAAATCTTTTGGAAATTGGTATATTGATTATCTTTAAAAATATTAAGTATGCCACTTTTGTAGCGGTGTGTGCTCTCTATTTAATTTATCAATTTCTTCAAGTTGATCCATGTCAAAAACGTTTTTTTTTTAATTTTTCAACCATATCAACCAATGATGCGTATAGCTTGGCAAAAAAGAGTCTGTCGTGGTAACCATTGGAACTAAAATGTATTTTTGGTGGCAACACTGCTTTGTTTATCATCAACAAGTAGCTAATCTGTCATTGTGTTATGTTCCCAGTTGTATTTTACTTAGTTCTAATTAACTATCAATTATTAATGCTTTTGTACTTATAAAAAACCGTGTATAACTAACTTATAAGTACCGTGTGGTGCCGGACGTAAGTACCGTGTGGTGCCGGACGTAAAGAATAACACCACCCCATTTCTTCCCGTGGGTGTCGTAAAAGGCGACTAAGGGACTTACTAGAGAATGGGCAGCAGCGTTCTCTATGCATTTTACCACCATACTGCGATCGCCAACCCGCCTGCCAAGCGTGGCGATTATGGCAAAGCCCCTCAAATTGGGGGAGGTCTAAGTCCAGCAGTGGACGTCTTACGGCTGAAGTGATGACTTATAAAAAATGAATAAAACAATAAGGAGTAGTGTTGTGAGCTGTGATATACCAAGTTTTCGTAAGAAATTTGGCGGAATCTGAAGCGGAACAAATTTTGTTTCCGATTGACAATGTTTTCGAAAGAACTGCCGATACGACAGGTATTTATCCAAGAAATGTATTTTTTTGTCAATGCCAGTCACTGTTTTTCCTTTCTAATACTAAGTTTTATCGGTATTATAAGTTTCAAGCCATTTTATTGTTTTATTTACTAACAGATTATTGAGGTTATGTTTTCTAGTTTGACAAATCACGTGTACGTTGACTCTTAATGGTTGATACTTGAAATAATTGAAAAATGTACATGGAATTAATTTGATTGTCTTTATATTTTTTTCTAGGTAAAGCTCACAGTACAATTAGAGAAATTATTAATGAAGGTGAAAAAAATTAAGGATTTTTTCTACTCCTGGAGAAACACCAAAACAGTTGGCGGAAGAAAGAATTAGAGGATTTTGATCTGTGTGCAATTAGACAAAAAGTTCAACACTATAAAGAAACAGGCAAGTATTTTTTTTTTTTTGTTAATACTATTATCGCATATCACAGTAAAAAAAGTATAATTTATATTTATTATTTTTCAGGTGCCTATTCTACGTAATATATTACCTATAGTTTGAGGAGACGGGTTTTAATGGGAGCCCTAAACGTCTAAGAAAGATTTTTACACTATTTAGATTTCATAAATAAGAAATGTAAAACTGACACATCAGTGTTAATGGAAAAAATCTATCATAGCACCGAAAAGGAATACACGAATGATGTTATCACGTTTTTCTTTTTAAATAAAATCTGAATTTTAGCGTGTTACTTCATTTTCATTCTCATGTGAATAGTGATAATGTTATGTACCCTACATAGACATACCTGATGCCTTCATTAGTCAACTGTTCAAGTTTATTCGATATTGGCTGTACCTTTCGAATGCAACATGTTATAGGTACTCTCTGACTTCCAATTAGATTCCGACAGTAAGCAGCTGTAAGTCGCCTTCTTGTCGACTGTAAACTGTCAGCAGTAACAGGATTCGTTCAGTATCATTCATTTCAAATTTGATACAGGCATACCCAGAATCGAATGGTTGTGAATACCCTAGATGGTGGCCGCAAATGCGATTGCTGAACATTATGTCTTGTGCATCGGGTTCAATCGGCAATCCCTGAGTGTAATTTAATTAATTTTTAAACTGAATAAGTTTTCATTTTGTAATTATGATGGCACTCTTAGATAAAAGGTTATTCCAGCGAAATAATGCGCAATCTACTAAATACAATGAAAGTAAAAGACTGTGTGCCTAACAAGTCTTGAAATCTTGACTGATGAGAATTTCCGGGATCTCGTGTTTGTGGATTAAAACAACAAGTATCTTATCACTTTTAGTCCTAGTATATAGGGTGGCCACACCTGCTAAGCAGGAGTTAAGTGTGACGACCCTAACACTATTTGCTTTGTCAGCAAACCCACCTCCACTCAAAATAGCAAATAAGTAGGTTATATGAATATTGTAAACTTAGCAATAATTAATTATAAATACAATCTCAGAACTAGAATAATCATTACTATTTTATGTACTGTAACGCTGTTCACTTAAATAAAGTTTTTTTTAAACTAATCAAGTGTCGACCACTTAATTGGCGCAGCCGGTAGGATCTCTGTAGTCAGTTTGCGACGTATACAACTCTACAAGCGTAGCTTGACGTCTGTTTCAACAGTTTAACAGAGATCGCCGAACAAACAATTCTATTAAGTACCGGGCACAACGGCTGGCGCAGTTTCTAAATAGTAGTCACAAGGAGGAGATGGGAGTAACTACAGGACTGTGAGTAAAACTTCTTCACTATCCCTTCTGTTTTCCTTTATCACTTTCCTCTTTGTTTTAATTGTATGTGTTGTGTTATTTCGGGTTGAGCAATACCGCGATAACATTATTTTATTTTATTACGATATAACTAGCGTAATAAGATTAACTTTAGTTAGGAATTTAGTGATACTTTCCCTTTCTTTTCTCTCTCTTTCTCGGTGTTTTATTATTTCAAAATGGATCAAATCATGCAGGTTCCGCCAACAATGGCAAAAATTATTCCAGAGTTTAATGGCGATTCTAGACAACTCCCACTTTTTATAAAGAAATGTGAATATATTATAAATACATTCCAAGGGGGAGAAATCCAAAACGAATATCTCTTCCACGTTCTTACTAGTAGATTAACAGGGGAGGCCGCGAACCTAGTAGGGGAACGGGATAATATCCGTACTTGGTTGGAGTTGAAAACATTACTGGGCCAACATTTTGGTGACCCTAGAACCGAAGATTGTTTAGTATTGGAGTTAGAGTCTATGAAAATAAATCCTAATGAAAGTTATTTAGATTTTTGTCATAGGATTCAAAACTTGCGTAGTATCTTGATTGCAAAAATAATTGAAACAGTAGACGATGCGAATTTACGTCAAGCCAAACAGCATATTTATACTAATTCGTCATTGAATGTTTTTCTATATAATTTACCCCCTTATTTAGTTAGGTTGGTACGATTGAGGAATGTGACGATATTAGAAGATGCCTTGAAAGTAGTGTTAGAAGAACAAAACTTTCAGACGGTTTATGAATCTAAAAATAATAGAAATAAAAATTCTAAACCGCCAGGAAAAGCTTTCAACAATAATGACAATTCCCAACGGTCGCCCAATCCACAAAAACAATCCAGTACACAAGTGCAGAATAGTTCAGGTTCTCCAAATAATTCAATTCAATCAAGAAATTCTTTTAGAAATCAAAATAATGTTCAAAATCAGTCGCCACAACAAAGTAGGTCAGCACCGTGGCCGAATCAGCAGGCCGCGCCGCGGACGTCATCGGTGCATAATGCAGGGGGGGCACACTTAGAACAAGCACAACTTCAGTAAAGAAAGAGTCGCCATCTACTTTTCTTAACAGAGAAACTAATAGTTTCAAAATTATCGATAGGTGTCTCTGTAGTCAGAAATAAAAAACTCAAATAATTAAGTTCTATAAATTAATTTACAGTATTTTTTTAGAGAATAATTATAAAATTGTTCATAAAAATTATCACATTATTCTATTTCATACCTGTTTAGCATTAATGACTATGGGAACCTTGTCACGGAAATCTTTACTGTGATATATTCTGGCTGGCGACATTAACTCCAAAGCGGCCGCCGCAACTTGAACTTGCGTCCGCGCATATTTGGGTCGTTTTCAAATTTGGGGCCAAAAAGGAAGCAATTTCATGATTTTAAAATTGTATTTTTTTTTCGTAAATTTCAGGTTCAGGATGGTTGCTTAATTAAAAAAACACATATTAATCAATTTTTCCACAAGTTTTAATCAAGAATGGACATAAATTCGACTTTTTGAGCTACACTAATGATTCGTATAGTTTCTCTAATGATAATTTGTAATTTACTGTTGAGATCACAAGTTGCACTAATGATATTAAAGTTTTTACTTAAAGTATAATCAACATGATTAATATAAAACTTAAAAAATAACGTTTTTATAGTTTAATAACTTTGTAGACTTTACATAATCAATAATTAATAACAATCAACATTTATTTGGAATGAAAGTGCTAGGGTAGCCTGCGAAATCTAAATTTTCTTACGTTTTTAACGACTTGCAAATAGGCGCCGGATTGTTTAGGATAAAAAAAAATAAACACAACGCTACTTTATTATATATAAGGCTAATTATCACTAAAGTAGAGATATATGGACGATTGTAATGATATTAAAAAATATATTAATAAGTACGTATTCGTTACTGTCGCTGTTTTATAAAACCGAGCTGCAAGTAAATTTTAAATTTCGCGAACAACCTTAGTGCCACCGCTTTTATAATTATTCATTGGTATACGTTTGCCACTTCAGTCCTTATTTCTAATTCAATAATTAATCAGACAAATTACTATCAGAAACATTTCCGTCCTTGTTACTTATAAATTTAAGAAATTCTTTCTCATGCCCTGATGCCTTGGTATGAGCTCCCACAAAGGTTTTGTTTGTCCAGTCTCGACGTACGCTGCGAAGACTCGTAGTTGGCAGTGTAAAGGTTGCGTTAGCATTCAAAAGTGACGTAGAGGGTAAAACTTGCTGATTACCATGGCTAATTGTAATATCGCTAAGTATTCGGATTCTTTTGTTTTCCGGTATAACGCTTAAATTATTTATTGTAGAATCAATTGGAGTTTTATATACTTTAAAAAACTTGATATGTTTATCATGTACGCAAGCGTTAACTAAGCATTCAAAGCAACTTTGCCTTCTAAATTCCAAGTATGTAGAGTCTGAAGACCACACGACCTAAAAAAATATGATCATTAAATGTTTGTTTATCTTATGCATCGCAAGAAGTAATTGTTAAATTAGATTACCCACCTGATGAACACTCATAGTGCCCTTGAACGTTGCGATGTCTTTGGGAAGCATTATTTCCTTCGCTTTTATTTCATGCTCCTCGACAATTATAATTTTCACATTTTGTACATTCTTTTGAATGACATCTATAAATGTATCAAAGGTCCCGACGTCCTTCCTACATTTGATTTGATAATCAGCAGTCCTTTTTATGGTGGCGCCAATGCCGTCTGGGGCACCCTTTCCGTGCCCCGCTTCTTGATAATTCCACGTTATAAGTTTCAGTTGTGGGAAATCATTTTGGAATTGTGTTATAATGTAAAAAATTGATTTATTTCTATACTGGCTGCTAGGGCCATCAGTCAGTATGTGTATGCGCTCAGTTTGTGTTGCTTTATCAAATACAAACTTCAGTAAATGATTCAGATGTGCCCAGACGGCCGCAGCATCATGCCGAGTGCATTCGCTAGCCGAACATATAGAATAGGTTTCAATCGCACGCATATTATTTTTCATATAAACAACCGCTGTATGAAGGCTTACTTGACCACGGCTGCCACCAAAGTGCATGCTCTGAACTTCTTCTGAAAATTTGTAGGCATAATTTTCGGAAAAGTCCATATGAATCAAGGATTCGTTATCACTTAGCGATTCTTTCAAAATTTTAATGGTATTGTATTGGTTGATAATGTTTGATGTGTGTGCTAAAAAATTTGGCAACATATCTTCTAATTTTAAAATCAAATTGCGTGGATTCGTTTGTTTTGTCTTTTTTTTATTATTTTAATTTCTTTCCTTTCTAATTTCTTAGTGTCTCGCTCCCATTCTTGATATTTCATCTCTTGGTTATTTTGGAATTCTTTATATAAAATTGTCCGTCCTTTACAAACACTGCATTTGCGGCTGACGCAATCCAAGTTGTACTTATCACAACATAATTCAGTAAGCAAATTGAGGTGATCCTTAACATGGATAATATTATTTTTATAGAGTGCTGATATCAATAGGTCAAAATTTGTATGCAGCGTACAAGCACATGTATCGCGATCGTCGACTGGAAGAGAAACCCAAAAAGGCCGAAGCCTTGTAAAAGTGGTATAACTAATTTTTATATTAGTATTGTCTTTCAAGAATTTACTGTGCAAGTTTTTCATTGTATCCAATAGATATCGTGTTTGTTTGACTATTCCATGTTTTTTTTTGTATTGTTTTTTTCCGGGAGTAATGCGACTATTTATGTCATCTTCATAGAAATTCTGAACCAATTGTTGAACATTAATACTCTCATCGCGTACTTTTTTCTTAAATCTTTTTCGAAGGCACACTTTACGTAGGTCAGTAGAAACTTTAAATTCTTTGAATCTCTTTCGGTCAATTAAGTTTGTGATAGTCTGTTTTTCCTTCCTACTTTTAGTCGTTGCAAATCTCCGTGTGATTTCGCTACTCAAAAGTTTGTTAAATGTTTGGTTTTTGTCCTTTTCACTAGCATCTGTTGCCTGTTTATTAGCTTCATTA
The DNA here is from genome assembly GCA_932294355.1 of Aporophyla lueneburgensis. Taxonomy (NCBI): domain Eukaryota; kingdom Metazoa; phylum Arthropoda; class Insecta; order Lepidoptera; family Noctuidae; genus Aporophyla; species Aporophyla lueneburgensis. The sequence goes on from OW028747.1 coordinate 16,528,196, forward strand.
CTCAATTTTACTATTTTATTTTGCAAAATCTTAATTTTATTTCTGTATCTATTAATTAATGTCATAAAATTTTGTTTTTCCTTCCTATGCTGCAATCGCATTGTCTTTATTTTTGTCAATAATTTAACATAAGGTATCTTAGTTTTTTCTTTGGTTTGTTTAATATTCAATGGGTCTACGTTAGGAATTACATTCATAGCTTCATCTGCATCACCAACTGTTACAGTTTGCACGATTTTTTGGCTGACCTTTTTTCTGTAGTATTTTTTTGAACTTTCTTTCCATTTTCTTCTTTGTACCCGTTGTTCGCGGGGACTCATATCCGTTATACTTTTTATTTTATTATCCTCCTTCCGTTTTAGATAATTTTGTCTTTTTTTAGCCTGTTCAGCAGCATACAGTTCCGGATTATTTTTAATTTGTTGATACTTTTCTCTACGAGCAATACGTCGACTTTCACGTTGTCTTTCTATCTCCTCTTCAGTCTTTTTTTTCGATTTTGCCATTGTATAATCAAATAAACTAAAAAAAAAAAATTTGAACTTTTTTGTCATTAGTGTACTACTCGATATCATTCGTGTGACTCGAGAATCGACACGAATGAGAGTGACACGAATGGGATTTTGAGAGTATTTAAGAAATACCGGCGCTATGGAACGTCCAGAATATTGAATAACCTTGAAAACGTATTCATTTATTGGCAACTAACTAGTCAAATAACACAAAAAGAAAGAAATAAAGTACTAATCACGATATATGCATAAATACTAATGACAATATTTTGGTCACAAGTAAAAAATCTTACCTGATAATGGTTTTTTTTCTTTAATTAACACAGTACACAACCTTACACTAGACGCGCTTAGGGACGACTGAAGGGCTACGATGTCCGCGCCAGTGTTGCCGTTAGGACTATCTGGTTTGTGGCTACATCAAAGAAAAAAGTTGCCAGTTTTGTAAATAAATTACATTCAAATTTCCGCTAAAAGTGGCTAAAGTATTTTTGACTTAATTTAACCTATTACTATTGTTAATCATTTTAATATTGTACAGGGATGCGGTTCACCATTAGCATTATCATTTCAGCCGATAGACGTCCACTGCTGAACCTCCTCCAAAAAAAAAGGGGGGTTTGCCATAATCGCCACGCTTAGCAGGCGGGTTGGTGATCGCAGTATGGTGGTAAAAAAGGAGAACGAGAATTTGGTTTATTCCTGTCAAAGGACGATTTCCTATTCTAAAATAGACTAAAGTGACACAACTACATTTTAGTTTGACAGCACTATGATTGCACTGAGTTATTAGTTTAGTGAAAATTACAATTTTGCTATTCTGAGTTTGCCGGTTTTCACCAAAAAGTTTGACTACAATAATTTATTTTAACTAAATCTGACTATTTTTAATCGCGATTAAGAAGGTGTGGAATAAAACTGGTACTGGTGGTCATAAACAAAAACTCACACCAACGCGTCGCCTTCACGTGCAAAAACAGTACCTACTCGAAAATGGCGTGTCCTATCACAAAAATAATACTTACATTTAAATGTGAACACGAGGGTAATATTATTTTTATATTTTTAAAACAAAAAGTGAAAAATTCCATATAAAACACTGGTTAGGTTAGGTTAGGTTGCCCACTTGCGCGCGTCTGTCTCTCAAAAAACTAATTGCGTAGCACACAAGTACCACGTTGCGAAGCCGAAAGAAAAAAAATACCACGTTGAGTCGCGATTGTCAAATTCCATTTTAGTCATGTCAAAATAATTTTTGAATTTAGAGTTTTTTCTTGCAGAATAGCGATACTATTTTCATAGCCAAAAGTAAGGAATTTAAGAGATAGTTTAGTTCAGTGTACAACAGAATCGGCACCATTCTCCTATTCAGCTCTAAATCTTTGAGTGTAACATTTTTTTCTTAGCGGGACGTCCATAATTCACACAAGTATTCACTCAAAAAGTTTACGAAAAATAAAAGACAACTAACTGCTCGCGAGAGTCTTCGGCTTTAAACATTATCAATATTATTAAACAATAGCTTCGTTTCGGTACATGTTGACTGGAGCAGTATTGACTTTGTGCAAAACAAACTAGGGCTAACTTCAATAATAATAACGTACATTTTCATTCGATCGAATTTAAATTACGTTAAAAATATAAAAATTCATAGGGGAATCCCTTGATTCGGCGCGGACCTCTGTGGTGTTGCCTACAGTTATTGACGATCACCCCATAATTATTTCTTTAAAAAACATTAAGTATTAGTCGGTGGACTTCTAACAGTAATAAAAATAAATAGTTATAATCTAAAAAGTAGCCAGAAGTAGCTAGATTCATTTTGGTGGCTAAAGCAGATTATTTTTTGGCTAAGACCGTCGAAAATCCGCTAGATCTAGCCACGAAGTGGCTAAAACGGCAACACTGGTCCGCGCGGGATAAGAGGCAGGGTAGCTAGTAAATATCTTGGGAGTAATGTGTTCGGAATTAGGGTTACACAAATGTGATTTTAAAAATAAACTTTTTAAAAAAACCCAGGAAAACATATTTTTTGATACTTTTACTTTGCCGCAAAATACAATTTAGCTTCCGATTGGAATATGGTTTTCCCTTTAAAAATAATATTACAATTTCATACATAATTTTTCGAGTTACAAAGCATCATCGGAAAAATTTGCCTTTGGCATCGGTAACACTACTGATAAACAGGTTAGTTATGTCAGTGTATCTCTTCCATCTACAATGCTAGGAAAATAACTGCATATGGACCGGATAGAAGCCAAAAAGATAGATAATTGACAATAGTTTTATTTACATTACGAGTTACGATACTAAAGTTATACCACTAATTATGCTTTTGGCCCCAAATTTGAAAACGAGCCATTTGTGTTTCGTGTGCTCATTTTGTGTTTAATTATTGGTTTTTGAGTGTTTTGTCTACATCAGACGTCGAGTTGAGTTTCTCCTCAGTCCTCTTTGTGGATTACTACCCATAAACTAATATTTTTCACTCGCTACGTTGTGCCAAGCAATTTTCACAAAAATGTTGAAAAACTGTTGTGTTACGCCTATTTAGTGATATTCTTGGGAAAAGACGCTTATTTCGTACTGTGTGTGTCTATCAAAATAGATACGATACAATGCCTCACCGTTGTGCTTTTGGATGTAAGGAAACTGGTAAGTAATTTTTTTACACGACTGCTAACAGAAATGTTTTTATACTTCTCTCGGCCCGCCTAAACAGTATTCTTCTAATAACCATTCATAAAAACCTTTCATTCTCTTAATTGTTATCATATTTTCGAAATAGACATCTAAAAATATGGTTTTCTCAAAGCTTCTCAAAAGTCTAGATTTCGTTTATGTTTCTAGTAATCTTTTGCTACCTAATCTTTTGACCACCATCATTTTAATATTGTCCAATGGTGCCATGTGCCAGACGGGATAATACTCAATCGTCTGCCTTTTCCAACTGAGATTTGAATGAATAATATTTTGCATAAAGGCCCGCTAAGTTCCTGCTAATGTAAAATATCAGTTATGACTAACTTTACAATTTACATTATGTTTTAAGAAATAAAGTACAATCGACAGTCGTTTTACATGCAGCAATCTCATATAGCCTTAAGGTGGACAAAATTGCCATCCTAAAAGACAAAAAATACTATATTATTTTCTTTGGTTTCAGGCAATGTGATGAATTCATACCGAATCCTGGCAAATTTCCTGAGTGTTCCGGTGTTCTGGTGTTACCTGACCAAAACTTGGGTTAATCTGGTTGGATACAATCTGGAAATATTAACGGACTATGACATTTATAAGAAGAAGAGAATATGTGATATTCACTTCACTGATGAGGACCGTAATCGCTTTTAATGCCTAAGTGCAACGGCAATGCCAACACTGTACTTGCCTGGTGAGCTGAATATTAACAGTAGTAATGGGTTTCATTTTCAACAACAATCATTCTGTTATGTTGTAAAGCAGATAAATTTTTTGAACAAATGAATCAATGGATTAGCTGTATCCTTCAAAATGATTCAGATTTTGATTGATAATATGTTAGGCAATTAGGATGTTGCTTAGCCAGCCTGTTTAGAGAGCCATTCTCGGAGTCTAGAAACACTTGTTAATTTTTTTATAATCATTGAATTAAGTCTATGTTTAATTTAGCATTTTTTTCTTTTTCAGTACGTGCTTCCCAAACTGACACTAGCCTAAGTGTTACTCATCCTACCACAAGCACCTCCCTTCCTTCTACTTCCACTCCAGGTATGTTTTTATAAAATATTAGTTAGATACATATCTTTGATATTACTGCATTTGATGTGCTGTCCTTTTAGTGTCAGATCCAAATAGCACTACCCCATCTCTTCTGGTTGGTGTCATAAAATAGACATCAACAGTTTTATAAAATTATATTGATCATTACAGTGTGAGTTTCCTAGCCATCTTTCTGGAAAAACCATCCTTTAATAATTCAATATTACATTAAGGCCCATTCCAAGGCGGAGGACAGAATGTTGTGGCGCAGCATGGGAGAGGCCAATGTCTAGCAGTGGACTGCGATAGGCTGAGTTGATTGATTGATTAAGGCCCATTAGCCTTGAGAGGAATAGGATTTCTGATGTCTGTTAATTTACAATCAGAAGCGTCAAAGTTATTATTTAACTTGATACCAGTGTGTGCGTATGTCCAGATACATATATGAACATCAACGGGACAAAAGTATGAAAGGATTGTAGCAGGTGGCATTCTGATGTTTTTCCCTACCACTATGAGTAGAAGGCGTGAGTATGTATGTTCATCAAAAATCAATTAGTATTTTAATCATTTATGTGTTTTTTCAGGTGAATGTTACTGCATCCTTGCTACGACCCAGCAGTTTGAGGCTGTCAGTGTTAGTCAATCTTCCACTACCTTCCTCCTTACTACGTCAACTTCAGGTACTATAACTGATTAGTTTATATTCTATGAGCATGGTGCATTCTCTTGCATATTAAATTATTCATGAATTATTATACGTTTTCAGATAAAAGTCACTGCACTGCTGCTAAAAATCTGTGATAACGGAACATAATTATAGCATGATAAGCAGACCAAAAGAAAAAAATAATACTCAAAGGTAATAAAATTTGTCTTCAACATTATAATTAAAGCCTATTTACTATGTCACTGTTGAGCACTTGGCCTGCAGGAATATTGAAATTCCACATGAGTGGTGTTGCAAATAGAGCTTGAATTTTTATGAAAAACCCTCGAATTTTTAATTAATGAATTATTGTTTTGCTAATGGAATAATTATGGTGTATTGTCTATTTAATGTTTGTTTGTCTATTTATCTTCGGACCACGATTTTGTATTTCTTGTTTAAGCTGTTACTGACAATTTTAATTTAACATGAGTAATAATTAAATTGATAGTTTTAATGTAAATTTGAATTTTAATAATTTTATTTAATGAGAATGACATAACTAATTTAATGTTCCAATAAGAATTTAAATTTTAACAATTTTATATAATGATAATGTTTGCATGCCGAATGGTGAAATATGGCAGAACTCAAAACTTATTAATGCCTACTTCTTATGTATAACCCATATTTGCAAATAAATGCTATTCTATTCTATTCTTGTTTTATGTAATTAACTAACTAAATAATTGATTTGTGAAGAAACAGTTTTAAAGTTAGAATGATTAAAACAAAATATATATACGTAAGTAATCATTATGTTTTTGCATTTTTCAGATGCTCGTGAAAGTATTGGGGTGCGGTTTAATTGCATACCAGTGAGATCACTCCAGACAAAAATCGAGAATCTCAAAATGAAATAGGTCGTTTGCCCACAAAAGGACAATCATTCAAAGCACGATTGGCTAATGCAGACAAATTGTCCAATAAAGTTGCATTTCAGCAAGTGACAAAAAATATGTCAAAACCAGCACAATTACATTAACTCCAGTCTGAAAAGAAATCCAAGGGAAGATGTCTGACTGAAACAACTAAACTATCTGTGACAAATCTAATTAAAACTATCTCTATACTTTAGTTTCTATCTTTGTAGACAACACTTGCCAAAGACGTTCTACACCCTTTTTTTGGGATGGGAAATCATCATATGACTTCTCACGCTCTGGGCGGAGCGGAAGGGCATGTCAGACTTTTACTAACTAAAACCCGCCCATGTTCCTTCAGTTACCCATATGCCAGGGCCACGGTATCTCGTTTGAACAATCTCGCGACCCTGGCAGGACGATCTATACCCTCTGGTATGTAATGTCTTTGGCAAGTGTTGTCTAATAAATATAGTTGAGACGGAACCACAACCAAGACCCTGTCGAAAATTTCTACGGGAACATCAGGAGTTACGGGGCAAGGAATAATGCACCTAATACAGTGGCTTTTGAAGGAACATTCAGAGCTCTGTTATTAATTAATTTTAACTCTTCTCATTCACGAAGGGCAAACTGTAAGGAGGATTTAAATGAGTGCCTGTGATACTCCTGCCGGCGTAGCATGACCAATTCTATATCTATTCTACCTAGAACAAAAAAAGTTCCTTATGTATTTTAATGCTGTAAAAATGATTTTATCTCATCAGAAAAATAGTCATCATACTTGACATCGTACTCTTGTCGACTGAAGAATAGAAACATTTTTTTTTTTTCCAGTTTTACACAATTTTTCTACGATACAATCTATCTTTTGTCTTATCTTCCGTCGACTAATTCCGTTTCTAGGCGGTCATGCTACGCGTGCTGACGTTCCTGAAGAAAGTGAGACAATTCATTTTAATAGTGAAATTTTGTTTTGACCAGTCAAATACTACCGATGTTGGTCAGAACAATTTTATGTCTGGTTGGGTTCTGAAAAAATGTCTAATAAAAGTGGTCAAACTTGTAAAAATACTATACTAGAGAACATAATTAGTAATAAAAATAATGTATTCATGAAAGCTAAAGAATATAAAAACAAAAAATGGCTTAGCAATCCCAGCAAAGAAATTGAAACTTATTTCAATGAAATTCAAAATATGACAATGACATGTCTAAAGAGAAACATATATAAAAAACTTGTGAAACACACGATAATTTCTTTTACGAAATGTTTATATATTGTCCAAATAAAAATATTCAGCCCATATTGATACATTTAAGAAATATTTTTGCATGTGTCATTACATGTAATCATTTATAGTTAGTGTTCGTCAGTCAACCGAATATAGGTTGGAAAAATAATTTATGATGGTGAAGGTGAAACGAAAACTGATGCCCAAAAGTATTATAATAAGAATAAAAATTATACAAACAGAAAATAATACAGATGTTATAAAATTGTAACACAGACAATAAAATTTAAAGTAATATTTCTTCTTTTTAATTTCTTATGATGAGTATTGAGCTACTTTTTATTTAGTGATTTATTGTAATTTGTAAAAAATTATGTTAATTTTTAAAACAGTTTTTTGACTAAAATGAGTCTTATCTGAGAAACAAAGGTACTTAGACAATATTTCCCACTTATTTGTCTTGTTTTCGTACCTATATATACTTGATGTATAATAATTATAATTGTTACAAATTACAATGAATTATTAGACCCAAATAGCAAATTGGTAAATAGCTTCAATTCAGCCGGCAAAATTCATTTATTTTTCTTTTTTAGCTATGTTTACGTCGTATTTTGATCAAAATGCGATTTATGAAAATCGCATTTTGGTCAAAATACGACGTAAACATAGCTAAAAAACATCAGGAAATTTGAATTTCGCGGGCTACGTATAGAGCCTTAGTTCCTGTTAAGAAATGCAGATGGCGATTCGAATCAACATGCTTCGAAATTCCACAAGAGGGCTCTCTTCTCCCATATTATTATTATACTCTTTGGCTTTGGAGTTAATGTCGCCAGCCAGAATATATCACAGTAAAGATTTCCGTGACAAGGTTCCCATAGTCATTAATGCTAAACAGGTATGAAATAGAATAATGTGATAATTTTTATGAACAATTTTATAATTATTCTCTAAAAAAATACTGTAAATTAATTTATAGAACTTAATTATTTGAGTTTTTTATTTCTGACTACAGAGACACCTATCGATAATTTTGAAACTATTAGTTTCTCTGTTAAGAAAAGTAGATGGCGACTCTTTCTTTACTGAAGTTGTGCTTGTTCTAAGTGTGCCCCCCCTGCATTATGCACCGATGACGTCCGCGGCGCGGCCTGCTGATTCGGCCACGGTGCTGACCTACTTTGTTGTGGCGACTGATTTTGAACATTATTTTGATTTCTAAAAGAATTTCTTGATTGAATTGAATTATTTGGAGAACCTGAACTATTCTGCACTTGTGTACTGGATTGTTTTTGTGGATTGGGCGACCGTTGGGAATTGTCATTATTGTTGAAAGCTTTTCCTGGCGGTTTAGAATTTTTATTTCTATTATTTTTAGATTCATAAACCGTCTGAAAGTTTTGTTCTTCTAACACTACTTTCAAGGCATCTTCTAATATCGTCACATTCCTCAATCGTACCAACCTAACTAAATAAGGGGGTAAATTATATAGAAAAACATTCAATGACGAATTAGTATAAATATGCTGTTTGGCTTGACGTAAATTCGCATCGTCTACTGTTTCAATTATTTTTGCAATCAAGATACTACGCAAGTTTTGAATCCTATGACAAAAATCTAAATAACTTTCATTAGGATTTATTTTCATAGACTCTAACTCCAATACTAAACAATCTTCGGTTCTAGGGTCACCAAAATGTTGGCCCAGTAATGTTTTCAACTCCAACCAAGTACGGATATTATCCCGTTCCCCTACTAGGTTCGCGGCCTCCCCTGTTAATCTACTAGTAAGAACGTGGAAGAGATATTCGTTTTGGATTTCTCCCCCTTGGAATGTATTTATAATATATTCACATTTCTTTATAAAAAGTGGGAGTTGTCTAGAATCGCCATTAAACTCTGGAATAATTTTTGCCATTGTTGGCGGAACCTGCATGATTTGATCCATTTTGAAATAATAAAACACCGAGAAAGAGAGAGAAAAGAAAGGGAAAGTATCACTAAATTCCTAACTAAAGTTAATCTTATTACGCTAGTTATATCGTAATAAAATAAAATAATGTTATCGCGGTATTGCTCAACCCGAAATAACACAACACATACAATTAAAACAAAGAGGAAAGTGATAAAGGAAAACAGAAGGGATAGTGAAGAAGTTTTACTCACAGTCCTGTAGTTACTCCCATCTCCTCCTTGTGACTACTATTTAGAAACTGCGCCAGCCGTTGTGCCCGGTACTTAATAGAATTGTTTGTTCGGCGATCTCTGTTAAACTGTTGAAACAGACGTCAAGCTACGCTTGTAGAGTTGTATACGTCGCAAACTGACTACAGAGATCCTACCGGCTGCGCCAATTAAGTGGTCGACACTTGATTAGTTTAAAAAAAACTTTATTTAAGTGAACAGCGTTACAGTACATAAAATAGTAATGATTATTCTAGTTCTGAGATTGTATTTATAATTAATTATTGCTAAGTTTACAATATTCATATAACCTACTTATTTGCTATTTTGAGTGGAGGTGGGTTTGCTGACAAAGCAAATAGTGTTAGGGTCGTCACACTTAACTCCTGCTTAGCAGGTGTGGCCACCCTATATACTAGGACTAAAAGTGATAAGATACTTGTTGTTTTAATCCACAAACACGAGATCCCGGAAATTCTCATCAGTCAAGATTTCAAGACTTGTTAGGCACACAGTCTTTTACTTTCATTGTATTTAGTAGATTGCGCATTATTTCGCTGGAATAACCTTTTATCTAAGAGTGCCATCATAATTACAAAATGAAAACTTATTCAGTTTAAAAATTAATTAAATTACACTCAGGGATTGCCGATTGAACCCGATGCACAAGACATAATGTTCAGCAATCGCATTTGCGGCCACCATCTAGGGTATTCACAACCATTCGATTCTGGGTATGCCTGTATCAAATTTGAAATGAATGATACTGAACGAATCCTGTTACTGCTGACAGTTTACAGTCGACAAGAAGGCGACTTACAGCTGCTTACTGTCGGAATCTAATTGGAAGTCAGAGAGTACCTATAACATGTTGCATTCGAAAGGTACAGCCAATATCGAATAAACTTGAACAGTTGACTAATGAAGGCATCAGGTATGTCTATGTAGGGTACATAACATTATCACTATTCACATGAGAATGAAAATGAAGTAACACGCTAAAATTCAGATTTTATTTAAAAAGAAAAACGTGATAACATCATTCGTGTATTCCTTTTCGGTGCTATGATAGATTTTTTCCATTAACACTGATGTGTCAGTTTTACATTTCTTATTTATGAAATCTAAATAGTGTAAAAATCTTTCTTAGACGTTTAGGGCTCCCATTAAAACCCGTCTCCTCAAACTATAGGTAATATATTACGTAGAATAGGCACCTGAAAAATAATAAATATAAATTATACTTTTTTTACTGTGATATGCGATAATAGTATTAACAAAAAAAAAAAAATACTTGCCTGTTTCTTTATAGTGTTGAACTTTTTGTCTAATTGCACACAGATCAAAATCCTCTAATTCTTTCTTCCGCCAACTGTTTTGGTGTTTCTCCAGGAGTAGAAAAAATCCTTAATTTTTTTCACCTTCATTAATAATTTCTCTAATTGTACTGTGAGCTTTACCTAGAAAAAAATATAAAGACAATCAAATTAATTCCATGTACATTTTTCAATTATTTCAAGTATCAACCATTAAGAGTCAACGTACACGTGATTTGTCAAACTAGAAAACATAACCTCAATAATCTGTTAGTAAATAAAACAATAAAATGGCTTGAAACTTATAATACCGATAAAACTTAGTATTAGAAAGGAAAAACAGTGACTGGCATTGACAAAAAAATACATTTCTTGGATAAATACCTGTCGTATCGGCAGTTCTTTCGAAAACATTGTCAATCGGAAACAAAATTTGTTCCGCTTCAGATTCCGCCAAATTTCTTACGAAAACTTGGTATATCACAGCTCACAACACTACTCCTTATTGTTTTATTCATTTTTTATAAGTCATCACTTCAGCCGTAAGACGTCCACTGCTGGACTTAGACCTCCCCCAATTTGAGGGGCTTTGCCATAATCGCCACGCTTGGCAGGCGGGTTGGCGATCGCAGTATGGTGGTAAAATGCATAGAGAACGCTGCTGCCCATTCTCTAGTAAGTCCCTTAGTCGCCTTTTACGACACCCACGGGAAGAAATGGGGTGGTGTTATTCTTTACGTCCGGCACCACACGGTACTTACGTCCGGCACCACACGGTACTTATAAGTTAGTTATACACGGTTTTTTATAAGTACAAAAGCATTAATAATTGATAGTTAATTAGAACTAAGTAAAATACAACTGGGAACATAACACAATGACAGATTAGCTACTTGTTGATGATAAACAAAGCAGTGTTGCCACCAAAAATACATTTTAGTTCCAATGGTTACCACGACAGACTCTTTTTTGCCAAGCTATACGCATCATTGGTTGATATGGTTGAAAAATTAAAAAAAAAACGTTTTTGACATGGATCAACTTGAAGAAATTGATAAATTAAATAGAGAGCACACACCGCTACAAAAGTGGCATACTTAATATTTTTAAAGATAATCAATATACCAATTTCCAAAAGATTTTTTCCTCTATGGCTTCAATACCAGTATCAAACGCGGCAAGAAAAGTTTTTTTTTGTGTTTGTCCCGATTCAAAACTCTAAGGCTGCCTGTCCACCGGAGCGGAGCGAGGCAGCGGAGCGGAGCGACGGAGTAATGCGGAGCGGAGTTGCGTACTGGGTCTGTCCACCGGAGCGGAGCGAGGCAGCGGAGTGGAGCGAGAAAGTAATGCGGAGCGGAGATGCAGACTGTGTTTTTCATTATACGGAGCTAGACCGCGAGCACGCGACGAGTCATTCGAGCTTACGGTGGCGGGCGATTTGTTTAGTTCTACGCTAAATTTCACTGACAGCAGACATGTTATCGAAAAAGTTAATACGTTATTACCTCACATTGCTCGAGGAAGAAGAGTTGGAGTCAGAAGAAACCGAATTACTTACCATATACCATTTGAATAATTCTATAAGGAAACACAGATTTTGGTTAAGAAATCATATCAAACATCGTTCAGAACACAGTGAATATTTTACTTTTTTCCAAACTGCTGACGAAGAAACTTTCGAAAATTCTTATAGAGTTTCAAGATATACTTTTTATGATCTTCACTCTCTGATTCAACTATATGGTTGGGTCGGAAACAAGACACAAATTACAGAAATTCTATCAGTAGCTGTGAAAGATTAGCAGTGTGTTTAAAGTAAGTACACATTTTGAAATCAAAGTAACTTTTATTTTTGCATATAGTCGACGCCATGTTAGTTTAATTTAAAAATTATAATCCGTCTCAATGTTGTTCACATTTTCATTCGGTCCTGTTTGCTCTGCTGCAGATGTTTCAATATCCTGGGTTGCTTGAATGTGTGAAGCGCTAGGAGTATTAATATTAATGTTGATATTATCTGGAGCACTACGAGTATTGATGCTAGTGTTGATATCATCTGAAGCACTAGGAGAATTGATACTAGAGTTGATATTATCTGGTGTAGGTGTTGAGCCTGTAGAATAACCATAATTATTCGGAGAATACCAACAGTTCAACTGTTGAAGATTACTTTCTTCAGCTGACAATACCGCATTAAAGCAGGCTATTTTAATTTGAAGTTGTAAATAATACGGCAGCTTTTTCGCAGATGCAGCCAAATTAAAAAACAAAATCTATATCATCGTACTTATTACTGGCTGACATCATGTTTTTAACTTCTATCCGTTCTCGTTCCAAAAGTTCGCAGCGTTCTTGATTTTTTTTTTTTTAATCGAGAATTTCATCGTTCTTTTTTTTTTATGTCGATGGGAGAGGCCCAGATGCTGTTGAATCATTAGAAACATTGAGAGAAGGAAGATTATTTGAATTTGATGGCAACAAATTGCATGATTCCCTTGAACTCATCTCACTCTCATCAATGATATTTGGTGGATTTGAAGTTTCGCTTGTTGAGTCGTCCAAGGGCGCAAAATTTGATGAACGTTCTCTGTTACACATGTAAGGCAATAAAAATGACATGGCTTTCTGATATTTCCATTCTTTTCGTTGTTTTCTAGCCTGTCCACTCCTTGTTGCATTTTGTCTTTTTAATGCATCTTGATGGTTGTCTCTCAGTTGTTTCCATCGCGACTTTGCTTTTTTAACTGAAACAAATAAACAAACACGAAAATGTATTCCATACAATTATACAGGACGGTCTATTTATGAAAAAATATTGCGTGTACTTACGCGAAGGTAAATAATACAATTAAGTTGGTTGCTTCAAGGTAGCCCGCGAAATTCAAATTTTCGCACGTTTTTTTGCATTTTGCAACTCAGTATTGGATAGTACCATTCCAGTAGTAGACATGCCATTACCGCGAATAAAACTTTTAGTATCATACTATCCAATACTGAGCTGCAAATTGAAAAAAAATGCGAGCATTTGAATTTCGCGGGCTACCTTGCAACCACCTTAAATAGCTTTTTAATTTTTTAGGTATTTAGCAACCGGCTAGTCATTTACAACGATAGGAGAGAATTTTAGAATTGGATTGAAAAGTGTATCAAGAATTGTTGATGAAGTTTGTGATGCTTTATGGAATGTATTGCAACCTCTTGTTATGCCGCAACCAACAGAAAACGACTGGAAAGAAATCGCAAAAGATTTTGATGAACTATGGCAATTTAAAAATTGTACAGGTGCTCTTGATGGGAAGCACGTATATATCAAGGCTCCCTCGAAAACTGGGTCCTCGTTTTTCAACTACAAAAAGAGATTTTCTGTAGTATTGATGTGTTTAGCTGATGCCAGAAGGAAAATCATAATGGTTGATATCGGATCTATGGGAAGATTTTCTGATGCAGAAATTTTTGATAACAGCATTTTCGGAAAGAGTCTAAAAGAGAAGAGATTGAATTTACCTGAGCCGGTACCACTGTATCAAGGTGGAGCAAAAATGCCGTTCGTATTTATAGGAGATGAAGCTTTTCCACTAATGGAAATTTTTATGAGACCATACCCAGGTGATGGACTAAATGCAGAAAGAAAAATATTTAATTACCGATTGTCACGAGCACGTCGCATTGTTGAGGCAACTTTCGGTGTATTGACGAGAAAGTGGTACGTGTATTGTATCACAAAGATTTCGAATGCAAAATAGAAACGGTTGACAAGGTAATTAAAGGTTTGCACAATTATTTAATTCAAAGACAACCTGATTATATTAACAATAATGAAAATAACATGGAGCAAACATTATTATCAGTTGGTAATATTACAGAAACACATAGTACACAATTACACATACACATAGTAATGATGGTTATCAAGTTCGCGAAATGTATTGTGCATACTTCAATAATCAGGGGAAGGTTCCTTGGCAAGATACTCGGATTTTGGAAAGAATCTATCGTCAGTGATGTGTGGTTCATTTTAGAACATTGATGTTAAGTCAATATTTTAGAATGAGGTACTTTGACAGATTTAGATAGATTGGCCAGCCGCGGACATTATTTAGGTATTCTTTTGCTATATCCAAATAAAAATATACAAAGATATCAATATGTAATCGAGGGTATTATAGAATAAAGATACATAATTATATTTTTACCATCCGATATGTTTATTTCAATGATTATTTGGTCCCACGCCGCGTATTTTGTTTCGTTGCATTTGTAAAATTCTGAAGATGTGTCCCAAATGCACGGAAACTTTTTCACACTTTCGATAAGTTTTTCATCTATTTCATCCATTGTCTTCACTGCGTCGATCACGTATGCACTGGTCGGTCTACGGCGGCACACTGCGGCGGCAACCCGCGTCCGCGCCCGCACTCGTTTCTCCGCTACACTTCCCCGCTCCGTTTCCCCGCTCCGCTGCCCCGCTCCGTTTCCCCGCTCCGCTTCCCGGTTTTGTATGAATTTTTAAACTAGTTTATAACTCCCTGTCCACTGAAGAGGAGCGGAGATTTTGTGCAATCCTATTGGTTAATATTTCTCAGTTTCTCCACTCCGCAGCCTAGCTCCGCTCCGGTGGACAGGCAGCCTAAATCTCGATTTGTTTTACCATCTGCCCCGATTTTAATCCAATCGGATCTGTCAACATTAACTGCTACAAGGGTCTTTTGGCCTTCAAATGACGTTGACAGGAGGCGCTGCTGTTGCCGTTGGTAAACATTATACAATGTTTTTGTGATATGTGTTGATAAAACAAAACAACCACGTTAGTTCCGATGTCGGCCAAGTGTTAAAGATTAGTCTTTATTTGCTTTAAACGCGGTTTATAGTTGTCACAGAAAAAGATGTTTGTGTGTTTTTGTAAAAAAATCCTTTTTCTTTTTATTCACTGGCAACTCAATCGTTGACGACTATTCTGTCATCACTGACAGACAAGTGACAACTATATACTTTTTGGCGGGAAGTCAAACGAGGCGGTAATTTTGATTTCGCAAAAAACTCAATAACTAGTTAATTATACGGAAATACCACTAAAATAACTTCCTCGACCTCGAACAACCATGAGTGTCACCAGTGGCGGTGAGGAGCCGCCAGAGAAGGGAGAAAAAAAGAAAAAAAGAAAGTACAACAGCACTCCAAATAATAAGTATCACATATTTACTAAACAAAATTATAAAAGACTGTTCATAGAAAACACCAATTCTGAGTATGTAGTATACGTCGAATCAACAGAGCAGGAGAAGATAGGGAATAAAAACCCTATCACGCTCACCAACTTATTATCGGATAATGTTAAAGGAGTATCAGGAGTACATAGAATAAATGCGCACAAAATAGGCATAACATTCAAAAAGGCGGCTGCGGCCAACAATTTTCTGAAGATGGAAGACTTCCTTTGGAGAAATAAATTTAAAGCGTTTATACCATCATATTTGACAGAAAGGATTGGTGTATTGAGGTTTGTGCCCAAAGAACTTTCCAATGAAGAAATATATAAAAATATAGTATGCGACTCTGAAGTTATTTCAATTAGAAGATTCATGCGTAAAGTAGAGGGAAAATTAGTGCCTCTCAATACAGTTGCTGTTACCTTTTCTTCAACATCTTTACCGCAATACGCCTATATACAACTATTTAGATACGAGGTGAAAACATACATACCACCATTATTACAATGTTATAAGTGTCTTAAATTCAATCATTCTGCTAAGACTTGCAGAGGTGAGCAAAACTGCTCTTCTTGTGCTGGTCGTCACTCCTACAAAGAATGCGATGTCGAAGAGATCACATGCATCAACTGCTCAGGTAATCATCTTGCCATTTCAAGAGACTGTCCCATTAAAAAACAAAAAATTGAGGAGAAAAAGGCCAAATTCCTTATGCAGCAATCATATGCCACTGTTGTGAAACCACCCCCTACATTAAATGAGAAATCTTTCCCTGTTTTACCCAAGGTTACTGATAAGACTAAATCCAATGAGACTTTAGATATTAAACAAGTAGCAAATAATGATATTATAATTAACGCAATTGTTAAATCGTTGGTTGCATTAGGAAACAAGAGTGACTCTGATGGACCACTCACACATAAGAAAATAAAAGAAATATTTTTATCAAATTTAATTTAAACATGGATAATTATCTAAATATTTTACAGTATAATATACAGAGTTTACAGAGTAAAAAGAGCCTACTACAAAATTTATTAATTGATAAAAATATAGATGTCTGTCTTCTTAATGAGACTTGGTTCAAAACTAATTCTATAATTCCACATTTTCCAACATATAATTTAATCCACAAAAATTCCATAAATTCTCATAACGGAGTAGCTATTTTGGTGAGCCAACGTTTAAAATACAAAGTAGTTAATACACACTTCTCAGAATCTATTCAAAATTTATGTATCACTATAGAAACACAATTTGGAGCAATGGCTATACTTTGTGTGTACAGCCCTCCAAGTATCAGGTTTGACTCAGTAAAGTTAAAGGATTTAATAAATAAAATACCCAAACCTTGTATAGTTATGGGTGATTTTAACGCTCATAACATAGCCTTTGGATGTCATAGTGATAATAATAGAGGTAGATGCTTATATAATATAATTGATGAATTTGACCTATGTGTTCTGAATGATGGATCACCAACAACTGTTCCTTATCCTAATAGACAAGCTTCAGCGATAGATCTTGCCCTTGTTAGCTCTTCAATAGCTCATTTATGTAACTGGTATGTTCATGACGATCCCATGGGTAGCTATCATCTTCCAACCTTACTTGAGATCAATATTCAACCGTCTATGTATGACACATCACCTCCTGTGGATCAAGAGAAATATATTTATAGCAAGGCAGATTGGGACGAATATTACAGCCTATCAGAAACTTGTTTTTCTCACTTGGACTCAATAAATGATTCCCCTATCAATGCATACAATCATTTTATAGAAACATTAAATGATCTAAGGTATAAAACAATTCCAAAACGTAAATTAGGTGCAAACACAGCTATTAAAAAACCAGTACCATGGTGGAATACAAAATGTAGTGATGCTGTCGAAAAATCAAAAGATGCATTAAAGTATTATTTTTCTCAACCCAATATTGAAAACTGGATAAGGTATAAAAAACTAGATGCAAAAAAGAAAAGAATTCTGAAGGAAGAAAGTTCCTCTTCTTGGCAAAATTTATGTAGTAGCTTTAATAGGTTAACTCCAGTTTCTAGGATATCCTAGAAACTGGAGTTAACCTATTAAAGCTATAAAGGTTAACTCCAGTTTCTAGGATATCCTAGAAACTGGAGTTAACCTATTAAAGCTACTACATAAATTTTGCCAAGAAGAGGAACTTTCTTCCTTCAGAATTCTTTTCTTTTTTGCATCTAGTTTTTTATACCTTATCCAGTTTTCAATATTGGGTTGAGAAAAATAATACTTTAATGCATCTTTTGATTTTTCGACAGCATCACTACATTTTGTATTCCACCATGGTACTGGTTTTTTAATAGCTGTGTTTGCACCTAATTTACGTTTTGGAATTGTTTTATACCTTAGATCATTTAATGTTTCTATAAAATGATTGTATGCATTGATAGGGGAATCATTTATTGAGTCCAAGTGAGAAAAACATTCCCATATGGGAATACATTAAAAAATTTAAAAAAGTTGGAACAAATCGAAACAAAAACATCAATGATGAGTGGGTTCCAAGTTTTTTAGATAACTTAGCTGATTCTACTGAAATAGACGGCAATAGGCTTGAGTATTTGTTCGAAAATGCTACAGAAAATGATGTAAATGTGTTTCTTAAGAACAATTTCACTGTAGAAGAGTTGAAAACATCTTTAAAGAGCAGGAAAGATACTACACCGGGATTGGATGACATACCTTATATATTAATCAAAAAGTTAAATTTAAATGCACAAAAAACATTACTTAATATTTATAATAAACTATGGGATGAATTCGTAATACCTGAGTCTTGGAAAACACAGTGTGTAATTCCAATATTAAAACCTAATAAACCTGCAAATAGTGCTTCTTCATATAGACCTATTTCTCTATCATCTTGTTTAGGTAAACTCTTTGAAAATATGTTGAAGTTAAGATTAGATTATTTTATTGAATCGCAAAGTTTAATTCCTTCTATACAGTTTGGCTTCAGAAAAGGTAAAAGTTGCTCTGAAAGCCTTGTATCTTTATTATCAGATTTAAGACAGGTTAAATTAAGTCACTCTAATGCAATCTGTGTGTTTTTAGATGTAAAGGGTGCTTTTGACAATGTAAATATAGAAGAACTTATTCAAGTATCTCATGATATTGGTATACCTGGTCATATTCTGAAATGGCTTTATTCTTTTTTAAACAATAGAACTGTATTTGTTAAATATAATAATAAATTGCATGGACCTAGGACTGTCAACAAAGGCACAATGCAAGGGGCAACTTTGTCTCCTTTGCTTTATAACTTGTATACTTCTGAAATATTAAAATATGTAGATGTATCAGGTGTAAATATCCTGCAATTTGCCGATGACATGCTTTTGTACAGCATAAATCAAAACATAGATATAGCAATGGCTAATATTAATAAGGCTTTGTCTCAATTATACAGCTATTACCATAGTAAACTTAAATTAGAAATAAGTCCAGAAAAAAGTTCAGTTTTAATTATCAGTAAAAATGTAAATATTCATAGCAATGTTAAAATTTCATACAATAATGTAGAAATTCCTGCTGTTAAGCAACATAAATTTCTAGGCGTAATTATTGATGACAAATTAAAATTTGATGAACATATTAAACATATAAGTAACAAAGCACTGAATGGTATTAATCTATTGAGGCATTTAGCAGGATGTTTTTGGGGATCTGACCCCAAAGTTATGAGTATGCTGTACAAAAGTATAGTGAGAAGCCATTTTGATTACAGCAGTCTAGCTTACATGAATGCCAATAGCACCTTGTTACGAAAATTAGATGTAATTCAAAATATGGGACTGAGACTTATTTGTGGTGCTATGCGCTCCACACCTATCAATTCATTAGAAGTTGAAACATGTATACCTCCCTTGTCATTACGAAGGTTGTTGTTAACTGAGAGATTTTTATTAAAAGTCATGGCATCAAATGATAATCCTTTACTTATGAAGCTAACAATACATCCTAAAATCTCACAGTCAATTGCTTCCAATGCCATCTCTGCTTCTTCTTTGGTTGGTGGAACTCTACCTGAAATGCCAATAATATTTGAACATGTGAATAATAATTCAAAAGATATTGTTAAAAATGATATTTGGCCTATATACAAAATTCCTTATAATGGTATTATTAACAGCTTTGCAATCCATTTAGACACAGTGCACAATCATTTTGAATTTTTACAGTTTAAAGACAATAGACCAGAACATTATGTTATATACACAGATGGATCTAAAACAGATCATAATGTAAAAGCCGCTTTTTATGATCCACAGTTGGACTTCACTAAATGCATTAAATTAAACGGAGTGTGTAGCATTTTCACTGCAGAATGCTATGCAATTGATTGTGCACTGCAGCATGTAAATAGTCTTGTAAATAATGTACATAATATTTTGATAGTTACAGACTCTAAAAGTGTTTTATCTGCTCTACATAATGTAAATATTTCTTTTAAGTTAAACTATATTATTTATAATATTAGACTTTTAATCCAAAAACTACTTGACAAGTGTATTAGAGTAGAATTAGTATGGGTACCTTCACACAGTGGCATTCGTGGAAATGAAGTTGCTGACACTGCGGCTCGTTCAGTCCATGATGAGGATCGATCTAAGTTGCTCAAGGTTCCATTCACTGATTATTACAGCCTTTTTAACGAACATAATAGACAGTTATGGAAGGAGTATTGGGACATCACCCTGGAAACGAAAGGCAGATGGTATGCTGGAATACAAAATGAATTACCGATAAAACCTTGGTACCAAAACTTCAAATATATCACAAGAAGAATTATAACTATTATATCACGCATGAGATTGGGACATTGCCTAACACCAGCTCACCTGAATAGGATTCGCATAATTAATAATAGCCAATGTCGTCATTGTGGAGCAGAGGATGCTGATCTGGATCACATTATCTTACAGTGTTCAAGTTTTAACATTCAACGTTTGATCTTGGTCAGTGAATTGAGTGAATTTAATGACAATGACATTGAAAGTGAACGACAAAGTGTTCCCCGCAGTGTTCAGGAATTATTAAAAAATAAGAAATATTTTAGTGTGTTGTCTAAATATATTTGTAATACGGTAGAAAAAATTTAATTTAATTTGTAATTAGAAGCGTATTTGTAATTTAAATTTGTATGAAAACCATCAAGGTTTAACCATGATATCACTGAGATGTACCCACCCAACCCGAAAGGGGGGCAAGTTGGTAGTATAAAGAAAGTAATGAAAAATATTGATGTAATTTGTAAAAACAGATTGAAAAAATATTATTGTTAAAAAAGTGCCTTATTAACATTATTATAAGTAGGTATCTAATAACCATTGTAATGTTACATTCATAGTGTTAAAACCCATCTATGTATACGACTGAAAGACTTGTATCTATGGTCATGAATAAAATATTAAAAAAAAAAAAAAAAGTGACAACTATATCATGTCAATGTCTGATAGTGAAATTCATTCAATGTGATTGTGACGAGTGCGCGAGTTTGTGACGATTAGCACACGCCACACAGTTTTCGTCATGGTCATAATGTGATACTATTATTGAGTGTTGTGTTCTAGTACAAAATTCATAACATAATATAAACATGAAGGACACAAAGGAAAGGACAATGTCTGGTAGCAGCACAATGCTTAGTAATGAATATACGGTCGCTTTTAGCTCTATAAATGAGAGACCGGTGGACGATATTTCATTAGAATTTTTCTATAAACCTCATACTATTACTCTGTTGGCAGTATCCATCGCATCAGTTATCTACACAGCATTTGTAAGGTAAGCATTTTATAATTAAATTAAGATCAAACTAACTTATGATGTAACCACACTTCTTCAGATACCACAAAAGCATTAATTTGTAACTAAAACAATTATTTATATGATTACTGGTTGATGTGCCTGTAAGCAAAGTCCTTCGGTATTATACTTCCCTGAGAAATTAACAGGTACAACATATTTTGTGGAGTCTAAAAGGCAACTTTCCATTTCACCTTTTCAATACTAAAGTCCACATTTCAGAACCTCACTCACGACTCAAGTCTAATGCCTTTATACATAGAGCTTAATTTATTCAACAATGTACATTTTCTTATTATTTCAGAGATACATCCAATATTCAAGATAATATATGGTCAGGAATATGCTGTGTAGTGTTTTTCTTCCTTATAATATCAGTACTTACATTCCCCAATGGACCATTTACACGACCACATCCAGCAGTTTGGAGGATTGTATTTGGCTCATCAGTACTATACTTGCTGGCACTATTGTTCCTCTTATTCCAAAGTTATTCCACTGTTTATGAAGTCATGTATTGGATAGACCCAAATCTGCGAAACTTCCACATTGATATGGATAAGGTATGTTTTTTCATTTAACGGAAAATGTCTACTTTAGCTTTATCAACTACTTAACAATTTGCAAATAAAAATACAATTTTTCAATGTAAGAAGTCATATATTTATTCCACTTATTTTCTTTCTTTCTTTCACTTGATAAGTGAAGATAAACTTTATGAGAAAGAAGTATTCCTTAGCGGAAAATTAAATCTTTTATTTTGCTTTTTCTTTTGTACTTAAGTACTATGAATAGTGAATAATAATATAGGATGCATTCTTTGTAAGTCAGTCATCCTTTATTGAATATTAAATACATACTGAGCCTTTCTAAAAGTTGGAATTTTGGTTGTGCAATATTATGAAATATTTCACAAATCGCAACTATGACTGTCAGTTGCTCTTCTTTTTGCATGTACCATCATATTAATGCTTAATTTTTCTCTGTAGTAATTCTACTTGGTCGGCGCAATTTATAACTTACTAGGTTATAGCCCGTGCCCTAGCCCGCATCTAGTACGCAAAATAATGCCATGTGAATGTTCTACCTGGATAAAAAAGCTATATACCCAAGTCATGGTCTACCTATGTTCCAATCAAAATTTTCCAAAAGCCATTAAGGCAAGAAAAAGTAAAAGACAGACCAACAGATAGGCAGACACACAGATTCACTTTCACATTTTGAATATGAGTATGGGTTTTTGAAATTTTGTACAAATATTTATGAAAGATTTTATATTTTTCAGGAGTATGCGGTTAATTGCTCAGATATAAGCTTGGCAAAATTCTGGTCTCATGTGGATGTATTTGCTTGGGGACACTTTTTTGGGTGGATGTTTAAAGCAGTATTATTCAGGCATGCAGGATTATTATGGGCTATCTCTATAATGTGGGAAATAACTGAAATAGCATTTGCACACTTGCTTCCTAATTTCTTAGAATGTTGGTGGGATTCGGTTATATTGGATGTTCTAATTTGCAATGGTCTTGGAATATGGTGTGGGCTAAAGATATGCAAAGCCTTAGAAATGAGAGAATACAAATGGGTCAGCATAAGGTAAGACTTGAATATGTATTGGTTGTTCTACAAAAAGTTTTGTTTTTTTATCAAAGAAAACCATACTTGTGCACCAAGGGTTCCGTACCTTAGTAGGTAAAATATTTTTTAATTTCAAAGTTACTTTTTCTTTGTGTGGACCGCATAACTCAAACTACTTGTTTCTTAGAAATAGCACAGCAATTTTTTTTTTATAACATTACGCCCGTAAGAAGTGACGTGTCGAATTATACCTCATCAAAATCTATTGTATAGTTTAGAATATCTAAACGGAAATTTTATAGAGCGCGAAACTCGCGTTATAAATAAGTTTTAACAGAGATTTTTGTGACTTCAAGGCGGATCGATAAACCTAAGCGTAAAAATAAAAACGCTTATTTCATTTTTGTTTAAAAACTTCTACCTGGGCAAGGAATCGAACCCGAGACCTTTTGTAAAAAACATCTTGTATTGTAATTATACAACATTAGTTTTTGTTTATGCGAAACCCGAAACACGGGTCTAGTATTTTTATGTAAAGAATCTATGAAAAAAATTTCAAAACTGTATCATTCATAATCACAAAGTTATAAGCTTGTTACGGTACCTGATTGTCCTCGCAAAAACATATGCAGCCTACCGGAGGGCACCACGCCAGCCGCGCGCGCGGTCTCACTCTCACTCATTGATAATAATTTGCCACAGTGATTGTTTATGTATTAGTTGGTGATAAACATTTTCCATCACGCTTGCAGGCTTTGGACTGTCGTAATGGTCAAGTGTAGGTAGATATTATTATGTAATTTATTCGTAAATGCAGTAGTAAGTGGTAAAATGTAATCAATGCCATTTGTTGCACCTTATGTCAACAACTTAAAGTTCAAAATGGATGAAAAATGTTAAACATCGCATTACTGAACCACAGCAGGCTGTAAACAAATAATAAATTTGTACCCTTGACTATTTTTGCGTGTTTAAAAATGTTAATCATCACTATCTACAATAATTGGCGTAATCACTATTCACTCAAACAAACTGAAGCAACTGTTAAAAAAGGGCTCGTCTTTCTCATAAGCACTGACGCACTGCCACACCACCACAAACAGCGAGTGTACGGACGTTTGAGTACGAGAGAGACATGATAATTTTAAAATCTAAACAAAACACTTTAGCCAGGGCTCACGGCGCGGGCGGTCGCGCGCTCGCGATACGTATGCAATGTATGCATCGATCGATGGCATTCGGGCGACTGAGGGGAGCGCCGTCGCCGCCCCGCAGCAGCGCGTACACGCCGCCTAGCCCGCGCTATGACCTGTCGTGAACTCGTGACCCGTGTGCAAACAGATGATTGCGGATACTAACTTTTAAGCGTAATTAAATATTTTTGGGACAAAATATAACATGGTGTAAAAATTATTGGAATCGATTCAGTTACTGATTCTGAACAAACTATATTCAGGTTTCGCATATACTAAAAATAATGTTGTATATTACAGGAAAAGTTTTTAACCAGTGCGCAAATTTTTTTTGGTGGTTCATTATCAGTAATAGAATACATTTCAATTATTTTTTCAATATTTTTTTTTAATTTTTATCCGACCTTAAATCAGTAAACTGTGGACACCCTACATATTTCGTAATATGAGATCGAAATAGTAATAGGTCAGTAACCGCGCGCCGGCGTAGGTACTTAGAATTTCTTAGAATTTTGACCGATCGAACAGCTAGTAGGTACTAGTAGCTACGCTCGGTCGTTCACCTTCGCCGCCGCGCCAGCGTAGGTACTTACAAAACCAGTTTCAAAATAAATATCTTTCGTTAACGATAACTTAATTTATTTGTACTAAGATATATCAAAATAAAAATTGCATAGTTATTATAACTCGTTTAAGTTTAACTTGTAAAAATTTGCCCACTGATGAAAAACTTATCCTGTATTTATTTAAGCCGTTGTATTTGATTGCTGCAATTAAAAAAGGAAATTTGGTTGATAGGAAAAATCTTATTCGGGAACTTAAAAAAATAAAATAAAATACTTATCTATTAACATTACATTCAACAGTCTTATTTATATTTTTGTGATAGAGAAGTTGTTAAAAGCAGGGAAAATACGAAATCCATGCGGACGAAGTAGCGGGCAAAGAGCCTCAATCCTTTTTGCAATTCTCAATTTTTATTGCATGATAAGCTTAAAATTAAAGAAACAAGTATAATTGACCCTATCGGGCACAGCATAGTAGAGCATAGGAGAGAGGAGGGAGAGCGCTAATCTATTTGTATTTATACTATTTATGTATTTAGCATTTTAAGGCAAAATACATAAATAATTCAAATCAAATCAAATATTTATTGAAACTATCTATTCTGTATCACAATGTTTTTTTTTAGGGATATTTCATCTACTACTGGAAAAATAAAGCGAGCTATATTACAATTCACACCTGTACAATGGACACCGGTCCGATGGTTGGATCCTACAAGCACCTATATGAGATTCTGCGCATTGAGCCAATTGGTTGTTTTTTGGCAAATTTCTGAATTGAATACATTTTTCTTAAAACATATATTTGAAATGCCACCTTCACATCCTCTGGTCATCGCACGACTTTGTCTAATAGGAGTTATTGTAGCTCCATCTGTAAGGTAATGTACTTTTTTATCACAATTGACTTATCTGCATATTTCATTGTTCTTGATACAGTAGGTTACTCAGTACAATGGCCTTTGTAACTTGTCCACTACCATATCCAAAACATACGTGAAAACCAGTCATGTTCTCGATAATGTTATTTAAATAATAATGTTGATTTGCAATTACGTATACCTACTGTAGATACATATTCCAGGAAAATGAATGTACCCAATGATAATGTAACCATAGGCAGGAAAACTATGATCAAGCTGTATTTTTGAGCATGTACTAATGGGATACTAAATAATAAAAAGACCCTATGATATTAAATTACCAATTTAATTAAGAAAGCAAACTGTCACACATAGGTAGAAGTCATTTGTAGTTTTGAAAAATGCCTGCAAAAACGGTATAAATGCTTTCTCAAGGTACCTGCATAAGGTGTAATAAAGTGTGCCTGCAGGATTTTGCCTGGTCGAGCGGCCTGCCGGCAAAGCTCTACATAACCCTCTCATATACATCGATTGTTACGTACCCGCTGGTAAATAGCGCATATCGGCTATTAACTGGCAATCTCCACACAGTGACAGTTCTGAGCCGACAGGTCGTTGCCTGATGACGTCGCCACGAGTGCCAAAGACCACGCTCGCCAAGCCGCCGTCCGTCTACCTGCAAATGTGTATTTAACTCGGCCTTGAGGTCGAGGCCTGTCCGGTCTAGATCGGACAACACGAATTCCGACAGTCTGGTATCGTAATATGTAACAGACACACAGTTCACAACTGGACAGTGGGGCCCTAATTATTTGTATAATTTGATTTCTTTACGGTTGGCAACATATTTATAAGCCAGCCCGCTCGTTTTCCCCAAGAGTTTAGGCGTATAGTACTCGTACACCCACGTAGCACCAGTTACATTCCAAATTGTGCGGCGAAGGTATTGCTTTCAACTTAGCCTGAAGCCAGGCTCTGGACAGCTACAGAGATGACTATTCGAAAATATTCATCATTTATTTTCATTTCGGATTTTGAGGATCGAATTCTGGTTCTCAAGCTTAGAAAATGTGCTTGCGACCACTCAAAAACGCATACCTCACAGTAGGTAAACCGTCGGTCCAGATCTCATCTCGGTGGTGTCGGATTGCGTACACTTTGGTGCATAATACATATTATATGTACGTACTTAAATAGTCTTCGTTGATATTTTGAGATTAGTCGTCGCGGCCAAATTTCGGTCAGGGGAACATTATTTATTATGCATTCAGGTTTAACTAATCTTTCTGTTTCATTGGTTTCAGGCAATATTACACGTATGTTACGGATCCAAATTGTAAGCGAGTCGGTACCCAGTGTTGGGTGTACGGAGCTATTATGTTGACTGAGACTATGTTGTGCATCAAGAATGGCAAAGAACTCTTTGGTCAAGCTCAAGTGGTCAATGTAATTATATGGCTAGTCATTCAAATTTTAGTTTCAATTGGCTGTGTGTACGGTGTAGTGTTATATCATAGATATTTTGAGGTAAGATTTTTTTTTTAAGTATTAAAAGATATACTTTTATCATGAAACCCTTTGCAGATTAAAATCTATACTAATATAGCTTTTGCCCGCGGCTTCGCCCGCGTGGATGTCGGAAATTAACGCAGGTATTTTCCTAAAATAAAAGAATTTTTCTAAAATAAAAGTAGCCTAAGTTACTCCTTATTAAATCAGCTACCTGCCAATAAAAGTCCCGTCAAAATCGGTCCAGCCATTTCAGAAATTAGCCGGAACAAACAGACAGGCAGATAGGCAGTAGACAGACAGACAGACAGACAAAAATTGTAAAAAATGTTGTTTTGGTATATGTACCGTGTATACATCCATATACACTTAGTAAAAAGCGGTTATTTTAATATTAAAAACAGACACTCCAATTTTATTTATTTGTATAGAGTATAGATATACCGTTAGGTACGGGGTTGAGAAACAAACATCCAATCATACAAATGTTCAAATTTATAATAATTAGGAGTACCTAAGTACGTTTATAATTCATATTACTTCTTAAGTACTACTTCATACTACTTCTCTATTCTTTATCAGAGTATCATGAGTTTGATGTACTTAATAAAACTAATAGTATTCAAAGTAAGAAGACTGCGACATAGAGCTGGATTGAATTTAATTCAATCCAGCTCTATGTCGCAGTCTTCCTAGTTTTTCTTAACACTCCTATTCTACCTACACAGACACTCAATTATGTACCAGACACCAAATCGAACATACTTATAGGAATGGTACTTTGGCCAGTGTCTTCACCCGTAAAGCTGTCGGAAAATATCAACCAGGAACCTACTACCGGGATAAAGTATCCTATATGATAAGTATCCAGGATAACCAAAAATCCAAATCCATCCAAAAATCTAAACATCTAAGCCTTATTTCGCGGTCTCTTACTTGGAATAATATAATGGATAGGTTTATTTTGAGTACTTCTAACACACATGATATTCGCATTTACTATGAAGCCAAAGTAATATGAATTACAATCCTACTAATCCTGCACTACCCTACCGCTACCAACCGGGACGGACGAACCGGACGGCCCGCTAGCCGCTCTGCGTCTATTTTATATAATCTCTGATATCTTCTAAAATATTAACTTTAATTATATGCTGCAAAGTGCAGTTTTGATTGACATGAAATGTACAACGTATCTTATGTATTTAATTGGATAAAGAACGATATGGTATTGTTTAAAATAGCTTGGTTAATGAGCCAGTTTTTTTTTTTTTGTAATATATAACAGATAAAAGTGGTTTTTCTAAGGTATCCTTAGGAAATAAGCATAGACTATCATGGATTTTTTCATCGATATTTTTAAAATATATAATTCCGTGGTACATTAATTTGATCTATCTCGTAAGGTTAAGCCAGCGTTTGCGATTTTAGCGCACAAAAAATATGTTTGTTACGACATCACATTAGAAATGTTTGAATTTCTCGGCTTTTCTCTACTATAATATGTATGTAAACTACTTTTAAACCTTCCTCTAAATCACTCTGTCTATTGATGAAAAACGCATTAAAATCCGTTGCGCAGTTTAAAAGATCTAATTCTAAGCGTACAGACGCAGCAAGCGACTTTAATATTAAGCAAAGGTTATCTAGAAAAAAAAAACGCCATCCAGTGGATGTCTACGCATATTTGGTGTCAAACGATACGATGAATTAACTTACACCGCCACCGATTAGGGTTTCTTTTTAACTAACCAATGAATACGCACATAGTTACACACGGCTATTAGGTCAAGCTATATTATTTCCAGTTTTAGCTGACCTCACATTGTATAGGCTTTTCGTACAGTCAGATGTCAGTTTATACTGGAAATGTATAGCTTGACCTATAGCCGTGCGTACTATAAAAAAAAATACACACGGCTATTAGGTCAAGCTATATTATTTCCAGTTTTAGCTGACCTCACATTGTATAGGCTTTTCGTACAGTCAGATGTCAGTTTATACTGGAAATGTATAGCTTGACCTATAGCCGTGCGTACTATAAAAAAAAACATTTAAATTTCAAATATTGAGATCAACAACTGAGATAAAAACTATCCTATCTTTTAAGTTGGACCAAATTACAAATAATTAAGAACTTTGATAACAATCTGTTATGTAGTTTTGGAGTTTATTGGCAACATACATCGTGACACAAGATTTATATATATATATATATATATTATATATATATATATATAAAGATTATAAAGCTGAAGAGTTTGTTTGTTTGATTGAACGCGCTAATCTCAGGAACTACTGGTCCGAATTGAAAAATTATTTTTGTGTTGGGTAGCCTATTTATCGAGAGAGGCTATAGGCTATATAACATCACGCTACAACTAAGAGGAGCAGAGCAGTAATGAAAAATGTTCCAAAAACGGGGAAAATTTATTCCTTTGGAGAGTTTCTGTTGCGTGCGCTGCGTAAACGGTTAAAGTAACGCAAAAATCATATATGACGGAATTGTTCCTTTTAAGAAGTTCTAAAAAAAAGTCCGCGACAGCATTATGTCTATCTTTTAAGGTTGACTCACTATAACTCAAAAGGAGCGAGCAGCAACGAAAAATAGACGAAAAATAGCAGGCAAATCGATGCGACGGGAAGGGTCAGGGGAGCAAAAATTTGACGCGGACGAAGTCGCGGGCAGAAGCTAGTGTATGTATATGAGAGTTAAGTACCTACCTAGTCGTTTATTAAATTTGTGTCATGTTTGTAATGGTGTGGTTGTAATGCCGTGACTCTGCTGGCTCATGTGAGGAAACCAGGCTTGCTCTCATCGTTACAGCTCTAGTCTCATCTTCATGCTGGCAGCCTCAGCAAATGTCGGGCAAATAACGAAAGGTCACAAAAAACTAAAATTACTAAGAATTAGTACATTTAGTACCGTGTGGTGCCGGACGTAAAAAATAACACCACCCCATTTCTTCCCGTGGGTGTCGTAAAAGGCGACTAAGGGACTTACTAGAAAATGGGCAGCAGCGTTTTCTATGCATTTTTCCACCATACTGCGATCGCCAACCCGCCTGCCAAGCGTGGCGATTATGGCAAAGCCCCCCAAATTGGGGGAGGCCTAAGTCCAGCAGTGGACGTCTTACGGTTGAACTGACTAAGAATTATGTAACTGCTGTATGTATCGGTTTAGTTAGCAGCAAGTCAAGTAACACCTCAGTTTTTTAAATTTTAATAAAATATTTGAGCTAAATATTAATTAAAATCGAAACGGAAGTAAAACCAAAGAATATTAACTCTTAATTATATGAAACGCTCAAGTACTATTGTATGCATTGGCTCAAGTACCTACTATTTTATGTACTATATGGGTGAAGTCCAAAATATTTACGCAAATGACACAATAGTGACACAAAATGTTGTGCGACAGTGACACAAAAGTCGTACAGAAAATGTACACTACGGTGACACAATAGTGGCACAAAATGGTAGCAAAAATCTATAAAGTTGAGGTTACATTAGG
Organism: Aporophyla lueneburgensis; assembly: GCA_932294355.1. Classification (NCBI taxonomy): domain Eukaryota; kingdom Metazoa; phylum Arthropoda; class Insecta; order Lepidoptera; family Noctuidae; genus Aporophyla; species Aporophyla lueneburgensis. The sequence continues at coordinate 16,559,039 of OW028747.1, forward strand.
AGTTTTATAAACGTATAGTTTATAAAAATTATATTGCCCTTAGACGAAATTAAAACAAAATTATAATCTTGAGCAAGTTTTATTAAGTCTTCTACTTGGGTTTGAATTTTCACAACGGACCGTTATCAGGTTGTGCAGTGTTCTTTAAATGAGTGTGATCATTTGTTCACGCACTGCGTCCGCTTAATACTCGCCGTGGGCTCACGCTTCGTTACAAAAGATTAAATTTAAAGAACACAGCGCAAGAGACTGCCCTTTGTCAGTTAACAAGAGGCCTAAGGGATACCTGTTTTCAATATTCACCTGTGTTATTATACACCCTCTGCATCTGTATCAGCGTCACTTGCCCACCTTTTCTGGTATAAGCTTAACTAGCAAATACCTTAATAAAAACATTCCTAATACTCAGTTATTGATTGCTTTCTCAAATGCTAAACAACTATAGAACTAAGTGTATCCCAATCTCAAAATGGTAGCACAATTGTGGTGACACAGAACTTGTCCAACCAGTACAAAAGTAACACAAACGTATCACAAGTGTGTGGTAGCACGGCATTTTTACATAATTTGCTCTCGTTTATGGAGAAATTATTTAATTTACTCTGCTATCGAGTATTATTGTATAACTTGGAATATCTGGCGCGCTGGGCAAATAACCATTTCGTTTAGTATTCATTGTCGTAAAAATCTAACAGACGTAGTTTTTAAGAAAAATGGTTGGGAAACTTTTTATTGGGCAAATGCGTCAAAATTTTGTACTTGGGTAAAGTACAAAATTTTGACGCATTTAAGACGTATGTATGAAATTATTTAAGTCAATTTAGAATTAGATGATGTGTAAATGTAACAGTGTTTCTCGACTTTTGTCACTGACCTACCTCGTTAGTTAATTTCTTTTTTTATATAAATGACTAGCTTCTGCCCGCGACTTCGTCCGCGTTAAATTTCTTGGTCCCCCGCAACGGAAGCTCTGAAACGAATACTTTTCCCCGTTTTTGCAATATTTGCAATTGCTGCTCCGCCCCTATTGGTCGTAGCGTGATGTTATTTAGCCTGTAGCCTTCGTCGATAAATAGGCTACCTAATAGTAAAATATTTTTTAAGTTCCCATCAGTAGTGCCTGAGATTATAGCGTTCAACCAAACAAACAAACTCTTCAGCTTTATAATATTAGTATATTATTATATGTATGTATATTCGGCCTTTGTTTGTTAGTTAATTTCTGAATATTTTCACTTAGTACGTTGTTCTATGTACTTTAATAATGATGTCACGTAAAGCTATAGGTACACAACATGTAGGTACGTACTTTTAAGACAATAAGTAAAAGATTAAAGTACCTGATTTATTTATTACACAAGCCCACAACCTTTTATCTTCATCTTTATTTATACCCTTTTTGGGGATGAATTTTCGATAATCATTCCTAAATGCACCACTTCACCTATGGAACTTTTGTACAAAATTTTATGCTTCTAGAGCCAGCAGTTTAGGTTGTGCATTGTCTGTCAGTTGTTGTGTTTAAGTTTTATGAAGAAATTTTAAAATAAGTAATACATTTTAATGACACGAATTATGGAAAAAGCTTTTCCCGATTTGTCGCTTTTCTAGTGTGTATGGCAAGATTACTCTCAAGACAAGCCGCGCAGAAGGCGCTATCCGCCTGATCCAATTTCTTTTTGTTTATCATAACTGTTTTATTCTTTTACAGCCAAATAGTGAGTCGAATGCAGAAAGTCCAAAGAAGGTTGACTAAAAGTCGGTAAGTACTAAATCAAGTCATTTATTCAAATTAGGCTGAGGATCAGCACTTTTTGAACGTCAAAGTAACAAAAAAAAAAAAAATTTTAGATGTATGGAATTTTTTAAAAGAAGATGGATGTTTGTGGCTGACTTTATTCTTCAATACGTTGTTACATGAAGGAGGGATCCTACAAGAATCGTGCAATATTTCGCTAGTGCCTATTTTTAAGAATAAAGGTTATGTACAGGACTGCAACTATCGAGGGATAAAGCTCATTTCACATAGTATGAAGGTATGGGAGAAAGTAATAGAGAAAAGACTGCGAGAGGAGAGTGAGATCAATCACCCCGAACCAGTTTGGCATACACCTACACTGGTTCGGGATAATCTCACTCTCCGTGACTCTCCCTCTAAGAAATGAGTATATAAGAGGAAGTCTGAAAGTGGCACCGATAGCTGACAAGTTGTGTGGAAATTAGTTTTCATGGTATGGACACTTAATTCGGAGGAATGAAGAAAATGTTGTGAGGAAAGTTTTGAATATGAATGTCGATGACTATAAAAATAGGGGTAGACCTAAGAAACGATGGATGGACTGTGTGAATGATGATATGGTTAGAAAGGCGGTAACTACCGAGATGCCGACTAATAGAGAAATGTAGAAGAAAAGACAGGTTGCGCTGACCCCAAATCCACACTAATATTATAAATGCAAAAGTAACTCTGTCTGTCTCGCTTTCCTCCTAAATCTACTGAACCAATTTAAATGAAATTTGTTACACAGATAGTTTAGACTTTAGAGCCTGAGAAAGGACATAGGCTACTTTGTATTGACTTTGTCTGCGTCCGCGATAACCGACATTTACGCAGACGAAGTCGCGGGTAGAAGCTAGTATATTATGTATGTACATATGTTTGTAATTAAATTACCTTCTTTTTTTACACATTTCTTAATTATTTTTTTTTTTTCAAGAATATGTCTCATTAATCCTTCGATGCTATTTAAATACGTAGGTAGGTACGCTTAAAGAACTTTAGATACATATAATTATGATATTCTTATACAGGGCGTACCCGCCATATTGATGCCTAGGTATTCAATATTTACCACCTTTACACAAGCTAAGTTTTTGTTTGCCCTGCACTTTTTAATGGGTCAATGGTGCCGATTCTGTTGTCACAAAATTCTCTAAACTAAACTAAAACCACTATAATTTGGTTTAATCCTGTCAAACGACGATTTCCTATTCTGAAATAGACTAAAGTGACACAACTTAACTATATTTTAGTTTGACAGCACTAAGATTGCACTGAGTTATTAGTTTAGTGAAAATGTCAATTTTGCTATTCTGAGTTTACCTGTTTTCACTAAAAATTTTGACTATAATAATTTATTTTAACTAAATCTGACTACTTTTAATCGCGATTAAAACGGTGTGGAATAAAACTAGTGAACTAAAATTCTCAACAACGCCTCGCCTTCACGTGCAAAAACAGTTCTGTAATTTTTTATTTTCTTTTTGCTTATAACTTGAAAATGGCGTGTCCCATCGCAAAAATAATGTAATTTTCGACCCCCTTAGTAAACCCCTGCACATTTAAATCTCAACACGTGGGTAATATGTTTTTTTATATTTTTCAAACAAAAGTGAAAAATTCCATATAAAACACGTCCAGGCTGCCACCAGCACGCGCCTTCGTCTCTCAAAAAATTCATTCTACGCAATGCACACACAAGTACAACGTTGCGAAACCAAAAGAAAAAAAAATACCACGCTGAGTCGCTAATGGTACCGATTCCCTTGTTCACAAACTAAACTAAATTTAAGTTCAGTGCATCTTTTTCTTTGTATTTCATTAAGAAGAGGACAAAAGATTTTTTTACAGTTTAGTCCTGTCAAAATAATCAGCGCCTATCACTACTCCATACAAGTTTAGACGTGATTAAAAACTTGCCTACTAAAATTACGTCAATTTACGTCAAGCGCTAATTAATTTGACAGGACTAAACTAAAATTTATCTTCTGTCCTTTCCTTGATGAAATAGAAAGAAAAAGATGCACTGAACTTAAATTTAGTTTAGTTTGTGAATAAGGGAATCGGCACCATTGTCAAATTCGATTTTAGTCGTGTCAAAATAATTTTTAAATTTAGAGATTTTACCTCGCAGAATAGCGTTACAATTCTCATAGCCAAAAGTAAGGAATTTTAGAGATAGTTTAGTTAGTTTAGTTCGTTTACAACAGAATCGGCACCAATGTAAATTTACTATGGGACTTGTAAATTGGAATATTAAATAAATTTCTGAAATGTAAAACCACTTCCATAACACAGAATTTACAAATATGTGTGGGTTACAAGTTAAAAAAATCTTTTCATTTGTAAAAGCCTATGGCAAAGGATGCATGCACCAGGGTTATGACTTTTGTTTAAGGGGGAGGCGCCAGGGAAGCCCACGAAATTGATATTTCATGAAATAGTAATTCAATAGGGCTATATGAGCTTACAGGGTTGTAATGATGATTTTAATCTTATACCTTTAAACGAGCAATTCTTGTATATATATATATATATAATCTGAATCTCGGAAACGGCTCCAACGATTTTCATGAAACTTAGTATACAGGGGGTTTCGGGGGCGATAAATTGATCAAGCTAGGATTCATTTTCGTAAAATGACGTTTAATTCGTGTTTTCAATGACCAACTTTATCGATAATCAACTTGAACATAAACTTATTATTTTAAGGGTCAGCAGTAGGAAATCGTGTTATGGGATTTCGATAAGTTTATATAGTAAACTTAAAGTAATTGCCACGAAAAAATACATCTGGCTAGCTCAAGAGTTTTACTAGACGATGAAAAAATTGGGTTGGGCATAAACCTTGCAGATGATTGTTAAAAAAATATTGAATTTCACTAAAAACGTGTAAAAAGCACTGCCGTATTTTGATAACTTAAGGCTTAAAACAAGAAGGCACCTATTGAATTTATACATAAATAAAAACAATAAAGAACAGAAAACCCGATGCATTTTTTAATTTTCCATAATGTTACTTCTGATTTGCGTAAAAAATTCGCAAACTTTCTCAATTTTGACGCTCGAAATCTCCATACAATTTACTATGGCGACGCGGTTTACCATTTATATAGCAGTGTTCGAACCGCGGAGCTAAGTCGACCGCGCGTCTTCAAGGTGGGTGCACGTCGCTCTTAGTAAAAAAATACGCGGCAAATAATGGCCTGTGCGTATACGAGATCCCCCGCACAGTGGTCGGAGTCAGAACAATTTGTACAAGTACTAAAATTTAAGATTTTTGAGCTCGATTCTTTCTGCACATATTTTGTATATTGTGTCAATTCCTTATTTGTTTGTTATTATTTTTACGTCTTTCCGGTTCATAATTATAATCTTATTTTCAAGTACTTGGTGTGATATAATTTGCTCTAACTACATAATTGTTCTCTTTAAACTACACAACATAGCCCTGTCGTGTTTGGGCTCGTAAGATTTGTCTCGACAAGTACTATAGATCTAGATGGTGTCCAGGGTCTGATGATGAAGTCGGAAGGTGCCCATAGAAACTCTTTAAGTATACAACATAACATCGTCGTGTTTGGGCTCGTTAGATTTGTCTTGACGAGTACTATAGAACTAGAATAATTTCCAGGGTCTGATGATGAAGCCAACCGGTGACCATAGGAACTCTTTAAGTATACAACATAACCTAGTCGTGTTTGGGCTCTTTAGATTTGTCTTGACAAGTACTACAGATCTAGATGGTGTCCAGGTCTGATGATGAAGTCGGAAGGTGGCCATTGAAACTCCTTGGTCAGTGGATATGAAACGGGCACTATGAAACTTTGGGATCCGGTGGGATGTGGGAGTAGTAGGGTGGGGGAATACCATGGGACACCTCAAGAACATTGACCTTGACCTTGGGGTCGTTGACCTTAAGGTCAAACTCAAAATTCCGAAATTCAAGATCCGTGGTTCTCCCAAGGTCACTGACCTTGACCTCATGGTCGTTGACCTTGAAGTCAATGTCAAAATTTCGAAAGTCAAGATCCGTGATTTCCCAAGGTCACTGACCTTGACTTCATGGTCATTGACCTTGAGGTCAAGATCAAAATTCCGAAAGTCAAGTTTCACTATTTTCACAAGATCACTGACCTCGACCTCATGGTCATTGACCTTGAGGCCAAAGTCAAAATTCCGAAAGAAAATTTTCGCGATTCTCAAGAGCAAAAACAGGTCAAAATTCATGGAAAGTGACCTTAAGGTCAAAGTACCTTAGGATCAATATAAATAACCACGAAGGGCATGTTAAGGTCTTCCAGACCCCGCCATCCCCTTCGTCGATTATTTTAAGTATACAACATAACCTCGTGGTGTTTGGGCTAGTGTTGCAAAAGACTCGAGTTCTCGAGTCGTAATTTTAAAGACTCGACTCAGTTATGCAAGACTCAGTGTGCTCAAAAGGCTCGGAGTCTAGAGTCAAGCCGAGCCAGAGTCATAATCGAGTCTTAAAAAAGGACTGGAGTTTTGAAAAGGACTCGAGTCTTAATAACGACTCGAGTCTTAAAATGAACTCGAGTCTTGTAGCTCATCATTCGAAAAAACTCGAATAACTTGTCAGATTTTTTTGTACGCAAAGTTTCATCATAACCACTCATTTGAGTTTATTGCCTTCTTTCTAGTCTTTTCGAATGATGAGGTACAAGTTTCATCTTCATGCTCCGAGTTTTTCTTTAAGACTCTGTTTCATTTTAAGACTCGAGTCCTTTTTAAGACTCGAGCCCTTTTTAAGACTCAAGTGCTTATCTGTAGACTCCAAGCCTTTTGAGCACATTGAGTCTTGCATAATTGAGTCGAGTCTTTAAAATTAAGACTCGATGACTCGAGTCCTTTGCAACTCTAGTTTGGGGTCGTTAGATTATAGTCTCAAGCAACAAAAAGAGGCACTTGCACTCTGAAAAAAAAATCATGATGTAGACGTATTAATTGACTTTATTTTTGAAAATTATAATATAACAGCTGATTGATGTCTACATACAAAACTACAATAAACCACCACATCTCCCATCCTTCCTTACTAAGTATAAATGCAATAAAAAAACAACATATTATCCACTTCTATTTTTAATATTATCTTCAAGGTTCCCGCCGCTCGAACCACTATGTAAACATCTATGTGTGCGTGAGCGAGGCGCGCGCGCCTACCGCTGTGTGAGTAGCGCTTCAATACCTAATTTTCTCTCGCGCTTGCAGTGTATCCGACCCTTAAACACAATACACCAAAAAATACCGAGCAAAGCTCAGTCATCCAGATATTAATTATAATTCTGGAAAAGGATGCCTGGGATGGGAGGATTTGGGCGAGGCCTTTGCTCAGCAGTGGGACAGCTTAGGCTAATAATAAATAAATAAATTCTGTAAATACGAAGGTGTTACGCTCGCGAATTATATTTTGATGCACGTGCAGATTGCAAAAAATGTAAGATTTGAATTGCCCTGGCTAGTGGATCCTGGCGCTCCCCCTTAAAGAAACAATTTTATATTTTTTTTAAATATAATTAAGCTCTTTAATTTATTACCCAATACGGTATAACGTATTAAAAAAAAAAAACATTTTTTTAGTTCGTCTTATGTCCTCTAGAGCGCGTCCTTCAAGACGCTGCCAAAGATAACTTATTTGTAATATATGTGTAAAAGTGTAGTGATTACCTGCTTCAAAATATAACCTAGTTTTTGTATCTTTGTTTCAGAACTGACATCTTGGATATAAGGAGATGTTCATTAGTTTATTCTGTGATGTGTATGACCATTGGAAAGGTCAGCACCAGGTGTAGTGCTCCTAGTGAATTATGTGTGTCAGTGTGACTATAAATGTAACGGATATACTCTTCGAATGACTATAGGTATCAAAGACTCTTATTGGTAAAGTTGCGCGTGCAGCGGAACCTTAAATTTGCGGAACGTTAATACAGAATATGCCAAGTGTTGAAGCGAATGAAAAACGTGACAAGACAACGGCCGCAGACCGCTGCCATTTGCTGCTCGAATTCTGATCTGGTGCTGCTTCAGTCAAATCCTTTTCATCCGCAGACGAAGTCGACATGATATTTTACAATATTATTTACCTGCTGCAATATGCGTACAACGTCAAATATTCCGGAAAAACTGTTTATCTGCAGTACCTACCTAGCTAGGTACCAAACCATGTTAAGGCTTTAATTAGAAACAGCGCATCTGCGCATTCACAGTCAATAAAAGACGAATGTGTCCAACGTTTCTAGCATAGTAAATATAATTATATAAGTAAGGTGTGTATTTTTTTTCCTTCTGGAATATTTATGTCCGTTTACACCGCGCGGCCAACTCTTAAAATTTGATGAAATTTTGCCAGGAATTAGTGGTAATTTATTACAATACACACTTTTCCTGAATTTTTTACAAAAAAAAAACTAAGGCGCTACGGCCAAAAACAGTTGGCCGCTAGAACCGCCACTTGCCGTAGTGATCGCCCGTGATTACACGTGAACCTAAATAATGGAGATAGGCGAATAATACATCAAAATAAAGGTCTTAATTTGTTGTATTTGTTACAAAAATAAAAATCATAAAACTTAAATATACAAAAAGTTATGCTATATTTAGTTTTCAGGTTAAGTGTAGGTACGTATCTCACCATAAAATCAAATTAATAGAGGCTAATGTGTATAGACAATTAGTTGCTAATTTGTTGCAGCAAATAAACAAGAAAAATACTAGAAAATAGGTTCAATATTTTTTTTACAGTCGATTTTAGTTGGCCGCGCGGACGGCTATATGCCTAAAAGACAATGGCGTTTATTTCGTTATTAATAGTAGGTTCAAGCTTAGTTCTAGTACTAATCGACAGGTATCGTAGCCAAGTTTGGATAAATGTGGCGAATATAACTATAGGCTTTATATTTTGGAGACATTTACTAAAATATAGTAGGTAGTATGAAACTGTATTAGAGTAGAGTGACCATACATTTTCATAATAAAGTGAGACTGAAACGCCATTATTGGAATGTTCGGTAGTCATATCTTTTTAGCGTGAAACTCTTTAAGACATCCTATAGCATACTTTATAAAAGTCAAATTCACAAATCAATCATAATTATTTATTCAAAATCAGCATACAGGCAAAAATCAAGTAATATAAGTCAACAAAATATTTTTTTTTTTTTTTAATATACTACCATAACATTTATAAATTAACTGAAACTAATGTAAGACACAGAATGTATCCGGGGTCGCGTGATTGTTCGAAAGAGATACCGTGACCCTGGCACATGGGCAACTGATGGAACACGGGTGGGTTTTAGTCAGTAAAAGTCTGACACGCCCTCCCGCTCCGCCCAGAGCGGGAGAAGTCATTTGATGATTTCCCAACCTGAAAAAAAAAAAAGACAATGTACACACATTTTCTTACAGGTACTTATTTCAATTTTAGAATAATTTTTAGTTATTTCAGTTCTACAGTTTAGAATTTACCTTTTTCTTTTCTATAAATATTTTTAGTCAGGGGCCTAGTCCGACGTTAAATAAAATTACTACATTTTTAAAATCAATTATCATAAATTGAAATAAGTACTCTGTAAGAAAATGTGTCTACATTCTGTCTTACATTCGTTTCAGTTAATTTATAAACGTTATGGTAGTTTATTAAAAAAAAATATATTTTGCTGACTTATATTACTTGATTTTTGCCTGTATGCTGATTTTGAATAAAGAAATTTTTATCGATTTGTGAATTTGACTTTTATAAAGTATGCTATAGGATGTCTTAAAGAGTTTCACGCTACAAAATTAAGATATGACTACCGAACATTCCAATAATGGCAATTCAGTCTCACTTTATTATGAAAATGTATGGTCACTCTACTCTAATACAGTTTCATACTACCATATTTTAGTGAATATCTCCTAAAATATAAAGCCTGTAGTTATATTCGCCACATTTATCCAAACTTGGCTACGATACCTGTCGATTAGTACTAAAACTAAGCTTGAACCTACTATTAATAACGAAATAAACGCCATTGTATTTTAGGCATATTGCCGTCAGCGCGGCCAACTAAAATCGACCGTAAAAAAATACTGAACCTATTTTCTAGTATTTTTCTTGTTTATTTGCTGCAACAAATTAGCAACTAATTGTCCATACACATTAGCCTCTATTAATTTGATTTTATGGTGAGATACGTACCTACACTTAACCTGAAAACTAAATATAGCATAACTTTTTGTATATTTAAGTTTTGATGATTTTTATTTTTGTAACAAATGCAACAAATTAAGACCTTTCTTTTGATGTATCATTCGCCTATCTCCATTATTTAGTTTCTGTGTAATCACGGGCGATCACTACGGCAAGTGGCGGTTCTAGCGGCCAACTGTTTTTGGCCGTAGCGTCTTAGTTTTTTTTTTGTAACAAATTCAGGAAAAGAGGTGTTTATTGTAACAAAATTCTTGTAAATGAATTCCTGGCAAAATTTCATCAAATTTGAAGATTTGGCCGCGCAGTGGAAGCGGACATGAATATTTGCGATGTCCTATTTTAATACATAATACTTATTTTAAAATGGGTGTGCAAATGTACCAACAAAGTTCGAATCTGCCAAGTGCCAACGCTGCAGAAATACGGAGTCTGGCACAAATGTTTTTTATATTTCTATGTGTACCTAGTACCACACGTTAGTAGTTAGGTTAAATGAAGTCGTATCTCGTATCCCAACAACGCTTGAAGTAATTAGCCCAAGAGCGAACAAGAACTTAGGGCACCCTTTTTTTTCTGGATGGGAAATCATCAAATGACTTCTCCCGCTCTGGGCGGAGCGGGAGGGCGCGTCAGACTTTTACTGACTAAAACCCACCCGTGTTCCATCAGTTGCCCATGTGCCAGGGTCACGGTATCTCTTTCGAACAATCACGCGACCCCGGCAGGCATCGGTCCTAGTAGACCCATTCACTGCTGCTGACATCTCTTTGAGGCGCGCGTGGAACACTACGCGCCGTCGACACGAGCTTGGTCCTTACCGGGCGGCGAACTACCCATTGCTCGCCACCCGCAAGCTCGCGCCTACGGTAGCCGGGAGTCCGCAATCGACTCCCGACGCCCGGGGCGTCTCCTCCTGCGGCGGCTAGGGACGTGAGGGCGCAGAGACTGCCACTCCCTCACGCGCCCCGCCTCCTCCTTCGCGAGCATTACTGCTTCGCAGAAGGAGGTGACGGCTTCCCATGCCCTCTCGCTCCGTACCATGGCTCGCACCAGGGCCGGACGCGAAAGGTCGTCGCCGCTGATCGCCTCCACGAGGACACGGCGGTGCTCCGCCCAGGCAGGGCACACCTCCACCGTATGCTCCACCGTGTCCTCCAGACGATCCTCACAATGGAAACACCCGGGCGTTTCCTCTCGCTTTATCCTGAAACTTAGGGCACCCTGACAAGAGAATCTCGTGGCGAGATTGGCAACTCGAGATCGTGTGCTATGGGTATTCAAGACAGATTTCGCCTATTTTTAAAATAATTAGTTTTCTTTAGTACAAGCATTTTATATAAATAAATGACAATGAAAACTACACTATGGGTATTAGTTTATACATATTTCGTAATTTTTCGTATTTAAATACCTAATAAGAATCATCTATAGGTACTACGCCCCGTGTATCAGCGCAGCACACTCGAATCACGCACATTTGAAATCCCTTTACAATTATTTAGAAAATGGCTTAGCTCCTGTCGCACGTAAGCCTCAAAAACTCTTTCGTAATTTCGACCAAAACAATCGAGATCACAAGTAATAGATTTTCTACCTTCTTTCCTCTTTTTGATATTCCTCCTATTGATACCTGGTGGCAATAGTGGCATATAGGGGCGACTGGGAATAGTCGCGATTGAGCTATAACTTTGGTGATGAAAAAGAACATACTTACATATTATATTTCCATTGATGACATAAATCTCTCGACCAGAGGGGTAATTGCGGAACTTTTTATCAGTCGGAATTGGTTTAATATTCATAGTTAAACAACATGCATTGCTTTATTTACGTTGCTGAGCCACAATTTATTCGAACAAAAGACGCAATGGTTTAGAAATAATCTTCAATCCCATTCAGATTCTGATAAATTGTGCGTTTCGCAATTAGGGTGCTGGACTTGGCCACGTTGAAAGCGTTAGTATTGGTCTCGCATAGGTTTTTCAGGTGCAGGGAGTTGCATAGTAGTAGGGGAGCCCATGCGGGGATTTCGGGATTTACTCGAGCGCGGCAGATTTATATATAGGGCGATACTTTGTACCCACTTAATTACCTCCACCAAATATGAGCCCCATATATATGGCCGCCCGTCAAAAATAACGGATCAGATTAGTAAAAAAAAATTGATCATCAGACTTTCTCGAGCGCGTCAGATTAAGGTAGGGTGAGTTAATTACATGCTAAAAAGTGTATATTCCACTAATCTGACAATTTGAGAGTGACGTAAAGAACGGAGACGGCTACAAAGTTGTAAAAAAAAACGTCATCTCGACATTCTCGAGTGTGACTAATTTTTATTTTATTTTGAAGGAAATAATTCATGGATAACGAAAAATATATAATCTGACGATTTCCACAAGCCGAAGTAACAAAAATTCGTCGATAAAGTTCAAAACGTTGAGTGCCGATCACGCGGTATCGCGTGATTCGTCGGCTCTGCATTACGGCCGATCACGCGATATCGCGTGCTTGCTACTAACAATTTTGTATGCGCTCTTAAATCAGTGGCCATATCGGATTAACCATCTATGGGAGCGTCCAAGCCAAGCGGGCCACTCGGCGCTGGCAGCGGCTTTTTTGCATAAAACACGTTCTGTTCAACTCGCTCACAAGCTTTGGGAAATAGCTAAAAAAAAATTGATATACACAATTCGATAGATTTTAATCTGCTCTTTCGAGTGGTGCTATTCGTTTTTACCAAAATAATTTTCTTTTTAGTGAAAATTGAGTTTCAATTTGAAGTTAGATTGCCTCGAAAAATGTATCCGAGTGGCCCGCTTGGCTAGTACGCTCCACTATCTGTGTTTGGCACTCACAGTGTTAATGCGTGCAGATGCGTGATGCCAATATTCCCCTCTCCGCGTTTCTATTCCTCTCTCACTCCGTCCCCACTCTGGTTTCTGTTGCCATGGCGCCATCACAGCTAATCACACAGACTCGTTCGTGGCATGATATTATTAACATATTCACGGTAATAATATCTAACAGTATTTTGACTCGGCCCTATCCTTGGAATAATTACCTACAGCACACGCGGTACGTAAACACACGGTAGACGCGGGAATTAATTTTTTTATGCGGGCAGCCCACATGAAGTATTTTAACTTCATCTACCTACTTGAGTTTCTTTGATTGTAAATATTATATTTTTATAAAAGAATCAAATGTTTGGACCGTTTTTATTAAAAGTGACAAGGTGGAAAATGTAAATTATGTCAACTTTTATTTATTTTTAATTACGATACGATCTTTGCTGGACCGATTCAAATTCTGCGATCTAGATCGTGTATCGATTCAATGATTTACGATCCAAAGGATCGATTCAAATCAAAAGATCGGGCACGCCAGGCTAGAAAACAACCCGCTACTACTACGAGCGTAGGTAGGTCACTCGTGTGTCACTTTTTTTCACCCTAGCCAGTTACTTATTTAATAATCCAGGTATTTTACTGGGTGGAAAAGCAAAATACCTACCTATTAATAAAATAAACAAATTTCATACTATTAGGTAGGTATATAAAAATATAGTCTTTCCTTTCGGAGTTTCCAAGTAATTAAAAAAAAATAGTCATAGTAATCATCTTGCACTGATTATTATCAAATATTCATAAATTGCACGCTAACTGCTTACAACAAAACCATCAATCACACCACCCGCCGTCCATTTGTCAAAGCGGTGCGTACGCGACTGCTGACGTACTCGGAGTGTACCAGACTAGAGGCGCGTAGACGACTTGCGTTCCGAGCGTTTGTATGAAGATAGAATACTGTTAGATATTATTTCCGTGACAACATATTGTTATGAGCTAGGGTTCGGGATAAATTAATTTAAACCAATTTAACCAAAATCGCACAAAAACAGATTAATAAACTAATCACAAACACCGCAGTAATTAGAAATATCAAACAGAATCACTTGTCTCGCTTGTACTGTATCGCTTGAATTGTATTCGATCGCATTTGTAACCGAACTGTCCCTCCAGTCCAACAATCCGCTTTTTATATGCTTCGCAGAACATTCTCTTAATAACGCGACTCTTTGCCAAGAACTATTCTACGTAAAAAACATACACTTTTTTATTTGCTTACTATTTCCTGAGCTTTTCATTTAATCAAGTTCAATGATTCAAAAAGAAATTGTCAGATTAGGCGAATCCCTTTAGACAATCGCCAGATTATGAGACAGCACGTGTAGGACATAAAGATGAACCATATAAATCTTAATCTGACGCGCTTGAGTATATCAAAATGGCGATTTTTTGCACATTCTAATAATGGCTGCGCGTTTGCGTCACATCGAAATCGTCAGATTATTGAATGAGAGCTTTTTTTTAGGTTCACTTAACATCCCTTTAGAAAATCTGACGCGCTAGATTATTTTCATTTTTTTTTTCATTTTCAACCCTTACGTACGACTACCCCCATCATGCAAACGATCAGATTAACATACGTACCTTATTCAGAATATGTAGGACATGGATCCTATCAATATCTGACGCGCTCGAATAAGTCCATGCAAGTGTTTTTTTTACATATATGAAAATATATAGCCGCTCTCCCCACCGATGAAAAGATATACAATAAGTAACATTTTGTTTTTTTATCATCTAAGCTTTGCAACCCAATAGGTCTCTATGACGCTCAAGTAAATCCACATTTAGCATCGTGGGCCCCCCTACTTATAGATAGCATTAAAAGAGCAACACGAATATTGCAAGTACTACCACTTCAAATCGTTGCTAGCGCGATGCCCCTATTCCGTGGTATGTGAGCCAGAGAAACTGAGGAGATTAACGGTGATGGCGAGATGAGAAGCTAATGGAACTTCTTGCCTAAACAAGACTGTTCGTGAGTTCGTTTCCAGCAAATACTATATAACCACTTGACTGCGCATACAGTGCCCCGACGCTCGAAAACTATTAGTATTTTGTCGCATATGCATAGGCTACGGTTCTAGTAACCATTTTAGTTGCGACCAGTTGTTAGACCTCTATGCACGCTAAATTAATGCAAATAATGTAACTTTATTTGTAATGATAACGCATCAAAATGTCTTCATGCGCGGTGAAGTGGTGTGGGAAACATTCCAAGACTTCTAGTTACAAAAAGGATCGCATAACTTTTCATCGGTGAGTAAACAGTACGAAAAATTATTTTGATCTCATCAGATTATGAGCCACTGTATGTAGGGGTCTATTTAAAATGGTGGGTGGCTAAACGAGCACACGCTTGAGTCGCACGCGTTGATGTCTTTTGGAAAAGTCTCGTTTTTTCATTAGACAATTCTAATGCATCTATCCCTTACTTTCCCTTTGTATTTTTATCGTAAAACTGAGAGCTGTTACTTTTAATAGCTGAAAGTCTTTATCGAAAATTGAAATTAAAATGAGTGAACATTTTATTCAATTTACGTACTGTGACTTCTTTAGCTTCGTCTTGACAATCCGTTTGTAAACTGGTGCCAAAATCACGTGTCCATAGTACCTTCTGCCTTGGGGATGATATTCGACACCAGTTCTGATTGCCATTCCGTCGAATATGATAGAGGCGTAAATATTGTTCTTGGATTATCTAGCTTTCATTTTATTAGTGACTGATTTTGATTAAATATGTTTTTTATTTTATTTTAATTGAGTATTTATCACAATTTTAAAATCAATTTTATTGATATCGACTATTTTCCCTTAATGAAGTAGAGCGGCCCTACGATGGGCATACCTACGCATCTACGCAACTTGACCTTGAACTGACCAATTGCAGCCGCGCGTTCTTCCTCGTCCCCCGGCCCGCAGTGGTGAGTCGTGTGCTAAGAAGAAATTGGCCTATACGCTCTCTAGTGGTTATATTCTCTTTGGTTTCCAGACACAAAAAAAAAACAAAATGGTGGTGTATAAACAAATATATTAAATCAAATAAATACTACTCAAAACAAATGGGCCACCTTTAGTTTTCTGAATAATTTAATTATTGTCTTCTTGTTTGTTCGATGCTGGGGGCTTTTAAATTAAATGAGACAACTATTTATTCATCAAATAAAATTATTTTTAAGAAGTTTAAATAAAAAATTAGTGACTTTATCATGTTTTTTAGATTTCGCCATATTTACGGATATTTAAATATAAACATTAAAATTCAAATTCAGTCTCAAAATCACAAAATGTACAGTTGCTTTTTATGGGATTAGCAACGTGTATGTCCTCCCTTTTTTAAAACACCTTGGAAGCCGAAGGCAAGCTTTCAATAAGGTGCAGGCAAGACAGGCTCCCAACACCTTTTACGGAGGTCAATTAACTGACGCTAGGCGCGTATATCCTCTAGAACTGCTCTGACTCGCTGTTTCAGTTAAACGATCGATGTGCACGCTTAGCTTCCAAAAACAACCGTTAGAGTACTCTCGACCACAATATTGACAATACTTGACTGTTATCGTCCCTCAACTGCTTAAGCTCATAACACAATTCATAGAAGTGAGTTATCATAACGTGGGTCAACATTCAATTACTTGAAAATGTAAATGTACAAGTGGCCCTTATTTTGTTTTGAGTAGTTTATTATTTAAAATAAGACAATACAGCTTGCCCTTATCCTAATTAAAGTAACGTACACTTATTTTTTGTAGAAAAAGCAAGTGACAAATACAGCCGCAACAAGATAGTTCAGTACATCAGATTAGATTTGATTACAAAGTCTGAGAGTCTATTGCTGATGGCGAGTTTGCTTTTGACGCACGCTATGCCTACGAGGTTGAAGGCTAGACAAACGTCTGAAGCCGCCAAGCAGCCTCTAAAAGTCGAATTATAATTTGATTACAAAAGTAAATAATAAGATAAAATACAGTGGTTTTTTATCACATTTTATTTGTCTTGTTTATAGTAGGGAAACCCATGCGGGGATTTCGGGATTTACTCGAGTGCGGCAGATCAATATACAGGGCGATACCTTGTACCCCCTTAAGTACCTCCACCAAATATGAGCCCCATATATACGGCCGCCCGTCAAGGATAACGGATCAGATTAGTAAAACAAAATTGATCATCAGACTTTCTAGAGCGCGTCAGATTAAGGTAGGGTAAGTTAATTACATGCTAAAAAGTGTATATTCCACTAATCTGACAATTTGAGAGTGACGTAAAGAACGGAGACGGCTACAAAGTTGTAAAAAAAAACGTCATCTCGACATTCTCGAGCGTAACTAATATTTTTTTTTATTTTGAAGGAAATAATTCATGGATAACGAAAAATATATAATCTGACGATTTCCACAAGCCGAAGTAACAAAAATTCGTCGACAAAGTTCAAAACGTTGAGTGTCGATCACGCGATATCGCGTGATTCGTCGGCTCTGTATTATGGCCGATCACGCGATATCGCGTGCTTGCTACTAACAATTTTGTATGCGCTCTTAAATCTGTGGCCATATTGGATTAACCATCAATCAGTGTTTGGCACTCAACGTGTTAATGCGTGCAGATGCGTATTGCCAATATTCCCCTCTCCGCGTTTCTATTCCTCTCTCACTCCATCCCCACTCTGGTTTCTGTTGCCATGGTGCCATCACAGCTGATCACACAGACTCGTTCGTGGCATGATATTGTTAACACCGTCACGGTAATAATATCTAACAGTATTTTTACTCGACCCTATCCTTGTAATACTTGAGTTTCTTTGATGGTAAATATTACATTTTTATAAAAAAATCAAATGTTTGGACCGTTTTTATTAAAAGTGACAAAGGTGGAAAATGTAAATGATGTCAACTTTTATTGATTCAAATCCTGCGATCTAGATCGTGTATCGATTCAATGATTTACGATCCAAAGGATCGATTCAAATCAAAAGATCGGGCACGCCAGGCTAGAAAGCAACCCGCTACTACTACAAGCGTAGGTAGGTCACTCGTGTGTCACTTTTTTCACCCTAGCCAGTTACTTATTTAATAATCTAGGTATTTTACTGGGTGGAAAAGCAAAATACTTACCTATTAATAAAATAAACAAATTTCGTCCTATTAGGTAGGCTTTCCTTTCTGAGTTTTCAAGTAATTAAAAAAAAATACTATCATAGTAATCATCTTGCACTGATTATTATCAAATATTCATAAATTGCACGCTAACTGCTTACAACAAAACCATCAATCACACCGCCCGCCGTCCATTTGTCAAAGCGGTGCGTACGCGACTGCTGACGTACTCGGAGTGTACCAGACTAGAGGCGCGTAGACGACTTGCGTTCCGAGCGTTTGTATGAAGATAGAATACTGTTAGATATTATTACCGTGACATCATATTGTTATGAGCTAGGGTTCGGGATAAATTAATTTAACCAAAATCGTACAAAATCAGTTTAATAAACTAATCACAAACACCGCTGTAATTAGAAACGTCAAACAGAATCACTTGTCTCGCTTGTACTCTATCGCTTGAATCGTATTCGATCGCATTCGTAACCCAACTGTTCCTCTAGTCCAATAATCCGCTTTTTATATGCGTCGCAGAACATTCTCTTAATAACGCAACTCTTTGCCAACAACTATTCTACTTACTAGTACTACTACTTAAAAACATTTTTTTTTTATTTGCTTACTATTTCCTGAGCTTTTCAATTAATTAAGTTCAATGATACAAAAAAAAAAATTGTCAGATTAGGTGAATCCCTTAGATAATCGTCAGATTATGAGACAGCACGTCTAGGACATAAAGATGAACCATATATATCTTAATCTGACGCGCTTGAGTATGTCAAAATGGCGATTTTTTTTTGCACATTCTAATAATGGCTGCGCGTTTGCGTCACATCGAAATCGTCAGATTATTGAATGGGAGCTATTTTTTAGGTTCACTTAACATCCCTTTAGAAAATCTGACGCGCTCGATTATTTTAATTTTTTTTCCATTTTCAACCATTACGTACGACTACCCCCATCATACAAACGATCAGATTAATATACGTACCGTATTCAAAATACGTAGGACATGGATCCTATGAATATCTGACACGCTCGAGTAAGTCCATGCAACAGTTTTTTTTTTACATATTTGAAAATATATAGCCGCTCCCGCCACCGATGAAAAGGTATACATTATATAACATTTTGATTTGTTATCATCTAAGCTTTGCAACCCAATAGGTCTCTATGACGCTCGAGTAAATCCACATTTAGCATCGTGGGCTCCCCTACTATTATTTTACAAATAAAGGCCCTAGGGGTATAAGCAACGTGAATTTGCCCTTGAAAGATATCGGGACGATACTTAGAGGATTTTTAGGTATTAATAAGATAATAAGATCCTGAAAGTTTCTGATCTCTTACCCATTTGGTTTTTGAGAAGAAGAAAAAAATGTAAAAATCTGATAAAATCAGAAAAACATAATTTCTCAGGAATGATTTGAATTTTGGATATGGTTTGGGAGCTGATAGTAGCTTCTAGGAAAAAAATTAACACCTTTAACGGTTGATAAGAACCTTGAAAAAAATTGCACTTTTGTTTTTATTTCGTTTTTTAACTATGATACGATTCTGGCACAATTATGAAACTATTTTTTTCGAATTGCCCATTCATTTTTCTATAGATTTACATGCTTTTAAGATTTTTAAAAAAGGTGCGCCATATTGCAAAAAAATAAAAACCATTTTTTGTGCAAATATTTACTTCACGTATTTTAAGCCTGCAGCTTTATTTGTGTCGCTCGTTTATGTCTTTTATTCTTATTTAAAGTAGTCATGTCTAAACCCATAGTTCAATCTTAAATTATCAGTGAATACCAACTAAAATATTATAAACAACATTGTACAGCTTGGCAAAAAAGAGTCTGGAAAAAATGAGGGCGCCTGCTTAGCAGGTATGGCCACCCTGTGTACTAGGACTAAAAGTGATAAGATATTTGTTGTTTTAATCCACAAACACGAGATCCCGGAAATTCTCATCAGTCAAGATTTCAAGACTTGATAGGCACACAGTCTTTTACTTTCATTGTATTTAGTAGGTTTCACATTATTTCGCTAGAATAACCTTTTATCTAAGAGTGCCATCATAATAACATAATGCAAAGTTATTCAGTTTAAAAAATAATTAAATTACACTCAGGGATTGACGATTGAACCCGATACACAAGACAATGTTCAGCTATCGCATTTGCGGCCACCATCTAGGGTATTCACAACCATTCGATGGTTGGTATGCCTGTATCAAATTTGACATGAATGATACTGAACGAGTCCTTTTAATGCTGACAGTTTATAGTCGACAAGAAGGCGACTTACAGCTGCTTACTGTCGGAAACTAATCGGAAGTCAGAGAGTACCTATAACATGTCGCATTCGAAAGGTACAGGAAAAATCGAATAAACTTGAACAGTTGACTAATGAAGGCGTCAGATATGTCTATGTGGGGTACATAACATTATCACTATTCACATGACAATGAAAATGAAATAACACGCTAAAATTTAGATTTTATTTTATAAGAAAAACGTGACATAACATCATTCTTGTATTCCTTTTCAGTGCTATGATAGATTTTTTCCATCAACACTGATTTGTGTCAGTTTTACATTTCTTATTTATGAAATCTAAATAGTGTAAAAATCTTTCTTACACGTTTACGGCTTCCATTACAACCTGTCTCCTCAAACTATAGGTAATTTATTACGTAGAATAGGCACCTGAAAAATAATAAATATTAATTATACTTTTATTACTGTGGTACGCGATTAACAAAAAAAAAAAATAATACTTGCCGGTTTCGTTATAGTGTTGAACTTTTTGTCTAATTGCACACACAAAATCGTCTAATTTTTTCTTCCGCCAACTGTTTTGGTGTTCCTCCAGGTGTAGACCAGGTGTAGAAAAAATCCTTAATTTTTTTCACCTTCATTAACAATTTCTCTAATTGTACTGTGAGATTTACCTTTAAAAAAACATAAAGACAATCATATTAATTCCATGTAGGTACATTTTTCAATTTCAAGTATCAAACATCAAGAGTTAAGGTGCACGCGATTTGTCAAACTAGAAAACATAACCTCAATAATCTATTAGTAAATAAAACAATAAAATGGCTTGAAACTTATAATACCGATAAAACTTAGTATTAGAAAGGAAAAACAATGACTGGCATTGAATAAAAGATAAATTTCTTGGATAAATACCTTTCATGTCGGCAGTTCTTTCGTAAACATTGTCAATCGGAGACAAAATTTGTTCCGCTTCAGATTCCGCCAAATTTCTTACGAAAACTTAGTATATCACAGCTCACACCACTACTCCTTATCGTTTTATTCATTTTATATATGTTCAAAAGCATTAATAATTGATAGTTAATTAGAAATAAGTAAAATACAACTGGGAACATAACACAATGACAGATTAGCTACTTGTTGATGATAAACAAAGCAGTGCTGCCACCAAAAAAATATTTTAGTTCCAATGGTTACCACGACAGACTCTTTTTTGCCAACCTATACGCACGGCGACAAATTAAGCGATACCAGCAATGCTTGATGAAACAGGTAATAATACCATTCATTACGTAAAGACTAGTCAAACATATGCGAAGCTCAAATTCAGTCTCTTCATATCAATAAGAAGGTTTATAGATGTTTTATTGAGTATTAAAAAAAAACGCTAAAGGTCCCAAAATCATATTGAGGCATAGTTGTGAGTGGGAAAATGGTCTTAGAATAATTGGATGCTACTCTCACGTTGCTGGTATTGTTTATTATTTGTCACACGAAAGATATTTGAACAGATTCTGAGGCCTGCTGAAACACTAAGCAAATTATTTGATGCAGACAATATTTCGCCTGTTTTCTTTTTGTGTGTGGCAAATCATCAAATGACGTCACCCCCTCTGGGCGGAAAGGCGTGTCAGACTTTTACTGACTAAAACCCACCCGTGTTCCTTCAATTGCTCATATGCTAGGGCCTCGGTATCTCTTTCGAACAAATCTCGCGACCCTGGCTGTTCACCTGTGATTAAAGATGATAGTGATGAAGACCGATAAAATGTGATTATAAACTATTTTCAAATTTACCTTTCAAACATTTGTTTTTGTTTATAATTTATCAATTAAAATCTGTTTCTTATTTTAGAAGTGTACACACCGCTACATATCAAGCTATACATTTCCAGTTTTAGCTGACCTCCTATTGTATAGGCTTTTCGTACAATGAGAAGTCCACTTATACTGGAAATACTTAGCTTGATTTGTCGCTTTGTGTACAATGTTTATAATATTTTAGTTGATATTCACTGATATTTTAAGATTTAACTATCGGTTTGGACATGATTACTTTAAATAAGAATAAAAGACATAAACGAGCGACACAAATAAAGAGGCAGGCTTAAAATACGTGAAGTAAATATTTGCACAAAAAATGGTTTTATTTTTTTGCAATATGGCGTACCTTTTTTAAATATCTTAAAAGCATGTTTATCTATAGAAACATGAAAGAGGAATTCGACAAAAATAGTTTCATAATTGTGCCAGAATCGTATCATAGTTAAAAATCAAAATTAAAACAAAAGTGCAATTTTTTTCAAGGTTCATATCAACCGTTAAAGGTGTTATTTTTTTTTCCTAGAAGCTACTATCAGCCCCCAAAATTCAAATCAATCGATTCACGCGTTCCTGAGAAAAATATTTTTTTCTGGTTTTGTGAGATTTTTACATTTTTTTCTTTTTCTCAAAAACCAAATGGGTAAGAGATCAGAAACTTTCAGGATCTTATTATCTTATTTATACCTAAAAATCCTCTAAGTATCGTCCTGATATCTTTCAAGGGCAAATTCATGCTTATACCCCTAGGGCCTTTGGCATATACCTAAAGCATGAAGACTGTTTGCTGAAATAAAAAAAAAAGTATTCACGTTTCTGACTAGTATAAAACAGGGTAAATTAAATAAGCTAGCGAAACTCCGCAGGGTATCTGATCTTTATCGATTTGATTCTCATCACGTTTCAAACTCCAAGCATTTATTTCACGTGAACCAATTATAGGCACTTTTAAATTATTGTCAAGTTGCGGTGAGCCGGAAAAAAACAAGTGCGAGTCGGACTCGCGCACGAAGGGTTCCGTACCATTATCGGCAAAAAATCACGTTTTATGTATAGGAGCCCCCCTTAAATATTTGTTTTATTTTAATTTAATTATTTGTTTTTAAGTGAATATATAACTAAATATTCTGTGAATATTTCAAGCGCCTGTTGCTGTTATCAATATCGAGCAAAAAAATCACGTTTGTTGTATGGGAGCCCCCTTAAATATTGATTTGTTTTATATTATTTTTTGTTATAGCAGCAGCAGAAATACATACCTACATCATCTGTGAAAATTTCAACTCTCTATCACGGGTCATGAGATACAGCCTGGTGACAGACAGACGGACAGACAGCGGAGTTTTAGTAATAGGGTCCCGTTTTACCCTTTGGGTACGGAACCCTAATAATGAAGCTAGTTTCCCATACCAAAGCGTAGGTAGGTTTGTTAAGTCTTCACAAAAATAAACAAATTTTGAAATAATTACACAACCGGTCTTTGATTATTTTTTGTTTGTTTTATCATGTTTAGAATAGGGTACCCATCACGTCTACGGCGCTTCGCTAGCTAATTTCATTTCTCCCTGTCTGTCATTCGTAGATCTTTGATAGTCGTTACGGGTAGTCAAAAGCCTACAAGTCTGGCAACCATTCTTACAGCCCTATTCAAACTATATAGTGGCTAGTGTGTTACTCGCTGCGCTCAGAGGTGAATTTGTTACTACGCAGCGCCTCGTGTTCCGAGCCGCCATACAGTTTGATTCAGGTTGTAAGTACCAAGGGGTAACTGGGATGTGGAGGAACTAAAAGCTAGTGGCCTGCACCCGGTTATTCCAGTCTAACTGTATGCATCTGAATGAAACTCCTGGGCAGATTGTTCTGTGCCGTACTTACCGCTACCTTTAAGGGGAGGCAGAGCGAAATCATTCGAAACAGTCGTCACTGTTAAAGTAATACAATCAATACTTTTACCACAATGAATGTGTTAACCGATTATAGTTGGCAAAAACTAAAAATATTGTATAAATCTATAAACAAAAATTCGTAAAGTTGAACAAAAATCTTAAAAAAGCATGCTCGGGTTTAGTTGAATTTTGATAGTAAACTGTTAAATTTTTTCACATACTTGGATTCATATTAATCTCTTATTATCATACTACAATTTATAGTTTTTACATTTTCAAAATGTCACTTATTTATTTTATTATTAATTTTTGTTTTGATCCCCACCCTGTTTTGAGTCATACGCAACCTACACGAGTTGAAAATTCAGTCGTCCACGAGAGCTCGGAGAGTGGTCACGTCGCATCGTGAAGCGACGCGCTGATAACGATAATTCGCGATCTATTTTGTGTACGTATATATGGGCGCCAAACCATTATTTGATTTTTATGATAAGCTTGGTATTGATTATTTTGTACTCAATATGACTTCCATGTTATTTATTTAATTAATACTATTTCCGGTAGAATTTAAAAAGTGTCTGTTGTTACTTCCTTTTGATATTATTTTAAATATTGCTGTTTCCGGTACAATTTATAAAAGTTTCTATGTTGTTACATCCTTTTGAATTAATTTAAAAATTACTGTTTCCGGTACAATTTATGAAAGTTTCTATGTTGTTACTTCCTTTCGATTTAATTTAAATATTGTGGTTTCCGGTTGTATTTAGTTTCTATTCTTATACTTCCGTTTGATTTATTTAAAATATTATGCGTTTCCGGTCAACTATATTTTAAGTTTCTATGTTGGTATTAAGGGTTTATGTTAACATATCCGCTTGATTTATGTAAATTCTATTTGGCGGCAATTTCATGTATAAACTGCTGTAATACGAATGAAAGGACATTCTTTTCTTCGGTACTCGTGGAATAAACACCCAGAGTTGAAGTAAGGTATTTTTATTGTGTTCTCTTAAAACATTTTACTGCCATTTTTTAATTTCTGTGTATTTGTGCGATATATTGGTGCCAACCAATATGTCTGACTTCGCCAACGACGGCCATGATGCGCCGACAGCAGCGGTGGGATCCACCTCGCCCCTATTGAGGTCTTCTGGATTCCGGGTCCGCAAACCAGTGCCGACCGCCCAGCCAGACCCAACTTTCTCGATGGAGCAAGTGATGAGTCTGGTGACGTCAATCACGAAGCAAGCCACATCCAGCGCCGTGGCCGCAGCGCTGTCCTCTACTCCAGCGCCTCCACGAGATCGTGGTAATTTCTACCTACCGCCATTCGATCCCGATGTGCGGTCACACGACATCAGGGATTGGTGTGCCAATGTTGACCAAACCATTGCAACAATTGGCATATCACCGCATGAAGCTCGCATGAAGGCAATACTGCAGCTAAAGGGAAGAGCGGACGTGGGCTGACACGTGGTCCCTACAATCCACCACGTGGGAGCAAGTTAAGCAAGACCTGATCCAGACGTTCGGCGAAGAGTTCCGGTACGCTGACGACGTCCAGCGGTGGCGCGACTACACGTCGGAGCAGGCAACGAGCTACGCGGACTACGCAACCACGGGATGGACCCTATTCAAGAGAGTTCGGCCCGAAGCCGCGGACACAGAGGTAATTGATGCCCTTATTACCGGAATCTACCCTGATTTTGTGAAATGTGAATTGTTACGTAATACGCCTGACTCTTTGCCCAAACTAGTCTCCGTTCTGAAAACTTTTCGTAAACGTGACCGACCGAAAACTGACGGTACTGACAAAAATCATCTTAACAAAAAACCTCGGGTTTCTGAAACCCCTGATTCATTATTAGGTCAGTCACCAACTTGTTTCAAATGTAAAAAACCTGGTCACCGAGCTCGTGACTGCAAGGAAAAACCGACACCAAATACAGACTCTAATATTTCCGCAAAGCCAGCCTCTCACGCTCCGCCAGACAACCGTAAGTTCATTGAATGTAACTATTGCCATAAAAAGGGGCATTTAGAGAAAACTTGTTTCCGTAAGCAAAATGACGACAAATCGAAGTCAACCGATCAAAAAACCGTTAATTATTGTGGTCCTGTAAATCGTTGCATGACTACCGTCAAAATTGGAGCTAACTCATATCCTTGCCTATTTGATTCCGGTGCAGATTGTTCGCTAGTACGTAAAAGTATTTCTGGTTCGATCCCGGGCAAAAGGAAAACTGTCAATACAGTTTTCAATGGAATAGGTGGCGTGAATGTCACGTGTTCTCAGAGTATCTCGGCTATTGTTGAGATCGATCAAGTTAGTGTAGAATTAGAATTATTTGTTGTAGAAGATCACCAAACCCAGTTTAATATTTTAATTGGCTATGATTTAGTACAAATTCCGGGTCTTACGATCATATTAGTAGATAAAAATATGTCTGTCTCGAGGAATATGATTATTAATGAATGTTCTTTAGCAGAGTCGGAAATAAAATTAAATACCGACTTGGCTGACCATGCCATGTTAGGAAAATTAAATTCAATTTTAAACAAATTTAAAGACAATTTCACTTCTGGTAATAAAGTTTCTGAGGTAAAAACTGGTCAATTAACTATTAGATTAAAGAATAAAGATAAAATTGTTCAACGTAGACCCTACAGATTGTCGCCAATGGAACGCGAAAAAGTCAAAGAAATTTTAAACGATCTTAAACAAAACGGTATAATCCGAGACAGCTCATCCCCTTTTAGCAGTCCCATTTTATTAGTAAAAAAGAAAGATGGAACTGACCGATTATGCGTTGACTTTCGGGAGTTAAATGCAAACACAGTTAGGGACAATTTTCCATTACCATTGATTGCTGATCAGATTGATAGATTAGGCAAAGCGCGTTATTTCACTTGTTTAGATATGACTGCAGGATTTTATCAAATACCGATTTCAATAGACTCTATAGAAAAAACTGCGTTCGTTACACCTGACGGTCAATTCGAATTTTTGCGCATGCCTTTTGGCTTGTGCAATGCGCCCTCTGTTTATCAGCGCGCTATTAATAAAGCTTTGGGTGACTATAAGGATAAGATAGCCCTAGTTTATATTGACGATGTCCTCGTAATTTCTGAAACTATAGAACAAGGGTTGACTAACTTGGAACTAGTTTTGGAGAGATTAACTAATGCAGGTTTTTCAATAAACATTAAAATATGTTCATTTCTAAAAAAATCGGTTGAATATTTAGGAAATATAATAGAAAACAGAACCGTTAAGCCGAGTCCCAGAAAATTAGATGCCCTCTCTAAATCTGCTGTACCAAAAAATATAAAAGAATTGCGGCAATTTAACGGCCTAGCTGGTTATTTTAGGAAATTCGTACCAAATTTTTCGAAAATCATGGCCCCTTTATATGAATTAACTAAGTCTGGCGTACCTTGGAGGTGGACTGAAAAGCAGGAAAATGCCCGAAAGGAAATAATTACTAGATTAACATCTTCCCCACTCTTGACAATTTTCGACCCTGATTTACCATGTGAACTCCATACAGACGCTAGTTCTCTAGGTTATGGTGCAGTTTTGATTCAGCGACACGATAAGAATCCTCATGTCGTTGGTTATTTTAGTATGCGAACAACCAGTGCCGAGAGCAAATACCATTCGTATGAACTCGAAACATTGGCTGTCGTCAAAGCTATTAAACATTTCCGCCACTTTTTGTATGGTAGATGCTTTAAAGTAGTAACAGATTGTAATTCACTGAAAGCATCCAGAACGAAAAAAGAACTAACGCCAAGAGTACACCGCTGGTGGGCATTTTTGCAAACTTTTCAATTTGAAATTGAGTATAGGAAAGGTGACAGACTTTCCCATGCCGATTTTTTTAGTCGAAATCCCATAGCGAGCCCCTATGAAATTCCTAGAGATAATATTTCATTGCAATTTTCAGTAAACTCTTCTACACTTGATCATAACTGGCTTCTAATAGAACAAAAACGCGATCCAGTTCTTAAAAACATAGTTGAACAACTTAATTCTGATACAATTCCAAAAGACATTGCTGACACTTATGTCATATCGCAAGATAAGTTGCTTAGACGTAAAGTTCAAATAGAAAATAAAACTCGTAAACTTATTATTGTGCCACGTAATTATAGATGGAATCTGATTTCCCACTATCACGATAATCTTCAACATTTCAGTTGGGAAAAGGTTCTAGCTAAGTTAAGAGAGCAATATTGGTTTCCCAATATGTCAAAAATTGTTCGAAAGTTTACTGAAAATTGTGTTAGTTGTAGAATTCGCAAAGGTATGTCGGGTGCTAAACAAGTTACTCTTCATCCTATAGATAAAATTGCAATTCCCTTTCACACCGTACATGCTGACATAACTGGACGTATGAACGGTAAACGTAGTGACGCTGAATATGCATTTGTATTTATTGATGCGTTCACCAAATATACTCATTTAATTTATACCAATGATCGAACATCTGTTACAGCCATATCTTGTTTGCAAGAAGTAATTTCTATTTTCGGCACCCCAAATAGACTCGTAACAGACCAGGACAAAAGCATGACATCATCTGATTTTAAGAATTTTTGTCTTCGTTTCGGTATTGAACATCACGTAGTAGCTAAAGGCGCTAGTCGGGCAAACGGTCAGGTAGAACGTATTATGAAAATCATCAAAGATAACATGTCTGTTGTGGAGCTTAATAAAAAATGGCACACTGCTATTAGAGATTTACAGTTGGCTATTAATTCTACCGTTTCTAAAAGTACGGGAAGAACTCCCATGGAGTTGTTATTTGGAAAAAAATGTTCGCCACCGGGTATTAAGCTCCTACAAATAGATGATGATGAACCAATCGTAGATCTTAATACTGTTAGATCATTATGTAAATTAAGGATGGACGAGCGATCATTTCGGGACAAGTTAAGATTTGACAAGGGTAAAGCTCAAATCAAACCTTTTGAAAAGGGGGATTTTGTCTTAATGTATAAGCATGAAAGACATACGACTAAACTTGGTCCTAAATATGAAGGCCCTATGGAAGTTCTAGAAGTATTGCCTAATAATCGCTACAAACTCAAGCATGTAAATTTAAGGGGATGTTCCGAAAAGATCGCTAGTCATGATTTTTTGAGACCAGCACCTTTGGCTCAAAATGATCCATTTATGGACGACGATGATAATGAACCGACCGTATGGGCGGATGATTTGTAAACTATCTTAGCTACTCCACCTTCCTCCCTTATTACACTGGCTGGCCACCATGTGTATCCTTTTTCCTGGTCTTAGGGCTATATCCCAGGCGGGTGATGCCATGAAATATGGCTAGATCCAAGGCGGGTGATGCCGAGTTAGGGGGCTATATCCCAGGCGGGTGATGCCATGAAATATGGCTAGATCCAAGGCGGGTGATGCCGAGTTAGGGGGCTATATCCCAGGCGGGTGATGTCATGTGATATGGCTAGATCCAAGGCGGGTGATGCCGTGTATTTTTTTGGCTAAGCTCAAGCTAGGCGAAGCCGTTTTGATGTTAAATGTTTTACAGCGCAGAGAGCGCGCTGGATCAGAATGGCCGTATGGGCGCCAAACCATTATTTGATTTTTATGATAAGCTTGGTATTGATTATTTTGTACTCAATATGACTTCCATGTTATTTATTTAATTAATACTATTTCCGGTAGAATTTAAAAAGTGTCTGTTGTTACTTCCTTTTGATATTATTTTAAATATTGCTGTTTCCGGTACAATTTATAAAAGTTTCTATGTTGTTACATCCTTTTGAATTAATTTAAAAATTACTGTTTCCGGTACAATTTATGAAAGTTTCTATGTTGTTACTTCCTTTCGATTTAATTTAAATATTGTGGTTTCCGGTTGTATTTAGTTTCTATTCTTATACTTCCGTTTGATTTATTTAAAATATTATGCGTTTCCGGTCAACTATATTTTAAGTTTCTATGTTGGTATTAAGGGTTTATGTTAACATATCCGCTTGATTTATGTAAATTCTATTTGGCGGCAATTTCATGTATAAACTGCTGTAATACGAATGAAAGGACATTCTTTTCTTCGGTACTCGTGGAATAAACACCCAGAGTTGAAGTAAGGTATTTTTATTGTGTTCTCTTAAAACATTTTACTGCCATTTTTTAATTTCTGTGTATTTGTGCGATATATTGGTGCCAACCAATATGTCTGACTTCGCCAACGACGGCCATGATGCGCCGACATATACGTTGCCGCAAAGAGTGAAATAGGGTAAGTCACATTTGTGCTTTTTTGGGTATGACTTATATTTAGTAGGCATAACTAAATTTTACTTTTGTTGTTTTTTTTTTCTGCTTCCATATTACTATAACATTTTTCTTAAATATTTGTTTTAGTAAATATGGGAAAGCGTAAGGACAGCTATTGTAAGAAAAAAGTTGGCGCTCATTTCCATAAAAAAGCCGTTATCATAAAATGTACGTATTTATATTTTACTAGCTTTTGCCAGCGGCTTCGCCCGCGTGGAGGTCGGAAATTAGCCCGCGGGAACATACTACCGGGATAAAAAGTAGCCTATGTCCTTTCTCAGGCTCTAAACTATCTGTGTACCAAATTTCATTTAAATCGGTTCAGTAGTTTTAGCAGGAAAGCGAGACAGACAAACAGACAGAGTTACTTTCGCATTTATAATATTAGTGTGGATGATATTAGTTCCAGTTATTTTTTTTTTCTCTAACATTCGATATGAGTGTCGTGGCTTTTGGGGGTGGCGTTTGCAAATCTGGCATTCAATTTCAAATCCAAAATGGCGGATGTAGCTTTTTCTCAAATGTTCGATACGGGTGTCGTGTAATGGGTTTTGGGGGGTGGCGATTGCAAATCTGGCATTCATTTTAAAATTCAAGATAGCGGATATAACTTCAACTTTTCCGTTATACTCTATATAATATATACCACATTTACCTATGATTTTCGCATGTTTTTGTAAATTAAGCAAGGTTTCTATTACATTAGGTAATTATACATTTTTTATCACAGACTGGTTTTATTATTACAATACCTACCACTTACCCATCTACCCTGCCTACCTACTTTACCGAGTAAAACTACCGGGCGTGCAAGTAAAATTCATAATGCCTAAATTTCATAGCAATCGGATGAGTAGTAACTGATAATGTAGGTAATTTCCTATATTGTACTATATTTATACCTACATTATCCGCTCTATAAACTACAAACGTTAATTTTTATATAATACAGATTATTAGATTTAATTTCTGGATTTATGTAGGTACCTACATAAAATCATCGAAATAATCAATATGCGTATTTTCAAGTCACTCAACACCACGAATAAAATTTTAAAAATCCTAGGTTACCACCTTTTGTCGTGCAACTGCATGCGGGCTTCGAGCAAACTTGTCAATGTGTGCGTGGCGACGCACACGACTAGCGCGCTGTAGTAAATACCTATTTGCCGCGCGCCTTGTACGTTCGGTGCAGTCTTTACAAAACAATCAGCTTCAAGCTTATAATAATATTTTTCGTATTCATACCATGATCTCAACAAAACAAATTGTTTCATTCCTGCTTCGTGCTGGAAAAGATTTCTAACCTATTTTCGCATAGTTCGGACATTTCGGACCTATTGCAAGGTAAATAATATCACTCGCTGCCCCGCAGCCCGTGTATAGTGAAAGACCAGATTTGCAATCCTTTGTCAAGTAAAGTATAATAGTGTTAAAATAACTATACATCAATTAGTTTACCAGAGCAACAGTTACAGGGGTAAAAGTTTTTGAAATCAATATTTTTCTTGTTAGTATCAATTAAAGAATTATTCTTAAGATTGGAAAGTAAAGTCATA
Organism: Aporophyla lueneburgensis; assembly: GCA_932294355.1. Lineage (NCBI taxonomy): Eukaryota > Metazoa > Arthropoda > Insecta > Lepidoptera > Noctuidae > Aporophyla > Aporophyla lueneburgensis. Next base: position 16,590,891 of record OW028747.1, read on the forward strand.
ACATTCTCCATATCCATCCGCTTTGACTCAGTTTTAAAATAAAATGATAATTCTTTATCTTCAGCAAATCGAGTGAGAAGTCCACTTAGTTCTTCCAACTCACGTTTGAGCTTTCCACATTCTTGTTGGAAAACTTTTAATTGAGCACTTCGTTCCTCATCTCGCCGTTTCAGCAAGCTTCGTTGCTGCTGGTACAATGCAACATATTCACAAATGGTATCAGTTTCGTTCTGAAGCTGTAAAATTATGTGTTCTAGCCTGTGCTTTTCATCAGATAAATCAGCAACTTCTCCCATTATTTTTAGAAAACGGTCCTGAAGTTTCATCATCGCATCAGCACTCTGGAGGCTATCGCTATGGCTGATTTTCTCACCTATTTCCATTAAAGGTTTGTATTCAGTTTCGGAACGTTTATCCGATTCGACTACAACACCATCATTAATTTCCGAATTTGGATCTACTATTTCTGGGACTATTACATTTCCATTTCTCTCCTGGTTCATTAACTCTTCACACTGTTTTTCGATTGCTCGATAATTTGATTGTAATCTCATCATCTCTTCATCCTTGGCTTTCAATTTAATTTGCATATCTTTTGCCTTTTCATCTACTTCTGATAGTTTAATTGTAAGTTCCCTATTTAGATACTTCTCAGCTGTTATTTTTTCTGTTAATTCCAATTTATCTTTAGTCTGAAACATTTAATCATTAATTCAAATTACCTACTTGTTATACGATGTTACAAAGGAGGTGGGTAAAGTTTAGAACATTTTTCGCCTATCATAGTCATGAAAATTCAAAGTAATTATTGACGTCATGTTATTGTGTTTATGTGAAGTTTAAGTATCGACCTTTACATCTATTCTAAAATAGTAAGAAAAAAATAGCAAGTCATATAAAAAAAATCATCAAACTTGGCAAATTCGTTGAAGTTTTATTGTTTATTAACTGTTCTTAGATCATGGTCTACGACCAAGATCTAAGAACAGTTAATTAAAATAAGAAAAAAATCTAGAGAAAAAGCCGGAAATATATCACGTTGGAGAAATATACTTGACCAGGCTAAGGCCCACGCGCGGCTGTAAAGCCCAGTTACAAATGAATGAATAAATAATTAATAGTGGCTAAAAAAACAATATACCCGTCGACTTGAGAACTTCCTTGTTTTTATACATCGGTTAATAACCAGCTATGACAGACATACAGACAATCACAGCATAAGAGTTCCTTTATTGCCGTCTTATTCCGAAACTAGAATACAATAAACTCAAATATATAATAAATTAATGGACGAATACTGCCGCGCATAATTGATACGTACCCTAAGGTGTTAAACGTTTCATCTTATGATTGTTGAACACAAGTTTTTAGTAACGTTTGACCATATTTCATGTCAGGTAATTAAAGGTACAATTTCGAAGGCGACGCCCGACCGCAGACTGCATCAAAACTGCCATGTCAGACCGCAGCAACACTACCTATTATATATGTATTTCTATGAAAATGCTTCCGTGGATGGCGACTATTCCGCCTGCTGCTGCGGTCTCCCGTAGCCTTCATGAAGCAGTTAAATGAATTTGACTCCTATTAATTACAATGTGACATACCATTTTCACAAAAGCATCTTCCAAGCCTTGGATATCTTGTTTTAATTTCTTGTTTTGTTCCGTAGCCCTTTGTGCAGCCACTTTATCACTTGTCATATCAGCATTTAATTTCGACAGACTGATATTGTCATGATTACATTCTGCTTCTTTCACCTCTGACAGTTCCTTAACTTTAGCAACACTTTCGGCATATAGATTTTGAAGTTCTTCATGTTTGCTCCGTAATTCGCTCAAATCATCCTACAAAACAATATTCTAGTAAAATATATACATTACAGGTTGAATTTTCAAATAGTGTGAGAGACCACAATTCTAGACCAAAAAGATAGCGAAAATTACTCAAATCTGAAAACCTTTTCCACTGCTATACATCCTGCCTGACCTCCTATAATTTATCATTAGTTCGTTACCCATAATTAAAGCCAGAATTTTTACAAGGGAAATTACCTCGTTAATTAAATTGTTTATCCCCTCTACGCAAACTGTTCCGATTTTTTTTATATGTATTTGCAATTTTGGAGAACCTGGGGCCCTGAATGCCCTTTAGAATGCGTACGAGCAGCTGAAGCCAACCTAGAAGCCCGTTAGCATTTTGAATGACATGTGGCACCAACCGAGGACTATCCCTGTATGCACTCAAGTGCACTTAATGACAACACACAGTCGGTGCAGCACTATTAGAGAACAGTTTGGGTGGCTACAGTGGATTGATTACTGTGACCAATGGAAGAACTTATCCCCTGCGTTACCAATTTTATGTAAATACATACATGAATAAAATGGTAAGGGATGACTTGCATACTCAATAATGGGACCCCAGAAACTATCGCTAGCAGATAGTGACGTAGCAACAAAGGGGCAACTTGTCCTGAGGTGCTTGAGGAGTGTAAAGTATTCCAGGGCTATCAGAACAATTTCTGTATCTCTGTTGATCTAGCTCCTTACCCTAGACATGTTACGGCAAAGTAATTTCTATCAGAACAGACCTAGGGTTCGGGTGCGTCAACCCCACCGCGACGTCAACGTAAAAATACGGAGGTGAGGATATTTATTAATACAATCATTTAAAACTCATGAACTTATTCTTCTAGTAGAAATATATTACACATTAAAAACCAATTAATATTTACCAGAGCTTTCCTTAAATCATCTTGCATGTCTTTTACAATGCTTGTATTACGATCCACTTCAAATCTTTTTTTATCTTTATTAAAGTTCTGTATTCTAATTTCCATGTCACTTATTTGTTCAATTAAACTGTTTTCTCTATTTGATAGATTGTCAACTACTCGAGTAAGCTCTTCATTTTTCTTAACTAATGATGCTACTTGTTGATTCAATTCCGCTACATAGTGTTCATAATGTAGATTAATCTGGTCTCTTTCTTTTTGTAATGAATTCAATTGCTGCTCTAAATTAGAATTTCTTTGTAATATGGCTTCCATTTTATCACTGTTATTGGATGTAGCAGTTGGGGCATTAGCAGGTGAACCATTTGTTAACTGTTGCAGTTGCAAGAGCATAAGATCATATTGGTTTTGGAGATTAAATATTTGATTGTGAAGGGAATCACTTTCTACCTCTTTAGCATTTAAAACACTTTTGGTAAATTCTAGTTGTTCAGCCAAATTACCATTTTCTTCTAATAATGATGAATTTACTGAATTAAGTTCAATGAGTTTTGAATCTTTTATCATAATTTCTTGAGTAGAATTCAAGTATTTGCTGTTTATATTTTGAATTTCCATTTCTAACTCATTGACTTTTTGGTTGCGTTTTGTATAATCACTGACTACTAAAGCATGTTGCTGTTCTAGTTGGCCCAATTTTGTCTGCAAATGGTGTACTTGCAATTCCAGATTTCTTTTATTTGAAATCAAGATTTCTGTTATGTTCACATCTGCTTCTGGAATTGAATTATGTCCTGTATCATCATTATTTTTTAAATAGTTTGTATTGCAAATAGGTGTCACATTGCTTGTTTCAAAAACATCATGATTGTCCAGGGTATCTTTTGTGCTTTCAGTGATAAAACCATCATCACAATTTGATTCTGAATGTCTAGGATTATTGCTATCATTGACAATAAAACCTTCTGATTTATAAATATTTTCATCTTTTTGTCCAGAAACAAGTTTCTTTTCTTGATGATCTTTCAGCTGAAACATGAAAATCATAATAATGAATAAGAGCAGTCACTTCCTATAGATTCAATGACCATGCATAATATTATAATAAGGGTGGCAACCAACTGGTTATCCCTTAAAGTGAAAGTTTGCGAGCACAGTCAAAAGAAGATGGTAGCATCTTTACAACAATAATGCTTTTCCATTTTTTGACTTATTTGTTTTAGTATATTTAATTGTGCTTATATTTAATTAGGTATTTATCATATTTATAGCTTTATATATTCATTACACGCTATAACTAGGATGATGAAAGTATACCAATATAGGTACTATGTGTTAGATACACATAGTACCTATATTGGTATACTTTTCTATTTTTAAATATTTTTTTTTGTACCTAACTCATTATTGCACCTACCACTGTTTGTCTCTGTATCACCCAAAGGTTAACTGGTAGAAAATGCCAATGGCATTAAGCCCGCCTCTGCACATTTCTGTGCATGAAGTATTAAATAAATAAATTATATAATACTCAACAGTCAACCACTATTTCCAATTTTTCCTAACATTTTTTTTTCATAATTATCTGTTTCAAAATACATATTTGAAAAATATTTACTTTACTTTTCAAGGTATGGCTAAAAACTTTGAAGTAAAATATTAAAGCCGAGTATAGCTCTTAAAAGGGTTTTATATGGCTACACACACACAATAGGTACTTACTAGATAGATAGACAGAATACCCATAAGGTCAAGCAGCACTCATCCATCACTAGCTGTTAGGCTGATTTGAATGATTCAGTTCCGGAAAATACTCGCAAGTATGTACAGCTAATGTATGACAAGAAAGGAAACGCTATGCAATTCTCAAAAAATCTAATGTTCTATTGTCAGTTTTTGAATATCAGATTCATTCACTTGATGAGCATACCGGACGCTTATGCCTGGCTAAATTATTAGTAAGTACCACCAGTTGCAAATGGAATAATTATACTATTACCCACAATATTTTGAAAGTGACTACCATAGTTAGAAATTGTGGTCATGAAAATAGCTTTCTTCGAGAGATTATCTCATCATCTGGTGTTAGAATTTTTCACATGAATAAATACTTAATCTACAACAAAATAGTATCTAATATGTGTAAAAGAGTGTCAAATTATTTTTATGGAAAAAAGATAGTTACAGGTTCCTAATATGTTTCAGATAAAATTTCAAACAACTAAATTACAGGAACTTATCCTGTAATTTAGTTGTTCGACAAATTTATTTGTGTTATACGCCAATATCAACCTAACCTGATAAGAGATTTTGTCTGTTTAAAAAATAGTATCTGTGGCAAATATGATAGAAACACTGAGCCGAGTGGAGTGCGGATGGATAAACCTATTGGTACTCAACAATGATTGTATGACGTGTCACAAAGAGGAGTTAATGTAATGATAAAGAAGTATTTAATATAGGACACATAAGACGGACAAGATTCCAATTTATTCGTCGTTGTATCAACTATAATCTGGAAAACACAGTAAATTTATTACCTTCTTTCGTGCTAGCGCTAACTTGGCTGCTCGGTCTTCCATTGTAGTGATAGTTGAACACTTTTAACTGATATCCAACAAGAGAAACATTACTCACAGTGGTAAAATCGCTCTGAAAGGTAACGTAGTTACTATAATTCTATAGTTACTTTACTCTTTGAATATTATGATGAGGTGATGACAGTACGTCTCAGACTTTCAATTTCATTCATCGCCACCGCCAGTGGCCACATCGCCACATTCTACTTTTTTTTTAATAACATCTGTCAGTTCTTCAGTTGTGTTTCACAAATGTATGGAATTAGTATATACTATAGACAATAATGAAGTACTTCTAAGTACTACCAACCATTTTTTTTTTTCTGGATGGGAAATCATCAAATGACTTCTCCCGCTCTCTCGTGTCAGACTTTTATTGACTAAAACCCACCCGTGTTCCTTCAGTTGCCCATGTGCCAGGGTCACGGTATCTCTTTCGAAAAATCACGCGACCCCGGCTGGCATCGGTCCTCCTAGCAGACCCCTTCAGTGCTAACTACTAGACTTGTGTAAGTAATGCGAGTGATGCATTGCGCGTCATATATCTCGGCCGCGTACTGTAACATTACACATGACTCGATTCAATCAACCATGGCACATGACACTAAAACATGACGCGCGGGCCGCGGCGCGCTGTTCGGTGTTCGTAAGCTTCGTAATATCTCGGTAATCTTTGCTGTGTGTGCAAGCGAGAAGGAACATGCTCCAGTCGGTTGGCTGCGAGATAAGTGAACTATTATTTAGAACCGTATTGTTATTCAAATAAGGTTTACGTTTTATTGAAACCGCTGACTGCCTACGTGATGTTTCAAATCATGACTCGAACTGTATGACACTATGACAGTTCGAGTCATGGTCTATAATCACTATTGCAAACCATGTCTATCGTTTTAATTCAATTATTCCTTATATTGGGGGTTAAATATGAAAGAAAATCGACTATATGAATATGAAACAAAATCAAATATACGAAGCGAAGCGGCGAAGCGAGGGCGCATTGCGTTTGACCCATGTCACATCACATCACAATATAATTAAATAACAATAATAATAATAATCTTTATTGGAACCAGAAACAGTACATTTACAAATAAATTGCGTACGATAATAGCCACATTAGTTAAAAACTGTGTCGCAGCTATTAACGCCCACCTCCATGTGGAAGATGACAGTGTTCCAGATTTAATGGTTTACAAAATAAAATTAAAATTAATTTACAGGATAAAACTGAACTGATTAAAACTAAAAAAGTTAGTATGTAGAGTTAGTTTGAGCAGTGAGGGTGCGTATTTGATGAGTAGATGGAAGATATGTACTAAGGTGTGGTGTGCGTATGCGTGTGTGTGCATGTGTGTGTGTGCATGTAGCGTGGGTTAGTGAGGTGTGTGTGTGATGTGCGTGTCTATTACGGAAGAAAAGTCTAACACAGGATATCCTTATGGCTTAACTAAAGTCTCCAACTCTTCATAAGTCAGGGTGCAAAGCCAATCGTTTGTTATTTTTTTACAATCTCGGGAAGAGGAAGAATAAATATTAAGTTGGTCATTTACTCTATTGTATAGCACAGGACCAAAGAAAAAGTACTGTCGCCGAACAGTTTCAAGTCTAGCCGGAACTGTTTCGCAGACTCTGGCAGTCCTTCGTCGTTGTCTGCTCAAATCATGGTTAAACGGCAGGTCACAGTGTTTTCTTAGTACCGTGCTCAATACGAAGGAGTGTCTAACGGTAGGTAACTTCCATAGCTGATATAACTCACATGTAGGGAAACGAATGGGTTTGTATGCCATGACCTTGAGCACAGCCCTTTGCGCTCTCTCTAAGCGCAATAGTAGACACTTTCCAGCTGCACCCCATGATGATATACAGTACGTTAAGATAGAGTGAGCAAGAGCGAAGTAAACTGTTCTCAGGGTAGAAAAATTGGCGGAGGTTCTAAGGTTTTTAAAAACAAAAATTAACTTTCTCACTCTGGAAACCAGAGCATTTATTTGCTCACCCCATGTCAGCGTACTGTCAATAAGAACTCCAAGGTATTTTATGGAATCCGTGCGTATAATTTTGGTACAATTACAACCAATATTATTTATTGTTCCACATACATGAGCTATCAAACAGTATGCTGAAGATGGCTGTGATGCTTTCCTCGGACTAAATGTGATGTACCTAGTCTTATCTAGGTTAAGTGTGAGCAAGTTCTGTGCTAACCACGTCATGACAGAACGAAGTGCAGACTCTGCAAATTTGCAAGCCTCGGTCCAGTCACTGCCATTGACAAGGATTACGGTATCATCAGCATAGGTAATAATTTTGGCATTGACAAGCGTAAGTTTACAGAGCTCGTTAATATATATTAGGAACAGGGTGGGTCCTAGAACACTACCCTGTGGGACACCGTAGGAGAGAAATGCTTCTTTGCTGTAATGGTTTTCAATTTTTACTACTTGAGAACGACCACTAAGGTAACTTTTGAAAATATTCAGCGGTAAGCCTCTTATACCTATCCTTTCCATTTTAGTAATTAAGAGGGGTACAGAGACAGTGTCAAATGCTTTAGAGAGATCAAGGAAGATAGCTATGGTCTTATCTTTATTATTAGTATTTTGGGCTACTGTACTAAGTAATTCTATTAAAGCATCTTCCGTCTTTTTGCCAGATCTAAACCCAAATTGGTTATCAGCCAGAATATTTTGTGACTTGAGATAATCAAGTAAACGTTTATTTAATATTTTTTTCTAAAAGTTTAGATAGGATGGATAACACCGATATGGGTCTGTAGTTGTTGACACTGCCTCTGTCACCTTTTTTATGAATAGGGTGCACTACGGCTTTTTTAAAAGCTGATGGAAATATTCCAGACGAAAGGGCAAGGTTAAACACGTGGCAGATGACTGGGACAAAAATGTTTTTGGCACCAAATATCACAGTGGCTGGGATACCATCCCATCCTACAGCGCTATCCAGCTTCAGACCAAGAATTAGTCGTTCAATTTCTTCGTTGTCCGTGTTCAAGATGGCCATCGAACAGGAGTGGACCCCAACCGAAGCAGCGTCAGTGGTTGTCGAGACATAATTTGCGGAATTCACGATGTCAGATGCAAGCTCCCTACCCACATTTGCGAAAAAAATTGTTAGCCAAATCAAGCGACTGAGATAAATCTGGAGTAAGAGACAGCAGTTCCCTGGCAGAGGTCTTATTCGTTTGAAGATTGGAGATAGTTTTTATAAGTTTCCAAGTAGCCTTGGGATTGTTACGGTGTTTTTCAAACTCATGACGTTCATATTCACTTTTTAATTTTTTTAACAAGTTATTGCAGTAGTTTTTATATCTATTATACGTTGTCTTAAGTATATCGTTATCAGCGTCTTTCTTAGTCTTAAGGTACAGTTTATCCCGGTTTCGAATACACTTAAGGAGCCCAGGTGTGATCCACGGCTTAATAATTCGCTTTCTACTCGGGATGATAGGGTTACTGCAATTTTTATTTACAACTGAGGAGATCAAACTAACCATGATAGAAGCAGCAACATCAGCATCATGACAGCACATGACGTCAGAAAAATCTGTGTCCTTGAGTGCCTCAACACATGCAGAAATATCTACTCGACGTTGACGGAGGAGTGGTTTAGGGATGTCTAGTTTTAAATCACAAAAAACTACAATAGGCGCATGGTCCGTGATAAATGAGTCAAGTACTAGGGTAATAGCTGGTTTATTCGATTTAAGAATAACGTGGTCAAGACAGCTATCGTTGCGGGTGGGAAAAAGGTGACCAGGGAGCATAGCGTGTGACGCCACAGTATTTAAATATAAGTCAGAATTTAAGTCACCGCAGGTACGGGTAATGTTAATATTTATATCGCCAACCAGAATTATAGTCTTGTAAGTGCATAGGGATTTGAGTATTAAGTCTAGACTTGTGACAAATGGCTGGATGTTTTTCGTTGAAGGAGATCTATATACTGCAATAAGAGCCACATCATTACGTAATTTAACTACTAGGCAGTTTGCGTCTGCGAGTATTGGCTTTTCGATAGCGAGTTGTAACTCCAGTTTAGTGTACACGACAACTCCATCATTTTGGTTTGAGTTATCGGAAAAAGTGGATACGAAGCCCGGAATGGAGGGCAGGGTAGAACATTTGCGTAACCAGCACTCTGACAAAACGATGACGTCAAACTGAACCCTTATACGATGCAGCAGTAGAACGAGATTGTTAAAATTGCCAATGCTGCCGATGCTTCTTATGTTGACGTGGAAAATTTTTAGTCCATAATTTATATTCTGTAAAAATGAGTCAACTAGTTCCGGGGAACATTGATATGATGCCGATGTTGCAATCTGCTCAATATCATCTAATATTTCGACGTTATCATTCATATTGAAAAGTAAGAATTAACAAATATTTTATTGGCGATGCAAAGATTATCCGCGCGCCTCTAGCGGCGAAATTTAGAAGTTGTCTAAGAACGACACTTTGCTTTAAAGTTGAGATTAAGTTTGGACATAATCAGATGGATCACGATGACATAAAAAAACCTGTTGCTATCCTGTAAATACGAAATATTGTTGCGTTCCTCAATGTAGTACTTACGGAGATTCGAGAATAAGTTTTTCCAAAAGACAAAATTATGAAGAAAAATCTGGAGACTGCTCTAAGAATAGGCAAGCCGATTTCATTAGCAATTGAGAATTTGTTCTCATCATTTTCAGGCTTCAAACTATTTTCCAAACAGTAAGTTTAATTATGTTTTAATTATTTTATTGTACTTATATTACATTCACATGTATTTTATAAGTTATTTATTTAGTTTAGGCTAAGGCGAGCTTCTCGTCAGTTATCGAGATTATGTTTATTGTTCCAGATTCTAAAAGACAGAATTTGTTTCCTAATGTACCGTCTCAGAGTATTCCTAAAAGAAGCTCTCATAAAGAAGTACTATTAGCCCAAAAAATAAAATCAATTGCTCGAGAAAATAGGGCTGATATCAGACGCAGGAAAATAGTTGTATCAAAGAAAGATCTTGGACTTGAATGAAAAAATTGACGTTGAGGATGGATTTATAAATAATTCTTCTCCAGAACGCATTGGTTTTGTGTATCCTGCAGACGCATTAATTACATCGACTATTGACAGCATAATTATTGTTTCGTCTAGCAAGAAAACACATAAATCTAATTTATATTGGGTTAATAAATTTTTCCGTGACGTAAATTGTATCTAAAACTGTCGAAGTGTCGTTCTTAGACAGCTTCACAATTTTGACACTTGGGGCGCTAGTTAGAATCTTTGCATCGCCAATAAAGGAATGATTATTTCGAATTTTGAATAAGACAATCCGAAATGACTGATACTCCGTGCAACATAAACTTCCGTAATTAGTAGTGTAAAATATGCTGTATGTGTGTGCGTGTAAGGAAAGTGTGCTTTTTAGGTAAGTGTGTTTCAGGGACAGAGTTATAGTATTGGGTATTACAGTGTAAAAACAAATTACATTTATGATGCAACGGTAGCTTAGTAAAAAATAACATTCTTTGAAATGATTGAGAATTAAGGAGTTTACATAAATACTAGGTACAAGCAAAATGGCGTGCAAGCTGATAGGTAGGCCAACACCTAGTCATTCATTATTTTTAAGTTTTGATAGGTCAGACTCGTCTTTGATCATTAGGTGTTGAGCTCCATCCTTTTCTCGAAGAAAAATTTTGCCATTTTTTACCCAACAATAGCGGTATTCATTTGAGCTGGCAAAGTCCCGGGCTAAGAAAAACAGGCGTTTCATTTTAGGTGAGAGATTTTCAGACACGAACACAGGTTTGGCGGGTCCGCTTATACTCAGATGCTCTGTTGATAATTTGCTATTTTCCTTATTGTACTTTTTGTACATCTGTATAAACTTTTCCTTCAGAAGATTGCTAGTAAAATCCACAATGATAGTCCTATCATCCGAGTCCTTAGCACCGATCCGGTAAATATCCTTCACCTCTAGGGGTTGAATGGGGACATTTAGGGTTGAGCCGATCTTGGCAACGGTATTTAATAAGGCTTCTGATTTTTTTACCGGTATATTCCTAATTTCCACGCAGGACGAACGCGCACTTCGTTCCAGGTTATCCATTTTTTCTTCCAGAGATTTTACATAATTTGAATTTTTTTTCTGTTCCTGGTTAAGTTGCGTTTCTAATTCCTGTATTTTAATTTTAAGGTCCTCATAGTCATGTGAAAGGGAGGATACAGTCGACTGTATGTTAAAATTTTGAATTTTTATTTCTTCAATTGAGTTGCATATTTGCTCGATTTTTTTATTTTGTTGTTCCTTAAATTCGAGAAACATGCTTTTTATTTCCAACATGAATAAAGACAGCTGGTCATCTTGATCTATCCCAGACTCGGTGCATTTACGTTTATTGCGCTGGGAAATGTTAGAGAACTCCCCATCCTTACTGACCGACTGGTTTCTATTTGCAATGTTTGATTCGGAGGAGCTGTGATGTAACGGACTCGCCAACGGCGCAACAAGTGACGTAGAAGGTACAGGAGTTTGCGGTGGTGAGCGGTTAATCGGCATATTAATTGATTTGCTTCACAGGTACCAGAGCGCTAGGATTACAAGAAGGTAGCACGCAGTATTGCCGTTTTACGCATGCGTACTTGAATATTATGCTTATTTTCGTTGATCTCTATTTTTGGTTTTCGAACGCCGAGTTTACTAGGCTAAAGACCACGAGTACCAGGCGCACATAGAGACAGTGGCGGATTTACCAATAGGCTAAGTAGGCTGGAGCCTAGGGCGGCAGATTTAGAGGGGCGGCAAATTTAGCACAAATAATAAATAAAAAAAAACTTATAATTATATGTATACACATTACGTTCGTAATCCGTACATCATCATTTCAGCTGAAAGACGTCCACTGCTGGACATAGGCCTTCTCCAAACACCGCCACTTCGACCTGTTCTGTGCCTCCCGCATCCAACGCATTCCTGTGGCCTTCAACAGGTCATCGGTCCATCTTGTGGAAGGCCTTCCAACGCTTCGTCTTCCAGTAAGCGGTCGCCACTCCAGAACCTTCCGGCCCCATCGGCCATCCGTTCTGCGAGCAATGTGCCCTGCCCACTGCCACTTAAGTTTGGTAATTCTTCGGGCTATGTCGGTAACCTTGGTTCTCCTACGGATCTCTTAATTTCTGATTCGATCGCGTAGGGAAACTCCAAGCATAGCCCTCTCCATTGCTCTGTGGGTGACTTTGAGCCTTCTTATGAGGCCCATTGTGAGCGACCACGTCTCAGTGCCATATGTCATCACTGGCAACACACACTGGTCAAAGACTTTTGTCTTGAGACACTGCGGTAAGTGGGACGAGAAAATATTACGTAGCTTCCCGAACGCTGCCCAGCCGAGTCGGATTCGACGATTGACCTCTTTCTCGAAGTTGGACCTGCCTAACTGGACAGTTTGTCCTAGGTACACATATTCGTCCACAAATTCGAGTGTAGTGCCTCCGATCTTCATTGGAGTGGGTATCACAAGAGCATTGGACATGACCTTTGTCTTGTCCATGTTCATTCTAAGACCCACTCTTTCGGAAGCTCTACTGAGGTCATCGAGCATTGTACTGAGGTCCTCCATAGTCTCAGCCATGACTACTATATCGTCGGCAAATTGAAGGTGAGTGATGTACTCGCCATTGATGTTGATGCTAGCCCCTTTCCAGTCCAAAACCTTGAAGACATCCTCCAGTGCAGCGGTGAACAGTTTCGGAGAGATTACGTCTCCCTGTCTCACCCCTCGCTGCAGAAGGATAGGTTTCGAGGCTTTGTCCTGGAGCCGGACTGACATAGTGGCGTTTTCATACAAACACTTCAGCACCTCGATGTACCGATAGTCAATCTGGCACCGTTGAAGAGACTGCAATACAGCCCAGGTCTTGATCGAATCGAAGGCTTTTTCGTAATCCACAAACGCTAAGCAGAGATACAGGTTATACTCTTCGGTCTTCTGTATAACCTGCCGCAGCGTATGTATGTGGTCTACGGTGCTAAAGCCTTTACGGAATCCGGCTTGTTCGGGAGGCCGGAAGTCGTCAAACCTGCGCGCGAGACGATTCGTGATGACTCTTGAAAACAGCTTGTAGACATGGCTCAGAAGTGAGATGGGCCTATAATTCTTAAGTAGGGTATTGTCACCCTTCTTAAAGAAAAGTACCACCACATCTCTGTTCCATGCCTGTGGCGTTTTGCCCTCGAGTATGACGGAATCAAACGACTTCTGAAGGGTCTTGAGAACGGGTTTCCCGCCGGCCTTCAGGAGCTCGGCCGTAATTCCGTCATCATCCGGCGCCTTGTTGTTTTTAAGCTGCTTCAGAGCCATCCTAATCTCGTACAAGCTGACGTCCGGGATATCTTCAGTGTAGTGTCGAGTCAATCTAGCTCTCGGGTCGTTAGCTAGATTCATAACGGGGTTTCTGGTGGACGTGTATAACTGTCCATAGAACTTCTCGATCTCTCTTAACAGCTCAGGTTTGGCGGACACGATTCTGCCATCGTCGGTCTTCAGTTTTGCAAGCTGACTCTGCCCAGTAGACAGATCTCTTGCAAAGACTTTGGAGCCCTTGTTCCGCTCTATCGCGTCCTTAATACGTTCCGTATTAAAGAGGCGAAGGTCGCTTTTCAAGGACTTAAGAGATCCATCTATTTAGCTGCCGGTACTCGAGTGCAGCTTCTGAAGACTGCAGGATCATTCCGCGCCTCTGTTCCATGAGCTGTAATGTTGGTTCCGAGAGTTTCTTTTTTCTATTCGTACAGCGGGTCTGGAAGAACTTAGACCCGACCGTATGGACAGTTTCCACGAACCCATCGTTATAATCGTCCACGGAGCTCCCTAGGCACTCAAAACGATTCTGGAGTTCGAACTGAAAGCTCTCGGGGTTCTGAAGTTGGATCGGTGCTGGACGGAGCGTTGACTTCATCAGCCGAGATCTTTCCAGCTTGATATTGATATTCAATGTGCCTCTTACCATGCGGTGATCACTTCCGGTGAATATTTGCTTCTTCGTCGACATAATGAAGTCAATCTCATTTTTGGTTGCACCGTCAAGACTCTGTCAGGTCCACTTCCTATGCTCACGTTTTCTGAAGAAGGAATTCATCATAAAGAGGCCTTCCTTCTCCATAAAACTAGCCAGTAGGTGACCCCGGTGGTTCCGACGTCCAACTCCAAATTGTCCCACTCTCAACTCATCATCGCTTCCCTTGCCCAGTTTCGCGTTGAAGTCCCCCATAACAACGGTGAAGTGAGTTTTGGAACCATGCATGGCTCTGGAAATATCCTCATACATGGTCTCCACCTCATCGTCGGGGTGTGTCAAGGTCGGGGCGTACACCTGTATGACCTTCAGCGAATACATTGCGGATATTCTGAGTATAAGGAACGCCACCCTGGTCGATACACTCTCGATCTTCACAACGTTGCTCACAAGGGACTTAGGAACGATGAACCCGACACCACCTTGGGACCGCTGGTCGCCCTCCCGGAAAAAAGAGCAGGTTTCCGGAATTCAGGATTATCGAGTCCTTCCCCTCTCTTTGGACTTCAGATACCCCATCGTAACCTGCTCAATTCTTCCTCAAGCTCGGCGATCTTCTCGTCGGTCCGGAGTGTACGCGTGTTGTATGTTACCAGGTCCAGTTGTCGGTGGTTGTGGTAGCTGTCAATCCGTACATAAAAGATTACTATACGAACCGTAAAATACATGCCGCTGTTTTTAGATCAACAGTATACTCGTCACTACATAGCGGGTTGTAAAAATAATCTAGTAACTGACAGAAATATCACCTAGCTCACAATCATATTAATAACGGGAAAAAGCCGATGTAATGAG
This sequence comes from Aporophyla lueneburgensis, assembly GCA_932294355.1. NCBI lineage: Eukaryota > Metazoa > Arthropoda > Insecta > Lepidoptera > Noctuidae > Aporophyla > Aporophyla lueneburgensis. The sequence goes on from OW028747.1 coordinate 16,606,085, forward strand.
GACGATAGAACACAAATCATAAAGTTGCAATTTCTGAATAAATGTAATTAAGGGAATGCTCCAACCAGCCTGCGAAATTCAAAATTTCTTGCGTTTTTTGCAATTTGCACGCCAGTGCTAGGTTGTATGTTGATTAAAATATTATTCGCGGCTGTAAGACATATGTAGTTACAGAATTATAATCATCAAAATCATCAATACAACGCTCTAAGTTCATACTGCAAATTGCAAAAAACGTAAGAAAATTTGAATTTCGCGGGTTGGTTAGAGCATTCACCTTAATATGATTGTGAACTAAACTAACGTATTGAATTTCAAAAGTCAGTAAGGGCGGCAAAAATTGAATAGCCTACTAGCGGCAAATCTGTAAATCCGCCACTGCATAGAGAGCAGTGGTAACGCGGAGTCGACGTCACCTGGGGGGTGGAGTAATATTGGCGAATAAAGATGGTGGCGCGCGTACCTTTTGTCTGACTGGTGGGCGGTGTTGCGTGAGCGGGGCAGCACTATATCCTGGTAGGTGATCGTGCGCAGGAGGGCGGAGTCAGCTGTTCTCAAGGTTATTCGGCGCTGCTCGGCTTGTTGCTCGGAGTATAATATTACTTCTGTGATTTATGCACTCCTATTTTTTCTGTCGAATGTATTATGTGTAATTTACTGATTTTTATAGTTTAGAATAAAATTGCGAGAAGCTAGGATACGACTACTCGTCACCGAGGTCCGGAGGGAAGGGGAATATAGGAATATAGGTAATAGGAATATGGGGAATATAGGTAATACGATATCTCATGTAATGATGTATATCTATTACAACGCGGCATTTCATTACAAAAACCATCGCGCGTGGTGCGTCATCTCGCGTCATGTTTGGAGTCATGGTGTAATGAAACATTACTCGGGACAAAACGTCATGCCATATGACATTACTTTGAAAGGCACTGTTTTGCGCATGTCTACTAACTACCAACCATGACATTAAATTATAACCTATACGCTGCTTAAGAGTACAACCCCAGTGGTCTCGAACCTACCGATTTTTCGGTAGGTTCGAGACTTCGTTACTTAAGTATGATTGTTATAAATTAGTCTGTAAGTTTTTTTTAAATAAATAAACGAATTTGATTGTCTTTTTTTTGTCATTTACCGATTTACCGTTTTTAGCTGGCAATTCTACCGATCTCGCTCTATGACGTTCGAGACCACTGCAACCCAGACCCAATACATATTGTGCTCGTGGCTTTACACATGTGGATGTCGGAAAATACTCTACGGGAACGTACTACCGGGATGGAATGGTATAAACTATCTACAGGCTGTGCACCATCTATATTCCATAGGACTTTTAATCGTATTCAGTAACTTGACAGTTAGAGGGTTACCAGATTTTGACAAAAAAAAGATAGTGAGGTGGTGTAAGAATAAATGAACTTGAAATAATGTAGTTACAGCTTGGCAAAAAAGAGTCTGACGTGGTGACAATGAGGATCAGCGACGATTTTAGTTAAATATGTAGAATTACAGTCATTCCTAAACCAATTATTTCAGTGAAAGAATTATTAAAATTGGACCAAAAATGACGAAGTTAGAGCGGTTTTAATTTTGCATTTTCCAAAACGCTCGCCAATACGCACAATTCGTTGATGACGTCATCTTCCACGTTCGCGTCCGCGGCACCGCCGCGCATGTTCTTTCTGCCTTTAGTTACATGACTCGCAGAACATTTAAACGAATAATGTCTTAAAATATTGTATCGTGCTACGATGCGAAAATACAAGTGTTGCTACACCGGACAAATTGTTATTTTGTGTCCCAAAATACCCAAAAAATAGAAAGAAGTAGTGTACTTTCATGAGGAGCGACGCCCCATGTCCCCTTAACTAAAAGTACTTTATACTGCATTTCAAAAATTTTGACTATAATAATTTATTTTAACTAAATCTATTTTTAATCGCGATTAAAAAGGTGTGGATTAAAACTAGTAGTTATGAACTAAAATTCACGAACCATTCCAACGAACGCCTCGCCTTCACGTGCAAAAACAGTAGGTACTGTATTTTTGTTTTCCTTTTCTTTTGCTTATAGATATAAGCAAAAGAAAAGGAAAACAAAAATAAAAAATGGCGTTTCCTATCGCAAAAATAATGAAATTTTCGACCCCCTTTCATATAAATCTCAACACGTGGGTAATATTTTTTTTTATTTTTCGAAGAAAAAGTGAAAAATTCTATGTAAAACATGTCCATTGCGCGCGCCTCGCGCCTCGCCTTCATGTGCAAAAACAGTACTGTATTTTTGTTTTCCATTTTTTTTTGCTTATATCTCGAAAATGGCGTTTCCTATCGCAAAAATAATGAAATTTTCGTCCCCCTTTTAGAACCTCCTCACATATAATTCTCTAACACGTGGGTAATATTTTTTTTTAACTGACTTCAAAAAAAGGAGGAGGTTTCTCAATTCGACCGTATATTTTTTTTTTTTTATGTGTGTTCACCGATAACTTCATCGTTTATGGACCGATTTTGATGATTCTTTTTTTGTTGGAAAGGAGATATCCCAAGGGTGGTCCCATGATAAGGAAACCAGGATCTGATGATGGCATTCCACAGAAGTCGAAGGGAACCTTCGAAAATCATAGTGGTGACTAGTGCGTTTTTTATTTCTTTCATTAATAATCTTAAAGCACTACTATTTCATGAAGGTCTAAAGTTGCTCTGATGATGAAGCCGAAAGACAGTCGAGGGAACTCTTCAACGACTTATAGCAAATACCCAGTGTTTGGACTTAATTCATTTCTATTTATGAGAACTTTGCACCCATATGGGCTATAAGTGCCATTACAGTCTGATGATGGAGACCATAGACATTTTTTTTTTTTTGGTTCTTTTTGTCCCTCTTTGGGACAGGCAAAGGGAGCTGAGCCCATACAGCCAAGTCTGATTTAGTTTTCTTTTTCTTCCAATTCTTCTTTTTTTTTCTTTCTTGTCTTTCTATAATATAATCAAGGCCGAAACCATGTCTTCTTTATTCAATGTCTTCGATATCCAATAGTCAGGCCGAAACCAAGTCTTATTTTTATCAATGTCTTCAATAACCAATAGTTAGGCGTAAGCCAAGTCTTCTTTTAATATATTCAAGTTCAGTACCTTTTGTTAGACCGGAGCCGAGTCTTCTTTCATGTTTTATTTAATATTATCTCAATATCTCAATATCATATAATTTTATGTCAAAAGTGTAGTAGTTGTCAAATTCAAATTTCATCAACAGTTGATACAATAAAATCGTAAAGTGGTAAAAAACAATCTTTTTTCGTCAAAAGTTGCTGAAGCGAGCGCGGAATATCTTCAGCATTTTCATAAATACCTAGCAGGCGATCAACTAAAATGATCCTTTGAAGAGCAAAATTAGGACAATCAAATACAATGTGATCCAATGTTTGTATAGCAGAATTACAATAATCACAATTTGGGGAAGACAGAATGCCAATTCTAAACAGATGTGCATTAAATCGACAGTGACCTAGCCGTAGACGACAAATCGTTGTGTAAAACTTTCTGTTCCGATAGATATTTCCTCCTGTAAACCAAGGAGGAGAAATCTTTGTTTTAATTTCAGCTAGCCACTTTCCTTTGGTTTCAACTACATGCTGCCAGAAATTGTGAAATTCACGTGCCAGTTTTGATTTGAAATAAGTCAACGCATCTGAATTTGGAATGGGCTTATGCAAAATTGGACATTCCTGATGATGATTAACAATGAATTTAGCCAGGTAATCAACTTGTTCATTTCCAACTACCCCGATATGTGAAGGAGTCCAGAAAAGGACGATATCTTTGAACTTATGTAAATTATTGTATTTTTCTCTGATATTATAAATTATGTAACTTGTTTTTGCATTACAACTGGGATTTTCTAGTGCTCTCAATACACTCATACTATCAGTGATAATAATCCATTTATTTTCTTGCCTAGTCTCAATATACTCTAAAGCACTGAGTATTGCCATAGCCTCTGCTGTATACACAGTTGCTACTGAAGACAACCTATTTCCAAACCCACTTCGAGCCTGAACGTCATAAATAGCCATAGATACAGCATTATCATTTTTTGAGCCATCTGTGTACAATTGATTGTAACCATTCCATTCCTCAAGCATTCTGTAAACATCCTCTTTAAACTTCAAAGATTCATTAATTACTATTTTAAATGGACAATACTTTGATTCATAGGAATATAAATAACAAGGCCAAATGGAGCTAGAAAAATAATTTTGATTAGAACAATCTTTTAAAATTTCAGATAAACCTTGTACTAGAAAAGGGGGATTGATCCCATTAATAGCCTTCTTTAACTGCAATAGAAGAGGATGATCACTGATAGAAGAAATCTTAATGAAGAATTTTGTTCTGAGGTAATTGAATCTAATTATCAATGGAGGCAAACTACATTCGACTTGCATTGACACTATAGGTGTTGAACACATAGCTCCCAAAATAATACGTAAGCATCTATTTTGCACTTTGTCTAGTTTTTCTACTAGTTTTTGTACACCACTATAGCAAAAAAATGCATATTCGAAGTGACTTCTTACTAAGGACTTATATAAAATCAGTAATGTCCCTGGATCAGCACCCCAATAAGTGCCAGCGAGAGATTTCAAAATATTGCAAGCTTTTAATGCTCTGTTTGCTAAGTAATCAACATACACATTCCATTTAAAATTACTGAGAAAAGTAACACCTAAAAATTTTATGGAACTATCCACTAACATAAGGCTATTATTGTAATAAATTTTAATACTAGGAGAACCAACAACATTTTTGGAAAAGACAACAACCTTACTTTTCTCATAGCTGACCTCCAAACTGAGACTTTCAAAATAATGTCCCAATTTTTCCAAGCTAGCATTGAGTTTTGTTTCAATGCTGTTAAGGTTTTCTCCTGAACAATACACAACCAAATCATCAGCAAATTGTAAATTACAGACATCACTACCCAGCACATTATTTAATCTAGCAATATATAAAATAAATAATAGAGGACTTAATATTCCTCCTTGAGAAACTCCTCTATAAGAATACCTAGGTCCTATTAATTGATTATTGACTTTTACATACAATTTACGTTCATTTAAAAACTCAAAAATCCAACTTACTATTTTTTCAGGAACATTTAGTGAAAGGAGAATGGATGACAATGTACTTAAATTTACATTATTAAAAGCACCAACAATATCGAAGAAAACAGATCCCAACATTTTATGCTCGACAAGAGCACTGTGTATATCCAGAGATAAATGACTAAGACTTTCCCGAGCAGAACGACCACATCGAAAGCCAAATTGATTGTAAGGTAGTAGACTATTACTTTCAATGTAAAATATCAAACGTTGTTTTAGAAGCTGTTCAAATATTTTACCAACACACGAACTTAGAGTAATAGGACGATATGAGTCAGCGCTGTTAGGGTCTTTACCCTGTTTCAGGATAGGTATTAAACAATCTGTTTTCCATTCCTCAGGAATAATAGAACAATGCCAAAGTGAATTCAAAATATTTAAAAATATAGACAAACTGTGTGAATTTAATAATTTTAACATTTTGTATGAGAGCCAATCTAAGCCACATGCCGAATCTCTTCTTGATCTTAAAGCAGATTTTAGCTCTTCAATAGAAAAAGTTTCCACCATGAAATTATTTGTGCAATTTTGTAAGTTATTGTGACTGATTGTGTAAAAATTCTGAACTGAATCAGGGGGCCGATTCTACTAACAAATTTGTGCAAAAATCGCAATAGCACCGCGACTGGATCACGACTTTTAAGGGTTTTCTCATTCTGCTAATGAACAACGATCCAACTGCGGCTACGTTTCCCAAAATAATACGTAAGCATCTATTTTGCACTTTGTCTAGTTTTTCTACTAGTTTTTGTACACCACTATAGCAAAAAAATGCATATTCGAAGTGACTTCTTACTAAGGACTTATATAAAATCAGTAATGTCCCTGGATCAGCACCCCAATAAGTGCCAGCGAGAGATTTCAAAATATTGCAAGCTTTTAATGCTCTGTTTGCTAAGTAATCAACATACACATTCCATTTAAAATTACTGAGAAAAGTAACACCTAAAAATTTTATGGAACTATCCACTAACATAAGGCTATTATTGTAATAAATTTTAATACTAGGAGAACCAACAACATTTTTGGAAAAGACAACAACCTTACTTTTCTCATAGCTGACCTCCAAACTGAGACTTTCAAAATAATGTCCCAATTTTTCCAAGCTAGCATTGAGTTTTGTTTCAATGCTGTTAAGGTTTTCTCCTGAACAATACACAACCAAATCATCAGCAAATTGTAAATTACAGACATCACTACCCAGCACATTATTTAATCTAGCAATATATAAAATAAATAATAGAGGACTTAATATTCCTCCTTGAGAAACTCCTCTATAAGAATACCTAGGTCCTATTAATTGATTATTGACTTTTACATACAATTTACGTTCATTTAAAAACTCAAAAATCCAACTTACTATTTTTTCAGGAACATTTAGTGAAAGGAGAATGGATGACAATGTACTTAAATTTACATTATTAAAAGCACCAACAATATCGAAGAAAACAGATCCCAACATTTTATGCTCGACAAGAGCACTGTGTATATCCAGAGATAAATGACTAAGACTTTCCCGAGCAGAACGACCACATCGAAAGCCAAATTGATTGTAAGGTAGTAGACTATTACTTTCAATGTAAAATATCAAACGTTGTTTTAGAAGCTGTTCAAATATTTTACCAACACACGAACTTAGAGTAATAGGACGATATGAGTCAGCGCTGTTAGGGTCTTTACCCTGTTTCAGGATAGGTATTAAACAATCTGTTTTCCATTCCTCAGGAATAATAGAACAATGCCAAAGTGAATTCAAAATATTTAAAAATATAGACAAACTGTGTGAATTTAATAATTTTAACATTTTGTATGAGAGCCAATCTAAGCCACATGCCGAATCTCTTCTTGATCTTAAAGCAGATTTTAGCTCTTCAATAGAAAAAGTTTCCACCATGAAATTATTTGTGCAATTTTGTAAGTTATTGTGACTGATTGTGTAAAAATTCTGAACTGAATCAGGGGGCCGATTCTACTAACAAATTTGTGCAAAAATCGCAATAGCACCGCGACTGGATCACGACTTTTAAGGGTTTTCTCATTCTGCTAATGAACAACGATCCAACTGCGGCTACGTTTTAGTGGACGCCAACGATCGATCGAAACAATGTAAAAATCTATTCTGCTAACAAAGTCGTACATGAGCGTGACGTTTAGTCACATTCTGCTATTATTTTGACACTCGCTATAATCGAATCAAAGCTGAAATTCGGCATTTCATCTGTCAAAATTTGCGGTTGAACATAAGTCAGTAAAATGCAACTTTTATCGCATCGATCTAGGACTGCTTTAGTTTTATTTCCTAAAAATATAATGTTTATACAGATTTCGTTGAACTTGCCCATGTGGGTGACGTTGGAAAGGTAAGAGGAAGAAATTTTGCGTCAAGAGTATGCAGTAATGCTTTGGCCCTTACGGATCGTCAGTGCGTTACGACATACCAATTCTCCAGAGACCTCTTATGAGCTTTGATTGACGAGATCAGTGACCACACATGCTTCGTTTTTACGGTATTGATGACGGAAAAGGTAACATAGTTACAGTGTGTTACTACGTGAAACTCTATTGACTCAATCTTGGACCGCAACTTGCACCGGCTTTTTATGTGCCGCAATGTATATGCAGTGTCAAAACTTTTAATTTCTTGAGTTTTAGTAATAAACTAGCTACTGTCCACAACTTCATCAGCGTCTAATTTTGCTCCTCTGAACCTTCCCGTCGCACCGCATTGCCTGTCAGTTTTCGTCCATTTTTTGTTGCTGCTCCGCTCCTTTTGATTGTAGCGTAATGTTATATAGCCTATAGCCTTCCTCAATAAATAGGCTACCCAATACAAAAAGAATTGTTCGATTCGGATCAGTTGTTCCTGAGATTACTGCGTTTAACCAAATAAACCAACTCTACAGCTTTATAATATTATATAGTATAGATATAATGGAATATTTGGTAGTTAAAACAACACAAATTTACAGACTGCCCTTGTAACATATTACGCCTATGTCTATGCATGGCTTAGTTACGGCATAATAATTTGGGGAAACAGTAGGTACAGATGCACCAACATTAGCAAACATTTAAGTGATAAATCCCTGAAATGCAGTTAGAATGCCCAAAGCATGTTTTTAATTTAATTTGATTTTAGAATAAGTTAGATTATAAGTCCTACTCCTACTACTATATTTCTTTTGATGTGCCCGACAGGGTCCCACAATTGTAACTAAATCCAATGTTTACCACCTAAGCATATACATTGTGAAATGCAATAAAGTATTGAGTATTGGAATGGTTCATGAAATCAAAAAACAAATAATGGAATAAAGCATTTTTATTACTATAAGTATATCAATTTTAACGTCAGACCACTTGAGAAGTAGATACTTAGTATTTCATCGAAAATAGTAGGGTCGTTTCACCACTCATGTTGATACCGTGTGCCAGATAGAAATACATAATATATTAATACTGCATGCTCAACATTATAAGTGCACAACAGTCAACAGAATGTCTGCCTACCAAAAAATTTACCGACCACGATCAACTCTTAAGTCAGAAATTGATTGTTGGGTGTACCTAAGTAATGTTTCTGAAAAAATATATATTTATGTTAGAAGTGGCTAACTTATATTATTATTTTTCTCATCGGTGTGCTGGTACCTACTGCAAAATAATGTTTTTTCCCCACTGAGTCAACAGGTATTGGTAGTATGTTTTTGTTTTTGCAGATTTCCATGGAATGTAAATATTCCTGTATCCAGATTTCCATATTGAATAAACAGTTTAAATTCTTCTTGCATCATCAATACACACTTTCCTCAAACTGCATCTAAATGGTTTTACTGAAGACAGGGAAACATTCATAAGTTATTTCAAATCTGGAACAGTCTCGGGCAACATGTTCACACATTGTGTTGAAATCTTACTGAACAGTTAACAGCACATTATTTTGCATTAAATGCTGTACCATCTTGAAGATTCTATTTTCATTATAATTCTACAAGTACACACATGAAAACAAATATCAATTTCGTGCAATTAGAAAGAAACGGATTAACTACTCCCTCTCACAGAGTCACAGAGAGGAGGCCTGTATCGCAGCAGGGGGAACATTATAAGCTGCTTATATAATATGTATGTTAAGAGGAATAAGAGTATTATTATAAATCAATTAAAACTCTGAACTTGAACTAAAGTAAATAGTGTTGCTGTCAGTTGACAGTTGACACTTCTTTTTTTTTTTTTTTTTGAATTTTATGACCTGGTAACTGGACCTTTAGGTCAAAGTTGACACTTCTCAATAAGCTATGTCAGGTAGTGATGCGATTCGATTTTGTTTAACTCGATACTCGAGTAACTAAAGGCTCGTGATCATTTTATTTATTTATTTTCTCACGCGTTGTCACTCGATGTATAGCTTGGCAAAAAAGTCTGGAAAAAATGAGGGCGCCTGCTTAGCAGGTATGGCCACCCTGTATACTAGGACTAAAAGTGATAAGATACTTACTGTTTTAATCCACAAACACGAGATCCCGGAAATTCTCATCAATCAAGATGTCAAGACTTGATAGGCACACAGTCTTTTACTTTCATTGTATTTAGTAGATTGCGCATTATTTCGCTGGAATAACCTTTTATCTAAGAGCGATTTTGCCATCATATTAACATAGTGAAAACTTATTTAGTTTAAAAATTAATTAAATTACACTCAGGGATTGCCGATTGAACCCAATACACAAGACATAACGTTCAGCAATCGCATTTGCGGTCACCACCTAGGGTATTCAAAACCATTCGATGGTTGGTATGCCTGTATCAAATTGGACATGAATAATGCTGAATGAATTCTGTTAATGCTGACAGTTTATAGTCGCCAAGGTGACTTACAGCTGCTTACTGTCGGAAACTAATCGGAAGTCACAGAGTACCTATAACATGTCGCATTCGAAAGGTACGGGTAATATGGAATAAACTTGAACAGTTGACTAATGAAGGCGTCAGGTATGTCTATGTGGGGTACATAACATTATCACTATTCACATGACAATGAAAATGAAATAACACGCTAAAATGTTAGATTTTATTTAAAAAGAAAAACGTGACATAACATCATTCTTGTATTCCTTTTCGGTGCTATGATAGATTTTTTCCATTAACACTGATGTGTCAGTTTTACATTTCTTATTTATGAAATCTAAATAGTGTAAAAATCTTTCTTACACATTTACGGTTCCCATTACAACCCATCTCCTCAAACTATAGGTAATATATTACGTAGAATAGGCACCTGAAAAATAATAAATATAAATTATACTTTTTTTACTGTGGTATGCGATAATGGCATGAACAAAAAAAAATACTTGCCTGTTTCGTTATAGTGTTGAACTTTTTGTCTAATTGCACACAGATCAAAATCGTCTAATTCTTTCTTCCGCCAACTGTTTTGGTGTTCTTCCAGGTGTAGAAAAAATCCTTAATTTTTTTCACCTTTATTAACAATTTCTCTAATTGTACTGTGAGATTTACCTTGAAAAAAACATAAAGACAATCATATTAATTCCATGTAGGTACATTTTTCAATTTCAAGTATCAAACATCAAGAGTTAACGTACACGCGATTTGTCAAACTAGAAAATAAAACCTCAATAATCTATTAGTAAATAAAATAATAAAATCGCTTGAAACTTATATAAAATTTAGTATGAGAAAGGAAAAACAATGACTGGTATTAAATAAAAGATAAATTTCTTGGATAAATACCTGTCGTGTCGGCAGTTCTTTCGTAAACATTGTCAATCGGAGACAAAATTTGTTCCGCTTCAGATTCCGCCAAATTTCTTACGAAAACTTTGTATATCACAGCTCACACCACTACTCCTTATTGTTTTATTCATTTTTTATATGTTCAAAAGCATTAATAATTGATAGTTAATTAGAAATAAGTAAAATACAATTATGAACATAACGCAATGACAGATTAGCTACTTGTTGATGATAAACAAAGCAGTGCTGCCACCAAAAAAATATTTTAGTTCCAATGGTTACCACGACAGACTCTTTTTTGCCAAGCTATAGTCGTGTTTAGATAAGTATCACGGAGTTTTCAACAACTACACCAGTTCATAATTCAATATTAATAATATCGTGTAACAAACTGTCAAAGTAATGTGATGTATTGAATCACGGATGTTTTAAATAAGAGTGATTATGCATTACATTGTTCTGTAAGTATTAGTCAGTTGATAACGTGTAATTCTCCCCAAACAGCAAGAGTCGATTGTAGCCCTAATATTGATTGGATGCCGCATTTTGAATTTTGCTATGATTATTTTCTTTTAAGTTATTATTTAATGTCTCGTTTTTAACTAACAAAGCTGCTAGAAACCTCCCTAAAGGGAGGTACCTACTTTAGATTCAACTTGAAATAAATTGAGAAAATCAGTGCCTGACGATTTATAACTAGTAGTAGTAACATCACTAGCCAAACTGACAAGCCACCAAAAACTTCAATCCATTTCACGAAGATTTTTAACCACTTTATGCGAGAGTAAGCGAACTTAAAAACGGGATTAAACACCGGACCGTCATTATTATTTTTTTTAAATCAAAACAGATTAGGTTACTACCTCTATCTGTAAATAGGTACATATGTACTAAAGAAAATCATAACATCGTTAAAAACGCTTCAATAAATGAATTTTTAAGTAAAATACGATTAACAGAAATACTCTTCGAGTCTTTAACTTAACCGAAGGGTTTGATTTCGTAGCTTTAGCTAGTTAGGGACGTAGAACGAAACGTTCTTCTGAATTTTTGTTATCTAGTAAGTTAAAATGTTGTATTATTGTAACAAAAAAATATCAGTACAAAACTATAATTATGGTCAAGATATCTTTTTATATTAGAAAATCCTTTATTGCCACTTATTCGTGTTTAGTGACATTTTTAGATTCAACTTTTTTCTTTGTGGTAATAATAAAACATACTATTTGGCATGTTGGTAACACAGGAAGCCCACTTGTGTGTTCTCGTAACGAGTCAGTTGACTCAGTTGCGGTTTGGCGTAAGTTTAGTTTCCCTTGTGCTTATCAAATAGTAGAATGACTTTATAGGACATCATCGACCTGCGATCGAAATCTAACCGTTGTGAAAACACAATTGAGCGTGTAACTTTGCAAATTAGTAGAATCGCCCCCCAGGAGTATACTTATGCAGAAATTGAGAGATCCATTCATAACTAGAAAACAAACTGCTGTTTGTAGAAACATTTTTTAACTTCCTCATTTTTGCCCAAACTTGACTCATTGGAGTGAGTCTATTAATAGAATGACAAAACTCTAACCAACATGCACGACGCTCCTGTCGTAGGATACGTTTTTTTCGGGCTTGCATATGTTTGAAACTTATAAAATTGTCTAGACAAGGATTTGATTTAAATAAGATGTATGCTTGCTTACAATCTTGTACAGCTCTAGTGCACTTCTCGTTCCACCAAGGGAGTCGAAGCTTCCTCCTAGATCTGCGAGAGTCGCAAGTGGTATTGTTTTTATTAAAACTGATTACTGACATCTGAACTGCTTGTAGAATTATTGAACAAAAATTATTATATGTATCAATATGACTCGAGTTATTATACTGAAAACTTTCCATCATGTCATTTACAATCTTTTTATAAATAGACCAATGAACTAATTTCAGATTACAATGAAGAGGAATATTTGAAACATTAGAAGGATCCACATCATTAGCAGTATCTATAACATATTTTGTAATGGTAGGCAAATGATAGCTGCCTATAGAATCCTGATAAACCTGCCATTCACAAGACAAAGCCAAGGAAGAAGAAACCATAGTTAAATCAAGTCCATTTGGTCTCCATAGATGAGACCCTACAGTAGTTGGCTGACCATCATTTAAGAGTATCAAGTCATTTTCATCCATGGAATTCATTATAGCTCTGCCACGAGAGTCGTCACTACAACAACCCCAAAAAGTGTGATGGGCATTAAAGTCCCCAGCAATTATCAATGGTTTAGGTATACTATTTATTAGTGAATAAAATTTGTTCTTTTCAAAAGTAGGACTGCAATTTCCAGGACTGTAAAAACTAACTACTGAAATGTATTTGTTATTAATTTTAATTTTAATTGCAATATTTTGAATAGAATCGTCAAAATATGTGTCTAATAATCTAAATTCAATGCCATTACGTATAAATATAGCAACACCATTGTGATCATTACCACAATCATTCCTAACTGTGGTATAGCCACGAATGTTGTATTGTATGTGTGGTTTTAACCATGTTTCTGAAACTAAAGCTAAATGTATGTCATTATTATAGAGAAACTGCTGAAACTGTAGTTTATTACTTAGCAAACTTTGTGCATTCCACTGAGCAATATTTAAAATTTTGTTAGTGAATTTTATATTATAATATTTTTACCTTTAATAGTCTCTCTAATAGCAGATGTTATAGTTTGTGTACAAATACTTTCATTTTGTGTTTTATTTAACTTAATCAAGTTAACAATAGATTCTGTCAACAAACTTAATGCTGTGCTATTAGACAACATCAAGTTTATAATATCTGTCGAATGTTCCGATTTGTTCAGTGATGGGAAATTAGCTTTATTAAATAAGTCCGAAAAAGGGGTTTTCGATGTATTTCTGCTTTCAGCAATCTTTCTTTTCTTAATGGGACATTGGCCAGATATGGATAAATGATTACCTTTGCAATGAACACATACAGCTTTTTCAGCAGGTACAGAGCACTCCTTGAAGGAATGACCCTCAGTACATACTGAGCATCTTTGCGAATTTTTACAAAATTTGGCTAAATGCCCAAAACGTAAGCAACGGAAACACTGCTTGACTGGTGGAATATAGGGCAGTACTGAAAGCCGCCACATCTTAATATGAACGTAATCTGGTAAAGATGTAGATGAAGCAAAAGTAATAACTACAGTTTGGGTAGGCTGTAGTTCAGATGAGCTACCTACTCTAACTTTTTTCATTATTCTTCTAACGCTTATAATTTTTTTTGAACTTGATATTGCCTTAAAAATTTTTTTGTTTGACATATCCGTAGGTACTGACGTGATAACTCCAGACAATTCTGTCGTTCCAGCCGGAATCGACGCTTTGATCGACTGTTCTTTCAGAAAAGTAACATTGTCCAAGAATGAATTGGCTAAATTCGGGCGATCGAAAACTACGCCGATTTTGTATCTGTTAATTTTTTTCAAGTACTTAATCCCTTTAACAAATCTAGTGAAGCATCCACTCAGGTACATCATATCTCTTTGGCCTATTGGTTGTTCTTCATTTGTGCTCTCGATAAATACAATAAAGTCATACCCAGCTACGGCATCCTCAGGGTACCTGCGACTGTAGTCTGTAACCCTATACGGGGCATACTTCTCTGTAGCCTTTTCTTCCGCAGTGCAGGAGTCGACGTAGTCAGACTCACTTGTCTCCGAAGATGAATCCGGAGGACCAGTAACAATTTCTCCACCAGGATCTTGTTTGGGTTTTTTTCTTTTCTTAGGCATCTTAAATCTTGTTTTATAAACTAAGTTAGTAGAATAAAAACAGGAAAATATGTACAAACTAAATTAAAATTAAAGTAAAATTACAAGAAGTAAAAAAAAGACCGCCTATTATTTCAAGGTTCCCGCGCTTTTTTTTCGGAGACCATAGACATTTTTTTTGTTTTGGTTCTTTTCGTCCCTCTTTGGGACAGGCAAAGGGAGCTGAGCCCATACAGCCAAGTCTGATTTAGTTTTCTTTTTCTTCCAATTCTTCTTTTTTTTTCTTTCTTGTCTTTCTATAATGTAATCAAGGCCGAAACCATGTCTTCTTTATTCAATGTCTTCAATATCCAATAGTCAGGCCGAAACCAAGTCTTATTTTTATCAATGTCTTCAATGACCAATAGTTAGGCGTAAGCCAAGTCTTCTTTTAATATATTCAAGTTCAGTACCTTTTGTTAGACCGGAGCCGAGTCTTCTTTCATGTTTTATTTAATATTATCTCAATATCTCAATATCATATAATTTTATGTCAAAAGTGTAGTAGTTGTCAAATTCAAATTTCATCAACAGTTGATACAATAAAATCGTAAAGTGGTAAAAAACAATCTTTTTTCGTCAAAAGTTGCTGAAGCGAGCGCGGAATATCTTCAGCATTTTCATAAATACCTAGCAGGCGATCAACTAAAATGATCCTTTGAAGAGCAAAATTAGGACAATCAAATACAATGTGATCCAATGTTTGTATAGCAGAATTACAATAATCACAATTTGGGGAAGACAGAATGCCAATTCTAAACAGATGTGCATTAAATCGACAGTGACCTAGCCGTAGACGACAAATCGTTGTATAAAACTTTCTGTTCCGATAGATATTTCCTCCTGTAAACCAAGGAGGAGAAATCTTTGTTTTAATTTCAGCTAGCCACTTTCCTTTGGTTTCAACTACATGCTGCCAGAAATTGTGAAATTCACGTGCCAGTTTTGATTTGAAATAAGTCAACGCATCTGAATTTGGAATGGGCTTATGCAAAATTGGACATTCCTGATGATGATTAACAATGAATTTAGCCAGGTAATCAACTTGTTCATTTCCAACTACCCCGATATGTGAAGGAGTCCAGAAAAGGACGATATCTTTGAACTTATGTAAATTATTGTATTTTTCTCTGATATTATAAATTATGTAACTTGTTTTTGCATTACAACTGGGATTTTCTAGTGCTCTCAATACACTCATACTATCAGTGATAATAATCCATTTATTTTCTTGCCTAGTCTCAATATACTCTAAAGCACTGAGTATTGCCATAGCCTCTGCTGTATACACAGTTGCTACTGAAGACAACCTATTTCCAAACCCACTTCGAGCCTGAACGTCATAAATAGCCATAGATACAGCATTATCATTTTTTGAGCCATCTGTGTACAATTGATTGTAACCATTCCATTCCTCAAGCATTCTGTAAACATCCTCTTTAAACTTCAAAGATTCATTAATTACTATTTTAAATGGACAATACTTTGATTCATAGGAATATAAATAACAAGGCCAAATGGAGCTAGAAAAATAATTTTGATTAGAACAATCTTTTAAAATTTCAGATAAACCTTGTACTAGAAAAGGGGGATTGATCCCATTAATAGCCTTCTTTAACTGCAATAGAAGAGGATGATCACTGATAGAAGAAATCTTAATGAAGAATTTTGTTCTGAGGTAATTGAATCTAATTATCAATGGAGGCAAACTACATTCGACTTGCATTGACACTATAGGTGTTGAACACATAGCTCCCAAAATAATACGTAAGCATCTATTTTGCACTTTGTCTAGTTTTTCTACTAGTTTTTGTACACCACTATAGCAAAAAAATGCATATTCGAAGTGACTTCTTACTAAGGACTTATATAAAATCAGTAATGTCCCTGGATCAGCACCCCAATAAGTGCCAGCGAGAGATTTCAAAATATTGCAAGCTTTTAATGCTCTGTTTGCTAAGTAATCAACATACACATTCCATTTAAAATTACTGAGAAAAGTAACACCTAAAAATTTTATGGAACTATCCACTAACATAAGGCTATTATTGTAATAAATTTTAATACTAGGAGAACCAACAACATTTTTGGAAAAGACAACAACCTTACTTTTCTCATAGCTGACCTCCAAACTGAGACTTTCAAAATAATGTCCCAATTTTTCCAAGCTAGCATTGAGTTTTGTTTCAATGCTGTTAAGGTTTTCTCCTGAACAATACACAACCAAATCATCAGCAAATTGTAAATTACAGACATCACTACCCAGCACATTATTTAATCTAGCAATATATAAAATAAATAATAGAGGACTTAATATTCCTCCTTGAGAAACTCCTCTATAAGAATACCTAGGTCCTATTAATTGATTATTGACTTTTACATACAATTTACGTTCATTTAAAAACTCAAAAATCCAACTTACTATTTTTTCAGGAACATTTAGTGAAAGGAGAATGGATGACAATGTACTTAAATTTACATTATTAAAAGCACCAACAATATCGAAGAAAACAGATCCCAACATTTTATGCTCGACAAGAGCACTGTGTATATCCAGAGATAAATGACTAAGACTTTCCCGAGCAGAACGACCACATCGAAAGCCAAATTGATTGTAAGGTAGTAGACTATTACTTTCAATGTAAAATATCAAACGTTGTTTTAGAAGCTGTTCAAATATTTTACCAACACACAAACTTAGAGTAATAGGACGATATGAGTCAGCGCTGTTAGGGTCTTTACCCTGTTTCAGGATAGGTATTAAACAATCTGTTTTCCATTCCTCAGGAATAATACAACAATGCCAAAGTGAATTCAAAATATTTAAAAATATAGACAAACTGTGTGAATTTAATAATTTTAACATTTTGTATGAGAGCCAATCTAAGCCACATGCCGAATCTCTTCTTGATCTTAAAGCAGATTTTAGCTCTTCAATAGAAAAAGTTTCCACCATGAAATTATTTGTGCAATTTTGTAAGTTATTGTGACTGACTGTGTAAAAATTCTGAACTGAATCAGGAGTATACTTATGCAGAAATTGAGAGATCCATTCATAACTAGAAAACAAACTGCTATTTGTAGAAACATTTTTTAACTTCCTCATTTTTGCCCAAACTTGACTCATTGGAGTGAGTCTATTAATAGAATGACAAAACTCTAACCAACATGCACGACGCTCCTGTCGTAGGATACGTTTTTTTCGGGCTTGCATATGTTTGAAACTTATAAAATTGTCTAGACAAGGATTTGATTTAAATAAGATGTATGCTTGCTTACAATCTTGTACAGCTCTAGTGCACTTCTCGTTCCACCAAGGGAGTCGAAGCTTCCTCCTAGATCTGCGAGAGTCGCAAGTGGTATTGTTTTTATTAAAACTGATTACTGACATCTGAACTGCTTGTAGAATTATTGAACAAAAATTATTATATGTATCAATATGACTCGAGTTATTATACTGAAAACTTTCCATCATGTCATTTACAATCTTTTTATAAATAGACCAATCAACTAATTTCAGATTACAATGAAGAGGAATATTTGAAACATTAGAAGGATCCACATCATTAGCAGTATCTATAACATATTTTGTAATGGTAGGCAAATGATAGCTGCCTATAGAATCCTGATAAACCTGCCATTCACAAGACAAAGCCAAGGAAGAAGAAACCATAGTTAAATCAAGACCATTTGGTCTCCATAGATGAGACCCTACAGTAGTTGGCTGACCATCATTTAAGAGTATCAAGTCATTTTCATCCATGGAATTCATTATAGCTCTGCCACGAGAGTCGTCACTACAACAACCCCAAAAAGTGTGATGGGCATTAAAGTCCCCAGCAATTATCAATGGTTTAGGTATACTATTTATTAGTGAATCAAATTTGTTCTTTTCAAAAGTAGGACTGCAATTTCCAGGACTGTAAAAACTAACTACTGAAATGTATTTGTTATTAATTTTAATTTTAATTGCAATATTTTGAATAGAATCGTCAAAATATGTGTCTAATAATCTAAATTCAATGCCATTACGTATAAATATAGCAACACCATTGTGATCATTACCACAATCATTCCTAACTGTGGTATAGCCACGAATGTTGTATTGTATGTGTGGTTTTAACCATGTTTCTGAAACTAAAGCTAAATGTATGTCATTATTATAGAGAAACTGCTGAAACTGTAGTTTATTACTTAGCAAACTTTGTGCATTCCACTGAGCAATATTTAAAATTTTGTTAGTGAATTTTATATTATAATATTTTTACCTTTAATAGTCTCTCTAATAGCAGATGTTATAGTTTGTGTACAAATACTTTCATTTTGTGTTTTATTTAACTTAATCAAGTTAACAATAGATTCTGTCAACAAACTTAATGCTGTGCTATTAGACAACATCAAGTTTATAATATCTGTCGAATGTTCCGATTTGTTCAGTGATGGGAAATTAGCTTTATTAAATAAGTCCGAAAAGGGGGTTTTCGATGTATTTCTGCTTTCAGCAATCTTTCTTTTCTTAATGGGACATTGGCCAGATATGGATAAATGATTACCTTTGCAATGAACACATACAGCTTTTTCAGCAGGTACAGAGCACTCCTTGAAGGAATGACCCTCAGTACATACTGAGCATCTTTGCGAATTTTTACAAAATTTGGCTAAATGCCCAAAACGTAAGCAACGGAAACACTGCTTGACTGGTGGAATATAGGGCAGTACTGAAAGCCGCCACATCTTAATATGAACGTAATCTGGTAAAGATGTAGATGAAGCAAAAGTAATAACTACAGTTTGGGTAGGCTGTAGTTCAGATGAGCTACCTACTCTAACTTTTTTCATTATTCTTCTAACGCTTATAATTTTTTTTGAATTTGATATTGCCTTAAAAATTTTTTTGTTTGACATATCCGTAGGTACTGACGTGATAACTCCAGACAATTCTGTCGTTCCAGCCGGAATCGACGCTTTGATCGACTGTTCTTTCAGAAAAGTAACATTGTCCAAGAATGAATTGGCTAAATTCGGGCGATCGAAAACTACGCCGATTTTGTATCTGTTAATTTTTTTCAAGTACTTAATCCCTTTAACAAATCTAGTGAAGCATCCACTCAGGTACATCATATCTCTTTGGCCTATTGGTTGTTCTTCATTTGTGCTCTCGATAAATACAATAAAGTCATACCCAGCTACGGCATCCTCAGGGTACCTGCGACTGTAGTCTGTAACCCTATACGGGGCATACTTCTCTGTAGCCTTTTCTTCCGCAGTGCAGGAGTCGACGTAGTCAGACTCACTTGTCTCCGAAGATGAATCCGGAGGACCAGTAACAATTTCTCCACCAGGATCTTGTTTGGGTTTTTTTCTTTTCTTAGGCATCTTAAATCTTGTTTTATAAACTAAGTTAATAGAATAAAAACAGGAAAATATGTACAAACTAAATTAAAATTAAAGTAAAATTACAAGAAGTAAAAAAAAGACCGCCTATTATTTCAAGGTTCCCGCGCTTTTTCGGAGACCATAGACATTTTTTTTTTTTTTGGTTCTTTTCGTCCCTCTTTGGGACAGGCAAAGGGAACTGAGCCCATACAGCCAAGTCTGATTTAGTTTTCTTTTTCTTCCAATTCTTCTTTTTTTTTCTTTCTTGTCTTTCTATAATATAATCAAGGCCGAAACCATGTCTTCTTTATTCAATGTCTTCAATATCCAATAGTCAGGCCGAAACCAAGTCTTATTTTTATCAATGTCTTCAATAACCAATAGTTAGGCGTAAGCCAAGTCTTCTTTTAATATATTCAAGTTCAGTACCTTTTGTTAGACCGGAGCCGAGTCTTCTTTCATGTTTTATTTAATATTATCTCAATATCTCAATATCATATAATTTTATGTCAAAAGTGTAGTAGTTGTCAAATTCAAATTTCATCAACAGTTGATACAATAAAATCGTAAATTGGTAAAAAACAATCTTTTTTCGTCAAAAGTTGCTGAAGCGAGCGCGGGATATCTTCAGCATTTTCATAAATACCTAGCAGGCGATCAACTAAAATGATCCTTTGAAGAGCAAAATTAGGACAATCAAATACAATGTGATCCAATGTTTGTATAGCAGAATTACAATAATCACAATTTGGGGAAGACAGAATGCCAATTCTAAACAGATGTGCATTAAATCGACAGTGACCTAGCCGTAGACGACAAATCGTTGTGTAAAACTTTCTGTTCCGATAGATATTTCCTCCTGTAAACCAAGGAGGAGAAATCTTTGTTTTAATTTCAGCTAGCCACTTTCCTTTGGTTTCAACTACATGCTGCCAGAAATTGTGAAATTCACGTGCCAGTTTTGATTTGAAATAAGTCAACGCATCTGAATTTGGAATGGGCTTATGCAAAATTGGACATTCCTGATGATGATTAACAATGAATTTAGCCAGGTAATCAACTTGTTCATTTCCAACTACCCCGATATGTGAAGGAGTCCAGAAAAGGACGATATCTTTGAACTTATGTAAATTATTGTATTTTTCTCTGATATTATAAATTATGTAACTTGTTTTTGCATTACAACTGGGATTTTCTAGTGCTCTCAATACACTCATACTATCAGTGATAATAATCCATTTATTTTCTTGCCTAGTCTCAATATACTCTAAAGCACTGAGTATTGCCATAGCCTCTGCTGTATACACAGTTGCTACTGAAGACAACCTATTTCCAAACCCACTTCGAGCCTGAACGTCATAAATAGCCATAGATACAGCATTATCATTTTTTGAGCCATCTGTGTACAATTGATTGTAACCATTCCATTCCTCAAGCATTCTGTAATCAATAGCGGACTCCCGGCCACCGTAGGCGCGAGCTTGCGGGTGGCGAGCAATGGGTAGCTCGCCGCCCGGTAAGGACCAAGCTCGGGTCGACGGCGCGCAGTGTTCCACGCGCGCCTCAAAGAGATGTCAGCAGCAGTGTAGGGGTCTACTAGGACCGATGCCTGCCGGGGTCGCGTGATTGTTCGAAGGAGATACCGTGACCCTGGCAAATGGGCAACTGATGGAACACGGGTGGGTTTTAGTCAGTAAAAGTCTGACACGCCCTCCCGCTCCGCCCAGAGCGGGAGAAGTCATTTGATGATTTCCCATCCTGAAAAAAAAAAAAAAAAAAAAAAAAAAAAGCATTCTGTAAACATCCTCTTTAAACTTCAAAGATTCATTAATTACTATTTTAAATGGACAATACTTTGATTCATAGGAATATAAATAACAAGGCCAAATGGAGCTAGAAAAATAATTTTGATTAGAACAATCTTTTAAAATTTCAGATAAACCTTGTACTAGAAAAGGGGGATTGATCCCATTAATAGCCTTCTTTAACTGCAATAGAAGAGGATGATCACTGATAGAAGAAATCTTAATGAAGAATTTTGTTCTGAGGTAATTGAATCTAATTATCAATGGAGGCAAACTACATTCGACTTGCATTGACACTATAGGTGTTGAACACATAGCTCCCAAAATAATACGTAAGCATCTATTTTGCACTTTGTCTAGTTTTTCTACTAGTTTTTGTACACCACTATAGCAAAAAAATGCATATTCGAAGTGACTTCTTACTAAGGACTTATATAAAATCAGTAATGTCCCTGGATCAGCACCCCAATAAGTGCCAGCGAGAGATTTCAAAATATTGCAAGCTTTTAATGCTCTGTTTGCTAAGTAATCAACATACACATTCCATTTAAAATTACTGAGAAAAGTAACACCTAAAAATTTTATGGAACTATCCACTAACATAAGGCTATTATTGTAATAAATTTTAATACTAGGAGAACCAACAACATTTTTGGAAAAGACAACAACCTTACTTTTCTCATAGCTGACCTCCAAACTGAGACTTTCAAAATAATGTCCCAATTTTTCCAAGCTAGCATTGAGTTTTGTTTCAATGCTGTTAAGGTTTTCTCCTGAACAATACACAACCAAATCATCAGCAAATTGTAAATTACAGACATCACTACCCAGCACATTATTTAATCTAGCAATATATAAAATAAATAATAGAGGACTTAATATTCCTCCTTGAGAAACTCCTCTATAAGAATACCTAGGTCCTATTAATTGATTATTGACTTTTACATACAATTTACGTTCATTTAAAAACTCAAAAATCCAACTTACTATTTTTTCAGGAACATTTAGTGAAAGGAGAATGGATGACAATGTACTTAAATTTACATTATTAAAAGCACCAACAATATCGAAGAAAACAGATCCCAACATTTTATGCTCGACAAGAGCACTGTGTATATCCAGAGATAAATGACTAAGACTTTCCCGAGCAGAACGACCACATCGAAAGCCAAATTGATTGTAAGGTAGTAGACTATTACTTTCAATGTAAAATATCAAACGTTGTTTTAGAAGCTGTTCAAATATTTTACCAACACACAAACTTAGAGTAATAGGACGATATGAGTCAGCGCTGTTAGGGTCTTTACCCTGTTTCAGGATAGGTATTAAACAATCTGTTTTCCATTCCTCAGGAATAATACAACAATGCCAAAGTGAATTCAAAATATTTAAAAATATAGACAAACTGTGTGAATTTAATAATTTTAACATTTTGTATGAGAGCCAATCTAAGCCACATGCCGAATCTCTTCTTGATCTTAAAGCAGATTTTAGCTCTTCAATAGAAAAAGTTTCCACCATGAAATTATTTGTGCAATTTTGTAAGTTATTGTGACTGACTGTGTAAAAATTCTGAACTGAATCAGGAGTATACTTATGCAGAAATTGAGAGATCCATTCATAACTAGAAAACAAACTGCTATTTGTAGAAACATTTTTTAACTTCCTCATTTTTGCCCAAACTTGACTCATTGGAGTGAGTCTATTAATAGAATGACAAAACTCTAACCAACATGCACGACGCTCCTGTCGTAGGATACGTTTTTTTCGGGCTTGCATATGTTTGAAACTTATAAAATTGTCTAGACAAGGATTTGATTTAAATAAGATGTATGCTTGCTTACAATCTTGTACAGCTCTAGTGCACTTCTCGTTCCACCAAGGGAGTCGAAGCTTCCTCCTAGATCTGCGAGAGTCGCAAGTGGTATTGTTTTTATTAAAACTGATTACTGACATCTGAACTGCTTGTAGAATTATTGAACAAAAATTATTATATGTATCAATATGACTCGAGTTATTATACTGAAAACTTTCCATCATGTCATTTACAATCTTTTTATAAATAGACCAATCAACTAATTTCAGATTACAATGAAGAGGAATATTTGAAACATTAGAAGGATCCACATCATTAGCAGTATCTATAACATATTTTGTAATGGTAGGCAAATGATAGCTGCCTATAGAATCCTGATAAACCTGCCATTCACAAGACAAAGCCAAGGAAGAAGAAACCATAGTTAAATCAAGACCATTTGGTCTCCATAGATGAGACCCTACAGTAGTTGGCTGACCATCATTTAAGAGTATCAAGTCATTTTCATCCATGGAATTCATTATAGCTCTGCCACGAGAGTCGTCACTACAACAACCCCAAAAAGTGTGATGGGCATTAAAGTCCCCAGCAATTATCAATGGTTTAGGTATACTATTTATTAGTGAATCAAATTTGTTCTTTTCAAAAGTAGGACTGCAATTTCCAGGACTGTAAAAACTAACTACTGAAATGTATTTGTTATTAATTTTAATTTTAATTGCAATATTTTGAATAGAATCGTCAAAATATGTGTCTAATAATCTAAATTCAATGCCATTACGTATAAATATAGCAACACCATTGTGATCATTACCACAATCATTCCTAACTGTGGTATAGCCACGAATGTTGTATTGTATGTGTGGTTTTAACCATGTTTCTGAAACTAAAGCTAAATGTATGTCATTATTATAGAGAAACTGCTGAAACTGTAGTTTATTACTTAGCAAACTTTGTGCATTCCACTGAGCAATATTTAAAATTTTGTTAGTGAATTTTATATTATAATATTTTTACCTTTAATAGTCTCTCTAATAGCAGATGTTATAGTTTGTGTACAAATACTTTCATTTTGTGTTTTATTTAACTTAATCAAGTTAACAATAGATTCTGTCAACAAACTTAATGCTGTGCTATTAGACAACATCAAGTTTATAATATCTGTCGAATGTTCCGATTTGTTCAGTGATGGGAAATTAGCTTTATTAAATAAGTCCGAAAAGGGGGTTTTCGATGTATTTCTGCTTTCAGCAATCTTTCTTTTCTTAATGGGACATTGGCCAGATATGGATAAATGATTACCTTTGCAATGAACACATACAGCTTTTTCAGCAGGTACAGAGCACTCCTTGAAGGAATGACCCTCAGTACATACTGAGCATCTTTGCGAATTTTTACAAAATTTGGCTAAATGCCCAAAACGTAAGCAACGGAAACACTGCTTGACTGGTGGAATATAGGGCAGTACTGAAAGCCGCCACATCTTAATATGAACGTAATCTGGTAAAGATGTAGATGAAGCAAAAGTAATAACTACAGTTTGGGTAGGCTGTAGTTCAGATGAGCTACCTACTCTAACTTTTTTCATTATTCTTCTAACGCTTATAATTTTTTTTGAACTTGATATTGCCTTAAAAATTTTTTTGTTTGACATATCCGTAGGTACTGACGTGATAACTCCAGACAATTCTGTCGTTCCAGCCGGAATCGACGCTTTGATCGACTGTTCTTTCAGAAAAGTAACATTGTCCAAGAATGAATTGGCTAAATTCGGGCGATCGAAAACTACGCCGATTTTGTATCTGTTAATTTTTTTCAAGTACTTAATCCCTTTAACAAATCTAGTGAAGCATCCACTCAGGTACATCATATCTCTTTGGCCTATTGGTTGTTCTTCATTTGTGCTCTCGATAAATACAATAAAGTCATACCCAGCTACGGCATCCTCAGGGTACCTGCGACTGTAGTCTGTAACCCTATACGGGGCATACTTCTCTGTAGCCTTTTCTTCCGCAGTGCAGGAGTCGACGTAGTCAGACTCACTTGTCTCCGAAGATGAATCCGGAGGACCAGTAACAATTTCTCCACCAGGATCTTGTTTGGGTTTTTTTCTTTTCTTAGGCATCTTAAATCTTGTTTTATAAACTAAGTTAATAGAATAAAAACAGGAAAATATGTACAAACTAAATTAAAATTAAAGTAAAATTACAAGAAGTAAAAAAAAGACCGCCTATTATTTCAAGGTTCCCGCGCTTTTTCGGAGACCATAGACATTTTTTTTTTTTTTGGTTCTTTTCGTCCCTCTTTGGGACAGGCAAAGGGAACTGAGCCCATACAGCCAAGTCTGATTTAGTTTTCTTTTTCTTCCAATTCTTCTTTTTTTTTCTTTCTTGTCTTTCTATAATATAATCAAGGCCGAAACCATGTCTTCTTTATTCAATGTCTTCAATATCCAATAGTCAGGCCGAAACCAAGTCTTATTTTTATCAATGTCTTCAATAACCAATAGTTAGGCGTAAGCCAAGTCTTCTTTTAATATATTCAAGTTCAGTACCTTTTGTTAGACCGGAGCCGAGTCTTCTTTCATGTTTTATTTAATATTATCTCAATATCTCAATATCATATAATTTTATGTCAAAAGTGTAGTAGTTGTCAAATTCAAATTTCATCAACAGTTGATACGATTGTCATTTTGGCGTTTGTGGCGAGTACATGTTGTTTTGGTGCTCACACTGATTTTTGGCTCTTTCTCTGCTTTTTTTGGTGGTTTTTGGGTGTATATTACGTGTTTGTGCTTGTCCTGTGTTTGTTTTTGTTTGTGTACGTGACCTTACATTTGGTAAGTTTTTATTCTATTTTATATTATACTGGCCTATGCTGACTGACAATGGCGGATGACGAGCGGCCTCCTGGCCGCCCGCCGGACCCCGCACTCCCTGCTCAGCTACAATCCCAAGATTTTTCACATGTGCCTATTCTGACGGCTCCACTGTCTCAATTTGAGTCAATGGAAGTTGAAGTAGCTTCTCAAAAGAGGAAACTCAGTATTAATCACAATCTACCCAACAACACTACGAATCTCACAGACGAAAATGCTACAGCGACTAAACGCGACCGGCTCACGGCTCCGTCATTGATCTCACGCACCAAGTACTCGCATTTAGATAGTCATCCATTTTTAGTCTACGCATCTCTTTTCGAATCCGATCCAACCTCTGGCACTACCCTCCATCCTATAAAATTCGGTCAATTATTACAGAAACTGAATGTTGTGAATATTGTAGATGGGGGTATAAAGAGAATAGGAAGAAACAGGGTATCAGTAGAGTTCAAGGGCCCGGAAGATGCCAATGCATTTATTGACAATGAGTCAATCAAACAAAAAGGCTTCACATTAATGATACCCACATTCAACATCACCAGGATGGGTGTTGTGAGGGGCGTCCCTACTGATTGGACCGACATTGAAGTCTTGGATGCCCTGAAGTCCCCACTTGGCAAGGTGTTGAAGGTGAGGAGATTGAACCGCAGAGTTACCAATGATGGGAAATCGGAATGGATTGCTACATCGAGCATAGTAATCACATTTGATGGGCAGAGCCTCCCGGATCGAGTTTTTTGCTTTTTCAATTCCCTACCAGTGGAGATCTATAATTTTCCCACCGTACAGTGCTTCGGGTGCTGCAAATACGGACACACAAGGACTCAATGCAGGTCAAAGCCACGGTGTTACCGCTGTGGTGGTGACCACTTTGGGGACGGGTGTTCCATTGAAGAGCCTAAGTGCTTTTATTGTACGGGTGCCCACCCTGCGAACAGTCGTCAATGCCCGGAATACCTGCGTCAGCGGAACATCAAGTCCACCATGGCTAAGGATAATGTATCTTATTCTGAAGCAGCCAAACGTCACGCCCCCTCCTACCGATCTTTCGCAGACATTACGGCATCAGCCCCTCCTGCACTGACTGTCCACCAGACTCTTAACCATGATCCCCGTCCCCCTCGTCTCCCAATTCCTAATTATACCTCCCACTCCCAACCCCCTACTCCTTCCTCCAGCAAAAAATTTGTTACTACCCGTCCAAAGACCCACACACCTACCCATCTTGGTTATGACCGTAGGGCCCATCAGGATATTATTAACAGTTATTCTTTCCCCCCCTCTCCTAATGGTTGTGCTCTGATGGACCACCCTCCCACTCATAATGAGAATGAAGAGACTATCAACACTATTATTACTTTGCTTTCCACCTTACTTTCAAATTACTCATTACCAGACCACGTAGCCAATAACATAGTCAATAAAATTAAAAACCGTAACATTCCATCTCATGCAGTGGAACACCAGAAGCGCACTACCCAAAAAACATGAAATCTGCCACCTTATTAATTTGTATAAACCTGCAATTTTTGCAATCTCAGAATCGTGGTTAACTCCACGACTCCATTTTAATTTCCCTGGCTATAGCACTCTCCGAGATGACCGCTCTGACGGTTATGGCGGGGCTGCTATGCTAGTGAACAATCTTCTTTCTTCCTCCCCTCTATCCCTTCCTCCCCATGGAGATGAGATTAATGCTGTAGGTATTAATATCCTTGGCATTAATTTTATATCTGTCTATATTCCCACCCCTAATCCCTCCTGCTTTCAATACATTCATAACATATGTTCCTCACTGAATCCTGTTATAATTTTGGGAGATTTTAATTGCCATCATTCCCTGTGGGGCTCTGACCATTCAGACCCCCCTGGTTTTGAGTTGGTTGATCTGTTGGAAGACCTGGGTTTATGTGTTGTCAACGATGGTTCCGTCACTCGCCTGCCTAGACCTGGACAGAGTAGAAGCTGTGTAGACCTTACCCTATGTTCAGCTAGTTTGTCCGCCCAGTTGGAGTGGAAGCGACTAAACCTCACGTACGGTAGTGACCACTACCCAATATGCACTACTCTGTTCAACAGGTCCATACCACATAGGGACAACCCTCCTCTTTTAAAATATAGGCTTACTGGCGCGGATTGGGAATTATACACTCAAACTCTTGAGGATATAATTTCCACTTTGCCCCAGGTTTCCCCAGCCAACTTGGAGGACTGTATATTGAAGTTTTCCGGTGCAATTTCTTCTGCCGCGGATGACAGCATTCCGCTTAAAAATTCAGCCTCCGGAAAATTATCATCTCCCCCTTGGTGGGATCGGGAATGTACCAGCATGGTTAAATCCCGAAATGAAGCGGAACTAAACTATGCTCAAAATATGTCTACTGAAAACCTAATTGAGTACAACCGGATTGGTGCGAGATCCAAGCGTCTTCTTAAAAAAAAAAAATATGAAGGGTGGAAGAAATTCTGCTCATCACTTTCCCCTTCAACCCCTTCCTCTCTTGTTTGGCAAAATTTCAAACGATTTAAACGTGGCTGCTCCGTCCGAAACTCCTCATCTATGCCTAGTGACATTGCAGAACCTTTCCTTATGAAACTTGCTCCCCCTTCCGCTCCTTTTTTGGGAGAATGCCCCTCACCTTCTGCGGGGGTGGAAATTTCCAATGACCCCTTAGACGCTCCGTTCTCGTTAAGCGAACTGGATGCAGTCCTCAAATACGTTCACGATTCCGCCCCAGGCATAGATGGTCATCCATATTCGTTTTTTAAAAAATTGGGGTCCCGCAGTCGCCAATACCTTTTAACTATAATCAACGCATGTTTTACTCTCTCCCACATCCCTGACGCCTGGAAAACCCAACTAATAATTCCCATCCTAAAACCAGGGAAACCTCCTGATTGCCCTGAAAACTTTCGACCCATTGCTCTATCTCCTGTTATAGGTAAAATCCTGGAACACCTTCTAAAAAACAGGTTGGAGTGGTTAGTTGAAAGCCGAGGTCTTCTAGCAAAGACTCAATTTGGTTTCCGAAAGGGGGCTAGCACGATGGATAGCATTGGTACATTCATGACCGATGTCCGGATAGCCTTCAGCAAAAGTGAGTCAGTTCTAGCGGTCTTTCTTGACATCTCAGCAGCTTACGACAGTGTCCTTCTTTCCGTACTCAGAAGTAAATTACGCCAGCTGAGTATCCCGGTAAAGATACTTAACTGTATCTGTAACTTGTTGGCTGGACGGAGTATTAAACTCCATGTTCCAGGAGAATCATATGACCCCAGAACTGTTTGGCGTGGGTTACCCCAGGGTTCAGTACTAAGTCCTCTTTTATACAGTATTTACACCTCTGATCTTCACCAGTCCCTTAATAACGACTGCCAGATTTTACAATACGCAGATGACCTATGCTTATATATTCCTACCTCGTCTATGGAAATTGCTACGAAATCCATGCAAATATCCCTTAACTCCCTAAACCAGTGGTTAATCTCTCATGGTCTTACCTTGTCAGCTCCTAAAAGCTCCGTTGTAGTTTTCTCACGTAAACGATTAACTCCAAATGTCCACCTTGAAATTGAAGGATCCCCGATCAAAGTCGAGGATAATGTGAAATTCCTTGGGGTAATTTTGGACTGTAAATTATCTGGTGTCTTTCATCTCAATTATATAATCAATAAATGTGAGAAGAACCTTAATATGCTACGTGCTCTAGCGGGTGTTTGGTGGGGTGCTCATCCCTTTACTCTCAAACTCATATACAATGCTACAATAAGAAGTTTACTGGACTATGGGTCCTTCCTCCTGGAACCCTGTGGTAAGGTTGCATTGGCCAAGCTGGAAACCATTCAGTCGAAATCCCTCCGCATTGTATTAGGGTGTATGAGATCCACTCCTTCCAACGCACTGCAAGTTGAGAGTGGCGACCCCCCCCTTCTTCTCCGTAGACAATACCTGGCCGATAAATATATATACAAGGCATATCTTCTTAGTGATCACAGTGTTCTTTCTAAACTTTCCACTCTAGATAATTTATGTAGACAAAGCGATTACTGGAAGCATAAAGACCCTCCTTTGATCCTTAATTCATATAGGAATATCCGGAATGTGGAAGATAAAGCTCCCATTCCTCAGTGTAATAAATTCCCACTCTACACATGTCCGTATGAAATTCTAAATTTTGTTCCAAAGATCACTCATATCGGAATCAATAAGGATACCACCAATGCTAACGATCATTTTCTTTCGACTGTTAATAACAACTGGCCTGATCACTACAAGTTTTATACAGACGCTTCTAAATTGACCTCCGACGGTAAAACAGGCATTGCTGTATATAATTCCAACTCCCAGATATTCCTTCAGTTCCAGTGCCCTCCTGAGTCTTCGGTTTTTACCGGGGAGTGCATTGGAATTTTGGAGGCGTGTTTATTTATTTCCTCTCATTCAGGTATTTCAAAAGCAGTCATCTTTTCTGATTCTAGGAGTGCTCTGGAGGCAATAGTTAAAAATTCATTTAAAGATAACCTACGTAGCCCAATTATAATTGAAATCAAAACTGTCTTACATACTTGTTATAAAAAAAACATTGAGATAATATTGGTATGGATTCCTAGTCACATGAATATTAAGGGCAATGAGCTGGTAGATATTGCTGCTAAGAATGCGATCAGCAGCAATCTGGCAGATAAAAAACATTATGCTGTTCAGGTCTATGACCTGATTCACAAGGCCAAAGTTGATCTTTTTAAATCCTGGCATGACCATTGGTCTCAATCCTCCAAGTCAAAAGCTAGCTTGTTTGCATCTATTCAACCAACCATTCCCCCCAAGCCTTGGTTTTATAAGTACAAAGAAACATCCAAAACCGTCACATCCGTTATATGCAGAATCCGTATTGGCCACTGCTGTACCCCAGTTTTTCTCCATAAAATTAGGGTTCGCGACAGTTCTTTGTGTGAGTGTGGTCTAGATGATGGTACGTTAGATCACATATTTTTAAATTGCCCTTTGAATAATGTTTCCTCTTTTGACAAAGTTATTACAAAATTGAACATCCAAAAACCCATTAATGTCCGTCACCTCCTCTCATTTTTCCCTAATCCCCAAATTATACGTGCTTTTATTAAATTTATTTCCAATAACAATATTAAACTCTAAAATTCAGACATTTATAAGTTATTAAATATATTGTTTATACTCGACTTATATATATTTTAAGCTACTAACTAATACTAACTCCTATGTTTTGTGTTTGTTTCAGGGCTAAAAAGAATTGCCACAAAAAGTTTAAGTTCATACTCTCTCTCTGTAAAATATTAATTAATTAATTATAATACCCATGTATAGCCACTACGCGACACTGGCAGAAATTGCCGTAGTCTTCGGCAAATTGCCATAAAAAAAAAAAAAAAAAAAAAAAACAGTTGATACAATAAAATCGTAAATTGGTAAAAAACAATCTTTTTTCGTCAAAAGTTGCTGAAGCGAGCGCGGGATATCTTCAGCATTTTCATAAATACCTAGCAGGCGATCAACTAAAATGATCCTTTGAAGAGCAAAATTAGGACAATCAAATACAATGTGATCCAATGTTTGTATAGCAGAATTACAATAATCACAATTTGGGGAAGACAGAATGCCAATTCTAAACAGATGTGCATTAAATCGACAGTGACCTAGCCGTAGACGACAAATCGTTGTGTAAAACTTTCTGTTCCGATAGATATTTCCTCCTGTAAACCAAGGAGGAGAAATCTTTGTTTTAATTTCAGCTAGCCACTTTCCTTTGGTTTCAACTACATGCTGCCAGAAATTGTGAAATTCACGTGCCAGTTTTGATTTGAAATAAGTCAACGCATCTGAATTTGGAATGGGCTTATGCAAAATTGGACATTCCTGATGATGATTAACAATGAATTTAGCCAGGTAATCAACTTGTTCATTTCCAACTACCCCGATATGTGAAGGAGTCCAGAAAAGGACGATATCTTTGAACTTATGTAAATTATTGTATTTTTCTCTGATATTATAAATTATGTAACTTGTTTTTGCATTACAACTGGGATTTTCTAGTGCTCTCAATACACTCATACTATCAGTGATAATAATCCATTTATTTTCTTGCCTAGTCTCAATATACTCTAAAGCACTGAGTATTGCCATAGCCTCTGCTGTATACACAGTTGCTACTGAAGACAACCTATTTCCAAACCCACTTCGAGCCTGAACGTCATAAATAGCCATAGATACAGCATTATCATTTTTTGAGCCATCTGTGTACAATTGATTGTAACCATTCCATTCCTCAAGCATTCTGTAAACATCCTCTTTAAACTTCAAAGATTCATTAATTACTATTTTAAATGGACAATACTTTGATTCATAGGAATATAAATAACAAGGCCAAATGGAGCTAGAAAAATAATTTTGATTAGAACAATCTTTTAAAATTTCAGATAAACCTTGTACTAGAAAAGGGGGATTGATCCCATTAATAGCCTTCTTTAACTGCAATAGAAGAGGATGATCACTGATAGAAGAAATCTTAATGAAGAATTTTGTTCTGAGGTAATTGAATCTAATTATCAATGGAGGCAAACTACATTCGACTTGCATTGACACTATAGG
Organism: Aporophyla lueneburgensis; assembly: GCA_932294355.1. Lineage (NCBI taxonomy): Eukaryota > Metazoa > Arthropoda > Insecta > Lepidoptera > Noctuidae > Aporophyla > Aporophyla lueneburgensis. The sequence continues at coordinate 16,639,327 of OW028747.1, forward strand.
TGTTGAACACATAGCTCCCAAAATAATACGTAAGCATCTATTTTGCACTTTGTCTAGTTTTTCTACTAGTTTTTGTACACCACTATAGCAAAAAAATGCATATTCGAAGTGACTTCTTACTAAGGACTTATATAAAATCAGTAATGTCCCTGGATCAGCACCCCAATAAGTGCCAGCGAGAGATTTCAAAATATTGCAAGCTTTTAATGCTCTGTTTGCTAAGTAATCAACATACACATTCCATTTAAAATTACTGAGAAAAGTAACACCTAAAAATTTTATGGAACTATCCACTAACATAAGGCTATTATTGTAATAAATTTTAATACTAGGAGAACCAACAACATTTTTGGAAAAGACAACAACCTTACTTTTCTCATAGCTGACCTCCAAACTGAGACTTTCAAAATAATGTCCCAATTTTTCCAAGCTAGCATTGAGTTTTGTTTCAATGCTGTTAAGGTTTTCTCCTGAACAATACACAACCAAATCATCAGCAAATTGTAAATTACAGACATCACTACCCAGCACATTATTTAATCTAGCAATATATAAAATAAATAATAGAGGACTTAATATTCCTCCTTGAGAAACTCCTCTATAAGAATACCTAGGTCCTATTAATTGATTATTGACTTTTACATACAATTTACGTTCATTTAAAAACTCAAAAATCCAACTTACTATTTTTTCAGGAACATTTAGTGAAAGGAGAATGGATGACAATGTACTTAAATTTACATTATTAAAAGCACCAACAATATCGAAGAAAACAGATCCCAACATTTTATGCTCGACAAGAGCACTGTGTATATCCAGAGATAAATGACTAAGACTTTCCCGAGCAGAACGACCACATCGAAAGCCAAATTGATTGTAAGGTAGTAGACTATTACTTTCAATGTAAAATATCAAACGTTGTTTTAGAAGCTGTTCAAATATTTTACCAACACACGAACTTAGAGTAATAGGACGATATGAGTCAGCGCTGTTAGGGTCTTTACCCTGTTTCAGGATAGGTATTAAACAATCTGTTTTCCATTCCTCAGGAATAATAGAACAATGCCAAAGTGAATTCAAAATATTTAAAAATATAGACAAACTGTGTGAATTTAATAATTTTAACATTTTGTATGAGAGCCAATCTAAGCCACATGCCGAATCTCTTCTTGATCTTAAAGCAGATTTTAGCTCTTCAATAGAAAAAGTTTCCACCATGAAATTATTTGTGCAATTTTGTAAGTTATTGTGACTGATTGTGTAAAAATTCTGAACTGAATCAGGGGGCCGATTCTACTAACAAATTTGTGCAAAAATCGCAATAGCACCGCGACTGGATCACGACTTTTAAGGGTTTTCTCATTCTGCTAATGAACAACGATCCAACTGCGGCTACGTTTCCCAAAATAATACGTAAGCATCTATTTTGCACTTTGTCTAGTTTTTCTACTAGTTTTTGTACACCACTATAGCAAAAAAATGCATATTCGAAGTGACTTCTTACTAAGGACTTATATAAAATCAGTAATGTCCCTGGATCAGCACCCCAATAAGTGCCAGCGAGAGATTTCAAAATATTGCAAGCTTTTAATGCTCTGTTTGCTAAGTAATCAACATACACATTCCATTTAAAATTACTGAGAAAAGTAACACCTAAAAATTTTATGGAACTATCCACTAACATAAGGCTATTATTGTAATAAATTTTAATACTAGGAGAACCAACAACATTTTTGGAAAAGACAACAACCTTACTTTTCTCATAGCTGACCTCCAAACTGAGACTTTCAAAATAATGTCCCAATTTTTCCAAGCTAGCATTGAGTTTTGTTTCAATGCTGTTAAGGTTTTCTCCTGAACAATACACAACCAAATCATCAGCAAATTGTAAATTACAGACATCACTACCCAGCACATTATTTAATCTAGCAATATATAAAATAAATAATAGAGGACTTAATATTCCTCCTTGAGAAACTCCTCTATAAGAATACCTAGGTCCTATTAATTGATTATTGACTTTTACATACAATTTACGTTCATTTAAAAACTCAAAAATCCAACTTACTATTTTTTCAGGAACATTTAGTGAAAGGAGAATGGATGACAATGTACTTAAATTTACATTATTAAAAGCACCAACAATATCGAAGAAAACAGATCCCAACATTTTATGCTCGACAAGAGCACTGTGTATATCCAGAGATAAATGACTAAGACTTTCCCGAGCAGAACGACCACATCGAAAGCCAAATTGATTGTAAGGTAGTAGACTATTACTTTCAATGTAAAATATCAAACGTTGTTTTAGAAGCTGTTCAAATATTTTACCAACACACGAACTTAGAGTAATAGGACGATATGAGTCAGCGCTGTTAGGGTCTTTACCCTGTTTCAGGATAGGTATTAAACAATCTGTTTTCCATTCCTCAGGAATAATAGAACAATGCCAAAGTGAATTCAAAATATTTAAAAATATAGACAAACTGTGTGAATTTAATAATTTTAACATTTTGTATGAGAGCCAATCTAAGCCACATGCCGAATCTCTTCTTGATCTTAAAGCAGATTTTAGCTCTTCAATAGAAAAAGTTTCCACCATGAAATTATTTGTGCAATTTTGTAAGTTATTGTGACTGATTGTGTAAAAATTCTGAACTGAATCAGGGGGCCGATTCTACTAACAAATTTGTGCAAAAATCGCAATAGCACCGCGACTGGATCACGACTTTTAAGGGTTTTCTCATTCTGCTAATGAACAACGATCCAACTGCGGCTACGTTTTAGTGGACGCCAACGATCGATCGAAACAATGTAAAAATCTATTCTGCTAACAAAGTCGTACATGAGCGTGACGTTTAGTCACATTCTGCTATTATTTTGACACTCGCTATAATCGAATCAAAGCTGAAATTCGGCATTTCATCTGTCAAAATTTGCGGTTGAACATAAGTCAGTAAAATGCAACTTTTATCGCATCGATCTAGGACTGCTTTAGTTTTATTTCCTAAAAATATAATGTTTATACAGATTTCGTTGAACTTGCCCATGTGGGTGACGTTGGAAAGGTAAGAGGAAGAAATTTTGCGTCAAGAGTATGCAGTAATGCTTTGGCCCTTACGGATCGTCAGTGCGTTACGACATACCAATTCTCCAGAGACCTCTTATGAGCTTTGATTGACGAGATCAGTGACCACACATGCTTCGTTTTTACGGTATTGATGACGGAAAAGGTAACATAGTTACAGTGTGTTACTACGTGAAACTCTATTGACTCAATCTTGGACCGCAACTTGCACCGGCTTTTTATGTGCCGCAATGTATATGCAGTGTCAAAACTTTTAATTTCTTGAGTTTTAGTAATAAACTAGCTACTGTCCACAACTTCATCAGCGTCTAATTTTGCTCCTCTGAACCTTCCCGTCGCACCGCATTGCCTGTCAGTTTTCGTCCATTTTTTGTTGCTGCTCCGCTCCTTTTGATTGTAGCGTAATGTTATATAGCCTATAGCCTTCCTCAATAAATAGGCTACCCAATACAAAAAGAATTGTTCGATTCGGATCAGTTGTTCCTGAGATTACTGCGTTTAACCAAATAAACCAACTCTACAGCTTTATAATATTATATAGTATAGATATAATGGAATATTTGGTAGTTAAAACAACACAAATTTACAGACTGCCCTTGTAACATATTACGCCTATGTCTATGCATGGCTTAGTTACGGCATAATAATTTGGGGAAACAGTAGGTACAGATGCACCAACATTAGCAAACATTTAAGTGATAAATCCCTGAAATGCAGTTAGAATGCCCAAAGCATGTTTTTAATTTAATTTGATTTTAGAATAAGTTAGATTATAAGTCCTACTCCTACTACTATATTTCTTTTGATGTGCCCGACAGGGTCCCACAATTGTAACTAAATCCAATGTTTACCACCTAAGCATATACATTGTGAAATGCAATAAAGTATTGAGTATTGGAATGGTTCATGAAATCAAAAAACAAATAATGGAATAAAGCATTTTTATTACTATAAGTATATCAATTTTAACGTCAGACCACTTGAGAAGTAGATACTTAGTATTTCATCGAAAATAGTAGGGTCGTTTCACCACTCATGTTGATACCGTGTGCCAGATAGAAATACATAATATATTAATACTGCATGCTCAACATTATAAGTGCACAACAGTCAACAGAATGTCTGCCTACCAAAAAATTTACCGACCACGATCAACTCTTAAGTCAGAAATTGATTGTTGGGTGTACCTAAGTAATGTTTCTGAAAAAATATATATTTATGTTAGAAGTGGCTAACTTATATTATTATTTTTCTCATCGGTGTGCTGGTACCTACTGCAAAATAATGTTTTTTCCCCACTGAGTCAACAGGTATTGGTAGTATGTTTTTGTTTTTGCAGATTTCCATGGAATGTAAATATTCCTGTATCCAGATTTCCATATTGAATAAACAGTTTAAATTCTTCTTGCATCATCAATACACACTTTCCTCAAACTGCATCTAAATGGTTTTACTGAAGACAGGGAAACATTCATAAGTTATTTCAAATCTGGAACAGTCTCGGGCAACATGTTCACACATTGTGTTGAAATCTTACTGAACAGTTAACAGCACATTATTTTGCATTAAATGCTGTACCATCTTGAAGATTCTATTTTCATTATAATTCTACAAGTACACACATGAAAACAAATATCAATTTCGTGCAATTAGAAAGAAACGGATTAACTACTCCCTCTCACAGAGTCACAGAGAGGAGGCCTGTATCGCAGCAGGGGGAACATTATAAGCTGCTTATATAATATGTATGTTAAGAGGAATAAGAGTATTATTATAAATCAATTAAAACTCTGAACTTGAACTAAAGTAAATAGTGTTGCTGTCAGTTGACAGTTGACACTTCTTTTTTTTTTTTTTTTTGAATTTTATGACCTGGTAACTGGACCTTTAGGTCAAAGTTGACACTTCTCAATAAGCTATGTCAGGTAGTGATGCGATTCGATTTTGTTTAACTCGATACTCGAGTAACTAAAGGCTCGTGATCATTTTATTTATTTATTTTCTCACGCGTTGTCACTCGATGTATAGCTTGGCAAAAAAGTCTGGAAAAAATGAGGGCGCCTGCTTAGCAGGTATGGCCACCCTGTATACTAGGACTAAAAGTGATAAGATACTTACTGTTTTAATCCACAAACACGAGATCCCGGAAATTCTCATCAATCAAGATGTCAAGACTTGATAGGCACACAGTCTTTTACTTTCATTGTATTTAGTAGATTGCGCATTATTTCGCTGGAATAACCTTTTATCTAAGAGCGATTTTGCCATCATATTAACATAGTGAAAACTTATTTAGTTTAAAAATTAATTAAATTACACTCAGGGATTGCCGATTGAACCCAATACACAAGACATAACGTTCAGCAATCGCATTTGCGGTCACCACCTAGGGTATTCAAAACCATTCGATGGTTGGTATGCCTGTATCAAATTGGACATGAATAATGCTGAATGAATTCTGTTAATGCTGACAGTTTATAGTCGCCAAGGTGACTTACAGCTGCTTACTGTCGGAAACTAATCGGAAGTCACAGAGTACCTATAACATGTCGCATTCGAAAGGTACGGGTAATATGGAATAAACTTGAACAGTTGACTAATGAAGGCGTCAGGTATGTCTATGTGGGGTACATAACATTATCACTATTCACATGACAATGAAAATGAAATAACACGCTAAAATGTTAGATTTTATTTAAAAAGAAAAACGTGACATAACATCATTCTTGTATTCCTTTTCGGTGCTATGATAGATTTTTTCCATTAACACTGATGTGTCAGTTTTACATTTCTTATTTATGAAATCTAAATAGTGTAAAAATCTTTCTTACACATTTACGGTTCCCATTACAACCCATCTCCTCAAACTATAGGTAATATATTACGTAGAATAGGCACCTGAAAAATAATAAATATAAATTATACTTTTTTTACTGTGGTATGCGATAATGGCATGAACAAAAAAAAATACTTGCCTGTTTCGTTATAGTGTTGAACTTTTTGTCTAATTGCACACAGATCAAAATCGTCTAATTCTTTCTTCCGCCAACTGTTTTGGTGTTCTTCCAGGTGTAGAAAAAATCCTTAATTTTTTTCACCTTTATTAACAATTTCTCTAATTGTACTGTGAGATTTACCTTGAAAAAAACATAAAGACAATCATATTAATTCCATGTAGGTACATTTTTCAATTTCAAGTATCAAACATCAAGAGTTAACGTACACGCGATTTGTCAAACTAGAAAATAAAACCTCAATAATCTATTAGTAAATAAAATAATAAAATCGCTTGAAACTTATATAAAATTTAGTATGAGAAAGGAAAAACAATGACTGGTATTAAATAAAAGATAAATTTCTTGGATAAATACCTGTCGTGTCGGCAGTTCTTTCGTAAACATTGTCAATCGGAGACAAAATTTGTTCCGCTTCAGATTCCGCCAAATTTCTTACGAAAACTTTGTATATCACAGCTCACACCACTACTCCTTATTGTTTTATTCATTTTTTATATGTTCAAAAGCATTAATAATTGATAGTTAATTAGAAATAAGTAAAATACAATTATGAACATAACGCAATGACAGATTAGCTACTTGTTGATGATAAACAAAGCAGTGCTGCCACCAAAAAAATATTTTAGTTCCAATGGTTACCACGACAGACTCTTTTTTGCCAAGCTATAGTCGTGTTTAGATAAGTATCACGGAGTTTTCAACAACTACACCAGTTCATAATTCAATATTAATAATATCGTGTAACAAACTGTCAAAGTAATGTGATGTATTGAATCACGGATGTTTTAAATAAGAGTGATTATGCATTACATTGTTCTGTAAGTATTAGTCAGTTGATAACGTGTAATTCTCCCCAAACAGCAAGAGTCGATTGTAGCCCTAATATTGATTGGATGCCGCATTTTGAATTTTGCTATGATTATTTTCTTTTAAGTTATTATTTAATGTCTCGTTTTTAACTAACAAAGCTGCTAGAAACCTCCCTAAAGGGAGGTACCTACTTTAGATTCAACTTGAAATAAATTGAGAAAATCAGTGCCTGACGATTTATAACTAGTAGTAGTAACATCACTAGCCAAACTGACAAGCCACCAAAAACTTCAATCCATTTCACGAAGATTTTTAACCACTTTATGCGAGAGTAAGCGAACTTAAAAACGGGATTAAACACCGGACCGTCATTATTATTTTTTTTAAATCAAAACAGATTAGGTTACTACCTCTATCTGTAAATAGGTACATATGTACTAAAGAAAATCATAACATCGTTAAAAACGCTTCAATAAATGAATTTTTAAGTAAAATACGATTAACAGAAATACTCTTCGAGTCTTTAACTTAACCGAAGGGTTTGATTTCGTAGCTTTAGCTAGTTAGGGACGTAGAACGAAACGTTCTTCTGAATTTTTGTTATCTAGTAAGTTAAAATGTTGTATTATTGTAACAAAAAAATATCAGTACAAAACTATAATTATGGTCAAGATATCTTTTTATATTAGAAAATCCTTTATTGCCACTTATTCGTGTTTAGTGACATTTTTAGATTCAACTTTTTTCTTTGTGGTAATAATAAAACATACTATTTGGCATGTTGGTAACACAGGAAGCCCACTTGTGTGTTCTCGTAACGAGTCAGTTGACTCAGTTGCGGTTTGGCGTAAGTTTAGTTTCCCTTGTGCTTATCAAATAGTAGAATGACTTTATAGGACATCATCGACCTGCGATCGAAATCTAACCGTTGTGAAAACACAATTGAGCGTGTAACTTTGCAAATTAGTAGAATCGCCCCCCAGGAGTATACTTATGCAGAAATTGAGAGATCCATTCATAACTAGAAAACAAACTGCTGTTTGTAGAAACATTTTTTAACTTCCTCATTTTTGCCCAAACTTGACTCATTGGAGTGAGTCTATTAATAGAATGACAAAACTCTAACCAACATGCACGACGCTCCTGTCGTAGGATACGTTTTTTTCGGGCTTGCATATGTTTGAAACTTATAAAATTGTCTAGACAAGGATTTGATTTAAATAAGATGTATGCTTGCTTACAATCTTGTACAGCTCTAGTGCACTTCTCGTTCCACCAAGGGAGTCGAAGCTTCCTCCTAGATCTGCGAGAGTCGCAAGTGGTATTGTTTTTATTAAAACTGATTACTGACATCTGAACTGCTTGTAGAATTATTGAACAAAAATTATTATATGTATCAATATGACTCGAGTTATTATACTGAAAACTTTCCATCATGTCATTTACAATCTTTTTATAAATAGACCAATGAACTAATTTCAGATTACAATGAAGAGGAATATTTGAAACATTAGAAGGATCCACATCATTAGCAGTATCTATAACATATTTTGTAATGGTAGGCAAATGATAGCTGCCTATAGAATCCTGATAAACCTGCCATTCACAAGACAAAGCCAAGGAAGAAGAAACCATAGTTAAATCAAGTCCATTTGGTCTCCATAGATGAGACCCTACAGTAGTTGGCTGACCATCATTTAAGAGTATCAAGTCATTTTCATCCATGGAATTCATTATAGCTCTGCCACGAGAGTCGTCACTACAACAACCCCAAAAAGTGTGATGGGCATTAAAGTCCCCAGCAATTATCAATGGTTTAGGTATACTATTTATTAGTGAATAAAATTTGTTCTTTTCAAAAGTAGGACTGCAATTTCCAGGACTGTAAAAACTAACTACTGAAATGTATTTGTTATTAATTTTAATTTTAATTGCAATATTTTGAATAGAATCGTCAAAATATGTGTCTAATAATCTAAATTCAATGCCATTACGTATAAATATAGCAACACCATTGTGATCATTACCACAATCATTCCTAACTGTGGTATAGCCACGAATGTTGTATTGTATGTGTGGTTTTAACCATGTTTCTGAAACTAAAGCTAAATGTATGTCATTATTATAGAGAAACTGCTGAAACTGTAGTTTATTACTTAGCAAACTTTGTGCATTCCACTGAGCAATATTTAAAATTTTGTTAGTGAATTTTATATTATAATATTTTTACCTTTAATAGTCTCTCTAATAGCAGATGTTATAGTTTGTGTACAAATACTTTCATTTTGTGTTTTATTTAACTTAATCAAGTTAACAATAGATTCTGTCAACAAACTTAATGCTGTGCTATTAGACAACATCAAGTTTATAATATCTGTCGAATGTTCCGATTTGTTCAGTGATGGGAAATTAGCTTTATTAAATAAGTCCGAAAAAGGGGTTTTCGATGTATTTCTGCTTTCAGCAATCTTTCTTTTCTTAATGGGACATTGGCCAGATATGGATAAATGATTACCTTTGCAATGAACACATACAGCTTTTTCAGCAGGTACAGAGCACTCCTTGAAGGAATGACCCTCAGTACATACTGAGCATCTTTGCGAATTTTTACAAAATTTGGCTAAATGCCCAAAACGTAAGCAACGGAAACACTGCTTGACTGGTGGAATATAGGGCAGTACTGAAAGCCGCCACATCTTAATATGAACGTAATCTGGTAAAGATGTAGATGAAGCAAAAGTAATAACTACAGTTTGGGTAGGCTGTAGTTCAGATGAGCTACCTACTCTAACTTTTTTCATTATTCTTCTAACGCTTATAATTTTTTTTGAACTTGATATTGCCTTAAAAATTTTTTTGTTTGACATATCCGTAGGTACTGACGTGATAACTCCAGACAATTCTGTCGTTCCAGCCGGAATCGACGCTTTGATCGACTGTTCTTTCAGAAAAGTAACATTGTCCAAGAATGAATTGGCTAAATTCGGGCGATCGAAAACTACGCCGATTTTGTATCTGTTAATTTTTTTCAAGTACTTAATCCCTTTAACAAATCTAGTGAAGCATCCACTCAGGTACATCATATCTCTTTGGCCTATTGGTTGTTCTTCATTTGTGCTCTCGATAAATACAATAAAGTCATACCCAGCTACGGCATCCTCAGGGTACCTGCGACTGTAGTCTGTAACCCTATACGGGGCATACTTCTCTGTAGCCTTTTCTTCCGCAGTGCAGGAGTCGACGTAGTCAGACTCACTTGTCTCCGAAGATGAATCCGGAGGACCAGTAACAATTTCTCCACCAGGATCTTGTTTGGGTTTTTTTCTTTTCTTAGGCATCTTAAATCTTGTTTTATAAACTAAGTTAGTAGAATAAAAACAGGAAAATATGTACAAACTAAATTAAAATTAAAGTAAAATTACAAGAAGTAAAAAAAAGACCGCCTATTATTTCAAGGTTCCCGCGCTTTTTTTTCGGAGACCATAGACATTTTTTTTGTTTTGGTTCTTTTCGTCCCTCTTTGGGACAGGCAAAGGGAGCTGAGCCCATACAGCCAAGTCTGATTTAGTTTTCTTTTTCTTCCAATTCTTCTTTTTTTTTCTTTCTTGTCTTTCTATAATGTAATCAAGGCCGAAACCATGTCTTCTTTATTCAATGTCTTCAATATCCAATAGTCAGGCCGAAACCAAGTCTTATTTTTATCAATGTCTTCAATGACCAATAGTTAGGCGTAAGCCAAGTCTTCTTTTAATATATTCAAGTTCAGTACCTTTTGTTAGACCGGAGCCGAGTCTTCTTTCATGTTTTATTTAATATTATCTCAATATCTCAATATCATATAATTTTATGTCAAAAGTGTAGTAGTTGTCAAATTCAAATTTCATCAACAGTTGATACAATAAAATCGTAAAGTGGTAAAAAACAATCTTTTTTCGTCAAAAGTTGCTGAAGCGAGCGCGGAATATCTTCAGCATTTTCATAAATACCTAGCAGGCGATCAACTAAAATGATCCTTTGAAGAGCAAAATTAGGACAATCAAATACAATGTGATCCAATGTTTGTATAGCAGAATTACAATAATCACAATTTGGGGAAGACAGAATGCCAATTCTAAACAGATGTGCATTAAATCGACAGTGACCTAGCCGTAGACGACAAATCGTTGTATAAAACTTTCTGTTCCGATAGATATTTCCTCCTGTAAACCAAGGAGGAGAAATCTTTGTTTTAATTTCAGCTAGCCACTTTCCTTTGGTTTCAACTACATGCTGCCAGAAATTGTGAAATTCACGTGCCAGTTTTGATTTGAAATAAGTCAACGCATCTGAATTTGGAATGGGCTTATGCAAAATTGGACATTCCTGATGATGATTAACAATGAATTTAGCCAGGTAATCAACTTGTTCATTTCCAACTACCCCGATATGTGAAGGAGTCCAGAAAAGGACGATATCTTTGAACTTATGTAAATTATTGTATTTTTCTCTGATATTATAAATTATGTAACTTGTTTTTGCATTACAACTGGGATTTTCTAGTGCTCTCAATACACTCATACTATCAGTGATAATAATCCATTTATTTTCTTGCCTAGTCTCAATATACTCTAAAGCACTGAGTATTGCCATAGCCTCTGCTGTATACACAGTTGCTACTGAAGACAACCTATTTCCAAACCCACTTCGAGCCTGAACGTCATAAATAGCCATAGATACAGCATTATCATTTTTTGAGCCATCTGTGTACAATTGATTGTAACCATTCCATTCCTCAAGCATTCTGTAAACATCCTCTTTAAACTTCAAAGATTCATTAATTACTATTTTAAATGGACAATACTTTGATTCATAGGAATATAAATAACAAGGCCAAATGGAGCTAGAAAAATAATTTTGATTAGAACAATCTTTTAAAATTTCAGATAAACCTTGTACTAGAAAAGGGGGATTGATCCCATTAATAGCCTTCTTTAACTGCAATAGAAGAGGATGATCACTGATAGAAGAAATCTTAATGAAGAATTTTGTTCTGAGGTAATTGAATCTAATTATCAATGGAGGCAAACTACATTCGACTTGCATTGACACTATAGGTGTTGAACACATAGCTCCCAAAATAATACGTAAGCATCTATTTTGCACTTTGTCTAGTTTTTCTACTAGTTTTTGTACACCACTATAGCAAAAAAATGCATATTCGAAGTGACTTCTTACTAAGGACTTATATAAAATCAGTAATGTCCCTGGATCAGCACCCCAATAAGTGCCAGCGAGAGATTTCAAAATATTGCAAGCTTTTAATGCTCTGTTTGCTAAGTAATCAACATACACATTCCATTTAAAATTACTGAGAAAAGTAACACCTAAAAATTTTATGGAACTATCCACTAACATAAGGCTATTATTGTAATAAATTTTAATACTAGGAGAACCAACAACATTTTTGGAAAAGACAACAACCTTACTTTTCTCATAGCTGACCTCCAAACTGAGACTTTCAAAATAATGTCCCAATTTTTCCAAGCTAGCATTGAGTTTTGTTTCAATGCTGTTAAGGTTTTCTCCTGAACAATACACAACCAAATCATCAGCAAATTGTAAATTACAGACATCACTACCCAGCACATTATTTAATCTAGCAATATATAAAATAAATAATAGAGGACTTAATATTCCTCCTTGAGAAACTCCTCTATAAGAATACCTAGGTCCTATTAATTGATTATTGACTTTTACATACAATTTACGTTCATTTAAAAACTCAAAAATCCAACTTACTATTTTTTCAGGAACATTTAGTGAAAGGAGAATGGATGACAATGTACTTAAATTTACATTATTAAAAGCACCAACAATATCGAAGAAAACAGATCCCAACATTTTATGCTCGACAAGAGCACTGTGTATATCCAGAGATAAATGACTAAGACTTTCCCGAGCAGAACGACCACATCGAAAGCCAAATTGATTGTAAGGTAGTAGACTATTACTTTCAATGTAAAATATCAAACGTTGTTTTAGAAGCTGTTCAAATATTTTACCAACACACAAACTTAGAGTAATAGGACGATATGAGTCAGCGCTGTTAGGGTCTTTACCCTGTTTCAGGATAGGTATTAAACAATCTGTTTTCCATTCCTCAGGAATAATACAACAATGCCAAAGTGAATTCAAAATATTTAAAAATATAGACAAACTGTGTGAATTTAATAATTTTAACATTTTGTATGAGAGCCAATCTAAGCCACATGCCGAATCTCTTCTTGATCTTAAAGCAGATTTTAGCTCTTCAATAGAAAAAGTTTCCACCATGAAATTATTTGTGCAATTTTGTAAGTTATTGTGACTGACTGTGTAAAAATTCTGAACTGAATCAGGAGTATACTTATGCAGAAATTGAGAGATCCATTCATAACTAGAAAACAAACTGCTATTTGTAGAAACATTTTTTAACTTCCTCATTTTTGCCCAAACTTGACTCATTGGAGTGAGTCTATTAATAGAATGACAAAACTCTAACCAACATGCACGACGCTCCTGTCGTAGGATACGTTTTTTTCGGGCTTGCATATGTTTGAAACTTATAAAATTGTCTAGACAAGGATTTGATTTAAATAAGATGTATGCTTGCTTACAATCTTGTACAGCTCTAGTGCACTTCTCGTTCCACCAAGGGAGTCGAAGCTTCCTCCTAGATCTGCGAGAGTCGCAAGTGGTATTGTTTTTATTAAAACTGATTACTGACATCTGAACTGCTTGTAGAATTATTGAACAAAAATTATTATATGTATCAATATGACTCGAGTTATTATACTGAAAACTTTCCATCATGTCATTTACAATCTTTTTATAAATAGACCAATCAACTAATTTCAGATTACAATGAAGAGGAATATTTGAAACATTAGAAGGATCCACATCATTAGCAGTATCTATAACATATTTTGTAATGGTAGGCAAATGATAGCTGCCTATAGAATCCTGATAAACCTGCCATTCACAAGACAAAGCCAAGGAAGAAGAAACCATAGTTAAATCAAGACCATTTGGTCTCCATAGATGAGACCCTACAGTAGTTGGCTGACCATCATTTAAGAGTATCAAGTCATTTTCATCCATGGAATTCATTATAGCTCTGCCACGAGAGTCGTCACTACAACAACCCCAAAAAGTGTGATGGGCATTAAAGTCCCCAGCAATTATCAATGGTTTAGGTATACTATTTATTAGTGAATCAAATTTGTTCTTTTCAAAAGTAGGACTGCAATTTCCAGGACTGTAAAAACTAACTACTGAAATGTATTTGTTATTAATTTTAATTTTAATTGCAATATTTTGAATAGAATCGTCAAAATATGTGTCTAATAATCTAAATTCAATGCCATTACGTATAAATATAGCAACACCATTGTGATCATTACCACAATCATTCCTAACTGTGGTATAGCCACGAATGTTGTATTGTATGTGTGGTTTTAACCATGTTTCTGAAACTAAAGCTAAATGTATGTCATTATTATAGAGAAACTGCTGAAACTGTAGTTTATTACTTAGCAAACTTTGTGCATTCCACTGAGCAATATTTAAAATTTTGTTAGTGAATTTTATATTATAATATTTTTACCTTTAATAGTCTCTCTAATAGCAGATGTTATAGTTTGTGTACAAATACTTTCATTTTGTGTTTTATTTAACTTAATCAAGTTAACAATAGATTCTGTCAACAAACTTAATGCTGTGCTATTAGACAACATCAAGTTTATAATATCTGTCGAATGTTCCGATTTGTTCAGTGATGGGAAATTAGCTTTATTAAATAAGTCCGAAAAGGGGGTTTTCGATGTATTTCTGCTTTCAGCAATCTTTCTTTTCTTAATGGGACATTGGCCAGATATGGATAAATGATTACCTTTGCAATGAACACATACAGCTTTTTCAGCAGGTACAGAGCACTCCTTGAAGGAATGACCCTCAGTACATACTGAGCATCTTTGCGAATTTTTACAAAATTTGGCTAAATGCCCAAAACGTAAGCAACGGAAACACTGCTTGACTGGTGGAATATAGGGCAGTACTGAAAGCCGCCACATCTTAATATGAACGTAATCTGGTAAAGATGTAGATGAAGCAAAAGTAATAACTACAGTTTGGGTAGGCTGTAGTTCAGATGAGCTACCTACTCTAACTTTTTTCATTATTCTTCTAACGCTTATAATTTTTTTTGAATTTGATATTGCCTTAAAAATTTTTTTGTTTGACATATCCGTAGGTACTGACGTGATAACTCCAGACAATTCTGTCGTTCCAGCCGGAATCGACGCTTTGATCGACTGTTCTTTCAGAAAAGTAACATTGTCCAAGAATGAATTGGCTAAATTCGGGCGATCGAAAACTACGCCGATTTTGTATCTGTTAATTTTTTTCAAGTACTTAATCCCTTTAACAAATCTAGTGAAGCATCCACTCAGGTACATCATATCTCTTTGGCCTATTGGTTGTTCTTCATTTGTGCTCTCGATAAATACAATAAAGTCATACCCAGCTACGGCATCCTCAGGGTACCTGCGACTGTAGTCTGTAACCCTATACGGGGCATACTTCTCTGTAGCCTTTTCTTCCGCAGTGCAGGAGTCGACGTAGTCAGACTCACTTGTCTCCGAAGATGAATCCGGAGGACCAGTAACAATTTCTCCACCAGGATCTTGTTTGGGTTTTTTTCTTTTCTTAGGCATCTTAAATCTTGTTTTATAAACTAAGTTAATAGAATAAAAACAGGAAAATATGTACAAACTAAATTAAAATTAAAGTAAAATTACAAGAAGTAAAAAAAAGACCGCCTATTATTTCAAGGTTCCCGCGCTTTTTCGGAGACCATAGACATTTTTTTTTTTTTTGGTTCTTTTCGTCCCTCTTTGGGACAGGCAAAGGGAACTGAGCCCATACAGCCAAGTCTGATTTAGTTTTCTTTTTCTTCCAATTCTTCTTTTTTTTTCTTTCTTGTCTTTCTATAATATAATCAAGGCCGAAACCATGTCTTCTTTATTCAATGTCTTCAATATCCAATAGTCAGGCCGAAACCAAGTCTTATTTTTATCAATGTCTTCAATAACCAATAGTTAGGCGTAAGCCAAGTCTTCTTTTAATATATTCAAGTTCAGTACCTTTTGTTAGACCGGAGCCGAGTCTTCTTTCATGTTTTATTTAATATTATCTCAATATCTCAATATCATATAATTTTATGTCAAAAGTGTAGTAGTTGTCAAATTCAAATTTCATCAACAGTTGATACAATAAAATCGTAAATTGGTAAAAAACAATCTTTTTTCGTCAAAAGTTGCTGAAGCGAGCGCGGGATATCTTCAGCATTTTCATAAATACCTAGCAGGCGATCAACTAAAATGATCCTTTGAAGAGCAAAATTAGGACAATCAAATACAATGTGATCCAATGTTTGTATAGCAGAATTACAATAATCACAATTTGGGGAAGACAGAATGCCAATTCTAAACAGATGTGCATTAAATCGACAGTGACCTAGCCGTAGACGACAAATCGTTGTGTAAAACTTTCTGTTCCGATAGATATTTCCTCCTGTAAACCAAGGAGGAGAAATCTTTGTTTTAATTTCAGCTAGCCACTTTCCTTTGGTTTCAACTACATGCTGCCAGAAATTGTGAAATTCACGTGCCAGTTTTGATTTGAAATAAGTCAACGCATCTGAATTTGGAATGGGCTTATGCAAAATTGGACATTCCTGATGATGATTAACAATGAATTTAGCCAGGTAATCAACTTGTTCATTTCCAACTACCCCGATATGTGAAGGAGTCCAGAAAAGGACGATATCTTTGAACTTATGTAAATTATTGTATTTTTCTCTGATATTATAAATTATGTAACTTGTTTTTGCATTACAACTGGGATTTTCTAGTGCTCTCAATACACTCATACTATCAGTGATAATAATCCATTTATTTTCTTGCCTAGTCTCAATATACTCTAAAGCACTGAGTATTGCCATAGCCTCTGCTGTATACACAGTTGCTACTGAAGACAACCTATTTCCAAACCCACTTCGAGCCTGAACGTCATAAATAGCCATAGATACAGCATTATCATTTTTTGAGCCATCTGTGTACAATTGATTGTAACCATTCCATTCCTCAAGCATTCTGTAATCAATAGCGGACTCCCGGCCACCGTAGGCGCGAGCTTGCGGGTGGCGAGCAATGGGTAGCTCGCCGCCCGGTAAGGACCAAGCTCGGGTCGACGGCGCGCAGTGTTCCACGCGCGCCTCAAAGAGATGTCAGCAGCAGTGTAGGGGTCTACTAGGACCGATGCCTGCCGGGGTCGCGTGATTGTTCGAAGGAGATACCGTGACCCTGGCAAATGGGCAACTGATGGAACACGGGTGGGTTTTAGTCAGTAAAAGTCTGACACGCCCTCCCGCTCCGCCCAGAGCGGGAGAAGTCATTTGATGATTTCCCATCCTGAAAAAAAAAAAAAAAAAAAAAAAAAAAAGCATTCTGTAAACATCCTCTTTAAACTTCAAAGATTCATTAATTACTATTTTAAATGGACAATACTTTGATTCATAGGAATATAAATAACAAGGCCAAATGGAGCTAGAAAAATAATTTTGATTAGAACAATCTTTTAAAATTTCAGATAAACCTTGTACTAGAAAAGGGGGATTGATCCCATTAATAGCCTTCTTTAACTGCAATAGAAGAGGATGATCACTGATAGAAGAAATCTTAATGAAGAATTTTGTTCTGAGGTAATTGAATCTAATTATCAATGGAGGCAAACTACATTCGACTTGCATTGACACTATAGGTGTTGAACACATAGCTCCCAAAATAATACGTAAGCATCTATTTTGCACTTTGTCTAGTTTTTCTACTAGTTTTTGTACACCACTATAGCAAAAAAATGCATATTCGAAGTGACTTCTTACTAAGGACTTATATAAAATCAGTAATGTCCCTGGATCAGCACCCCAATAAGTGCCAGCGAGAGATTTCAAAATATTGCAAGCTTTTAATGCTCTGTTTGCTAAGTAATCAACATACACATTCCATTTAAAATTACTGAGAAAAGTAACACCTAAAAATTTTATGGAACTATCCACTAACATAAGGCTATTATTGTAATAAATTTTAATACTAGGAGAACCAACAACATTTTTGGAAAAGACAACAACCTTACTTTTCTCATAGCTGACCTCCAAACTGAGACTTTCAAAATAATGTCCCAATTTTTCCAAGCTAGCATTGAGTTTTGTTTCAATGCTGTTAAGGTTTTCTCCTGAACAATACACAACCAAATCATCAGCAAATTGTAAATTACAGACATCACTACCCAGCACATTATTTAATCTAGCAATATATAAAATAAATAATAGAGGACTTAATATTCCTCCTTGAGAAACTCCTCTATAAGAATACCTAGGTCCTATTAATTGATTATTGACTTTTACATACAATTTACGTTCATTTAAAAACTCAAAAATCCAACTTACTATTTTTTCAGGAACATTTAGTGAAAGGAGAATGGATGACAATGTACTTAAATTTACATTATTAAAAGCACCAACAATATCGAAGAAAACAGATCCCAACATTTTATGCTCGACAAGAGCACTGTGTATATCCAGAGATAAATGACTAAGACTTTCCCGAGCAGAACGACCACATCGAAAGCCAAATTGATTGTAAGGTAGTAGACTATTACTTTCAATGTAAAATATCAAACGTTGTTTTAGAAGCTGTTCAAATATTTTACCAACACACAAACTTAGAGTAATAGGACGATATGAGTCAGCGCTGTTAGGGTCTTTACCCTGTTTCAGGATAGGTATTAAACAATCTGTTTTCCATTCCTCAGGAATAATACAACAATGCCAAAGTGAATTCAAAATATTTAAAAATATAGACAAACTGTGTGAATTTAATAATTTTAACATTTTGTATGAGAGCCAATCTAAGCCACATGCCGAATCTCTTCTTGATCTTAAAGCAGATTTTAGCTCTTCAATAGAAAAAGTTTCCACCATGAAATTATTTGTGCAATTTTGTAAGTTATTGTGACTGACTGTGTAAAAATTCTGAACTGAATCAGGAGTATACTTATGCAGAAATTGAGAGATCCATTCATAACTAGAAAACAAACTGCTATTTGTAGAAACATTTTTTAACTTCCTCATTTTTGCCCAAACTTGACTCATTGGAGTGAGTCTATTAATAGAATGACAAAACTCTAACCAACATGCACGACGCTCCTGTCGTAGGATACGTTTTTTTCGGGCTTGCATATGTTTGAAACTTATAAAATTGTCTAGACAAGGATTTGATTTAAATAAGATGTATGCTTGCTTACAATCTTGTACAGCTCTAGTGCACTTCTCGTTCCACCAAGGGAGTCGAAGCTTCCTCCTAGATCTGCGAGAGTCGCAAGTGGTATTGTTTTTATTAAAACTGATTACTGACATCTGAACTGCTTGTAGAATTATTGAACAAAAATTATTATATGTATCAATATGACTCGAGTTATTATACTGAAAACTTTCCATCATGTCATTTACAATCTTTTTATAAATAGACCAATCAACTAATTTCAGATTACAATGAAGAGGAATATTTGAAACATTAGAAGGATCCACATCATTAGCAGTATCTATAACATATTTTGTAATGGTAGGCAAATGATAGCTGCCTATAGAATCCTGATAAACCTGCCATTCACAAGACAAAGCCAAGGAAGAAGAAACCATAGTTAAATCAAGACCATTTGGTCTCCATAGATGAGACCCTACAGTAGTTGGCTGACCATCATTTAAGAGTATCAAGTCATTTTCATCCATGGAATTCATTATAGCTCTGCCACGAGAGTCGTCACTACAACAACCCCAAAAAGTGTGATGGGCATTAAAGTCCCCAGCAATTATCAATGGTTTAGGTATACTATTTATTAGTGAATCAAATTTGTTCTTTTCAAAAGTAGGACTGCAATTTCCAGGACTGTAAAAACTAACTACTGAAATGTATTTGTTATTAATTTTAATTTTAATTGCAATATTTTGAATAGAATCGTCAAAATATGTGTCTAATAATCTAAATTCAATGCCATTACGTATAAATATAGCAACACCATTGTGATCATTACCACAATCATTCCTAACTGTGGTATAGCCACGAATGTTGTATTGTATGTGTGGTTTTAACCATGTTTCTGAAACTAAAGCTAAATGTATGTCATTATTATAGAGAAACTGCTGAAACTGTAGTTTATTACTTAGCAAACTTTGTGCATTCCACTGAGCAATATTTAAAATTTTGTTAGTGAATTTTATATTATAATATTTTTACCTTTAATAGTCTCTCTAATAGCAGATGTTATAGTTTGTGTACAAATACTTTCATTTTGTGTTTTATTTAACTTAATCAAGTTAACAATAGATTCTGTCAACAAACTTAATGCTGTGCTATTAGACAACATCAAGTTTATAATATCTGTCGAATGTTCCGATTTGTTCAGTGATGGGAAATTAGCTTTATTAAATAAGTCCGAAAAGGGGGTTTTCGATGTATTTCTGCTTTCAGCAATCTTTCTTTTCTTAATGGGACATTGGCCAGATATGGATAAATGATTACCTTTGCAATGAACACATACAGCTTTTTCAGCAGGTACAGAGCACTCCTTGAAGGAATGACCCTCAGTACATACTGAGCATCTTTGCGAATTTTTACAAAATTTGGCTAAATGCCCAAAACGTAAGCAACGGAAACACTGCTTGACTGGTGGAATATAGGGCAGTACTGAAAGCCGCCACATCTTAATATGAACGTAATCTGGTAAAGATGTAGATGAAGCAAAAGTAATAACTACAGTTTGGGTAGGCTGTAGTTCAGATGAGCTACCTACTCTAACTTTTTTCATTATTCTTCTAACGCTTATAATTTTTTTTGAACTTGATATTGCCTTAAAAATTTTTTTGTTTGACATATCCGTAGGTACTGACGTGATAACTCCAGACAATTCTGTCGTTCCAGCCGGAATCGACGCTTTGATCGACTGTTCTTTCAGAAAAGTAACATTGTCCAAGAATGAATTGGCTAAATTCGGGCGATCGAAAACTACGCCGATTTTGTATCTGTTAATTTTTTTCAAGTACTTAATCCCTTTAACAAATCTAGTGAAGCATCCACTCAGGTACATCATATCTCTTTGGCCTATTGGTTGTTCTTCATTTGTGCTCTCGATAAATACAATAAAGTCATACCCAGCTACGGCATCCTCAGGGTACCTGCGACTGTAGTCTGTAACCCTATACGGGGCATACTTCTCTGTAGCCTTTTCTTCCGCAGTGCAGGAGTCGACGTAGTCAGACTCACTTGTCTCCGAAGATGAATCCGGAGGACCAGTAACAATTTCTCCACCAGGATCTTGTTTGGGTTTTTTTCTTTTCTTAGGCATCTTAAATCTTGTTTTATAAACTAAGTTAATAGAATAAAAACAGGAAAATATGTACAAACTAAATTAAAATTAAAGTAAAATTACAAGAAGTAAAAAAAAGACCGCCTATTATTTCAAGGTTCCCGCGCTTTTTCGGAGACCATAGACATTTTTTTTTTTTTTGGTTCTTTTCGTCCCTCTTTGGGACAGGCAAAGGGAACTGAGCCCATACAGCCAAGTCTGATTTAGTTTTCTTTTTCTTCCAATTCTTCTTTTTTTTTCTTTCTTGTCTTTCTATAATATAATCAAGGCCGAAACCATGTCTTCTTTATTCAATGTCTTCAATATCCAATAGTCAGGCCGAAACCAAGTCTTATTTTTATCAATGTCTTCAATAACCAATAGTTAGGCGTAAGCCAAGTCTTCTTTTAATATATTCAAGTTCAGTACCTTTTGTTAGACCGGAGCCGAGTCTTCTTTCATGTTTTATTTAATATTATCTCAATATCTCAATATCATATAATTTTATGTCAAAAGTGTAGTAGTTGTCAAATTCAAATTTCATCAACAGTTGATACGATTGTCATTTTGGCGTTTGTGGCGAGTACATGTTGTTTTGGTGCTCACACTGATTTTTGGCTCTTTCTCTGCTTTTTTTGGTGGTTTTTGGGTGTATATTACGTGTTTGTGCTTGTCCTGTGTTTGTTTTTGTTTGTGTACGTGACCTTACATTTGGTAAGTTTTTATTCTATTTTATATTATACTGGCCTATGCTGACTGACAATGGCGGATGACGAGCGGCCTCCTGGCCGCCCGCCGGACCCCGCACTCCCTGCTCAGCTACAATCCCAAGATTTTTCACATGTGCCTATTCTGACGGCTCCACTGTCTCAATTTGAGTCAATGGAAGTTGAAGTAGCTTCTCAAAAGAGGAAACTCAGTATTAATCACAATCTACCCAACAACACTACGAATCTCACAGACGAAAATGCTACAGCGACTAAACGCGACCGGCTCACGGCTCCGTCATTGATCTCACGCACCAAGTACTCGCATTTAGATAGTCATCCATTTTTAGTCTACGCATCTCTTTTCGAATCCGATCCAACCTCTGGCACTACCCTCCATCCTATAAAATTCGGTCAATTATTACAGAAACTGAATGTTGTGAATATTGTAGATGGGGGTATAAAGAGAATAGGAAGAAACAGGGTATCAGTAGAGTTCAAGGGCCCGGAAGATGCCAATGCATTTATTGACAATGAGTCAATCAAACAAAAAGGCTTCACATTAATGATACCCACATTCAACATCACCAGGATGGGTGTTGTGAGGGGCGTCCCTACTGATTGGACCGACATTGAAGTCTTGGATGCCCTGAAGTCCCCACTTGGCAAGGTGTTGAAGGTGAGGAGATTGAACCGCAGAGTTACCAATGATGGGAAATCGGAATGGATTGCTACATCGAGCATAGTAATCACATTTGATGGGCAGAGCCTCCCGGATCGAGTTTTTTGCTTTTTCAATTCCCTACCAGTGGAGATCTATAATTTTCCCACCGTACAGTGCTTCGGGTGCTGCAAATACGGACACACAAGGACTCAATGCAGGTCAAAGCCACGGTGTTACCGCTGTGGTGGTGACCACTTTGGGGACGGGTGTTCCATTGAAGAGCCTAAGTGCTTTTATTGTACGGGTGCCCACCCTGCGAACAGTCGTCAATGCCCGGAATACCTGCGTCAGCGGAACATCAAGTCCACCATGGCTAAGGATAATGTATCTTATTCTGAAGCAGCCAAACGTCACGCCCCCTCCTACCGATCTTTCGCAGACATTACGGCATCAGCCCCTCCTGCACTGACTGTCCACCAGACTCTTAACCATGATCCCCGTCCCCCTCGTCTCCCAATTCCTAATTATACCTCCCACTCCCAACCCCCTACTCCTTCCTCCAGCAAAAAATTTGTTACTACCCGTCCAAAGACCCACACACCTACCCATCTTGGTTATGACCGTAGGGCCCATCAGGATATTATTAACAGTTATTCTTTCCCCCCCTCTCCTAATGGTTGTGCTCTGATGGACCACCCTCCCACTCATAATGAGAATGAAGAGACTATCAACACTATTATTACTTTGCTTTCCACCTTACTTTCAAATTACTCATTACCAGACCACGTAGCCAATAACATAGTCAATAAAATTAAAAACCGTAACATTCCATCTCATGCAGTGGAACACCAGAAGCGCACTACCCAAAAAACATGAAATCTGCCACCTTATTAATTTGTATAAACCTGCAATTTTTGCAATCTCAGAATCGTGGTTAACTCCACGACTCCATTTTAATTTCCCTGGCTATAGCACTCTCCGAGATGACCGCTCTGACGGTTATGGCGGGGCTGCTATGCTAGTGAACAATCTTCTTTCTTCCTCCCCTCTATCCCTTCCTCCCCATGGAGATGAGATTAATGCTGTAGGTATTAATATCCTTGGCATTAATTTTATATCTGTCTATATTCCCACCCCTAATCCCTCCTGCTTTCAATACATTCATAACATATGTTCCTCACTGAATCCTGTTATAATTTTGGGAGATTTTAATTGCCATCATTCCCTGTGGGGCTCTGACCATTCAGACCCCCCTGGTTTTGAGTTGGTTGATCTGTTGGAAGACCTGGGTTTATGTGTTGTCAACGATGGTTCCGTCACTCGCCTGCCTAGACCTGGACAGAGTAGAAGCTGTGTAGACCTTACCCTATGTTCAGCTAGTTTGTCCGCCCAGTTGGAGTGGAAGCGACTAAACCTCACGTACGGTAGTGACCACTACCCAATATGCACTACTCTGTTCAACAGGTCCATACCACATAGGGACAACCCTCCTCTTTTAAAATATAGGCTTACTGGCGCGGATTGGGAATTATACACTCAAACTCTTGAGGATATAATTTCCACTTTGCCCCAGGTTTCCCCAGCCAACTTGGAGGACTGTATATTGAAGTTTTCCGGTGCAATTTCTTCTGCCGCGGATGACAGCATTCCGCTTAAAAATTCAGCCTCCGGAAAATTATCATCTCCCCCTTGGTGGGATCGGGAATGTACCAGCATGGTTAAATCCCGAAATGAAGCGGAACTAAACTATGCTCAAAATATGTCTACTGAAAACCTAATTGAGTACAACCGGATTGGTGCGAGATCCAAGCGTCTTCTTAAAAAAAAAAAATATGAAGGGTGGAAGAAATTCTGCTCATCACTTTCCCCTTCAACCCCTTCCTCTCTTGTTTGGCAAAATTTCAAACGATTTAAACGTGGCTGCTCCGTCCGAAACTCCTCATCTATGCCTAGTGACATTGCAGAACCTTTCCTTATGAAACTTGCTCCCC
Source organism: Aporophyla lueneburgensis (assembly GCA_932294355.1). Lineage (NCBI taxonomy): Eukaryota > Metazoa > Arthropoda > Insecta > Lepidoptera > Noctuidae > Aporophyla > Aporophyla lueneburgensis. The sequence continues at coordinate 16,664,082 of OW028747.1, forward strand.
CTTCCGCTCCTTTTTTGGGAGAATGCCCCTCACCTTCTGCGGGGGTGGAAATTTCCAATGACCCCTTAGACGCTCCGTTCTCGTTAAGCGAACTGGATGCAGTCCTCAAATACGTTCACGATTCCGCCCCAGGCATAGATGGTCATCCATATTCGTTTTTTAAAAAATTGGGGTCCCGCAGTCGCCAATACCTTTTAACTATAATCAACGCATGTTTTACTCTCTCCCACATCCCTGACGCCTGGAAAACCCAACTAATAATTCCCATCCTAAAACCAGGGAAACCTCCTGATTGCCCTGAAAACTTTCGACCCATTGCTCTATCTCCTGTTATAGGTAAAATCCTGGAACACCTTCTAAAAAACAGGTTGGAGTGGTTAGTTGAAAGCCGAGGTCTTCTAGCAAAGACTCAATTTGGTTTCCGAAAGGGGGCTAGCACGATGGATAGCATTGGTACATTCATGACCGATGTCCGGATAGCCTTCAGCAAAAGTGAGTCAGTTCTAGCGGTCTTTCTTGACATCTCAGCAGCTTACGACAGTGTCCTTCTTTCCGTACTCAGAAGTAAATTACGCCAGCTGAGTATCCCGGTAAAGATACTTAACTGTATCTGTAACTTGTTGGCTGGACGGAGTATTAAACTCCATGTTCCAGGAGAATCATATGACCCCAGAACTGTTTGGCGTGGGTTACCCCAGGGTTCAGTACTAAGTCCTCTTTTATACAGTATTTACACCTCTGATCTTCACCAGTCCCTTAATAACGACTGCCAGATTTTACAATACGCAGATGACCTATGCTTATATATTCCTACCTCGTCTATGGAAATTGCTACGAAATCCATGCAAATATCCCTTAACTCCCTAAACCAGTGGTTAATCTCTCATGGTCTTACCTTGTCAGCTCCTAAAAGCTCCGTTGTAGTTTTCTCACGTAAACGATTAACTCCAAATGTCCACCTTGAAATTGAAGGATCCCCGATCAAAGTCGAGGATAATGTGAAATTCCTTGGGGTAATTTTGGACTGTAAATTATCTGGTGTCTTTCATCTCAATTATATAATCAATAAATGTGAGAAGAACCTTAATATGCTACGTGCTCTAGCGGGTGTTTGGTGGGGTGCTCATCCCTTTACTCTCAAACTCATATACAATGCTACAATAAGAAGTTTACTGGACTATGGGTCCTTCCTCCTGGAACCCTGTGGTAAGGTTGCATTGGCCAAGCTGGAAACCATTCAGTCGAAATCCCTCCGCATTGTATTAGGGTGTATGAGATCCACTCCTTCCAACGCACTGCAAGTTGAGAGTGGCGACCCCCCCCTTCTTCTCCGTAGACAATACCTGGCCGATAAATATATATACAAGGCATATCTTCTTAGTGATCACAGTGTTCTTTCTAAACTTTCCACTCTAGATAATTTATGTAGACAAAGCGATTACTGGAAGCATAAAGACCCTCCTTTGATCCTTAATTCATATAGGAATATCCGGAATGTGGAAGATAAAGCTCCCATTCCTCAGTGTAATAAATTCCCACTCTACACATGTCCGTATGAAATTCTAAATTTTGTTCCAAAGATCACTCATATCGGAATCAATAAGGATACCACCAATGCTAACGATCATTTTCTTTCGACTGTTAATAACAACTGGCCTGATCACTACAAGTTTTATACAGACGCTTCTAAATTGACCTCCGACGGTAAAACAGGCATTGCTGTATATAATTCCAACTCCCAGATATTCCTTCAGTTCCAGTGCCCTCCTGAGTCTTCGGTTTTTACCGGGGAGTGCATTGGAATTTTGGAGGCGTGTTTATTTATTTCCTCTCATTCAGGTATTTCAAAAGCAGTCATCTTTTCTGATTCTAGGAGTGCTCTGGAGGCAATAGTTAAAAATTCATTTAAAGATAACCTACGTAGCCCAATTATAATTGAAATCAAAACTGTCTTACATACTTGTTATAAAAAAAACATTGAGATAATATTGGTATGGATTCCTAGTCACATGAATATTAAGGGCAATGAGCTGGTAGATATTGCTGCTAAGAATGCGATCAGCAGCAATCTGGCAGATAAAAAACATTATGCTGTTCAGGTCTATGACCTGATTCACAAGGCCAAAGTTGATCTTTTTAAATCCTGGCATGACCATTGGTCTCAATCCTCCAAGTCAAAAGCTAGCTTGTTTGCATCTATTCAACCAACCATTCCCCCCAAGCCTTGGTTTTATAAGTACAAAGAAACATCCAAAACCGTCACATCCGTTATATGCAGAATCCGTATTGGCCACTGCTGTACCCCAGTTTTTCTCCATAAAATTAGGGTTCGCGACAGTTCTTTGTGTGAGTGTGGTCTAGATGATGGTACGTTAGATCACATATTTTTAAATTGCCCTTTGAATAATGTTTCCTCTTTTGACAAAGTTATTACAAAATTGAACATCCAAAAACCCATTAATGTCCGTCACCTCCTCTCATTTTTCCCTAATCCCCAAATTATACGTGCTTTTATTAAATTTATTTCCAATAACAATATTAAACTCTAAAATTCAGACATTTATAAGTTATTAAATATATTGTTTATACTCGACTTATATATATTTTAAGCTACTAACTAATACTAACTCCTATGTTTTGTGTTTGTTTCAGGGCTAAAAAGAATTGCCACAAAAAGTTTAAGTTCATACTCTCTCTCTGTAAAATATTAATTAATTAATTATAATACCCATGTATAGCCACTACGCGACACTGGCAGAAATTGCCGTAGTCTTCGGCAAATTGCCATAAAAAAAAAAAAAAAAAAAAAAAACAGTTGATACAATAAAATCGTAAATTGGTAAAAAACAATCTTTTTTCGTCAAAAGTTGCTGAAGCGAGCGCGGGATATCTTCAGCATTTTCATAAATACCTAGCAGGCGATCAACTAAAATGATCCTTTGAAGAGCAAAATTAGGACAATCAAATACAATGTGATCCAATGTTTGTATAGCAGAATTACAATAATCACAATTTGGGGAAGACAGAATGCCAATTCTAAACAGATGTGCATTAAATCGACAGTGACCTAGCCGTAGACGACAAATCGTTGTGTAAAACTTTCTGTTCCGATAGATATTTCCTCCTGTAAACCAAGGAGGAGAAATCTTTGTTTTAATTTCAGCTAGCCACTTTCCTTTGGTTTCAACTACATGCTGCCAGAAATTGTGAAATTCACGTGCCAGTTTTGATTTGAAATAAGTCAACGCATCTGAATTTGGAATGGGCTTATGCAAAATTGGACATTCCTGATGATGATTAACAATGAATTTAGCCAGGTAATCAACTTGTTCATTTCCAACTACCCCGATATGTGAAGGAGTCCAGAAAAGGACGATATCTTTGAACTTATGTAAATTATTGTATTTTTCTCTGATATTATAAATTATGTAACTTGTTTTTGCATTACAACTGGGATTTTCTAGTGCTCTCAATACACTCATACTATCAGTGATAATAATCCATTTATTTTCTTGCCTAGTCTCAATATACTCTAAAGCACTGAGTATTGCCATAGCCTCTGCTGTATACACAGTTGCTACTGAAGACAACCTATTTCCAAACCCACTTCGAGCCTGAACGTCATAAATAGCCATAGATACAGCATTATCATTTTTTGAGCCATCTGTGTACAATTGATTGTAACCATTCCATTCCTCAAGCATTCTGTAAACATCCTCTTTAAACTTCAAAGATTCATTAATTACTATTTTAAATGGACAATACTTTGATTCATAGGAATATAAATAACAAGGCCAAATGGAGCTAGAAAAATAATTTTGATTAGAACAATCTTTTAAAATTTCAGATAAACCTTGTACTAGAAAAGGGGGATTGATCCCATTAATAGCCTTCTTTAACTGCAATAGAAGAGGATGATCACTGATAGAAGAAATCTTAATGAAGAATTTTGTTCTGAGGTAATTGAATCTAATTATCAATGGAGGCAAACTACATTCGACTTGCATTGACACTATAGGTGTTGAACACATAGCTCCCAAAATAATACGTAAGCATCTATTTTGCACTTTGTCTAGTTTTTCTACTAGTTTTTGTACACCACTATAGCAAAAAAATGCATATTCGAAGTGACTTCTTACTAAGGACTTATATAAAATCAGTAATGTCCCTGGATCAGCACCCCAATAAGTGCCAGCGAGAGATTTCAAAATATTGCAAGCTTTTAATGCTCTGTTTGCTAAGTAATCAACATACACATTCCATTTAAAATTACTGAGAAAAGTAACACCTAAAAATTTTATGGAACTATCCACTAACATAAGGCTATTATTGTAATAAATTTTAATACTAGGAGAACCAACAACATTTTTGGAAAAGACAACAACCTTACTTTTCTCATAGCTGACCTCCAAACTGAGACTTTCAAAATAATGTCCCAATTTTTCCAAGCTAGCATTGAGTTTTGTTTCAATGCTGTTAAGGTTTTCTCCTGAACAATACACAACCAAATCATCAGCAAATTGTAAATTACAGACATCACTACCCAGCACATTATTTAATCTAGCAATATATAAAATAAATAATAGAGGACTTAATATTCCTCCTTGAGAAACTCCTCTATAAGAATACCTAGGTCCTATTAATTGATTATTGACTTTTACATACAATTTACGTTCATTTAAAAACTCAAAAATCCAACTTACTATTTTTTCAGGAACATTTAGTGAAAGGAGAATGGATGACAATGTACTTAAATTTACATTATTAAAAGCACCAACAATATCGAAGAAAACAGATCCCAACATTTTATGCTCGACAAGAGCACTGTGTATATCCAGAGATAAATGACTAAGACTTTCCCGAGCAGAACGACCACATCGAAAGCCAAATTGATTGTAAGGTAGTAGACTATTACTTTCAATGTAAAATATCAAACGTTGTTTTAGAAGCTGTTCAAATATTTTACCAACACACGAACTTAGAGTAATAGGACGATATGAGTCAGCGCTGTTAGGGTCTTTACCCTGTTTCAGGATAGGTATTAAACAATCTGTTTTCCATTCCTCAGGAATAATAGAACAATGCCAAAGTGAATTCAAAATATTTAAAAATATAGACAAACTGTGTGAATTTAATAATTTTAACATTTTGTATGAGAGCCAATCTAAGCCACATGCCGAATCTCTTCTTGATCTTAAAGCAGATTTTAGCTCTTCAATAGAAAAAGTTTCCACCATGAAATTATTTGTGCAATTTTGTAAGTTATTGTGACTGATTGTGTAAAAATTCTGAACTGAATCAGGGGGCCGATTCTACTAACAAATTTGTGCAAAAATCGCAATAGCACCGCGACTGGATCACGACTTTTAAGGGTTTTCTCATTCTGCTAATGAACAACGATCCAACTGCGGCTACGTTTCCCAAAATAATACGTAAGCATCTATTTTGCACTTTGTCTAGTTTTTCTACTAGTTTTTGTACACCACTATAGCAAAAAAATGCATATTCGAAGTGACTTCTTACTAAGGACTTATATAAAATCAGTAATGTCCCTGGATCAGCACCCCAATAAGTGCCAGCGAGAGATTTCAAAATATTGCAAGCTTTTAATGCTCTGTTTGCTAAGTAATCAACATACACATTCCATTTAAAATTACTGAGAAAAGTAACACCTAAAAATTTTATGGAACTATCCACTAACATAAGGCTATTATTGTAATAAATTTTAATACTAGGAGAACCAACAACATTTTTGGAAAAGACAACAACCTTACTTTTCTCATAGCTGACCTCCAAACTGAGACTTTCAAAATAATGTCCCAATTTTTCCAAGCTAGCATTGAGTTTTGTTTCAATGCTGTTAAGGTTTTCTCCTGAACAATACACAACCAAATCATCAGCAAATTGTAAATTACAGACATCACTACCCAGCACATTATTTAATCTAGCAATATATAAAATAAATAATAGAGGACTTAATATTCCTCCTTGAGAAACTCCTCTATAAGAATACCTAGGTCCTATTAATTGATTATTGACTTTTACATACAATTTACGTTCATTTAAAAACTCAAAAATCCAACTTACTATTTTTTCAGGAACATTTAGTGAAAGGAGAATGGATGACAATGTACTTAAATTTACATTATTAAAAGCACCAACAATATCGAAGAAAACAGATCCCAACATTTTATGCTCGACAAGAGCACTGTGTATATCCAGAGATAAATGACTAAGACTTTCCCGAGCAGAACGACCACATCGAAAGCCAAATTGATTGTAAGGTAGTAGACTATTACTTTCAATGTAAAATATCAAACGTTGTTTTAGAAGCTGTTCAAATATTTTACCAACACACGAACTTAGAGTAATAGGACGATATGAGTCAGCGCTGTTAGGGTCTTTACCCTGTTTCAGGATAGGTATTAAACAATCTGTTTTCCATTCCTCAGGAATAATAGAACAATGCCAAAGTGAATTCAAAATATTTAAAAATATAGACAAACTGTGTGAATTTAATAATTTTAACATTTTGTATGAGAGCCAATCTAAGCCACATGCCGAATCTCTTCTTGATCTTAAAGCAGATTTTAGCTCTTCAATAGAAAAAGTTTCCACCATGAAATTATTTGTGCAATTTTGTAAGTTATTGTGACTGATTGTGTAAAAATTCTGAACTGAATCAGGGGGCCGATTCTACTAACAAATTTGTGCAAAAATCGCAATAGCACCGCGACTGGATCACGACTTTTAAGGGTTTTCTCATTCTGCTAATGAACAACGATCCAACTGCGGCTACGTTTTAGTGGACGCCAACGATCGATCGAAACAATGTAAAAATCTATTCTGCTAACAAAGTCGTACATGAGCGTGACGTTTAGTCACATTCTGCTATTATTTTGACACTCGCTATAATCGAATCAAAGCTGAAATTCGGCATTTCATCTGTCAAAATTTGCGGTTGAACATAAGTCAGTAAAATGCAACTTTTATCGCATCGATCTAGGACTGCTTTAGTTTTATTTCCTAAAAATATAATGTTTATACAGATTTCGTTGAACTTGCCCATGTGGGTGACGTTGGAAAGGTAAGAGGAAGAAATTTTGCGTCAAGAGTATGCAGTAATGCTTTGGCCCTTACGGATCGTCAGTGCGTTACGACATACCAATTCTCCAGAGACCTCTTATGAGCTTTGATTGACGAGATCAGTGACCACACATGCTTCGTTTTTACGGTATTGATGACGGAAAAGGTAACATAGTTACAGTGTGTTACTACGTGAAACTCTATTGACTCAATCTTGGACCGCAACTTGCACCGGCTTTTTATGTGCCGCAATGTATATGCAGTGTCAAAACTTTTAATTTCTTGAGTTTTAGTAATAAACTAGCTACTGTCCACAACTTCATCAGCGTCTAATTTTGCTCCTCTGAACCTTCCCGTCGCACCGCATTGCCTGTCAGTTTTCGTCCATTTTTTGTTGCTGCTCCGCTCCTTTTGATTGTAGCGTAATGTTATATAGCCTATAGCCTTCCTCAATAAATAGGCTACCCAATACAAAAAGAATTGTTCGATTCGGATCAGTTGTTCCTGAGATTACTGCGTTTAACCAAATAAACCAACTCTACAGCTTTATAATATTATATAGTATAGATATAATGGAATATTTGGTAGTTAAAACAACACAAATTTACAGACTGCCCTTGTAACATATTACGCCTATGTCTATGCATGGCTTAGTTACGGCATAATAATTTGGGGAAACAGTAGGTACAGATGCACCAACATTAGCAAACATTTAAGTGATAAATCCCTGAAATGCAGTTAGAATGCCCAAAGCATGTTTTTAATTTAATTTGATTTTAGAATAAGTTAGATTATAAGTCCTACTCCTACTACTATATTTCTTTTGATGTGCCCGACAGGGTCCCACAATTGTAACTAAATCCAATGTTTACCACCTAAGCATATACATTGTGAAATGCAATAAAGTATTGAGTATTGGAATGGTTCATGAAATCAAAAAACAAATAATGGAATAAAGCATTTTTATTACTATAAGTATATCAATTTTAACGTCAGACCACTTGAGAAGTAGATACTTAGTATTTCATCGAAAATAGTAGGGTCGTTTCACCACTCATGTTGATACCGTGTGCCAGATAGAAATACATAATATATTAATACTGCATGCTCAACATTATAAGTGCACAACAGTCAACAGAATGTCTGCCTACCAAAAAATTTACCGACCACGATCAACTCTTAAGTCAGAAATTGATTGTTGGGTGTACCTAAGTAATGTTTCTGAAAAAATATATATTTATGTTAGAAGTGGCTAACTTATATTATTATTTTTCTCATCGGTGTGCTGGTACCTACTGCAAAATAATGTTTTTTCCCCACTGAGTCAACAGGTATTGGTAGTATGTTTTTGTTTTTGCAGATTTCCATGGAATGTAAATATTCCTGTATCCAGATTTCCATATTGAATAAACAGTTTAAATTCTTCTTGCATCATCAATACACACTTTCCTCAAACTGCATCTAAATGGTTTTACTGAAGACAGGGAAACATTCATAAGTTATTTCAAATCTGGAACAGTCTCGGGCAACATGTTCACACATTGTGTTGAAATCTTACTGAACAGTTAACAGCACATTATTTTGCATTAAATGCTGTACCATCTTGAAGATTCTATTTTCATTATAATTCTACAAGTACACACATGAAAACAAATATCAATTTCGTGCAATTAGAAAGAAACGGATTAACTACTCCCTCTCACAGAGTCACAGAGAGGAGGCCTGTATCGCAGCAGGGGGAACATTATAAGCTGCTTATATAATATGTATGTTAAGAGGAATAAGAGTATTATTATAAATCAATTAAAACTCTGAACTTGAACTAAAGTAAATAGTGTTGCTGTCAGTTGACAGTTGACACTTCTTTTTTTTTTTTTTTTTGAATTTTATGACCTGGTAACTGGACCTTTAGGTCAAAGTTGACACTTCTCAATAAGCTATGTCAGGTAGTGATGCGATTCGATTTTGTTTAACTCGATACTCGAGTAACTAAAGGCTCGTGATCATTTTATTTATTTATTTTCTCACGCGTTGTCACTCGATGTATAGCTTGGCAAAAAAGTCTGGAAAAAATGAGGGCGCCTGCTTAGCAGGTATGGCCACCCTGTATACTAGGACTAAAAGTGATAAGATACTTACTGTTTTAATCCACAAACACGAGATCCCGGAAATTCTCATCAATCAAGATGTCAAGACTTGATAGGCACACAGTCTTTTACTTTCATTGTATTTAGTAGATTGCGCATTATTTCGCTGGAATAACCTTTTATCTAAGAGCGATTTTGCCATCATATTAACATAGTGAAAACTTATTTAGTTTAAAAATTAATTAAATTACACTCAGGGATTGCCGATTGAACCCAATACACAAGACATAACGTTCAGCAATCGCATTTGCGGTCACCACCTAGGGTATTCAAAACCATTCGATGGTTGGTATGCCTGTATCAAATTGGACATGAATAATGCTGAATGAATTCTGTTAATGCTGACAGTTTATAGTCGCCAAGGTGACTTACAGCTGCTTACTGTCGGAAACTAATCGGAAGTCACAGAGTACCTATAACATGTCGCATTCGAAAGGTACGGGTAATATGGAATAAACTTGAACAGTTGACTAATGAAGGCGTCAGGTATGTCTATGTGGGGTACATAACATTATCACTATTCACATGACAATGAAAATGAAATAACACGCTAAAATGTTAGATTTTATTTAAAAAGAAAAACGTGACATAACATCATTCTTGTATTCCTTTTCGGTGCTATGATAGATTTTTTCCATTAACACTGATGTGTCAGTTTTACATTTCTTATTTATGAAATCTAAATAGTGTAAAAATCTTTCTTACACATTTACGGTTCCCATTACAACCCATCTCCTCAAACTATAGGTAATATATTACGTAGAATAGGCACCTGAAAAATAATAAATATAAATTATACTTTTTTTACTGTGGTATGCGATAATGGCATGAACAAAAAAAAATACTTGCCTGTTTCGTTATAGTGTTGAACTTTTTGTCTAATTGCACACAGATCAAAATCGTCTAATTCTTTCTTCCGCCAACTGTTTTGGTGTTCTTCCAGGTGTAGAAAAAATCCTTAATTTTTTTCACCTTTATTAACAATTTCTCTAATTGTACTGTGAGATTTACCTTGAAAAAAACATAAAGACAATCATATTAATTCCATGTAGGTACATTTTTCAATTTCAAGTATCAAACATCAAGAGTTAACGTACACGCGATTTGTCAAACTAGAAAATAAAACCTCAATAATCTATTAGTAAATAAAATAATAAAATCGCTTGAAACTTATATAAAATTTAGTATGAGAAAGGAAAAACAATGACTGGTATTAAATAAAAGATAAATTTCTTGGATAAATACCTGTCGTGTCGGCAGTTCTTTCGTAAACATTGTCAATCGGAGACAAAATTTGTTCCGCTTCAGATTCCGCCAAATTTCTTACGAAAACTTTGTATATCACAGCTCACACCACTACTCCTTATTGTTTTATTCATTTTTTATATGTTCAAAAGCATTAATAATTGATAGTTAATTAGAAATAAGTAAAATACAATTATGAACATAACGCAATGACAGATTAGCTACTTGTTGATGATAAACAAAGCAGTGCTGCCACCAAAAAAATATTTTAGTTCCAATGGTTACCACGACAGACTCTTTTTTGCCAAGCTATAGTCGTGTTTAGATAAGTATCACGGAGTTTTCAACAACTACACCAGTTCATAATTCAATATTAATAATATCGTGTAACAAACTGTCAAAGTAATGTGATGTATTGAATCACGGATGTTTTAAATAAGAGTGATTATGCATTACATTGTTCTGTAAGTATTAGTCAGTTGATAACGTGTAATTCTCCCCAAACAGCAAGAGTCGATTGTAGCCCTAATATTGATTGGATGCCGCATTTTGAATTTTGCTATGATTATTTTCTTTTAAGTTATTATTTAATGTCTCGTTTTTAACTAACAAAGCTGCTAGAAACCTCCCTAAAGGGAGGTACCTACTTTAGATTCAACTTGAAATAAATTGAGAAAATCAGTGCCTGACGATTTATAACTAGTAGTAGTAACATCACTAGCCAAACTGACAAGCCACCAAAAACTTCAATCCATTTCACGAAGATTTTTAACCACTTTATGCGAGAGTAAGCGAACTTAAAAACGGGATTAAACACCGGACCGTCATTATTATTTTTTTTAAATCAAAACAGATTAGGTTACTACCTCTATCTGTAAATAGGTACATATGTACTAAAGAAAATCATAACATCGTTAAAAACGCTTCAATAAATGAATTTTTAAGTAAAATACGATTAACAGAAATACTCTTCGAGTCTTTAACTTAACCGAAGGGTTTGATTTCGTAGCTTTAGCTAGTTAGGGACGTAGAACGAAACGTTCTTCTGAATTTTTGTTATCTAGTAAGTTAAAATGTTGTATTATTGTAACAAAAAAATATCAGTACAAAACTATAATTATGGTCAAGATATCTTTTTATATTAGAAAATCCTTTATTGCCACTTATTCGTGTTTAGTGACATTTTTAGATTCAACTTTTTTCTTTGTGGTAATAATAAAACATACTATTTGGCATGTTGGTAACACAGGAAGCCCACTTGTGTGTTCTCGTAACGAGTCAGTTGACTCAGTTGCGGTTTGGCGTAAGTTTAGTTTCCCTTGTGCTTATCAAATAGTAGAATGACTTTATAGGACATCATCGACCTGCGATCGAAATCTAACCGTTGTGAAAACACAATTGAGCGTGTAACTTTGCAAATTAGTAGAATCGCCCCCCAGGAGTATACTTATGCAGAAATTGAGAGATCCATTCATAACTAGAAAACAAACTGCTGTTTGTAGAAACATTTTTTAACTTCCTCATTTTTGCCCAAACTTGACTCATTGGAGTGAGTCTATTAATAGAATGACAAAACTCTAACCAACATGCACGACGCTCCTGTCGTAGGATACGTTTTTTTCGGGCTTGCATATGTTTGAAACTTATAAAATTGTCTAGACAAGGATTTGATTTAAATAAGATGTATGCTTGCTTACAATCTTGTACAGCTCTAGTGCACTTCTCGTTCCACCAAGGGAGTCGAAGCTTCCTCCTAGATCTGCGAGAGTCGCAAGTGGTATTGTTTTTATTAAAACTGATTACTGACATCTGAACTGCTTGTAGAATTATTGAACAAAAATTATTATATGTATCAATATGACTCGAGTTATTATACTGAAAACTTTCCATCATGTCATTTACAATCTTTTTATAAATAGACCAATGAACTAATTTCAGATTACAATGAAGAGGAATATTTGAAACATTAGAAGGATCCACATCATTAGCAGTATCTATAACATATTTTGTAATGGTAGGCAAATGATAGCTGCCTATAGAATCCTGATAAACCTGCCATTCACAAGACAAAGCCAAGGAAGAAGAAACCATAGTTAAATCAAGTCCATTTGGTCTCCATAGATGAGACCCTACAGTAGTTGGCTGACCATCATTTAAGAGTATCAAGTCATTTTCATCCATGGAATTCATTATAGCTCTGCCACGAGAGTCGTCACTACAACAACCCCAAAAAGTGTGATGGGCATTAAAGTCCCCAGCAATTATCAATGGTTTAGGTATACTATTTATTAGTGAATAAAATTTGTTCTTTTCAAAAGTAGGACTGCAATTTCCAGGACTGTAAAAACTAACTACTGAAATGTATTTGTTATTAATTTTAATTTTAATTGCAATATTTTGAATAGAATCGTCAAAATATGTGTCTAATAATCTAAATTCAATGCCATTACGTATAAATATAGCAACACCATTGTGATCATTACCACAATCATTCCTAACTGTGGTATAGCCACGAATGTTGTATTGTATGTGTGGTTTTAACCATGTTTCTGAAACTAAAGCTAAATGTATGTCATTATTATAGAGAAACTGCTGAAACTGTAGTTTATTACTTAGCAAACTTTGTGCATTCCACTGAGCAATATTTAAAATTTTGTTAGTGAATTTTATATTATAATATTTTTACCTTTAATAGTCTCTCTAATAGCAGATGTTATAGTTTGTGTACAAATACTTTCATTTTGTGTTTTATTTAACTTAATCAAGTTAACAATAGATTCTGTCAACAAACTTAATGCTGTGCTATTAGACAACATCAAGTTTATAATATCTGTCGAATGTTCCGATTTGTTCAGTGATGGGAAATTAGCTTTATTAAATAAGTCCGAAAAAGGGGTTTTCGATGTATTTCTGCTTTCAGCAATCTTTCTTTTCTTAATGGGACATTGGCCAGATATGGATAAATGATTACCTTTGCAATGAACACATACAGCTTTTTCAGCAGGTACAGAGCACTCCTTGAAGGAATGACCCTCAGTACATACTGAGCATCTTTGCGAATTTTTACAAAATTTGGCTAAATGCCCAAAACGTAAGCAACGGAAACACTGCTTGACTGGTGGAATATAGGGCAGTACTGAAAGCCGCCACATCTTAATATGAACGTAATCTGGTAAAGATGTAGATGAAGCAAAAGTAATAACTACAGTTTGGGTAGGCTGTAGTTCAGATGAGCTACCTACTCTAACTTTTTTCATTATTCTTCTAACGCTTATAATTTTTTTTGAACTTGATATTGCCTTAAAAATTTTTTTGTTTGACATATCCGTAGGTACTGACGTGATAACTCCAGACAATTCTGTCGTTCCAGCCGGAATCGACGCTTTGATCGACTGTTCTTTCAGAAAAGTAACATTGTCCAAGAATGAATTGGCTAAATTCGGGCGATCGAAAACTACGCCGATTTTGTATCTGTTAATTTTTTTCAAGTACTTAATCCCTTTAACAAATCTAGTGAAGCATCCACTCAGGTACATCATATCTCTTTGGCCTATTGGTTGTTCTTCATTTGTGCTCTCGATAAATACAATAAAGTCATACCCAGCTACGGCATCCTCAGGGTACCTGCGACTGTAGTCTGTAACCCTATACGGGGCATACTTCTCTGTAGCCTTTTCTTCCGCAGTGCAGGAGTCGACGTAGTCAGACTCACTTGTCTCCGAAGATGAATCCGGAGGACCAGTAACAATTTCTCCACCAGGATCTTGTTTGGGTTTTTTTCTTTTCTTAGGCATCTTAAATCTTGTTTTATAAACTAAGTTAGTAGAATAAAAACAGGAAAATATGTACAAACTAAATTAAAATTAAAGTAAAATTACAAGAAGTAAAAAAAAGACCGCCTATTATTTCAAGGTTCCCGCGCTTTTTTTTCGGAGACCATAGACATTTTTTTTTTTTTGGTTCTTTTCGTCCCTCTTTGGGACAGGCAAAGGGAGCTGAGCCCATACAGCCAAGTCTGATTTAGTTTTCTTTTTCTTCCAATTCTTCTTTTTTTTTCTTTCTTGTCTTTCTATAATGTAATCAAGGCCGAAACCATGTCTTCTTTATTCAATGTCTTCAATATCCAATAGTCAGGCCGAAACCAAGTCTTATTTTTATCAATGTCTTCAATGACCAATAGTTAGGCGTAAGCCAAGTCTTCTTTTAATATATTCAAGTTCAGTACCTTTTGTTAGACCGGAGCCGAGTCTTCTTTCATGTTTTATTTAATATTATCTCAATATCTCAATATCATATAATTTTATGTCAAAAGTGTAGTAGTTGTCAAATTCAAATTTCATCAACAGTTGATACAATAAAATCGTAAAGTGGTAAAAAACAATCTTTTTTCGTCAAAAGTTGCTGAAGCGAGCGCGGAATATCTTCAGCATTTTCATAAATACCTAGCAGGCGATCAACTAAAATGATCCTTTGAAGAGCAAAATTAGGACAATCAAATACAATGTGATCCAATGTTTGTATAGCAGAATTACAATAATCACAATTTGGGGAAGACAGAATGCCAATTCTAAACAGATGTGCATTAAATCGACAGTGACCTAGCCGTAGACGACAAATCGTTGTATAAAACTTTCTGTTCCGATAGATATTTCCTCCTGTAAACCAAGGAGGAGAAATCTTTGTTTTAATTTCAGCTAGCCACTTTCCTTTGGTTTCAACTACATGCTGCCAGAAATTGTGAAATTCACGTGCCAGTTTTGATTTGAAATAAGTCAACGCATCTGAATTTGGAATGGGCTTATGCAAAATTGGACATTCCTGATGATGATTAACAATGAATTTAGCCAGGTAATCAACTTGTTCATTTCCAACTACCCCGATATGTGAAGGAGTCCAGAAAAGGACGATATCTTTGAACTTATGTAAATTATTGTATTTTTCTCTGATATTATAAATTATGTAACTTGTTTTTGCATTACAACTGGGATTTTCTAGTGCTCTCAATACACTCATACTATCAGTGATAATAATCCATTTATTTTCTTGCCTAGTCTCAATATACTCTAAAGCACTGAGTATTGCCATAGCCTCTGCTGTATACACAGTTGCTACTGAAGACAACCTATTTCCAAACCCACTTCGAGCCTGAACGTCATAAATAGCCATAGATACAGCATTATCATTTTTTGAGCCATCTGTGTACAATTGATTGTAACCATTCCATTCCTCAAGCATTCTGTAAACATCCTCTTTAAACTTCAAAGATTCATTAATTACTATTTTAAATGGACAATACTTTGATTCATAGGAATATAAATAACAAGGCCAAATGGAGCTAGAAAAATAATTTTGATTAGAACAATCTTTTAAAATTTCAGATAAACCTTGTACTAGAAAAGGGGGATTGATCCCATTAATAGCCTTCTTTAACTGCAATAGAAGAGGATGATCACTGATAGAAGAAATCTTAATGAAGAATTTTGTTCTGAGGTAATTGAATCTAATTATCAATGGAGGCAAACTACATTCGACTTGCATTGACACTATAGGTGTTGAACACATAGCTCCCAAAATAATACGTAAGCATCTATTTTGCACTTTGTCTAGTTTTTCTACTAGTTTTTGTACACCACTATAGCAAAAAAATGCATATTCGAAGTGACTTCTTACTAAGGACTTATATAAAATCAGTAATGTCCCTGGATCAGCACCCCAATAAGTGCCAGCGAGAGATTTCAAAATATTGCAAGCTTTTAATGCTCTGTTTGCTAAGTAATCAACATACACATTCCATTTAAAATTACTGAGAAAAGTAACACCTAAAAATTTTATGGAACTATCCACTAACATAAGGCTATTATTGTAATAAATTTTAATACTAGGAGAACCAACAACATTTTTGGAAAAGACAACAACCTTACTTTTCTCATAGCTGACCTCCAAACTGAGACTTTCAAAATAATGTCCCAATTTTTCCAAGCTAGCATTGAGTTTTGTTTCAATGCTGTTAAGGTTTTCTCCTGAACAATACACAACCAAATCATCAGCAAATTGTAAATTACAGACATCACTACCCAGCACATTATTTAATCTAGCAATATATAAAATAAATAATAGAGGACTTAATATTCCTCCTTGAGAAACTCCTCTATAAGAATACCTAGGTCCTATTAATTGATTATTGACTTTTACATACAATTTACGTTCATTTAAAAACTCAAAAATCCAACTTACTATTTTTTCAGGAACATTTAGTGAAAGGAGAATGGATGACAATGTACTTAAATTTACATTATTAAAAGCACCAACAATATCGAAGAAAACAGATCCCAACATTTTATGCTCGACAAGAGCACTGTGTATATCCAGAGATAAATGACTAAGACTTTCCCGAGCAGAACGACCACATCGAAAGCCAAATTGATTGTAAGGTAGTAGACTATTACTTTCAATGTAAAATATCAAACGTTGTTTTAGAAGCTGTTCAAATATTTTACCAACACACAAACTTAGAGTAATAGGACGATATGAGTCAGCGCTGTTAGGGTCTTTACCCTGTTTCAGGATAGGTATTAAACAATCTGTTTTCCATTCCTCAGGAATAATACAACAATGCCAAAGTGAATTCAAAATATTTAAAAATATAGACAAACTGTGTGAATTTAATAATTTTAACATTTTGTATGAGAGCCAATCTAAGCCACATGCCGAATCTCTTCTTGATCTTAAAGCAGATTTTAGCTCTTCAATAGAAAAAGTTTCCACCATGAAATTATTTGTGCAATTTTGTAAGTTATTGTGACTGACTGTGTAAAAATTCTGAACTGAATCAGGAGTATACTTATGCAGAAATTGAGAGATCCATTCATAACTAGAAAACAAACTGCTATTTGTAGAAACATTTTTTAACTTCCTCATTTTTGCCCAAACTTGACTCATTGGAGTGAGTCTATTAATAGAATGACAAAACTCTAACCAACATGCACGACGCTCCTGTCGTAGGATACGTTTTTTTCGGGCTTGCATATGTTTGAAACTTATAAAATTGTCTAGACAAGGATTTGATTTAAATAAGATGTATGCTTGCTTACAATCTTGTACAGCTCTAGTGCACTTCTCGTTCCACCAAGGGAGTCGAAGCTTCCTCCTAGATCTGCGAGAGTCGCAAGTGGTATTGTTTTTATTAAAACTGATTACTGACATCTGAACTGCTTGTAGAATTATTGAACAAAAATTATTATATGTATCAATATGACTCGAGTTATTATACTGAAAACTTTCCATCATGTCATTTACAATCTTTTTATAAATAGACCAATCAACTAATTTCAGATTACAATGAAGAGGAATATTTGAAACATTAGAAGGATCCACATCATTAGCAGTATCTATAACATATTTTGTAATGGTAGGCAAATGATAGCTGCCTATAGAATCCTGATAAACCTGCCATTCACAAGACAAAGCCAAGGAAGAAGAAACCATAGTTAAATCAAGACCATTTGGTCTCCATAGATGAGACCCTACAGTAGTTGGCTGACCATCATTTAAGAGTATCAAGTCATTTTCATCCATGGAATTCATTATAGCTCTGCCACGAGAGTCGTCACTACAACAACCCCAAAAAGTGTGATGGGCATTAAAGTCCCCAGCAATTATCAATGGTTTAGGTATACTATTTATTAGTGAATCAAATTTGTTCTTTTCAAAAGTAGGACTGCAATTTCCAGGACTGTAAAAACTAACTACTGAAATGTATTTGTTATTAATTTTAATTTTAATTGCAATATTTTGAATAGAATCGTCAAAATATGTGTCTAATAATCTAAATTCAATGCCATTACGTATAAATATAGCAACACCATTGTGATCATTACCACAATCATTCCTAACTGTGGTATAGCCACGAATGTTGTATTGTATGTGTGGTTTTAACCATGTTTCTGAAACTAAAGCTAAATGTATGTCATTATTATAGAGAAACTGCTGAAACTGTAGTTTATTACTTAGCAAACTTTGTGCATTCCACTGAGCAATATTTAAAATTTTGTTAGTGAATTTTATATTATAATATTTTTACCTTTAATAGTCTCTCTAATAGCAGATGTTATAGTTTGTGTACAAATACTTTCATTTTGTGTTTTATTTAACTTAATCAAGTTAACAATAGATTCTGTCAACAAACTTAATGCTGTGCTATTAGACAACATCAAGTTTATAATATCTGTCGAATGTTCCGATTTGTTCAGTGATGGGAAATTAGCTTTATTAAATAAGTCCGAAAAGGGGGTTTTCGATGTATTTCTGCTTTCAGCAATCTTTCTTTTCTTAATGGGACATTGGCCAGATATGGATAAATGATTACCTTTGCAATGAACACATACAGCTTTTTCAGCAGGTACAGAGCACTCCTTGAAGGAATGACCCTCAGTACATACTGAGCATCTTTGCGAATTTTTACAAAATTTGGCTAAATGCCCAAAACGTAAGCAACGGAAACACTGCTTGACTGGTGGAATATAGGGCAGTACTGAAAGCCGCCACATCTTAATATGAACGTAATCTGGTAAAGATGTAGATGAAGCAAAAGTAATAACTACAGTTTGGGTAGGCTGTAGTTCAGATGAGCTACCTACTCTAACTTTTTTCATTATTCTTCTAACGCTTATAATTTTTTTTGAATTTGATATTGCCTTAAAAATTTTTTTGTTTGACATATCCGTAGGTACTGACGTGATAACTCCAGACAATTCTGTCGTTCCAGCCGGAATCGACGCTTTGATCGACTGTTCTTTCAGAAAAGTAACATTGTCCAAGAATGAATTGGCTAAATTCGGGCGATCGAAAACTACGCCGATTTTGTATCTGTTAATTTTTTTCAAGTACTTAATCCCTTTAACAAATCTAGTGAAGCATCCACTCAGGTACATCATATCTCTTTGGCCTATTGGTTGTTCTTCATTTGTGCTCTCGATAAATACAATAAAGTCATACCCAGCTACGGCATCCTCAGGGTACCTGCGACTGTAGTCTGTAACCCTATACGGGGCATACTTCTCTGTAGCCTTTTCTTCCGCAGTGCAGGAGTCGACGTAGTCAGACTCACTTGTCTCCGAAGATGAATCCGGAGGACCAGTAACAATTTCTCCACCAGGATCTTGTTTGGGTTTTTTTCTTTTCTTAGGCATCTTAAATCTTGTTTTATAAACTAAGTTAATAGAATAAAAACAGGAAAATATGTACAAACTAAATTAAAATTAAAGTAAAATTACAAGAAGTAAAAAAAAGACCGCCTATTATTTCAAGGTTCCCGCGCTTTTTCGGAGACCATAGACATTTTTTTTTTTTTTGGTTCTTTTCGTCCCTCTTTGGGACAGGCAAAGGGAACTGAGCCCATACAGCCAAGTCTGATTTAGTTTTCTTTTTCTTCCAATTCTTCTTTTTTTTTCTTTCTTGTCTTTCTATAATATAATCAAGGCCGAAACCATGTCTTCTTTATTCAATGTCTTCAATATCCAATAGTCAGGCCGAAACCAAGTCTTATTTTTATCAATGTCTTCAATAACCAATAGTTAGGCGTAAGCCAAGTCTTCTTTTAATATATTCAAGTTCAGTACCTTTTGTTAGACCGGAGCCGAGTCTTCTTTCATGTTTTATTTAATATTATCTCAATATCTCAATATCATATAATTTTATGTCAAAAGTGTAGTAGTTGTCAAATTCAAATTTCATCAACAGTTGATACAATAAAATCGTAAATTGGTAAAAAACAATCTTTTTTCGTCAAAAGTTGCTGAAGCGAGCGCGGGATATCTTCAGCATTTTCATAAATACCTAGCAGGCGATCAACTAAAATGATCCTTTGAAGAGCAAAATTAGGACAATCAAATACAATGTGATCCAATGTTTGTATAGCAGAATTACAATAATCACAATTTGGGGAAGACAGAATGCCAATTCTAAACAGATGTGCATTAAATCGACAGTGACCTAGCCGTAGACGACAAATCGTTGTGTAAAACTTTCTGTTCCGATAGATATTTCCTCCTGTAAACCAAGGAGGAGAAATCTTTGTTTTAATTTCAGCTAGCCACTTTCCTTTGGTTTCAACTACATGCTGCCAGAAATTGTGAAATTCACGTGCCAGTTTTGATTTGAAATAAGTCAACGCATCTGAATTTGGAATGGGCTTATGCAAAATTGGACATTCCTGATGATGATTAACAATGAATTTAGCCAGGTAATCAACTTGTTCATTTCCAACTACCCCGATATGTGAAGGAGTCCAGAAAAGGACGATATCTTTGAACTTATGTAAATTATTGTATTTTTCTCTGATATTATAAATTATGTAACTTGTTTTTGCATTACAACTGGGATTTTCTAGTGCTCTCAATACACTCATACTATCAGTGATAATAATCCATTTATTTTCTTGCCTAGTCTCAATATACTCTAAAGCACTGAGTATTGCCATAGCCTCTGCTGTATACACAGTTGCTACTGAAGACAACCTATTTCCAAACCCACTTCGAGCCTGAACGTCATAAATAGCCATAGATACAGCATTATCATTTTTTGAGCCATCTGTGTACAATTGATTGTAACCATTCCATTCCTCAAGCATTCTGTAAACATCCTCTTTAAACTTCAAAGATTCATTAATTACTATTTTAAATGGACAATACTTTGATTCATAGGAATATAAATAACAAGGCCAAATGGAGCTAGAAAAATAATTTTGATTAGAACAATCTTTTAAAATTTCAGATAAACCTTGTACTAGAAAAGGGGGATTGATCCCATTAATAGCCTTCTTTAACTGCAATAGAAGAGGATGATCACTGATAGAAGAAATCTTAATGAAGAATTTTGTTCTGAGGTAATTGAATCTAATTATCAATGGAGGCAAACTACATTCGACTTGCATTGACACTATAGGTGTTGAACACATAGCTCCCAAAATAATACGTAAGCATCTATTTTGCACTTTGTCTAGTTTTTCTACTAGTTTTTGTACACCACTATAGCAAAAAAATGCATATTCGAAGTGACTTCTTACTAAGGACTTATATAAAATCAGTAATGTCCCTGGATCAGCACCCCAATAAGTGCCAGCGAGAGATTTCAAAATATTGCAAGCTTTTAATGCTCTGTTTGCTAAGTAATCAACATACACATTCCATTTAAAATTACTGAGAAAAGTAACACCTAAAAATTTTATGGAACTATCCACTAACATAAGGCTATTATTGTAATAAATTTTAATACTAGGAGAACCAACAACATTTTTGGAAAAGACAACAACCTTACTTTTCTCATAGCTGACCTCCAAACTGAGACTTTCAAAATAATGTCCCAATTTTTCCAAGCTAGCATTGAGTTTTGTTTCAATGCTGTTAAGGTTTTCTCCTGAACAATACACAACCAAATCATCAGCAAATTGTAAATTACAGACATCACTACCCAGCACATTATTTAATCTAGCAATATATAAAATAAATAATAGAGGACTTAATATTCCTCCTTGAGAAACTCCTCTATAAGAATACCTAGGTCCTATTAATTGATTATTGACTTTTACATACAATTTACGTTCATTTAAAAACTCAAAAATCCAACTTACTATTTTTTCAGGAACATTTAGTGAAAGGAGAATGGATGACAATGTACTTAAATTTACATTATTAAAAGCACCAACAATATCGAAGAAAACAGATCCCAACATTTTATGCTCGACAAGAGCACTGTGTATATCCAGAGATAAATGACTAAGACTTTCCCGAGCAGAACGACCACATCGAAAGCCAAATTGATTGTAAGGTAGTAGACTATTACTTTCAATGTAAAATATCAAACGTTGTTTTAGAAGCTGTTCAAATATTTTACCAACACACAAACTTAGAGTAATAGGACGATATGAGTCAGCGCTGTTAGGGTCTTTACCCTGTTTCAGGATAGGTATTAAACAATCTGTTTTCCATTCCTCAGGAATAATACAACAATGCCAAAGTGAATTCAAAATATTTAAAAATATAGACAAACTGTGTGAATTTAATAATTTTAACATTTTGTATGAGAGCCAATCTAAGCCACATGCCGAATCTCTTCTTGATCTTAAAGCAGATTTTAGCTCTTCAATAGAAAAAGTTTCCACCATGAAATTATTTGTGCAATTTTGTAAGTTATTGTGACTGACTGTGTAAAAATTCTGAACTGAATCAGGAGTATACTTATGCAGAAATTGAGAGATCCATTCATAACTAGAAAACAAACTGCTATTTGTAGAAACATTTTTTAACTTCCTCATTTTTGCCCAAACTTGACTCATTGGAGTGAGTCTATTAATAGAATGACAAAACTCTAACCAACATGCACGACGCTCCTGTCGTAGGATACGTTTTTTTCGGGCTTGCATATGTTTGAAACTTATAAAATTGTCTAGACAAGGATTTGATTTAAATAAGATGTATGCTTGCTTACAATCTTGTACAGCTCTAGTGCACTTCTCGTTCCACCAAGGGAGTCGAAGCTTCCTCCTAGATCTGCGAGAGTCGCAAGTGGTATTGTTTTTATTAAAACTGATTACTGACATCTGAACTGCTTGTAGAATTATTGAACAAAAATTATTATATGTATCAATATGACTCGAGTTATTATACTGAAAACTTTCCATCATGTCATTTACAATCTTTTTATAAATAGACCAATCAACTAATTTCAGATTACAATGAAGAGGAATATTTGAAACATTAGAAGGATCCACATCATTAGCAGTATCTATAACATATTTTGTAATGGTAGGCAAATGATAGCTGCCTATAGAATCCTGATAAACCTGCCATTCACAAGACAAAGCCAAGGAAGAAGAAACCATAGTTAAATCAAGACCATTTGGTCTCCATAGATGAGACCCTACAGTAGTTGGCTGACCATCATTTAAGAGTATCAAGTCATTTTCATCCATGGAATTCATTATAGCTCTGCCACGAGAGTCGTCACTACAACAACCCCAAAAAGTGTGATGGGCATTAAAGTCCCCAGCAATTATCAATGGTTTAGGTATACTATTTATTAGTGAATCAAATTTGTTCTTTTCAAAAGTAGGACTGCAATTTCCAGGACTGTAAAAACTAACTACTGAAATGTATTTGTTATTAATTTTAATTTTAATTGCAATATTTTGAATAGAATCGTCAAAATATGTGTCTAATAATCTAAATTCAATGCCATTACGTATAAATATAGCAACACCATTGTGATCATTACCACAATCATTCCTAACTGTGGTATAGCCACGAATGTTGTATTGTATGTGTGGTTTTAACCATGTTTCTGAAACTAAAGCTAAATGTATGTCATTATTATAGAGAAACTGCTGAAACTGTAGTTTATTACTTAGCAAACTTTGTGCATTCCACTGAGCAATATTTAAAATTTTGTTAGTGAATTTTATATTATAATATTTTTACCTTTAATAGTCTCTCTAATAGCAGATGTTATAGTTTGTGTACAAATACTTTCATTTTGTGTTTTATTTAACTTAATCAAGTTAACAATAGATTCTGTCAACAAACTTAATGCTGTGCTATTAGACAACATCAAGTTTATAATATCTGTCGAATGTTCCGATTTGTTCAGTGATGGGAAATTAGCTTTATTAAATAAGTCCGAAAAGGGGGTTTTCGATGTATTTCTGCTTTCAGCAATCTTTCTTTTCTTAATGGGACATTGGCCAGATATGGATAAATGATTACCTTTGCAATGAACACATACAGCTTTTTCAGCAGGTACAGAGCACTCCTTGAAGGAATGACCCTCAGTACATACTGAGCATCTTTGCGAATTTTTACAAAATTTGGCTAAATGCCCAAAACGTAAGCAACGGAAACACTGCTTGACTGGTGGAATATAGGGCAGTACTGAAAGCCGCCACATCTTAATATGAACGTAATCTGGTAAAGATGTAGATGAAGCAAAAGTAATAACTACAGTTTGGGTAGGCTGTAGTTCAGATGAGCTACCTACTCTAACTTTTTTCATTATTCTTCTAACGCTTATAATTTTTTTTGAATTTGATATTGCCTTAAAAATTTTTTTGTTTGACATATCCGTAGGTACTGACGTGATAACTCCAGACAATTCTGTCGTTCCAGCCGGAATCGACGCTTTGATCGACTGTTCTTTCAGAAAAGTAACATTGTCCAAGAATGAATTGGCTAAATTCGGGCGATCGAAAACTACGCCGATTTTGTATCTGTTAATTTTTTTCAAGTACTTAATCCCTTTAACAAATCTAGTGAAGCATCCACTCAGGTACATCATATCTCTTTGGCCTATTGGTTGTTCTTCATTTGTGCTCTCGATAAATACAATAAAGTCATACCCAGCTACGGCATCCTCAGGGTACCTGCGACTGTAGTCTGTAACCCTATACGGGGCATACTTCTCTGTAGCCTTTTCTTCCGCAGTGCAGGAGTCGACGTAGTCAGACTCACTTGTCTCCGAAGATGAATCCGGAGGACCAGTAACAATTTCTCCACCAGGATCTTGTTTGGGTTTTTTTCTTTTCTTAGGCATCTTAAATCTTGTTTTATAAACTAAGTTAATAGAATAAAAACAGGAAAATATGTACAAACTAAATTAAAATTAAAGTAAAATTACAAGAAGTAAAAAAAAGACCGCCTATTATTTCAAGGTTCCCGCGCTTTTTCGGAGACCATAGACATTTTTTTTTTTTTTGGTTCTTTTCGTCCCTCTTTGGGACAGGCAAAGGGAACTGAGCCCATACAGCCAAGTCTGATTTAGTTTTCTTTTTCTTCCAATTCTTCTTTTTTTTTCTTTCTTGTCTTTCTATAATATAATCAAGGCCGAAACCATGTCTTCTTTATTCAATGTCTTCAATATCCAATAGTCAGGCCGAAACCAAGTCTTATTTTTATCAATGTCTTCAATAACCAATAGTTAGGCGTAAGCCAAGTCTTCTTTTAATATATTCAAGTTCAGTACCTTTTGTTAGACCGGAGCCGAGTCTTCTTTCATGTTTTATTTAATATTATCTCAATATCTCAATATCATATAATTTTATGTCAAAAGTGTAGTAGTTGTCAAATTCAAATTTCATCAACAGTTGATACAATAAAATCGTAAATTGGTAAAAAACAATCTTTTTTCGTCAAAAGTTGCTGAAGCGAGCGCGGGATATCTTCAGCATTTTCATAAATACCTAGCAGGCGATCAACTAAAATGATCCTTTGAAGAGCAAAATTAGGACAATCAAATACAATGTGATCCAATGTTTGTATAGCAGAATTACAATAATCACAATTTGGGGAAGACAGAATGCCAATTCTAAACAGATGTGCATTAAATCGACAGTGACCTAGCCGTAGACGACAAATCGTTGTGTAAAACTTTCTGTTCCGATAGATATTTCCTCCTGTAAACCAAGGAGGAGAAATCTTTGTTTTAATTTCAGCTAGCCACTTTCCTTTGGTTTCAACTACATGCTGCCAGAAATTGTGAAATTCACGTGCCAGTTTTGATTTGAAATAAGTCAACGCATCTGAATTTGGAATGGGCTTATGCAAAATTGGACATTCCTGATGATGATTAACAATGAATTTAGCCAGGTAATCAACTTGTTCATTTCCAACTACCCCGATATGTGAAGGAGTCCAGAAAAGGACGATATCTTTGAACTTATGTAAATTATTGTATTTTTCTCTGATATTATAAATTATGTAACTTGTTTTTGCATTACAACTGGGATTTTCTAGTGCTCTCAATACACTCATACTATCAGTGATAATAATCCATTTATTTTCTTGCCTAGTCTCAATATACTCTAAAGCACTGAGTATTGCCATAGCCTCTGCTGTATACACAGTTGCTACTGAAGACAACCTATTTCCAAACCCACTTCGAGCCTGAACGTCATAAATAGCCATAGATACAGCATTATCATTTTTTGAGCCATCTGTGTACAATTGATTGTAACCATTCCATTCCTCAAGCATTCTGTAAACATCCTCTTTAAACTTCAAAGATTCATTAATTACTATTTTAAATGGACAATACTTTGATTCATAGGAATATAAATAACAAGGCCAAATGGAGCTAGAAAAATAATTTTGATTAGAACAATCTTTTAAAATTTCAGATAAACCTTGTACTAGAAAAGGGGGATTGATCCCATTAATAGCCTTCTTTAACTGCAATAGAAGAGGATGATCACTGATAGAAGAAATCTTAATGAAGAATTTTGTTCTGAGGTAATTGAATCTAATTATCAATGGAGGCAAACTACATTCGACTTGCATTGACACTATAGGTGTTGAACACATAGCTCCCAAAATAATACGTAAGCATCTATTTTGCACTTTGTCTAGTTTTTCTACTAGTTTTTGTACACCACTATAGCAAAAAAATGCATATTCGAAGTGACTTCTTACTAAGGACTTATATAAAATCAGTAATGTCCCTGGATCAGCACCCCAATAAGTGCCAGCGAGAGATTTCAAAATATTGCAAGCTTTTAATGCTCTGTTTGCTAAGTAATCAACATACACATTCCATTTAAAATTACTGAGAAAAGTAACACCTAAAAATTTTATGGAACTATCCACTAACATAAGGCTATTATTGTAATAAATTTTAATACTAGGAGAACCAACAACATTTTTGGAAAAGACAACAACCTTACTTTTCTCATAGCTGACCTCCAAACTGAGACTTTCAAAATAATGTCCCAATTTTTCCAAGCTAGCATTGAGTTTTGTTTCAATGCTGTTAAGGTTTTCTCCTGAACAATACACAACCAAATCATCAGCAAATTGTAAATTACAGACATCACTACCCAGCACATTATTTAATCTAGCAATATATAAAATAAATAATAGAGGACTTAATATTCCTCCTTGAGAAACTCCTCTATAAGAATACCTAGGTCCTATTAATTGATTATTGACTTTTACATACAATTTACGTTCATTTAAAAACTCAAAAATCCAACTTACTATTTTTTCAGGAACATTTAGTGAAAGGAGAATGGATGACAATGTACTTAAATTTACATTATTAAAAGCACCAACAATATCGAAGAAAACAGATCCCAACATTTTATGCTCGACAAGAGCACTGTGTATATCCAGAGATAAATGACTAAGACTTTCCCGAGCAGAACGACCACATCGAAAGCCAAATTGATTGTAAGGTAGTAGACTATTACTTTCAATGTAAAATATCAAACGTTGTTTTAGAAGCTGTTCAAATATTTTACCAACACACAAACTTAGAGTAATAGGACGATATGAGTCAGCGCTGTTAGGGTCTTTACCCTGTTTCAGGATAGGTATTAAACAATCTGTTTTCCATTCCTCAGGAATAATACAACAATGCCAAAGTGAATTCAAAATATTTAAAAATATAGACAAACTGTGTGAATTTAATAATTTTAACATTTTGTATGAGAGCCAATCTAAGCCACATGCCGAATCTCTTCTTGATCTTAAAGCAGATTTTAGCTCTTCAATAGAAAAAGTTTCCACCATGAAATTATTTGTGCAATTTTGTAAGTTATTGTGACTGACTGTGTAAAAATTCTGAACTGAATCAGGAGTATACTTATGCAGAAATTGAGATCCATTCATAACTAGAAAACAAACTGCTATTTGTAGAAACATTTTTTAACTTCCTCATTTTTGCCCAAACTTGACTCATTGGAGTGAGTCTATTAATAGAATGACAAAACTCTAACCAACATGCACGACGCTCCTGTCGTAGGATACGTTTTTTTCGGGCTTGCATATGTTTGAAACTTATAAAATTGTCTAGACAAGGATTTGATTTAAATAAGATGTATGCTTGCTTACAATCTTGTACAGCTCTAGTGCACTTCTCGTTCCACCAAGGGAGTCGAAGCTTCCTCCTAGATCTGCGAGAGTCGCAAGTGGTATTGTTTTTATTAAAACTGATTACTGACATCTGAACTGCTTGTAGAATTATTGAACAAAAATTATTATATGTATCAATATGACTCGAGTTATTATACTGAAAACTTTCCATCATGTCATTTACAATCTTTTTATAAATAGACCAATCAACTAATTTCAGATTACAATGAAGAGGAATATTTGAAACATTAGAAGGATCCACATCATTAGCAGTATCTATAACATATTTTGTAATGGTAGGCAAATGATAGCTGCCTATAGAATCCTGATAAACCTGCCATTCACAAGACAAAGCCAAGGAAGAAGAAACCATAGTTAAATCAAGACCATTTGGTCTCCATAGATGAGACCCTACAGTAGTTGGCTGACCATCATTTAAGAGTATCAAGTCATTTTCATCCATGGAATTCATTATAGCTCTGCCACGAGAGTCGTCACTACAACAACCCCAAAAAGTGTGATGGGCATTAAAGTCCCCAGCAATTATCAATGGTTTAGGTATACTATTTATTAGTGAATCAAATTTGTTCTTTTCAAAAGTAGGACTGCAATTTCCAGGACTGTAAAAACTAACTACTGAAATGTATTTGTTATTAATTTTAATTTTAATTGCAATATTTTGAATAGAATCGTCAAAATATGTGTCTAATAATCTAAATTCAATGCCATTACGTATAAATATAGCAACACCATTGTGATCATTACCACAATCATTCCTAACTGTGGTATAGCCACGAATGTTGTATTGTATGTGTGGTTTTAACCATGTTTCTGAAACTAAAGCTAAATGTATGTCATTATTATAGAGAAACTGCTGAAACTGTAGTTTATTACTTAGCAAACTTTGTGCATTCCACTGAGCAATATTTAAAATTTTGTTAGTGAATTTTATATTATAATATTTTTACCTTTAATAGTCTCTCTAATAGCAGATGTTATAGTTTGTGTACAAATACTTTCATTTTGTGTTTTATTTAACTTAATCAAGTTAACAATAGATTCTGTCAACAAACTTAATGCTGTGCTATTAGACAACATCAAGTTTATAATATCTGTCGAATGTTCCGATTTGTTCAGTGATGGGAAATTAGCTTTATTAAATAAGTCCGAAAAGGGGGTTTTCGATGTATTTCTGCTTTCAGCAATCTTTCTTTTCTTAATGGGACATTGGCCAGATATGGATAAATGATTACCTTTGCAATGAACACATACAGCTTTTTCAGCAGGTACAGAGCACTCCTTGAAGGAATGACCCTCAGTACATACTGAGCATCTTTGCGAATTTTTACAAAATTTGGCTAAATGCCCAAAACGTAAGCAACGGAAACACTGCTTGACTGGTGGAATATAGGGCAGTACTGAAAGCCGCCACATCTTAATATGAACGTAATCTGGTAAAGATGTAGATGAAGCAAAAGTAATAACTACAGTTTGGGTAGGCTGTAGTTCAGATGAGCTACCTACTCTAACTTTTTTCATTATTCTTCTAACGCTTATAATTTTTTTTGAACTTGATATTGCCTTAAAAATTTTTTTGTTTGACATATCCGTAGGTACTGACGTGATAACTCCAGACAATTCTGTCGTTCCAGCCGGAATCGACGCTTTGATCGACTGTTCTTTCAGAAAAGTAACATTGTCCAAGAATGAATTGGCTAAATTCGGGCGATCGAAAACTACGCCGATTTTGTATCTGTTAATTTTTTTCAAGTACTTAATCCCTTTAACAAATCTAGTGAAGCATCCACTCAGGTACATCATATCTCTTTGGCCTATTGGTTGTTCTTCATTTGTGCTCTCGATAAATACAATAAAGTCATACCCAGCTACGGCATCCTCAGGGTACCTGCGACTGTAGTCTGTAACCCTATACGGGGCATACTTCTCTGTAGCCTTTTCTTCCGCAGTGCAGGAGTCGACGTAGTCAGACTCACTTGTCTCCGAAGATGAATCCGGAGGACCAGTAACAATTTCTCCACCAGGATCTTGTTTGGGTTTTTTTCTTTTCTTAGGCATCTTAAATCTTGTTTTATAAACTAAGTTAATAGAATAAAAACAGGAAAATATGTACAAACTAAATTAAAATTAAAGTAAAATTACAAGAAGTAAAAAAAAGACCGCCTATTATTTCAAGGTTCCCGCGCTTTTTCGGAGACCATAGACATTTTTTTTTTTTTTGGTTCTTTTCGTCCCTCTTTGGGACAGGCAAAGGGAACTGAGCCCATACAGCCAAGTCTGATTTAGTTTTCTTTTTCTTCCAATTCTTCTTTTTTTTTCTTTCTTGTCTTTCTATAATATAATCAAGGCCGAAACCATGTCTTCTTTATTCAATGTCTTCAATATCCAATAGTCAGGCCGAAACCAAGTCTTATTTTTATCAATGTCTTCAATAACCAATAGTTAGGCGTAAGCCAAGTCTTCTTTTAATATAT
The DNA here is from genome assembly GCA_932294355.1 of Aporophyla lueneburgensis. Taxonomy (NCBI): domain Eukaryota; kingdom Metazoa; phylum Arthropoda; class Insecta; order Lepidoptera; family Noctuidae; genus Aporophyla; species Aporophyla lueneburgensis. The sequence goes on from OW028747.1 coordinate 16,694,946, forward strand.
TCAAGTTCAGTACCTTTTGTTAGACCGGAGCCGAGTCTTCTTTCATGTTTTATTTAATATTATCTCAATATCTCAATATCATATAATTTTATGTCAAAAGTGTAGTAGTTGTCAAATTCAAATTTCATCAACAGTTGATACAATAAAATCGTAAATTGGTAAAAAACAATCTTTTTTCGTCAAAAGTTGCTGAAGCGAGCGCGGGATATCTTCAGCATTTTCATAAATACCTAGCAGGCGATCAACTAAAATGATCCTTTGAAGAGCAAAATTAGGACAATCAAATACAATGTGATCCAATGTTTGTATAGCAGAATTACAATAATCACAATTTGGGGAAGACAGAATGCCAATTCTAAACAGATGTGCATTAAATCGACAGTGACCTAGCCGTAGACGACAAATCGTTGTGTAAAACTTTCTGTTCCGATAGATATTTCCTCCTGTAAACCAAGGAGGAGAAATCTTTGTTTTAATTTCAGCTAGCCACTTTCCTTTGGTTTCAACTACATGCTGCCAGAAATTGTGAAATTCACGTGCCAGTTTTGATTTGAAATAAGTCAACGCATCTGAATTTGGAATGGGCTTATGCAAAATTGGACATTCCTGATGATGATTAACAATGAATTTAGCCAGGTAATCAACTTGTTCATTTCCAACTACCCCGATATGTGAAGGAGTCCAGAAAAGGACGATATCTTTGAACTTATGTAAATTATTGTATTTTTCTCTGATATTATAAATTATGTAACTTGTTTTTGCATTACAACTGGGATTTTCTAGTGCTCTCAATACACTCATACTATCAGTGATAATAATCCATTTATTTTCTTGCCTAGTCTCAATATACTCTAAAGCACTGAGTATTGCCATAGCCTCTGCTGTATACACAGTTGCTACTGAAGACAACCTATTTCCAAACCCACTTCGAGCCTGAACGTCATAAATAGCCATAGATACAGCATTATCATTTTTTGAGCCATCTGTGTACAATTGATTGTAACCATTCCATTCCTCAAGCATTCTGTAATCAATAGCGGACTCCCGGCCACCGTAGGCGCGAGCTTGCGGGTGGCGAGCAATGGGTAGCTCGCCGCCCGGTAAGGACCAAGCTCGGGTCGACGGCGCGCAGTGTTCCACGCGCGCCTCAAAGAGATGTCAGCAGCAGTGTAGGGGTCTACTAGGACCGATGCCTGCCGGGGTCGCGTGATTGTTCGAAGGAGATACCGTGACCCTGGCAAATGGGCAACTGATGGAACACGGGTGGGTTTTAGTCAGTAAAAGTCTGACACGCCCTCCCGCTCCGCCCAGAGCGGGAGAAGTCATTTGATGATTTCCCATCCTGAAAAAAAAAAAAAAAAAAAAAAAAAAAGCATTCTGTAAACATCCTCTTTAAACTTCAAAGATTCATTAATTACTATTTTAAATGGACAATACTTTGATTCATAGGAATATAAATAACAAGGCCAAATGGAGCTAGAAAAATAATTTTGATTAGAACAATCTTTTAAAATTTCAGATAAACCTTGTACTAGAAAAGGGGGATTGATCCCATTAATAGCCTTCTTTAACTGCAATAGAAGAGGATGATCACTGATAGAAGAAATCTTAATGAAGAATTTTGTTCTGAGGTAATTGAATCTAATTATCAATGGAGGCAAACTACATTCGACTTGCATTGACACTATAGGTGTTGAACACATAGCTCCCAAAATAATACGTAAGCATCTATTTTGCACTTTGTCTAGTTTTTCTACTAGTTTTTGTACACCACTATAGCAAAAAAATGCATATTCGAAGTGACTTCTTACTAAGGACTTATATAAAATCAGTAATGTCCCTGGATCAGCACCCCAATAAGTGCCAGCGAGAGATTTCAAAATATTGCAAGCTTTTAATGCTCTGTTTGCTAAGTAATCAACATACACATTCCATTTAAAATTACTGAGAAAAGTAACACCTAAAAATTTTATGGAACTATCCACTAACATAAGGCTATTATTGTAATAAATTTTAATACTAGGAGAACCAACAACATTTTTGGAAAAGACAACAACCTTACTTTTCTCATAGCTGACCTCCAAACTGAGACTTTCAAAATAATGTCCCAATTTTTCCAAGCTAGCATTGAGTTTTGTTTCAATGCTGTTAAGGTTTTCTCCTGAACAATACACAACCAAATCATCAGCAAATTGTAAATTACAGACATCACTACCCAGCACATTATTTAATCTAGCAATATATAAAATAAATAATAGAGGACTTAATATTCCTCCTTGAGAAACTCCTCTATAAGAATACCTAGGTCCTATTAATTGATTATTGACTTTTACATACAATTTACGTTCATTTAAAAACTCAAAAATCCAACTTACTATTTTTTCAGGAACATTTAGTGAAAGGAGAATGGATGACAATGTACTTAAATTTACATTATTAAAAGCACCAACAATATCGAAGAAAACAGATCCCAACATTTTATGCTCGACAAGAGCACTGTGTATATCCAGAGATAAATGACTAAGACTTTCCCGAGCAGAACGACCACATCGAAAGCCAAATTGATTGTAAGGTAGTAGACTATTACTTTCAATGTAAAATATCAAACGTTGTTTTAGAAGCTGTTCAAATATTTTACCAACACACAAACTTAGAGTAATAGGACGATATGAGTCAGCGCTGTTAGGGTCTTTACCCTGTTTCAGGATAGGTATTAAACAATCTGTTTTCCATTCCTCAGGAATAATACAACAATGCCAAAGTGAATTCAAAATATTTAAAAATATAGACAAACTGTGTGAATTTAATAATTTTAACATTTTGTATGAGAGCCAATCTAAGCCACATGCCGAATCTCTTCTTGATCTTAAAGCAGATTTTAGCTCTTCAATAGAAAAAGTTTCCACCATGAAATTATTTGTGCAATTTTGTAAGTTATTGTGACTGACTGTGTAAAAATTCTGAACTGAATCAGGAGTATACTTATGCAGAAATTGAGAGATCCATTCATAACTAGAAAACAAACTGCTATTTGTAGAAACATTTTTTAACTTCCTCATTTTTGCCCAAACTTGACTCATTGGAGTGAGTCTATTAATAGAATGACAAAACTCTAACCAACATGCACGACGCTCCTGTCGTAGGATACGTTTTTTTCGGGCTTGCATATGTTTGAAACTTATAAAATTGTCTAGACAAGGATTTGATTTAAATAAGATGTATGCTTGCTTACAATCTTGTACAGCTCTAGTGCACTTCTCGTTCCACCAAGGGAGTCGAAGCTTCCTCCTAGATCTGCGAGAGTCGCAAGTGGTATTGTTTTTATTAAAACTGATTACTGACATCTGAACTGCTTGTAGAATTATTGAACAAAAATTATTATATGTATCAATATGACTCGAGTTATTATACTGAAAACTTTCCATCATGTCATTTACAATCTTTTTATAAATAGACCAATCAACTAATTTCAGATTACAATGAAGAGGAATATTTGAAACATTAGAAGGATCCACATCATTAGCAGTATCTATAACATATTTTGTAATGGTAGGCAAATGATAGCTGCCTATAGAATCCTGATAAACCTGCCATTCACAAGACAAAGCCAAGGAAGAAGAAACCATAGTTAAATCAAGACCATTTGGTCTCCATAGATGAGACCCTACAGTAGTTGGCTGACCATCATTTAAGAGTATCAAGTCATTTTCATCCATGGAATTCATTATAGCTCTGCCACGAGAGTCGTCACTACAACAACCCCAAAAAGTGTGATGGGCATTAAAGTCCCCAGCAATTATCAATGGTTTAGGTATACTATTTATTAGTGAATCAAATTTGTTCTTTTCAAAAGTAGGACTGCAATTTCCAGGACTGTAAAAACTAACTACTGAAATGTATTTGTTATTAATTTTAATTTTAATTGCAATATTTTGAATAGAATCGTCAAAATATGTGTCTAATAATCTAAATTCAATGCCATTACGTATAAATATAGCAACACCATTGTGATCATTACCACAATCATTCCTAACTGTGGTATAGCCACGAATGTTGTATTGTATGTGTGGTTTTAACCATGTTTCTGAAACTAAAGCTAAATGTATGTCATTATTATAGAGAAACTGCTGAAACTGTAGTTTATTACTTAGCAAACTTTGTGCATTCCACTGAGCAATATTTAAAATTTTGTTAGTGAATTTTATATTATAATATTTTTACCTTTAATAGTCTCTCTAATAGCAGATGTTATAGTTTGTGTACAAATACTTTCATTTTGTGTTTTATTTAACTTAATCAAGTTAACAATAGATTCTGTCAACAAACTTAATGCTGTGCTATTAGACAACATCAAGTTTATAATATCTGTCGAATGTTCCGATTTGTTCAGTGATGGGAAATTAGCTTTATTAAATAAGTCCGAAAAGGGGGTTTTCGATGTATTTCTGCTTTCAGCAATCTTTCTTTTCTTAATGGGACATTGGCCAGATATGGATAAATGATTACCTTTGCAATGAACACATACAGCTTTTTCAGCAGGTACAGAGCACTCCTTGAAGGAATGACCCTCAGTACATACTGAGCATCTTTGCGAATTTTTACAAAATTTGGCTAAATGCCCAAAACGTAAGCAACGGAAACACTGCTTGACTGGTGGAATATAGGGCAGTACTGAAAGCCGCCACATCTTAATATGAACGTAATCTGGTAAAGATGTAGATGAAGCAAAAGTAATAACTACAGTTTGGGTAGGCTGTAGTTCAGATGAGCTACCTACTCTAACTTTTTTCATTATTCTTCTAACGCTTATAATTTTTTTTGAATTTGATATTGCCTTAAAAATTTTTTTGTTTGACATATCCGTAGGTACTGACGTGATAACTCCAGACAATTCTGTCGTTCCAGCCGGAATCGACGCTTTGATCGACTGTTCTTTCAGAAAAGTAACATTGTCCAAGAATGAATTGGCTAAATTCGGGCGATCGAAAACTACGCCGATTTTGTATCTGTTAATTTTTTTCAAGTACTTAATCCCTTTAACAAATCTAGTGAAGCATCCACTCAGGTACATCATATCTCTTTGGCCTATTGGTTGTTCTTCATTTGTGCTCTCGATAAATACAATAAAGTCATACCCAGCTACGGCATCCTCAGGGTACCTGCGACTGTAGTCTGTAACCCTATACGGGGCATACTTCTCTGTAGCCTTTTCTTCCGCAGTGCAGGAGTCGACGTAGTCAGACTCACTTGTCTCCGAAGATGAATCCGGAGGACCAGTAACAATTTCTCCACCAGGATCTTGTTTGGGTTTTTTTCTTTTCTTAGGCATCTTAAATCTTGTTTTATAAACTAAGTTAATAGAATAAAAACAGGAAAATATGTACAAACTAAATTAAAATTAAAGTAAAATTACAAGAAGTAAAAAAAAGACCGCCTATTATTTCAAGGTTCCCGCGCTTTTTCGGAGACCATAGACATTTTTTTTTTTTTTGGTTCTTTTCGTCCCTCTTTGGGACAGGCAAAGGGAACTGAGCCCATACAGCCAAGTCTGATTTAGTTTTCTTTTTCTTCCAATTCTTCTTTTTTTTTCTTTCTTGTCTTTCTATAATATAATCAAGGCCGAAACCATGTCTTCTTTATTCAATGTCTTCAATATCCAATAGTCAGGCCGAAACCAAGTCTTATTTTTATCAATGTCTTCAATAACCAATAGTTAGGCGTAAGCCAAGTCTTCTTTTAATATATTCAAGTTCAGTACCTTTTGTTAGACCGGAGCCGAGTCTTCTTTCATGTTTTATTTAATATTATCTCAATATCTCAATATCATATAATTTTATGTCAAAAGTGTAGTAGTTGTCAAATTCAAATTTCATCAACAGTTGATACAATAAAATCGTAAATTGGTAAAAAACAATCTTTTTTCGTCAAAAGTTGCTGAAGCGAGCGCGGGATATCTTCAGCATTTTCATAAATACCTAGCAGGCGATCAACTAAAATGATCCTTTGAAGAGCAAAATTAGGACAATCAAATACAATGTGATCCAATGTTTGTATAGCAGAATTACAATAATCACAATTTGGGGAAGACAGAATGCCAATTCTAAACAGATGTGCATTAAATCGACAGTGACCTAGCCGTAGACGACAAATCGTTGTGTAAAACTTTCTGTTCCGATAGATATTTCCTCCTGTAAACCAAGGAGGAGAAATCTTTGTTTTAATTTCAGCTAGCCACTTTCCTTTGGTTTCAACTACATGCTGCCAGAAATTGTGAAATTCACGTGCCAGTTTTGATTTGAAATAAGTCAACGCATCTGAATTTGGAATGGGCTTATGCAAAATTGGACATTCCTGATGATGATTAACAATGAATTTAGCCAGGTAATCAACTTGTTCATTTCCAACTACCCCGATATGTGAAGGAGTCCAGAAAAGGACGATATCTTTGAACTTATGTAAATTATTGTATTTTTCTCTGATATTATAAATTATGTAACTTGTTTTTGCATTACAACTGGGATTTTCTAGTGCTCTCAATACACTCATACTATCAGTGATAATAATCCATTTATTTTCTTGCCTAGTCTCAATATACTCTAAAGCACTGAGTATTGCCATAGCCTCTGCTGTATACACAGTTGCTACTGAAGACAACCTATTTCCAAACCCACTTCGAGCCTGAACGTCATAAATAGCCATAGATACAGCATTATCATTTTTTGAGCCATCTGTGTACAATTGATTGTAACCATTCCATTCCTCAAGCATTCTGTAAACATCCTCTTTAAACTTCAAAGATTCATTAATTACTATTTTAAATGGACAATACTTTGATTCATAGGAATATAAATAACAAGGCCAAATGGAGCTAGAAAAATAATTTTGATTAGAACAATCTTTTAAAATTTCAGATAAACCTTGTACTAGAAAAGGGGGATTGATCCCATTAATAGCCTTCTTTAACTGCAATAGAAGAGGATGATCACTGATAGAAGAAATCTTAATGAAGAATTTTGTTCTGAGGTAATTGAATCTAATTATCAATGGAGGCAAACTACATTCGACTTGCATTGACACTATAGGTGTTGAACACATAGCTCCCAAAATAATACGTAAGCATCTATTTTGCACTTTGTCTAGTTTTTCTACTAGTTTTTGTACACCACTATAGCAAAAAAATGCATATTCGAAGTGACTTCTTACTAAGGACTTATATAAAATCAGTAATGTCCCTGGATCAGCACCCCAATAAGTGCCAGCGAGAGATTTCAAAATATTGCAAGCTTTTAATGCTCTGTTTGCTAAGTAATCAACATACACATTCCATTTAAAATTACTGAGAAAAGTAACACCTAAAAATTTTATGGAACTATCCACTAACATAAGGCTATTATTGTAATAAATTTTAATACTAGGAGAACCAACAACATTTTTGGAAAAGACAACAACCTTACTTTTCTCATAGCTGACCTCCAAACTGAGACTTTCAAAATAATGTCCCAATTTTTCCAAGCTAGCATTGAGTTTTGTTTCAATGCTGTTAAGGTTTTCTCCTGAACAATACACAACCAAATCATCAGCAAATTGTAAATTACAGACATCACTACCCAGCACATTATTTAATCTAGCAATATATAAAATAAATAATAGAGGACTTAATATTCCTCCTTGAGAAACTCCTCTATAAGAATACCTAGGTCCTATTAATTGATTATTGACTTTTACATACAATTTACGTTCATTTAAAAACTCAAAAATCCAACTTACTATTTTTTCAGGAACATTTAGTGAAAGGAGAATGGATGACAATGTACTTAAATTTACATTATTAAAAGCACCAACAATATCGAAGAAAACAGATCCCAACATTTTATGCTCGACAAGAGCACTGTGTATATCCAGAGATAAATGACTAAGACTTTCCCGAGCAGAACGACCACATCGAAAGCCAAATTGATTGTAAGGTAGTAGACTATTACTTTCAATGTAAAATATCAAACGTTGTTTTAGAAGCTGTTCAAATATTTTACCAACACACAAACTTAGAGTAATAGGACGATATGAGTCAGCGCTGTTAGGGTCTTTACCCTGTTTCAGGATAGGTATTAAACAATCTGTTTTCCATTCCTCAGGAATAATACAACAATGCCAAAGTGAATTCAAAATATTTAAAAATATAGACAAACTGTGTGAATTTAATAATTTTAACATTTTGTATGAGAGCCAATCTAAGCCACATGCCGAATCTCTTCTTGATCTTAAAGCAGATTTTAGCTCTTCAATAGAAAAAGTTTCCACCATGAAATTATTTGTGCAATTTTGTAAGTTATTGTGACTGACTGTGTAAAAATTCTGAACTGAATCAGGAGTATACTTATGCAGAAATTGAGATCCATTCATAACTAGAAAACAAACTGCTATTTGTAGAAACATTTTTTAACTTCCTCATTTTTGCCCAAACTTGACTCATTGGAGTGAGTCTATTAATAGAATGACAAAACTCTAACCAACATGCACGACGCTCCTGTCGTAGGATACGTTTTTTTCGGGCTTGCATATGTTTGAAACTTATAAAATTGTCTAGACAAGGATTTGATTTAAATAAGATGTATGCTAGCTTACAATCTTGTACAGCTCTAGTGCACTTCTCGTTCCACCAAGGGAGTCGAAGCTTCCTCCTAGATCTGCGAGAGTCGCAAGTGGTATTGTTTTTATTAAAACTGATTACTGACATCTGAACTGCTTGTAGAATTATTGAACAAAAATTATTATATGTATCAATATGACTCGAGTTATTATACTGAAAACTTTCCATCATGTCATTTACAATCTTTTTATAAATAGACCAATCAACTAATTTCAGATTACAATGAAGAGGAATATTTGAAACATTAGAAGGATCCACATCATTAGCAGTATCTATAACATATTTTGTAATGGTAGGCAAATGATAGCTGCCTATAGAATCCTGATAAACCTGCCATTCACAAGACAAAGCCAAGGAAGAAGAAACCATAGTTAAATCAAGACCATTTGGTCTCCATAGATGAGACCCTACAGTAGTTGGCTGACCATCATTTAAGAGTATCAAGTCATTTTCATCCATGGAATTCATTATAGCTCTGCCACGAGAGTCGTCACTACAACAACCCCAAAAAGTGTGATGGGCATTAAAGTCCCCAGCAATTATCAATGGTTTAGGTATACTATTTATTAGTGAATCAAATTTGTTCTTTTCAAAAGTAGGACTGCAATTTCCAGGACTGTAAAAACTAACTACTGAAATGTATTTGTTATTAATTTTAATTTTAATTGCAATATTTTGAATAGAATCGTCAAAATATGTGTCTAATAATCTAAATTCAATGCCATTACGTATAAATATAGCAACACCATTGTGATCATTACCACAATCATTCTAACTGTGGTATAGCCACGAATGTTGTATTGTATGTGTGGTTTTAACCATGTTTCTGAAACTAAAGCTAAATGTATGTCATTATTATAGAGAAACTGCTGAAACTGTAGTTTATTACTTAGCAAACTTTGTGCATTCCACTGAGCAATATTTAAAATTTTGTTAGTGAATTTTATATTATAATATTTTTACCTTTAATAGTCTCTCTAATAGCAGATGTTATAGTTTGTGTACAAATACTTTCATTTTGTGTTTTATTTAACTTAATCAAGTTAACAATAGATTCTGTCAACAAACTTAATGCTGTGCTATTAGACAACATCAAGTTTATAATATCTGTCGAATGTTCCGATTTGTTCAGTGATGGGAAATTAGCTTTATTAAATAAGTCCGAAAAGGGGGTTTTCGATGTATTTCTGCTTTCAGCAATCTTTCTTTTCTTAATGGGACATTGGCCAGATATGGATAAATGATTACCTTTGCAATGAACACATACAGCTTTTTCAGCAGGTACAGAGCACTCCTTGAAGGAATGACCCTCAGTACATACTGAGCATCTTTGCGAATTTTTACAAAATTTGGCTAAATGCCCAAAACGTAAGCAACGGAAACACTGCTTGACTGGTGGAATATAGGGCAGTACTGAAAGCCGCCACATCTTAATATGAACGTAATCTGGTAAAGATGTAGATGAAGCAAAAGTAATAACTACAGTTTGGGTAGGCTGTAGTTCAGATGAGCTACCTACTCTAACTTTTTTCATTATTCTTCTAACGCTTATAATTTTTTTTGAACTTGATATTGCCTTAAAAATTTTTTTGTTTGACATATCCGTAGGTACTGACGTGATAACTCCAGACAATTCTGTCGTTCCAGCCGGAATCGACGCTTTGATCGACTGTTCTTTCAGAAAAGTAACATTGTCCAAGAATGAATTGGCTAAATTCGGGCGATCGAAAACTACGCCGATTTTGTATCTGTTAATTTTTTTCAAGTACTTAATCCCTTTAACAAATCTAGTGAAGCATCCACTCAGGTACATCATATCTCTTTGGCCTATTGGTTGTTCTTCATTTGTGCTCTCGATAAATACAATAAAGTCATACCCAGCTACGGCATCCTCAGGGTACCTGCGACTGTAGTCTGTAACCCTATACGGGGCATACTTCTCTGTAGCCTTTTCTTCCGCAGTGCAGGAGTCGACGTAGTCAGACTCACTTGTCTCCGAAGATGAATCCGGAGGACCAGTAACAATTTCTCCACCAGGATCTTGTTTGGGTTTTTTTCTTTTCTTAGGCATCTTAAATCTTGTTTTATAAACTAAGTTAATAGAATAAAAACAGGAAAATATGTACAAACTAAATTAAAATTAAAGTAAAATTACAAGAAGTAAAAAAAAGACCGCCTATTATTTCAAGGTTCCCGCGCTTTTTCGGAGACCATAGACATTTTTTTTTTTTTTGGTTCTTTTCGTCCCTCTTTGGGACAGGCAAAGGGAACTGAGCCCATACAGCCAAGTCTGATTTAGTTTTCTTTTTCTTCCAATTCTTCTTTTTTTTTCTTTCTTGTCTTTCTATAATATAATCAAGGCCGAAACCATGTCTTCTTTATTCAATGTCTTCAATATCCAATAGTCAGGCCGAAACCAAGTCTTATTTTTATCAATGTCTTCAATAACCAATAGTTAGGCGTAAGCCAAGTCTTCTTTTAATATATTCAAGTTCAGTACCTTTTGTTAGACCGGAGCCGAGTCTTCTTTCATGTTTTATTTAATATTATCTCAATATCTCAATATCATATAATTTTATGTCAAAAGTGTAGTAGTTGTCAAATTCAAATTTCATCAACAGTTGATACAATAAAATCGTAAATTGGTAAAAAACAATCTTTTTTCGTCAAAAGTTGCTGAAGCGAGCGCGGGATATCTTCAGCATTTTCATAAATACCTAGCAGGCGATCAACTAAAATGATCCTTTGAAGAGCAAAATTAGGACAATCAAATACAATGTGATCCAATGTTTGTATAGCAGAATTACAATAATCACAATTTGGGGAAGACAGAATGCCAATTCTAAACAGATGTGCATTAAATCGACAGTGACCTAGCCGTAGACGACAAATCGTTGTGTAAAACTTTCTGTTCCGATAGATATTTCCTCCTGTAAACCAAGGAGGAGAAATCTTTGTTTTAATTTCAGCTAGCCACTTTCCTTTGGTTTCAACTACATGCTGCCAGAAATTGTGAAATTCACGTGCCAGTTTTGATTTGAAATAAGTCAACGCATCTGAATTTGGAATGGGCTTATGCAAAATTGGACATTCCTGATGATGATTAACAATGAATTTAGCCAGGTAATCAACTTGTTCATTTCCAACTACCCCGATATGTGAAGGAGTCCAGAAAAGGACGATATCTTTGAACTTATGTAAATTATTGTATTTTTCTCTGATATTATAAATTATGTAACTTGTTTTTGCATTACAACTGGGATTTTCTAGTGCTCTCAATACACTCATACTATCAGTGATAATAATCCATTTATTTTCTTGCCTAGTCTCAATATACTCTAAAGCACTGAGTATTGCCATAGCCTCTGCTGTATACACAGTTGCTACTGAAGACAACCTATTTCCAAACCCACTTCGAGCCTGAACGTCATAAATAGCCATAGATACAGCATTATCATTTTTTGAGCCATCTGTGTACAATTGATTGTAACCATTCCATTCCTCAAGCATTCTGTAATCAATAGCGGACTCCCGGCCACCGTAGGCGCGAGCTTGCGGGTGGCGAGCAATGGGTAGCTCGCCGCCCGGTAAGGACCAAGCTCGGGTCGACGGCGCGCAGTGTTCCACGCGCGCCTCAAAGAGATGTCAGCAGCAGTGTAGGGGTCTACTAGGACCGATGCCTGCCGGGGTCGCGTGATTGTTCGAAGGAGATACCGTGACCCTGGCAAATGGGCAACTGATGGAACACGGGTGGGTTTTAGTCAGTAAAAGTCTGACACGCCCTCCCGCTCCGCCCAGAGCGGGAGAAGTCATTTGATGATTTCCCATCCTGAAAAAAAAAAAAAAAAAAAAAAAAAAAGCATTCTGTAAACATCCTCTTTAAACTTCAAAGATTCATTAATTACTATTTTAAATGGACAATACTTTGATTCATAGGAATATAAATAACAAGGCCAAATGGAGCTAGAAAAATAATTTTGATTAGAACAATCTTTTAAAATTTCAGATAAACCTTGTACTAGAAAAGGGGGATTGATCCCATTAACCCAGATTATGCGACCAGGTGTTATAACGCCGCCAAAAAATATTTTAAAATACTCGCGTAAAAAAGTTATTATAACCGAAAAATCCCCATTTTTTTTACTCTCATTTAGTTGTTTGCTAAGTTTGGATCGATACAGTACAGAATTCGTTTCGAATTTCTTGTTATTTTAGTATTTTTGCATAATTTAAAGTGAACAGTGTTTATATTTTGGAGAATGACTTCCGAAAGGTAAGGTATTAAGATATAATTATTTATTTTTACGTACTATTTTTATTCGAATTTAAAACTAAGGACGTTAAACAATAAAAATAATAATTTTGATTCTAATGCTTAGTAATATTACGTGGTGTTTTTCGTGTTCGAATGTCACAGGCGTTATAACGCCTGGTCGCATAATCGGTGTCCAACTCATCTATTTCTTTATTTTTAGACTAAGACATGGAAAAACACTTAGACTGTATGAAATAATAGAGGAACTGGAACAATCCGATGATAACGATGGCACACCCTACTCTGTGGCTATTTTTCCACCCGAAAACGCTAATGCCGAAGTGACTGACGAAGACTCAGGCGACGAAGAAGTTGTAAACTTGCATAATCTACCAGGTATATAGACTCATTTTATTTTATGCATCTTGTTAATTTTGTTATTTATTTAAAAGTTAGGCATATTTATAATAATGTGTATTTGACTACGTTAGGTTCACAGCTGATAGCTAATGCCAAGGTGGAGTTCTTCGGTGTTATTTCCTCGGAGTTGCTTCCTCGGTGCGTAATCTTTTAGCCAAATTTATCAGGGGAATTTTATCTTCTTCATCGGAGGACTCATGGCAAACTGCAAGGCGCTTTTCACAGCAACTCAAAAGATACGTCCAAATCAATCAACCGAACGTGATAAAGAATTATAATGCGAACATGGGCGAAGTGGAACGAGTTGACCAAAATATTGGATTGCATCGAACATCCGTAAGAGGGAAAAAATGGTATTTCCCTCTGATTGCTCACTCCCTAGATATGGCAACTCAAAACGCGTGGCAATTATATCGATCTAATGGAGGTGACCTGGACCATTTTAATTTTCGAAGAGCTGTGGTAAGGAGCTTACTAGAAAATTTTAAGAGAACCAAAACCCGTGGACCGTGCCCAACTCCCAGGACCCACAGAGAAACATCTCGTTTTGACAGGATCGACCATATTGTCGTATATAAAGATGTCCAACTTATATGCAAGAAGAAAACAAATTTCATTTGCCAGAAATGTGGGCTACATTTACATCCTAAATTCTGTTTTGCCGCCTTCCATAGTCCTGGTAATTAAAAAAATATTTTACATTACGCTTGAAATGCTGATATGCTCTTGGTCTTTACAGTAAATTAAAAAATATAAATCAATCATTTGTTTTTATTATTCTTCATTACTCCTAACTACCTATAGTTTTTCTTTATTACATATGATAGTACATTATGTACCATCATAATTATGTAATGTACGAATGAATATAAAATAATATGTTTTTTTTTAAGGTTACTCGTGATAGTAGTAGATTATCCGACCAGGCGTTATAACGCCACCCATTTTCCGAGTTTTCCTTAGCTCTGGTATTTTTTTAAATATTTTTCCAGGACTTTAGGGGGGGTAAGTAGCAACATATTAAAAAATCACAAAGATCTGATATGTAAAAAAGTTTCAGGATAATCTGGGTTAATAGCCTTCTTTAACTGCAATAGAAGAGGATGATCACTGATAGAAGAAATCTTAATGAAGAATTTTGTTCTGAGGTAATTGAATCTAATTATCAATGGAGGCAAACTACATTCGACTTGCATTGACACTATAGGTGTTGAACACATAGCTCCCAAAATAATACGTAAGCATCTATTTTGCACTTTGTCTAGTTTTTCTACTAGTTTTTGTACACCACTATAGCAAAAAAATGCATATTCGAAGTGACTTCTTACTAAGGACTTATATAAAATCAGTAATGTCCCTGGATCAGCACCCCAATAAGTGCCAGCGAGAGATTTCAAAATATTGCAAGCTTTTAATGCTCTGTTTGCTAAGTAATCAACATACACATTCCATTTAAAATTACTGAGAAAAGTAACACCTAAAAATTTTATGGAACTATCCACTAACATAAGGCTATTATTGTAATAAATTTTAATACTAGGAGAACCAACAACATTTTTGGAAAAGACAACAACCTTACTTTTCTCATAGCTGACCTCCAAACTGAGACTTTCAAAATAATGTCCCAATTTTTCCAAGCTAGCATTGAGTTTTGTTTCAATGCTGTTAAGGTTTTCTCCTGAACAATACACAACCAAATCATCAGCAAATTGTAAATTACAGACATCACTACCCAGCACATTATTTAATCTAGCAATATATAAAATAAATAATAGAGGACTTAATATTCCTCCTTGAGAAACTCCTCTATAAGAATACCTAGGTCCTATTAATTGATTATTGACTTTTACATACAATTTACGTTCATTTAAAAACTCAAAAATCCAACTTACTATTTTTTCAGGAACATTTAGTGAAAGGAGAATGGATGACAATGTACTTAAATTTACATTATTAAAAGCACCAACAATATCGAAGAAAACAGATCCCAACATTTTATGCTCGACAAGAGCACTGTGTATATCCAGAGATAAATGACTAAGACTTTCCCGAGCAGAACGACCACATCGAAAGCCAAATTGATTGTAAGGTAGTAGACTATTACTTTCAATGTAAAATATCAAACGTTGTTTTAGAAGCTGTTCAAATATTTTACCAACACACAAACTTAGAGTAATAGGACGATATGAGTCAGCGCTGTTAGGGTCTTTACCCTGTTTCAGGATAGGTATTAAACAATCTGTTTTCCATTCCTCAGGAATAATACAACAATGCCAAAGTGAATTCAAAATATTTAAAAATATAGACAAACTGTGTGAATTTAATAATTTTAACATTTTGTATGAGAGCCAATCTAAGCCACATGCCGAATCTCTTCTTGATCTTAAAGCAGATTTTAGCTCTTCAATAGAAAAAGTTTCCACCATGAAATTATTTGTGCAATTTTGTAAGTTATTGTGACTGACTGTGTAAAAATTCTGAACTGAATCAGGAGTATACTTATGCAGAAATTGAGAGATCCATTCATAACTAGAAAACAAACTGCTATTTGTAGAAACATTTTTTAACTTCCTCATTTTTGCCCAAACTTGACTCATTGGAGTGAGTCTATTAATAGAATGACAAAACTCTAACCAACATGCACGACGCTCCTGTCGTAGGATACGTTTTTTTCGGGCTTGCATATGTTTGAAACTTATAAAATTGTCTAGACAAGGATTTGATTTAAATAAGATGTATGCTTGCTTACAATCTTGTACAGCTCTAGTGCACTTCTCGTTCCACCAAGGGAGTCGAAGCTTCCTCCTAGATCTGCGAGAGTCGCAAGTGGTATTGTTTTTATTAAAACTGATTACTGACATCTGAACTGCTTGTAGAATTATTGAACAAAAATTATTATATGTATCAATATGACTCGAGTTATTATACTGAAAACTTTCCATCATGTCATTTACAATCTTTTTATAAATAGACCAATCAACTAATTTCAGATTACAATGAAGAGGAATATTTGAAACATTAGAAGGATCCACATCATTAGCAGTATCTATAACATATTTTGTAATGGTAGGCAAATGATAGCTGCCTATAGAATCCTGATAAACCTGCCATTCACAAGACAAAGCCAAGGAAGAAGAAACCATAGTTAAATCAAGACCATTTGGTCTCCATAGATGAGACCCTACAGTAGTTGGCTGACCATCATTTAAGAGTATCAAGTCATTTTCATCCATGGAATTCATTATAGCTCTGCCACGAGAGTCGTCACTACAACAACCCCAAAAAGTGTGATGGGCATTAAAGTCCCCAGCAATTATCAATGGTTTAGGTATACTATTTATTAGTGAATCAAATTTGTTCTTTTCAAAAGTAGGACTGCAATTTCCAGGACTGTAAAAACTAACTACTGAAATGTATTTGTTATTAATTTTAATTTTAATTGCAATATTTTGAATAGAATCGTCAAAATATGTGTCTAATAATCTAAATTCAATGCCATTACGTATAAATATAGCAACACCATTGTGATCATTACCACAATCATTCCTAACTGTGGTATAGCCACGAATGTTGTATTGTATGTGTGGTTTTAACCATGTTTCTGAAACTAAAGCTAAATGTATGTCATTATTATAGAGAAACTGCTGAAACTGTAGTTTATTACTTAGCAAACTTTGTGCATTCCACTGAGCAATATTTAAAATTTTGTTAGTGAATTTTATATTATAATATTTTTACCTTTAATAGTCTCTCTAATAGCAGATGTTATAGTTTGTGTACAAATACTTTCATTTTGTGTTTTATTTAACTTAATCAAGTTAACAATAGATTCTGTCAACAAACTTAATGCTGTGCTATTAGACAACATCAAGTTTATAATATCTGTCGAATGTTCCGATTTGTTCAGTGATGGGAAATTAGCTTTATTAAATAAGTCCGAAAAGGGGGTTTTCGATGTATTTCTGCTTTCAGCAATCTTTCTTTTCTTAATGGGACATTGGCCAGATATGGATAAATGATTACCTTTGCAATGAACACATACAGCTTTTTCAGCAGGTACAGAGCACTCCTTGAAGGAATGACCCTCAGTACATACTGAGCATCTTTGCGAATTTTTACAAAATTTGGCTAAATGCCCAAAACGTAAGCAACGGAAACACTGCTTGACTGGTGGAATATAGGGCAGTACTGAAAGCCGCCACATCTTAATATGAACGTAATCTGGTAAAGATGTAGATGAAGCAAAAGTAATAACTACAGTTTGGGTAGGCTGTAGTTCAGATGAGCTACCTACTCTAACTTTTTTCATTATTCTTCTAACGCTTATAATTTTTTTTGAACTTGATATTGCCTTAAAAATTTTTTTGTTTGACATATCCGTAGGTACTGACGTGATAACTCCAGACAATTCTGTCGTTCCAGCCGGAATCGACGCTTTGATCGACTGTTCTTTCAGAAAAGTAACATTGTCCAAGAATGAATTGGCTAAATTCGGGCGATCGAAAACTACGCCGATTTTGTATCTGTTAATTTTTTTCAAGTACTTAATCCCTTTAACAAATCTAGTGAAGCATCCACTCAGGTACATCATATCTCTTTGGCCTATTGGTTGTTCTTCATTTGTGCTCTCGATAAATACAATAAAGTCATACCCAGCTACGGCATCCTCAGGGTACCTGCGACTGTAGTCTGTAACCCTATACGGGGCATACTTCTCTGTAGCCTTTTCTTCCGCAGTGCAGGAGTCGACGTAGTCAGACTCACTTGTCTCCGAAGATGAATCCGGAGGACCAGTAACAATTTCTCCACCAGGATCTTGTTTGGGTTTTTTTCTTTTCTTAGGCATCTTAAATCTTGTTTTATAAACTAAGTTAATAGAATAAAAACAGGAAAATATGTACAAACTAAATTAAAATTAAAGTAAAATTACAAGAAGTAAAAAAAAGACCGCCTATTATTTCAAGGTTCCCGCGCTTTTTCGGAGACCATAGACAGTTGAGGGAATTCCTCAACGATTTACAGCAGTTCCCTATTGTTGGGGTTACTTTATACGGTTCAAAGTGCCAATTTTATCACTACTATTTAATTAAGGTTCGGAGTTGATCTGATGATGGAGCCGAAAGACAATCGAGGGAATTCCTCAACGATTTACAGCAATTACCTGGTGTTTGAACTTAATTAATTTCTATTGATGAGAAAGCTCCCATAAGGCTTATAAGTACCATTACAGGTCTAATGATGGAGACCATAGACAGACAGTCAAGGGAATTCCTCATTGATTTACAGCAGTAGTAAAGTATCAAATTTCACCTGGTGATTAGTGGTATAGGAATTAGTGCGAGTAGATACCATAACTAAAAAGTAGAAAATAAAAACTTTTTTTACAAAAAAAAAACCGACTTCCTCAAAAACACTCGAAAGTGAAAAATAACTTTAATTTCGGAAGTCGGTGGCAAAAAACTCAAATACAGATCCTAAGACACCGACTTCCGAAATTAAAGTTATTTTTCACTTTCGAGTGTTTTTGAGGAAGTCGGTTTTTTTTATTTTTCGAAGAAAAAGTGAAAATTTCCATATAAAACACGTCCATTGCGCGCGCCTTGGTCTCAAAAAATTCATTGCGTAGCACACCAAAGTAAAAGCTGAAGAGTTAAGTACGTTTAGTGTTGCATAGCCCATTTATCGAGGATGGCTATAGACTATATATTATATAAGGTCACGCAAAGACCCTTAGGAGCCGAGCACAAAGAAAAACGTCACGCATACAAAGACCTCGCACGGGCAGGCGTTCGATGCGACGGGATGGGTTGGGGGAGCAGGAAATTTTACGCGGACGAAGTCGCGGGCAGAAGCTAGTAAGAAATAATATTTAAAATAGGTAGAGAGGTGCCTACACATTGTAGAAACACGAAAAAGGTACCTACCTGCCAAATCAAAACATTCTAAAACGTAGTACCTACCTGTGCACTGGAATAAATTGTTTTTTTTTTTTTAACTTTTCAACCATAAACGAATCAATCTTCGCGAGATTGTCCGACTGGGCCTTGGGTAAATCCGATTTCCATGTCTCCTGTCTACCAATATCTATCAAACATAAATAAACAAGAAAAAAACGATTAAACTCCGCAAATCATAACAAAGCAGTGCGGCGCGTGGCGGGCGATCGAGCCTCGTGACGTCATCAGCAGTTTCGCGCGTGCGGCGTGCGTTTTAAAACTCCCTTTTTTAAGTTTAATAACTTCGTAATTTCTCGATGGATTTGAGTGATTCAAAAAGAAATGAACTCAGATATTTTATATTGTATTCGATGTAGAATTCACAATTGCTATATCCTTTTGTCGAATTGATCCTCACTGAAATTTCCGGTATCGATATGTTGCTCAGTTAGTGAAGTGCGGTATTTATTTTTACATAATTGAGAGTTGAGAATACCTTCCGGCCACATTGTGGCCCGCGGGCCTTCGGTTGAGCACCCTTGATTTACGGCAAGTAATCATTTCAAGATTCATTCAAGATTGACATTATGAAAACAATCATGTTTTTAAAATTTCCACTGTGGTGCGGCCAGGGAGTACCACACAACTGATAGAACTTGGAATAGCTATAGCATGCCTTATTTTTTTGGCGCTCATGGTGGTCCTGCTGACTTCCGCGTAACGCACACCCAGACCACCTTCAATGTCGATTTTCTCAAAAACTACTACTAAGGTACCAATTTTGTTGTTTAGAGTACTAATATACCAATTGAATACTAAGTAGGGAGGCGATTAGCGTTGGTCGAGCGGTAGCCACGGACATAAAGAAAACTAATATTTAAGTTCTATGTTTATTTATGATTTGTCACATAATTATATAATACATTTCATCAATATAGCAGTGTAAAATAATAAGAATACATGTAATAAATAATTTTATCACATTCAGTGTTTGACTTAAATCTTACATTAATAACTAAATAAAAATGAGAATAATAATTAAACCAGGAATAAATTTTAACACAATTTCACTCGTAATTTATGATTTAATATTTACTCGACATTGCTAACTTACTTTTAAAACAAATAGTAGTCAAAAGGAAACTGAGCTACAGTATTTGCAAGAGATCTCTAAGTGTCAATAGTTTATCGTATAAACTACATTATGAAATTCTAAACCACATTTATTTATTATTGTGATTCATTCCAGAAGTGATTGCTAACGCTGTATATTTTACTTTGTTCCAATTACATTAGAATCCTTCTTAGTAAATACAATAATGTAATGTCGAAGAAATTTTAGTATAACTGTGGATTGTGTATGTGGAATATCAAGTCTTCTGTTATTTTACAATACAAGTTATAAATAAGAATATTATTCTTATAACTAATCGAATTTATTATTTCATGATGTTGAAACAGCTGGAATTCGAAAAAAAATATAGATTAATCTATCCGAATCGAAGGACTGAAGTATTATGAACTTCATAGATATTATTTGTTAATAAGAAACAGCCACTGGCGGTTATATTCTTGCGGGCTTTTTTTACTGTACCGCAAGGTTTGCATCGGTGTGTGTCTTACCCGAATACATAAGCTTAGCGCGTACATAATTGTCATGCATGGGTGCATACCCATGCATGACAATTATGTACGAAACGTTAGGATGCGGGCGGCGCGCATACGAGTCTGGGGGTTTACCACATGGACAGAAATTCCTAGGTTTCGGCCGAAGTTACGGACGTTTACTACTCCGTATTGCTTACGGACAAATGATTACTTTGGGGCCCGAACAAAAATGATATCATGATTTGACACAACATACCGGACAAAAGAATCCCGTCCGAAAAATGTAATTTTTTGTTACTTGTTTTTACTTTAGACGAGCCCCTACGTTCATTGAGAGTAGACATGCACGCGGACACAAACACAGTTATACTTTAATATATATTGAATCACGGTGATTGCTAATAACTACGTTCGAGCCATATTACATTTTAATGGTTTGTATTAATTGACTCCGTCGACTGGCGTCCAGAGCTTGATCTTAATTCACGTCGCGGGCATGTCGATGACAATTCTTCGGATGATTTTCGGCTTTTCTTTTTATTACATCTGCGTCCCCCATCATGAGAAGACAAATCTCCAATATTAGTATCATCTTCATTGGAGCAGTTGTCTTTAATTTCATTTTCTATTTTTGCTTGGCAATCTTCACCCAATGCCATGTCTTGATTTAGAATGGTAGAATCATCTGCATAAGAACTTGGTAGCTTTGCTGGTGATTTTTCATCCTTACTTAAACCAGATGTCGAAGTTGTCATTTCTGTAGCCGTCAATTTAGGAACAGTAGTATCGAAATCAGGTTTCATACCAGTTTTAATCACCGTTGAAGGAGCTATCAAGTCTTCAAGGTCCATTTCGCCAGTGTGCGTCGAGTGATCGGGTTGTTTTTCCATAGATGTTTTTTTCTCTGAAGGAGAATTCTCTTTTACTTTTTTAGTAGGATTTAATTCTGTTGATGATAGTGCTAAATTTTCTGGTTCATTCATTACCTCATCATGGGGTCGTTTGTGGGCCAAAGAAGTACCCAATGCTAATGCTCCATCTTCAGACATTAATGTCCTAGAAATATATTCTGAAGAATTTTTTATTAATTTATCTGAAACGTCCTTGTCATCTTTACCCTTTTTAGATTCGGCAGAACTCACAAGGCTAGCACTAAGAGCGCCAGAAGCCATTTGTTCCAATAACATTTTACTTATATCAATATCTTTTTTATCACCCTTTAATAGTTTTTCCTGGACAGCCGCAAATTCCGGAGGCACTTGTGACCTCATTGCATCAAATGGCAGTTTCTTTTTGTCGCTCTTAGACAGATCGGTTGCTATGGTGTCGTGGTTATCATTATCCCGCGGTCTCTTTTCTGGTCTCATCATCGATTCGTAATTTAAAGATTGTTTTGACAATGATTCTAAGAGATAGGGATCTGGGGGCAAATGTATTTGTGGGTGTTGACTTGATTGCTGTCTGTCAGACATTTTTTGCTGTCGGGAGGTGGATGAATTAGTGACAATGGTTGACGACCGTGGTGTAGTAGTTTTGGTAGTACTACGTGAAGCGCTATGGCTTGAACCTTGTAATGAAGACGCACCTGAACTTGCTGCTATATTGTTACTCAATAACCCTAATGCATCGTATGCTGACGACATACCAGAATGCATACCGAACGGATTTAAACCACTTAGCCCTAATTGAGGATACAACATATTTGGATTAGGAAAAACAAATGGAAACTGTGAATTTGATGATTTAGAACTAGAGGGATTTACACTTTCTGTAGTTTTTCGAGATTTTGATTTACTTTCACTTGAAACACTGGACCCAGTAAGATTGTTTAAGTCTAAAGACGAAAATCCAGGAAGTCCCAATCCAGCTAAATTTGCAAATATATTTCCGCCGGCTATATTACCTAACAAATTTGGCATACTATTGAATGAGTTTAACAAGGGATTATTTTTAGGATCAAAACTTCCCAAGCTTGAAAGTAGCTTTGGGTCAAAGGTGTTCAACAATTTAGGATCAAATCCTGTTAAATTAGAAAGAGTTGCAGCTAATGTTTTCGGGTCAAATGCACTAAGGCTAGACAGACTTGCCAAAATGGCGGGGTTTAAACCAGCCAAACTTTGATTCATATGAGAATTCGATGACATTACATTGGGAGACGGAGAATCAAGTGTGGGTGGTCGTCCTTTTTTGCGCTCATTCATTCCACCGCTAGTTTGCATTGGAGAATGTCTTTGACTGCGCACATCCTGAGGCAACTTAATGTGCTCTTTTATGCCTTCAGTCCACTTGGAATCTATGTCATACATAGGATTTTCAGCAATCCATTGGGCTAGATGCTTAAGTTGAGGTGCTTTCGGACCAACTATTCGCTTTCCAGTTACGCGATGTACTACTGGTACGTGCTCTTCAGGTGCAAGCCGAGGTGCTACACCTCGGCGACGCGTTTCCACGCTAGCTTGTTCAGCTAACCACTTGTTTACCTTAGCTTCATGAGAATATGATTTCATCGGAGGTACAACCGGAGCTTTAGGGATCTTAGCTTGTTCTAAAGATTGTTGCAAAAACGAAGACAACTCCTTGGAAGAAGCCTGTGGAGACGGCACATTTGTCATCGTAACTGAAAATGGTTTCTGGATTGAAGAAGCCGCGGATGAAGTAGGAGGTGCTGCTGGAGTGACCGTTACGTCAGGCAGCACGTTGGTACCACGCCCGCGCAGGCTCTCTGACGAAGTAGTAGGGCTCTTACATTTAGCCGCTGATAAACCTAGTACTATTTCGTCTAGCTTCTTTCTTTTCTTTTCTTTTCCAACAATTTGTTCGGGTGCAGGCTGTGAAAGAAAAAAAGGTAGATTGTTATATATTCATCAACATTGTTCTTGTACGGGAACCTAGACAAAGCTTTGATTGTGATGTGATAAACATGTAAAAACCGGAGTAGGAGTGCTAATTAATGTGATTCGCGCACCGAGGGTTCCATCTCAACAAACATACATGCCAAATTATGTAGCTACTTTCATCAATCTTGGCTCTAAGTAACTATAGAAAAGGTAAGTCGGATTGAAGGCTAAAAATGACCTTTGATTAAGTGTGTGTTTGATTGGTGTCCAATCAATTTGAGTGATATAAAGATTTACTAAAACTTTAAGATACTACCTATGTCTTTCTGATTCCACATTGAAGGACAAAGGCAGTTGCAAGATTGCAGAAAAAAAAACTACTTCAAACCAATTCGTCTTGAGTAATAGGCTGACAGACAGACAGCGACGTTAGCCATTGCGTTGCTTTTGGAGGTATCTATCTTAGGGGGCGTCCATTAATCACGTGATGGTTTTTTTTTGGCATTTTTTAACCCCCCCTCCCCATTGGTGATACATGGTGATGTTTAAGACTACCCCCACCCCCCCACCCATATCACGTGTATTTTTTAGTAACTACAAAGAATCTTAATTTTTTTTTATATTTACACTACTGGAAAAAAATTAATAGATCAAAAATAAAGTTCGAAATTTTTGGGCAATTTTCAACAGGCCGTAACTTTGACAGAAATGGTTGTAAAGAAATTTAAAAAAAAAGAAAATTGTAGCTCCAAGTGGATTTTGATGAATTTTAGAAAAAACAGCAACAAAAAAAAATTCATTTTTTTTTGAGTTTTGTGTTTTGGTCTACGGGCGTGATTTTTTTTTTTTTTTAACCACTATATGAATCGGATACATCGTTCATTTAGCTTTAATTTCTTTTTTTATTAGGAACCATGATACCGAGATGTCTTCAAATGGAAAAGGATCCTTTTTTCTTTGATTATCGATATGTCAGCAACTAATGATCGCACAGAAAATTAAAGGTTGGTTTCATGAACTTCAATGAATTCCTTTTAACGACCAGACATTGATTTTGCGAAAAAAAAAATTTTTCCTTTTGTCGCATGCATTTGAAAATGCAACAAAAAAAGGGCTTTTAGTGGTGTTTTGGAAAATCAAGCGCTGTATCGAAAATATTGAGGAAACCAATAATGTAAGTATAAGTGTGCCTTTTACAGTTCAATATGTCCACAAAAACCCTGCAAAGGGCCAAATTAATCCAGCCAGTCGTTTTTTTGTCACTCGATCGAATTTTTGAAAAAACTAAAGGATCACGTTTTCTGCTCTGAAAAGTTCATAATCTTTAAAAAATGAGAATTAAAAAATTCCGAGCTTTTTCCACATTTCTATTGCAGATAGTGCTTAAATTAAAAAAAAAAACGATTGTATTGGTTCGTCTGTCGGTATCTGGCTTTTAAATCGAGATACTACGGATTGACTTACACCCATCTGGATGGCAACTGCATGTTGACGGTAACCTTCGTCAATAAGAGTCACTAACCGAGCAACTTCCACGTCTTATAAATGTCGCCTAACCTTGATTAAAAATCAAAAAAATTAGAAATTTTTAGATTTGACGAAAAATAAAAAAAAAGTGCTAAGGTATTCGTTTTGACAAAAAAAACTGTTTAATTAAGCGATTTGCTAAGGATTCACGAAAAGTATAGAAAAACAATCTCCGAAATTCAATTAGGGGTATTAACTTTATTTTTAATTTAATTAACGGGAGATCAGTAGAATCACGGAGTGCAGCGGCGGAAACGCGTTAAAAATGATTGGGCTTTGGTGTCTTAAATTTCCTAAAGATGTTCCAAAATAATATTTTTTTGAAGATTATGAGCGAAAACGTGATCTTTTATTTTTTTCAAAAAATCGATCGAGTGAAAAAAAAAACGGCTGGCTGAATTAATTTGGCTCTTTGTAGGGTTTTTGTGGACATATTGAACTGTAAAAGGCACACTTACTTATCATTATTGGTTTCCTTAATATTTTCGATACAGCGCTTGATTTTCCAAAACACCACTAAAAGCCCTTTTTTGTTGCATTTTCAAATTCATGCGACAAAAGGAAGATTTTTTTTTTTGAAAAATATATGGCTAGTTGTTAAAGGGAATTCATTAAGTTCTTGAAACCACCCACCTTTAACTTTCTGTGCAATCATTAGTTGCTGACATATCGATAATCAAATAAAAATGGATCCTTTTCCATTTTAAGACAGATATCTCGGCGAAAAGTGGACGTATCAAGGTTCCTAAAACAAGAAATTAAAGCTAAATAAACGAAGTATTTGATTCATATAGTGGTTAAGCAAAAATAAAAAAAAAATTCCACGCCCGTAGACCAAAACAAAAAATGTTTTTTTTTTTGTTGCTGTTTTTTCTAAGATTACTCAAAAACCGCCGACTCTAAACTTCTAATCCAAAAAATTAGACACTTGAAGCTACAATTTTCTTTTTTTATTTCTTTTACGACCATTTCTCTCGAAGTTACGGCCTGTTGAAAATTGCCCAGAAATTTCGAATTTTATATTTGATCCCTTAATTTTTTCCAGTAGTGTATAAAGTTCACTACAAGCCGCTTTCGATTTTGTACGCGTTTGACGAAAAAATAAATACACGTAACGCCGCTTTTCGGCTCAGTATCGCGTTTGCCGAAAAAATTAATACACGTGATATATTACTACACCCCCCCCCCCCCTTTGATATTTCATGATTTTTATGGACCCCTCCCCCCCCCTTCGAGCCTCTCGTGATTAATGGACAGCCCCTTATGTCTTATATTTATGAAAATATCGTCTTTTAGATACAAAAATCTCGTGTCCATGTATATTCAGGGTAAACTCCGTAACTACAGAATCGATTTTGATCAAATTTCGTAACCATCTGTGTTCGGTGCAATATTTGCAACCGAACAGCTCAGCACTTTTGCCTGCATGCATTTCCATAAATGCGTGTATCGCAGCTATTACCAGTTAGTACGTATCCGACGACCAATCGCGTAACTCATATCAAACCATCTTAGTGCTAGTTTAGATTAGGTTCACCATCTCGTAATTAATTGTATAAACCAATATAGCCTTTAAACCATATTATTTCGTATTACTAAATCGGCGGTCGTAAACCATCAACCAAACCACAACTAACCAATCAACCAAATATCAACCAACTCAGAAGTTAGTGCTAAACCAAGCAGGCGCTAAATTCTACATGGTCCTTCGAGCATTAAGGACCTCGGTTCGCGAAATACAGTGAAGTGTTTGTGCGCCGGGACCTTGCAACCAGTATATTGTATTTTACTAGTTTATAGAGAAAGTAGGTAGGCAGTTACATCAATTCGGAAGAAACTGGGCAGCTGTCGCGGAAGGAGAATATAAGGTCAGACCAAACCATTTTTTCTTTTTATTTTCACTAACGTCTTTTATTGACCGTGGGAATAATGGAGCAGTTAGCAGTCAGCCAAACGGAGATTTACGACTCCTTGGTTAAACTTCTAACTAACATCAAGAAAGACGGAGCTGAACGAAAATCCATAGATTACTGTAAGCGGAAGTTGGAGATTTTGGAAAATTATTGGAGAGAATATCAACGCAACCATAGGAAGTGCTGTGAACTTGCTGAATTTGACCATGTCTATTTCACCAAAAATTGTTTTGATAAGGCGGAGGAAGTCTATTTGTCGATCAAGCAGGTAATTACCAAAACCATGGAGCAATTGTTGTCAAAGCAGCAAGAACCTCACCAGCCGCCTGCAGAGGCAGGGACATCGAAGCAAGTAGGGGATTCGTCTCATTCACAGGCACCGCAATAGCAACGTAGGGATACGTGTCAACATAGTTTACTAGAAGGAATGATAAAAAGCAGACTATACAGTTTAGAGCTTTCATGAGAACAGTAGCTACCATTGAAATCGAACAACTGCAGACCAAGTGGGAGTTCGACGACGCTTTAAAATGTCTTCAAAGTCGTTGGGCTATGATCGATAGCCTTCACTGGGATATAGAAGCTGAAAACGGCGTTGAGGATATCTGGTACCAACAAGAATTCAACAGATATGAGAAAATGTATAACGACTTGAAGAAAACTATCAACTCGAAAATGTGGTCGGTTTCTCATCGTGACAAATCTACTCCACAGATGGATATTCCAACATTCCAAGGAAACTACCACCAATGGACTTCATTTAAAGATTTATTCACAGAAACTATCCACAAAAATCCATCGTTATCAAACGCTCAGAAAATGCAGTTTTTAAAGAGCAAAGTAGCAGGGGAAGCTGAGCGTCTGATTCACCATCTTCAGATTAGCTCGAGAGAATTATGAGGTATGCTGGGAAATACTAAACCACAGATATGGCAACAGTAGACTTATTTTCACGTCTCACGTCAACATACTACTGAACATTCCTAGCATGCAGCATCAATCCATCGGGGCGATCAAGAAACTGCATGACGTGACTAAAGAATGCCTCCATGCAATTCAGAACCTAGGAGTAGATATCACTACCTGGGACCCACTGTTGGTACTTTTGTTAGCACAGAAACTTGACAGTGAGTCATTCACTGAATACATTGAGTCAGTGAAGAATCCCAGAGAATTACCAATCCTTCAAGAATTCCTTGATTTCTTGGAAAACAAGTTTACCGCCTTAGAAGCATCGCGGCGTAAACAAGAATCGAATTACCAAAAAATTACCACCCAACCACAAAATCATCAAAATTATCAAGCAAACCAGAAGAAATATTATAGTTCAAATAATAACCAGCAGTCATCAAATAAAAGTTATTCGAACAACACCAAAAACAATACGAAATCGTTACATGTGTCGCGGTCAATCACCTGCGCATTGTGTAATGCTGACCACGGGTTATGGATGTGTGCCCAATTTTTGCAAATGTCGGATGAGCAAAAATTAAAAACTGTCAACCATCTAAACTGTTGCACGAATTGTCTAATCAACCATTTAAATAAACCTTGTTTTTCAAACAAAACATGTCGCAAATGCAACGCTAAACATAATTCATTATTGCATGACGCAATATTAACCAAAAACAGGCCAAACACATCAGCAAAACCAAACCATAAAGCTGCGCACACACTTGCGACATCATGCGTGACCAATGATGAGCAAGCAGCAGCTTCAACCCATGTATCTTGGGATGATGTGTCCGAGACACTCTTAGCTACAGCCTTAGTGGAAGTTCCAGGATACGATGGCACATACCATACCATGAGAACTTTGATCGACCAGGGTTCTCAAATTTCTTTAATAAGTGAGAAGGCGGCACAAGTTTTGAAAATACGGAGACACCCCTGCAAAGGAACCATATTCGGGGTAGGAGAAAAAGAAAACAGCTGCAAGGGAGTAATAACCATTCGAATCAAATCAATTCATAGTGAGTTTGCCTTAGAAGGTGAAGTCCTTATAATGAACAATCTAATAAAAAGTTTGCCAAATAAATCATTCATAAAACCAAGTTGGCCGCACATACAAAACATTAATTTGGCAGACCCAGAATTTAATACCAGTCGACCAGTGGACCTACTGCTAGGAGCAGATGTATACTGCAAGATAGCTTTAGGTGGCCTTTTGAGGGGCGATAGCGAAGATCAACCAATAGCCCAACAAACGCAATTAGGATGGTTGCTTTGTGGGACAATGACACCACGATACCGGTGTAACGTCGTTCTTCACAACACGGACGATTTACGCAGATTTTGGGAAAATGAAGACATCAACCAACAAATTGAGGTGTCCACCGAAGATCATGAATGTTTGCAATATTTGATGTCAACAACAGAGAGACTAGAAAATGGAAGATACCAAGTTCGACTTCCGTTCAAACCAGAATTCAAGGAACAGCTAGGGTCCACTAAACCATTAGCACTGGCACAATTTCGTAACTTAGAGAGAAAGTTACGGAAAGATCCAGATTTGAAAACAGAATACACAAAGTTTATGAACGAATATTTCAATTTAAATCATATGATACCGTCAGCAACAACTATGAAACCCAAATGCTACCTACCACACCACTGCGTCACTCGTGCTGAGTCAACAACTACTAAGTTGCGTGTTGTATTCAACGCGTCTGCTAGACCATTATCAGGACTTAGCTTGAATGACGTCATGTACCGAGGTCCCAACCTACAACAAGATCTGCAGGAACTGATTTTAAAATGGAGACAGTATCAGTTCGTATACACCGCTGATATCGAAAAAACAAACAAACAAAACAATCTGTAATTTGGTCCAACTTAAAAGATAGGATACTTTTATTTCAATTTTCAACCGACGAAAAAAAAACGGAGGAGGTTATCAATTCGACGCGTATATATATTTTTTTTTTTTTTATGTATGACCACGCATAACTTTTTACATAGTGGTCCGATTGTGACAATTCTTCTTCTATTGGAAAGGGTATACTCCCAAGGTGGTCCCATATAAATTTGGAAAACAAAATCGAACCCTAAGGGTGGGAAATCAGGGGATGATTGATTGTTCACTCACTGATTGTAATGTATAAACTCGCATAACTTTATACAGAGTAGTCCGATTTTGATAATTCTTTTTGTGTTGGATAGGGTATACCTTGCCAAGTATTATTAGTACATTAAAGCCACAAAAAATATAAAATAAAAAATTAAACCGCCGAAAAACTGAAAAGCATAAAATAATAAACCTTAAAATTATGAGTCGGCGCTTTGAGTGATCCTTGTTCATTGATTTTTCAGCGCCGACTCAAAATTTTCGGTTTAATTTTTTGTTAAAAAGTTTTTTATTATTATCCTCTATATTTGCAAAATAAATGTTTATTATACGACAATAGTTTGTTTTCATAATTAGTTCATAACTAACTTCAACAATAGTTCTATGAATTCCAAATAGAGGGTAGTGTATAGGTTGGCAAAAAAGAGTCTGTCGTGGTAACCATTGGAACTAAAATATTTTTTTGGTGGCAACACTGCTTTGTTTATCATCAACAAGTAGCTAATCTGTCATTGTGTTATGTTCCCAGTTGTATTTTACTTATTTCTAATTAACTATCAATTATTCATGCTTTTGAACATATCAAAAATGAATAAAACAATAAGGAGTAGCGGTGTGAGCTGTGATATACTAATTTTTCGTAAGAAATTTGGCGGAATCTGAAGCGGAACAAATTTTGTCTCCGATTGACAATATTTACGAAAGAACTGCGGACACGACAGGTATTTATCCAAGAAATTCATCTTTTATTCAATGCCAGTCATTGTTTTTCCTTTCTGATACTAAGTTTTATCGGTATTATAAGTTTCAAGCCATTTTATTGTTTTATTTACTAATAGATTATTGAGGTTATGTTTTCTAGTTTGACAAATCGCGTGTACGTTAACTTTTGATGTTTGATACTTGAAATTAGTGTTGTGTAGTTCACGAACGAACTAGTTCGTAAGAGCGCTCCCATAGATGAACTACGCGAACTAGTTCGCTCATTTCCCGATCCATAGTTCGTTAGTTCATCAGTTCGCGACCGAATGAGCGAGGATGGCGTCAACCGAACTGATACACGGGACCAAAATACAAAAAGGTTTTTGTAATCACTAAACTAGTTATTTATTGCAACAATAAACCTTGGTATTTTTTACGATCATGATCTTTTTATGATTTATCACTCAATGGTTTTTGCTGTTTTTAGAGTCCAAAAATTGTAGGTAAAAGTAGAACATTCCATAATCTTATCACATGCAGTACGTGCAAAATCTAAACGAGCGAAGGAGCGAACGATCTGCCTCTCTTTGATTCGAGCTGGGAGCGGATGAACTAGAAGAGCGGATGAACTAGAAGAGCGAACTAGTTCGTTAAGGAGCGGTGAACTAAACTGAGCGATCTCAGTCGCGAACTACTATGCCCAAGCCTACTTGAAATTGAAAAATGTACCTACACGGAATTAATATGATTGTCTTTATGTTTTTTTCAAGGTAAATAGACACAGTACAATTAGAGAAATTGTTAATGAAGGTGAAAAAAATTAAGGATTTTTTCTACACCTGGAGGAACACCAAAACAGTTGGCGGAAGAAAGAATTAGACGATTTTGATCTGTGTGCAATTAGACAAAAAGTTCAACACTATAACGAAACCGGCAAGTATTTTTTTTTTTTGTTAATCGCATACCACAGTAATAAAAGTATAATTTATATTTATTATTTTTCAGGTGCCTTTTCTACGTAATATATTACCTATAGTTTGAGGAGACAGGTTGTAATGGGAGCCGTAAACGTGTAAGATTTTTTTTTACAATATTTAGATTTCATAAATAAGAAATGTAAAACTGGCACATCAGTGTTAATGGTAAAAATCTATCATAGCACTGAAAAGGAATTCAAGAATGATGTTATGTCACGTTTTTCTTTTTAAATAAAATCTAAATTCTAGCGTGTTATTTCATTTTCATTGTCATGTGAATAGTGATAATGTTATGTACCCCACATAGACATACCTGACACCTTTATTAGTTAACTGTTCAAGTTTATTCGATATTGCCCGTACCTTTCGAATGCGACATGTTATAGGTACTCTCTGACTTCCGATTAGTTTCCGACAGTAAGCAGCTGTAAGTCGCCTTCTTGTCGACTATAAACTGTCAGCATTAAAAGGACTCGTTCAGTTTCATTCATGTCAAATTTGATACAGGCATACCAACCATCGAATGGTTGTGAATACCCTAGATGGTGGCCGTAAATGCGATTGCTGAACATTATTTATTATGTATCGGGTTCAATCGGCAATCCCTGAGTGTAATTTAATTAATTACAAAGTCTACAAACAACCTATACATTGGACAAAATTTGCCCAGCGTTTTCTTTTCTTTCTAGCTCCATATATTTATAATAAATTTAATGTAACTCTAGGTTTTCGGAAATATAATTCTCACATATTTAAAAAGATTTTACGAAACCACTTACTCTGATTAGATTATAATAGCACTGAAGACACATTAATAATTCTGAAATAGCAAACTCCATACATACCTACATTCATACATACAGACACACTATCAAACATCACAATCACAGACAAGCCAAAATAGTAATAAGTGTATTCATTTCATTGCTAAATTATTGTAAGTTTTTTCATTTGTTTCTTTTTTCTTTCTTATGGAGCCTATTATCTTAAGTTCTCACTTGTTTGTTACTATACGGGTCACAGCAATGAGGAATAAGACCCCACTGTAATACAGTATCAACTAGTACGGGGGTATTGTGACTGTTACTGACGG
Source organism: Aporophyla lueneburgensis (assembly GCA_932294355.1). Classification (NCBI taxonomy): domain Eukaryota; kingdom Metazoa; phylum Arthropoda; class Insecta; order Lepidoptera; family Noctuidae; genus Aporophyla; species Aporophyla lueneburgensis. The sequence continues at coordinate 16,727,928 of OW028747.1, forward strand.
CTTTATATGTATACTAGCTTTTGCCAGCGGCTTCGCCCGCGTGGAGGTCGGAAACTATCCCGCGGGAACGTACTACTGGGATAAAAATGCCTATGTCCTTTCTCAGGCTCTAAACTATCTGTGTACCAAATTTCATTTAAATCGGTTCAGTAGTTTTAGCAGGAAAGCGAGACAGACAGACAGACAGACAGACAGACAGACCGACAGACAGACAGAGTTACTTTTGCATTTATAATATTAGTATGGATATAGTAATATATAGTAATATAGTATGGATTGTAATGTGAACAGTATCCTAAGCTAATAAATTGTGCACAAATAAATAAATAAATAATTTTTTAAACTGAATAAGTTTGCATTATGTTATTATGATGGCACTCTTAGATAAAAGGTTATTCTAGCGAAATAATGCGAAATCTACTAAATGCAATGAAAGTAAAAGACTGTGTGCCTATCAAGTCTTGAAATCTTGACTGATGAGAGTTTCCGGGATCTCGTGTTTGTGAATTAAAACAACAAGTATCTTATCACTTTTAGTCCTAGTATACAGGGTGGCCATACCTGCTAAGCAGGCGCCCTCATTTTTTCCAGACTCTTTTTTGCCAAGCTGTAAGTTAATATTCATCGTCATCATGAGACTCCGAGCCTGTTGAGCACACCGAGTCTTGGATAATTGAGTCGAGTCTTTAAAATTACGACTCGAGGAGTCGAGCCCTTTGACACACGCTAAGTCGTAGCTTTACTACGGCCATACATAATTTATTTCTTTATTGGCCTTATGGTCGCAAGCAATACCGCTGTGAATGAGGTCCTAAGCGCTGTCGTTGAGCATGAGGTCCCAAGCGTTATTGGGTTTTTCCATCAGAAATTTGCCGGTGATGTCAATCGGCTCGGCTCCCATTACATGGAACTTAAACATAACAGGCGAAATATGGGTATCCTCTTATAGGTACATCTTTTCTTAACCCATCGGGGAATACAGGCGTGATGTTGTGGTCTATGGGTAGTTCCCACTACATGGTCTCGTTAATGATTAATTTTGGTCATTGAGTCTTCGTAGAATATTATTTGGATTTTTCTGTTAGTTTTATTTTGATTAGAATCTTAGTATTCTTTAAGCTATCATATTTTTATTTAATAAACCTGTTTAAAAAACGTCTTTACATCCATAAGACACAAGAAATTATTATGTACACCCGAAACCGCTGGTAAACTATGCCAAAAGAACCTCGTTTTGAAATAAGGTCTTCAGTTGTTTCTTCTTTTGTTAGCTATTTAAACTTCAATACGCAACAAGTACAAACACACACAATTACAGGAAACTTCATCGAGTTTCAACTCACCACATTCTTTCTTTTCATGAGCCTGGATAGAGTGTCGTCGAGTCGGCTGCGCGAAGGCGCGGAGGAGGGCGCGGCGTCGGGGCTGTGCGCGCGGCGAGGCACGGAGAAGTCGTGCACGTCGCTGAGGTCCAGCGGCGCCGCCAGGTCGGCGGGCGGCGGCGCGGGCTGCGCGCGCTGGTGCGCCGGCGGCGGCGCCGCGCTGTCCGCCGGCGCCGCGCCTGCGCCGCCGCCCGAGTGCGCCGCCTGCGGCACGGACAGCAGCGCGTGCAGCTTGGCGCGGTCGGTCTCCACGTCGATGGCGATGTGCCGCTTGGGGCCCAGCTTGCGCTCGTCCAGCGCGTCGGGCGCGCGTGCCTCCTGCTTGGCGGCGGCGGGCCATTCGCGATTCTGCACGGCGTGCGCGATGTGGTGCAGGCGCGTCTCGAGCGCCCGCTCGGAGAACCAGCGCTCCGGAGGCAACGTCTCCTCGATCCGTCCGAGCTTGGCCAGCGTCTCCAGTTCGGAGAGGGCGTCTGTGTCGTCCTCGGTGGCCCGATCGCAATTATTGGATGTTCTCTTGCTTCGCCTCAGTGACATGCGCGTTTCACCAGCAGCTTCTTCAGAGCCGGCCGCGTCTTCCTCGTCGGAAGATATCTTCTGTGTTTCGCTCCTAGTCGCGCTCTTGTGACTAGCATACCACTTGCTAGCGCAATCAGCGAATGGCATTTTGGGATCACAGAAGAGCTTACTATAAGTATCACCCAATCCATGCCTGAAAAATTACTTCTGGTTAATAAAAGAGAATCTTATAAAATGGTTAAGTTGTTTAAAAGGGTACGGCAAAAAGAGGGTGATAAAGACATCGATGCTCAACCGTCGATTAGTTACCAGAGATTCAGTACAGGATTTTGATCCCTTTGCGCCGAAATTTTGAAGGTTTCGAAATTGCTGCCGCGCGAAAGGTATTGCACTTTTCAGTTATAAGAATTTTTTTTTGGTTAACCTACATAATTTGACAGTAGAAAACGAATCAGTAATAAAATAAATTTATAAAAGACTTTACGTCCGATAATCCCTTCATTAATAAAGTTATGCCATCTTGAACCGAGATAAAGGCACATTTAGCCTGAACTTAATACTACATAGTTGCAACTTTAGTCAGTGTTTATTATAAAGAGGTTAGAAGTTTAAACATTTGAAATATCGCAGACAGGCCGCACGGCAGTGGTTACAAAATCAGTATAAACTGAAACTGTAAGCTGAAAGCGGTATAAAAAATTGAGGTGTCTTGTACTAATAACTATGTATGTACCTACAAAAATAACTTTGGGTTTGCCAAGTTGCAATAAACACAAAAGGGCATTGAATTATAAACAACGCAGTATATTAAGTTTTATTAACTTACTTGCAGACACCTAAAACCAACAGTTTGTCGTGACGAGCCGGTTGCCACCACGGTGGAGTATCCGGTGACCGCTCACATAAAGCCAATCGGGTATCTAGAGCAGGATGTGGAGCGACTTCTTCACGCAATACTCGTAGAAGATCAATCCTGTTAAAAGGTACTAGATTAGAAACTAAATAGGGTCTTGTCTCAGAACCTCCGATTCGCAAAACTACCAGTTGAAAAAAAAGTTTGATTGGAAAACTTATTTTTCTACTTTAAAAACGATATAAACAAGTCATTAAAAAAAAATGTATGACGTTACTTAGCATCACGCTACGGAGCCGAACGAAATGAAAAAGTTGCAGAACGGTAAGGGAAAACGAGTAATAGCGCGAGTCAACGATGCTTTGTGACGGGGCAACAAAAAATTTCAAAAACAGAATTTCAAAAAATTTCGTATGGACCCAAGTCGCGGGCAGACAGCCACTCGTGTTTTTTTAGTAAAATAACGAATGAAACTATCAAAACTTTCCAGTTTTCGCTTTGTGGATACTATTTAGAGCACTCCTTTGATAGATTTTACAAACCAAGTTTATTCGAAATAAGTAATTTGAAACCATTACCTTTCAAGCGTAGCAATAGCTCTCTCTTCTCCTATAGGCTCTGCTTTTAAATCTGCTCTAGTTGGTAGCTCAGCTTCTCCCACAGAAAGTCCACACTGACGTTTGCACATGGCCATAAATGCCTTTAAATAATCAGTTAAAGCGTCATCACTTTTAGTGTCCAATCGTGCAAGAGTTCTAAAACGGCTCCACCGAAGACTTTTAGTGGTTGGGTCGAACTCCACTCCATAGGAAGCAACGGTACGACGGAATGCTTCTTCGTCTGCGCGCGACCATCGCCACTGTGACACCTCATCTCTGGCCAGCTGATCCATCCGTTCTCGTCGCTCCATCTTCTGAATGAAATTCTTACTTAATAATCTTATAGGTACATGCTCCCTCTTTTTTGTAATTGTTGCTTAGAGTTAAGTTATAATTAAACATCAATGTGATCGATCATACATTTGTTCCGAATCTTAACTCTTACATTACAGGGAGCGTTTTAAGGATTCCATTTTTGGCATCCACTTAACAAACTCTTAAAGAGCGAGTCGTACATCGAAGCACCGAGGGTGCTGTCCGTTTTTGGGAAAAATACACACATCCAACACCATCTATAGGTACTTGGACTTATCAGTGACTTGACAGTTTGAGGCAAAATAAAGTTACCATACGTACCCACAAACGATGGAGGACAAATAAAGAATCGTGGATTTCATAATTTTTATTATGTATATTTTGCCTTGTTGATCGGGGAACTGAAGGCCAATTCTCGTAATTAAAAACGTTAAAAATCTAGTCGCAGTCTCATATCAGCTATGAAATGTCAAAATCTTGGCAAAAATTTATGGTAACTCAAGGTATTTTTAACAGATTGAGACTGAGATCAGAGTGTGAACATTCTTAAAATTACGAGAATTGCTCCTCAGGTGTCTTTTTTATTTTGGCAGCCATTAACGAAGCTAATACATTTAGTAGAAAATAAAATGATTAAATCTACATACATCCACAAACACAGAAAAAAAATATGTAGTGGTAATGCTTGAAAATCAGTCCAAACTGTGAACATTAATTTACACAGTGTTATCGAGATACGACTTAAAAGATAAACCGAAACTATGGGTAGTCAGTGAAAACTAAAATAACTCAGTTCGTCTGACGTTTACGAAGTACGGTGACACCTTGTTTTGTTAGTCATGTAATAATGTACCATATTTCAATAAGGGGAATTATAAAACGAGCGATTAAAAAAAAGCTTTGCGACTGATGATGAGATACTGTATTAATAACTTGAGCGGTATGAATTTGAGTAAGCGAAAAATTAACTAAACTAACGACGCATATTGATTAATAATAAAATCCAGAACGAGCTTACAAAAAGTGGATTGTGATTAATCCATTTCATATATTAAAATTTTATCCGAGCGACTACATTACTAAGTGAGCGACTGGAAATACAGAGAGGGCAACTTCAATATTAAGATATAATCGATTTTTCTAAGTGAGGTTATACATAACGAACTACCAAAAAGTTCACTTTGAGCAAAGTTTTATAAGCTGCTTTAATAATGACTAGCTTTTGCCAGCGGCTTCGCCCGCGTGGAGGTCGGAAAATATCCCGCGTAAACCTACTCCCGGGATAAAAAGTAGCCTATGTGTTAATCCAGGTTATTTTTTTTAGCTCGAAAGCGCATTTTCATCCGACTTGCTTCAAATTTATCGTCACTGCTCGGCTCCTATGTGTCTTAGCGTTATGTTATATAGCCTATAACCTGCCCAGGAGTATGGACTACAATCGTACTAAGTTTGGTTAAAATCCCTTCAGTAGTTTTTGACCCATGCGTGCACATACAGACAGACGGACAGACAGACAGACAAAAAATTTACTGATTGCATTTTTGGCATCAATATCGATCACCATTCATCCTCCAATATTAATGTTGAATATATTTTCAATGTACAGAATTAATCACCAAACCAATAATCTATACTTATAATAAAACTGTAGAGAGGTCCTACAGTTTTATTATAAGTATAGATTATTGGTTACTGATATTCTATTTGAGGGCTTATGTTTTTTATTTTGATACGTTTTTTAATGAAAACTACAGATTGTTAAATGCGCGCGAATTCGAATGGGGGCGGGGCGACGGATCGTTGCAGTCAGGTGAGTTGGGCTGCGGACCAATAGCGTTGCGTGTTTACGATTGCCATGCGCTCGCACCACTGGTTAGCACGCAGCAATGTGCGTTTGTTTATGTTTTGATGTGACGTAATATTTGAACGTGCTGCGTAATTAATTTGTTTTAACATCTTTAACTGCTATATAGTTACAATCATGAAAATTTCTAGCTTACCAGAGACAAGTGGTGATAATATGAATGAAGTTCCAGTGTACCAAAGTGAATCTGAGAGTGAAACAGAAATAACAGTGACTAAAAAGCCAAAGAAGATCAAAGATTGGATATTTTTAAAACAATTTTCTAGTGAAGAAGATGCTTTAAACTTCGTAAATTCTGAATGTACTTGGTGCGGAATTACACACGTGCCACTGAAGATGGTCAATCGCTGCAAGGTTCTATCGCTGCAATAAAGTCAAAAGGAGAGGGCCGATGCGACGCGGAGCTTTATTTGTTAATTATGACGATAAGGTAAATGTGTATCAAACTAACTCAAAACATAACCATAGTGCTATTGGCACCCGAGATACTTACGGCATTCACGAGAATACAAAAGAGGAAATCAAGAAATTGTTTAATTTACGCTTGAAACCCAAAGCAATTTTATCAGAACTTGCTAAAATAGAAGGAATACACTTACCATCAAAAAGGCAACTCTACAATTATTTGTCGGATCTCAGAGCACAAAAATTCGGAAAATCGGGTATTTGTCTGGGCGAATTAGAGCAGTGGATATTTAAACGTACCGCTATTCCAGAAGATGACAAAGAGGTTTTCGTCATTAGTTACCACGTTATTGAAGGAGATCAGCCAGGTTTCCGATTCAATCTATCTACAAAAACATTATTGAAAACAATTTTATTCACGGAACTCATACACACTGATGCCACTTACAAACTGATATGGCAGGGATTTCCGGTGCTGATTGTCGGCACTACGGATAAAAATCGCAAGTTTCATCCTATTTGCTTGGGAGTAGCTACAAATGAGCGCCAAGAAGATTTTCAGACAATGTTTCAAGGAATAAAGGACAAAGTTATGCAATTATACGATTACACAATGAAACCCAGAGTTCTGATCTGCGACGCAGCTCAAAGTATAAAAAACGCATTTTCAGATGTTTTTGGTGAAGAACCGTCTATTCGTATGAGCTGGGCACATGCTAAAATAAATATACAAAAGAAAGTAGAAAATTTGTGCGAAAAAGGAGCAAAAAAGCGTTTTGAGGGATGTAGATGCTTTACATAACGCAGCTTCACTCGAAGTGTTTAATGCCGCTTCGCAAGCGTTCCTTGAGAAATGGAAAACACAAACCACCTTTGTAAAGTACATGGAAGAGGAATGGTTCAGAAAGAATCGCAATTGGTTCTTAGGTGCAGCACCTATGTCGCCATCGACAAATAATGCCCTCGAGTCATTTAATCTATACTTAATATTATAAAGCTGAAGAGTTTGTTTGTTTGTTTGTTTGTTTGTTTGTTTGATTGAACGCTCTAATCTCAGGAACTACTGGTCCGAATTGAAAAATTCTTTTTGTGTTGGGTAGCTTATTTATCGAGGGAGGCTATAGGCTATATAACATCACGCTACAACTAAGAGGAGCGGAGCAGTAATGAAAAATGTTGCAAAAACGGGGAAAACTTATTCCTTTTGAGAGTTTCCGTTGCGTGCGCTGCGTAAACGGTTAAAGTAACGCAAAAATCATGTATGACGGAATTGTTTCTTTTAAAAAGTTCTAAAAAAAAGTCCGCGAGAGCATATGTCTATCTTTTAAGGTTGACTCACTATAACTCAAAAGGAGCGAGCAACGAAAAGTGGACGAAAACTAGAAGGCAAATCGATGCGACGGGAAGGGTCAGGGGAGCAAAAATTTGACGCGGACGAAGTCGCGGGCAGAAGCTATATTAAAATATTCGTTTATCATGTCAATACATTTTGTGAGATCAGTATATCAGTCATCGGAATATATCCTTGTTTAATGATACTATTGTGTTTTAAATAATTTGTTTTAAATAAAACTACTTAGTGAAGTTCAGATTTTGTAATTAAAAAGAGAATAAAATTCATGTAAACCATTTCAAACCGCCATAAGCTTGGCTGGCATGTCATAAAATAAACACGGATCCGATTGGGGTTTATTTGAACTAAGTTTCATTTGTTTTCGAGGATAATATTGTCCCTTTCTTCGTATTTATTATAATATTTGTATTTACTTACAAATCTTGAGTATAAAAACTTCGTTTAATGATTAAAACACAAATTCATTTGATGATTTAAATTTGCTTTCGCCTATTTTCGTCGTATTCTGATAATTATATATCTACAGTAAATGGTATTTATTTCAGCTGAGATATCATCAGTACCTATGTGGCGGTGAAATAACTTATTATTTCGATATTATTCATAAATATCGGATGCGCACCTCTAGAGCAGAAGCGGGCAAACTAAGAAAAGCCGTGCCAGCCACGCCAGTGTCATCATACGGTGACAAGAAAGTACGTCATGATTGAACATAGTGCTGTGATGGTATTGCCTTGCTTTTATCGACTGTTGTTTTGAATTGTGGATTTAACGCCGAAACTGTGACTCATATCGCATCATTTCTGTCATAAAAGACAAAGCGGGATGAAATAAAACTCCTTTATTATATATTTCCTGTATAGTAATCTTTTATTAAAGACATACTATATGTTAAAAAATAAATGCTTAGTGCTTTATCGATATAATTTCGAAGTCACTACTATTTTGTAGGTATTAAAGGACGAATTTATAGCTTGGCGCTGAGGGCACGATTTTGCTTTTTTGTCGTGGCGCTCAAAAGGTTCTCGCGACCCTGGCAGATGGCTGACCTTTGCGTTATGCTCGTGAACGGGTGCTGCTTGTGGTGACTGCCCGTCTTGCTGATCATGGTTTTTGTTATTGTTATTTGTATTAACTGTTATTTTATTTTACTCCGGAGGTCCTAGTTTAACAATTGTTACTTAAACTTAGCTATAGGCATCAATGTATATGTAACATTTTGCATCGTTGTGTATGTAAGCGGGCACGCCCTTTATGGCTGGAGGGTCTTATTTAGGTTTTAAGTTCTATTTACGATTTTATTATTTCATGATTTTAGTTTTCAATGTTTTGTTGGTATATTGGCGTGTGCTAGCTGACAGATGGCGAATAATTTGATGTATGTTTTGTTTTATAATATTAATTACTTACATAATCTACACTATCTACACTAATATTTTAAATGCAAAAGTAACTCTGTCTGTCTGTCTCGCTTTCCTGCTAAAACTCCTGAACCGATTTAAATGAAATTTGGTACACAGATAGGTTAGAGCCTGAGAAAGGACATAGGCTACTTTTTATCCCGGTAGTATGTTCCCGCGGGATATTTTCCGACCGCCACGCGGGCGAAGCCGCTGGCATAGAAACATAAAAGACCATAATACATTGCGAGAACGATTTCCTCTGTCGCGATTTCTGTCTGTTGCTACCGATATGGTAGCCCAGTGGTCATTAGTAAACTCTTCGTTACCTGAGACACCTACTATTGAGGTTCGACAATGGACGGAAGCTTACGTCTGGGCGAAGAAAAGCATAAATATAAAGATAGTAGAATCTGATCCTACCAAAAAAGTATATTTGATTTGCAACAAAAATGCGACAGATTTAAACTACAATGATCGCTGGCAGACTTTTGACGAGTATAAAAAGCTGTCAGTTGCTTTCCAGAAAACCACACTGCCAAATTTGGACTGGCAAAAAGGATCGTGCGACTGTCCCGAATTTTTCAATAGATATGTATGCAAACACGTTTTGGGTCTAGCAATTCGGCTCAAACTAACAACACCACCACTGGAAGCAAAAGTGATACCCATTGGACAAAAAAGAAAACGACGCCGGCCCGCTAAGTCCAAGCCAGCACTTATTTACCAGTGACGATGAAGTAGTAGGGCTCCTCATACCTATCAATGTTCCTTAGTATTAATAAGAAGTTTTTATTTTTGTTAGTTGGCTGAAGCGTCTTATTTTATTCATTTGATATAAGTATAATAAATGCATACTACTTTATTTTTACGGAGTATATTGTTTTATTTAATTACCCTTAAATTTCAATAATAAAATGTCTTAGCTAATAGAATAGTGTTTCTTCAAATAGTTATTTCATATTATTTTTTTTTTTAATGTGAGCTCCTTATACTCTGCTCATTAGTGTATTTTTCAAAGTGGTTTTTGTATTCGAAACACTTCATTTAAGATAAAATCCCGCTCAGTATAAAAAATACATTTGCCAAGTATTGAAAAAAATGCAGGACGTAACGTTGACACTCAAACAAATATTAAGTCGCTCAAATATTATGAAGCTGCTCATTTTGTATTTTAAGTAACTCAAATTAATGTTTGTAAGATACTGTTCTGTTGATTTCTCGCCACTTACAGTTAGTCGCTCACTTAGTAATTATATAACCCAAATTAATTAATTTTGACACTTAAAATTGTAATTTACAGTCACTCGTTTTATTGCTACCCTTTCAATAATGGCTGCCAAAGAAAAACAAAACACCATTGCTCTATACATTTAGGTAATTGTCTTTTCTCAATACCCACCTGGAGTCTGGATGTGGGCCCAGTTGATGGCCTCACATTGTATGCCCTATTACATGAGAAAATTCCGAAAACCATTTGACAAAAAAAAAAATGTTGGCGAAATGTGACATACCTCAAGCCCAATCCCTTCAGTAACAAGATATTATATGTGATAAAACGTAAATACAAAAAAAAATGCTTTTACATTACGCACCTTAGCTCTTTGTTGCATTTTAAGCTCCTCTCTTTTGTAGTTTCTTTGATATGCAGTGATTAGTCTCCGGAGCCTCGTATTCAAATCTTGCATTGAGGGCCATAAATGTCCACCACTACTGCTTTGAGTACTGTCATCATCAGGCCGAGGAGACGCTGCGGGAGATGTTGCTCCAGCTCCACTAGATACATCGTCTGTGCAATCTTCGTCTCCTACTACACTACCTCTCACTTTCCTTTCTTCACTCCTGTTACATATCATAAATGTCAGTCACGGTCAGGCCTCGTTTTGAACATAAGAAATTAGATTTTGTAGTCCAAAAGAAAGACGACAGGAAGATCGAACTAAACGCGGACAAAGTCGCGGGTGAAGTGCTAGTTATCAATATTTTTATGCAAAATAGAGAGACATTTCATAACTTGGTTCACTGATATTATTAAGTCAATTAAACTTAAAACAGCGAATTATTTGGAATGCAAGTTATTTGGAAGTGGGCGTCTTTAAAATGCACCCAATACGTTTAAAACTACTTAAATATTATATTGACCAGGAAACACGCATTTCATAAATATTCCTACTGCGCAGTAATCGGCCTTTGAGCACTATGAGCAGGGTTAAAGTTGTGCATTTTACGGCTGTTTGCGCTGACAATAAATGTTTAATTATCATATAAGTGACCAGTGTACAACGCGTCATAACTATTACACCTACACAGCTTTACGGCGACGCCTTGCAGACGGATCTTTCAAGCGGGGCTTAAAGATTTAGGTTTTCTAAATTCGGCGACGACGTTGTGTTTTACCTCATACAGAAAGATTTTTAATTTATATCCAAAATTAATTGTTAAATTAAGATCATCGGTAAAAATAATTAATTGTATTTAATTTTTGATCATATTTGGCATCACAACTTTGCCTAATAAAAAATCTACGTTATGAATACCACCCGCGGATACACATTTTCCTTGCACCCCCGGAGGTCACCCCTTTCTCTCATTTAAAATAGTATACGCGGCAAGCATAGTATTTAACGTTTCACTTTGTAACCACACTGAATTGATAATAGATACTTTCGCGAAATAATACAAAACTGCAGCGGCAGGCCTGCAAAAGAGGCATGGAACGAGGCCAAACGTCAAAATGTGGGCCGAGGAACACATAAGTGACTCCATCAATGCCAAGGCTTGTTGCAAATTCGAACATTTGACCAGTACAGTATTTTCGTTTTATCTCGAAGGTTGCTATTTTGATAGTATCGATTACCTAGATAAAATATGGATGGTGATTTAAAAAATCACCTGTGTAATGCTTTCATTTGAAGTTAAACAATTCTAGATAGCTTAATTTTGAAATGAGTTGGCGTTGAGTAATTAGGATGTGCGATGGCCATAATAGCCGATAACAAGTTCAGCAGCCCAATTACGTAACACACTTTCAATTACAAATCCACTGTTTATAGCGTCTGTCTAGGTTTTTTTCCAACTATTATGGGGTTGGCTACCAAAAAATTCTTCTTTGTCGAGCAGAGGATTTATTGTTAAAATTTGTGTTAAGCAATGCTTTGCTTGCCGGATAGTATGGCGATAAAAAAAAGCAGAAAGTATTATTTTGCTGAATGATTATTTCGCTACTTTTGTTTCCGTTTAATCATAAATCACTCAACCCGGCTAGGGTCGGGTGGGAAATCCTCATTACAAGAAAAAAAAAATATCCCATGTACTCACTTGATATCTGTACATTCAGCATCATCTGGTGGCCCCAGTTTGTCTACAAAGCAAAGTTGTGGATCTGAACGCATAGCCAAATAATTTTCGTAACCATGGACGTATGTTCCTACAAGCAAGGACACGTCACACTCACTGTCCCACCACAGTCGTGGAGGTGTGCTGTCCACACCACGAGGTACGCGCATTCCCAAGGAACTGCAAAAAAGAACAAAGATTAATCTTAGCCCAACACATTGCCAAATTGTAGCATGTGGATTAGGTGACATTATTGTGAGTCATTACGGTCAATAATCTTAGGAGTTTCACATGAGAAGACAAGGGAATCCCTAAAGATAAGAGAGGGATAAAGGATAAAATTGTAAGGCATAAAATTCTTTGTCATAACGTTTTCGCATAACTTTTATTACCATATTAATACTTTGGCATAATGCAAAGGTTACCATAAATGTCCTTTGGTCGTATTTGTTTTAAGATGAGTTGCATAAATTTTGAATTAAAAAAAAAAAAATTGGTGTTAGGGGGCGTCCATTAATTACGTGAGGCATTTTTGAGAATTTTTCGACAGCTTTATGTTTTAAAAAAATATGCGTGGTGATCATTATGCTGAATTTCGTTATGTCAATGTAAATTATGACAATTTATTTTATGCTTATCATTTGTAAACCAAAGACAACGACAACTTCTGTTGTGATTACGAAGGTTGTCGATCATTTTCATGAATTTTACCAAAATGCGACGTATAGTCGTGCAAAAAGGATGAAGAATCAGGTTTAAGTCGTATTACGAAGACACTGGCGAAAATTATCAGGTTCTAGCTAAGAACCTGTTAGTTTTCTTTCGTGAATTACACAGACTACAACCCATTTTTAAAAGCTTTTATTTAACTTGCAATGTACGTATGTATGTATGTTTGTTCGGGCGGAATCTTGCCACTCAATGTTTTCTTCAACTCTTTTCATAATATCAAAGAGATTTCCAAGGAGGACCGAACCTTTGCTAGTATCATGGTTTTCGCTAGTAATGGGTGTGTTAAATAAAGACTTAAAAGATGACTACTTAAGCACCAAAGTATTGAAATTTTCTCTCACAATAGCTTTATGATAAACGTCAATGGGTATTGCTTTTCAAGGATATTATAAGTGCAGGGTCAACATTTTGATTTCTTAGTTTACTTTTCTACACCACAGTCTATAATTCTACCCAGTGCTAGAACACTGACCTCCTCTTAGTGAGAGGAAATGGGCCGTAATCCACTGCAGGTTGATAGATATCACACATCTTGGAATTTTCGGTTCTAGGACATGCTGATTTCCTCACGATATCGTCTGAGTCCAATGGTGATTAAATAAATTTACACAAAGAAAAGTGCCTGCCGGGGTTCGAACCAGAAAGGCCCTTTATAATGTAATTTTAGAAAATTAATTATTGTGAACTGTATTAGTTAGTCGAGCCACACGCCCATACCACACCAGATTTCATTAAAATCGGTCCAGCCGTTTCAAGGATTAGAGATTAGCCGGAACAAACATCCCGACAATGTTTTTATTATACGTACGATACGTATAAAAAAAAAAAAATTGTCACATATTATTTGTCACAGAATGTTGAATCCACTATTTTACAAAACCACTAGTTGTTATACATAACAGTTCCGTTATGTTTTAAAACTGAACGTCGTTTAGCGGTTTTACATCATTACTGAACTTTAACACTCAGTGTATCAATGCAGTGGGTCAACGATTAGACGTTATGTAAAACAACGTGAAATGAAACGGCATATTGTAGATTTTAGTTCTAAATTTTGACGCTCGTATCGTATCATGTTGTTTACGCGGTGCTAGTCGATTATTGCTTTAATTTTATGGTATGCAACAGGCAAAACATTTGCATTGTGTGCAAGCAAATTATCTAATTTAAAATGATAAAACAATCATTTTTACCTGGCATGAACTCCACTCTCGATTTGCGTCGCGTAGTCACCTATGACCTCATGTTTGATGTAATACATCATACGTACTCGTAGTAAAACTCTGAAAATATAACCATGTTCAATTGAAATAATCTGACAAACCATACTATTCACAGAGTAGTAGACACGACGACAAATCACGCTATACATTTCCAGTATGAGCAGACTTTTCACTATCCGAAAAGCCTATATATTGCTATAGCTAATGGCTTGGTATGCAGCCGTGTGTAGAACACGCTTCTATTTCTATGCTACGCTTGTCATGCTTACTTCAATGTCAAAAAAAACATTTCGACGGTTAAAAGGTAATAGGCATAAGCGCCATTTTGGTCGAAAATGACTTAGGAATTCCATCCTACTTAAAATGTTCTGCTTTTTCGAATGCGCTTCTCCCATGGTTCTACGATGTCTTTAAAATTTTCACGATATGACAATAAACAAAAAAGTTATGTTAATCGTTCTACAATTTCAAACGTTAAACCGCTCTCCTGAACAATTTGGTGTTTGTCGCTTATACCCTATTACCTTTTAACCGTCGATTTTAATTATAGTACGAGAGTTCGTTACCAACATTTTTGCCATACGTTTTACGACTAAACCCGTATAAAATCGATATATTTAGTTATTCCGAATCCAATCACAACTATCGAAATTTTCTGCGTCACGTCTGAACTGACGGCATTTTTAATGGGTAAAAAAAAACTGATCTGTTTCATAACAGTGTTTGATTTTCAGAAAGTAGTTGACCTATTTAAGATACTGAAAACACAATTTTCTGACACCACTAATGCGTCGCACGTACCTAGGAGACCGTTTAAGAAAATAATAAATGGGGCAAAATAAAAAACCCACAGCTTAACCGTCCGAAAATCTTGTTGTCATGTGAACATTGGTCAGTTAATGCAAATAAATTATTTTTTAGAAGAAAGTGCGAGCATCTTTTATGTTCTAACCATTTTGCAAGTGTTCAAAAATTTTACGGATATGTAACATAGCGTTCTTTCTGAACTTTTGGAAATGATGAAAGAAGTTGCCGAAATGTAGAAATAAATTATGTAGCATATTACTAATCAGACAACTTTTTGATACTAAAAATGAATAAATATTGCTGAGTATGGGCGCCTGCACCAATTGTTAAAGTAAGCTGAGACATCGTCGTGACTCTTGTGTTGTGTTTTTAATCTGTCATCCTGTGCTAGCATTATTCAATACGGTTGTAATTGTGTAAAATCTCTAATAAATTAGTTCTCGAAAGTAAATTGCCCTTGTTATCATTTCATCAGGTTATGAGCCGTTTACTGTCTAATCATCATCAGTTTGATATAAAAAAACGTCGGTATTTTTTTTTAATGCCATCAAGCCACGTGTACGTGTTTGAAAATAAACTCTTTCGTAATGAATGTAATAAAACTGTCTGCCATTGTTTTTTTTTACTGCGTCGTCTCTGATCGGTACTGCCCACCAAGTCGGATTCTGGATCATCTAAACTAACAACTTAATACGGCTTTAGTCGTATAACAATGCGATATGGTTTTAGTCGTGGGCTCCCGTACCTTTAAAAGCCATATAAAAATCGAATAAAAAAATGATTGAAATGGACGTAAAATAAAATGAATGACATGGAGGACCCCCTTATTACCGATTTTGCTATTATAAAAATGATTCCTTGAATAATTTGTTACATCGGTCTAAGGTCGCGAGTTTTTTTTTGTCCAGCCACCAAGTTCAACTTGATTTCCATGTTAGACAATAGGATGAATATCAGTGAAGATAAATCGCGTCGATGCGTGAGAGCATAGTCGCGTTGCTAACCCAGCAAATCGAATGTCATGTCAATAAGTGAAATACATCTGCTGCAATACTTTATTTTGATGCTACGAACGAATAAAGAATCCACAAAACATTTATACGAAGGTACAAACGGACAACATACCATTCTTGGCAGTCTGGTAAAAAATATGTACTTACTTATTGGCATGTCTAAATAAATGCTTTTTGTAACTGTTTTCCAGATACAATTCACAGTCATATTTTTCTGTAGAACTCCAATGAATCGGATCTTCCCATTTTTGAGGATCATTGGTTTTAGGCAAATCCTTTGGTCTGTTTTTCTTTTTTGCGTTTCTGCCGCGAGGCACAGGATTATGTAGTCCACTATGATTTCTAGAGATGGTAACTTCTCCGTTTTCACAAGGTTCTATTAGATCCCATATAAAATTTCTTATTTTCTCATCGCCTTTATAATGGCGTAAACAATATAAAACCTGAAATTGAAATGTCACATTAATCCAAAGCAACCAATGTATCGGTTGTTTTGCAAGCACTATGTAAAATTATCAGGATACACTTCAACTCAGTGAAAGTCTTAAACTTTCTCGGTATTAGCATGGCAAATCATCATTAGAAACGAAATTTCAAGAACTAAACAGAAAATCCTCATAAAATGCATAATATCTTTAAAAAATTAAAACTCACTATTATTCGCGCACAGTCTTCTATTACAGGAATTGTCCAACCTTTTCTAAACTGATTTTTCTCTACGATTTCTTCCCACCGCGCCCACCTGCAATAAGAAGTCAAGGAGTCAACATGTGAAGCAGCAGTTTACCTTATAACAAAATATGACGATCAGTTTTGTAAGATATTGTTTACATTGTCTCAGAAGGCTAATTACGGCAATTTAAAGGAAGTGCGTCATCACTACGCGGCCACGTACCAACTTTGACCGCAGAGTCAAAGTCAAAACATTTATTACAAACTAGCTGTACCCTGCCACGCTTCGCTGTGGCACATTGTGAATATTGTGATTGAATGGTTGAGAAATGAGAAACAAAACAAAGAATACATGTGACTGCGCCATTACTATTGCGGTTGTCAGCGAGTGTTTTCCTCGCTTCCGGCAGATGGCGCGGTCACGGGTACACCGCTGATCGTTAAAAAAAAAACTGTTTTTTCGCGGTCGCGGATATGTGACTGATATAAAAAATTGATAAAAACAATCCTTGATGCGGATTATATATATCATGCTAAAATTTCGCTCGATCGGTGCAGAACTTTTTGAGTTTTTGAAGCGTACACAAACCAACATAACATTTTTATATATACAGGGTAAGTTTTTATCCAGTGCGCAAATTTTAACAAATGGAACTTAAACGAGTTATAATAATCATGCAATTTTTGTTTTGATATATTTTAGTACAAAAAAATTAAGTTATCGTTAACGAAAGATGTTTATTTTGAAACTGGTTTTTATGGTAACTTGCGCGTGGCGCCGGCCGCTGCGGCAGCGAAGGTGAACGACCGACCACCTGTTCAATCGGTCAAAATTCTAAGAATTTCGAAGTACCTACGCCGGCGCGCTGTTACTGACCTATTACTATTGTCAATATCATATTACGAAATATGTAGGGTGTCCACAGTTTACTGATTTCAGGTCGGATAAAAATTAAAAAAAAAGTATTGAAAAAATAATCGAAATGTATTCTATTACTGATACTGAACCACCAAAAAAATTTTGCGCACTGGTTAAAAATTTTTCCTGTATAGATATAAGATAGGTCCAAAACAAGTACTTTTGAACGTCAACAGTTACATGAAAATAGATTCTAGTCGCCGCATTATATGTGAAGACGATGCACTTAAAATAAAATTACCATACCAAAACAGGTAAAATAAATGAAAATGAAGCAATGAGAGATAAATTATGTGATAGATACATGGTGCTCAGATAGTTACAAACATTGCAAAGGCATGAATACGAATTTCCTAATATTTTTACAAGTTAAAAATCAGTGTATGAGTAATCACAGAATTTAGATCAGTGTCATAGAAGACAAAAATAATCTAAACTATACAATTAAGTTAGCAACCAGTTTGATAGACTCTATAGAGCGAAACCAGCATGCTTCCAAGCATTCTTATCTTGGATGTAATCCTCTAATTTGTAATAAGCTCATTTACAAAGTGTACTTTTAATATGACTTTTAAACCTGCTTTCATTTAATTGCAATATATCAGAAGGGATGTTGTTGTAACATTTACCCCATAAAAGATGTATGTACTTTTGCTAATCTGAAAAATGGTTGATCTATCTTGTCTTTACTTCTAGTATTAAGATTATGTCTACTGCTTATTTTGTTAAAAAGATGTTGGAGTTTTTCTTACATGCATAATCCTAATATTATAAAGCTGAAGAGTTTGTTTGTTTTATTGAACGCGCTAATCTCAGGAACTTCTGGTCCGAATTGAAAAATTCTTTTTGTGTTGGGTAGCCTATTTATCAAGGAAGGCTATAGGCTATATAACATCACGCTACAACCAAGAGGAGCGAAGCAGTAATAAAAAAAAAAAACATGTGTGCAATTCACACGTGGTATAAGTGAAACCTTCTAAAATTTTGGCTTCATATATATATATATATATATATTCTTCATAGATAATGAGACGAATGTAAAAAGTCAAATGTCTATATGTCCAAAAACCCTGCTCGAAAAACGTCAAATAGAAAAGTAAACTTTCTAAAGGAGCACCTTAAGGATTTCCATTACCCCAAGTGTTAGAGAGAGACACAAAACATAATGGCGTTGTTATGTGTCTGTCTCTTTTTACTGTCGCTTTTTTGTTTCATAGACTTTCAAATCACAACGCTGCTAAAGAAGTTTCCACTTCAAAACTACAAACTTATAATACGTACACGTATACAAAACACCACAACAAACAGTAAAGGCACAACTTGTCCTTTACTCAAGCTTTGTACTACAAATGCGTGCGCGCACAAACGCCTCTCATCTGCCAAACACGACGAAGTATCTTGATCGTAAAAATAACTCGATCTGTCAGACGCGATTGGTCGCGATGGTTCACCGATTAGCGGTGAAATTTCATTTTTACAGTTTTTAGCATGAATAATCTGCATTTATGATGGTTAAGCATGGACGAGTGAGTACACAATAGACGGGCAATACAATCTAATCGCTTATCTCAGCCCTGGAACGCGCCAACGAAGGTTGACAGTTTGACATAACATTCGTGTGGTGTATCGTACGATTATAATTACGTTTGCAAAGTTGTGTGTGTGAAGTGTTTTTGTTGAAACGTAAGATGGACAGGTAAGTAAAATACAGTTTTTATTGCCAGGATTGTGTTTTTGACAAAGATTTGCACGTAAATAGTTAGTTCAACAAACATCGTCATCCATTTTGCCGCCATTTTTCCGCGGCTGGCGTCGGTTTTCGCAGTATTACGTGTAATAATTCTACTATTGATAGAAAACTATTGATGTAATTTAGGTTACTATGTATTGTATTATTGTTATTATGCATTTAAGATATTTGCGTAACATTGTAATGAAAAATACGCAACCTAAAAAGATGGAGCTTGATTGTTGAACCGGGAGTTTTAGGTCACGTGACACCAACATCGCCATTTTTATTGTGTTTTGCACGGATGATGTAATGTGTGGATATGACTTCCGTATATTTTAGTGGTAAAATTTTTGGGTGATTTGTTCTTAACCGACTAAAAAAAGAGGTTATTGGACACCTATGTAGGTATGTAATGTTACTGTTAATGCAACTGAAATTTTGTATTTTTCCAGCTCGTATGCCAGAGGACGCGGGGTGGTGGAAGGGCACCACAACCACCACTTGACATGATTTAGCAGCCACCGGCAATGTTAGTTACTTACGGAGTTTTCTAATTTCCATTCATCTCTAAATATTCAGGTACTGCAACACTGCTTTTGTTCCAGGTTTATGGACAATGACTGGCCATTGCATAACCGGTGCCTCCGTCACCAGCATCACTGTTCGTCGTGCCATCGCAATTATATTTTGCTTTTCTTTTTTAGTTTTCATTTTTTTTCCGTAGTTACATAATATATAGGTACGAAAATAGACTTGAAATAATAATAATATGTACAAGTATGTACATAAAACATTTTTGATTAAATTCTAATATGTACAGGTAATTTTGAATGTGTTTTAATTTTTTGAAGTTCAGATGTGACAATATTTTGCCGTATCCATATTTCTTTCGTCCATGGTCATGACGTCACGTATTTCTTATCTCATTTTCTCCCACGTAAAATCTTATGAATCTATGTCTGTCTCTTTTTACTGTCGCTTTTTCGTTTCATTGAGTTTCAAATCACAACCAACGGCGCTAAAGAAGTTTTCACTTCAAAATGTTGCAAAAACGGGGTAAATCGCACGGGTAGGTGATTCGACGCGACGGGAAGGGTCGGAGGAACAAGAAATTTTAACGTGGACGAAGTCGCGGGCAGAAGCTAGTATTTTCATAAATGAATTGGCAAGGTACAGACGCCACCAGGTCAAGCTACCCGAAACTGTCATTTTTTCCCAATGAACCTTGAACCTAATGCTCTAGAAATAAAGTCGAAAATCTATCAAAGAAATCTGACAGATTGTAGTAGCTTGATGTGTTGGCGTCTGTACCATTAGGAAGGAATTAGGAAGTTGCGGTTAGAAGCTAGTTCTTTTTAAATAACAAGTTTAATTTTCTTTTTTAAATTTTTTGCCAATCTTAAAAAACTCAATTTGGATCATGAAATGACGAATTCTGACTTTTCTAGTTCTCAATTCTCAGTTGCTGCGATATTTTTTTTATCCCTATGAATAAAAAATTAGATCCATTATCATCAAATAAAGGCTTACTTAATACCGGTTGTCTGCAACTATGTCAGCGTGGACGTCTATAATATTTATCAATGCATCGACAACACCACAACCAAACAACCCTCGCCCTTTGTTTCGTTAAGACATCATTGAAGTTAGCATGGAGTACACTCGCCATTTGGATACATGATGAGGCGCCAAACAGCCACTGTCGTCCTAAAATGTACGGCCCATTCAGGACGTAACACAACCACATCGCAGCGACAAAATGTAGGCAAGCAGCAACTTTCCAATGCGTTGTCGCTAGAAGTTCGATGTGGTTACGATACTTTGCAGATAGATCGAATCCGGCTGTAACTGTCGTAGTGTTATGGTTGGGTTGTGGCTG
The DNA here is from genome assembly GCA_932294355.1 of Aporophyla lueneburgensis. Taxonomy (NCBI): domain Eukaryota; kingdom Metazoa; phylum Arthropoda; class Insecta; order Lepidoptera; family Noctuidae; genus Aporophyla; species Aporophyla lueneburgensis. The sequence continues at coordinate 16,748,932 of OW028747.1, forward strand.
CGACGTCGCCTTGATGTAGTCAATATCGCCAACGGTTGATTTTAACAGCCAAATGTGGTCTGTGTAAATAGGCTATTCATGTTAAAACAAATTAACACCAGTCCACGTGATTTCGTTGTGATACGTGTGATGAGGCAATTAAAGCAACTTACCACTTTACTAAAATTTTATAGCTAAGCCCAACTCACCCAAATGTAAGTAGACCTCTTTCTATTTTAAAACATTCTGATCTTGTCCATGACCCATACACAACCTCTTCATCCACAGGAACACCTTCATGACGGGGTATATAATCATCGCTTGCGTATCTGCGTCCCTTTTTACCGAGTTTATCTTTCTTTCTTTTACTTCTTAAACTTATTCCTGAAATAAATTCAAACTTTGTATCAATTTGATGACTAATTTTTATCGTACTTCCCGTCTCATGATCCCATACGACGACTATAAATATACAAATTATACTATTAAGATATCCCTAACAGAGAATATAAAACCCACAAACCTAATCAATTTTATCAAAATGAATTTTATTTTTTTGAATATCAAAATTATTGAATTAACCTACGTAATACAATACAATAAGTTGATATAACAAACATGATGATGATGAACGTTGCGTGTATGTATGTTTACGTTTACTATTGAACTAAAGTTTTCAAAATAAAAGGAATAACACGGGAGCACACACATAGCGGTAGAGAATGTGATCAGATAAAGTTTGCGTTGAGTTAATCTCTATCTATATAAATTTAAGTCGCATTTAATCGAAACGAATTTAATCCGGAAGGTTTTAAGTGTATTATACATTAATAATTACACTAAAGTACAGAGTATAAAAAGACCCATTATATAGCCTTTAAAACTGAAAAGCAAAAAATAATAAACCTTAAATTATGAGTCGACGCTTTGAGTTATCTTTGTTCATTGATTTTTCAGCACCAACTCAAAATTTTAAGGTTTATTATTTTTTGCTTTTCAGTTTTGTAGGCGGTTTAATTTTTTGTTAAAAAGTTTTTATTTTATAATTTTTTTTTAGCTTTAATGTACTAATAATACTTGGCAAGGTATACCCTATCCAATAAAAAAAGAATTATCAAAATCGGACTACTCTGTATAAAGTTATGCGTGGTTATACATTACAATCAGTGAGTGAACAATCAATCATCTCCTATTTTCCGACCCTTAGGGTTCGATTTTGTTTTCCAAATTTATATGGGACCACCCTCGGAGTATACCCTTTCCAATAAAAGAAGAATAATCACAATCAGACGACTATGTAAAAAGTTACGCCTGGTCATACATAAAAAAAAAAAAAAAAATATACGCCTCGAATTGATAACCTCCTCCGTTTTTTTTCGCCGGTTGAAAATTAAAATTGAACTGGTGCTGGGAAACAACTATATTTGGTGCAAAAAATCGCTGTTTGGGGCAGCGCGCAATGTTACGCACGTAAATACTATGCTTATGGGTGTATGCATCGGCATAGGAATTGTGGGGCTTTTTAAAGTAAAATTGTAAACAAAAGTTAATACTTCCGATTCCCACGCATGGTTCTGTACAAAAAAAATCACAATGACGACACCGTGAAAGCAAAGGGTCGGGGGACGCTTTTGTGATATAATTCAAACTCTATATTTAAAAGATAACTCGATCCCAAATTCGGTAACAACCGAATCAATAATTTGGTATTACGATCAGTAAATATTCTCACCTTCCTCATCCTCGTCAGAATCTGGAGTGACCTCCATATCGGACATTTCCATGGGACCATCATCATGGCCGTATCTCTTAATGACTGTCCGTTTCCTGGGTTCTGTAACAATCAAATCTTCGTCTTCTTTTTTCTCTGTAGTATCAATTTCAGCTTTTTTGGCCCATTTATTCCAGAAATCTGGATCTCTTATGTCTATATCTGAACGTTGGTCTGCTGCAGAAAAACTAGCTTTAGAAAATGTTGATCCTTTTTCTGACTCCATCTGAATAACTTGAGTTCTGCGCGCTAATATCATTTCAATATCTTCTTCACAAAATTTGTCACCAGCATTATCTTCGTCCATCACAGCGCCATATGCACCTTTTTTAAGTAAATCTTCAATTTCTTTTTTAGAAAGTTGCTTTACGCCTGTTTCTTTTCCTTGGATTGTATTCATACTCTGCAATATTGCTTTATCTAAACCGAGTTTTAGTGATGCCTTATCAAACATCTCTCTTTCGTACGAATTACGACAAATTAATCGATATATTTTAACCATTTTTTGTTGACCTATACGATGGCATCGCGCTTGTGCTTGTAAATCATTCTGTGGATTCCAATCGCTGTCATAAATTATAACCGTATCCGCAGCTGTTAGATTTATGCCCAAGCCACCTGCTTTCGTACACAACAAAAATACAAACCTATCCGAGTCTGGTTTAGAAAATCTATCGATTGCTTCTTGTCGCAAATTACCCCGTATACGTCCATCAATCCTTTCAAAGGGATATTTTTTAAATAAGAGGTAATCTTCTAAAATGTCTAAGCATCTAACCATTTGGCTAAATATCAAAACTCTGTGACCACCTGCTTTTAATTTTGGAAGTAATTTATCAACCAGTACCATTTTACCAGATGAGTCAATGAGCGCTTTATAATAAGCTTGTTTATCTTCCCCATTGGCTTGTTTATAGTCAAATTGTATTTGGTCTTCTGCCCCGTTTAGCAGATATGGATGAATGCAACACTTCCTCAGTTCCATCATAGTATTCATCAAATTTGGAATATTAGCAGCTGAAGCAGTACCTTTTTGTAAAAAACTGAAATTTCTCTCAAGTATTGCTCTATAATACTTTTTCTGAATGTTGGTTAATTCCACTTCAATTATCGTTTCTTCCTTTGGAGCCAAGGTTTTTTCAACATCTTCTTTTAATCTTCTTAACATCATCGGTTTTAAAAGTGCTTGCAACTTAACCACTTCCGATTCACTCTTAAGTTGACCAAATTCATTTAAGAACGCATCACTACTAGAAAATTGAGATGGTTCAAGAAAATTAAGCAGAGAGAACAGTTCATTGACATTGTTCTGCAGTGGAGTGCCAGATAATAAAACCCTATGCTCTAAATGAAGCTGACGTAGTCCCTCCAATAACTTACAATTGCGATTTTTCAGTCTATGAGCCTCATCAATGACACATATTCGCCAGTTAAACGATTTCAACTCCTGAAAGTCTGTTACAATTATTTCGAATGTTGTTATGAGAACGTTAAATTTAGTAATTTCTTTGATTGGTTCGCCTTGTTCGTTTTTGTAATAAAATTCATATTCCTGCAGCATACTCTTACTTTGTTGTGATCCATGATAAACAACAACGTTCATTTCTGTCCATCCTTCAAATTCTCTCTGCCAATTAGGTATAGTAGATAGAGGAGCTATAATTAGGAAAGGTCCTCTTACACCATATTCCCAAACAGAATTTACAAATGTTAGACTCTGTATAGTTTTTCCTAATCCCATTTCATCCGCTAATATGCAGTTCCGATTATTATGCCAAGAGAATAATAACCAGTTAAGCCCTTCAAGTTGATAAGGTCTTAATGTATTTCCCCCTTTATACAAAGGTGATTCTTTTAACTGGACCCACTGATCTGCAGACGGTCGCTTCTTAAACTTCCACTTTTCTTTTGGAGGTATTTCACTAAATGTCTTATATTGCCTTATCTTATCGACATCAATATCCTCTTCCAATTCCCATGTGCTATCTTCATATTGTAAGCTTTTCCATTTGACTAAATAATGTTTCACAACAGTATTATTTGCAGGGTCTTGATTTTCTGACATATCTAGAATTCTTTCCACCTCTACATAGTCAGGATTAAAAGGTTCGTCATCTAACAACTCAAATATATTCATTTGTTGAGCCTGTTTTTGTTTAAATCGTTTTATTTTTGAAAATATTCGTTTATCACCTTTGTAAAGTTCTTCTTCAGTTTTCCACTCACAATGTAAATATGAAAAGTTCCTGTACTTCACAAAATATTCCTCTATATCAACCATAATGGGCTTAATGTTTTTGACTTCTTGATTTTCTTTATTGATATCCACAGTTATTTCTGCTTTAGTAATTTCTTGAGTGAGTTCGATTTGGTCACAAATGTTCTCTTCATTCATTTCCTTTTTGGCTTCATTACTCATTACCGGTTCAATATCATCATTGGTATCCTTACATGAAAAAATCGTTTGCGTTTCGTTGTTAGGAGTATTAGCTGCCGGTTCACCCTCAACAATTTCTAATTTTGGTACAACTTCACTCGTTGATGGCTCAATTTTAAATTCTCTTTTTCCCATACGACAAGCTAACACATGTTGGACTATCATTGCGTCTTCTTCCGTAATATTCACGTAAATATAGTTAGGTTTAGGTACACCTTCAGATCTGCTGTTCTCTTTGGTATCCAAGTCATCAGACTTAAATTCTTTTTCGATCTTGGGAGTTGCTATTGCAAATTCATCATCTGATAAACGTATCATGACATCATCTGTGTATTTTTTACGTTGCGTGTTTCTAGCAGATCTTCTTTTTAAACTGTCGTCACCCTCCGGTGGTGGTGATGGTGGAGGTGTTGACATCATATCATCGGGTTCACCATCAGAATCAGGAATTAACCCACCACGTTTCTTTCTTCTTCCACCTAAAGATTTTCTTAAAGTTAGTTTCTTGCAACTTCCTCCAGCAGACGTCCGTTTTTTTGAAGTCCTTCTTTTTTGAGTTATTGAATCCATATCATCGTCTTGCTCCCGTTTAGCTTCAGCCTCTTCTAACAAATCTTTGATTGCTATTTTTGAAACAGGAATATCATCAAAATCCGTTACGTTCGATTCATCTAAGGAAAGTTCTGGCAAAATGTTTGATACATTTGGAGTTTCGTTGTTAGAAATATTTTGTGTCACTGATAATTCACTTGGGGTAGTATCTTTGTCAGTTTCTAATAATTCATAAGACGTTGTAGTGTCTGCCTGTATTTCCAAAGCATCCTTCTTTGAATTTCTTTTCTTTCTAGGTGCGCTTGGATCTTTCGGCTCACGTTTTTTACGTTCTTTCACTGGTTTGTCACCTAATTCTTTTACTTTAGGTTCTTTAGGGGTGCGGGGTTTTCGCTCTTTATTTTTCCGAGGTCCCCTTGGTTTTCTAACTTTAGCACCATTTATATCATCTATAGAAATAGCACTGCTGTCTAAGTTAGTAATATCTTCATTCAATTCTAAATCAAGTTCTGAAGTACTTTGTAATCCAGTCCCAGCTGTTACACAATCTTCAGAGACAGGTAACTGATCTAAAGGTTGCGCAGTAGCAGCAAATTTCTCCTTCTTGGCTCTTGGCTTTCTGGGTTTAGCAGGTCCTTTGCCACGACCTCGTCCAGTTGTACTGGTAACTTGAGGGCTTTCTACCATTTTTGCTCCATATACAGGATTTTGTAAAGTACAATTAGGGCCCCCATTACACTTATCATTTGATTCATGCTGCTGAATTAAGGCTAATCGTTCTTGTAGGCATCTCACTTTTTCTTGGTTTTCATTAGAAGGTGGCAAACAGTAGATATCTTGTATTTGTTGTTGTAATGAAATCCTCTCTTGTTGATGAGACGCTGGGTAGATGTTTGGGATGTTAGGGTGAGGCATTGAATTTGGCCCTAACATTAACATAGTTGGATTCATGTTGTGAGACATATTTGAGATTATGGTTGGTGGGTTTGGTGGTATTGGTGCATGCAAATTTGGAACACTCATTGCTAAGCCCACTGGAACGTTAGGAATATTTGTTGCTACATTTGACTGAACAATTGGTGGTATATTACTGGGCATGTTAGGAATATTTGCTGTGTGAATATTACCTTGAATTGGAGGAATTAGTGGTAAACTCTGCTGATTATGAACAGGTATACTAGATGTGACAGTATTAGGAAGGTTTGCATGTTGCATCGTATGATTGCTTGGTAAATTCGCTTGTACGTTTACTGCTTGCGTAACAGATGTGGGACCACTTTGGTAAGTCGAAGAAACATTATGAGCAGCACTGGTGTTCACAGAAGTTGGAATATTAGTTGGTAGATTTGCTGATAAACCTTGTGTTACATTAGGCAGATTTGCTGAAACATTTTGAAGGTTGCTTGCTGAATATCCCGGATTTCTAGTCACATTAATGCTTAGCATACTTTCGTATTGGCTAGCTGTACTAGGGTTTGTCATCGATGGTACTTGCATTTGTTGAGATGCTCTCATTTGTGAAATATCACCGATTGAAGAATCTGTGTTTGTCATAGTAGACAGTGCTGTTGCGTGAACAGTTTTGCTTTCTTGCGTAATTGTGTTTTCAGTTGATTTCTGAATAAGTTCTAACTTTTGGTCATTGTTATATGTTTTTTGAAAATTAATGTCAACATTTTCATCTTCCGTCACTAAAACAGTATCCATTTTATTATCTACAGACTGACGAGATCCAGCCAATTTTTCATGATTATCGACAGTTTCTACATTAGCAGACGAATCGTTACAGCTTACTAATGAACTATTGCTTGTTGATGCAATGACAGGTATGCTTTCTTTAAGAGTGCTGGTTCCATTAGGCGGAGGTAGAAAGCTTCGAGGTGCATTAACATTTTCAGCTGACCGGACACCTTCTGATTCAATTTTATCGATTGTTTTACTATCGGTATTTGTGTTAGACAAAGGTATATTTTTTGCCAAGTCTGATTTCATCGGTGGGACTATTGCCGGAGGCTCAGCAGCCTTTGGTGGTTGTTCACTGTTTTCAATTTGTGTTATACTACTTGCTGGAGTTATTTTGCTTTGGTTCCACTGAGATGGTGACGAAACCACATGTGCCACAGCTGGAGACGATGGGTTACGTTGGTATGGATATTCTGTTCCAGATGGTAAAACCATTTGTTCTAACGCTTGTAGGGTATTCTGCGATGGAAAAGACCCTGGAGTAGGAGGTGTGCCTGTAGAAACTGGTGACTGAACCATATTGCGAGCACCGTGTGGTGATGCACTAGGACCCTTAACGGGCGACATTACAGGCCGAGGAGAAAGTTGAGATTGTGATTGCTGTCTGGGTGATATTTGGGCCCTAGGCGACATTTGAGGAGAAAGCTGAGGAAACGGTGGGCGATATTGGGGACTACCAGTTTCTAAGCCCGATGGTTTGACAGTCCCGTACTGATTTGAAACATTGACATCTAAGGGATGTTGTATTTGATGAGATTGATAATTCATTGATACAGAGTGATGAGGTGATGCGTAAGGCATTTGTGCCGGTACTGAGGAATGCGACGGCGCCACTGAGGATGGTGGCACTGGTGACTGACGAGGTACATGATGTAGAGGTGGCGCACCGGGATGATGAAGATGCACATTGGGGTGGTTTTGAATCCCTGGTGTCATACCACCTGAATGACCACCCATACTTTGATGAGATTGGTGTTGAGGAATTGGTGCATGGCTTTGTTGACCATGTGGTATACCATACTGATGTGGATTTACTTCCATTTGCTGATGATAAGTAGGATGTTGACTAATTCTTGATGCAGTTGGAGGATGCATCTGTGTGTAATTAGGATAGTTCTGAAAGAATAAAGAAAATCATCACAATATACATATTTTCGTTGCTAAATAAAACTATACAGTCATTTTACTGACTAAACGATTGATAGACTTGCCAGTTTACAAAAATCCGGTTACTTGCGTATCGGACGACGCACAGTAGACTGTAGTAGTGATGAATATTTACGCATGCACAATATTAATCGACAGCAAAAATAAGTTAGTATATTATATTTGTGCTTATCATGAAAAATAAAATTCAATTTGAGGCCAAAATAGGTATTGGCAACATCTCAAAAACTACTGACCTTATTAAAAAAGAAAAATCATGTTTCGAATTTCAATCCAACAATACGCCACGCACTTTTGTGCACAATTTTCTTTTTATCCCTCTATTACGTGTGCCATCTCTCATTATTGTACATGTACAAATAGAAATCTGTTATTCAAAAGCATGCAGGCCAGGAATAACTAAACTCAGCGGCATTAAATGTATCCCAAGTCACGTAAGAAAAATAAGTATAATTAAAATATCTATGGTCTAAGGTCTATGTGGCTGTAAAGGTTTTTGTATCGCAAAACCGCGTCAGTCAGCCGTTTTGAGGCGCTAATCCTGAATTTATTCTTTATGTAAAGGTAGCCCTTTATAACAATACTTTTTATTTCATGGGGAATAACGTGCATAACTCATAACTACGATTTTATTTATAGGGTATTACCCGGTGTTAAAATTAAGCGACGATATTTATAATTTAATGCATAATTATATTTACCTGCTGTTGTCCATATATTTGCTGTGATGTTGGTTGTGCAAAATGAGGTTGTCTTGGTAAATAAGATCCATTCTGTGCTTGCAGACTTCCTAAATTAGCGCCCTGTTAAAGACAAACAAGAAATTAAAAGCATTACTGTCATAGGACCAGGGAAACCGCTGGCAATGAGTATGTGAAAATAGGAATCAAAATACAATTTTTTGCATTTATTTTGATAAACTGGAAAATGTTGATTTTGTCGTTAAAATCTATAATATCGTTCAAACTAGGTGCATCCGATGCCGATACCGATATATCGGTGATATTTTATTTTTTCCGATACATCGGTCCTTCTACGGATCTCTTCATTTCCGATTAGATCGGCCTCTCCATTGCACTTTGGTTGACTTTCAGCCTTCATATGAGTCTCATTGTGAGCGACCCCATTTCAGTGCTATAGGTCATCACTGGCAACACGCACTGGTGGAAGACTTTCTTCTTGAGACACTGCGGTATATGGGAATCAGGAATCCGCTGGATGCGAGGACAAAACCGGTAGAAGTGCCGGTGCGGGAGGCCTGTATCCAGCAGTGGACGTCTTTCGACTGAAATAATGATGATACATCGGTATCGAAAATAACAGTATAATACTTCAAAATGTACAAAGCATAAAAAGATCCATTTACTAGAAAACCTAATTCAAGAACATCAATACCGAGTTGTATGCCTATCAGAAACTTGAATCACCGATTAATAACACCCCGTGCAAATCAACGGCTACGAGATCGCTGCAACATACTGTTGCCGACAGCGCCATGGCGGTGGCGTGGCCATCCTGCTGCCAACGGGAGCTACGTTTACTGTGAGGCCTGACCGTAGCGACAAACTATACCGTATGACATTTTATACCGTCTTGAAAAAAATTGGGTGTAATAGGTGAACGGAGTAGAAGCCTGTGGCATAGACATTTTTATTATTTTTATTTTTCAGTAACATGTAATGAAATTGATTTACCAATAAATACTACACATTTAAAGTAACCTTTTCATACTAGCACAAAAAAAACAGAAATTTTCAAAAAAAAAAAATCGATAAAAATCTATCGAAACTAAAAATCATATGCACCCTACTCAATTCGCGGAATGCATCAATGATTTCGTAGCGCGGTCCTACCCTTTGAAGCCGACCGATAGGCGGCCTCATTGATCTTTCGTAGGCGCACGAGCCTCACACGCATCCCCGGCCGCCCGCATCCCGATCCCGCGCTCCTTGAGTCACCTGCGATGAGTCACGGCGTGACGTAGCGTTGCATTAGTTTCAGCGTGTGCATCAGTCGGTGATGTTTATCGTAAAAATGTACGAATATTCCAGTGTTGAGTACCTAGCAATGGTGGAATTTTATATCCTGTCTGGTAAAAACTTAAGACGTTGCGCAGCGAACGTACGCTGAAGAACAACACCTGCAGTCATTGCGAAGAGCCGGGATCCCTGCTCCTCAAATTCCCAGAACCGCTCTAATATTAAGGACTTATCAGCGGTTAATAGACCATGGGCAGTTCCGGTTACCCAGTCATGCCAGAGGCGGGGGCCGGCCACCGTTGTCCGTACACGTCGAAGACGCTGTACTTGAATATTTTCAGCGACACCCGAGGAGGAGCACCCGGCAAGCAGCTCGTCGATTTGGCGTAAGCCAATATGTGGTATGGAAGCTTCTCCATTCAATGGGCATGCATCCATACCACTTCTCACGAGTGCAAGCTTTGCATGCTCCGACAACAGCAACTACAGCATACTGGACGGTCCTAAGCCCGTAAAAGTATGAATGAATGATCGTAATCACAAAAATAATAATCGGACACAAATAAGTAGTTAAGTTTCGGGCGCGTTGCGAGAAGATTCTTAATAAAAGTGCCTAACGGCACTATGGCACAGGTGTAAGCCTTTTGTTAGATCTTCAAAAACTAAATGAAATTTCCTAATGATAGGGTCATTTTACCTTATCATTACACATCGAGTTAAAAATTGGTTTTAAGCATGTAATATCAATAGGTTTGTGGTTCTCGGTATCGCAAGCTGACGTAATGTACACGCGCAAATGTGTGCGTGAGAGTGTAGGGATTAGGCGGTACAGTTGAGTGCGCAGCCGCAAAGAGGTAGGTAAGGAGAAATCAATGCTTGCGTCTCGCTCACACTTTCATTCATGCGCGATCACAGCCTACGGCGTTTACTATTCCCTATTTTGGGTATTATTAGTTTTACGCAATCGCCGTAGGAAGTATTAATTTCCATGTATTTTGAGGAATTTCCGAACTTTCATTTCTTCAAAGGTACCATGCAAATATTGGCATATATGGCTTCTAGTTACACAACACACCATATGAAGGTCGAGACGGTAAAAAATGTCATCCGGTATAATATGTCATTGAAAGTGTGCGGCAGAAATAAAACCTAATAAACTTCTCATTACTTTGTAGAGAGCGGACCGAAAAATAGATAAAATATACCGGACACGAAACTAAAATCACACCACTACAAGAAACATATAATAATAGGAGGCGACTTTAAAATTAACTAAATTCTGATTACGTTATTGAGTTACGGTGGGTGGTAGAAGTGGTAAATGGGCGCTCTAAACATGAATTCAAATTATTTCGGCAACGATTTTTCAATATAGCTTCACTTCATCTGATGATAGATTTTAAAATAACAGCTCTAAATATATACCCCATACTTATAGAGGATAGCCTAAACTCACATGAAACAATACAAACAGTGGCATAGTATATGGAACAGCCTAATTATTTAGGAATTTTTGTTAGAGAAAATAATCTGCATCGGCAAAGGTATTTTTTTTCTAGAGTGGATTTTTGTGGAAGAAACCCAACTGATAGGAAAATTAGGTAATTTTCCTATCAGTTTGTTGGGTTTAGGAACTTATCAAGTTAAACCAGCCCAGTTATACTATGGAGAGCATATTGAAGGAAATGGTGTTTATGAAGTCGAAGTGCACTCGGATATTGATATAATCATTAAAAGCAGATCTCAAATGTTTTTAAAGAGGCCGAATTATATCGAGGCATATCAAGAAAAAAAGCCTCGCTATGGATGTCAGAATTTAATCTACAGGAACGTGCTACCGTGACAAAAAGTAGCACATGTAACATCAGCTATCTGCCTGTGTAAGTCTCGTCAAAATCGATACTGCCGTTTCGAAGATTAGCCGGACCAAACAGACAGACAAAAATGTTAAAAACAATTTGTATAAATTTATAGATGAAAGCCAATAAAGGACATATGCACGGTTTCTGAAGTTCCAAGATAAACTCTCAACAACTATTCATTCAATAAAGTTATGTATAAGACAAGGAACTTATACCCGACCCCTGGAATGTGCATTGTCAATTTGACACCATTATAAAAATAAACCTTATGTATATGTTACTAAGTTATATTACAGACAATCACTTGGCCAGAGAGAAATTCGGTCCGAGAGAGAAAGCGTTGCGAGAGCCCTGTGTCCCTTTCTTGTAGTCCGGGAGCCAGCAACAGATTTTCATGACCAATTTCCTCTTAAACGGTAGTTAGTAAAATGCATCACAGTAAAGAATTATAAAGCCTCGTGAACGTCAGCTGGCGCTCGGTTGGGGGGATGAGCGGTTGTAGCCTCCCAAACACGAAGAAAAAAAAAATACATTCACTCATTTCCTCTCAGCTAAAAAATTGTCAAATTGTAGCTAATCTAATATCTCAACGAAAAAAAATAATCAGCTGGTTACAACATGGTGTATTGTACGTCAGCTGGTGTCTCGAACATGAATTTTTTTTTTTAATTTTCAGTGATTTCCTCTCAAACAAAAATTTTCCTGATGATAGCTTATATGTTACGGTGGATAAATATATAGGTCAGCTGGCTGTATCTTGGTGGAAAAACCGTCAGCTGATACTTCGAAAGTTATTACATAGGAGTTAGGCAGAAGCATCTACTGCCAATTTAAATGCAGCAGCTGACTAGGTTTCCCTCGACTTATTGTTAGCTGATTTTTTTTAATTTATCGCATCAGTATATTAACAATCAGCTCACAAATTTTCATTTGGGAGGAAATGACGTATCTTTAATTATTCGACATAGCGCTTCAATATGAGAGTTGAGTTGAAATAAATATTCCATATCAATATTTTTGAAAAGAATAAGTATGTAATCAAATCATTTTAGATATATTTAAAAAATTGAATAGTCAATTAGCTTAGTATTTAAATTTTTAGTTAAAAATATTTTTTTTGAGAGGAAATCACTAAAAATAAAAATATATTTTTTTATGTTCGTGACACCAGCTGACGTACAATACACTATGTTGTAACCAGCTGATTATTATTTTTTCGTTGAGTTATTAGATTAGCTACAATTTAACAAATTTTATTTTAGCTGAGAGGAAATTAGTAGATGCTTCTGTCGTCTCACGAATTATATCTCGAGAGGAAATAATTAACCAAATTTGCACCTGGCTCCCGGACTATTGAAGTAGGGTGCCCATAATGAACGAAATTATAAGATTATTTACGGGTAAATTCAATTGACGCATTTGACCAATAAAAAGTGTGCCAACCATTTTTCTTAAAAACGACGTCTGTTAGATTTTTACGACAATTAATACTAAACAAAATGGTTATTTGCCCAGCGCGCCAGATATTCCAGGTTATACAATAATACTCGACAGCAGAGTTTATGCGTTGCATTGCGTTTATGTTTACTGTGTTTTACTTTAATCCATCTTTAAAGCGTAACATTTTTTTTTTTAAATCAAATTATTGGTTAATATATTTTATCCTGTTATATTCGTATCTACCTACATCATATTGCTTGGTCACCCTAATGAAAGGGACAGAGGGCTCTCGCGAAGCTATCTCGCTCGGACCGCGTATTGGCAGCCTGTGCGCATTCCAGGTTGGATTTAAGTTCCTTGGTATAAGATAAACGTCGGCTAACTGTCACTGCGTTTCTGAATACAAAACAAACCATTCTATAACTATGAAACTGTCAACTAGTTTTTTAGATGCCGCTAGATGGGTCTGTTTATGAGATTGCATCTAAAATTGATTTTTATTATTTAAATGATCTTTAAAACTAGTTTAATAAACAAGTTTTTTTTTTTCAAGGGTAAATAACTGGCTTAATATTATTTTAGTTAAAAAAATGTAAAGTCATTATATTATATTTATGGGTAAAACCTTTTTTTCTATTATCAGTACTCAGTTCATTGTTTATGATTCCTGATATTAATTTTACTTTGCTGTCGGTTACATTTCTTTCGAATCGTTTGCGCTTAATCCATTCTTTTATATAATAACATAATGGAATCTGGAAAACGTAGTAAACATTTTACTGAAAGAGACAAGATAAGAAGCATCTTGTGTCTTTCATCGAAGTGCATATTTAACTCGAAATATAAATGTATAGCCAAGTTCATATGTTTTTTTTTTTTATTTGTGTCCCCATTATACGTAAATAGTTGTACAATATGACAATTTTCCAATTTGAAATATTTATAAAAGAGAAAGTTAGCAACCTAAAATATTGCTCCAACAATAGCCGACGGACATGGTTCCTTCAGAGGAAAGGGGTTGATCAACAGAGTCTATTACGATTTCATGTTCAGAAGCAGAATCAATTATCAGTGAATCATTTTGCTTTAAATCTATATTATGTAACACAACTGTTGCATCAATTACAGCTAATGTGTGATCTAATTTTAACCATAATTTTAGAGAGGCATAGAAATCTTCTTTTACACACACCAAATGTTCTTTCAACTGTATTTCTGGTCTTTATTTGTGCTTCATTGAAACGTTTTACCGCATTTGTAGCTGGACTTAAGAATAGTGTCATTATGAACTTTCTACAAGGATAAGCACTGTCTCCCATGAGGTGACCATCTATCTCATTATTATCGAGTCGCGCTCGTAGGAGTGAATTATGATACACGGTACTGTCATGCAACGAGCATCTATATCACGAATGTATAACTTTACATCACATACAACTTGTACATTAATAGAAAAGAAACTGTTGGGATTTATATCCAGAATTATTTTGAATAAAAAGCTTCCGATGATTTAATAGTTGTTTTCCGTGCAAAGACAAGATGAGAAAAAAAAATAACATAAAGTGTACAACGTGGTAGGTACTTATAAAATAAATTCTTAAAAACGAAATGTTCATGCAATGAGCCGTATTTGTGCAACTTGATTAGGCGTTTGATTAAAAGCGAGTTGATATAGTTTGAAATAAAACGTCAAATAAAGTTATGGAACCGATAAACGCCACACATTGGTCAGATAAAATAATCTTACATTGCGGTGTTCGGAAACGCAAATTGTCAAGTTATCGAACCAATAGCGCTAATGAACAGATAAACTACCAATACGAGTACCTCAGAAACCGGGCAATAGTTGCATATTACTAGAGCTGTATTGTGGGGAACAGAGCTTTTGGCTGATTTTATTTTTGGGGTGGTAACAATACGAAAAGTTCCTGAAACGTTTTACATACAGAATACTAATATTCAGCTATTTCGCAAAACATATTACTAGGTACAACGTTAATACATTGCTAGGACCAATGCTTCATTTAGCGTTGTCCATTAAGGCAGGCTATTATTTGTTTCTTCTATTGGGATTTAAGGTCATCAGGCTATATTTTTCCAATGTGTTAATGAGCTAAACTATGTTCTACCAGATTTTCTGTCAAAATGTGTTCTAGATAGGGGTGATTTTAAATGGCAATGAAATCAATGAATGAGTATTATCTTCAACATCAATTTATTTAGCAGGTTTCCTGTGTATATTTATTTTAAAATTAACCATTTTACCCTGTTTTATGATATACAATATATATAAAAAAAAATTAAACCACCAACCTGTTGAGGAGGGTATTGATGCATTTTTTGTTGGTGTTCATAGCTATGTCTGTAGCTTGGTGTTATAGGAGTATATCTATTCGCACCTGGGGGACCAGACCATACACCCATTTCTCCAATACCTAAAAATGATTACAAAATAATATTGATTACCACCAGCACATCATGTTACCTATTGAAAAATATACATTGCACAAAAAACCGATAAGAGCCGGAAACGATACTCTAATAATTAAAACTGAATTGAACCTTTAATTTCCAAGAACAACTTAACGGGCTTTGGTTATTTTTAAAATTTCAGTTAATATATATGACAAAAATCCTTCTTCAACACAGCCAGAATACTGACTGTTTTTGCACTGATTTTAGGTCACAAATACTAGTCAGATATGTGCGACTATTTAAATCTCAGCAAGTGGTTTTTATAGTGCATATTGAAATTTATAAACTAAAAAAATTATATATTTTAAATAAAATTGTATTTCATAATCAAATTATTAACTTTTTTACTCATAACATATTTGCACACCGACTAAGGTAGGATATGGTTTGGAAAACTTTGCTATAACTATAATGTATCACCTCATATATATCTACCCATATTCATGTGAATTAATGATTTGCTTTAATATTAATTTGTGTTCTTAATTCAAAAACACAAAGTTTTTTTATATTTTATATTGTGCTGTGTGGTGGCTTATACCTTTGCCTTTAAGTTGCGAAGGCGACAAATTGACCCCAAATTGACCCGAGCCCCTTGTGGTTTGGCCGTTTGAGGTGATTTATTTTTTTAAATGTTTGTCATAAAATTCCCTATCGATTCCTCTTTTTCGATTTTTGCTTTGGGTCTTCATTTTCGTGGAATTCGAGTCCAAAAATGGGTTTGCATGGAAAAAACTAGATTTCTCGCACAAAAATGACCCTACGGAAGACGAGATTGAGATTTTGTCGGATGTTTTTATGGGGAAATGCTCGTCTTGGAAAACCCTACAAGACTGTCCTCTAAGTGGACAGTCTTGTAGGGTCCAGGGATATTTTTTGTCAGATCAGGATTTTTTCCAATACTATAACAGTTTTCAGAAAAAGATTTCTGATTATAGAAATTTTCTGGATGATTGTGGCAATTTTAAGGGCAACGGAAATTTTCTCCCCTGATTCTAAGTAGACAGTCTTGTAGGGTTTTCCAAGACGAACATTTCCCCGTAAAAAAACCGACAAAATCTCAATCTCGTCATCCGTAGGGTCATTTTTGTGCGAAAAATCTAGTTTTTTCCATGCCCAACTAAAACCCATTTTTGGACTCGAATTCCACGAAAATGAAGACCCGAAGCAAAAACCGAAAAAGAGGAATCGATTATGACGAACATTAATGAAAAAAATCACCTCAAACGGCCAAACCACAAGGGGCCCAGTTCAATTTGGGTGGCACAGTAAAATCTAATAGCTTTCTTGGGCGCCACTGTGCGGCGCCCAAGAAAGCTATTAGAATATTTTCAGAAAGTGTCGACTTGTAATGAAAAATATATTTTTTAGATTGAACGCAACTCACACTTTCACAGCGTTTTGTACGCTTGGTTACCACCAGTAAAGTACGCGTCGCTTGTGTACGTAATTTATTTTGCATGTTAAGTTTCTAAGTAAATATTTATTTTTCAGTACCTAACATAGATGATAAGGGGCAATCCATAAATTACGTCACACGTTAAGGGGGGGGGGGGGGATGGATGAAGTGTGGGTGGGAGGGGTCCTAAATTTTGTGACGTCACATTTCAAAATCTATTCTAATCTAAGTGTTAAATAAAACACAATCTTGAACTATTAACGAAAAACTCAAAAACATTTGCAACTCTAATTGTAGAGATATAAGGTTCAATATTCTTTCAATGGTTTTTGATTTGATGTTCATTTGATTACAAAATCATTGAAATTGAAATAATACTGATTTCGGAACTGCTGTTTTAATTCAATAATTATTTTTCGATGTAAAATATGTGATGTCTCACTAGGGTCATAACTGGTCACATTTGTGAGAACCCCCCTGACCAGCTGTGACGAGTACGGGGGGGGGGTCAAAAATCATGAAATTCGTGTGACGTAATTTATGGATGGCCCCTAACTAACAAAAAATAAAATTTAACCGTTTCTCAAAAGCTGCCTTCTAACCTATTGAAACCTTAAAACAATTTGAACTTAAATTTTCAACGTCAAACAAACTACGATTTACCTGGTTGTTCCGGCATGGCATACATAGGCTCTGGACCAGGATGATATCCTGGATATGCATGTGAAGGATGCACATGATGTGATGGATGTAACGGGCCATGAGGCGGCTGAGGCAAGCGAGGGCGCGGCGGGTAGCTTCCGTAGTCATGATAATCGGGCGCAGGAGGACCTGTACCTGGATTAGGCACTGGTTGAGCACTGCCAGCTGGAGGCCCCCCAAACGAAGCCAGTTTCTGAATTGATCCTTCTTGTGGTACAGTATTTTGACTATAAGGCTGCCTGTAACTAAAAGAGAATGCTTGGTAAAGAATTCATCAGTATTGACAATTTAATTAATTGTACTATTTGTAGTCACCTATTATCGGGAGTATCTTTGCTATCTCCAGCTACTCCACCCGACGCGCCACCAGCAAAGCTGTCTGATCCACCAAGATCAGTAAGTCCTTCCAACATACCGCTTCCATCATCAAATAAATTATATGAGTCCATCACTCTATTAAGAGTGAATTATGGTTTCTTTACTTTCAAGAAGTATCCAAATAAAGTTGGGTACGTCCATTTTATCCTGCAAATTAAAATAAAAAACGATTTTCACTAACTTTATTTCCCGACGCTGACAGAAGGACTGTTTTGGGGGATATATTTGTGATTTGTGTATGTTATGTCTATTTCTTTGGCACGCTTTGCAACCTAAACAGCATGATGGATTTTAATAAATGTGGTGTCGTAAGCGTGCATAAACACGAGTGGCACGTGTCGACGGCAGAAGTAACGGTAGCCGTTAACACGTATACACACGTAGGATACGGCATCATTAAAACGTCAGACGCGACAGCGTGCAGTGAGGTCACGCCTGACACGCCGACGGTCGCGGATTTATGTTCTTTCTCGTCCTTCGAAACCGCTCGCTTCTAACGTTTAGACTGCACTGAATTTAATTGTTCTCGCCGTAAATAGAACGAAACTGCTAGCAAAGCTTATAAGCAATAAGAGAGATAAAAGAAATAAGGTTTAAGAACTGAAAGAAGCATTTAATATTTTGATAAATAGATATCTTTATCTTCAAGAAAATTCGCAAATTTTCCATTTTAGACTAAAAGGTTACTACTAAACACCTCACACGTCATCGACAGAGGCGTGCGGCGTGTGACCTTGGGCCGTTGCATCTGGACGTCGATGGCGACTTGCGAGCGAGATCGTGCCTGACGATCATGGCTGTGCATTGGGCTGTCGTCGGTGACGAACGGCTACGCGTCGCCGGTCGCGGTTTGCGTGTGGTCAGTTTGACGTCACGCAGCTTTAGGTGTCTCATAATAGTGGCTTCAAAAGTTACCGTTCTTCTATTCTCACAGAATAGAAGAACGGTAACTTTCTGCCGCAGCAGTGGTTATTCCATCGGCGCGTTAATGTAGCCTAAAATAATAAAGGTAAATAAATTTATTTAAATTCACTTTAAGAAAACGAGGGCAATAATTTATGGGGCTTAATCCAAATGTCAGACGCTTACGACAAAACGATGTCACTGAATATCAAAGCTAACCTATGAAAAACTAAAAAAAAAAAACTTTTTACAAAAAATTGACAACAGCGTTCCTTAAAAAAAAAAAAAAAACACTAAAATAACTTTAATTTCGGAAGTCGGTGTCTAAGGATCTGTATTTAAGGTTTTTTGCCACCGACTTCCGAATTTAAAGTTATTTATAACTTTGTAGTGTTTTTTGTAGGAAGTCGGTAGTTTTTTTTTTTTTTTTGTAAAGTTTTAATTTTTAGTTATGGTATGTACCCTGCACTGATCTAATTTCGTTATTCGTTCATTTGTCGCGCAAATACTTAATGCAAAGGAGGTGGGTAAAGTTTAGAACATTTTTCGCCTACCATAGTCATGAAAATTCAAAGTATTTATTGACGTCATGTTATTGTGCTTATGTGAAGTTAAAGTATCGACCTTTACATCTATTCTAAAATAGTAAGAAAAAAAAGTAGCAAGTCAAATAAAAAAAAATCATGAAACTTGGCATATTCGTTGAAGTTTTGTTATTTTAAGCACTTTTTTTAACTTTCATTACAAAATAAACTGTTAAGCGCTTTATGCACCAAAATATTTTTTAGTCTCTCAAATACTACAGTAAATAGGCTTTTTAACTAGCATTAATTTGTTTTGGTGCATAAAGCGGTTCACAGTTTATTATATAATTAAATTTAAAAAAAGTGCTTAAAATAACAAAGCTTCAACGAATTTGCCAAGTATGATGATTTTTTTTTTATGACTTGCTATTTTTTTCTTACCATATTAGAATGACTCATTCGTCAACTCGCGCGCAATTCACTCGCTCGCTCGAGCGAGTTGGCACGTTCCGATTTTATCTTTTTTTGTTGTCGTCAACTCGCGACTGAGCGAAAATTTACAGTCGTCTACAAAAGTGTTTTTATAAATTTAACATAATTTCATTCAACCTACTTCACATGTTTAAGACATTAAACATATAGGTCGTCTTCTTAGAGGTGAAATTCTGCTCGCGGTTCGAATCTTTCTTTCCAAAGAAAAGCTTTTGTTAAGTTACCATTTGGCGAAATTACGAGAAAGGTTGGTTGTACATTATATCTCAATATGTCCGCGAGATGAAAATATTTACAAATTTAATGATTATTTTGTAGAGACTTGGTTAAATGACACTTTATTTTTTGCCGACAAATGGTCTTGCTATAACAGGCATCATCGTATACAAACATGGTCGAGAGCTGGCATTCTACTATAAATAAAAAAGTCAACAATAAACCCTCAAGCATTGCAAATTTTTTGACCATCTTGAAAAAAGAAGATGATTATTATCAAACTTTATACTTGAAAGGGTCTAATATAACAGTAAAGTCAAAAGAAAGGTGCGCTATCACATTACATTTACCATAAATGAATTTATGCACGGCGCTATAAGTATCGATTTATGTATCGAACTTCTGATCTTGTGATTATTATATATACACAGTAGTTACAAAAATCATTTTCAACACTGTAATTCTTTTAATCAGTAATATATTAACGTTTGTTATAAAAATCATTTACAACAAACCCTGATCTGTGATTGTATAGTTCCTAAGACTGTGATTATTTTCATTAGTAAGTAATAATTATGTTAATGTTTGTCATAAAAATCATTTACAACAAACCCTGATCTATGATTTTATAGTTCGTAAGTGATTGTTGTCATTAGTAAGTAATATGTTAAAGTTTGTTATAAAAATCATTTACAACAAACCCTGATCTGTGATTTTATAGTTCCTAAGACTATGATTGTTTATATTAGTATTAAGTAATAATTAGCCAAATGGTATACTCGTATTTTTTTGATATTGTTGATTTTACTTTGTTATATTTGTTTAGTTTTAGTCATGTTACATACTAGGTTATTAACCAAAATCTTGAGGAAAAAAATCTTTAAAAAATGTGATATTTTTGATAATCTTCAAAATGTAGGCAACATAAATATGAGCAGTTTTTTATGTTTGGCATGTGTTGTAAATTATAGATACATAATATATCTATTAAAAAACTACATTTCTTTTATTTCAAATTCAAATCGTACAACGCTTTATACTTATAAAGTAGGTTTCTATATTGAATTTATTATAACACTTTTATAGATGACTGTACCATTTCTCGCTCTAGTCGCGAGTTGACGACAGCAAAAATAATTAAAATCGAAATGTGCCAACTCGCTCGATCGAGCGAGTTAATTGCGCGCGAGTTGGCGAATGAGCCTTTAGAATAGATGTAAAGGCCGATACCTAAGCTTCACATAAACACAATAACATGACGTCAATAAATACTTTGAATTTTCATGACTATGATAGGCGAAAACTTTTTACAAAAAAAAACAACCGACTTCCTTAAAAAAAAACACTACAAAGTCAAAAATAACTTTAATTTCGCAAGTCGGTGTCTTAGGCTCTGTATTTAAGGTTTTTGCCACCGACTTCCGAAATTAAAGTTATTTTTGACTTTGTAGTGTTTTTTTTAAGGAAGTCGGTTGTTTTTTTTTGTAAAAAGTTTTTATTTTTTGACTTTTTAGTTGTGGTAGATAATCCGCACTAATCTAATCGCGATATTCGTTCATTTGTCGCGCAAATACGTAATGAAAATTTAAGACTTATATGGTTTTCACATGGACCCCATTGTTCGAATGAAACCAAATTAAAATGGGACCATTCGGGAAGCACCAGCTTTCAAATAAAAAAAGAATCATCAAAATCGGTTCACCCAGTCAAAAGTTATGAGGTAACAAACATAAAAAAAAAAAAAAAAAAAAAAAATACAGTCGAATTGATAACCTCCTCCTTTTTTTGAAGTTGGTTAAAAAATGTTCTAAACTTTACCCACCTGCTTCATGACTTATTTGGTTTTCACATGGTTCTCATTGTCAGAATGGGACCACACGGGAAGCACCAGCTTTCAAATAAAAAAAGAATCATCACAAAAATACAGTCTTGATAACCTCCTTCTTTTTTAAGTTGGTTAAAAAAGTTACCAAGTGGCCAAGATTACAAGTAAACTCCTTTGAAATAAGAACTTGTGGATTCTGAGGTTACTTATTACAAATATGTGTCTGATCCAGCTCTCTGAAATGACCCACATTTTACTGGGTGATAATGATGGGTTTTTTCAGTAATGTAGACCGATTACATTACTGAAAAAACCCATCATTATCTGCCTAGCTTTTTGCCAACTATGTTAGGGTCGGCTTCCAGTCTAACCGGATACCTATCTCACCTCCACTACCTAGTTACCACAGGGCTTTTGACGCACAAAACGTTAAGTAATACAGTGGTGATAGATATTACAATCGCGAGAACCTCGTGAAAGCTGAAAAAGAGAAACACTAATTCTCGAATAGCACACGGCTTCGCACTAATTAATACTAAAAACTTAAAATACAACATTACAGGATGAAATAATAATATTAAACAAAACTAAAATTGAAGAATACTCTCAAAAAAATATAGAATAAGTATTTTTAATATATTTTTAGGATACCAGTAGCAAGACGGGTTAGAGATGGCGATTCATAAATTTCTGTGTTTTCACATAATCATAATCCTTATCATCCCCCGAAAAATACAACTTGTTATCAATGTCAGTCAAAATAACCCTTTTTCAGTAGTTGGGTAAACTGGGGATGATGTACTAACCTTTCACGTTCGCAGCCTAAACTGCTGGGTCTAGAAGCGTAAATTTTGTACAAAAGTTGTTTATATGTATAAAAAAACGAGCCCATGATGGAGTTTTGAAAATTCACAGTCTTAAAGGGTTTAACAGAAGATGAAGATTTGTATGAAATTTCGTCATTTTTTATAGACTTCAAAAAATAGACTTCAGAACAGACTTCAAAAAAAGGAGGAGGTTCTCAATTCGGTTGTATTTTTGTTTATGATTGTTACCTCAGAATACCGTTATCATAAAAAATAAATTGTTTGAAAGGGTTATACTTAGGGAGGTCCAATATAAATTTGGTCAAGTTCTGATGAGAAGTTTTTCAATTAGCTTCGTAGTACGTTTTTAATCCAGTTTGTGTATCTTAATGATGTTCTAATACTTCCTATCACTGTTTACATAGCAAGTCGTAGTGTTTCGTACACTACTATTTGCATAGATTAGGTATTAATGAGGCTAACGCAAAAACTACCGAAGCAAAGTTAATAAAATCAATAAGGGAACCCTGATGTATAACCTTGTCTTTAAAAGAATAATTACCAAGTGCCGGAGATATCGCAGATCAGGGAGGAGGGTCTCAGTACGTTTTTTCTTTGCATGTAGCGAAATAAACACGTACCGAGAACCTCCTCCTTTTTAAAGTCGGTTAAACATAAATTACGTAATAATAATAACCAATGTTGGCAAACATAAATAAGGACCATTTACCAACACCATTTAGGTTCTTTTTCTGCAAAAATGGTCACCATTCAATTTGCCTAGTCTTTTCCCTAATATGTTGCAGTAGGATTTTAGACTAACCGGACGCAGCTGAAAACCAGTATTTTAGATGAAAAATCTGCCTATCTGACCTCCACTACCCAATTACTGGGTAATACGATACCACTCGGTAAGACTTGTTAGTTTCGGCTTGACTACCCGTAACAACTGTCGAAAGATCTTGCGATCTTGCGTAACGTGCTTTCCGAGGCACAGAGCAGTCACGATGTTATGAATGGTCACCCTCAATGCCGCCAGCGTAGCTTAACCTTGGATCGACCCGTGCTGCTGATATGATTTAGCTACGAGCTCCTCCAAAAAATGTACACCATTACATTTAATTAAATCCATCAGTGCCAGTCCTAGTGCGAAAACGTGAACTCAAAGTTTATGCGAGCGTAATTAATGTTGGTGACGAAATGAATTACAGGGACACAAAGGACGACAAAATTTGGAACATTCCACTTTGTCCCGAAGCAGAGTGAAGCAGAATGGAATAATAATAATAATAATAAAAAAACTCTTAACCTCTCGCATGTTTTCAATAAAAAAACAGCGGGAATTCAAATGTATTTTACATGATTCACATGGTGTATCATAAACAGTTGGGCATTGAAATAACATGATGCACACGTGTGCATCATAAACACGCGAGGGGTTAACAATAATCTTACAACTACGTACAGTGGAGCGTAGATTATCCGAACTAATTGGGGGACAGGAATGTTCGGTAAATCGGTTTTTTCGGATAATCGAACTGTATTGATTCAGCCATACATATTTATGTATATGTAAATGAAAACCTTATGTTTAGACAAATCATTAATGACAAATAGTTTCTTTCACGAGGTAAAATTTAGTTTATCAACTAACGGCTACTTGAGAGTGACATACGAGTGCATACAACTAATAGTTCGAGTCAATTTCGCGTGTATTGTAGCGCGGGAGGAGGATATCAAGCGCGAGTGGGGCGGGCGTAGTAGTTCGGATAAGCGGTCGTTCGGTTGATCGACGTTCGGATAATCGACGCTCTACTGTAATTAATTCCATCTTAGAATAAAACCGTTACCAAAGCTAACTGCAGTAAGCATGCAAAAAAGCATCTTCGAATCTTCAATTCTTCCATATCTTCCTGGCGACGTTTCCGGCTTGCATAACCAAGGGGAAAAGCTATACGCTTATGACATTACTATTAACATATAGCAGTACAACTTATCCCGTCCAGTTACACAGCAATCTTCAAAAGGATGTTAACGACTTTTCACCTTTCAAACTAAACAATGCTAACAGCTTATTGAAAAGTAACAAATGTAGTGCAGTTGCTATATTCTAGCCAATATAATAAACATTATTCAAAAGTGAAGATTTTTAAACAACAAAACTTCAAATAATTCATCATGACAATGGTGACTAATTAATCAAAATTTATGTAATAGGCGTTACTCGCATGTTCGGGTCAGTACAATTCGGCACAGCCAGACGGCATAATCGTACAATATACTTATAGATTCTTCGCCAAAAAGCCGTAGCTTCAATAGGGCGGAGCCGATCCGAGCCCGAATATGTGTAGTTATTGCTTCGAGTTGGCTTTGTTGTTCAACAAATACTGGCGAGTCGAATGTGCCGGACCCGAACATGTGTGTAGTTTCCCTTACAACGTTGTCAACGGGACGTCAACGAGAAACGAGATTATTCGAAGACAGCCTGTCGCAGTCTAAAATCAGGGGTCAGAAGTATCAAAACTATATGGCTATTGAGGAAATATCTCCTAAATAGTAAGTATTGTAAGTAGTGAGGTTCAACGTCGTTTCTGAAAATTTTTTCAAGTTCAGCTTATGTATTCAACGTAAGTATACATAGTTACAATTTATTAGTGTAGTAATCATCCCAACGAAAATATAGAAATATTACGGTTAGTAAAATTAGTATAGATAATACTATTTTTATTAAGCCGAAGAGTTTGTTATTTTAATTTTTGCTCTGCTCCTAAGGGTCCTAGCGTGATGCTACCCTTAGGAGCAGAGCAAAAATTAAAATGTCACGAATACGAAGACCACGGGCAGGCAGTCGCAATGTATCGCTACTTCGGCGCCGTCCGATTTGGCGGTGGACAAACAGCCTTAGTCTAACAAAATGTGCAAGTAACCAACGTGATTTCGGTTTATAAATTATTCGCCTTTACATTACACCTAGTCCACGCATTCCTGTAAGACGCACTGGACTGCCGTAATTACAGTATTGCGCGTAACTAATAAACGAAAGCTAGCTCCTAAACTATACATCGAAATAACAAAGTATTCGAAAAGAATTGATATATTAACCAACCCACTATTTACTAACCTAACCTTTTTTAATTGGTACAGTTTAATACCACTAGTCGACATTAGGACTAATGTGAACACTATTTATTGGTTATTTTTCAAATTTATGTCAGCAACGATTGCAATGTTCCAAACATCTACAATTTTCATGTAAAATATGGCTCTAAATCTATACTTAATATTCTAAAGCTGAAGAGTTTGTTTGTTTGTTGGGTTGAACACGGTAAACTTCCTGAGATTACCGTGGATACAACTGGCCCTTAACTACTGGTAACTTTTTGTGTTGGGTAGCCTAATTATTGAGCAAGGTTTTAGGCTATATAACATCATGCTACGATCAAAAGGAGCGGAGCAGCAACGAAAAGTGGACGAAAAATGGCAGCCAATTCGATGGCGATGGGGTCAGGGGAGCAAACATTTGTCGCCGACGAAGGCGCGGGCAGAAGCTAGTCTATAACCTTTCATGTACTACGTGGGGTATGACACATCCCAGTCCTCGAAAATTAACAATTATTTCAAAACTATAAAAGCGCGGGACCACATGTTCAGAGTAGCTGGAGATGTGACGTTGCCGCTTCGATTGACGCCATTAAGTTAGCCCGGTGATTGTCACCAAGCTAGATACGCGCGTTTTAAGTGCGCGCGGGCAACACAAACCCCATCTCGTTCGGTGCGTAGTTATAAAGGTATGTTACATAGTTGAAGATTTTTTGTCTTTTATTATTTGTTTAAGTGTTCTATATTAGAATTAATTGTTACAGATATCAATTTATAAAGGAATATGTCTCAATTGACAGAGTCAGATATATTGAGAGCACTAACTAATGAGTCTGAGTCAGAAAATGACTCCGATCATTTGAGCATCCAAAGTGATACAAATAGCGAATTTGAAGCTGAGTTGCCTTCTTCCGAGTCGGACAGTGATGACCATTTGCCGCTTTCGGAACTGCGCAATATAGAGCTTCATATTACACAGGTAAAGATGGAGTTACAAAATGGCATAAGATCCATACAGAAGCAATATTCGGTGCAAAGCTGAAAATATCATTACTCATTTACCCGGTGTGAAAACGGTAGATAGAGACAAGATGTCACCTCTTCAGTGTTTTGAATTGTTTATTACTGATGGATTGTGAATTGTACAAATGAAAAAATACGCATGCAAACCATTAGTGATCATCAGAAACTTGAAATGAATGTTTCCTTCGTTTATTTCTAGTTTAGTTCTTAGTATATTCATTGTTGATTTCTAAATTTTAAGAATTGTGATAATTTACATGTGCCATTTTAAATTAGTATAAGGCTGACCCCACATTAGGCGTGCGCGATCCTCGGGCGTGTGAGTAGCGCGAGCGCCGCGCGCGCGTCGCGAGCGCGCTGCGTGAGCGTCGCGTTTAGCTGCCCTGCGGCGCGCGCGCTGCGCTCGCCTTTGCGTTTAACCCCCTTCAGTCAAGTCCAGTCACAATTTGGACAATTGCCGTTTCAAAATCCACACTATCCACACTAATATTATATTATAAATGCAAAGTAACTCTGTCTGTCTTGTCTGCCTGTCTCGCTTTCCTGTTAAAATTTGGTACTCAAATAGTTTAGAGCCTGAGAAAGGACATAGGCTACTTTTTATTTCGTGACTTTGTCTGCGTCCGCGATAAACGACATTTACGCAGCAGAAGTCGCGGGCAGAAGCTAGTCTTTTATAAAGTGCTGATTTCTTCCCACACCTTTTTTTTTGCAATACGATCACTATACTCCTTTGTAGTCCTGTCCCATATCGCAGGACGATTCTGTATTTCTAGGATAAAGCTTTCGATATTAATTTCACTCGGTGATTCTATTTTTAACGTGTGTCAACACTGCCCACCATGTGACTGACCGAAACAGTAGCGGGCGAAGGGGTAAGAACGCGACTCGAGCGCCGCGTGAGCGTCGCGTTTAGCTGCCCTGCGGCGTTCGCGCGGCGCGCACGCGGCGCTCGCGCTACTCACACGCCCGAGGATCGCGCACGCCTAATGTGGGGTCAGCCTAAAAAGACAAAGAGGTGTATTCTTAAAATTAAAAAAAAGTTACGTTTTTCTTTTATTGATAAAACTAATAAAAATAATATATTACTTTTTATTTTATTTTAACCTATTGATTACAATGTACAAATATTATTCCATAAACAAAATAGTCAAAAAATTTAAACTTACTAGTTTTATGACATCTTACATTTTTGGGTATGTCACACCCCACCTAGTATAGGACAGGCTTTTTAGTCACCTGGTAAACGAAGGGATAATAGCCCTGTTAAAATTAAAACGTTAGCTTTAGAAAACTTGGAGATAAGGTTAAGGTACAGAGGTTGAATAATACTTTGAGACTACTGGCACTATCAATGAAAATTATTGGAAAGGTGTATTCTGTACCCTGCTGAACAATGGAGTAGTAAAATTACGAAAATGTAGTATATTCTCATCCCCATACATGACAGTACAAATAGCACGGCTGCCCCATTTCAAAACCTAGTAAGGGGCACTTTTTACAAAAATCGTTTTTTTGAATAATCTTGCTAATATAATTAGTCCCCACCAAATACAAAAACACCAGCGTTGAAAACTTATTTATAAGCAGATATAATTAAACATCGAAATCTAGTAAGTGTCCCATTCACTGCCGCATGACCATTTAAAAACCTAGTAAGTTAACCATTTCAAAACCTAGCAAGTCTCTGAGAGGTGCTAGGTTTTTAAATGGTTAAATTCGTGTAGTCAAACATAAATACTTTTCAAAGGCTGACCCTATTTACGTTTCGCGCTCTATTGTAAAATTTCGTCTTAAGTCCTTACTAGGTATTGAAATGGGGCAGCCGAGCAGTGGTGGCCCATTGATAACGGCCGCGACATACGCGTATTAGGTCGTGAGTTCGAACTCAAGCAGGCACTTTACTTTGCATAAATTATTTCATCACCACTGCTCTCAAAACGGTGAAGGAACACATTGTGAGGAAACCGGCATGTCATAGAACCATAAATTCGAAGACGTGTGACATTTACCAACCCACACTGGGCCTGCATGGTGGATTATGGCCCACTCCCTCTCACCGAGAGGAGGCCTGTGTCCCAGCAGTAAGAACATTATAGACTGCCGATGACATGTAACAAAGGCATGAAAATCTATAACCATAAGCATGTGGAGGCTATGGATCTCATAACTTAAAAAAGGGCAACTCCATGCAGAGTTACAGACCACTCACAGCAAAGAATTCCTATTTCCGTTGTCACAATAAATATTTACTCATGCACTGTATCGATTTTCCCTGTCACAAAAATTTGTTTGTATTTCATAGTATTCTCCAAAATTCAAAAGCTCACCTGTCTCACATAATCCCAACCCCATATAATACAGGAAACCGTTCAAGCGGCCAACGTGCCCTTGGGCAGGGTTGGTTTTTTTTCTAAGGACCAAACAAAAAAATAGTATTCATTGGTTCCATTCCAGTCAGGTCACAAACCTAATCCTTATAATGAGCCACAAAAATATTTGTATTTCTTTTAAAGTGTTGGGTTTGGTGAAACACTTATAATAACTTGTCTATCACCACCTTCTTCTTCCTCATTACACTCTTGCCAGAGTGGTTGTGGTTCTCATCATATCAGCGTTTAAGTTTATGTTCTCACTGCTAGAACATAAGTGCTTGTGTGAATGAAACAGCCACAAACCGTGTAGTAGCCATCATATGCTAGGTATAGGTTCGTGGATAGAGCACATGTCTTCAAATTTTCAGTTCTGGGATATTTTCCCATACTATTTAGAGAGCAGTGCTGATGAAATTATTTACACAACAAAGTACCTGTCTGGGTTTGACCTGAAAAGTTGAAGAGTGTTTCGACTGGGTCACCACTGTTGTACAACATTGGCCAGTATGTAAGTAACTAGATATAAGTTTAAGAGGTTCAAAGTTGTTATGAAGTTCTGACTTATCCGTGTTCTCACTACTAGGCTACAGCTAAATGAATGCATAAAGTGAAGACTTGCATTTGCCGACTTAGTGTAGGGTATCAGTGTTTTTAAAATAAAAGTACTTACGGCAGCCCCTAAGATAAATCCATAGCCCGATTAACATTTCAGTTAATTATTAGAAATACCAAACTTAAATTCAAGAGTTAAAATTGTATGTTTTTAAAAGAAATATTGATACTATGACTAAATATTCTTTCATAGATAGAAAGCTTCACAAAAACCGACTACCTATCATTTTGACTGATTTTGACGATAAAACAAAAAAATACGCGAACGAAGTCGCGAGCAAGAGTTGAATTATGTTACATGAAATATTGAGACAGTGTTTCAAATATTTTAAGTTTACACAAAATGATTTAAATACCATTGTTAAACCACTCTCTTCGTTGACCGACGAAATTAATAATGTACAGATTTTCTCCAAATCGCCAGAATCCAAATCAAGCTGTGTTGAGAACGTCGTTGAAAGCCAATCAACTCATTATCTTTGAAGATTATTGTTAAAACATTTAAAAAAATAAGCACCGTAACTGAATTAGGTACATGAACATCGACTAAATGCTTAATCTGCGCGACGATACCAAGTAGAATCACCAATGCTAGGTATGTATACAATACACGAGAAAAATACCTTTTAGGATAGTGGAGATAAAATATGATAGTCAATCACGAAATATAATTCACATTCTAAGGAAGTATGAAATAGAACACGAAAATTAAATAGCAAATAATTCACACAATAAATAATGTAGACAATACTCACTATAAACGCCACACAACAAGTTGTTCACAAAATGGATACCATACTCCAAAAATCTAGGTCCATAAAATGATCAATGAAAGACGGTCACAGTTTTGAGAATAATATAACGGTGGAGATGATTTTTACCGTATATCTTCCGGATTACTGAGATTAAATACCCAATTCAGCATAATATCTCACATCACTAACAAATACGAGAAACGCCATTTAGGCACCGTCCATTTTGTTTCCAAAATGAGTTTTTTTTTACATGTGCGCTTTCGATAAATGTTGCTATACCAATAAATTAATCAAGAATTCAATATAGGCCCAATCAAGGAACTTAAATTGGGCCCAATAAGCTACGCTTCTTATTACCAAGCCCAAGAAAGACCAGTTAGACTATTCTTGTAATAATATGTAATATTTACTATAGAAAACATGCCTGTACATCTAAAATAGAAATAATCGTAATATACATTATCATTGTTTTCGAATGAATGGTCATCGACATAATCAATAATTAAATTGTGTACGGCAACAAAGAGGTAAAATTATTTCAATGATATTCATTGTATATGTAAAAACAATATCAGGCAAATACGAGTCTGGCGGCTAACGTGTTGCCTAGCATTACTGCAAAGTCACAGACTAATACAGAACCTCACTTAAGACTCAAGAAAAACTTAGAGCTCTTACACACGAGCGGCATGTGGCCAACAGCAGAGTCGACGACAGCCGTCGCCACGCGTCAGCAGCAGCCGTCAACGCGTCGGGGGCAGCCGTCGACCTATAACGAAACTTGCTGTTCTAGAGTGCCGCATCCGCCACTTTCTTAGTCGAATGCAAATAGTTTAAGAGCGCGCACACGTCGCGAATTTGTAAAATGAGATCCAGTGACGAAATTGATGTTGAATTGCTATTTGTGGCAGTAAAGAACAATGTATTTGAAATTATAAATTGAAAGATTACAGTAATAAAACAATAACAAACTACAGTCTTTCCTCACCATCAGCAGCCTTTAATGTTCTCACTCCTGGGGCACAGGCCTCCTCTCGGTGAGAGGGAGTGGGCCATAAACCACCACACGGGTGCAGTGCGGGTAGGTAGTGTCACATCTCTTCTTTCTGCTGCAGTTGACAATGCCGTTGGGAACATGACGCTCGTGTGTAAGAGCTCGTTAAAATTAGTTTAGAGCCATTTAATTGGTTAAAACTCGTTTAAATAAAACAAAATAAAACTGACGATAAATACAATATAACAAATCAATATCTATACATATTGTTCATTGAAGTCACTTCTCGCATCTGTTTGTAGACCGCGCGACCGTGGTGATCTTTTAAACTATGCAACGAAATTTTATATATTGTAGTTTCCAAATATCATTTAGAGAATTTATTATGGGAGTTTTTGTGTGTGTAATACATTAACAACATTAAAATGACATCGATATAAATCTCAATATTTTGTCAAGGTATTAAAAATGGGACGGCACTCACTGGAGGACAGTACTCGAAACGCCAATAAGCATAGAACGCATCTGCTGAAGGCTTTGGAAGCCGATTGCAAGATAATAAAAAAAAAAATGTTATAAAAAATTAGGCTGAAGCAGGAACGGGTCACTGAAAGGAGAAGACTTTCAGTTTGTAATGTCAAAATAAAACTACAGCTGAGCAAAAAAGAGTCTATAGTGGTGAAAAATGGAACTAAAATAATTTTTGTGTGGCAACACAAGCAGTGTTGCCACAAAAAAATATTTTGTTTATCAGCAACAAGTAGCTAATCTGTCATTGTGTTATGTTCCCAGTTGTATTTCACTTATTTCTAATTAACTATCAATTATTAATGCTTTTGTACAAATAAAAAATGAATAAAACAATAAAGGAGTAGTGGTGTGAGCTGTGATATGTTAAGTTTTCGTAAGGTATTTGGCGGAATCTGAAGTGGAACTTTTGTCTCCGATTGACAATGTTTCCGAAAGAACTGCCGACATGACAGGTATTTATCCAAGAAATGTATCTTTTAGTCTATGCCAGTCACTGTTTTTCCTTTCTAATACTAAGTTTTATTACGCAAAATACGCGCTCAGACGTGGAGTTGCGGACACCAGCCCGTTCTACCTATTACTAAGTTTTATCGGTATTATACGTCTCAAGCCATTTTATTGTTTTATTTACTAATAGATTATTGAGGTTATGTTTTCTAGTTTGACAAATCGCGTGTACAGTTTGGCAAAAAAGAGTCTGGAAAAAATGAGGGCATCTGTTTAGCAGGTATGGCCATCCTGTATACTAGGACTAAAAGTGATAAGATACTTAGAGTTTTAATTAACAAACACGAGATTCCTGGAATTCTCAACAGACAAAATTTCAAGACTTGATAGGCACACAGGCTTTTACTTTCGTTGTATTTAGTAGATTGCGCATTATTTCACTGGAATAACCTTTTATCTAAGAGATGCTAGTGCCATCATAATAACATAATGAAAACTTATCTAACTATATAAAAGGCAAACCTGACTGACACATCTATCAACGCACAGCCGAAACAACTGAACGGATTTCGCTGAAATTTGGCATGCAGATAGTTGTAATGACGTAGGCATCCACTAGAAAGGATTTTTGAAAATTCGCTTCTTAAGGGGGTGAAAAAGGGGTTAAAATTTTGTATGGAAGTCCGTCATTTTTAGGGCTAGAAACCTGAAAGTTTACTTTTAGCTTAACGATTAGAAATAAACACTTACGTGTCCTAGAGTTTATGAAAATTCAACCCCTAAGGGGGTGAAAAAGGGCTTGAAAATTTGTATGGGGAAACAAGATTAGTTAAACTTTTTTATTCAAATCTTCACAGGAGTACTCCTATCAATAAATGAGTAAAGAAGTGTTTCAGGCTCTTTCAGAATTCAACCCCTAAAAGGTGGAATAGGGATTACAATAATAGCTTTTGGCCGCGACTTCGTCCGTGCAATTGTACTTCCTTTCTTAGCGCTCGCCTACGCTACGTTACGTTACGATATAACCGAACTGTCTGCATTAACAGGATTCGTTCAATATCATTCATGTCAAATTTGATACAGGCATACCAACCATCGAATGCTTGTGAATACCCTAGATGGTGGCCGCAAATGCGATTGCTGAACATTATTTATTGTGTATCGGGTTCAATACCTGAGTGTAATTTAATTTATTTTTATAGTGAATAATTTTTCATTATGTTATTATGGTGGCACTCGTATCTCTTAATTAAAAGGTTATTCCAAAGAAATAATGCGCAACCTACTAAATACAATTAAACTAAAAGCCTGTGTGCCTATCAAGTCTTAAAATTTTGTCTGTTAAGAATTCCCGGAATCTCGTGTTTGTTGATTAAAACACCAAGTATCTAATCATTTTTAGTCCTAGTATACAGGGTGGCCACACCTGCGAAATAGAAGCCCTCATTTCTTCCAGGCTCTTTTTTGCCAAGCTTTACTACAGAAGCTGATATTCGGCTTTGTCGAATTTGAACTTTATCTCATCGCGTTAGCTGGGGTTGTCTTACTTGTGTTTACCTACCATTAAATGGTGCCCGTATTTTTTTTATGACGTCTCGTAGTTGATCTTGAGAGGTTGTAATAACCGGGTTTGCCTGTGAATTGAATTCCTTAATCAATTAAATAATTTAAGACCTTCAGTCAGGGCTAATAAACTTAAAAACTATAGCGACTACACGCTAAGGGTACCCCCAGTGGGATACGGACCTCGGCTTAGGGTGTCGCTGGTAGAGGACAGCAAGATCGCTGGATTTGAATGATTAATATTTAGGGACAAATTTCAAGCTAAAGGCTCAGCTACGGCGCGGGCTGGCACTTCGTCGTGCAAGGGTTGGGGGCGACTATTTATTTAGTCGGGAGATTCGCGAGGGGAGCTCAGCGGCGAGGTTGGAAAGACGGATCTTTTGATTAATGTATCATACAGGTGGCCCTATTGCTTTCCTGTAGGAGGGTAATGGGGTTATCAGCGTCGGTCAGGATGTGCCTTGGGTGACGAACTCTACGGATTCGGGAGGGAGTGTAACTAGTGGTCGCTACAACCAGAGGGTTTCAGTGGGTTACGGCTTTATCGAAGAACCACTTGGAATTGCGTTTCTTGAATTGATGAACTGTAAGGATTTTCAGATCGAGGTGGAGGATTTCATTTCAAACGTACCAAGGGGAATCTGTGGCCTTGTAGAGAAAATGGTTTTTAAATGATGCCCGTGAGTGGAGGGACAGTATTTAGCTGGCAGACCTGCGTCGATTTCACTGCTGGATTTGTCAACTTTCAGCTGCAGCCATGCTAATGCCAGTTACACACCGTGTACCCGATAGTAACACGCGTCCACACTAAGGATTTTGACATCCGATCTGTCGCTGGCGATGGCATTAGTTACCTGTAGCTGAGCTAAAAATTGGCAACTCTTGCGGTGACAGCGGTGTGCGCTGAGCTTCGTTCTCTCTATTTTATTGTGATTAAAATTTACATTTTGTTTTGTATGTTTTTACAAGAAGAATACCTATAAACTAAGAGGCAAACGTTTAAAAAAATCATTACAAATGATGAAATTAGTGGATCCAGTTGTTCGAAGTTTCAAAGTGGCAAAAGTGTTTCGAGAAAACACGGACAAAATAAACAGTATTGACTTTTCTCCTAGCGGGGAAACGTTAATATCTTGTAGTGAAGATGATCAAATCGTCATATACGATTGTGAAAAAGGCACACAGATGATCACAGTGAACAGTAAAAAATATGGTGTTGATCTTATACATTTCACACATGCCAAGAACACTGCTATCCACAGTTCCACCAAAGTTGATGATACCATAAGATATTTATCACTTCATGACAACAAATACATAAGATATTTTCCTGGACACACTAAGAAAGTTGTGACTCTTTGTTTGTCACCTGTTGAAGACACATTTCTATCTGGATCTTTAGACAAAACATTGCGTTTATGGGACTTGCGTTCACCCAATTGTCAAGGTTTAATGCACTTGTCAGGAAGACCAGTAGCAGCTTATGATCCGGAAGGTCTCATATTCGCAGCTGGGGTTAACTCGGAAAGTATCAAACTCTATGATTTAAGATCATTTGACAAAGGTCCCTTCGTCACATTCAAGCTGAATCAAGAAAAGGAATGCGACTGGACTGGATTAAAATTTTCCCGTGATGGCAAAACAATGTTGATTAGTACAAATGGATCCATTATAAGATTAGTAGATGCATACCATGGCACTCCGTTGCAGACCTTTACTGGGCACCTTAATAATAAAGGTATACCAATAGAAGCATCATTTAGTCCTGACTCTCAATATATCTTTAGTGGCTCAACAGATGGAAGAGTTCATGTTTGGAATGCTGATACAGGTTATAAAGTGTGTGTCTTGAATGGTGATCATCCTGCCCCAATACAATGTGTACAATTCAACCCCAAGTTTATGATGCTGGCCTCTGCTTGCACCAACATGGCATTTTGGTTACCTACATTAGATGATGTTTAATATTATATTTGCTAGTACCAACAATTCCAAAAGAAGTGTTATCATCAATGATGAAGTACTAGCAATATCTAAAACTGAAGGAACTATTAGAAGATTCTTATTATATTTTGTTCATTTTATGATGATTGTCATAACACAATAGTATGCTGACAAAAAAAAATTGCTTTCATTTACACTCTGTAACAGAAAATAATATTAAAATAAACACATAACATCACACCTATAATCCTGAAGGGTTAGGCAGGGAAATGGGGGGGAATTCTCAATTAGTTCCATCTGCTATGTAAGAATATGTGAAGCAAAAGCAATGTACAATCACGAGTAATAATATGTATACACATAGCCAAATTCAAAAGCGATTTTCTCTTTAAATAATGATTGCAACTTTGAGATAAGGCAAATTTCGTAATAGTATGGGTTCCAAAATACTATGTTTGTTATAAAATAAAATAAAATTATCAGTACAATAGGAAAAAATCCCTTTTAAAAGTTGGTAAGTGTATACATATTCATGCTTGTGACTGTACCCCCTTTTTACGTAAATCATGCAGACAGAGGAGTATAAAATTTCACACAGTTAAACTTCACATGGAGAAAGCGTGCTGAAAGCTAATATTTCAATGTAAGTAATTCAAACTTAAAATTGAAATGAATTATGGTCAAATTCCTATCACTGTTATTCGTAAACAGGTAGCAAGTTTTGTGACCTTAATTATAATAATATTAAGCATTTGTATCAGTGACAATCACAAATGAAATGAACAGACTTTAATAGCTAAAGATGATTAAAATAAAGAAAAATTAGTGTTAAGTGGTACATGTATTTAGTAGTCTGTCTAATTGCATAACACACCAACAATTACGATTTGTTTTTATTTTATTAATATTAACAATATTCATTGCATTATAGCAAGCAATTTTTTTTTAAATTCAGCAAAAGGTAATGAATCTTTTGAAAATGATGGGTTGGGGTTGGGGTTGTGAGTGTGTTATGCATTTGGAGAGTTTTTCAATCTTTTGTGAGAATAGCATGAAGATGAATTCATGTTTTATTTAAGTGAATGTAACTATGAATAATTTCATTGTTTTAATAATTGTGACTGAATACTTATTCAGGTTTTTGATCAATTGGTTTAAGTACCTACCTATTTAGCATAAATGATAGTTTTAACATAAGTAATACATCAGTACATATGTGTATTAGAACTCTAGTATGATGCATTTAAATAGTCTTCATTCCAGTTTAATATTCACATATAAATTGTAGGTAAAATCTAAATCTTACTTCATTGTAACTAAAGTACATACTACTTAATGTCTTGCTATCATTTTAACAAAAGATTTATATTCTGTGCATGTCAATTTTTGAACGGAAACATTCCTAACTAAAACCAGTTAGAAGTGTTAGAACATGATTAAAAACTGTTTTAATACCTAACAATGACTTTCTTTAAAAAAAAATATGGCTCTGCTATTTAATATGTATTTATAGTCAGCAATAAACGACGATTTACACTTGGTCATGGAATTGGAAAGAAAGTGCAGCTTTGATACAATATGTCGTCCTGTCCGTCTGTCATTTTACGCTAGTGCCGGCGCGGCGCCGGCGCCACATACGCAGCCACAACCACGATTTGAGGCCGTTGGCAACCGCCACCCTGTATAAACTATTATACAGAAATGCTGACCCCTGCTGGACAAATGTTTTACATGAAACTAGCTGTTGCCAGCATCTTCGCCCGCATATGATGCAAATAAACCTTCCTCTTGAATCACTCTGTCTATTGTAGAAAACTGCATTAAAATCCGTTGAGTACTTACCGTAGTTTAAAACATCTAAGCGAACAGACAGCGGAAGTGACTTCATTTTATAGTATGTATGTATACACAGTTACAATGGCAGGGGGTGACTTGAGGAAGCGAAACTCCGCTGCCGCGACAAATCGCGGCACGGCGGACAGAGCTCCGGTGTGATCTCATGGCGACATGGCGGGTACTATTGTCGCAACCCAGCGCTGGGCACGCTATAATTGCGGCGGTAAGTCCCCTCTTTGAGGAGTGGATAGAGAGGCGCCACGGCGTCCTCACCTTTCGCCTGACGCAGGTTCTCACCGGGCAATGGTGCTTTCGTGGGTTCCTGTTCATGATAAAGCGGGAGGACACGGTGTGCCCTGCCTGGGCGGAGCACCGCTGTGTCCTCGTGGAGGCGATCGGCGGCGGCGACCTCTCGCGTCCGGCCCTGGTGCGAGCCATGGTACGGAGCGAGAGGACATGGGAAGCCGTCACTTCCTTCTACGAAGCAGTAATGCTCGCGAAGGAGGAGGCGGGGCGAGTGAGGGAGTGGCAGTCTCTGCGCCTTCACGTCCCTAGCCGCCGCAGGAGGACGTCGGGTGTCGATAGCGGACTCCCGGCCACCGTAGGCGCGAGCTTGCGGGTGGCGAGCAATGGGTAGCTCGCCGCCCGGTATGGACCAGGCTCGAGTCGACGGCGCGTAGTGTTCCACGCGTGCCTCAAAGGGATGTCATCAATACTGAAGGGTTCTCCTAGGACCGATGCCTGCCAGGGTCGCGAGATTCGTTCGAAAGAATTACCGTGGCCCTGG
Organism: Aporophyla lueneburgensis; assembly: GCA_932294355.1. NCBI lineage: Eukaryota > Metazoa > Arthropoda > Insecta > Lepidoptera > Noctuidae > Aporophyla > Aporophyla lueneburgensis. The sequence continues at coordinate 16,787,548 of OW028747.1, forward strand.
CATATGGGCAACTGAAGGAACACAGGTGGGTTTAGTCAGTAAAAGTCTGACACGCCCTTCCGCTCCGCCCAGAGCGGGAGAAGTCATTTGATGATTTCCAATCCAAAAAAAAAGGGGGTGACTTGCACCCTCAATTATGGGCCCACGAAAATGGTCTCTATCACAAAGTGTCGTAGCGACAAGGGGGCAACGTATTATACGTTCTTAGGTGCTTATGAGGTTTATAAGGTATTCCATAAACTCAGAACAATCCCGGAAATATGGTCAAGATCCCTATTAGCATCTTACTGGAATACTTCCTTCCTCCGCGCGTTTACTCCTGCGAATTTCGCTCAAGCCGGCCAATAAAAGCAAGAAAGGGGTTGGAGTTTTATTCCTCGTCAGAGTGTACTCAGGCCATCCAATAAAAACAAGCCGGAGGTGAGGAACCAGACTTCTTTTTCAAAATACTTTTATTTTAGAAATTACCTGCGTTAATTTCTGACATCCACGCGGGCGAAGCCGCGGGCAGAAGCTAGTACTATATAAAGACAGGCACAAAACAGGCACTTTTGAACGTCAAACATTTAAATTAAAATATGTAGAATTGATTCTAGTAGCCCCAGGCGCGGTCCGAGAGAGGGGGTTCTAGGGGTCATGACCCCCCCCCCCCCCCAAAGTCAGCCATGCTGTCGAAACTCTGAACGATTTGCCTGAAAAACCCAATAATACTCCCGACCTGAGAATCGAACCCGGGATCTCATGCTCATCAATAGCGCTTTCGACTACTAGACCAACGAGTAGATGTACCTTCCTAAAAATATTCTTCAGTACTCATAGTGACCCCCCCCCCCCCCCCCCCCCTAAATCATAGGCTGCGACCGCGCCTGAATAGCCCCTTCCAAAAGGTAGATTCGTATGGGCAAGAAATTCCACCGTTACTCTTTTCAAATGTTTTCAATGTTATTCAATATTTATAATAGGTCACCTATGAAAATGCCGTTTTGTATGAAAAAAATTAAACGATTTTTTTTTCATGTATTTTTTATCTTATACCTTTAAACGAGCAATTCTTGTATATATATATATAATCCGAATCTCGGAAACGGCTCCAACGATTTTCATGAAATTTAGTATACAGGGGGATTCATTTTTATAAAATGTCGTTTTGTTCGTGTTTTCAATGACCAACCTTATCGAAAATCAACTTGAACATAAACTTATTATTTTAAACACAATTTACAAAAAAATACCGAGCAAAGCTCGGTCATCCAGATATTTTGTATTTATCGAAATAATCACCCATGCAATCAATGCATCTTTGCCAACGCAGTGGCAGATTATTGATGACCTTCTTAAAAAAATCAGCTGGACGGGAGGCAACAAATTCTTCAAAGGCATTTTGTACTGCCTCTCGGGTATTGAATTTTTTTCCCGCCAAGAAGTTTTCCAAATTCTGGAAAAAGTAGTAGTCTGTAGGCGCAAGGTCTGGTGAGTAGGGCGGATGACGGAGAGCTTCCAACCCCAGTTCTTGCAACTTGGAGACCGTCTGCTGTGCAGTATGAGGTCGCGCGTTGTCGTGCAGGAGCAGCGGAGACGAGCGATTGACCAATGCTGGTTGGAGATGTGCCAGCTTCTCCATCATTGAGTTCACTTCTTCAAAGTACACATCTGCAGTAATGCTCACCCCGTTTGGTAAGAAGCTGTGATGAATCACACCGGCGCTAGACCACCAAACAGTGACCAACCAACTTGCTGAGCACTTGCGGTTATCAAACAGAATTCATTTTTCATCGCAGGTAACAATGCGGTTCAAAATTCCTTCATTTGTGTGTCTGTTGAGCAGTGCAAGGCACGTCTCGACGCGTACTTCGCGCTGGCGATCATTAAATTCGTGGGGAACCCATTTGTCAAGCTTTTTTACCTTGCCAATTTGACACAAATGGACCAATATTGTTTTGACGCTAACGTCGAAAGCTGCTGCTAATTCAGCCGTAGATTGTGTATCATCAGCTTCCACAATCGCCTTTAATTCGTCATTGTCGACCAAAGTCTTCGGACGACCGCGAGGTTCATTTTTCAGGTCGAAATTTCCAGAACGGAAGCGAGCAAACCAATAACAGGTGGTGCGTTGGTTTGTAGTGTTAGCTCCGTAAACGTCGTTGATGTTGCGTGCCGCTTGTGCTGCGTAGCTTCCACGACGGTACCTACTCATATTCCATAATTACTCGAATTTTTAACGTATCCATGATGACGAAAAAGATTGAAATGCGATGAAAATATAACACTAATCAATAAACAAATTACTACTTTTGGAAAAAGAATTCCATGTTTTTAAAATAAAATTAATTTGAAATTAGAATTCTTAGACAAACAAAAATTATTGAATCTAAACTATGCAGGGCGCCACCCAAATGCATACAGAAAAAATAATTCACATCAGTCCAGCCGTTTAGGAGGAGTTTAGTGACATACACGTAGGGTCAAGTGGGGGACAGTGTAACAGGGGGCATAGTATAACATCAAGATTAACTCTGTCCTTTTCTAATTTATCAGTCGTGTCTCTTTACGTGTTTTGTCAGTCTCATGCGCCGCTATCTTAAATAGCTGTCAAATCGCTGGATGAACGGAGAATGTTCGAATTTACGTTTTTAGTAAAACATTATGAAAAAGAGAATGAAGTTTTGTTCTTATTAGAAAAGTAATAAGTTCTGGTGAGTAAATATATGTTCCTCTTAATCTTCGATTAGTTGGTGTTTAAATAAAATATAGTCCTCCACCGTATTTCGGCCACGGCGACCAATCTCAACGGAGACTAGCCATCGGCGCGGGAGATATTATAGTGCTCAAGTGTATGCGCAGACACAGGAGCACTCTCTCTTCCCTCACTCTCATAGTCCGATGGGACGGCAATCCGACACGACCGGAGAGAGATCAGTATGTCGATTCTGTAAAAATCTCACCGTGAAAAGGTGCGTGTAGACTTGTGTAAGTAATGCGAGTGATGCATTGCGCGTCATATATCTCGGCCGCGTACTGTAGCATTACACATGACTCGATTCAATCAACCATGGCACATGACACTAAAACATGGCGCGCGGGCCGCGGCGCGCTATTCGGTGTTCGTAAGCTTCGTAATATCTCGGTAATCTTTGCTGTGTGTGCAAGCGAGAAGGAACATGCTCCAGTCGGTTGGCTGCGAGATAAGTGAACTATTATTTAGAACCGTATTGTTATTCAAATAAGGTTTACGTTTTATTGAAACCGCGGACTGCCTACGTGATGTTTCAAATCATGACTCGAACTGTATGACACTATGACAGTTCGAGTCATGGTCTATAATCACTATTGCAAACCATGTCTATCGTTTTAATTCAATTATTCCTTATATTGGGGGTTAAATATGAAAGAAAATCGACTATTTGAATATGAAACAAAATCAAATATACGTTCCGGCGAAGCGAGGGCGCATTGCGTTTGACCCATGTCACATCACATCACAATATAGGTAATGCGATATCTCATGTAATGATGTATATCTTTTACAACGCGGCATTTCATTACAAAAACCATCGCGCGTGGTGCGTCATCTCGCGTCATGTTTGGAGTCATGGTGTAATGAAACATTACTCGGGACGAAATGTCATGCCATATGACATTACTTTGAAAGGCACTGTTTTGCGCATGTCTAGGTGCGTGGAGTGAGCTGTCAGTGTCATCCCAGTGCTGCTAGGGATTGACCAAACATAACATTTACAATCATAATCGAGATTTTGATAATATTTTTTATGCTTATTCTATTGATCATTTCATGCGTATTTCAAAGCTAGTAAACTATCTTGACATTACTACTGTTTCGGGAAGTTTTTCAAAAGAAATAGCGAAACAGAAATTAAGTCAGAAACGCATTGTTGTTTTCTTTTTCTGTTTTTTCCTCAACTAGCCCTTTATGCCTGACGCACAAGTACGACACGCACGAACAATTAATGAATATAGTAAGACAGCTACAACAGAAAATGCGAATCGACATTGTCAGTTATTATGAACCCACTGTAAACGGATTAAAATTAAATACGTAAATGCAATCACATGGCCTAATCACGATGTGAAAAAAACGTGTCACGTATGCGCACTAAGAACATTAGGAAAATGCAATACCAGCGTCCAAAAATGTGCCGAGTAACATTTTATTGTAGTTAAAAATATACCTACTTACTTACTAACTTACTTATGTCGTTATTATCAATAAAAAGAATATTCATCAAATGAAAATATTATGTTAAAATTCAACAGTTCAAAACGGTCACCCGCGTGCTCGAGAGGTGAAGTGATGTTACCATGACAACGGCATTGCGAGGATCGCGTGATCAAGCCGCGCATGCGCGCTAGACGCTGTCATCAATAGGTATCAATTTTTTTTTGTTCGCCTTGTGCAGACGCCATTTCGTCATTTCGTATTCGGTTTAGAGAATAATTAGTACGCAGGGATTTATTTCAATTCTTGTAGATATGTACCTATTAAAGATGAGGCGCATATACTAGAATAGATATAGGGAATAGGTATTTAAAGAGACTAGGTTGCACCTATTCCAACTTTTAAAATACTAGATCCACCTAGTCTCACTGTGCCTAGGCAGTACTCAGCACTAGCACCGCGGTCCGCGCGCATCGAAGTACCGACTACGCGGCGAAGCGAGATAGCAGCATAGTCATAGCTCATTCATGTTTGATAAAATCTCGTGTGTCAGTCACTTGAATTTGAACCCTAATTCAATGGCATAAAAGTAACATGACACGCACTGTGTTGTGCTAGAATATATACTGTCCTTTTTTAACTACACTAGTCCGCAGTCCTTCCATCCTTGTCTGTCGGACTAGTCTCGAGACTCGATACTAATCCGGAATAGGAGTATTTTATAGAATAGGTACTTTGACAATACTCGATACTAATGAAGACTATGATAATGCAGTCTAGTATCAAGTACGGACTCATGCGAATGTGATCTCGCTTGACTCGACGACGTCGCAAACACGTACTATCGGACTTATTTAGTGATCAGTTTTCGTAACGAAATTTTGATAAATCATTAAGAACTTAGATCTATTTTTATTGTGACATTAATTAATTTGTTTATTGGAACGAAGTTCCTTATGGCGCGTTGCGAAAGGGGGCTAGACGGAATTAAGAGAAAAAGTTGTAACGACACTTTTTAACCGACTTAAAAAAAGGAGGAGGTTTCTCGATTCGACTGTATATATTTTGTTTTGGAACGTAGGAGAGAGAGAGAGGGAGAGAGAGAGAGGGACAGAGAGAGACAGAGAGCGAGAGAAGGAGAGAGAGAGAGAGAGATAATATTTTTGTTGAGTGTATACAGATTTTTTGTACATAATAAATAATAAAAAAAAAACAATCATGAATCCTGGAAAGGAACTTCGTTCCATCCGGGTGTCCCTTGACACCTCTCAAGTTTTGTTTTAAAAAATGGCTCCCAAAAAAAGAAGTGTCGCTTGTGATCATTTTACGGACAAAGGCCAACATGTATTAATTTTACGTTGATAGTCCTAAGCCTGCGTAAATTATGAAGGTACAATTTATTACTGCTGACGCACGTATCTACACGTATCGGTGGTACGCAAAGACTAAGCATCTGTAAAGTATGCGTATTTCATGGACTAGGTGGAATAGGTATTTGGATCTAGTATTTGTACGGACTTGGACTAGGTGCACCTAGTACAAAATTTACCTAGTACGACCCATCTCTAATACCTATCTTAATACAACAGTTTTCATACAAGTATAATGTCAGTTTAGTACCTACACTTCGATGTCAACAATTAATCCGCTTTTTTTAAACTATGTACCTACTTACTGCTCATTTAACCTTTATCGCGTGGTGACACCTGCACGCTAATAATATGCAATACCAAGAAGTACCGTACAGCTACCAGTAGGTAGCTGTACGGTACTTCTTGTATAGTAACAGAATCTTCTCGTAGTCTGAGCATTGATTGGTAAGGTAACGATGATGAGAGATAAAAGATGATGTGCATGTGTACTTAAACACTCATCATCATCAGCCATCATTCTCATCAAACTCATTGTCTATAATAATAGAATATTCATCAAATCATCACCTTCAAATCAAATTTCAACGCTTCAAATGACTATCGCGTAGCGCGTCTCCGCGCGCGTGCGAAGTGATTCACCGAGAATACATGCGATGATGCGACGAGAATCGCGTGAAGTGCTCACGCCGCGCAAGCGCACTAGGCCGCTAGTTCATCAATGTCATACTTTTTTATTTTTATTTTATTTTTGTTTTGATGACCATGTGCCTGAACATATTTAGAGCTCAGACAAAATGATTAGATACGCATTTATTTCAATGTTTGAAGGTAACCTATTTGGTTGCAAACAATAAAAAAGAATATTCATCGAATCGTCATCATCTTGATAATAATGTCAAAATTCAATAGTTCAAAACGGTCACCCGCATGCTCGTGAGGTGATGTTACCATGACAACGAAATTGCGAGCATCGCGTGATCAAGCCGCGCATGCGCGCTAGACGCTGTCATCAATAGGTATCAACTTTTTTTTATCACCTTGTGCAGAAGCCATTTCGTAATCGGATTGAGAATAATTAGTGCGTAAGTATTCGAAACATTCATATAAATGCATGTATACCTACTTAATAATCGTATTATTAATACAAGAATATTCATCAAATCATCATCTTGATACCTACCTATTATGTATGTCAAAAATCAACATTTCAAATGAAACTCACGTAGCGCGCCCGCGTGAGTTCACTCCACCTTGAATAAATGTGACGAGAATCGCGCGAAGTGTTCACGTCGAGCAAGCAGCCGTGCGATTCTGTAACCATCTCACCGGGTGAAGTGAGCGTGGAGTGAGCTATCAATGTCATTCCACCTTATGCTAGGGATGCCCAACTATCATATTTACAATCATAATCGAGATTTAGATACCTAATATTCTTATGCTAATTCTATTGATTATTTTTATAAGGATTTCAAAGCTAGCATAATGTCTAAACAATACTACTCTTTCGGGAAGATTTTCAAATGAAATTGCGAAACCGAAATTCAGACAATCGCATGTTTGTTTTATAATTTTTTTCCTCGACTAGCCCTTAATTGCCTGACGCACAAGTGCGACACGCACGAACAATTAATGAATATAGTAAGACATATGTACATATGGTATAGGGTATGATAGCTACAACAGAAAATGCGAATCGACATTGTAAGTTATTATGAACCCACTGTAAACTGATTAAAATTAAATACGTAAATGCAATCAAATGGCCTAATCACGATGTGTCTTGGAGAAGCGATTGTAGATCGACTCGAGTAAAGATTGTGCAACGTTCTTACTAACCCAAATCTATTAAAAAAAGATGAAAGAACCTGGCCGTGCGTGACTGACGGAGCACAGAATTCAATCTTACACATACTATGTGGGAACCCACATCTAGGCGCTCTCATATTCACATTGACATTTGTTTACTAGGTAGGTATTTATTTAACTTATAACGTGTCACATAAGCGCACTAAGAACATTATGAAAATGCAAAACCAGCGTCCAAAAATGTGCCGAGTAACATTTTATAGTAGATAAAAATATAACTACTTACTTACTTATGTCGTTATTATCAATAAAAAGAATATTCATCAAATGGTCACAATCTTGAAAATATTATGTTAAAATTCAACAGTTCAAAACGGTCACCCGCGTGCTCGCGAGGTGAAGTGATGTTACCATGACAACGGCATTGCGAGGATCGCGTGATCAAGCCGCGCATGCGCGCTAGACGCTGTCATCAATAGGAATCAACTTTTTTTTTTTTGTTCGCCTTGTGCAGACACCATTTCGTATTCGGTTTAGAGAATAATTAGTAGGTACGCAGGGATTTATTTCAGTGCTTGTAGATATGTACCTACCTAAATACAACAGTTTTCATACAAGCATAATGTCAGTTTAGTACCTACACTTTGATGTCAACAATTAATCCGCTTTTTTTAAACTATGTACCTACTTACTGCTCATTTAACCTTTATCGCGTGGTGACACCAGCACGCTAAAAATATGCAATACCATGACGTACCGTACAGCTACCTACTACAAAGAATCTTCTCGTAGTCTGAGCATTGATTGGTAAGGTAACGATGATGAGAGATAAAATATGATGTGCATGTGCACTTAAACACTCATCATCATCAGCCATCATTCTCATCAAACTCATTGTCTATAATAATAGAATATTCATCAAATCGTCATCTTGATACCTACTAGGTATATCAAAATTCAACGCTTCAAATGACTATCGCGTAGCGCGTCTCAGCGCGTGTTCACTTCACCGAGAATACATGCGATGATGAGACGAGAATCACGTGAGTTGCTCACGTCGCGCAAGCGCACTATGCCACTAGTTCATCAATGTCATACATTTTTTTTTCTTTTATTTTTTGATGACCATGTGCCTGAACATATTTAGAGTTCAGACAAAATGATTAGATACCTACTCATTTATTTCCATGTTTGAAGCTAACCTATTTGGTTGCAAACAATAAAAAAGAATATTAATCGAATCGTCATCATCTTGATAATAATGTCAAAATTCAATAAGTAGTTCAAAACGGTCACCCGCGTGCTCGTGAGGTGAAGTGATGTTACCATGACAACGGAATTGCGAGCATCGCGTGATCAAGCCGCGCATGCGCGCTAGACGCTGTCATCAATAAGTATCAACTTTTTTTTTATCACCTTGTGCAGAAGCCATTTCGTAATCAAATTGAGAATAATTAGTGCGCAAGTATGCGAAACATTCATATAAATGCATGTACACCTACTTTATAATCGTATTATTAACTAGCTTCTGCCCGCGTCAAATTTTTGCTCCCCTGACCCTTCCCGTCGCATCAATTTGCCTGCTAGTTTTCGTTCATTTTTCGTTGCTGCTCGCTTCTTTTGAGTTATAGTGAGTCAACCTTAAAAGATAAACATATGCCCTCGCGGACTTTTTTTTAGAACTTTTAAAAAGGAACAATTCCGTCGCACATGATTTTTGCGTTTCTTTAACCGTTTACGCAGCGTACGCAATGGAAACTCTCAAAACGAATAAATTTTCCCCGTTTTTGCAACATTTTTAATTACTGCTCCGCTCCTTTTAGTTGTAGCGTGATGTTATATAACCTATAGCCTCCCTCGATAAATAGGCTACCCAACACAAAAATAATCTTTCAATTCAGACCAGAAGTTCCTGAGATTAGCGCGTTCAATCAAACAAATTCTTCAGCTTTATAATATTAATATAGATAAAAGAATATTCATCAAATCATCATCATCTTGATACCTACCTACTAGGTATGTCAAAAATCAACTTTCCAAATGAAACTCGCGTAGTGCGCCCGCGTGAGTTCACTCCACCTTGACAAAACGTGACGAGAATCGCGTGAAGTGTTCACGTCGAGCAAGCATTCGGTGTGGTTGCTATGGCAACAACACCGTGTGAGTAACGGTTTCGGGTGAAGTGAGGTGACCCAAGACAGTTTTTTTTTTTTTAATTTCAGCCTTTCAAGTCATTGCTAAAGGCAATGACGTAATCGCAGTTAGCCAATGAAGTATATTTTAATGTTGATTCCAACCCTTGTTGAACATTTTAAAAATATAAATTATGTTTTCAACAAATAAATATTAGGTACCTACTTACTTGGGAGGTGTGAGATCGAGCATTCGGTGAATCGAGAGGCTTGTAGCTAAATAAAAACAGCCGCACAGTCCGACCGATTCGGCTAAGCTACGCTTGCCTCGGTCGGTCCGTCTATGGGTGACCATATTTACATACCAAGATCTCGAAGGTCGAAACTCTGAAAACCAGTTTTACCAAGGGGGTAACATATTACCAAATAACTGGGTTGTCGGAGTCGGATTGGCAATCATTGTATGTAAATACCCGTGCATTCAGCTGCAACCGGTTAAGACTGGAAGCCGACCCCAACACAGTTGGACAATGGCAGGCAGATGATGAGGTGAGATCGAGCAACTTCATTAAATTGTGCAAAGCAAGTATTCAGTGATTGGTGATGTGTTCGTTAACATTATTTACATAATATATGTAAATAGCATACCTAAAGGATTTTTAAACAACTATCATCTAGATTCTGGATAAACAATAGTTCAAGATATAAACCTTATAACAACAATACACAATATATTTAGGCATATCAATAATCTAGTTGTGGGTGCTGTTGAGACAGTTGATGAATATTCTTTTTATTGATAATAACGACGTAAGTAAGTAAGTAGGTATATCTTTATCTATAATAATAATATTATAAAGCTGAAGAGTTAGTTTGTTTGTTTGTTTGATTGAATGCGCTGATCTCAGGGACTACAGGTCCGAAATGAATTTTTTTTTTTTGTGTTGAGTAGCCTATTTATCGAGGAAGGCTATAGGCTATATAACATCACGCTACAACCAAGAGGAGCAGAGCAGAAATGAAAAATGTTGCAAAAACTAGGAAAATCGCGACGGGAAGGGTCGGGGGAACAAGAAATTTAACGCGGGCAGAAGCTAGTCTACAATAAAATGTTAGTCGCCACATTTTGGACGTTGGTATTGCATTTACCTAATGTTCTTAGTGCGCATACGTGACGATACCTACATAATAAAAAAAGAACAAATGTCAATATAATCAAAGTGAATATGACAGCGCCTAGATGTGGGTTCCCACATAGTATGTGTGAGATTGAATTCTATGCTCCGTCAGTCAGGCACGGCCAGATTCTTTCATATTTTTTAACAAAATTTGGGTACGTAACAACGCTGAAGAACGTTGCACAATCTTTACTCGAGTCGATCTACAATCGCTTCTCCAAGACACATCGTGATTAGGCCATGTGATTGCTTTTACGTATTTAATTTTAATCCGTTTTTCAGTGGGTTCATAATAACTGACAATGTCGATTCACATTTTCTGTTGTAGCTATCTTACCTATACATGTACATATGTCTTACTATATTCATTAATTGTTCGTGCGTGTCGCACTTGTGCGTCAGGCATAAAGGGCTAGTCGAGGAAAAAATAGAAAAAAAACAACAATGTCTGAATTTCGGTTTTGCTATTTCATTTGAAAAACTTCCCGAAAGAGTAGTATTGTTTAGACACTATGCTAGCTTTGAAATCCTTATAAAAATAATCAATAGAATTAGCATAAGAATATTAGGTATCTAAATCTTGATCATGATTGTAAATATCATGATCATCAGTTGGTCATCCCTAGCATCAGGTGGAATGACATTGATAGCTCACTCCACGCTCACTTCACCCGGTTAGATGGTTACAGAATAGCACTGCAGGCGTAGGACCAACGGCTTAGCGTGCTTTCCGAGGCACGGGGGTATCAACACCGCCAACTTCCAGAATAACCAGATAGCCACCGTGTACCAGGTTGTCAAACTTGGTAGGTTTATAACAACATTTATTGAATGGGAGGCGATACGAAGTTCGCTGGGTCAGCTAGTCTATATTATGTGAATACTATATATAGGTACTATATTACTATACTAGCTTCTGGCCGCGACTTCGTCCGCGTCAAATTTTTGCGCCCCTGACCCTTCCCGTCGCATCGATTTGCCTGCTAGTTTTCGTCCATTTTTCGTTGCTGCTCGCTCCTTTTGAATTATAGTGAGTCAACCTTAAAAGATAGACATATGCTCTCGCGGCCTTTTTTTTCGAACTTTTTAAAAGGAACAATTCCGTCATACATGATTTTTGCGTTACTTTAACCGTTTACGCAGCGCACGCAACGGAAACTCTCAAAAGGAATAAAGTTTCCCCGTTTCTGCAACATTTTTCATTACTGCTCCGCTCCTCTTAGTTGTAGCGTGATGTTATATAGCCTATAGCCTCCTTCAATAAATAGGCTACCCAACACAAAAATAATTTTTCAATTCGGACCAGTAGTTCCTCAGATTATAGCGTTCAATCAAACAAACAAACAAACAAACTCTTCAGCTTTATAATATTAGTATAGATTATCTTTACATATTATAAAATAAAGTCACTTCGCTGTCTGTCTAATGTGATGTCATAAATAAACACATTTTTTGCGCTTACATTGCGAACGCTGGCTGAACCCTACGAAATAGCTCAAAATAATACTACAGTATTGTACACCTTAAAAAGTTTTACAAAAAAGTCCGCGATGGTATATGTCTAACTCTTAGGGATAACCCATAATAACCATTTTTATCCTTTACTTTTTACGAGAAATAATGGCTTATTTATGAATGCGATTTTAAGCAATACAGCATTAATCCTTATGCAATTAAGTACGATAAATAAATTGTGCATTTCATGTAGATCAAAATTGCCCTTTACAGCATATCATTAAAATTAATATTTTAGAAGATATCAGAGATTATAATAAAAACGCCGCAGAGCGGCTAGCGGGCCTTCCCGCGTCTGGCCGTCCCGGTTGGTAGCGGTCAGGTAGTGCAGGATTAATAGGATTGTAATATTGTAATTCATATTACTTTGGCTTCATAGTAAATGCGAATATCATGTGTGTTCGAAGTACTCAAAATAAACCTAATTGTATTATTCCAAGTAAGAGACCGCGAAATATGGCTTAGATGTTTAGATTTTTGGATGGATTTGGATTTTTGGTTATCCTGGATATTTACCATAAAGGATACGTTATCCCGGTAGTAGGTTCCCAGGTGATATTTTCTGACAACTATACGGGCGAAGCCACTGGCAAAAGTACTATTCCTATAATTCCTATGATCGATTTGGTGTCTGGTAAATGATTGAGTGTCTGTATAGGTAGAATACGAGCGTTTAGAAAAACCAGGATGACTTATATCAATTCAATCCAACCCTATTTCACAGCCTTCTTACTCTGAATACTATTCATCAAACACACATGATATTCTCATAAACTATGAATCCGAAGTAATATGAATTATAAACCTACTTACTACTAATATTATAATGTGAACATTTGTATGATTAGATGTTTGTTTCACAATCACGCAAAAGAGGCTCAATGGATCTGAGCACACAGATAGTACTTATTACCTATATATAATTAGCCTATATTATTCCCACTGCTGAGACACAGGCTTCCTTTGGGTGAGAGGGAGTGGGTCGTAATCTACCACGCGGGCCCAGTGCGGGTTGGTAGATGTGACATGTCTTCGAATTTTTGATTCTAGGACATGCCGGTTTCCTCACGATGTTATCCTTTACCGTTTTGAGAGCAGTGGTGATGAAAATATTTACACAAAGTAAAGAGCCTGCCTGGGTTCGAACCCACGACCTACAATTCGTAAGTCGGGGCTGATACCACTGAGCCACCAATGCTCTCACTCAACTGCTCTCTTATTACCTATATAACCTGGATTAATGCATTCAATAGATTAACCGCGGTAGTACGTCCTCTTGCGATAATTTCCGACATCCACGCAGGCGAAGCCGCGGGCAAAAGCTAGTTAGATTATAATAATAAATTATAAAGCTGAAGAGTTTGTTTGTTTGATTGAACGCGCTAATCTCAGGAACTACTGCTCCAAATTTAAAAATTCTTTTTGTGTTGGTTAGCCTATTTATTGAGAAAGGCTACTATATAACATCACGTTACAACTAAGAGGAGCGGAGCAGTAATGAAAAGTGTTGCAAAAACGGGGAAAATCGCACGGGTAGGTGATTCGACGTGACGGGAAGGGTCGGGGGAACAAGAAATTTAACGCGGACGAAGTCGCGGGCAAAAGCTGGTCTATTTATATAAAAGAAAGTGGTGTTAATTACACTATTTATAACTCATGAACGGCTGAACCGATATGGCTGAAAATTGGTGGGGAGGTAGCTGAGATCCAGGAAACGGACTGTACGCTGCCAGACTATACCCCTACAATAGCATTTCAATAGCGCAGTGGAAGATATTATGGTGGGGTCCAGGAGACAAGAGTGGCGAGCGAAACTAGTCCGCCGTACGCGGAGCAGACAATATGTAAGAGAACAACTCACCTACAATACAACAAAAGAAAAAAACAAAAAAGTGTCAAAGCGTCAAAGTCAAACTGACAAGTCAGATGTCATTCCGTTCGATGGCACGTTCCGAAGTCGCATAGAGTAACTAATCGAACGGTACTAAACACGGACATAGAATACTTATCTCGTAAGAAAATAAAGCTGAAGAGTTTGTTTGTTTGTTTGGTTGAACGCGGTAATCTCAGGAACTTCTGGTCCGAATTGAAGAAATCTGTTTGTGTTGGGTAGCCTATTTATTGAGGAAGGCTATGTAGTATATAACATCACGCCACAATTAAAAGGAGCGGAGCAGCAATGAAAAGTGGACGAAAATTGGCAGGCAATTCGATGCGACGGGAAGGTTCAGGGAAACAAAACTTTGACGCGGACGAAGTCGCGGGCAGAAGCTAGTTATAGATAAATTACACCCAGACACAGAACAAATGATCGTGCTCATCACACCAAAATTTGTCCTGGGTGGGAATCGAACCCACGACCTCAGTCTTAGCAGTCAGGGTCACTAACCACTAGACTAACAGGCCAGTCCAACTATTGTTACGAGCTGGGGTTCGGGATAAATTAATTACAACCAATATTCCAAAATACACAAACTGTTTAATTAACCCTCCGCCAACCGTACCAGACGATATCGTCCGTGCCAAGTTTGGAGCTGATGCACATATCTTTGGAAGGAGAAAAGGAAGGGGCCTCGAACCCCTCTGTAAAAAAACTTACACTTGCGCACGCATCACAGGCGCAAGCGCGTCAATAGCCATTGTAATGTAACGTTAGTGAGTACAAGCGTGTGCAACCCAAGTAACACAGAAACGCTGTATATAAGCTGAATTACTGTCCACAATAGAATCCTAAGCTGTACAAGCCTGCTGAATAATAGCATTAGAGGCGCTGTTTCAGCTTATATAACTCTGATTTGGGCACAAATTAAACAGCTGTTAGCTGAATAACTGTAACTAATTGCGTTATATCAGCATTATTTGAGCATTATTAGAGGTAAAAGTCGCTCCAAGAGCTGAAAATTGACCAGAGATGTGCAAAATAGGTTATAAAATGTATTCAAATGCAAAATGCAAATACTTTTTGCATTTTGTTATTTCAAGTACAAAATACGAAATAGTTTTTCATTTTATATTTAAAATACTAAATGCAAAATACGTATTTACAAAATGCTTTTTTAAAATAAAATACTTTTAGTTTTAAAGTATCTTTATTTTGTTAAAAAGTTTATTTATTTCAGCAAGCTAACAGGCTGGTAAATTTACTTTGATATCTTACTTAAATTGAATTTACTTAACATATTTTATTAAAATAATTTGCTCAAATACACTACCGGCGCACAGTGGGGTCAAATGGGTTTTTTTTTTTGTTTCAAAAAGGGCTAGAGGTCACAATTTTAAACCAATTACAACGATTTTTTTTTTAAATACCAGTTTTTGACAAAAAAAAGATAGTGAGGTGGTGCAAGAATACAAGAATAAATGAAATTGAATGAACTTGAAAGAATGTACTTATATACAAACTTTGTATTTTAAATTTAATAATTTGTCGATATATTTACAGTCTATGGCTGCCAGAGGAAATAAAATGACCATAGTAAAAAATAAGTAAAATGACATGATTTTTATATTTAGTTTTGTTTCTATCAGAAGAAAATAAAAAAGGAAATAACTGTTATTAATAATTATCAATAAGAATAATATATAATAATTCACACCCTAAAAAGGATTTTTTAAAGTTTTATTTAACCAGTCAATTACCGTAATTACAGACACAATTACCTTCTCACCTACGCCATCGCTGGGGTTCGGGTTCGAGTTCCAGCTTGACTCGAAGCCCCAGCGACACCGAAGAAGAAGAAGCTCGGGAGACGACCTGGAGGAGGCGACACGATACTGCCTCCACCCGCCGCGGCCACAGCGCGACAGCGCGCCGCGGGGTCGGGGTGCACCGGCGTCGCCCACGTTTGCGGATGCAGCGCGCCACACGCCGCCTTCTCCTACGGAAGCTACCTGAGGCAGAGCGACTAGGTCCAGCGCCGCTGCGCAGCCCCCCGCCACCCCTGCCACCACATCTGTTGCTGCCACCGCTGCCCCGGAGCCCGTGATGACGAGGGATGCAACGGGTAAGCAGCAACCCAAATCTAAGAAGCTCCGCTACCCTCCGCTGGTGGTAGAGAAACTGCCCAACTGGGCGACGTACTTTCGGGCCATCGCCGCCAAGCTGGGCCGGCCTCCGAACGCTCGACCCTTCGGCGGGGTTGTTCGATTCACCCCCGACAGCGAAGAGGAGTACAGGCTGGTCCAGCGTTACCTAACCGGCTTGGAGAAGGACAGCGGCGTCGCCTGGTTCGCGTACTCCCTTCCAGCGGAGAGGAACCTAAAGGTGGCCATCAAGGGGCTGCCTGCGGACACCGATCCTAAGGAGATCGAGGAGGAGTTGCGCGTGCTGGGATACCAGCCGGAGTATGTGCGCCACATCAAGGGCGCGCAAGGACGACCCGGCTGCGTGTTCCACGGCATCCTAAAGAAGACCCCGGACGTCCGGGCCATCTACGACACGACCGTATTTATGTACATGCGGGGCGTGAAAATAGAGGCCTGGCGCGGGAAACGTGGGCCCGCTCAGTGCCACAGGTGCCAAAAGTTTAGGCACAGCTCGCACCTGTGTCACCGCCCGCTCGCCTGTGTGCGATGCGGAGGCGAGCACACGGCACGCTATTGCCCACGCCCGCGAGAGGAGCCGGCCACCTGCGTCAATTGCGGTGGCCCGCACCCCGCGTGCAACATAAAGTGCCCCGCCTTCCAGGCGGAGATTAGAAATAGGCGGGCGGGGACCGCCGCCACTTCCGCCCTTACACGCCAGTCCATAGCGGCCACCGAAAGGCACAGAGACGTGGAGACAGAAAGGCCCCAGGGCGCGTCGCTGATGGCGGCGGCCAACGGGCCCACACAAAGGAACGCGCAGACCTCCTCAGGTCGGAGGAAGAAGAGGCGCGGGGGAAAGAAAGGGAAAGGCAAGAAGCCCAAACCCCCCGCGGTGACTGAGACCATCACCACCGTAGCTGTCCCGAAGGCAGGCCCTGCTACCAGCGGGGCGCAGGCCGTGGAGGTGGGTCCAACCACCAGCGCCGGCATAGCGCCACGGCCGGCAAAACAGCGCAAGACGCAGAGAAAGTACCCCGAGCCCAATATGAGTGGCGGCGCTGCCGGCGCCCCCACCAAGACGCCCACAACCCAAAGAAAGGACTTCACGGCCTGCGCCATACAGTTATTAATGGACCTTATCAAGGCCATTAGTTAGGGCCAGGAAGTAGAAACGGTGATCCTCGACGGCCTGGCCAAACTACTCACCTTGTACCATGGCTAGGCCGTTGCGGGTTATTCATTGGAATACCCGCGGCCTTCGGGACAAGGTCGCTCCTCTCCGACATCTCCTGAGGGAACAGGACGTCGACGTGGCGTTGATAAGCGAGACGCTGCTGGGCCCCGGGGATAGGATTAGATTCCCGGGATATCTCGTTTACAGACAGGACGAGCGGTCGGCACACCAGAATTACCGTGGTCTGGCGGTACTGGTAAGGCGACGAGTCGTCCATCAAGAACTCCCCTCGCCGTCACTCGGCACGTTTTACGCGCTGGGTGTACAGCTGCACGTAGCCGGCGAGGATATAGACATGTATGCTTGCTATAAGCCGCCCGCTACCCACTTAGACACATCTGAGTTGCGGGCCCTTATATCCGGTTCTACGCGTCCCACTCTCCTCGCCGGTGACTTGAATTGCAAGCACCCGGCGTGGAACTCGTGCCGCACGAATACCGAGGGAAGACGGCTCTTAGCTGATGCCAAAGGCTTCGGTTACACAGTGTCCGGCCCAGAGACGCCAACACATTACCCAGATGCCGTCTCCTACATGCCGGACGTGCTGGACATTGTGGTCTATCGAGGCCTACACTGTCAGATCACGCAGCATGTGATCGACGACGAGTTGCAATCGGACCATCACCCGGTGCTCGTCGTCCTTTCGGGTGTGCCGACCCGTTTGAAACCCCTGGCGCCACGTCGACGTACTGACTGGACCCAGTTTCAAGAGGAAGTAGTGACCACTGTGCCGACTCGGCCTATCACTACTTCTGCGGACGTTGACAGGGCGGCGCGTGACGTCACTCCTTGCATACAGAGCGCCTTGCAAACGGCGACTACTGTACAGCCGCGGGAGAGGGGGCTATTACCGCCTCTAACTCCGCGGCTGGCCCAGATGATCGCCGAGAAGAGGCGCCTACGCAAGCAGTGGCAACAGCTCCGCTGCCCTACAATGAAGACGCAACTCAACCGTCTCGCGGAAAGGGTCTTGGCCGAGTTACAGGCCCAGACCACCGCGGGCTGGGAGGAACGAATCGACGGAACGACGGACAGCTGGCCGTCGATTCACAAGTTGTGCGGCCAGTTATCGATTACCCCAGCCCCGGTGCGTCCTTTGCTCAACAGCGACGGGGCGCTCAAATATGTAGCGGAGGACCGGGCGGAGGTCTTCGCCGAACACCTGGAGCGTCAGTTCCGCCCAAACCCGACTCACGACACAGACCATGTCGCAGCAGTCGAGAAACACCTGGGAGACTACTTCGCCTTGCCGATAGCTACCGATGAAGAGCCGATCTTTTTCTCGCCCAACGCAGTACGACGCGCCATCCTGAGGACGAAGCCCAGGAAGGCCCCCGGTGCTGACGGTATCACAAACACAGTGCTGCGCCACCTGCCGTACCGAATGGTAGCGGCGTTGGCGCGCCTGTTCACAGCGATACTGCGCACCGGCGCGGCGCCTTCCCCGATTCGTGGAAGGAAGGGCGCGTCATAATGCTGCCGAAGGCGGGAAAGGGCGTCCTGAAGCCGGAGAGCTATCGGCCGATCACCCTGCTGCCGACAGTCTCCAAGGTGTTCGAAGCACTCCTGCTGCGACACCTACTGCCCCATGTGACATCGCGCCCAGAGCAGTTCGGGTCCCGGGCGGAACATAGCACGACGCTCCAGCTGTCGAGGGTACTGCACCACCTCGCAGCCGCGATGAACAAGAAGGAATACTCGGTTGCAGTATTCCTCGACATGGAGAAGGCCTTCGACCGCGTATGGCATGAAGGCCTCATATACAAGATGGCCACCACCGACGCGCCCCGTCGCGTCTTGACAAGTGGTCTCTACTTTTCTCTCCAACAGGACATTCAGGGTGGTGGTCGATGGGGCGCTTTCCAGCGCCAGGCCGGTGCTCGCGGGCATACCGCAGGGCAGCTGCGTCTCGCCGGCGTGTTACTCGTGTTACACCGACGACATTCCCACCACTCCGGACGTGATGCTCGCGCTGTATGCGGACGACGCCGCGTACATCTCTACTTCGCTTAACGCGAAGTACGCGGCCGTCAAGATGCAGCGAGCGCTTGAGCTCCTTCCCGAGTGGCTCGCCAAATGGCGGCTTTCGGTGAACGTGGGTAAGACGCAGGCGACGGTCACCGGCCA
Source organism: Aporophyla lueneburgensis (assembly GCA_932294355.1). Taxonomy (NCBI): domain Eukaryota; kingdom Metazoa; phylum Arthropoda; class Insecta; order Lepidoptera; family Noctuidae; genus Aporophyla; species Aporophyla lueneburgensis. The sequence continues at coordinate 16,807,113 of OW028747.1, forward strand.
CGTGCCTCTCCCACCACCCTTGAAACTACAAGGAGCCTACATCGAGTGGTCGCCCCGGGTCAAGTACCTGGGGGTTACCATCGATCGTCGGCTCACTATGGGTCAGCACGTCCGCCAGGTCGCGGCTAAGGGGAGAGTCGCCCGTTGTCTCCTCCGGCCCGTGCTCTCGTCCTGAATCCCGGCGCGCGTCAAGCTGGGCGTGTACAAGATGTACGTGCGCCCAGTACTGACGTACGCCGCCCCCGCTTGGTTCGCCCTCACGAGCGAGTCGAGCCGGAAGTTGCTCCGTGCCCAACAACATCTGGCGCTGCGGACCATAGTCGACGCTCCTCGCTATGTGAGGAATGATGTCATCCAGCGGGACCTCGGGATCGAGAGCCTGGATGACTATGTGCGGCGCCTCGCGAAGGGGATGTTCGCGCGTGCCGACGCGTCTGATTGGCCTCACGTCAAAGAGATCGCGCCCTGGCATACGCGGCCCCCTGACGCGAGACCTCTGCCCCGTGACCTGGTAAGGGATGACTGACACCATCACCGGACTGACTCCCGGGTAAGCTGCAACCAGGCTACACGCGGCTTACCTAGACAAACAGCACTCCACATACATAACACACATTCACTGCGTGGCGTGTTCTAAGTTAATATAGGCATGTCACGTAGCGTAAATCAGACATCCACCTCTAAGCAGGCGCCTAGCCATTCAACTGTCCATGGTTACAAAAGTAACCAAATGAAATCTTGTCAAAACGTCCATGGTTACTTTTGTAACCATGGACGTTTTATGCGTCATTCGTCACTTGAAACGTGTTTATCGCTACAGTCCTTTAATAGTCGTACATTAGAGAAATACTAGATGTCGCTTATATGAGATTTGTCATCCAGGAGAGTGAATTTCGTCTGTGGACCGGCAACATAAAAATTAGAAAAAAAAAAGAAAATGACAGTTCATCCTTGTTGTCTAGCGAACTATGTTTGTGTGTGGATCTCCAACTAAAATGTCGAACAAATTAAACGTGAAGATATTTCCTTTGCGAAATATGCATTACTACGCCAATTTCGAAACGTTTACATGGAATAATATAGCTGGAAAAGTTTTATGATGACCGCGCGGACATTGTTCGTTGGTTGTAGTTGATCGATTATTCAAATTGCTTGTTTTTGTTAAATAAATGCTTACTGCAAAAATTTTACTAGTCATCATTACATATTATAAAATAAAGTCACTTCGCTGTCTGTCTGTCCCTATCTATGCTTATATCTTTAAAACTACGCAACGGATTTTGATGCGGGTTTTTTCAATAGATAGAGTGATTCAACAGGAAGGTTTATATGTATATAACATGCATAATATAGTAAAGAAACGCCGATAATTTTAGAGGTTTCTAATGTGATGTCATAAATCAACTCATTTTTTTGCGCTGACATTGCGAACGCTGGCTGAACCCAACGAAATAGATCAAAATAATATACTACAGTATTGTACACCTTAAAAAGGTCTACAAAAAAGTCCGCGATGGTATATGTCTATCTCTTCGGGATAACCCACAATAACCATTTTTTATCCTTTACTTTTTACGAGAAATAAGTGCTTATTTACGAAGCGATTTCAAGCAATACAGCATTAATCCTTATCCAATTAAATACATTAGATACGTTGTACATTTCATGTAGATCAAAAAACTGATGTTACCAAAGTCAGCCGGGTTGCATATGCTAATAGAGTTAATTGGATTGGTCTATGTTACAACCCCTTGTTGTAGGTTCTGACCGGTTGTATTGATGTCTGGAAGACATTAAAATATAGGAGTTTTGTACAGACGCCACCAGGTCAAGCTACCCGAAACTGTCAATTTTTCCCAATGAACCTTGAACCTAATGCTCTAGAAATAAAGTCGAAAATCTATCAAAGAAATTTGACAGATTGTAGTAGCTTGATGTGTTGGCGTCTGTACCATTGACATGGTTGTTTGTGAACATTGACATGTGAAATTAACATTTGAAATTGGCATTTTTTGAAAATGGATTTGAATTTGAATTTTTGAATTGAATTTGAAATTGAATTTTTGAACGTTGACATTGGTTTTAAATTGAAATGAAAGTTTGTTGTTGTCTATTGAATTGAAACCAATATTTTGTTATTTCTTGAGTTGTTGACTATCAGTTTGGTAGTTTGATTTTTTGCTTGGATTTCCTTTGTTATTTATTGTTAAACATTGATATTTGATTATTTTTTTGTTTGGTTTACCAAATTGTTTTGTTTGTGCAATGACATACAAATGGAAATATTGGAGAGCCGGACACCTATCCAGGTCAAGCCGGAGACCTCGGTTGTTTCAGGTCCCGGACTATTGAGTAGACTGACTACTTTGGAACTGCCACACTTTGACGGTCGCTTGGACCATTGGTTGGGTTTCCAAAACCTTTTTGAAAGTTTGGTTGATGCACGCTCGGACCTCAGACCCGCCCAAAAGTTGGCCTATTTGTTGTCTGTCCTGGAAGGTGAGGCCCAAGCCTTGGTACAGCATCTGTCGTTGACTGACTCAGCCTACCCTACCGCTTTGGAACTACTCACCCGGTGGTACCAAAATAAACGTTGTTTGGCTGACGCTCATATTGAATTGATTTTGGGGTTACCGGTCATTACTGGATTGTCAGCATTGCGTACTGACCTATTGAACCCGTTGGTGGCAGTGACCAACGCTTTAAAGCGATTGGACTTGCCGGTGGACCATTGGTCTTACCTTTTGGTGCATGTTGTGCTGCAACGGCTTCCTGCCGATTTGAGGGCTCGTTTCGAGCAAAAGTATGGTGGGGATAGTGTCACACATCTCCCCCCATTTGGTGACCTCGTCAAATTTTTGGAGGATGAGTGTCGGTTTGTGGATAACTCTAGCGTTGCCACCGAGTCACGCCAACCGTCTTCCCGGCCACGAGACCAGGGACGGACTAGGGCTCGCGGGCCTGTTGATAGTCGCCCCGCCACCCGTTTTGCTGGCATCCAGAGTCGTCCTGGTTGTGAATTTTGTAGGGACACGGGGCATGGCATGGCAACTTGCGCGGCCTTTTTGAAATTGCACGTGAGTGGCCACCGCCGAATTGCCAATGCACGGCGTCTGTGCTTCTCATGTTTGGGGGCTCACTTCCGTCGGGACTGCCCCAACCCCCACCCTTGTAGATTTTGTAGGGGGTCCCATTTGGACATTTTGTGCGCTAACGCGAACCACGCTGGCAGACCAGCCTCTGATGGAGGTTCGCGCACGGGGGGTTACCATGGACTTGGTCACCGGGCTTCTGGTTCGCCGGTTCAGAACCGGGGAGAGGCCCGCAATTTTGAGCGCCGCACTCCACCTCCCGCGCAAGTTGATCGGGAGCCGCGTGACCGCCATTTGGTCTCCCCCCGTAAAGGCGATTACGCAGCTGTTGCTAGGCAGCGCTGGCCAGACCAGCACCGCCTTCCCTCCCCTCCATTGGCGGAACGTCCCCGGTTGGAGTCACGCCCCCCGCCATTCAGGCATCCGGTGGGATATGCCCTTCCAGCGATGGCGCGTGGCTCGGGACACCGCGCGGACGAGGAATTTGACCTCCATCCTCGTCGCGAAAGACTTGAGCCTGAGTGCGGCGATCGGTCGCCGCCCAGGCATTGTTAGGAACTTGGCGCCTGCCCCGCTAAGGTACCCCCTCAGATCGATACGGTTTTGTTACCAACGGCATCGGTCAGGGTCTGGGGGCCCACGGGGGACTCTGTTGTGGTCCGTGCCATTTTGGACACGGGAGCCCACGGTTGCCTTTTGTCTATTGTTTGTGTATTGTTTTGGGCGAAATGTTTTCTTCAGCGCCTTTGGACTGCGGAACTTGGTTCGGACGAGCCACTTCGGGAAACCCTGTTGGAAGATTGGCTCCAATTTGTATCCGCACTCCCTGCAGTCAACGAGGTCGTGTTACTCCGCGCTATCCTACCCCCTGGGAGCTACACTGCTACCCTTCATGGGTTTTGTGATGCGTCTTCGCACGGTTATGCAGCTGTTGTTTATCTGCGCACCGTGAGCGCGACAGGCCAGGTGAAGTTGTCACTGGTCATGGCCAAGAGCAAGGTGGCCCCCCTCCGGACGGCACTGACCATCCCTAAGTTAGAGTTGTCAGGGGCGGCGCTTCTTGTGCGTCTATTGAACCATGTTGCTCACACTTTGGGTGGAACTGTGGACATTCGGGCTTCTTACGCCTGGACGGACAGTCAAATTGTTTTGTGTTGGTTGGAGACGTCCGTCCACTCTTTGGAGGTCTTTGTCGCGAACCGAGTCCCAGATACAAAATTCTGAAACGCCTTTGATTTGGAGGCACGTGCCTGGAGATCTGAACCCAAGCGACGTGGCCTCACGTGGGTGTATGGCATCCCGCCTGATTGCTCACCCCCTATGGTGGGGACCAGACTGGCTGACTCACCCCGAGGATGATTGGCCTCGAACGCCAGTCTTGATGTCGGGTCCTTTGCCCGGGCTCAAGGTGCTCGCTGTTGGAACGAAGGACTCTCCGTTTGACCCTGATTTTTGTTGAATCGATACAGCTCCCTCGACAAATTGTTGAACGTTACCTCGTGGATCAGGCGTTTTGGTCATAATTCTAGGAATCCCGGGAACAAACGCCTATCACCGGTTCTCTCTCCTTAAGAGCGACAGGAATCACTCCTCCTTTGGGTCCGCTCCGTGCAGGCTGCACACTTTGAGAAGGAGATTGAAACTTTGAAGTCTGGTAAGGCTAAATTGTCGGGAGCCGTTAGTAAGTTGAACCTCTTTTTGGACGATACGGGTTTTTTGCGTGTTGGGGGACGGTTGAGGCACTCTAGCCTTCCTTATGGGGCCCGTCACCCCCTTTTGTTGCCTAAGGAGGGCCATTTGGTTAAATTGTTGGTGACCGATCGTCACATTAAGAACTCGCATGCCGGTTGCAATGCGCTGTTGGCCATTCTGCAGCGAGAGTTTTGGATATTGTCGGCCCGTCGTACTATTCGTAGCATCGTCTTCCGTTGTTTGCCGTGCTACCGGACTAAGGCCTCTACTATGCAGCCAATGATGGGAGACTTGCCGGCTGAGCGTTTCAATGAGGCGAGACCCTTTGCAGGCGTCGGAACGGACTTTGCTGGTCCCTTTTCGGTGAAGACGTCTACTCTTCGCAGTAGTGGAATTGCGTGAGATGGCGTTGTGTGATAGTTGTGGAATATTATTATTATTATTATTATTTGTGTGTGTTTGTCTGCCTGTCAACTAAGGCACTTGGAGTTGGTAACCTCTCTCTCGACGAAGGCCTTTGTGGCGACCTTGGATAGATTTGTGTCTCGCCGTGGGTTACCTACTTTGACCAGGTCTGATTGCGGTACCAACTACAAGGGTACAAGTAACTATTTGAAAGAGGTATACGTCTTCCTTGCTGAGAACCAGGCTGACATTGGTAACAAATTAGCTCGCCGAGGGGTCACTTGGTTGTTTGACCCGCCAGCCTGCCCCCATTCGGGGGTTTTTTTGAGGCCGCGGTGAAAGCGGCAAAGGGACTCTGGCGCAAATTGTTGGGAGACACCGTTCTCACCTTTGAGGAGTTAGCTACGGTATTTTGCCGCATTGAAGCTGTATTGAACTCGCGTCCATTGTGCCCGCTGTCTTCGGACCCGAATGACTTGGAGGCCCTAACCCCGGGCCATTTTTTGATTGGACAGCCACTTGTCGCCCTGCCGGAGTACCCCTTTGTCGATGTGAGCCAAAATCGTCTATCGCGGTTTCAGTTGGTGCAGCAGCTCGCTCAGAGTTTTTGGAAGCGTTGGAGCTTGGAGTATTTGCACATCCTCCAGCAGTGCGTCAAGTGGACTGATAAAACGCATCCGTCCAAAATTGGAGACCTCGTCCTGATTAAGGATGCCAACCTTAAGCCTTTGTATTGGCGCCGGAGGCGCATTTTCAATTTGGTGGCTGGCACCGACGGGGTTCCTCGTTTTGCAGAGGTTTTGGTGGACGGATCGGTCGTGAATAGAGCGGTCGCTACCTTGTCAAGATTGCCAATTGATTAGCGGACGGGAAGGCCCGTCCGGGGGGGGTAGATGTTTCGTCCCGTGACAACAGACGGACCTACCAACCGACCGTACGACCGTTTGACTTGCTTACTCTGTGCGCCTACGCATCACCATGTGTAACGGAGTGACATCTGTTACTTGTCATTTGATTTTGACACTTGGTTTTGGTCTTTGAAAAATGAATAGTCGTTGTAATTTGCCTTGCGACCCTTGTTGTTATTAATCTTCTTTGTTGCGTACCGTTTATTATCTGTGCGCCTAATGGAATGCGCGTGTAACGAAGTGACATCTGACTTGTCATTTTTTGACGTTGACACTTGACAGCGCTCTTGATTTTGCCGCTAAAATAGGTCCGTGGCCGTGTTGAGTTCCGCGACGCTTTTGTTGAAATCAATCTCTTAACCGGTCGTTTTTGGTGGACAATGGACCATGACCCAGTTGTTTGAGTTAATAACCCCTATCTTGGTGTAATAACACGGGTTTTGGACATATTTTGGATAAATAGTTTGAAGGTTAAGCAAAGTGTGACGCTGTTGTGAATGAGTGATTTGAAGACCGCATGCTGTGATTGTCTCCAGCCGGGTTGAAGCGGAATCTAACCTGAAGAATACTCATAACGTCACGACACGATACACATACACTCACTTACATACATATCTCCAGGTTGGCACCAGAGCAGTGTCCTTCAACCAACAGGTAAGTGTTTGATTTGATTGTTTGGCTCCGCGCACGGCGGACTAGTTCGCTCGCCACCCTTGTCTCTAGAGCCCCACGATTATAACTCTTCCACTGCGCACTTGAAATCGTATTGGGAGGCCTAGCCTGGCAGCGTACATTTTGGTATGCAGAGGCGTGGTTTTAACCTACAAAACCACCAAATTGGTAATTTTACAGTGAGCTAATTACTTGGCAGTCTCTATAAGGGAAGTAGTAATGCGCTGTAAATGTTTGTTAACTATGATTGCTAGTTTATTTGAAATAATTTGTAAATTTGTTGAGACGGGTAACCTGATGTTGCCAAGGTCAGCCGGGCTAATAAAGTGGATTGGATTGGGCTGTGGTGCAGCCCCTTGTTGTAGCCCCTTTTTGTGTCTGATCTGTGTTGTATTGAATGTCAGGAAGACATTAAAATGTTGAGTTTGTACCATTGATATGGTTATTTGTGAATATTAATATTTGAAATTGGCAATTTTGAGTATAACCATTGTTTTGAATTGGAATAAAGGTTTATTATTGTTGTTCCTTTGACACAGTGGTTTGCGTTGGATTTCCTTGTTATTTATTGATTGAACTTTGTTATTTGATAATTTAATTGTATTGTTTGTGCAATGGCACACAAAGCGGTGAGAGAGGCAATCAGTGGATTGACCACACAGCTACGGTGGTTCGCTTCAGCTGCAGCAACCGCTGAGCGCCCGGATCTTGAAGCGGTCACTCTGGCTCGGTTCGAGCAGTTGAACGTGAGACTCGGCAACGTTGATGCTCTCCTTACCTGCTTCAACGAGTACATTTGTGATGTGGCTCTGGAAGTGCTGGATCAGGCAGCACGTGACAAGGTCCTTGCTGACTACGACCAGATCTTGGACCTGGGGGATGTCATTGGTCAACGTGCTCGGGAAATATTGGGGAGCCGGACACCTGTCCAGGTCAAACCGGAGACCTCGGTTGTTTCAGGTCCCGGACTATTGAGTAGACTGCCTAATTTGGAACTGCCACATTTTGACGGTCGTCTGGACCACTGGTTAAGTTTCCAAAACCTGTTTGAAAGTTTGGTTGATGCACGCTCGGACCTCAGACCCGCCCAAAAGTTGGCCTATTTGTTGTCTGTCCTGGAAGGTGAGGCCCGAGCCTTGGTACAGCATCTGTCGTTGACTGACTCAGCCTACCCTACCGCTGTGGAGCTACTCACCCGGCGGTACCAAAATAAACGTTGTTTGGCTGACGTTCATATTGCATTGATTTTGGGGTTACCGGTCATTACTAGTTTGTCAGCATTGCGTACTGACCTGTTGAACCCGTTGGTGGCAGCGACCAACGCTTTAAAGCAATTGGACTTGCCGGTGGACCAATGGTCTTACCTTTTGGTGCACGTTGTGCTGCAACGGCTTCCTGCCGATTTGAGGGCTCGTTTCGAGCAAAAATATGGTGGGGATAGTGTCACACATCTCCCCCCATTTGATGACCTCGTCCAATTTTTGGAGGATGAGTGTCGGTTTGTGGACAACTCTGGCGTTGCCACTGAGTCATGCCAGCCGTCTTCCCGGCCACGAGACCAGGGACGGATTAGGGCTCGCGGGCCTGTTGATGGTCGCCCCGCCGCTCGTTTTGCTGGCACCCAGAGTCGTCCTGGTTGTGAGTTTTGTAGGGACACGGGGCATGGCATGGCAACTTGCGCGGCCTTTTTGAAGTTGCACGTGAGTGCTCGCCGCCGAATTGCCAATGCACGCCGCCTGTGCTTCTCTTGTTTGGGGGCTCACTTCCATCGGGACTGCCCCAACCCCCGCCCTTGTAGAATTTGTGGGGGGTCCCATTTGGACATATTGTGCGCTAACGCGAACCACGCTGGCAGCCCAGCCTCTGATGAAGGTTCGCGTACGGGGGGGTACCATGGAGTTGGTCACCGGGCTTCTGCCTCGCCGGTTCAGAACCGGGGAGAGGCCCGCAATTTTGAGCGCCGCACTCCACCCCCCGCGCAAGTTGATCGGGAGCCGCGCGACCGCCATTTGGTCTCCCCGCGTAAAGGCGATTACGCAGTTGTTGCTAGGCAGCGCTGGCCAGACCAGCACCGCCTTCCCTCCCCTCCTTTGGCGGAACGTCCCCGGTTGGAGTCACGCCCCTCGCCATTCAGGCATCCGGTGGGATATGCCCTTCCAGCGATGGCGCGTGGCTCGGGACACCGCGCGTACGAGGAATTTGAATTGCATCCTCGTCGGGAAAGACTTGGGTCTGGGTGCGGCGATCGGTCGCCGCCCAGGCATTGTTAGGACATTGGCGCCTGCCCCGCTAAGGTACCCCTCAGATCGACACGGTTTGTTGCCAAGGCATCGGTCAGGTCTGGGGGCCCACGGGGGACTCTGTTGTGGTCCGTGTCATTTTGGACATGGGAGCCCAGGGTTGCCTTTTGTCTATTGTTTTGTTGTTTGTTTGTACTGTTTTGGGCAAAATTGTTTTCTCGAGCGCCTTTGGACTGCGGGACTTGGCTGGGACGAGCCAATTCGGGACACCCGGTTGGAAGATTGGCTCCAATTTGTATCCGCACTCCCTGCAGTCAACGAGGTCGTGTTACCCCGCGCTATCCTCCCCCCTGGGAGCTGCACTGCTACCATTGTTTGTGATGCGTCTTCGCACGGATATGCAGCTGTTGTTTGTCTGCGCACCGTCTGCGCAACAGGCCAGGTGAATTTGTCACTGGTCTTAACCAAGAGCAAGGTGGCCCCCCCCCTCCGGACGGCACTGACCATCCCTAAGTTGAATTGTCAGGGGCGGCGCGTCTTGTGCGTCTATTGAACCACGTTGCTCACACTTTGGGTGGAACTGTGGACATTCGGGCTTCTTACGCCTGGACGGACAGTCAAATTGTTTTGTGTTGGTTTAAGACGTCCGTCCACTCTTTGGAGGTCTTTGTTGCGTACCGAGTGTCCCAGATTCAAAATTTTGAAACGCCTTTGATTTGGAGGCACGTGCCTGGAGATTTGAACCCAGGCGCCGTGGCCTCACGTGGGTGCATGGCACCCCGCTTGTTTGCTTACCCCCTATGGTGGGGACCAGACTGGCTGACTCATCCCGAGGATGATTGGCCTCGATCGCCAGTCTTGATGTCGGGTCCTTCGCCCGGGCTCAAGGTGCTCGCTGTTGGAACAAAGGACCCTGAGTTTGTTGAGTCGATTTGGCTCCCTCGACAAATTGTTGAATTGTTTTTCTGTTGTTGAATTGTTGGTGACTGATCGTCACATTAAGAACTCGCATGCCGGTTGCAATGCGCTGTTGGCCATTCTGCAGCGAGAGTTTTGGATATTGTCGGGAGCCGTTGGTAAGTTGAACCCCTTTTGGACGATACGGGCCTTTTGTTGTTTGTTGTTGACGGTTGAGGCACTCTAGCCTTCCTTATGGGGCCCGTCACCCCCTTTTGTTGCCTAAGGAGGGCCATTTGGTTGTTATTGTTGTTTGGTTGTTATTGTTGTTTGGTTGTTTTTGTTATTTGTTGTTGTTTGACCCGCCAGCCTGCCAGCCAGCCAGCCGCCAGCCGGAGGCGCATTTTCAATTTGGTGGCTGGCACCGACGGGGTTCCTCGTTTTGCAGAGGTTTTGGTGGACGGATCGGTCGTGAATAGAGCGGTCGCTACCTTGTCAAGATTGCCAATTGATTAGCGGACGGGAAGGCCCGTCCGGGGGGGGGTAGATGTTTCGTCCCGTGACAACAGACGGACCTACCAACCGACCGTACGACCGTTTGACTTGCTTACTCTGTGCGCCTACGCATCACCATGTGTAACGGAGTGACATCTGTCACTTGTCATTTGATTTTGACACTTGGTTTTGGTCTTTGAAAAATGAATAGTCGTTGTAATTTGCCTTGCGACCCTTGTTGTTATTAATCTTCTTGAATCGTTCGTTTTGTGCACGGAATAAAGAAAACTAGAGGAAGTGCCCCTCACACATCGCGCGCGTGTCAAAATTAAGCGCAGATGCGCAACATTTAGCTTATTCGCCGTCAGATACTTGTCGCGATTGCATGTCTCAGAAATACGTGAAATATTACAAATTATGCCTTGTTGTGCGGTTTTGACCTGCAAAAACGAAAGCTGAGAAATAAAATGTATCTTGTAGAGGTGTATCGTATCATTGGTAACTGCTAAACTTTGTTAATTTTTAATATAATTGATTTTAATTACAATACCACATGTTATGACTTCAGTGCAAACTATAAACAACCTTATATTCATTGTAACAAAGTCTAAATGCATTTGGTCGTTATCTGGACAATCACAAACTAAATTCCAGTAACTTCGACGCTACTCGATTAGGGATGTGACACATCCGTAAAGTAGGTCGGTATCGATAGTTTTGTCTGATTTTAATAAGGAATCAATAGCTCACATAGCTGGTTAAATAATAAGACAGTTGATAACATAAGTGTGATATTTGCGTTAGTGCTTTAGTAACAGAAAACAAATCAATAGGTAATTACATAGATTTATTACAGGTAAGGCTAGAGGGGGTTATTATGCCCATCAGAATCTGTGATTAAGTTATGTCAGACATCCGAAATATTTTTATAAGACGGTCATATATTTAATATAGATTATATCATGGCTCAAATAATGCACCAGTTCATTGGGTCATCAATATTCCAAAACATAAGCTATAACCAATTAGGGGATTTTCCTACGTCTAATCATATTACTGTCTTAATGAAAGCTATCACGGCAAAATATATTAATATTCGACTATCAAAATGGCAAATATTAAATAAATAAGTGTTATTTCAAGGTCAGTAAATATTTTTAGCACCATCTGTTATCGTTTCATTTATCGTTAGCTTCTGTCAGCAGCTTCGCCCGCCCGCGTACTTAATTGTATGAAAATAATATTACCCCCCTACATACAAACATACAAATATCTCTTTAACATTGATATTTTAACGATAATCAACCTTTTTCGTTATTAAGCATTTGTATAATGTTAACAAATTAGTACAGACGCCAACACATCAAGCTACTACAATCTGTCAGATTTCTTTGATAGATTTTCGACTTTATTTATAGAGCATTAGGTTCAAGGTTCATTGGGAAAAATTGACAGTTTCGGGTAGCTTGACCTGGTGGCGTCTGTACATTGCTCACCCGAATAAATTACGTAACATCAATATTAATATATCGATATATGTCTACATCTCTAACTTTTTTTTTGTACTCATCACAAGAGATTACAAGTGCATATGAATATGACATCTATTTCAAAGGAGCTAGCGTTCTGAATAGAATGAATTGGTTACAGCGCCATCTAGCGTTGAGTTGCTGAACTCGTTGTAAACTTGTCTATTTAAAGTTTTTAGACGAAAAACGTCTTTATTGTTTGTGTCATGTCAAATAATAACAATTTTCATTAGTTGCAATAAGACACAATTTTTGAAAGCAATAAGAAGATGATTTGTAAAAGTTGCGTTGGTAATTTGTAGCCAATCATATCACTGTTTTTTATGTGTGTAATGGAGAATTTGATATGCAAATGTGTGAGTTTGGCGACACTGGTTCCCGTGCTTAGCCAGTGTAGGGGCACTTCTCTGTATTCTTTGTTCTGTGGTTTTGTGGACAATTTGTCGTGATCCAATTGTTTTGTGTGTAAACAACCCCTTTTGACTAAATAAAACGGGTGTATCTTGGAATTTGATTGAAATAGTTTGAGGTGATAGTGATTCATTGTAAACCGCATGCTGAGAAAATCTCTAGCGTATTGTAGCGGCCTGGTATCCTGGAATACTTACAGCGTCACTACACAATACAATATACACTCATTTACATACATAAATCCAGGTAGGCTCCAGAACCAGTTTTCCTCAACCAGGTGAGTGATTGAATATTTGTACTGATCAGCTCCGCGCACGGCGGACAGTTCGCGTCACTCTTGCCCAAGGCCCACTATCACGCTTCCTATGGCCAGGGCCTTGGCCTGGCGTCGAACACGCATGGCTTGAGAATCTCATTCGTAGCTGCCGCTTTAATATTGGGTTCATTGATGCCACGTATAACAATGGCACTAATAAGATCGTCGCTAAAGCCTTTGACTATAATTATGAAACGTAAAAAAAGATCGACGTACATACTCCACATCCGTAGCAAAACTATCTGAATTTGTACTCATTACCTCATAAAGAATTGTCTTGAATGAGTATTTACAATCTCAATAAAAATTATCCCAAGAACGGTCAATCGTAATCTAATCATCCAACCAAGACTTCGCATAGCCCTTAAGACAATGACCGATCAGTGACAAACATTCAGCATCATTCCACTTATTTAGAATTTACGTTCTATATACCTCATCAACATCGTGTATTTTAGTGTCAAAATAAGAATCACGTATACCAGTAATTTAAATAATTAATAACCTTCACAATTTTTCCGTTGAATCGTTATTTGTAGACGGTACTTCAAGATTACAAGATATAGCTACTGACGAACTATCTTTTAACGCATACCGATACACGATTGGTTGTAAAGAGTTACGTAATCATGAATTACTCCTAGGTCCCGGAATGCATGTCAAACGAGTCCTAGAACGCGAACGACAACTGTGCGATACACTATGCGAACGATTTCGTATTCCCATTATTGCAAAACTCAACACGAAAATGGACAGCAATTAACAGAACATTCAACAAATTAACCAGAAATCAATAATCCGTTAACGCTCTTGAGAATCAGAAGTATTAGAAATATAGTTTGTCCATACAAAAAATAAATAAATGCTGTATTTCTTCGAAAATATTAAGTATAGTGAAAAATGCAAATAAATAAAAGTGTCTTGTATTTAATAGTAGAACTCAAATATGTAAGCGTTTTTTAAATAATAGGTCGTTGATTTTTATTAATCCCTATGTCCATTGCGGCCCGAATTCAGCCTACCGTGCGACGTCGCGGGCAGAAGCTAGTCATAGTACATAATTGTGAAATGAAAATGTAAAGGGGTGGGCTCCTGGTGTCCTGAAACACAGGCCACGAGCCTAACTTAGGCACCAGTCTCCCACAATATATACTTACTTGGATTATGTATAATTGTCGAATCCGACCAATGTGAATTATGTATATTGTGGTGAGAAATAAAGTTGATTGATTGATTGAGTCGATGGAAGAGCGCGGCGGTTACGCGCGTCAAATTCCCGCGATATCACGCATTTTGTGAAGAGCGTTTATTTTTAGCTTTCAATGGATTAAATAAATATAATAAATAAAATTATGTATACAATAAACAGACTGAGCACAGCAATAAGTTCTGTTCACGTTTGAACTTGTTAGTCGTGAAATCTTGCTAGGTCTCTCATATTGCAAGACGTATGGAGCAATCTATACGTATCTCGCGAGATTATCATCTGTTAAAAAATTGTGAACTGTAAAATGTGTTTACAATCTAACGCATTATTTTTCGATAGATTGTATGATGATCTGTCTATAGCAAAGTGACAAATTGTGAACCGGTTTCAGATTTGCAGGCAACAGATCGCATCATGCACTAATAGCCAATTAACTGCCATCAGCTTGGAAGAAGCGCTCACCCGGCTCGCGCGAGGTTGATCACAGTTCTCAGTTTCATCATATCTTTAAACTAACTTACATTTATTAGAAATTGAGCTTCTGGCTAGAGCCGCCACCCAACCAAAGAAGAAGAAACAATTTGTGCCATTTGTAGTTTATATGGTGTGTCAACTGATAGCGCGTTCACGACCGTTCCGTATCGATGACAAAAATGACGGTTCTCAACTGTCATAATCGTGATCGGAACGCAAATTATTAACGGGAGTGCTACGAGTGGCTACGAGCGATTATGTTCGAATTCGGAAAGCAGCCATAGACGTCTACAGAAGTGACAGGTAGTCAGGTACAGATTACACCTCCCAAGCGAGACTGAAGACTCCAATCACAGAGTACTTATTATAACTCCAATGTGATTACTAACCCTGTATTTATCTATTGTGTGGCTGTGGTATATAAACAGTAGTAGTAATAGCTTTCGTCGTATACATTCTAACTCACTTATTCGATGTTAGATAAACAGATGTTGAGCAGTGTCAAAGTACAAGAGATTGTCTATCAAGATTGTAAAGTAAGTTTATTGATTAAAATTGTTTGTTGAACTTTGGCTATCTTATGGTAAAAAAAAATAAAACTATAAGGAAGTGCATTGCATGGTAGTGGATTTCAAATAAGATTATTGAAGTAGATATTTAAAATATCTGTTAATTAATTTTAATACTTACGTTAATTTTGGTATTATTTTGTTTACTTTTAGTTTTATTAAATTCTCACCACCAACACCGGTTTTTATTCATAATTTAGTTAATAACGTCATCATGTTGATAAATGGATTACTTTTCAGGAAAATAATAAAATGTTACGTGGGATTAATAAAGTTGTAAGTACAGTTTACTTATTTTAGTTTTTGCTAGTGACAGCGGCTCGTGCATAATGTTTTAAAATTATTCATAATGACATTCACTTTACTTTGGTTGATAGTGTTGAATTAAGTTATGACCTTTAACATTACCATGGATAACCAATCTTAAAATCAAGTTAAAAAGTTAATTTGGTTCTAAACTTCTGGTGGCAGCTATAGTCACCTCCATGATAGAGGATTATTCCTACCAAGCATTAGGGTTCCCCGATACTGTCAATTATGAGTCAAAGGGCATGACTCCTTGTGGACCATAGTAGTGGCGTAATCTTCAAGAATATGAAGACAGTTAAGAAAGAAATAAACAAAATAGAAGTTTATAAATCGAGGATCACTCTCCACCCTAACGCACTTGCAAAATGAACCAACTATGCCATAAGGGATTAATCAAAAAACTACAGGACCTATTACTGTAGACTGTGAGAAAGTGACCTTGCCTAACACAAACCCAGTTACTGGGTAATACAATACCTCTTGGAAACACTGGTTGTCAGACATCTAGTAACACTTCGGTTTAAAATTAATGTCACATTAAATTAAACTACAGGTCGACCAGTAGTCGAAGTTCAACCATAATTAATTTAAATCATAATGTGTTTCTAATACATTACTAATCCACACTAATGTTATAAATGCAAAAGTAACTCTGTCTGTCTGTCTCGCTTTCCTGCTAAAACTACTGAACTGATTTAAATGAAATTTGGTACACAGATAGTTTAGAGCCTGAGAAAGCACATAGGCTATTTTAATCCCGGTAGTATGTTCCCGCGGGATAATTTCCGACCTGCACGCGGGCGAAGCCGCTGGCAAAAGCTAGTTAGAAATATTAGCATTATGCACTCTTTCTCCATATAAATTTTAATTGTGTCTTCATATTCTTCCGGCAGTGTAATTTTCGTAAGAAGAGTTACAAAGGTTTTGCGGCACATATTAATTATGTAGATCCATATCTACTCTTTCTCTCTCTGGCTTCTCCATAGGAATGCAGAAAGCTTATTTTTCTAAAAAATTATGTATTTCAATGAATTATGGTCTAGTTTCGACCACTGGGCCAACAATAGTTTAATTTAATGTGACGTCATATAGCCCATAACCAGTACCGCATTTGTGAATTTATGACTTGTCATTTAGATGATATGAGGGAACAGATGAATATACATACATACAAGTCATAATCATAACCCTTCTTTTTGCTTCGCCGTAGTCAGGTAAAAATATCGATACTCGTAGAAAGAAGCATGTTACCTGGCCCATTACAATACAATTTGTATAAAATGTGGCCTTAGATGACGAGGTTGGAGTGTTCCGACCCCATTGACCCAAACTTGTCATTATCGGGGTGAACATCGGTATCACACAAACAATACTACAGCACAAAATATGTGATGTTCCGCTCACAAAGGTACCAGTAGGGAGGTATTGAGTTAAGGCCGGATGTAGAATCTAGAAGAGTCCCTTTATTATGCTGATTACAAAAAAGAAATTGTTTTCCTAATACTTTTTTTTGTAACAGTCATCCAAAGTTGAAATTCTGAAAAAACTATTTCGAGAAAATGGTGTTTGAAAGTTAAGGTTACAAAAAAACAATGTTCTACTCTCGGCAATTCCTAGCTAACGCCCAACACATTATTTATGCATCAATGTATCACTAACAAAACCGATTCTGTACTGCCAATATACAAATAGTATAAAATTCATAAACTCATAATAAAAAACATAATAATTATGAAAATATCGACATTTTATTAGACCTACCGACATCTGGTACCCTTTTACTAAACATTTCCTTTTAAAAAAAATGTGCTTAGAAATGTTGTCTGTAGATGTTAATGGTATCTAATTGTAGTAAATTTGCTGTTGAACAATAATCAGTAAAAATCACAAAATGCCATATTTTCACCCGATTTTACAAAAACGAAAATAACTTGGAAACTGTATGTAGGTACCTACCTATTTCATATTTTTGACAGATGTCAGATGGTCTCGCTTAGGGTCGGTTCACATCTGACGGAAGATGCGTCGCGTATCATCGGTCGCGTAACGCCAGAACAGACAATTATATGAGAAAACATTCAACCTTTCACACTTAACCGAAGATGCGTTAGTGCGTCGAGCGTACAGCGTCTGTTCCGTTTCCGTCAACGCATTGTCGGCCGACGTAAAGAGCGGCAACGTTGCGCCACGTGTATTTTGACTGATGCATTCAGACTAGGCGTAATATCAGCAGAGATCGTTTGTGTACAGACCGTTCGAAGTTTTTTTGCATTGAAAATGTTTGATACAGAACGATTTATCACGGAAGTACAAGTTACGCCCGACGCATCTTCCGTCAGATATGAAAACACACTAGTAAACCGAATAGACGCAACCGATGATACGCTCGACGCATCTTCCATCAGATGTGAACCGACCCTTACTTTCGTGCCTGACTAGTAGCCTTACCTTAGTACCTTAGTGCCAAACAGCCTTATAAAAAATCTAATTATTATGGCGTAATCTCCTGCACTAGTGCGAGAATCCAAAGTAAAAGCACGTGTGTGCAATACACCGCATTTTGAACCTAAAAGCTAGTCTTTAGGGGCCGCAGCAAGTGCAGTGTCGAAAATTGATGTATTTTTATTTACAGCTTTCAACTTTTTATCCATGAATTCAAAAGATCGTAGTTAAAAATGGACATCTTATCTTAAAATTTCAGTTTGGACACAAGGGGTATTTCTTAGAACCCTATGTCACTTCCATGCACTTATCCTGCAATTATACCACTGCAAGTCCGCAAAAAAATGCCCAGCAGTTGCCAAGATTACCGGTACCAAAACTAAACGATACTTTGACGAAGTACCTTGTGACTGTCAGACCAATTCTAAATGATGAAGAGTTTGCGAGGACTACAGCCGTCGTGAAAGACTTCGAGAGAGGATCAGGACAACAACTACAAGTACGAAATGTGTTACTATAATATTATTTGTATTGCACGGGACTCGGCTCTTAGTCAGCAAAAGTGTTTCTTTACTAATAATAATGTAGGTACGATGTCATAATGATCGCAACGCTGGTGGTACCTACATAAAATAATTACGAAACCGCTAACGGCTAATGCGACCATCAAAGGGGATTCAACATATTTCTACGGAAGCTGGCATTGTCACTCGAAGCCACGCAGCGCACGATGAAACTGATGCGATAGGTGGGGAAGCCCATGTTATCCCACTAAAGAGCAAAGGCCTCCTTTTCTTCTGTCTACTTTCCCCGGTCTACTGCGATTGCGGACCAATCCATTAAGAAGGAATTCCTGCCATGTTTTTTCGGCGTGCCGAATAGTTGTTGCCTTCTATTTGGTATCTACTGAGTAGTCGTTTTTGCCCATTGCTCCTCCGAAATACGACGGATGGGGCTAGCCCAGTTCTTAACTTTTGTTCAACAGCTCTGCGGCCGGTTTTCGCTATTACTGATGGAACGAAGTATAGGATTCTTAATGCGGTATTTGAGTTTGAGACCTAGTTTACTTTGTTCCCTACAAAGTTCGTTGGAAGACTCGCAAGTGCGGACCTTTGGCGATTTGTGAGAGATCATGCTCTTCATGGAGAAAATGCACTAGTCCTTGATCCATTGAAGTCAGCTAGGAAATGCCGGCTCCATTTAGTAATGATCTTAAAAGTATCTTTAAAGATCTACTAACAGAAATAAGCATCATTTCATTGTTGTTCTCATGTGACGAACCTTTTTTTTTTCTGTATGGGAAATCATCATGACTTCTCCCGCTCTGGGCGGAGCGGGAGGGCGTGTCAGAATTTACTGACTAAAACCCACCCGTGTTCCATCAGTTGCCCATGTGCCAGGGTCACGGTATCTCTTTCGAACAATCACGCGACCCCGGCAGGCATCGGTCCTAGTAGACCCCTACACTGCTGCTGACATCTCTTTGAGGCGCGCGTGGAACACTACGCGCCGTCGACCCGAGCTTGGTCCTTACCGGGCGGCGAGCTACCCATTGCTCGCCGCCCGCAAGCTCGCGTCTACGGTGGCCGGGAGTCCGCAATCGACTCCCGACGCCCGGGCCGTCTCCTCCTGCGACGGCTAGGGACGTGAGGGTGCAGAGACTGCCACTACCTCACGCGCCCCGCCTCCTCCTTCGCGAGCATTACTGCTTCGCAGAAGGAGGTGACGGCTTCCCATGCACTCTCGCTCCGTACCATGGCTCGCACCAGGGCCGGACGCGAGAGGTCGCCGCTGCCGATCGCCTTCACGAGGACACCGTAAGGCGGTGCTCCGCCCAGGCAGGGCACACCTCCACCGTATGCTCCACCGTGTCCTCCAGACGATCCTCACGATGGAAACAGACGAGAACAGGAACCCACCGAAGCACCCATGCCCGGTGAGAACCTGCGTCAGGCGGAAGGTGAGGACGCCGTGGCGCCTCTCTATCCACTCCTCAAAGAGGGGACTTACCGCCGCAATTGTCGCGTGCCCTGCGCTGGGTTGCGACAATCGTACCCGCCATTTCGCCATGAGATCACACTGGAGCTCTGTCCGCCGTGCCGCGATTTGTCGCGGCAGCGGAGTTTCGCCCCGGCGTTTCACCTCCTCGCGCCACTCCCACATGTGCGCGAGGACCTTTGCCTCCAGATCCCATGGCGTCACTCCGGCAAGGCGGCTCGCTGCCTCGCACGAGATCGTGCGTTATCCTCGGATTAGCCGGATGGCCATGACCCTCTGGGCTGCACTCAACCGGCGCGCTGGGCGCAGCCTCAATGAGGGTGCCCACACCGGTGCCCCGTAGAGGGCCATGGACCGCACGACCCCCGTGTGGAGCATCCGGCAGGAGGCGTTTGGACCCCCCAGATTGGGCAGGAGCCGCTTTAAGTCAGCCCCAGCCCGCTCCAGTCTGGGAGCCAAACGTCGGAAGTGCTCGACGAAGTTCCACCGGTTGTCGAGGACAAGTCCCAAGTACTTCATCGTCGACTCGACGCCGATGTGAACCCCTCCTACCGTGAGTTGGGAACCCGCAGGTGGCTCGTTCCGAGGACCATGAAAACCCATGACCTCGGACTTGTGCAAGGCCACCTCGAGTCCCAATTGCCGGATCCTATCGACGATTGTCGCAACCCCGCGTGTCATTAAGTCGGCCGCCGCCTCGTACGACCTCCCCTGCGCCAGGACCAGCGTGTCGTCAGCGTAGCAAACTACGCTGACGCCGCTAGGGAGGTCGGCGCGCAGCACCCATTCGTAACCGATGTCCCACAGATGCGGCCCCAGGACCGATCCCTGTGGGACACCGCACGACATCTCTCGCCGGTTCCACTCCCCCTCGTGACCAGGGTAGATTACGGCCCTATCCGTCTGATAGGCTGACGACCCTTACCTTCAAATATCTCGGCAATATGACAGGGCAAATATTACGAGACAGTTTTAGTTTGTTTTACTATTTTCTGCTTATCTTCTACCTATCTGTACCAGTTTCATCGTCCGCCAAACCTTAAAAAAGAAATGAAAATTGGCCAATAAGGTCATAATAAGTTTCTATAGTAATAATGATTATGTGGACTCGATGGACTGTAAACGTTAGTCGGACATTCGAAATGCCAAATTACTGTATCCAGGGTCATCAGGCGAAGTTTGGTATCTATGCGGCTTAGCCATATGGTTAGCCTTAGGCCTTAAGGTGGACACACATTTATCCGTGCCGAATGAGCCGAAGTTTCTGAAGGCCTCACAAAATAGCATCAGCCTAATTTGGCTCGAGCAAGCTCGACCAGTAGCCAGTCCTGCCTCGAGTGCAATGACTTTGCACGCTTGCATCATAATATACTATTTTTCCAGATTTTATTAGAAAAGAGGGCACAGGAACATCTGAACTGGCTTGAGGATTGGTGGTTAAATACAGCATATTTAGAATACCGTGATCCAGTTGTTGTATATTCCAGCCCTGGCCTGGTTTTCCCCTTCAGAAAGTTTCAAAGCCAAAACGATCAATTAAAGTATGCTGCTAAGACTTTACTGGCTGCAATGGATTACAAAAGCTTAATAGATAAGTAAGTTTATATTATATTAATACTTTTCTTCGTTTCTACAATTAATTATATGTCTTGCTAACCTAAGCAATTAAAACCCTGGGGTGTAATCGTTTAATATTTGATACAGTAATATATAATAACAAAAAATACAGCTGCATCAACCGACGAATACCATTAGATCACATCTGTCCATCCTAAAATAGAGTTCAATTTTATCGGACGCTGGCTCGCCGCATCGCCTTTATTTAACAAACAAGAGCCTCTATGATTTTGTTTTTGACTAAGTAATTGAAAACTATTTGGGTAGAGATTTATGAGATTACAGCCAGCCACGCTGAATTTCATGGCGTGGATGGTCAGCCTAACGGACATTCAAAAACATCAACAACAAGTTTTATTTACTAATGAAAAAAGAACCATTCAAATTGAGAACCTCCTTCTTTCGATACCGATGCAAGACTGACTATGGACTTTAGAACACCCCCCCACACCCTCACCGCAAGAATAATAATGGAAAACAGCATATCGAGTTCTGCTAAGAACCATTACTAGGTACATACCTACATTGCGTCGCGATTCGAGTAGTGGAACATCATGAGAGCCAGTTGAATTGTGGCAATCGAAGCAAAATGACGTCGAATTTGATTTAGTAAATACATATATATGTTGCAGTCAAAACTTTTAACCAGTCAAAATTACTATTGACTAGCAAAATCAGTCAAAAGTAGTTTTGTCTGAACAGGTTGGTCAAAAGTGGTTTTGACTGATAATGATGGGTCATTAGTACTTTTGACTGCAAATTTGCGGTTAAAAGTACTTCTGACTGACGCTCTTCGTCAAAAGTAGTTTTAACTGCAATGAAGCGTCAGTCAAAACTCTTAAAAAGTCGGAACCCCGGTCAACGGAGCCCCGCTTCCGGTTCCTTCGTGGTTATTTTTTTATTTTTTTTAAACCACTCAGAAATAGGAGCCCCGCTAAGCGGGGCTCCGTTGACCAGGGTTCCGACTTTTTAAGAGTTTTGACTGATTCAACCAGTCAAAACCACTTTTGACGGAATCACTTAGTCAAAAGTACTTTTAACTAGCTCCATTGGGCAAAAGTACTTTTAACTGTTATTTTAGTCAAAAGTATTATTGACTAAAGCATACGGTCAAAAGTACTTTTCACTGATTTTGCTAGTCAATAGTACTTTTGACTGGTTAAGAGTTTTGACTGCAACATATATACGCGGTTAGTTAATTGGCTTCCGAGCACATCGGCGAAGTCACGCAAGAAAGATATAGAATCATAACCAATCTGTACGTTAGACCAGGCAGGCAGTTTCGCTTCTGTATCGCTTGTCGTCCAACGGATAAAGTCATTGCGGAACTACTTGCTTACTGTGGTTTCGCTGCAATGGTTTCGCGGCGGAGATGTACCTAATGCACGCCTTATCGTTTATTGAAGGGGTTCCTACAATAAGATATGAAAGGACGATGACTATTATAAAACGAACAAATGTTATAAATTTTTTGGGTGGGAAATCATCAAATGACTTCTCCCGCTCTGGGTTGAGCGGAAGGGCGTGTCAGACTTTTACTGACTAAAACCCACCCGTGTTCCTTCAGTTGCCCATATGCCAGGGCCAAGGTAACTCTTTCGACAAATCCGCGACCCTGGCAGGCATCGGTTCTAGCGGACTCCTTCAATTTTGCTGACAACTCTTTGAGGCGCGCGTGGAACACAACGCGACGTCGACCCGGGCCTGACCCTTACCGGACGGCGAGCTACCCAAAATAAGTGATCAACATTATACCACGATTTCTTTTTTTTTTTAGCGAAAAAATCCCGGTTGAAATGATGGGTAAGAATCCACTGGATATGGT
This sequence comes from Aporophyla lueneburgensis, assembly GCA_932294355.1. Taxonomy (NCBI): domain Eukaryota; kingdom Metazoa; phylum Arthropoda; class Insecta; order Lepidoptera; family Noctuidae; genus Aporophyla; species Aporophyla lueneburgensis. The sequence goes on from OW028747.1 coordinate 16,830,211, forward strand.
ACAGTATAAAAAAGTATTTGGAACATGCAGAATACCACACGAGAAACGAGACAAGTTGTCATTTAATAATAGTAAGCACGTCACCGTCATCCATAACAACCATGTAAGTTTTTTTTTTCAATCCTTGGTAATAATTGAAAATCTGTTTGAAATCTTCACTAAGTGCATCGCCACTTAAATTGATAAGATTCGTTTCTTGATTATGTTACCCTGTAAGTAACATATTATGGGCGACAAATGAAATAAAAGCATTTATGAATGATTAGCTTTTGCCAGCGGTTTCGCTCGCGTTGAGGTCGAGAATTATCCCGCGGTAACGTACATACTACCAGGATAAAAACCTCTGTGTTAATACCGGATATAAACTATCGGTGTGCCAAATTTCACCCAAATCCGTTCAGTCGTTTTTCAGTGAAAGAGTAACAAACATCCATACATCCTCAAAAACTTTCACACCCTACTAATATTATCAATTCTTCCTTCCTTCTTTATTCTTTCTTCTATTATAATATTATGTTTCTGTTTGAATAAAAGGCACCAAATCAACAATCACTATCAACCCATTTATGGATTACTCATTTCTTGTCAAATAAAATGGACAACGGCAACATCATTATCGTGATTGCACAGTCTCTAATAAAGAGCCTCCGTATTTTTAAATCTTGAACAAAATAACATGGACTTGAAACACATTGTATTGGCAGAAAATACTTCCGTCATCCGTGATAGTTGTTAACCTTTGTGTACCAAGCGATGTTGGCCTTGTCGAAAAGTTCACTGGCATTTGATATTAAACAACAGTGTTAATTAAACAGATAAAATTCATTAGTTTTAAGTAATTTATCTTCATATCGATTATCTGATCATGCATTTGTTAGTATCACCAACAGTGTAGGTACTTATACATTTGTTTTTTTTTCTGTTGTTAGATATTTCATGTTGACCTTTGGGGCGAAGACAACGTATTGTTGAATGAAGATCAAATTGTTCAACAATTGAAAAAAGTTATTGATCTTTCTAACTCCCCGAATAATGAGGGCATTGGAATTCTTACTTCTGAAAATCGTGACTCTTGGGCAAAAGCTTATGAACTCCTCGCTAAAGGTACGCAAATATACGTAGTAGTATTTTTGTTTTGTTGTATGTAGGTATAGGTAGTAATGTGTTTTGTAACTGGGACAGTATGGAGAAATTCTAATATTATAAGGGAAAGGATAAACGGGGAATTATCTCAAGAACGAGTATATTTTTCATGAAAAAGTATGGACAAAGAAAAATGCTGCTTCATATAAAAGTGGAATACCTGTGCGGCCAAAATGTAAATTTTTTTCAATAATCGACGTAGGTTATTGAAAAAAATTTTAACTGTACTTGTACTTAAATTTCAATGTAAAGACGCCAGCACATCAAGGTACCCGAAACCTTCAAATTCTCCTAATCAACCTTGAACCTAATAATTTAGCGATAAAATTGAAAATCTATTAAAGAAATTTGACAGATTGTATTAGCTCGATGTGCTGGCGGCTGTACCTACCTACTGAATTTTAATAATGTTTTAAATATATTTTTTTTTCTTTCACAAAAGTACCTACTTTCAAAAGTTACATATAGATGCTTTGAACAATATTTATGTACACAAAAAGTGTTAGCATCTGGAGCCGAACTAGGAGGAACCTTTATTTCGGCTTACAGCGCCAACCCCCTCGAGTTACATTAAATTAGTTTTCTTAAAACATGAATCCATGGTATCAGGTTGCGGGATGTTCCAGCCTCCCTGTATATTTTAGATTTCCATAAAAATGTTTAAAATTTATAAAATGTTGTGATCTGCGCTTGAATCAAGAAATCAAGCTTTTTTAATTACAATGTATTTCTAGCAAATAAACGTTAAATTTAATTGTATCGAAAGTCGGCATAGAAATGGATTAATATCGAGGGTACGGGGCTACCCGGAATCGCCAGATTTTTCTGAGCCGTTTGATTCCGGTTTTTCCTGAACACATAATTAATGGCGCTTGAATCATTTAGCCAGTTTCTAAAAATAATAAAAGTGACTTGAGATCATTTTGTATCTGTTGAAATTTATTTCTGTTAATTTATTTCTGCTTAGAAAAAATGAAAAGTAGACTAAATTGTGCGGATTTTGTAAACGAAAACAACATCTTTTTCCAAAAATGTCCCTTGACAATTAATTGTAAATAGCCCGTGAACCCTCCTTACTTTTTTATTCATACAATAGCTACACTGTTTCACTAATGTGTATCGGTTTGTTAATAGTGTGATTTGTATTTTCTTTTCTGCCACCAACAATTAACTTTATTTTTAAGTTTTTAATTGTTGTATCTTTCTACCTGCTCCACACAAATTAGTATTTACCACTAGGTACTTGCTGTGTAAAAAACGGTGAAAGAAACTTTAACATCATCAGCTTATACTAAGCGGATAAATCAGAACTTGACCACATTTATATGGGACCACCCAGTCGAACAAAAAAGAATTTTCATCGTCAGTCCAGAATTGATAAAAATCAAAAGAACATGCATGAAAATACATACAGACGAACATAGAACCTCGTCCTTTTTAACCGACTTCAAAAAAAAGGAGGAGGTTATCAATTCGACTGTATTTTTTTTTTTATTTTTTTTTTTTTTTTATGTTTGTTACCGCATAACTTTTGACTGGGTGAACCGATTTTGATGATTTTTTTTTTATTTGAAAGCTGGTGCTTCCCGAATGGTCCCATTTTAATTTGGTTCCATTTGGACAATGGGGTCCATGTGAAAACCATATAAGTCTTAAATTTGCATTATGTATTTGCGCGACAAATGAACGAATAACGCGATTAGATTAGTGCGGAGTAGGTATCTACCACAACTAAAAAGTTAAAAAATAAAAACTTTTTACACAAAAAAACAACCGACTTCCTTAAAAAAAACACTACAAAGTCAAAAATAACTTTAATTTCGGAAGTCGTTGGCAAAAACCTTAAATACAGAGCCTAAGACACCGACTTTCGAAATTAAAGTTATTTTTGACTTTGTAGTGTTTTTTTTAAGGAAGTCGGTTGTTTTTTTGTGTAAAAAGTTTTTTTTGAAGTCTGTTAAAAAAATATATCTTTATTTCAGACAAAACAAACAGAGAATCTTTAGCAGACGTAGAGAGAAGTCTAGTTGTCCTTTGTTTGGATAAGCCTGTTGACTTGTGGAAGTGTAATGACTCAAACGCTCGTAGAAACCTAGCTGGAGCACAGACAATACATGGAGGTGGCTCGCGCAGTAACGGCGCCAACCGTTGGTTTGACAAAACAGTACAAGTAAGTACGAATTAAGTGTGGTAAAAAAAACATCTTTGTAACGAGGGAAATACATTTCATGAAAGGGATGCATGCTGCCCCAAACAGCAACTTCTAGCAATTTTAGAATAGATATAAGCCCAAGTTACATAAAAGGCTATCACTCAGGTAAGGCACGTAAGATCGGCAGAGTCGTAAACAAAAAGGTTTACATGTTGAGATTCCCAAACTGGGAGTGTAAACTGTCTCTCCTAAATACAGATTACTCAGTGATCTAGCTAGGAGAGTAGCGATTCACCCATGAATTCGTTGTACCATGTACCTTACTAATAATGCTTACTTTTTAAGTCCCTTATGTATTCAAAAACCTTTATGTACCTAAATAAATATATTATACTATATTATTTTACTCGAATTGCAAAGTTTAATTTCGAGAAGTTAAAAAAAAAACTCAGTGTTGCTGGAGACGAATCATCATAAACTTTAGCGTTTTCCTTGCAAACATAGTGGTGCCCATATTGTTTCAGCAACATGTTTGTGTTGTGGAAATAAATGTTGCTGGCCAAATGTAATGTTGCAGGTGCTCGGCCATATTTTAGTGCCGTATTAAAAAATAAAAAAAAGATCTCGCTAAATCAGAAGACGTGTTGCTAAAACCAATGTTGCAAGGTTGTTTTAAGTGTCCACGAGCGTATGGTTACTTGCAGCATTCTATTTTTTTTTATTGTTATTTCAGTTCATAGTTGGTGCTGATGGAGTAACGGGCCTGACTTATGAACACTCGCCAGCAGAAGGGCAGCCTATAGCTGTTTTAACGGATTTCATTATTAAATATATGTAAGTTCTTGAATGCAAATGATATATGCAATTGGCATAAATATTACCAACTTGTTAATATTTAAAATAACAGTGCAATGGTGGCCCTGTGGTATCGGCCCAGCTTTACGAGTTGTTCCTTCTTCCAACTTCTCCGAACACGTTTACTCTTGCGAATCTTCACTCAAACCGGCCAATAAAGAGGTGGGAGCTCTGCCGATTTATTCTGTTAAAATCTCACCGTGAGAACTAATGTGAAGTGACCTAAAAGTGAGCTGTCATTCCATCTGATGCTAGGGATTAACACTAATGACAGCTCACTTTAACCTCACTTCACCCAAGTTATCACGGTGAGATTTTTACAGAATAACACTATTCCTCGTCAGTGCTCACTTCAACCGTTCAATAAAGCCGGACTAGAGTTGAGGAACACGACTTTTGCCAAGAGTTACCACGACGTCATTGTAAGATATGGCGGTGGTGCATTATTATTAAGAGCCCAGTGTCCCACAGGATGGCAAAGGCCTATCTACTATATTTCCACTTTTATCAATGTAAGGTGACTAAGAATGAGTGCGTCCCAGAGGGTCATGGCCATCCGGCTAGTCCGGGGTTACCGCACGGTCTCCTGCACGGCGGCGATCCTCCTTGCCGGAGTGTCGCCATGGGATCTGGAGGCAAAAGTCCTTGCGCATATGTGGGAGTGACGTGAGGAGGCGAAATGCCGGGGCGAAACTCCGCTGCCGCGAGAAATCGCGGCACGGCGGACAGAGCCCCGGTGTGATCTCATGGCGACATGGCGGGTACGATTGTCGCAACTCAGTGCTGGGAACGCTACAATTGCGGCGTTAAGTCCCCTCTTTGAGGAGTGGATAGAGAGACGCCACGGCGTCCTCACCTTCCGGCGAACGCAGGTCCTCACCGGGCATGGGTGCTTCGGGGGGTTCCTGTTCAGGATAAAACGGGAGGAAACGCCCGGGCTATGTATGTATGTATGCTCCACGCAATGGAAATACCATTGCATGGAGCTTACGGTGGAGGTGTGCCCTGCCAGGCGGAGCACCGCCGTGTCCTCGTGGAGGCGATCGGCGGCGGCGACCTCTCGACCTCTCCTCGTGTCAGACTAAAAGTCTGACACGCCCTTCCGCTCCACCTTAGAGCGGAAGACGTGATTTGATGATTTCCCAACCACAAAAAAAGGTGACTAAGAACCAGATTTTGCCGAAGGAGGCCAACAAAACATAAGATGTTGCACTGTCTCATATAAGAGTACCATCGACGTTCACTTACGGATGGCATTATTGTAACCAAACATATCTACTAACGTACTCGCAGTATTAACCAAATTTTTATCAGTTTCGGCAAGTTCCTGACTCCTAAGATTCATTCATCGATATACTAGAAAATATACCGTTTGTAAAAATTTCACAATTTTTGCTGGAACTTGATTTTGATTACCTAGGCAGTCATCCATTGCCCCACTGGGTATGTCCTTTGTACTGCAGTTGAAACGTCCGTGATAACAATAGTGGCGATGACGTGATGTTACTATGTCCTATAAGTGTTCACTTCTCATTTTAAGTCCTAAATCTTATTTTTTGTGCGTGCGGAAATCGCATTTACAATGAAAACTGAGTTTTCAAGCAATTTCGTGATTTCTTTTTCTTCCCTTCGGGCACAGTTGAGGACGCCGCGTTACACGTTTGCGTTTCGTTTCCCTATATGTATAAATGCAACACACAATAATTAATTATGAACTAAGTAATATATTAAAAACTGTAAATAAAATACCGTTTTACAAAGCATATTAAAAAAGATTTACAAAACGAAACGTAGTAGTGTAAGAAGTTTCAATTTTATGAGAATTATTATAGTAACACGTGGTAAAGAAATTAAAAAGTCTTACTTAAATTATGAATCTTTATTTGTTGTTAAGTTGCGTCACCTTTTCCTTTTTCAGTGAACAAAATAAAGGTCCCGAAACGCTATCGTCAAGTCCTAAACAACCGACACAGCTGAAATTTAATGTGACCGCAGACGTTAGCAGCATGATTGAAAATGCCAAAAAGAATTTAGACGGGTGAGTTTTTTTTTCAGCCTCCGTTCTTTCGTGTCATCTTAACGTAAGCCTTTTATTTATTGTTGCCTGAATGTCGTTTCTTTGTAACAGGGGAATTTTCGGTAATTTTATTTCCTATCAAGCCGAGTTATTCAATACAGAATGCTAAGACATATAAATAAACAATTAACAATAAGAGGAAAGCTAATGCTCTTTTACTCGACACAAATGAGTATTATAAATTGTTTTCTGATTTCTATTGTTGTATTAAAAAAGGGTCGCCGAATCGTTTCTCTGTGTAATTTCTAATTTCTCTTTCTCTCTCTCATTCAATAATCCCAAACTTTAATAAGTTCAATTAAGTACCTACCTCTAGAATATGTAACTAAATGACTTTTATTTCTATGCTAATAAATTCGTACCTGACACTTTTGATTATTTCCTCAAAATACTCTATATTTTCGAAAATAATATATATCGATAGGTCAAAAATTAACAATGACCTCTCACCTAACTAGCTTGAACACTAAAATCAAATAAAACGTAACTTGACGATACATATGTCGTTTCATTTGCGTATTATGCTAAAGCCTAATCCATGGCTTCAATACCGTGTCAACTTATGTGGGTAATATTAGTACAGACGCGGCCAGTCGGCCACCCATCAGACAAACGCTATTTTCAAAAAATAAAAGTTGTAACTCGAATGTGAATTTTAATATATTTCAGCTTAGTTCGAAACCTAGAGTTGAACTGCTTCCAGTACGACAAGTATGGAAAGAACTTCATCAAGTCACAGAAGTTAAGTCCAGATAGCTATCTACAGATGGCTATGCAACTAGCATTCTACAGGTATGAAATGTCTTTACAAAATTTAAATCGAAATGTACCTAGGTACTATTTTCAATATTTTATTTATTGTAAAGTCATATTTACATGCACGTATCAGCATTTTTCCGTCTTCATAACTTACTGTTACTCAGAATTCGATGCGTTATTTGCTAGAGCCCGCCCTAGCAAATAACGCATCTATCTCTGTATAAGTTGGCTCGCAAGCATCCGCGTACATTCACATCGAAAGAACTATTTACCTACGTGCGCTTGTAGGGCTCCGCGCTATAGTGAAATTAGCACTATGGCGCGATAAAAAAGTTATATAGAGAAGGGGGGCAAAATAATAACTGCTGCACGGGTCAATCGAAGGTGAAGCTACTTATCCTAAGTAAAACGTAACAGTTCCTTTATTCATGCCACTCAATACATGTCCGTTTCGTACAATCGTTCGCAAAAGACAGTGGGGTAATTGTGTGACACGAACAGTAGGAATGTTAAGACGACTTAAGAGTTGTAGGTCGCGGGCTCGAACCCAAGCAGGCGCTTTACTTTGTGTAAATAATTTCATCACCAATGCTCTCGAAATGGTGAAGGAAAACATCGTGAGGAAACCGGTATCTCCTAGAACCAAAAATTCAAAGACTTGACATCTCTCACACACACGAAGACACACACACACACACACACACACACACACACACACACACACACACACACACACACAAACACACACTCAATCACATGAACACAGACAAAGACACAGCTTCACACCACATTTATATTTTTCTCTTAAATTGTGATTGTGCATACTTTCCAAGTTTCTAGATACATGGCAATCTTATTAAATGTTTACAACCTTAAACATGGCTATCAAATGATCAAAATTTATGTACGGGGATCAAATGCAATCCGAGATACAGGTTTACTACCTAGTTCGGATGCAGATAGTCCCAAACTTTATGTATTACTTTAAGCCATTATCGCCACAATTGCGGCGGTAAGTCCCCTCTTTGAGGAGTGGATAGAGAGGCGCCACGGCATCCTCACCTTCCGCCTGACGCAGGTTCTCACCGGGCATGGATGCTTCGGTGGGTTCCTGTTCAGGATAAAGCGGGAGGATACGTCCGGGTGTTTCCATTGCGAGGATCGTCTGGAGGACACGGTGGAGCATACGGTGGAGGTGTGCCCTTCCTGGGCGGAGCACCGCCGTGTCCTCGTGGAGGCGATCGGCGGCGGCGACCTCTCGCGTCCGGCCCTGGTGCGAGCCATGGTACGGAGCGAGAGGGAATGGGAAGCCGTCACCTCCTTCTGCGAAGCAGTAATGCTCGCGAAGGAGGAGGCGGGGTGCGTGAGGGAGTGGCAGTCTCTGCGCCCTCACGCCCCTAGCCGCCGCAGGAGGAGACGCCCCGGGCGTCGGGAGTCGATTGCGGACTCCCGGCCACCGTAGGCGCGAGCTTGCGGGTGGCGAGCAATGGGTAGCTCGCCGCCCGGTAAGGACCAAGCTCGGGTCGACGGCGCGCAGTGTTCCACGCGCGCCTCAAAGAGATGTCAGCAGCAGTGTAGGGGTCTACTAGGACCGATGCCTGCCGGGGTCGCGTGATTGTTCGAAAGAGATACCGTGACCCTGGCACATGGGCACGCCCTGCCGCTCCGCCCAGAGCGGGAGAAGTCATTTGATGATTTCCCATCCTGAAAAAAAAAAAAAAAAGCCATTACTTAGTGTATATTGTCATTTTCTATTCTGTAATACGTGTTCTTATTTTGGTGAATAAAAATTATATTATTATTATATTAACGACCCACTCTAGGCCCGCGTGGCACTCTAACCCCACTACTCACGTAGAGGAGGCCTGTGTCCCAGCAGTGGGAACAATATAGGCTGATTCATAATTTGAGCCGAAAGACGTCCTCTGCTGGACATAGGCCTTCCCCAATAGGCTGATTGTGAACAGTAAAAATAGCTATCATTTTGACAGTCTAACAACATTCATTTCGTTATTTACGTTGTTGAACAGACAAATTGTTCGAACTTTGTGAAGCAATGACTTTACATATTCTCTAAATAATTTAGATTGTTACAGTGTGTCACGCAATCAGTGTGGGTGCAAATATTTCCCGTTAAGATTGAAAGTGAAACTATAGGTACGCTTTTAAGTTTTTTGTCCATCAGTTGTGTTTTTTTTTTTAGATTACACAAAGTACCTGGAGCTCATTATGAATCTGCAGCAACAAGGATGTATGTCGGAGGACGAACAGAAACCATACGATCATGCTCAATTGAATCCATAGAATTCGCAAAAACGATGTTGAATTCTCAAAGCAGCCCAAAAGAGAAAATTGCTTCATTAAAAGGCGCTATCAATTCTCATAAAAACTACACAGTCCAGGTAAAAATAAATTTTCAGTTTAATACTTTTAAGGTGACGGCGCTAGCCCACGTAGCCCGCGAAATTAATTATTTCTTAGTTTTTTGTTACTTTCGCATCAAGTCACGGGTGCATCAAATTTATTAAAATTATAATATATATAATATTAATATTATTATATATAATATTAAATATATTAATTAAATTTATCTATCCACACATACATGTGTGGATAGATAAATTTGATGCGCCCGTGACAAAAACGCATTTACAGAATAATAATAATTAAAATCATCAATACAATTCTCTAAGTAGAAATTGGTCTCAAACTTCTTGTTTTCATGGAATTGACACAGTTGGACCTTTCGCCTTGAATAAGAATGGTACTTATACAAAAAACTACCTACTTACAATTTTATCTCGTTGAATTTTTATTACAGGCACTTCAAGGATTCGGTGTTGATAGACATTTACTAGGATTAAAATTAACTGCAATAGAAAATGGCGTTGAAATACCAAAATTGTATTCTGATCCTGGATTTACAAAAAGCGCCCATATGAGGATTTCTACTAGTCAGGTAAGTTTAATTAAATACGTACGCACGGCCACACATCAAGCTATACATTTCCTGCCAGCGTCGCGAGATTTGTTCGAAAGAAATACCGTGGCCCTGGCACATGGGCAACTGAACACGGGTGGGTTTTAGTCAGTAAAAGTATGACACGCAACCATCCCTTGCGCAATACCCAAGAGCGGGAGACGTCATTTGATGATTTCCCACCCACAAAAAAAAAGCTGTACATTTCCAATATAACCTGACATTGTACGAAAAGCCTATGCCAGCCAATGCGAGGTCAGCTTAAACTGAAAATGTATAGCTTGACCTGTAGCCGTGTGAACACACACTTAAGCCAAGATTACCAAGAATAAGCGGCAATTTAAAAAGTGTCTGTCATGTGTCGAAATGCATCAGCAATCGTCCTGGAAAATAAAAGGATTGTTACTGCAGATTGGTACGCCTGTCAATGTTTACTAGTTGTCTTGGAAAATGTTAGACAGTAGCGCCCAGGTTCTCCTCCACCGCGACAACGCTTCGGCTCACTCCGCCAGACGGACTATCGAATATTTGTTTCTCGAAGGTGTGGAATGAGTGAGTCATCCTCCTTACAGTCCCGACCTGGCACTTTGTGGTTTTTATTTATTTCTAAATTAACCTTTTCAATGTCTTAAGTTACACAGTTCGACCGACATAAGCAATTGTCTTTCTCTTGTGTCTCTAATTACGGCATTCGATGAGTTAAAGATAAACGTAGAGGAATTCGTTTTATGAACCCTGAAGATGCCGTGACTGTGTTTGAAAAAGGCGTGATAGAGATCCAAAAGGAAGAGTGGAACCCACTCCTTCAGTCAATGATTCCATCGCATGTGACGGTGCTTAGAAAGGGACGGAGACTATTTCGAAAAGCAATATCAACTGGCTTCAATATAATTACGTTTTTATTTTCTAAAAACTTTCAGTGTGACGCACATGCAGTGTTTCTCGCACGAATACACCTTCTTTCTAATATAGTACAAAGTTTGTCCTACTCCTCTTACTAGAGAATGGGCAGCAGCGTTCTCTATGCATTTTACCACCATATTGCGGTCGCAAACCCGAATGCCAAGCGTGGCGATTATGTTTGGACGTCTTACGGCTAAAATATTTTTTTTTTTATAAAGATGATGATGATGATAATTCTCCAAGTAAAATGGTTGTGACTTCCAGACTTACATGACGTTCGATATTATATGGGTTCTGATTGTCTGTTTTGCCATTTGACTACGGATTACGGAACTCCAAAACAGTGTTCTTACAAGTATCCATTTCTGAGTTCAGACAAATTTTGATCACTATCTGTTTATTTCAGGTCGCTTGCAAGTGTGACGGATTTATGTGTTACGGACCATTAGTGCCTGATGGGTATGCAACATGTTACAATCCCAGAGATAACGATATAAATTTCGCCACTTCTGCATTCGTCGAACATCCAGACACCGATTGTAGCAAATACAGGAATGCTTTGGAACAATCCCTTCAAGACATGCATGATGTTCTTTTAAAGAATGTTACTTCGAAACTTTAAAACATTTGTATATCTTACCTATGTGTATCGATCGATAATCGTATAATATGGCGATGCTATATGGTAGTGTGGTTTTTATCTTCCTATGCGAATATACAATGTGACATGTAAAAGACGGAACACACTTTTACGAAGTTAAAATCATATAGTACTCATGAACATGAACGACTTTGATGTGGGACAAACTATAAATTATGAAATCAGCTGTTCTATACATTTTTTCGTTTCGTATGGAAAAACAGGTTTTTTTTATGTTTCAGAGTTGTTCCAATTAGCCCAACTACTTTAGCACTTAAAGTATGGTCGACCTCGTATTTGGTTTTTCACTTTTACTCATTTGAAACTTCACTCTGGTTGAAACTATCTATATGAATATTGGTGTTTTAAAGCAAAAGAGACCCTGAAGTTTTATAACATGCATTCTGCAATAAATATTAGTAGCGTGGCAGAACAATTAGGTGGCTGACTATGCACAAACTGCGGAACTAGAGGACTCCGAATTTATTTGTGTGAAAACTACTAGAGCATGTTTTTTGACACAGTTAAAAGTTCGACTCTTTTTTTATCGTATCCGCTATTACAAAATAGACCTGCATCAAAACTTGGCCCTGTTCTTATTGTATTTATAATTATGGTATATTTTTGTTTGCCATTCACCAAAGTATGCACCTGCCCTAATACCTCTTGACCACCTTTGGTTTACTGGTAGAGAATGCTAAAAGCTAGTCTGTATTTGAACCGTCAACTGTGGTATCTTTACTATCCATGAGCAAATTTACCCATGAGAAAAATTTAATACTAAATTACTCACAAAATATTGTACAAAATGTCGAGTTTCCTGCTTTTGTTTTGCTTTGATATTAAATGGTGGCAACAAATATTTAGTATTTGAGATAAAATTAAGTACAGGACTCATGAGTAAAGTTCTTCAAAAAAAGTAAAGATGCCACGGTTGATTTGCTGTTTGTAGTTGTTTCGTTTCTTCCGTACGCGACCCTTTTAGTTCCGTACTATAATGGGAAAACAGAAACCTCTATGGTGCGACTGTGTCAGTTTGTCATAGCTACTTATTTCAAGAATTTATTAACATTAAGACTTGAAAGAAATAGTTTTAAATAATGCTTGTAGAACTATGTATATTCCAAGTGAAAGAATTGTAAAACGAATTTAATTTTGAATGCAGCCGAGGATGTGAGATTTTGATAAGAGAATGACAAGAGTGAGCCCAGCTTGACAAAAATTACATTATCAAAACCCTACTCTGTATATGTTATAAAATATACTACAAAGAATTAGCGTCTATGGTTGTGGGACTAACATATTTTTTTAAATAACTAAAAGGTGGCGGATTGAAATATTTGTAGTCAGAGGAGTAATTGCGTAACACACTAACAGTAGGAATGGCTTTCATTTTGACAGTTCAACAACATTAATTGCGTTGTTCAGCAAATTGTTCGAACTTTATGAGGCAATGAATTAGCAGTACCTATCCTAAAAATTATTCAGATTCTGATTAATAGTGTATTAAGCAATGAGGGTGCTGTTCCCAAAGTATCTGATGAAATTTTAAACAACCCTGTTCATCGCTATTTAGAAGGATTAAACTTATCTTTTTCAAACTATTATTATTTGCACAACATTATTGAAACTGAAAATTCGTCGACTAATATTTAGGTTATATTAGAATTTCGGGGATATTTATAATTTCAAATATTTAAGCACTAATTTTTAAGTGAAACTACAAGTTGGCATTTTTTATTTGTTTGCATTTCATCGATTACTTTGGAACGTACCTATATTTAACCTACTTATTATCAAGAGGTTTATATGTTTTAATTTATTGTAAGGCTAAATGTATTCTGCTTTTATAATAAAAAAACTTTTTATATGATTTACCTACACTTATTTTTATCACACAACATATCCCGGTCTCCTAATAGAAAGCGATCGGAATACCAACGCACCCTTTGTTGCACGATTGACGCGTTCGGTTTCATCGATGAAAATGAATGCGACATTCCCGAATTTCACGCAAGGATCGGTAAAATTAGGTCACGCTATAGCGAGAAGTCCTAAACGAACTAATCAAGAAACTGCATTACTGCAGCACTTTTCGGTTGTGGCCCATAATTTTTCCCTCTCGATTTACTTTATTTTTCATTTTACTGAACCTCACCAACCAGAGATCGGATAATCGGGCGCTTATATACCTTAACTTCTTCAGACGAAAGAAGAATATGGACATTCCTTTCTGAATAACTAAGTAATCCCGGGATTTAACAAACTTAATTAAATTAGAGGAGTGGTTATTTTGATTTAGTATTATAATTGTTTCAATTCCATAAGTAGTTAAGGGTGCTGACCTATGATTAAACCAGAGGGGTAATTGCGTAACTTGCTATCAATAGTAATTGGTTTCATTTTGATAGTTAAACAAGATTAATTGCGTTATTTACGTTGTTGAGCCGACAATTTATTCTAATAAATGATGCAATGGATTACAAATCTATACTAATATTATAAAGCTGAAGAGTTTGTTTGTTTGTTTGTTTGATTGAACGCGCTAATCTCAGGAACTACTGGTCCGAATTGAAAAATTCTTTTTGTGTTGGGTAGCCTATTTATCGAGGGAGGCTATAGGCTATATAACATCACGCTACAACTAAAAGGAGCGGAGCAGTAATGAAAAATGTTGCAAAAACGGGGAAAATTTATTCCTTTTGAGAGTTTCCGTTGCGTGCGCTGCGTAAACGGTTAAAGTAACGCAAAAATAATGTATGACGGAATTGTTCCTTTTAAAAAGTTCTAAAAAAAAGTCCGCGAGAGCATATGTCTATCTTTTAAGGTTGACTCGCTATAACTCAAAAGGAGCGAGCAGCAACGAAAAATGGACGAAAACTAACAGGCAAATCGATGCGACGGGAAGGGTCAGTAATCTATAAGACGATTCAGATTCTGAATGATAGTGCGTTCCACAATTAGGGTGCTGTTCTCATAAAAACTTTCATTGTTAATTAAAAGTTTCATTAGAATCGACTTTTTAAATCTAAAAAAATTACTAACAAACAGCCTTCTTGAAAGTAAGTACGAGTAAGTATGTAAGCATTACTTATTCAAATATATTTTTTTTCATTTTCACATCGATTTATAACTATACTTTGTATGCAGGTAACATCTTTATCAATTTCAGGAATTTCAAACGATTCCAGGATCCATGATTCGAAAAGGCATGTCCGTATTATTCTTTCGGGCGAATAAAAGTGAAGTTTAGGTAAATAAGCGCCCGATTATCCGATCACTGTTCATAACTCTTGAACGGGCAATTAAGGATGCGCGTTGATAGCGTAGAATAAATAGCCAACAAGCCAAAGAATGAGAAAGTAGGTTTAAAGCATGAACGCTTTTCACTAGATGCGAGAAGCACAGCACCGGTCGAAGTAGTGGTGCTTGGGAAAGCCTCCAGCAGTGGACGTCGTTCGGCTGAAATTATGATGATGATGAGCTTTAAAGCAAGACCTGCCAGGACTTGGCCAAATTGTAGCAGTTTCTGCTGCAAAAAAAAAACCGGGGAAAATTATCAGTTTTAGAGAAAAAGTCCAGTCATTTGGTAGTTCTATCTGGAAAAGTCTCCAGGAGTTTAGAAAATTAGTGGTTTAATAGATTTCGAACTGCTCTTTTCGAATTTTCACTTTGCCATGCAAAAACTGGTTTTGGGCGCCATTTTTCCAATATGGAGGCGCATGCGGCAAAGATCTCGTAAATGGCGCCCAAAACCAATTGTTTAATGACAATAACTTCTTTCCAACTCATTTTACGATGAAAATAGTGTAATAAATTAAACTATAGAAAATTTCCTACAATTTATAGTGCGCGGGTTTTTTTGACATCAATGCGTACATTCTATGTTTGGGTACTTACAATGCAGATATACTGTGAACAAGGTATTATTTTTTTTGGATGGGAAATCATCAAATGACTTCTCCCGCTCTGGGCGGAGCGCGAGGGCGTGTCAGACTTTTACTGACTAAAACCCACCTACAAATGTTTCTGTTCTTTTTTGTTTATATATGTGTGTACTTAAAAATGTCGACCAGATCACCAGATTCTTATTTGGTTACATCCACGTAGGTAGTAGTTTTAGCAAATATATCTAATGAAAATCATTTATAATTAAACACAATTTAAATACTCAGTTGGGACGTATTAGTTTTCAAATAGGTATTGCAGTATGGGCGAAGAGAGACGAAGTTGCCAAACGCTGCCCAATTTCTGCCAGCTTCTTTCTCAAAGCAGTGATCATGACTCCTACATAAACATACCTAATTATCTCTTTCAGAACTTCGACTACCGAACCTTCCATGTGGATTGGACTTAGTAAGACGAGTAAGTTGTAACTGTCTTAAGTCTTGTCTAAATTCATACAGAGAAACACCAGCCCGCAGGCTTCATTTCATTTATAGGCTGTACAACATTTGATGTAACTCCCTCTGCCATTATGACGATGCCAGCGAGAACGTGAAGATATGAGATGTACTCGCCGTACACGTCGTTAGTCCAGTTCAGTGCCTTGGAGACAAAAGATTGATTAACAAATTCGGATATCATATCCTCCAGTCTCACCCCTCTGCGTAGTTGATTTTCTTACCCTGGATAGGACAATCATTTTCACTTCGTTGCATTGATGCCAACTGCGCCGGAACCCATATTTTGATTGATTCCTTCTCGTAGTCCAAGTAATGTCTTATACAGCGGCTGATTGTACCTACTCTTCGGTCGTCTCTAGAGAGGCGTCTCTAGCCCTTGTGGCGCCCGTGTGCAGCGAGTACCCTAGCGCCCTCTAGTCTAGTAGGAGCGGGGTCAAAATGGAATACTAATAGGGTAAGGTACCTTTAGTCGTACCAGCGCTTAAGTCGTACCACGTGGATATCTGCGCACCCGTCTTAAAAAGGAGACATCTAGCGTTGCCATATGGTTCTACTCACTCGCACAGATAAACAACAACACGCGGCGGCTTGCTGGATTTCGCGATCAAAAAATAATGAAAAAGTAAGTTTTTTGCACAGTTTTTACTAATATTTTTAGGTCAGTCGTAAGCCATTTCACATAAGATTATGATGAAATAGTTGTTTTTTTATTAAACTCTGTTTTTGTAGTGTTTTATGATTATTATGAGCAAGGTCAAACGGTAAACGTTTTTTAGGTTATGTTATTAATTTTGATTTATAACTGTGTACACCCCGCTGCCTAAGTCGTACCTTTAGAAAATTCCTAAATCGTACTGGTACGACTTAGGTGTTACGGGAATATTTTTCCTTATTTCAATTCTTTCTATTCAGGTGATAAATATGGCAAAGAGAATTTATAAAACTTGGAAGCAAGATGATATGGATGAAGCTCTGCAGAAGCATCGGGATGGTAAAATTGGATTCAACGAAGCATGTAGATTAATGCTATACCAAAACTTACTTTACGGCATCATTTAAAGGGTTTGAATAAAACGAATAAATTCAGAAGACCAAATTATATGACACCAGAAATGGAAAACGAATTAGCGCAGCATATACTCCTCAACCAAGGACCTTCCAGGATAGACGACCCTACCAATAAAAAGCAAATAATGGCTTGCTTGAATACAATATCTCCTATAGCGAGCTTAACAAAAGTTGACCAGAAAATGAAGAAAGGAACAAATAAGACCGCGGTATTGACTTCGACCCCCTACAAAATAGAAATTGAAACCAAGGAAAAGACAAAGAAAATAAAAAGTAACGCAAGGATCTAATAAAAGAGAAAGATAGACAGAAAATCTAACAAGGATAAAGAAGCAAACGTTAAAGAAACCTGGTTGTGCAAACTATGCAACGAAGATCGCCAATAAAATATGATTCAGTGTATTAAATGCAAAGTAGGTATGGGTACATGACTTATGTGCGGATGTCGAAACTAAGATAAAAAAATATATTTGTGATATGTGCGTTTAAATTGATTGATTTCTGTACCAAATGATTGTAACCTAAGAATGTTAGTTTTGTTTCGTAAGAATGAGTACTTTTAATTATTATTATAATAAGGAAGACTGAAATTGATCTCATAGCATTTAATCTACGCTGTTTTTAAATTTTCAGATGACTTCTTCTTGAAAAAAGATACGATTACTCTAAGTACGACTTAGGCCATGGGTGGTACGATTAAGGCAACCGGTTGCCTAAGTCGTACCGAAGGAAGGTTTTTGTAAAACTTTTAAAATACAATTTTATTAAAAGATTTTTTAATGTTTATTAATGCTATCTGATTCGTTAATAAATGAAGATTTTTTATGTGCAAAGATTTTTCTTTTATTTAAATAACAATAGACATTATAGCGATTTCTCCTGAAGTGGTACGACTAAGGCGACCTTACCCTACATAGTTATATTTTCAAACGGAAATTCGGATGCAAATGGTGCAATTTTAAATGATGTCGGGAAGCAATAAGTTTTTTTAGGAAGGAAGGGGTTATAAGAATAAAAAAATCACAACTTTGTAGTTCTTTCAAAAATATTTAATTTAAAAACTATTATAGTTAAGTACATAACAGGACGCTCGTACACACAAATGTATTTACAAAAAAGTTACTTTTCGAGCTTTTGCATTAGCGAAATCTTTAACAATGTCACTAACTTCAATTTTGATTTCATGTTCAATACTTATTAACGATAAATTTGTCAATCTACTTTGCGACAATGTTGATCTAAGGTAGTTTTTAATTATTTTTAGTTTAGAAAATGACCTTTCGCTATGTGCGACCGTGACTGGAAGTGTCAGGTATATCCTCAGTGCTGTGGACAGATTTGGGAACACTGAAATTAATTTATTCGTAAACAAGTAATTTAAAATATCCAACGGCGTAGTGGAATCATCAATAAACATCGGTAATAATTCGATTTCATTATAGAGCTCGAACTGTTCTACATCTGAAGAGCCAGCATGGCAAAGTTTATTTTCTAAATTAGAGCAATGTGTTTTTTTTGTATCAGAGTCCAAATCTTTCCAGTGTTTCAATTTTTGAAGAAATGAAAAAGTTTCATTATTTTCATTCAAAAGTTCGAACCGTTCGTCGAACTTAGTAATTGCGGTGTCTAACAAATAGTAGTAAAAATTTACTTTAAAATGTGTTTTCGCGTCTGTTATCGGTTCATCCTCCGCCTCATAATTAAAAAACCTTTTACGAGCGCGAGGGCGTGCAGGTGTGGGAAATTCTACTATTGCCTCGACTTCTTCCGCTACAGTTTTCGCCCTGTTAAGGAGCTCCTCAAAAGCGGGCTCATTACGAAATTCAGACAAACTTATTTTTGCATTATTAATCATTTTCACCGCTTCTGACAATACAACGTCTGACTTTTGAAGGGCCTTGCTAACTATATTTATCTTGCTTAAAATTTCAAACCAAATAAGCAGAGAGCAGATGAATTTAAACGACTTAATTTTTGCCAGTAATGAATTTGCCATATTTCTGACTCTGCATCTTTGCTTCTATCAGAATATATAGTAAACAAGGCATCATACACTTTTCCCAGTTCAAAACGTAGAGCTTTTACTGCTTCAACCCTGCTCTCCCATCGAGTATTTGAGAGTGGTTTTAGACTTAAAGTTGGCACTTCTTTAGCAAGTATTTGCCAACGTGCTGTTGACGCAGAAAAAAAAACATAAATTTCCTGCACAATTGAAAAGAAATTGACAATTTCTAATGAACTTTTAGCAGCGTCATTCACTACCAAATTTAGGCTGTGTGCCGCACAAGGTACATAAAATGCGCGCGGGTTTAAATCTAAAATTCGTTTTTGTAGACCTATATGTTTCCCTTTCATGTTTGCACCATTATCATAACCTTGACCACGCATATCTTGTATGTCAATTTCGTTTGAGATTAAACAATCTAACAAAAAATGAGTTAAGCCCAGGCCAGTAGTGTCTGTTATAGGAAAAAAACCCAGAAAGTGTTCTTTTACTTCAGCCTTGTTGTTGCTTGTATTTAAAAGAACGTACCGTACGACAACCGATATTTGTTCTTCGTGTGCAATATCTGGAGTGCAATCTAAAATAATGGAAAAATATTTAGATTGTGTCAATTCCAAAACAATAGCTTTTTTTATTCTTTCTCCCAATAATTGTATTATTTCATTCTGAATATTATGGCCAAGATAATGAGTTAGGCGTGACTCAGATTTTTGAATAAGGGCAATGTGTTCCGCAAGCACATTATCAAAGTTAGAGGTATATTCAACCAGCTTTAAAAAATTACCATTATCAGAATCGTAAATTTTTTGAGATCTTCCCCGAAAAGCCACACATTGCCTCGCTAAAAAATGAATTATGTTGATTATTCGTTCGAGTACTGCAACCCAACGTTTTTTTTCCCGATCAATTTCATTTTGGTGCAAGAAATCTACCGACTTTTCTTTTAAAATAACAGTTTTCAATGTAATTTGTTTCTTAAGACATGATAGGTGCCCTAAGCTCTTTTCATGACGTTCTATAGCAGTAGAAAAATGCTGCCAATCTTTGTAACCCATTTCACCATTAAAAGGAGTCGGAGTCGCATCAGCATGAAAAAGTTTACAATAAAAACAATAAACAGAATCAGTTGACTTAGAGTAAACCAGCCAGTTTCTTAAAACGGTTTCATTATTTAACATCTTTTTAGTATAATAAGCATTTGAAAAAGATCTTTTCGAACTATTCGAAGGATATGAACCCACTTTTACCTGTACTGGCCCACGCTCCATCAAAAATATTCTCTGTTTATCGGATAACACCTGTGGCCATAACGCGAGATCATTAATTATATCTTCTCGAAGTATATTCTCCGGAGACGCTTCGGCACTAGGAGGTTCTTCGTCTTCTTCAACTACCGACGATAAAGACAGCAGCGGCGGCGGCGGTGAAGTAGAAGTGGCGAGTTCTGCTGTAGAATTATCTAGGTTTTCATATGTCTCTGTCTCCAGGTGTTCGTCCAAGGATGGACCGGGTCGAACAAAAAACTTTTTAATAGAACTTGTATTCTTTTTCAGAGACTGTTCCTTCTCCAGCTTTCTTTTTCGACTCTGTGCACCAGAAAGTTTCTTTTTTCCATTGCCATCAGACATCTAAAATAAATAAAAAACTAAGTATAGGCACCTAAAAGAACTAACAATGTAAATTACTATAGGCCCAGAGAACTAGTTGTTGCAACTTGGACTACGTATTATTTAATTTTATTTCTAGCTTCTGCCCGCGACTTCGTCCGCGAGGAATTTGTATATCGTGATTCCCCTGGGATCTTTGCACTTTTTCGGAATAAAAGTAACCTATGTCCTTCCCCAGGACTCAGCTATCCTATCTCGATACCAAAATTCATCCAAATCGGTTCAGCAGTTGAGCCGTGAAAGCGTAAAACACAGACAGACAGACAGACAGACAGACAGACAGAAAGACAGACAAAGTTACTTTCGCATTTATTTATAGGTAATATAAGTATGGATATGATATGACACATCAATCAACGTCGCGGTACCTAGGTAACTAACTACATTAGGCAATCAAACGGAATAAATAAATAAAATAAAAAAGTAGTTCGTTGTTCAAATAAATACCTAAGTATACTAGTAGGTACATATTAATGCACTTTAACTTACCTTGTTTGTTCCGCACTGCAGTAGGATAAACAAATGAAAAATCCTAGGTCGTATAGGTACGAGCATAGATTTAACTTCAATATCAGTATTTATCACTCGATGTTTGGTTTTTTTTCATGAATTTCGTTAGCTATTTTGATGATCTCCGACCTCGAGGCATGTCGCAATAATTGTGCAAGCAAATAACCAAATCTTACTTTTTATATATTTTTTATCAAAAGAAAAGCCGATTTACTTCATATTTACATGTTTATTCAAAGATGATACTTAACACTTTCAGTGCCGAGCACCCGGCTCCCGGGTCGAACGATAATTCGTTCGCATGCCGACAACTCGCATCCGAGTCCTACATATAAATAGTTATAAGTGTCTTATGACCATGCCGAGCACCCGACTACCGGGTGCAAATTATTACGTACTACTAGGGTTGCCAAAATAAGCTGAATGTTTAAAACAAAGGTGTCGGTTCGTTTTTATGGAGCTTAACGTTTGAAAACAGGCGTCAACAAAGTATTTAAACGGTTCGTTTTTATGGAGCTTAAAGTTTGAGAACACAGGCGTCAACAAAGTATTTAAAAACAAAAGAAGGCAAATGTTTCAATTTTTTCCTTATCTGCACGTGTTTTGTTGCGGTAAAAACCATCGCTGAAGGTATAAACAATAAGAACAAAGGCGTCGGTTCATTTTTGTTTTAATAATTCACTGATGTTAGATAATTACTTGAGGCGAATCGCTTGAGCGAGTCGTAACCCGCGAAAATCAAGTTTTCTTATGTTTTGATAAATTGAATTTCGCGGATACAACTGCGGAGGCACCTTAGAGATATCCTGTAAGGTTCTCTTGGCGTAAGAATTATGATTTTTAATAACTAGGAAAACAAACAAAAATACATAAAGAAAGAACAGGGTTCAATAAAAAAAAAAATTGGCTTTCGACAACCCTACCTGGCAGGCCGGTTGTGGGCGAGGCTTACTGAACTCGGATTCGGGTGCTGCGGCATGGGGTTCCCGTTACGTAACCATCACGCCGATGGACTCAACAGATGGGTTGTTATAGATTTGCGACACACATTTTATGGCATGCCAATTTTTATGCAATTTCCGTACTTAGCAGTGAAAGTGTATCAAATTTAATCAAGGCTTATTTTGCAAAACTACGGTGTGGCGGTAAAACAAAAATTGCGGCGCGCGTACACAAGCCTTTGAAAATGACCGCCGCACGTCCCTGGGAATTTTAATTTAAATTTTATAGCATTCTAATACAGCCGAGTTAGCAATGATTGTCGGCGTGTTGTCAAACGAATCAAAACAAACAGGTGCCGATGCCGGCACGCGCCTTTGTTTGGTAGCGATGCAAGATGCGACATTACGCCAATTTAATCTTTAATTATCTGTTTTAAGGCTGATTTCACGTTGAAACAAAAGTTATTGTGTAAATTTAAATAGAGTAGGAAAAGGAGTAGTCTTGCTTTGCCACGGTACCTACTATTATCTATACAGCATTGTAACTCGCTCGGCTGTAAAAGAAATGCCTACAACCGCGCGGTACCTAAACATGCGATAGGGCTGCCCGCCTCCAGCATTTTAGTTACATTTGCCTACTTTGTGTTTCCATTTAGTTTTGTGATTGTAAATATATTTTTTTTATATAAACAAATAAAATACTTTGTGAATTTAAAGAAGTGTTCAATAAAAATGCGTATGCGTGTTGTTTTTTGATTGGTAGATTTAATTAAAAAACCTCGTTAATGTTTGAGTAGGTAACAAATCGGTCTTATAAAAAAAATATTTGCGCCTCGTCTGAGACGTACGAAATGCTTTATTATTAAATTTTAAAGTATAAATAAACCGCATTATAATATACTTAAAGCTTAAAGGAAGTTCGGAATATTTCCTCCATTTTTTCTATATATCCTACTCGTTATATTAAATACGTACCTACTTGAACTTATTTTTTGTGAAAAAGTCGCGCGGTTATTGTTATAAAAACAACATACCGTCCGGCACAGTCGCGACTGTCTTCATGCCGAGCGCATGCCGAGATCGAGGCGCGTAGATATAGCTCGCGTTGCGTCCGTTTGTATGAAGTTGGAATACTGTATAGATAATATTACCGTGGCTTTGCTACCGCGCGCCCGGCGTCGGCCATAACACGAGCGCAGGGTCTTTAAAGAGCGCCGCCGCCGGGCGGCCGCGGCGCCGCGAGTGACGCATCTTTGGAGGTGTCGCATTAGAGGGCGTTCGGCGCCCCCTTAGACCCGGCGCCCGTGTGCGCCGCACACCCTGCACCATAGGTAAAGACGCCTCTGGTCTCTACAATTTATCGCACAGTGCGGATATGGTTTAGTGACCTACTGAAGCTTTTCCGAAACCCGGCTTGTTGTGGTTACCTGTCTCTATGTCCAACAATTCAAGGTCGCTCAGCTAACTATGAGGATAACACTAACTTGCAGTCTCTCTTAGGGATCGAGATGATCCAACAGGAAACCAAATTTTCCGTCATAGCAAGCTGAATGGCAATCTGGCAATGGACCGGGCATATAGGCAGGCGAACCAATGACCGTTGGGGTAGACGAATTTTAGAGTGGAGTGAGAAAACAGATCTCCGCTAGGTGCAAAAGTTTTTGATATGTAAATGTGGGTCTGTCATCCTCTTACTGACTAAAATCACCCCGGTGTTCTGTCCCACATCTACGTCGACCACGGGAACTAATGCGTCTTCCGCGATCCTCGCGGCACCAGGCGGGGATCGCCTCGGCGGGCTTCCTCACGTTAGGAGGGGAGCGAGGTGTTAAACTCCCCCCCTGTACATCACAGAGAGGCGCGCGTGGAACACTACGCGCCGCCATCTCGGGTCCTAAAGAGTAGGGGGCGACGGATGTTCCCAGACCCGTCGCCCCTGGATCTATTTAGGGGGGCTGGAAGAAGGCGTTATCCACCCTCCACTGACGCCCGGTACGCCTGCTGCGGGCCGCCTGTGCGGAAATATCTCCTGCTCCCTTTCCGCAGCCTCCTTCTGCGACATGACTGTTTTGTAGAAGGATACCACCGCATCCCAGGACTCCTCGCTGCCGACCATCGACTCGACCACGGCCGGCAGCGACAGCACTGCCTACTCCTGAGACGAGAGCACGACGCGGCTCCTCCCCAAGCGGCACATTCTGCCAGCGTATGCCGCGCCGTGTCCTCTCGCTAGTCGACGCAGTGGTGACACATAAATGAAAATTGGCGACTTATTATAATAAGCGATAAAATTTTGGAGGAAACAGATCTCCGCTAGGTGCCCTAGTTTTTGAGATTCAAATGCGCCAAGCTCTTTCCAGATCAGCCACCTATAAACCCTTATAACTTTTGAACCAGTGACCGAATAATTCTGATTAAATATCAGAACTATCGACTGATTTCGACTAAGTAATTAGCGACTATTTTTTTATATTATCACAATTAAAATAGCTGATGGTGGCCAAGCGAGTGTCAGTCACACTTTTGTTTTGTTAAGTTCTTTAGCACTGAATGGCGTTCAGGATCTGAAGGGAAGTTGGAAGGTGTAAGGAATTAAAAAGTTCTTATTTGGTACTTTTTAGTTCAATAGCTCATATTTAAAAACTTGTATAATTTTTTTTTCGTACTTATATATTTATTTTAAAAGCACACTTTATAGATTTAAATACACCAATACCAGTTTGAAAGGTTAACTTGAAATACTTCAAGCTCACTTTCACCTAGGTTGTCATGATGAGATTTTACAGAATCTGTCGGCTATTGATTGTTATCACAACGTCATTAAAGTTAAAGAAGCTAGAATGAATCCAAGATGTGATTTAAGATTAGCGGGATAAGATTTTACGAGGAAGGAATATTAATTATGATTGCAAAGTGATATTTATATTTCACAATTCCGTAACTTCTCAACAAACACATTCTACTTTAAATGAAAGATTATTTACTTAAAATAAATAGTATGGTAGGT
Source organism: Aporophyla lueneburgensis (assembly GCA_932294355.1). Taxonomy (NCBI): domain Eukaryota; kingdom Metazoa; phylum Arthropoda; class Insecta; order Lepidoptera; family Noctuidae; genus Aporophyla; species Aporophyla lueneburgensis. The sequence goes on from OW028747.1 coordinate 16,855,324, forward strand.
ATATACAGACGTTTGTGATTTACACCATGCGTTAAAATGCATACTACTCATTAGACCTATATTTATCTGCATCTATCTATTCTTTCATAGTATTGCAATTTGCAACACACTGGTCCATTCGCACGTTAATTCGAAATCGATGCGAACAGGTAAGTGCTTTAATCTCACTATAATAAATGTAGCTTTAGTACAGGAAAATGCTGATCCGTACTTTTGTAATGGAAATGATTACCTACACCCTATGTCTAGCTAGAAGCATTCCGGTGCGTGTCTACCTAGATAGCTAAAGGTCACTTTGAATTGGTCTACTGTAGGGTAGGAACCAGAAGTCGACGTACCTACACACGGACGTAATAATATCGCAGCGGGGAGTTGTCGCGGATTGGATCTCCAACGCACTGTAGCGCCGACACTTGAAAATCGAACACATTTTCAATTTTCGACTCAATGAGATGCAGACGCGCTCAGTTGGATTCTCAATGCTCGGTTTAACCGAGGGTTGATAAGCCAGTGCGCGAAAAATTCACGCCATGATTTTATTACGTCCATGTCGTAAGTCTGACTAATCGATATTTACTTATAATCATGATGATAGTTAGATGGATCTACATACTTATCTTGCGAGGAACCTTAAGGGCAAGGCAGATGCAAGGGTTGACGCTGCTTTTTATTTGGATTTTAATATATATTTTGTGATATGTATGAGTAGGATTTTTATAACTTATTTTCTGTTCGTACCGGGAAGGTTTGCATGCTATAAGGGATATGACTATGCACGATGTCTGCAAGTCACTAATACTTACAAGTACAACTATTTTTTAGATAGTTTATGTAGCTGTATACCAACTAGCTTTTGTCCACGAGAACGTACTACCAGGATGAATATGTCCTATGATTATCTATGCATTATACGTTTCCTGTACATAGTATTAATCGCGTGAGAAAACAGGCATAGTTACCAAAAAAACCTGTGGAACGTTCTAGGCAGATTCATGATCATCTGCCTAGCCCATTCTCAACTATGGTGGAACTGGGCTCCAAACAAACGGGATGCTGCTGTATTTTTCATGGAGCGACTGTTCTAGGCTGATGCTATGCAAACCGTACCTGCACGAACTTACTATTTGTATATAAAAAACCGATCAAGTTTATGCAGCTTCAAAACCTAGCGTTGGTTGACATCGCCAATAAATTAATCTTCTAAGAACAATGCAAATTAAACTCAGCTCAAGTTCAATAGTATGGTTGAGAATCGTCATACGATGACATAACTAGTTATTTATTACAACGTGTAATAAATGGAAAAAATACTTGGTGTTTATAAAATTAAATGAACAGCGAATGATGCCTTTAAAGTGCGCGGTTCATATAACAGAAATAAAATCACGTTCGAACCACCTTTTGATGCCTCTTGTCATAACGTACATATCATAAAAAAACAGAAGTGTCAAGGGGGCGTGTATGTCTGCACGTCGTGAACAAAATGCTCTTAACGTAGGCAAATGGCCGTCTTTGCGAACTAATACCCTTCGACTGCGATCGCGATACCATTTAAGAATACCTTGTTGTTTAATCTTGTAACAAGCGGCCAAATCCAAAACTTATAATTATCATGGAATCACTCATCATATATAAATGCAAGTAATTTACATTTTATAGACTTTAAAGTCATGAAAACTAGAAATCGTAAAATATTTATTGCTTTTGCGTTTGTTTAGTTTTCATATAACACTACGACTGTAGGTACTGTTTTTGCAATAAATACATTGCTTCATAACACCTTAGTACCTATGTCGCTAAGGAGACACGCAATGTAAAAATCACTAAACGATACTCTTATCGTGTGGATGCATCTCGTAGTACGGCGCGGCATACTCAACCAATTAACATTGTATGTACCTACGTTATGACAAGATATATGTACAGAATGAATTCCAAACTTTCTGAGGAGAAAACGGCGAAAAATCGCGTCCATGCGCACGCGCCTTAAAGGTGTATGTAGCAGAAGTTATAATGATAATATCAAACTGACCCAAGGCTTACTAAAAACAAAACCAGATTTCACATAATATATTGCACGAAGGAATGACAATAAAGCAAAAGCTTAAAAATGCATAGGTAGATAGATACATTCGTTATAACAGATTTAAAATATAATTGTCAACGTAATGCCTTGTGTTCAAAGTAAAATTGTTTATATCGATAATATCTTGTAACATATTGCCTCAGACAGAAAACAGGTTATAAATGAAATCTTTAGGTAACCTTATTCAAGGAAAAAAAAAACTGTAATCCTCTTATTAATAAATGCGGAGTAAAGTTAAAACCAGTGTACCACACATTTGTTGAGGTTTAAGATTAGCAGAACTTTATTCCGGATTTATTAGGTAATAAGGTGGTAAAATGTAAACAAACAACTACCCACTTTTAAAATATTGCGTTTGATAAGAAGAATTTTTTACATCAAACACTGAAGTTTTAAATCCTATCCGTCATTCAAAAACATTGATTAGCTTCAATTCTATTTTTTTATTATTGATGGCTAACATGAGACTGACCTCATTAACAGCAGATAACTGATCGGCATCAAAATTACTTAAGATATTCATGATTCATTGCTTCGTTTGAATTATTCGTCTACTCGAAAACGTAAATAACGCAATGAAAATTAAATTGACGAAACGAATTGTTCTCGAAGGCTATGTATTTAGACAAAAAAAAAATGATCCAAACCAGGTTATTGAAACGCTGATAAACAAATTTTAAGTAACATGCTGTTAAATATCATGGCAATAGGTAATATGGAAGTAATTCATAACTATTTCATTATCTATACTAATATACTAATTGAACTTGGCTTGACACGCTACCGCGTGTCTAGATACTAATATATATTAATAATATTATAAAGCTGAAGAGTTTGTTCGTTTGTTTGGTTGAACGCGCTAATCTCAGGAACTACTGGTCCGAATTGAAAAAATCTTTTGTGTTGGGTAGCTTATTTATTGAGGAAGGCTATAAGTTATATAACATCACGCTTCAATCAAAAGGAGCGTAGCAGCAACAAAAAATGGACGATTCGATGCGACGGGAAAGATCAGGGGAGCAAAAATTTAACGCGGACGAAGTCGCGGGCAGAATTTAGTTTAAACATAAATTGTTTAGCAGACAAGAAAAAAAGTTTTTGCACTTATTTTACAATTCATTGATCATTTTATTTTATGTTTCCTTTGATAATGCCGGAAGTGACATAAAAGGCCATATGAACAGAATATAATACGAGCAAACTGCTTGAAATTTCACTACCTGTGAGATTTCTGCTTGAATAAAAAAACTATATTGTGGATAATGACGTCAGTTCATAGCCTCCATCCTGGCAGAAACTAACGGAAGTTTTGAACTATAGTAGAAAATTGTTTAATCAAATATATATTATATTACTGTCGATTACTGATTATTTTAAAAAAATATAGGCGTTTTCTTAATTGTAGTGATAGGTTGACAGAAATAACAATAGCCATCAGTTTCGATATATCGCGATCGTTACCGGTGTATTACAAAAGCGGCAAAACGATAAAGTAAGTAGGTAGTATTTTGTTAACATTGATACTTTCTTTCACTTCTTTGAATAAAGTCTATCCTTTGTTTTTCTTATAATAATTGTCTTCTCTTGTGATTCATAAAATTATATTAATTCTTCTGCAGTGTTTAAAAATATAGCTACTTATAAAACTTTATTAACAGTATATTATAGATCATAAATAATAATACATTTACAATATGGACAAGCCCAACTTTCGTAATAAGTTTGTAAATACATGTGTCAAACAGACTCATTGCCAAATTACTTATTACAGTTTTTACATTTTACGCCTTAGCGCATGTAAGGGTCTTCCATTAGGAGCGCACGTTAAAACCTGCTACATTTTTTATGAATTGGCGGGAGCCAAACCTTATTTCTCTAATCTATAATCTTAAATCTACTATTTGTTGCTATTTATCTATATCTGCATGTGTGACTCCCGCGATTTACAAGCAACAACAGCGGATATTTTTGTGTCTCACTAGTTAAAACTTGATAGGTATATTCTATGCTCCAGTTCCTCTAAACATGAGAAAATTTTATCGCTATCCTCACCGGTAAAGTTAATATAAATTACCAGATAAGTGCCAGAACTCGCACCTTGAGGGTTTCATCTCAAAATTGTGCCCGCCTACGCAAATTTGCAACAAAAACTTATGATACAGTGGACCGATTGTATATTCCGGATTGAAGAATAAAAATGTTCTCCAAAACATCCTTCAACACCACGGTCGATGCTCGGGTTGACTTAGAAGATAGAACTGTTCCCTTAACCTAAGGTCTGTGATCCCATAGACCTTAGACTTTTATTTCTTCATTTAGACCTTATATATCTCTACAGTCCACTCAACCTATTCCAGAGAAAAAAATTGTGCCTTTTAAGGTACGTGACTTTAAAACATATTTTTTGTTAGAGAGATTATCTCATGTATAAAGGAACTGAAGTGAATGAGGTCCACCTACGGAAAATGCAGAAAACTGACAATACTTTACATACATGAATACGATTTTCCAACGATCTAGCGACATTGATGAATCGAAACATTAATCAAATACCACAAAATGTGAACAATCAATTTTAGAGCTACAAGCGTGAGGTATCTTGAAGATAATACCAGTTCAGAGACAGTTTTTCAGGATATATTAACGGATATACTGTTCGAAAATAACGTACGATATATCAATTGCTTTGAAATAAAAGTACTATCACTTCCATAAAATAAAGAAAAGTTTTATTTAAAAGTCTTATCGTGCACTCCCCATGGGACACCCATAACATTCTAAACACAAATATAACGTGGAATGTACACTAATATAAATTATGTCAAAACAAAACAAGATTTATGACAGTTAAATTTATTACTAGGATAATAATTCTTAACCATTAAGTATGATTTCTGTTTAACTCTATTTATCGCGAGATCGGTTAGCAAGCGCAATTGTCCCGCGCGGCCGGAGGCGCGGCGAGCGGGCGGCCCGGCGACGCCGGCTTGTGCTGCACGCCCGACTCCGCAGCGTTCAGGTCCAGTCGCCCATCTTGAATGCTCTGATATATTTTCTTAGCAGTCTCAAGAAAGGCTTCCTCCACATTTTGACCACTGGAATAAAAAACCGTGACGATAACTAGTGACTATCAGCGTGGGATATCACTCACAAAATTATTGAATGAAAAAATGTAATCCTGTATTATTTTTAAGTCACTTCAAAGTCCCAATCTCAGATATTTCTGTCTCATAGTACTTATAGTGTTATTAACATGAGGGATTGCGCACTCAATTCGAATCCCATTCGGTCAAAAATAGAACACTATGGATGCAATGGCAACATCGTTGAACGTTCATAATCAGCCTCTCGTTGAACGTTTTCACTGCTGACACACAGGCGTCTTCTCTGTGAAAGGGATTAGGCCACAATCTACCACGCGGGCCTAATTGCGGGTTGTTAGATGCCACATATCTTAGAATTTATCGTGAACATCTTCGTTGAAAGTTATTTACTGTCATTAAGGTGGAAGCTCCAGGGTAGCCCGCAATTTATTTATGTTTTTGCAATTTGCAGGTCAGTGTCGGGTTGTATGTTGATTAGAATATGATTTGCGACCGTACCGACCGAAACATTCATCCGATTTAATTTTTATTTAACTAGTGTTTCATACCAAATTGGTAAAAAGGAACACTAATGCCGCGTTCCCACGGCCCACTTCATAGGTCGCGCCGCGCCAGGCCTAGCCAGGCCCAGGACAGGCCGTGGGAGCCGTTGCATCTGATGGAGCCGTCACCGCCCCCGTGCGATTCTTCGGTATTCGGTAAGTTCAAAGGTGGCAGGGGCGGCTTTCAGGACCTGTACGGGCGCCTTTCTTTTAAAATTTCGAATAATTTTAAATCATGCGTACCCATACGATCTTTGGGGATAGAGAAAGACACTTTTCAATCGATAATAGCAATATTGATTTCGTTTTCAATAGGATTGACCTACGTATATCTAATTCCATGGTTCGTTTTGTAACACCGTAGTCAAAATGTGTACATTGCGTGAGTTATTACTAAAAATATCGTTCAGATACGTTTAAAATACTTACGTTTTGGCGCTAGCTTCAACAAACATCAGTCCATTTTCATCAGCAAATTGTTTTGCTTCTTCATATGTGACATCTCTTTGGCCATCTAAATCTGATTTGTTGCCAATTAAGAATATCACAGTGCTGGGGTTAGTCAAGTTACGTGTGTCTGTAAGCCAGCTACTTAGATGATTGTAAGTGGATCTGAAACAGCAAAACATGGACGAATAACATAGTTTCCCAGCATGTTGCACCCACACCCATATTTCGCCCATTATGTATAAGTCCCATGTAATAAGAGGCGAACCTTTTGCCATCATAGACCAGCTTGAATAGAGATGGGATTTTACCCGGTAAAAACCCAAAAGTGGGTAAATTCGAGGGAAAATACCCGGGAAAATACCCGATTGGGAAAATATTCGGGTGTTTTAAAATTTAGTTTATGTAATGTTTAGATACACATACATTAAATAGTACATAGTTTTAAAACTTTTATTACTACTAGTTAGAGCTTGTATAAGTTGAAATGACGCACTCCACTACCACATTTTATGTAAACAAGCTTTAAAGAATGGATAATTAAGTAATGAGTCACGTTATTCCTACTTAGATATGCTTTAACACTAGTTAGTTAAGACAAGTTTATCTTTTTTTAGAACCTGTAACTATTATTAACTATGTATTGGCGACCAATAAGCCGCTCGAAACTACCTGCTCCCACCCCGGGAGCACGTACTGTCGAGCCGGACAATAGCCAGTAGTACTTGTCGCATAACATAAGTGATCTTTCACAAGTTGTTTTGGCTTCATACCGTGCGCCCTGTGTTATTTTCTTTGATTTATTGACGACCTGGATATTGTTTTGTGGACTTTTGATATTCTAGTGATTAAATACGTGATATACTTTGGATTGATAACTACTGCTATCCTTACGGACTTCGATACCTACTGCATCCCATCAACATAAATAAACCGGTAAGTTTGAGCTTATATTAGAAATGTAGAATACTTTAAAACATGTGTTTGCTTCTGTTCGTACAATTGTTTTTTTTTCTTTTTGCTTTAGATCACACCATGCCCAGAAAGAAAAATAACGATGTATGGGAAAACTATTTCCATTCCGCAACCAGTAAAACGGTTAAGTGCAAACACTGCGAAAAAGTTTACATATTTGGCAATGTCAACAAGATGGCCCGCCATCTGTTGAAATGTTTTAGATGTCCAACTGTTATCAAGAACAAACTAAACAAAACATCTGACGTTAACGCAACTGCAACAAATCTGTCTTTACAAGATGAATCGCAGCATGAAATGTTACAAGATAACAGTTTGACAGATACAAATTCTAGTACTACAACTTCAGCCGAAAAGAAACTTTATCTAGATTAGCTTTTGTCGAAAGCAATATTTGTTTCCGGTTCTCCTTTGTCCATTGTTGAACATCCGCTGTGGGCACGATTTTTTGATGAATTGCAACCACTTTACAAATTACCATCCAGAAAAGCAATCTCAACTACACATCTGGAAGCTATTTATAAAGAAACGGTAGAAGAAATTACAGACGAACTAAAATCTATAAATAATTTGCATCTGCAGTGTGATGGCTGGAGCAATCAGCGCAATGAAGGTATTATCAACTTCATTATTGCAAAACCCGAGCCCGTTTTTGTCAAAAGTCTTAACACTCTTACCAACCGACATACAAGCCAATAGATTATAAAAGTTATAAATATGTATGGAGGCCACAAGTTTGTAACTCTTATAGGAGATAACGCTAATAACATTCAAAGAGCATTTCAGATGGTAAAAGATGTGTATACACACATAATACCGCTGAGATGCGTAGCACATACATTAAATTTACTTTGCGAAGATTGTATAAGACCAGAACCTGTTAAAGCATTTATATCGATTGCCATAGAGACCATAAAAGCAATAAAAAGAAGTCAAACTATGGGTGCTTTACCAGACCAGATTATAAAAGACAAACGATCAGGCGAAACATTGAAATTGCCAGGAAAAACCCGCTGGGGCAGTTACTGTACTGCTATAAAAAGCTTGAAAAATTCGAAAGTAGCATTACAGACATTAGCTGTTCACGAAGATGCTACTATTTCAGAAGAAATAAAGTCAAATTTATTGGATCTCAATTTTTGGAACATGGCCGAAAACTGTATAAAATTGTTGGATAAAATTGTTGGAAAATTTTATCAGTTATGGGTATAACTGATAAAATTTTCAAACTTGAAGGAAACGGAATATTGATAAACGAAGTATACATGGCTTTCAAAGACATACAATCTACATTTAACTTTGTGTTACCCGAAATTTCTATTTTAGATGACCAGCACAAACAAAATATAATAGATGCTGTAACCAGGCGAACAAATAATTGCATCAGACCAATCCATTACGCTGCATATTTGTTAGATCCGAGATCGCAAGGCATTGAACTCGATGAAGAGCATGAAGTAGATGCCATGGAGTTTATACATGAAGTGAGCCAATCACTCAATATTGATGTTGGTGTAGATTTAGCTAATTATAGAGCTAAACAGGGTTTATGGGGCAGACCATTTATATGGAAAAATGTCGCAGAAATGGACCCAGTCGTTTGGTGGAGGGGACTTTGCAGCTCTAAATTGCTGAGTAGGGTTGCAGTACGCCTTCTGACTGCTCCCTGCACTTCTGCAGCGACTGAGCGGTCATTTAGCACACATGCTCATATACACAGTCACAAAAGAAACAGATTGACTACAGACAGAGCAGGAAAGATAGCTTTTATATCATATAATTGGAATCTTTTGCATAAACATAAAGATGATGACAACGACGAAGATGACGAGACCTTATCAACCCCTAGACAGTTGTCTAGCCCGATGAACAGCCCAATTCATGACCAACAACCTTCTACATCTCGTGGAAGCCAAGAAGAAATAGAATTCTGTGAAATTGATGATTTGTATGATGATCATGACAGTAGCGACAGCGATTAAAATTTTAGAACGAGTGAATGAAAAAATATTTTTGTAATTATTTTCTATTGTGTAATAAATAATTGTGATTGTCTATGTTTTGTTTTATTTTTTATATGCAGAAACATGTTTTACAATCCTACTGGTAGTTCCACAGATTACCGCTTTTGAACAAGCAAAAAAATCGCTTCATCTTTATTGTATTATTGTAGATAATGAAAATACCCGTCTAACGGGTTTTTTCCCACATAAATACCCGGTATTTACCCAAATGGGTAAATACCGGGCCAATCAATGGGCCAATCGCCCATCTCTAAGCTTGAACGGCAATAAATATATGATTACATAACTTTAAGAAACCTTTTAAATAAGAACGATTACGTGCAAGCAAAACCTTAAACTTTTTGATATAAGTACACGGCTTCTATAAATCCACAAATGAACTGAATATTTACATAGGATGCAGGTATATTCAATAAGATGACGACATACTATACAGGGTTGGAATTAAAAGCACCCCAAGAGACCAGATTATAAAAGACAAACGATCAGGCGAAACATTGAAATTGCCAGGAAAAACCCGCTGGGGCAGTTACTGTACTGCTATAAAAAGCTTGAAAAATTCGAAAGTAGCATTACAGACATTAGCTGTTCACGAAGATGCTACTATTTCAGAAGAAATAAAGTCAAATTTATTGGATCTCAATTTTTGGAACATGGCCGAAAACTGTATAAAATTGTTGGATAAAATTGTTGGAAAATTTTATCAGTTATGGGTATAACTGATAAAATTTTCAAACTTGAAGGAAACGGAATATTGATAAACGAAGTATACATGGCTTTCAAAGACATACAATCTACATTTAACTTTGTGTTACCCGAAATTTCTATTTTAGATGACCAGCACAAACAAAATATAATAGATGCTGTAACCAGGCGAACAAATAATTGCATCAGACCAATCCATTACGCTGCATATTTGTTAGATCCGAGATCGCAAGGCATTGAACTCGATGAAGAGCATGAAGTAGATGCCATGGAGTTTATACATGAAGTGAGCCAATCACTCAATATTGATGTTGGTGTAGATTTAGCTAATTATAGAGCTAAACAGGGTTTATGGGGCAGACCATTTATATGGAAAAATGTCGCAGAAATGGACCCAGTCGTTTGGTGGAGGGGACTTTGCAGCTCTAAATTGCTGAGTAGGGTTGCAGTACGCCTTCTGACTGCTCCCTGCACTTCTGCAGCGACTGAGCGGTCATTTAGCACACATGCTCATATACACAGTCACAAAAGAAACAGATTGACTACAGACAGAGCAGGAAAGATAGCTTTTATATCATATAATTGGAATCTTTTGCATAAACATAAAGATGATGACAACGACGAAGATGACGAGACCTTATCAACCCCTAGACAGTTGTCTAGCCCGATGAACAGCCCAATTCATGACCAACAACCTTCTACATCTCGTGGAAGCCAAGAAGAAATAGAATTCTGTGAAATTGATGATTTGTATGATGATCATGACAGTAGCGACAGCGATTAAAATTTTAGAACGAGTGAATGAAAAAATATTTTTGTAATTATTTTCTATTGTGTAATAAATAATTGTGATTGTCTATGTTTTGTTTTATTTTTTATATGCAGAAACATGTTTTACAATCCTACTGGTAGTTCCACAGATTACCGCTTTTGAACAAGCAAAAAAATCGCTTCATCTTTATTGTATTATTGTAGATAATGAAAATACCCGTCTAACGGGTTTTTTCCCACATAAATACCCGGTATTTACCCAAATGGGTAAATACCGGGCCAATCAATGGGCCAATCGCCCATCTCTAAGCTTGAACGGCAATAAATATATGATTACATAACTTTAAGAAACCTTTTAAATAAGAACGATTACGTGCAAGCAAAACCTTAAACTTTTTGATATAAGTACACGGCTTCTATAAATCCACAAATGAACTGAATATTTACATAGGATGCAGGTATATTCAATAAGATGACGACATACTATACAGGGTTGGAATTAAAAGCACCCCAAGAGGCAAAGTAACGCCTGCGGCTAATTTTACTTTAAGAAAAAATTTAGACGAAAAAGGCCACATTTTTTTTCTTTTTACATCCAACACAACGTTATCTGATTCCAAACTAGGCAGAACCTGTACTATGGCAACCAGGCAACTGATAAACATACTTATATATTTCTAAATACATACATATCTATATATAAAAGAAAGTCGTGTTAGTTACACTATTTATAACTCAAGAACGGCTGAACCGATTTGGCTGAAAATTGGTGGTAATGTAGCTTAGAACCAGGAGACGGACATAGGATACTTTTTATCCCGTTCGACCGCGTTCCCGTATGACGTGACATAAAACGACGACGGGAAGGGTCACGGGAGCAAAAATTTGACGCGGACGAAGTCGCGGGCAGAAGCTAGTTATAGATAAATTACACCCAGACACAGAACAAATGATTGTGCTCATCACACAAAGATTTGTCCTGGGTGGGAATCGAACCCACGACCTCAGTCTTAGCAGTCAGGGTCACTAACCACTAGACTAACAGGCCAGTCGAAAATTCTTGGATTTTGCACCAAGATAATGCGCCTTCGCACAAGGCCATCATGGTGAACGAATGTTTGCCCAAAAACTCAACAAATACCATCGAGCAACCACCTTATTCACCAGATATGGCTACAGCCGACTTCTTTCTTTTTCCTAAACTCAAATTACCACTTCGTGGCACCCGTTTTTATTCGGTAGAAGACACAAAGAAGAATTCGCAGCGAGAACTGAACTCGATTCCGGAAAAAGCGTCAAAAAATATTTTGACGATTGGATTATTCGTTGGCGTAAGTGAATCGTTTCTGAAAGAGCATACTTTGATGCTGATAAAATAAACCTGAATGAATAATTAACCTTTTGTGAATTATTGATGTTTTTCCGGTACTATCTTGACAGAGTAGTATGTTCAATTCGCTGGTCCTGAGTTTGGACGGTCATTGTCGTATTTTCATAAAGACATCTCACTCGCACTTAAATGTATCGCCAGTCGACGTGGCATCGCTCCAAAAAGTCCAGACCAGGTCTCGATAGAGTCAAAAGCCTTCTCATAGTCCACAAACGCAAGACACAGCTGCTGACTATACTCTTCGGACTTCTGTATAATTTGCCGTACTGTGTGGATATGGTCTATGGTGCGAGTTTTATCCCCCTTTTTAAAGATAAGTATGACCACGCTCCTTCGCCACGCGTCTAGAGTTCTCCCAGAGAACAGGACAGAGTTGAAGAGCTCGCGATGCTCTGTCAGTTCGGGGCTCCCGCTTTCAGAATCTCGGTCGTAATCCCGTCTTCACCAGGGGCTTTTCCATTTTTACGGTTCCGTTGCCAAATGGCAAAAAACGGAACCGTTATAGATTCGTCATGTCTGTCTGTCTGTCCGTCCGTCCGTATGTCACAGCCACTTTTTTCCGAAACTATAAGAGCTATGCTGTTGAAACTTGGTAAGTAGATGTATTCTGTGAACCGCATTAAGATTTTCACACTAAAATATAAAAAAAAAACAATAATTTTTGGGGTTCCCCATACATAGAACTGAAACTCAAAAAATTTTTTTTCATCAAACCCATACGTGTGGGGTATCTATGAATAGGTCTTCAAAAATGGTAATGAGGTTTCTAATATCATTTTTTTCTAAACTGAATAGTTTGCGCGAGAGACACTTCCAAAGTGGTAAAATGTGTCCGTCCCCCCCCCCCCGCAACTTCTAAAATAAGAGAATGATAAAACTAAAAAAATATATGATGTACATTACCATGTAAACTACCACCGAAAATTGGTTTGAACGTGATCGAGGGAGTAGTTTTTTTTTAAAACGTCATAAATCGTAAACCGCAATTTACCTTACATTCAATCAACTGAAATATAAAAATTAAAAAAAAGCATTTATTTTTAAACCGAGAATACCTATAGGTTTGTACGGAACCGTCGGTGCGCGAGTCCGACTCGCACTTGGCCGGTTTTAAGCTGTTTAAGAGTCGGCTGGATTTCGTCTTGGCTGACTTATGGCAGGTGTTCCGTGAAGTGGCGGTGGTTCTGGAATCCTCATTTCCGGGATTAGGTCAATATGCGGTGCGTAGAAGGCCGTAGAAGTTTTCGACTTCCGAAAGGATCTCCAGCTTCGAAAAGACGAATTCTATCTAATTTCGAAACGTAATTTCCTCAAAATTGTTCTCTAACGCATTGAAGGATCTGTTCAAGACGTTGAACTGGAGAGAACACGGTATTAACGTCAACGACGAGTACATCTCACACTTGAGACTTGCAACAACATCGTCATACTGGCTGAATCGGACAGATGGTGGACGGCCCAAAACTCAGGTTATGTTCAACGAACATGATACTTCGGGACTGATTGCTGTCAATGGCAGTGCTCTCTAGGTTGTTCGAGGATACGTTTAGGACAAACTCTGTAATTTGGTAAGACAACTTTGAGCCTCCTTGGCTAACAGATGAATTCAGCTGGGCTGGGCATCGTTTCGGAAGCTTCCTCAAATCTTCTCGTTAGCTGGATTACAGTAGCCGAGAATCGAACTGAATGGCGCACAATTGGAGGCCTATGTCCAGCAACGGACTGCTGTAGTCCGACGATGATTATGAGATCAAAAGCGTGACATTTTAGAGTTCGAAATTTTTAAGATTACTTTTTAATCCGTCAGGTTTTTTTTTTGAGATCGAAATCGTGGCAAGGCAGCTATTTGACTAATAAAAATTGAAATGACGGAATAATCACCTTCTAGTTATGTCGTATACCATAAGAGCTCCAGCAGCACCTCTATAGTAAGACCGAGTAACGGCTCTAAATCTCTCTTGTCCTGCTGTGTCCCATATCTGCAGTTTGATTTTTTGCCCCGCAACTTCGATAATGCGGGTCCCGAACTCTACACCAATTGTGTGTGGACAATCAGCCATGACTGAAAACACAAGTTACCGTTTTAAAGCAAAAGAAAACACAAATCTTATATCCTAGGGTAAAGGTACCTTAATACACAGCCGGAGAAGCTTCGTTTGTAGTCCTAGTTTGGATTTTAACAGTTTTATTCACCGTTAATTTCTTCAATAGGCAACGCCACTTTTTGACACTATATAATACAGCCTGTATCAGAAAACTTATCAGTCTTCCCAAACATTTGTGACGAATAGGTTTGTATGGAATAGTTAATAACGTTTTAGCGATTATGATGTTGGGCCCAAAGGGAAGGTTGTTCAGTTTAATAGCCACACAACACACCCTTGAATATGGCCACACTTTTCAAGCAGCTATTTTCTCGAATGAAAATAAAACATTTAAGGCAACAATGTTCATCTTAACAACCGTTTGAGAATCGTCACAACGGCTATTGACTATTGGGCTACTAGAACGGGAACATGACAAGGTCGCGAGAACTTATCCATTATTAACTTTATAATATCCTGTATAAACACATTCCCCTCTTTTCAGTCCTTCAAAGGATTATTTTCACAAATCAGTTCTTTATGTTTCGGTTTAAACTATAACTGGACACATTTCAAGTAACATTTTGGGTTGCCTCAACTCCACATCTGGACCCACATTTTGCACCTCAACAACAACAACAAGCAACATCTTTGTTTTGAATTACTAGTTAAATCCATCCTATATATTTTTTATGGAAATCCACAAAGGTACAAAACTTTATTTGAGAAAGTTTTTAGCTACATGTAACTTCAGGGCATACTTATAGATCCTTCTAGCTTATACTTGGCTCACTGCAGGCAGGCCTTTATGGCATTCAATTAAAAACTAGGATGAATTCAATTAGTAAGTTGCATAGAATCTTAGATGACCATGACATACATGGTATGCAAATGATAGAGGTTATTTAATTAAAATAAGAATATACTAACATTTCTTGTCCGTAAACTGATGCAACAGGCATGATTTGCCAACTCCCATATCTCCAATGATAATATATTTAAATATGTAGGAGTAGTTGTATGGTCCTGACGTCATTTTGATTCTGAAAAAAGAAATAGAACACAGGAATTAAATAAATGACATTCACTTTCTTAAAGTCAACATGAAGATAATGTTTTAATTTATTTTCGCATTTATGGAAAGGAAAAAGGAAAGGGAGGCCTTTGCCCTGCAGTGGGGCAATACAGGCTGATTATTTAATGATGATATTATTATGGGGTATGGATTTGTACTCAATCAATTGAGCTTTTCAATCCAAAAAGGCAATGACCAAAACTGGGGCGTTTCTTCGGCCGCCAACCTTAACCTTATACCTACATTTGTTAGAACCAAGTTTAACAAATTAAATTTTGAATCGCAGTAAAGCAAAAAAGATGCCTGGAGCGAGTCAGACTTGCAAACGAAAGGTTCTGTACCACAGTATAATGTTTGAAATTTAATATTTTTAGGGGACAACAGGACCCTACTAGTAAGACTCCCCTGTCCGTCTGTCTGTCATAGGGCTGTATATTTTGAACCGTAATAGTTAGAAACATGAACTTTTCACAGTGTGTAGGTACTACTATAGTCACTATAGCAAAAGTATTACTGATGTGGTTAAAAAACCAAAACGGCGGTACAGGATGGTATAGACTAAAAAAAAAATATAGGCACTGCTTCACACAATTTGGCTCACTTGATTTCCAACACTAGCAAGTTTCAGGGTGTTTAGACAGAAAATAGCTATCTGTAGTATTTATGTCTTAAAACATAAAAAATAAAGTTATTTAATAAAACTGTTTTGCTAAAAAGACAAACAACTTCCAAAATCACTATAAAGTGAAAAATAACTTTAATTTCGGAAGTTAGTGGCAGTAAACTAAACTACAGATCCAAAGACATCAACTTCCAAAATTAAAGTTATTTTTCACTTTGTGGGTTTTTTTTTTTTTTTGTTTTTATTTTTCACTTTTTAGCTATGGTATCTACCCCACACTAATTCGTATACCACTACTGGCCAGGTCAATAGCAGTGACAGGAAGTATTAGAATATCATCACAATAAACAAAGAGCATTAGTTACATAATCGACTGTCCCAATTAACAATGTCGGTTCTGCATTTTTACCAATATTCACTTTTTTACATAAATAGAATCACAACAAAAAGATCTATCGTACATATTTTTTTTTTTTTTTTTTTTTGAAAATCATGATATTTAGCCAGTTTTAAAGATAATATTGTCGGTTGTCCGCGCAACATTGTTAGTAGTAAAACAAACTTTGAACTGCTCTACTGAAAAGTAGTCTTTTTGCAGAACCAACATTGTTAATAGGGACCGTCAATATTATTGAAGTTAACTAATGCAAAAACTATCCAAGCAAAGTCAATAAAATTTATATGGGACCACCCCTGAAGCATAACTTATTAATTAAAAATGGAATTGTCGAAATTGACCTTAACCCCCCATTTGCCAGAGATATTGCAAAACATACATACAAAATTAAACGAATTGGGAACCGCCTCCTTTTTGAAGTCGGTTAAAATTACTGCTAGTGTTCCTTTTTAATTAATCATTATCACTCAATGTTTATTTGACATTAACATGTTATGAAATACCTATTATGTATTTACCATAACATTTTATGCTATGAAAGTTACCCTTTAGTATTTGTACATGCTTCAAAATACTAAATGGCAATGTTTAACCTAAACAAACCTGAACAACTGAATCCAATAGTGAATCAAGATGTTGTGAGTGGCTGTGCTGTACTATTGAGTAAATAAATAATTACTTTAGCTCATCATCAGCTGCTTAGCCTTTTTGTGACTATATTGAGGCTGGCTGCCACTCTAACCAGATGTAGTTAAATACCAGTAATATACAGAGTGTTACTGCCTGTCTGATCAGCCATGTTGCTAGGTACATGATGTGATGATACTCCTTGGCAAGGCTGGCATCAGGTTTTCAACTACCCATTACAACTGACATAACACCAACTTATTGCACTTAGTTAACACATAATTTAGTAAAACTGCTTTCATATACCATGCAAATGTGAATTGTGGCATACCAACAATTTAATCAATAAAATACTACTAGGCAAGCTTAAGAAAGTAAGTACTTTAGAAAGCTAAACTACTTCTGAATGTATTTTGACTTATTTTCATAATTATTGTAAAATTATTAGCAACTACAAAGAATAATTTCAAACCAGAAATAATTAAGCAATTGTCACTATTATCTGATAACAGTCAACTTTCTATTACCAAAAAGTAACCTGTCTTAACTACATGGTAAGGCAAAGGAATGTATTGTACTTTAATAATCAACTCAGTGTTTATGGATGTCCAAATATCTGCAACCTTGATGAGGTACGCTGAAAAGATTTTAACTTTCCGTATAAAATTGATGTATGAGTCATCACACAATGATCTATGTTACAAAACATAACGGTTTATAATATTTCACACGAATAAAATATATATTCACACGAAATATCAAAGTCACTATGTACGTACGTAGCAATGTTTATAGGAAAAACTGGGAAGTTTATTTGTAACTATGCACGTAGTTATTTGCGTTCAATTACGTCCTTTTGCTTTAGGGAGTATCATAAACACTTGTAGATCAATTTATAATCCATATAATATTAAAATAATCAATGCACAACTGATATCTTACTTTGTTAAAAACCACAATGTAATGTATAAAATTATGTGAATCTTAATCTTTTTCGTAATGCAAAACAAAGGCTTCCTCCTTCTTTCGTCAAATATGACGTATTTTAGTTGAGTGTTGCCATTTTAAAAATGTCTAAAAACTTTGCGGAAAAAAATCGTGATCGCAAAGACATTACTGTAATGCCTATTCCTCACCATATACTGCTTGCTACAAATAAGGATCGAGACTGTTCGAATAATAGATAGCCCGCGAAAATCAGATTGTCTCATTTTTTTTGTAATTCACAGGTCATTTCAATATCATTTGTATGTTGAATCATTGAATGAAATATGATTCACGACCGTAAGACGTATGTATTTATCATATCTGTCTTAGCTTATAAATATCATATATTTTATTTATATCGATCGAGGCTCATTATCTGTGCACCTGCCGTACTCAGTAAATCGACTGCCCGTCTGGCGAAGGGTGCTGATGCGTTATGCCACGTTCCCACGGCGCGCTCTATTAGGCACGACCGAGCATAGCTACAAGTAGGTATTTATTGTACCAGCTGTTCGATAGGTCAAAAATCTAAGAAGTTCAAAGTATATACGCCGCCGGCGCGGTGGCGACGGTGGAGGACCGAGCGTAACTACGAGTAGGTACTCGGCTGGTAGGTATCAGCTGTTCGGTCGGTCAAAACTCTAAGAAGTTCGAAGTATGTACGTATAGGTTGGCAAAAAAGAGTCTGTCGTGGTAACCATTGGAACTAAAATATTTTTTTGGTGGCAGCACTGCTTTGTTTATCATCAACAGATTAACAAAAAAACAGGAAGGAAAATGGTGATTGGCGGGAAAGATACAAAAAGTTTTCAATAATTTTATATTTATTAATATAATTCAAGATATGGATGAAAAACCAAATAATGTTGAAGAAATTGATGTTAACAGTTCAGATTTCTACGAAAATGTTAACATTGAAACAGCTGCTTTATTCCACGACGAGATCTATGATTTGCTACTAATTGAGAACGAATCACACGAAAACTTTGAAGATGAAGAATGTGAAGATGAAACGGAAGAGAATACAACAAAAACATAAATACATATTTTAAAGTAATTACTGAAGACATTGAAGCTAAGATTCATCAGTGAAAGCAAATGTACCTATTGTTCTGAAGAAAATGCGGATATAAAACACGTTAGACTGTGAATCGTTCGCCATGCAAAGACTGTTACTTGTCAGTGAAATTAGTGATATAGCAGAACAAAACTCTTTTATGTGTTCCCCGCCACGTTCAGGAATTACTTTCCAACACAGTTTATTTCAATTCATTATTTAGATATTTACTGAATACTGTAGAAAAAATTTAATTGTTTCGGGGTTCATTAGATTGTTTTTTTTTTATGTTTAACTAATATTTTGTTGTTATTAATGAGATAATTTCATCGCCTCTCAGATGTACTTAGCTGAGAATAAGAGTAGTATGTTTAATGATTACGACTGAAGGACATGTATCCATGGTCAGGAATAAATTAAAAAAAAAAAAAAATATCATCAACAAGTAGCTAATCTGTCATTGTGTTATGTTCCCAGTTGTATTTTACTTATTTCTAATTAACTATCAATTATTAATGCTTTTGAACATATAAAAAATGAATAAAACAATAAGGAGTAGTGGTGTGAGCTGTGATATACTAAGTTTTCGTAAGAAATTTGGCGGAATCTGAAGCGGAACAAATTTTGCCTCCGATTGACAATGTTTACGAAAGAACTGCCGACACGACAGGTATTTATCCAAGAAATTTATCTTTTATTCAATGCCAGTCATTGTTTTTCCTTTCTAATACTAAGTTTTATCTGTATTATAAGTTTCAAGCCATTTTATTGTTTTATTTACTAATAGATTATTGAGGTTATGTTTTCTAGTTTGACAAATCGCGTGTACATTAATTCTTGATGTTTGATACTTGCAATTGAAAAATGTATCTACATGGAATTAATATGATTGTCTTTATATTTTTTCAAGGTAAATCTCACAGTACAATTAGAGAAATTGTTAATGAAGAAGAAAACAATTAAGGATTTTGTCTACACCTGGAGGAACACCAAAACAGTTGGCGGAAGAAAGAATTAGACGATTTTGATCTGTGTGCAATTAGACAAAAAAGTTCAACACTTTAACGATACAGCCAAGTATTTTTTTTTTTTTTTTTTGTTAATGCTATTATCGCATACCACAGTAAAAAGTATAATTTATATTTATTATTTTTCAGGTGCCTATTCTACGTAATATATTACCTATAGTTTGAGGAGACGAGTTGTAATGGGAGCCGTAAACGTGTAAGAAAGATTTTTACACTATTTTCATAAATAAGAAATGTAAAACTGACACATCAGTGTTAATGGATAAAATCTATCATAGCACCGAAAAGGAATACAAGAATGATGTTACGTCACGTTTTTCTTTTTAAATAAAATCTAAACTTTAGCGTGTTATTTCATTTTCACTGTCATGTGAATAGTGATAATGTTATGTACCCCGCATAAACATACCTGACGCCTTCATTAGTCAACTGTTCAAGTTTATTCGATATTGCCCGTACCTTTCGAATGCGACATGCTATAGGTACTCTCTGACTTCCGATTAGTTTCCGACAGTAAGCAGCTGTAAGTCGCCTTCTTATCGACTATAAACTGTCAGCATTAACAGGATTCGTTCAGTATCATTCATGTCAAATTTGATACAGGCATACCAACCGTCGAATGGTTGTGAATACCCTAGATGGTGGCTGCAAATGCGATTGCTGAACATTATGTCTTGTGTATCGGGTTCAATCGGCAATCCCTGAGTGTAATTTAATGAATTTTTAAACTGAATAAGTTTGCATTATGTTATTATGATGGCACTCTTAGATAAAAAGTTATTCCAGCGAAATAATGCGCAATCTACTAAATACAATGAAAGTAAAAGACTGTGTGCCTATCAAGTCTTGAAATCTTGACTGATGAGAATTTCCGGGATCTCGTATTTGTGGATTAAAACAACAAGTATCTTATCACTTTTAGTCCTAGTATACAGGCTGGCCATACCTGCTAAGCAGGCGCCCACATTTTTTCCAGACTCTTTTTTGCCAAGCTGTATGTACACCGCGCGGGTACTGACCTATTCCTATTGTCGATATCATATTAGGTACGAAATAAGTAGGGTGTATTTTTTCCTGTATATCAGAAAGAATAACGACCCTGTAACACTACCTTGTGGCACACCTGTACCTATTGTTACTCCTAATGTTAGATTTACATAGCACTTAATCTTTATTTCAATTTCGGAACTCGCTGTATGTTGAGTCCCATTTGAAAGATAGCTTTGCAGCCATTTCAACGCTAGGCCGCGAAAACCGTACAGTTCACATTTAGTGAGGAGAATATTGTGATCAACAAAGTCGAAAGCCTTGCTCATATCGAAAAACACAGTGCAGGTACGTGTACGTTTATCTACATTTTTAGTATTTTTTGAAAGAAATTTAAAAGCTGCTAACGTTGTAGATTTGCCCTTTTGCGTGATCAGGAAACTGTACGTATGTGGCCGACCTAACTGTCGTCGGCGATGTATTTTATAATTTTCTTAGAAACTATAAATATTACCTTACTACTCTTTACTATTTAATAATACAATATAATAGGTATGTACATACAAAAAAAAAATACCGTTAAATACTGCCATCAATAAACACAGTTGGAAAAGCTAGTAAACATTTTGGATAAGGCAACACTGGTCACTGTGTCCTGTCCTGTCACATGTCCTGTATGTAAAGCATAGAGTAAAGGTACCATACCATACCAGTAGATTGGGAAGTAAAACCAGTGAACAAGGGAAGTAGAGAGGAACACAAATACGCAATTTAGCAAGTTTCATATACCAAAATACCTAATTACTTTACCATGGCTGGCCAAGATCAGAACAACAGCAACCAAAATGGCATTATAGATAACAATGAGATTGAACCTACTGATCAGACTGATGAAAATGTCGTTGAAGGTAAGTTTTATTCCAAGATACCTTGTAGATACCTTGTTTGTATGCCTGCGTGTAATCCACTGAACCTATCGGTATGCAACAACAGAGGTTGCCTGGAACCCGGACAAAGACAGGTCAGCTGGTCGTCACATACTGAGGCTTATTTTGATCCTGGATTTTTGTATAAAAAAAATATAAATACATGCAGACAAAGTCAGGCAACACATAAAACAACAATAAATAGTTTGGCAGGGTTTATCACAACTTATTGAGCCTAGTTCACCATAGCACCTGCTATGAGATTAGTAACAGATAGAAAGATTAATTTGATCTTAGACATTTACTCCTAGTCAGTGAACGAAAATAAGCATGGAAGCATTCCTAGCTCTAAAAAATGACCCAACGCAGATTGCGCCGCGGTGGGCGGGGCTTACCGATTGCGCCGGCCACGCTTTTAGTTCGTCAACAGTAGGCAACAGCGGCGGTCGACTATTATTTACCGGTTTTTGCGTGTTAAATATTTAAAAAGGCCTTCTTTTGCAATGAAGTGGTGTGTAAATAAATCACATTTGCATAAAAAGAATGCTGGAATTCGTTTTCACGTGTAATACATCGCTATTTATTATATTTCTATTAAAAATGAAGTCGTTTTGAATTATACCACGAAGTCTATGGCGATGATATTATGCAACCAAACAATTTACTTTTCTACCTGACAATAATGACAAATATTTTTAAGACATATTTTTTTTTATATATTGAGACGGTATTATCCACACTATCCACACTAATATTATAAATGCAAAAGTAACTCTGTCTGTCTGTCTGTTTCGCTTTCCTGCTAAAACTATTGAACCGATTTAAATGAAATTTTGTACACAGATAGTTTAGAGCCTGAGAAATGACATAGGCTACTTTTTATTCCGGTAGTACGTTCCCGCGGGATATTTTCCGACATCCACGCGGGCGAAGCCGCTGGCAAAAGCTAGTGTAAAATATACTAAGCTAGTGTAGGTTCATAAAATTTCCTTTAATAGCATGGAGACATAAACTAACAATTTTCCGAGGCACGTAGGTAATAGTCAAATGTCTAAGACAGTAATAACATTGGGATTCACGTTCACTAGGTTCGTGATTCAGCAATACTAATTTCTCTGATTTCTGCCTACCCCTATGGAAAGAAGGCGTGAGTTTATTTATGTACCTATTACTCCCTAAACACTATTTACAGACCTTATAACAACACTGTTGACATTCAGTTCATAAAACATAAATGTTTTATCATAATTATATTAATTAATACCATCAATATCACGATTAATTATTTGCGTTGCACCTTATTACATAAAACAACCCGGGCGACGAAGCGGCGTCGTAGAAATGTCGGTAGTGGTCTATACGTTACATGGTAATTTAAACCCAATAAATCTGGAAATAAGGTCCGTTTTTAACTGTGCATTCAGAGTAGTAATAATATTCTTTGTGTGGTTCCGCGAATCAGCGACGGGTTTTCGATGTGTGAGTTTGTTTGGGATTTTGTGTCAAGATTCGCGCTTAGTTCCCTTGAAGTAATGCTTCCATGTTTATTTTCGTTCACTGCTCCTAGTTTATTAATTATTATAAAGTAAGTTGGCATCAATCATGGAAATTATCTACTTATTTATTTTATTTGTGAAATAACATTTCAGTACTCAATACTGCCTCTGACTGAATGTCCTGCATGTACCTCCTGTAGTTGGGAACATTATAGGCTAAGTTATACAATTTTTATGGGCGGTTCCAAAAGTATTCAGTGGATGGAGTGATTATTTTCTAAATCGTATTTTGTTAGGGGCCTATTTTTATATAAAAGATTTCTTGATCTATCAATTGGTATACTTTTATTAAAAACTCATTATGTACATGTCATTTTATTAATTTTTACATAAAAAGTTTCTTGTGTCTTATGTCTAAACCTATACCTATTTTACTCTATAATTTGTTATTTTTTTTATAAATTTCAGAGTACATCACATTGAATTCTAAATTGGATGAGTTGCATTCTGCATTGGACAATTTGGAGCAAAAAAATGATAATTTACATGAAAAGTTAAAGGAGCTGCTGCAATCTAATATCGATATCAGGCAGGAGCTACGCACAAGCAATGAAAATACAGAACCAACTGGAAATAAATGAGTAATTCAAATAAGTCAAGATTCCAAAATGTATTTGACTATAAATTGTATAATTAAGCAGTTAAAATTGATTTATAGATTTAGGTTTTAATCAAAATGTACCTATCTAATTTATTTTGTTAATGTATTTAATATAAAATAAAACTTAGTTTCTCATCATCTTTTATCGTAAAATAATTGAAATTCTTTAAACACTATTCGACAGAAAGCTTCATCATAATCAGTATAGCCGAAAGATGTCCACTGCTGAACATAGACCTCCATAGACTACTGGTTTGCCATAATCGCCAGGCATGGCAATAGCAGTATGGTAGTAAGCATAGAGAACGCTGCTACCTATTCTCTAGTAAGTCCCTTAGTCGCCTCTTACGACACCCATGTAAAGAAATGGGGACAGAAATATTATAATAATATTTCATGAGATTATGTTGACAAAAATGTCCCTGGCATTTATGAAATAATAAATGTAGGGCCTGCTTAAATCACGGCACGGTGGACAGAGCTCTGGCGGGATCTCATAGCGACATGGGTATGATTGTCGAGCAATGGGTAGCCGCCACCCGGTAAGGACCAGGCCCGGGTCAAAGAACTCAGACGTACATAGAAGCACAGTTCTTATGGCCGGTTTGAAGACAAACTTAAGGCGACCCACACAGCCGCTTGGGCAGCGCTGCAGTCGCGCTGCGGTGCGGGGTGCGGGTCGGCATCTGAATTCGTTGCTTGAGCCTACGAGAGTGAGTGAGCGCGAGAATACGAGAGTGAGTGAGCGCGAGAATGATTCTGCCGTCAGCGCCACTAAGCGAGAACTAACCGTGGGGACATGTCCCCAGAAGAATCGGCACGAATAATCCTTAAGAACTGTGCTTCTATGTACGTCTGAGTTCTTTGCCCGGGTCACGGCGCGTTGTGTTCCACGACGCCTCAATGAGATGTCAGTAATAATAAAATAAAAAATCTTTTATTAGGCATCAAGGCCCACATGGTGTTAGTATAAAACCAACCTATCTGCTCAACTTCATGGCGCGGGTGGTACCTGCAGTAGATGCCGGTGTGTGCAGGTAGACGCAGCCTACTGATTTTAAAAAGGCATTTGACACCGTCGACAATGACGTTGTTAAGAAAGCTTGCAGAAATTGGCTGTACTCCACACCTGCTGCAGTTCTTCGTCAGCTACATGAAAGGCAGACAGCAGTATGTTGACTACAATGGGTACGAATCCGAACCATACTACACCAGGTCCGGCGTGAGCCAGGGCAGCAATTTGGGGCCTCTTGAATTTATTATAATGGTTAATGACTTGCCGGAGGTCGTAAGAAATAGTTTATGTTTGTTGTTTGCTGATGACCTCAAATTGCTGCTCGAGGTTAAGGATGAGATAAATAGTGAGCGCCTGCAGGAGGACATAAACAGAGTGGTTGAGTGGAGCCATAACAATAAACTGTACTTTAATGTAGCCAAATGTTCAGTGTTGACGTTCTCTCGTGCACGTACCCGTATGTGCTACGAGTACAAGGTTGAAGGAACGCCCCAGCTAGCGTTGCCAGGCGTCCGGATAAAGCCGGACACAGGCAGGCTTTTTAGTTGCATGTCCGGCTAAATTAGATTGTGTCCGGCCTGTCCGGCTTTTGTTAGGCTTTTTAGATACGATCATTTTTGTCTTCACCCGCCTCAACTTGTATCGCTAGCGCAATCGAGCGAACTACCACTGTCCTCCCCGCGTTATTATTACTCAATTTTAAAGGAATATGAGCTTTTAAAGGTGGTGTCTGCCAACCAAAAATATTAATTCGTATAATATATGTTACAAAGATTTTAAAGTGTATTTAGTTCATTAGTCTTTTGTTTAAACTAAAAACCGCCGAAAAACTGAAAAGCATAAAATAATAAACCTTAAAATTATGAGTCGGCGCTTTGAGTGATCCTTGTTCATTGATTTTTCAGCGCCGACTCAAAATTTTAAGGTTTATTATTTTATGCTTTTCAGTTTTTCGGCGGTTTAATTTTTTGTTAAAAAGTTTTTATTTTATATTTTTTCGTGGCTTTAATTTACTAATAATACTTGGCAAGGTATACCATATCCAACACAAAAATAATTATCAAAATCGGCCTACTCTGTATAAAGTTATGCGTGTTTATACATTACAATCAGTGAGTGAACAATCAATCATCCCCTGTTTTCCGACCCTTAGGGTTCGATTTTGTTTTCCAAATTTATATGGGACCACCTTGGGAGTATACCCTTTCCAATAGAAGAAGAATTGTCACAATCGGACCACTATGTAAAAAGTTATGCGTGGTCATACATAAAAAAAAAACAAAAAAAAAAATATACGCGTCGAATTGATAACCTCCTCCGTTTTTTTTCGTCGGTTGAAAAATTAAAGATGTCCGGCCTTTTCACCCAAATGTCCGGCTAAACGGCAGGTCTGTCCGGCTTCTCGGTTTTATGACCTGGCAACCCTACATGCAGCGAGTAACACAGGTCAGGGACTTAGGGGTGATTCTCTCTCCAGACCTTACTTTTCGCGAACATATTGTTAAGATCTGTAAGAAGGCCTACAGAAACTTGGGATTTGTACTGAGGCAGACGCAGGGGTTCACCAACATTGCCATACTCAAGGTACTGTATGACGCTCTAGTCAGGAGTCATCTTGAGCATAGTGCAGCAATTTGGGCTCCACATGAAGCGAAATACGGTGTCATGTTGGAGCGGGTCCAAAATAAATTTACAAGACACTTGTATTTTAAACTGTACGGGGTATACCCGTTCTACCCTCTAATGTACCCTACATTATTTGTGCTGGGAATGGTGGGGTATAATGAGCTCAGGGTGCGTCGGGCATTTAGTCTCGCCGCGTATGTAGTAAAGCTACTGCGTGGTGTAGCGCACAACCCGGGAGTGCTGCGTCACCTGAAGCTGTGCGTGCCGGACCGATACGTGTGGCGGCGGCGGCGCCCACAACTACTAGCCGTGCCGGTAGCCCTGGGGGCCGATCCTACTAACAAATTTGTGCAAAAATCGCAATAGCACCGCGACTGTTTCACGACTTTTAAGGGTTTTCTCATTCTGCTAATGAACAACGATCCAACTGCTGCTACGTTTTAGTGGACGCCAACGATCGATCGAAACAATGTAAAAATCTATTCTGCTAACAAAATCGTACATGAGCGTGACGTTTAGTCACATTCTGCTATTATTTTGACACTTGTTAAAATCGAATCAAAGCTGAATTTCGGCAGTTCATCTGTCAAAATTAGCGGTTGAACATAAGTCAGTAAAATGCAACTTTTATCGCATCGATCTAGGATTGCTTTAGTTTTTTTTCCTAAAAATATAATGTTTATACAGATTTCGTTGAACTTGCCCATGTGGGTGACGTTGGAAAGGTAAGAGGAAGAAATTTTGCGTCAAGAGTATGCAGTAATGCTTTGGCCCTTACGGATCGTCAGTGCGTTACGACATACCAATTCTCCAGAGACCTCATAAGAGCTTTGATTGACGAGATCAGTGACCACACATGCCCTTCAATCTTCGTTTTTACGGTATTGATGACGGAAAAGGTAACATAGTTACAGTGTGTTACTACGTGAAACTCTATTGACTCAATCTTGGACCGCAACTTGCACCGGCTTTTTATGTACCTGGTTCGTACCAAACACTGATAGGCCAGCCGCAATGTATATGCAGTGTCAAAACTTTTAATTTCTTTTGTTTTAGTAATAAACTAGCTACTGTCCACAACTTCATCAGCGTCTAATTTTGCTCCTCTGAACCTTCCCGTCGCACCGCATTGCCTGTCAGTTGTCGTCCATTTTTTGTTGCTGCTCCGCCCCTTTTGATTGTAGCGTAATGTTATATAGGCTATAGCCTTCCTCAATAAATAGGCTACCCAATAATACCAATACAAAAAGAATTGTTCGATTCGGACCAGTCGTTCCTGAGATTACTGCGTTCAACCAAATAAACCAACTCTACAGCTTTATAATATTAGTATAGATAGTATAGATATAATGGAATATCAGGTATTTGGTAGTTAAAAAAAACACAAATTTACAGACTGCCCTTGTAACATATTACGCCTATGTCTATGCATGGCTTAGTTACGGCATAATAATGTGGGGAAACAGTACAGATGCACCAACAATGTTTACAGTTCAAAAGAAATTTCTCCATATCATAGTAAATATACAACAGATAGATAGTTGCAAACCGCACTTTATAAAGCTAAATATATTAACTCTGTCACTATACTTGAAATATGCAATTTTGCACATAAACATCAAGAATTTTACAATAAACAAGAAGACATAAAAAAAAGATACACAATCCGATACAAAACACAACTAAAGCTACCTACATCCCATCTAAAAAAACATTTAACAAGCCCTCTGGTAATGTCAATAAATGTATACAATAATTTACCCGGATCAATTAGTAATGAAAATAAACTCCATCTATTCACTAACAAATTAAAAATCTATTAATAAGTAAATGTTATATCAGTATTAGAAAAAATGTAAGTGATAAATCCCTGAAATGCAGTTAGAATACCCAAAGCATGTTTTTTATTTATTTTGATTTTAGAATAAGTTAGATTATAAGTCCTACTCCTACTACTATATTTCTTTTGATTTGCCCAACAGGGTCCCACAATTGTAACTAAATCCAATGTTTACCACCTAAGCATATACATTGTGAAATGCAATAAAGTAGTAAAGTATTGGAATGGTTCATGAAATCAAAAAACAAATAATGGAACTTAGCATTTTTATTACTATAAGTATATCAATTTTAACGTCAGACCACTTGAGAAGTAGATACTTAGTATTTCATCAAAATTGTAGGGTCGTTTCACCACTCATGTTGATACCGTGTGCCAGATAGAAATTCATAATATATTAATATTGCATGCTCAACATTATAAGTGCACAACAGTCAACAGAATGTCTGTCTACCAAAAAATTGACCGACCACGAGCAACTCATAAGTCAGAAATTGATTTTTGGGTGTACCTAAGTAATGTTCCTGAAAAAAATATATATTTATGTTAGAAGTGGCTAACTAATATTATTATTCTTCTCATCGGTGTGCTGGTACCTACTGCAAAATAATGTTTTTTCCCCACTGAGTCAACAAGAATAAGTAGTGTGTTTGTTTTGCAGATTGCCATGGAATGTAAATATTCCTGTATCCAGATTTCCATATTGAATAAACAGTTTAAATTCTTTCTTGCATCATCAATACACACTTTCCTCAAACTGCATCTAAATGGTTTTACTGAAGACAGGGAAACATTCATAAGTTATTTCAAATGTGGAACAGTCTCGGGCAACATCTTCACACATTGTGTTGAAATCTTACTGAACAGTTAACAGCACATTATTTTGCATTAAATGCTGTACCATCTTGAAGATTCTATTTTCATTATAATCCTACAAGTACACACATGAAAACAAATATCAATTTCGTGCAATTAGAAAGAAACGGATTAACTACTCCCTCTCACAGAGAGGAGGCCTGTATCGCAGCAGTGGGAACATTATAAGCTGCTTATATATGTATGTTAAGAGGAATGAGTATTAACTAAAGCAATTAAAACTCTTGAACTAAAGTAAATAGTGTTGCTGTCAGTTGACAGTTGATACTTGTTTTTTTTTTTTTTGGAATTTTATGACCTGGTAACTGGACCTTTAGGTCAAGTTGACACTTGTCAATCAGCTATGTCAGATAGTGATGCGATTCGATTTTGTTTAACTCGTTACTCAAGTTACTAAAGGCTCGAAATCATTAGTCTTGTTTAGATAAGTATCACGGAGTCTTCAACTACATCAATTCATCATTCAATATTACTAATATCGTGTAACTTTCAAAATAATGTGATGTACTGAATCAGGGATGTTATAAATAAGAGTGATTATGTTTTGCATTATTCTATAAGTATTAGTCAGTTGATAACGTGTAATTTGTCATCGTATCGTCATTATTTATCAGATTGACAGTGGAATGTGAGAAAGAGAAAATGCTCCCCGCACAGCAAGAGTCGATTGTAGCCCCAATATCGATCGGATGCCACATTTTGAATTTTGCTATGATTATTTTCTTTTAAGTTATTATTTAATGTCTCGTTTTTAACTAACAAAGCTGCTAGAAACCTCTCTAAAGGGAGGTACCTACTCTCGATTCAAGTTGAATTAAATTGAGAAAATCAGTGCCTGACGAATACTAGTAATAGCAACATCACTAGCTAAACTGACAAGCCACCAAAAACTTCAATCCGTTTCACGATGATTTTTAAACCACTTTAAGCGAGAGTAAGCGGACTTAAAAACGGGATTAAACACCTGCACCGTCAATAGTATTTTTTTTTAAATCTAAATAGATTTGGTTACTACCACGAACTGTAATTAGGTACATATTTACTAAAACAAATCATAACATCGTTAAAAACGGTTCAATAAATGATTTTTTAGGTAAAATACGATTAATAGAAGTTCCCTTCGAGTCTATAACATAACCGAAAGGTTTAATTTCACAGCTTTAGCTAGTTAGGGACGTAGAACGAAACGTTCTTCTGAGTTTTTGCTAAATAATAAGTTAAAATGTTGTGTTTTTGTAACAATAAAATATCAGTACAAAACTATAATTATGGTCAAGATATCTTTTTATATTAGAAAATCCTTTATTGCCACTTATTCGTGTTTAGTGACATTTTTAGATTCAACTTTTTTCTTTGTGGTAACAATAAAACATACTATTTGGAATGTTGGTAACACAGGAAGCCCACTCGTATGTTCCCGTAACGATTCGGTTGCGATACGGCGTAAGTTTAGTTTCCCTTGTGCTTAACAAATAGTAGAATGACTTTACAGGACATTACCGACCTGCGATCGAAATCCAACCGTTGTGAAAACACAATTGAACGTGTAACTTTGCAAATTAGTGGAATCGCCCCCCGGACCAACCTTCTGGCGAAAACCCCCCTCACACAAACCATCCGCATAGTAAACGAAGTTCATGACAGAATAGACATATTTTCTTGCAATTTGAGTGAATTCGCAAAAGTTCTTTTAAATGTAGTATGTTATGTTATGTAAAAATGTTTAGAGTTTATTTAGAAATAGTAGGTAATTATCTTCTTTCTTTATTCTTTACATATTATAAAATAAAGTCACTTCGCTGTCTGTCTGTCCCTATGTATGCTTATATCTTTAAAACTACGCAACGGATTTTGATGCGGGTTTTTTTAATAGATAGAGAGATTCAACAGGAAGGTTTATATGTATATAACATCCATAATATAGTAAAGAAACACTGATAATTTTAGAGGTTTCTAATGTGATGTCATAAATAAAAACATTTTTTTGCGCTTACATTGCGAACGCTGGCTGAACCCTTCGAAATAGCTCAAAATAATGTACTACAGTATTGTACACCTTAAAAAGTTCTACAAAAAAGTCCGCGATGGTATATGTCTAACTCTTAGGGATAACCCATAATAACCATTTTTATCCTTTACTTTTTACGAGAAATAATGGCTTATTTATGAATGCGATTTTAAGCAATACAGCATTAATTCTTATCCAATTAAGTACCTTAAATAAATTGTGCATTTCATGTAGATCAAAATTGCCCTTTACAGCATATCATTAAAATTAATATTTTAGAAGATATCAGATATTATAATAAAATAGCCGCAGAGCGGCTAGCGGGCCGTCCCGCGTCCGGCCATCTCGCTTGGTAGCGGTCGGGTATTGCAGGATTAGTAGGATTGTAATTCATATTACTTTGGCTTCATAGTAAATGCGAATATCATGTGTGTTCGAAGTACTCAAAATAAACCTAATTGTATTATTCCAAGTAAGAGACCGTGAAATATGG
Source organism: Aporophyla lueneburgensis (assembly GCA_932294355.1). Classification (NCBI taxonomy): domain Eukaryota; kingdom Metazoa; phylum Arthropoda; class Insecta; order Lepidoptera; family Noctuidae; genus Aporophyla; species Aporophyla lueneburgensis. Next base: position 16,887,173 of record OW028747.1, read on the forward strand.
CTTAGATGTTTAGATTTTTGGTCATCCCGGATACTTACGATATAGGATACTTTATCCCGGTAGTACGTTCCCGGGTGATATTTTCCGACAGCTATACGGGCGAAGCCACTGGCCAAAGTACTATTCTTATAACTATGTTTAATTTGGTGTCTGGTAAATAATTGAGTGTCTGTATAGGTAGAATAGGAGCGTTAAGAAAAACCAGGAAGACTTATATTCAATTCAATCCAGCCCTATGTCGCAGTCTTCTTACTCTGAATACTATTAGTTTTATTTTAAGTACATCAAACACACATGATGGCGTTCCGTAGTTTCTGCCTACCCCCATGGGAAAAAGGCATAATTTTATGTATGTCTAACATGGATTAATACATTCTTACCGCGGTAATACGTCCTCTTGCGATAATTTCCGACATCTACGCGGGCGAAGCCGCGGGCAAAAGCTAGTTATATTTATAAAAGATAAAGATAAGGTTTAATTGTTATGTGTTAGTTGTTAAGTTTTTTTATGTATTTTAGACTAATGATGTAGGAAGGAAGGATATAAGAAGGAATAATATTGATGCACTATCGAATTAGTTGAGATGGTTATGAAGTCTGTTAAGATGGGGTTGTGAGGTTACCTCTCACAACTATCTTAGATCTTACACAAATAAATAAATGTGTTACAAAATATAAATATTGTAAAAAGGAAGAATACTAAGGTAATCAGTAAGAATTTAGAATTTAAATGTATTTCACTATCGCATTAGGTGCAAACCTGTAATGGTGGATGTAAGCTGGAAAAAAAAATAAAAAATAAATAAAAATGAAGGGGTCCGCTAGGGCCGATGTCCGCCGGGATCGCGGATTTGTTCCAAAGAGTTACTGTGGCCCTGGCATAGGCAACTGAAGGAACACAGGTGGATTTTAGGCGTGTCAGACTTTTACTGACTAAAACCCACCCGTGTTCCTTCAGTTGCCCATGTGCCAGAGTCACGGTATCTCTTTCGAACAATCTCGCGACCCTGGCAGGCATCGGTCCTAGCAGACCCCTTCAGTGCTGCTGACATCTCTTTGAGGCCCGCGTGGAACACTACGCGCCGTCGACCCGAGCCTGGTCTTTACCGGGCGGCGAGCTACCCATTGCTCGCCGCCCGCAAGCTCGCGCCTACGGTGGCCGGGAGTCCGCTATTGACTCCCGACGCCCGGGGCGTCTCCTGCGGCGGCTAGGGACGTGAGGGCGCAGAGACTGACACTACCTCACGCGCCCCGCCTCCTCCTTCGCTAGCATTACTGCTTCGCAGGAGGTGACGGCTTCCCATGCCCTCTCGCTCCATATCATGGCTTGCATCAGGACCGGACGCGAGAGGTCGTCGCCGCCGATTGCCTCCACGAGGACACGGCGCGCTGGGTGCAGCCTCAATGAGGGCCATGGACCGCACGAACCCCGTGTAGAGCCGCTTTAGGGCAGCACCAACCCGCTCCAGTCTGGGAGCCCAACGTCGGAAGTGCTCGACGAAGTTCCACCGGCTATCGAGGACAAGTCCCAGGTACTTCATCGTCGACTCGACGCCGATGTAAACACCTCCTACCGTGAGTTGGGAACCCGTAGGTGGTGCGTTGCGAGGACCATGAAAACCCATGGCCTCGGACTTGTGCAAGGCCACCTCGAGTTCCAATTGCCGGATCCTATCGACGATTGTCGCAACCCCGCGTGTCATAAGTTCGGCCACCGCCTCGTGCGACCTCCCAAGAGGGCCTTCAATTCAATACACACATGGGTTGTAACTTGTAGTGAGTGAAGTTGTTCTCCCTCATATCGTGGTTCAGTCCATTTTTTTTGGGTGGGATATCATCAAATTTCGCCTCCCGCTCTGGGTGGAGCGGAAGGGCGTGCGGCGTGTCTGACTTACTGACTAAAACCCACCCATGTTCCTTCAGTTGCCTTGGTTGTTCTGTTCTTTTCAGTTGGTTCAGTCCAGCGCTCCATTCGTCTGTTTCTACGAGGAAGTGATGATATAAAGGAGGGATTAAAAAGGTTACAACCCCTGCGCTAAAGTGGTGCAGACACACGATCTGCCAATGAGTGTGGCTTGTGGGCTGTCGTCGACAGAACAAAATGAAAGCGACAGTAGTCCCACGACGATCGAATATTCGCAGTCGCCCCGACATGAATTGTCACCGGGTGGCGACTGGGAAGTTATTTGCCCCCACTTCAAATCGCTGTAAGTCTGTTCAAGTCGCAATCCCCCCATCGGTCAGACTTTTCCTAAGAGGTTTTATTTGTCGGTAAGTGATATTACAAGGGACATACAGGGGTGAGGGGGGCAGGTTGGCGATCCACGCCGCAGTGTACAGCGTTTTGATATGGGGGTAATAACTTCCCGGTCACCACCCGCTGGCAACTGGGAATTTTATTGCCGATTGCTACCTGCCCCCCTAGCCAAGTCACAAACGTTTACCGTTCTACAATCGGTAACGCCTCAGTGTCAGCAATTGTAGAAAACGAAAAGTTGGTAACCATGTTGAAGCGCCTGAGTCGGCCGCTCGTTCTACAATGTCTTTAGAAAAACGACACCTTATAACAAACGATTTAGCGTTGAATATTGTAGAAACGATAAAAAATCATTCTATCATTTTGAACGATGTGAATTTGGCTACGAATTTTCTGTTCGTTTGTTCTAACCACGTGACTTAACGTTGAGCGACTACCGTTAACGATTGCAGATTATCAACTTGGCTAGGGGTGCTGATGGCAATCCATGTGGGGGCGGGAATATTCGAATGGGAATATTCGACGACGATCGGATACTCACGCGACGTTCAAAGAAAAAAGTTCAAATTCATGCATGCAATACATAAAAAAATTATTAAAAGGATAGTGTAAACCGCATCAAAAGCCATTGTGCTTCGAAGAACAATGCGGTCACACAAACGACACGAAATGCGACTTAATTTATATGTACTATAGCTTCTGCCCGCGACTTCGTCCGCGTCAAATTGCTCCCGTGACCCTTCCCGTCGCATCGAATTGCCTGTCAGTTTTCGTCTATTTTTAGTTGCTGCTCCGCTCTTGTTGGTTGTAGCGTGATGTTAATATAGCCTATAGCCTTCTTCAATAAAATTGTTTTTTTGTTAGGTAGCCCTAACAAAAAAATAATTTTTCGATTCGGACCAGTAGTTCCTGAGCGCTCAACCAAACAAACAAACACTTCAGCTTTATAGTGTTGGTATGGATGATTTATAATTAAACAGTTGCATTTTTTTGCATTATTTCTTTATTTTCAACATTACCTACTCATTTCAACAAAACAATTCTTAGGAGAACAAATGGTTGTCTAAACATCTAAAAGGTGTATTTAGAATATCAACATAATCAGTGGCTATCCTTTTTGACAAATCGCAGACCGCAGTATCCACAAGAATGATCACCAGGCTTGTCCTGTGAAATGAATGTTCACACATTACAAAACAATTATCTGGATGACCGAGCTATGCTCGGTATTTTTTTGGTAAATTGTGTTTAAAATAATAAGTTTATGTTCAAGTTGACTACCGATAAAGTTGGTCATTGAAAACACGAATAAAACGACATTTAAAAAAAATGAATCCTAGCTAGATCGATTTATCGCCCCCAAAACCCCCTGTATACTAAATTTCATGAAAATCGTTGGACCCGTTTCCGAGATTCAGATTATACAGGGTGATTGGAAGATGGGTGCAAAGCTTTAAGGTGAAGATAGTATAGACAATTTAGAACCATTTAAGCCATGGTTGTCTTAGACGAAGTCTTACCAAATTTTTTTAACCAAATTTTTAAGTTTTTTTTCGGAAATTCTCAAAATTTAATGTAAACTGCATAATTATGGCCAAATTGAATGATAAATGAATTATTTTTTTATTTATTTAATTAAAGTAATGTGTAAGCAACCAATCAAAACATGTTTTAGGCTTCTGTGTCATTAGACATTTTTTTTACAGATATGTAAAGCTCAGAAAAAATAAAAAAATTGTACAATACGTCTTTTAAAACTTATTAAAAAAAAAACGGAGGGTGCTTTCTTTGTTCAAACCTTTTTGAAGACATGCTTGATAATCGCTCTTTCTTTTGAGGTATCATTTATGCGGATATCTTACAAATTATTGAAATTAGGACCTACAAACCAATTCGAGGGAGAAATTTTAAATTTTAGGCAGTCTAACAAAACACAAAATTTTTGCTTAAAAGAATACTTTATGTGCTCGAAATGATAACATTGTTCAATTCTAAGAATTTTTGGCACATGCAGGAACCAATTGAGGGGAACCCATTGAGGGGATTCTCTAAACAATGGCCACCGAGCGCGGTGCGACGGCATTTCCAGGTAGAACGCCCAATGAATAGCAAAAAGCGATAAGAGTTGGTTTTTACAGCAAAATGGTCTTAGTTACTGAGGCAACAAAGTCGTTTTTCTTTAGTCAGGGTCAGTCGGTCTGTGATGAAGCCGTTACATCTTTTACTTATTAGTCAAACTACTGCCCTTGTGAGTGGACGTTGTCGTGTTGATTCACAATTTACCGTGTTCAGTTGTAGCCCTTTGCGTTCCTGCACGTGTTGTTTGCGTTAGTTTTGAACTTTTTTGTTTCACCGTGTCCAGTCGTAGCCTCGCGCTCCTGCACGTGTTGATTTTTGACTTAATTGTGTTGAGTTGACATTTAGTGCGCTCCTACGCCGTTTTTCTTAATTGTTAACTGACTATGGCTACTTTTTCCAATCAAGAATATGCGGATATCGTATTTATGTACGGTAGAGCAGACGGCAATGGATCTTTGGCGCGACGGATGTATCAAGAGCGCTATCCGAATCGCAGGATACCGAATGTCCGAGTGTTTTACAACGCGTTTCGTCGTCTTGCCCAAGATGGAATTCACCGCCTGGAGTCAACCCGGGCAGACACGAAACTGCCGTCGACGAAGACATTTTAGCAGCATTTCAAGCGGATCCTACTACCAGTACTAGAGCAGTAGCTCGAAATTTAAACATTTCTCAATGGAAGGTGTGGCATACAATGCACCAAAATGATAAGTATCCGTTCCATGGCAGGAGTGTGCAAGGTCTAGTAGAGCAAGATCCTCAAAGAAGAATTCAGTTCTGCCGTTTCCTCCTCAACAGAGACATCGAAGATGCGTGGTTTCTGAAATCAATCTTGTGGACGGATGAAAGTAAATTTTCAAGGGAAGGTATTACAAACTTTCACAACATCCATGAATGGGCCGACGCAGACAACAATCCACATTTTAAGAAGCAGGTGTCATTTCAGATGAAATTCTCTGTGAATGTATGGGCTGGAATAATTGGCAGAACATTGATTGGGCCCCACTTTTTGCCTGATCCATTGAATGGCGAAAATTATTTGCAATTTCTGCAAATTGATTTACCACTGCTGGTAGAGGAATCAGGTGTCCCGATCTTCGAAAGAGACCGAACAGTCATCTTTCAGCAAGACGGCTGTCCAGCGCATTGGACTTTAAATGTAAGGGAACACCTCAACAATTGCTTTCCTGATAGCTGGATCGGCAGGGATGGACCCATCCCTTGGCTCGCTCGCTCCCCAGATCTGACCCCGTTGGACTTTTTCGTGTGGGGCCGGGCCAAGGAACTGGTGTATAACAACATAGAAATAAACACTAGAGAAGAATTGATACAAAGAATAAATTCAGCGTTTGAGACAATGAAGCAGGAGATGATGTTGAAAATAACGACTACAGAAGTTAGAAGACGGGGCCGTGCTTGTATTAGGAATCACGGCCGTCATTTTGAACATGAAAAATAAATAATTTTAATTCAAATGTTGTTTTAATTAGTCTGCCTAAAATAAAAAAAAAATCTCCCTCAAATTGGTTTGTAGGCTCTAATTTCAATAATCTATACTAATATTATAAAGCTGAAGAGTTTGTTTGTTTGTTTGATTGAACGCGCTAATCTCAGGAACTACTGGTCCGAATTGAAAAATTCATTTTGTGTTGGGTAGCCTATTTATCGAGGGAGGCTATAGGCTATATAACATCACGCTACAACTAAGAAGAGCTGAGCAGTAATGAAAAATGTTGCAAAAACGGGGAAAATTTATTCGTTTTGAGAGTTTCCGTTGCGTGCGCTGCGTAAACGGTTAAAGTAACGCAAAAATCATGTATCACGGAATTGTTCCTTTTAAAAAGTTCTAAAAAAAGTCCGCGAGAGCGTATGTCTATCTTTTAAGGTTAACTCACTATAACTCAAAAGGAGCGAGCAGCAACGAAAAATGGACGAAAACTAGCAGGCGAATCGATGCGACGAGAAGGGTCAGGGGACCAAAAATTTGACGCGGACGAAGTCGCGGGCAGAAGCTAGTTTGTAAGATATCCGCATAAATGATACCTCAAAAGAAAGAGCGATTATCAAGCATGTCTTCAAAAAGGTTTGAACAAAAAATGCACCCTCCGTTTTTTTTTTAATAAGGTTTAAAAGACGTATTGTACAAATTTTTTATTTTTCTGAGCTTTAAATGTCTGTAAAAAAAAATGTCTAATGACACAGAAGCCTAAAACATGTTTTGCTTGATTGCTTACACATTACTTTAATTAAATAAATAAAAAATGAATTCATTTATCATTCAATTTGGCCATAATTATGCAGTTTACATTAAATTTTGAGAATTTCCGAAAAAAAACTTAAAAATTTGGTTAAAAATATTTGGTAAGACTTCGTCTAAGACAACCATGGCTTAAATGGTTCTAAATTGTCTGTACTATCTTCGCCTTAAAGCTTTGCACCCATCTTCCAATCACCCTGTATATACAAAAATTGCTCATTTAATAAGTAATATCTGGTTGACCGAGCTTTGCTCGGTATTTTTTGGTAAATTGCGTTTAAAATAATAAGTTTATGTTCAAGTTGATTATCGATAAAGTTGGTCATTGAAAACAAGAATGAAACGACATTTAATAAAAATGAATTCTAGCTAAATCGATTTATCGCCCCCGAAACCCCTTGTATACTAAATTTCATGAAAATCGTTGGAGCCGTTTCCGAGATTCAGATTATATATATATATATATATATATACAAGAATTGCTCGTTTAAAGATATAAGATAAGTATAGGCCAATTTCTCGAACGAAAATTATCGCAAAATAAATGTGACATATTGTCAAGTGCGCGTAATCTACTGAGATTTGTTGAATGATTTATCTACATCAAATTTCCCTCGGTCCTTATTACCAGATATACCATTTATTCATTCCACAAAATCCACCTTATGGTCTTCGATCACCTAAGGTGGATACGCGAAAATGCATGTCCGAGAATCCACACCCACCCTAAGCCGTTTATCCACCAAGGCCTAGAGGGTTGATTCTCGGACATAGGACCACAAAGTATTGCAGCAGCTTCTTTTGAATAGGGTTAATGCACAACTTGTACTAATATTTTTGGACATATACCACTAATACGTACGCACCCGTTTAAAGCCTTAGTAAATGCTCTAGGTACGCACTGTCTTGAGCTGTTAACATTAATGCAGGTGAAGCATGAGCCAAACAAATTAATCAAAATATTGCCTTATTGTTGCCGAAATAACTTTTCTCAAGTTTCACCCTTATCTCTTAAGCAATAAGGTTGGAAAGTGGTTGACCGCTAGTGTCCGTGATACATAGATGAAAAATAATACATAACCCCCTTGTTTTTTAAGTTTGTTAATAAATTACTCTGAATTCTGTTTTACAAAAGCAGTATTTTTCAAGCCAATAATCATTATTTCCCTTGCTTTTAAATAAATAAACTATTTGCAATGTTTTCATTACATAGCTACCTCATTATGGTAGTAGAGCCATCTGAATAACAAATATAAAAAACTTGCAACTTGCTAGTACAAAATGGGATTGTTCTTATACAAATCTAAATTTAGGGCCATATTTACCAAATATTCCCAGTCACCCTCACATGGACCAGGTAGCACCGGGTAGCAATTGGGAAAATTATTGCCCCATAATGTCATTCCATCTCCTTCCCTCTACCCCAGGTTTTTATGATTAATAATAATTGAGTTACAGCAACTATGGTGAAGAAAATTTTGTTTGTATGTCTGTAATAGCATCACTTTTCTACTAATAAAAACCATATTTTAATAGTCTGACTGCCAATCCTCTCATCGTGCCCATAAAACACAGCAATAAGGGGGCTTGACTTGACAATCAACACTGCAGTGTACAGAGATTTGAAATGGAGGCAATAACTTCCCAATCACCCCTGGTGGCAATCCATGTGGGGGTGACTAGGAATATACAAATTTACTGTTGCTGGGTTTTTAAATTTTAATAACTGGAATCATACCAAATTGATGTAAACACGTGGGTGTCCTTCTGGGCCACTGCCTCCATCACACCAGACTACCCTTTCAGTAACTTGTTTTGGTGGCACTTCTGCTATCAAATTAACTGCCCAATTTGGATTGACTTGTTTAGGGGCATTCATGAATCGTACCAACCGGTAGTCATCAGAGTCCCATTTCTGTAAAGGAAAAAGAAATAGGCTTTCACTAGCAATATAAATTTAGTAAGAACTCAAAGCAAGAGCTGATGCAGTAAACAAAGACCTTTAATTACTATTTTATGTCAACTCAATTATAAGATTCATTATGGATATACTATTTAGGTGACCAGAGTTATTGATATGAAATGTGAGTCATTTTATACGACGCAAATAATACACAATATTGGGGTCACTATAAATGACAAAATTGATCATTTATAATTGAGGTTTTTATTCCAATGTTTACTATTATGTAAGAACAGATTTTATTAATCTTCAACATATTACAGTTATAACATACTTCATTTATATAATTTACAATTTAATCCACAATAAAAACTATTAAGTGTTACAATTATAACTCTGAATCTCGTTACTAAGTTTGTAATATAAAAATGATTTACTTGGCCAGTATGGGTCGGAATATCTTGAATTTTAGAAGCCATACAACGGCGAGTAACATTTGTACTCAACATAATGCATTGTTTCACAGGGAATCGTGATACCGTATTATTCATAATTGTAGTGATTGATATTATTGAGTTTACTAAATTTTCTATATAAGCACTTGCAGCTAAGACAAAGTTTCAGAAACCACAAAATCACAAATTCTCGAAGACTATTCTGTCATCTGTCAACGGACTGTCAGTGTCACATGGGTTACTGTCTGCAGTCGGCATGAAACTAGTAAGTACTCGTAAAAATCACCAAAAAGTCGGTGTTGAGGCGAGTATCACATCTCCAACGCGAAACGCATTCTGCCATGATTTGTCCGTTCTCCGACAAGCGAAACAGAAGCAAAACTGCCGGTTCTAACGCACAGATTTGATTATGATTCTAAATCTTTCTCGCGTGATTTCGCCGATCTAATCGGTAACCACGCTGAGCTTGCTATTTTAATGCAGTCTTGTGATTCGAGTAGTGTAACAGTGTAACGTCATGAGCGTCAGTTGAATTATAGGAATCGCAGCAAAATGTCGTCACTTTTAACATAATAAATCCTAACTTAAAAGTATAAATACGAAAATATGTTTGTTTACTTTTCACGCCAAAACCCAATCCGGTCAGTGGGTCATCTTAGGGGCTGAGAGCCCAATCCTAAACCACTGCAATGATCATCTTGAAATTTAGCATCATTGCCAGCTTTACAGCCACATTCCTCCCCAAAAAAAGGACGGTTGCCGACCTTCATAAGATGATAGATGGCACCACGAATCTTTCGAATCATGATTGAATATAATAACAATAAGCTACTATAGTAGGCTTTTGCCCGCCACTTCGTTCTCGTTATTTGCTAAGCTCTCCTAAAATGAGTATGTATCACCTAATGCCTTTGAAGTACCACGTGGTCATAACTTGGTAGGACCTCACCAAACAGGAATGTTAGCTAGGAAACAGTGTTTGCCTTCGAAGTACATAACTTGGTGACGTTTCCGTGCATTGATGAAACCTAATAAGTTAACACAACATTGATTGATTCTGAAGCGGTTCGCTGGGTCAGCTAGTACATAATAGGTCTACTTCGGATAGTACATTAGTTTTTCCGTAAAATCAACATCCATTTTACAGAACAGCGAAATCACGTTGGAAAGAGAAACAATCATAATCAAATCTGTGCGTCAGAACAGGGTCGTTTTATTTGTCGTACAACGGACAAATCATGGTGGAACTGCTGCGGTTTCGCGGCGATGTGATACCCGCCTAATTGCGTAACACACTATTGATCACAATCTGATTAATTTTGAAGTTCTATTATTCCTATGTTCATCCTCGGATTCAACTCATCTCTCGCAGTCAACTGCTGGACATAAGCCTCTCCCTTGCTGCGCCAGAACACCCTGTCCTCGGTCTTCTCCGTCCTGTCTGTCCCAGCCACTTTTTAGAGGTCGTCGGTTCATGTAGCTGGGGGGCGTCTTACACTACGCTTGCCGATACGCGGTCTCCACTCCAGGACTCCATCGGCCATCGGTGCTTCGACAAACATAGCCAGCCCATTGCCACTTCAACCTACTTACTTTGCAAGCTATGTCGGTTACTCCAGTACTTTTCCGGATAACTTCGTTTCTGATTTTATCCTTCAAAGAAACTCCGAGCATAGCCTGTTCCATAGCGCGCCATGTACAGTCCCATCCAGTGTCTTAAAAACGTCTTCCAGCGCATTGAGAAACAGTTTTGGGGTCATCACATCCCTGTCTCACCACCCTGAACAGTTGGATGGGGCTGATTTTCGTATCCTGGACCTGGACAGTCATCGTTGCAGCTTCATACAAACACCTCATCACTTCGATGTATGCGAGTCAAATCGACATCGTTGCAGTGGGGCCAGGACAGCTCAAATTTCGATGGAGTCTAAGGCTTTCTCGTAGGTAGTCTACAAATGCCATACACAGCGGCTGATTGTACTCTTCGGTCTTCTGTACAATTTTCCGAATAGATGTGATCCTTGCAATCACCTGTGCAGTCTTATTATTTAGTATTTACAGTTAGTACTTTTTTCAGGCGCGAGGAATAAACGCGCCTTTATCGGGAACTATGGAAACATGGACGTAAGGTTGACTGCATTTATATAATAATTAAAAAAAAACCATATAAATAACATTAATGAAAACATGGTACTTAATAAGGTAAGACACAATACTTCCAAGATAGGACGTGAATATTTTTTTATTTAGATTTATATTGGTAAGTGTACAATCTATTTTATAATAAATACATAGCCATTATATCAATATAATGATGAAAGTTTTATGCAAGTTAGGCAAAAATATTAATATCCTTTGTAAAAGCATCATTCTCACTAGACTTGACTAAAGAATTTTCTGTTCCTCCATAAAAATCATCTGCTCGATCGTCCAAAGTGTTCCTGAAAAAATGTAGAGGTTTTAGTTAAAAATAATACTTCGAGTAAAATTTTAATAATAGTGATCTGGGAATTAGGGACAATATTCTGAATTTGTGCATATGGTATATGTACAAATCCAACTGACCTAAATTCTTTTCACCTTTATTCATACTTTAAGATCTGAAAAGGGTGAATACTTAACTGATCTTACCCTAAAAACTTTATCATCTTTTTTGTCAATGATCTTTTTTGACTTGGTCTTTTGGAAACTATCTGGACCGTTAAAGTTGGTTGCTATGACTAAGCTAGCACCCCAACGTAAAATGTTTATATTATTATTAGGTGTGAACTGTGACCAATCACACGCGAGCCGAATGTGACAAGCCTGACCAGTGAGCATTGCCGCCGGAGCGCCCGGCGAACGCTACATTCAAGTTGGTGGCATGCCTTTGCAAATACAATGGTAGGTATATCCTGGCAAAACTTCCAGCCTGTTTTAATTGGCATATAGTAGCAAGGCCGAAGCAGATGATAAATGTTATATGTTACCATTTCAAAAAAGCCCCTAAACCGAAATACCAATTCTCAATTTTTCATGTTACCATGATTCTGAACTACGTTGAAACTTTTCGTCGGTAATTAAAAAGAAATTGCAGTTGCATACATTTTGACCGCGTAGGTCTATGAAACACTCACGTAATACGAAACAGATGACATTTTTTATCACCAACGAAAGATTTCTACGCAAAGGGGAATAGAATCATGCGCTAAATTCATGGTTACAATTTCCTCGATTTCCCAGCCAACCAGGACAATTCAATATTTCGTCCACTCAGCCACACGCAGCCACATGTTTCTTTCCATCTTTCAGTATTGTATGACTAGTCGCAGCCTTCATAAAACATGAATAGAAATTCAAATGCCTTCCAGTCCAAAGGAATGAAAACATGATCGGAAGTAGGGCTTTCAAATACCGGATGTTTCCAATACCGGTATCAATACCGGTATTGGAAAAGTCAATACCGTGATCACGGTATCAATACCGGTATTGAAGGAAGTTCTAATAAGACATTAATAAAACCATTAAAATGCGTGTTTTTATTTTCAGATCAGTCTTTAGTGTTCTTATTTATTGAAAATTATACAACAAATATGTTTTATATAAAGCAAAAATAAAAATTTGGTATATAGGTTGATTATTCCGGTAGGACTAGGAATTAGGGACGTATTCAAAACGGAAACTTGCTTTTTGCAAGAAGGCATTTTACCTAAACGTTGTAAAGTACAATTTTTAAATAATATTAACTTTTAATTAATATCTAAATGTCACATGTCAAAATCAACATTATCATCTTCATAATTTCAGCCGTAAGACGTCCAATGTTTGACATAGACCTCCCCCAATTCGGCGGGGATTGCCATAATCGCTACGCTTGGCAGGCGGGTTGGCGATCGTAGTATAGTGGTAAAATGCATAGAGAACGCTGCTGCCCATTCTCTAGTAAGTCCCTTTTTTGCCTCTTATGACACCCATGGACGAAAATGGAATGGTACTATTCTTTACGTCCGGCACCACACGGAAAAAACAAAATCGACAAAGGTTAGATATCATTATTTGTAGAAATATAAGTGTAGCTTGGTTAGCCAGCAGTCATTTGGTGTTCACTAAAGCAACATTCTTATAAGTGTGCAATAAAAAACAATTAAACCAGTAACAAAATAAATCAAGCTTTAGTAAATTTTTCTGAATTTAAGACGTTTTTTTTAAAGTCTGATCGCAAAGACCGCTATTAATGTTGAATTAGATAGCGAATTTCTCAACCTGTTATACAAATAGCCTACTGACATAAAACCACGCTCTGCTACAATTCTTCTAGTTATCACAGCAGTAAATACTGTTAGATGCATTTAGAAATATCTCCCGACCATTCAGCTGTTTCGAAGAAACTCATCTCTACTCTTAATTCGTATTATAGCCCTCTATAATTTCTCCTGTATGGGCCTGTCTTCATATTCACAGCTCGTATTCAGTGAAGTAGAAGATTCTTCTATCGTCATATTATTATCATATTCCTGATCAGTCACTGTCTCTTTGAGCGTTTCGTGTGTCATTATTATATCTTAAACGTGCAAGTAAATTTACGATAACATCTAGTATTTCATAGATCGTAAAGTTCGTTTTTGTGTATTTTGGTAATACTGGTTTTAATTAATGTATCCCGAACCCCAGTTCGTAAAAATATTTATGTGGGTTTGTTGTCTAGAGAATGGGGTAGCAGCGTTCCCTTAGCATTTTATCACCATACAGCGATCACCAACCTGCCTCAAATTGGGGGAGACCTATGTCCAGCGTAGACGTCTTTTGGCTGAAATGATGATGATGATGAGGTTTTGTAAAGGTATTGTCATCGTTAGTGAAGAAAGATTCAGGGTCGTACAAATTATGTCTGTAATACCGTAATCACGGTATTGAGGCATCAATACCGGTATTTAAAAAAGCCAAAATAAAATCCGGGATCACGGTATTACGGGATCCCGGAATACCGGTATTGAAAGCCCTAGTCGGAAGTAAACATCATTCACGACTTACCTGCTATTAGCGCGATGCAAACTAACATCTCCAGAAAAGCTGTCGGAGTCGTCATTCAACGATGTTTGGGAATCTACAAATATAAAAAGAATCGGTGATTAGATATTCATGTTCAAATCAAAGATATAAACATTAATAAATCGTCAAATTAAATATTTATGGCATAAACAAAGAGAATAAAAAGAATCCACAAGAAATAATATCGGCCAAGTGCGTGTCGGACCAATCACAGTGAAAGGTTTCGTAGTCAGGATGAATATTTGCTGGTGCATAATATTGATACTATCGACGGCAAAAATGTGTTTGTATTTCATAGTACTTCTCAAAGAAACGTAAAAACAAAGAAAAAACCACAATATCTGCTGTCGTAACTGAAAATATCCCATTTCACTAATATTGCACGAGATATCTTCTTCAAAACCAAAAAAGAACAAGTAGGTATACAGGGCGTCCCACGGATATGCCACATGGAGGGAAAATACCTTGAATATTGTAGATAGAACATTTTACTGAAAGAAGACATTATTTCAATTTAAAAAACAATTTGAACTGCATTCATAGATATTTAAATAATTGCATGGTTGAACCGGGAATCGAACCCGTTACACGAGAAAAATATATAATCACCCTGTAGTTTTATCATACCGATCGAAAGGTTTCATCATAAGGATTATTTTTTGCTAAATAACACAGTGTCAAAAATAAAAGGAAGACCATGAATTTTAACATTTCTAATACAAAATTAATCAATTTATCAAAAGCTCAAAATGAGTCCCTTCCTGTCGAACACAAAGTCGCACTCTTTTGATTATTTCGCTCCCTGTCGATTTTTTGATCTTGTCGTGTTGGATATTTTTTATATTATTTTTTTATAATCAGCCAGCCGCATAGCGATGGACAAAATAATTTACGCGTCTTTAGGCTCAGGATACGGCTCGATTTGTTGCATACAACCTGGCCCAGCTACCTACTAATTACGTATCTCTTTATCATTTTATCATGCACTTAAATTATAATAGGGAAATGATGCGTACTACTCAAGTGGGTACATTTATTGGTACTTATAATAATGTCAGTTGTATGTCCTTACGGCAATGTCAGCTTTTAATTTTTCTGAACAAAATTTCACATCAAATGTTAAAATTCATGGTCTTCCTTTTATTTTTGACACTATGTTATTTAGCAAAAAATAATCCTTATGATAAAGCCTTTCGATCGGTATGACAAAACTACAGGATGATTATTTTTCTCGTATAACGGATTCGATTCCCGGTTCAACCATGCAATTATTTAAATATCTATGAATGCAGTTCAAATTGTTTTTTAAATTGAAGTAATGTCTTCTTTCAGTAAAATGTTCCATCTACAACATTCAAGGTACTTTCCCTGCATGTGGCATATGCGTGGGACGCCCTGTATAATATATGGATGACGATAATTGGGTTTGACATTCAATATTAATTTATTTCTTGCGTTAACATAACATATCACCACGCCTGTTCTTCCGAAAGATTAGGCAAAGGAGTATCATAGTACACCCTCATTTCGCTAGTTATGTTAAGTCTTACGTAATCTGTCATACATACCTGAAGTAGTAAGGCGATGAGTGGTTAGGTACTCGGCGGACAAATATGGCGGCAAGTCATCCGTAGCATCACCAGTTCCACCCTCAGCGCCAAGAGTCTCTACTACCGACAGCCACTGGCCGTTATGACAGCGGAATCTTTCCACCTAAAATTATTAAAAATACATGCCGTTACATTTTATTTCCAAACGTTTTGGGAACACGTTCATTATGCGTCGAGACGCGTTGAACACTCTGCCAGAATTTCTAGGTGTATACCATCAAAGAATTATCTCTTACCACCAGATGAGAAACTTTTTTTCAGTTATTATGCACATACGCGGTACGGCTATGTGTCGCCCTTTTCAACCAAAAAGTACCCAGAATTTACCTAAACGTCATACAATCAAACCCACACGATTGAAATACACATACAAAAGTTTACAAAACATACAGTTTTCTATTAGTTTATGTCTAGTTTTGTATCAAATCTTTATGATCTGTTAATATTACCTAATCATTCCTGTACACAATCAAACTCCTTTGAATGTATTATCCTACTGACTGGTGTCAACTTAACAGGCACAGCGCAAATTTAATATTGGTTAGGTTGTCAAAGGTTTATAACTCGGTTTCACCATCATCATTTCACCAGAAACACGTCCATAGATGGAGATATACCTCTGGTCCTGTGCTTCCCGTATCCATCGGGAAGCAGAGAACCGGTTTGATCATAAAATAAATCGTCCACAGCGTGCTAGGCTACTATCTAATTGCCAGTTCACTGAAATAAACCGAATTCAATCACAGAAAATGATTAGGCATTTTAGTTAATCGTCCACTAGATAAAAATTTTAAAAGTTGCTATGTATTTTTCTTCAAACAATTGTATTTCATGACTTGCAGTCGACAGTTGAGGAATATGAGCAACTTTCACTGATTCATTTCCTTCATCACCACAAATCGCAAAAACAATGTGACGTCACAATGCAATACATTTCTTAGTGATCTGTCATCTTATCTAGGTACGTATTCCACGACTTCTGGTCTAGAAGTCTTGTAAACATTATACTTACGACACTGCATTGATTGGCATCATAAAAATAAAACAAAATTTACCTATTTCTAGCTGAATGTACTATTTTTAAATTTTTGACTGGATGAGCCCTGTACTACACCTACTAGACCTGTGACTATATTTTGTTTTTAATAAAGCGCGTAAAAAGACTATTTTTAAAAGTTCCATACCTTAATTCTGACTGCCCACTCATTTTGCATCTGTGATATGATGTCAAGGCAATTGTCGCACATCTTCCTTATCTCCGCATTCTTATCTTGCATCAGGTCAATAAGGTACGCTGGAGCTTCTGCAACACAAAACATCTCCCTAAATAAACTACCTTGCCTTTATTATTTGCAGAAGCAAATGATTGAAACATGATATTGATCTTGAGAGTATCTAGTTAAGCATCTCAGTGTCAAAGTAAGATGAAGGCAAAATTAAGACCTGAGGGCGAAGGTCTTCTGCTACGTTAGAACGGAGTAATTTGGTTAAAGAAACCATGCGTACGCAACTTTGCAGAAATATATGGGTACTGCATCTTTTAGGTTGGTTTCATACATTAAAAATAAAAAAGTTTGTGTCGTACCTGTGCGTGACACGAGGTAGTCGGCGGCGCGCGGGTGCGACAGCAGCTGGCGGAAGGCGAACACGGTCTGCAGCACGTGGTCGTCGTCGGCCTGGCGCAGGCGCAGCAGCGCCACCAGCGCCGCGGCCGCGCCGGCGCGCTATCACAAGTATGTTTGTGTCGTACCTGTGCGTGACACGAGGTAGTCGGCGGCGCGCGGGTGCGACAGCAGCTGGCGGAAGGCGAACACGGTCTGCAGCACGTGGTCGTCGTCGGCCTGGCGCAGGCGCAGCAGCGCCACCAGCGCCGCGGCCGCGCCGGCGCGCTATCACAAGTATGTTTGTGTCGTACCTGTGCGTGACACGAGGTAGTCGGCGGCGCGCGGGTGCGACAGCAGCTGGCGGAAGGCGAACACGGTCTGCAGCACGTGGTCGTCGTCGGCCTGGCGCAGGCGCAGCAGCGCCACCAGCGCCGCGGCCGCGCCGGCGCGCTATCACAAGTATGTTTGTGTCGTACCTGTGCGTGACACGAGGTAGTCGGCGGCGCGCGGGTGCGACAGCAGCTGGCGGAAGGCGAACACGGTCTGCAGCACGTGGTCGTCGTCGGCCTGGCGCAGGCGCAGCAGCGCCACCAGCGCCGCGGCCGCGCCGGCGCGCTATCACAAGTATGTTTGTGTCGTACCTGTGCGTGACACGAGGTAGTCGGCGGCGCGCGGGTGCGACAGCAGCTGGCGGAAGGCGAACACGGTCTGCAGCACGTGGTCGTCGTCGGCCTGGCGCAGGCGCAGCAGCGCCACCAGCGCCGCGGCCGCGCCGGCGCGCTATCACAAGTATGTTTGTGTCGTACCTGTGCGTGACACGAGGTAGTCGGCGGCGCGCGGGTGCGACAGCAGCTGGCGGAAGGCGAACACGGTCTGCAGCACGTGGTCGTCGTCGGCCTGGCGCAGGCGCAGCAGCGCCACCAGCGCCGCGGCCGCGCCGGCGCGCTATCACAAGTATGTTTGTGTCGTACCTGTGCGTGACACGAGGTAGTCGGCGGCGCGCGGGTGCGACAGCAGCTGGCGGAAGGCGAACACGGTCTGCAGCACGTGGTCGTCGTCGGCCTGGCGCAGGCGCAGCAGCGCCACCAGCGCCGCGGCCGCGCCGGCGCGCTATCACAAGTATGTTTGTGTCGTACCTGTGCGTGACACGAGGTAGTCGGCGGCGCGCGGGTGCGACAGCAGCTGGCGGAAGGCGAACACGGTCTGCAGCACGTGGTCGTCGTCGGCCTGGCGCAGGCGCAGCAGCGCCACCAGCGCCGCGGCCGCGCCGGCGCGCAGTAGCGCGGCCGCCGAGCGCTCGTCGCCGCTGAGCGCGCCCGCCGCCACCACGCCCTCCAGCACCAGCGACGGCTCCACCGCGCTGTCTGCGGACGGTACCATACGCATCAAACTAGCTCAGCTGTGCTACCACGGATATTTTTAATGATCGATGTAAACATGTAACAGTTTTTATCTACGTCTCTTACACCGTAAACTTCTAATTAGTAAATTACATTAAAGAACCTCTTTTTTTTTTTGAAATTGATTAAAAATAAAGTAAATCAAATGTTTGGGAGATTACGTTATTATGATTTTGTTGGTTGGCTGTGTCAGATTTCATATAAAGTATTTGGGTTGTAATGTAATTTTGAATTTGACAATTACTTGTTGTTTAAAAACATGATAGAATTGAAGTTCCTGAAACATAAGTGCACGGTTATCTCAACATGTGGAAAGTTACATATATTTCCAGAGAAAACAGAATCCCATCAAAAACTTATTATGTGGAAATGGGAGCTAAGTTTAAACGTGTTGCTAACTGCGCTGACAAAAGAATTAAGATCTAAATGGGTGCCAAGTTCTGTAGATAATCCTGAAATTGATTTATGAGAACATACAACATTCCAGAAATCACAATGTCTTGCCTTTCTCTGATGGCAGGTCTCGCGACCCTGGCAGTTGACACCCTACCGCATGTTCAAATTCCCTACAAGTCTTGCAAACCAAAACAATGATGCTTAATGTCCAGTTCATTATGGTTAGCCTAGTTTAGAAATCGGCGTCTTTTGAATCTATCTATATCATACCATAAAATATTTTTGGAGAGCGTGTCAGACTTTTACAGACTAAACTAAACCCCACCCGTGTTCCTTCAGTTGCCTGTGCCAGGGGCACGGTAACAGTTTCGAACAAATCCGCGACCCTGGCAGGCATTGGGCCTAGCAGAACCCTTCAATATGTGCTGACATCTCTTTGAAGTGCGCGTGGAATACAACGCGCCGTCGACCCGGCCTGATCCTTACCGGGCGGCGAGCTACCTATTGCTCGCCGCCCGAAAGCCCGCGCTGACGTTGGCCGGGAATACCTACGCTATGGACTCCCGACGCCCGGGGCGTCACCTGCCTCGGCTAGGGACGTGAGGGCGCAATTTGCCTCTGCCTCACTCGCTCCGATTCCTCCTTCAGAAGCATAACTGCTTCACAGAAGGAGGTGACGCTTCCCATGCCCTGTTGCTTCGTACCATGGTATGGACCAGGGCCGGACGCGAGGGGTCGCCGCCGCCGATCGGCTCCACGAGGACATTGCAGTACTCCACTCAGGCTGGGCACACGTCTACCGTATGCTCCACCGTGTCTACCTACATACCATACTTACCTATACCAATTAATATTTCTCTGTTTTTAGGTTGCTAATAAGGATTTACTTGAATATTATCGTTTAATTACCTGGATCTAAAATCTTCATAATGCAAGGAATCAAATTGTAGCGTTCGACTACTGCGAATATATCAATGTTGTTATTAGTGTTCAGTATATTATTGAGAGTGCCCAAACATTCCACCATGAATTCTTCATTTGCATCACCATTTGTTACCGCTCCTGCTATATCTCCAACAAATTCCTGCAAATTAAAAGTTTTTGAAATACTTTCTTCTCTCTGTTATTTTGTTCTTGTGTGTGTTGTACAGTTGTACTTGTTCTGTTGTTTTTTAGTATATCGAACATTATTTTTATGTACGTACAATGTGCAGTTAGTGGGCAGTTTATGAAAGTTCGTCTTTTGGCGTCGTAAACCATAGTTTCGCTCGATCTCTCAAGGTATTGACGAAAGTGTCCTTCTTAATCTTAATGTGCCACATTGAGTCGAATAGTACACTTAAATATCCTTAAGTAACGTTTGTGTTTCTCATATTTACTAACATTCGCGCAGTAGGTACGTAACTAGTAACGACGCGGCTACATTCGTGTGAAATTAACTTAAATTTAACATCTTTATAAAAAAAAAATAACCGGTTCCAAAACGATAAATAAGAAATCACATATAGATGGCGCAATAAAACTTACAACAAAGAGCGCTTTATTCTGCGGATGGTGTGATAGATTGCGCACGAGTTTCATGAGCATGGCATTCCGGTGTCGGAAGGCGCGCGCCAGCAGGTCGCGCAGGCGGCCCTCGGCGGCCATGAGGTGCGCGGCGCGCTCGCACCACGCCAGGTTGATGCACAGCGCCAGCAGCACGTCCGTCGTGCCCGCGCCCGCGCCGCCGCCCTTCGCACCCACACTCTCCCCGTTCACGTTCAGCAGCAACATGTCTGTGAGCTACCAAATTTTACGTACCGTTTATTATTAGGCAAATAAATATATAATCAATTTGCAGCCTATCCATCACCATCAGCCAACAATCTGCACCTACTAGTGCGTAAGCAGTAACAACTTACCAATTTGACGCAATCAGATTGCGTAAACATTAGTTTTACTCTATCGTCCATGCTCAAATGGTATAAAATTTTCATTGCCAAATTAATATGTTTGTCATCACCTATAATTTTAAATAGTTTAAATATAAGTAGAAAAGTCAAGCAACAAATTAATAAAATAACACTTTTAAAAGCAGCATACTTGTAAACTGTATAAACTTTGGCAGTAATCCCAACTTTATCATCTTGTTGCGTAGTTTTGTATCAAAAGTTAAATTAAACAATAATTTCAAAGTAACATTGACTAGATCAGCATTAGTAGAATTCATCAATGGCGCTAATTTTTCAACAATTCCTCTCGATGCCATACTTGTTTTATTTTCTATGAAAATAGAGAGTTTTTGTAAAAACGAAACTATAAGAATGAGGAGATCTATATTCGTATGTCTCTCCATTGCACCAATAAGCAGGCCCACAATATCTTTCTTGTGCATTTTTTCTTCCACTTTTATGTTATCTGCTATATTAAGTAGCATGTAAAAGGCGACCCTCAGTAATTGCTCCTGTCGCTTTGATAGTGTTTTTAATTTGCGTTTCATTTGTTCTTCATCACTTTTTGATAAAAATTCATCAGATGCACTGCACAGGTCTTCATGGTAGCTGGATACTAGGGATCTAGATTTTTGCATATTTACATCAGCAACAGCCCATGTGCCTGATTTGGGGCGACGCTTTGGTTCAGGAATACGACTCTTTGGTGGCTCATTCTGTAATCATGAATTACAAGTTAAACCAGCATTTATTTTGCGATGTTCTAACATTGAATTAGAAGATGTTGAAGGAGGCCTTTGCCAAACCACACAGAAAGACTCAGAAGTGATACTAAACGTTTTGTACTATCACGCTGAAAAAGACCATAAATAAACAAAATAGCATTGAACCCTCACCTTATCAGGTGTCACCACCTGCTTTTTTCCTTCAACTTTCTCCTTCCATTGATCATATCTCTTCAATTCATAATCAATTACATCCATACACAAAGATCCAATTTTATACTGAATAATGACAGGATGAAATTCATTATAAGTAGAGAAACAAAAAAATGTGTAGACTATGTTTGTGCTTAGTTCGATGCTCCTTTTCCATTCTTCTCTCAGAACTCTTGAAAGTGCACTTAATAATGCCTCTGAAATTTCAAGAAAGATCATAAAAACTATTTCCCTTCAGGTATTAATTGTATGGTATTATGGCCCTTCTCTCATATTAGATTCAAACTATGTTATTATAGTCTACTAGGTCCTTCTAGGTGCTGGGTCTTCCATGGCCCAGCTTGTACTCCAATCAGAACACAGAAGGAAAGCCAATACAGTTGTGGCAAAAATGTTCTTTTTCTCGATAATTCGCTGTGTTTTTTTACATAATGTCATTTTTTGACGAGAGCAACAATTTGTTTCCAGAAAAGATTTTCATCCAAGCTACCATTTTGGAAATAGAGAGTGTTTTGTAAAAAAATAGAAAGCTTCTAACTCGGAAATGGTGCGTCATATGGCCATGCTTTTTAGAGCCTAAATGGTTTCTATGGTCAAGGTCAATCCGACACTGGAATAAAATTAGGAAATTTCCGAAAAAAAATTGAAAATTTTTCTATGTAGAAAACGATTGAACTTACCATTTCTTGCTAGCTCTATTAAATTATCAGGATTTCTTGCAAGTTGCAGTATCAGAGCAGATCCTTTTATTTTTTCTGGGATATCATCATAAAGTAGTTCCACATAGTCATCAATGCAATTTAATACAGCAACTGGAACACTCTCTACTGGACTCATCCTTGGAAGAAGCCAATTAATATGCCCCAAGTAATCTTAAAAGGTAAACTGATTATGTAACATCTTGAATTCTAATTAACTTACATCCAACAATCCCTTACTATCTAACTTCTCAAAGTGACTATGCTGGTTTTGTTGGGACACATCAAGTCCAGCAACCATGGTATGCCTTTTTCATAATTTTTATTCATACAATGCACCTCACACTTAGTTTTGTAGTGTTTATTTAAAAACTTTGCTTAGTTAAGAGATATTGGAACATTAAAAATATATGGTAAAGCTGACATTAATCATTTTAAATATTTATAAATAAACCCTGTAGGACTTTAACCCACCATACAACAAAAAACAACTATTAAAATGATAGAAGATGTTTACTAATAACCAATACTGCGTATTTGATACGGTTTTATCATAGTTTAGAAAGTGAATCCGTCAAGGTAAGCAAATAGGTGTGTAACTCACCAGTGAAAACAAAGACAAAAGTGTGTTATTATATTAATCCATTATTATGGTCATAGGGGCATTTGAGGTTTAATTACTTTTCACAATCAAATTAACTGGTTTCTCAATGAGAAATGTTGATCATCAAAAGTATAAATCTATCCCAGGTTTTGTACGATAGAAAAACAATTTTGAAAGGAAATATATGACATCAGAATCTCTTTTTACTTCATTAACTCTGTCCTTGATGTAAATAGTTTCTTGTTAAAGCATGAAAATGGATTTTTACTTACCTAGTGTATTGAATAAATCAACAATCCTGCTATAAATCTGAGGAGAACTATTTTTTCTATCGAAAAATCAATACAAAACACAAGTTTAGTTTACATAAAATTCCAAATGTCACACTGTCACAGACTCTCAATCCTGCACAGTGTCACTGTCACCCAATACCAAGGAACCACCCAATACCCATTGCTTTGGAATTAGTATGTTCTTTAAAGTGATACATTAGCAATTAGATGATCAATAAATGTATGCGAAGGGTCGCATAGTTTACTGGATTGGTGCAATTCGAACTGAACACCAGTTACAGTCATAGATGATAGAACTACTTGAATAAAAATACTATTTATCCGCTGTCAAAGGTAGCCAGTACTGAACTACTCAGCCTACTGTCTTGTGCCAGATCTGAATGGAAACTATTGGTAGTTGAACGGCGGGCAGATGGTAGGGCAGACCTGGACACGATATGAACATGAAGAGAACAGAAACTACGTATAGACGTTCGAAACGGCACACTCACAGAGACACAGGCGCGTCGACGAAGACTAATGCCGCAAAGGTTATGTCCACAAATACGCTTAGTTTCCATACTTATTTACTTACGCTACCATTACCTTTTTTTATTAGCCTACACTGTCCCACTGCTGAGCCAAGGCCTCCCCAAAATCCCTGCAGGCATCCTTTTCCAATGCCACCTCGATCCAACCTTTGCAAAACGCGCCTAGGTCATCTTGCCACCTCTTCTTTGTATATTTGTTTGTTATTTATTAGTACATTTAAACTGTACAACACCAATTACATTAACTAACATAGAAATAGATACTTAAAGGTTGACAGTAATTATATTTTAAACAATTACCTAAATTAAAAACTAATATGGAACAGTGGACTCCCTTGCATACTTTCTTTCACAGAATAGACTTATAGGTTCGCATAATTTTATTCCATTCATCAATGATATTATAGAATATCATTGCTATTCATCCTTAAACACATCACATTCAGGGTTGGCAGTCAGAAGAACATTTAGCATCTTTAAAGTACGACAGACTGGAAATTCGGCTCTGGGTACAGTCTTAGATGGCAGTCTTAAATGGTGTCCAATATATTTATTGGGCACAAATAGTCGCCAGAGACTGCTATGGAGCTGGCCCTGATCAATAATTCGGAAAGTGACAGGCTACAGTGCTTCCCGCGACCCAGCTGGCACAGAGTAAAATATAAAGTCGGGATAGTTACGCCATCTTGTATTACTAAGTTAAACTAAAGTCACAGCGCAAATCAGGATAGGATAGGAGAACCAGAACCACCGGGATAGCCTGCGAATTTCAAATTTTCATAGGTTTTTTTTTCAATTTGCAGCTTAGTGTTAGATACACTGATTCTTCATAAACAATGCTGTATGTTTTCCCTATCAGCACATAATATTGATTATATTTTTAGGCTGTATATAAATTACTACTTTATTAATGCCAACCTGTCTAAAATAATATATTTATGCTCGTAATTACGATCCCCAAGATACAGGCAAATGCCTAGTTTCGGGGTCATCGTCCAGACTGGACTAAGACGTTTGTGTACTGATGTTGTCTACGATGAATAAATTCCAACTATTCCAAGTAAATGGATATCACTCACTCTACTAAACGTTGCATAGACAAAAGAGTAGTAAAGTAAACCGATTGCCATTCCAGTTGGTCATCACTACGCTAGACAAGGATGGACGGTGGACAAAAGAAGGAAAGACACAACACTCAAGACTCAACAGTGCAGTGACTAATTTCAGGAATTTAGTATTTCTAATCAATTTAAATTTTTAATAATAGTTCTTGGAAGCATATTTTCGTGATAAACATTTCGAGTTTCCAACTATTTCCTTGTGATATTACTGTGAATAAATATTTATTGACTTTAAATCCGCGTTATGAATGTTCCGTGACGATACAACATTATTTGTGTATTTCCTTTCAGTGAGATAAGAACAACGATATGAGATAATTTGAAGGACTTCTGTCCTTTGGATCGCATCATTAATGGTATTTTGTGATGTTATATTCTATAGAAATGCTTTACTTTAATAACATTACTACTTTTACGTCGCTCATTTCACACTTACTTTCAATTTGTTTATTTTGCAATAGTCGTCAACCAATACACTGCTGAACTCGATCAATATCGCTGGCTGAACTACATTATCCAAATCAATAGCTAGTAATTAATCAACTACAGTAAATGTTTGCGTAAGTTAAATCTTACGAGTTGTAGATTACTGCAGCACTTTCTGGGGAAAATGTATTTCCTTTCCATTAATGTAATCCTATTAAAGACCCTGCCTTATCAAGGTAGAAATTACCTATCTTTTTTATCTAACCTAGTCATAAGTAATTAGTACCTACTCCTTTTGTTCCATGTGTAATTTTGTGATGATCATCAAAGGCAAAGACATCTCATTGTGGTTTTACATCAACAATGTTTTTTATATATTATTAAAAGTATGTATGCAAATGTATCATAACACTCAGAGAAGAAGAGTGATCATTACAATCACAGAATTAAGGTACTTGACTCACCACAGACTGAGTCAAGTACCTACTAATTTCTAATGCTATATTAAATTGAAAACTGATTATGACATAAACATAGATTTAGTTATTCATGATTATTTTTATTTTAGGTGAACAGATTGTAAACTGGAATACTATTCCTATCATAATATGAACTGAAAAATACATCACAATGACTGAAACTGTCCCAACTTTAACAACTCCAATCTCTTTGTCAACATATCATCAACTGAGTCTTACAGGTATTTTGATTCATACTTTATTATTACCCCTTTTATTTATTAAATATACATTTATAAATATTATATTTGAACTGCAAAAAATTGTAAGTACCAATATCAAGATCCAAGCTACCGTTGGTCAGGGCTCTGGACGGTGGAACTTTCTAACAATATGAGGCAAGCCCAGAGGAACCTCTTTCTAAATTAAACAATACTAGCTTTTGCAAGCAGCTTCGTCCGCTCGGAGTTCGGCAATTATCCCGCAGGAACATACTACCGGGATAAAAAGTAGCCTATGTCCTTTCTCAGGCTCTAAACTGTCTGTGCAGCAAATTTCATTTAAATTGGTTCAGTAGTTTTAGCAGGAAACCGAGACAGACAGACAGACAGTTACTTTTGCATTTATAATATTAAGTATGGATTAGTTTGGATTACTAACTCATACCTGTTCTGATATTTGTCTTTTAACAACTTTTATAGTAGATTTAATTTCTTGTTTTAGTATGCTGAAAAGATACTTTATTGGTTCAGTCATTTTCTTTTTTACTTCACCTTGACCACCAGAAAAAATATTCCTTAAATCCAATTATTTCTGTGTTAAGTTAATTATGTGAACTATTTTTTATGTGAACCACTGTAACGTCAGGAGCAGAAATATCTGATATGTATTTTGACTTTTGTTCTAGAAGCAAGATCTGTGCATCTCTTTAAATTGTAATGGCTGTTGCTCTAAGTTTCTTCTTGCTAACAAGTTTTGTTTTATTTTCCATTAGTTGAATCAGCTAACATCAAGAATTCTGGGCTCTTCAAACCAAATCCATATTTACAAGTGATAATCGATGACAAAATTTCAAGACGCACTGAAGTTATAAAGAGCACCTTGCACCCAAAATGGAAAGAAGATCTCACAGTGCTTGTAACACCACAGTCTCAGTTATTGTTCCGGCTTGCAGATTACCATAGTTTCAGGAAAGATAATGTTATTGGTGAAAAACGAGTAAATTTGTTGAAAGTTTTGCTTTACTGCAATGGAAAATGTGACAATGTGGAGCTAATTATAGGTAAATATCTTATTTCAGTTACACCACTACTGTAATTATGATAATACTAGCGACAAAACATTTGAATGGTTGGCAAAATATTTACTTACAGAGGTTGGTTAGTTTTACACATCTTCATAATCTATCAATGCCAAATAAAAAAGTTGCCAAGAAAGTTGAAATATTATTTATGGCCCATTATTCAGCCATATAAATACTGTGTGCTGATGCAGTCATAAGATCCTCAAGTTCACAATGGTTTAGTTAGACCATTGTGTACTGTATGTATTGACTATACCACAGTTACATTCGAGATCTGAGCCGTGTATGAACCCTTGTAGTGATTGTCTTTGCTACAACAAACTTTGGATTTGGAGTTTATTTAAGGATTTCTATAATTACTTAAGTATTAAGAAGTTTGATAAAGTTGGCAGGGGGTTTAATTAGGTCCCGCTAGAGGTCATGTCTTGCTGTAGAGACATTACCATAGCTCATCATTTTCACAAGCAGTAGCCTATAATGTTCCCACTGTTGGGACACAGGCCTCGTCTCGGTGAGAGGGAGCGGGCCATAATCCACCACGAGAGCCCAGTGCGGGTTGGTACATGTCACATGTGTTCGAAATTTTGGTTGTAAGACATGTCGGTTTCCTCACGATGTTTTCCTTTACCTTATTTAGAGCAGTGGTGATGAAATGATTTACACAAAGTAAAGCGCCTGCTTGGGTTTAAACTCACGACCTACTACTTGTAAGTCGCGGCCGTTACCACTGGGCCACCACTGCTCTCAGATGGCACTGAGAAGTATTTATGC
Source organism: Aporophyla lueneburgensis (assembly GCA_932294355.1). Taxonomy (NCBI): domain Eukaryota; kingdom Metazoa; phylum Arthropoda; class Insecta; order Lepidoptera; family Noctuidae; genus Aporophyla; species Aporophyla lueneburgensis. Next base: position 16,915,235 of record OW028747.1, read on the forward strand.
AATGAGGGGCGTGATTTAGCCCGTACCTTTGTCCTCTCGATGGAGCTGGCTATGGTCCTACGTATTTCTAGAGACAAAATACCAGTCCGTAGATATTACATTCATACCAGGAGCAGTTTAAACTAACCACTGCACTGCATGTCTCATAGAGAGCTATATCCACTAGGTTGACTTGGGCGGAATGGTTCCATACTTGGAAGCCATATTCATCAGCAGAAAAGCAAACCACAATTCTAGATGTTCACAGGTCTTGGGTAGACGCTAATAATTTTTTGTAAGCAACCAACCGGCTTAAAGTAATACCGATATATTTTGTCTGGGATGCCATCGTATGTGCAGTTTACGATCCGAGATGGAAGATGTACGGTTGCGTTTTTGAGGGATTGGTCATTTAGAGCTACAGAAAGTTTGACTTCAATCTCTTCAAAGTCAGTGGCTTAACAATTTAACGCCAGGTTGCCTGCGTTCAGTAAGAGGCTTGTGTTTGAGCTAACTGGTTTATCAGTAGCTTATATTTTGAATAGTAGAGGGGCTAGTATGCTACCCTTAGGTAGTCCATTTTTTGGGCTCCTGAAATCGTTGGTTACTATGCAGTTCTCTATGAGTTCGGATAAACTTAATTCTTATACGAGTTTCATGTTCATCAGCCAAATGTTGGAGTTTATCAATCTCATAATATAACAACATCCTTTCTTGTCTAAACATATGAGCATATGTAGAAAAAAAAATAACATATTTTTATTCATTCCTCATTTGAAAATAGTTGGGGAAAGTCTTCTAATATTATTCCAAATTTCAAAATGATAGCATTAGTACTTCTTGAGATGTCCAGCTGCGACAGACAGACGGACAGACAGACTGAGTTTCCCAATAAGGTTAATTCCCTTTTACCATTTTGGTACGGAACCCTAAAAATGAATCATGAGGAAGTTCCAATTTATATTGAGACTATTTTTTCCTCATCTCTAATTGCAATGATTCACGGTTTCATACGGGAACGATTTTATTATTTTGTGATCTTCCGATACATATTATGATTTGGTTTCTTTCGCCGCGTTTTCTGTGCATATTTTTGAGAGCTACAGTGCTGTAGGATATTATTTGGTGATGAATCTAATCTATAGGCGACTTGTCATATCCGTCTCAAACACGCTAGTACCTACATTTTATAAAAAAACGTGCGAATCGATACTGGCCCGGCGCGACTGGTTTAGTTGTGTCGAGCGAGGATGCGATGTCTCAGTCACATCGCATCGGGACAGCGCAGGTCGAGCGTCATATCGTGCCCGTTCGGTGGCCATATGCTTTAGTCAGCGTCACCATAAGAGCGATTATTATAGCTTGTTTACAAAACTATCCTTACACTAAAAATGAATTATGAACGTATTTGACACCCAAGCCGAATGCAAGAAACAATGTTGACAAATGCGGGGAAGCAACTTAATTTTACACTATGTACACGCGATGTCGCGAGTAATTCAATTTAAAACCGATTTGTTTTCAGATTTGATGAAAACCGTGTCCCAAGAAAACTCGACTACTGTAAGCGGAGAAGTAAAAGCCGCTGAACTGGTGATACTTCTGGACGGCCTGAGAGTCGATCCATCTGTTTTAAGTCAATCACATGAGCTACTCGGAGAATCTACTAACAGCAGTGGTCCCCTTAATGACGGAGTTCGGGCTCGGATTAGGATACGGAGCAATGCAGAATCTGCTATGCGATCTATTATTCGCTCACAGAACCTAAGAGTGAGTGTTGTGATAAGTTAGAACTAAGTGCACTTTGTGTGATTATATATTTGTCTAGCTTCTACCCGTGACTTCGCCCGCGTCAAATTTTTACTCCCGTGACCCTTGTCGTGTCATTTAATTGCCTGCCAGTTTTCGTAAATTTTTCGTTGCTGCTCCGCCCCTTTTAATTGTAGCGTGATGTTATATAGCCTATAGCCTTTCTTAATAAATAGGCTACCCAATAAAAAAAGGTTTTTTTCAATTCGGACCAGTAGTTCCTGAGATTAGCGCGTTCAACCAAACAAACAAACTCTTCAGCTTTATAATATTAGTATAGATTTGATTATCTATGAATTATCTCGTACATATCCAGCCTCCACCGGGCCCGCCGCCGTTGAGCAACGGCACACTGCAGCACGGAGGCCCGAGCGGCACGGGCGCGGCGGCCGGGACTGCGGCGCCGGGCGGGGCGGGCGCGCCGGCCGGGCCGGAGGGCGGCGCGGGCCCGTCGCACGCGGACGCGGAGCCGGCGGCGCCCGGCGTGGCCGTGGTGTACGCCAACCCGGCCGAGGAGCCGCTGCCGGCCGGCTGGGAGATGCGCTACGACGTGTACGGCCGCAGGTACCGATCACTTGTCATTATAAACCCCGCCGTATAAAGGTATTATAAGTTTAACGGCTCTTTCGTTTGGTGTATGTATGTGTCTAGTCGTAGCTCCGCAACGGGTCCGATTTCAATGCTGTTTTTTAAATAGTAGGCTGATTTATTCAGTGTGAGTCTTAGCCATGAAAATCTGTTCAACAATATAAAAAAAAATGTCTTTTCCGTTTGGTGTAGTGATCTGACCAATACAATGGTAATTTATTTCACATTGACTCTTCCGATCGACTTAAAATATAGTTTCCATATATTTTGTTGACACTGCGTTTATTAAGGTAACCTTGACCTGGTGCTTGTAAACCAATACTTCCACTCGTTCAAAGTAACCTATGGTTTTCCCACTCATTGTAATATTCAGTAGTTAAATTATAATAAACAAGTTTAGTTAAAATAAAATAGTTCTGTTTCTGGTTTACAATTTTTTTATTTTATTTGTCATTGATACACTTATTTCCTTAAAGTTCTACCCTGTTGTTTGATCACAAACCACTTTCTAAATGAACTGCGTGCTTCTTACTAGCCATGCATTGCAGATCCGCACCTTTGTACTTTTGCCAGTAGGATCTTTACCATACCATTCACACACACACCAAACTTTAATACTTTTCCACTGTAAAAGCTGAATGGATTTTGGTGAGTTTTGGAACACAGGTAGATCTTGATCTAGGTTATAAGATACTTCTTATCTCGGTAGTACATTTCAGTGGATTAATTTCCGACCTCCACGCTAGTGAAGTTGCCAAGCAAAGCTGGTTTGATTTATAATGATCTATTAACCTTTAATTAGGCACGCCAATAAATTAACATTGTTAGTCGCGCGGGGTGTGCAGTTACCCAAAATTGATAGGTATAAAATAAGAAACATTTAAATTAGTAATTAAATTAACTATTATATTATATTTCATTATATTATTATTTTAAATTCGGGTTCACAGCGTTAATAGTTAAAAAAATAACCTAACTTGAAGATCACTGGGCACGTTGGGGTCGCGTCGACCCCGCGCGCCTAATTAAAGGTTAAAGTTATTACTGCTACTAAAACGTTTAAAAACACAGCCTGGCTACTTAGAGTGCTACTTTAAGTTCTTGGTCAGAGATTGAGGTAGAGATTTCCGTGAGCAGATACTACGTGGACCACAACACGCGGTCGACGTCGTGGGAGCGTCCGCAGCCGCTGCCGCCGGGCTGGGAGGTGCGGCGCGACGCGCGCGGCCGCGTGTACTACGTGGACCACAACACGCGCACCACCACGTGGCAGCGCCCCGACACCGAGCGCCTGGCGCGCTTCCAGCACTGGCGCGGCGAGCGGCGCCACGTGGTCGCGCAGGGCAACCAGCGCTTCCTCTACCCGCACCCGCAGCCGCCGCACCTCGCCGACTCCGAGCACGACCTCAACACTACCGGTACCTTGCTTGTTTACCTACATCATCATACCATACCATTACCATTGTATCTTATATCTTTAAACGAGTATATATGTAAATATATATATAATCTGAATCTCGGAAACGGCTCCAACGATTTTCATGAAATTTAGTATACAGGGGGTTTCGGGGGTGATAAATCGATCTAGCTAGGATTCATTTTTAGAAAATGTCGTTTTATTCATGTTTTCAATGACCAACTTTATCGATAATCAACTTGAACATAAACTTATTATTTTAAACGCAATTTACCAAAAAATACCGAGCGAAGCTCGGTCAACCAGATATTGAACCTTAAAGACGCAAAAGGAGTGTGTAGAGATCGTAGCAGGTGGCGTTCCGTGGTTTCTGCCTACCCCCATGGGAAAAAGGCGTGATTGTATGTATGTATGTGTATAATCATTACTTATTCTACTAAAAAAGTTGCTCGTTGCATCATAGACCTCGTCCATAGCTTTCTATCAGGCCTGGTTGAGGTCAAGAGCAGGCCCATTGAGTATTTTTTTTTTCATCGGATCTCGTTCCACTTGTTTTGACTATCGGTATCGATAACAATGAGGTAAAATTGTATCTTTAAAAAAGCTGCTCCAATTGTAGGTAAAAGGCTTTATTTTTCTGTAAATAACCTCATATTACGTCATATTCTACCTCGTATTTATTTGTATTCATGATAATTTCAGAGTGCCAAATAAGTCATACATATTATGTTTTAATGACTTATTTGGCTCTCTTAGTGATATCTGTATATACAATCGTGCATATTTACGTTATCACACTAGCTACGTAAAACAATCTTATCACCTTAATACCATTCTTCTACCTATGTAGACTTACAGTAAAGAGTGTGATAAGTCCTAGTAACAAAAATAATTACTTACCTATTTATTTTGAGAGTCTTTCCATCTCATTTTCCTTTTTAAATCGAAACCTAAATTTATATTAATACCTACTACAGACTACGCGCTGCCCATCCACGTGGATTGGCACGTTAGCCTGTGCAACATCAACGAAACTATTTGTACGACACATTTCACACCCGTGAAGTAGGCATGCTCATGCAAGCTCTCACACGCCACCGCGACCGCGCCTTGACGCGATGCAGCCGTTCCGACGGACTGTTCCACGTCCCGTGTCTTCTGCCCACCGGCAACCTTGTGCTTATAGATAACTCTAGAGCTATGTGGATGGCTGCCATTTATTATAAACAGAAGCGCTGTTTGAAAAAGGCCTAAAACTATGTCGTCTATCTGACACATCACTGTATCTTTTTACTAGAGTGCGCGACATGTCTTTTGTTGTGTTGTGTGCTTAGCTATGAGCGCTGTATCTTCGTACTCGAGATTCTTTATACCTACGAGGCATCCTAACGGTTCATCATTATCGTATCGTTCATCGTTACTGCTGGAACACAGGCCTCTTCTCTGTGAGGGGGAGCGGGCCGTAATCCAACACGCGGGCCTAGTGCGTGTTGGTAGACGTCACGTCTTCGATTTTTTGTTTTTAGGACATGCCGTTTTGAGAGCAGTGGCTTACCTGTTTAGGTTCTTAAACCTAAACAGGTGCTTTACTTTGTGTAAATTATTACACAAAATAAAAAAGTCTGGGTTCGAATCTACTAATTACAATTTGTAGTCGCGGCCAGTTGCCACTGGTCTCACGGCTCCTATCAGCTGAATGAAGTTTAACACATACTGTTTCTATCGACTCATCTGGGTTGATCGGTGGCTGTAGGCAGTGGCGGGGCAAGACTTAAATTTGATGTGGGCAAGATACATTTTGCGAGGCCCCCGGATGGATTACGCAAGAGGAAAAAAATCAGTAAAGTAAAGTAGAATTCGCAAACTGATATATGTTTTTAGGAGTCTTAGGTCCGTTCTGAATTCCAAGCAACTGCTATCAGTATATTTATTATGCATTGTGTCAATCGCTATTGACATACTGCATTACTTCTTGGGGTGGTACTTTTAAAAATTGTTTAAAACCAACCTTTTACCTCTCGAAAGAGCTCAAAGGGCAGTGCTAAAGGTGGCACTATCTCTTCCATTCCGTCATCCCATAAAAGATGTTTACAAATCTTTGAATGTCCTCTCAATTCGTCAGCTTTTTATTTTACGTGGTGCTTTAAAACAACGATCTGTTATCCCTGTGATTGTCTCCCAGAACATTGATGTACGGAATAGAAGAAGGAACGTATGCCAATCAAGGCCAGTTAAAACTAAATTTGCACGAAATTTCTTTCTTTTTCTTGGGACATTTCTATTCAACAGACTTAACAACTTACTCTCAACACATTTCTTAACCCAAACAACTTTTAAAAGAATATTGACTGAAAGGCTACTCTCCTTAGATTATGCCCAAACTGAAGGTCTTTTCACTACCATTTCCTAATTTTAGTGTTCTGAAATATCACTCACAACCTCATATGACAAATGCGTGCACTGACTGGACAGGTCCACTCAATCTGTGTGGTTCTTTCCTCTAAAGACCATTTCAGACAGCTATCTACATAGTCTTCACATAATGTGACCAATATTATGTCTGGACTTTAAAAGAGACTGTGACCTCTGAGTTTGTTTCGGCCTTTCTTCTCAGAGTAGTCAGATAGGAAACGCCGACCTCATCCAGCTCAAAAAAATGTTATTGACTTGTAAAAGTATTTGTACAAACCTACTTACAGAAATAAAATCATTTAAGTATCATACAATCATCTACACTTCCACATCCACATACACACACCACACACCCACACATACTCATACACTTATACCACAATCTCACATATTCTTTGCATGTTTCTTATTTAAATAAATAAAATCTTGTTTGTAACAATCCTTTTCTAAGAAGGGAATTAATAAAACTGCGAATTTAAACAAAATTTCTTCAGTCCAAATAATTGAATTACATAAATTGTAAAGGGAGCCTGGTATCCTGACTTACAGGTTTTGAAAAAAACCTAGTTTAGGCACCAGTCTTCCACAAATTAATTACAAAACTGTACTTGTAGACTGATTTAACTCTAAGGTGTGGTTTGTGTACCGGAGTGCCGCCATGGGATCTGGAGGCAAAGGTCCTCGCGCACATGTGGGAGTGGCGCGAGGAGGCGAAACGCCGCGCCGGGGCGAAACTCCGCTGCCGCGACAAATCGCGGCTCGGCGGACAGAGCTCCGGTGTGATCTCATGGCGACATGGCGGGTACGATTGTCGCAACCCAGCGCAGGGCACGCCACAATTGCGGCGGTAAGTCCCCTCTTTGAGGAGTGGATAGAGAGGCGCCATGGCGTCCTCACCTTCCGCCTGACGCAGGTTCTCACCGGGCATGGGTGCTTCGGTGCGTTCCTGTTCAGAATAAAGCGGGAGGATACGCCCGGGTGTTTCCATTGTGAGGATCGTCTGGAGGACACGATGGAGCATACGGTGGAGGGGTGCCCTGCCTGGGCGGAGCACCGCCGTGTCCTCGTGGAGGCGACCTCTCGCGTCCGGCCCTGGTGCGAGCCATGGTACGGAGCGAGAGGGAATGGGAAGCCGTCACCTCCTTCTGCGAAGCAGTAATGCTCGCGAAGGAGGAGGCTGGGCGCGTGAGGGAGTGGCAGTCACTGCGCCCTCACGTCCCTAGCCGCCGCAGGAGGAGACGCCCCGGGCGTCGGGAGTCAATAGCGGACTCCCGGCCACCGTAGACGCGAGCTTGCGGGTGGCGAGCAATGGGTAGCTCGCCGCCCGGTAAGGACCAGGCTCGGGTCGACGGCGCGTAGTGTTCCACGCGCGCCTCAAAGAGATGTCAGCAGTAGTGTAGGGGTCTACTAGGACCGATGCCTGCCGGGGTCGCGTGATTGTTCGAAAGAGATACCGTGACCCTGGCACATGGGCAACTGATGGAACATGGGTGGGTTTTAGTCAGTAAAAGTGTGACACGCCCTCCCGCTCCGCCCAGAGCGGGAGAAGTCATTTGATGATTTCCCATCCGGAAAAAAAAAAAATTGGTGTGGTTTGTGGCAAGATAATAAATTGTATTCTATTCTATTCAAACTTCTTCATTGTAATATTATTTACCAATACTAAGTATCCCTCTACTATCACTAAACAATTAAAGATACAGAAATTTTCAACTTTCAAACTTACTGAACTCCTTAATAACTGTATCGTAATCGATTAGATAGAGATATTTGGGTCAATAGATAAAACTGCGAAAACTGACAGTACGTCCTGACCCATTGTACCTACTTCTTAATTTTTTTCTAAATGTATTAACTTGTCATAACCAAATGAACCCCAAGTACATAGGTCTAAATTTAAAACTTGATGGCAAGAAACTAGATGGAATTTATATTTCTAGTGATTACTTTAGATTGTAAATTATAATGGGGTGCACATATTACAGCATATCAGGACATCAGGTAGATATAGTTCAGCTGCATATGCAGTAAGAAAAATAAGGCAGCTGACCGATAGAGCTGCAGCTAGATTAGTGTACTTTGCTTACTTCCACAATATTATGTCTTATGGCGTTCTGCTGTGGGGTTCAGTAGCCGACGTTTTAATTTGCAAAAAGAGGGCAATCCGCGCTGTCTAGAAAATGGGGCCTCGTAAATGTCTTAGAAACTAATTTACTGAAGTCGATATACTGACTCTACCTTCTTTTTTTATCTTAGAATGTATTTTGTATGTTCGCAAAAACTTAGGCCTTTTTAAAAATAAGAAGCGAGTTCCGTAATATAACGTCATCATCATCAGCCTATATTGTTCCCACTGCTGGTACACAAGCCTCCTCTCGGTGAGAGGGAGTGGGCCGTAATCTACCACGCTGGGCCAGTGCGGGTTGGTAGATGTCACATGTCTTAGAATTTTTGGTTCTAGGACATACCGGTTAAAAATACTCTTAGTAAAAATGAAATTGTGATACCTTTTAGACTGACTATGACTAGTAAGTCATTTCTTATAGAACATTTCCGCCGCTATAACAAGTTGGCAAAGACAGTTACTGAAATTAGCTTTCCATAGCTAATTTCAGTAGGGTTCAAGTCACACGTCATACGTGTATAAAAAAACTATAATAAAAGATAAAACACTACGTTCAAGACAACGAAGTTTGGCAATAATTCCTTCGGCAATAATTCCTTCTGCACATGTGGCTTCCCAGTTTTAAGTGCATTCAACAACATCATCAAATGGCAATAAAAAGGCCTTTACTGACTTGATCCTGCTTTCCCAACTTGTGTCTGATGACTTTATTTATGATGAGCATAATCTTTTTTGTGTTTTTTAACTCTCAGCTTTTGTTGAATCTTGAAAATAGCAAATATTTTTTCTGAATAAAACCAAAAAAGTGTTTGCTGCCGCGGAAAAATTAGCTGCATCTACTTCTACCAACAGCAGATCCCAACTACACTCACGCAGGCACGGTGTAAAAAATGTCCTAAGATTAATATTTGATTCAAGTTTTAACTCCACTGTTTATGCCTATCATATTTGCACAAGTGTCGTATCCATACCCACGACAATTTTGAACATCTAGTCCATTTTTTTCTAATTCCTCTAGTATATTCAAAGCAAACAGAATGGGAAATCTCCAGCGACCGAGACAAAGATTTCCGTGTTGCCAGACTAGACTTTTTAAAGCGAATGTGGTGTGGTAGGTTAGTATTGCCAGATACTTGCTAGCCGGTGTTTTTATTAATTATTGCTAGTTGATTAATCAAATCCATAGTTGCGTTCGCTGGCCTTCGGGGCGCGAGGCCCCTTGGACCGCGAGGCCGTAGGCGGTCGCCCACGTCGCCCACGCCTTACGCCGCCTCTGGCTGTAGGCTAGTTTTTATTTGTATAAAATCGGATTTTAGACATCAACAAATAGTGTATTGTAATTAAAAAAACTTAGAACCATGGTTGTGTGGAGTATCGAAATGAAGGGCTTGAGGAGTCGATTCCGAAAATACAACGCATTAACAGGTTTAAAATTATAAAAAATATGAAGAAATCAGAAAACTCATTTTCAAGCAGTGTGAGTCAGTCGGCGGCATCAATTTGGAGATTAGAACTAAAATGGCTGCATAATGATTTCAGGGAGCAGTGCAGCGGCAGGCGCAAGCAGCGTGGGCGGCGCGCCGGCGGCCCCTGCGAGCGCGGGCCCCGCGGCTCCGGGCCCCGCCGGCCCCGCATTGCCGGGCCCCGCAGGCGCCGGCAGCTCGCCCGCGCCCGACGACTCGCTGGGCGCGCTGCCGGCGGGCTGGGAGCGCCGCGTGCAGCCCGACGGCCGGGTCTACTACGTCAACCACAAGAATCGCACCACGCAGTGGGAGGACCCGAGGACTCAGGTCAGTAGCACACCATCACTACTTTATTTTATTTTTTAAGGTTCTATAGTCTAAAAGGAAAAAACTGCCCAAGCGCTGCAGGATTGTATGCGTCTTATATGTAGAACTTGAGATTTACTTATTGTATGATAGTAAAATTACAATTTCAACGTCAACGATATCGATGCAGAAATGTAAATCTTAAAGTTATATTTCGTTTTCTATCATTTTCGGCGGAAAGCGGAAATGATTGACTGACGATTATTTAGTGTTAACCTAGCCTTTTATGTCTTATTACAATAGCTTACAGGTGATTTTCTGCCGCATTATTTCTGTTATACCTGAACCTAATTGCATGGTGCTCTTATCGTTGAAGACAATAACGTTTCTGCTTATAGGCACTCCTTATATATTAAGATATCATAAGTGCCTAAGCAGAAACATTAATGCTACGTGAATATTTGTATTTTTAATGTTCCCTCTATAATAAGTCTGTAGACTGTATAAACCACGATAGCCGTTCGTTATGTTCAGGGGCAGGAAATGAGCGCCCTGGAAGAAGCGCTGCCGCCGGGATGGGAGATCCGCTTCACAGAGGAAGGCACGCGTTACTTCGTGGACCACAACACGCGCACGACGACGTTCCAGGACCCGCGGCCCGGCGCGCCCAAGGGCCCGCAGGGCGCCTACGGCGTGCCGCGCGCCTACGAGCGCTCCTTCCGCTGGAAGCTCAGCCAGTTCCGATACCTCTGTCAGAGCAACGCCCTACCCAGTCATATTAAAATAACATTGTCTCGACAGTCGCTCTTTGAGGATTCTTATCATCAGGTAAATTATACTCTATATTATTATATATGGTGCTATATTTTTGTGAATGATATACACCCTGCTTATTCATTATATTATATCTATCATTCATATATCCAAAGAATAACCATCTGCAGTCTCGCTAGCATCACAAATAAACCGAATACCTTTTGAACATTTGAATGGACTGAGAAAACCTATAAGGGGAAATGGTTTATTAAAATAACCATCGGAAACTGCTTATCCTTATAATTTAAAAAAATCCTGTGTTATTCGAAACCGGTCCATATCAGTTTGTTCAGACTGAGGTGACGAACATGTAATATACTATCTGTTAGGGAGCTATACAAACACACGCGGTACACATTACAACAGACCGCCACTGTTACTGCCTCTGTGTGAACAATACCTAATAATAGAATAATTGAGCTTCTGTCTCAATTACATAAAGTGATTACAGCATTCACTTCTATGCCAGGGTTTTGTCAAAAGTTCTGGTTAGTTCTAGTTCCAGCAAAATGTTTAGTACCGTTTATTAATTTGGTTACTGTTAAAAACGAACAGAATAGTTCCTAGAAAATACCTCTTTTTTCAGTCCCATGATTCAGTCCCATCACTTACTATTTGACGATAATTAAAAAAAACAATTGGGCACATTTTCTTCTGTTTCCTCATAATAAATGTATTGTTAGATGTAATATAATCTATTGAATATTTTTCTGTGACTCAATCATAATGATTATTTTTGTATTTCAGATAATGAGGTTGCCTGCATACGAGTTGCGCAGACGATTGTATATAATATTCCGTGGTGAAGAGGGATTAGATTATGGTGGCGTCAGTAGAGAGTGGTTCTTCTTACTATCTCATGAAGTCTTAAACCCCATGTACTGCCTGTTTGAGTACGCCAACAAAAACAACTACAGCCTTCAGATTAACCCAGCCAGTTACGTCAATCCAGACCATCTCCTTTACTTCAAATTCATTGGCAGGTTTATAGCAATGGCGTTGTATCACGGTAGATTTATATATTCAGGATTTACAATGCCCTTCTATAAAAGAATGTTAAACAAAAAACTAACCATGAAAGACATAGAATCTATAGACCCCGAGTTTTACAACTCTTTGGTATGGATTAAAGATAATAATATAGATGAATGCGGCCTAGAGATGTGGTATAGTGTGGACTTTGAAGTATTAGGTCAAGTCATACACCACGAGTTGAAACCTTCTGGTGATAAAGAACGCGTCACTGAGGTAATTTTATATTTACTGATACTATATTATACCTGGCATTTTTTGCGTATGCATATTTCATTCTAACTGTTATTTTTAGACAAATAAGGAGAATTATCTGCAGTTGGTCACTCAGTGGCGAATGACTAGAGGAATCGAAGAACAAACTTCAGCATTCTTGGATGGATTTAATGAGGTGAGGCTGTCCGAACCGTAATTTAATTATTGATGAACAAAAGTGGTTATAGATAGTTCAATTCTATATTATTTTTATGACATAAGAGCGCGTAGTGCAATGATAAATGCACACAGAGGAAATACATAAATAAAACTTATAAAATATTTAGATAAAGACACATTTACTTTTTTTATGTCATCAATATTTTTGATCCTAACCGTGCTTTAGGAAAGATTCGCAAATGATCTTTTTCATGTTAAAAGTATGTTTGGGACCAAAAATATTTAATTTACCTCAGTTCGTTGAAGTAAGCCAAAATTATATTCTAAACAAATTATATTTTTGCTGTTCTTCAACTGAATGAAAGTACTTGTTTCCATTGAATTTTGTGCCTCAATTAGTGTAACCAACGACGTTAAATCTAAAAAACGGCCAAGTGCGGGTTGGATCACGCACAGCTTAGGATACCGGATTTAAGATGAATATTAACGCTTGCATTTAATATATTTTAGATACGGCAATCGTAGGTTGTGGAAATCGTTGATTTAAAAAATATCTTGTTGATATTTGTCAACATTTTTATTTTGCTTTCTCAGGTTGTACCCCTGGAGTGGCTGAAATATTTCGATGAGCGCGAGTTAGAATTGATGCTGTGCGGAATGCAGGAGGTAGATGTAGATGATTGGCAACGAAACACTATTTACAGACATTACACCCGCACAAGCAAGCAAGTTCTTTGGTTTTGGCAGGTTTGTATTATTTTTCACTTGTCTCATTATTTACGAGTAAAGGCCCAAGTATTTAAACAAGATACTTTTAGCGGCGATGTAATCGCTTCTAAGGAAACTCTATGCTGATACATAAACTGATAATGGTTTATGAAGTTATGAAAATTGTTAAAAAAATTAATTCAATTTTAGTTTGTTCGACAAATGGATAACGAGAAGCGAGCAAGATTGCTGCAGTTTGTGACTGGTACGTGTCGAGTTCCAGTGGGTGGATTTGCTGAACTTATGGGGTCAAATGGTCCACAGAGATTCTGTATAGAGAAGGTAATTACATTTATTTAATTTACTTATTTGGTTTCTTCAATGTATTGAAATTATTTTGTGCCCTATGTTATACAGAGTGGCGATGAAGTTATCACATTCAATAGTACCGCAATCAATACAAGTTGCTAAATTACTATTAAAATGATATAACAATTATTTTAATCATTTTAATCCAAGGTGCATGGTATAGATTTGATCCAAATAATCACTCTGATCACTGAAGTTTAACAATTACCACTTCTCTTTTTGAATATTAACAAAAAAACTTTAAAAGAATAACAAAATATACAGTAAAAGTCAAATCACTTCATTTCACTACAACGATTGTTTCGTATTATTAATCTTGTCCTTTTGTGCAAACAAAACAAGAAAATATCAGAATCTAATACTCGAATTCAGAATCACAGAAAACATTCATTGCCAGTTATTCAATTATCACTTTATGTAGTCTAAAGTTGATTTTGGTTCGATTTATAAAAAGTACCTTAATAAGTTTCGGTTTTTAACTTTGATCATGCGTGAGTTGATTCTCAATTGAACGTTTTTTTTAAATCGTTTGATGTTATATTGATTATCATTTAGAATCTATTACATATTTGATACTTTGGCATTTTTCAGGTTGGAAAAGACACTTGGTTGCCCCGGTCACATACGTGTTTTAATCGACTCGACTTACCACCTTACAAGAGCTACGAACAATTATGCGAAAAATTGAATTTTGCTATTGAAGAAACAGAAGGCTTTGGTCAGGAATAATGTAATTGTTATATATTATTATTAGAATCACTAAAATAGTTATTGTAAATTATTATAACATGAATGCACCACCTCAAAGTGAGGATAAATCACCAATGGAATTGGTGCTGTCATAAAAAGACCAACCAAATAATTATATGAATATATTTGTAATAAATTACTTCTATATGATAAAACTATGTAGATATTGTTAGTGTATTGTCTGTTGTTTAAGAAATATTTGTTTGAACTACCTTTAAAACGAAGTTCTTCTAAAAGTTCATTAAATAATTTTTAAACAGTATACTCTTTTTATTTTCTGTCGATTGACGAGCGCATACATCTGCCATAGTGATGTGCTGGATATTCGTATCCGCGGATATCCGGAAAAGCAGAAAGATCTGTACCCGTTACTTTTTGGCGGATCGTTTACCCAATAAATTTTCAATACATAGACGAAATTTTATATATAAGGTTACGAAACACGAAATATTTTAAGAGGTACACCTGGGTGGTAAAGAAGCTATAGAAGCAAAAAGAATATTTTTATCTAAGCGTTTTTGAATTTTTGTAATTATTATAATTTAAAAACTGCTTGAGACGTTTTGCATAAAACCTTTACTCCAAATTCTATGAATGGCTCGCCTGACGCTGCGAGGGCGGCCACCGGACGGCACGAGCATGGACGCGATGTCTCGGACCGTAAAAAATAAGAAGGAGCCAGTATTTCTTATGTGCGTCAAATAATTTATAAATATTAAATTAAAAAAAATACATTTAGAAAAAATTTTTTTCGTTGCTGTAGCTTATTCGTAAATTCGCTAGTTTCAAGGTCACGCGCGTCGACACCGATTGAGGAAAATAGGTATTTGCGGATCAAACGGACACTAAATATCCGTTTTCGGATCCGTATCCCCCAGCCGGCGTAGCATAACCAATTCTATATCTATTCTACCAAGAACAAAAAAGTTCCTTTTGCATTTTAATTCCGTAAAAATGTTTCTATCTCATCAGAAAAATAGTCATACTTGACATCGTACTCTTGTCGACTGAAGAATAGAAACATCTCTTCTTTTCATTTTTACACAATTTTTCTACGATACAATCTATCATTTTGTCTTTTCTTCCGTCGACAAATTCCGTTTCTAGGCGGTCATGCTACGCGTGCTGATATACATTTTTAACGATCCGATATCATGACTAATCTGTTACCATGGCCTCCGGTTTGTGTGTATAAAACTGCCATGTAATCCCAAATATCTACATACAGTAAAATATTATGTGCGTTTCCACCGCGCGGCCAACTCTTAAAATTTGATGAAATTTTGCCAGGAATTAGTTGTAATTTGTTACAAAACACACCTCTTTTCCTGAATTTGTTACAAAAAAAACTAAGACGCTACGACTATAAACAGTTGGCCGCTAGAACCGCCACTACACTAGTAATATAAGTCAACAAAATATTATTATATTTTTTTTTTAATAAATTTCCTTTAACTTTTATAAATTAACTGAAACTAATATAAGACACAGAATGTAGACACATTTTCTTACAGGTACTTATTTCAATTTTAGAATTATTTTAAAAATATAGTAATTTTATTTTAAAAACGACAGTGATCTATTTTTGTGCCTGGTATAAATTCTATAGCACTAAGAAAAAATCTTTAATGTTAATACTAATCGGTAGTTCAGTGAGTAAAACTGAGTGCGCTACATTGCAATTGCAGTCTTTATTTTAAAATAAAATTACTATATTTTTAAAATAATTCTAAAATTGAAATAGGTACCTGTAAGAAAATGTTTCTACATTCCGTGTCTTACATTAAGAAATTTATTAAAAAAAAAAAAAAAAAAATATTTTGTTGACATATATTACTTGATTTTTGCCTGTACGCTGATTTTGAATAATGAAATTTTTATCGATTTGTGAATTTCACTTTTATGAAGTATGCTATAGGATGTCTTAAAGAGTTTCACCCTAAAAAATTAAGATAAAACTACCGAACATTCCAATAATGGCGATTCAGTCTCACTTAATTATGAAAATTTATGGTCACTCTACTCTAATGCAGTTTTATACTACTATATTTTAGTGAATATCTCCTAAAATATAAAGCCTGTAGTTATATTCGCCACATTTATCCAAACTTGGCTGCGATACCTGTCGATTAGTACTAGAACTAAGCTTGAACATACTATTAATAACGAAATAAACGCCATTGTATTTTAGGCATATTGCCGTCCGCGCGGCCAACTAAAATCGACTGTAAAAAAAATATTGAACCTATTTTCTAGTATTTTTCTTGTTTATTTGCTGCAACAAATTAGCAACTAATTGTCCATACACATTAGCCTCTATTAATTTGATTTTATGGTGAGATACGTACCTACACTTAACCTGAAAACTAAATATAGCATAACTTTTTGTATATTTAAGTTTTGATGATTTTTATTTTTGTAACAAATACAACAGATTAAGACCTTTCTTTTGATGTATCATTCGCCTCTCTGCATTATTTAGTTTCTGTGTAATGAAGGGCGATCACTACTTTATACTGCATTCATTTTTAACCGTAGGAACCACAGCACGGAGACGGTGAATTAGTTTTATACAAACCTAGCGTGTCACCAATGTACCGTTTACTTGCACACAAATGACGTATACCAACACAGTCTCGAATGGCGGTCACGACAGAAGTTGTGCGTTCAACGCACTTTCGGCACCACCTATATTATTGGAACTGCTGTATCTACACTATTCTATTCTGTGCTCTTTGGTATGAACAATTGGATATTAACGTGCGATCTCAACGTTTTGGAACGAAGTTTCTTAAGAACTGAACCCAGTTCAGACAGAATGGAAAAAAATCAAGAGCAGGCCCGAGTGTGCGTTACTCCAGCGGAATGTTGTCACTTTTCAGGATTTCGGCTTGATAGATAATTAGTACCCCATCTCGTGTAAATGTGCACGAAATTTAGGATTTGTGCGTCCAGCCGATCCAAAGATATTCACGAAAAACAGATTCCGCTGGAGTAACGTTACTGCAGCGGCATGATTTTTAACCGGTGCGGTGGTCGTAGCTGAGTACAAACTAGCTACTTAGATAGATCAAATTTGTGCCTAATTGTGCCCAAAAAATGAAACTTGTGCGTCTTGAGGTTTCCGAGTTATTCAAGATGCCGCTGGATTAACGTTTAGCAAATTGCTGTACCTCTCAAACGGCGTGACATACAACTACGATTTTTTTCACTACGGTGGGTCTTAATTTGTGCTTATGCTGTGCAATTTTATTTTTTCTATAATCGACACCGTTGGAAAATAAGAAATTGTTTTTCAAAAACCCTAAAATCGATCCTTGCGCTTCAATGAGAAACCCTAGAAACTTACCAAGTATAGTGGTTTGTACCTTTTATGAACTCAAAGCATCATGCGAAATTAGATGTTTCTATTCCAACTCCTCAGAGAGCTATTCCATTTCAATTAAAATCTGGCTATGCTAAAATTTAACACTCCAATCCATGAGTTATTATTAAGTGACGGTAATATGATTCGACAAATAATTAGTACCTTTATTGAATTGCTTATCCTTAAAGCGCTGGACAGTCACTCGATTGATTCTGGGCTAATATAAGAGTGCCACCAGCGCCTCAACCAGGTGGGTAGCCTCAATAATATAACCATTCAGTGGATAAAAGGACACAGCGGTTCGCTTGGTAACGATGCCGCCGATGAACTTGCCAGAAGGGGGTCGAGCATGACACCGGTGGGACCAGAACCCATCGCGCCACTCCCCTTTGGGTTTCTACGCTCCCTGGTAAGAAAACGTACCAGGGATCTACACTGTAAGCAATGGGTGGACCAAAGTGAGTGCAGGCAGGCCAAGGCGGCTTTACCTACCATCGATGCCCACCTCACAAAACAGGTCCTTCGGCTAGACAAACGACAGCTGCGTATGGTTACAGCAGCATTAACTGGCCATGGGTCGTTTAATAAACATCTATTTGTCATAGGAGCTACGGACAGTCCGCTGTGCAGGGCCTGCATTGAGGACGACGAGACAGCAGCGCACGTGCTTCTAAACCGCCCGGCGATCGCCACATACAGGGCCAAGTACTTCGGTAACCCAGGTACCCTACGTGAGATAGTTAGCAACATCAAGGCGTTGCTGGCCTTTCTCGAGGAGCGGGGGTGGATCGAATAACCGATTTCCCACCCGTACGCAAAATACGCGCTTAGACGTGGAGTTGCGGAAACCAGCCCGTTCTACCTATTACCTCAAGACGCAAAAAAAATCATTTTTTGGGCACAATTAGGCACAAATTTGATCTATCTAAGTAGCTAGTTTGTACTCAGCTACGACCACCGCACCGGTTAAAAATCATGCCGCTGCAGTAACGTTACTCCAGCGGAATCTGTTTTTCGTGAATATCTTTGGATCGGCTGGACGCACAAATCCTAAATTTCGTGCACATTTACACGAGATGGTGTACTAATTATCTGTCAAGCCGAAATCCTGAAAAGCGACAACATTCCGCTGGAGTAACGCACACCAGGCCCGACCCTTCTCTAGCCGCAATTCATAACGAGAGCAATCGAGTTATGAACGTGTCCGTTTCGACTGCTCGCCTGCTCGGACATAGTGTCGTAGAAGAAAAAACGAATACGTCAATATTACGAACGAATTTGTAAAACACTAATAGTGAAAGTCGCAAATTCGTAGATCCAATATTCAGAAAGTTAAAGATTTAATAACTATGGCCGCGCGGTCGGCACATGGAGAACCGTGCGCCCACGCAGTTCTCTTAAACGGAGCTTACTAGAGGTTCCATTCTTTTTGCTAACCACTGATACGATTTGGAAGAAAATGTAGACGGTATGAATAATGCCTTAATGTTTGGACTTCACGACCTAAAGAACTTAGAACCTATAATTCAAGTAAGACCGTAAGGTGACCAAAATTTATGGTGAGAGTTGGGAGGCCGCGGCGGGAGAGGAGTGCTGGTGTTGAGGTGCGCCACTCTCCCTACCTTCCGCGGCTTGGATGTGGGTCTAATGGCGAGCGTCGTGGGGCTGCAGGGGAGAAGTGTCGGTATTATAGCGTTGGCCGCTCACCCCATCCCCAGCAGCTGAAAAGTGGTAGGCAGCGGGGCCACAGACCTGACCCGTCACAGGAGGACCAAGGGGTTATACACGGGGTCGTCTGGCGCCCGTGTACTATCTAGTCCAGGAGTGGTCATTGCTATTTGTTCTGGTGCACCGGTGACGGACAGTCACGACGAGTTCACTTTGTCTGTTTCTTTCTATTATTTACGAGTGTGCGTGTGCATGGGAGTGTCTAAGTCGACTTGACACAGACGTAAAATAAAATCGCGGAGATTATTTTTGTGCACTGGGTTTTTTACTCTTGATGTTAAACGGAGCATTGAGAATTCAATAGAGTGCATCTTAGCGCGTTAAACATAGAACAGTGTTTTTACCGTTTATTCCCGATGTCCCCGTACGCCGTGTCCCCGTCCTACGGGGACAGCGGTACTTCAATTAAATATTTAAAAATACTTCCCGTTGTCCCCATACACTTACCCCGTTAATATAGTTGAATAAAATAAGTAAAAATTATTGCCGACTGTCCCAATGATTCTTTTTTTATTAGAAAGTTGGTGCTTCCCGAATGGTCCCATTTTAATTTGGTTCCATTCGGACAATGGAGGCCATGTGAAAACCATATAAGTCTTAAATTTGCATTAAGTATTTGCGCGACAAATGAACGAATAACGGGATTAGATTAGTGCGGGGTACATACCATAACTAAAAAGTTAAAAATAAAAACTTTTTACAAAAAATAACAACCGACTTCCTTAAAAAAACACTACAAAGTCATAAATAACTTTAATTTCGGAAGTCGGTGGCAAAAAACCTTAAATACAGATCCTAAGACACCGAATGTACGTTATGGGGACAACGGGAAATAAATTTAATCATGTCCCGCTGTCCCCGTGGCGGGGATATGGCATACGGGGACAACGGGAATAAACGGTTTTTACTCTCGGCGCTTAGCAGGTGTGTTCCGTTCTGGCCCGGCCACGATTCCAAACAGGGTCATAGTTATGGCAGTAGACTGTACGGATATGTACTTTTTGGTACTGGAAAGAGAAATAATAGTACCTCATTATTTCATGACTTATACACCATTTTCAGTGGCCGGGCTACAGCGTATCCGTCCTAGAACGGCCACGCTCACATCGACTGAAATCCAGAACTTTCATAGATGGTTAATGTCTGAGATAAATGTACGTGTTATGTACTTTACAATGAAATGCAATGCAATGAAAGAAAGCCTTTTAAATCTATGTAATAGTCACTTACATTTTTCAGGTAAAATACGCCTGACAAAAATCAATAGCAATAGTATAACGTCAACTTACAATAACTACTCAATTTTTGTAGGCGCTTAAAACGCAAAAAGAGATTCCACTTTTACCTATTTACTTACATATAGTTACTTACAGAAACTTATTATATGTAGTTCCATTACAATAAATAATTAATAAGATAAAAGTGCACTAAGATATGTTATGATTTAAATATTCAAAAAAACTTCTCTTACTGTTTTTTGTGACTGAGATAGTAGGACAAAATCCTACTAATCCTATACTACTTATAATATTATAAACGCGAAAGATTGTATGGATGTATAGATGTATGGA
Organism: Aporophyla lueneburgensis; assembly: GCA_932294355.1. Taxonomy (NCBI): domain Eukaryota; kingdom Metazoa; phylum Arthropoda; class Insecta; order Lepidoptera; family Noctuidae; genus Aporophyla; species Aporophyla lueneburgensis. Next base: position 16,936,050 of record OW028747.1, read on the forward strand.
TGTATAGATGTATGGACGTATAGATGTATGGACGTATAGATGTATAGATGTATGGATGTATGGATGTTTGTTCCTATTTCACACAAAAACTACTGATGGTACAGATAGGGTACTTTTTATCCCGGTAGTATGTTCCCGCGAGATAATTTCCGATCACCACGCGGGCGAAGCCGCTGGCAAAAGCTAGTTCATAATAAAATGAATAAACGTGGGAAAAGTTTGTCAGTGACTCTCGACGAACAGAGTGATCAATTTTTATAAATACGAAGACCAGCTAGCAGATACCAATAATATACTGCCAACTACTGTTCTGTTTGTTAAAAAAAATAACGATGCAATACTAAAAAAGAAAACTCATTAATGGAACTGAAAATATTTCTTCGGAAAATTACACGAGTAAAATCATATTGTGGGTACTTAAAATTTTACAAGTATTGAGTAATAGAGTAGTTTTTATTGAATTTTTTTCGCGTTTATAATATTATAAGTAGTATAGGATTAGTAGAATTTTGTCCTACTATCTCAGTCACAAAAAACAGTAAGAGAAGTTTTTTTGAATATTTAAATCATAACTTATCTTAGTGCACTTTTATCTTATTAATTATTTATTGTAATGGAACTACATATAATAAGTTTCTGTAAGTAACTATATGTAAGTAAATAGGTAAAAGTGGAATCTCTTTTTGCGTTTTAAGCGCCTACAAAAATTGAGTAGTTATTGTAAGTTGACGTTATACTATTGCTATTGATTTGTGTCAGGCGTATTTTACCTGAAAAATGTAAGTGACTATTACATAGATTTAAAAGGCTTTCTTTCATTGCATTGCATTTCATTGTAAAGTACATAACACGTACATTTATCTCAGACATTAACCATCTATGAAAGTTCTAGATTTCAGTCGATGTGAGCGTGGCCGTTCTAGGACGGATACGCTGTAGCCCGGCCACTGAAAATGGTGTATAAGTCATGAAATAATGAGGTACTATTATTTCTCTTTCCAGTACCAAAAGGTACATATCCGTACAGTCTACTGCCATAACTATGACCTTTTTTGGCATCGTGGCCGGGCCAGAACGGAACACACTTTTAATAAAAGTATTGTAATGATCATCGCCGGGCAAACAGGTCCTTTATAAAATTTTTGGGGGTTGAAAATATTGACTGAATCATCTCAAGGAGAGAGGCTTCTAAAAATAGTTTTGGACTAGTTTAAACGGGCCTCCTTGTATTTGGTGAAGCTATTCAATAAATTAGAAATAAATAATTAAATGTATTTTATTAAATAATGTTTGAAGCGAACAATTATGTTAAGCAAAATAGGTAGTGTTAGTAATAAGCATTGAATTGGAGGTGACCAACACACACTAAACCTTTTGTAGCAGTATTATTTTAATCTTACTACTAAGTGTGGGAAAGAGCTTTACGTTCTGTACAAACTGAAGTAATATTAAAATAATACTGTTTCATGAGGCGGTCGAAAGCTCTCTGGTATTATAATTTAGCATAGTTTCAGATTAGCAAATTCCTCTGCAATTTTCATCGCTTCCCCGAGATTGGTATAATTATTTCCAGAAGCCTGGCCAGATTCTGCTTTGCCACCACCCTTTCCACCTATAACTGGGACAACAGACTGAATCCATTCAGAGGCCAACAAACCTTTCTGAATTGCATTTTTAGGCACTGCAGCAAGACAAAATATCTTGTTGGTTTCATCGTCCACAGAAAAGAACATAGCTGCAGTATTTGGGCAAATAAGTTTTACTTGTTTTAAGGCACCATCTAAAGCTTTGGTATTACCAAATGCCTTTAACTCTGAAACAATAACTTTGCTTTCTTTCTTTTCCTCGCAAATTTGTTTAGCTTTTTCAGCAACCTCTGTAATTGTCACAGCTTTTGCAGCTCTTTCTTTATCGTCAAGTTGCTTTTTCAAATTTTTAAGCATCGTTCTTAGTTCTTCTTTTTTCCAATACGAAATCTGAGCTTGAGATATGTCGTTTGTGAGATCAACAATTTTTCTAAGAATTTCCTTTTGATTCACATTGTCACTCTGATCTTTAATGAAATTAGCAACATTATTGACTTCATTTTCTAATGTACTTGATTTACTTATAGCTTTCATTGCCTCGGGTCCAGTCAAACCAACGATTCGCCGAATTCCTTTTGCGATGCCTTCTTCGCTAACAATCACATAATCCCCAATATGCCCTGTCTGATGTAAATGGGATCCACCACAAAATTCTACGGATGTTTCGTAGGCAGTTGATCCCTCTGGATTTTTCTCCAAATCTTCAACAGGTACACCAACAGATACGACACGAACTGGATCCGGATATTGTTCATCAAACATAGCTCTCAAACCCTTTATTTTTTTGGCAGCATTTAAGCTCGTATGTTTAGCGTAAACAGTTTTATTTTTACTTATAATTTCTTTAATCTGGTCTTCTGTTTCTTTAATTTGTTTTATAGACATTGGGCCTTTGTTGGTAAAATCAAATCTAAGACGGTCTGGCATGACAAGCGAACCACGTTGATCAGAATCATTTCCAAGAACTTTTCTTAATACATTGTTTAGAACATGAGTGCCCGTGTGATTGTTCATTACAAGTCTTCGCCTTTCAGTATCAATATGCATTGATAATTTATCTCCAACTTTTAGAGACCCTTCAAGTTTTCCAGTATGTAGTACATATCCACCCTTAACTTGTACATTCTTTACCATGAACTCAACACTTTCGTCGTCTATCTTTACCATATATCCCTCGTCATAAATTTGCCCACCCTGTTCAGCATAAAAATTTGTTTTGTCCAGTATAATGCCACATTCTTGACCAGATAAGACCTCATTAACAAATTGTTTGTCTTTTCGCAAGGCGACTATAGTTCCAGTACAAGGAGTAAAATTATAAACTGCTTCACTATCGGTAGATGATGGCAGATAGTTATATTTAGGTGAATCATCTGTTGCAGGCACACCAGACTCTTGTAAATGACTTATAGCATGTACATCGAGAGCCAATAAATCTTCTTGACCTGCAACCTTTCCTTGTGAAATTAGTTGAGATTCTTTCTTTGATTTTTCATAAGCCTCCATGTCTATTGTCAGCCCGTTTTCTTCACACATTAATTGTGTTAGGTCAACTGGAAAACCGTAAGTATCATAAAGGCGCCAGGCAACATCACCAGGTATAACTTTACCATTTAGTTTCTCAATAGTTCTATTAAGTAAATTTCTGCCACGCGAAAGTGTTTTCAAGAATTGCACTTCTTCTTCGTTTATAAGTTGAATAAGTGATAATGGATCTTTTGTTATTTCAGGAAAAACATCTCCCAACAACTCGACAATAGTGTTAACTAAAGATCCAAAAAAGCCTGGTTTGGCATTTAGTTTTTCGAAGGCATAACGTACTGCTCTTCTTAAAATTCTTCGAAGTACATAGCCTCTACCAGTGTTATCTGGACGACCACCATCTGATAAAGCGATAGTTATTGTTCTTGCATGATCAGCCAAAACTCTATACGCCATGTCTATTCCATCGACATCTTCCAATCCAACTTTTCCAGAATAAGGTCTCACTCCTGTGCCAAGTTCAATTGCTTTAAATATAGGCATAAAGAAATCTGTATCATAATTTGCTCTCTTGTTTTGAATAACAGACACTAATCTTTCCAAACCTAATCCACAATCAATATGTTTTTTTGGTAGTGGCTTTAATGACCCATCTGTTTCTCTGTTGTATTGAATAAACACCAAATTCCAAATTTCTAGTACATCAGGGTCATCCATATTGACGAGATGAGCTGCATCACGACCTCCAATTCGGTCATAATGCAACTCTGAGCATGGGCCACACGGACCTGTTTCTCCCATTTCCCAAAAGTTATCTTTCATACTCCCAGGAAGAATATGTGATTCAGGAAGACCTAGTTTCAGCCAGATTTCTTTGCATTCTAGATCTGGTTCTAGCCCTGAAGAAGCATCTCCTCCAAAATAAGTAACATACAATCGATCCGCTGGTAACTTAAAAACTTCAGTAAGAAGTTCCCAGGACCATGCACATATTTCTTTTTTGAAGTAATCACCAAAGGACCAGTTACCCATCATTTCAAAAAATGTATGATGGTAAACATCCTTACCCACATCATCTAGGTCATTGTGTTTACCTCCAGCTCTAATGCATTTCTGGGTATTAACAACACGTACATACGAAGCCATATCAGAGTTAGGGTCCACAGACCCTAAAAAGACAGGTTTAAATTGGTTCATACCTGCATTGGTAAATAGGAGTGTTGGATCGTCCAAAGGTATTGTTGAAGATGAATGAACATATTTATGCCCCTTATTAATAAAGAAATCAATAAAGGTTTGTCTTATCTGGTTGCCACTCATTGCAGTATCCATTTTTGGATCAATCTGGAAAAAGAAAGATTTATGGTAAGACATAGAATAAGAATATCGAAAACTCTGTAACCAGTAATTTGTTAGGGATTATACCTAAGTATCTCTTTAAGAGACATTTTACATTTTTGCGCGAATATCTAAGATTTTAGTCGCCTTATTTACCTCTCATCTCATCATTATAAATACTCTGGCATTGACGAATACATGTAAAAAATAGATCAATCTTTTGTTTTGTCACTTTTAGTAGAACATTTACAAAAACTTATTTGTTTACTTTGTAGTAATTAATCTCCCACAACTAGTTTTCGTAAAAATCAGCGCAGGGTCAATTTCAGACTCCTATTTCTATCACTAATATGTAGAAATTTGATTAAAAAAATACACAAAACAACAGACATATAATCTAGTTGTTACATTTAGTACAAGAATATTGATTTTTAATAACATTAATTAGTAAAAAAATAAAGTCTTATGGCAACTTTTACGATTTATTCGCAAGTTTATCGCGTTTTTTTGGTTTGAATAAAGCATAATTACATAAAAAAAAACATGTCAATATAAAGTATGCTCTATAACAAATCGAATTCTTATTTTCAAGTTTTATTTAAATCTGTTTATTTAATTAGACATAATATCGTTTTTGAAATCACTCTAAATTAGAATAAATTACGATGCACAAGCGGGCAGCGTTTAGTACGGCGCAAGCGCCCAACGGCGAAGGACCCGTGTCAATTTTTCCCGCGTCTCAGTTTACGGGTACTCGTATCGTGAAGGCAAAAATATACTACGACTACATTTTGCTACTCTTCGCATTTTTTTTGAATAAGAGTTTCGTTAATTATCAAGTAAAGCATTATTTTAATAGATTGTAGAAAAATTTTGACTAAAATAATTTATTTTAACTAAATCTGACTATTTTTAATCGCGATTAAAAAGGTGTGGAGTAAAACTAGTGGTCATGAACAAAAATTCACACCAACGGCAACGCCTCGCCTCACGTGCAAAAACAGTACTGTATTTTTTTTTCTTTTGCTTATATCTCGAAAATGGCGTGTCCTATCGCAAAAATAATGAAATTTTCGACCCCCTTTATGATACCCCACACATATAAATCGCAACACGTGGGTAATATTTTTTTAATTTTTCAAACAAAATTGAAAAATTCCATATAAAACACGTCCAGGATGCCCCCTTGCGCGCGCCTTCGTATCTCAGCAAGTTCATTGCGTAGCGCACAAGTACTAAGTTGAGAAGCCAAAAGAAAAAAAAACCGGCCAAGTGCAAGTCGGACTCGCGCACCGAGGTTTCCGTACAAACCTGTATGTATTCTCAGTTTATGCATAAGGTTTATGTTTATGAAATTAAAAGTTTTTTTTTTAATTTTTATATTTGAGTTGATTGAATGAAAGGTAAATTGCGGTTTACGATTTATGACGTATTAAAAAAAACCGCTTACTAGATCTCGTTCAAACCAATTTTTGGTGGAAGTTTGCATGGTAATGTACATCATATATTTTTTTTAGTTTTATCATTCTCTTATTTTAGAAGTTACGGGGGGGAGGACACACATTTCACCACTTTGGAAGTGTTTCTCGCGCAAACTATTCAGTTTAGAAAAAAAATATATTTGAAACCTCAATACCATTTTACCCCACACGTATGGGTTTGATGAAATTTTTTTTTTGAGTTTCAGTTCTAAGTATGGGGAACCCAAAAATTTATTGTTTTTTTTTCTATTTTAGTGTAATAATCTTAATGCAGTTCACAGAATACATCTTCTTACCAAGTTTCAACAGCATGCTCTTATAGTTTCGTAGAAAAGTGGCTGTGACATACGGACAGACAGACAGACAGACATGACGAATCTATAAGGGTTCCGTTTTTGCCATTTGGCAACGGAACCCTAAAAATACCACGTTGAGTCGCGATACTCGCGATTGTCAAATTAGATTTTAAAAGTAAGCAATTTTAGAGATAGTTTTGTTAGTTTAGTTCGGTGTACAACAGAATCGGCACCAATAGGTAATTGTTTTAATTTTTTATTTTTATTGTATACTTTACATAACATATAGTTGTATATTTTTTATTAGTCTAGAAATCTTTATTAGACTGGATAAATAAAAATAAGTATTTTCATAAATATCTAAATACCGCATTATAATTCTAACGGATCAAGATTGTTTAGACCGGCTCGACACTCGCGTTACACTGTTTGTATTGTGCATGTGTGGATAGCTACGCACACATACATAAGATTGCCGTCTTTTACCTAAACTCGAGCGTTCAAATTTTGTAAGAGGGCTCTTAATGAAACAAAAAGTTAAACTACAGAAGAAATTTATAGGATAGTGGCTAGATACCATATATCTGTTTCTCTACAGGAACGCTTTGTTACAACTTTTATGGGTAGACACCCTGTGAAAATTTGGAAACTGCTAAATCTTCCTGTAAAGGTTAATTGCCGTAAAAATAAATTGACTTGAACTTATAGTTATAAAGATGCAAAGGTCAAAACTAACAAAAAATATGTCACAATTTTTTTTTTATAGACAGTTCATTGTGTGACTTTCTGTGTAAATTGGTTTGTGCCTTATAACTGTAGGTCCAGTTAAAACCAGCATCAGAATGAGTGGTGGCGAACTGATTCTATTTGGAGAAGCCATGAAGCAAAAATATTGTTAATAAAATTGAGTTTTAATTTTGAGCTTATTTTGCAAATTATCTATCTTTAGTCTGAGGTGAATATATTTGCTTTATATCTTTTACTAGCTTTTGCCCGCGGCTTCGCCCGCGTGTATGTCGGAAATTATCGCAAGAGGACGTATTACCGCGGTAAGAATGTATTAATCCATGTTATACATACATAAAATTACGCCTTTTTCCCATGGGGGTAGGCAGAAACTACGGAACGCCACCTGCTACGATCCTTACATATCATGTGTGTTTGATGTACTTAAAATAAAACTAATAGTATTCAGAGTAAGAAGACTGCGACATAGGGCTGGATTAAATTGAATATAAGTCTTACTGGTTTTTCTTAACGCTCCTATTCTACCTATACAGACACTCAATTATTTACCAGACACCAAATTAAACATAGTTATAAGAATAGTACTTTTGCCAGTGGCTTCGCCCGTATAGCTTTCGGAAAATATCACTCGGAAACCTACTACCGGGATAAAGTATCCTATGTAAGTATCCAGGATAACCAAAAATCCAAATCCATCCAAAAATCTAAACATCTAAGCAATATTTCGCGGTCTCTTACTTGGAATAATATAATGGATAGGTTTATTTTGAGTACTTCGAACACACATGATACGAATATCCCCAGTCCCGTGCAGGAAATGCGAACATTTACTATGAAGCCAAAGTAATATGAATTACAATATTACTACCCGACCGCTACCAACCGGGACGGCCGGACGCGGGAAGGCCCGCTAGCCGCTCTGCGGCTATTTTATTATAATCTCTGATATCTTCTAAAATATTAATTTTAATGATATGCTGTAAAGTGCAATTTTGATCTACATGAAATGCACAATTTATTTAAGGTACTTAATTGCATAAGGATTAATGCTGTATTGCTTAAAATCGCATTCATAAATAAGCCATTATTTCTCGTAAAAAGTAGTGTACGTTACCCTAGCAAAAAAGTGTCTCCTAGAGTTATATGAGTAGAACGTATAATGTGTGCCTTATCTGCTGTAAATGTGCCCCCAAATAAAAAATGTGTGCCCCCTGTCGTTTTGGAAAAAAACGGAAAAAACGATTCTTGCTGGGGTAACGTTTTTCTAGCAGGAAAATTCTAAACGAATGATCGGAGAGAGAAAAATTTTGCATGGCCAGAGAGCTTATATGTGTGCCAAAATGTGCCCCCAAAAATAAAATCTGTGCCCCTTCAGGTTTTCGAGATATTGCATTTCCTGCTGGAGTAATGTTTTGATGAATCGTATATCTCTAAAACCATTGCATGTGCCCCTGTAGAGTAAACATACACGAGTAGCTCTTAATGTGTGCCCCTTAGTGCCCCAATTAGATTCAAGAAAATATTTATAGTTTTCAAGTTATCGCGGTTTAATGAAAATCCGAAAAAACATCGCAGCGCCTAAATGAGACAAGGCACAAGTTCGCTGAAAACTGTATTCGGTCCTTCTTGACGCTAATAATAACCATACAAAGTTTCAAAACTGTTCATGCATGCGTTTTTGAATAATCTTGCTAAAAGTCAAAACGATGGTGTCATAACTTTGGCGGCAAAATACAAGGAACCGGCTCAATCCCAGATGTGTACGTGTAAACCAAAATCTTGTGCCTTTAGTCAAAAATATATGGTGAAAATATTCAGCTTGGAATGTTTCGCATTAAGTAAATATAAACAAAAAACCAAAATATGTAAGCAACGGCTGGTTATCCGACCAAATTCCAATGACTACTAAAAAGCGACGGATTCATACATATCGATGACCTTCTTTACTTTACTCACTAACCGGTTCACACGTGTTGTGCCTGAGTACACTGAAGTAGAAAAGTAATAAGTAATAAAATAAAGTTGCAATGGGATTATATTCTACTAGCTGTTTCTATGACCATAAACATTATTAAGTACATTATAAATAGTAGCCTAAGTGCTATTCCAAGGTAAGCTATCTTCTCCATTCTAAATTTCATTAAAATACATCCAGTAATTTATGTGTGAACGAAAGATATGGCAAATATCCAGATATTTGCCATTTGCCAGGTCTTTGACTCAAAATTTGATTGTTCCCGATGTTTAAAAAAAATATAGTTCATGAAATGTGTGATGAATACCTAGAGGTAGTAAGGTTGTACAACCTAGCACTGGCTTGCAAAAAACGTAATAAAATTTGAATTTCGCGGGTTGGTTGGAGCATTCACCTTAACCAAATAAATCTTGGTACCTACAGTTTTGAGAGTTGTATTTCACTAAATATTCCTATAGTCAACCGCACAATGATCTGTGTTTCAACAACGTGTTTCCATTTTTTATGTCGTATTACGTACCTATGAGGGATTTATAATTATATTTTAGACTTACAAGGAGACCGCCAAGATTGTCCGCCTCCGATTTCAGTGATTTTTATATATGTTGTTATGTTTGAGTAACTGAGTAATAACCCAAAAGGAATTCACGCAACGCTCAATAGTTTCAGAGTTGCTTCTACCGAGCAACTTAAATATAAGTTCAGTATAAAAACTCAAAAACAATTTCAACTCTATCTGTAGAGATATAAGGTTCAAACTTGCACTGTTTGATTTGATGATAATTTTATAAAAAAATCATTTAAATTGAAATTGCATAGCGGTGCGTAGCCTAGTAGGCAGGGTGACGTGGCTGGCACGCAGATGGTCAGGGTTCGATTCCTGCTAACGTTTTTTTTTTCATTTTTTTTTTCTTAAAAAATTAGCATATTTATTCATCAAGAAATATACAAAATTGCAAGAAATTTGAACCTTATATCTCTGCAAATAGAGTTGCAAATGTTTTTGAGTTTGTATACTGAACTTATATTTAAGTTGCTCGGTAGAAGCAACTCTGAAACTATTGAGCGTTGCGTGAATTCCTTTTGGGTAATTACGCAGTTACTCAAACATCTATACTAATATTATAAAGCTGAAGAGTTTGTTTGTTTGTTTGTTTGTTTGATTGAACGCGCTAATCTCAGGAACTACGGGTCCGAATTGAAAAATTCTTTTTGTGTTGGGTAGCCTATTTATCGTGGAAGGCTATAGGCTATATAACATCACGCTACAACTAAGAGGAGCGGAGCAGTAATGAAAAATGTTGCAAAAACGGGGAAAATTTATTCCTTTTAAGAGTTTCCGTTGCGTGCGCTGCGTAAACGGTTAAAGTAACGCAAAAATAATGTATGACGGAATTGTTCCTCTTAAAAAGTTCTAAAAAAAAGTCCGCGAGAGCATATGTCTATCTTTTAAGGTTGACTCACTATAACTCAAAAGGAGCGAGCAGCAACGAAAAATGGACGAAAACTAGCAGGCAAATCGATGCGACGGGAAGGGTCAGGGAAGCAAAACTTTGACGCGGACGAAGTCGCGGGCAGAAGCTAGTAACAATATATATAAAAATCATTGAAATCGGAGGCGGACAATCTTGGCGGTCTTCTTGTTAGATGAAAAACTGATCTGTGATTTAAATAATAATGACTACACAACGTGCAAATAATTTCTAATACTCATAGGTAGGAAATGTAATCTGTGATTTGATGCAATAATTACTTTAAGAATTAAAATTTAAGGGAATGAAAATAATAATTTCCACATCAACAAGCTATTTCATTTAATATGGTCACAAGGTGCATTTAATATATTTTTTAATCAGCCCCCAAAACTTTTGAACGCGACTGTACGGACAACAGCTTAGGTATAATACGTCCAATAAAGAAGGTCATCGATATGTATGAATCAGTCGCTTTTTAGTAGTCATTGGAATTTGGTCGGATAACCAGCCGTTGTTTACATATTTTGGTTTTTTGTTTATATTTACTTAATGCGAAACATTCCAAGCTGAATATTTTCACCATATATTTTTGACTAAAGGCACAAGATTTTGGTTTACACGTACACATCTGGGATTGAGCCGGTTCCTTGTATTTTGCCGTTAAAGTTATGACACCATCGTTTTGACTTTTAGCAAGATTATTCAAAAACGCATGCATAAACAGTTTTGAAACTTTGTATGGTTATTATTAGCGTCAAGAAGGACCGAATACAGTTTTCAGCGAACTTGTGCCTTGTCTCATTTAGGCGCTGCGATGTTTTTTCGGATTTTCATTAAACCCCGATAACTTGAAAACTATAAATATTTTCTTGAATCTAATTGGGGCACTAAGGGGCACACATAACGGTCTTATTAATAAAAATCGCCTTTTCTAAAGGTAATCCGACGTTACCCTTAGATTTGTTAATCCGATAGTAACAAAGTATTAACTTTGTAATTAGAACGTTATTAATAAACATAGAGTAGCTTCGGTTTAACAATACATTCCTTACACCGGGATTATTACGAATGTTCTGGCAACACAATTAATTTAAAAGTAAAAAGAGTGAGTTAATGAATGAAATAAGAACGAAATGGCAAATAAAATGACAGAAACTGTCAACGTGACAACTGACAAGACGCTGTTTACTTGAAATTACTTGTTCTATTTGTTTGGGCGCGATTTTGGATTTCTGGTGGATAATATTATAATAATATAAAAGTAGTTACATATTAATCTTCTTTTTAAATTAAAAATGAGCCAAAAACGCATTCGCTCCATAAACTGGGATGAAGAAGAAAAGGTAAGCCATGTTGTGAGTTAATGCGTGGTCTTTTTTTATTTTTACCTACCGTGGTTGTTATTAATTGTTTGTTGTATTTTACTGTTTCAGCAATTATTTCGTTCAGTTTTTAAAGAATATGCTCAAATTATTGAGAACAAATCGCTGGACACAAACACAAACAAGATTAAAACTAAAGCATGGGAGCAATTTCACTTTAAGTAAGTCTTCTTCTTTATGTACAGTAAGTTTGTTTGTTGTGCGTTTGTTTATATTTATGTTATGTCGAAAAAAGGATTAATCTAGTTTTATTGTTAGGTTAGTAATCCATAGGTATATCAGAGCCACATCTGTACAATTGCATATATTTAAAAAGATTGTATAATTTATTAGCTACTGATAAAATTTTAAATTAAAAATAACCCATTATTCATCTTATGTATTAGGTTCAATCAGCTAAATGGCCGACCGCGAGAACTTTCCCAGTTAAAAATTCAATGGAAAACCATGAAAGTAAATGCCCGAAAATCATATAACGCCTTCAAAACAGAAATAAATAAAACAGGTGGTGGAACAAGACCACCAACTCCAAATGACACCGTAGTTGAGATTAAAGATTTATTAAATCCTGCGGAGCTGTTAAGGGATGAAAATTTATATGACTCAGACGGAGTCATAGTTGGAAATATTGAGTTTCCAACTAATAATGACACAAATTATAATAGCACACAGGTCAGTAGCCCATGTAATTTTTATAACTTACTGGAAATTATAAAATATTAAGTTCTTAAACATATTTTTACTCTTTCAGAATATTGCATGTGTAGAAACCATAGAAGATGTTCATGATCAAGAATCTTGTCAGATATTAACTCCTGTGGGGGTGAGCTAAAAACAGTAATCTTCTTGGTACATGGTGTCTGTAAAAGCTATAGTGTATTTAATGTATAATTTTATTTTACAGATGTCTCAAGAAAAACAAAAACTAACCAATTGTGTCACTCCAATGGAAATAAAATTAGATTCAATTCCTGAAGATAAAGCAAAAGAAACTCCAATGAAAAACAAGGGCATAACTCCAGCAAAAAAGGTACCTATTTAAAATATGTAAACATATAATATGTTTGTGATAAAATTAGTGTGGAAATATTTTGAAAGATTATATTTCATATTTCTGTATATACAGGACATTATTCTGAACCTCTTTTAATATGGGATCAATATCAGCAATGTGACAAAAATTCTAATTTTTTCAGGTTGCCAAACGAAAAATAAATTTAAATAATATCCTGAATAGTAGTACAAACTCCAAAAAGGTAATATTTATTTGTATCTACTGCTACTATTATGCAAATATTTAATAATTTAAAATTTTGCTATTTGTTATTTACAGAACCATGAGGACTATGTAAATAGTATGATAAGTCATAGCAGAATGTTAAAGGATGAGGAGCATATGAGACGGATGGAAATGGCTGAAGAAGAACATGCAATCAAAATGGAAATACACAGGGAAACGATGAAAATACACAAGGAAAAATTAAAGTCTGCAATATTAGAAAGGGAAATTTTAGAATTAAAAAAATATTGCAATTCTTTATAAAATAAAATAAAATATGATCAAGTTAACTCTGTGTCAAATCTTTTATTTCCTTATTATTTATTACATACAAATGCACATATGAAAACTATCTCTTTAAAAATTTTCATTAATAAATGCTGCCCGTGCAGAACTACCCCTGAGCGAGTTGTTTATTGCTTGTGTTACTGGGACAATGTCATAAACTTCTTCACCCTCAATGAAATCTTGTCTGTGCATTGCAATATTGTGCAGTACTGCCAATGCAACAATATACAGTTTCGTATTTTCTAATTTGGTAGTAAACCCTCTCAGTAAACAACGGAACCTTTGCTTCCACAAGCCAAAGCATCTTTCTACTACATTGCGGGTCCTTATATGTGCCCGGTTATATATTTCTTCTTTTTCTGTAGTAGGATGAAGGACGGGGGTAAACAAATATGGAGTGCAAGCATATCCCGAATCTCCTAAAAGCCTGCCTTTAAATTCTGATTGTTCCAGTCTTTGTTTTAAGCGACATTCATTAAATATTCTTGAATCATGTGTACTTCCTCGCCAGTGAGCCACAATATCCATAATCTCCAAGTTAGCATTTGATACAACCTAAAACAATGTAAATATATTTTAAAATATGACTAACAGGGTGTTCATTAGGTTCAATTACTTACTTGTTTGTTACAAGCATAGGCTAGGCACTAAAAAACTTACTTGTACATTTATTGAACTGTATCCTTTCCTGTTGATATAATATTGTCCAACTTCTCCACCAACTTTTGGGATCCGAATATGTGTACAATCAATAGCACCAATCACTTGCCGGAACCCACACAACGAATAAAATCCCACAACAACATTATTCTGTTCTGCATCACTTTGTGGCATTCTGATCCATTGTGTCCTTTTTGCCAATATTGCTAAGGCAACTTGTTTACATACAAGTGATATTGTTGGCTGACTCATTCCACTAAGATCTCCTGCATCATCTTGAATCTGTTGACATGAAAAAATTACGTTACAAATTGAACACAAGTAGGTACCTAAACAGGCACAGCTTTGATAAAGTAATTTATATTGATCTGATGATAGCTCACCTCTCCACGGGCCCATGTTCTTATTGCTGTTAGAACTTTCAGATGGGGTGGTATAAAGCCACCTCTTGCATCACCAGCTAAATCATTTTTCACCATGTCAATTATAAACACTGCAGTGGATCGAGAAAACCGATACTTAGATTTAAACTCGGTTTCTTGAAGTTCTTCTAGTGGATTTTTCCGTATTTTATACAATTTGACACGTCTCACTAATGCCGTCTGGTTTTCAATCTCATTTACTTCATCTAACACCCTCAAATCATCAATAAAATAATCTCTTTCCATTTTCTATACACAATAAACACGCGTGAAAGAAGCACAAATGACTAAAGGTTAGAAATAAGTTAGGAATTTTGTGAAATGTCAAAATACGCCGTTACTCTATGCTTAATCAGTCGCTAAACTATGTTGTGCCAATGATTAAATTTTATTCCGAGAGTAAGCTCGGATTCGCTTACTCTCTCCTTACTTCCCATTTATTAATACTAAATTTAATTACTTCAAACTTAAAATTTGGAGTAAAGTTATTCTTGCTCTAGTCGATGTTTATTAATAAGACTGATAAAGAGCTACTCGTGTATGTTTACTCTACAGGGGCACATGCAATGGTTTTAGAGATATACGATTCATCAAAACATTACTCCAGCAGGAAATGCAATATCTCGAAAACCTGAAGGGGCACAGATTTTATTTTTGGGGGCACATTTTGGCACACATATAAGCTCTCTGGCCATGCACAATTTTTCTCTCTCCGATCATTCGTTTAGAATTTTCCTGCTAGAAAAACGTTACCCCAGCAATAATCGTTTTTTCCGTTTTTTTCCAAAACGACAGGGGGCACACATTTTTTATATGGGGGCACATTTACAGCAGATAAGGCACACATTATATGTTCTACTCATATAACTCTAGGAGACACTTTCTTGCTAGGGTAACGTACACTAAAAAGTAAAGGATAAAAATGGTTAAAAGGGTTAACCCTAAGAGTTAGACATATACCATCGCGGACTTTTTTGTAGAACTTTTTAAGGTGTACAATACTGTAGTACATTATTTTGAGCTATTTCGTAGGGTTCAGCCAGCGTTCGCAATGTAAGCGCAAAAAAATGTGTTTATTTATGACATCACATTAGAAACCTCTAAAATTATCAGCGTTTCTTTACTATATTATGCATGTTATATACATATAAACCTTCCTCTTGAATCACTCTATCTATTAACAAAAACTGCATCAAAATCCGTTGCGTAGTTTTAAAGATATAAGCATACATATGGACAGACAGACAGCGAAGTGAATTTATTTTATAATATGTAAAGATTTCGAAGGTAGACAGTCAGGCGCAGTCACAGGCCAAGTTTGTGGGAGGGGTCAACATAGCTTGGGACGAGGCTCATGATGGGGGAGGATATGTGCACCGTCAGGTGTAAAAAGGTGCAGTTTCGGTGTAGGCAAACTTTAAAAAGTACAGTGGTGAAATTCCACTCCCTTTAAAAGCCATCAACGAAGATGCACCACCTTGAAAATAATCCAGCATGGAATAAAGCCCCATTATTAACTTGGCTTTGAAGGTCTTAAGGATAATGGGCTTAAATATATGGAAAGGTGTAGATCTACACATCATGACCTTTTTTTTTTTTTTGGATGGGATATCATCAAATGACTTGTCCCGCTGTGGGCGGAGCGGGAGGGCATGTCAGACTTTTACTGACTAAAACCCACCCGTGTTCCTTCAGTTGCCCATGTGCCAGGGTCACGGTATCTCTTTCGAACAATCACGCGACCCCGGCAGGCATCGGTCCTAGCAGACCCCTTCAGTTTTGCTGACATCTCTTTGAGGCACGCGTGGAACACTACGCGCCGTCGACCCAAGCTTGGTCCTTACCGGGCGGCGAGCTACCCATTGCTCGCCACCCGCAAGCTCGCGCCTGCGGTGGCCGGGAGTCCGCTATGGACTCCCGACGCCCGGGGCGTCTCCTCCTGCGGCAGCTAGGGACGTGAGGGCGCAGAGACTGCCACTCCTTCACGGGCCCCCCCTTCTCCTTCGCGAGCATTACTACTTCGCAGAAGGAGGTGACGGCTTCCCATTCCCTCTCGCTCCGTACCATGGCTCGCACCAGGGCCGGACGCGAGAGGTTGCCGCCGCCGATCGCCTCCACGAGGACACGGCGGTGCTCCGCCCAGGCAGGGCAAACTTCCACCGTAAGCTCCTCACAATGGAAACACCCGGGCGTATCCTCCCGCTTTATCCTGAACAGGAACCCACCGAAGCACCCATGCCCGGTGAGAACCTGCGTCAGGCGGAAGGTGAGGACGCCGTGGCGCCTCTCTATCCACTCCTCAAAGAGGGGACTTACCGCCGCAATTGTGGCGTGCCCAACACATTATGACCTTAGATGTTTATGCTGAATGTCTGTGTAATTCGTAAAATGTCCAATTGCCAATAAAGCCAATACATTGTTAGGGTTTCACAGCCAATAAGCAAAAACTTAACCTTATCTTTACCCAATAGAAATTCATGTAATTTCTAATTTTTATTTCAACTTGTCATTTGCGAATTGAGCTTTATACATCAAGACTATTTTAATCATATGGTTTAAGTATAATAAAAATCAATTGGCTATTTGTAGTCACTAAGGGCTCCCTGAAGCCATCAATTGTAATGGTAGTAATATTTCAATCTATTCAATTGCATCAATTTGCGCATGCATGCATATTAATCAGGCAAAAATTTACAGATGTGATTGATCGTTTCGGGAAAACTCAACAAATGTATTTGACAAAGATGTTAAAAACTAACTGATGTGAAGGTAAAAGAATTCCAACATTTTCCTGAAATCCTAATCTGGGAGGAACCTAAGTTAGTCAGAACAGCAAGAACCCTCAGACTTTCATAAAAATTCAGAGTAGTGCAATAAAGTTTTAGCTAGATTCATCGGTTGCACATTTTAATTTTTGATATAATATTGTTGGACATCTTTTTAAAACTTTACTGAATGAATAAAGAACAAGTGTTTTTCAAGTTAATATTATCTAAAACACATATTTTATTTAATGTATATTATCAAATGATTTAAATAATTTTATCACAATATGTTACAATTGCATCATGCTGTTGTCTATTATGCATGAAAGTACTTGGTATGTATACATTACAACTAGTATATAGGTTGCTAATACCTATAGTTTAACAATTTATGTAATTATTTTCTGATAACTGATATCACATCATCCTCATTTCAATTAGATTAATGAAAACACTTCTAACGTGTTTTCATTCCTTTATTAAATACATACTACAAATAATTTAAACGATGCCATCTACCATATGGTAAGTAAATATGTAATGTTCTAAATTCTATAAAAAAAATCGTAATTAAAAGGGATAATGACAGGGCGCTCTCAAAATAGGTAATGGTTTATTCTGAACTCTTCTCATGAAAACTCACCGGTTTTTTCGTGCAGGAAACACGTTGCGACTACACAATACGCCAGCAATGACAAATCGCCTGTTCGTCAGTCAGTTCAGTCAGGACCACCACATCAACCACGGACACGCAGACCACATGTACAACAAAAAAGATTTTCTTCATTCATTCAACTTCAAACTTAGGGCATGACTTGAGTTTAGAGATGACGTTTGTAGGACACCGTGTTGTCTATGCCTACATTCCGAGTTAGGCCCTAATCGCTCACAGCGATCTGAGGTCGGTTATCAAAGAATCGATTTTTTGGACAATAAAAATCTATTCAACCCTTTTTAAGGTAGAGGCAGTATACATGCCACCAATAAAATTATTTGTTTTATTCAACTGTATTGTTGACAACGATTTTATTTTTCATTGATACATAAACAGCTTGGCAAAAAAGAGTCTGAAAAAAATGAGGGCGCCTGCTTAGCAGGTATGGCCCAGGGATGTCAGACGGCCACCCAGAAATCCTTGTACCGAGCTGGCTATAAGCTGGTATTGAAGACGAAAAACTGGTACCCGTGCTCTGCTGCGGCGCTGCCAATACTGATATATAAATTGTGTCGGAGATCGCATCGTAGGGGATTTTTTTTTACATTTTAATTTCCTGTACCGTTAATAGAGGGCAGTAATTATCGAACGCAACGAAAAATATCACTTTAAATCTATCTTTTTGATATTGTATTGCATTCCCGATTTAAAATGTAAAATATATTGAAAGAAATAAACAAATAATTCATAACGAAGATTTTTATCGGAAAGGAGCGTTGGTTCGCTTAAGCAAACAATAGAAAATAAGTTCGAAGCTGAAATTAACGAATTTCGATGCCGAGAAAACATTTTCAGACTCAAAAATATGCATTTCGAGTTTGAGATTCAAGTGCTAATAACTTATTTCACTATTATTATCAGTAAAATGATTGGGGGATGGGGGATAAATTTTTGATATGTGATGTGGTTATTCTGTTTTGTCAGTGTATTTTTGTCGGTCAACGGCCAATCTTGGTATTTTTGCATACAAGGACCGAGTAGCTTTGGTACATGGTACGTGACACTGAAAACTAGTATGTTTAACATAAGGTTTACCAAGAAGTTGGTACGTCTGACATCCCTGGTATGGCCACCCTGTATACTAGGACTAAAAGTCATAAGATACTTGTTGTTTTAATCCACAAACACGAGATCCGGGAAATTCTCAACAGTCAAGATTTCAAGACTTGATAGGCACACAGTCTTTTACATTCATTGTCAACCGATGAAAAAAAACGGAGGAGGTTCTCAATTCGACCCGTATATATATTTTTTTATGTATGACCACGCATAACTTTTTACATAGTGGTCCGATTGTGACAATTCTTCTTCTATTGGAAAGGATATACTCCCAAGGTGGTCCCATATAAATTTGAAAAACAAAATCGAACCCTAAGGGTTGGAAAACAGGGGATGATTGATTGTTCACTAACTGATTGTAACGTATAAACACGCCTAACTTTATACAGAGTAGTCCGATTTTGATCATTCTTTTTTTGTTGGATAGGGTATACCTTGCCAAGTATTATTAGTACATTAAAGTCACAAAAAATATAAAATAAAAACTTTTTAACAAAAAATTAAACCGCCGAAAAACTGAAAAGCATAAAATAATAAACCTTAATATTTTGAGTCGGCGCTGAAAAATCAATGAACAAGGATCACTCAAAGCGCTGACTCATAATTTTAAGGTTTATTATTTTATGCTTTTCAGTTTCTCGGCGGTTTAATTTTTTATTTAGTAGATTGTGCATTATTTCGCTGGCATAACCTTTTATATAAGAGTGCCATCATAATAACATAATGAAAACTTATTCACTATAAAAATAAATTAAATTACGCTCAGGGATTGCCGATTGAACCCGATACACAAGACATAATGTTCAGCGATCGCATTTGCGGCCTCCATCTAGGGTTTTCACAACCATTCGATGGTTGGTATGTCTGTATCCAATTTGATATGAATTATACTGAACGAATCCTGTTAATGCTGACAGTTTATAGTCGACAAGAAGGCGACTAACAGCTATTTACTGTCGGAAACTATTCGGAAGTCAGAGTCAGAGACTACCTATAACATGTCGCATTCGAAAGGTACGGGCAATATCAAATAAACTAGAACAGTTGACTAATGAAGGCGTCAGGTATATCTATGTGGGGTACATAACATTATCACTATTCACATGACAATGAAAATGAAATAACACGCTAAAATTTAGATTTTATTTAAAAAGAAAAACGTTAAATAACATTATTCGTGTATTCCTTTTCGGTGCTATGATAGATTTTTTCCATTAACACTGATGTGTCAGTTTTACATTTCTTATTTATGAAATCTAAACAGTGTAAAAATCTTTCTTAGACGTTTACGGCTCCCATTACAACCCGTCTCCTAAAAGTATAGGTAATATATTACGTAGAATAGGCACCTGAAAAATAATAAATATAAATTATACTGTTTTTACTGTAGTATGCGATAATAGCATTAACAAAAAAAAAAAAAAATACTTGCCTGTTTCTTTATAGTGTTGAACTTTTTGTCTAATTGCACACAGATCGAAATCGTCTAATTCTTTCTTCCGCCAACTGTTTTGGCAAAAAGTTAAGGATTTTTTCTACACCTGGAGAAACACCAGGTGTAGAAAAAATCCTTAACTTTTTTCACCTTCATTAACAATTTCTCTAATTGTATTGTGAGATGTACCTTGAAAAAAAAAATATAAAGACAATCATATTAATTCCATGTAGGTACATTTTTCAATTTCAAGTATCAAACATCAAGAGTCGACGTACACGCGATTTGTCAAACTAGAAAACATAACCTCAATAATCAATTAGTAAATAAAACAATAAAATGGCTTGAAACTTACAATACCGATAAAACTTAGTATTAGAAAGGAAAAACAATGACTGGCATTGACTAAAAGATAGATTTCTTGGATAAATACCTGTCGTGTCGGCGGTTCTTTCGAAAACATTGTCAATCGGAGACAAAATTTGTTCTGCTTCAGATTCCGCCAAATTTCTTATGAAAACTTGGTATATCACAGCTCACACCACTACTCCCTAATGTTTTATTCACTTTTTATATATACAACAGCAATCATAATTGATAATTAATTAGAAATAAGTAAAATACAACTGGGAACATAACACAATGACACAGATTAGCTACTTGTTGATCATAAACAAAGCAGTGCTGCCACCAAAAATATATTTTAGTTTCACTGGTTACCACGACAGACTCTTTTTTGCCAAGCTATACAGCTTGCCAAAAAAGAGTCTGGAAAAAATGAGGGCGCCTGCTTAGCAGGTATGGCCACCCTGTATACTAGGACTAAAAGTGATAAGATATTTGTTGTTTTAATCCACAAACACGAGATCCCGGAAATTCTCATCAGTCAAGATTTCAAGACTTGATAGGCACACAGTCTTTTACTTTCATAGTATTTAGTAGATTGCGCTTTATTTCGCTGAAATAACCTTTTATCTAAGAGTGCCATCATAATAACATAATGCAAACTTATTCAGTTTAAAAATTAATTTAATTACACTCAGGGATTGCCGATTGAACCCGATACAGAAGACATAATGTTCAGCAATCGCATTTGCGGCCACCATCTAGGGTATTCACAACCATTCGATGGTTGGTATGCCTGTTTCAAATTTGACATGAATGATACTGAACGAATCCTGTTAATGCTGACAGTTTATAGTCGACAAGAAGGGACTTACAGCTGCTTACTGTCGGAAAATAATCGGAAGTTAGAGAGTACTTATAACATGTCGCATTCGAAAGGTACGGGCAATCTATACATATAATCTTAAGCATACTGTCCGGTACTACACTGACAGGAAGACTCCGATTTATGGATGCTTCCTAGATTTATCAAGGGCTTTCGATTTGGTATCCTATGACCATCTTTGGGAGAAGTTGAGATCCACCTCACTCCCCGAGGATATCATTAATGTTCTTGATTACTGGTATAACAATCAAGTAAATGTTGTGAGATGGGCGAACGTTGTGTCCGATGAGTACAGGTTGGAGTGTGGTGTAAGACAGGGTGGCTTAACATCCCCTCGACTCTTCAACCTGTACATCAATGAGTTGATTGAGGGTCTCAGTAGCACTGCAGTCGGCTGCACTATTGATGGCACCACCATTAATAACATAAGTTATGCAGACGATATGGTGCTGCTGAGTCCTTCAATTAGCGGTTTACGCAAACTGGTTAGGAGATGTGAGGAGTACGCCGTGGCCCATGGGCTCAGGTACAATACGAACAAAAGCGAGTTGTTGATATTCCTACCGCGAAATTCTAAAGTCGTCACCGTCCCACCCGTTACACTAAATAGTGTACCGCTTAAAAGAGTGACGCAGCTTAAGTACTTGGGTCACTGGGTCACGGAGGACCTCTCTGATGACGTAGACGTTGAGAGGGAACGAAGAGCATTGGCTGTCCGTGGGAACATGCTGGCTCGCAGGTTTAAACGGTGCCCAAATGAGGTGAAGTGCACAATGTTCAGGGCATACTGCCAATCCTTTTATTCGTGCAACCTGTGGATCAGCTGTACTCAGCGGTCACTCAGTGCCCTTCGTGTACATTACAACAATGCTTTTAGAATGTTATTGGGGCTTCCGAGATGCTGTAGTGCATCTGGCATGTTTATGGAGGCTCGGACTGATGGTTTTCATGCCATCATGAAAAAGCGAGCGGCCTCCATAATGCACCGTATCTGAACAAGCTCCAACAGCATTCTAAAAGTAATAGCAGACCGGTTAGACGGTCCTTTTATTAGACACTGGATTGCACTCCACGTGTCTAATTGATTTGATTGAATTTTTCTTTATCTTTTATTTGCGCTTTACTAACATAGTTGTTAAGTACTTACTAACACAAATATGGATTATTTAATTTGAAATAAAGTAAATATAAAATATATATACTATAATAATATTAATAAAGCTGAAGAGTTTGTTTGTTTGTTTGATTAAACGCGCTAATCTCAAGAACTACTGATCCGAATTGAAAAAATCTTTTTGTGTTTAGTAGCCTATTTATCGAGGAAGGCTATAGGCTATACAACTTGAACAGTTGACTAATGAAGGCGTCAGGTATGTCTTTGTGGGGTACATAACATTATCACTATTCACATGACAATTAAAATGAAATAACACGCTAAAATTTAGATTTTATTTAAAAAGAAAAACGTGACATAACATCATTCTTGTATTCCTTTTCGGTGCTATGATAGATTTTTTCCATTAACACTGATGTGTCAGTTTTACATTTCTTATTTATGAAATCTAAATAGTTTAAAATCTTTCTTACACGTTTACGGCTCCCATTACAACCTGTCTCCTCAATCTATAGGTAATATATTACGTAGAATAGAGACCTGAAAAATAATAAATATAAATTATACTTTTTTTACTGTGGTATGCGATAATAGCATTAACAAAAAAAAATATATAAAAATACTTGCCTGTTTCGTTATAATGTTGAACTATTTGTCTAATTGCACACAGATCAAAATCGTCTAATTCTTTCTTCCGCCAACTGTTTTGGTGTTCCTCCAGGTGTAGAAACAATCCTTAATTTTTTTCACCTTCATTAACAATTTCTCTAATTGTACTGTGAGATTTACCTTGAAAAAAATATAAAGACAATCATATTAATTCCATGTAGTCCAGTATCAAACATCAAGAGTTAACGTACACGCGATTTGTCAAACTAGAAAACATAACCTCAATAATCTATTAGTAAATAAAACAATAAAATGGCTTGAAACTTATAATACCGATAAAACTTAGTATTAGAAAGGAAAACAATGACTGGCATTGAATAAAAGATAAATTTCTTGGATAAATACCTCTCATGTCGGCAGTTCTTTCGTAAACGTTGTCAATCGGACACAAAATTTGTTCCGCTTCAGATTCCGCCAAATTTCTTACGAAAACTTAGTATAACACAGCTCACACCACTACTCCTTATTGTTTTATTCATTTTTTATATGTTCAAAAGCATTAATAATTGATAGTTAATTAGAAATAAGTAAAATACAACTGGGAACATAACACAATGACAGATTAGCTACTTGTTGATGATAAACAAAGCAGTGCTGCCACCAAAAAAATATTTTAGTTCCAATGGTTACCACGACAGACTCTTTTTTGCCAAGCTATACATTTCCGCAAATATCCCATCGAATTCCCAATTTAAAAATACTTAAAAATGTCATTATTAACATACTAAGAATTTTTATTTAAGAATTACTATAGCACATTGAGTTAAATAACTAGAGATGCAAACCTCAATAAAATGTGTCAAAAAACTGTTACCACTATTTAAACGCGACGACGTAGCTTTGACACTACTAAACATTTCAAAGTAAACATATATCTGTCTCACTCACACAAGTCGCAAGAATAATACTGGCGCTTAGATTAGAAAAAGATCGCAATATAAACATGCAATGGCGGGATGGGGTTGCCTACCCATGCGAAATTTTACCCAACTTTTAAGCCATAAAAACGTTTAATGAAACGTTATTCGTAAAATTATTTTTAAAATATTCGAATAATTTATTTCTTATTGAATGTGCGTCAGCAGTTTATCTCTAATGAAAATAATTAAGACATTTCTTTTTGGATATGTTTTATTTATTAAATAATAGTGGAATCATACTCCGCTACGTAACATTAGTTTTGTATATTATTGCCTTTTAGACTCTTTTTTGTAAGTGAATAATTTGCTTTATTAGATGCTTGTCACATGCTCAAATTTGTGGGAAACAGAAGGTTAATTACAGAACTTTTTATCGGTAGGAATTGGTTTAAAATTCATAGTTAAACTAGTTAGTACTGCAGAATTTATTAAAATACACAACAAAATATAATAATTAAAAAATATATGAACAACGTGTTAGATTACAAATTGAAAACAAGTTTTTTGGGTTTTCTAGTATGTTTAGAAAGCCTTATAGTACTGTTTTCAAGGCTAATTGAGACAAAATTGATAACGACAAATAGACTGTCCCTTTTATGAATAAATGCCATCATTTACAAATACTTAAAAATAAATAATTGAAATATTTTAAAAATGTATTTCTTATTGAATGTGCGTCAGATGTTTATCTCTAATGAAAATAATTAAGAGATTTTCTTTTTGGAATATTTTTTATTTATTAAATAATGATGAAATCATACTCCGCTATGTAACATTAGTTTTGTATATAATTGCCTTTTAGACTCTTTTTTGTAAGTGAATGATTTGCTTTCGTGATACAATCTTATTTTTAAGTATTTGTAAATGATGGCATTTATTAATAAAAGGGAATGGTCAACTTGTATTGATGATAAGTGATCTCCCGGGTGTATCGCAAATTCTTTTAATATCTTAGTTCCTTTGAGTTTTTCTAAAGTTTTTGTAGCTAATATTAAGAGGTCAAATCTAGGAGATAAAGACTTGGTGTCGGAAAGTGTTATGGCATGTCTTACAACGCTTTCGCAACTCATACATATGTCAAATACATATTCCGAAGGGTAACATAATCCTCCATTATCTTTTATATTTATGAGTTTGTGAAACCACTTGAGTTCTGTAGCTAATAGGGCTTTGATGCATATTTCACATTTAAGATCTTGACCAACTCTATCAACAACATAGCCGGAAATATATCCAACGACTTGTTTTGTTACATTCGTAAAAATATTATTGTTCGTATGCTGCATGACCCATTCTTTTTCTAAATCTTTTTGATTCTTCATTACGGTGTCTGACTTTTCCGAGTCACTATTATCACGGTTAAAGCATGATTTATTAATTTCTTGGATATGGTCGTTAGTTGTAGTTGCCAATACATTAATTTTTTCAAGGGGCACGCAGTTGCCTCTAAAATTGTTCTTTAATTCAAGGTGGTTCAATAATTTTTTGTAGGCTGATCTAAACTGCACTACATTTGGATTGTTATTGTAACCACCTTTTTGCCGGATGCAACCAAAGAACAATTCAAGATGGTCTTGAGACAGTCTATATGTCGCAATGTAATTAATCAATTTTGTCTCAATTAGCCTTGAAAACAGTACTTTAAGGCTTTCTAAACATACTAGAAAACCCAAAAATCCTGTTTTAAATTTGCAATCTAACACGTTCTTCATATTTTTTTTAATTATTATATTTTGTATTTGACCTCTTCGTTTAATTGTTTTTTTTGTTACAACTTGTACTTTAAGATTAGTAATGTACTCTTTGTATTTTTCAATTAGTTCGTATATATTATTTTTCGTTTTCTGATTTAGAGTTTTCTTAAAACCATAAGCTTTGGGGTCTCCTTTAGAATTTAATACATCAAAAATATCATTGTGTATTTTAATAAATTCTGCAGTGGGTTCACTCTCTGAAAATTCTGATGACAATTCCTTGGCCAAATGGAGTGACTGAACAACACTATTACTCAGCAGCTGTGATGCCAACTTTACTTTCATGATTTGGTTGCGGAAATAAATATGGCGGTTAGTTAGTTTGTTTCCTGTTTTAAGCCCTTCAATTTCCTGAATTTCATGTAAACGGTTTACATACTTCCATTCTATTTTATCGTTATTTTTATTAAAAAACGTTTTCTTTGATGCAAAACTGTTTCTCACTAATTTGAGCATGTGACAAGCGTCTAATAATAGCACCACATCGTGTCCTGATGTAGGATGTTTGAAAGTGGTTTTCAAATTATTTGGGTCGTTTAGTTTGCATCCTAAAACTCTCATTGCAGCAATATTAGTCTGACTGCCGTCACATGTTACTGACACTACTTACACGTTAATTTCTGCGCATTTTGCAAGCGCCAAATTTATTATATTGGCAAGTTTACATGAAGTTAAGCCATGTGTAAAAAAATAGCCAATAGGTATTTTCCATGTTTGATTCAAACATGTGAGAAGTAAAACTAATGCAGAGGATGCTAGATTTTGTTCTTCGCTTGTGTCATCTAATCCGAAATCGACATACCCATGGTGCTTCTTTCCATCAAAAATTTTTTGTTGGCGGATAGCCATCTCATCGATAACTAAATTGCAAATTACCTTGGAGACAGAATTTTCGCTTTTGACCTTTAAAACATTAAAAGCCTCCGACGTAAATCCAGGATCTCCGTTTATTTTGCTATACCAATTAGCCAGTGTTCTCGGATGTGGTAATGAATTATTCAAAGCAGATCGAACATATTTATAGGCAGCAGGGGAGTAAAAGTTTAATGTCAAAGCAAATTTTTTAAGGATATACGGAATTTTTTTTAAAGTCTTTTTTTCTTTGAAGGTTTTTTTAAATTCCTCCATCAATTGCACTGTTTCTTCATTGACATTTAGCTGCATTTCGTCTTCTTCGCACAACATACGTTTTGTTTTCAGTTCCTCTATAACATCTTTTGTTTTTTAACTTTTAATTGTAGTCTTTTATTTTTTTGTGATATGTTTTTTATTTTTCTTAGTCTTCCAGCTGATACATTTTCCAAACGGTGAATTATTTTCCTCATTTTGTGTTTTTGCGGCGTTTCAGTTATTTTCTCTATCTCTTTATCGGTTTCCACAGCATTCACATCCATATTTTCTTTTATTGAAAGCTCCACCTGCTCTTCAGAATAACAGTTGTCCTGGAAAATGTACAATTTGTAGTAGTCAAAACAGCTCTTTACCATCTAAAAACAAAAGTTGAAAAAATATTCAGAACACAATGTAGTTTGAATTCTATGAGAAGGCATTTTTGGTAACCCTTATCATTCATACCTATAATTTGAGAATATTAATTACCGCACAAAATGATTACTTACAATAAGCATTGGAATTGCTTCATTAGACAAATAAACACGTCCACGTTCGCTTTTTGGGCCTATTTTGTCTTGATCACGGAAATGCCTCGAACAAATGACAGTTGATTTAGTAGGTAGCCAGTTAGTTTCTCGTCTCAGCAGTCGGATTATTTCCACCCATTTGTCACGGCGTACTGCATCTTTAGGCACCCTGCAAAGATTTTATTATTTAAAAAATATATTTAAAATCCTTTATTCCATAAATTAAAAACTCCCACAAATGTGGGAAACTAAAACTAAGTTTTTAGTGGTAACACTGAACCTAATTTACAAAATTTTATATTTTATTGCGTTTTTACTTTGATATAAACACTGAAACAATAAACTTACGTGTGGAAAGTAATTCCAGTTAATTTATTATGTTTTTGAGTTCTTGAATCACACTCTTTCACAACGCATTTACCCATTTTGGGGATATTTTCTGTCACGCGTCACTCGGTTGGCGTCACATAGAGCACTGAACTGACGTCAGCTACGCATAAGGCTGTGGCCTTATGTCCAGTGGCAACGCTTTGACGCGGTAATTGCTAATCTAGTGTAACATATATATCAATGCTATAGCATGTCTAGTTTTAGTTTTAGGTTAATAGTCCTGTTTCGAGCCAATGAATCGATATTTCACCTTTGAAAATGGGGAAACGATTGTATGTATTTTGATCAGAACTATATCAAGGTATCAAGCAGTGGCGTAGCGTGCCTTGGCGGGGCCCCGTATAAAAGTTTGTTTGGGGGCCCTTTTGAAGGGTAACGATTTCTCACAAAAGGAAAAAAAATGTTGGCATAAAATTAAGAGAATTATTTATTCATCATAATTTAGTCTTGTCTATAAGTTCAAAAACGTGACAAATAGAGAAAAAGGTCCTAAAAATATGAGCGATGGCTCATTTGATTCAGAATCACCTCTAGAAAAATGTTTTTGAAGGATTTTGGTGCAGGTAAAAAATTGCAATTGTTATTAACAAAACAAGATGAAAAAAACCGGCTAAGTGCGAGTCGGACTTGCGCACCGAGGGTTCCGTACAAACCTGTAGGTATTCTCGGTTTAAAAATATATATTTTTTAATTTTTATATTTCAGTTGATTGAATGTAAGGTAAATTGCGGTTTACGATTTATGACGTTTTAAAAAAAAACCACTCACTCGATCTCATTCAAACCAATTTTCGGTGGTAGTTTATATGATAATGTACATCATATATTTTTTTTAGTTTTATCATTCTCTTATTTTAGAAGTTACGGGGGGGGGGGGGACACATTTTACCACTTTGGAAGTGTCTCTCGCGCAAACTATTCAGTTTAGAAAAAAATGATATTAGAAACCTCATTACCATTTTTGAAGACCTATTCATAGATACCCCACACGTATGGGTTAGATGAAAAAAAAAAACATTTTTGAGTTTCAGTTCTATGTATGGGGAACCCCACGATTTATTGTTTTTTTTTCTATTTTTGTATGAAAATCTTAATGCGGTTCACAGAATACATCTACTTACCAAGTTTCAACAGCATAGCTCTTGTAGTTTTGGAGAAAAGTGGCTGTGACATACGGACGGACAGACAGACAGACAGACAGACAGACAGACAGACATGACGAATCTATAAGGGTTCCGTTTTTTGCCATTTGGCAACGGAACCCTAAAAATGATATTTAGTTTTTTGTTAATAACTCGAAAAATATTAACATTTTAGCAATTTTGAAAAAGCTCGTTAAAGAGGAGGAAATTTCCAATAAAAAACTCTTAACTCCCGGAACTCTATCTCCATCATTTATAATTTTAATTTGACGTTGAAAATAGGGTTCTACGCGCCGCCGGTAAAGAGAGTTCAAAAATTAAAAATATAAAAAATGTTAATAAATTTTTTTTTTGTTCAATTAATATTTATTTATATTATTTTATGCCTGTTTGCACATTAACATTTTTTATCAACATTTTATAGATTTTTAATTTTTCAATAGTTATAAAAAATCATAATTAACAAATTAATAAACTTTTATGAAAATTTATCGCAGGATCTTATAAAGTACATGTATCAAAAGGGCTCCACGAAGTTTAAAATTTATAGGCCAATTATTTACACCTTTCATCTCATTGTTTATGCCAATGGAGATTGGAAAAAAAATTTTTAGTTAACAATTGAATAACTTTTTGAAAAATGGTGATTAAACTTTTTTTCTTCAGGGCTCGATTCTTTCAAGTGTTAAGAAGATACTAGATTTTATTCAAATTTTTAAAATCACAATTTATGTTATAAAAAAATATTTTTATTACTGAACTCTCTCCGCGCGGAGCCCTATTGTCAACGTCAAATTAAAATTATAAATAATGGAGATAGAGTTCCGGAAGTTAGGACTTTTTATTGGAAATTTCCTCTTCCTTAACGAGCTTTTTTCAAAATTGCTTAAATGTTAATATTTTTTGAGTTATTAACAAAAATGAAGTATCATTTTTTTCGTCTTATTTTGTTAATAACAATTGCAATTTTTTACCTGCACCAAAATCCTTCAAAAACCTTTTTTCTAGAGGTGATTCCGAATCGAATGAGCCATCGCTCATATTTTTAGGACCTTTATCTCTATTTTTCACGTTTTTGAACTTGTTGACTAGACTAATTATCTATCTGTCACTTTTTCCAAAACTTTTAAAAACAATTCAAATTAAATAACTCTCCTTGCCTTTTTTTTCCAGCAAACTGGAGGTAATAAGTACATAATTCTACTGTTATCCAATTTTAATAAGTTATTTTACCAAGTGTGTATATTTTTAAAAACGACAAAACAAAAAAATACTTTAAGCGTTTGATGCGAGAAATGAGCCGCCCAGTAATAGAGATTGACGCAGCATAATCGATAAGTCAGATCGGCTATTTTACGAGTGCGTCTGCTTCGAATGCTTTCCGAGTGTTTCTTATTTTGCAAGTTGTTTAAACTGAATGTTGTTAAATTGTCAAATTTTGAGATCTGTGCAGGACGACTACTAGAGCGGAGATGATGTTTATTATTGACTTAGGTGATTCGGATGACTGTTCGTCTTTGCCAATGAAATCTGACAACGAATTAGATTAAAATGATTTTTGTGAATTGTTGTGTTTTTCTTTTTACATCCATAATCTTTATTAGAAATTATTTATAAGTAACTACATCTATTTAAAAAATAGATTAATGTTCAATCGCAAAACTTCTCGATTTTTGCTAATAATCGAATTCATTACGCAAAGGGACCTCACTATTTAAGTCACGTGATTAAGTGTCACTGTACCCATCCTATGTGAAAAAGACTATAAACGGGGAAATCCTGCAGCCTGCGATAACCGATGTAGGGTGTTACCAACTTTACGCGGAAAAAAATGAATTGCTTTTTGTGACTTTTGCAATTTCTGAAAAAAAATTGGGAAGTTTTATTAATTTTTGCTCATGAACATCGGGGGCCCCCCTGGCCCGGGGGCCCCGTATAATTTATACGGCAGATACGGCGGTAGCTACGCCCCTGGTATCAAGTACACAAAAACTAGTTACAGAAAACAGTATTTAAATAATATACTTTAAAGTTCGATTTGAAGATTTCACATCTCAATCTGCAAAATTACTTTAAAAGCCAGCGTTCAGAAAGCAGCCTGGCGCGGCATAGTAATTTTAATGTCTGAATCATCGATTAAAACAAAATGTCAAGTTGCGATAGTTGTGTTTTTGACCCACTTCAAACGGTCTGATTTCATTTAAACTTTGTAGACATAATGAGGATCGATGACAATAAAAATAATTTCAAAAATTTGTAGCATTATAAATGCCAAAGTTACCAGGATAGCAAAAAAAAAAAATACAAAAAAAAACCTATTTAAAGCTAACTTTGTGTTTTTTAGTCTTTAAACTATCACTTTTTGTAGTTAGTACATACTAACCACTTCCCTGTATATTAATTTACTCTTTGATACTAACCTATCACAACGTGTAAATCGACGACCCGTGCTGTAGCGCTGACGTCTAAACGCGACTCCGGAAAAATAGTAGTGTTCCAAAGGACTTGAGTCGTAATTTTAAAGACTCGACTCAATTATGCAAGGACTCAGTACGCTCAAAAGGCTCGGAGTCTAAAGTAAAGGCAGCCACTCGAGTCTTAACGAAAAACAGTAGCACATCATTAAAAAATTTGAATAATTCGTCAGATATTTGTACGCATAGTTACATCATAACCACTAATTTGAATTTATCACCTTCTATTAGTCTTTTCGAATGATGAGCTACGTCTCATATTCATGCTCCGAGTTTTTCTTTAAGACTCGAGTCCTTTGTAAGACTCGAGTGCTTGACTGTAGACTTCGAGTCTTTAGAGCACATTGAGTTTTGCATAATTGAGTCGAGTCTAAAATTACGACTCGAGTCCTTTGCAACACTACAGAAGAGTCAACACCAGTGCTGCCAATTTAGCATTTTTATGGCTAAATTTAGTATAATTTTTAGTAGTGGGTCGTTGTCGATTTTTTGACGGACGAAACGCAACAGTTTTCCCAACGACGAAAACGGTTGCAGAATACGGTCGTCGTCGCAACTGGTTTGAAGAGCCGTCTTCAAACCAGTTGTTGCGACGACGACTGTTTTGTAAAAAACGAAACTTATCGAATATAGAATAGAATTACGTTTTCGTCGCGTGAAATAGTTGCAGTTTCTTCGAGAAGTAGTAATAAAATATAGACTATATACCATTGACAAAAAGTTCACTTTTTACTGTAAGAACTGTTTTGTAAACGAACGCGGTTCACTAAGGACGACGTCGAGACGAGTGTGATAGTTGAATCAATGCGTTCTCGACCGTATTTTCTTAGCTGTAAAATACATAATCGCATCTAGTCATTCGAAGACTAGTTTGTGCAACGAAGACTGTTTGGATCCAAGACGTAAAAACAGTTTCATCGTCGTAGTCATCGCAGAACATAAAACGGTCTTTGGAACGGATTAAGGACGACGACGCGACGAGTGTGATAGTTGAATCAATGGGTTCTCGCCCGTATTTTCTTAGCTGTAAAATACATAATCGCATCTAGTTATTCGAAGACTGGTTTGTGCAACGAAGACTGTTTGGACCCAGGACGTAAAGCGGTCTCATCGTTGCAAAACATAAAACGGTCTTCGGAAACGGTTCGTTGTCGCAACGCCCACCACTAAAATTTAGCATTTTACCTAGTCATTTGGCATGCAAAAATTCAAGTTAGCATATAGCATATTATTTAGCATTTTACTCGGAAAGATTTATTTATACTTGATTTTCCAAAACTTGAATGGCAGTGTACTTCCTTTACTGTTAAATTTTGGTGTGAAGTCTCGGACTACAAGGACGCTGCTGAAAATAATCCCTTCAAGGAACTGGCAGCATTTGTAACAACGTTATTAACATTACCTCATTCGAATGCAGACGTAGTGCGTGTATTTAGTCACGTTAATTTGGTAAAAACTGAACTCAGGAACAGTTCATCAATTTCAACCTGAAATGCAATCTTATACGTAAGATTCGGATTAAAAAGGATTAACAAATGCTGTCACTCCTACGAGGTTCCTGACCCAATCTTGCGAAAAATAGGGACAAATGAGGCCTATAAATCTACATCTTCCGCTCCAGCTGCATCTGTTAAGGAGATACAGACGAAGGTCTTCATATGTTATTTGTGTCACAAAATTAGTTCTAGATTTTGTAAATAAACGCTCTCTTTCTGCGTTGGCACTTTTTTTTTAGCATTATCCTAAAATTTTAGCATGTTTTTGGCATTTTCTGAATGTAGATACTAGATTTGGCAGAAAATATTATTTGGAGTTGGCAGCACTGGTCAACACGGCTCTTTTACCATAAAAGAAGAAAAAAACTCCGTGCGTTTTATTCAAGAAAGAAGAAACGTAAAACCAACCATAAGGTTGTACGTTCCTTGGTTTTATTTGACTTGTCGAATGTCAAAAATATGTCATAACATAACGTAGCATGGGTGTTGTGTACCGAGTGATTCTTCGATCACGATCAATATTGAAGTGCTTTCTTAAAGCTAAAATAAATTAACTTACTGAATTTATC
The DNA here is from genome assembly GCA_932294355.1 of Aporophyla lueneburgensis. Lineage (NCBI taxonomy): Eukaryota > Metazoa > Arthropoda > Insecta > Lepidoptera > Noctuidae > Aporophyla > Aporophyla lueneburgensis. The sequence goes on from OW028747.1 coordinate 16,969,833, forward strand.
CACAATAATGGCTCTCTCCTCGGCTTTTTACAAGTTCTATAAAAGCTTTAGAAATAGGGAAGTTACAAAACAATTTTGTGGTTATTTACAATACGCAACGAGTAGTAGCCTGGTTAAAAATGAAGATTTCGGAGCGAATGCATTGAAGCCCGTATCCGAAGACTTATCCAGTGTCACCCCTTACTTTTCAAATACTTTTAATTTAGCAGCATATGTAAATCAATCAGAAACATTGAAGAATTTAGTTAACCTTAATGTAAACATAAGTAAAATCGAAAAAAAAACATATATAGTTGATAAAATTCTAAAATTGGATTTTGAAAAAGACATGAAAAGCCATATAATATATATAAACGACTTTATTGGAATGGAAGAAATTGGTAATTTTCTAACTAAGAACCCAATGATTTTATGTGAGTCATTAGAAGACCTTCAAGTAAGAGTTAACTATTTATACTCAAAAGGCTTTAAAGAAAATCAAATCAAGAGAATTATTACAAAAAATCCGTTTTGGTTGATGTTCAGGTAAGTTGTTTTAGGCACCAACCTAATCATTTGAAACATAATTTAACATTCACCAGTGTTTAGTCAAAGAAACAAAAACGTATTAACATTTGTTAGTCAAGTAAATAGTGGCCTAGATTGTATTAAACTGAGAAGTTAAGATTATAATACCTGCTTGTTTACCGACTCCCTGAGGGCAATGACTTCTTATTCAGGGAAGGCATGATCATTAATCACCACAATTACTTAATGTGGTAGCTCCATAGGCTTCGTGGAGCGTATTACTGTTCAAGGATTTGTTGCTGTTGGGAAGCCATGAATTTTCTCTCAACCTAATACATTTTTCTTCAATATTTACTTTCTTATTCCAGCACAAAAAGGATTGACAAAAGATTAGGGTTTTATCAAGAATGCTTGACCTTATGTGGCAAAGAAGTAAGAGATTTGGCTGTCAGGCAACCTAAGCTAATTACATTCAATTTACATGCTGTGAAATGCAATCTGTTTGTAATAAAAGAAGAGATGGGCTTTGAAGACACTGAAGTGAAAGAACTAGTGCTAAACAAACCTAAACTGTTAATGTTGAGTAAGTATTCTAATATACCTTAGTTTATTAATTATTTAGCATATGGGCATGTGAAGGATTCCAAGAATGCACTTGGCCTCATAATTCAGTTTTTTTAGTTTTTGCTTTTAAGACCAACTTATTTCAAGATTAAGGCTTGGTTGTAACTTGAACATGGATCATCTTGCGCATTGCTAAAATTGGTACTAACGCTGCTGTCTTGAATTTTCAAATCACAAATGTTCACCAACAGTGCTCCCTGTTAATGTCATTCAAGTACAAAAAGATCCTTGAAGCACTGTACAGATTGTTGTTAAATATATTAGATATTGGGTGTTTAGGCTTTATAAAAGAATTTGGACCCTATCATTTGACCACATAAGGCATTTCATTTTCTTCTCAATACATTAGTGGCACACATGTTTTTCAACAGCACCCCCTGTCAACGTCATTCAACATATTCTTGTAGCTGTTATGTTTAAGATAACCAGGGAGAAAACAGGGATATCATTTATCCTAGCACAGGTATATTTTTACATAAAAGGAGGGCCCTATGTAAGATTTACTGTAAAAGTTGTACAAGTTTCTGAATGATATTAAAAAATATATGTGGAATATTAAAAGCTGTTGCATCTCAATACCGGTCATTGACACACCTTAAATTTTTTTTCAAAAAGATTAATAAAAGTGCCTTTACTTCCTGAATCAATATCTAATTCTATCCTGATCTTCAACATGTTCTGATAACTAAAAACCATACATAGTTTATTGTTTGGGGTCCTACTTAGAAATATTAGGGAAAGGCAATGACTGCCACGCTAAAACCGGATAACTATAGGTAAAACACTAATCAATCGTTAACTTTCTCAATTTCATATTTTTGACTGATAGCATTTAACTAATTAAAAAAAAAGTCAAAAGATTGATTGTTTTTGATTTTATGTAACACATTGTGTACATCTATTGTAGTGCCAGGGGTGATTGCGTAACACCTTTGCTGTGGTAATGCATTTTATTTTGACTGTTCAAGAACATTAATTGCATTATTTACATTGTTGAGCAGCCGAATTTTTCAGTCACTCGCAGAACGTCCATATCGCACAATGTCTGTATCGCAAAATTACCACTTCAGAAATTGATAGGTTTTACTACACATTTTTTTCATCATCATCATCATCAGCCTATAATGGTCCCACTGCTGGGACACAGGCCTCCTCTAGGTGAGAGGGAGTGGGCCATAATCCACCACGCGGGCCCAGTGCGGGTTGGTAGATGTCACATGTCTTCGAATTTTTGGTTGTAAAACATGTTGGTTTCCTCAGTTTTCCTTCACCTTATTATTCCTACACCAATTTAATCCTACACATCTGAATAAAATATTATTATGTAACCCTCTACGTGCGAAGGATTGAATGTACATTGGGAAAAACGAAAAATTTTCGGAAGAGACATTCTAAGAAATGGTAATTTCGCGTCCGGTAGACATTTTGCGAAGTGAACGATGGACGATTCAGTCCAAATTTTCAAACTATAAAACAATGGATTAACAGTTTCTTTCAAAATCTTTCGGATTGTACTTGAAAGTGTGTTAGAAAAAATAAATAATATTTTCTTTATTTCTTACAGATCAGAGATCCCTGCTGGAAAGATTTAAATTCATTCATCATGTAATGAAAATATCACACGAAAATATAAAGAAATCTCCTGAGATATTATTGAGTAGGAAATTCAGAATAAAACAACGGCATTTATTTTTGGAAAAGTTAGGTCGCGCTCAATATAATCCAAAGAAAGAAAATTATATTCCAATCAAATCTCTAATAGAAGATACAGATATAGAGTTTTGTAAAAAATTTGCAAAATGCAGCGTTGATGACTTTAATATATTTTTAAAAACCCTTTAACCAGCTTTACCTAATACAATTTTATTTTGGAAGGCATTCAATGAATGGTACAAAAGAGCATCAAGGATGCCAGCAACTGTGAAGACTCCTCCAATTATAGCACAGATGTTTGTGGCAAAATGGCCAATGGACCTAAAAATAAATAAATCAATTTGTTATAAAGTTACAAACCACTGGTACCAAGTGCTGAAACTGAAATGTTTAATTAGTTACCTTTCCTTTTCGGTGTATTTAACCATAAGAGGCGAAAGTTCATAACTGAAAAATGCTCCAGGCATCCCAGATTCTGCATTAATATTGGATACTGATTTCTGATGTCTTGTTACTGAAAACTGGTTCGTGTGTAACACAGTCTTGTCTAACTTTACATACATAGTTGGGACTATTTTTAAATAGTATTGAAACATTACAGCACCTTAAACAAGAGAAAACAGATTATGAAGTGGAAGACTCGTGATTCATAAGCGCATTGTTGGTCGAAGTGGAATATAAGAAGAACATTATTTCAAGGACAAGTCCCATGTTCCGTTCTGGAAAAGTTTCTGTTGCTTTTATTAAATTAAGAAACTGAACTAATTGTACCAATTGTTTTATTTTATTCTCTTTGTAAAAAGATAAAACAAATGTTAATACCAAAAGGGCGTCACACCTGCAGCGGTGGGGCCGCAGCAAGTGTGACACATTACAAATCAGTGTTTGATGATAGCAGCTATCACATGACGCTGGATTTAGCTGCAGCCCACATACCGAGCGGCGCGCAGCGGTCGAACGTCACTGTCTAACTGTGAATTCTAGATTACTATACTAACTACTACTAGAATGCAAACATTCATAAAAATAGTGTAATTGTTAGAAATTAATGGGCAATGAATTGGTTTTGATTTCGGCTACTCAGAAGACTTGTTCATAAAATTAAAACAACAGAAAAAAACTTCAGTTTTATATCAACCCATGTCCTGAAAAAAAAATGCATAAAATTTAAAAGAATTGGTAGTAAATAATCTTTCAAAACAACCTAAATCTCGCATTATAATTCTCGATAAATATAAAAAAGGAGCTCAGTCATTAATTAAATAACTGAAACGATATTTCATACTTTGCATAAAACTTATGGGAATACAGTATTATAACTATAACCACGTCTACAAAATCACATCAATGCGACAAATTTCGTATACGGCTTCATAAGTTAGAAGCGCCAGGGTCGATATATCGTAATTCAATGGGATTAAATGAACTTGAGAGGATTGTATTGATAATTTTAATGTTTATAATCCTGCAAGAACATACTGACCCGCAAATTGAAAAGAACTTAAGGAAATTTGAATTTCGCGGGTTACTTTACCGCATTTGCCTACAGGGTAGATTTGGAAAATCAATATGATCAGCTTATTTTACGTATTTATTCAAGTATTTTTGCCAAATTTGTAAACCGAAATAATATTTTCTTTCCGTCCATCTGAGTATCCATAGCATGGCTTGGTAACGTTACCAAATTCACACTATAATTATCGTTAAGTAACGTTATTTTCATACGGTTAACATTTTAACGGTAACACGGGTAACGATACTTTGGTATCGAATCTGTAAAATAACGTTACTACTATCGATACTTTTAACGTTACTTAATGCGTTTTTGTAAACCCGCGCAACATAAGGGATGCAAGCTAGTTGCAATTTTTAATATAGTAAAATAATGTATGAAATTCCGATAAAGTTGCGCAGCGCAAGTGTTGTTAATTTGAATACTAATGTGACTAACCAAACCAGTACTGCAATAATGAAGACGAAAGAAAGAGATGAAAGAAAATAACGTTTTTTAACGGTACTTTTCGTTTGCATTTGGTACCGTTATCAAACCCTAAGCGATAGTAACATTACTATTTACCGATAAAATCTTCAATAACGTTAAGTCAGTTTACCGGTAAAACGTATGCCAAGTATCGTTACTAAGCATAACGCTACCTCTACTAATAACGTTATCTTCGTCCGATGAAAGTAACGATACCAAATTTTTGACGTTATTCAAAGCCCTGATCCGCAGACTGGTCACACTGTATTGTTTATGAGAAGTTTGCATGGCAACGACGCACAGATTATTAAAAAAAAAAAAAAACAATCTATGCCTACTAATGTCAGTCAATAGTACGTTTTGAGCTTAAAGTATTGATAGAATACGCTTCAAATTCTCCAAACCCTGGAAAAAGACTGATTAAAGATGCCCGTGCCAGGCGGAGTCTATCAGAGTCAAGGACCATCTTGTTTTGACAAAATGAAAATGGGCTTCATGATTGGATTTTGTGTCGGTATGGCAAGCGGCGGCCTATTCGGCGGTTTTACAGCTTTGAGGTTAGTTACTTACAACTGTCATAATACATTGTTTTTTTTTGGGCATTCGCATTACCTAATTTTATCGTTCGTTACAGATATGGAGCAAGAGGAAGGGAATTAGTACATTCCGTTGGAAAAGTTATGCTCCAAGGTGGGGGAACCTTCGGAACCTTTATGGCCATTGGTACCGGGATCCGTTGTTAATGATAAAGTAGTCAAATACTAATTTGTATATAAAGTAATTTAAAATAGTGCTTAGTGTGCACCTGTCTAATCTTTTAATAGGGATTTAATATTATGATTCATTAACAGTTTGTTATTAAATATTGTTACTGAAAAAAGTTCATGACTTTTCATTTTTAATACGTAGCACTTTAGTACAAAACCAACTTCTAATAAGTACAGGTACTGGGAAACAGTATTACAGACCTTGATAACAGAGTATCCTTAACATCATGGTATAAGGTGTAAGTTTACAGTGCCATCATACGTAACCAACATTATTTTTTGCTATTTATTTATATCATACTTAGTAAAATAAATTCAGTTTTTCCTTACAATATTACTGTAGTAGTAGAGGTGGACTAGCAGCCACAGAAGGCTGTGTAAAGTAGGCCCGGGCCTAGTCGGTCTTATAGCATGTCGCCTGGCTTTAGTTATCAGTCATGTTCATGCTGCAACCTTTAATAAGGGTAAATTTTTTAGTGCTATCAGTGGCATTTGGTCCACTAATATTCATTTACATAAAAACCTAATTCATAATAATTATCCCTTACCTTCCTTGGCCACTCCATTAATTCCATCTAAAGGTGCTGTGTTTGTACCTTCAATATCCGTCCCAAAAGATAAATGTTTAATAAAATGGGTTGTGTTAAATACTGATGATGAATATGGTTGTACATCATGGACATGTACATGATTAATTGTAAAACTTTTTCCTGGAGCTATGTGAAAGCTTCCTCCAACCTGGAATGCGATATAAAAAAATTAAGGAGGTGGGTCTTAAATCTATGCATTTTTTTTTTGTTTATGTGCTACACCAGGTGGCGATGTTTTTGGGGAGGCCTATTTGCTCCATGTAAAGTACTGGTATTCAGCTGCAGTTTGTTAGACTGGAAGCCAACTCCAACATAGGTGGGGAACGGCTAGGGAGATTATGATAACGAAAATAAATTACCATCATATTACGATTTTAACGCTCAATTGCTTGTTAGTTCGTTTGTTTGGGGGTGACTCAAAATTAGTTACTATTAATTTTGGAGCAAGCAAGCAGCCCCCCTAGCCAAGTTACAACCGTTTCGTGTCGAATTCCATTCTCCAATCGCTAACGCCTCGGTGTCAGCAATTGTAGAAAACGATAAGTTGGTAGCCATGTTGACGCGCCTAAGTCGGCCGCTCGCTCTATAATGTCTTTAGAAAAACGACACATTATAATAAAGGATTTAGCGTTGAACGTTGTAGAAACGATAAAAAATCTTTCTATCATTTTGAACGATGTGAGCTTGGCTACCAATTTTCTATTCGTTTGTTCTAACCACGTTGAGTGACTAGCGTTAACGATTGAAGATTATCAACTTGGCTAGGGGTGCAGATCTATCAGTTTTCTATTTATACAGTGTCAGTGCCTGATTTAAATCGAGTCAATGAAATCGAGCATAATTGGCATGAGTGAGTGACTATGTTGGTATCAATACCGAGATGGCTACGCTCTTGGGGCGTGGGTAACATCTATTGTAGATCAGTTAAAGACTGATTCAGTTAATCTTTCACTGACACGCGACCTACATGAGAATACCAAGTCTATAGTTAGTCGCTTTCTCGTCGACGGTGGAATTTATCCCCTGAAGGGATTAAATAGGGAATTAAGTTTGTATGGAACTTCCTAATTTTGAAAGTCAGAAACGTGAAAGTTGGTACTTAAGACTTCTAATATAGCATGTTACATATGCCTTCAATTGGCAAGAAAAATTTTAAGCAAATTTCAGGCTCGGTATAACGGAGCCGCTGGAAGGGTATATCATCGTCTTCCCTTAAGATTCCTGACAAGTTGTTGATGGTCATTCCCGTAGGGCACACGGCTTGTGAGGGGAGACTTTAGCCAGGTACAAATCTAGCCTCCGGACTGCTACTACAAAATTACTATTGGAAAACTAGTAGCGGCCACCGAGGCGTCTCCTGCTGTGTGAAAAGTTAATGGCGCTCATCCGTATCCCTCGCAACCAACGAAGGCAGCTGAGTCAGTTTTGAATTAGGTACACATATATTTACAAGTTCACCACCTAAGTAGCAAGTAAAAACAGTAGTAACAAGATATTTCAGAAACTACCCTGCATGTAAATTGCTCTTACAAGGATCTCTTGGCGCTCGAATAATGTTAACGGAGGTAAACATTTGTTCAACACCTTTTTGCGCTGTACACATCGTTATTAAAATAATAGTACATACTCTGTTGACTTCCATGTATCCATAGATTTGACAGCCCTCTTTAAGAGCCAAATTCGTTTTTTCAATGGAGTCATCGTTTTTACATTGTTCTATGGTAGATAAATCAGGTAAAGCCCATCTTCTTAACCTGTATGCTTCTTTCACCTCATCACAGGTATTGCAACATCTGATAAAAAATATTAGCAAGGTATAGCTGGTAGGTATAGTTATTGCAAATCACAAGTCCATCACAAGCCGCGACTTGTGTAGTTTATTTTATTGACAAGGTTTTAAATTGCAATTAATTATGCACATTCATGAATCCCCAACCTTAACCCAGCGTTTACAAGTTGTGATACTACATAGTTAAAGGTTATTTTATTATCATTTAATTGTTTCTTTTTCCATTTAATCATTGAATATTTTTAAAGTATTTCTTAAAAAAAATATGAAATAATTCAAAATATGAAAAATCGTGGACCACCGGGAGCAGGGTTTAAGCTACCGGTGATTAGGCCTCCAGAGATAGGAACCTTATGCGAGCCTTATCGAGGAGTAGGTACCTACTGCCGCCTAACCAAAGAGATTAAATAATTTCAACAACCTAGTGGCTAAGTCGAGATATTTTATTTGTTGCTCTTTCTCAGCTTTCACGAGGTTCTCGTAATGTGCAATGGTAACATCGACGTATCGTTGCGCGGCGCGCTGATCGAGCTACCACCACTATATCAAATTGAATGACGACTGTTATTATTATCACTATTTTATCTAAACATTCTTCATCAGTTTGTAATCTATACTTAATATTATAAAGCTGAAGAGTTTGTTTGTTTGTATGTTTGTTTGATTGAACGCGCTAATCTAATCGCTAATTTGTTAAACCAGTGTTAGATTTAGATGATGTTGTGAGCTGGCGGGTGGTGCAGAGATGCAAACGTCGTACCAGTCATTTGTATAGTGTTTTAGCGCTTTTTATTTATTTATATATTTTAGTTATTTTATTTATTTATGACTTCTGATAACGAAACATTTTACTCTGCTAATGAATCTAGTGCATCATCCAGTGATGAAAGTTTTACTTCTCTTAAGACACCTTGGGTGTTCTGTTACGTTAACAGTTCAGCCAAAATTCTGGACGACTATTTAACGTGTGCCACCTAAATGCTCAGAGCATACCTAGTCACTACAACGAATTATACGACACATTTGCTGACAACAAAATTCACGCCATCCTGATTTCAGAGACTTGGCTCAAACCTGATCTGCTTTTAACCACTTACTCTCTCCCTGGTTTCGTTCTTCTTCGGAATGACCGTATCGGTAGGAGGGGAGGTGGTGTAGCCATCTACCTTCGCGATAATTTAACATTTAAAATTCTAGCTTCTTCTTCTCCCAACGATTCAGCAGTTTCTTTTCCTCGAGGTTTGCGTCAAAGGAGCTAAAAGTGTCCTTGGTGTCGTTTATTGCCCCCCTTCCATTGATTCCTTCACTGAATTCAAATCGGTACTTGAATCTTTGGGTTCGGAGTATGCACATCACATTGTTATGGGCGATTTTAATACCAACCTCCTTGCCCACAACTCCCCTCGGTCCCGTAAACTCCTGCATATAATCGAGTCAGCCAGTTTACATGTTTTGCCTCTCCATCCCACTCATCATAATATAGTTGGTGATGACACTTGGCTTGACCTGCTCCTCACCTCTAATCCTTCCCTAGTTTCTTCGCATGGGCAACACGATGCTCCTGGATTTTCCCATCACGACCTTATTTTCCTATCCTATGTCCTTAAACCCCCTAAACCTAAACCAACGTTCCAGTACAGGCGTGCCTTTGCGCGTATGAATAGCGAGCGGCTTCGACAAGATGCGTCCAATATTGACTGGTCACCCCTGGAGGCAGCTGCCTCAGTTGACGATAAAGTTAGATTCTTTAACGATACTGTGATCAAGCTATATGACACCCATGCTCCTATCATGAAAGTAAAGTTGAAGCGTTCGCCTGCACCTTGGATGAACAGAGGAGTTAGGATGGCAATGCGACGGAGGGACCGCGCGTTTCGGAAGTTTAAAAAGGATCGCTCGGAGGACAATTGGGCTTTCTTCAAGGCTGCTAGGAATCGGTGTAATCAGATGATACGCAACGCTAAACGCCGCCACATTCTAGATAACATCACTTCTTCTTCTCCTGCCGATATTTGGAAGTTTCTTGGAACTTTGGATATTGGTAAATCGCGACATTCGGACCTTCCTCACACAATTGGTTTAGACGACCTAAATCGCCATTCTCCACCGTTCCTATTCTGGATAGTCTAACCAAATGTCAAACACTCGATTACCTTGCTGGTCTGACGCGTCCAAATATTAACCCCTTTATCTTCATCCCAGTCGACCCGGAAGAGATCAATAAGATTATCCTTTCCATTAAATCCAAAGCCGTAGGCTGGGATGACATCAGCCGCCATATGATTTTAGCGGCTTTAGATGAACTCCTTCCTGCAATCTCCCATATCATAAACTTCTCCCTTTATACCGGTGTTTTCCCTTCCCTGTGGCGTAAAGCCCTTGTTCGCCCCCTGCCTAAGGTCCCCAATCCCTCTATTCCTAGTCATTCTCGCCCAATATCCATCCTTCCCTTTTTATCTAAAGTGCTCGAGGCTGTTGTGCATAAACAATTCTCGCACTTTATTCACTGCAACTCCCTCATCAGTCCTTTCCAGTCCGGTTTCAGGCCTGGGCACAGTACCACTTCAGCTCTCCTTAAAGTGACTGACGATATTAGGCGGGGCATGGAAGTCACAGTCTTAGTGTTAATAGACTTCTCCAATGCTTTTAATACCGTGAGTCACGAAGTCCTTTTATCTATCCTTTCGTATCTTATGGTCTCTCCGGAGGTAATAGAATGGTTTGCTTCTTATCTTCAGGGGCGTCAGCAGTCTGTTCGTGCTGGAGACTCCTCGTCGAGTTTGTGTGATCTTACAGCTGGTGTCCCTCAAGGCGGTATTTTATCTCCTCTTTTATTTTCTATTTTTAACCCCCGACGCAAAAAGAGGGGTGTTATAAGTTTGACGTCTCTGTCTGTCTGTCTGTGTCATCATAGCTCCCGAACGGATGATGCGATTTCAATAAAAAAAAATATGTATTAAAGGTGACTTATCTGCGAGTGTTCTTAGACATGTTTGATGAAAATCGGTTAAGCCGTTTAAAAGTTGTGGGGGAGAAAGTGGGGAAGAGTAATCGAATGTCAGCAAATATACTCGAGTGGGGTCTCAAATGAAAGCGCACTAAAAGAGAATATTGATGAATTAATCGAGAGTGTTCTTAGCTTCATTTGATTCTACATTATATTACGTATGTACCTATAAAAGTACAAAATAAAAAATTAAATTTAAAATTTATAAAACCCCCGACATAAAAACCTAATTTCCCTTTAAAAAGTAAAAAATAATAAAAAATAACTCAATCTTAAAGTATTAATAATTCAACCTAAGAATGTATTAATAATTAAAAAAAAAAATACGCCGCGTTTTTACTTTTTAAAGGGAAATTAGGTTTTTATGTCGGGGGTTTTTTTAATTTTAATTTTTTTATTTTTATTAATCTCATTACCACTGAACTTCGGAATGCGTATCATCTTTATGCAGACGATTTGCAGCTTTACTGCCAGGCAAGTGTTGACAACATATCAGATGCAATTGAGGAGCTAAATCGGGATTTAGAAGTGGTTAAAAGCTGGTCTGATCGATTTGGGGTGGCGGTTAACCCTGCTAAGTGTCAATCGGTCGTTGTAGGGAGCCCGCAAAGTATAAAGAAGTTGAATGGCTTAACTGTGCCACCTGTAATTTTCGATAACTCAGTCATCCCGTTTAGCTCTGATGTTAAGGATCTTGGCCTGCATGTCGACACTTGTCTTGACTGGCGAAAGCAGGTCACGACTGTCAGTAGGAAAGTCACTGGAACGTTGCGGTCGCTCTATCGGTTAAAAAACCTTCTCCCATCACACATAAAGACATTGCTTGGACAGTCCCTAATCTTTCCCAGAATTGACTATGGCGATGTGTGTTACTACGACCTGAATGCAGATATACTCAATAAACTTGACCGCCTTCTAAATAACTGCATTCGATTCGTTTTCAATCTTCGTAAGTACGATCATGTGTCTGAGCACCGGTTGCTTTTAAAATGGCTACCCATCCGGCAGCGCAGAGAGTTAAGGGCTCTGTTAATGCTGTTTTCTATTCTTGACAAACCCACTTCTCCGTCTTACCTGACTTCCCAGGTTCAATACTTGTGCTCTGCGCATAGTAAAAATCTCCGTTCCACTCACAATCGTCTTCTACGATGTCCTTCTCACCGCTCTGGTTTCATTAAATCTTCTTTCTTTGTCCAGGCGGTCTTTCTATGGAATGCGCTTCCTCTGAATATCAGGTTGGCAACCAGTCGGTTATCGTTTAAAGGGAAGGCACGTGAGCATATTCATAAGAAGTTGGCAGAATCATCCCAGCGCTGATTTGCTGGATTCGTTTTCTCCTCTACCTATCGTTATTTCTCCAGACAATGTTTATTTTCGTTATATATATATATGTATCTATCTATGTATTTGTATGTATTTTTTTCCATATTATCTATCCCTGTTGCACCTGCCATGTTTTGTCTCTGCATCACCCTAAGGTTGACTGGTAGAAAATGCCTCAGGCATTAAGTCGGCCTTTGTACAGTATTTTTTACTTGTGCATAAAGTTTTAATAAATAATTAAATAATCTCAGGAACTACTGGTCCTAATTGAAAAATTCTTTTTGTGTTGAGTAGCCTATTTATCGAGGAAGGCTATAGGCTATATATTATCACGCTACAATACAGAGGAGCGGAGCAGTAATGAAAAATGTTGCAAAAACGGGAAAATCGCACGGTTAGGCGATTCGACGCGACGGGAAGGGTCGGGGGAACAAGAAATTTAACGCGGACGAAGTCGCGGGCAGAAGCTATGTCATAATAAAAGCTTTTTACTAAATGCATGAAAGTATGTATAAACAATCGTAAAAAAAAAATTGTCTGCTAGTTCGCCGATTTTGACGAGACTATCACTGGCACAAAGGATCAGAAAGAAGAGGAAGATTAATGTGCTGGTAGCACATCCCAGTGGCATAATTTCCAATATGCGGTAGCTAGTCTTTCATATCGACTATTTTGTTTTGTGAATACAGAAAGTCGAAACATTTTTAAGTAACTCTTCAAAGCTTACAAGTACACCATTCTCACACGCTCTAGGCTTTGCACGCTCATAGATATTTTGATTTTCCATCGATTTTGAGACAGAAATTCCAAATGGAAAAACCCAATAACACTTTGCTCGACCTGGGAATCGAACCCCGGACCTCATGCTCAGCAGTAGCGCTTGCTACCACTAGACCAACGAGGCAGTCAATAATCGAGGCTATAATATATTTTCAAAAAGATTAGGGATCCGTAAGAAATTTGCAATATACAAGGTAGAAAACTCAAAATTGTTTTTGGCGTGTGCTGCGAAAACTAATAGGTCTTTACCTATGAAAATGCCGTTTTGTATGAAAAAAATTAAACGAATTTTTTTCATGTAAGTATTTTTTATTTGTATTAATCGAAATAATCACCTATGCAATCAATGCATCTTTGCCAACGCAGAGGCAGTTTATTGATGCCCTTCTTAAAAAAATCAGCTGGACGGGGGGCAACAAATTCTTCAAAGGCATTTTGTACTGCCTCTCGGGTATTGAATTTTTTTCCCGCCAAGAAGTTATCCAAATTCTGGAAAAAGTAGTAGTCTGTAGGCGCAAGGTCTGGTGAGTAGGGCGGATGATGGAGAGCTTCCAACCCCAGTTCTTGCAACTTGGAGACCGTCTGCTGTGCAGTATGAGGTCGCGCGTTGTCGTGCAGGAGCAGCGGAGACGAGCGATTGACCAATGCTGGTTGGAGATGTGCCAGCTTCTCCATCATTGAGTTCAGTTCTTCACAGTACACATCTGCAGTAATGCTCACCCCGTTTGGTAAGAAGCTGTAATGAATCAAACCGGCGCTAGACCACCAAACAGTAACCATCACTTTTCTAGGGGTAAGTTTTCGTTTACGGCATTGTTTAGGTGCTGAACCAGGATCCAACCAACTTGCTGAGCACTTGCGGTTATCAAACAGAATCCATTTTTCATCGCAGGTAACAATGCGGTTCAAAATTCCTTCATTTGTGTGTCTGTTGAGCAGTGCAAGGCACGTCTCGACGCGTACTTCGCGCTGGCGATCATTGAGTTCGTGGGGCACCCATTTGTCAAGCTTTTTTACCTTGCCAATTTGACGCAAATGGACCAATATTGTTTTGACGCTAACGTCGAAAGCTGCTGCTAATTCAGCCGTAGATTGTGTATCATCAGCTTCCACAATCGCCTTTAATTCGTCATTGTCGACCAAAGTCTTCGGACGACCGCGAGGTTCATTTTTCAGGTCGAAATTTCCAGAACGGAAGCGAGCAAACCAATAAAAGGTGGTGCGTTGGTTTGTAGTGTTAGCTCCGTAAACGTCGTTATGTTGCGTGCCGCTTGTGCCGCGTTGCTGCTACGACGGTACTCATATTCCATAATTACTCGATTTTTTTACGTATCCAGGATGACGAAAAAGATTGAAATGCGATGAAAATGTAACACTAATCAATAAACAAATGACTACTTTTGGAAAAAGAATTCCATGTTTTTAAAATAAAATTAATTTGAAATTAGAATTCTTAGACAAACAAAAATTATTTCGATTTGAAATGGCCAGTACTGCAGAACGGCAATTTCATGGGTAAAGACCTAATATTAATGAGAGAACAAAATAATGTACCTACGGCAGGTTTATAGGTTTTATCAATGTCTACAAAAAAGTCTGCGAGACAACATATCCATCTATTATAGTTAAGTCACAATAACAGATTCTAAGTTCTAAAATTTGATTACAATGCAGGTAGGAACAAAGGCTCTATTCGCGTCATGGTTGACCTTTATCCAAGTAAATTATTTCATCACCAGGAATATTTATTTCTAAGCAAATTCCATTTTGTTCGAATCCGACATTTAGTTGTTTAGAAGTTATCACGAGTATAAGTTCGAGCGTTCTCTGTAATACCGCGTCTCGGGATGTCTCTAACATCACGCTTGGACCTGTAGGAGCTGAGCAAAAAGAAATAAGACACGAAAAAGAAGACCTCGCTCGGGCAGACGATTTAATGCGACGGGGAGAGTCGGGGAATCAAGCAATTTAAAGCGGGCGAAGACGCGGGCAGAAGCTAGTGTGAAATTAAGTGAAATATTCAGAATCGCCTGTGATTGATGGATTAATACTTACTGAGATTCATTAAGTGCTGCTCCATAACAACTTCCACATGTTATAATTGCGACTTCAGAAGTGTTTTGTTTTATCTAAAATTAAATACAATACAATTTAATCAATATCTCTAACAAATAAAAACACTAATAAATTAGTTATATTATAACAAACACGACGAGAAAAAGTACTGTGAATAGTAAATCGTCGATCACGTCTTTTTAAGCTGGGAAAGCATCATGAAAAATGGTTTTAATCAATGGAGAACTTGGTTCCGTGTTTTAGTTGTCAGTTTGGTGGTAAGAACATAAAAGTTTTAATAAATGTATTGTGATAGGTAGGTAGGAATTCAACGAGCTTTCCCTAAGAATACCTACCAAAATTAAAAAAAAAATACAATTGGCCCCCTTATCTCTTTGGTTATAAAAACAGATTTATACAGTCAGTAATTGATTCCAAACACAAACAACATCAGGGCTGACCCATTACTGTCTTCATGTAAATATTGATTTGAAGTCGTAAGATAAGGCATGCCTTTATACCAAAAGCATAATTACAAAAAGTATAATACCTCAATGACAATTCTATTTTTTTTTAAAGCAAGCTATTGCTATTGTTACTGTCTTTTTGTTTTTTTTTTTTTTTCAGGATGGGAAATCATCAAATGATTTCTCCCACTCTGGGCGGAGCGGGAGGGCGTGTCAGACTTTTACTGACTAAAACCCACCCGTGTTCCATCAGTTGCCCATGTGCCAGGGTCACGGTATCTCTTTCGAACAATCACGCAACCCCGGCAGGCATCGGTCCTAGTAGACCCCTACACTGCTGCTGACATCTCTTTGAGGCGCGCGTGGATACCGCGCGCCGTCGACCCGAGCTTGGTTCTTACCGGGCGGCGAGCTACCCATTGCTCGCCACCCGCAAGCTCGCGCCTACGGTGGCCGGGAGTCCGCAATCGACTCCCGACGCCCGGGGCGTCTCCTCCTGCGGCGGCTAGGGACGTGAGGGCGCAGAGACTGCCACTCCCTCACGCGCCCCGCCTCCTCCTTCGCGAGCATTACTGCTTCGCAGAAGGAGGTGACGGCTTCCCATTCCCTCTCGCTCCGTACCATGGCTCGCACCAGGGCCGGACGCGAGAGGTCGCCGCCGCCGATCGCCTCCACGAGGACACGGCGGTGCCGCGCCCAGGCAGGATGAGACATGGCTCGTCCATCCATACGGACACACGTATTAGGCTAGTTGACCAATTGGGCTTTGTTACTGTCTTGAAATAAGATTACATTTTCTTTGACTCAATCGGCGGTAGGTATAGCAACTTTTTTTTAAATATACTCATTGAATGTTACTGAAATCGATTTAGTAGTCAATTAACGCATGATATAGTTACGAGAGGCCACACATCTAGAAAGACGCATCAGAAGTTTACACTTTAGTTAAACATACATATGAACTCATTTAATGACTTTTTCTTGACATCAATGATAATAATACTAGTTTTTCACCAAAAATCTTCCAATAAACTGATATATATAATTCTAATCCAATTTTTATGACACCGACTATCCCTTAGGACATTAATAAAATAATAATTGCTGCTCTAAAAACCAGTGCCAGCTATGATAGACATGCATTATGATAAATATTGTTAAAGATGTAGCTCATATTTTATTTGTTATAAAGCCAGTATTTAAGAAAGGAAACAAAACTAACATGCGGAACTATAGGCCCATAGCATTGATACCTATTTTTGTTTTTTTTTTAAAGGTGATATTTAACTGTCTCCTTACTTTCTTTGAAAAACAACATTGTAACGTCCAGTCAATATAGTTTCAGAAAAAACAAATCCATAAATGTGGCAATATATAACATTTTACATAAAGTAATGACTGAACACAGTCAAAGGGCTGCTGGCTATCACGATATACTTGTCGAAGGCTATCGACAGAGTCGACCACTAGATTCTCTTAAGAAAGATGTATGCATATGGTGTGAGAGGTAATGTGTACAAACTAACATAATCATACCTTAACAACAGACAACAATTTACAGAAGTAAGGAGGTTAAATCCCACTACAAAATCAGAAGAAATATAATTATGCTTCTGAATCTGGAAATGCTAAATTCGGCATTCCTCAAGGAAGTATCGTGGGTCTTTTATTGTACCTTGTTTATATAACTAACATGCCTTTGATAACAAAACCTGACATTACACTATTTACTGATGATAGCGCTGTTTTATTTGTTAATGATAATACAATTGATCTAGAATCTGACATTAATCAAACAATATTATAAATTACAGACTGGCTTAAAATGAATAATTTAATGACAAACCTAAAATAATTCATTTAAAAAAAATTAACTAGACATTAAAGAACCCATAGTAAAAAAATTCTAGGGTTACATCATCATCATGATCATTCTCCTGCCCTTATCCCAATTTATTTGGGATCGGCGCAACATGTATTCTTCTTTTACACTTCTCTATTAGTCGTCATGGCAGTAGTCACCCCCTTTCTATTCATATCATAATTCACACAGTCCATCCATCGTTTCTTTGGTGGGAGACCAAAGAAACGATGGATGGACTGTGTACTACTCTTATAGCCATCAACATTCATACTCAATAATTTTTTCACATTTTCCTCATTCTTTCATATCCCGTGACAACTTTGCATCAGGGCTATATTTAACGTATATGAAACTGACTCCTGTCAGCCATTTTTAGATTTAATTTAATATGCCATGTGTCTATATTTGAGGCAGCAGTATTTTTTTGGGAACCTCGGCCATCTAGACCGTCAATTTTTCTGTGTATATTTTGATATACCTAGATGGAAATACTGCAGCAGGTGAATGCTATAGTATTTTTTGAATTAATTCTGGCAGCATTCATAAACAAATTAAATAATCTTACAGTGGTTGAAGTTGCAATTTCTTGCTTTTTTGGTTCTTCTATAGGATTTCCATTCAAGTCTAGCCTTCTCTTATGGATATTTTGTTCCATTTGCAGATGTTGCTCCCCTGATGAGTCCATTGCATCAAGTACTAAGTCTGAAATAGAACACAAAATATATTTACTGGGAGGATTTTATCTACCTTGCCTGTTTTTTTTTTTTTTTTGGATGGGAAATCATCAAATGACTTCTCCCGCTCTGGGTGGAGCGGGAGGGCATGTCAGACTTTTACTGACTAAAAGCCACCCGTGTTCCTTCAGTTGCCTATATGCCTTACATATACCTTGCCTGTCTAAACTACATTTTTTAAAGTTTAGGCACATAAGTGTAATTTTTATTTCCTGCTGGCATGGTCCATATTAGTTTACAAATCTACTGTTATATTTCAAGGAAGCACTCTATTATGGTTAAATACATTTAAAGTACCATCAACTGATTGTACCTTAAAAGTTAAACTGTTATATTCAATGAATAATAATCAAGATAATAACCCATTGAAGAATAAACCTTGGTGGATAAGTTTTCCAGGTAAGTTTCAAAGATTCATGTATACTCAGAGTGTTCAAATATGTAGGTATGAATAAAATCTCAAAATACAATAGATATTGATGTGAATCGGCTCTGTTAGTATTGGATGTTATGATCCATGAGTCAAGTGTGTGAATGGGTGCTGCAAAGAGTAGGATGCTGTCAGATGGACACTCAGCTGCCATGCCTTATTTTGACCAATTTTTTACTGTTGTATTATTCTTATTTTATAAAGGCTTAAAATAAGCAGTAAGAGAGTACTGAGTGCAATTTAAGTTATATACTTACAATTACATGAGATTGATGGAATTATGATATCTAAATTAATTCGTAGTTTATGGCCTCTAGAAGTGTCTACGAACAATTCCTCCGAAATATTTGGCGACATGTAAGTATATAGTTCAGAGAGGAATAATAACACCATAATCAGCCCACCGGTTACAGTAACTGCAATGTGAAATTGTTTCATTTAGTATTTCAATTATAAATAACGATAATTGTTAAGAAAGTAAAGAGTAGAATTTACTTGCTGCGCCGGTGGTGGTTTTTATTCTAAAGTCTTCTAGTGTCTTCGCATATGCATCTAATTGCTTAAATTTATCAATTAGTTGAGATGACATGTTGTCATGCACGTATATGCTAATTACTTAATTGTTAAATTTCTACAATTCGTTTGTTTTCTTCTTGAATTAAGTTTAACAACAGTGCCGGTCCGTCAATCCCAATGACAATTGTCAAACTGTCAATTAACAAACTATCCAAAAAAATTACACGCCGCGTTCGATCATTTGTGAAAATAACACTAGTCGAATGAAATGTAGATTTGTGATTGGCCAAGCCATAAAAGGCGGTAATATTGACCAATGAATACACTCGTTGCTGTAATGGTTTTCACACTGTGAATACCTTTATGGTTTTGATGCCTGTCCCAAAGAGGGACGAAAAGAACCAAAAAAAAAAAACCTTTATGGTTTTGCGAGTAGGTATGAGCAATAGACAATAGGAAAATTTTAAATTGTATCTTCGAGGATACTGACAAGCCAGCATGAACAATCATTTTCCGCAAGTGAGCCTGAGCGTCTTTATGATGATTTTTCGCAAACATCTTGCTTGTGCAAGCAGCATGAAGATTGATAAAATTTTCATTATGCGGCTTAAATAAGCCACGTACGCTTGTGCAAGCATGATTGATCTTGTGTATGTATGCTTGCGCAATCACTCGCTAGAGATATGTTATCTCGGAACAAACACAAATAGCCATGAAAATTGCCGGCAATATTGCCAAAGTTGCCAAAACTGCCGGGAATGTTTCCAAACTTGCCGGCAACATTGGGCAAGAAACGTATAAATAGAAAACAACTTTTACTATTATAATTGATTAGTAGAATAAAATTGCGGTATGCAGGATGGTAGTTGTTATGCTTATCTATAATATCCAACCTAAAATTTTCGTTTTTACATTTATTTACTTACTGATAAACTAAAGAAAAGAAATAAGCTATCCATGATTGTTCATTGGTGATGAAACCATAACTATTTTAGAGATATCGTATTTATTTTTCTTTTACATTCTTATAATTTAACTGCACTTGAATGTAAGAAAGTAAATATATCTATATGTATACATATCTGTATGTATAGAAGGGTCAAACCTTGCAAGACGATTTCATCAGCAACAACAAGTTGATGTTTTTAACCGATTTTAAAAAGGTGGTTTATTATTTGATATTAATGTATGTTTGTTTGTTTGCGATTTTCTCAAAAGGTACTGATCCGATTTTGAAAATTCTTTTAATGGCATGATTTGTGCAGTGGTTAAGCGACTAGTTTGGGGTATGTAGTATTCAAGATTTAAGCTATCGTAAATCAACATAGGTAAGGGTACAAGAAGTCCACCATGGGATCTGGAGGCAAAGGTGGCGAGGTGGCAAAGGCGCGAGGAGGCGAAACGCTGGGACAAAACTCCGCTGCCGCGACAAATCGCGGCACGGCGGACAGAGCTCCTGTAGGGTGTCATGGCGCCATGGCGGGTACGATTTTCGCAACCCAGCGCTGGACACGCCACAATTGCGGCGGTAAGGTCCCCTCTTTCAGGAGTGGATAGAGAGGCGCCACGGCATCCTCACCCTCCGCTTGACGCAGGTTCTCACCGGGCATGGGTGCTTCAGGGGGTTCCTGTTCAGGTTAAAGCGGGAGGATACGTCTGGGTGTTTCCATTGCGAGGATCGTCTGGAGGACACGGTGGAGCATACGGTGGAAGTGTGCCCTGCCTGGGCACCGCCGTGTCCTCGTGGAGGCGATCGGTGGCGGCGACCTCTCGCGTCCGGCCCTGGTGCGAGCGAAAGGGCATGTGAAGCTGTCACCTCCTTCTGCGAAGCAGTAATGCTCGCGAAGGAGGAGGCGGGGCGCGTGAGGTAGTGGCAGTCTCTGCGCCCTCACGTCCCTAGCCGAACCCGCTCCAAGAGCGGGAGACGTCATTTGATCAACATCAGACAATGGTGCCGATTCTGTTGTACACCGAACTAAACTATCTTTATGTAATCTATCTCTAAAATGCCTTACTTTTGGCTATGAAAATTGTAACGCTATTCTGCAAGAAAAAATCTCTAAATTTAAAAATAATTCTGATACGACTAAAATCGAATTTAACAATCGCGACTCAACGTGGTATTTTTTTTTCTTTTGGCTTCAACGTGGTACTTGTGTGCGCTAGGCAATGAATTATTTGAGAGACGAAGGCGCGCGCAAGGGCAGCCTGGACGTGTTTTATATGGAATTTTTCACTTTTTGTTTGAAAAAATAAATATATATTACCCACGTTTTGAGATTTAAATGTGCAGGGGTTTATTAAAGGGGGTCAAAAATTTCATTATTTTTGCAATAGGACACGCCATTTTCGAGATATAAGCAAAAGAAAAGAAAAACAAAAAATACAGTACCGTTTTTGCACGTGAAGGCGAGGCGTTGCGTTGGTGTGAATTTTAGGTCATGACCACTAGTTTTATTTCACACCTTTTTAATCGCTATTAAAAATAGTCAGATTTAGTTAAAACAAATTATTATAGTCAACATTTTTAGTGAAAACCGGCAAACTCAGAATAGCAAAATTGTAATTTTCACTAAACTAATAACTCAGTGCAATCTTAGTGCTGTCAAACTAAAATATATTTAATTTGTGTCACTTTAGTCTATAAAGTCAGTACAGTATAAGTCAGTAAAAAAATAGCAAAAGTAGTGTCAAAATAATTAATAAAAATACATATTTTTTCTTGCAGAATAGCGTTACAATTCTCATAGCCAAAAGTAAGGAATTTTAGAGATAGTTTAGTTAGTTTAGTTCGTTGTAAAACAGAATTGGCACCATTGTCATGGAGAGTACGCGGCAGCAAAACAGTGGCGATCACGATAATCAATATGAATGAATTTTTAGTTTTTATTCAATGCTAGTGTTTTTTTTTTTAAACATACTTAACACATTAAATTCTCCGGCAGACGGAAGACACAATAGACCTAAAACTCACGTACCCATCACAAGAGACCAATCTCGTTTCGTTTAACAGAGCGTAGATCCTATAACCACCTTCCAACTCCATCATCAGGTTGGCACACAGTCATCATAACATTGCGTTCTCACCAGATATACATAGATATGTATAATTTTAGCGCTATCAGACTTCAGGAAATGATTAAAATCGATTTTATTTCAAACAGAGGAAGTTCTTGATGACAAGATGAAAATATTTACAAAATAACACTACACAGTTGTGTGATTTATATCTACTTTATTTGGTATCAATACCCTCTTTCTTTTTGTATAAAATGTTTAAGTGATATTCTTAAAAAAGTATGGGTTCAGCTATCATGAAGTTACCAGTGGCATAATTTAACTTTATCTTCACATATAAGCATGGATAATTAAAAAGTAATTATAATTATGAATTAATAATACAGGCTTACTAATAATACCTATAATTACACCATTACATAAAACCTCACAAGCGCACAAACTTTGAAAATGGCATTTGAAAAACCCTATGTAATCTGGCAACTTTGGCAACATTCCGGGAATATTGCCCAATATTGCCGGCAATATTGGAAACTTTCCTGGTAACTTTCGGAAACATTCGGCAATTTTCATCTCTGATTGAATTCAGGTTATACAACTCGAGTTAGCTGTAAGAAGTTGAGTGTAGGATTCGTTACAAGGTGCACATTCTTGTAAAAGTATAATATAATACAATAATATCTTAGGACAACCAACACACCGTTATCTGATTCCAAACTAGGCAGAGCACTACGGCATCCAAATAACTGATAAATATCTATACTTATATATTTCTAAAAACAATCAGAAAAGATATCGCAATTACCTTAACATATTATTAAAAAAACGAAAGCGAGCACATGACAAAAATGAACTGCTAAAGGCTAGAAATAACCCTAAAGCAACTGAGGGCAATTACCTAAAGCGATTACCAACTCTACTTCTCAACCACATTCTCCCAAAGAGCTTCTTTAACTTACTGATGATCCTAAAACTTCAGCGAACCGTGTCAATTCTTTTTCACTGATATCGGTGGTAAACTAGCCTCTCAAATTACTCCTGTCACTAGATTTAACCATGATGTTAAAACCCCTTCACTCCCTCCACCGTGCCATTCTCTTGTCATACTGCCAGTAGATAAGACACAAGTGGAGAGGCTGATCAACACCTTGCGTTCTGACTGTGCCACTGGCTACACTGGACAACATTTCAGGTAGAGTGTTGAAACAATCGAGTTCCATCTTAGCATCACCCAACACGCATATCTTTAATCGTGCTATTGATACTGGATTCTTTCCCAACGTCCTCAACAAAGCGGCCGTGCACCCGATTTTCAAGAGTGGAGACAGAGCCAATGAAACGAAATACCGTCCAATATCCGTACTAAGCTCTTTATCCAAGATCTTAGAGAGGATACTTAACAATTGTCTCGTCGCGTATCTGTCTAAACACAAAATCATTGTTAACAATCAGTACAGTTTTAGACCACGAATCTCAACGGAGGATGCTGTAGTTGACCTCACCAAAACATTACCTAACAACCTGGACAAAGGCATAAAATTTTACGGTATCTTCCTTGACTTGTCCAAGGCATTCGACACGGTTCCCATTCCTATCTTGTTTTCGAAAATGGAAAGCGTTGGGATTCGTGGCGTTGCATTGGACATTTTTAAAGGTTACCTCTCCAATCGTACTCAACGAGTTAAAATCGACTCTACAAAGAGTGATGATACACTTATCAGCTTTGGTGTACCGCAGGGTAGTATCCTTGGACCCCCTCTCTTCTTGCTCTACATCAATGATCTGTGCCACGCAAACATTCCAAATTGTGACATATTTACGTACGCCGATGACACAGCGTTGATAGTTGACAGGACAACGTTTGACGGGTTATAAGGGCAGAACAGTCGCTTCACTTTGTGATGGAATGGCTCTCAGAAAATTTACTTAGCCTTAACGTAGCAAAGACAAAGGTCATTAGATTCTCTCTACCTAACACTTTAGCTCCTCCACCAGAATCAGGTCAAATTAAAGCCCACATTTGCTCATGTGAGACACCCAATTGCAACTGCTCATTGCTGTCATTGATCCCTGACATTAAATACTTAGGAATCCACTTGGATCATAAACTTAGCTGGCAACCCCATATCGAAGCCCTCTGTACAAGAATCAGAAAACGAATTTATATATTTAAGGAGCTAAGGCACTCTGCTGATCCCGATCTAGCTTTAATAGTTTACCAGAGCCTCTGTCAATCAATTATTTTATATTGTATGCTGGTTTGGGGCGGAGAACGTCGTTGAAAGTCATTCACTTTAAACGCAGAGACTTTTCGACCAACCAAATTTATTCAGAAGCCAAAGTATTGACTATGAGATTGCTTTTTGTGCTCCGCGCCGTGCTGAGCAAACACTCTACGCTACACCTAGACCATGCTAAGCTAAAAAAACGCAAAGGCACTCCTATGTGCGATATAGTCTAATGCCGTTCCAAGTTTGCCAGCCGATAATATGCGGTAACTAGCTATCAACTGTATAACAAAATTATTATTTCCATTTAACCCCTGACTAAACATGAAGTTAAAATCAAACTTACAGACTGGTTGCAGAAGTTAACAATGACGACACCGAGAATCTTATTACAATTGTCTCTTAGATCTAATTACTGTATTTAAATTAAGGCGTTTGTTTATTTAATTTATTTTTTGTTATTTATAAGTACTTGCATGACACTTAATACAAATTGTATGATAATATAACTGGAGGAACTTTGTCTCCATCAGTTTGCCCTTTAATGTGACTCTATTTTACAATTTGTTCTTTAATCCTTGTGTACTTATATAAGTTTTTCTGTCTGTAAAAAATAAACATTTTATTTTATTATTATTATTATAAAGATTTGACCTGGGTGGTAATCGAACCCACGACTTCCCTCTTAGCAGTCAGGGTCACTAACCAATAGACTAACAGACCAGTCAAATTCTGTGTGAATCTACCATGAAATATTTTAGATTGGTGCTCGACAGCCGGTTGAACTTCGGCCCCCACTCCCGGCGACTGGCGCCCAAGTTGTTGGGCGCGGCTGGGGTGCTGTCAACGGATAACACTCTCTTCCAGCCTCCTACAGCGCGTAGTGTTCCACGAGCGCCTTTCTATGATTCAAGCGGGGAGTTCAACACAACCCCCCCTCCCTTTTGTTAATCTCAAGAGGAAATCCTCACTCCTCACGCCCCCCCCCCCCCCTCTGACTCGAGATGGCCCGTAGAGGTGGGGCGGCGGCATCAGCCGGAGATCGTAGAAGTCGCATTTGATCCCATGATCTCTGAAGTAGGATTGGAACGGAACACCTGGGTCTCAAGACTAAAGTCTTCAACCACTGTGTCCTGGCGGAGTAACGTTCTGGGCTCGTCCATAAATTCAAGATCGCTCAGCGTGCCATGGAGCGGGCAATGCTCGGAGTTTCTTTGAAGGACTAAATCAGAAATGAAATTATCCGGAAAAGAACCGGAGTCACCGACATAGCTTGCAGACTAAGTAAACTAAAGTGGCAGTCGGTGGTATGTCTGTCACCGATAGTGGCTGGAGTGGCTGGGACTGACTGGATGTAGAAGGAGGAGCACAGTTAGTGTTGTGGCACAGCTTGGGAGAGGCGTATATGCAGCAGTTGTCTGCGATAGACTGACTTGATTGAAGAATAATAATGGTCTGAGTATTGAACCTTGAGACACATCTAACTGAACTGGTAGCCCGGAGCTTTTTACACCATTAATTACTACACATTGGAATCTACTACACAAGTAAGAATGTATTACGTTTAAAGCTTCGTTATGGATCGTAATGACGTAGTTTACGCAAAAGCGTTCCATAGCGCACGCAATCAAAGGCTTTGAAGAGATCACAGAAAACTAATATTTCTCGAGTTCTCCCACGCGTTAAAAATGTGTTTCAACAAAGCAAAACCTGCATTTGTAGTCTAGGGACCTATTATAAAGCCACATTGGTCATTATGCACGTGGCTAAATTACAATAAAATGTCTTAGCTACTGCATGAGTATTATTATTTCATTTCAAATATTTTGCAGGTCACATGTAAGCTTGAAATTACGAACGTCATTTTTATTAGGTACCCGATTTAAATTAATAAATGAATTTACTACTAAAGTACTATCTCTTCATGAAGTCAGAAAAAGATCACAAATAAAGTAACAACTATATAAGGGTCTACAATGTGTATTACCGTCCAGAGGGGTAATTGCAGAACTTTTTATCGGTAGGAATTGGTTTAATATTCATAGTTAAACAACATTCATTGCATTATTTACGTTGCTGATCCGACAATTTATTCGAACAAATGACGCAATGGTTTAGAAATAATCTTCAATCCCATTCAGATTCTGATAAATTGTGCGTTTCGCAATTAGGGTGCAGTTTCGCCGTCATTGTTCGAAGTTCGGCACAGTAAACATCTGGTGATATTGTTTGACCAGCCTCAGAAAGCTATAGTGAATAACACTATGAAGAGGCCACCAAACAGTTACCATTACCTTTTTAACCGACTTCAAAAAGGAGGAGGTTATCAATTCGGATGTTTATTTTTTTTTTTTATGTATGTTCAGCCATAACTCCGTCATATATAAACGGATTTGCAAAATTCTTTTTTTGTTCGTAACGGATTTATTCCGAAATGGTCCCATATACATTTCATATAGATCTGATGATGAGTTCCTGAGACACCGGAACTCTTCAAAAATGACAGCAAATCAACCGCGATTTCTGCTATTGCATAAATATGCATTGTTTGTTTGGAATTAGTGCGGGGTAAATACCTACCATAACTAAAAATTTAAAAATAAAAACTTTTTTACAAAAAAAATAAAAATACCGACTTCCTTAAAAATATTACAAAGTGCAAAATAACTTTAATTTCGGAAGTCGGTGGCAACAACCTTAAATACAAATCCTAAGACACCGACTGCCGAAATTAAAGTTATTTTTCACTTTGTAGTGTTTTTAAGGAAGTCGGTTTTTTTTTATTGGTAAGCTTTGCTTTAAAGCGCTGTTGCGGCGTTTGACGAGGGGTCAACCATAGCATTATTTTCTTACGGTCATCGTGAAGAATTCATTTTTCATCACATGTCACAATCCGATCCAATATTTCTTCATTTCTATACTGATTGAACAAGGCAGCGCAAGTTTCAATACGCGTTTTTCCGCAATTCAGTCAAATCATAAGGCACCCATTTGTCATATTTTTTTAAAATCCTTTTAATGTGATGGAAATGAGTCAATATTGTAGGTATTGTAACGCTAAACCATGTTGCTAATTCCTGGGTAGTTTGACTTGGATCGGCCATAGACCATATCTCGTTCAATTCATCGGTATTTAACACACAGTTGCATAACGCTGAATTGAAGGAGATGGTCCAAGTCCGTGGTCTTCCACGTGGTTCGTTCTTCAAGTCGAAGTTTCCATTATAAAAGCGTTTCCGTACGCAAAATAAGCGCTCAGGTATGGAGTTGTGGACACCAGCCCACCTACCTACAAAAGCGTTTAACCGAAAACCGAACCGAAAACTCACGGTGCGTATATTGCGAGCCGTTTCTGCCGCTTTAGTTCCACGTCGGAACTCGTATTCAAGTATCTTTTCCGTCCAAACTGACTATAAAATGCCGTACAAGTGCGAGTCGGACTCGCCCACCGAGGGTTCCGTACAAATTTGTTGGTACATATCGTCGCTGCGATTTTAAGATCTCTTATGTGTTAAATTCAACTTTACGTGGAAATCGATATAAACCGTCTACTGAGAAAAATATAATGAAACCAACTACAAC
This sequence comes from Aporophyla lueneburgensis, assembly GCA_932294355.1. Lineage (NCBI taxonomy): Eukaryota > Metazoa > Arthropoda > Insecta > Lepidoptera > Noctuidae > Aporophyla > Aporophyla lueneburgensis. Next base: position 16,997,748 of record OW028747.1, read on the forward strand.
AAAAAATATAGGTATCAGCCATATGATTTCCTGCTTTTTATTTTGCTATATTTGGTTGAAATTAAAATTAGAATGATAGTAAAAAAGAAAAAAAAAAATAGTTTCAGTTAACACATAAGAGATTTTCGTTGCGCTTTACGTGTCACATCAGAGCTTTTGAACAAAAATGCCTATGAAAAGTTAAAGTAAAAATTTTTTATATTTCAGTTGATTGAATGTAAGGTAAATTGCGGTTTACGATTTATGACGTTTTAAAAAAAAAACTACTCACTCGATCTCGTTCAAACCAATTTTCGGTGGTAGTTTACATGGTAATGTACATCATATATTTTTTTTAGTTTTGTCATTCTCTTATTTTAGAAGTTACGGGGGGGGGGGGGGACACATATTTTACCACTTTGGAAGTGTCTCTCGCGCAAACTGTTCAGTTTAGAAAAAAATGATATTAGAAACCTCATTACCATTTTTGAAGACCTATTCATAGATACCCCACACGTATGGGTTTGATGAAAAAAAAACATTTTTGAGTTTCAGTTCTATGTATGGGGAACCCCAAAATTTATTGTTTTTTTCTATTTTAGTGTGAAAATCTTAATGCGGTTCACAGAATACATCTACTTATCAAGTTTCAACAGCATAGCTCTTATAGTTTCGGAATAAAATGGCTGTGACATACGGACGGACAGACAGACAGACAGACAGACAGACATGACGAATCTATAAGGGTTCCGTTTTTTGCCATTTGGCAACGGAACCCTAAAAACTACTAGTTTTAAAGAAAACACAAAAATTGATTTCTCAGAAAATAGTAACAAGGTTATTGTTCGACGCCAGGCCAAGGCCCTGGCCATAGGATTTAATTAGCGCAGTGGAAGCATGATGGTGGGCCCTGGGACAAGAGTGGAGCGAACTGTCCGCCATGCGCGGACCTGATTAATACAAATATTCAATCACTCACCTGGTTGAGGAAAACTGGTTCTGGGGCCTACCTGGATTTATGTATGTAAATGAGTGTATATTGTATTGTGTAGTGACGCTGTAAGTATTCCAGGATACAAGGCCGCCCAAGACGCTGTAGATTTTCTCAGCACGCGGTTCATAAATCACTATCACCTCAAACTATTTCAATCAAAGTCCAAAGATAAACCCGTTCTATTTCGTCAAAAGGGGTTGGTTACACACAAAACAATTGGATCACGACAAATTGTCCACAAAACGACCGATTCAAGAAGATTAATTTCAACAAAGGGTCGCAAGGCAAATACGACGACCGTCCATCTTCCAAAGACCAAAACCAAGTGTCAAAATCAAACTGACAAGTGACAGTTGTCACTCCGTTACACGCCATGATGCGTAGGCGCACAGAGTAAACAAGGTCGGTCCGTCTGTTGTCACGGGACAAAACATCTACCCCCCCCCGGACGGGCCTTCCCGTCCGCTAATCACTTGGTAATATTGACAAAGTTGCGACCGCTCTCTTCACGACCGATCCGTCCACCAAAACCTCTGCAAAACGAGGAACCCCGTCGGTGCCAGCCACCAAATTGAGAATGCGCCCCCGGCGCCAATACAAAGGCTTAAGGTTGGCATCCTTAATCAGGACGAGGTCTCCAATTTTGGGCGGATGCGTTTTATCAGTCCACTTGACGCGCTGCTGGAGGATGTGCAAATACTCCAAGCTCCAACGCTTCCTAAAACTCTGAGCGAGCTGCTGCACCAACTGAAACCGCGATAGCTGATTTTGGCTCACATCGATAAAGGGGTACACCGGCAGGGCGACAAGTGGCTGTCCAATCAAAAAATGGCCCGGGGTTAGGGCCTCCAAGTCGTTTGGGTCTGAAGACAGCGGGCACAATGGACGCGAGTTCAGTACAGCTTCAATGCGGCAAAATACCGTAGCTAACTCCTCAAAGGTGAGAACGGTGTCTCCCAACAATCCGCGCCAGAGTCCCTTTGCCGCTTTCACCGCGGCCTCAAAAATACCCCCCCAATGGGGGCAGGCTGGCGGGTCAAACAACCAAGTGACCCCTCGGCGAGCTAATTTGTTACCAATGTCAGCTGGTTCTCAGCAAGGAAGGCGCATACCTCTTTCAAATAGTTACTGGCACCCTTGTGGTTAGTACCGCAATCAGACCTGATCAAAGTAGGTAACCCACGGCGAGACACAAATCTATCCAAGGTCGCCACAAAGGCCTCCGTCGAGAGGGAGGTTACCAACTCCAAGTGCACTGCCTTAGTTGACAGGCAGATAAACACACACAAATAAGCCTTAACAATTTTACTACTGCGAAGAGGAGACGTCTTCACCAAAAAGGGACCAGCAAAGTCCGGTCCGACGCCTGCAAAGGGTCTCGCCTCATTGACACGATCAGCCGGCAAGTCTCCCATCATTGGCTGCATAGTAGAGGCCTTAGTCCGGTAGCACGGCAAACAACGGAAGACGATGCTACGAATAGTACGACGGGCCGACAATATCCAAAACTCTCGCTGCAGAATGGCCAACAGCGCATTGCAACCGGCATGCGAGTTCTTAATGTGACGATCAGTCACCAACAATTTAACCAAATGGCCCTCCTTAGGCAACAAAAGGGGGTGACGGGCCCCATAAGGAAGGCTAGAGTGCCTCAACCGTCCCCCAACACGCAAAAGACCCGTATCGTCCAAAAAGGGGTTCAACTTACTAACGGCTCCCGACAATTTAGCCTTACCAGACTTCAAAGTTTCAATCTCCTTCTCAAAGTGTGCAGCCTGCACGGAGCGGACCCAAAGGAGGAGTGATTCCTGTCGCTCCTGAGGAGAGAGAACCGGTGACAGGCGTTTGTTCCCGGGTTTCCTAGAATTATGACCAAAATGCCTGATCCACGAGGTAACGTTCAACAATTTGTCGAGGGAGCTGTATCGATTCAACAAAAAATCAGGGCCAAAAAGAGAGTCCTTCGTTCCAACAGCGAGCACCTTGAGCCCGGGCAAAGGACCCGACATCAAGACAGGCGTTCGAGGTCAATCATCCTCGGGGTGAGTCAGCCAGTCTGGTCCCCACCATAGGGGGTGAGCAATCAGGCGGGGTGCCATGCACCCACGTGAGGCCACGTCGCCTGGGTTCAGATCTCCAGGCACGTGCCTCCAAATCAAAGGCGTTTCAGAATTTTGAATCTGGGACACTCGGTTCGCAACAAAGACCTCCAAAGAGTGGACGGACGTCTTCAACCAACACAAAACAATTTGACTATCCGTCCAGGCGTAAGAAGCCCGAATGTCCACAGTTCCATCCAAAGTGTGAGCAACGTGGTTCAATAGACGCACAAGAAGCGCCGCCCCTGACAACTCTAACTTAGGGATGGTCAGTGCCGTCCGGAGGGGGGCCACCTTGCTCTTGGCCATGACCAGTGACAACTTCACCTGGCCTGTCGCGCTAACAGTGCGCAGATAAACAACAGCTGCATAACCGTGCGAAGACGCATCACAAAACCGCAGTTAGCAGTGTAGCTCCCAGGGGGGAGAATAGCGCGGGGTAACATGACCTCGTTGACTGCAGGGAGTGCGGATACAAATTGGAGCCAATCTTCCAACAGGGTTTCCGGAAGTGGCTCGTCCCAACCAAGTTCCGCAGTCCAAAGGCGCTGAAGAAAACATTTCGCCCAAAACAATACCGGGCATATCCAACCATTCGGGTCAAAGGTCCTCGCGACAGTAGACTACACCAGTCGTTTAGTCCAAGTGTGAGGTGACTCCAAGTCGACATCGTATGTAAAGATGTCTTGGACTGGTCACGCCGAGAACTGGTATCATAGCAGGGTTGTCAACATTTTCAAATAAAAGCGGGTCCTGCCTATGATCCTCCGGCAAACCTTCCAATAGCGCTGGCGAGTTGGACACCCATTTACGCAACTCATATCCAGCGGAAGCTAAAATTCCAATCAATTCGTCACGCAACAGGACGGCTGCACCAACTGTGGGAGCTCCAGTACTAACGTCGTCAACATACAAGTCCGTTTTCAAGATGGCGGACGCACGAGGGAACTTCAAACGCTCTCGGTCCGCGAGCTCCCAAAGTGAACGAATAGCAACAAAAGGGCTCGATCGGAGGCCGTACGTATTCGTATTGAGCTCGTACACAATCATGGGGTCCTGGGGATTCTCTTGCCACAGGATCAACTGATAACGTCTGTCATCCTTGTGAATAACCGTTTGGCGGAACATCATTTTGATGTCGGCCACAAAAACTACCTGATGACGACGGAAAGACGTAATGACGTCACAAAGATCCCTCAACAATTTGGGGCCTGGATGCAAGCAATCATTCAAGGAGACACCAGACGAAGTCCGCGCAGACCCATCAAACACCGTGCGCAGCTTACCGGTGGATGGCTTGAGGACCGCGTGATGCGGCAGGAAATAATGCTCACCTGAGCGCCAATCCAAATTTGACACCGACATGTGTCCCAAATCTGCGTATTCCCGCATGAAATCCAAATATTTATGCCGCAGCACCGGGTCCCTGCCCATGCGGCGCTCCATTGCCAACAATCTCTTCTCGGCCGTAGGTCTGGATTCGCCGAGAGGTGGTCGCACCGCAACAAAAGGCAACCTAGTCACAAGCCGGCCGGAACGGAATCGACCTGTGTTGTTCTGGTAGAACAACTCGCACTCCTCGTGTTCCGGGTTCAAACGGGCTACCTGAGGGGGCTCTTCAACCTCCCAAAACCTCTGAACGGCGTCAGAGAGGGCGGTGCCGGACGACAACACAAGATCAGGTTCAGGTGTAGGGGGAACCCTCAACACTGGTCCCATCAACGCAAAGCCAAAGATGGTCGAGACAGCTACCAAACCGTCTGGCTGCAGAACTAGGGCATGCAAAAACCGGGTTGTTTATAAAAACCGTTTTTTTCGGGATGTTTGTTTACAAAACCGGTGAAACCGGTTAAATCGGGTTTGTCGGGTTTTTAAAATTTGTTAAATAAATGAAAAATATGTCTGTAAAGAAATGAAAATGCTAATCTAATCAAAGTATATATGTATATTTCAGTTATTACGGACTGAAATAAGCTACAACTACTAACAAGCAATACAAAAAGTTTCTTTTCGTTATACATAACATAGAATAATAATCATAAAGCTTATTATTTAGGAAAATAATATATTCTTTAAAAATTAAGGTATCTAACATTGTGTATGTTTATCTAACATTAGGAACATTTGGTAGGTAGACAAAGGCCTAAAATTACAGAATATTAAATAACAATTTAACTGTCATAAAATACAAACAGGCAAAATCAACAGTACGTCAAATGAGATCAAAATAATTATCGAAATATCACATAAAATGGAAGTCTTATTCCTAATAAAACAAAATAAATCAGACATTCTTATAGATATTATTATTAATTTATTAATTCTAAATTAAAATTACACAGCTAAATCAAATGACAATTTTTTTACTTTGATAAAATTACTATATATATTACTTACTTTGATAGGATACAAGTGCATCGAGGGAGTCATCATTTAGAGTACTACGGATTTATTACACACTAGCTTCTGCCCACGACTTCGTCCGCGTCAAATTTTTGCTCCCGTGACCCTTCCCGTCGCATCGAATTGCCTGCCAGTTTTCGTACATTTTTCATTGCTGCTCTGCTTTTTTAGATTGTAGCGTGATGTTATATAGCTTATAGCCTTTCTCAGTAAATAGGCTGCCCAATACAAAAAGATTTTTTCAATTCGAACCAGTAGTTTCTGAGATAAGCGCGTTCAACCAAACAACTAAACAAACAAACTCCTCAGCTTTATAATATTAGTATAGATAGTATATATGTGACCTGCTGATAAAGAGGCTCTCTCATTCCACACTTGTTGGAGGTATAGATTCCAAAGCTTTATTTACTTTTATTAAGTGCTCTCCTATTTTTCCTCCACCGTCGTAAAGTGCTATCTCCACCCTCATTTTAGTTTCTAAACCAAGTTCTGTAGATGAGCGTCTTCTTTATTTCTTGTCGTTCGAATTGGTCCTTGAAGTTCCATGACACATTTACTACTGTATAGTCTAAGTTTTTCTGAGTTATAGTTGCCGTCGGTTTAGTAGTCGAAAAATTATCATTTATAATGTTAACCGAAAAAACCGAAAACTCCGGTTTTGATATCCAAAAAACCCGGTTTTCAAATCAGTCGGTTATCCGGTTTTTCGGTTATCCAGGTATCCGGTTTGCATGCCCTATGCAGAACCTTTATATCACCCAAAAATATTCTCCCTAGTACATCGGAACCCAACAACAAATGCGCTGTACTAACCAAACCGAGGGTCAGCCAATTTCAGACCTGACGTCAACCGGACAATTTCTGAAGACAGCTTACATTGAGGATGACTACCCAAAATATTCGTCAGAACAATGGCCGAAGCAATAATTTTAGGCTCCAAACAATTCAGAGGAGTGAACCCAAACCAAGCCTGTCCCTTGGTGGTGACAGCTGCTTCGCCCACTCCCTTAATTTTGCGTGAAAAGTCACGCACATCAAGGCCCATCTGTCCCGCTAAAGAAGACGACAAAAGGGAACCCTGGGCTCCCGTGTCCAAAATGGCACGGACCACAACAGAGTCCCCCGTGGGCCTCCAGACCCTGACGGATGCCGTTGGCAACAAAACCGTGTCGATCTGAGGGGGTACCTTAGCGGGGCAGGCGCCAATGTCCTACCAATGCTTGGGCGGCGACCGATCACCGCACCCAGGCTTAAGTCTTTCGCGACGAGGATGGAGGTCAAATTCCTCGTCCGCGCGGTGTCCCGAGCCACGCGCCATCGCTGGAAGGGCATATCCCACCGGATGCCTGAATGGCGGGGGGCGTGACTCCAACCGGGGACGTTCCGCCAATGGAGGGGTGGGAAGGCGGTGCCGGTCTGGCCAGCGCTGCCTAGCAGCAGCTGCGTAATCGCCTTTACGGGGGGAGACCAAATGGCGGTCGCGCGGCTCCCGATCAATTTGCGCGGGGGGTGGAGTGCGGCGCTCAAAATTGCGGGCCTCTCCCCAGTTCTGAACCGGCGAGCCAGAAGCCCGGTGACCAACTCCATGGTAACCCCCCGTGCGCGAACCTCCATCAGAGGCTGGTCTGCCAGCGTGCTTCGCGTTAGCGCACAAAATGTTCAAATGGGACCCCCTACAAATTCTACAAGGGCGGGGGTTGGGGCAGTCCCGATGGAAGTGAGCCCCCAAACATTAGAAGCACAGAGGCGTGCATTGGCAATTCAGCGGCGAGCACTCACGTGCAATTTCAAAAAGGCCGTGCAAGTTGCCATGCCATGCCCCGTGTCCCTACAAAATTCACAAGCAGGACGACTCTGGGTGCCAGCAAAACGGGTGGCGGGGCGACTATCAACAGGCCCGCGAGCCCTAGTCCGACCCTGGTCTCGTGGCCGGGAAGACGGTTGGCGAGACTCGGTGGCAACGCTAGAGTTATCCACAAACCGACACCTCATCCTCCAAAAATTTGACGAGGTCACCAAATGGGGGGAGATATGTGACACTATCCCCACCATACTTTTGCTCGAAACAAGCCCTCAAATCGGCAGGAAGCCGTTGCAGCACAACATGCACCAAAAGGTAAGACCAATGGTCCACCGGCAACTCCAATCCTCCAATCCTCCTTTTATTTATTACTGTATTTGTCCGTGACATCACAACACACTGGGCCCTATCAGAATACCAGCGCTGCGACACTTATTTTTAAATGTCGCAGCATCATGCTGAGATAGGGGCCCTTTGGCCTCGCACAGGACTTTCTGTTTCTTTTTTTCTCTTTCTGTTAAATTTTGTTTTTATATTGTATCTTTTGTTTAGAACTGATTCATTGTTTTTTAAGTATTGTTTTTGTATTGTTTCTGTGCGTGTCCCAATAAATACTTTTCTTTCTTTCTTTCTTTCTTTCAATCGCTTTAAAGCGTTGGTCGCTGCCACCAATGGGTTCAACAGGTCAGTACGCAATGCTGACAATCTAGTAATGACCGGTAACCCCAAAATCTGTTTAATATGAACGTCAGCCAAACAACGTTTGTTTTGGTACCGCCGGGTGAGTAGTTCCAAAGCGGTAGGGTAGGCTGAGTCAGTCACCGACAAATGCTGTACCAAGGCTCGGGCCTCACCTTCGAGGACAGACAACAAATAGGCCAACTTTTGGGCGGGTCTGAGGTCTGAACGTGCATCAACCAAACTTTCAAAAAGGTTTTGGAAACCCAACCAATGGTCCAAGCGACCGTCAAAGTGTGGCAGTTTCAAAGTAGGCAGTCTACTCAATAGTCCGGGACCTGAAACAACCGAGGTCTCCGGCTTGACCTGGACAGGTGTCCGGCTGTCCAATATTTCCCGAGCACGTTGACCAATGACATCCCCCAGGTCTGGTCGTAGTCAGCAAGGACCTTATCGCGTGCTGCCTGGTCCAGCACTTCCAGATCCACTTCACAAATGAACTCGTTGAAGCGGGTGAGTAGAGTATCAACGTTGCCTAGTCTCACGTTCAACTGCTCGAACCGAGCAAGCGTGACCCCTTCAAGATCCGGGCGCTCAGCGATCGCTGCAGCTGAAGTGAACCACCGTAGCTGTGTGGTCAATCCACTGATTGCCTCTCTCACCACTTTGTATGCCATTGCACAAACAAAACAATTCAAATAAACAAAGCAAAAAAAAAAAAATAACAAAGGAAATCCAAAGCAAACAATTAAACTGCTAAACTGTTAGTCAACAACTCAAGAAATAACAAAGGAAATACAAAGCAAACAATTGGTTCCAATCCAATGAACAACAATAAACCTTTATTCCAATTTAAAACAATGTTAATGTTCAAAAATGTTAATTTCAAATGTCAATTTTCACAAACAACCATGTCAATGGTACAAAAACTCCCATATTTTAATGTCTTCCAGACAACAGAAACTGAAACAACAGGTCAGATAGTACCTACAACAAGGGGCTGTAACATAACCTAATCCAATCACCTCCAATCGCCTACCTGGATTTATGTATGTAAATGAGTGTATATTGTATTGTGTAGTGACGCTGTAAGTATTCCAGGATACAAGGCCGCCCAAGACGCTGTAGATTTTCTCAGCACGCGGTTCATAAATCACTAGCACCTCAAACTATTTCGATCAAAGTCCAAAGATAAACCCGTTCTATTTCGTCAAAAGGGGTTGGTTACACACAAAACAATTGGATCACGACAAATTGTCCACAAAACGACCGATTCAAGAAGATTAATTTCAATAAAGGGTCGCAAGGCAAATACGACGACCGTCCATCTTCCAAAGACCAAAACCAAGTGTCAAAATCAAACTGACAAGTGACAGTTGTCACTCCGTTACACGCCATGATGCGTAGGCGCACAGAGTAAACAAGGTCGGTCCGTCTGTTGTCACGGGACGAAACAGTTATGATAACAGTAGAATCAAAAAATAGATTTTAATTTGTAGTACAACACACTAGCCAATAGCTTTGGGGCAAGCAAAACACTTTGAACATTCACTGTTATAACCACAACCTTTTCGTTTGCACTAGCTACGGCATTCTTTTCGGCTTCACGGGCTTAAATTTTCTTTGCAATATGGCTATCATATTCTTCTTTGGAATTGTTACCCAGTTTTATAACTACAGCACGCGTCACACTGGTCTTTGCGAGGATGATAAATACTGATATTTGCTTTAGTCATTACCTTTGAAAATGTCTTTCTAGAGGCAGCTCTGTAGTGGTGTACACCACTCCTTAAAAACCTGATGCATGTGGAGTTCAGATCGAAAAGTGAATTCAACATAAAAAAATCCGAGCTAAAACGACAGTAATGGCTCGGCACTTTTGGTAAAATATCCAGCCGTCTTAACAGTTCTTATCAACTCAACGATCTTTCCTGGCCTAGCAATATTTGAACTTGATGCAGTGTTTTCTGCAGTCTGTTCCTCAATATTTTCTTCGAAAGTATCAACCTCTCTAGTCCAGTGGCGAAAACTGTCTTCTCCAATGCAAAATGCATTAAAACAAAATAATTTACACACTCTCACTCTAGTACATTTTGCGTCCAGTTTATTGATGAAGATAAGTCATAAGTCATTTATTCATTTGTTTAACATAGATACAATAAAGATGATATTTAAATAAAAAATAAAAAGTGCGCTATGTCATGCCATTGGGCGTACAAATGTTTTTGATGATGTATCAAGCCATCCAAATCTTAATGATAAAATAAGTACAATAAGCCTGAACAATAAAACAATAATAAAGAATTACATTACAATACAAAATAATTAATAATAAATAGCAATTGAAATTATAGTCAATACATTGCATGTCAACACACAGAATAAGTCCAAACACTTACAATACTAATCTATACTAATATTATAAAGCTGAAGAGTTTGTTTGTTTGTTTGATTGGACGCGCTAATCTCAGGAACTACTGGTCCAAATTGAAAAATTCTTTCTGTGTTGGGTAGCCTATTTATCGAGAAAGGCTATAGGCTATATCCGTGGCTGGCTATATAACATCACGCTATGACTAAGAGGAGCGGAGCAGTAATGAAAAATGTTGCAAAAACGGGGAAACTCGTACGGGTAGGCGATTCGATGCGATGGGAAGGGTCGGCGGAACAAGAAATTTAACGCGGACGAAGTCGCGGGCAGAAGCTAGTGTCAATATAAAATACCTACGTCAATATGAAATACTAATGTCAATATACACAAAACATATCAAGGAAAACAGTACATTTATTTTATTGATATGTCAAAATTCTATTATAAAATATGCTTTGTTTACCAGTAAGTATTTTAGCCGTTTCTTAATCTGTTTGAGTGACCGTGGTAAATGGTTAAATATGACTGGCGCCATGCAAAATACACTTGTGGGACCTTCTTACGCATAAGCTATTGATATCCCGTCGACTTCGGTTATTAATGTCAGTCATTTTTTAAACAATTTCGGGTTGGTTTGGACAAATACAGCAACTTCAAAAATATATAAGGAGGGAAGAGTCAATATTCTGTATTTAATAAACAGTGGTTTACACGTATCTTCTATGACCTGCACGCGTAGCATGACCACCGTAGAAAGGGGTTTTGTCGACGGAAGAATAGGCAAAGTAACGTTTCGGGTACACAGTACGACGGCAGCAAAGTAGAAAAAGTCAAGTGCACTTTTTATAAAATTTACTCTTCGACATGATTCGACTCAGAATTATATTTAACCGACTTCAAAAAAAGGAGGAGGTTCTCAATTCGACTGTATTTTTTTTAAATGTTTCTTACCTCATAACTTTCGACTGGGTGAACAGATTTTGCCACACAAACTAAATGGTCACCCATCCAAAGGCTGACCTTGAGAAGTGTAGCTTAACCTAGCGAACCTGCGACACAAGGCAAAACAAAAACTACATGGTCACCCATCCAAAGGCTGACCTTGCGAAATGCAGCTTAACCTTGTGAACCTGCGACAAAACGCCACACATAAAGTAAATGGTACAAAAAAAATATTTATTTCATCTTAAACATTGTGTCATGCATAAATTGAGACAGCTCCAGTAAGTTACAAAAGTACTTGTGTCGGAACCGTCGCACTCTTCCCATAAGTGGTATCTTAACAATGGTGTGGGCTTATAAGAGGGTTATATGAAAAGTGCAACAGTAAAAAAAAATACAAATAAAAACAAAATAAAATCAAAATAAAACATCTTTTAGCAGCCATCGGTGTATGTGTGTGTGGTGGGTGTATGTGTATGTGTGTGTGTGTGTTTTTTTTCACTTAGCTTATCCTTGTCAGAATGTTTTCTGTTTCCTCATAAGTAAGGGATCTTAACCATTCTGTTATTGTTATTTTACCGTCATACAACAACAGGGGATACATCTCCAATTTCCGATTCAGCTTATTATAAATGAATGTGGATTGTGTAGTGTACTGACGTCTAGCAAAGGCAGTTCGAACTCCTGAGGAGTGGGCCACTATATTTCTGCGCCTTCTGCTCTGAGATGCTGTTTCAAAAGGAAAGGAAGACACTTATGCAGGGTTAAGGACACGTAAAGAATATTAAGTTTTCTTATAGAGAGCAAGTTGCTAACTCTATAGAGGCCTGTAGTAGGAAACCTGAATGGTTTAAAATATATAACCTTTTTATGGGATCGCTGAGCTCGTTCCAGATCGAGGAATTTAGTTTTGGTAGCACCCCCCCAAATCGGAATGCAGTAAGTTATAATAGATTGCGCTAGAGCTATGTAGACTTTGGATATAAGTTGCGCGGACATAACATGTCGTAGATTTTTAAACACCCAGATGAGTTTCCTGATCCTTTTCATTAGAATCTCAATGTGTGGGTGCCAGGACAGTCTTTGATCAACACTTACACCCAAATATTTTGTGGGGTTGACTCTTTGAATAGTTTGACAGCCAAAATTGCGATCACGAGCGTCATTATTTTGGCAAACATGAATCGTAATGCCACATTCACATCCAGGCTGCGATCTTTGGTTTGGGGAAAAACAAATAAAATTAGTTTTAGTGGTATTAAGGGTTAAGAGGTTTGCCCTAAGCCAGCCAGCCATCTCAGTCAGACCTTCCTCAGCGACAGATTTTACTTGCTTCTATGACTTTTCTGAGAAAACCACCGCAGTGTCATCTGCGTATGAGAAGATTTGCCCCCCATTGATCTGCATGTTACATAGACTGTTGATATAAATTAAGAAGAGCGGCGGACCCAAAACGCTCCCTTGTGGGACTCCGTAGTAGGCGCCCTCTTCAAAACTGCATAAGTTATTGAGTTTAACCATTTGCCGTCTATCTTTAAGATATCTTTCAAAAAGAGAGAGAGCCGTACCTCTTGTACCTATGTTTTCTAGCCTGTGCAGAAGGATCGAAACGAAAACGGTGTCAAAAGCTTTCTTGATATCTAAGAACACTGTCAAGCATTTATGACCCCCATCCACTTTATCAACAATTTCCGATGTCAATGCCGTAATAGCGTCTTGGGTGGAGCGTCCTCTCCTAAATCCATATTGTGCATTTGATAAAATACTATATTTCTGTAAGTAGTTAATTAATCTCTTATTTATAAGTTTTTCTAAAATTTTTGAAATTGATGTCAGTACGGATATGGGTCGATAATTGTTAACATCGTTTACGTCCCCATCCTTGTGCACAGGAGTGACCACGGAACGCTTTAAATCTTTCGGGAATATTCCCGTTGTAAAACATAGATTAGCTAGCTGGCTTACAAAATCCCTTGACATTTTTAGATATTTTGTCGGAATACCGTCCCAAGTCCCAATCTGTTGCACTTTCAGAGTCAAGACTCATTAAAATACCGTCAACTTCCAAAGGATCCGTTTCCAACAACACGAATGAGGAAGCCCAAGAGTTACTACAGGAGCTGGGCAATACTGGCATCCCGGTCTGTACAACGATGTTTTCCGCTAAAGATTTGCTTGATAAAGAAAGAATTTACTCTATTTAGTCTGTTTAGGGGGTGTCCAGTAATATTGAGAAGATGGGTGTTCGAGGTTTTAGGTGCTTTATATTGGGTGATTTCATTTATTGTTGACCAAAGATGCCTGGGAGTTTTTGTTGAAGCTTCTATTTGTTTTCTATAATATTGTCTCCTTATCTTTTTTATCAAGTTGGAACAAAAGTTACGGAAGCGTTTGTAAGTTATTACAATATTAAAATAATGTTGAAGGGATCTAATCTCGTTTGGTACTGCATTTTGTTTCTAAGCCTTATACACCGCAGGGCTACAGCAGTGATCCAGGGCTTCAAAGTTCTTCTACCACAAGAGACGGATTTGATTTTTGAGTTGCGTTGAAGGGATGACCTGATTGCCTCTACTAGTTTTGTGGCAAAGCTATCAGGCAGCGTGTATGTGGCAAAAATTGATAGATCTATACTAATGAGGCATTTATAAGCGTTTTCATAGTTTAAGACGGTTTTGGTTTTTAAACAAGTTTTTTGGGTTTTATGTGAGCTAGTTATATGTAAGACAACCATTGCATGATCTGTGATCGTTGTATCAAGGACTGCGACAAAGGCAGAGGTTTTAGTTTTATCCAGCTTCAGAAAGGTATGGTCAAGACAATTCTGTTCTCTAGTTGGTAGGCAATGACCTGGAAGGAGGCCATGACTAGATAGCATATTTAGGTAATTTAGCCTATTTGATCTGTGTAGTGATATTTCTGTGGGCTTTTCTAATAAATTAATATTAATGTCACCCATGACAATAATATTCTTGTGCGTGCTACAAGATTCAAGACGGCTATTTAATGAGTTGATGAAGTTGTCAGCACAGGCAACAGACGGGGAACGGTATATACCTATAATAATAAAATTAGACACGGTGATTTTAAGAGCAGAAGCATGTACTACAGTTAGTTCTGAGACCAGGGGCAAATGTTTGTTATTTACGTAGGCTACAACGCCATCGTTTTGATTTAACTGGTTTAAAGTAGAAAAAGACGTGTAGTTAGGTAGTATTGGTATTTGTTTCTTACCATTCAGTCTACACTCAGTAAGAATAAGAACATCCACGTCGAACTTTATCAGAGCCAGATTCATCTGCAAGTCGTCAAAATGGTCACCCATCCAAAGGCTCACCTTGCGAAGTGCAGCTTAACCTAGCGAACCTGCGACAAAACAACACACATAAATTAATTGGTCACCCATCCAAGGGTTAACCTTGAGAAGTGTAGCTGAACCTAGCGAACCTGCGACACAAGGCAAAACAAAAAAAATATTTTGTAAAGGTAATATTTATAAAGCATGCTTTACGAAAGGAAATAAATATGTTATAATCAAAAATAACGTATTAATTATATATTAATATGTTAATTATCACATCAAAAAAAATCGCATCAATATTGAAACGTTGTTGCCTAAGTCCACTAATTTTCAGCATGGGCCACTGTGCGTGGCCTCGCTCACCACGCCAAAATTTAGGTTTACCCTCGCTTATAGATATTTCACATCAAAAGTGCAGTTGACTTTTTCTACTTTTCTGCTGTCGTACTGGTACTGTGTACCCGAAACGTTACTTTGTCTATTCGTCCGTCGACAAAACCCCTTTCTACGGTGGTCATGCTACGCATGCTGTAATGTAAACATTGTCCTGATACATTTTTTCTGTGATTTAAAGATTATTTCCTATTAGTTGAATTCCCCCAAAATATAACACCGTATCTCAATAGTGAGCCTACTAAGCCATGATATGCAGTGACTAAAGCGTCCACACTCATCACTGTGGTAAGTTTATATAGGGCATAGGCAGACTTGCTAATTCGTTTGGCTAGCTCCTCCGTGTGTGTTTTCCAAGATATCGTGGCCACTTTGTTTTTTGCTTGAAGACCTTTGTTGAGATGTACATCGTTGTCTTATACACCTTCTCACTGCTGATGCTTTTATAAACGTCATCTTCTCTGGTCAAATCTTGAGCTTCCAAAAATGTTTATAAATTTGTTCACGTTCTTCGTCGGATAAAAGAGCACAAGGAACATAATTTTTAGATTTTGGAGCTACACACGTGTGTAAGCAACGTCCTTTCAAAATTCTTTCAGGCTTCTCAACGCACGCTGTCCATTTGTCAGCTAACTTATTATACCTAAAGTACGATTTACAGGCAACGCGGGCTTCTTTGTTCTGTTTAACGGTGCATGGAAGTGGTCTTTATACAGATATAGAGGTATTACCATCAATCTTGACGGGCAATGATACCCTAGTAACATTGACATCACTATCACTATCTTCTCCATCCAGAGAAGGCAAGATCCTCCGTGTTTTTAACCGACTTCAAAAAAAGGAGGAGGTTTCTCAATTCGACCGTATATATATATATATATATATTTTATGTGTGTTCACCGATAACTTCGTCGTTTATGAACCGATTTTGACTATTCTTTTTTTGTTGGAAAGGAGATATCCCAAGGGTGGTCCCATGATAAGAAAACCAGGATCTGATGATGGTATCCTAGAGAAGTCGAAGGGAACCTTCGAAAATCGTAGTGGCGACTAGTGCGTTTTTTATTTCTTTCATTAATTATCTTAAAGCACTACTATTTAATGAAGTTCTGAAGTTGCTCTGATGATGAAGCCGAAAGACAGTCGAGGGAACTCTTCAACGACTTAAAGTAATTACCCGGTGTTTGGACTTAATTAATTTCTATTGATGAGAACTTTGCACCCATATGGGATATAAGTGCCATTACAGGTCTGATGATGGAAACCATAGACAGTTGAGGGAATTCCTCAATGATTTACAGCAGTTCCCTATTGTTGGGCTTACTGTATACAGTTCAAAGTGCCAATTTTATCACTACTATTTAATTAAGGTCCGGAGTTGATCTCATGATGGAGCCGAAAGACAATCGAGGGAACTCCTCAATGATTTACAGCAATTACCTGGTGCTTGAACTTAATTCATTTCTATTGATTAGAAAGTTCCCATAAGGCTTATAAGTACCATTAGAGGTCTGATGATGGAGACCGTGGAGACAGTCAAGGGAATTCCTCAACGATTTACAGCAGTAGTAAAGTATTAAATTTCACCTGGCGATTAGTGGTATAGGAATTAGTGCGGGGTAGATACCATAACTAAAACGTAAAAAATAAAAACTTTTTTTCCAAAAAAAAAACCGACTTCCTCAAAAACACTAGAAAGTGAAAAATAACTTTAATTTCGGAAGACGGTGGCAAAAAAAACAAATACAGATCCTAAGACACCGACTTCCGAAATTAAAGTTATTTTTCACTTTCTAGTGTTTTTGAGGCAGTCGGTTTTTTTTTTGTAAAAAAGTTTTTTTCAAATAAATTCCTGTTTCTCTTCCTGTTTGTGCAAGAGCACAGACAGCGACCTGATACTTTCATCGATGTCCAAATGTTCTTCAACCTGGCTCCGCAATGGATAAAAACTCCGCCTCCACCGCGAAATCAATTCTCGCGTTTTCGCTCGTAAATGTCACATTCGTTGTTTTCGCTCGTGTTCTAAGTCGCTTATAAAATGGTGAGATTTTCTGAAATCATCTATTCTCAGTACAAATCGATCGTAAATTACGAATCTCGGGACAAAAATGTTGCCATTATGCGTCACACCAAGTAATCCATTATACATAACGATGCTTTTTTTATAACGAAGTCGTTATTTTACTTTCGACCATTTTTAAAAATGATTTTCAAGTCAAAAAATGTTTTGAGCAGCATTTGGTACGTATTTTATAAACATTTATCAATATCATCATTCTTAATTTAGCAACCGCATTTTTATTTTCAATATTAACATTAAAATAAATTCTCCTTAGTATTTGCTGCAACGGAATGCATCACTGCTGCCATTTTGTCAATGTCAGCCGATATTCGTCACGTCAAATTAAAGCCATCATTTTTGATTGTTTGTTTACATCGGTCAAATTTACCCAAATTAATAATTAAATAAAACAGAATGACTGCCAATGATATTTTAAGTAAACAGATTATAGGTAGTAAACGGTTTATTGTGGTCAATAACATCAAAGCTTCTCAAGATGAAGAAGAAGAGGAGGAGGTATAATTGTCGTAATGCATACGCGTTGTGCTCCAACCGGACTGTCCTGCTGTTCCATTGACGCAGCTGTATACCTATGATCATGAAATTACTTTACAAAGGCCCAAACGAACGTTGGAAAATTCTTGCGAAAACAAATTTCGTCCTGCGGATCGCATTAGGAGCCTCATCAAACACGAGTGCCACAAGATCATTTTTCGACATTCATAAAGAATTTGGCCGACAGGTGAAATGAACCGGCGATTTCTAAGCTCGAGGATAGCCCGCTATCATGACTCCAACTATTCGTATTAACTAGTGATTATTTTAGTGTATTGTTTACGTAAAGTATTGTTATTAGTAATATAAGTTTTGCATTATACTAGCTGTGTTTTTAATTTATAATACTTAGTTTATTTATTTATAAATACCAAATTTAAAAAGAGCAGTGGTGACGGCCGCGACTTACGAGTAGTAGGTCGTGAGTTAAACCCAAGTAGGCGTTTTACTTAGTGTAAATTATTTTATCACCACTGCTCTCAAAACGGTGAAGGAAAAAGCATCGTGAGGAAACCGGCATGTCTTAGAACCAAAAATTCAAAGACATGTGACATTTACCAACCCGAACTAGGCCCGCGTGGTAGATTATGGCCCACTCCCTCTCACCGAGAGGAGGCCTGTGTCCCAGCAGTGGGAACATTATAGGTTGCTGATGATGAAATTTAAAAGCTAACTTTCATTAAATAATAACATGTACAAAATTAATATATATTACTTCTTATAATACATGCTTGATTGCGTTAATCGATTTTAATTTAATTACAAATATTCAAATAAATTCTCCTTTGTATTTGTTACAACAGAATGCATGGCCGCCTATAGAAAGATGCTGATTTGTAAATGTCACGAGTTTTAATACGTCAAATTAAAGTCATATTTTATAGTTGTTTCATTGTTTACATTGGTTACCTATACATGTAATGGAATAATGGAATTTATACAGAATGTCTGCCAATTAATGTTGACTACGAAATAATATTAAAACTTAACACGATGGAGAAGACGTAGCGTGATTGTCGTAAAAACCGGACCGAATCACTGGCTCTCAGTACCTATAGCTTTTGCGTCCAACCGTTCCAACGACACAGTTGTATCTATATACATATGTGTTCCAGCTACATTACTCTACGATGTCTGAAAATATTGTTAATCTTTGTGTAACCAAATATCCTGCCTGAAGGACAAGCGGTAGGAGTCTTGTCAAACACGAATTTCAATTTGTTTGTGGTGAAACTGCTGGACGACCATGTGTCCACATTCACGTAGACTTTGGGCAAGACGTGTAAAGATTCAGCGATTCTTTAGCGGGCTACTGAACAGCATACCATACATGTTGCCGACTAATCATGTAAACTAGTGTTTCTTATAATGTACCTATTGTTTATGCACAGTATTGTTCCTATTTATAAGTTTCATATTGATAAAAATCAAATAAAGTTGAAATCATTAGTGTTTGAAATGCTTTTAATATTCTCCACAATATTGATGACCCTGTTGTAAAACAATAATAATAGGTGACAAAAGACCATTTACAAAAATACCCCACAGAATAGTTTACATAAATTCAGAATAAACCACAAAAACAGAATTATTATCACACCACACTTGGGTTTAATCATGCTTCACTGTAACATGCCGCAACGCAAGCCAAGAACAATTCTGGGCTAAGGACGACGGCCTTTTGCAGCGCAGGAATCTCAATGATGAAGTACTTAAACTGTGTAGACTCGAACTCCTCGACTCCTTCCGAGACAGCTTCAGCAACGTCCTTCCATTAGTACTGATTTGGCTTTGGCTCCTTCTCTATCTATGTGTGAGCCAAATCGCAAAATATGCAGAAGGATGGTGAGCACTGCAGTTCTAAAATCCTCGCTTAGAGTGGTGCCGCGTATGTAATGATTGCCACGCGATAGACCTTTCTACGACGCCTGAAGTTTTCTTCGTATGTGTTTTCCTTGTCGTGGCGATCGCAGCGTCTTCTGTGATGTTTATGAACACGTAACACATTTTGTTAATAATATTTATAATTTTCTTTCGCAATTGACACAATCATGACTGACTGACTGTTTGACGTTCGAACGCCCCTCGAAATGAAATCATGGCCGTTTCGACTGGTCTCCACCACTCTATGCATATCGCATGTAAACGAGGGCATGTCGCATGACTTTCCTGCGAGATATGCTCGAATCGACGTGGCGAGAATAGCTCGACTCGATTTTAACGAGGGAAAAATACGAATCGAGCAACAATAACGAATCCGAATTGTGCGAGAATTGCTGGATCGTCATCACTGATATTGCTCAAATTTTCAAAGATAGGTATTGGTGATAGCACTTGCTTCGGTTCAGATGCAAATCCCAGGTCTTCAATGGCATGGAGTATGCTGATGCTATGATCAGATGAAGCATTCGTAACATACTCTTCAGACGCAATACCCTGGTCTTCAGCGGCATGGAGCAGCATGCTGATACTTTGATCAAATAATGCTTCCGTAACGTTATCTTAATTATTCAATCCCGAAGATATTGAGCCCAAATCATCTGGCGTAATAAGGGAACCGCTAGAACAGCTCTCCAGATTCAGGATCAATTGTATTTTGCTGATTAAATAATAACTCAATCTCACTTGGACAGAGCGATTTACTCATTTTTTATGTTGTTACACTCATAAATCGAATAAAATTTACATGCGACACATAAGATATTTTAATCTAATAACTGCCAAAAGGCCCCGAGTATGACATAGAACTAAAAACTCGTATGTGTACATTGACACATAAGATATTTTAAACACCAACATTTAATTAGGAAGCACATTGTAGATTTTGAAATTGGTAAACAAATGACGATTAAGTCATCGTATAAATATGAGAGTTTTTGCAGTAGATAGAGCTTCAAAATATGAAAAGAGCCGGCAAAAAAAAGTGATTTTGCCAAAAATGACACATTAAGAGGTCTTAAAGTCGCAACGACGATTATAAATAGATCAGGAATCGAGTCTCGCACTTTATACGAGCTTTAGAGGGAAAAGGTTTATTCACTGAGGCTGCGCCCAGCGCGCCGGTTGAGTGCGTCCCAGAGGGTCATTCGGCTAGTCCGGGGATACCGCACGGTCTTCTGCGAGGTGGCGAGCCTCCTTGTAGGAGTGCCGCCATGGGATCTGGCGGCGAAGGTCTTCGCGCATATGTGAGATTGGCGCGAGGAGGCGAAACGCTGGGGAGAAACTCCGCTGCCGCGACAAATCGCGGCACGGCAGACAGAGCTCCGGTGTGATCTCATGGTGGCATGGTGGGTACGATTGTCGCAACCCAGCGCTGGGCACGCCACAATTGTGGCGGTAAGTCCCCTCTTTGAGGAATGGATAGAGAGGCACCACGGCGTCCTCACCTTCCGCCTTACGCAGGTCCTGGCTGTTTCGGGAGGTTCGTGTTCCGGATAGGGCGGGAAGAAGCACGTGGGTGTTACCACTGTGTGGTACGCCTGGATGACACGGTGGAGCATACGGTGGAGGTGTGCCCTGCCGGGGCGGAGCACCGTCGGTCCTCGTGGAGGCGATCGACGGCGGCGACCTCTCACGTCCGGCCCTTATGGCCATGGTGTGGAGCGAGAGGGCATGGGAAGCCGTCACCTCCTTCTACGAAGCAGTAATGCTCGCGAAGGAGGAGGCGGGGTGCGTGAGGGAGAGGCAGTCTCTGCGCCCTCACGCCCCTAGCTGCCGCAGGAGGAGACGCTCCGGGCGTCGGGAGTCGATAGCCGACTCCCGGCCGCCGTAGGCACGGGCCCACAGGCGGTGAGCAATGGGTAGCTCGCCTCCCGGTAAGGACCAGGCCCATGTCGACGGCGCGTAGTGTTGTATGCGCGCCTCAGAGAGATGTCAGCAACAACTGAAGGGGTCCGCTAAGACTGATGCCTGCCAGGGTCGCGAGATTTGTTCGAAAGAGATACCGTGGCCCTGGCATATGGGAAACTGAAGGAGCACGGGTGAGTTTTAGTCAGTAAAGTCTGACACCCCCTTCCGCTCCACCCTGAGCCGTCATTTCACCCACAAAAGAAAAAGCACACTGGTTCAGTTAACGGTTCCATCACGGTGCTTAGAGAGGAACGGAGACTTCGAAAAGCAATAAAAATATCAACAGACTTCTACATCGTTCCGTTTTTAGGGTTCCGTACCTAAGGGTGCTAACAGGAACGTGTTACTAAGCCTCCACTGTCCGTTCATTCGTCTGTCTGTCAGCGGGGTGTATCTCATGAACCGTAATAGTTAGAGAGTTGAAATTTTGGCAGAATGTATTTCTATTCCCGGTTTAACAACAAATAATTAAAATTGAAATAAGGTAAAACAAAAAAAGGGGGCCTCAAACTTGTTTTTTTCGGCGTTTTTTGATTCTTGCGAGTTGAACTCGCACACAGAGGGTTTCTAACCCCCATTAAGAAAAATATCAAATTTCGTCTGTCATTTGATAATTTCCCACCCACAAAAAAAAAGGATCTGTTATACAAACTGAAAATAAACCGGGGGAGGTTGATCAGTATAATTAGACAAAACAATTACGCGACTGAAGCATCGTAAGATGGACGTCTATATACCGTCTAAGCTAAATACCATTATAAAACATGAACTTTTAGTACACTGAATTGTACGACGTTGTTGCTTGTTGGGTATGGTTAGGTGACTGTAAATGAGAAATCGCGTGTGTTTTCAGTCTACTATTATATTATTTTAGTGATTCCAAAAGTGCGCCTAACCGTTTCAAAGATCCAGCCAACACATAGACGCTTTCTTAGCAAGATCTTGAATATCTTCGCAACCTTAAAATATACAGACAAATATATATTAAATCACCATTTACCTCATCTAACGTATGTACTTCTAAGGACTTGTTCCAAAATGGCTTCAACGTGTATAGTTATCAAATATATATATTCTAGTAGAACATGACTAGCTATGAACAATTTTCAATGGCACGGATCCTCTAGGATGAATAGTTTCTGAGTTATAGCCGGTTGTATTTTCAACAAATAAGCGTTCATATCTCAAAAACTATTTCATTATGCGATATGATTCATATGTCGTCTTGCTTGTTCAGGCCCAATGTATAATATATATGAAGATCAAGTAGCTCAAAGACATGTATGCATTTTAAAAATGGGAAAGATTGTTTTTGCAAAAATAGAAATAGCTGTGCTTGTATACTGATGGAACATATACCGTCTTGTAGACCTGGCAAAGGTGTACAAAAAAGTCATGGGCACTTTTTCGTGCGAAGTGAGACAACAAAGATATACGCTATAAAGTGCATTTTTTCATGAATGAGGACTTTGACCTCAAGAAACGTAGTGAATATGAATTTTTACAGACAACATTCAATAGACATTATGAATCAGCTCAACTAGAGCTTTCATTTGATACCAATCTTGTCAAGCAAGCTACGAGTTTTTGCGCTGAGCACCGAGGTCCCATAGGCGCAACAGCATGCAACATGGTTCTGGTTCCTTTTTTAGAAAGGGGTGGATTTTTTGCTTTTTTTTCGTTGGAAAAAAGAAAAAAGAAAACCGCCCCTTAGAAAAGGAACCTGAATAGCCTTTAATACTGTTGTGCCTATGGGACCTCGGTGCTTAGCGCAAAAACTCGTAGCATATTGAGTTTGGTCTCAAACGAAAGGTCTTTTCCAGATGATTAATAAAGTCTCTTGAGTGAACTCTGGGAAAATTCATCTTCACTATATATCGCAAGGTCAAAGTCGTGATTAATGAGAAAATGCATATTATCGTGTATATCTTCGTTATTTTACTTCGTGCAAAAAAATGCTCATTAACTTTTTTTTACATCTATGCATGAGCTCTACAACAGTATATATATCATCTTTATACAAGGATAGATATAGGAGATACAGCTATTCATAATTTTGCAGAATTGATATCTCCCCTCATAAAAATGCCTAGATACATTTACGTGACTTAAGATTCAAATATATTATACACCGTATGAAGCATTTCTTTTAGTGAAATGGTTCTTGAGATATAGAAGGTTGATTGTTGGAAATGCAATACGCTATAACTTCGAAAGTATTCATCCTACAGGATTGACGCCATTGACACTTTTGCATCACTAGCTGTAGGCTATTTAATAGGCTAGGTTTCAGAACTATACACTTGAAGCCAGTCATCCATAGAAAATGGAACAATTCCTTTATTTAAATATACCGAATATTGAACAAAACTTCTGGGCAGAATGATGCCACCCCAGCCAGAACTAGTTGTGACAAAAAAACCATTAGTACCTACCTGTAAAAAATTACGCTACAATAACAGAAGCTGATCTACTAATTATCTGTTACACTCCAATGAAGATATTCGACCTTTTCTGGCTGGGGTAACGCACACCGAGCCACACAATGCCATGCGTCTGGATAAAGAGAAAATTATTCAGAAAGTAAATCAATCATATCAGGTTCTATCAGGTCAGGTGTGTGAGCAGTGGTGCCTTATTGGTAACGACCACGACTTACGAGTTACTACTCGTAAGGTTTGCGGTTACCACTAGGCCGTGGTCGTGTAGGTCGTGAGTTCGAACCCAAGCAGGTGCTTCACTTTGTGTAAATTATTTCATCACCACTGCTCTCAAAATGGTGAAGGAAAACATCGTGAGGAAACCGGCTTGTCTAAGAACCAAAAAATTTTAAGACATGTGACATTTACCAACCCGCACTGGGCCCGCGTGGTGGATTATGGCCCGCGCCCTCTCACCGAGAGGAGGCCTGTGTCCCAGCAGTGGGAACAATATAGGCTGTTGATGTGAGGTTCTATCTCTCAATTTATTTGTAGCTATATACATTCAAGCAAGCTTAGTAAGACGTACAATTTTCGAGGTGTACCTAATTTTGACAAACCTAAGTTAACTTCCCTATTCCTGAGAGCTAATAAAAGTGGCGATCCCTTTCAAAAGTGCTTTCAAAGCATTTCATTTTTCTGTAACAACTTTCAATAGGATTGACATAATATTATAGTCTTTTCGATTGCTTACGTCAATTGAATACAGTTTTGAATTTGCCAATAAAGTTCACTTTGTCTAGGCCTTCAAGTGTAGGTATAAATACAGGGTTGTATGGGATTGGGGGAAAGGGTTGGACGGTCAAATAAAATAAGATAACGTAAAATTAAAAATTTATTGTTCATATGTAGGTAGTAACCTAATTTACTATGAAACGTCAGTTTTTACCTATTTTTGCTAAAAAACCAGTAACGGCAGTAGGTATTACTTGAGCGGTAGTCACTTTTTCACTTGTATTTAATATAACTAATAAAAACAATTTCACTGCAAGATGACGCCTTGCCACATTCATAATAATTACTGTAATTATTATTAACATTATTGAGTATTATTTACATGTGTACAGTCTTTTAATTTATCTTAAAGAGATCACTTCTTAACATTGAAGCCTTCACCCGTGGGGTCTAGAATCCATGGATAGTTGTTGGGGCATTCCATGCAAGTGAAAAGACGGAGAGTCTCCCCTGGTAACTCGCGAGTTGTAAGGGGGCATGCGTTTGGTAAAGAGCAGAAAGGTTGACCTTTCACGTCACATTTGTCTTGTTTCCACTCTTGGAAATCTCTGAGTGACGTCAACTCTGTGGGGTTCTGCATCCACTGGATTACTTGAATGAGAGAAGTGAAGTAAACATCGTTCTTTTCCAACATTTCTTCTATGAATTTAATGAGCTCATCTCTAAACTCTTTCTTGGACTTGAGCCATGAAGCGTGGAAGTGGAAACCTAGCGGGGCACGGTTGGTACTGTAGTGGCGGTTGAAGTTGTGACGCAGAAGACGCGCAAACTGGTCTCCGGTTTGAATGTTAGAGCAAGAGTCGACGACATGACAACCAGGAAGAGATTCATCGAAAGTTGGGTCGTCTCTTCTGTCCAGTTCGTTCATTACCATTTCCCAAACCGGGTGGCTTCTTGATGGGCAGTTGTGAGCGTTACCGTTACACTTGTGCGGCATACGGAAGTATAGTGTGTATGGCCAGATGGGAACACGATTAAGGGGAGCGGTAATCGACGCATCGTAAACGAAGTATTGGTCGGCCATCATTTCGAATTGCCTATTTCCACCAACACGCAGATAAGGTGCGCGGATGCCAATTATTGACGAGTCAGTTATGTTAGCAAATCGTTCTACGATCAAACGCCCTCCAGCCATTTCAGCTAGCCAGTCGTCGTAGGTTCCACTGCTCCAGTAATTTGGATCATCCTTGTGAGTAATAGAAAATACGGATATTTCGTGACCTTTACGATGTAATTCCTGAACGGCGGCGTAGTTAGTATATTTGTGGGATACGAAGAATGTACCACGAATCTGGCAGCCATTAGGATTTTGACGTTGTCCATTAAATATTTGTTCATACAAGTCAATGTTGTCAACGTTTACGGCACCATTGAAAGTAATCGTTATCATTTGTGGGACTTGGTTAACCTCAATTCCTCCTGGAATACGTGTTCCGTCTGCCGAGCAGAAACAATCGGGAAGTGCACACTGGTTGGGGTCGCAGTCAGGGGCTCTGTTGGGATCCACGTCGACCGCTGTGAAGAAAAGTAAAGTTACATATTTGTCTCGAAAATAAATTATTCCTTTGCATTTTTTTAAATTCCTTGTACTTACTGCAAGCGTTTTCGTCGGACTCGTCCTTGCAGTCAGGTTTTCCGTTACAGAACAGTTCCTTTTCAATACAGTCACCACTTCCGCAGGCTAATTTTCCTTCAGGACAGATGGGCTCATCCGTTTTCAGGATGGGCAAAATTTTCCTGGGTTCTGAAATACAGAATATAATGAATCCAACGAATTCATATTTTTTTATGTTGTTTGGAGGTTTTTGGTGTATCGCTTATACACATACGCAGGTGCCACTTACATAATAACTTCGTTTGTGTTTTCATTGTAACAGTGTTTAAGGGTCAATAAGAAAATAGAAATCAAGCATGAAACAATGATCAAGTTAACAGAAGACAAAAAAGTAGGGAATAGGATAGCTGATAAATAAGTAGGTTGGTATTTATTGTCAATTATATTTAAATGGTTATACAGATTTATTTATTAGATGATTAAACTGTAAAAAGATAATAAATATTGGTATCGTATTATGAGTCCAAGATGTTATGGTGTATTAAGAAGATTTTTTATTTCGATGAAAGAAATCATCGGTTTGGAGTGATGAACTTCCCTTCCAACCAACGTTTATTTAATTAAAATATTCGATTAGACTAGCATTAAAATATATTCTAATTGACGCCGAATTTATTATAGTGCTTAAATTCCATGAATACTGTATTTAGTACAGAACTGGAATAATAAAATATCCCTTACAAAATATATTTACATGCTATTCTAGCTTTTGAAATGAAATTATGTATTTCAAATGGCAAGTAACTTTTGGAAATACCTTATTAATAATATATAGCAAATTACTTAGGTTAAAGCAGATTTGGTGTATAATACATACGTAGCTAAGTTAATGTTGTGAACACTATCCAACGGTTAGTAATTATTAGGTTCCCTCCACGAAAAATAATATTTTGTATACTGTCGTTAGTCAGTGTCATGGTAATGAAGCTTAAGCCATAAGTTAGCAAGTTTTGAAGGAATGCGCAGTAGAAATGTAGAGTGTCTATTTTAACAATTCTTATTTGTTTTTCAGCTAAAAACCAAACTTTTATTGACAAAGTCCAGATTTATAGAATTACTTTGTGCACTGTGATTTTTTTTTTAACAATTTTCAGCAGATTTTGATTTCAGTGGTTTAGTTTTATTTTATGTGAAGTAAGTACCTTCATTCCTTTAAAATATTTTGATATTATGTTTTTTTATATTGTCTATACAAATAGTGGGAAAACTTTGTATTTTATTTTCGTTTTGTGATAATTAGGTACTTATTAGTGCGTGGGTAAAAGGTAATTGTGTGTGTTTGTGCAATGTGTTACATGTCCATAATTACATTGAAGTGTGTACAAATGTTAATAGTGTGTGTTTGGTGTACTTTATTTTTGTTGTAGAAACAATGTTAATGCGTAACAATCGGGTCGGTCCACGGCGGCCGCTCCCTCTGTCCGGGGCCTCATGCAATACACCTTAACTACAGTGCGACGCGGCCCCTTCACCCAAGCCTAGTTGCTCGCTACGCGCCAATAGCTTCATTTCGGCACTTACTCTCAAGTTTGTCACAGTTGGCCACTTTACCCTTCCAGTCGCAGGTTTGTTTATCAAGATCGAAAGCCAGTCCAGACGGGCAAGTGATTTGTTTAAGACCTGACCTAGTGCACCTGCGTTGACAAGAAATGTGACATTTAATTAAATGCATAATAGCAGGAAGTGGGCATTCGGAAGGCTAACAGGTACTCCG
Source organism: Aporophyla lueneburgensis (assembly GCA_932294355.1). NCBI lineage: Eukaryota > Metazoa > Arthropoda > Insecta > Lepidoptera > Noctuidae > Aporophyla > Aporophyla lueneburgensis. The sequence goes on from OW028747.1 coordinate 17,025,719, forward strand.
GCTTGCGACACTGGGCCGGGTCCATAACGGAAGCTTAGCCCTCCGCACGTCCACTTCCGCCATGCGGCGGAACTTACTTTCTAGTTTATCGCAATTCTTAACATTTGTTTTCCAATCACAAGTTTGACGGTCGATATCGAAGCCGAGACCGCCGGGGCAACGCACTGAGGCGAGCCGAGTTACGCCGTTCTCACCGCCCTGGTCGCACCTGTACACAGCGATACTCTTAGAAAACTCTGTTCAGATACACTTATGGTTAACCATAATACACCGACATTAATGACATAAATACACAGTCGTACCGCTAAATTAAATCAACAAGAATTTATTTAAGAAGATGTGTTAAGCATCGTCCACATTAGTGATATTTCAACTGATCGCACTCCGTGATACCTACCACGGTACTAGGCTAGCGTTACTATTTTCTGTATGCGTATATTTTATCACAGTTCATTGTAACGTCACAAATGTGGACGCAACTTTACATGTAAACTACACAGTTATGCTAGATATGCAAGGCATAATTAAGGACTTACTTGTTTTCGGGTAGGTACTATTTACTTTCATGAGGCTTAGTCCGTGGCCTAACCAAAGCGATCAGTCACTCGAATACGCTATCGTCGCGTTCATATTTATGACACTCACTGCGCAATCATGCGTTGGGGATCACCAAACAAAATGAACGCGACGACGGTCGCATGTTTGCGCGACGACGGCTTTGGTTGGGACGCGGCCTTAGTCGTGTCCTAATGGTTAGTTTATCATAAAATAATGCAATTTTATGTAACAAATATACAAACTCGTAGAGATGACATGACAAGAAGCTTTAAAAAGACAGATAATAATTTGTATTTACTGCTGAAACGTGACTCATCAGTATTAAAAAAAATTAGTTACAGTACGATGTACAAGTTCAATATTAATTCAAATATTCACGGCACGACGGTGACCGTTCTGTGCACAGGCTGGAATATCAGTCATTGCCTCACTGCATACTAAACAGCGTCCACAAATAAATGAAACGGTCCTTGGTCACATTCATAGCTTTTATAAATTATGTACCTACCTTGGTAAATATTTGGAAGTAAAGTAGTCAACTATCAGTACCATGCTTCAAGGGCCTCTGTGCTGCATTGTGCTAATATTCTGGTGTTGATACCGATGTCGTTTATAATATTAGTAGTAAGTGTATATAATACCCATAAAGCCAACCTTGCTAGCTTTCATTACGACTGACTGATTCAGGGAACTGGTTCGGTTACTAACCAGTTTTCTCTAGACTCTGATAGAAACATGACAAAGTTATGACGACAGAATAACATTGCAAGTCAGTAATATTTCGAAACTACTATATCACAACATTCACAAGGTGGCGTGGGTATATTAAGTCGTTACAACAAATAAAGTATGCTAAGCCGTTGTTGTGTAAAACCTACCTGACTACATCGCGGCAGTCTCCTTCGGTGGAAAGACGGAAATATTCGTCAGCCGGGCGACCATCGCACAACTGTTCTGGGGTGGCGTCATCTCCTCCATCATCCTCCTGCCGCTTAACCCGCGTCTCGCCATTCACTGAAGCAAAAAGATACATCAGCCACTTTTGATTGATGCGGGGTTAACTACTAGGACTTATATAACTAAGTTCCTATCTAATATTTTGAGCCAGAAACAGAGTACCAACACTGCAGTATTAACAGGCTCATTAGGTAACACCACTTAACGTAAGCCGCTATTACAACACAGCGGGTAAAGGAATGTAGTACCTGCAGTTTCATTGCAGTGCCGTACATGTATTGTAGGTATATAGGTACATGCCGTGCTCATTAATTGCAGTAACCAGGCATATATAGTTTTTATATTCACTTTGAATGCGCCATGTTGTTCACTTGTATGCAATACGAATAACGAAAGCTTTTTATATGATTAGTTAATAATGCCTTTCAAAGCTGTGAAATTTGATTGTGAGCTTTGTTATATTACGTTTTTTTACTTATTTGCTAAGGTTTTTTGCGGGAGTGCTGAGTTTAGAATATTCTGAGTCAATTGCAGCTCTATTCCAAGTCGGCATTGAAAGTTGAAACGTTGAAAAGAAATCGAGGTCAAGCGAAGTAAACGAGCCACGTCGGTAGCCGGCGTTCTTTCTTTGTTGCTTTAAAGCGAACTTTAACTTATGTTAACGTAGTTATTCGACAATTTAATTTATTTTATAAAATATTATATTCATATTCTAACTGTAAGGGGCAATCTTTGTTATTTTTGTTGTTTGTGGCACTGATTTAAGAATGTTAAGTATAAACTAGTAATCACCCCTAACACTTCAAAACAAATGCAGTGACAAATAATTATTTAGGAAGGAAATTTAAATTATTTAAAAAACTTAATTTAAAAAAATACCGTATTCCAATACATTGATTAAATAAAAATAATATTTATATATTATCATAAGAAAGGTAAACAGCGGCTTTTTACCGGCAAAAACAAAAATCATATAAGATAAAGTTACTTAATTGTGAAATAAAAATTAAATAGAAACATTTATTATTTATTAATGTATCCAGCATATATTCAGTAAATGATACATAGATATTTAATGTAAAACTAAAAATATTTATCCCCTAGAATTATAGCACCCTATTTTAGTAATAAAAAAAGAATAGTTACCGAGACAGCTGAGCAATAACACACCAAGACACAGACACGCGTGTCGAGCCATGATGCTCGGCGAGGACTGGTCGCTGCGACGTTCGCCGTCAAGAAAGTGCAAGAGGTCTCCGTTGCCCCTCTTCACCTATTTATATTTATATAACCTGGCAGCGCACACTCGACACCCAACAAGCTCAGACACATCAGCCGTCCTATAGGTACTACACCTCCGGGCGTTATAAACTATTGTACTATGATCACAGCTTTTAATAAGCCTTCGATGCCCACTGGAAACAACGTAAATGATAATGATGCTATTGCTAATGATTTCAGTAAATCACCTTCAAAACTTTCTTTTGCATTTCGACGAATGCATTTTAAATGGCACACGTTGGATTATCTTTAACTTTAATAACAAATACTTAGGATTTTGCCAGTTCATTCGAAAAACAATTTGATTTAACACGGGTGCAGGTACTTACGGAAGATACAGAGACTGAAAACTCTGTACCAAATCTAACTTAATAATTAATGTCTCTATTTATTATATTTACTCATAATTTCCGGAAAAATGGACTCAAAGATAGTGAAAATCCAGCGTATAGTTTAGAAGCACTAAGCAGTCACACAGACAGATATTTAAAATATTCTGTTTTATTAGTATACATATTATTATAAAATTTGTGTCAGCAGTTTAATGTTATCTTGTATAAAATCTCAAGACAGGAAGTTTTAGCCACGGCGGCGGACGCAATAAGCCAAGCGGAAGATGATGTTGATTGAATTATACACACACCTTCCTTTACCTAATGCTAGAGGATAAACGAGAACCCGCGTACCTACATTTAAATTATGATATCTACATAAAGTGACTGTAGATATTCTTTGAAAACATAAAATAGTGAAAGTTCTACGCCCATGTCATTTACAAGTAGATACGAAAAGGAAATTTTTCCATCAGTTGTATTAGAAAAGCGCTGTTGTTATTTATCTATCTTGTTTTATAACAGATACGTACACATCCTGAAATTGGTAATTATATTGCCGTTTCCGCTTACACGGAAATACAATTTCATACCATGTGCCATAGTTTCTGAAGGCACCGTGGTGGGTTAAAATGTTGTCCATCATTGATGACACTGGCTGAGCAACACTTCTCTGAGCATCAATTTAATAGGGAAAGCTAGATTAATTTTAAAACCTTTTCGGAACACATTAAGATGAAAGATAACTGGACAACCGGTCACCGTGAGGATGTGAATGTGGATAATCATCCATTTAGTCAAAATATAAAACAGCATAAGAATATATTTGTAGGTACCTATCATTGACAAAATATTTGGTACTTTTAGCTTAGTAACTGATATTACATAGGTGCCAATATAATGTGTAAATTGTAGTCTTACTAATTATAAATGATAATAATAACAGATCGCAGTAGCGGGTGGGTATAACGGGGCCCCTGACAACATCACTAACTTGTTTTACGAGTCAAGATTCTGGGTACACACATAGGCAAACATGTGGATATGTCCACTTATAACACATATCTTAGAATTACTGGGCTTAAAAATATTCCACATCGCTACAAATATCCATTTAAAATTTTGAGCTCTAAATAAATAAGGTAGGTAGATTTTGTTGGTGTTGCACATTCTAGCTGCAATTAAAGATGTTCAATAAAAATTATCTTTCAAGGACAGCTATTCAATACCGAAATAGCTAATATTATGTGACATATTCTTAAAATAATGTAACATTATTTTAGTATTATTATTTATTATCCTTTTTTTTGTGGGTGGGATATCATCAAATGACGTCTCCCGCTCTGGGCGGAGCGGGGTGCATAAAAAGGCATAAAGGCATCTGGGTGCGTGTTCCTTCAGTTGCCTATGTGCCAGGGCCACGGTCACTCTTTCGAACAAATCTCACGACCCTGACAGGCATCGGTCCTAGCGGACCCCTTCAATTATTGCATTTCTTTTAGGCGCGTGGAACACTACGTGCCGTCGACACGGGTTTGGTCCTTACCGGGCGGCGAGCTACCCACTGTATTTATAACACGTGTGCAAGATTTTGAGAATATCCCAACTTTGTTAGAGTCAGCTTCTATTCCAACCATGAAGCACCCATATTTACTGTGATCTGAGGCGTAATACACTATCAGTAGAAATCGCTTTCATTTGAACAAATCCACAACATTCATGGCGTTGTATACGTTGTTAAGTAGATATGTTTTTTTCGAACTTTGAAAGAATTAATTAGCAATAACCTTCAAAATGATTCAAATTTTGACTAATGGTGTGTTACGCAACTACGTTGCTGATCGGTGAACAAAAATACTTGGCAATACTTTTTAATGCATAGCATGGCATTCGCTGTAAGATAAATGTTTCAGCGATCGTGAGTATTGCAGTGTAGGTACGCTATGATTGGCAATGCATATTACTAATGCCAATTTATGGAGTACTTAATCAGTGATCAATGGGAGAGTGGCCTCACATTTGTAGCTTCCAGGGGAGATTATTTTAACAATTAACAAGCATCGACCGCTTTAAAAGCAATCACCAAAACCAAACTATTTGACTACAAACCTCCTTTGTATTATGGATTAATTAGGACAATTACAGGGAACTCTATTAAAAAGTCACTTAATAAGTAACATACGATAACTTCACGCGTGTATCCCCAAACGTTTGATTTCCATATGTTATAGGGACGAACCTATTGCCACCAACCGAGCGCTAGTCCAGACTCTGAACTGCAACTGGGAAATTATGAATAAAAAAACCGGTCAGCAGTCGCGCCAGCCACCACTAGACACACAAGACAGTCCACTAAATAAATAAAATACAAAGACTTTCGTCAAAGTACAGTCGCTCAGTCGCGGGACAGGCGTTGATGAGGGATGCACGGAATCGCAACCTATAGCAGAAAAAAAAACCGGCCAAGTGCGAGTCGGACTCGCGCACCGAGGGTTCCGTACAAACCTGTAGGTATCCTCGGTTTATGCATAAGGTTTATGTTTATGAAATTATTTTAATTTTTATATTTGAGTTGATTGAATTAAAGGTAAATTGCGGTTTACGGTTTATGACGTATTAAAAAAAAAACTACTTACTGGATCTCGTTCAAACCAATTTTCGGTGGAAGTTTATATAGTTATGTACATCATATATTTTTTTTAGATTTATCATTCTCTTATTTTAGAAGTTACGGGGGGGGGGGGGACACATTTTACCACTTTGGAAGTGTCTCTCGCGCAAACTGTTCAGTTTAGAAGAAAATGATATTAGAAACCATTTTTGAAGACCTATTCATAGATATCCCACACGTATGGGTTTGATGAAAAAAAAATTTTTGAGTTTCAGTTCTAAGTATGGGGAACCCCAAAATTTATTGTTTTTCTTCTATTTTAGTGTAAAAATCTTAATGCGGTTCACAGAATACATCTACTTACCAAGTTTTAATAGCATAGCTCTTATAGTTTTGGAGAAAAGTGGCTGTGACATACAGACGGACAGACAGACAGACAGACAGACAGACAGACAGACAGACAGACAGACAGACGGACAGACATGACGAATCTATAAGGGTTCCATTTTTTGCCATTTGGCAACGGAACCCTAAAAAGGGAGGCCAGTAGTGGGTGAACTCGGGCTGTAATGAAGGTGATGATAGTCGCCTAAGTATTAGAAGCCGCACGGGTCAATCGAAGGTTGAGCTATTGCCGAGGTCAGTCCGTAGATGGGTGACAATCTATGATATATCGACCTTCTGTGCCTCGAAAAGCACTTTAAGCCGTTGATTGCGGCTATCACTTGTAGATCCTTGACAGACGTTGCTGGTTGTCAGAAGCTCGAAACACTTAGACAACCAGTCCTACGAAAGGGTATTAACTAGGGCCCAGTAACTGGGTAATGGAGGTCAGATGGGCAGTCACACCAATTACGGTAGTGATATACTGAAAGAAATACAGGTATTTGGTTGGACAGGAAACCGACCCATGTCTATGTTTAGTTAAAGTCCATTCTACGATTACACTGCGTGACAAAAATTTTTTTTTTTCAATAACATTGATTTAAATAGCTGATTTCTGTCAATTTGGGCCTGCTGAACACGAATTAATGAATGAATTTCTTGTAACACGTAACATTTCAAAGTTATGATAAATTTTACTTCCACAAATGAAATAAGAGAGTGTAAAAGTTTCAAATCAAATATAAACATGTTTAGTCATCTGTATTTTGAATTTAAATACAAAAATAGTAGTACTATTGTACACCTTGTTAGTTGGAACTCTTCCTTGAGATTTAATAATATATTTCCCACAAACATAACAAAATTTATCTGGATGGTTTATGAATTTACGACACAAACTTTTCTCCATGGCTATTAAAAAAAATTGAAGAATTTTTGTAAACAAAATTACATTAGAAACATCAAACACTTAAAATGTTATAAGAAACACCAAAAGTTGTGATTTACAATTAATAAAATTGTATTAACTTCTTTGTATCGTTGTTAAGGTACGCCTCTTTGCTTCGGTGGCACCACGACTACAACACTACCAATAAAATCTAAGTAAAACTACCAAGTTCCTTCCTACTAGTCGCTCAAACCTATAATCGTAATATTATTGAGGGTACATGAAAATAATCAAGATACCATAACTAAGAAATGTGACGTGTTAGATATCTACATCATGAGGCAATTTTGTTGATAACACTATGTGACACAATTTCTCTAACATATATAATATTACGTTAATTGCATTACTTATTCGATTATCAAGTATATAGTACTACTATTTTGTATTTAAATTCAAAATACAGGTGACTAAACATTTTCATATTTGATTTGAAACTTTTACACCGTCTTATTTCATTTGTGGAAGTAAAATTTATCATAACTTTGAAATGGTACGTGTTACAAGAAATTAATTCATATATTCGTGTTCAGCAGGCCCAAATTGACAGAAATCAGCTATTTAAATCAATGTTATTGAAAAAAAATTTTTTTTGTCACACAGTGTTATGTATCTACATAATGTTAAAATGTATTTAAGTGTCACAATTTTTTTTGACAAATAAATACATTAGAAGAATAAGAATAGATACATCTACTAAATATTTTACAACTGAGCGCAGTAGGTGTAAAATTTGTATGTTAATGGGTTAGACTAGCTAGACCTTCAGAAATGAATCGTTTTCATTTCATAAAAAATATAATCGTATAGTATTAGGTTCCTTTTTTGCATACTTGTTGAGTGAGACTCACTTTCGATTAACGTTGGAACCTGTTTTATATAAATTTATGTCAATGTCAAATAAAGGTGGAATGAAGATCCCGATATAAAGGTAAAATAAAATCAGCTTGAGTTCGGCTTAATGTTATTAGGACATCATATGTAATCTGAGTTCAAGTTAAGTGATTTTTTGTAAACTAAATACGAATGAATTGTTTTTAATTATTAATATACATTTTATATGTGTAGTCCTTTGAATGTAAAATATACACAACTGTGTATCTTTCAAAATGTCTACATATGTAAAAGTTTATCTGAAAATGTCAATATATTCAGAGGTCACATCTATTTTAATATATACCTACATATTAAGAATACAAATCTGTCAAAAGTCAAGGGCATTGAATTACCTGTCATCCTAATGGAATTTTTGTCTAACATTTACGTGTATATAACATCACGCTAGGACCCTTAGGAGTCGACCAAAAAAAAACGTCACGAATACGAAGCCGTCGCACGGGCAGGCGATGCGATGCGACGGTGAAGGTCAGGGGAGTAAGAAATCTAACGCGGCCGAAGTCGCGGGCAGTAGCTACTTATAATATCATCATCATCATCATTTCAGCCGCAAGACGTCCACTGCTGGACTTAGGCCTCCCCCAATTTGGGGGGCTTTGCCATAATTGCCACGCTTGGCAGGCGGGTTGGCGATCGCAGTATGGTGGTAAAATACATAGAGAACGCTGCTGCCCATTCTCTAGTAAGTCCATTAGTCGCCTTTTACGACACCCACGGGAAGAAATGGGGTGGGGTTATTCTTTACGTCCGGCACCACACGGCACTTATAATATATACCTACTTAATAAGAATATAAATCTGCCAAAAGTCAAGGGCATCGAATTACCAGTCATCCTCATGGAATTTTAAGTCTATCATTTAAGTGTATTCCCGACTGATGTCGGGATACCTATGTACATACTGTCATACATGACAGTTCAAAAAATAGTATAAGTTGTAGGTAATAAGTTGCAAGGCACGTTTTATATTTGATGTATTTAATGTAGGTAAATAAATATGTCCGATACCTAAGAATACGTTCTATTTGTGGTCATGTTGAAGGTAGACGGGTGTACTTTTGTACCTACTTTTGTTGATATTAGTTTTTTATATAACTTAGTAATAAAGCCTCAACAAATACATAAGTTTATCGAATTTGAGAGGCATCAGATTTTCTTATCTTTTGTCTATAAGAAATCGCAATAGGTATACATAATGTGTAGAATTTGAATGTGTTTGCATCGTCCTAATAACTAGTTACTGTTAAACAAATGTTTGTTTGTTCGTCATTTAATGCCTATGATATTGCTTAAAACTAATCGGATTTAGTGATTGGTTTCCCTGTGGGTAATTTGAAAGAACATCTACTGCCTTGAAATTGTAATACATTGGGCTGGGATGATTATTACTGAATTTGAGAAGTAGGTTCACTGTATTAGCATAGGTTCTTAATTATGGGTAGGAACTCTAAAAATCATGAAGAAAATGTTTAGATACCTATAGTAATGTGTGGTGCTCATGAGTATTTTTTTAAACAACACTGCCTCGCACGGCCGCAGTATTCTTGAAGTTCGTTCGATCAGACTTACCACGATATCAATTTCATTAGTGACGAGGTTAGGTACTTGTACTGCGACCCGAATACACGGAACTCTTAACAACGTAATTATTGTAATAAGTATTGCATGATTCATGTTTTTAGAATGCGTTTCATGTGCACGAAACGACAAACCATGTCGTTTCGTTTACAAGGATATCGGAACAATCTGGAACTTAAAAGCTTACGTCACACAAATTACGCACCGTCGCGTCGTCGTAAACAAACGAATTTTAAAATATGCATGCGTCGGTAATAAATTAATTATGTGGGTTAGGTCCCTTAAATTACTACCCGGGACACTAAGTAAGTAGGTGCCATGTATGTAGGTATGTGAGACTTAATTGGTTTCTTGTAGATGCTTGAAAATGTTTACAGCGTTTGATAATCCTTTACGAATGTTGCTGTTTGCATTTTCAGATTGGCATAGTGAGACCCGTTATACAGGCTCGATTAATTTATGAAACTATTTTAAGATGACTGGAACTAAATGCTAGTTGATGTATGGATGGCCTTGCGGCAACATCCGGGTACCAAAGTTATGTAATGTTCGAGGAACGAGGCTCACGAGATACACAACAACGCGGCGTGGCGCGGGCGCGGCGGCTGCGGCCGTGGCGGGGACAGCCGGCGCGCGGCGCGCGGCTACGTGCGCCCGCGCCCGCGCCGCCCGTACCGTGCTACGTCGTACCTCTGCGCGACTCTCCTCGCAACGGGTCAACGTGATGCGCCAGTGAATGGCTCGTCTAACTTAGACTTAATTAAATTTGACAGAACAATAATGTAAATAATTTGTGAAAAGTCACCCCACCCGGGGTTCCCATCAGATAGATGGGAAGCTCCTATCTAATACTCAACTAAAGACTCGTGTACAGACATGTACAGACCTAGCTACATGCTCTATCAGATTGGAAACACGGAAGCAGACAGCAAGGCTTTGTATCTTATTAAGTAATGTTTTAATTCTTCGAATTCGTCTCTAGGTTATTGTATTATTTATTTATTAGTGAAGATGTTTTCCTTCTATTCATAGAAACGAATCAAAATGTTATAATGTTGTTACAAGTGGGCCTAGCGTAGTCGAAGTTTAAACAGAATAAAATACCACCATGAACTAGTTTTGTTACCACTAACGTGCGGCCTACCATACATATCATAGGTATATGGTCGTCAAAAGAGATAAGTAATCAGGGCCATCGGTTATAGTTGAGCTTTAGTAACAAACTGATGGAGGTTTTCAAATGAAATAAACAGTTCATTTACAAATCATATTTCATTCAAAAATATCCATCAATTTATTACTAAACTTCAAGTACGTATATCCGCAATTTTTTGGTTGGTTTTATTAATTTGCTTGACTGCCATCGAAAATAAATTCAAAATTTGATGTAAATACCTAGTCAGTCATTTGCACTTTCGTGAGATATGTTGTTCGTTGCATAAGACACTGAAGATCTAACATTTAAACTGCCAATTGCTTATCGAGATGCGGTTGTTACGTGTATATTTGACCTGGATGTTAAAGCTAGACCTACTTTCAGCATTAGGTGTGACCTAAGTGTCATGCATGTATTATACCTGTAGCTATGGATTTTCATTTATTTCATTACTTAATAAATAAAGAGGAAAAATGTGTGAGTGTGTATGTAGCGGGAAATATTCGGAACTATTGATACGATTCTGATTTTTTTTTCACTAATGGGAAGCTACAATAGATATTGCTGATTGTCTTTCTAATTTCTTGATTTTTCAGGCGTTTGTTGTCGCGGGAAGAAGTTAGTATTTTATATTTCGATTTAATATTGTTTAAAGCTGAAGACAATCCAAGCAAAAATATCTTATATCTTTAAACGAGCAATTCTTGTATATATATATATATATAATCTGAATCGCGAAAACGGTTTCAACGATTTTCATGAAATTTAGTATACAAGGGGTTTCGGGGGCGATAAATCGATCTAGCTAGGATTCATTTTTATTAAATGTCGTTTTATTCGTGTTTTCAATGACCAACTTTATCGATAGTCAACTTGAACATAAACTTATTATTTTAAACGCAATTTACCAAAAAATATCGAGCAAAGCTCGGTCAACCAGATATTGATATTATTACAAATGCAACAATACAACAAATATCTATAAAGATACCTACCTAATTATTTATTTTACTAACTTATTGATTTAGTTGCTATGTGTGATTTCAAATTAAGCACTCAGTTGGAATATAATTTTAATTTTTGCATAATACATGTATATCATCTGATTTCCGTGAAGAATATATTTTTAATTCTTGAATAATATTGCGAAATAATACATTTTATTGATATTCAATAAGGATATTAGTATTCAAAGTATATAGTCTATATATAACATTCAGAACATAATACCGTAACCAAAACTCATAATTAATGATCTCATTTAAAATGGTAGGTACTTAATGATATTTAGCGCGAATTATTTCTAAGTACTTTGACTAACTATTAAAATTTAATGAGTAATGTTGATGATACAATTACTCAGCTCGTTTAGTAATAAAGAACATGAACTTTCCTAGATGCACAGAGGAGAGCATGCAGAGGCTCACGGCTCAGAGTCACAGCCACTGCGTCGCAAGTAGGCGCGCGCGAGTCAAGGATTCTACAAGATATTTCCTTTCACTTGCGACAATGCATACATATTATACGTATTGGTATGTATGGCTATAGCGTGCTTGTGCCGACATCACAACATAGCTAGCCGGGGTATTTATAGACTATTAAATAAATATGCGCGTCGTATTATAATTGTGAAGGCTACAGGTTACACCCTTCTACTGGGCTATGTACATACCTACGTAGACGTTCCGACAACTGTTTTGTTAGGTATTCTCCCAAAAGCTCCAACTAGAATGCTTTCTACATCAGCTGTGTAGCCAGCTACTACGCAATATAATAAACTTTAGGTGACACCCTCTGAAAACTGACTTGCAATTAGCTGAACATATTTAACATATTCGATAAATCTATACTTATAATAAGACTGTAGAGAGGTCAATTCTGTACATTGAAAATATATTCAAAATTAAATTTTGGAGGATGAATGGTGATCGATACTGATGCCAAAAATGCAATCAGTAAATTTTTTGTCTGTCTGTCTGTCTGTCCGTCTGTCTGTATGTGCACGCATGGGTCAAAAACTACTGAAGGGATTTTAACCATACTTGGTACGATTGTAGTCCATACTCCTGGGCAGGTTATAGGCTATATAACATAACGCTAAGACACATAGGAGCCGAGCAGTGATGATAAATTTGAAGCAAGTCGGATGAAAATGCCCTTTCGAGCTAAAAAAAAATACCTGGATTAACACATAGGCTACTTTTTATACCGGTAGTACAAACGCGGGATATTTTCCGACCTCCACGCGGGCGAAGCCGCTGGCAAAAGCTAGTCAATAATATTACTATATATGTGGGTAGGTAATACTTATCACACGATAATTTATTCGGTTCTGCTTTAGTTCTTTCGCAGAATAACTCACAAAAACATAAAAATCGAGTTCATACGGATTGATTTACAAATTTTTCCTTGTTGTTGTAAGCTCACCAAGAACGAGCAGGAAAAAGACATGACTTCATGTGTAACGTCAGCGATCACTGAATTAACCACGAATGTAAGATGCCATGCATTTCTTCAGGAATTAAGTACGCAGCTATGTGGAAAGTTAATTATCTATAAACTATCTGTAGTCTACAAATCTTAGATCTTCTGAAACGTTCTAAAAACTTCGTAGCCTCTGAAGTAATTAATATTCCAAGAAGTGGTGACTAGGTACCTACATAAAAATCAATTGGTGTTTTGCGGCCAAGGCCTTTGCAAAATGAATCAGGATCATTTTTATAAAATAAGTACTGTTGGCGAGTTTGTACTTTTATTATTTTCTGGCTAGATTCCTCTGTGATTGTATAAGTATATACTTATAATGATATAATGAGTTTTAGTTAAAACAGGTATTCAAATTCGAAAAACCTGTCACTGAGCTGCACTGTTCAAATCAGAATATTGCTGCTACTTGTGGTATTGGGTCAAATACATATTTATGTGGATTTTCTTAAACATCTAACATTTCAGAACTCAATGTTCCGAACTAAAACCACTGTGGAGGTACGTGCCGCACAAAATCATTCGTTTAAAATTACTGGAGGACTATCTGTATTATTTTGTATGTATGGATGCCTTTTTTCAGAAGCTGATAAATTAGAGTCTGATACAAGTAGTTTAACGTTTAAACCACTAACAGCGTAGCTTGTGTGAATTTTAAACGTTCAGCGATTTATGTGCCAATTTGACATTTAAACTGGGTAGACGTTTTTTGTATTAGGTATTTAAATGTCATTTGATAATAAGCGTTAACAACAAACGCTATGAGTGCGAGTGCGCTGCGACGATGCTGAGGAACACTTTCACTGCTTTCACTGTCACAGGCTGCATCGCGGCTCTCCGTGCCTCCATGCCTAACACCACCCGCGAGCGCCCCGTGCCCCAACTCTCTATTTATTTAGATGCTGCTAACAATACAATTGTTTTCATTGTCCTTATTCTCTACTTTGATAAACGTTGCGTGTTGCAAAACAAAATGGAAAGTTGGTAATGGAGTTGAAGATTGTACCTACATGGTTGGAGGTGATGATGTGCAACGCAAGTCTCCGCCCACAGATGTCAGGGAGATTAACGTGTTGGTGGCGCCCGCCGCCGCCTATTGTTCCACTCGCGCCTGTCACGCACGCATACCACGCGCATGTGTCAAACTCATACTAACTGATGACATTTTGACGCGCAGATGTGGTAAGACTATCACAATGTGCCTAGGTCGACACGTCCTAGGATCTTAGCGAGACACTGCACAGTTTTTTGCAAAGAGATGAGCATGGTAGGCTGGAACAGTTCATTAAAAACTCACAATAGCGACTTAAAACGAATACGATCTCTAGTACTAACTCCAAAGAACGTGAAGTAGCTGATTGACAGAGGATGATGAACTTGGGGGCTTAAAAAGTATGAGTAGATACTCTAGGCATCTACTCGATTTTATTTCATGTTTGCTGCGAGATGGTGGCCGTTGGCGATGCACCTAACGGGTGTAAATCAATTGGTCAATACCCTTTCAAGTCGTAAATGTTTGAAATGTTGTCGGGATAACGAAGTAGACATAAAAACTTTCCATGAGAGGCTAATGACTTTTGCACCCAGGTAGGCACTCGTTTAATTTTAGACGTTCAACTCGAATGACCCACACGACTTTATGTATGATTTTTGGGGTCCAGTTGCATATAGAAATATATGTTTTAAAGAGGAATAAGTATAAAAGCCTCGTGCTACGAATTTTGTTATGTATTTATAATGATTCTTTACAGATGATATCCAAATGATTAATTTTAAATATAAATTTATAGTTACAAACGCAATGTAAAGGTATAATAGGTGTAAGATACACTCATTTACTAATTATTCGTGAACTTAAACATGCAATTGACACATGATAAGTGTCACCAAATTAAAAGTGGCGCCTTAGGCGAAGAAGGCTCGTCAGCGCCGGGCGGGGCGGCGCGCGCCGCGGCGTATGTGCGCAGCCGCGCAGGCGCGTAGCAAGCGTAGCGCGTAGCGCTTGCTCTGCGGTGCTAGCGTTCTTATAGTACGAGTCTACGAATGTTCGAGATCAGTACTTATCTTGGTACATATGTAGATTTATAGACGTAAGTAAGCTACGGATATCTTATCCAAGCCTAGATGTTTCTAAATTTGAACCACATGCAGAAACATAAATATGATCTACGAACAAACTTTTAACGTATGATATTACAAAACCTAGTACTCGAACAAAATAAATGTAATATCATCAGTTATTGGAACTGTGTACAAGAGAAAAATGTTTTTGCGTTTTAGTGATTTGGTTGAAGCAAAGTACTGAATATCTGCGCAATCTCAAGATTTTTGGTCTACTTAGTATAGGTCAATTATTGTTTTTATCAGGTTCAACTTTTCTAAATGATTGTACTCATATAAAAAATTACACTTTTATGTACGGAACTCAATGAACTCAGCTTACAGAAATCGATGTGACTAAGCTGCCTAATCTCGAACAGCCTCCACGTCGTCGTTGGCATACCAGGTAGTAGTATATACCTAATACATACGATCATATAGGCGCGGCGTGTCACTGACCGTCCAGAAGCGTTTGCTCTTTGTTCAAATATTCGTGCAGGTACTTAACAAATTTTACTTTATAAGTCGTGTAAGAATACACCTTGGTAAGTGCATGTTTGTGCAAGATTTTTAATATATCACTTAACACGGTCTGCGGCATACTTCCGTGATGCTATCAAGTAATTAAATGTCTCAGCATACATGCCTTGCTAATGTTTTGAAGACTAACTTTGTTGCTTAGTAATCTAATAGTAACTAATTAATGACTTACTTAGCCTGAACAGCTTTAAGTGTTCCAAAGGATCAAATTTATTCTTTACTAGCTTTTGCCAGCGGCTTCGCCCGCGTGGAGGTCGGAAATTATCCCGCGGGAACATACTACCGGGATAAAAAGTAGCCTATGTCCTTTCTCAGGCTCTAAACCATCTGTGTACCAAATTTCATTTAAATCGGTTCAGTAGTTTTAGCAGGAAAGCGAGACAGACAGACAGACAAACAGAGTTACTTTTGCATTTATAATATTAGTATGGATTATATTTGTCAATTCGAATCAGTTGACAAATTATTTGCTTGAGGTAAACAAAAGCACAGTCAATTTTTAGATTTTTTTATTTTTTATAAATTTATAAAACAGACTTACATTAGAAAAATCACATAAACTATTAAACAGACCTATTAAATATTTATGTGAGTCTATATTACATACAGTAAGGTAGGTACTTATGCTACGGACGGGATTATGACCCGGTACATTTGAGAATTACTGGAAAACATAGTCGCAGTTCATAAAAGTTTAGTTGTTTAGGTAATGGAAGTTCAATTTAATTTATGTTCTCTTGTAAAATGTTTTCACTGCGCCTATGTTATCCATGCAAATGACTCATTAGATTTTATATGAACTACTTAGAGCACGAGAGGCGTGAGATCATGGCTCTGTTAGTAACGGCCGTCACCCGAGGGGTCGTTCAGCCAGGGGTAGTTGACTGGGCATCTCACGCACGTCTGCAGGTTGATAGTCTCACCGGGAACCTCCTTGGAGGTGAGCTTGCAAGAGTGGGGTACCCAACAAGCTTGGTTTCCTTCAACGGAACACTTTTCCCTCCAGGGCTCGAAGTTCTTCGCTTCGGTAACAGTACGGGGGTTTTGGATCCACTGGATTACTTGTGTCATCGTTACAAAGTATACGTCATTGTGACTTGAGAGAATTTCGTCAATCCAGTACAAGAAAGCCTCCAAGTATTCGGGGTTGTTCTTAAGCCAAGCGGCGTGGAAGTACAGACCCAGTGGTGCGCGGTTTTGATCGTAGTGACGGTCGAAGTTATGGTTGAGGAAGTTGTAGAACTGATCTCCGCTCAAAATGTTGGAACAAGAGTCAACCATGGCGCAACCTGGCAAATACTCGTCGTTGGTGGGGTCCTCACGACGGTCAAGTTCGTTCATCACCATCTCCCACACTGCGTGGCTCCTAGTAGGGCAGCTCTGTATGTTTCCGTGGCAACGATGAGGCATTCTGAAGTACATTGTGTATGGCCATAGAGGTGGGTTTGAGAGGGGAGCAGTAATGGTACTGTCGTACAAGAAAGCTTGTTCTTCCATCATGGTGAATTGGTTGTTACCACCGACTCGAAGATAAGGAGCGCGAACACCTACTACACTGTTATCGGTGATGTTAGCGAACTTCTCAATGATGACTCGCATGCCAGCCATCTCCTTGCCCCAGTCGTCCACGCTAGCGTTGCTCCAGAAGCGTTCGTCATCGTTGTGCCTAAACATATGAAAATTACAATTAGTTAAATAGATTAAATAAACTTTTGAATTTGAAGAAAGTTCTAATTAAATTTTAACTTACGTGATTGAATGTACGGCAATTTCGTGTCCCTTTCTGTGGGTTTCCGCAACGGCTGAATAGTTGGAGTACTTGTGTGAAACGAAGTATGTACCTCTAATGTCACAACCGTTCGGATTTTTACGTTTTCCGTTAAAGATTTCTTTGTACAGTTCGATGTTGTTGTTGTTGATAGCATCATCGAAGGTGATGGTGACCATCTGGGGCACGTCTCTGGCGGGCAGGTCGCCGGGAATTACGGTACCGTCCTCGGAGCAGAAGCAGTCGGGCAGCACGCACTGCGACGCGTCGCATGGCGGAGCCCTGTTAGGGTCGTTGTCGATGTCTACGACAAACAAAAACCAGCATTATTTATAAAAAGACAATATAATAAAATTCACACGAATAAATATACCAATACCTATGCAATTATGAACTTTAAATGAAAAATATCGTGGGTAAAAACACTAATACTACGCAACCGTTGGGTCTCAGATTATGAAATGCAGGCCCCTAAAGAAAATAATGTATTTTCAGTCACAATTCTTTGCGAGTCTACGCAATGTAGCTATTGTTGCTACAAACGTGATCAAAAGCTTTGGCGTTCAGATTGTGATATAGTTTGTCATTGAGAGATATTAACTACAAGTCATGTGCAGCTGCAGAGGCGTATGAATCTCGGACGGCGCGAGAGTCGGAACCAGTATGGGTACTTTCGCTTGGTCAAATCACTCGACACAGCTGACATACACGTTGGATTTCACTTTTGATTCAGTAATACATTCGTACATACCTACACCTTGGCGTTACGTACACATGTTGTTTTTTTATATCCCATGAGTATACTATTTAAGTGTTTAAAGACACATACAATTTTTGTTGCCATTTTATTGACTTTAAATAATTACTTTATTAGGTAAGCCATTCTATCCGGAGACTCAGCAGACTCGTTCATGTTATGCACATACATTTACTTCAAAGACGTGAGCTAGAAGTATCTATTATGCCGCGCTAACAGACCAGGGTCTTCGCGGTTTGGTGAATGCAATTTTGTATCCTTGTCATGTACATAATTACAATTCAAAGTGATTTCAAGTCATATAGCGCAACAGAGAATTGTATTGTATGAATCGTGTTTGATGTGAGGTGTTGCATACCGACTAGCTTGTTGATGTGTGAGGCCATATTTTTATACTGCTGAGCTTTCTACCTCCATCCACACATTCCATGTAGATATGTTTAATTTAAATAAAACCAACGTTATCTCCATTAATTCATTAAATAAATAACCCATTTGTTTTACGACATAACATTGAGATGTTTTTTTAGGCCAAGTGATTGGCACTTCAGGCAGGTCGTTCGTCACGCATCACGAGCTTGTTGTTATTTCTGAAGTTGCTCGTTCAAGTTCATTTGCGTGTTTTAATTTTAGATTAGATCCAATCTGTTGACCGAATGGTAGGTAAAATCACAAATTGGTTGTTAAAATCCATAAGGATTACCACGAGTGCGAGGGTACTTACCGCAAGAGTTTTCGTCGGAGCCGTCGGCGCAGTCTTTTTCGCCGTTACAGAAGAGTCCACGCTCGATGCAGTTGGAGTCACCGCACGCGAGGAAACCATCTTGACACAACGGCTCATCAGTGTACAACAAAGGCTTAACTTTACGCTCCTTATTTTTCAATTTGCAGTTTTTGACAGCGTCTTTCCAGTCACAGGTCTGTTTCTCGATATCGAAGAATAAACCAGCTGGGCAACGAATGGCTTGGATACCCTGTTAGAGAAATAAACATCATTAATGTAAAACAATAGCTACTTCGGTTCGTTATCTAGTACCTACATAGAACAAAACCTTTTAAAGTGGTGCAACAGCTTGAGTCAGTTCAAATGTAAATTCCAAATTATGTTGTAACTTCAAAATTACCTAAGTCAGTAGAAACTTAAAAAATTACAATACAATAATGGAATATTTTAATGATTTCAGCAAAATTTCGTTAAATTTTATAGAACAATCATGTGGCAATGTAAGTGTGTTACATTTGATTCTACGGAACAAAGTTATGCATGTTGCCCCTGACTGAGCGGACTCCAATGCGTGCTTGTTTGGCGAGACATCCGCGAAGGATATTAAACAACTTGAACAATTATAGCAATTTTCATTATTACGAACGTGCGGTACAAGCCGGCCGGCGACGCGGCTTCTTACATTACCTTGAATGTCGTAAGAACCCAACACCAGTACGTACCCACTGATACGCAATGCTCTGTTGTTTATATTGAGGACAAATTTCTAACGTTTATTGCGTTTCGCATATATTTAATTATAGTGCCTTATTTGCACTCGTATTAAAATTCCAAACTGCTAACTATTAAATGATTAAGTATTCAAAATGGCAGAGCCATATTTTCATTTAATTCGTTTAGTATTTTCAATATGAGCGAGTTCTAAGGCATATGTTATAAGGACATATTTACTAGAGAATGCGTGTGTAAAAGTGTAGTTGTGTAGACACTCACCGAGGCGGTGCACTGGATGACGTCGCGACAGTTGTCGCCCTCGCCAGCCACCAGGCGGAACCACTCGCCGGCGTCCTTGTCCTTGCATAGTTCTACCTCCAAGCTGTCGTCTTTCTTCGCAGCTTCACGTTCGTCAGCTTGCCGCCGCCATCGGTGACTATCGGCATTCGCTAAACATACAATATATTCATTGAACAATTATTGATCATTCCATGATATATCACACCGATCTGAGCAACTTTGGAATAAACTTGCTGCTCTACTGAAGTCCGGAAGTGTCAAAAAGATTTTTATTTTTCCTAGTTTTTGACGTCAAAAATTAATCAACGTAATCATTACAATCATTTACATAATAACACGTGGTCAAACGTTACACATTCACTACTTACTGTTTTTTGGAATTAGAATCGAAATGTCACTTGAAAACTAGTATTTAAATGTCAAAGGTGGGGTGAGCGCTCGTGACATTTGACTCGCTTCGAAATGTCAGCGCTTGGGCAAGCGACAAGGACGACTCTTTCTATGTCTTCTGTCTATACAAAATTGTACATTATGCATGGCATTTGATTTGTGTGCCGATTAGGCTGACGAAATTATTATAATTCAGAAAGGTTACGGAATAGTAGATTTCCTTGAATCATCATCGCGTTCCAGGAAACTTACGACGTGCCTATTAACAAACTACAATTATTATAAAACCAGTTGTAAAAACTGTTATACGCCGCGAGATATTAAGACTTCAAATTTTTCTGTTGTAATTAAGAACATCCACGAACTTCTAATACAGTTAATTGTGTCTGCAAAGGTTCTCATACAGTCATGCGTCAGGTGACGACGTTGTCGTTTTTTGTCAGTTGTGCACTTCGCTTGGGTAATGTTTGCGAAGGCAGTAAGAAAGACGTGTATCTATTGCGATTTCAAGCGGGTGAAGGAGCGCATGCGAGCCGTGTGAGCAGCGAGCAGCACGTAACACTAGGAAACCGAGCTCTCGCAACGTTATCTAACTATCTCGCTGTACGAAGCCGCCAAAGCTGCAGTAGCAGAAACATAACCATATATTTAAAGACTATTAATAACGTGAACATCCTTCAACGAAAAATGCGTTAATTCAAAAACAAATCCCTTACTACTTCACTTAAAATTTGATACGTGAGAAGTTAAAGTGGCGCATGCGCTCACGGTGCATGATTGTTAATAAAGCACGCGATGTGGGTTAGATGTTGCAGGCTGCCATTGCAAACGATAGCTCGATTAATACATGACATGCTTGCGTGTATACACATACATAATTATATTATTTTCATTGTTTGCTATAGCAACAGTTTTGCACAACAACTGCTACGTTAATGTAGCACAAAATACTCGGCTGATTATAGTTTCTACGCAATTGTTTACTGCTATTGATTTTTGTTAAACAATTCAAAAAGACCATATAAAATCTGTTTTCGCTATAATTAATATAAATTAGATAAGATTTCGTAATATTACGACCCAAGGTCTAAACTTTTGCTTTTATTAATTAAGTAGTCAATCCACACCATTATCTTAACAAATGGCACCCGGATTATACCTAAATATTAGCAAAAATATACCAACCTATCTAAACCAGTTTTATAATCAATTTTAGTTTTAATCGTATCAAAGCATACAAACGAGATATCTGGCCAAATTTATTATTTTATTTGTTCTAGTAGGAATTGTAAAATCTAACTAGTTCTCTTTGACCCGGATCTATCGCATGTGTGATTATGAGATATCGATAAGTTGACTTGATAAATTATCTCCTACAATATGGAAATGTCAGATCTAAGAAAACTAACACAATAGCTATGACGAAATAAAAGTTTCTCTGGCTGTAAGAGTTAGCACCTTTTTATTCGTAGCAATGAGAGCGCGTTGATGTCTTTTGTACTAAAAACTTTTTACTCGTCAAACCATTCAATAAAATATGGAAGTATTTATTCAGCTCTCTAGTTTTGTGAAATTTAAGTATTAATTTTGATTCAGTCACTAACTTACTTAGTCACATCAGTTACTTGTAATAAATAGTTCCAGGACTGTTTGTCAAAATAACATTTTATACAAACAAAAAATTATCTGAAATATTTTAGTACACATTTCAATCAAAATAAAACCTATGATATGGTATCAGTTAAGTTATAATGAGAATAAAAAAATCAGTGCAGTAAGCTAATACTTCATCGACCAAAAAAAGGGAATTGATTGTTGAACCGACTTGTTTTTTGAAAAGGAAACTAATTTTCATCAACCCTGTCACTCAGGAGCGATACCGTTCCCCTAGAATTGACCATTGAATGAATAATAAAGCGTGAATGTGGGAACAACTAGGTATGCGAGCAGCTCGGGCGTCGACCGGGCGCGTTGTTGGAATACCAACGGCCGACCTTATGAATATTTAGCACCACCGCTCGACTTTCCTTCTGCGGCACTCCCTTCAAGCGAAGTTAACTTGTGATAACGGGAGACTGGCGTTTCCGCACGCGGAAGTAAACAGTGCTCACCTTGTCGGCGTCACTCACATACGATCGCGACGACCTCTGGGTCTCGCGACAACCTCTGGGGCTCGCGATCAATATTCACGTTTCACTTTGTCTCCTCTGTGTAATCAACACGAGATATTATGTAAGGCGACGCCAACCTCCTCTTTTTCTTGAGCTATGGCTCCTTTTTAACGTGAGAGTTACGTGGAAAACCTAAACAAAGAAGTACCTACGTGCTAGAAATACCTGAGTGTCTGCAACGTGCACCACATTGTACTAAAGGCACTTAAACTTGACCGAGGCTCTGATTGCCGTATTGTACATTTCTTCATAAATGTGATGAAATCCATTTACAACATACTACTTTTTTTTGTTAAGCTTGCGAGGTGAATATTTAAATTCAATCACTTAGCACATGATAATGTGAAATGATTAAGCTCAACGAATGAAACTTATGTTATGTGATAGGCAAATAAATTAAGCAACTCCAACAGTCACTTAAACACATTTTATATAACTGAGTAGAGTGGATTGCATACTTATCTACAGTCACTGCAAGCTGACGGATGAACAGCGGACGATAAGGATGCATGATGAGCAAAATAAACAAAGAACTCTTCTTTTATTGTTCAAGAGCTGGTGCCCTTTTTCATTTATTTGTGCAATTTCTGTTTTAGGAAATTTGTATAAAATAACTTTTGCTCAACCAGCGTAAACCGTGAACGTTTACAAAACTAGACATACGCTAAGTAGTTCATTCAAATGTTCAATTAATTGGCGCACACTCATATTATGCGGTGCTATTTCGACACGGTATCGAGTTGTTGGGAGCCTGTCTATGTATCTCACGTGGTGGTTGTGTCGCAACAGAGTTGACCTAGAGACCTAAAGATCTAGAAACCTACCTTAAGTAGGTAACTAAGAAAGTACCATACAAAGATTATATAATGTGCGATTAAGCTATGAAATCAAATGTATCAAATGAAATCTAATAGAATTGAACTATTCTTATCACTTTATTATAACGTCCACTTGAAATGAAATCTTTAAATGTTTTGATCACTAGTTTCCATCTTTCCATTCCTTCGTGTAGACAATCTATTTAAGGTTGTCTGTACGAAACAGTTACCAATAAAAATAATTTATCAAAATTAAAGGTATTCAATTGATTAAAAATCATTCGCTTGTAAGTACGTAAGTAAGTACGTAATAACGGTCGTTCACGTCCCGGTTCCAATTAATTTTCCAGTCAATTATACAGCCGATTTTCGATTTTGTTAATACATTCATCAAGTGAACACAAACAAATAAACCGTACTGTCTGTTCATTAAGACGATCTATCATAAATCATTAAGTAAACTGCAAACTGAATATTCACAGATTCGAGGTTAAATGAGATAATTTATTGTTTATTTCTATAATAATCGAAAGGAAGCTATTATTGAAAACGCCCTTGAGCACTTGACTCTTAGTTCACATGAACTGTGTGACTCTTTGACATTTATACTATGGCACCGTAGCTCCATAAATATGTCACGTATGTGCGAACAGAAATAATGATCAGCTAACTTGTTTTATACGCATAGTAATAATAGACACCATTTTTTTTTAAACTTTTGTTATAAGATCGACCTAACAGTAACTTTTGAGTACATTATGATTCCAAACAAAATTATGTAACTCATTGTAGTAAAACGAATTTGTTTCACTTCATGATTTATGAAATGTCAAATGGAACCAATTGTGATTACATTTTCAAGCTTATGATCATACATTGTGACTATAACGAAAAAACTTATACTTTATTACTCAATGTTTAAAGTAAACCCATCAATTAAATCAAACACGAAATGAGTCAAAAGTTTATGAGCGTATAATATAACAATTTCATAGCGTCTGATGAAATCGCTTATTCGCGAGAATTAAAGCGTGGTAAAGTTTACAGACTTTAATTACTGTTGTAGAATTTAAATATGATCGGAACTTGACGAGAACTTAAATCATAGGAAATAAAGAGCAAAATAGGAAAAGACTACCGATTTCTGATGTTTTTTTACTCCCTAAATCTTCGTCTTTATCAATTGGCACGTTCGAATTAAATAAGATTTTAGGTTAAACTGAAATGAACTTTACCAAATAGAGCTACGACTTTTTTCTTGTTTTTCCGAGATCCTCGTATCTTAGACTTAAATTATTATCAACGCATTCCTTAATCCTAGCTATACATGCGAAAGGATTTACATTTGTCGTTAATCGTTTCTTTGTTTGTTAAACATGCCTTTACAAGGCTATGGAACGTATTGAAATTTTCCACCAACATAACATTATGAGGAAGGACATAGTGCGGCTTTTCGTCTTGAAACGAGCGGCGACGAGTTTAAGAGCTAGAATAACGCTCGCGGTGATATCTAATCTTTGTGCTACTCGCCTGGCGTATTCATAAGTCGTCGGCTTAAATGTAAATTTCGAGAAATCAATAGGGCCAGCTCATGCAACGTCGCCTCGTCGTAGCAGTCTCGCTGCCCTCGACACTATGTCGAGTGTGACGTCACCGGCGCAGGCGTAGCGCAACACGGAACGAATGTGAAAGTTCTCCGCAACCGCAGCGCAGCCGCAGCAGGTGCTAACCAATAGTTTAACTAAACACGTCCTAATGGCAGCCTATTCAGATGAAGTAATCAAACACAAATCCTTGTCCTCGTGTCATCGCAGTTGTCTAGACTGCTGCTCAAACCTTGTTCAGAAACAACAAAGTGGAATCCGATGTACCGAATGCTCAACGACTGTTACGGAAAGTTCATATACAACTAATTACATGTTTTCGCAACATTGAAACGTTTAAACATTACCAAAATTAGCTAAATTCTATGTTTGTTTTCACAACACCGACGCAAATGTATAAAAGATACATAGTGACATGCCGTGAGTGACTATCCTTGAAGGGTTCGAGTCACTGTGCGTTGATGTCCTTTGGTCGTTCAATGCAAGGCGATCGCGGTCGGCTGCATTCATTGGTAAACTCTGCAGACACAGTCTATCTCGCGATTGTCGAGAATGGGCAACTTCACTGTTCACTAAGTGCGACACTGTATTGACGCAATCACTAAATTATTGGCAGATGTGCGGATGTGACGTCGAGCCACCCGTGACGTCGCGAGATGGACGGTGTCTGGATGCGTAAGATAAAGGTTAGGACTCACCGCAGGCGAACAAGAGACACGCGGCCAGAGTAGCGACACGGGCGTAGCGCGCCATGACGGGATCACAACAGGTCGTTGCGCGGCCGTCGTGCGGTTAAATAGTGGCCTCAATCTGCGCCCCGCCCGCCCCGCTCGCCCACTGCGCTCGCACCTCTGCCAACACCCTTCGCACTCATCAGCTGTGAATCACCTGCATCATCAGGACTGCAGCGCATCTGCACGTACTGGCTCGTGCTGCATGCTACACTTTCGTATTCAGTCATATTTCTTAGATGTTTTTAGTTGCGGCAGAAAACATATAATAAAACACATATTATGTAAGTATTATCCAATTTTATGAAGACGAATCAACGCTTTACGCATCACTAAAGTACATACAGCTATATACAAGCTCTCATATTGATGCATTATTTACTATTGCAATATCAAGCAATTGTTTTTGCTCAGAGATGCAGGCATGTAAATAGTGTTGTGATTTTTCATACGCTTGGAAAGTATAATAGATGCATATGTGATGTATTTGTTATTAAGTACTTGGAAATTGAATTATTTGCCTTCAATTGACTCGAACTTTAGTTTACTTACAAAGTCAGTCTACCCACATTTGGTTAATATTATTTTTGAAATAACAAAGACTTCAAAACTTGGCTACACATACGCAATGTACAAGTTATCATAGTTTGTAATACGTACTAGTGACTCACCCCTGCTTCAAATGAATTCAATCTGTAGATTCACGTCAAAATATCAATATTTATGTGCTATATCTAAGTTGAATAACGAGTAGGTATTTTACTTACACAGAAACCTTCCGGAAACATTTCAGTAAGTGATGGTAAAAACTGCATTAAATCAATTTTGAAATGTAGACAAACTAAGCCGACGAATAGATAAACAAAAACCAGCCAAGTGCGAGTCGGACTCCGCACCGAGGGTTCCGTACAAACCTGTACGTATTTTCGGTTTAAAAATATATATTTTTTTTAATTTTTATATTTAAATTGATTGAATGTAAGGTAAATTGCGGTTTACGATTTATGACGTTTTAAAAAAAAAACTACTCACTCGATCTCGTTCAAACCAATTTTCGGTGGTAGTTTACATGGTAATGTACATCATATATTTTTTTTTAGTTTTGTCATTCTCTTATTTTAGAAGTTACGGGGGGGGGGGGACACACATTTTACCACTTTGGAAGTGTCTCTCGCGCAAACTATTCAGTTTAGAAAAAAATGATAATAGAAACCTCATTACCATTTTTGAAGAACTATTCATAGATACCCCACACGTATGGGTTTGATGAAAAAAAACATTTTTGAGTTTCAGTTCTATGTATGGGGAACCCCAAAATTTATTGTTTTTTTTCTATTTTAGTGTAAAAATCTTAATGCGGTTCACAGAATACATCTACTTACCAAGTTTCAACAGCATAGCTCTTATAGTTTCGGAATAAAATGGCTGTGACATACGGACATACGGACGGACGGACAGACAGACAGACAGACAGACAGACAGACAGACAGACATGACGAATCTATAAGGGTTCCGTTTTTTGCCATTTGGCAACGGAACCCTAAAAAGAGTATTTTTTGTACCATTTTTAGTTAGATAAACATATGTTTCGGGATCATAGGATCGTATTGCGCAAACATATTTGATATGTGTTGGTAGGCGCGCCAACTCTGACGATTATCTCCATCGAGATTATTGAGAGCGTAATTATTACGTTGATTGAAAGATACAATTGCAACAACCGACGAAGCGTGGGTTCGGCAATCTTCTGCTAAGTTCATCATCAGTTCTGAATAAAAATGGAAAAGTAGTACCAATTAAAATTCAGTACTGCGAAGGAACGTTGCTTTTCCAATAGTTCTACTTGTAAAGAAGGAGAAGTACAGAAACTAAATTTGAATTTACGTGATTTCGTTTCAAAACCGAACTCGAATTATAAATCCATATTCTGAGGCATCATCATTATCCTGCCCGTATCCCAATTTATTTGGGTCGGCACAACTTGTCCTTTTCTTCCACATTTCTCTACCAATCGCAATCTCAGTAGTCACCTCTTTTCTATCCATATCATAATTCACACAGTCCATCCATCGTTTCTTTGGTCTCCCTCTACTCTTAAAGCCATCGACATTCATACTCAATACTTTAGTCACAAAATTTTCCTCATTCCTCCGTATCACGTGACCAAACCATGACAACCGATTCCCACACAACTTTTCAGTTATTGGTGTCACTTTCAGACTTCCTCTTATGTACTCGTTCTATCCATTCGTGTAACACCATACATCCCTCTTAACATTCTCAGCTCAGCTGCATGCAATTGCCTTTTATTCATCCCTTTTGTGGCCCAACATTCTGACCTATACAAGACAGCAGGTCTGACCATGATTTTATATATCTTCCCCTTAAGTTTAATATCTTATATAATAGGACAACCAACAATCGGCGGCGGCGACCTCTCGCGTCCGGCCCTGGTGCGAGCCATGGTACGGAGCGAAAGGGCATGGCATCACCTCCTTCTGCGAAGCAGTAATGCTCGCGAAGGAGGAGGCGGGGTGCGTGAGGGAGTGGCAGTCTCTCTGCTCTCACGTCCCTAGCCGCCGCAGGAGGAGACGCCCCGGGCGTCGGGAGTTGATTGCGGACTCCCGGCCACCGTAGGCGCGAGCTTGCGGGGGGCGAGCAATCGGTAGCTAACCGCCCGGTAAGGACCAGGCTCGGGTCGACGGCGCGTAGTATTCCACGCGCGCCGTAAAGAGATGTCAGCAGCAGTGAAGGGGTCTGCTAGGACCGATGACTGCCGGGGTCGCGTGATTGTTCGAAAGAGATACCGTGACCCTGGCACATGGGCAACTGAAGGAATACGGTGGGTTTTAGTCAGTAAAAGTCTGACGCGCCGACCCGCTCCGCCCAGAGCGGGAGAAGTCATTTGATGATTTCAAATCTCCCTGAAAAAAAAGGGCAACCAACAACAATCTTAGGGGATGTGGGAGTAGCCGATTGTTCCTGTGACCATCAATGGTATTATCTGATGATCGAACTGATCTTAGTTAGGGTATCGGCATCTCTTTATAAAATAACATAAGGTAACGCTGTAGTTGCCGGCACATGACGGGTATTTGGCCCAATTGCTGAGCAATGCGTTTTCTGAAAGAAATCCTGGCGGATTGTGGGATACTAACTTAACCTAAGTATTCCTTTAATAAATATACGACAAACAAAGTCACCAAGCCATTGTAGTTACTGGAAGGTGCAAACGGATTTGTCGCATAATAATAGACGCCTGCAAGTACCTAAATGTCAACAGGCCCATCAATCTTCATGTCATCAAAAATCGCTACATCAATAGGTATTTAAAAAACTCCTATTCTTACTTATTTACAAAGGGGCTTGGTGCTCATTGGACAATATTATGAAACTCACAGTACTTATACATTATTTATAGTAATGTACCTTTAATAGAATCTTTATCCTTCTTCTTTCTTATATTTATGTAATTTTACCGGTATTCATTTAGTAGAGAGCCTGCTTGTATCACCTCGCTTGGCAATGGAGGTTAATTAAGATATTTTTAATGAATTTATTCTCTGGCTCTCATTCCTTTGACCAAATCATTAGGGCATTATATACCCCACTAGATTTTGCCTGCCGCTTCACCCGCGTATTATATATAAACCATCCTCTTGATTCACTCTATCTATTGACAATACCCGCATTAAAATCAGTGGCGGATTTTGAAAGATCTAAGCGTACAGACGCGGGAAGCGACTTTTTTTTATACTTTGGAAAGAAGATGGTCTCTTGCCATTCGTACTTTCCTTTGAAATTAAAATTATATTTACTGACACTTGACAAATGTCGTGTTGTGTGCACAGTAGTGGAATATTAAGGGTGCGATTCCACCAGATACGGCGTGGACGCCAAGTGTGCACGGAGGTGTAGCTGACTCCGCGTGTGCGAGGATGCGGTGTGCTACGAGTATGTTAACAGGCAAACTAGGTCCACCAGGGATGCACGAGAGAACAAAGCGAGAGACATGTGCGACAACCGCAAATAGGATAACTCCAGCATCGCAGCCTCGTACAGCGCAGCTCTGGTGGAAAAGGGGTTAGCGGAGTCGAGGTCTTGTATTTATAATATAAGATGGACCGATGACTTGGTGAATCCGCTGGATGCGAGGAGCACAGAACCGGTCGAAGTGGTGGTGCTTGGGAGAGGCCTATGTCCAGCAGTGGACGTATTTCAGCTGAAATGATGATGATGATGATGATGATGTTGATGAAAACAGGTGACTTGAGATAGGCCGCTCATATGTGCGCGCTACATATCCTCCCACATTCCTGGTGGATAAGCTGGATAAGGAAATATGAACATACTGTGTTTTAAATTCCCACGCCCAAAAAATAATTCGTGATAGCAAGCCCAAGGCTAAAGAAAGTTAATCCCTTACCAGGTACTTTGTCATAATCCATAAGTAGTTAACGAGTTTTTGTTACCAGCACATTAATTAACAAGCTATTGCCTAATTTATAGATTAATAGTAATCACTGTAATCAAGACAATGACTCAATTTCTTTTACCTACTAATTGCTTTTTTTCTGCTTATTCCTTACTTAAATACATTTTGTAAATTGTTAACAGGATTTAAAATATGATTTTTCTGAGTCATTACATTATGCGTATGCAATTAAATAATGCAATGTCTTAAAGAAATATGTACATTTATATATTATTTATTTATTTTAAATTCCGTAAATAACACCCTAGCAGCTATAATACGCCAATGCGATGTTACTACTAAACATATACAAGAAGAAAAAAAAAAACAAATATATCATACTTAAATTAACAAAATACACAAGAAATTGGGCTTTAAATATTTTCAATGCACTTCAGGGCTCCTTCTGTGAAACTCTTCAGGCTGCACTGAAATATATCCACCTCCATAGAAATAATATTGACCAGTCTTATATAGCACAATTTACTTGGTAGGTAGGTGTAAGTACCAGTCTGTGTTTTAATTTCCTTGTAAATATCGACTATTGGAATGTTGTAATCGACACTATAAAAAACCAAAAAGACAGACGGACCCATTTACCAAAAGAAACCTTTATCTTAAATTCTAGGCAAAGCTTAACTTTAAATCGCATCAATATTTCGATAAAAAATTGTAACATTTTTAACTTTATCGAAAATGTAACCTTTCGAAAATTAAGACTAAACATAGTTATGACCTTATCTGTACGATGGATACACATAAATACCTATATCGTTGTTGACTATGTTAAACCAATAACATTTAAATAATTATATATGGATCATACTCAGAAAAGGTGTACATTTGGTATCTTTTCTTGTCCCGCTACTTCATAATGATGTAAATATATTGTGATATTTTCTCTTTTTTCCCGCGTTTTTGTTATATGCGTCTATTAATACGAAAAATATTCTAGTATTTGAGCTTTAGTTTTCACTAAAAGAGTATATTTTTTGAATGTCAAAGCATTGTCAAAAATCTCCCCATACATTTTTTTAGTGTCCCAATGTACATTTCACATTTTCAGAGATAAATTGTTACGAATATACATCGCTTTATTAACATTGACTGTGGTTATATTATTCTTGATGAGTCAATTAACTAAGTAGGACCAATTTTATTCGTAAATCATTCACAGATTTTTTTATTTAATTAAACAAATTTTGTCCCAAAATTATGAAGTTTCGTTACTCAGGGTTAGTAATACGCAATAAAATTATAAACGTAATTATTTAAAGTAGTAGAAACTATTTTTTCCCATTCTGGCATCAATATTACTTATGTTAAAATCACCATCGCGACAGCCACTATGTTTTCGCCGTAGTCGTGAAGTTAAGACAACATGTATGAATGAATATTTACAAAAAAAAACCTCAGGGTGATAAGATAACTGATAAACGACTAGTATTGTCGTAAGTTAATATATTTTTTGTTTACTTACTGTTTTCTTTTCTTATTTTTTGTATTCTTTTAACGAATTCGCTCAATGCTTGCGTTTTAAACACGTGGTTTACTTAAACATATTTTTAGAGTTTATTATTTCTCGTATTTCATTCTCATTTTCGTTATTTTGCGTTACGCTACGAAACTGAGAAATTGCTAAGCTTAATACACATCATCAAAAAGTATCTACGTAATTATAGTCACGGGTACGTAAGTTGGCGAATGATTTTGTAGTGAGGGTGGAAATATACCTATATATGTACCTACATACTTATTCATAGGTATATCAGTGTAGTGATCACAAATACTTAAGTTTTCTGTCTTTACCTTTACTTTAAAAATAAAATAACAAATACAATAATAAATAGTTTGTAACACAAGTCAAAAAACTTATATGCGTTTCAGTAAAACACCATGGCTCCTGTGTCAAATGCCGAAAGACAAAGAAGATAGCAGCCATCGACACCTTCTGAATTTGAAATTCTTTCCGAGTCTATCAGCCCAGTATACGGAGATTCAACACATAAGGAAAACGCAGTTATAAAAAAATTTATTTGTTACAAAGTTTGTTTTAATCATTCTAAATAAGTCTGAGAAGCCAAATATAATCACTTGTTTTGTTTCTTTCAATCCATGTGTAATATACCTTATTACATCAGTTTCGTGACGGAGACTTTCAGTATTACCTATCAGTTTAGTTACAAAATTAAAATGTACAGTTTTTCTGAGTAAGACCTATATGTTTTAAACATATAATTTTTAGGATACACAACACTCCATATATTATAAAAACAAAATCCCCCCACCGCGTTTGTCTGTCTGAACGATCTAATCTGTGGAACTACATTATGGAATTGATAAAATCTTTATTGCATTTTATAGTCCTTGAGGAAGACTATTTAAGATCACTCTAGCGACCCTTGAGAAATGAGCAAAAAGAAACCAGTCGGTGGAAAAGTCAGAAAGATTGCTAAGCGAAACATACGTCAGTAACATAATAGCGTTGGTGGACGGAGGGCTGTTTGCCGGAATTTAGCTAGTTTAAGATAAAAAAGCTTGAAAATTATCATTTAAATTTGATAAAAACCTTAACGGACGCTTGTTTGTTAACGCCATTTGCTGCAGCTTTAAAGCTTGGTGAGGCTCTATCAAATAAATCTTAACAGACAGCTGTGCTGATGGAGAGTCTGTTGTGCCAGATCGATTTCCACCCCCGAAGGAAACAGAGGGGTGTTATAAATTTAACGTATCTGTTTTTTTTTGTTAGAAAGGTGACTCGAAAATGTTCTTAGCTATAATTAGAGATAATCTGTTCAGCCATCATTATCAGCTCATTTCTACATAATGAAGGGGTGCGAGCATCTTGCACAGGTCTGATCGAGTCATTTAGTATTCAATTATTTCAATAATATTAGAAGAACATAACCTG
This sequence comes from Aporophyla lueneburgensis, assembly GCA_932294355.1. Classification (NCBI taxonomy): domain Eukaryota; kingdom Metazoa; phylum Arthropoda; class Insecta; order Lepidoptera; family Noctuidae; genus Aporophyla; species Aporophyla lueneburgensis. Next base: position 17,058,907 of record OW028747.1, read on the forward strand.
ACCAGTAACCTCGACAGGGGCGTAGCTAACGCCGTATCTGCCGTATCAATTATACGGGGCCCCCGGGCCACGGGGGCCCCCGACGTGCGTAAGCAAAAATGAATAAAAACATGGTGATTTTCTCGTTTTTAAAAATATTCACACTTGGTAAAATAACTTATTAAAATTGGATAACAGTAGAATTATGTATTATCTTAAGTTTGCTGAAAAAAAGGCAAGGAGAGTTATTTAATTTGAATTGTTTGTAAAAGTTTTGAAAAAGTGACAAATAGATAATCATGATGAATAAATATTTATTTTAATTTTATGCAAACATTTTTTTTTTCTTTTGTGAGAAATCGTTACCCTTCACAAGGGCCCCCAAACAAATTTTTATACGGGGCCCCGCCGAGGCACGCTACGCCACTGAACCTCGAACTGATTCTGCAATATCACTTGGAATTTGCAGGATACCAAACTCCCTCACCAACTGCAGCAGAATTATCGTGTATTATTTTTTACTTTTTATGGAGAAATGCCTTATGTCATTTTGACGTTCAAAAGTGCCCATTCTAAGCTTGAACCAATTATTTTGATCTTTTAAATGTTTTGTCTACGGAACAAATACGTACCAAGTTAAGTTTCAATTTGATAAGCCAAACGGAAGTTGCTTAAAAGACCTTGCAAGAATACATCTCGAACCTACCTACGTGCCTCAAATCCCAATTTATGTTAAAATATATTTTTTTATAAGATTTTAAAGCTTTAATTTGAATACAAATACACTTTCGCGTTTATTAATAGTATTTGACAAAGTGTGTTATGATAACATAGTTATACGGATAGTTTGTTATGAACCTTTGCATGAAGGGGGATCCACGTATGATAAGAACCAACATCCTCTTCTTCGACTCGCTGGCAGTTATTCAAATTTTATTGGCCCAAGATTCACCACTTCCATGGCGTTACTAATGCTCCGCCAACTATCCTATCCTCTGTGCCCCAAAACATGCAGCAAAAGTGACCTCCGCGCTGTCACCTTTAACTGACATCCTTGGAGTCAACCATCAAGATAATGAAAATGTTTTCATCTTGCTATAATAAAGTTGATTGGATTAGGTTATGTTACAATTACAACCCCTTGTTGTAGGTACTATCTGACCTGTTGTTTCAGTTTCTGTTGTCTGGAAGACATTAAAATATGGGAGTTTTTGTACCATTGACATGCTTGTTTGTGAAAATTGACATATGAAATTAACATTTTGAACATTAACATTGTTTTAAATTGGAATAAAGGTTTATTGTTGTTCATTGGATTGGAACCAATTGTTTGCTTTGTATTTCCTTTGTTATTTCTTGAGTTGTTGACTAACAGTTTAGCTGTTTGATTGTTTGCTTTGGATTTCCTTGTTATTTATTGTTTGAACTTTGTTATTTAACTATTTTTTTGTATTGTTTATTTGAATTGTTTTGTTTGTGCAATGGTTTTACAAAGCGGTGAGAGAGGCAATCAGTGGATTGACCACACAGCTGCGGTGGTTCACTTCAGCTGCAGCGACCGCTGACCGCCCGGATCTTGAAGGGGTCACGCTTGCTCGGTTCGAGCAGTTGAACGTGAGACTCGGCAACGTTGATACTCTACTCACCCGCTACAACGAGTTCATTTGTGAAGTGGATCTGGAAGTGCTGGACCAGGCAGCACGCGATAAGTTCCTTGCTGACTACGACCAGATCTTGGACCTGGGGGATGTCATTGGTCAACGTGCCCGGGAAATATTGGAGAGCCGGACACCAGTCCAGGTCAAACCGGAGACCTCGGTTGTTTCAGGTCCCGGACTATTGAGTAGACTGCCTACTTTGGAACTGTCACACTTTGATGGTCGCTTGGACCAATGGTTGGGTTTCCAAAACCTTTTTGAAAGTTTGGTTGATGCACGCTCGGACCTCAGACCCGCCCAAAAGTTGGCCTATTTGTTGTCTGTCCTGGAAGGTGAGGCCCGAGCCTTGGTACAGCATTTGTCGGTGACTGACTCAGCTTACCCTACCGCTTTGGAACTACTCACCCGGCGGTACCAAAACAAACGTTGTTTGGCTGACGTTCATATTAAACAGATTTTGAGGTTACCGGTCATTACTAGATTGTCAGCATTGCGTACTGACCTGTTGAACCCGTTGGTGGCAGCGACCAACGCTTTAAAGCGATTGGAGTTGCCGGTGGACCATTGGTCTTACCTTTTGGTGCATGTTGTGCTGCAACGGCTTCCTGCCGATTTGAGGGCTCGTTTCGAGCAAAAGTATGGTGGGGATAGTGTCACACATCTCCCCCCATTTGGTGACCTCGTCAAATTTTTGGAGGATGAGTATCGGTTTGTGGTTAACTCTAGCGTTGCCACCGAGTCACGCCAACCGTCTTCCCAGCCACGAGACCAGGGATGGACTAGGGCTCGCGGGCCTGTTGATAGTCGCCCCGCCACCCGTTTTGCTGGCACCCAGAGTCGTCCTGCTTGTGAATTTTGTAGGGACACGGGGCATGGCATGGCAATTTGCGCGGCCTTTTTAAAATTGCACGTGAAAACCCGCCGCCGAATTGCCAATGCACGCCGTCTGTGCTTCTCATGTTTGGGGGCTCACTTCCATCGGGACTGCCCGAACCCCCGCCCTTGTAGAATTTGTAGGGGGTCCCATTTGGACATTTTGTGCGCTAACGCGAACCACGCTGGCAGACCAGCCTCTGATGGAGGTTCGTGCACGGGGGGTTATCATGGAGTTGGTCACCGGGCTTCTGGCTCGCCGGTTCAGAACCGGGGAGAGGCCCGCAATTTTGAGCGCCACACTCCTCCCCCCGCGCAAGTTGATCGAGAGCCGCGCGACCGCCATTTGGTCTCCCCCCGTAAAGGCGATTACGCAGCTGTTGCTAGGCAGCGCTGGCCAGACCAGCACCGCCTTCCCTCCCCTCCATTGGCGGAACGTCCCCGGTTGGAGTCACGCCCCCCGCCATTCAGGCATCCGGTGGGATATGCCCTTCCAGCGATGGCGCGTGGCTCGGGCACCACGCGGACGAGGAATTTGAACTCCATCCTCGTCGCGAAAACTTGAGCCTGGGTGCGGCGATCGGTGGCCGCTCAGGCATTGTTAGGAACTTGGCGCCTGCCCCGCTAAGTGTACCCCCTCAGATCGATACGGTTTTGTTGCCAACGGCATCGGTCAGGGTCTGGGGGCCCACGGGGGACTCTGTTGTGGTCCGTGCCATTTTGGACACGGGAGCCCAGGGTTGCCTTTTGTCTATTGTTTTGTTGTTTTGTTTGTGTATTGTTTTGGGCTTAATTGTTTTCTTCAGCGCCTTTGGACTGCGGGACTTGGTTGGGACGAGCCACTTCGGGAAACCCTGTTGGAAGATTGGCTCCAATTTGTATCCGCACTCCCTGCAGTCAACGAGGTCGTGTTACCCCGCTCTATCCTCCCCCCTGGGAGCTACACTGCTACCCTTCATGGGTTTTGTGATGCGTCTTCGCACGGTTATGCAGCTGTTGTTTATCTGCGCACCGTCAGCGCGACAGGCCAGGTGAAGTTGTCACTGGTCATGGCCAAGAGCAAGGTGGCCCCCCTCCGGACGGCACTGACCATTCCTAAGTTAGAGTTGTCAGGGGCGGCGCTTCTTGTGCGTCTATTGAACCACGTTGCTCACACTTTGGGTGGAACTGTGGACATTCGGGCTTCTTACGCCTGGACGGACAGTCAAATTTTTTTGTGTTGGCTGAAGACGTCCGTCCACTCTTTGGAGGTCTTTGTCGCGAACCGAGTGTCCCAGATACAAAATTCTGAAACGCCTTTGATTTGGAGGCACGTGCCTGGAGATCTGAACCCAGGCGACGTGGCCTCACGTGGGTGCATGGCACCCCGCCTGATTGCTCACCCCCTATGGTGGGGACCAGACTGGCTGACTCACCCCGAGGATGATTGGCCTCGAACGTCAGTCTTGATGTCGGGTCCTTTGCCCGGGCTCAAGGTGCTCGCTGTTGGAACGAAGGACTCTCCGTTTGACCCTGATTTTTTGTTGAATCGATACAGCTCCCTCGACAAATTGTTGAATGTTACCTCGTGGATCAGGCGTTTTGGTCATAATTCTAGGAATCCCGGGAACAAACGCCTGTCACCAGTTTTCTCTCCTCAAGAGCGACAGGAATCACTCCTCCTTTGGGTCCGCTCCGTGCAGGCTGCACACTTTGAGAAGGAGATTGAAACTTTGAAGTCTGGTAAGGCTAAATTGTCGGGAGCCGTTAGTAAGTTGAACCCCTTCTTTTTGGGCGATACGGGTCTTTTGCGTGTTGGGGGACGGTTGAGGCACTCTAGCCTTCCTTATGGGGCCCGTCACCCCCTTTTGTTGCCTAAGGAGGGCCATTTGGTTTGGTTGGTGACTGATCGTCACATTAAGAACTCGCATGCCGGTTGCAGTACGCTGTTGGCCATTCTGCAGCGAGGGTTTTGGATATTGTCGGCCCGTCGTACTATTCGTAGCATCGTCTTCCGTTGTTTGCCGTGCTACCGGACTAAGGCCTCTACTATGCAGCCAATGATGGGAGACTTCCCGACTGATCGTGTCAATGAGGCGAGACCCTTTGCAGGCGTCGGAACGGACTTTGCTGGTCCCTTTTCGGTGAAGACGTCTTCGCAGTAGTAAAATTGTTAAGGCTTATTTGTGTGTGTTTGTCTGCCTGTCAACTAAGGCAGTGCACTTGGAGTTGGTAACCTCTCTCTCGATGGAGGCCTTTGTGGCGACCTTGGATAGATTTGTGTCTCGCCGTGGGTTACCTACTTTGATCAGGTCTGATTGCGGTAATAACTACAAGGGTACAAGTAACTATTTGAAAGAGGTATACGCCTTCCTTGCTGAGAACCAGGCTGACATTGGTAACAAATTAGCTCGCCGAGGGGTCACTTGGTTGTTTGATCCGCCAGCCTACCCCCATTGGGGGGGTATTTTTGAGGCCGCGGTGAAAGCGGCAAAGGGACTCTGGCGCAGATTCTTGGGAGACACCGTTCTCACCTTTAAGGAGTTAGCTACGGTATTTTGCCGCATTGAAGCTGTATTGAACTCTCGTCCATTGTGCCCGCTGTTTTCGGACCCGAACGACTTGGAGGCCCTAACCCCGGGCCATTTTTTGATTGGACAGCCACTTGTCGCCCTGCCGGAGTACCCCTTTGTCGATGTGAGCCAAAATCGGCTATCGCGGTTTCAGTTGGTGCAGCACTCGCTCAGAGTTTTTGGAAGCGTTGGAGCTTGGAGTATTTGCACATCCTCCAGCAGCGCGTCAAGTGGACTGATAAAACGCATCCGCCCAAAATTGGAGACCTCGTCCTGATTAAGGATGCCTTTGTATTGGCGCCGGGGGCGCATTCTCAATTTGGTGGCTGGCACCGACGGGGTTCCTCGTTTTGCAGAGGTTTTGGTGGACGGATCGGTCGTGAAGAGAGCGGTCGCAACCTTGTCAAGATTGCCAATTGATTAGCGGACGGGAAGGCCCGTTCGGGGGGGGGGGGGTAGATGTTTCGTCCCGTGACAACAGACGGACCGACCAACCGACCGTTTGACTTGTTTACTCTGTGCGCCTACGCATCATGGCGTGTAACGGAGTGGCAACTGTCACTTGTCAGTTTGATTTTGACACTTGCTTTTGGTCTTTGAAAGATGGACGGTCGTCGTATTTGCCTTGCGACCCTTGTTGTTGTTAATCTTCTTGAATCGATCGGTTTGTGGACAATTTGTCGTGATCCAATTGTTTTGTGTGTAAATAACCCCTTTTGACGAAATAGAACGGGTTTTATTTTGGTATTTGATTGAAATAGTTTGATGTGATAGTGATCCATTGGGACCGCATGCAGAGAAAATCTCTAGCGTATTGTAGCGGCCTGGTATCCTGGAATACTTACAGTTTCACTACACAATACAATATACACTCATTTACATACATAAATCCAGGTAGGCTCCAGAACCAGTTTTCCTCAACCAGGTCAGTGATTGAATAATTGTATTAATCAGCTCCGCGCACGGCGGACAGTTCGTCACCACTCTTGTCCCAGGGCCCACCATCATGCTTCCACTGCGCTAATTAAAATCCTATGGCCAGGGCCTTTGCCTGGCGTCGAACACATACTGCTCAATCATCTCCACCGTTTCTTTTCGATTTGTTGTGTACATTGTACCTACATATGTAGGTATGTACGTATTCGTGTCCGTGTGGATGGAGGAGCCATGTCTCATATTTAAACGCGGGTACTACAAATATTTAGCAGTAAATTAGCCGATTTTGTACTTGATCATGTGTGGAACTCTTCTGTATAATGCATTCAATTTCTTGTTTTTTTAACCGACGAAAAAAAACGGAGGAGGTTCTCAATTCGACGAGTATATATATTTTTTTATGTATGACCATGCATAACTTTTTACATAGTAGTCCGATTGTAATAATTCTCTTTTATTGGAAAGGGTATACTCCGAAGGTGGTCCCATTTGGAAAACAAAATCGAACTCTAAGGGTCGGAAAACAGGGGATGATTGATTGTTCACACTGATTGTAATGCACGCATAACTTTATACAGAGTAGTCCGATTTTGAAAATCTTTTTATTTGGATATGGTAAGTATTTTTTTTATTAGTATTATTAGTACATTAAAGCCACAGAAAATTATAAAATAAAAATGTTTAGTTGGCGCTGAAAAATCAATGAACAAAGACCACTCAAAGCGCCGACTCAAAATTTAAAGGTTTATTATTTTTTGCTTTTCAGTTTTTTCGGTGGTTTAATTTTTGTGTTAAAAAGTTTTTTGATTTTTATTGAAAGCTGTAATGTATATAAATATATGTATAAATTTCATAGCATTACATAGAATAAGTTTGATATTTTTTTGTGGTTTTTGAAACTATCTCATATAATCCAAAACTACAGTGAAGTTACACGTAAGTACTCGTAAAATGGTATATAAAAAATAAATTATATTTATATTTACAATTTTAGTGGTCATCCTATACACGAAATTGCTAAGGAATTTTAAAATGATTAATATCTTTTAAAATCTTTACTAATATTATAAAGCTGAAGAGTTTGTTTGTTTGGTTGAACGCGGTAATCTCAGGAACTACTGGTCCGAATCGGAAATAATCTTTTGTGTCTGGTAGCCTTCTTATTGAGGAAGGCTATAGGTTATTTAACATCACGCTACGATCAAAATGAGCTGAGCAGCATCGAAAAATGGACGAAAACTGGCAGGCAATTCGATGCGACATGGAAGGGTCAGGGCAAAAATTTGACGCAGACGAAGTCATGGGTAGAAAGAAGCTAGTAATGAATATGTAGGATGTCGGATTTTCGGATTACACCAAGATTTGGTAGATATTTACTAAATATTGGTACTATCAATAGCCGATTAGGTCACCTACTTTTGTAGCTACAAACATTTGTTTCAAAAAACCGTCAGGATTGAGGAGCCACATAAAAAAAAATGTATTACCGTAATTATACAGCTTTAGCATTTTATTTTTATAGAACACATTAAAACATACAGTTTATTACTAAATTATACTAAAAATGTGTTTAAATTGGTTCATTGGTTTCCGAGAAAGAACGCGGGAAAATTCATTGATTTTTATGATAAATGATAGCTATCTCAAATTCAGTCATACAAAACCTTTGTTTTTGTACAAATTACGTATAAACACTACTAACTCCTACCAAATTTTCAGAAACATCCATTGGCTAGTTTTGAGTGGTAAGATTTCTAATGTGGCTCCTCAATCCAGACGCGTCTGAATTGAGGAACCACATATAATGTCCTGTAACTTTTTATAGGGTTTACTACAAAATTCAGGATCGGGCCTACAACATCGGCAAAAATGACTACTAAATATTTGTAGTACCCGCGTTTAAATATGAGACATGAGACATGGCTCCTCCATCCATACGGACACACGTATTAGGCTAGTTGACCAATTGGGCTTGGTTACGAAGTTCACTCATTCTCCATGGAAAACGGAGGATCTTCGGGATGTTGTATATATGCTATTTACACGAAATCTGCTTGAATCGTGGCTGTGCTTGTGGACCGGCCGAATGTGCAATGTGCAGTGCCAAGGTTGCTGATAAGGCTGAGAATGATGATCAGAAATGCGTGCTAGCCACATGCAGGTGACCAGGACTCATTGAAGCTGTGGGTGCTGCCTGGCTGCACGACCCGACAATTTCCACGTTTTGAGGGTTTTCCACCAGTATGGAGGTTGAGTAACAATTAAAGTAATTGAATGTGTTAAACGGGTCATTCTGTCACGGCGACTCGAGTGACTTCATTATATCCATTCTGTGATTATTTTTGCAGTCCGCACACAACTCCATTTATTGTGTTTATAACTTCCGTCGAAATATTCGATACTCATAATAAAAGACTCATTAAATATTTAAAAAAATAATTTTAATTTAATTAAAGTTTTTGGAATTTTTTGATGTACAGATGCCAGCACATCAAGCTACCCGAAACTGTCAAATTTTCCCAATCAGTCTTGAACTTAAACTTTACCGATAAAGTTGAAAATGTATTAAAGAAATTTGACAGATTGTAGTAGTTTTATGTGTTGGCGTCTGTACTTAATTATTTACAGTTCATATTTTATGTCCAATGAGTTAATGTTTTTATTCGCAGAGGCTACGGACTCACTCCACTCCACTTGGGTAAAGAGAACTGGCGAAAGCCCTGAAGTTCCCGACATCACCGACTTATAACAGAGTGGCAGAGAAAGGCCTACATGGGAAAACTATACGACCACCGCAGACCTGCAACAAAATGTGGTTTTCACTGCAAATATTAATCAAATATCATCATTGCGTATCTTAAAATCTGGCCGCTTTCATGCGATACGCTGGACTAGAAGAAGTTACCTAATTAATTTTTAACTTTATTTCGCTAATTTGATACAAATAACAAACTAGCAAAATAAAGTTGAAAATTGAAACAAACGCCAAACAAAAGCAAAATAGGTTGAATCAGGCAGCAAATGTTAGTAGTGGGTTGGAAAGAGTAAAAAAGAAATACTCTGACATTAAAGTGAAAGTGAAAGAGATGGTAAAAATGATGGATGAAAGTATAGGTAACAGAAAGTTTTCTGATAACTTCAGGACTAATGTTAAGCTGTTTTGGAAACAGATAAGATTGACTCGCGGAACTGGCTTGGTTATTGGTTCGAGAATGAATGTTACGAGAGCAGAAGATGAATGTTTACTTAATGTCAGGTTTTAGAACGCTGAAAGGGACGCTTTGAAAGTTTATTTAGTTGCCAGGATAGTGTGCAAGAAGTGAGCAACTGAGCAGATGCCAGTTTTGAAGAACCTTACTCAGACGTAGATGAGAAGTAGAAATAGATAAGATTGAAAGAGTGCTGCAAGGGATGAAAGTTGGGATGTGATATGAAAATAAATGATAAGAGTGTGGAGCAAGTAAATTAGTTCGTTTATTTGGGGAGTATGTTGACAAGGGATAGGAATATTGAAAAAGATGTGGAAAGGAAAGTAAATGCGGTTAATAAAGTAAATGGTGCTGTACATGCGAATATAACCAACCAGTTGATGTCCGAAAAGGCCCAACAGGCACGCACTAGCGCACCATTGATAACAATCAATGGTGCGCTAGTGCGTACGCTTACGTTTGGAAGTGAATGTTGTAGCACACGATACTAGGCCCGTGGAGAATACATTTTTAGTCAGTTATCAAAAAAAGTATTTGCTGTTTCATACAAAAATGCAATAACCTACGCGATCAAAATATATGTAACAGCATTTTCTTTTTAAATAACCCGAATAATTTCAACGCAGAGGAATGTGGAGTCATTGAATGGCTTTTTCATGAAATAGTCATTCAATGGGATTATTTGATCTTAGAATGATATTTTGTTCAACAAACATATCAGACGGTAAACACACATCTTACGTTTTTTACAATTTGCAGGTCAGTATCAGGCTATACTGACCTGCAAATTGCAAAAAACCCTAAATAATTTTTTCGCGGGCTACCGTGTCGCTTTCCCCTTAAGCAAAAACGTAACATTTTTATCTGTAGGTACAAGGGCCAGTATAAAACGGCAGGCACAAATGCTCTCGTCACAAAAAATTACGTATTTTGTCTAAATCCTGGACTGCCGCAAACATTTACGCTAGTTTATGGTACAGTCATTGAGTTAGGTAGTCATAAAAAATCACATATTTTCCATGAATCTATCATTGTAAAATCGTACCATTAAAGGATGAGTCTGTAATAACTGTGGATTTCCGATGGGTTGTTAATATCTGTGTATTACTTATTTAGTAGGTACTAAATATTGAACTGCTATACAGGGTGATTGGAAGATGGGTGCAAAGCTTTAAGGTGAAGATAGTATAGACAATTTAGAACCATTTAAGCCATGGTTGTCTTAGACGAAGTCTTACCAAATATTTTTAACCAAATTTTTAAGTTTTTTTTTCGGAAAATCTAAAATTTAATGTAAACTGCATAATTATGGCCAAATTGAATGATAAATGAATTTATTTTTTATTTATTTAATTAAAGAAATGTGTAAGCAACCAAGCAAAACATGTTTTAGGCTTCTGTGTTCTGTGTATTAGACATTTTTTACAGATATTTATAGCTCAGAAAAAATAAAAAAATTGTACAATACGTCTTTTAAAACTTATTTAAAAAAAAAACGGAGGGTGCTTTTTTTGTTCAAACCTTTTTGAAGACATGCTTGATAATCGCTCTTTCTTTTGAGGTATCATTTATGCGGAAATCTTACAAATTATTGTAAGATATCCGCATAAATGATACCGCATAAAAGTAATGTGTAAGCAACCAAGCAAAACATTTTTTAGGCTTCTGTGTCATTAGACATTTTTTTTACAGATATTTAAAGCTCAGAAAAAATAAAAAAATTGTACAATACGTCTTTTAAACCTTATTTAAAAAAAAACGGAGGGTGCTTTTTTTGTTCAAACCTTTTTGAAGACATGCTTGATAATCGTTCTTTCTTTTGAGGTATCATTTATGCGGACATCTTACAAATTATTGAAATTAGGACCTACAAACCAATTCGAGGGAGAAATTTTAAATTTTAGGCAGTCTAACAAAACACCAAATTTTTGCTTAAAAGAATACTTTATGTGCTCGAAATGATAACATTGTTCAATTCTAAGAATTTTTGGCACATGCAGGAACCAATTGAGGGGAACTCATTGAGGGGATTCTCTAAACAATGGCCACCGAGCGCGGTGCGACGGCATTTCCAGGTAGAACGCCCAATGAATAGCAAAAAGCGATAAGAGTTGGTTTTTACAGCAAAATGGTCTTAGTTACTGAGGCAACAAAGTCGTTTTTCTTTAGTCAGGGTCAGTCGGTCTGTGATGAATCCGTTACATATTTTACTTACTAGTCAAACTACTGCCCTTGTGAGTGGACGTTGTCGTGTTGATTCACAATTTACCGTGTTCAGTTGTAGCCCTTTGCGTTCCTGCACGTGTTGTTTGCGTTAGTTTTGAACTTTTTTGTTTCACCGTGTCCAGTCGTAGCCTCGCGCTCCTGCACGTGTTGATTTTTGACTTAATTGTGTTGAGTTGACATTTAGTGCGCTCCTACGCCGTTTTCCTTAATTGTTAAGTGACTATGGCTATTTTTTCCAATCAAGAATATGCGGATATCGTATTTATGTACGGTAGAGCAGACGGCAATGGATCTTTGGCGCGACGGATGTATCAAGAGCGCTATCCGAAGCGCAGGATACCGAATGTCCGTGTGTTTTACAACACGTTTCGTCGTCTTGCCCAAGATGGGTTTCACCGCGTGGAACCTGGAGTCAACCCGGGCAGACACGAAACTGCCGTCGACGAAGGCATTTTAGCAGCATTTCAAGCGGATCCTACTACCAGTACTAGAGCAGTAGCTCGAAATTTAAACATTTCTCAATGGAAGGTGTGGCATACAATGCACCAAAATGATAAGTATCCGTTCCATGGCAGGAGTGTGCAAGGTCTAGTAGAGCAAGATCCTCAAAGAAGAATTCAGTTCTGCCGTTTCCTCCTCAACAGAGACATCGAAGATGCTTGGTTTCTGAAATCAATCTTGTGGACGGATGAAAGCAAATTTTCAAGGGAAGGTATTACAAACTTTCACAACATCCATGAATGGGCCGACGCAGACAACAATCCACATTTTAAGAAGCAGGTGTCATTTCAGATGAAATTCTCTGTGAATATATGGGCTGGAATAATTGGCAGAACATTGATTGGGCCCCACTTTTTGCCTGATCCATTGAATGGCGAAAATTATTTGCAATTTCTACAAATTGATTTACCACTGCTGGTAGAGGAATCAGGTGTCCCGATCTTCGAAAGAGACCGAACAGTCATCTTTCAGCAAGACGGCTGTCCAGCGCATTGGACTTTAAATGTAAGGAAACACCTCAACAATTGCTTTCCTGATAGCTGGATCGGCAGGGATGGACCCATCCCTTGGCCCGCTCGCTCCCCAGATCTGACCCCGTTGGACTTTTTCATGTGGGGCCGGGCCAAGGAACTGGTGTATAACAACATAGAAATAAACACTAGAGAAGAATTGATACAAAGAATAAATTCAGCGTTTGAGACAATGAAGCAGGAGATGATGTTGAAAATAACGACTACAGAAGTTAGAAGACGGGGCCGTGCTTGTATTAGGAATCACGGCCGTCATTTTGAATATGAAAAATAAATAATTTTAATTCAAATGTTGTTTTAATTAGTCTGCCTAAAATAAAAAAAATCTCCCTCAAATTGGTTTGTAGGCTCTAATTTCAATAATTTGTAAGATATCCGCATAAATGATACCTCAATAGAAAGAATGAAATCAAAATCAAAATCAAAAGTCATTTATTCAAACTAGGCTGAGAGTCAGCACTTTTTGAACGTCAAAGTTACAAAAGACAGTCCCCCCAAAACGCCCGCCCTTCGACACTTCCTAGTGCTTTAGCTGGGAAGAAGAAGTGGCGGAACAAACTCCCCAGCAGCACAGCTGTCTGTTAAGTTAGAAGAACTTGATTCTATACAATATCGTGTAAGTAATTAATATTATAAAACAAAACAAAACATACATTATTCGCCATATGTCAGCTAGCACACGCCAATATACGAACAAAACATTGAAAAGTAAACTCAAGCTGAAATAAATAATAAAACAAAATCGTAAACAGAACGTAAAACTTAAATAAAGCCTCCAGGCATAAAGGGCGTGCCCGCTTACATATTCAACGACGCAAAATGATACATATACATACATTGATGCATATTGCTAAGTTGAAGTTACAATAGTTAAACTAGGACCTCCGGAGTAAAAATAAAATAACAGTTAATACAAATAACAATAACAAAAACCATGGTCAGCAAGTCGACCAGTCACCACAAGCAGCACCCGTTCACGAGCATAACGCAAAGGTCAGCCATTACCCCCCTCGCCATATTTGAGGGAAGGTGGTAACCCGACCCCCGACGCTACCGCAAGCAGTGACATCTAAGGGAGCATGACGAACTTGCTGCCGGTTGGTCAGGCTAGAATATTATGAACAGCTGACGAGGTCGCTAGCTAACTACATGTTGCAATACAACTCATTTAAAATCACTGTAATGAGTAGATTATGTCCACAATAAGTGAAATTAAAAGAAAATAAAAAATAATTAACAAAATCAGTTAAATAAAAATAAAATAAAAAAAAACAATTATATGAACTACCCATATAAACTGTCAGTAGGAAAGCTAATTCTGGATTGAAAGAACATAAACATTGTCTTGAGTTAATCACAGCGACCAACTATTCTTATCGTTTAAGTAGTCGTTGATAGAATAGTATGCCTTTGAACAAAGGTTGGATTTTACTTTAGCTTTAAACTCATTAAACTGCAAATCTAGCAAAGCAGAGGGAAGCTTGTTATAAAAGGTAATACCAAGACCAACAAAAGAATTATGAACCTTATGAAGCCGGTGAAAAGGAGCACGTAGTTTGTCCTTATTTCTAGTATTAATGTTATGAATATCACTGTTTTTAGTGTACAAGTGTATGTTTTGCCTAATATATAAGATGTTGGCGAAGATGAATTGTGATGCCACCGTAAGAATACCAATATCTTTAAATAAATCTCTCAGAGAAACTCTAGCACCTAGTTGGTAAATCGCTCGAACAGCTCGTTTTTGAAGAACAAAAATATTTTGAATGTCCGCGGCTTTGCCCCACAGCAGAATGCCGTAGGACATTATGCTATGAAAATAACTAAAATAGACTAATCGAGCTGTATCAACGTCCGTGTACTGTCTAACTTTCCTTACGGCGTAGGCGGCCGAACTGAGCCTTCCCGCTAGGCTTGATATATGTGATCCCCACTGAAGTTTGGCGTCTACTGTTATGCCCAGAAAAACTGCCGAGTGTACAGTATCAAGCACCTGATTATTTAAAACGACATTGGGTCCCAGATTCCTAACATTCGGTAAGGCGAACTTTATACATTTCGTTTTCTTAGCATTAAGAACTAGGTTATTTGTGGTAAACCAATCCGTAGCCATTGAGAGCGCACTGTTCACGTCGTCAAAATCTTTTCTATTCCTGTCTACTTTAAAGATAAGTGAGGTGTCATCAGCAAATAGTACAATGTCACAGATATTCTTTAAATAGAATGGTAAGTCATTAATGTACACTAAGAATAAGAATGGACCCAGTATTGAGCCTTGAGGTACACCTAACTGAACTAGTAGCCCGGAAGATTTTACACCATTGACATCTACACATTGGTGCCTATTTTGTAAATAAGAACTTATGACATTGAGAGCTTCGTTTTGAACACCGTAATGACGTAGTTTACGCAAAAGTGTGTCATGGTGAACGCAATCAAAAGCTTTGGAGAGATCACAGAAAACTCCGATAGCATTTTGCGAGTTCTCCCATGCGTTGAATATGTGTTTCAGCAGAGCAACACCCGCATCTGTTGTCGAACGACCTTTTGTAAAGCCATATTGCTCATTATAAAATGTCTTAGCAACTGCTTGAGTATTAACTTTTCAAATATTTTACTAAATGCAGGTAAGATAGAAATGGGCCTAAAATTGCCAACGTTATTTTTATTACCTGTTTTAAATAATGGTATGACTTTACTACTCTTCATGAGGTCAGGAAAAGATCCCGAATCAACACATTTATTAAAAGTTACAGCTAGATAGGGGGCTACGATGTCTATTATATTACTTAACAGTTTAATGGAGATGCCCCAGTAATCTCCAGTGTTTTTTGACTTAAGTGTATTAAAAATATTAACCACGTCACGAGGCGTTACATGTTCGAAACTAAATAACCGACTACATCTGGGCACACTATTATGCAAAAGGTTTTCAGCTTTAGACGGGGACGAATTTAAGGAGCAAGTCGTAGTTATAGGTATGTTGGCAAAAAACTCATTAAATGCCTCAGCTACATCGGCAGCTTTATTAACCAATTTGTTGTTAATCATAATCTCCAGTTGTTTTTCCTGTTTAACCGATTTACCCGTTTCATTGTTAATGATTTTCCAAGTGGTTTTTATTTTATTGTTTGAATTTTTAATTTGATCGCTTAAAAATTTAGATTTAGCGAAAGCACAGATTTTTTTTAAATAACTTTGAATAATTTCTGATATACTCTAGAAAAGGAGTATCAAATATATATTTTTTTAAACCATATAACTCGTATAGTCTCGCTCTACTTTTATAAATACCTGGAGTAGCCCATTGGTTGAAGCTAACAGAGGTGCTATTAATGTCAATAGTTTTGGTCTTGAAAGTAGATTGGTATTCTTTTTGCACAATATCAAAAAGGGCTCCATAGATTTCATTAGGAGTCTCGTGTTCTACTATAGATGGAGTAATCCTATGAGCAATATTATTTTTAAATTTGTTGCAACGACTAACTGTATAGGGCCTACATTCTATTTTATGCGGCTTTTTTAGTAATGGCAAAGGGAAGCTGGCTAATAATCCACAGTGGTCAGACGTTAAGTCACTTAACACTAACTTATTATTGGCATCACAATCACTAAATATATTATCAAGACAAGTCGAAGACGATGCCGTGATCCTAGTAGGTTCGAAAAACAAGTTTATTAAATTAAATGACTTAAACA
The DNA here is from genome assembly GCA_932294355.1 of Aporophyla lueneburgensis. Taxonomy (NCBI): domain Eukaryota; kingdom Metazoa; phylum Arthropoda; class Insecta; order Lepidoptera; family Noctuidae; genus Aporophyla; species Aporophyla lueneburgensis. Next base: position 17,075,070 of record OW028747.1, read on the forward strand.
GATTGAGCAGTCTAATACTTAATGGAGTAACATCTAAAATATTAATATTAAAATCTCCACATAAAATTATACATTTATTAATTGATTTTAATTTGTTGAGTGAGTCCTCCATGACCGACTCGAAACGAATAAAATCCCCAGAGGGTGGACGATAAACGCATATTATGACGTAACGCTCTAGTTCAACACAAGACAACTCAATAGTGCGCTCGATGGAAAGATTAACTAAATCTAAACGTTGTTTACATTTCAACTTGTTTGAAACAAGAACTAATGATCCACCGCGTATAGCACTTTTTCTCACAAATGCACTTTACACAGTAAAAAAATCATCATTCATAAACACTATTTCATGTTCTTTCAACCAGTGTTCAGTCAAACATAATACCTGAACATCATGGTTTTCTATAAATAAACTTAACTCTAGTTCTTTGCCGGACAAACCCTGCATATTTTGATGAACAACATTCAACATATGCGGCTTACCTGTTGTCGCACCTAATAGTTTAAACTACTAGGTGTATCAAAAGTGGTGCTAGAACCACTACTAACAGTAATCGCTGGTACCCTACAAGTACCAGTGTCACGGTGTAAATTGTATGCTAAAAGATTAGCAATTTGTCTCCTACACCTAGGTGGCAAATACGTAGTATAATTTGTTAATTTGTAATCAGTAATAAATTGATTACAATCAAAATATAAAATAGCGTCACTGTGACAACTAGTCCTATTATAAATTAACATATTTAAATTATAAATGTGCCTGTTTTGCTCCTCAGACAAGTATTGAGAATAAGGAAAGGCACAGAAAATAAATTTACAGTGATTGGTCTCATTGAGATGTAACATCAAATGGACACATTGAATTATTTCTTTTTTTCTAACATTTAAACTATCCCCATATAATAATATTACTGTAGAACCAGGGTTGATGATGTGATGTGATGAAATGATTATCAAGCATGTCTTCAAAAAGGTTTGAACAAAAAAAGCACCCTCCGTTTTTTTTTTTAATAAGGTTTAAACGACGTATTGTACAAATTTATTATTTTTTCTGAGCTTTAAATGTCTGTAAAAAAAAATTCTAATGACACAGAAGCCTAAAACATGTTTTGCTTGATTGCTTACACATTACTTTAATTAAATAAATAAAAAATAAATTCATTTATCATTCAATTTGGCCATAATTATGCAGTTTACATTAAATTTTGAGATTTTCCGAAAAAAAAACTTAAAAATTTGGTTAAAAATATTTGGTAAGACTTCGTCTAAGACAACCATGGCTTAAATGGTTCTAAATTGTCTATACTATCTTCGCCTTAAAGCTTTGCACCCATCTTCCAATCACCCTGTATTTTGCGAAAGGAACAAAAACCTATCAGTGTTGTTCTTTTGAAACCGTTCCTGTAGTACGTTTACTGGTATTGCAAAATAAACTTAATGTGTGACCACTTTATTTTTCACGAAATTATTTCCTAAAAATATTAATAATTCTAGAGTCATTTACAAAATTAAGTTGAATAATTTATTTTCAACAACTATTCCACAATACAACATTCATGTAGTAGTTTATGGTCTATTCCATGGTACCTCTATGTAGTCTGTGGTTACAACTGTAGGCACAAGATAATATTAGTTACTAACGAACTTGTTGTTTCAATAATATATCCATGAAAATTTCTTACGATAATTATTGCACAAATGTCTACCAGCAAAGTCGTGTCAATGTAATTCAAGCGCCAAAAGATCCTTGTCACACTGTAAGTCAGGGTTGCCAGCTCATATAAAAAATGTTTTTGACAGGCTGAGACCGATCGATCGATTGTTTTTATAACCTCACTTTATCATTATTTTGCAGTATCTTCATTCGGAGCTTAAAAAAGAGATTTGTTGAATTACAACTTAAAATGCCGGAAACCAGTGATCAAATGTTACAACTCGTTGCCTATCAAGTAAAGATGATGACAAGTGTCCTGCATCATTTAGATATCACTCAGCATGAGATCAGTGAACTGCCTCCTGATACCAAAACATATGAATCTGTTGGCAGGATGTTTCTTTTTACGGATTTACAAGAATTGAAGAACAACCTTGAATCCCAGAAGGCTCACTTAGAAGCCCGTAAAAAAGAATTAGAAGATCGTATCCAGTATCTAGAAAACGATCTGATGAAAATTAAAGGCAACATCAGTGCAAAAGTAGAAGCAAAGTGAATTGTTATAGCGTATGGGTTCATTCCACAATGTATTTAATTATAAAATTAAAATGTATTTATAAAAATATCGAAATGTTAACCAACTATGACTAAGCCTTTATAATAATGAAAGATATAAGAATGAATGAACTTAAACATGATGTCTTTGAGAATAATATAATGATATTATTACCCGACTACGGCGGAGCTCAAAAGTAGCGTAATGTTTTTAGCGGATAAGTAGGTATGTATGTATAACTGTCTCCAGAGGCGAAACGAGCGAACGGATTTTAACAAATTAGTTATTTGGAAAACATTAACATGGCGGATATTAGCCGACAGCCGGATATTGTAGTATTACAGTGTTTTTATTACTTAATTTTAATAAACAATATTATTTTCTTGATGTACGAAATTGTTTTATTTGTCTCTGAAATCTCAACCTCGCACACAATTATCGATACTTTCGTGTGATAAACATCTGTCGTCGTATAAATCAAAACTACGCCTAAGGTAAAGCGTATTTATAGTAATAATACATTTACTTTATGATTGGAACAAAATTCACATAGGTGACGCGCATAATCTACTGCAGGTAGGTATAGGTATATATATTTACCTTTTAGCCTTCGGGGATAAGAACGTGGAGACGGGTATTCTCACGTTTAGTGAGTTATCGCTATCACTAAACGTTTCGCCCGATCCTAAGGACGCTACGTAACGTTGCCTACACGTAAATGTTACTGCCTAATGTTTGTAAAACCAAACGATCCGTGAAACAGTCCGTAAAGCTATTAGATTTTACTGTTGATGTTACTGACTACAATATCGTTTAGTCATGCTATTTCATTTTGCTCTTAGTCTTGGCAAATAAAACACCAGTTTCAAAAGCTATTGGTCGATTCATATCGTACCTACCTCCCTTATACCTACGTGTTGGGTTTCTAAACCAGAGCGGGTTTGCACAGAGGAATTATCAAATACAAAAATCTGATGTTTAATTAAAAATGGCAACCTGCCTACGTGGTCCAAATGCACAGCTATTTATTTTTAATAACCCGGGTGGGTTTTAGTCAGTAAAAGTCTGACACGCCCTTCCGCTCCACCCGGGAGAAGTCATTTGATGACTTCCCACCAACAAAAAAAAAACAAATGGGGCGCAGAATCATGTACCTACCTATTGAATTCATGGTAATAGTTTTTGCGTCGATGTCGGGATGCCACCCTGTATACTTACTAGCATGATGGTATCATTGGTTCTGCTATCAAGACATTGAAGCGCAATTTAGGTAGGTATACCTAAATTGTTTTCAGTATAGATATTGTGGGGACTGTAGAGATCGTTTTATTTAAATTATACGCCCCCACTGCTTGTTGCATGCACACCTTCAAATATTTGTATAGAAATTGTTGTGGAGGGGCGTGCAGCTTTAAATAAGACGATCTCTACGTAGGTACTTGCTTTTTACCGAAATAGTTTTTACATTAGGTACAAGGTTCATTATTAGCTAACAATAAACACACGAATTGTAGATATTGCTTTATTTAATAAATTATAGCCAAGAGAAGTTCAACCTCCAGATTTAGTTTGAGCTAGAACATGTATAAAATTATTAATAGTCACAAATCACAGGAAGTAGGTAATATCACTAGAGAGAAAGAAAATAAAATCATCTTTCTACATAGTTACACCTAAATACGAATTACAGTAATAATATCACCACTGAGATACCTACATCGTATTATTAATATCTATGATAGATCTGTCCCACGTAAGGACCCACTTCAAAGACGACAACTATTATTAAGTACATCCTAGTAGGTACCTACTTTATAGTCTAATACAAAAGTACACAATCAATACCTACTTAGGCTAAGAAGATATTCTAGGCGAATTATAAAAGCACAGTTTTAGTGATGATACAATTCTATTATTTATACTAACATGTATGCAATACACAATTATCTACTTTTATTTGGTTACACACTGTCACAGACGCGTCCGTTTATATGAAATTCAAGCGACACTGATACTAACTTTCTAAGTACCTAACAATCAATATCACAATATAGCTACTTAAATACATGAAGATTCAAAGATGAGGCAACACCAACTATATAAGATTTACTGCAAAAACGGTGTTATATAACTGCGAAACTCGTCTTTACTCGTGCAGGTATGATTGTGCATCACTATTTTTATCAGTTTATTCACGATGCTTTTTCAACAATCGCAAAAATGTGTTTAAACCTATATTGATTTTAGAGTGTTCATAATTTAACAGAGGTGTAAAACACAACATATCATACATTATTTTTTCAAACTGGGGTTTTAAGTTATCTTAGTTATCCATAGATGATAAAAATATGTGTAAAAATAAAGCAAGGTGTGACTTGCGATAAGTTTTAAGCTTTTCGTAATCAGAAACTAAAGTCTCACAATGTTCTGCCTGCCCCTGGGTATATTCCTACGAATTAACATTTTGGTATAGGGGTCGCAAACGCAGAGGGCGTAGCGAAAGGAACTAGAATAGAGATCACGGTATAGAAAAACTTTTATAAAGTTCAGGATACATATTTTTTTTGTAGTTCAGTCTGAATTTGTACACTGTTGAAATTGTGTATACGAAAATGTGGTGTGAATCAGAAACAACTAAAACAAAGATATCTAAGTTTTCTATCGCGTAATTCTACGGGAATTACCTACAGACAACCGTGATATAATTTCATTAAAAATGTTGACGTGTAAAAGTGTCTTAGTTATAAAATCTACTTACAGAAATAAACATTTCATTTCATGAAAACGTAAAATGTTATATAGGTACACATTTTTGGTATAATTTGGATACTATAAAAACAAGATACTGAAGTCTTAATTAGACATGAGTAAAAGCGTTAAATAAAGCAATGCATCGTGTGACGATCAATTATATTTAAATCGAAATATTAAACACTACGAGCTTGTTTAATTAATTAATTAAAATAAATATTAGATTAAATAAATAAACATGTTAGTTCTACATTGACAAAATTTACAAAAGGGTGGTTCCATACGTGTGCAGGTGTAACAATTATATCTGAGGCATCTCCCACGAATGATTAAATTACGGTAAAATTGGGAAAAATTGAATTGTATGTTTGCGTAGCGTACACAATCGCAAAAACTCAAAAATAACGATTTTAAATACCTACGTCGTTTGATAAAGTCTGCAGTCGTATTATTCGGGAACCAGACCCACCCTAGTTAAAACCAACCACATACCCACATAGTATTGCTAGATCATATTTGAAAAATTCCTAGATTTCGTTCTGGTTGCGAAGTAATAATGATAATTACCCTGAATTATAATTTATTATTGCTACACTTCTTATTACGTATTGATGAAATAAGACATTAATAATGTCCTTTTTCTCAAAAGTATAAATTTATCCCTTAAATACTGCACAAGTGCTGCACAAGTAGGGCTTCTTGAAAATATATCTAAATGACGCGACGTGATCAAATCACATTATTTTCCTTACATTGTTAATAATACTTTAAGTTAAAAACATATTGTTTTCAAAGCGCTTTAGACAGTAGGATAATATTGTATTTTTTTTAATGCGAAAGGGTATAATTAACTGTATGACTTGATTAGATTGAACTTTTGAAAACAATTGTAGATTGTTTACAGTTGGGTATGAATTAGTCACTGTTATTTATATATGGATACATGTGTTTAGACATAAACTTCACAGGCCTAAGCAGCATTAATATAAAAACCTTACGTAACAACCATTAGACAGCACTCACTTTCTCATTATTATCTACCAAAGATAACAGGCAACTAGCAATTAAAATACCGCGAAAGCAACATTCAAGCACTCAGTTCTAAAATTCTTTCAGCTCCTGGAATATTCTGCGCTCGTAAAATGTGCTTCATATTCATTGATCACCGGAGAAATAATTACATTCACTTAGCAATTAACTACTAGAAGTACTATGAAGCCTACAAGAACTTCTTTATTCTGTATGTTTTCATGTGCTGTCTGCATCTACCTTATCAATCACACCAGCATTTCTGCCTTTTTATCAGCACACAAAAGACAAGAAGGACACTTTAAATAAGACGAAAGTACCTCATACATTATTGTGTACTGTTTTACAACCTATTCAACATACTCGTATGTATATGGTGGCCGTAACGATTTATAAAAGTCTCTTTCCAAGGGCCTTTACGAAAAAGCGGCATATGAGTTTGGCTGTATTCGTCGTAAAATAGCTCAAAAGGCTATTTTCTTCGACAAAAGAGTCGGCCCAGATTTTCTATTTTGTGGCAAAAACTTCTCAATACTTTTAAAAACTTTCTAATCACATGGGGCTATTAATTGATTGATTGAAAAACCCTTGGCACGGCGTGAGGTTTTTAAAACATCTGTATAGCCTCCTGTTAACAGACCACCTTGTATGTAATTGAAACCCATACGCTAAGAATGTACGCACATGAAATCGAAACGTACCTACTAAATGCAATGACAACAACGACACAACTCAAAAACGACTATCGAATAAGAATAGATAAAACAATGAAACCTCTTGCCGGATTTTTGTAATATGATAATAATATAATAATATTCCACAACTATCACACAACGCCATCTAGTCCCAAGCTAAGCAGAACTTGTGTTATGGGTACTAAACAACTGATAAACATACTTATATATTTCTAAATACATACATATTATAGATAAATTACACCCAGACACAGAACAAATGATCGTGCTCATCACAGAAACCTGGGTGGGAATCGAACCCACGACCTCCGGCATAGCAGTCAGGGTCACTAACCACTAGACCAACAGGCCTGTGATAGATATGTTATCTCCGAGTTAACAAGTTATCACTTACATTCAGATGAATTGTTGGTCAAACGCAAAGGTGTCAAATGTTTATAAGTACTAACTGTTAAAAAAACTTAAAGAACTTTTTATAAATCCTGATTTAATGAAAACTACAGTTCTTGCAAATCTTTTTAGACCATTTGCATTTAAATTCATAAAGCAGGCAATTTTTGGAGTTATGTCATTGTTGCTAAACACGAGAAGAAAATGATTTTGTTTACTATTAATGTAGCTTATGATTATAATATGGAATGCGAGGATAGTGTTCAGGCGGGCAGTAGTGGCAGGTCGGCGCCCGCGCCGGGCCGCGCTTCGCCGACGTCCGCGGCGCCGCCGTTGCCCAGCAGCGCGTCGCTAGCGCCAGCCCCCGGCGCCGAAGGCTCCATCTGCAACGTAGTAACAAGAACTGTATAATACGTATGCGTCATCTTATGTCAACGTTCTTTCCCGGAATTGACTCTACTTTCTATTTTTGATTTTTCCGTTTAGACAGCAATACAATTATATCTGAGTACAGAGTCTAAAAGAGTTTTGGATACAATTAAATAAAGAACGCTCAAATTCGATAATATTTCAACTTTTTGGAAAACTTATTCTGCGTAGGTGCACAAGCTTTGACTATCACTAATCAAGAATATTGTATTCTATAATTGTAGGTACCTATTATCGACGTAAAAATTAAAGACGTGGACGTCATAATACCTACAATTACAGATTACACTAAAACAAACATTACATACTAAAATCGATGTGTACAGTTTTAGAAAACTTATTATTAAAAAAACCGAACAAGTGCGAGTTGGACTCGCCCACTGAGGGTTCCGACCTTGTTTTTTTTTATGATTTAATTACAAATGTATAGTTTTCCGATTTTTCCCTATACTTGTAGTATAAGTCTACTGCGCTTTCGTTGACTTGGAGAAGGCATAGGCCAAGACAGTGTGTGCAGAGAAAAACTGTGGTCAACACTACCCATGTACGGTGTGGATTTGCGCTTAGTACGGGCACTGAAATCTTTATACAAGGATTTCAGTGCTTGTGTTAGGATAAATGGGGCATACACGAACTGGTTTTGCATCTCGAGGGGTGTTAGGCAGGGCTGTGTAGCGTCACCGTGGCTATTCAACTTGTACATGGATAGTTGTCTGACAGATTTGAAAGAGGGTGAGTGTGGATTGACAATGAGTGAGTTGCCTGTCAAATGCCTTCTCTACGCAGACGATCAAGTTCTACTTGCATCGTCAGCAGAACAGTTGCAAGACATGGTGACTGTAATGGATGAAGCATTTAAGAAGAAGGGGATGAATATAAATGTGAATAAGACGAAGAGAACCTATCGGTGTGTGATGTGAAAATAAATGATAAGAGTGTGGAGCAAGTGAGTTCGTATATTTGGGGAGTTTGTTTACAAGGGATGGAAAGATTGATAAAGATGTGGAAAGAAGAGTGAATGCGGGAAATAAAGTAAATGGTGCTTTACATGCAATTGTGACCAACCAATTGATGTCCGATAAGGCTCGACTGGCTGTTCACAATGGTGTACTGGTGCCTACGCTTATGTATGGAAGTGAATGTTGGGTATGGCAAAAGAAGCATGAAAGTAGAATAAATGCTGTGGAAATGCGTTCCTTGCGAAGAATGTGTGGTGTGACTATGAATGATAGGCTGAGGAATGATGTGATAAGAGAACGGTGTGATTTAAAAGAAGATGTAGTGACAAAAATTGAAAAAAGTATGCTTAGATGGTTTGGTCATGTTTAGAGGATGAATGAAGGACAACTCACAATACTTATTTGTTATACAAGAGTGCAAAGTTGCTTTTTAACGGCGTGCTCAATTTTGATGACCGAGCAAGCGAAGGATTCTAAAATTGAATCACGAGTGCAGCGAGTGATTCAAAAATTAGAATCCTGAGCGTTAGCGAGGGAATCAAAGAGCACGAGGTGAAAAATCTTTGCACTCGAGTGCAACACGTAACTTTTCATCCCAACTCAGCGAGGAAATGACTAAATATGCAAAAAAAAGCATTTCAATCACAAGATACTTTTATTTCAGTTCAGGTATTAACATTTATTATTTACTACATTATGATAGGTAAGTATTACAGAATAATCTTTAAATTATTTCAAATGATACTTAGGTATAATTAAGAAAAATTGAAAGTAACGTTGCTACAATTACTTAAGTCGAGTGTAATATTTTTGTTAGGTACTGTAATGTCGGTGACGTGAAAAGTAAAATGGCGCGCGCAAAGCAAATTAAAAAAAAAAGTATATCAAGAAGGTTCCGAGTCTAAGTTTTACAAATTAGAAAAAGGTTGAATGATAAATTCGGCACCATGGAGATAGAAGTAAATAGGTTTAATGATGTTTTCAATTCACAAACTTAGTGCACACGATGTTCTAAATTCAATTTACTTTATCCTCTAGCGGATAAAAACGGCTTTTGCACTCAGGTATCGAAGGGCAAAAATACTCTTTCCGAGATGGGGGGATGAAAAAGGTATTTAAAAAGCAGATGTGAATGACCGGGAGGGGAAGCCCTAGGAGTACATATAGTGACTTTATTGGTTGGTTGGTTTGATGTTCTTCAGAAAGGTTAGGTGCGTAAACTCGCAACCGGCGTGTGTGTATGACCAATTGTATGAACCTAAAAAAGGCAAAAAGAGTGTGAAGAGATCGTAGCAGGTGGCGTTCCGCGGTTTCTGCCTACCCCCATTGGAAAAAGGCGTGATTGTATGTGTGTATGTGTTGTAGTATAAGACGGTATTACTTGCCAAATTTCATAGTTCTAGGTCAACGGGAAATACCCTATACATTTCGATTCCCTTGAGAGTGTCGAAATATACCTACGTTTTTGCGGCCTCCTAAACGGCCGTGTCTTTTTTTCACGTTAACTTAGAAGTTTGGTTTTTTCACAGCTTGAAGAGACTGTAGACTTGAGTAATATAATATAAGGAATAATAATATGAGGAATTTCAACTCGATAACTCCACGCATTCCCGAGATAAAGGTTCTTGACAGACAGACAGACAGATGGACAGACAACAACGTGATCCTATAAGGGTGTCCCTGGGACTTGTCCTCGACAGCCCGTGGAACTTCGTCGAGAACTTCCGACGTTTGGCTCCCAGACTGGAGCGGGTTGGGGCTGCTTTAAAGCGGCTCCTGCCCAATCTGGGGGTCCAAACGCCTCCTGCCGGAGGCTCTACATGGGGGTGGTACGGTCCATGGCCCTCTACGGGGCACCGGTGTGGGCACCCTCATTGAGGCTGCGCCCAGCGCGCCGGTTGAGTGCAGCCCAGAGGGTCATGGCCATCCGGCTAGTCCGGGGATACCGCACGGTCTCGTGCGAGACGGCGAGCCTCCTTGCCGGAGTGCCGCCATGGGATCTGGAGGCAAAGGTCCTCGCGCACATGTGGGAGTGGCCCGAGGAGCCGAAACGACGGGGCGAAACTCCGCTGCCGCGACAAATCGCGGCACGGTGGACAGAGCTCCGGTGTGATCTCATGGCGACATGGCGGGTACGATTGTCGCAACCCAGCACTGGGCACGCCACAATTGCGGCGGTAAGTCCCCTCTTTGAGGAGTGGACCTCATCTATGGTGATAATAAGTGTTAATAATGTGTAAGGCTTATAAATGATTAATTAGTGAGTAAGGCTGACCTATTAAGTAAAAGTGACCAAAAATGTTGATTATTTATAAGAGTTTACCGAAACGATTCGTAGTCGTTCCTATTTACGATAGATACCTATTTTGAAATTTGTAATGTCAGTTTAAATTGAAAAATTATTTTCTATACGTCTTATTGATTGCATTTTCAATATTAAAACATAATGTAACACATATATAAGGTGTATCTATTCATACACGAAATATTTTAAGAGGTACACCTGTAGGTGGTAAAGAAGCTATAGAAGCTATAGAAGCAAAAAGAAAAATTTTATCTAAGCGTTTTTGAATTTTCGTAATTATTATAATTTTAAAACTACTTGAGACGTTTTGCATAAAACCTTTACTCCAAATTCTATGAATGGCCCGCCTGACGCTGCGAGGGCGGCGACCGGACGGCACGAGCATGGCCGCGGTGTCTCGGACCGTAAAAAATAAGAAGGAGCTAGTATTTCTTATGTGCGTCAAACAAATTATAAATATTAAATTTTGAAAAAAAATTTTTTTTTCGTTGCGGTAGCTTCTTTACCACCTCCAGGTGCACCTCTTAAAATATTTCGTGTATGAATAGATACACCTTATATATTTGTTTTATTTATTTATATTAGTTGGTGTACTATAATGTTAATACTTACCCCAGAGCTGTTAACTTTAGCCCCAATCAGGGGGTAAGAATTAACAGACGACTATTTTGAGAAAAAACGTTATATCTACGACAATAATCATTTTAAGTTTGATATAAGTTAATAAAACGATACCTAAATAATGAAAGCATCATGCGACCTAAAAATTAGGTCGGAATGTGGAAAAATTTCGCAGGTACAACTAAAAATGCAAATTTTGTTAATAGTGGCCCCGGTCTCCCCTACCTGCACAATTTGTAAAGTACATTCGGAAAGTCATAATATTTGCAACTAAAAGTACTATATACCTACTAATTACAAGTTGGTTTTCCTTATTTTTAATGTAATTTCAATTTATGTCATGTTACTCTTTAAGGTAATACTGTGGGCCAAGTTGCCTAAAGCAAATAAAAATAATAGTTAAAAAAACGAAAAACGAAAATGGAAAAGATTTTGTTTTGAAAACAGAGATATATTTGCACTCATCACTAAAATTACTTCGCTCTCTAGCAATTTCGTATTTTTAGGACATAAGACTATTTTAAGGTAACATTTATGAGAAGTAAATCGCGATGCATTAAGTTTTTACTATTTTTAACTAATTTCCCTATAAGTCTTATTTCGTTTCTCAAGGGTTTAAAAAATGGGCCCTCAATCCAGATGCACATGAATTTAATCTGTCACCGTACAGAAATAATTTTTTGTTGAACTACGCAACCAATACAAGAGTAGCCACATGTGGCCACGTGTACGCACGGCGACAAATCAAGCTATACATTTCTAGTATAAGCTGACTTCTCTTTGTACGAAAATTCTATACAATGCGAGGTCAGCCAAAACTGGTAATGTTAACTTGATATGTACCCGTGTGAACAAGCACCATTAGAAATGAAATTGATTGATAGAAATAGAATCTTCGTTTCGGCAGCTGATGTTCGGCAAAGATGAAGTCACGTACGAAGTGGTCAGCCTAATCGTCCAGTGCGACGAGAGGTAAATCGCCCTGTCCGGGTAGACTGTCCACCACGACGCGAACTACGGTGCCCTCCTCCCCGCGCCGCCGCCTCCGATGACGAGCCGTCATGGAAGCATAACTCGTGTAATTGTGTCACAATATCCGTCGGTTACGTTATTATAATTGACTGTTTGTTTACAGATGTTTGTGCATAAACACGCAAACATCGTTAAATTTCTATATGTGTGTATCTGTAATTACTTACGGTAATTGTCGAAAAAGAAATAGCACAACTAAAGAAAGCAATTAAAACACCTTGCATCTTGTGGATCTACTCTTTAAACTAACAAAATTAAGTCAAATCATAATAACTAAAATATACAGCTATAAATATTAAAATTAAATTAATCAGAGGTCATATTTTTAGTTCAAGTACAGCTCATTCGTGTTTGCCTCTGACGCATTAACATAAGTATTTGGTAGCTATAATAGGCATATTAGGTGTTACTGACGGTGTGTTTGTCCGCGGGGCCGGTGGGGCCGGTGGGGCCGGTGGGGCCGGTGGGCGTGTCTCGCTTGCCCTGCAGGTAGTAGGTCATGAGCTGGCCCTTGCCCTTGACCGCCACCAGGCCGCGCTGCTCGAAGTAGTAGCCGAAACTTTGCAGAATCTCGCAATTCTCCTCTGTAACCTATGACAGACAGAAGTATCTAAATGTTGAAAAACTTTTGAGCAATCAGTGATCCTAGATATTTTGTTAAATATAAACCTCTCTAAATAAAAAGACTCAATTTATTTTCCAGCACGCGTAGCATGACTACCGTAGAAATAGGTTTTGTCGACGGAAGAATAGACAAAATTACAGATTGTAGAAAGATTAAAGACAGAATTAAAGATTGTACAAAGATTTGTACCGTTTTATGCTGGCATACCATGACAGTTCTATCTCTATTCTACCAAGAATAGACAAAGTTCTTTCTATGGTGGTCATGCTACGCGTGCTGTAGTATTTAGAATCTGATGTTTTGTAACTTTGACTGGTCGCTTTCTAAACAACCCCTTTAATATTTTTTTTGAGTTAGTATCGTTTTTCCAAAAGTTTTAAACTTGAACGTATCAGACCTGAATGCATCCAGCTTTGCCAGTGCTTTCCATGCGAGAGGCAACGTTGACGGTGTTGCCCCATATGTCGTAGTGCGGCTTGCGCGCGCCGATGACGCCGGCGGTGATGGGCCCGTGGTTGACGCCCATGCGCAGCACGAAGTGGTTGAAGGACTGCTCGTTGATGGCGGCCAGCACGCGCTGCAGCTCGAGCGCGAACTCCACCAAGCACGCCAGGTGCGCCCACCGCACCAGCACCCCGTCCGACGGCTGCACAAACCACACGCAGCATGTACGTACAGCGAGGGAACTGATGCATACGCTGACTATCACTTGAGTTGTCTCATACATGTACCTATCTGTCATTTCTACTCAGTCGAATAATAATGGGCGTAGTTTTCCAATTTGCTTAATTTCCCTCAAAGTCAAAGTCAAAGCATTTATTTCAAATTCAAATAGGCCCAAAAAGGCACTTTTGACGTCAACAGTTATATAAAAATAGAATTGATTCTAGTTGCCCCTTCCAAAAGGTAGATTCGTATGGAGAAGAATGGGCAAGAAACTACACCGTTACTCTTTTAAAATGTTTTCAATATTTGTATACAATATTTATATAATTATACTAGCTGACCGTACAGACGTTGTCCTGTTTCCTAGAACTCGATAGCTGCGCCACCTAGCGGGTCCAATAGTGAATCTAAACCATCCAGGGTGCCACCCAAACGCATACAAAAATCATTCAAATTGGTCCAGCCGTTTAGGAGGAGTTCAGTGACAAACACACGTAGAGTAGAATTATATATATAAAGATGTGAAGACGATGCACCTAAAATAAAATTACCATACCACAACAGGTGAAAAATTTAAAAAGAAGCAAAGAGAGATAAATTAATTCTATGATAGATACATGGTGCCCACATACTTACAAACATTGCAAAGGCATGAATACAAATTTCCTAATATTTTACAAGTTACAAATCAGTGTATGAATTATAATATCATAGAATGTAAATTAGTGTCATACTCATAAGAGAAAAATAAATCTAATACAGTTAAGTTAGCAACCAGTTTGCGCGAGCTGGAGCGAATTCCTGGACTGTAAAGGTTGTTTATTTGTAAAGGCAACCTTATGTTGAACTGGCAGGCGATAAAATAAGTTTAGTTACATTCCAACTGTGAAGCTGATTTAGAAGGAGAATAGAAGAAAAATCAGTAGCCGAGAGGGCGAGAGTTTGGGCTAACAAGCAGAAGGAAGGAGTAAATAATATAAAATAAGATTTTTGGACCGATTTAAAGGGGCAATTAGTGAAAATTTCCAACAAAAGGTTTTAGATCCCGATATAGGGAGATTTCAGACTAGTATATACCATCAATATTCAAACAGACAGTATTACGCGTTCAAGTGATTTCGGCATTACTCAAGAGTCAAGGGCAGGAGGTCAAGCAGAGTGCACAACCACAGTTCGCTCTTGACACTGCGGCTAAGCCTCGTTGACATAGGCAGCCAGCTGTCGTAGACAGTTTACACAAGACCACAAGTATTAGTGCAGTGAAAATAAAATAAAATCACGGACATGACATACCGGTATGTTAATCTAGTTCACATTAGCGGTAATTGGAACTGTGCGGAAGGAAGGAAGGTATACAACGAGAAGGTTAATGGTGGTCGTAAAACTTTGTGGCAATCCATACTAATATTATAAATGGGAAAGTGTGTGTGTCTGTGTATCCTTCTTTCACGGCAAAACGGAGCGACGAATTTACGTCATTTTTTAAGTGGAGATAGTTGAAGGGATGGAGAGTGACATAAGCTACTTTTTGTCTCTTTCTAACCCCCCACTTCCCTAAAATGGGGGGGGGGGGGGGGTGGAATTTAACGCGAGCGAAGCCGCGGGCTAAAGCTAGTATGTTATAAATTATATATATATATATAATCTCAGTTCATACCTTAACTCTATTAAAGACTTTCGGTTGTTCTGGTTTAGTTGGTAATATAAATGTCTGGACGACTAATTAAACTCTCACTATTTGCAAATGAACGAATTATGACTCACCTGCATTTGTCGCGTAGGATTTAGGCCTGACGCAGCCATGTATGTGGAACTGATCGTTTTTATTTTGATTATGTCCTTACTGAACTTGGAATCTTCCAGCAACTGTAACCAATACGTAATAATGTTTACAATGTGCAAATCATCAGCAAGATTTATGGTGTTTACATAATAATTCAATGAAACAACGAACAGACAAAACATTATTCGGAACTAAGGTATGCTCTGTACATGTTAGTAAATGTACGGAGTATACCTTAGTTCTAAAAACAGTTTGATCAACTTTTTGTCTATTTATTCGTTGTTATAGTTAACACAGACGTTCTATAATATTTAATTAAAGACCAATTTAATAATACGCGTTAATCCAATACATACAGGCAAGTAAAAAGCAGCACAAGTCAAAAAAATTGAAACCTAAAACAATTTGATGGGTGTCTATTAAAAACAAGAAAAAAAATCTAAGGTATTCTAAACGCATGAAAACCCCAGTGCGTGCTGCGCCGTAGCCACCGCCCGTAGCAAAGCGCGTAGGGGTTGCTAGAGGTACGCACCCTACCTGCAACTATTTCTTACCTTTTGTCACAAGACTGAAGGAGCTTCGAATTTTAATAGAACTTTCGTACTACTGCTATAATATTTTCATTTAAACTTTAAATTCGAGATGTTTGCGTTTCTAAGTCGATCACTTCCTTGAATTTGTTCGAAAGTTTATGATACATTCTGATCTCGATCAGTATGTAAATTAACACCAAGTATGTAGTCCAACCTACCGCTTGGTGACTAGTATGTAACTATGCCCTTCAATAGCCTTTTACAACTTGTAGAGTAGAAAGCAGTTTCCTTCACGACCGTACTTACATACCTATTTAAATTGAACCCGGAAGAATAATAGATAGAGATAATCCTAAGTCCAATTAATAACAAATGATTGTAATTATATCTTGTTTATTACTTAATCGTGCAATGTTGACGAAACTTTCTAAAATGGATGCTAGTACATCTCTACAATAATAGAATAATTGTTCTTGAAAGTTGAGAATAAGCATATGTCTCTAGGTCATGAGGACAATGCTAATTCCTTGTTATAAATGTCATCTGGCACCGGTTCAGTGGTCCCAATAACTTCATTACTTCATTCTACAAGTTAGTAACAGATCAAAAGTTTTAAGATACATAATATTACGACCATTACAAATAAAAAAAAGAGTTGTGATTAAACTTTTCATAACCGTATACGTGACCCACGTAACTTTTATGTATGTTATTGTTAGGTAAACTGTAAATAACAATTACCTACCAAATCGAAGTCTGATATAACTTCATTGAGGAACCGTAAACATTCTAGGCCTTGGTTATTGACAGTTTCTTCCGAGTAGAACTCTGCAACAAATGATAAATGTATGTTTATAATTTGTTATTTATTCCTTTTCATATCTTGATTAATGTCGCTATGTAAAGTTTTACTTTAGTATGTAATGACGTACATAAAATTCAATCACTATATGAAAATGAAGACATGTGATATACATAATATATGTATAGGCTAAATACAGAAAATAATATTTATATTATGTACATATATATATGCCAATATAATATGCCATTAATGTGGCAATGCTGCCAGCTTTTTGGGCATTTTTCCCACTTACAACGATACGGACGAATTGTTTGATGCCCTTTGATTCTATTCTTTCTGTTTTTATATACATCTACATGATACACAGTATATTAATATAATGTTATTTCTATAGTGACTAGATAAAATATTAATGTAAAACAATAAAAATATATTAATTCAACTGGTTCATTAATAGTCTCCGGAGACAAAAATGTTCAAGGCGAACAACGAAAGCTACATTTTTTTATAGTAGTGTTGTTGAAGATGCATTTATTAGACACGTGACCTTTGAGAATTATCAATTAACATAACTGTTAAGGTAGTAACGTTATAATATACCTATTTTATAATATTATTGAATCGAACGCTGGCACGTGTACCTAGTCGTTAACAAGAGACAAATATTAATTAACAATCAAGTCATATTATTAATACCAGCGTGTAATTTAATCCCTGTCCATACAGAAAAGGAGCGCTACTTTATCACCTCGCTACGTGTTGGATTTTTATATCATAATTTCCAGATAATCAGCCTATAATGTTCCCACGGCTGGGTCACAGGCCTCCTCGTTGTGGGAAGGAGCGGGCTCCACCAGTGCGGGTTGGTGGATGCCACATTGATGTGTCTTGACATGTTTTAGAATTTTTGGTTCTCAGTACATGTTGGTTTCCTCACGATGTTTTCTTTCACCGTTTTGAGAGCAGTGGTGATGGAATAATTTACACAAATTAGTGAGTGAGAGGAAATTTTCGAGCGAAGTACAAAAAGTAAGTTGTTACCTGAAAAGTTGGGCATAGAGGCGAAAAGCACGCCGACCTCGGCGTAGCTCTGGCTGTAGAGGTCGCGGTGATGGTGGCGCGCGCCCATGAAGTGCCGCGCCACGTGCGGCGGCAGCACGTTGTGGATGAGCGCCTGGTTGCGCCGCCGCAGGTCGCCCGCCTGCTCCGCCTGCGCGCGCATGCGCTCTCCTCGCGAGTGCCGCGCGCGCTCCAGGGACTCCACCTGCATTGTGGTTATACCTTGCACGATTGTATATCCATACATGTATACTATGTCAAAGTTAATTATAACGCATCTGATGGTGGAGGGATTACGATAGCGTGAAGGCTTAAACGACTGTCTATTCCCCCGGTGTATCCAAGCACAATTTAGATTCTACGACAAACATTATATATACATAGTATATAGATATTCATTAATGTTCAATTGCGTTCGATGTAGGAATCACACTAGACTAGAATTCGGTACGGTCTGACTCTCGGTTACGTGCTTGTGCTTAATGTGTACACGTGTCCAGGATTCGCTACGCTTTCTAAAGTACCTACCTATTTACATAAGTAGTTGTTTGTTAGAAGTTATATGTAGTAATACGCACATATCTGTTGAAAATGAGGAGCGCCAGCACTATGAAGAACAGCATTATTATGTTGCGTCCGCCATGAATGCGAGCCCTGTAGGTCGAAACCGAATCATTAATACTCATGCCACCTATATACATTAGGATCTCACATAATATTGGGTAAGCTAATGTATTATGTCAGATAAGAATAGAAGTGTAACTCACAATATAGCCAGCAGATCTTCGTCGTAGTCGGTGGTGGCGTTGTAGCGCACGCGGTAGGGGTCGCGGTCGAGGCTGGGCCGCGACAGCAGCAGCGCCGGGTGCAGCAGCGCGGGCAGCGCGTGCGCGGCCGCCAGCAGCGCCAGCAGCGCGCCGCGCGCGCACACGCCCAGCGGCGACACCCACAGCGCGCCGCACGCCGCGCCCGCGCCCACCTGTGCACCCACCACATACACTCACTCACTCCAAAATTATCCTTACTTCCAAAAACAAAGTACGATGACCTGAACGCGTAGCATGACCAGCATAGAAAGAACTTTGTCTATTCTTGGTAGAATAGAGATAGAATTGTCATGCTACGCCAGCATAAAACGGTACAAATCTTTCTATAATCTTTAATTTGTCTCTAATCTTTCTACAATCTGTAATTTTGTCTATTCTTCCGTCGACAAAACCCATTTCTACGGTGGTCATGCTACGCATTCTGGCAAGATAATCACGCCAAATGTGTGTAGCTTACATTCCGGCAAAACCCAAAAATCTTCCGAATGTCGACCCAATATTTAGCAACTAATAATTAGTTGTTCCATAAGTCATCACTGGCAACACACACTGGTCAAAGACTTTCGTCTTGAGACACTGCGGAATGTGGGACGAGAAGATATTGCGTAGCTACCGAAACGTGGTCGCTCACAATGGGCCTTATTAGAAGGCTGAAAGTCACCCAAAGGGCGATGGAGAGGGTTATGCTTGGAGTTTCCCTACGCGATCGAATCTGAAATGAAGAGATCCGTAGGAGAACCAAGGTAACCAACATAGCCCGAATAATTGTTAAGCTGAAGTGGCAGTGGGCAGGCCACATTGCTCGCAGAACAGATGGCCGATGGGGCCGAAACGTTCTGGAGTGGCGACCGCGTACCGGAAGACGTAGAGTTGGAAGGCCTCCAACAAGGTGGACCGATGAACTTGTGAAGGCCGCAGGAATCCGCTGGATGCGGGAAGCACAAAACCGGTCGAAGTGCGAAGCGGAGCTTGGGGGAGGCCTATGCCCAGCAGTGGACGTCTTTCGGCTGAAATGATGATGATGATGATGATGATGAATTAGTTGTTTTACAACACAAAGACCATTGTTTTGTTTATAAATAGTTCAATGGAAAGTGAATTCGTTTTACTTCATGGACCGTTGACATTGGCCCGACCTCATTACAAGTGGGCAATTAAGTCGAGATGGCTCGTGTTTGCGAGGAAAATGCCCTTAATCAGGAAAAATAGGGCATAGTTTTCTTTTACATATGTACATACCATTAATTAATTAAATAAACAAGAAAGTAGTCATTACTGTTACGTCGTAGTTATAGTATTACTGTTAGAAACTATATTACTTCCTAGAACGTTTCGATGTGGATATTAAGTTAGATTTATCTCAAATTATGCTTTCTAGCTGTAGTTCCATTGCATTTATAATGAGTTACGTGATTTATCATGTTGAACTACAAACGAAAAAAGTTGAATTGTACACATCAGCTGTTTGTCTTCCCACGATTCGAGATTAAAAAAGTCGAACTGGGGAAATAGGTTACTATGATATTTGTTAAGCGACAACGATGAGAAACCTGTCACCAGTATGGCGTTGTTGTTTTGTTGCATTCGTTTAACCCAAAGAACTTTGGTAACAGTTATTGTTTACGACTATGTGAGAAAGCTAGGACGCTTGAAAGGTCAACTAAGTTATACAATCTCAACATACCACTGAAAACATAATAAATACAAGTTATCTTTTTTGTAGGTATGAAGATTGTTTTATATATAATACCTACCCATAGGTAGGTGTGTCTGCAGCGTTTTTACCATACCATAGCTAAAACTGAATTACAGATCTGCATACCAAATTAGCCTTTACATCATAGTGAAATATTAAGCCATGCAAAATGCATTTAACTTTAAAAATATTAGCATGAACTCAAATGCCTAAAAGCTTAGATCGTTGCGACAGCTTATACAATTAATTATGCAAGAGTCTGGTCAAGTCTAGTGCTCATGCATTTTAGCATGTTTCTGTTAATTTTCCACTGCTGTATAAATTAAGGCTGGTGTGTCAAATCGTTATATTGGTCGTTAGTTTGCCATCGGCGTCAGAATGTGAAAGTAGAAAAGGTACTTCACGTGATAGTAGTAAGAAGGATGTATGCAGCGACGTGCGCCGCTGTGCGCAGGCGCCTCGTCTCGCTCACCGTCCTCCAGAAGCATCGTCTCGAAATTACCGCAAATGATCTGCACAAACACATACTTACATATTTAAAAGCATCGGATACGATACCAAGATTGGGTTTCCGACAAAGTTTCTCCAATGCACCTAATAGAAATCACCTAAAAAAAATGTTGAATACCTAGGTAGTAATCTAATTTAAAATAAAACATATGTGTAAGTTCAATGATTTTCAACATGCGCGGTGATAGTGACAGTTGTAGCGATAGTGATAGTGATCGTGACAGAATCTCACCGCAACGGAAATAGAAATAACAAGTATGATAGTGAGAGTGGCGGCGACAGCGAGGATAGCTTAGATAGTATAGTAGCGCTCTAGCGCGCACTCACCAGCGGCGCAATGTTCGCGGCCACGAACATCGCGATGTTGAACGTCCCGCATGTCAACTTCCAGTAAGGACTGACTGTTTTTTTCTGAAAGATTTACAAAAAGTTAAAATGAGGTCAACAGTAAACAAACCTAATCAAATGAAAATCCTAACATGTTTTGATAAATCCAAAATTAGCAGTTAAGCTGAGAATTACGTTTCAAATAATGGTCTACTCAGTACCTACTTAAGATTAAAAGACATTTACGTGTTTTGAAATGGATATTAAGTGTATTTTAATATGTATACCCAATAATATACTTACTCGTATGAGGAATAAAGACCTCTTTGATATAGTAGAACACGACACAAACTACTTATGATAATAAGAACTACCACTTTTACACAAATATAAAATCGATAGCCAAGTTCCCTGAACGTCATTCTGTTCTGAATATTACTAAATATTGATGAAGCTATAGCTTATAGTATTGACCATACCAGAAACCTTTTATTTACAAGAAGCTAACCTTATATTGTGAATACCGATAGCACGTGTAATAAACCACATTGATTAGGCCGGTCTCTAGCACGAGCGCGAGGTAGACGGCATGCAGCGACCAGGTGGGTGGCACTGCGAAGCTGGCCAGCGCGACCACTGCCGGCAGCAGCATGAGCGGCGGCGCGGCAATGGCCAGCGGGCACGGGTCGCTCCGGCGAGCGTACACCTCCTCCGCACCCGAAGCTTTGAACGTCAGGCATAACGTTGTGCCGTCTGCTAGTTCCCTGTT
The DNA here is from genome assembly GCA_932294355.1 of Aporophyla lueneburgensis. NCBI lineage: Eukaryota > Metazoa > Arthropoda > Insecta > Lepidoptera > Noctuidae > Aporophyla > Aporophyla lueneburgensis. Next base: position 17,097,094 of record OW028747.1, read on the forward strand.
TATTTACGTTTTTGTTAAATACATTGAGATACTGAACTCATCATTACTAAAATAACACAGTTACCTACTGCCTACAAAACTTAAACTTTAAATAAATATCTGGAAAATAAAAATCTTTTGAATAACAAGCATCAGCTTTATAGGTTCTATAAAACTGCAACTAGTTATGAGGAAAGAGAACTATGTGCCTCTGTATGAAGGACTGGAATGGTAAATGTGTTTATTGACACGGTTCCATTACAAGCGCCTAAAATAGCATAGGTATTGTAACTATTTGCGATACACGCTGTGTCCGAACAGATCGATCTTCAGTCGCTTACAATTCTACAAAAACGTCAGGAAAGGGAGATCTGCAAGTGTACTAGGGTCATAGGTAGGTACATATTTTTCCTTATCGAGCGTATTATTTTAAGTTAATACTACATTTAATATCATTTATGAAGTTATCTTGTTAACTGCTATAGGTCGTTTACAACATATGAACCCACTTTATTTTATTTTTTATGCTACCTATGGTATCATGCCTGTGCTACCAGCTTTTTAATTCAATACCTACCTGTTTTTCTTAAACATTAAAAAATCAACTCGCAAGTACGCACCTACATTCCGGCCTTTTTTTTTTTTTTTTTTTTTCAGGATGGGAAATCATCAAATGACTTCTCCCGCTCTGGGCGGAGCGGGAGGGCGTGTCAGACTTTTACTGACTAAAACCCACCCGTGTTCCATCAGTTGCCCATGTGCCAGGGTCACGGTATCTCTTTCGAACAATCACGCGACCCCGGCAGGCATCGGTCCTAGTAGACCCCTACACCGCTGCTGACATCTCTTTGAGGCGCGCGTGGAACACTGCGCGCCGTCGACCCGAGCCTGGTCCTTACCGGGCGGCGAGCTACCCATTGCTCGCCACCCGCAAGCTCGCGCCTACAGTGGCCGGGAATCCGCTATTGACTCCCGACGCCCGGGGCGTCTCCTCCTGCGGCGGCTAGGGACGTGAGGGCGCAGAGACTGCCACTCCCTCACGCGCCCCACCTCCTCCGTCGCGAGCATTACTGCTTCGCAGAAGGAGGTGACGGCTTCCCATCCCCTCTCGCTCCGTACCATGGCTCGCACCAGGGCCGGACGCGAGAGGTCGCCGCCGCCGATCGCCTCCACGAGGACACGGCGGTGCTCCGCCCAGGCAGGGCACACCTCCACCGTATGCTCCACCGTGTCCTCCAGACGATCCTCGCAATGGAAACACCCGGACGTATCCTCCCGCTTTATCCTGAACAGGAACCCACCGAAGCACCCATGCCCGGTGAGAACCTGCGTCAGGCGGAAGGTGAGGACGCCGTGACGCCTCTCTATCCACTCCTCAAAGAGGGGACTTACCGCCGCAATTGTGGCGTGCCCAGCACTGGGTTGCGACAATCGTACCCGCCATGTCGCCATGAGATCACACCGGAGCTCTGTCCGCCGTGCCGCGATTTGTCGCGGCAGCGGAGTTTCGCCCCGGCGTTTCGCCTCCTCGCGCCACTCCCACATGTGCGCGAGGACCTTTGCCTCCAGATCCCATGGCGGCACTCCGGCAAGGAGGCTCGCCGCCTCGCACGAGACCGTGCGGTATCCCCGGATTAAGCGGATTACACTCCGGCCTTGCACCATCAGTGACGTCACACATCGTAGCAAATGCTAAGATTTTACCTACATCTTAGCATTTACCAAGATGTGCGGAAATGTTACCATCGAAACTTACCGATGAGCTTATTTACTTATGTACTAGCTACTTGTTTATGAAATGGCCCCGTGGATAGTTACTCGGTTTAATTTCACTTCATCGAATGTTCTCTCACATAATACTTATTACCTCGGATTTCGTCAACAATTTATATGGATGAATGCTTGTAACTGAGTAAAATGAGATAAAAGTGCATTTATGTGAATACAATGAGAGTGGTAGATTTCGATTATCATCTTCCAGTTTGGTTCAATGAGCTAGTAGTTGAACGATCCTATCAATTATACTCGAGACTGTTTTGCCATTCACATTCCAGCGTATGTGTAAAAAAGAAACAAACATTTTGATGCGGTGTTTCACAAAGAAGACGTAAATCAATTCAATATGTACACGTTACTGATACTCTCAAAGTTACAACCAAAAGAAAAAGAAATATCTTTCCGTCGCTTGAAAAATAATTATAGAAAAATACAAACAATACAGAAATGAAAAACCAACTTTAAAACAAAATACATAACAAACATTGGTGGTCTTCAAATTGTAAGTACAAGTGCATATTATAAATAAGGTGTACATTTAATTTGATGTTGTTTGGCATTTACAATGGAAACCTTGAAAATAAGACTACTATTCCTGCATTTTTTTTTTGCAATGTTTTTTCAATGCCTGCTGCATTGTAAATCCTCATAATATGTACATTAGGTGCTATTTAAATTTTGTTCTATTTACAGTTGTTAATAACACACAAGCGAAACAAAGGAAAACACAAAATGTCCACGTAACAAATACAACATAACAATAATATTGTGCAATTCCTGTGAACTTACTTGTCGTCGTCTCTATTCACCAGTTCTTCTTGCAACATGCTAAGTATTTTCTGTTCTTCGTTGTCCTTGCTCTCGTCTTGTGGCGACAGAACCTACGAATAATGTACGAAGCATGTCTATGTAATTGACAAGCAAAAAATCAATATGAGAGCTCATGATCGGCGTACCTACTTTTAGCATCAATAATCAAAATATGTCCGAACATAATGACCAATCGACTCGAATGAGATTATTTCAACCTGCTACATTAGCTAAACTAGAAACCATATAGCTCAGGCCGCCTAGTGCCCTAGTGTCCTATTTATTTAGGCTGGTGGCGAGGGAGCGGTGAGGGGGTGGGGCAAGCGCAGTAGTGCACTCACCGAGTCCTCGTCATCGTCTCGGAGGTCGGAGAGCGTGTCGGCCGAGTCGCCTCCCTCCGCGGCCTCGCCCTCCGGTGCACTCCTCTCCTCACCTCCTTGAAACTGCACGATACAATCAACGTGAATCTTGTGAAGATGACAACTTAAATAAACACAGTCTGAAACGTTTTACATGTTTTCGTCTTTGACAAATCATGGATAGCACCGAATTTATTGAAATAATGAAATACCAGGATTATCTACAATTAAAAAGGGAAACTAACATGTTTCTCACTTTATGGAAAATTGTTTTTAGTGTTTTACACCTATTTATGGGTGATGGGTGAACTATTGACGTCATACAAAACGAACGACATATTTAGGTAGGTATACATATAAATTAGGCAATAAATTGGGAATAATTTCGTAATAACTAATTGATTATTCTATTGTCGCTGTAAAACTATACTTACTCTGCTATAACAACGGCCAATACGCTAATTAAGCTGAATAATGCCGCTTTAAGCAGTCAGCTAAATGTAGAGGAAAATCATAAATTTTTCATTTCACTTTACCTATTCTCATTCTAAAGCTGTGTCGACCCAATTCGCTGCGTCGCGCGTCGTCCGTTCTAAATAGAAAAGTACCTAAAAGGACGTTTCTTGTAACAGTCTCAGTTGGGGTATCTACATAATTAATTAAGACGGTTTGGTTTTCTTTTTTGTCGTTCGATATTCATCCATTATTTTGGTAATCTGTGTAGGTACCTAAAGTCTGTTTCCAGAGCCGAAGGAAAAACGGAAATAAATACGAATGAAAGCGTGTAGGGATACTGGAAATGATATTGTCAAAATACTATATCAAGTAGACGGGTTATAAAAACATAACATTGTCTTGCATTTCTTTTTTTCAAAAATAAGTTGTGTGCAGTCTTGAAATTAAGTACGTGTGTAAGGTTAGATAGACACAAAACAGCGATGAAAAGAAAAACCTGAACTACCCAGTATGCTCAAAGATAAACATTTGTCAGTTTTCTGCCTAAAACAGACTTGGTGTTAAATATATTTTTATATCCAAAATATATAAAGAATCTCTATATTCTTTGTAACAGTATAAGGTATTCGAATATGTTTTTCATTTATATTATACACGGCACATACAATTTTCAGTAGTGAAGCTGCTACGGCCGGGTACCTTAATTAAAATAGCTCCTTGCAAATGGTTGGGTTACTTTGGTAAAGCAGCTTTTGATTAAATGGCTGCCAAAGTAAGTTTTTTAAATTATAACTTCCGTACTTCCTTGATAAACGAAGTGAAATATATATTTTTTGTAAAAATATATGTATTTATGGGTCTTACTATCTAGCGTTATAGGTCAGTTATTAAACATCGATTTTCCGTATGAACCTAACACTATCGATGATGATACCTAATACTTATCGTAGAAAAACTTAAAAACGTGTTTGGAATTCTTATGCGTCGGTACTTTACCAATGTAAATATAATAAGATAAAATTATGCTATATGAAAAACTCATATTGGCAAAATGATCACAACTTACGATTCAGACTTCCTACAATCATTTTATATTCCACATGCGTAAGAATTACTTAGTTATTTACTCTCTGTATCTCGGCTTTTCGAAGTTTTATTCCGCACGTAGGTTCATGTAACGCATTCACAATTTGCATGCTGCCTACCCCGATACACATATTTCACATCGCCACAGTATACCTAATAACGTAAGACTGTGACATTGCACTCGCGACTATTCAAGCTAATTAAAGCATTGGAAACATAACATTGCTTAATTTTATTGGCCTATTAGAATCTAACAGTATAGGGCTTTTTGATCAATGTAACAGACACATTAATATTATAAAAAATACTTTTGTGTTCTTTCATCTCAAACTTTCTTCAATTACAATTTGGATTCGCTCGAAACACAAATACAAACTTGTTAAGCTCCGGCCACATTGAAGCAAATCCCGTGCGGGATGCGGGTAGAAATTCACTCACGTGTCGGTTGTGTCAACTATCTAGTATGGAGGTGTTCCTACCGGTGCGAATAGTCACGTTGGTAATCATTCAAACAATCGACGCGTGCTTTTGCTTCCCGCGTCCCTTGAGGGATTCGGTTCAGTTTATGTGTGTTCACGAACAGTGACATTAAAATTTCATCGCATTGTGAAATCATTTGGAAATCAAATTCGACTTTATAATAGCCTTTAAATAAATATAATATACCAATCTATTACCAATTTCGTATATATTTATTTGAAAAGTATCCACTTGCTTTTGTTATAACAACAAAAAATCTGTCAGAAATTCGTTGGCAACGGCAACTGCAGAGTGGACTGAAGTGCTTGTGAGTGATTCTCAGAAATACGCACGTCCACGTTTAGCGTAAATGTTTATTTCTCATTACACGTTCGTAGGTACTTAGTTCCTGAAGTAAACGTATTAAAATTACGCCTACACTAAAAGCCACTGACATATGACATGAAAATACATACAAGGTCTACGCATATGTTATTATAGTGTCTGTAGTTAGCTAGAATATGGTTCATTGTATTGTGCACCATAAAATAGTAAAGCAGTATCTCCATTGATGATTAAGTAAGTATCTATAATTAAACAAAGAACTTACTGGTTTGAGAACTTTCACAATAAAGTAAGTCTTGATGCCAGCTTGCCGTAGCATTTCTTCGCGGCGTTCACCATGAGCGGGCTCGACCTCAAACTCGTCGTTCAGAAAACTCAGAGTTACTTCGGAAACATGTACGCGTCTGTAAACAAAACTCTTATTAATAGAATGTAACTACGTATACATAAATAGGAACAGCTACTAAAGTCGCTGAATAAATAAATCTTTTTCAACTAAGAATAGACGAATATACCTTTAGATTATATTACATGTATCGCAATTTTTGTGCATTTATAAACACGTTTGAAAATGTTTATTGAGTGGGATGATAAGCTCAGTCTCACTTAGTATTTGGAAAAAGTATAGTTTATACATTAAGTACGTAGCGTTACACTACCTCTTTACGTTCTTTTTAACTGACTTCAAAAAAAGGAGGAGGTTCTCAATTCGGAAGTATTTTATTTTATCATTGTTACCTCCGAATTCCGTCATTTAGACACCAATTTGAAAAATTCTTCTAAAATAAAAAAAATAGTAGTTGTTTAGTGAAACTAGGTTGAGAATCAGCAATTTTGAACGTCAAAATTACACATAAGACAGTCCTCAAAAATGCCCGCCCTTCACCACTTTGCTTCTAGTGCTTCAGCAGGAAATAAGAATAGGCGAAACAGACTCCCTAGCAGCGTCCTTTACTTTCGTCGATTAAAAGGGAGACTCCCCCATGTGATCCCACGTGAATTTGGTCAAGTTCTGGGTTGATGAAAAAAAATTATTATTGAAGCTAATTCAAAAACCACCCGTTTTTGAGTAGGCTTTAATAAAAAAAATCCACGTAGTGTATGTTAGAGATGTTTTAATAATTTCTTATTACTATTACTTAGCAAGTGATAGATACTTATACGAATTTGTGCGGGTTAGGGACTATAAATCAACTTGAAAAATATAAACCTTATTACAAAATAACACAACCGACCTAAGTAAAAATAACTTTAATTTCGAAATTCGGTGGCAAAAAATGAAAATACAATAACAAAGACACCGAATAAATAAAGACTTCTTGGAAAATTTCCAGTACAAGAAAAAAAATAGAATTATTACCGTCCCTTATTTGTCAATATCAGTAATTTAATTTCAAACAAATTACTCCAAATATTTGTTTTGACCTAACTGTAAAATGTCTATCAGGAAAGTTAGCACTAACCCAGCCAATCCACTGCTCTCCATCTTATTAGCGAGTTCGACATCTCTCGAGTAGACGTCAAACTGCCACTGTCTCTGCCCCAGCACCCCCGCAAGAACTGCGCCCGTGTGGATGCCCACGCGCATGTCCACCGGCGAGTTAGTCGTCTGCTGAACGTATCTGAACAACACAAATTATGGTTCAACTCATATGTAACCCATATACAAATGGTGATCGTATTGACATCCTTAGTCTCCATAACCTTACTTGATTGCTTTAACCATAGATAGTCCCATGTGCACGCAGAGCACGGCATGGTCCGGACGTTCAACAGGCGCGCCGCTGATGCAATAATAACAGTCGCCGAGAATTTTGATGCGAAGTTGTTGATATTTCTACAAAATAAAATTACAATTTACGGAAGCCGAGCCTGGCGTAATAATTTACGGCGGACGAGACTTGGAGACGAAATAATAAATTAAATTTTCCTTACCTCAGCAAGTCGATCAAAACGAGCAAACAGCTCGTTCAATATTGCGACGAGATCTTGCGCTGAATAGGTTGAGGAAATAGCCGTGAAGCCTACGATGTCGGCATACAGAATACTGGTGATGAACAAATAATATGTTAATCATAGTTGGAAAAATATCTAATTTAAATATGATGTTCTAAACTGCAGACATACCTGACATTTTCATGGCGCGACATGTAAATTTTTTTGAACTGTGTATCGATCAGTCCCAGTTCTTTCCGCATCTGAACAGCAACGTGTTCTGGTAGCACCGATAGAAGTAGCCGCTCCTACAAATCATATTATCGTGATACTTTTATTGTATGGTGGATTTCAATCACCGTAAATGAATATAAAATAAAAATATAAGAATGCAGGCAGTATACCTAAGATTTTATCAACTATATTTCATTTCATTCCTCCACATAAAGCACTAATAAAACTATTACGAGTTGCGCACGCCCTATTCCTGGAAAAGACAGGCTACGAAAACGATGTTCAGATTTTTAGAGGGTAAAATAGAAATTTGAAGTGCGAGTCGATATTTTTATATAGAAACTAGCTGTGCCCGGGGCTTCGCCCGCGTGGTGTTCGGAATTTATCACACAGAGACTTGCCACTCACACAAAAAATAGCCTAAGTTACTTCTTATAATCAGCTATCTGCTAGTGAAAGTCCCGTGAAAATCGGTCCACCCATTTCAGAGATAAGCCGGAACAAACAGACAGACAGACAGACATTTTTTTTTAAATTGTGTTTTTGATGTTAGTACCGGTATATACTTTAACATGCATTTAGTGAAAAGCTCCCTCTCTCTCTCTCTCCGTTCCAAAAACTTTGTTCCAAAACAAATACAGTCAAATTGAGAAACCTCCTCCTTTTTTTAAGTCGGTTAAAAAGTGTCGTTACAACTTTTTATCTTAATTCCGTCTAGCCCCCTTTCGCAACGCGCCATAAGGAACTTCGTTCCAATAATCTATACTTTATATCTTATATCTTTAAACGAGAAATTCTTGTATATATATATATAATCTGAATCTCGGAAACGGCTCCAACGATTTTCATGAAATGTAGTATACAAGGGGTTTCGGGGGCGATAAATCGATCTAGCTAGGCTTCATTTTTATAAAATGTCGTTTTATTCGTGTTTTCAATGGCCAACTTTATCGACAATCAATTTGAACATAAACTTATTATTTTAAACACAATTTACCAAAAAATACCGAGCAAAGCTCGGTCAACCAGATATTATATATAATATTATATATAAATATATATTATATATCTATACAAATAAATAAAATTGGAGTGTCTGTTGTAATATTAAGATAACCAGTTTTTACTAAGTGTATATGGATGTATACATGGTACATACATATACCAAAACAACATTTTTACAATTTTTGTCGGTCTGTCTGTTTGTTCCAGCTCATCTCTGAAATGGCTGGACCGATTTTGACGGGACTTTCACTGGCAGATAGCTGATGTAACAAAGAGTAACTTAGGCTACATTTTTTTTTTTAAATCTTTCTATTTAGAGAAATACCTGCGTTAATTTCCGACATCCACGCGGGCGAAGCCGCTGGCAAAAGCTAGTATATATCTATACTAATATTATAAGAGTTTGTTTGTTTGTTTGATTGAACGCGCTAATCTCAGAAACTACTGGTCCGAATTGAAAAATTCTTTTTGTGTTGAGTAGCCTATTTATCGAGGAAGGCTATAGGCTATTTAACATCACACCACAACTAAGAGGAGCGGAGCAGTAATGTAAAATGTTGCAAAATCGGGGAAAATCGCACGGGTAGGCGATTCGATGCGACGGGAAGGGTCGAGGGAACAAGAAATTTAACGCGGACTAAGTCGCGGGCAGAAGCTAGTAATAAATAATATCTTAGGACAACCAACATAACGTTATCTGATCCCAAACTAGGCAGAGCCTGTACTATGGTAACCAGACAACTGATAAACATACTTATATATTTCTAAATAAATACATGTTATAGATAAATTACACCCAGACACAGAAAAAGTGATTGCGCTCATCACACAAAGATTTGTCCCGGGTGGGAATCGAACCCACGACCTCAGTCTTAGCAGTCAGGGTCACTAACCACTAGACTAACAGGCCAGTCAAGATGTAAGTACCTCAACTGTAGATACCTACTACCTACTGCAAATGAAATATCTCTTATTTACTTAAATTCAAACTGAAGAAAATGGCGTTGCCATAACTGAAACGTATATTGATATTTTTTTAATTGAAAGATTTATTCGTTCCCTGTATTTCATGTGCCCTTATGGATGATGAAACTACGCATAGGTGTGAGAAATGTCATCGGCACACATCGCTGCGCATGAAGCCAGCTCGTTGACGTTTGCCGTGATTTCATGGATCACAGGTAGTAAACGATTTGATTGCAGGCCGAGGCTTGAACACAATCATACACGGTACAGCTATCGCGAAAATCGTTCAAATAAACGTTTAAAGGAATTTTGATTGAGGAAGTGTGTTCGGAGAATTCCTTGGGTTGAAAATTTGTGAAAAAGAGAGACATGACCTCAAGGTCCCGAACCACATTCGATGTTTTGCTACATTGGGTTATGTGTTCAGAAGAGATGTAAATGACCCAGTCTCTCGCTAATACCTGTTGCATTAATACTGACATTTCGACTGATCGGTGACCTAGTTCTTACGTAGGGCTGTAAGATTGCAAATTAGTTGATTGAGCTCAGTTCATAAACTGCTTCCGTTGGACCAGCGCTCGCTAATATGACCGAACCCAACTACTTCCATGTTTCCACGATCTCCGAGAAAAACGCAAAGTCAGACATGGGATCAAGAGCCACAGAAATAAACAGAATAAAACGAATAGTTCCAAAATGAATAAATTCGGCAAAGAGCGACTCGCACTCGCTCACCTTGGCAGGAAAAATATTTTACTAATTCATTTTTTTTTTTTACCAATTTAAATTTGTCTGTAAAGACTATTTTCTGGTTACAAAAAAAAAAAAACTGTAATATTACTTAGGTACTACTACTCTAAAAGAAAATACTTTAATGTGAATGTAAGTTTGTTTGTTACGCTTTAACGAACTTTGTACACATATTTTTGAAGAAGTAACATAGGATACTTTTTATGAAAAAAAAATAAAAAATAATATTAATTGTTATTTTTAACGCGAGCGAAGCTGCGTGCAATAGCTAGTCTAATAAAAAATACTTTAATATTTTTTTTTCTGTAATATGTAGATACATTTCCAGCAACTAGGTTTATTTCAGATTTTTCGTAGATTAAGCCTGTTGCGACAATCGTCGATAGGATCCGGCAATTGGGACTCGAGGTGGCATTGCACAAGTCCGAGGCCATGGGTTTTCATGGTCTTCGGAACGCGCCACCTGCGGGTTCCCAACTCACGGTAGGAGGGGTTCACATCGGCGTCGAGTCGACGATGAAGTACCTGGGACTTGTCCTCGACAGCCGGTGGAACTTCGTTGAGCATTTCCGACGTTTGGCTCCCAGACTGGAGCGGGCTGGGGCTGCATTAAAGCGGCTCCTGCCCAATCTGGGGGGTCCAAACGCCTCCTGCCGGAGGCTCTACACGGGGGTCGTGCGGTCCATGGCCCTCTACGGGGCACCGGTGTGGGCGCCCTCATTGAGGCTGCGCCCAGCGCGCCGGTTGAGTGCAACCCAGAGGGTCATGGCCATCCGGTTAATCCGGGGATACCGCACGATCTCGTGCGAGGCGGCGAGCCTCCTTGCCGGAGTGCCGCCATGGGATCTGGAGGCAAAGGTCCTCGCCCACATGTGGGAGTGGCGCGAGGAGGCGAAACGCCGGGGCGAAACTCCGCTGCCGCGACAAATCGCGGCACGGCGGACAGAGCTCCGGTGTGATCTCATGGCGACATGGCGGGTACGATTGTCGCAACCCAGTGCTGGGCACGCCACAATTGCGGCGGTAAGTCCCCTCTTTGAGGAGTGGATAGAGAGGCGTCACGGCGTCCTCACCTTCCGCCTGACGCAGGTTCTCACCGGGCATGGGTGCTTCGGTGGGTTCCTGTTCAGGATAAAGCGGGAGGGTACGTCCGGGTGTTTCCATTGCGAGGATCGTCTGGAGGACACGGTGGAGCATACGGTGGAGGTATGCCCTGCCTGGGCGGAGCACCGCCGTGTCCTCGTGGAGGCGATCGGCGGCGGCGACCTCTCGCGTCCGGCCCTGGTGCGAGCAATGGTACGGAGCGAGAGGGAATGGGAAGCCGTCACTGCCTTCTGCGAAGCAGTAATGCTCGCGAAGGAGGAGGCGGGGCGCGTGAGGGAGTGGCAGTCTCTGCACCCTCACGTCCCTAGCCACCGCAGGAGGAGACGCCCCGGGCGTCGGGAGTCGATTGCGGACTCCCGGCCACCGTAGGCGCGAGCTTGCGAGTGGCGAGCAATGGGTAGCTCGCCGCCCGGTAAGGACCAAGCTCGGGTCGACGGCGCGCTGTGTTCCACGCGCGCCTCAAAGAATTGTCAGCAGCAGTGTAGGGGTCTACTAGGACCGATGCCTGCCGGGGTCGCGTGATTGTTCGAAAGAGATACCGTGACCCTGGCACATGGGCAACTGATGGAACACGGGTGGGTTTTAGTCAGTAAAAGTCTGACACACCCTACCGCTCCGTGCAGAGCGGGAGAAGTCATTTGATGATTTCCTATCCTGAAAAAAAAAAAAAAAAAAACTCTTAAGCCTTTTATTATTATAGTATTTTTTAACCGATTTTAAAAAAGGAGGAGGTTATCAATTCGACTGTACTTTTTAGGGTTCCGTTGCCAAATGGCATAAAACGGAACCCTTATAGATTCGTCATGTCTGTCTGTCTGTCTGTCCGTCCGTATGTCACAGCCACTTTTCTCCGAAACCATAACAGCCATGCTGTTGAAACTTGGTAAGTTGATGTATTGTGTAAATCGCATTAAGATTTTCACACTAAAATATAAAAAAACAATAAATTTTGGGGTTCCCCATACTTAGAACTGAAACTCAAAAAACATTTTTTCATCAAATCCATACGTGTGGGGTATCTATGAATAGGTCTTCAAAAATGGTATTGAGGTTTCTAATATAATTTTTCTCTAAACTGAATAGTTTGCGCGAGAGACACTTCCAAAGTGGTAAAATGTGTGTCCCTCCCCCCCCCCCCCCCCGTAACTTCTAAAATAAGAGAATGATAAAACTAAAAAAAATATATGATGTACATAACCATGTAAACTTCCACCGAAAAATTCAATCAACTTAAATATAAAAATTAAAAAAAAAACCATTTAATTTCATAAACATAAACCTTATGCATAAACCGAGGATACCTACAGGTTTGTGCGGAACCCTCGGTTCGCGAGTCAGACTCGCACTTGGCCGGTTTTTTTCATGTTTGTTACCTCATAACTTTTGACTGGGTGAACTGATTTTGATGATTCTTTTTTTATTTGAAAGCTGGTGCTTTCCGAATGGTTCCATTTCAATTTGGTTCTATTTTGACAATAGGATTCATGTGAAAACTATATAAGTCTGTTTGCATTAAGTATTTGCGCTACAAATGAACAAATAACGCGATAAGATTAGTGCTGGGTATCTACCGTAACTAAAAAGTTAAAAATAAAAACTTTTTACAAAAAATAACAACCGACTTCCTAAAAAAAACATTACAAAGTGAAAAATAACTTTAATTTCGGAAGTCGGTGGCAAAACACCTTAATGAGGATCAATTCGACAAAAGGATATAGCAATTTTGAATACTACATCGAATACAATATAAATATCTGAGTTCATTTCTTTTTGAATCACTCAAATCCATCGAGAAATTACGAAGTTATTAAACTTTAAAAAAAGGGAGTTTTAAAACGCACGCCGCGCGCGCGAAACTGCTGATGACGTCACGAGGCTCGATCGCCCGCCACGCGCCGCACTGCTTTGTTATGATTTGCGGAGTTTAATCGTTGTTTCTTGTTTATTTATGTTTTATAGATATTGGTAGATAGGAAACATGGAAGTCGGATTTACCCAAGGCCCAATCGGACAATCTCGCGAAGATTGATTCGTTTATGGTTGAAAAGTAAAAAAAAAAAACAATTTATTCCAGTGCACAGGTAGGTTCTACGTTTTAGAATGTTTTGATTTGGCAGGCAGGTACCTTTTTCGTGTTTCTACAATGTGTAGGCACCTCTCTACCTATTTTAAATAATATTTCGTACTAACTTCTGCCCGCGACTTCGTCCGCGTAAAATTTCCTGCTCCCCCAACCCATCCCGTCGCATCGAATCGCCTGCCCGTGCGAGGTCTTTGTATGCGTGACGTTTTTCTTTGTGCTCGGCTCCTAAGGGTCTTTGCGTGACCTTATATAATATATAGTCTATAGCCTTCCTCGATAAATGGGCTATGCAACACTAAACGTACAACTCTTCAGCTTTTACTTGGGTGTGCTACGCAATGAATTTTTTGAAAGACCAAGGCGCGCGCAATGGACGTGTTTTATATGGAATTTTTCACATTTTCTTCGAATAATAAAAAAAAAATATTACCCACGTGTTGAAATTTATATGTGAGGGGGTTGCAAAGGGGGTCGAAAATTTCATTATTTTTGCGATAGGAAACGCCATTTTCGAGATATAAGCAAAAGAAAAGGAAAACAAAAATACAGGACTGTTTTTGCACATGAAGGCGAGGCACGTGAAGGCAAGGCGCGAGGCGCGAGCAATGGACGTGTTTTATATGGAATTTTCACATTTTCTTCGAAAAATTAAAAAAAAATATTACCCACGTGTTGAAATTTATATGTGAGGGGGTTACAAAGGGGGTCGAAAATTTCATTATTTTTGCGATAGGAAACGCCATTTTCGAGATATGAGCAAAAGAAAAGGAAAACAAAAATACAGTACCGTTTAAAGCACGTGATGGCGAGGCGTTCGTTGGTGTGAATTTTAGTTCATAACTACTAGTTTTAATCCACACCTTTTTTATCGCGATTAAAAATAAAAAATTATGATTAATAATGTTTTATTCCTTTAAAGGAATAAAACATTTTCCCCGTTTTTGCAACAGGTTTCATCGATTGCTCCGCTCCTATTGGTCTATCTTTTGAGGTTTAGTACTCTAAGGTTTTTAATTGTAATCAAATCTTAATATTATAAAGCTGAAGAGCAAGAAATTTAACGCGTATGAAGTCGCGGACAGAAGGTAGTAACATTATATAGTATACATACGCCATTTTGTTCGATAGATATTGTTGTCATTTTTGTAGGTAGTGACATAATCCCATAGCTGAAGAAATTTTTGGACTTCTGATCAAAAAATCTGCGACAAGTAGTTTTGACGGTGGTGTCTTGATGACCGAAAGAATTACGTAGAAAACGAGATATGGAGCTATATGGTAGACGAAGATGATTCACTTTTCATCACCAGTGTCCAATTATTCAAATAAAACATATAAATTAATTCGGATTAATTACATTTCAATAAAGAATCGCAAATGAGTACATAATTCATTAAGTTTCTTTCAGTAAGCTTGTGGGGCACCCAAATATCGAGGTTTTTGTATACCCAGACTTTTGCCAAGGTGCAAAACTGTATTGTGGTCAACTCAAATCTTCAGCTATGTCGTAACTATTAATATCTTACTCCACTTTTTCAAAAACTGTATAGACTTTATCCGCAACAGGGCGACCGGAGCGAGCTGCAACTATGACTTCAAAATTCAAGAACTGAAAACTTAAACCAACCTTTGCTACTCTTACTAACACTGCGTCAGATATTTTTCGTAGCTTGTGTCGTATTTTTCGCGTTTTTGTAATAAAAATCAGACTGTTTCCAATTTCTTCATTGTAAAATGAACTTAACTACTCATTTTGGCGGATGGAAAACCAGTTGAAAATGGCGGGCAAACTTTTCAACTTTTTATTTTACATTTATTTAATGTCATCTATTTAATGACATCTAAACCGGCAGGTCTAAGCCAGATACATACAGTACAGCCAAGAGATTTTACTGCAACTTTATACCTTCAAAATACGAAAAATCTCTATCCCCGATATATTATTTACTAGCTT
The DNA here is from genome assembly GCA_932294355.1 of Aporophyla lueneburgensis. Lineage (NCBI taxonomy): Eukaryota > Metazoa > Arthropoda > Insecta > Lepidoptera > Noctuidae > Aporophyla > Aporophyla lueneburgensis. Next base: position 17,112,395 of record OW028747.1, read on the forward strand.
TTGCCAGCGGCTTCGCCCGCGTGGTGGTCGGAAATTATCCCGCGGGAACATACTACCGGGATAAAAAGTAGCCTATGTCCTTTCTCGGGCTCTAAAGTATCTGTGTACCAAATTTCATTTAAATCGGTTCAGTAGTTTTAGCAGGAAAGCGAGACAGACAGACAGACAGAGTTACTTTTGCATTTATAATATTAGTATGGATGATTCCTACGTAAGTGAATATGAAGAACTTTCATATTATGATAGTTGAAATGATAAAATTAAATAGTGAAATGTTAAATTTGGGTAACTATGTTTAACATTTCAAATCCCCGTTTCGGTTCCTAGAGTAAAACATTTTTTTTTCTCTGCTATTAAATAATCAAGCATTATTTATAAGGTCATCTATTCCTCAAGTCGATAACATTAATCATTTCTGAAATAAGTAGCTGTGGCAGACAGGCAGAAGGGCAGATAAAGTCGCACCATAAGAATTTCTCTTCAACAGTTTGATAGGGAGGGAAATGTAATAAAATAATCATAAAAACTAAAACCCTGCTACGAAAAAACTTCAACTAAAAAGGTATAAACAAGAGACAAATAAATAAAAAATCCGGAGACATAATTATATTAGATACGTAGCCTGTTCAAATCATATTCCACTTCACTCTTTTGGTTTTGCCATATTCGAGTAAAAACGTTAATTTCCGAACAGATTCATCAAAGACTATTCAAAAGTTTCAGTTTCCAAATAAATAAAACTTGAACTATGTAATAATATTTCTGTTGACATCAAAGAATTATTCATATTATGTTTTCCGAGCAACAAGATTATTTTAAGAAGAAACAGGATAGTGAAACGTCATAAAGCGAAATGTTCTAAAAAGTTTTACAAGTGAAACTTTTTAGAACATTTCGCTTTATGACTGTACTTGAGAAGTTTTAGAACTACCGACAAATTTACGTTATTGCTTAACACGGATGTAAAGTGGAAACAATCACCTGTTCTTTGCTTTGTTGTTCGATCGTAAGTTTATCACGCAAGCTTCTCTTGGTTTCTTGGAAAGAACTACGTTGCTGCTTTTCACTGATAGCATATGCAGTTCCACCCAGTAAAGTAGCTCCAAGCAGTAGTGCACCATTTGCAATTTGCTGTTGAAACGTTTGAAGAATTAAGAGACATAGAAATGATTAGGGTTTGTTAATTATTTGTTTTCTTTAGTTATTGTAAGGTGTAAATACCTGAAAGTAAAAGTCATCGGCCAGCCTGGTTTCAGATGTGGAAGCGTTGTAGTACTGTACCAGGAGATATCCGCAAAACGAAATTGTGCTGTACAATAAGAGCAACACATGATGTAACGGAAGGGTGGCCAAGGTAAAATATTGAAGCACTACTGCCCATCCTAATAACTCGTTGTAGGAATCTCCCAGACGTCGAGACGCGCTCACCAACAGCTGAGTCCACAGCACTAGCCACGCGACGTGGTTGAGGATGGTGCGTGCAGGGCGGACACACACGTACGCAGACGCCAGGATCAGGTTGGCCATCAGCGCCACGGCAACTGAGGCGTACGCGAATGACAGGTCGCGCTCGCCGGGCACCAGCACCGCGAACGCCTGCATGAGCGCGCCGGTGGCCAGCAGACGGGGCACGGCTCGTTGCCGCTGTCGCTGTGTGTACGCCGAGTACAACTTTTCTTCTTCTCGGTCTGTGAATCCCCATGGTGGCACTAAACATACCCAACATGCTGATTTGTTCCACACTCTTGCATGCATTTCTTTCTCCATTGCGTTTAGTGTTTATTTATGTACAATTTCACAAATTCAAGCAATTTATTGCTAAAAGTGTTCTCCATTATTGCCATGACTCTGTTTTCATAAAGTTAATTACCTATTTGAAACTCAAAATATTTAAAGGAGTAAACCGTGCGTTTGATTTAGAGAATAGATGTGTCGTAGGACTGTTCATTGAAATGGAAATGATAAAATAGTTAAAGTGATTAATAATGTTCTCAAATCTACATTCAATAATTTAAGTATGTGTCAAGTCATTATTTATTACTGAACTAGATTTCATTTTGATGTCAACAGTTTAACCCCCTTGGAGGACGAGGGGTGACGTGGAGGGTGAATTTAAATGATTCACAATTAGGGAGTAGTTAAGACTTTTAAGACGTGATAAGAAGACATGTCCTTAGACACAAATACAAATCCAAGGCCAAAATTTATATAAATACCAAAATTGATGCCCAAGGCAACTTTCTAAAAAAATGCTGTTTGTATACCTAATTGCGTTTTTATTTAACAAAGAATGTGTTTATTATTACGAAACGCCATCCAGCCATCCTCTGAGCGATAAGGTTAAATATTGTAAAAATAAGGGAACATATGGAACATATTAATATAAAGAATCGTGAACTTGAACAACGTGTGTCTCATCGGATATAAGGAACGTCAGAGAGATCATCAGGCGGAGACTTTCCGTTAGCAAGACGGCTTGATCGAGGACGCCTGTGTAATGAATAAATTACACGCTGAAACATTGTTCCGATATCCATTCATTAACTGGGCCGTTTGAAGACACATAACGTACCCATGGTTTTGTCCACAGTAATTTCAATATTGACAATTGTTACGATGGACGTTAGTGAAATGACCGTGAAACTTAAGTTACAAGTTATTTGTTTCACTTATCCTGCTCATTGCCAACGCTGATGAGCTACTTAGTCACGAGTTACAATAGTGTCGAAACTTAAAAAAAACTGAATTATATTAACTTTATCTTCAAATGGTTTTGTTTTCCATACAGTTCAATTCTTGTGAAACTGTCGAGCTAAATTAGGTATTCTTTTTAAAGGTCACTAAATCCGTATTAGATGCTCATATAATATGATATAGGTTCTAAATTAGGTCATCATTTTCATAAAGAGTCAATAAAATGTGCGAAATGCCAGTTTAGTAGTTTCCCGTTCCACTTGTATGTGTGAAATTCATATTAATAAGAACGTGATTGTACAATACATCTTTTAAATATTAAAATATTTAATAACTACTACCTGTTCAGAATGCTTTTCAGAGTTTTGTACTGGTGTATATTAAATAATGGTTCAGGAGATGACGTATTATAATAAAACGAGCGGTTGTTCGGCTTCAGCCGCGTGGAGAAAAAGGGATATTAACAGCGTTCAAAAATCTCACAGGAAGATTACTTTACCTTTTACCCTCTACCGTGTAAAAGTATCCTATGTCCTAATCCAGGTCTACCCCTGTGCCATATTCCATCTAAATTCGTTCAGCCGTCAATTAAGCCGTGTATGACGGCGGCGACCTCTCGCGTCCGGCCCTGGTGCGAGCCATGGTACGGAGCGAGAGGGAATGGGAAGCCGTCACCTCCTTCTGCGAAGCAGTAATGCTCGCGAAGGAGGAGGCGGGGCGCGTGAGGGAGTGGCAGTCTCTGCGCCCTCACGTCCCTAGCCACCGCAGGAGGAGACGCCCCGGGCGTCGGGAGTCAATAGCCGACTCCCGGCCACCGTAGGCGCGAGCTTGCGGGTGGCGAGCAATGGGTAGCTCGCCGCCCGGTAAGGAACAAGCTCGGGTCGACGGCGCGCAGTGTTCCACGCGCGCCTCAAAGAGATGTCAGCAGCAGTGTAGGGGTCTACTAGGACCGATGCCTGCCGGGGTCGCGTGATTGTTCGAAGGAGATACCGTGACCCTGGCACATGGGCAACTGATGGAACACGGGTGGGTTTTAGTCAGTAAAAGTCTGACACGCCCTCCCGCTCCGCCCAGAGCGGGAGAAGTCATTTGATGATTTCCCACCCTGAAAAAAAAAAAAAAAAAAAAAGCCGTGTATGACATGTTGATGTCGGACGTAAACGAGGCAAAAACGAGTAAGGAGGATGTGAGAATAAGGCGTGAGTTTAGGTATGTATGATATACATAAATCCAGTTTGAAACATTTATTCTATTAGTAAGATACCCTTAAATGTTTGCGTTTTAATGCTTGTTTTCAGCAGGAAAATGAATCCCATTTTAATATTAGCCTAAGTATAGTGCTACCTAGCGACACATTGGTACCAACATTCAGCCAAAGAACTAGTCTAAATTTAGTTGCTTTTAAAAGAAATGCCTATTTATCAGGGCCATGGTGATGGTCTCATCTCCACGTTTTGCTTACTACCCTTTGTCTAAGTATCTGTGTATTGTTGTAAATGCACCTGTCTATGAATTCCAAATATTGAATTTGGGCAGTTTGTTATTTACTAATAAAAAAAAAATATAAGAAAGTAGTACTCCAAAAAAGCTAATAAAAAGTCTTCATCATTCTTCGATTTACATGGGCAGTTCAGAAATTTTGTGCAACCAAGGTACTGTCAGTAAAGAATCAGGTTATTTAGTATAATTAATATCTCAAATGGCTGAGAAGAAAACCTTTCGAAAACTACTATTTCCGACTAAATCAGAACTTCTATCAGTTATCCACGGGAAAAATTCTTAGATATTTATTGTACATAAATATATGAATTTGCCAAGATACAAAAGAATACCTTTCGTGTTATCGGTAATCTATTTTGTTTTTAATACCAAAACACCTCTACAAAACTGAAGCATTAATATAAACTGATTAATAACATATCCCTAGTCAAAGCAGACAATATCTATTAATTTATCTAGCACACACTGAATGAAGACTCTCTGATCGGAGCCATGGTTATTGTCAACAAAGGGTTAGAATCGCTTATGATTAATATTTGAAGTACACCAACATAAAACGAGAAGAACATGATGCTATGTGAGTATGAAAGCGAGCAAGTGCCGTTTAGTCTCTTGACTTAACATATAAAATGTAAAGTACGTTTATAAACCACAGTCATTAGAAATATTATTTTATCATTTCCTTGTGTTGTCGACGTCATCCTAACATTTCAGATTACTTAGTTACCATTATTAATATGTAATTTTATTTCCCGCCTAAATTGTGGTTCCGATGACGTAAGCAATCTCAGTAAAACTCTTACTATTGACCCATAAATATTTAAACCGCGAGAGGATGACCCTTATATTACAAGAACTTGCGTAATTCATCAAAAATGTAAACAGACGACCGTACGGTATAGGTAGATTATTACAGGAGAACTAATAGTAATGGTGTCGAAATATTGAGCGCGTTGGGATCACAGGGCGCGGGTGATGCGGCGGCACCGGGCGCCGGCGATCGGGCGGCGCGAGGGCGGTGCGCGCACGTGCTGGCGTGCGACTGCCGCGCGCCACCGCCGCGCCCGCCGCGCGCCCGCGCCCCGTTCCCGAGCCCCGAATGCTATCACCCCAGCCACCCCTCACAACCCATCCGCTTCAGCCCATTCCACTACGCATTGATTCCACTCACTGTATTTTGGTAACATTTCAGTGACTATTTCAATTTTGTTTCCTATTCAATGGTGAAGATAAGTCGAGTTAAAGAAGTTTTACATCAGTGAAATTTCTTAACTTTATATTTAAGATATCCACTGAAATAAATATTAGATACACAGTGTGTGTAACATCCGGCGTGCTTACTGATTACTTCTAGCCAGTAGCGCAGAGCAATTGTGCGTACGACCTATTTACATAAGAGCTCTATCTTAAAAGCCTGAAAAGCTGCAGTACCTCAACAGGAGATGTTGATTTTAAATCCAAAACAATACAGACGATATTACCCACGATTTTACAGTTGTGAATTGTTTTATTCAAGGTCGAGGGTCGAAGAGCCCCGGTCACATGCCTTTGATTTGTCACTGTCACCGCACAAGCGCCTCTTGCTTCCATGAAAAGATTTTCCCAATCTTGTTAACGACTCATTTCTAAAATAGAAATTTCTTAATGGTATTTATGAACCAGTACCTTCTGTTCATTAAGATAAGCTGTGAAAGGTGTTCAGGGTCAGTATGATTAATTTACAGTATTTACAGTTTTAACTTTATCCACAGCAAAGATCGATGATTTAATGCAATCTAGATCTTCATTATGATCTAGAACGGTACTTGATAAGTGAGGGTAGGTACTTTTTGTCTATGTTTTGGTTTTTCAGCAAATTTAGTACTATTGAGAGGTTTTTGGCGGTGATGAAACCCAGTTCCAAAGTCATAACAAAAATCTTAGTAATTAATATTAATTATAACCAAACACTACCTTCGAGAGAAATGGCTCCTACTTTGTAATAGGCACCTTAAACATACGTAATATTACGTGACCCACAAATAGCCTAACGATAAGATTTGAAGCGATGTTTTATGGTAGATCATTCTATGTTAATTGTACATGCAAGTTAAACCTATGCGTGAGCCCTAAATAATGAAGCTAACAATTTAACTTTTTAAGCTGAAAATACTTTCTTTATTTAGGTTAAATGGCCCGAGTCTATATTCGAAATCCATATATTCAAACAAAGCAGGTCGGTTTTTTTTTCCAAAAAGTAACTTTATTCACTTCTTGGTATTATGAGCCGAGAAGATAGCGAAACTGCCTCAAGATATACATATCCAGTCTATTATTTTAGCTCATGATAAAGCAGTGAAGTCACAGTCAGTTGTTATCATGTATTATTATAACAACGCGACGTTATTATCATTCATCCAAGAGGCAGCTAATTTTACGAGAGCGATTTATCATGTGCCTTTGATAAAAAACGCAAGATCTTGATAAGAAACAAAAACTAAACAATTTTGGGTGCTACGCACGTTTGTATAGCCAGTAACTTAACTTTTACGCTCTTCGTTTTCGTGAAACATAAATTTCTATGTCTGGACATAGAATTCACGTTTCACAGGAATAAAATAAAACATTTTGTCTTCTACTTTTAAAAGAAATCATTTTTATGAGAACCTATCTTTGTTCTTGCGAGTTAGAGAGCCTCTACGCCGTAGGCGCTGCGTAGCACAGTCTACGAAACAGTCATGTATGAAAATCTTTTTATTTTCACGGTTACTATAATAGTCATATGTATAGTGTGTACATTTCATTGAAACGAACTCCTATTATCGTGAAACAAACCTAACAGTCGGCATATCGGGTACCTATCTTATATCTTTAAACGAGCAATTCTTGAATAATCTGAATCTCGGAAACGGCTCCAACGATTTTCACGAAATTTAGTATACAAGGGGTTTCGGGGGCGATAAATCGATCTAGCTAGGATTAATTTTAATTAAATGTCGTTTTATTCGTGTTTTCAATGACCAACTTTATCGATAATCAACTTGAACATAAACTTATTATTTTAAACGCAATTTACCAAAAAATACCGAGCAAAGCTCGGTCAACCAGATATTAAATAAATAATACATTCTATAGTTTTAAAAACAAACTAATAAAAGTAGAAAATAATCTTCAATAAGTGTAAAATAAAAATAGTGATTTTCAAAACAAAAAAAAAACCCTGAAAAGCGTGGGGGTGCTTTCTACGGTATTTCCTACTATACCAATAATTACTACTTTTACCAATAGGTATCTTTACGATAAAACGCTTTTTTTGATAAAATGATTTTTTTCTGTTAATATTTTCGTTGCGTTTTAATTAGTTTCTAAAAGTATTATTTATTTTTGACTTTTTAGTTCGGTTGGCCATTAAAGTAGGTTTAATGTTTAGAATAGCCGAAAGTGGGTAATTTGCGTGCCTGCTACCTTTCTAGGATGTGGTAGCCGTTTCTCGGGCTATCGCTCCGGTAAATTTACTAAAAATCGCTAAACCGGCAGATATTAAATGATTGTATTGTCATCGGTCCTTGATAAGTGTGCTATTCAAAAATCTACATACAAAGTTTCACATTTATAATATTATTAGTAGGATAGTAGAACGTAAGATTAGGAAGTTATTATAAGTTAGGCAGATATTATTAATTATTATATAGATTAGCTATTTAGGTATTACAAGTAAGTTATGCAAAATTTTTATCTGAGATGGACTTCGATAATTATCACTTAACTAATGAACGATAGAGTAATTTATTAATAGGTACTGGGAAGTTCTTGCAATTGGCGCATTAAGAGATTCTGATTGTTGTAACAGTAAAGCATTGCTTCCTTGAAAATGTACAAAAGTGATGAAGGAGGATTTTTACAATGCGTTGCGTTGCGTCGCGGCCCGTGTTAATCTGCACCAGCCTTAAGGCCGTACTTACCTACACAAAGTACATGAGCGTGACAAAGACAAAATCAAGGCTGAGAGTCAGCACTTTTTGAACGTCAAAATTACATAAGACAGTCCCCCAAAACGCAGGTGACCTGGGTATAAACGCTGTCCATGTGCCGATGTCTATAGGATTTACTAAAAGCTGTCCCGTTGGAAAAAATAAATGAAGATCTTTTGAGCCTAGCAAATGTAACGTAAATTCGAACTTTTTATTTATAATTGAAATTACTCGGCCCCACTGCGGATCCCTTCATTCCTATTTCGATCAAGCAGAGAAACTCCAAACATAGCCCTCTCCATAGTCCTTTGGGTGACTCAAAGCCTTCTAATAAGGCCCCTTGTGAGTGAGCATGTTTCAGTGCCATAATTCATCACTAGCAACACGCACTGGTTTAAGACTTTTGTCTTGAAAGTGAGACACTGCGGTATTTGGGACGAGATGATATTGCGTAGTTTCCCGAACGCTACCAAACCGAGTCGGATTCGACGATTAACCTCATTCTCGAAGTTAGACCTACCGTTTGTCATCGGTAAACGTAGTCGTCATCAATTTCGAATAAAGCGTCTCCGATCTACATGAGAGGGTGATATATGGGCATTTGACATGATGTTTGTCTTATTCATTTTAAGACCCACTCTTTCGGAAGCTCTATCAGTTGAGCTTCCGAAAGAGTGGGTCTTAATAGGTTTCCCGCTTAACTTTGAGGCTCCGCGTGCTATTTTGGGCGTTGATAAATGAAAGGCATTGAATAGTATAATTACAGTTTTTATTTGGCTTATTTCCGCCAACATAAATATGTTTATGGTCATGTTTCCCCTATAATTATTCGACAATAATTATTTCAGACGTCTCCGGGCATAGTGAAACAAGACTTTTAAAAAAATCTGTATTTTTTATCAGTTGGCAACATATTTGGTCACGCTGTCACACGCTTATTGTCAAAGTTGACGTATTGTCAATGTGATGATGGTTTGCTTTGCTTACGATAAATCGGCAGAACGGCTTTCAAAGATTCAATCATTGTTTTGAGCAGATATATTTGTGAAAAGTTGTCTTTTGTATCTGGGATTTTGACATTCGTATTAGATATTTCGTATTATATTCCAATGGAAACCCGGTCGTTAACGCTTGTAAACAAATGTTATAACATGAGTTAACACTTTAATCTGTGTTGTTTTATTAAGAAAATTAAGAACTATGTTACATCCCATCAAACATGGAAAAAGTATTTCTGAAACCTGTACAACCTAAAGTTTTCAAAGCTATCAAGGATTTAGACATAAATGCCATTAAGAAATTCACAATAGATGTACTAAGACCTATAATACCATGTCTCGTTCGTATGGCACTAATAGCTCCTCTAGACACAACCAGAGCTTGTGGTGAAGCCAAGAAAGATGTGCTTACTTTGCTTTCCGGTATAGACCTAGTAAATTTTATTGTTTCTCTCTTGTCTATTGAATTTAATGCATTAGAAACAGATGTCAAGAAAGAACAGCAAATGAGGTAAGGTATTGATTTGTTTATCTTTTCCAGGTGTGTTTTTAATATTCTGAGACTTAATGCTTCTTTATTTCAGACAAAAAAGTGGATCGCAATGCACAGAAACATTTCTTATTCAAAGTATCACCAATGGCATAACTAATGATTTTGAGCAGTCTGACTCGTCCCGGCGAGTTCGCCTGATTATATCAGAACTGTTGCTAATGCAAGCACAACTAGCTGAATACAATCAAAATAAGCACACCAACATTGAGTGTTGCGTGAAGCCATCAGAATTGTTTGACAATGATGTGTACTTGGAAGAGATTTGTGATGTCATCAACATTAGCCTTGCAGAGTTGCCGAACTTACTCAATGTTGTCGACATTGTTGAAGTGTTATTGTATGTCAATAAAGGCCCTATATTGATATCATGGGTAGTAGCTAATATGCCTGATACATTACAAGAAGGTGGGTTTTATAATCATTCATATTTTGGATTATCCATTGTTATTGATCTTGTTGTTCATCTCATTTAATTGTTTATTAACCTCTAAGTCCCTGAGATACCACATTTGGTATAGACACAATGGTTTTTAATTGTGTCTGTAATTAGCGGCATTCAACAAGTTAATGTTACAACATGTAATTTTTGTACACAATGGTAATGGTACATTTATGTACACAATGGTTTTTTAATTGTTTCTGCAATTAAATTCTGCAGGTTAAACAAATTTTTCAATAAATTTATCTAAAACATAGAATTGACAGACAACTGTATCATTTGTTAGTTAATCTAGAGGCATGATGGTGCCTGAGACAGGTCTTCATTGGATGTATTTAAGCAAAAATGATCCAATCCACAACTTGGTCAAAAATGAGTTAAGTGCACCAAACTGATCCAAATGATAGACACTACGGGTCAGTAAAAAGGACCTAGCTAAAAATATTGTTTTTATTTTTTTGCATACATAATCTTTAGAACCCATGGTATGGCACTTCTTATTTTATGTATCAACGTAAACAATTCAAACTTTCTGATTCTTAACTTGTATTAATAATTGGGTGTGGATTGGATCCTTTTCACTTAACTACATCCGATTTGTAAAAATATAAATTATGGATTGAATAAATTATAATTCCAGTGATACACCATTATTGCGGCCTATACAACAATGTAGTATGCCATTTGTTTCCTTACATTTAGCTGTCAATATTGATCTGTTGGTTGAATTTCGTGAAAAATTGGAAACTCCGAAACTCAAGCATGATAGTACTTGAAGTTTTACAAGCAGCACCATATGACGATGATACATTGCTCTGTGAAATCAGTGAACTGTGGTAATTACCATTAGGTCAATTTGTTTTGCTTATGTTTCAGTGGCAGAATCCCTTGTAATGAATGCTGATAGGAGTGAAGAAGGTGGTATTAGAGCTAAGACTCTGAGTACCCTGTGTGCAGCCTGCCCCCACTTGGCAGCCGCTGTTAGAGCTAAAGCAGCATCAGCATCCAGGTTGCCTTCTTTGGTTATCACCCTCACCCTGACACACCACCAGGATGACTTGGTGAGATACTTTTTAACAGTTTTAATTAAATCTTCTACAAAAGAAACAAGAAAAAAAATTGTACCCCTGTTAAAAGCCTGGTCAAAACTAAGTTTGACTACAAATCCAATCAGAAGTACTTTTGCTACCTACTTGTTTACCGTTTAGGCGCGATTGGTGCAATTCGCGATTGGTCCAATTTGCGGTTGGTCCAATTCGCGATTGGTCCAATATAAAGGTATTTCCAAAATTACGCGCCACGCCGGCGCCGGCGCCGCGCCGAGTCGGAATACAACTCAGAGGGGGCGGGGCGGGGCGCCGGTGCACAGTGGATCGAAACTGCTATATGACGGACATTCATTTTTAATTACAAATTGTTTTTTTTTATATGTACTTATCGAAAGATCTCGTCATTCCAATGAATAATTGTCATTGCAAGTTTTTCTCTAAAACTGATAGTTCGCCCGGAAAAAAAAAATATTTTAGATTTCTTTTATGGAATGAAACAGAACCTGCTAATTATAAATGTTTTAATGTTCTATCTATGCCCTATTAGTTTAATTACTTATATAACTGTGTTAAATAGTGTATGTAACTCTAAACTGTACTACGTGTGTAATAATTATAATATTATTACCTACAAGCATGATTCTTACTTCCGGCTTCCACAACCTCACCTACAATACTCGTAAGAGGACACAGATAGAATCCTTTCACCTATGTCCCCAAAATATTATTAGTGAAAAAGTACTTTTGACTGAGGTATTTTTTTTTTCATTTTTCCGAACCGCATAACTCTTGAACGGGCAACTATGCGCGCGCGCTGATAGCGTAGAATTATAGCCAGCAAGTCAAAGAATAAGAAATATAGTAGTTTGAAAGCCTGGTCTTACAAGACATGGCCAAATTTAAGCAGTTTCTGTTTCAATTCTTACAAAAATATCTAAAATATTTTTCCGTAAACAATATTTTAGATATTTTGCTACTTGTAATGATAATTATTTATCGGAATGACAAGATCTTTCGATAAGTATTAAAAAAAAAGCAATTTGTAAAAAAATACGAATGTCCCTCATATAGAAGTTTCGATCCACTGTGCACCACTTTGTGTTGAACGGTTTACGTATGTAGTAGTACGCTCGTATCGTGAACGCAAAACTATACTACGACTACAACATTTTGCTACTCTTCCCATTTATTTATTTTTGTAAAAGATAAGTTTCGTTTAATAACAAGTATTATTTTAATAGATTGTAGCATCATATTATATTTTTGTTTTAATTGTTTAGCAATGGAGTCGGGTCGTTTATACCATTGTGTCAAAAAAAGGCAAAATAAGCACTCTGCAGCCGTACCATAATGAGGATCAATTCGACAAAAGGATATAGCAATTTTGAATACTACATCGAATACAATATAAATAACTAAGTTAATCTCTTTTTGAATCACTTAAATCCATCGAGAAATTAGGGAGATATTAAAGTTTTCAGAAAACGAGTTTTAAAACGCACGCCGGCCGCGCGAATCATGTGATGACGTCACTAGCTACGATCGCCCGCCACCCACCGTACTGCTTTGTTATTATTTGCGGAGTAAAGGCGTTGTTTCTTGTTTTTTATAATAGATTATTTAAGTTTTATAGAGATAAATAAACAACAAATTATTACCTACTTTAAGTTTTATAGAGATTTCAATATAGATATAGGTCATATAGGTAGATAGGAAACATGGAAGTCGGATTTACCAATGCCCAGTCGGAGAATCTCGCGAAGGTTGATTCGTTTATGGTTGCAAAGTTTAAAAAAATATACATACAGACTGTAAGGGTAAACACCGTTGTCACTTAACCCATGGGTAATTTGACTTAAATATAAAATAACAGAGCGAGTTAAAAAAATAAAAAAAAATATTCTCCTAAAAAGGTTTAGAACGAATTTTATCCCAGACCGCCCGCAAATTCATGGATATGCGCATCAGTGACGTAATCACTACAACGATCGCCAGGCGTTCCGTCCACACAACACATAAATACACATTACCTGTGATGTAACTTTCCCATCATACTTATCTTGGCTTAGGACAGCCACAAATACCTACCTGTATTGCGTGACGAGTCTAAATGTAAATTTGATTCGAAATGGCTTTGGATTCTAAATGATTTGAAAACATTTTGTTTTTAATAAACCAAACCATTGGGTAGGTACTTTTGGCGTATTTAAAACGTTAATCACAATTTTATGTACAGTTTAATTAAAAATTAAATTAAATTTACACTGACTGAATAAAATATCAACACTTACCGACCTACATTAACCTCAACACGTGTTCAAAATGGGCTCCGTCTAACATTCTGTTGTTATCGAGGTTATTGATAAGCCACTGCGAAAATACCATCCGTGGTATGCGATCGTTATCATTTAGTTCATGGACCGGCTGAAATGATATGGATGTTGACGATCGATGAGGAGAGTATTGTCCATAGTGTCCAGTGGGAAACATTGAAAATTGAACCGCCGGCACAGTGAACTGGCCGTAGGTACGTTGCGCGCCGCCAACATCGTTTCACGGTTTGGCACAGGTTGTGCAGGGAACAATTCTGCGTACATCCTACGCGCCCCGTTCAGATCATTACCCGCAATGGCGTAAAGCCGAACCATTTTGGTTCACTGTTCATTTGTGTAAGACGTTGTAACACACTCAATTCACGCGCGAGAAATGAGCGACGAAAGCTAAGACGCGGCGTTACGTGCGATCGCTAGCGAGACTGCCAGCTGACTGACTGCGGGGTCGCGACCCGTGTCGGCGTCGCGTCGTGCAACGCGGTGTAGTTCCCGAAGTTTGTTGCCCTCGCGCATAGGGTGAAATATTCTTGTGGAAAAATGCAGATTTTCTTTAAAAAAAAAGTTGTTTTTTTTTTCATTGATTTTACGTTCTATTAACGAAACCAAATCACTGGTTTCAAGGATAACGGTGTTTACACTAACACCCAGTATATTCCAGTGCATAGATAAGATGAGATAAAATGACAAGACAAGTAGATTTGCTTTCGTCTACAGTTCTTGATCCACTAAGTACCTATACGTAGGCAGGTAGTACGTTTTAGAATATTTTGATTTGGCAGGTAGGTACCTTTTTCGTGTTTCTACAGTGTGTAGGCACCTCTCTACCTATTTTAAATATTATTTCTTACCAGCTTCTGCCCGCGACTTCGTCCGCGTAAAATTTCTTGCTTCCCCAACCCATCCCGTTACATCGAATCGCCTGCCCGTGCGAGGTCTTTGCATGCGTGACGTTTTTCTTTGTGCTCGGCTCCTAAGGGTCCTAGCGTGACGTTATATATATAGTCTATATATGGCCTTCCTCGATAAATGAGCTATTCAACACGAAACGTACTTAACTCGTCAGCTTTTACTCGTGTGCGCTACGCAATGAATTTTTTGAGAGACGTTTTTTATATGGAATTTTTCACTTTTTCTTCGAAAAATAAAAAAAAATGTTACTCGCGTGTTGAGATTTATATGTAAGGGGGTCGAAAATTTCATTATTTTTGCGATAGGAAACGCCATTTTCGAGATATAAGCAAAAGAAAAGGAAAACAAAATACAGTACTGTTTTTGCACGTGAAGGCGAGGCGTTCGTTGGTGTGAATTTTAGTTCATGACCACTAGTTTTATTCCACACCTTTTTAATCGCGATTAAAAATAGTCAGATTTAGTTAAAATAAATTATTATAGTCAAAATTTTTGGTGAAAACCGGCAAACTTACAGCAGTATAAAGTACTTTTAGCTAAGGGGACATGGGGCGTCGCTCCTCATGAAAGTAGTGTAGTGTAGTGTAGTAGTAGTGGGTCTTTTGGGGCACAAAATAACAATTTGTCCGGTGTAGCAACGCTTGTATTTTTGCATCGTGGCACGATACAATATTTTAAGAAGACATTATTCGTTTAAATGTACTGCGAGTCACGTAACTAAAGGCAGAAAGAACGTGCGCGGCGGTGCCGTGGACGCGAATGTGGTAGATGGCGTCATCAACGAATTGTGCGTATTGGCGAGTGTTTTTGAAAATGCAAAATTAAAACCGCTCTAACTTCGTCATTTTTGGTACAATTTTAATAATTCTTTCACTGAAATAATTGGTTTAGGTATGACTGTAATTCTACATATTTAACTAAAATCGTCGCTGATCCTCATTGCGTATTGCCAGAAATCATAGATCCTAGAAAGGCAAGATCAATGCCTTTATGACAAATATTTATTTAACGATGTGTAAGTCATTATTACTTGACAATAATATGTTTTTGCCGTATTTTTTTATTTTTATCATATGTACTTTACATAACATATATTTTTACACACTAATAAAAATACAAATACTGGATAAATGAAAATAAGTATTTTCATAAATCTCTAAATACCGCATTATAATTCTAACGGCTCAAGATTGTTTAGTCCGTCTCGACACTCGCGTTACACTGCTTGTATTGTATATGTGTACCGGCGTGACGGGACGTGATCGCGCCCGCAGTGTGAAGGCTCTCGCCGCGCCGGCGCCACTTCACGTCGCGCCCGGTCACGCCGCGCTCGCTGTGTGAATATAGTTTTATTCATAATCTTATATATATATATAAAAATCTTGTGTCACGATGTATGTTGCCAATAAACTCCAAAACTACTGAACCGATTTCAATCAAATTTCACATGTAGTACCCGTATTTTGGTCTAACTTACTGGATAGGATAGTTATCATCTCAATTATTCGCTTATGTCGTGAATGTAAACGAATAAAATGTATCAATTAATTGTTTCTTAAGCAAGTGTTTATTTACCGCCATCTATGAGAACTTCATAAAACTAAAAGATGGCGGTGTACGTTGATTCATCAATAAAATTCTTCAATATTGTTTAACATCTAGGTTACAAATACACCCAATAGATGGCGCTGTGTTCTGTTTCTTAGAATATAAATTCTATTACTTTATTTCACGTAATATTTATTTATGTTCACAATATAACCGTATTATTTTAATGGTTTGTGACTGATATTTTTATAATTATACTGCGTATTATGTTACAATATTATTACCATTAATAACAAAAAAAAATGTACTATTTTTGTTAGAGAATTATTAAAGTCTTGGCGCCAAATTTTAATCAAAGTTTCAAATGCGAACTAGAACGTTCGGGAAATTCAATGTTCAGGTATAAATACTGGCGCCGAGTGTCACCGCAGTACAGGTAACCCAGATCCAGCCAGTCCCTTGCTGTCCCACTACCAGTGATTGCCTAAGCCGAGGTTCGTACCCCCCTCGGGGTAACCCTTAGAGCTTTCGCTTTAGTTTTAAGTATAATAAGCCCCGGCTGGAGGCCCAAAAAGGTAACTTTTTAGAACTCGCCGGTACCTTCGTGATTATTATATTATCAGATCTTTCATCAAATATATCGCGCGACGCGACGGGAAGGGTCGGGGGAACAAGAAATGTAACGCGGACGAAGTCGCGGGCAGAAGCTAGTCTTAAATAGATAATTTGATGGAAAAAGTTTTTAACTGTTATTGTTCCATTTTCTAATGTTTTTTGAACTTTTTCATATTTTCTATCAAACAAAATGTCACGACTTCTCCTTTTGTTATTTGTATTACTGAATAAATTCTGCGTTATTTTATGATCATAATGTTGGCTTTCTCTTCGCAGTTTATAAAGAAATAAAAACAAATTAGGTTTTTCTCGGAATGCGTCGATTCAGCCGTGAATGCCAGCCCTCTAAAGCATTGGTTGTTCTATCGCGCTGATGAGCGCAGCTTAATATGGTTGGTGAGAGTCTTGGGTACCATTCCTTTTCAAAATACTTGCGAAATTTGATCACTTTATCGCCACTTGGAACCGTTTCTAATATATATCTCCATGCTTCTGGAATGCGACTAGGGATTGCAATCCCGCAGCTCACTCAATCCCGCGGGATTGATATGCGGGATTGATCAATCCCGCGCGGGATCCCGCGGGATCCCGCATATTTGAAATTATTCACAGTAGTTCAACTTTTTGCCCCGTTTGTATCTATACTAATATTATAAAGCTGAAGAGTTTGTTTGTTTGATTGAACGCGCTAATCTCAGGAACTACTGGTCCGAATTGAAAAAATATTTTTGTGTTGAGTAGCCTATTTATTGCGGGTGGATATAGGCTATATAAAATCACGCTACAACTAAGAGGAGCGGAGCAGTAATGAAAAATGTTGCAAAAACGGGGAAAATTTATTTATTCCTTTTGAGAGATTCTATTGCGTGCGCTGCGTAAACGGTTAAAGTAACGTAAAAATCATGTATTACGAAATTGTTCCTTTTAAAAAGTTCTAAAAAAAAGTCCGCAAGAGCATATGTCTATCTTTTAAGGTTGACTCACTATACCTCAAAAGGAGCGAGCAGCAACGAAAAATTGGACGAAAACTAGCAGACAAATCGATGCGACGGGAAGGGTCAGGGGGGCAAAAATTTGACGCGGACGAAGTCGCGGGCAGAAGCTAGTGTAAGATAAAGTATTAATTTTTTGATCTTATAGGGCTTTAAGATCGAAAAATTAATACTTTATCTTATTTAAAATTATGTTATAAAATCGAATTGAAACTACAGGTTTTTGTTTAAAAAATCAAGTATATCAAGTCAACGTCGTGCTCGAGCCACTCGCTTTCTTACGCAAAACTTCACGAATGTTTTAGCGGTAAATTTGCGGGATCCGCGGATCCGCGTTTTGAAGGTGCGGGATCCAGCAGATTAATAAGTGGAGCGGGATCCCGCGGGAATGCCGGATCCCGTTTTGCGGGATTGCAATCCCTAAATGCGACTAGCTGGAAATAGTGGAATCACTGATGCCTTCCTAGTAATATTTCGACCCTCTCTACTTGTATTCAATTGATTATTTTTTTTCGAATATCTCCATATGGCATCGTTAAAATGGTGATAGCATCCACTTATTTTTGCCTGAGGGAAGACAGCAGAAGTGGCGTTCATTTGCGCTTTCTCATAATCGCATTTAAAAGATTCGACCTTAATACTCAATTTTTCCTTCAATAATGCGAAAACACGTAGGTAAGTCTGTTCTGTTTTATTGGGTAACAGCATATAAAAAACAAGTATAATGTTTGTCTTCGTTTCACTCGAGTTTAAATTTAAATGTACCACGTAAAGTTGGTAAAACGGCTTAGGAACTGTTTTGGAAGTACCATCCGCAAAATAACATTCATGATTCTTCGCAATTTTTCTACCTAATTTGGTCCCGAATATAAAATTATTTTCATCGTCTTCACCTCCATCTTCAATTAACAAGAATTTATCTATAAGTGCTTCTGGTAACTTTAAATTTTTTGTGCTGTTATATCTCAATAAATTTGTTTCTAAATATTTCTTTCGAGATCTGTATAATGAATTTTTTATCGATTTAAATTTGGAAATATCTCTGGGATTTAAATCTCGAGTCATTTCTTCAAAAATATTTTGCCCTGGTCACTGCATGCCGCTTTTTTCAATAATGTAGATAACTTTGCTAATTTATCATTGCAATCTGACTCACATGTATGTCCTGTTGTAGATTTCCTTAAAATAGTTATCCTCGTTGCGTCTATGGTGACAGAAGCACTACATATTTTTTTTTGTTACCTACACAACGAACTTCCATTTTTACACGCTTTATATTAGCTTCACTTGTATGTTTGTATGTTTGTTTGTAACCGACTCCT
Organism: Aporophyla lueneburgensis; assembly: GCA_932294355.1. NCBI lineage: Eukaryota > Metazoa > Arthropoda > Insecta > Lepidoptera > Noctuidae > Aporophyla > Aporophyla lueneburgensis. The sequence continues at coordinate 17,131,297 of OW028747.1, forward strand.
TATAGCGCGATTTTGACCCACTTTAAACGACCAGATTTCATTCAAACTTTGCACACCTGTCAAAGACCGATGACAATGCAATAATTTCATAAATTTGTGCCATTATCCTTGCCAGGGTTACCAGGACAGCAAAAAAACTGTCTTCGAAAACTACGCTGACATACGTCACAAACTTCGCTGGGTGTTTCGAATTTTGAGACGTATGTCAACATCTCAAAATTCGAAACACCCTAAAAAATAGAAAATAAATAATAGTTTAAAAAAACTAAAAACACGCTTCCATAGAAAACCAAACTTTTCTATGGAAGCGTGTTTTTTAGTTTTTTTAAACCATTATTTATTTTTATTATTTATATTCAGATTATACCGATGTCTTTTATAAATCAGTGTATCATTACCACGTTCATTTTTTATAATTTCAAACTGTTCATTATTTGTTCCGTCCATTTTAAACAGAAGTAAAAATTATTCAAGTACAGAGCTCAAATGCAACGACCAATGCCACAATCTCAAAACCACATAATACAATATGACAGATTTGTTGTGACACACACCAATTATTTTACTACTTACCCTCAATTCCGGTGATATTCCTATGAGTTTTGTTTTTGCAACTGATAACGCAGTAATCATGTATTTTAGTAATTTAGTAAGTTTTATTTAGGAACAAAAACACATTGACATAAATTACAATAGAAACGATGATAGCTACAAAAGTTATTAACTGTGTCGCAGCTATCAACGCCCGTCTAAACATATGAAACACATTGTTCCAGACACATGACATGGTCTACAATTTGGCTCAGAATTTAAATTGTAACAATAGATTTAACTGATTATACCTTTTCTAAAAACATATTGTTTACTAGCCACAATAAGTTAAAAAAATATATTAAAATTAATAGACTAATTAGAAAATACCAGAAAACATTGAAATGCCAAAAAGTTAATAAATTAAACACAAAACTTAGGCAAAAAAAATTAAATTTAATACAAGAATTGAAGAAGTGTTATAGTGATTTGAAACTATGTAATACTTTGTATGATACTGACACTCAACACCTTCGGGATGAATTGTTTGTTAGGGAATTTGCACTAAAGGATATCTTTAGTAAATATGAGGCTACTCAACAAGACCTGAGTAAGCGCATGCAGGAAGCCTGTGAGTTGGCGGACCTGGTCAAGTGCAATGCAGAGAGGTATGAGTCTCTGACAAATAACCTCTGTTTTAGCTGCACTTGCTCCACGGCACCTCAGCCTCAACTTGATACACCCACGCCCTCAGCAACTCAGCCGGTAAATATCTGTATTACTGATGATAATAGCCATATTAACACAACTTATAATTTTCTGACAAATTTGGTCAAGGTTATGGTAGCATATTTAATCAGTGTTCACAACAATATGTAATTAATAATTGTTCACCCGGTGCCAGTATTAGCCAATTATTAAGTAAAATTAAACTGTCAAAAATAAACCCTGGTTCAACTGTAATATTATTATATGGGGATAGTTTGAATGTTAGGAAAAAAGAAATAATTCAATGTGTCCATTTGATGTTACTTCTCAATGAGACCAACAATTGCAAATTCATTTTCTGTGCCTTGTCTTATTCACGATACTTGTCTGATGAGCAAAACAGGCACATTTATTATTTAAATATGCTAATTTATAATAGGACTAGTTGTCACAGTGACGCTATTTCATTTTTTGATTGTAATCAATTTATTACTGATTACAAACTAACAAATTATACTTTGTATTTGCCACCTAGTTGTAGGAGACAAATTGCTAATCTTTTAGCATACAATTTACACCGTAACACTGGTACGTGTAGCGTACCATCGATTACTGTTAGTAGTGGTACTAACGCCACTTTTGATACACCTAGTAGTTTAAACTGTTAGATGCGACAACGGGTAAGCCGCATGTGTTGAATGTTGTACATCAAAATATGCGGGGTCTGTCCGGCAAAGAGCTAGAGTTAAGTTTATTTATTGAAAACTATGATGTTCAGGTATTATGTTTGACTGAACACTGGTTGAAGGAACATGAAGTAGTATTTATGAATGATGATTTTTTTACTGTGCAAAGTGCATTTGTGAGGAAAAGTGCTATTCGCGGAGGATCATTAGTTCTTGTTTCGAACAAGTTGAAATGTAAACAACGGTTAGATCTAGTTAATCTTTCCATTGAGCGCGTTATTGAGTTGTCTTGCGTTGAATTGGAGCGTTACGTCATAATATGCGTTTATCGGCCCCCCTCTGGGGATTTTATTCGTTTCGAATCGGTAATGGAGGATTCACTCAATAAATTAAAATCAATTAATAAATGTATAATTTTATGTGGAGATTTTAATATTAATATTTTAGATGTTACTCCATTAAGTATTAGACTGCTCAATCTGTTTAGGTCTTTTAATTTAATAAACTTGTTCCTTGAACCAACTAGGATCACGGCGTCTTCGTCGACTTGTCTCGATAATATATTTAGTGATTGTGATGCCAAAAATAAGTTAGTTTTAAGTGACTTAACGTCTGACCACTGTGGATTATTAGCCAGCTTCCCTTTGCCACTACTTAAAAAGCCGCATAAAATATTATGCAGGCCTTATACAGCTAGTCGTTGTAATAAATTTAAAAATAATATAGCTAATAGGATTACACCATCTATATTAGAACGCGAGAATCCTAATGAAATCTATGGAGCCCTTTTTGATATTGTGCAAAAAGAATACGAATCTACTTTCAAGACCAAAACTATTGACATTAATAGCACTTCCGTTAGCTTCAACCAATGGGCTACTCCAGGAATTTATAAAAGTAGAGCAAGACTATACGAGTTATATGGTTTGAAAAAATACAGATTTGATACTCCTTTTCTAGAGTATGTCAGTAATTATTCAAAATTATTTAAAAAGATCTGCGCTTTAGCTAAATCAAAGTTTTTAAGCGATACCATAAAAAAATCCAATAATAAAATAAAAACCACTTGGAAAATTATTAATAATGAAACGGGTAAACCGGTTAAACAGGAAAAACAACTAGAGATTATGATTAACAACAAATTGGTTAATAAAGCAGCCGACATAGCTGAGGCATTTAATGAGTTTTTTGCCAACATACCTATAACTACGACCTGCTCCTTAAATTCGTCCCCGTCTAAAGCTGAAAACCTTTTGCATAGTAGTGTGCCCGGATGTAGTCGCTTATTTAGTTTCGAACATGTAACGCCTCGTGATGTGATTAATATTTTTAACACACTCAAGTCAAAAAACACTGGTGATTACTGGGGCATCTCTGTTAAACTGTTAAGTAATATAATAGATATCGTAGCCCCCTATCTGGCTGTAACTTTTAATAAATGTGTTGATTTGGGATCTTTTCCTGACCTCATGAAGAGCAGTAAAGTCATACCATTATTTAAAACAGGTAATAAAAATAACGTTGGCAATTTTAGGCCCATTTCTATCTTACCTGCATTTAGTAAAATATTTGAAAAGTTAATACTCAAGCAGTTGCTAAGACATTTTAATTTAAATAGCCTCCTTCATAATGAGCAATATGGCTTTACAAAAGGTCGTTCGACAACAGATGCGGGTGTTGCTCTGCTGAAACATATTTTCAACGCATGGGAGAACCCGCAAAAGGCTATCGGAGTTTTCTGTGATCTCTCCAAAGCTTTTGATTGCGTTCACCATGACACACTTTTGCGTAAACTACGTCATTACGGTGTTCAAAACGAAGCTCTCAGTGTCATAAGTTCTTATTTGCAAAATAGGCACCAATGTGTAGATGTCAATGGTGTAAAATCTTCCGGGCTACTAGTTCAGTTAGGTGTACCTCAAGGATCAATACTGGGTCCATTCTTATTCTTAGTGTATATTAATGACTTACCATTTTATTTAAAGAATATCTGTGACATTGTACTATTTGCTGATGATACCTCACTTATCTTTAAAGTAGACAGAAATAGACAAGATTTTGACGACGTAAATAGTGCGCTCTCAATGGCTACGGAATGGTTTACCACAAATAACCTAGTTCTCAATGCTAAGAAAACGAAATGTATAAAGTTCGCCTTACCGAATGTTAGGAATCTGGGACCCAATGTCGTTTTAGATAATGAGGTGCTTGAAACTGTACACTCGGCGGTTTTTCTGGGCATAACAGTAGACGCCAAACTTCAATGGGGATCACATATATCAAGCCTAGCGGGAAGGCTCAGTTCGGCCGCCTACGCAGTAAGGAAAGTTAGACAGTATACGGACGTTGATACAGCTCGATTAGTTTATTTTAGTTATTTTCATAGCATAATGTCCTACGGCATTCTGCTGTGGGGCAAAACCGCGGACATTCAAAATATTTTTGTTCTTCAAAAACGAGCTGTTCGAGCGATTTACCAACTAGGTGCTAGAGTTTCTCTGAGAGATTTGTTTAAAGATATTGGTATTCTTACGGTGGCATCACAATTCATCTTCGCCAACATCTTATATATTAGGCAAAATATACACCTGTACACTAAAAACAGTGATATTCATAATATTAATACTAGAAATAAGGACAAACTACGTGCTCCCTTTCACCGGCTTCATAAGGTTCATAATTCTTTTGTTGGTCTTGGTATTACCTTTTATAACAAGCTTCCCTCTGCTTTACTAGATTTGCAGTTTAATGAGTTTAAAGCTAAAGTAAAATCCAACCTTTGTTCAAAGGCATATTATTCTATCAACGACTACTTAAACGATAAGAATAGTTGGTCGCTGTGATTAACTCAAGACAAACTCAAGACAATATTTATGTTCTTTCAATCCAGAATTAGCTTTCCTACTGACAGTTTATATGGGTAGTTCATATAATTGTTTTTTATGTATTTTTTCATTTAACAGATTTTGTTAATTTATTTATTTTTATTTTCTTTTAATTTCATTTATTGTGGACATAATCTACTCATTACAATGATTTTAAATGAGTTGTATTGCAACATGTAGTTAGCTAGCGACCTCGTCAGCTGTTCATAATATTCTTGCCTGACCAACCGGCAGCAAGTTCGTCATGCTCCCTTAGATGTCACTGCTTGCGGTAGCGTCGGGGGTCGGGTTACCACCTTCCCTCAAATATGGCGAGGGGGGTAATGGCTGACCTTTGCGTTATGCTCGTGAACGGGTGCTGCTTGTGGTGACTGGTCGTCTTGCTGACCATGGTTTTTGTTATTGTTATTTGTATTAACTGTTATTTTATTCTACTCCGGAGGTGCTAGTTTAACTACTGTAACTTCAACGTAGCTATATGCATCAATGTATGTATATGGATCATTTTGCATCGTTGAACATGTAAGCGGGCACGCCCTTTATGCCTGGAGGCTTTATTTAGTTTTTAAGTTTTGTTTACGTTTTTGTTTTATTATTTCAGCTTGACTTTAGTTTTCAATTTTTTTGTTGGTATATTGGCGTGTGTTAGCTGACATATGGCGAATAATGTATGTTTTGTTTTATAATATTAATTACTTACACAATATTGTATAGAATCAAGTTCTTCTAACTTAACAGACAGCTGTGCTGCTGGGGAGTTTGTTCCGCCACTTCTTCTTCCCAGCTACAGCACTAGGAAGTGTCGAAGGGTGGGCGTTTTGGGGGGACTGTCTTTTGTAACTTTGACGTTCAAAAAGTGCTGACTCTCAGCCTAGTTTGAATAAATGACTTTTGATTTTGATTTTGATTTTGAAATTTAAGGACGCTATAACATTTTTCTACAAATATCGGTGGTTTTCCGGTACCAATTAAATCAAGAGGAATCACAACTGCGAAGTCAATTATAACTTAAATTAAAGATAATTTAATCAACTCCATGATAGAACCATAAAAATCGTATAGTCCCATACAATATTTTCACAAAAAAACGTTTTCCCCAGCGCAATAATCGAAGAAAATGAAAAAAAATGGGGTCTGTATCGGTACCTGTATAGTGAGATCAACTGTATATTTTAACTTCAAAATGACAGGAAATTATGGTTAGTATAATCTTCTACGTTTTGCCTGAATATTTTGTACGTAACTTTTTTATTTATGAGAAAAATAAAGAACGCCTTCAAATTTCTTCATAAATTTTCTACTCGCGGCTTGTCATTCCGCGCTCAGACGCGTCCTAGGAAGCACGGGCGTATCGCTTTTTTTACGAAATAAATACGATCAAAATAATAATAAAGTGAGTGCCGTGCTGTATACTGCGGTTGAAAAATCTTGATACTTTTCGCACCAAAAGTATGAGTAGCGAACTTATTCCCAAAACTTGGTTTAAAAATAAATAACTTAAATTCTATTAGGAATTATGGAGTAGTGATGATTATGAATATGTATTCAAGATGGCGAATGATTATTCAATAAAAAGTTATATGAACATCTATTTTTAATGTGGTAGTTAAATTATGCAAATTTCGTCCATTTTTGAAATGACATTCTTTAATGATAGCTTGCAGTAGGGGTAAACAAGGGTGCTGAAGCCGATTGTGAGGTAAAATCAAAATCAAAAATGGCGGTTGCGAAAATTTTCAAAGTTTTCATCATGGGTGTTGTTTTCAATATTTTCGATGGTGCTGAAGCCGAAAACTCCATACAAATTACATTTGGAGTCAAAGGAACATACTTCCTGACGGGATGTCCACCGACCCCACAAGTTTTTCATTTAAAACGCCGAATATTTAATTTTTCTAAATGAAAAGTGGGCATAGCTATCAACTTTGGGTAATTTTAGGATAGTGATTATGAATGTTTCATCCAAATTTGATCCAAATCCATATCCATACTAATATTATAAATGCGAAAGTAACTCTGTCTGTCTGTCTGTCTGTCTGTCTCGCTTTCCTGCTAAAACTACTAAACCAATTTAATTGAAATTTGGTACACAGATAGTTTAGAGCCTGAGAAAGGACATAGGCTACTTTTTATCCCGGTAGTATGTTCCCGCGGGATAATTTCCGACCTCCACGCGGGCGAAGCCGCTGGCAAAAGCTAGTATTTTATAAAAATATTACTATCCATATTGGGGGTAAGCATTATGAAATCATCGATTTTTAATTTAAAATGGCTGATGTACTATTATGATGAAATGTCGACATGGGTATCAATTTTGGGAGTTTTGCTAGTATATAGTCAAAATATTTAACGTAACTTTCATTATTTACATAAATTGAAAATCATGTAGTTACACAGGCCGACAAAATTTAACAAAAGTCCAGACACAGAGACCAGACCTAACATACCCGAAGGATTTTGATGCGCTGAATCCGAATCCGTGCTCAGAATTGCTCATATACGTCTGGTTTTCGAAATATCCTAACCTAAAAGGGCGAAAAACGCGTTTTTTTTTGCACTTTTTGAGTTTACGTGACAGAAGGGAAAAAAATGATTATCAAAAAACGTTGTATGTCGATTAAAAGTACCACCCTGTCCCTTTTAAACCTATTTAGATTTTATCAAATATCTTTTTTCTTTCACCAAAATATCGCTATTTGAAATTTTGCACTAGCGTATTAACTCAACCACAAAAAAAAAATCGAAAAAATTCTGCCTGAGACCAGACCATGTTGATCTTGTGTTTTTAGGGTCACTGATTCGGAATCCGAGGTCCAATTCACCCTATAAGGTCAGAATTTTTCGTAAGTAACCATAAGCACGCTAACCAACACAGCACTTATTATTCTTTAAACAAAAAAATTCAAAACTAACAAACTCGGATTCGGAATCAGCGAACCCAAAAACACAAGATCAACATGGTCTGGTCTCGGGCAGAATTTTCTCGATCTTTTTGTGGTTGCGTTAATACGCTAAAGTGTAAAATATCAAATAGCGATATTTTGGTGAAAAAAAAAGATATTTGAAAAAATCCAAATAGGTTTAAAAGGGGAAGGGTGGTACTTTCAATTGCCTTACAACGTTTTTTGATAATCATTTATTTCCTTCTGTCACGTAACCTCAAAAACTGCAAAAAACCGCATTTTTGCACTTTTAGGTTAGAATATCTCGAAAACCAAACGTACAGGAACCATTTTGAACGCGGATTTGGATTCAGCGCATCAAAATCCATCGGGTACAATAGGACTAGTCTCTGGGTTAAAAATTTGTAGGCCTGTGTAATCATCATCTCTCAAAAATGTTTAAGTCATTTCGGATTATAAATACATAGTGGAGTACAAAAACAGCTTTCATACAAAAATGAAGGCCTCCTATAAAGGGTTCCTATTGTGTATTAAAAATTCTGAATACGCGCTCCAATCTCAAAGGCAAGGTTCGGGTGTCACACAATTTTTGCTTAGTTTTCTTTAGGGAATATCCTGTATATTTTCACCGATAGTCTACGATCGCCATCCGTTATATTTGTTTATTATCCAAAAATATTTTTAAAGTTTTTATTGTTAACCTCTTCTTTTTTTTCAATTGGCAAATTATATACGTTATTCCAAAAATAATGATGATCATGGTAATAAAACTTATTTACTGTCACCAAATGCAGAAAGTAAAGTTAGTCTTTGCTCAACAGTATCAATAAAATAAAATAAATAATGACTTCGAGAATCAAGATTAGTTACGTAATGTTTAAAATCGAGCAAACAATGGTTTCAATGTGTGCGTGCGCGGAATGTTGTTGTGTGGCGACTCGGATACCTAAACTTGAGCGATTCAAAAATGTTATAGCGTCCTTAAGCATAAAAAGAACATGAAAAATTAAAAATTAAATTAATTAAAAAAGAAAATTACAAAGAAAAACTAAATTTGTATATTTTGAGTAGTGGTGTAATGTGGAGTGGAAGTGTGAATGAGGGTATGTGTGAGTGTAGGTGTGTGTGAGTAAGTGTGTGTGAGTGAGACCATGTGTAAGGGAGCATGATCTAGGTAAGTTTCAAGTTTTCACAATTTCTTCAGTTTCATCATATGATAGAGATTTCAACCAGTCGGCCAATTTAACTCTTAATATCGTACGAGATAACCGGTTTTCGATGCTTTTTTGTTAACTTTATTATAGATCTTTGGGCTAATGAACCTAAAATGTCTTCTCGCCACTGCTGCTCTACAAGGAATTATTTTGCAGACTATCAGAGAGGCGTTTCGCTGTACTATAGTTTGGGTCGAAGGGCACGAGCTTGTGTTTTTTGAGTACAGTCTGTAGTACGAAGAGCTGCCTCACCGTGAGAACTTTGCATAGAGAGTTAAGATCGAGTGTCGGATAGCGGATTGGTTTCTTAGAAAGGACCTTCAGCACGGCCCTCTGCGCCCTTTCTAGTCGCAGCATGGTTGTTTTATGAGCACCGCCCCACGTAGTCACGCAATACCCAAGGACTGATTGAGCGAGAGCAAGGTATATAGTTATCAGGCATTTGAAGTCAGCAACCGCCCTAAGCTTTTTAAAAATGTAAATCAATCTTCGCACTCGTGTCACCGAAGAGTTGATCTGCTTTTTCCAATTTAAATGTTGGTCAATGATTACACCGTGATAGCGTATTAATAAAATATTACAAATTAGATTTACATTCAAATACATTTTTATTATATACCAGCGGCTTCACCCGCGTATTATACTTACAAACCTCCCTCTTGATTCACCCTGTCTATGGTGAAAACCGTGTTAAATCCTTTGCGTAGTTTAAAAGATCTAAGCATGTAAAGAAGAATATCTAGAAATTGAAACCCACGCCATCTATTAGGAATTCATAGAACTAACCAATGAACACACACATTGTTCTATAAAAAACATTTAATTTGCAAATATTGAGATCAGTAATTGAGATAAAAACTATCCTATCTTTCAAGTTAGACCAAAATACGGGAACATGTGAAATTTGATTGAAATCGGTTCAGTAGTTTTGGAGTTTATTGGCAACATACATCGTGACGCAAGATTTTTATATATATAAGATTTTTATCATGTTGATATTTTGTACTAATCAATTTAGCATAGATTAATTATTGATAAAATCTTAAAAAACGTATCGATACACGATATAATAAAGTCTGTCTGTCTGTCTGTTTTGTCTGTCTCCTGTGTGTGTCTGTCTGTCTGTTCGTGTCTGTCTCCTGTATGTGTCTGTCTGTATGTCTGTCATACGGGCGGAGCCGTGGGCAAAAGCTAGTATATACATGTTTATACAATTGTGTAATTTCAGAAACATTGGACATTCAAACCAACCCCGAATTGGACCAACTGCGAATTGTATCAATCGCGAAATGGACCAATTGCAAATTGGACCAATTGCGAATTGGACCAATCGCGAATTCGACCAACCGCGAATTGGACCAATCGCGCCTAAACGCTTGTTTACTAGTAGCTTTTTTTTTGTATCATCGAAGTACTTCTATTTTTACACGCTTTATATTAGCTTCACTTGTATGTTTGTTTGTAACCGACTCCTTATAGCACGATTTTGACCCACTTTAAACGACCAGATTTCATTCAAACTTTGCACACCTGTCAAAGACCGATGACAATGGAATAATTTCATAAATTTGTGCCATTATCCTAGCCAGGGTTACCAGGACAGCAAAAAACTGTCTTCGAAAACTACGCTGACATACGTCATAAACTACGCTGGGTGTTTCGAATTTTGAGACGTATTTCAACGTCTCAAAATACGAAACACCCTAAAAAATAGTAAATAAATAATAGTTTAAGAAAACTAAAAAACACTGATGTAAAAAGGATAAAGTATTATTAAGATGAACATAATACATTTTATGGGGTTTGGGAGAAGCTTCTTAACAGTTCTTTCTGTAATAGGCTTGAGTCACGCATTTCATCACAGTTTTTGTTCTTATACTGTGATAAAAATGTGACTCAATCTTATCACAATAGGCCATGCTCGCCTCGCTGAGATTCTAACATATTCCTTTCGTCCACATACATGAGAACACACCCTTGGTGTACAGCACCCTTAATTTTTTTGTTAACAATAGCTGCTACTCTTATTTCCCTGTACTACACTAATAGGTAATGTTATGTGTTAAGTCTTCTGTTGGTTAGAATCTCATGCCAAGTTACTTGTATGTTTGTAAATTATGTGTAAGTTCAATAAATGAACTAGAATTTGAAGGAACTTGATTTTTGTAATATGGAAAAATAGAAAAAACAATAACAACATTTTCTGTACAGGTTTCATTTATGTCTGGGCTTTTACTCGGCTCTGATCAGACAACCAGAGCTTGGTTCGCGACATTCTTGCGTAACTCTCACAAGCGAGCCAAAGGCGATGGACATGCAGCTTTAACTAAACTTCGCCAAGAGTTACTGAATAGGCTGAAAAATGCTACTGCCGGTGTTGAAGCATCAGCGTTATTGAGGCTGTACTGTGCTCTCAGAGGCATTGCAGGAATAAAGTTTCACGACGATGAAGTTGCCGGTCTCTTAAGACTTGTAACCCAAAAGCCACCACCAACACCAGCTGGAGTGAGATTCGTTTCCTTGAGTCTTTGTATGATTCTAGCCTGTCCCTCACTCATGGGTATGTATTAAATTTAAAAATTATGCAAATACTTATATTAAATTCTAACAACATAAATACTATAATTACTTGTAATGTAATTATAAGTTGTGGTCATTAAGCTTTGCAATATAACATTTTCAGCAGATTTACATTACCAAGGCAACTTTCAAGACATGATAAAATATTTCATTTCTTTCCAGCTGCGCCTGACCATGAAAAGAAAGCCATAGAATGGGTGCAGTGGTTGGTCAAAGAAGAAGCTTACTTCGAGAGGTAATAAAATACAATATGCATAAGTATACAGTGAATCCATTGAGCAACTACAAATGCTTTTTTTCCATTCTGTTACAGCAATTCCGGAGTTACAGCATCTTTTGGCGAAATGTTACTGTTGATAGCAATACATTTCCACTCAGGACAGCTGACTGCTGTCGGTGAACTCGTTTGCGCAACCCTGGGAATGCGCGTACCTGTGCGACCCAACGGACTCGCCAGAATCAAACAAGCTTTCACACAAGAAATATTTACAGAACAGGTATGAAATATTATCGTTTTGATTATTTCCATGTCATAAGAATAATAATTTGTTGAATTTTATTGACTTTCACTGCCTCATTGTTTACATTCCAGGTTGTAACAGCTCATGCCGTCAAAGTACCGGTAACAGTGAATCTCAACAGCAATATACCAGGATATTTGCCTGTTCACTGTATTCACCAACTATTGAAATCTCGAGCATTTTCGAAACATAAAGTCCCCATAAAAAAATGGATATATCGACAGATATGTAACTGCACTGCACCCCTGCATCCAGTTATGCCAGCTTTAGTTGAAGTGTATGTCAACTCTATCCTTATTATTAACAACAAAGGCACTAACGAATATGTAAACAAGCCAATCATGGAAGAAGAAATCAGAAAAGTTTTCAGAAACTCGATCTTTGGTGCTAATTTCGATGTGCAAAGAAAACCATTTGCACCAATGGAAATTGATAATGGAGAGTCAAACGAGGATAACATAGAAAAGCCAACTTTAGCATCTCAGTTACTGCTAATTTACTACCTTCTACTGTATGAAGACGTAAGACTGTCCAACACAGCGACACTTATGGCTAATGGGCGTAAAGTAAAGAGCTATTCTGCAGCTTTTCTGTCTGAATTACCGATTAAATATTTACTACATCAAGCTCAGAAAGACCAGATGAGCTACGGGGGTTTATTCAGCCCCCTCCTTCGTCTGTTAGCCACTCACTTCCCTCAACTATCTCTAGTTGATGATTGGATGGACGATCAAGTATTTGGGGATTTGAATCGTCACCAAGTCGATATAAATCTTTCGGAAATAGCCATCAATGAGGCATTCCGAACCATCGAAGAAAACCCCTACAAGACGGGAAAGATTTTAAAAGCTATGCTAAATAAAAATCCTACAGATATATGGCCTTATGCAGAAACATTTGTTAAATATTTCAAAAGCGTACTTGGAGATGAAGTGCCGCGACATATCCAAGAGTTATACCACGAAGTTTGGTTACGTTTCAATACAGTGCTGCCACGATGTTTATGGATTATGACAATCAATGCTTTATTGGACATCAATGGTGGCGTCAAGAATGTTACCATCACTCAAGAGAATGTTTTAGTAGATCCACTACAAGTTTTGCGCTGCGACATTCGGGTATTTAGATGTGGCCCTATTTTGAAAATAATTCTTAGAATTCTAGAAGCTAGTTTGGCTGCTTCAAGGAGCCAACTAAGTCGACATTTATTAGATAAACCTCTGCTCGAAAAGAGCGGGCAACTGACGTCAGACGCAGAGAGAGAAGAATTAAAGAATGCTTTAGTAGCGGCACAGGAGAGTGCCGCCTTGCAGATATTACTGGAAGCTTGTCTAGAGACGTCGGAAGACGAGGCTAAACCTGAACTGATGTGGTCTCTTCGTGAAGTTAGAAGCATAATTTGTTCCTTTTTACATCAAATATTTATCTCGGAACCATCACTGGCTAAACTGGTACACTTTCAAGGGTATCCCAGGGAGTTACTGCCAGTCACAGTTCAAGGAATACCTTCAATGCACATATGTTTAGACTTCATACCAGAACTACTTAGTCAAGCATCACTCGAAAAGCAAATATTTGCTGTAGATCTCGTGTCACATTTATCTATACAGTACGCCTTACCAAAAGCTATGTCTATTGCTAGATTATGCGTGAACACTTTGTCGACACTTCTGTCGGTTCTACCGAGTGACTTGAGATTGGAATTGTTTCAGCCAGTACTAAAATCTCTCGTGCGGATTTGTACTGCATTTCCTTCCCTATTAGAAGATATAACTTCCTTGTTATTACAACTCGGGAGAATATGCGAGTCTCAGGCGTCTCTTGGTCATTGCTGGAATGATACGAGTATACTAGGCGAAGGGGCCTACGTACCGTCAGAAGTGCAACCAGAAACGAAGGTTCTAGTTGCTGAAGTTTTATGCAGAGACATTAAAGTAACAATGTCTGAAATCGTTGAAAAAGCACTATTGAATGATAAGTTGTATTGAAATTAAGAAAATCAATAAGTGGGTATGCCACACAACTAATTTGTAAGTTGAAAATTATTTTAATAAATTTAGCATATAAAAATATACGATAAAATAAAAATAAGAGCATAGTTTTTTTTATTTGCATTTTTCATCATCATTCTCCTGCACTTAATTCTCTATTAGTCATCTCAATTGCCTTGTTAGTGTAGAAAACCATTTGCACCAATGGAAATTGATAATGGAGAGTCAAACGAGGATAACATAGAAAAGCCAACTTTAGCATCTCAGTTACTGCTAATTTACTACCTTCTACTGTATGAAGACGTAAGACTGTCCAACACAGCGACACTTATGGCTAATGGGCGTAAAGTAAAGAGCTATTCTGCAGCTTTTCTGTCTGAATTACCGATTAAATATTTACTACATCAAGCTCAGAAAGACCAGATGAGCTACGGGGGTTTATTCAGCCCCCTCCTTCGTCTGTTAGCCACTCACTTCCCTCAACTATCTCTAGTTGATGATTGGATGGACGATCAAGTATTTGGGGATTTGAATCGTCACCAAGTCGATATAAATCTTTCGGAAATAGCCATCAATGAGGCATTCCGAACCATCGAAGAAAACCCCTACAAGACGGGAAAGATTTTAAAAGCTATGCTAAATAAAAATCCTACAGATATATGGCCTTATGCAGAAACATTTGTTAAATATTTCAAAAGCGTACTTGGAGATGAAGTGCCGCGACATATCCAAGAGTTATACCACGAAGTTTGGTTACGTTTCAATACAGTGCTGCCACGATGTTTATGGATTATGACAATCAATGCTTTATTGGACATCAATGGTGGCGTCAAGAATGTTACCATCACTCAAGAGAATGTTTTAGTAGATCCACTACAAGTTTTGCGCTGCGACATTCGGGTATTTAGATGTGGCCCTATTTTGAAAATAATTCTTAGAATTCTAGAAGCTAGTTTGGCTGCTTCAAGGAGCCAACTAAGTCGACATTTATTAGATAAACCTCTGCTCGAAAAGAGCGGGCAACTGACGTCAGACGCAGAGAGAGAAGAATTAAAGAATGCTTTAGTAGCGGCACAGGAGAGTGCCGCCTTGCAGATATTACTGGAAGCTTGTCTAGAGACGTCGGAAGACGAGGCTAAACCTGAACTGATGTGGTCTCTTCGTGAAGTTAGAAGCATAATTTGTTCCTTTTTACATCAAATATTTATCTCGGAACCATCACTGGCTAAACTGGTACACTTTCAAGGGTATCCCAGGGAGTTACTGCCAGTCACAGTTCAAGGAATACCTTCAATGCACATATGTTTAGACTTCATACCAGAACTACTTAGTCAAGCATCACTCGAAAAGCAAATATTTGCTGTAGATCTCGTGTCACATTTATCTATACAGTACGCCTTACCAAAAGCTATGTCTATTGCTAGATTATGCGTGAACACTTTGTCGACACTTCTGTCGGTTCTACCGAGTGACTTGAGATTGGAATTGTTTCAGCCAGTACTAAAATCTCTCGTGCGGATTTGTACTGCATTTCCTTCCCTATTAGAAGATATAACTTCCTTGTTATTACAACTCGGGAGAATATGCGAGTCTCAGGCGTCTCTTGGTCATTGCTGGAATGATACGAGTATACTAGGCGAAGGGGCCTACGTACCGTCAGAAGTGCAACCAGAAACGAAGGTTCTAGTTGCTGAAGTTTTATGCAGAGACATTAAAGTAACAATGTCTGAAATCGTTGAAAAAGCACTATTGAATGATAAGTTGTATTGAAATTAAGAAAATCAATAAGTGGGTATGCCACACAACTAATTTGTAAGTTGAAAATTATTTTAATAAATTTAGCATATAAAAATATACGATAAAATAAAAATAAGAGCATAGTTTTTTTTATTTGCATTTTTCATCATCATTCTCCTGCACTTAATTCTCTATTAGTCATCTCAATTGCCTTGTTTCTTTCGTTACTCTTATAGCCGTATATATGGATACATACATATTCCGAAATTTCCTCATTCTTCCACATCCCAGCCCATACCATCATCTGCCCGCCTAGCCTTTTCCTAACTATGTTGGGGTAGGCTTCCAGTCTAACCGGATGCAGCTGAGTACTAGGCTTGGGCATAGCAGTTCGCGACTGAGATCGCTCAGTTTAGTTCACCGCTCCTTAACGAACTAGTTCGCTCTTCTAGTTCATCCGCTCTTCAAGTTCATCCGCTCTTCTAGTTCATCCGCTCCCAGCTCGAATCAAAGAGAGGCAGATCGTTCGCTCCTTCGCTCGTTTAGATTTTGCACGTACTGCATGTGACAAGATTATGGAATGTTCTACTTTTACCTACAATTTTTGGACTCTAAAAACAGCAAAAACCTTTGAATGATAATTCATAAAATGATCATGATTGTAATAAATACCAAGGTTTATTGTTGCAATAAATAACTAGTTTAGTGATTACAAAAACCTTTTTGTATTTTGTCCCGTGTATTAGTTCGGTTGACGCCATCCTCGCTCATTCGGTCGCGAACTGATGATCTAATGAACTAGGGATCGGGAAATGAGCGACCTAGTTCGCGTAGTTCATCTATGGGAGCGCTCTTACGAACTAGTTCGTTCGTGAACTACACAAGAGTACTGAGTACCAGTATTTTACATGGAGCGACTGCCTATCTGACCTCCACAACCCAGTTAATGGGTAATACGATACCCCTTAGTAAGACTGGTTGTCAAACTTTCGGGCTACTGACGACCCGTAACGACTCTCTCTAGATCTACGAAAGACAGCCGGGACAAACGGCTTAACGTGCTTTCCAAGGCACGGAAGGGTCTTGGTAATATAAAGATGGTCAAACATCCACAGACCAACCACGGCAAGCGTAACTTAACCTGAACGATCAACCGATCAAGATTAATAACAGCCGCTCGGCTGTTATTACTCGGCCACTAGCCCTTACCATTTAATAGATTTCTAATAATCTGTATTTATCCAGAAAAAATCTAAGTAGGTAGGTTGATATCAATGAATTAAAAAATAACAACCACCATTTTAAAATAAAACTTTAATACATTACAAGCAACATATTAGATGGTTCAACTGAATTTTGCAATTCCAACTGTCTATACATCCAAGCGCATTGATTCCTTGCTGCGTGGTTTCCGATGTCGTGGTATAATTGGGCCTGAAACCATACCAATAGTTCTAATCATTATTTTTACAATTTTAAGCAATAATATAAGTAAAAAAACAGATAGAAAGGCAATCCCCGCTCCGCAAGAGGCACTTTAAAACTTGGTTAGCATACATTTTTATCTAGGTGAGAAATCGTCAAATGACTTCTCCCGCTCTGGTTGGAGCGGGAAGGCGTATCAGCCGTTTATTGACTAAAACCCACCCGTGTTCCTTCAGTTGTCTGTGCCAGGGTCGCGAGATCTATTCGAAAGAGATACCGTGGCCCTGGCATATGGGCAACTGAAGGAACACGGGTGGGTTTTAGTCGGTAAAAGTCTGACACGCCCTTCCGCTCCACGCAGAGCGGGAGATGTCATTTGATGATTTTCCATCCAAAAAAAGGGCCACGATAACTGTTTCGAACAAATCCGCGACCGTAGCAGGTAGTTAGCATACCTAGACATAGTTCCGCACCAATGGCGGCGTCAACGGAAGCAACATAATGCTTGTCTATTTTACGCTTAATTTTACAACATGCCGTATTACTTCCATATTTCAGCTTTACGACATGCCGTCTTACCTCCACGTGTCATCTAATATGGTATGAAATGACAATAATTCTTTATTCATATATGCGTTAATGTTCTATCCATGTCCATACCTCTTTTAGTTATATAAAATAAGTAAATCATGTACCTATTGCAACGGTCATAATACGATTAATTAACAGCGGGTCAGACAAGCACACGTCCATTCTCCATCGAAAATTTCACTATGTGTTACGCCCGTTCACACGTATCACAACCACACCACATCATAGCGACAAAATGTGAGCAAGGAATGGTTACATGTTACTGACACTGGTATGTATATAATATCAGAATTAGGAGAGCAGTGGTATCGGCCCAAACTTACGAGTTGTAGGTCGTGGGTTCGAACCCACGCACGCGCTTTACTTTGTGTATATAATTTCATCACCACTGCTCTCAAAACGCTGAAGGAAAACATCGTGAGGAAACCGACATATCCTAAAACCAATAATTCGAAGACATGTGACATCTACTAACCCGCACTGGGCCCGCGAAGTTGATAACGACCCACTCCCTCTTACCGAGTTTTAGTCGTCACTGGTACAAAAGTTGGCTTTATAGGTGGTCAGGACGCCAGGAGAGCTTACCCTAGCTTGGCCGATTTGAATCTCAAAAACTAGGGCACTTAGCGAAGATCTGTTTTCTCCCAAATTAATAATAGACTTATCGTCGACTTCTGAATAGACTATTTATTCATTTTCATATAAGTTAGCGCTGGTTCACTTGGTGCCGTGGTGTGGTGGTACTTGTGATCGGGCCCTAAGGGAGGTTTTCGTATTTTAGGTTGCCCATGTAAGTATCAAATATGGACTTACTAAAGCGCGATGAGATTCAAGCCAAACATGTAAGCTTACCTGTAAATACCATGTTTGCAATAATCGAACATGAGCGCCAACTTTGGAGAAATTCTTTTTCACAAATTCTAATGCTTCACAACATGACTGTAGTACTTGCAGACGAGCTTCACCACACGGCGCCGCAGTTGCGATCCGACACTTCGTATACAACAACGTAGCTGAAATTAAATGGAATCCTTAGAAAATAACCCTACAGACTAAAATCTATATCGATTCACAGATTCGGACAAAATTTATTCGTATAACCCGGGTTCACACTAAGGTACAAAACATTTATTCTACGTGTAGTACTGTTTTATTACCTAAAACAATTTGTGACACGTTTTATATACAACTAACTAGCCTTTACAACTAGTTTTATGTGTAAGCACTATACAAAAACAGTCATAAATGTAAAAGAAGAACGGCTTCAGAAACAAATGTTATTTTATACTTATCCACTTTACCTCGTGCCATGTCGTACGCGCTGCCATCTGCCATAATAGTAGGCAAAGCTTTCCTGACAAGAGATAAGGCGTTCTTCGCACATCCCATGCTCAGTTGTACATTAGCTAAATGCATTTCAGCTGTGGCAGCTAAATTATGCAAATGGTATCCCTTAGCTAACCACATGGCTTCATTCAGCAACATTATATTTGTAGACTGAATATTGCTAAACGAGTGCTGCACTTGTGACATCAATATCATGGCTTTTACTCTGAGCGATACAAAGTGTAGAGTGTCATCCTCAGTCTTGCAGTAATCTAAGATGTCGTACAGGGATTCCAGAGCTGCGGTCGCGTCGCCTTTCAGAAAATACATTTCGGCTTTTAGGATTTGACTCTCCCATCGATCTGAGGATGCCAACTGTCTAATACTCTGATCTGCTTCTTCCCATTTACCTATAAACGGAATAACATAAGGCAAACATTAACGATCATTTCACGGGCCAAAGTTTATATAGGATTCAATATAATTAGCTGTAAAAATTTTGGGTAAGTAATAGATGATATAACAAGAAAATCTCTAATATTGACAACATATAACAACGGAACCTATAATTTTATTTAATATACCGATTAGTTAATATAATGAACGATTGTTATAATTTTAAAATAACTAATTTTTATAAGCATAACATACATTAAATATAACATCGTTTGACATAACAGACATTAAATATAAAATCGTTTGACATACCACTCAAAATATATAAAACTTATTTGGTCTAATACGATGAAATGCGCTAAGATAGGTCGGCGGAGCTCCCCGCTCAGCGGGGCTCCTATTTCTGGGTGGTTTTAAAAAAAATAACCACGAAGGCTAAGGCGGGAGCGAAGCGTAGCGGAGCTCCCGCCTAACCTTCTAACCTAACCCATCCGAGTCGGGGTACTCTGAGTCGGGGTGTTAACCATAATTATGTTTTTTATATATATTCGTTTATTTCGTTTTTCATATACGTTAGAGCTAATGATTTTCGATTAAATAAACAATATAAATATTAAACGTTAGACCAAATGATTTTCGATTACATAAACGTTATATTAAACAACGTTATACTAATTAAGTTTTAGAATAAATAAATGTTATATGTAAAGAAATTATATCAACAGTTGGTATATCTCACGTTGATTATACGTTACGTAGACCAAATGAGTTTATACGTTATGAGACGCACCCAAAAATTTCACATTGATGTTTATCGATATCTATTAACAATAAAATAAGCAGAGTAAGTCGTCGACGGCCGCCGGGTAAGTTGAAGTGTGAGTAGAGAGCTAGTACAGACCGGCGTGGAGCGCCCGCTCGGCGTGGTAGCGCGTGGCGAGCGCGCGCGTGCGCGGACAGCGGCGGCGCGAGCCCAGCGCCTGCGCCAGCGCCGCCGGGTAAGTGAAGTGTGAGTAGAGAGCTAGTACAGACCGGCGTGGAGCGCCCGCTCGGCGTGGTAGCGCGTGGCGAGCGCGCGCGTGCGCGGACAGCGGCGGCGCGAGCCCAGCGCCTGCGCCAGCGCCGCCGGGTAAGTGAAGTGTGAGTAGAGAGCTAGTACAGACCGGCGTGGAGCGCCCGCTCGGCGTGGTAGCGCGTGGCGAGCGCGCGCGTGCGCGGACAGCGGCGGCGCGAGCCCAGCGCCTGCGCCAGCGCCGCCGGGTAAGTGAAGTGTGAGTAGAGAGCTAGTACAGACCGGCGTGGAGCGCCCGCTCGGCGTGGTAGCGCGTGGCGAGCGCGCGCGTGCGCGGACAGCGGCGGCGCGAGCCCAGCGCCTGCGCCAGCGCCGCCGGGTAAGTGAAGTGTGAGTAGAGAGCTAGTACAGACCGGCGTGGAGCGCCCGCTCGGCGTGGTAGCGCGTGGCGAGCGCGCGCGTGCGCGGACAGCGGCGGCGCGAGCCCAGCGCCTGCGCCAGCGCCGCCGGGTAAGTGAAGTGTGAGTAGAGAGCTAGTACAGACCGGCGTGGAGCGCCCGCTCGGCGTGGTAGCGCGTGGCGAGCGCGCGCGTGCGCGGACAGCGGCGGCGCGAGCCCAGCGCCTGCGCCAGCGCCGCCGGGTAAGTGAAGTGTGAGTAGAGAGCTAGTACAGACCGGCGTGGAGCGCCCGCTCGGCGTGGTAGCGCGTGGCGAGCGCGCGCGTGCGCGGACAGCGGCGGCGCGAGCCCAGCGCCTGCGCCAGCGCCGCCGGGTAAGTGAAGTGTGAGTAGAGAGCTAGTACAGACCGGCGTGGAGCGCCCGCTCGGCGTGGTAGCGCGTGGCGAGCGCGCGCGTGCGCGGACAGCGGCGGCGCGAGCCCAGCGCCTGCGCCAGCGCCGCCGCGCCGCGCCACGCCGCGCACGCCGCCGCGCCCGCGCCGCCCAGCGCCAGCGCCGCCGGCGCGTGCCACACGCTGCCGCTGCCCACGTTACATTCTGTGGGTCGCCGCACCCTCCGTTATACATACGTATACAACTTCAATCCATACTTCCATACTAATCCATACTAATATTATAAATGCAAAAGTAACTCTGTCTGTCTGTCTGTCTGTCTCGCTTACCTGCTAAAACTACTGAACCGATTTAAATGAAATTTGGTACACAGATAGTTTATTTAGAGCCTGAGAAAGGACATAGGCTACTTTTTATCCCGATAGTATGTTCCCGCGGGATAATTTCCGACCTCCATGCGGGCGAAGCCGCTGGCAAAAGCTAGTATTCTATACATACAACAAGTGAATACTTTTTTGTTGTTCCTTATTTATTTAAGGGATTTTTGAACACATATGCTACGTTGTCAATCCCATCGTAATTATGTGAATATTTAAAAGTTAAAAACCGAACGAGTCTGAAATATTCATGCTTTATATTTCTGCACCCGACACAACTTAGTTGCACCCGATAGCCTGTATAAAAATCAATTCGACGGTAAACGAGGTTATGGCGGGTCGCCAGCCCGCTTACAGCGAAGCGTTGGCTAGCATACCACCTTCATTCAGCTAGAAGTTCTGTACCGATTCGCTTACGTGCTTACGTTAGGTTGATGCCTGGTGGGCTACGAGTCTATGGTGAGAAGTGCATATGTGTGTACGATGACCGGGACGTCAACACTCATTATAACTGCACCGCTGCAGCGCCGTATCGGTCCGCGACCGCCTCGAAAATAACCACCCGTTTGTCGTCAACGCGCCGTCATCGTCGGCAAGACGACCGCTCGCTGCTAACACGCCACACTAGTTGTTGTTCACGCACCGTTTACGAGTTAGTAGACTCACCTTCGACGCGCCAACGCTAGTTTTCAGTTTACAGACCGGTTTGCGAACATTACTGAGTATTAAGAATTTACGTGCGACGTGGTTCCATGCATACTGCTTACAGGCGTTTCTCCACTATCCTCGATTGTCATGTACTCGAATGCAGTTTTAAAACGTTAACTTTTAGTTACAAGTTATTTGCTGTGTCGGAGCGGTACTGTTATAATGAGTAATGACTTTAAAGTGGCAGTACCAAGCTAATTAAATTTATTATCATTTAAATACTATAATATAGTTACATACTGGTGTTAAGATCAAGTAGAAGTTGACATGTCACCGAGGCCATTTCAGTCTTCCCATAGAGAGCCCATAAAGCGGCCGTGTTCGCGAGCCCGGCCATTGTCAGGTCAGTCATCGAGTGCAAATAGTTGATGGAGTCGCCTCTCATGATGACCTGTAAACATTACAATAACACAAAGTAGGTACAGCAGAGATAGCCTACTTCTGGTAATTTTGTAGTGTACACTACACTTAATTAATTACACTAGGGTTAATAGTGTATCGTAGGATGTTCTAGAAATAAATACCTACTTCTTATTATTTAACTATGTGGTTTATATTGAAATGTTCAGTCAGAATTGAGTCGATATTAAAAAACTCCAGTCAACCTGCGAGGCATGTTACCTGAAATATATAGGCAGGCCTCGCGCCATTGACAGCGGCGTGCTGGGCCTGCAGCTGCGCCGCGGCGGCCGTGTGGCGCGGGTGCGCGGCGGCGGGCGGCGCGGGGGGCGCGGCCGAGCCGGGCGCGGGCGGCGGCGCGGCCGGCGCGTCGCGGGGGGCCCGCGTCAGTAGCGCGGCCCGGCGCGCGCGCCCCCCCGCCAGCGCGCCCCACGTGGCGGCGCCCACCAGGCACGCGTAGTCCGCCGCCTCCTGCGCGCGTGCCAGCGCCTCGCGCACCGCCTCCATCGCCACCGACCTGACGGCACGGGCGCGACCAATATACAATAGAATACCACAATACCACAGAATAGAATGTGAAAAAAATAATCTAGGTTTTTTGAAGTGATAACTTCAGTGGGGGGATAAACCGCTTCGTTACGTAACGCGTTACGGCGCCAGGCACAAACTTAAACTAATCTAAAAAGGGAAAGGGAAGCCAGGTAGGCTTCCCTTTCCCTTTTTAGATTAGTTTAAGTTTTCACTTCTGTCGGGCGTCCAGAGACACACACGTTTCTTTTCTCGAATCATAACGTCAATAAAATTAAAATGGACGTATTTAAGTCGATGCAGTAGCTTTTTTACAGACCCTTTTTTCTACTAAACTCATAGTTTACTCCTTCTACCCTACTTCGATGTATGTCAAGAAATAATATCTGTTGACCTAGAGACATCGTTTCTCACCTGTGGCCGAAATGAGTATGCATCGCCGCCCTGTTTAGAGCTGCGTAACGGAAGTTCTTGTTCCTATCGTTGCCTGTATTGTTTCCCGACGAATTGAATATGGTACGATCGAAGTAATTATACAAAGAGTCCTGGGCACCACTAAACTCTTTTGTGCGGATACAGTTAAGGAAACTGAGAAAATGCTGAAAAAAATACAATAGTACAGATTACAATTCCTTTATCACTAAATAAGTTTGCCCTCCACTACTACACCTACTTACAATATCAGGGTATTCAGGTATATCATTAATTATTTGTATAATTGTCTTCTGTAACTGTCTGGGTGGCATTGCTTTGTCCTCATTGATTTGTAACAAATTCGCTTGTTGTGCTGTAAATAATTCTGCTTGCTTTCTTGACCACTGGCATTCTTCAAAACTGCTGAAATCAATAAAATAAAACATTTAATGTATATACACAGGACCTGTTTTAGATGTAGAAAATGTCCAAAGAGAAATGGTATATTTGTATCTATGTATGTAGTATTCTTCCTTTTTCGAGTTATCTATCCCGTATGTTGCACCTGCCATGTTTTTCTCCGCATCACCCTAAGGTTGACTGGTAAAAAATGCCTCAGGCATTAAGTCCGCTTTTGTACAGTAGTTTTACTTGTGCATAAATTTTTAATAAAGAAATACAGGGTGATTGGAAGATGGGTGCAAAGCTTTAAGGCGAAGATAGTACAGACAATTTAGAACCATTTAAGCCATGGTTGTCTTAGACGAAGTCTTACCAAATTATTTTAACCAAATTTTTAAGTTTTTTTTCGTAAATTCTCAAAATTTAATGTAAACTGCATAATTATGGCCAAATTGAATGAAAACATGTTTTAGGCTTCTGTGTCATTAGACATTTTTTTTACAGACATTTAAAGCTCAGAAAAAATAAAAAAATTGTACAATACGTCTTTTAAACCTTATTAAAAAAAAAACGGAGGGTGCTTTTTTTGTTCAAACCTTTTTGAAGACATGCTTGATAATCGCTCTTTCTTTTGAGGTATCATTTATGCGGATATCTTACAAATTATTGAAATTAGGGCCTACAAACCAATTTGAGGGAGAAATTTTTTATTTTAGGCAGACTAATTAAAACAACATTTGAATTAAAATTATTTATTTTTCATGTTCTAAATGACGGCCGTGATTCCTAATACAAGCACGGCCCGTCTTCTAACTTCTGTAGTCGTTATTTTCAACATCATCTCCTGCTTCATTGTCTCAAACGCTGAATTTATTCTTTGTATCAATTCTTCTCTAGTGTTTATTTCTATGTTGTTATACACCAGTTCCTTGGCCCGGCCCCACACGAAAAAGTCCAACGGGGTCAGATCTGGGGAGCGAGCGGGCCAAGGGATGGGTCCATCCCTGCCGATCCAGCTATCAGGAAAGCAATTGTTGAGGTGTTCCCTTACATTTAAAGTCCAATGCGCTGGACAGCCGTCTTGCTGAAAGATGACTGTTCGGTCTCTTTCGAAGATCGGGACACCTGATTCCTCTACCAGCAGTGGTAAATCAATTTGCAGAAATTGCAAATAATTTTCGCCATTCAATGGATCAGGCAAAAAGTGGGGCCCAATCAATGTTCTGCCAATTATTCCAGCCCATACATTCACAGAGAATTTCATCTGAAATGACACCTGCTTCTTAAAATGTGGATTGTTGTCTGCGTCGGCCCATTCATGGATGTTGTGAAAGTTTGTAATACCTTCCCTTGAAAATTTACTTTCATCCGTCCACAAAATTGATTTCAGAAACCACGCATCTTCGATGTCTCTGTTGAGGAGGAAACGGCAGAACTGAATTCTTCTTTGAGGATCTTGCTCTACTAGACCTTGTACACTCCTGCCATGGAACGGATACTTATCATTTTGGTGCATTGTATGCCACACCTTCCATTGAGAAATGTTTAAACTTCGAGCTACTGCTCTAGTACTGGTTGTAGGATCCGCTTGAAATGCTGCTAAAATGTCTTCGTCGACGGCAGTTTCGTGTCTGCCCGGGTTGACTCCAGGTTCCACGCGGTGAAACCCATCTTGGGCAAGACGACGAAACGTGTTGTAAAACACTCGGACATTCGGTATCCTGCGATTCGGATAGCGCTCTTGATACATCCGTCGCGCCAAAGATCCATTGCCGTCTGCTCTACCGTACATAAATACGATATCCGCACAATTATTCTTGATTGGAAAAAGTAGCCATAGTCCCTTAACAATTAAGAAAAACGGCGTAGGAGCGCACTAAATGTCAACTCAACACAATTAAGTCAAAAATCAACACGTGCAGGAGCGCGAGGCTACGACTGGACACAAAAAGTTCAAAACTAACGCAAACAACACGTGCAGGAAAAAAAAAGGGCTACAACTGAACACGGTAAATTGTGAATTAACACGACAACGTCCACTCACAAGGGCAGTAGTTTGACTAATACGTAAAAGATGTAACGGCTTCATCACAGACCGACTGACCCTGACTAAAGAAAAACGACTTTGTTGCCTCAGTAACTAAGACCATTTTGCTGTAAAAACCAACTCTTATCGCTTTTTGCTATTCATTGGGCGTTCTACCTGGAAATGCCGTCGCACCGCGCTCGGTGGCCATTGTTTAGAGAATCCCCTCAATGGGTTCCCCTCAATTGGTTCCTGCATGTGCCAAAAATTCTTAGAATTGAACAATCATTTCGAGCACATAAAGTATTCGTTTAAGCAAAAATTTTGTGTTTTGTTAGACTGCCTAAAATTTAAAATTTCTCCCTCGAATTGGTTTGTAGGTCCTAATTTCAATAATTTGTAAGATATCCGCATAAATGATACCTCAAAAGAAAGAGCGATTATCAAGCATGTCTTCAAAAAGGTTTGAACAAAAAAAGCACCCTCCGTTTTTTTTTAAATAAGTTTTAAAAGACGTATTGTACAATTTTTTTATTTTTTCTGAGCTTTAAATATCTGTAAAAAAAAATGTCTAATGACACAGTAGCCTAAAACATGTTTTGCTTGGTTGCTTACACATTACTTTAATTAAATAAATAAAAAATTAATTCATTTATCATTCAATTTGGCCATAATTATGCAGTTTACATTAAATTTTGAGAATTTCCGAAAAAAAAACTTAAAAATTTGGTTAAAAAAATTTGGTAAGACTTCGTCTAAGACAACCATGGCTTAAATGGTTCTAAATTGTCTATACTGTCTTCACCTTAAAGCTTTGCACCCATCTTCCAATCACCCTGTATAACACAGATTTGTGAACATTACTGTAACTAACTTGTCTCTGTCTATTATATGCATTCGCATTGACAACTCCAATGGTTTAGATTCCTCGGTTACTGGTGATGTCGACGTGGTTTGCTGCTCCATGTTGTTTAATTTCTGTAATAATAGTGACAAAGTTTAAATATATATCAACTAGGACAACAAGCAAGATTAATAAAAAACATCATCTTTAATTAGTATGTTACCTCCTTGCTTAACGATCTCATCATCAAGCCAGGCCTGCCTCTCTGATAATACAGACAAAACGACTTGTACAGTGATACTACTTGCACAAAAGTTAATCTATCTAAGTGTAGTAATATTCTTCTTAAGTATAGTCCTGAAAGTTAAGATTGAAACATAAATTAACCACAATATTACAACATGCAGTCAAATAAATATTCATAAAATATGTTCTTACCCAATGGCATAGAATTAAAGCGGCAATTCAATATTTGAGTTATGGTAGGTAAAAAAATAAAAAAGCATGTTTGCAAACTAGTTTAGCAGTAAAAACTGAGCAGTAAACTAAATAAAAATGGGTCATAAAATAATTTAAACGGGCAGTTCAATAAATACTGAGCCGTGGCATAGTTGAACCGAGCGGTTAGGCGCGTACAGTTAACAAATCGCAATTGGTTATTAATACATTTTATTTTAAACAGTTCTATAAACGATGAGGCATGCAAGCAAGCATGCAACATGCAGCAGGCATGGTTTCTGTCACGGCTCCGGCGCTACGGGTCTCCGGCAGTCCCACGCGAGCTTATCGTCGCAGAACTCGCAGATGTGTTTTACGCTCACCGCCGCACCGCGGACCATCTCGCCCCTCCGCGCCTACGCGGTTTTAAATTAAACTCTAGGGGTAGGGCAGACAAGACTACGTGCAGTCGGTTTTGCAGCGATTCGTTTCTGTCACTAAATGCAGCACAACATTTTGAAATTATAAGACAATACTTTAACTTTAATTTGGTTTAAAATTGAATTTTAAAAAGTATAGTAAAGTATACGCTCACTGTAAATTGGCAAACTTATTTTCGAACTGCCCATTCCAACCGTTTTACTGCTCATTCATTTATTAAACTACTTGAGTAATTTTTGCACTGACATTGAATGATGAAATAACAGACCAATATTTTTATTACTTACTGCTTATGTTTTACTGACTCACTAATTTACTAACCGCCGAAAAATTAAATGACTGCCAATTTTTCAACTGATCATGATAACTTCTGTATTGTTTAAATAACAGTTGTAAAAATTAATTCCCTTACCCAATACACTGTACCGGGCTATAATACAAGGATTAGACTCAATCATCAGCTTGTCGATTGTTGAAGTAACACAATCTGTCAGTGCACTCACTCCATTAACATATATGTTCTGGAGGCGTACACAAAAGTTCTGTAGATGAACACTCAGTAGATTATAACGCCCATCAGTAAGTAAAGCCTCCAATTCTTTAAACTCCATATCTGGGCACTATAACAAGAAGGTTTAGTGATAGTAGTAGCTTAAATGATACATAAATTCAACTAAAAAATATTAGTGTTAATGTGAAAGTTTTATGTTACTCAATCATGCAAAGATGGCTGAACAGATTTGAATAAAATTTGGCACACAGATAGTTCTATGTTGTATGTTAGTGGGTTTGGTTTCCGCATATAGTCCTTCAAGTGGACCATTGCGCGTGGAACATTGTGGCCGTCGATGGTTACTCCAACCAGCCCACCTCTTTAAGAAGTTGACTATAGGTAATAGGTAGAACGGGATGGTGTCCGCAACTCCACGTCTGAGCGCGTATTCTGCGTACGGGAAGTTGACTAATTTCCTGGTCTGTTGGGA
Source organism: Aporophyla lueneburgensis (assembly GCA_932294355.1). Classification (NCBI taxonomy): domain Eukaryota; kingdom Metazoa; phylum Arthropoda; class Insecta; order Lepidoptera; family Noctuidae; genus Aporophyla; species Aporophyla lueneburgensis. Next base: position 17,160,154 of record OW028747.1, read on the forward strand.
ATGCCCATGTTAGACCTGGATGCCCGAGTATCTCTTTCCTAATCTGGGAATGCCTATGCTGTCGAAAAATACATGCATAACGGTTTCTACAGCCTCCATGCAAGCCCAGCATAAGGGAATGTCCGTTATGCCTATTGTGTAAAAGTGTTTGTTTAGCAGGCAGTGTCTTGTGATGGAAGTTCAAATAAATGGAAAATAAAAGCCAAAAGCGAGCCTTGTGGGACACCCATTTTAGATCTATAGATCTCTTTCCTCTTTTTAGTATAATATATTAATGATCTATGCATTTTTTAAAAAAAAACAACCACAAATGGTGTGATTTGCTGAAAATACATCCTTAATTTTTAAGATCAATAGACATGCATCAAATCTTGGCAACGTAAATAATGCCCTAACACAGATACAAAATTGGTTCAATTTAGTATTAAATGGAGAAAAAAACTGAATGTTTGCTTCACTGAATATCAATATCTGTGAGAACACTATGTCCGGAAAAATTCAATCTTTTTAGTAAAATAGGTGAGACACACCTTTAGGACTAGAAATAGGGACCAATCAGTTGAACCAGGTTTCAGATACAAGTTGCCATATAATAGAATCATCTGTCATAACCCCATGCTATTTTCAACCGACGAAAAAAAACGGACGAGGTTATCAATTCGACGCGTATATTTTTTTTTTTTTTTATGTATGACCACGGATAACTTTGTACATAGTGGTCCGATTGTGACAATTCTTCTTCTATTGGAAAGGGTATACTCCCAAGGTGGTCCCATATTAATTTGGTAAACAAAATCGAACCCTAAGGGTCGGAAAACAGGGGATGATTGATTGTTCACTCACTGATTGTAATGTATAAACACGCATAACTTTATACAGAGTAGTCCGATTTTGATCATTCTTTTTGTGTTGGATAGTGTATATCTTGCCAAGTATTATTAGTACATTAAAGCCACAAAAAAATATAAAATAAAAACTTTTTAACAAAAAATTAAACCGCCGAAAAACTGAAAAGCATAAAATAATACTTAAACCTTAAAATTTTGAGTCGGCGCTGAAAAATCAATGAACAAGGATCACTCAAAGCGCCGACTCATAATTTTAAGGTTTAAGTATTATTTTATGCTTTTCAGTTTTTCGGCGGTTTAATTTTACCCTTAATAACTAAACATTCGTCCGTTCGACGACCCACCTACCCGCGATTCTGGTGTTCGTGTACTTCTAGTTGAACTTCGATATATGCTGTGGCTGTGTGGAATAGTTCAAAAAACTGTTTTGGTTATTTTTTGTTTAATAATGATCTAAAGAAGCAATGTCAGAAGTTCCTGTGATTAATAAATACTTTTTCCGAAAAATGCATTTTATTTGGCGTAGTCGGTTCGACGAATGTTTAGTAACCATGTAACAACGAAAATGGTTTAGTTATCTAAGGTTAAAATATTACAATATAAAATATCTCCCCACTATTCCAACTGAAACGCACACTATGCAGCCAAGCATATTATAAGTTGGGGGATCGCTGTCAAAAATGCTTGGCTAAAACGCTGCTTGTCCTGCTCCACAAGGTGGTTTAAACTAATTTGATTGACATTTGAAAATATTGTTGGGAGATGCTGAAGATTGTAAAAACTAGATATCTTTGCATTGTATAAATATAAACTTTTAGTATTGCATAGCACATGTATGAGCACTACTTTACTAACTGGTACATCTTTCATTGACTTGAATTTGCCCTGGCAGCTGAGAATATGTCATGGCCATTGATCTCGCTGGTGGTGGTGTGTGTGTTGGATCATTAAGTTCCCTTCAAAACGGTTGAGCTGAATAGTGCTGATCCATACGTCATGTTTGTGAATGGTCAGTAGAGGGACTGGTCACCTCTTAGCTGCCATGGCTTATTTTTTTAATTGTTAATTTATTTTGTTTTAATTATTGACACTTTTAATGTGCACGTATTTTTACATGATTTCACATTGATAATTCCGACATACCTAAATGATGTAATCAACTTTTTTGGAACAAAATGTTGACTGAAAAGAGTGTCCATTGAGTTTCTTGTATATTTTTCTTCAAGGTACCTTTGAAGAAAAATGGACTATCTTATACCTTTAAACGAGCAATTCTTGTATATATATATATATATATGTATATAATCTGAATCTCGGAAACGGCTCCAACGATTTTCATGAAATTTAGTATACAGGGAGTTTCGGGGGCGATAAATCGATCTAGCTAGGATTCATTTTTATAAAATGTCGTTTTATTCGTGTTTTCAATGACCAACTTTATCGATAATCAACTTGAACATAAACTTATTATTTTAAACACAATTTAACAAAAAATACCGAGCAAAGCTCGGTCATCCAGATATTGCTTCATAATGGCAACCAGCTTCATCATTCTGAATCACCAGCCCTTGACAATTTAAAAGTGCCTGTAGTTGGTTTATTTGAAATAAATGCTTTGAAATTTGAGTTTTTTTATTTATGGTCCCGTCACCAGATGCAGACTGTTACTGATTAGGTGTAACAGACATCTGTCCAGCCTGCCATCTAGGGATAGCATAGCTTCCCTGGACTGCCTGCAGCCTGGTGTCGAGGCCACCAGCACTATGCTTTTGTTTAGGTGAAGTCCTGTAGCCACCTACTAGCAAGTTGAAGGGGATAGACACAATGGGTTTGGGTCCACAAACTAACACACTGGATACGTTTGTTTTTTTTTTTTATCCACATCAGTGGCACCGTGTTGCCATTAGAAACTGTAACCCATTCTAGTGCATTGTGACATTCTAGAGTTACACTCGAGGTAATGTCTTTTTCCTTAGGGATTGGAGAACTGAAGCATTGTCTGAGAGTGTATGTACGTGGGCGTCTGTAACTCTACATGTAATTGTAAATGCCAGGTATAACAAAATAATTAAATAGTATTACAATAAGTACCTGAATTAGTTTAAGAGCAAGCATACAGAAGTCCTTCCTATATTTAGGTGCCACAGTGCAATCTATCATCTTGTTTGCTGAAACATTAAAAAAAATACACAATTTAAAAATAGTCTCACAATAGCAACATCAACCACAGTCAATGCGGAACGATATGATGGACTCCATTGTAAATGCAATTCAAGTACATATTGTAAATTAATCGGTTGGAATATTACAGTACGAACATGCGAATACTTACCTTCAATTTTCAACAGGCCATATTCCCTAATAAATGCTACTACTGCTATTTTATGAGGAGTTATATTTTCAATATTACCCTTGACATTAATGAGTTTCATGAAATCTATATTTTCACTATCCATTTTTATTTGAATGAACAATTAAAAACAGACGATATTAGTAGACAGATTTTAACACTGCCAAAACTAAACCCTCTTTGAGTCTTCGTTTCAAAATGTCAATTTGTCAAACTCAATTATTCAAAGACCTAGTTCAAATAATATTTACAAACAATGGCCCACAGATAAATTATTAGTAGAGATGAACATTCGAGTGCATGGCCACCAGTTACCTAGTATGTGTTTTCAATGGGCAAATGATTCTAAAATATTTTTTAAACTATCCTTTTCGTTTTAACGCTTAAAAAAATATAAATCAGAAGAGGCGACAGCGGTACCGAATAATCATCATCATCATCATTTCAGCCGAAAGACGTCCACTGCTGAACATAGGCCTTTCCCAAGCACTGCCACTTCAACCAGTTCTGCGCTTCTCGCATCCAACGGTTTCCTGCGGCCTTCACCAAGTTATCGGTCCATCTTGTGGGAGGCCTTCCAACGTTACGTCTTCCAGTACGTGGTCGCCACTCTAGAACCGTCCGACCTCATCGGCCATCTGTTCTGCGAGCAATGTGCCCTGCCCACTGCCACTTACAATAAGTTTGGTAATTCTTCAAATACGGTACCGAATAGTTAGAAGTAAATACAACAAGTACAGCTTGGCAAAAAAGAGTCTGGAAAAAATGAGGGTGCCTGCTTAGCAGGTATGGCCAACCTGTATACTAGGACTAAAAGTGATAAGATACTTGTTGTTTTAATCCACAAACACGAGATCCCGGAAATTCTCATCAGTCAAGATTTCAAGACTTCATAGGCACACAGTCTTTTACTTTCATTGTATTTAGTAGATTGCGCATTATTTCGCTGGAATAACTTTTTATCTAAAAGTGCCATCATAATAACATAATGCAAACTTATTCAGTTTAAAAATTAATTAAATTACACTCAGGGATTGCCGATTGAACCTGATACACAAGACATAATGTTCAGCAATCGCATTTGCGGCCACCATCTAGGGTATTCACAACCATTCGATGGTTGGTATGCCTGTATCAAATTTGACATGAATAATACTGAACGAATCCTGTTAATGCTGACAGTTTATAGTCGACAAGAAGGTGACTTACAGCTGCTTTCGTCGGAAACTAATTGGAAGTCAGAGAGTACCTATAGCATGTCGCATTCGAAAGGTACGGGCAATATCGAATACACTTGAACAGTTGACTAATGAAGGCGTCAGGTATGTCTATGCGGGGTACATAACATTATCACTATTCACATGACACTGAAAATGAAATAACACGCTAAAGTTTAGATTATATTTAAAAAGAAAAACGTGACGTAACATCATTCTTGTATTCCTTTTCGGTGCTATGATAGATTTTTTCCATTAACACTGATGTGTCAGTTTACATTTCTTATTTATGAAAATAGTGTAAAAATCTTTCTTACACGTTTACGGCTCCCATTACAACCCGTCTCCTCAAACTATAGGTAATATATTACGTAGAATAGGCACCTCAAAAATAATAAATATAAATTATACTTTTTCACTGTGGTATGCGATAATAGCATTAACCAAAAAAAAATACTTGGCTGTTTCGTTATAGTGTTGAACTTTTTGTCTAATTGCACACAGATCAAAATCGTCTAATTCTTTCTTCCGCCAACTGTTTTGGTGTTCCTCCAGGTGTAGAAAAAATCCTTAATTGTTTTCTCCTTCATTAACAATTTCTCTAATTGTACTGTGAGATTTACCTTGAAAAAAAATATAAAGACAATCATATTAATTCCATGTAGGTACATTTTTCAATTTCAAGTATCAAACGTCAAGAATTAACGTACACGCGATTTGTCAAACTAGAAAACATAACCTCAATAATCTATTAGTAAATAAAACAATAAAATGGCTTTAAACTTATAATACCGATAAAACTTAGTATTAGAAAGGAAAAACAATGACTGGCATTGAATAAAAGATAAATTTCTTGGATAAATACCTGTCGTGTCGGCAGTTCTTTCGTAAACATTGTCAATCGGAGACAAAATTTGTTCCGCTTCAGATTCCGCCAAATTTCTTATGAAAACTTAGTATATCACAGCTCACACCACTACTCCTTATTGTTTTATTCATTTTTTATATGTTCAAAAGCATAAATAATTGATAGTTAATTAGAAATAAGTAAAATACAACTGGGAACATAACACAATGACAGATTAGCTACTTGTTGATGATAAACAAAGCAGTGCTGCCACAAAAAAAATAATTTAGTTCCAATGGTTACCACGACAGACTCTTTTTTGCCAACCTATACATACTTTAAAACGTGGTATTACGAGTTCTCTCTTAAAATCTAACATTTCAGTAGTAATTTTCTCTCAATTCGTCAACATGAGAGAATGCTATTTCAACTTTTACCTAAAAATAACCGTCGACGATAATTTTTTAGGTAAAATTATGATTTAGAGCATTTAACCTAAGATCCAAGGGAAGTGCACTAAGGTACGAATTTGTCTTTATTCAATGCTACTAGAACCACAGACTTTTTTTTTTTTTTTTGTTTCTTTTCGTCCCTCTTTGGGACAGGCAAAGGGAGCTGAGCCCATACAGCCAAGTCTGATTTAGTTTTCTTTTTAGAACCACAGACTAAGGCTAGATAAAAAAAAAAGTTTTGTCTATTCCAGTTCCAGTTGCGAGTGTTGCGATAATGCATGTTGTTGTGATAACAATTTCATTTTAATTGTATTAATCGCACATTTTGCGAAAATGCGGAGACAAAGTCTTAATTACTCATAGTTTGTGATGGGATATACTTACAGTTTTAAGTTATTATTTTTGTTTTTATAATTGTTTTACAAGTGGTAGCCATAATAATGGAAAAAGCAGAGGTTGCGTTCACTATTTTAGTGTTATATTTTGTTGTAACAACTGAAGCTTCACGTGTTACTGTTTATCCGGGTGATACATTACCTCACCATGGTCGTTGTGAGCCAATTACTATACAATTTTGTCAACAAATCAGATATAATCAAACAATATTCCCTAACATATTAAATCATTCCAAGCAAGAAGACGCTGGGCCCGAGGTCCACCAGTTTACTCCTTTGATAAAAGTCAACTGTTCACCAGATCTGAAATTCTTTTTGTGTTCAGTATACGCACCCGTATGCACAATATTAGACACCGCTATACCTCCTTGTCGACATTTATGTGAATCGGCAAAACAAAATTGTGACGAGATTATGATAACCTTTGGATTCCGTTGGCCTGAACATTTGGAGTGCACGAAGTTTCCTGTAGCTACTGATGAAAACGTGATATGTGTGGGTGATAACAACATAACTCATGAATCTCGAAAACATACTGAATCAAAACTTCCTAAAGTGAATTTTAAGAATAACAATGAAAGAGATCCAACAAAACTTCATGGAGCAAAAGATTATGGATTTGTTTGTCCTGTACAATTTAAAGTTCCTAAGAACTTGGACTTGGAGTATTCACTAAAAGTTGGGGATAAAGTGGAATATGACTGCGGGGCACCTTGCACTGGAATGTTTTTCAGCCAGGATGAGAAAAACTTTGCTCGTTTATGGATTGGTATCTGGGCAACAATGTGTACTGTTAGTTGCCTGTTCACAGTTTTAACATTTCTCATAGACACAGACAGGTTCAGATACCCAGAAAGGCCTATTATATTTTTGTCAGTATGTTACCTCATGGTAGCTGCAGCATATGTCATGGGCTGGAGTGCAGGTGATAGTGTTAGCTGCCAAGGCCCATTCCCTACCACAATAAGTGGAGCAAGATTACCTAACATATCAGTAATTACACAAGGAACTAAAAATGAACCATGCACAATACTATTTATGATAGTTTATTTCTTCGGTATGGCCTCAAGTATTTGGTGGGTTATTTTAACACTGACATGGTTTTTGGCAGCTGGTCTCAAGTGGGGACATGAAGCTATTGAAGCAAATTCTCAGTACTTTCATTTAGCTGCATGGGCTGTGCCAGCTATCAAAACTATATCAATATTGGCTATGGGAAAAGTTGATGGTGAGTATTTAAAACTTAATTATTTGCCTATTTACTTATTTAAGTGTGATTTTCGAAACAACATATAGAAAACAATTAAAACTGTTACACTTATTCTTCAGATAAAGTTATCTTAAGATTGAAAAATCAGCCCTAAAAGACATTTGTTTGGTTTGGCCAACTCGTCAGAACCAGAAAAACTGATTAAAATTGATAAACATTTCATAGTAATTTAATATAAAATAATTTTTGTACCTATGCTCATACCTTGAGTAAAAACTACTCCATGTTTTTGTTGTATGCTTCTACATAGTGTCTGTCTCTATAAAATACTTGCCACTAATGCTAAAAACTATGCAAGGCTTGAGGATATTTACAGACCTCAATTTAGAGAGAGAGAAAGTAGAGTCCTTCAATGGATTAAGTTGAGATAGTAAATATTAACCTTTTATTAGGTTACAAAATTCAATAAAATATAATAAAAATGTAACCGTTATTACATCTGGAGTTGTTTAGTGTTACGTAAAGTGTTAATTCTATAAATAGGTTTGTTTTGCTAATATTTAAACAAGCAAATTAGCACTCACACAATCTAATTCATTAATCACAAAATCTCAAGGATAATTAAAGTTACAAACTTGAAACTTGACGATTACATACTTTATAGGTGCCCTATAGAAAAGTTTTTTTTTAATTGTACCCCTAAGAGGGTTTCCATTTAAAGACTTACATTCAAACTTTAACTCCTTGCATCAGGGATGTTAGGGAGCTCCGTAACCGTAACCGAAACTATCGGATATCCGATATAAAAGTTTATCCATAACCGTAACCGAATCCGAAATAAACATTTCGGATAATATCGGATTTGTTATTACATTTTTATTTTAGGTAGATTAGATAACACTCAGGATATATTTATAATCATTTTTATTTTAAATAGCTGTAATAATTACTCCAAACTGATTATAATTCCTACCAAATGGTGACATATAAATAAAACCATTTTATTAGCTATTTGTATTTTACTTTTGAAATTCCTTAAAAGTTTAATATCCGTAACCTAAATTATCCGAAACTAACGGATAATCCGAATAATTTCATATCCATATCCAGTAAAATAATCATTCCTACATCTGTAACCAATCCGTATCCGAAATTTCATATCCATAACATCCCTACCTTGCATACAAGGGAGTCAACTTATAAATGGAAATCTGTCATTTTAAAAAGAGTAACCAAGTCTTCAGCTTATGAAGTAAAAGTTAGTTAAATAGACATTATTTTCTGAGACCCATCGGTTTCCGATTGACAAATCAGCCCTAACTTAACTATGGCCCTTAGCAAGTACTGTTAGCTTAAATATCTGGTGTCTAGTGTTCTATCAAGGGATGGCTCCCTTGATAGAACACTAGACACCAGATATTTAAGCTAACAGTAACAGAAACTGTTCCATATTAGTTTTTAATTTAGGTAATTGTTTATCTTCATATAATTATTTTTGTGTTTGTATGTTAATTAATGTAACTGGTGTTGTACCGTTTTAATTAAATGTAAATAAATAAAATAAATATTGCGACTGAGCTCTAAAGACCGCTTAATTATAGCACCAGTAATCAGTCATGTAATCGCTTTTTGGACTCTCGAGAGAACGACGCTTTAAGGCTCGTGCAGACAAGCGCGACTTGTCGTGCGACGTGTAGCGGCGGCGATTCTGCGATTTATTGTGACGCAACCCCTTTCACACTGGCGCGACCACTCGTCGCGCTCGACCTCGTAGCGGCCGCAACGCGCAGCGTGACAGCTTGTGGTACATTTTGTATTGCGTCGCGTCGCGGCGCGACATGTCGCCCCTGTGCGAAGAGTCGCGGGCGTTTTCATAGAAATTTTTCTATGGATATAAATCACCGAAACGCGCGCGACCGTCGTGTCGCGCCAGTCTGCACGACCCTTTACTCCAGTCCATCCACCTTTCCACCATCTTTTGAAAACTTTTTTTTTATACTGTAATCAAATGGAACTAGGCGCTAAAACGCGATGCAGCATCGAAATGGGTGGTGCAATACGTTTCAGCGATACGTGTGAATTTACTATCGCGACCACCCGGGTGATCGCGATGCATCTGGTCCATCCATCATCCCCGTCATCAATCTTCCGGAGAGCGAATAAATCCCTTTTGCTGATACAGTAAATTGAAAACATTGTAAAAGCCAATTATTTTTAATAGTAACCATGGACTTTGTTGCCGGCTCTTCTTCATAGGAAACGAACAATAGGAACAGTGCACCTACTTTCTGAAGTTTTATAAGTGCTCATGTAGGTTAATGTGAAATAAAATATTTTGATTAGAAAAGCAGCATATATAATCAGACTTCAACTTATAAGTAGGTATCTTCCCTCATCTTCATCATTTCAGCCCGGAATAACCCACCGCTGGGTATAGGCACCTCCTTTTTGCGGCCATACTTCCCAATGTCGTCAATGGAAAGTTATTTATATTTGATTTATTTTGTTTCAGGCGATGTTCTCTCTGGTGTTTGCTATGTTGGACTTTGGGATGCTGAAGCACTACGAGGATTTGTTTTAGCACCACTCTGTGTCTACCTAGTTCTTGGAACAATTTTCTTACTTGCGGGCTTTGTATCACTATTCCGTATTAGAACTGTTATGAAACATGATGGAACAAAAACAGACAAACTAGAGAAATTAATGATTCGTATTGGTGTGTTCGGTGTTTTATATACGGTCCCAGCATTGATAGTAATTGCATGTCTTTTCTATGAACAAGCAAATTTTGATGATTGGATGGTTACTTGGCACCGTGATATGTGTTCTATTCCCCTGTATTCTATTCCATGCCCTTTCACACGTAGAGAAACAGACAGACCTAAATTTGAAATGTTCATGATCAAGTACTTAATGACTATGATAGTAGGAATAACTTCCAGTTTTTGGATATGGTCAGGAAAAACACTTGTTTCTTGGCGCCAATTTTTCGATAAAATTAAAGGTCGAAGGGTGGAAGCATATGTGTGAACTGTAAGTTGCTTGTCTCATTTGCAGCTTTAAAACAAATAAACTAGAATATTTCTTTTCCCGCCGTCAATGAGGCAGCTAAAACAATAATGCAGTTATTATAACTTTAGCATTGAGATTACTCTTCAATATTATTGAAATTCAAAATAAGGCTGATATTGTAAATAGTTTTTTCTCATTTATAATTATTGTGTCTTAGGTATAACATTATTTTTTATTTTTTGTAATTATTTTTAAGAATAGATTATCAATCAAAATAAAATCATTGTATTTTTATCTTCGTTTTTTATTGTTATGTAAAAACCACTGCCCTCCTTTCGAGTTAGCGAAGTCGATGGTATAAATAAACCAACCCATTATGCTATACCTATCAATACTAATATTATAAATGCGAAAGTAATAAACGCAATGTTTTTGACTTAATATTTTTACACATAATACATGTAGGTCGTAATCATTTCTGCCGAAAGACGTCCAGTCCTGAACATAAGCCTCCCAAGAGGGTTCCTGGCTTCCTCCGGCCTTCACCAGGTCATTGGTCCATCTTATGGGAGGCCTTCCAACGCTACATGTGGGTTGATAGTGGAACATTATTTATCGTTTACCTACACCTAACATAAGTTGGACCTATACAAAACTTCTCAAAACTGTAAAAAGGTAAACAAAACCGAAGGGTAAGTGACTATGGGCACGCCAAAATTGCGGCGGTAAGTCCCCTCTTTGAGGAGTGGATAGAGAGGCGCCACGGCGTCCTCACCTTCCGCCTGACGCAGAATCTCACCGGGCATGGGTGCTTCGGTGGGTTCCTGTTCAGGATAAAGCGGGAGGAAACGCCCGGGTGTTTCCATTGTGAGGATCGTCTGGAGGACACGGTGGAGGTGTGCCCTGCCTGGGCAGAGCACCACCGTGTCTTCGTGGAGGCGATCGCTGGCGGCGACCTCTCGCATCCGGCTCTGGTGCGAGCCATGGTACGGAGCGAGAGGGCATGGGAAGCCGTCACCTCCTGCGAAGCAGTAATGCTCGCGAAGGAGGAGGCGGGGCGCGTGAGGGATTGGCAGTCACTGCGCCCTCACGTCCCTAGCCGCCGCAGGAGGAGACGCCCCGGGCGTCGGGAGTCGATAGCGGACTCCCAGCCACCGTAGGCGCGAGCTTGCGGGTGGCGAGCAATGGGTAGCTCGCCGCCCGGTAAGGACCAGGCTCGGGTCGACGGAGCGTAGTGTTCCACGCGCGCCTCAAAGAGATGTCAGCAGCAGTGTAGGGGTCTACTAGGACCGATGCCTGCCGGGGTCGCGTGATTGTTCGAAAGAGATACCGTGACCCTGGCACATGGGCAACTGATGGAACACGGGTGGGTTTTAGTCAGTAAAAGTCTGACACGCCCTCCCGAACCGCCCAGAGCGGGAGAAGTCATTTGACGATTTCCCATCCAGAAAAAAAAAAATATATAACTGAAAAATAATGTCAATACCTACATGTATAAATTGTTTTGAATTATGATACATGTTTTATATAGATGGCCGATTGGGCGGAAAGGTTCTGGAGTCATGACCGCGTACTGCAAAACATAGCGTTGGTAGGCCTCCCACAAAGTGGACCGATGACCAGGAACCCGCTGGATACGAGAAGCCCAGAAACGGTCTAAGGGTGGTGCTTGGGGGAGACCTATGTCCAGCAGAGGACGTCTTTCGGCTGGAATGATGATGATGACATGTTTATGATGTCTGTTACTGGCCAAACCTGATTTTAGGATGAACTACTTTCGCCTAGGTTAATTAAACCAGTTCTCCCTACACGCAATAAGACAAACCAGTACTCTTATAGACCTATGCAGAAAAGAAAAAAAAAAAACAGCATGTGCAGCATATTACAGTAAAAAATTTGCGATGTAGTGTCATGGTATAATTCCAATGTTAAACTTTAACCGTTGTAAACTGTTAGGCATAAACATGTAGAACATTTTACTCTTTGATGTAGAATCATTATGTTGATGAGAAGGAGAACTGGTTTGGCCTAGGCGAAACTAGTTAATCCAAGAAACAACTAACTACGCCGGCGGTGGCGGTAGGGGAGTGCAAAGCAGGGATGTTAAGGAGCTCCGTAACCGTAACCGAAACAATCGGATATCCGATATAAAAATTTATCCGTAACCATAACCGAATCCCCCGGCTGGAGGCCTAAAAAGGTAACTTTTTAGAACTCGCCGGGCCCCAATCCGTTTAAGTAGTAACAATCTTTTCAGGATTAACTACGAGATGCCCCACAAAAAAAAAAAAAAAAAAAAATAACCGAATCCGAAATAATGGTTTCAGATAATATCGGATTTGTTATTACATTTTTATTTTAGGTAGATTAGTTATCACTCATTATATATTTATAATCATTTTTATTTTAAATACCTGTAATAATTACTCACGGACGGATTGTTACCTATTCCTACCAAATGGTGACATATAAATAAAACCATTTTATTAGCTATTTATATTTTACTTTTGAAATTCCTTAAAAGTTTAATATCCGTAACCGATATTATCCGAAACTAACGGATAATCCGAAATAATTTCATATCCGTATCCGTATCCGGTACCTATAATAATCATTCCTACATCCGTATCCAATCCGTATCCGAAATGTCATATCCATAACATCCCTAGTGCAAAGGGATGCCCTTGCACACCCAGGATTTAATATAAAATATAGGTCCAAAAAACCTTCTGAAATAATGTCCAAAAATCCTTTAGTGCTTTCGTTTGTACTCTTGTCTGCAAATCATGCTCCTAGTCCCAGTGGTTTCGCTATGCGTCCTGATAGGTTTTTATTACGTAGACCGTACTTACTAGCAAATCAGCACAACACAACTAAAAAATCAGCTGCATATCTATAACATTTCCCTAAATATTAAATTACAATTTGTAGTTTTCGTCTCAGCAGCCATAATATCAAGTGAGTGAGGACTGGTGACGCGGGAGCAAGCGATTTGCAGTTGTCTGTGTGAGAAGCAGCTCGTCCTGAGGTCGACACCAGCAGCCTTCAGAAGCAATCTCTCACAGCTTGTCGTCATGATCAGTCACCTAACCATACTTATTTATTATACTTTAGATGACCTAAACTAATAAAATACCTACATCATTGGCTGAAACTTAATGTTTTCCTGTGTAAGTCTGCCTAGCTTTTTCTCACCATGTTCCTGTCTCCTTCCAGTCTAATCGGACGCAGCTGAATACCAGTACTTATTTTAAATGCAGCTACCACAACCACTGGGTTGTGGTGGTCACATAGGCAGTCGCTCCAAGGGTTACGTAAAACCGTTTAACCCAGTAAGTAACTATACTTACTCGGTTACACATAACCAATATCTTATAGTACTCTTTGTACATAACCCTTTGGTAAGACTTGTTGTCAGACTTTCGGGCTTCTGACGACTGTCAAAGATCCACAAATGACATCCGGATTGTTCATTCCCGAATGCCCGAATAGCCCTGTCCAGTGATTTTTTTGAGATTTTTGATTTTTCTAGTACCCATACCTCAGTTAATCCGATAGAGTTTTGAATAATCCTTAGAAAGTTTTTGTGAGAAGACATCGAACAAAAACTTTTTGATGCCAATCGATCCTTTGTTACTGACTTCATTTTTTCCAAAATCTGTAAATGCGGATCATACATTTATGGACAATCTCTTCGGACCGCTTTCTTTTAGCAGCCATGTTTGAGGTATTTGCCCTTATTACCCCGTCACATAAATCCTCCCTGTATAGGTAAGCCATGATTGACTGGTTAGCTCCATAAAGGTATAGCATAATCAGCCTAGAACAGTGGTAACCCAGTGGTAATGGCCGCGACTTACCTACGAGTTGTGTCGTAGATTCGGTTGACAGGCGTGCTTTTCTGTGGGTGGGACATCATCAAATGACGTCTCCTGTTCTAGGCGGAGCGGGAGGGCGTGTCAGACTTTTACTGGCTAAAACCCACCCAAGAACCCACCCGTGTTCCTTCACAGGGCCTCGGTAACTCTTTCGAACAAATCTCACGACTCTGACAGGACAGAACTAGTGCCTGGAGCCCAGAATACAACAAGGCTCGTAAGCTATAAGTACTTATTGGCTCTTAATCTAGGCGCCTAAAATCAGGCGACTCTTAAAATAAGGTCTAAAGCATTGGAAGCCTTTTGGATCATTAACCGTGCTGCGAAAAACGAGCCATGTAAATGACGGAACACGGATGGCGGGAATGGCAGCCGCCAGCGGTGGAAGTGTTAATAAAGGCCGTGGTGTCGTTGGCCGTGGTCCTGAGCGGTGGCTAGAAGGGAGATTATTTCTAATTACCGCTCAACAGATCTATTAGGAAAAATTGGAACAAAAAGGCGTGTTTTTCTTTGTTTAAATGATTTCATCACCACTGCTATTAAAACGGTGTAGAAAAAAATAGTGAGGCAATCGGCATGTCCTAGAACCAAAATTTGAAGACATGCTACATCTACCAACCCGCACGAGTGTACTACATGAGCTCGACAAATGGATGTGCGAATAACACTTGTGCGATAAAACTGTACTGCGACTTACCATAGTTTGAATGCACACTTCTGTGTTTATGTGAAGTTTAGGTATCGACCTTTACATCTATTCTAAAATAGTAAGAAAAAAAATAGCAAATCATAAAAAAAATCACACACAGAACAGGCCGAGGTGGCGGTGCTTGTGGGAGGCCTATATCCAGCAGTGGACGTCTTTCAGCTGAAATGATGATGATGGTGATGAAAAAAAAATCATCAAACTTGGCAAATTTTTTGAAGTTTTGTTATTTTAAGCACCTTTTCTAACTTTAATTCAAAAATAAACTGTTAAGCGCTTTATGCACCAAAACAAATGAATACTAGTTATGAAGCCTATTTACTGTAGTATATTTGAGATACTAAAAAATATAGTGTTGCTTATAGCGTTTAACAGTTTATCTATACATATATACAAATAGATAAAATTGGAGTGTCTGTTTGTAATATTAAGATAACCACTTTTTACTAAGTGTATATGGATGTATACACGGTACATATACCAAAACAACATTTTTTACAATTTTTGTCGGTCTGTCTGTCTGTTTGTTCCGGCTAATCTCTGAAATGGCTAGACCGATTTTGACGGGACTTTCACTGGCAGATAGCTGATGTAACAAGGATTAACATAGGCTACTTTTATTTTAGAAAAATACCTGCGTTAATTTCTGACATCCACGCGGGCGAATAATAAAATAAATAAATAAAATAGTTTATTTGCACCTTTAAGTAAAACTAACAAAGATATAATTTATAATATAAATAGGCTTAAGGTTAGTGAGGTTGAACATTTGAGTTGCAGCCAATACCTAAGCTAAGATAACTTAATGTCTTGTAATTATAGGTATCAGCGCCCACCCTCGATATTATTATAGCCGATGATCAATAAGGTGTAATATGTGAAAAACTAGAGTTAAAATTAAAAAAGAAAAAATTAAAAAAAAATTAAATAAACGGTGTGCGTAGGTGAGTTGAGGGGAAAGTGTGTATACGTGGATGTATGTGTGTGTATGTGTGTGTGTGTATGTGTGTGTGTGTGTGTGCGGGTGTGTGTTTGGGAGTGTGTGTGTCGGGAGTGTGAGTATAGTATGTGTGTGTATGTGCTAAAGGAAAACTTAGGATATAGATTTTCTACAACGATATACTTGACCAACATATGAAAGTATAAATAATATTCTATTTACCTAGTACGCAATAATTAAAATTTTAAAAATACTAAGCAAGTACATTAAACAGCCTTTCAGTTTCTTCATAGGTTTTGGATAGAAGCCAAGTGATTACCTTCTGTTTGCACTCTCTTTTATTCATGGAGAAAATTTGCAAATGTTTATTGGCAATGTTGAACAATTTTGGGCCCAAGAACATGTTAAACTTTTGAGCGAATGATGTTCTACACGGAACAGATTTAAATAGATCGAAACGTCTTCTCCCTGACACTTCTTTTTCAGTCAGTGAACTGAGCTGGACACAGGAATGCTGTCTCATAATTGAGGCTAGTACATACAATTTACGGACAGTTAGTACCTCACATTCCTTGTATAGCTCAGTGGTAGAAAAATACCTGGGCTTAAAGTAGCTTACTTTTAGTAAGGCTCTTTGAGCTCTTTCAGCAATTAAATTATGCGTTTTAGCGGCACCGCCCCAACATGTAATACAATAGGCTATTACCGTCTGACACAAGGAATAATAAATCATTTTCATAATATTGGCGTTGGCCGAGTGCCTTATTTGTTTAAATACATAAATGAGTTTTCTTATTCTGTTTGAAAGATTATTTAAGTGATTTTTGAAATTAAATTTTTTGTCAATTATGAGTCCTAAATATTTTATACATTCAACGGCAGAAAGGGAGGGACACGAACAATTAATGGATTCATTATGGCAAAAGTGTGAGGTTAAACGATGTGTTGACTGTAGCGCGTCACCAGGGTTGCGAATAGAAAAAGTTATATATTTTGTTTTCTCGGTATTTAAAGAAAGGTCATTTTGAGCAAGCCATCTTGTAACTATGTTAAAACCATTTTGGGCTTTTTGGAAAGTTTCACTCCAAGTATCACCATGGAATGTCAAGGTAGTATCGTCGGCATAAGAAATTATTTTGCAGTTTTCAATATTTAGTAGTGTTAGGTCATTAATATAAACTAGGAACAACGTTGGACCTAGAATACTACCCTGGGGCACTCCATGTGTAACAGGTAAGCAATCACTTGTATAATTGCCAATTTTCACTCGTTGCTCTCTTCCAGATAAATAATCAGACATTAATTTTAGTTGATTTCCACGGATACCGAGCTGATAGAGCTTGTTAACTAGGGTGGGAATAGAAACCGTGTCAAAAGCCTTCGCCAGATCGAGAAATATAGTGAGGCATTTCTTTTTGCTATCTATGGTTTTGACAATGTGTTCAGTAAAGTCATTTAACGCATCTTCCGTGGACTTGCCTCTTCGGAAACCAAATTGATTTTTCGAAAGTAGGTTATATTTTTCTAAATAATTTTTAAGTCGTTTATTGAGTAGCCTTTCAAAGATTTTTGATAGAGAGTTTAGGATTGAAATAGGTCGATAGTTCGTGACACGGCTTCTATCTCCACCCTTGAAAATAGGTCTAACTATAGACCGTTTAAGTGATTTAGGAAAAATGCCCTTCTCTAAGCACTTATTAAAGATATGCGTGAGCGGGGTTATGATATTATTTTTTAACAGTTTAAGTATGTCAGATGAGATTCCATCGTCACCTGCAGTACAGTTACTTTTTAGACCCATGATTATTTCTTCAATTTCAGTTTCGTCAGTGTCAAGGAGAACAAATGAATTGCCGGGTAATGGCGTGTGACAACGTGTAAATTTTGTAAAGTGATTTGATCCTGTTGGAGGGGTGATTCTGTTCGCTAAATTTATGCCAATAGTGGCAAAGAACTCATTTGTGGCATTGACAGATAGGTGAGGGGTTGACTCCATTGCAAGAAGGTCTAGCGAGTTATCTGTTTTGACATTTCTGTTAGTTATCTTATTTATAGCTTTCCATATATATTTATTATTTTTACCTGCTTCTTTGAGTAACCTTTTTTCGTATTACCGCTTTAACTTGTTAATAATCTTAGTATAAAAATTTCGGTAGCGTTTATATATGATTTCGAGTACTACATTATCCGGATTTTGTTTAAGTTTTTTGTGCATTCGATCCCTGTTACGCGTACACCTGGTTTAGTACACGCGGTTTTAGTATTCGGAACCTATTAGTAACATTTAATATTTTCGTGTTAATTTGCATAATATGAGTTATTTTTGATATGAATATATCCATAGCCGAATTTGGGTTAATCGCATTAAAAATATCTGTGAAATCAAGATGTTCAGCTGCCAACTTAATGGCTTCAAAATCAAGTTTAACTATTTGCTTTTCTGGTTGTTTACTAGCGTTTTTAATTTTAGCACAGCAAAGTATGGGTGAATGATCTGTTATGAAGGATTCAATTATAAACGTGGTAATTGGTATTTTTGTCTTCAGAATGACGTGGTCTAAACAGCTATTGGCACGTGTTGCTGTGTTAAATGCCGGAAGAAGTCCATTAAGGGATAGAAAATCAAGATAGTCCGATAAAAAGCGATCAGAGCTGTTGGCAGCGATATTTATATTGATGTCACCCACCATTATAATATTCTTGAACGTTGATAATCGGTCTATTATTTTTTGTAGGGATATTAAGAAGTTAATAATGTTTTTGAAACAAAACGGGCGGTATATCGCTAAAATAGCCACTTCATTATTAATTTTAATAAGTATGCAGTTTCCTTCCTGTAGAACGGGTTCTTCCAGAGAGGCTTTAATATTATTTTTTATAAATACTACTACACCGTCATTCTGATTATAATGGGAAGATGTAGACATACTCAGATATCCATCCAATACTGGGAGATTTCGAACACACGACATCCAGCATTCGGATAAAACTATTACGTCACTATTAAATTTTAATCTTTGCAGAAGGATAAGTAGTGTAGAATTGGGGGTTCTGCATCACTTGCTCGCTGCGCTCGACAAGTGATGCAGAATCCCCAATTATATTTACGGTCAACGATACAATTTGCAATGCAGATTGAATATTGTATTTCATTGTACCGCGCGTTGTCGAACTGGAACTAGCTGTGGAACAACATTATCTAAACAACAATATCAAGTTCGATCGCTGAGCATCGTTACATCGAAACGACGTGATGCGCATCTTGTACTAATGATTGTCGGCCTCATACAGCGTATCGCGCACTCCTACCTGTACGAAGTGTGACGACTGTTCATATTAAACAGATTGAACTATGGTTGTATAGTCGCTTATTTGATTAATCGAAATGAATGACGATAGTGTGGCGAACATTCATAGGTAGAACAATGCAGTGCGACTGAATTATCAGTTTGTCAATTTAATTGTACTAGACGATAGACAGTAATGATTGATTCTGCTGAGTTTTATCTAAATCAATGCATACGTACGACTGTTTTATCTGTTTATCGTGTGTTTATTATTGAAGTATCTATGGAACATTACCTACTTAATACAGTAAATTATATTATTAGTATTCTCTTTCACTTTTGATAATTTTATAAAAGAATTTAAAAATAGTGAAAAACAAAACCCAGACCGAAACAAATACTTATTTGTTCCGTGCGGGAATTGAACCCGCGACACTCGACGAGTACTTGTGATGAGTAGAGTTCTTAACCTATGCGCCAAACGTGTCGTCAGAGGTTAGATAAAATACTGGACCACCATCCACACAAAACACGAATACGTTATTTTGAATAACATTTTTATTTGGAAGTAATTACTGAACAATTATAATTATACAAGCGATGATTGGGTATTTTAAATGTAATGCACTTAATTGTAGCTGACAACGTATGAATACGTTATTATAAGAGAAAGGATTTTCCCCGTTTCTTCGTTCGCCTGGAAGTCGTACATACTAAATAAACTTTAATAAGCTTCAAACGATAAAACGAAATTCTCGTAAACAGGTTCTGTTTAACCTTTTAATTTCGTAAAATATAATTACACTTTTAGGGATTTCTAATAAAATATTTTGGAGTTCAATTTATATTAGTCATACTCATTGTTAATATGAAAGACCCGCTATGGGTGGTCTCTAGAATTTCATAACGGAGGGACCCATTTGAATGCAAGTACATACGATTACCTTATAAAAATTTCGTCTCAGTTTTCAGCGACAGCGCGGCGCCATCTAATACATTCTCCTAAAACGGTAAGTTAGGGCAACGTTACAATTGAGTATGAATGATGAATAAGAAATAAGTAATTATGAATCTTATGCGTAGTACGCATGGGGATTAAAATTGTATGTCAATATTTACGTCTAATTTTAAATAAACTATAACTAACAACCATTCCTTATGTGTGTATACCGTTTTACAATTGATGGTTATAAAATCAGTGTCATCTAGAGATAATCTCCCACAATATTTTTAGCAGTGCGTTCTGCAGTGCTCCGTATAACTTAACATCGTTACGTTTAACAATTAAAAACTGTAAGTATGTACGTATCACTTTAACTATTTTTCTATTATCAGCGTGTGTGTTTGTGTTTGTCTGAGTGTTTTTATTAGTAAGTTGAGAGGTTGCTGTTGAGAGTGAGTATACGACTTCGATTCCCTTGCAGAAAAAATAGCTTGGCGTGACAGGAATCTAATTTAAAGTATTATGAATGGACTGGATGATAATATTTGAAACTAAATGGTTAAATGTTCGTAAGTAAACCTGTTTTACAAATGTTATATTTTTTGTTTTGTTTTCAGGTTTCCCAATCCATTTGACTCCGACGCTGAAGTGATCCCTATATCGCAAAAGAAGAAGCCAATTAAGCCTAAACCTAAAGCAAAAGGAAAAAGTAAAAAACCACTCCAAGAACAGCTGGATGGTAGTGGGTCTGAATCAGAGGTTGACCCTCCGATTGCATCTACTTCAGCGTCTATATCGGCTAAAAAGAAACGAAAACGCTGCATCTTCCCAGATTCCGAGGTAAGTTGAGATAAAATTGTGATTTAGTTATTATATTTGACAGTCCGGTTGACCCAATGGCTGAGCGGTTGGCTGCTGTGTTGCTTATTGCGGGTTCGATTCCCAAACGGCACAAATATTTGTGTGGTCTACAAACAGTTGTTCCAGGTCCGGCTGTTTAAATGTTTATAAACGGATTCGCGACACAGGAAAAATTCTAAATGTGGGGAGAGAGAAAAACATGTTTAGTAGTTAGTGGTGTTAAGATAGAACACTGATAATTATAAAATCCTGGGTTTCGATTCTCAGATTGACCAAGTGTAGATAATTGTGTCAACTTTGAATAATTTTATAAGTAAGTAGTACCTAGCAGCATTGAGTCTAACTATTCGAAAAATACAGGTGTGATATTTATATGTTGTTTTAAATGAAAGTTAACGTTTATTTAATAATTCATGATTTGGTAGTAGATTTGTACTGTTTACAATTTCTAAGGTGTAAAAGATTTCATTCGAATGTTTGAGACCGACATAAATCGATGAAGATTATGGAAGCCTCAAGATATTGTTGTATTACTATTGTGATGATATATAATAATACCAGAGGGCTGGTGATCATTATGAATCAGCAGATTATAATGATGATATAATAATGAATTATTTTTTCTTTGTTTCCAGGATGAAGAGCAACGCGAACCGATTCGGGCGTCGAAACTGAAGAACTACCTAACGCGTCGAGTCGGTTCTGGTTATACCATGCAAAGCAACCCCACAAAGTGCGGAGAATATTATGTTGAGGTCCGCATATCAAATAGTCAGGAGTTAGAGGGCGTAACAACCACCGACCGTTGGAAACATTCACTGGTTTGTTTCAAAACAGCGGTAAATGACGTAAGCCCAACTTGGAAGGCGGTAACTCAGTTGGTTGCAACAGTTAAAGAGGATTACGCCTCTATCCAACCAATTCTGTACCCCCAAAACCTTTTTTAATCCTCTTATTATTTTGTTTTTTTTTTTCGTAAAGTTTAACTCATTACTTAACTTTTATTAAATTGTTTAACTTTATACATAATTAATATTTTAGTATTAAACTTGGTTTAAGCCTTTATAATATTGGGCATAATATACATAGGTACTTTAGTATGCTCTTAATTTTATTTTTTTATTTGAGTAGGTGTCTACTAACCATGTCACTTATATTTTTGCATTGTTCTCTTACAGAGTCTACTTAGTAGATCAAAACAAAAATCTAAATAAAAATCTAAAATTGAAAACAATACAATATAAAATTTATAAAAATATTATTCTCATTAATACAATTTTACTACGAAAATAGAAATAAAGCTTTTTTAAAATAATTTAAAATGGTTTTCTGTCAAACTTGTAATATTAAGGTTCATAATTATTCTTTCTTTTTTAATCCTCTTATTATTTTGTTTTATTTTCGTAAAGTTTAACTCATTACTTAACTTTTATTAAATTGTGTAACTTTATACATAACTAATATTTTAGTATTAAACTTGGTTTAAGCCTTTATAATATTGGGCACAATATACATAGGTACTTTAGTATGCTCTTCATTTATTTTTTTATTTGAGTATGTGTCTACTAACCATGTCACTAAAATTTTTGTATTGTTCTCTTACAGAGTCTACTTAGTAGATCAAAACAAAAACCTAAATAAAATTCTAAAATTGAAAACAATACAATATAAAATTTATAAAATATTATTCTCATTAATACAATTTTACTACGAAAATAGAAATAAAGCATTTTTAAAATTATTTAAAATGGTTTTCTGTCAAACTTGTAATATTAACGTTCATAATTATTCTTCTCACAAAAAAACCAACATTCATAAATCTAATAACCTCATAAAAACTCAATTTGAAAATGTCTGTATAATAGCTTGTGCTTTTAAAAACAAAATAATCAGTTACAAAATAAATCCTCAAAGTTTTACTATTACACCTGAAAAGTTCTTAACTGAAACTTCAGACACATGTTGCTATCTAATTAAAGAATTATTAAAACAACACGTTTCTTTGAAAGTCAATTTCGAACTATTTATTTTGTACACGCTACCTAAAAATGATGAAATTAGTCTTAAATCTTTTAACACAAGATATGTAATTATCCTTCAAAGCACAGATATAATATCCATTTATCATGCATTTGCAGAAAAAATCTTAAATAAATGTTCCGAGTTCGAACTAAGTGAGTCAGGCTGGACAATTGAATCGATAAGTCATTTAGAAATTAATTTAGTTAAATACAGTCCTTTGAGAGCAGGTTCTTATTTAGAATTACCTAAACGAATTCAAAATACGAAATCATGCCTAAACATAGTCAATAAAGATAATCATTGTTTTCTTTGGAGCATTATAGCATATTTGTACCCAGCAAAAAATAACCCCAATAGAGTTACATCATATTGTCATTATTCTAAAGTGTTAAACATTACAAACATGACATTTCCACCCAGTTTAGACGATATAAAATTATTTGAAGACTTAAATCCAAACATAAGTGTTAATGTTTATGGTTTGGAACAGAATTATTATGTAACCGGGCCTTTATATAAAACTTTAAAGAGAAAACTTTATCATGTAAATTTGCTTTATTTCAATAACAACGGTAAAAGTCATTTTTGCTTGATTAAATGTTTTAGTAAGCTTGTACACAGACAACTTACAAAACATAAGTCTAAGATATATTTATGTGATGAATGTTTTTTGTATTTTGATTCACCAGAAAAACTATGTAATCATAGCTGTGCAAGAGTTCAAACTATACTTCCAGAAGAAAACTCAAAACTTTGTTTTTCAAATTTGAATAGAACTCAAAGAGTTCCAATTGTTATCTACGGTGATTTTGAAAGTCTATTACATGAGTATTCAGACAAAAATAAATCCACATGTATAGAAAATATACAAGTCCATACGGCAAGTTGTTATGGATATTACATTTTTTGTCAGTCTAAACCTGAATTAAATGAGTTTAGATCATATAGGGGGCCAGACTGCTCGAAAAAGTTCGTTAAATCTATTAGTCAGGATGTAATAAGACTTCATAGACTAATTTCAGAGATAAAACCCATGATAATTAGCAACGATCAACAAATGTCTTTAAACAACGCTAAACAATGTCACTTATGTAAAAAATCATTTTCTGATACTGACCTTGTTGTCGCTGATCATGATCATTTCACAGGAATGTATAGAGGACCAGCACACAATACATGTAATTTAAATGCAAAATCTTGTCCATTCATACCGATAATATTTCATAATCTGTCTGGTTATGATTGTCATTTGTTTATAAAAGAACTTTCAGCTCTTTGCGGTCGTATAAATCTTATTCCCAGAAACAAAGAAAAATATATTTCTTTCACAAAATTCGTCCCGATTGATAAAACAAATGTAGCTCAGTTAAAATTTATCGATTCTTTTAATTTTTTAAGTTCAAGTCTAGATAATTTAATAAAAACGATGAAAACGGAAGATTTTCAAAACTTGCGAAAGTTTTTTAATGATGATTATTTGTTTAATTTAGTTTGCAAGAAGGGTGTATACTGTTATGATTTCATAGATTCATGGGATCGTTATAAAGATACGAAATTGCCTGATTCATCGAAATTTTATAATAAACTGACATCTCAATCTATTTCGGATGAAGATTATAATCATGCATTAAAAGTCTGGAATGCATTTGATATTTCTAATTTAGGGGAGTACACAGACTTATATTTGAAATGCGATGTCCTACTTTTATGTGACGTTTTTGAAAAGTTTAGAACAATGAGTTTAAAGTATTATAACCTTGATCCTTGTTATTATGTATCGTCTCCCTCGCTGAGTTGGGATGCAATGTTATTATATACTAAAATTAATTTAGACTTAATTTCAGATATTGATATGTACCAAATGTTAGAACAAGGTATAAGGGGGGGCCTTGCCCAGTGTTCTTTAAGATATGCGAAGGCAAATAATAAATATCTTCCAAATTATAACAATAAGGAACCTGACAGCTATTTAATTTATCTTGATTGTGTAAATTTATATGGTCATGCCATGATGCAACCGCTTCCTACTCGAAACTTTAGGTTCTTAAATGAAGATGAAATAAATAATTTTAATGTAATGTATATTTTAAATGACAGTGATACAGGATTTATTTTAGAAGTTGACTTATGTTATCCTTATAAAATTCACGATTCTCATTCAGATTTACCATTTGCCGTTGAAAAATTCGCTCCACCAGGTAGTAAAAATGTTAAACTAATTGCTAATCTGTATGATAAACATAAATATATCATTCACTATGTTCATCTAAAAGAATGTATACAAAATGGTCTTACTTTGCTAAAGATATATAGAATACTAGCATTTGAACAAACTTCATTTTTGGCTCCATACATCTTGTTGAATACTGCTCTTAGACAGAGAGCGGTTTCCGATTTTGAAAGAGACTTTTTTAAAAAACAAAACAACTCTATTTTTGGAAAAACTATCGAAAACAAAAGAAAACAAGTCGATGTAAAACTGGTTAATGTATGGAAAGATATTCATAATAAAACTAACAAAACTTGCGGGGCTGAAAAATATGTGAGTGCACCAAATTTCAAAAGTTTATCTGTGTTTTCTGATACTTTAGTAGCAATCCAGTTACAACAAACGAAAATTGTTCTTGATAAACCAATTTATATTGGTTTTTCAATATTGGAATTGGCTAAGAGTCATTTGTATCGTTTTCATTACTCAGTGATGAAACGTTTATACGATAATAATATTCAACTTTGTTATACTGACACTGAAGTATACAGAAGATTTCTATGAGGACATGAAAAATAATATAAAATACTTTGATACGAGCAACTTCGAAAATGGAAATCAATTTAATATACCTAAAGTAAATTGTAAAATACCAGGTTTTTTTAAGGATGAAATGGGTGGTGATTTAATATCCGAGTTTGTAGGTTTAAGAGCGAAATTGTATTGTATAGACTCTCTAAGTTCTTCAATTATCAAAGCAAAAGGTATAAAAAAATCAGCTGTGAAAAAACTCGATATTAAGAAATATAAACGAGCTTTATGGTACAATGAATGCCTAAGAGATGACATGTGTATTATAAAGTCGAAGAATCATAAGATTTTTACTCAGAAGATTAATAAGCTGGTTCTAAGTAGGAATGATGATAAGCGACAAATCATGGAAGATGGTTGTAAAACTTTGCCATGGGGGCATCATAAAACAGTGTTTTAATTAATTGCTGTATAAGATGACAATGCATTAATTTAAGGTGTCTATTTAAGTAAAAATAAATAAAGTTAAATGTATTGGAATATTATAATACAAAATAAATGATTTGTAATCAAATAAATGTGTTTAAATGTGATATTCTTTACCTACTTCCTATTTAAACAAATGAAACTCCAGAATAGGTGATAGTTATAACATTTATTTAATTTTAACAGAAATGTAATGCTTAAAATTATTTTACAACATAATGATTTAATAGAACATTTACAGTCGATTATACATGTTTAAAAAATAATAAAATAAAAACAATCATATCTCGAAACAGTAATAAAACAATAGTAACAAAATATAATTAATTATATTTAAGTAACATTATTTTATTGCTTCTAACACTATATGAGTCTCATTGTTACTCGAAATAAAGAATTTTAAATACAGATAATTTATTTCGTTTGTTTAATCTTACATACTTCTTTATTACATTTTTAAATATTTTTATAAAAGAAAATACAATTTATAATTATTATTTTGTTTATTTATTTTTACATACTTATTTATTACATTTTAAATATAATAATTATATTACATACGGTATAATAATTACGGACTTATTAACTCAAGTATACTTTTTTTAGTACAAACTATAACTATTTAAATTTAATATACTATACCTACTACTTCTTATTTATAATAAGTAGTAAAAAAAACATCATAACATTTATTTAATTTTCACTCAATCATAATATTTATTTAATTTTAACATAAATGTAATCTTTTTAATTGTTTTACATCATATTGATTTTATGGAACATTTACAGTTGACTATACATGTTTAAAAAAATAATATAACAAAAATATCGAAATAATAATATTACAATAAGTAACAAAATAATATAATAATAATTGGCTAATTAACTCAAGTATACATTTTTTGACAGTACAAACTACAAACTAAAACTGCTCAGTGTCACTTAACTTTTTCCCAATTTTTTTAATGAGGATCTCTGCTGCTTCCATCACTTCGTCATAAGGTTCACGCACCACATATTGTACACTTATACATGCATTGTCACTATCACTATAATAGTTTTCATTTTTAGAGCCTTTAAGTTTATGCACTTCTAATTTAATTAGATGACCAGGACCGCTTCCCTCTCGGCGAGCAATGTATGATGTTGGTGATGATCCTAATGGGCATTTTCTTTTTTTTGAAGGCTTTTTAGAAGTGTGTGCTTGATTATTTCCACTGATAAGCTTTTCAATATTAGCACTCTGTTTTAATCCCTCAAAATATGGCTCGTAATTACCCTGGGAGTAAAAAAATGAGCTCATAACAGGATTGTCATTGACAACATCAGAGTTCCACTGTAAAATAAAAAATAAATTAGCATATCAAAAATAATTACAGCATGAGAAAAAAAATGTACCTACTCCTAAATAATATAAAAACATTGAGTACCTCGCGGAATCTAGGTTGTTCCTGTTCTACTGAAATTACATTTTCATTGTCCAAAATGCTGGGGCTGCAGGATGGTGATGGTGCTTGAGACATTATTCTGAAAGAAAAAGAAACTATTTACAAATAAACACTAAACCAATATTTCAATTATTATTTTGTTTAATTGGTTATTTCAAACACTTACCTTTAAGACTGAAAATATTATTTAAATCGCGAACAACAGCGTAAGGTCCTACTTCGATCAGCTACTACAATGAAGTGCAATGTTTAATTACTTTGACATACCTAGAAGATATTCTCCTTTGAGTTATTCATTAGTCACAAATGCAGGTAACACGAGAACATAATCTTTATAACGATGCAGGTTCAAACCTGTTGTTTGAACACTGTGCTCACATATTCATATATAAAGGATAGTAAGTAATGAAAACAAATAATAGACAAGATGAAGTTGATCAAACAACCCATATCCCTGAACGTTAATAATATTAATTTCAAAGACTCAGTTCATCAGATAAGACACAGTGCTTTATTGCCTAATACGATTCGTTGTATAATATGTGGACCTTCAAACTGTGGCAAAACAAACGTTATGATCAGTTTATTGTTACATGAGAATGGTCTCAAATTTCAAAATCTTTATCTTTATTCGAAAACTACGTTCCAACCGAAATATCGTTTCTTATGTGAAGTATTAAGAAAAGTACCTCAGATTAACTTCAATGAATTCAGTGACAATAAAGAAGTCATATCACCCAGTGAAGCTTTACCAAATTCTGTATTTATATTTGATGATGTTGTATGTGAAAAACAAATAAATATCCGTAATTACTTCTCTATGGGTAGACATAAACTAATTGATTGCTTTTACTTATCGCAAACCTACTCAAAAATTCCAAAACAGTTGCTACGTGATAACGCTAATTTTCTTATAATATTTAAACAAGATGATGTAAACTTAAAGCATATCTATGCAGAACATGTCAACTCTGATCTATCATGGAATCAGTTCAAAGATATTTGTAAAACGGTTTGGAGTTATCCATATCAATTTCTTCTTATTAACAAAGAGTCACCATTAAATAATGGAAGGTACAGGCAGAATTTTGATACTTATTTAAAATTTGACTGAAGGTATTTATATATAAGTAAATAACATACAAAAACAAAATTAGTATCGTTTGTTCCTCAGTTGCACTCAGTTGTTACAACATGGAGAAAAATATTAAAAGAGAATTAATGAAGTCTGTAGACTCTATAAAGAATAAAATTAAACAAATGAAGAATCAGGAACATTCAATGAACTTGTCACTCGATAAAATGCTAAAACCTGTCACAGATCCACTTAAAACCCTTATTGATTCTAATATATCTATGGAAAAAATCAAACATTTAGAAAATACAATGCTCACTGATTCTGAAAACAATGAATTGGATAGTATCAATACTAGCTCATCTACAAAGTTTGAAGACTGCTACGATCCTAAACTAAATTCTGCCCAGTCACTTAAAAAGTCTAATAAAATGGAATTACCAGATGATTTAGAAATTTCGTTAGAGGGTCATGATGTCCACGGTATCTATGATGGTGTAAATGTACCGTTTGGAATAAGAAGTATAAACAAAACTTTACTGTTGGGTAATTCAGTGGTAACATTTTTTAAAATTGATAGTTTAAATGACAATGATGAGATTTTAATTAAAGTCGATGACAAGGCCTATAATTTAACTCCTGGTCTGAAAGAACTTTTACTTCGAAGAAAACCTGATTTAAAATTAATTTCGAGTGAAGACAAACTTGTCTATAAGGATATGTTGCATTCTACAAATGCTCATAAGAGAGATTTTAATCCTAATGGACAAATAAGAGGCGATAAAGGAGTAAAATATCGTGAAATTATCAAACCAATGTTTTCCGAAGCGTCAAACGATAATAAACTTGATCACACTAAAATTGGAGGAAACTTACCAACACTAAAAAAATACAAAAACAACACTGACTTTGTATATTGGGATGATCCTAACGAATTAGTTGAGAGATTAAAACTATTAGTTGCTTCAAGAGATGCTGGAAATACAAACCATGACAATGAAATTTTATCGATAGTTGAAGAATTAAAAGAAGCTGACATAATTAAAGAATAAATAGTTATAATAATATGCTTTTCATTCAGTATTATACATGAATTCAATACAAAAGTACTGAATTCTGAACATGAGCAAAGCTGACGTGGTAAACGAAATCCATAAAAATGCGAGGGTGAACTTTCCGCGAAGACATGTTAATATGAAAGATATAGATGACCTGTGGCAAGCAGACTTAATTGATATGCAATCAATTTCAAAAGAAAATAAAAATTACAGATTTATTCTTACCGTTATAGATACATTTTCGAAATATGCATGGGCCTTTCCTCTGAAAAGTAAAACCAAAGATGATGTATGTAACTCTTTTAAAATTTTACTGGCTACAGGACGTGTTTCGAAAAATCTACAAACGGATAAT
The DNA here is from genome assembly GCA_932294355.1 of Aporophyla lueneburgensis. NCBI lineage: Eukaryota > Metazoa > Arthropoda > Insecta > Lepidoptera > Noctuidae > Aporophyla > Aporophyla lueneburgensis. The sequence continues at coordinate 17,190,284 of OW028747.1, forward strand.
GGAACAGAATTTTATAATAATAAATTTCAAAAGCTTATGAAATCTAATCATATTAACCATTATTCAACTTTCTCAACAAAAAAGGCCTCAATAGTTGAACGATTTATCAGAACATTGAAATCTAAACTGTATAAGGAATTTAGTTTAAAAGGCAACTATAATTGGGTAGATGGTGCCCTTAATGATGTTATTTATAAATACAATCACACTTACCATCGGACAATTCATGAAATTCCAGCTAATGTGGATGATGTTAACAAAAAACGTATATTAGAAAGGTATTTAAGTTTGGCAAAAAATGAAAGAATAAGAAGCAAGTATAAAGTAGGTGATTATGTACGTATCAGTAAGTACAAAGGAACATTTGAAAAAGGATATACCCCCAACTGGTCAACCGAAATATTTAAAATTCGAAAAATACAAAATACAACTCCTATCACCTATTTAATTGATGATACAATCAGAGGTCAACCTATTTTAGGAGCATTTTATTCACAAGAACTTCAAAAGACAAAACATCCCAATGTATATCTAGTCGAGAAAGTCCTTAGAAGAAAAGGAAACAGGGTTTTAGTAAAATGGTTAGGTTTGTCTTCTGCTGAAAACAGTTGGATTGATAAATCGAATGTATTATAACAAATAATAATAACTTTAGTAACTTTACAACAAAGTCATTGATGAATTCCATATGTACCTATTTATTAAAGTGTTCAATCCAAATTCATTAGTCTTATGATGTGTATTGGAGAGAGTAGTCTTCTCAATTGGCTAATAAACAATTTACCATTTGAAATACACTTACCAGGTTACAATTATTGTGGTCCTGGTACAAAATTAATTAAAAGGCTTTCACGCGGAGATAAAGGTATTAATAAATTAGACGAATATTGTAAAGAACACGACATTGCCTATCTCAAATCATCAAACTTAAAGGATCGTCACAGAGCTGATTTAATTTTGTTAAAAATGGCAAAACAACAAGCAGTTGCCTCCGATGCGAGTGCAAGCGAAAAAATCGCGGCACGCTTAGTAAGCAAGGCAATGTCTACAAAAATTAGGAGTGGTTCTGGCCTAAAAAAAAATAAAAAAAAGTGCTCTCAAAAAGTTCCATCTGGAAAAGGGTTAAAAAATAAATTTAAAAATGTTATCATTAAAACGAAAAGACACATGAAAAAAATTAAAACCAAAATGCAAAAAAGTGGCAATAGAATTAGCTATGGCCGCAACCAGAGAATTAGCTAATGATTCATCCATTAAACTTCCTCGTGTTATTCCTATACCAAAAACTGGTGGTTTGTTACCTTTGATTCCTATTTTTGCTGGATTATCAGCGGCGGGAGCCATAGCAGGCGGTGCAGCTGGTATTGCCAAAACCATTAATGAATTTAAGATGGCTAGAAAGCTGTTGGCTGAATCGAAGAGACACAATGAAAAAATGGAAGCTCTCTGCATTGGAAAAGGATTACAACTTAAACCACATAAAAATGGGCTTGGAATTTTTGTATCGAATGAAAAAAACTAAAGTATCGGCTACCCAAACGAGCCTTAACTAACTTTGACATTTTGAAGTATGGGAATAGTATTCCCTATTTTAGAGGAGTCTTTATGAGAGATCAATTACCAAAACGCCCGTTTAAAAAAGAATGTGGAGTTATTAATTTAGACAGTTCTAAAGATCCTGGCTCTCATTGGGTAGCCTATGCAAAATACAATGATTATATTGAGTACTTTGATAGTTATGGAAATCTTAAGCCTCCAAAAGAATTTATAAAATACGTAGGTTCTAAACTCCACTATAATTATGATAATATACAACACGATCATCCTTTCAATTGTGGGCATCTCTGTTTACATTTTTTAAATAATTTTTGGTGTAGTTATCCCTAATAAAATAAACAGAATCTTCTGAAAGAGCCCAGTATACAAGCATGTCTACTACGGTTACCATCTCCGGAAACAAATCTGAATTGGTGTCATACTTTCAACCACCTCTGCATCTATCTGATCAATACGAGTGCGGTTTGTTATATTTTACAGTGTTAAATTCAAGACCAAATGTGTCCATCAATAACAGCTGTCTATCTGTAATCAGAATCGAATGTGATCTTGTACACAGCTCGTACTGCAACGGATTACCAACTCATTTTATTCATGAATTTGTATTTGATACTGCTCCTTGTCATCAGTACAGAGAAATACCACGAAACGTTATTTACTTTCCGGTGAACAAAAATATAATTTCATCTATATCTATTAGGATTGTTGATCAATTTGGTAATTGTATTAACTTCGGTGAAGAATTTAATATTCAACTACACCTTCATTTAAGAAAAATAAAATGATACTATATTATAAAAACGCTCCTGTGAAAATAAAACGTCTTATTCCCTCAATGACCGCTAAAGTGCATAGACGTAAGAAAAAAGTTAAGAAATTGACTGAAGCAAATAAAGATTTTCTAAGAGCCCTAGGTTTTAAAGTATGAATATACTACAGATTACTGAATTACCGCACTTCGATACTTCGATCGAAAGTTATGAAATACATTCATATAATCCCTACAATAACAGCTTTAGAGAAAACGATGAAATCAGAATCCCCATTCATCAGCAAGACACCTACGTGCTACCATCGGCCAGTTCAATTTACATCGAAGGCCAAGCAAAGCTGCTCGGTAAAGATGGGAATCCGATCAAGAAAACTGTTACGTTCACTAATAACCCTGTTATGTCTTTGTTTCAAGACATCAGGTACGAAATGAATGGTATTGAAATAGATCGTATAAAAAATTCTGGGATAACGTCAGCAATAAAATCATACATATCATTAAATGAAGCTGAAAATAAAGTTGCTGAAATATGGGGTTGGAATTTAAGCGGATTCCAAAGTGATGGGCATTTTAGTGTTGTGATACCATTAAATAAGATTTTAGGGTTTGCAGAGGATTACAATAAAATCGTTATAAATTGTAAACACGAACTTATATTGAACAGAACTAACTCTAACTTAAACAGTGTTATTCTTACTGATGATGTTGTTAATTTTCAAATAGATATACAAAGAGTTCAATGGAGGGTGCCACACATAAAAGTGTCAGATCGGGAACGATTAACACTCTTAAAGCATTTGGAAAGAGATAAACCCATTCAGATGGCTTTTAGAAATTGGGATTTATATGAATATCCTTTATTACCTAAAACCACAAAACATTCTTGGTCAGTTAAGACTGCTTCACAATTGGAAAAGCCTAGATATGTAATTTTTTGCTTACAAACTAACAGAAAAAATAGTAGAACTAAGGACAGTTCACTATTCGATCATTGTGACGTGACAAACGTTACGCTCTTCTTAAATTCACAATATTATCCTTATGAGCCTATGGGTTTAAAGTTCCCTGACAACAAATACAGTATAATATACGAAATGTATGTGAAATTTCGTCAGTCTTACTACAACTGTCCAGTAGACCCATTGCTTGACCTAAAGGACTTCAAAGAAAAAGCTCCCCTTTTTATCTTGGACTGCTCAAGGCAAAACGATAGTCTAAAATCAGGTCCAGTGGATGTACGAATAGAAATTGAATGTTCAACGCCAATACCAGATAAAACAACTGCATATTGTTTGATTATAAACGATCGACTAGTGGAATACAAACCTCTCAGCAACACTGTACGAAGGCTGTCATGATTGCTATTGTAGATATTCAAGGTTTTCGGACAGATACAGGTGAATTTATGATAAAAGAAATCGCTATTTTGTCTAATAAAAAAATTCAATGGTTTTTAATTAAGCCACCTTTTCCATTTCACAATTTGACGAAATCAGAAAGAAAGCACGTTAGTTGGATTGAACGTAACAGAAAGATATATTGGCGTGAAGGATTTGTACCATATTCCAATTACCAGAGTTATATTGCCGATATTTTAAGTGATAAATGTGTATATGTTAAAGGTTTAGAAAAAGTTGTGTGGTTAAAACATATATTGGAAAACAGTAATAGTAACATATTTAATTTAGAAGACAAAGGTTGTCCTAGTTTGTTAAGTCTGCACAGTCAATATAAACATTCTCAAGATTTGTATAGTTGTGTTTATCATGACTCTGTATGTGCTTTAAAAAATGTATTGTGTTTAAATAAATGGTGCTATGATAATACAATTTTTAAATAAACATTTTCTTGTTTAATTTCTTTACTTAGGTAAAATGTTTCCTATCCCTCCCAATCCCATCAACGTCGTCAAATCGTTATAAGCTGTTGACTGCAGCTAGACAATGTCATTATGCATTTATCTGTAAAACAAAGCATGTGTCAAAATAAATACAAACCTCGATATGACATGTATAATACTTTTAAAATGCGTGAGTTTTCATTTAATTATTACTGGGCGACAGCTGATTCAAAGAAAAGATTAGTTATGGAAATGGCCGACGCTGGATTCTTTTACTGTGGCGATAGTATAAATGATAAAGCAGCATGTTTCTCATGTGGAGGTGTTATAGAAGATTGGGAGATTTATGACGATCCTTGGATGCAACATGCAATACGTTTTCCTCAATGTTTTTATTTAAACGCTGTTAAAGGAAAAGAGTATATATTGAAAACGCATCGTAAATTATAAATCGAGCACAGCGGATGCGTCAAAACCTCAGGTCGGCGATATAGCGCAAAAAGATTTCATTGGTTATTTATCGAAATATAATTGGGGGTTCTGCATCACTTGTCGAGCGCAGCGAGCAAGTGATGCAGAACCCCCAATTCTACACTACTAGGATACTAAGACGATCAAAGTTAGCATTAAGACTACGGATATTTTGCGATAGGATTTTCAAATAACAGTTAGGTTGTTTCAGAAAAGATGCACAATATTCAGGTTCACAGCTAATTGTGTCGGATACTGAATAGTTATCAATCTCACATAATAAATCTTTATCGAATTTTGAAATTTAATTTCACATTGGTGTATAACAATATTATGTAACGTTTTTTTGTAAATATTTTCAAATAGTTTAGCTGTATTAAATATTTATGTAAAGTCTTTAGAATAGTTATGTCAAAGTTTAGACGATTTTTTGCGTAATGTTTTTTAATGTTAGGATTGTTGTTATGTATTAATATAATTATTATGGTAGTAAAATCCTTAGTTTTCAGTAAGTGTGTGAAGCAGGTACACAGTGCTTTGTGAGTCCGTGTGTGTGTATGTTGTGTTGTGTAGTTGTAAATAAGTTTGTGTATGATTTGGTGTATGTTTACCGTTTTACATGCAGAATAAACAATTAAGTAATAATGATACAAAACTAACATAAACGATAATAAAAACCTAAACATATGAAAATAATAAAAAAATAGAATTAAGTTATTTGCCTTTTTAACAAGCATTGAAATTTTTTTATGGCAACAGTATGGGCCCCATACAAGTCATATTTTCGTATTAATTAGTTTTTCAAGCTGTTCTTCAGTTTTAATATGGATAGTCGGTTCCAATTCGCCTTTTTTAACCAAGATTTTTCCATTTGAGGTCCAACAGTATTTCAGTTGATTGTTTTTAATATGGTTTCTTGAGATGAAGTGTAGTTTTCTTGCATTCGGAGTAAGATATTCAGTGATATACACGGGCGATGATCCCGTAGCCCCTAGGTTAGAACTATTTAGTTTTATCTCCTTGGTCCGGTTGTAGGTTTTAACCGCCTTTAGCACGTTATTTTTTGTCGTATTATTGCAGAATTCAATGAGTATGGAAGGGTGGTTGTCCTTCTTTCCTGGTAAACGAAAAGCGTCCTTTATGCATGAGTTAGATAGATTAGAATTAACCGATTTAAACATGTTACTTAGGTATCTGTCTAGGTCACTCTTTGACTCATTATGCATTTTTGGTAAGTTCCTTAATTCCAGAAAATTGATGTTTGAGATCCTTTGCATTTCCTAAATTTTGTCTTCTAATGCAAAAGAAGTGCCTTGTGTACCTTACACTCCCTTTCCAATCGATCACTTTTAAGCTTCATATCATCATATTGTTGAGTAGTAAAAGATATGCACTTATCAATTTCCTGGTTAGACTTCTCAATTAGCACTAGGGAATCCTCAATTTTTGTGAGTCTCGCATCAGTGTCCATTTTGAAAGATGAGAATTGAGTTTTAATTTCGTTCATCGTGTCTGTTTGCAGCTTAATAAACATTTGTTTTATATCATCTTTAAAACTCATAAACTCATCTCTGAACGAAATCTCTCCGGACGTACTTTTAAAGCGTTTCATTGCCCTCTTTGATACATAATTAGTGGGAGTATCGGTTATTCCAATTGTAGGTAAATTAGGTTCTGAGTTATTGTCAGGTGTTCGAATCATTATAGTCAGAAGCAGTTACACGAGAACGGATCGCAGTTACCAATATTAAGAATCGCTTTGGAGCCAGTGTGCAACGTTAACTACTGAAAAAGTGGGTACTTGATAAAAATTCCACGGCAAAGCATTAATAATCGTGTCAACAATGTCACATTGGTGCCTTTGCGTTACCTTCATTCATGCGGAGCGCGATCGCCCTCAGCGCTTCACACATTCGATGTTTTGAATTATCCGTGTAGCGTCTCGGATTTTTTTTTTTTTTTAGGATGGGAAATCATCAAATGACTTCTCCCGCTCTGGGCGGAGCGGGAGGGCGTGTCAGACTTTTACTGACTAAAACCCACCCGTGTTCCATCAGTTGCCCATGTGCCAGGGTCACGGTATCTCTTTCGAACAATCACGCGACCCCGGCAGGCATCGGTCCTATTAGACCCCTACGCTGCTGCTGACATCTCTTTGAGGCGCGCGTGGAACACTGCGCGCCGTCGACCCGAGCTTGGTCCTTACCGGGCGGCGAGCTACCCACTGCTCGCCACCCGCAAGGTCGCGCCTACGGTGGCCGGGAGTCCGCTATTGACTTCCGACGCCCGGGGCGTCTCCTCCTGCGGCGGCTAGGGACGTGAGGGCGCAGAGACTGCCACTCCCTCACGCGCCCCGCCTCCTCCTTCGCGAGCATTACTGCTTCGCAGAAAGAGGTGACGGCTTCCCATTCCCTCTCGCTCCGTACCATGGCTCGCACCAGGGCCGGACGCGAGAGGTCGCCGCCGCCGATCGGCTCCACGAGGACACGGCGGTGCTCCGCCCAGGCAGGGCACACCTCCACCGTATGCTCCACCGTGTCCTCCAGACGATCCTCGCAATGGAAACACCCGGACGTATCCTCCCGCTTTATCCTGAACAGGAACCCACCGAAGCACCCATGCCCGGTGAGAACCTGCGTCAGGCGGAAGGTGAGGACGCCGTGGCGCCTCTCTATCCACTCCTCAAAGAGGGGACTTACCGCCGCAATTGTGGCGTGCCCTGCGCTGGGTTGCGACAATCGTACCCGCCATGTCGCCATGAGATCACACCGGAGCTCTGTCCGCCGAGCCGCGATTTGTCGCGGCAGCGGAGTTTCGCCCCGGCGTTTCGCCTCCTCGCGCCACTCCCACATGTGCGCGAGGACCTTTGCCTCCAGATCCCATGGCGGCACTCCGGCAAGGAGGCTCGCCGCCTCGCACGAGATCGTGCGGTATCCTCGGAAGCGTCTCGGCTTGCGCTTGCACAGCGATGACGATGATGTACGCACGGAGTCGAGCGTATATCACCTGTCCCTGTCCGGCTCGACGTCGCTCGTCACACCTTGCGCCGCGTTGTATTGAGTTCTTACAAGTATGTGCGCCTGGTACTATGCGCGATTAAAAACTTATATTTTTTGAAGTTAAATAACAATTATTTTACTAGTTTGTGGTGCACAAAATTACGGAAGACACGTCTACACGCACTCGTGGTCCGAGGGGAAGGAAGAAGCCGCGGACAAAAGCTATTTTAATAAATGTTAGAAAAAATGCTTAAAATAACAATACTTCACGAATTTGCCAAGTTTGATGATTTTTTTTATGATCTGCTATTTTTTTTTCTTACTATTTTAGAATAGATGTAAAGGTCGATACCTAAACTTCACATAAACACAATAACATGACGTCAATAAATACTTTGAATTTTCATGATTATGATAGGCGAAAAATGTTCTAATCTCTACCCTCCTCCTTTAAGTGTCTGTTTGTAATTTCAAATTCACACCTTTTCATTAAATGCATTTGAAAGTATTTATGCTATTTACACCAAAATATAGTTATTTTTATGTTTTGTCCGTCTGCCTGTTTGTTCGGGCTAATCTCTAAAACGGCTGGACCGATTTTGACAGGACTTTCATTTGTAGATAGCTAATGTATAAGGAGTAACATAGGCTACTTTTTGCCCCGGTATCACATCCATTTTCACATCCACGCGGGCGAAGCCGCGGGCACAGCTAATCTATATTATATATATATACTTATTATATATCGATAACGGAAATTTCAGTTGTCGTAAAGGACAAAACACGAGTTTTCAGTAGAGCCAAAAAACGAAAAAAATATTTGTTTTTTTCTAATATCTTTTTCAAATAAAGTACTATAAGTATTCATGATGTCAAAAGAAACCCTCACTATTTTTTCGAGTTCTATCCATAAAAATGAACAAAATAAACCAAACATAATTATTGACGAAAATGAGAGTCCTTTACAGCCTAAAAAAATTTAACTGAAGTACTTTACAGCCATGATAAATTGGTTATCATAAAGTCAGATGTGTCGTAAAGGACTAATCATGATCATCAAGGGATAGTACAAGTCATTTAAACCAGAGGCTAAGGGGGTAAAAGGAACAAAAATCCTAAAGTTCTAAATAGAAATACCTACAATAGGTAGTAAAACCAAGTGAAATAAAAGAATTTTTATTATTTTTTATTTATTATTCAAATATTTAGTAAAAAAGTAGAAAAATATTATTCTAATAGGCGATCAACATTAAAAAAAAATGTTTTGTGCTATTACGTTATTACGTTTTATTTATAATTGTGTTGTGATGGAAGATTTTGTTACCAATTTGGACATTTTCCTGTTTTTGGCAAGCACCAGTTGTTTTTAACAACCTCAAATGTTATTTGAAGTTTTTGCGAATATAGGGTAAGTGCTCCAGTGAATGAACACCCCCCAGTGAATGAACAAAACGCAGTTTTATCCAAAAAATAAGAAATCTGAACGTTTCTACCATGTGTAGTATTTTTTTTCATAATTACAACTCTATTTCCCATTTAAGTGGTCACATTCACGTTTAATGTCATAATTCATTTCAAAATGGCGAGTGGTTAAAGTTTAAGTCAATAGTGAAATTGTTATTTGTTCAGGCTGGAGTTTAGGACTAAGGTAAGTGGAATCTTTTTTGATTTGACATTGTAATGTAAATAACGGTATTTTTGATGGGTTATTTGTTTATTATCGTAGGATAACAGTTTAATATTGTGTTTCAAATCCATTTATTTGCGATTTTTGTCAGTTATATTAAATTATTAAGTGTCCCAGCATTGGATCAAAAAATCGTTTAAATTCCAGTGAATGAACGGGTGTTCATTCACTGGGTAATCGTAAAAATCACGTTTTGGTCGAAAAACATAACTTACGCTAATGCTATAAGGTTCATGTTTTGGGAGCTATTTCTTAAATAGATTTCCGATCTTTTGGCCAGTATTGGGACAGGTATGTTCATTTACTGGTTCATAAAATCCAGTGAATGAACACTTCATATTTTAAGACAGATTTCTCAAGAAATTTGGTATTTCTACCTACCTACTTACCTACAGGTAGTAAAATAATATTGCAATCGTTTAAAATTGTTCATTTTTCTCTTGTCCATTTAGATTACCATGGATCACAAAAAGAAGTACAATAGGTTTCAATACAGTCAACAAGCACTGGAAGCAGCTCTTAAGTCAATGGAGAACTAAGTATCAATAAAGCAAGCAATGTGTACAAGATACCAAAATCGACTTTACATAATAAAATCACAAACAAGGTGCAAAGAAAAATGGGCCCTCAGTCCGAGCTTACTGTAGATGAAGAAGCTAAGATTTCTGACTGGATTATAAATAAAGCTAAATTAGGTTTTCCAATGCACCCAGAAGAAGTTTTCGATACTGTTGAAAATTTTGTAGTGGAATGCGGAGATTATATCCAAAGGCAGAGCCGCAGTTACTGAACAAGCTATCAGAGCTTGGTTCAAGGAACTCGAAGAGTTTTTAACAGAAGAACAAGCATTGGATATAAAAGACGACCCCAGTCGCATATTTAATGCCGACGAAACAGTTGTAATGACCTGCCCGAAAACCGGAATAATATTAGGGCCCAAAAATTACAGAAACACTTACGAGATTTCGGGTGGGAAAGAAAAAGAATCACTTACAGTTCTATGTAATTTTGCAGCAGATAGGAGGGATGTTCCTCCATTTGTCATATACCCTTACAAACGAATGCCTCCGGCTGTGATACAAAATTTTCCAGATACCTGGTTTATGGGGCGATCAGACAGTGGATGGATGGTGTGCAACACTTTTTTTTCATACATACAAATGTTTTACGATTGGCTGGTTCAGAAAGAAATACAATTACCGGTTTTACTTTTTCTTGATGGCCACAAATTTCATATAAACCAGGAAATGTTTACGTTTTGTCAGGAAAAGCGAATATTAATATTCTGCTTATATCCGAATGCCACGCACATATTACAGCCCTGTGATGTCGGCATTTTTGACCCATAAAAAATAGTTGGCGGAAAATCGTGCGCAAAAATAAACAAAATTCTACAGCATCCATAACAAAACATAATTTCGCAATAAAATTAAAAGAAGCCTACACCAGTGGATTAAAAGTTGAAACCATAAAACATGCTTTTAGGGCATGTGGACTATATCCTTTAAATGCAGACGGAGTTGACTATTCAAAATGCATTAGCACTCGAAGAGAGGAAATTAATGGGCAAATTGCTCTTAATCGTGATAACCGAATTCTAGAGGAGAGAAAGGACGATATGAGGAGCACTATTAAAATAATTGAAACAGAAGTAGGTCAAAGTATCAGAAACGAATTCGTTCAGGCTTACTTGACCAAGAATACGCATCAGCATGCATATTTTTCACTCTGGTTCAAATGTCGCAAAGAACTCGATGGTGTTAGAGATGTGTCTAGAGGAGCATCAATGGAGGCACCAGATGCTAACAATTCCTCCCAAAATGCTCCTCTCGATTTATCCAATACGTCGACTTCTATACTTCAATCATTATCTAACACACAATTATTGCATGGAGACATACAACCCGTCATTAATTCCGAAGCAGACCCGTGCTCCATCACATTTCATGACCAAGATTTGACAAATTTTATCGTTCCTAGTCTGACGGATTTTAATAATATTTCTAATTGTTCAGAATATCTTAAAGACTATACGGAAAATCTAAATGAAACCACCGAAATAGTAGAGTTTATAATTAATAGTGAATTGAATCCACCAACCGTAATTCCTCTTCCATGGTCTGATAGTCCACAAGCTGGTACATCGTTAGACATTAGAACAGAATTGTTTCTAAGCGATGGACCTTCTACATCTTCTACTCCTATATTATTTATTGAAAGTAATCCAGAAATTGAAAACAATAGTTCTATGAATGTGTGTACAATCACGGAGGACGATATTCAGCCAGTTGTTAACTCAAATAAAATCGACAGCTTTCTGGGGTATCCAAAAATCGCTTCGGAAAAAAAAGCAGCCCAAGTAAAAAAACCTAATCCCATGCCGTTTGGATTAACAGGCCAACGATACAAAGCGTATGTAGAAAAGATACAAGAAGAAAAGAGATCAAAAGAAGAAGACAAAATCAATGAAAAAAAAAAGGAAATTAGAGGCAAAAGAAAATGAAAAACGAAGAAAACTGGAAGAAAAAGAAAACAAAAAGAAGGATAGAGAAGAAAAGCTTTCACAAAAACGCAAAGAACAGAACAAAACTAAGAAACACTTACAAACACCTAGTCCGGTAAATAAAGATAAACAAAATGATGAAATTGGAATGAATGACTTACCAGTGTCAACTAAGGATCTTCACGGAAAATATGTTATGGCCAAATTCAAAACTGATAAAAGAACACGTCACTATGTAGGCAAAGTCCTTATGGTAAACGATCAAGAAAAGAAATGTAAGATAGATTTTCTAAGAAAAAAAGCGGTATGTGATAACATTGTTAGTTTCGTAAAACCAAATGTACCTGATGTGTCTGAAGTAGATTTTGAAGACATAGAACGTGTATTAAGTCAGCCTGCTTATTCCAGACGTGGATTGATCTCTTTTAATAATGTAACATTTAGAGATATAGAATAAGTAAAATAATCAAAAGGATGTCTAGGGAATCCTAACGTCAATAAAGTTAAACGAATAAAGACTGTGATTAGCTTATATTTCGACTCATTTATTGTGATTTTAGTTACGTATGATTACTTGTTATTTACGCAAAGTTTCAGTACTTCGGTGAAGTTAGTTTGTACCTGATTATTTAAATTGAAAACTGATTAAAGTTTAAATTTGTAAACAATACATGACCAAGAAGTTTTTAGTTACCTAGTTAATTAGGTATTAGCTAAATATTGTTTTTACTTTGTAATAAAAGATTTTAACGTGCTTGAGAGGTCTATGAATGTTTGTAGAATTAAGGTAAAATTTTGAGGTTTTGTTTTGAGAAGATTTTATTTTTATTTTTTCTATTAGGGACGCTATAACATTTTTGAATCGTTCAAGTTTAGGTATCTGAGTCGCCACACAACAATATTACGCGCACGCACACATTGAAACCATTGTTTGCTCGATTTTAAACATTACTCAACTAATCTTGATACTCGAAGGTATTATTTATTTTATTTTACTAGCACTGTTGAGTAAAATTGGTAGTAATAGTAGATTATTAACCAAGGGGATAAAGTAGTGTCTTCTGTCGCGGGTGACGATTTAAATCGCGAGCGTAACGAAGGACTCGAGATTTACTCCCGAGCGTAGCGAGGGTGTTAAAAACTTAAATTACGAGCGAAGCGAGGGATTTAAGACGAGTCCTGAGTGTAGCGATGGATTTAAGTTCACCCAAGACTGAGACAGGTTTATCACCGAGGAAAATACTCTACTTTTCGTACCATTTGCGAAAAAATTAACACAATAATAATATGAGATAAGCATTTATTAAAAATAATGACAATTAAAAGTAAAAGTTAACATTCGAAATATTGGTCCAATTAACGTTTATGTATTTGAAGAAAACAAAAAAACGGCAAATTCCTAGACTAATATTTTTTTGTTGGAAAAGCAATGGCATCAAGCTCATACGGCCTCGTCGGTTTTCGTAATTTTATTTAGTAATCATAACTGCATAATAAATGCGTATTCTTTTTTCAAAAAGATGTATAATGCTTTATATACAAACTCAATGGTGTAAACACAGATGTAGTTCAGTATAAATTTCGGTAGGTATTCCAAATTTAAATCACAGTCTCCCTAGAGGATGAATGAAATTCAGTACAATTTTCTTTCCCTGTTTGTAACAGATTAAAAATGACTATTGTTATGTTAGCTTTTTGTGGCATAGAATGTCACTTTTTTGAGCAAGTGGTACGAAAACTAACTTTACTTTCTGCATTTGGTGACAGTAAATAAGTTTTATTACCATGAACATCATTATTTTTGGAATAACGTATATAATTCGTCAATTAAAAAAAATGAGGTGTAACATAAACAATGTTAATAATATTTTTGGGTAATAAACAAATATAACGGATGGTGATCGTAGACTATCGTTGAAAATGTACAGGATATTCCGTAAAGAAAACTAAGCAAAAATTGTGTGAAGCCCGAAACTCGCCTTTGAGATTGAAGCGCGTGTTCAGAATATTTAATACACAATAGGAACCCTTTATAGGAGGCCTTCATTTAGTATACAGGGGGTTTCGGGGGCGATAAATCGATCTAGCTAGGATTCATTTTTATAAAATGTCGTTTTATTCGTGTTTTCAATGACCAACTTTATCGATAATCAACTTGAATATAAACTTATTATTTTAAACACAATTTACCAAAAATACCGAGCAAAGCTCGGTCAACCAGATATTGTAAATAATGAAAGTTACGTTAAATATTTTGACTACATAGGTACTAGCAAAACCCCCAAAACTGATACCCATGTTGACATTTCATCATAAAAGTACAGACGCCAACACATCAAGCTACTACAATCTGTCAGATTTCTTTGATAGATTTTCGACTTTATTTCTAGAGCATTAGGTTCAAGGTTCATTGGGAAAAATTGACAGTTTCGGGTAGTTTGACCTGGTGGCGTCTGTACATCAGCCATTTTAAATAAAAAATCGATGATTTCATAATCCCTACCCCAATATGGATAATAATCTTTTTATAAAAAACAATACCCGCCGTATTTGGATCAAATTTGGATGAAACAGTCGTAATCACTATCCTAAAATTACCCGAAGTTGATAGCTATGCCCACTTTTGATTTAAAAAAAAAATATTCCTCGTTTTTAATGGAAAACCTGTGGGGTCGGTGGACATCCCGTCAGGAAGTATGTTTCTTAGCCTTTTTTTAACTCCGACTGTAATTTGTATGGATTTTTCGGCTTCAGCACCTTTGAAAATATTGAAAACGACACCCATGATGAAAACTTTTGGCTACAGCACCCTTGTTTACCCCTACCGTAAGCTACATTAAAGAATTTCGTTCCAAAAATGGACGACACTTGCATAATTTAATTTCCACATTAAAAATAGATGTTCATATAATTTTTATTGAATAATCATCCGCCATCTTGAATTCTTGTACTTGAATACATATTCATAATCATCACTACTCCATAATTCCCAATAGAATTTGAGTTATTTATTTCTAAACCAAGTTCTGGTAATAAGTTTGGTACTCATACTTTTGGCCCGAAAAGTATCAAAATTTTTCAACCACAGTATACAGCACGCACTCACTTTATTATTATTTTGATCGTATTTATTTCGTACAAAAAAGCGATACGCCCGTGCTTCCTAGGGCGCGTCTGAGCGCGGAATGACAAGCCGCAAGTAGAAAATGTATGAAGAAATTTGAGGGCGTTCATTATTTTTCTCATACATAAAAAAGTTATGTATTTAATTACAAAATATTAAGGGCAAAACGTAGAAGATTATACTAGCCATAATTTCTTGTCCATTTGAAGTTAAAATATGCAGTCGAATTAACTATACAGGTTCCGTTTTAGACCCCATTATTTTTCATTTTCTTCGATTATTGCGATGGGGAAACCGTATTTTCGAGAAAATATTGTATGGGGCTATACAATTTTTATGGTTCCATCATGGAGACGAATAAATTATCTTTAATTTAGACCATAACTGACCTCGCAGTTATGATTCCTCTTGATGTAATTGGTACCGGAAAACCACCGATATTTGTAGAAAAATGTTATAGCGTCCTTAAGACATTGAAGATTTTTAAAGAAATGTTGATTTTTTCACCGCATTTATTGCAATAATAAGACTGTAATAGTGTAATTAATAAACGAAGAATTTTTTTCATTCACTGGTTTCATTTCGTTCATTTACTAGAAAACGCCGTTCATTCACTGGAGTTTTGGGGTATTTTCCGATTTACTGCATAATAAAACTGTGAATGTTATGTTGTAAAACGTACCGAAAAATGATTTTCGAATATATTCTTAACACTGTAAAACAAATTTCGGCCGCTTTCATTAGTGATAACCCACAGTAAATATTTTTTAAAGTTTGCAAATTGCTTAAGTGTTCATTCACTGGTGCCATTACCCTAGTTGATTTGTCAGAAAATGAAAAGAACGAATTGAAACAATTCTGTCAGACTTATATGTGCTTGTTGAGGAACAAATGGATCTCGTGTAATCGCACGAGACGTACATTCATAAAAAAGTATGAGACATGGCTGCAAGAGGACATGAAATGGCCTGAGGTCGTGAGGGAAAAGATAACCCCTTCTGTAGTGTTAGTAGAACAGCACCCATGCTCCAGTTCTGAATTCGCTATAAATGAGGGTACATCAACATGACATTGACTGGCCTGTTAGTCTATTGGTTAGTGACCCTGACTGCTAAGACTGAGGTCGTGGGTGCGATTCCCACCCAGGACAAATGTTTGTGTGATGAGCACAATCATTTGTTCTGTGCCTGGGTGTAATTTATCTACAATATGTATGTATTTAGAAATATATAAGTACCTATGTTTATCAGTTGTCTGGTTACCATAGTACAGGCTCTGCCTAGTTTGGGATCAGATAACGTTGTGTTGATTGTCCTAAGATATTATTATTAACATCCTGTGGACCGGAAACGTGCAGTGTTGGAATATCAACATCAGTTGTGAGTCCCAGAAAACCATTTGTGAAGCTAAGCCCGCTACAGAAGAGTGGAAGAGCTCCTAACGTACAGCAATGAAAGTCTTGCTCATGCAACTGGTTTAAAAGCACAAATAAGAAAGTAGCAGATATCATTAAACTAGTCTCGGAGCATCCCGAAGAAGCTACAAATATGAAGGAATTGTTAAAGGTATAGAAAACTATGCCCATATATTCTGCTGATAAAGCTTTAGGTATTTTGACTTCATTGAAGCTTTCTAAGTGGCAGTATATAACATTAGGATCTTGTGCAAAAGAAGAAGGAATACCATTGTATACTTCTTACACAGCTATCCTTGAAGCGATGAAGAACTGCTATCCGCCAAAAGATGCCACAGAAGTCATGGAAGAGGGGTTAAAGTAAAACTCCAAGCTATTTTGAACGAAACTGTGGCTAGACTTGGAAAATTCCTACGTGTAGAATCTGGATGGAAAAGAATTTATACTATGCAAATGGGGTTTTGATGGTGCTTAGGGCAAAGTTTGTATAAGCAAACTATGGCAAAGGATGACGATTCTAGCATTTTTATGTGTTCGTTTGTGCCTCTGCGCTTAGTTTGTGGCGAAGAAGTGATATGGGAGAATCCAGAACCATCTTCCACAATGTTCTACAGACCAATATATTTTAAGTTTTCAAACGAAAACAAGTTGAACATAGTTGAAGAACAGGCTACGATTGGAAACGAGATTGAAGACCTGCAGCCTTCTATTATGGGAAACCATTATGGGAAGAACTCCTGCGGAAATGAATAAGTTAGAGGTCTTTTTTGTGTTTGGGAAATCATCACGAAACGAAACGAAAATTTTAATTGTGTTTTTGTTAAAATTAAGGTTGTAAAGGGCAATAAACAAACGTCCTTTACGCCCTAATTACGTAAGTTAAAACAAAGCATAGATTTGGTCGTAAGGGTTTCGATTATCAAATAACATGTTTACGACCTTTTGATTTGTAATAATAATTATTGTTTATAACGTCGTATAAAAAGTTTAATGCAAAAATGAGGATTACGACCTCTTAAATAATTAAAACATGACTTTACGCTCCCCTATTGAAAATTATTTTTGCGATACATCCCAAATAGTAAAAAAAATCGCGCTAGAGCTGTTGGAAAGCCAGGTCGTAAGGGGCTTTTTTTTTAAGATAGATTTTTTTTAAATATACTAATCGATAGAGCTTGCGACGCTGATTCCAAATATATATATAACTCATTTTCGGCAAAATGTCCTTTACGACAATTGAAATTTCCGGTATCGATATTAATATTATAAAGCTGAAGAGTTTGTTTGTTTGATTGAACGAGAATCTTTTAATCTCAAGAACTACTGGTCGGAATTGAAAAATTCTTTTGTGTTGGGTAGCCCATTTATTGAGAAAGGCTATAGGCTTTATAACATCACGCTACGGTCAAAAGGAGCGGAGCAGTAAACGAAAAATGGACGAAAACTGGCAGGCAACTCGACGCGACGGGAAGGGGAGCGAAAATTTGACGCGGATGAGATCGCGGGCAGAAGCTAGTAGTGTATATATTAAGGGCAATCCATCATTTGATTTTCGAAATTAGCAAAATTATATCTTTTCAACTCTCTGTACAAAAAGCTATGGATGAATCGATGTTTTCCATTTGTATGGAGTTAATCCACTGTGCATTGTGGCTACAGTTGTAGTTACTTCTGCCGTCAAAATGCCGCTCCCATGTGAGGGCTTATTTGCTATAATAATCTTTATTACACAGCTACAAAATGTGTAGAGTTCCCGACTTTTCTGCTATGTTACAAGAGCAATACCCTCTCCTGGGAGGAAATAGTATCAGATCATATCCAATAAGATATACAATTACAAAGAAAAACTAAAGACTATATTAATAACAAAAAGAAGAAAGTAATGGTGATTGTTTCTGACATGTGTGTATGAGGTGAACAAGTCTTCTGGTCTACAATATGAGTACCAATATGCTCACCATAATTATACCTTTCACTTTTAATTACAAGACATATGTTACTGTGCCATCATTAATTAATGATGCAGCCTAAAATATTAAAGTTATACCAACCAGTTCTAATAACACCACCCCATTTCTTCCCGTGGGTGTCGTAAAAGGCGACTAAGGGACTTACTAGAGAATGGGCAGCAGCATTCTCTATGAATTTTACCACCATACTGCGATCGCCAACCCGCCTGCCAAGCGTGGCGATTATGGCAAAGCACCTCAAACTAGGGGAGGCCTAAGTCCAGCAGTGGACGTCTTACGGCTGAAATGATCATGATGATAATGAACCAGTTCTTGGTACAGGCCATTGTCCAATCATAAAATGTATTCTAGTTGCTGTAATTTAAATGAATGAATACTTAAACTTTGTATTATCAGGATAACAAGAAATGAAAAAAACAAAACTTTTAATGTATACAACTTATTTTTACTGCAGAATAAGATTAAATTACATAATTTATTAAAATCATATCTTAACACCCAACTCCATAACAATCACTTAGTACTTTCACTCTTGCTCCGAACAGACAATTATTAAATAATGTGGAAAATTACGCCCTTGTGTATTTACCCCAAATGTGAAGCATAAACACTGATGCAATGAAGAGCAGAGACATTACTAAAACTGGAACAGGGCCCCTGTAAATTAAAAATAAACAGTAGTAATGAACTTGTAGTTTAATTAAATGCTTCTACTTTTAAAGTTAAACCAGCCGCAAATGCTTTGATTTAATATTTTGTGTTTCTGTAAATTAAAATAGGTGCAATATTTCTTAGATTTTTGTTTGAATGCTTAGAATTTGATTTAAAAGAGTTGTATGAAATAATGAGCCACTTCATAATAAGTACATAAGTAACGATCTAGTTTGAATACACAATAAGATAGAAGCTATTATTTTTTTTTAGATAAACAGTTCTTTAAAGATACAGTTATAACTTACACTTTGACGCCAGGAGAATCATCGGTGTAGAATCGCCACATGCCACCTGATCCTGCACCTGTGCTACGATTTCTTGCAGAAGTGGTGGTCGTTGTGGTTTTACGTTGACGAACTGTGCTACCGCTGGATGATCGTGGTGCTGTAGTCGCCTTGCTCGGTGAGCGACTACCAGATCCTACAGACGTGGAGCTCGGGGAAGGAGGCTAAAAGCAATATACCAAAGATTAAATCTGTGAACATTTTTCTCCATTCACCGATATCTACAATAAAATGTTGAAAATTACACTTTTAAGTCTTAATTATACGCACCATATTTGAAATTATCTAATTCAATAATGAACCACCCACAATATGTAGCGATGTCTGTTAGGTTTAATAATTTAACTCTCGAAATTACAAAGTAGAACAACTATGATCTGTGTTGGCAACTAACATGCTACGCGTACAAATTGCATTGACACGTTGACAAACAATGTTGCCACTTACCAGATTATTTCGTTTCATCTAAGTTACATAAGAACAAAGAAATTACCAAGAAAATCAAGTAAGTATTACTAATTTAAGCAATATGTAATATGACAAAAATAAATAAATTGCTATCTTAATTTTCAGAATATGAACAAAAAAAACCGGCCAAGTGCGAGTCGGACTCGCGCACGGAGGGTTCCGTACAAACCTGTAGATATTCATGGTTTATACTTAGGGTTTATGTTTAAATGAAATTAAATGTTTTTTTTTTAATTTTTATATTTGAGTTGATTGAATGAAAGGTAAATTGCGGTTTACGATTTATGACGTATTAAAAAAGAAACTACTTACTAGATCTCGTTCAAACCAATTTTCGGTCGAAGTTTACATGGTAATATACATAATATATTTTTTTTTTAGTTTTATCACTCTCTTATTTTAGAAGTTACGAGGGGACGACACACATTTTACCACTTTGGAAATATCTCTCGCGCAAACTATTCACTTTAGAATAAAATAATGTTAGAAACCTCAATACCATTTTTGAAGACTTATCCATAGATACTCCACACGTGTGGGTTTGATGAAAAAAAAAAAATGAGTTTCTGTTCTGAGTATGGGGAACCCCAAAATTCATTGTTTTTTTTTCTATTTTTGTATGATAATCTTAATGCGGTTCACAGAATACATCTACTTACCAAGTTTCAACAGCATAGCTCTTATAATTTCAGAGAAAAGTGGCTGTGACATACGGACGGACAGACAGACAGAGAGACAGACATGACGAATCCATAAGGGTTCCGTTTTTTGCCATTTGGCAACGGAACCCTAATAAAAAGGATCGATTGGAGACTCAGGACCAAGGCGAATGCCGATCCACACACAGTCTGCGCAACACTGCAATGTCATAACAAACTTTAGTGGATATTATTATAACAAAAAGATCAAACTTGACGTCTTTTTAAGTTTCTCCTTCTGCATTGGCACACGAACCAACTAATTGCACTACAAAGCCGTAAAGCCTTTAATTCGAACTATGTTGGATTTGGCTTCGGCTCTCAGTTTAACTGAACGCAACGGGAAACTACATTGTTAGCAAAATATCTTTCCGCAGCCTCCTTCTGCGACTCGACTGTTTGCAGAGGGTTACCACCGCGTCCTAGGACTCATCGCTGCCAACCTTCGACTCGACCACGGCCAGCAGTGACAGGTCACTGCTACTCCTGAGATGAGGGCACGGCTCCTCCCAAGCGGCACACTCTGCCAGCGTATGCCACACCGTGTCCTCCCGACAGTCGACGCAGTGGTGACAACGGGCATCCGGCTCCCTTTTTATGCTACACGGGTCCTTCCAGAAACGCTCTTGCGTTACCCGAAACAAAATCAAAATCAAAAGTCATTTATTCAAACTAGGCTGAGAGTCAGCACTTTTGAACGTCAAAGTTACAAAAGACAGTCCCCCAAAAACGCCCGCCCTTCGACACTTCCTAGTGCTTTAGCTGGGAAGAAGAAGTGGCGGAACAAACTCCCCAGCAGCACAGCTGTCTGTTAAGTTAGAAGAATTTGATTCTATACAATTGTTAGGAGGTAACATTAAGAGACACAAAACATTAAATTAAATGATTTGCCATATGTCAGCTAGCCAACCCAAGATTCCAAGAAATAAAATGAAATCTATACTCAAGCAAAAGCAAAAAATATTTTTATAATGTAAATAAAGGTACCAAAATATCAGGTTGGTGCATAAGTTCTTGGACACTTGGATTTCATAAGAAAAATTCTAGGTTTTAATTCGGTTACTCGCTAGAATAGTCTATCATTCTCTTCGATCAATAATAGCATACATTTTTGATCGAAGATCATTCTACAGAATGTTCTAGGAGCTTTACGCCAAAGGGTATAAAAGGACGCGCGCATTCCGAGTTGTTCAGTTTAGTTCAAAATGGAACCGCGTCAACTACGAGAGATCATGATTTACGAGCCATAATCTAGGAACGAGTGCAAGGCAAACGGCCGAGACAATTAACACTGCGTTTGGACAAGGCACTATTGATCATTCCACAGTGACTTATTGGTTTAAGTCTTTCGATAAGGAGGATACGAGTTTTGAAGACAAACCTCGCTCCGGTCGGCCAATTGTCTATGACGAAGACCCTCTACGCTCACATTTGGAAAAACATCCGGATACGACTACCAGGGAATTAGAGAAGGAACTTCGTTACGACCATTCCACTATAATTCGGCACCTGCATGCAATAAACTACCACAAAATAATGAGTAGGTGGACGCTCCACGCTCTGACAGACAGCGAGCGAGCAGCACGCGTGACCATCAGTTAAAGTCTCCTCCTGCAACCACACAGACAAGACTTTCTCAGGTCCATTGTTACTGTCGACGAATCCTGGGTTCACTACATCAACATAACGCGGCAGGCCTATTGGGTTCCACGCGGGGAAAGGTTGCCAACAGAACCAAAGCCAGATCGTCATGGACAAAAGATAATACTATCAGTTTACTGGGATTGGCAGGGCATTCTATATTGGGAACTGTTGGACGAGAAGCAGACTATTAACGCTACTATTTATAGAGAGCAACTGCAAAAGTTAGCCGCCGAGATAGCGACTAAGCGTCCAAAAAGGCTGTCTGTATCACTTCTTCAGGACAACGCTCGACCACATATTGCGAAGTCTGTCCGCCACATTCTGGAAAAGCTGAACCGGACAGTGGTACCTCATCCACCATACAGTCCTGATATTGCGCCGTCGGACTATTGTTTGTTTCGGGCTCTAAAGTTACATCTAAGAAAGTAGAAGTTTGAAAACTATGAACAACTCCAAGACGACATCGCCGAGTTTTTTGATCACCAGCCTCCTGCTTTTTGTGAACACGGCATAATGTCTTTGCCAGAGAGATGGTTACATGTCGTTGAACATGACGGTCATTATATTGTGGATTAATATTTCTTTACCTAATAATAAATAAATTTATTTTTAGTAAATGTGTTTGAGTGTCCAAGAACTTATGCACAAACCTAATAAAAGCCTCCTGGCATAAAGGGCGTGACAGCTTAAATTTGCAATGCTGAATCACGTTCACATAGCTGTTACGACCCGAGTTACAACTCGAGGCCACAAAATGATAAACTAGGACCATCGGCGTAAAAACAAATAAACAGGTAGGTAACTTTGATGTTGGTAACAACAATACCAACATCAAAGTCAGCAAGACGACCAGTCACCACAAGCAGCACCCGTTCACGAGCATAACGCAAAGATCAGCCATGCGCCAAACGACAGCCTGTCGTCAAAAGCCTGTTCCGCCAGCCCGCCACCAGGGATACGTTAAGCTTCGACCGACGAAGGTTAAAGGCTTGAGCTTGTCGCTATGTGTACGAAATCTCATCAAAATCGGTTCAGTAGTTTAGGCGTGAAAGCGTAACAGACAGAGTTACTTTCGCATTTATAAAATTAGTAAGGAAATCGGGATAGGGTAAGTGTTCCAGTGAATGAACAACTAAGCGATCTCCGAACTTCAAAAAAATCTTACAGTATGTTACCACTAAGGCATACGATCCTATTGCCGCGGTAAGTCCCCTCTTTGAGGAGAGGCGCCGCGGCGTCCTCACCTTCCGCCTTACGAAGGTCCTGACCAGGCATGACTGCTTCAGGAGCTTCCTGTTCAGGATAAGGTGAAAGGAAACGCCCGGGTTTTTCCATGGCATGGATCGTCTGGAGGTCATGGTGGAGCTTACGGTGGTGATGTGCCCTGCCTGAGCGGAGTACCACCATGTCCTCATGGAAGCGATCGGTGGCGGTGACCTCTCGCGTACGGCCCTTGTGCAAGCCATGGTACGGAGTGAGAGGGCATGGGAAGCCGTCACTTCTTTCTGCGAAGCAGTAATGCTCGCAAAAGAGGAGGCAGGGCGCGTGAGGGAGAAGCAAGTTAAGTGCCCTCACGCCCCTAGCCGCCACAAAGGACACCCCGGGCGTCGGGAGTCCATTGCGATCTTCCGGCCACCGCAGGCGCGGGCTTGCGGGCGGCGAGCAATGGGTAGCTCGCCACCCGGTAAGGACCAGGACCGTGTCAACGGCGCGTATTGTTCCACACGCTGGTTTTAGTCAGTAAAAGTCTGTCACACACACCCTTCCACTCCACCCAGAGCAGGGACGTCATTTGATGATTTCTCACCCACAAAAAGTATAGGCAAACGGTCCAAAGCTATATTTAAATCCTATGAATATATTAAAAAACTATATTTTTTTAAATGATACAAGTTTTAAAATCGAATCCTAGAATAGAGGATTTAAATAAACTGGGGCAATAATTTTGGCCGCGCTGCTGAAGTTTGTTGCTGTCGTGTTTTGAAAACAAAGCGTAGTTTTATTTTTGGGCAAACAATAATATCTTGTTATGTTATATTGACAACAATTTCACGTTTTACGTTATATTGACAAATCAAGCTCTACTTTCTAGTTTAAGCTGACTTCTCATTGTACGAAATGCCTATACAAAGCGAGGTCAGCTATAACTGGAAATGTGTAGCTTGATATGTCACCGTGTGTACTCAACCCTAAAGATATCTGCTGCAATAATGTGTTGTAAGTTGAAGTTACAGACAAAGTTGTATAGTGTTCTGTTAGGAGTTTATATTAGTCACAGATGACTATTAAGTAGCAAGCTATTTAAACTGTGGTTGTTGGGTTGTGACTTGTCCCTCCCGTATCAGTAAAGTCCGCCGCTCGCGGCACGTTCTTACCGATCCTGATGATCCCACTACTCTCCTCCAGGAGAGTCGAAAAGAGACCAGTACAGCTAGACCAGCACACAAACACAAACCGTACCGACCTCGCCGCCGAGGTCTGTCGTCGCGACCCCGTCTTAACAGTCCCTCCCGACCCTTGCAAGAGCCAGCCCGCGATGCTGCGCCGTTAGCTTTAAATTAGTCCCAAAATAATTTAACCCAGATCCAGCCAGTCCCTTGCTGCCCCCCCTATCAGCGATTGCCTAAGCCGAGGTTCGTACCCCCCTCGGGGTAACCCTTAGAGCTTTCGCTTTAGTTTTTAAGTATAATAAGCCCCGGCTGGAGGCCTAAAAAGGTAACTTTTTAGAACTCGCCGGGCCACAATCCGTTTAAGTAGTAACAAACTTTTCAGGAGATTAACTACGAGATGCCCCACAAAAAAAAAAAAAAAAAGTTGTGACTTGTCAACATGTTATCAATAATCAATCACCGACTGTCAGTTTGTCTATGTCAGAATTTTGAGGTTAAAGATTGTGTTAGTCTTGTCTAGGTATAATTAAAAATATTTTCCGTCACTTCTAATAATACTATACAACCAAGTTTGATTTTGTATTACGTTGACACAATATTAAACACATTTTGATAATATATTATGCTATTTCGATTCCACAACTTGAGCAACAAATTCTCCACCGTTATTTCGCTATCCAAAATCATGAACAGTAATAAATGCTATTTTAGATACATAGAGCAAGAAGAAAAAGTTGATATTACGTTTTTGTTAGATATTAAAGGCTCTCCAAGACAATTTAATTTCAGCCGAAAGCCATCAGAAAGTTTGCAGGCTTTGCTCACTCGTATGAAAACCAACATTCAGAAAGCGATTGACAAAGGAAATAAAAAGAAAAAAGTTTGCCAGGATGATGGAATCCTTCACATGGAGTTTTATGATTCTAATAATGTTTTAATCAATGAAAATAATACTTGTAATGACCTGTTTACTATGAAAGGCCCACTCAAATTAAAAATGTCAGATAGTTTTTATGAAGTCGTTTTTAATTCACCATGGGTAGTCAGTATGAACTTACCGCAAAGCATTTTAGCTGGTTTTCCAGTTCATCCACAAAATTTCGAGACCCAATATGCTAAACAGGATAAGTGTACTTTTAATTGGTTTAGGGGATTGCCATTAAACGAAAAGGGAATTTCTGTAAATGAGCAACAAATTAAATGGGAACTAACTGGCAACAAATTCATTTATACTCCTGACACACAAGATGTAGGAATGAAATTAAAGTTTGAGTGTATACCAGGCAAGTAGTAATATATTTTCATCTCCACCTAAAGTATAGAGCCCAAGTCTTTGCAATTAAAGCATTACATAATTTATAACTAACTTCAAACTTTTAGGAAATGATGAAATGGTTGGCCCTGCTGTTGAAACTATATCTAAGAATCTAATTGAAGCAGGACCTGGGAACTGCCCATTTGAAACTAGACATATGTTTACAAAACAAAAATTGCAACATCCAAGGTTTAAATCAACTTTATTTTATATAAGTACAATTCTATATCACCAGCTGATTTTGCTTACTCATGAATCAGTTACAAAAATATTTTTGTATGTTTGCAGTTTCAGATGTGTATCATACAACATTTTGGCTGATTTGTATTGTGACTCTGATCACACAAGAACAGTTCTGTATCCATACTGTCCCCCATATGCATTACACATTGATTATAGAAAACAACTCATAATGAAAGAATTACTTGGTAAGTTTATGTAGGACTGATTTGTCTGAACTCCTAAACACATACCTTTTAAACAAGAATAATTATTATAATTAAACTAGCTGACCCGACAAACGTTCTTTTGACGGGTGAAAATGTAGAGTTGTAAGTATTTTTCAATGCCAAATCATAATAAAATAACAATAGAAAAAAATGTCAAAAAATAAAAAAAATAATATTTAGGGTTGGGTCACTCTAATCATTTAGGGTTTAGGGGTATGAAAAAATAGATGTTGGCCGATTCTCAGACCTACCCGATATGCACACAAATTTTAAAAAAAATCAGTCCAGCATTTTGAAAGAGTTTGGTAACAAACACTGCAACACGAGAATTTTATATATTCAATTAGATTTGCAAGAAAAGAATAATCAATTTTTTCAATTTTCTATATTTCTCTGCTAAAACACATCCATACTACTGCACAAATGGGAGGGGAAGGAGAAAGTTTTGTTGGAGATGTGTCTAGTATTCATTGATAGTTTTTATGTTTCAGGATATAACAGTGATATAATGTGTCTTCAAGAAGTGGATAGTAAAATATTTCACAACCATTTAACACCTATTATGAATTCTGAAGGTCTAAATGGTTTATTTTACAAGAAAGGAAAACAAGTTGCAGAAGGAGTGGCCTGCTTTTACAGAAGAGATAGATTTAAGTATGGCAATTTACAATTTTCTTGACAAAATGTTGACTACATCATCATCATACTACTACATGTTTTAACAAAAGCAATTTTTCTTTTTAGATTCTTAGGAGATGAAAGCATAGTACTGGCTGAAGCTGTACAAACTAAAGAGTGCCTAAAATCAATTTGGGATAAAATTAAAAATAATAAACCTCTAACAGAACGGTTGTTAGATAGATCTACAATATCAAGTGCAACATTCCTACAATCAATTGACAATCCAGATGAGGTTGTCATAGTTGCCAACACACATTTATATTTCCACCCCGATGCTGACCATATAAGATTGTTACAGGGTGGTATAGTTATATACTGGTTAATGGATATTCAGAAAAATGTGACAGTTAAGGTAGGAAAAATGCTCGCCAGTTCTGTTACTTGAACTTGGCTTGACACGCTACCGCGTGTCTAGATGTGTATTTTGATTTATTTTCATATTTTTCTTTTTTCCTGCCTCATTGGTCTAATGGTAGCAAGCGCTACTGCTGAGCTTGAGGTCCTGGGTTTGATTCCCAGGTTGGGCAAAGTGTTATTGGGTTTTTCCATCTGGAATTTCTCAGTAGGAGCTCGGAGTCTGGATTTGTGCTCGGTTTATGGCAATCATGTTCAGGTTCAGGTTATATCAAACACTGTTCAGTGTTCCTAGAATACCAGTCAAATTCAGCCTTTGGTGTCAAGTGTTTGTTGCATATAATCTTCATAAGTTCAGAGTGACATACCTAATCATATTATGAAATACTTCTATTTCAGTATCCACATAAAAGAGTCAGTGTCATACTTTGTGGTGATTTCAACAGTGTCCCATCATGTGGTGTATATCAGTTGTACACAACTGGTGAATCACCAAGTTCCTTGCCAGACTGGAAATCTAGTGAGTAAAATTATATATAGCGTACAAAATCATCATGATTTCTCAGAATTTTTGCTTTCTCAAAGCTTTAGATTTCCCCATACTGCCCCAACTTACCGGGCCAACAGATTTTGTATATTGAGAATGAATCAGCAGTCGGCATCGGGATCCAGGACCGCTTTCATTCTACTAGGTTTCTACTTAGGTGCTTTCAATTATTGCACTACACCGTCATGAATAGTTAAATATCATTTGTTGCATATTTTTTTTCATATCCATGCAGACGGTGTTACGCACAAAAGCATAAAATATATATATTTATTTATTATATATCTTATACCTTTAAACGAGCAATTCTTGTATATATATATAATCTGAATCTCGGAAACGGTTCCAACGATTTTCATGAAATTTAGTATAGGGGGGGTTTTGGGGGCGATAAATCGATCTAGCTAGGATTCATTTTTATAAAATGTCGTTTTATTCTTATTTTCAATCACCAACTTTATCGATAATCAACTTGAACATAAATTTATTATTTTAAACACAATTTACCAATAAATACCGAGCAAAGCTCGGTTATCCAGATATTATTTATTAAAACTTTAAGGTCAAGTAAAAAAAAACTGTAAATACCAGACTGAGTGGCCAAAGCTATTGTTTTTAATAAGAATCAATAGGGAATAGGTGACGCCATTGGCTAACAACTTTTTTTTTATTTCAGATAAGGATGAAGCTGTCTGTGGTTTAAGTTTGGAGCAAAATATTGCTTTAGCAAGTGCATGTGGAACGCCTCCTTTTACAAATTACACAGCTGAGTTTGCAGATTGTCTGGATTACATCTTCTATGATAAGACTAATTTAGGAGTAGAACAGGTAAAATAATCATGTCTGATTTTTTGAAAATAATTCTTGTATGGAATTGGAAAGAACTTTGTTCATTATTTGATGCCCTGTCTGCAATATGTATTAAAACTCCAAAATCACGTAATAAAACATTTTATATTTATTTATAAAGTAGATCGGGAGGAGGGATTCGAAATCGAACGGTGTAGTAAACACATTTTTACTATTTTCAAAGTTAATGTGGATTTTTTTTCGGCAATAACAACTTAAGGGTATAAGTATTTTACTATTTTTTAAATCAAATTTACGTTTTCGTTATGACATAGAATCATCTTGTTATACTTCAGCTTTTAGATGGGTCTATGCCTGAACTCAAATCTTTTAAGCGCACTACAGTCTTTTCGCAGTTATTTGCCTCCTACAGCAGAAACCCTACAGCAACCTTATTTGAATTTAAATAAGAATATAGATTATTGTGATTTTGATAGACTTGTCAGTGGCAGCAACCCAATGGCAACTCTATTGCAAGGTAACTAAAGATCACTGTGGTTTTGACAGTGATGCGATAAAAATTATATGTAAAATAATTGTGAAAAGACCGAGCTAAGTAGAGCAACCGTAATAAGTTCATATTATTATAAGCAAATATTGTGCATTTCATAAAGTATTAGAATATGGATCATATTTGTAAGAAACGCTTAGTACTTAATCTATGTAAAGCCCATGTTAGGTTTATAGAACTCAGCTGTAGACTGCAGCAGTATTTTATTATTTGAATGCATGGAGCCAGGCATAGTGTAGATCGCCTAATTTAAAATGCGCGTCCCTCGGCAAAATGTTCCATGCAAAAACGTCGAAATGCGCATCATCACAAATAGTTGAGGGCCGAGCGATGACAATTAGTGCTACAATAATCTTTGGCGCTGAATTGACGTGCTAAAGTAGCCGCTGTTGGTAAACATTTGTGAAATTTATTAAAAAAAACAGCGGCGAGCCAATGGAAACGGCCGCGACTTACGAGTTATAGGTCCTAGGTCCGAAGCCTAACAGCCACTTTACTTTGTATAAATCATTTCATCCCCACTGCATATCTCAAAACGGTGAAGGAAAACATCATGAGGTCCGACATGTCCTAGAACCAAAAATGACATGTGACATCACCCGTACTGGGCCCGCGTGGAGGATTACAGCCAACTCCCTCTCATAGAGGTGGAGTATGTCCCAGGAGTGGGAATATTTATATATTATTTAGGGTAGGTAGGGTTTATAATGTTACCACCTATAATATAGGCTGATTATGCAACTATGAAAACAAGATTGCGGCTTTAGTACCGATTTTGCCATTTGCCAAAAGGTCCTTGAACAGCTTTAGACAATCTATCTTGTATCTCAAAACATGTTAATATTGTTGCAGGTGGTTCCTCTTCCGTCTATTGATGAATTAAAATTACACACAGCGTTGCCGAGTGTCGTATTTCCTTCAGATCACGTGGCTTTGGTTTCTGATTTACGATTTAAGTAGATCATTAGTAAGTGGAATATTTTTTGTATATTTTAAAGTTTGTGAATAAATATTTTATTTTTTGATGTTCAGTTCTTGCATTTGGAAATTAAGACCCTACCTTTATAATAAATGATAATTGGATTGTTTCCCCCGCACGCGGGGAGCGGCGGATCTGTCTTCAGTGGTCGTCCGACACGTCATCGTAACAAACTTTAATGACTTATTTTACCATTGGCCAAAAGTGGAACGAAGAAATTATCACTGACCGAAATTTAAAAACGTTACTTAGCATGGTCTTGCGCTAAGCATTATTCTTGTCACCGTCGCACAACTGTTAAAATAAAAGTGCAAGATAAAGACGGCAACATATTTAAGAAAAATGTGCATGCAAGTGACGTTAATTTGTAATTTGTGTTTTGTCTTTGAAATTTTAGCGCATAGTAAACTATAGAGTAGACAAATAATACAAAATATTTAAAAACCTTAAACTTAAATGTTGATTAATGGTATGCATGGGTAAAATTAATTGAAATCGAGTAATGGTTACTTATAAAATTTGAGGTCCGGACATCTCTCGCTGGTTCCACTCTCTCTGGTGACCGGGGTAGATGACGGCCCTATCCGTCAGGTAAGCCTCGACCACGCGACAGAAGTAGGTCGGCACCCGGTGATACCGGAGTGCCTCCCTAATGCAACTCCAGGGCAGGGTATTGAAGGCATTGGCGATGTCTAGAGACACCGCCAAGACGACCCCACCCCGGGCCACTGCATCCCCTGTCGTGAGGGCTCGCACGTGCATGATGGCGTCCACCGTAGAGCGCCCCTTGTGGAAGCCGTACTGGCCGTCCGACAAGTCCGGCCCCTCCCGCACCAGCCACCCGACGAGGCGGTCTGCAATCACTCTTTCTCACAGAGCTTGCCCACATCGTCGAGCAGCATGATTGTCCGGTAAGCGGACGGCGAGTCCGCAGGGCGCCCTGGTTTCTTTATGAGGACCAGTTTCCTCGTCTTCCGACGAAGTGGGAACTAGCCCCTCCAAGCATGCGCTAAGGAACCCCCTTAGTCGAGGCCCGAGAGCCACCAAGGCCAGGACCCAGGCTTTTCCAGGCAAGCCGTCGGGTCCTGCTGGGCGGTATTTTTGGCATTAAGCCTTCGTACCGCCAACCTCATCTCTACCTCGGTCACTTCTGGAGGACCGTCGTCGTCGTCAGTGATGTGGTCCGCATCGGGCACCGCAGGAGGCGGAGCCATGGGTAGGGGACTATGTTCCTCTCGCGAAGGGAACAGAGCGCTCACCACGCCCTCCACGAGTTGGGGCCGGAGACTCTGAGTCAGCGGGGGAACCCATAGGCGGAGTTTCTCCCGGACGGCCTTGTAGGGCCGTCCCCATGGGTCCCTGATAAGAGTCTCCAGCGACTCCTTGCGGGCCAGTCCTCTGGCCCGCAGGATCTCCTCTTGGAAACATGAAAGACTTTAAATTATTATCAGAGGACATAGTGCTCCTCTTGCGTTTTTTATAATTTTTTATTTATAACTTTTATTTGGTCGAAAAAGATCTTTCTCGTGCAACTTGACTCATTGACAAAGTAAGCAGAAACTTATCAGCTAGTGCAAGTAAATTAAATGCATTAGTAAATAATTTATGCCCGTACAAAATCTTGAAGCAGCAAACTACGCAATTTTGCATTGATGGAAAGTCTCAATACAATGAATCTTTAAATCAAAATCAAAAGTCATTTATTCAAACTAGGCTGAGAGTCAGCACTTTTTGAACGTCAAAGTTACACACGACAGTCCCCCCAAAACGCCCGCCTAGAGATGAGATATACCTGCCAATCTCCATACCCGGCCTTCAAGGTATGGGTATCGCCAAATACTTGGTACAAAAACCGGGTTTCAAAATACCTGTAAGTATTTGTGTGTGTAAAGATTTCGATAAGTAAACGTATGCGATAAGTATGGCATACCTCCAATATTATGTGGGTACGAGACGTTTCAAGTAAGAGATATGAGGATGATTATTAGTGAGTGCTAAATATTATATGCAAAATAACATTAATTTTATTTAAATTGACTAACTAGAGTAGCTGCATAGTTAAAAATCACTTTATTACACACAATATATTTTTAAGGAACTCTGATATGATAAAAAATGTAATTCGTTATATTTTTTATGCAATAACATTATTACGCAATTATATTCATGTTTTTTTTTTCTACTTGAACGGGATCGTCCGAATGTTCCTAAAGCACGAATGACGCTTTGGGTCCTGCCGTAAGCGGTCGGGTAGCTTCGGGTGGTTTCGGCGGACCGATGCTGCACGAACTGGGCTGATACCTTGTGGTAGCGGTTCGTTTCGTACTAGCCTATACGTATGACGTCATACCTTCAAGGTATTTACCCAGTATTCAGGTCTGTACCCGGGCTGCATACTGGGAAGCACATACTTGGTATATATACCTGTACCAGTATATACGCCTCACCTCTACGCCCGCCCTTCGACACTTCCTAGTGCTTTAGCTGGGAAGAAGAAGTGGCGGAACAAACTCCCCAGCAGCACAACAATATTGTGTAAGTAATTAATATTATAAAACAAAACATACATTATTCACCATATGTCAGCTAGCACACGCCAACATACCACCAACAAAACATTAAAAACTAAACTCAAGCTGAAATAAATAATAAAACAAAATCGTAAACAGAATTTAAAACGTAAATAAAGCGTCCAGGCATAAAGGGCGTGCCCGCTTACATATTCAACGACGCTTTCTTCTTCGTGTCCTAATACAATTTCATCCTTTTCTTCGCTTTCGTCATCAACGATTTTTTTTAAATGTTTTATATTTATAGTTCCAAGTCAGTAGATTTTAAGCTATCTCCGTGTAAAGCTAATTTTTTCAGTTCAGTTCGTAAATTTTCACTGGTAGCGATTTCATTAAACTTCAGTAAATGTTTGCTTAATTCATCTAATTCTCCTCCTATAAATTTATTGTCACGAAAGTTTGAGATTTTTTTGGGTCCAGACATGAAAAATCAGCGCACAATTGTCCATTTGCGAGAAAACGATGATCCATGATTTGAGTGTGTAAAGAAAATGTTATAAACATTTACTTTATATGAGGAGGTGTAGAACAAAAGGTGTAATTTACAGTTTTTAACTTTTTGAGTAAATTGAGAAAATAAAAATATTCAAGTTGATCTAAGCAATTTTTATGATTTTTTATTAAACATTTATGTGCCAATTATTGTATACAATTTAATGTATTATAAGTTTACCTTGCTGGTTTTGAAATTTGGAAAAAAAAATACATATCAAATGACACCCTTTGATCCAATAACTTGTAAATGTCACTATTTGATTCAATAATTTTGTAAAATGTCACCTTTTGAAACTCACTGTCTAGAAAATGTTACCTTATGAAACATTCAGTATGAAAATAAAAATAGATACACACACAATATTTTTATTTCTTACTAGCTTCTGCCCGCGACTTCGTCCGCGTTAAATTTCTTGTTCCCCCCTTCCCGTCGCGTCGAATCGCCTACCCGTGCGATTTTTTCAGTTTTTGCAACATTTTTCATTACTGCTCCGCTCTTTTCGGTTGTAGCGTGATATTATATAGCCTTATAGCCTTCCTCAATAAATAGGCTACCCAACACAAAAATATTTTTTTCAATTCGGACCAGTAGTTCCTGAGATTAGCGCGTTCAATCAAACAAACATACAAACAAACAAACTCTTCAGCTTTATAATAATAATATTAAGTATAGATACATGTAATTCTCCATAATCAGAGGGGTAATTGCGGAACGTTTTATCGGTAGGAATTGGTTTAAAATTCATAGTTAAACAACATTCATTGCGTTATTTACGTTGCTGAGCCACAATTTATTCGAACAAATGACGCAATGGTTTAGAAATAATCTTCAATCCCATTCAGATTCTGATAAATTGTGCGTTTCGCAATTAGGGTGCAGGTTCCAAAAAATCACAACGATTTTCATTATCTTCATTGTAATTTACACCGACATTACTTTCATAAAAAATATCACAATACCATTTTAATGAAGGCTCATTTTTCCAGTCTTCTCCAAACTGCTTTTTAAATATACATTCAACATCCTTCTTTTTAGCACCTTTGATAAAGTGTCCCAAATCTTCCTCAGTACAGTACCGGGCATATATGCTGTTCAATTTTTTTATACATGCGATTTTTAACCGACGAAAAAAAACGGAGGAGGTTCTCAATTCGACGCATATTTTTTTTAATGACCACTCATAACTTTTTACATAGTACTCCGATTGTTATAATTCTTTTTTTATTGGAAAGAGTATACTCCGAAGGTAATCCCATATAAATTTGAAAAACAAAATCAAACCCTAAGGGTCGGAAAACAGGGGATGATTGTTTGTTCGCTCACTGATTCTAATGTATAACCACGCAAACTATATACAGAGTAGGCCGATTTTGATAGTTCTTTTTTATTGGATAGGGTATACCTTGCCAAGTATTATTAGTACATTAAAGCCACAAAACAATTATAAAACAAAAACTTTTTAACAATAAATTAAACCGCCGAAAAAACTGAATAGCAAAAAATTATAAACCTTAAAATTTTGAGTCGACGCTGAAAAATCAATGAACAAAGATTACTCAAAGCGCCAACTTATAATTTTAAGGTTTATTATGTTTCGCTTTTCAGTTTATTCGGTTTTTTTTTTAAGTTTTTATCCTATACCCTCCTATACAAAATCACACAGCATTTATGTCCGGTACTGTACCCGGTTTGAACCGACTAAAGACTCTTGAAACGTATTACTTAAGAATATGCCACTATTTGAATTCAAGTCTTAATAATCACTGTTGTTGAATAAAAATGTAACTTTTTGTTCCGAAAGCAGCAGTTCAGATCGATTTTTCTATGAAACTAGTTATTTTTATAACAAAATCTTGGGAGTTACAGATAGAATTTAACATTTTGAGCCGATTAAAAAAAAAAACCTAATGGAGCAAAATACGTACAGCTTGGCAAAAAAGAGTCTGGAAAAAATGAGGGCGCCTGCTTAGCAGGTATGGCCACTCTGTATACTAGGACTAAAAGTGATAAGATACTTGTTGTTTTAATCCACAAACACGAGATCCCGGAAATTCTCATCAATCAAGACTTCAAGATTTCATAGGCACACAGTCTTTTACTTTCATTGTATTTAGTAGATTGCGCATTATTTCGCTGGAATAACCTTTTATCTAAGAGTGCCATCATAATAACATTATGCAAACTTGTTCAGTTTAAAAATTAATTAAATTACACTCAGGGATTGCCGATTGAACCCGATACACAAGATATAAGGTTCAGCAATCGCATTTGCGGCCACCATCTAGGGTATTCACAACCATTCGATGGTTGGTATGCCTGCATCAAATTTGACATGAATGATACTGAACGAATCCTGTTAATGCTAACAGTTTATAGTCGACAAGAATACCAGTTACAGCAGCTTACTGTCGGAAAGTAATGAAAAGTCAGAGAGTACCTAAAACATGTCGCATTCGAAAGGTACGGGCAATATCGAATAAACTTGAACAGTTGACTAATGAAGGCGTCAGGTATGTCTATGTGGGGTACATAACATTATCACTAATCACATGACAATGAAAATGAAATAACACGCTAAAATTTAGATTTTATTTTAAAAGAAAAACGTGACATAACATCATTCGTGTATTCCTTTTCGGTGCTATGATAGATTTTTTCCATTAACACTAATGTGTCAGTTTTACATTTCTTTTTTTTATGAAATCTAAATAGTGTAAAAATCTTAGACGTTTACGGCTCCCATTACAACCCGTCTCCTCAAACTATAGGTAATATATTACGTAGAATAGGCCCCTGAAAAATAATAAATATAAATTATACTTTTTTTTTACTTTGGTTTGCGATAATAACATTAACAAAAAAAAAAAATACTTTCCTGTTTCTTTATAGTGTTGAACTTTTTGTCTAATTACACACAGATCGAAATGCGTATTTCCATTCTGTACATGGCCAAAACGCAACCATAGGAATCTGCTCGCGTATACTTTGTAATGCAATTTTTTTTGCGATTACAATGTATACACGAATTTTGCGTACTACTTGTATATAGTTTGTAACCTAGACGCGCACGTACATCTTTCCAATTTATACAAGGCCATAATGCCACCATACCACCCAATTTGGTAGGACTTCTGATTGCCGGGCTTCGATTTAAGGGGTGGTAGAGGGGGTTTCGAAACCCCCCCTTTTTGAGAAATATTTTTTTTTATATTCTAACCTAACTTTCGAATTTTCGTGTAGCGACATCGATTTAAAGGCCGGAAGAGGTGTGAATAAAATGAAGGGGAAGTCGGAACGCTCGACAGGACACTGCGCTGACAGGGTTCATCAACAGAATCAAGGCGTTTCTATAGGAGGTCACAGTTTTAACCTAACCTAACCTCCCCAAACCATGTCGTTTCTGGCACTCGCTGGCCGCTCGTCTATACAGGATTAGTTTGCATGCGGACTAGCACTGTATATTATGGAACAATTTAGTTACTTTGGCCACTACAAAATATACACGAGTTTTTGCGTACTACCCTTGTATAGATTGGAAGGCTTTGATCAAAAAGTGATGTACAATTTATACGCGACTAGTTTTACACCCTTGCGTTCTAGCCTTGTACAGAATGGAAATACGCGATCGAAATCGTCTAATTCTTTCTTCCGCCAACTGTTTTGGAGTTTCTCCAGGTGTAGAAAAAATCCTTAATTTTTTCACCTTCGTCAACAATTTCGCTAATTGTACTGAGATTTACCTTGAAAAAAATATAAAGACAATCATATTCATTCCATGGTACATTTTTCAATTTCAAGTATCAAACATCAAGAGTCAACGTACACGCGATTTGTCAAGCTAGAAAACATAACCTCAATAATCTATTAGCAAATAAAACAATAAAATGGCTTGAAACTTATAATACCGATACTTATCTCTTACTATTAGAAAGGAAAAACAATGATTAGCATTGACTAAAAGATAAAT
Organism: Aporophyla lueneburgensis; assembly: GCA_932294355.1. Taxonomy (NCBI): domain Eukaryota; kingdom Metazoa; phylum Arthropoda; class Insecta; order Lepidoptera; family Noctuidae; genus Aporophyla; species Aporophyla lueneburgensis. The sequence goes on from OW028747.1 coordinate 17,227,537, forward strand.
TTCTTGGTTAAATACCTGTCGTGTCGGCAGTTCTTTCGAAAACATTGTCAATTGGAGACAAAATTTGTTCCGCTTCAGATTCCACCAAATTTCTTACGAAAACTGGGTATATCACAGCTCACACTATTCCTTATTGTTTTATTCATATTTTATATGTACAAATAGTTAATTAGAAATAAGTAAAATACAACTGGGAACATAACACAATGACAGATTAGCTACTTGTTGATGATAAACAAAGCAGTGTTGCCACCAAAAATATATTTAGTTCCAATGGTTACCACGACAGACTCATTTTTGCCAAGCTTTAAATGACACCTTTTGTTCCACACCTCCTCATTTATCAATGCTAGACTAAACACCAGAGTTCAAAATAAAAAACCGCCGTGACTTTTTCTTCCCGTGTGTACAGCTTGGCAAAAAAGAGTCTGGAAAAAATGAGGGCGCCTGTTTAGCAGGTATGGCCACCCTATATACTAGGACTAAAAGTGATAAGATACTTGTTGTTTTATCAACAAACACGAGATTCCGGGAATTCTCAATAGACAAAATTTCAAGAATTGATAGGCACACAGGCTTTTACTTTCATTTTATTTAGTGGATTGCGCATTATTTCGCTGGAATAACCTTTTATCTAAGAGATGCGAGTGCCATCATAATAACATAATTAAAACTTATTCCCTATAAAAATAAATTAAATTACACTCGGGGATTGCCGATTGAACCCGATACACGTTAAATAATGTTCAGCAATCGCATTTACGGCAACCATCTAGGCTATTCACAACTATTCGATGGTTGGTATGCCTGTATCAAATTTGACATGAATGATAATGAACGAATCCTGTTAATGCTGATAGTTTATAGTCGACAAGAAGGCGACTAACAGCTGTTTACTGTCGGAAACTAACCGAAAGTCGGAGAGTACAATAATCACCTATAACATGTCGCATTCAAAAGGTACGGGCAATATGGAATAAACTTGAACAGTTGACTAACGAAGCCGTCAGGTACAGACGCTAGCACATCAAGCTACCCGAAACGGTCAAATTTTCCCAATCAATATTGAACCTAACATTTTAGCGATAAAGTTGAAATTTATTAAAGAAATTTGACAAATTTTAGTAGCTTTATGAGCTGGCATCTGTACATAACACTATCACTATCCACATCACAATGATAATGAAGAAACACACAAAAATTTAGGTTTTATTTAAAAAGAAAAACGTGACATAACATCATTCGTGTATTCCTTTTCGCTGCTTTAATAGATTTTTCCATTAACACTGATGTGTCAGTATTACATTTCTTATCTAGGAAATATACAGGGTGATTGGAAGATGGGTGCAAAGCTTTAAGGCGAAGATAGTACAGATAATTTAGAACCATTTAAGCCATGGTTGTCTTAGACGAAGTCTTACCAAATATTTTTAACCAAATTTTTAAGTTTTTTTTTGGAAATTCTCAGAATTTAATGTAAACTGCATAATTATGGCCAAATTGAATGATAAATGAATTCATTTTTTATTTATTTAATTAAAGTAATGTGTAAGCAATCAAGCAAAACATGTTTTCTGTGTTTAAACTTCTGTGTCATTGGACATTTTTTTACAGACATTTAAAGCTCAGAAAAAATAAAAAAATTGTACAATAAGTCTTTTAAACCTTATTTAAAAAAAAACAGAGGGTGCTTTTTTTGTTCAAACCTTTTTGAAGACATGCTTGATAATCGCTCTTTCTTTTGAGGTATCATTTATGCGGATATCTTACAAATTATTGAAATTAGGGCCTACAAACCAATTTGAGGGAGATTTTTTTTATTTTAGGCAGACTAATTAAAACAACATTTGAATTAAAATTATTTATTTTTCATGTTCAAAATGACGGCCGTGATTCGTAATACAAGCACGGCCCCGTCTTCTAACTTCTGTAGTCGTTATTTTCAACATCATCTCCTGCTTCATTGTCTCAAACGCTGAATTTATTCTTTGTATCAATACTTCTCTAGTGTTTATTTCTATGTTGTTATACACCAGTTCCTTGGCCCGGCCCCACACGAAAAGTCCAACGGGGTCAGATCTGGGGAGCGAGCGGGCCAAGGGATGGGTCCATCCCTGCCGATCCAGCTATCAGGAAAGCAATTGTTGAGGTGTTCCCTTACATTTAAAGTCCAATGCGCTGGACAGCCGTCTTGCTGAAAGATGACTGTTCGGTCTCTTTCGAAGATCGGGACACCTGATTCCTCTCCCAGCAGTGGTAAATCAATTTGCAGAAATTGCAAATAATTTTCGCCATTCAATGGATCAGGCAAAAAGTAGGGCCCAATCAATGTTCTGCCAATTATTCCAGCCCATACATTCACAGAGAATTTCATCTGAAATGACTAGGGCATGAATCTCGGAATCTCGGAATATCGCAATATCGGAATCTCGGAACGTAAGTTCCGGTATTACAATTCCGATACTGAGTGATCCAATACCGATATCAGACAAACTTTTATACTTATTTGAGTTTTAAATTAAACCTATATTTTATCTCCGTGTGTAGCGCCAAGCGCGTATGTTCCGTCAGCTTGCTAAGCCTGCGATACAAGAGCTATAATAGTATTGTTTGTCTCGCTCACTCTTAACCTGCGCGTGTGCTTCTTGCTTATTCGCACAAACGAACAAAATATACTGTCAATCAGTTGCACTCGTAAACGGTGTAAGTTAAGACGTGTTTGTGTTTTATGTGGCTAGTGTGGCTACATGCAACGTCGCTTTAAAAGATATAAGTACAATTTTTATCTAATTGTTGTTTTCCAATTCAGTATAAATATCTGTGTTTAAATTGTTTTATAATTGTGCTACCTCAAAATAAAATAAATAACGCCAAAAATGATTATTTCGTTCGTAGATATGTAGGATATTAGTTTGTCTTATTATTTACAATATCTGGATGTCCGAGCTTCGCTCGGTATTTTTAGTAAATTGTGTTTAAAATAATAAGTTTATGTTCAAGTTGATTATCGATAAAGTTGGTCATTGAAAACACGAATAAAACGACATTTTATAAAAATGAATCCTAGCTAGATCGATTTATCGCCCCCGAAACCCCCTGTATACTAAATTTCATGAAAATCGTTGGAGCCGTTTCCGAGATTCAGACTATATATATATATATATATACAAGAATTGCTCGTTTAAAGGTATAAGATAAGATATATCGTAAAAAGATGATTTCTCCATTCTAATCTTCTGAGAAATAAAATTGTAAATGAAATTTACAATTTATTTAATAAGGCTGAACACTAATATGTAGAGAGAGAGAGAGAGAGAGAGATTCATAAAAACTACCTGTAGCAGGTAACATTTAACATTACCTGCTAAAGGTAGGTTTGCTTGTCCGTTCCAGACCAGAATTGTACGTAAGCTTTGACTAACCTAGGTACCTGGCCTAGGTTAGTCAAAGCTTACGTAAAATTATATATTTATATAATATATACGTAAAACAATTATTTTCTTTGCAGGGCTGCATCAAAAAAGAAAGACACATTTTCAGAATTTCTCAACAAACGCTCATCAAATGCATGGGATCATTTTTATTGATCGGGTGACGGCCAAACCGCTAAGTGCCAGATATGTTTAAAAAACAAAAAACAACTTGTCGGTCTACTACGGGCTTGCACACACATTTACGAACTGTGCACTCAAAAATTACTGCAGTTGGACCCTCTTCATCGGAGACTACTCCAAGCACATCAACATCACAAGAGCAGACGACAAAACTAAATGAACGAAAACTAATGGTTGAGTACTTTAGGTCTTCAGAATCAATGGAAACTATTGTCTCTCTAATGACCGCTTTAAATGATGCAAGTTTAAGATTCTTTTCTGAAAGTCAAGATCTCCGGCAACTCTTCAAAAAGAGTGGATACGACTTACCAAAAACGCCAAATACTATTGCGAAAATAGTTCTTGAACATGCCCAACAAGTCAAATGTGAAACAGTGAAAACCATTACGTTCATGAAAGAAAGTGGAGAGAAATTTACAATGACTCTCAACGAGTGGACCTCTCTTCGAAACAGGAGATATATGAACATAAACCTTCATTGCAGAGCTTTTGGAGGTTTTCAATTCAAGAATCTTGGACTCGTCAAAATAACGGAGTCCATGCCAAATACAGCGGCTCAAGCTGTCTTTAATACGCGAGCACCTTGCCAAATTCAATATCGTCCTTGAGGATATTAATACAGAATACGATTTAAAAATTAAAGAATACGATTTTAAATGATTTTTATTGTACTCCATTCAACCTCATACCGAATTTGCAATTAAAATATGCAATTTCTAATGAAATTACGAAATTCCGATGTTAATATCGGAATTCCGATATTGAGATCTAATATTGGAATTGAAAACCTTCCGATATTACATGCCCTAGAAATGACACCTGCTTCTTAAAATGTGGTTTGTTGTCTGCGTCGGCCCATTCATGGATGTTGTGAAAGTTTGTAATACCTTCCCTTGAAAATTTACTTTCATCCGTCCACAAGATTGATTTCAGAAACCACGCATCTTCGATGTCTCTGTTGAGGAGGAAACGGCAGAACTGAATTCTTCTTTGAGGATCTTGCTCTACTAGACCTTGCACACTCCTGCCATGGAACGGATACTTATCATTTTGGTGCATTGTATGCCACACCTTCCATTGAGAAATGTTTAAATGTTAGCTACTGCTCTAGTACTGGTAGTAGGATCCGCTTGAAATGCTGCTAAAATGTCTTCGTCGACGGCAGTTTCGTGTCTGCCCGGGTTGACTCCAGGTTCCACGCGGTGAAACCCATCTTGGGCAAGACGACGAAACGTGTTGTAAAACACTCGGACATTCGGTATCCTGCGATTCGGATAGCGCTCTTGATACATCCGTCGCGCCAAAGATCCATTGCCGTCTGCTCTACCGTACATAAATACGATATCCGCATATTCTTGATTGGAAAAAGTAGCCATAGTCACATAACAATTAAGAAAAACGGCGTAGGAGCGCACTAAATGTCAACTCAACACAATTAAGTCAAAAATCAACACGTGCAGGAGCGCGAGGCTACGACTGGACACGGTGAAACAAAAAAGTTCAAAACTAACGCAAACAACACGTGCAGGAACGCAAAGGGCTACAACTGAACACGGTAAATTGAGAATCAACACGACAACGTCCACTCACAAGGGCAGTAGTTTGACTAATAAGTAAAAGATGTAACGGCTTCATCACAGATCGACTGACCCTGACTAAAGAAAAACGACTTTGTGGTCTCAGTAACTAAGACCATTTTGCTGAAAAAACCAACTCTTACCGCTTTTTGCTATTCATTGGGCGTTCTACCTGGAAATGCCGTCGCACCGCGCTCGGTGGCCATTGTTTAGAGAATCCCCTCAATGGGTTCCCCTCAATTGGTTCCTGCATGTGCCAAAAATTCTTAGAATTGAACAATGTTATCATTTCGAGCACATAAAGTATTCTTTTAAGCAAAAATTTTGTGTTTTGTTAGACTGCCTAAATATTTAAATTTTCTCCCTCGAATTGGTTTGTAGGTCCTAATTTCAATAATTTGTAAGATATCCGCATAAATGATACCTCAAAAAAAGCGAAAGAGCGATTATCAAGCATGTCTTCAAAAAGGTTTAAACAAAAAAAGCACCCTCCGTTTTTTTTTTAAATAAGTTTTAAAAGACGTATTGTACAAATTTTTTATTTTTTCTGAGCTTTAAATATCTGTAAAAAAAATGTCTAATGACACAGAAGCCTAAAACATGTTTTGCTTGGTTGCTTACACATTACTTTAATTAAATAAATAAAAAAATAATTCATTTATCACTCAATTTGGCCATAATTATGCAGTTTACATTAAATTTTGAGAATTTCCGAAAAAAAACTTTAAAATTTGGTTAAAAAAATTTGGTAAGACTTCGTCTAAGACAACCATGGCTTAAATGGTTCTAAATTGTCTATACTATCTTCACCTTAAAGCTTTGCACCCATCTTCCAATCACCCTGTATATAGTGTAAAATATTTCTTAGACGTTTACGGCTCCCGTTATAACCCAAGTCTCCTCAAACTATAGGTAGGTATATTACGTAGAATAGGCACCTGAAAAATTATAAATGTACAGCTTGGCAAAAAAGAGTCTGGAAAAAATGAGGGCGCCTGCTTAGCAGGTATGGCCACCCTGTATACTAGGACTAAAAGTGATAAGATACTTGTTGTTTTAATCCACAAACACGAGATCCCGGAAATTCTCATCAATCAAGACTTCAAGATTTCATAGGCACACAGTCTTTTACTTTCATTGTATTTAGTAGATTGCGCATTATTTCGCTGGAATAACCTTTTATCTAAGAGTGCCATCATAATAACATTATGCAAACTTGTTCAGTTTAAAAATTAATTAAATTACACTCAGGGATTGCCGATTGAACCCGATACACAAGATATAAGGTTCAGCAATCGCATTTGCGGCCACCATCTAGGGTATTCACAACCATTCGATGGTTGGTATGCCTGCATCAAATTTGACATGAATGATACTGAACGAATCCTGTTAATGCTAACAGTTTATAGTCGACAAGAATACCAGTTACAGCAGCTTACTGTCGGAAACTAATGAAAAGTCAGAGAGTACCTAAAACATGTCGCATTCGAAAGGTACGGGCAATATCGAATAAGCTTGAACAGTTGACTAATGAAGGCGTCAGGTATGTCTATGTGGGGTACATAACATTATCACTAATCACATGACAATGAAAATGAAATAACACGCTAAAATTTAGATTTTATTTTAAAAGAAAAACGTGACATAACATCATTCGTGTATTCCTTTTCGGTGCTATGATAGATTTTTTCCATTAACACTAATGTGTCAGTTTTACATTTCTTTTTTTTATGAAATCTAAATAGTGTAAAAATCTTAGACGTTTACGGCTCCCATTACAACCCGTCTCCTCAAACTATAGGTAATATATTACGTAGAATAGGCACCTGAAAAATAATAAATATAAATTATAATTTTTTTACTGTGGTATGCGATAATGGCATTAATAAAAAATAAAAAAATACTTGCCTGTTTCGTTATAGTGTTGAACTTTTTGTCTAATTGCACACAGATCGAAATCGTCTAATTCTTTCTTCCGCCAACTGTTTTGGTGTTCCTCCAGGTGTAGAAAAAATCCTTAATTTTTTTCACCTTCATTAACAACTTCTATAATTGTACTGTGAGATTTACCTTGAAAAAAACATAAAGATAATCATATTAATTCCATGTAGGTACATTTTTCAATTTCAAGTATCAAACATCAAGAGTTAACGTACACGCGATTTGTCTAACTAGAAAACATAACCTCAATAATCTATTAGTAAATAAAACAATAAAATGGCTTGAAACTTATAATACCGATAAAACTTAGTATTAGAAAGGAAAAACAATGACTGGCATTGAATAAAACATAAATTTCTTGGATAAATACCTGTCGTGTCGGCAGTTCTTTCGTAAACATTGTCAATCGGAGACAAAATTTGTTCCGTTTCAGATTCCGCCAAATTTCTTACGAAAACTTAGTATAACACAGCTCACACCACTATTCCTTATTGTTTTATTCATATTTTATATGTACAAATAGTTAATTAGAAATAAGTAAAATACAACTGGGAACATAACACAATGACAGATTAGCTACTTGTTGATGATAAACAAAGCAGTGCTGCCACCAAAAAAATATTTTAGTTCCAATGGTTACCACGACAGACTCTTTTTTGCCAACCTATAAATGATGCTTTTTTTACTGTGGTATGTGGTATGCGATAATACCATTAACAAAAATACGTGCCTGTTTCTTTACAGTGTTGAACATTTTGTCTAATTGCACACAGATCAAAATCGTCTAATTCTTTCTTCCGCCAACTGTTTTGATGTTTCTCGAGGTGTAGAAAAACTCCTTAATTTTTTTCACCTTCATTAACAACTTCTATAATTGTACTGTGAGATTTACCTTGAAAAAAATATAAAGACAAGTATATTAAATTCCATGTACATTTTTCAATTTCAAGTATCAACCAGAACCATTTAACACTTTCAGTGCCGAGCACCCGGCTCCCGGATCGAACGATAATTCGTTCGCATGCCGACAACTCGCATCCGAGTCCTACATATAAATAGTTATAAGTGTCTTGAGACCATGCCGAGCACCCGCCTACCGGGTGCAAATTATTACGTACTACTAGGGTTGCCAAAATAAGCTGAAGGTTTAAAACAAAGGTGTCGGTTCGTTTTTATGGAGCTTAAAGTTTGAAAACACAGGCGTCAACAATGTATTTAAACGGTTCGTTTTTATGGAGCTTAAAGTTTGAGAACACAGGCGTCAATAAAGTATTTAAAAACAAAAGAAGGCAAATGTTTCAATTTTTTCCTTATCTGCACGTGTTTTATTGCGGTAAAAACCATCGCTGAAGGTATAAACAATAAGAACAAAGGCGTTGGTTCATTTTTGTTTTAATAATTCACTGATCTTAGATAATTACTTGAGGCGAATCGCTTGAGCGAGTCGTAACCCGCGAAAATCAAGTTTTCTTATGTTTTGATAAATTTAATTTCGCAGATACAACTGCGGAGGCACCTTAGAGATATCCTGTAAGGTTCTCTTGGCGTAAGAGTTATGATTTTTTAATAACTAGGAAAACAAACAAAAATACATAAAGAAAGAACAGTGTTCAATAAAAAAAAATTGGCGTTCGACGACCCTACCTGGCAGGCCAGTTGTGGGCGTGGCTTACTGAACTCGGATTTGGGTGCTGCGGCATGGGGTTCCCGTTACGTAACCATCACGCCGATGGACTCAACAGATGGGTTGTTATAACATTTTTTATATGTACAAAAGCATTAATAATTGATAGTTAATTAGAAATAAGTGAAATACAACTGGGAACATAACACAATGACAGATTAGCTACTTGTTGTTGATAAACTAAGTATTGTTGCCACAAAAAAAAAAATAGTTCCTTTTTTCCCCACGACAGACTCTTTTTTGCCAAGCTATACGTAGGTAGGCTTACATGGATGTTTTTGCAAATGTCAGTTTCCGTTAGCTGTCAGTAGTGTCATCTGCTGTCATTAGAGATGGGTCGTCGACGTAATTTTCGTAACGAAACTAGACCGTTCATCATCGTTCATCGACGAGTCGATCAACTAGTTGAATTCTTCGACTAGTTCACTTGATTACGATGCGTTCAATCTAAACGTAGAACGACGATTTTTTCGGTACGACTGTGGACTACTCCCTCGCATAATTCTACCATTTCACTCTAACATGTCAACTAAAATCCACTCTATTACTATAGATCTAACGATCAATTTCGCTGGTATTAACGCCCGAACTTATAATAACCGACTACGTTTAGGCGTCGCACAGTGTTTTATGAAGACCATTTTTCGGACATTGCTTTTTTATATAAAAATCTGATAGTTTATGTTATTTCAATGCAATATTTCGTATCCCCATTTCACTAGTATGTTTAGTTTTTGAGATATAATTTTTTGAAAATCGTCTTTTTTTCAACCGGATATTTAGAAAAAAAATCTTATCTCTGAAAGTAAATATGATACGCAATTGTGACCTTAAAAACATCGATGGCGTTTTTTATGTTGCATATTTTAGAGTAAAAATAAAACTCAGAACTTCGTTAGATTAAGGCTTATACGAGGTTTTTAGTTTTTATTTTTTTTCTCGGTAATTCCATCGTATTTGGAAAAGTTATTTACACTAAAATTATGCCCTTCATCTTCCCTACATACCACAAAAATAACACATCCTAATTGCGTGGAATCTAGAAACCACAACATTTTTAAGCTTGATCCGTATTCTACGCCGTTAGGGTTGTCACGCGATCATATTATATTACTTCATATCCGGATCTGAAGTTATCTCTATATTTAAACCAAAGTTATCCACACAATCAGAAGAATTGCCAAACTTAACGGGCAGTGGGCAGGGCACATTTACATTTTAATTTCATTTTAGATTTTCAGAACTACCTCTAATAGAACAATTAAGGGGTTTTTAAAGATTATATGGAGGAATCTTATTTCTTAGGTTAATAAACTTAAAATTTAGCACAAATTCTTATCAAAACAAAAATTGTCATTGATGCCAATTCTGTTGTACACCGAACTAAACTATCTCTAAAATTCCTTACTTTTGGCTATGAGAATTGTAACTAGGGCGTGCAATCTCTGAGGGTTCTTAATTCCGGAACTGAGATCCGATACTGGAGAACTAATTCCGGAACTGGTATCTTTTTTCTTTTTTAGATTTTTTTCTTTCTTTTTCTTTTTAATTGTTTCAGTGTCTCTTCTCTATCTAGGAAAATAAACAAAAATTGTTTCAAATCAAACAAAATTTATAATAAATCAGTCTTTGAATCATTTTGAGTTACAAATTAAACATATTTGGTCATCATTTTTCCTTATTACTCTATTAGAAATTTTCACAATAATAAGGTCAACAAGGTTTATAGAAACTAAAATAATGTAATTAAACAGTAACAAAAACATAAAAAATGTACTCTAAATAGTCTCCTTCCTGTCTAAAATTATTATTACGACAAAATATCATAATGGAAGGTGAAAGGTTCTGGAGTGGCGACCGCGTACCGGAAGACGTAGAGTTGGAAATCCTCCAACAAGGTGGACCGATGACCTTGTGAAGGCCGCAGGAATCCGCTGGATGCGGGTAGCACAAAACCGGTCGAAGTGGCGGAGCAGTGGACGTCTTTCGGCTGAAATGATGATGATGATGATCATAATGGAAGGACTGGAAGGAGTTAAAAAAATATCTTTACATCGCATGCGCTGCGAAAACTATGGATAATGTAACAAAATAATGTACTACGGCTTTTCAGAATACATCATTATCTATAAAAAGTGTCGCGACAGCTCACAGCATATGTCTAACTGTTACAGTTATGTAACACGTAAGGACATCACTTCAGAACGACTGCACCTATTTGGTTTTTTTTTGTAGTGTTCGTATTGTCAGGACAAGGTCTGTTGTAAAGAAAATTGAAAGAAATCGAAAAAGAAATTGCACCCAGGCAAGGCTGGGGAGGGCAGCTAGTTATATATAAATATCGGAATTCCGGAATTACTCCCATCAATTCCAGAACTGAAAAATCAATAAGATTGATCCGGAATTCCGGAGTTACGGAATTGTAACGCTGTTCTGCAAGAAAAAATCTCTAAATTAAAAAAATATTTTGGCATGATTAAAATCGAATTTGACAATCGCGACTCAACGTGGAATTTTTTTTCTTTTGGCTACGCAACGTGGTACTTGTGTGCGCTACGCAATGAATTTTTTGAGAGACGAAGGCGTGCACAAGGGGGCAGCCTGGATGTGTTTTATATGGAATTTTTCACTTTTAGTTTGAAAATTTAAAAAAAATATTACCCACGTGTTGAGATTTATATTTGTGTGGGTTACAAAGGGGGTCGAAAATTTCATTATTTTTGCGATAGGACACGCCATTTTCGAGATATAAGCAAAAGAAAAGGAAAACAAAAAATACAGTTCTGTCTTTGCACGTGAAGGCGAGGCGTTGCGTTAGTGTGAATTTTAGTTCATGATCACTAATTTTATTCCATACCTTTTTGATCGCGATTAAAAGTAGTCAGATTTAGAAAAAATAAATTATTATAGTCAAAATTTTTGGTGAAAACTAAACTAATAATTCAGCGCAATCTTAGTGCTGCCAAGTTAAAATATAGTTAAGTTGTGTCACTTTAGTCTATTTCAGAATAGGAAATCCTCGTTCGACAGGGATAAACCAAAATTAAGTGATTTTTAGTTTAGTTTAGAGAATTTTGTGACAACAGAATCGGTCCGTTATTCGTTTTTTCTAAACTACCGTCAAAATACAGTTTTAAAGGGTGTTAAAGTTTTTATGAAAACATGCGCGAACGAAACTGGCAAAGTGATAGTTTCAGTTTAAATAACTTATCCCAATACTACGGAATTATCGAGAACAAAATAAATAAAAACTAAAAACCTTTTATAAGTCTGGATATAACAAAGTTCCTTGGTTTAATAGTCGAAATTTTAATAACCAATACGTCCCAAAATAAAAATTGAGTCATCAAAATTCAGATTCGAAAGTGACAACCCTTGCAAAAACAGTTAATTTGGAATAACTTCTAGATTCCATTCAATAAGGATGTGTTATTTTTGTGGTATGTAGGGAAGATGAAGGGCATAATTTTAGTATAAATAACTTTTCCAAATACGATGGAATTACCGAGAAAAAAAAAATAAAAACGAAAAACGAAAAACCTCGTATAAGTCTGAATCTAACGAAGTTCCGAGGTTTATTTGTACTTTAAAATATGCAGCATAAAAAACACCATCGATGTTTCTAAGGTCACAATTGCGTATCATATTTAGTTTCAGAGGAATAATTTTTTTCTAAATACCCGGTTGAAAAAAAGACGATTTTCAAAAAACTATATCTCAAAAACTAAACATACTACTGTAATGGGGATACGAAATATTGCATTGAAGTAACTTAAACTATCAGTTTTTTATATAAAAAAGCAATGTCCGAAAAATCGTCTTCATAAAACACTGTGCGTCGTCGTTGAGTTGGCCGTACAGCTTGGCAAAAAAGAGTCTGGAAAAAATGAGGGCGCCTGCTTAGCAGGTATGGCCACCCTGTATACTAGGACTAAAAGTGATAAGATACTTGTTGTTTTAATCCACAAACACGAGATCCCGGAAATTCTCATCAGTCAAGATTTCAAGACTTGATAGGCACACAGTCTTTTACTTTCATTGTATTTAGTAGATTGCGCATTATTTCGCTGGAATAACTTTTTTTATCTAAGAGTGCCATCATAATAACATAATGCAAACTTATTCAGTTTAAAAATTAATTAAACTCAGGGATTGCCGATTGAACCCGATACACAAGACATAATGTTCAGCAATCGCATTTGCGGCCACCATCTAGGGTATTCACAACCATTCGATGGTTGGTATGCCTGTATCAAATTTGACATGAATGATACTGAACGAATCCTGTTAATGCTGACAGTTTATAGTCGACAAGAAGGCGACTTACAGCTGCTTACTGTCGGAAACTAATCGGAAGTCAGAGAGTACCTATAGCATGTCGCATTCGAAAGGTACGGGCAATATCGAATAAACTTGAACAGTTGACTAATGAAGGCGTCAGGTATATCTATGCGGGGTACATAACATTATCACTATTCACATGACAGTGAAAATGAAATAACACGCTAAAGTTTAGATTTTATTTAAAAAGAAAAACGTGACGTAACATTATTCGTGTATTCCATTTCGGTGCTATGATAGATTTTATCCATTAACACTGATGTGTCAGTTTTACATTTCGTATTTATGAAAATAGTGTAAAAATCTTTCTTACACGTTTACGGCTCCCATTACAACCCGTCTCCTCAAACTATAGGTAATATATTACGTAAAATAGGCACCTGAAAAATAATAAATATAAATTATACTTTTTTACTGTGGTATGCAATAATAACATTAAAAAAAAAATACTTGGCTGTTTCGTTATAGTGTTGAACTTTTTGTCTAATTGCACACAGATCAAAATCGTCTAATTCTTTCTTCCGCCAATTGTTTTGGTGTTCCTCCAGGTGTAGAAAAAATCCTTAATTGTTTTCTTCTTCATTAACAATTTCTCTAATTGTACTGTGAGATTTACCTTGAAAAAATATAAAGACAATCATATTAATTCCATATAGGTACATTTTTCAATTTCAAGTATCAAACATCAAGAATTAACGTACACGCGATTTGTCAAACTAGAAAACATAACCTCAATAATCTATTAGTAAATAAAACAATAAAATGGCTTGAAACTTATTATACCGATAAAACTTAGTATTAGAAAGGAAAAACAATGACTGGCATTGAATAAAAGATAAATTTCTTGGATAAATACCTGTCGTGTCGGCAGTTCTTTCGTAAACATTGTCAATCGGAGACAAAATTTGTTCCGCTTCAGATTCCGCCAAATTTCTTACGAAAACTTAGTATATCACAGCTCACACCACTACTCCTTATTGTTTTATTCATTTTTTATATGTTCAAAAGCATTAATAATTGATAGTTAATTAGAAATAAGTAAAATACAACTGGGAACATAACACAATGACAGATTAGCTACTTGTTGATGATAAACAAAGCAGTGCTGCCACCAAAAAAATATTTTAGTTCCAATGGTTACCACGACAGACTCTTTTTTGCCAACCTATAAGTAAGTACATTGTGGACTTTTGATTTCAGCCGTCTTTGAATCGACTAGTCCAAGCTTCAATGATAGACCGTCCACGCGTTGAATCTCCGTCGACTGTCGATTTAAACCGTTCGTTGATTCGACGCCCATCTCTAGCTGTCATGCACTGAGCTTTCACTGAGATTCTGGCGGGAACTTTAAAAAAGAGCGGTCGAAAATTTTCGTCAATTTTCATTTTTTATTAAATATTTCCTAGTTTTTTTGATAGTAGTTAATAAAAAACAATTGCGCTAGGTGTACAAAGCTAAAATATGGTGGGAAATGAAGGGGGCGGGGATAACCCGCCCACTTCACATAAACGTCCTCGGCCTGAGGCCGGAGACGCAGGGACTGGGATGGACTGTGGTGATGGCGGCGGCGGTGAGCTATCTGACTATTCACCTTATTTAAAACCAGACTATAAAAGACTATATCCAGAAAATGCCACTTATGTAGACTTTAAAGTGTTCATTGAAGCTTCAAATAATAAGGATAGAATAGGCAATAAGAGCCCTATCTATCTCAATCATATATTCTCCAGCGAAATAAAAGGGGTGACGGCTATACAACGAATAAACGCAAATAAAATAGCAGTAATATTTAAACAGTATAATACGGCCAATAACTTTATTAACAACAGCGCTTTTCTTAACAAATATGGCTTGAAAGCATTTATTCCGGCTGCGCAAATAGAAAAAACAGGTATAATTAGATTTGTACCAGCAAACATTTCGAACAAAGAACTATACACCAAACTATCATCAATATATGAAATAATAGCTGTAAGAAGATTCACCAAGAAGGTAGGACAAGAGCGAGTACCACTACAAACAGTTAGCATTACTTTTTAACCGACTTCAAAAAGGAGGAGGTTATCAATTCGGATGTTTATATTTTTTTTTTTTTTTTTTTTTTTTATGTATGTTCGGCCATAACTCCGTCATATATAAACGGATTTGCAAAATTCTTTTTTTGTTCGAAAGGGGTTTATTTCGAAATGGTCCCATATAAATTTCATGTAGATCTGATGATGAGTTCTGGAGACAGACACCGGAACTCTTTAAAAAATGACGGCAAATCAACCGCGATTTCTGCTATCGCATTAATATGCATTGTTTGTTTGGAATTAGTGCGGGGTAGATACCAAAACTAAAAATTTAAAAATAAAAACTTTTTTCCAAAAAAAAAAACAACCGACTTCCTTAAAAACACTACAAAGTGAAAAATAACTTCAATTTCGGGAGTCGGTGGCAAAAACCTTAAATACAAATCCTAAGACACCGACTCCCGAAATTAAAGTTATTTTTCACTTTGTAGTGTTTTTAAGGAAGTCGGTTGTTTTTTTTTTTGTAAAAAAGTTTTTTTCTATCGAATATTCTTCCAGACAATGTACAATATGATTTGTTTTCATACAGAGTTTTTGAGTATGTACCCCCATTACAGCAATGTTTCCGTTGCTTTAAATTTAACCACTCTGCTAGAATATGCAATGGCAAACAAAGATGTTCCATTTGTGGAGGTGAGCATTTATATAAAGAATGTGATAGACCAACAGAGATCTGCTGTTGCAATTGCAGCGGGCCTCATCTTGCGATTTCTAGATTATGTCCAATTAAGTTGAATAAAATTTTAGAAAAGAAAAATAAGATTACCTATGCAAGTGCTACATTGACGAAACAACACATGAGTGATAATATTGAATTTCCACCTCTGCTACCTCCAAAAATGAAACCAACTGACACTGTAAATAAGTCTGTAAATAAGTCTGTACATACATCTGTAAATAAGTCTACATCTGTAAATAATACTGTACATAGTGTAAATAAATCCAAAGATGTCCCGAAAGTAGACATCAAAGCCCAAATAGTTGCCAACAAAGATGTACTTATGGCCCTGGTACAGACGTTGGTAGAATTGGGTAATAAGGGAGATAATACGCCTACCACCGTAAATAGTATTAAAGAAACCCTACTTAAAAATCTCAAGTAATGGATCCAAGTCACACACTGTCTAAGCTGCGTATTGCTCAATATAACATTCAAAGTGCTAATAGTAAAAAACCCTTATTGATTCAATTCTTACAAAAACAAAATATTGACATTTGCTTACTTAACGAAACATGGTTTAAAGATAATAGTTTTAGAATACCTGGATATAATATTTATAATAAAAATTCCAAAAATACTCATAATGGTGTAGCAATACTGATTAAACCATATTTAAAGTACAAAGTTTTAAACACTAGATTTTATGAAGACATTCAAACTGTTGCTCTGTCTTTATCTACTGTACATGGTAGCTTGACTATTCTTTGTGTATACTGTCCTCCTACTAGTGGACATATACGGATCAATAGATTACATAATATTATTAATGATCTTCCAAAGCCCATATTTGTCAGTGGTGACTTCAATGCACACCACATTGCATTTGGTTGTCTATCCACTAAAGGCAGAGGTCATGATTTATTTAATATCATCGATGACTTGGATTTATGTATTTTAAATGATGGTAGTTTTACAACTGTTAACAACCCGCGACGGAATCCGTCTGCAATTGATGTTAGCTTTACTAGTGCTAACCTCGCAGCAATATGCGAGTGGTCTGTACATGATGATGCCATGGGCAGCTATCACTACCCAACAATAACAGAGATTTCACTGCATATAGATAAATATCATATTAATCCCCCTGTTGATAGGTTTATATATAAAAAAGCAGATTGGGAAAAGTATAAAACTATTTCTAAAACAATATTCAATGATTTAGTCCTAAAACTGTATGACCCTATTTCAACCTATAATAATTTTTGTTCTCGATTGGATACTTTAAAAGATATAACAATTCCTAAACTTAATAAACCAAATAATTTTAAAAGCAGACTTCCAGCTCCATGGTGGAATGACATTTGTGAAAAAAGTGTAATTGCCTCCTACAATGCATTGAAACTATATAGAAGTGAACCTAGTATGGAGAACTATTTAGATTATAAAAGAAAAGATGCACTTAAAAAAAGAACCATATCGGAACAAAAAGGAATAGGTTGGAATAACTTATGTAACACATTTAATAGAACTACTCCTATAAGTAAGATTTGGAATCTTCTAAAAATGTTTAAAGGTATAAGAGCTGGCAATAAATCATATAAAGATGAGTTTATTTCCCAATTTCTAGATAAATTATCCGACAACAGCAATCTAAATAATATTAATAGTTTAGGCAATATTTTCGAATCAAATAATGATAATCTAAATTCCAAATTTTTGCTAAATCCTTTTACATGGTCTGAATTTAAAATGAGTTTGTTATCTCGGAAAGACACTACACCTGGTTTAGATGATCTCCCCTATTGTACTATTAAAAATTTAGATGAAACAGCACAAAAAATGTTTCTTAATATTCTTAATTTACTTTGGCATTGTAAATGTATTCCACAATCATGGAAAACACAATGTGTCATTCCGATACTCAAACCAGATAAACCTTCAGAGCTTGCCAGCTCTTATAGACCAATATCACTGTCTTCATGTCTAGGTAAATTATTTGAAAACATGATTAAAAATCGTTTGGATTGGTATATGGAATCTAACGGCTTCATTCCACATGTACAATATGGATTTCGTCGAGGGCGAAGTTGTGCAGACAGCTTCACTTCCTTAGTTTCAGACCTGAAACATGCAAAGGATAAAAAGTTACACACTGTTTGTGTATTCCTAGATGTTCAAGGTGCTTTTGACAGTCTGGATCCAGCTATACTTGTAGAAGTTATGTCTAGGTTAGGTGTGCCTGGCCAACTATGTAAATGGATATATAATTTTCTGACTAATAGAACACTCTATGTAAGACATAATAACACATTGCATGGACCAAAATGTGCATCTAGGGGTACAATGCAGGGTGCTACACTATCTCCTTTGTTATACAATATTTACACAAGTGAAATCTGTAAATTTGTTAATAGTAATGTAGATATTCTGCAGTTTGCTGATGATATTGTTTTGTACAGTAGTAATTATAATGTAGAAATTGCAATTGATAATATTAACAGAGCCTTGTCCCAACTATTTCACTATTACAATGATGTGCTACATTTAAAAATTAATCCCTCCAAAAGCAGTGTTATGATATTTGGAAATGAGAAAACAAATTCAAAAGTAGTTTATAACGGAGAATCTATAAATCCAGTAAAATCAAAGAAATTTTTAGGCATAGTAATAGATAGGAAATTAACCTTTGAGGAACATATTAAATACATATCAAAGAATGCTCTAAAAGGTTTAAATGTAATTAAATGTCTTGCAGGTGTCTCATGGGGAGCAGACCCGAAAATATTATCAATTTTATATAAAAGTATAGTTAGAAGTCATTTTGATTATAGTTCACTAGTGTATATAAATAGTACTCATGTAAATAAACTAGATCTATTGCAGAACAGGGCTTTAAGAACAATTTCTGGTGCAATGTGCTCTACTCCCATAAGGGCCATGGAAGTGGAGACTAAAACTATGCCTTTAACTTTGAGACGCATTCTACTTGCAGAGAGATTCTGTCTTAAATTAATTGCTGCAAATAACAGGAAAGTAATAAACAAAATTGTACCTTCTGTAAGTAGAACTCTTGGGCCTCTAACAACAGGAGAGGATCTCTTGAATGGTAAATCCCCAACATTGTCCAAAATATTGCTGGAAACAGAAAACAGTTTTATTGGTATTAGAAAACAGTGCCCATGGCCATGTTACTCCTTCTCTTATCAGTGTATTTCGCATCCCGTTAAAGAATTACAAAATCCCATTAATAATAATTCAGATATGTTACAGTTTTTGGCAGATAATAAGAACTATCACGTTATTTACACTGATGGCAGTAAGGGGAGTGATTATGTACGTGCTGCTATATATGATCCACATGCTAAATTCTCCCAAAGCTTTGTTCTGTACAATTCATGTACTATATTCACTGCAGAGGCATATGCAGTTTATCAGGCATTATTATATATTCGCCAAATTAACAATTGTAAATACTTCTTGATTGTTTCTGATTCACTGAGTTTTATAAAAGCCCTAACTAGCCTTACAGTTTCGTTTAAGTCAAATTATATTCTGTATTTCATCAAAGAAATAATTCATCAATATTACCTTAAGCACATAAAAATTGTATTCCTGTACCTTCTCACCGAGGTACCTTCTCACCGAGGCATCTCTGGCAATGAAGTAGTTGATAAAACCGCTTATGAAGGTAATAATGCTATTGATGTTAGAAATGCAATGGACATTCCTATGACTGACTTCCTGCAATGCATTAATGAAAATATATGTAAGTTATGGTTAGAAATGTGGAAGAAAGACCAAGACATCAAAGGAAAGTGGTATGGAAGTATTCAAGAAAGATTACCTGTTAGACCCTGGTACAATAGATTGAAGGAAGCCAGCCGAGACTTTATCACTACGATAAATAGATTGCGCTTTGGCCATAATACTGCTCCATCACACCTTGCTCGACTAGGCATTATTACAAGCAATACATGCCCAGGGGGTGTCGACTCTATACGTCGAATCAACGACATACCTACAAGGGCTATTTCATGTGTGGCTAGAGTAAAAAAAAAAAATGGGGACCTAATACTCGAGACTAAAAAATTACGTTTTACGAGGTTTTAGGTCGCTAATCATACCACTAATGTCATTACTGACTGAAGACGTTGACGACTTGACGTTAAGTCCAAACAAGATGGCTGCATTGTTTGTTAAAATTTACCGTAGCGTCCTGTTGTGTTGTAAGTTTTTTGTTTGTTTTGACTAAGTGCGATCCAAATATTTTGAGATAGTGACTCTGAATGTGTGTTTCGAGATATTGACTCAGTTTTATGCGTTTTGAGATAGTGACTCTATATGTGTTTTTGAGAAAGTGACTCTGTTTCTGTTGTTTGAGAAAGGACTCTGTTTCTGTTGTTTGAGAAAGGACTCTGTTTCTGTACCTATTTCGAGAAAGTGAATCTTAAAACGTGACTATGACGTCGGTAATAAACGCGGAAATTCGTCGACGATGTTATAAGTGTGGACGTTCACCGGCTGAGGACTCGCTTATTACATTGTTTCGCTTTCCTAAACCAGGAAAAACGAATACATTACGGTATGTATTTAAATAATATAAGATGAATTAACTAATGAATATTTTATTAATTGTACCAGAGCGTCAAACAAGTGATACTTAGGTAGGTATCACTTGTAGAATTCTCGACACAATATATAGTCTTAGAAATAGATGAAGATGTTACAACAACAAAGCTACTGAACTACAGCTAAGAAGGCTTCCACATCCTGCTTAATCCGCACCCAATTTTCCAATTTATGTGTTATGCATGTTGTTGAATTGAAGTTTATATTTACCACATGGGAGACCAAATCTCAAGTACTTACCTATATATTCTAGTCTAAGCTCAAGTATTGCTTAGGTAATTATAGATCATAATGTATTTGAGAAACTTTCTGCTTAGGACATAGAATACCTTGCCTTACTTTAATCTACCACACAAATTTGAATGCATTTGGAAACACTTCTATGGCAAAAACATATAGTACAGCAGTATTATAATATTTAGACTGATTCTGGTTCACAATAAACCTTCCTAGTCATTTTGTTATTTAAATATATTTATACATTTGTTTCAGCTGTGAATTATGGGCAAAGTACTGCTTTCCTGATAAAGAATACTGGTCACCAGAATTCCAGCATAAACTTCATACAGAACATAAAATGCTCTGCAATAGACATTTTCCAAGGACATCATTCAGTGATTACCCTGAAACTTCAAAGAAGCTTCATAGATTTGCAGTTCCAGATGACATCAAAGAGGTAATTAAGTTATCTAATTAGTATATAACAAATACAATCTTTTGAAATGTCACATATTAAGTTCATAATAATAGTTAGTGGTTCTATAGTAAAATTGTTGCAGTATAAAAAACAATAGATGTTAGTTCAGAGCTTTAAGGGATATCCTACAAAATATTATAAACTTAAAAGTTCATGAAGATGTTTGAAAGCTTGTTACTTAACCACGCTTGAATGGCTAAACGAATTTGTATGAAATTTGTCACGCAGATAGTCCATAACCCAGATGAAAAATATAGGTTACTCTTTATCTCAGGAAAATAAACAGTTCCAGAGTTATACATAATAAGTTTTTCTGTGTTAGATAAGCCAGCCAAGCTGGAGCCACATGCAAAAAAAACAATGGTTATAGAATGTTTAAGGGATTTTGAGATTGTATGTTAGATTTAACAACTGTTGTAGTAGTAGTATTGTTGTGTTTATGATTTTTATTACTACTACAACAATTTTTTTTACTTAAATTTCAGACTGAACCTCAACCAGGTCCTTCATATTGTCAGGTGCAAGTTTTTAAAGATGTAACCAACTGCTATTCTGAACCAAAACCAGTAACAACGTTTAAAAAAGCAATACTTGAACCTCTACCTGGGACTTCGCGTGCTTCATTTGAAGAAAATAAAGTGCTGCGTGAAATTTACACTCTTCAGACGCCAACAAATGTAAGGCAAACTAAAACTCCAAATGAAAAATATCTGTTGGCAAAATGCAGAAAACATTTGAAAAATATTTGCCAATTGCGAAATAGAATAAAAAAAACGAAAAACAAGGAAATTCTACAAGAACTAAATAAAAACGAGTCAGTTGATATACTGATAAAAAAATTAACTCCTACATTTGCCTTGTTGCTGCAAGCACAGATAAAAAACTTTAAAAAAAAAACCAAAGGAAGGAGATGGACAACAGAAGAAAAAATTACAGCGCTGAGACTATATAAAAGATCGCCAACTTGCTATAGACTGATGAGAAGATTGTTTTGTCTACCAGCTCAATCCACTTTAAAATGTCTTTTGAGGAAATTTTCTCTCGAAGTGGGAGTCAATAAATGTATTTTCTCTATATTGAAAAGAACAGCAGAACTTCAAAGTGCATCTGACAATGAATACATTATCATGTTTGATGAAATGTCCATTAAAAAAAATATAATGTATAACCGAAACAAAGATACAATAGAAGGATTCCAAGACCATGGACTTCAAGGCAGATCGCCACAATTAGCAACACATGCTCTAGTGTTCATGTTAGCTGGCATTAGAAAAAAGATTAAGCAGCCTGTGGCGTACTACTTATCCAGCGAATATGTAACAGCAGACCGTCTAGCAGTCTTGATTAAAGAGGTAATGTTATCAAAGCAATCACACTACTATTATAAAGGCGAAAGTTTGTGAGTGTGTATGTGTGTTTATATGTTTGTTACTTCTTCACGCACAACCGGCTGAAAGGATTTGGATGAAATTTGGCACACAGATAGTTTATAACCAGGATTAACACATAGGATACTTTTTATCCCAATATTCCCACAGGATCTACACTTATGCG
Organism: Aporophyla lueneburgensis; assembly: GCA_932294355.1. Classification (NCBI taxonomy): domain Eukaryota; kingdom Metazoa; phylum Arthropoda; class Insecta; order Lepidoptera; family Noctuidae; genus Aporophyla; species Aporophyla lueneburgensis. Next base: position 17,250,310 of record OW028747.1, read on the forward strand.
GGTGAAACCGGGGGGCGCAGCTAGTTATTACTATAAAAATACCATAATTACAGCTACCTATCTAATAAAACTCAGAACTCCTTATGTTAACGTATATTTAGAAAAAGTAATTTGAAACATATAATTTTAAAGAATAATTTTAGATACTGAATTAAATTACACATAACCCTAGTTAGTTTCCACAAATTAAATTAAATAATGATGTGTGTGTATTAAATGTCAATTTTTTTTTTCAGATAGTTCGTGAATGTCGTGAGGCGGGTCTAAGTCTGCGGGTACGAAACTTGCGACGGCCGGAGCGACGGCGGGGCGGGGCGGCGCGGCGCGGCGCGATGAGATAGCGGTGTCTTGCGTGTGTACGAAACAAACTTCCGCGCAGTCGCGCTCACGTAGTATTATTATAACTCTTTTGTTTTTATGGTGTACGTTTTACTGTCCCATATAGCCGGTTTTGATAAAATAAAAAATATTAACTCTTCATTGTCAATTTCCATATTATTACTGTGATAAAAATGCAACACTATGTACCCGCGCGAGCGGCGAAACCAAACTAGTTTGTTCTCGTCGCTCCGCGCCGCCACCGCTCTACCGCCGCTCGTGCATCGCTCGATCGCGCCGCTCCGCCGTCGCCCGTTTCGTACACAGCGCTTAATGTTTTTATGCATTTGATTACATCGCCGTCGCGCCGCCCCGCCGCCGCTCCGCCCGTCGCAAGTTTCGTACCCGCAGACTTAGCATAGCGGCAATGGTTTGCGACATGGATGGGGTAAATCGACGAGCTTTGTCCATCTTGGGTGCCACTACTGAAAAACCCTCCATTACTATTGATGATATAGAGGTTATCAGTATGTATGACCCGCCTCATCTTCTAAAGTGTTTCAGAAATTTATTTCTGAAATATGATATCCAGTGTACTACACAAATAACATCAAACAACACAAGTGGGATAGGTAAGAACTAAGAATATTATAAGAAGTGTTCTCATTCCTAAATAACTAGCTGACCCAGCGAACTTCGTACTGCCACAGAATCAATAAGAACGAATTATGAGAAAATGAAAATCTTAAAAAAAGAATCGTGGATTTTCCCCATGTTTTAATAGTTATTCTGCTATCCAGGGCGGAGACAAATCCAACTAATTAAAGATCATAAAAATCGGTCCAGCCATTCTTCAGTTATAAATGGTGTAACTAACTCAACTTCGTTCTATTATAAATGATAAATTAAAACACATTTAATTTTTTTAAATTAAATGAACTTGTTTATTTCAGGTGTTGCAAAATGGAGCCACTTAAAAGCTTTTTATGATCTGGACAATCAGAACCCCAATTTTGTATTTGCTCCGGGTTTAAAATTAGAACACCTCAATCCAAACAGCAAGCAAAAAATGAAGGTTAAATTGGCGGCACAAATCTTGAGCCATACAGTTGCTGCTGGAATGATGGCAAAAATTTCAGAAGGTATATAAATAATTTATGTTTTAATTATATTATTTCAATTTATTAACAGAACCCTGTTTTTTTAATTTTTCGCTAAGCAATAAAGACATAGTTTATACTAAATTTTTACTTCCATTTTCAGGAGTACTGACTTCAGAAGCAGCTGTAACTGCAGGTGTCATTTCCAAAATGGACATGCTCTTTGATTCTGTCAATAGCGACTCCTCAAATTTGCGCCGCGGGAAAATACATGCGACAAATTTAAAACTATCCACACCACATCTCCAGTTATTTAAGGAAATGAAATTATTTTTTAATACTTTAAAATTCTTGGGCTGCACGCGCACACCGCCTTCAAAAGAAGGATGGGTGTGGACTCTGAATGCAGTCGAACTTTTATGGAATAAACTCCGTAATAAACATTCAAATGTTCAAAGTCTTGCCACCCGCAGACTACAGCAGGACCCACTAGAAAACCTGTTTGGCTGCATTCGGGGTAATTGTGGTGCAAATTACAATCCCACTGCTGGACAATTTGTTGCAGCCTTAAAAACTTCTATCTTGAGCAACCTAGCTCACCTAAGCACAGGAAACTGCGAAAGCGATTACTGCGAAAGTATAATTGATAATTATAAAGAGGTATTGACCAAATCTACAAACACAAATGATACAAGATTTCAGAATTATTCATATTCCTCAGATTTGTCTGAGGAACTTGAAAATATATGCAATGCTGAACCATCAACTGGTGAAGCTCAGGCATGTGCATATGTTTGTGGATTTTTAATTAAAAGATTAGATTGTACCTGCACAAGTTGTCAGAATATTTTAATTTCGAAAGAAAAATGGTCAGAACATTTATTTATTCAATTTAAAGAATACAACTCAGAAAAGCAGAGCTTAAATTATCCGCATATGAATATTATAAATTATGTGGAATCCTGTGCTTCGGTGGCAAACAAAATGTTTGAAGCTAGAGGACACGAAAAGCATGTGCTTAAAAGAGTCAAAGAAAAAATTATAGAATCAGTCGATCATGAGTTTTTAAAGGCGTGTCCAGCACATTGGGAAAAAAATCTCAATTATTTTGTAGAAAATACATCATATATTTGCGTAAAGAGGCACTGTACATTAAAAAATCGTCAGTTCGTAGAGGAAGCTTCGAAAGCTTCCTTAAAAAGAAAAATTGATATTTTAAAACATAAATAAAATGTTGTGTTTCTTGCAAATAAAGAAAATTATTATAATTTCTGAGTTTTTTTTTGCTAATGTTTAGAGCAAATTAAGAAATGAACGAAGTTACATTTTTCTTTCTGGTTGTGCAATAGAAATGAAAAATTATGTCAAATTAGCATGATATATTACGTACGTCAGTAACGCTAATTCGAGATAATTAACCATTCCTATTGCACAACAAGAAAGAAAAATTCAGTTTTGATGACGCAGTAATTTACTTTATTTCGAATTTCCCGCTCTGTTTGCGTCCTTTAGTTGTTTTGGGGTGCCACTAGATGGCGCGCAGCAAAACTGTCCTTACTTTTTTTGTACGAAGTCGTTATTCTTCTCCCTAGAGTATATATGTTCTGTGTACATGCCCACATTGTGAATCCCAAGAAGGAACCATTGAACATCTTATTTTTGACTGTCAAAACTTCTTGCTTGACAGATTAGTGTTGGCTAGTGAACTTAGTGAAGTGAACAAGTGCGATTCTTTATCCCTCCCGCCGCCACTTGAAGAGTTATTAAAAGACAAAAATACGTACAAACCGATATATAAATACATTAAAAATACTATTAAAACAATTTAAAAATGAAGTGAAGAAGTGATAGTGCAGTGTTCGATAATAAAATAAGATTTGACCTAAAGGTCCAGTTACCAGGTCATAAAATTCCAAAAAAAAAAAAAAACCGGCCAAGTGCGAGTCGGACTCGTGCACCGAGGGTTCCGTACAAACCTGTAGGTATTCTCGGTTTAAAAAAATATTTTTTTTTTTTTTTTTTAGTTGATTGTATGTAAGGTAAATTGCTGTTTACGATTTATGACGTTTTAAAACTCACTCGATCTCGTTCAAACCAATTTTCGGTGGTAGATTACATGGTAATGTACATCATATATTTTTTTTAGTTTTATCATTCTCTTATTTTAGAAGTTACGGGGGGGGACACACATTTTACCACTTTGGAAGTGTCTCTCGCGCAAACTATTCAGTTTAGAAAAAAATGATATTAGAAACCTAATTACCATTTTTGAAGACCTATTCATAGATACCCCACACGTATGGGTTTGATGAAAAAAAACATTTTTGAGTTTCAGTTCTATGTATGGGGAACCCCAAAATTTATTGTTTTTTTTCTACTTTAGTGTAAAAATCTTAATGCGGTTCACAGAATACATCTACTTACCAAGTTTCAACAGCATAGCTCTTATAGTTTCGGAATAAAATGGCTGTGACATACGGACGGACGGACAGACAGACAGACAGACATGACGAATCTATAAGGGTTCCGTTTTTTGCCATTTGGCAACGGAACCCTAAAAATGAGCATTTACTAGGCACATTTTAAGCTGTCATGTTAGTCGGTAGGTGTCATCATTATCAAAGAGTGGTGTCATTACGTGTACGGTTAACGGGGAATTTCCACATAGCTTTTTCTTTTATTGAAACTCGTATCGTCTAAGCTCAAGTTTTCTAAAATCTACAACAATGTACAAACTTTACACTAGAACGAACAGTTATTTCAACGGAAACCCATTGGTATATCCATTGTTTGGTAAGTTTTGTTGAACATGACCTTGAGGATTGTTTATTGTATACAAAGGGACAAGACCCAAGAAACGACTAATTCACCTTTGTTCAACCTTTCCAGGTGGATTAAATAATAACATTGGCCAGGACATTAACCGTATACACGTCACAACTGGTTTAAGATTCCCCCCGGCCGTAGCACTAAAATTGCCAACAAATGTAGTTGACATAAATGCTTCAGAAATGGGTAGATTTTCGCCCCAGAGAGAACGAGATATATCTGGTCCAGTTATCAGTTCTTATTACATGAAACAAATTGATGTGGGAAAAATTGACATAACTGTACAGTCAGATCCTCATGTTAACAAATATGACTGTCGTGGAGCTGTCAGTTTGTCTTCATCCATGCAAAGCAATGTTCCCAGCCCCTTTAGTGGTAACCATACCCATCTTAATATGCCTGGATCGCAATGGGGTCAAGGGCACAAGTATTTGTCTGATCATCTTCACAGTGCTCATTACTTGACACTTAGAAATGAGTATCGTGCTAGAGCATCAAAAGACGGTATGTACATAGATACACTTTAATAAAATCTTGTTTGTTTACTAACAATACTGATTCAAGTCTATTAACCCACATAGCAATATCCTTTTATTCCATGCTTGGATATTAACATTTAATTTATTATTTCACTGATATAATTAATCTGCATTGACTATAGTTTTGCATGTTTTTTTGCATGTTACCATTTATACCATCATCATTAGGATACACTCTGAATATGTGTAATGTAGTGTCATTAACTAATGATGCGTGTCACGTGAATTTAGATCATGAAGCATGGGCATAGCCAGCAGCGCCTCCCCTTTATTAGGATTGGTAAGAATCACATGTGCTAGTGACATCCATACTTTGCCTTATATTTATAGATGCATAGTTTGTATTTTGCAATCCATTCTGCTTAACTACCTGGCTAATCCCATGTGCGGTTATGAATTATGAATATGTCCTTAATAATTAAGTACTTTAGTATAATATCTAAGTATGTTTTATCCTATCTTCTTCTTAGCATGTCGATAGCAATCTAGAGTTAGCCCAGAATTTGTTATGAGCATTTACATGCTCTCTATAAATTAGGATGAGTATTTGTTCATTAATCTTTGCCTTGTTTTGTATCTGGCATTGCCAAACTATGTGGCAGCTCACCAGTTGCAACTATTTCTGTCAGCTGATTATTGAAATTCTATATACCATGAAAATGATTAAATACTTGCTCAATTTAGGTATAACGTTTTCTTAACTCAGGGATAAAAGTACATTTTGCTGGTTTGCCAAATATTTGGCTAAATTACTGAAAGGGACTCTTCCTTAATGATGGTGTTAATATTCTGTTTACCTTTTTTTCAAAGCATAGCTGTTGGCACAAGATATATGAGTACAGATACAAAACCACTGAGTGCTAAAGAAAAGTTGAAAAGGGCTATCAAAGAATATGGTTCCACAGTGATAGTATTTCATGTTGGCATTTCACTGATATCTTTGGGGTCCTGCTATCTTCTAATATCTAGGTATGTTGTACTGCTATAACAATCTCATAATTCACAAACCATTTACCGCTATTATTATGTTGTTACTTTATAAAATTAAATGATTAAATTAAGTATTTATAATTTGGGTAAACCTTGAATGTTCATCTTTTATTTTCAGTGGTGTCGATTTAGTGGCAGTGTTAAAGTATTTCAACATAAGCGAAGGCACTGTTTTGAAGGCAGCATCATCAAATGCGGGCACTTTTGTTGTAGCATATACTGTACACAAATTTTTTGCGCCTTTCAGGATAGCAATAACTCTGACCGCTACACCTTTTATTGTGCGACATTTAAGAAATATTGGCTTTATAAAGCGTAGTATAACTACTGGTGAAGGGAAATAAATGTTTAAATAAAGTATTTCTTGATTTTGATAATTTTCTTATTATGGTTTATTTAGTCGTCCTACAAGCAACTCCTGAACTAGAGGTGAGCCTTATATACTGGTACAGGTATATATACAAAGTATGTGCATCCTAGTATGCAGCCTTGGTACAGACCGAAATACTGGGTAAATACCTTGAAGATATATGAAGTCATACTAGGGTTGCCAGATTTTTTTTGGGTCTTTACGGGACATGGATAAATGGGCAAAAAATACGGGATTACAGTTTTTTACCCGGGACAAATAAAAGACAAAATGATTTAGTGTTTTTTATTTTTCCGAGGGTCGAGTACGTTTTAACATATTTTTATTAGTTTTAACATATCTGTAAAAATCGATAATCGACCGTAATTAAAAACGGTCATCAACTCGCTTTTTATTAAATTAGGGGTACATTTATTTCTTACATCAGTTCAATTAAGTAACATTTGCAAAACAGTTAGTAACACGAAACAGTTTCAGCTAGGAATACTAAATAAATAATTGTTAAAAAAAAAACTAAAAAACGCGCTTCCATAGAAAACCAAACTAAAAAGTAGAAAATAATGGAAAAAGCGTGGGGTGCTTTTTAAGGTATTTTTTTATTGATATCAGGCACCCCACGCTTTTTTTCCATTATTTTCTACTTTTTAGTTTGGTTTCCTATGGAAGCGTATTTTTTTTTTTTTAACTATTATTTGTTTTCTATTTTTTAGGGTGTTTCGAATATTGAGACGTATGTCACTGTCAGTGTAGTTTTCGAAGACAGTTTTTTGCTGTCCTGGTAACCCCGGCAAGGATAATAATGGCACAAATTTATAAAATCATTGTCATCGGTTCTCGATGAGTCTACAGAGTTTAAATGAAATCTGGTCGTTTAAAGTGGGTCATAATCGCGCTATAAGGAGTCTGTTACAAACAAACAAACAAAAGTGAAGCTAATATAAAGCGTGTACAAACGAAGGATAAAACTCAGAAGATATTAGGGATTTCGGTATTCAAAAACCCTTCGATAACTTTCATCCACTTTTGTCACTTTGTCATTGGTCTATGCGGGCTGCAAGTGCAAGTTACTTTCACACAACACAGTCGCTCGAGCTGAGCCGAGTCAGAAATGTAAACAGTACCTACGTTTTACGAACATTGCGTGTGTAAATATTTGGATCGATTTCATCATGAAAATCGAAGTACGGTTCAAATACGGGACAGAGTCAGTCCCGCCGGGACATTTTAAACTATGACTAGGTAAAATACGGGACGTCCCGGGAAATACGGGACGTCTGGCAACACTACGTCATACCTTCAAGGTATTTACGTAAAGGCTAGTACGAAATGAATCGCTACCACAAGGTAGCGGCCAAATCGTGCAACATCACGGCGAAACCACCTTCCACACAAGCTACCCAACAGCTTTACGGTAGGACCCGAAGCGTTATTCGTGCAGGAACGATCGGACGATCTAATTCACTTTAATTAACAAACACGAGATCCCGGGAAATTTCATCAGTCAAGATTTCAAGACTTGATAGGCGCACAGGCTTTTACTTTTATTGTTTATCAGATTGCGCATTAATTCGCTGGAATAACCTTTTATCAAAGAGATGCGAGTAGGCATGGGCAAAAAATATCGAAATATCGATATTTTTCCATACATTTGTCGATATTTTTAATAGCGATATATCGATATTCGATATTTATTTTAGAGTATCGAATTCGTATCAATTTCGATATTTCTTAACGCAACTTTGGTTTCGTGTTTAATCCTCCTTACATGCTCCTCGCGTATCGTTAACTTTTAAATATCCCGCCACGTTCACCTGATCTAAGAACAATCCAAATAGCACGAGTACAAGAAAATTCTGGGACTTCTTCAATTTGGGTTGGGCATGAAAAGTTATTATCCCTGTCGTCAACAACTGTGCCCGAGGTTCGAAGTTCTGGCTCTGTGTCCAATGAGCTAAAACAATACCTCGATCAATCTGATCCATTAAAATTTTGGTTAAATTGCCAGCATTTCACGCCGGTTCTTTCAGAAGTCGCCCTTAAATACCTAATTTCCCAGGCTTCTTCAGTGTCTTGCGAAAGGGTTGCTTCAGCCGTGAATCTGACAGTACCCGAAAACACAAGCAGTTGACAGGCGAGCACATCAAACAGAGGGTGGCCGTAATGTCCATATCTGATGGGTACTGGTTTCATTAAATTGTATATAATTGTTTAGGCTCGAGCATTAAGCAAAAATACTATTTTCTTATATTTTAGTCTATTCTTTTTTGCGAAATTTGAATGCTTTAGGAATATGTATGAATAATCATGTGAAAACAGACGATATATCGATATTTTTCACTCGATAATTATCGATACTGTTTAAAATTATCGATACGATAAATATCGATATATTTTTTTCACTTGCCCATCCCTAGATGCGAGTGACATCATTATAACACAATGAAAACTTATTCAGAATAAAAAATAAATCACATTCAGGGGTTGTCGATTGAGCTCGACACCCAAGAAATGATGTTCAGCAATCGCATTTGCGGCCACCTTCTAAGGTAATCACAACCATTCGATATAACCCATGGACGTATTATACTAACAGGACTGAGCACTGTCAAAATTGTGTTACAGTAAAACAAAACATACGCTTACGGCATAATGTATATTTGGAAACCAAATTATAACAGAGGCAAAACGAGCCGAGAGAGATAGCCAGTACCGATGCCGTCTGTCCCTTTTTCGCACTTGCCCCACGAAAAAAATATTTACGGTAGTAACAAAAATTTTGTCCATCGCAAGAAAAATATGAACAATAGTTTGACTTAATCTTGATTTAAACTGATTATAGCTATACAAAGTATTTAATTATTAATTTATATTACCTTAAAAGAACAAAAAGAATTAAATCATTTCTGTTAGAAGTTTTTATAATTATGAAACTGGTATCTTTAGCAATTGTCATGGAGGCTACGATGTCGTTTTATCGTTGGACTTTCGCTCCGATCTTAACGTGTTTTGTGAAACTATTATCTACAAATGCAATTTTTTACCATGAAAATGGTGAAAAAGTGTAGCATAAAATCTTGTAAAAGCGAATCATATGGTGGTTGCGGCATATCATTTCATAGGTAAGCAATTTGTTAATCATTTGTTTATTTACGTTGGCCTAGTGACCATGATTCAAGTTTTGCAAGTATTTTCTTTTTCAACTATACCCGCCAAAGTGCTACAAGTGACTTTTGACCCTTTTTCGTATTGAGCGTTGTAACAGGTTTGTTATAATCAATTTAATAACGGGAATCGAATGTCACGCTTTGTTCTTATCTGGCGCTGGTTGACCTACCCCACTGGGTTCGATTCATAAACATTGTAGAAAAATACAATATAAAATACGAAAAAATTACAAAGGTCACTTGGTACATTCAACCGGATACTTAATCACTTATTATTATAGACTTAGGTTATATTTTTATCGAAACCTATATGTTTCTTACTTTTACTCTAATATAATTACGATTATTTTTGTAAATAAATATATGTGAGGGATTTAATAATTGAAATATACGCATGTTCATAGACATTGTTTATTATTTGACACAACTATTATAGATTTAAAACAAACGACATGCAGTGTCAAACGGTACTGAATGGCCAGTACTCACACTCCTCTTCACTGCATGATCGTGGTCATAAGGAGTTCAGGAAACTCCTAAGCCGTTCCGCAATTTCAACAGCCGCGGTCCAGCTATAGCTTTTGTTAGTATATCTGCTTCCATGTCTTCGGTTCGCAGATACCTGACCTCTATCATTCCGTCCATTATGCAATTTCTAATGAAGTGCATTTTTAAATCAATGTGTTTGGACTTGGAATTGACCATAGTGTTTTGACTTAACTTAAGGGCAGCTTGGTTATCGGTAAATATTACTATGCTTTCATAGTTGGCCCCAAGATCTCTGAATACACTTTTTAGATGAATGGCCTCTTTCGCAGCTTCAGTCAATGCTACATATTCCGCTTCGGCAGTAGATAGCGCAACAGACTTTTGTTTCTTCGACATCCAGCTTATAGCCGTTCCAGCATATTTAAAACAAAAGCCCGAAAAAGACTTCCGGTCGAGCTTGCATGCGCCCCAATCTGCGTCAGCCATGCCATGTAGTTCTTGGCGAGTTTTCCTGAATATAAGACCAACGCCTTTGGTTCCTTTTAAATAACGCAGCACTCTTTTTGCGCACTTGAAATGCTCTTCGCCGTAATAGTCATTAAACTGAGAGAGATAGCTAATGGCATACATTATATCTGGTCGAGTTGCCACAGTTAGATACATGAGCGTACCAATCAAATTTTTGTACGGCAGATTGTTCTTTTCACCTCTTTCTCCTTTTTCTAGTTTAAGACCTGGTTCTATGGGCGTCGATGTGGCCTTGCAATCTTCCATTTTAAATTTTTTAAGAGTGTCTTCTATGAACTTCTCTTGGTTCAGTTTGATTTCATCGCCCTTATAGGTAACATCTATTCCTATTATCCGTTTAGGTGTTCCTAAGTCTTTTAATTCAAATTTGGCATTTAACATGTCTTTTATTTCTTGTAGCTTTCTGGGACATGAATAGGCAATTAACAAATCGTCGACATATATTATTATTATGATTTTTACTCCTCTTTTCTCTTGTATGTATAGACATGGGTCAGCTTCCGATGCTGTGAAACCTATGTTCTTTAATTCTGTGTCGAGTTTCTTGTACCATTGCCTCCCTGCCTGTTTGAGTCCATATAAAGCTTTTATAAGATGACATACTTTTCTTTTAGGATTGTTTTTTATGTCTTTTAGCATACTCATTGTTTTGTTGTACAAAGTTAAATTTTCCTGTTTACTTTCTTCAACCATGATTTCAGTCAGATATTCTTCTAAATAGTCAGGATACTTCATTACTATTTTTTCTTCTAGTTCACCATTCAGGTATGCCGTTGTAACATCCATCTGGTTCAATTTCAAGCCTTCTTCCATGGCTATTCCAACAACAGATCTTATTGAACTCAGTTTAGCTACGGGAGCGTATGTTTCATTGAAGTCAACGCCTGGTCGCTGAGTGAAGCCCCGTGCTACTAGTCTGGCTTTCTTTGTTATACTGTTGTCAGGTCCTATTTTATTTTTAAGAACCATTTTGTAGTCCACTTCTTTCATGTCTTTGTTCTTCTTTTCTATTTTCCAGGTTCCATTTTTAACATGTGCTCTAATTTCGGCTTTTATAGCATCATGCCAGTATTCATCATCTTCATTCTCATCAGATATGTTGGATATCTCTGAAAGTAGTTGACATTCTTCAGGATGGTCTAATATAAAATCTCTGGTCCACGCGGGTGGACGCCTCTCTCTTTGCGGCCTCCCATTTTCAGGTATTTCTATAACCTCTGATGCGTCATCGTAAGACTCTATGTCTTCTACCGAAGAAACTTCATCTTCTTGCTCATTGAAATTTTGTAAGGTATTTTCCTTTTCATTCTCGGTTATTTCAATTTCTATGGGTTGTATTCTTTCATTTTTCATATCATTACCTTTAATCTTATTTTCTTTTTCAGGTATCCTAGAGTGTTCTCTTTCGTTAGTAAGTTTATCATAGCTCTGACTTTCTTCTTCGAAGTACATCTTGTCTATGACTTTTATGTCCCTGCTTATCACTACATCATCTTCTTCGGGTATGTACACTCTGTAAGCCTTTGAGGTCAGTGAGTACCCCATGAATACGCCTTCTTTGGCATTTTGGGTCAGTTTGCCTCGTTTGTTCTTTTTCAAAACAAAGGTCTTCCTGCCGTACACGTAAAGATGATGCCCACATGGTTTTCGGCCAAGCCATTTCATGAACGGTGTTTCGCCATCCAGTGCTTTGGAAGGGCTACGATTTATAAGGTAGTTTGCGGTTGCTACCGCTTCCGCCCAGAGTTTTTTAGGTGCCTTGGCCTCGATTAACAGACATCTGGCTTTATCTAATAACGATCTGTTCTTTCTCTCGCTGATCCCATTTTGTTGAGGGGTGTAAACTGTGGTCAACCTTCTTTGGATGCCATGCGATTTGAGAAAAGCATCGAATTCCTTGTTGCGGTATTCCGTGCCATTGTCTGTCTGCAGATTCTTTATTTTCTTGTTGTGGAACGTCTCAACTTCATTTTTATTTCTTTGAAAACGTTGAAAACGTCACTCTTCCTTTTTATAAAATAGACGTGACAATAGCGACTAAAGTCGTCTGTAAAAGTAACATAATACTTTGATCCTGCTAGTGTATCGCATTCAAACGGTCCACAAACGTCACTATGGATTATCTCCAGGTGATCAGTTGTGTATAGATCATGTCTTATAAAAGGTATCCTGGACAATTTGCCTTTGATGCAGGTCTCACATGTTTCCATGTTTTCATCATTTAAGTTTAAGCCATGCATTAGGTTATCCTTAGCCATCTTCTTTAAGTCTCTTTCATTTATGTGGCCGAGTTTGCGATGCCATTCCATAATGTCACTGTCATTTTTTGCTATGTAATTTGTAGTCTCTTTTTGTCCAGATTCAAATAGTAAAGCCCATTTTTCTTTCGAGCAGTCAGTGTTATTTCACCGGTTTTGTCTACGACGTAGGCTTTCTCTTTTTCAAAAACAACCTTATTTCCTCTGTCCGTTATTTTAGCGACGGATAAAAGATTTACAGAAATATCCGGAACATATAGTGTGTCATGGAAATTGTAGCCGTGTTTAGCGGTGTTTATAGTTACTTTCCCTTTGCCTTGAATTTTGCTGGTATATTTGTTTGATGCCAACTTTAGAGTGCCAGTTTCCGGGGTCATAGTGGAAAACATTGATTCGTCACCGCACATGTGCGATGAGCAGCCGCTGTCTAGACACCAGGCATTTTCACCAGCGTCTGTATTTACGGTGCTCAGACAAACGTTAAAATTGTATTTGCTTCCGTTGTCTTTTTCATTCGGGTTTTTCTTCTTGCCCCAACATGTCTCGATAGTGTGACCTTTCTTTTTACAGGTCTTGCAGTACAACCTTTGCCTATTTTTCTTAACGTGATAGGCTTCTGAGCTTTCAGGCTGTTCATTTCCACTCCTTGCTTGGTATTCTTCCAGAATCTTTACTTTTAAATCTTCAGGATTAGGCAGGGTGTCTCGAGATTCAATGGCTATTCTAAAATTCTCAAACGTTGTCGGCAAACTGTAGAGGAGCATTATGCTCAGCAGTTCTGGAGGTACCTTTATATCCATATCTGCGAGTTGGTCCACGATGTCCATGAAGTTATTTATGTGGGCACGTATATCTTCTCCTGTGGTCATTCGCTTTAAAACCAACTGTTTTAATAAGGTAGCTTTTCTTGCAGGCCCCGTGCTTTGGTAAGTAGCCTTCAACTTGTCCCATACAGCTTTACATGTCGCGCAGACTTTAATTTGTTTTAATTCCGACGGTGACAACAAAAGTAGAATTTCAGCCCTTGCCTTCAAATCCTCTTTGTTGAACGCCAATCTCGCCGCCGCATCCGCAACTGGTGGTAACGTTTTTTCGCCGCTTACGATATCCCAAAAGTCATTTTTGATCAGGACCGCCTGTGCTTGCAAACACCAAGTATCATAATTTGACTTGGTCAAAGGTTCTATATTTCGATAACTCGTAGTTGATGCCATTTTTTCATATTTACAAACAACCACGCTCTGCTACCAATTTGTGAGGGATTTAATAATTAAAATATACGCATGTTCATAGACATTGTTTATTATTTGACACAACTATTATAGATTTAAAACAAACGACATGCAGTGTCAAACGGTACTGAATAGCCAGTACTCACAATATACAACCAAATTAATAAATACATACAAACTGTACCTAACCTTAAATACATTGTGATATTATTTATATTACAGCTTTCCGACAAAGCAAGAAATGAAACAAAGATGGTTGGATGTTATACCTGTATCCCAAAATATAACCAACAATTCTGTTGTGTGCAGTCTTCATTTCATGCCTGAAGACTTCTTCGAAGCAAATTCACGGTGAATGCTTAAGCCTAATGCAGTATAATTTTGAGTTGTCACCAGTCTTAGAATTTCGAACTTATAAAAGAGCTATTATTAAAACACAAACTTCTGATCCTAATGAAGAGCAAAAATTAAATGCCCTAATAGATTATTTAGACACATGAAACTAGAACGTCTTTTCAGTCCATCTCACCCGCAGTCGCTCTCTCTCTGGATCAGAGACGAAGAACCGCAAGAATTGCAATTAGTCAAGGCATTAGCCAAAAGCTCAATAAAATTATTTTATTTAGCCATGTTAAACAGTAATAAATGATTTTCAACTTTTTTTTCGTTTTATTGTTCTATGTCTTCCTGTCTATATAATATATATTAATATGTATATAAAATTGGAGTGTCTGTTTGTAATATCCCATTATACGTTGCCCAAGACTAAGCCGATGACTAGTCTCGTAATTTTTCTAGTATAATAAAATACATGGTCACCCTATTAGAAGAGGACGCATGACCTCCGTTCATTGTATCTCACTCGGCTCGTTTTTTTGGGCCTAGCGCTCAGTCCTGTTAGTTTATTACCTACGTCCATGATATAACCTGTATCGAATTTGACATGAATGATAATGAAAAAATCCTGTTAGTGCTGACAGATACCATTCATTTGACGTTGTCTGTCAACGTCAAAAATGCGAGTTTGTTCCTTCTTGCCTACAGCCTTGACGAGATCCCGCCTCTTTTCGGACCACTTGTGGTTAAACCCCAATTTCTCGATATTTTACTATGAACCCCATACAAGATTGTGACTGTTTCGTAATGTTTACAAGTTTTCCTATTCGGTGAATGACACTTATATAATTTGATTCAGAATAAAACGAGTATCATTCAAATTAAAAACAAGTTTTATTATTTTCGTCCCATTTTTATCATTATAAGTCCCAGAAATTTTTGTGAAAGACATATTTTAATATAAAAATCATTTAATTTTAATCACTATTACAGCACAACAACGATTACATAATAAACACAGTACACTAAGCAGTCAAAGCACAAACAAAAGACGATAATTTTATCGCGTCTCAAGTGGCCGTTTAGAATGTTTACACAACGTCAACATTCATTCACCTTTGTTTTTTTGTGGTCATAACAAAGAGATAATTTAATGTCTTTGGGTCATAAATATGTCACAGTTTGATAAATGTGTGTTCATTTAGTTACTTCAAGAGTGACGCTACCCTAAGAAATATTTACAAGTGTTCAAAATGAACAGAAGTGGTAAATATTTCCTGTTAAAAAGATAGGTAAAAAACAGTAGTTTACAACAAGAAAAGAACAGTGCTTCACAAAAAACGGGTTTAACTTATGAATTGCACAATTGATTGCAAATGTGAAAACTGTTCCAAAAACTAAATTAAATTAGGGGAGACCGGGGACAACTGAAACAATTTTACTTAAACCGTGTGCAGTGAAGTATCTATAGTACCCGTATCCCTCGTATTTATATAGTTGAAAGGGTCGTTATCTAGTTCCTAAATTAAAAATATTATATGTCTATATTTTGAATAGTTAAGCTACAATCACATATTAAAGATGATCGGGCACAGTGGTTCTATTGACCCCACCCCAAGGACGGTTGAAACAGTATGTAGGGATAATTGAAACACTGAAAATATTCAAGGAACCACTGAAGGTTTTTAATCAGTACTAACAATTTAATTTACCAATAAATTATTCATTGAGATCAGTGACAAGTCTGTACCCGTTACATTAATATTTCTAAAATTATAAATGCAAAAACATCTTCAACATAAAGAACTCAAAATATCTGTTATTTATATAATTTTAGTGTTCTAATTTGTGCTATGGGATACTATTTCACATTATTGAAAAACTTAGTATCCTATTAAGCTGTAATGAACTTACATGGGGGAGAAAAAAAAGAAAATCTATTCTCATACAAAACAACTTGTTTCAATCAAAACAATGTTTCAATCATGACAATCTTTTAATCATAAAGATGTTTCAATCATAACAATCGTTCATTGACCCGTATAGGTTTGCCTCTTGTGAAATTGAATTTTAGAGAAGATCAATCAACTTGGCCAATATTTGAGTAGAATTTAGCGTAGAACAGCGGCTTCAAGTCCTGTAGCAGACTGACGGTAGTGGTGTCCTCGGACAGGTAGGGTCATGCTGAATTTCCGACATAAGTATGACAGAGGAACTTGGCTGTCGGGACACTGACCGTTTCGAAAATCTCTAGAAAATATGAATGTAACAAAATTAGATTAAACTTAATGTCGCAGGCTCAATTTTAAGGCCGATGGGAGTTTTGGGTTGCCTATCCGATATAATTTTATAATAGCGGTGAGTTAAAAGTAGTTTAAATGGTTATTTTTTCATCGTATATCCTTTAATAAATAAAAACTTTTTAAAAAAAAAAAAAAAAACAACCGACTTCCTTAAAAACACTACAAAGTGAAAAATAACTTTAATTTCGGAAGTTGGTGGCAAAAACCTTAAATACAAATCCTAAGACACCGACTGCCGAAATTAAAGTTATTTTTCACTTTGTAGTGTTTAAAGGAAGTCGGTTGTTTTTTTTTTCTGTAAAAAGTTTTTATTTTTAAATTTTTAGTTATGGTATCTACCCCGCACTAATTCCAAACAAACAATGCATATTTATGAGATAGCAGAAATCGCGGTTGATTTGCTGTCATTTTTTAAAGAGTTACGGTGTCTGTCTCCGGAACTCATCATCAGATGTATATGAAATTTCTATGGGACCATTTCGGGATAAACCCCTTTCGAACAAAAAAGAATTTAGCAAATCCGTTGGCCGAACATACATAAAAAAATATATATAAACATCCGAATTGATAAACTCCTCCTTTTTGGAGTCGGTTAAAAATAAAAAAGGTGCGTTATTATATTTTATTAATTATTTACTCTCTAGAAAACACAACTTTCGTCTGTGCAGTTGGGTAAAAATGCTGAAGATGTGGGGACGTTTGCAACGTTTCGAACGTCCACAGAAAGTTGTTTTAAACGTACCCGTGTCACGTCTTCTACTTTAACACTGAATATTTTGTTTTATATTGACTTTAACATTAATCAACATTAACAAAGACACTCTTAAATAGATTAAGAATACTCCAAAACAAGAAAAACTGACGAACAACAAGATTAAATTAGGAAAATAAAAATAAAAAAATCGTGAATACTGACTTTTTAACGCAAAATTCTTCGAGCCGTCCAAAGTTGGACTACGTTGCTCGCTCGTTAAAGCCGTGCTAAATAGGGATGTGATATACTTGCAAAATTCAATACCAGGGCTTCCAAGTACGAGTATGTAAAAATACCAGGGTCGAAAACCAGGTATAAAAATACTTTAAAGTATTTAGTAGCATTCGGTATAGGGTATAGTCTTTCGTACCGTTCCACAATCTTGTAGAGTTTTTTGTAGATGAAATGAAATCTTTCCTTCTTATTTCGTTAATCAGAGGCTTAGGACTGTCTGCTAAGAGAATTATTTATGTATGGTATTTTGTCATGAGCTGGTTTTAGAAACTTAGTATTAGCAGGCGTAGTTAAAAGATTTCATTTAATTAATTTATGAATATGATTTTGTGTTTTTTTTTTATTTACGATATTATCACTTTTAGCATAACTCGGAATGCGGCCATTGTTACAGCACTCGGATTCGGAAAGCATCGGAATATTTCGCATGGCTGCCAAGGCCATGAACCCCGAACTTGCTTCTTGCAGTACCCAGAGTTGGAAATACTTGCATAGGAAATCGGTCTGTGATAATATACAAATAAGAATCATAATCGTATTTGCAAATAAAAAACTGACCTATCAAGTATTTTTCGCTGATTCGATTATGCTCCTTATTCATAAGATCACACGAATCAATTTCCTATACAAGTATTTTTTACTCGGACGCTAAAGGCGCGGCCGCGGGCAGCGAGGGACTCGCGGCGTTGGCTTCCGCGCGCGTCGCCGCCAAAATACTTTTATAGGAAATTGATTCGTGTTGCCTTACGAATAAAGAGCAAAATCGTGTCAAGATAAAAAAATACTTGGAAGTTAAAAGTTTTTTTATTTGCGAATACGATTGTGCTCCTTATTTATATAGGAACATGGATCGATTTCATATGCAAGTATTTTCAAGCCCTGCCTGCGCTCGATGCTAGGTACCAAATACTTTCACACTTGCAAGTTTTTCCTGCCCGTACCAGGGCGCCGTACTTTGAAGCAAAGCCCTGGTTTACAAACCTCGTATGGTAAATACGTCTCATCCCTAGTGCTAAACACAAAACCGAGCATGGCCGACAAAGCAGCGAACGACGCGTCACACGCGTAGTTATTTTGGTTTTCGAGAAATTGAACTTGTTGTAAGTAATCATGACCTGTTTTAATTGTCCCCGGTCTACCCTAGCTCTCAATTACACATTATAGCATAGCTTTAATCGTTTCTAACAATTAAAGCTAAAAGAAAGGAAATCGGGCGATGACGTCATCGACTTTGGAATGGCGGCCGTGTTTAATAAAAATATAGGAATGAAATTTTAAAATTACAATATTTCGTTGCTATAATTGAATTTCTTGCACAATATTGTATATTTATGAATAGTTAATGAAATTGTCCTAACGTTTTAATAGTATTTCAACCATTTACGACAAAATATGTATACGAAAAGCCGTCACAAAGGATTTATACGCCGGCCATTTTTTCACTTCGACAACTTATTTTCGCAAAATATATGCGTAAATGTAATAAACTTCATATAACTAATAATTAAATAGATAGATCATACACGTTAGTTACGTATTCATGCTTATAAAACCCAAATTCACCAGTCAATCACAGTTTTTAGGGTTCCGTTGCCAAATGGCAAAAAACGGAACCCTTATAGATTCGTCATGTCTGTCTGTCTGTCTGTCCGTCCGTATGTCACAGCCACTTTTCTCCGAAACTATAAGAGCTACGCTGTTGAAACTTGGTAAGTAGAGGTATTCTGTGAACCACATCAAGATTTTTACACTAAAATAGAAAAAAAATTGTAAATTTTGGGGTTCCCCATACTTAGAACTGAAACTCAATTTTTTTTTTTCATAAAACCCATACGTGTGGGGTATCTATAAATAGGTCTTCAAAAATGGTATGGAGGTTTCTAGTATCATTTTTTTCTAAACTGAATAGTTTGCGCGAGAGACGCTTCCAAAGTGGTAAAATGTGTGTCCCCCCCCCGTAACTTCTAAAATAAGAGAATGATAAAACTAAAAAAAATATATGATGTACACCATGTAAACTACCACCGAAAATTGGTTTGAACGAGATCGAGCGAGTAGTTTTTTTTTAAAACGTCATAAATCGTATAACGCAATTTACCTTACATTCAATCAACTGAAATATAAAATTTAAAAAAAAAACATTTATTTTTAAACCGAGAATACCTACAGGTTTTTACGGAAACCTCGGTGAGCGAGTCCGACTCGCACTTGGCTGGTTTTTTTTTAATGTTTCGTTGAGAGCGTCGGCCCGCGAGTGTGCCAACTTTTATAGTGTGTTTTGCGTCCAACACAGCGCCTCAAAAGTGCCATAAAGTTAGTAGCAGTGAATGACATATAGAAAGCTTTGTCTTCCCTGTTCATTTTAACATAAGAACGAAAGAGATAGGCTACGTAGTTTCATAGATAATCGCAAAACAGTGTGACCACGATCCATCCTCGGTACTACGTAGGGGAGCAATCTAATTGAAATTTTCATCCTCGGTAGTACGGAGGCTACCAATGAAAGGGTCAAGAAGGCAACTAACAGCTGCTTATTGTCGGAAATTAATCAGAAGTCGGAGATCGGAGACTACCTATAACATGTCGCGTTCGAAAGGTAGGTACACGGGCCATATCGAATAAAGGGTATAGCAGGTTAAGGCGATGTGATTCAACACTCATACAGATTTGAGGGGGTGAGGTGCGGGGAAATCCGCGGGGAGCCTCCCGCGCGTCCTTGTCGAATACGTTAGCGCGCCAAATGTTCGGGGGGCGGCGGCGGCGGCCGTGGCACAGACGTATTTCCTCCTTAATAGTATTGAATGCCGCTTCTATGCGTTGGACTAATACCTCAATAGTTGGAACCTCCGTGGCATATACCAACTCTTTGGCACGTCCCCAGACATAAAAGTCTAACGGAGTTAGATCTGAGGAACGTGGCGGCCATGGAATAGGGCCATCGCGTCCAATCCATGCATTGGGGAACACATTGTCGAGATATTCCCTCACAGTCAATCGCCAATGCGCGGGACAACCGTCATTTTGAAATACAATGGGCACACGTTCATTAAATATGGGCACATCGGTCACTAATTCGGGCAGGTCATTTTGTAGGAATTCCAGATAGTCTTCGCCTTTGAGATTATCGGGCAGGTAGTGCGGTCCAATTACCTGATTCCCAATCACTCCTGCCCAAACGTTTACACTAAACCTTCTTTGAGAAGATTTCTGTCTTTTAACACGTGGGTTTTGCGTTTTCGTTGTCCAGTGGTGCAAATTGTGTAAATTGAGGATCCCATCCTTGGTAAATTTGGATTCATCCATCCACAGTATTCTTTTTAAAAAATCAGGATCATCCACATCCGTGTGTAAAAGAAACCGACAAAAAGCCACTCGTCTCTCAAAGTCGCCACCCTCAAGACCTGCAACAAACAAAAAACTCTTTTAAATTTCTCTTGGGCAATAAGTAATTGCACAAGAAAGGACCCGCTGTTCGTGCTAATAGATTCACTACCTGGAAGTGACGCCATACCATACCCATTACCTGCTAAACAAAGGCAAGGTCAAACAAAGCTTGCACGGGTTTAAAGTTAGTTTAAAATTACGTACCTTGCACCGGAGTGTAGTGGAATGGATGCTTTTTGTTTTGACGAAGTACTTTCCACACTTTCCATATTGAAATATCAAGATGTGATGCCACATTTCTAATGCTTCCTGTAGGGTCTTCCTCAAAAAGTGCCAGTATTCTCTCGTCTACTTCAACATTATGTCGCACAATATGGCCCCTTGGTTCATTAAAAGTAAAACTGCCAGTCTCGCATATGCGTCGGTATGTGTCTTGGAAGACTCTGCGGCCAGGTTATCGTCTACCAGGAAAGCGTTCCTGGTAAAGTCGTTGCGTTGCACGAGCGACGCCATTAGCGGCTCCGTAAGCCATCATGATGTCCGCATATTCTTCGTTAGAGAATGTCGCCATTGCAATAACAAAAAACTCGAAGTTTAACAATAACAACAAAAATTAAACAAATGTAACAAGAACCAACAAAACTTAGAAAGAAAGAAAGAAAGAAAGAAGAAGAAAGAAAGCATTTATTTGTCAGAATATTGTACAAAGTTGTTATGTGGATTATTACGCTCAAAATATTCTGCCGTTTCCGGCGTACAAATATGGTTTTGAAATTGGACGTAGTTATGCAAAAAACTCGTGTGGTGCCGGACATAAAGAATAGCATCACCCCATTTCTTCCCGTGGGTGTCGTAAAAGGCGACTAAGGGATTTACTAGAGAATGGGCAGCAGCGTTCTCTATGCATTTTACCACCATACTGCGATCGCCAACCCGCTTGCCAAGCGTGGCGATTATGGCAAAGCCCCCCAAATAGGGGGAGGCCCATGTCCAGCAGTGAACGTCTTGCGGCTGAGATGATGATGATGATGATGATGCAAAAAGGATCCAATCCACAACTTGGTCAAAAATGAGTTAAGTGCACCAAACTGATCCAAATTATACATACTACGGGTCAGTAAAAACGACCTAGCTAAAAATAGCTTTATTTTTCGTGTACTTTAATTTTTAAAACCAATGGTATGGCGCTTCTTATTTTTTTTTTTCAGTATAAACTATTTAAACTTTCTGGTTCTTAACTAGTATTTGTACCAGAATATGTTAATATACCATTACTAATAAAAAACGTGTTAATATAACAGACAATTTTTTTTTTAAGTAATGAAAAAATACCTCTTAAACTTAAAACGTCAATAACTCAAAATTAACTGAATGTGGATTGGATCCTTTTTGCATAACTACGTCCAATTATGGGTCATCATTACATTCAAATTTAGTTATTAATCATTAAAATTATATGTCATCATTACATTAAGATTTAGTTATTAATCAATAGAATTATTTAAATTACGAAACATTTTTTTTAATGTAAAAGATATTAATTAAATGTCAAAACTGACTTAACGAATTAACGATAACAAAGTAATAAAAGAATCGCGGAGTATGATGAACTAGCACACACGTTAGGTAGCAGAGGCAGTGATGTCTCGACTAGACGTGAGGCGTATTTTTTTTTTTTTTTTTTTTTTTGTGGGGCATCTCGTAGTTAATGATTGTGGCCCGGCGAGTTCTAAAAAGTTACCTTTTTAGGCCTCCAGCCGGGGGCGTGAGGCGTATATACTGGTACAGGTATATATACCAAGTATGTGCTTCCCAGTACGCAGCCCGGGTACAGACCGGAATACTGGGTAAATACCTTGAAGGTATGACGTCATACGTATAGGCTAGTATAAAACGGACCGCTACCACAAGGTATCAGCCAGTTCGTGCAGCATCGGTCCGTCGAAACCTCCCGAAGCTACCCCGACTGCTTACGGAAGAACCCGAAGCGTCATTCGTGCTTTAGGAACGTTCGGACGATCGAATTCACTTAGAAAAAAATACATATGTCCATGTTCTTACGGAATATAATTCCGTAATAATGTTATTGCATAAAAAATATTACGAATTACTTTTTATCATATCAAAGAGTTCCTTCCCATCTTCATATCTCTTAATTGAAACGTCATACCTACATAATATTGGATGTATGCCATACTTATCGCATATGTTTACTTATCGAAATCATAACACACCCAAATACTTACAGGTATTTTGAAACCCGGTTTTTATACCAGGTATTTGGCGATACCCATACCTTGAAGGCCGGGTATGGAGATTGGCAGGTATATCTCATCTCTAGTCTCGACTAAAAAAATGGGGGGTCGGGCGGCGCGATTTGTTCAAACCGATTTAAGGTATGCAAGAAAGAGATAGAAGATAGATTTTACTGTGAAAGAGTGAGAAAACAAATTTTACCTCTTTCTCAAGTAACAGTTCCGCAATAAATATTTTTTCATTAGAATTTGGAATGTAGTTTTCAACCGACGAAATAAAAACGGAGGAGGTTCTCAATTCGACGCGTATATTATTTTTTTTATGTATGATCACGCATAACTTTATACAGAGTAGTCCGATTTTGATAATTCTTTTTTTGTTGAATAGGGTATACCTACCTTGCCAAGTATTATCAGTACATTAAAGTCACAAAAAATTATAAAATAAAAAAAAATTGACAAAAAATTAAACCGCCGAAAAAACTGAAAGCAAAAAATAATAAACCTTAAAATTTTGAGTCAGCGCTGAATAATCAATGAACAAAGATCACTCAAAGCGCCGACTCATAATTTTAAGGTTTATGATTTTTTGCTTTTCAGTTTTTTCGGCGGTTTAATTTTTTGTCAAAAAGTTTTTTAAGTGACTTGATTCACAATTCTAGCGAATTCACAAAGTTGTTAAAATACTTTTATGGCATGTGGCATATCATTAGAAAGAGGATAGACTGAAGAATTAATGAGGGAGTTGGAAGATCCCGGTCGCTTTTGGTTTTTTTTTTGTAGCCTTATAAATAGCTGTAACATGTACAGCTTTAATATAAGTTTTACCTTTGCGAGTGAATTAAAAAAAAAACTAGGTGACTAATATCACTAATTTTGTATTTAAAAGTATTCTTAAACAATACACATCGAAATAAAATTAAAATTCAGAGTCTACGCCTTATATTTTTTTTTAAATCTGTATTTGAATGTAAAATTTGGGTCTTTTTTTTTTGGAAAACAATAAAAAGTCGATATAAAAAATCCACAGAGCATGAGGGGTGTTAAGGGGTCTGAAAGGCTAGCGGATGACCCCTTCAGTCGACCATTTCAATTTGGCACACAATGCACCAAACACCCTAGGCTCACACATCTGCCGATACTTGCTTTTTATTTAAGTAATATATGTATAACCAATAATAGGTTTACTCATACGTTGTGTTTAAAAAATAATAAAACGTTTTTTTTCCTGTAAAATTATGTTTTGGTAGATAAGGTTTCTTGACACTTCATCGCCGTTATGTAAACCACACTGTTGTAAGTAGGTACATCTACGTGTGTCATACAATGATTATGAGTTTTAAAAAATAATATAAATTATTTGCTAAGACGGAGGTGTACCCTCTAATAGAACACGCTCATTTCCCCAGTTATGTTCTCTCACTTAATAGGGGCATGAGCCTATTATAGGCCTATAGCTTACCACTTTATATAGATTATACTTTGTAATAATTTAAATACATTCTGAATAGATAGTTGCCTACGTAACGGCCACTCATTGGTGTAAAACCCGAGACAAGCCAAGACTCAAGACGTCAATAACATTATTAAAAGATAACAGTGTCAAATGTTCACTAAAACTATATAAATTCATTTTGTTTATTCAAATGGATGTATTACCAGATAATTCATATACGAGTAGCATTGATATACAAAATGTCGAGTAGTCACATATTAGTAAGTTTTTGATACAGCGTAGTTGAGGCAATAGCGCTTAAAATTATTAGTATTTTTACATAACACATTACTTAATATTAATTTATTCATAAAATGTTTGGTGGCAAAGTGATATGTGCTATTTACTTATCCTTTTGTATTGTCTTCATTTATGCTGTATGTGATAACAGGTTAGTAGTACAAATTTTTAAACAACAAATTTCATTCATAAAGAAGTAGGTACGCCTATGGTAAGTATTAGAGTATTTAGCCATCCTAGGAAACTGTGTAATATTAATGTTTGGTTATGTTGGAACAGGAACTCATCAATTGCCAACAAATGCTAGGATTAAATGCAGCTTTTTGCTTTCCGAATAGACCAATGTCTACGAAGTTAAAAATATTTTAATTGAGATATAATAGATGCAAGGTCAAGGTCTTACATCTATTATATCTCTCATAGTTTCGGGTAGAACTTAGGTAGGTGGGTAATTTTTGGAAAACAATATGTTTTTAAGCTAACTCAAGTCACTCAAGAACCGCCACAACGCAGGTCACTTGACCACAGTATGTAGGTACGTACCTTTCATAGCTAATTAAGTAGGAATAGACAGGTAAAGCAGACCCAAACTCGTTAAATTAGGTACCTGAAATTCTTGAAAATAGGTTTTGTACCAACGTGGATGATAGGTATACCTAGGTAACTTTAAGTTTATCGCTTTTCATTGCTGGCCGTACCTACCTATAGATAAACTTAGACATCTGTCTACAGTGCTATTCTCGCTATTTCCCATGGTGGTAACCATAGGAAAAAGCTTGAATTGATCTGGATACCTAGCACCTAATAACAGACGAAATTTTTCTTGTTGCGCACTCTCTCAAAGAAAATACTTCTTAAATGGATGAAACCGTTTCAACAGGCGCTGCTCTATGCTTGCTAACAGCACATGCTCCTTTCCTGTGTCAACATAGACCCAAGAAAGACAAGGTCACTGTCAGTGTTTTATTTTCTTTGGATGTTACGTATCAAAGTCTAAATACCAAGGCATCATTATCAATGTTTTTTTTTTACAAATAAATTCATTCTTTTAGACAAAGTAGGTAAGGTCAGGTGGGGTAAGTGAAACATACTTTACTTGTAATTTTATGTAAACAGCTCTAGTACTGTAATATGACTCAAATTTATAATAACGATTGATGCGACGTACTCTTCCTTTAATCAGCCGTCTATGATTCGAGTTCCAAGCTCTATAGTCGTGCATTCATCATAAAAACAACAAATTTAAGTTGACTATGGTTTTGTTTCACTTCCCCCATATATGGGGTAACTGAAACTATCGCCAGAATATCTATATTATTGAGTCTGCAGAACTATTAAAAAGATTAAAATGACATGTCAAAATCCTTTTATCTAATATGAGTCGTATTTCGTCGATATTAGGTTTAATTTAGGAAATAAATTAAGAAAATAGAATTTGGGGTAAGTGAAACATAGTCGCGGTGGTCAGGGGTACAAAACAAGTGCAAAAATCGAACAAGATTTTTAATTTCTCAATGATTGATAAAAATAAAATTGCGAAAATATTATCAAACAAATTAATCTCTTTATTTAGGTACATAGTTTACAAATTCAAGCCTTTTTACTTAATTCAAATATAATTATGTAAGTAGTACTTGTCGTCTAAAATAAATCAACAATTAAACTACTGGCTGGGGTTTTTTGACCGACAGTCTGTGCCTTTTCTTAAACCCCAGAAACCAATCTTCGCCTGGCACTCCGTTATTGAATGGGTTAGCAACACAATTTTTGTTGACATATTCACCAACTACTTCCAAAAGTTCTTTCCTTGTTAGTCCAAACCCATACTTTTCCATAATATGGATATTTTTTGCCAACGACTCCTCTACTTCACGTGATAAAACCGTACTCCTGCCCAAGGTATTAGATTTAAATCCTCTGCGTTCATAAATACGGTTACCTATAGTTGATCTTGGAATATTATAATATTTGGAAGCAGTGTAAGCAGAGATAGTTCCATTTTCGACTACTTGTATTGCATCTTGCAGTTTTTCGTCTGAGTAAGCAGCTTTATCAGTTTTTCAGATGTAATTTCGAGGCATGCTTTAGATGACCTGGAAAAAAAATCTATTTAAATCAAATTAACTTATCTACTATTACTTAAAAACCGTAAAAAGGTTTTGTTTGTACAATGATGACATTGTTGTCCCATAATTAATATTTTATTTTATTATATGCATTGAAAAATTTATAGTTATGATAGCTATCGACTAATTAGGTAGAGGTCCTCGAACGATTTTTTGATTTGTCTGTTTGTTCGGGATTCTTGCAAAAACTGCCTATCGGATTTTAATGAAAACTTTATCCTTCTGTTTTCCTTCTGCAAATTTACCATAACCACTCGGTTACTAGAACTTTGTGCGAACTAAATGCCAAGACAATAAATCAAGTAGGTATCTAGTAAAACTAAACATTATACAAGAAATTATTTTTCAAAAGAATGTTTATGTACCCTGGCACGGGGGAAGTGGGCCATATGTTTCTCTTACCCCGGCCATCACTGTTTCACTTTCCCCAATTAGTACTTTTGGAGGTTAGAATTTCGGCCGCCTTATAATTCAATTGCCTACACGTTTTCGCTGGAAATAACTATAAGAACATGAAATCTATAGTTTCAATACGTTACTTACCTATTAAAATCTTCATAAACACTATTAAATTGCTTGACACCAGCGAAAAGATTAAGCACGTCCAACTCGTGTTTTGAAGTTTACAAAATGTCAGATTTCTTTTCGTTATAAAACTTCGTAGAATGATCGTAGCGACATCTGTGCTAGAATATTGAAATCTCCTTGCCAATCCTGTTTTATCGACCGGTCGCTATTAGAGCTGAACCGTATAGTTTATTGTATAGGGTTGGGTGTTTCACTTACCTCTTCGTTTCACTTACCCCACCTGACCTTAGTTAAAACTCTCAGAATCAGACTTTCAAACACAGAACAAATTCTCCTTGCTTGGTTATCTTTCTACATCTCATCTACGTATTATTTTAACCAATTTTCGTTGTTGCCTACTGATTAAGGCCAGATCCATTTGTTTGTGTTCAAGTGCCTCTATCTATCGTGCACTATCTTTGTTTGTATGAATTGTATTATTTTAGAGGTGCTTCAACCTATTTATCATAGATGGGGTCTATTTTATAGTAAACTATTGTGTCATGTAGGTAACTACTTCAATTTTCGCGCGGAAAATCTTCAGCTGTCTATCTTAATATTATTTTGTGTCCCTGATTTGGTATCATTTAGAATTTGGTAGTCGTCACTTGTTATCCTAACCTCTGAGTTCATTTCTGTCTGTCAAAATGGCTGCTGTCGAAAGTAACACGTGTGGGATAAGTGAAAATAACGACGTTGACGATATCTCCGATGATGAAAGTTAAGTACTTAACACATTAATGATTTATAAACAAACTTTGTAGTCTTAGTTAAGTATCTTACATAAGTAAGTTAAATACCTATTATAATTAATTTGTCTACAACTATCGTCAAGTAGAGGTGTCAGTGCTATGTAATCAACTATACACGGACGGTATAGGACATACAACTTATTAGCTATGCAGATTATATAAATGACTGCTTTAAGATAGGTGCAGGTACCTACTATATAATTTTAAGCTACAATGAATACCAACTCCTACCTGATTATCAAGACTATGCCTTGTTTGGACATTAATGATGTCCAAACAAGGTAAAATCAATCACGTGATGTCACATCACCATCTAAACTGCTAAGTAATGTAAGTACCTATAAGTAGATGGTACTGTTCTTGACTATTAATTTTAATAACATAACATCACGCCTTGTTTCCCTGAAGGGTTAGACAGAGGTGTACCTATAGTACATCCACATTTTGCCTGTTATATTTTAGTCCCATGTAGTAGGGGGCGAGCCTCTTGCCATCGACCGGGCACAAATCCAGACTCCGGGCTGCTACTGAGTAATTCTAGATGGAAAAAGGGGCCGTCAATTAATCACGTGATGTTTTTTTTGGCATTTTTGAGCCCCCCTTCCGCCCTTCCCCCTTGGTGATACATGGTGAGGTTTAAGACTACCCCCCCTATATCACGTGTAGTTTTTAGTATCTACAAAGAATCTAAATTTTTTTAAATACAGGTATAAGTATCATCTGATTAAAAAAAGAAAAAAATTCACGTGATATATTACTACACCCCCCCTACCCCTTTGTGATAATTCGTGATTTTTTATGGACCCCTCGCCCCCCTTTCGAACCTCACCTGATTAATGGACAGCCCCAAACCCAACAATTAATTAATAAATACCTATTTATTTTCTTTTACAGCGTTGGCCAACTTGATGACGGGCTGTATCTGTTTGATTTCACAAAGAGCGATGATGTAGACGTTTGGCAAGAACAATCGGATACCGTACGGGATGTCGGCATGTCCAAGGCTATATTTGTTATTCATAAAAATATAGGCTTTAGAAGAGCTATATTTTTT
Source organism: Aporophyla lueneburgensis (assembly GCA_932294355.1). NCBI lineage: Eukaryota > Metazoa > Arthropoda > Insecta > Lepidoptera > Noctuidae > Aporophyla > Aporophyla lueneburgensis. Next base: position 17,279,627 of record OW028747.1, read on the forward strand.
GCACTTTTGAACCCTCAACTAAACGGTGCCGGATTTGCTGGAATACGAGCTATTCAGTCATATAACCTTACGGGCCACACAAAACTGCAAATCAAGTGTAGAGGCCAAGGACAGTATAATGGTTTCAAAGTTACTTTACGGCACAAAGGATTAAATGACGAACCCAACTACTCATTTGAACAATATTTTCAGGTAATGTACCTAATAATGTTGTTTTGGTTCCTAATTTCCTAGAAGGTATGCTCATATTGCATTTATATTGGCAATGAAAACGATAAGAAAGATTCAGTAGCGACACTACCTACCAGTCACACAGTTACCAGAAAACACACCAAATACCCACAATACACTGTTCACAAAAAAAAAAAAATATACGCGTCGAATTGATAACCTCCTCCGTTTTTTTCGTCGGTTGAAAAGGGTGCACATGTGCGGGGCTTTGTTTTATCGTTCTTCCTATACCTATCCGTGAAAATTTAAATTCCTGGTCAAGTGCTGTACCATAGAAAGGAAGAAAAACGTCCACTGCTGCCCTCGTAGCTTGAGATCAAGCAGCGCCACCTCGACCGGTTTTGTACTTCTCCAATCCAGCGGATTCCTGCGGCTTGCATCAGGTTATCGATCCATCTTGTGGGAGTCAACGCTACGTTTTCCGGTACGCGGACGCTACTCCAGATTTCCTAATCCATCAGCCACCCGTTTTGCAAGCAATGTCACTGCCCACTGCCACTTAAATAAGGCAATTCCTCAGGCGATACCTGATATTATTAACTCATCGAATGCCGTAATAAGAGACACAATAGAAAGACAATTGCTTATGTAGAACTGTGTAACTTAAGATATTCAAAAGGTTAAGATCACAGATCCGTTTTTTTTATATATTAAGGTGTATCTATTCATACACGAAATATTTTAACAGGTACACCTGTAGGTGGTAAAGAAGCTACAGCAACGAAAAAAAATGTTTTCTAAATGTATTTTTTTCAAAATTTAATATTTATAAATTATTTGACGCACATAAGAAATACTGGCTCCTTCTTATTTTTTACGGCCCAAGACACCGCGGCCATGCACGTGCCGTCCAGTCGCCGCCCTCGCAGCGTCGGGCGGGCCATTCATAGAATTTGGAGTAAAGGTTTTATGCAAAACGTCTCAAGCAGTTTTAAAATTTATAATTATTACGAAAATTCAAAAACGCTTAGATATTTTTTTTTTTGCTTCTATAGCTTCTTTACCACCTACAGGTGTAACTCTTAAAATATTTCGTGTATGAATAGATACACCTTATATATGGCCAAACATAATTTTTAGAAAAACAACTTACTAGTAATACTAAAAGCGACCTCATTTTACACTAGTATTTATTTGCGTTTAAATGGAAATAACATCAATTGGAAACAAGAATTTCAATCGTTTTCGCGATTGGCGTCTGGTCAATTCCAAGTCTGTCTTGTGATTTCAACTAAATATTCTGCTGCAATTTACTACTGATTACACAATACTTTGATCTAGCTCAAGTATTACTTACTAGCTTTTGCCAGCGGCTTCGCCCGCGTGGAGGTCGGAAATTACCCCGCGGGAACGTACTACCGGGATAAAAAGTAGCCTATGTCCTTTCTCATGCTCTAAACTATCTGTGTACCAAATTTCATTTAAATCGGTTCAGTAGTTTTAGCAGGAAAGCGAGACAGACAGACAGACAGAGTTACTTTTGCATTTATAATATTAGTTTAGATTTAGATAGTTTAGAAGTTTAGATTTGAAGTAATTCATGAATTTAAATTTTCAGGCGCCAAAGGACGACTTTGCCATTCGTAATCTCAAATTTTCCGAGTTCAAAGCTTACTACAGAGGTAAAAGAGTAACCAATAATGAGACATTGGACTTGTCCCAAATTACAAGTCTTGGTATTCAGATGTATGGTGGAGTTTATCAACCAGTGAAGCAGAAAGGTCCAGCAACATTGGAAATTGATTGGATTAGAGCGGTTTAAATGAAAGAGCTGAAGAAAATAATGTATCTACAATAAAGAAGATTACTGCTAACTGCAACAGCTGTTTTTTTCGACGTGGTGTATTTGGACCACAGTAGGTCCAATCAATCAAGCATGAAAATGTGAGCTTTGAATAGTATCTACTAACAAAATAAAGATCGAATACAGATTTATGTTGTATTGATAACCTATATGATGGGGTGAACAAAAATGATCTTTGTAGCCGTCAGTGATATGTATACCTAACAATGCAAAACAGCTTTATCATAATATGACATACATAATCACAATTGTGACTATTAAACACTAAAATCGAGCAGAATGTCGTGAAATTGGAGAGGCCTATGTCCAGCAGGATAATGAAGATGAAACACTAAAAATTATACTCAGTAATAGTTTACATATTAATAACTTTATTACCTAGAATATTAGGTCATCACTAGATATTATAATCAGTATACACTCAAGACCAAAATTATTAAAATAAATGCTTATTGCTGTAGTTTATCGTTGTCGAGATGGCAACAACAGAGCGAGTGCTGTCATAGCATCAGGAAATAGAGAGTGGTAGTTGACTAGCGGCACGTAGGCCGCCGTAATGACGCGGCCGGCAAACCAACGACCGTGTAGGGTGTTCACCGACGCCACCGCCGTCGCTATCGTTGGACATTTGCAGTAAACGTTTCCTTGTGGAGATGCTTTATCTACATACACGTGCAATACTCCACCATGTTTATTGCATTCACTTATGACATCATCTCTTATTTCAATATCCCAGCTAGGGTTTGATTCCCTGAAAATAAAAAGGTATACTTTTATAGCCTATTCCAAAAGTATTGACATCTATCCATTGGATGAAATTAAATGCTTTGATTATTTGGAGCCATCACCTTGGTGTTTTTCATTTGACAATTGAGGGTAATTTAAGCTACATTTTCGTTGATGAATTTATAAGTATAATAATTTCAAAAAAGTGGTAAAAGTTGAATCCTTCTAAATACATATCAATGAGTTACTAATACTCTTTTAAGTGAGAGATTGTGCGCTTTTATGTTTCTTGATCGTGGACGTTCACAGCCTCATAATAGGACAAGGAAATTATATGTATGGAAATAAATGAAGACGTTTTAAATAGGATTTTTAAATAAGACGTTATTGTCACTTTAGAAATTATAAAAGCACACATTACGGAAAAACTTAACCTAAACAGGGATTTTTCATTACCCTTTCATCAGAGAGATAGCTTTTAAACAGAACATACAAGATATAATAAAAATAACTGTTATGAGTATACAGTATGAATGCATGTAACTATTGTATAGTTAATTAAAATAACTCAAAAACACCATTTTTTTTCGCAAATGAGTCTGCTCAAACCCAGAACAGTTGTACTGATTGTGTCAATGTATCAATTTCAATTACATCTTGTATAGAAAAAGACCAATTAGTATTCTGTGTGATTGCTGACATTAACCAATGCCAGTAAAACCACATATGTTTTAAATGTTCAGTTTAAGTAATATCTAATAATGATTAACTGGATTTAGTGCGGCAGGGGCGACTGCACGAATTCACAGATGTTTAAATAAAAGTTACACTTACGAGGACGGATCAAACATATTATTCAGCATAAAACACTGTGTCGCGATAGGAGGTGCTACTTGTGGTTGTGGAGTAACCAGTGCTGAACCAGCACCCATTAATACTGATGCTGCGGCCGGTGGAATCTGAAATCAATTCATCTTATAATTAATTTACATGCTGTGATGTTCTTTGCTTTTGGAATTTCAATAAAAAACACAATCCTGCCTATATCTTAAATAATACTTTCAATAATGTGAAAAAAAAAAAACACATATGCAAACTTATAGCTGAAATAAAATGAATTCATATTTTCACACTATAGTGTAGAATATTTCTTGAAAACAGAAGCATTTCGTAAATACCCTTTACATTATCCTTTTACAATTTGATTTTTGCAATTACTAATAAAACACTAACAAGAAATTGCTTGTAAAATACACTATAGTTTGAAAAGAACCTCACAATATGAATACTATTCACTAGTTATGTGGTGCAGGGTTAAATTGTACATTACTCAGCAGTGCCAAGAATAGTGTTAAAGACTTCACACTGATTTGTCCTTTTTCTGAAATCCGCAGGCTGCTGTAAAATATAATGTTTGTAATATGCCGAGACAGGAAATAAGAATGAAATTAAATTCCCCCTGTGGGGAATTGAGGAAATAGGACTTCAGGGCAAAGCCAAATATCCTATTATAGGTAATGTTGTATAGCCCAGCCTGTAAGGATTACGAGAATTATTCTAAATGTCATTATATTTAACAGTTTCTAACAATAATCAGTTCACTCTATCAAACTCTACAGTTTTCTAAGTTTTGGAAAACCTCTGAATAATGCAATATTCACAGCTCCATAAAAAAAAAAAACTATTTATATTCCTTAGACAGTGGTTTTGATTCTGTTATGCACCAACTTTTAGGCAATTGCTATCTTTATATTTCTCTAGCTCTATTAATTGTTTGTTTTTCAATGTTTTTGTTTTTTTCTATAATAATCACATTATTCTCAATTACTTTCAGTTTTATATTTGTATGAAATCTCCACTATATTATATAATAATTATACAATGGTACCAATTCCCTTGTTCACAAACTAAACTAAATTTAAGTTCAGTGCATCTTTTTCTTTGTATTTCATTAAGAAGAGGACAAAAGAATTTTTTTAGTTTAGTCCTGTCAAATTAATCAGCACCTGTCACTACTCCATACAAGTTTAGACGTGATTAAAAACTTGCCTACTAAAGTTAAGTCAATTTACGTCAAGCGCTGATTAATTTGACAGGACTAAACTAAAATTTATCTTCTGTCCTTTCCTTAGTGAAATAGAAAGAAAAAGATGCACTGAACTTAAATTTAGTTTAGTTTGCGAATAAGGGAATCGGCACCAATGTGTTCCTATTGATATCCCATAACTTTAAGATATTCATGAGACCATGTCCAAGAATCGACTGGCATATGATTTTTGTATTAAATGGTAATGGGTTTTTTTCATTTTTCTTGAATATGGGTGTAAGTTTCATGTATGAATAAATAATTTTAATAAAATTTAATTCAAGCCAATTATTCAATTTTAAAGCTATTTTAAAACACGGCATTAATATATTTGACGTAAGGGTGTGGTTTTACATTTATAATCGTGACGTCGAATTATTTGTAACAATGGATGATCAAATAATTATGTATTATTCACTGCCCTTGAGGTGATTTTTGGATGTTTGAAATCCCCAATTTTCATGTTTTTTAGCCTCAACCACAACCAACATCAAAATGGTGATTATAAAGGTTAATTTACAAACTTGCGCGCTACATATAAAAGACTTAATGTTGTTAAGTGAATGAGTTTTTTATCAACTCTTTTAATTATCGCACATTCATGATTTGCTAGGTGGTATATATATGCACATAATTGTGTTGTATAGCGTCATTTTTGGGTCTACTGGGACCCGTTACCGAGCTGGCGGAAGTTCGTGTGTTCGGGTCCATTCAGGGGTGGTTCTGAACTTTTCGTTTAATACCCTAGAGTTATGGGATATCAAAAGGATAAATGTTTATGGATGAGAATAATCTCAGATTTGTCTTTTGATTGTGTAATGTGAAAAATTGATGTTGCTCAACTGATAGCATGTAGTACAACACTCAAAAGAGCATCCCAGTTCTGGTTATTAATGCCGTTGAATATATTCTAGTAAATCCTTTGGTTTTGAATAGAATATACATGGATTAGATACAATAAATATAGCGGTTTTACATAAAAATAAAACCGATATTATGTGCCGAGAGGGAAAACATACAGCATTGTCTATGAAGAAGCATTGTATACTTATCCTTTTTCGCGCGGTCAATAGTACGGATACTTTAGTTCAACGTAAAAATAGTAGGTGGCGTAACTATCGCGGACGTTGAATTTACTCTATGCCAGCTAGGACGCGGGAACCGCTGTCACTTTTCGAGTTCATAGTCTTCACCAGGAAGAACTTCCTACAATGCTGTATGTTTTCCCTCTCGGCACATAATATCGGTTTTATTTTTATGTAAAACCGCTATATTGATGTGCCTCCGGAAAACATACAGCATTGTCTATGAAGACGTGTTTGTTATCTGCTGGTGAAATATTACAGGTAAAACACAACGCTATGATGATTATGAATTATTTATTCTGAGAGTTAGGTAGTTACAGTACAAAGACATTAAATTATATAGACGGGACATAACGAACAAACTCGTAATCCAATACTTGTGTCCTAGTGGTCATATGGCGTTTAGTCTAGGATGGCATGTCTGCGTGTCAACACGCATTTGTGTCCGTTTAACAAGAAAAGAAAAACATTTCTTAAATAAATATGCCGAGTTGCGTTTTACGATATTGCAAATCACGCTATGGTAAAACGTCTGGACCTAACTTCGGCTTGTTTTCGTAAATATTTTTCATTAATTTAATTAAATAATATTCATCGATGGTTCTAGAACATACGATAATTTTGTAATAAACGCCCTCTATTGCTGAGTAGCTTTACTACTACCTTGCAGAGATGTTATGATGTTTATCGACTTTGTTATCGATAGTATTTAATTAGGTTGATAAAATTCAAAATATTTGAACTTATTTATGTAATTTTAATATCAATTTAGCAACAATAGTGCTGTTTGCTCACGTAGATATTTATTTTAGAACTCTGTATGTATATATTATGTTTGTGTTTATGTACCTATGTAAGTATTATTCTCATATTATTTGTTTTATTTTTTTAAGTGAACTGTTTTTTATTTTCTCTTTTACTTTTACACACGCTGACTACATCTTTTTATCTTCTCTTCTATCAGAGGTATGCTGGAAGATATTTTTTTAGAAATAAGCATTACTTTTGTATGCACATGTATTTTGCTATTCTTATCTGTTTGTATATGTGCGTACGTAAAATTGGTTTCTGTTATTTTAGGTTTCCGAATGTAAATAAAGTTGAACGTGAAAAGTGGATACAGTTTGTTCAAAAAGATCGTAGAGAAGTAAATTGGCTTCCATCTGCTTCGTCAAAATTATGTTCCAAGCATTTAAAAAGCGGAGACATTTACTTTGGAAAGACGGGTCGATCAATTTTAAAAAAAGGATCGGTACCTTGTACTACAAGAGAAGTTTATACATTTTTCGTAGTCGTTCATTATGTATGTATGGTAAACTAGAACATTCCCTATAATTCCCACTACTCGCTTGACTTTTGATATCTGTCTGCTCCACTATTTTAGTCCTTTTTAAAAGTTAACAAAACTGTATTTATTTGATGAGACCTAACTTAGGTCCCATCAAATAAAATCAATTTTGTTAACTTTTGCCTTAATTTTAATTAAGCTTTAATTTTAATTTATCACATTGACATTAGTGATCGGTGAAAGAGTCTGTGAGGTCACAGACTCTTTTCTAAGTTTGTTTCGGCATTTCTTCTCAGAGTAGTCAGTTAGGAAACGCCGACCTCATGTAATTAAAAAAAAAAAAAATAAGATTGATGTGTAAAAGTTTTTAGACGTTGACACACTTGACAGTGCCCATAATAATGATAATTTAGTAATTAGTCTGTAAAAAGATTTTTAAAAATAAATAACTTGTAAACATTGAATCTAGTAATCATTCCAAATTGTCTGGTATTTTTCAAATGTGAAAAAAATGTAGTCACTTTTCAATATTATCGATATATTATATCGATAGAGAATTGATGAAAGCAGCCTTAATCAAGTTTTTGTATTCGAATGTTTGCTATTCAAAGCTAGATGGCGTTAATGACGTTGGAGAGTAAAATTTTGTACAAAAATGTTTTTCATAGCCGTTCTAATTTTGCTATACTATGCTAGATGGCGTTTCTGAGTCATGGGATCACAATTTTTCTTTGACATTTCTTCAGATGGCCTCTCTATTTGTCTTAAATCTCTTTGTTACAGTATCACTTACTGATTTATATTATTACATTTATAATACAATTATGTATTTTACAATATATTTTACATGAGACAAAAATATAATTAAAAATATCATCTTAACAGTTAAAGGCAATTTAGATGTTCCACGAATAAATCAAATCGTCTAGGTTAGAGACGATTGGTTAATGATTACTTACAAAATATTCAAGACATTCTTTTTCTTGTAAATTACTTAGAAGTAAATGTATTGAAAAATGGATCACGACTGTCTTTGTGGAGTTCTATTTTGCGACAGTAATGATTAAAGAAGGTGTTGGATGATTTCCAATTACCCTGTGATAAAATGTCATCAAGTGATTGATTATCTAACCAATTTAAAGAAGCTACTGCTGACCTGCAGCTTCCCGGAGTTGCAAAAATTCCACTATCTCTGAGAACTGTGCGAACCCAATTCCCGATTACAGTGCGTGAGGCAGCTTTTGTTTTATTAAGTACAGTGATAAAAAGATTGTTCAAATTGCTAACTTCAGATCTCTTAAGTACAGTTTTTTCGATTAAAAGCCTAACTAAAGTGACAGGACATATGTTTTTATCACTGTGTTGTGAAAGTTTCCAAGCGGACTGTCGATAATAGTGTGTATCGGTTTTAGATCCAAATGCAGGTATAAAATAGATATTATCGCCATCATCTAAGAAGCTGTCATTTGAGATTTTCAGCAAAGTTAGGTCATGAACCCTACGGCCTGATGCCAGCAATAAAACTGTGGCTGTTCTACGTGCTAAATCAAACAATGTGTCTTTAGGTGCATTTGATGACAGCCAATTTAGTACAGTACGTGGATCCCACGTGAACGGTGGTCGTACTTCTTTAGGTTTGGCAACTCCTATCGCCTTAAGGGTATGTTTTATTAAAAAATTTGAAAATGTTTTTTGTTCCACATAAGGGCCACAAAATGTTAAGACTGCCGATTTGTGAACGAGGATAGTACTGTAGGATAAATTCTCTTTTAGAAAGAGAAACATTAAAAATTTAGCGATGTCTGTAGGTTGAGGATATTTTGGGTTTACTTGAGAGTTAGAGCACCATCTCAACCACCGTCTAAGTGGTGACAAATAGGTTGATAAAGTTGAACGTCGCCAGCTCTTCTTGAGTAGTTCTTTTTCCTGTATTGACCAGTCTTTTATTTGGGCACCCCACACCCAATTTTCCAAACTTTCAGGGTCAATGTCTGTACCTGTGGGGGAGGCTGCGATGTTGTAACATCTATCAAGGTCTTCGATAGGTTCGAGTTTTTGAGGGTGGTCTAGAGCTCTGGATTTCAGGTCTTGAAGCCAGAAGGCTCGAGGCCACTCCGGGCCACTAGCAAGTAAATTCCCGTTGTATTGTTCAGATGTGCCAGAACTCTGGGCAGCAAACTGGGAGGAGGAAACACCCACGCTAGCCGATGGTTCCATATTCTGCTGAAGGCATCTATATAGTTTGCTGATCGATCTTTGCAGTCTAGTGAGACATAGTTTTTTACTACCGCGGTCCTTTGTGTCGCAAACAAGTCCACTTCTGGAAGCCCCCACTTCCGAAAAACTTCCGCTGTTGCTCGAGGTAGAAGATGCCATTCCGCGGGTGGTTTTCCTCGTGATAGCTTGTCCGCTATTACGTTGTATCTGCCTGGCAGGTAGTGGGCTGATAGGGTTATGTTGAACTTGTCCGTAAGACGTAATAGTTTGAAGGTTAGGGCTAGTAACCCTAACGATCTGGTTCCTCCCTCCTTTCGAATGTATGCAATCAGGGTTCGATTGTCTGACTGGATCAGCACGTGTGACTTCTGCAACGTCTTTGTATTCATTTTGATTGCCGCTATTACTGCATATAGCTCCTTTTTGTTGCAGTGCCATCTTCGTTGGTGAGTTGCCCAAGCACCTGACATTGGAATCCCGTCTATGTTGGCACCCCAACCCCAATCCGAAGCGTCCGTCGCAAGGAAATGGGTAGCAGGTTTTTTGTGTATGGGTAATGTGTGGCTTGTGGCTCCGCGCCACCACATTATCTCTACACGCACAACTCGAGGCAGTTGCTGTTTTTGACGGGGTCGTGTTTTGTTGTAGTGTCGCAGAAATATTTGCATTTTGCGACAGTGTAGTCTTCCTCGGGGAACGACAAAGTTGGCGAAGTTTAAGCGCCCCAGCAGACTGCAGTTCCCGAAGGTTTATGTGACTTTTCAACAACGACCGGTCTAGTGTGTAGTTTAGGCTTTGTTTCCTTTTTTCTGGTAGGGACATTGTATTTACAGCTGTTTGCCAACGTATGTCAAGGTATTCCAAATCTTGAGTTGGCACCAATACAGATTTTTGACGGTTGATATGCCAGCCCAAATGTTCCAAGTGCCTCACGGCTTCCGCAGCCTGAAGACATAACTTGGAATGGTCTTGATTGACCAGAAGGAAGTCGTCTAGGTAGACTAGCACTCGACATCCCTTCGCACGCAAGGTCTCCGCGACCCAGCATGTTACTGATGAAAATAGGTGCGGCGCTGACGCCAGTCCCAACGGTAAACATGTCATCTCGTATAACTGGTCTTTGTAGCTGATCCTTAAGAAAGGTCGGTGTGACTTTGCTGCCCGCAGGTGAAAGTAAGCCTGGGATATATCTATTTTTATCATCCAGTCTCCAGGCTGGAGAAAATCTGGGACTGAAGCGTGATAAATCAGACGAAAACGTTTCGTTTTGACGAACTTGTTCAATTCTCGGAGATCGAAAATTGGGCGCATAGATCCGTCGCTTTTCTTCCGCAGAAAAAGCTTGGAGATAAAACTGGGCGTTTTCTTGGAAACTAGTTTCAATACAGCTTGATCTAATAGATCTTTGACTGTCTGAGACATTGCAGGGGATGGCGTGGTTGCATATTGCGTCATAATCCTTCTTGTTGGCATTAATAGAGGAGGTTTTTTGTAAAGGGGTATACGGAACTTCGAAATTGCAGAAATTATGAATTTGTTTGCACGAAGTGCTTGCCAATGGTTTTTGAACAAAGTTAAACAACCTCCCCTGAAATGTGTCGGGTAGTCACTTTTTTCCCTCTTTGTTTCGAAATGAGTAATTTTTTGTTGGTTTGAAACCGTCGCCTTTCCCTCTGTACGTTTGTTTCGTTTGTTGTTTTTTGTAGGTATCTCGAAAATTATAATTTTTATTATTCTGTATGTGAGGAACGTATTTGGAGGCAGACGGTGTTGGTTCTTTGTATTTTGTTTTGAGTTGCTCCTTAGTTTTGTGTGTTTGTGTTGATGATAACCAGAAATGAGGCCCTCCGAGGGACTGAATAAGGGATAAAAGTTTTGTCTTATCAAATAAAAACTCTTCGCTTGGAGGTATATTACTTAGCGCAGCTTGAATGTTTTTATTCGGAATTTCGCAAATTATTCTTTTACGTCACATTTCAATACACTCGGCACGTTTACCGCAAATTATTTGTAATGTTTGTTCAAATAATTTATAAGATGACGACTCATTGCCGCATGTTTCAGAAATTTTATCATAAAGGTTATCGGATTTTAGCTCGGCAGGGTTATTGTGAGCCCAGTCAATGATGCCCTGTAAGCCAGACTGCAACAGTTCCCTTTGATGTAACACGGCGTTGGTAGTCGCAGCCATGATTTCCTCTGTTGAGGCCAAGAAATCTTTTCCTTTGTTTAGGCAACACATTTCATCGTTAATTTTTAAATTGCAAAATCCCGGAAACGCAAGCATGACTACCAATGTTTTCTTATAACGGATATGTTGCCACGTGGGGCTGTTAAAATGCTGCAAACTTATTAATTGGCGTAACCGTTTTTCATTAGCCGATTTAAGAATTTTTTTATCATCAAAACTAGTTTGACAGGCGCCCAAATCCAACGACCTAGGCGTTTCTGTTAACGGATTAGTCAAGAAATCATTATTGATCATTCCTGCTTGTTCGATTACGTCACTTGTATTTACAGCAGTACTCGGTACGTAGTGTTGGTGCATTATTATAAAGTTTGTAAGAAAACTGACCTGGTTGTATAACGCGTCGATCCGAGGATCGACCGTTACCTGTGCATCCCGCTTAAATTTCTTGCGAGGAGGTTCCGCTCGTTCGGCTTCTCTGTCTGATGAACTGCTAGCGCACGAGGAGTCCTCCTTTTCTTGTTCTTGATCCCTCTCGGAAGTCTGCGAGTTCGAAACGATCGACCGATGGGCCCCGGCGGCTGCCTCATCGGATTCGTTACTCGGCGCGGGATTCATAGCGAACAAACCGTTATTTTCGATTCAAAAAATATTTGTAGATTTCGACCGCACGCGGCGAAAGTACACAACGCTATGAACTCGAAAAGTGACAGCGGTTCCCGCGTCCTAGCTGGCATAGAGTAAATTCAACGTCCGCGATAGTTACGCCACCTACTATTTTTACGTTGAACTAAAGTATCCGTACTATTGACCGCGCGAAAAAGGATAAGTATACAATGCTTCTTCATAGACAATGCTGTATGTTTTCCGGAGGCACATCAATGTCATAATTTAAAAAAAAAATGAAAACATCAAGAAAATTGAGCATCAAATCGATAAACTTTACCTGTAATCCAGTGCCTTCTGCAAGTTTAAACATTAATTGTAATCTTCCAGTAGCACCAAGGTCAATACCAGCCCGGTCCAACTCATCTGCGTCAAATCGAGTGCTAGAACCACCATCAGTCCGTTCTGTTACATTGCCAACTTTCATAGGTCGACCTGCTAATTCAAATCCATTTAATTGTTCCATCGCCTTCTTCGCATCGGCCGCATGGTGGAACTGTAACATTAATGATTATGTTATTACACATTTTACCATTGAACAATCACATGCAGTAATAATGTGATGTTAGTTAATGAATGTAACAAAACTAAACTTACAGTAAGAAATCCATATCCTTTGCTTTTTCCTGTTTCAGGGTCGGTCATAAGCTGAATATGATCAATTTTTCCAAAGGGTTCAAATATACCGCGTAGCATGTCTTCTGTAATGTTAAAATGCAATGAACCAACATATAGTCTTGTCGGTCCGTTACTGGTCTTTGGTGCTAAGTTCGGCAATGTATTGCCTACCCTGTTCTTTTCTGCTTGTGTATGTTGGACTATAATAGGAACTCCAAGCAATTTTTGTCCGGTCAAACCTAAAGCCTGTAAATCCAGTTAAAATTTAAAAACTGTGAAATCTTATAAAAGCCTACAAATCTTTACTTCATACAAATCAAACATAACAATTTTTTTTTTTAAATCTAAATTGTGGCAAAAACATATGACATTAAAAATATTTGATTAAAAACTTGTCTTTTTCTATGGTTAGTTAAAAATTGTGTGCGACCGAAGGTTCGGTTTCGACCAAAAACTGGCCGAATCTTCGGCCGGAACTAAACTGCTATATGGCGTTCGTGAGCTGGTGAAAAAAAAAAGTATTTACTTATACAAGGTTAAATTAAATTAGCTGGCAATACTTTACGAGGTGTTGGGTATAGATGTCAAAACCTAGTTTTCGATATTTAAAGTATTACCAGAATTTAGTTTTGACCCTGTACATAGAAGTAATTTAGGTTTCTAGCAGACATACTGCTTTTAGTATTAGCGAGTAGAGATTTGTTTCGTATCTAGAAGACTGATACAACCTCTAAGGGCAATAGCAGATGCATGTCACTCGTTTCAGCGATTACTTCGAAGCTGCATCGCATTTTGGCAGCTCGATTCGTTTGAGTATGGTTTAAAAATGGTATTTTCTAATGATGCTGAAAGATGAAGTTTGGCGGAGAGATGAAAGTATTGTTTCTAGGTATGTCAAGATTCGAAAAAGCGATTAAATCACTGATTGCAAAAATTTTGGGGTGTTAAGAGTTGAATCTCTCGTCTCGAAAATTACTAAATCGCTAATAGCAAAAGCTTAAAATAGGGTAATCATTAGGGTAATCATCCATTTTGAAATTTTGCCAGTTTTCGAATCTGTCAAAAGTATTTCTTCTATTTGGATTTGAAAAAAATCGTACAATTGTGAATTAATCAAATCATTTGTAAATCTGCAAAAAACGGGTATTAAAAAATAACGTCAACCAATTAACGATTTTTTTCATAGCTTCATAAGTTCCGTTTGAAACTAGAGATGGAGCCGAAGGTTCAGTTACTGTTTCGTCTGAAAATCGATGTTCAGTCAGACACTATTAAAAACGCATTCCCATGAGAGTAAGGCTGTCCCATGTTCCTTACACTATCACAAATATTATTACTATAAAGCTGCTTACTTACCAAAGGTACAGATTCTGCATCTTTAAATTCGATGTAAGCTATGCCTTTAAATCTCCTGGTTTTATTGCAAGTGATAAGTCTTACATCCCTAACTTTGCCAACAGATGAGAAAAATTCTTCAAGATCTTTTGCTCTAATTCGTTGAGATAATTGCATGCAGAATACAGTGCGAAGATCCCTTTCTTCAGGAGGTAAATCATCTAATTTTGGCTCAAGTCCTCTAGATTTGGACCGATATTCTTTGGCAGGGTCTCTCTCAACACTTTTTTCCCTTTTGATGTTAGAAGTACGGTCCCGACTGCTTCGATCACGTTCTCGACTACGTTCCTTGTCCTTACTCCGTCTTTTGTCTTTGTCGCGCTCTCGTTCCTTATCCTTTTCGCGGTCCTTATCTCTATTATGAGTCCGATCCCTATCTTTATTAGTATCCTTGTCACGCTCTCGCTCGCGCTCACCACGCTCTCGCTCGCGGTCACGGTCACGGTCGCCGCGATCACCACGCTCGCGTTCACCACGATCGCGGTCACGATCACGATCTTTGCGGTCCTTGTCCCTTTCACGATCTTTATCTTTTCTGTCATCTCTTTCTTTTGAACGACGTGTCTCTCTTTCTTTCGATCTTCTTCTGTCTCTCGAACGGCTACGTCTAGAAAAAAGAAAGATATAATTAGAGGATTTTGTTTGTGTCCTACAGACAACTGTTATCCCTCAGGTTAAACCTCCATAGACGAGACGGTATGGCAAGGGATTTTCATGTATAAAATAATTTGGAGTTAGATTCCAATGCTTAATGAAATAAAAAGATGGCATCTTCGAAATATAGACTACATTGCATAGTCAATTATACCTATTATTGTTTGTCTCAAAAAATCCCTGCTGTATTTAAAAAAATACCGGCCAAGTGCGCGTCGGACTCGCGCACCGAGGGTTCCGTACAAACCTGTAAATATTCACGGTTTATGTTTATGAATGAAATGTTTATTTTTTTAATTTTTATATTTGAGTTTGAATGAAAGGTAAATTGCGGTTTACGATTTATGACGTATTAAAAAAAACTACATACTAGATGTCGTTCAAACCAATTTTCGGTGGAAGTTTACATATAATGTACATCATATTTTAGTTTTATCATTCTCTTATTTTAGAAGTTATGGGACACACACACACACATTTTACCACTTTGGAAGTGTCTCCCGCGCAAACATGATATTAGAAACCTCACAGTGGCGTGCACAGGGTTTTATGACCGGGTAGGCAATTCAAAAAAAAAAAAACGTGTCTCGTAATTGCTCAAGTTAGTGAAGAAAAATTCACTAGGTGGTTTAAAAGGTTGAAATGGCGATTTCCTGATGATGATAATTCTTTTTCCGTCGAAAGCACAGAAAGATGTTGTACTCGTTGTTGACTTTGTGTGTTTCTTAAATAGGTACGTGAGAATACGTTTTAATGAAAATGAACGTTCTGTCGATGCGCTGCTTGCTTGGATAGTAACAATAAACTTCGCTAAACGTAAAACTTCTTCGTAACACTTCTCTCAATACGAATATTACCAAATGTATTTATGTTTGAGCAAGCCGTGGGATAGAAATCATATAAATCTGCAAATCCCGAACAATTCCACACTGTATTCGAACTACTAAACTAGCAAGGAAAACAAAATAATTTAAATGTGTGTAAACAAAAACACAGCCGGTTTTATGTTTCTTAATTATTACTATGAAACTTACGAGTTGCATTACCTCTTTGCTGGGTTAATTCTCGTACACTTCCCTTTAGATACACTTTTTAACAAACACACATTTTCAACACACACCATTTTGAAAAAAAAAACTAACAAGAAGCGTAGTACTTAAGTAAATCGAAAAACTAACACAGTTAAAAAAAAACTAGTTGAAATAAGCAACAAATCGACCTTAATATTAACGTTTGTAAATGAATTAATCACAACAAAACTCAGTCAAAATAAAAACATAAAACTGCGCGCTCCACTAAGAAATCAATATGGATCCTTTCGTAAACAAACGATTTCTAAATTTTGACAACTAAAACGTTGACAAATAAAATTGTATCATTGCGAATAGGAATTTGCTTGAGGCTACGTAATATTCAACTTGAGCGCATAATACTCACAGCGCGCCAATAACCAACCATGGGCGTCCCGCCCGTGATTGGTTACCCTGGCGCAGGGAAGCCCGCGATTGGATAGCCTGCCGCAGGAGTTCGCTTTATTAGCTCGCTTCTGTGTGAAATGTGCAGACACGAAAATGTAGAAGAAATTACCACTACATGCGTACATTTATGAATGAAAAGAAGACACTTTCGATCGCTGCCTGCTTGCGTCGCGAGTACATTAACCTTTTGAACGCCAATGGCATGTATAGATGCCATGCGCAAGCGTGCCCTGTGCGCCACCGACATCTATAGATGCCAAGAAACAGATCATAGAAAAATACAAAATAAACATATTAAATCATTACTTTAACGTGTTTTATTGATATATCTTAAGAACTGAATCCCCAGTTATTACATATAATTGTACACAATGAACAAAATTGCAAAATAGTTATTCAAATATTTATGATAAAAAATAACTTAATTAATGGCTGAAAAACATGTTCTCTTGCGCCAATGGCATGTATACATGCCTACTAGTGATGTGGTGTAATATTCAAGTAACTTCATTAAAATTTCAGCTAAATTACTCAAATTCGCTTAATTTTTGTAATAACTATTAAAAAAATATATAAGCTTAGTCACTGACAAAAAAGGTAAATCTACATTCTTTGGTATAATATCATATTTTCTATATTGTCGATATTGTTGATTTGAATATTGTCTTTTTCGCCAATCATGCGCATCCCTAGCACAGTACCGATATTGCAATCCCTTCTGCGCCAATGACATGAATAGATGTCGGACTCGTGACGTCGTAAGCGCGTGCCATGTTTTTAAGTGCTGGGAAGTTGAAAAAATATTTTTTTCGATCTGCCAATATTATAATTGCAAAAATGGCAAGTGAAGAGTTATTTAGTACAGAAGAACTATTGCGTATTCTAGAAGGCACTGAAGATGATGAGTTTTCTGAATCGGAATCAGTAAATGAAAATGATTTTGAGGTAAGTTAAGTTTACTTTAATATCAGATGTTTTAATAGTAAGTACAATCAACAGTAAACATATAGATCTATACAAGTATTATGTAAGTATATAGGTAAGTACCTACTCATCTAAAGACGACGCGTTTAAATAATATTATATAGACTTAGGTACTACTGTCATTCTCTTAATTAAGCTATATTAGTGATTAATTATTGTAGTTTAATTTAAAATCCGTTCGGTAGTTTTCGCGTGGAAGAGTAGGTAACAAAATTTCGCGTTTATACCTTTAGAATGTTACGTAGGTAATAGGATTTAGTTGTCATTATAGGATTAAATAAAAAAAAACTCCATAGATATTTAAATTGTATTAAGTACTTATTATATAAAAAGTATAATTTTGGACACATAATTAACACTTATGTAGGTACCAATAACAAGTTAACTGGCACGCCGGACTATGTAAGTACCTACCTGCCTAACGTACCTGTGCCTTCTTGTTATTACGTATCTAATCAACAATTTAACAATTCACATAGGTAAATAACAATCAACAAATTAAAAAATTAGGTAACGTGTAATAATCAACTAATTTAATAATTAA
Source organism: Aporophyla lueneburgensis (assembly GCA_932294355.1). Taxonomy (NCBI): domain Eukaryota; kingdom Metazoa; phylum Arthropoda; class Insecta; order Lepidoptera; family Noctuidae; genus Aporophyla; species Aporophyla lueneburgensis. The sequence goes on from OW028747.1 coordinate 17,297,591, forward strand.
CATATTCAATAATCAACAAATGTAATACAAGAATCAATAAATAGGCACCTATCTTAAACAAAATAATCACATAAATTAATTATATTAATATTGATAAATTATTAATGCGATGACAAATAGGCACAGTTTCCTACATATAAAGGCCGCTGGCCAGCAAGCCGGCAAACTCGCGTCGAAGCTCGAAGACCAATAAGTTTGCCGGCTTGCTGGCCCGCGGCCTGTCTTAGAACCTGTGCCTACTTGGTCATCATATTAATTTATCGATATAATACGTTACAAGAAAATGATTAAATATAATTTAATCAATTTTCTTGTATTTTATATTTAATGGTACGGTGCCCGAAGAAAATTCTGGAATTAAATCTATGCTTTCCGACAAATCGGAATCCCCTCTATAAATTCTGATTAAATTAAGAATATGAGCATATAAATTGCTTCGGTTCTCTTCTAAAGAAATAGTTGTTTTGATGATGAAAATAAAATAAGTAAATAAAAGACTGATTATGAATTAGTTTTTTATTATAAAATAAATCTAAAGTAGTAGGTAGCTTAGGTAACCCGCTATAATACTGGCTGTTTAACAGCAAAAGTCCTGTGAATCTATCCGAAATTAACAGTTACAGACTAAAAAAAAAAGGTTAATTATGTCTTTTTACTATATTGTGTTATTGATACTTTCTTTGTTTTTTTTTTGTAAATAATTATTATTTTGATACTCACAAATAATCACTCCACAATGATACCTAGTTCATATAAACTTAATAAATAAATTCGGTAAGTTATAATAATATACAGCTACACATCCCTAATCAGAAGCGAGAAATTATAAAAAAGGATGGTTGCCCGCGCCATTGGCATGTATACATGCCAATGGCCGCGTAACTGATAGAGAATAGTGCTGTAACTTGCTGCAATTTTATATGTATTTTTGTATCTCAAAAGGTTGATTTTTTTATTGATAGTTGCTATAAATGTGGTCTTAAGTTTTTTACAGTAGGAGATGAGGTTAAATAAATATTCTTTTTGTGTTATAAGCTGTTTATTCACAAATTTCAGACGAAAATTATTATGTTTATCGATAACATTTTGGACTCCCTACTATTTTCAAGGTTATTTCATTGAATTTGTCGGCTTGGCGTGGAGGGCACGGCGAAGCGCTTTTGCTCTGGCGGTCAAAAGGTTAATAGAACCGTATGAACGTTGCTTCTCATTTATATTAGGCGTTTAAACTTTTTGAATAATTTTATTACTTAGCATATTTTCTTTATTATTGAAATATTAGTAACTAGTTTAGATCTAAGTCTAGGGTCTGCAGTGTCTTTTTGCCTATATGGACCGCACGCCACTGAAACCTCAATACCATTTTTGGAGACCTATCCATAGACACCCCACATGTGCTGGTTTGATGAAAAAAAAAAATTTTGAGGTTCTGTTCTCAGTATGGGGAACCCCAAAATTTAGTTTTTTTTTCTATTTTTGTGTGAAAATCTTAATGCGGTTCACAGAATACATCTACTTACCAAGTTTCAACAGCCTAGCTCTTATAGTTTCGTAAAAAAGGGGCTGTGACATACGGACGGACGGACGGACGGACGGACGGACGGACGGACGGACGGACAGACAGACAGACAGACATGACGAATCTATAAGGGTTCCGTTTTTTGCCATTTGGCAACGGAACCCTAAAAAGTAACTGCTGAAGTTGTAAATTCTTACCTGCGGCTCCCATCGCGTTCTCTATCTTTGTGCTTATCAGAATACTTGTCCGATCGATGCTTTGAAGAGGAAGTGTTATCCTGTCACACAAAGCACAAGGTAGAAGCAGCGCCACAGCAACACACGCCGAGTGAATAAATAAAATTGCATTAGTTATTTCATAACAACAACATGGAGAACATAATTATGCAGTATTTCAACAATGACATTTTGTTTAAAATGTCACTGATGAAACAACACAATTGCTGATGGTTTTTACTTTGCCTAGGCTACTGTTGGCAGCTGGTTTATCAACCAGCCAATGTTCATCCATGTCATGGTAGTCTCGCTGCCCTGGTCTACACTTACCGTTGGTAAAACCACTGACAAAGGATGCACACAGCGCTAACATCACACAGGGATACTTCTGCAAAAGATTTACGACCCATCAGCTCATGGTCCTTTTTTAAAAATACGCTCTATGAAAATTTTATTCTTGACTTAGTAAGTTTTAAGTGATTTAAATAACAATGTTAGGTTGTGTTGAATTTTCAAATAATAAAAAATTAGGTAAGTATAGTAGTGGATACCTCTCTGTCTGTTCAGGTCGGTGAAGTATGCTCGACTATTACCACAAAGTTCTATAAATACAAGAAATGATACTCAAATGTAATTTTGTTTTATATTTTTTACCAGTTGCTGTTTAAAGATGAAATTAACTAGTTGTGAACTAACAAGATTAAAATCTCCCAGAAAGTTAGTTTAAAACATCTTTAAACAGTTAAACCCTCAAGATGTACTTTTCAAAATGCAAAAATTTATACATAAAAACATGACTACATATTGATACAATTATTCTTTACACAATACAAGAAAATAAATTCGATTAACCGAATCTTCACAAATTTGCAATAACACATTTGAACGAGTGAAGTAAAAACACACACACATTTTTAATTTATAATTTGAAATGATTTCTGGGAGGCAACACAATGTTATTAATGTGATGTTTATTGTTTTCTAATTTAACACTGTGAGTATATATATAAAACTCATTACTTAATAAAGATAATAATAAAATATGTATTGAGATTTACTAAAATGTTGAAATAGTACATGGGAATTGACATGAGCTATTTGACTGGTTAACAAGACTTAGTTATGATCTAAAAGTACTTACCGATTTATTGTAAGGTGCCTCCAACATAGCTTCTACATCTAAATCTTCGGCCATTCTAAAACAAAAAATCCGAAAGGTGAGATTGTTATGACGAATTAGAATAAGCAAGGAGTCTCAGAACTAACACATACGTAGTACGTTTCTCACGCTTGATCATGATGTTGAGGAATTCTACTAATGTCCCCTGTTGTTTCCTGTTATATGGATTCCTGTTATATAAATTACTGGAACAATGTGATGAAATTTGAAAATTACACCACACGAGCACAAATTCACAAAATGGCGTCTCGGCTACCAATATGGTCGCACTTAGTCTGGTTGGATTGTTTTCTGGTATTTTAGTATTCTGATAGGTATATTTTGTTTACGCACTTACCTAGCGTTTATGATAGTACTCGATAGTAATGGATAAGCGCACAAATGATGAAGTTTTTAGATATTTCTAGTAAATTTTTGAAAAATTAATTAAAATTGGGAGCCTAATTTGGCATCAGTGTTGCCATCCATAATTCCATACCTAAAATAGCAGTGGTGGGCGTTGCGACAACGAACCGTTTCCGAAGACCGTTTTATGTTTTGCAACGATGAAACGTCCTGGGTCCAAACAAACTTCGTCGCACAAACCAGTCTTCGAATAACTAGATGCGATTATGTATTTTACAGCTAAGAAAAAACTGTCAAGAACCCATTGATTCAATTATCACACTCGTCGCGTCGTCGTCCTTATTCCGTTCCAAAGACCGTTTTATGTTCTGCGACGACTACGACGATGAAACCGTTTTACGTCTTGGATGTAAACAGTCTTCGTTGCACAAACCAGTCTTCGAATGACTAGATGCGATTATGTATTTTACAGCTAACAAAATACGGTCGAGAACGCATTGATTCAACTATCACACTCGTCGCGACGTCGTTCTTAGTGTACCGCGTTCGTTTACAAAACAGTTCTTACAGTAAAAAGTGAACTTTTTGTCAATGGTATAGAGTCTATATTTTATTACTACTTCTCGAAGAAACTGCAAATATTTCACGCGACGAAAACGCAATTCTATTCCATATTCGATAAGTTTGGTTTTTTACAAAACGGTCGTCGTCGCAACAACTGGTTTGAAGACGGCTCTTCAAACCAGTTGCGACGACGACCGTTTTCTGCAACCGTTTTCGTCGTCGGAAAAACGGTTGCGTTTCGTCCGTCAAAAAATCGACAACGACCCACCACTCTAAAATAGATCATTGAACCACAGATCAATAATATTACCAGGGCTGCCAGTAAAAAAAATCGGCTGTACGATTTTATATCTGTAATTAAACGAATCGATATTAGTTCTTTTCATTTCACAGATGCGTGATGAAAAACCGATTTATCTTAATAATTTAATACGACAAACATACCGACCTAGTACAGGTCGGTATGTTTGTCGTATTAAATTATCATATATTTTTTATGGCTTCGTTTTTGTCATTTCACTTTTAAAATTTGGTATGATACACAGCTTAGATTATAAACCTCATACACAGTTACTTTGTAGTACTGGTCACGTTCAGGTTATAGTGGTGGCAAAATTTAAATCTGTAAATAAATACAACCAAAATTAAGTATTCATATTATTAGTACGTCATCAATTCATCAATCAAGATTTATTTTTCTAATAAGTAGTGTTTAATTGACATTGATAAATTGTCTGTAAAAAACAAAAATTCCATCATCATCATCATCATCATTTCAGCCGTAAGACGTCCACTGCTGGACTTAGGCCTCCCCAATTTGGGGGGCTTTGCCATAATCGCCACGCTTGGCAGGCGGGTTGGCGATTGCAGTATGGTGGTAAAATGCATAGAGAACGCTGCTGCCCATTCTCTAGTAAGTCCCTTACTCGCCTTTTACGACACCCACAGGAAGAAATTGGGTGGTGTTATTCTTTACGTCCGGCACCACACGGTACACGGTAAAGCTAGAGGCATAAAGTGGCTTAACATATTATAACGTCTCATTTCATACCGCCATTTTTGTATCCAATTATACGGAATGATTAAGGATACAATACACCGTCTGATTATACAAATTTTGTATCCAATTATACGATCTGGCAGCCCTGAATATCGCAGAACTGCAATACAGTTCACAGACGAATATAAACATGGATACATGATGGATAAAGCCTAATCAAACTATCAAAGACAACATTTGTGAACCGGAGCATACCTCCACGTGTTTTCAAAACCATCAATAACTCAAAAGGCAGGGCGTTCGGCTAGCGTGTGATGGACTTACAAGCTATACTTGTTGTGCTGCAGATACACCGATTCGATCGAAGTTCAGTTTTTGTGGGCAAATCAAAGGCAACATGCGTGAAGTATGGTGACAGATTTCGGCGATAAGCATTATTCCAGGGATATGTGGCCGGCTTTGGGTTTCCTCTCAGTGGACCACTTCTACGTAAGGAATGTCGCTGTGAGTTTTGCGGTAGACATCGGAAAGAATGTATACTTTATCTTGTAAGAACCCAGCGATGTTGATCAAAACTACGCATAAATACGGCTTTAAATTATGAAAATAGGCTGTTGTAATAAATATGATGTATTTATGGAATAAATAAACTATTTAAAGTGAAATAACACTAAGTACATTTTTTGACTTCGGTACCAGTAGGGAGGTATTGAGTTAAGGCCGGCTGTAGAATTTAGAAGAGTCCCTTTATTAGGCTGATTACAAAAAAAAATTATAATACTTTTTTGTGACAGACATCCAAAGTTTAAATTCTAAAAAAACTAGTTTCAAGAAAATGGAGTTTGAAAGTTAAAGTTCCAAAAAAACAATGTTCTACTTTCGGCAATTCCTGGCTAACGCACAACACATTATATGCATCAATGTGTCACCAACATAACCGATACTGTACTGCCAATATATCAATAGCATTAAAAACTCATCATATTAATTACATATGAAAATATCGACATCTGGAACCTATTTACTAAACATTTCCTTTAAAAAAAATGTGCTTAGAAATGTCGTCTGTAGATGTTATTTGTATTCAATGAGGATCAGCGACGATTTTAGTTAAATATGTAGAATTACAGTCATACCTAAACCAATTATTTCAGTGAAAGAATTATTAAAATTGGACCAAAAATGAGGAAGTTAGAGCGGTTTTAATTTTGCATTTTCAAAAACGCCCGCCAAAACGCACAATTTGTTGATGACGTCATTTTCCACGTTTGCGTCCGCGGCACCGCCGCGCACGTTCTTTCTGCCTTTAGTTACGTGACTCGCAGAACATTTAAACGAATAATGTCTTCTTCTAATATTGTATCGTGCCACGATGCGAAAATACAAGTGTTGCTACACCGGACAAATTGTTATTTTGTGTCCCAAAATACCCAAAAAATAAAAGAAGTGGTGTACTTTCATGAGGAGCGACGCCCCATGTCCCCTTAACTAAAAGTACTATAGACTGCATTTAAAAAATTTTGACTATAATAATTTATTTTAACTAAATCTATTTTTAATCGCTATAAAAAAGGTGTGGATTAAAACTAGTAGTTATGAACTAAAATTCACACCAACGAACGCCTCGCCTTCACGTGCTTTAAACAGTACTGTATTTTTGTTTTCCTTTTCTTTTGCTCATATCTCGAAAATGGCGTTTCCTATCGCAAAAATAATGAAATTTTCGACCCCCTTTGTAATCCCCTCTCATATAAATTTCAACACGTGGGTAATAATTTTTTTTTATTTTTCGAAGAAAATGTGAAAAATTCCATATAAAACACATCCATTGCGCGCGTCTCGCGTCTTGCCTTCACGTGCCTCGCCTTCATGTGCAAAAACAGTACTGTATTTTTTTTCCTTTTCTTTTGCTTATATCTCGAAAATGGCGTTTCCTATCGCAAAAATAATGAAATTTTCGCCCCCCTTTGTAACCCCCTCACATATAAATTTTAACACGTGGGTAATATTTTTTTTTATTTTAAAATGTGAAAAATTCCATATAAAACACGTCCATTGCGCGCGCTTTGGTCTTTCAAAAAATTCATTGCGTAGCACACCCAAGTAAAAGCTGAAGAGTTGTACGTTTAGTGTTGCATAGCCCATTTATCGAGGAAGGCTATAGACTATATATTATATAAGGTCACGCAAAGACCCTTAGGAGCCGAGCACAAAGAAAAACGTCACGCATACAAAGACCTCGCACGGGCAGGCGATTTGATGCGACGGGATGGGTTGGTGGAGCAGGAAATTTTACGCGGACGAAGTCGCGGGCAGAAGCTAGTAAGAAATATTATTTAAAATAGGTAGAGAGGTGCCTACACATTGTAGAAACACGAAAAAGGTACCTGCCTGCCAAATCAAAACATTCTAAAACGTAGTACCTACCTGTGCACTGGAATAAATTGTTTTTTTTTTACTTTTCAACCATAAACGAATCAATCTTCGCGAGATTGTCCGATTGGGCCTTGGGTAAATCCGACTTCCATGGTTCCTATCTACCAATATCTATAAAACATAAATAAACAAGAAACAACGATTAAACTCCGCAAATCATAACAAAGCAGTGCGGCGCGTGGCGGGCGATCGAGCCTCGTGACGTCAACAGCAGTTTCGCGCGCGCGGCGTGCGTTTTAAAACTCCCTTTTTTTAAAGTTTAATAACTTCGTAATTTCTCGATGGATTTGAGTGATTCAAAAAGAAATGAACTCAGATATTTATATTGTATTCGATGTAGTATTCAAAATTCCTATATCCTTTTGTCGAATTGATCCACATTGTAGCAATTTTGTAGTAGAACAATAATTAGTAAAAATTGCAAAAAGCCGTATTTTCACCCAATTTTACAAAAACGCAAATAACTCGGAAACTAAATGCCAACATTTGCGCGGAACGCCACATTTTGCCAATGAATTTTATTCGTGAATTACTAATTCCATGGCTAGCATAGAGTCAGAGAGTGCTGTCAAATTAATTAGAGTTATTTAGTCTGTGGGTAACATCAAATCGCTCAACCTCAACTCAACATTCTCAACAATCAAGATTTTTGCTTTCGGATTAGTTTGACGAAAACCTGGGAAGACAAGTTTACAAGGCATCGAATTACAGTTAAACCAGTAGTTAATTAAATTTACTTATTATTTTCCATTGTTATCGTAATATTTACAAGGTACAAGGAGGTAAGGAAAGCGAAAATCAGTATTTTTTATTTGTTTTCTCCAATGTATATTTTTTTGTTGTTAAAGCCTCTGAACCAGATTCTTATCATTTAGATGTTATAACGTGCCCAGTAAATTGCTTCCACTGCATTATAAGTATTGTGGTCTTGATTTCAGGTTACTCCATAAAACATGACTACAGCAGCAAGGCCTACTTTTGATCCAGCACGGGGGGGCACAGGACGAGGAGAAAAGGATCTAAGCGCAATATCTCGACAGTACTCAAGTCGAGATCTTCCTGGACATACTAAGTTAAAGTACAGGTAGGTGATGTTTAGCATTTAATGACACTAAACAAACTTTCGTAGGTATTTGAACCTCCATCATCAATAACTACAGTTCACACAATAAATAAGTTGTTTGTGCTGTTACTATTTCCAGTCAGTTTCATGACAGTAATTTAGAAAAAGTAATCAAGTAAATAGTGAAGTTTTCCTCTTTTAACTAGTAACTGTTTTCTAAATGTCTCTCATTGTTTTTGGCATTGTAATAACTTACATACAAACTAGTTTGTTTATGAACACACATTTTATGACTTCACCATGTTTCATAACTTAGCAACATCTTATAATACAATGATAGTTTCTTCTCATGCTCTTTTTGCTACAAATGTAGGTAATAGGATCATCTCTTATTTTCAGGGAACAAGGTCAGGGTACCACAGATGAGTTACGATCAAGAGACTTCCGCAAAGAGTTAGATGAGAGGGAGAAGGAAGGTAAAGGCTCAAGCACCAGAAGACTTATTGAGCCCATAACTAAGAGACCTAAAGTAGACCAAGTTCCCGCTGCAAGCTTGGACGCCGATGATCCTCTTGAGGGGGACTCGTCAGATTCAGATGATTCTGATGATGACACTGCAGCACTGTTAGCAGAATTGAACAAAATTAAAAAAGAAAGAGCCATAGAGCAAGCTAAAAAGGTACCATTTGTTTTATGTTTTTATATTCACAAATCATTACACAAATGATGCAATATTTTTGACATGAATATTCTTATTTATGTAAGTATTTTATTAACCTACCCACTATTGATGCTGTTATCGTCCTCATAATGCCATGAAAATCATCAAAACAGGTTTTCAAAAACATCTGGAGAGCTCTGCTGAAGCCCCATAATCAATCCCTAAAATCATTGTTATATTGCATGCACACATCATTGTAGGATCTCTATGTATATTTATATTTCATATTCTTTGTTATCCACAAGCTGTAGTTGTAAAAGTTTGTCATTATACCTTGAATAGCATAACATACTACAAAATCCAAACCTAACGCTAAATATTACATCAAACCGCCACACTGGTGTCCTTTCCGTCCTGTCTATATCGTCAGATAAGTCCTCCATGACAACATGCCCTAAGTATTTAAACATAATAATTTATGTAAACATTTTTTGATTTCAGGATGCTGAAAGAAAGCAGGAAGAAGAAAGAATTCGTATGGAAAATATTCTGTCTGGAAATCCTTTACTGAATTACTCATCAGCAGGACAAAAAAATGATTTGAAGGTAATCTTAATTCTAAAATGCTTATATTACAAACAATATGAAACATAGTAGTATTAAAATTGTAATAAAATTATTCTTATTTGTTCCAGGTGAAAAGACGATGGGATGATGATGTCGTTTTTAAGAATTGTGCTCGTTCAGAGCCTGAAAAGAAAGGCAATTCCTTCATAAATGACTCATTGCGGTCAGAGTTTCACAAGAAATTTATGGAAAAGTATGTGAAATAGATGACTTGGTGTTTACTTAGAATTTATGATGGATAATTATTGTTAATTTTAATCATTTTATGAAGAAATTTAAACCTGAAATTGGTGTACAAATATTTAAATAGTCCCTTTGCCTTAATTCATTCTATTTTAGTGTTAATAATAAGGCATTCAAACCTATTGACTTATAGGTCTATATTCATGAGAATTCCTGTTTTGATATATGTTTCATTTAATTCAGCTCAATGGTGTGATGTGTATAAAATGGTATAAGCTAGGAGAAATCTTCTGTATGTTTAAGATATCTTTAGCAATAGTTATCATGATGCTTCAAGTTCAACTTACATAAATTAAACCCCTTGTTTATGGTCATAGGATTTTTTTTAAACCTAAGTACCTCTAAAAGATAATGTAAGTACTAGTATGTAAGAATGTATGTAGCTCTTAGTTTTATTTTAATACACAATAAAAATATTTGGTTTCTATTTTGTATTTTCTTATATACCGTCCTTATCTGCATATGTCTCTAAATACCTATACTAAAATTGAAAATAAAAATCAAGACTAAATTTCAAATTTTTGAAAGAGTTAATTGCTATGAGGTGCAGAAACTAGTCAAAAATATAGTTAATGGAATTTCTGGACGTAGACCGTATGTTTCGGAGCGGTGCTGAAATGGTTGGAGTTGGATGAGATGTGGCACTCGGGTAGCATATACAACCTGGATTACACGTACGGTACTTTTAATTGTCCGCGTATTTATGCAAAATGGAACCACACGACAAATTAAGTTTTTTACTTTTTTTGAAGAATACTAAATTTAAAAGTGGTATATGTATGTTTTTGTAAATCCGTTGATATCTCAGAAGTGTGTGTGCTGGGTGGTCCTTTTTGTATAAATACGGACACTTTTAAATTAGTATTCTTCAAAAATAGTAAAAACCTAAATTTGTCGTGTGGTTCCATTTTGCATAAATACGGACAATTACGGTAGTAGGGGAAGGTGGTACAAAATGATCCCCTTAAGGGAAAATAGCTCTAAAACAAGTGTTTAAACTTTTTTTTCTTAAACTTAAAACATTTAATCTGTAGCTATTTAATCGAACTACAAATTGAGTATGCGTTGAGTCGCTTAACCTCTAAGTCCCTGAGATACCACATAAGGTATCGACCCAATGGTTTTTTAATTGTGTCTGTAATTACGGTAATTGACTGGTTAAGCTATAAGGAATAGTTCTTATTAATATTTTCGTAAAGGTCTACATAAGGATCATTTTGTACACCCCTGTGTCCAAAATGATCCCCAGTGTGCGGGTAAAATGATCCGGGGATCTTTTTACCCCATTATTTAAAATTCAAGCAAGAAATGAAACATAAGTTAAATAAAAGTTAAATAGATATAAGTTTCGAATAGTTTTATTGTAAAATCAGTTTTAGTATCAAAAACAACTAAATATTTTTTTAATTTTCGTAAACCTCTATAACAGTAACTCCAGCTTTATTGTACTTATAATATTATTTTTACTATAACATAATCATTAGTTAGTTCTATAGTTGTTTAGCATTTGAGAAAGCAATCAATTATTGAGTACCTATTAGGAATGTTTTTATTAAGGAATTTGCTAGTTAAGCTTGTATCAGAAAAGGTGGGTAAGTGACGCTGATACAGATGCAGAGAGTGGATTTACCTATGTAATAACACAGGTGAATATTGAAAATAGGTTCCCCTTAGGTCTCTTGTTAACTGACAAAGGGCAGTCTTTTGCGCTGTGTTCTTTAAATTTAATCTTTTGTAACGAAGCGTGAGCCCACGGTGCGTATTAAGCGGACGCAGTGCGTGAACAAATGATCACACTCATTTAAAGAACACTGCACAAGCTGACAATGGTCCGTTGTGAAAATTCAAACCCAAGTAGAAGACTTAATAAAACTTGCTCAAGATTATAATTTTGTTTTAATTTCGTCTAAGGGCAATATATTTTTTTTATAAACTATACGTTTATAAAACTCCTATGTAATGTAACCTCAACTTTATAGATTTTTGCTACTATTTTGTGCCACTAATGTGTCACCGTAGAGTAAATTTCTCTGCGACTTTTGTGTCACTGTCGCACAACATTTTGTGTCACTATTGTGTCATTTGCATCAATATTTTGGACTTCACCCATATACACCTATTTATTGAAAGTTAACTGAACACAATTGGCACGGGGTAAAATGATCCTGGGATCATTTTGCCCACCCAATGTAGTGTTAGCAACATGGGCCTCGCCCGGACAGACAGCCCTGTGACGTCACGCAAAGCTGACCGCGCTGTGCGCCCGCGACCCGGCAGTCCAGTCTACCTCCCTTCTCTATGAGTGACGAACGTGCCATGTGATTTCTAATACATAGCTCTAATTAAACGTGTTGATTTCAGTATAAAGACTGTTTCATTACTAACACAGCGGTGGGATACTATATCCATAAACAGTTTCCGAAGTGTAGTGTGAAAGTGACACTTAGCAAACTTAAAGTGAGAGTGATAAGTTGATAACAGACACTTATTGATAATGTCGCGATCATCCCGTAGTCGTGAAAGGTCCGAGTCGGAGACGTCGAGTTACACTCCTCAAAGAAAACTACGGCGTAAGAGATCCAGAACACCAGAACTGGGCTCCGTTCCGGGTTTCGATCCCAGCAAGGAGGGAAGGTATGTGAAAGAGTGGATCCAACAGGTCGAGGACATTGCGATTGCTTGCGACTGGAGTGAACGAAGAAAATTATATCGCGCAACCCAGGCTCTGGAAGGCGAAGGTAGGGCATGGTACAATCTTTGGCTACCCGAAAAGCGATCTTGGAAGCAATTCCAAAAAGATCTACTTATATCATACCCTAGGGAAGCTAATCTCTATAGCGCCATAGAGGATGTTGTAAATTTTAAAAGCAATCAGGCGAAATCATTGGTTCTTTATGCAGGTCGAATGTCTGCCAAGATTAAACGTCTTGGCGTAAAATTGACCGAACGTCAGCAAATGGATTTAATGCTTGGTGGTATAGTCGTTAAGAATATTAGTATTGTTCTGGAAGGTTGCGAAACAAAGCAAGACATGGTAACACAAATGTCACGAAGGTCAATGGGCGAAACACGTAATCGTGCCCGCCTCGATAACGCTTCACCATCAACCAAGAGTTGGAATAATAAAAACAAATCTCGTTCATCGCACCGCCCCGACGAAATAAAGGGCTCTTGTTTCAAGTGTGGGAAGCCAGGCCATCGACGATTTGAATGTAAGTCAAAAGTAAGCAAGTCTAGCGAGGTCGTCAAAACTAGAGGCGATAAGGCCGGGGCCCCTAATTCTAATAACATTAACAAAGGGTCGGTTCAATGTAAACATTGTCACCGCTATGGGCATACAATAGAGAACTGTTTCAAGAAATAAAAACCCGTCAACTTATGATCCGATAAACTGATACGCATGTCCACTACATGCTACATAAACAATAATCCCATTCGAGCAGTTATTGATACAGGAAGTTCAGCAACTCTAATAAGACAGAACGTTGCGCAAAAGCTTGGTTTACACTCAAATCCCACTACAGCTTTGATGAGTGGAATTAAAGGAAGTATTGTGGTGGCTACTGGACAGACATCGTGCAGACTGAGTATTGATGGTGTAGGTGTTGATGTCACCCCATTGATCATGAACGACCACGATCTTCCAGTGGACTTGTTAGTGGGCTGCGATATATTGGAAGATCCGGGTGTTCAAATAATCGCTAATAGAGAAGGTGTCCGCATCAGATACGAAGAACCTGGTGACATCAGTTATACCTATTCAGCGGTAGAATTATGATACCTAGAAACCGGCATGTCGGAGAACCAACACTTCGAAGATATGTGACATCTACACCAGCATGCACTATTTACGCATGGCAGATAGGCATCCATTGAATTGGACGCAAAAGGCATCCATTAAATTGGACGCAATGAGCATCCATTAAATTGGACGCAAAGGGCATCCATTAAATTGGACGCAAAGGGCATCCATTAAATTGGACGCAATGGGCATCCATTAAATTGGACGCAATGGGCATCCATTAAATTGGACGCAACGGGCATCCATTAAATTGGACGCAATGGGCATCCATTAAATTGGACGCAATGGGCATCCATTAAATTGGACGCAACGGGCATCCATTAAATTGGACGCAACGGGCATCCATTAAATTGGACGCAACGGGCATCCATTAAATTGGACGCAACGGGTATCCATTAAATTGGACGCAAAGGGCATCCATTAAATTGGACGCAGTGGGCATCCATTAAATTGGACGCAGTGGGCATCCATTAAATTGGACGCAGTGGGCATCCATTAAATTGGACGCAGTGGGAATCCATTAAATTGGACGCAACGGGCATCCATTAAATTGGACGCAACGAGCATCCATTAAATTGGACGCAAAGGGCATCCATTAAATTGGACGCAATGGGCATCCATTAAATTGGACGCAATGGGCATCCATTAAATTGGACGCAATGGGCATCCATTAAATTGGACGCAATTGGCATCCATTAAATTGGACGCATTTGACATCCATTAAATTGGACGTAGCACAAAGGTGAAGGAAAACATTGTGAGGAAACCATATGTAACACTCCATTAAATTGGATGTATCAAAAGGTGAAGGAAAGTATGGTCGGTGGGCCGTCGTGGCCTGGAGCGGATACTTCGCAAACATGGGCATCCAATGGGCCGTACTGTTCTCACGTAGTGTCTTCATCCCCAAAGACACCAAAACAACTTAGACAGCCGGCGAACGTCACCGGATGAGTCCAAATATCATTCATATGATTTAGAAACTCTAGCTGTCGTACAATCGCTTAAACACTTCCGAGTGTACTTAATCGCGATCAAGTTCAAATTGATAACTGGCTGTACTGCTGTCAGAGCCACAATGACAAAGAAGGAGATAAATCCGCGAGTAGCTCGATGGTGGATATACCTGCAAGACTACAAATTCGATATCGAATATCGACCAGGTAAACGAGTTGCTCACATCGATTATTTAAGCCGTAACCCTGTTTGTCTGTCGTATGAGTTCACAACGGTTGAAAAATTTACTGGAATGCCAGATAGCTGATGACGAATTGTCTAGGATTATCAGTATTTGAAAGATGGAAGCGATGAAGGAGATCGTGACCAATGTTTTAATGATTACGAGATTAACAAGGGACACCTCTATCGAAAGACGCCTGAAGGGTCTAAATGGGTTGTACAACGGAATGCAAGATGGGGAGTGCTAAGGATTATGCACGATGAGAGTGGGCATCAAGGTACCGACAGAACACTGGCTGCCATCTGGAGTCAATATTGGTCCCCCGGATGAGGAAGGTTGTGTTGTGACTAAATACGTCCGAAATTGTTTTAAGTGCCTTATTTGCAGGAGTGATACTGGTCGGAAGCCTGGGCTCTTACATCCCATACCTAAAGGTGAAGCCCCATTTGACGTTGTGGATGTGGACCATCTTGGCCCGTTTGTGAAAAGTAAAGAAGGGCACCAGTATGTTATCGCCCTACAGGATGGATTTACTAAATACTGCTTTTTGGAAGCGGTGGCTGACACTTGCACTAAAGGTGTAATAAAAGCCTTAAAGGCTATGGTGTATTTATTTAGAGTTCCTCGGAGGCTGATAAGCGACCGAGGAACAGCATTCACTTCGAGGGCTATGAAGGCCTTCTGTAATGAAAATGGGATTCAGTTGGTGATAAATTCACTAAATCTGCCCAGGTAGAGCATCTAAACAGATCAATATTAAACACATTGAACGATATAATCAGAGATGAACCTGAAGATAACTGGTGTGGCTGCCACTCAGCAAGCCTTGAGTAATTCTGTGAATAAAGTCACTGGCAGAACTCCAACCGAGTTACTGTTAGGCTATAAGTCAACAGCACTGTGTGAGGCGCTTTGGTAAATAATCTCACGCAGGCGGGTGAGAGGCTGGACCTGAGAGTTACAAGAGCAATAGCTCGTGAGCTATTGGAGGAAGATCAAAAGCGGCAGATGCGGCGATTTAATGCTAAACGCTATGTGAAGTCTCTGTACAAAATCGGGGATATAGTGTTGATACGCATAAGTAAAAGGAATCCCGGTTACAAAAAGTTAAAAGGCAGATTCCGTAGTATTCCTTATAAAGTTGTGAAAGTCCTAAAGAATGATCGTTTTGAAGTGTTGGGCACGAGACCCAATGGCAGCACTCAAAGAGTGACGGTCACTTTTAAAAATATGCGAAGTTGGCCGGCAGAACAGACATCTGACTAAAGTCAGGCAGAAGGCAGATGGTGAGAGGATTATAACCTCCTCTCCTATATTTCATTTCAGTAAAAGCTTCGAGGGCAAAGCAGTCGTCAGTATGGCCGTGTTAGCAACATGGGCCTCGCCCGGACAGACAGCCCTGTGACGTCACGCAAAGCTGACCGCGCTGTGCGCCCGCGACCCGGCAGTCCAGTCTACCTCCCTTCTCTATGAGTGACGAACGTGCCATGTGATTTCTAATACATAGCTCTAATTAAACGTGTTGATTTCAGTATAAAGACTGTTTCATTACTAACAGTAGGGATCATTTTGTCCCAAATACCTTATTAACGAAAAACATCAAAACATAACTTATGGTTTTTAAATACTGTAATAAAAGACGGGTATTTCGATAGCTAATCGACAGCAAAATCCGAGACAAACATACCTGTCGCATAATATGTAGACAGAATAAATCTACATAAAGTCAAATAACAGCTTACTTTAGATTGAACACAGGAATTTTGAATATTTTGTGATAAAAACTTTTCTACAGCGAACAACGCCATGACACTAACAGAGATTGTACAGCTAGGCCGTAGGAACTAGAAATTCACATAAAATATCCTAAATGGCGCTATTAAGTCGGTAAAACTGTCAGGGATCGTTTTACCTCGAGGGATAATTTTGTACCACCTTCCCCTACGTTCACGTGGAATATATTCCGTGCACCACGCGGGAGACGCCGCGCGCCGCTAGGAGTATATTTGTACTGTGGCAAAACCGCTGGCAAAAGCTAGTTACAAAATATACAGATAATTCAAGGCGCAGGAAAACGCTGTAATTGGAAGACTTGCCTCCAAGTTTGGTGAAATTAAGCCCTGGCGGTGAAAAAAGATTTCCATTGTCCACTGATATTCGTTCTTCCTCACGGCCTTCGATCAATAATTTGATCGAAGCTCACGGCACATGCATTTCACTACTCATTATACCTCATCCCTACCTATCTATTCTGTGAAAATTCGAATCAAACACGCGAAATATTTACACTTTTACACCCTGTTTATTTATGGGTCAGATTAGGTTTGTCAATCTCTAAGTGAGCCCCCTTAGAGATAGCCAAACCTAATCCAACAAGTCTCTTCAAGGAAGCAGAAACCTTCTTTCCTATATGTATGTCGAAAATTTTGATCACTCCATGCACAATGTGTACGGTATGACGATCGTTTAGCAGCCTCAGTAGACTAAACTATGGGGGAAATCGCCTCAATTAGTCCGGTCAGTTTAGACATCCAAGGTTACAAAAATTCCCACTTGGCTGAATATTGGTAGGATTGTTCAATACACTATTATAAAGGAAATGTGAAAAGTCCTCATCAATCCCGGCACGTGCAAAAATATTTACTCGGGGTCAAAGCACACAAAAACGGGATTTTCGCGATTTTCAGAAAAATTGTAAGTTTTATCATAAAATTAGCTCAGACAATAATTGTAGATCAGATAATTATCTATAAAAAATGTCTTAATACTTTTTTTCTTAAGAGCCACCGTTTTTGAGATATAACGATTCAAAAAGTTGAAAGAGTTGTAATCGTCATAATATGCAGTTTCCACGCCACCTTTGAGGTTGTGTACTTAGCGATTTTTTTTAATGTGGTTTCCCCGGTAGGCCTATTCCACTGATCTTTTATGATTCTGTTTAATTTGAAACTATTGAATAACTGTAGATATTGACAAGGGTTGAAAATGATGAAAGGGGTGTAAATTAAAAAAAAAAAGAAAATTTATCCATCTGAATCTAAATTATCATTAACTTCTGCTTTCTCTTGTTCTTGTTCTTCTTCTTCTACTTCTTCTCTTTCTTCTTCGTCTTCTTCTTCTTGTTTATCTTCTTCATTCTGGGTGTTAATAAATTGTTCCAATAATGACACATCGCATGTCTCTTCGTCAACATCAAATGAATCTTCAATTGTTGGCAATTCAACATTCGAGCATGACCGGCCTTGACAGTTTGTACATGCTACAGAACAAAACAGTCCAACTTTTTTGCAACCACATTTAGCACTACATCCCTTTTTACAGTTGCAAAAAATGGTGTTTAGTAGTTTTTCTGGTGCAGGTGGAACTAAAGTTTGAACTGGCTCTAATGAATTGTCGACCAACTTCCAACCCCAGTCTTTCGGGTCTAACTGATTACCAAGCCACACTTGAACTTGGTAATATACCCGAAAAAGATGTTGATGAGCAGCCGCTGAGGTTGGAGGAAGACATGCTAACTGCACTTGTTTTTGTGACCTTTGACCCCGAGTAATTTTTTTTGCACGTGCCAGGTCGATGAGGACTTTTCACATTTCCTTTATAATAGTGTATTGAACAATCCTACCAATATTCAGCCAAGTGGGAATTTTTGAAAGTTTCCGTTGCGTTGAATTTATTCCTTTTGAGAGTTTCCGTTGCGTGCGCTGCGTAAACGGTTAAAGTAACTCAAAAATTATGTATGACGGAATTGTTCCTTTAAAAAAGTTCTAAATAAAAGTCCGCGAGAGCATATGTCTATCTTTTAAGGGTGACTCACTATAACTCAAAAGGAGCGAGCAGCAACGAAAAATGGACGAAAACTAGCAGGCAAATCGAAGCGACGGGAAGGGTCAGGGGAGCAAAAATTTGACGCGGACGAAGTCGCGGGCAGAAGCTAGTTAGAATATATACGCATAATTTTATTCTATTTATCCACAAACATATCACATTCATTCAGGGTTGGTGGTCAGAGCAAAGCAAAGCACCCATGCCCGGTGAGGACCGGTGTCAGGCGGAAGGTGAGGAGGCCGTGGCGCCTCTGTGTCCACTCCTCAAAGAGGGGACTTACCGCCGCAATTGTGGCGTGTCCAGGTTTTTGAGTCTGAGGGGGCTGTGGGATCGCTCGTGCCCGAGTAAGGAGCTAAGTGCATAACTATACGGCAGTGGTCGGAATTAAGCACGTGGAACGTCTCAATAGACTAAACGGAGGTTTACATTCTTGAGCAGCGCTATATCGAGAACATCGTGTAGCTAGCTGGTTGGAATTTCCAGGGAAATGGGTTGGATTTATCGGAGCGATGACATCGAAGTTGAGAGAAGCTCCTAGGTTGAATCTCCTGCCAAGGTGACGGAATAATTCAGGCCGAAGAGGGCAGTGAGGTTGCTGGTGAGAGGGTTCGGATCCTCAGGATCATTGTTAGGAGTGATATACGTGGAGATGATTGTGGTCGTTTAGAGACAGATAAAGACCTCTAGATAAGAAAGGAGAGGAGAGGGGTCTCTTTATAATAAACGAGGGTGCCACCTTAAGACACCGAGATCGGTCATTGCGACTAGTTTATAGTTAGCAATCCTCGGGTTTCAATGTCCACAGTCCAGCTGATTATAGCGAAGGAACCACGCGATCAATTGGCATTGAAAACCATAATTTCAGGGATTGGGGTTTAGTACTACAAGTGTAAGGCTTCATGTACTCATGGCTGAACCTACAATTCTTAGATACTTTTCTCACCCTTCATATAAACTGGCTCCACCCCGGGGCCATCGGCTGACGCAGCTTTACATTTGAGTAAAGATTGGTTATTTTAATTTTTATGTTAGGTGCATAGGTGCATTTAGTTTTTTATTTTTTGTTACTATTTTATTTTGTGCGTTTTGTTTGTGCAGAATAAACAATTTTTCTTTCTTTCTTTCTTTACATACTTTCTTTCCAAGGCTCGATCGAACTCTCCGCCTGCTCTGTATATTCTTTTAATTAAACGCTCTGTATATCAGCTTCATCATCGACTTTGTTATTCTGTCATAGGTAGCGGTTATCATAGTGTATTTAACTTTTTTGCCATCGACTACCGAAATTAAAAGTTATTTTTCATCCCCCCATCTCGGAAAGAGTATTTTTGCCCTTCGATACCTGAGTGCAAAAGCCGTTTTTATCCTCTAGAGTATAAAGTAAATTGAATTTAGAACATCGTGTGCACTAAGTTTGTGAATTCAAAACATCATTAAACCTATTTACTTCTATCTCCATGGTGCCGAGTTTATCATTCAACCTTTTTCTAATTTGTAAAACTCAGACTCGGAACCTTCTTGATATACTTTTTTTTTAATTTGCTTTGCGCGCGCCGGTTTACTTTTCACGTCACGAACATTACAGTACCTAACAAAAATATTACACTCAACTTAAGTAACTGTCTGTAGCAACGTTACTTTAAATTTTTCTTAATTAAGTACATATACCTAAGTATCATTTGAAATATTTTAAAGATTATTCTGTAATACTTACCTATCATAATGTAGTACCTAATAAATGTTCATACCTAAACTGAAATAAAAATATCTTGTGATTGTAAATGCTTTTTTTTGCATTTAGTCATTTCCTCGCTGAGGTGGGATGAAAAGTTACGTGTTGCACTCGAGTGCAAAGATTTTTCACCTCGTGCTCTTTTGATTC
The DNA here is from genome assembly GCA_932294355.1 of Aporophyla lueneburgensis. Lineage (NCBI taxonomy): Eukaryota > Metazoa > Arthropoda > Insecta > Lepidoptera > Noctuidae > Aporophyla > Aporophyla lueneburgensis. Next base: position 17,318,133 of record OW028747.1, read on the forward strand.
CCTTGCTAACGCTCAGGGATTCTAATTTTTGAATCACTCGCTGCACTCGTGATTCAATTTTAGAATCCTTCGCTTGCTCGGTCATCAAAATTGAGCACGCGGTTAAAAAGCAACTTTGCACTCTTGTTTAACAAATAACTATTTCACTTTGTTGTGAGTAAGTAGAAGGTGCTTGGTTTTAATGGACTTCAAAAAAAGGAGGAGGTTCTCAATAAGACTGAATTTTTTGGGGTCTACACTTTAGAATTTTTTTCGTCATAATATTATTTTGCTTAACAGCGGATAGCATAAACTTCATTTCGCAGAAAATCGTTTGGCATACACTCATTTATCAATTTATCATACATTCACAACGCATAATTTTATAAGTCAGAATTATCTTTAGGCATAAATTTTATATCCATAATAATGAAAAAGGAGAACCATAATATCGCAGAAAGTTCCCAGTCAGAATCGTCTCTTGGCATTATTTCATATCGTTAGTCCAAATTTTTTTTTTCGATGTGATAGTTCTGCCTTTTAAATGCAGAACTATCACATCTCAAAAAAATTTTTACAGTTAGAATCATCTTTTGGCATACATTTCATATCCATAATAATTGAAACACTCATCTATTACATTACAGAAAAAAAAATAGTTAGCACGCAGCATGCAAGCAAGCATGCAGCATGCAAGCAAGCTCACAGCATGCAGGCGAGCATGCAACATGCAGCATGCATGCTTTCTGTCACGGCTCCGGCGCTGCGTGGCTCCGGCGGTCCCACGCGAGCTCATCGTCGCAGATGGTTTTAGCTCACCACCGCGGCTTCGGCTTGCTGGCCGGCTCCGCTGACCTGCCTCAGCCGCGGCGGCGCGCGGCAAAATCACCTGCTCCTCAGCTCGCGGGCCGCCTCGCCCCTCCTTGCCTACGCGGGCTTAAATTACACTCTAGGGGTAGGGCAGACAAGACTACGTGGAGTCGGTTCTGCAGCGGTTCGTTTCTGTCAATAACTTTTGTAGCACAACATATATTGACTTTTTGAGACACTATTTTAATTTTTAATTTAAGGTTAAAATGCAATTTTATAGAAATGACAATATGCCTAGCAAAATTATTCTAAATGAAATTCTGTCATCTTCATAGTATGCCAAGTGAAATTCTACCAAATAATCGGCGCTCTTAATAATATTATGCTAAACGAAATTCTGCGAAATTTTTAGTTTCCACAGGTAATTTTGCTTAATAAAATTCTGCCATCTTTAAAGTATGCCAGCGTAAAGTCGGACATATAAACATTCTGCCAACCAATGATTATGCTAAACATTTTTTATGCCTGACAAATCTTATACCTTTAAACGAGCAATTCTTGTATATATATATAATTTGTATCTCGGAATCGGCTCCAACGATTTTCATGAAATTTAGTATACAGAGGGTTTCGGGGGCGATAAATCGATCTAGCTAGGATTCATTTTTAGAAAATGTCGTTTTAAACGTGTTTTCAATAATCAACTTTATCGATAATGAACTTTAACATTTTATGTTTTTTGTTTTATTGGAAGAAAAATAACATCGGGCATCCAGGTACTATTCGTTCAAAGAAGATTATGCCAAGTATGTTATGCCAAACAAAATTCGGAACATCAAGTTTCTGCCATCTGGCTGGTTTCTATCTAGAGGGAACCCATTTTTTATGTTTGTTACCTCAGAAATTTCGACTGGGTGAACTGATTTTAATGATTCTTTTTTTATTTGACTGCTGGTGCTTCCCGTGTGGTCAGAAACATCTTCACCGGCAAGAACAATGTCAGGGTGCCTCTTCTTGTATGTCCGACGTCAGAGTGTCCATGATCAACAGGAAGAGGTAAGGACTTAGAGCCGATCCCTGGTGCAAGCATACAGCTACATTGGACTCGTCGGTGTTGGCAGCAGCCGACCGGACGTAGGTACGAGACTGACTGTACATAGCACGAATTAACTCAACATACGCCCAGGCAAACCTTTCTCTTTCAGAGCCCACCACAACACATCCAGAAGTACCCTATCATACGCTTTCTCCAGATCATTGAACACCATGTGCAAGTCTTTGTGTGCACGTCTGTACTTCTCGGACAATTGGCGGAGTGCAAAAGTGGCGTCCATTGTTCCACGCTCTGGCATAAACCCAAACTGATTCGGGGTAATCTCACTCTCCTCTCGCAGTCTTTTCTCTATTACTTTCTCTCATACTAGGTATGTGACATGAGCCTTATCTCTAGATAGTTAATACAGGATCGTCAGAAAATTTCTGCACAATGACAACGAGTCATTAATTGTTACCTCACACTCGAGTGCAGCAACCACCGCACGAGTCCAGTCGCCTGGATATATACACTCACCATGACAACATCCAAACACGCCATCATCTCATCATTATCTAACCAATTCCTAGGGGTAGCACTTGGTTTCGGCCCGTTCTACCCCATAAATCCGGCGCAACGCTGAAATATGTAAAGGTATAAAAATTGTAATAATAAATGATAAATAAAGTTTATATAAGAATCCATTTCTGTCTACTAATTACCTCCGTTAGCTCGGATACATAGAGATAAAGGTATGGTAATTTTTTCTATAAATTACCGCGATAGATATTTAGTCCTACTCCCGTGTAAGAGTTGCCTTTAGCTCTTTTATGGTGCGTAGCATTCGACCTTGCTCCTAAGATATACCATAAACTGTGATCCATGGGATTTAGATCAGGCGAGTAGGGTGGCCATTCCTTGGAGCTGATGAAACCAGGAAAATTGTCTTTGACCCCTGTTGAACACTTGCCTTAAGTGTGAGCTAGGTTAGGTGAGTCTGTGGAATATTCATGGATGGTTACCAAAGGGCTGTTGACTCCAAGGAATTAGTACATTTTCAAGAATGTCTCGTTTTATTGGCTGGTTTTGTTATGTACCTTTTTCTACAAAAACTAGGGGAGTTTTCCAGTGGCGCAAATCGCACCGAAAACCATAACTGTTTCAGCTGCTCCAGGATGAGTGGAAGATGAATCCAGTTATTTTGGTGATTATAGGCTTGTTTAAAATAACAAGCTTATCTTTGTTTTATAATTGTGTCGGTTCGTAGAAGTCCTTTGGGTCTTCTTCCAGGACGATCTCCTATGTAGCCGAGCTCGTTATAACGTCTTGGTAAATGCTGAAGAAACTGATGACTTCAGTTAAGTCAGCTTTATACTGGAAATGTACAACTGGATTTGTCGCCGTGCGTACAAAGTGTATGCCTTACGTAATCTTATACCTACCTTTAAACGAGCAATTCTTGTATATATATATATATATCTTATACCTTTAAACGAGCAATTCTTGTATATATATATATATAATCTGAATCTCGGAAACGGCTCCAACGATTTTCATGAAATTTTGTATACAGGGGGTTTCGGGGGTGATAAATCGATCTAGCTAGGATTCACTTTTATAAAATGTCGTTTTATTCGTGTTTTCAATGATCAACTTTATCGATAATCAGCTTGAACATAAACTTACTATTTTAAACACAATTAACCAAAAAATACCGAGCAAAGCTCGGTCATCCAGATATTAATATAATAATACCATACCATAGGCATATTTTTTTACTATTAGGTATTTAAGTACAATTTAGGCGACATAGGGTGTTTATGAAATCTCAAGAATGTCACTATAAATTTGTTACTATTAGATGCCGATAACCCCAAATGAACAAATAGGTACTTACAATTAGTCAGAACTTACCTACTTGTTACCTTTACATTGTTTATAGTGCCTCTCTGTGCTACTGAGTTACGTGTTCTTATTTGCACCGCACACTTTGGAAAATGAACATATAATATGCAGTCAGGCTGGCTGGACGTGTCCGGCTCAATGTTTAGTGTTTACGTTATTAAAACGGACGATGTGTGTAAGGCGAAGGCGGGGAGGAATGTGGCGAGTGCGGCGCCGGCGGCGGCGGCGGCCCACCTTGAGTGGGCAGGTTGACCGGCTGATCCCGCCGCGCGCCTCTGCGCTCAGTTCTCGCCAGTCGAGTGAGCGCTCCGACAGCGAACATGGCTGGCCAGAAGACGGCGTGCCTGTGCGCGTGTTTTATTTTGTTTACCGTAGCGGCTGAGGCCGCCCTCTCTGGATTGTACATCGACAATGGGGTTGATCAGACTGTTATACATCACTCGATGACTAGGCATGAACGGATGGTCGTCGAACACGAAATTTTGGAGCTGTTGGGTCTCGGAGAGAGGCCACGTCGAGCTCGAGCGCCTCCGCTGGACCGCTCGGCGCCTAGCTTCTTGTTGGACGTATACAAACAACTGGCCGAAGAACATGAGCAGGCTCGCCCCACGCGCAGCTCTGAGATGGCTCTCAGCGGAGATGAACAACACGCCATCGATGAGAGCGACCTCATCATGACCTTTCAGAGCAAGAGTGAGTTTAATTTGTGTAAATTTAATCAAATGTGTTCTTATTTGATGATTTCAAGTTCAGATTTGATTTAGAACGGTAGGATTTTACAGGTGGTACCTTGTGTATTATCCTGTTAAAATTAGTATTATATTAAGTACCTATTGTTATTGTTAATTACTGAAAGAAATCGGTTCGTCCAATGTGTGGACATATTTTATTGCAAGGTAGGAACTTGATGCACCTATTCATAAAACATAGATATCCTATGGCATTCGGCAATAGTGTAGCATTATATTAGTGAACGATTTTTGGTGATCGGATCACAGTAGCTATTCACAGCCGATCAATACGCTTCCATGCCCAATCGAACATCAATCATTTTTATCAGAAGAGTCGTCTAAAGGTTGTTCACAAATCCAAAACCAGAAAATTTTACCAGTTTAAATTAAACACGACCTTTCTTCCGACAGCTATTTGCTGTCGGGGCAAGGCAAATTAGTAGGTAATTGAAAATGAGTCATTTTCGACTCTATAACCTGTCGAATCGATGTGAATACCTTTGCGATTCTAGAGAATACCCCATATAAACAAACAAACGATTTTAAGTCTTAATAATACTAGTTGAGCTTTACCTAATAATAATTCAGAATGTTGGTATCATTAAAATAGTCTTGGTTAAATTAATGAAGAGGATACGGCTGCTCCAAGTCATTTCGAAATAACAGCACGTTAAATCGTTTAACAAGACAATGCCGGTAAAATAAATTGTTAAAAGTTAGTGACACATGCTGTTAGTGTGGTCCTTTTTAGGGTTCCGTTGCCAAATGGCAAAAAACGGAACCCTTATAGATTCGTCATGTCTGTCTGTCTGTCTGTCCGTCCGTCCGTATGTCACAGCCACTTTTTTCCGAAACTATAAGAGCTATGCTGTTGAAACTTGGTAAGTAGATGTATTCTGTGAACCACATTAAGATTTTCACACTAAAATATAAAAAAAAACAATAAATTTTGGGGTTCCCCATACTTAGAACTGAAACTCAAATTTTTTTTTTCATCATACCCATACGTGTGGGGTATCTATGAATAGGTCTTCAAAAATGGTAATGAGGTTTCTATTATCATTTTTTTCTAAACTTAATAGTTTGCGCGAGAGACACTTCCAAAGTGGTAAAATGTGTGTCCCCCCCCCGTAACTTCTAAAATAAGAGAATGATAAAACTAAAAAAAATATATGATGTACATTACCGTGTAAACTACCACCGAAAATTGGTTTGAACGAGATCGAGTGAGTAGTTTTTTTTTTAAAACGTCGTAAATCGTAAACCGCAATTTACCTTACATTCAATCAACTGTATAAAATTTCAAAAAAAAAAAAACCGGCCAAGTGCGAGTCGGACTCGCGCACCGAGGGTTCCGTACAAACCTGTAGGTATTCTCGGTTTAAAAATATATATTTTTTTTAATTTTTACATTTCAGTTGATTGAATGTAAGGTAAATTGCGGTTTACGATTTATGACGTTTTAAAAAAAAAACTACTCACTCGATCTCGTTTAAACCAATTTTCGGTGGTAGTTTACATGGTAATGTACATCATATATTTTTTTAAGTTTTATCATTCTCTTATTTTAGAAGTTACGGGGGGGGGGGACACACATTTTACCACTTTGGAAGTGTCTCTCGCGCAAACTATTCAGTTTAGAAAAAAATGATAATAGAAACCTCATTACCATTTTTGAAGACCTATTCATAGATACCCCACACGTATGGGTTCGATGAAAAAAAACATTTTTGAGTTTCAGTTCTATGTATGGGGAACCCCAAAATTTATTGTTTTTTTTCTATTTTAGTGTGAAAATCTTAATGCGGTTGACAGAATACATCTACTTACCAAGTTTCAACAGCATAGCTCTTATAGTTTCGGAATAAAATGGCTGTGACATACGGACGGACAGACAGACAGACAGACAGACATGACGAATCTATAAGGGTTCCGTTTTTTGCCATTTGGCAACGGAACCCTAAAAACATTTATTTTTAAACCGAGAATACCTACAGGTTTGTACGGAACCCTCGGTGCGCGAGTCCGACTCGCACTTGGCCGGTTTTTTTATGTTCTTTGTGCACCCTCTTGTTTTAGAGACGGCACCAGGAGCATTCCGTTATAATTGGCTCTATACTACCTGTGAGGTTCAGGTAAAGATTAGTAGACAAAAATGTTGAGTCACCACTTTGGTAAACATTCTTGGTATTATGGATTTGATAATTGATTAAAAACTGGCGTTTTGATCTGACCGTCGCGTCGTGCGTCGCTCGTCGGCAACTGTTTAATTTTTTTTTTTACATTTTGACGTATGTAAGTAAATGCTTTGATGTCGATTTGGGCACAATCCCTTGTTCTCCTAATCTCAACATCTGATCTTACAAAGAGTTTACCCTCATCATAATGCGATAATATTGATTTTTAGGGTTCCGTTGCCAAATGGCAAAAAACGGAACCATTATAGATTCGTCATGTCTGTCTGTCTGTCTGTCCGTCTGTCTGTCTGTCTGTCTGTCTGTCTGTCTGTCTGTCTGTCTGTCTGTCCGTCCGTATGTCACAGCCACTTTTCTCCGAAACTATAAGAGCTGTGCTGTTGAAACTTGGTAACTAGATGTATTCTGTGAACCGCATTAAGATTTTCACACTAAAATAGAAAAAAAAACAATTAATTTTGGGGTTCCCCATACTTAGCACTGAAACTCATTTTTTTTTTTTCATCAAACCCATACGTGTGGGGTATCCATGAATAGGTCTTCAAAAATGGTATAGAGGTTTCTAATATCATTTTTTTCTAAACTGAATAGTTTGCGCGAGAGACACTTCCAAAGTGGTAAAATGTGTGTCCCCCCCCCCCGTAACTTCTAAAAAATAAGAGAATCATAAAACTAAAAAAAATAAATGATGTACATTACCATGTAAACTACCACCGAAAATTGGTTTGAACGAGATCGAGTGAGTAGTTTTTTTTAAAACGTCATAAATCGTTAACCGCAATTTACCTTACTTTCAATCAACTGAAATATAAAATTAAAAAAAAAAAAACATTTATTTTTAAACCGAGAATACCTACAGGTTTGTACGGAACCCTCGGTGCGCGAGTCCGACTCGCACTTGGCCGGTTTTGGTCAATATCCTAAGAGGGGTGCTGCTCCAGAATTCGTTCTGGATACATACATACTGTGTAGCAATTTTTTTTCCCGGAAAACCGAGTATGACACAGAGCTTACACAGAGCCCTGAAGAGCACAATGCAGTCACAGTGGTCTGTCATGTACAGATTATTTAATGAAAAAACTGTTCACCAAGCCAGCTCTTTATAAGTTAGAGTACGACAATAAGATAAATGATTACTTAGATTTCTTTAGATACATAATATTGTTACTTGTAACATAATATCGGTAATTGTCCGCACAGGCCACCGGTTCTTTCTGGAATGCAATGCACTGCTATCTATTCAAGGAAAATAATGAATGACTCGCACATAAACAATATAGTTATATATTTATTTATATGTGTGTTTATATTATAACTATGTACATATAGCTAGATCTGAGTAGGAACGTAATACGTGTTTATGTTTATACAGTCAAGATTTAATAATTATCTATCTTGGTCAAAGGCCGACCGATTTGCAAGTGTGAACGCGGAATGCATGGATCTCCAAAATGAGTTATGTTTGAGAGTATATGGATCTACCTAAGTTCAGGTTTCAGCAATCGGCTGATGTGTTTCAGACTGTCCTTGGGATTTTAATACTTACACATTCATATCTAGACACGCGGTAGCGTGTCAAACCAAGTTCAAGTAACAGAACTGGCGAGCAGCACCGTGTGTAATATTACACGAACCATTTGGCGCCACTTTTGACCCCTCATAACTCAAAAACTATTTCACATAAACGTGTCAAATTTGGCTCATATAGTAAGACTTGCGCGATACATATGTTCTCCAAATTTCATAAACACATCTTAAACGATTATTTAGATATTAACGTCCAAAAATTGTCATTTTTATCACTGATTGACCTATAGATCAAAACTCTAACCCAGTTCCAGATGACCTAGAAAGTTCAAATTTGGCATGCAGATAGGTCATTAGTGAAAACAAAGGAATAAATCAGAAACTGGTAAATTTTTATCATTTTATTATAATTTTTCACTTAATTGATTCTATTAGGAATTAATACCAAATGTTTTTTGTTATAAGTCTATAACAAAAAAACATTTGGTATTAATTTTGTTATAAATAAGTATCTACTAATAATTTATGTAGAAAAAGTAATGATATCCCATCAAAAACATAAATGTGAAATGAGAGCCAAGTTCAATATTATGATATGTGCCTTGGTTGCAGCCGCGGACGCAGCCTATGATTTTGAGGGGGGGTCACCATGAGTACTGTAGAATATTTTTGGGAAGGTACATCTACTCATTGGTCTAGTAGTCGAAAGCGCTACTGATGAGCATGAGGTCCCGGGTTCGATTCTCAGGTCGGGAGTATTATTGGGTTTTTCAGGCAAATCGTTCAGAGTCTCGACAGCATGGCTGACTTTGGGGGGGGGGGTCATTACCCCTAGGACCCCCCCTCTCGGACCGCGCCTGCTTGGTTGTTGACTTCAACGACAAAAGAAGTGAGATCTAGATGGGTGCCAAGTTCAATGGTCAGTGCTGAAATTTATTTATAACTACATAAAATATCATTTCTTCTTATAACTTAGGATAATATATTGTAGCCAAAGACCTGACTTGGCTAGTTTTCATATACGAATTATATTATAACCTTCGCAAGTTCTAAACCTGTTACTTGTCGGTTCTTATTTTATTATTCCGAAAATTTGACTTGCTGGTACAAACTAGCCATCGAACATAATAATTCGTATATGAGAACTAGCCTAGTCAGACCTTAGGCTACAATATATTATCCTAAGTTATAAGAAGAAATGATATTTTATGTAGTTATAAATAAATTTCAGCTCTGCCCATTGAACTTGGCACCCCTCTAGATCTCACTTCTTTTGTCGTTGAAGTCAATAACCAAGGCATATATCATAATATTGAAGTTGGCTCTCATTTCACATTTATGTTTTTGATGGGATTTACCTATTACATATTCCGGTTGATTCTGGAGGCCTGCGGAAAAGTAGAACTAATGAGTTACGACTTACCTCGGGCCTCAACGAATTCGAATCACTTGTACATATTATAGTTCATACCTATTAAATTGAGAATGATATACGTGCATTATTTTATAAAGATAGTACAAATTATATTAGGCTCGACTACTTTAAAATAAAAAATGGCAGATCTCAAGCTATCTTAAAGCACCAACTTGGTTTCTTTGATATTATGTGTGTGTAGACAGGTTGGCGCGACTGCGAAGTTTATCATATTATTGTGTACGAATAGGTGAATACATGCGTAATTAATTAGATAGTAGTACGTTGTTAGGTTTTATGTAGACACAAGACACGTCTGGAATGTTTTCTGTTTAATCAATTACCTGTCTAAGCAAGAGGATTGCGTGCCTTTGTCATTGTAGAGAAGATTCCACTTTCTGGAGAAAAAAATTACTAGCCTATTATAGAGCTTGCAACCTTCTCTCACATACACAAAACACTGACATCACTCACACTCACCACATTAAACTCAATATCGACGGTTAAAAGGTAATGAGCGCCATTTTGGTTGAAAATGACTCATAAATTCCATCCTACTTGAAATTTTCTGCTTTTTCGAATGCGATGTTTTTAAAATTTTCACGATATGACAAAAACAAAAAAGTTATGTCAATTTTTTACAATTTCAAACTTTAAACGGCTCTTCTAAACAATTTGGTTTTTGTCGCTTTTACCCTACTACCTTTTAACCGTCGATATCCTTTTGGCTTTTGCTTACCTCTCGTTTTTATTTTTAACATCCATGTAATTTTTGTTTTTTTTTTGTTTAGACCATTACATAGATGCTTTTTTCGTACTTTGCAATGCCTTAGAATATGTAAACCAAGTGTTGGGACTACCGCGACAAATCGCGGCACGGCGGACAGAGCTCCGGCAGGATCTCATGGCGACATGGCGGGTACGATTGTCGCAACCCAGCGCTGGGCACGCCACAGTTGCGTCGGTAAGTCCCCTCGTTGAGGAGTGGATAGAGAGGTGCCACGGCATCCTCACTTTCCGCCTGACGCAGGTTCTCACCAGGCATGGGTGCTTCGGTGGGTTCCTGTTCAGGATAAAGCGGGAGGAAACGCCCGGGTGTTTCCATTGCCAGGATTGTCTGGAGGACACGGTGAAGCATACGGTGGAAGTGTGCCCTGCCTGGGCGGAGCACCGCCGTGTCCTCGTGGAGGCGATCGGCGGCGGCGACCTCTCGCGTCCGGCCCTGGGTGCTTACTCTCGAATATAATTCCAATAGATCGACATTAGTCAAACGTCAGTTGGTTGAGTTAAACGTCAGGGATTGGCTAGACTCAGCAGTCCAGCTAATCCCTGACATTTGACTGACAATTCCAATGTCGATCTATTGGAATTATATTCGAGAGTAAGCACCCTGGTGCGAGCCGTGGTACGGAGCGAGAGGGCATGGGAAGCCGCCATCTCCTTCTGCGAAGCAGTAATGCTCACGAAGGAGGAGGCGGGGCACGTGAGGGAGTGGCAGTTTCTGCGCCCTCACGTCTGTAGCCGCCGCAGGAGGAAACGCCCTGGGCGTCGGGAGTCGATAGCTGACTCCCGGCCACCGTAGGCGCGAGCTTGCGGGCGGCGAGCAATGGGTAGCTCAACGCCCGGGAAGGACCAAGCTCGGGTTGACGGCGTGTAGTGATCAACGCGCGCCTCAAAGAGATGTCAGCAGCACTGAAGGGGTCTGCTAGGACCGATGCCTGCCAGGGCCGCGAGATTTTTCGAAAGAGATACCGTGACCCTGGCAAATGGGCAACTGAAGGGGTGTGTTTTTTTTTTTGGATGGGAAATCGTCAAATGATGTCCCGGTCTTGGGTGGAGCGGGAGGGCGTGTCCGACTTTTACTGACTGAAACCCACTCGTGTTCCTTCAGTTGCCCATGTGCCAGGATCACGGTGACTTTTTCGAACAATCTCGCGATCCTGGCAGGCATCGGTCCTGGCAGACCCCTATTACTTCAATGATAGCATTGAAGTAATAGAATAACAAATTTGGACTCGATCAGACCTGTGGAAGATGCTCACATCATTTCATCAACAAGAAAAAATGTCTTCTGATAGTCTTCAAACGGCTGAACATATTTTTTTGAATTATATTGTAGTTAAGAACACTCTCGATAAGTCACGTTTCAGAAAAAAGGAAAATATTAAAATCGGTTACGTCGTTTAGGAACTACGGACTACGGTTCCACAGACAGACACACCGATAACGGGATATACAGATAACCATTATATCCGTCAGGGGTTAAAATGTGAAAACGTATGTTGGCATGTTTGTCACTAATTATAAAAACTAGAAAGATTCTGGTTGTTGCTCAAGAGTACCAAGTTGAAACTGGGCTAAGATGTTGTCCACAGTATAAGGTATTTCAGAAAAAAATAATAGCCCGAGTGCAATGGGGGCATTTTACCCCGGCTTATCTGGCGAGGGCCTTTATAAAAATATTGTATTGCCATCGGTTATTGATAAGTATGCCAAATTTCGAGTTAATCCGACGTTTTAAAGGGGGTCAAAATCATGTTCAAAGTTTCCGTTACATAGGCACATACTAAGTAATTATGAAGCTAATAAAAACGTGTTAATATTGTAGGTATTTTTAGCGAATATTCGTTACCGTAACATGGTTTACCTTCCCTGAAATACGGGTTCAGACTGATTCCATTTTTTTTAATGAAAATAAAAATGATTGTATTTGAAAACCAACGTGTGTTAGTCTTGTTAATTTAAACAACTAATTTTATTTTCACATTGCATTAAAAAACGTATATTTCAAATGAGCCCTCCGCGAGGGCTCTCGGTACTGAACGTGTTATAATGGTTTTGAAATTTCCTTTCTCTTCAAAGGATTAAACACCTATGTACTTTTAAATGTAGGTACAACAACGTAGTACGGTTTCTCGATGTTCAATATGTTTGTTCAAGTCTCATGAATAATTATAATTTCATAATAACTTATGCATTAAACATAACGCTATACTTTATCGTCAAACTTTATATTTCTTGTTTATTATATACACCTGTAGTTGGAGTCAAATTACAACCGGATCATTGGACACCTGTTCACGATCTTTTCTTAAAATATTATATGACAAACTTATTGGTAAATCACGTTTTTATTTGCATTGTAGGTATAGTTATATCTCTACGTAGGCATAGTTCGTCTTCTATCTATCCAGTTAAAAAAAAATATAATTTACATGTAAAAGTGTTAGTACACGACTTACAGAAATAAAATAATTATCATTTATCCTTCATGAAATACAAGATGGACAAACCATTAGGTAGTTAAATATAATTGTTAGAGGGAAGATCCAGGATTTATTTAAGGGAGGGGCACCTGGACCATCCAGTTAAGAAACTCTCCCGCATCTATAGTTTCGCACTAAGCTGATTTTGGGATTTATTCTTTTTCAATGACATTTAAGGAGGATGCTCTAAGGATAACTGTGTCCCTTACGAATAACTACTTACATAGAAAAAAAAACCGAAAGCGGGACGAAGTTCCCTACGCGACTCTCACACAAAGAGACAGAGATCGAGAGAAAGTGTGAATTTAATACGGGTTTGTAATACAGAGCCAGCTGATATAAGTTTTTAGAAGCCTCGAACACCATGAAAACGACACCCATGATGAAAATTTTGTCAAATTTCGGAAAATCTCTTAAGTCCCTGAGATACCACATTTGGTATCGACACAATGGTTTTTTAATTGTGTCTGTAAGTACGGTGATTGACTGGTTAAAAAAAACTTCGTTACAAAATGTACTTAGCAGCAGGATAGATTTTCTTTAAACCTTGTACGGAAATAAGAGTTACTTTGTCGACATGGGCGGTAAGGTTTAACAGTCAAGAAAAAATAATTTGAATTTGATATCATTATAGCAGTTTGCACGTGAATGTACCCTTTCATTGTGTATAATAAATCTTGGCAAAAGCTGGGACTGAAAAATAAGAATTATAATAGAGGAAAATATTCAGATGTGTTTTTGAATTTTCGTAGCACTTACGCTACGACTACGATATGTTCGATGATCATTGTATATGTTTCGTAAACGAAATCCATAGTAAGTAAGGTAATGTAACCTTAGTCAGATAATGATATGATCCTAGAATGGTTCGATTTACCTACGAAGTACTTAGTTTACGTAAAGGACAAAGTAGAATTATTTTATTTAGGACTTGTTATGGGCTCTAGAAAACAATAATTGCACTTCTAATCACAAAATATTGTTTATGTGACAATTTAGAAGAAAACATTTAACTAACTGTTATATTTAAATAAAGTGCTCTCTCAGAGTGTAGTCGGTACCTAGTATTTCAATTATTGTTGACGTTCAAAAGTGTTTGTAAAAACCAATTTACAGAAATAAAATAAATATTGTTATAATTTATCATCGATTGTCAAACTATAAGATATCGTTGTGACAATTCCAGGGCACCACTTGGGCGCGCTACGTCACGGGCACGGGCGGCACGTGTGGTTCGAGGTGACGGGTGCGCCGGGCGATGCGTCCGCGCTGCTCTCCGCCGAGCTGCGCCTGCACCAGGCGCCCACGCACACTGAGGATCCCACCGCCCTCTATACCGTCGTCGCACACAGAGTCATCAGCGTCGACAATTTGGGGTAGGATTGAACTCCTAAATTACTCTCATAGTCAGTTTACCTCTGAATTTGCATCATCATAGTTCTGCTGCCCTTATCCTAATTTATTTGGAGTCGGCGCAACATGTCTTTTTCTTCTTTCTCCTTTTGCTTCGTGTGTCAAAATCACAGTGATCTTGATTTCAGTTACAATAATGTTGTAGTTGGGTTGCTGCTGTCAGAGGTAAAATAACTGTAAAATTACTGTAACGGCTCGCGTACACTTTAACCGTCATCGGCTGAAGTACCTATGCGCGGACATTTGGCCAAACTCCACCGATCCCAATCCGAACTTTTTAGGCAAGCGTTTTTCAATCTAGCAATGAATATTGTCGTATATATAATTTGTTGTATTTCTGATTGGACACCAGTCTGGTACAAATATTCTAACAGTTACGCAGATAAATGTCCGAGACACACTTTCGACAATCGGCCGATTCGGATAAGGTGTACCTGTACGCGTACCGTTAGTATAATGGCACGTAATATTGCCAAAAGTTTCAAAAGAACAAACTTTTGAAAATAGGAAGACTTCAATCGACTTCAAAAAAAGAAGGAGGTTCTCAATTCGACTGTATTTTTTTTAATGTTTGTTATCTCAGAACTTTTTAATGATTTATAAAGAAAAGTCCAAAGAATTTGAAAATTCTGTATATGATTCTAACGCCCTAGCAATTTAACATCGGTAATAAAAATGTAATCTAGATGTTTCATACATTTTGAACGCGTAGATCTTGCACTTTTCAATGAAACAGTAGATTTTTTTATATTTGGGGTCTAGCTAGACCTGAGCCCTGTGCTGTGCTGGATGTCTTTGCCTAGATATGACAATACAGGGTTTGTTATCTTTTTCCGTGTAGTGTAATTTTTGGACATCACGATATACCCGCTAATGATGTTGTGTGTGAGTAATTAAAATTAACATAACCAGCAATTTTCGCGTATCATTTATTAATGTACCTAATACATATTTATTTTATTAGTGGCATTTGACATATTTACGTGGATATTTGCTTTCATTTTGACCGGTACAATTATTAATGTATTATAAACTTAAACACGTGCATTTTAAGTTGAGAAGATTACCATAAGATAATCATTAAAAGATACACACCTAAATTAATAAGCACTCTACGATATCGGTTGTCGTAAGTACATTGTGTTATTTGTGTTGTTGGTGGGCGCTAACACGAGCACCACACATGGGAATGCTATCTCTCACGTTTTATCGAAAGTTTTTACGTTTGACAGAATGAGCAAAATACATATTTTGTATGGTAGCGGTGGCGGGAAAAGGGGACAGATTATGTAGCAAGAAATAGTCTAAACTCTTCGTTACGATTATTGCCGTGTGGCACATGTAAGCCCTGCTGGCCGATATCGCTGAAAAAATCAAACCATTTGTTTGATTTTTTGAAAGAAAAAATTAAAAAGAAAAAATATCTAATGGCGTTATTTCATTATTTTCCATTCAAAATGGCCAGGATTGTTAGTTCTAATCGAAAACGATGTTTAAAATGTGGGTAAATATTAAACCTCTTTTGGTTTAATTGCATAATTTAGGTAATGTTGGAATAGCTATTACGATTTTGAAAATGCTGTTTATAAAAAAATATAGGATTTTGTTTTGTGCGTAAGTAAATTCATTTAATTTATTTTTATTCGATCATTGACCGCAGTTAGGGAAGTCACTTGAGTTATCAGTTAAAAGAAAACAGTTTATTTTATGTTAACTTCACAGGCGTAAAGGATTCTAATCATCTAATTCCGATAAAAAAAAAACTGTTTTTTATATCGTTATTATATCGTTGACCCCAAAAAATCATCAAATCTATTTTAGTTTTGTTTTATCGTGTTTAGATATCGATCACGTGTGCAGAGTTTCAACTTTCGCTAACTAACTTAATTTGACCCTGATCTGTATATGACTGATTTTGACGTGTCTCTAAAAATTTAACTTTATACCGGAGCAAGAAAGTGTACTCCTGGACTATCTACCAGGAGCAGGTAGCAAGATACGTGTTTTTTTGTTAAGATCTTTAAATGTAACTTGTCATCACATTTCAAAATCTTTTTATTTTTCTTCGGTGTTAAGTTTTTGAAAGACGAATAAAAGTTTTGAAACATGTACCTATTTGGAATTTCCTGGCGTCGACGATACGTAGCGTAGGTAAAGATACTGTAATAATCACTCATTGCATTTCCCGTTTCTTATATTCAGTTCTTTAAGATGATGAATTTTCGGTTTTCAGGAGTTTGCAAATGGAGAAGGTGGCAGCGGTAAATACCAGCGCTGGTGCCGAGGGCTGGCTGGAACTGAATGTGACTAGTGCGCTGGGGGTGTGGCTCTCATCACCGGCTGATAACAGAGGCTTCTTCATCACGCTGCATCCTCACTCACAGCCTGGTACTCTCTATTTATTTATTAGGAAACTCAACAGCTTATTATTAAATTACATGCGTTATGATTAATTCACCTCACTATCAATGAACAGCCCGATGCATTTGCAGCAACTGCACATTGATAGTGAGATGATGACAATTATCTCTTAAGCCAATTAAAGAGTTTCACGGCATTGATAAGGTGTTTTTAAAATTACGTCACAAGTCGCTTAAAGTTTTGATACCGTCTGAACTACAACTGAAACGAAAACTATTAACACGCTTTTGTTAGCTTGGCATAGTATCTATGTATAGGAATCTTTGAATGTGATATTTCACCCCCTTCATAACGTCGGAATAATTTGAAACTTTGCATACTTATCAAGGACCGATGAAAATATAGTATCTTCATAACTTTGTGCCATTATCTTGGCATCCAAAAAACGAAAACCCGCTTTTGTAGCTAACCGAACTAAAAAATAAAAATAAAGTAAAAGACACGCTTTCATAGAAATCCAAACTAAAAAGTAGAAAATAATGGATAATAGCGTCGAGTGCTTGATATCAATTAAAAATTCCTCAAAAAGCATCCCACGATTATTTTCCATTATTTTCTACTTCTGTGAACTATTTTTTTTGGAAACCATCATTGATTTAGTCGTAGGATTCTAGCTGCACCTGCTGTTGTTTTAAATGGAACAAAATTATAAACTCTTTATAGGAAAAATAAACATTTTCTAAAGTCGTCGTAACTCGTAACGAACTAATTATTGCTATTTTCTCCATAATCTACACTTCTACACTTATAATAACATTATAAATGCAAAAGTACCTCTGTCTGTCCGTCTCACCTTCCTGCTGAAACTACTGAACCGATTTAAATGAAATTGGTACACAGATAGTTTAGAGCCTAAGAAAGGACATAGGCTACTTTTGATCCCGGTAGTATGTTCCCGCGGGATAATTTCCGACCTCCACACGGGCGAAGCCGCTGGCAAAATCTAGTATTGTAATAAGTGAAAACTACACCTGAGTAAACCAGAAAATATAGTGTGCTGTACTGAACACCACAAAAATACATAACAAAAAATAATTAAAACTACAAAATATACAATGGGTGGCCTTATCGCTTTCTGTGCTCTCTTTTAGGCAACATAGGAATGGACAGTGATCAGCTTGGACATAAAATGGGGATGTCGTTAATTGTCTGTGGTATGAGATGTAGAAATTCGGAGACATAGTCATATTTAAACAAAACAAATATGAACTTTATGCAAAGGAGATTTGTATGTGCATTCAAAATCAAAATCAAAATTAAAAGTCATTTGTTCAAACTAGGCTGAGAGTCAGCACTTTTTGAACGTCAAAGTTACATAAGACAGTCCCCCCAAAACGCCCACCCTTCGACACCGACACTTCCTAGTGCTTTGCTGGGAAGAAGAAGTGTGGAACAAACTCCCCAGCAGCACAGCTGTCTGTTAAGTTAGAAGAACTTGATTCTATACAATTGTAAGAAGGTAACATTAAGAGACACAAAACAATAAATTATTTGCCATATGTCAGCTAGCCAACCCAATATTCCAAGAAATAAAATGAAATCAAGCAAAAGCAAAAGCAAAAAATATTTATTACAGCTTACATATGCAATGCTGAATCATGTTCACATAGCTGTTACGACCCGAGTTACAACTCGAGGCCACAAATTGATAAACTAGGACCACCGGCGTAAAAACAAATAAACAGGTAGGTAATTAACAACAATACCAACATCAAGGTCACCAAGATGACCAGTCACCACAAGCAGCACCCGTTCATGAGCAAAACGCAAAGATCAGCCACTACCCCCCTCGCCTTATTTGAGGGAAGGGGGTCACCCGACCCCTGACGCTACCGCAAGCATTGACATCTAAGGGAGCATGACGAACTTGCTGCCAGTTGCTCAGGCAAGAATTGAATCACAACTTGTCGAGGTCGCTAGCTAATCATTTCATGCAATACTAATCATTATAATATGTCAAAGCATAGATCATGTCAAAACCAATAAATACACAAAAAAAAGACTTACACAGTAAAAAAAAAAAAAATATAATAACAATTATATTAGAGCTATATAACCTGTCACTAGGTATACTAGTGCTGGAGAAAGAACATAAACATTGTCTTGAGTTAATCACAGCGACCAACTAGTTTTGTCATTTAAATAAATAGTCGTTGATGGAATAGTATGCCTTTAGACAAAGGTTGGATTTTACTTGAGCTTTAAACGCATTAAAAGGTAATTCTAGTAAAGAAGGTGGTAGCTTGTTGTAAAATGTTATACCAAGCCCAACAAATGAGTTATGCACCTTATGAAGCCGGTGAAAGGGAACACGTAGTTTGTCCTTATTTCTAGTGTTAACAGTGTGAAAATCACTGTTTTTAGTATATAAGTGTAAATTTTGCCTAATATATAAGATGTTGGCGAAAATGAATTGTGATGCCACCGTAAGAATACCAATATCTTTAAAAAAGTCCCTAGGAGAAACTCTGGCACCTAGCTGGTAAATTGCTCGAACAGCTCGTTTCTGAAGGACAAAAATATTTTGAATATCAGCGGCTTTGCCCTACAGTAGAATACCGTAAGTCATAACGCTGTGGAAATAACTAATAACTAAATTCCTCCCCGTCTAAAGCTGAAAACCTTTTGCATAGTAGTGTGCCTAATAGTAGTTGCCTATTCAATTTTGAACATGTTACGCCTCGTGATGTAGTTAATGTTTTTAACACTTTTAAGTCTTAAAACACTGGTGATTTCTGGGGCATTTCCATCAAACTATTAAGTAATATAATAGACATCGTAGCCCCATATGTAGCTGTTACTTTTAATAAATGTGTTGATGTCGGAACTTTTCCTGACCTTATGAAGAGTAGCAAAGTCATACCATTATTTAAATCAGGTAATAAAAATGACGTTTCTAATTTGAGGCCTATTTCTATCTCACCTGTATTTAGCAAAATATTTGAAAAGTTAATACTCAAGCAGTTGCTAAGACATTTTAATTTAAATAGCCTCCTTCATAATGAGCAATATGGCTTTACGAAAGGTTGTTCAACTACAGATGCGGCTGTTACTCTCTTGAAACACATTTTTAACGCATGGGAGAACTCGTAAAATTCTATCGGAGTATTCTGTGATCTCTCCAAAGCCTTTGATTGCGTGCACCATGACACGCTTTTGTGTAAACTACGTCATTACGGTGTCCATAACGAAGCTTTAAACGTAATAAATTCTTATTTACATAATAGGTTCCAATGTGTAGATATTAATGGTGTAAAATCTACCGGGCTACCGGTTCAGTTAGGTGTGCCTCAAGGCTCTATACTCAGCCCATTCTTATTCTTAGTGTATATCAATGACTTACCATTCTTTTTAAAGGGTATTTGTGACGTTGTACTGTTTGCAGATGATACTTCTCTTATTTTTAAAGTAGATAGGAACAGACAAGATTTTGACGACGTAAACAGTGCACTCTCAATGGTTACGGATTGGTTTACGGCAAATAACTTAGTTCTCAATGCCAAGAAAACGAAATGTGTAAAGTTCGCCTTACCGAATGTTAGAAATCTAGGTACCGAAATCGTCTTAGATAAAGAGGTTAGAAACACTGTAGACGCGACAGTTTTTCTGGGCATAACAGTAGATGGCAAACTACAGTAGGGGCCCACATAATTCGAGTCTAGCGGGGAGGCTCAGTTCAGCCGCCTACGCCGTCAGAAAAGTAAGACAATATACTGAAGTTGATACAGCTCGGTTAGTCTATTTTAGTTATTTCCACAGCATTGATTTAAATAATTTTGTTTCCCAGAACGTCACGTGAAACCAGAAGAGATTGGTTTGGAGGAGCCTCGTGGAGTAATTGTGGAGGGGAAGCAGCCGTTCTTGGTGGCGTTCTTCAAGAGCGGGCCCAAGCTTGGTGGTGCGGACGCCGGCGCGCGAAGGAAGCGAGAGGCACGGCGCTGGCGCTCGCACGGGTACTCTGAGAACTATCTCAGAAACCCACTCACAGGTTCGTTCGACATAATTATAAAACACAGCATAAAAAACTAAGTACTAGACATATATCTATATATTAATACGTGAAGCGAAAACTTTGGATCCCTTTTTACGAAAATTGGGCGGACGGAGGAGTATGAAATTTCGCACACTTATAGTTTATACAGAGAAGAAGTGACGAATGCTAATATTTTTTTTAAATTATGCGTAAAAATATATTATTTTCAATAAATAACACGTTACACACACTACTATTCATTACCGTGTATTTAATACACACATGCATAGATATTCTTTTGTTTATGGTCCAATCGCCAATATCTGTCTTTATTTTGTGTCTATAGTCTTATAGTTAGGGAGCTGGCGAGCATTTCGGTATATGATTTGCACACGTTTCACGTCGAGGTGGATTGCAGTTTAAATCGTTACGAATCGATTTGGTCCAATCAATTAAGGTCCTATGTCGCTGCGTTTTCGAGTTACAGCGGATTGAGGTTGCTTAAAAAAAACGGGGTATTAAATCATTTGCACATGTATGCCTCTAGAGTTCATGGTCACAATCATCTTGGAAACGAAGAAAATCGAAGAGGCAGACACTCAGGACTCTGCATTATCATGGGACGGAGTTGTAAAAATGTTAAAAAAAAAAAGCTCTACTAAGTCAATTGCACACGGTTCTCATTGCGCCCATTCGATTCGCTATGACTCTGTGGATTCGAAAAAACATGTGGCAGACTCTTTGCTCACAGATTTTCAGCTGTATTACTTTTTGAAATTCACGGAATCAAGGGACAGCGGGTATTACGTGGGATTATTGTTATTATTTATAGTTTTATTCTTATAATTTTGTTTAATATTATCCTCTAAACTCACGGTAACGATTAAACTTCTGGAGCTGAAATCTATGCAATCAAATTTTTTCTGAATGCCAACCAGAAACGAAACGCGCTTGGAACTTTAATTAGAAAGTATTTTTTTAAATTGCATGCTTGATTTGTAATCTGAATAGGATTAGGATCTGGATAGGAACAGTCTTTAACTTTTTTTAATCACGTTTTATTTCCATAAAATACGTAGATTTTGAACCAAGACGTGTGAAAGTGCCTGAGAGCGAGAGAGAGGAAAAGCGTGCAAAATAAAAGGGGAGGCTGTATATAGATATACGCTCTATACATTTAGTTTCACAATACGGAAAAGGTCGGAACTGAGTTATACCGTTCTCACTCATATTCCCAAATAAAAGAGAGACACCACGAAAGGAAATATGAGGATATTTTATACCTGCTTGGTTTGGCGCGAGCGTCGAGTTGAAAAAAAAAAATCAAATGGTCTGCCTTTGGAATATCAGAGGCCTGAACGTCTGCCTCATTGATTCTTGGTTTTCATAAGGAATTCAAACATCAGTCCAAGAAGTAGACGTGTGCGCATAATATAGCACACCTTTTTTTACATTTTTGGAGCACTGTCATAGACAACGCAGAGGCAACATGTTGGCAGACTATTTTTCCGTGGTTCTTCTCATTGTTTTTAATCGAACAATTCAAATCTGCCAAGTGTGCACTTCATATAGAGTTTTTTTTATCATAAAAATAAATGTAAAAAATTAATACTGCAAAAGTCAGAGCCCTGAATGTCTGCCTTTTCGATTCTTTCTGTTTCCAGGATGACTGTGATCATCAGCCCCAGGGGCAGACGTGTGCGCATAATATAGCACACCTTTTTTTTTAAACATTGTTGAAACGCTGTAAATTTACAACGCAGGGCCACCATGGTGGCAGACGAGGTCCTTGATGTTTCTTAGGGTATAATTATCACTATTAATAACGTCTGCTTTGTGTGCTGATCATATCGAAATTTTGCTCGCCAGCTCCCTAACTATTACTGAATGTCAAGTATAACCATAGGTAATAAATTAATTTTATAGATAGATTATATAACCTATTTCATTTTTAAAATCTATGATCATATCGAGAATATTTGTTTTTAATATTCTATAGTGTTACTGAATGTCAAGTATACCTAACCATATTTTTTTAAATATTTATTGTTATATAAGTATTTTTCATTTAATGATGTATTTCTATTCAAATGAAGTACGGTCGAATTTCGACCAATGGGCGATCACTAGTTATAAATAAATGCGGCCAGCCCAGGCTTCGCACAGTTTTACGACTTGAAAAACTTCGAGATTCTTTATTAGATCCTACTTTAATATGAATGGATTATTCGCATAAACCTTCTAGAAAACAGTCTCTAAATTCTGGTGAAAGCCGTAACAAAAGCCATTTTGTAGTTTAAAAGAACTGTACATGCTATGCTATGTCACATAATTTAACCGTTTAATAAGTCAATTTTTTATAATAAACAAATATTTTATTCTGTTTCAAAATTAGTAAAATATTAACATAAAAGCTTAAAATTTTTAGATAATACATAGTTTACAAACATAAAAAAATAGATTTATTTTCTCATCACAAATGTTGCAGGTAGGTACAAAAAGTGCTTAAACTAATTAAAAAATATATAATAACATTTGTGAGACACTGGTGCCCGAAGAAGGCATTAAATACCTGTGTTACGGGTCACCAGGCCCCCAATTCTTACAGTAAAAAATTTTATATTATTAGATTAAGACAAGTATGAACTAAATGTGTGATGGAGTTTTCACTGTTTATTTTGTGATATAAAAGAAATATATATATATATATATATATATATATATATATATATATATATATATATATATATATATATATATATATATATATATAAGGTGTATCTATTCAAACACGAAATATTTTAAGGGGTACACCTGTAGGTGGTAAAGAAGCTATAGAAGCAAAAAGAATTTTTTTATCTAAGCATTTTTTAATTTTCGTAATTATTATAAAACTACTTGAGACGTTTTGCATAAAACCTTTACTCCAAATTATATGAATGGCCCGCCTGACGCTGCGATGGCGACCGGACGGCACGAGCATGGCCGCGGTGTCTCGGGCCGTAAAAAATAAGAAGGAGCCAGTATTTCTTATGTGCGTCAAATAATTTATAAATATTAAATAAAAAAAAAAAAAAGTTTCAGATTTTTTTTTCATTTGTATTGCTTCCTTACCACCTACAGGTGTACCTCTTAAAATATTTCGTGTATGAATAGATACACCTTATACTGGGTGTTAGTGTAAACACCGTTATCCTTGAAACCAGTGATTTGGTTTCGTTAATAGAACGTAAAATCAATGAAAAAAAAAACAACTTTTTTTTTTTAAAGAAAATCTGCATTTTTCCACAAGAATATTTCACCCTATGCGCGAGGGCAACAAACTTCGGGAACAACACCGCGTTGCAGGACGCGACGCCGACACGGGTCGCGACCCCGCAGTCAGTCAGCTGGCAGTCTCGCTAGCGATCGCACGTAACGCCGCGTCTTAGCGTCCGTCGCTCATTTCTCGCGCGTGAATTGAGTGTGTTACAATGTCTTACACAAATGAACAGTGAACCAAAATGGCTCGGCTTTACGCCATTGCGGGTAATAATCTGAACGGGGCGCGTAGGATGTACGCAGAATTGTTCCCTGGACAACCTGTGCCAAACCGTGAAACGATGTTGGCGGCGCGCAACGTACCTACGGCCAGTTCACTGTGCCGGCGGTTCAATTTTCAATGTTTCCCACTGGACACTATGGACAATACTCTCCTCATCGATCGTCAACATCCATATCATTTCAGCCGGTCCAAGAACTAAATGATAACGATCGCATACCACGGATGGTATTTTCGCAGTGGCTTATCAATAACCTCGATAACAACAGAATGTTGGACGGACCCCATTTTGAACACGTGTTGAGGTTAAGGTCGGTAAGTGTTGATATTTTATTCAGTCAGTGTAAATTTAATTTAATTTTTAATTAAACTGTACATAAAATTGTGATTAACTTTTTAAATACGCTAAAAGTACCTACCCAATGGTTTGGTTTATTAAAAACAAAATGTTTTCAAATCATTTAGAATCCAAAGCCATTTCGAATCAAATTTACATTTAGACTCGTCACGCAATACCAAAGGTAGGTATTTGTGGCTGTCCTTTTTTTTTTTTTTTTTTTGATCTCGAGGTGGAAATCCTCTTGGATGTCCTCCGCCCTGGGGTGGGCAGAGGGGTCTGTCAGACTCTTACTGACTAAAACCACCCCGGTGTTCCGTCCCACACCTACGTCGGAGACCACGGGAACCAATATGTCTTCCGCGATCCCCGACTGGTGCCGGCCCGCCATTGCGGGCCTCCTCACGTTGGGGGGGAGTGAGGTGTTAAACTCCCCCCCATACATCACAGAGAGGCGCGCGTGGAACACTACGCGCCACCATCTCGGGTCCTAAGGAATAGGGGGCGCCGGATGTCCCCAGATCCGTCGCCCCTGGACCCATTTAGGGGGGCTGGAAGAGGGCGTTGTCCGCCCTCCGCCGACGCCCGGTGCGCCTGCTGCGGGCTGGGTGGGCGGAAGATATCTCCCGCTCCCTTTCCGCAGCCTCCTTCTGCGACATGACTGTTTCGCAGAAGGATACCACCGCGTCCCAGGACTCCTCGCTACTGACCATGGACTCAACCACGGCCGGCAGCGATAGGTCGTTGCCTATTTCTGAGACGAGGGCACGACGCGGCTCCTCCCAAGCGGCACATTCTGCCAGCGTATGCCGCGCCGTGTCCTCCCGGCAGTCGACGCAGTGGTGACACCGGGCGTCCGGCTCCCTGTTTATGCGACACAGGTACTTCCCGAAGCAACCATGCCCCGAGAGCACCTGCGTCGTCCGAAACGACAGGGAGCCGTGCCTTCTCCCGAGCCATTGCCCGAGTACTGGCCGGACCGCCTCGACGGTGGCGAGGCCGGCGGTAGGGCGTGAAAGCCTATCCTGCCAGCTCGCCACCAAAGCTGCGCGGAGCTGCGACCGACGAAGCTCCATGTGGCGGTCCGTCAGTCGCTCGTCCCGCTCCCGCGCTTCCTCGCGCCACCGGTACAGTGACGCGAGTACTTTCGCCTCGAGGTCCCACGGTGGGGATCCAGCCAGCACACAGGCCGCCTCGTAGGAGATCGTGCGATATCCCCTGATGACTCTGACGGCCATAGCACGCTGCGGTCTTCGCAGAACAGCGATGCTGCCGGCCGTCAGGTCAGCCGCCCAAATTGGGGCCCCATACAGGGCCATGGATCGCACGATCCCCACGTAGAGCCGCCTACAGGCGACGCTCGGGCCCCCCAGATTGGGAAGCAGCGTTGACAGCGCCCCAGCCGCGCCCATCAACTTTGGCGCCAGCCGCCGGAAGTGGGGGCCGAAGTCCCACCGGCTGTCGAGCACCAATCCCAGATATTTCATGGTGGACTCGACAGCGATCCGACACCCCCCGACCACGATGTGTGATCCGGCCGGCGGCGCCCGCCGGGGGCCATGAAAGACCATGGCCTCCGACTTATTGAGGGCCACCTCCAGGCCTAGGCGCCGTATGCGGCTCACCACAAGTGAGACCGCAGCCGTCGCCAGCAACGCTGCCTCCCTGTACGAGCTCCCCCGGGCCGTGACCAGCGTGTCATCAGCATAACACGTCAGTTCCACGCCCGGCGGAAGCTCGCCCCTCAGCACCCAGTCGTACCCGATGTTCCACAGGAGCGGGCCAACGACTGAGCCCTGTGGAACACCGCACGACATGCGGCGCTGGTTTCCACCATCACGTCCCATGTAGGTGACACCCCTATCCTCGAGATAAGCCCCAACGATGTGGCAGAGGTAGGAAGGCACCCGATGGTACAGCAGTGCCTCCCGAATGCAGCTCCAAGGCAGGGTGTTGAAGGCGTTAGATATGTCCAAGGACACCGCCACCATCACCCCACCCCGGGACACTGCTTCCTCTGCCAGGACTCTCACCCGCGATATCACGTGGATGGTGGAGCGCCCGTGCCGAAAGCCAAACTGACTCTCGGCCAGGTCAGGCCCCTCTCTGCATAAGTGGTGGACGAGGCGGGCAGCGATAATTCGCTCGAATAGCTTCCCGACCTCGTCCAGCAAAACTATGGGCCTGTACGCAGACGGTGAGTCTGCAGGGCGCCCCGCCTTCTTGAGCAGGACCAGACGACCTGTTTTCCACAAACTGGGAAACTGGCCCCGCTCAAGGCACGCTGTGAAGAGTCCTCTCAGTTGGGGCTCTAGCTCTTTCAGAGCGAGGGCCAACGCACAGCCGTGTATACCGTCGGGCCCCGGAGCCACGTTCTTGGCCCGGAGCCGCAACACGGCCGCCCCCATCTCTCCTTGTGTCACCTCTGGGACGCTGATGGCGTTCCCTTCTGTAGGCTCTGCAGCTGTGGGCAATGCCATCGGCGGCGGAGTGTGCTCCGCTCTTGCCGGGAAGAGGGCTGTGACGACCTCCTCCAGCAGCTCAGGTTGGAGACTCTCCGTGAGTGGAGGCGCCGCGGCTCGAAGTTTCCCTCGAACCGCTCGATAGGGGCGCCCCCACGGATCCCGTTCGAGAGTCTCCAACATCTCCTCCCTGGCTCGCGTCCTCGCTTCGCCGATGGCCAGCCACAGAGCCTCTTTCGCCGCGCGGTACACCTCGTACAGCGCGGCCTCTTCGCCAGGGACCCGACGACGTCTCCTGCGGTAATGGGTGTACCGGCGCCTGACTGACACGCATGCGACACGTAGCCGCGCGATCTCGGCAGACCACCAGTACACCTGGCGCTTCGCTGATTGCGTGTGGACGCGGGGCATGGACGCGTCGCAGATGTGCGTCATCGCCCCGCGGAACCACAGCGCCTCCTCTTCGACGTCGACGGGTCCGTCCGTTGCCGACTCCCGGCTCCAGGCCTGGACAATAGCAGCCTCCTCGAGAAGTTCCCTGTCGATGAGCTTACGCGCCCAGCGCGGGCCGTCCATTCGCGGGGCCGATGGACTACGGCCGCTGGTGGTCTGGGAGGAGACGTCGAACCGGATATACCTGTGATCCGACAACGTCTCCACCCCCACAGCGACACGCCAGTCACGGACACGGCTTGCGACAGCAGGGCTTGCAAACGAGACGTCCACTATAGAACCGCCCCGCTGCCGCACGCACGTGTGAACCGAGCCCCGGTTAAGGACAACCAGGCCGGTCGTGACTGCCCACTCTTCCAGCGCCTCGCCCCTAGCGTCGGTCACCGGAGATCCCCACGCCGATGACTTGGCGTTGAGATCCCCTAGCAACAGCACAGGGCGAGGGTGGAGTCGGCCTACGACGGCGCCCAACTCGACAAGGAAGTTCTCGAAGTCGGCGAGGCTCTTGTTGGGCGAGAAATACGCCCCAATCGTGCCAATGCCGTCCGCGAGGGCGGCTACCCAGCCGTGACCTCGGGACGGGTTGACAAGAGCCCCGCCAATTATGGCCACCGAACCGTCCAGGTCTCCCACCCAGTTATCTCTGGGGGGGACAAAGTACGGCTCAGCGACCACAGCCACGTCGATCGACCACTCTGCCATGCTCTGGAGCAAGAGGTCCTGAGCTCTGGCAGCGTGGTTGATATTGCCCTGGAGGAAATGGTAAGGCGCCATTATGCGCAGTCCATACCCTCCACAGCACCATTCCTAGGCCGGGAGTCGGCCGTTGAGCACCCAGGCTGAGGGGGGGAACACCGCACGACATGCGGCGCTGGTTTCCACCATCACGTCCCATGTAGGTGACACCCCTATCCTCGAGATAAGCCCCAACGATGTGGCAGAGGTAGGAAGGCACCCGATGGTACAGCAGTGCCTCCCGAATGCAGCTCCAAGGCAGGGTGTTGAAGGCGTTAGATATGTCCAAGGACACCGCCACCATCACCCCACCCCGGGACACTGCTTCCTCTGCCAGGACTCTCACCCGCGATATCGCGTGGATGGTGGAGCGCCCGTGCCGAAAGCCAAACTGACTCTCGGCCAGGTCAGGCCCCTCTCTGCATAAGTGGTGGACGAGGCGGGCAGCGATAATTCGCTCGAATAGCTTCCCGACCTCGTCCAGCAAAACTATGGGCCTGTACGCAGACGGTCAGTCTGCAGGGCGCCCCGCCTTCTTGAGCAGGACCAGACGACCTGTTTTCCACAAACTGGGAAACTGGCCCCGCTCAAGGCACGCTGTGAAGAGTCCTCTCAGTTGGGGCTCTAGCTCTTTCAGAGCGAGGGCCAACGCACAGCCGTGTATACCGTCGGGCCCCGGAGCCACGTTCTTGGCCCGGAGCCGCAACACGGCCGCCCCCATCTCTCCTTGTGTCACCTCTGGGACGCTGATGGCGTTCCCTTCTGTAGGCTCTGCAGCTGTGGGCAATGCCATCGGCGGCGGAGTGTGCTCCGCTCTTGCCGGGAAGAGGGCTGTGACGACCTCCTCCAGCAGCTCAGGTTGGAGACTCTCCGTGAGTGGAGGCGCCGCGGCTCGAAGTTTCCCTCGAACCGCTCGATAGGGGCGCCCCCACGGATCCCGTTCGAGAGTCTCCAACATCTCCTCCCTGGCTCGCGTCCTCGCTTCGCCGATGGCCAGCCACAGAGCCTCTTTCGCCGCGCGGTACACCTCGTACAGCGCGGCCTCTTCGCCAGGGACCCGACGACGTCTCCTGCGGTAATGGGTGTACCTGACTGACACGCATGCGACACGTAGCCGCGTGATCTCGGCAGACCACCAGTACACCTGGCGCTTCGCTGATTGCGTGTGGACGCGGGGCATGGACGCGTCGCAGATGTGCGTCATCGCCCCGCGGAACCACAGCGCCTCCTCTTCGACGTCGACGGGTCCGTCCGTTGCCGACTCCCGGCTCCAGGCCTGGACAATAGCAGCCTCCTCGAGAAGTTCCCTGTCGATGAGCTTACGCGCCCAGCGCGGGCCGTCCATTCGCGGGGCCGATGGACTACGGCCGCTGGTGGTCTGGGAGGAGACGTCGAACCGGATATACCTGTGATCCGACAACGTCTCCACCCCCACAGCGACACGCCAGTCACGGACACGGCTTGCGACAGCAGGGCTTGCAAACGAGACGTCCACTATAGAACCGCCCCGCTGCCGCACGCACGTGTGAACCGAGCCCCGGTTAAGGACAACCAGGCCGGTCGTGACTGCCCACTCTTCCAGCGCCTCGCCCCTAGCGTCGGTCACCGGAGATCCCCACGCCGATGACTTGGCGTTGAGATCCCCTAGCAACAGCACAGGGCGAGGGTGGAGTCGGCCTACGACGGCGCCCAACTCGACAAGGAAGTTCTCGAAGTCGGCGAGGCTCTTGTTGGGCGAGAAATACGCCCCAATCGTGCCAATGCCGTCCGCGAGGGCGGCTACCCAGCCGTGACCTCGGGATGGGTTGACAAGAGCCCCGCCAATTATGGCCACCGAACCGTCCAGGTCTCCCACCCAGTTATCTCTGGGGGGGACAAAGTACGGCTCAGCGACCACAGCCACGTCGATCGACCACTCTGCCATGCTCTGGAGCAAGAGGTCCTGAGCTCTGGCAGCGTGGTTGATATTGCCCTGGAGGAAATGGTAAGGCGCCATTATGCGCAGTCCATACCCTCCACAGCACCATTCCTAGGCCGGGAGTCGGCCGTTGAGCACCCAGGCTGAAGGGGGGGGGGGGGGGTAAAGAGCCCCCGGCAGCCTTGGCACCCCTTCTTCGTCTCCTCTTCTTGCCCTTTTTGGTGGGCGCGCCACAGGCTTTACCACCCGCTCTGTGTCCAGCGGGCCTCCCTGCAGCTGTACAGAGGCTGCAGTTTGGCGCCGCGGAGCACTGGGTGGCCTTGTGGCCGGGCTGGCCGCAGCGATAGCATTGCTCGCTGCGGTCTATTTCAGCGGTGCACCGTGCCCTGACATGCCCCATGTCCAGGCAACGGAAACACCGCAGAGCCCTGGGTTGCAGCAGTGTGACCCTCGCTGCAACCCACCCCACCAACAGACGTCCAGCGTCGGCGACCTTATTGGCCGCCGCCACCGGGCATTTAATCCAGATCCCGCCGAGCCCGGAAGCGTCGGTGCGAATCTCGCCCGTACGCACATCATCGGGCGGACATCCACCAACCCTGGCGACGGCCGCCGCGACCTCAGCCGGGGTCGTCGAGTCGTCCAGGCCGTCGACGCGCAGCTCGCTCGTCTTCATGGGCCTGGACACCCGAACGTCCTCCGGGTTGAGGACTTCCCTCAATTTGGCGGCCAGGATGTCCGCTTTTTCGCTGCTACCGGCACCGGAAACCTGTAGCAGCCGCGCCCCCATAATTGCCGGCCTCAAAATGAAGCCGGACGGTGTGCCAAGGTCGGGGAATGCGACCTTGGCCTTCGCCTCCGCAAGAACCGCCTTATACGAGAGGCCCCTCTCTGCGGCTCCGGGCTGCAGAGTAATTACCACAGCCGCGGAGCGTGGGGCTGTCACCCTAGGCGGCCCCTGGGTCTTCCTTCTGGGTGGCGCCGGTGCTCTTGCGGGAGCTGGAAGCGCCGTCTTCTTCTTCTTTTTCCCCTTTTTGACGACTGTCGTCCAGCCCTCCGTAGTAGGCCTGGGCGCAGTCGCCGGGGGAACACTCACGGCAACCGCCACCTGGGAAATGGGCGCGGCCTTTGCGGGCTTTTTCGCCACCTCCGCGGGCTTTCTGGCCCCCATAGCGGGCTTTGTAGGCCCCTTCCCAGACTGGCTTGGCTCAGCCACCTTAACCGCTGCCTCTCTCCTCCGCTTATCCGCAGCGAGCGGTGGACGGAGGGTTTCGGCTGGGAGGAGCCTCGGCTCTATGGCCTCTAGTCGAGCCCCTACCATCTGCCCGCACTGCACCAAGCAGATGCGAGCGATCTTTTCGACCTCTGCAGCCGCAAGTGCAGGGGTCGACGATAGGGCCGACTGTGGAGCCAGCAACGGCACCGGCGATGATGCGGTGCCCGGGGCTGCCCGCACGTTGGCAAACTCCCGCTTGAGGTCCTCCAATTCGGACCGAAGACGGCGGTTCTCCTCCCAAAAATCCGCCATTTCCTCCGAACTTGTACGACTAAGGAGGACCTCAGCTACCTCCTTGATGTGCTCAGCCGCCTCCTTAAGGGCGCGCGTGAATGTGCCCTTCAGGTTGCCAGATTTAGAGGCAACCTTCAGGACGACATCCACGCCGTCCAAAACCTGGCGGCCCAGCGCCACCGGCGACAAACTCCCTCCGGCAGCCATCCGGGCCGAGCGCCGCTCCTTCGCCTGACGAGTCATCTCACCGACTTCGTCCTCCGCCACAGCTTTGCGTTGCGCCCGCTTCGCGGCGTTGGCTTCCGCCTTATTAAGCCCGAGCAGGGAGCCCTCGCTGGTCGGGTCACTCTCCAACATCTCTACGTGCTCCACTGGAGCCGGAGTGTCGGGCCTAGACACCGACGCGAAGCGCCCCCGCTCATCGCGCTCCACCGAAGGAACAGCAGCTCTGCCAGCCACCGCTCGGCCTCGTCTACTGCTGCCCGTCGGCACCTTAGGTGCCGGCAGGCTCTCTTCGCTAGAGGAGCGTGGCGAGCGCTTACCGCAGCGCCTCGCCACCCCCTCTTCCTTCCGCGAGCGCTGCGAGCTCACGCTCGCCACGCACATCCTTTCAGACGCAGCGTCGGTATCCGACGCCGCACCCGACCCCAAACGCTCAACCATTACGGTCGGCACTTTCGTCAAATTATTTTTGTTTTTTGAAAAATCCATATGATTCCCACGAGTGTGGGGGATGTAAAAAGTCCGCCTAGGTTCACCCCCTGTCCCTAGGTAAGTGTAAATTTGTAACCCAACCAGGGGGTCCACTGGTACCCTGGCTGGGGGTGCGCTCGTGACTGATGCGCCACCTATAACTAAAGTTACAGATGACACTACTCCTCAGCCATTCATACCCTCGCCGCACACCAAAACTTGGTATTAGAGGAATTTTTTATAGAGGTTATCTTCCTCGCGATCCGGGCGGTTAAGCCAAGATCCTCGTCCCGTTCCAAGTCATAAAACATGACCATGATCTCGTCACGGATTACGATTTCGACGGGTGCAGTCAGGAGGATCAGATCCCCCGCTGCTAGCCCGTTGGCAGGTGAGTGCACAACGAGCTCCGCCGTCGTCACCAAACAACCTGTCCTCTGTAAGCAGAGGGAGGAGTGGATGACGGTTGGTCGGTCCAGCTGAACCGACCCAGGAGCATGAAGCTCTGCCCCCCCGCGCAGAAATTCGCCACAGCCAATATTGTCTCCGACATGGAGAGAATATTGGCTGTACCCAGGGTGCACCGGCCCAACGGCTGCCCTTTCCCCCGAACGTATCCGCAAGGAACGAGCAGCAATCAAGGCACACGAGGAGGTTTTCTGCACGCACCCCCTTTGTGGCTGTCCTAAGCCAAGATAAGTATGATGGGAAAGTTACATCCCATCACGGGACGGGACGGCTGGCGATCGTTGTAGTGATTACGTCACTGATGCGCATATCCATGAATTTGCGGGCGGTCTGGGATAAAATCCGTTCTAAACCTTTTTAGGAAAATATATTTTTTTTTTAACTCGCTCTGTTATTTTATATTTAAGTCAAATTACCCTTACAGTCTGTATAAATAAACAATTAAAAAACGATTAAATAATGGATATGAATATGAGATTTATGTGTGTGTACGAGTATATGCCAGTGAGTAAATGTAAGTGAGTGTATGTGGGTGAGTGTATGTGGGTGAGAGTATGTGGGTGAGTGTGAGTTTATGAGGGTAGGTAAAGGTATACGAGTGTTTGAGGATATAAAAGGGGGGTAGATGTGGTGGAAGAGATGTAGGTTGGCGGATTGAAATCAGCAGACTTTCAGTTTCATGATAATCAAGAGTTTTCAGCCATTGAGATAAGGTTTGTTTGCAGATTGATTTACAATATACCCTTATTGATAGCGTTGAATTAATTTTGTTATACAGGTATCCTTCAAGAAAACAATAAAATCTTTGAGAGAGACTGGTGTGAAAGAAGTTAGTAGGACAGACATTACCTTTTCTACGTTTATTCTTCATGAGATTTGGATTTGGTTTTTTAATTAACATAGTAAGTATAAAGGTCTGCCTGACTGTAAGTACATCCCAGCGCTTATATAGATCAAACGTTGGAAAACGGAAAGGTAGTCCAGCGCCAACCTTGAGAATGGCTCTTTGTGCCCTTTCCACCTCTACAAGTTACACTTTTCCTGCCCCTCCCCAGAGGTTATGCAGTAGTTGATAATTGACTGGCAGAGAGCAAAGTACACCATTTTGGTAGTTTTAAGATTCGCTACATGCCTTAATGTCTTGATATAAGTTTACGAATCCTAGTCACGAGAATGTCGATGTGTGGCTTGAAAGTGAGTGTTTCATCTATGTAAACTCCAAGATATCTGATGATATTCGTTCTCTGAAGGGGTGGGCAGAAGCAAGGTGAAGGGGTTAAGTCGGTACAGGTGTGAGCAATAATGTTCAGAGTTGTTAGTGGAAGAAGATTTCTTGTTCGACGCCAGGCCAGGCCCCGACCATAGAATTTCAATTATTATGTGGAAGCGTGATAATCGTCGGCCCTGGGTCAAGAAGTGACGAGCGAACTGTCCGCCGTGCGCGGAGCTGAACAATAATATATTCAAATACTCACCTCATGGTTGAAGAACACCTGCTCTGGAGCCTACCTAGATTTATGCATGCAAATGAGTATATATTGCATTGTGTAGTGACGCCATGAGTTCCTCCAGGATACCATTCACCGCAAACACCGCTAATAGGCCCTGCTACCAAGAGGCATGCGGTCTCCAACACGCGTTTTCCAATAGCGTCACTGTCACTTCAAAGTATTTCCAACAAACAAACTGAACCCGTATTATCTCGTCAAACGGGGTTAGTTACGCACAAAAACAATTGGATCACGACAAATTGCCACAAACGGATCGATTTAAAGGGATTAATTTACAAAAGGGGTCGGAACGCCAAGAGGACCCACCATCCCTTTTCAAGATCAAAAACCAAGGTGTCAACGTCAAATTGACAAGTGACAGTTCTCACTCTGTTCATGTCTAGAAACGTAGGCGCATAGAGTAAACAGTCAAATGGGACGGAACATCAACCCCCCCCCCCGGACGGGCCTTCCCGTCCGCTAATCAATTGGCAATCTTGACAAGGTTGCGTTTTATCAGTCCACTTGACGCGCTGCCGGAGGATGTGCAAATACTCCAAGCTCCAACGCTTCCAAAACTCTGAGCGAGCTGCTGCACCAACTGAAACCGCGATAGCCGATTTTGGCTCACATCGACAAAAGGGTACTCGGGCAGGGCGACAAGTGGCTTTCCAATCAAAAAATGGCCCGGGGTTAGGGCCTCCAAGACGTTCGGGTTCGAAGACAGCGGGCACAATGGACGCGAGTTCAATACAGCTTCAATGCGGCAAAATACCGTAGCTAACTCCTCAAAGGTGAGAACGGTGTCTCCCAACAATCTGCGCCAAAGTCCCTTTGCCGCTTTCACCGCGGCCTTCAAAAATACCCCCCCAATGGGGGCAGGCTGGCGGGTCAAAACAATAACAAACAACAACAACAACCAAACACAACATCAACAACAACCAAACAACAACAACAACCAAACAACAACAACAACAATTTAACCAAATGGCCCTCCTTAGGCAACAAAAGGGGGTGACGGGCCCCATAAGGAAGGCTAGAGTGCCTCAACCGTCCCCCAACACGCAAAGACCCGTATCGTCCAAAAAGGGGTTCAACTTACTAACGGCTCCCGACAATTTCCAAAACTCTCGCTGCAGAATGGCCAACAGCGCATTACAACCGGCATGCAAGTTCTTAATGTGACGATCAGTCACCAACAATTCAACAACAGCAAACAACAATTCAACAATTTATCGAGGGAGCTGTATCGACTCAACAAAAATCAGGGTCAAACGGAGAGTCCTTCGTTCCAACAGCGAGCACAATGAGCCCGGGCAAAGGACCTGACATCAAGACTGGCGTTCGAGGCCAATCATCCTCGGGGTGAGTCAGCCAGTCTGGTCCCCACCATAGGGGTGAGCAATCAGGCGGGGTGCCATGCACACTCATGCCGCCACGTCGCCTGGGTTCAGATCTCCAGGCACGTGCCTCCAAATCAAAGCGTTTCAGAATTTTGAATCTGGGACACTCGGTTCGCAACAAAGACCTCCAAAGAGTGGACGGATGTCTTCAACCAACACAAAACAATTTGACTGTCCGTCCAGGCGTAAGAAGCCCGAATGTCCACAGTTCCACCCAAAGTGTGAGCAACGTGGTTCAATAGACGCACAAGACGCGCCGCCCCTGACAATTCTTACTTAGGGATGGTCAGTGCCATCCGGAGGGGGGCCACCTTGCTCTTGGCCAAGACCAGTGACAAATTCACCTGGCCTGTCGCGCTGACGGTGCGCAGACAAACAACAGCTGCATAACCGTGCGAAGACGCATCACAAACAAGGGTAGCAGTGTAGCTCCCAGGGGGGAGGATAGCGCGGGGTAACACGACCTCGTTGACTGCACGGAGTGCGGATACAAATTGGAGCCAATCTTCCAACAGGGTTTCCCGAATTGGCTCGTCCCAGCCAAGTCCCGCAGTCCAAAGGCGCTGAAGAAAACAATTTCGCCCAAAACAATACACAAACAAAACAACAAAACAATAGACAAAAGGCAACCCTGGGCTCCCGTGTCCAAAATGGCACGGACCACAACAGAGTCCCCCGTGGGCCCCCAGACCCTGACCGATGCCGTTGGCAACAAAACCGTATCGATCTTAGGGGTCCCTTAGCGGGGCAGACGACGAGGATGGAGGACAAATTCCTCGTCCGCGCGGTGTCCCGAGCCACGCGCCATCGCTGGAAGGGCATATCCCACCGGATGCCTGAATGGCGGGGGGCGTGACTTCAACCGGGGACGTTCCGCCAATGGAGGGGAGGGAAGGTGGTGCTGGTCTGGCCAGCGCTGCCCAGCAACAACTGCGTAATCGCCTTTACGCGGGGAGACCAAATGGCGGTCGCGCGGCTCCTGATCACCTTGCGCGGGGGGTGGAGTGCGGCGCTCAAAATTGCGGGCCTCTCCCCGGTTCTGAAACGGCGAGCCAGAAGCCCGGTGACCAACTCCATGGTACCCCCCCGTGCGCGAACCTTCATCAGAGGCTGGTCTGCCAGCGTGGTTCGCGTTAGCGCACAAAATGTCCAAATGGGACCCCCTACAAAATCTACAAGGGCGGGGGTTGGGGCAGTCCCGATGGAAGTGAGCCCCCAAACATGAGAAGCACAGGCGGCGTGCATTGGCAATTCGGCGGCGGGCACTCACGTGCAATTTCAAAAAGGCCGCGCAAGTTGCCATGCCATGCCCCGTGTCCCTACAAAACTCACAAATAGGACGACTCTGGGTGCCAGCAAAACGAGTGGCGGGGCGACTATCAACAGGCCCGCGAGCCCCAGTCCATCTCTGGTCTCGTGGCCGGGAAGACGGCTGGTGTGACTCAGTGGCAACGCCAGAGTTATGCACAAACCGACACTCATCCTCCAAAAATTGGACGAGGTCACCAAATGGGGGGAGATGTGTGACACTATCCCCACCATACTTTTGCTCGAAACGAGTCCTCAAATCGGCAGGAAGCCGTTGCAGCACAACATGCACCAAAAGGTAAGACCAATGGTCCACCGGCAACTCCAATCGCTTTAAAGCGTTGGTCGCTGCCACCAACGGGTTCAACAGGTCAGTACGCAATGCTGACAAACTAGTAATGACCGGTAACCCCAAAATCAATTTAATATGCACGTCAGCCAAACAACGTTTATTTAGGTACCGCCGGGTGAGTAGTTCCAAAGCGGTAGGGTAGGCTGAGTCAGTCACCGACAAATGTTGTACCAAGGCTCGGGCCTCACCTTCCAGGACAGACAACAAATAGGCCAACTTTTGGGCGGGTCTGAGGTCCGAGCGAGCATCAACCAAACTTTCAAAAAGATTTTGAAAACCCAACCAATGGTCCAAGCGACCGTCAAAGTGTGGCAGTTCCAAAGTAGGCAATCTACTCAATAGTCCGGGACCTGAAACAACCAAGGTCTCCGGTTTAACCTGGACTAGTGTCCGGCTCTGCAATATTTCCCGAGCACGCTGACCAATAACATCCCCCAGGTCCAAGATCTGGTCGTAGTCAGCAAGGACCTTATCACGTGCTGCCTGGTCCAGCACTTCCAGATCCACTTCATAAATGAACTCGTTGTAGCGGGTGAGCAGAGCATCAACGTTGCCGAGTCTCACGTTCAACTGCTCGAACCGAGCAAGCGTGACCCCTTCAAGATCCGGGCGCTCAGCGGTCGCTGCAGCTGAAGTGAACCACCGTAGCTGTGTGGTCAATCCACTGATTGCCTCTCTCACCGCTTTGTATGCCATTGCACAAACAAACAATTCAAATAAACCAAATAATTAAATAATCAAATAACAAAATTCAAACAATATAACCAGGAAAACCAAAGCAAACAATCAAACTACCAACTCAAGACAACTACAAAAATATTGGTTCCAATCCAATGAACCTTATTTTAATTCAAACAATGTCAACGCTCAATATGTTAATTTCAAATGTTAATTTCACAAACCACTTTGTCAATGGTACAACAATAATAAACCTTTATTCCAATTTAGCTCAAAAATGCCAGTCTCAAATGTTAACTTTCACAAACAACCATGTCAATGGTACAAAAACTCAATATTTTAATGTCTTCCTGACATTCAACACAACAGAGGTCAGATACAAACGAGGGGTTGTAACATAGCCCAATCCAATCCACTCTACTAGCATATGCAACCCGGCCGACCCCGGCAACATCAGTTACTCGTCTCAACAAATTTAAACAAATTATTTAAAGTAAACAAGCAATCATAGTTAACAAATATTTACAGCGAATTACTATTTCCTTATAGAGACTGCCAAGTAATTAGCTCACTGTAAATTACCAATTTGGTGGTTGTATGTCTTAAAACCACGCTCTGCTACCAAGAATGTTCGACGCCAGGCCAGGCCCCGACCATAGGATTTCAATTATTATGTGGAAGCGTGATAATCGTGGGCCCTGGGTCAAGAAGTGACGAGCGAACTGTCCGCCGTGCGCGGAGCTGAACAATAATATATTCAAATACTCACCTCATGGTTGAAGAACACCTGCTCTGGAGCCTACCTGGATTTATGCATGCAAATGAGTATATATTGCATTGTGTAGTGACGCCATGAGTTCCTCCAGGATACCATTCACCGCAAACACCGCTCCAATAGGCCCTGCTACCAAGAGGCATGCGGTCTCCAACACGCGTTTTCCAATAGCGTCACTGTCACTTCAAAGTATTTCCAACAAACAAACTGAACCCGTATTATCTCGTCAAACGGGGTTAGTTACGCACAAAAACAATTGGATCACGACAAATTGCCACAAACGGATCGATTTAAAGGGATTAATTTACAAAAGGGGTCGGAACGCCAAGAGGACCCACCATCCCTTTTCAAGATCAAAAACCAAGGTGTCAACGTCAAATTGACAAGTAACAGTTCTCACTCTGTTCACGTCTAGAAACGTAGGCGCATAGAGTAAACAGTCAAACGGGACGGAACATTTCTCCTAGGCGCAAAGGCAATATATTTGGTTTTTGATACGTTTAGTGTCAAGACATTATTTTTCAGCCATAGGCAGACCTGATCAAATCCATGTTGAGCACTTTGAAAAACCTCATCTCAACTTTTCCCACTAAATAAGAGCGCTGTGTCATCCGCAAAGGAGAATAGCTTCCCGTGGAAAAGTTGGAGTTGACACAAGTCATTAATGTAGAATAGGAAGAGACTAGGACCTAAGACACTGCCTTGAGGCACACCGTAGTGAAGAGAGAGTTCATCAAAGGTACTCGCATCTATGTATAATTTTGGATGCTGATACTGGAACGAACCTATATATGCTCGCCTGTAGATATGATCGGCTTACTCTCTCAATTCCCGATTTAAAACCTCTCAGCTATCGAATGACGTTCAATTTGTTTATAGGAAACGTTAAAAGGAGCATCAACATGTAGGTGATGCATCTTTTAGTTAATTACACTCAAAATTTATCAAATTTAATTAGGGTCAAATTCGAAATGGCGTTGAAATGAATGAGTTGTCATGGCCATGCTGAAAAATAATAAGAAAACCGGCCAAGTGCGAGTCGGACTCGCGCACCGAGGGTTCTGTACAAACCTGTAGGTATTTTCGGTTTAAAAATATATATATTTTTTAATTTTTATATTTCAGTTGATTGAATGTAAGGTAAATTGCGGTTTACGATTTATGACGTTTTAAAAAAAAAGTACTCACTCGATCTCGTTCAAACCAATTTTCGTTGGTAGTTTACATGGTAATGTACATCATATATTTTTTTTAGTTTTGTCATTCTCTTATTTTAGAAGTTACGGGGGGGGGGACACATTTTACCACTTTGGAAGTGTCTCTCGCGCAAACTATTCAGTTTAGAAAAAAATGATAATAGAAATCTCATTACCATTTTTGAAGACCTATTCATAGATACCCCACACGTATGGGTTTGATGAAAAAAATCATTTTTGAGTTTCAGTTCTATGTATGGGGAACCCCAAAATTTATTGTTTTTTTTTTCTATTTTAGTGTGAAAATCTTAATGCGGTTCACAGAATACACCTACTTACCAAGTTTCAACAGCATAGCTCTTATAGTTTCGGAATAAAATGGCTGTGACATACGGACGGACAGACAGACAGACAGACAGACAGACAGACATGACGAATCTATAAGGGTTCCGTTTTTTGCCATTTGGCAACGGAACCCTAAAAATGATCAACAAAGTACCAATGGACGTGGTTTAGTCTGATGTAGTTTCATTATGTCTGTTTGTCTGAAAACTGTTCATTGCAACCTTATCACTGTGTAGAAACGATGTAAAAGAATTGTACAAATCGCTCCGATTGCAAGAAAGTACTCTAATTGGATATCTCCAAGACCCGGATAGGTATCGATATGTAAAGAACCTTTGATAGATAATCTACATCTACAAATTTTATGACAGCTATAAAACTTAAACCATGACCTTCTCCACTGACGCGGAACATCGATGACTAATGTCACTGTCGCTAATCTGAGGTTTCACTTGCTCCCTTATCTATAGTATCATGAGTAATCATGGCATGATTATTGTTACTCATAAATATTGGGAAATACTTATAGACACGGCAACTGTCTAACTGTCTTGGAACTGTCTAACTGTTTTATATATCGTTTTAGATACGTCACATTGGACGACGAGAAGCTGTGAGATTCAGACACTCTACGTCAGTTTTAAGGATTTGGAATGGCAGGTTAGTGTTAAATTAAACTACATATCGAAGAAGGCCAACATTGACTGGTACGCCCTGGACCGTAGGCTATGTGAAGCGAAGATCTCGACATGGTAGCTAGTAACAGCTGAATAAGAGTAATTGAGGATCGACTTAGATGGCTTGCGATGAGATAGGTGTCGGTGTATAGGCTGATGATAACGATTTGCATTACATAGGTATCAAAAAATACCAAAGTTCTTCCAATTTTGAATTCTTGATAGTCTTTATAATGTTTCTCCAAAGAGAAATATTATAAAGACCATCAAGAATTCAAGTTTCTACATAAACACCAGCATGGTTTTGGCGTCTTGACTATGAACGGAATACAATGATGATTGATTAACAAGAAAGTTATATATTTGAACTTGTGTCAGGACTGGATCATCGCCCCGGACGGGTACGGCGCGTTCTACTGCAGCGGCGAGTGCAACTTCCCTCTGAACGCGCACAAGAACGCCACTAACCATGCCATCGTGCAAACACTCGTGCATCTACTTAATCCTACGAAGGTTAGTAGTGTCCTACTAATATCTCTTTGTTATTAATATTACATATCGAATTAATTAGTCATTGTCTGATTCAAAATTGAACAAGTTTCGTCTTACCGTTTTCGTGAACTTTTCAATAGATTTTAGAGCTTAACCTACTGTGCTAACCTATGCTTTATTAGTATTTATGGAAAACGCCTTAACAGGTTATTTTCATATTGGATCTTGGGATTGGGTAAATGTTGTGCTTTTGAGGGAAGTGTGAAGTTAATTAAAAGTTGAGTTAGTTAAAAAAACACCAAGTATTTTGAAAAACAACAATTTGGTGTTTTTTAATTAACTGCTTTACCATATAAGACAACAATTCCCTGTGTCCGGAAAATTGTGACGACATATATATAGTCTTGGAACTTAGTCAGCTCTAAAATTGTTCAACAATACGAAAGAAAATCCGATATTAGTATAACTTTTTATTCATTTTTGCTTTTCTTTCGCCATCTTTCACTTGAAGTGAAACAACTTTTAAAATGAACAAAAGGTGAAAAATGAATTCGTAACTGAATCGATTCAACGATATTGCGTTTGAGCACTCGGCATCGTTATCTTAGTCGTGACACGAAGAAGAAGATTGTAGTACCTAATAATCGAAAAGGATATGAAAGGATCAGATGAACTTTCACTCCTACATAATTTTGTCAGTGTTGTAGTTCTATGAGTCTGGAATGAATGAAAAATAAAACTCTACTCGAAATAATCTTTCGCTCGATTGAAGCGTTTAAA
The DNA here is from genome assembly GCA_932294355.1 of Aporophyla lueneburgensis. Classification (NCBI taxonomy): domain Eukaryota; kingdom Metazoa; phylum Arthropoda; class Insecta; order Lepidoptera; family Noctuidae; genus Aporophyla; species Aporophyla lueneburgensis. The sequence continues at coordinate 17,360,413 of OW028747.1, forward strand.
ATTGACTTTAGTGCGTTCTGATTTTGTGCAAAGAATGGGTATGAGCTTTGTGACCTAAAGTCTTGGAGCTTGTTAGTAGTTTATTGATTGTGAACTTTGTTCAACGATACGACAGTGAAGCTGTTTCTGTGTCTTGTTGTGTTGATTACTTTGCATACTGTACAGAATCAATTAGTTCAATGTTGCTGCAGAGTTGATTGCGACACTTTTTCTTCTCAGCTAAAAAAGCACAAGAATGTGGTGAAGGGTAGGCGTTTTTAGAGGACTGTCTTATGTAAGTTTACCGATCGAAAAATGATTCTGAGCCTAATTTGAATAAATGGCTTTCGATTTGGTTTTTCATACCAGACACTTCACTTTTCTTCTGTTTTGCATATGATTCGAAGTAGAACGCCTGCACACAAAATGATTAGTGAACCGATCCAACGATGTTGGATTTCAGCACTCGGCATCTTTCACTGTAAGAACACTTGCCTACTGAGTACTGAATGATCAAAAAGGAATTGAGAAGAGCGGAGGAACATTCATTCCCGTATAATTTTCTTGGTGTCCTGTGAACGTGAAATGAAACAAATGGAACCTTCACTCGAGTGAACGATCCTCTCGAGTGAAGGTTCAATTTGGCTAACGTCTGATATTTACTTTAGTGTGTTCTGTACATATATATAGCATCTGAAACGATTGTAGGTTCCAAAGCCGTCGTGTGCCCCGATCAAGCTGTCCCCCATATCAGTGCTGTACTACACGGACGACTCCAACGTGATCCTGCGCAAGTACAAGAACATGGTGGTCAAGAGCTGCGGCTGCCATTGACCGAACAAATGTATTCAACAAAACACTAGTCTCTTAACATTACGCTTCCAAATAAATTAAGATGAAGCTGTAGTTACTTATTAAGTAGCGTAAGTTTGTGCCTATTTAAATAAACGTCTATGTTTAAATAATGAGAAAATGATACTTATAATTAATTTGTAACAGCAGAAAATATCTAAAATGTATTAGTGAATAATTATCTATATATCCTATAATAAAAATCAGTGATGAAAATGGTATTATTGTTACGTTTATTATGGTCGACTGCTTTTTATTATTGTATTGTAATAAATCAAATTATAAATATATTATTTAAAATAAATCGTATAAAGGACCTCACTTGTATCGTTTAATCTATTTAGGCCACAGAGACAGTTGAAAGGGTTTAACGTACAATAAGACCTTCGCATTGCTTGGAAACAAAATTAACATTTTTATAACTGAAACGTTCATTCACTTGTTCATCCGAGAAATCGAAATGTGTTGTTTTGTATTAACGCTGTTTCCGTCTCGAAGAATATTTCTTTCATCTTTCTCAATTTTAAGTCATATTGATGAATGTAATTTCAATAACATATTTTTGTATTAACATTTATTTTATTTGACAAGAACTGATAAAAATCAATGTAGTTTATATGCGGAAAAAGGATCTTTTCTTGTCTAGAATATATGTTTGATTGAATAAACAATAAAGCGGTTTTTATTAGGTATTAATGGTTTATACGTACAAAGAATAACATTGATTGTATTGCGAATATTTTTATAGAAACACGTGCCCCACGTTGAGAACATTGAATTTTAATAACAACTTTATAGTAATGTATTTTGTATGTATTAGTAACTGCGTTCGTGTCAAGTATCGATTTCCGTGCACACAATTTAAAATAAGTAATAATGACGCTCTATTTCTTGTTCAGTATACAAGGTGATTAAATGAGATGATCAGTCTGGGGTGCAAAATGGTTTTCTTATCGGGAATAAGGTGTGCTTCTCATTAGTACGAAGTAACCTATGCCCGTGAGAAAACCTGGACTGAAATCACAACCTCGTATTGGGCAACCTTGGTGCCTTACAGAGGGACAGTTATCAACTGGTATTATAACATTTACCTTGTGTACTGTCCCAGCTATTTGTTTTCTTAATTACATAAATTTTCGTCCCCAAAAAAAAAACGATGGTTGCACTCCGGGAGTGCCGGCAGAAGTGAAAACTTGAATATTAACGTTGTGCATTTTTGATATTTTGGAATGGTTAGGGAATAATTTTGCACGAATTGCTTTAATTATCAGTATAAAAGTACTATCATTTATGTGGTAGAATACAATATTTATTTATTGCGCTATCGTACACCAACATGACAATTTATATTACATTAAAAAGTTTATCTCTCAGAAATATCACTCTCCGTCCGTCTTACGAATTTTCGATCAGGGTCACGTCACCTGACGCGAGTTTAACATTTTTTACCCAATACAAAAAAAGTGCAGAACGCCGCTAAAGAAGTTTTCACTTCATAAATTTTGTAAATTGTTACGCGTAAGGACAATAATTTCTGAACTTTTTCTAATTGTTATATGTAAGTTTCTATCAACATTTTTACCTTTTTTTTTAATACATATCTACAGAGCAAAGCTAAGCTAGCTAGTTTTAAGTTTTTGCCTTGCTTAGATTTTGCAAATTTCTTTTGTATTTAACTTTATAACATTAAATGTCTAGGGACTGTTTACTAACGCAAAGTTCCAAGTATAAGTTCGTACTTGGAGCGTAGTGTTTGTAGTAATTCGATTACCTACTGATAAGAATACGTATAAGTAATGGATTGTTGTTATGCTGTAGTGTTGCAAGTCAACGTTATGCATTGATAAGACCACGTGTACGCGTAAGATAACATTGCAAATCACTTGAAGATGTAATTTTAAAACAAACAGTCTTTAAATAATAATAAGTAGGTACAAATGTATAAAAAGAAAAAAATCAAGAAATTCAATCGCAACGTTGTCCATAAGAAAATTGTCCAAAATCTGGCAACATTGCCACGTTGAATGGCAATGCTGATTCTCTGTCCAAAAAATAGGTCAGCCCCGCGGTTAAGTGAATGGTCGACCAACCGCTTGGCAATATCCCGGAAACTCGAATCCAGTGCCCGTGGAGTTTCAACTCCGTACGGTTCGATCATATAAGTTCCAATAATATTGAAATATTTCCACCGTTTGAGGTTTTCCGCACCTGCAGGAGACGCCCCAGTAGAGCCAGGAATTTTGTCAAAACTCGTACAATATACAGCGGCATAATTTTGCCAACAAAAAAATAAAATATATCTACTTTGAAAAAAAAAAAACAATAACAACCTATTTTTGAATACTGTTCCACAATATTATTAAACTTAATAACTGTTTGTTTGTACAAACGGCAGCACATCAAGCTACACGAAACTGTAAATTTTCCCAATCAATCTTGAACCAAATACTTTAGCGATAAAGTGGACAACCTATTAAAGAAATTTGACAGGTTGTAATAGCTTTCTTTGCTGGCGTCTGTACATTAACTATGTTCTTAATGTTATCTTGCGGTGAAACCCGTTACGTATCAATCTGTATTTTACTTTAGCTAAGTAATTTATATGTGCCAATCGAATAAGTCAATTTTTGTAATGAATATTTACACGTCTTAGTTATTATTATTATTATGTACAATTATATGAATTTAAGAAGAATAAAATGTAAAACTTTATTATTAAAGGAGTTTACTTTTTTAGACTGTATTTTTTATTCATGATTCTCGTTTAACTTCAGCCTCGTATAAGGAGGATTTCTCGAGCTTTTAAAACCACGGGCATTCCTGCCACGAATAGGTTTCAACGACCTGCAGGCGTAGCATGAGCAATTCTATCTCTATTCTACCAAGAATAGACAAAGTTCTTTCTATTCAACTCGACATCTCTTTGACCCGAGCACGGAGCGACCCGTAGACTCGGGTTTCTATGAAGACAAAGACATAACTGTCTTTGTCTAAAAAGAATAACTTCTTTCCATAGCCAGAGAGTTGTAACTTATGTAATTAAGGTGGATCTGCTAAGGACTTTTTCATTGAATAGTCATACAGTGGGATTAAAAGATGTTAGAGTATTGTATTGATGATTATAATTAATATAATTCTCTAAAAAAATGTACCTCCAACTGAAACACCAACTCAAAAGTAGAGAAAAATTAGTCGCCATGCTCAACATCGTAGAATTTTGTCGACTGAAGAATAGAAATACTTCCTCTCTTCAGTTTAACATCACCGTGCTTAAGACGAAAGAAATCTTTCTACATTCTATCATTTTGTCTATTCTTCCGTCGACAAAACTCGTTTCTACGGTGGTCATGATACGCGTGCTGGTCATTCTCATGGTCCTATACTTATTCCAGTTTATTTGAGGTCGGCACAGTAACGAAATTTTTTTTTCATCATCTTTTACTAGTCATTATCTCAGTAGTAACCCGATTTTTAGCCATTATTTCACACAGTCCATCTTCTATATGATTTTCCTTTACTCTTACAGGCATCTACATTCATCAGTACTCATAACTTTCCTCTCGACATCATCCTCACTCCTCTGCATCACATGCCTATACCATGACTTGCCTCTCTCCTCCTACTCTTTGCCTATAACTGATTTTTACGCAACTTCAGATTCATCGGTCCCACTTTCATTATATACTCATTTCTCATTCTATCCGTTCGTGTTCACCACATATTCCTCCTAGCATTCTCATCTTAGCTGCATTAATTCATTCTTTTGTGGCGCGTTCTGATCCAATCAGAGCTTCGATAACCTGTCTATACAAATATTTACATTTATTTACTCATACGCTTGTTTACACAGCGTTATGAGTAACTACCTATTTACTAGCATTCCTAGGAAGCTAGTCTATTTGCACTCCTGCTAGCCACCGACATCTGAGTAGGGTAAACCCCCAGATAAATATTCAGAAGTCACCTATTTTTCAAAGTTCTAGCAAATTAGGTTTCATAATTTAAAACTGAAATTAGAACTAAACCATTTATCACTTTAAAAAGAAAACCTCCAAGAGACGTTCATTTTTGTTTTTTGCCACCGAATTCCGAAATTAAACGTATATTTAATTTAGTGGTGTCGTTTTGGAAATGTTTTTTTGTTAAGTTTTATTTTTGGTGCTGTCCTTTTAGTTTAGCCTACCCCACACAAATTAAACCTTCACTTGCTAAGTAAATAACAGTGACAAGGAGATATTAAACCACTTGACCGTTATTCGAAGCATAATTAAACAATTGAGATAGGCTGAACCGTGTTTCCTGTGCCTTTTTTCCTTTCGTTTCTAGCGATATAGCTCTGTCTCGCTCTCGTGACGTCACCAGGTCAGAGAGGGGAGCGCAATTTTGAGCGCGCGCGACTCGTCTTGTTCATTGGCGTTCTTTTCCTTGCCGGTGACGGTTGCTGCTTAGCACTTAATTTTCACAACCGTCTATATTTTTCCTTTTGATCGTAAGTTGGCATACCAATTTTCGATTTTTATTATAACCGTTTCTAGTTTATACCAATACAGTGATTCAACGATGAAATTTAAAAAAAATAACGGTTTTCCGTTCGAGTGTTGTTTTCTTTACCAGCGTGTGTGTGTGTGTGTTCAACTGTTTTAAGTGTAATACCAAATACGTAATGGATAAAGAAATTACGTTGATTTCGCAAGATGAACCGATCGCTGGACCTTCGAATACTGCTAATATTAAAGCATCTAGTGCCAAACGGTTGCGTTAACATGCCCGCAGTAGCAGCAGCAGTAGTAGTAGTAGCTCTAGTAGTAGCGATTCGAGTTCCAGTTCATCTAGTTCCTCCGAATATAAATCGAAACATAAGCATGCGCGTCGCCGCCACCACAAAAAAAGGGGAGGCAAGAACAAGCGTCGCCGGTCGGAACGTAAACTGAAACATAATGCAATTAATAGTATACCGGTGGCCGATGACGCCCTTTCCCTCTTTGCTGAGGATGATTTTGAACCGGTAGATAATAATCTTTTAAATAATTTAGATGTTGAAATTAAGCTAAAGGAACCAGCAGTTCCAAAGACAGATATGCGTTATTTGAACATTTTAAAAGAAATTCAGTTTTTTAATAAACTGGATTGGAGTGAAGTACGTTACGCGGAAACTCAAAAATCGTATAACCATAGCCCGGGATTCATCGAACTCGAGGCAAACGAAGAGATCAAACCCTAACAAAAAGAGTCCTTAAAGGTGGAACTTTGTGCATTTCTGACATGGGTCCGAGACCAGAAAGAAGAAATTAACTTCGATGTTATAAACCAAAAGGTTAATGACATCTACACTTCTGGTGAGTTCAGTAAGGTATCCGCAGACCTATTGCAAATGGTTTGTGGCCATAGGGCTGAAACCATACAGATGCGCAGAGACAGCATAACTAACGCAGTTCGCGATCCCTTAGTCAAAGCAGCAATAAGGAAAATACCTCCATCTGAGGTTAGCTTATTTAATCCTGAACAGTTAGTTGTCGCATTAGAAAAAGCTGGCGGTATCAAAAAGGCCTTCTGGCCTGCTTCTAGATTAGCTGGTCATCTACAAAACCGGCTTATGGTAACACCTCAACTTCACAAGTTGGAAAATGGTTTATACGTCCGTCAAAGGGACAATATACAGTTCCATCCTCGCAGGGTAAGAACTCTAACTCAACCATGCCTTCACAAGGCTGTCAGAACTGTAACGTCCCCTCGCAGGGTGGCCTTTTGCAGCATAATATACAGTGTCCTTCGCAAGGACCGGTACATGCGTATTACAATTATCCTCAACAGGTCAGTGGCACACTGGATAGAGGTTCCTTTTGCTCCCGCGGGGCAAGACAAAACCAAAGATACGTTCACAAACGTGGCGGAAATAAGCGAAGGTCATCACCTTCAGGCTTCAATGCCAAGAGAAGTAAATTTTGACATGAAAATATTTCATGCCGGTCAGTTATCGAATTTCGTCGGTCAATGGAAGGAAATGCAAGCACCAGATTTCCTTATTCAAATAATTCAAGGGTACTGTATACCTTTTCAACGAAAACCTCCCTTAATCATGCCCAGATTGGACAACAAGGCGTTTCACACACCAGTATCACCAGAAATGACCTTAGTTATCCAAAAAATGTTGAATCAAGGAATTCTGGAGTTTGCAAGCCCAACACCAAGTTTCTTATCTACCCTCTTTCTAGTACCAAAGAGCGATGGGTCAGCTCGACCGATTTTCAATTTAAAGGCACTAAACGAATTCATAGTGACCACCCCTTTCAGTCTGATAAATGTATTCAGAGTCCCAGATTTCCTTCAGCCCCAAGATTGGATGTGCAAGCTCGACATCTCACAGGCTTACTTTAATCTAAACATAGCAAAGCCTCAGAGGCGCTTCTTACGCCTTATTTACGAAAAACAGCTTCTTCAAATGACCTGCCTCCCTTTCGGTCTCAGTACGGCTCCAAAAACTATTGCCAGTTTGACAAATTGGATTGCCCAAGTAATGAGAAGCCAAGGTGTGAGAATATTGGTGTTTCTCGACGATTTTTTTCTGGCTCACCAAGACCCAGTAGTTCTCGCAGGCCATGTTAACCTTCTCGTAAAAACATTACAGTATCTGGGTTGGCAAATAAATTTCGAAAAATCTATTCTAACACCACAGAAATCCCTGGTTTACTTAGGAGTACTGTGGGATCCTTGGCTAAATCTCAAACGTCTGCCAACGGAAAAAGTACCCACTTTACTAGCAAAGATACGCGAAATCGTAGATTTGGGGAAGACAGACCTAAAAAATTTGCAGAGTGTAATAGGTGCACTAAACTTTGCGAGTTTTGTTTTCCGAAGAGGGATATTGCATTATCGAGCTCTATTGAAATTCCTCAACACACTACAAATGGACAATAATGTAAAGGTATATCCTGTACCTGTAGATGCAATAGGCGACCTACAGTGGTGGACCGACAATTTGCAACATCCGTCAATTCTACACCACGCACCAGCGACGCATTTTGTCACGACGAACGCCTCCGACTTAGGTTGGAGTGCCCAAGTGGACAGCCAGGCTCTATGGGGAACGTGGTCCCAGAACGAGATGAATTGTCACTGCAATGTAAAAGAAATGTTGGCAATACTGAAGGTCTTTCAGAGTCATGCCGTCTATCTGAGCCAATCAACGGTCACCATACAGTGCGACAATCGCACGGTAGTAGCGTATCTTCGTCACGAAGGGGGAACCAAATCCTCACGACTGATGGACCTAACATACGACCTGTTTTGTCTGGTAGATCAATACCAAATTCATATCAACGTGTACTACATTCCGGGGAGGTACAACAACCATGCCGACCACCTATCGCGGTTTCGCCAGGCCCCCGAATAGCATCTGATGCCCGAGATCACCAAGATATTATTCTTAAAATGGGGGATCCCCCAAGTGGACCTGTTTGCCTCCAGCAACGCCCACGTAGTCCCTCATTACGTATCCAAAGATCAGAACGACAAACAAGCTGCAGCTCACGACGCATTCTCGATAGCTTGGAAATTCGAACTGGCATGGGTGTTCCCGCCTCCGTTTCTGATACCCAAAGTTTTGACCTACCTCAATCAGGCATCAGGAACCTACTTAATAGTAGCACCAAGATGGGAAAGAGTCTTTTGGCGCGGGGATCTCAAAGCCCGGGCTCTAGCCCCGCCGTTCACAATACAGAACCTGAACGCAGTATTAATCGATGTGACAACGGGACTGCCACCGCCTCGCGTCCAGGATCTAGTGATAGAAGTGTGGAAGTGTGGGGGTGTACACACCATTTAGGTAATTGGGATAATTCTCAAATAGATCTTTTAAAAAACTCTTGGCGTGCTTCCACCCTCAAAACTTACCAACCTGCATGGAACCGCTGGGTTTCGTGGTGCAAAACCAGTAATATTGACCCTATAAGCCCCTCAGGATCTGACCTAGCTCGATTTCTGGCTGATCTGCATATTAAACATAAACTGTCTTATAATACAATAATGTTACATAAGTCTGTAGTGTCCACCCTTTGTAATGTAAATGATTCAGGAGTTTTAAGTAATCATATTTTGGTAAAACATATTTTGAAATCGATTTCAATTAAAAAACCAACTGTTGCTAAGTTACCAGTGTGGAATATTGATGATTTTGCATGTTTTCTTGGCGATAGAACGATAAATCATGACAATATTTTTGATGTTTCGAGTCAAGTCGCTGCCCTATTGGTGCTATGTTCTGGTAGGCGTATTCATGACTTGACTCTTCTTATGACCGATAAAGATAATTATATTAAATCACCAGAGCAGAATTGTGTAACTTTTTGGCCAGCCTTTGGGTCTAAGACTGATTCATCTGACCATAGGCAATCAGGATGGAGATTATTTAAAAATAACGATAACATGAATTTGGACCCAGTATACTGGGTTGAACAGACCGTATCACTGCTGTCCACTAGACGTCAGGAGGCTCAATGTTCTAACTTGTTTGTTACTACGAGGGGTACAGCTCGTGCAGCCTCACGGACTTTTATAGCAGGCTGGATTAAAACTCTGATGCGTCGGGCAGGTATTGTTGCTACTCCTAGAAGTGTCCGGTCCGCTGGTGCTTCCAAGAATTGGTTGGACAACTTTCCCCTGGAAGACATTATGGCTCGAGGAAATTGGAGGTCTTCAAACACTTTTATTCGATTTAATAAACGACAGGTTTTAGACTCTTCCAGGAGTAACAGCATTACTGCTCTCTTTAACCCTGTCCTATAGTTAATTGTGTGAGTAACTAGATTTACAAATGTTTTCTTATATAATATAGGTACACCTAAGATTATAATATAGCAAATAGCAAAATACTATTTTTTTTTATCTTTCCCTACAAATTGGCGTTCGTCATGAGCGTCACCAGGCGATAACAGACACACCTCAATTGTTTAATTATGCTTCGAATAACGGTCAAGTGGTTTAATATCGGCGTTTTACCTGAAATAAAACGCTTATTAAACTACTTACCTTATTCGAAGCATAATAGTAATTTCTGCCTGGTGAATTAGACAATCATCCAATCATCCAATGAACAAGACGAGTCGCGCGCGCTCAAAAGTGCGCTCCCCTCTCTGACCTGGTGACGTCACGAGAGCGAGACAGAGCTATATCGCTAGAAACGAAAGGAAAAAAGGCACAGGAAACACGGTTCAGCCTATCTCAATTGTTTAATTATGCTTCGAATAAGGTAAGTAGTTTAATAAGCGTTTTATTTCAGGTAAAACGCCGATATTATTAAAATAACATCATCAACGTAGGCAAGTGGAAAAAATACGGTGGTATTAGTAAAGCTAACTCAAAAACCACACATCCTTGAAGAAATTTATATGGGGCCACCGATAAGTATATCCCTTCAAACAAAAGAAGAAGACAACCGAATGGAGAACTTCCTTTTTTTTGAAGTCAGTTAAAATACTTATTGAGGTGAAACTTCTAATGCGACTTCCAACAAAACCTTGTTGGAAGTCAAACCTTGTTGGTTGCGTTAAATTTTTAACGCAACCGCGTTAAAAATTTAACGCTACCATGGAGGGGGTATGAAAGCACTGTTGCGAAAAATCAATTTCTACCCCTTCCTATTTTCATTTCCACATTACGAAGTTTCACTTCTTCCGCGCGGAGGGACTCCACGAACTATTTTTTTTTCTATTATTATACCTATCGGGCAGGAATTTGTTAACTAGTAGAAAAGTTATCACAGAGACAGACCGGGCTCACTTGGTTTGATGGGTGTCCAATTGTCCATTTTTAGCACAGCAAAACCACCACCACTTCCGTTCTGTCTGACATGGGAGTTTCAGTCTGTGACAGTAGGTAAGGCTAAAATAAACTGATAACATCCGATCGACTAACTATACTTTAGCATCAACCTGTTTATCATCGACTTGAACATGTCGATAGGTACTTGAGACTACTCATACTCTACGGCCCACGACTTCGTCTGCGTAAAACTTCTTGTTTCAACAAAAAAAATAAACCGCCGAAGAAACTGAAAAGCATAAAATAATAAACCTTAAAATTATGAGTCGGCGCTTTGAGTGATCTTTGTTCACTATCCAACAAAAAAAGAATTATCAAAATCGGACTACTCTGTATAAAGTTATGCGTGGTTATACATTACAATCAGTGAGTGAACAATCAATCATCCCCTGTTTTCCGACCCTTAGGGTTCGATTTTGTTTTCCAAATTTGTATGGGACCACTTTGGGACCCTTTCCAATAGAAGAAGAATTGTCACAATCGGACAACTATGTAAAAAGTTATGCGTGGTCATACATAAAAAAAAAAAAAAAATGTACGCATCGAATTGAGAACCTCCTCCGTTTTTTTTCCTCGGTTGATAAAATATATCCTAGAACATCGCATCGTCTGCCAGCGACATTTCTTCGTTTTCTATTAGCATTCTTTCTGTCGTTTTAATTTTACTAGGTTTTGTGGTGTTATAATTAAGGCCAATAACCTTCCTTAAGAATTGTACTATCAGAAACACTTTTGTTTAAACTTAAACGTCAGCAGCTGGTTACTGACGATGTTAATAGCGCGATCTTAAAAGTAGTTCACTGGTTCAATGTAAATAATTTGCTCCTTAATGAAAAAAAAAACCAAATGTATTAAGTTTACGCTACCTCACGTTAGGCAATAGAAAACGAATGTGTTGATAAAGGGCGAAGAATTGAATCCTGAAGATAGCACTGTATTCTTGGTAAGCCCAAGAATACAGTGCTATCTTCAGGATAGGACTTTGGATGCCAAGCTTCAGTGGGGCCCACATATTGATAAATTGTCGAAAAAGCTAAGCTCCGTTGCATATGCTGTTAGAAAAATTCTGAATTTAACTGACATAGAGACAGCCCGTTTAGTGTACTTTGCCTATTTTCATAGTGTAATGTCGTACGGTATTCTGTTGTGGGGAAATGCCGCCGACATTCAGACTATCTTTGTCTTGCAAAAAAGGGCTATTCGATCAATTTATAAATTAAGCCCGAGACACACGCTCAGAGAGAAATTTAAAGAAATTAATGTAATGACTGTGCCTTCACAGTATATTTTTGAAAATCTTTTATATGCCCATAAGAATATTAAATTGTTTAAAAAATACAGTGATATCCATAGTATAAATACTAGGAACAAACATAAATTTGTTGTACCTTCAACAAGGCTCAAGAAAATAGGTGGCTCATTCAGATGTCAATGTATACGTTTTTATAATAAACTTCCAAGCCATGTTCAAGATCTAAGTCTCAATAAATTTAAATCATTCATTAAACGTAAGTTGTGCCAGAAAGCCTTTTACACTGTTAAAGATTATATTGAGGACAAAAAAGCTTGGGATTAAGCTGCTCCAATATTTATTTTTAAATTATTATTGGACTGAATTATATTTTTTTATTTTTTATTATTAATTACTTTCCTTCTTTTTTATTAATTATTTATTGGGAATCTACACATTGACATTTTGATTATTGCTTATACACTTTGACATTTTGATTATTGTTTAACGATGACATGAATACTCTGAGGAGTATACTATTATTATTATTTTAATAATTTTGAATGTGAGGACTATGTAAATGTTTGTTTTTTTTTTGTATATATCCCTCTTACTCATTTCATTTTAATGATAATCTGGCAGTTTGAGTACTGAATGCGGCCTACCAAAATGTCCTTTCTTTGGTATTGTTCGTCGAATCGTTGTGCTCCTTATGTTCTGAGTTGAGCTGAAAGATTACTGACAAATGCGTGCATTGACTGGACAGGTCCACTCAATCTGTATGGTTCTTTCTTCAAAAGACCATTTCAGACAACCCCATGTACATGGTCCTCAAATGATCAGACCGGGACTATTCCCTGATTTTATATACACATTGACATTGATGAATTTTACTTATACAATGACATGAATATTTACTTTTAAAGTATTATATTGTTTTAATTATTGTAAATGTGAAGACGAAGTGGGTGTTCTTTTTTTTTGTTTCCTTTTCTTCTATTTTAATTTTTTACATTGTCTGGCAGTTTGAGTAATTTATGCGACCTACACAAATGTCCTTTCTTTGGTATTGTTCGTCGAATCATTGACCTCCTTAAGTTTTGAGTTGAGCTGCATGATTACTGACAAATGCGTGCACTGATTGGACAGGTCCACTCAATCTGTGTGGTTCTTTCCTTAAAAGACCACTTCAGACACCAATCCAAATGGTCTTCACATGATCTAACCAAATTATGTCTGGACTTTAAAAGAGACTGTGACCTCTGATTTTGTTTTGGCCTTTCTTCTCAGAGTAGTCATATAGGAAACGCCGACCTCATCTAGTTTTAATAAATATGATTGACGTGTAAAAGTGTTTGTACAAACCTACTTGCAAAAATAAAGTCATTTATCATTTAAAAAGAAACTATTTTTTTATATCCGGCTGGTAGCTTCTGCCATTACCCCCTACATTCAAACTTATTACCTTTTTATAATATCAAGTACTAGCTTTTGCCCGCAGCTTCGCTCGCGTTAAAAATAACAATAAATATAGTTTTCTTTTCCTAAAACGTATCCTATGTCTCTTCTAATACTTCCAAGAATATGTGTACAAAGTTTCATGATGATCGGTTAAGTAGTTTTCGCGTGAAAGCGTAATAAACAAACTTACATTCACATTTATAATATTAGTAGGGATCATCATTATCATCATCATCATCATCATCATCATAATCACCAGCCTATATTGTTGCCACTGCTGGGACACAAGCTTCCTCTCTTCGAGATGGAATGGGCCGTAATCTATCACGCGGGCCCAGTGCGGGTTGCTAGATGTCACTTGACTTCGAAATTATGGTTCTAGGGCATGCCGGTTTCCTCACGATGTTTTCCTGCATCGTTTTGGGAGCTGTATTGATGAAATTATTTACACCAAGTTTAGCGCCTGCCTGGGTGCGAATCTACGACCTACAACTTGTAAGTCGGGGCCGTTACCACTGGGCCACGTACCACTGCTCTCGTTTCAAGTATAGAAATCTTTTTTACGAGCTTCTGCCCGCGACTTCGTCCGCGTCAAATTTTTGCTCCCCGGACCCTTCCCGTCGCATCGAATTGCCTGCCAGTTTTCGTACATTTTTTGTTGCTGCTCCACTCCTTTTGATTGTAGCGTGATGTTATATAACATATATCCTTTCTCAATAAATAGACTAACCAACACAAAAAGATTTTTTCAAAACGGACCAGGAGTTCCGGAGATTAGCGCGTTCAACCAAACAAACAAACAAAGAAATTCTGCAGCTTTATAATATTCGTATAGATTCAAGACACCCAATACACGAGAAAGTGGTCAACAATGATTTCGTAAAATCCAAAAAAAGATTAAGTTTTGCAACGTTGCAGTTCAGATCGATAACATAATCCACAATTCATTTTAGCCTAGTTTAAAGTTGATTTGAAACAAATATACCAATAAGGAAGGACTCTTTTTATTTCGGTATTGCGAAAAAACGTTCGAAACCTTATTACGCAGTGATTGCGAACATTATACAATGTTGTTAAGTTAAGTAGGTATCTGTATGTTTTGCAAACTGGCCGACAAAGCCGACCTTAGCAGGTAATAACTGCACTTAATTAATTTATTCATTTACCGTCCCTTAAGTTACTTTGCATGTGCATGGACTTCAATATGAATGTGATGGCGTATAAAACATGGATCATGTTGATGTTTTATTATAGTAATTTAAATACTCACAAAGAATTATAGTCTTTTTGTTACGTGTAGCGCGTGCAGGGACGATGCCTATACGTACTCTATATTATTACAATGTAGGTATCATGAATTCATGACTGGCTTGTTTTCATTTCATCATTTCTTTCAGCTGAAATTAAATCAGTAATCAATACAATATCAATGATACAAATAGAATATTTGTTTACACTTTAAATTCTAAGTATACAATCAGTCGTTTCATGTTTTTATCGGCAGATATCTGATAAACATTTGAGTCGACGTCTTTGTGTAATGTGTAAGCGTGACTCGCGACGCGAAGTCGATTTGTCCTTATTTTGGAGGAGCAGACAGTTTAACAATAATATTATAGGCTAGTTTAAGCACCTTGCATTTTTAAGTTAAAGTAACTAACAAGTTTGTGAAGTGTGGTTTAAGTAATTATTTTTGAGTCATTATGTGTGATAGATTGTTTCGTGACGAAAAATAAAAAGAAACCGCAAGTTTTACATAAAAGCTCTGGGCCGCGTCATCGACGGACGGACGGCTTCAAGGGCGCAGCAGCCTCCACCGGCCGGCGCTGATCATAGTAGAGCGAACCGCGAAGCCGCATCATTGCGCCGCCGACGCTTTGCCACAACACACGTTTCGCACGTCTGGCTTTGAAAATAAACAATGCTCAGATCGCCGATCGACACTCAACACCTGTTCTGAACATTTGTATGTGGATGTTGGTATCGGCGCCCCGAGCTCCAGGTCTTTTAATTACAATGTGGCTTCTAATTGTTGTGAGTGCAATTGTCTACGCCGGTGCCGATATCATCCAGGAAGCCAAGGTGTTTCATAAGTGTTGTCCGAAGAGTCAAAGTTTAGTAAAAGTGTCAGATGGTGAAGACTTTGGAGCCTCTTACCAGTGTTTAGACCGCGAAAGTGCTCAGAACAGTTATAACATAAGTATTACTCCCCTTTTTGTTGGCGAACATGTACCGGTGCACCTCGGCATACCTGTAGAGTGTGATGAATTACAAATGGTACAGATGACATCGTCAGAGCTAGATAATCGGTTACAAAATTTAAATAGCTGTTACGACAGGCTCGTTTTAGAAGTTGTAAACGGCACACTGAAACCAAACATTCCTGAAGTTGTAGGATTAAGCTGTATTAAAAATGAAACATTGAAGACACCAAGAGACAAACTAATTGTACATCACTACCGGAAGTGTTGCCCGAGGGGACAGAGTTACGATAGTAACTTCCATTTGTGTAGAAATACTGTCGAGAACAACTCAGAAGATTGGCTAATAAAGCGCTTGAAAATGAATAATTATGATATTTATGAAGTTGATAATGGACTCAATTGTAAATCGGATGAGTATGGTGTGGAACTGAGAGAGACTTTTTTTTCGCTTCAAGTGGATGGAAGCAATCTGAAGGCTTTAAGTAAAAAAGGTGAGGGTGGAGGTGAAGCCCCACCAGGAGAGTGGTGCGTGGACCGGGAGTTTTATAGTGATGAGCTGGTCGCCCGCGTGTGCTCACCCGATTATTCTCAATACGGGGCATTCGGTGTGAGGAAGTGCTGTCCCATCGGACATCACTACAAACCTCGACGTTGTGGCAGCTTTGTTAGCAGATGTATGCCAAACGTGGACGACGTCTTTTTCAATATATCGGACTATCTGGAGCCCTTGAAACGTAAAGATGAAGAGATAACAGGTAATCTTTTTGCTTTTGTTGATTCTTTCTTTTTCTTCTCTCAAACAATAATTCGCCCTGCCTAATGATTATTTGAAAAATCAAATCAGCACGGCCAGCGCTGACAACCCAGAGTGCAAACGCAAATTAAATTGCAACTAGAAAATGCTATTTTAGCACTCTAAAATAAAAACAAATCCATTAAAAATTAGATCATTACAATTTTGGTACATTAAATTGCTATCAGCAATTCAGCAGTGCATAATCACCATGTAGCCCTAACCACCACTAACTGATAGCAGACGTTGATTAGATACTTTTGTAAATACAAGATAGCAGTTAAAATGTTGTTTAAATGAAGTACATTTGCTATCATTCGGTATGATTGTCACACGAAATTGTAAGTGCTAATTGGAAACAAAGCAAAACGTTTACAAACAATTTGACGTTCGTTGTTATGAGGACCCACCATTAGATCAAACTGACACTTCTAACTCACCTGTTATTCATTTATCTTAGGAATTACATAGACATAGTGGCGGTAGTTATCAATGACTTGTAGTGAGATAAAACTTAATCCGCTATTGGTTAAGGATATCATTTTTTTATTATTTGCCACTAGCTTTTGTCAGCGGCTTCGCCCGCGTGGAGGTCGGAAATTATCCCGCGGGAATATCGGGATAAAAAGTAGCCTATGTCCTTTCTCAGGCTCTAAACTATCTGTGTACCAAATTTCATTTAAATCGGTTCAGTAGTTTTAGCAGGAAAGCCAGACAGACAGACGGACATACCGAGTTACTTTTGCATTTATAATATTACTAGCTTATGCCCGCGGCTTCGCCCGCGAGAATGTCGGGAATTAACGCAGGTATTTTTCTAAAATAAAAGAATTTTTATAAAATGTAAGTAGCCTAAGTTACTCCCTATTACATCAGCTACCTGCCAATAAAAGTCCCGTCAAAATCGGTCCAGCCATTTCAGAGATTAGCCGGAACAAACAGACAGACAGACAGACCGACAAAAATTGTAAAAAATGTTGTTTTGGTATATGTACCGTGTATACATCCATATACACTTAGTAAAAAGCGGTTATTTTAATATTAAAAACAGACACTCCAATTTTATTTATTTGTATGTATGTATGTATGTATTATTTTAATATTAAAAACAGACATTCCAATTTTATTTATTTGTATGTATTGTATGTATCATATATTGTATGTATTGTATTGTATGTATTGTATAGATGTATAGATATAGTGTGGATGTGGATGTGGATAGTGTGGAAGTGTGGATTAATGTCCTAATGCTGGGTGATGGCCTCCCAATTCTCTTTCGAACTCTCTCTGCAATGAGTTTTATACATAAACATGAAATGTATTTTGCTTAAAGTCACTAGAATGTAGAATGCTTTCTAAATCAAAATCAAAAGTCATTTATTCAAATAAGGCTGAGGATCAGCACTTTCCGAACGTCAAATTTACATAAGACAATCCCCCCAAAACGCCCGCCCTTCACCACTTCCTACTGCTTTAGCTAGGAACAAGTGGCGCAACAAACTCAAAACAACTTTAAGAGTACAACTGCGATCACGTTCATTAAAATCAAACTCTAGATATTATAGAAATATAAAACTTCATTTCATGTCCAACATAACAAGTTAAATTAGTCCTAAAAAAACATAACGTAAGACGAATTGAAATGATCATGTTTTTTGATCCCTATGTTCGATCACCCGCACTGATGCGATTGTTCACCCTCACGAGCTCTGATCAACAAAGTGGCTAGGTCGCAAAATGACCACTTCTCAAAATGACTACAGGTAGCAAAACGTTCCTTTCTCAGAATGTCCCTTTCGCAAAATGTCCCCTTCCTCAAATATGCATTAATTCCTTTCATCAGTAAAAAAACTGGTCAAGAGCCAGTAGGTGTAAAACACAGAGGGGTACACTGTAGTAATGGTTAATCAGTAAAATGGGTAGGTGCATGCACATATACTAAAATAAATAATAGAAATCGAAGTTTGTCAGATTTACTGTCTCTCAAAACATCAATTTATACCTAAAAATAAAAAAAATTACTGGATTACTTATTTATTTATTTAAACTTCTCGCACACAAAAATGGTACAAAGGCGGACTTAATGCCTTAGGCATTCTCTACCAGTCAACCAAGGGTGGTGAAGAGATTAAATGGCAGGTGCTTTGGTTGAGAGGACCAGTGAAATACTATTAACACTAGAAGCGCTGAACATACCGACAAAAGCGCGGATGGGTCAATTTTGGCCATTTAATATAAATTAATATTCTAATTATTACAGGACGGTTACCGAAACATCAAATCAACTTGATTTTTTTAGTAACTGTAATAATAATCATAAAAATAAATCAATTGATAATCATATAAACAATAATATATTATTAAATAATGAAAAAAAAGAATAGACCAAAATGTCCCCCACATTTATTTCGTCAAGAAATATAAAGTAATATTGGCTAAATTAGAAAGTAATGAATAAAAAATATTACGATTATTATTAAAATAAATATTACAAATGTAATCCCTGAATAGAAAAATCTGCTTTTGCTACCTGTAGTCATTTTGAGAAGTGGTCATTTTGCGACAGAGCCAACAAAGTCAAGCGCTAAGTTAGCCCAAGAAATAGAAAATTTCTTACGTTTTATTGTAAATATCTGGTTGACCGAGCTTTGCTCGGTATTTTTTGGTAAATTGTGTTTAAAATAATAAGTTTATGTTCAAGTTGATTATCGATAAAAATTGGTCATTGAAAACACGAATAAAACGACATTTTATAAAAATTAATCCTAGCTAGATCGATTTATCGCCCCCGAAACCCCCTGTATACTAAATTTCATGAAAATCCTTGGAGCCGTTTCCGAAATTTAGATTATATATAAATAAATAAATAAATAAATAACAAGACAAGAATTGCTCGTTTAAAGGTAGAAGATTTGTCAGTTGTGGTTAGTGTCGGTTGTATTAAAATATGATTCGTGGCCTGACTGCCTGCAAATTGCAAAAACGAAAGAAATTTTTAATTTCGCGAACTACCCTGGTGCTTACCCTGAAGTATTAGTTTTCTAAAGTAAACGAACGAATTATTTATAAGACAATTACCCAACATAAACAAGAAGATCGTTGCGGTTTACATACCTACATTTACTATGTCACTCATCAGAGATAGTGTCTATCGATCATTCATTATCTTTATTGCTTTGCAGAAAAAATAGCCCAAATAAAAATATTGCTGGTAATCTCACTAACATTAGTTGCATAATAGGGGATTTCTTGGGAGCAAGAACGGATAGTTCTTGCTCCCAAGAAATCCCCATAAAAAAACCCAGGCCTTAAAATCAGCGTTGGTACCGTGATTGATGTGCCTTGCAAGCTTGGAGGCAGAATAAAACAAAGTTTCAATCATACAATACAATTTAATAGTGTTGCGTGCTTTAAGAATTAGCAAAAACTTGTCAAAAAAATTAACACGTATAGCTGTCAAATTAGTTTCCACCTGCTAGGCACTTCAACGCAAACTTACTGACTAATATTTTGATGAACAGCTGGGTAATTTCGAATACACTCACAGTAGAAATGGGTTTCATTTTGACTGGCCTGTTAGTCTAGTGGTTAGTGACTGACTGCTAAGACTAAGGTCGTGGGTTCAATTCCCACCCAGGACAAATGTTTTTGTGATGAGCACAATAATTTGTTCTGTGTCTGGGTGTATTTTTTCTATAATATGTAATGTATGTATTTAGAAATATATAAGTATGTTTATCAGTTGTCTGGTTCCCATAGTACAGGCTCTGCCTAGTTTGGGATCAGATAATGTGTGTTGGTTGTCTTAAGATATTATTATTATAGTTCTTAACATTAATTGCATTATTTACGTTGATGAGCAGTCGCTTTATCCGAACCTCTAAAGCAATGGATGTGCTGGTTGATAGTGCGTTAGCAAATAAGGGTGCTGGGGACTATTTAATACAAATATTAGCCAGGTCAGGCATACAGGAAGAGAAGGTATGGCCGTGAACTATTGCCGACGTAAAAAAGTTACCTACAGTCATCAGCATTATACCTTCACTTACACAAGATTCAAAAGCGATATTCTCCTTAAGTATTGATACAAATTGCACGGTGGTCCGAAAACAGTATTTTCGGTATATAAAATAGGTCTTTACTCAAAGTTGCAATAGTTCTACCACGAGAAAATGAACGCGACATGCACGCACGTGCATGCTCGTGACTGTACACAGGGTTTTTCTGTTAACAAAGAGATAATAACTTCAGCTTGATAGTTCTTATGGCAAAGGAAATAATATTGCTTATGCTTTTAGATGTCCTCGGGATACGCACTGACTTGCACTGCCACGAGGGTCGAGTGGTGCTGAACAAGTCTGTAGAACGGGACCGGCACCGGCTAACTTCAGACGGGCGGCTGATTTCGCCTATCAGCGTCGGCGATTCCTATTGTTTCGAGGCCTTCGACAGCCGCAGCTGCCCTGATGGGAATATCTTCGTCACTGCCGTCAACTGTTTCGTCAAGGGGCCAGAGAACGTGAAGAACTTCCAAATGTCCTTCATCGTAAGTCATAAGTGCTCATTCATCACGATTGCTACACACTTAATTGATTTCATATCTTCAAACGAAAAATTGATGATAGATTCTCGAGTTGTTGAGATTATGTGACGGAAATAGTTGTTATAGTGAATGCGATACATTTTTTTTTCAGTTTGTTTAGAATGGTCTGCGAGTCAATAGATCACACGGATGGATTGATTCGTTGCTGATAAACAAACGATCAGTGACTAAGACGTACCACGCTTTCGGGAAATTACTTAACAAGCGATTATTACATTTATATAAATAGAATAAGGTTTACAAAACACCTACAGTTCTTAGTAAGTTCGTTGTTATTTTTCGTGTCACCACTATCTTTTGTCTTGCGTTTAAGTAAATGGCCAGACTTTCTTAGTGTTTGCAAGTCCATGTTTAGGTTAATATCGGGTATGTGGGCCATGAGGGAACCATCATCCAGAAAAATAAACAAAGGAGGTGAGAACTCGGGCCGTGACGTCATTGCACAGCGGGTAATCATAACCCTCTGTTAATTTCTCTGTTCACACATTGTAATATGATAGGATTTAACGGATTGGGGAGCTGCTAATGTTATGTGAAATCAAGTCTGAAAATATATCTCTGGTACTCAAAATGATATGGTAAATGATAGCCAGAGAAGTATGAATTCTTTTGTCTTTTAAATTAAATTGTCAAACATTAATCGGGCATCTCAGATAAAAAGTTCATAATTAATTGATCTTAAACTGTAGTTTAATTTTTTAATCATACAAATCTAATATTTCGGTATTATAAAATATTGGTATTTAGCTGCATTTGGTTTGATTGGAAGCCGATCCCAATAAAGTTGGGAAAAGGCTTTAGCAGATGGTGGTGATGATGATGAAGAATCTAACATAACATTCTAATTAATGGCGTTTTATTTTTTATTTTTATTTTATTTATTTGGGAAAAACAAACAATTGTACAATATGTGTTACAATAAAATATGGGAAAACAAATGGGTAAATGTACAATCCACAACGTTTCCACAGATTACTTGTGTACATTATTAATTGTCGGCGTTGTCATTTATTTAATAAGCAAGAAGGACTATAGCAATATATTTAGTAGGAATGTCCACACTAGACATTTTGTGTATTTGGTTAAGTGATTTACACCTACGATCTACTAACGTTGATGACAGTAAACTCTAAGAACTATGTACCGCATAATCTTCCTTAATAATTATTTAAATCAACACAAATGAATATCCTCAAAGTCTAGTCACTTTGTTTGTATATCACAAACGACAACAATCTTCAATTCTATTCACCCACACACTCACAAAATGTCCTCTTTTCCATTTATTGGCAAATATCACAACATATCACAACGTGACGCCAGCAATCACATAATATGGACTCTAGATCACACAGGCTACTTTGCAGGCTTTGAAACTGCCATGAAATATTAAGTTGAAATTTCACTGAGGAGGACCGGAAAACTAACCAATCCCCCAAAACCCTTCTCCGGTTTATAAAAGGTTGTTTTGATTCATTGTTCTCAAATATTCGAGAGTCAACCATATGCATAATAATAGCCTAAATAAAATCGCTATATAGGAGGTTTTACGTTTATATTTCCTTGGCAGCTGATCTGCATCTCCAGTGTGTGCCTGGCACTGACACTGGTGGTGTACATGTCGCTGCCAGAGTTACGCAACTTGCACGGCCGCACGCTCATCTGTCACGTCAGCATGATGCTGCTCGCCTTCAGCTGCCTCGCGCGCGTCCAGTACAGCCGCGTGCCCAATGACACCGCATGCACTGTTCTAGGTAAGTTATTTTTAACATTTTATATCTTGCCTTTTTTCTTCTGAAACGTTAGAGCTGAATTTGTTTAACATGGAAGATTATAATTACTCTTGTCAGCTTCTAATAAACCACCACCTTGAGAGAAACACCGAGATTCTAAAGACGAATCAACTATACGTCAGGCACTATTTAGTCTATCGTAAAAGATAATACAGAAAGTATCAATCACGCAAATAAAGTGGATGGACGATTGGATTCATTTTATGGTCATGATAAAGAGGTGGTTCGAGCTTAATTCACTTTGTCCCAGTAAAACAGTTTGGGGTTAAATGCCTATAAACTCTTTCATGACGGAACAGTCTTTCCGCTTTATACTAAAGAAAATTTATTCCGTGCGTAAACAAAGTGCATTTCATAATAAACTATGTAAAAAATTAGTTCACTTCCTGAAAATTCCCATCTCTCAATGGCGCGCGGAATCTTATTCTGCGTGGGATACATTTTATTGTTATACGTAAAAGTGAAATTAATAAACACAACGACAAGCGAAATAATGTTTCGATAAATGATAGATATGAACAGTCTGATTTGAATGAACTTTATCTTATAACTACATGATAACATCTGGCTGCAATAAAAATCGAAGATAGAAGTGGCAGCCTTATCTAAATCATATTTTAAGGCTTATTATAAAATATACTGTGCTGAAAATATATTGTGCTGCAAATATAATGCACTTGCAAGTAGTTAATGACCACACGATAATTTTGCATCAAAGTTACGTAAATTGCTATATTTACTCTCTACTACACAGTATCCAAATGTTGAGATTGGCACGCTGAGCAAATATTATGCAAATTATTCTCCACTAATTTGTACTATATGTCTGTACTAATTAACATAGAATGGAACAATAGAATTAATGATATCTAATATTCCCAAAGAATTTGAGAGTTGTGACGTGCATTAACTTGTCATATTTTTTGCGAGGTTCTCTTTGAATACATTTCCGTTTCAAATCTGTTTACAGTCGAGATAGCTAGAGCAAAATCTGCTGTTAGGATACTTAGAATATATGTTAATTTTACCACAGCTATACGACCAATGTCATCAATCTAATGTTCTCTGAACCGTATAAAAAAAGTGTCTTACTACTCCATAATATTCCATTATTCATGTTTTCTTATAACTGAGGCTTCTTATTAATAGTAAAGGATAGACGACGGGATAGCATGTGATTAGAATTTGTTTTCCGTGTTTGGATGCACGTCATCATGAAACTGTGTGTTTCGCGCAGTGAATGTTTGCACAACCAATTCACGAAGCAAATGCTAGTGGCGATTAAGTTACGAAGACTTAGTGCCAGTATGCAACCCTGAGAAAAACCATTTATAAAACATCGCTTACTGTCCTTAACTTGTCAAGCATAGACAAATGAAACTCAAAATGAGTTCTACAAAACTCCCGAGAGTCAAGAATAGCTTTCTGAAATAGTTAATGCGCTTAATATTATGTAGATAATATTAAATAGTAGCATCGCTGCCGTTACGTAGGTTCTAATTGATTATGTCCCATAATATGACGTAAATAATTCGAGTAATTAAGTCATTGAATGTGTGAATCTCATTAAGATAATTATGGTAAAGTATGATCAGTATAAATATTTATCTATAGTTTGCTTGTTTTTAATATACCTGCGTTAAAAAGAAAATCTATTTAAGTGTTGTTTACGTCATAGAACCAATAAATTGCCTAAACATCCATTCTAAATTGGGCCTAAGTATGGAGTTGGTGAATCAGCCAATACTCTGTGTTTTATTAAAAGAATAAGGTTTTGCAATGTTGACTTTAACTAAAATAGTATTATTTGTACAGTGAAGCAACAATTTGTTGAATGTGTTTTGTATTTTATATATATACATATGTCTGCTCCAACCAAATTAAAACTACTAAAAAAAAACACTCGTAGAAGTTAAAAATACTAAAAATTCAGATAAATATTACCCATAGTTAACTAATCCGTTAGAAACATTACTTTCTCTAAGGCCAAAAGGGTAGAGGGACACCCATTTTATCCAGGTATTACACGGCGTAATCCAAAACTGATATTTTTTTCGTTGTTAGTCTTTTGTTCCTCACTATAAAAATCCTCTATGTATAAATTATGTACAGTTTCAACATATAGCTACTTATTGGCTGGATTGTGATTAATCAACGATAACGTAACAGTGCGTAACTGAGATAATTTGAGAACCGAAGTAGTTCTGTAGGAACGTTGCCAGTCATAGTTGATACATTACATGGTCGCTCATTGTTTGCACAGGGTACGGGATCTACTTCGGCTTTGTGGCCGCGTTCGCCTGGCTCAACGTCATGTGCTTCGACATCTGGTGGACATTTGGGTAAGTTTTGTTAAGAATCAACACAAACATTTAGACTGGCTATAATGCAAATGATGTGTGAATTGAAGATGCCTACATTATGTGTATCATCATGTCGCTCGTCACGACAGCTATGCACATCTACCGCGTACTCAACACAGATTAACAGACTGGCCCAGTTACCATCATTCTCAGATTGATCACACGCATCCAGATGCGTATGGTCAAAGTGTTATTACAATTGTAAACGCTAAACAAATAATTTCCTGCGATCAAAAAATTTTACTTCGCACTCCTAATTTCAGATTGAGTACACATAGCGGGCCCAGATAGCGAGAGTTTGTTTATATCATAACGTTCAAGAAAATATTCGGCCGTGTAGTGCGCCAGACACTGCGAATTTGCGATGCATTCAGTCTTGATCTATATTCCAAAGTGTTTCAAAATCAAGTTCACTTGCTATTGTCAGTTCATAGCAAAAACTTTATTTCACACGCTGAAAGCTGATATTTTCAAAGATTGACAGATTTTTTATTAAAACTGTTCTGGTTCAATGAATGAAGATGTTTATACTTCAAAATTCTTCAAAGTTATGTATGTTATTTATTCGTGAAATAGTATTTCTACAGAATACGAGTAAATGAAATATTGGGTCGTGGTAACAAGTCAATCCGGCAGCCTACACAACCGGATTTTACGGATGCGTAATGCTGC
Organism: Aporophyla lueneburgensis; assembly: GCA_932294355.1. Lineage (NCBI taxonomy): Eukaryota > Metazoa > Arthropoda > Insecta > Lepidoptera > Noctuidae > Aporophyla > Aporophyla lueneburgensis. The sequence continues at coordinate 17,386,180 of OW028747.1, forward strand.
TATCTGTGCTAGCCGCGGTTTGGCTAGGAATACAGGCGCTGCGCCGGCGCTGTCGTGACTAATGGCTCGTTTTTCATGAATTGTTGAAAAACAGTTGTTCCCAAACTATTAAGATTTAAAAACTTCGTTTACAAATGAAATGATTTGTGGTACCTTAATGTCATCATTGATTAAACAAATGCTTAGAGTGTTGCTCGCAGTCGTTTGTCGCAATGTGGGTAAATGTTTGTTTTGTCTTAGTTATCGATGACTTTACACACCGGCTCTTTGATATTTGCACATGGCAAGAATCCCCGGGGCCACGTTAAGACGTTTAAAATAAATATACAAATATAACAAATACCGCAATGATCTAATAGAAGTTAAACAATGTATAATTATAGCAAATCATTGTTATATTTATGTATTAATCATTTGTACGTAGGTACATTTTTATTCGATAAGTGGCGCATTTTACGTAATAGGGTTTAGGATGTGATAATACATCATTTGTTATCACGAGAGGATGCGTAAAATGACTGAATCATACATGTCGAAATAGTCAGTTAAGACATGTTTTATTCGCAGTAAACATATTATAATCGCTCTTGGATTAAGATTATCATTTTCATTTTTACGAGTTTTGGGCAGGAAAATGGGATAGAACTAGCATGAATACCCGAAAAGGATACTACTTTAGCATGGTGGTAATTATCATTTTTCGAAAGAGTATAATAAATTGGTACTTAATAAATCAACCAGTTAGTTAGTCAATTACCGTCGTTTTGTCTTAACCTATTGTTATCTGTTAAAAGCGGACTACATCCGCTGGCGGGGAAAATCCGTTGTATGTTTCTGATAAATTCCCATTTTCTCAACGTTTCAGTCAGTGGACGTGCCTGAATGAGCGTAGTTATGAATGGGCGTAGGACGACATACGTGTTTTGAGTGCGTGATATCACTTTTTGAACATGCCTAGAGTATTTCTCATACACTTACAGTCCGGCCAGTCTGTGTTGCAAAATATGAATGTGAAAACTTAATTATACGGTACGGCACAAAAATTTAATTTTCTTACATTTTTTTCCATTCGTAGGTCAGTGTCAGGTTGTATGTTGAATAAAATAAGATTCGTATTGTAATACAATTGTATTTACCGAATTATAATCATCAATAAAACACCCTCTAAGTAAATTAAATCGCACTAAAAATAAGTCACCCAATGAAATTAAATGAACTTAGAACATTATTGCGAATCATATTTTCTTCAATATAAAGTCTGGCACTAACACATAAATTACAAAAAACTGAAGATTTGATTGTTTCGGGCTACACTAGAGGTCACCATGAAAAATTGTTGTAGTGGGCAATTAATAGTTTTTATTCCCTAGCTTCAGGTGGAATGGCAGCTCACTTCAATCTCACTTCTACTAAGTTTTACGCTGACATTTTTACAGAATAGACCTGCAGGTCTAGGCTTTTTTTTTTGGATGGGAAATCATCTATTGACTTCTCCCGATTTGGGCGGAGCGGGAGGACATGTCAGACTTTTACTGACTGAAACCCACCCGTGTTCCTTCAGTTGCCCAAGTGCCAAGGTTACTGTATCTCTTTCGAACAATCTCGAGACCCTGGCAGGCATCGGTCCTAGCAGACCCCTTCAGTTTTGCTGGCATCTCTTTGAGGTGCGCCGTGGAACACTACGCGCCGTCGACCCAAGCTTGGTCCTTACCGGGCGGCGAGCTACCCATTGCTCACCACCCGCAAGCTCGCGCCTACGGTGGCCGGGAGTCCGCAATCGACTCCTGACGCCCGGAGCGTCTCCTCCTGCAGCGGCTAGGGACGTGAGGGCGCAGAGACTGCCACTCCCTCACGCGCCCCGCTTCCTCCTTTGCGAGCATTCCTGCTTCGCAGAAGGAGGTGATGGCTTCCCTGCCCTCTCGCTCCGCACCATGGCTCGCACCTGGGCCGGACGTGAGAGGTCGCCGGCGCCGATCGCCTCCACGAGGACACGGCGGTGCTCCGCCCAGGCAGGGCACACTTCCACCGCATGCTCCACCGTGTTACCTAGAAGATCCTCACAATGGAAACACCCGGGCGTATCCTCCCGCTTTATCCTGAACAGGAACCCACCGAAGCAACCATGCCCTGTGAGAACCTGCGTCAGGCGGAAGGTGAGGACGCCGTGAGGCGTCTCTATCCACTCCTCATAGAGGGGACTTACCGCCGCAATTGTGGCGTGCCCAGCGCTGGAGCGACAATCGTACCCACCATGTCGCCATGAGTGCAGGTCTAGGCTTAAGTTGAATAAAAATGTATAATTCAATAATAATATAGAAACAAGTTTCTTCTAAAATTAATTTCCCAGTTCTATGAAAATCTTGTATATAGGACAAAAAACTTTCCAGAATTATTTAGGTTTTACATCTATTGTTCTAGTGAATCATTTGTTCAATATTATGTTAGTACGTTTCTATTTATAGTATTTTCTTTTCCAAGAAATATTATACATAGTTTCCAGAATTTTCAAGAGTACTAAACAGTATTGGTAGTTAGTTAATTAAAACACAGGTATTCACGTAGGTACCTACTATATTTATTAATAAGACCGCCTAGTAACTAGAGACCCATCAATATAATGCAGGCGATGTTAATCTTACATACTTATGATGATTGATTAATGAGTAATTAAGATTGTCACCACCATTATCGTTTTGTGGATTTAAGAGACTACTACAAAATCTCCTGGAAATGAGTTCTTAAATACACATAAACCTGCCTAGAGTTTGTTTTAAGACGGGTGGTTTTATCGGCAACATAATCAGTTTTATTTGTAAATAGCTTCTGCCCGCGACTTCGTCCGCGTCAAATTTTTGCTCTCCTGAATCTTCCCGTCGCATCGAATTGCCTGCCAGTTTTCGTCCCTTTTTCGTTGCTGTTCCGCTATTCTTGATCTTAGCGTGGTGTTATATAGCCTATAGCCTTTCACAATAAATAGACTACCCAACACAAAAATATTTTTTCAATTCGGACCAGTAGTTCCTGAGATTAGCGCGTTCAAACAAACAAACTCTTCAGCTTTATAATAATTGTATAGAAGTATAGATTGTCTTGTTTTTCGTATTAAGCTATTTAATAATCATCAAAAGCTAGGTTATAAGTGACGTTAGAGTTAGATGAAATAATAGGAAGGTAATGATGTTTTTTATTTGCACTCATCATTACCAAATTAATAATATTCCACAACTATCACACAACGCCATCTAGTCCCAAGCTAAGCAGAGCTTGTGTTATGGGTACTAGACAACTGATAAACATACTTATATATTTCTAAATACATACATATTATAGATAAATTACACCCAAACACAGAACAAATGATCGTGCTCATCACACAAACATTTGTCCTGGGTGGGAATCGAACCCACGACCTCCGGCATAGCAGTCAGGGTCACTAACCACCATGTAGTGTTACTATATCAAATAAGCTAGCAAGTGAGTTATAATATGTTTAGCAACAAGTAAGTAATATGTAATAGTAGACATTACATAAGTATACATAACATGACGACTGTATTCTTGAAAGGTTAAGCAGACGTGTACTTTACTTGTAGTACACCCACAACATAATTACGTAAGTCCTTTATAATTTGAAACAGCTTTCAACGCATTGTCACAACTGCGAAAATGCGAAACGTTTCACCATGACACAATTATTTGACAACATTATGAACATACTATATTAAATTAGTAGGTGACAGACAGACATTTAACAAAAGCTACGACTATTTTCCCAGAATTTCAACTAATTAGAGTTTATCACAGTGTAATGTTAAAGCTTAATTTGATGGCATCTAATGTGGGATTGAAAAAGCCAAGCGTGCAGGTGACGATTAGGCCGCGTTAATGAAAACCGACAGGATAGGAAAACGCACTTTATGTGTCGACACTGTGTGGGTGGGGCCTAATTAAGACGCGTCACCGACCACTCCAACACAATACCGCGAATAATTACAATATAGATTAAAAATAACGCTAAGTTTATTATAACCGAACTGAGAAGGTCGAGTATGGTGTACTTTTATAATTAGGGTTCCGTGACATACATAGTTTTCTTGAAGGAAAACTACGTTTTTGTGGTCTTGATCTTCTTTGATTTTACTTAGATATGATAACCAGGAAAATTAAACGAAACTGTTGTCCACAAACATAGTGACTCGTCCGAAAATAGTTCGTTACTTCGCAATGAACCTTACTCCCGATTAATCGGGATAAACAAACATTGGGAGTTAGGGCAATTGTTAAAACGTGGTGTCATTCTTTCGCAATTCGGGCCCCGAACTAATCTTACATCTGTAGGTGATACAAATTAGAAACGGCGGCGGCGCCGTCGTCGCGTCGGTAACCTCCGCTGAAACTACAGAGTTCGTGCTTAGAGAATAGTCCCCCAGATACGGAATCTTTGTCGAACAAGATGAACTCACTCCAACCCATATTTTAATTTAAATATGGTTGAGTAAGATAACATTCATAAAGCATACGTATGGTAAATGTTAACACGTTACAGTTCTGTTTACAATTTCCTAGTTCAGCTGAAGTATACATGATTACACGATTGGGAGCACACCCGGGATATCTGTACGCTATAATGAACTTATTATGTTCGGAGCTTTAGTTATCTGTGGCTTAATTTTTATCTGAAGCCGGGTGCTTGTTATCGTATATTTTGTCACAGTACTTTATCCTCGTGATTAGCTAGTCAATCCCCATGACCCGGCCGACTTAATGGGAGCAGTAAAAACCAATAAAGACCCCATAGGTACGTGCTATTAGCTCACGTCAGGGCCGTTACGACTTCCATGTTTGCGGTAATCGCCATAAAAGTAATGGGCTTAGAAGCATTATTATTTCAACAATAAAGTTAATGTGTCTAGTTACTTTACTGATCTCTCTATGTTTAACCAATCTGTAGTAATATTTTAATATGCTCAAGTATTATTGAAGAGGATTTTTTTTCTGACATTGTTTGAGTACAATGTCAGTGTAGACTTCTCCGTAATAGATGTGATCGTTTAAGGAATTCTAAGAAGTTATAAAAAATTGAGTATGTTTGCAGATGTATTAAACTATGTAAATAAGGTACTAAAGTCTCTTTACTTAAGAATAGCATGGCAACTAATGAGTCTATTTTTTAAACTATAATTTAGTACGTGGAAAAGTTTAACTTACCGAGATTCGATTTTAGGGTTTCGTGGACAAAGGGCAAAAACGGAATCCTTATAATTTTTCATGTCTATCTGTGTGTTTGTCAGTCTAAGACGTACGGCCAGACTGACAGACAAGCATCCGGATGCTTTACAGCCATTTTACTCAAAAACAATGATGTACCTAGTGAAATTACGAAGACAAAACATCAACAAGGTGGCGGGCAAAATTAGCTGTTTCATAACGTGATCTTTTGTGCCCGTGTAGGTATTGCACTTTTCTATGAAAAAAATATTTTGGTAACCTACGGAAAATTGAAGAAGATAATGAAAACCTTCTACAATTTTCGGAAAATAGTAGAAGGTTTTCATGGTTACAGTTTGTGAGGCGATGTCCTTGTCAGCCTGTATGTCACCTAGGGATGAAAGAAAAAGTTTGTTATGCACAAATCTAAGAAATAAAGAAAGAATTCCGTTTGTTTGGACAAAGCTCATGAAACGCAAAATACAAAAATAAAAAAAATAACATCTGTGTGTGCCACGGCTGCCCCAAAAAGGTTCATTTCAGCACTAGGCCAGAGACATACTGTCTGACGCTAGTTTTCTAATGAACCTTTAGGAACAAATGACGAAGAATGCAAACAGTTTAAAATACCTAACAATATTTTTTATACTTATAAATAAATAAACTAGTACTCTTACAAACACAAAATAAAACGAAAACAACAGGAGCTAAGCGTGGGGGGAGGAGGTATCGTTGTACCCCATAATTTAAAAAGATCGTTCATAGTGTTTGATTCACGGGATATTTTCGATTACAACCGCAGTAATAACTTGAGAAATACACGCACTTGGCTGTTTTTTCTGTTTTATTAGAAGAAGAAGTCCTATTCTCAATTGTTATAAATATTCTAATGTTTCTTAATCTTTCGGCCATCAGGAGCGTCCGCACCGTGCAGCCGATGCGCAAGGCGGACGCTGAGCTGCGCCGGTTCCTGTGGTACTCGCTGTACGCGTGGAGCACGGCCATCTTGCTCACCCTCGTCATGTTCCTCTTCGACAAGTACCCTGTGGCGGACGTCCTCGATGCCAACATGGGAGAAGGAATATGTTGGTTCGGACAAGGTGAGTAACTTTTATGAAAATTCAAGTCGTGCGGTATTTCCCATAGGTAAAAATGACGAATTTCCATAGAAATTTTCACCCCCTATCAAACTCCTGTAGGATTTTCAAAAATCCATTCCTATAGCTCACTTTCTTTATACACGGTGTTCTTTTTGATATATCCTATAACTCTGAGACCTTGTCAAAGAATCAACTGGCGAATGATTATTTATGTAAAGCACCTTTACGAGAAATATGATAACGTCGCATTTTCTTTGAATTACTGGTTTGAATGAAAATTATGTACTCGTACTTCTCAATGAAACTTACCCATTACTTTAATAAAATAATAAAAACATATGTCAATCGTATTCTTCGTCATGGTCTCATTAATACCTTAGAATTATGGGAAATCAATAGTAACACATGGGGTATAAGGAACCGTTAACTGCCATGGGTAAAAAGTATACTTAGTGTTATTTGACTTTAAATCGATTATTGATTAAAAAGTGTCGAACACATATAATAGTCCGACATCGCAGTTAACGTGTTAATTTCATGCGTCTAGACCCAGCGGCTTAGGCCTTGCGTTGTCTGTCAGTGAAATCCTACTTCCTACTAATATAAATATTATAAATATGAACGTCTGTTTATATGTTTTGAAATTGGATGTTTGTTACTCAATCATGCAAAAACGGTCGAACCGATTTGGATTAAATTTGACGCACAGATAATTTCTAACATGGTTTAACACATAGGACACTTTATTTCGGTAATACGGTCTCGTGAGTTAATTTCTAGTAGAAAAAAGCTAGTAATTAATTAATTTAAGATTTTAATTAAATACATAGGGCAGCTTTCCGCTTATTTAAGGGTTGGCTTTAACCTATCAGCACCGTTGTGTACATATATAGGTAAGGGTCCATAGTGACAGATGATGATATGGTTAGTACCTACTTTGAATTATTTCGTAGTCTCACTCCTAACACAGTCAAGTTGGTAAGGAGTGTTGGCAGACTATCAACCTAGCTATGTGACAAGCCATACTTTTGAGGAGAGGAAATAATATGCTTATAAAGCTACGCTTTCTTAGGAAAGTGGTACCGCCATATTATAATGTCTGTCTTGAAAATCGATGGTTTCGACCAGTATTTGACTTGAAGGTGTCAAAAACGCTGTATTTGGACATCCGGTATTATGTGACAGCTTACCAAATTTCAAAAACAAAATAAAATAAAACAATATCATTGTAGAACCAGCAATAAAGGTTTGTTTTATTTTTTTAATTTATTTTATATATTGTGTGACCGTTCACCGCTTACCATAGCTCTTAGGAAACCAACGCTAAACTGTTGACTACGACGGCTATCGATGACGTATCTAAGTAGGTATATACCTACGTAAAAAATACTATGCACTACTATACTACTATATACTACTATTTAGGTAGGATGGGTTTTACGTATGTAGCCAAAATGTGTACTTTCCATCGACACATCACATTTCTTGCAATATATACCCGTTACAAAATCACTGTTGCCAACATACACTTATTTCCCGTAAATAATCTCAGTTTATCTTTCATTTGTTAGTTTGTACGCGAACTATCGAAATCTCGGAGATTTTTATTAAAACCTATTGAAACATTACATGGGCGAAGTATAAATATTATAATAACTACGCACGTACATATTTCACATACAATATTAAACATTTGGTTAAGATTTACAAAAGCTTAAATAGAGACATGTGGAAGACGTGAATTTATTTTATGTGTCAATTATTATAGCCAAGTGTGTAGAAGAAATATTTTGAAGATTTAATATCGTTTATCAAGCTACAGATTTTCGAAGCTTCTGCTGGCAACTCGACGTGACTCATAGTGAAATATATAAGTACACAATATTATGAACATTTCTTTCATAAGAATGTTTCGTTGCTGATAAATGTGTAGTTTCAGTAAACGCCCGCGCTTTTAAAGTAAACTCCCGGTCCAGTTCTGCGTACAATAAAAATAATAAACAAACCTACATATATCGTCATTTTTCTTAAAACTACAGTTTCACGAATTATGTTTTTTCATTCATTTATTACCTTGATGGCTATATAAAAATTACAGTTCTCATGCATTGTCTGAGCAACACTCTGTACAGATTTGCGATTATTTTCGTCATAGTTATGAGTACTTACAATAACAACGCTATGCTAGACAACTCATCCTTTATGAAGATTCCTGAAACATAGTTGTGTAAATATACAACCAAGGACTTGTTGACCATGGTCATGAGCATGAGAGCATTATTGCATATGTTTACGTGTACATAGGTGGGGTGCATGCTGTACTTATAGCTATAAATACAAGTTAACATGCATGAGTAATACATCTAATTAACTTCCTAATGGTAATGGTAATGGAAAGAAAACCTGATAAATTAAACTGAATGTGTAATAAAAGTGTCATTTACAACTTGGTAAATGTATTGAAACATTAAAAAATTTTTGACTGTATGTTACCGTGGCAAAAGAAATACAGTTTAAAATAATGGATGTACACGACTATGGTAGGTATATTTTCTGACGTCAAATGAATAAAATGATTATCACCAGAGTTCATTGTTCAACTTAACGCTCTACTGATTCTAGATTCCGCGACCCGTTAGGCATATAATGAACAAAAAATACTGAATGGTTGTATTATACTCGTAGGAATTTTCTTTACAGTTCTTGTCTAATTGAAATGAAATTGTTTATTATATAAATAAGATGACGGAATCACTTTTACTCGTCATACTTCCACCCACACCACCTAAGGTTGAACTTTTAATCCTATTCAGTAACTTCACAGTTCAACGAAAAAAAAATACAGTCGAATTGATAACCTCCTCCTTTTTTTGAAGTCGGTTAAAAATAATGATACCATATTAAAACAAATAGTGTTGAGGTAGTGAACGATTTCGCGTAAAGAATGAATGATAAAATGGTTTAAATTAAATAAAACTTTAAAAAATCCTTTTTAGGGTGCGGAATATAAGAATAATTGATAATTATTATTAATAACAGTTATTTCCTTTTTTTTTCTTCTGATAGAAACAAAACTAAATATAAAAATCATGTCATTTTACTTTTTTTTTTTACTATAGTCATTGTATTTCCTCTAGCAGCCATAGACTATATATATATATATCGATATAGTATACATCATGTTTTAAGACAAATGATTAAATTTAAAATACAAAGTTTGCATGTAAGTCCATTATTTCAAGTTCTTTCAAGTTCTTTCAATTTCATTCATTGTTGCACCACCTCACTATCTTTTTTTTGTCAAAACCTGGTATCCCTCCAACTGTCATGTTACTGAATAGGATTAAAAGTCCAACCTTAGTCACCTATTACTCGGAAACTAGCAGCTACTAACGCTCTCCTGAACTCAAACACAGATATTGATACATTTGCAAATGAATGGAAGATGATACTGTCAGAATGTTTGAATTTTTGTGAGAAGAATGCATGACTGTGCTAAATGAATTGTAAGTGTCAAAATAGTTTTATTATATGTTTAAATAGTGTAATTGGCTTCGGCGGTTCTATTTAAAATAAATAAATAAACACTTATAACAAAATAATATAGTAGATTAAATCGTCGTTTTCTCTCTGATTACTCCTGAGAACCAAATGGTGAAACAAACTCTTGCAGGTGGCGAGCGATGGGTAGCTCGCCGCCCGGTAAGCACCAGGCTCGGGTCGACGGCGCGTAGTGTTCCACGCGCGCCTCAAAGAGATGTCAGCAGCAGTGAAGGGGTCTACTAGGACCGATGCCTGCCGGGGTCGCGAGATTGTTCAAGCGAGATACCGTGACCCCGGCGCACGGGCAACTGATGGAACACGGGTGGGTTTTAGTCAGTAAAAGTCTGACACGCCCTCCTGCTCCGCCCAGAGCGGGAGAAGTCATTTGATTATTTCCCATCCAGAAAAAAAGGGTAAACTCCTCATAGCATCCGGACTAGCGGTTTGCAAAAAGTTCCAGAAACATTTTGTGTTTGCCTGTCCGAATAGACGGCACGAATCAGCCATCGTGAGCTCAATCTTATCTTAGGGAGCTCGATGATCCGACACAGAACAATATCACCAGTATATCAATATATCCACACCATTATGAGGGATTGTATTAAGTACAAATATTTGGACGCTTAGAAAATGGGGCGACTACGCGACGTGTGACCCGCCTCGTAATAATTGGTACACATATCTGTCTAATTGACGAAGACGTCTACATGTACGTAGGTGTTGATTCATTGTCTGCGATAAAGTTAGCACTGGAACACATCACGAATCATCGTCAACATAATAGTAAAACACTTTACAATATTAGGCAAGATTGGGAAGACCGTAGTTATAACAATGGCAAGATTGGCAGGTTATTAATTAACAATACAGCAGGCGATGTTACAATTGAACTATAAGAATAATAGAATACCATTTAATTTTACTCGATCCCGGGTTTCAAATCAGCATGGTTCTTCCGGATTCTTCTGCTACATGGATGATGCACCTCCTCAAATACCACTGTAAAATGTAGCTACCCGCCACGCTTGACAAACTCATTGGAGAACATGACGCCTGTCAATGTCATCCCCGAAGGCTTCATCGTCAGTCTCGTTGATCTAGTGTGCCAGCGCTGCTGCTGAGCCCGAGGTTCAGGTTTCGATTCCCAGGTTAGAGCGTTATTGGGTTTTTCCATCAGGAATTTCTCAGTAATAGCCCACTGTCTGGATTCGTGGCCGGTTGATGGCAATAGGTTCGCCCCCTATTACATGGGACGTAACTAGCTAAATGTGGGTACTACAGGTACCTACATCTCTGCAAATCATTTTGGCGATAACAAGCGTCACAGAGATTGGGCAGTATAGAGAATGGACAGCAGCGTTCCCTATGCATCTAACCACCATACTGCGATCGCCAACCCGCCTGCCTAGCGTGGCGATTATGGCAACTCCCCCCAAATCGGGGGAGTCTTATGTCCAGCAATGGACGTTTTTCGGCTGAAATGATGATGATGATGATGAAGCGTCATATTATGTGTTGCGTTATCTATTCATGCCCTCTAATTAGTTTCGGGCGAGACATAACTAACATACGTAATGCACATACGAAAGACCTAAAAAAATATGTATTAATTTTTTCCGATAGTTTGTGTTTTAGACCGTGCCTAATTGAAATCTTCCCGACAGAAATACCCAAAATATTGCGGTTAAAAACAATGAAGACGTTTTGTTCAGAAAAGAACCTAATCATTCCATCCGATCACATTATTTTATGACGTAATTTTCGCTCCTACAAAAACTAATAAATAATGAGCAGTCTGTACCTTTTGTGAACCAACTTTTTGTAATGAACTTCAAATGTTCTTTATTATGTCAATCTCAATATGATTTGGTTAAAATCTTTTGATGCTCGGTTCCTATACCGACGAGATCTATGAACAGATGTTTTTGCCAAAGCAGTCATGTCATTTTAAAATGTTGATCCTATTATGAAACACCTCATCGTCTCGTCTACATCCCGAATCTATTCATAGATTGTATGAAAGATTCGGGGTATGATTTAAACCTTCCTTATAAAAGAAAAGGATGAAAGGGTCTATGAAATTACCTACTGGCTACGGATGCTTCAGTACTGGGAAACTTAGAGAACGTGTTGGTTTTACCCAATAACTGTCGGCACGTTACTAGAAGTAGGTATATTAGAGATCCAAAAAATAAATTTTCGACGAAAGATTCTTCAGGTCGGGGTCAGTGCTAGTTATGAAAGGATTTTTTATTATATTAAATGATAAGCTTTTTCTGGTGGCTATCTATCTCATGCTAACGTACTTTGCGATAAAAAGCTATTTTGTGTGATTGAGTAACAAAAATCCAAACATTTAAACTTCCATACTTACAAACTTTCACCCTCGTTTTACGTTTACGTGTCTATTTATGTTTTCAGTTCAGAACTCGCGGACAGACTGGCCTCATTACATATACTTTGTGATCCCCATGGGCTTGGTGACGTGCACCAACTTTGTTTTGTGGATGCTGACGGCTCGCCATTGCGCGAAGGTCAAATCCGAAGTGCATCGTCTGCAAGCCGGCTCGGTCGGTGACCGCGCCAAGCGACGCTTCCGAGTCGACAGGGCAAAGTGAGTTACACTTTTTTTGCTTTTTTTATCACCGTTAGTAAACGGTAAGTATTATAGGTACTTCGATCTTTTATGGACAAATTGATGTCATTGATGTCAGTTATCACAACTTATTTGCGCACCGTTACGACAGTTAAGTGAACGTGTTATTCAAATAGAAATTCATGGAGCCGCGATCACTAAATACTTTGTATTTCTTTGTCTTTGTCCAGCAAAAGCTACTGAATACTGTTCGTTTCAATTTGGCTGCTTCATGCATGTGCTCCTGATAACTTGGTAGTCAAAGAATATCTCACCAGGTTTTATTTTTATCCAAAATACGTAACAATTTCAAGCTATTCGTCACCGTCTACAGAAACCGTCAGATGTTTTCAGTATCCGCGAATATCTACCTACTTTCAATGTTTGTTTGGGTTTCTACCGGTAAGCTGTTTATATGTAATATAAATATATATCGATAGATAACTTCATTGTACTGTTGTTGTAGTAGGTAAAAATAAACAATTACAGCTCCTGCAGATAAAAATCTCTAACTATGCACATTACAATTGTTATTTAATATTACCTAGGTATACTAAATATGGCTTTAATTTAAATGAGGACGTTATGTGTTTAACTTGTTTCTGTATAATAAATGACCGCGGTCTTTATTAATGAATGAAGTAGACGTCGACTGTGTGATGTCACGAAGGGCAATTACCCGCCTCGTTGACTAATCACTTGGTGTAACTTAGTAGGATTGCTTGAGCATGATTGACACATTCCTAGTCTTTAGCAGAGTTAGAGTCTTTACGGTTATTTTGTGTCACTTATTGTCCGAAGCCTGATATACACGGTGTCATTTAATTGCCTGTGGGATTTCGTAAGCAACATTAAAAAATGCACCGTCTAAACATTGTCACTGGAAAGAAACTTGCAGCATGTAAATAGGTTTAGTTTAAATAAATAAAACATTTAGGAAATTCAAGTACCATAGACTTTTATAAGGAGAAAAATTCACAGAGCCACATTAATTAAAATTATATACAATTACAACTCATTCAATTTTGACACTAAGTTAAAGATTTAAAATTTAAGATCGCTTCCAATTACAAATGGTATCGAACCGTTGATGATTGCTTTAAAAAACATACTTAGATCTTGCTTTGAAAAGTATAGAGTGCTCATTTGAGTTACATTGGAATTGAACGTTACAGAATAGAACAGTTTGTAACAAAGCAGTAAGCGCATTTCTACTAATAAAAAAACCGGCCAAGTGCGAGTCGGACTCGCGCACCGAGGGTTCCGTACAAACCTGTAGGTATCCTCGGTTTATTCGTAAGGTTTATGTTTATGAAATTAAATGTTTTTTTTTTATATTTGAGGTGATTGAATGGAAGGTAAATTGCGATTTACGATTTATGACGTATTAAAAAAAAAACTACTTACTGGATTTCGTTCAAACCAATTTTCGTTGGAAGTTTACATGGTTATGTACATCATATATTTTTTTTAGTTTTATCATTCTCTTACTTTAGAAGTTACGGGGGGGGGGGGACACACATTTTACCACTTTGGAAGTGTCTCTCGCGCAAACTATTCAGTTTAGAAAGAAATGATGTTAGAAACCTCAATACCATTTTTGAAGACCTATTCATAGATACCCTACACGTATGGGTTTGATGAAAAAATTTTTTTTGAGTTTCAGTTCTATGTATGGGGAACCCCAAAATTTATTGTTTTTTTTTCTATTGTTGTGTAAAAATCTTAATGCGGTATACAGAATACATCTACTTACCAAGTTTCAACAACATATCTCTTATAGTTTCGGAGAAAAGTGGCTGTGACATACACGGACAGACAGACAGACAGACAGACAGACAGACAGACCGACAGACAGACATGACGAATCTATAAGGGTTCCGTTTTTTGCCATTTGGCAACGGAACCCTAAAAACTAGTTCCGCTTCCAAAACTGACAAAGATACGAGAAAAATCCTTGACTCATAGTCATCACTAAGGGAAGTGCGCACATTAGATAACAGAATATCATAAGGGCAATCTGGTGAATCATTGTCAAACACATTAGCTAGAGCTACAAACTATCAGCACAGATTACTTAATAATATTAGTTGTTATCACCGTAAGTGCACTCTCAGCTTTTTTGGTAGCCATTTAGATTTTTCCCTAAATCGTTCTATAATCATTCTGGATAGTTCAAGTCACACCCGCCATTTGTAAACACCAATTTAATGTTTTAAAAATGTCCATGAGTTTGACACGTATTTAATTAAGTCCCGAGGGAGACGAGACCATCGTTATAAAACGTTTTATAATGAAGTAACTTTTATGTAATTAATTAATGATATACTTACTTAGTTTTTATTAAGTGGCGAAACATTATCTGGTTTGACCTTTTAGCCATTGTATTTGAATATAATGAAGTCACGCACTAGATAAAAATATTAGGTACATGTAATGCCGGTCTATTGATATTATTTGCTCGCAGTCATACATACCTACCTAGGTATTATACAGGGCGTTTGTAAAAGAACCTCATTGTGTCACGAATATCACAACGAATTATTTGCAGTGCATGTATAAGTTCCTACTTATCTTTCAAATAAGACAATTGTCCCAGATTATTTTATATTATAATTGATTCAAAGTTTTTACCAAAATTTTAAATCTATCAAAATAAAAAGTTACTACACTATTAAAATGTTATATTTAAAAATTTGTAAGAACAGTAAATTAATAGAAACTAGTTTACAATCTTTGGACCGATTATGAGATTTATTTTTTTGATGATTAAACACCTTGTATATTTATATAACCTTGGCTATAATTTCATTAATTATTATCTATATAATTCGGCCATATTATTTTTGTGACGTACATACTTATAGGAAGGCAATTAATTAGCCCGACTCGATACTGAACACTTTCAATAGGAACAATGGACGCGGATATTATTCGAAATTTTTCCTTTATGTGCTGTTTGTGTTGCTTAGTATTTAGTCCTAGTATAAGAATGGTTTTTCCAAATAACAGGTAAATGGTATTAAAAAAACTGGAGGAATCAGGGAGAGGGAATGCATTGTGCAAGAACTGGCTGAGGTCAAATATACGTAAAAGAATTTAAAATCCTAATTGGAGCTTGTGTATTATTACTTAATAGTGACGCACTAAAAGTCCACTTTAAATGTTGTCAAATTGCGAAATCAGACTCCGAAAAGAACATTGAATGCCATATTTGGACTTTCGACACATTAATTAGATCTGGAAGCTTTCGTGCTGCGATGTTTTGCACTTAGATGTGAATATCGTTAGGCAGGAAAACAGGTGGACTGACTTTATTAGACGAAATGGAATTGAAAACATTTTGCTCTGATGCCGAGGTGCAAATTTTATTGATTAGTGGTCAAATCAAACGTAGATTTTCCTTCTTTGAACTTACACAATGACAACAAGAGAATAGATTGAAGGCTTAGACAAGTGACGTTCTACCATATGGACGATATTGTTGTCCACGAGTTGAAAGTCATGATTTCGAACTCAGGCGGGTGCTTTATTTTGTGTAAATTATTTCATCACTACTGCTCTCAAAACGGTAAAGAAAAAATCAATAGAAAGTCAGCATGTCCTAGAACCAAAAAACTGTGGACATGGGACATTTACCAACGCCCGTGGTATAATATAGCCCACTTCCTCTCGAAGGTTTGTGTGTCTGCAGAGCGGACATTATAGGCTGATTATGCTATTGAAAAGCTTATAAATAGCTTAGAAATCCTAATAAAAGTCGTTGTACAAATATGAAACGCTCTCTCAAGTTTAATTTTTTATTTTGAAAGTACTTCTTTGGCGCCTTTTGTCACACCAAAGCAACAGTAGATCTATGAATGACAATGACACGCAATTAATCTATAATACTGAGCCGATAAATCGCACTTTACATGCAGTAGGGCCAGTTCGAAACTATAAAAATATTTAGTGGTTATTATTATACGATTTTAACGTTACTGAGACCACTTAAAGAACAATAAAATTGGGTCCTTTTTAAGGAGTATGATATCAGCTTGGTGACTAGTATTTTGAATGGGTTTCCTCTACAGTAAATGGTATGGTCGTTGCCGTGATGTTAAGGAATTTAAGGGGGGACCTGTTGATGTTCGCTTTCTCTATTTCCCTGACAAACGTAGAAAATAATTTGGTGAGCTATTCTTTCCCGAAACACCCATCACGGTCGTAACATTTGCATGAGTAATAGTAAGGGAAAACGTAATAACATAGTTTTTCATAATTAGTATAAATGTTCATTAGACATACATGGTTTTCAAGTCCGATGCCAAGGGTCCCTCCACCGTCCCGCCTTTGTTACTTAATGGTGTGGAGTTGCACAGAGTGTACTCTTTTAAATACCTGGGTCACTTGGTCACGGACGATTTGAAGGACGACGCAGATATGGAGAGGGAGCGCAGAGCATTGTCGGATCTAGCTAATATGCTGGCCCGCCGGTTTTTCCGATGTACGGCTGCGGTCAAAATAACATTGTTTAAAGCATATTGCACGTCGCTGTACTCGGGTAGCCTGTGGTTCAGCTACACTCAGAAGGCCTACAATGCTCTGCGGATCCAATACAACAACGTAGTTAGAGTGCTTTTGCGGCTGCCTCGATTCCCATAGATCCCGATACCAAAATGAAGTCTACGAACACAGAGTACCTACTAGTACTAACTTTTTATTTTAGATTCAGTTTTAAACGCCAGAGCCGCGACCGTCGGTCGCTCTTAATACATATAAAGTAACACCACGTTTAATTTGTCAAACTGCCTATACAGAGGCCCGAATACTTAGTTAGTCAAACCTATGAGCGTTTCACAGTAATTGTGTTTTAGAGGTCACCTTCTAGTCTTTTCATGTAAATTACTGGTACGTACATAACTAGACTAAAAACCCAACTGACGTGTGAAAATCTGATTTACAGCAAAGGTGGAAAAAAGTAAGTTTAATGTATCGTTATTGCGTTCGCAGGTATGTGTTGACTGGGAAACTTTGGGTGGTTATGGGTGCCGGCTGGATCTCCGAGCTGCTATCGACCCTCGTGTCGCAGCCGTGGTGGCTGTGGACCATCATCGACCTCATCAACGAGCTCCAAGGCGTCTTCATCTTCCTCATTCTAGTTATCAAGCCCAAACTATATTACCTCATCCGAAAGCGGCTAGGTAAGGCAGTTATTAGTGTTTTATGTAGTCCTAACAATGGTCCTAAATTGTCAAGTAGTTTACTCGTAAAACTCATTTTATGGCAGCAGTGTTTACGTCTGGAAGAAGAGTAGTAAAGATCGATGTAAATCTAATCAACGTAACAAAACAGAGAAGTAAAATAAGAATTACCACATTAACGATCGTTTCTTGTCATTAAGTTGAGTTGTAAATTAATTATAGTTAGATGTATCTATGTAACAAAGTGCCTCTTAAGTCGTGAAGATAGTTGATGCACGCGTGTTTCCCCCCATAATCACTCAATATACCAAGAACAATGAAAGCCAAATATGTTTATCATAATTTATTTTGAGTGGTTAAGAACAGCTGTTATCTACATTCACAGAACTGTTTGTCTCAAGAGTGTGAGTCAGAATCGGACTCGATAAAATGATATATTTATTGTGTCATTGTTTCAAATTTTCACGATGTGTGAGAGATGATTTTGTTGTTTTCAGGTTGTTCAAGGATACCGATTGAATCAAGTATATATTAGTGAAAATTTTAACTTTTGAACGTTGTATTGTCTGCTGTCTAATCTTCACTATTCTATTAACTAGCAATGCCACTCTTAACGTGGTCTGCCTAGCTCGTTGTTATGACCGATTCGCTTCATTAACTCACAACGCTAACATTCCAAGTTAGATTAGGTATCTACATGCATTGTTGATTTGTTGTAAATTATTAATTAATTAATTTAGATACCGTTATCTACCTAATCCTAGGTAATGTCTAATGAATGTCCTTTCTAAATGCACCCTCAATGTTGTCGTTAGGACATCTTTTGTTTTGCAAATTAGTTCAAGTACATGGTGTTATGAAAAATGTATAACAATATTATTAAAATCGTTAAGATATTTCTAATTAATAAAATACAAAAATAAAATTGTTAACACCATGTAAATGACCTAAAAGTTTATTAGGGTGGGTCACTAAACTTCGAAAAAATTAAAGTTGATATATAATTTTCTGACGGTCAATGCTTTGTCTTTGATTAAGTCACCTAATCAGTAAAAATTCAAAATTCATTAGTTATAAAAGCCTTTCTCGAGAAAACTTATAAGAGTGGACATCGTCCTTGTAAATAGAATCCAATTTATAAATGTCCGCATTCCATTTTCAAATGCGAGAAAAGGTCCACTATATTTATTTTTTGTCTATGTCAGATTTTGCCGAGTATTTTGACCCGCCTAATAATATGTTTGCTAGCTACTGGTGACTAATATTGTACTAATACGACAGGGCTGGAGAAGCCGGACGCACAGAAGAACGGCACTTCATCGTCAGCACGGACGTCGTCCACGTTCCTGTCCCGCGCGCTCAGCACCGACGAACGGAACAACACGCGCCTCTCACTACAGAACAATGTCAAGCAACCCTAACTGCAACACGAATCACGATACACTACACGGTACAAGGATCTTTTGGCAAGTGGCGAAAATCGGAACTACTGCCGCCATCTTGTTTTTTCAATATCATTTTCCTGTCAATGTGATTCGGGCGGCAAAAGATCCCTTGTAACAAACACTCTAAGTAATCTTAGCAGATAACTGGCGTAATCTGTGGTTGTCGCTGAGGCCGAAAATAATGCGAAAAGCACCCAAACTATCTTTTTTTGAGCATATCTATTTATGTTTGGTGAAAGTAGGTGAAGAAAAATAAAAGTAAAATTCATAAGAATTTGGTACATAGATACAGGGATTTCGATTTATATTTCGGTACTAGTTATTTGACTTTTGCCGTTCCATGGAAGCAAAAAAAAAGGATTGCAAAGTAAAACACAAATACACTTTCAGATTCAATGACAATAGCCGGGTTTCGGCCTCGGCTTAGGGTGTTTCCAACACAAAGCTCTCAAAACAATAACACGCATATCATAGCATGTTCTTGTTCGCATTCAAAATCATCATTATCATGTTAATAACTTTTCAAAATTATTTTTTTTAATATTGGTCTAGTCATAGAATAAGCGATTAATAAAGTGTCATCATTCATTATGTTAAAATGTTTGGTTTGAGCAATTTTGCTTTGATTGTATGAATGCTAGGCTCTAACATATAATTTTGAATGAAGTGCCTATTAGTATCTATGTGGCTATGATGAGTTCATGGAGGCTGATGTATTAGAATGAGTAATAAGAGCGTATTTAGCAAATTACAACATTGTTTAACTGATTTAGTTATTGAGTATATATTTTTATTCTACCTACTAAGAGATTTTATTTAGGTGCGGGAGTTGATTCTTTGACAATACTTTATTGATTCAACTGAAACTTTGAAACAGTAACTATTGAATTGCTGATTGTCACTCATTCAAAAGCCCTAGGGACGCTGTAATATTTGTTCATTTAAACTTTTTTATGTGACTATAATGTAAACCAAACAATTTTGCACCCTTCGTGGTATCACTGTCTAATTTATTAAAAAGTATTCTGGGAACAAAACACGTGTTCAAGAAAATATATGTATAAAATACAAAAAATATTTGGAAATAAAACACTAATGTGATGATAGTTGAGGTACTAAGTGAGTGGCGACCCTATTATGAGTTTTTTTTAACCATCTCTCTCATTGGTTGCGATTGACGCTCCGATTGGTCCTTCATCAAATCAGGGCCAATCGGAGCGCCGGACGCGGTCGATGAGATACGTCGAGATGGTTAATAGAAACTCACACTAGAGCCACTGAATATAAAACATACTACAAGTATTTTTAATGATCATAGAGAAATATTTACGACTTATAGAAATTATTCTTTACCTTAGCTATTAAATTACAGTGATAAGCACTTATTACTACTACGTAATATGCTTTTTTTATCTTCCAGTCTCCAAACTGATACTTACGTTTTTTTTTTAGTTTTTAGTTATTTTGACAAAGTACCTGCCTGTGTGTCTATAATTTTGTTTCGTGTAAAAGTTTGATTTTATCTCTCGCAGCTATTTTTGTTGGAGAAATAATATTTCGTAAAGTATTTTTAATTATTCATCACAACTATTATGTACCATTTATTCACAAATGCTGCCATATTATTGCAGATAATGTTTATTTCACTTTATTTTATGAATGCAAAGTATATTTTTACTAATTTTAGTAAGCATAGTATTTCTTAATAATATTGCACATACCAGACTTATGTTTTTTCTGGGATCTAAACTTATGATTATGACTGAAAGCCATTAGACTGAAAAGTTGCAAATGGAATAAAAATAAGTGTAGGTATGTTCTACTAAAAATATAACGATAATTAAATGGTGGATTAATATCAAATTAAATGTATAAAACAGGTGCCTTAGATATTTTGAGAAATATTTTGAGAAATAGTCCTTTTGTATAAATTGTATCTAAACAAAAAGTCTGGTGCAACTGTACAATAACACTTTTTTAAACCTGACGAATATTTACCTATACTTTAAATCAGTAGAGTACATAAGAGTTATGACTGTAAAGAACTATATTTTGGGACGTACTCCAAAGGACATAATATTTCAGAGTTGGTAAAAATTAATCAGTAGTTTGGTATAAAAATACTTACATTTACATACAGGTACATTACATATTTTATTATATTATTTATCACCTTAAGAAATTACATGACATAGGTGCTTAATTTCGCTAGTTCTTGGTCCCATCTCTTGGCAACAAAAAAAACAACTAATTGAGTACTTTAATTTCCTGAAAGATTAAAAATGTATAAAAAAATGGCTTGTATAGTAAAGGTCCCCGAAAGTGCCATATTTTATCCTCTAGAATTCAGTGTATTTTATAACTAAATAATGGTTGACCAAATCAAGTTGACATTAGAATTAATTTGTTCCAATTATGTGGGTACCCTACCTACAGTGCACAATGTATTTATAGTTTTAATCTTTAGATAAGTATACGTATTACCTTTGTAAAATAATACTTACACTTTAGAATGTATAATGCCTTCACGAATCTGTATTTTTAATTAGTATAAACAGTGGATAAGGAAAAGACGAAAAAATAAAAACATTCTTCATTCCATTCCCGTGGTACTTATTTGCTGGCACCTAAAAAAAAACTATTTTACCTGATTCTTCTCCACCGCAATCCCTTTCCCTTTTACCGTTACCTTCATAATCATGAGACAGTTTAGTTACCAAATACATTCATATCATCGCAAGCAAAAAAAAAAATCAAAAAATTATGTGCCTACTAGCCAGTGCCTGTTTCATTTATGTGACGGTACAACATATTTGAAAAAACATGAGTGTCACATTTTTACGACAGTGTATCACAAAACTATGAAAAAATAAAAACAAAGTATCTTTATGTCAGATCGGGACCTCAGTTTGATTAAATAGGTCCTGGTCTGAATATATTTTATATTTGAGGCATCCCATAAGTTATGCTAACTGTAATCTTATACCTTTAAACGAGCAATTCATTGTATATACATATATATAAGGTGTATCTATTCATACACGAAATATTTTAAGGCGTACACCTGTAGGTGGTAAAGAAGCTATAGAAGCAAAAAGAAAATTTTTATCTAAGCGTTTTTGAATTTTCGTAATTATTATAATTTTAAAACTACTTGAGACGTTTTGCATAAAACCTTTACGCCAAATTCTATGAATGGCCCGCCTGACGCTGCGAGGGCGATGACCGGACGGCACGAGCATGACCCCGGTGTCTCGGGCCGTAAAAAATAAGAAAGAGCCAGTATTTCATATGTGCGTCAAATAATTTATAAATATTAAATTGAAAAAAAAAAAAACCCTTAGAAAAATTTTTTTTTCGTTGCTATAGCTTCTTTACCACCTACAGGTGTATCTCTTAAAATATTTCGTGTATGAATAGATACACCTTATATGTATATATATATATATATATATATATATATATATATATATATATATATATATATATTTATCCTGCTAATGATATGGCGTCCCACATAGTCCGAAATGCATTTAATCTGGCGTCCACCGGCTTTAGACGTCCGCATACCGGACGCCACTTTTTTAGTCAGTGTTACTTTGGTCCTTTTGGCTCTAGCGACCTGTACAACAAAAATTGCCGGAAGGCAAAAAATCACTGAAGCGCTTGCATTTGTATAACTAAAACTTCCGCGAAATCCCGCATCAACGGTGCGTCGCTCGTGTAGCGCGTATATCGACAGTGCGTATACTCATCTAAGACACTTTCGATAAAGCCGATTATTTGGCGTCCAATTGCGACGTTGCCAAACCGACTGTATTTGAACGGTTCGAAATATTTTATAAATGAAAACAACAAATCAGTTATACACAGTTTGCCGAAGTTGCCGCATACGTATCGCTGCTTATTTGACGCTCGGTTGCAAAATAAGTATTGTGCCCTCACTTGTGAAAATCAGGCGGTGGCCATCCGTAAATTATACAGCTATTTGAAGCTTGATGCTTAGCACACGTAATAACAATACAACAATCTAATATCTAATATTTTATTAAAATTAATTATGTTGGATCTGAAAGTCACAAAAGTAAATTGTCATTAATACGTTGAATAATACTAATTATTTTACGTAATTTTTAGGGATTGATTTTTAAAGTTTTATAAATACAGAAAACTATTTCAATTGTTTTCACCTGTCATACTTATAGGGTAACCCATCTGTCTATAATAAAATAGTAATCTTAAATTTATGTGTGTTTATTTCATTATTTTTCCTTGCGACTGTAGAAAAATACACGGATGTCGAATATGGTGCGGCATGAATAGTATGTACCGTCAACTGAAGTTCGTTTATGGCTTCAAAGCTGCGCGACACATATACGGATGTCAGTTTGACGCATACTTTTCATACTGTACGATATTTGACGTCCGTATACATGAATCTATGGCACTACGTTAGAAAAATAATCGGACGTAGAATATGGTGCGGCATGAATACTATATACTGTCAACTGACGTCCATATATAGCTTCAAAGCTACGCGACACTTAAACGGATGTCGGTTTGACGCATACTTTTCATACTGTACGATATTTGACGTCCGTATACATGAATCTATGGCACTACGTTACAAAAATAATCGGACGTCGAATATGGTGCGGCATGAATAGTATATACTGTCAACTGACGTCCGTATATAGCTTCAAAGCTACGCGACACTTATACGGATGTCGGTTTGACGCATACTTTTCATACTGTACGATATTTGACGTCCGTATACATGAATCTGTGGCACTACGTTAGAAAAATAATCGGACGTCGAATATGGTGCGGCATGAATAGTATTATATATACTGTCAACTGACGTCCGTATATAGCTTCAAAGTTACGCGACACTTATACGGATGTCGGTTTGATGCATACTTTTCATACTGTAAGATATTTGACGTCTGTATATATGAATCTAATAGCACTTCTTCCTTTTCCTATAAATGCATAAGCTCCCATTATGAATGTATGACCCATCGCCATCTCAAATAAATAAATCATAAATCATTTTATTTGCAACCAAGTACTTAAGTCTAGCATACAAGGACACTTTTTCTTTTTTTTGGGTGGGAAATTATCAAATAACTTTTCCCGCTCGGGGCGAAGCAGGAGGGCGTGTCAGACTCTTACTGACTAAAACCCACCCGTGTTCCTTTTGTTACCATGTTGCCGGGGGCCACGATCTCCCTTTAGGACTTCTTCGCAACCCTGGCAGGCATCAGCCCTAGTGAACCCGGTCAATTCCGCTGACATCTCTTTGAGGTGCACGTGGAACACAACGCACCGTCAACCCGGGTCTGGTCCCTATCGGATGGCGAGCTACCCATTGCTCACCGACCGCAAGCCCGCGCCTACGATGGCCGGAAATCGGCCTGCGATTCCCGATGCCCAGGGCGTCTCCTCCTGCGGCGATTAGGGGCATGAGGGCGCAAAATTAGCCTCTTTCTCACGCGTTCTGCCTCCTCCTTCGCGAGCATTACTGCCGCCCAAGTCGGGCAGACCTCTACCATATGCTCCACCCTGTCCTCCGGGTGATCCACACAATGGTGACACCCGGGCGTTTCCTCCCGCCTTATCCTGAACAGGAACCTCCCGAAACAACCGTGACCCTGCCTCAGGTGGAAGGTGAGGACGCCGCGCCGTGGCGCCTCTCTAGCCACTCCTCAAAGAGGGGACTTATCGCCGTAATTGTGGCGTGCCCAGCGCTGGGTTGCGACAATCGTACTCTCCATGACGCCATGAGATCCCACCGGAGCTCTGTCCGCTGTACCGTGATTTCTCGCGGCAGTGGAGTTAAGCCCCGGCGTAAGATATAAGGACCCTGGAAGGGTTTCGCAACGATCAGATAACTTATAATCAGGTACACTAGTGGCTCTGTGAGTTGTAGACCTCGCGAGACTGTCTTTTTTGCATAACTCAGACGACGGTGAACTTGAGCGACCTTCTTCAAGGTACCTATACAGCAAAAGAAGTAGAGAATGTATTGGTACATATGAAGCGCGGAAAATCCCCGGGACACGACGGGCTCAGTGTGGAACACTTAAAGAACGCTGGTATCCATTTGCCCAGGGTACTGGCTTTGTTTTATAATTGTTGTGTGTCGCACGCTTATCTGCCAAAGGATATGATGAAAACTATTGAAGTTCCTAATGTAAAAAATAAGACAAGTGATATATCAGATAAAGCGAACTGCAGACCAATCTCTCTCTCTTTTAAATAATGATGTCAAGCTCCATGATGCTCAACATAGGTTCAGAGAGGGCTTATCTACGGAAACTGCAATTTTATGTATAAAAAGACTGTAAAATATTATACAGGAAATCAGACTCCTGTTTTTGCCTGTTTCTTGGATACCTATGTCAAAGGCATTTGACATGGTGTTTTGTGACAAGTTATGGTCTAAATTGTGTGTGCCCAGTGAATTGATGAGTGTTTTTAAAAACTGGTACACACATCAAATTAAATGTGTAAAATGGGCAAATGGACGGTCGGATGAGTATACGTGATGGAATGTGGAGTTAGACAGGGTGGATTAAGCTGTTTAATTTATATATAAATGTGCTTATTCTCGAGCTCAGCAGTTTGCACGCTGGCTGCTACATAGATGGGCTAGTATTTAATAACATTAGCTACGCTAATGACATGGCGCTGCTGAGCCCGTCTATGGCAGGTCTCAGAAAATTTAATAAAGTTTGTGAGCGTTACGCTGAGGAGCATGGTTTTAGATATAACACGGACAAAAGTCAGTTGCTTATCGTTAAGGTGGCCAATAAAGGCGCAGAGAGATACCCTACTGTCACTTTAAATGGTGGTGTCATATGCGTATTGTAGCGGAGGATTTGAGGAACAATCTAGATCGGATCAATGAATACCGGGAGCGAAGAGCATTAGCAGTGAGATGTACCTAATAGTTTTTTACTCGTGTAGCGTTTGGACTAGTTTCACTCAAAAAGCTGTTAATGCTCTTCGTGTCCAGTGCAACAATGCATTCAGGATGCTGTTGGGGCTGCCACGCTTTTGTAGTACCATGAAGATACGCTCAGCAGTGGGCGATTACAGGCTGTGAATAATATCAGAAAAATCTAGTTAATAGTACTCTTTGAATCTAGTCAAATTAAACTTAGAAAAACCCGTAGTAAACTCATGTTAATATTAGGGTTCCTTCGTACGATGAGGAAGAACGATTGATTCCACAGCAGTAGTAACATCTTGTATAGGTATACAAAAATGAACGAATAACGCGATTAGATTAGTGCGAAGTATCTACCATAACTAAAAAGTTTTTATTTGTAACTATTTAGTTATGGTAGATACCCCGCACTAATCTAATCGCGTTATTCGTTCATTTGTCGCACAAATACTTAATGCAAATTTAAAACTTATATAGTTTTCACATGGACCCCACTGTCCGAGTATCCAAATTAAAATGTAACCATTCGGGAAACACCAGCTATCAAAAAAAAAAAGAATCATCAAAATTGGTTCACCCAGTCAAAAGTTATGATTATGAGGTAACAAACATAAAAATATACGGTCGAATTGATAACCTCCTCCTTTTTTTGAAGTCGGTTAAAAACACGATTAATAATTTTCAATACTGTGTCTCTGTATTTAGGTCAAGTCAGGATAGAGAACTTTTATCTGACTATTAAAATCAAAACCCATAAGGTGGATGTGTGTTTTTATTTTTAACTCTTTAGTTATGGTAGATACTCTGCACTAATCTAATCGCGTTATTCGTTCATTTGTCATTCAAAAAATAATCATCAAAATCGGTTCACCCAGTCAAAAGTTATGAGGTAACAAAAATAAAAAAAAATATAAAAAATACAGTCGAATTGATAACCTCCTCCTTTTTTTTGAAGTCGGTTAAAAATGAGAATAGCCCAAATAAGTCAGCGGTCAACCGTGAAACTAAAAAAATATTTACTTAGAATAGACAATGCGTTTTGCGAGACTCCGTGAAAGAAAGAGATAAGTATAAATAAACGAATCATAATGCTGGCAACGTCGCACTTTGAAATCCCAACCGTCTGATTTGGACGTAAAAATATCCACGCAATAGATTAATAATATTGATATACGTAGGAGGTCAATAAAGCTTCACTATTGTGCGGGGTCCAAAAATGTTTGGGCCTAACTACAAGAAGAATATTGCCGCAAATAAATGAGCAAGAAAATGAAGTATAGGATGGAGTAGGAAATCAAAAAACTAAGCAATATTCATCAACAGATTATAAAAAATGTTAGCAGAACTGGTGGACGTCGTAATGATGCGCAACATGCTTGACGCCAAATGAGTTCCTGGATGTAAATATATATATGTATATATATATTCTGAATCTCGGAAACGGCTCCAACGATTTTCATGAAATTTAGTATACAGGGGGTTTCGGGGGCGATAAATCGATCTAGCTAGGATTAATTTTTTATAAAATGTCGTGTTATTCGTGTTTTCAATGACTAACTTTATCGATAATCAACTTGAACATAAACTAATTACTTTAAACACAATTTACCAAAAAATTAAGGGACTTACTAGAGAATGGGCAGCAGCGTTCTCTATGTATTTTACCACCATACTGCGATCGCCAACCCGCCTGCCAAGCGTGGCGATTATGGCAAAGCCCCGCAAACTGGGGGAGGTCTAAGTCCAGCAGTGGACGTCTTACGGCTGAAATAATGATGATGATGATGATGATTACCAAAAAATATCGAGCAAAGCTCGGTCAACCAGATATTGTTCTAACACTGCAGAACACAATAGGATTTTGTTAAGACGCCCCATTCAAGTTATGTGCAATTATATTTAGGTAAAACTTCGATGTTGTGTTATTGTGTGGGTTACAAATACACCAAAACTCTGAGCCTAATAAAGCTTGTTGGTCGAACCAATATTTGTTCGGTATTCGAGGAGCAAACCCGACCTTGACCTACAAATCCCCAACAAAAGACTGTTAACAGCATTGCATTCGGAAACGATATTCCTGGAAACATGATTTACTTTGTAGTCAGTACCGTTTTCGTATGAAACTAAGTTTATGACCCTTTTACAAAAAAAAAAAAAAAAACATTCAAATGTCAGTTATAGGCAAAAGAGCAGTGGCTCAATGGTATCAGCACTGACTCACGAGTTGGAGGTCATGAGTTTGAACCCAGGCAGGAACTTTACTTTGTGTTTTTAACTTCATCACCACTGTTCTCAAAACGGTTTAGCAAAACATCGTGAGGAAACGGCATGTCTTAGTACCAAAAATTCGAAGACATGTATCGTGACATCTACCAACCCGCACTGGGCCCACGTAACGGATTATGGCCCCTGTCACAGAGTGGAGGCTTGTATCCTAGCATTAGCAATTGTATAGGCCAATTATGAGGTAAACGGTAAGCTTCAACCTTTTGTATTACAAGGAACGTGTCAAAGAATAAACCGAAGGGTAAGTAAACGACAATAATACTACTTACATATGTTTTAGTGCAAATGTCGGAATGAGATGAATGTTTTAGATGAGGGCCCCATAAATATTACGTTTTCATCGTTAAAAAAAAATAAGAATCATTCGCAGCAACTTCTTTCAGTCTTATTTATTTAGGCTTTAGCTCATTGTTCGTTGACTGAGTAATACGGTATCCAAAATCCCTTCAAAAGTTTGAGGAGGATAATTTTACTTAAACTAAAATAAACATACAACAATCGAGTATCTTTGTAAATATTTTATTGCTTTTATACTTTTTTCGATAATTTCACCATGATATTTTAAACATCTTTTTCATAAAACGATTTTTTAAACGTGATAAAGTGTAGAAAACAGACAGTGATGGTTCTAGAATATTATTTAATAATACTTTTGTGATAGGCGATGCCTGCTCAGTTATGTTTTATAAATTTCAATTCACCAATCGTGATATTATTTAAAAATAAATTGGTCCCACCGTACACGTTAAAATAATTGAATTTCACGATGCATAAGAATGACTTATATAACAATGTGACTTGGGGTGTTATTTACAAATGATACAATACAAAACTAATCAGTACGTACTTTTCCATACGTACATGTTTAAGTGAAGAGACATTTTTACACATAATATACAGACTACTTATTTATCTAAAATACATATCAACAATGAGCAATGGATATGCTGCATCGAGCCTTACATAGTAGTATAGTAATATACATTAAATAGTTAATTGTTTGTACCGAATAACATTAACAATATCCGTTCTGATACCTAAACTAAATTGTTTTCATAAATAATAGCAATACTGATGACCACTATGCAAATAAAACTTATAGGAATATAGTAGACAAACGTACTTATAAGTTAAATATGTTCTTACAGTGGTAATATATCATAATAAATTGTAATAATTAAACTTCACTAGCGAGGTTTTTAAGACACCAAATAATTAAGTATACACCTTTATCACATGAACGTTAAGTTATAGAACTACTAATATCTTACACTAAACCCTCTAAGTACCTAAATCAAATTGTTAGAAAGAATGTTTTCAAAACGATGTAATTGTTTCAGAAATATTTTTACTGGTCCATAATTTTACTCTCAATAGTAATTAATAAATATTAGAATACTTATAAAATATCAACAAAATTTTACGTGTTTTAAACATGATTTCACTGAATAAAGTGTAATGTGCAGCTCAACATTTTTTTACAACAAAAGAACCAAATTAACCCCCATAAAATGGTGTGACTCCTCTATAACCAGTTAAGCTTCTATAGGCAAATCTTATATGAATTCGGAACCAATCTCGTAAGTTGAAAACAGATGAATGAAACCCGACTAAACGACTTTATATTTAGTATGCCAGACAGGCGTTTGAATGTCTTTCGAACAAAATGCTTCATGTTATCGTAGCGCGCATTGTTTGCAGAAAGTCGTCGTGTGAGAATCGTCTTACTAAATCCCTGTATCAAATATTTATACGAGATGACATTATAAGCAGGTAATAGTAAAGTACAAGGTTCGAACAAGGTCGCAAATGGAATGGCATCAAAGATCGAAGTACGGTGGAGGTTACTGCAGTCAAGAGCTGTTGTGTCCAGGCTGCACGGTGATGGGCGCGGGTGTGCTGGTGGCCGCGGCGGCGCGTGCCTTGGGGCTGCTGGGCCGCGAGTCCTCGGCCTCCGCCTCCGCATCGCGCTCCGCCACCTCCTCCTCGTCGATGATCGATATATCGCGAATAGACGGCCGGTGGGATCGTCGCCAACCTGCACAAAATAATTGACTTATTACATAACACTACATATTTTCCACATGAGCAAGAATAAAATACAGTCATATACCTATAGCAGGAAAATAAGTATAAAAATCCAAGACATGTAGATATACAGCTTATTACAAACAAGGCTGAGTCGCGAGCAGTCGACTCTATCGCACATACCGTGAATTATAAGATAAATAAGGTCGAAGGTTATCTGATTATTATTTTGTGAGTATTGTACATATGTCGGTATTTAATAGTCTTTAAAATGTTGAGGACAGTGCACGGTCCCCGTTTAGCTATAATAGTGACAGTATTATGCAGTGGTATTTGTGGTTTAAATATTTACCAAAAAGATGCAGTGGCAGCGACCGATAAGTTTCAGTACAATGATTTGGACCTAGAATCTCTCGAGCTCGTGGAACCATTTATAGCTTTTGGAAATGGTGTTGAAGTTAAACCAGAGGACATCGTCGGCGCTACATTAAGCGCAGTCGAGGAAAAACAGAATGAAAATGAAGATTTCCAGAAAGACAATAACTTCGATGAGACCGATGACATCGTCAAACAGCGTGTGACACGGCAAGCGATTCACCAGTATTCGCATCTGTACCCACAACTACCATCAGGACCTCCGTATAATCCGTATCAACCACAACCTAACAATAATCCTCCTGGTCAAAACCCATATCAACAACAACCTGGTTATAATCCTTACGGACAAAATCCGAGTCAGCAACAACCTGGCTATAATCCTTCCGGTCAAAACCCGAGTCAACAACAACCTGGCTATAATCCTTCCGGTCAAAACCCAAACCAACAGCAACCAAGTTATAATCCTTATACTCAAAATCCAAATCCACAGCAGCCTGGTTATAATTCCTCCGGATCAAATACGAATCAGCAGTCGCCTAGTTATAATCCCTACGGTCAAAACCCAAATCAACCGCAACCTAATTATAATCCCTACGGACAAAAACCGAATCAACATCAGCCTACTTTTAAACCTCCTGGTCAAAACCCATTTCCGCAGCAGCCGCCACAGTGGAATTCAAACACTTATAATTCTTCGCAACCGGGTTATCAACCAAATACAGGTTTCCCCAATGCTAATCAAAGTCCTTACAACCCATCCTCTGGTCAGAATCCGTACAATTCTCGTCCTAACTCTTCACCCTATAATAACACGTCTCCAGGTAATTCGTACAGACCACCGAATGGACAATATCCTCTTCAAAACCAAACGTTTAAAACTCCATCCAACCCAGGCAGCATCAGGCCTCCAAGCGCTCCAGGTTCTGGTTATACTACTCCATACACGCCTTATAATTCTCGACCGGGCCAAACACCTTACAATAGTTATCCCGTTCAACAGTTCAACTCGACTAGCCCGCGTTCACCTTATTATAATCCAAGTCAGAATCCTTCCTATAATAATTCTCGTCCTAACTCAGCACAGTGGCCAAATTCTACCAACTCTCAATATCCCAACTACCCTGGCTCTCGACCAGCACAAGGCACTTACAATGTGACGCCTCAAAGTTCTCCCTACTTTCCAGGACCTGATGGAAAATTTCCCAGCAATTCTTACAATCCCAGTATCCCCAACTATCCTCCTCAGAATAATAATCAGGGCCAAAATAATTTCTTCTATCCTCAAAACAACAACAGTGCGTCGTATGATCCCCGCAGAGTTCCACCGCAGAACTTTTCTTATCATTAATTATCGGTATTCAAAACCGTTTGTATTCTTTGTATCTCTGTACTTATTATATAAATAAAAACGAATTTGATCTTTGGTTCCAATTATTATCATGTTATTATGTCTTCTACGTTGCTCAAATACTTTATGAATAGATTTTAGCTCAGAATATGTTATGAATTAAATGATTGATAAAATTAAAAATGGTGTTCGTTATTTTTATGTAATGAAAGTCAACTGAATGGAATGGGACAACACGTTTTGCCACAGCTATTTGTTTCAGTAACTACCTACTTAAATGACTCATCATTATTGTAAAAACATCATCAGACAACAACAACAACAACTGCCCAACTCCCTCGCAACTCCCTCTGTCGTCAACATCGACAGAGGGAGTTTTGCACATAAGCGCTACTATAAGTTTCTCTCAAATTGCATAATTCTGTTTGTTTAAAAACGCAGTAAAGTGCTTATAAATATATCTTACCTTCCAAGACAGGTGGCTTAGTGGTTCTCGAGAGCAGTTTGGGCCCTGTGAGCGTGATGACGATGGCTCCGATCGGCGCGGTAATGACGATGGACATAATGCACACCGTGATGACGGTCTCTGCGTACTGTACCATTATTGGGTCGGGCTCCCCGCCGGCCATCTTGCGCACCTCATCCAAAGCAACCGGACCTAAAGCGGCCTGGAAGAATAGTAGCCGTTTAGTGTTTTTCACCACAAAAATGCCTTGAGTTTTATAAATATAAAAGCCGAGGTTTTGTAGTTTATGATATTAGTGCGTCTAGTGACCTTTTTTGCTTTGAAATTGAAATATTGTACGTGTTAGTTTAAGTGTTTTTTTGTTTTTACCTGTACTGTAGCTTTGGCCATCCAGGCAAGGCCAACGAAAATCTTTTCCTTCATGTTGAGGTTGCTGCGTACTGCACAGGTACTCGTTACGATGGTACGTAGTACCGCGCACGTCACCAAAATACCACCACTGATCAAAACTAAGCGAGGCTCCAGTTCTCTGATCTGAAAAGAGAATGATTTTTACGTAAATTAGTCCTAGTGTACTTGTGCTTGAATAACTAGTTATTAAAGTGACTTAGCAGTCCTCTGGCTTTAAAGGGACTCGTGTAGACTTCAGAAATGGTCTATAAGTTGCAAAACCGTTTCTCCACTGTACAACAGACGTCAGATCTACCTTCGGATACTGTACGTAGATCTTTCATAAATTCATAATGAAAATATCAACCTTAGCCCCTTTTAAGCTCGGTATAATCACGAAGGACATCATAAGTAGGCCACAACATAGGATATTGCATTGACTCTGATAGATGGTGATGTAATCATACATTCCACACACGAGTATACGAGGATTATCCTTTAATAGTACTCATACCGTTTAATAAATAGTGATGAAATAGCTGAATCTAATTGAAGAATATAAACATTTTCTTGCGATACGTTTCTGTTACTCGACTGAATGAATCATCAGAGTTCACTCTACTGGTCGTAATATCTTTATGTTTGATACTGTATAGGTTTATATTGTTAACTATATATAGTGCCCGGTATGCGTTGCTATGCCTTTTTCTTTTTATTTGTTAGGAAACTGTTTTAAGGCGTGCACACAACTATTTAAAAGTGTTTTACTGCAATAAGTCGAGCTATATTAGAGTTTATGCGAGCCTAACGCATGACAATTGATCTTAATATGTACCTATAGATCACCAAGAAAACAAACGGAAAAGTCATGCCAAATCCTGTCTTACATCTTCTTGATGATAATGTTGAAGATAATTGTAAAGTTAAAATAAATAGGTATTCTTACAACGACTTGAGCACCAGTAACTGCGAAGAGCATAGGTTCGAAGAACATCCAGAAGATTTCGAAGGCGGTGGCAACCGGGTTGTCGTCCAGCTCCCAGCCAAGGTCTGTCCAATTCTTGCAGGCCACGAACGCGAATGCGATGACAGCTAATGGTCCTGAAGAGGTAAATTGTTGTAAGAATTACAATTTAGGAATTACTTCCACCGGAAGACTTATAACCTATTGAGACCCGTTGCGTGTGCTTCTTCGGTAGTTAAAGTTCTAGAACATCAGTGAAACCTAAGAATTTGGAGCTCCCAGAATTATGAGAACTAGTGGTCGCCGATTGGTCGAAATTAGACCATATAGATATTTATTTAAGGTATTTCTAATGCGATGCATTATTATATTCAATTTTAGCTTTCTGCACTCCTTCTGCATATAAACTTTAACTGTGCCTCAATTTATACTCCTCCGTCCGCAATTCTTTTGTAAAAAGAGGCACAAACTTTATGCTTCACATATTAACCCTTTGACGTAAATGGGACACCGGTGTCCCTAAAATTAAATTTGTGTTTATTGCTAAACAAAGCATTATTTGGAACTAAACTCAACGCAAACCGATTGTTTTCGAACATATTTTGTTTTTTCCTTAGGGTAGTAGAAAGGCGCGCGAAAAACAAAACCAAAAACTTCATATTTCTTTTGGGTAATTTGGCGCGCTTCTTTGGCTGTTTTCATAAGTGGTTATTATTACATTTTTGCAGCATTCAGTGATTGTTTATTGAATAATTTATGAGAATGGTAAGTAATAATTATGTTTATTTGTTATTTGTCGTAATTAATAAAATTTAAGTTACTAAAATATGAAATTATATGCAGGGGACGCGGTTGTCCCAATATGCGTAAAAGGCCAATTTTATTAATATTTAACAAATAATACCAAATACGTTCTATGCATGTTTTGTGATCTTACACACAGTATAAGCACTTATTTTCATTGTTTTAGTTGCGCAAAGGAAACAAGATTTTTTATTGGAGTGATTCCGAAGACGAGGAATTTCTCATGGCTGAGACTAGTGACACTGACGATGTGCTGCTGGGGAGTTTGTTGCGCCACTTCTTCTTCCCAGCTAAAGCACTAGGAAGTGGTAAAGGGCGGGCGTTTTGGGGGACTGTCTTTTGTAAGTTTGACATTCAAAAAGTGCTGACTCTCAGTCTAGTTTGAATAAATGACTTTTGATTTTGCACTCACGACGACGAAGATGACCAAGACCAGTCATTCTTATTAGAAGACATGCAAGCTGGAGTTTCCGAAGCTATAATTAAGCCACCTGCTCCGTTAGTCTACTCAAAATCCAGGCCCATCTTCAGACTCTTCATCTATGTATTATTTATTCATCATCGCGTGATCCGGTTCCCGAGTTCAAGTAGAAAAATAATATTTATCGCCAGTATGTTTTTTCTGACAACACCAAAATATTATCTGCAGCTTTGTATTATTTTATTGGACATCGCTATGAGATATATTCTTACACTGTTTATGAAAAACTGCAAGCACAACATGGCATTTACTCTCATCTCTTGAATACCGTCAAGTTGTGGCTAGGGTTATGATTGGCAATTGTTCTATACGAAAACATGCCATCCACTTCTATGACCAAAAAACCGATTCAAAATATAGGACACAAACAATCTTTACCTTCACATGTGTGCAGTGTGCCAAGAGTGAAGTGGAAAATCGTACCAGCA
Source organism: Aporophyla lueneburgensis (assembly GCA_932294355.1). Classification (NCBI taxonomy): domain Eukaryota; kingdom Metazoa; phylum Arthropoda; class Insecta; order Lepidoptera; family Noctuidae; genus Aporophyla; species Aporophyla lueneburgensis. The sequence goes on from OW028747.1 coordinate 17,421,822, forward strand.
ATATATTTGACATTTGCAATGTAAACTTATGTTTCACAGCAACAAGAAATTGTTTTGCATATTTCATTCATGAAATTATTAATAAAATTTTAATATTTTATTGAATTCCGTTTTTTATTATCCGAAAAAAACGCTTGTTTTTGCTATAATAGTTGGTATCTCACAATATAATAAATGACGCCCTTTATCGCATATTGGGACACATTTGTCCCAAGTAATTTCTAAAAATCTATGGGTTTTTTTTTTTTTTTATACATATGTGTAAATTACCTTATAAGACACTAAATAACATAGTCATAATTATAAAAACTTAAGTGTACTTATTTTGTGCGTGAAAGGGTTAATACATAGATTACAATTTATAAACATTACCACACCAATCACATCGAATACAAAACACGTGACATAGACAGGTAAATATTAAACAGTGGACGAAATAAATCATGCGTATGATACCCTTTTCCAATTCACATTGTTTCCTTGGCTTTATCGGTTGTCAACACAGTCATTGACTTATAACAAGGCATTGTTCGGTGAAAGTCAGGCACTACACCGCGGAAAACAATCATCCGTGGTGGTTGACTACAGTTCCTACAAATTTTACTCAGTTATTAAGACCAACGTGCTCGTCTTTACGTCTACCTTTGTGTTTGTAAATTCCGTGGAATAACGAGTTTTGTTTTATATGGCGGGGAAATGAAGTTGATTTACTGTTTGTTGTCGACTTTGGTTCTGAAAGTTTTACATTATGGACATTTTTGCATTTATTTTGAGAAGATAAATTCGATGCTTGTTGTCTTTATTGTCAAGATTCTTGACGATGGTTTCTATGCTTTCCTATTCTAGGCTTACCTAAGTATGATCTAGGATGCGCCACATACTTATTACAAGCCATTATTTTTCCCAAAAGACTTTAAGTTTATTCAAGTACGCTTACCAGCACCACCCCAGCCGATTTCCTCAGAGCCCAGTACCATCATCAGTCCGCCAGCCAGCAGCATCAGTACTCGTAGAGGCACCAAGAAGGCGTCATTGCGCTCAGGAACAAACTTCACCAGGTAACCGCATAACACTCCCAGTACTATACCACCGATCACACTAAGTGGGCCCTGCAAATTAGAAGTAATGCGTTTTATTAACTAAGCTGGCACACAGCGATGTCATCAATAAAACGTCGTACACACCCTTTGTTTTCAACATCGACCTTACGTTCGGAGCGAGGCTGACAGACAGTAACCTGACTAATCTGTAACTACAGCATGAGCTCACGCAAAGCTGGTACCGATAGATACGTCAATAGAAGAAGCGATAAGTGAAAGGTTGACCCATGAAGAAAATTCGTGACCTCAGTCTACGTGGGACAAAGCGATTATGTATATATTATGTAAAACATGTTTCTGGAATCACGCACTACAACCCTAAGCTTCCTACAAACGACATTTAAGTTGACTTTGACACAATTTTTTTCCAAAGTAGATATTAGGAATGTACATTATTGTACATGACTTTGATAACGGCGAAGGCAAGGCCTTGCCTGCCAACAAGTAACAAGCTCAGTAGCTTCTTACTGAACAATATGACTTAACTGCTACTTTGTCAGTGCAAGTAAATTCAATAGTTCAGCGATGTAACAGGATGTCCTTTTGTTCAGTAATCATATCGTTTACTTGGTCTATTGTTGTGAATCATGCACACAATGCCTTACCTGATGCTATAACTTTATACGCTCTCTTTAGTAATTTGAACTAGTACTTTAGTACTCACTTTGAGTTAAGTATCCTTCGGTATTTTCAGGGCAGTATCTTGCTACGTTAATCTGTTTTCCAGTGTATATGAGCGTGAATCCAGTTTTGTATTATGGTTTACTGGGTACTCATCTGCAAGCACTATGTTACGATAAAATGTGTTGTAAGCTTTGTATGCAATCTGCTGTTGAAAGTGCTAAACTAAATTTATTTATAATGGTTCATGCATTGCGGATTTAACGTACCTACTTCACAGGGTGGCTATGAGGTTATCACACTTAGCCACTACTTTTATGATAATAGTCCCGGTCCTTTTGTGTTTTAATACTAAGCAACATAAAATAAATAAATACACTGAGATATCACCTGATGCATAGTCTAAATATTATAAAGCTGAAGAGTGGTTGAACGTACTAATCTCAGGAAATATTTTGAGTGTTCGATAGACCATTTATTGATGAAGTTTATGGACTATATACCATCATGCTAGAACCCTTAGGTGCAGAGTAAAAAGATGAAGACAGTTTTCAACTTAAATACGGAATAACGCATCAAAAAACGCAGCAAGGGGCGACGCACGACACTGCTGGCGTTGATGCGAAAAAATAAATATATTTAATAAAGAACTTAGGTATGACTAATGAGTTGAGGCATGAGTCTCTATGCTGCATTTTCCTGGCGCGTACGACGACGGAAGGACTTACAACACGACAATCCGATGCCACGCCCGGTATCGTTGAGGGTAGTTCACGAGTTGTTGTAAATTGTGTGGTTTTTTGAATATTTTGTAAAGTTTCTTGCTATATTTGTGTTAAGAGGCGTTATATCCGATATTTTTTGTTTTAGTTTGATTTTAAGTAGGTTTGCGGTTCTGACAGTGTGTTAGAGTACGTTCAAAATTGGAAGCTTTTACTGTATGGGTTTTTTATTTTTTTTTGTTAAAATGTAATTATTGAAAAGACGGGTGTTGGTTATTACACTTGAGTGATTATTTGCATAGAATAATACCATAAATTGTACATACATACCCGCATGTGCCTACTGTCTTTATGGGCAAGTACAAGTTCTATATAGTCGCGTGTGCGTACTGTTTTTACATGTCTGTCAATAAACTGGAGCAGTTAATTTCGAGACAATTTAGAAGCTATTAATTTCGTTTAAAAAATACTTCTTTATATTTAAGAGGTACCTGTAATTGTTAATATTCTTATTTTAGCAGACATAATATAACTTGTGTTAATAACTGTACTATTTAATGAGAACACCTCATTGTCACTCCGTATAAGCCATCATACGTCATGGCTCAAAAATACAATTATTACTTTTTAATTTAATGGGAATATTTATTATAAGCCAAAGAATGCTGCAATTATTGCTAAACGCTAGGTAGGACCTATGTTTTTTATAAATACATCATAATTAAAACATTATAATTTTAAATGACATGCACATTTGCTCAACATCTAAATAACAGACATATAACTGTAAATCTATTATAACTTTTGAATTATAATTTATTTTCCAAATGTCAATTACAGTGTCAGAAATGGTCTTGATTGGATAACTCGTTAAACTCGATTGAGCACGTTTCATTGCTCAAAATCGTTAATTAAAATATAAGCTGTATTATGTAATCGTCGCATTTCAATTATTTGGTCAAGTGACATAGTTTTACAGTTACTGAATGCTGTTAAAAATCTTGGAACATATTACTACACGTTTTTACGCAGAATATCTTGCAATCCCGATCTACGTGCTCAGAGTCAGGGTGCCTTCAAAACTGGAGCAATTATGACTAGAGGTAACATTCACTTCATTTCAAAAACCGGATTCATAATGGTAACATGTGAAGAATAGTAAACTATGCACGCTTTCATAGAAAGCCAAACAAAAAAGTAAAAAATAATTGAAAAAAAGTGAGGTATGCTTTTTGAGGTATTTTTAATTGAAATATTGGCAGCTTAACTGGTCGCTGAAACTAAGCTAGTTTCAGAAACCAGTAACACTGCCACTATTTTATTTTATTAGATATAGAACTAATACGTACTTGAATAACATTCATAGTAAGCGAAGCACTGGAGAACATGATAGACGAGACGATGCCGAAGACGGCGACACTGGCGGCATCATCCACGCCCGACACAGCGAGTACCAGGGTCGGGATGCCCTTGGACACCCCGTAACCCTTCTCGCGGAGACGGAACAGGCACGGCACGATTACCGCCGGGGATACAGCCGCGACGATTGATGATAGCAGGAAAGCTGGAATTGTGAACATAGAAAATTAGATAGATTAGGGTTTGTTTTTCGGATAAAATAAAGGAGTCTCCATGAGAGACTCAAGTACGTCCCAGCACTCCATTAACCTGTGGCTATTCATGACAACATTATCATCTGCTAGGCTTTTTCCCAATCATGTTAGGGGTCAGCCTTCAGCCTACCCGAATGTAGTTCAATTCCAGTATTTTACACGGAGCGACTGTCTATCTGACTTCCAGAATCTAGTTACTGGGTAACACGATCCCTACCCTTACCCGATATTCTTTGGTATGACTGGTTGTCAGACATTCAGTCTACTGACGACCCGTAACGACAAAGATTTACGAATGACAGCCGGGACCAACGGCTTAACGTGCTTTCCGAGGCACGGAGGGGTTTTAGTATGTAAAGATGGTCACCCAGCTACGGACCAACCGTGGCAAGCATAGCTTAAACTAATCAATGCTTAACTAATCAATGCTTAACTAATCAATGCTTAACTAATCCCATGCGGCTTAGCCACAAGCCCCTTTTATTCAAGGCAACATACCACTTGCCAATCCAATTGCGAATTTATACACACAGGCGCCGGGCGTATAAAATGGCCCGGTTAAAAATATATCTATACCGGGTGACGTTTTTTAACGTCTTGAAAAAAAAATGGGTGTAATAGGTGAACGGAGTAGAAGCCTTTGCTATAGAAATTTTAATTATTTTTGTTTTTGAATAACATGTAATAAAATTGATCTAGCAATAAATACTACACATTTAAAGTAACATTTTCATACTAGAACAACAAAAACAGAAATTAGGAAAAAATAAAATAAAAAAATCAATTAAAATCTATCGAAACTCAAATCATAGGCACCCTACTCAATGCGCGGCATATATCAATGATTTTGTAGCGCGGTCCTACCCTTTGAAGCCGGACGATAGGCGGCCAAATTGATCTTTCGTAGGCGCACAAGCCGCACTCGCATCCCCGTCAGCCCGCGTCCCGCGCTCTTTTAGTCACCTGCGATGAATCTGAAGGCCTTCCTGCCTTCTATTCTAGTTACACAACACACTGTATGAAGGTCGAGACGGTAAAAAATGTCATCCGGTATATATAAAAATGAATCCCTATTTCCCTTGGTCACGCCATCACGCGTGAACGGCTGGACCGATTTCACTTTTGTTTTTGTTGTTGTGTTTGTTATTGTCAGGAGAAGGTTCTTATGAAAGAAAAAATTAAAAAAAATTGCGTGGAAAATTAGAAAATCAGAATTGAAAAAATATTTTTGTTTTGGGTAGCCTATTTATTGAGGAAAGCTATACGCTATATAACATCACGCTTCAATTAAAAGGAGCGGAGCAGCAACGAAAAATAGACGAAAACTGACAGGCAATTCGATTCGACGGGAAGGGTCAGGAGACCAAAAATTTTATGCGGACGAAGTCGCGGGCAGAAGCTAGTACTGGATATTTTTGCCTGGTACATGTGAAGAAAAGTAGTTATTTTAGAATATTATAGTCAAGTATTAAGGAAAGTAAGTAAGGATGTATACATCCTGTTTTACTAAATAGGTAGGTAGCTACCGAATGTTGCTATGACAATATCATTCTGAAATCATTCATAGTGATGATTTTACGGGTCGTTGCATGATCTAAGTCTGTCTTGTAATTCTATTGTGTTCGAGTCACATATATTAAAGTTTTCTAATGTAAGTATGTAGGTTAGTACTTATCGGAGGTTGCGGTGTTTATATGAAGGATATAAGTTATCTTAATTGCTTGTAACACATTTTGAGAAAAATACGAAAACCATTAGAATTTATTTTAAACAGAACAAGGTCGCACGCGTGGTTTCACGAATTTTCTACCCAACTAGATCATGTGAAAAAATAGTCTATGCGTATATGCCAAACTACGTCCACATCGATTTAGCCCTATACAACATTAATTTTTGTTTATGCGAAACCCGAAACACGGGTCTAGTATTTTTATGTAAAGAATCTATGAAAAAAAAATCAAAACTGTATCATTAATAATCACAAAGTTATAAGCTTGATAAGTTACCTGGTTGTCCACGCAAAAACATAGGCAGATCACCACAAACAGCTAGTGTACGTACCATCTCCGTGTAATGGACGTTTGAATACGAGAAAGAAATGATAATTTGAAAATCGAAACAAAACACTAAGGCCCGCGACTTGGAAGCGTAATTAAATATTTTTAGTACAAAATATAACATGGTGTAAAAATTATTGGAATCGATTCAGTTACTGATTCTGAACAAACTATATTCAGGTTTCGCATATACTAAAAATAATCTTGTATATGTGATTGAAAAACAAGCCTACAGATAGATATCTTCACTAAATAACACACTTATAAAATTCATCATCAACATTTCAGCTGAAAGAAGTTCACTGCTGGACATAGGCCTCCCCCAATTTGGGGGGGCTTGCCATAATCGCCACGCTTGGCAGGCGGATTGGCGCTCGCAGTACGGTAGTAAATGCACAGAGACCGCTGCTGCCCATTCTTTAGTAAGTCCCTAACTCGCTCCTTACGACATCCATGGGATGAATTGGGATCGTGCTATTCTTCACGTCCAGCACCACACAGAACACCACACCACACTTATAAAATTAGTCTTCGATATTAAAACCATAAGCTACTCACCCCAATCCCAGGGCAATCCCAGGAAGAAGTAAGCAAGAACGGCGCAGAGCACACACTCGAAGGTCCAGGGAACTAGAGCCAACTTGATGACCGTAAGGAAGTATTTCTTCATCGCATTGGGGTCCAGGTCCAAACCAGCTCGCGTGAGGATGATGGTTAAAGCTATTTTTCTGGAACGCATCGATAAATTTATAGTTCATTGCTTTGGTAAATCCACACTAATATTATAAATACAAAAGTAACTCTGTCTGTCTCGCTTTCCTGCTAAAACTACTGAACTGATTTAAATGAAATTTGGTACACAGATAGTTTAGAGCCTGAGAAAGGACATAAGCTATTTTTTATTCCGGTAGTATCTTCCCGCGGGATAATTTCCGACCTCCACGCGGGCGAAGCCGCTGGCAAAAGCTAGTTAGTATATAAAGGGATTTAAACAAAGACAAAATAAAGAGATGTTGAATGATAGGTTTCTAAGCGCAGCAATGTGGGTGTTTAGTCATTCTATTGAAAGAGCCATACTTATTGTGTTACTAGACAAAAGTTAATAAAAAAATAACTAGCTGACCCAACACACGTTGTCATCACCATCATCATTACAGCCATAAGACGTCCACTGCTCGACTTAGGCCTCTACCAAATTGGGGGGCTTTGCCATAATCGCCACGCTTGGCAGGCGGGTTGGCGATCGCAGTATGGTGATAAAATACATAGAGAACGCTGCTGCCCATTCTCTAGTCAGTCCCTTAGTCGCCTTTTACGACACCCACGGTAAGAAATGGGGTGGTGTTATTCTTTATGTCCGGCACCACACGATACACACGTACACACGTTGTATTTTTGGAACAAAAGGGGGGGTGGTTGTTTTATTGTTTGGACAATAGTTCAGTTTTCCCATTTTCCAGCAAAGTACAAATTTTTCTTAGTCTATAAACCTTATTCGGACTATTACGCCCTTTTAAAACAAACAATTGAGAAAAACGGTCTACCCGTTCTCAAGTGATACGTATACCAGCGGATAGTATTTTATTTTTATTAATATAGATAAATCTAACTAAGTACCTGATATAGGATGCAACGTGTTGATACGTCTCGTCAAAGTTGACGAGACCGACGTTCTTCATGATGATGCCCACTATGAGCATCCCTATGAGAGCTGGCAAGGTGGTGATCTTCAGCATGAGCCATCCCCCGAAGTAGGCGACGATGGTCAGGACGGCGAAGGAGAACAGCTGACCGCCGGGCGCGGCCGTGTCGCCCATCACGATCCATACCGTCACCCATACCAATATGCCTGTACAATAAGTAACTACATAAATATCTCGCCCGAATTCAATTGTAAACCCTCAAATCGGGGTCAAATCTAGAATTTCCTGACCCGCGATACTGACCGACCCAGGGATCTAACCCAAGATCCCAAGCTATAGCTATCGCTATCGATAGCTATCGTATCTCGTATCCCAACAACGCTTGAAGTAATTAGCTCAAGAGCGAACAAGAACTAGGGCACCCTGACTTCCTGTCAGGGTCGCGAGAATTGTTCAAAAAAAAAGGACCCCAAGCTCTGTAGTCATGCTTGGCATCAACAAGACAGTTTAGCAGAATAACTAATTAATCCAACCATCCAATCCACTGTCGGGCAAAAGCCTTATGAAAGTCCGGAATGATGAAGTTTTAGGTTTATAAATCCGGAATAACGATTCATCCATGTCTAAATACGCCGCTACTTATCTACATGTTTAAAATACCCTTGAAAGTTAGTGTAAAATTTAGTTCAAATGTACACACAAACAAACCCCAAAATAACACGTGTTTTAATTCATGGGCGTCTTCTAATCTACGTTTTCATGGGCAACTTGTAATTGATGTATTCATGGGCGCCACCGTTGCGAAATTATAAATGTTGTATAAAAATAGTCGTAGCTTACCAATAATTAATACTGCGATGTTTTGCGCGAACTGCCGATATGAAGGACATAGTGGGTAGGGGCAGACCTTCTGCCAGTTTGGTGGCTCCCACGAGGGAATGCCGGATTCCTCTGAGTGACACTTCGCGCAACACGCGTACCACCAAGATCTAAACAGAGAACCCAATTACCTTTTTTATTTGCCAAAATCAAAACTCAAGGAACATGCAACAAAAATAATCCAATTCTATACAATACTAGCTTTTCCCAGCGGCTTCGCCCGCGTGGAGGTAGGAAAATATCCCGCGGGAACGTACTACCGGGATAAAAAGTAGCCTATGTGTTAATCCAGGTTATAAACTAACTGTGTTCCAAATTTCATCAAAATCCGTTCAGTAGTTTTTGCGTGAAAGAGTAACAAACATCCACACATCCATACATCCATACTACAAACTTTCACATTTATAATCTTAGTAGGATAGGATAGTAGGAAGTAGGGTCTTCGTACAGTATCCGAAGGTAGATTTGACGTCTGTTGTACAGTGGACAAACAGATACGGTTTTGCAATTTATAGACCAGTAGCTTCTGCCAGCGGCTTCACCCGCGTGTATGTCAAAAAATTCACCATTTAAACCCATTTCACTCTCTTAGGAATGGAATTTCAAAAAACCCTTTCTTAGTGGATACCTACTTCTCACAAAGAAGAACACACCCTCCAAATTTCATCTCAATAGGACCAGCGGCTTAGGCTGTGCGTTGATATATCAGTCAGTCAGTCAGTCACTCAGGACTTTGAATTTTATATATATAGATTTCATTGCAAGTTAAGCAAAATCATATTTACCTATTAGATCGAATGGTACATTATGTTACAACTCTGTGACAACTCTAGAATACACAAACGTTATGAAGTAAACATCACTACTTGCTACCTACCTTATCAAAATACGCATAAAGAAGCCTACTCTAATCCATTAGTAGCAAGCAATGGAGTTACTTCTAACTCTTAAGTTAGAACTTTACTATAATTTAAGCAAATTGTGGCAGAAGCTGTGACTAGATTGGTGCTGTTAGCTGAAATATAGGTTTGACCCACTTAGATTGACCTAGATCCCTTTAAATAAGACATTTATCTACTTGTCAATGTTATTTTTGTAACAAATTTTAGCAACGTATTATTTACTTTCAACAAGTTTGACATAATTCAACTTTCGTAATTGTTTTGGACTAAACCTAATTATTAGAATATGAGTTGAAAGCGTAACTTTCTATTGGGATATCAAACTTTCAAAATAACAAAAGATTTGGATATGATAAGTGTCAAAAATCATGCTTAAACAATACCTTTCGATGTATTCGCTTTGTTGTGATAGCGCCTTCTTCGAGTAGACGGAGGATGTCGTGGAATATTTCTTAAATCTGCCCTCGATGTGTGTCTGACGATCTGTGTACGAACAGTGGAGCGTCAGAAAGCGAATGCCAGTCAGTGTGTCAGGCGATCGATCAAATCGTGGGAACCACCAGCCAGTATGTATAAGACACCTGCTGTTTCTACATTGTACCCTCATTACCGTCTGACCTTGCAATTGCTTTCATTTGTCTTCATAGTATCAATTGCAGTTAAGTTTATGGAAAATTGTAACAAGGTCTCAGAACCTTCCACCGATCTGGGTTATATTGGTTCCGGTCGCTAGTTGGCTCTCAAGTATCAGATTTTTTTGGGTATACCTACTTCTAATCACTGAAGTGAAGTGTGAAAATCTGGCGCGAGTGGAAAATTTTGATAAATCGACAGATACATTTTGTTAAATTCAGCCTCGCACAAAGTAAGTTACAATCAGGCGGCAACAATCACATTTCTTGGACACATAAAGGACTTTAGTAATTGCATTTAAAATGAACTAAATGTCATTCAAGTATTCATCGCAAATGAAAGGAAAATTACCCCAAGAGGAGTCCATGTCCGCTGCCATGGCATTGTGGAGGTTACTTTTGCGGCGCGAAGGCCCTTCCGCTTTTGCTGATACGCTGCCATTCCTGTTGATAATTAATACACATTATTATTTATATCAGAGTAAAAAGTTATCTTGCAGAAATCGTTGCACATAATAAACTCCGTTGTAAACAGAACTCCTTTTCGGAAGTCTGTTCAGAGGTGGTAACTACCGTTTTATTTGTTTTTAATGCAAATTCAATCTGCATTATAGACGCTTCAAAACTGACCGGTTTGAAACACATGCATATTTAAACTGTCACCACAAGTTTTGACACTTGGATACCAGTTAACGGCTTAAGTTACAATGCCCCATTAAAAGAATAATGGAATCCTTTAAATCACGTGTTGGAGTTTTGTCTGAAATGAACTGTTTACTTAGTAGACGCCAGTTCACCACTCACAATATGTTTGCGGCATGACACTGTAAAGAAATGGCGTAAAGAAGCATGCAGGAATGACTTTTGGAACTAAATATGTAACATATTTAATTCAAGCCTTGCTATACACGGGACATGGGACTTAAACATAATCTGGCGAAATGTGGGTGGCGAAGGTAAGTGTACATTTGCCTAACCCTTTGGAGATAACTGGCGTGATGTTGTGTTATGTTATGTTATCTTTTACAATATATCAGCATTTTTCAATAAAAATGGATACATTAATTGTTACTGTGTACGATTTAAAGAATTGGTAGTAAAACATATCGAAAATTCGACTAAAAGCAAGATGAATGGCTAATCTTTGCGGCAATCACCTTTTCAGCCGATCCTACGTTAAAATAACATAAGTATGAATATTTACTGTATTGTATCGGTCTTTAAGGCCCAAAGTTAAGGAATGGTTCATTTGATAGTCTGAAAATGAAATAGAAAATTGTAACACTAAGAATATGGAAGAACAAAGAAAAGAAACGATGATTGCTACTACTCTAATATTTCCTGTCATAAATTATACTTTAGGTATATTTACTTCCACTTAACAATACTGTGGTTTAGTTAATAAATAGAACTTTACGAGTATGTAATTTATTGATGCTGCAAATCATTTGTGGTTAGTCTGCACTCACATACCTACTTTGTATTATTAAAACAAGAGCTTCTGCCCATATGAATATCAATGAGTTAAGTGACACATACCCTACACTTACAAGTTATAGCCGTTATGGGTCTATCCTATCCTAATACGTGTCTGTTTATGCGAGTAGACTTCACCTTGACAAATAATTTATAATTATAGAGCGATTACTCATTGCCACGAGGTACATTAACGATTCAGTTTGTTAAATTAAACGAAGTTTTCACGCTGACTCGGTCTTTTTGTAAGAAACATTAGTTAATTTATTGTTAAATAAGATTAATTTTGCCACAGGATGGTGTGCTTGAACTTAGCTAAAAATCATGTTAATATAGTTCACAGAATTTCGTTTGTAGGCTGTGTGTACCATATTATACATCCTATTATGGTACACGTGCTTCGCATTGACACATTGTTTGAATATGATCTACGTCAATTTATAAACATCGTATCATTTTATCATGTTTAGTTTCGGTTAAACAAGTAACGCTTTTATAAGTTAAAATACTACTGAAAATTGTTATTGTATATATTTAGCGAATTCTAGGCCATTCATGTTTAAAAAATGAAAGTGAAACACAATTATTTTTAATCGATATAATTTTGCTTCGAGCAATTTTGCACAGCAAAACGAGTTATGCAATTAAAAGAACGTTTAAAAGGCCCATATGCTGAAAATCTATAAAAATCTCGATTATGTACACTTCCGTGAAGCTAGGTTCCTATGTGTAAGATATAAATGTTTTCCCACGGTCTGATGTAACATGTGGAGCAGCATGCGTTTAGCTACACTGTTTTTACAGTTTTCACGACACGTATAGATCGTCAACATAGATTAGATGCGAACGTTAGCAAATGCAGTTGGTCAAATGTCCAGAAAAAAAAAAAGCTTTCAATTTCGATCGTCAGATGTCGCCACTAGTCGTAATTAAATTATTCAGGACTTTTGAAGGCAAGCCCTCATATTATTATTTACTTAGTAAATAAGTGAATGATTCATAAAACTATTTTAAGATTTATCAGCTTGATCTCACCCCGCGTTTGCTCATACCCCCTATGAGCAAACGCGGGGTAGCAAATTTGGGGGGTTAAAGATCAAATAGTTGAAAATTGGAAACAAAACAATAATGTAATTCTTAATTTGGATTTCAAACAAAGAAAAATCACAAAAAATATTCTTTTGTTTCTTAAATGGCTAGAAAACACATGCATCACTATCGGGAGAATTAAGACGTTAGATTTGTTCAGGTTTGTTTTTTTCAAACTAATTAAATACCTGCAGGGAAAGGTTTCATTGTGAACGAGCCTTTATAAAGAACAGTGTACTACTTGCTATTCATAACATCGACTCAAAGGCGTTGCGTTATGTTACATTTTTAACACATACGCTGAAGGTAATAGCATTCACTACATACATGCAAATATATTGGCCTCAACTACTTTTATTAATTATATTTTTAAACGTACCTTCGTTTACTGAATGGTCGCTGATTTAAATCAATTAACATGTGTTTTTGGAGAAGGGAAAAGTGGTATTACATATGGGTAGTTTTCTGAGTGCATCATAACATTATTTTGCATGAAAACTTTTATTCGATATATATTTCCTTAAATTAATTTACGAATAATATCTTTTACTAATTTTATAAGTAGTTCCTGGGCAATATTTGATGTTTCACCCCTTATCAATTTAAAAATCGTTCTTATTAGATTGTTTTTTATTATAATTATATGGAAAAAATATATAAATTATAAATATGTGACAATAAAATGCGTGGTGAGTACATATAATGTTGCTGGCAGGCTTTTACAACTGTAACAGGCCACGTGTCATTGTAGTGTGTTGAACAGTACAACAGAAATTATAAAGTACTCAATGTATTGTTTAATCAATCCATAGCAAGCGCAAGGTGAGTTCATGGCAAAGGCTTTATCGACAGCAAATTACGCGCAGTGCAGTGGGTCAATGTTTAGTCACTTAAATGTAACAGGCATTGACTGGAAACTTTGCTGTTTACGTGAGCAATTATATGCGCTGATTTTGTACGCGATATCCGATAGTCTTAACGATTGTTGATAAGTATCGTAAATACCTACTTTCAGAAAATCTTTTAATGAATTATTGTAAATAAATCTGAAACTATTAGAAAAACATCCTAGTGTATATATTTTATTTATTTTTCCCGATTTATAAATTTTGTAATCGTGGCGTTTATACGTAAGTGTAAATATTTATTTTGATCATGTTACAAGGTTGCGGCCGAATCTTCAGGAGATTTTTTCAGTAATTGCTATAATTTTGCAGTAACTAACTTTTTCAGCATGATTGTTAGTGTTTTATGAACAACTAGCTTTTGCCAGCGGCATCGACTGCGTGGATATTGGAAATTATTCTACGGGGACGTACCACCGGGATCAAAAGTATCGCAGTAGTGGTAATTCAGGTTATAAACAGTATCTGTGTGCTAAATTTCACTCAATATGGTGCAGCCGTTTTTATGATTGAGTAACAAACAACTAAACATGCAAACTTTTACATCAGTAGGATAGTAGGATGGATTTAAGTATTAGTAATTTTTAATGAACATCCGTTTCCAGATGATAATTACAAGATACAGTGTGACAGATTAACAAAGGGCTGAAAGAAAATTATTCTTTAGAAGTATATTGTGACTGAAATTAATAATAAAGCATACCAAAAACATAAACCCATTGTGTTTTAAAAAGATAATAGCAGTCTCATGATGACCGTCCCCTCTAGGGAGTCATACCGATGTCCATATATGAATAAAAACACGTCGGTAGTGCAGTCTGTATGTTACCATGACGCGGTGTCCGCCAAGATGTCAAGCAATCTTTATACGATGGATTGTTGATAGTAAATGTGGGTCATATAACTAGAAATATGCGTCTACAGCGACCTTGGCCATGGCTTCGATTTTAAATAGCACATGTTGAAGAAAAATAATTATGTGTACGGAGCTTTGCTATCGTCGTCACAGCCAGCTTGGTCAACAACTTGGTGAATTTTTCAGTAAACCTTTGTTCAGGTGTATGATGCGCGCTACTGCGAACGGAACCTTTCTATGTACGATTTCGTTCTCGACAGCCCGTAACGTGCGACCCAGGGTTGCCAACCGTAAGAAAAAATACCTCGTACATATGCAGCTAAAAATCTCGTATTTTGACTTTCAAACCTCGTACAATTTATTATGCATTGAAAACGTGCTAAAACCAAAATTAAGGCATATTGAACTACTGGATTCAGGACTTATTACTAAATGAAATAAACTATTGCAAGTTTCCTACTAAATAGAACATCACTTTGGGTTACAAAAAAAAAATTTAATAATACTCGTGTAAAAAAAAAACTAAATGTGTATGAAAAAACGAAAATTTGCAAGGTTACTTAGTTTACATCTCTCCAAATATTATGTCAGGAACATCCTCACTGTCATCGTGTTTACTGTCCGCGACTTCGTCCGCGTCAAATTTTTGTTCAAATCGTTTGGAGCTAACAGATAATTGTGACTGTCAAATAATAAACAAATAATTTGCAATAAAGTAGTATTGCGACTTTAAATTGAGATGTAAGCTATCCTATCTTTCAAGTTGGATCAAACTGCATACGGTGCGCAAATTTTATTAAAATCGGTTAATTATGAGTCCATCGCGGACAAACAACGTGACGCGTAATTTATATATTTCAAGATAATGGTGATGTAAAATGGTCGTATGGCCATATTATCAAAATCTCGTACATAATTGTACGAGGTTGATAGTGTCCTCGTACCTCGTACGGAAGACCACAAATCTCGTATTTGTACGAGGAACCTCGTACGGTTGGCAACCCTGGTGCGACCAAAAAGGTAAGCCGCACTATAGATATGTGCCTACATTTGACATTTAAATAAACAGAGGGTGGTAAGTTATAATTTCACTTGTGTAGGTATATTTTATTATTATTTTGTTTTGCCAATATTATTTCGGTTTCCTTTCCTGTGGTTACTGAAGGGATGGTTTGTGACTTTGTGTGTAAATTATGTATCGGATTTAATGTGATCGTTTTTCAGGAATATTTTGAAAATGTTAAATAAACTCTCTCGAAAATATAACACTTAATTTATTTACATAAATAAAACACAGTGTATTTGTACCACTTATGAGATTAAAATCGTATTTTTGGAATAAAGTATCGCGCTACATTGAAATTAATAAGGATATATTTTAAACTTACCAATGACGGTTGAGTGCGTCTGTTTCGAGAGATGAATCTGACGGTAGGTAGCTGTCGTAGTGACAACTTAAGCTGCTGTGAGACATTCTACATTGTACTCAGAGAGTCTTATTCACTAAAACTAGATTAGCGGGCGAATTTGAGGACTGGTTTACGCGGTGGCATGCCGCTCGGCTCAGCACGCTCCACACCTATGCCGCGGCGAATGTGCATCTTATAAGAGAAGGTTCGGCTGCGCGCGAGTCGGCCGCCGCGCCTCACCCCGGGCACGTGACTGCCTCGGTACGTTCAGTTTCGCCGGCCGGCTGGCCGGTCATTGGCCGACGTGCAAAAATTTTCCTGAAGTACAACAGTAGGCCCACTGCCATAAAAATGCGTTGCGAACTATTGCACGGGGCGCAGACTCGGTGATGAGTGACTAAATGAGCCCGAGGCGTCGCGGCCGTGTTTATACTACTCACTTCAAACAACGCTCGTATAACAGCGGCGCCCGCGCCGCCCGCACAGCCCGCTGCCTCCGATTCTTCCGCACGCATCGATACAATGTGTGCAATCGCGATTAAAAACAGCCAAGTGATTTGTTCCATGAGGTTTTATATGTCGTCTGTTAACGATAACTACATAGGTATGTGATGAATACTCAGAACTACCGTGAGCACATAATCCGCACCGCTGCCTGTCTAATTATTACCCACGACGCCTCGTTAGATTATATCGTAGCCACGCTGCTTGCTGCTAATTTGAGTGTGAATTACAATAATTAATTATACGTATCACCTTTAATACACCTTTTATTTTAATTGAAGCGGATCCTGTATTTGTATAACAGATAAATAGAAAAGAAGAATAGTACACTTTGACAGGTATTAATGACTAATGTCGTGGTTTTGAAAAAATAACTATTGTTAAATTTACTTGGGCTTGTTTTAAACATCAATGAGTAAGTGAGCAATATTTCGTGCGTTAACAAAATACAATACAAATTCCTTCTGTTAATACAAACCGTATCGAATATGTGAGTGAAACGAATTGTTCCAATACGACATAGGTTGAAACCTTTTGTTAGCTGCGTCTGGTTCTTAATATTGTAAGCGTGACATCTTATTATATTCCTGGTATCATTAGTAACTCTAGTCGTAGCTTTTTTGTTAATTGTCAAAACTTCGCATATTATAAATGACTAAGTAACGAGTACATAACAGTAGGTACCTATTTGTATGTGAGCACATGGTTACCAATGTCATTAAAAACAAGGAAATCGACACTAAAGTCGCGAGGAGGAAATCGTGCGGTCATCCGGTTTGCTATAAATAATAGAAGAAATGTGATAATGATGGGGAAATATGCGATACATCACATTATATGGTACAATATATACCTAATTCAGATTAGCCAAATAAGAAGCGTATTTAATTTATACAGTACGCAGTAAGTGGACCGCTATTAAAGTTATCGAATTATTAAATAATAATTGTATCGGGTTGTTTGATGATTTATGACAATTTTATAAGGAAGATCATCAAAGATGAAACATTAAAAGTACCAAAAATAAACACTAAAGGAAGTACAATAAACATTTCTATAAATTCTATGCCATGTCTGTACGTTTCGGAAGGAAACTGATTAATTCATTTTGTTTTGTTTTTAATTAAAAAAATATTTGTTAAGAAAAATAAC
The DNA here is from genome assembly GCA_932294355.1 of Aporophyla lueneburgensis. NCBI lineage: Eukaryota > Metazoa > Arthropoda > Insecta > Lepidoptera > Noctuidae > Aporophyla > Aporophyla lueneburgensis. Next base: position 17,439,382 of record OW028747.1, read on the forward strand.
TATCGTTTTTATTATTTATTTAAAATGATTAAGGTATTAATAATTTCAAGATACGAATATTCCAATACAAAGAAGACATCCATATAAAATAAATACACGTAGATTTTCTCTTTATAAAGATCTCATAGGTTTACTTATCTTATCTTATACCTTTAAACGAGCAATTCTTGTATATATGTATATACTAGCTTTTGCCAGCGGCTTTGCCCGCGTGGAGGTCGGAAAATATCCTGCGTGAACGTACTACCGAGATAAAAAGTAGCCTATGTTTTAATCCAGGTTAATTATTTTTAGCTCGAAATTTATCGTCACTGCTCAGCTCCAATGTGTCTGAGCGTTATGTTATATAACCTGCCCAGGAGTATGGACTATAATCGTACCAAGTTTGGTTAAAATCCCTTCAGTCGTTTTTGACCCATGCGTGCACATACAGACAGACGGACAGACAGACAAAAAATTTACTGATTGCATTTTTGGCATCAGTATCGATCACCATTCATCCTCCAATATTAATTTTGAATATATTTTCAATGTACAGAATTGACCTCTCTACAGTTTTATTATGAGTAATAGATAATAGATAATAGATATATATAATCTGAATCTCGGAAACGGCTCCAACGATTTTCATGAAATTTAGTATGCAAGGGGTTTCGGAGGCGATAAATCGATCTAGCTAAGATTAATTTTTATAAAATGTCATTTTATTAGTGTTTTCAATTATCGATAATCAACTTGCACATAAACTTATTATTTTAAACACAATTTACCAAAAAATACCGAGCAAAGCTCGGTCAACCAGATATTGATTATTAAATAGGTAATGACGACCAATCCACGGTATTTGATAAATCATGCGTAACTACTGTAATTAGTCAATATTAGTCTCAGGTTTCATGATTAATTGTAAAAACAACCTACTTGTAGGTTAAGCATAACTTAGATTGTGTTGTTACGACAAATCGATTACAGCCTTTCAGCAGTTTACACGTTTAGATATTCAGAGGTGGGACAAGATAAGAAGTGGCAACGTTTATTTAAAACTCTAGCTTTCGATGAGTCATGGGCCCTAAGCGTTGCCGGGGGCCCATCGCAACAAGCGCATAGGCAATGGACCTCGTGACACATCCCTCACGCCTCGCCTGCCCCTCCGTTGTACTTTGGTCTATCCTTAACAAAAAAATATGTCAATCTTATAGTTACTAGTTTACCAACGGCTAATGGAGTGTGACTAACGTTTAGCATTGTATACAACAGTCGTAATAATGCCCTGTACACAATACGCAGGCGTGCTATGATTAATGTAGCCATGGATAACTTTTCCATTGATATTTTTCAGAAAAATATCGGTTTTTAACAAAATTTGCATGAAAAAGAGGTCATTACTAAGTTCGTTGCTATTTCCCTCAGAGGTGACGAAAATGTACGCTCATCCACAAAATTCATGGTGACATTGACACTGAATTATTTATTTATTGATAAGGTGATATTTGTAATAACAAGTAAGAGGGAGAGACCCAAGAGGAGATGGCGGGACAATTTTCATGAGGATTGGCCTCAGATAGCAGAAGATATAACGGGAACAGAAACGGCTGGTAATGAATAATAATAATACCACCCCACGCTGTGACTTTACGATGATGTCTTGGTGGGGCTTGCGCGTTCCGGACTTTATGTCTGTGTCAGTAGAGTTTACTAAGCCGGAACAGGTGTAGGGTGAGGGGCCGACCAAAAGAGATACCTGATACAGGAACCAGCAGGGAAGCATATGCCGAGCTGTTGGACAGTAACACACTTGTTCCTCACTTGTGACTCGTCTTTATTGGCCAGTGGGAGTGAAAACTGATAGACAGAGCTCCCACCTCTTCCTTTCTTGGCTTTATTGACCGGCTTAAGTGGAGATTCGTAAGAGAAAATTGCTTGGATGAAGAAAATATTCCAATACTGGTAGGGATCTTGATCATTTTTCTAGCTCTGGATTTATTCTCATAGCCGTGGAATACCTCTCCACGCCTCAACCACCTCAGGACACGTGGCCTCCTTGTCGCTACGCCACTATGGGGTAGCAACAGTTTCCAAGGGCCCATTATTATTGAGTGTGCAACCTGCCATTTATCTGTGTTATTTATATAAAACATTTGTCAGGCAGGGGTTATAGTTTTTCCAACCAATTCACTTAAAATTACACCAATTGGGGGTTGTCCTAAAGTGTAATTGCATTGTGCGTACAGGGATAATCGTCGGTTGGTGCTAGATTTAATTAAAATCGTTTAATGGGCTTCTGCGAGTTAGCTTCGGCCCCTTGTACGTCTCCTAAAGGTCTAGGACCCCAGGGCCCCGACATATGTCAAGAGAGATAAAAATAACGACATTATTAAGTAAGATTTATTTAACCTCGTTATGATTGTGTAGGTGGGCCTTTATGAAAAGGTGTTATGCAAATGTAACGTCGCCTGCCGTACTTACTATGTATAAATGGGAAAACGAATGTGGTTGCCATTTGCCATTCTGTCTGTTGCACTGACAAGGTGAACAGGCGCTGAAGATCTTGTATACACTGTTATTTACCGACGTATTTTGTTTATGTTATTAAAATAGACACTTCAGTATTTTTTTCCTCTTTGTAATTTAAATTTAACTTTCTTATATTACGAGAATAGATGTTTTATATTTAGAGAATTTTAAGCACCACATTTAATTTTGAAAAAAAAAACAAGCGACTCAAAAATTGTAGTGAGTCCAACTTAATTAAATCAAGTGCATAAGCTATTCAAATTACAGTAAGTGCATTTCTATCTCTTTGAATCTAAAAATAAACTCGATAACGGGACCGCACTAAAACATAATCGCAATTACATTTAATTGAGACTCAAAGCACGTGACGCTTATAGGTACGCCTATCTATCATTATTATTGCAATACAATATTGTTTGGACGCCAGTCATGTGATACCTACATATGTCTTGGAAGCAACCAATTGACATGACCTCTATTATCCCCTCAGTGTCTGTTGATGTCAGACAACAAAGGGATATGCTATGAGTCAGCAGGGTTCTCTTGTGGCTGGGCACGGTCTGTGCCTTTCACAAACAACAGTCACGTGACGGGCGTAGGAATCCTACTACTTATACATAGGGGCGTATGTGTTGGGAGGACTATACATGTATGAGTGAGGCAGCTCAGTGAAAGGTACGCAATTATTAGACACACTTGGATCATTCGTAATGTGCTAAGCTCCTTATCTCCTTATCATGCTCCTTATCATAATATGATATAATTTAAGTAAAGCATTCGTGCCAATTTTTGAGTTTAATAACCCAGGAAATATCATTTTTTATTCATACTTAATCCACCTTTTGACCCCCAAAACAAAACCCCTTCATAGTGCTCCCCTAAGCTATAAAAGAAAGTCAGGAGCAAAATTTCACGTTCCTAGTTCCTGTTTATTTGTCAGTCAGTCAGCCGGTCTATTAATTAGTCCTCTTAAATATATATACATAGATATACCTGAGCATAGGAACGAGTAAATTTATGATGCCTCGCTATCTTTGTTTAATAATATGCTTCATGACGTAAGCTTAGCACAAGCATATAATAATCACTAAATAGTTCAAGAATAAAAGACTTCAACGCTCGCGTTACGAAAAACTGAAAAACAAAAATAGATTTAACGCGTTTTTCTTTTATCCTATGTCCCCGATACGGACCTGTAATAACAAAATAATGTTTTCCAATAAAATCTTTTTATTTGTACTGAGATAAAAATATTTATCGGAAACTGTTTGTAATCCATTTATCTACTCAATTAAACATTGAACCAATATTTTTGAGGCCATTGTATTAACCCATGATGGAAAAAAATGTAAAAGGAAAAAAAAGTAATAATTACTCGTTCCAACTTTACCTAGGTGCTGAACAATATTTTCAGGAGCACAGCCACGGTTGCCGCATTCGTAACTTCAGCTAAGATGAATAAAAAAAAACCGACTTCCTTAAAAACACTACAAAGTGAAAAATAACTTTAATTTCGGAAGTCGGTGTCTTAGGATTTGTATTTAAGGATTTGCCACCGACTTCCGAAATTAAAGTTATTTTTCACTTTGTAGTGTTTTTAAGGAAGTCGGTTGTTTTTTTTTTGTAAAAAAGTTTTTATTTTTAAATTTTTAGTTATGGTACCTATCTACCCCGTACTAATTCCAAACAAACAATGCATATTTATGCGATAGCAGAAATCGCGGTTGATTTGCTGTCAGTTTTTAAAGAGTTCCGGTGTCTATCTCCAGAACTCATCATCAAATCTATATGAAATTATATGGGACCATTTCGGAATAAACCCCTATCGAACAAAAAAAGAATTTTGTAAATCCGTTTATATATGACGGAGTTATGGCCGAACATACATAAAAAAAAAATAGAAACATCTGAATTGATAACCTCCTCTTTTTTGAAGTCGGTTAAAAAGTGAGCGCCATCTATGAAGAGTTATCAGAAATTCGTTGGTACCGATACCGCACAGAGCGCTGTACTTACTTATTCAGTGTAAATTACTGCAGTGAATTCAAGTCAATACATAGCGTAACCACTGTTCGTTGTATGGGTTCTGTATTGAAACTACAGGTGGCGCTGCTTTACCGTAGGAACTTCAGAATATTAGATGGTTAGTTATATTTAATTTCCACAAATAGTACAGAACTTGGAGCTAAAATAGCGTTAGAACTTTATTGTAGCCGAAAAATAAACTGCTTTTAGGTACCGACCGTTTTTTAACTTTGGCACCTACCAGTCCTTTAGAAAATTGGTTAATGTTTTGATGCCGGTAAGACCTGATTTATTCGTATGATTACAGCAACCTAGCTTTGGGAAAACTACGGTGGGAGTACTAACAATTTACAAAATAGACTCCGTAAAATCGACTCTAATTTCCATTCTAATCACTTTGTGTTCTGCCTTTCTATTCGTAATATTTTCACTATGAAATGTTTAGGCAAAGTGAACGTGAGAACTAAACTGTCAATAATGGGGCATTTCACGTCAAGCGGACAGGGAAAAAAGTGAGGTTCTGAAATTTGTCCATATTAGGTCCAGTTATACTTCTAGTAGATATAAATACGGACACAATTTTTTTTAATATATGATGTGTATTTGTCTAGTTATGGGCTCCCAAAGAATCGTCTAAATTGAAATTAGGATATTTTTGAAGAATTTTTTCGTATTGAAAAAAAAATACAATCAATTTTCAAACTACGCGATTTGTATAGAACATTTCCTGATCTTTTTAAAAAAGGAATCAAATTTGGAAAAAACATATATTTAGTCTTCTAAACCGGAAGTCAACATTTCAAAACAAAATTTTGGAAACTTCGACCATTTTTTTTAAATTTTCGTATTTCAAAATATAGCTTAGAGTATCTAAATAATACACCAGAAGTTTTGAAATGGGATCTGCATTAGTTAAGGAGATAGGTAAATTAATGTATATACATGTAGCAGTAAGTATGCTGTTAGGCGCTTGTTTATGTCGATTAATATGCGAATTATGGAATTAAAACGCGACACTATTAACATTTATCATCCTGTTTAGGTTTGTTCAAGCTCTAAAAGTAATAAAGGGTAGTTATTAATAATATCTAGACATTGATAAAAACATTTGTATTGCTAGAAATATTAGTAGGAAGAAGTAAAAGATAATTTTATCTTTAGCTTATCAAAAAGTTTACTCTTACCAAAAAATACTACACAAACACCTTCTTGATCAAGCTATAGATGTGTCTTAAATTATATAATAACTAATATTATAAAGCTGAAGAGTTTGTTTGTTTGTTTGTTTGATTGATTGAACGCGCTAATCTCAGGAACTACTGGACCAAATTGAAAAATTATTTTTGTGTTGGGTAGCCTATTTATCGAGGAAGGCTATAGGTTATATAACATCACGCTACGACTTAGAGGAGCGGAGCAGTAATGAAAAATGTTGCAAAAACGGGGAAAATCGCACGGGTAGGCGATTCGACGCGACGGGAACGCGGACGAAGTCGCGGTCATATAGTACTAGCTTCTGTCCGCGACTTCGTCCGCGTTAAATTTCTTGTCCTCGATGAAAAGGCTACCCAACACAAAAATATTTTTTCAATTCGGTTCAGTAGTTCCTGAGATTAGCGCGTTCAATCAATCAAACAAACAAACTCTTCAGCTTTATAATATTAATTATTATATAATTTAAGACACATCTATAGCTTGTTCAAGAAGGTGTTTGTGTAGTATTTTTTGGTAAGCGTAAACTTTTTGATAAGCTAAACATAAAATTATCTTTTATTTCTTCCTACTAATATTTCTAGCAATACAAATGTTTTTATCAATATCTAGATATTATTAATAACTACCCTTTATTATTTTTAGAGCTTCAACAAACCTAAACAGGGTGATAAATGTTAATAGTGTCGCGTTTTAATTCCATAATTCGCATATTAATCGACATAAACAAGCGCCTAACAGCATACTTACTGCTACATGTATATACATTAATTTACCTATCTCCTTAACTAATGCAGATCCCATTTGACTGGCCTGTTAGTCTAGTAGTTAGTGAACCTGACTGCTAAGACTGAGGTCGTGGGTTCGATTCCCACCCAGGACAAATCTTTGTGTGATGAGCACAATCATTTGTTCTGTGTCTGGGTGTAATTTATCTATCATATGTATGTACTTAGAAATATATAAGTATGTTTGTCAGTTGTCTGGTTACCATAGTACAGGCTCTGCCTAGTTTGGGATCAGATAACGGTGTGTTGGTTGTCCTAAGATATTATTTATTTCCAAACTTCTGGTGTATTATTTAGATACTCTAAGCTATATTTTGAAATAAGAAAATTAAAAAAAAAATGGTCGAAGTTTCCAAAATTTTGTTTTGAAATGTTTACTTCAGGTTTGGAAGACTAAAATTTGTTTTTCCAAATTTGATTCATTTTTTAAAAAGATCAGGAAATTTTCTATACAAATCGCGTAGTTTGAAAATTGATTGTAATTTTTTTCAATACGAAAAAATTCTTCAAAAATATCCTAATTTCAATTTAGACGATTCTTTGGGAGCCCATAACTAGACAAATACATATCATACATTAAAAAAAAATGTGTCCGTATTTATATCTACTAGAAATATAACTGGACCTATTATGAGCAAATTTCAGAACCTCACTTTTTTTCCCTGTCCGCTTGACGTGAAATGCCCCTAATGTCAGTTCCTAGCAACGAGTGGAATGGCAGGTCACCTGACCCATATTTTCATGGTGAGAATTTAATAGAATAAGCCAGAGGGTCAATTCTCGTAATTTTAAGAACGTTCACAATCTGATCTCAGTGTCAATCTGTCAAAAATACCTAAAGTCTCCATACATTTTTGACAAGTTTTTGACATTTGATTGCCGCCGAAGTGACACTGCGACTAGATTCTGAACGTTTTATTTACGAGAATTGACCTTTTTATGATCCTCTTTTTCTCTTTTTTTTTGTACTAATTTATATTTACACTCGAAATCAATATATAGACAGATTAACAGGAAAACACAATTAACTTATACTGATTAGATAAAATAATTTCTCATTTTCCTGTACACAGACATGTCCTACTAATTCTACATATCTACATATAAAGCTGAATAGTTTGTTTGTTTGGTTGAACGCGATAATCTCAGGAATTACTGGTCGGATCGGAACCGAAAAAATCTTTTTGTGTTGGGTAGTCTATTTATTGAGGAAGGCTATAGGCTATATAACATTACGCTTCAATCAAAAGTAGCGGATCGGCAACTAAAAATGGACGAAAACTGGCAGGCAATTCGATGCGATGGGAAGGGTCAGGGGAGCAAAAATTTGACGCGGACGAATAAGATTCGGTAAATAAGTCTAGATGTACCTATTATAATACAGTACTGCTACATTTCACCCGTTATGTTAAAGACTCATGTGATAGGGGCGAGCCTCCATCTATTATTTATTTTATTTTATAAACACCAAGTAAATATAAATAAAGTATGTTATCTCGCTAAGATACACCCGAATAAGTCGTATTTGTGGAACACGGAAATACTTATCTTTTACCAACATTGTTTCCGGTTTCAGCAATAAGATTGACTTATGAAAAACTAAAAAAACTTTTTAACAAAAAATTAAACCGCCAAAAAAACTGAAAAGCATAAAATAATAAACCTTAAAATTATGAGTCGGCGCTTTGAGTGATCTTTGTTCATTGATTTTTCAGCGCCGACTCAAAATTTTAAGGTTTAGTATTTTATGCTTTTCAGTTTTTTCGGCGGTTTAATTTTTTGTTAAAAAGTTTTTATTTAATATTTTTTTGTGGCTTGAATGTACTAATAATACTTGGCAAGGTTTACCCCATCCAATAAAAAAAGAATTATCAAAATCGGACTACTCTACTCTGTATAAAGTTATGCGTGGTTATACATTACAATCAGTGAGTGAACAATCAATCATCCCCTGTTTTCCGACCCTTAGGGTTCGATTTTGTTTTCCATATTTATATGGGACCACCTTGGGAGTATACCCTTTCCAATAAAAAAAGAATTATCACAATCGTCCTACCATGTACAAAGTTATGCGTGGTCATACATAAAAAAAAAAAAAAAAAAAAAAATATACGCGTCGAATTGATAACCTCCTCCTTTTTTTTTCGTCGGTTAAAAATACTGTGGCGTTTCAGAAACTGAGTTGTATTTCTTATTTAAATAGTTTTAATGCGCTGGAAAAAATTATTGCACTTAGTTTAAAAAGGTTTTTAAAGACGGTAATAATACATTTGTATTTCTTTTATGTGACCATTGAAAATCTCTGAGGTGTGTTCACCTTGTTTCAAGTTGTAAAAATATTGTTAGGGCTTACGTACGATTTTTTGGAAAATCATTAAATTCCACCTTATGTCGAATACTGGGTTATTTTTTCACACTGAGTCAAAAAAGAAGGATGAGAAAAAGAGATGAAATAACATTTTATGTGAAATGTATGTAAACATAGATTAATTTAAGTACTGGTTTTCAACTTTAATCTAAATAGGTTTATACTGTGGTATAAACATACCAAAGGGGCAAGACTTAGGGCAACCAATGAAACTGAACGCGATCAGCGCAATTATACCACGTTTAAGAGCTGTCAGTGTCAAAAATTCACAACAATGATGACGCTCTTACACGTGGTGCAGATATGCTGATCACGTACAGTTTTGTTGGTGAATTTCACAAAACTAGAAAAAATGATCATGTCTTGGTCACCCATACATCATCCCGCCAGGGTCGCGAGATTTGTTCGAAAGAGATACCGTGGCCCTGGCACATGGGCAACTGAAGGAATACGGGTAGGTTTTGGTCAGTTAAAGTCTGACACGCCCTCCCGCTCCGCCCAAGAGCGGAAGACGTCATTTGATGATTTCCCACCTACAAAAAAAACCCATACATCATGCGAAGCATTTAATTACAGTTTGATAATTTAGCATGCTACATACCTGTCTGATGGTAGGTTTTCTCGATCTTTGCTGGATTCGTCTGCCATGATGGACACTTTTCTCTTTCCTTCTAGTGAGGGGACTGAGGCACGCTGTTTGATCGCAGATGGGGTTGGCAGCGTCTGCGTAGGCCGCGGGTCGCCACCGACGGCACTCGGTGGTTGATTTTGTAAATCACTTAAGTCGAAAGGATATTCCTTTATAGCAGTCATTCGGATGCTCGTCTTACGAACCTGGAACACAATAACAAATAATTTGAAAATAATAAAATAAAGATTTTAAACATTTTAGGAGCTTTCTTATGTTATGAATTTAAACAGGAGGCGTAAGTACCGGTTATGTGGTTCTGTTATGGTTTTGCATGTACAGCGTCCACGCATTTGACTGCCCATTTACAAATAGCTTCTATCTCCCAAAATCGAATGAACCATTGAGGACAACCGGAAATAAGGTAAACCACAACAAACAAACAAACATACAGATTTATTTGTGTAGTAGCACTAGCATGGGGAAAATACAATGAATTTTAAACGTCTAATCACGCATGTGTGTGTGTGTAATTAAAAGAAAATAAGCTTTAGAACTGGTCACCGTTGTGACTTAGTAGTTACTGATTGTATTATTCCCTACTAGCAGTAGTCTGTAAAAGCTTGCCACAAATCATATACTGGAATACTTCTAAAATAAAAATAAAAGTTAGTCGAAAGAGTGGTCCTCGACCTGTCAAAGATCGAAGAGCACTAACGAACTGACGACGGGCCATATATTACAAAACGCTACTAATCTACGTAGCTTCTTACAAAATATGGATACAATAATTTTAGGATAAGTAAGGTACAGGTTAACTGCTGATTACGAATTATTATGTAACATGCTTTCTAACAATTAGAACCTCGTGTTTTAAGTTAAATTTTTCGATTCTAATTTAGCATACCTACTATTTCGTTATTTTATAAAACTAGCTTTTATGACCTGTTTAAAAAAGAATTTTGAAGAGCAGTGAACTCAGAAAACCCAGTAAGGAGCACTGCTTTTCAAAAAAATCCTCAATGTCGAAGCTAGCCATATTTTAAAGTGTCTAGCGTCCAAAAACTAGCTCCTCGTTCTCGTTTCGTTCTCTAGTCAACTTTTAATCATTATTAAAAGTTGACTATTAAGATTATGGGTATTCATATAAATGATGACAATAATTAATTCACCAAAATAATGAACGTCATTGAAAATTGTAATACAACAATAAATAGTATTTTTCACACACCCAATAACTGTCGTCGCTTAGTCCGATACATGTTGATGATTATTGTCTATGTTCCGATAGGATTACTTTAGAAAGCGCGCGATAATCGGATAAAAGCTGCGCCCGCGCCGGTCAATGTCTGACTGTGAACTGAACAATTGCACGACTGAATGTTTCAGCTTCAGGGTTTCAGCAAAGAAGCCTCCGGGGACTTAGCAGTTAAGTTCTAAGTGACGATGGCTCAATAGAGGACAGAGTAAACTCAATGATGCTAATCACTTGTTTCATCACGAATGTTTTACATTATCGTAAATAGAGGAATATTAGAGGTGCTCATTGTTTATATTGTGCTAGTATATTGTGCTCTCTAATGAGTTCTTATTCTTCGCAGTCGGTACTATATTCACACAGTGCAAGTTATGTGCATAATAAAATATGATTGTACTGCAAACGGTTAGTCAGATCGAGTATGGCGATAGTTTGAGACTATAACTACGCTTAGAGACCACAAATTGGGAGGCGTTACTGCTTTTTATACCCTTAAACATATTTTGTATCTAAACATATTTATAACGTTAGGTGATAATCCCGCCTTTGTGCTCTACATAACTTTGGGATCTATTAGTTGAATATTGAGTTATGTAAATAGTTGTATTTTAGATATTTGTGTTAGTTATACCGTGATAACTTACGGGTTTCCCCAAAATTATGCTGGGCATTTTATCCGGTTTATAGACCATATATTTTTTAGGTAAGAGTTTAATTATTTAATTCATCCTCGTTACCAAAATATCTATTTTTAGACGAATAAACATATCGAGCGTTGCTGATTTCCTATTTTTGTTCACATTGAAGGCCTTGACTTATGAAACTTTTCAATGCTGAAAAGATTAGCTTCATGCTTATATTCACTATGTGGCAAGAGCACAATCTTAGCACATGACTGTACTATCGTGTCTACATAATGTGTTGTATTCAGGACACTTTTAAGTATTGCAACTGGTGATGTGTAATGAGGATGGTAATTAAAAGCTTTAACCGCGGCCTTTGCATTCCCGTCTGTTTTAGCATTCAAAGAACTTTCTAGACAAGTATAGGTACACCTGGAAACGGATTCCGGCATCGAGATTAAATCACGATCTGATTCAAAACACCGATAAAATGAACCAATAAAAACACAACCTTCAGTGATTACATCTCACAAGATTATTTCAATCATGTGAACAACAAATGAATAGATTTAGAAATCATATCAGAATTCTAGCAAGTGGCACATTTTGTTTAAATCAGATAATTTTATTAGATTTTAGGTTATCTATTTTAAGATAAATCTTTTCCTCAATCATGAATATCTATTGCCAAGGAAATACCTACAAAAATATAATCTGTAGCGTTTCACTATTAGTATGTGTAAATTTTAACGGAATTTAATGAAAACATCTGTATTTACTTTACAGACGTTCGTGTTTAACTCAAGTCACAAGGATGATAACGTACAATAATATGATAATATTATTGTACTTTTTATAACTCAGATAATACCCACGGATCAGAAGATCCATACACATTCTTGATGTAATGAAATCACGCGAATGATTACCACAGTCGTGCACTGCTGGCGTAGATTAAGTTAACATCGCTTTACTAGTTCTAAAGCGTCCCATTGAATTATTTGGGTGAGTGTGTCTGCGGGTGGTAGCGACAGCGGTCGCGGGTGTCAGCAGCAGCGTTTATTTGCTTAAGTGGTCTCATCACAATCACATGATCACTCACGAGAAGGCGACCACGAGTTTCCAATCATGTTCATACGAACGTATGCGACGACACGCGCTCTCCTTACGCTTATCGCTTCCAAACAATTAAACGGATTGCTCACCCAATCATCGTCGTGACGTACCTATGTGTTATGAGATCTTAATTAAAAGGTAAAGGACAATGGCCTTACTGAACTAGCCATGAGACAGAGTGAGTGGCCCTTGACGCTGGACGCTAGGTCACCGAGGTCAAGTATTCAGGTTCATTTTTATGAATATCGTTTATGAGTATCCTGTGTTGAATATAAATCGTATGAAGTTACTTGAAATATTTTCCTTAGTCATTGACGGACGTAGTTGGTTATCTCAATGAATCTACCAGGCAGTGTTTTTTGTCGCCCTACAATAACAGTTCCTACTATTCATATAACAGCAAAACGGTTTAGGAAACGCCGCAGCGTCATGGTTCAAAGATTACAATAGGTAGGCCATGCATCTAGTCTAGATCTCATGACTTGATCTCTTTATTGTAAAATTTCCTGTAGTTTATTCATATCAATGTAGGTCATCTGATTCTGGACTCGACAGCTTGTTATACATAGATAAAAAGATTTGTTTAAAATAGCGTGATAGCGTTAAAATGATGTTATATGTATATTGAGACGTGTTGCTGCATTCAGACCCTAAACATAACGCAAAGACACAAATACCTTATGAGTTTCCGAACATCATCACTTTGAATAGAAACAAAAGGTGCTTTTTTGCTAATAGCTCATTAAAAGAGCAGTAAATAAATATATTGTGGTCATTCTTTTAAATAAGATAAGAGTTATTGCCAATATACAAGACGCATTAAATGTTTACGTCCTTTGAATAATATGTTTGTGCAAAAACAATATGTGAGCATAATACATGTTGTGGACGACTTAAAAGTGTATACTAGTAATGATTGTATTGATATAATTTAAATTTTGGGTTTGGTTTCCGAAAAAAGTGGACATACTTTTTTGTTTTTCTTAAGCGTAGCGGTTGGTTTCCAGTTTTACCGGGTGCAACTGAATGCCAGTATTTCCTGCCAGGGTTGCGAGGTTTGTTCGAAAGAGATCCCGTGGCCCTGGCATGTGGGCAACTGAAGGAACACGGGTGGGTTTTAGTCAGTAAAAGTTTGACATGCCCTTCCGTTCCACCCTAGAGCGGGAGAGGTCATTTGATGATTTCCCACCCATAAAAAAAACAATAATTAGGTAAAACGTTACGCCTTGGTAATATTTGTTGTCAGATTTTCAACCTTCTGTCTACCCGTAACGACTGTCAAAGATTTCCAAATGACAGCCGAGACCAAGTGCTTAACGTGACCTTCATACGGTGTGTTGCGTAACTAGAATAGAAGGCAGGAAGGCCTTCAGATTCATCGCAGGTGACTAAAGGAGCGCGGGACGCGGGCTGACGGAGATGCGTGTGCGGCTTGTGCGTCTGCGAAAGATCAATTTGGCCGCTTATCGGCCGGCTTCAAAGGGGAGGACTGCGCTGCAAAATCATTGATACATGCCGCGCATTGAGTAGGGTGCGTATGATTTTAGTTTCGATAGATTTTAATTCATTTTTTTTATTTTATTTTTTCCAAATGTCTGTTTTTGTTGGTCTAGTATGAAAATTTTACTTTAAATGTGTAGTATTTATTGCTAGATCAATTTAATTACATGTTATTCAAAAATAAAAATTATAAAAATTTCTATGCCAAAAGCTTCTACTCCGTTCACCTATAACACCCATTTTTTTTCAAGACGTTAAAAAAAGTCACCCGGTATATTCATGGACTGACTTCGGAAAGCGTAGCTTTAGCTTCGATCGATCCGTGCGGTTGTTATTGTGCACCTTCTACTGAATACCTATTAGCGAAACAGCAAAATAAGCAAGAGATAGTATTGGTTATTGTGACTAAGTTTCAGGGCGGTTCCTTGAGGAGGCCTTAATTGAGCAATGGAAGTTTACAAGCTATCCTCTATTTTAAAGTACTACATCACAAGTATAAAGTAAAAAGGCGACCTTAATCCAAAAATCGTTCAGCATATTCTATGTTTTTCCATTACACATTGATGTACAGATGCCAACACATCAAGCTACTACAATCTGACAGATTTCTTTGATAGATTTTCGACTTTATTTCTAGAGCATTAGGTTCAAGGTTCATTGGGAAAAATTGACAGTTTCGGGTAGCTTGACCTGGTGGCGTCTGTACCAACGTATGATCTACCGGGTGGTTTTCGATAGCCCTATTTAATTAGCTGTGTTGTCAAACACCGCATCAAGTGATTTGATTCGCCTGTGTTTTTTCGGCCACTCAACGATAACCGCTAACACGAGGTTGACAGCAAATTAACTGAGCAGAAAATCTAATTTGAAAAAGCCAGAGTTATTTTCATAACAAATAGCGTAGAGTCATCTCAACACCTCTCTACCTTGAATTTGTATCTATAGATTTATATATATATATTTATATATATTATAAGTATGTATTATAGCAAACATGTATTTATATAATTAGTTTATAACCTATTTATATTCTAGTGTTTCTCTCTGATTTATAATTCATTATTATACATTTTTAATGATTGTTACTTTCAACCTAAGCACCTGCCATGTAATCTCTTCACCACCCTTGGTTGACTGGTAGAGAATGCCTAAGGCATTAAGTCCGCCTTTGTACCGTTTTTGTGTGTGAGAAGTTTAAATAAATAAATAAATAAGACAGTCCCTAGACACGCCCGCCCTTCACCACTACCTAGTGCTGTAGCTGGGAAAAAGAAATAACCCAACAAACTCCTCAGCAGCACAACTATCTGACCAGTTAGTAATAATTTGCCAGCATAATGTATGAAGATATAGTTACCTATTCATAATGATTGACTATGCAAGCAACTGTTTGTGTTGATAATGTCAATGAGAACATTATGACACTAATCTCTTTCATGTGACAGAAGGCCATCAATAAAGGTCTCGCTTCCAGTTTGTTTACCAACTTATCAACATGATTAGCACTACAGCGGCCTGAGGGCAGCAGGTAACTCCACCATCACGACTTGCACACATCTCATCCCCTCAATGACAAGATCAAATATATTCAATAAATAAGCGTAAGAAATGTACCGTTGCAACTAAATGTTCATTACAATTCATTGTCTTTAACTGAAACGGCAACACTAACTTGCTAATCTGTTTAGCTCATAAATTACTTCGAATTTGTATTGTATATTAGTTTTATTAGTATTGCTGTAATATATCAAATAATACTTAATCAAATAATTACTAGCGATAGGTGACGTGCTTCTGGTCGTATTTGTTATAAAAGTATCAATAAATTTTATTTGGACAATAAACGATCAATCAGCAGTGTTATTGTTTTTTTTTTGGAATTCTAACCGTAAGTATTTATTGAATTGGTATTATAAATCTATTTTACAATTTTTACGAAGAAGGACTGTAAAATAGGCTTATTATTACTAACAAAATTTATTTTTACCAATCTTATATATCTTACTCTAAAAAATATGTATGCCTATATTGTTCCCACTACTGAGACACAAGCTTTCTGTCGGTGAGAGGGGCGTAATCTACAAAGTGGGCCCAGTGCGGTTTGGTAGATGCCACGTGTCTTCGATTTTTTTATCTTAGAATTTCCTCACTATGTTATTCTTCACCGTTTTGAGAGCAGTGGTGATGTAATTATTTTCACAAAGCGCTTGCCTGGGTTCATACCCATGATCTACAATTTGTAAGCCGGGGCCGATACCACTGGGCCATGTGTACAAGTATTTAAAAACAAAATCGGGAAGGGCTCATTTGGAATCAAAAAATTCGTCAGAATGCTGCCAACGGAAAAACTGCCCAAAAGGCAAGAGCACTGCCACGTTGGAGGGAAATTCTGATTCTTTGGCCCTAACACTTAAACCCTATTTTAAATAGGTATTACGACTTGTGCCCTTTCTGAAAAGTGTAAATTACCTGTCAAAATTCAAGACTTTTGATTCGTTACCCAGCGACAATCATATTAGTTGTCATGAAATTCGAGATCAGAATTAAGTAATAGGCTTTCAGAAATCTCGGGTATTCATTCAAATCATATCAAAGTATTTTATTTCTCATAACCTACATGAGCATATATGAAACCTCAGAAGATAGGTGCACGGTTCCAATTGGTCGTTTCATTGTTTTTGAATTTGCCCTATAAAAACTATTTATATGGCCATTGTTCTCCATTGTATATTGATATTAATAAATAAATAAATATTAATACGAAAATACTTAACAATTGCATTATTTTGTACCTGGTACGGACTTATTGCTGCGAATAGCTTTATTATTTGTATATTTTTTTTCCTTGATTAATACAGTCTTCTCAAATATGAACCTGTGTGGGTATTACTTTGGGGAAAACAGTTAAACAACACGAAAGAAAAATCTTTTTTGTCGCACAGCTATCGAACCTTGATTAATTAGATTTTTCTTTTCTTGAGAAGTCATGATGTGAAATCGAAGATTATTTGGATAACTTAACGTCAAGACGACCCCACATAACAACATAAGTACTTTTGTTTGAGTTAAATATTTGGTGGTTACCGAATATTTAAAGGTTCAATCAACTTAAACACAAGTATGGACGCTTCAAACAGTTTGTTATCCGATTAACAAAATTTTATGATGCCTCCATATTTTGAAGCTAGGTGCTATCACTTAATGTATTTACCCAGAGATTTTATTTACGGGGCATTGGTCGGTTCTATTAATATACGATAAGGTAGCCCGCAGAATTCAACACCATTGAATCAATTACTAGTATTTAATTATTACTTGTTCAAAATAATAAACATTTTTTTTTAAATCATCATCATCATCAATCATCAATTACCTAATATGTATATGTTTAGAAATATTATATTTATCAAAGTATATTTATCAGTTGTCTGGTTGCCATAGTACAGGCTCTGCCTAGTTTGGGATCAGATAACGGTGTGTTGGTTGTCCCAAGATATTATTATTATTTTCATTCAATGACTTTTTCGGGAAATTGTCATTTAATGGAATTAAATACACTCATTCATCATCATCATCAATCAACATTAAAATCATCAATACAACCCTCGTAGGGTTATATTGATGATTTGAATGATATTTCATTCAACATACAGCCTTAATTGACCTGCAAATCACAAAAAAAACGAAAGAAAATTTGAATATTACAGGCTACCTTGGCGTCTGCCCAAATGAATCAATTGCTAAATTGCGTCTATTAAAAGATGAAATTAGGCATATTGTACGTTTATCCTGTCTATTATTTCGCAATCAATTGTTTGGCTGATTAAATAACAAGTATATGTGACGATTGTATATTTGTAAAAATCAAAAGATTGAAGCCATGTTCATGTCGCATAGGGAGGAGTAAAGCTAGAATCTTTAAAGTGCTAAGCACATACTCACATAGTTTTATTAGAACTCACAAGGCTATAGCACTCGAGAGAGTCTGCTCTGTATCAGGTTCCACGTAAAATGTGATAAAAGCCTTTACTCGTGGCGTGAAGTTTAATATGAAATTGGTGTGTAGTACGTGTCTACTCCATGAACGTAGTACATGACAATAGATCCCTATGAAGTTGGAAAATATAGGTCGGTTGTTAAAACTTTCATTACATTTTTTTTTAATAATAAGGAGGAGAACATTGCCCCCGAGGCAGGCCAAAACACTACAGTGACGATTTGAATTCGTTCCTGACAGATTGCCGGAAAAGACACAATTTAAAGAATTGGCAAAGTATGGGGGGACATGGCAGTTGACGGTGTCAGAGTGACTGACAGGACAAAACCAATTACATTTCTAACAATCTAGCTGTGGGATAGTAACTATACTATAATATGTATTGTATATCTATAGGTAAAAAAAAAGAAAATGATAAGTTTATGAATTAGGAATCTTCTATTTCCTTTTGTTTATAACAGACATGTGTAGGTACATACCTTAGACAAATGATAAAATTAACACGATCTTTATATTATATACAGCCACTTGCCACATTGGTAACTATACTATACTATGTAAGGAGCTCTGTGACCAACTGAATAAGGAAATGGATGACAATGAGAAGGTGCTCTTCGATGCCCATGATAATAATAGGAAGTTAAAAATAGAAATGGCTCAGATATATAATCAATACACTGATGCCATCGAAGAACGCGACAGGCTTCAGCTTGTTGTGGACGGATTCAGCCAGTGTAGCATAGAGTATGAACAAGCTCTTAGTCATAAACATTTATTACAACAACAGCTACATGAGGCACAAAGTCAAATTTCGGAACTTCAGACTATAAACTCAAATATCACCGCCTCGCTGAATCTGAGTCTGTTCGATGAGTTGATGCCTGTTGCCCCCTCAATGGTTTCGGCCATTAATCCCTCCTACACTATAGATTTGACAGATCATAATAATTCAAAGTCATGTAACTCATTGAGGGTAGTCACCAGTACTAATAAACTTAAAAAATACATAAAAATCAATAAATACATTGTTAAAACAAAAAAGCTGGTTAAAAAACATAAGTTCTTTATTAAAAATGTTAAACTTAATAGAGAAAGGCTAAATTTACTAAAACAATTGGATATGTATTCTTATAATTTGGAACAAAGTACTAGGAAGTACAAAATTGACACAGAATTCTTGCAATCTGAACTAGACTATTTACAGGAGAAACTTAGTTCAATGACCATTAAATATAATACCTCAGAAGAGCTCATGAGGGAATATGTGTTGGCAATGAATGTGCTGGTAAACTCAAAACAAAACAACTGTGAGCAGTGTCAAACACCATCCAATGTACCTACACCGGAACATTCATTGACAACATGCAATACCACCTTACCACAGCTCTGTGTTGATTTAACATCTCCTACTATTAGTTGTCCCATTAAACCATGTGAACAAATTCTAAAAAATGATATAGTATTATTTTGTGATGAGATTGGAAAGGAGTTAGGTTACTTGTTGGCAGATGAATATCCGGGGCACTCTATAATAAATAATTGCATGCCTGGTTGTTCACTATTTCATATTATGAAAGAAATTATTAAATGTAATTTTCACCAGGACACCACATTAATAATATTTATGGGTAATAGGGGAAATTTGGAGAAAGGAGAATTGCTACAATATTATGGAACATTGTGTAATCTTAAGTTGAGAAAAATTGTATTGTTTACATTCCCTTACAGTAACAGTTTGCCACAGGAAGAAAATAGGTTAAGATTTGAAATTAATATGACATTGCATAATTTGACATTTCATAATAATTTATTTCACTTATTAGATACCAGCAATTATGTTAGTAATAATTTATATTTAACAAAAGATAGGCATAATAATGCTATGTACTATCTCTCAAACTATCATAGAAGACAGATAGCAGCATCGCTAGCATACTTTTTTTCTATTACAGCCAAGAATTTGGCTAAACAACTTGCTTCTTTTGAGCAATGCAATGACATTTTAAACTGTACTGCCAATAATTTGACAGCACTTGTAGATATTGATTTCCATTTAAATTAGAAATTAAGACAATAGAGGCAACCTCTAGCAACAATGTTAGTATGGCAAATAAGAAATCAAATGTAAGTGTAAAAGAATTAAATCGTATCAACCTGGTGCATCAAAATATTCAAGGGTTTTTGAACAAAGATTTAGAAGTAGAATTTTTCCTGAACTGTAACAATATAGATATTCTTTGTATAACAGAACATTGGCTTAAAAGCCACCAGTTCATATTCAATTTTAGTAACCACCAGGTTGGTAGTTCGTTCAGCAGAGAAAAAGCTATACATGGTGGCTCACTAATTTTAGTAAATAACCAGCTCAAATTTAAAGACCGTAAGGATATTGTGAGCCTCTCTGTTGAGCGGACAATTGAAATAGCCTGTATTGAATTGGAGCAGTTCATTGTATTAAGTGTGTACAGACCTCCCTCAGGATTGTATGATTGTTTTGAAAAGGTAATGGATGAAGTGTTGCACAAAATTTCTAATTCAAATAAGTTTATCATCACTTGCGGTGATTTTAATGTTAACTTGTTAGAAACTTCTGGGTTAAGTACTAAAATTATAAGTTTGTTTCAGTCATACAATCTTGCCAACCAATTCTTAGAGCCAACTAGAATAACTCCCACTAGTGCCACATGCTTAGATAACATTTATACAGATGTTAAAGCAATCCATAAAGAAATGATTAATTTATTAGACTCAGATCATTGTGGTCAATTGATCACTATTCCAAATGTAAACATAAAAAAAACTAAGAAAGATATCACTGTTAACCCAAAAACTGTTAATCGCTTGGAAATGTTTAGAACTAAACTTTCGAATAATCTACCACTTGTGTTGCCAAATGATGACCCTAATGGACAATATAATGATTTTTTTAAAATGTATTGCACACAATTTGATAACATATTTATTCCAAAGACTTTTTCGGTTAGTATTAACGCTTCTTTTAGTGATTGGGCCACCACTGGTATACATAAAAGTAGAAAACGACTTTATGAATTATATGATGAACGGACTTGTATAAACACTGCTGAATTTAATTTGTATGTCAAAAATTATTCTAAATTATTTAAAAAAGTTTGTAGCATAGCCAAGTCACGTTATTTGAGTTTAAAAATTAAAAATAGCAGTAATGTAATTAAAACGACTTGGACTATCATTAATAGCGAAACAGGAAGGTCATGCAACCGAAGTAGTGACTACAGTCTAGCTATTGAGGATAATATAATTAAATCAGATTCTCAAGTCGCCGCGGCCTTTGAAAATTTCTTTGCAGAGATTCCAGTATCTACTACCAAATCTTTGAACTCATCACCCACTGCTGCAGAGTCTCTACTTAAAGAAAACGTTCCTGTTTGTGATAGTGAATTTCATTTCCAATATGTAACCTGTAACGATATCGTTAAAACTTTTCACTCTTTGAATGTAAAAAAGACCGCCGATTTATGGGGTAATTCTGTGGATACTGCTAAGTCGATCATAAACATTGTAGCACCAACTTTAGCTGTTATTTTTAATAATTGTATTGACCGTGGCGAGTTTCCTGATCTTATGAAAAACAGCAAAATAATACCGTTGTTTAAATCAGGTAGCACATCAGACCCTACTAACTATAGACCAATTTCAGTGCTACCTACCTTCAGTAAAATTTTTGAAAAACTTATTCTAAATCAATTGCAACGATTTTTTAATAAACATAACTTATTACACAAGAAACAGTTTGGTTTCACAAAGGGTCGTTCAACTACCGATGCCGGAGTTGAACTTTTAGGTCATATATATAATGCGTGGGAGGACAAATGCGATGCTTTGGGTATTTTTTGCGATTTGTCCAAGGCATTCGATTGTGTTCTTCATGAAACCTTGATCAGGAAACTTCACCACTACGGAATCCGGAACGCCTCTCTGGATCTTCTTACTTCATACCTAAGTGATAGGATTCAGAGAGTTGACGTCAACGGAAAAAGATCACCTGGATCTAAAGTTAGAATGGGGGTCCCTCAGGGCTCAATTTTAGGCCCATTTTTATTTCTTATTTATATAAATGACTTGCCTTACCTCATAAAGGATAAACATGATATAGTGTTGTTTGCAGACGACACTTCACTTTTATTCAAACTCAAACGTCAGCAGTTGGTTACTGACAATGTAAATAGAGCCCTTGCTAATGTAGTTAACTGGTTTAATGTTAATAACCTACTTCTTAACGAGAAAAAAACCAAATGTATTAAGTTTACGATACCTCATGTTAGACAAGTAGAAACTAGTGTCCTCATAAAGGGTGAAGTGTTGAAACCCGAAGATACCACAGTATTCTTAGGCATAACTCTGGATGCCAAGCTTCAATGGGGCCCCCATATAGATAAATTGTCAAAAAAACTTAGCTCTGCAGCATACGCTGTTAGAAAAATTCGTGATTTAACTGATTTAGAGACAGCCCGTTTAGTTTACTTTAGTTATTTTCATAGCGTGATGTCGTACGGTATTCTGCTGTGGGGAAATGCCGCCGATATTCAGACAATTTTTGTTTTACAAAAAAGGGCAATTCGTTCGATTTATAAATTAAGTCCCAGATACTCACTTAGAGACAAATATAAAGAGATTAATATAATGACTGTGCCTTCTCAGTACATTTATGAAAATCTGCTGTTTGCACATAAAAATATTAATCTCTTTAAAAGATACAGTGATATCCATAATGTCAATACTAGAAACAAACAAAAATTTGTTGTTCCTAAGACCAGGCTCAAGAAAATAGGTGGCTCGTTTAGATGCCAATGTATTCGTTTTTATAATAAACTTCCTAGCCTCATTCAAGAACTAAGCCTAAATAAATTCAAATCTTTTATAAAGCGTAAATTATGTCAGAAAGCCTATTATACTGTTAAAGACTATATTGAGGATAAAACGGCCTGGGATTGAACTGCTCCAATAAATCTACACTGACTGTTGTTTTATTATTATTATTTTGCTATTTTTTACTCTTTTTTTTTATTATTTCACATGACATGAATATTAATTGTATGAATATTACTTTGATTATTGAGAATTTGAGGACTATGTGGGTCACTGTTTCACTTTTGACTATTGTCTGGCAGTTTGAGTAGTTAGTGGCAATATCTGTGTGGTTCTTTCATCAAAAGACCATTTCAGACACCGATCTACATGGTAATCAAATGATCTGACCAACAAAATTATATCCGTTTCTTTTTTTTTTTTTTTTATATACACATTGACATTGATAATTTTTATATATACAATGACATGATTATTTACTTTGTAAAGTATCGTATTGTTTTAATTATTGTGAATGTGAAGACTATGTGGGTCTTTTTTAAATTTTTTTTTTCTTTCGTTCTCAGTAATCACGATCTGGCAGTTTGAGTAATTTATGTGGCCTACCCAAATGTCCTTTCTTTGGTACTGTTCGTCAAAGCGTTGGGCTCCTTATTTTCCGAGTTGAGCTAAACGATTAGTGACAAATGCTTGCACTGACTGGACAGGTCCACTCAATCTGTGTGGTTCTTTCTTCAAAAGACCATTTCAGACACCGATCTACATGGTCATCAAATGATCTGACCAACAAAATTATATCCGTTTCTTTTTTTTTATATACACATTGACATTGATTATTTTTATATATACAATGACATGATTATTTACTTTGTAAAGTATCGTATTGTTTTAATTATTGTGAATGTGAAGACTATGTGGGTCTTTTTTAATTTTTTTTTTTTTTCTTTCGTTCTCAGTAATCACGATCTGGCAGTTTGAGTAATTTATGTGGCCTACCCAAATGTCCTTTCTTTGGTACTGTTCGTCAAAGCGTTGGGCTCCTTATCTTCCGAGTTGAGCTAAACGATTAGTGACAAATGCTTGCACTGACTGGACAGGTCCACTCAATCTGTGTGGTTCTTTCTTCAAAAGACCATTTCAGTCACCAATCTACATGATCTTCACATGATGTGAACAAGATTATGTCTGGACTTTAAAAGAGACTGTGACCTCTGAGTTTGTTTCGGCCTTTCTTCTCAGAGTAGTCAGTTAGGAAACGCCGAACTCATCTAGTTAAAAAAAAAATATAATTGACATGTAAAAGTGTTTGTACAAACCTACTTACAGAAATAAAATCATTTATCATTTATCATTTATCATTTATACAACTGTAGGATTCAGGTATGACACTTATTCTATAATAATGTTCACGGAATAAGTTATTTTCCATTGTTTTTATTTTTACTACATGCTCTACAATACGCCTTCAGCAGTTTCCTTATGGCGTGGTAATGTTAAAAACAAAACAAATAGACTAAACAGTAGCCTATGGCTATTGTTTACATCGGGCACATCAATTGAGTTCATACTTATATCAATTAAACTGTACTTCACTATTTACGCTCTACGATTCACGATTCAAATACCTGCTTCGTATGGATCACACGACACGTAACAATAATTGGGTGAAAATGTCACAAAAAGGAACACAAAAGGAATAATACAGACCATCTTGCTCCCGTTGATAAGTGTCACTGTCACTAGGGCGAACTACATACAGTTCGAGGTATTCATAGTCCGATAAACAACAATTAATTGAGCGGGGCTATAGCTATGAGGCCGGTGGCGCGTCCTGTCGATTAGGTATGTGAGGACACTACTAGCGGGACACTGACGACCAACCCACTTGGTCGTTGCACTGACTCGCTTCGTCCTATCCATGCCAATTAGATCACAACAGCGCAACAATACAATTTCACGAACATGTGTCAATTTATTTACAATACATATTGTATTTATTTATGTTTACACATAGGTATTTGTGTATGTTTTATGTGTAAAATGAACATTATCGTTGAATTATCATTGGTAATAAGGTCGAGGTGACATCCGCGACGTCCTTCCCATGGATTGATTGAGATGAATACACTAACGGATGTTTCTAGTTTTAGAATCAATACCTATCGTATGATAAGGCACTGGTTTACTGGCATCAGTGGAAAAGAGGACGGTGGGCTTAATTTTGAGCTGTCAGATAAATTTTGTCGAAGGGCTTGTGGCTAAGCAATAACAGCCGCACGGTTCGATTGATCAGGTTAAACTACGCTTGCCGCAGTTGGTCCGTGTATGGGGGGCCATCTTTCCAAGACTAAGACCCCTCCGCGCCTCGGAAAGCACGCTTAGCCGTTGGTCCCGGTTGTCATTTGTGGATCTTGTCATGTAAAATACTGATATACAGCTGCATCCGGTTTGACTGGAAGCCGACCCTGACATAGTTGGGAAAACGGGCAGATGACTAGGCAGATGAAGAGATAAATGTTATCGGCGAAATAATATTGATGTTGATGATAGATTTTCTATACGAACGAGAATGTAATTTGAAATTATGGAAAATAAGACCTTGTAAAGCAGACCTTGTAGTGAGTCTTGGTGGACGAGACTCACGAGCCCCGACTTACGAGTTGTCAGGTCGTTGGTTCGAACCCAAGCAGGCGCTTTACTTTGTGTAAATAATTTCATCACCGCTTCTGACAGTGACGGTGAAGAAAACGGTCTTAAGACGGTGAAGAAAAACATAGTGGGTAAAAAACCCGCACTGACCGCCCGCGTGGTAGATTACAACCCGCTCTGTAGAAAAGAGGAGGCTTGTATCCCAACAGTGGGATCAATAGAGGCTTTTTTTTTTCTTTATTTATTTATAGGGTCTTTTACGCATAGCGTATGTCAGTCCCATCGTATCCTAAACAATGCTACTTTCATAAGACGTGGCCCATGAATTTGAACAAACTCTTCGCATCGTCGCCATTTGGTTGGGATGGACTTATATGGAACATGCCTACATCAGCTCTGTTCAAATTCAAGGATCTCACTAAATTATTTCTACTGGACTCATATTGGACACATTCCATCAATAAATGTTGTAGGTTCTGGACAACTCCACATTCATCACAATTGGGTGATGCGATTTTCTTCATACTTTATGTGAGAAAGTAATTTATAATGATGGAAAATGAAGACCTTGTAACCCATTTATGAAAACTAGAACTGTCCTAAAAACGAACGAACTGTTACTCAACACAGCATCTGAACTCTTAATTGAATCAACCTACGATTTCCTAACGATTATTAGTGGTATGACGAGACATAAATGTTTAGACTTAGTGGACAATAATGAGAAACAGACAGCAACTTTGTACTTTTCCTTTGTAATTAATATTCCTATTGCATTTAGAGATACGTAACTTTGTTTGCGTGATGGTCGCTCTCCCAAGGTAGTATCATTTAGAAATGATGAGTTATCGAATACTGATTCTTGTAGCTTACTTGGAATTATTTGTATTTTCAATATCTAGGCCTGGACCTATATCCATATAAGTCATCAGCCGGCGTAGCATGACCAATTCTATATCTATTCTACCAAGAACAAATAAAGTTCCTTATGTATTTTAATTCTCTAAAAATGTTTCTATCTCATCAGAAAAATAGTCATCGTATTTGACATCGTATTTTTGTCGACTGAAGAATAGAAACTTCTCTTCTTTTCAGTTTTACACAATTTTCTACCATACAATCTATCATTTTGTCTTCTCTTCCGTCGACAAATTCCGTTTCTATGGCGGTCATGCTACGCGTGCAGTATTAGGTTAAGCATAACAAGTACAAATCGACTGCGTAGGTATTGCATTTTTGTATGGAGCAGTTGTGTTTTTAGGATTCTGTACCCAAGAGGTAAAATGTATTTCTGTTGCTGCTATAACAACAAATAATAAAAAAACAGAATAAAACAAATATTTAAGGGGGCTCCCATACAACAGACGTGACTTTTTTGCTCGATATTGATAACGGCAACAGGTAGCCGCTTGATATATTCACAGAATATTTAGTTATATATTCACTTTAAAAATTAAATTAAAATAAAACAAATATTTAAGGGGGCTCCTAGGGGGCCTTACAACAAATATGATTTTTTTGCCGATAATGGTACGGAACCCTTCGTGCGCGAGTCCGACTCGCACTTGGTCAGTTTTTTAAAGAACCGACGAATACTTCGAACTGAATTTATGGTACAACTTCGTGTCACGATGTGTTCCACCAATATACCTCCATAACACCCACTGTATTTAACATTTAAGTTTAGAAACTAGCAGGGTATAAACAGTACTTTTAAACCCTTTTAACTTGCTTTTTTAGTTTAGTAGGTATGTATGTATCTGAATTTTTGAACGTGTTTTTTCCATCAGAACGTGGGATTAATTTGGAACTTTGCACACTTATCAAAGACCGATGGCAATAAAACAATTATTTCATAAATTTGTGCCATTATCCTGGCCAGAATCACCAGGATACAAAAAAAAAAAAAAACGGAAGAGCCGCTTTTGTAGGTCGGGAACTAAAAAACCGGCCAAGTGCGAGTCGGACTCGCGCACCGAGGGTTCCGTACAAACCTGTAGGTATTCACGGTTTATGCATAAGGCTTGTGTTTATGAAATTAAATCCTATTTTATTAATTTTTATATTTGAGTTGATTGAATGAAAGATAAATTGCGGTTTACGATTTATGACGTATAAAAAAAAACTACTTACTAGATCTTGTTCAAACCAATTTTCGTTGGAAGTTTATATAGCAATGTACATCATATATTTTTTTTAGTTTTATCATTCTCTTATTTTAGAAGTTACAGGGGGGGGACACACATTTTACCACTTTGGGAGTGTCTCTCGCGCAAACTATACAGTTTAGAAAAAAATGATATTACAAACCTCAATATCATTTTTGAAGACCTATCCATAGATACCCCACGCGTATGGGTACGATGAAAAAAATTTTTTTGTGTTTCAGTTCTATGTATGGGGAACCCCAAAATTTATTGTTTTTTTTTCTATTTTTGTGTGAAAATCTTAATGCGGTTTACAGAATACATCTACTTACCAAGTTTCAACAACATAGCTCTTATAGTTTCGGAAAAAAATGGCTGTGACATACACGGACAGACAGACAGACAGACAGACATGACGAATCTATAAGGGTTCCGTTTTTTGCCATTTGGCAACGGAACCCTAAAAAGGAAAACAGGGTGCTTGATATCAATTAAAAATACCTCAAAAACCACTCTACACTTTTTCCATTATTTTCTATGAAAGTATACAATTTTTTTTTACAAAACTGTGAAATAGTCAACTAGTTAATTCAGTATTTGGAATCACAATTCGTTCCGCTTAAAGCTTACATATTGTCAGACGGACGCACGGACATCCTTTTCAACCTATTGATTAAACTGGCTAGTGGCTACGGGCTGCTGACGTATGGGTAACGTCACTAGCTTTCTCGACGTAAAAGATTGTATGCAAATTGAAACGTACTACCAGTATTTAGTAGATCCTGGTTAACGGTAGAATCTGAAGTTTTCTTTAATATGATGTAATGTGACAATCCAAACTAATATTACAAATAGGAAAGTGTGTGTGTCTGTTTGTCCGTCTTTCACGGCAAAACGGAGCGACGAATTGACGTGATTTTTTAAGTGGAGGCAGTTGAAGAGATGGAGAGTGACATAGGTTACTTTTTTTTTTTTTAGGTGGCTGACGTGAACTTAAAAAAGCCGTGGTTTTCCCATGGACAACTGCAAGTAGTATGTTCGTCCATGTGTATCCAATGCCCAGAATCTTTACATTCTATGAATGGAAAGACATATAATATCGTCTATAGTAGCGTATTAAAATATCATTCTGTTCCGAGTTCTCTTCTGTGTTCTAAATCAGGAAAGGGGAACCGTGTTACCCCGAATTTAACGCGAGCGAAGCCGCGGGCAAAAGCTAGTTTTATTATATAAGGCAAGCTTAGACATCACGTGTATGCACGTAATTTTCCAAGTAATACATCAAAGGCTAATTTTATTAATTATTATAACTAATGCCGCGTGACTTAACTCTGAATGAATTCGTATTGAGTAGGTGCATCCGCCTACATGTAACATCAGCCACATGCGGGTTCGTTAACTATTGCATAAGTATAGGACTCTAAGGACACTTTCAACTTCAAATTAGTGATAAGGAAAGTAAAACCTTACACACTTATAATAAGCCTGTGATATTCATAACCCTGTTTAGATAAAAAAGTAACTTTACGGCAGAGAGCGGCCGTTAAGTGAGTTTTTTTTAAATATATGCGTCTACTTGAGAATGTTCTCCTTCGTTTTCGTCTGTTTGTAAATTGAGAAGACTTTGGAGCCAAGTAAAGTGACGGTTGATACCCAAGAAACAAAGTAGAGTCAAGAGTAGAAAAAGATATAAAATAGTGCTTAAAATATTTTAAAGTTTCGTATTAATTGGACAATAGGATATTGTAGTGTCAAAGCTTGTGTATATTTAATACTATTTTCCAATGCTTTATCCTTAATATGGTCAAATGGCTGGAATGTGGGGACAGCATGTTTAACCTTGGCAACACTTCAACCGCTGATTTTGATGTTGACAATGGATTTTATCGCACAATTTGTAGCGTCTTCTTTGATTTTATCGTATTGATCATTGTTGTGGCTGAGTAATGTGTCACATATGCTCTTGATACTGTTTAATCGAGGAATTGATCTAATAAATCAAACTTAGTTAGATCTATAAAGAACCTGCGCTGGGCACGCGTGGTGAATTATGGCCCACTCCCTCTTACAGGCCTGCCTAGTAGGCCTGTTTCCGAGCAATGGGAACATTATGGGCTGATTAAGAGTAGATCTATAGTCAGTTCCTAAAGTATCTGATGTAAATTTAAACAATTGGATCAGGAAACGTTCCTGTGGACGCCAATTTATAATTTCACTCTCAATTTGATGATTTAACCCGAATTACACATTAAAACTATTTCTCATTTAACAGATGAGGTTAACCTCTATTTTCGTTGATGATTTTTCCATAAAAAACAACTTTAATTGTGTTTGGTATCTTTGGTTTTGTATTTTTGTTGTTTTGCCACCGACTTCCGAAATTAAAACAATTTGTCATTTTGTAGTTTTTTAGAAATACAGTTCATTAAAAAAAAAAAACCTTTTTTATTTAGCTGTAGTACTTTTTCCACACAAATTCATATACCTTCACTCGCTAAGTATAACTGTGACAGGAAGTTATTTTATCATCAACAACCGTTGGGCGCTTTTTGAGGTATTTTAATTGGTATCAAACAGCCTTTTAGTTTGATTTACTATAGAAGCGTGTTTTTTAGTTTTTTAAAAACTATTATTTATTTTCTATTTTTTAGGATATTTCGAATTTAGGACGTATGTCAGCGTAGTTTTAGTGAAAGAGTAAATTAACAAGACAGAATTTTTGCTAACCTGGAAACCGGGGCAAGCAAAATTTATGAAATTATTGTGTTGTCATCATTGTTCGATAGGTCGACAAAGTTTAAATGAAATCTGATCGTTTGAAGTGGGTCAAGATCAAGTCCAAAAGAGTCGGTTACAAACATGCAGGTGAAGCTAATAAAAGCGTGTTAAAAATACGTATTATTGAAACTAACTCAAATATGACTAATCAGAACATGACAAACTTTTTTAAAGTCGGTTAAAATGTGGTGAGTTATAAAGTTCTAAATATAAATTAATGTAGTAATAATCCTCTTTAGTGACTGATTCCGTAACAATATGTAACCGGAACAGTATTTTCCGGACTTATAGTTTCCGGACAGATTATGCTCCAATCTAAATAAAATAATATTCTCAAGTAGTAAAATAATAATGTATCTCATAATAAACCTTTAAAACAATCAAAATAAATACTTGTAATTATATTGTCCAGTTATACAGATAATCCAAGGCTCTAGATTAGTCTAATCCACCGGCAATCTCTTATGTAGGTAAACTCTATTGTTATGCCTATTAATAATACCTAAGTAGATATGTATAAAAATTAATTTAATCAATGAATTATTAGTCGATGCAGATATAGAACTTATTTTCATATAGGTACCTAAGAATTTTGCATAACTAAGGTAAGGCCTATTTTCAGCAGTGGACGTTTTTCAGCTGAAATGATGAAGGTAAGGCATTGTTTTTTGGTGCTAGGAACATCTTTCTAAGAAATCAATAATAAATTAGTAACTTTATCCTGCTGTTTATACGAATACTATTTACTTGACACTGGTGCCGATTCCCTTATTCACAAACTAAACTAAATTTAAGTTCAGTGCATCTTTTTCTTTCTATTTCATTAAGGAAAGGACAGAAGATAAATTTTAGTTTAGTCCTGTCAAATTAATCAGCGCTTGACGTAAATTGACGTAATTTTAGTAGGCAAGTTTTTAATCACGTCTAAACTTGTATGGAGTAGTGACAGGCGCTGATTAATTTGACAGGACTAAACTAAAATTTTTCTTTTGTCCTCTTCTTAATGAAATACAAAGAAAAAGATGCACTGAACTTAAATTTAGTTTACTTTGTGAACAAGGGAATCGGTACCACTACCACATTTTATGATGACATTCCAAGCATTTATGACAATGCTTATGGAAAATTTGTATCTAGTTTTAAATGAATAATAGCAATAAGAACCCTTGGCTTTGTTAACGATAGATGGCAATCAAAATTTCCTTAGGTTATGTGGCGCCATGACAAGATCGTTACAATCGTATAGTATGTATTTGTAAATACATACTCGTATATGTATGTACGGCTCACTTTTCGAACTATGTCATCCAGAATCGATTCATATTTCATGAATTTGAATCACAAGCTACGTACGTTGTAGATAGTATTCCGAATATTCCATTCTTAACTTTTTATATGGGTTTGTTTGTTTCTATTTACAGAGAATTATTTATTTAGAATATTTAATAAACGAGTAGTGTTTAAATAATAATAATAGCGTCCAGGGCGATGAAATCGTTATTGTATTCTATCTTAATAATATAATATCTTAAATTCACTAACAGGCAAAGCACAACCAAAATAAGGGAAGTGACCACTTAAGATATTTTGTTGTAAAGTTCAGCCGCTAAAGGGGTTAAAATAATATGGTATCAAGATCTTCACAAAAAATTAAATTGTTTGAAACGCTTCAAAAAGTTTTTATGTCAGTGTTAATTTTCACGCACTGGCTGCTCGTGGTATATGACTGAATTTTTATTTATGTTAACTTGTATTCACTTTATGGATTTAAATAAATAATGAATAACAAAGCTTAAAATAAAAATAAATAACGAAAGCACACTGCTCACTTTGGGAAAAAGGAGCTGAGAAAATTCACAGAAATGAAAAATTACATACCACCCATTTACGCGGAGACTCTAGTCAGGCACATGGTCAACCAACGTACTTCAACTTGAAAGTAGTTATGTGATGCAGAACGCTTTTCTATATAACGTCAAACGTCGTAAATTACATCACAGATACGTACAACAATAAACAGACACAATAAACATTTGATCCGGACGGTTGATAGCATGCTATCTCGCGTCGACGTCAGGTGATCACGGGCGTGATCCCTCAATCACGAGAGCCATACCTTTTGCGATAAGGGTTAGGACAGACGAGAGTTCAGCGCGGCTGCGGACGGGGCGGACTGCCGCGGCGGCACAGCGGCGGGGTCTCGGCGCTCAGCTGACTGGCTACGTGCTCGCCCCGACTAAGGGCACTCGACAATAATTCACGTCCACACTTTTTACACGACCTCGGTTTTTTAGCGAACACGTGGTCACCCTGCATTCACACCTTCTTATAAAACACCAGTTCACAATATACCGATCAAAAGCTGACGTCAGTGTCATGGACCATTTACGGATGGTCTTTGTTTCACTTATTATGAAGATAGTGTTAATTCTATCCCGTCACGAGACGGTGGCCGATTAGCACCAGAAAAACGAGTTGAAAACGTAGAAGCTTGGACGCTACTGCTGCATTTCCACCTCCACCACCGGTTTTATACGGAACTCATGTAAACAATAGAGATGAAGCTCAAAGTTGTGGTAGCATGTTATGGTAAATATGATGACTATATTTACATAGTAGGACTATAATTTTCAAGTATTCCGTGGACCTTAATAGTGTAATGGCTTGTTTTCTTGATTCATCGAATGATGGTTGTTATTGCACGGTAACAATTTACAATGCATGATTTTTCTAAACTGCAATCATCTGATGTTGTAGTCCTTATTTAAATTAATTGACGTCTTTGATACATCTAAGGTTATTCATACACATATTATATATCTTATTTAAGTCGTTTATAATCTCGTCTTGTGATATTACGAGGGTACATTAGGAGGCGCGTAACGGCCGTCGCCCTCATCGTTTGAACATATGAAATTCCCTGAGTGAGAGACAAATGAAATTACTAAGTATTCCTTGACCTGTAGCCTTGTGTACCATAATATACTAGTCCGCATGGTATATTGACTTTTAAATATCTTGGAATCATGTTTGCTATTTTTCAAGTTAATTTAAAGAACCGTGTTGAATAAATTGTCTATTTAATACTCTTAAGGTTTCTATTCTCCTTGTGATAAGACGAGGCTATCTAGTATTTTTATTTCATCGTCTGTTTCCTCTAAGTCATAATCTCACTACATTATCTATAGTCTATGACGCGCATGTAATATCAAACCATAGACTATCGATTAGGTCATGAAAAATACCGCTAGTCATTAAGATGCGTTGCCTAGTAGAAGGACATGTACAGTTAATACAAATACAATGTTTGCATGCACCGTGCATGTGAAAAAATTTGAACGGGCATAATGCAAAATGTTCCATTTTTATTAAAATGAAGAAGTCGTTCAGCATCACTCAGTTCAAGAAACGAATGATTAAATTCTTATTTCTGTTAACCAACCAATTCATTCTTCATTGTGGGGTATTTATGTAAGTACCTAGAACAGGCAGTCATGACGATTACCAGCTAATATTTTTAAGAAGGAAAAGTTGGATGAATAAATGTTTGTATTAATCTTTATCTTTACATAGTATAAAACAAAGTCGTTGCACGCGTTTGTACGCTTAGATTTTAGTATTGTCTCATACATATATTAGTAGTTAGTAACTTATATTAATGTGATTCCAAAGCACCGCTATGCAATCACCATCCACATAAATGTAGATTCAATGATAACGACTACAAACACAAATGTAGATGCTTGACGTTTTGATTGGGAAGTCAGATCTGAAGCAATCAACCGATCACATGATGCAGCCAGTTTAATAATATGTAAAGCGGAAGGAGGGAAATTAAGGAGACGTCACGTGCTCCGTCTGCGAGTGAAACAATTAGGCTTACTTGTCCCCATCATACCAATTATGTGCATTATAAAAATGAACATATTATAGAACATATTATATTATAGATTATGCCGACGCCTGCTACCTGGATGCTACTGAGGAGCTATTAAACAAGCTTGAGCGCCTGCAAAATCTGTGCATTCGCTTTGTTTTCGGTCTTCGAAAGTATGACCATGTTTCTCACCTTCGCAAGGAACTCATTGTATATTGTAGGTATATTGACTTTTAAATATCTTGGAATCATGTTTGCTATTTTTCAAGTTAATTTAAAGAACCGTGTTGAATAAATTGTCTATTTAATACTCTTAAGGTTTCTATTCTCCTTGTGATAAGACGAGGCTATCTAGTATTTTTATTTCATCGTCTGTTTCCTCTAAGTCATAATCTCACTACATTATCTATAGTCTATGACGCGCATGTAATATCAAACCATAGACTATCGATTAGGTCATGAAAAATACCGCTAGTCATTAAGATGCGTTGCCTAGTAGAAGGACATGTACAGTTAATACAAATACAATGTTTGCATGCACCGTGCATGTGAAAAAATTTGAACGGGCATAATGCAAAATGTTCCATTTTTATTAAAATGAAGAAGTCGTTCAGCATCACTCAGTTCAAGAAACGAATGATTAAATTCTTATTTCTGTTAACCAACCAATTCATTCTTCATTGTGGGGTATTTATGTAAGTACCTAGAACAGGCAGTCATGACGATTACCAGCTAATATTTTTAAGAAGGAAAAGTTGGATGAATAAATGTTTGTATTAATCTTTATCTTTACATAGTATAAAACAAAGTCGTTGCACGCGTTTGTACGCTTAGATTTTAGTATTGTCTCATACATATATTAGTAGTTAGTAACTTATATTAATGTGATTCCAAAGCACCGCTATGCAATCACCATCCACATAAATGTAGATTCAATGATAACGACTACAAACACAAATGTAGATGCTTGACGTTTTGATTGGGAAGTCAGATCTGAAGCAATCAACCGATCACATGATGCAGCCAGTTTAATAATATGTAAAGCGGAAGGAGGGAAATTAAGGAGACGTCACGTGCTCCGTCTGCGAGTGAAACAATTAGGCTTACTTGTCCCCATCATACCAATTATGTGCATTATAAAAATGAACATATTATAGAACATATTATATTATAGATTATGCCGACGCCTGCTACCTGGATGCTACTGAGGAGCTATTAAACAAGCTTGAGCGCCTGCAAAATCTGTGCATTCGCTTTGTTTTCGGTCTTCGAAAGTATGACCATGTTTCTCACCTTCGCAAGGAACTCAAGTGGCTCCCAATCCGCCTTCGTAGGAACACTCGGATTTTATGTCTCCTCTTCAACATCTTACACAACCCGTCTTATCCTTCCTACCTGCGTGAGCGTTTTTCTTATGCTCGCCCTAGCGATGCACCGTGCAGATCACACCTTAGATCCCTTCTTAAATCCCAACCCCATAAAACCAGTTATTATTCTTATTCCTTCTCTGTCCATGCTGTAAGATTGTGGAACTCACTTCCGCCTACAATTCGAGACTTAAAAACTATTTCCCTATTCAAATATCGAGTAAAAGAGCATTACCTTTCCTCATAATTTTGTGTATTTATATATATATATATTTATTTATATATTTTAGCGTTATATATTTATTTAAGTATATGTTAATTTCTTGCATTATATATGTATAAGTATATTTAAGTTTAAGACTTCGCATATTCATATTCTCTCTTCTTGTTTTCACACACTATTGTCTACATTTCTTTTTAATTTCTCCTTTCGCAGGTCTGCTGGAAGAAATTTCTTAAGAAATAAGCAGTACCTTTGTACTCAATTCTTTTACTATGCCTTATCCCTTTGTATTTTACTGTGTGTACATAAATAATAAAATAAATAAATAAATATTCTGCGGTGGTATTCTCTTCGAACCTCATTTAAAAGCGAGCACAATTCAAACTAAAAACACGTAATTCAATAAAACCATTTACAGGCCCGAATTGTCTATGAGTCAATCAGTTAGAAAGATAAAGCTAGCTCTCCATTCAAAAGTGTAGTCAGTTCTTATGGAGAAGAATAGAACGGAAACTCTAGGGACTCTATTTTAATTCAGACGCATAGTAAATCTTCACAGTTTCGCGAAAGAAACTGTTTGAACTTTGAAGAGATCTTTAAATCTGTGATAAATGATAAATTACTTTATTTTTGCAAGTAGGTTTGTACAAACACTTTTACATGTCAATCATATTTTTTTAAACTAGACGAGGTCGGCGATTCCTACCTGATTGCTCTGAGAAGAAAGGCCGAAACAAACTAAGAGATCACAGTCTCTTCTAAAGTCCAGACATAATCTTGGTCAGATCATGTGAAGACCAATTGAATTAGTGTCTGAAGTGGGCTTTTAAGGAAAGAACCACACAGATTGAGTGGACCTGTCCAATCACTGCACGCATTTGTCAGTAATCATGCAACTCAATTCAGAACTTAAGTAGGTCAATGATTCGACGAACAATACCAAAGAAAGGAGATTTGTGTAGGTCGCAAAAATTACTCAAACTGTCAGACCATGGCAAAAATTAAATCAGAAGAAAACACCCACTTAGTCTTCACATTTACAATAATTAAAAAAATATGATACTTTAAAAGTAAATATTCATGTCATTGTATAAGTAAAATTCATCAATGTCAATGTGTATATAGAATCAGGAAATAGTCGCGGTCTGATCATTTGAGGACCATGGACATGGGGGTGTCTGAAAAGTGTCTTTTGAGGAAAGAACCACACAGATTGAGTGGACCTGTCCAGTCAATACATGCATTTGTCAGTAATCTTGCAGCTCAACTCAGAACATAAAGAGTACAACGATTCGACGAACAATACTAAAGAAAGGACATCTTCGTAGGCCGCATTAAGTACTCAAATTGCCAGATTATCATTAAAATGAAAAGAGAAAGAGAGATATTTAAAAAAACAAACATCATCTACATAGTCGTCACATTCAAAATCATTAAAATAATAATAATAAGATACTTCTCAGAGTATATCTTTATGTCATAGTTTAAGCAATAATCATCAAATGTCAAAGTGTATATTCGCAATAAATAATAATAAAAAATTAATAATATCATTCAGTATAATAATAATTTAAAAAATCTGTGATCTTATAACACCTCATAAGTAAGTAAGAGTGAACGATAAATAAAATCATTTTAGTTGTAACAAAACGTGGAGTGATTTTTGAGGTACTTTTAAATATAAAAAATACCTATAAAGTATTTTCATCAACTGATATCATTATCAAACACCCCACGCTTTTTTTAAATTAAAATTATTTAATTTATTAATCACTTTTTCTTAGAAATCATTTTCTAGTTTTTAGTTTGGTTTTCTATTAAAGTGTGTTTTTTAGTTTTTCAAACTATTATTTATTTTAAAATTTTTAGTTCAGCTAAATACAAAAGCGTATTTTTTTCGCAATTCTGCTAGATATATAAGGTGTATCTATTCATACATGAAATATTTTAAGAGGTACACCTGTAGGTGGTAAAGAAGCTATAGCAACGAAAAAAATTTTTTCTAAGAGTTTTTTTTTAAATTTAATATTTATAAATAATTTGACGCACATAAAAAATATTGGCTCCTTCTTATTTTTTACGGCCCGAGACACCGCGGCTAAGAACGTGCCGTCCGGTCGTCACCCTCGCAGCGTCAGGCGGGCCATTCATAGAATTTGGAGTAAAGGTTTTATGCCAAACGTCTCAAGTAGTTTTAAAATTATAATAATTACGAAAATTCAAAAACGCTTAGACAAAAATTTTCTTTTTGCTTCTATAGCTTCTTTACCACCTACAGGTGTACCCCTTAAAATATTTCGTGTATGAATAGATAGACCTTATATACAGGCGAAGCTACTAAACGCGTGTTTAAAAAGGATTATGTCAACTTAGGTATATACGATTAAACGTCCAATATACATTCTGCCTAGCCTTTTCTCAACTATATTCGGATGGGGATTCCAGTCTAACTGGATTTAGCTGAATACTAGTATTTCACCGACTGACCTCCACGACCTCGTTACTGGGTTATATGATACCCTTTAGTAAGGTAAGACTGGTTTTCAGACTTGCAGACTTCTGACGATCAATCACGTCTGTCAAAAATCAACGAAGGACAGCCGGGCCCAGCACCTTAACGCGTTTTCGGATGCACGGAAGGGTCTTGTTGGTATGTAAAGATTGAGACACTCATGCACGGATCTACCGCGGCGAGCGTAGCTTAACCTAATTGATCGACCCGTGCAGCTGATAAATCATTATCCATAAGCCCTTATTTCAGCAAATAGGTCTAATATACTCTCCATCTGTAAATATTTTAGACAAAGAATCTTAAGAATTTCGCAGTAGTCCAATATCCTACTAATATTATAAATGCGAAAGTTTGTATGTAGGGATGTATGGATGTGTGGATGTTTGTTACTCTTTCACGCAAAAACTACTGAACGGATTTAGATGAAATTTGGAACACAGTTAGTTTATAACCTGGATTAACACATAGGCTACTTTTTATCCCGGTAGTATGTTTCCGCGGGATATTTTCCGACCTGCACGCGGGCGAAGCCGCTGGCAAAAGCTAGTCTAATATAAATCAACTACTGTCTGCGATACGGAATCCCATAATCCTATGTAGATTTTCACAGCTTCATGTTATCAGTCAAGAGGAGGCTGGTAGTTGCTATCTATTCCTCGGATATATTGTCTATCTTGTTTATTGCACCGATGACAAAAGAGTATCATGACAGGTTACGACAAGATTGCAAATCAACAAATGCAATAAGGGATGTCCCCGATCAGCTGACGACTCGAAAGTCGTCAAGGTAGTGGGGTGTTGGATGCGGAAAACGTAGGTTCAAGTATGTGACCCTGGCACATGGGCAACTGAAGGAACACGGGTGGGTTTTAGTCAGTAAAAGTCTGACATTCTCTCTCGCTCCGCCCAGAGCGGAAGAAGTCATTTGGTGATTTCCGATGCAAAAAAAAGTATGTATTAATATGTAGGCACCAACGCAGGAATAATTATGTCAATACATCAGTTCAGCCGAAACACCTCCCTCAGTTTGGGAGGTTTGCTATAATCGCCACGCTTGGCAAGCGATCTGGCGATCGCAGCATAGTGGCCAAATGTCCGTCCGTCACCACACGGAGCTCATTTAATTATGTCAACCCGTAGGTATTCCCACTTCTGAAAATGGCATAACACACATAACTTGACACTCACACGGACGTAAAAATTATCGGGATTTTATTGTGTACTGTATTTTCAACACTCGGTGTTAGACCGAGCATTGAGATTCCAACAGAGTGCATCATAGTGCGTCGAAAAAACATACTGCTCGATTATCAACTTTCGGCGCTAGGCAGTGCGTTGAACATACATTGCGCGAAAAAAAAATTGTCTCGTCATTATTACGTCCGTGTTAACATAACATCATGCCTGTATTCTCCAAATTTTAATGTTATGCAGAGGTGTAGTTGTAGTACACCCACATTCCGACAGTTATGTTAAAGTCTCATATAACAGGAGGCGAGCCTGTTGCCATCAACCGAGCATAAATCCAGACTCCAGGCAGGACTCCAGGCAGGTAATGAAAAATTCCTAATGAAGAATTCAACAACAAAGGAATGGAACCCAGGGCTTCATGCTCAGCAGTAGTACTTGCGACGACTACTCCGACAAGCTTGTCTCGGATAATGATATTCCCTTTTATAAGCTACAATCTTCGTTCAAAAGGTAAATTGACATAGGAAACACGACTGTTAAATGGATTGAAGATAGCACTTTGTTGTTATTACTAGAGAAGAGATCTACTCCTCAACCTCTTGACTCTATCACACACAGAATACGTTAGAGCACGGATAGGTCTGAAGCTGCCACTGTGGGTGCCACAGGTTAAGTGTATTAATCGATAAATATGCAGTGCGATGTTCTAAGCCAGCGGATCTCAAACTTTTTTGCTGACGGAACCCTTTTGTAAAGCGAAATATTTGACGGAGCCTTAAAATAAACAAAAATATTCATCACGGATTCTGCACCAAAAATCATTGAGAGGCATCATTTTGAACAGTGACTCCATGCTGGTGCCTGATGACATTTCTAAAACGATTCATATGCGTCGGTTGGCATACTTTCGGGCTTTTGTAAGTTGGGTAAAAAGATTTCTAATCCCTAAATTCGTGGAACCCCCACAGAGGCTTTACGGAACCCTAGGGCTCCGCGGAGCACACTTTGAGTATGACTGATCTAAGCTGTTGTGGTATGTCCCAGACAGGCGCTTCCTGGCATTACTGTTTTCCGTTTATAATTAACTAACTTTTGCCAGCGGTTTCCCCTGCGCGGAGGTCGAAAATTCTCCCATGGGAACTTACTCCGGTTTAAATAGTATTCTATATGTTAATCGAAGTTATAAACCATCTGAGTGTCAAACTTTATCTAAATCCGTTCAGCCCTTTTTTGGTTGATTGAGTACCAAACATCTAAAACAAACAAACGCTCACATTATAAAATGAGTGGGATTATATCTAGACTTTGAAAGAGAACTTGACCCCTGAATTTGTTTCAGAATTTCTTTTGAGATTAATATTCCTATATAGTTATAGATATTTATTTCATTTCAGGGCGATTTCAACGATTCCAAAACAAAGTACTCAGAGGAATCGTCAATGCGCCCTGGTACATTAGAAATGACGACCTTCATCGGGACCTCAAGTTAGACCTCGTCACAAACATAATTAAAACGAACGCCGAAGCTCATGAACGAAGGCTTCATCATCATGTGAACGTCGAGGCTATCCAGCTCCTCGACAACACGGACATAGTGAGAAGACTAAAAAGGACAAAACCTTTCGAGTTAGTTTAGTGAAGTGTTAGTTTAATGTAGTGAAGTGAGTGCTACCCATAAAGTACACAAGAACAAAGTGTCTTCCCCTTAATAGAGACAATAAGAAAAGTGTTAATGGACACATTCTTAGGTTTACTCTTCCTAGCAAATTAAGTTAGAATTAAATTACTCATTAGCTTTAGTATTAAGCTAGATTGTATTTTTTTTATGTTGTTACCTTATTGGGATACATCATATAACAAAAAAAAAAAAAAAAAAAAAAAAAATTTCAGGGCGATAAACTTGTTCTTTTTGCGTCAAGTTTTACCTCATGTCATACGTATTTTCTTAACTTCTTTTTGTTTAATAACTGTGTAATGTGCGATTGTGTCGTGATGAAGTGCTATCAACGTATCCCACATAAAACTGGCCTTTTATTTTTTACAGCGTCTATGTCGTAAAAAAACTGTATACCTAAATACTTAATCGTATTGGAGTTTATATCGCGTTTACTCATTAGTGTTTGATTGTTTCCTAAGCTCCTACTTAACTACTTGTAATTCCGTATTGCTATCTTGATTATGCATTATGCATTACACTTGTTATGTCAGGCTGTAACTAGGTAATTCCAACCTGACAAGTAGGTGCTCAAAGAATTAATTAATGATTGAACTGAAATAACTCAAGCCCTAAGACAATTACGTTGAGTGCCAAACACAGATTGATGGTTAATTCGATATGGCCATAGATTTAGAGCGCATACAAAATTGTACGTAGCAAGCGCGATATCGCGTGATCGGCCATAATGCAAAGCCGATGAATCCCGCGGTATCGCGTGATCGGCACGAAACGTGTTAAGAGTAGAATCGATGACACGCCTATTAAAATTACACGTTCCTTTCATTGTCATCATCTCCCTAGCTTTTTCCGAACTATGTTGAGGTCGGCTTCCAGTCTAACCAGATGCAGCTGAGTATTAGTATTTTATATAGAGCGACTGCCTATCTTTTTTTTTTTTTTTTTTTTTTTTTTTTTCAGGATGGGAAATCATCAAATGACTTCTCCCGCTCTGGGCGGAGCGGGAGGGCGTGTCAGACTTTTACTGACTAAAACCCACCCGTGTTCCATCAGTTGCCCATGTGCCAGGGTCACGGTATCTCTTTCGAACAATCACGCGACCCCGGCAGGCATCGGTCCTAGTAGACTCCTTCACTGCTGCTGACATCTCTTTGAGGCGCGCGTGGAACACTACGCGCTGTCGACCCGAGCCTGGTCCTTACCGGGCGGCGAGCTACCCATTGCTCGCCGCCCGCAAGCTCGCGCCTACGGTGGCCGGGAGTCCGCAATCGACTCCGCGACTGCCTATCTGACCGCCACAAGTTACTGAGTATAGGTTCCTTTATGCTTTTTAAATAATAATTTAGTTGGATAAGTCTTCATAAGTAGTAACTGGGTGGTGGATGCCAGATAGGCAGTCACTCTGTGTAAAATTCAGGTAGCTACATCTGGTTAGACTTGAAGCCGACCCCAGCATAGTTCGGAAAAGGCTAGGCAGATGATGATCAAGTCATCATAAGTACCAATGATTAAGAACAACTAGGACTCATATATTTTTAAAACTATGTTATTTGATAATGAATAATTCCTTGCCATGACAATTAATTGTAATAAGAAAAGTTGGGTGTTTGAGAATTTCAGTCACTTCAATTAGACCTACTTTTAATAAGCCGGTTGTAAAATCTTCACTAAATAAATAAATACTTGTAAGTTAAAAATAAACAGAAGAAGCAAGTAAAAATTTATGGGGTAAGAAAATTAAGGGGCAAGGAATTTTGAGCTCCTGAAGTTCCGAGTAAGAGAGTAAGTGAGAACTATATGATGATAAATGCGTGCACTGATTAGACAGGTCTATTTAATTGGCCCATTCCCTCTCACCAAGGGGATGCCTATGACCCAGCAATGGGAACATTATAGGCTGCTGATAATTAGACAGGTCCACTCAGTCTGTGTAGACTGACTGTCCTCAAAAGGCCATTTCAGACTCCAATCCACATGGTTTTCACATGATCTGACCAAGATTATGTGTGAACTATGTATAAAAGAGACTGTGCTTCTGCCACGAACCTCTACGTTTGTTTCGGCCTTTCATTTCAGAGTGTCAGATAGGAAACGCCGATCTCATGAAATTTTAATAAGATTGATGCGTAAAAAGTGTTTGTACAAACGAACTTGCAGTAAAAATAAAATCATTTATCTTTAAAATATTGTAAAAAATAAACAATTCGTAAGCGTATACAACTTCTCCGAAGGGATCCAATTCCTATAATATGAGGATCACGAGTTTTAGGCATTAATTTAAACAATACCTATCGCAACATTTACTAAATGCAATTTCACGATTTTGTAAACCTATGGTAGTGACGACAAAAGAAATTAGTAGGTAAATAATATTACTAAAGCATGAATTAGCATTATTTAGTAAAATTTGAGACGTTACCCGGATACAATAGCAATAGAAACTGATCTCCAGTTTTATTTCATTAATTCAAAATCGACATAGTATAAAACAAACTTGCTTCCCTCTGTCCCCATGTATGCTTATATCTTTAAAACTACGCACGATCTTTAAAACTACGTTTTTTTAATAGATAGCGTGATCCAAGAGGAAGTTGTATACGTACATATAATACGAGGGAAAGCCACAGGTTCAACATAAAATGAGTAC
Source organism: Aporophyla lueneburgensis (assembly GCA_932294355.1). Lineage (NCBI taxonomy): Eukaryota > Metazoa > Arthropoda > Insecta > Lepidoptera > Noctuidae > Aporophyla > Aporophyla lueneburgensis. Next base: position 17,483,325 of record OW028747.1, read on the forward strand.
CTAAATGTGTTGACTTTCATATTTTCAACTGAAAAAACTCCTTTCTTAAATACGCAATGTAATGATATGTCCTTTAATGTATCATCTATCGGGTCAGGACCAATACTATCGGGACGACCAGATTGTTCAAAATGATGTAAAGAAATATGAAAATTAAACATTTAACTGAATGACATAAGGAATGTTTCACAATGAAGACAGTTTACGGCAACTGTCATATTGCCAAGAACTTTATTCAATACATATAAAGTTGAATTTTCTTAGATGTTGAGATAATTTTTAACAGTCTGATTGTCCCGATATTTTTGACTCTGTCTGTATTACAGAATCATTAATGAGATGAGATCTCTAGAATAGACTATATAAGTGTCTGTCAGCTTGTGAATTTCTATTTAGTAAACGTCCTTTTAATTTCATATAAATATTATTAAAGCATAATTAGAACAATTCAATATTAACTACATAAGTATATTAACATACCTTTATTCAAAATATTTGCACAATCCGACAAGCGTCCGCGCAAGTATGCAATTATCCTATTAACACTACCGGAGCTAAGTTACCGTAAACAATTAGCAGCAAGAAAATGACTTGAACTAATTCATAATTACTAGTTATTTGTTCACTTTACTACTTATTTGCTTATTAAGTTATTCTAATATCTAGAACACATCGGTTGTTGGACACTTGTCTTAACTGCTACGGATGATTGAATGATAGTTTTACAAACAAAGGTGCTTGTTAACAAATATATCTCATAGATAATCTGATATTTTTTTTAACCAGCTGGACAGATTGAAGTGGCCGTCACATTGGCTGTTTATCACGTGAGTATATATTATACTGATGCCGTATCAAAATGTGTTTGTTTACTTCCAATGACGGTATTGGGATTGATTTTTGAGTATGATGGATTCCGTACTCACGGACCAGATTTACAGGAATTCTGAGAGCAGGTATATTAGGTTTAATCTTATTCAGTTGTGAGCTAGGAGCTTGAAAGCATTTCATCACCACTGCAATCAAAACGGTGAAAGTATGCATCGGGGAGAGGAAACCGGCATGTCCTAGAACTATAAATTCGAAGACATGTGACATCTACCAACCCACACTGGGCCCGCTTGGTGGATTACGACACAGGCCCACTCCCTATTACCGACGGGAGGCCTGTGTCCCAGCCGTGGCCATGTTACAGGGTAATATGCTTATCATTTTTTGTCATTCTCAAAGTCGTTGCATTATAAGCCGGTTAATGCAGCCTTTTAGTCAATGAAAAGAAGTAAACTGTAAATGACTTGAATGTACCGTGTGGTGCCGGACGTTAAAGAATAACACCACCCCATTTCTTCCCGTGGGTGTCGTAAAAGGCGACTAAGGGACTTACTAGAGAATGGGCAGCAGCGTTCTCTATGCATTTCACCACCATACTGCGATCGCCAACCCGCCTGCCAAGCGTGGCGATTATGGCAAAGCCTAAGGCCTAAGTCCAGCAGTGGACGTCTTACGGTTGAAATGATGATGAATGATGTAAATGACTTTTGGTTATAAGTCCTGACGTCGTCCTCTCCATGTCCTATAAATATGAGTGGCCTAAGTCTGTCTATCACCAGTCATCACACTTGGTATTGATAAACAGTACCTACACAGTATCTAATACAAATAAAAGAAGAAACCAGATAACTAGTTGGGCACTTAATCGCATACTTGAGCTATACGGTAGTTTGATACGGAACGTGGTTAGTGTTCTGAGTGATTCATCATCATTTCAACTGAAGAACGTCCACTGATGGACATACGCCTCTCTTAATTTTGGAGAGTTTACAATAATTGCCACGCTTGGCAGGCGGGTTGGCGATCGCAGTATGGTCGTAAAATGAATAGAGAACGTTGCTACCCATTCTCTAATAAGTCCCTTAGTCGCCTCTTAAGACACCCACGGGAAGAAATAGTATGGTGCTATTCTTTATGTCCGGCACCACACGGTACACGTCCGGCACCGTTCGGCACCGTCTGACTGATTCATTCTTGTTAATTTCATATTTCTCTTACACCCTTAAATATTTCGCTGCTTGAGTTTGCTGGCCCAATATGGCCAGATAACGCAAAAGACAAACAGGTTTGGAAGGGAAAAGAGGAGACTTTTGCCCAGCAGCGGGACACAACATAAGCTACAAAAATACGAATTTTACGTCTAGTCTGGTGTCAGTAAAATATTTCTAGCTAAACATAATTCTTCTCAAATCAGCTATCGCGTTCTTATTTGCCAACCTATACGCGTCAATAAGAAAGCGATAACCTAGTTTTCTTTTCAGGCAGACGGAAAATGTACGCCTATCGATTAAAGCATATGACAAATAAAAGTCACATTTTGCAAAATTATGCAGATTTTCTAATAAATTTGTGTTCTTATGGCATGACCGCCACATGTGAGTTTTATGAGACAGATAAACGATTGAATTTCCAGTATACCTACATGCTTTCCTTCTACATCGTACTTGATTTTCTTATTTACTTTGATTTTTAAATTAATGAACAGTTGTAAGACATGGCGGCTGTAATGGATGATGCATATAAGATGGTGGGGTCAAGGGTGTGAATATAAATGTGAATGATGAAGTGAATGTGTCGTTATGTGATGTGAAAGTGAATGGAAAGGGATTGGAGCATGTGAGTTCGTATATTTGGGGAGTCTGATTACAAAGGATGGAATGATTGATCAAGAAGTGGAAAGGCTGCCTGGGTCGTGAGATTTGTTCGAAAGAGTTACCGTGGCCCTGGCATATAGGCAACTGAAGGAACACGGGTGAGTTTTAGTCAGTAAAAGTCTGAGTGGAAGGGCCGCTCCACCCAGAACGGCAGAAAACATTTGATGATTACCGTCCCACAAAAAAAGAAGTGGAAAGGATAGTAAATGCGGGGAATAAAGTAAATAGTACTATTCATGCGATTGTGATCAACCAGTTGATGGTGAATTAAGTAAATGGGTGTGGAATGAGTGAATGGTATGCTGGTGCTTACGTTTATGGAGGTTCAAATAAATGTTACGTCACCGACAAAACACAACCGACGACAAATTTCTACGCCAGGGGGTCGATTGCGGACTCCCGGCCACCGTAGGCGCGAGCTTGCGGGTGGCGGGCAATGGGTAGCTCGCCGCCCGGTAAGGACCAAGCTCGGGTCGACGGCGCGTAGTGTTCCACGCGCGCCTCAAAGAGATGTCAGCAAAACTGAAGGGGTCTGCTAGGACCGATGCCTGCCGGGGTCGCGTGATTGTACGAAAGAGATACCGTGACCCTGGCACATGGGCAATTGAAGGAACACGGGTGGGTTTTAGTCAGTAAAAGTCTGACATGCAAGTCATTTGATGATTTCCCATCCAAAAAAAAAAAAGGGGGTCTACACTCCTGCCAGGGTAGCGAGATTATTCGATAGAGATACCGTGACCCTGGCACATGGGCAACTGACGGAACACCAGTGGGTTTTAGTCAGTAAAACTCTGACATGAAAAATGATGACTGACTGGAAAAGCCCTCCCGCTCCGCCCAGAGCGGCAGAGGTCATTTGATGATTTCCCACCCAAAAAAAGGGGGTCTACACTCATATGCTGAAATTATGGTTGCAGTTTACGCATCGATGTCCTTGCTAACTTGTATAGTTTGAAGAGAGAAAAAGAGGAATCACTTTTTTTACGAAGTCTTTTACCTACTAGGTAGACTTCTAGAAATACCTAAAACATTATGTATATTTTTTTCCTGTAAGTTATGCTATGACTTCTCCCATTCCTAATCTGTGAAATAGGCACATACGCTATCTGAAGTGGTCCATCGATTATGGCTGGCGCTCTCGCTAAAGAGTGTGACCACTCCACCGCACTTATCGCACATATTAGAACGATCACGAGACGCCTTATCTATTGAAAGATATTTCTTGGACAGCTATCTAAACATTTAGGGTGAAATAGAGGAAAATATCACTTTAATTCGAATATCTCCCTAACTTAGATGTTCGTCGACAACAATGAACTGAAGAAAGCACAAGAAGGTGTCTCAATGAACCAGAACTGACGTCTTCAACTGACGGACTTCAAATGAAATGGGAAAAGCTAGGTAGGTAAAGTTAGATTCGAATAATTACTTTATTGATTTCTATCCAGGACGTTGGACAATACTAGTTGGAAAAACTTCAAACATCATTTTGATACCGAGGTGTGAACTGATAGTGTTAATTATGTACAGTCAAGGCAATATGTCATAATTTGATATTTCTGTGATCATTGTCTTGGTAGATACAATACTTTCAATAGGCCACAATTTCCGTCAGTAGTTTAGAAGAAAATAACTTTTGAATTCGCTAAAGGTTACATGATTTTTTTTTGCCCTTGACTGTATCTACCTACGTAATACGAGTATAACAAATGGTGTCTTTCAAAACTTCTTTAGTTCTAGTTTTCTTGCATTTTACACAATTATTAGACGCACCTAAAATATACGTGAAGGCATTTTCTTCAATAAAGTCATTACTATTTATTGTATGTCTGTCTGCATGTTCCAGCTAATCTTCGAAATGGCTGGATGGATTTTGAAGGGAATTTCAGTGCTGGATAGTTAATGTTATACGGAGTAACAAAGGCTATTTGTCCCGGTAACACGTTCCCGTGGGACAAACACGCGAGCGTCGCCGTGGGTTCAGCTATTACTTGAATAGAATGTTATAATTTACCGGAATTATAGAAAGTGTCGTTGTACCTACAAGTATTCCTAGTTCTGATTTTATCAGTGCTTAAAGTTTACATAACTGTGTAAATGATTACCTACCTACAGAGAAATAAATGTTAAAAGGTACTTATACCTAACTGTTTCTTCTTGCATCAATAACTAAACTTTTTAACATGTTAATTCTTTGATGACTTTTTCAAAAGAATATCTTAGTGCACTCATTATGTTAACTGTATTAACAGCTCATTAATGAGTGCTTATAATAAAAATAGTATACGTAAGAATAAATTAATTATCGTACCTTGAATCTTTAACTGTCAGATACATACATAAAATCATTCAATGCAAGTCATAAAATGAATAGTTATTCTCACTCAACAAGGGGATTCCACAGTACATTCGGAATAATTGTCAATTAAACATTCTTGTTTCAATTAAAGACAACACGTCGCATTACATTACATCACTGCATTACTTCAGTTGTCAACAGGACTCATCTTTCGTTCTCGTCCAATGTATCATGATAATGGTACCAGACCGTTTTCATCGTTTTTATGAAAAACGTGTATGCATGGCGTGTATTGCTTTTCTGTATAGGTAGGCACTAGTCCACCTGTCCTTGTCTAGGCAAACAAATGCAGGATTCTTTTAGGTATTATAATTTAGTTCGTTTCTTAATACTTTCGGGACATAAATTAAAATATAATTGACAGACTTATGGTGATTTTCGAGGTAGGCACTGCTTATGTGCCAGATATGCAATGTATGTATGTATATGCAATGCATTCATGTCACTGGCCAGCGTGTCCTTACACGCAGTGGCTCCTAAACTATAACAGAGTGGGGGTGGCCGCAAGAAAGACGCGGAGCAAATATATTTCAGAATCAACAACGATGAAAATAATATAGAATTAATCCTTGGAACAATCAGGCCAATAGACTTTTAAACGTAGATACGTAGACGTACGAAGGTCTTCGACATCAGAAATCGTTGTATGAGGCTCGAATGGAGTTGGATGGTACACCTGGTAAGGCGCAGTGATGACAAATAGAGTAAAGCTTTGATGAAGTTTGATAGAATAGCGTCCAAGGACTGTAAGACGAGACTTCAGTCGTCCAGCGGCGAGATGGCGGGAAAACATTGTTGCCATCGCGGACAAAACCTGGATGAGACAGGCTCAGGAACGTGGGGATTGGCACAAGCAAAGAGAGGCCTATACCCGGCAGGGGGTTAAGGATCTCGATCGGGCTGTGGATGATGATATGGCTCGGGGGCTGCTATGTGTAAGGATACTGGGCCTTACTCTTATATAACAATCTAGAAAGAATTATGACCAACACAGTAGACGTATAATAAATGATGAGTGTAGGTACCTGGTATTAATGCATTTGTTATTGGACTCTTACATCAGTCGTCGTATTTACGTACTCCTAATTAATTTAATCATTTAATAGGCTCTTAACTATACAATGTGGAGACAATAATACTAATAATAATAATATATGGTAAAGTAGATACAACTCTGCGCGCCTTCCTGATGTCATGTATGGGGCAATGGAGGGCGGCCCTTCGCTATTCAGGATGTCGAAATATCCAGAGGAATAACGAGCCGATAAGGATCGAGCGAGGCATATTTCAGGGCGATAGTCTGAGTCCGCTTTGGTTCTGCCTAGCTCTGAATCCTCTGAGCACACTGCATGAGCCTAAACCTGAATGGCTTAGGCTATCGGTTGAGGAGAGGTGGTTAGGTTATTTCTCACCTCCTGTACATGGATGACCTTAAACTCTTTGCCCACAACAATTTGCAACTTATGGAGCTACTGATGGTAACTGAAACCTTCAGTAGCGCCATCAGGATGGAATTTGGTGTGGACAAATGTGCGGTCATGCATGTAAAGCGAGGAGACCGATGCAAATAAGCCTGATATAGTGGTGGTGGATCGATCAGAGCGGCGCACAATGATCGTTGTCATAACAGTCCCGCATGACGAGAATCTCGTGAAAGCCGAAAAATATAAACAAATCAAGTATCTCGAATTGGCTAGCGAGGTTGTCGACATGTGGGATGTGGACTCAGCGATCATTGTGCCGATAGTCGTTACAGCCAATGGCTTGATATCCAAGAGCCTCGACCAACATCTGAAGAGGCTCTTGTTGGGCAGCTGGGTCAAGGGCTTGATTCAAAAAGCGGTACTTCTGAACACGGCTCGCATTGTCAGGAGGTTCCTCTCTCTGGAGCCTTGATCACCGGTAGCTTGGACCCTGTTCCCAATACCGGTGGGCTACTATCTTCTACATATATCAAAATCAATGCCACTTTTCGTTGTAATTTTATAACTCAAGAACGGGCTCACCTATCCAACCCAAATGTTTAGGCTTTGTTCGGACTATTTAGCAGATGATTTATGTGAAGTTTACACAAAATCGGTCGAGCGGTTCTTCATTTAATACATTTCTTGTAACAAATTTTCATACATATTTTTCTTCCTTTTCTTTCATATGGGCGAAAAAATTGCCGGCCTTTACATTTATTGAATCTGAGGCGATACGAAGTTCGCTGGGTCAGATAGTGTTTTTATATTTTTAAATGTTTTTTTTTAACTAATATTTAAAAACTAGCTTTTGCCAGCGGCTTCGCCCGCGTGGAGGTCGGAAAATATCCCGCGGGTATCGTCACTGCTCAGCTCCTATGTGTCTTAGCGTTATGTTATATAGCCTATAACCTGCCCAGGAGTATGGACTACAATCGTACCAAGTTTGGTTAAAATCTCTTCAGTAGTTTTTGACCCATGCGTGCATATACAGACAGACAGACAAAAAAATTACTGATTGCATTTTTGGCATCAGTATCGATCACCATTCATCCTCCAATATTAATTTTGAATGTATATTCAATGTACAGAATTGACCTCTCTACAGTTTTATTATAAGTATAGATATAATTTATAAGAATGTTTAAATGGAATAAAGGAGATAATATATGGAAATATTGACAATACTAGTACCTGTGTACTTTTAAATTATCAAATGGTTCGTATCATTGAATATGAAAAATAGTCTTTTGAAACAATCTAAATAGTAGAGTTGGGCTTACTATGACGTTTGCATAGGGTTGTCAACTTTTTATATTGAACATAGTATTTTCAAAGCTATTGCCTGTAAAATATTATGGTACGGCGAAAAAGAAAAAAAATGTCTTCAAAATATATTTAATTTCTAAATGCATTGTAAAGCATCTAATCATCATCATCATCATTACAGCCATAGACGTCCATTGTTAAACACACCATCCATAACTTAGGTGTTGCCACTATCGCCACGCTTGGACTTTAGCCTTTATTAAAAAGGGTATTTTGGCCACTCAAATAACAGAACACTATATTATATAGTAGGGTTGGTAACCCTAGTTTTGCCTTTCAACTGGCTTTAGTCATTAAACAATTGGCTATATATTTTCATTAACATTTTGTATGGGGACAAGGAACGACATTAGATATACAAAGATTTAATTGTGGTCGAATCGTCGTCTATACATTTTATATGTCAACGTGAAATTGTAAATACCGTTAGATAATAATCTATCTCGCGAGATTGGAATCTGCCGTCAGATTATAATCTCGCTAGTTAGATTGTAATCTAACGATATTTACAATTTGACGGTGAGTCGGTGACACATACATACACACCGGAATTATGGTCCATTTAATGACAAAATAAATTGAAACGACTGTTGTTATAAACAAATCCTTAGAGTCTCTCTAATATAAATAACGGAAATATGTAAGTAACACCACATAAAAAATAATCGTAACACTGACGCTAACCAACGGGTTTCTAGCGTCAGGTATATCAGATAGCTTGCTGGGCAGGTTTCACCACTTTCTTTAACTCGTAAGGTATGATTACAAAATGCACTGCGATAGCTAACTTATATTGAGGAAACCACAAGTGCACTGCACTTACAAAAATAATTGAGCATGCACTTCGATAAATTAAATGTTACGTCGACTTCGCAAAGCAGACGCAGTCAATACATTCTATCAATTACATTCAGTTTAGGTAGGTATTATTAATGAGCGAATTGAACAATGAAGACAATTACCTTTAAATACTTTGAGTTACTATAAGACATACCTTTTTCCTATGAGTGCGAATGATCTGAACAATCTTAAGTACTAGTATTTTTCCTTTCCTAGTCTATTTGCGAAATTCAAAATCAAAAATCAAAAGTCATTAATTATTCAAACTAGGCTGAGAGTCAGCACTTTTTGAACGTCAAAATTACATAAGATAGTCCCCTCAAAACGCCCGCCTTTCGAACTCAATTATTTTTTTACAGTAATTAAGTACGAGTACCTAAGTACCTATTATCACGTAAGATATTTTGAAAGCTATTATTTTTATGCACCGTTTATCTGCTACAAGTTCCTCTTAAACTTAAGGGGAAGTTATTTAAAACTATGGTTAGACCTGCTGCCTTGTATGGGTCATAATGTTGGGTCACAACAGGGATGAATGAAAGACAATTGCATGTAGCAGAGATGAGAATGTTAAGGGGGATGTGTGGTGTTACAGGAATGGATAGAATAAGAAATGAGTATATAAGAAGAAGTCTGAAAGTAGCACCGATAGCTAAATGTTATGTGGAAATGAATGTGAGGTGCCGGACGGTGCCGTGTGGTGCCGGACGTAAAGAATAACACCACCCCATTTCTTCCCGTGGGTGTCGTAAAAGGCGACTAAGGGACTTACTAGAGAATGGGCAGCAGCGTTCTCTATGCATTTTACCACCATACTGCAATCGCCAACCCGCCTGCCAAGCGTGGCGATTATGGCAAAGCCCGCCAAATTGAGGGAGGCCTAAGTCCAGCAGTGGACGTCTTACGGCTGAAATGATGATGATGATGTGGAAATCGGTTGTCATGGTATGGGCACTTGATATGGAGGAATGAAGAAAATGTCGAGAGGAAAGTTTTGAGTATGGCTATAAGAGTAGGGGAAGACCAAAGATACAATGGATGGACTGGGTGTATGATGATATGGTTAGAAAGGGGGTGACAACAGAGATGCCGACTAATAGAGAAGTGTGGAAGACGCGGCCATGTTGCGCCGACCCCAAATAAATTGGGGTACGGGCAGAACAATGAAAAATGATGTCTGCTACAAGTTTGAATGACTTAAGTTCCATTGTTTCTAGTAATGTTGTTTCAGTTATTTTTGCAAAATGTTTGTTGATGCCTCAAATATTTGAGTAGGTATTTTAAACTTTATTTTTCTAATAATAACATTTTTTTTAACGTAAAATAAATCTTAGTTTAGTAACCAGGTGACTGAGATTTGTTTAAAAAATTACTATATCCAGTCATTCCACCGGAGATAAGAGTTCTAAGCCTCAACATCGGCAGGTAATCTCCGTTTGTCTTTGTAAATGTGATAAATGGATCACATGGTTTCTTGTCAAAGTCAAAGCAATTGCATTTATCTTAAGTATTAAGATAACAATAGGGTCAGTTCATGTACTTATTCAAATTTTCGTAGATTCGTATCGGATGACAGTATTTTCAACGTATTTGGAGAGTAGGTACCTACACAAAATGGTTTTATGAAATTACTCGCTTTTGTCAGTGACTTTTCCCGTGTAGACATCGGGAATTATCTCACACAAACGGACTAACGAGATAAAAAGTATCCAAATGGTCTGTGTACCAAATTGCATTGAAATCCTTTGAGCCGTTTTTGCGTGATTCAGTATCTAACAATCATCGAAACATTCAAACTTTAACAATTATAAAATAATTTTTGAATTTTTTACACATATACTTACTTACACCTTTAATTATAAATATGATATAATTCCCACTTCCCACGTTATAAGAGACCACGTAATGAGACGTAGAAAAGTCAACAATCCATGCAATAGATCGAACCTAGTCATTGTTTGTCAGCCTCACCATGTTCGATCGTATTATAATTTGTGGTACATCAATGAGCGTGCTGTAGTCTTGTTAACAAGCGTATTACATGGAAGCGCTAATTTGATTGTTTTGTCTACGATTCTCCACTGAGCATAGGTACGTCAGCATCACGAGGACCGCCGGCAATCACATGTACCTACTTCCTTGTGAATTAATTTATAGTTATAAAATGACACATTAATATTTATTATTATGTGCAAACACGACAGTGAATTTAGATTACCTATGACTTCACTTCTTTGGTACTCTAGAGGTATGTATTAAATATAGGAACTTACCGATGTAGCAGATCTAGATGTCCTACCGACGTCACCGGTCACCTGCAGGTGTAGCTTGACAGCTTCCACCCCGGATCGCTTGATTCGCTCGCGCGCCTCAGCAGCCGTCTCTACAACACCAGCACTGTTTGTTTGTCGCTTTCCTCCGCGTGAAATATCCTGTTTCACTCCCTTTTTGTCGTGTTTTCCCCGAAAATCTTGTTTCGCTCGACGATCGCGCGTCTTCATTTTAAATAATTTCCAAAGTTCATTCTCACGTTTCACTCAAACATTGACCGATATGTTCACTAACGTCGAACACAATCCAATCGGAAGCTGGGCTGAGATAAGATATTTGTTGAAGGTGAAAGAGCTTAGATAAAAAATGGTACACAAATCAGGTGTCTGTGTACGTGACGGAAAAGGCCCTTTATGTTAGCACCTCGAGGTGGTCACGTAAAGTCCTTGAACCGGCGCGGGAGCGTGGTGACGGCGCAGGCGCGTACGAGCGGACGTCTGTTTCAGTATTTACGTTTGTGGAGATGAAGTGGTCGCCGTGGAGCGTGGCGCGTCCGGGGTCCGCTCGGACTGGCGCGGCGCGGGCGCAGCGAGCGCGCGCTGCGCTCCTGTGTCGCTTGTTTGATCTCCGTTTGTTAATTGAAGGGATCTCGTATGACACTATTAGTTGAGACGCTATCACAACATCATTAACACTAATGCTCATCACAATAATTGTCACCTAGAAAATGTTTCTATATCGTCTCTCTAATTTTGTTAACTTTAAATAAAACGTTACGTTACGTTACCAAAGTATGCAATGAAAGTATTATAATTGAATGGTACTTAATCAAAAAGTTTTATGTAGAATGATACATGTCCTAAACCTATACAACTGCTTACCCAATTCGTGGGCGAGTCAAGTTTATAAAACCTTACACCACTGAGTTTGCATCAAAATTAGTACAAATTGTTTGTGTACAAATTGAGTATCACGTAGAGATCTATGCACTCAAAAGTTTCTTTATTAACTAATTTTATTTTTACCTGAAAAGTAAAATTCATCAAAGCCACGAAAAAATACTCTCGCGGAAACAGTGTCGCCATCTGGCAAGAGTCTCACACAACTTATCGACGCTATTATATCTTACGGTACGCAAACTACTTTAAGTGAAAATCCACTTGGTAGTTCCGGAAAATGCCAACAGATGGCGTTAGCGTGCGCAAAATTGTCTGTAGAGCATTCACTTTGTATGCTCTTTGAATATTTTCAAGATTTCGTTACAGGAAGTTACTTAAGATAGCAATGGTTTCACTTGATAACAGGGTAGTCAATGGGTCTGTGTGCATCTTTAGCCACTTAAATAAATAATGGCCAGGGGTCGAGCTATTTTCCATCATTTATTGCTAAGTTGGTTTGTTATTATAAAAACTTCCCTGAATATATTTACTAGAAACATCCATCATTGCCAAGCTGTGAACTAAATTCTACAAAGTCAAAGTCAGGGATTTTTAAATCATCTAAAAAAATGGCCAAGTGTGTTACGTACCACGAACAGTGAAAGGTTCTGTAGTTCAGATGAGTATTTACGCATATTATCGACCGTGAAAATAAGTTCATATTTTATAGGTTAAAAGACCTACGGAAACAAAGTTATTACTGCGGTTATAACTGATAATATTCCACATCTCGTTTATTATCTTAAATAAAAAGTTACTTCATCATCAGCAGCCTATAATGTTTCCATTGCTGGGACATAGGCCTCCTGTCGGTGAGAGGGTATGGGCCATAAACGACCACACGGGCCTAGTGCGGGTTGGTAGATGTCGCATATCTTCAAATGTTTGAGTCTAAGACATGCCGGTGGCCCCGGGCGTCGGGAGTCGATAGCTGACTCCCGGCCACCGTGGGCGCGAGCTTGCTGGCGGCGAGCAATGGGTAGCTCGCCGCCCGGTAAGGACCAAGCTCGGGTCGACGGCGCGTAGTGTTTCGCGCGCGCCTCAAAGAGATGTCAGCAACACTGAAGGGGTCTGCTAGGACCGATGCCTGCCAGGGTCGCGAGATTGTTCGAGAGAGATACCGTGACCCTGGCACCTGGGCAACTGAAGGAAAATGGGTGGATTTTAGTCAGTAAAAGTAATCCGTCCCGCTCCGCCCAGAGCGGGAGAAGTCATTTTATGATTTCCCATCCAAAAAAAAAGACATGCCGGTTTCCTCACGATGTTTTCCTTCACCGCTTTGAGAGCAGTGGTGATGAAATAATTTACACGAGGTAAAACGCCTGCTTGGGTTCGAACTTTCGTAAGTCGAGGCCAGTAAGCCACCACTGCTCAAAAAGTTACTTAGAAACATCATAACCTACTACTACAGCTTACACGCTAGGGTGGAGTGAAAATTTTATTTTTTGAATTTCAGTATGGCATACCCGCAAAAAGTTGCGTGATAGGCACAATAAGCAAAAGCGAAAATATTTTTTGTGTTGGTTTATATTTAAAGGTGCCCCCGATAGGACTAAGTTTTGAAAGAAAAATCCGAATCTTGTCAGTTTTCGATAGTGCAAAACCAAATGCTGAACTTAATAACAAAACGTAGAAATTGTTTTTCTTTTGTTTCTGAACGCACCCAATCATTAATAAATAAGTCAACCTTTATTGAATTACCCTTTCAGTCACAAGTAAGCATTCTTGGGAGAAACTACTTTTCATTGTATTAATCGTATCAAGAACAAATACGGAATGTTGTTGAGCCATCATCTAAACAGATGCGAATAAATCTCCCATCTTTAGCTCTTGCCTGCGATCGTACTGGAGTTTCTGACAGGTCTGCCGCTATTATAGCTTCTGCTGTCCTGAAAGATGCATGGCATTATTACATCAAGTGACCAGTGTGATAGATCATTCGAAGGTTTGACGGGAAAGAGCAAAGAGCTGTTTTGAAAAAAAAATGAGCCGCAATCAACCTATACCTGGTCTTTACTTTGACGGTAGAAAAGACAAAACTTTGATAACAGTCAAAAAAGGAGATAAATGGTATAGAAAACGGCAAATAGAAGATCATTACGTTATTGTATCGGAACCAGGGAGCGTTTTCTTTGGTCATATCACGGTGCAGACAGTATCGGCTAGGACAATCAAAGAAAGTATTATAAAATATTTAAATGATAACTCGATTGACTTGAGTGCTTTGTCAGTAGTGGACTGTGATGGGACAGTTGTAAATACTGGATCTAAAGGCGGCGTCATTAGCTTGCTAGAGGTAGAGATTAAAAAACCGTTACAATGGTTCATCTGTGTACTACATTCGAATGAATTGCCACTATACGACACCTTTTGATACATTTGGGCGGTCAAACAACGGAACCTCGATGTTTTTCAGGGCCAATTGGATCTGGACTGCAACAATGTGAAAAAAAAAGCCAGTTGTGAAAGCCGTTATACCCACGCCACTTCCTGTTATTACGCTAAATATTTTATTTGATTTAAGCTCCGATCAAACATATCTATTTGAGATAATGACTGCTATAGCACTGGTATTTTCCCTTCTGACCTGACAAATAGAGAACCCGGTCTACTCAACCATTCCAGGTGGCTAACGACTGCGAACAGCATCTTACGATTATATGTCACAAAGACTGATCCGGAAGAGAATCTACTTATATTAGCCAATTTCGTGATGAAAGTTTATGCGCGAATGTGGTTTCAAATCAAATGCAATCCTTCGTGTTTAAATGGAGCACAGCACTTGTGGTTGACGATGAATTATAGTCGGTATTTAAACGACAATTTGAAAAAAGTGAGTGATCCATTCATACAAAGAAATAGATATTTTGGTCATGTAGAAAATCTTCTTTTATCTATGCTTGCAGATGACAATCAAGTGATACGGGAACTGGCATGCCGACGTATTCTGAAAGCAAGATCACAGAAAGTCATAGGAATCCGAAAATTTGAAGTTCCATCATTTAATTTCGATGCTCCCCATTATACTGACATTATTACTTGGCACTATAGTCAGATTACTGTTACTGAGTGGCCTTTAACTAAGAGTTTATCTGCTGAAGCCTTGAAAGAAATTGTAGAAAATGGCCTTGGAACGAAAGAGAATAAAGCACTCTTTCCTTGTCATACTCAAGCCGTGGAGCATTGCATCACACTCGTAACTGAAGCTTCAGGTGCAGTATGTGGAGAAGAAAAACGTAATGGTTATATCAGGGTAAGACTGTCATCATGTCAGATGATGCCTTTTTATAACACTTTATGTGATTTTTCTACTTGATGGGCTATTTTGTTTTTTTTTTCGTAAATATTTAACTAATATTAATCGCATTTTTATCATAAAATTCTTGTATTATTTTGGTTTTAATAGGTTTTGGGGCACCATAAACTCCAAAATTTTATATATTTTTTTATTATTACATAAAAATGTAGGTTTCAAGCAACACAAGAAATACTATTCCAATAGATTATTTAGGTTTATACAACATTAATTTTTGTTTATGCAAAACCCGAAACACGGGTCTAGTATTTTTATGTAAAGAATCTATGAAAAAAATTTCAAAACTGTATCATTAATAATCACAAAGTTATAAGCTTGATAAGTTACCTGGTTGTCCACGCAAAAACTTATGCAGATCACCACAAACAGCTAGTGTACGTACTATCTCCGTGTAATGGACGTTGGAGTACGAGAAAGACATGATAATTTTAAAATATACGTATTGTCGTTCGGTGTCCTACTTGGAAGCGTAATTAAATATTTTTGGTACAAAATATAACATGGTGTAAAAATTATTGGAATCGATTCAGTTACTGATTCTGAACAAACTATATTCAGGTTTCGCATATACTAAAAATAATCTTGTATACATCTGAATGAGGCTGTCAAATATGAACGAAATTTTACTTTTTTCAAAATTCTTTCGTGCTGGGGCACCTCGAATCATTATAATACATAAATGTTATTTAACATACTTTATTAACTCATCCATAGGCAGCTTTTTACCGCTATGCTATTACAAAAACAAACAAAAAAAAAATTCTCCATACATTTTCACTCCACCCTATTACACGCTGTAATCTCAGTGTCCCATATGTATACAATAGCTTCTGCCCGCGTCTTCGTCCGCGTTAAATTTCTTGTTCCCCCGACCCTTCCCGTCGCATCGAATCGCCTACCCGTGCGATTTTCCCCGTTTTTGCAACATTTTTCATTACTGCTCCGCTCCTCTTAGTTATAGCGTGATGTTATATAACCTATAGCCTTCCTCGATAAATAGGCTACCCAACACAAAAATAATTTTTCAATTCGGACCATTAGTTTCTGAGATTAGCGCGTTCAATCAAACAAACAAACTAACTCTTCAGCTTTATAATATTATATATAATATATAAATATATATAGTAATAGTATAGAAATAAAGATAGGTAGGTACATACGATTCATGGTGAATGTTTAACTGTTGCGTCTGCTTCGCAGACGGAGAAAGGATAGTTTCAAGGTTTAAATAAGTATAAAATAAAACATTATTCGCAAAATATTATATTTTATTTACATTCCTAATTAATCTCACTTACTTAAATATAAAATAATGCAAAACTTATTCTAAATATTTATAAGTAATTAATATAAGATCAATGACTAAATCACTTTGAGGTGCGTAATGCTGCAATTATTTCATTACAGCGTACATAACTCACAATGCAGCTAACAATAAATAGTCGTCAGTAACAGAGATTTAATAGTAATCTCTATTAGCAATCGTTTCATTTTGTCAATCGAGACACAAAAGTGAGGTTTTTAACATTCAAAATATACGATCATCATCATCATCTCAGCCGAAAGACGTCCACTGCTGGACATAGGCCTCCCCCAAGCTCCGCCACTTCGACCTGTTCTGTGCTTCCCGCATCCAGCGGATTCCTGCGGCCTTCACAAGGTCATCGGTCCACCTTGTTGGAGGCCTTATATACGATCGAATAATCAAAATTAAAGCGATTGCTTATGTTAGCGTTAAAAAATTAAGCTTGTCTTTGTAATAATATGGCGAGTTTATTTATAAAAACGAATACATGTCATTTTGCATGTAATTTTGCTATTATCATGTATATTCCTGGTTTTATGCGGTGTTTCGAACATGCAGCAATCCGTTCACATTTATTATACCTCTGATTTTGCGTCATTGTACAAATCAAAATGATATCTGTGTTTGCTACAGTAACGTTGCTTTTATTTTGCTGCCACTAACAAGTCTGTGAATATCACTGTGATTTTTATTCTCGTTACAGTAAGGTTGCTGTTGACTTGCTGCTTTTAGAGGTAAAATAATTGAATGGACTCTACGGCCGGAACTCAATGGAAACAAAGATTTGGAGGTACAACGGTACAAGGATCTTGCTGCTTGTGGCCAATATCGGATATTACGTCGCCATTTTGTCTTTTATTACAATTTCTGTGACAACTTCACAAGGTTTATGGTTTACAAACAGCGCCCCTCTGTCAATGTTATTGTAGCGTCAAAAGATCCTTCAAGCATTCTACAAGGTCAAATTAAATTAGCTAGCGAAACTCTGCAGACGTGATTGGTACCGATAATTATCTTAACTCAATAAAAAATTGATTTAATGAGTATTTTTTGGGGTAATCAACCAGTGGCTGTGTTTTTTCTAGAAGTATAGTTGAGAAAATCTGTTTTCTTTTGTTTTCTCGCGTTCATTAGTCAAGTTATCACAAAACAACTGATATTACGAGTAAATAACCGGTCGACGGCTCATTAAAAAAATAAACGAGTATATTTCCTTTTGTTCTATTATGTTTATACACCATGACATTTTACTCGTCTTACAAAGGTTGTCCACTCAATGTATCCGATATATTATCAACCGACGAAAAAAAACGGAGGAGGTTCTCAATTCGACGCGTATATATATATATATATTTTTTTATGTATGACCACGCATAACTTTTTACATAGTGGTCCGATTGTGACAATTCTTCTTCTATTGGAAACGGTATACTCCTAAGGTGGTCCCATATAAATTTGGAAAACAAAATCGAACCCTAAGGGTCGGAAAACAGGGGATGATTGATTGTTCACTCACTGATTGTAATGTATAAACACGCATAACTTTATACAGAGTAGTCCGATTTTGATCATTCTTTTTGTGTTGGATAGGGTATACCTTGAAAAGTATTATTAGTACATTAAGTCCTCAAAAAAATATAAAATAAAAACTTTTTAACAAAAAATTAAACCACTTATCGGATACATTGAGTGGACAACCTTACTTCTAGGCGTGATGAAAAATTGTTACCATTAATTAAGATAATAGGTACTAGGAAAAGTATGTAATGGATTAGAATTATGAAACATCCTGTTAATAATGTTTACGTATCATACGGTAGAAATAAATAAAAATCTCCATTTTCCATGAGACAAAATATCACATTTAAACTACGTCATGCGTCATCATATTGAATAATATTTTAATTTTTTAGTTATAGAAATGTTCATTTTATTTCTTACTAGCTTCTGCCCGCGACTTCGTACGCGGATCTTGTTGCTTATGCCAGCGACAACGGGGTCGTCAAAATCGAAGATCTGAAACGTCTGATGTAGTATTCTAATGCTCGGGGACGGGAAAACAACGGGATGAGCGAGACGATTGGAGTCGTTCCAGATCTTTCATTTTTGTATGTCAATAGGAAATGCCCATCAGACTAAACAAATTTTGCTAAGAAGTCATTCCTTAATATGTTATTAAGAGTTTTACTTAAGAGTTCCACAACAGGTGTTCCAGATCTTCAAATTTATTCTCACAGCAGAAAATACGTGGAATATTTTTTGCTTTGGCACCATTTTTATGTCTCTTATACTTACTTTAGCTGGTCTGTTGCGGTCTGCATCAGGTGTTCATTTTCCAAAATAAATTATGTATAGCCTATATGTTGCCACGTTCACGATCAGCGGACAGTCGCGCATCATGTTCCGCACTTGACTCTAGAGACCTAGCAGCAGATGCGTAGATACGCTGAGAACTCAAGCGCAATTCTCTATCAGTGAACGTCTCCGACTCGAGAGACAATGCATGACGTTCACGATCAGCGGACAGTCGCGCATCATGTTCCGTACTTGTCTCTAGAGACCTAGCAGCAGATGTGTAGATACGCTGAGAAGTCAAGCGCAATTCTTTATCCGTAAACGTCTCCGACTCGCGAGACAATGCATGACGTTCACGATCAGTGGACAGTCGCGCATCATATTCTTCACTGGTCTCTAGAGACCTGGATGTAGTTGCATAAATACGCTGAGAACGCAAGCGAGCTTCGCGATCCCTGCCGGGGTCGCGTGATTGTTCGAAAGAGATTCCGTGACCCCGGCACACGGGCAACTGATGGAACACAGGTGCGCTTAGTCAGTAATTACCCATCCAAAAAAATAATAAAAAAAAGCTTCGCAATCCGAAGATGTTTCTACGGAGCGAGTTGCAGCCTGATGTTCTCGGACATCAAGTCTATCTTGACGCTCTTCGGTAGATTCTTGGGATCTTATGATCCTCAATCTTTTAGCTCCTTTGGAACGTTGGGAAAGATTTGACCTCTTTCTAGGCATGGTTATAGTTTTATTCTGAAGATACCTGATCAATTAAACTCTAAGTGACTGCTCCCCTGCATTACCGGGTAGGCTACCGTGTCACGAAGATAAATGGAAAAGGAAATTAAACACTCAAATAACATATAGCCCGAAGGCATATTTCTTCGATAAAATAAAATAATAAATGGGAGTTTTAGCCAGTAGAGTCAAATTTTCAATGATTCATAGAATTTTCATCGAAAATCAGTCCTATACTGTTACCGCCTTCACCGCGTGGAGGTACTCCCAGCTTATGTTATTTTATAATTATGCAGTGAAATTAGTGATAGCTTTGATTTCCACACACACACCTGAGTGTTCCAGATCTACAATCTTTATACGTCAACAGAGAGTGCTCATCAGGCTGAACAACTTTTGCTAAGACGTCATTCCTATATATGTTATAGTGTAGCTGGGCTCTTGGACTTCCACATCAGCTGTTCCAGATCTTCAAATTTTATACGACACCCGAGAGTGCTCATCAAGCTGAACAACTCTTGCTAAGACGTCATTCCTATATATGTTATAGTGTAACTGGGCTGTTGGAGTTCCACATCAGCTGTTCCAGATCTTCAAATTTTATACGACAACAGAGAGTGCTCATCAGGTTGAACAACTCTTGCTAAGACGTCATTCCTATATATGTTATAGTGTAACTGGGCTGTTGGAGTTCCACATCAGCTGTTCCAGATCTTCAAATTTTATACGACAACAGAGAGTGCTCATCAGGTTGAACAACTCTTGCTAAGACGTCATTCCTATATATGTTATAGTGTAGCTGGGCTCTTGGAGTTCCACATCAGCTGTTTCAGATCTTCAAATTTTATAACGACAACAGAGAGTGCTCATCAGGTTGAACAACTCTTGCTAAGACGTCATTCCTATATATCTTATAGTGTAGCTGGGCTGTTGGAGTTCCACATCAGGTGTACCAGATCTTCAAATTTATTCTCTTAGCAGAAAATGCTCATCTCGTGAACCAATTTTTGTTACCGGACTATTTTTGTATCTCTTATAGTTTAGCTGGTCTGTTGCGGTTCTGCATCAGGTGTTCAAGTTTCCAAGATAAATTATAGCCTATATGTTGCCCAGACTTAATACCTATACAACAAAAAATCATTCAAATCCGTCCAGTAGTTCCGAAGATTAGCGTGTACAAACAAACAGACAAACAGACAGACTTTTTTTTTTGGTTTCGTGCTCTATTACTGTTTCTAAACTCCTCTCAATGATTATTTTTTTAATATATTCAATGTACAGACACAGTTTTTTTACTGTTTTATTATATGTATAGATAGATGCGTAGTAGTAATTGGTTACATGAAGTGGGCTGCCGTTGTAAGACGACTAACATGTCACGGTGTTTAGTATACCCATCACGTCTGTGGCGTTTCTCTAGCAAAGTTCGATCCTGTACGAGTATAATGTCACAATTATGTGGTCGAAAGCCACTTAACCTGTTATAATCTCATAATTATTCCCTTTGACCTATATGTTCTCTAATTAGAGATAGAGCCTATTTGGTCTATTTGCCTACACAATAAATAAACTATTTAATAATGAGATCCTTTGCTTGATTAACTTCTATTATGACACGGACTCTGAAACAAAAATAATAATCATTAAGTAATACAGTTTCATGCTTCAAATTCGTAAAAATCACAATATCTCATAATACCTATGAGTGACAAGTTTAAAAATTACATTTTACCAATGTTACAAGATGACTCAAACATAAAAATACCATGGAAACGCCAGGCGCCCTGGATGGACATGCAGTGACCTGATTGTTGATGTTATTTAGAAAGGGCATGTGCGTAGTAGGTGCTCGTAACTTGCGTGCGTGTATGAAATTTGCCTTTTTTTGGAATGACGTCTTGCAGGTTATCCTATGAGATTTTCGGCTGCTCAAACGGAGTTACCTGTGGCTACCTTAATAAAGGTCGCGAGATTCGTTCGAAAGAGTTACCGTGGCCCTGGCATATGGGCAACTGAAGGAACACGGGTGGGTTTTAGTCAGTAAAAGTCTGACACGCCCTCCCGCTCCGCCCAGAGCGGGAGAAGTAATTAGATGACTTCCCATCCAAAAAAAAAAAGGCTGGAGGCCTTTTTTTTGCCGGGGCTTAATAAAACGTAAAACTAGAGCTGGTACGGGAGATATCTAGATCGGCTTAGGCCATCGCTGGTAGAGGGCAGCAAGGGACGAGCTGGATCGGAATGATGAAAAGTGTCTATTCACCAATCCAGTGCCAATCGGAGCGCCGAACGCAGTCGATGCGTAAAGTGGGGCCTAATACCTATGTGTGAACTCTAACGAAGCAAAAGGAGCATCTAAAGATCTTTACAGGTGGTCTTCTGTAGTCTTTGCATACCCCTATGGGAATAAGGCGTGAGTTTATCTTAATATATATAATTCTACTGTACGTGTGTATGTCACTGAACTCCTCCTAAACGGCTGGACCGATTGGAATGATTTTTTTTGCATGCGTTTGGGTGGCACCTTAGATGGTTTAGATTCACTATTGGACCCGGTAGGTGGCGCTGCTATCGAGTTCTAGGAAACAGGACAACGTCTGTACGGTCAGCTAGTGTATGTATATCATATTTTTATAATATCTTAGGACAACCAACAGCGTTATCTGATCCCAAAACTATATGTATGTATTTAGAAATATATAAGTATGTTTATCAGTTGTCTAGTACCCATAACACAAGTTCTGCTTAGCTTGGGACTAGATGGCGTTGTGTGATAGTTGTGGAATATTATTATTATTATTATTAAATTACACCCAGACACAGAACAAATAATTGTGCTCATCACGCAAAGATTTGTCCTGATTTATGCTAATAATATAATAAGTCAGTGTGCAGTTACCACAACACCGTACCTCAGTAAACTTTATTTTGGAACTTATGTCTATTTTACCAGTTTCTATGGACGGGCAAACAAAAGAAAACTAGGTGATACTTTTTAACTTCCCTTTTACTTTCAGATTAACGGGAAAGTTTTTTTCTTCGAACAATGAACATTGGGTAAAACTTTTGTAGTTTATTTAACCTTATTGTACCGTATTGTATTATTACTTCCTAAAAAGTCCCGAAACAATTATCTTAAGTAAAATGCTGTAGTAGCTTGAGCTTCAAAAATTGCAATAATGCAAAAGTATTTGTTGGGTCTTTGCCAACGAACATGTTAACAACTCGTTTCCTCCTTAACTTTTGTCATTTGTGAAGAATCTTATGGCAATTGGCTGTTTCGATACACAAAGTAAACCCCCATCAGGCTACTTTTCATGCAATTAAATGGCATTATTATGAAAATGAAATGAAAAATGAAAAAAAATGTTTATTATTTTGACAAGTTAAACTTAACAACTAGTGATTGGAGCCTCCTTTTAAGCAGAAAAGCCTGTGTTAAGAGACTCCGCTCTTCCATAACTTATTATATTATATTTTACTTGTTTTATACAAATGTAGGTAAGAATTAAGCAAAAAAATGAGAAATAAAGCTAAATATGCAGCACGCAACACGCACGCAGGCATGCCAGTGGGTGAGTGAGAGTGTGTGAATATGAAGGTGTGTGAGTGTGTGAATGTGGGAGTGAATGTGAGTGTGAATGATTCATGAGGTAGAATGGTACAGCATAAACATAGCCCTTTTATTTATTCCAGCAGCGCTTCCGTCTCATCATAGGTAAGTGGTTTTATCCAATTTGTTACAATGGTTTTACACTCTGTGTATTATAATTGAAAATTAATTGCGTGTAACGAAAATAGTAGTAATAGTACCCGTGCAGAATTCAAGGTCTTTATAAACTCTAGCTATATAGATGACTTCTGGCTTTTCAAAATTTTCCGATTGTTCTTAGATTCCTGTGACGAGAATTATCATCATCATCATTTCAGCCAAAAGATGTCCACTGCCGGACATAGGCCTCCCCTAATTTTGGGAAGGTTTGCCATAATCACCACGCTTGGCAGGCGGGTAGGCGATCGCAGTATGTTGGTAAAATGCATAGAGAACTCTGCTGCCTATTATCTAGTACATCCCTTAGTCGTCTTTTACGACACCCACGGGCAGCAATGGGCCAAGATTTATATTTCCATGAAAATTCCGTCTCATTTAAGTAAGAAAATATAATTACCGTTATCACATTTTTTATGTTTCTCCTTCAACAGTATGGGTCCTAAATGGTTGGTGAGTAGGAAGCCAATAGGTGTCGTGATCAATATGGCCTGCACGATGAGCCTCATGAGATTTTCTGCGTACTCTATCCGCACGTCGTCTGGGTCGCCACGGGCTATAAGCGCGTTTATTGCAACTGGGCATAACACAGCCTGAAAAGTAAAAAAATATATATTTGTGTTACAAAAGATCAAGAACTTTGCAACTATAGAGTGTGTGAGACATCAACACGTTAACTATTACCATGAATTTTAAAACAGATGATACTAGTTGCTTCCAACAAAATTGAAACAGCGCTTTTGTATAAAAATAAAACGTGAATCAGTGGTTCAAATATCAAGGAAATCAATTATCATCATTATAAGCCTTGTGTGTGCAATTGGAGAGCAATTGCATTCTGTTCAATTTGATCCTCAACAACTATTCTATTTATCGAGCGAATAGTTATTGTTTGCCAAAGCCTATAGCGATTTGCATTCTCCATTCACTCAAATTAGCTCGACTCTATTCCTGAGTGTGATAACGAAATCGATCATCTTTCAATCGGATAACAGATTGAAAGATTGATTGTCATTATACAGTCAATAGTCATCGATAGTAGGTAAAAGGGACAACAAGATGAGATCCTGTGGTAGTGTCCCGGATATATTTTTTGGTCCCTTTTGCCAACTATGTATCTGGCATACAGGAAAGATTTACTTAGGTATCTACAAAACGGAAAGTTTAAATATTCGTAGATCCAGGAGTTATTCTTACTCGAAAAACAGATGCTCAGTCGAATCTACTTATATAAGTTATACTTTGATCCGGCTCTAGCATATTTGACTTAAAAGATGAAGACTATAAACGACTTCTAAAGTAATACCATAATTATTCAGTACGGTATGATTAAAGTTTATTGAACTGAGAATGAACTTTGGGTGACGGGTCAAGGATTCGCATTTAAATCCATTAAGAAGGAAGGATTAACTCGAAGCGATGTCTCCGCTCACTGTTCATTATCCGAAACAATATTTAAACTATATTTAAACAGAATTTAATGTTTACTAAAACCTTCTTAAAATCTTAGACTATAGGGGTTTGAAACTGGATAAATGCCAAGGGTGCCAATCTGATTTTTAATGGTGTATTAAAAATATAATAGGTATAAGGAAAGAATGGTTTAAATAAGTGTTCAGATACATACTTCTACAATAGACTTGGGCACCCAAGTGCAGCAAACAAACAACCTCTCCCTTATTGATAGCTTGGTGCACACGAGGAATGCGACGACCAGTCTGACTGCCAGACAGACAAACAATATGCCGAAGCCCACTAGCATCACTTTCGATATCTCCGACTGTATCTGCAATTAAATTCGTCACATTATTTTTATTACTTTGTACTAAGACCGTTTAAGGAGCCTTTATAACAGTGATATAATTTAGTCTTACATGATTTGTTTTAGTTCAAATTGCGTCGTTATTTTAGTAAAATAATGTATTTTAGGTAATAATTAAATATTATGGCCTATGTCCAGCAGTGGACGTCTTTCAGCTAAAATGATGACAATGATAATGACGATGCCAATTAAATGCTTGATTTATGGTTTTAGGAATCTTCCTCATCATCAGCTTGGTTATATTTCGATACCAAATAATCTTACTTAATGTTTTACTATTATATCATTTATTAGATTTATTATAAACTAGCTGATCCAGCGAACTTCGTACCGCCTCAAAATCAATAAAACTCATGTTAGGTGAGTTCCTACCAAGTTATGACAACCTGGTACTTCGAAGACATATTAATAAGTAACTTTTTTGGATGATCTTTTACACCTTGGGTCCGAAAAACCGAAATATCTTGCGGACCCCTATTTAAAAAATAAAATAAAATATAGACTATGTTACTTGCAGATAATGTAGCTTTCTAATGGTGAAAGAATTTTTAAAATCGGTCCAGTGGTTATTTAGTTTATCCATTACAAACAAACAAACAAACAAAAATACAAACGTTTCCTCTTTATAATATTAGTATAGATATGTAGGGACCAACCCCGAAAATAAACTCCATATTGAACTGTGACATATCAACATAATCATAATATCACCGTAGTGAGCAAGTGATATACCAAGTTTATGGTATACCATAAACTTTCCATCTAAACAATGAAAGCTCTAATACGCATATTGTAGGTTACATATTCAAACTGCTTCAAGGATCAGCACCTTAATAGCGTGACACGCTTACAATCATATCCTTTTGAAGGAAATTGCTAATCATTTACTACATTTGTTCGAAAATTTGTCTGCAAAATAACCTAAATAACGCAAAGAATGTTGCTGAACTATCGAAATAAAAGCCATTCCTATTAGAAGTGTGTTACGCAATTACCTAGCTGTTCTGTTGCTATTCTCTACTTCTGTTATGTAATCTGTTATGCGCTTGAAACACATTTACATGGCGGCATGATTATTAAGCAATTGTAAACTTTTTTTCGAACACAAGTTGGCAATGACGGGCATTTCTGGGCCAAATTGTAATAAGTAGAGAAATGGTTTAAAAAAAGCTTATTTTTTTCTATATCATAATCTGAAAAATCAACTCAATTTACAATCTGGAAAATGAGAAATCCTAAAATTAAGTTAAGGTTCCCAAGTAAATAGATTATCGATTTAATTATAATCGTTTTTTTTTTGTGTGGGGCATCTCGTAGTTAATCCTGAAAAGATTCTTACTACTTAAACGGATTGTGGCCCGGCGAGTTCTAAAAAGTTACCTTTTTAGGCCTCCAGCCGGGGCTTATTATACTTAAAAACTAAAGCGAAAGCTCTAAGGGTTACCCCGAGGGGGGTACGAACCTCGGCTTAGGCAATCACTGGTAGGGGGGCAGCAAGGGACTGGCTGGATCTGGGTTAAATTATTTTGGGCCTAATTTAAAGCTAACGGCGCAGCATCGCGGGCTGGCTCTTGCAAGGGTCGGGAGGGACTGTTAAGTCGGGGTCGCGACGACGGACCTCGGCGGCGAGGTCGGTACGGTTTGTGTTTGTGTGCTGGTCTAGCTGTACTGGTCTCTTTTCGACTCTCCTGGAGGAGAGTAGTGGGATCATCAGGATCGGTAAGAACGTGCCGCGAGCGGCGGACTTTGCTGATACGGGAGGGGGTGTAAGTAGCTGCCGCCACAACCAGAGGGTTGCGGTGGGCTACGGCCCTATCGAAGAAACGCTTCGAAGCGCGTTTCATGAATTGATGGATAGTCGGGAGTTTCATATCTAAATGAAGATTGATATTCCGAACAAACCAAGGCGAGCCTGTGGCTTGACGGAGAAAACGGTTCTGGAGAGTCTGCATCCTATGGATGAATCGGGGCTTAGCATGTGCCCAGACTGGGCTTGCGTATGTCATAATCGGCCTGATACAAGCGGTGTAAAGCCGCTTCTTACACAGAAGAGACATTTTACTCCGCTTGTTCAGGACGCAATGGAGCCTACCGAGAGCGAAAGCGGCCCGCGAGCGAGCCTGCTTTATGTGCTCAGAAAAAGTGAGGTGTTCGTCGAGGATGACACCTAGATATTTGGCTTGCTTCGCCCAAGGGATCTGCTTGCCGAACGTTGAGATGGGTCGGGGAGGGGGGTGATTACGTCGCGGTCGGGTGTAAAGGACCGCCTGACTTTTATCGGGATTGACCTCGATTCGCCACTTCCTGAACCATTCGCCGAGCTCGTCGACTGCGGTTTGGAGGTAGCGAACCAGCGCTGTGTCACTAAATTCCGAGAAGAAGATGGCAGTGTCGTCTGCGAACAGAGCTAACCTTGCCTTCCTGCTTCTGGGGATATCGCTAGTGAACAGCGTGAAAATGAGGGGGGCTAGTACAGAGCCTTGAGGGACTCCTGCACGGATCGGGTGAGGGGAGGAAAGTGCCCCTTCGATGCGATAGCGAAAGGTACGGTTCGCAAGAAAGTCTCGTAAGATGAGCACGAGACGGTCTGGCACTCCGAGTTGGTACAGCTTATATAATAAGCCGTTGTGCCAGACTTTGTCGAACGCTTTCGCTATATCGAAGTATACAGCGCCCGTGAACATACCACGCTGAAAACCAGCATTGATATGTTCGACGATACGGTGTGCCTGATGGACACACGAGTGTTGGGTTCGAAAACCAAACTGCTCGTTGGGAATGAGGCCCTTGGTTTCGGCATAATCTCTGAGTCGCTTATAAATAAGTCTCTCATAGATTTTGCCGAGAACTTTGAGCAAACTAATGGGGCGGTAACTCGTGGGCTCGGTTTTGGGCTTACCGGGCTTAGGGATGCCAATGACGGTGGCTTCCTCCCACGCTTGGGGGAAAATGTTATTACTCAAGGCACCATTGAAGATGGTACACATGAGCATAATCAGGTGGGCAGGGAACAGCTTGATCACTCTGTTGGTGATGCCGTCTGATCCGGGGGCTTTACGAGATTTCAGACCCTTGATGATCTCGTGAACCTCGTCAGGTGTGACAGGGGGCAGGGGATCATCGGGGTCTTCAACGGGCGGGAGTGAGGCTTTGCGTTCGACTTCCGCGTTTACCTTATCGACAAACGCTTGGTCTACTGGCTGCGAACTGGGTGTGCATTGGGCTTCGAGGCTATCGGCTAGGCATTCAGCCCTGTCGATATCCTCGAATGCAATGGTCGCATCGGGGCGGGTCAGGGGGGGCATAGTGGAAAACTCTGAGGATTTCAGTTTCCTCTGAAGTTCCCAGAATGCGAGATGAGTCGGCTCTAGTTCGCCCACCATCTTGTCCCAGTTAGCGTCACGCAGCTCAGTCACACGTATCCTTACAGCACGCTGTAAGTAACGCATGTGAGCTTTGTTAGCGTCACAGGGAAAGTTGCTGTAGGCACGAACGGCCGCGTTCTTCTCTGTCAGCAGATCACGTACATCGTCGGGGAGCCTCCATTTACGGTCAACCGTATCTGGAACCTCCCGTGAACTTTCGCTCACGATCGATTGTACGTGCTCCGTGAGAGAGACAATCGCGGCCGTTGTGTCGGCGACAGAGTCGAACTGATCTGGGATAGAGTCTAAGTGATGTGACGTGTTAGATTGCAAGCGTTCGCTTACTTTCTTCCAGTCAGTGATCACTTTAGTGGCGGGGGGTTGAGTGGGGTCGCGGGTACCTAATCGGGGGGCCAGGTTTATGACTACTGGTCGATGATCAGAGTCGAGTTCGTGAATAGCCTCTATAGAATCCAACCTTAAGTTGATATTCTGAAGGAGCGCTATATCAAGTACGTCGGGTAACTGATCGGTATCGAAGGGGAAGTGAGTGGGAGTCATCGGGGCGATGACATCAAAGTTCATGGTAGAACAGAGGTTAAAGAGTTGCCTACCTCTAGTCGAGGTCCTGGTACTATTCCAGGCAGGATGTTTGGCGTTGAGATCGCCCGCTATGATAACGGAGTCACTCAAGCCGAAGAGTTCGGAAAGGTCATTAGCGAGGAGTTGAGGGTCCTCTGACTCATGTTGGGGAGGAAGGTAAACCGACACAATAGTGATCGGCTGATGACCTGTCAGTGCTAACCGACAGGCCGAAACTTCTAATCGGGAGAGTTCGGGAGTATCCATAGGTATGCAATACAGGGACTTCCTATAGTATATGAGGGTGCCGCCTCTATGACAACGCGACCTGTCGTTGCGAACTAAACGATAGTTTGCAATTTTCGGGTCGCGATGGTGAGGCTTTAGGAACGACTCTTGAATGAGTAAAATGTCTACGTGGTGGTCGCGGAGGAACGTGGCGATCTCATCACGTTGGCCGTGAATGCCGTTGGCATTAAAGAAGCCTGGCTTTAGGGAACGGGGTTTCAGTCTAGTTAATATTCCGCGACTATCCATAATGGGGGCGTTGGGAGTTCATGACATGGATTTTTTTTTTTTTTCAGGATGGGAAATCATCAAATGACTTCCCCCGCTCTGGGCGGAGCGGGAGGGCGTGTCAGACTTTTACTGACTAAAACCCACCCGTGTTCCATCAGTTGCCCATGTGACAGGGTCACGGTATCTCTTTCGAACAATCACGCGACCCCGGCAGGTCATGACATGGATTGCTTGCGTGATCTCGGGATACGCAGCATAAATTGATTGGATGCGGAACAAGTTACCGCCGGCGGCAACTAGTTCCTGGGCCATCTGTTGGGCACGCGGGGAGAGGAACGTGCTGTAGGTATTAAAGGTCCCGGTGATGACGTTAAACGCATCAAGGGGAGCCTGACCTTTCCTCTGTACAGGTACTGGTCCTGCCATAGGGGCAGTGGGGGGGGGGGGGGGGGCCGCGGCGCGGGCGGGGGTGCGGTCGCGGGAAAACCGGGGGGCGTAAGGGGCGCGGGGGCACGGGTACGCGGGTCCATTAATGGAGGGATGGGAGCGGGCTTAGGGATTATAATCGATTAACGTTCATACTATTTAAGAAGGTGCCTTCACCAGATGATTAATGCAATTAAAATAATTAAATCTATTAGAAATAACGTACTGCACAGCTTAAACTAATTAAACATCTATATAATTAAGATAAATTGATCCACGTTTACTAATCGATTAATGTGTGTTTAGTCTGTTCTAACTCTGACATGACATGCATGACATGGCGCTGACACTTACTCGTTTTGTATTGTTTAGTGCGTGTGCGTATCGTGTTTCCTCCTATAGTCTTGTTGATGTTTTCCTCAACCACCTGCTTTCATTCTACGGACTTCAGAGCTACCTTCTTGTATGACCCTTGCCTTGCTACCAAACGGGACACGGAGAACCCCGCTTAAACGTTGGATTTGGACTTGTCATTTTGGATTCTACGCACAGTCTAATGATTGGAAACTGACATCATGGATCGTTGTATAAATTGTGGCATAGCGACGAAGTGATATTAGTAGTAATTCGTTAATGGCGTACACCACAATCTGTAAGTACTTACTCATTTCCTATTTACCTCACCAACGTCTACCACGCTGGCTTGCAATCTTTAAAATTCTTTTCCTACACCATTATATTAGTATAATAATAATAAATAAAAAGTTTTTATTTCTAATAGCACAATAACAACCTTAGGTACAATGAGTTATATGTATGTATAAAAAAACAAACAAATAAGATCTCATGTCAAACGTAAATGGTTGTTAGAGAGTAATTCAACTTGTCCTCCGTACTAGTAAAAACTGTATCACGGTAGGTCAGTATTCCTCATTCTCCAATAATCACTCATGTTATCAGTGAACATAATATTTGAGATATTTAGCAGGTAGTTCGGTATTCATTAATATAATAAAGTATAGGCAAACATTTAAAAGGCCCATGTAGATACATTACACTGAACTAAGTAACTACCGGACCAACATTTTTTTTAAATAATCTATCATGTTATGTGTTATTAAACACTTTTTACATCTGTCAGGTAAAATGCAATGACCATGTTTGCCAAGCTTGCTGGGAGTTGGATCAAAAACCACCTCTTGTTATGTCAGTAATATGGTACCTTAGTTGGGCTACGAACCAAGATACACACATGTACACGCAGTTTCTAGACAATTTAATCATAATTGAAGATGAATAAA
This sequence comes from Aporophyla lueneburgensis, assembly GCA_932294355.1. Taxonomy (NCBI): domain Eukaryota; kingdom Metazoa; phylum Arthropoda; class Insecta; order Lepidoptera; family Noctuidae; genus Aporophyla; species Aporophyla lueneburgensis. The sequence continues at coordinate 17,514,660 of OW028747.1, forward strand.
AAATATTACTAAAAAAACATTTTTATTTTCTCTCCCTCATTCCACAAATACCTATACATATAAATTATCATGTGCTTAATTGCCTTTCCCCAATTATGTTGAGGTCGGCTTCCTGTCTAACCGGATGCAGCTGGGTACCAGTATTTTACATGGAGCGACTGCCTATATGATTATGAGCTCCACAATCCAGTTACTGGGTAATATGATATCCCTTGAGTCTGACAACCAGTCTTACGACTCCTGAGTTTCTGACGACCCGTAATAACTAAGATCTACGAAAGCCAGCCGGGATCAACGGCTTTACATGCTTTCCGAGGCACGGAAGGGTCTTGGCATGTAAAGATGGTCACCCATCCACGGACCAACCGCGGCAAGCGTAGCTTAGCCTGATCGGCTAACCCGTGCGACTGTTATTACTTAGCCACTAGCCCTTCTACAAATATATTACTATAAAGAATAGCACCACCCTATTTCTTCCCGTGGATGTCGTAAGAGGCGACTAAGGGACTTAAAAGAGAATAGGAAGCAGCGTTCTCTATGCATTTTGCCACCACACTGCGTTCACCAACCCGCCTGCCAAGCGTGGCGATTATGGCAAACCCCCCCGAATTGGAGGAGACTTATGACCAGCAGTGGACCTCTTTCGGCTGAAATAATGATGATGATGAATTATAATTATATTCTTTATAATTAAAACCCCAACTATATAATAAATAATGAGAATCGCATTTCAAAAATCAGCTGTTAAGTGTAGATTGTTACCACACTTTTTCTAAATCTCATTTAACTCTGTTCTCAGATTGCCAAAATCTGCAAAATTTTCAGTGATTGTTTAATAATATAGTACCTATCAATTGACACCAATATCATCTTTTTACATCCAGGCCCAAAATTGTATGAAAGCGTATCCGTCTCCTTTGGCCACGCCCCGAAAGAACGTTATAGCGTTTTATATGGTAAAGGACAAAAGGTATCCCTAAGTAATTATGTCCGTTTAAAGTGTGTGCCAAAAATAGACGCGTTGTTTAAAATTTTGAAGCCGGAAGGAAGTGGACTTAATCAACAAACCGTTTGCCACTGGCATGTATTTATGTTTCAAGAGCTTCTATTTACCTAAGTCCATTTAATTAGCTTCTGTAAATAATCAATATCCGTACCACGAAAAAGGTTCCGGTGTAGGCGAAGAGGGCCGGCTCGACCGCTGACCACATGATGCGGTACGCGGTGGAAGCCGGGTTGTTGTTCAGTTTCCAACCGGATTTCGCCCAGTGCCGCGCTGCTGTTGCGTTGCATGCCAGGACGGCTATACCACCTGTAAACATGAACATTTTAGGGTTAACATTAATTTTGAGAGGAATTTTTAGCCACTAGACTCGCCACAGTAAGACGAATCACGAAAAACGAATTCACATTTGGTTTTTTAATCAAGTATAGCCTGCAGAAATTACTTTTCATAATATCTCGTATTGAGTGAATGCAATAGTGGCCCGGTACTATCGGCCCTGACTTACAAATTGTAAGTTGTGGGTTCAAACCCAAGCAGCCGCTTTACTTTGTGTAAATAATTTCATCACCATACAATGCTCTCAAAACGGGGAAAGAAAACATGGTGAATAAACCGGCTTGTCCTAGAACCAAAAATTTGAATGCGTGTGATATCTACCAACCCGCTTTGGGCTCTATAGCCCACTCCCTATCGAAGATGGGAAATCTGTGTCCCAGCAGTGGGTACGATTAAAGACTGATAATGCCAGCATTTTCGGAAGGGTCAGCAGATGTGTGCTATTTTCATTAGAGGAGCCAACAACATTTAAAGCATCATTCAACATTAAAATTAGGGAAGTGGCCAAAATGTATAGTACCAATATTTGTACGAGAATTATCACAAAATAGTCCAGTTATTGCTCTTGCCCACATTGATGACTCACACTCAGGTGACTTTTAGTACAGCAAATATGATTTTTATTCTTTGTGAAATAAAATGTTGTAAATGTTTACTCTTTTGATCTACAAGTAAACAAGGCCTCGGCCTCGTTTACATAAAAATGCACGAGGTTGAGTCCCGTGTATATTCTATAATGTAATAATTTCGTGATATTAAATCACTGAAATGAAAGATGTTGCAAATACCGCGGGGCATGGGAAATGTCAGCTGTTCGAGGCACAGAAAATAAGGCAGTAACTCAACTGAAACTATCATAAAGTATTTTATTCGTTTTATAATGTTACGGCGTACTTAAAAGTAGTTGAGAAAGGTTAGGAAATGTCAATGTTAAAATGTCTTTTATGTATTTTGACATTTAGTTTCAACTAAAATCGTAGGAGTGTGATAAAAGCTTGTAACACATCACAGCTCCACTGAATCCTCGCTGCAGCACTTTGTCGAGTTTTCGTATATCCGTATTGCAGCTTATTTGCATTTGAAAAAGAAACGCGGTTCGAACACCATCTATTTTGTAACACGGTAACCCATTTTATATGGATTCGCAACATACCTATAGTTAAAGCTCTATCCTTCTTGCGTTTTATTTCCGTGATAAGAAAATTCTGACATTGGGCCGTATTTTCATTTAATACTAGATTTCTTTTTTTATTAGGTAGTATTTCGTAAAACACTTTCAACAGTAATACATTCTTTTTTCCTGACTATCACCTCACTTTTGTAAAAATCTAAGGTGCAGAATGTAGAATATACAAAATGAGACTACGGGCTTCAGTGGGTGCACTAGATATGAAGTCTGCTATTAATACATCACTGAACACTAAAACGGGGTGAACTGGTAGGATAAGGATTTACCCAAATAAAGCTGTAAAGCCTACTTATTTATGGTTTTTCACATGAAAAGGTAATGTACCTAACCTTTTTGGTAATATTTACCTATTTAAAAATGTAAACTACGTACCTACTGGCTGGTTAATGTTAAAAAAATTGTGACAAGCCATTAATGTTTTAATTTTTAAACTTACTTTTTATTTAGCAGGGCTTTTTTATTGTCAACATGTATTAAACTTTTGTTTTAAATTCAAACTTTTGGTTTTTATTTGGTTTTTTTTATATGATTTAGTAAGATTAATATCTGTAACTACTTCTTTTTTTAATAATGTACTGACTTGTATGTACTTATACTGACATTTTACATGAATCTCTCCTATTTCCAAATTCAATTAGTGGTGCATAAGGCGGTGCTAGGTGCAATCCGTCATGAACAGCTTCAAGCCTTCACGTCAACACTACGGAATTGGAATTTCGTACTTGGAGTATTTACGACATATTTCGCACTGTTGTATTCAGGTGTGCAAAAGCATATACCAAATAAGGTATATGTCCATGTCTTTAGTTTTGAACACCTGTATAAGGTGTATCTATTCATACACGAAATATTTTAAGAGGTACACCTGTAGGTCGTAAAGAAGCTATAGCAACAAAAAAAAAATACTAAATGTTTTTTTTTCAAAATTTAATATTTATAAATTATTTACGCACATAAGAAATACTGGCTCCTTCTTATTTTTTACGGCCCGAGACACCACGGCCATGCTCGTGCGGTCCGGTCGTCGCCCTCGCAACGTCAGGCGGGCCATTCATAGAATTTGGAGTAAAGGTTTTATTCAAAACATCTCAAGTAGTTTTAAAATTATAATAATTACGAAAATTCAAAAATGCTTAAATGCTTAAATAGAATGAAGTAATACAATTTCAGTGTTCGACGCCAGGCCAAGGCCCCGGCCATAGGATTTAAATAGCGCAGTGTAAGCTGGTGGTGGGGCCCTGGAGCAAGAGTGGCGTAGCAAACTGTCCGCCGTGCGCGGAGCTGATTAATACAATATTCAAAAGACTCCCCTGATGGTAGAAACCTGGTTTTGGAGCCCACCTGAATTTATGTATGTAAATGAGTGTATATTGTATTGTGTAGTGACGCTGTAAGTAGGTATTCTCAGGATACACGCCGCTCCAAGAGGCTCTGCTACCAAGACATGCGGTCCCAATCACTATCACATCAAAGTATTTCAATCAAACAAACTGAACCCGTATTATTTCGTCAAAAGGGGTTGGTTACGCACAAAACAATTGGATCACGACAAATTGTCCACAAAACGATCGGTTCAAACGGATTACTTTCAAACGGTTGCGAGATCCAAGCGGCGACGAACCTCCATTTTTCAAAGACCAAACCAAAGTGTCAAAGTCAAACTGACAAGTGACAGTTCTCACTCTGTTACACGTCTAGAAACGTAGGCGCACAGAGTAAACAATTCAAATGGGACGAAACATTCAGTTAATTTTAAAATTAAATATCTAATCTGTAGAAAGGGTAACCACCCACAGTTCGCTTCAAATATAGAAGTTAGTAGTATAGTTGTTTGACTTTGGTAGCGATTTGTGAAGTTTTTGCTTTGTTACGTAGTGGTTATGTTATGATCACGAAAAAACCGTGTTGTTGCTCAAGTGACCAGCAGACTGCGGAAGTTCGTGTCACTTTTTATTAGATTTTTTGGCAACACCCGGATTTTATCCATTTTGTAAATAGCAACAGGTCGCCTCTATCATGTAGATTTCAAGTTTTTCTGTCAACATTCTCATAAAAACGCAACTTCTAAACATGACAGGAAAGTGCAGAGGAGTAGGTATGTCAAACTCGTACTAAGTAAAACTGCACGTTAGGTAATGCACTCTAGGATCCAAGATACCTCTCTGGTGGAATAATCAGTGGAGTCCTGTTACGTCTTTTACTCGTTTTCTACATCTTCATTGACAAGCAACGCACTGTCGAACGGCTGGGTCTACCAGCTTGTTTTTTCAAATGGCATAAAGTTTCAAAAAATCATCTCGTAAAACTGTTACAGGTTATATTAAACCCTTATGGGTGTTTATAAGTGTCAGCATCGAATACGCAATAACTCTATTAAACAATAATGATAAAAATAAAATAATTAAAAAAACGAAACAAATAAAGACTGACCTGTGCCACCCCACCCGAACTGCGTGGTAACGAAGTTCGCGCAAAGCCCGCCAATCACGACGAAGAGCACCCTCAACTCCGTGACGTAAGCGTCTCGAGAGTGCGGCATGAACTTGGCGAGGCTGCCCCAGATGGCGCCAACTACTACGCCCAACAACAGCGCACACGCCGCCTGCAACAAACAAAAGTTAGCCGACGAACTGCTCAACTTATTAAGATAACTTTGTGCCCTTCGGTGTTTTAGTAAGATTTTGGGATTACTGAAATGCTGAGATTTTCCACTGGTTTATTTGATTATGATTTAATACAGTCTTATGGAAGTTCTTTAGGTGGTAATATTAAGTCATGATTGTACTGGCCTGTTAGTCTAATGGTTAGTGACCATGACTGCTAAGACTGAGGTCATGGGTTCGATTCTCATCCAGGACAAATGTTTGTGTGATCAGCACAATCATTTGTTCTGTGTATGGGTGTAATTTGTTTATAATATGTATGTTTTTAGACATACATAAGTATACTAGCTTCTGCCCGCGACTTCGTCCGCGTCAAATTATTGCTCCCCTGACCCTTCCCGTCGCATCGATTTGCCTGCTAGTTTTCGTCCATTTTTCGTTGCTGCTCGCTCCTTTTGAGTTATAGTGTGTCAACCTTAAAAGATAGACATATGCTCTCGCGGACTTTTTTTTAGAACTTTTTAAGAGGAACAATTCCGTCATACATTATTTTTGCGTTACTTTAACCGTTTACGCAGCGCACGCAACGGAAACTCTCAAAAGGAATAAATTTTCCCCGTTTTTACAACATTTTTCATTACTGCTCCGCTCCTCTTAGGTGTAGCGTGATGTTATATAGCCTATAACCTCCCACGATAAATAAGCTACCCAATACAAAAAGAATTTTTCAATTCGAACCCGTAGTTCCTGAGATTAGCGCGTTCAATCAAACAAACAAACAAACAAACAAACAAACTCTTCAGCTTTATAATATTAAGTATAGATTCATCAGTTGTCATAGTACAGGCTCTGCCTAGTTTGGGATCAGATAATGGTGTGTTGGTTGTCGGTGTGTGTTGGGATATAAAGTATAACAATAAGGTTAGCTTTCGTAAGAATTTTTCTTTAAGTAAATTCATTGGAAAAAGCGACATTAAGATTGATATTATTTCTCCCACTCAATTTTCTTGCACTGTTTTAGAGTTCAATTACAATTAATTAGCTTTTTATATAGTAGATAATAAACACATAAGTTTAACTTACCCTAGCATACCGGTAGGCATCATCGCCGTCATACATGATAAAGCTGTGGATGACGCCGAACACGCCAACACTGAGAGCTGTGTCGGTCCCACCCGCGGTACAAATCAGCTGTGGCCAGTTCTGACGCAGGTTCTTGCCCGCAGTCAGTCGCGTCACCGTCGGCATCAGGACGGGACATGACACTGACGCGTAGATCGATCCTAGAAGGAAACCTGAGGAGGAGAGCTTTGTGTTAGAAATTCTTCAAACTTTACGAATAATATCTAAAATCAATTTCTTTAGCATAGCAGTTAGATCAATACAAACTAGAACGATGAAAACAAAATATTACGACGTAAAGTAAATTAAAGTACATGTTTACTCGACAATATTTGTTTTAAGCTTTTGAATAACTACATCTCGTTAAAATAAAGATAATCGTAAATAACCACAAAGAGAGTTGATGTTTGCTGAGAATACACATTAGAGACCTTTGCATATAAAGACTTTAATGTATCGTCAACAATAAAGATATAAAAAAAGTATCATTGAACTGTACCTTGACACTTTTTCTTTATACAGATAAATAAATAATTGGATGGAAGCGTAAAGGTTTACAGTGTCAGGCTTCAGTGAGCACTGTTAATATTACTCAGCAAATATAATTTACTTATGCAAATTGAAGGCATGTTTATCATTTCATATTTTACGCAGACGCACGTACAATAAAAATCCAATATAATTAAAATCATTACACTATTAGCGAATGCATGTCCATGTTGATGTAGTCCGAAATACATACGGGTTGGGTAAATAAGAACGCGAAAGTAAAACGAAAAGTTGTCGTTGGAAACTTTTCGCTTTGATGCTTTGTCCGGAAAATCGGGCCGGGTACTCGCAATTACAGGTGTGCGCACGCAGCGGCCGGGTAGTGCGGCGCGGCGGCGTGGCGGTGGCGTGACGGTGGCGTGGCGGCTGCAGCGCGTCTCAATGGTGCGCTCCACGTCATGCGGTGAAAATGCATTCAAATCTTTTGCAATACGAGTTCCGCACCAGAATTTATTGAATTGGCTTTGTACCGCGCACACACCGCGCTCCATTGTGTTCAGCGTTCGTGACAAATTTTATTTTATTACACGGTTTGAGGTGTTTTGTGTTTTATCGAACGTTAGTTCTCGGTTTTTTTAGGCTTACGTTGATTTTTAATTTATTTTTGCCGTCAACTTGCCGCTTGCTAATAAACGAGTTGGACATTTTAATAACGTACAACGAGAGCGTTGATTTATCAGAACTAATGTGTGATACGTTTTTCTATAAATAGAACAGTTTAAAATACATTACTGTTTAGCATCTGCAATTGAACATTATTGTACTTTGGCGAGACACGAGTATTCTTATACTTTGTTCTGTGAAATCGAATTTCAATAATATATATGCTACTATAATATATATGAATGAAGGACGGCTTACAAAAGGTATTTATAAGGCAGATGTGAGTGGAAACACCGGGAGGGGACGCCCTAGGAGGACATATAGTGACCTTATTGATGATGTTCTTCAGAAAGGTCAGGTGCGTAGTACTCGCAACCGGCGTGTGTGTATGACCAATTGTATGAACCTAAACAAGGCAAAAGGAGTGTGTAGAGAGCGTAGCAGGTGGCGTTCCGTGGTTTCTGCCTACCCCCATGGGAAAAAGACGTGAGTTTATGTATGTATATGCTACTAAGAGATATGTCCATCAAAGGCTTTTGATAAACAAAAAGGTTCTTGTTGGAATTCCTGGAAAAATGAGCGCTTTTGAAACGTTGATATTCTGTGAATAAAACAGTGTGGTCCCCGGCTTAGTAATGGTTTAGATATTTCCTTTTTGTGGATAGTTTCAATAAGCTACTGAAAGTTTTTAACAGGTAGTTGATTCAGCTACTTTTAGGTATATTGTTTTCGAGGATATTTGTTGTTGTTGGGTGTATTTATAGTATTAAGAATAGATTTAAATATTTAACAACAATAAATACGAGTACCACTTTATATTTTGTTTACTGTAGGCTTGCAGTAAAGCTTCCCACAGCGTCATAATGTAAATATTTAAAACAAGATTAAATGAATGACGTAGCACAAACTTACACGAGTTTATGAAGAAACCCTGAATTTATAATTGCCTTCATTGTAGTCCCCATTCCCCAATTTAATTAAATTATAGGTAAACTAAACTATATAAGGTGTATCTATTCATACACGAAATATTTTATGGGGTACACCTGTAGGTGGTAAAGAAGCTATAGAAGCAAAAAGATTTATTAGAAATTTTTACCTAAGCGTTTTTGAATTTTCGTAATTATTATAATTTTAAAACTACTTGAGACGTTTTGCATAAAACCTTTACTCCAAATTCTATGAATGGCCCGCCTGACGCTGCGAGGGCGACGACCGGACGGCACGAGCATGGCCGCGGTGTCTCGGGCCGTAAAAAATAAGAAGGAGCCAATATTTCTTATGTGAGTCAAATATTTTGAAAATATTAAATTTAAAAAAAACCCTTAGAAAATTTAGTTTTTCGTTGCTATAGCTTCTTTACCACCTACAGGTGTACCTCTTAAAATATTTCGTGTATGAATAGATACACCTTATTTATCTAGAGTGACATTTTAATTGGGGGCTGCTTACTAAATCCGCACGTTTATTAATGATTTATCTCAGTAAATTTGTTATAAAAAACTTAATAAATAATGGGTCAGTAGGCACCGCAAATACCGTCAGAATAACGTTTGGTTTAACCTAAATCCTTCTGAGTTTCAGCAAAACTAGAGACTTTACCAAGTTCCTAAGGACTTATAAATTTGTATCCTAATATTCACAATGAGCTTAGTTTATTTGTGACATTCTCATCATTGAGCGATTTAAATGCTTTTATTATAAACTTTATTATTCTGACAATAAACTTGATAGTTCTGATTCTTGTACCTATTCAATTTTGTGTCTTACGAAAATACAGAATTAAGACCTTTTTACCACAACACAGGGAAAAAGTCTACGAAAAAACAAACATAGGTAAAAATAGATATCTTACCCCACAGCCAGGGATATCCAAGAAGCAAGTTCATGCAGACGGCAACGGTTACAACCTCAGCAGTCCAGGGCACCACTCCGAGCGAAGCCACCTGTTTCCAGTTCGTTTTCATGTAGCTCAAGTTCCAGCCCAGAGAACCCTTACCCAGAATTATAACTGGGTAGAGTTTTCTGCAAAAAATTATGATGACGTTATTTTCTTTGCACTAGACTAGGATTAGTAGAAAGTTTTAATAAAATAAGAACTGATCTGAATTGGGCTTGGGCTTGCTCTTTGTGGAAGCCGTTGGCTTTTATTCACTGGTCAAGTATTCAAGTATTCATTGTATTAAATTATTTACTTATGAAATTGTATTATAATTGGTCATAGAAGCAGTTAATTATTCATAATTAGCCTTTAATGTTCCTAATGCACAGACCTCCTCTCAGTGAGAGGGACTGAACCGTAATCCTTATGGATTACGGTTCGCGGGCCTAGTGCGACTTGGTAGATGTCAAATTTATTCGAATTTTTGGTTCTAGGACATGCTGGTTTCCCTACGATGTTGTTATCTTTCACCGTATTGAGAGCAGTGGTGATGAAATAATTTATATTAAATAAAGCGCTTGACTGAGTGTGAACCTACGAGCTACAACTGGGTAAGTCCCTGACTTTACCACTGGACCACCATTGCTCTTAAGTATTATGTTTCTTAAATGCATTAAGTGAATGATTTGGCTTACCTCATGAATCCATCAACTTCCGTGTAATCTCGCATATCGAGGTATCCAATGTTTCGAGCCGTGATGCCGGTTAAAATGGCCGCTAGAAGAGGCGGAAGAGTTGTGGTCATATGCAACACTTCTCCGGTGGCCCAGGCTATAGAGGCCACAAACGCTGGCCTGAACCACTTGCCGTTCCAACTCCACTCCTCCCCGAATGCACACCATAGCAAGGCCCATGACGCTAGTCCTATAGATTATGGAAAGTTATACCTATGTTAAATGGAAAGATAAACTTTTTTTACTTTTCCCAACTATGTTGGGGTCAGCTTCGGTCTATCTAGATGCAGCCGAAAACCAGTATTTTAGACGGAGCGACTACCTATCTGACCTTCACAACCCAGTTACGGGGTAACACCCTGACCTTTGGGTAAGATTAGTGTTGTAATGTTAATCCTGTTGTATTTTGCTGACATTTTTTGTATTGCCAAAACAAAATAAGCTTTGTATGTTCATGCATGTGATACATACATAATTCAGTCAGATATTTATGCCAAAGCATAGGCATGAATTAAAAAGTTTACCGCTTTTGTTCAGCTTGTTACGGCGGCTTTGTTACGGCTTAACGGAAAATGTGATGGACCATAGTTACCCGTACAGCTATACTAGGCAATATTATGTAATAATTAACGCTGAATGGCAGTTTTCTAAATTTTTATCAAGGTTTTAAAACAATTGTTTGTATACGCGTAACTTATAAAGTTAATTACTTCAGAATGATGTCTAAAATTGATAAAAGATCAAGGAAAAGTAATTAAATGGTTGTTTTGTACTCTTCATGACTACGCAGTCAGTTTTTAATATATTGTATGCATAGGAATGGATGACAAATATTTACGGAAGCAATAGATAACTTGCGTATTCAAATATACTTTGTGCACATGACGATTATTTAAAAGATTAGTACCTAGTTACTTCTAGTTAGTAACTACCGCAAATTTTATTTATGCAGTACTAATTTAATGTCTACAAGAAGACATGACTTCTTGTAGACATTAAATTAAAATGAAAAGTTAGCAAATAATTATATAATTATCTAGAGCGACAGTGACGCAGGTCCAAGTTCACTGGCGTTACTGCCGCGATTTTGGGATATAAATGGGAAGGTATTATATTAACAATGCAAACAAGAATTGCCTTTATACCCATAGGAGATAATGGGGATTATTTTGAAACTATTGATACCAGATAAAGACCTTTTAGTTTTCCGAGATGACTATTACTAAATACAAAAAAAAACCTAATAGGAATTAGGCTTTTTATGGGTTTATAGTACTGCACAATGTTATCAAAAACATAAAAATTTGGGTCTTATTACTGAAACCCATCTAGTGACAAGTTTCAGATAGGGGTATCTCCATCACGAAGCAAGGATTAAAATCAAATATTTCCTCATAATTAGGATTCAAACCGAAATTTACTTGCTTATTGACTTGGTTGTAAAAAAAGATTCGTTCACAGAAATCCAATAATATTAGCCGATGTAAAAACCTCAGCTGAAAATTTATGAGAAGTGAACTGACAACCCCTAGGGGTGCTAGCGAGGTGCTGTCGCTGTGGACCCAACATGTGTAATCGTTCTGTTCTACGTGTACTTAAAACTTAAGGAGCTCAACGATCTAGCTCACTTAGTTTCGGGCTGTCATAGATTTCATAAATAGTAGTTAAAAAAGCAGTGTACTTACCCAGTATTAATAAAACAAGGTAATGAAGACAAGTCCCGGTAGCAGCAATGCAAAATGTACTTTCCTTTTTAACATCATCAATTGCATTCTTTTCTGAACTATAAGTGAACGATAATTCGGGCGTTCTGAAAATAAACGGAAAAGAACGTCGTTTATTCGAACACAATTGATAGAACTAATTAAATTGTTCAATTCAATTAAACTGATCACGCTGAACACTCACTCAGATTCTCTCATAACTGTACTTTGACGGCTCGTTATTGTTACTAATAACGTGTCGTCCTCGCTCATACTGTCACTGTTTAATAAGTGCAGTCTGATGAGGCACACGCACTAAAATGTACTCACTTACGTTTTAAAGTCTTCGTTGTGTATGATGTAGACACCCTTATCTACGGCAGTGTTTGTGTTTTTATCTGAAAATTAATTATCTCATGTATTCTTAAGATCATATTTGCTTATTTTAGTTGATTTTCGCTACTGGTGTCAGAAAATTTATAAAAATAACTACATATGATGTTAGTTAAATACCCAATAACAGCGAGTGCTTTCAATAAACTAGCAAGACTCAAACTATTCGTCTATATTGTGAAAAGAAATTCACTAACGTATTTAAACATAAACAGCCTTTAAAAATTGGATAAGTCTATTAATGAAATACAATACATACATATTAGTTTTATCGAAAATAAGTCTAGAGAAATCTGTTGTTTGTATGCCACAAGAGTTGATGGACGCTACTGAAAATGCTAAGCTCATAGCCAAATTCTGGGCTAACTCTATTTAGATTGCTATCGATACGCTAAGAAGAAGAAGTCTAGAGAAGGTATACATAGATCATAGACTGGCCTGTTAGTCTAGTGGTTAGTGACCCTGACTGCAAAGACTGAGGTCGTGGGTTCGATTCCCACCCAGGACAAATGTTTGTGTGATGAGCGCAATCATTTTTTCTGTGTTTGGGTGTAATTTGTCTATAATATGTATGTATTTAGAAATATATAAGTATATTTATCAGTTGTCTAGTTACCATAGTACAGGCTCTGCCTAGTTTGGGATCAGATAACGATGTGTTGGTTGTCCCGAGATATTTATTTATTTATCATCTGCCTAGTCTTTTTCTAATTATTTTCGGGTTGGCTTCCAGTCTAACTGGATGCAGCTGAATATCAGTATTACGTGGAATTTGCAGTCGGCATATCTGATCTCCATAACCCAGTTACTGAGAAACACTATACCCCATGGTTGTAATCTTTCGGGCTTCTGACGACCCGTAACGACTTAAAAAACTTTTTACAAAAAAAAACCGACTTCCTTAAAAAAGAAAAAACACTACAAAGTCAAAAATAACTTTAATTTCGGAAGTCGGTGGCAAAAAAACCTTAAATACAGATCCTAAGACACCGGCTTTCGAAATTAAAGTTATTTTTGACTTTGTAGTGTTTTTTTAAGGAAGTGGTTTTTATTTTTAACTTTTTATGGTAGATACCCCGCACTAAAATAATCGCGTTATTCGTTCATTTGTCGCACAAATACTTAATGCAAATTTAAGACTTATATGGTTTTCACATGGACCCCATTGTCCGAATGGAACCAAATTACCAGCACCAGCTTTCAAATAAAAAAAGAATCATCGATATCGGTTCACCCAGTCAAAAGTAATGAGGTAACAAACATCAAAAATATAATAATAAAAAAATACAGTCGAATTGATAACCTCCTCCTCTTTTTGAAGTCGGTTAAAAAAGGTTCACGAACGACAACCGGGACCAACGGCTTAACGTGCTTTGAAGCTTGAAGGATCTCGGTATGCAAAGATGATCACCCATTCACGGGCATACCGCGGCAAGGGTAGCTGCGTCCGTGCGGCTGTTATTGCTTAGCTACGAAATTCTCGATATACACAAAGACATAAATATGTCTATTTATTGAAAATCGAACTATTCAGGGCAAGTATTAAATTATCAATATTCTACGTAATGACTGAATGACGTAATACTGTGATTGTGGATCCGCATCAATCAACAGACGACAACGATTGCTTTGATTGGTCTCTAACTGTTATCCTTATCATAAACATGTACAAACGAACCTTTACAGATGTTTCTTTATCTAAGAAACACACGGCAAATAACGAGAGTTTATCCTACCGGCTACCGTATAAAAATATTTGTCAAACACAATTACAATTTGTGTCAATGTAAATAAGAGCTTATCTCAGCGTGCTTAAGGTTAACTATCATAGAAACAAATATTAAGGAAATGGAAGCAAAGCTTACTATTGCTGAAACAATCAGATTAATGTGTATTAGCCTACTGGAGAACTGGATAAATATTTGTTTGTACCACGTTGTATAACTTCTGGCCTTACTGAATTAAGGTGGTTTTTATATTTTTACGTTTTTTTTAGTATCTCTTACTTATTGCTTAATATAGTCACATTTTATAACTTCACTAGCTTCTGCCCGCGACTTCGTCCGCGTCAAATTTTTGCTCCGCTGACCCTTCCCGTCGCATCGATTTGCCTGCTCGCTCCTTTTGAGTTACAGTGAGTCAACCTTAAAAGATAGACATATGCTCTCGCGGACTTTTTTTTAGAACTTTTTAAAAGAAACAATTCCGTCATACATGATTTTTACGTTACTTTAACCGTTTACGCAGCGCACGCAACGGAAACTCTCAAAAGGAATAAATTTCCCCATTTTTGCAACATTTTTCATTACTGCTCCGCTCCTCTTAGTTGTAGCGTGATGTTATATAGCCTATAGCCTCCCACAATAAATAGGCTACCCAACACAAAAAGATTTTTTCAATTCGGACCGGTAGTTCCTGAGATTAGCGCGTTCAATCAAACAAACAAACAAACAAACAAACAAACTCTTCAGCTTTATGATATTATATATTATTATATATAAATATATAATAATATAATATATATATATATATATATATATATAATATATAAAAAATATATAGTATAGATAATAGTCATCACCAATACATGATTACGATTATCTATACTTACTAATATTATAAAGCTGAAGAGTTTGTTTGTTTGTTTGGTTGAACGCGGTAATCTCAGGAACTATTAGTCCGAATCGGAAAATTATTTTTTTGTACGGTAGCATATTTATTGAGGAAGGCTATAGGCTATTTAACATTACGCTACGATCAAAAAAAGCGGAGCAGCAACGAAAAATGGACGAAAACTGGCAAGCAATTCGATGCGACGGTATGGGTCAGGGGAGCAAAAATTTGACGCGGACCAAGTCGCGGGCAGAAGCTAGTTTAAAATAAAACAAATTGTTATTTAATTAAAACCAACAACAGGAAAATCTTCAACGTAAAGAATGTAAATATACTTTACTAAATAACTTCCTTTTGTATTTGATTTGCGAAATAACATGACAGGAGCGGGTTGGGTTGGTGTATTCAGAAATCCCAATGTAAAAATGTAAACAAAAAAACGTACCCATTTATAAGGGATATTCAGAAGGGTTTGTGGCTAAGTAATAACTGCCATTCTAGTCGGTGAATCAGAGGGGTAATTGTGTAACTTTTTATCGGTAGGAATTGGTTTCATATTGATAGTTAAACAACATTCATTGCGTTATTTACGTTACTAAGTCGACAATTTATTTGAACAAATGACTCAATGGTTTAGAAATAATCTTCAATCCCATTCAGATTCTGATAAATAGTGCGTTTCGCAATTAGGGTCCTGGTTAAGTTAACCTTGCCGCGGTTGGACCGTGGATGGTTGCCCATTTTTACAAACGAAGACCCCCTGTGCCTCGGAAAGCAAGTTAAGCCGGCTGTCATTTGTGGATCTTTGGCTGTCGTTACGGGTAGCGTCAGAAGCCTGAAAGCCTGACAGTCAGTCTTACCAGAGGGTTTCTTGTAATTGTATTACCCAGTAACCAGGTTGTCGAGGTCAGAAGATGGTGATGATGTTGATTTTTATAGATCCAGTTAAAAAAAAATAAGGAGAAACCTTGGCTTTAGTATGTAATAACCCTAGAGAGATATATAAGGTGTATCTATTCATACACGAAATATTTTAAGAGGTACACCTGTAGGTGGTAAAGAAGCTATAGAAGCAAAAAGAATTTTTTTATCTCAGCGTTTTTGAATTTTCGTAATTATTATAATTTTAAAACTGCTTGAGACGTTTTGCATAAAACCTTTACTCCAAATTCTATGAATGGCCCGCCTAACGCTGCGAGGGCGGCGGCCGGACGGCACGAGCATGGCCGCGGTGTCTCGGGCCGTAAAAAATAAGAAGTAGCCAGTATTTCTTATGTGCGTCAAATAATTTATAAATATAAAATTTTGAAAAAAATGCGTTTAGATAATTTTTTTTTCGTTGCTGTAGCTTTACCACCTACGGGTGTACCTCTTAAAATATTTCGTGTATGAATAGATTCACCTTATATTGTAGCCACAAAGTACCGCTGTACTCTTGTGTGTAATTTTAAAACAATGGTACACAATCTTATCGCCCTTAAAGTGTTTCTTTACAGAAAGCTTTGCTACATATATATTTGCCCTTCTAAATGATTTTACGAGAGTGTACTCTTCTTGTGCAAAGATAAATTAACTACCGGATCATTGAATTTATACTACATCACGACATGCATGGTCGAAATTCGAGTCATCGACCTTACAAAAAGCGACAACAGAACTTTACGGTTATGCGGTACTTCAGAAAATTTTAGTCTCCCAGAAATCCCTCGTAAAAATTCATACCACGTTCTAGATCCTGTTTTTCATGACGCCGCCGCCGTTAACCGTTGAAAACTAGTTTTGACCGACAACATTTAAAGCAAAAGTAGTTTTAATTAAATTTTGCATTTCAGAACAAAGATTATTAATTAATACACCCTTGAAGTGTAGTCTCTAATCGTTAAACCAACACGCACGTGAAAGTGCCAGCAATTATTGATCTAGCAAAATGTATCATGTAATCTGAGTGCAAATATTTATCTTTTTAATCTGTACACACCAGATAGTTACTACCGTATCGTGGAGTGGCGTGACGCATATAATTATGTCTAATAAACTATTAACAGACAGAGAAAAGTAAAAATAAGGAGCTCACAATCCTACTAGGATTGCTAGTTCCTTGATGTGATTTTTTACAAAATGGCATTAACGGCATCCTTACAACGGGTGCCTAAAGATGACAGAGCCGGCACCCAGAAATAAGTGGTGCTATGACTTCATCACCATTTCAGCTGAAAGATAGCCACTGCTGGACAATGGCCTCCCTCAAAAGGGGGATAAACGCCATGCTTGGCAGGCAGGTGGCCGATCGCAGTATGGTGGTAAAATGCATAGAGAACGCTGCTGCCCATTCTCTGGCGCTATGACTTGGTCAGAGGTAATCTCTAGGTGATGCAAGAGAAGAGAGAGGTGATGGAGAGACAAGGGAGGCTTTTGCCCTGCACTGAGAATGTGTGAGCGACGATAAAACCTCGCTTGCTCATCTTCGCTTATCTTCGTAACCCAACCCAGCAGCGGACTGCAGTTAGCAGAATATTTTGTATTTTGATCAAAAAGAGGTTTCTTATTAAATATAGCTTCTGCCCTCGACTTCATCCGCCTAAAAAGTTTTGCTCCCCTGACCCTTCTCGTTGCATCGAATTGCCTGTCAGTTTTCGTCCATTTTTCGTTACTGCTCCGCTCCTTTTGATCGTAGCGTGATGTCATATAGCTTACAGTCTTTCTCAATAAATAGGCTAGTACTCAACACAAAAAGATTTTTTCGATTCGGACCAGTAGTTCCTGAGATTATCGCTTTCAACCAAACATACAAACTCTTCAGCTTTGTAATATTATATAATATACATATACTTTTGTTGATTAAATGTAAGTTAAAAGTTTGGGTTCGCAATGGTTATAACCATTCCACATTTCGTCATCACATTCCTCACAAAATGGTCTTAACGAACCACAAGCAAATTACTAATATTAATACTCACACACTGTCATCTTATAGTTACAAGATGAGTTCTTGTAACTATAAGATGACAGTGTACTATTATTTGGAGACGCAGTTTAAAAACAAAGCGTCTTTCATATTAAAAGAATAGGCACAGAATATTTTAAAATTAAAAACCACTGACGCTTGCATTTGTCTCCTTTTTATTAAGTTTTAATGTAATGGGACAAGGCTTTCTGAACCCGACAATTAATTTTGGAAAGCGTTTGAACTTTTTCCGAATGCGAGCTTCCTACACCACCTCGAATTATCCTTATCCATGTTATAGAATGTTGTCAAAAGAAATTTAATAAATTACGGAAATATTTGTTTGGTTTGAATGTAAATAATTGTTTTTTTTTTGTGCCCATCATTGTTGGTAAAAGGTAGGAAGTTAAGTATTTACATTAGAAAAAAATACATTTTGTTTAATGCCGTATTGTACTGGAAAATGACAGCTTTATTTAGCAAACCTGTCTTTCCCCAACATTAACGAAGATAGCAAATATTGTACCTACCTAGGACATTTAATAATTCCAAGAAGTTACTTTACTTGACCTAAACAAGATATCTCAGATACGTACTTAAAATCGCATTTAATCAAGAAAATGTTGTGATATCCGTGTTTGTAGAATCTTGCATATATTTTCCGAGATTTACCAATACTTTTCAAAACGGGCCTGCCATATAGGTTAGATACCTTCACAGAAAGGAAACTAAGCAGCAGATACTTAAATGCAACAAGTTCTCAATTAGTTTTTCAGCAAAGCCTCGGTAACAGAACCCTAAATAAATGAACAGCCAATCCTTGTTGGCTTAGTGCTCTTAGTCAATAACCAGAAAGAGCCTTTGATATTCCTTGTACTGCAATAACTGGAAGTGGTTGACCACAACGTTAACAAACGGTAGTAAGCCATCATCTCGCCAGTTTCCCATCGCTTTAGACCGGGACGCGTATTTACAAAGGCTATACTATTTTAGTCACGAGCCAGACTCTAATGAATGAGCTTTTGTGTATGCATATTACTCAACAATACCTAGTCTATCTCAGTAAAAAAATTGACTCAAATAGACTAGCTTTTTGTTTTAATATTTTCAAAGAAAATGCACTGACAAAATCTAGTTCTATATAATACATATCACTCGAATAGCTAAGGTTTTGGCGAGATATTTTTAAATTTATACTCGCAACAAGTGTGTAGTGTTCTTTACCTAATAAAAGTACTTCTCGTTTGTTAATTCGTTTTATTTTTGTTTATCAAATACATAATAGAAATAACAGTTGCCATGTAACTATCAACCGTTAATTGAAGCTTATCTATTTGATTAATATGTATTCAAAATTAATATGTATGTAACTGATTGCCACCTGCGCTAAGAAAGGTTGACGGAGCCCCGCTGCGCGGGGCTCCTATTTCTGGGTGGTTTAAAAAAAAATAACCACGAAGGCTAAGGCGGGAGCTCCGCTCCGCTTCGCTCCCGCCTTAGCCTTCTAACCTAACCTATCCGAGTCGGGGTACTCTGAGTCGGGGTATTAACCATGGATGAGATTTCGTCCACGCGTGACTGAAATGGTACTAGATTTTGTCCGTGCATTTTCTTTGAAAATATCAAAACAAAAGCTAGTCTATTTGAGTCATTTTTTTTACCGAGATAGACTAGGTATTGTCGAGTAATATTCAAAAACAAAAGCTCACTGATTAGAGTCTGACTCGTGACTAAAATAGTATAGCCTTTGTAAATTTGCGACCGGGACATGTTCATATTGTTCATCGTGCACATTGGACATTTATCCGATCCAAGGTATAAAACGGATTGCGAATAAAATGCAAATGAACCATATTTAAATAAATAAAATAGTCAACGTATATTGGTTTTTCAGAAATCCAATAGCGGTGTTTTGATCAAAGTATAACGAGGTATTTGAAATTCGTTGATGCTGGTGGCTACGTTATTTTAGATGACGACAAAAATAAAAACAAAAGCTGGCTAAAATTCGCGACAAAATAGTTTTAGTAAATTGTGTCTATTGTATAGAAATTTCAACCGTGAAGGGTCCCTCGTCTCGCTTCGATGGCGAAATATCATGGCTAAAGTAGATGGGGACCATTGCGTAACCCGGAACCCTTCGTTATGGAAATCTATGGGAAAGCTTATGTAAATCAGGAGCACTGCCAGGCTATTATGGTAATGGACTTAATAACCATAACTGTAACAACATTTCCTATTATATCTACATTTGATAATATTAATCATAAAATTATAGGTCATCATAAAGATTAAAGATACATATTATTAAATAAAGATATATGATAAAGATATTTGGTGACGAAGAAATATCATGACGATCGTGTTAGATCATTTTTATCACAATGACAAATCTATCTTTTGTTGTTCTGACTGGAGTTGGATTGAAAGTGATATCAGTCCGTAAAGATAAGTTAATTGCTGATCTATAAATAAGAAAAGTGGCTGGGACGAAAACATCACCTTGATCAACATAACTGGGAAAAGAATGGTGATCAGCAATCGATGCTAATAAAGGTGCAATTATGTCAATTTATATGATACTGTTTTCCATCCTTTTTACTTCACTGATTATACAGCTAGGGACATCTTTGTACTCTCGAAGCATCCTAACGGCTGGTGGCTATTGCCTCGTCTACAGCGTGCAATGGTTAGGCTGGTTTTGTTTATGTAAAATGAAAATGGCAAATTTTAAACGATAATAAGTAATGTCTTGAATAATAAAAATGTTCAGTGTAATGAACTGGGTGGCATGAAAGAGAATGATCTCAATAACTGCCACAAACTGCATGAGACTGTATGAAAAGTAATTTTGTTTTAATTGCAGTTGGGTTTTTGATATTTCCACACTCGCGAGTCCACAATAATGATTGCGCCAATGAGTAAGTTTACTTCGGGTCACGGCGAGGACGGTTCATGAGAAGACGTCAACAATTTGCACGCTATACCATTAAACAATTGCCACGAGACATTATTTTATGCCTTAATGAGGATGGATGTATCGTTCTATATATTCGTTCAGTAAATTACAAGTTTAATGAACGAGCAAAATTAGATCGCTGATTTAGTTCGGCAGATAAATTTTGGAAAAGGAAATAACAAATAAAAAAATGGGTTGACTAATCAACTTGATTGTTATCACAATTGTAAACAAAGTAATGCATTATTTGATCAGAATCGCAGTTTAAATCGATTTTAATTAGAGCGTGAAGATGTCACGAACTTTGGTTGAACGGGAAAATTGCTTCAGGCTTCTCAATCAGACGAACCAATGAACTGAAGAAATAGACACTCATCTTCTTGAAAGAAGGTATACATAACCAGGACATAGGTCAATAGAAGGGAAGATGAATTTGCTTTTGAAACCAATATTATAGTTTAACGTGTGTCAATTTCTCAATGTAAAGTAACATTGAGATACATTGATTCAGAATTGTATGTATTATATTGTATGTAAAACGTAGCCTACATTATTATTATATTAAATAGCTGGTTCAGCTCGTGTACACTTTATATAGGCGACAAGGCAATTACTTACACTGGCGTCTTCATTTATAAACAGCATTGTACAAATTACAAGACAACAAAATGAGACATGGCAAAATTGATATGAATATTTCAAGCGTTTGTTATTTTAAGGGCGGTTTGTACTAAATTGGTAGGTACCTACTACTGGAATTATTTCAGTTTCTTCATGTATTAAAGACTCTATTCTTACAATAAGGATGGAATGGTTTAAATTGGTAAAATAATAAAAATAAAATAAAACTTACTTTCTGTCATTTTGTTTAAAAATGAAATTTCCGCACACTTATATTTTCCAAAAAATAAAATATGAATAAAAACGTGGTTCAGCAAACACTGACAATGTACAGGAACATGGTTGATGTGGTATTAGCTGTGAGTACGTGGAGGCGAGCGTCGCGGGTCGCAGACCGTGCTGCCTGCGGGCACGTCACACGCACCACCAATAAATACCCATTATTATCATTTAGCTACGTAATTCACACTGCTTAATAAAGATTGCAACTGATATTCCTAACTGTCCGATTAATCGCAGCTAGAATAATAGAGATGCATGTCACACTGTCACTGTTACTCTTATCAGTATACACACAATTTTTTAAGCATAACATTAATTAATTGCAAGGTTTTTGCTCGCTAGCCTTGTCATGCTATTAAGAAGTCCTGTCTGAGAGGAGTGAATCAGCACTATATAGTGCTCAAACCTAACCAGGTTTGAGCACTATATAGTGCAAAAGTTCATGAGTGACTGCGAACTAATCAGCGATATTTGCGAACACCATACTTACTTGTTACCATTATTAGATACTGGCTATTGGTGCCGTGCAGCCGGTGCTGTGGAACTAGCCACTTTTAATCATGTAGCTTAGGTCAATTTACTCCATTAATTCGTTTAAAGTATCCAATGGTTTTAGAACGCATCTCATATTATAAATTTCAATCCATCATATATATCGGATGTTATGGTATATTTAAAACAAATCGTGTTTTGTTAAATTAGATGGACACAATAAAATTATATTGAATTAATTGTTAATTAGTAACGTAGTCAGCGTTAATTTTAATTGCTATTACTGTAAAACACCGTTTTGAAATAATGCAATTAAAATTGTGTTCCATGCACGAATTTAAAGTAGCAATTGAATTAAATGAGTGAGGTGTAATGAGTAAAATTTACAGGGACCTCATTCAGTTTTGTATTGTACTTGTTCGAACACCTAAGTCCACTGGTGGGGAAAGTATTCTCTCGACGTCCTTTAAATGTCTGCCATAACGTGATAATGATATGAATTTAGGAATCATGCATTTGCATCTTTCGTCTCTAAGTAAATATAACTTTATTAATTTGATTCGTAAAATTTTAATTTTTAATTGGAAACTACAAATTCTTGAATAACTTATAATTGTAATAAACGAGGAAAATTCCTCTAAAACTACTATTATGTAGGTAAGTATGCATAGATAGTCGTCGATACGTCAGAGATGAGTATGACCTAATATTACTAACTAATTTTAACCTCATTATTCTCTTATTTTGACTACGTTTGTATTTCTAACACAGTTTTTTTTTTTATTAGTAACTCAGCACTATCAGAAAATAATCAATGTTTGCGTAATCTTCTAATGCGACATTAGTAAATATATATTGATTTAAAAACCTTACCTAGGTAATATGCTCACCAATAGCTAGTTTGCGCCAAATATTTTTTTACTAGCTTATGCCAACGTCTTCGCACGGGTGGAGGTCGCAGATTTTATCCCACGGGAATGTACGACCAGGATAAGAAGTATCTTATTTGTTACTTCATTTGAATCGTATATTATAAAATAATATCTGGTTGACCGAGCTTTGCTCGGTATATTTTGGTAAATTGTGTTTAAAATAATAAGTTTATGTTCAAGTTGATTATCGATAAAGTTGGCCATTGAAAACACGAATAAAACGACATTTTATAAAAATGAATCCTAGCTAAATCGATTTATCGCCCCCGAAACCCCTTGTATACTAAATTTCATGAAAATCGTTGGAGCCGTTTCCGAGATCCAGAATATATATATATATATATACAAGAATTGCTCGTTTAAAGGTATAAGATTTACAGGTTGTAAAGGACAGCCCTAATTGGACTGATGGGGTGACATTTACGTACTTGAATTTATTTCAGAAATGTTATGGGAATTCCATAAATCCATGTTACCATACGACAATATGAAACGTAATGTATCGTTACCATGACAAAATTCACGTACCGAACAGCTGATTTCGCGCGTCGTTCCTTAGCGTATTTCAACACACATTGCTGGTTTTTGGATTTAGCTGTTTTATTTACTTAAAGGTAAAGTAATACGTACAATTAATGTAATTTTACATTGAAATAAAGGAGTAGTAACTGAAAAAAAAATGAATATTTTCCTACGATATTTTCCGGTGGAATGTTTCAAAATAAGAAGTTGAATGCACCCTGTCAGTTTACGGAGAGCTGCCCCCACACCCTGTAATTTATAGTACGATCTTAAGCCAACCTATTGCCTAGACGTGTATGTGCTTTAAGTGAAAATCAGACGAAAGGTTTAAACGAAGTCGCCTATCCGATTAATTTAAATTTCTGAATATCAACCTCCATGCGCCAGCAGGAGCAAATGTTGGCACAGTGCCCAGATTTTCTATGGTAAGTTTCAGGCAAAAGTTTTGAGACACCTGAAATATCAATGTCCCAAAAACATAATAAATGCTCTTCTGGAAACCAACGATATATTCCAAGAATGTCTGCATTGTAATGGAAATCTATAAAAAGTTCAAAAGTTTAAATACTGTAGGTTAATACGGCTGACTTTCAATAATCATTCGGTTACCTATAATTTCATCCTCGGTCAATGATTTTCATTTGATTTAAAATTGCATGATTCAAATCTAAAATGGAAATTCGGCGGTGCAAATATTTCTTTAATCAAGTTTTCTTGAAATTTTATTCACTAAGCAGCGACTGGGCTTAAATAATAGAGGCCAATCAATGTTAGCCCTATTGTGTTCCAAATTCTGATAGGTATCCGAAGTTTTTTAATAAATACCCTTTTCGTATTAAATCTTTAATAAAGCGAAGTACACCGCTAATTACAATATTCATGGGTTATGTTTTGGGATCATATCAAGGTGATTCAGGCCATAGTCTAGACAGGTCGTGGAAAATAAAGGCAGTGTTTTAGATAAATACATTTTTATTGAACATCGATATACTGAAGAGAGCTGGTCGTATTGTTTCGTCGGACGAGGTTCGATGACACCGGCGGTGATAACGTCTGCGTGCGATAGAAACCTGGAAATGCGAAAAATGGTTATATTAATATTAGTCGGTAAAAATATTTACTGAAATAAAATGAAATGTTTATTTATTTATGTAAATAGATCTTTTAAAGACACTTTTACACGTCAATATTTTGTTGGTCAATATTTTAAAAGTAGATGGCCCCGGCGTTTCGTAGTTGGCTGATCCTAAATAAGAAAGGGCGAAACATAGTCAGAGGTTATGGTCTCACTCAAAGTCCAAACATTGTATTATTGGGATGTTCTGTGAGTCTAACATTGCAGAACCATGTCTGGAAGGGTCTCTTGAAGAAAGAGCCATTCCAGCTTTGAGATGACGTGTTCCATCAGACGGCATGCATGAATCAATCATCGTGTAACTCAACTCTGTTTTAGGGAGCTAAACAACCCGTCACAAGCTGCTTCCAGATCTGTGTCCTACAGATCTGGAAGCAGCATTTGCGTAGACCATATAAAATAATACACAAAACCGCCAGACGGTTATAAAGTCATGTATTCAGTCTCTTTTAACATTCTTGAGGAGAGACTACATCAAGGTTACGATTTGGTATTTTTGCAAGTTTTAAAGTTAAGCTATCTCACTAACACGGAAATTTCTTATAAAATTAAGGGGAGCATAAAGTATACAAAAAATTCTGCCATTATCCTGGCCACGATCACGCCTACACCGCGCGCGTTCATGCTAGGGCTACCAGCTGAGATTTCTTGCGATACCATTTGTTTACATAACCATAACGTTTTTATCAAACTAAGGTCACGGTGATGGTAATGATACAGAAGTAGTAGTAGAGATAAAAAATCACAACAAGACCATACAAATAGTGCCCGATTATGAACGAAGTTAATGCTAAAATAAGGATTATTTTAAAATATGTATCTACATGTTCCTAACTTTGGAAGAGAAAGGGCTTGTGGCTACGTAATAACAGCCGCACAGATTGATTAATTGCCACGATTGGTCCGTGGATGGGGGACCATCTCTACATACCAAGACCATTCCATGCTTCGGAAATCACGTTAAGCCGTTGGTCCTGGCTGCCAATCGTGGATCTTTGACAGTCTTTACGGGTCGTCAGAAGCCCAAAAGTCTGACTGAACTTACCAAGGGGTATTAAATGTTATCCAATTACTGGGTTGTGGAGGTCAGATAGGCAGTTGTTCCATGTAAAATGCTGGCATTCAGCTGCATCCGTCTAGACTGGAAATCGACCGCAACATAGTTGCAAAAAAGGGTTGGGAGATGATAAAGTTATATCTAACTAGCTTTTGCCAGCGGCTTCGCCCGCGTGGGGTTCGGAAAATATCCCACGGAAACGTACTACCGGGATATAAAGTAGCTTATGTGTTAATCCAGGATATAAACTAACTGTATTCCAAATTTCATCCAAATCCGTCCAGAAGCTTTTTCGTGAAAGGGTAACAAACATACACATACACATACATCCATCCTCACAAACTTTCGCATTTATAATATTAGTAGGACTTGTAGTAAATAACTAAAAGATTGTTAGTTTTTTGTGATTAACCTTTTGAATGTCTTAAGTTACACAGTTCGACATAAGCAATTGTCTTGCTATTTTGTCTGCAATTACGGCGTTCGATGAGTTAAGTCAAAATGTTCTTCGTCCTAAGTTCTGAGTTCAGCTACCCGATTACTGACAAATGCGTGTACTAATTGGACAGGTTCACTCAAATCTTCGTGGTACTTTCCACTAAAGCCCATTTCAGACACAAATCTGTACGGTCCTTAGACGGTCTGACTAAGATAATGTATGGACTTTAAGAGTCTCAGGGGAGATAGATAGGAAACATCGACTTTATCTAGTTTAAAAATATATTACTGTAGTGCCAAAGTATATTTTCTTAAAACTAATTTACAGAAATATGAAGAAGAAGGAAATCGCGTCTATTTTTCAATTATCAGCTTTGGGAAGAAACCTGTCACTTGGAACTGTAATGTGATGCTCAGATGATTTTTGTTACGAGTAGGTAGTCTAACCACAGCCTAAAAAGTGTGGACTATTTCATGTAATCGGATTTCATGGATCGAAAATCTAAGTTCACTGGGAATACAAAACAATGTTGGTTTCAAAAATATATACGTGAAAATAACATATTTATCATCATCATCATCATTTCAGCCGTAAGACGTCCACTGCTGGACTTAGGCCTCCCCCAATTTGGCCTTGTCATAATCGCCACGCTTGGCAGGCGGGTTGGTGATCGCAGTATGGTGGTAAAATGCATAGAGAACGCTGCTGCCCATTCTCTAGTAAGTCCTTTAGTCGCCTTTTACGACACCCACGGGAAGAAATGGGGTGGTGTTATTCTTTACGTCCGGCACCACACGGTACAGCATATTTATAATGTGAGCATATTTATTAATGTAGGATGTGACAACATTCAAAATTTTGCCAGCATTTTTCACAGCACTGATTCTGTAGTATCGTATCTTATATACACCTTATCGTATATCAAACATAAGAACGTCTGTGACGACACGTACTATAAGACTATTAATATCCTCATAAAATATATTTAGACTCTTACATACCTATTTATACTCTTATCTCAATTGACTGGTCAATTAAAGTTATCTGATATATAATTCGGATTACTGAGTGAAGGATTTAATACAATCTTTATGTATAAAACAATAAGGCGGTTCTGTGAATGTAGAGATTATTGTAAGTACTTAGGTACCTATAATTATGTGATGTAATATACTTGTTCACACGACTGTTAACGTGAACGTTGACGCTGACAATTATAATCGTGCGAACAGTCTGTAAAAAAATGATATCGATAACGTGCAAAGTTGAAACCTAGCGCTAAGGCTCTAACAGATATAAGGCTATAACGCGACAGCGCTACCTGATTCTAATAGAACAATCTCTGTGAATACTTAATGGAAATTGATATACTAGACAAGCGTTGTAAAGGTACAGTGGCCCTGGCATATGGGAAACTGTAGGAACACGGGTGAGTTTTAATTAGTAAAAGTCTGACACGCCCGTTCGCGCCATCCAGAGCGGGAGACGTTATTTGATAATTTCGCAGCCACAAAAAAAAGACAAGCGTTGTGCCAGTCTGCGAGAATCCTCAGAGTGGTAATTTGATTAAAGGACGTGATGACGTCCATAAGATGATGACGTCCGTAAGATGTGGCCACTTTTCTCTTTCCAGAAATGTACGACCTAAATCCTGTTTATTAAATCTGTAATATGAATAATAAAGGTAAACGTACATAACAATAATCTTCCTCTCACTTTTATAAACATGTTTTATAAATATTTCTCCAAAAATGCTTCATAAGTAGCTTGTTGACTATGTAAAGGCAATGACCCTGATGATTTCCCCATACCGATTAAAACTGCGTTCTGAAACCCCGTCATTTCCAGAATAATTATTTAACCCAGTATTTTCCAGTATAATCCTATCTCACGACACGGTATTTGCATGGCAAAACTATTATAATGTAACATGATATGCGGGTTGTATACTCTCACAAGGAGACGGCAAGAGTGTGAGGTACTTAAATCGAACGGAGGTTCCGCGTGTAGTTAGTACTCAGTGAGTGTATTCATATGCTCAAACCCTAGAGCGTATTACTTCGTCATTGCCGAGAAAAAAAAATTGTGACGAATGAAAAAATAAAACTTTTTTTTAAATTAAGGGGTTACATCTAGTTAACGGCCGGAAAAAAGCGTGGGTTTGTGTTTTTTTTTGCTAAAATGATTACAGGGTTCAAACTGTTTTTTTTTTCATAGTAAAGGGTATATTTTTGATTATGTTTCGTAATTTATTTATTGCCAAAAATTGACAAATGTGTCAGATATAATATATTTCCCGGACGGCTGTTAAAGAAAGGCATCTGAAATCAAAAAACCAAATGAATTATGTTTTTGTAGTGTATTATCTAGTCTTTGATCGAAGGATTTGAAAAATTATCAATTTTTGAAAAAAAAAAAAAATGGTTGATGATCGAGAGTGAAAGTCTAGATTTTGGTGGAAAAATCACTTCATTTTCCTTGATTTAAAAAAGTATGCATCGAAAAAAAAATCCTTCGATCAAAGACTACCTTCTGATATGAAAAAAAGTATGCGAAATACGGTCTGGAGGACTATATCTGGTCTGTGGGGCCGTGTTTAGTATGTAGGACGAGTTTAAAATAATTATCTCATTAAAACATAAATAGTACACGAGAGTCAGATTTTATCAATTTAAAAAGATAATCATCACTTGTGATACTATCTTTGTAGAGTATAACAGTTTTGCGTTTCTAGCGTAATTTGTCTGGCCTGTCGGTAATGTTACAGTCAGTCAATTAGTCGATTACGCTGATTTTTGTTTTTATAACATACATACATAAACTTTTTTTTTCTCGCTTTAATTTGCAATCGGCTTATCTAGCCATAATCAGATGTGGTCTCGTTAGGTTAATTATATTTTGACAATGTGACTCCATTGAGCCGACATCGACATAAAGCATGAAGAGAGCTATTCTCAGTCTCTCTGACATACATAAACTAACGCCTATTTCCCATGGGGGTAGTCAGAAAATACAGTACGCCACGTGTTACGATCCTTAAATACGTTTTATACTTCGTTTATGTTCATACATCTGGTCATACACACACGCCAGTTGCGAGTACTACGCACCTGACCTTTCTGAAGAACATCACCAATAAGGTCACTGTTCTCCAAGATATCCTCCAAGGGCGTCCCGTTCCAGAGTGTCTAGTCACACCTGCCTTGTAAATACCTTTTGGTGACCGCCCTTCATTCATCCGTTTAGATAACGTTTAAATATTACCAAAACAATAAAAACAATGTCATCGGTAACTATCTTTTGCCCGCAGCTTCGTCCGCGTAGAGGAAAATTATACCACGGGAACGTACTACTAATATCCTATTTGTTAATCTAAACATCAGAACATCCAAAATCCATTGAGCCGTTTTTGCGTGATTCAGTAACAAACATAAAAAAACATCCAAACAAACACACTTTCACATTTATAATATTAGGAGGATAGTACGTTAAATATCTTTACATACCAAGACCCTTCCGTGCTTCGGAAAGCATGATAAGCCGTTGGTCCTGGCTGTCTTTCGTAGATCTTAGACAGTCGTTACGGGTCGTCAGAAGCCTGAAAGTCTGACAACCAGTCTTACCAAGGGGTATCGTATTACTCAGTACCTAACTGGGTTGTGGAGGTCAGATAGGCAGTCGCTCCATGTAAAATACTGGTATTCAGCTGCATCCGGTTAGACTGGAAACTGACCCCAACATTATTGGGAAATGGCTAGGCAGACGATGAGTACGTTAAACATTAATATACCTACCGTATTAAAACAGACAGCTAATCGTTTTTCTTTAGTTTTGGGATGGTTACTACAGACAATGGTACCGATTCCCTTGTTCACAAACTAAACTAAATTTAAGTTCAGTGCATCTTTTTCTTTGTATTTCATTAAGAAGAGGACAAAAGAAAATTTTTGGTTTAGTCCTGTCAAATTAATCAGCGCCTGTCACTACTCCATACAAGTTTAGACGTGATTAAAAACTTGCCTACTAAAATTACGTCAATTTACGTCAAGCGCTGATTAATTTGACAGGACTAAACTAAAATTTATCTTCTGTCCTTTCCTTAATGAAATAGAAAGAAAAAGATGCACTGAACTTAAATTTAGTTTAGTTTGTGAATAAGTTTTATCTCTTAGTTTGTGAATAAGTCTTATCTCTTTCTTCGCATGAACTCAAGATTTCTATAAAAATCTAGTTTTTCTACAAAGACGAATCGGTTGGCTTTGTTTTTAAAAACGTTTGTGGTTTTTCCATCGGAACTAGTCAATGCACTGATAAGAAAATAAATAAACAGGATAATAATCAGTCATCAACAAAAATATTTGTTTCATCGTCTGCAATTATGATTGCATCAAGATCTTATCATGCCTTTTTGTGAAATATTTAAACAGAAACATATAATAATTAGGTCTATGGATACCATTTGTTTTATCAGCTATTACGATCAAGTAGAATTTGGTAAACATATTGTATGTGGTTATATTTCGTCGAAGACACGTATCAGAGGTATCAGTCACCCTCAAAACATAAAAATCCCAAGGGCACTTAGTTAATTGTAAATCTACGAATTTATATGAAACCATGAATGCCCCATAGAAATGCTACCAACCTTCAGGGGCGACCCTTGAGTCGTGCGAAAGGAGAACGGGACCCAACGCCGTCGTCAACGCAGATCCCAAAGTGGACGTTATCAGTATTGCAATAACGATGATGTTCGAGTGCTGCAAAGCTATTCGCCTGTCTTTTGAGGTGGCATCCACCCACAGGGAATCCATTGCAACCCGCACGAGGACAGCCTGAAATTAATGTTTTTATTTAACGACTTTTTAATTATCTTCTTCTCATTATAACAGCTTAGTGTTCCGCTTATCCTCTAAGGGTTTAATTAACAATTTTTATAATTAGTCGTATGTTGTTCTAATGTTGTATCTCGCTTGCCTGAAGCCGAGGCATTTATTTTATTGCTGATAATGAAGTGGGATTGAAATTAAAGGTTTTATTAATATTTTTCTTTGTGACATTAAAACTCTTACTCTTAACTCGTCTTTATAATTATAGAATGAAGTGTATTGAAATATATAGTGTGTCTACATATCAAATAGTTCATTGAAACAATCAGAAAACTCCGGTCAGTTAAATATTGACTCGATTCAAAGAAAGTACAGTCACCATAAGAGATAAGTAACCAGCGTCGTCAGATATAGTTGAAGTTTAGTCCTAAACTCATGGATGTTTTAAAATGAAATTTAATTAGATGAATGAACTGTTTGTCTTCTATTAATTTAAGTTCATTGGATTTTTCTTTTCTTTCACTTCAGGTCACAAACATCAGATACAATTTTCAGGGAGTATGATAAAAAGGGTGATAGACAAAAATGAGATAAGTTAGAGTGATGGCATGCATTAAAAGGTTTACAGTATACCTATACTGCCGTCATTATTAAAAAGGGCACAACTAGCATTTTATAAATGTTGAGAAAATCGATGTTAAAATATTTTTTGAATTATGTTAAAAAAAACAACACTACTAAACTATGTTTTTCGAAATGGTGTGAATTTAAATAGTTGCATATATATAGTACACATAAGACTATAGCAACATTTTTTATTATTTTTAATGCATATAATAAATAATCAGCTTATTTTTTTTCAACTTAACATAAAAAAATTCATAACAGGAGCGATAATACAGTTAAAAGGCATAAACAACCAAATGTGCCTTTTCTATGTAAAATTTTAAAATGTTACATTGAAAAGGCATTTTTATTCAATTGTGCCTTTTACTGTATATTATAAAAATAGATACATACAGTAAAATATTAGAATATATTATATTTTATACTTCTTGATGAATAAAAACAATCTTATTATGCACTTTCTTGTGTCCCTGCAGTGGGACGTGTAAATAACCTTGACCCCTCACTTCATCTCCGTTCACAGATGTTTAGTAGTAAAGGAATAACTGCCAGTGTGCCTTTTTTTTATAAAAATGCACACTGGCGGTTATGGCATAGGGTAAACAGTAAAAACAACTGCTAGTTGTGACTTTTCTTCTTCAATAATTGCTAGGGTGTTGGTATAAAAAAAAATAAGCACAATTGCCACATAAGCCTTTTATATTTGACGTAAGCCAATTATGCCTTTTCAATTAAATATATGAAAAATATAAAGGTGAAATAAAAGGCATATCTCACAATGTGCCCTTTTCCTGGTTAAAAACTTTAAAAATGTTGCAGTTGTGCCCTTTAAGCTTATGGTATCTCTGTTAATTTTTTTGTTAAAAATAAAAAAATAATTAGGCAGATAGGCTTTTTTTTCCTGATTCCGGTTATATATATAACTCAATTTCATCAGAAATGTTAGTTGTGGCCTTTTTTATTAAAACGGCAGTATAAGTGAAAAACCAAATAATATCCATAGGTTTCTCCCTAAACTCTTTAAATATATCCGACGATCTTGATTACATAATCCGTTGGTGATTGCACATAGTAAAATGGCATGTTGAAATACAGTCTGGGATTGCATAGAGATTGTCTTGTATATGCGTGTATACCTACATACATACGGAAATCTAGTCTCGAGGGCTCAATAGTTCCTGATACTAGATCAATCAATGCTGCTCAGCTGTGGTTCCAATCAAGTAATCATACAACCACATGCCATTACAGCGTATGACAGTTTGAGATAACCTGGCCGGGAGCGCCGCCGATATACCGTAAACGTCAATTAACCAACGGGTCAGCTCAACCACAGAATATGCTTTGTTCGAAGATGTTGGCCATCCTTCGTGCAGTGTGTAGTTTACTCCAGTACTGTTAAATCAATTAGGCACCTATCGAGTTATCGACTCGGCTTCGGCACTTCAAAGCTAACGGTAGACTTTCAACTGACATTTTTGAGTATTACATACGAGTATAGTGACACTAGATATTGCCGTTTGTCGTGTACCCAGGTATGTGGTGTATACCGTCCTTTATAATTAAATGTAAGTCACAGTAGAAGTGAAAGAAAACTGTAGTAGTGAAAGTTTGTTTTATGTTTGCATTACACAACACAACTTGGTTAATCATTGAGTAGTTTGGGACTGACTGTACTGTTACTACTGAAAAAATTGCGTGGAAAAATGCAACAATCGACAATAATGTGCGAGGTTTGTAGCTGTAGATACAATTCATTGAATTCGCATAAGAAAACCTGCGTACATGTCTGTGGCAATAATATAATATCAAATCGAAGGACACTAAACGAAGTATTTATTGTAAGAAATAAGATACGATCACAAAACGATCATCGTTTCCCGATTTATGTAAACGTTTTGTAGAATGAACTTCCGTAAAAAGGATATTAACGTTATCAAATGGAATGTTACTGTCTAAGATAATAATGATTTATCTACTCTACAAAAATACATAATAAAAATAAATAACGATAGATTAATTTATTGGAAAATTTCGTAATATCAATGTATTTCTGTGTAACAAAATTTTCCTATGAACACAACAAACAAACAACCATTATATTATTATCTTTTACAATACGAAAACGATGTGTGCCTAACATTTTATAATCAGTTAATTATCACTACATAGTAAACAAAGTCGCTTCCCTCTGTCTGTCCCTATGTATGTATGTAGATCTTTAAAACCACGCAACGGATTTTGATGCGGTTTTTTTAATAGATAGAGTGATTCAAGAGGAGGTTTATACGTATAATACGCGGGCGAAGCTGCTGGCAAAAGCTAGTTTAATATAATTTGCTTTTTATGTGCCACTATTTTACTTGTAAACGAAGCAAAAGGAGATTGTAAAGGTCGTAGAAGGTGGCGATCTCTAGTTTACGCCTACTCTCATATAAGAAGGCGTGAATTTATGTTTCTGTGTGTGTATCAATTGTTTAAAAATTAATTTCGATAACAAAAAATTAACTTTATACAGAGTAGTCCGATTTTGATAATTCTTTTTTTATTGGATAGGGTATACCTTGCCAAGTAATATTAGCACATTAAAGCCACAAAAAATAATAAAGTAAAAACTTTTTAACAAAAAATTTAACCGCCGAAAAAACTGATAAGCAAAAAATAATAAACCGTAAAATTATGAGTCGGCGCTTTGAGTGATCTTTGTTCATTGATTTTTTAGCGCCGCGTGCCGACTCAAAATTTTAAGGTTTATTATTTTTTATTAGTTTTCCTCCTCCGTTTTTTTCGTCGGTTGAAAATTGACTACCTCGTTGGTCTGGTGGTCGCGAGCGCTACCGCTAAGGATGACGTCCTGGGTTCGATTCCCAGGTTGGGCAAAGTGATATTGGGTTTTCTACCTGGAATTTCTTAGTCGCAGCTCGGAGTCTGAATTTGTGTCTAGTTGATGGCATTAGGCTCGCTCTCTATTACATGGGACTTAAACATAACTGGTGTCTTCTGCCCAATCTTTTGGGGCAAGAAGGCGAGATGTTGTGTTAATTCTAGTGACTGGCCTGTTAGTCTAGTTGTTAGTGACCCTGACTGCTAAGACTGAGGTCGTGGGTTCGATTCCCACCCAGGACAAATCTTTGTGTGATGAGCACAATCATTTGTTCTGTGTCTGGGTGTAATTTATCTATAATATGTATGTATTTAGAAATATATAAGTATGCTTATCAATTGTCTGGTGGCCATAGTACAGGCTCTGCCTAGTTTGGGATCAGATAACGTTGTGTTGGTTGTCCAAAGATATTTATAGATATTTATAAAAATTCGAAAAATTTCCTTTAATAAGTATAAGGTGCTGTATCTCTAGTTAGTGGGTACCATCCATATAGCTTTCACGGAGTATGTAAATGGCACATAATTACTGTCAAGTACAGAGATGTAAGGCCTAAGGTTAGTGAGATAAGGTTATAAGTCAGTCAGTTAGTCGGTAAGTGGCTTTCACCTTCCGCCATTTATTGTTCGTGGTTGGGCCCTTAAGGTACCTACATAAATTGCTTAGCTACCTACTAAATTGTACTCTATGGCTATACGTATAACCTTGTGTTAAGATGACTTCTTGGTTTCGTTTGGGTCTTGATAAATAATGGACTTTCCCCTCTTGATCCCGAAGTTTCTTAGTCGGTAAATGAGCATAGACGTTTTCCGATCCGTCTTTTAATAAAATAATGTGTCTTGTTTTGTACTGTCTCGTTGGTGGTTACAAGCCCTACCTAGCCCTAGAATGAGGTCCTGGGCGCGATTCTCATGTAGAGCATAGTGTTATACATATAAAACTGATTTACATCCGTCACTTCACATTTCAGGTCCAGTAGAAAATCAGTGTCAGGCACTAAGTTGTCTGGTATTATTGCTGAACTGGGTTTTTTTGGCGCAGCCGTGAGGCACACTCTAATACTATTTTGTCATCGCACCTTACACTTTTATGTTTGAATTGTTTTTTTTTTATACTCTTTCTAGCCTATATATTGTGTGCCTTTTAGTCTGTGCTAAATAAATGTATTTTCTTTCTTTCTTTATAATTTCTTAGAAGAAGCCTGGAGTCTGGATTTGTAACTGGTTGATGGAAATAGCCTCGCCCCTTAGTACATGGGACTTAAACATAACTGGTGAAATGTAAAGAATAGAGGGAAGGATAGAGGTTTATCTACATACACACAGTATGTTGATACACCGCTATTCAACCCTTGGGAGATTACACGCGTGATGTTATGCAGTTTGTTCGGACATCAAGCTTAGTGGTTAGGACCGTTGACTGTAGCGAACTTAACACGTTAAATGCCATGGCTAAAATCAAAAAAGTAAAAAAAAAAACTTAGTGTTATTTTACTTTAAATAGATTATTTAATCCATAAATACATTATTTATTCCAAAAACATGGCCGCCAGACAGCAACGACATGTTCAGATTTTGTATGTGTTGTCCGACAAGGCCTGAATGGAACAAAAAGTGTCGGACACATAGTCCGACATGGCAGTTAACTTGATAAAGACCTTTAATAGGCGGTCGTTATAGAACTAACATGGTGAGCGTTTACCTAATTCAAAAACGTGCATAATGTGAATTTCGAATCGTTCTAGCAGCAGTATCAATAAAACAGTAGTTGTATTCTACGGCAATACTACACACGTGGATGCGGCTGTCCGGTTCATGGAAAGTGATGGAGTGCGGCAACAGTGGGCACGTTCATGTCCAAACAAATGATCACGACCATCTCGGATCAATCGCGCTACGATAGTCTTTTATTAATACACAGGGTACGTAGTAACCATGTG
Organism: Aporophyla lueneburgensis; assembly: GCA_932294355.1. Taxonomy (NCBI): domain Eukaryota; kingdom Metazoa; phylum Arthropoda; class Insecta; order Lepidoptera; family Noctuidae; genus Aporophyla; species Aporophyla lueneburgensis. Next base: position 17,551,052 of record OW028747.1, read on the forward strand.
TATCTGTGATGCGGAACACCTGTTTGAAATCGTTGTAAAATAAAATTTGCCAGTATCTTATTTATACCTACCTATATTAGCAGGCGTAGCATGACCAATTCTATCTCTATTCTACCAAGAATAGACAAAGTTCTTTCTATTCAATTCAACATCTCTTCGGCCCGAGCATGGGGCGACCCGTAGACTCGGGTTTCTATGAAGACAAAGACTATTCTTTCCATAGCAAGAGAGTGGTAACTAATGTAATTAAGGTGGATCCGCTAAGGACTTTTTCATTGAATAGTCATACAGTGAGATTAAACGATCTTAGAGTAATTGTATTGATGATTATAATTAATATAATCCTGTAAAAAAAATGTACCGCGAACTGAAACTCCAACTCAAAAGTAGAGAAAAATAAGTCGCCATGCTCGACATCGTAGAATTTTGTCGACTGAAGAATAGAAATAATTCCCATCTTCAGTATTAACATCGCCGTGCCATTTTGTCTATTCTTCCGTCAATAAAACTCATTCCTATGGTGGTCATGCTACGCGTGCAGGTAGATGATAGCTGCAGTAGTATTTATAGATATTTGTTCTGTGTAAGATTGATTCTGTACTACATGCGATTATGTTCGTAAAAGATTAGGTAAAATGTCCTTTTATCAAAAGGTCATAATACTGGTTGTTTTTTGTAATTTGCATGTTTTGTATTTCAAACGAATGCACACGGTGTACTGTTTTACTTAAAGACTCGTATCGAAATAAACGCCTCTAAACGCAAAACAAATATTAGTACCTACTTGGTCAATCGTTTTCTTATACTCCCTAACTGTAAAGGGATTGAAGATAAAGCAGAGTATATGATAGCTTAGCGAGTACGTGTATTAATCGTGTTGAGCCCATTCAACTTCGCCATGTAAGCTCCTCGTTGATGAAGGGAACGAGCTGACGACGCGTTATAAGGGATACCGTACTTCTGGCGAACAAATCAATATGTATGTACGTAGACACTTCCAGTTGTTTATGACGTAGGTTAATAGGAAAAATCCTAGTGTTTTATGTTCCTTGCGTTATTTACGCTGCTGATTAGAAGAATATTTCAAACCTGTGAAGTAATGGATTACAAATTATAATACGTAGATATTGTCATTATACCTACGTCAAAAATAATTTTATGAAAAGCTTGTATTTTTACGAAAATCATTCGTAGTTTCCAAATCCCCATTCTAATTGCGCAACCCACTTTCATTCGCACTCCGAGGGTTTTAAAGGAATCTACTAATACATTACTTCATAGGTTTGAATAATTCGTGTGTTCAACAACGTAAATACGCAATGAATATGTAGCTGAACTGCCGCAATGAAAAGCATTGCGCTGTGTTGCCACTGCATGCTTGTTATGTTACTACCCCGCGGATTCTTTGAACAAATCTTAAGATTTTACCAATTATTATTCTACGAAATATAAAATCACTACAAGTAAACTCCCATTTCTGACTGGTACAGTACCTAAAGGCGACATAGTGTAACAGACACTAAAGAATTCATTACGACGGCTTGTAGATAAGTTTACATAATACTCCCACATATAAACGGAGTATAATTAAGTAGACGAACAAAATAATAATAATGTTTTATTTAGCACCCACTATATGTCCCAAAACAAACAGTGTTCGAAAGTTAAAATAGCAAGCATAAACCAAATAGTTATCTACTTCATTGAACAGTATGAAAACTTTCCGCCCGTTTGCAATGAATCTGTCTGAATAGTAAAGCAAAGGTTTTTTCACAAGAACAATACGAGTATTGTCGCCATTGACTTGACTATCTCTCTTGGCAGTCTGCAGCCGAGTTAATGATATCGACCGATTTATGATCGTTCCTGTAAGCGGAAATACGATTCACAGTTGTTTGACGTAAATCATTCATTTTCATTACTACGTTGCCGGTGGCGGCTCTGTGGGCTTTTAGGTTATTACCTAAAATGAACAAAGATGTTCAGAGAATTTTAATTAATTGACCGGAATACAGGTGTTTTCGAGTAGGTAATTTATAAATCTAATTTTAAGTGTTTTACCTAGATTGACGTATTTAGCTTATTCAAACATACGTTAAATGAAAACAAGAAAGCTGTTCTGTCAATCTTCTGTCATTTGTTTTCTCTTTGTGTTATTTGTTGACAGCGTGCAGTGGTGAGGGGGTGAAAGAGTATTTGGAATAAATGTAGCTCTTCCTTTTGTTCTTTGATTGTTTTCGTATGAGTTTGCCTTATTTTCCATTCGTATGTTCGTCAATCATCGTAAAATATTAAAAATCAAAGTCGCTTGTCATGTCTATCCGTGTCGTGGCTATGTGCCATGTTGTTCTTCAAAACAACGTAACCGATTTAGATGCGGTTTTCACCACCTCTTAGATAATCAATTCCGGAAGGTATTTGACGCTCCGCCCAGAGTGGGAGAAATCATTTGATGAATTCCCAACCAAAAAATACATATAAAAAAGTTGTGCTGATTCCGTGATGACCTTAATGAGGTCATCACGGGATCAGCATGTCTTACCTTGATAATACAATAGAGAAACTACTACTAACTAACTAGGTACTAACTATATTTACCTAATTAACTTATTTCTATTGCCTGCTGTAATGCGTGGTGCATTTTAATTAGTCTTTACTCCACAAAGAGGACCAAGGTCTATATTTGTCAAAGCTTTGATGTAAACAAGCCTGAAATTACTAAACTGGTGCTGGGACGACTCAAAGTGAATTTAACTGGACTCTGTTGGTCGAGTGTCGGTGTAGTTTCTGCTCGTTAATGAAAAGATCACTTAAAACTTGTATTAGTAGTATCGAGGCCAAAGGACAGCGGGGTAGGTGAGTCCACTTGGAGTTATAACGCGCTTCCACTTTCATGATTCAGTGCTCAATAAAATAAACAGTGCACAAACAATAGTAATGCGACGCAATAAAAGTGTGAATAAATATCTAAATAATGCTGTTTATGTTCGCCACGACTTTCCGTAATGGGGTAAACAGTATTAAAGGCGCCGTAACGATATAAAATTTGTTGTAGTGTATACGTAATGGAAGGAAGCTTAACCATAATAGCATATCTGTTTAAATCTAATATATAAAATTCTCGTGTCACAGTTTTCGTTGCCATACTCCTCCGAAACAGCTTGACCGATTTTGATGAAATTTTTTTTGCTTATCCGGTATCTATGAGAATCGGCCAACATCTATTTTTCATCCCCCTAAATGTCAGGGGTAGTCCACCCCTAATTTTTATTTTTATTTTTTAGACAAAATTTTTAATTTCTATTTTTTTATGATACAACATACAAAAATACATACAATCCTCAATTTTCACCCTTCTACGATCAACCCTTATTTTTTAATAGCCATTTTAGTAATTTAATCATTTTTCCTCTCCGGTCGAAAACTGATCAATCGTCATTTAATTAGTTATCCCCGCCTAGGAAATTATTTATATGGCAAAACAACGTTTGCCGGGTCAGCTAGTAGACTTATATAAATAACCTACCAACAAACTCTGAGGCCACTACAATGTGAGCGCTGCAGGGTTGTGGACTCTGCCCAATCCTTCGAGGTGTGATGTTATGTTGTTTTTATGCAAACTGTGAGGTTTCGTGACGTGTCACTGTCTTATCTTTGTCCCTTAAAAAGTTACCCTATTACCCTTTCACATTACAACATTCTTGACTTTACTAAATTGAAACCTACTTAAATTATTGCGTACAGTGAGAATCATACAAAAACACTGGAAAAGAAAGAAATTGCCAATTGATGGCATTCCCAAAAGGCCAGCAGCATTGCCACTTTAAATGGCAATCTTTGGCAGGACACTATGCTTCCCATGACACAGCATTTTATTTTTATTTTGAGAGCTTAACTTTTTGTTTTCATTCAGCTGATAATTACAACGATATTAATGTTTACACGTATTTAGTACCAGTTATTCTGCATGCGACTTTGTCCGCGTGGAAATCTTATTCCTCTGACTATCCTCCTTTCGCATCGTCTGCCCACGCTGTTACTCTTAGCGTTCTTTCTGACTTTTTTAATTTTGCTCAGCTCCTAAGCGTCTTATCGTTAAGATATGCAGCCTTCCTCAAGAAGAATTTGGCCATCAAATGCATGTTTATTTTTGTATCAGTTCGATTCGAAAATGGTGGTTTCGATAGTAATGCGTTCAAACAAACAAACTCTTAAAGAGTTTGTTTGTTACTTTATTACTAGTATAGATAGATAAGTTTACATTTACAGAACATATAATTTAAGAAGTAGGAAGATAACAGCGATGCGGTACCAAGGTCCCCTCTTAGTGATGAATGGTGATCGAGTGACGGTATTAATTATAGCTAACCACGTGCAAACCCTTTTTAACGATGTGAAATGTTGATACATATTAAATTGGTAAATATTTCATTTGGTGCTTGAATATATGGTTGTGCCGTTGATGGTGTTGTGAAGAGCGCGTGTTATTAAATATAAATGATGCTTATTATTTTTATTTACATAATGTATGGTGTTGTAAGCTGTTGGTCTCGTCACAGAGACCGCCACAAGCCCGAAAGTTTGACAACCAGTCTTACCAAGGGGTATCGTATTACCCAGTGACTGGATTGTGCACTTCAGATATGCAGTCACTCCATATAAAATACTAGTTTTCAGCTGCATCCGGTTACACTGGAAGCGGACCTCAAACATATTTGGGAAAGGGCTACGCAAATAATGACGATGATATTTGCTGTTGTATACTGTACGATGAGTAAGGGACTATTTATGAGTATCTAGAATTTCTCGACTATTTTATAATAAAATTTACAAGTAACATTTTCTATTTCTTCATAAAACTTAAACTTTTATGACGAATTATGGATTTTAAATTGAATCTCCACTTGAAAGGCTGCAAAAAACTCAGCGTACTGAAAAATGTTACTCCTTGAATCAAGTGACTAATAATTTTATTGCTGACCGACATTTAGTTCAATTTACCAGTTGATTTCAACTTCACATCGAGAGCTTAAATTGACGAGAACATAAAGATAAAGAAATATTTATCAGTTGAGAAAAACGTACGCAATCAAAACCTTCAGAAAGTAACTGTCACTCACTGATAAAAGTAAACAAAAGAAAGTATACACAAAACATTTACAAACAGAACCGCTGTCGCAACAACAATCAATGATGTTCTAACAACATTTTACCTAAAACATTTTACCGCAAACAATACTTACTAGTAGAAAATAAATGGCATACCTCTACAATAGCTTTCGGTATCCAGGTAACAGCGATAAAAAGACTCTCCTTGATCGACAGGTCGTTAGCCAGTGCGACTAGAAAAGCTGTCAGCAGCCGGAGAACTAGCGCGGAAGAGATGCACCCGAGGATCAGGCACAGGTCCTTCACATTTATTTGCGATACCTGGAAGAAATGAGGTTTGAAATTGGTGATTTGAAGGGAAATTATTGTAATTTAGGGCTGTTACGCACTGCACTAAGAAGTTAAAGTCATTTTTTGATTTTGTATCCGTTGGTGCTAAGCACAGTATAATAGTTTTTTTTTAAAGTTACTCCTTTTAATGCGTTGTTTTTTTTTACATCATGTATATCGACATCGAGATATACTTATTGTTAGTATAAAACAAAGATTCCTTTCATGTCAGTAAGTAACCTCTTAGATCTTCTAAACTATGAGATTTTATGTGGGTTTAACTATCACTAACAATGTAATTGTTGTTGTACTGTATTAAATCCACACTAATCTACATCTACACTAATATTATAAATGCAAAAGTAACTCTGTCTGCCTGTCGGTCTTTTTGTCTGTCTGTCTGTCTCGCTTTCCTGCTAAAACTACTGAACCGATTTAAATGAAATTTGGTACACAGATAGTTTAGAGCGTGAGAAAGGACATAGGCTACTTTTTATCCCGGTAGTATGTTCCCGCGGGGTAATTTCCGACCTCCACGCGGGCGAAGCCGCTGGCAAAAGCTAGTTAACTATAAATAAATATTTTTTTATTATTTATTCCGGAAAGTTTATGCGATTTTACATTAATATTTAAGTTGGAATCTCGATGTTTTTACATGTCGTTATTGAGGCGTGCGAAGCAAAGGTGGGTCGCTAGTGTGACAATAAAATTATGAAGGCCTTTTTATCAAGTGCGAGTCAAACTTTCACGCAGACGACAAACAGGCGGCGCGGCCCAAGGCTTAGGCAAGCAACATATATGTTTTTTAGTTCTGGGGTAAGGATAAACCTTATACAAAATTTGCAGGTATTGTCTTATCCCGGTAGTACATTCCCGCGGGATATTTTCCGACCTCCACGCGGGCGAAGCCGCTGGCAAAAGCTAGTGTTATTATAAAATCGATTATTTTGAATGTATGAAATGGGATCCAGAGTTTCTAATTAGTGGGATGTAAGAAATTATTTAAACGACCTATCTCAGATTTCTTTGTTATATTTAGGTAACTTTGACTATACTGCAAGCTATGCAACATAGGACCTTTACAGCTGTGGGGGTTACTTCGTGGCGCGAGGTTAATTTTTTATCGGAAATACGAAGATTAACGAAGCGCATTCCTTTTCTGGTTTAACTGTGTTTACGAGCACAAAAAAGTTTGTAAAAGCGATATGTACATCTAAAAAATACCCGCTGAGGGTGAAAAGCATCGGCTCGAATATCCTCCAGAGTAGTTTGTAGACCTCCCAGACCGGATTGTTGGCGAGCGGCCAATCACGGCGCGCCCACCGAGTCGCCGCTGCCCCTGCGCACACCATGACCGCTACACCCGCTGAAACAATACATCTTATTAGATTTTTTAGATAAAAATAATATTTGATGCAGAGATCGACTATAGTATATACTTTTATTCTCCATATCAGAAAATAAATCTCATAATTTAGATAAGGATTGTAAGCGAAAAAGACCTCGTTCATAAATTGCATTTAGGAGTGTCCTTTAATTATTGTTTATTCTTTTATTTTCTCGTACAAGGAATAAAGGATTATTTCCATAAAATACAGCAGTACCGGTAAAAATTTGGTGTATGCGTGAAAAAGGTGGATTTAACGACGTTTTAAATTACATTTAAAATTCAAATGTTTCTAAAATTCCGTCTTTCTTCTGTAAGTCTGTTATTTTTTATGGTGTATCTATACGTATCTAAATTTGACTATGACTACTTTGTTGGTCTAGTGGTTTTTGTTTTTTTTTTTTCAGGATGGGAAATTATCAAATGACTTCTCCCGCTCTGGGCGCTCCGCCCAGAGCGGGAGAAGTCATTTGATGATGGGAAGGCGTGTCAGACTTTTACTGACTAAAACCCACCCGTGTTCCATCAGTTGCCCATGTGCCAGGGTCACGGTATCTCTTTCGAACTATCACGCGACCCCGGCAGGCATTGGTCCTAGTAGACCCCTACACTGCTGCTGACATCTCTTTGAGGCGCGCGTGGAACACTGCGCGCCGTCGACCCGAGCTTGGTCCTTACCGGGCGGCGAGCTACCCATTGCTCGCCACCCGCAAGCTCGCGCCTACGGTGGCCAGGAGTCCGCAATCGACTCCCGACGCCCGGGGCGTCTCCTCCTGCGGCGGCTAGGGGCGTGAGGGCACAGAGACTGCCACTCCCTCACGCGCCCCGCCTCCTCCTTTGCGAGCATTACTGCTTCGCAGAAGGAGGTGACGGCTTCCCATTCCCTCTCGCTCCGTACCATGGCTCGCACCAGGGCCGGACGCGAGAGGTCGCCGCCGCCGATCGCCTCCACGAGGACACGGCGGTGCCCCGCCCAGGCAGGGCACACCTCCACCGTATGCTCCACCGTGTCCTCCAGACGATCCTCGCAATGTAAACACCCGGACGTATCCTCCCGCTTTATCCTGAACAGGAACCCACCGAAGCACCCATGCCCGGTGAGAACCTGCGTCAGGCGGAAGGTGAGGACGCCGTGACGCCTCTCTATCCACTCCTCAAAGAGGGGACTTACCGCCGCAATTGTGGCGTGCCCATGGTCTAGTGGTTGCAAGCGTTACTGCTGAGTCTGAGGTCTTGAGTTCAATTCCCAGGTCCAGCAAAGTGTTATTGTGTTTTTCCATCAGTGATTTTTCAGTAGCAGCCTCGAGTCTGGATTCGTGCCCAGTTGATGGCAATAGGCCCTCTATTACATGGGACTCAAACATAACTAGCGAAATGTGTTTGTATTATACATATACTGCCTTCCTCATCGGAAATTGCAGGCGTGGTGTTACGCTATCTACATTTGATCAGTGTAATTTTATAAACGTGCAACAAAAATACTAAACAACAGAAGATTCATATAGTTCACTTGTTTCCTAGACTTTGTCCTTCAAATCGCGTGACATAATCAATATGCTGTCATTAGATCTTCGCGAATACTCAGAGAGGAATTTGTCAAATTAAATCGCATCATGAGATACTTGAGCAAAATTATAGTTTGATTGAGTTTAATTGCAATGAAGGAATATAAGAGGGAGTTAATTAGTGTGTGCTGATGTTACGGACTTCAAGTGTGTGCTTGCTGATTTAGTGGTAGGTATATCAATCAACTCAGCCTATCATAGTCTACTGCTGGATATAGGCCGCCCAGCCACAGTCTGTCCCAGCCACCTTTTTGAGGTCGTCGCGTCGGTCCATCTAGCTGGGGGGCGTTCCACACTACGCTTGCCGATACGCGGTCTCCGGAATGGACAACCATTTCCATTCCGGTAGGTATACATGTAGTTAAGTATTAAATACCAATGGCATAAGAAGAAAGAAAAGACCTTTATTTGCGGCAAACAAGACGCACAGAAAGTTCAAAACATACAAAAAAAAAACTGGGGGATAACGTGCGTCACATCCACGCAAAACGGTCTTTGCTCAGCATAATGCTGTGACTCAATGCGAAACAGAGCCTGCTGGTTTTCAGTGACAGCTGGCGCTGACGTGATGACGTCGATGCAGCAAACAATCAGTAAAATAAATACTACATGACATGTTTCTAGACAGGAAGGATAGAGGCTAAATAATCTGCCAGGGTCGCGAGATTCGTTCGAAAGAGTTACCGTGGCCCTGGCATATGGGCAACTGAAGGAACACCGGTGGATTTTAGTCAGTAAAAGTTTGACACGCCCTTCTGCTCCACCCTAGAGCGGGAGTCGTCATTTGTTGATTTCCCACCCCAAAAAAAAGGCTAAATAATTACAGCCTTGTATGGGTCGATCAAATGTTAAACTACGCTTGTCGTGGTCGCTCCGGGTCGGTTTCGGGGCGTCTCTGTGCTTCGAAAAGCACGTTAAACCTTTTATCCTGGCTGGCATTCGTACATCTTAGACATTTTTTACGGGTAGTCAGAAGCCTTAAAAGTCTGACAGTCAGTCTTACAAAGGAAAATCGTGTTACACAGAAACTGGGTTGTAAAGGTTACATCAGTAGCTTCATGTAAAAATATTGTTATTCTGCTGTATCCTGTTAATTGACCGACCTTAACATGGTTGGGAAAAGTCTCGGCAGATCCCTACTCCACCATGCTTCAGAAAGCACATTAAGCCGTTGGTCCCGAATGTCATTTGTGGATCTTTGACATTCGTTATGGGTCAACAGAAGCCCGAAACTCAAACAACCAGTCTTTCCAAGGGGTATCGTATTACCCAGTAACTGGGTTGTGGAGGTCAGATAGGCAGTCGCTCCATGTAAAATACTGGTATCCAGCTGCATTCGGTTAGACCGGAAGCCGACCCCAACATTTCCCAACAACATAGTTGGGAAAAGGCTAAGCAGATGTGTGTTTAGCAGGTGTGTGTGTGTGTTTAGTTAAATCTAATATATAAAATTCTCGTGTCGCAGTGATTGTTACCAAACTCCTCCGAAACGGCTGGACCGATTTTTATGAAATTTTGTGTGCATATCGGGTAAGTCTGAGAATCAGCCAAAATTTATTTTTCATACCCCTAAATGATAAGGGTGACCCACCCCTAAACACTTTTTTTTTTAATTTTTTGACAATTTTTTCTATTTTTATTTTATTATGATTTAGCATTAAAAAATACATACAACTCTAAATTTTCACACTTTTTCAGCCGGCAAAACAACGTTTGTCGGGTCAGCTAGTTTGAGTATAATTTTTGATTTTATGTTTTCGTTTCTGCTTTTACACACGTTGTCTACATCTCTTCTTATCATTTCTCCTATCAGTAACCTGGAATAGATTTCTGTAGAAATAAGTATTACCTTTTACGTATTTTTCTGTTCCTTTCTTCTTATCTGTTTATATGTGTGCATAAATGGTTAAATAAATAATAAGTGAGATTTACGGCTGACAACCCAAGGCACAAGAGCAAAATTTAAAAAATGTGTTTTCGGAAGTCAATTCCCTAATTATCTATACTTAATATATACTTAATAATAATATTATAAGGCTGAAGAGTTTGTTTGTTTGTTTGATTGAACGCGCTAATCTCAGGAACTACTAATACGAATTGAAAAATTATTTTTGAGTCGGGTCCTATTTATTGAGGAAGGCTATAGACTATATAACATCACGCTACAATTAAAAGGAGCGGAGCAGCAACAAAAAATGGACGAAAACTGGCAAGCAATTCGATGCGACGGGAAGGGTCAGGGGAGGAAAAAATTTGACGCGACGAAGTCGCGGGCAGAAGCTAGTTTGAGTATAATTTTTGATTTTATGTTTTCCTTTCTACTATTACACACGTTTTCTACATCTCTTCTTATCATTTCTCCTATCGGTAAACTGGAATAGATTTCTGTAGAAATAAGTATTACCTTTTACGTATTTTTCTGTTCCTTTCTTCTTATCTCTTTATATGTGTGCATAAATGGTTAAATAAATAATAAGTGAGATTTGCGGCTGACAGACAACCCAAGGCACAAGAGCAAAAAAAAAAATGTGTTATCGGAAAATAATTCCCTAATAATTATTTTTTATAACTAGCTTTTGCCCGCGACTTCATCCGCGTCAAATTTTTGCTCCCCTGACCCTTCCCGTCGCATCGAATTGCCTGCCAGTTTTCGTCCATTTTCTTTTGATTGTAGCGTGATTTTATATAGCCTTCAATAAATACCATACCCAACAAAAAAAAGATTTTTCTGATTCGGACCAGTAGTTCTTGAGATTACCGCGTTCAACCAACGAAACAAAAAAAAAACAAATTCTTCAGCTTTATAATATTAAGTATAGATAGTATAGATTATAACTGAAAAATATTGTTTCATTGATGTCGTTACCTCCCTTACAGTAGTACCTACATCTTCGGACGGTCTCTACCACAACCAACTCCCATGGTTAATTGATCGTTTTTCATGTCTGTATATTTTATGTTCAATTTCTATGTTCCGTCCCGTTTAAATTGGTTACTCTGTGAACGCAACATGACGTGAAACGGAGTGACATTTGTCAGTTGTCAGTTTGACGCTTTTTTTTTTGGTTTTGATCTTGAAAAGGATGGTGGGTCCTATTGGCTTCCCGACCCCATTTTGTTAAAGTAATCCGTTTAAATCGATCGTTTGTGGACAATTCGTCGTGATCCAATTGTTTTGTGTGTAATCAACCCCGTTTGGTAAAATAATACGGGTTTAGTTTGAACTTTAGTTGAAATAGTTTGAGGTTAGTGACAGTGATTGAACGCGTGCTGGAACCAACATCTGGCGTGTTGCAGCGGCTGGTATCCTGGATTACCACTTACAACGTCACTACACAATACAATATACACTCACTTACATACATAAATCCAGGTAGGCTCCAGAGCAGGTGTTCTTCTACCATCATGAGGTGAGTCTTTGAATATTATATTGTTCTGCTCCGCGCACGGCGGACAGTTCGCTCGCCACTCTTGACCCAGGGCCCACGATTATCACGCTTCCACATAATAATTAAAATCCTATGGTCGGGGCCTGGCCTGGCGTCGAACATTCTAGATACTTACTTATCCAAATTGCTCATTCATATTCTGCCCCAAATTACCGGTGCTCAGACGAACTAAATACCAGTTTATTACACTACCTACCATTTAATGTAATATTGATGGAAAACAGATCATAATATTATTGCTTACGAGTAATGATCACTAATATTGATCAAAGCGAGGTATGGCAACAACAGGAAATGATGACGTAGTGGATTCGATTACTTACATTTTTAGAGAGCAGGGGCGACCCAGTGGTAATGGCCGCGACTTACGAGTTGTAGGTCGTGGGTTTGAACCCAAGCAGGCACTTTACTTTGTGTAAATTATTTCATTACCACTGCTCTCAAAACGGTTAAGGAAAACATCGTGACGAAACCGATATGTCTTAGAACCAAAAAATTCAAAGATATGTGACATCTATCAACCCACAATGGGTCCACATGGTGGATTATGGGCCGCTCTCTCTCACAGAGAGGTGGCCTCTGTCCCAGCAGTGGGAACATTATAGGCTGATGATGATACTTTTATTAGAATATTTATGCATACTGCGCCACGGTACTATTAATACTTTGATTACCTATGTGTAATTGATATTACAGTAAGTTGAAACTTTTTTCAACATAGAGCTGGCCTAGCAACAGGATAGAAATAATACTTATAACGTAAAGAAGAAGTACCTAAGTCAGTTGATAATTTGTATTTATTAAAGGATACGTTGTAAAGTCATCGTCACGATATTATTAATACGTTAATGTTTATTTTAGATTCGTATCTAAAATAAGCATTAACGTATAAACAATATTGTGTGTACTTAATGGTACGACGGATATAGACGATTTCATATTAGACATTCAGGTATTATTCGCTTGACTTATCTTTGCAATACGAAGTTTTATTATTAATTTCCGTTGAACAGTGAACAATCACTGTAGTTTATTCCGTATGGTGCTGGACGTAAAGAATAGCACCATCCTGGTTCTTCCCGTGGGTCTTGTAAGAGGCGACTAAGGGAATTACTAGAGAATGGACAGCAGCGTTCTCTATGTTTTTTACCAACATACTGCGATCGCCAAGCCGCCTGCCAAGCGTGGCGATTATGGCAAACAATTGGAAGAGGCCTATGTCCAGCAGTGGACGTCTTTTGACTGAAATGATGAATCACTGTAGAATATTATCCAAAACAAAAATCTTATAATCACCTTAATAATAGTAGGTGACAGTATGTATTAATGAAGCAAAATAGTTGGTCTAAATAACCAACTTATAAAGGTTCAAAATGTTTTAAACCATTCTACACGTGAGTATTCACACGAATATCTTCGGTAATATTTCATGAAGGAAGGAATTCCTGGAGGCACTTCTTAACGTCAACCCTCGCAGCGCACAGGAACGATGAGTGAAATTCCTTTTTTATACGCATTTACTTGAGTTGGGCTCATAACCCCGCTGGAGCCAAATCCTCGCGTCGCTTCATAACTGCGGAACCCTAAAATAATTTGGAGAAGGGTTGCGACAAGGATTCACTTTGTGTCTTGGAGAGATCGCTACCTTATCTAGCCTTTGTCTTCTGCTAATTAGATTATTAATGGTAAGCTATTTTTTAAATGAAGGCAAAGAAAATATGTTTGTCTTATTTTTCGGTCTAATTGATTTCTTTGCATTGCGGGTGCAAATACAGAGTGACTCACCTGTTCCGGAACCCACAACAACTTTAAACTTACTTAATCTCTGTAGATGCTGGCTCTTAAGAGTTAGAAGAGCTAGTCTGAAGTCGCAAACAATAATGTAAGATGTTCTTTATGTTTTTGGTTTAAGAAGCTAAAACGGAATCATTAGGAGAACCAACGTTGCATTTATGATACAACTTGACGTCACAATATTAATCTAGACATTATACTTATTTATAGCCACCTGGTGATTCAGCAAAGATAATTTTTAAACGTTTTCTGGCTATAAAAATTAAGCCATTTCTTTTTGATTAAATGTAGTCAATAAAATATATTAAAATCGTCATAAATCCTTAAATTGTTTCTTTGTATTGTTATATTATTTTTTGAATAGGTACCTATCAAATTACTAGTTAGACATATTAACCTAGAGATACCAAATGAAGTTTCTATTAGCCCGGGTCGCGAGATTTGTTCGAAAGAGATACCGTGGCTCCGGCTATGGGCAACTGAAGGAACAAGGGTGGGTTTTAGTCAGTAAAAGTGTGACACGCCCTACCGCTCCGCCCAGAGCGGAAGACATCATTCGAAGATTTTCCACCCCCCCAAAAAAAGAAGTTACTGTTAATGTTGTCTAACTGATATCGGTATTCCTACAGACGTCCGCTGTTAATATGATTTTACTTATACAACGTTCCACTGATCGGTATAAATGGAATACTACCTTATCTAATCATCATCATTATTTCGACCGTAAGACGTACTCTGCTGAACATGGGCCTCCCCCAACTTGGGAGACTTTGCCATAACTGCCGCGCTTGGCAGGTGGGCTGGCGATCGCAGTATAATAATAATAACCTGAAGTCATTTTAGAAAAAAGGAATCATAAAATCTATTGGGACCGAACAATAATTACAGACAAAACTAAACACTACAATAGACCTGATATCACCGTTCACGACAAAATACATAAAACAGTTTACTTGATAGATATAGCTATACCTATCTCGCACAATGTTCAAACTACAATATCTGAAAAATTTAGTAAGTAACAAGACCTCGCCATTGAAATTAAAACCCAATGAAAAGCACAAACAGTCCATATCGTTCCTATAGTATTCTCATCTACCGGTGTAGTACTGAAGGCTCTCGCGCAGTCTTAACACTCTACACATGCCTTCTCACACACTTTACATGCTCCAAAAAGTCACCATACTCAACACCTGTCGCATCACACGAAACTTCCTGACTTCTTCTACACTATCATCCACCTTTTTCAATTTAAATTTCCCCTATACACACTTGGTTCCGGCCCGTGTGTAAGGTCGTTAACTCTCTTAAATGGGAAGAAAAATAAAGAACTTAAAAACAATATCTTAGGACAACCAACACAACGTTATCTGATCCCAAACTAGGCAGAGTCTGTACTATAGCAACCAGACAACTGTACATACTTATATATTTCTAAATACATACATAAATTATAGATAAATTACACCCATTATGGGAGTAAAATGCATAGAGAACGCTGCTGTCAATTCTCTAGTTAGTTTATTAGTCACATTTTACGATACCCACGGGAAGAAATGGGGTGATGCTATACTGTACGTCCGGCAACACACCACCTTATCTAATCACCACAAAATCGATTGTTCTTTTACAACTGGAAAAATCCGAACAATACTGCGTTTGATTACAATTTGAATTATCTTGTCTTGAAGACATGATGACCTGAATATTGAAATAATTTGGAACTCTCAAAAGTAGATAATATTAATTCAGGCCAATTGTACCGATAGTTTGGCTTCGCTTATGATCATTTCCATCTACGCCACCAAGTAGGTATACTTATATTTACAATAAATAAACTGTGTTTCTCTAATGCCGTGCCTGCAGACGTAAATTCAAACAAATATATGCAATAGTTAAATTACTAGAGCTAGTTAACATTTGACAAAACCCTTATTCGGCGAATCACTACTATTTAGTTTGTTTAAAAAAATCCCTTTTTAGGGTTCCGTTGCCAAATGGCAAAAAACGGAACCCTTATAGATTCGTCATGTCTGTCTGTCTGTCCGTCCGTCCGTATGTCACAGCCATAAGACAAAACTATAAGAGCTATGCTGTTGAAACTTGGTAAGTAGATGTATTTTGTGAACCGCATTAAGATTTTCACACTAAAATAGAAAAAAAAAAACAATAAATTTTTGGGGTTCCCCATACATAGAACAGAAACTCATTTTTTTTTTATTAAACCCATACGCGTGGGGTGTCTATGAATAGGTCTTCAAAAATGGTAATGAGGTTTCTAATATAATTTATTCTAAACTGAATAGTTTGCGCGAGAGACACTTCCAAAGTGGTAAAATGAGTGTCACCCCCCGTAACTTCTAAAATAAAAGAATGATAAAACTAAAAAAAATATATGATGTACATTACTATGTAAACTACCACCGAAAATTGGTTTCAACGAGATCGAGTGAGTAGTTTTTTTAAAACGTCATAAATCGTAAACCGCAATTTACCTTACATTCAATCAACTGAAATATAAAAATTAAAAAAAAAAAACATTTATTTTTAAACCGAGAATACCTACAGGTTTGTACAGAACCCTCGGTGCGCGAGTCAGACTCGCACTTGGCCGGTTTTTCATTTTCGATGCTAAGATTTATGTGATTATTCCAAGATACTCATAAGCATGAATATTACCAGTGTGTCACGTAATTGTCTTCTCCAGTTGTATATCGAGGTACAGTCACCAAAAGAGATAAGTATCCAGGGTCGCACGATATAGTCTAAGTTTAGTGAAGAACCGAAAAATTAAACAGTTGATTTATCAAATTAAAATTTCATTTGAATGCATCCATCAGTTCCTTCCTAAACTTCAACTATATCCGATCCTGGTTGCACGGATGGGAGGCTCTCCATGATGATTCAATGAAGAAATCAGGAGGCTTGAGTAGTTCTTGCTACGGATCACGTCTTCCTGTGGAGGGGTCGCCATCAGCTGGACTCACGTATCCAAGAAAATTTTTGCGACTTTTAAGCCTCTGGCAGTGAATTGAAGTTGTGCATTGCTTGGCGTTGGTTATCCTGTGCCTTCGACCTCTAGAAGCGGCTGGCTATGGCCTTGCGAATATTTTTTTATTGATAGCCAACGAAGAATTTCAACGTAGGGGGTTACAAAATCATGTATTGAATCCATGGTCACAGGTTGCGGGTCGATGTCCCTGCCTATATTTTTATAACACATTGTATTTCTATTTCATATTGGTATTATTTTCAGCAGTATTTTGCTGAGACTTTCTAAGTTGGCAAAATAATTATTTAGAACCTAGGTACATCATCATTACATATTATAAAATAAAGTCACTTCGCTGTTTGTCTGTCCCTATGTATAATTATATCTTTAAAACTACGCAACGGATTTTGATGCAAGTTTTTTTAGTAGATAGAGTGGTTCAACAGAAAGGTTTACATGTATATAACATGCATAATATAGTAAAGAAACCCTGATAATTTTAGAGGTTTCTAATGTGATGTCATAAATAAACACATTTTTTTGCGCTTACATTGCGAACGCTGGCTGAACCCCACGAAATAGATCAAAGTAATGTACTACAGTATTGTACACCTTAAAAAGGTTTACAAAAAAGTCGGGATGGTATATGCCTATCTCTTAGGGATAACCCACAATAACCATTTTTTATCCTTTAGTTTTTACGAGAAATAATGTCTTATTTACGAAACGATTTTAAGCAATCCAGCATTAATCCGTATCCAATTAAATACATTAGATACGTTGTGCATTTCATGTAGATCAAAGTTGCCCTTTACAGCATATCATTGAAATGAATATTTTAGAAGATATCAGAGATTATAATAAAATAGCGGCAGAGTGGCTAGCGGGCCGTCCCGCGTCCGGCCGTCCCAGTTGGTAGCGGTCGGGTAGTGCAGGATTGATTAGTAGGATTGTAATATTGTAATTCATATTACTTTGGCTTCATAGTAAATGCAAATATTATGTGTGTTCGAAGTACTCAAAATAAACCTAATTGAATTATTCCAAGTAAGAGACCACGAAATATGGCTTAGATGTTTAGATTTTTGGATGGATTTGGATTTTCGGTTATCCTGGATACTTACCATATACATAGGATACTTTATCCCGGTAGTAGGTTTCTGAGTGATATTTTCCGAAAGCTATACGGGCGAAGCCACTGGCAAAAGTACTATTCTTATAACTATGTTTAATTTGGTGTCTGATAAATAATTGAGTGTCTGTATAGGTAGAATAGGAGCGTTAAGAAAAACCAGTAAGACTTATATTCAATTCAATCCAGCCCTATGTCTCAGTCTTCTTACTCTGAATACTATTATTTTCATTTTAAGTACATCAAACACACATGATATGTAAGGATCTTAGCAGGTGGCGTTCCGTAGTTTCTGCCTACCCCCATGGGAAAAAGGCGTAATTTGATGTATGTATAACAATGATTAATACATTCTTACCACGATAGTACGTCCTCTTGCGATAATTTCCGACTTCTACGCGGGCGAAGCCGCGTGCATAAGCTAGTATATTATAAACACGGTTTATTTGTACAATGAGCTATGTCGTTCATTAATTATATTAATTGTTAGGAAACTTGAGTAGTATCGCTAATTAAGAAGTTTCTTTGATTTCAACTAGTTATTTACTAAAATACGAGTAAGCTGAGGATAGCTTCTGCTGAACAAGGGCGCTGTGTGACTGTTTGTTAGCAACGAACTGAATGTTAACAATACTCTAGCTCTCGTTAAAATTGTCATTTTCCTGCAGTTTTAATTAAATAATAGCTTTTGCCCGCGACTTCACCCGACTGCAGATCGAAACTTATCCCACCGGAACGTACTATCAGGATAAAAAGGGCCCTATTATATTTATCCAGATTAAAAACTATGTGCGAAATGTTATCTAAATCCGTTCGATCCTTTTTACGGGATTGAGTAACAAACATTCCAACTTCCACGTTCAACATTCACATTTATAATACTCTAATATGTACAATGAAGTTACTATTCAATATGTAATGCTCTTATCATAAGATGTTTGAACTTATTTAAAAAAGTGGCTTTTAAAAACAAATTTATTGCGACTAAAAACCTTTTTTACGTTAGGTGCATGTAAGTAAATGTTATTATTTCTTCCTTTTCAGTACTGAATAGGCAGGTAATTTGATTAAAGTTTAGATACCTGATTTAAGACTGACTGCAGAAAAAAGACTGACTGCAGAAAAAACACATAATGCCTGAATTCGATTCTGAGGATTCTCAATAAATTGCTTTCAGGATAAGCTTTTAGGTATATCTTGGAGTGTTTGTGTACAGTATACATTGTATTTAGGTATACACGTACAGACTAAATGCAATTAATTCAAACAATACGAATTAGGGATAAGCTATCTTCACGTTCTCTCATTAGTATAATGAAATTTCGTGGAAAATTTGGTAAAGGGCACACAGACAGGTACCTATATTAGCAGTGTAAATAAGATAACTAGACTGATTGAACCTACACGTTATAATTATCTATGTATCTGATGAAATGTTTGATTTTGTGTAAATATTTGATACCCATAGCGGGCCTCAGTAAAAAATAAAAAACTCATCTTTCGAAGAAGAGTATAAAGTCAAATGATTGGATAGAATAATTTATTCTCTCGTTAAAAAAAAAGAAAATGAAATAAATATTTTTATTCAGTGCAAACAAAACGCATATTACGAAAAGAAAGACATAAAATACACATAAACAATCTGTCAACCAGTTAGTCAATAACAGTAATAATAAGATTCGGGCTGACGACCGTGTCTTTTAAGCGTAATGATGTCGGCAATATTTCTGATGTCAGATTGCTAGAGGGTGGGTAAGAGGCGTTTATCGATGGATAGACTCAGATTAGACTTCGGGTTTGATTCCTTTGGCAAAAAACAGTTAGGTTAAAAAATAAGTCCAAAAACTAAAACCCGACTACTAAAAAATAACGTTCTAAAAAGTATGAAAGAAGAAATTGTTCTCATTTTAAAGCCGCGGTCGTATGCTACTTTGTCTTAAAACTAATGATCGTTAACTACCGTTAGAATGTATTTTTTTTGTTAGGGTAGGTTTTTGTAGTTAATGACTTCCTCTAGAGGGCACCAAATGCAATAAAAAATATTACCAGCGGACGCTTATCACTACGAATTCTATAATACCTCATTTCTCAAATTAAGGAAAGTTGTTTGGAGGTTTTAGGGAACAGATGAACTTACATGTCGGTCAAAATCATGATCCTCCTTTTTACTTCATCGCGTTAATAGCCAATAGTTTTCAGCTAAAATGTTTCGGGTAAAAAATTACGTTTTTCTTAACTGTGTTTGGTGTGATGAAATAACTAGATTACTTGATCACACGTCACACATAAGCGAAACTTATATTAAACTAGTATGCAGTCACGGTTATTTTCAGTAAAGCAATACCTACTAGACATCTCATAAAAGTAGTTTATTTATACGTTTTGTACCCCTCTTTCCCATTGATGTTCCGAACACCTGTATACGAAAGACTATTTGCTCCATAACGATGCGGAACCCTGCAATAACGTGGGACCCGCACGCACTTGTCCATTTTTATGCACGATATCTTACAATAACTGTATATACGTATATTTTTTGCTTACAGAATGGTACTCGCTAGGAGGAAAAGTAACTGAGATTGCAGAAATAAAATGTATTATAGACAAAATAGATATATGTTTAAACCTAAGTAAGTGAAGCGCGACCTCAGTAATTAAGCCGGTAAAAACTACTTACTGACCAATGCATGTACTGATTATACCGGGCCACCCAAAGTAATGTGGTTCTTTCCTAAAAATAAAATCACTGACATTATCCATCAAATCTGCATGAACTCATATGGTCTAACCCATGCAGATTTTCCAACCTGACCAAGGTTTTGGCTGACTTTAAAAGAGACTGTGTTTGTCTCGAACTTCCTTTTTAGAACAGTCGGATAGAAAACACGGAACTTCTCTATTTTTAAAACATAAAATATTGGTATTTTGCTGCATCCGGTTAAACTAGAAGCCGGCCCCAATATTATTTATTATAATTTATTATTATAAACCTAATTACAATAAAAACTCAAATGCTTAAAAAAAAAATTTCTTACTTGTATACCAAACTCTTTTGTCGTTGTGTACCAACGAACATCGGTATGTCGTTGAGTATGTTTGTCGTGCTCGCGAATGTACACATTATTATTTGCCATCAGCTTGGCACATCAAATACTACGTATATTTAAGCTTAACACGTGTTTCAGTAACTGTATCGCATTGCGTACAAAATAGTTTGTTTCATTCTCATCTCTGACACAGTTAAAATTGACTTTGGCTGATTTAAGTTGAAGGTTTCTACTACTAATGAAAGCTTTTTCAATTTAATTTATTATCAAATTCAATGATTTATTTGATCGGTGATTGGCTCTATAATTGATTGCTTTCCATTACCAATAAGTACACAAAACCTAACAAGAGCTTTGAACTCAGATACTAGAAATTTTACGAAATATAATTATATTATTAATCAGAATGTGTTATTAAACAACGCTGATAGATGATAACCATGCGTTACACAAAGATGATACCTTTTCCTAATTAAATAAAAATAATGTCCCGTAACTCTATGGTCCCGTTGGCAGCTTGACTGATTACGGAGCCGAAGGGATTAATTCATAACCACGGCTACACGTAGGTACTAATTCATAACCACGGCTACACGTTAGTACCTGCCGTGTCCTCCGTGATGACGAAAGCAACACATTTGCATTCCTTATCATATCCTACATGCTTGTATAACAATATTTATTTAGGTAAACTAATAAAATACAGTAGCTCTGTGTAATAAAGGCGTTTCTTTTGCATTGTAAACATAATTATCTTTACTACATGTTTAGTAAGCGGAACTTTGCCATCTGATACGCTATAAAATGCTGTTTTCTTTATGATAATGCATTTAAAGACCTTTTTATTGATGCAATTCTTAGATTTGTGGAATAGTCAGGCGCATTTGTTGGTTTAGATATGTTATAGAAGCTACAATATACCGACATACCTTTTCTATTGACGCTCGGAATGTTGGTAATTGTTTTGTTTTTAAAGTTTACCATACACGATTGAGCAATAAATCTGTGTGGACTCTGAGATAAGCATTTAAGCATAGACGTCAATTAGCTGAAGTGATGTGAGAGAGAAAGAAAAAAACGAAAGAAAAATTGTTTTGCTCTCGCTGTTTCATAAGAGATAACTGCTTTAAGGAAAGCCACTCTTCGTAAAATTACTCTCTCGTCGACGAAACGCTTAGCAACACAAAATATATAAACACGGAGATACTCACAGGTGCCACCCCATCCGATATATCCACCGGCGTAAGTCAACAACACACCTCCGCCGAAAATAAGCAGGCTTCGTATGGTAGGCGCGTATATGTCACTGTGATCCGGCAGACAGTCTGATAACACTCCCCAGAATATTCCGAGGGCGATACCGACGAATATAGCCAGCAAACCCTGCGGAATTACGAACAAAAAGGTTAAGGGCCCTATATCCAAATTGAACCTTAAGAGAAAGCGGTTTGATTTTAAAGAAAACGTAGTGGAGTGTTTCTTCGAAACGATCTGAAGTGTGGATAAGTACGGCCGGATTTCGAAATTTGAATTTATTGTTGAAGATAAAAATACATTTCGATAAAACAGAAACGCTTTTGAGATAGACGTACTATAAAGTATTCTACTTATGTATTCAGGTTTTGTGGAATGATTTTATGAATTTGAACCGAATTTCAGTTCGCACATTAACATTAATGGCTTGAGTGATAAAAAATTAAATGATGCAATATAAATCGTCACAATTGCGTTGTAAAATATTTATTGACAGTTTTTGTCGAAGATATTGGAATAAAATTGCTTTATGTATTTGCATTTACCTTTACGATTCTATATGCAAGCGGTGCAGGGTAGAATATGGCACTGTTAATGACTCCGCAGACACCCTCTGTGAAGGCCGTATCGAGTCCTCCGGCGTTCGCCACCAGGAGGGCTATTTGATTTTTTGTTCCTAAGCCTTTTGCATGTAAGCTACTCACGATCGGTACGACTACAGCTGGTGACACCGAGGCTAAAATAGACCCTAGATGAAGACCTGTAAACACAAGAAAATATATCTCAATAACGGCTCCATCGATTTCAAATATTTGTACATACATAGTGCTTTCTTTGAAAGATTCTGCTTTGTGTTATTCAACATTCTCGACTCTCACACGGCTCAATTGTCGTCAGATGAATGGGGATTTGTGTGAATGAACTCACTGAGCCGTGCCCAGGCAATAACCGGTGCCACTGGTTTTTCATCTGAGGCTTTTCTATTGGTGAGCAGCGTAAACAGGATGAAGAAAATAACTAGGAACTTTATTTGGGAATTTGTCTTAGCAATAAACAACTAGTTCGAGTAAATAAGGTCGAATTTATAAGTTCATTAGGGAGGTTGAAAGTTTGAGACGTAACTCACCCCAGTACCAAGGATACTCGAGTAGTATGTGGGCAAAGAAGGCAGTAGATAAACACTCGACGATCCAGGGCAGAGTGGCCAAAGAGAAAACTTTTACCGAATTATTTTTTATATATTCCCAGTTCCAAGTGAGCGGGCCCTTCGTCAGAATAATGACGGGGTAGATTCGCCTGAAAGAATAAAATATTTATTGTTTATTGAATTGTTTCTAATGCAGTTATAACAACTCGATTTATATGAAGGTTCAAAAGATATGAAGAATAAATGCTGAGTGTGTGGATGTGGGTTGATTGTAGCTTGTAGCAGATTATGCTCAATTACGGCTACAAGAAAGATGATCAACTCTCGTATGATGATTTTGTCAGGGGTAATAAGAATTGCTTGGTTGTACATACATTGCCTACCCGCGTTTTTAACGTGCAAAGAAAAAATACTGAAATAATGTGAATATTTGACCGGACTTTGTAAAATAGTTCCTGGGTTGAAATACCATAAATAACCGCCGCGTTTGCAAACATTTTAAAAATATTCTTTTAACGTTTTCATATTTCACAATTATAACGAAAATAATTTGCGCGTTGTTGATGTGAGTATAGGTATTATTTTTATTTAAGTGTTTAACCTTTTGAATGTCTTAACTTACACAGTTCGACATAGCAATGTCTTTCTATTGTGTCTCTAATTACGGCATTCGATGAGTTAATGCCCAACAATAACATAAAGAGTAAAATTATTTTATAATAAAATAAAGTTTAAAAACTGAAAATATGTGACCATAATTTTTCATGGCTCTATAATATTTTGCTATCGTAAAATCAAGTACGGAGGATGGCACGTCGACGTGCAGTAATTAATTTAATGGCTCCCCAACCTAAGTATCATGTAGTACTTCTATTAGCAAAATTAATGTAAGTCCCCATTAAATTATCAACCGTTCTGTGAAGCGGTAACTCATTATAAATATACGTACATAATAACGTTAGAAAATTACGATGTGGCAAGATCCGAATCAATTAAGCAGAGTCATTTGTTACGTCATCAAGAAAGCTGAGGCTTTAACAATTTATTTAATTAATTAACAAAGTTCTGTGTGCAGGTGCTGTTTACGCCATTGTGGTGGAGTTTGTGCCTTGAGATATTTAGTTTGAATGTCAATCTCCAAAATCTGAAAGTAATTTAAAATTGATAGCAAAATATCTCGGTCTTCAGTCCTTAGGGGTTGGAGGGGTAGGCAGTGAAGTGTATTAAATACCAACATTTAGTTTATCTTAGTGCTCAGATAACTCATCGTGATCATCATTTCAGCCGAAAGACGTCCACTGCTGGACATAGGGTTTCCTAATTCAGGGGGGTTTTACCATAAGTACCACGCTTGACGGGCGGGTTGGCGATTGCAGTATGGTGGTGAAATGCATAGAGAGCGCTGCTGCCCATTAACTAGGAAGTCCCTTAGCTCCCCGCCTTTTACGACATCCACGGGAAGAAATAGGATGGTACTATTTTTTGCGTCCGGCACCATACGAAATAGAGCTCGGAGACTATCAGGTACTAACCTTAAATGGAAATCAATGAGATCTGCGGAGGCGTTCTGCAAAAAGTTCAGAGGTCCAAAATATCTGTAGAGAGCTCCTGCCAACGTCATACCAACAACTGGGTTGATTGTGGTGTAACGTTCTATCGTGTGTCCGAGCATGTACCCCGCTATGACGATCCCGCCCATATTGAACATATATCCATCGGGCAGCACTGCATCTTTGAATAGGAACCATGAAATGCCCCATAGTGTTAATCCTGGAAATAAAACACGTCCTTCTTAGTCTTATTATATGCTTTAGGTTTGTGAACGGGCCATCTGATAGAAAGTGACTATCATTAATGAACACATGCAACATCAAAGGGATTGCTAGTGTTTAAAAAATGGGGGTGTGTTAAAGTGAGTGTGTATGAGATCGTACTCTCATCATCAGAGTGTTAAAAATGGTACTGGCATTAGGGGTAAGGCTATATTTCTTCTAGCAGCGCCTCCATGTCATCGCAGATAACTAGTTTAATACAATTAGTTAAAAAATATACGTAAATTTCGTTCTTAGTTCTATTGCTAAGCTGATGTGAACGGTTTTCGTATTGTATAATGGCGAACTTAATTTCACTTTGGGGTACGTTGTCCCTGCTTAGTATCTATGAATATAGTTTTACCACATCCCCCACATGAAGATGCAGTACACTAAGATGGACTGTACTAACTTCATGTATATTTCGTTGAATAGGTTTCTTGATATTCGTATTTACATCGTAAACATAACACACGTTACAAAGTCTCGCTCGTCTAAATATTTCGTGGCAATAAATAGTAGGTATAAAGGTATAAGTTTAGCCAGAACCACAACGAAAATCGGATTCCGCTAAGAAAGTATTTTGAGATAATATTATTATGCATTATCAAGTTATAAAAGTAGGTACTTGAAACTCATCTCATTACATTTCTCTGTATTAGTTTTCTATACAGAATATTAAAAGCAAACTGTAAGAAAACATTGTACAACAAATAACTTGAAAGACTGTTTGTATCTACTCGCAACATAAGTAACAGTTTGTAGATTGTTAGTTCTTCTCCGAACAGCGCTAGAACCATTTGTTTCTCTCCGCGAACTTCTACTGTTTGAACTGAATGATAAGTAAATATCACTAACAATAAACTTTAGCTTCTCTCGTAACTAAGGGCAGATATAACTAAATACTCGTATGTTGCAAATATACATATACTAGTTTCTGCCCACGACTTCGTCCGCGTCAAATATTTGCTCCCCTGACCCTTCCCGTCGCATCGGAGCAGTTTTCGTCCATTTCTTTGTTGCTGCTCCTCTCCTTTTGATCATAGCGTGATGTTATATAGCCTATAGCCTTCCTCAATAAATTGGCTACCCAACTGAAAAATATTTTTTCAATTCAAACCAGTAGTTCCTGAGATTAGTGCGTTCCACCCCCCATTTTAGGGAAGTAGGGGGTTTAGAAAGAGACAAAAAGTATATGTCACTCTCCACCCCTTCACTTATCTCCACTTAAAAAAATCACGTCAATCGGTCGATCCGTTTTGCCGTTAAAGACGGACAAACAGACACACACCCTTTCCCATTTATAATATTATAAGTATGGATACTTTAGATAAAATCCAGTTAAAGTATAAAGTCCCTGAGCTTGTTTGACTTTTAATATCTGTATAGAGTAGAATAAGTACCTACTCAGTTGGTTTGCTTAATAAAAACTACAAATGCACTGAAAGACAGCTATCGTATTTTACAACCAACGTTAACGTAGGGAAAGGTTAAGGAATAGTAATTAAAATAGTGCAAATGAACTTTCATATTATTATTTAGTATTATTAGTAGTGGAATATTATTATTTGTTTGTATACATTTTTGTATCTCGACACCGATGTGCCGGTTTTATTGGATAACACGGGCCGAAGCCAAGTGCTAACCTAAGTAGTAGGTGATAACATATTACGGTGTGATGATATGTTTAGTCTTTGTGATATTGATGATGTTTGTGGATGTGATGTTTGTGCATCATTGTCGTTCTGTAGGAATTTTCGGACTATTATACAAGTATTCAGAATAGCAGCTTTCTGCAGAGTTTGGTAGGTGGAAGGAGACAAGTCTAGCGTTTTTAATGACTGGTGTACTACTGGGATTATAGCAACGTTCCCTAATCGCCACATTCGGCTTATTTCTATTTTTAAGTCTGTATATTTCGACAGCTTTTCTGCTATAGTGTTTTGTAGGTTGTGTGTGTTTGGTACTGCTATGTCAATAATTTGCGCGGTTTTATTAATTTTATCTAATAAAGTTATGTCTGGTCTATTGTAATGTGTTGTTCTATCTGTGAGGATGGCTCGATCAAAGTATAGCTTGTGTGTTGTGTTTTCAAGAACGATTTCAGGATTATATTTATAAGTAAGGTACTGGGGGTGTAGTTATTAATTTATATTTAATAGCAAGTTTTTGGTGAATTACGTTAGCTATTTGATCGTGCCTGTGTTTATAATCAGTTTGAACAATTGCTCTACATGCTCCAGTAATATGTTGTATAGTTTCGGAAGAACTATGACATCGCCTGCAAATATCTGTTGAAAGGGGGATTCGCATAATATGCTTTTGATAATTACGGGTCTCAATTACTTGGTCTTGGATTGCTGTTATGAACCCTTCGGTCTCAGGAAAAAGATCTCCACGCCTGAGCCATTCGTTCGACGCAAATTTATCGACGTTGGGTTGGCACAGGTCTTGGCGATGTCTTCCATGGAGTGACTTTCGAGTCCATTCCAATATTTTAGTCTGTCGGTCGGTCTGTTTCTCGTTACTTTGTGTAGCTTTGTCTAACATATTTAATGGTGTCAGTTTTCGGTCATTTTGAACGATTGCTTTGTGTAGAGTAGAGGTGGTACTTTTTGTGTTAAAATATCCTCTTAGTGTACTTATTTGTTTATTGTGCAGGTTCGTAATATCTATTATGCCTCGTCCTCCTTCTTTCCTGGGTAGTGTTAATCGCTGTACACAAGATCGAGGGTGGTGTTTCCTGTGTTTGGTCAAAGTGGTGTTAATAACACGTTGCAGATTTTTTAGTTCTGTTTTGGTCCAGCTTATTATGCCAAAGGAGTACGTAAGGATGGGAATCGCAAAGGCATTAATAGCTTTAACTGTATGTCTGGAATGCAATTGAGTGTTAAAAATGGATGTAAGCCTATGTTTAAATTGTTGAGTTAGTTTAATTTTTATTTCTTTATGTTTAATTTGCTGAGCTTGAATGTATCCTAAATATTTATATGTTTCGTTTTCATTTAAAGACTCTATGGTTTCACCTGTCTGTATAGTGTATGAATGTTCATAAGTTTGACCTGCCTTGACTGACTTGATTTTGCATTTATCTATACCAAATTCCATTCTAATGTCGCTTGAAAATTGGTCTGTGGTTTCTGCCAGTTCATGTAAGTCATCTGGTGTAGAAGCGTATAATTTAATGTCGTCCATATAAAGGAGGTGGTTAATTTTACAGTTTTGTCTTTTAGTCTGTAAGTCATCTATAGTGTCATTAAACGGTAGGTTATATCCTGGCTTTAGTGTATTTAATTTGTTGGATAAGGGGTTTAAGGCAAGACAGAACCATAATGGGCTAAGTGAGTCACCTTGGAATATTCCTCTTCGGATTTTAATAGGTTCAGTTTCAACTATTCCTGAAGGTGATCTAAAATGTAACCTTGTCCTTTGAGTCATGATGTTATTTAAAAAGGTTACAATTAGAGGATTTATCTTATATATTTTCAAAACTTCTAGTAACCACGTGTGTGGCACAGAATCGTATGCTTTTTTATAGTCTATATACATAGTATATAGATCTCGTTTCTTCTGTTGG
Source organism: Aporophyla lueneburgensis (assembly GCA_932294355.1). Classification (NCBI taxonomy): domain Eukaryota; kingdom Metazoa; phylum Arthropoda; class Insecta; order Lepidoptera; family Noctuidae; genus Aporophyla; species Aporophyla lueneburgensis. Next base: position 17,579,646 of record OW028747.1, read on the forward strand.
ACCTGTTTTAGTATAATGGAGTCTATTGTAAGTTGTTCTTTGCAGCCTTGACTAAACTTTCGGCAGCCTTTTTGTTCTTCGGATAATATTGTATTTGTGTCAAGGTGTTGATATATCTTATGAGTGATGCACGAGGTTATTATTTTATATATTGTTTGTAGGCATGTTATGGGCCTGTATTTTGCTGGGTTTCTGCTGTCGTTGATGTCTTTTGGTATCATATACGTAAGTCCTTCCGCTATGTATGTAGGCATCATTGCTGGGTTTTTAATGAACGTGTTAATGTAATTATGGTGTGGGTGAATGTGGGTAATTTTTTTATACCAACAATTGTGAATGTAGTCTGAACCTGGTGCTTTCCAGTTGTGTAATTTTTGAAGGACATCATGGAAAATTTCTATTGGAACATGTTCGAACTCCATTTGTTCAGTGTGCCTATGGTTTTCTGTCTCTATTTTAATCCACTCTACTTCTACGTTATGACATATTGGCCTCTCCCAAATTCTTGACCAAAATTGTCGGAGTTCATCTGTTGGTGGTAAACTATGGTTAGCGTTATTTTCACTTTCCATGGGTATTGTTTGGTTCGTTGTGGATTGCTTTAATGTTCGATAAAATTGCTTTTCGTTATTTTTAAACTTATTATTTTGAGTTTTGCGAAGTGTACATTTATTGTTTCTGTTTAATCTACTGCTAACAAGAGTAAGTTTCTGTTTGAGTGTGTCTAAAAAGTGTGTGAGTTGTGTGTTTGGTTCTTCATGAGTTGAGTGTATTTTATACTTTTCCATGATTGTGTGTACCTCTCTAACAAGCTTCCAACCTCTGTTTCCTTGTATGTACGCTGTTAGTCTGCCGATTTTTGTCCTTAAATCTTTAACTCTTATCTCCAGTCTTCTTTGCCATTTAGGTTTCTGCATTTTTGGTACATTAATGTTACCCGGATTCTCAGAGGTGACATAAGAAAGTTTACTTCCATTCGTTTTAGCAGCTGTCCAAGCAGCACTATATAGAACTGATTGCATGGTTTCGAAGTATCTGCATCAATATATTTTGGTAGGATGACGTTATTAATGTAACTTACTATTTGTGACAGTTTTTTGATGGTTTTTGTTTAGGTATGTAATTTCTTTTTGTAGGATGAATGTTTGTGAAATGTTGTAGTGTGTTAGAGAATGTTTCTTCTAGTTCTTTACTTCTCTCCTGACTTATTTCTACATTTGAGGTATTATGATCTGTGTTTGGAATTGTGTTTGTCAACGCTTCAAAGTCAATGCTATTCAAGAAATTGGACTCATTTTCTACTTCAGTTTGTGTATTTGATTGATGGACGTATGCAGTTTCTGTATTATTACTTGTGGATGCTTGTGTTGTGATATTGTCTGCAGCTATGTGTGAGTTATGATGTTCTGTTTGCCTAGAAGGATTCGCTTGGTTAAGTGAATCCTCTGCATGTGTTTTAAGGTCTTGAAGTCGTGCTTCTGATATCATACTGTTATTTAAAACGACTCTTTTTTGATCTGATATTCTCTGCTCAGATAAATGTGACAATTGTGGATAGAATTCAATGAACAATTCTCTTGTTCTTTTTCGCCAGAGAGTCATATCTGTTTCCATGTTCGTAGCAACGAAATAACATTTTATTAGAGTTTCGTTCATTTCGTTTGACCATCTCATTCTGGTTTTAAGTGCTAATTGTGGATGTGTGCTGATTTGCTCTGTATTTAATTGTGCAAATGTACTGATGTGTGAGTTTAAGTTACTGGTGTCTGTCTGAAGCTCTCTGCTTACTTCTGATCTAATTTTTTCAAGTGTTGTAGCCGAAAGTAGCTTTTTGTGAACTATTGCTCTTCGTTGATCTCCAATTCTTTGCTTGGAGACATTCATTTGCGGGAATTTGTTAATGAATTGTTGGTGCAATGATGTAAGATATGAATTTGTTTCAGTGTCTAAATTGGTGATAGTTAAATATGTACGCCAAATGAATTGGTTCATGTCTTCGCTCCATTTTTTTCGCGTACTCGATTTGTCAGTAGCGGGTGAGGGGTCTATGGCAGTAGTGGCCTCCGACACAACGTCTACTGATGTTGGTGGCGATGCTGATGCTGGTGATCTTGATGAGCGTGACAAATATGAAAGTGGTGATGATACGATTGATGAAAAGATGGACCTCAGAGAGTATGAGGATGAAACCGGTGATATTTCATCATCTGCTGAAGGCTTGATTGCCTGAATAAGTTTTTTTTTGTTTTTGATCTTGTTATCATACTATTCCCACGAGAAGCTAGGGACTAAAAAAGTCGACCACAGCAGAGCCCTGCGTTCACTGTGGCAAGGGTGAATAAAACTAGAGGTCCCCTAGTATCCAGAGTTGGCACACTAATGACTACTGCTCTCCCCTAGCCATGCAGCCCTCGGCATGTGCGACCTTGGCTTGGAGTGTATCTCTCTTAGTCTGGCTCCTCACACTAGGTCTGTCTCGGTAAAGTAACCTCTACCGAAACAGACCTAGGGCTCATTGGAACACGCAAGTCCCACCACGACATCAACGTAGAGATACGGCTTATTATTATTATGATTTTTTTTGTATGCATTTGGGTGGCACCCTGGATGGTTTAGATTCACTATTGGATCCGGTAGGTGGCGCTGCTATCGAGTTCTAGGAAACAGGACAACGTTTGTACGGTCAGCTAGTTTATATATATATTTTTTAATGGGAAATCATCAAATGACTTCTTCCGCTCTGTGTGCAGCTGGAGGGCGAGTCAGACTTTTACTGACTAAAACCCACCCGTGTTCCTTCAGTTGCCCATATGCCAGGGCCACGGTAACTCTTTGGCAGGCAATTTACATTCTTAAAGAGGATGTGATCTTAAGCCCGTATTTATTTACAGACCTAATAGAATTGAAATAATCAATTGATGATTTTAATGATTATAATTCTGTAAATACATATTTGTTACATTCATGAATTCATGTTTTACTTGACATATGATAGTAACTGCTGTCAGGGGCTTGTTGCTAAATAATAACCACCGCACGAATCGATCGAGCAGGTTAAGCTACGCTTTTTGCGGCTGGTTCGTGGATGGGTGACCGTCTTTACATATCAAGACCTCGCCGTGCCTCGGAAAGCACGTTAGGCCGTTGGTCCCGGCTGTCCTTCGTAGATCTTGGATAGTCGTTACGGGTCGTCAGAAGACCGAATATCTGACAACCAGTCTTACCAAGGGGTATCGTATTAACCAGTAACTGGGTTGTGGAGGTCAGATATGCATTCGCTCCATGTAAAATACTGGTATTCAACTGCAGACTGGAAGCCGACCCCATCACAGTTGGGAAAAGGCTTGGCAGATGATTATACTAACTGCTGTTTACAACTATAACATTCCCAGACACTTAAATCAATGTAGTAATATTAATAATATCAGTTATTTCATTAAACCCAGTGTCTCAGATTTAGGTCCGGTAATATCACGATTTAGAAGCGAGGGTCATAATAAACAGCTGTTGTCTGATGCCATTTGTAGACTCCCAAATTTATTGTCGGGAAAGTAATTTATGGCGACATGAAAACAACCAAGAAATATTATTAATCTCTCAAATAAAATATGGACTGAAGTTACCAGCGGCGTTCATAATCTCGGCCTGTAATCGTTCCCTGTTCAAAATGGGCCTTTTATTGTCTGCTATGAGGAATTGCCAGAATCACCCTGCCTAACAGATGAATTGGTAAACGAAGTAATTTAAACATGATCCCTTACACCTCATTTCTAATAAAGTATTAAATTAAATCTATTTATAGAATATTTAATTTAATCTATTCCAAATTTTGAGTTTCAATTAACAAGTGATTTGATTGGCTATTTTGTTAATTCTGTCGCCCAATCACAAAAGCTTAAAATTTTTTTGACAGGACAGCAGATTTACCGATCAGCCTTTTAGAGACGGGGTTTATTCTCCCTAATACCCGCAGGTAGAGCGTGGGAGGCCATATCCTATTTCGTTGAATCAACTAAGGTGATCTGATTTTAACGTCTTTAAAAAAATACATCAATGATATCTTCCATTGTTGTCTATTTTTAGAAGAATATTCCAGAAGTTTAGACATTTTGTTACCTTAAGTATTTTGTAAATCGTAAAGGCGTATATATATTATAAATACCTAGATAAAAAAAATATTAACGAACTAGGCTTATAATAGAAAGTTTGATACAACCCATCTGCTATCGCAAGTAATCTACGGTTTTTTTTTTTTTTCAGGATCGGAAATCATCAAATGATAACGAGAATTGCCCCTTTTTTTTTGGATGGGAAATCATCAAATGACTTCTCCCGCTCTGGGCGGAGCGGGAGGGCGTGTCAGACTTTTACTGGCTAAAACCCACCCGTGCTCCTTCAGTTGCCCATGTGCCAGGGTCACGGTTTCTCTTTCGAACAATCTCGCTACCCTGGCAGGCATCGGTCCTAGCAGACCCCTTCTGTACTGCTGACATCTGTTTGAGGCGCGCGTGGAACACTACGCGCAGTCGACCCGAGCCTGGTCCTTACTGGGCGGCGAGCTACCCATTGCTCGCCGCCTGCAAGCTCACGCCTACGGTGGCCGGGAGTCAGCTATCGACTCCCGACGCCTGGGGCGTCTCCTCCTGTAGTGGCTAGGGACGTGAGGGCGCAGAGAATGCCACTCCCTCACGCGCCCCGTCTCCTCCTTCGCGAGCATTACTGCTTCGCAGAAAGAGGTAACGGCGTCCCATGCCCTCTCGCTCCTTACCATGGCTCGCACCAGGGCCGGACGCGAGAGGTCACCGCCGCCGATCGCCTCTACGAGGACACGGCGGTGCTCCGCCCAGGCAGGGCACACTTGCATCGTATGCTCCACCGTGTCCCCCAGATGATCCTCGCAATGGAGACACCCGGGCGTTTCCTCCCGCTTTATCCTGAAAAGGAACCCCCCGAAGCACCCATGCCCGGTGAGAACCTGCAGGTGGAAGGTGAGGACGCCGTGGCTCTCTATCCACTCCTCAAAGACGGGACTTACCGCCGCAATTGTGGCATGCCCAGCGCTGGGTTGCGACAATCGTACCCGCCATGTCGCCATGAGATCCTGCCGGAGCTCTGTCCGCCGTGCCGCGATTTGTCGCGGCAGCGGAGTTTCGCCCCGGCGTTTCGCCTCCTCGCGTCACCCCCACATGTGGGCGAGGACCTTTGCCTCCAAATCCCATGGTGGCACTCCGGCAAGGAGGCTCGCCGCCTCGCAGGAGAGAATTGCCCCTCAGTTTTCATTTGCAGCCGTAAACGTTTATTGTTCGTGTTTGTTCAGGAAGAAACTTATTTTATATTTCTTGACCGGGTCTGGTACATCATCATCATCATTTCAGCCGTATGACGTCCACTGTTGAACATAAGCCTCCCCCAATTTGGGGGGGTTTGCCATAATCGCCACGCTTGGCAGGCGGGTTAGCGATCGCAGTTTGGTAGTATAGTGCATAAAGAACGCTGCTGCCCATTCTCTAGTAAGTCCCTTAGTCGTCTCTTACGACACCCACAGGAAGAAATGGGATGGTGCTATTCTTTACGTCCGGCATCACACGGTACACCGGCCATACCATAACGGCGGTACATAATCGGCCTATAACGTTCCCACTGCTGGGACACAGGCCTCCTCTCGGTAAGAGTGGACCGTAATCTACCACGCGGGCTCAGTGCGGGTTGGTAGATGTCACATGTCTTCGAATTTTTGGTTCTAGGACATGCCGGTTTCCTCACGATGTTTTCCTTCACAGTTTTGAAACTAGGTCTGGTAATGGTCACCAAAAGAGATAAATAACCAGGGTCGTCGGATATAGTTAAAGTTTAAGTACATAGTTTAAGTTGAAGAAACCGATGTATGTTTTTGAATAAAATTCAAATAGAAAACGAACCGTTTATTTATGAAATGGAATTGCATTCCAAAACATTAATCGTTTTCTTATTAAAATTCAACTATATCCTACGACCGTAGTTACTTATCTACGTTGATGACTGTACACACCAACTCAGAATAAAATAAACTCGTGTCATAAGATCCAGCGCTAATATTAGAAACTAGCTTCCTGCCCGCGACTTCGTCCGCGTTAAATTTCTTTTTCCCCCGACTTTTCCCGTCGCGTCGAATCGCCTACCCGTGCGATTTTCCCCGTTTTTACAACATTTTTCATAACTGCTCCGCTCCTCTTAGTTGTAGCGTGATATTATATCTCGATCAATAGGCTACTCAACACAAAAAAGATTTTTTTAATTCGGACCAGTGGTTTCTGAGACTAGCGCGTTCAATCAAACAAACAAACTCTTCAGCTTTATAATAATATTGTATAGTATAGATTCGTTGTTAGCACTACAGGACATAGGTACGTACATAGTCAAAGTGTGCCCGTAATCAACTCGCTGCAAGGTTCAGGTTGACGGAGAGTCAAGTCACCATGATGATATACCATGTTTTCGTAGAACAATATGAACAAAGACCTCTCTAGGGTCAAGGACCCTAGAGAGGTCTTTGTTCATATTGTTCTACGAAAACATGGTATATAATGCTTATATGGATGTCTAAACTAAACCTTTGACAAATAAAGCTTTTAATTTTAAAAACAACTACATTTCTGCATAGTATAAAACAATGTTGTTTCCCGCTTACATCTTCTAAACTACCCAACGGATTTTGATGTGGTTATCATCAATAGACAGAGTGATTCAAGAGGAAGGTTTATATGTATAATCCGCAGGCGAAGCCGCTGGCAAAAGTCAGTATTATTTTAATGTAACTAACCTATACCCGAATAGTGTTTGACACATACAGGTATGTGCAGTCACATACCTGTACGAGTATGTGTCAAAATTACATTACAAATAATACAGAAATTACATTACAATTCAATTACTAGCTCTGTTTCTGGCACAAACACGTCTTCTGAGGCGTCAAAGCGGCAATTGCTTTCAAACCGATTCGTATTTCTTCATAGACTGTCAACAGGATTGTAATAACATTTTCGATAGCTTTTTTAGCAATGAATTTATGTTCAATATCATAAGGAGTGTTCATTTTTGTGAATGATTATAACATTATTTTAATTATTGTGAATGTGGGTCATTTTTGTTTTTTTTTTCCAGTTAGTTTTAATCATGGTCCAGCCAGCCAAACAGCCAGCTATTTGCGTAATTTATGGAGCCTACCTAAATGTTCTTTTTTTTAATTTTTCGTAGAAAAGTTGAGCTTCTAAGTTCTGATTTGAGCTGCACGATTACTGACAAATGCGTGCACTGACTGGACTGGTCTACTCAATAAGTGTGTTTTTTTTTCTGAAAAGACTACTTCAGACGCCAATCTACATTGCTTTGACATGATCGGGTCAAGATTATGTCTGGACTTTAAAAGAGACTGAGACCTTTGTGTTTGTTTCCACCTGTCTTCTCACTCTTTTCAGAGTAGTCAGATCGGAAACGCCTCATCTAGTTTTTAAACATATGATTGACGTATAAAAAATGTTAATTAATTATTATTTATCCTATCTGTCTATCTTATGTTTCAATCACCAATCTACATGGTCCTCACATGATGTAACCAAGATTATGTCTGGATTTTAAGAGACTGTGACCTCTGAGTTTGTTTCGGCTTTTCTTCTCAGAGTAGTCAGTTAGGAAATGCCGACCTCATCTAGTTTAAAAAAATATCATTGACATGTAAAAGTGTTTGTACAAACCCTCTTACAGAAATAAAATCATTTATGTCAATCTAATACATTTTTAATTTCCATTTTCGCTGTCGCCGATATAATGTCCCTCTGTATTTTTCCTATGACGTTACGGTGAACATCAATACTGTGAACGAATTAATGCTGCATTCACCAAACCATATGCAGCAGTCGCAGTCACGAAAAGTCCATGTTCACTAGTGTAGTATGTAGTACTACGGTAATATTACTAGTATACGTGCTTGGATTTTCTAAAATAAAAGTGCAAGAAAATAATACCTATATTATATCCCAGATAATTATAAGTCCAAATGCGTATGGTTCCATCGTTAAATCCGGCAGGTATAGCCAAAGTGGAATGAATCATAGAGTGAGATTGTGTGATGAGTTCGGTAGGCACACAATGGTTTAAAAACAATATAAAACAATTGACCGACATTGTTCTATGGACTACGAATTCCATTATGATTGTTCGTTTTATAAACGTTTTGTTGTAATCTGAATCCGTTCTGCATAATGAGGCCATCTTGTATCTTCTTTTATTCTCATTTGTGTAAGTATATGAGATGAAATTTTCATTGTCGCTCAATCTCAAAATGCACTCCAAACATAATCTCTCCTAAAAGTTTGCTCAAAAATGGTCATTAAATATAGTTTTTAGTTCTATTTTTCGTTTTGTAAAAGTGCTATCAAAAATCATTTTTCGATTGTTTTCAAGCGATTTCAGTGTGGAACCGATGCTATATAAGGTATGGCACACATTTGTGTCTTGTTTGCGTAGAGTCTACACCGCACAGTGGAACGAATGTATGGGAGCGGTTGGACGTAGACATGTCCGAAAAAAAAGAGTAAAATTATGCCAAACTAATGATGCCATCTTATTCGATTACTTAATGCCTTCATAACTTGTGGTGATGAATTTCTTCATAACTCCCATATTTCGGGAGTAATTTGAGAAAATGTGAAATTTTACTATGAAAATGAGTGTATCGAGCTCTCTCCCTCCTGATTCCGGGCTTGTTTCAAGTAGCGGTCTCTAATATCATAATGCTAATACTAAGAGCTATATTTAATACTAAGACACATAGTGCGCCAAATGTGCACTTTCTGGGATAAAGAGTGATGTTTATTTTATAACACAATTTTTTTATTTTTTGTTTATTTTGTTGATTAAAACCGTTTTTCTAAAGGTTTACCTTATTACAATAACATTTCTGAGCAGCCAATTAGAGAAGATATAAGCTAATTAGGATATATAATTAGGGACTTAAGGTTTACATATAAAACTGATGCACTAATGATTACTGATAAGAACATTGCTATTATTTAATTACTAAATGGCTCTTAATACACTAATTTAGCATGCATCATTTACTAATTATCACAATAACTAATTACCTTGCAATATTTAACAAAGGATACCTGGGATACCTGGATTTTATATAAATAGGTCACTATTAGTAACTTTAAAATCAGTGTTGATTTACACCTCGTTGTATCCAAGCTAATCTCGCAATGTATTTTCCAAATTTTAATACAAATCTTGATATTCACGTTGCTTTATGCGCACGCGCACATAAAGATTTACGCGACTTTAACTATTTGTTCAGTGTTTTAAAAGATAACAGTTGTGTTCAGTTATGTGAAAGTGCTGAAACAAGTTTAAAAGACTGGTGTCGTCGATTTTGCTACCGCATTTATGCAAAATGGACACAGTCTGGAAGAAGCACAGATAAGTTTCGGAAGAAACATGAGATTTGGCTACAGGCTGCAATTCAATGGCCGGAATTACAGAATGAAAATATGGAACCTTCTACAGAAAATATAAGTGACGTCATCGAGCCCATAATTTCTCCTGCTAAATCTGATGCTTCAACTTGTACACATCCTAGTCCTCGTAAATCTTTTGAGGACCTTAGTAACCGGCAAAAAAGAAGACGCACTGAAGATAGTCTTTCATGCAGCAGTAGCAGCGCTGAAATTATGTTTTCGGCCGAAAGGGCGCTTCAAAAGGCAGGACAAAGCGATACAGCTTATGTTATGAAATACTTGACGGAGAATCCAGAAGAGGCCTCAAAAATCAAAGCCTTCATTGAAGGTAAATCAATTCAGGTACGGGAAATATCCCCTTTGAAGGCATTGGCTCTTTATGTATCGATGAACTTATCGAAATGGCGCTATAACACTCTTCGGGATTTCAACACTCAAGAAGGAGCTCTTCAATACCCGAGTTACTACATGTTGGTTAAAGAAAAAATTAAGTGCTATCCGGCCAAAGAAGATCTCACAGTTACAGAGAGCTCTGCAAAAATCAAATTACAAGCCTTGATGGATTTAACCTCAAGAAGACTTATTAGGTCGTTAGAAACCCCTGTTGATCCCAATCAACAGCTCGTATTGACCAGCAAATGGGGTTTTGACGGATCATCTAGCCAAAGCATTTATCATCAAAGGACGAGTGAAGATGAGCAAATCGATCTTGCTAGTAATTTTATGATTAGTCTTGTACCACTGCGGCTCGTCTCAAAAGGTGTAACAATTTGGGAAAACGAGCGACCATCTTCCACTTCATTTTGCCGGCCAATATTGTTTAAGTTTATAAAGGAAACCAAAGAAAATGTGCAGAGAGAGATGGCTGAAATCGAAGCAGAGATTGAAGCCTTAACTCCATCCACCATCACTGATGGAATTAGTGTCAAACACCAACTGCTGTTGACAATGATTGATGGTAAAATTCATTCCATTATATCCAATACAGCAGCTTCAGTGTGTGACATATGCAAGGCTTGTCCTAAAGAAATGAATAATTTAGAGTTAATCAAAGATAAACACGCAAACGAGGACATGTATAAATATAGCTTAAGCACCCTTCACGCTTGGATTCGCTCAATGGAATGCTTATTACACATTTCCTACAAATTAGACATAAAATCATGGCAAGTAAGGGGTGATATAGCAAAAAGGCAAGTTGATGACAGGAAGAAAAGAGTTCAAGAGGCTGTAAGAAGAGAAACGGGCTTACTTCTCGATGTTGTGAAACAAGGCAGTGGATCCACCAACAATGGCAACTCGGCAAGGAGATTTTTTGAAAACTACACTAAATCTGCTGAACTGACCGGAATAGATGCTATGCTTTTAAGAAAAATCTGTGTGATCTTGCAGTGTATTTCATCAGGAGAGAAGATCAACGTAACTAAATTCCGAGAGTTCTGCTTTGATACTGCTAAGCTTTACGTGGAGTTATACCCATGGTATTATATGCCTTCTTCACTTCATAAAATTTTAATGCATGGGCCAGACATAGTTCAGAACATGTCAATTGTGCCCATTGGTTTTCTATCCGAAGAGGCATCTGAGGCTAGAAATAAAGATTTTAGAAAATATAGAGAGGGGCATTCTCGAAAGCATAGCAGTATCTCATGCAATGAAGATATTATGCACAATCTTTTACTGTCTTCTGATCCACTTGTTACAAGTATCCGTCCAAAAGGAAATAAGTTTGTAAAGAAATCTTCTTTTAAGGAATTTTATGAGCTTACGGATTCTGAGAAAAGTGATATCGAATTTGTTAACATAAATGATTTAGCGGACATCGATTCTGAATTTGAATTAATTGATGATGATGATGATGACGAAGATAATTAAATGATGTTATTGTTTTAAAATGTGTAACTTAGTAAATTAGAGCTTACATCTTAATTATTTATTGTACTTTTAATGAAACTAGGTAATTTATTATCAACTTACTTAAAAGTCATACTCTCATCAGTTCTTGTGAATATTTTTGTTAATATATATTTCTGTATATATATAATATATTTATAGACCTCTTAATAAGTCTGTCTGCGGTTTAAAGTAAATACAAATGGGGAAAAAACGTTTTTTTTTTTAAATTTTCATTTCCTTTTATCCCAGAAAGTGCACATTTGGCGCACTATGTGTCTTAGTATTAAATATAGCTCTTAGTAATAGCATTACGATATTAGAGACCGCTACTTGAAACAAGCCCGGAATCAGGAGGGAGAGAGCTCGATACACTCATTTTCATAGTAAAATTTCACATTTTCTCAAATTACTCCCGAAATATGGGAGTTATGAAGAAATTCATCACCACAATTTATGAAGGCATTAAGTAATCGAATAAGATGGCATCATTAGTTTGTCATAATTTTACTCTTATTTTTCGGACATGTCTACGTCCAACCGCTCCCATACATTCGTTCCACTGTGCACCGTCGATATTTACGGCAAACGCCTGCGTTCTGCATACGCCTGCGTTATAGCGCTCGCAGCGAATGTAACATCCAGTTATTCAAATTGATTCAGTTTAGATCTCCCATCTATATTTGGATACTAGACTGTAAGTTCGATCATTCGATCCGTAAACAAACCAGTGAGGTTTATTTTCAGATCAAAAACCCACAAATTAAATTAAATTGTCCACGTTTCACATGCCGCTTGATAGCAAAGATTTATGAAATTTTTAATCGATGATATATGTATATACTTCCTTATATACGTTCTGCTTTCACTCCGTTATTTATAAACCGATTTTGATAATTCTTTTTTTGTTCGATAAGATATCACTCTGGATATAACTCCTCACGGGTTATTCCATGTCAAAGAGTTGAAGATCTGATTATGAGATCTTGATAAAATTGAGAGAAACCCTCGAGAAATGTGGGCACAAATAGTTTTGTTGTCTAACTTCCACATATGATATGCTTTGGAGAAAAGCCATCTTTCCACGTATTTTATTATAACCTGAGAATATCAAGGAAGGATGGTTACATCCAGCGCCCAGCGCGCCGGTTGAGTGCGGCCCAGAGGGTCATGGCCATGCGGTTAATCCGGGGATACCGCACGGTTTCATGCGAGGCGGCGAGCCTCCTGGCCGGAGTGCCACCATGGGATCTGGAGGCAAAGGTCCTCGCCCTCATGTGGGAGTGGCGCGAGGAGGCGAAACTCCGCTGCCGCGACAAATCGTGGCACGGCGGACAGAGCTCCGGTGTGATCTCATGGCGACATGGCGGGTACGATTGTCGCAACCCAGTGCTGGGCACGCCACAATTGCGGCGGTAAGTCCCCTCTTTGAGGAGTGGATAGAGAGGCGTCACGGCGTCCTCACCTTCCGCCTGACGCAGGTTCTCACCGGGCATGGGTGCTTCGGTGGGTTCCTGTTTAGGATAAAGCGGGAGGATACGTCCGGGTGTTTCCATTGTGAGGATCGTCTAGAGGACACGGTGGATCATACGGTGGAAGTTTGCCCTGCCTGGGCGGAGCACCGCCGTGTCCTTGTGGAGGCGATCGGCGGCGGCGACCTCTCGCGTCCGGCCCTGGTGCGAGCCATGGTACGGAGCGAGAGGGAATGGGAAGCCGTCACCTCCTTCTGCGAAGCAGTAATGCTCGCGAAGGAGGAGGCGGGGTGCGTGAGGGAGTGGCAGTCTCTGCAACCTCACGTCCCTAGCCGCCGCAGGAGGAGACGCCCTGGGCGTCGGGAGTCCATAGCGGACTCCCGGCCACCGTAGGCGCGTGCTTGCGGGTGGCGAGCAATGGGTAGCTCGCCGCCCGGTAAGGACCAGCTCGGGTCGACGGCGCGTAGTGTTCCACGCGCGCCTCAAAGAGATGTCAGAAAAACTGAAGGGGTCTGTAGGACCGATGCCTGCCGGGGTCGCGTGATTGCTCGAAAGTGATACCGTGACCCTGGCACAAGGGCAACTGAAGGAACACGGGTGGGTTTTAGTCAGTAAAAGTCTGACATGCCATCCCGCTCCGCCCAGAGCGGGAGAAGGCATTTGATGATTTCCCATCCAAAAAAAAAAAGGAAGGTTACATCACCAGCTCAGTGGCAAGAGGAATGATAAACGATTAGAAATTAGGAGTTAATGATTTAGCGACAGAAACTAGTTAATAGTTGTTAGCGCCAAATAATATAATAATTAGTTACCTACGTAGAGCCTTCTACATATCTACGTACATATAAAATTTTGATAAAAAGTAATCAGTTTGTAGTTTGGCGCCGACTACAATAAACTCCTTACTCAAGACTCAAAAGTTTTATTTATGTTTTGCTTTTTAGTTATTTTTCGTCGGATTATTTTTTTGTAAAAAGTTTTGTTTATCTATTTCATTTCGTAGCATGGGCTTTAGGACTGGTGGTGGGTACAACAAAATAGTAAAAACGGACCTCAACTCTGAGTTACATCAATAAATCATGATACTCCACCCACTGCAACTTTTAAATCGCAGGATTTAAAAGTAGCACCAGTTTCTCAGCAGCACGCAGCGCCTCGGGCCTGCCTTAAGCTGTTAGATTTTATTTTCGACCTCAAATGGTTTTTATATTTACTCAGCTAATCGATTTTACAGTCGACATTAGTTCAATAGTGGATGTATCTATGCAGATAATAAAACAAATTATTTATATTTCATTCATACTTTACCAACAATTTTCATAGATTTTTTCCTCTTGCTCAAAATTATCATCGTTTACTTTGATATTCACAATCAAACGTAGTCACCAACACGGAGGGAAAAATTACCAGTAACGAAATAAATATAAAGTCGAGTAAAAACTATTTCCTGTCACTAAGTGCTAGCGAATATTCAACCAATTTGCGAAATTTATGCTCAAAGGTAATTAAAAGTGAGTAAGTGCCCTTTATTTTCTAAGGTCTCTGTTAAACTTAAACTCAGAAAATATAAGTTCTCGAAACGCTTTCGATATTGTCTCTGAAGTCTTTGAACCGAGTTTCCCTCGTGCTTCAATTAACTTATTAATTGACTAATGGGTACTTATTTCACTCGATGATATTGAGCTCACGAGACTTTAATTATTTTCAATATAAATGGCAATGGTTGCCTGTGACCAAGATCAGTGTTAGTTACTGTATCTCTGTTGATTTGTGCAATTGTCTCTAGTGTGCTATCAATTGACTTTACACCTATTGTTTGTTTGTGTTACGTAACATTGGATTGGTATGAAACTCATAAATTCTTCTTTGTCAAAAAGCCCGGCGGCCCGTCGAACGGGAAGTGGAAACCACTTCTTTCAGACAATGGACAAAAGTCTTAATGTGCTGTTTATTTTTCAGCATTTCTATTCCTACCCTACAAACGGCAGAAAAATGTATTTACTTATTTCTGTCATTATGAACCGGCTGTTACCGGGCGGCTGTTTATCCCTGGGAGACCTTTTTCACAAGAAGTAATAATCTTCTACTTACGTTAATTATTTTGTTCGTAGGAATTGGCTTATGATAAAATACCCATAACTAGCATTATTTCAATTACACACGCTCCTTTTGTGGTAACATTTGTTATATTGGTCATTATTGGTATAGGTCATTTTTGTTTAAATGAATATTAGAAATATTCAATGAAAATTGTTTTCACGAACAAGAATTTAGGCAAGAACAAGAAGTAAATAAAAATTGTTATGTTAAGGTTATTTTGTATCTTTTATTTGAACCTATTTGATGATTCTGTAACTTATAATAGACTTAAATGTTTATCTTAATAGGTATCATTAATGTATAACTAATTTGAAAACCCAAAACATGGACTGTGCATGAGCCAACAATTCTCATATCTGGTAAAAACTGTATTTTCAAAGATAAATCTAATCTAATATCTTTAAACGAGCAATTCTTGTCTTTTCTTTACATATTATAAAATAAAGTCACTTCGCTGTCTGTCTGTCCCTATGTATGCTTATATCTTTAAAACTACGCAACGGATTTTGATGCGGGTTTTTTTAATAGATAGAGTGATTCAACAGGAAGGTTTATATGTATATAACATCCATAATATAGTAAAGAAACACTGATAATTTTAGAGGTTTCTAATGTGATGTCATAAATAACCACATTTTTTTTGCGCTTACATTGCGAGCGCTGGCTGAACCCTTCGAAATAGCTCAAAATAATGTACTACAGTATTGTACACCTTAAAAAGTTCTACAAAAAAGTCCGCAATGGTATATGTCTAACTCTTAGGGATAACCCATAATAACCATTTTTATCCTTTACTTTTTACGATAAATAATGGCTTATTTATGAATGCGATTTTAAGCAATACAGCATTAATCCTTATCCAATTAAGTACCTTAAATAAATTTTGCATTTCATGTAGATCAAAATTGCCCTTTACAGCATATCATTAAAATTAATATTTTAGAAGATATCAGAGATTATAATAAAATAGCCGCAGAGCGGCTAGCGGGCCGTTCCACGTCCGGCCATCTCGCTTGGTAGCGGTCGGGTATTACAGGATTAGTAGGATTGTAATTCATATTACTTTGGCTTCATAGTAAATGCGAATATCATGTGTGTTCGAAGTACTCAAAATAAACCTAATTGTATTATTCCAAGTAAGAGACCGTGAAATATGGCTTAGATGTTTAGATTTTTGGATGGATCTGGATTTTTGGTTATCCTGGATACTTACGATATAGGATACTTTATCCCGGTAGTACGTTCCCGGGTGATATTTTCCGACAGCTGTACGGGCGAAGCCACTGGCCAAAGTACTATTCTTATAACTATGTTTAATTTGGTGTCTGGTAAATAATTGAGTGTCTCTATAGGTAAAATAGGAGCGTTAAGAAAAACCAGTAAGACTTATATTCAATTCAATCCAGCCCTATGTCGCAGTCTTCTTACTCTGAATACTATTAGTTTTATTTTAAGTACATCAAACACACAAGATATGTAAAGATCGTAGCAGGTGGCGTTCCGTAGTTTCTGCCTACCCTCATGGGAAAACGGCGTAATTTTATGTATGTATAACATGGATTAATACATTCTTACCGCGGTAATACGTCCTCTTGCGATAATTTCCGACATCTACGCGGGCGAAGCCGCGGGCAAAAGCTAGTATATATATATAATCTGAATCTCAGAAACGGCTGCAACGATTTTCTTGAAATTTTGTATACAGGGGGTTTCGGGGCCGATAAATCGATCTAGCTAGGATTCCTTTGTATAAAATGTCGTTTTATTCGTGTTTTCAATGATCAACTTTATCGAAAATCAACTTGAACGTAAACATTATTTTAAACACAATTTACCAAAAAATACCGAGCAAAGCCCGGTCATCCGGATATTTATTCTTATTCTTAAAAAGACAAAAACCTATCAATGTTTACATACTCTGCCTAATTACAAACCTATACGTAATGGAGTAAACCAACTTAACGCCTGAAGTTACCTTTATATGTCTGTAAGGTATTGTGCATATATTTTGTAGAAGAGAAGAGAGAGAGGAAAATAAAAATAATAATGAAATTCACTGTTATCAAACTGCGCCGCTTTTGTCTCTCTTTGCAACCGCACGTTGCTAAATCTTTTTTGACTATATAAAAAGCGCTATCATACTGGAGCATCTTGAATAAGCCACTCAAACACAGCACACGTGACAAAGCGGTTACCGCTGTTTGCCCGTGTACCTAATGTTGCAGCGAGCGGTTGCATTAACGTTTTGTATAATGAGGTTGCAGCATGAGGTTGCTACCTAGCTATTACGATCGTTAAACTGATGTTAGTGTATGTGGGTTCAAAGCTAACTTTGCCGCCACTTGGAATTGAGTTTATCTTGTGGGTTAAGCTTGGCGCTAGTGTCGTGGTTACGTATGTTCGAAGTCAGGTAAGCTTGCAGCGAGGTGGAATTAATTAATATGTACGTCGAATATTATGACAAGGTTATGTATCCTTAATTTAAGCTTTCCTACACCCTAATTGCGAAACGCACTATCTATCAGAATCAGAATCGTATTGAAGATTATTTCTAAACCATTGCGTCATTTGTTCGAATAAGTTGTCGGCTCAGTAACGTAAATAACGCAATGAATGTTGTTTAACTATTAATGTGAAACCAATTCCTATTGATAGCAAGTTACGCAATTATCCCTCTGAAATTCATTGTTGGTATTTATGAGGTGTCAGTCTTAGATATTCTTTTAGGTTCTTAAATCTTCGATACAAGGTAAATGTTCTAGGATAAGAGTAGTAGTAGTAAGATAGTAAGTACCTATAGCAACCCGAAAGTACTCTACTTTAGAGCAAAATAATGTAAATTAATACGGAACGAAGTACGTTGCTTAAAGCTTCGTTGCTAACAAGCATGAATACAACATGTAGCCTCGTCTATTACGACCAGTATTACCATTTTTAAGTTTAATCGAATTTAAATAACCGTGCCAACTAAGTCCATAGTTAAAAAATAGGAAAAAGTTAAACAGAACCATTATCCATACTTTATACTATATTACTATATTACTATATATACTATATTTACTATATAATATATTTATTTATTTATATAATATAATATATATAATATTTATTTTATTATTATAAATGCAAAAGTAACTCTGTCTGTCTGTCGGTCTGTCTGTCTGTCTGTCTGTCTGTCTCGCTTTCCTGCTAAAACTACTGAACCGATTTAAATGAAATTTGGTACACAGATAGTTTAGAGCCTGAGAAAAGACATACGTAGGCTACTTTTTATCCCGGTAGTATGTTCCCGCGGGATAATTTCCGACCTCCACGCGGGCGAAGCCGCTGGTAAAAGCAAGTTAAATATTAAAAAAAATAGCAGTTGCATTGTTAGTTCGGTATGCAACGTAGATCAGTTCGTGAAAACAGGCTTAGAAAAGATCTTACATTAAACATTGTGTGAAACAATGTTTAGTGTAAGATCTTAATGTACCATATACTGAGAAATAAATGAATTGAATTGAAGGCTCAATTCAGCCTGAAACTAACCGCACTTTCAGATAACATGCTCGTGAGTAAACCGTAAACAATCGTGAACATCAATGAATTTCACCAAAGTTATTGTTAAGCATTGTTTAATGGTATCCCTATAGAAATGTAGCAAGGTAACCGTATGAACATGTTTCCTAACATTATTACGCTTCACGGGCAACTTGGTGATCTCCCCTAACGTTATTAGATCTCAGGCTAGCGCCACTGCCCGCTCAGCCGGCTTAACCTCTTCTCAGAGGTGACAGCCCATTCCGAGACGTGAACTACGCCGGAGATCAAACACGGATCAAGAATATATTAATTTTGTTGAGATTTTGATTTATTTATTCAAACTTTACTATTT
Organism: Aporophyla lueneburgensis; assembly: GCA_932294355.1. Lineage (NCBI taxonomy): Eukaryota > Metazoa > Arthropoda > Insecta > Lepidoptera > Noctuidae > Aporophyla > Aporophyla lueneburgensis. Next base: position 17,598,479 of record OW028747.1, read on the forward strand.
GATAGGATAAAAGTTCCTTCATACAAATTAAAAAACGTTTGCGAAAAAGAACGCAATCTGCATTCATTTCAATCTTTGAAGTTGATTGATTGATTGAAGCTTCATGTGGGTTGGTTTTATAAACCTAATGATCTGAATAAATGCACAATTTTAATGAAATGAAATGAAATGTTTATGTTTCTACGTAGATCTTATAAGACAATTAAACGTCTATTTCATTGGACATTATTTTTAAAACTAGATGGCTTCGGTATTTTATAGCTGACTGTTCCCTGAGAAGAAATGCCGTTACAACCTCAGAGGTCATGGTCTCTCTTAAACTCCAAAAAATATATTATTCGAATTTTGAGAGTGTTACAATGTAGGGCTATATCTGAAATGACCTTTTGAAGAAAGAGCCACTGCAGTTTTGAGCTGACCTGTCCCAACAGATGTATGTATGTGTCAGTTATCGTATAGCTTAACTTTAGTGATAAAAGATATCAGTTATTTCCAATTATATGTAAAAGATCGGATAAAATCTACGTAAGTGACTGTAACTATTAGCTTTCTGTAACAGTTTATGTAAACATGGTTATTTTTCATGCCTTTCGTGTCATCAGAAACCTAAATATTATAAACATACCTATTCTTTTCAGATTCTTACAGTTTGCTATAACGATGAAATTATTATGTTGTGAATCAAAAAGCTTTCATTGTGCAAATATGCATTGCTATTCAATGAATAATATCTACCGTTTGAACAGCCCTTGACTATCTCATTAGTTGTTGCATAATTCAATTATTTTGTTTAGAATTCTCATCGTGTAACTATAATATTAATAACTGTTACAAACATCTATCTCAACAGAAAACTACAATATTTTGTTGTGTGGGAGTTTGTTATCGGTCTTTCACAACTGAGTCCATTGTCCAGCCCGTATTGTCATGACAGTTGTTCGCGTACTTACCACAAAGGAAGACGCCCACGTATTGTTTTAATTCGGCAACATTGGGAAGTGCCCCCAACAACTTTCCAAGGAATATATTGTTCTCATTTTTCTCAAGATGATTACTGTAACAAAGAATGTTAGTAGCATGTTAAACAGGTGTTGTTTATACTATTATTACAATAACGATATACCTGATAAGGGAGGCGATTGAATGGAAAATTATATACACAGTACCTGGATGCCCGAGCCTTGCTAGGTATTTCTTTTTTGTAAATTTTGTTTTTTAGAAATTATACAAATTAAGTTTTCTTATTTTTCTTCCAATAAAACAAAAATCATAAGTTTATGTTTAAGTTGATTATCGATAAAGTTGATTATTGAAAACACGAATAAAACGACATTGTATAAAAATGAATCCTAGCTAGATCGATTTATCGCCCCCGAAACTCCTTGTATACTAAATTTCATGAATATCATTGGAGCCGTTTCCGAGATTAAGATTATATATATATATACAAGAATTGCTCGTTTAAAGGTATAAGATACAAGTACTTACTCACGTTTTGGCGGAACCGAGATCGAAGGTGGTTACATTAGTCGCTCTTGCATTTTCATTTTTATCTGAAAATAGAAAAGTTTTCACATCAATACAGGTCAGTAGGGACGCCAAGTGGTTCTTTAATAACCGTACTCCATTCGTACCTAGTTTAGTTAAAAGGAAGTGGAAAATCCAGGGTAGCTTTTCAGTTTCATAATTTTGGGGACTTTTGTTTCGAGATATGTAATTCGTAGCTTCTATGGTCAATAAATTATGTAAATTTGAATATCGATACAACCATTGTGAAAAGTTTTAGTTTGGTAGTTTTCAGTTTCAGTATATAATAAGAGCAATATATAATAAGAGCATCCGATGAAATAATTGTTGTCATTACATAATTTATTTCATCGGATGCTTTTAGCTGTTTTCTATTTTTCTTCAATTAGGTCTCAAAGAAGACTAAGGATGAACCTATCAACCTACTCACGAACAATACGTTATCGTACAATGGTATTGTGGCTCAGTTTGAATCCGTTGAAACTTCTTAGGGCCGGAAACGACCCAGCACATCCGATGTTATGTTACTAAGAATTCACAATACCAGGATTCAACACTCTGCCAGGGTCGCGACTGCCAGGGTCGCTAGATTGTTCGAAAGAGATACCGTGACCCTGGCACATGGGCAACTGAAGGAACACTGGTGGGTTTTAGTCAGTAAAAGTCTGACACGCCCTCCCGCTCCACCCAGAGCGGGAGAAGTCATTTGATGATTTACCATCCAAAAAAAAAAGTGTTCAACACTCAAGGAGTGTCAACAGGACCCTATTACTTAGGCTCCGCTGTCCGTCCGTCCGTCTATGATAGATCACGTAATAGGCAGACACTTAATTTTTTACGAGGGTTTATACCTGTATTCAGTATTAAACAACCATTAATCAAAATAAAATATTGTTAAAAATGAAAGGGGGTCCCTATACAAGAAACGTAGTTTTTCGTCGTATTTTCCTCGATTTTAGTAATGACACTAAATGAAAAATAAAAGAACATGTAGTGCTAAATTTCGTACGGTGACACGAACATTTTATAATAGTGGGTTGAGAAAGGCAACGTACAGCTGTGGGTAGGTGACGATGGTCATGATCTTGAAGTCTGTCCCGTTTATTCTGGCGACCTTATAAATGTATTAATTCTTTACTTTATTTTATTAGAGCAATGTTGAAACGTCTGTTTGTTTATACGCGTTAATTTCTAGAACTATCAGTCGGAATAGAAAAATATGATTGTTCCATTCTTGAGAAAAGCTATAGGCTATTTATTATCACGCTAGAACTCTTAGGAACTGAGGAAAAAAAGAAAGAACGCTAAGCGAAAACGAAGTAATAGTGAGGGCACGGGATGCGCTGCGACGGTTTGCGTCGGGGGAACAATAAATTGCACGCGGACAAAGTCGTGGGCGAAAGCTAGTAAAAATAAAAATAAACTTTCTTTATATTTTAAATACTATAACAATTAAAAATTAAAAAATTCAAAACCCCTGACACAAAAACCTACTTTTCCTTTAAAAAGTAAAAAATAATAAAAAAAGAACTCAATCTTAAAGTACCTAAGTATGTATTAATAATTTAAAAAAAATTACGTTGCGTTGGGGGACCGCTCCGCGAGGGCAAACGTCGTTGACAGTCGTATCCTAAATGCAATATTTTGAAGTAATTTTATAAAAACCTAACCTAACCTAACAATTTAATTACAAATAGTCTATTTCCTAACTAAGCAACATAGATGAATTAAAAAAAAAAATAAGAAAAGAAAACTTTTATAAAATTACTTTCACCCCTCTTTTTGCGTCGAGGGTTAATAAAATATGAAGTATGTCAAATATCATCATCATCATCTCCCTAGCCTTTTCCCAACTATGTTGGGTCGGCTTCCAGTCTAACCGGATGCAGCCGAGTACCAGTATTTTATATGGATCGACTGCCTATTTGACCTCTACAACCCAATTACTGGGGAATACGATACCTTTTGGTAAGACTGGTTGTCAGACTTTCGGGCTTCTGACGACCCGTAACGACTGTCTAAGATCTACGAAAGACGGCCGAGACCAACGGCTTAACGTTCTTTCCGAGGCACGGAAGGGTCTTGATATGTAAACATGGTCACCCATCCACGGACCAACCACGGCAAGCGTAGCTTAACCTGAACGATCAACCCATGCGGCTGTTATTACTTAGCCACACGCCAAAATATTAGGTTGGCTAATAATAATTTAGCCCCATAATTAATTTTAGTTTTTTTTTATTGAAACTAATAAAGCTGCAGTTTAAATTACGAAATAAATGTAGCACTATCATTAATATATAAAATAAAAATTGTTTATAGTTAGTAATAGAAATAGTTCGGGGCCCCCGCCGAACTCACTAAGGTATTTTCTTTTTGGTATAACTACCAAAAAACGTTGTCAAGTGGGGAAACGTATATTCTGAAGAATATTCACTTAAGTGTGGAGTGAGGCAAGGGGGACTGACCTCTCCTAGACTTTTCAATCTCTATGTCAATCAACTGATAGGTGAGCTCAGCAACAGCCATGTCGGCTGTCATATAGACAACGTTTGCGTAAATAACATCAGCTACGCGGACGACATGGTTTTGCTGAGTCCATCTGTCGGTGGGCTAAGGAAGCTATTAAGTATCTGTGAGGCCTATGCTGCGGAGCATGGCTTGAAGTACAATGTTGGAAAAAGTGAGTATATGCTCATCAGAGGTAATAATAAACAACCAGAACATATACCACCAGTGTACCTCAACGGGGTATCTTTGAGTCGGGTCTCGCAGTTTAGGTATCTAGGGCATGTTGTGACCGAAACCCTGCATGATGACGCAGATATTGAGAGAGAGCGGAGAGCATTGTCGGTGCGTGCTAACATGTTGGTTCATAGGTTTGCGTGCGAGGTGTACAACACAAGTAAAGATAACTTTGTTCAGAGCCTACTGCCAAAGTTTCTACACAAGTGCCCTATGGACCAACTACACGCAGCGAACCTACAATGCTCTCAGAGTACAGTATAACAACGTCTTTAGGATTCTGTTGCGACTACCTCGATTTTGCAGTGCCTCGGGTATGTTTGTCGACGCGAGGGTAGATGACTTTTACGCTATAATGCGCAAAAAGTCAGCCTCACTAATACGCCGAATTCGAGGGGGTAGCAACGGTATCCTAAGGATGTTTGCAGACAGACCAGCATCGCCAGCGGTGAAAAGACTCATCAGGCTGCATGTGACCTGATATTATATTGTAATTTAATCTTTTTATTTTAGCTAATTTACAACTTTTATTTTTATTTATTTTTTCAATCTAATATTAATTTATTTCAATTTAATTTAATTTATTTTTAATTTAATATTAACATGTTTAAATTAAATTTTTACTTATAACAATTTAATTTTTAATTCATTTCAATTTTAATTTATTGCAATTTAATTCATTTCAATTTAATGTAGTTCAATTTCATTTTAATTTATTATTCACACGAGTATTATTGATCTCACGACTCACATAGTTTTTAAGATTATGTAATACTAACGAAATATGGACTTTTAATAGTCTGAATTAAACGTATTTTATTTTATTTATTTTTATTAACCACTTGCTGCCATCTGCTAGGTAGCCCCATTATACCGTCGACGTAAAAATGTAATGATATTGACTGGAAGAACTTGGCGAGGTCCATTTGCAGGTCATCTTTGCAATCGATTTTTTTCCTTCAAATGGGCCACCAGTGACCGGAAAAGGTGATAATCCGTCGGCGCCAAGTCCGGGAAATACGGTGGATGGACTAGCAAAATCCAACCCAATTCCTGTAGTTTTTGGCGGACACAGGTAGCTGTATGTGGTCTGGCGTTATCATGCAAAAATAAACTCGGTCCTGTTAGTAGCCCACGGAGTTTACTTGCTAGACGATCCAGTTACTCACTGTACACCTCTGCAGTAACTGTTGATCCCTCAGGCAGCAACTCCCACTACCCCTTTCACATTCCACCAGCAGCTGAGCATTATTTTACGCGAATGGGACTCAGATTTAAGCACGGATAGTCCCTTTTCTACAGTGCTGAGCCACTGGCGTTTGCGTGTATATTTGACAAACATTACCCACTTCTCATCACCAGTGACCAATTGCTTCAACCATTCAAAGTTCTGCTTCATTGTCAATAAATGTTGACAAGCATCAACTCGGCACTGAAACTGATTTAAGGACAACTCATGGGGAATCCATACGCCATATTTTGAAACTTTTCACAACTCGTGTACGTACTTCTCTATTGTGCTGTGAACGCAGACTAACTCCACTGCCAGTTTCCGCGTCGTCAGCCACGGATCCGCTTCAATAAGTTGCTATAAACGTTCTATATCTATTTCTATAGGTCGGCCAGTATGGGGTTTGTCTTCAAGGTCGTAATTTCCATTCTTAAATTTCCTGAACCAAATTTTTGCTATAGCGTAGGCGAGCGTGGAGTCTCCGATCGTATGGTATATATTATGGGTCGCGGTCTTTGCGTCGTGGCCCTGGCGGAACTCGCACAACAGAAGTGTCCGAATTTGAAATCGGGACAAATCCATTTCTCTGATACTTTTCACTCAGCGACGTGCTTCCTATTACTGGCAGTAAATACACGTTCCACGCTATTTATACCACACTAGCTGACCCAGCGAACTTCGTACCGCCTCAGAATCAATAAATGTTGTGTTAACTTATCAGATCCAACCAACACAAAGCAAAGAGCACCAAGTACCATATACCCATGTTACACCAAGTTATGACAAACTGGTACATTGAAGGCATAAAGCATTTTCTAGCTACCACACACCCATGATCGGTGAGCTCCTACCAAATTATGCCAACCTAGAACTTCCAAGACATAAAGCGTTTTCTAGCTACCACACACCCATGTTAGGTGAGCTCCTACCAAATTATGCCAACCTAGAACTTCCAAGACATAAAGCGTTTTCTAGCTACCACACACCCATGTTAGGTGAGCTCCTACCAATTTATGCCAACCTGGTACTTCGAAGACATAAAGCATTTTCTAGCTATCACACACCCATGTTAGGTGAGCTCCTATCAAGTTATGCCAACCTGGTACTTCGAAGACATAAAGCATTTTCTAGCTATCACACACCCATGTTAGGTGAGCTCCTACCAAATTATGACAACCTGGTACTTCGAAGACTTATTAATAAGGAACTTTTTTAGATGATTTTTTACACCTTGGGTCCGAAAAACCCAAATATCTTACGGACCCCTATTTTTTCTAAAATAAAATATAGGCTATGTTACTTGCAGATAATTTAGCTTTCTAAAGGTGAAAGAATTTTTAAAATCGGTCTAGTAGTTTTGAGTTTATCCATTACAAACAAACAAAAATACAAAGTTTTCCTCTTTATAATATTAGTGTAGACATATAATTCGGGTTCTAGAAATTTCTAAAAAAAAAAAATACAGAAAAATCGAGAAATCAGGGTTAAAAATATATTAGCCAACCTAATAAATATCGATGAATAGCCGGTAATCTGGTACATCTGGTCTTCCGACAAAGGCTACTCTAAAGATTTTCATTCTGTCCTATTTTTAGGGTTCCGTTGCCAAATGGCAAAAAACGGAACCCTTATAGATTCTTCATGTCTGTCTGTCTGTCTGTCTGTCTGTCTGTCTGTCCGTCCGTCCGTATGTCACAGCCACTTTTCTCCGAAACTATAAGAGCTACGCTGTTGAAACTTGGTAAGTAGATGTATTTTGTGAACCACATCAAGATTTTTACACTAAAATAAAAAAAAAAAAAATTTTGGGGTTCCCCATACTTAGAACTGAAACTCAAATTTTTTTTTTTCATCAAACCCATACGTGTGTGGTATCTATGAATAGGTCTTCAAAAATGGTATTGAAGTTTCTAATATCATTTTTTTCTAAACTGAATAGTTTGCGCGAGAGACGCTTCAAAAGTGGTAAAATGTGTGTCCCCCCCCCCCCGTAACTTCTAAAATAAGAGAATGATCAAACTCAAAAAAAATATGTTGTACATAACCATGTAAACTTCCACCGAAAATTGGTTTGAACGAGATCCAGTAAGTAGTTTTTTTTTAATACGTCATAAATGGTAAACCGCAATTTACCTTTCATTAAAAAAAACTCAAATATAAAAATTAAAAAAAAAACATTTAATTTCATAAGCATAAACCTTATACATAAACCGAGGATACCTACAGGTTTGTACGGAACCCTCGGTGCGCGAGTCCGACTCGCACTTGGCCGGTTTTTTACTGTATGAGTCCATATTAAAACCATCTGGTTCCTTCTGATGACTTAGGGGGGATGAGAAGGGTCATAAGTTTTAATGTCAAGGGGAAAACGTCTTTTGTCTGAAATGGTGAGTGTGCAAAAATGTATACTATTTGTGGTGGTAATTTATATTTCCACCATGTCAAAGTTGGTTTTGGTTGACAGCTACATGTTAGTTTTGTTAATCATTATTATTTCAGCCGCAAGACGCCCACAGATGGACAAAGACCTCCCCTAATTTAGGGGGCTTTGCCATTATTGCCACTCTTGACAGGCGGGTTGGCGATCGCAGTATGGTTATAAAATGTATGGAGAACGCTGCTGCCCAATCTCTAGTAAGTCCTGCAGTCGCCTTTTACGACACCCACGGAAAGAGATGGGATGATACTATTCTTTACGTCCGGCACAACACATCTTGGTTACTCATCTTTTATTGATCTATATTTGTGCATTCAGTTTAGTTTTTTTTTGTAGCTAATAAAGATAATGGGTAGGTTTTATGTATTCACTTATTGTTCTATTGTGGTCTACCATTGTTTGTTAACAAGAAAAACTGATTCAATTAATTTACCATAAAATAATAATATAAATGTCATCGTTCTCTTATGTATGTAATTATCTTAAGCAAGCTATTTAGTTTGACTACTAGATAGCTTACTAAATTTGAAACGAAACTGGCAAAGTGTGGGTGTGCTATAGTTACACCTCTGACTAACACTTGCGGGCGTGATGCCGGCGTGATGTTATGTTATGTAAAATCGCCCTATTTAGAATAGGAAGTATTTCGACTGATTTTTTCATACCTTTTTGATAAATTTTCACCGACAGAAACAAAACAATTCATTTCTTTTTAATTCAATTCAACTTACCGGCCAAAAGCACTCGAAAAAATATTCCTTGCACTTGTGATTTAACCATTTTACTTGATTCACTAATGACCCCAAAGGGTTATGCACTCAAAATCCTATTCAATTTATATTCCGGTAGACATATCGAAACAACAAATCTGATGCAAATCAATCAGTGTAAAACATTTAATGCAATTCATTTAATTTTATTAAAAGTAGAGATGACGCGACCAATGACAACTGTGCAAGGAAGATAAATAAGAATAATAATAAGACAGGGCGTGCTATCAATATATAGGTATATCGAGATCTGTCAGAAGCACCAGATAATAATGGCTACTTATTATGATTAGGTATGATTTACCTCTAAGCGATGATGAGCTAACAACTGTTCCGGCTAACAAAGGATTAGCCGTAGGACTTATTTCTTGTTACAACATAATAAAGTGGCCACTTATGAACCTAATATTAGAATAACATATTTGGAAAAACCGGCCCAGTGCTAGTCGAACTCGCACACTAAGGGTTCCGTACTAACATACGTAAGTAATATGTAACAGTAGATATAAAAATACGTGTTTTTTGTATGGGGACACCTTTAAGTTTATAAACATTGTTTATAATTTTAAGGTTTATTCTTATAGCGATCATAGTATCTAGTGCCCACTGTGAAAAGTTCAACCTAGGGATGCCCGATCTGAATCGATCTTTCAGAAGATCGATTTATGACCATACGATCTACCGATTTTTTAAATCGTTTCTACAGAATACGATCTTAGCCACATCGAATCTTATGCGCCTATGAGATCGTATGAAAAATCTTAAACAATGTACCGTACGAACTACAACTTGTCGTGTAGGTATGTTAGCATTCCCTTTGTAACGTCTGTTTTCTATATTAAATTGTTAATTTAGAAAAGTATAAAACATGTTTTACGTTACAGATTCCAACTGAATGAATTAATGAATTTAAACTTTTCAAAATTAATAATTTGGGCAGACGCACTGGATCTATTCTATTGCGGCTATCTATCAAAATATTGGCAGCTAGAGAAAACAGAGGTTCGGAAGGAAATGTTAACATACCCGACAAGTTGTAGTTCGTACGGTCCGTTGTTTAGGTTTTAGTTGATACGACTTACTGGCTGAATCGCCTATTCCGGCTATTTCTCATGACGGCGTCCGTGGAACACTTTGTAGTCGATCTATTAAGAAGATTAAGGCAAAATAAATAATTTTGCATGCATACTGTGCCTTTTATGAAGTTTCTTGCCGGCTCTTTTCCACAAGAATCAACGAATTGGAGCCGTGTAGCTTCTCACTTATCATAAGTGCCCATGCAGGTTTAGGTGAAATAAATATATTCTGATTTTGATTGTTTAATTATTGTTATAAAATTACGATACGATCTTCCGAGATCGAGTAAGATCGATTCAATACAATACGATTAAGAGTTACTGTCCAGAAGATCGATTCAAAGCAAATAATCGGGCATCCCTAGTTCAAGCGTCTACTTAAAACGGTTCAAAAGATGCAGCCCTGTGACAGATGGACCGCACAAGTAATAGAGTCTCGTGGGCACCCTTTAGGTACAAAACACTAAACCGGCCAAGTGTTAGTTGGACTAAGGATTCCGTACAACACACAAAGTCTGTGAAACTTTGTATTTTCGTTTTTTTTTTGCCCACGACTTTCAAAATGAAAGTTACTTCTTAATTTATAGTTTATTTTTAAGAAGTTCGTTGTCTTTTTTTTTTTTCAAATGAATTTTTCACTTTTTAGGGGTAGTACCTACCCCACACGAATTCGTATAATTTCATTAGCTTAGTAAATAACAGTGAAATGGAGTTATTTTAACATCATTAAGAAGCGGAAAATTACGTATTATTGAAGCTAACTCAAAAACAACTTCTCAGAACTTGATCAAAATATGCAACCACTTTATAAGTATACCCTTTCAAACAAGCGAAAAATTGTTCTAATCGGTTTTTAAACGATGGAGTTCTGAGGTAACAAAGATAAAAAAGCTAATGGAATTGAGCAACTCCCCGTTTTTTAAGTCGGTTGAAATGAGGTTCCTTGTGTGAGATTAGGATGTCCCTGGGTTTCAACTTTTGATTGTTAGTCACGGTAGCGACCATGGCTATTCTGAGAAAACAACTGGCTAGCCATGATGCAGCCATGTGACGTTACTGTGTCTGACAGATTGATACTAGTACACATGACACATGCTTGGTAACGTAAGAGTCCCGACGCGACGCCCCGTTCCGCACCTTTTGGACACGGAACTCTAAAACTAGTTTTGTTTCTTGCACACTTGGTATGATCAAAAAACTGCAATCAAACTGGACCTGTTTATATTTTTATTCACGTTTTTAACTTCATACTTCTGAATTTCAAAAATACATGTTTTGATATTAACGACGACGTTGGAATTATCATCAAACAGGTTTTTCCCTATCTGCTAATATCTCAAAGGCTGCAACGAAAATATTTATTTCTTGTTTAGTTTCAATGATTAAAAACGAATGATACGATGTTGAAATATTATTAGCATAATTAAGGTAAGCAAGTAAATAAATAAAGGCTGAGGCCTACATTGCCGGGGCGAAACTCGGCCGCTGCGACAAATTGCGGCATGGCAGGCAGAGCTCCGGTGTGATCTCATGGTGACATGGCGGGTACGATTGTCGCCACCCAGTGCTGGGCACGCGACAATTGTGGCGGCAAGTCCCCTCTTTGAGGAGTGGATAGAGAGACGCAACCGCGTCCTCACCTTCCGCGTTACGCAGGTCCTCACCGGGCATAGGTGCTTTGGGGGGTTTGGGTTGTTCAGGATAAGGCGGGAGGAAACGCCCGGGTGTTACCACTGTGTGAATCGCCTGGAGGACACGGTGGAGCATACGGTGGAGGGAGGAGCAATGGGTAGCTCGCCGCCCGTTAAGGACTGGGCCCTAGTCGACGGCGCGTAGTGTTCCACGCGCGCCTCAAAGAGATGTCAGCAAACTGAAGCTGCTAGGACCGATGCCTGCCAGGGTCGCGAGATTTGCTCGAAAGAGATACTAAAGCCGTGGCATATGGACAACTGAAGGAAGATGGGTGGGTTTTAGTCAGTAAAAGTCTGACACGCCCTTCAGCTCCACCCAGATGACGTCTTTTGACGATTTCCCACCCACTAAAAAAGGCCTACTTTGACTTGAATTTTTTTCTCTCTCTTTTCAGCACGTGCAGTAATGATTGAAAAAAAGTAAATGGCAATATTTTTGTGGAAATAATGACCTTTTTCAAATTCCTAGGCTATTTATGTATCCTGAAATATATTCCTTCAGTTATGTAAACCAGAATTCAGATATTGCACTGTCTAACCTACTACCAGCCTACCGATAAAACATACCTTTTAAGCATTCATTTAATGTTGGTTACGCGTGCTATTTAAAAAAAACATATTCCCAAGGGAAACAATTTACGACAGTGCTAACTGTTAAAGAGAAATAAATACAAATGTGACCGGCCGCCGGCCAATCAGTACTTAGTATTTAATTAATGCAAAGTTAAGTAATTTATATCCATTACAACAAGCTCAGATTACGTAACCTATGAGCTCATCAAATGAAGTAACAAATTATTTTTTTTCATCATGATTTCAGCCGAAAGACGTCCACTGTTGGACATAGGCGTCCCCCAATTTGGGAGAGCTTGCCATAATCGCCACGCTTAGCCGGCGAGTTGGCGATCGCAGTATCGTGGTGAAATACATAGAGAACGCTTGCTCTAGTAAGTCCCTTAGTCGCCTCTTACGACACCCACGGGAAGAAATGGGTGGTATTCTTTACGTCCGGCACCACACGGAAGAATCAGTACTTAGTATTTAATTACTGCAAAGTTAAATATTTAGTATTTAATTACTGCAAAGTTAAATAATTTATATCCATTACATTAGGCCCAGATTACGCAACCTGTGAACACATCACATGAAGTAACAAATGAATTTTGTTTACTTATTTCGAAAAACTCCAACAAAAGTCGTTATGCGGGACGAATGTTATGACCAGTTAAAAGCATTGTAAATTATATTATTAACTTTGTCGAGGTGTCGACGAGAAAAGTTAAGAATTAATGTTAAAGGTCGCTAGGAATGTATATTGGAGTACTATCATTATTTAGGCTGTTAAATGAATGACACCAAAACGGGAATGGCATTTATGATTATGAGTAGGTATCGTGTATCATGGCTGACTTTAATATGAGCGCACATAAAAGAGAATAGGCAGCCGTCATAATGAAAATGAAACCATTAAGTGTCTCCTCTATTGTCGCTGGGATGTTAATTTAATTTGGGTGGTTTTTGAATACTTTTTTGTGTTTATGTCATTAATCTATATATTAATACGTGAAGTGAAAACTTTGGATCCCTTTTTACGAAAATTGGGCGGACGGAGGAGTATGAAATGTCGCACACCTAAAGTTCATACAGAGAAGAAGTGACGACCCAACTAGCAAAATAATCCTGGATGGCGATTTTATAATGCTACGTGGACTTACAAAGCTCCGATGATGGTTTTGATGGTTGCTACTGCGCTTTTAACAGCATAAATACATGCTGTTTTTACTGAAGTATGCTTAATCCTATAATTTGTACTTATATCGGTATATGGGATCATATTTCCTGGCAAACATAGGATCAAGACTCCTATGACAGCATGAAACAAGAGTAATTGCACTCAAGAGTAATAACTCTGGTAACTCGGACTTATATGCGCCTATAAGATTACATCTGCGGACCATTTAAATCCTAATACTCCTGTAGGAGCATGTACCAGGAATATATGCACTGAGCAGCAATTACTCTTGTTATTTTTACTTATAACCTCATATAAGCTAATATTTTATGGCCAATATAAGTAAATTAAAGTTAAATTACTGTAAATCATTTATGGTTTGATTTCACATATGCTTAAAAGTAAGTGTTATATTAATTTCATATCCATGTTTTAAAAACAATAAATCACCGAGATTACACAGCATGCAGCACTCGGTAGGATAAATTGTTCTCTATATCGATTTATCGTGTGCCGTTTTAAACCTAGACATATTTATATAGGCATTCCACAGTAGTGTTATTGTCCAAGAAATCTCAAAGAATCCTTGTTAAAACTCTTAAGAAGCCACTTTTGCTTGTAACGACCAGTACAGGCGAAAACACGCTTTATATAGTTTAGCAAATTCTATTGTAGGATTTGACATCAGCCATTTTGATTAGTTACAAATTTTTTGTCTAAAAATATTGAAAATGGATTTAAATAAGTGGAAGCGGTTTAAAAAAAGTGGATCTTATAAAAGAAAAATTTAAAAACATATAAAGAAATGTTAACCACAGTGAGCACCGATTTTTTAAAAACTGGTGAAAACCGTATCGCGAATTCTAGCGAGGGTTCCGGACAAGATTGTAGTACTACTTTAGATGGAAGAGGTTCGGACAACGAAAGTAGCAAATCTTTGAGCGATATTGAAAGCGATAATAAGAAAGAACTTTCGGATTATAACAAAAACTTGAACTGCGTTATTCTATTAAAAACTGGGTTTTACACTTAAATATTCCTCATGCTACTTTAAACTCTTTATTTAAATAAATATGAGAATAAACAATGTTTTGCCTCAAGACGCACGAACATTAGTAGATACCAATAGAGAAAACCTACACATCAGTATTTCACCCCCAGGACACTATTGATCGGTTTACCAACGACGTTGCCAGATTTATCAGCATGGCTAGTAAGAAAATAGAGAAGACTGTGCCCGTACCTATTGTGTTATTGTAGAAGATCCATAAACATTTGTGTAATATTGCCCAGATATGAGTTTTGACTAGTTAAAAATTTCACATTTGTCTCTTGGGAAGTGATCATAAACTGCGTAAGTAGAACAATTCTCACACCAAAACCAATCTTGATATAGCAATGATCTGATGTGCTCTTGATTCTGAGTAAAATGTAAATCTCTAGTGTTAATAGAAACCACGCTGTGACTACCGGGACATATCTCCGATAGCAAGAAATGTGTAACACTCCGAGGCCATTTTAAGTTCTTTAAGGATCGGAAATTCTTTTTTGGTTAAAAATCGATATATTGATATCCAGGAACGTCGGCAAAGTCATGTTTAAATCGTCGGCAACAAGTTAAATAAAAACAATGTTTAAACTAATGTTTAACCTAGCACGTAGAACAAACCCTTAAAATATTCCTTTAACTTACTTATCTATAAATATCAATCGATTTTCATCGGGCATTCAGAACCCTAATCGGTAACAATGGCGAATCTTCTTCGGTTTTGAGAAAACGCAATATAGAACCAATATACTTATATTGGTAGTATGTCACACTTGGAAATGCTAAAAATACTTATTTTAGCACTATGTCACATTTGGAAATGCTCACCAAGAAAATGGCAGCTGCCTTCATAATATTTATTAAATATTAATTAATACTAAAATGTAAATAAGGCAAATTCCAAGAGGCGCTTTAATTTTTTTATCGAAATCATGATAGATTTCACAGAAAATTCAAGTTCCCCTACGAATAAGCTATAAGTAAGACTAACAATTTGACAACAATAACTTTGTTTTTCTACTATGGTTGACATGAATAGTATAAATACTCTTCCTCAAGATGTTAAAAATATTTTTACAGAGCACAACAATGCGCGATACACTCACTTCAACTGTTCACAACATATGAGCTTATAGAAACATTTCTAGGCGCGTATTAATCTATTTTTTTACTATAATTTACTTATAGTGAGATTTATAGGAGTAATTGTATTGACGTAATTCAATTATAAGAGCAATATAGGCATATATGGCATTTCAGTGGTCTAATATAAATATGTTATAGGTAAAAGTAGACTTATAAAGTGGGCCCTTTTCGCAACTTATATGCGGATAAAAGCCTCATATAATCCTCGATAAATGATGGTTCTAGGATAGTTTAAAAACCACTTTTTGCTAGTTGGGGAATGCTAATATTTTTTTAAATTATGCGTAAAAATACATTATTTTCAATAAATAACACGTTACACACACTACTATTCACTACCGTATATTTAATACACACATGCACAAATCGAGTATATATTTGTTTTTGGTATTCTTTGTCTATGCCTTACTGAATGTCAAATATAATTATGGATTACGAAAGTTTATTGTCGAAATCTGTGGTCCAATCGAGAATATCTGTCTTTAATATTTTGTGTCTATAGTCTTGCTGAATATGTCAAGTATAACCATAAGTAATAAATATGAAAACATGAAGTAAATGCTGTTCTGTCACCTATCAAAACTGTAATCTTATATAATACTTTGAAATAATCTATTATATCTAAATAATTTATTAATACGTGAAGCAAAAACTTTGCACATCGTTGTACGAACATTGTGCGAACGTCGGTGTATGAAATTTGGCACATTTAAAGTTTATTTGGAGAAATAGTGCTGAAAACTAATATTTGTATATATTAACGAGTAATGGTCGAGTTTCGACCTCTGGGCGACCACTAGTTTTATTTAATCGCCTAAGAAATTAATCCATTTAGGATTCATTTATTTTTGAAATAACTATGAGCCCACTTCATCACCGACGTAAAATTGCACGCATACATTGTGCTTTTTTCGCCATGCTGAGATTCACTCTCGCTGCTCTCTGTTGGATTCTAAATGCTATGTTCAACACGGAGAATTGAAAATCCAGTGCGCTAAAATTTCCCGCTGTGATTTTCTAACGTCCGTATGAATATCGACTCTTCATTCATAAGTATCTATTAGTTTTACTATTGCAAGTGAGAGACAATCGATATACACAGTGTTTAATAATATAAATCTACTATTCTGTGACACTCGATTGAAAAAAGAACAATGGAGATAATCAAAATAAAACCTCATCGGAATTTGTAGCGAACACGTCTTGTCGCTACTGAAATGTCTAAGCGTGGGAGGGATATTTTTTTTGAATTTGTCGTTTAAAAATATCATTTTAGTCATATGGGACTCGTGGGAACTGTGTTATTAGTTTTCCTAATCAGATTGCGACCAGATGACACCGTTCTGCTAGGTTTATCGGCATCACGTGTTCGGCATCGATTTGAAGCTAGTACAAACAACAGTACAATGAACAAGAAATAGCGATAATGTGCAGTCAGGGAGATTCATCGTTCAGCAAATTGTAGTAAGGCGTTGTTTTGCATAACAAATCATTTCCCTAACTGTACTACAGAGCCACGATGCAAGATGCAAGTGACATCCTGACGCATAATTTCACGCAACTGAAACTTCTTTCGATCTTGATATTTTCATAAATCATTTGTACATCTGTATGTTACACCCTGAACCGCCTGAACGGCTGGATTGATTTTGATGTATATTATTTTGTGTGTTCGAGCGGGTCGCTGGATGATTTAAATTCATAATTAGACCCGATAGGTGGCGCTGCGAATGAGTTCGGGGAAATAGGACAAAGTCTGTCCGTTTGTGTTTTGTGGGATTATTTACGATGTGCGTGGACATCGTGGGCGAAGCTGCTGGCAAAATCTAGTACATAATATATAGTTCTATTACTTGACTGCAAGATACTTACCACTGAAGATAACAATACGAAAGTGAGGAAACGTGGCCGGTATAAAACATTTTCTAAACTTTTGAGACGCAAAACTCGCGAATTCCTAGTTTATAAAAAAAAATACATGAGAGTCTCATGACAAAACACATCGCAGCTACGTATGTTGAATAGAATTCTTCGCAGGATCTGGATAAAGTTGGCACAGGACCAGTGTGTCGCGTCTCGAAGGCGGGATCACGCAGTTCGCAGTATGATCATATCTTTTTGGATCTTACAATCTTTTCGTTGGTTCCGGTAAAATTGAGAATGGTATTTCAAAGTAAGAAAATGTTGTGAATTTTCACACTTAACAGTAGAAGTGCGATGTGCGTGTGAACTGAGGGACCACACTGGGAATTCGCGAAATGAAAATCCTAGGATTTAGTAGTAGTCCTAAAACAATTGTAGAACGAATCTGGGAATTTGTAAACAAATATATTAAAAACTACGACCCATAAAGTGTGGTCCCTCAGTTCTCACAGACGATCAGCCAGATCTCGGAAAGTATCTTAAAAAAGAAGGTTTTGTGAATACAGACATTTAGTAAAGAATTTGTAAACATATTTACTAAATAACAGATCACAAAGCATTAAAGATAAAAAAAATATTACGACTGAACTGTGGTCCCTCAGTCCTCATAACTAAGATAAATATTTTAGTGAATATTACTGAATAAAATCAATAAAACCATTCTTTTTGTACATAAAGTTTTAGTAAAAGTGTTAACACATTTTGTAAAAAGAAATGGAGCAAAAATATCGAAGCATTTTGAAGATAGCGATGATTAAAACTGGTCCCTCAATCCTCTCCTCCACTGACATATGTGCGTGTGCTAGCTGCTAGACGAGAGGAATATCAGAAAGTCTAATGTACTTAACTTTTAGTAATAAGTTTCTACTAAATAATAGGTATCTAAAATTGTGTATTTCTTACCTCTTAGCTGAGATAATATATTTTTTTTAATCCTATGAAAATAGGTAGAGCAGTGTGACCACACAATAAAACAAAATGTAGACAATACTATTATACTTTATTTAAAATATCATTATTTAGACGAAACGAAAACAAGGTTGTACGGTTAATTTAATGCTATGTTACATGACTTATGTGTATTTAATAAAAGTAGATTACAAAATTAACTAATCACTTATTATAATACTTTTGTGAGTACTTAAAATAATTCCGAAATCTTCATAGCAAAAGAAGCTCGTTCAGAAAACAGCGATATCGGTAAATAAAGGAAGATTATGTAGTCCTAGTATCTTTATACCATTTTTTTTTGTTACCCGTTACTTTAAATAACTAAGTTGATTAGCAAGCCGTTTCCGAACGCAAACTTGAAGTAACATTAAATTACCCTCATTTTTAAATTTATGTTAAATGTGTATCAGCTCGGAGGTTTTTAACGTACGCATAGTGTTTATGATGAAAATTAAAACAAGAAACTGAAAATAGATTACAGTTTGTGACATTAGTGTCATAAATCAGTTGTCAATATTCGTAATTTCCCAGTTGAAAATAACGTGAGATAAATAATACATATTATATTTATTTCATAATAGAGAAAATAAGTGCCACTTTAACTTGAACGTTTGTGAAATTTATCTCAACAATTTTGTCTTGTTCAGCACAGGTACGTATCATTTTCGTTAATTATAGGAATTGTAAATGTGTCAGTTCATAGGTTGATTTCCACGGAGATTAAAAAGTAGTAAGGTGATTTTGAACTCGGTTTTCGCCTCTGAATTCACGTGCTTTTCCTGAATGGTATTCGATGGTTACTGTCAAGTAGGACTTATATAAATCATATAAATCCTTCCTCTAAAATCCTTACATGTTTTATTACAGTGGTATAATGGCCAGAGGTCGAAAACCAAAAACTTGCTATGAAGATCAATGGAATATTTTTAGGAAACATGCTGATCAATTGCAAGATCCAAAAATCAAATATAATGATCCAATTTTTTCGATATTATCTGAAGAACTTGACCACAGAATGACTCCTTTGGCTTTGTATATATCACTACAACGCAATCGAAATTTCATTTTCGGTAGTGATATTCGATCGTCTGATGACCCCACAGGTTTGAGTGATGAAAAGAATTGTTCTGCAAGCAGTAGTCCTTCATCATTGACATCGGCAAGTAAAAGCAGTAATTTTAGCTCAGGTGTAGCAAATTCCAAATCATTTTCATTTAATCTTGATACATATGAATGGAGAAAAATAAAACCCTTAAGTGGATATAAGAAACGGAGTGGTACTTCAACATATAGACAATATAAAACGTTGCCAAAGTACAAATGGAGCCACATATTGAAAGAAAAAATTTGGACACATTCAAAACTACCCTGCACATGGGTCTTTAAGAAAAACAAGATTGAGGATGATAAAATTCATTTGCACGGGAAATGTGCCCAATGTTGTGCGGAAATTAATTTATCAAATCAAAAAATGACTGACAAAATAGTTAAATTTCTGTGTAACGTTTGTCATTTCGATGTTAAATTCAAACATAATCCGAAAACAAAATCCAAGTTAACGCCTTATAGGAGGCAACAATTGGCTAAAGAACTACGATATAAGCCTGCTGTTATGGTACATAATGAGTTGGCTTCGAAACTGATGGAGAGCGAAGACTACAAAACTTCTCCTATATTGCCATCCATATCGGCCTTAAGAAAAATTAAGTCAGATGCTAGATTGGAGCATTTGCCACATAATAATCCAATTATTTCGTTATTGATGTTGGCTCAAAGTGTTGATCATGACAATAAGAATATTATTCGTGAAATATGTATATTTCCAGACTTTCGTTTGTTTTTTTGGAGTGACTGCCAAATTAAGTACTATAATGAGTATCACGCAAAATTTAATAGAATTACTATAACAATAGATGCTACTGGTTCTTTTTTCGAAAAAGTGTGTCTTCCAGATGGCACAAACGTCACAAAACGATTATTTTTATACGTAGGGCTTATTGCAGGTAACACTAAGTTGAAGTCCGTGCCAATTTTTCAAATGGTGACAGACTCACATTCTGATGAAACTATTTTGATTTGGTTAAAAAAGTGGTTAACGTTCGTAAATAATCCACCACACGAAATCATAACGGACGATTCATCGGCTTTGGTTTCCGCTTGCGTTAAGGCGTTTTCGTTATTTAACTCCACAAAAAGTTATATAATACAACTGTTTTCCATTTTCGACGGCAACAATTCACAGAGGCCTAAAGCTTTTATCAGACTTGATACGAGTCACTTCATCAAGTCACTCCATAATTTAGCATGTTTCAAGTCTGATATCGATGTGCGGGTAAAGTATTTTTACATACGCTGTTTAGTATTTTTAAAGCATTGTGAAAATTATGTAACCGTAAAGGAAACCGTCCAAGATATTCTTAATGTTTGCCTTGGTCAGTACACCAATGATATGGACAATGACTGCAAAGAAGCAAAATTACGACTTGATAAATTATTAAACGGAGTAGAGGAAGAAGTTGACCAGTTAGATTCAGAAAGAAAAAAATCTGATGAAACTTACAAATTTGATGATTTTACTGAGGATTTTACTTTTTCACTTTGGTTCGAAGATATTCTTAAAACTATAAAAAGAAAACATCAAGCTAACATGATCTTAAAATGTAATGAAAATTTATACTATTTTCCACCATTTATTCCAACGTTAAGAAGAATAATATTAAGACTTCCATTGTGGTCAAATTTATCGTGTTCTTATTTCGATTCCGAAAATAAAGCACCATCATCGTCAGGTATAGAAAGTTACTTTAAAACTTTAAAACACTTAGTTTTTAAAACAAAAATACAAAAATATAGAATCGACGAGTTCATCAAAAATTACTCTATTTTTGTAGATGGAATAATAAAAACTGCACTTGCTGACCTAGGTGAAGATGTAGTGAATAAAGTAATCCCACAAAAAAAACGCTCGAGAAAGAGAAAACGTATAAATGTAAGTCGAGATAAAAAAAACGCCAAAGAAGTTAAATCTAATATTTCTACTGGATATTTTAATGCGGATTCAATATTTTCTGATCATCCCTCTTTTATTGAAAATTGGAGAGGAGAAGCTGAAATAAATAAAGAGAAAACAAATCATAATGTAAAATTATTAAAAAATGGTAACTTGTGTCGGTCGGTATTACTAAATGATAAATATGTCACGCTTAAGAATACTTGTGGTTTCGATTCTGTAATGTACTTTTTGAGTGCAGGATTTAGCGAAAATGAGAATATTCGAGAAGTTATGGCCACTTTTGACAAAGATTTAATTCCACAATATATAAAGAACCTCTGTGACATTGAATCTTCAGACAATGACATATATTTAATGAGAGCAAAAATTGCTGCACAATATTTTAGCTCATTAAATGAGAAAGGAAACCATATTAGCTATGATTGCCAGTGTAATATCACATACATATTTGAACATATTCTTCTTAGATATTTTTTCAGTGCAACTTTCATAAAAAAGTGTTTAAATACATCCTGCCAATCAAACTTAATCAAAAGAGACATTGCGTTTTTACCCTTAAATATAAATTTTATTGAAATATTTGGCATAGGTATTTTAGAAGAAGCAATTAACATCGATGAAGGAAACAGGAACTGTACCACTTGTGATGACCAATTTAGTTACAATTACGAGCTTTCAAAAATAATATCATTCGATTTGAATGGCACTGATAAAAATTCTCTTACTAATGTTCCTGTAACCATAACAGTAAAGAACAAAACCTACAAAATCATGGGCGCATCTGAATTCATTCCAGCATTAATTCCAGGCGGTCTAGGTCATTACCGATGTCACTGTTTTATGATTGAGCGTTTCTTTTGCTATGATGATCAACATCTCAAACTTATTGAAAGTACTGACCAACAAATATATTTACATTCATTAAGCTACATACAAATGTCTCTTACTTAAATAAAAGTATTATAATAAGTGATAAGTTAATTTTGTAATCTACTTTTTATTAAATACACATAAGCCATGTAACATAGCATTAAATTAACCATACAACCTTGTTTTCGTTTCGTCTAAATAATAATATTTTAAATAAAGTATAATAGTATTGTCTACATTTTGTTTTATTGTGTGGTCACACTGCTCTATCTATTTTCATAGGATTAAAAAAATAACATTATCTCAGCTAAGAGGTAAGAAATACACAATTTTAGATACCTATTATTTAGTAGAAACTTATTACTAAAAGTTAAGTACATTAGACTTTCTGATATTCCTCTCGTTTAGCTGCTAGCACACGCACATATGTCAGTGGAGGAGAGGATTGAGGGACCAGTTTTAATCATAGCTATCTTCAAAATGCTTCGATATTTTTGCTCCATTTCTTTTTTACAAAATGTGTTAACACTTTTACTAAAACTTTATGTACAAAAAGAACGGTTTTATTGATTTTCTTCAGTAATATTCACTAAAATATTTATCTTAGTTATGAGGACTGAGGGACCACAGTTCAGTCGTAATATTTTTTTTTATCTTTAATGCTTTGTGGTCTGTTATTTAGTAAATATGTTTACAAATTCTTTACTAAATGTCTGTATTCACAAAACCTTCTTTTTTAAGATACTTTCCGAGATCTGGCTGATCGTCTGTGAGAACTGAGGGACCACACTTTATGGGTCGTAGTTTTTAATATATTTGTTTACAAATTCCCAGATTCGTTCTACAATTGTTTTAAGACTACTACTAAATCCTAGGATTTTCATTTCGCGAATTCTCAGTGTGGTCCCTCAGTTCACACGCACATGAAGTGCGGGCGTCCCAAATTTGACCCATTTCGATGTTATTCCTGCTCTAATTGATATTTTATTAGGTATGCTTTTTTTTTTTTGTGGGGCATCTCGTAATTAATCCTGAAAAGATTCTTATACTACTTAAACGGATTGTGACCCGGCGAGTTCTAAAAAGTTACCTTTTTAGGCCTCCAGCCGGGGCTTATTATACTTAAAACTAAAGCGAAAGCTCTAAGGGTTACCCCGAGGGGGGTACGAACCTCGGCTTAGGCAATCACTGGCAGGGGGACAGCAAGGGACTGGCTGGATCTGGGTTAAATTATTTAGGGGCTAGTTTAAAGCTAACGGCGCAGCATCGCGGGCTGGCTCTTGCAAGGGTCGGGAGGGACTATTAAGTCGGGGTCGCGACGACGGACCTCGGCGGCGAGGTCGGTACGGTTTGTGTTTGTGTGCTGGTCTAGCTGTACTGGTCTCTTTTCGACTCTCCTGGAGGAGAGTAGTGGGATCATCAGGATCGGTAAGAACGTGCCGCGAGCGGCGGACTTTACTGATACGGGAGGGGGTGTAAGTAGCCGCCGCCACAACCAGAGGGTTGCGGTGGGCTACGGCCCTATCGAAGAAACGCTTCGAAGCGCGTTTCATATATTGATGGATAGTCGGGAGTTTCATATCTAGATGAAGATTGATATTCCGAACAAACCAAGGCGAGCCTGTGGCTTGACGAAGGAAACGGTTCTGAAGGGTCTGCATCCTATGGATGAATCGGGGCTTAGCATGTGCAAAGACTGGGCTTGCATATGTCATGATGGGCCTGATACAAGCGGTGTAAAGTCGCTTCTTACACAGAAGAGACATTTTACTCCTCTTGTTCAGGACGCAATGGAGCCTACCGAGAGCGAAAGCGGCCCGCGAGCGAGCCTGCTTTATGTGCTCAGAAAAGGAGAGGTGTTCGTCGAGGATGACACCTAGATATTTGGCTTGCTTCGCCCAAGGGATCTGCTTGCCGAACATTGAGATGGGTCGGGGAGGGGGGTGATTACGTCGCGGTCGGGTGTAAAAGACCGCCTGACTTTTATCGGGATTGACTTCGATTCGCCACTTCCTGAACCATTCGCCGAGCTCGTCGACTGCGGTTTGGAGGTAGCGAACCAGCGCTGTGTCACTAAATCCCGAGAAGAAGATGGCAGTGTCGTCTGCGAACAGAGCTAACCTTGCCTTCTTACTTCTGGGGATATCGCTAGTGAACAGCGTGAAAATGAGGGGGGCTAGTACAGAGCCTTGAGGGACTCCTGCACGGATCGGGTGAGGGGAGGAAAGTGCCCCTTCGATGCGATAGTGAAAGGTACGGTTCGCAAGAAAGTCTCGTAAGATGAGCACGAGACGGTCTGGCACTCTGAGTTGGTACAGCTTATATAATAAGCCGTTGTGCCAGACTTTGTCGAACGCTTTCGCTATATCGAAGAATACAGCGCCCGTGAACATACCACGCTGAAAACCAGCATTGATATACTCAACGATACGGTGTACCTGATGGACACACGAGTGTTGGGTTCGAAAACCAAACTGCTCGTTGGGGATGAGGGCCCTTCGTTTCGGCATAATCTCTGAGTCGCTTATAAATAAGTCTCTCATAGATTTTGCCGAGAACTTTGAGCAAACTAATGGGGCGATAACTCGTGGGCTCGGTTTTGGGCTTACCGGGCTTAGGGATGCCAATAACGGTGGCTTCCTTCCACGCTTGGGGGAAAATATTATTACTCATGGCACCATTGAAGATGGTTAACATGAGCATAATCAGGTGAGCGGGGAACAGCTTGATCACTCTGTTGGTGATGCCGTCTGATCTGGGGGTTTTACGAGATTTCAGACCTTTGATGATCTCGTGCTCCTCGTCAGGTGTGACAGGGGGCAGGGGATCATCAGGGTCTTCAACGGGCGGGAGTGAGGCTTTGCGTTCGACTTCCGCGTTTACCTTATCGACAAACGCTTGGTCTACTGGCTGCAAACTTGGTGTGCATTGGGCTTCGAGGCTATCGGCTAGGCATTCAGCCCTGTCGATATCCTCGAATGCAATGGTCGCATCGGGGCGGGTCAAGGGGGGGGCATAGTGGAAAACTCAGAGGATTTAAGTTTCCTCTGAAGTTCCCAGAATGCGAGATGAGTCGGCTCTAGTTCACCCACCATCTTGTCCCAGTTAGCGTCACGCAGCTCAGTCACACGTGTCCTTACAGCGCGCTGTAAGTAACGCATGTGAGCTTTATTAGCGTCACAGGGAAAGTTGCTGTAGGCACGAACGGCCGCGTTCTTCTCTGTCAGCAGATCACGTACATCGTCGGGGAGCCTCCATTTACGGTCACCCGTATCTGGAAACTCCCGTGAACTTTCGATCACGATCGATTGTACGTGCTCTGTGAGAGAGTCGATCGCGGCCGTTGTGTCGGCGACAGAGTCGAACTGATCTGGGATAGAGTCTAAGTGATGTGACGTGTTAGATTGTAAGCGTTCGCTTACATTCTTCCAGTCAGTGATCTCTTTGGTGGCGGGGGATTGAGAGGGGTCGCGGGTACCTAAACGGGAGGCCAGGTTCATGACTACTGGTCGGTGATCAGAGTCGAGTTCGTGAATAGCTTCTATTGAATCCAACCTTAACTTGATATTCTTTAGAAGTGCTATATCAAGTACATCGGCTAAGTGATCGGGTTATTAGGTATGCATATAATCGTATCTTTTTATGACTTTATTCTTTTTATTCTTTTTGCGAAAAGTACAAAATACTTGACGACTGCCAAAACGGTTTCCGTAAAAATAGGTCTACTACGTTAGCGGTCTATAAATACGTACAAGAGGCTCTAACTATCATTAATGATAAAAACTATGCCATAGGTATGCTGCTAGATATGACTAAAGCCTATGACAAGGTAAAATTTAACATATTATTAGATAAGTTACAAGGAATAGGAATACGAGGAAAAGCTCATAAATGGTTTGCCTCATATCTAAAAGATAGGGAACAAATAATAGAAATTGAATATTACGATAAAAATAGTAATGAAATAATTAAAATAAGATCGGACAGGAAAACAGTTAACGCATCAATTCCTCAAGGTAGCGTAATAGGTTGCCTTTTGTTTCTAATTTACATTAACGACCTCCCTAAATCTATTAACGGACCTTGTGTATTATTTGCTGACGACATCTCTTTGCTTACCTCATGCCGAACCGACGAAAATATAAACGCCAAATTAAACTCCCTTCTTTCTACAGCTGCAAACTGGATGGAAGATCATAATCTAGAAATTAATTTCACTAAAACTAAACTAATTACGTTCCATCCACATCAGAAATCCCCTTTAAAACTAAATTTTATGTTCAATAACAAAAAACTAGAACAAGTGAATGAATTTACTCTTCTCGGTTTGTCTATAGATACCCACATAAATTGGAAATCCCACATACAAAAAATACGAGCAAAATTATCCAAATTCTCATATGCCTTACGCGAAATTAAAAAAAACCACTAACCTACAAACTGCACTTGTTACCTACTATGCATATGCCCAGGCATGGCTCAGCTATGGGGTCATGCTCTGGGGTAACAGTACAGACTCACAAACCATATTTATTTTACAAAAGAAGTTAATTCGAATAATAACAAACATAGAACAAACAGATAGCTGCAAACCACACTTCCAAAAACATAAAATACTCACACTTCCCTGTTTATATATTTTAGAATTATGTAAATTTGTCAAAAAACATCAAGATTTCTACACTACTTGCGAAGAGACACAAAAAAGATACACCTTTAGACACAACAAAAACAAAATAAACAAACCTCAATCCCGAATCAAAATGCACTCAACCAGCCCTTTAATTATGTCCATAAAAATTTACAACAAATTACCAAATAATATTAGAGCAGAAAACAAAACAAATATATTTATAAATAAATTGAAAAGATTTCTTGAATCCAAGGCATACTACACCGTAAAGGAGTTTCTAGATGATAAATCTATTGAAAAATAAAATACTCTTTCTGATACAAAACATTATAAAATAAAATAAATATTAATAAAATATATAGGTACATAAAATATTAAATTAAATATTGAATACAGATACTTAAGTAAAGAATATAAAAATATGAATACTTAAATAATTCTCATAATTTATTAAAATAAATGTATATGGTATTTATACTTATAATAATTAATCTAATTGAGTACATAATAAAAGTGAAAACTTGTAAGAATTTAATAATAATAATGTAATCTCGTGCAAATATATGTAATTAACAACTGATATGTTATATCTATCTACACGAACATAATAATAATATGTATACAATATAATTATATACCAAATGAAAGACAGTAAATGAGAATACTGATTTAATTAAATTGTAACTCAGCCCTCTTCCTCTCTCCTAATTTTTGCGTGCCCGACAGGGTCCATATTTGATCTTGTACCATTTTAATTTTTTACCATCTATGTAACATATGGAATGCAATAAAGAATTGAGTATTGAGTATTGAGTATTGACTTTTCATGAAATATGATGATTATTATTATTTATTATTTATACGAGACTTCAACCACGTAATTGCAATATACATATTTTTTATCCAAATTTACCTCAGTTGGTATGTTCCGCGCTTCTAGTGTTAAAAAGCAATATCTTTTGACTTTATACGTATGCGCTTTAAGGTATCAATCCTGTAATAGTGTAATATTTATTTGCTTTTAATTAATTTGATAGCATAAAAATTTACTCAAGTTTTACTAAAAGATCATGACGAATACCTGGATATTATTTATTTTTTATATG
This sequence comes from Aporophyla lueneburgensis, assembly GCA_932294355.1. Classification (NCBI taxonomy): domain Eukaryota; kingdom Metazoa; phylum Arthropoda; class Insecta; order Lepidoptera; family Noctuidae; genus Aporophyla; species Aporophyla lueneburgensis. Next base: position 17,626,378 of record OW028747.1, read on the forward strand.
ATTTAAATAACTCTGCTTACGAATTACCTCATTTGGGTTTTGTTATTGGAAAAGTTATTTTGGAAAAAGAATCTCAATTCAAACCAAAAAATAGTGTTTTTTTTTAAACTAGCCAGTGACATTAGCTGCCTATTTTTAGTAACCAGTTTTTTTGTTTAGTAAGAAAAAGAATCTCAATTCAAACCAAAAAATTGTGTTTTTTTTTTAAACTAGCCAGTGACATTAGCTGCCTATTTTTAGTTACCAGTTTTTTTGTTTAGTAAGAAAAAATATAACCAATTTTTTTTAAATTTTAATTCACGTTCCTATGAAGCGTCATATGGTTTGTGTTCAATATTTTTATACTTTGCGATACCTACATAAATTGTGTATATTTTCACTTGTTTTAGTAAACTTGTATTACCTAGGATATCATCAGTTTACTGCTGGAAATAGGCCTTTTCAATTGCATGCTATTGATATGGGTAATAATGATGTTGTTATGGGTAATTCTGTCAATTTATTTTTTGTGTTCTAAATATAATTACACAACATTGCGTTTGTATACCCCAAAAGATTAGGCAGAGATGTAACTACAACCTTTAGTACATTAATATATCTACAGTTATATTTAAGTCCCACGTAATAGAGGGCGAGCCTATTGCCATCAACCGGGTGCAGATACACACTGCTACTGAGAAATTCCTGATGGAAACATTCAATAACACTTGGCCCGATCTGGGAATCAAACCAGGGATAGGGTCCCTGGTTTGATTCCCAGATCGGCAGTAGAAATTACAATCGCTAGCCCAACGAGATATCAAAGGTTATTTAATCGAACTATAGTTTACACATATTTACGTTGCGTTGCGTATTGCGTTATTTACATTGTTGACCAGACAAATTTTTTGAACACATGAAGTAATGTTTTAGGAGAATTCTTCAAACTGATTCAGATTTTGATCATAGCTATTAGCAGGGGACCTCATACTAAGCAGTAGAACTTGCGACTATTAGCCCAATGAGATGCCAAAGGTTATTTAGTCGAACTATAGTTTACACATATGTACGTTGCGTATTGGGTTATTTACATTGTTGACCAGACAAATTTTTCAAACACATGAACCAATGGATTAGGAGAATTCTTCAAACTGATTCAGATTTTGATTATAGCTATTAGCAGGTTGGGAAGCAAGCCATTTCTTAGGACTATGTCATGAAAGCTGTTTTCTGCCGGCTGCCACCATGGGGTTTACAGTGCATAGTTTAGGTGTTCACTGTCCTCCCATATCCATTAATATTTTCTTAAGAAAACATTTTAATAGTATTTTCTTTAAGAGATTCCGTGGCGTTTCTTTTCGCCTCTTCTATATAGAAAACGGCCACTTGGAACCGTGCACCTATCTTCTGACGTTTCAAATGCGCCATGTTTTTTTTTGTTGGTTAAGAACCTTTGAAGGACTGTTGTTTTATCACACGTGTAAAGACTTTAGTCGCCGATGACGTCAAATTATGTGTAAGTAGGACGATTCAAAGTAGACTTTTAGTTATCTTTCGCTACTTATCGAACACTTTTGTTCCGATAAATTGCCACTTGAGATGGGATAAAACATCATTATCAAAGGCATTGTTTTGGTTACGTTGACATCATTCATTGATTTTGAAAAAAAAAAAACAGATATGAAATGTCAACAAATTGAAATGTTCTACATCTGTCTATATTTTGGACTGTCAGCACTCCAAAATGTGTGTCAGCATGTCAAATAAATGTTTAAATTTATCATCATCATCATCATTTCAGCCGTAAGACGTCCACTGCTGGACTTAGGCCTCCCCCAATTTGGGGGGCTTTGCCATAATCGCCACGCTTGGCAGGCGGGTTGGCGGTCGCAGTATGGTGGTAGGATGCATAGAGAACGCTGCTGCCCATCAAAGGTCCTCGCGCACATGTGGGAGTGGCGCGAGGAGGCGAAACGCCGGGGCGAAACTCCGCTGCCGCAACAAATCGCGGCACGGCGGACAGAGCTCCGGTGTGATCTCATGGCGACATGGCGGGTACGATTGTCGCAACCCAGTGCTGGGCACGCCACTATTGCGGCGGTAAGTCCCCTCTTTGAGGAGTAGATAGAGAGGCGTCACGGCGTCCTCACCTTCCGCCTGACGCAGGTTCTCACCGGGCATGGGTGCTTCGGTGGGTTCCTGTTCAGGATAAAGCGGGAGGATACGTCCGGGTGTTTCCATTGCGAGGATCGTCTGGAGGACACGGTGGAGCATACGGTGGAGGTGTGCCCTGCCTGGGCGGGGCACCACCGTGTCCTCGTGGAGGCGATCGGCGGCGGCGACCTCTCGCGTCCGGCCCTGGTGCGAGCCATGGTACGGAGCGAGAGGGAATGGGAAGCCGTCACCTCCTTCTGCGAAGCAGTAATGCTCGCGAAGGAGGAGGCGGGGCGCGTGAGGGAGTGGCAGTCTCTGCGCCCTCACGCCCCTAGCCGCCGCAGGAGGAGACCCCCCGGGCGTCGGGAGTCGATTGCGGACTCCCGGCCACCGTAGGCGCGAGCTTGCGGGTGGCGAGCAATGGGTAGCTCGCCGCCCGGTAAGGACCAGGCTCGGGTCGACGGCGCGCAGTGTTCCACGCGCGCCTCAAAGAGATGTCAGCAGCAGTGTAGGGGTCTACTAGGACCGATGCCTGCCGGGGTCGCGTGATTGTTCGAAAGAGATACCGTGACCCTGGCACATGGGCAACTGATGGAACACGGGTGGGTTTTAGTCAGTAAAAGTCTGACACGCCCTCCCGCTCCGCCCAGAGCGGGAGAAGTCATTTGATGATTTCCCATCCTGAAAAAAAAAAAAAAAAAAAAAAAAAAAAAAAAAAAAAAAAAAAACGCTGCTGCCCATTCTCTAATAAGTCCCTTAGTCGCCTTTTACGACACCCACGGGAAGAAATGGGGTGGTGTTATTCTTTACGTCCGGCACCACACGTAACAGTTTATACATAACATCACGCCTTGTTTCCCCGAAGGGTTGGGCAGAGGTGTAGCTAGAGTACACCCACATTTCGCCTGTTATGTTTAAGTCCCATATGTAATAGGGGGCGAGCCTATTGCCATCAACCGGGCACAAATCCAGACTCCGGACTGCTACTGACAAATTCCAGATGGAAAAACCCAATAACACTACGCCCGACCTGGGAATCGAACACAGGACCTCATGCTCAGCAGTAGCGCTTGCTACCACTAGACCAACGAGGCAGGCTTTATAGTTACAAATATTATAAAGAGGTATTTGTGAGATTGGATGCAGAGTACGGTACCTCCACAGTCACATTTAATCCGATCCCGGCAATTATATCAGTAATGGGAAGTTATAGTATTGTCTTAGGATATCTGTTATGTTAAAACAACAAATTTCACAGGGACGAAGTCATAGGCAGATGCTAGCCGATCTTTCTTTATAGGTATCGTTTTTAATAAAGATAAGTATTTTAAGTACCGTGTGGTTCCGGACGTAAAGAATAGCACCACCCCATTTCTTCCCATGGGTGTCGTAAGAGGCGACTAAGGGACTTACTAGAGAATGGGCAGCAGCGTTCTCTATGCATTTTACCACCATACTGCGATCGCCAACCCGCCTGCCAAGCATGGCGATTATGGCAAATCCCCCCAAAAATTGTATCGGTCAAATTGGCGGTGCTTGGGGGAGGCCCATGTCCAGCAGTGGACGTCTTGCGGCTGAAATGATGTTGATGAAGTATTTTAAAATCAAGAAGAACTAATGGTTTTTTTTTTTGTTGGTGGGAAATCATCAAGTGACGTCTCCCGCTCTGGGTGGAGCGGAAGGGCGTGTCAGACTTTTACTGACTAAATCCTTCCCGTGTTCCTTCAGTTGCCCATATGCCAGGGCCACGGTAACTCTTTCGAACAGATCTCGCGACCCTGGCAGAGAACTAAAGGCTTGGTCATAAAGGAGTTGGCTATTTAAAGAAGCATTTACAAAAATTTAACCTTATTGCTGTTTAGTATAGTAGATAATATAATTTTTATATTTAAAGGTATTATTTTAACACGTCCGCAGCTGGACATAGGCCTCTCTTAATTTAAGGGGCTTTGTTATTATTATTAATAATTGCCAGGTGGGTCGCCACTGCAGTATGGTGGTAAAATGAATAGAAAACGCTGCTGCAAATTTTTAGGTCTGGCACCACACGGATATTTAAAGGAATTCTGTCAGAATTTTATATTTTTAACCGACGAAAAAAAAACGGAGGAGGTTATCAATTCGACGCGTATATATATATATTTTTTTGTATGACCACCCATAACTTTTACATAGTAGTCCGATTGTGATAATTCCATCCGATTTTTTTTTTTTATTTGAAAGGGTATACTCCGAAGGTGGTCCCATATAAATTTGGAAAACAAAATCGAACCCTAAGGGTCGGAAAACAGGGGATGATTGATTGTAATGTATAACAATGCAAAACTTTATACTGAGTAGTTCGATTTTGATAATTCTTTTTCATCGGATAGGGTATACCTTTCCAAGTATTATTAGTACAGACGCCAACACATCAAGCTACTACAATCTGACAGATTTCTTTGATAGATTTTCGACTTTATTTCTAGAGCATTAGGTTCAAGGTTCATTGGGAAAAATTGACAGTTTCGGGTAGCTTGACCTGGTGGCGTCTGTACATTACACACAAAAAATGGTAAAATAAAAAAAGACCCAGGAAATTAAAAATTAAACTATTATATGATAATTATGTTTTGCTTTTCAGTTTTTTCGGTGGTTTAATTTTTAGGTTTTAATTTGAAAATGCAGTAAAAATAATACTAATTTTATAATACTAGTAAACAAACACTACTTTTTTGAGGAAAATAAATAACTTTTAAACAGTTAGTTTAATTACCTATTCTGCGAACAAGTGAGTCCCTAAATCAATTTTTAATTTGGAGGTGCAATAGTAAAATATTTCAACATGACCCAACCCGCAGATTGATTGAGATTTTAGTACCCACGTGAATTTCAACTGCTTATCAACTCTCGAGTATAACAACAGAAGCAAAACCGTTACAGTTTTATGTAGCTAGGTTGCCTATGCAATGTCAAGTACTTCCAGTAAAATAACATGAACATGGCAATAGGTATATATACGATTTTTCAAAGCAAAGGGTTCCTCACCTCTGCACAATATTAAATGTAACGCATTAAAAAATGCCGTATAGTAGTAAAAACAACAAGAGAAGGAATAAAGGTCCCTATTTCGAGTTTTCTTGCAAAACGCGAAACACGAAATAGGGACCCCCATTCATTGTTAACTTTATTTAATTTTTGTTGTTGTGGTGGCTCTATACTATACTACTATTAGTACACAATCTGTGAAAATGTCAAGTGTCTAAAATCTATTACGATTCAAAAGATACAGACGGTAGAACGTACAGGCCAGTCAAACTTTAGTAATCCCGTTAGGGTCCCGTTGACACCCTTTGGGTAACCCTATGGAACCCTAAAAAAACAGCAGAAAATTAAAATTCGAATTGCATGATTAATTACCTTTTTCATCCATAATCCCAAACAATCGCTGAAAACAGCCAGTTTTAATCAGTATGAGCTGAATTCAATTATAATAATTAAGTGCCGTTCGTAGGGACGATCTACCTACTGTCCATTGTTGCTGGCTATTAAAACAAAAACATTGTGCTGAATTGGATGTACTCGTATCTATTATAATAACTTAAGCGATAGTTCATAGCGGAGAACAATCAAATATAATAACGATTAGTTTGCTCTATTTCCTGTTATTTTGATACCTATTGGTATTAATTCACACTTAGGTAAGGATAACGAAGTAGTAGTAAGTACCTATGTAAGAAAATTGGTACCATATTTTTTACGATACTTTAAAAAAAATAAGTAGGTCAAACATTGTCACTAAAGAATGCAAGATAAAAATAGAAATTATAAAAACGAAAAATAGACTCACCACCATCACAGTTATTAGCAGTCATCTTCCGTGACACTGGGCACTACTCAAAAATACAGTTAATTTCACGTAGTTAATTCTTATTTACTAATTGAAAAACACCCGGAACTTGAAAGCGCTTCAGCGTACGCACATTGTTTAACATTGAAAGCACAGCGGACACTTTATTCGAGAGCCGAAGGCGACCGAGGAACCCGTGTGATCTCGTTTAGCGTCCCTCTAATAATACTATCAGCCGCATGCGCACTGCGTTCAATTGCCATAATAGAAAATACATTAATCACTGGACGTCGAAATATGCCGATGCTACAAGTATGTGCCGCACAATCGCCTCAGTTTGAAAATAAGCGAGTAACAATTATTCAACATGAATCGTGTGCAAGACGCGGGTGACGAGCCTTCGACGTCATCAGTCTATGTTTTCATATCTGAACTAATAAATAAGTAGACACCTACTTTTTCAGAATTCTTTGGTTCGTAACTGTACGCTGCCAGACTAGGCCCACATAAGGTTTTAAATGCGCAGTGGAAGTGTGATAACCTTGGGGCTCTAGAGACAAGAGTGGCTAGCGTACTGTCCGCCGTACGCGGAGCAGACAATACAAGTGAACAATTACCAATACAACAAAAGCACTTACCTCATGGTTGAAGGACACTGCTCTGGTGCCAACCTGGAGTTCTGTATGTAAGTGAGTGTATCTGTATTGTGTGGTGACGTTACGAGTATTCTTCAGGTTAGATTCCGCTTCCAATTAGGCTGGAGACGATCACAGCATGCGGTCTTCAAATCACTCGTCCCAACAGCGTCACACTTTGACTTTCAACTATTTATACGTGGTATTTCCAACAAATGAACCCGTGATATTACACCAAGATAGGGGTTATTAACTCAAACAACTGGGTCATGGTCCATTGTCCACCAAAAACGACCGGTTAAGAGATTGATTTCAACAAACGCGTCGCGGAACTCAACAGGCGAACCCACGCTTCCTTTAGCGGCAAATCAAGAGCTGTCAAGTGTCAACGTCAAATTGTCAAGTGAGATGTCACTCTGTTACTCGTTTAGAAACATAGGCGCATAGAGTAAACAAATCGTTCGGTACTAAACATCTACCCCCCCCGGACGGGCCTTCCCGTCCGCTAATCACTTGGCAATCCCGACAAGGTTGCGTTTTATCAGTCCACCTGACGCGCTGCTGGAGGATGTGCAAATACTCCAAGCTCAAACGTTTCCAAAAACTCTGAGAGAGCTGCTGCACCAATTGAAACCGCGATAGCCAATTTTGGCTCACATCGACAAAAGGGTGCTCCGGCAGGGCGACAAGTGTCTGTCAAATCAAAAAATGGCCCGGGGTCAGGGCCTCCAAGACGTTCAGGTCCGAAGACAGCGGGCACAATGGACGCGAGTTCAATACAGCTTCAATGCGGCAAAATACCGTAGCTAACTCCTTAAAGGTGGGAACGGTGTCTCCCAACAATCTGCGCCAGAGTCCCTAACCGCCTTCACCGCGGCCTCAAAATACCCCCCCAATGGGGGCAGGCTGGCGGATCAAAACAGTAACAAACAACAAAACAACCAAACAACAACAATCAAACAACAACAACAACCAAATGGCCCTCCTGAGGCAACAAAAGGGGGTGACGGGCCCCATAAGGAAGGCTAGCGTGACTCAACCGTCAACAACCAAACAACAAAAGACCCGTATCGTCCAAAAAGGGGTTCAACTTAATAACGGCTCCCGACAATATCCAAAACTCTCGCTGCAGAATGGCCAACAGCGCATTGCAACCGGCATGCGAGTTCATAATGTGACGATCAGTCACCAACAATTCAACAACAAACAAACAACAATTCAACAATTTGTCGAGGGAGCTAAATCGATTCAACAAAAAATCAGGGTCCTTCGTTCCAACAGCGAGCACCTTGAGCCCGGGCAAAGGACCCGACATCAAGACTGGCGATCGAGGCCAATCATCCTCGGGGTGAGTCGGCCAGTCTGGACCCCACCATAGGGGGTGAGCAATCAAGCGGGGTGCCATGCACCCACGTGAGGCCACGGCACCTGGGTTCAAATCTCCAGGCACGTGCCTCCAAATCAAAGGCGTTTCAAAATTTTGAATCTGGGACACTCGGTACGCAACAAAGACCTCCAAAGAGTGGACGGACGTCTTAAACCAACACAAAACTATTTGACTGTCCGTCCAGGCGTAAGAAGCCCGAATGTCCACAGTTCCACCCAAAGTGTGAGCAACGTGGTTCAATAGACGCACAAGACGCGCCGCCCCTGACAATTCAACTTAGGGATGGTCAGTGCCGTCCGGAGGGGGGGGGGCACCTGGCTCTTGGCCAAGACCAGTGACAAATTCACCTGGCCTGTGCGCAGACGGTGCGCAGACAAACAACAGCTGCATAACCGTGCGGAGACGCATCACAAACAAGGGTAGCAGAGTAGCTCCCAGGGGGGAGGATAGCGCGGGGTAACACGACCTCGTTGACTGCAGGGAGTGCGGATACAAATTGGAGCCAATCTTCCAACAGGGTTTCCCGAATTGGCTCGTCCCAGCCAAGTCCCGCAGTCCAAAGGCGCTCAAGAAAACAATTTTGCCCAAAACAATACAAACAAACAACAAAACAATAGACAAAAGGCAACCCTGGGCTCCCATGTCCAAAATGACACGGACCACAACAGAGTCCCCCGTGGGCCCCCAGACCCGACCGATGCCGTTGGCAACAAAACCATGTCAATCTGAGGGGTACCTTAGCGGGGCAAGCGCCAAGTTTCTAACAATGCCTGGGCGGCGACCGATCGCCGCACCCAGGCTCAAGTCTTTCCCGACGAGGATGGAGGACAAATTCCTCGTCCGCGCGGTGTCCCGAGCCACGCGCCATCGCTGGAAGGGCATATCCCACCGGAGGCCTGAATGGCGGGGGGCGTGACTCCAACCGGGGACGTTCCGCCAAAGGAGGGGAGGGAAGGCGGTGCTGGTCTGGCCAGCGCTGCCTAGCAACAACTGCGTAATCGCCTTTACGCGGGGAGACCAAATGGCGGTCGCGCGGCTCCCGCTCAACTTGCGCGGGGGGTGGAGTGCGGCGCTCAAAATTGCGGGCCTCTCCCCGGTTCTGAACCGGCGAGGCAGAAGCCCGGTGACCAACTCCATGGTACCCCCCCGTGCGCGAACCTTCATCAGAGGCTGGTCTGCCAGCGTGGTTCGCGTTAGCGCACAAAATGTCCAAATGGGACCCCCCACAAATTCTACAAGGGCGGGGGTTGGGGCAGTCCCGATGGAAGTGAGCCCCCAAACAAGAGAAGCACATGCGGCGTGCATTGGCAATTCGGCGGCGGGCACTCACGTGCAACTTCAAAAAGGCCGCGCAAGTTGCCATGCCATGCCCCGTGTCCCTACAAACTCACAACCAGGACGACTCTGGGTGCCAGCAAAACGAGCGGCGGGGCGACCATCAACAGGCCCGCGAGCCCTAGTCCGTCCCTGGTCTCGTGGCCGGGAAGACGGCTGGCATGACTCAGTGGCAACGCCAGAGTTGTCCACAAACCGACACTCATCCTCCAAAAATTGGACGAGGTCACCAAATGGGGGGAGATGTGTAACACTATCCCCACCATACCTTTGCTCGAAATGAGCCCTCAAATCGGCAAGAAGCCGCAGCACAACATGCACCAAAGGGTAAGACCATTGGTCCACCGGCAAGTCCAATTGCTTTAAAGCGTTGGTCGCTACCACCAACGGGTTCAACAGGTCAGTACGCAATGCTGACAATCCAGTAATGACCGGTAACCCCAAAATCAATGCAATATGAACATCAGCCAAACAACGTTCATTTGGTACCGCTGGGTGAGTAGTCCCAAAGCGGTAGGGTAGGCTGAGTCAGTCAACGACAGATGCTGTACCAAGGCTCGGGCCTCACCTTCCAGGACAGACAACAAATAGGCCAACTTTAGGGCGGGTCTGAGGTCCGAGCGTGCATCAACCAAACTTGCAAACAGGTTGTGGAAACCGTACCAGTGGTCCCAGCGACCGTCAAGTGTGGCAGTTCCAAAGCAGGCAATCTACTCAATAGTCCGGGACCTGAAACAACCGAGGTCTCCGGCTTGACCTGGACAGGTGTCCGGCACTGCAATATTTCCAATTGTATGCCATTGCACAAACAAAACCATTCAATATACCAAACAAAATAATTAAGTAACAAAGTTCAAACAATATATTACAAAATAACTACAATCAAACTACCAAACTGACTAATCAGCAACTCAAGAAATAACATTAAATTGGTTTCAATTCAATTCAACAATAAACTTTTATTTTAATTCAAACCCAATATCAACGTTCAAAATTCTCAATATGATATTCAATTCAAATATTCAAATTCTATCCAATTCCAAAAGTCAAGTTCACAAACCACTTTGTCAATGGTACAACAATAATGAACCCCTATTCCAACTCAAAACAATGGTAATACTCAAAAATGCCAATAATTTTTCAAATATTAATTTTCACAAATAACCATATCAATGGTACAAACTCAATATTTTAATGTCTTCCTGACATTCAATACAACACAGAGGTCAATTAACAACAACAAGAGGTTATAACATAGCTCAATCTAACCAACTCTGTTAGAATATGCAAACCTGGTTGACCCCGTCAATATGAGTTACTCGACTCAATAAATTCCAACAAATTTCAAACAAACAAGCAATCATAGTTAACAAATATTTACAGCGTATTACTACTTCCCTTATAGAGACTGCCAAGTAATTAGCCTACTGTAAATTACCAATTTGGTGGTTATATGTCTTATAACCGCGCTTCTGCTACCAAAATGTACGCTGCCAGACTAGGCCCCGTACAATACGATTTCAAGTGGAAGTGTGATAACCTTGGGGCTCTAGAGACAAGAGTGGCTAGCGTACTGTCCGCCGTACGCGGAGCAGACAATACAAGTGAACAATTACCAATACAACAAAAGCACTTACCTCATGGTTGAAGGACACTGCTCTGGTGCCAACCTGGAGTTCTGTATGTAAGTGAGTGTATCTGTATTGTGTGGTGACGTTACGAGTATTCTTCAGGTTAGATTCCGCTTCCAATTAGGCTGGAGACGATCACAGCATGCGGTCTTCAAATCACTCGTCCCAACAGCGTCACACTTTGACTTTCAACTATTTATACGTGGTATTTCCAACAAATGAACCCGTGATATTACACCAAGATAGGGGTTATTAACTCAAACAACTGGGTCATGGTCCATTGTCCACCAAAAACGACCGGTTAAGAGATTGATTTCAACAAACGCGTCGCGGAACTCAACAGGCGAACCCACGCTTCCTTTAGCGGCAAATCAAGAGCTGTCAAGTGTCAACGTCAAATTGTCAAGTGAGATGTCACTCTGTTACTCGTTTAGAAACATAGGCGCATAGAGTAAACAAATCGTTCGGTACTAAACAGTAACAATGGTAGTTAGTCATTGCCTTTTCATTTCAATACATATTACTATTTAAATAGAAAAGAAGCTAGTTATGAAGATAAGTTTTTCATTTTAAAAAGTCTTACCAATTTGCTGTACAATTTTATGCAGTTTGGTTATTTTAAATTCTTCAAAATTAAGTGCTAACAACAAGTGATGGATGTAGCATTGATAAAAACTTATTTGACAAATAAATAGCCTTTTAACCAATTACGTTAATTTGTCGAATGAAAATGATAACGATCGCATATCGTGAAGGAATACTCGTAGTTCCTATGTTTACATTTCTCGTAGTTTCTAAGTTTGTACCGTGTGGTGCCGGACGTAAAGAATAGCATCACCCCATTTCTTCCCGTGGGTGTCGTAAGAGACGACTACGGGACTTACTAGAAAATGGGCAGCAGCGTTCTCTATGCATTTTACCACCATACTGCGATCGCCAATCCGTCTGCCAAGCGTGGCGATTATGGCAAAGCCCCCCAAATTGGGGGAGGCCTATGTCCAGCAGTGGACGTATTACGGTTGAAATGATGATGATGATGTGTCCTAAGTTTTATTGTAGCAAAAATTAAAAAAAAAAAATATTTCATCTACGTTTTTTTAGCAAATATGAGATACATACTTCAGTTTAAATAAACTTTGGCATTTTAAAGATAAACTGTTTAGTAGTTAATTAATTCTAATATTCATTAATTGGCATGAAACAATTCGAAATTCCAGGTAAAAAGGAAAAAAATAAGACGTTTTTTTTTGTTTTGGTTATGTTATTTTGTTTTGGTAACTGAATTAAAATAGGGCCGTCACTTCACAGTTCTATTGTAGTGTAAGCAAGTATGTTACATAATGAATTAGCCCGAGACCATTCATCATTGCATGGCCCGTGTGCGACAAACCTATTAATGTTTCACACAATAAGTATACCTACGTTGTTTAAAAAGACATCAGTGTTATTGATACCTGCTTTTAACCTTACAATAGTTTTGTAAGCATGTTTAATTTATATAACTAACTAAATCGGTATCCAATATACCTATTTATTTTCATTTTAAGAAGTATTTAAATAGATAACAACGTCCTCGTTTCAGAAAGATACTCATCCATGTTAGTTCACCCCACTTGGCATTGGCACAAATTCAGTAGACTTTTATTTTTAGTTATTCGTAGTCGTTACAAACAAGATTTATGCAAGATTTATTTACTAAAACATAAAACAATTATTACAAAGAAGTTTAATTTAGAGTGTCGTATAAACTGCCAACCATGCGCTTTAACAAATGATAAAAACTAGTGCACATTGGCAAAACGTCACGTATTCAAAGCCTGAAGCTATTTGGCCACACAAAACGGGCTATTAACACCGAGAGCTCCACATTGATGGCTATATTTTGTTCGTGTCACGCAAAAAAGAGATATGTTTGTGCAGTTGCATCAGCTTGCAATCTCCGTGTTCGTTAGGTGCGCGAGCAAAAGGAAGTCATTCCGGCGGTAAACAATAACGCACGGTCGGAACCGTCTTTCACGGTAGACCGGCTCTGTGGAGTTGGCAAACGGCGGGTCTGTAAAGAACGGGCAATTTGCGCGTAACACCCGCCGGATACTAGCTGCTCATTAACTATGAACGCCGTCATCAACGACTCTTCTTCAGCAGAAAAAACGGCGTTTAACAGTAGCACTCTCCACGAGTAAACGGTGCGGTGAGGTGCTTTTGAACGGCCACCGCTACAAAGTGCATATAAATTGCGCTGCGAAATTGAAGCGGAGATATGAAAGGAGTGGTAAACTTTTGAAAAACAAGCCGAGGGCAACCGGCTTTCAAATCTACAGGTCTCCATAAGATGTAAAGAGGGTGGTTTGCTAGCGAATAGTTGCTATCGCTATGTAGTTGAAAGTGCGACACGAATGTAGTTTACTTAACCTTAGGAAAACTGCACACTCGATCGTAATATCACTTTTATTTTATTAGCAAAAAAATTTAACAAACTTTTATTTGGGTAAAACGTTCCTACGTAAAGTCAAGCATTTCTATGTGTTTTCACACATCCTAAATTTACTTTCTCTTCAAGAAAAAGGGGAATCGTTTATCTTGGCGATAGTAGACCTCCTTAGCATATTTAACATGCATGAACTCTTTGGTTACAAATGCTCTCCACGTTACCGACGGAGAGCTCACAGCTAATCAGATCTTCAAATGACGACTTTTTGTGGGCTGCTATTGACTATACAATACTTGTCTTTTTGCTCTTTAGAACAGGATTCGCTGCAACACAGTGAATTTCTTTATATCCTGTTTAATGTCGTAAAGTGTGCAGTAGCGCGACTGTAAAGATAGACTGGACCTCGGGACTTGTGCTGTGTTTACAGGTACAATTTAAAATATTGTGTTTTTAAAGTTAAATAATGAAATACTTACCCACTCCTTACCTCCTGGCTACCTACGTTGTTGTCAAGTGTGTAGTTAACGTGCATCATTCAGTTTTGAAAAGTTTTTTAGTATAAACATAAAATCAAAGAGTGAATCAAGATCGACGGGTAGTTATCCTGTGGTTCATTGGAACCCTGAAACAAACGGCTGGTGGCGGAATTCCGTTCTATTAAAAGACGTATGTTGAATGATACAAATATATTCCACAGAACGGTATAACAGCCTTCAGGCCTTGTGCAATTCAGTTCGAGCTAACTCCAAATTTAATGCGTGTTTCAGTGGTACAAATTCGCCCATCGGTTCTATGGAATAACATACGATGGTCGCCCGTTTGGTAAACACCTGTGGTCGTTTAAAGCTTATTGGGTACTTCAGAGGCCTTGAATGGTGGAATGATATTCTCAGGTGCTATGTGCCGGTAAAGGTTTTCTTGTAAACTGTTGTAAAGTGCTCAGTTCAAAGCTGTAACCACTGAGTTGTTTTTAGAAATGTTTGCACATTGGATAGGCCTTTTGCGGGTTTCACATATATTATGTCAACATATTGAGCATGTACATATGTATTGCTCGAATTGGTATACAGTTGCGAAGCTTTGGACCAGATCGTAATAGGCGTAAGCTCGACTCAGAAGTCGAGCTTACGCCTATTATTATTTATATATTTTATTGTACACCACAACAAAAAATTATAAAAAACAATGAATACTTCAAAAAACCGTGTGGTGCTAGACGTAAAGAATAACACCACCCCATTTCTTCCCGTGGCTGTCGTAAAAGGCGACTAAGGGACTTACTAGAGAATGGGCAGCAGCGTTCTCTATGCATTTTACCACCATACTGCGATCGCCAACCCGCCTGCCAAACGTAACGATTATGGCAAAGCCCCCCAAATTGGAGGAGGCCTAAGTCCAGCAGTGGACGTCTTACGGCTGAAATGATGATGATGATGATGATGACTTCAAAAAATACAGTAGGCGGCCTGGTACGTCGGTCTTATTACAGGTTATCTTGGAATAAGACCAACCCAGCAATAAGGTCACTAAAAAAATTAATAATGTTCCCAAAAATTCTTATGTAATATTTTTCAAAGCGGTTACAACCGGCCTCTAACTTAAGCTACTTTGAAACATCAAACGCCGTTCAGTTTGAGTGGACATACTCTGCATATGCTTCTCGTTCGCTTCAAAACCCACTGAAAGACAACTTGTTTACATTTTTCAACTCATCTCGCTGAATAGCCTTTAGTAAAACCTCAGGAAATGTCAATAATGTTTGCTATTCATTTCTGGTATGAAAAAGCTTAGATGCACCATGTTTATGCAGGTGTGATTTGTATATGACTTCTAAGGTTTTGTCAATCCTTAATATTTGTCTTCTGAGGTTTTCTTTCGCCAGTTTAAAGCATAGAATGAATGTTTTGAATCACGATCCTATTGTGACTACATTGTATTTTCTTAAAAGTATCAAAACCGTAGTCATCATCATCATTTCATCAGACGTCCACTGTTGGATATAGGCCTCCAAAAACGGGTGTTTATCATAATCGCCACGCTTGGCAGGCGGTATGGCGATCGCAATATGCTGATGCTCATTCCCTAGTAACTCCCTTAGGCGCTTTGTCGTTTTACGACACCCACGGGAAGAAATGGGATGGTGCTATTCTTAACATCCGACACCATACGGAACAAAACCGTAGTGTATGCTGATAACCTATCCGGATATAACAATAATATATGTGACTCCCTTAAAAATATCTAAAGATACAAACACAAGGAACGTATTCTAAGCGTCAAATTGACAGGCCATAATCGGATCACTACACTGCACTACCAAATCCAGATTACTGAAATAACCCAAAAAGCCGCTAAGCTGGGCTGGCCACGTCTGCCGTATGTCCAATGAGCTGTGGGCCAAAATAACCCCACCTATCAGCTTCATTTCAATAGGATAATGACGTAAGCTTCTTATAAGATAATTTCGATTACACCCTTCGTAAGTTTTTTAAAGTAAACGGCACGTTTCACCGAGCTAAACCATTTTACAAGGGTTGTATAATAGAACCCCGGTCGGGCCACGATTTGTTCAGAAGGATTTTCTCGCGGTACCTACGTAAAGACATCGCGACGTCGGCTTGAAGAATATTCTTATTTATCAAAGAGTTCAGCTCTCGAATAATGTTTGTATAGGCACCGAGCGCCGTATGAATAGTTATTGATTTTGAAAATAGTATCCCCGCTTCGGTTTTGAAATATGTTGTAAGTTTTCACATACAGCTGATTGCGGTTCGAGAGGAATTGATATTCTTCCGTGATTTTTATTTCTTGTTTATTATTGAATAAATGAATTAATCGTTTTTAAAGTGGAATTAGTTTGACGTGCGCGATTCATTTGTGTTAAAATTTTCATTCCGAACATTGAGAACCCATATTTTACAAATCTACCTCATTGATCCTTGATTATCCCATATATTTCCCATTTATTATCCCATATATTTTTAGAATATCCAGCTAATTTAAATTAATTACCTAATTTACAACACTGATGACATTCTCATGAGTCAATAAAAATCGAATTCCCCCTAACAGCCCCGCCCCTTCATCCCCTATTCTAGAAGTACGGAATATTTCCCCGTTTGTGGTCCACATGCAGAACTTTCCTTCCCCAGCTGTTATCGTTTCTTCAAGCAATGTGGCCTAACTAATTCTTTGAGCTATGACGGTAACTTTGGTTCTTTCACCAATTTTTCCCTCTCCGTATTTTATTACTTAGGGGAATTACGGGCATTGTTCTCTATGTCCTGTTGAGTGACCGAGTTTATGTATGAGGACAGACGTTAGAAGGGACTACCCTAATGAATATAAACTCAGTAACAATTCCGAGTCCGTCGAAAGTGTGTAATAATTTGTGACTTTTAAAAGGCTCTCTATGAATTATCATTTGTTAAGAGGTGGATCTCTCAGACTGGCAATCGCACTGTGTAAAATAATGATATTCACCTGCATTCGGTTAAATTGGAAGGCGACCCCAATATAGCTGGAAAAAAGCTAGGCATAAGATGATGATGAAGTGATTGATCTCTCATAGACAGGTGATCTGTGTTTCAAGACTGGTAGCTGTATAGGTTATGATTAAGCTAAGTGGTTGTCTAACACATTCCTTTGATAAATTTTTCGGTAGTACGTGCTTTTGGTCCGGACTTCGCGCATAATACGAGACATTTTAGAACCTTGACCGTTTTTATTTTCTCTATAGGTACTAAAACTATTTTGTTTTTCCGTGTGGTGCCGGACGTAAAGAAAGCACCACTAATTTTCTTCTCGTGGGTGTCGTAAAAGGCGACCAAGGGACTTACTAGAGAATGGGGAGCAGCGTTCTCTATGCATTTTACCACCACACTGTGATCGCCAACCCGCCTGCCAAGCATGGCGATTATGATAAACCCTCCCATTTTTGGAGGAGGCCTAAATCCAGTAGTAGACATCTTCCAGCTGAAATGATGATAAATGACTAAAACTAAAACATAGCTCATATTGTGATAAAGAACATTAGACAGGAAGGCGAGGTTTTAAGATAAAGTTAGCTGCTTATGTTTCTAGTATCATCACCTTCCGCATTCAAGGCAGGACAGATGTTTTGGTTACCTTTAGCAACTTCTATCAGACCATTATCATTATAACTTACCATTATATGCTTTGGAGTCTATGAATAAGAGATTTGGACGCTTCTTACAGTTCTCATAACTTTTGGTAAAAGTGTCATCATAATAAAATCAAACGCTGCCGCCCCTCCATCATATGGGATAATCTCAGTTTGATAGATGGGAATGGGAAATATATAAGTACTTCATTATTGCCAGGGTCTTTCCCCACGATGGTTTCCCATTTCAGTAAACGCAACTAAAATCCAAAACAGGCATTTCCGTACTTTTGACTACCCAAAAAGTTTTACAGAACTGTTACTGCAGCTGCATTAGCTGTATGGGACCTACATACTTATTATTATGTGCTCTCCAGAACACTGTGTGGTGTCCATAGCCTGTCAAACAAGAACTAGCCACAAGCAACCTATACCCTTGCTTGACGATAGTTCTATTCTTGCGATGTAGTCCCTATTTATAAATCTATAAGTATTTGTATCCTAATTATGAGCGAAACGAGCGAACTACATATAAGAGAAAGGGCAGCAACGTTCTCTATGCATTTTACCACCATATTGCCATCGCGAACCCGCCTACCAACGTGGCGGTTATGGTAAATCCCCTCCCCTAGAAGGCGGTCTATGACCAGCAGTGGCCGTTTTCCCGCTGAAATTATGATGTTCATGATAAACGAGCGAAGCTGGGCCAGATCTCACATTTTAGGAGTCAATTCGCTTTTTGTAAGAATGTGTAACGTGTAAATGTCTACAGTCATGCTATCGATCTCCACTTTGACTTTCTTGATAATCAGAAAGCCATTCTTAGACGTTTACCAAGAAACCCCTTATCGTAACATTAACTGTAAATTTTACGACTGTCATCAATTTTATAATTTTCTATGAATTTTAATTTTATGTTGATCAATGTTAATCTTATTTTCATTCTTATTTACATTTAATTTTATATCTGTTTAATATGCACCGGCCACTGTTAATAATTTATCGATTTACCAATATAATAGTGTAGTTTTAATATAACTTTTAATACTATTTTGTATATTTCAAAATTCTATTTTGTCATAAATGTATCAATTAAATTTTTTTTTCCAAAATCTAATTTTTTTCACTATTACAAATTTAGATATTAATTCAACATACTTGAATATTGACTTTTTTACGAAGTAATTTAGCCTATTTGTCTAATTTATTGTTTTATGCATGTATGTTGTTATGTTTATGTCAAGAAAGTGTTATGTCATTATATTCAGTGTGAACAATTGCTGGTTCACCTAATGAAAAGAAATATGTAAATAATATTATAAAACTTCGATAAACAATACGTATTGGTGTAAAAATAAACATTCATGAGGAGATAGTGAAAACAAAAACGACACACTTCCTGCAGTACCTAATTGACACCGATAATGGTGCACTTTCAAAAGAAACGTAAATGCGGTTAGTGGGTATTCACGTCATTTTCATTGTGTTGATATCTACCTGCATTATCAACCTGCATTATGCACTGTCTTATAATATAAATAAACTGTTGACTCGCCCCTGCTTCGCACGGTTATTCTGGCTTGACAGAACATCGATATTTTTTATTAAATGTAAGTTTAATCATTACTAGTCTTTTCCTAACTATGTTGAGGGTGGCTTCCAATCTAACCAGATACAGCTGAATATCAGTATTTTTCATGGAGCGACTGCATATTATCTGACCACAACCCAGTTATTAGGTAGTACGATACCCCGTGGTAAAACTGGTTGTCAGAGTTACGAGCCTCTGAAGATCCGTAATTACTGTCAATGATTTACAAATGACAGTCGGTACCAACGGCTTAATGTGGTTTCTGATGCACGGAGTAGTCTTGGTGTATAAAGATGGTCAGATATCCACGGACCAACCGCGGCAAGCGTAGTTTAACCTGATCGACCGACTCGTGTGGCTGTTAGCTTGTGCGAAAGTGACACAAGCTCCAAACTTGAATTTAAGTTTAATAGGATGTATTATAAAAAAAACCCTCCGGGATAAATTTAAATTTAGAAGAATAACGCGGTCACACAGACAGACACCAATTGCGGCTTTTATTTATAACTAGCTTTTGCCCGCGGCTTCGCCCGCGTGGATGTCGGAAATTATCGCAAGAGGACGTACTACCGCGGTTAATCTATTAAGAATGCATTAATCCAGGTTATATAGGCATTGTTAAATACCCGCGACTTCGTCTGCGTGGTATTTAACAAAAAAGTTTTTCATTCGTTTTCTTTCGTGAGATCCTTTTTTTCTAAAATAAAAGTAAAAAAAAACTTAAGTTACTCCTTGTAACATCAGCTATCTGCCAGTGAAAGTCCCGTCAAAATCGGTCCAGCCATTTCAGAGATTAGCCGGGACAAACAGACAGCCAGACAAAAATTAAAAAAAATGTTGTTTTGGCATATATACCGTGTATACATCCAAATACACTTAGTAAAAAGTGGTTATCTTAATATTACAAACAGACACTCCCATTTTATTTATTTGTATGGATATGTTTCAATATAGAATAATGTTTCTTGATGGAAAAATAAATTATTGGACTGACATTCATTCAGTTACGTACGACACATCTTGCATTGAACAGAAGACGCGTTATACCTGACTGTGACAGCCAATCATTTAGCAACTAGATCAGAGATCGGAGCACGTGCTTTTAAAATAATTGGCTTTTAGAACTTTATTTAATAATAGCAGCGAAGCTATTTGCTGATAAGTCACAGGATGCGGGTGCCGGCGCGGCGGTGCGGACCCGGAAGCTGCCAATTACAGGTGCATCTACCGGTTCATTCGATGTTTCATAGCGCTAAACCTCACCCGCATTCGATTCCTGACCCCGTAAGCCGCCACAACACAAATAAAAGCTGGGAAGCAAGAAAAGCAATTCAAGAAATACTAAAGGAAGAACTCATAAAATAATATTATATTTTTATGAGAGGCTATTTGTCAGTATTGCATTGAAAGCTTGTTCGAAATTCGAAAATTCAGTCGATAGAACATTCATGACTGGTATGAACATAAAAGTTGTTATATTGGCTAGGTTTTCAACTTAGTAGCAGCAAGTTCAGGAACCAAGAATTTCTATAAGACAAAGTCCAAAATTAGGCCAAGAAGTTAATTTCCTGTAAGCCAACACTTACCTAATGCATTAAGGACAAGTGGCTTAAGAGAGATTTATGCTGGCTACTTCAGCAGGAAGCCAAAATTTAATTAACAATATTTATGAGAAGACTAAGAAAAATGTTCTTACGGTTCTTTCAGGTGTACGAGTAGCAACAGAATAATAACACCAATCAATGTTATAAATATGCCTCAAAGAGATGTCAGCAGCAGTGTAGGGGTCTACTAGGACCGATGCCTGCCGGGGTCGCGTGATTGTTCGAAAGAGATACCGTGACCCTGGCACAAGGGCAACTGATGGAACACGGGTGGGTTTTAGTCAGTAAAAGTCTGACATGCCCTCCCGCTCCGCCCAGAACGGGAGAAGTCATTTGATGATTTCCCATCCTGAAAAAAAAAAAAATGTTATAAATATGGTATATTACCAATCAATCTTATAAATGTGGTGATAGTTTAAATATCAGGCTTAATTATAGGCATACAAATATCGAAACAGTCTATTAGATATAGCCTAAGTCTAGACATTTTTGGGCCTAAATAAATATTAATTCGCAACTACGTAACTCAGGGCTTTAGATACGCCTCTTCTAAATTCAAAGAATAACATTTCTGAATTAAACTATTGTTTAGAATCTCTCCTCAGTCTTATATAAATTTAGTATGCTAATTTTAGTAAGTAACATTTAAAACTTTATGCAGATAATTTCTCCTTTATTAATAGAGAACTAGCTTTTGCCCGCGGCTTCGCTCGCGTTAAATTCGGGGTAACACGGTTCCCCTTTCCTGATTTACACAGAAGGGAACTCGGAACAGAATGTTATTTTAATACGCTATAGATATAAAGATTCTGGGTCTTGGACACACGCGAACATGCTACATACAATTGTCCATGGGAAAAGCACGGCTTTTCTTAGTTCACCCCAGCCACCTAAAAAAGAAAAAACCGGCCAAGTGCGAGTCGGACTCGAGCACCGAAGGTTCCGTACAAACCTGTAGGTATTTTTCGGCTTAAAAATATATATATTTTTTAATTTTTATATTTCAGTTGATTGAATGTAAGGTAAATTGCGGTTTACGATTTATGACGTTTTAAAAAAAAAACTACTCACTCGATCTCGTTCAAACCAATTTTCGTTGGTAGTTTACATGGTAATGTACATCATATATTTTTTTTAGTTTTGTCATTCTCTTATTTTAGAAGTTACGGGGGGGGGGGGGGGGACACACATTTTACCACTTTGGAAGTGTCTCTCGCGCAAACTATTCAGTTTAGAAAAAAATGATAATAGAAACCTCATTACCATTTTTGGAGACCTATTCATAAATACCCCACACGTAAGGGATTGATGAAAAAAAAAATTTGAGTTTCAGTTCTATGTATGGGGAACCCCAAAATTTATTGTTTTTTTTTCTATTTTAGTGTAAAAATCTTAATGCAGTTTACAGAATACATCTACCTACCAAGTTTCAACAGCATAGCTCTTATAGTTTCGGAAAAAAATGGCTGTGACGTACGGACGGACGGACAGACAGACATGACGAATCTATAAGGGTTCCGTTTTTTGCCATTTGGCAACGGAACCCTAAAAAACCGGCCAAGTGCGAGTCGGACTCGCGCACCGAGGGTTCCGTACAAACCTGTAGGTATTCACGGTTTATGCATAAGGCTTGTGTTTATGAAATTAAATCCTATTTTTTTAATTTTTATATTTGAGTTGATTGAATGAAAGGTAAATTGCGGTTTACGATTTATGACGTATAAAAAAAAAACTACTTACTAGATCTTGTTCAAACCAATTTTCATTGGAAGTTTATATAGCAATGTACATCATATATTTTTTTTAGTTTTATCATTCTCTTATTTTAGAAGTTACAGGGGGGGGACACACATTTTACCACTTTGGGAGTGTCTCTCGCGCAAACTATACAGTTTAGAAAAAAATGATATTAGAAACCTCAATATCATTTTTAAAGACCTATCCATAGATACCCCACACGTATGGGTACGACGAAAAAAATTTTTTTGAGTTTCAGTTCTATGTATGGGGAACCCCAAAATTTATTGTTTTTTTTCTATTTTTGTGTGAAAATCTTAATGCGGTTTACAGAATACATCTACTTACCAAGTTTCAACAACATAGCTCTTGTAGTTTCGGAAAAAAATGGCTGTGACATACACGGACAGACAGACAGACAGACAGACAGACAGACAGACAGACAGACAGACAGACAGACATGACGAATCTATAAGGGTTCCGTTTTTTGCCATTTGGCAACGGAACCCTAAAAAAAGTAGCCTATGTCACTCTCCATCCCTTCAACTATATCCATTTAAAAAATCACGTCAATTCGTCGCTCCGTTTTGCGAGAAAGACGGACAAACAGACACACACACTTTCCCATTTATAATATCAGTATGGATAGTATCCAACACAATCTAAGGTGAGCATTTTCTTCAGAGGTGAAGAAAAAGAGAACCTTTACTACGGTTTATACAATTTCAGCTTTCTTATGGTTTCGTTAGCGAGCTAGATTGTGAATATCCAAATAGGTCTACTTATTATGACTGTTTTCAACATAATACTTAGCCAGTTGTTCAATAGGTACTTTGTCCACTGGTACTTTTTCTTTAAGGTTTGTTAGTGCCTATATGCTCAATTTTGGAATGATAAAATAAAATAGTATATTTTGTTACATTGCCCTAAAACAATATAACCAAATTAAATCGAATAAAAGAATCACACTGGGTAACAAAAATGAACATTAAACAAATATCATAATTACCTAAAACAAACATGTTTGATTAAACTAAATTAATTTAAAAAAATATTAAGTAATACATCTGAACGGATGATTAAATTAAATGACAACGCAATTAAATTAAAATTACATTATCATGACAAAGTTCGAATAAGTAAGAGTATGAGTAAGCATCTGATATTACAGGTAAATTTTATTAATTTTACATTTAAATTTTGGCAGACTATCAAAGAAAATGTCGATATGGCTGTCGACTGAACGGTTGACACTGTTGACGACACATTCAACACTGTTGTAATATTCTATTTAGGAGAGCATGCTGGCATAGGTTTGTGTGACATGTTTTAGTGGCAAACGGCTTAGTGGTACGCTTGGACCCGAAATGAGAATGACAGGTACCAGGTTGATTTTGTTAAGTAGCTTAGCAGTTATGGTCTTTAAACCGCAAGCAACTCATTTTTTTTTAACGCGCTGAGTGCAATTTTTGTGAATATTATAAGTTGGACTACAGACAAGACATACATATTCTCCGAGGCTATATACAATTCTTTGCCATTCTATTGATAAAATCAATAGTTTTCATTGGCTTTTTTAATGATATTGTTGATGTGTGTGGTGAATGACAGAACGCTGCCGCTGCTAAGTACTAGTTACCTAGATTCCGTATGTGTTTCACTTGTTGCAGTGACGGCCCGTTGAGGGAGTAAGTTGAGGGTATGGGATGCCTTTTCCGCGTTATGTGATTGTAGTGTATGTAAGTATCATTAGTATTGTTATGAATGTGTGTGTAAGGACACCTTTTTAGGGTTCCGTTGCCAAATGGCAAAAAACGGAACCCTTATAGATTCGTCATGTCTGTCTGTCCGTCCGTCCGTACGTCACAGCCATTTTTTTCCGAAACTATAAGAGCTATGCTGTTGAAACTTGGTAGGTAGATGTATTCTGTAAACTGCATTAAGATTTTTACACTAAAATAGAAAAAAAAAACAATAAATTTTGGGGTTCCCCATACATAGAACTGAAACTCAAATTTTTTTTTTCATCAATCCCTTACGTGTGGGGTATTTATGAATAGGTCTCCAAAAATGGTAATGAGGTTTCTATTATCATTTTTTTCTAAACTGAATAGTTTGCGCGAGAGACACTTCCAAAGTGGTAAAATGTGTGTCCCCCCCCGTAACTTCTAAAATAAGAGAATGATAAAACTAAAAAAAATATATGATGTACATTACCATGTAAAGTACCACCGAAAATTGGTTTGAACGAGATCGAGCGAGTAGTTTTTTTTTTTAAAACGTCATAAATCGTAAACCGCAATTTACCTTACATTCAATCAACTGAACTATAAAAGTAAAAAAAATAAACAATTATTTTTAAACCGAGAATACCTACAGGTTTGTACGGAACCCTCGGTGCGCGAGTCCAACTCGCACTTGGCCGGTTTTTTTTTTTTTTCTGGAATGGAAATCATCAAATGACTTCTCCCGCTCTGGGCGGAGCGGGAGGGCGTGTCAGACCTTTACTAATTAAAACCCACCCTTGCTCCTTCAGTTGCCCATGTGCCAAGTTCACGGTATCTCTTTCGAACAATCTCGCGACCCTGGCAGAAGCACACCTTATTTAAGATTAGCCAAGTAATCATTATATTAAGATCGTGTACGTTCAATCTATGAGACGGTACAGTAAATCGAACCGGTGCAGATGTCTTTCATTTACCATGACACTTCACATACCAAATTGGGGGAGGCCTATATCTAGCAGTGGAAGTCTTCAGGCTGAATGATGAGATAGCTCTTATCTATACTAATTCTATACTATTCTATACTCAAAGCTGAAGAATTTGTTTGTTTGTTTGATTGAACGCGGTAATCTCAGGAACTACTGATTCTAATTGAATAATTCTTTTTGTGTTGGGTAGCCTATTTATCGAGAAAAGTTATAGGCTATATAACATTACGCTACAACCAAGAGGAGTGGAGCAGTAATGAAAAATGTTCCAAAAACGGGGAATATCGCACGGGTAGGCGATTCGACGCAACGGGAAGGGTCGGGGGAACAAGAAATTTAACGCGGATGAAGTCGCGGGCAGAAGCGAAATAATAAATATAGGTTTAGAAAAATCAGCTCGATTTTCGTACATATTGAGCCTATAAGTAATGGTCCCACTGCTGGGACACAGGCCTGCTCTCTTCGAGAGGGACTAGGCTGGGTCTACCATTCGGGCCCAATGTAGGTTGGTAAATGCCACATGTCTTCGAATTTTTCGTTTTAGGACAAACCGATTTCGTCACGATGTTTTCCTTCACCGTTTAAAGAGCAATGGTCATCAACTTAAAGTACCTGCTAGGGTTCGACACCACAACCCACAACTCGTAAGTTGGGGCCACTTCCACTAGGCCACCATTGAGTTCGTGATTGGTCAGGACTACAAAGGTTGACCATGAATCATTAGGCTTTTAAACGATACGGTCATAATCATTACAATAGCCCATTTGAATACCTTATTGAAAGTAATGTTTCCAGTATGTTTAGCATGAAGTCAGCATTGTTTGTTCTACCGCTAACCTGCCAGCTCTGTCCCACTGTTCACGAAGAACTGAAATTAAGCGTAAAACGTACTTAGCCTTTTATTCCGCTGACTTTAACGAATACAAAATGGCGTGAGCGAATAATCAGGCCTATTTACATTTTGTTTAGGCCCACCTGACGCCAGGGAAGCGCAACACCACTTGTGTACCAATCATGACAAAGTAAATATTTTAATTTCCCGTGGTATAGTAATAAAATCTGAACTTTAGGGTTTACACATTAAAATTTAAGAGTTAAATTGTAAAGTTTTATATATGAAAAGGCAGCCATTTTATTATCATGACGGTGTTCGGGCGAAATGTGTACATTCAAGTTAAATTAAATCAAGTCTTGTCTCGGAATAAGGGTATAAACTTTTTCGTATTCTCGGATGCGCTATGAAACAATAAGTAGGTACGTACCTATATTCATATGGTGACGTCATCTGTTGCAGAGGGTGTGGGCTTGATATTATACGCGGTTAATGTGTTTTTAATGTAACTTTCTTAAATATTCCAGTTATTACGGCTACTTCTAGTTTAAATTTTATTGTTTACCCTGTTAATTACTAATATAAACTACTTTTATAGTGAAAACAACATAACATCACACACACACAAATACATTCGCACACATGGCTGCCTCGTTGGTCTAGCGGTCGCAAGCGCAACTGCTAAACATGTGGTCCTGGGTTCAACTCCCAGAGGTGGGAAAGAGATTTGGCAAAGTGTTATTGAGTTTCTATCTGAGTGTGACACAAGGCGTGATGTTATACATATATATACATAACATCACACCTTATTTCCGTGAAGAGTTGGCCAGAGTAGTATCTATAGTATACCCACTTTTCGCCAGTTATGTTGAAGTCCCATGTTACAGGGGGCAATCCTATTACCATCAACCGGGCACAAATACTTCGGGCCGTTACTGAAAAAATCCAGATAGAAAACCCAATCACACTTTGCCCGACCTGGGAATCGTCCCCAGGACTTCATGCTTAGCATTAGAAAAGCCCCATTCTATTCATCGTCATCATTGGCATCCTGGTTCTTCCCACTACTGAGTTTACGCCTCCTCCCTTCGGTGCCATGCTTTCCTGCACCCTAATTACGTACCACACAATTGATCAGAATCTGAATCATTTGGAAGCTTATTTGTCATCCATTCTTTCATACGTTAAAAATATTCTTTAATTAGCAACGTAAAAAACGCCATGATTGGTGCGGAACCTTCAAATTGAAAGCGATAGTGTAGTATATTACGCAATTATCCCTCTGGTCTCTGCAAGTCACATCCAGGTCTTCCTTGCGATCTTCTGTTTTCTATTGCTTATTATAAAATAAAATGATTAAATTCTTTATCGCCAACAGGTTACAGAAAAATGTGAGACCCTGGGTACAGGTACATAGGTTTGAGAACCTGTATTTCAGGTGCCAGTAATTTCTTCCATTAATGTTACGCAGCAAAAGGTGATCAAATTATACTACCTTTTTTTTTTTCAGGATGGGAAATCATCAAATGACTTTTCCCGCTCTGGGCGGAGCGGGAGGGCGTGTCAGATTTTTACTGACTAAAACCCACCCCTGTTCCATCAGTTGCCCATGTGCCAGGGTCACGGTATCTCTTTCGAACAATCACGCGACCCCGGCAGGCATCGGTCCTAGTAGACCCCTACACTGCTGCTGACATCTCTTTGAGGCGCGCGTGGAACACTGCGCGCCGTCGACTCGAGCTTGGTCCTTACCGGGCGGCGAGCTACCCATTGCTCGCCACCCGCAAGCTCGCGCCTACGGTGGCCGGGAGTCCGCAATCGACTCCCGACGCCCGGGGCGTCTCCTCCTGCGGCGGCTAGGGACGTGAGGGCGCAGAGACTGCCACTCCCTCACGCGCCCCGCCTCCTCCTTCGCGAGCATTACTGCTTCGCAGAAGGAGGTGACGGCTTCCCATTCCCTCTCGCTCCGTACCATGGCTCGCACCAGGGCCGGACGCGAGAGGTCGCCGCCGCCGATCGCCTCCACGAGGACACGGCGGTGCCCCGCCCAGGCTGGGCACACCGTCACCGTATGCTCCACCGTGTCCTCCAGACGATCCTCGCAATGGAAACACCCGGACGTATCCTCCCGCTTTATCCTGAACAGGAACCCACCGAAGCACCCATGCCCGGTGAGAACCTGCGTCAGGCGGAAGGTGAGGATGCCGTGGCGCCCCTCTATCCACTCCTCAAAGAGGGGACTTACCGCCGCAATTGTGGCGTGCCCAAAATTATACTACCTTAAACTTTCATAGTAAATATGTAATTTAAGTAGTTAAGTAGTAAAAATATAGTTAGAAATAAAGCAAATTAAATTAAGTTTTTCAATAAAACTTAAATCAAAATGAAGAAAAACAAATTAAAATATAGCCAGAATTCAATAAAATTAAAAATACTTTCACGGCTAATTTGGCTGGCAACTGTGGTTCGCAAATATTACTTCTCCCCAACCCTTCTGATATGGCCGCTGTGTAAATCAATGCGTAACCTTATTTTACTTTCAAATCTAATTTATTTTTAGATTTTATTATGATCCGAAGGTTTTGTTTGGAATTTAAATATTTTCTCTAAGTCTAGGATTTAAAGGAGACCGAGACGAATGTGATTCAATTGTCCTCTAGACAAAGCCTTTGATCTAACGATAACAAATCTTAGACAGGCATCAGGACCTGTTACAGCGGAAAATGGGTGAAAAACTACGTAGATTTCTTCAGACTCACAATTTCAACGATCTTATTTAAATAGCTTACTAAATCATAGCAAAACACCACTTATCTTATGCTTAGGCATAGTATGTGTAGTGTGAATTTACATTAGTATAAATTCACACCTGTATTCCCGAAAGGGGAGGCAGAGCTATGCACACCCTTATTTCGATAGTTAAATGTATTAAAGTCCCATAATACAAGTCCACACTTCTAGATTCTACTGAGAATTAGACGGCGAAACGCAAGAATAATTTTGCTGACCTGGACATTGATCCCAGAACCTCATGACCAGCAGTAGCCTCATGTAGGTCCTACACCAACGTGGCAGTCCAGTCCAGTAGAATACAAAGAAAAAGTGTAATGTACAGCATGTAATGCTGGTGTATATTATGATCTTGTCTTTTTGATACAATTCATTATCATCAACCTTGCGTTATCCCGTTTGCATCCTTTTGGAATCCGAAGTTCGCTAAGTTTCGCGATTCTAATCTTATTGTTACTATACAATCCTTACAGACCTGCAACAAATAGTTCCAATTCAGCATAAGTCAAATATGACGTAATGCTTACCTTGACTTCCAACTAACCCGTTCAGCTACTTAATGATGTTTGTTTTATCTCGGGAGCATTACAACGTATCGTTATGCTGCAGTGGCTGCAGCGCCTCGCGTTGAGCAATTGATCCTTAGAGTAAAGGCATGCCAAACGAACCGTAAGCGACTTACAAGACGCGAAAATTGCATTGTTAACTGTCTTACGTTTGCAGTTTTTCGTTAAAGTAAGAATAGTACTCTTTGAACTTCTTTCAATTTAAAGTTGTGTATTTTGCAGAAGGTAAGTATAGTCGACCACATAATTGTTTGGCACCTTAAGTTTTGACCAGTCAATTACCGTAATTACAGACACAATTAAAAACCGATTGTCTCTATACCAAATGTGGTATCTCAGGGACTTAGAGGTTAATATCACTTACGCGTCTTATAGGACAATGATTGGTCTATGTATAGTTAAATGCTTTCAACCTTTGTGAATCTTCAAAGTACTGAGGATTTTTGTCAAAAGTGGTTAACCAATTACAAGGTCAACTATGCGTACTTTAAAGAAATTGTATTATTATCTCACGAAGCGACGCGCGGTTTACTTGTGTTAACTAAGTGTACTAACACTCTATGAGTGTGTGCAAGGAGACGAGAAGAGTCAAATATGAACATAACACACATACGCACACATAGGTACACTTCCAACTTCGTCACTATCCCGAACGGTAGGTACTGAGAGCTCCTGCGGTTACACATACATTCACAATGTGTTTGTACACTTGGTAACCATAAGTACAGCACGCGTTGCTTCGTGGGATAAAATACGACAAAAAAAAAAAAATATACCAAAGAGGAAAAAATCTTTAGTTGTGAGAGACGATTTTATTACTTAATACCTCCCAACCACTAGGCACTAGTTGTCTGGCTTTTTTACAGAACTGAACCTTTTCGGCGCAGCCGTGAGACACACTTAAATGCTAGTTTCTGACATCGCCACTTTACATTTTTGAATGTTTTTCTTTTTAAATTATCTTATTTCTTTTTCCCACAAATTATCAGCATAATCAGCCTATAATGTTCCCACTGCTGGACACAGGCTTCCTCTCTGTGAGAGGGAGTTGGCCGTAATCATCCACACGGGCTCAGACGCATGTCTGCGGGTGGCGGGATACGGGTGCGCGTGCGGGTCATATGTCTTCAAATGTTTGGTTCCAAGCCGGTTTCTTCATGATGTTTTTCTTCACCGTTTTGAGAGCAGTGGTGATGAAATAATTAACACATTGAACTTCTCCTGTGCGTAGCATCGTAACCGTAAAAAAAACATATTTAATACAATAAACCACACATTTCTTACAACACACACAAACGCGCGCACGCTCACTCACACCACAACACACTATACAATACCACACACACCCTCTTACACATCAGACACGTACACTCCCATGCACACAAATAAGAGGACCTGCATGTAAACACTACACAATTTTTTTTTTGTTATTTAATTTTATATTTTTTTTTCTTTTTTACTTAATGTGTACATGATACATATTTAATCAGTTTTAATGGCTATTTAAATGTTTCAAACTCTAGGGGTCTGGCGCTGATAGCCGAAATACAGGCTCTGCCTAGTTCGGCTACAGATGCACCATACAACACTACACCATTTAATCTGACCTAAATTAGCCTGTTTTTTTTTTTGTAATTTATGTCTAAGTTTCTTTCAATAAAATTATTATTAATTTATTTATATTAAAGCGTCTCTCAGGGTTCGAACTTACGACCTAGTGTTTGTAAGTCATGGCCGTTACCACTGGGCCATCACAGCTCTGAAAGACCATTTACTTACATACATACATATGTACATAAACTCACGCCTTTTTCCTATGGGGCTAGTGACTATTCTTACAAACGCTTTTTGCTTCATTTATGTTCACACATCTGGTCATACACGCACGCCGGTTAACAGTACTATGCACCCGACCTTTCTGAAAAACATCACCAATAAGGTCACCATTTACTTACTTATGTCCAAATAAGTACTTTCACGTTTATAGTAACATTACCAGGCACAAAGCAATATATGAAAACACCGAGACTCTAAACTAAAGGCATTACTGAAAATACATTGCAATAAATAATGGAAGAATTGTATCAGGCGTAACGTGATCGATTGTAGGTAGTGACTGCAACAGTGAGCAAAATGCAATACCAACTCGTTTAGACCCGTATTACTAAAGGAATAACAATGACAATATGTTAGCAAGGAACTTCTGGAGAACAGTTTGTTAGTAATTCCTACTCATTTATTGTGGGTACGTTTGT
Source organism: Aporophyla lueneburgensis (assembly GCA_932294355.1). Taxonomy (NCBI): domain Eukaryota; kingdom Metazoa; phylum Arthropoda; class Insecta; order Lepidoptera; family Noctuidae; genus Aporophyla; species Aporophyla lueneburgensis. The sequence goes on from OW028747.1 coordinate 17,657,970, forward strand.
TAATACGAATCTTCCGGGTACGCTCGGTTCATCGTAGGTACTTAAACTTCATTCATTGGAAAGCATTCAATGCTCCAGGTCAAGACTGCCTTAATTGAATCAATGATGGAAAGGGTGGAAGAACAAACGCTGCTCAGGACCATAATTAATTACACAAATTGTGGAAGGTCATGATTTTTTTTAATTACACTTTATTTGGTTACTAAAAAAGTGGCTAGTTATCTTAAAATGTAGATGTTTTTTTTTTATAAGTACCTTCTGAATCTGTCTAGAAAAATAAAGGCTTTTATTTTAGCAATTGTTAGAACTTACCAATGTTTCTTTTTTCTTATTTCGCTAATAGTCGTACAATCACGGTACATTAGGCTATCCGTCTCTTTAATGGCATCAAATCAAAGTTGCTTTTAAGAAAGTCACGAACTTTAAAACAAAAGATTTACAGTAGATATTTTTCTAACCGACGAATTTGTTCTTACTTTTGTACCTACTACATCGTTTCATTTTTCATGTAAGATAATAGAACCTTCTAGCGTTAGTCTACATCCACACGGACTTATTAAAATCGGGGCGGGATTTTAACCTCCCCCTCTTGGTCCCTAATCTTTTTTTCTGGATTTTCAACTTTCGGTTTGAGCCGACTATTAAGAATACAACAGAGTTTATTTCAGCGCGTCAAAAAAACAGAGTATTTGAATTTCAACTCTCAGAATTTTTAGGCTCGCAACGATTTTATTACGTCCATGTAGACGTCGAGTTACTTACTCGCCCTAACTAACCAAAAGCTATCGTCGCGTTCGTATGCCACTTTTTGTTCAGGTTTTCCGAAGAACGAGACAAGAGATGTGAACGGGACGATCGCCTTTGGTTGGTATGGTACGAAACCTGTGCAGTTTTTTACTGAAACTTGATAATAAAACTATTTACACTTAAGCCTGCGTGTGGGGATGTTTATCAGGAAATGAAAATGTCGAGAAATAGATTTAAATCTAAGTTGAAGTGTTGTCAAAATAATGAAAGTCAGATAAAAATGGATATCATTGCAACCCTTCACGAAGAAAAGAAATTTAGTTCTTTTTGGAAGGAAACTAATTCTTTGAATCCTCAGCCGACCCTGCCCTCGAGTGTGAATGGCTTATCAAATAATAGTGATATAATAGCCAACATGTTCATGAGCCATTTTAAAGTCTCTCCGCCTATAACAAAGGCATCTAGGCGAGGCATTCGGACCCCGTGTGAAGGTGATCCTCATATTAGATTCAACGTGAAAGATGTAAAAGAGGCGTTAAATAGTATGAAGCGAGGCAGGTCGCCTGGGCACGATGGTTTGAGTGTCGAGCATTTAAGGTCCGCTGGTCCGCATTTACCTAGGTTACTCACCATGTTTTTTAATTTTTGTGTGGGTCACTCGTACCTGCCTGACGATCTCGTAAAAACTGTCATAGTTCCAATAGTTAAAAATAAGACAGGTGACTCATCCGACAAAAACAATTATAGGCCTATTTCACTGGGTACAATCATTGGCAAAGTGCTGGACAGCCTGCTTGAGAGACAGTTGAAGATGCATATCAAACTTAACGACGCGCAGTTTGGTTTTAGAGCCGGTTTGTCGACAGAAAGTGCAATCCTGTGTCTCAAGCAGACTGTGCAGTACTACACGGACAGGAAGACACCTGTATATGGTTGTTTTCTGGACCTGTCCAAGGCGTTTGACCTGGTGAATTATGACATTCTGTGGCAAAAAATGTCGGATGAAACAGACCTTCCTCCTGAGGTCATAAAAATATTTAAATGTTGGTATGAAAGTCAAATCAACTGTGTTAGATGGTCGGATGCACACTCGATGCAGTATGGGCTAGACTGTGGTGTCAGGCAGGGGGGGTTGACTTCACCCACTCTATTCAACCTGTACATAGACCGGTTGGTTGGCGAGCTGAGTAGCACTATGGTTGGCTGTTCTGTGGATGGTACAATGATCAACAACATAAGTTATGCTGATGACATGGTGCTGCTCAGCCCATCAATCTGTGGACTGAGGAAGTTAGTGGCCGTATGTGAGAGGTATGCGGAGGCTCATGGCTTGAGGTATAATGCTACAAAAAGTGAGGTAGTGGTTTTTAAAGTACACAATAATACACCCACGAATATACCACCCGTGACGTTACAAGGAACATCATTAAAGGTCGTCACCCAATTTAAATACCTCGGTCATGTGGTCACGGATTCTCTCACAGATGACCAGGATATAGATAGGGAGCGCAGGGCGTTGGCAGCCCGATGCAATATGCTTGCCCGCAGGTTTGCGCGGTGCTCTGACGTGGTAAAACTGACGCTCTTTAGAGCCTACTGCCAGTCGTTTTACTCGTGCAGCTTGTGGGTTAGGTATACGCAGAAGGCTTACAACGCTCTGCGTGTGCAGTATAATAATGCGCTGCGGATATTGCTGGGGCTGCCTCGGTTTTGCAGTGCATCGGGCATGTTTGCGGATGCGCGAATAGATGATTTTCATGCCATTATGCGCAAACGGTGCGCATCGATGTTGCGGCGATTCAGGGGCAGCCCTAACAGTATATTAGCGACACTGGCGGACAAGGTTGATGGACCATTCATCAGGCTCTGGGCTGGCAGGCATGTGCGTGCACATGTTCATGTAGCCAATTAATGTATTATTATTGAGTTTACTAACATAGGCTAAGTTCTTACTAACACTCTATGGATCTCTGGTCTGAAATAAAATTTTGAATTTGAATTTGAATTTGAATTTAAATAGGATGTGTAAATTGAAACTAGTAATATTATATCGACGGTGTTATTACTGTTACTGGGCGTAGCGTTACGACCGTCTGGTCTATGATCAATATACCTAAATCCTTATTCGAAAATGCTACCAAATATTAAGTGGCTCTCCCTAGGGTCGGGTCACGCGAGGTTCGCCTAGAATCGTAGAAAGACGAATTGGAAACTACAAACAGCTTAGATTTATATCTTTATCCGTTTCAGAGAAATTCGACCGAGAGTCTTTCTACAAGAAATTCATTTTAGCCATTTCCATTTCGTAGAAAACTCGCAGCAAAATTAAAATGGCCAACATTTTGTGATAAAAATTAAATGGATTTTATTAAGCATTATAAATGTGAATAAAAGTTAACGATATTAGGTAAATTATTATTTTGTGACAGTTAATTATTTAATTATAAACTAAGCAGGTCAGAACGACTTTTAGAATGACCAAATCGGACGATAATACAATCTGAAGTAATAAAAGAACTCAAGTGCCCTCCCTAACGACATTGAAGTTCATTTAGTACCGAGGAGGAACATTTTAATTGCTTTCTTACTAATTAAAACTAAGATAATTTGCGGGCGATGGTTTGACGAGATTGGTGTAAAGACCGAAAGATTTATAACGAAAAAAGGATTCAATGAGTGTCTTGTGATTTTCCCGAAGTTATAACCATATAATTATATCATCAGCCAGTGATAAACGTACCTACGTCGATCTATTAGTATCTTAAACCACCTCAATGTCAAAAATGGAAATAGATTATCGTGAAAAGAATCCTTATTTTCACAATGTCAAGGAAAATATTTTTAAATCACACCCTTCTCTGCATTGGCATACCTACCTAGTACTGCTACTCTTGAACGAGCCAGCTATCTCACAAAAAATCATTGTATGAAAAACCTTTGCAAGCCTCTTTCTATCCAAGGAGTCTCGTATGTACGCACGGCGACAAATCAAGCTATAGATTTCCAGTATAAGTTGCCGTCTCATTGTTTGACATTGATATGTAGCCGTGTGTACATTAGTTGACAAAGAAAAAAAAAAGGCTTGTAATTTTCAGATTGTTGTTAAAGTCATTAGAAATATACAAAAGTAAAGTAAAAATAATAATAAAAACATGAATCTACCATACACGGAGTCAGTGAAAACGACATAACTGCAGTTATAAATCTAAGTCAATGTTCAAAACAAACTGGGCACTACGCCCGAGCTTTATGTACATAAAACATATAAAATATAATATAAAAGTACCTACCAACTAGCGGTCAGTTTGTCACGCAACTTCTGAAAGGCAAGTTACATGTAGGCAATCTGTGACGTCAGACGTGCAGCCATTATAACCAACTAGTTTGGTTACTGATATAATTACTGGGCATTCGTTTTATTGGGACCACTAATGAAATAGAAGTAAACCTCTTCGTGAAATGTTAAAGCAAACGCGTCTCGTGAAACGTATCTCCAAGCTATGCAATTTTTCGGCGGTTATTAAAAAAAAACACATTTTTTATAGAAAAGAGCAATACCTACGTGGTCAAAATTGTCTGGAACAGCAAGTCTTTTGATAACTTATGAATATTTTGGGGGGTTTAGAATAATATACTGAATTCATGGTGATAACTTCCGCCTCCATGAGCCTGCTAACCTTTATATCGAAAAATAAACACGTTTACGTATAATATGAGTTATCTCCAAGTGACTGCTATGAAACATTTACATATAAAACAATAAATCTATCTTCAGCAACGTCACGCTGAGGCATTACACATCTTTTTAATGTTCAGAGCCACAAAGGAAAACAGTTTTTTGTAGATGTGAGCAATAAAATATTAATCCCGTAAACCGTTCACATGCTTACATGATAAAGGCACTGCACTGCGGCATTTTCAAGTAGCTTTCAAGTTTAGTCGGAAATTTGAGGCCTCCGAGTCAAGTAACCAGAAACAACCCTAAGTCAGACTTAGTTTTCTCCGTGAAACAAAGCTCTTGCGTGAGTTTAACGACTAACTCAGTCCTACCTCCTACCTCTAACTACTACAGCAATTGTTGTTACTCGATGCTGTTAATCGGTTCCACATTCTATGAAAGAACAAATATTATATATTTATAAACCAATAATGAATCTCTTTTAACAACGCTCATTGTTATAATGCATATCTTCTTTATGAATATGTAATCGACATATTATCCACGTTTCATATTATCTGTGCGAAACAGCTGTCGATATGCCCTTAGAACTATTTTGTAATAATATTCAAATTTAATCCTCCAATTGAATTGATACAAAAGACAATTAGTGGCCGGGAACCGAATTAATTTAATAAATTTGCCTCGGTAGACAATTCAAATACGGTCTAAGCCGAGATAATCGTTACATTTCATTAATTTAGTAAAGTCTTCATTACACGATTTGAAGTCCGTACCTATTCTTAGCAGCCAAATGAAAGTGATGAGTGTAATTTCGGAACTGGTTTGACAAAGTGAGTTTAAAAACTGTGCGGACGAAATCGTATAACACGAAGGAAAGAGTTACCCCATTACCGCAAACTTCCACGCAGATCTAGCTAACAGAGTTTCTTCCATCGGTTTACGTTGTAACTACAATGCCGATGTAAATACTAAAATATTTTAGTGCTCCGTTCTGAATTTTGTTAAGATTTCAAAACTTTTAAAGCTGTTTTCAAGTTGCAGTGGAGAGGTATTTATTTTGTTGGTGAAATGTTGAATTACTTTGTAAGGAGTCGAATAGGCAATTTCAATTGTCGATCCGCTTAAACACTTCGTAGTTTTAGACATTTAAATGAAAACATGTTTCTCTTTAATGCGACAATGTTTACGCTATAACATTGTTATTTAAACAAATATCAAAGAATCTTTTGTTATCCACGGGCTTACATTTAGTAGTTGTGAATAAGCCAGGGGTGCAGCACACGCAGGAAGGAGTACACACAATTATTCACACGGCAGAGGCACGTCCGTCGTTCCGAAACCGGGTAATTTACGGGCGGCCTGATCTGTCGCGGCGCATCGTAAACTCCGCGCACTTTACGTTCAAACTCACTATTTTACAAATGTAGCAAAACGTGACGTTTGTTTGTAGTCACAATGTTTATTTTTAATTTATGTGGCACAGAATTGTTGGACCTTCTACATGATCTGGTTATTTATTTATCATTAGGCTTTGCGCTCCTGACTTTGAGAATTCGAATGTTTTGTTAAAAACTTCTGCTGGGCGCGTACTTCTTTATATTCGCAATGTTAATGTGCATTTCCAAACATTGCTCTTTGAATACATACTAAAGCTGAATAAATACTGAGTTTTTGTAATATAGCACTGCGGTCACAGAAAGTTTGCGAATAACGCAAAATGATTTAAGGAATTGCTGAAATCAGGTCAAAACGGCCATAGTATGCGGATATTATGGTTAAAATTACCAGAAATACGTGTTCGAAATTAATAAAAGTCGTTTTGTACAGAACTGGTGAAGTAGTTATTATTTCTGAGCGGTTTTATTTATCATCGCCCATAAATACCACTGAAACCGAATTGGGACGCGTGGGTGGGACCCGGCCGGCGGTTTCCTCGGTCCCTTTATATAACAGATTTGTCATAAAATGAAATATTCGATGCATTAATTTTTATCATTTTTCCACCGACCTTGTTTAAGTGGTAGTTGGCTTGGGTATGGTCTTTGCTTTAACAAACTGAACAGTTGTAAAAGGGTTACGTATTACTTAGGCGTTATGTACTAGCCCAGAGCTTGAAATGTGCAAAACAAGGCGAAGACACACACATACATACATACATAAACTTACGTCTATTTCCCATGGGTAGGCAAAAACTACGCTGCTACGATCCTTGAATACTCCTTATACCTCGTTTAAGTTCATAAATCTGGTCATACACGCACGCCGATATACAACGTATTGCACTTCCCGAGATCCATGAAGCAGATAGGTGTCCACAGAATAGGTACACTTGTCAGTCAGGGCCTTTACAGCACGGCCTAACACTTACAACTGACAGCAGCTAAGCACCTAGTAGAATGTTCTCCTCTGTCCAATCCATTAATGACCACACAGAGCACATATACCGGCAAAACTGCAACTGTTTCGCAATAAATCGTAAGTACTAACAAACTACCTTTCAAGTTCGAACACTTTTGAAAAAATAAGGCTCTAGTAAGTAAGTCAGAGCTCAAACAGCCTGAACCAGCGAAACTAAGTAATCGAATGTTCCAATAGAACTTAGCGCAAGAACTTTGTTAACACCCGCACGCCTTTGTACTACTGGGCTTGTATTTGCCACTATTAAGAACCAGTGGATTGTAATAATTGTTGATTGTTCATTTTACATACATTTTGTATTTTGGTTTTTAAAAATAATGTCAAAGTTAGTTCACGTATCAGCATATAATTACATTCATATCCGATAAGTCAGATTTCAAGATATGCTTAAAAAAGCTAATAATCTTCTTGATAGTCCAGTTATTACCATTACATTTGACACTTACATATCTCGAGGGTGTACACTGTCCAACTATAAATTAAAGACCAAATAATATTCGCACGAAATATATCACAGAATATTCTACTGAAAGGTTTCCACTCAGTCATTTCGAACTTCGATTAATTATAAGAATTACCAAACTCTAATAAACTCGCGATGTTACGGAACACCTAAACAAGTTACAGCCAATAATTCTCGCAGTATATTTGATTTATTGTAATAACTATACACGCAAGTTCTGTAGCAAAAGAAAAACTAGGAAAACAAAGCGGCTCCCATGAGCTTTGCTGTAGTTGAATAAAAATAAATATATCTCAGGACAGAATCAATTATGGAGAAAAGATTCGAGAAGCCATGTCTGCATTTATGTGTCGCATTTCAGCGATGAAAAAGCTTTTTAACATTACAATGAGAGCCATTTTATATTTCCTGATGTAATAAATCAAATCTCCTTGGCGTAGTGACGTCCCCCTTGAATCTCGGAGCCAATACTGAATGGATTTAATTCCGTGTTTCGTAGATGAGAAAAAGAACGTTCATCGTAACTAATTTTGGAGAAGTATGATTGCTAGATTGGCTTAGAGGACGTAAACGTGGCAGGCGAGCTTGGGTGAGCCGATATAGGTTCAGTTCTTAGCTCTGGCTTGATCAAATAGTCCTTCTGGTTGTTCAACTTTGCTGTTTATAGCATATAATTATAACTAGCATCTGCCCGCGACTTCGTCCGCGTCAAATTTTTGCTCCCCTGACCCTTCCCGTCGCATCGAATTGCCTGCCAGTTTTCGTCCATTTTTCGTTGCTGCTCCACTCCTTTTTACGTTACTGAGATTACCGCGTTCAGACAAACAAACTCTTCAGCTTCATAATATTAGTATAGATAAGATCCGGTCCTACCAGTAAGTTAGGTGACGAAGGTCCTCATTTTATCACCATCATCATCATCATCAGCCTATAGAAGTCTACTGCCGAACATAGGCCTCTCCAATTGCACACTATTAAGCTCGATTCTCGGCAACTCTCATCCAGCTGCTACCAGCCACCCTGCGAAAATCATCGCTCCACCTATTACCATCTCATGGGCCAAGTCAACAAGAAATCTAGAAATGCACCGTAAAACTTTGTTTGCGTTCACAGTATGTCTAGATTAGATGCTTGAATTGGTTTTAAGTTCATATAAGTAGTTTTATACCTGCGTGAAGTAAGGCGAAACGTATTTTAATTCAAAATAGAGTAGCAAGTTCTGAAGTCAACTGGGGGGAACTACCCTGTCGGATTCTCGGGCAGTTCGGGTAGAACGGGTAGCACGGACGTGCAAGACGACGACTTTCAACCCTGCACAATACATTACAATTGTACGTGGCTTCAGGCACATGACGCAATGAGTATACTCAGTCTATTTTTTAATCATATTTATGTAGGCAAAAATAGGTATGCGATTTCTTTGGGATTGAAGTAGTAACGTTACGTAATTCGGTTTTTTTTTTTTTTTTTGTTATATGATGTATCCCAATAAGGTAACAACATAAAAAAATACAATCTAGCTTAATACTAAAGCTAATGAGTAATTTAATTCTAACTTAATTTGCTAGGAAGAGTAAACCTAAGAATGTGTCCATTAACACTTTTCTTATTGTCTCTATTAAGGGGAAGACACTTTGTTCTTGTGTACTTTATGGGTAGCACTCACTTCACTACATTAAACTAACACTTCACTAAACTAACTCGAAAGGTTTTGTCCTTTTTAGTCTTCTCACTATGTCCGTGTTGTCGAGGAGCTGGATAGCCTCGACGTTCACATGATGATGAAGCCTTCGTTCATGAGCTTCGGCGTTCGTTTTAATTATGTTTGTGACGAGGTCTACCTTGAGGTCCCGATGAAGGTCGTCATTTCTAATGTACCAGGGCGCATTGACGATTCCTCTGAGTACTTTGTTTTGGAATCGTTGAATAATTTTGATATTACTTTGTTTGGTACAGCCCCAAAGCTGAATACCATAAGTCCATACAGGCATGAGGACTTGTTTGTACAAAAGTATTTTGTTTTGTACTGACAACGAGGAATGTTTTCCAATCAGCCAGTACATTGACTTGTAGCGAAGCTCTAGCTCGTCGCGTTTCTTTTTAACATGAGCTTTCCAGCGAAGCTTTGTGTCTAGTGTCATGCCTAGGTACTTGGCTGTGTTTTCGTGCGGTATGACATGGTTGTTTATGTATACCGCATGATAATTTGGCTTTTTATTTGTGAAGTCTATGTGAATGGATTTCGTTTCATTGAGTTTCACTCGCCATTTTTTTGTCCAGTCAAAGATGGTATTGACGGCTGTTTGAACTTTTTCCACTGCTTCTTCTTGAGTGACACCTGTGGCCATTATAGCTGTGTCATCCGCAAATGTTGCAATGGTGTTGTTTTCTAACTCAGGAATATCGCAAGTGTACAATAAGTACAAGACGGGACCTAGGACACTTCCTTGCGGTACTCCAGCTGTTATCGACTTAAGTTCTGAATATGCATCATCTTGTCTTACTCTAAACTTACGCTGTGATAGGTAAGACTCTAAGATATCAGCAAACTGTTTTGGGAGCATGTTTCTTAGTTTTCTAATAAGCCCTTTGTGCCAAACTTTATCGAATGCTTGCGCTACGTCCAGGAAGACCGTTGAGCAAACTTTGTTTTCTTCTAAGGCCTTTTCTATAATGTTGGTAATCCTGTGTACTTGGTCTATTGTCGAATGTTTTTCCCTAAATCCAAATTGGTAGTCAGGGATTAAATTTATTTCTTCGATGATGGGTTTTAGCCTTTTCAAGAGAACCTTTTCGAATAATTTTGACATGATCGGCAGCAGAGAGATCGGTCTATATGATGTGGTTTCGTGAGGTGGTTTACCAGGCTTTGGTATCATTATAACTTCGGCAACTTTCCACAGATCAGGCACAGACTTAAGCCTGAACGTAGCATTGATAAGAGTTGTAAGTTTTACGATGGCTTTACGTGGGAGGTTTTTAAGAACTTCTCCAGTAATAAGATCGTAGCCAGGTGCTTTCTTTAGTCTAAGGCGCTTGATTTCGTTGAAAACTTCTCTTGGTGTTACGAATTTTATTTCTTGTTCATCATCATTTGGTGTTTCATCTAACAAAGCGCAGTCTTCATTTTCTTCATTCGGCTTAAAAATGAGTTCCAAGTGTTGTGCAAACCTTATAGCTTTTTGCTCGTTGCTTATTGCCCACCGCCCGTTAATATCTTTGATAGGTGGGATATGCATAATTGGCTTCTTAAAACTTTTTGTAGATTTCCATAGGGAGTAATCTGTCGTGCGATCGCTGGTTAATTGATTAAGATAACTGCTCATTGATTCATTTTTGAACTTCTGAATTGCATTCCTTAGTTGTTTTGTAAGGTTGTTCAAGAAGCCTTTTATCTTGTGGAAATCTTGTTTGTTGCCATATTCGTCTCTGTCGCCTCTTTTCGGCTATGAGTTTTGTAATTTCTGCTGGGTAGTAGGTTAATCTATTTTTTAACTTGAATGTAGGTGTGTTTTTCCAGGCGCATTGTTGTATTTGAGTAATGAATTGACGGATATCCCGATCCAGGTCTTCTGGCTTCTTTAGTGGAACTTTTAAATCTATTATAGAGTCCAAGTCTATTTTAAAGCTTGCCCAATCAGTGTTCTTATTTACTAATGTGGGGTAGTTTTCTTTCAACATTAAAGACTCACTTACAGTAAGTATTATAGGTGAGTGATCTGAGCTCATATCATAACCTTCTTCAATGCGGAGAAGATTTGGTGATAGATTTTTATATATAAAAAAGTCAATGAGATCTGGAATCTTGTTTGGGTCAGTAGGCCAATAAGTAGGCTTACCTGTTGATAAAGCTTTGCATTGTGCTCCTTCAATTGCGCACAGTAGCTCTCTTCCTTTGGTTGTGGTCAGTCTAGATCCCCAAAATGTATTTTTAGCATTAAAATCGCCTCCCAATATAAATCTATTTCCAAGACCGTTTAGAAAGGTCATGTATTGATCTGTTTTTACCGAATACCTAGGTGGACAGTATATGGCTGATATGGAAACAGGGCAATATTTCGTTTTGACACAGACAGCCACTGCTTGGATTTCTTCTTTTTCATATTTGAGTTGTTCATAATGAAATATATTCTCCTTTATAATAACTGCACTACCACCTCTTGATGTGTTATTGGGATGCAATGCATGGTATACTTTATAACCTTTAATTTGAATATGAGATTCTTTAGTGAAATGTGACTCTGATATAAGGCACACATCAATACTTTCCATATTTAGGACAGCCGTAAGTTCATTCTGATGTTTGAGCAGTCCATTCGCATTCCAAGCCATAATTCTTAGTATGTTAGCCATTTATGATGTTTTTTTGTTGTTTGGTAGCTGCTTTAGTGCCACCTTCAAGCTTCTTCAGCCTTTCATCAAAATTAGTTAAAAGATTTATGATTTTATTAATCTTTTCATCCATGTTAGGGCTCACTGGTTTCATATGTGATTGTGGCGGTGGTTGGGCTCCTTTCGCCATTTGTGCATACGATACACTTTTAGTAGCTGGCTTGATGACACTAGGTCTTTTGTCTCCGTTTGCACTTGGACGCTGAGAGTTTGTTGGTACCACTACATTCTTTCTAGTATTTTTATCTTTAATATTTTGAAGCTCTTTAGCTACTATGCATCCTCTATAGTTAGCAGGGTGAGGCTCACCACAGTGAACACATTTTGGCTTTGCTTCTGCTGGTTTATTGCAGTCTCTGGTTAGGTGCTTGCCTGTACACTTCACACACCGGGGTTCTTTAGAACAGTATTTCTGTGTGTGACCATATGCTTGACACCTTTTGCATTGAGGGATTAGCTTTGATGTTTTTAACGGCTGTATATCTACTTTGCAGCCTAGTATGGATTTAATTCCGTAAATTTTCTTTATGTCTTCATCTTTTTGAAATGAGAGCATAAACATACTGAGGGGCTCTTTGCTCTTCCAGCTCAGTTTGTTGACCGCATCCTCTATTTTGTATCCTTGAGATGTTAGGTCCTCAACTATTCTATTTGGCAGGCAGGAAGAATGAAGGTTTTTTGCCATCACCCTTATCGGCCTGTCTTGTTTATTCTCATACGAGTACCAAAGGCAGTTATTTTGCAACAATAGCTTAGTAATGCATCTGTATGAGTCATCATTATGGGAGTTAATTTTAACTTTTTCTCCATTCATCATTTTTGTAATAAATGAGTCTTTCGTGAGGTTAGTCGAAAGAAGATCGTAGAACTGTTGGTAGTTCTTAACATTTTCCACTACTATAGGTGGCGGTGTAGGCTGTTTCCTTGTCTTAACATTTTCCTTAGGTTTTTCGCTGGATTCGGGTCCTTGTTGAGGTGGTGGGGACAGTGATGTGTTCAATTTCCTTTTTTTTCTGCTCTTCTGTCGTACCCACTCCGTTTCCTTTGCTAGTTCCTCTTCGTCTGTCTCATACTCGATTGGTATTGGCTTCTCGGTAGTGACATTTTTATTTTCTAGGTCAGCAGTTTTTTGCTCCTGGACTTTTTTCAGCTGCTGCTGAAGTTCTTCTAATTGACTTTTAAGGTCATTTACCAAACGTTGCAGTTTTTCTCTTTCTAACTTTTCTTCTGTATAATGTTTATACAAAAGATGTTCCGTTTCGGTTTTTATTTTAATTGATGGTGAGCAAGCCATAATTATTATGAGAAAATTACAACTTCACCTTAACACTTTGTTTACACAAATAGTTGCGAAATTCATTCGGTAACTGGGTCATCGCGGCGACCGCGCACGGCTAGAGGTAACGACCGGTATGCTGCTGCGTCAGCGCTATACCCGAACACTAACTAGCGCAAGAGCGTGTGCGACGCGACTGTTCTTAGCGGAAGTCGAACGCCAAGTCCAACGTAATTCGGATGAAAATACTTAGCCGCTTAACATTGTAAGGTTTTTATTTTGATCAGTTTTAAACCACCAAACCAGATTTTAAATTAAGAACCCACTGTTATAGGAACGCTGTTCTTTTTAGAAGACTGACAACTTAGTCCGGTGCTAAGTTGTCATTATTGTATTAAGAACTTTACCAAAATAGAAATAAAGTTGGAAGTGCAAAAACTTGGCTCAGAGCTTTAGGCTAATATAGTTCTTTATAGTTAGATCGCGATTTGTAATTAGCCGGTTAATCATCAATTTATTGTATCCACAAGCTCATTGGTTATTTACTGTACGGTTTGTCATTAATTTACTTTGTCGTTTAAGTTTCATGAAACTAATAATTTGCGTAATGAATCTCCCAAACATTTGGTCCACGACTAATATGATTTACCCAAATCCTGTAACAATGTTTACATTTCGGTATTATCCTTGACAAAAACAAACCACGATCCTATTCCTAGTAATAATAGGCTAGGATCAACATTATCCTTATAATCCCTAACAGGATAGACCAAAGGACAGACAGCGATATTCTAATTGAATGTAAATCTTCGTGGTCGTGACCTGACCTCGCCTCTGTACTTCATATCATACAAGATAGATGGCGCTATCTACCGCTCAACTTCTTATCTGGTTCAAACCTCAGACGAAACTTAACTTGAAAACGTTTAAAAAGTACTTTCAAGTGAAATTATGAGAATTAGAGGTGACTGTGTTTGTGATTTCGACCGTCGTTATTAGTGGCAACACTTTGACCTTGAGCGGTTCAATAGAAAATCAGGCCAGCTTATGTTTAGAATGTTACAATAAGATACTTCCCCACTGAATCTGATGAATGAAAACTGAATAAAATGAAATTTAAATCCTGTGTAAAAGGCACACTATATGTATTCAGCCAAACATATTATAAGGGATTACTTCGCGGACAAAAATGCTTGTCTCAACGCTGGTCCCGCTCCACAAGGGCGTGGAAACTAATTTGATATGCATTCGGAAATATTGTTGAAGCTGCTGAAGATAGTAAAACTAGATATCAGAATTCAGTGTCTTAATATTGTATAATTGCATAGTACATGTGTAAGCACTATGTACCTATTTTATAGCTACCATTTACTGGATACCTACGTCTTTCATTGACTTGAATGAGCTCTGGTGGCTGGGAGTATGTTATGCTCACTCAAATATCTCACTGGTAGTGGCGTGTGTATAGGATCATTAAGTTCCCTTCAGAATGATTGAGCTGAATGGTGCTGATCCATACGTCATGTTCGTGAATGGGTGGCGTCAGTAGGGGCGGGTTATCTCTTAGCTTCAAGAGCTTATATTATTTTTTAAACAGTTTTTTAATGTGCACGTCTTTCTCCATCGTTCTCACATGTATGTGAACGATGGCGATGTGACTATTTTTTTGTAATAATATTTTGATTTAAAAGAATGTTCGTGAAGTTTCTTGCCCGTTCTTCTCCATAGGTATGTTCATTATTTACTGCAGTATAGTCGGTACTTTTAAAAAGTTGAAAATAACTTAAATGCTAATTAAAACGCAGTATGACACTCTGTTACTGCATTATAATTGGTAACTTGAACGATTTTACTAATTTCACTGCGTCATATTTTACTGCGTTCTAGTAATTTGCAATATTTCTTTCACCAGGTTGGACACGAGGAGAGTGAATCGTGCGAAAAATCCAATATTCATAATCCTGACCATACTAAAAACAGCTCGTCCGTTTTTATTATGGTCAGGATTATGAATAAAGAATTTTCGAATTTATCGGAATTATTAATAGTAGTGAAATAGCCGGTTCAAAAATTATATTGAAGTATTTCGAGCCGGGTCATACTTTTATGTCTACCGACTCGTTCCACCAGAACGTGGACCAATCTTTTAACAAAAAGGTTTACGATTTCGATGATTTTTGCCAAGTTTGTTGAGATTGCTAATTCCACTATAGTGGAATTAAAGGTACTCGTAAATAGAGGAAGCTACTGCCTAAAAAATTATAAAATAAAAACTTTTTAACAAAAAATTAAACCGCCGAAAAACTGAAAAGCAAAAAATAATAAACCTTTAAATTATGAGTCGGCGCTGAAAAATCAATTAACAAAGATCACTCAAAGATCGACTCATAATTTTAAGGTTTATTATTTTTTGCTTTTCAGTTTTTTCGGCGGTTTCATTTTTTGTTAAAAAGTTTTTATTTTATAATTTTTTGTAACTTTAATGTACTAATAATACTTGGCAAGATATACCCTATCCAACAAAAAAAGAATTATCAAAATCGGACTACTCTGTATAAAGTTATGCGTGGTTATACATTACAATCAGTGAGTGAACAAGCAATCAACCCCTATTTTCCGACCCTTAGGGTTTGATTTTGTTTTTCAATTTTATATGGGACCACCTTAGGATTATACCCTTTCCAACAAAAGAAGAATTGTTATAATCGGACCACTATGTAAAAAGTTATGCGTGGTCATACATAAAAAATATATATATACGCATCGAATTGAGAACCTCCTCCGTTTTTTTTCGTCGGTTGATAAAAAGACTTTAATGATGAACAATACAGTCAATTAAATTGCTTAAAATACAAAATAACTTCCCAGACCTGATAAAAGATGCACCCCTAAAGGTATCACTTCACCAGGAAGCTAAATATAATAAAAAACTTGGGGCCATTGATGCCAGAAAACAGAATGGCATTCTGGAGAATATTACCTTTATCGGCTGTAGAAACCGAAGATGCACGAGAAGCATTTGCTTTTGATGATGATACCGAATCATAGGTAATTTGATTATGCATGTCATATAAAAATGTACCGAGCGTTAAGCATTTATGTTTTTTTAAATACATTCTTTTTTTTGTGTTTTATCGCTAACCAACTTTTGTTTTTGGTAATGAAACCGATTAAATGATACTCGTATCAATACCATATTTTATTATTTTTATATTTATGCATGCCATATGGAGATGTATTGAATGTTGAGCATTTATGGTATTTTTGATACTTTTGATATTTTTTGTGATTTATTTTTAAATATATATAAATGTGACATTTAATTGAAAGATCTCATGTTTCTAGCGAAACAAAAAGCTTTATACCATTTAATTTTTATCGAAATGTATTTATAACCGCTTGTGTTCAAAGTACCTTAAATTTAAGTTACAATTACCTTATCTATACTTATAATAAAACTGTAGAAAGGCTAATTCTGTACATTGAAAATATATTCAACATTATTATTAGAGAATGAATGGTGATCAATACTGATACCAAAAATGCAATCATTAAATTTTTTGTCTGTCTGTATGTGCACGCATGGGTTAAAAACTACTGAAGGGATTTTAATCAAACATGGTAAGATTGTAGTCCATACTCCTGGGCAGGTTATAAGCTATATAACATAACGCTAAGACACATAGCAGCCGAGCAGTGACGGTAAATTTGAAGCAAGTCGGATGAAAATGCGCTTTCGAGCTAAAAAAATTTACCTGGATTAACACATAGGCTACTTTTTATCATCCCGGTAGTACGTTCACGCGGGATATTTTCCGACCTCCACGCGGGCGAAGCCGCTGGCAAATGCTAGTAATATTATAAAATAAACGACAATTTAATACATACATAAATGTTTTTTTTTTTTCCGTAAATTCCTACTTAAAACATACTCGTAAGTTGGAAGAAATTGTTATATACTACATGTGCAATTAGTTCAAGACACAAATTAAAATGCAGTAAAGAAAGTCTTATGCTGCAAATTAGTCTGCAAAGTAGCAAAAAAATCAAAGTTTTTTTAATATCGAGTATTTTTACCGCATTTTAATCTGAATATGTGTAACTTTTTGCGTGCAGTAACTGCTAAGATTTTAAAAAACCCGATTTTAATTAAAATCTAATATACTAAATTAACATTTTTTTTTTTGTAAATATCATCTTTGTTGTCACTTAGTCCTCGTTGTAATAAAAATATGCACCATACACAATAATAATATTAAAAAAAACCGTGTTAAAAAGTTTTTCGCGGTTTTCTCAAAACCGCTTTTTTCCTCATACTGCACTTTAGGGCCTGCACGGCAGTATAATAAGCCCCGGCTGGAGGCCTAAAAAGGTAACTTTTTAGAACTCGCCGGGCCACAATCCGTTTAAGTAGTAAGAATCTTTCAGATTAACTACGAGATGTCCTTCAAAAAAAAAAAAAAAAACTTGGTGCGCTGTTGTACAACCAAATGTGTTTGTTTGTAATTGACTTGTTTTAAATTTTATAATAGGTATATAGGGAAAATAAAATTGTCAAAAGTATCGAATTTAAACGCAAGTCAAGCGCTCCAATGGCCTGTTAATATTTCAGCCGAAAACGCCAACCGCTGGACTTAGGCCTTCCTCAGCGTAGCCATTATTGCAAACCCTCCCAGGATTTGCAATAATCGCCATGATTGGCAGGCGGGTTGGCGATCGCAGTATGGTGGTAAGATGCATGGAGAACGCTGCTGCCCATTCTCTAGTAAGTACCATAGTCGCCTCTACCGATACCCACAGGAAGAGATGGGATGGTGCTATTCTGTATGTCCGGCACCACACGGAACAAATATCATAACTATTCACAATTTGTTCGAAAAATTGTGTGATTATGTTTTATCCAGAAACCGTAAGAGTGACTTCTAGAAAGAACTATTCAAACAATTGTTCTTTCAAAAGATAAAAGAGCGCTTTCACATAAGATTATAACGACACCACGAACTCGCTTACCTACACTTATTCTGATCCCGGTTCCAGTTCTGACTAACTTTAGTTATTCCTTGCTGTACACTTCTGCACCACGGATGATTCGGTTAACTAGAAATCTTGTTCAGATTGTTGTTCCAGGCTTTGGGTTATCCTAAAAGCTCTTAGTAAATGTTTAAAAATCGAGGATCATGTCAAGCAGTAAAATTTTACACACTGAAAGTTGATATACTTACCTTATAAGGCAATATCATACCTTACTTTGGAAAAGTCTGTCACAAAAATCTGGACCATTTTATTCGTTTTCAAGATAACCCCGGTTTTGAGCTACACAGCATTTTTTCCACTGAAAGGAAATGGCGGGAAATTCGTCGCTTTTCCCTTTTTCCACCTGCACTTACCGAACCAGTGTTGTACCCCTACTTATGTGTGTAAAGTAAGTTTTTATTTAAACACGTTTGAATATAATGAGTGAAAAGGTGGTTAACCTAACCTAAAACCAACGTAGTCCCCAACATTTCTTAACATAATTTTCTACGTTATTTATACTGAGAATAAAGAAACAGAATGTCGCGTTCGTCGCCTTTGTACGTAATTAGTGTAAAGCCACAACTCCACAGCTGCCTCCCACGCACAACAGCGTGGTTTTATAACGTCACTTGCGACACTGACTCAACCCGTATTGCGTGCAAAACGTGCAACACAACGGCCGTTGTAATAAATCTTTTAGGGCCGATTTTTCAATCCTCAGATAAAAGTACCAATAGCTACCTAAAGAATAAAGTTATTAGACTCTTTATTCGTCTGATAAGTGGTCGTCAGTTTTTCAATCGTTATTTTATTTAGGAATAACTATCTGACCGAATATCACATCTGTGAATACGCTAACTTCAGGGAGGTGAAACAAATATACAGAATAAACCAATGTTAGAACGGGACGGACTATTTCATTGTTTACTGTCAATGTTATAAAAAAATCTGCGGCAGCCAGATGTCCCTTTTTTACGTTGAGAGGTTGTTTTTTTTTGGTTGTGTGGTATTTTTATTTGTAATTCCGTGATTTCTTATTGTATTAAAATAATCATGGCAAGCAAAACTAAATCCCACACTTTAAAGTGTTCGACACTCGGTTTTACAATTCTTTCTTTTCGTTCATATTCTTTCTTTACTTTCATTCATATACTTATATTTATTAATTATGACTTCATTCATACTTGCCATTTCGCCAATACTATCGCAAACATCCATATTCATTAAGTACACTTTTTAAAAACGAAAACTAACCTCAAGTTTGGTAACGCCAACGTCGTTTATCAATGGAACAAGCGGTTATCTGGCCGTCCAAGGGCCAAATAGATTTATTCCTCCGTTAAGGGAATTATTCGACCAATAAAGCCTATTTGACGATTGAACAACACAGTTTATAACTATCTATTGAATAAACCCTATCCGTCTGTTTATCTGAGGATTGAAAAATCGGCCCTTAGACAAATAAAGACTTACCATATAGTTGGTGTTAAAAATGTAGTGGGCAACCCTAAGTGTATGTTGCCATTAAAGCAAACATGGTGTTATGTTATGATTTAACAAAATATTTATTATCAAAAATAGTTTTACTTTGGAACTTAGTATGTACGTACCTGTCATATATTGGTATTAAAAATTTACCCGATATTGACATGCGTAATGTAAGTATGAAAAAATGTCCGTATTTCTTTTATGGGTGACTTACTTTTTTGGATTTAAATATATTACAATTGTATTATTAGTAGTACCTTTGGTAGTATAATAGCTTAAGTTTGACAGGAACGGAAAGAACCAAACCTAGTATCCAACACTATATCAAAACTTGTATCGAAAATAAGGCCGGTTCTCGATGCCCTAGTTGCTACAGAGCACCGTGCGTAGCCACGTAGCAAGCGTAGCAAAGCGGCTCAAATGCTCATTCAGTTACATAATTCGATCATCCGAATTATAATTATGTACATCCGATTAATTATTAATGAAAGTAACTCGTTTCATTATTCAGCTGTCATTTAATCAATTTAAATAAATACGAATATATGATTCGCGAGCAGTTGAATCGCGGGAGGCACTTTGTTCAGTATTGATTTAATGTTGTTAACGATATATTATATTGTTCGCTTGTTTTATCCTGCGCTAATTGCGTATTTCGGTTTTTTCCAAAACTATCGCCATACAACTAACGCTATTGCCTCGTTGGTCTAGTGGTAGCGAGCGCTACTGCTGAGCATGAGGTCCTGGGTTCGATTCCTAGGTCGGGCAAAGTGTTATTGTGTTTTTCCATCTGGAATTTCTCAGTAGCAGCCCGGAGTCTGGATTCGTGCCCGGTTGATGGCATTAGGCTCGCCCCCTATTCCATGGGACTTAAACATAACAGGCGAAATGTGGGTGTACTATAGGTACACCTCTGCCTAACCCTTCGGGGAAACAAGGCGTGATGTTATGTTATATGTTATCTGATGAAAATGTAAGCAACGGGATCAGAAAACGTATGTACACGTGGAAGCCAATTCAAATTACTTTAACCTGAAAATTTTAAATCTAAAAAAGATTTTTAAGATATTTTCATTTCACAATTGAGATATGATAGAGATTAATTGATAACTTCAATTTTCTTCGATGTCTTTTCAATCACCATTTAATAATACTTTTCAACCTATAATAATATTGTCGGAAAATGTGGTGACGTTAAAAAGATAAAATCTTTTAAAAACAGATTAATGTGTTACTAATTCCCTTTAATAAGTGATTGCGGAAAATTTATGATAACACTTTATCAGCTACTTTTAGCACATACTATAGTATTGCGTGCTAGGTGTACATTATAAGTCTGTGTTGCAATGAAATGAATGATAGTGTTTTCGTGTTTATTTACAATCCAGTGCAGAGTTCGCGTACGTGACCGTCCAATATATGTGGCTGCATAGATATATACGTCTAAGGTCTATTAAAACTTGCTCCGACGAAGTGAAAGCACGTGTTCTGTTAGTAATGTTGGGAACGAAAATACTATTTGTTTTAGCTTTTTTGCTTGTATGTGGCTGCATAGATATATAACGTCTAACCGATATATTACCAAAGTAGCGCAGATATACTCGTATAAGCATCAAAACTGGGCAAATAATCCGTGTGTTTTTCCTATTCAAAGCACACTCGTTTGTAGCACATAAATTGACAGTTAGGTACATTCTACTGATTCTGTCAATCTACCATCACTGCATCTATAGACAAGCCGCAAAAGTCAAAAGATTTACAACACTTCCGTCGCCATCGATCAAAAAACGACTGAATACTTTGCTGACGTAAGACGTAGCCTTTTTCGCTTAAAACTTGTGTTCAGGAAGTTCGTAACGGCAAACTTGTGGAACGTTTTTTCCGCCGTGATCGAAGGCGGCGGGCTCTGCATCACGTGTTGCCGGGATTAAGCCTGCAAGCGCAAGAACCCTGCAGGGAGGCTGGGAAGCCATTAATTTTGTTCAGCGCCTTACAAGTTACAGCGGACGCTAAGCCGCCGCCCCGCTTTGACTGCATTACAAAAAGAATATTATGAAGTGTCTGCACAACGGAGTCGGATTACAATGAGTCGCCTTGAGCCTCTCCTCATATAGCTCACTTTGCTGAAGGTTTTAGTCTTTTAAATTCTTTGTGTTCTTATTTTGAACAGGCCGAGCTGATTACCTTTTAGCTTATTAAGATAGTTCTTCGAAAGCTGCTAAAAGTCTTGATGGTAGAGCGCTTTGCGGTTAACTTGGCTTTGTTTGTTTTCTTTGAATTTTGTTTCGAGGAAAGGTAACTTTTTCTGTTCGTGTAATTGGGTATTATCTTTCGGTCAAGATTACTTGCATTCTTTTCAGTGGTATCATTTGAAGGTGACCCTTATCTTATAAGATCACTGGTCTATTTTTACAGTACACAATTTTTAGGTCGAGATATTCCTATTATTACGAATACATATTTATTTTAAAAAGTTAAACTATTGCCACATCTTATTATTCGTGATCTGTGGCAATACTGTGTGCGCAGGCACGTGAGTGCACGCATTGGGCACGCTGGTCGTCTGCAGGAATTTAATTTTTCCTCTCGGATTCCTGCTTCAGCCCACGGAGTCACGACGTATTCAATTTACTGGTAGCTAACACATGAATACAGATTTCTTGTCCGACGATGGTCAATAGTGCTATCTCCGAGTACCGATTATACCATATTTTTCTTCAGCTGAAAATAGTGAAACAAGAGAAGTTTGGGTCAGAAGTTTAGGAGGAGCAGTCTTGGTGGTTTAAGTTACGCTCGTTTACATCGTAGATTTTTCTGTGTGTGAAGGTAGCTTTTTGGTAATTTCTGAAATCGACCAACAGCATTATTCTCCACCATTACCAATAACTACCGTACTTACGGATTACAAATACGACTAGTGACACTCAATCAATATGTTATTACTTATACGACTACCATACATACAATACCTCAAGCACAGCTAGTTCTGTAATAAATTTTATATAGCCCATTCCATTCACATTTGATTATAAAATATTAATTCATCCAAATTTAATGTTCTAGTGACAATTCTGCTTTTAAATGGCCCAACAATACTACGTGATACGAAATGTTCGAAATCAATAGCAATTGATAGCTTCATTTGGGAATGGAATCACCGCGTGTAATCCGAGTTGCGTCCGACCGCAACGTGCCAAATTTTGTCTATTGAAATGTCTGATAATACCTTGGCATGTTCAAACTGAATGCTTTTCCATAATTCGAGAATAGTTATTTATTACCAGTCAGTTGTTCTGTTAAAAGTAAGGACATAGTTTTGTATTGTCATTTTTGTGAGTAACATCCAACAGTGGTCTGGACAAAGTAAAGTATGTATGAGTTTTACTCGCGAATATGTTTCGGGATTGTCTCACTACATACTTACAAAGCCGTGAGCCGAACCGTAGGTGCACATTCATGACCTGGAAAGTATGGTTTTAACAAATTGCGGTTATATGTGTGAATGAAAATTATGCACTTAATTAACTATGTTAAGGTAGAAGTTACACACTATGACTGCACTACCTCATTTCTTAATTCAATCCTACGTGGTTGGTTGCTACCCGCCCTTTACTACAACTTTGTAATTCCAACGCTTTAGCTCTAACCCAACTCAACGGAAGCTGAAACGTTAAGTTTCATTGTAACTTAATGCCTTACTACGTGTTTCAAGTGTGGTTGGAAATGAATTCCTGATCTTGAACAAAATTACTTAAGTAGCAATTTTGTGGATTCTACAAATTATCTACATTCAAACAGCGGAGTTAAGTGCATACATGAAGGATTCGAACAGAAACTCAAATCCAAAACTAAATCCTGTCGAGACTTGCACCTACTTCCATGATACGAGCTGTGAAACATTAATAACTGAATATATTTTAAAGAAAATAGATTTTTCACGTTATAACTTTAGACTGCAAAGAAAGCATCTCAGTATTATTTTGTTTCAAAATTGTAAAACCAGTAAAGTAAGGAACGCTTGTTTTGTTTCGTATTTATTTTGGAATGTTTGATTATAACACATTCGGTATCTTTTATTGGTAGATAAAAATTGCTTCATTCATGTTTCACTGTTGTTTGTTTCAAACAAATAAAAATGAATCGAAACTACAGAATCGGCCATGACAGGTATAGTCCAGAAGCAAATAAGTTACCTCTTAACCATATATTCGAGAATAGTTATTTATTACCAGTCAGTTGTTCTGTTAAAAGTAAGGACATAGTTTTGTATTGTCATTTTTGTGAGTAACATCCAACAGTGGTCTGGACAAAGTAAAGTATGTATGAGTTTTACTCGCGAATATGTTTCGGGATTGTCTCACTACATACTTACAAAGCCGTGAGCCGAACCGTAGGTGCACATTCATGACCTGGAAAGTATGGTTTTAACAAATTGCGGTTATATGTGTGAATGAAAATTATGCACTTAATTAACTATGTTAAGGTAGAAGTTACACACTATGACTTTGACTGGCCTGTTAGTCTAGTAGTTAGTGACCCTGACTGCTAAGACTGAGGTCGTGGGTTCGATTCCCACCCAGGACAAATGTTTGTGTGATGAGCACATTCATTTGTTCTGTGTCTGGGTGTAATTTATCTATAATATGTATGTATTTAGAAATATATAAGTATATTTATCAGTTGTCTGGTTACCATAGTACAGGCTCTGCCTAGTTTGGGATCAGATAACGGTGTGTTGGTTGTCCTAAGATATTTATTTTATTTATATATATGGACCACACATATCACATTGAATCAAACAATAATATATTTCGTCAGCAACATTCATATATTATTTTAGAATCGTTAACGGCTTTAATCAAGTACGTTTTATCAGGATTACCAAACCAGCTTCGAACTTAACTGAAGCTGTAGATATTGCCGAAGCGTTTATTGTACCACTGTAGATTTTTTGAACTTAAAAAAATTATGCTTCTCCCCGTGGATACTTTTTTTTTTTTTTTTTTTCAGGATGGGAAATCATCAAATGACTTCTCCCGCTCTGGGCGGAGCGGGAGGGCGTGTCAGACTTTTACTGACTAAAACCCACCCGTGTTCCATCAGTTGCCCATGTGCCAGGGTCACGGTATCTCTTTCGAACAATCACGCGACCCCGGCAGGCATCGGTCCTAGTAGACCCCTACACTGCTGCTGACATCTCTTTGAGGCGCGCGTGGAACACTGCGCACCGTCGACCCGAGCCTGGTCCTTACCGGGCGGCGAGCCACCCATTGCTCGCCACCCGCAAGCTCGCGCCTACGGTGGCCGGGAGTCCGCAATTGACTCCCGACGCCCGGGGCGTCTCCTCCTGCGGCGGCTAGGGGCATGAGGGCGCAGAGACTGCCACTCCCTCACGCGCCCCGCCTCCTCCTTCGCGAGCATCACTGCTTCGCAGAAGGAGGTAACGGCTTCCCATTCCCTCTCGCTCCGTACCATGGCTCGCACCAGGGCCGGACGCGAGAGGTCGCCGCCGCCGATCGCCTCCACGAGGACACGGCGGTGCTCCGCCCATGCAGGGCATACCTCCACCGTATGCTCCACCGTGTCCTCCAGACGATCCTCGCAATGGAAACACCCGGACGTATCCTCCCGCTTTATCCTGAACAGGAACCCACCGAAGCACCCATGCCCGGTGAGAACCTGCGTCAGGCGGAAGGTGAGGACGCCGTGGCGCCTCTCTATCCACTCCTCAAAGAGGGGACTTACCGCCGCAATAGTGGCGTGCCCAGCGCTGGGTTGCGACAATCGTACCCGCCATGTCGCCATGAGATCACACCGGAGCTCTGTCCGCCGTGCCACGATTTGTCGCGGCAGCGGAGTTTCGCCCCGGCGTTTCGCCTCCTCGCGCCACTCCCACATGTGCGCGAGGACCTTTGCCTCCAGATCCCATGGCGGCACTCCGGCAAGGAGGCTCGCCGCCTCGCACGAGACCGTGCGGTATCCCCGGATTAACCGGATGGCCATGACCCTCTGGGCCGCAAACAGCCGGCGCGCTGGGCGCAGCCTCAATGAGGGTGCCCACACCGGTGCCCCGTAGAGGGCCATGGACCGCACGATCCCCGTGTAGAGCCTCCGGCAGGAGGCGTTTGGACCCCCCAGATTGGGCAGGAGCCGCTTTAGTGCAGCACCAGCCCGCTCCAGTCTGGGAGCCAAACGTCGGAAATGCTCAACGAAGTTCCACCGGCTGTCGAGGACAAGTCCCAGGTACTTCATCGTCGACTCGACGCCGATGTGAACCCCTCCTACCGAAAGTTGGGAACCCGCAGGTGGCGCGTTCCGAGGACCATGAAAACCCATGGCCTCGGACTTGTGCAATGCCACCTCGAGTCCCAATTGCCGGATTCTATCGACGATTGTCGCAACCCCGCGTGTCATTAATTCGGCCGCCGCCTCATACGACCTCCCCTGCGCAAGGACCAGCGTGTCGTCAGCGTAGCAAACCACGCTGACGCCGCTAGGGAGGTCGGCGCGCAGCACCCAGTCGTAACCGATGTCCCACAGATGCGGCCCCAGGACCGATCCCTGTGGGACACCGCACGACATCTCTCGCCGGTTCCACTCTCCCTGGTGACCGGGGTAGATAACGGCCCTATCCGTCAGATAGGCCTCGACCACGCGACAGAGGTAGGTCGGCATCCGGTGATACCGGAGTGCCTCCCCAATGCAACTCCAGGGTAGGGTGTTGAAGGCATTGGCGATGTCAAGAGACACCGCCAAGACGACCCCACCCCGGGCCACTGCATCCCCCGTCGTGAGGGCTCGCACGCGCATGATGGCGTCCACCGTTGAGCGCCCCTTGCGGAAGCCGTACTGGCCGTCCGACAAGTCCGGCCCCACTCGCACCAGCCACCCGACGAGGCGGTCTGCAATCACTCTTTCAAAGAGCTTGCCCACCTCGTCGAGCAGCACGATGGGCCGGTAAGCGGACGGAGAGTCCGCTGGGCGCCCAGGCTTCTTAATGAGGACCAGTTTCCCCGTCTTCCAACGAAGTGGGAACTGGCCCCTCTCCAAGCATGCGCTAAGGAGCCCTCTGAGTCGAGGCCCGAGAGCCTCTGAGGCCAGGACCCATGCTTTGCCAGGCAAGCTGTCGGGTCCTGGGGCGGTATTCTTGGCATTAAGCCTTCGTACCGCCACCCTCATCTCTACCTCGGTCACTTCTGGAGCACCGTCGTCGTCGTCAGTGGTGTGGTCCGCATCGGGCACCGCAGTAGGCGGAGCCATGGGTGGGGGACTATGTTCCCCTCGAGAAGGGAACAGAGCGCTCACCACGCCCTCCACGAGTTGGGGCCGGAGACTCTGAGTCAGCGGAGGAGCCCATGGGCGGAGTTTCTCCCGGACGGCCTTGTAGGGCCGTCCCCATGGGTCCCTGTTCAGAGTCTCCAGCGACTCCTTGCGGGCCAGTTCTCTGGCCCGCAGGATCTCCTCCTGGTCCCCGTGGATACTTAGGTGAAGTGAGATGGAAAGGAGCTGTCATTTCACCGGACACTAGGTCGATTGAAACTATTAACATCTCTTAAAGCTCACTTCACCGAAGTTTTTACGAGAAATCTCACATTTCAACAGAATACTACACAACACTAATCTCTGATGAATGCAATTTCATTCGCAGTTCTTTTCATTTGTTTTCTGCGATGTTTCACGTGATATTGACAGCAATAGATTGCATAGCATATTTCCAGGTGCTAACGTCATGGTACGTGTAAGTGTATGGCGCATGTATTTGAATTGCTCCAGTTTCAGTCCGGCTTTTGGTAAATTTCTGCGAGACAACTAAGACTAAGCTAAGCTAAGACATGAAAGCTTAGACAGACATTCAACCTTTAAGCATTTGCGAGGTCGACTATACGTTTAGTCGACGTCTTGTGTTATGTTTTTCTAGAATAACTGGAACTTGATGATTGGCCCCGTCCTCCCATCTGTAATTTGAAACCATTGTAAAAACCAATTATTTTTAAAAGAGTAACCGTGGAGTTTCTTGCCGGCTCTTCTCGATAGGAATCAATCATTTGGAACCGTGCACCTACCTTCTGACGTTTCATAAATGCTCATATAGGTTTATGTGAAATAAAAATATTTTGATTTGATTTGGCTCTAGATTCGATCAAGTCGAGAGGCTACTCCGATTAACCATCACGTCTTGGCTCTCACATTAACGGCTATTGTTGAACATAAACCTTCCATTCAACTGACTCATATCGTGCCTTCTGTCCCACGAAATCTCATGGGTACCAACACAGAAAGAGCTACACACGACGTGCCCGCAACATCAAACAAAACACATGAGTGATTTGGCAAACAATAGAATGGGCATTTTTTGTTTGCTTATTCTATTACCGTATTGGTGAAGTATACTTACATTTCTACTGCTATAAAATCAACTGATATATATTGTTTCGTTACCTACTTTTTAATTACTACTACTGTTCTCAAAATGGTGAAGGAAACATCGGGAGGAAACCGGCATGTCTTAGATCCTACGCCAACCCTTCTACATGCTTATGGCCCACTCCCTATTACAGACACGAGGCCTGTTTCCCAGCAATGGAGTAAACGCTGATTATGTTATTACACCACCTACGACTGTGTAAGGCCGGACGTAAAGAATAGCATTACCCCATTTCTGACCATGGGTATCGTAAAAGGCGACTAAGGGATTTACTAGAGAATGGGCAGCAGCGTTCTCTATGCATTTCACTACCATACTGCAATCGCCAACTCGCCTGCCGAGCGTGGCGATTATGGGAAAGCCCTCCATATTGGGAAGGCCTAGGCCCAACAGAGGACGTAATACGGCTGAAATTATGATGGTGATGATGTTAGTATGTAAATTACTTTTATCAGCTATACAGTAGACTACCTGCTTACTCATAGGTCTACTGTTTAGATAGCAATATAGATTTGGTGTCTCACAAAAACAGGTTTCTTTTCAATCTATATATATAAAAATGAATCACAATTTCCCTTGGTCACGCCATCACGCGTGAACGGCTGGACCGATTTCACACTTTTTTTGGTGTGTTTGTTATTGTCAGGAGAAGGTTCTTATGAAAGAAAAAAATTTAAAAATTGCGCGGAAAATTAGAAAATTTAAGAACACTTATATAAGAATACAAAGTCACCTAACATGGGGTTTGATAGCTAGAAAACGCTTTATTGGCATAACTTGGTAGGAGCTCAACTGAAATGGGTGTGCGGTAGCTAGAAAACGCTTTATGTCTTCGAAGTACCAGGTTGGCATAACTTGGTAGGAGCTCACCTAACATGGGTGTGTGGTAGCTAGAAAACGCTTTATGTCTTGGAAGAACTAGGTTGGCATAATTTGGTAGGAGCTCACCTATCTTGGGTGTGTGGTAGCTAGAAAACGCTTTATGCCTTCAAAGTACCAGTTTGTCATAACTTGGTCTAACATGGGTATATGGTACTTGGTGCTCTTTGCTTTGTGTTGGTGGGATCTGATAAGTTAACACAACATTTATTGATTCTGAGGCGGTACGAAGTTCGCTGGGTCAGCTAGTTACCAATAAAATAACTTACTAACGTAGTCTTTTTCTATCATCAGTTCTTTATAAAGGTTTACTTAGACACAAATATAATTATTGTAATTTGTTCAAGGCTAGCGTCCAATTTCTCGTAAAATCTTTCTCGAATAAAGAAACATAGATAAGCATTAAACATGAAAAAGATTCTTATCTTTTTATACGTTATTCGGGACAGAACGAGATGTAGCCGTAACAATAATCAGCCGTTCGCATCAGCTTATAAATAGGACGAACAGCCGGGATGGGGAGAAGTTGAGTGGTCAGATCCTGTAATCGCAACGAATGACACAATTTTGCAAAAAAAAACTGCCTAGCTTTTTCCCAACTATGTTAGCATCGGTTTCCAGTCTAATCAGATGTTGCTGAATACCAGTATTTTTTTACATAGAGCGACTGCATATCTGGCCTCCACAACCCAGTTACTGGGTAGCACGATACCCATTGGTAAGACTAGTTGTCTGGTTTTCGAGCTTCTGACTATGTAACGACTATCAAAGATCTACAAATGACAGCTAGAAAAACGGCTTTAAGTGCTTTCCGAAGCACGGAGAGGTCGTGGTATGTAATTAATGATCACCCATCCACCGACCCACCTTGGAAAGCGTAGCTTAACTTTCGATACAGTGTTATTATTTAGCCACAAGTCCTTCAGTGCCACAATTTCCTTTGGTATTCAAATTATAGTACGTTAAAAAAAGAGTTAGGTAACTATGTAGACAACTTATCAATAAATTGGGTAGATACGATATGTAGGTAATACAGTAACTGTGATTGTTGTTAGTAAACACATAAATTCCTCACTTTTATTTAGTAATTTGGCAAAATGGGGTCATACCTACCGTATAAAGTACCAATTTAAGCTGGTATGGGCAGTAACCGATATATGGATACTGGATAGTAACATTGGAGCGTACGTTAATGACCAGATATATTCTTGTCAGTTTACGGTCATATCGGAATCGACGTCCCATCCATTATGATCGAAGTGCGGGCTCTGAGATCTGTCAGCAATTTGACGCAGCCACGAGAAATTAGGTTATGCAAATTGGATGGTTATTGAGCCGCCCCGCTTTGTCATTCAAGAAATGTCAAAGATTACACTGTTATAGTCGTCTGAGATAAGCCGAAGAAAAAATACAATAAAACTGCAGATTGTCTTGTGGTTTTTATAACTGCTGTCATGTTCAAACTAAAAACATTTTAGAGAAGATAATATTTTTGGTTACGTGCATATAATTGAAAACTAGTGTTCGTTCAGTTGTCAAAATTCGACTATAATTCATTTAAATTTTAAGTTTGATCGCTATAATTTTAGCTTTCTGCAGTCGTTCTCTATATAAACTTTAACTTTGCCAAATTTCATCCTCCCCCGTCCGCGTAATTATCGTAAAAAGGGGTACAAAGTTTTTGCTTCACGTGTTAAAATATAGATATCCTAAAATTATCATAGACTAACTTTTGCCAGCGGCTTCGTCCACCTGTATATCGAAAATTATACCACGGGATCCCGGTTGTAAACAGCTGTATGCCAAATTTCATTGAAATCCAAACCTACAATATTTCACATTTATAATATTAGTAGGATATAGGTATTACCTGCACTTAACTATTAATTTAACACATATATAATTTTGGGCAATTGTTAGTTTTGCTTTATCTTGGCGCTTAGCAACAGTAGGTTCCTACCCTAATACCTACTCCATTTACTTTAAAAGAAGTCTATACGTGTTGCCCGCGATAGGGTTACGGATATATTTCATGAAGTGAAACCGTAATGTGACAGAGGAGTACCTATTACGCCCGTGCCATTGTCATAAATGTCTACTTAACTAGAGTGGCTTGCAAGGTAAAAGTAGGAAATGCGGTTATTATCGATAAAGTAACTTTATTCTCAAAGCCGCTGTGTTATCAGGTATTTTAAATTCCGACCGAGGGGAGAGCTACGGTACTTATTGTGTTCAGGGTGCAATGAAGAAAGTTTTCCGCTTGAAAGGGTTGTAAAGCCTCTTTTAAGTAAGAAAACTTGTGGTTTATGAGTGGCTTCGCTGTGTGGAATTATGACAACTCATAAGTACCTCGTTACAAACGATATCTAATAAATCTTTACATAGTATAAAACAAATGATAGGCTGAAGAATGATTTGATAAGACAACGGTGCGGTTTAAAAGAAGATGTAGTGACAAAAATTTAAAAGAGTATCCTTATATGGTTTGGTCATGTTGAGAGGATGAATGAAGTATAGCACAAAGGAAATGTGAGCAAAACGCCAGGAGGGGACACCCTAGAAGGACATACAGTGACCTTATTGGTGATGTTGTTCAGAAAGGTCAGGTGCGTAGTACTGGTAACCGGCGTGCGTGTATGACCAGATGACAATCATGAACAAAGCAACAAGAGTACATAAGGGTCGTAGCAGGCGGCGTTCTGTAGTTTCTGCCTACCCCCATAGAAAAAAACCGGCCAAGTGCGAGTCGGACTCGCGCACCGAGGGTTCCGTACAAACCTGTAGGTATCCTCGGTTTATTCGTAAGGTTTATGTTTATGAAATTAAATGCTTTTTTTTATATTTGAGTTGATCGAATGGAAGGTAAATTGCGATTTACGATTTATGACGTATTAAAAAAAAAACTACTTACTGGATTTCGTTCAAACCAATTTTCGTTGGAAGTTTACATGGTTATGTACATCATGTATTTTTTTTAGTTTTATCATTCTCTTATTTTAGAAGTTACGGGGGGGGGGGGGACACACATTTTACCACTTTGGAAGTGTCTCTCGCGCAAACTATTCAGTTTAGAAAGAAATGATTTTAGAAACCTCAATACCATTTTTGAAGACCTATTCATAGATACCCTACACGTATGGGTTTGATGAAAATTTTTTTTTTGAGTTTCAGTTCTATGTATGGGGAACCCCAAAATTTATTGTTTTTTTTCTATTGTTGTGTAAAAATCTTAATGCGGTATACAGAATACATCTACTTACCAAGTTTCAACAACATATCTCTTATAGTTTCGGAGAAAAGTGGCTGTGACATACACGGACAGACAGACAGACAGACAGACAGACCGACAGACAGACAGACAGACATGACGAATCTATAAGGGTTCCGTTTTTTGCCGTTTGGCAACGGAACCCTAAAAAGGCATGATTTTATGTATACATAAAAAAGTCGAGATATTTTGAACTTCGCAACGGAATTTAATGTGGTTTTCATGAATAGACAGAGTGATTCAGAAGGAAGGTGAGAAAGTATAATACGCGGGCGAAGCTGCTGGCAAAAGCTAGTAATCCTATAAAATGCTTTTCAAACTTTTGTGTAACTTCATTTCGAGCACTGGAACCTAGAAAACATTCTATCTCACTTTAAAACTGAATTCCGAGGTAGTTGTTTCCGACTTTAAAATGGAAAGCCAAATTAATTAGTCAAAAGCATTTTCACAGTACAGTGCTTGATAATTAATTAACGCCTAGTTTTAAGTAAAGAGTTAACATTTACGAGTCTATTAGCTATGAGGAAAAAGGTAGGAGTTTCTGAGGAAAGGTTTAGTGTGGTGGAGTCGCCCCTTGGAGGTAAACTGAGATTATTTGCAAGCACCGCGCAACTGTACCAACAAAACTAATTAAATCAGCTTTCGTCTGTGAGAACTTCACTGTTGTGGGAAGGAAGAGGCCACGTAAATAAAGAAACATCTACGAGCGAGTAAACATACGGTGTACCTTAGTACTTTTCTAAGTACACAAATGGTGAATGAAATCTAATTAACAAAAGCAAGCTTTGGTTTCATAAAAAAAAAACTTATAATCCATTATCCTGCATTATAATTAATCCTGCATATTATATAAGGCTACAATGACGCAATAAGGCGCACTACACTATGCGTTATCTCTTTCTCTTACCGTTCGACGTCTCACTGTTGGATGCGCTGATACTCCGCGAAATTCAAATTTTCTCCCGTTTTCAGGTCAGTGTCAGGTGTATTATTTTTATTTAGTTAGCATAAAACTTTAATAGAATATACAAACTAACACTAAAATAAATATATTATGTACAATTAAATAAGGGCAAAAAAAGGGAAGAGCTCACTGGGCATCAAAGAATTTGTCCGCATCGCTGTTGATGGGAACAATGCCTAGAAGGCTGGCTGCGTTGCCACGTTGGATGGCAATGCTGATTCCTTGACCTAAAATGGGCCAGCGCTTTGGTCACGTGAAGAGTCGACTAACCGCTTGGCGATGTCCCGGAATACTCGATGAGCACTCCGACCCCAAGGCCCTAGTGTTTCAACCCCAAATGGCTCAAACATATAGCTCCCAATAAGGTTGTTATATTTGCGCCGTTTGAGGTTTTCTGCACCTGCAGCAGCCGCCCCAGCACAGCCTGCCGTGCTAGCCTGCCAGGGTCGCGAGATTTGTTCGAAAGAGACACCGTGGCCCTGGCACATGGGCAAATGAAGGAACACGGGTGGGTTTTAGTCAGTAAAAGTCTGACTAACCCTCCCCGCTCCGCCTAAGAGCGGGAGACGTCATTTGATGATTTCCCAACCACAAAAAAAGCCTGCCGTGCTAAGAATATGGGATGTCAGGTTGTACGTTGATTAAAACATGATAATAATAATAATAATATTCCACAACTATCACACAACGCCATCTAGTCCCAAGCTAAGCAGAGCTTGTGTTATGAGTACTAGACAACTGATGAACATACTTATATATTTCTAAATACATACATATTATAGATAAATTACACCCAGACACAGAACAAATGATCGTGCTCATCACACAAACATTTGTCCTGGGTGGGAATCGAACCCACGACCTCCGGCATAGGAGTCAGGGTCACTAACCACTAGACCAACAGGCCAGTCAATGATTCGCGCCCGTAACAAATAAAGCTTTTCAGAAGTATAATCATTAAAATCTTATAATCCCCTAAGCTCATTTATTCCCATTTAAGGACCTTTTCTTATAATAACATGACATTGACCTGCAAATTGGAAAAAAACACTGGCGCTACCATCATAGCCAGAAAGCGTGCGAAGTGCTGTTCGCTTTATCGTGATAATGTAGCCGTAGCATAGGGATTTCTATTTGAAAACAGACTTTTAGAATTTTTTTTTCAACTATTTCAGTAGTAACTTCACCTGCTTTTGTTCCGTTAGAAAATCCTTATCGAAACCATCCGTCTGGAGAGTATGGAGGGTTATGCCGTTATGACTTCTACCAACTAAAACCCCACTGTTCCTTCTACTAAAAAGGTTTAAAAAAATCTTTTCATCCTCAGTTCAACGTATCTAAATATACTATTTTATGAGGGACGCCGATAAATAGGTACTAAACGGTTAACGAGCTAAAAAGTAAGGATATTAACACATACAACACAAAATGGTAAAAAAGAAAAGGTCGAAGTGTATTCTACGTTCGTATTTATATTTATGTATACCTCTTCGTGACTCCACCGTGCGATATAAAAGGAAGTGCCCTTAAATTGTTTGTTGGTTCCCACACACACGAACAGCTGAACGAATTTTGATTACTGTGTTTTGCGAAATATTCTGAAAATGTTACGTTTCTCTTTTAAAACGTGACTTAGGATTTTTTTTTATTGAACCTCGCCGAGTCAATTGTTTTACCTATTTTTGATTAACAATATTAGCACTGATTTAAATCGTCATTGTCATAGTAACACGCCTATATACACCAATAGGTAATGCAGAGGTGTACTTAAGTACACCTGTTTCGTTAAATATGTTTATATAATAAAATATTCTTCATCAGCAACCTTTAATGGTCTCACTGCTGGGGCACAGGCCTCCTCTCGGTGAGAGGGAGTGGGCCATAATCCACCACGCGAGCCCAATGCGGGTTGGTAAATGTCACATGTCTTCGAATTTTCGGTTCTAAGACATGCCGGTTCGAAGGAGGAGGCGGGGCGTGTGAGCGAGTGGCAGTCACTGCGCCCTCACGTCTTTAGCCGCCGCAGCAGGAGACGCCCCGGGCGTCGGGAGTCCATAGCGGACTCCCGGCCACCGTAGGCGCGAGCTTGCGGGTGGCGAGCAATGGGTAGCTCGCCGCCCGGTAAGGACCAAGCTCGGGTCGACGGCGCGCAGTGTTCCACGCGCGCCTCAAAGAGATGTCAGCAGCAGTGAAGGGGTCTACTAGGACCGATGCCTGCCGGGGTCGCGTGATTGTTCGAAAGAGATACCGTGACCCTGGCACATGGGCAACTGATGGAACACGGGTGGGTTTTAGTCAGTAAAAGTCTGACACGCCCTCCCGCTCCGCCCAGAGCGGGAGAAGTCATTTGATGATTTCCCATCCTGAAAAAAAAAAAAAACCCTCACGATATTTTCCTTACCGTTTTGAGAGCAGTAGTGATGAAATGACAGGCCTGTTGGTCTAGTGGTTAGTGACCCTGACTGCTATGCCGGAGGTCGTGGGTTCGATTTCCACCCAGGACAAATGTTTGTGTGATGAGCACGATCATTTGTTCTGTGTCTGGGTGTAATTTATCTATAATATGTATGTATTTAGAAATATATAAGTATGTTTATCAGTTGTCTAGTACCCATAACACAAGCTCTGCTTAGCTTGGGACTAGATGGCGTTGTGTGATAGTTGTGGAATATTATATTATTATTATTATTAATAGTTTACACAAATTAAGCACCTGCTTAGGTTCTAGCTCCAGGACGTACAACGAGCAAAACTACCACTGGGCCACCACTGCTCGACAAAAATCCTTGGAAAATAGTATTTATTTTACAACAAAAGCCATTTATTGTTTCACAGGTTAACAGCGCCACCGTTACAAACGTAAATACGTTTTCAATCAATTTACTTCACAACACAGTACCTAATATGTCAAATTGTTCATTCGAACCGCTTCAGTCCTTTGTGTGTTTCTGAGCTATTTTCTTCCTTGTTATTTGCTCGTACCCTCGCCAAGAGCAAGGTAAAGACAAATTAAAACTATTCGCAAAGTACATCAGCAAATTTTCCTGTTTGGTTAATGGCGAAGTTCTAAGAATATCTTTGCGGGTGTCCCTCAATGATTGCGGATATTTATACGAACACTTACTACTATTTACGGTGTCAGGGAGCGCCATGTATCACGCTAGGGCTACAGCGGCATAAAGGCGTGTCCTCAATACTTGCGGCCTCAAGCGTTCCTTAACAACGCGTAAGCACCTCGTATCAGAGAGGATAGAAATGTTATGAAGTAAGTAGTATCTTCAGTCTTTGTGCCCTGTGTGCTATATGTACGTATGTTTTTCATACAGAAAGCACTCGACGTGTATTTATCGTTTTGTATGTGCCGTGTGCGGATGAATGTGTATTAGATACGGTACTTTTCTTTTGATATCATCTTTACGTTACTTAAAAGAGGCTCCAAATTCGATTTCTTCTTCTCTCTTTTTTCAAAAATATTTGAGGCTATTCATTTTAATTATTTTCTAAATATATAAAAGTACTGGTAAAGTGCAATCTAAATAAATTAGGTAGCCCACAGAACAATATCATTTATTTTAGCATCATCCATAAATACCGGCCTACATGAAAAAGTCAACGTTTCGGGTCAACAGCCCGGAACACCACCACATCACCTACCCACCAACATTTTTGCGGATGCACTGTCAACGCTGAAATAAAACATTATTCTTTCTTTTATTTGTATTTATTTTCCCGGATCCGTTACAATGCTTGCGGTCACGGATTGACTACCACTGCCTGCAAGCGGCGTAGCGAAAAGCTCAATGCATCGCACGCAGTGCAAACAATTCGCCAAGTCATTTTTAATTCAATTCCATTTAAACAATCCGATTTGCATCATCATTTAGATACTCGATATCTACATCTAATTAGTTCTAACGGAACAAACCCTATTAAAGATATTACAAAAAATAAATTAATATTTCCTGCATGACCAGTTGGTTTTATGAATAAACTAATCCTGACTTTTAAATTGCAGGTTGTGCATTCAATTAGCGACATGTAAAATATATTACTGCAGCACTCACTGCTCTATTCATAACCAAGATTAACTTTGAGATCAGCCAGATTCATTCAGCAGTTTTAAATCGGAAAATAACTCCAGCAAAATGAGTTCTCAAAGCAAAAAACACTTAAATGGTAAGCAAGTAACAGCTATCGTTTAGAGCTCTGACTGAACATTTTTTTCACAAATTATCGCTTAAAAGACGGTAGTATTGGGCGTTAAATACATTTGAATTCTCTTTCGCTCAATTGAGGTTGGTACTAAGTGGTTCGAGACAAGTAGTCTGAGCATCACTGAATAATGTTCTGTGTAAATTGTGGGCGAAGGGCCCTCGGCACCCGGTGGGAGCATCCACTCGACGGTACATAACATGATCCTTCATAGACAGAAGCTCATAATTATGGCTGTCGTATCATTGTGTTTGTAATGAGCGATAACAACGACACTTGCGCTGGAGTCGCTAATTCGACACGTCCATTCTAGTCGTATTGTAGTTGTTTACGACTAATTTATATCTGTCGGTCGATTTAATGGTTTTATTAAAATCCAGCTACTGTGACCACCAGCGAGAAGCCCTGCAATCAATTCAAGTTTCTCATTACTCTGTGAATATTTAATTATAAAATATGGTCTTCAATGTTATAAAGCATCGACAACAGCAAACTCTGCGTGTCAGTCCAGGAAATAATGAATGCTGAAAACTTCTAATTAAAAATATACCTGGTTCTGTCATTACTTCCATTTAACTCACTCCGATACCTTTAATAGAGTGTCAGTATTTCGTGTCGTACTTAAGTTCTCAGCCAGTCAAAGACGGAGAAATTACGTCTTTGTTTTTGTTGGAATATTAACTCGCGGACTAAGTTGTAAGTCGAACGCTAAATTGTGCTTGTTTAGTGTTGAGACAAATAGCGGTGTCTATTATAACAGGGCTTGCGTCTTATTTAGTTTTCTAGGGGTGCCACTAATTCAACCAATAAAACGATATGAGTCGAGTTGAAAGTGTAAAATATATGTCTAAAAGTGGCCACGTACGATAGTAATTTCATTTTTAAGTACATGGTGTAAAGTTCCAAGGTGCCTTGTCTATTGTATCACCGAGTGGAAAAATAAGAACTAACATGGCATTAAATAAAGTGCCAACTTCAAAGGACAGAGGAAAATATAAATGTGGAGAAAAAATGCTCGGTTTTATTTGCGTTGCTCGTATGTTAGAGTGAAATATTTGTCTATAAAGTAACCGGTCGGCCCGGCTGAATGCTAAGTGCTTCGCAAACGGGCACGCATAAGCAGAGATTGAAAATATAATTCATAAAGCTGAAATATTGTTTAACTGGAATTTTTAGCGATTAAACTTTAACCTGTGGCGTTTCGTTTGTAATGAATGCACGCCAAAACTCCTCTAAATGTGAAAATCAAATACTACGCTATACAAGAGTTTTACAAAGGTTTTATAATTGGAGTTTAATCGTTAAAATAAATGTGAAGTTTAGTGATCGCGGAGTAGTGCTCCAACTACCGACTACTTCCTAACGTTAAGTATTTTCGATTCGTTGCGAACGTTTCTGAGGAGAAGTTTGCATGTTTTAAGTTCCATTATTAACGACCAAAATCGAAGAAGAAATTAATGCCGGTATAGTGATAACGAGTGGAAGTCGTGGGTAATTAACTCGAGTTATAATTTTAGTATCACAGTTAAAACACTTGAAGATTTGCTGGAGGAGTCTGGTTCGCGCGATAATGGTTCACCTTGGCGGGCGCAAAATTAAGTGAAGATTCTTAGTTTTAAGTCTGCTAATAGCGAGTAACTGAGACATTTTCAATGATTTCAGAAATAAATTGTAAACCACTTTTTACCTCTCTTTTCTTTTGATGCACAGCAAACATATTTTTCAGGAAGTTTAAACTAATATTCGGTCCCTGTTTCTTAATGACGTTCGTGGAAAAGCCTTCAGTACGGGTATTACTCGCAGCTCCAATTTGTAGTTAAAACAGACACGGCTGCTTGGCAGAATTAAGTTCTCTCGTATGTACGACATAATTAATAGGAAAAGGGACCGTCAAATGAATGCAGTCAGAGACAAACATTTTATTATTTTGACATTTTAATTATACGCTTTGCTCTTACGATGCCTGATTGTGACAGCTCTATTCATCATAGTCCAACAATATTTATTTTTGCAACAATAATAATTAATTAATTTCGTTCTATATAAAGGCAAGGCTTTGTCAATGAAATTATGTCCAAAATAATTGGTTGTTGGCTTCTACCCGCGACTTTGTACGCGTAGAATTTCTTTTTTTTAACATAAAATATATCCTATAGCTATGCCCCGCACTTCGTCTTCGCTCAAAGTTTTTTCTGATTTTTGAAAGAAAATCGGATGTCGGCTATTGTTTTAAACATATTATAATCATAGTATTATAATAAAGAAGGTAAGCAATCATGTGGGTAATCCAGAAATGTTTAGAAAACTGCGGATGCAAATAATATATATTATCCAATCTAAATCTAAAACCACACATTAAAACCCAGTCGTAGTTTTTAGAAACCCGTTTAATCAAAGCATTAATTCTCGATACACCGAACGCTATGATAAAGTCGAAGATAGTAGTTACTTACCATCGTAGAAGAGCACCCCTGTAATTCATTTAGCACGGTTGACTCTTACAAATTGCTGAGCTAATATATACCTACTATATTTTATCTCTCGTTCCCGTTTCATTATTATTATTTATGTTCTTATTTTTCTTGTATCAATAGTAAATTGGTGTGTATTCCATTATTTGGATATTTCTTATTTGAAATAATCGTCTGCTTATTAATCTAATCTTCATCTGTGATTGGCTATGAAATATATTGGACCTAATAACTACGATAGAAAGGTCTGTTCGCAGAAAATAGGGCCTTATGTACAACAAGACA
The DNA here is from genome assembly GCA_932294355.1 of Aporophyla lueneburgensis. Lineage (NCBI taxonomy): Eukaryota > Metazoa > Arthropoda > Insecta > Lepidoptera > Noctuidae > Aporophyla > Aporophyla lueneburgensis. Next base: position 17,697,956 of record OW028747.1, read on the forward strand.
ACATACATACGCTTGTCCGAAGCTGTACGACGCTCAAAATACACCCCGTCGTAGCATGCTACGGTGCTACGAAACCGTGGAGGAGCTACATTTTCGTAGCCCCGTGCTGGTCAGCGCTACGAAGATATCAATATCTGTGTAAATACAGACGGCAAATTGTGAAATGAAACGTTAAATGTTTTTATTTTACACTATCTGACCCAACAGACTATGTCCTTACTTCAATTCAATGATTCATACAAAATTCCTATAGAAAATGCAATATCAGTTTGACCATTTTTTCAGCTGTTCTTTTGATTTTTATATATAAGCCAGACATAATTAAATCAGGCTTTGAAAATATGGCAGCAAAGCATACCTAAGAATCAAAACAGTCGCTTTCCAACAAAAAAAAAAAATTTAAAAAGTATCAGCATTCGAAAAGCTGTGTTTAACAAACAAAAAACAGTGTGCCAAAGTATACAGTAACATTTGGTGTATATTTTAAAAGAGCAACAGTTTTCTTAGCTTGTAGTTCAAGAATCGTCTGAAGGGGAGACAGTTTAAATAACTTGCAAGTTGTTACGCCTGTAATTAAACTAAATTGTTGCTAGTGTTTGTCACCGGAGCCTGGCAATCATGACTATGAAATTAACTAAGTGGGGAATTATTATTCAATTGCGTACTGCATAATTGTGTATTGCAGTGATATACAGCTGTTTATTCTGCTGAATTCAGTCTGTGTTATTTTTGTAATGAAATAGAGATATTTAGAAAGTATGGCAAGGAGTGGAAGAATATCGGATAACAAAATATAAAAAGTAGATTTAAAATTTTAAAAACCCCCGACTAAAACAAAAACCTCTGAAAGAAAATACAATAATTATATTGTTACGTATTGGCCCTCCATTTTTAATAAGAAGTTGTAGGTAATATTTTGATCAAACGATCTTCGTGTCGAAATGGCTGAACCGATTTTGATAAAACATTTTTAAGAACCACCGCTAGAAAGCATTATTTTAAAGAAAAAACTGCACCCAAATCGGTTCGCCCGTTTAAGAGCCACGGTGCCAGAGACAGACGCACATAGCGGTCAAACTTACAACACTCCTCTTTTTGCGTGGGGGGTTAAAAATTAAGGTACCTATTATAAATTATATGATTATTTATACATATAAAGTCGCATTTAATCTTAATCAAGGATAGTAAGAAAGGCTTGGTAGATAGGTTGAAGAGACAAAGTCGTTTTGTATAAATAGAAAAAGTTTTCACAATTTTTGTCATAAAGATTTATTTAAATACTTTTTCCAAGCAACAAAAGGTCTATTCGTCTCAACGTTCAATCAGAGCACAATATTTCTTACCCTAACTTGTTGAAATGTGGTGGCAATCTCTATAACTACGTTCAGTTGCGCCAACATTTCGGCGCAACAACCCTTATCAAGCTAGAGAAAATCGTCTATGACAGAAAAACGAGTGATCTTATTACAGTCCCGTTTTCTTTTTTACATTGCGGAACTCCAACTGGTGGCGAAGTTTTGGTTTTTTCGTTTATAACTTATATTTTAAATCTTTTAAATTTTCATGAAAGATTAATAAAAAATAAAACCATAAATAATTTATTAGCTTTCTGTTTTATTACTTAGATGTCATTTTGTAAATAGTTCCGATACGTGATATTTTTTTTTTAGGCATACAAAATACTCAAATAATAGAATTTTCATTTTCTTTTTTTTACTATTGACCAGCAACCAATTACATAAGGCAAGTCCAATGATGGAAAACAGTAGTAGTTTACCGGACAGGCATTTTTATAACATCAAAAGATTGGACGTATACCTAATAAAAAAATCTACAAACTAGGTTTTACCATTCGTATCTGATATCAAATGCATACACGCGGTAGAGTTATAATCAAAAGCGACAGAACACCATTTGAATACCTATGTATGTGTATAAGTATACTATCGTGCAAGCCCCAGTACATAGTGTAAATGTGGGCTACATATAGTTTTTGTATTTTTTTCAACATCAAACAGCACGTGGGAAACAAGATGAATGAGAATGCGTTCGCTGAAAACCTGGAATTGCAGAGCAAAATTTGCATTTCATAAATAACTGGCTCTGCAGTTTTTTACGAACACAAAATTAATTTAAGGTTATTATTCAAACACACTTATAGACGAAACAATGAATTACGAGAGTTAATGAACCATAATTGGAAAGCTGTGATCGAAAATAAAATTAATCAAAAACGAATTTGTACGAACCAAATCATTTAGGTAGTTGCTAAACATTAATTTTAGGAACCACATATTTAGTTAATTAACATTGCATGCAGTATCATGTTAGGAATTTTAATATGAAATAAATGAAATAAATCGTGAATTAATTGCAACAAAATTTGCCTTTTGAACCTATATATATATAACCTCATTTCATTTAGAAATTGCTCGTATTCATCCAGTTATTCAGAATTAAAATTTGCAACACGTATCCATCCCATCCTATCATGAACAAAAAACCTAACATAACTAGTTTAATCACGTATACAATTACATGCCTAGCCTGTCGGGAAACATGAAAGCAACCACGATGTCACGGCATTAGTTTAAACGTGTAACAGTATTTCATAAGTCCCGAATATTGGAGACGGGCACTGGTATTTATGAGCGAAATTGGCAAATCATTCAAAGGAAGCGTAAGTCGCATACGGGAAAATTTGCTACCTCCGTGCGTTCCGAGACGCACACAATTTACATTAGTTAAACTACAAGCGGCAATCTTAAGTTCAACTTGATTGCCAACTGTATTTACTGCAAAGAGTTTCGTAATTAAGTTGGATTTATTGGTAGGTTCCTTATAAAGCGATGGCGTAAGTTAGGTATGCATTACATTATTAAAAGGACTCGGCCACATTTTAAGGACACTTTAATTTATTGAATCATAAAGAAAAGAGTTTCAGATATTTTTACAGTTTTACTGGTCGTCAAACTTATCCTACAAAACGTTAACCAAAAGTTCTTGAATAGCAACAGATAATCTCACAAAAATTATATTCTTCACATCTGATTACAACGAACAATATTTATTAAAAAAGCAAATGAAAACATTCAGCAAAAATATTCAGTAAAATGCAAAAGCGGCCAGCGAGTAAATATTTTAAAAAAGCAACGCATATTCCAATAAAAAAACCCCATTGTATCGTGAAATTCTGCATTGTCTCTATTTGTAGAGGAAAAAAAGATAAATGTCACGGGTAATTACTTCCACACACGTTACAATACAGGGTGATTGGAAGATGGGTGCAAAGCTTTAAGGTGAAGATACTATAGACAATTTAGAACCATTTAAGCCATGGTTGTCTTAGACGAAGTCTTACCAAATTTTTTTAACTAATTTTTTTTTTTTTTTTTCGGAAATTCTCAAAATTTAATGTAAACTGCATAATTATGGTCATATTGAATGATAAATGAATTATTTTTTTATTTATTTAATTAAAGTAATGTGTAAGCAACCAAGCAAAACATGTTTTTGGCTTCTGTGTCATTAGACATTTTTTTTAAAGATATTTAAAGCTCAGAAAAAATAAAAAAATTGTACAATACGTCTTTTAAACCTTATTAAAAAAAAACGGAGGGTGTTTTTTTTGTTCAAACCTTTTTGAAGACATGCTTGATAATCGTTCTTTCTTTTGAGGTATCATTTATGCGGATATCTTACAAATTATTGAAATTAGGACCTACAAACCAATTCGAGGGAGAAATTTTAAATTTTAGGCAGTCTAACAAAACACAAAATTTTTGCTTAAAAGAATACTTTATGTGCTCGAAATGATAACATTGTTCAATTCTAAGAATTTTTGGCACATGCAGGAACCAATTGAGGGGAACCCATTGAGGGGATTCTCTAAACAATGGCCACCGAGCGCGGTGCGACGGCATTTCCAGGTAGAACGCCCAATGAATAGCAAAAAGCGATAAGAGTTGGTTTTTACAGCAAAATGGTCTTAGTTACTGAGGCAACAAAGTCGTTTTTCTTTAGTCAGGGTCAGTCGGTCTGTGATGAAGCCGTTACATCTTTTACTTATTAGTCAAACTACTGTCCTTGTGAGTGGACGTTGTCGTGTTGATTCACAATTTACCGTGTTTAGTTGTAGCCCTTTGCGTTCCTGCACGTGTTGTTTGCGTTAGTTTTGAACTTTTTTGTTTCACCGTGTCCAGTCGTAGCCCCGCGCTCCTGCACGTGTTGATTTTTTACTTAATTTTGTTGAGTTGACATTTAGTGCGCTCCTACGCCGTTTTTCTTAATTGTTAAGTGACTATGGCTACTTTTTCCAATCAAGAATATGCGGATATCGTATTTATGTACGGTAGAGCAGACGGCAATGGATCTTTGGCGCGACGGATGTATCAAGAGTGCTATCCGAATCGCAGGATACCGAATGTCCGAGTGTTTTACAACACGTTTCGTCGTCTTGCCCAAGATGGGTTTCACCGCGTGGAACCTGGAGTCAACCCGGGCAGACACGAAACTGCCGTCGACGAAGACATTTTAGCAGCATTTCAAGCGGATCCTACTACCAGTACTAGAGCAGTAGCTCGAAATTTAAACATTTCTCAATGGAAGGTGTGGCATACAATGCACCAAAATGATAAGTATCCGTTCCATGGCAGGAGTGTGCAAGGTCTAGTAGAGCAAGATCCTCAAAGAAGAATTCAGTTCTGCCGTTTCCCCCTCAACAGAGACATCGACGATGCGTGGTTTCTGAAATCAATCTTGTGGACGTTTGAAAGTAAATTTTCAAGGGAAGGTATTACAAACTTTCACAACATCCATGAATGGGCCGACGCAGACAACAATCCACATTTTAAGAAGCAGGTGTCATTTCAGATGAAATTCTCTGTGAATGTATGGGCTGGAATAATTGGCAGAACATTGATTGGGCCCCACTTTTTGCCTGATCCATTGAATGGCGAAAATTATTTGCAATTTCTGCAAATTGATTTACCACTGCTGGTAGAGGAATCAGGTGTTCCGATCTTCGAAAGAGACCGAACAGTCATCTTTCAGCAAGACGGCTGTCCAGCGCATTGGACTTTAAATGTAAGGGAACACCTCAACAATTGCTTTCCTGATAGCTGGATCGGCAGGGATGGACCCATCCCTTGGCCCGCTCGCTCCCCAGATCTGACCCCGTTGGACTTTTTCGTGTAGGGCCGGGCCAAGGAACTGGTGTATATCAACATAACTTTTTTTTTCCTGTGGCAACACTACAGCTAACAGCTGATTTAAATTCGCTCTCATTATTTTAATCTTATTTATTAAATTTCTTTGTTTTTATGGCCTATTTCCAATTACTCATCAAGTAAATAGATTAATAAAGTAAATTTCATATTAAATTCACACAACAAGTGTAAAATAAGTGTAATATTTCAGTGTGAATCGGTGACAGTTACCCGTTACCGGCACAAGTGTAATTTTGCATTGTCATCTGGATATCAGGTATAATACACTGTATTTTACGTGCTATTCGTTTGTTTACGTATTCATTTTTAACAGCTATTACATTGTTCACTTTTAATCGGCTACTTATTGATGCCAATGACCTTTGAACGTAAACATAACCTTCATTTTGTTTGGTGACAGAACGCCTTTTTTTTCATTTCTTAAATTTCATTTTTCCATTACAAATCACCATCTCTTAGACTGCTTTCACCACTACGTTCTCTCCTTCAATTACTTGTCGTTTCCCTATTAGTTATTATCTATCATGATTATGACTCGCAGCGTCCGTGCTCGCCTCGAAGTGTCCAAACTCAATCAGGCTTTGAGCGAATTAAAGACGTCAAAGGAGCTCTGTGACCAACTTACTAAGGAAATAGATGACAATGAGAGAGTGCTCCTTGATGCCCATGCAAAGAATAGGAATTTGAAATCTGAAATGGCCCAGATATATACTCAATACACTGAGGCCATAGAAGAACGCAACAGACTTCAACTGGTTGTGGATGGATTCAGCCAGTGTAGCATAGAGTATGAACAAGCTCTTAGTCATAAACATTTAATACGACAACAGCTACATGAGGCTCAAAGTCAAATTTCAGAACTTCAGACTATTAACTCAAATATCACCGCCTCGCTGAATCAGAGTCTGTTTGATGAGTTGATGCCTGTTGCCCCCTCAATGGTTTCCGCCATTAACCCCTGCTACACTATTGATTTGACAGATCATGATAATTCAAAGTTATGTAACTCAGTGAGGGTAGTCACCAGTAAAACTAAACTTAAAAAATACATAAAAATTTATAAATACATTGTTCGAACCAAAAAGTTGGTTAAAAGACATAAATTTTTCATTAAAAATGTTAAACTAAATAAGGAAAGGCTAAATTTACTTAAATAATTAGATATGTATTCTTTTAATTTGGAACAAAGTACCAGGAAGTACAAAATTGACACAGAGTACTTACAATCAGAACTAGACTATTTACAGGAGAAACTTAGTTCAATGACTTTAAAATATAATACTTCAGAAGATCTCATGAAGGAATATGTACTGGCGATGAATGTTCTGGTGAACTCACAAACGAACAACTGTGAGCAGTGTCAGACACCATCCATTCTACCTACACCAGAGCATTCATTGACAACATGTAATACCACCTTAACGCAGCCCTGTGTTGATTTCCCACTTCCTGCTATTAACAGTCCCTATGAACAGTGTGTAAAAAATGATGTAGTTTTATTCTGTGATGAAATTGGAAAGGAGTTAGGTCACTTGTTGAAAGATGAATATCCGGGACACTCCATAATAAATTACTGTATGCCCGGTTGCTCTTTATAAATATTATGAAAGCAATTATAAAATATAATTTTAACCAGGACACCACACTGTTAATCTTTTTGGGAAATAGGGGAAATGTGAACAAAGGAGAATTGCTCCAATATTATAGAACATTGACAATCTTAGTTTAAGAAAAATTGTGTTGTTCACATTCCCATATAGTCAAAGTTTGCCACAGGAAGAAAATAGGTTAAGATATGAAATAAATATGACATTACATAATTTGACATTTAATAATAATCTATTTCATTTAATTGATACCAATCATTTTGTTGGCAAAAATTTGTGAGCCTCTCTGTTGAGCGGACAATTGAAATAGCCTGTATTGAATTGGAGCAGTTCATTGTATTAAGTGTGTACAGACCTCCTTCAGGATTGTATGATTGTTTTGAAAAGGTAATGGATGAAGTGTTGCACAAAATTTCTAATTCAAATAAGTTTATCATCACTTGCGGTGATTTTAATGTAAACTTGTTAGAAACTTCTGGGTTAAGTACTAAAATTATAAGTTTGTTTCAGTCATACAATCTTGCTAACCAATTTTTAGAGCCCACTAGAATAACTCCCACTAGTGCTACATGCTTAGACAACATTTTATACAGATGTTAAAGCAATCCACAAAGAAATTATTAATTTATTAGATTCAGATCATTGTGGTCAATTGATCACTATTCCAAATGTAAACATAAATAAAACTAAAAAAGATATCACTGTTAACCCAAAAACTGTTAATCGCTTGGAAATGTTTAAAACTAAACTTTCGAATAATCTACCACTTGTGTTGCCAAATGATGACCCTAATGGACAATATAATGATTTTTTTTAAATGTATTGCACACAATTTGATAACATATTCATTCCAAAGACTTTTTCGGTTAGTATTAACGCTTCTTTTAGTGATTGGGCCACCACTGGTATACATAAAAGTAGAAAACGACTTTATGAATTATATGATGAACGGACTTGTATAAACACTGCTGAATTTAATTTGTATGTTAAAAATTATTCTAAATTATTTAAGAAAGTTTGTAGCATAGCCAAGTCACGTTATTTGAGTTTAAAAATTAAAAATAGCACTAATGTAATTAAAACGACTTGAACTATCATTAACAGCGAAACAGGAAGGTCATGCAACCGAAGTAGTGACTACAGTCTAGCTATTGAGGACAATATAATTAAATCAGATTCTCAAGTCGCCGCGGCCTTTGAAAATTTATTTGCAGAGATTCCAATATCTACTACCAAATCTTTGAACTCATCACCCACTGCTCCAGAGTCTTTACTCAAAGAAAACGTTCCTGTTTGTGATAGTGAATTTCATTTCCAATATGTAACCTGTAACGATATCATTAAAATTTTCACTCTTTAAATGTTAAAAAGACCGCCGATTTATGGGGTAATTCTGTGGATACTGCTATGTCAATCATAAACATTGTAGCACCAACTTTAGCTGTTATTTTTAATAATTGTATTGACCGTGGTGAGTTTCCTGATCTTATGAAAAACAGTAAATTAATACCGTTGTTTAAATCGGGTAGCACATCAGACCCTACTAACTATAGACCAATTTCAGTGCTACCTACCTTCAGTAAAATTTTTGAAAAACTTATTCTAAATCAATTACAACGATTTTTTAATAAACATAACTTATTAAACAACAAACAATTTGGTTTCACAAAGGGTCGTTCAACTACCGATGCCGGAGTTGAACTTTTAGGTCATATATATAATGCATGGGAAGACAAATGCGATGCTTTGGGTATTTTTTGCGATTTGTCCAAGGCATTCGATTGTGTTCTTCATGAAACCTTGATCAGGAAACTTCACCACTACGGAATCCGGAACGCCTCTCTGGATCTTCTTACTTCATACCTAAGTGATAGGATTCAGAGAGTTGACGTCAACGGAAAAAGATCACCTGGATCTATAGTTAGAATGGGGGTCCCCCAGGGCTCAATTTTAGGCCCATTTATATTTCTTATTTATATAAATGACTTGCCTTATCTCATAAAGGATAAACATGATATAGTGTTGTTTGCAGACGACACTTCACTTTTATTCAAACTCAAACGTCAGCAGCTGGTTACTGACAATGTAAATAGAGCCCTGGCTAATGTAGTTAACTGGTTTAATGTTAATAACCTACTTCTTAACGAGAAAAAAACTAAATGTATTAAGTTTACGATACCTCATGTTAGACAAGTAGAAACTAGTGTCCTCATAAAGGGTGAAGTGTTGAAACCCGAAGATACCACAGTATTCTTAGGCATAACTCTGGATGCCAAGCTTCAATGGGGCCCCCATATAGATAAATTGTCAAAAAAGCTTAGCTCTGCAGCATACGCTGTTAGAAAAATTCGTGATTTTTATTCGTTAACTTTAGTTATTTTCATAGGGTGATGTCGTACGGTATTCTACTGTGGGGAAATGCCGCCGATATTCAGACAATTTTTGTTTTACAAAAAAGGGCAATTCGTTCGATTTATAAATTAATGACTGTGCCTTCTCAGTATATTTATGAAAATCTGCTGTATGCACATAAAAATATTAATCTCTTTAAAAGATACAGTGATATCCATAATATCAATACTAGAAACAAACAAAACTTTGTTGTTCCTAAGACCAGGCTCAAGAAAATAGGTGGCTCGTTTAGATGCCAATGTATTCGTTTTTATAATAAAATTCCTAGCCTCATTCAAGAACTAAGCCTAAATAAATTCAAATCTTTTATAAAGCGTAAATTATGTCAGAAAGCCTATTATACTGTTAAAGACTATATTGAGGATAAAACGGCCTGGGATTGAGCTGCTCCAATAAATCTACACTGAATGTTGTTTTTTTTATTATTATTATTTTGCTATTTTTACTCTTTTTTATTATTTCACATGACATGAATATTAATTGTATGAATATTACTTTGATTATTGAGAATTTGAGAACTATGTGGGTCATTGTTTCACTTTTGATTATGGTCTGGCAGTTTGAGTAGTTTGTGCGGCCTACCCAAATGTCCTTTCTTTGGTATTGTTCGTCGAATCGTTGAGCTCCTTAAGTTCCGAGTTGAGTTGTACGATTATCGACAAATGCGTGCACTGACTGGACAGGTCCACTCAATATCTGTGTGGTTCTTTCATCAAAAGACCTTTTCAGACACCGATCTACATGGTCATCAAATGGTCTGACCAACAAAATTATATCCGTTTCTTTTTTTTATATACACACTGACATTGATAGTTTTTATATATACAATGACATGAATATTTACTTTGTAAAGTATTGTATTGTTTTAATTATTGTGAATGTGAAGACTATGTGGGTCTTTTATTAATTTTGTTTTCTTTCTTTCTCAGTAATCATGATCTGGCAGTTTGAGTAATTATGTGGCCTACCTAAATGTCCTTTCTTTGGTACTGTTCGTCAAAGCGTTGGGCTCCTTATGTTCCGAGTTGAGCTAAACGATTAGTGACAAATGCTTGCACTGACTGGACAGGTCCACTCAATCTGTGTGGTTCTTTCTTCAAAAGATCATTTCAGTCACCAATCTACGTGATCTTCACATGATGTGAACAAGATTATGTCTGGACTTTAAAAGAGACTGTGACCTCTGAGTTTGTTTCGGCCTTTCTTCTCAGAGTAGTCAGTTAGGAAACGCCGAACTCATCTAGTTTAAAAAAATATCATTGACATGTAAAAGTGTTTATACAAACCTACTTACAGAAATAAAATCATTTATCTTTTATAGAAATAAACACTAGAGAAGAATTGATACAAAGAATAAATTCAGCGTTTGAGACAATGAAGCAGGAGATGATGTTGAAAATAACGACTACAGAAGTTAGAAGACGGGGCCGTACTTGTATTAGGAATCACGGCCGTCATTTTGAACATGAAAAATAAATAATTTTAATTCAAATGTTGTTTTAATTAGTCTGCCTAAAATAAAAAATTTCTCTCTCAAATTGGTTTGTAGGCCCTAATTTCAATAATTTGTAAGATATCCGCATAGATGATACCTCAAAAGAAAGAGCGATTATCAAGCATGTCTTCAAAACGGTTTGAACAAGAAAAGCAAACTCCGTTTTTTTTTTAATAAGGTTTAAAAGACGTATTGTACAAATTTTTTATTTTTTCTGAGCTTTAAATGTCTGTAAAAAAAAAAATCTAATGACACAGAAGCCTAAAACATGTTTTGCTTGATTGCTTACACATTACTTTAATTAAATAAATAAAAAATGAATTCATTTATCATTCCTTTTGGCCATAATTATGCAGTTTACATTAAATTTTGAGAATTTCCGAAAAAAAACTAAAAAATTTGGTTAAAAATATTTGGTAAGACTTCGTCTAAGACAACCATGGCTTAAATGGTTCTAAATTGTCTGTACTATCTTCGCCTTAAAGCTTTGCACCCATCTTCCAATCACCCTGTATAAGTGACCGTAGTTAACAATTTATTTCATTCCCTCGCATGTTTTAGTTTTGAAAAAGAATTTTGCCACCTTCATTATGGAGTATAAATGGATGTGAAATGAAATGATGTTGATTAATGATAGAAAACTGGTAAAATATTAGCACAGAGTTATCTACCAGTATCGAAGACTACTTAAATATGTTCGTAAGTTTTAGAACAATTTTGATCTGTTAGAGCTTTTATGTGGGCACAGTGGTGCATGCATTGCCAGGACCGCACATAAATCAATGTCAGAAATGAAATTTGCGCTTTTTACGATGAATATTAATGAAACTTCGTGGGCTAGTACAATATTATACGACCATAGAACAATCTTAAACTAATCCAATATTTTTCACCAAAATATTCCATTGTTTTTTATTAAAAGATTGGATGTTTTTTCCATGGGATTCCTTTTCACATGAACTAAATTCCTCGTTGCCTCGTTGGTCTAGTGGTAGCAAGCGCTACTGCTGATTATGAGGTCCTGGGTTCGATTCCCAGGTCGGGCAAAGTGTTATTGGGTTTTTCCATCTGGAATTTCTCTGTAGCAGCCCGGAGTCTGGATTTGTGCCCGGTTGATGGCAATAGGCTCGCCCCCTATTATATGGGACTTAAACATAACTGGCGAAATGTGGGTGTACTAGGTACACCTCTGCCTAACCCTTCGGGGAAACAAGGCGTGATGTTATGTATGTATGTTATGTAAATCATCAATCTCAACAAAAAATGTAGCTCTGGCTTTGCGTTTTATGCGGCTCCCAAATTTTTTATCCAGTGGGCATTTCGAATCCAGCTAAATTAACAAAAAGCAAACGAATATTTGTTATTGGATGAACATGACAGACCTACCCATATTTTGTTAGCAGCTTTTATTTTGATATTTTCTGCTGTCATAAAATATACAGTGTTATGTAATTTTACTTGCAAATAATTCTTTCGTAAAATCTTTTATTTCGTAGGGAGATGTGGTTTTAAAAGTACTTTCCTTTTTCAGATTAAAATATATAGTAAGCATCTTAATATATTCGTATATAGGGCTACAAACCACTACCTAAAGTTTTCAACTGTATGTTTAATATACTCGTGTGTATGTAATTTCTCCATCGACATTGTTACACCGTTTTAACACAAATTAGACTTCACTACTTTAGGGTAATCGCTAGTTCAGAAGTTATAATTACCAACTATTTGTGAGCACGAGATGATAGCGGGTCGGCTGGCCAGCACCCACCAACTAATACCTACTATTGAACTTGTACAGACAAGTTTAATTCATAGTTATTAACAAAGTTATACATGATAACGTAGACCTATTTGTCTACATACAGCTATTTCTAAAGTAAACATAATCCCGAATTTCAACAGGAATTTGTGCGATACCTACGAGGATTTACTTATTTGGCGTTATTTGACTGCATAGGTACACCATATACATTTATTACAAAACTTAATAATTTAATGAGATTGTTTGGTTAGAATTTCAATTTAAATGGGTTTCAGGGAGAGCTCAATTAAAGTTGCAAGTAATTCGCTTTATCATTAGTTTCTAATCAAAAAACTATACTAAAGTTAAGTTTCGAACACGTATAAAAGTAAAACGCTATATATATTTGGATTCCAAAACCGATTCAATCCTGAAATAAACCTGATACGTAGGTAAATATAAAATGTTATTGACTCATGTCGATAACCGTCCGTGCGACGTTCGTCCGCTAGCCAAGTCTATCGTATATTCACAAACTGGATCTTCTATTCAAGTTGGAGTTTCGTATTCGGAAAGCCCGACCAGCTACATCGAGAACTGTACAGTCCCTCGACGATACGACACGGAATTTGTAAAGATGTTGCCTCCAGGATCCTCTTCAATAGGGGCGAGAAGTAAACCATTTTGCTACGAAAGATAGCCAACTAGATCGTTCTATACAAGACCCCTTTCATGTGTAAAACGGGCCTAATATTAATAAACCCGCTTTTGGCCACCGTCTGGATAATCTCTGGGATCTTTTAGTTAGCCGTATGCAAAATTCAATTGGGTCTGGTGCTGAAATCCGTTTTTATAACGCTATTAAAACCTCTTGGCGATGGAATATCACGATTTGGCAGCCATTTGAGTTGCGCATTATCCAATTCATTTGTGCTGCTTTCTATGTGATATGACATAAAAGTATCAGACTGAAAGTTTTTTTTTATATAAACCGAAAAAAGCGTGTAACAACATCGACCAAGGTACCTATTAGCATTTTTAAGAGCGATAATATGAAAATAAGAATTCCAATTCAACTAATAAAAGAATCCAATCTTGACTTACTTACACGAAATTCCCCGCCATATTTCTTTCGCGGAAGACAGACAATGCCGAAGGCCAAAGGCGATCCCTAACTTCCTTCATTCCTTCTTCTTTAAAAACGGAAGGAAAATGTCGGATACATCTACATGTCCATTGTCCGTTTAATGCAAAGTAGGGACGCATATTATATCAAAATATAAGAAAAAAGGTTTATCGGGATTGTTCACTTTTGTATATTTTCATACATGTCAATTCATTTTTCTAAAAAAAAAAAAATATTAAAAAGGAACAAGAAAAGGACACAGGCTGCCGGTAGTCACGTTTCCAAAGAAAGGAACTTCATAACAATAGGTATTTGTTTTTAATATAATGGTCAGTCAAACGTGACTTTTATGAATCATTGCTGTTGGCTTATCAATCAGTACTTCTACTTCCCTTCTAATACTTCCCTCCAGCCGCGATCAATCTGTCTTAATCATAGTTTAGGTTAAGTGTGACAGCTGTTGTTATACTCGTGAAAGACAAGAGCTGAACCACGAGTCCTCCGATTATCCACAGATTAGGTAATATCTACATGTATTTATGAAGATTCCTTCACAAATACGTTGATGGGCTTATATTTATTCTAAATGTCATGGAATGCAAAATGTGCTTGCAAAAAATTGGTAGTAGTAAAAAAATTAAATACATTTAGAACTTAAATCAGAAAGTCTCTCCACGTCAATACAAGCTGTTTTCCAACTAGACTTTACTTCAGTTTCATAAAGCCACCAAAAGAGATTAGATTTTTGTTATCTACTTGAAAATAGATTTTTAAATATATTTTTTCCGTTAAAGTAAAGTTTAATACCTTCTTTTATTTCCGTTAGGAAAAGCTTATGAAAACTATTCGTTCGGAGAGAACGGAGCGTTATTGAGCGACTTCTACCAACTAAAACCCCACTGTCCCGTGTACCAAAAAGCTTTGAAAAAAACATTTTCAACCTCAGCTCAACGTAGCTAAACATACTATTTTATGAGGGACGCCGATAATAAACGGTTGAAGAGATAAAAAGTAAGCATATTAACACATACAAAACCAAATGGTAAAGAAGAGATGGTCGAAGTATTCTACCTTCATATTTATATTTATGTATACCTCTTCGTGACTCCACCATGCGATATAAAAGGAAGTGCCCTTAAATTTTTTGTTGGTTCCCACACAAACGAACAGCTGAACGAATTTTGATTACTGTGTTTTGCGAAATATTCTGCAAATGCTATGTTTCTCTTTTAAAACGTGACTTCGGATTTTTTTTATTGAACCTCGCCGAGTCAATTGTTGTACCTATTTTTGATTAACAATATTAGCACTGATTTAAATCGTCATTGTCATAGTAACACGCCTATATGTATACACCGATGCGTAATGCAGAGGTTTTTTTTTTGGATGGGAAATCATCAAATTACTTCTCCCGCTCTGGGCGGAGCGGGAGGGTAAGTCAGACTTTTACTGACTAAAACCCACCCGTGTTCCTTCAGTTGCCCATGTGCCAGGGTCACGGTATCTCTTTCGAACAATCACGTGACCCCGGTAGGCATCGGTCCTAGCAGACCCCTTCAGTTTTGCTGACATCTCTTTAAGGCGCGCGTGGAACACTACGCGCCGTCGACCCGAGCTTGGTCCTTACCGGGCGGCAAGCCACCCATTGCTCGCCACCCGCAAGCTCGCGCCTACGGTGGCCGGGAGTCCGCTATGGACTCCCGACGCCCGGGGCGTCTCCTCCTGCGGCGGCTAGGGACGTGAGGGCGCAGAGACTGCCATTCCCTCACGCGCCCCACCTCCTCCTTCGCGAGCATTACTGCTTCGCAGAAGGAGGTGACGGCTTCCCATTCCCTCTCGCTCCGTACCATGGCTCGCACCAGGGCCGGACGCGAGAGGTCGCCGCCGCCGATCGCCTCCACGAGGACACGGCGGTGCTCCGCCCAGGCAGGGCACACCTCCACCGTATGCTCCACTGTGTCCTCTAGACAATCCTCACAATGGAAACACCCGGACGTATCCTCCCGCTTTATCCTGAACAGGAACCCACCAAAGCACCCATGCCCGGTGAGAAGCTGCGTCAGGCGGAAGGTGAGGACGCCGTGACGCCTCTCAATCCACTCCTCAAAGAGGGGACTTACCGCCGCTATTGTGGCGTGCCCAGGTAATGCAGAGGTGTACTGATAGTACACCCGTTTCGTTAAATATGTCGGACACTCAGAAAGTTTTGCGAAAATAAAAAGAAGTGTTCTATAGGTAAATATATTTTTATTAAATCTTTTCAAAATACTCTCCACTAGCCTCTATACAAAGCTTCATGCATCTGAACCAGTTTTCGAAACACTTTTTCCAGTCCGCGGCAGGCACACATCGGTTACAGCCTGCTCAAACGCTGACAGCGCATCTTCCGGCGACGAAAATTGTATCCCTTTGAGCTGATTTTTAATTTATGGGAATAAAAAAAGTCACACGGGACCCAGAAGTTTGACCGGCGTGCTGTCCAAGAAGTCCCTCGTTTTGAGCGCGGTGTGCGTGGGTGCATTGTCGTGTTGGAGCAGTAGCCCGTGGAGCCCTGTGTTTGGTCGCTTGTTGCTCACAACAGAGAAAACTTCCGCCAAGCATTTGGTACTATACCATTCGGCGTTGATGCTTCTTTGGTTTTGTAAAGGGATTGACACCAAGTATTCAGTCAAATTGAAAAAGCTCGCGATTAAAATCTTCCCCCGCTTCTAGATCACTTCACTTTGGAAGGCGTTGATTCGTTTTGAAACACCCAAACCGTTGACTGGCGCTTCGTTTTTGGATCATATTGATAAATCCAGGACTCATCACCTGTAATAATGTCGTAAACACGCCGAAACGAGCCTGCTTCAAATTTGTTTATCATATCGCGGCACCATTCCACCCGGGCCAGCTTCTGAGCATCGGTGAAGTTGTGTGGCACCCAGCGTGAAACTATCCTCCTCACGCTAAGATGCACGTGTAGAATCTCATAAAGGCTTCCCGATCAAATCTGCAGTATGTGTTGAATCTCCTGATACGTAATTCGCCAATTGTCTTGGATAAAATTTTTCACTGCTAGCACGTTTTCCGCCGTAACAGCCGTCAAAGGGCGACCACTTCTTTCTTTATCCCCCAAAGTTAGTCGACCACGTTTGATTTCTTTATACCAACGATACACAGTTGCCTTGGAAGGGCCTTTAGCCATGAATGCAATTTGAAGTCTATCATATGATTCGTCCGGTTTCACGCGACACTTGAAATCGTAAAAAATCATAGCGCGAAAATGTTCCCGGCGCAAATCCATTTTCCAATGAGACACGATAATTTAATTAGCTCGCAAAAAATGTGGAGGCAAATTTTGAAATTGGAACGTGCCTATTTTCACTTATAAATAATCATTATTTTTATAATAGTTTATAACTGGCCAGTCTCTCATACAAAATAACTTTTTTTCGCAATAATTTCTGAGTGGCCTGGTATTTGCATATAATAAAATATCTTTCATCAGCAGCCTATAATGTTTCCACTGCTGGGGCACAGGTCTCCTCTCGGTGAGAGGGAGTGGGCCATAATCCACCACGCGTGCCCAGTGCGGGTTGGTAGATGTCACATGTCTTCGAATTTTTAGTTTAAGACATGCCGGTTTTCTCACGATGTTTTCCGTCACCGGTTTGAGAGCAATGGTGATGAAATAATTTATACAAAGAAAAGCGCCTGCTTGGGTTCGAACTCACGACCTACAACTCGTAAGTGGCAGCCACTGGGCGAGCACTGCTCGACAAAATATCCTTGGAAAATAGTATTTATTTTTACACCAAAAACCATTTATTGTTTCACAAGTTAACAGCGCCACCGTTACAAACGTAAATACGGTTTCAATCAATTTACTTCACAAAAATTTACTTTGTACCGTGTGGTGCCGGACGTAAAGAATAGCATCACCCCATTTTTTCCCGTGGGTGTCGTAAGAGGCGACTACGGGACTTACTAGAGAATGGGCAGCAGCGTTCTCTATTCATTTTACCACTATACTGCGATCGCCAATCCGCCTGCCAAGCGTGGCGATTATGGCAAAGCCCCCCAAATTGGGGGAGGTCATGTCCAGCAGTGGACGTATTATGGCTGAAATGGTGATGATGATGACTTCACAACACAGTACCTAATATGTCAAATTGTTCATTCGAACCGCTTCAGTCCTTTGTGTGTTTCTGAGCTATTTTCTTCCTTGTTATTTGCTCGTACCCTCGCCAAGAGCATGGTAAAGACAAATTAAAACTATTCGCAATATACATCAGCAAATTTTCCTGTTTGGTTATTGGTGAAGTTCTAAGAATATCTTTGCGGGTGTCCCTCAATGACTATTATTTTCGGTGTCAGGGAGCGCCATGTATCACGCCATGTAGGGCTACAGCGGCATAAAGGCGTGTCCTCAATACTTGCGGCTTCAAGCATTCGTTAACAACGCGTAAGCACCTCGTATAAGAGAGGATAGAAATGTTATGAAGTAGTACTCTTCAGTTTTTGTGTCCTGTGTGCTATATGTACATATGTTTTTCATACAGAAAGCACTCGACGTGTATTTATCGTTTTGTATGTCCCGTGAGCGCATGATTGTTTATTAGATACGGTACTTTTCTTTTGATATCATCTTTATGGTACAGACGCCAACACATCAACTTACCCCAATCTGTCAAATTTCTTTAATAGATTTTCAACCTTATATCACAATAGTGGAAGGTTAATTTTCGATTGGTAAAATTTGACAGATTGGGGTAGCTTGACCTGGTGGCGTCTGTACTTAAGGAATCAGGTCTAGTTAGAACGTTAAAAAAAGGCCTTTTGCCGTTTTTTGCCAAATGATAAAATAATTTACAACAAAAGTTATTCCGTTTAAAAGATATATATTTTATGTAAACATGACAATTTTTTAATGAAATATATTCTAAAATAAGCCGATAAGTATCGATGGTCGAGGACGCTGCAAAAAAAAAAACAGGGTTTTTCGGTGATCACTCTCGCGCTGCAAAGAATTATCTGAAACCAATAAAACAGCGGGGATCTTTAGTTAATGGTATAATGCTCCGGTTGAACGAAGGGTTTTGAAAAATTTTCATTTTTCACAAAACGGTGGACGTTGAAAGTCAAAAGTGTTGTTTTGACCAACATTTCACGTACATTTTTGACTATAAAAAAATGTCCCAAAAATTCTTCGATCATCCGGAGGAAAACTATGTGTAGAAGAAGTGATATAAATTTCAACTCGATCGGTAAAGCCGTTCTCGAGTTACAGTGATCACCAAATTTGAAATCATGGTTTCCAGAAAAATGAGTTTAAAGTTTTGATATCGATTTGCATGCAGATAAAAAGAATTTTTTTGTACTTACATAGAGTCGTCTATTCCTGGGCCATATAGTTCGCCTTCCTGCGCTTTTTTTCCTGCATCTGAAGCCATTTTCAGCTGCCGCCGACGCCGAGCTACCCTCGCCTCTCGAGTGTTTTCCAGGGGGCTCCAAATTCGATTTCTTCTTCTCTCTTTTTTTCAAAAATATTTGAAGCTATTAGTTTTAATAATTTTATAAATAAATAATTGTACTGGTAAAGTGCAATCTAAATAAATTAGGTAGCCCACAGAACAATATCACTTATTTTAGCATCATCCATAAACACCGGCCTACATGAACAAGTCAACGTTTCGGGTCAACAGCCCGGAACACCACCACATCACCTACCCACCAACATTTTTGCGGATGCACTGTCAACGCTGAAATAAAACACTATTCTTTCTTTTATTTGTATTTATTTTTCCGGATCCGTTACAATGCTTGCGGTCACGGATTGACCACCACTGCCTACAGGCGGCGTAGCGAAACACTCAATGCATCGCACACAGTGCAAACAATTCGCCAAGTCATTTTTAATTCAGTTCTTTGGAAGCGTATGGGTCTGATGCTGGACATGGGCGTAGGTCGGACATTCTTTGTCGTAAAATACTGACAAAATCTGGGTAATCTACCTTGTCTTTTGCTGCGCTGAAAAATTCACCGGGGACGCGTAACTGTTCTCCAAACACCAACTCTGCTGGTGAACACTGCAGGTCCTCTTTGCAAGCTGTCCGTAATCCTAAAAGTACTATAGGAAGAGAACTAACCCAATCCTTCGTACCGTGTGACATCAAAGCTGCCTTAAGCGTGCGATGTAAACGCTCAATCATGCCGTTGCAGGCTGGATGATACGCTGTTGTCCTTGCTAACTTGATTCCGTACGTTTTTGCCAAGTTTTGGAATAAGTGAGATTGAAATTGTCTACCTTGGTCCGTTATCACCTTCTTTGGGCAACCATACCGAGCAATCCACTCCAACACAAACGCCTTTGTCACAGTCTCCGCTGTCATGTCAGGGAGTGGAATCACCTCAGGCCATCTGGTGAACCTGTCAATGATAGTGAGACAGTATTTAAAATTGGAAGATACTGGTAGTGGTCCTATTAAGTCCATATTAACCTCTGCGAATCGAAGATCTGGTACGTCGAATTTACTAAGAGGAGATGTAGTATGTCTTGTTACCTTAGACTTCTGACATGGAATGCACTCTCTAACCCAAGCTCGTACATCTTTCCTAAGGGAAGGCCAAACAAAACGTTCACTGACAATTTTGATGGATGCCTTTGCGCCAGGGTGGCTTAGGCTGTGCAACGTCTCGAACACACGGCGTCTGTGGGTAGTTGTCACGAACGGTCTGTGTTTTGCCAAAGAAACATCACAATAAATATGTACGTTTGAATTTGGTACTTGCGCTAACTCCAGTGTCAACGAATGGTTACCCTTCAGGAGCTGTTGAAGCTCTGGATCATCACGCTGCGCAAGGGCAAGCTCCATAAAGTCCACTGGCGCAGTGACTGCCTCAATCCGAGACAATGCATCAGTCACCTGGTTATCCTGCCCGGAAACGTGCTGGATGTCAGTCGTGAACTGATAAATTAAATACAAATGATTAATTTGTCTTGGTGATCCTTGTTGGTCTTTCTTTTTAAATGCACTTATCAGCGGCTTATGATCGGTGTACACAGTGAAATGTCGTGCTTCTAACATGTGCCGAAAATGTTTGATGGCTTCGTAAATCGCGAGGAGTTCGCGATCATAAGCGCTGTATTTCTGCTGCGTGGGGCTCATCTTCTTCGAATAGAAAGCTAAGGGCTGCCAGATGTTATCCACCTTCTGCTGTAAAACAGCTCCTAAGGAAACATTGGATGCATCTACTACCAATGCCAGCTGCGCATCAATCACCGGGTGTACCAACAGTGCAGCATCTGAAAGGCTATGCTTACAACGCTCAAACACTTCTAATAATTGAGCAGTCCACTTCACTGGTTTCGATCCCTTCATGTCTGGACCTGCCAATAAATCATTAAGTGGGGCTTGTAACTCTGCTGCATTTTTCAAGAAACGCCTATAAAAATTTAGCATCCCAAGAAATCTTCTTAAGCATCTTATAGTCTGAGGCGGTGGGTAATTCTGAATAGCCTCCACTTTCTCCTCTAATGGGCGTACTCCCTTTTCTGAAACAGAATAACCAAGAAAAGTTACCTGCGGCTGACCAAAATTGCACTTAGCTACATTGATGACCACTCCATACTCCTCGAGGCGTGCGAACAGCTTACGCAGATGTTCTTCATGCTCCTGAGTGTTTCTAGAAGCTATTAAGAGGTCATCGATGTACGGTAAACAGAAGTCGAAATCTCGAACCAATCCGTCGATAAATCGTTGAAACGTCTGTGCAGCGTTCCTCAGACCAAATGACATAAAAGGAAATTCAAACAACCCAAACGGTGTCGTGATGGCTGTCTTGTCTATGTCTGCTGGATTTACTGGAATCTGTTGATATGCTTTGACTAAATCTACGACTGAGAAAATAGTGCTTCCGTGTAAATGCTGTGAAAAATCTTCTATGTGACGTACCGGGTACCTGTCTGGCACCGTCCTAGCATTCAGTGCACGGTAGTCACCGCATGGTCTCCAAGTGTCGTCGTGCTTGGGCACCAGGTGCAGAGCAGACGCCCAAGGTCCACTGGAGCACCGAGCTGTCCCTTCCTTAACCATAGCTTGGAACTCTGATTTGGCGATCTTCAAACGATCTGGTGCTAAACGGCGTGGCCTGCAGAAAACGGGTGGTCCGGGCGTTGTATTAATAAAATGTACGGTAGAATGACGTACCTCCCTTGGTGCACCAGACGGACGTGAGATGGCTGGAAATTCTCGCAACAGCACGTGGTACCGAGAAGTACCAGTAACAGCCTTAACGCTGGGAATCGCCACCTCCGCTGTAGCTCCACCAACAAAAAAATTAGTTAATCCATCAATCAACCTATTCTTGCGGCAATCTACTAATAAATTATAATGGGAAAGAAAATCATACCCAATAATCGGTTTGGTCACATCTGCGACTACAAACTTCCAGCTAAACTCCCTGCGTAATCCTAAATTCAGCTGTAAATTGATATACCCGTACGTGGATATAACAGAATTATTAGCTGCGCTCAGGTCGTAATTTACACGTACCCGCTTCTCATTTAAATAACTGCGAGGGTAGACGCACAGATCAGAACCCGTATCGACCAGAAAAGGTTTTTTAGATTGAAGATCTATGACGAATAAACGGCTGGAAATACTGCAACAATCGCTCGCCGTCATTAGCGACTGGCTTTGGCGTTTTCCGAAGCAAAATCACATGGCTTTATGCAGTGATGAGCTTTGTCTGCAAATTTGTGATGGTACCAACATACACGACGATTGTCCGCCATTTTGAATGAGCGGCCTCTTGAATTACTTCTCGAACGGGAGAATCGCCGGTTACGGCTCCTATTTGACCTACCGCTGGTACGAGGTTGCCGATCTACCTTTGTGGATAATTCATCTAGCTTCCGCGTGAGACTGGCTATTTCTGTACGCATTACCTCAAGTATGCTCCCTGCAGAGGATGAAGTACTCGCGACCTGGGTCACCGGGTTAACCGGAGCGATCTCTAATACCCGGTCCGCCAGCTCCGCAACTGCTTCCAGGGACGTACCATCCTGAGACGCCATAATCGTCTGCAGGCTGGTTGGTAGACGGCTGGTCCAAATGGTGCGTAGAAAGTCGTCAGGTACATCTCGGCCAGCCAGGCTCTGCAGGTGGCGAAGAAATGCTGACGGCTTGCGGTCTCCAAGTTCCTCATGAATAAGGAGTTGACGCACTTTCTTTTCCTGGGAAACTGACAAACGCTTAATTAGCTCGGTTTTAAGCTTCTCGTACTTATTACTAGCTGGTGGATTTTCTAAAATATCCTCTAGTTGAGCCATAATGGAAGGTTCTAGATTACCGACCACAGTAAAATATTTTGTCGCATCAGAAGTAATGCTCGACAAAGCAAACTGGGCTTCAACTTGCGTAAACCATAGCGCAGGTTTTTCAGGCCAAAAATGAGGAACACGTACTCTAACCTTAGCGATCTCTGCTGATCCTAATGCTGCAACCAACGCCTCCGCAAGATTTTCTTCTGCCATCTCTGCAATGACTTGCAGAAAAAAAAATTGCTCGTCGTCAACGTTTCCTTCGCGAACGTTCCGGAAAGTTCTCTAACGCCACGCGGTCGCGTCACGATATCTTCGCGCCTTGTATCACGTCGGGGTCACCACTTTTGGAAGCGTATGGGTGCGAGTAAATGAGAGGCAGGACAAAGATTGAGTTTAAGTATAATAAAGTCAAGGTTAAGATAGAAACAAGTGATAGGTGAAATTATAGAAAGAAAGGAAACGAATTCAAGATGGAAAGAATACAAAGTAAAGTTCGTTAGGATGGCGGTAAGAAATACGAGTTTACGCGAGCTAATAATAATAAGCGGTAGCGAGCCAAAGCGACGAGGATTCGCGATGAGGGCTTCTGGCTGACTGTCTGGCGGTCCACGCCGTCTGCGTCTTGAGCGGGCTGCGGAGGCGCCGCGGAGCGCGGCGTCCAGGGTGAGGTAGCAGACCGGTTTCCGCGGCAGGCGGCACTCGCATAGATGGTCGGCGCGCGGTATGCGCGCACCTTCACGCCAACAAGAAATGATAGGGTAGGTAGGCATACTGCGAACAATTATAAATGTTAGTGTGGGTCTGTTAACATGACGCCACAGTTCCATTTAAACAATCTGATTTGCATCATCTGTTAGATACTCGATGATACCTAATTAGTTCTAACCAAGCAAACCCTGCTTCAGATATTACGAAAGACAAATTAATATTTCCTGCATGACCAGTTGGTTTTATGAATAAACTAATCCTGAAATTTTAAATAACAGTTTGTGCATTCAATTAGCAACGTGTTAAGTATATTATTGCAGCATTCACAGCTCTATTCATAACCAAGTTTATCTTTGGGATCAGCTAGATTAGAAGAGAAGTCTGTCTTTTGTAACTTTGACGTTCAAAAAGTGCTGACTCTCAGCCTAGTTTGAATAAATGACTTTTGATTTTCATTTTGATTTTTTTTGATTCATTCAGCAGTTTTAACCTCGTAAGACCCAACGACCTAATTTAATGACAAAAATATGTAGGCACTCCGGCCCAAGACAATTTTTAAAATCATTATATTACAGCCCAGCGACCTAAAATTATGACATAATATTTAAACCTATTTTTTAGTTTAAATAAACCCACCAATTTAAATCTGTCACCAAAAATTCATTAACCTTGAATACATCTAATAAATATAAAGTACCCCCGGGGAAATACTCCCTAAAATAATTAAATCAAGAGCTTTTAATATAAATCTAGACACGCGGTAGCGTGTCAAGCCAAGTTCAAGTAACAGAACTGGCGAGAAGCACCGTGTGTAATATTACACGAACCATTTGGAGCCACTTTTTACCCCCTCATAACTCAAAAACTATTTCACATAAACGTGTCGTATTTGGTTCATATATTGAAACGTGTAAGATACATATGTGCTCCAAATTTCATAAACATATCTTAAACGGTTATTTAGATATTAACGTCCAAAAATCGTCATTTTTATCACTGACTGACCTATAGATCAAAACTCTAACCCAGTTCCAGATGACCTAGAAAGTTCAAATTTGGCATGCAGATAGGTAATTAGGTTAATACAAAGGAATAAATCAGAAACTGGTAAATTTTTATCATTTTATTATAATTTTTCACTTAATTGATTCTATTAAGAAAGCTTATAACAAAAACCATTTGGTATTCATTTTGTTATTGTTATAAATTGTTATGAATAAGTACCTACTAATAATTTATGTACAAAAAGTAATGATATCCCATCAAAAACATAAATGTGAAATGAGAGCCAAGTTCAATATTATGATATAAATGCTTTGGTTGTTGACTTCAACGACAAAAGAAGTGAGATCTAAATGGGTGCCAAATTCAATGATCAATCCTGAAATTTATTTATAACTACATAAAATATGATTTCTTCTAATAACTTAGGATAATATATTGTAGCCAAAGGTCTGACTTGGCTAGTTTTCATATACGAATTATATTATAGCCTTTGCAAGTTCTAAACATGTTACTTGTCGGTTCTTATTTTATTATTCCGAAAATTTGGCTTGCTGGTAGAAACTAGCCATCGAACATAATAATTCGTATTTGAGAACTAGCCAAGTCAGACCTTTGGCTACAATATATTATCCTAAGTTATTAGAAGAAATCATATTTTATGTAGTTATAAATAAATTTCAGGATTGATCATTGAATTTGGCACCCATTTAGATCTCACTTCTTTTGTCGTTGAAGTCAACAACCAAAGCATTTATATCATAATATTGAACTTGGCTCTCATTTCACATTTATGTTTTTGATGGGATACATTTTTACTAGATCGAAGTTCTGGGCCGCAACTACTTGCGTCTTTTTTTAGTACATTGGGCCGTAAGTTTTATTGACCTATATTAAGGTTGGGCCTTACGAGGTTAAATCGGAAAATAACTCCTGCAAAACGAGTTCGCAAAGCAAAAAAAAAACTTAAATGGTAAGCAAGTAACAGCTATCGTTTAGAGCTCTGACTGAACATTTTTTTCACAAATTATCGCTTAAAAGGCGGTAGTCATCATTTCAGCCGAAAGACGTCCACTGCTGGACATAGGCCTCCCCCAAGCACCGCCACCGCAACCTGTTCTGTGCCTCTCGCATCCAACGCATTCCTGCAGCCTTCACCAGGTCATCGGTCCATCTTGTGGGAGGCCTTCCAAAGCTACGTCTTCCAGTACGCGGTCGCCACTCCAGAACCTTCCGACCCCATCGGCCATCTGTTCTGCGAGCAATCTGCCCTGCCCACTGCCACTTAAGTTTGGCAATTCTTCGGGCTATGTCGGTAACCTTGGTTTTCCTACGGATCTCATCATTTCTGATTCGATCACGTAGGGAAACTCCAAGCATAGCCCTCTCCATTGCTCTTTGGGTGACTTTGAGCCTTCTTATGAGCCCCATTGTGAGCGACCACGTCTCAGTACTATATGTCATCACTGGCAACACACACTGGTCAAAGACTTTTGTCTTGAGACACTGCGGTAATTGGGACGAGAATATACCGCGAAGCTTCCCGAACGCTGCCCAGCCGAGTCGGATTCGACGTTTGACCTCTTTCTCGAAGTCGGACCTACCTAACTGGACAGTCTGTCCTAGGTACACATATTCGTCCACAACTTCGAGTGTAGCGTTTGCGATCTTCATTGGAGTGGGTATCACATGAGCATTGGACATGACCTTTGTTTTGAATGTTCATCCTAAGACCCACTCTTTCGGAAGCTCTACTGAGGTCATCGAGCATTGTACTGAGGTCCCCCATAGTCTCAGCCATGACTACTATATCGTCGGCAAATCGAAGGTGAGTGATGTACTCGCCATTGATGTTGATGCCAGCCCCTTTCCAGTCCAGAACCTTGAAGACATCCTCCAGTGCAGCGGTGAACAATTTCGGAGAGATGACGTCTCCCTGTCTCACCCCTCGCTGCAGGAGGATAGGTTTCGAGGCTCTGTCCTGGAGCCGGACTGACATAGTGGCGTTTTCATACAAACACTTTAGCACTTCGATGTACCGATAGTCAATCTGGCACCGTTGGAGAGACTCCAGTACAGCCCAGGTTTCGATCGAATCGAAGGCTTTTTCGTAGTCCACAAACGCTAAGCAGAGAGGCAGGTTATACTCTTCGGTCTTCTGTATAACCTGCCGCAGCGTATGTATGTGGTCCACGGTGCTAAAACCTTTACGGAATCCGGCTTGTTCGGGAGGCTGGAAGTCGTCAAACCTGCGCGCGAGACGGTTCGTGATGACCCTTGAAAACAGCTTGTAGACATGGCTCAGAAGTGAGATGGGCCTATAATTCTTAAGTAGGGTATTGTCACCCTTCTTAAAGAAAAGTACCACCACACCTCTGTTCCATGCCTGTGGCGTTTTGCCCTCGAGTATGACGGAATCAAATAGCTTCTGCAGGGCCTTTAGAATGGGTTTTCCGCCGGCCTTCAGGAGCTCGGCCGTAATTCCGTCATCACCCGGCCCTGCCTTGTTATTTTTAAGCTGTTTCAGAGCCATCCTAATCTCGTACAAGCTGACGTCCGGGATATCTTCAGTGTAGTGTCGAATCAATCTAGCTCTCGGGTCGTTAGCCAGATTCATAACGGGGTTTCTGGTGGACGTGTATAACTGTCCATAAAACTTCTCGATCTCTCTTAACAGCTCAGGTTTGGCGGACACGACTCTGCCGTCGTCGGTCTTCAGTTTGGCAAGCTGACTCTGCCCAATAGACAGATCTCTTGCAAATACTTTGGAGCCCTTGTTCCGCTCTATCGCGTCTCTAATACGTTCCGTATTAAAGAGGCGAAGGTCGCGTTTCAAGGACTTAGAGATCCGTCTATTTAGCTGCCGGTACTCGAGTGCAGCTTCTGAAGACTGCAGGATCATTTCACGCCTCTGTTCCATGAGCTGTAATGTTGGATCTGAGAGTTTCTTTTTGCTATTAGTACGGCGGGTCTTGAAGAACTGAGACCCGACCGTATGGACAGTTTCCACAAACCCATCGTTATAATCGTCCACGGAGCTCCCTAGGCACTCAAAACGATTCTGGAGTTCGAGCTGAAAGCTCTCGCGGTTCTGAAGTTGAATCGGTGCTGGACGGAGCGTTGACTTCATCAGCCGAGATCTTTCCAGCTTGATATTGATATTCAATGTGCCTCTTACCATGCGGTGATCACTCCCGGTTTTCACCGCGTTGATCACAGAGACATCATTGAATATGTGCTTCTTCGTCGACATAATGAAGTCAATCTCATTTTTAGTTGCACCATCAGGACTCTGCCAGGTCCACTTGCTATGCTCGCGTTTTCTGAAGAAGGAATTCATCATAAAGAGGCCTTCCTTCTCCATAAAACTAGCCAGTAGGTGGCCCCGGTGATTCCGACGTCCAACTCCAAATTGCTCCACTCGCAGCTCATCATCGCTTCGCTTGCCCAGTTTCGCGTTGAAGTCCCCCATGACAACGGTGAAGTGAGATTTGGTACCATGCATGGCTCTAGAAATATCCTCATACATGGTCTCCACCTCATCGTCGGGGTGTGTCGAGGTCGGGGCGTACAGTCGTACACCTGTATGACCTTCAGCGAATACCTTGCGGATATTCTGAGTATAAGGAACGACACCCTGGTCGACACACTCTCGATCTTCACCACGTTGCTCACAAGGGACTTATGGACGATAAGCCCGACACCACCTTGGGACTGCTGGTCGCCCTCCCGGAAATAGAGCAGGTTTCCGGAATTTAGGATTATCGAGTCCTCCCCCTGTCTTCGGACTTCAGATAACCCTACTATGCCCCATCGTAACCTGCTCAATTCTTCCTCAAGTTCAGCGATCTTCTCGTCGGTCCGGAGTGTGCGCGTGTTGTAGGTTGCCAGGTCCAGTTTTCGGTAATTGTGGTAGCCGGCGGTAGTATTGGGCGGTAGTAATGGGCGTTAAATACATTTGAATTCTCTTTCGCTCAATTGAGGTTGGTACTAAGTGGTTCGAGACAAGTAGTCTGAGCATCACTGAATAATGTTCTGTGTAAATTGTGGGCGAAGGGCCCTCGGCACCCGGTGGGAGCATCCACTTGACGGTACATAACATGATCCTTCATAGACAGATGCTCATAATTATGGCTGTCGTATCATTGTGTTTGTAATGAGCGATAACAACGACACTTGCGCTGGAGTCGCTAATTCGACACGTCCATTCTAGCCGTATTGTAGTTGTTTACGACTAATTCATATCTGTCGGTCGATTTAATGGTTTTATTAAAATCCAGCTACTGTGACCACCAGCGAGAAGCCCTGGAATCAATTCAAGTTTCTCATTACTCTGTGTATATTTAATTATAAAATATGGTCTTCAATGTTATAAAGCATCGACAACAGCAAACTCTGCGTGTCAGTCCAGGAAATAATGAATCCTGAAAATTTCTAATTGAAAATATACCTGGTTCTGTCATTACTTCCATTTAACTCACTCCGATGCCTTTAATAGAGTGTCAGTATTTCGTGTCGTACTTAAAGTTCTCAGCCAGTCAAAGACGGAGAAATTATGTCTTTGTTTTTGTTGGAATATTAACTCGCGGACTAAGTTGTAAGTCGAACGCTAAATTGTGCTTGTTTAGTGTTGAGACAAATAGCGGTGTCTATTATAACAGGGCTTAAGTCTTATTAAGTTTTCTAGGGGTGCCACTACTTCAACCAATAAAACGATATAAGTCGAGTTGAAAGTGTAAAATATATGTCTAAAAGTGGCCACGTACGATAGTAATTTCATTTTTAAGTGCATGGTGTAAAGTTCCAAGGTGCCTTGTCTATTGTATCACCGAGTGGAAAAATAAGAACTAACACGGCATTAAATAAAGTGCCAACTTTAAAGGACAGAGGAAAATATAAATGTGGAGAAAAAATGCTCGGTTTTATTTGCGTTGCTCGTATGTTAGAGTGAAATATTTGACTATAAAGTAATCGGTCGGCCCGGCTGAATGCTAAGTGCTTCGCAAACGGGAACGTATAAGCAGAGATTGAAAATATAATTCATAAAGCTGAAATATTGTTTAACAGGAATTTTTAGCGATTAAACTTTAACCTGTGGCGTTTCGTTTGTAATGAATGCACGCCAAAACTCCTCTAAATGTGAAAATCAAATACTACGCTATACAAGAGTTTTACAAAGGTTTTATAATTGGAGTTTAATCGTTAAAATAAATGTGAAGTTTAGTGATCGTGGAGTAGTGCTCCAACTACCGACTACTTCCTAACGTTAAGTGTTTTATAATAGATTTTTCGATTCGTTGCGAACGTTTCTGAGGAGAGTTTGCATGTTTTAAGTTCCATTATTAACGACCAAAATCGAAGAAGAAATTAATGACGGTATAGTGATAACGAGTGGAAGTCGTGGGTAATTAACTCGAGTTATAATTTTAGTATCACAGTTAAAACATTTAAGGATTTGCTGGAGGAGTCTGGTTCGCGCGATAATGGTTCACCTTGGCGGGCGCAAAACTTAGTGAAGATTCTTAGTTTCAAGTCTGCTAAAAGCGAGTAACTGAGACATTTTCAATGATTTCAGAAATAAATTGAAAACCACTTTTTACCGCTCTTTTCTTTTGATGCACAGCAAACATATTTTTGGGGAAGTTTAAACTTATATTCGGTCCCTGTTTCTTAATGACGTTCGTGGAAAAGCCTTCAGTACCGGTATAACTCGCAGCTCCAATTTGTAGTTAAAACAGACACGGCTGCTTGGCAGAATTAAGTTCTCTCGTATGTACGACATAATTAATAGGAAAAGGGATCGTCAAATGAATGCAGTCAGAGACAAACACTTTATTATTTTGACATTTTAATTATACGCTTTGCTCTTACGATGCCTGATTGTGACAGCTCTATTCATCATAGTCCAACAATATTTATTTTTGCAACAATAATAATTAATTAATTTCTTTATATATAAAAGCAACGCTTTGTCAATGACATTATGTCCAAAATAATTGGTTGTTGGCTTCTGCCCGCGACTTTGTTTGTGACATTGTTTTTCTTTTTTTTTAACATAAAATATATCCTATAGCTATGCCCCGCACTTCGTCTTCGCTCAAAGTTTTTTCTGATTTTTGAAAGAAAATCGGATATCGGCTTTTGTTTTAAACATATTATAATCATAGTATTATAATAAAGAAGGTAAGCAATCATGTGGGTAATCCAGAAATGTTTAAAAAACTGCGGATGCAAATAATATATATTATCCAATCTAAATCTAAAACCACACATTAAAAACCAGTCGTAGTTTTTAGAAACCCGTTTAATCAAAGCGTTCATTCTCGATAAACCGAACGCTATGATAAAGTCTAAGATAGTAGTTACTTACCATCGTAGAAGAGCACCCCTGTAATTCATTTACCACGGTTGACTCTTACAAATTGTTGAGCTAATATATACCTACTATGTTTTATCTCTCGTTCCCGTTTCATTATTATTATTTATGTTCTTATTTTTCTTGTATCAATAGTAAATTGGTGTGTATTCCATTATTTGGATATTTCTTATTTGAAATAATCGTCTGCTTATTAATCTAATCTTCATCTGTGATTGGCTATGAAATATATTGGACATAATAACTACGATAGAAAGGTCTGTTCGCAGAAAATAGGGCCTTATGTACAACAAGACAACATACATACGCTTGTCCGAAGCTGTACGACGCTCAAAATACTCCCCGTCGTAGCATGCTACGGTGCTACGAAACCGTGAAGGAGCTACATTTTCGTAGCCCCGTGCTGGTCAGTGCTACGAAGATATCAATATCTGTGTAAATACAGACGGCAAATTGTGAAATGAAACGTTAAACGTTTTTATTTTACACTATCTGACCCAACAGACTATGTCCTTACTTCAATTCAATTATTCATACAAAATTCCTATAGAAAATGCAATATCAGTTTTACCATTTTTTCAGCAGTTCTTTTGATTTTTATATAAGCCAGACATAATTAAATCAGGCTTTGAAAATATGGCAGCAAAGCATACCTAAGAATCAAAACAGTCGCTTTCCAACAAAAAAACAAACCTAAAAGAGTATCAGCATTCGAAAAGCTGTGTTTAACAAACAAAAACAGTCTGCCAAAGTATACAGTAACATTTGGTGTATATTTTAAAAGAGCAACAGTTTTCTTAGCTTGTAGTTCAAGTATCGTCTGAAGGGGAGACAGTTTAAATAACTTGCAAGTTGTTACGCCTGTAATTAAACTAAATTGTTGCTAGCGTTTGTCACCGGAGCCTGGCAATCATGACTATGAAATTAACTAAGTGGGGAATTATTATTCAATTGCGTACTGCATAATTGTGTATTGCAGTGATATACAGCTGTTTATTCTGCTGAATTCAGTCTGTGTTATTTTTGTAATGAAATAGAGATATTTAGAAAGTATGGCAAGGAGTGGAAGAATATCGGATAGCAAAATATAAAAAGTAGATTTAAAATTTTAAAAACCCGCGACTTAAACAAAAACCTCTGAAAGAAAATACAATAATTATATTGTTACGTATTGGCCCTCCATTTTTAATAAGAAGTTGTAGGTAATATTTTGATCAAACGATCTTCGTGTCGAAATGGCTGAACCGATTTTGATAAAACATTTTTAATAACCACCGCTAGAAAGCATTATTTTAAAGAAAAAATTGCACCCAAATCGGTTCGCCCGTTTAAGAGCCACGGTGCCAGAGACAGACGCACATAGCGGTCAAACTTACAACACTCCTCTTTTTGCGTGGGGGGTTAAAAATTAAGGTACCTATTATAAATTATATGATTATTTATACATATAAAGTCGCATTTAATCTTAATCAAGGATAGTAAGAAAGGCTTGGTAGATAGGTTGAAGAAACAAAGTCGTTTTGTATAAATAGAAAAAGTTTTCACAATTTTTGTAATAAAGATTTATTTAAATACTTTTTCCAAGCAACAAAAGGTCTATTCGTCTCAACGTTCAATCAGAGCACAATATTTCTTACCCTAACTTGTTGAAATGTGGTGGCAATCTCTATAACTACGTTCAGTTGCGCCAACATTTCGGCGCAACAACCCTTATCAAGCTAGAGAAAATCGACTATGACAGAAAAACGAGTGATCTTATTACAGTCCCGTTTTCTTTTTTACATTGCGGAACTCCAACTGGTGGCGAAGTTTTGTTTTTTTCGTTTATAACTTATATTTTAAATCTTTTAAATTTTCATGAAAGATTAATAGAAATAAAACCATAAATAATTTATTAGCTTTCTGTTTTATTACTTAGATGTCATTTTGTAAATAGTTCCGATACGTGATATTTTTTTTCCTTAAGGCATACAAAATACTCAAATAATAGAATTTTCATTTTCTTTTTTTTTGTCAAATGTTGTAATACTATTGACCAGCAACCAATTACATAAGGCAAGTCCAATGATGGAAAACAGTAGTAGTTTACCGGACAGACATTTTTATAACATCAAAAGATTGGACGTATACCTAATAAAAAAATCTACAAACTAGGTTTTACCATTCGTATCTGATATCAAATGCATACACGCGGTAGAGTTATAATCAAAAGCGACATAACACCATTTGAATACCTATGTATGTATATAAGTATACTATCGTGCAAGACCCAGTACATAGTGTAAATGTGGGCTACATATAGTTTTTGTATTTTTTTCAACATCAAACAGCACGTGGGAAACAAGATGAATGAGAATGCGTTCGCCGAAAACCTGGAATTGCAGAGCAAAATTTGCATTTCATAAATAACTGGCTCTGCAGTTTTTTACGAACACAAAATTAATTTAAGGTTATTATTCAAACACACTTATAGACAAAACACTGAATTACGACAGTTAATGAACCGTAATTGGAAAGCTGTGATCGAAAATAAAATTAATCAAAAACGAATTTGTACGAACCAAATCATTTAGGTAGTTGCTAAACATTAATTTTAGGAACCACATATTTAGTTAATTAACATTGCATGCAGTATCATGTTAGGAATTATATAAATATGAAATAAATCGTGAATTAATTGCAACAAAGTTTGCCTTTTGAACCTATATATATATAACCTCATTTCATTTAGAAATTGCTCGTATTCATCCAGTTATTCAGAATTAAAATTTGCAACACGTATCCATCCCATCCTATCATGAACAAAAACCTAACATAACTAGTTTAATCACGTATACAATTACATGCCTAGCCTGTCGGGAAACATGAAAGCAACCACGATGTCACGGCATTAGTTTAAACGCGTAACAGTATTTCATAAGTCCCGAGTAGTTTGGAGACGGGCACACTGGTATTTATGAGCGAACTTGGCAAATCATTCAAAGGAAGCGTAAGTCGCATACGGGAAAATTTGCTACCTCCGTGAGTTCCGAGACGCACCCAATTTACATTAGTTAAACTACAAGCGGCAATCTTAAGTTCAACTTGATTGCCAACTGTATTTACTGCAAAGAGTTTCGTAATTAAGTTGGATTTTATAAAGCGATGGCGTAAGTTAGGAATGCATTACATTGTTTGAAGGACTCGGCCACATTTTAAGGACACTTTAATTTATTGAATCATAAAGAAAAGAGTTTCAGATATTTTTACAGTTTTACTGGTTGTCAAACTTATCCTACAAAACGTTAACCAAAAGTTCTTGAATAGCAACAGATAATCTCACAAAAATTATATTCTTCACATCTGATTACAACTAACAATATTTATTAAAAAAGCAAATGAAAACATTCAGCAAAAATGTTCAGTAAAATGCAAAAGCGGCCGGCGAGTAAATATTTAAAAAAAGCAACGCATATTCCAATAAAAAAACCCCATTGTATCGTGAAATTCTGCATTGTCTCTATTTGTAGAGGAAAAAAAGATAAATGTTACGGGTAATTACTTCCACACACATTATAGTATAAGTGACCGTAGTTAACAATTTATTTCATTCCCTCGCATGTTTTAGTTTTTAAAAAGAATTTTGCTACCTTCATTATGGAGTATAAATGGATGTGAAATGAAATGATGTTGGTAAAATATTAGCACAGAGTTATTACAATCTACCAGTATTGAAGAATACTTAAATATGTGCGTAAGTTTTAGAACAATTTTGATCTGTTAGAGCTTTTATGTGGGCACAGTGGTGCATGCATTGCCAGGACCGCACATAAATCAATGTCAAAAACGAAATGTGTGCTTCTTGCGATGAATATTAATGAAACTTCGTGGGCTAGTACAATATTATACGAACACAGAACAATCTTAAACTAGTCCAATAATAATTTTTCACCAAAATATTCCACTGGTTTTGATTAAAAGATTGGATGTTTTTCATGGGATTCCTTTTCATATGAACTAAATCATCAATCTCAACAAAAAATGTAGCTCTGGCTTTGCGTTTTATGCGGCGCCCAAATATTTTATCTAGTGGGCATTTCGAATCCAGCTAAATTAACAAAAAGCAAACGAATAATTGTCAAGGGATGAACATGACAGACCTACCCATATTTTGTTAGCAGCTTTTTATTTTGATACTAGCTACTGCCCGCGACTTCGTCCGCGTAAAATTTCTTGTTCCCCTGACCCACCCCACCACCTAATCGCATCCCATTGTCTTCCCGCGCTATCTCTTAGCTTAGCGTTCTTTCTTACTTTATATTTTTCTAACGGCCCTAGCGTGATGTTTATTAGCTTAATAGCCTTCTAATAAACAAATGAATCAAATTTAAAAATGTTTGTCCAAGTATTCTTAAATAAGTGTTCTTAAATGTTCTAATATTCCGCGCAATTTTTAATTTTTTTCTTTCATAAGAACCTTCTCCTGACAATAACAAACACAACAACAAAATAAAAGTGAAATCGGTCCAGCCATTCACGCGTGATGGCGTGACCAAGGGAAATAGGGATTTATTTTTATATATATTGATTATATGCTGTCAGAAAATATAATATAAAGTTATGCAGTTTTACTTGCAAAAATACTTTCGTAAAAACATTTATTTCGTAGGTAGATATGGTTTTAAAAAGTACTTTCGTTTTTGAGATTAAAATATATCTTAATATATTCGTATATAGGGCTACTAACAACTACCTAAAGTTTTCAACTGTATGTTTAATATACTCGTGTGTATGTAATTTCTCCATCGACATTGTTACACCGTTTAAACACAAATTAGACTTAACTACTTTAGGGTAATCGCTAGTTCAGAAGTTATAATTACCAACTATTTGTGCGCACGAGATGATAGCAGGTCGGCTGGCCAGCACCCACCAACTAATACCTACTATTGAACTTGTACATACAAGTTTAATTCATAGTTATTAACAAAGTTATACAGGATAACGTAGAAACCTATTTGTCTACATAAAGCTATTTCTAAAGTAAACATAATCCCAAATTTCAACAGGAATTTGTGCGATACCAACGAGAATTAATCTTAACTTATGTGGCGTTATTTGACTGCATAGGTACACCATAAGCATTTACAAGCTTCTGCCCACGACTTCGTCCGCGTCAAATTTTTGCTCCCTTGACCCTTCCCGTCGCATCGATTACCTGCCAGTGTTCTAACATTTTTCGTTGCTGCTCCGCTTTTTTTAATTGTAGCGTGATATTATATAGCCTATAGTTTTTCTCAATAAATAGGCTACTCAACACAAAAATAATTTTTCAATTCGGACCAGTAGTTCCTGAGATTAGTGCGTTCAACCAAACAAACAAACAAACTCTTCAGCTTTATAATATTATAGTATAGATTACAAAACTTATCAATTTAATGAGATCGTTTGGTTAGAATTTCAATTTAAATGGGTTTCAGTGAGAACTCAATTCATGTTGCAAGTAATTCGCTTTATCATTAGTTTCTAATCAAAAAACGATACTAAAGTTAAGTTTCGAACACGTATAAAAGTAAAACGCAATATATTTGAATTCCGAAACCAATTCAATCCTGGAATAAACCTGATACGTAGGTAAATAAAATTTTTTATTGACTCATGTCGATAACCGTCCGTGCGACGTTCGTCCGCTAGCCAAGTCTATCGTATATTCACAAACTGGATCTTCTATTCAAGTTGGAGTTTCGTATTCGGAAAGCCCGACCGGCTACATCGAGAACTGTTCCGTCCCTCGACGACACGACACGGAATTTGTAAAGATGTTGCCTCCAGGATCCTCTTCAATAGGGGTGAGAAGTAAACTATTTTGCTGCGAAAGATAGCCAACTAGATCGTTCTATACAAGACCCCTTTCATGTGTAAAACGGACCTAATATTAATAAACCCTCTTTTGGCCACCGTCTGGATAATCTCTGGGATCTTTTAATTAGCCGTATGCAAAATTCAATTGGGTCTGGTGCTGAAATCCGTTTTTATAACGCTATTAAAACCTCTTGGCGATGTAATATCACGATTTGGCAGCCATTTGAGTTGCGCATTATCCAATTCATTTGTGCTGCTTTCCATGTAATATGAATAAATGTTTCAGACTGAAAGTTTTTTTTTTATATAAACCGAAAAAAGCGTGTAACAACATCGACAAAGGTACCTATTAGCATTTTTAAGAGCGATAATATGAAAATAAGAATTCCAATCCAACTAATAAAAGTATCCAATCTTACACAAAATTCCCCGCCATATTTCTTTCATGGAAGACAGACAATACCGAAGGCCAAAGGCGATCCCTAACTTCCTTCATTCCTTCTTCTGGAAAAATAAAAACGGAAGGAAAATGGCGGATACATCAACATGTCCATTGTCCGTTTACTGCAAAGTAGGGACGCATATTATATCAAAATATAAGAAAAAATGTTTATCGGGATTGTTCACTTTTGTATATTTTCATACATGTCATTTTCATTTTTCTAAAAAAAAAAAAATTAAAAAGGAACAAGAAAAGGACACAGGCTGCCGGTAGTCACGTTTCCAAAGAAAGGAACTTCATAACAATAGGTATTTGTGTTTAATATAATGATCAGTCAAACGTGACTTTAATGAATCACTGTTGGCCTATCAATCAGTAATACTTCCCTCCAGCCGCGATCAATCTGTCTTAATCATAGTTCAGGTTAAGTGTGACGGCTGTTGTTTTGTTCGTGAAAGATAAGAGCTGAACCACGATTCCTCCGATTATCCCTGGATTAGTTATTATCTACATGTATTTGTGAAGATTCCTTCACAAAAACGTTGATGGGCTTATAATATGTATTCTAAATGTCATGGAATGCATAATTTGCTTGCAAAAATTGGTAGTAGTAAAAAAATATAAATACATTTAGAACTTAAATCAGAAAGTCTCACAACGTCAATAGAAACTGTTTTCCAACTAAACTTTATTGTTCTGTTTCATAAAGCCACCAAAAGTCTTTTTGCTTACAAAACTTTACCAATTACACTTTAAATGCTCAAGTAAAATAACTGTAATATTCATGAGTAACTAGAGCATTTCAGTAAATAATGATGCAATTTACATAAAACTATAAAGTAATTAGTCGACTTCTTTGTGACGTCACCAAGCGAAACTGCTAAAAACAGGTTGTTACGTTGGTAATGCAAATTAGATTTTATAACAGTGGACCTAAGTACTGTTGGCTGATGTTTTGTTACTAACACTGAACTGTCGTTAGCTTCGTAAGTATGAATGTACTTTGCTGCCCCGTTGGTCTCGTGGTTACGAGCGGCTGCTGCGTGGGGTCCTGGGTTCGCTTCCCAGGTCGGGCAAAGTGTTATTGATGTTTTCCATTAGCAATTTCTAATAATATCTTCCGCGCCGTAGGCTAGTCTCTGTTGACATTGGTCGCTATGGCTGAAATATGGTCTGGAGGACTATAATGAATGTATTTTATCTGAATACTACAAAGACTTGCCTAGCATTTATAGCTAATACGAGTTAATCTAATTACGGATATCGGGAACCTTCGTTTAATATCGGAATGAATTCGACGGTATAGTATTACGGTTTGAATATTATTATTATTATTTATTATTATAAACATTTATTTTCAGACAAAGTCCATAGTGTGTTAGTAACAATATTCTTAAAAAAACTAATGTTAGTATTGAGCAACAAAATAAATGATGACATGAAGTCGCACCCACCTTTGCAGCATGGGGGACTCCCACCGAGCAGTAAAAACACCCAGTATAGTGTTGGTACTGCCACGAACGCGAGTGAATATATTTTCTCAATATTTATAAAACTATTGACAAATGATTTTTGAAAAATTTGTTGCACTATTTTGTCGGTTTCGTTCGGTCAGTCGAAATGTAACTGAATATTTTTATAGGTTGACATAAATTTTGCAGCGGCAATGGAATTGAATTAATCTCACTATTTCACCGAGTATTTTAGACCTGTCCACCCGTGATTGACGTCAGTCACACTGAAATATTTTAGGATTGATTTTTTTTTTATGAATATGCAAAACTGTTTGCAAACCCTTAAGTAGAAACTACCATATTCTGTTTTGGAAACGTATATGCTATTTACTTAAATAAAAATAAAAAAATGTTGCATTTGGAATTTTTACAAGTGGCCTTGCTTTTTAAGCCAACGTAAATTATCTGAAACTCAGATCAAAGCTTAACTGCCCGTTTTAAAGATAACTAAATTATCATTGACTTGCCAAACAAATGCGACGTTAGCGTAGCGTTAACGGTTCATCATCATCATCACCATCCATCACCAAACTTCTACCACAGCTGGGCATAAGCCTCTCTATTCTTGTGCCAATTTCTATGCTTCTGTCCCAGCCACATCCATCCACAGGTATTGCCCGCAATGGTAACAATGTTGTCCACCTATCTCTTGACCGGAACAGTTAAGGAAAGGTTATTCATACAAAAGTGCATCTAAGACAGACCTTAATAAATCCAACATACCATGCGCGTGATAGTGGATAGAATTTTCATCATAATGTCAGCTTAAAGACGTCCACTGCTGGACCCAGGCCTCTCTTCCTATAGGCCTGTCCCAAGCATCGACATTTCGACCGATTCTGTGCTTCTTAAATCCAAAGGAATCCTGCGGTCTTCAACAGGTCATCGGTACGTCAACACTACGTCTTCCAATACGCGGTCGCCATTTAAGGATCTTTCGGCCCCTGCGGAAATCTGTTCTGCGAGCAATTTTCTCTGCCCACTGCTAAAGGAGAACTATTTTCAAACTGTAATACTATTCCGTCGAATTATTTCCGATATTGAACGAAGGTTCCCGATATCCGTAATTAGATTAACTCGTATTAGCTATAAATGCTAGGCAAGTCTTTGTAGTATTCAGATAAAGTACATTCATTATAGTCCTCCAGACCATATTTCAGCCATAGCGACCAATGTCAACAGAGACTAGCCTACGGCGCGGAAGATATTATTAGAAATTTCTAATGGACAACATCAATAACACTTTGCCCGACCTGGGCAGCGAACCCAGGTCCCCACGCAGCAGCCGCTCGTAACCACGAGACCAACGGGGCAGCAAAGTACATTCATACTTACGTAGCTAACGAAAGTTCAGTGTTAGTAACAAAACATCAGCCAACAGTACTTAGGTCCACTGTCATAAAATCTAATTTGCATTACCAACGTAACAACCTGTTTTTAGCAGTTTCGCTTGGTGACGTCACAAAGAAGTCGACTAATTACTTTATAGTTTTATGTAAATTGCATCATTATTTACTGAAATGCTCTAGTTACTCATGAATATTACAGTTATTTTACTTGAGCATTTAAAGTGTAATTGGTAAAGTTTTGTAAGCAAAAAGACTTTTGGTGGCTTTATGAAACAGAACAATAAAGTTTAGTTGGAAAACAGTTTCTATTGACGTTGTGAGACTTTCTGATTTAAGTTCTAAATGTATTTATATTTTTTTACTACTACCAATTTTTGCAAGCAAATTATGCATTCCATGACATTTAGAATACATATTATAAGCCCATCAACGTTTTTGTGAAGGAATCTTCACAAATACATGTAGATAATAACTAATCCAGGGATAATCGGAGGAATCGTGGTTCAGCTCTTATCTTTCACGAACAAAACAACAGCCGTCACACTTAACCTGAACTATGATTAAGACAGATTGATCGCGGCTGGAGGGAAGTATTACTGATTGATAGGCCAACAGTGATTCATTAAAGTCACGTTTGACTGATCATTATATTAAACACAAATACCTATTGTTATGAAGTTCCTTTCTTTGGAAACGTGACTACCGGCAGCCTGTGTCCTTTTCTTGTTCCTTTTTAATTTTTTTTTTTTTTAGAAAAATGAAAATGACATGTATGAAAATATACAAAAGTGAACAATCCCGATAAACATTTTTTCTTATATTTTGATATAATATGCGTCCCTACTTTGCAGTAAACGGACAATGGACATGTTGATGTATCCGCCATTTTCCTTCCGTTTTTATTTTTCCAGAAGAAGGAATGAAGGAAGTTAGGGATCGCCTTTGGCCTTCGGTATTGTCTGTCTTCCATGAAAGAAATATGGCGGGGAATTTTGTGTAAGATTGGATACTTTTATTAGTTGGATTGGAATTCTTATTTTCATATTATCGCTCTTAAAAATGCTAATAGGTACCTTGGTCGATGTTGTTACACGCTTTTTTCGGTTTATATAAAAAAAACTTTCAGTCTGAAACATTTATGTCAAATCACATAGAAAGCAGCACAAATAAATTGGATAATGCGCAACTCAAAGGCTACCAAATCGTGATATTACGTCGCCAAGAGGTTTTAATAGTGTTATAAAACGGATTTCAGCACCAGACCCAATTGAATTTTGCATACGGCTAATTAAAAGATCCCAGAGATTATACAGACGGTGGCCAAAAGAGGGTTTATTAATATTAGGCCCGTTTTACACATGAAAGGGGTCATGTATAGAACGATCTAGTTGGCTATCTTTCGTAGCATAATGGTTTACTTCTCACCCCTATTGAAGAGGATCCTGGAGGCAACATCTTTACAAATTCCGTGTCGTATCGCCGAGGGACGGAACAGTTCTCGATGTAGCCGGTCGGGCTTTCCGAATACGAAACTCCAACTTGAATAGAAGATCCAGTTTGTTTCTTCGGACGGTTATCGACATGAGTCAATAACATTTTTTATTTACCTACGTATCAGGTTGATTTCAGGATCGAATCGGTTTTGGAATCCAAAGATATTGCGTTTTACTTTTATATTTGTTCGAAACTTAACTTTTGTAGAGTTTTTTTATTAAAAACTAATGATAAAGCGAATTACTTGCAACTTTAATTGAGTTCTCTCTGAAACCCATTTAAATTGAAATTCCAACCAAACAATCTCATTAAATTGATAAGTTTTGTAATAAATGTATATGGTTTACCTATGCAGTCAAATATCGCCACATAAGTTTAGATTAATTCTCGTAGGAATCGCACAAATTCCTGTTGAAATTTGGGATTATGTTTACTTTAGAAATAGCTTTATGTAGACAAATAGGTTTCTACGTTATCCTGTATAACTTTGTTAATAACTATGAATTAAACTTGTATGTACAAGTTCAATAGTAGGTATTAGTTGGTGGGTGCTGGCCAGCCGACCCGCTATCATCTCGTTTTGTGCGCAAATAGTTGGTAATTATAACTTCTGAACTAGCGATTACCCTAAAGTAGTTAAGTATAATTTGTGTTTAAACGGTGTAACAATGTCGATGGAGAAATTACATACACACGAGTATATTAAACATACAGTTGAAAACTTTAGGTAGTTGTTTGTAGCCCTATATACAAATATATTAAGATATATTTTAATCTCAAAAACTAAAGTACTCTTTAAAACCATATCTACCTACGAAATAAATGTTTTTACGAAAGTATTTTTCTGCTTGTGACAATTAAAAACTACTCAGCTCTTTTTATAGTGGGACATTAAATTTATCTTTTTAATTTTTTGCAAAGTGAAAACCGTCAGTGGGGCAAGAGATTAAATAAAAAAATGGTATAAAATGTTGACTTTCCGGGCGAGGCTGCATTGCAACGACATTAATTCAAAAGTCGCCGCCTAGAGCAAATTGTCAAGCTGAGTG
Organism: Aporophyla lueneburgensis; assembly: GCA_932294355.1. Lineage (NCBI taxonomy): Eukaryota > Metazoa > Arthropoda > Insecta > Lepidoptera > Noctuidae > Aporophyla > Aporophyla lueneburgensis. The sequence continues at coordinate 17,740,650 of OW028747.1, forward strand.
CAGACACGCTGTGTCTTATTCCCAGCCAAGTTTAGAAAGCTAGATGTAATGTAGGTGGCAGTCTGAACCTTATTTCAAAGTTAGTATTAATGTGAAGTAATAAACTAACATAATATCTGGTGCCGAGTTGAGCACTCAAATAATAGTGCGCTATGTGGGTTATATGCGCGCTATTATAGTGCTGTAAATTCTGTAGTTTAATTCTACTGCCGCAAATAAGAAGTAATAGAGCAATAAATGAAGCTAACGAAGGTGCGAATGTATCGACATTTGGATCATTATTATCGGCGATGCACGTTCCAACAACTTGGCAAATACTTGCTTTATGATGTCGTGCAGCGGCACAATAAATGTTTTGTTACGAATGTTTCATTCTCACAAGCGGATTGTAGTTCGTTGACAACTTGAAGAAAATGGTGACTTAAATAAGAAGACAAGGGTTGATAAAAGTACAAAATGCAATCGTTTAATTGAAATTAAGTGTACTATGCTATTCAGTAGTAGTCTTTAATGATAAATAAATTTGAGACACTATACTCTATAACTGATTATTAAAACACATAATACTTGGTCAATGTGAATACACAAAACACAAAAACTTATTGGGGTTTCAATGACTTTTTACGTACTGTTATATACAGGTATACGTTTCATTCGGAGGCATAAGTGTAAGGGCCTTCATGTTTTTCACTAATCTTTCATGCATTTTTCCAAGTGAAATCTGAAGGTTCGCGAACAAACTCAAAGCTTTCGGAAAAACCCTTGAAATATCTTTTGTTTTCTGACCCTTTATTTATACTGGAAATAAATATATTTTCAAATATTTCTCAGTTGAGATAACCCTCTTTGATCCAATGCTCAACCTTCCGACTATATTTTTTTTAAGCTGTTGGACCAGTCATAGGACCGGGTAAGAGTGGTACTCTGTTCTCTTTGATAGCTGCAAGACCACGGTTTGAATATTTGTCTTTGATGTAAGTCAATGACTAAGAAAAAATGAAGTTACTTGTAAAGCTCATAAAAGTCCTTTTGATGTCTTAATGACTATAGAACCTACATATCTCTAAATTAAACAGAACTATTAGAAAGCCTATTTCTGGAAACTTCTTGGTAATGCCTGGAAACCGAAACCCCGCTACTGCGTTCTATGCTATGAAGAAGTTTTATTAATGGATAAGAATTTTTACATTAATACTAATATATTTTTACTACTAGAGCCAACTAGATCGTTCTATACATGACCCCTTTCATGTGTAAAACGGGCCTAATATTAATAAACCCTCTTTTGGCCACCGTCTGTATAATCTCTGGGATCTTTTAATTAGCCGTATGCAAAATTCAATTGGGTCTGGTGCTGAAATCCGTTTTTATAACACTATTAAAACCTCTTGGCGACGTAATATCACGATTTGGCAGCCTTTGAGTTGCGCATTATCCAATTTATTTGTGCTGCTTTCTATGTGATTTGACATAAATGTTTCAGACTGAAAGTTTTTTTTATATAAACCGAAAAAAGCGTGTAACAACATCGACCAAGGTACCTATTAGCATTTTTAAGAGCGATAATATGAAAATAAGAATTCCAATCCAACTAATAAAAGTATCCAATCTTACACAAAATTCCCCGCCATATTTCTTTCATGGAAGACAGACAATACCGAAGGCCAAAGGCGATCCCTAACTTCCATCATTCCTTCTTCTGGAAAAATAAAAACGGAAGGAAAATGGCGGATACATCAACATGTCCATTGTCCGTTTACTGCAAAGTAGGGACGCATATTATATCAAAATATAAGAAAAAATGTTTATCGGGATTGTTCACTTTTGTATATTTTCATACATGTCATTTTCATTTTTCTAAAAAAAAATAAAATAAAAAGGAACAAGAAAAGGACACAGGCTGCCGGTAGTCACGTTTCCAAAGAAAGGAACTTCATAACAATAGGTATTTGTGTTTAATATAATGATCAGTCAAACGTGACTTTAATGAATCACTGTTGGCCTATCAATCAGTAATACTTCCCTCCAGCCGCGATCAATCTGTCTTAATCATAGTTCAGGTTAAGTGTGACGGCTGTTGTTTTGTTCGTGAAAGATAAGAGCTGAACCACGATTCCTCCGATTATCCCTGGATTAGTTATTATCTACATGTATTTGTGAAGATTCCTTCACAAAAACGTTGATGGGCTTATAATATGTATTCTAAATGTCATGGAATGCATAATTTGCTTGCAAAAATTGGTAGTAGTAAAAAAATATAAATACATTTAGAACTTAAATCAGAAAGTCTCACAACGTCAATAGAAACTGTTTTCCAACTAAACTTTATTGTTCTGTTTCATAAAGCCACCAAAAGTCTTTTTGCTTACAAAACTTTACCAATTACACTTTAAATGCTCAAGTAAAATAACTGTAATATTCATGAGTAACTAGAGCATTTCAGTAAATAATGATGCAATTTACATAAAACTATAAAGTAATTAGTCGACTTCTTTGTGACGTCACCAAGCGAAACTGCTAAAAACAGGTTGTTACGTTGGTAATGCAAATTAGATTTTATAACAGTGGACCTAAGTACTGTTGGCTGATGTTTTGTTACTAACACTGAACTTTCGTTAGCTACGTAAGTATGAATGTACTTTGCTGCCCCGTTGGTCTCGTGGTTACGAGCGGCTGCTGCGTGGGGACCTGGGTTCGCTGCCCAGGTCGGGCAAAGTGTTATTGATGTTTTCCATTAGAAATTTCTAATAATATCTTCCGCGCCGTAGGCTAGTCTCTGTTGACATTGGTCGCTATGGCTGAAATATGGTCTGGAGGACTATAATGAATGTACTTTATCTGAATACTACAAAGACTTGCCTAGCATTTATAGCTAATACGAGTTAATCTAATTACGGATATCGGGAACCTTCGTTCAATATCGGAAATAATTCGACGGAATAGTATTACAGTTTGAAAATATTTTTTCAATATTTATAAAACTATTGACAAATGATTTTTGAAAAATTTGTTGCACTATTTTGTCGGTTTGGTTCGGTCAGTCGAAATCTAACTGAATATTTTTTTAGGTTGACATAAATTTTGCAGCGGCAATAGAATTGAATTAATCTAACTGTTTCACCGAGTATTTTAGACCTGTCCACCCGTGATTGATGTCAGTCACACTGAAATATTTTAGGATCGAACATTTTTTTATGAATATGCAAAACTGTTTGCAAACCCTTAAGTAGAAACTACCATATTCTGTTTTGGAAACGTAAATGCTATTTACTTAAATAAAAATAAAAAAATGTTGCATTTGGAATTTTTACAAGTGGCCTTGCTTTTTAAGCCAACGTAAATTATCTGAAACTCAGATCAAAGCTTAACTGCCCGTTTTAAATATAACTAAATTATCATTGACTTGCCAAACAAATGCGACGTTAGCGTAGCGTTAACGGTTCATCATCATCATCACCATCCATCACCAAACTTCTACCACAGCTGGGCATAAGCCTCTCTATTCTTGTGCCAATCTCTACGCTTCCGTACCAGCCACATCCATCCACAGGTATTGCCCGCAATGGTAACAATGTTGTCCACCTATCTCTTGACCGGAACAGTTAAGGAAAGGTTATTCATACAAAAGTGCATCTAAGACAGACCTTAATAAATCCAACATACCATGCGCGTGATAGTGGATAGAATTTTCATCATAATATCAGCTTAAAGACGTCCACTGCTGGACCCAGGCCTCTCTTCCTATAGGCCTGTCCCAAGCATCGACATTTCGACCGATTCTGTACTTCTTAAATCCAAAGGAATCCTGCGGTCTTCAACAGGTCATCGGTACGTCAACACTACGTCTTCCAATACGCGGTCGCCATTTAAGAATCTATCGGCCCCTTCGGAAATCGGTTCTGCGAGCAATTTTCTCTGCTCGCTGCTAAAGGAGAACCAAGGGTACCAACATGGGCAACTGATGGAACGCGGGTGGGTTTTAGTCAGTAAATTTCTGACACGCCCTCCCGCTCCGCCCAGAGCGGGAGAAGTCATTTGATGATTTCCCATCCTGACAAAAAAAAAGGGTACCAACGTAGCTCGAAGAATTGCCAAACTTAAGTGAGAATACAATATCTAATGCTAGATACCAGATCTCATTATGAGTATATCTCAGAGATTTTTTCCGACAACATGTGTAACTAAATATAATAATCTTTGCAATAAATGACGTATAATATCGAAGTCATTGACTTTGATCTATGTTTCTTGAGGCGTATAATATTTAATTGTTAAAATCATTATGAAATATTTGTGTACATATTATATTGTTACTTCAGTCCTTCAGTATCTGCCTAACATCAAAAAGTACCTAGAGGTATCACACACTGATTGCGATATTCTAAATAAAATACATACACAAACAACAGCAACTTGCCTAAAAGAACATGTAATACATTATTTTAAAGCAATAGACACTTACAGGTACCATCCGCCCCTCGATAAGTGACGACATCTCTTACGCGTTCTTAGATATTGGTATATCAATAGAGAAATCAGAGCCTTACAAAAATAAATGATATTATTCTTATAAATTCAGGTAGCTTTCCAGGCGTATTCTATTAGTAGAACCAACTTTCTAAATTTTCCTAACTTCAGATGATCTAAATGCTTTTAGTGGAACGTTTACATTTTCGTTGTAAAACATCGGTTCGTTTTCATCAAATGTATGTTAAGATTTAGGAAGGTACTTACTGTCCGTACCGGCTCGTTTAAATAAAATATAAGTTTAGAATGAATTTTTAAATTGTTTAAATTAACCTGTATCATTTCAATCATGATTACGATGATCATATATACAGCTCTAATAATATTATACCTTCAACTTATAAAATACTCGAAGAAGTTGCATGGAAACGCCATGGAGGCTAAAGTTCCTACAGCACCTACTCGTATTATCATTTATAACGGACTTGAATCGCAGCGGTCGTTCAAGTAAACGGTCAAAACAATTGTGTTACGTTTAATATGTTACCAATTCAATAATTTGAACCGAATACTGTAATTGGAGTTGGTAAACAGTTATTACTCTCACTGGGGTTAATTAGTCTAATTTACTACTAACAAGGGTTTGGGACAAATGGCTCGCCATTTTAAATTTAAGGTACCAAATAAAGCTGCCAAATATTCTCGTTTGATTTCACATTACAATTTATAAATCTAATTGAGTTTTATCTCTATTTGTCAGTGTGCGCGACTGTGACAAATTGATATGCAAGCGCTTGATAAATAGCATTACATTCCTCAGCAAATTAGATTCTATAATCTAAAAGCTGAAATATCCAAAGTTGTTTTCGTCGATATTAATATAAAAAAACATTCTTGAAAAATTGCTAATAAAAGCAAGCGAAAATGTTGAAGTTTACTCTATAAAAAATATTATGATGCTTTTTTTAGACCAAGACCTTTATGAATTTTTTTATACTTGAGTTAGTAAATAACTTTTCTGATGTTCAATACATTACAATTTCGACATGAAGATATTGAACGTTGAGGACAAAAACGTAATCTTATTATTGCTTATACTTTAATATTACTCTTGCAATGCGAAGTGGAATGAGAATGTTTTTATTAGAAGAGATTTATGAGATTTATGCGCGCCAAAAGCGGTTCAGATGGTGCAGCTGAATGCTGGCGACAAGTATGGAATTTAATTTTGTCGTGAGAGCTTTTCTATTTGCTTACTGTTCGAGAATTACACATATAGCGGAGCACGGATAAAAGATTTTATCTAAAATACGGTTTCAATCTTCCAATTACCGAGCGCAGCAAATTCAATTACGTAGATATATCTATATACATATAATAAAACAGTAAAAAAACTGTGTCTGTACATTGAATATATTAAAAAAATAATCATTGAGGGGGGTTTAGAAACAGTAATAGAGCACGAAACCAAAAAAAAAAGTCTGTCTGTTTGTCTGTGTGTCTGCAAAACTGTATCATTAATAATCACAAAGTTATAAGCTTGATAAGTTACCTGGTTGTCCACGCAAAAACTTATGCAGATCACCACAAACAGCTAGTGTACGTACCACCTCCGTGTAATGGACGTTTGAGTACGAGAAAGACATGATACTTCTATATACATATAATAAAACAGTAAAAAAACTGTGTCTGTACATTGAATATATTTAAAAAAAAATAATTGAGGGGGGTTTAGAAAAAGTAATAGAGCACGAAACTAAAAAAAAAAATGTGTCTGTTTGTCTGTTTGTCTGTTTGTTTGTACACGCTAATCTTCGGAACTACTGAACGGATTTGAATGATTTTTTTTTTGTTGTATAGGTATTAAGTCTGGGCAATATATAGGCTATAATTTATCTTGGAAACTTGAACACCTGATGCAGAACCGCAACAGACCAGCTAAACTATAAGAGATACAAAAATGGTACCATAGCAAAAATTGTTTCACGTGATGAGCATTTTCTGCTAAGAGAATAAATTTGAAGATCTGGAACACCTGATGTGGAACTCCAACAGCCCAGCTACACTATAACATATATAGGAATGACGTCTTAGCAAGAGTTGTTGAACCTGATGAGCACTCTCTGTTGTCGTATAAAATTTGAAGATCTGGAACAGCTGATGTGGAACTCCAAGAGCCCATCTACACTATAACATATACAAGATTATTTTTAGTATATGCGAAACCTGAATATAGTTTGTTCAGAATCAGTAACTGAATCGATTCCAATAATTTTTACACCATGTTATATTTTGTACCAAAAATATTTAATTACACTTCCAAGTAGGACACCGAACGACAATACGTATATTTTAAACTAGCTTCTGCCCGCGACTTCGTACGCGGATCCTGTTGCTTATGCCAGCGACAACGGGATCGTCAAAATCGAAGATCTGAAACGTCTGAAACTGAAACAACGGGATGAGTGAGACGATTGGAGTCGTTCCAGATCTTTCATTTTTGTATGTCAATAGGTTGCCCAAGAAATGTGTTGACTGTGGATGGTCACCGATTAGCAGTGATCTTAATATTTCTGGAGGATTTTGTAATATTTCAATATGTACTTTCCCACCTGAGCAACACATACCGTTTGTTTCTTTTTGCCATTTAACAGCTTCACAAAATGTACAATTTTGAACCACACCTCCGATGGCGGAATATGTGGCGTAGTCAATCATAGGAGTGAACGTAAATGCACTCCGTTCCTTATCAACCCAAGGAAGGTCGCCATGCCCTACGGCGATATCTTGAGACACGTCCGATTCTTCAGATGATATCGACATTCTGTTCAGAGAATGTCGAAGGCGATCAGAATTCAAACGTTCGTTGCGCTCTTCTTCTGTCTCTTCATGCCGTATTCCAGCAATTCTTTCTCTCTCACTTTCTAACTGATTAAGAATATTTTGTTGTGTGCGTGTTCGGGACAATGTATGATAATCTCGATCAGCAGTTAGTCGCGCATCACGTTCATCACTCGCTTCGAAAGACCTGTTAGTAGATGTGCGAATTCACTGAGAGCTCAAGCGCAATTCTCTATCAGTGAACGTCTCCGACTTGAGAGACAATGCGTGACGTTCACGATCAGCGGACAGTCGCGCATCATGTTCCGCACTTGTCTCTAGAGACGTAGCAGCAGATGCGTAGATACGATGAGAACTCAAGCGCAATTCTCTATCAGTGAACGTCTCCAACTCGAGAGACAATGCGTGACGTTCACGATCAGCGGACAGTCGCGCATTATGTTCCGCACTTGTCTCTAGAGACCTAGCAGCAGATGCGTAGATACGCTGAGAACTCAAGCGCAATTCTCTATTAGTGAACGTCTCCGACTCGCGAGACACTGCATGACGTTCACGATCAGCGGACAGTCGCGCATCGTATTCTTCACTGGTCTCTAGACACCTGGATGTAGACGCATAAATACGCTGAGAACGCAAGCGAGCTTCGCGATCCGAAGATGTTTCTACGGAGCGAGTTGCAGCCTGATGTTCTCGAACAGCATCAAGTCTATCCTGACGCTCTTCGGTAGATTCTTGGGATCTTATGATCCTCAATCTTTTAGCTCCTTTGGAACGTTGGAAAAGATTTGACCTCTTTCTAGGCATGGTTATAGTTTTATTCTGAAGATACCTGATCAATTAAAATCTAAGTAACTGCTCCCCTGCGTTACCGGGTAGGCTACCGTGTCACGAAGATAAATGGAAAAGGAAATTAAACACTCAAATACCATAAGCCCGAAGGCATATTTCTTCGATAAAATAAAAAATAAATGAGAGTTTTAGCCAGAAGAGTCAAATTTTCAATGATTCATAGAATTTTCATCGAAAATCAGTCCTAAACTGTTACCGCCTTCACCGCGTGGATGTACTCCCTGCTTATGTTATTTTATAATTATACAGTGAAATTATTGATAGCTTTGATTTCCACATCAGGTGTTCCAGATCTACAATCTTTATACGTCAACAGAGAGTGCTTATCAGGTTGAACAACTCTTGCTAAGACGTCATTCCTATATATGTTATAGTGTAGCTTGGCTCTTAGAGTTCCACATCAGCTGTTCCAATCTTCAAATTTTATACGACAACCGAGAGTGCTCATCAAGCTGAACAACTCTTGCTAAGACGTCATTCCTATATATGTAATAGTGTAGCTGTGCTGTTGGAGTTCCACATCAGCTGTTCCAGATCTTCAAATTTTATACGACAACAGAGATTGCTCATCAGGCTGAACAATTCTTGCTAAGAAGTCATTCCTATATATGTTATAGTGTAGCTGGGCTCTTGGAGTTCCACATCAGCTGTTCCAGATCTTCAAATTTTATACGACAACAGAGAATGCTCATCAGGTTGAACAACTCTTGCTAAGACGTCATTCCTATATTTGTTATAGTGTAGCTGGGCTCTTGGAGTTCCACATCAGCTGTTTCAGATCTTAAAATTTTATACGACAACAGAGAGTGCTGATCAGGTTGAACAACTCTTGCTAAGACGTCATTCCTATATATGTTATAGTGTAGCTGGGCTGTTGGAATTCCACATCAGGTGTTTCAGATCTTCAAATTTATTCTCTTAGCAGAAAATGCTCATCACGTGAAACAATTTTTGCTATGGTACCATTTTTGTATCTCTTATAGTTTAGCTGGTCTGTTGCGGTTCTGCATCAGGTGTTCAAGTTTCCAAGATAAATTATAGCCTATATATTGCCCAGACTTAATACCTATACAACAAAAAAAAAATCATTCAAATCCGTTCAGTAGTTCCGAAGATTAGCGTGTACAAACAAACAGACAAACAGACAAACAGACACATTTTTTTTTTTAGTTTCGTGCTCTATTACTGTTTCTAAACCCCCCTCAATTATTTTTTTTTAAATATATTCAATGTACAGACACAGTTTTTTTACTGTTTTATTATATGTATATAGAAGTATCATGTCTTTCTCGTACTCAAACGTCCATTACACGGAGGTGGTACGTACACTAGCTGTTTGTGGTGATCTGCATAAGTTTTTGCGTGGACAACCAGGTAACTTATCAAGCTTATAACTTTGTGATTATTAATGATACAGTTTTGAATTTTTTTTCATAGATTCTTTACATAAAAATACTAGACCCGTGTTTCGGGTTTCGCATAAACAAAAATTAATGTTGTATAGGAATGACGTCTTAGCAAGAATTGTTCAGCTTGATGAGCATTCTCTGTTGTCGTATAAAATTTGAAGATCTGGAACAGCTGATGTGGAACTCCAACAGCCCAGCTACACTATAACATATGTAGGAATGACGTCTTAGCAAGAGTTGTTCAGCTTGATGAGCATTCTCGGTTGTCGTATAAAATTTGAAGATCTGGAACACCTGATGTGAAAATCAAAGCTACCACTAATTTCACTGTATTATTATAAAATAACATAAGGTGGGAGTACCTCCACGCGGTGAAGGCGGTAACAGTTTAGGACTGATTTTCAATGAAAATTCTATGAATCATTGAAAATTTGACTCTGCTGGCTAAAACTCCCATTTTATTTTATTTTATCGAAGAAATATGCCTTCGGGCTTATGTTGTTTTAGTGTTTAATTTCCTTTTCTATTTATCTTCGTGACACGGTAGCCTACCCGGTAACGCAGATGAGCAGTCACTTAGATTTTAATTGATCAGGTATCTTCAGAATAAAACTGTAACCATGCCTAGAAAGAGGTCAAATCTTTCCCAACGTTCCAAAGGAGCTAAAAGATTGAGGATCATAAGATCCCAAGAATCTACCGAAGAGCGTCAGGATCACGGATATCGAGGGATATGCCTTGGGGGCGTGGCACGTGCCGCCTCGATATTATAAAATTGGTCTTATGTTCGAGTGCCGGCTGTACGCATCATTCAGTCGCTTTGCGATTGCGTACAGTGCACTATTGGTGCGTAAAAAACCAAAATGCCGAGTTGTGCAGTAATTATTTGTAAAAATAGGTCAAATACTATCAACCTGAAGACAAATGGCGTGTCCTACCACCGGTTAGTAAACAATTAAGTCACTGTTTTATATTTTAAATCAATTTTTAAATGATTTACTAACTTACGTTCGGAGCGACTCGAACTAACCCGAACTAGCCCGAATCTTCCCGAACGAAACGAACGTTTTATATGTAGAGTGGTGCAATCGTTTGCGTGCGGCTGATTTTATCGATATGCGTATTATTGCTGTTGAATATTTTTTTACAGAACTCAATGGATATCCTCGTATTACTTGTATAGTAAAAGAGTTAAATTACTTATTAATTAAATGTTGTTTAAACCAAATTAAGACATTATAATTCCAATATGTCGTGAAGTGTAAAAACTAAAGTAATACCTAAAGATTTTCACAAATTAACAGTTTTTAAGTACAATATGATAAGTAATATGATAAATAAATATTATATTTCATCGAACTACTTATATTTGGTAAAAACAATACAATAATTTGTTTTCGATATGCAAAAATATTCTTTTTTTTCATCCGTCTATTTGGCGGTTTCGTAAGGTGGGCCATAGACAATTAATAATATTACGCAATATTATTGAGCGAGTAAGATTAGTATTGAAGATTGCGATGGTTAAATATTGTTGAAAATAAAAATATATTTTGCGTAATATTATTTTATTGATCACTAAATCGCACGCCCATCTTAGTCAATCATAAAGCCGAGCAGCCAAGATTCGAAGTTTAAATTAGAGAATTCGCGGTCCGTCGCTATTTAGTCAAATCTACAAATTCAAATTAATGATTCTCCATATTTACATTTTACTGGACAATAAATAATTTTATTTGATTTTTATTTTGTATTTCCTTATTTTTATTATAACAGTTCCCACTGCTAGGACTCAAGCCTACTCTTTATTATACCCGCTCCACACTCACGAACGACGTAAACAGCGAGTGCGCAAACTGAGAGTGGTTTCGCGGCTTTGCATTTGTATATTGCGCTTTTCTCCGCTGGAAGTGGAAACACCGTGAAGACCACAATCGTCCGAATTCGATCCTGTCAACATTTAAAATAGTTTGCTAGATGGCGCTATTTTAATTCCATTAGAAATATGTCTTAACGCGATCGAGTTTGAATATGAGTATAACATTAGCCTAACTGAATTAAACCAAACCTGAATGTAGGTAGGCATTTGTGTGTTTTTTAAGGTTAAGTAATATATTATTTATTTTATTTATTTATACAGCATGATAAGTAACAGAGAGCACTCCCTTTTAACCGATAATACAATTTTTTTTTAAATATGCCCATTTTATTTTAGTAAAGTTAACTATATTTTCGGAAAGGTAAAAAAAAATATTTAAAGGAAATTAAACGAAGTTATTATAATACAAGAATGTGCTAAAATTAAATATCGATAAAAATAATCGACCATCGCTTTCGACTCCCTAATTGCATGCGTGTGCATTGGATGTTCGCAAATAGGAAGTATTTACAAGTGAATGCCCCGCCCATTCTATGTATGTGTGCTATTAGAAATTGATTTAGTGTAGCTGCTTTCTTCTTTGTGTGCGTGTTCAAATTTTAAATGGGTGTCGTCAGTACACTATTTGTTAATGTTGTAATTTTTTGGGTGGGAGATAAGTGGCGACACTAGAACTCCTTACTATTCCGCAATGAAGGCATATCTCTGGATATCTATGGTCAGGATAGACTTGATGCTGTTCGAGAACACCAGGCTGCAACTCGCTCCGTAGAAACATCTTCGGATCGCGAAGCTCGCTTGCGTTCTCAGCGTATTTATGCATCTACATCCAGGTTTCTAGAGACCAGTGAAGAATATGTTGCGCGACTGTCCGCTGATCGTGAACGTCATGCATTGTCTCGCGAGTCGGAGACGTTTACGGATAAAGAATTGCGCTTGAGTTCTCAGCGTATCTACACATCTGCTGCTAGGTCTCTAGAGACAAGTGCGGAACATGATGCGCGACTGTCCGCTGATCGTGAACGTCACGCATTGTCTCTCGAGTCGGAGACGTTCACTGATAGAGAATTGCGCTTGAGTTCTCAGCGTATCTACGCATCTGCTGCTAGGTCTCTAGAGACAACTGCGAAACATGATGCACGACTGTCCGCTGATCGTGAACGTCACGCATTGTCTCGCGAGTCGGAGACGTTCACTGATAGAGAATTGCGCTTGAGTTCTCAGCGTATCTACACATCTGCTGCTAGGTCTCTAGAGACAAGTTCGGAACATGATGCGCGACTGTCCGCTGATCGTGAACGTCACGCATTGTCTCTCGAGTCGGAGACGTTCACTGATAGAGAATTGCGCTTGAGTTCTCAGCGTATCTACGCATCTGCTGCTAGGTCTCTAGAGACAAGTGTGGAACATGATGCGCGATTTACTTTGTTTCGCTGATGATATGAAGATTTTTTCTGCTATATCATCAGATGATGACATGGATGCTCTTCAATCTGATCTGGCGAGATTGGATGATTATTGCTTGATTAATAAACTTGACTTGAACCCTGCCAAATGTTCAGTAATCTCTTTTAGTAGAAAGCGCGTTCCTCTCCCTACAACTTACAAACTTAAAGGGCAACTATTACAGAGATCTGACGGTGTACGTGACCTAGGCGTTTTCCATGATTCTAAACTTTTATTTAATGTGCATATTGAGCAAATAGTTGCCAAAGCCTCAAAGTCACTGGGTTTTGTAATGAGAATCGCAAGTTGTTTCAAGGAAGCCAAAACCCTAAAGATTCTTTATTGTTCTTTTGTGAGAAGTCATCTGGAATATGCGTCACAAATATGGAACCCATGTTATGGCAAGTACATCGATCGTATTGAGAACATACAAAAAAGATTTATTCGTTTTCTATGTTTTCGACTGCGTATACCATACCATTCTGATAATTACATAAATCTTTGCAAAAAATTTCATTTACAGCCACTTATAAACCGTCGTCGATTAGCTGATTGCACTTTTCTTTTAAAAATTATATCTAATGAGATTGACTGTCCTGATCTCCTGCATAAACTTCGCTTCAACGTCCCTCAGCGATCAGTTAGATTTAATCCACCTATCTCCATTCCTTTTTCCTCTTCTAACTACAGGCATAACTCATACATGGTGCGAGCGAGTAAAGACTTTAATATTCTTTGTAAAGAGTTCTCATTTGATCCATTTACCACCAAAACCTCTTATGCACGCGCTCGGCTGAACACCGACTTTTTTAAAACTGTATAGTGCTTATTGTACCTTATTTATGTAATCTTTTCTATCGTGCTTGTTAGTGATCATAAAATATCTATTACTTTTTCTGTTTTTACCCGTGAGAACCTGTAATTGGCTTTATGTTTCTTATGCAATTGTTATCCATATGTTTCAGCTGTTGGTTCTCCTATGAATAAATAAATAAATAAATAAATAAATAAATAAAAATGGTGCCATAGCAAAAAATATTTCACGTGAAGAACATTTTCTGCTGTGAGAATAAATTTGAAGATCTGGAACACCTGTTGTGGAACTCTTAAGTAAAACTCTTAATAACATATTAAGGAATGACGTCTTAGCAAAAGTTGTTTAGTCTGATGGGCATTTCCTATTGACATACAAAAATGAAAGATCTGGAACGACTCCAATCGTCTCGCTCATCCCGTTGTTTTCCCGTCCCCGGGCCTTAGAATTCTACATCAGACGTTTCAGATCTTCGATTTTGACGACCCCGTTGTCGCTGGCATAAGCAACAGGATCCGCGTACGAAGTCGCGGGCAGAAGCTAGTTTTAAAATAAAAGTAGTCATCTATCACAATTTTGCGGGGTTTTGTCTTGGGTGATACCAATATTACTTATGATTATGAGATATAATCTTTCTTCTTTATGCTGTTGAAATACCATCGCCTCGCAATGGACAACACGAAACCAAGAGTAATCATAATCAGCCTATATTGTTCCCACTGCTGGGACACAGACCTCCCCTCGTTGAGAGGGAGTGGGCGTGGGTGTACGGGTTGGTAGATGTCATATGTTTTCGATTTTTTGGATCTACGACATGCCGGTTTCTTCACGATATTTTACTTCACCGTTTCGAGAGCAGTGGTGATGAAATTATTTACACATAGTATAATAGCCTGAACGGGTTTGAATCCAAGACCCACTTCTCTGGGCACGCCACAATTGCGGCGGTAAGTCCCCTCTTTGAGGAGTGGATAGAGAGGCGCCACGGCGTCCTCACTTTCCGCCTGACGCATGTTCTCACCGGGCATGGGTGCTTCGGTGGGTTCCAGTTAAGGATAAAGTGGGAGGATACGCCCGAGTGTTTCCATTGTGAGGATCGTCTAGAGGACACGGTGGAGCATACGGTGGAGGTGTGCCCTGCCTGGGCGGAGCACCGCCGTATCCTCGTGGAGGCGATCGGCGGCGGCGACCTCTCGCGTCCAGCTCTGGTGCGAGCCATGGTACGGAGCGAGAGGGCATGGAAAGCCATCTACTCCTTCTGCGAAGCAGTAATGCTCGCAAAGGAGGAGGCGGGGCGCGTGAGGGAGTGGCAGACTCTGTGCCCTTACGTCCCTAGCCGCCGCAGGAGGAGACGCCCCGGGCGTCGGGAGTCGATTGCGGACTCCCGGCCACCGTAGGTGCGAGCTTGCGGGCGGCGAGCAATGGGTAGCTTGCCACCCGGTAAGGACCAAGCTCGGGTCGCCGGCGCGTAGTGTCCCACGCGCGATGCCTGCTTGGGTCGCGTGATTGTTCGAAAGAGATACCGTGACCCTGGCAAATGGGCAACTGATGGAACACGGGTGGGTTTTAGTCAGTAAAACTCTGACATGCCCTCCCGCTCCGCCCAGAGCGGGAGAAGTCATTTGATGATTTCCCATCCAAAAAAAAAAAGACTCACTTCTCGTAAATCGGGGCCGATACCACTGGGCTGCCACTACTCCAGTAACCCAAGCTTAATATCGAATACTATTTAAAATATAATAATAATCGTATTTTCCATAGTAACGTCTGACATAACATAAACTTACAAAGGGAAATCCAGTACGGACCTTAAAAGAACCTTATTAATACATCAGAATGCACCTGTTTCCCGCCGGTGAGTCTTATGAGAACGAGGAATAAATGTTCGGGAGTCCGTGACGTTAGCAGGAAAAACCCATTTTGGAATATTATTCAACTTTCGCTCAATTTTGAATTAAAATAGAATTTTCTATTATAGGAGGTTCAGTTAAACCCAGTTGGAACTCAGCCAAATTAATTTATAGCTACGCAGAGTAACATACTTTATCATAACATCGTTTAGCAGTTTTAAAACTGCAAAGCGGAAGCCATTTTATTTCTTTGTTTCAAATGGATTCTGAATGTGTCGGATATATCCTGTATTTGTTCTTTAGTGAATCAAAGAATATGAGATTACGTTGAACAGTCATCTACTATCCACACTATCCACACTAATATTATAAATGCAATAGTAACTCTGTCTGTCTGTCTCTCTGTCTCACTTTCCTGCTAAAACTACTGAACCAATTTAAATGAAATTTGGTACACAGATAGTTTAGAGCCTGAGAAAGGATATAGGCTACTTTTCATCCCGGTAGTATGTTCCCGCAGGATAATTTCCGACCTCCACGCGGGCGAAGCCGCGGCTTCGCTCGCGTTACATTCGGGGTAACACGATTCCCCTTTCCTGATTTAGAACACAGAAGAGAACTCGGAATATAATGTTATTTTAATACGCTACTGTAGACGATATTATATGTCTTTCCATTTGGGGACAGAATGTAAAGATTCTGGGCATTGGACACACGCGACCATGCTACATACAATCGTCCATGGGAAAAGCACGGCTTTTCTAAGTTCAACCCAGCCATATAAAAAAATAAAAAAGTAGTCTATGTCACTCTCCATCCCTTCAACTATCTTCACTTAAAAAATCAAGTCAATTTGTCGCTCCGTTTTGTCGTGAAAGACGGACAAACAGACAGACACACTTTCCCATTTATAATATTACTATGGATTATATTTCATTGCGAAAAATGTGACCGAATCAACTGTAGGTGTAATGATGACAAAATATTTAGAAAGGGATTTTCCTTGAAGGAAAGGACCAATTACCACACCATGTATGATATAACACATTACCGTGGCCATACAATAAACGGGCTATGTATTACCTAAAGTGATAAATAATTAAGCAATTACGTCACCACGTTCATTGCATTATCCGCGAAACTGACTGCGCGATGACACGTCCAATCATTACAACTCACCACCCCTCAGATTTACAATCATACATTATACCACTGTTCATAATTAAGCGGGGATAGTAATTTTGCAATGTAATGTAATACGGAGCTTCTGGGGTTTTGAATAAAATGGTGTTTATATTGAACTAGCTTTTGCTAGCGGCTTCGCCTGCGTAGATGTCGGAAATTATCCAACGGGAACGTACTACCGGGATAAAAATATGGTACGTGTTAACACAGGTTATGTACTATTTATGTGCCAATTTTCATCCATCCAAATCCGTTTTTGAGTTATTGAGTAACAAACATCCAAGCATACAAACTTTCACATTTATAATAATAAGTCGGAATGTTTTTACTAGTTTTTTACGAAATTACACGATATGTCGAAATGGTCATCAAAATTGAGCGTAGGTGATCAATGTTCCTGATAGGATTGCAGATTTGTTCGAAAGAGTTACCGTGGTCCTGGCCCAGAAAACTGAAGGAACAAGGGTGGGTTTTATTCAGTAAAAGTCTGACACGCCCTCCCGCTCTGCCCAGAGCGAGAGACGTCGTTTGATGATTTCCCACACACATATTATATATTATTATTTAAAGAGAATATCTTTTGCTTTTCAGTGGGACAGTTGCATGCATCTTCATCATAATAAGAATATTATGACGAGTAATAAATCAAACAAGGGAATTTCTCGTTTAACTTCAATAATATAATTATTCTTAGAATATTTTTATTCAATCAATTTTTATATTTTCTTCCTTGGCCTGTCAGCCAAATCTGACGCCTATAGTTTAATATCCTTTTCATAATCTAAATTAATGTTTTTCTCGATTCCAATAACTGAGTGGGCTCGCGGAGGTTCTTTTTGGAATTGTATTTATTTCTGCACTGGAACCTGGGACTCTTCTGGTTATGGAGATATGAACGCCGAACGGTCAAAGTTCCAACTTTATTTTCAACTCGTATGACGATGCCATTGTATGCTCCAAAAGCAAAATTTTTGCGTGCGTTACAATGAGTGCTGGCGTATGTAGCAATTTTTATACCAAAAATAAAATTCGTTTGCAATTATAAACTTGAGATGATAACCCCTACGTACTTAGTATGATGTACTAGTATAGAATGCGCAAGAAGCGGCATAGTAATAAGTCTTTTCACAAGCTGGCATCATCATGTGCCATTTTTTATGCAATTATGTTGGGGTCGGCTTCCAGTCTAACCGGATGCAGCTGAATGCCAGTATTTTACATGGAACGCGTATCTGACCTCCATAACAAATTTACTGGGTCTTTTTACAAGCTGTTTGTTTTATAATTGAATTTAACAGGTCATTCTCAACTTATTGTTTCCTATTGTAATGCAACTGAGCTGAATAACAAGTGAATATCGATAATTCAAGTGAATATTGAGTACCGTATTTGGTAACTGTTACAAGTAGAACCTTCGTCTCCTGTAGAAGATATTAGTAATAGGGAAGCGGTTGCAGAATTGCAATCGGTTCGGAGGTATTTGGACCATAAGCAGATGAATTGCATTTACCCCAGTTTCCGAGGAGACTAAAGTTCTTTTGGTTTTTAAGGAGATATTAAGAAGATAGCCTTACTTAGCATTTTTGTCTTGTGACTTCCTAAAATGCCTGTTTTACTTTCAATAAAAATTTTATAAAACTGATCTTTGATTTTCAAATTGAATAAACTTTAAATTTTTAAACAATTTACCAGCAAATTATGTAGCATCTTAATGTAAAAAAAAAATTATTTATTTATTTTTATTTATTTATTTATTTATTTTCTAATTTATTTATTTATTTATTTGCATGTCAAAATGTATGTCAAACAAAATAACTAAGAAACACACAGGTGTAGGTACTTTTGAATGAAGCAAGTTCAAGAAATTTTGACAAAATAATCAATTAGGCACTCTAAAAAAAAACAAAACACTATCATGCATTTTAACCTACAGATCGTTGTCCGTAAAGTTTATAGCGGCTTACAGTAAGTGGGTAGCTATGTAAGGCGCTGCTAAGTACGGTAACCACTTCTTGTGGCAGTCCTGTGATGCAAAGCTGATCTGTGCAGCGTACCCACTGTAAGAAGGCATTAGTCGGGATTCACCCACAATAATGCGGGGATACTGTACGGTAATATACGCGTTTGCAGAATATTGCAGAATTATTCTATATTTGGCTGTGGAGGATATAATATTTCCAGTGAATTGAGTTTCGTGTCATGGTTCTGAGACTTTTTAACGAAAACTTGTTTCAACTTATTGAATGAGTGGTGAAAATATTGAGGAAGTAATAGATAAGTTATTTAAAAAATATGAAACAAAGAAAGTAAACCTAAAAAGTAATAAAAACGTTACTTAAAAATGGCGAAATATTTTCAACATTATTATGAAATTATTTTAACCTCTAAGTCCCTGAGATAGGTACCACATTTGGTATAGACATAATTGTTTTTTAATTGTGTCTGTAATTACGGTAATTGACTGGTTAACTTAATTTTATAATTAATAAAATTATTACTATTATATTTCATAAACCTGTAATTTCTAAATACCCAGGATAAACAATCTCTACCGGTGCTACGAGGTTGCTACGAGGTTGCTACGGCTGCTACGCGCTACGATAGCTTCCCAAAATGAAACTAACCAGCGCTCGCGGATTTCACACGCTTTTAGGGATATTTTTTGTTTTTAGAGTTTGGTACTTTCCATTATACACATTGATCATGCTTTTATTTTGGAATTTGCACCTTATGCCAGTTTTAAAAGCCGTAGGCTAAGAATGGGTCATAAAGCAGCTATGTCGCATAGTTTTCTGTAAAAAGTTTGTAGATATGGACTTTTTCAAGCAAAAAAAATACTGACAACAATCCTACAAAATAATATTGGTACAAATCTAAAAGTTACAGTGATCGTTATCGACAGAAGAAATAGAAAAACATAAAATACAGTAATACAACATAGCGTTGGAGCGCGACAATAACTAGATTTCCTGATAAGCACCGGCAATGTTTCTGCTTTCACTTCCCTTTGGAATGTAGGAATAAAACGAGTTATCTAACCTGAGGAAATTCAACGACTTGCTGTAGCTAACATAAATCTGATTGTTAGTCTTTTTTTTTTTTTTTTCAGGATGTGAAATCATTAAATGACTTCTCCCACTCTGGGTGGAGCGGGAGGGCGTGTCAGACTTTTACTGACTAAAACCCACCCGTGTTCCATCAGTTGCCCATGTGCCAGGGTCACGGTATCTCTTTCGAACAATCACGCGACCCCGGCAGGCATCGGTCCTAGTAGACCCCTACACTGCTGCTGACACCTCTTTGAGGCGCGCGTGGAACACTGCGCGCCGTCGACCCGAGCTTGGTCCTTACCGGGCGGCGAGCTACCCATTGCTCGCCACCCGCAAGCTCGCGCCTACGGTGGCCGGGAGTCCGCAATCGACTCCCGACGCCCGGGGCGTCTCCTCCTGCGGCGGCTAGGGACGTGAGGGCGCAGAGACTGCCACTCCCTCACGCGCCCCGCCTCCTCCTTCGCGAGCATTACTGCTTCGCAGAAGGAGGTGACGGCTTCCCATTCCCTCTCGCTCCGTACCATGGCCGTTCTTAGTCTTCGTTCATAACGATGTTTTAGGCAACGCGAATAGTTTCAAATTGAATTCTTCTGTATTTTAATTGTGGTTTTTATGGTTTTCACGTGCTATTTCCACTTGATCAAGGTTTTTTGTTGCTTGGTTAGAATAATAAATGTATATGTAAGTATTTACACTTAGGGATGGCTTGAAAGGGAGGGGAATAAAACTGAGATGACGACTAAAAAGAATAAAAAGACAAGTTGCGCTGACCCCAAATAAATTGGGATAAAGGCAAAAGAATGTTGATAATTAAGGATTGGCCCTACAAGTCATGGTTGATACCTCTTCAGCACCTTTCTTGTGAGATTGATTGGTATCAATGTTTAAATTCTTATTGCCGTTACTAAAAATGAATCATAGTATAGAATAGTGAAGCGAGGTTTCGGTTTCCAGACATTACCAAGAAGTTTCCAGCAATAATTCTTCGAATAGTTCTGTTTAGTTTAGAGATGTGTAGGTTCTATAATCATTAAGACATCAAAGGGACTTTTATGAGCTTTACTTTACAAGTAACTTGATTTTTTCCTGCTAAAACATTCAAAATATTCAAACCGTGGTCTTACAGCTATCAAAGAGAACAGAGTACCACTCTTACCCGCTCCTATGACTGGTCCAACAGCTAAAAAAAAATATAGTCGGAAGGTTGAGCATTGGATCAAAGAGGGTTATCTCAACTGAGAAATATTTGAAAATATATTTATTTCCAATATAAATAAAGGGTCAGAAGACAAAAGATATTTCAAGGGTTTTTCCGAAAGGTTTGAGTTTGTTCGCGAACCTTCAGATTTCACATGAAAAAATGCACTTATTGCCCTTACACTTATGCCTCCGAATGAAACGTAAACCTGTATATAACAGTACGTAAAAAGTCATTGAAACCCCAATATTTTTTTTGTGTTTTGTGTATTCACATTGACCAAGTATTATGTGTTTTAATAATCAGTTATAGAGTATAGTGTCTCAAATTTATTTGTCATTAAAGACTACTACTGAATAGCATAGTACACTTAATTTCAATGAAACGATTGCATTTCGTACTTTTATCAACCCTTGTCTTCTTATTTATGTCTCCATTTTCTTCAAGTTGTCAACGAACTACAATCCGCTTGTGAAAATTAAACATTCGTAACAAAACATTTATTGTGCCGCTGCACGACTTCATAAAGCAAGTATTTGCCAAGTTGTTGGAACGTGCATCGCCGATAATAATGAACCAAATGTCGATACATTCGCATCTTCGTTAGCTTCATTTATTGCTCTATTACTTCTTATTTGCGGCAGTAGAATTAAACTACCGAATTTACAGCACTATAATAGCGCGCATAGAACCCACATAGCGCACTATTATTTGAGTGCTCAACTCGGCACCAGATATTATGTTAGTTTATTACTTCACATTAATACTAACTTTGAAATAAGGTTCAGACTGCCACCTACATTATCTAGCTTTCTAAACTTGGCTGGGAATAAGGCGCAGCGTGTCTGCACTCAGCTTGACAATTTGCTCTAGGCGGCGACTTTTGAATTAATGTCGTTGCAATGCAGCCTCGCCCGGAAAGTCAACTTTTTATACCATTTTTTTATTTAATCTCTTGCCACACTGAAGGTTTTCACTTTGCAAAAAATTAAGAAGATAAATTTAATGTCCCACTATAAAAAGAGCTGAGTAGTTTTTAATTGTCACTAGCAGAAAACTAGTCGTTGGTTTATACGCTTAAATACATTATCTCACTTACTGGCGCTAATGCAGCATTTGTGTAAATTAACTTCAGTATGCGTGGCGGAAAGTCCTTCAGAAATGTTAATCCAATAAGTAACAAGATAAATCTACTTAATTTTCTTAGAAACACAGCGGCCTGATCCGCTTTTCTAAACTCAATTTTGCGAAGATCAAAACGGAAAAGAGTCAACGTTACGGAGCGGCGACATGAATGCTTTCCAAGGGCCATTTCGGCAGATAATGCAATTTGTTACAAGTCGTTCGGTCGTTTGCTTTTATTATTAGTGGCTATTAAGGAGGCCGTAGCTCTCGGCGGCAGTGGCACGTGGAGCGGCGCGGGCGGCGGGCAGCGCCATGTCGGAGCGGCCCAACTGTGCGGCGCCCGCCGACGCACTAACAACCCCATCCAACATCTGGCTATTTAAATCGAGTATTTAAGCTGATTGCCATCATTACACTGTTGCTATTGAAAGGGTGCCTCAAAATGGATTGTACTTTAATTTTATGATGAAAATAACGGTTAAAAATCGAAGTAAGTTTTGTTTACATTATGTTGATTGCTAATTTAAGTCTGTAACTGTTTTGAATTACCTTCTCTTTGGGCTCAACGGCTCGTTGCTTTTTACAGTTGTGCTTTTTCGTTTATAGAAAACTACCTAGCTTTATATTTGTATTGTTTAATTGTTTAAATGCTTTATATTTGTATTGTTTAAATTTAGCAAGTTTGTACATAAATATTTCCACCTACATATGAGTGTGTAACGTTATAATAAGTAACATGCGAAACTGGATACTGCTACTTTCCAAAACAAACAACATATTATTATTTTTGATCAGTTTAATAGCTTATAATTTTGACCAATTCATTACGAATTGAAGCTATGTTTAAAATGACAATCAATCTCAGCCGATTCAGACATTATTCAGTGATTGATTGAAAATCGTTCGAAAATGGAGTGATTTACTTGTGATTAAGTAAGAGTGAAGAGTTCTGTAAATAGTAGGTCCAAATGAGTGTTTACGAAAGCGTCGGCAACAAAGAAGACCGCGCAATTTCGGATTGGAGTGGCCATTACCCGCGCCGACTGCGGAAAGAACGCTCACAATTGCATTGAAAATGTCGCTTTTAATTTTTCAAAATGCAAAGCGTAAATTCGCATTTGTGGCTGGCACGATAACTGCCCGCCTAAAAGCTCCAGCGATGCAAGTCCCGGTGTGGCTTTGTTGCTAATACAAAGCGCTCGCTCACATACAGATGGTTCTGTAAAAACTTTGTCTCATCGCAGTTTCTCTTACATGTTAATAACTCAGCCGTGTGTCGCTGCGGAATTGTTGCGATCGACGTTTGTGAGAACTGACGATGGTGACCGTACCAACAATGTGACTGTACGTCGTAATGAAATATAGAAGAAGTGACACTCAGCGGCGAGCCGGGTAGCTGCAACATTCATCTCAATTGTCTGGGCCGTGGGCTCGGAACAGTAGCACATTCCCCTCACGCGACTGCCTTTCGAGGTGGGAACTCCAGAAGCACTCTGCCGCGAGCCTACTCCTTTATGCCTCTTGATATATTACGAACCACCACATACTGACTTCGTAATATAGCTATGATTTATCCCCCCGTCGCAGACAATCCTACAGCAGAAGATGTGTTGTCGTCACGAAGCTGCCACCGGCCTTAGATTAATATTGCGCCGCTAATATCAGACGTGTAGTTTTTCTTTTTCGTGATGTCATTTTTTATGTGCTCCCCGCTAGATATGTATCGGCAATGACGATCAAATGGAAGGGCGGATGGATGACGCAAAATATGTAAGTATCAAAATATTTTTTATTAAATAAACATTTGAGTACTCGCTGATTAAAAGAGGAACAAATACCGAGCAAGATGTATCTTAGTATTGTGCTTTTATTCGACGTCTCCAGATTAAAAAGTGGGACGGGTACAATGAGAGGCACGACGGCGGCGGCGAGATTTCACGGGGGGCGGATGACGTCACAATGCGAATATGATGCTTGGATAATGTCGCGTAGAGCTTCTGCATGAGGTTACATCTTCAAGCCTGCGTTGATGAACCGCTGTGTGACACGATACACCTATGTATATCTAAACCATCTATTAATATTCTACACCCTGGATGAGATAGACCGCATTTAAAATGAGATTCAGGATTTTTAATTAATAGAAGACTTTAAAAGGCGGCTGGAACAGGATAATGCAACAAAAGGGCCGTCATAAGGATTCTGATTTATTATCTGAGTATTAACTTATATTTTACGCCATCGTGGACTTCTAATGATCTCAATTGCAGAAACTTCAGAGTCTTGGTTAATAAAGGGACTTACTATTCCTTTTAAGATAGCGTGGCTTCAAAATTAATACAATTTACCGACGGTATTCATATTTAGATACTTAATATTTTATCTTAGACTAGCTTCTGCCCGTGACTTCGTACGCGGATCCTGTTGCTTATGCCAGCGACAACGGGGTCGTCAAAATCGAGGATCGTCCGCGTTAAATTTCTTGTTCCCCCGTCCCTTCCCGTCGCGTCGAGTCGCCTACCCGTGCGATTTTCCCCGTTTTTGCAACATTTTTCATTACTGCTCCACTCCTCTTGGTTATAGCGTAATGTTATATACTTATAGCCTTTCTCGATAAATAGGCTACCCAACACAAAAATAATTTTTCAATTCGGACCAGCAGTTTCTGAGATTAGCGCGTTCAAACAAACAAACTCTTCAGCTTTAAAATGTTTATTTATTTATTTTATATATTTATTTTATTTTAAAGAAGGCTTACAGACTAACAAACCAATAAAATAAAAAAGTTATATAAAAAAAGATTGCTAATAACAAGCCTCCACATATAGTTAAGAAAATGTCGATAAAAAGAAAAAGTAGGTACATAAGTAATATTAATAAGTTAACTATCCGTGAAAAATGACTGTACCAAAATCCGTGTTAAAGTCGCCACACTCGTGTAGAACAAGTCAACATTAAGGTCCAGAGGAAGCCTATTGAAACTGACTGCACTTCAAGTATTAAGTATAGATATAGTATAATAGTATATATATAGTATAGATAAGCATAAGTATAGATACTAGCAAAATAAGAAGCCACAAGTACGTTTTCGGTAGGCTTTGAAATAGAAAATTCCAAAGCACTGAATTTGACATGCACATATTTTTGACGTTCACTCACCCAAGGATTACCTTCATCGGGTTTGTCAGGCTATTCTTTATAAACTCACCTTTGTTCAGTGTCAGTGCCAAAATTGTGTATATTCTGCTGGTTTAGAAATGAGCTCTTAGATTGTTTTGTTGAGTCATTTTAGCAGTTACTGGGTGTCCTTTGAAATATCAAACAAAAGAATTAGAGTCGAGTTCTCATAGGAAACAATAAAACTCTCTGATAATAGACTCTCGTACCATGAGATACATAATACATGAAAATAATGTTGTAATTTTAACATTATTTGAAAACATTGCGGTGACGGTACACGGAACAGTAAGATTGCTGTTATATGACGCTAACAGCCCCTAAATCCTTACTGAATGGACTCCAATAAAAATTTCTCAAGTCGACGCCATTACTACAACGTTAAAAAAGTAGAACACGCCGCATCTGAAAAGATTTACTTGAACTGCAATGAACAACAAGATTGCTGAAATATGACCGACGACGGGTGGGGATATGAAATGTTTGAACTTTGCAATTATGTGTCTGTTTCCGTCCGTATCCGTCGAGGTTGGCGTTTTTAGTGAGCTGTCTTTTATTATTTGAAGTTTGGACTGTTTAATTAGTTTCAGCCTTATTTAGATAATACATTTATTTAAATGATGGCTATTCGAATGCATATTTTTACTTTGGCCACCATTTTCTTTAAGCGCCAAATTTTACAATACTTAGATATTAAGTATAAGTTCCTATAGTCCTTTAAAATGTTGCACAGTCGTTGTGCGCCATTTACTAAGCCGTCTACCACGTTGACTTGAGTAATTTTATCACAAAGTTCCTAAACGAATCGAAGAACCATCGTTTTTTATCCCTTTGGTTTTTGAGTGATTTATTCTATTTTGATCATATACCTAATATGCTCCATTATGGGGAAGAACATTTTTTGTTTACTCATGCAGGACCCGCAAATTATTTTTGTCTGACTAGTTAGGCAGAATAATTTCAATATTCTTCCTTGAAGAAGCTAGAAGGCAAGGTGCTACTGTTACTGCGACCGACAATCGCAATAGTGTCAAGTTTTTTAAACTGGTTAAAAATTAGCACATAATCCTATAAAACACGTAACTCTAATTAGATGGAGCCTGAAACCATAGAGCAAAAACAAACGAATCTTTCAGAGTTATGTTTCCGAAACAATATATTCCAAGAAATGTTAAAATTAATTAAATTATATTCACCAGATTCGACAGGTGCAGATTTTTTTTTCTGTGTGCTTATCGGCGTGACGAGGTCAATTGAACACTTACAGCAGAATATCTGTAACTCTCATAGTTTATATTTAAAGTTTCGTGAAAAACACTACGAAAAACGATAGCATTTAAAACCAACTAAACGGTGGAGCTTTTGCAGACGGAATTGTGTACAAAATTACCAAACGTATATTGCCTATACAATGTTGGAAAAAATCTGAGTAATTTGCGATTGTAACATAAAATGATCTGGATAAAGAGACGTAAGTAGTTTTAAAATAGTTACCCAAACTATATGAGTTGACATCAGACGACAGCTGAGGAACACTTCAAGAGTGCTATCTCTACGGCGCAGAGTGATACGTTTTACATAAATGAAGTAAAACGCAAGGCGTACGCCAACAAAGAAAAGAAGCGACTCTTACTGTCGCACTATCGTTTAGAGCACATAAATCAAAGTGATTTACATTGTATTCCGCAAGGATAGCGGCCACGAGTAAACCGACCGAATAGCTCCTCGAGGCATTCCGTGCGGACCGTGGCACACTAGTCATGCCTGTGTCTGAAATGACAAACAAGTTAGTTAGCAGCACACGATAATATTGTAGGCGAGTTAGCGGCGCACTCGCCCAAGTCTGTCCGTCCTATTTACAGAGCGGCGCACACTTGACTCGCGCTTGGCCTCCGCAACGTTCAAGTTTTGCATTTCATTCTCAAGTTAGCGCAATTTGTGTTGCGCACGTCTGAATATTTCATGGTGCTCGCGTTTCTTTGTTAACTTATTTTGCATTCCTCACTTACCATCGCTCGACGTATGAAGCCGTATCCATTTTTTCTAGTTCTGCTTTACCATACAATCTGTAAAGTTAATTACATTGTATTGTGCTCTTTTAATGAATATATTTTATTTTATTCGAATTAATTTTCGTTGGTTGAATCACTATAGAACATGCGGATTGAAAACAAGGTCTAATTAGCATTTAACTGAACACAATGTGAAGCTCATTTATAAGGTCTATTGAAATAGAAGCCATCAGTTCGAAATGAACAATTTTCTCTGTTAACTTTATACAATTATAATTGGGATCCGACCATTTCGGTTGACTGTTGTTCATTTTATGTTCAAAGAAACAGATTTAAATAAGAATATCACGATAAACACAATACAATTTATTTAATCATGTACCTGAAAATAGAAAATGCGCCCGGTTTCCGAAACCAAAATGAACACAACTAATTATCAAGCTCTCGGAAACTGCTGTTATTGGTTGAATGAATTATTAGCAATCAATTGCTCGCTTCACTTGGGTTTAATGGGCGTTAACGTGTCCAACATAAGCATCAATCTACAATGTTCCCACTGCTGAGACACAAGAGTCTTCTCTTCGACAGAAAGTGGGCTGCAATCTACCACGCAGGGCCCGTGCGGGTTGGTAAATGTCACATGTTTTCCAATTGTTGGTACTAGGACATGCCGGTTTCCTCAACGATGTTTTCCTTCATCGTTTGTTAAAGTACAGCAGCAGTAGCGCCTGCCTGGGTTCGAACCCACAACTATCTTGTAAGTCAGGGCTACCAGCCCAGAGGTAACGAGCCTCTGGGCTGGTAACCCAGGGTCCGCTAAAATTCCACTGCTACACCACTGGCCTGTCCTTCAATCTACTCCAAAATACGAAAAAGAATGGCAAGCTTGGCGGTATGTTTACACTGCTTGTATTCTGTAAACGCATACAAAATATTGTAGCAGCAGTTCCGGTGCAGCTACAAACAGTTGGTGAGCTTGCAGGTATCATGTCGGACACGCGGCTGGCGGCTCGCCCGCGCCGTACCGCACCGCGCCGTGCCGCGCTGCATGCTGCCCGCGCCGCACATGTACTGCTGACGCAAGCCCGGATGCACACTGCCTGATTTATAAGCCGATATCCGGCTACACCATCTCTAGAAACTGTTGGCCATCGAAATAAATGATATCCTAT
Source organism: Aporophyla lueneburgensis (assembly GCA_932294355.1). Classification (NCBI taxonomy): domain Eukaryota; kingdom Metazoa; phylum Arthropoda; class Insecta; order Lepidoptera; family Noctuidae; genus Aporophyla; species Aporophyla lueneburgensis. The sequence continues at coordinate 17,769,124 of OW028747.1, forward strand.
TTTAAACCGTTGAGCTGGGAATGGATATCATTGACTGACCTTCTTTTGATAGTGAAACAGTCATTGTCAGTTCATTTTTAATGGTCTTTGGTGTTTAATTTGTATACATTTAAATATACCTACACAAAATCGAAAGAAAAGTATTTTCAAGTTAGTTACTAAAAAGTTGTTTAATTGATTTTCGGCTTGAACGAGTATTTTATGATGAAAAATGTCGATAAATTGAATTTATTCTTGAGAAGCGAAGACAGTTCTTTGACAAGAATGGAAAGAAAAAATAAATAAGTAGGAAAGTTTAAAAAAACTTTGAATGTAATCAGAACTTGAAATCTTAATGAACGGATCATGGTTAGTTTCTTTGAGAGAGCAGTTCGATATTATGTGGCGAAGATTTCCAATTACTTCAGGGGGCAATTAAGGGGATTCACTTTGTGGACTTGCGCGCTGCAGACAGATAAGTGCCTCCACACGGACTGTGGCCATTTATTAGTTTAATTAAATCCACACTCGTCTCATTCTTTACGTACTTACTTTTTAAAGTTTATTAGCTAGGCAACATGCAGTATAAGAAGGCAATGTTTCTCTCGCAAGACTTTAGTTTGTTAGTAGGTACCTACTTGTAGTCTCAGGAGGTATGTAATAATCCTACTACTTAAAGTGAAATAGCTTCTTAAGTTCTTCAAAGAAAAATCCTATGAGATCATGCATTATTGGCTCATGAACCAGTTGATCCAGAATTATGTATACCTGTTTTTGGTAGTATATGCGTGGGGAATAATATTATGATTAATGGATTTTGTCATTATTTTCTATCCAAACAATTAGTATCTACTCACTGAGATGGACCTGATATGAGGAAAATTTACAAAAAACCATTATCATCCTTATAATAATGAACCCTCTGCTTATAAACCGCTGTGTAATTCATAAATATCTACGTTTTAGCCCGCTGCTGACCGCATTTGTATAAAAACGTTCCTATACTTACTCGTTCCAAATATTCACACATTTTCTTTTCATGCACTTCATATTTGAATTCAAATGTACCGTTTGTTTCTTCAATTCTTATGAAAACCATTTATGTATAAACACAATATATTTTCATCGCTTTTCGGCGCTATCTAGCCACTATAAAGATGATTTACGTTCACAATATAACCTATGAAAATTTAATATCGCTCTAGTACAAAGTACTTGTAGCAAGTGATTGTTATCACGCATGAAATGTGGTGATACCCAAAAAATTCCGATAACATTCTCGGCATCACAAGAAAAGACTTGAAAGGAGTGAAGGCAAGCTTTGACACTAACGGCCCTCTAAATTCTCTCTGAATAGATTAAAAAAACCTTTTAATATAAGAAGTTTTAGCGGCTATGAGCATTTTCCCGACGGATAACATTTTTCCGCTGGAATTACATATTTGCTGGGACGTTAAGCTTTTTATGTACGTACACAACCGACATTTGTATTTATTTGAATGCTCGTGAGTAATTGGTTTAAAAGTTACTTACTAACTTTACTTTTATTTTTTGAGGTGAGAAACTTTGTGGGCCTTTTTTCGTCACGCTTTCGAGATTAACGTAGAAATTACTTTGACGAGTTTCTGAATTTGTATTTGAATTTTGGAGTCAGGAACAAGCGTAGGTATAATTTTATGTAACTAGAATCCACTAGGTTGTTTTTAAAATACAGTTAAATAGGCTACATAATGAAGTAGAATAAATTTGATTCCTCTATTATTATTTCTCGCAATGAACATCCATTTACACTAGTTATCAGATGCCTAGCTGTTCTATTGGTCGCAATGGCTACTGCTGAGCATGAGGCTCTGGGTTCGATTCCCATGTCGGGCAAGGTGATATTAAGTTTTTCTATTTGGAATTTCTCAGTAGCAGCCCAGAGTTTAGATTTGTGCCCGGTTGATAGCAATACGCTCGCCCCCAATTACATGGAACTTAAGCATAACTAACGAAATGTAGGTGTACTATACGTACACCATTGCCCAATTGTGCCTTTCCTTAGGGAAACATGGCGTGATGCTATGTTTGTGTGTATATATGTACAGTTATATGTACCTAGATTTCATTGCTTAACAAAAAAAAACTTGCGCAATTTTCGCATATTGTTTGGTACTTTAGGCGTATATAAATATTTGTACCTTAGATAGCAAAACCAGTGAATTTAACAGTAATGCTAACGACTGATGTACGGATTTTGCGTTATATATTTTGAAACGGAACCATGAGCGTGTCAACAAAACACCGTGTTTCATAGAGGTCAACCTTGGGTCGGAAGCCCTAGTTACGAGGTAGCACCTGCAAGGACCCGACGTGTTCCCGACCTCGCTGTCAACTCACGTGGAAATCTCGCTCCAAATCTATTCCTAAATGCTAAAATCCGATCAGTCGGTTGTTTGGCGAAAAGATTGAAATGGACTTAAATATTCAGTGTACCTGTATCTGTTTTGTTTACATAATTGTACCTATTTCTATTTCACCGTACTAATACAATATTGGAGGATACCAAGGTAGGTAGGTGGGTGATTGTGTAATACACTCTAAATCCCAATCCCGTTTTGTCGATTCAACAATGTTATTCATTGCGTTATTAACACTGCTGAGCAACGATTGTTTTAAACTTATGAAGCAATGAACTTTAATTTGATTGCACAATTCTGTTTGTAGTAGTACATATGCGCTTGAGATTCGCCGTAATCTGGTTCTTCAGTTAATTCCCCCGGGAGCTTTGATTATCCTTTAAAATCCTTTGTTTTATGATAGAAAATTATGCCACACAGTCGGGGTGCTAATTTGATTAGTGTGAATTAACAATGGATTATTGAATTTATTTAATATTTACCAACAGGACTAGCGCTGAAAATTTGTGAACATGACAAGTCACCAAAGAAAATCAATGGGAACAAGAATAGCCAATAATTAATAAACACCGCCTTTTTATTTTTATCAGCTCAGTAATTACACTGTCGAAAACTGCTGCAGGCCAAGCGAATTGTTTTGATTGACTTTGTAAACTAATTAACAACGAGAAAAGAGCTGGTTAACGGACTATCCGACTTCCGAGAGAAGTTGTACGAACTTAGTAATAATAAAATATTTTTACATCGAGGTGAGGGTTGGACACTTAAGTTACGAACAAGGCACGCTGAGGTCACGTCAATGAGCAAAACTATGAAAGCATCGAGGGATGTTATCAGATATTATCGAGTCCTTGAGTTGCCGAATTGTGAACAAACGATCTAATATTACACTCCATAGATTTTTACCCATTACAGCGACCATAACGTGCTCTTTAGATAAATCGGACACATATATCTCCGCTTACCGACAGGTAGTTGAATATTTGTCCAAAACAGGTGCTCCAAACTTTCAGAAATTTATCACGTTTCGCTTACACAAATTTAGTGAAAATTTTCTCAATTAATTTTACTCAGTGAGAGTTAACTAACAGACAAAGTTGGGACAGGCCGACCGTCATTATTAATCTAAGTAACGTAATGAGATTCACCTTCGGCTTATAATTAGGAAAAACAAAATTACCCATTTGCATTAAATGATTTAAAGGCTTTAAGAATTTACCAACATTTACGGGAGGGTCGTCGTCGTCTTAGTACTAAGACGACGAAGTCAGAGGTTGGTTTCTTCTTTCGTTTCACGTGTGAAACTTAGACACTTTATGAGGTGTTACGGGCAAGTCTCTTATCGGCAGTGTATAATTGTTATTTGTTCAGTAAATATTTACTATCAGCATTTTGCCACGTAGTTGATAATGATTACAGTTAAACGATAAGATATTGCATGGGTTCGATTGAAGAAAAAATATTTCTGTGGCCATCTATGGTGGCCGCCGAACAAGGCTGCAGTTGTTTTCTGAATTTAGTGCTTGTAATCACATTTACAACATTTCTAGTTTCGAGTAACCCAAATGCTCTTCCACAAAATACCTTTTTTTTTTGTTTTCTAGGGGAAACCTTCAAAAGGCGCCCGGTCTTCGGGGATAAGACCGGGGAGTGTGGGATTTTTACCTCACTAAAAGCACCCCGGTGGTCACCTGCTACACATGGAAGGGGTACCGTTACCTCTCAAAAGACCAATCCGGAACCCCTTCTGTGCAACGCCTGTTAGGGCACATCTCTGGGGAGACTGTAACGGGGCCTCCCCGAAACCTAACTCAGCAGTTGTGCAAGGCAACACGTAATACACAGAATACCTGCAATACATTTTCATTTCATTTCAACTACAACACAATGTTTAAAACCTATTTCTCGGTAGAATGGGCGGTGTCGTTAATTCGGCCGGGTGCAATAAGTACGGACTAGAGCAGCTTGCCAAGTCCGGTCAGTAAACCGGTTTCTTTCCCGGAATCCTCGTCAATTGGGACAATGCTAACCGGGTCACATTCGCACGGGTAACCGATGCCAGCTTTCTTTGGATGCCTTTATTTTGACACGACGCGAAACGATGTTAGTATTCGCCTACTTAAAATTTGGCGTATCTGTGACTATTTAATTGTATTTTTTTTATTAGCTACACAAGAGTACTTTGAGTAAATTATTTCGTCATCACTGCTCTCAAAACGACGAAGATATTCTGTGAGTAACGGTGTAGTTGCTTGCCCATTCTTCTCCATACGAATCTACCTTTTGGAAGGGGCAACTAGAATCAAATCTATTTTCAAGTAACAGTTGACGCTCAAAAGTGCCTTTTTTGGGCCTAATTGAAATAAATGCTTTGACTTTGAAGGAAAACATCGTAGGGAAGCCGTAACGTGCTAGAATAAAACATTCCAAGATATGTGACATCTACCAAACTGTACTAGGCCCGCGAGGTGGATTACTCTCCCTCTTTCGGGAGGAGGCCTCTGCCCAACAGTAGGAACATTATAGGCTGATAATTATGAAACCACACAATAACGTGGACTTTTTTGAGTCTTCCATTATTATTTCTCGCGATGGACATGCATTTACACCAGTTAGGGGGCATCCATAAATTACGTCACACGTTAAGGGGAGGGAGGGAGTCGACGAAGTGTGAGATTGTGTGACAAGGGGGTGGGAGGGGTCCTAAATTTCGTGACGTCACGTTTCAAAACTCAATTTTAATCTAAGTGTTAAGTATAACACATATCATATGGCATTTGTAGTCTATATTTTGCATCATAAAGGCCACTAATCAAAACAAGCAAATATATAAGAAACAACAAGTTTTGCCCATCGTGAAGATTCGTCCTCAAAGAATTTCTGCTAGATGTGCCAGAGAATGTTTGGATGATGACGATGATGCTGTATGGTTCGATGAGAAAGATGTGGACACAACGAATATTTCTGACATTAACAACCCAAACGAGAACGATGTGGCTGCTACGCCATGCATATGCCTATGCATAGGGGCTCAAGATGGATAAATTAGATCTTTAATTAATATAATAAATCGTTTTTTGTTTTGTTAATTTCTTGCAGTGTTTGATTTGATGTTCATTATATTTAAAAAAAATCGTGACGGCACACTAGGGAGGGGGTCTCACAGATGTGACCAGCTGTGACAAGGACGGGGGAGGGGGTCAAAAATCATGAAATTCGTGTGACGTAATTTATGGATGCCCCCTTATCAGCTGGCATAGCATTTATTGCTTATTCATTATAGACACTGAGCCTACTGAAAATAGTAGTCATATACTTATATGACTACTATTTTCAGTAGGCTTGTTAGTTACTGCTAAACGCTTCTTGTTCATCTTTGCTTTCAGCCGTAAGACGTCCACTTCTGGTCGAAAGCTTCCTCCAATTTGGGGAGTTTTGCCATAATAGCCACGCATGACAGACGGACTGGCGAACGCAGTATGGTAGTAAAAATGCATAGAGAACACTGCCTATTCTCTAGTAAGTCCCTTAGTCGCCTTCTACGCCACTCACGGGAAGAAATAGGATGGTGCTATTTTTTACGTCCAACACCACACGGAACTTGTAATGTGTACTCTTCTTTTCTGGTAGCTATTAAAATCCAAGCCTGATATAAAATTCTGGCAAATTTTGATGCTTCCCCAAATTGAAAGGATAAACGCTTAAAGCACGCATGAAAAAACCGGCTAATAATGTGTTTGTCAAGTGAAAAGATTGGCAGCTTAATAACCGGAAGATAAATTGATTTTGAGGAAGGCTGTGCTCGGGAATATTTATCACAATACCACCAATACGCCCACGTATACGCGATTGTCTGTAGGCCAGAGGTTACTTGCGTATTTTCAATTAAATATTCGGGATTACAAATATAAACAACTAGCTTTTTCCAGCGGCTTTGCCCGCGTATTATACTTACAAACCTTACAAACTTTGAAGCAAGAAGTCGTGCGTTTATAGACCTTGCCTTATTTCCATGAACCTTCTAGAACTAAGAATATCAAGGTTATTTAAGGTTAGCCAGTGGGTATTCGAAAGTGTTCTTTATACATAAAGAATACAGTCAGCCTCAAAAAGATGTACCTGTACATTTTCTTGTTTTTGAGGCTGACTGTGTCTACAAAATGTTTGGCTGAAGTCAATTTGTAATAGTTTCGTGTAATAGGGCGAGCTTATTTGAATTTATCGGGTACTGTTCCAAAACCCGGGATTTATTGCTGATGATTCCACAGATGTTAAAACAGACCACACTCTTGGACGGTACATAAGAGGTATCAATATACATTTAAACCAAACAATGAATGTTTTTGTTGTCGTATGTAATTAACTTACAGTATCAAAATGCCAACTGATGTTTCATCCAGGAGAGACCAACGATTTTTTTTTCAGACTTCAGGTAAAATACCGCAGAAATGCCAAGAAAAACCTTTGATTAATACAGGACTGAGGTACCTACTATTCGTACAAATGAGATAACTTTCCCAATTTTCAAAACTTCCTCCTGAGTAAACCACGGACATTTTCGGCGTATTATGCAAAGTTCATATGGCCCACATTTGGTGCCTGATGGAACAAAAACACTTTTGATGAGCTAGGCTCACTATTACTTGGCCTTATGTCCTTATATAACTATTTAAAATCAAGCTTATATTTTCCTAAAGGCTAAGCAAAGATGTATACACACATTTTACCAGTTTATCTATAAAACAAATAAATATAATTCAAGTTAAAAAGAAAAGTAAAAGTATTTATAGGGACACGCACGGAAACTAAACAAAAACAATAATAATAGATATTAAAAAGGAAAAAAAAATACAAAAAGTTTCTGTGTGTTATGTCAAAATAACAGCTTATCATTAAATGCATATGAAAGTACGGTACTTACTTAAAAGATTTTTTTATTATTTTTTTGTGTCTACCGGCTAAGCACTGTAACTGCTGGGCCGATTCTGACAAGACTTTCAGTATACTTTGTATAACCTAAGAAAACATAAAGATACGCCTTGTTTGCCCGAAGGATTGAGTAGAGGTGTACCTATTTTACACCCACATAATATATATATTTTTGTCCAGATCGCACGTTCCCGTAGGATAATTTACAACATCCACGTGGGTGACACCCGGGGTCACTACTACGTTATAAGTTTCAAAGTGAATGCGAACCGATTGCCTTTAACCGGGCTCTAATTCTAACACCGGGCTTCTCTGAGAATTTCCTATAAGGAAAACCCAATGAACGCTTTACTCAAACTGAAAACTAAGTCTAGATGCCTGATATATACCATCACTAGACCAACAAGGCAACCTCACACTCTTCTTACATATTTTTAAGTAAATATATGTAAATAGGTACTCTGGACCATAAATATATTAAAGCGAGACCTTGTATCTTACCTGTGGTAGACGGGATTTACCTTGCAAACTACACCCCTTCTATAATTAAATACAATTACCGCGGCTTTGTTAATAAAAATAATTTATTTGCCCACAAAGGGTGGATTATTCTTCTCTTGTGTTGTAAATAAGCAATATCGTACTGGCTGGCTTTAAGATTTGCTTCTTGCGCATTAAAAATTTGCAAATAATTGAAAACAATCATACAAGTAAATAATTAGTTAGAAGACTTTTACTCTCTGACATTGAGAGGAAACATTACTTGACCAGCCATCAGGTCACGTGAAAAGTCGTCCAAGCGCTGAGCGATGTCTCGAATAATTAAGTGGGCACTTGGACCCCATGTTCCTAATTTTTTAATACCAAACGGCTCGAACATTATACATAACATCTAATAATGTAGAAATATTTTTTTTTTTGGTTTTCTGCATCTGCAGAATACTCAAACGGCCACCTATTTTTAGGGCAAACAATCAAAAAATGGTGGCAGCAATGGCGGCACTGTTCAATTTTGCAAAAATCTTTTCGTTTCTTCTATTGGTGTAAGGTAAAGAATACTCTATCTACAAAGTTTAAAATATATCTTGGAAAGCCATTATGGTTATTATAAAACAACACTGTATTGTTATCAGAGAGATTTTTAGCGGAGCCCGGCCGGGATTCATGAAACTCCTAATTCCATCCTTTTTTGTGTAAAATAAAACTATGATGGAGGCTGGCCTCGCTCTCGAACTAAGATTTATAACGTGTAGATAATAAAATGTTGCTTCTGTGAAAAATTTTACGTAGGGAGAATTTTAACCCCAAATATAGTACAGTCAATAATATTAGAAAAAGTAAAGAATAAAAGTTTCTTTGATATAGAAAAAAAAAAACCAAATATAGAATTCAATTGTCTTTTGAGCTGTATTCTAGCAGAAACTACACGCGGAATCTGTACTGCAAGTTGCACTCATTCTAGAACGGTTAATTATGACACGTGTCACGCATTGCACGGATGCAATCAATCGACTGAGGTATTCCACTAACAGCACTGATTTGAACAGCACTTGCCCGAATCGCACTTGAGACCTTCCACTAACAGCACTGAAACAAAATTCTGTAACGTGTGGTTCGGTGGAACGATTTATCGTTATTGTATTAAGTGTCCGAACAGCACCTGGTTACAGTTATTAGTAATGGGACGAATTTATTCTTTGTTCAGGATATTACAAACATATCGATTCTGCAACTGTGTGTGGACCTTCCACGCACAGTTGCTGAATCGATATGTTTGTTAATGTGGTTGAATATTGACGTATGCAATTTGTTATATGTTGAATTCAAATCACTTAACTATTGTCTGGGAAAATGGGGAAGACAACTGTTAAAATGACCTTGTCGTAGCTAGTTACGAAAACAAGTAATAGGTACGAACTTGTTTTGGGAGCTACCGTGAGGTGGTTTATTTCGCTTTTGTGACAATTACTTGTTGTTGTCTTCGTAAATACTCTGAAAATGTAGTCCATCATTTTCCAAAATACTGTGAGATTAGTAGACGGTGTATGCCGATTGAATTGTTCTTGTCGGTGAAGAAGTGTCTGAGGTCCAGAGTAGATTGGAGAAGTGGCAACATAAACTGGAGAATGTTGGTTCATAAATCAGCAGAACCAAAACCAAATAATGTTCTGCGATTTCGGCGGTCTCTCCAGTTCTGGGGCCATAGCGCTTGTTGGTGCGCTCCTCCCGTCTGCTCCGACTTTCAGTATCTCGGTTCACTCGTGCAAAGCGATGGCGAAGTAGATCGGACGGTAAAGTACAGAATAAACACTGGATGGATGAAATGGCGGCAGATCACAGGAACAATCTGCGACTCCCACATCATCCCCCTTAAACTTCAGGGGAAGGTATATAAAACCATGGTCAGATCTGCTGTCTTGTATGGGGTCAGAATGTTGGGCCACAAAAGGGATGAATGAAAGACAATTGCATGCAGCTGAGATGAGAATGTTAAGAGGGATGTGTGGTGTTACACGAATGGATAGAATAAGAAATGAGTGTATGAATGTCGACGGCTATAAGAGTAGAGGGAGACCAAAGAAACGATGAATGGACTGTGTGAATTATGATATGGATAGAAAGGGGGTGACTACTGTGATGACGACTAATAGAGAAGTGTGGAGAAAAAGACATGTTGCGCCGAACACAAATAAATTGGGATAAGAGCAGGGGAATGATGATGTCAAAATTGTTTGAGATCTGTCATCAGACACCGAACTTGTGTAAAAAACTGAAAAGCATAAAATAATAAACCTTAAAATTATGAGTCGGCGCGTCGGTTTAATTTTTTGTTAAAAAGTTTTTATTTTATAATTTTTCGTGGCTTTAATGAACTTATAATAATTGGCAAGGTATACCCTATCCAAAAAAAAAAAAAGAATTATCAAAATCGGACTACTCTGTATAAAGTTATGCGTGGTTATACATTACAATCAGTGAGTGAACAGTCAATCATCCCCTGTTTTCCGACCCTTAGGCTTCGATTTTGTTTTCCAAATTTGTATGAGACCACCTTGGGAGTATACCCTTTCCAATAAAAGAAGAATTATCACAATCGGACTACTATGTAAAAAGTTATGCGTGGTCATACATAAAAAAAAAAATATACGCTTCGAATTGAGAACCTCCTCCGTTTTGTTTCGTCGGTTGATAAGATACATGAACAAGGTGGATTTATCCGGTACAAGTCTTAGTGTCTACCGATTTATATCGATATGTGTTGTTTGTTTGCCTTGGAAAAAAATACATCCCATCACTAAAAAATATTTTTAACGTAAGTGCTGTTCGGACACTTAATACAATAACGATAAATCGTTCCACCGAACCGCACGTTACAGAATTTTGTTTCAGTGCTGTTAGTGGAAGGTCTCAAGTGCGGTTCGGGCAAGTGCTGTTCAAATCAGTGCTGTTAGTGGAATACCTCAATCGACTGACACAAGACTACACCACAGATGCTATGAATTTGCTATGAACAGTTTTACAGTTTACAATTTTACAATTTTACAGATGCTATGAATTTGCTATGAACAATTTTTTGCTATGAACAATCGACCGACACTACACCACAGAAGCTATGAATTTCTTAAATATAAACATCGTTCTTCTGACTCTGAATTTCCAGTTCAGACGTTACGAACCGCGTTCCTGATATCATTTAGCCACAACCCCGTAGTTGTCGCTAAATGATATCAGGAACGCGGTTCGTTCGAAGGCTAGTCAAGCTTGCCGCGGTCAGTTTGTGGATGGGTGACCATCCACTACTTAGCAAGACCACCCCGTGTATCGGTAAGCACGATAAGCTGTGGTTCTCGCCCATCCCTAGTAGAACTTTGGCCATCGTTACGGGTAGGCAGAAACCTAAAAAGACTGACAATCTACTAATCTTACCAAGAGAAATCGTGTTACCCAGTAACTGGGTTGTGGAGGTCAGATAACATCCGGTTGGACCAAAACCCGTCCCCAACATAGTTAGCAAAAGGCTAGACGGATTATTCTTTTGAGAAGTTATTGTTTTATCTTGAATAGGTATGTTGGGTTTGAGCTCTGATAATAACTATTGCAAAATTTGATATAGGTAAGTAAGTAGAACATCTCTACTTTATTGTGATCTTTTGATCATTATAATACGACTCTATAAGACGTGAATTACACTAATTTATTACCGGTTTCCGTATGTATTCTGCGTTGGATCACACAATCGTTATAATTTCTTATTAGTGTCATGAGGGATCAGTGTGAAGTATGAGAAGATTTTCTTTATTTTATGCCCTCATAAAAGTGACCATTCCGCACCATTACGACCCTCAGCCCATGGTGGGTTATATGTCGTTATCGCCTTCAAATGTTACTGAGAGTGCCTGCATTCTGAGTATAATGTCACATTTACACACTCCTTTAACGAAACTACCTTAATTGACCTTTTAATTACACGTATTCTACTGCTTTGAGCCATAATTATACGAGGCAACAGCAATATTAATTAATACCTAAATGATGTTTTGATTTAACTTCAAAATATTGCATTGACCGCTCCGTGGAAATAATACCTCAATTCAAATTATCTTAAGAAAATTATATACTAACTACATTTCATCAAAAGTTTTAACTCGGACTTCAAACCATGAGTGTCCGTTGCCTGTTCATGTAATTTTGGCTAACAGGGGTTAATAATATTTTGGTAACAACGGTAGTTTCAAAGTTCAGAGTATTATTTAACTATTTAACTTTAGTTATGACAACTCGACTATTATGTTATTTGTAAAAGCGAATGATAATATTATTGATTAAACAAAAACACATGAACCGGAATGTTTGAACAGATTAAAAAAAGAAAAACAATATTTTATTCACAACAGTATTCAATCGGAATAGGAATTAGAACCCCATGCAAATATGGAATTATTCAGGTGCCCATCGTATACAATGTATTAAGGTAACTTTATGGAAATTGGGGGCCCGGACCGTAATAATTCTAGCGTTTGTTTGTGTACATGTGCTGCCTGTTACGCAATATCTCAAACTGCCAACACACAGCTAAATTCGATTGTAAGACGAATAAGGATATCATTAATAGTTGTAGCAAATAATCTTGGCCTTATAGTTGGTAAATCGGCTTGGTCGAGTAATTTGATTGATATCTAAATCTGTACTACGTTGCCCAGATATTTAGTCGTAACTCTATCTTATGAAATCGAAACTGGTAGAATTCATCCCACAAAGGACCTCACTATCAATGACAAGCTCGTAGAAATGAAGTGGAAATCGTAAAAGTGGGAAACAAAAGGCTGTCGTTATTGTGGGCCGTGAGTAAAACATGTTGTAACTCAGTTTAATTCCTTTGAATTTAATTCTGCCAGTTTTTAAGAAAAGGTTATCAGCTCTAGGGAACATGAAAGAAAGCATTAAGGAAAATCTTTTGAAAAAAAATATTAAGAACTATTTCAAAGCAACTATATCATGACATGAACATCCACTAATGACCATTAAATATCTCAATTTATGACATACATTGACCGGCCGTAAACGATCCACAGAAAAACCAGGATAACCGACATAGCCCAAGGAATTTCCAAACCTAATTGGTAGTGGGCAGGACATATTGCTCGCAGAAAGATGACCGATGGGGCTGAATGGTTCTGGAGTGGCGACCGCGTACCGGAAGACGTAGAATTTGAAGGTGGACTGTTGACCTTTTGAAGGCCTGAGGATCCTCTAGATGCGGGAATCCTCTATATGTATTAATGATTCCAGGTCTCCCTTTGCGTGATGCAGGCGGGAGAAGTAAGTAATCAACGCAACTATGTCGAATTCTTATACTTATATTTTATACGACCAGTCTCGTATCTAATACCAATAGCTGCATAAGTATAGCAATATAACAGGTAAGCAGTACTTCAATATCCCAAGTAATAAGGCTCTTGTGTAATATTGACATTATAGCCCCTATGCGGTATCCCAGCTGGCCCCCAAACCCTCCACCTTCCTTACGTCAGTATTTTTAAAGCACCTTAACGGCCCTTTATGCGGTGAAAACGATTTTCTTTATACCCTGGCCCTGTTCAATGAATAAACTGTTTTGCCTTCCATACCATCAGCTTTATATGATAGATATGCAAATTGTAAGTACACGGTTTGCCTGTATCCTCGGAAGTGTTCGACCAAGGCGTATTGTGTTCGTCCGTTCACTAAAGACGGTATTTAGGCTCGTGTAATAGGATCCGACCCATTTATTGGACACAATCCGTAACTCCAGGCTATCTACTGCTACTAAAAGTTGCCCAACAAAATAACCGAAGTAGTTAATAAAATTATCTCAAAAAGCGTTATAAATCCTCAAAGCTTTGATTATGATGCCTAAAGATAGTTTTCACTTTAATCAAAAACTTGAAGGCAGCAGCAAAGTTTCTAAATAATTGAGGGATTCAAACTAGCTGGCTATCCATCAAAATTCAGCAATAATTCGTTAGATAAGCTGTGAAAACGTGACAATAAGGCCGACAGAATAATATACTCATTGATAATATTATTGGTAAGGATTATGCAAATGAATCCTGCATTATTGATAATGTATAATTATGTGTGCATGCTAAGCTAAACTATATAATGAAGATTAATTGGTGTTAACCAAATTTACAATGTAACCACAGCGTCGCACACAGCACAAAGTAATCTCCTGTCTACATATTAAATTGATTGGTCAACAAACTTGTAAGCGACGATGTTTGTCATGTATTAGAGAGAATAATTAGATACTCGTAATTTAAAACATTTTCTTACATTACATGTGCTTAAATCAAATCCTCCAACCTAGTATTCACGATGAAATGCCATCATTGCTACGTAGGTAGGTATTTTACGAATGGCATGCAGAGTTACTGGTAAATAAATAAGTATAATACTCGAGTATATTTGACCAGAGCAACTGTTGCCAATGATGTCCTATGGCACTGAAACGTGGTCACTCACAGTGGATCGCATAAGAAGGCTTAAAGTCACCAAAGATCATTGGAGAGGGGTACGCTTGGAGTTTCCCTGCGCGATCGAATCAGAAAGGAAGAGATCCATATGAGAACCAAGGTAACCGACATAGCCCGAACAATTGCCAAACTGAAGCGGCAGTGGGCAGGGCACATTGCTCGCAGAACTTATGATGGACAGACTAAAAGGTTCTGGAGTGGCAAACCAGTGGTGGAACCGCGTGAAAACGGCCTCCTCACAAGAAGGACCAATGATCTGGCGAAGGCCGCAGTAATCCGTTGGATACAAGAAGCACATAATCGGTTGGAGTGGCGGGGCTTGGGGGAGGCCTATATTCATCACTGGACGTCTTTCTGCTGAAGTGATGATGATGATGATGAAATAAGTGTTATATAATTAATTCAAACCCAATTAATTGGTTTCACGTACACGTATCTCGGATTAGTGCCGTTTAATTAAAAGTAATAAATTAATTATAGTTTATGTATTCCTCGTAGACCAACAAAGTTCGAGCTCCGCATAGCATGTTATTAGAACATGAATACACAATCACTATTGAGAATCCAATGTCAATGGTGCTGTCGAATGTAATTTTGATAACGGTTCGTCACAGAACCGTGCCTGTATTCTGTACGTGATTATTGTAATAATTGGAACAGCGGGCCTACTCTTGATTATTCGCTTTCAGAATACAAATGAATGAAAACGATAATTATGAATTTACGAAGCCAGCGTTAAATTTTTAATTAAACGTTTTCGTGTAAACTTACAAGTACTTAGGCATAATTGGTAGCGAAAGTACGTACCTAGTAAACTAATTGTCTATCTACATTATATGTCAACGTAAAAAATGGCAATAAATCATGTAGTAGTGTAATTTATCGTACGTACAAAATGATAAGACTGTAATGCCGTGGGTTTCATTCAATAGAAAATAAGTGCTCCTCTATCTGTTTAAACCACTCTGCGGTATTGACCAATGACTTATCTAATACCAACTTAAGTTTCTGTATTGAAAATATTTCGGTGAGCAAGTAATACACTTGGCTTTCTCCCGTACAAATAGAATTAGAATCTGTAATGTTGATAGAAATCGATTTTTCATTCAATAGAAGATAGAGTATATTCATAGGCCGAGACAGGCTTTTATGTAAGAAAGGTTAGACCCAGATGCGGTCCGCAGAAACCTATCTGAACAAGAAAAGAAAGTTAATAAGTTCTAACGACGAATAACCGCAAATGGTAGACAATTTTCTAAGACAACTTGGTAGATTTTGTCACATCATTAGCTGCGGGGCATGGCGGCCCGTTTTCCGTTCCATCGATCTATGAACCTGTGAGCGAGACTGCGGAATCATGTTATACATTATTAACAAAAGTCATAACCGCTACGTAAAAGTTCAGTTTAAATGTATCAGCTACACAATTCGCAAGAAAGTGCAATTTTGTTCGGATAGCTTTCAGAAGTAGTGCGGGTCTGGAAGCGGCCCCCAGAGACGCGTGCCAGCCACCCAGCCTCGCAGAAGACGATCCTGGACTCTTTACTTTTCAAGATAAAACTTTTTAACTACCTTCACTTCGCCAAGATCGAGATTTAATTTAAAAATATGAGTTTATTATCCTTATTTACTGTTTTCTTTACAAGGAAAAACATTATCTTATTTTTTTGTAATGTTCTGTTCGCAAGGGTAAACATTATAAAGTACAATTAGTTACAAAATCCAACATTATTTTTTAACCTATTGGTTGCGCCCACATAAAATTATATAAAAAGTACGTCAGTATTTTAAATTGGAAAAACCTGACTAAACGAGCTCATGTTGTGTAGAATTTTAGTTTAATAATACAAGACAAATAGATTTCATGTAATTTTCCTCAAAACAATTACCTTCGTAAGCACTGATTTTATAATCAACCCCCAAGGCAACGCAAGCAAAATTGTGTTATTAGAACAATGAGCATCATTATTAAATTCAAAATAATATTCGTGACTAATTTGTCTTTTCATATAACTAGGGAAAGATCCAAACTTTACAAAGACAAAACAAAATTCACAAAGACAAACACCAACAGCGTTTCTTCATAAAGTTAATGAAAATACGAGGGATTGTAATGAAACCCGCTAGGTGCCTATCATTCATTGGAGTTACAAGCACGAATTCTAATTTTATGGTTTTCAAGTCGAGAGTTATCGTAATTTGTTCCAAGTTTGGGAACAATTTGAAACATTTATTCGTCTGTGACGTAACATACACCAACATATCACAGTAACGTGATAACTTGTAGCGTTAAATTGCTTCAAATATAATAGGGAGGAAAGTTGGCAATATTGGCTGTCTTAGCTCGCTCAGGGAGAAACACGTTGAACAAATCAAGCCGGCGGTGTTGCGGCCACTCAGCTGTCACCGCAAATTGGATTGACTTCGCAAGATAGAAATATACGCCCGAAGCTCACAGCCCGCGCCGCTCCCCACGGTGCATTTGGGGCGGCGACAAGACGGAACACATGTTATCCACTGTTCCCAAGAAAACTCATTAACGCTATTACATTGTTAGTTACACGTAGTAATAACAAATAAACATCGGCTTTGTCTAGACATGTCAGTGGACGAAATCGCATCGAATTAGGTGCTGCCATGCAAAAATGAAATACACCAACGCTCTCGATGAGATATTTTATGATAGGTATAAAACTAGGCATTCCTTTTTATATTACCTCCATGTTCGTGGAACACAAAAATACTACCTAATGAGAAGGTTGCTTTACTAGGCAGTGTAATACCAACTGAATATAAAATTCTAATAAAATATTTTATTACAGCACTGCTGCACCAAATGTACGTGTTAGATAGTTTTGCGTTGTTCTATGTTGGGTCTTATTTACGATGCCCAGAAAGCGGGAGTTCAAACAAATTGTTGTGCAGATCCCTCCGGCTAAACCTCAGTAAATTGTCGACATAAAACGTTATGAGAAAACGCCTTAAACCGCAAAGGCTGGCTCCAATCTCTTGTTGCCTTATTTTGCATCTGGAGTGTACTTCTAAACCGAGTTTGGGGTCCCAAGACACGGTATTGTCTGCACTGAATGACCATTCAACTTACTTACTGTGAATATTTTCTAAACTCGGCGCGGTAACTTACTGTGGGCACATAAAATATACATGCAACGATGTTGTTAAGGGTGAGCTTCCTCGCTTCATTCTGTTACGCAAATGTTGTTTACTAACAAGTTATTTTTAATTTTCTCGATGCTGTTTTGTGTAATGAGTCGTTCCTGTGAAGTAGACGATGCAGTACGCTTTGTCATACGTAATGTGATCTTTATGATTTCGGAAAGGATACCTATTTAAATTTGGTAGGATTCCAAGTGCAGTCCTTGCCAACGTTCTCTAGTCTCTCTAGGGTGGATTTATGAGCTCGGCCTGACAGTGAACCAAGCGCCGAGGATATAGTGCGAAATGACGGTGACTTGTGAATGTAGTGGGGGTACTATAATCGAGTGTGCATTCAATTTCAGATGTATCTCAACGTCACCCACATCGATGAACAATAGAACACGCTTGTATTCGTCAAACACCTTTTTTTGGACGTAGATTTAAAAATCGCACGAATCGGAGTGAATTTTATGTGACTACCTATTAATTATTCAATAGCTACGGAGTAATTAGGTGAAAGAGTATTTTGTCTATAATCTATTAGGTAAGACCTGAATTTCGATTAAACTTAAGCAAAATTCTAAGTGAATAGAGCCTAAATAATTCTAATATAAAACTAGACCACTACAAAGATAAACGTATCACCTGTTTTATTCGGTCTAGTACCCCTTAATAAAATGCTCAAGCGTAATGAATGTTACTTAAGTTACATTCGCCATTTTGTACCCACAAAAACCAGCTGATGGTCAGCACAAGTTTGGCGCAAACATTAAATGTACGGCCCTTATCGCCGCGCAAGCGAACAATTTGCATTGCATTATACGCTGAATTACGTTACGCTGCCTCTAGGTAACGGTGCGCAATAGTGCGCGATGGTGAGCAATGGTGCTCGAATTACGTCCATCGCACGACTCAAACAAGAGCCCCATCAATGTAGTTCATCGATAGACATTGTACAAGTTGCGTCATTGTGTATACGTCACACACAACTGGCACTCGCCTGCGTACGGACACCTGAAGTGCGGAATGGAACATCATGATTGCCCATTTGTTTTTCTTCGATTCCCAGATTAACATCTAAATAAAAGAATAACAAATCAGTATAATAAACGATGCTAATAAATCGAAATAAAAAGTGGTTGACTTCGTATATTGGCAATTCCAAAATACAATTAAACAGCAACGCCATCTGTCCGGATCGGGATCACTAAGGCGGGAGATTAATGATTAATCCGGCCAGTGTAATACTGTTACAGGGTATTATTTATGACTACAAGGGCAATGATGCGAAGCAAAGTATCCATTTTCGACAAAGATTTATGTTGCAATCCAAGAAGGTGTGAGTAAAACAGGGCACTATAGACAAAACAGCGGGATTTGTCGACACGCCGCCCGTCTGAATATTCATCACTATCAATCAAGTGCGTAAATAACATAGCGATGAGACAGAGGTCTCGTTATCGCTAAGGAGTTACGGTCGGCCCTAGAATAATAAAACTATATCTTATTCATTCATTAACTACTCTAGTTTATGGTCGACACTAAATTTTCTGAAGGTATCGAAAACAAACAGTCCTTATCCAGATGAATGTAATTAGATTTCAATTTTATTATTATTACGTCGTATAAAATAGGGGTCCAGTAAGTTATTCATTCATTCACCCATTGATTACTATCCATCCAGCTGACGAAGATAGGTGACACACACAAACCAAATAAAGTAGAGAATGATTTTATGAACCTTTTTTTTCTGTGTGGGAATCATCCAATGACTTCCCCGGCTTGAGGCGGACAGTTCCTGAACAGTTTCGTCACTATAAGAACAGTATTTCCAAATTCAAAAGCAGTGGTTTAAATGACATATTGCATGTAATGTATGACCTAGCAACACCGTGTTTTTTTTTTTGGATGGGAAATCATCAAATTACTTCTCCCGCTCTGGGCGGACCGGGAGGGCCTGTCAAACTTTAACTGACTAAAACCCACCCGTGTTCCTACAGTTGCCTGTGCCAGGGCCACGGTAACTCTTTCGAACAAACCCGCGACCCTGGCGGGCAACGACCCTAGTCCTAGTCCTAGAGAGAGACCTAGAGAGGCTAGACCTAGAGGGTAGAAGCCTAGAGTCTAAATATTTCATTGATTTGAACCTAGAACACAAAAATTTGGTTGTTATGTTTGGTACTAGTAAGCCCAAAACCTTCTTTGACACATCTCATCGCTATGAGTTGTTAACTAAATGAGACCACAAACAGAAACAACAAAACAGTCACCAATTATAGTCGGTATCCGACAGAATCCGAATTGCTGCGATAAGTACGCCTGTGTGTTTTGACGTTCTATGCATAGCCTTCCCATATCATCATGAAAATTCAACTACGAATACGCAAATAGTTTACGAACAGCATCTGACTGCGTAACTGACTGACTGAAACATAACGCACATGAACATGAAAATGAGAAAATCAAAATGTCATTCCATGCTAGTAGAGTTTAATAACACAACTATATTCCCTGATGGGCAGAGGTCTACCTATAGACAGTAAGGGTTGTCCCATGGATACATGGGTCTATTAATAGTACGCTTGCATGCGTATAATTATAAACTATTTCGTTTAACTCCACGCTTATGTGTTTACAGCTCCGCGCCTATCAATCAATACCTTTGTTCTAAATTTAAAGAAAAAACCTGCGCTAAAACATTTGAAAGGTTGTTCTAGATCTCGTTGATAGTTCGAATGTCATACAGCCATTTCATTGCCCGCCGGCACAACAGAAAGTACAACAGGTTGCCTTCAGTAAACAACCAACCAGTACCACCCACCATTCACCAGTTAGATTTAAGTCCCATGTAAAAGAGGGCGAGCCCATTGCCATCAACTGGGCATGGGCACAAATCCAGACTCCGGACTGCCGCTGAGAAATTCCAAATGGGATCACCCAATAACATTTTGCCCGACCTGGGAATCGAACCTCATGCTTGCGATCACTAGACACACGAGGCAGTCAGCAGAGTAACCTTTTAATTAAAAAAATATAACTACACAATCGAGCTTTCTTATATGTATTGCATTGTATGTATAAACTTTCCAGAACAATGAAATCAAATCTTAATGTTTGGGAAAACCGCATCAAAATCGGTCGCGTAGTTTAGAAGTACAATGCAGTTAACAAGAGTCACACAGATTGACACAAAAAGCGACTTTATAATATAGGTATAGGTAGATCAAATAATGTAGAATTTATATAAAATTACAAACAATAACGTTCCCTGTGCTTGATTGCAAGCTTCACAGTAATGTGTTCGTGTATTACGATCGCGGAGTGAAACAAATTCATACTTCGCGACTGCGCTCCATTAACCAATAATTTTTCACATTTCGTATCGCCGGGGGCTCTTGTGTAATTGACGCAACATTAATCCGAATTGTGCATGCACTGTTTAATTTTATAAATCATTTATTTTCAACAAATTAAAAACAATTATGAAAAAAATAATATGCTGGTGAACCTTCTCCCTGAAATTTATAGGAGTTTTTATGTTATAGAGTAACTTTCGTACGATGTTTTTAGTATTAACTGATGAGGCATCGATCTTGGAGAGATCCCTCGTTAATTGGTATTTACGGACTCCGATTAAGTACGAAGTTATTCGGGCAAGGCTTAAGCCAACGCGGAAAAAATCCCCCTGAACAGTTTCGTCACTATAAATATATTTTAAGAACAGTATTTCCAAATTCAAAAGCAGTGGTTTAAAAGACATATTGCATGTAATGTATGACCTAGCAACACCGTGTTTTTTTTTTTTTGGATGGGAAATCATCAAATTACTTCTCCCGCTCTGGGCGGAGCGGGAGGGCGTGTCAGACTTTTACTGACTAAAACCCACCCGTGTTCCTTCAGTTGCCCATGTGCCAGGGTCACGGTATCTCTTTCGAACAATCTCGTGACCCTGGCAGGAACACCGTGTTCACTTATTATTCGAATTTAATGACGACCATAACAGTTTAAAATAACGTTTGTGAATATTATTCATGCGAGCCACGATATTTGTTCAACTAAAACTGTTTGCTGTCTCTGTGTGCTTAGGAATATTAGTTATTATTCAGATAATAACTAATATTCCTAACCTACTCCGATAAGATTTATTTAAATTCTGTGAGCATGAATTAAATTTTAATTTTCATTTGTTTCTATTTGGAAGTTAACCAAACGACAGCATTTCTAATATAACCTAACAACCTACAATTCTAATTTAATCCTAAATTTAATCCAGAAAAGTTTGTAATTTAGTGCTGTGTATTTTAACACAGACAATTCATTATAAAACTACTGATAACAATTAGTTAACGAAGAAAGACGACGCCACGGTTGATTAAACCAAAGTGGGTATTACGAGCGGTTTTTCTTAGAATTTGCTTCAGAATTCCATGATTGAACTCTGAGGCTTATATACTTTATCCAAATTGTTTTAATCACGCCAAACTTGAACACTTGTTTTGGAATCTCATCTATTTTCACAGTAGTTGTTTGTGAACATTTCGGGATAAAACCGCAAGGCTGTTTATCTTTTTAACGAGTATTCGGTTTCAATACAGGTGCGTAGCGTATATATTTTTTGTATACTCGAAATAGATCCTAAGTTTCACGTAGACAGGGTCTAAATTAAATTAATAGTGATCGATGAGATGTATACTATAAAATACGAGCACGTAGAGTAACGTTCACACTTCATAAATTGTTTATTCATGACTATCGTTCGAAGTCGCTTACCTGAAGTTATTTGTCTACTATTTTAGACCGTTTTTACCTTTTATTTGTAAATATGAGTAAAACATACACTGATCCTTTCTATGGTAACTTTAACCGAAACAAATATTTTATTATGTAGCCCCGAATTCAATATTCGGTTTTAACACCACCAGAGCGTAAAAAGGCGGTTGTGTTGACTTTTATCTAAACAATTCCGTTGTATCACCTCCGAAGTTGTTTTAGTATAATTGTTTAAGTAGTATTTGTATTGTTAGATGTATCTCTACATAGTATAAAACAAAATTACTTCCCGCGTTTTAACGCTTAAATCTTTTAAACTACGCAATGGATTTTGATGCAGTTTTTTTTATCAATAGGCAAAGTGATTTAAGAGGAATGTCTATAGATATAATACGCGAGCAAACCGGTGGCAAAAGCTAGTTTATTATAAATACGATTATGTGGCGGATGGATCTAAAGGATCGTGTGATGTAACGTTGAATGATAATACCAAGTCTAAGTATTTTTTCCAAGTCAACGCTTATTGTGGAATTCTATACGAATGCTCGCAGAACCGTCAGTCTAATAAGTTTTAGAAAAAAAAGTCAACCGTTTATCATAACAACAAAGACGGTTTGCTAAACCACAAAAATATTTTCCGCTTGAATTCAAGTGAGGCAACAATGGATCATTTTCAGGTTTTTTACTTCCTTTTAACACGTAACAGATACCGCAGCAGATTGTCTTTTGTAGAGCAGTGGCCGTGCGGGGAAACTGACGACAGTCTACCGAGGAAATAGTTTATAGATATAGAAGCCACTCTCAGCTGGTAATGGCCTTGCTGTTTCTAAAGGCGAGTGTTGACTTTGAGACAAAATCAGGACTTTTATATAGTTCCTTAAGCGTGCTACACATACTTGACGGGCGGCAGTATGTGAAATGGGCAAATCAGTTTAGGTGCCAATACTTTACCCACGTGTTGGGTATCGATATCAAAAACGAATTAAATAAAAAACAAAAAATGTCCGTCCACCTTGTTTGGGTGGGAAATCATCAAATGACATCTCCCGCTCTTGGGCGGAGCGGGAGGGCGTGTCAGACTTTTACTGACTAAAACTCACCCGTGTTCCTTCAGTTGCCCATGTGCCAGGGTCACGGTGTCTGTCCATCCACCTTTGTTCAAAACTTTTAATGATACTGTGTCTGTGACAAGTCCATTAAGGTTACTAAACGACTGTTCTGTTATAGTTTTTGTAAAATTCGTATAAATGTCTAAGTTCCACACAAAATTACAAAACCAGCTGAACGATTAACGGGCATTACCCTTCACCTTCACTTACTAGAGAATGGGCAGCAGCGTTCTCTATGCATTTTTACCACCAAACTGCGATCGCCAACCCGCCTGCCAAGCGTGGCGATTATGGCAAAGCCCCCCAAATTGGGGGAGGCCTAAGTCCAGCAGTGGACGTCTTACGGCTGAAATGGTGATGATGATGATGAACCTTCACCATTCGAATGAAGAAAAAAAATTTTTTTGTCCCTTTACTATTCGATATCGATACCCAACACAAGGAAAAATTATTGCCAGTTAATTTTATTTGACCCTAGTATTGACCCTAGTAAAATTCAAAGTCCTGAGTGACTGACTGACTGACTGATATATCAACGCACAGCCTAAACCGCTTGTCCTAGAGGCATGAAATTTAGAGAGTGTGTTCTTTGTGAAAGGTAGGTACCCACTAAGAAAGGGTTTTTTGAAATTCCATCCCTAAGAGGATTTAACGCGGACGAAGTCGCGGGCAGAAGCTAGTATAGTATATAAATATTCGAGTTTTCCGCCCGGCTGTGCCGAATCACACCATCCCGGACAACTTTGTAACTCTCCACCTTTCAAGTATTCCAGTATTCCAAATACAAAGTTATCACCATCTCTTGTTTAAAATTGAGAACGCTAGCGCAGAAACGATGCAGCTGTAAATATAGTTAATGACCACTTTCAGAACGCACAGAAGCTTGTACAGTTTATCTCGGGAAATAACGTCATACGTAATTTGAAATATTGCTTTGCTTATCTGCAGCGGATGGAAATTGCAGAGCGTTGTTGAGGTAACGGGTGCAGGGTGCACGAGGGGTGGTGCGCCGCGAATCTTAATTTCCTACAAATAAAATGCAAACATATTTGCACGAGGTATGCGTGGATACCGCTACGGGCTGTGGGGTTATACTGATGAAAGATTATGCCATGTTCTCAGTACACGCTATTGAGAGTTTTGTTTGAATTTTCTAATGAATGAATGAATGAATGAATATAATTTATTTCAACCCACATCAAGATCATAATTCTTACAATTTAATTACAATAAATATATTTAAAAATAATTAATCAAATATTGTAATAAAATTAAAATCAATACAATTAAATTAATATTAACAAATTAAAATTAATACAATTATATTAAAATTAAAATCAATACAATTAAATTAAAATTATAATTTACAGTAAAATAAAATAATTAATTATGCTGCTGCCTCTGAGTCGTTTGTTTGTCTAATGGATATAACTCTTCAGATAGCGGAGATGTAGTAAAATCGTAAAGAAACTATCGAATATTTTATATTATTCACCTTATGCAGCCTATAATGTTGCCACTGCTGGGGCACTGGCTACCTCTCTGACAGAGAGAGTGGGTTGTAATCTACCACGCAGGTCCAGTACGGTTTGATAGATGTCACATGTCTTCGATTTTTTGGTTCTAGGATATGCCGGTTTCCTCACGATGTTTTCCTTCACCGTTTAGTGAGCGGTGGTCATGAAATAATGTACAGAAAGTCAAGCGCCTGTCTGGGTTTTAAGTTAGCGACTTTCAACTGTCCAGTCGCGGGCCAAGCGGCCGATACCACTGTACCACCACTGCGTCCCTCTCCAACTAAAACGACCTAAAACTGTGGTAAAATGGAAACGAATCCCATATATTTTTCTTAATTCCAAAAAATGCCTACTGTAGATATATCAAGTAGTAGGTATAACTTCTGCCCTCTCGCCTATTTTCAAGCACGATGTCACCGCACCCAATTACGTATAACGAGACGCGTTTAACAATTATAAGCATCGCACAATGTACATACATCTTCAAAAGCACCTGAGACACAATTTATATGTAAGTAGGTACCTACTTACTTAACTAATTACTCATAATTATAACATGCACACTGGGGACTGATTTAATTTCTCAGTCCGTACTTAAATGTACTCCATGTTGATTGGATGCTGGCGCTTCGATAGGTACCTACAGTTTTTCTGCTCTCTCGGGTAATTCATTGCTTGCACGACACCTAACTTACTGGATGGGGTCAAAAACGTTATTAGTTTCTTTCAAACGTTACTGGAGTAGCATTTATTTCATTAGACGCAATGCTGTTAAGCACTTAACCTTCTGATTCTTTTAAAGCATTAGATTACCTACAACATAACTATAAATATTTATATTTGTTTTTCATTTAAAGCTATGTGGAGTAACTTCTGAATTAATTAAAAGGAGAGTATCATGCATCTAATATGTATTTCTGTCCCAAGTCACTCTTATATGTCCTGATAGGTCCTGATAGGACCTATATAATATTTAATTAGAAGTATCAGAAATATTTAAATTTTTTCAGGGAGGCATATATCCAGCAGTTAACGTCTTTGGCCTGAAATGAAATAGAAATAGACTGATACGACAGTATTACGGATTTTTCACAAGTCCCAACTAACAGGCCTACTTTAAACTCTTATTTTTCAGGCCAACATAATTTTTGTATAAAAACTAGAGCTACATATTTTATTTTTGTGCTCGTTGAAATAAATTTCCGAGATGAAAGAATATCCATATTCATATAAGTTGCTAGAATGAGTCACCCTCAAGAAAATATGTCAACCGCTCAGTGTTCTTGGAACGAAGCGAACAGACTATCTTTCCGAGGACTTCAAGACATAAACGGAAACTTCAACAACTAAATGACATAGAGCTTTATACCTATACAAGATTACTGACAAAGTCGTGCACTGACTGGAAGGGTCCACTCAATTTATGTGGTTCTTCCTCGAATGACCATTTCAGACACCAATTTACATGGCCTTCACAGGATCTGACCCAGATTATGTCTGGACTTTAAAGAGACTGTGACCTCTGAGTTTGTTTCGGCCTTTCTTCTCAGAGTAGTCAGATAGGAGTCGCCGACCTCATCTGATTTAAAAAATATAATTGACGTGTAAAAGTAATTGTACAAATCAACTTACGGAAATAATAAAATAAGTCAGTTAAATAAAATAGAATGACACATTAAAGCAAAACTATTTGATCTACTTTCATGGGTTTTCAATAAAACAAAGCTTCGAATGATAACGGGAATTGTACATCATATCGTGTAGGTAAATACATTGACGTGAAGCAATCACAATCGCATAGTGTTTCACAAGCAAAGCGTTCTCTAGATCACGTCCAAAATTGGATGACAATCAAAAAGCTACGCACTTAACCCGACTCCGGGCGAGTAGACCAAATCAATAGAACACACGTGTCACCGAAGTTGGCACGTAAATTAGAGAGCGAGCGATTTGGTGGAGACGCACCAACATTACCACTTACACTCACCAGTTAATGTCCTCCGCACTTTGCGATGAGAAACGAGCACACTAATGGTTTGTTGTCGGAGTCTTCGGGCAGCACTGTTTACATTCCTAACAAAGTTGAAAACGTGAAATTAATATGATATCTTACGTTGTGGAGCGAGCACTCGCCAACTTCTCGACACATTCCCTTTGTTTCACATCAACGAAGTTGTGTTTCGTTTTCAAACTCCACATGTACGTATAGAATTTTAAAGTTCTCGTGGACGGGCAAACGTATGGCGAGGTGTAATAAGAACGAATGGCGGCCACGTAAAAGGTTACTTACGGTGAGTAGATACTAGAGTAAAGAACAGCCTCACCTGTTGTGTTGAGAGCTACAATAATACTCTCCAACAGCTTACAACTTCTATATTTATTGTCTTTATTGTGGAGCCCAAATGTATACAAATTGTATTTTAGCTTTGAATGTACTTTACTGGTACCAAGACATATTATACCGGTTGGTTAAAAATGATGTGTGAAATATTATTCCAGGTTCCAGGTTATTAGATAAATGATGAAGATAAAATGAACGTGCCCACTGGGTCAAAAGCCAGTTATATGGCTATTAACTTAATGTAACACCATATCGTCAACTTGTTATCTTGGTGCTCATAAAGAATTGCTAGCGCTTACCCCTCTCCTTGCGCACCACAACACAATTCATAATACACACGAAATTCCCTCCTGTATTCTTGTACTACGTCAAATATTAAATTCCTTCTCCTCTCATATTAATATTCAAACACTTTTTTCTCGTTCGATGATAAAATTCCTCCTTTGAAAGTCATTTGAGGTGATTGCACAAAGCCCTCAATTGTAAGGAAGCCCTTTGAATCGGATATACACGGTTTTAAATTCTAATAAAGAACTAGGAACTATTCGCTTAATCAAAAATGCCTTTCCGTTTCTTTTGAAATGTTTAGTAATCGGTGTGACCTTTTTTATTTGTCATCTAAGAGTAAACCAGAGTTCAGGTGCCAAGAACAGCTGGTCACCTTTTAATGTAGTCTCTAAAAACTCCCCACAAATTCTGCTAAAAAAACCTCATTACAACCCAGCCTCACAATAAATCAGTAGACGCCATGTTTGGCAGGCATACTTGCGTAACTAGAACAATCAGGCAATTTTATTTTTATCAGTTCCCAAATTTTGTTGCCCACCGAAGCGATTAAATCTTTAAGTCGCCTCCTAGGACGCCCACGGAAACATTAAGCTCCGAATTTGTGGGAAGCAAGTAAGAATACTTTTTGTTACTTAAAATCAGATTGCGACCCGTGAGTTCAAGATATTGTAATATAAAAAGAAAACACCTCCGTCCTTATGCTATAAATCCTGGAGACAATGTTACACGATTTTTGTTCAGTCATCGCATATTTTATATTGTCATAGAAATGAAATGACATCGTTCGTTCAGGTGCGGGTGTCGGTAGATCGTAAAGTGTGCGATCGAATCCGGCGCCATTTAAAGAGTGTAGTTCATCGAATGCAGTGTGAATGTGTTACGAGAAATACGTCTAAGTAGACTTAGTAAGAATACTGGATCTGAAACAAAGAGTATTTAATATTAATATAGGTCCAACTGCCTCATAAACCTTATTATTTTACAAACTTATCTATTAAAGTGATCAATTATCACCGCTGAAAATGAAAAGTTATGTGTATAGAGATTAAATTAAATTAAAACAGATGAACAATAAGAAGAAACAAACAACATGAATCACCAGAAAATACGACACTGATACGACGAAAGTAATTCAATTTGACCGTTCATGTCCTACGTGATAAAACTTTATTTTTGACGTATGAAAACAAATTACAACAACTTTTCCCTCATATCCAATTACGAAACTTGTTAAAGACATAATAACTATTTGCACAAATTAATTTAATGAAGGGTAACCTAATTCATTGTAGTTGGTTTACTTAAAGTTGGCACGCCATTACTTCTACTAACTGTCAAAACTTAAGCAAATATTGCTTCTTTAGTACTGAGCAGTTTGATCCGTGGAATTATTTCCAGACTGATAACAAGGTAAGGCAGAAGAGACAAATGAATGAAGGTAGTACCTACACATATTCACGAGAATAAGGTTTCGAGGAATATGTACATTTTATATTAGCAGCTCGTCAACACAAATAAGGGCTCAATCCTTCATGCAGAATATGATTGTATATTTATCATTCATCACCCGGAAGCCGCGCCTGACTTGCGAAAGGTCTGATCCCAATAAATACTCCGGCTTCTGCACGAATATTTTATTACGTTCGGAATTTTAACAAAATACTGCGTCTTGCAGTAAAGAGTTCTGGGAACTAATCATGTCCCACATATCTTGAACTTGGCTGTACAAAAAATAGTTCTTGATTTACTGACGAAGTTTGAATACAAAAACAGCATGCCTCGATATTGCGACACCATTTATTTCTCACTTCGGCTGGTCTTTTTGTCATCGATAAAGGGGCACTGAAAAAGTTGAACTCGTGCATTAGTGTGTTTTCGAACGTGACCAGGAGCGAAATTCGATTTACCAAAAAAATTGCTTTTTGCCAGCCTTTAACAAATTTAGTATTTTTATAGCTTTACCAGAGCCTATGTTTCGATTGTTAGAAATAAAAGGATCGCATAACTTCCGTGAAATATTTCCGACCCTTTAAGTAAACACTGCCACTACGATTTTATATTTCTGGAAGTGTTGTCGCTGGAAGGTAGAAGAAAAATCTATGTTATAACAAAATGTAGGTCGTATTCGGAACTATAACTGTATTTAGCACGGCTCTTACACATGTCGGGAACGAGATTAGTGCAGCTGTCTGCGCGGTCACGTAGACATCGTGTTGAGTGTCAGCGAGAGGCGATGTGTGGCGGCGCGGGGTGCGCCTCGGTCTTATGCCGCCGCACGCGCGCCTAGCCGCGAGGCGCCTCGAGACCTCGCGCCGCCGCCGAGTCTTTGCGTCTCCACTTGCCAGAAAATTCACTTGTCAATAATTTGTCGTCTGCCAGGCTCGGATGAAGTTTAATCCTAATAGAGGCATTGTTGTCAAGTTTTTAGTTTCTGATGTTACATTTACCTGTTTCAAAGGAAGTTTTTTGCAGATGCTCAGCAAACTTCTTAGTTTTATCAGGCTGTTGTTGTATACTTCTTAGGAAACTTTTATTCTAAAGTCTTTGTAATTGACTACGATTTTAGGGAAGAATGGAGCTTTAAGCTATGCCCAACCCTTCGGGGAAACAAAGCGTGATGTTCTGTTATGGAGCTTTGGAGATGCTCTCTAAGTTATACGTCTCAGCATCTCACTCCGGTATGGAATTTTAGATTATAACATTGATGAATGAACATTGATTACTGTGGATATTCAAAACACCAGAACTCTTCCGGATCCTGAGTGAGGGACCTCTACTTGTAGTTTAACAGCTTCATGCGGCCAAGAAGTCTCAGTTATATTTCAGCATCTCACTCCTGTAAGGATATTTTGTTTAATGATTTATAATTATTGAAGATTTTTTAATACCAGAAGTCTTCTGGAGCTGGTGTGGGGGACCTCGTCTAGTCACTAAAATGCTATATGCGACCCAGAAGTCCCAGTTACACCTCAACATCTTACTCCTGTACGGATATTTCGTTTATTACAATTGTTAGTGATTCAAATTGGATTCAGCCGATAGATCTATCAACAGAATAGTTTTAAGATGCAGAACTCTTTTGCTTACAACTCGGACATCCAATCCATTTTGAGAAATTTGCTATGATGCATTTTGCGAAATTAACATCTCATTTTTCTAAATGCTATTTTGGTAGTAAAATCAAAGGAAATATGGTTAAAACTAATCAAGAACTGTAGAACTATGCGGGATGCCACTAAATATGGTGTTTATTTGTGAGATGCTAGCAATTGTGATGTTAACTTCACACACGTACTCCAGACCCTTACCTAGATAATTTCAGTCGGCAGATACTTGGCTAAACTTACCAAACACTTTGCGGGACACTACACGCCACCAGACTTAATAACAATAAAATTTCTATTGTGTCATGTTCAGTGTCCTGTAATGAGTTAACCACAAAACTTCAGAACCAAACACGTAAAATTTAAAATCGTTTCATATGAAGTCTAATATAAAGTCAATCTCTAAAACATTCCGTTTCAATGAGACACTCATTTTAAATCTATCTCTGAGACGGGTGCAAAGTACTCAGCACCGCTGCAACGCATCGCCTCGAGCCAATGTTCTGGACATAACGTGGCGATCCACGTGCTGCTGGAAATTCATAGGGCATTTTGTGCCAAAAGCTTTTACAATACTACAAACACACGAACTGTCATTAATACGAAATGAATGTAATAGCACAAATCCGGTAATAATACCACCATTAAAATTTAACAGTGTTGAAAATTGGCGCAATCCATTATGGTAAATGACCGCCCGTGATCAAATTGTCGCAAAATGAACATCACTAGTACATTTCATCTCCGTTTTATTGGCAATTCAGTGAAGGGTATAATTTTATCTTGTTACTGTACCTACGCAGTTCACTTGTGCTTATTGCTTACCTACAGTTTACCGAACATCTGTGTTGATATTGTACATACCAACACAAATTTATGCTCCAAACTCCACAAATAACTACAGGCGAGGTAATCAATTAACAGCGCATAGTAAGGTAGTATATCTCCTTTCAGATCGGTTGCAATAGCTAGTCCAATCACATTAGCCGGATTCATCTATTTCAGATAAAGTTAACACATTGTGGAATAAATAGCAAGTAGCTACAGAAACATATTTGCATCGAAGCTACTCTTGTATACTAGCTTTATCAACGTAAGTAAAATTTTAATATTGAAGCTGCAAGGTAGATGGGTAAAGTTCTGTTCATCGAAAGATGCGAGTTCTTTGTGTATACCTACTGTCTGTCACGAGACGAAAAAGAGGAAAAGTTGACGTCCAATCTGCTGCTTACTTTCAGAAATGAAACGTCGTCGGCCTGAAGACGCACGTAAAACTTTCCTCTTAGCTATTTGTTGTGTATTTTTTCTTTGTAGCCGAAACGAATTTTTAATACAACTCATCTGAAATTCAGATCAAACAGCGCTCATGTTATTAACTGGAAGTTAAAGTTAGGTAGTTTGAGCGAGATTTGACCCCCGAACATTCACTTAGGCGTCGTGTAGTGCGCGTCTTTTCAAGTTTACGAGCGCAGTTTCAGCTGCGCTATAAAATCGTCTTTACGTGTTAGTTCATAGTGTCACAACGATCTCGCACAATTCACACTTTTTATGTCAGTTTTTGATGTGCCGTTTTAGGTGGTATCTGATGAACACTTCTATTTAGGTATTTCATTTAATAAATAGGTATAACATCACAATAAATGAAATTCCTTAATTATGACTTCATTAATATGACGACCATCAATCATGAAATCATAAACTTGTAAGGATGTGCGTTGAATTGTTCATTGCTCGGTTTGTCTGGAAACTTTGAAGCGGAGAAAGACATCCCAACAAATTTAGGATTATTTGACTGTACGACAATGGGTATTGTCTATCTTTAAATGGGTTGGGCTCGAGCTTGAGACAATGGGCTCATTTATTCCTTCCCTTAGGCGTAGACACAAACTACGGCTATAGGATTAACGGGTTGAACACAACGAAATAATTACTATTCGTGGACTGCAATAAGTAGGTATTTATTTTGTAGCGACGAAATCTGTTTTCCTGTTAGAGTTACGTTTAAATGGAATGGAGTAAAGCTATTATGGTTTCAAAGTGAACAATGAAAGTGACTAGAGGTGGATATCTAGCAACGTCTTCATTTCTAACAATTACGAAACATTGGGAATGATCCCTGTCTCCTGGAAGTGGCGTGTATGACTGTACCCCTTTTTTCTTCAGACAAGTGTATTGCATAATACGTGCCGATAAAATTAATACATGTATAGACAATTTAATGGGTGTTCACAGGAGTTAAGTAAGTGTCACGTACCTAAAATGTTGAACAAGCACAGTGAGATGAGTCGTAAAGATTACCAAAGAGCGAGATTCGATGCGATTGTGATCGCTCGTCTCGGAGCTCATTTTGATGGATATAAACATTGCAGATGTCGATGTGAGCAGCAACTGATACATATCTTCAGTGGGAACTCATAAAACGCACCTCTTCAGCGCAACCCTCAGAATTTCTTCCATCATTTTGAGGAACCCTTGTCACTTCCATTACGTTTCCGACGCGGGAGGTCGTTCTGATCCGTCCGTCCTTCATTTACTCGAGTTATGGCCTTCTCATATTTCCTAAGTGGCGTGTACTTTAGTCTTGACGAATTTGGAGTCTCAGCCAGATCGTACATCATTCTCTGGTAGTCTTACTTTACTAACAATTCAAACACTTGAACCGTCCGACGCAAGCGACTTGGTAAGGATTTGCTACATGAATTAATCATGATAACATTGCGAACTCCTGCCATTCGCTCTTATGAGTCTAAGGTGGTAAATATTACATCACGTTAAACTTCTCAAGTTAACTGTTTGTAACTAGCTAGTAGCGACCCACTTGTGCCTTTGTTCGCAAGATAAAGATAGATTTTACGGCTTTTCTACTCATCCTTTATTGACTCTCAACTTATACGCTTTGTTATATGGCTAACAATGGAAAAAGAAAAACTTCCCAGAAGGTACACTACCCAAATGTCGACCCTTCTTTTATTTTATTAAAATAAAGTGTTGTCATCGCCACCTTAGCATCGAGAATATAGTTTACTATAATATAAGTGAGTATAGATATTTGTACTTATATTTCAGTTACATAATACAAGGACCTGCACAACTAAACAGTTCACCGTCACATGACTGTGTAGTTCTCAAAACGAGCGCACTAAAACAGTGGTATTATTAGCCACTCGAGCTCCGAGGGGCTCACACAAGGCGAAAGTAGTAAGTTTATCCTCTCTCATACAAGTGAGGCACAAAGACAATAATTTATAGTGAGTCACAGCGAGTACAGGCACTAAGCCGCGCCAGATTAACCGGCTCAGGCCAAACCACACGCGAATTTAAACATAAAGACCTCTTTGTGCTGCACTTGAATCGCATTTATTATAACATCCAAATGGAAGCTTAATATTTAATATGCTACTTCGTAAATACCGCGTAATATTTGCAATCGGCACTCAGTGTTAATCGGCTTTTTGTTTACAATGAATCTGTCTTTAACACCATTCATTTTCAGATATATTTGTTTTGTTAACTTTCACAACCAGTTTTTAACCATCAAGACAGTTTAAATTATTACAAAACAACCCTAACAGGACTCAATCAAAGTTAGCGTTGTAATTTGATAAGGTTAAATTAGCCTTTGTAATTGAGCTCAATCATTGGATTGACTTTGATGAGCCTCCTATCTCGCCGCCGGCGATCGACTGACAAAGCTGATCATGATATAATATTAAAATTATGTAAAGTTGGTCTTTGAGGTAGGAACCTAATGTATTTCGTTAAATTAAGCTAAAATAAGAATATAGAAAAAAAATCGTATATTTGCTACGCCGCCGTAGCAAATTGCTACGTTGCCGTAGCAAATTGCTACGTTGCCGTAGCAGCTTGCTACGCGTTGATTTTTGAACAGTGCATTGCATGTATCGTACATCGCATGGGTCTAATAAAAATACTCGCCATTTGTTTAGAAACAAAAATTTAAAAAAAGAAACAAAAATGATTGCTCTGTTTCTACACAAAAATGTTGAAAGAGGCAAACAAAAGGAAAATCAAGTAATGACTGTATTGATTTTGCGGATACAAATATGAATATTGAAATATGTACGTGAGAATCTCTGGCATATCCCTTTATCCTCGTAAATCTGGAACAATAACACAATCGGTATACCGGTAATACGAATTACGAAATCAATTCCATTTAGGCAGGTAATCGTCAGGGAAGCAATTTTGCGTGATGTATTGATTCGAGGTCGTCCGATTCAAACTGTGTCGATACGAAATGAAACTTACGAGTAGATACAGTTTATTGTTGGCTGACAAGGGTCGACAAGTGTGTAAAACAATTTGCCGAGTGAGTTAATTTAGAAGACGTTACGATGAACAATTCTATGCGGTAAAATAAAACGAATTAAACAAATTATTGTATCGCGTGATAATAAATTGACTGTATTTTTAAAACAATTGAATGGTGTTGTTAATTTAGTTCAAATTTAAAGTAAATATGAAATCATTTCTGTCTAAACATTTTATTCAAAATTTAAATAACTTTCAACTTGTCACAGAAGTACCGTGCTAACCAGGCATAAAATAACCAGACTCAAGCGTATAAATGTCGTACTCGAAAGGCTTCAGAGATATCAGATTCAACGCTATAATGATACTAAATATAGATACGACGAACTAAAAGCGGTATAGCTGCTGAATCCGAGCGTTAATAAATAACTATCGAATGAAAAGTTATATCAGAACCACATTTCGTACATAAATTACGATTTCTCGGTAAAGTTCTACGTGCACGAAACTCGTGGTTAAATGTAATATATACTAACCAATGTAACTTGTCAATATGTATTCATGCTACCACCCTCCATGGTGTTCTACCTCAGTAAAATACAAAGGCACTGTAGCAAAAATAGTTCAATGGATAACCAAATTATTTGATGAATACAAACCAACCACTTTATTTACTAGTTCTTTTCTCCTCTGAAGGACGGTCGCTCTTTTCAGTTTTTCGATTCGATTCGAAATAAGTAACAGAATAATGAATTAAATTTCGAAATAAGTAGGTATCTTCATTCAGGAAAATATCAACAATCATAGAAATAGCAACCTTAAAAAATCGAAATATAACCGTGGTGGCAAGTAATAAAAACCAAGTCGCATTAACCTACGAATAAACATAAAACAGCAAAAGAATATACAGCCAGAAATTTAAAGAATGAATTCTAAAGTAAATTCGTTCCGTTCACCTAGGAGCCGACATTAAGCGTTAAAGCTCCGTGTATATTATACGAAGCTTATACGAAACAACGACTTTAGACAGTCGTACGACAATTGTATAATAAATACTGGAAGAAAAAAAAACCAAACGCAATGAAGTCTAATTGGTGTTCCAGTTCTATTTCAACGCCATTTTTCGCATCACTTTGTCGATGGATCTTTGCGAAGTGGAATGCTTTAATGCATTCTAATGGTGTTTTCACTTCATCTACATTTCCAGATTCACGACGACCCAACAATGATTTGATGCATTCTGCATTGTATATGAGCAACGACACTTCAAGTAGTGAGGCTACTGAATATTTGTGTAGTACACACGCAAATAGAAACTTCATTGTACAGCTGGTGGATGTTCACATTCAGCGGCACACAGTTCCTCTCGCGCGGCTACACATCCGACTGAACACAATGCGAGTTACTGCACAGTGTGCACCGGACTTTAAACTATTAGGACGAAGGTGAAGCTCGCAGAATAAATCTGAGACACACCCTTTTAACAGACGTCTTTGTTGTCACGTGTATATCGTAGAAATATTTTCGGAATTCTTTTCAGCGTCACCCGACATTACGCTGGGGTCGGAGCCTTGAGGACAATGAAGTAGTTATAACTCGCGTCATAGAGTCAGTGGACTGCGAAACAGACCCTCATTATTGCGTTATCAGTCTCTAGTGGGACCCGGCACCGCCATGCGGGTCAATCACACAATGCGTATCCCAATATAATAGTGTCTTGCTCAAAATATTTTGAAGAAAAAAATACTGAACAACGCGATATCCAATACGTGCTTTGATTGTCTTCCTAACAAATTACTGCGTCTACAAAGACAAACAACCCAAGCATACAAACATTTGCGTAACAGATATTTCGGGGTTAATTTATGCTTTTAGCTTAGGCCGTGTTTTCTTTAATACATTTTTGTAGAGACTGAAAGGATGGCGTATTGTCTTGAACAAATAACTTATTTTGAGTCCTTACACAAGTAAACCTTGAATTTTAATAACAACTAGATAAAGCTCTATGTCGTGCCGGACGTATTTCTTCCCGTGTGTGTCGTAAAAGGCAAATAAGGGACGGGTTACTACAGAATAGGCACCACCGTTCTTTATGCATTTTACCACCATAATGCGAGAATCCTCCCGGGAGGGAGGCTTATGTCCAGCAGTGGACAAGTTTCTCTGTTCGACTGGAATGATGATGATGAATTAGGGTTAAAAAACTTACAATTTCCTCATCTGCTAATGTCAAAATAATTTTAAACTAGCTACTGGGGTACTAAGTACTGTTTTGATGAACTTTAATCAAGTCTGGATTTTAACTGCCCCAGAATGTTTCCCTATTTAACCTAATCGGGTCTGCGCTAGAAACGGGTTCGCTAGTAGTGCAATCACTGGTTTCTAAACTCGCGATGTCTCCATTAGCAAACCGATAGGCGAGCTACTAGTAGATAGAGACTTTGATTGAACACGCAGAGCAATTAGCACCATTATTTCTGAGTAGCTATTTCTTTTTGACTATTAAATAACAAATCATGTAATATTTCAATTTACCTTCTTCTAATAACTAGAACCGTTATCTTGTGATTAATGGTAATCTAGTAATAGTTCTATATTATGTAATCCAGACAAAACCTTCGATAAACCCATTAATTACATCAGTATTTTAGATCATCGTTAATTATATTTGTTAAGGGTTCAAGTTTTGGTAATTGCTTGTAATAAAATTAAAAATAATCTTGTTCGTTGAACTTGTTAGGAGTCATTTGCAATTGTGTTTGTTTGAAAGTTTCCCATTTCGCGCATTCTATCGGGGAGGAAATGATCTTCCATCGCCTCTTTTGTTTCTCACTGCTTGCTTCATTGATTATAATTTGAAGATACTGGACGATGTTGATTATGAAATAGGCTGATCCGTATTCATAATTTCAGCCGTCTCTCCCAAAAAAATGAGGAGTTTGCCATAATCGCCACGCTTGGCAGGTGGGTTGCCGATCGCAGTATGGTGGTAAAATGCATAGAGAACGTTGCTGCCCATTCTCTAGTAAGTCCCTTAGTCGCGTCTTACGACACCCACGGGAAGAAATTGGATGGGGCTACTCTTTACGTCCGGCGCCACACGAAACAATTTGCTCCGCATTATCATTACAATAATCCAGTATTTCTATTTGGCCGCGATTAAGGGTCGCCAGAAGCCCCTAAAGTCTGACAACCTGTCTAACCAAGCAGTATTGTGCTATCCAGTAACTGGGCACCGGTCCTGATGGGGCAAATGGGCAGTCGCTCGATGAAATACTGCTGCATCCAATTAGACTGTAAGCGGACCAAAACATGAATGGGAAAAGCCTAGGCAGATGATGAATCCCGTATTTTTATTGTATTCTACTGTAGGTAAGTACCGTAAATGTTGAATACTCGCCTCCATTACGTGGGACTTCAATACATCTGGTGAATGTGGGCGTGTTGTACGCTTTTGCCTTGCCCTTTGGATACTGCAGACATGATGTCTATGTTATATTCACTGCTGAACGTTGGCCTTCTTACGACCTGTGTAAGACGTTATTTGCAGGACATCTGCCACTCGTCTAGACAGTCGTTTTACTCGTCATAAACAGTAGTTACATAGGCCACCTTGCCTTTAACATCGGACAGGTAGAGGTTCATTCTGTTATCAAAACTTGAGAACCACATGAAGGCAATAAAACCTTAATTTTACAAGCCATTATGAATAGAGACCGACACTTCATTACGAATTACAAGGGTATTATTTTCATAAAACTAGTGTGGGGACATGAATAAATTAATAAATGGAGAAGCAAAATAATTGACGTTGTAAAATACCGTATTATCTCGGTCAACCGAACGAGGGATGTTCCCGTTATGTGGCGAGTGTGCGTATAACCTGTGACGTCACCACATGAGACATCATTACATGCTAATGAAGAACATTTGTAGGGGAGAAATTTATTAAGAAAAAGAAAACAACTAAAAAATTTGTGTGTATCCGCTGCAGCGCACGACTGGAGTTTACTCCTCGCGATCGATCGTAAAATATATAGATTAGTAAACATAACATAACGCAAAACGTAACGTAACGCATAGCGTAACGTAACGGAGAAAGTTTGATTTTACTCCTCATAAATTTTCATACCCCGTGCTTACATCTGAAAATCGATTCTTAAGGAGTAAAATCCAAAAAAATTAAAAACTGAAATCAAATGTGATTTATTTTAAGAAACGGTAAAATGACGCGAATTTATAACGATAACTCTCAGAACTGCCTAAGTTCTCGAAGAAATTTTGCCTTAAATGTCAGACCTCGTAACAAGACTGGCTGAAGTTCATTTACTTTAGCCCTTTGCGCGTCTCTGTCTTAGTTTTAAAACCATTTACATGTTTTAATTTAATTCCCGCCGCATCTCTTGTAAGTACATCTTTGTATATTATGTCGCTAGCATGCAGATAAATAAAGTTCGTTAAGGTTATATCAACTCCAAGAACATCATTCTAAGAATTCACATAACCTTATCAAACAGTCTATGTATGTATATACTGCTCTCATTTTAGTTCCCTTCAACCTTGTATAATTCAATATCTAGTTCCGACTAAGAAGAGCGGCTGCATACTCATGCATCTCCAGCTCCTACACTAATATAATTAATTACTTATTGAAGGTACTTAGAGCTCGCGATCCTTACGTACAGAAGCTCATTCACTGTTTACCAAGAATATTATTAATTAATTCAGTACTTGGTTCGTTGACTGAATAGTTTAATACTGGCACGATATTCCTGGAATGAACGAATGGCTACAGAATTATGCAGCATATATTTCAATGTTGAAAAACCGAAATAAGCTGGCCTTTTATTCTATAGAAGTTCTCCGCAACTACTATGCTAGGACAGCTTAGAGTCCAATAATAATTAAATTAAATTAAGTAACGTATATGATTGCATAAATACGAGCATAATCAGCGTATAATGTTCCCTCTGCCTGGAAACACACGGGCCTGCTCTCTCTAAGAATACGACGCGGAACCGGAGCGGGTTGGCTCTTGGACATACCGGTTTTTTTCACGATGTTTTTATTCCCTGTTTTGAGAGTAGTGGTAATTCAAGAATGTACGTAAAAAACTTTTTAACAAAAAATTAAACCGCCGAAAAACTGAAAAGCATAAAATAATAAACCTTAAAATAATGAGTCGGCGCTTGGAGTGATCCTTGTTCATTGATTTTTCAGCGCCGACTCAAAATTTGCCCTGTTTTCCAACCCTTAGGGTTCGATTTTGTTTTCCAAATTTATATGGGACCACCTTGGGAGTATACCCTTTCCAATAGAAGAAGAATTGTCACAATCGGACCACTATGTAAAAAGTTATGCGTGATCATACGTAAAAAAAAATAAAAAAATATACGCGTCGAATTGATAACCTCCTCCGTTTTTTTTCGTCGGTTGAAAAAGCGCCTGTCAGGACGCGAACTTACTGCCAGGGTTGCGAGATTGTTCGAAAGAGACATCGTGAACCTTGCACATGGGCAACTGAAGGAACACGGTTGGGTTTTAGTCAGTAAAATTCTGCCACGAAAAGAGCAGGAGACGTGATTTGATGCTTTCTCATCTAAAAAAAAAGGGTGCGAAATTATGACCTACAACTCGTAAATGGCGGCCATTTCCACTGCGTAACCACCAGGTATTTGATTAACTACTCGTATATCTGTCGCAGTAAGATAGATAAAGCCGTAATATGGTTACATCCCTAGGGATATAATTATATACCGTAACATAGTTATACGAAAGCGATTCTTTACTATCTCACTAAGAATATAGTTATAAAACCGTCGAAGTTTAGTGATATACTTATATTACTTTCAGTGTTATAAATATATTAGGGTTTGTCTCAAAAAAGTCATATTGTACCATATTGTCATCATATTGTAGTATATTAAAGCTTATTTATTCTCAACATTTTTTTAAAAATTCAAAAAAATTCAAAAGTGTGCCGCTTTTTTGAGACAGCCCCATTACTCGATTAAGCTTAGTGAAATAAAAATCTACCATATATAATTAAATAAAACAAAATTTTATTGGTTTTATCTTTATTAATAAATCAACTTTATGTATCCTGCAGTTAGTTACAATACTTTGTGACATTAACACGTATTAAAGTAATTATAATTAAAACGATCATATTTTTTGGAATTTAAACAATAACAATACTATTAAAACTAATCAAACATTAAAAATCTTTTAAAGCCAAACAGTTTTGAGATATCTTTATTTCTTATCAACAAGTTGAGATCTTGGTTTCTTTAAAAGTATTTTTTAATTTTTGTTCAGACAAGAAGAGGAATCATGACATCTAGAATTACATAGCACTGAATGCTTCTTACAGGTACATCTTTTAGTAGAACACTGTATATTCGATTTTTACAGGAACATTTTAAATAACCTTGGCCACCATAGCGCGACAATTTTTGGCATATTTCTCTCAGTGAAAAGTTTTCATTGGGTATAGGATCATTAAAAGTAATGTTTGAAAGCTGTATTGCATTTCTGGGTAACCAATCTTTCAGGTTACCAACTGATGTTCCAATTTTATGACATTCATTTCGCTTTTCTAAAACTTTTCCTAATACATTTTTTTGATCCAATGGTCCACGATCTATCTTTGTATCTCTATAAGAACTGAAGATCCCACGTCAATGTCAGGAAATGCCTTGCATTAATTTCTCCATCTTTATCCATAGCTGGCACAAGTAATTAGCAATGATAAAACGAATATATAACAAATATAAAGGAACCGTAGTAATAATTAAATGAACATGCACGAAAACTAGACGTGAACGCCGAACAACTGTTCTCGACCGACTGACTGCGAAGTGGGGAGCGCGTAAACACAACGAACCCCTCCCCCGCCGCGGGGGAGGCGGCGCGCCGCCTGCGCCGCACACTCCGAAAGCTATTTCACTAAACTTAATCTAGTAATATATCACTAAACTTGGACCGTTTTTTTTTTAATCTTTATTTATTAACGAGGATTTGATCACATAGTGAACATGCCACCCTCATATAACTATATTCCTAGTGAGATAGTAAAGAATCGCCTTCGTATAACTATGTTACGGTATATAATTATATCCCTAGGGATATAACTATATTACGGCTTTATCTATCTTACTGCGACATATCTATAATGACCATAATGACCTTTTTTTTCAGGATGGGAAATCATTAAATGACTTCTCCCGCTTTGGGCGGAGCAGGAGGGCGTGTCAGACTTTTACTGACTAAAAACCCACCAGTGTTCCATCAGTTGCCCATGTGCCTCGCGCCTACGGTTGCCGGGAGTCCGCTATCGACTCCCGACGCCCAGGGCGTCTCCTCCTGCGGCGGCTAGGGACGTGAGGACGCAGAGACTGCCACTCCCTCACGCGCCCCGCCTCCTCCTTCGCGAGCATTACTGCTTCGCAGAAGGAGGTGACGGCTTCCCATTCCCTCTCGCTCCGTATCATGGCTCGCACCAGGGCCGGACGCGAGAGGTCGCCGCCGCCGATCGCCTCCACGAGGACACGGCGGTGCTCCGCCCAGGCAGGGCACACCTCCACCGTATGCTCCACCGTGTCCTCGAGACGATCCTCACAATGGAAACACCCGGGCGTATCCTCCCGCTTTATCCTGAACAGGAACCCACCGAAGCACCCATGCCCGGTGAGAACCTGCGTCAGGCGGAAGATGAGGACGCCGTGGCGCCTCTCTATCCACTCCTCAAAGAGGGGACTTACCGCCGCAATTGTGGCGTGCCCTGCGCTGGGTTGCGACAATCGTACCCGCCATGTCGCCATGAGATCACACCGGAGCTCTGTCCGCCGAGCCGCGATTTGTCGCGGCAGCGGAGTTTCGCCCCGGCGTTTCGCCTCCTCGCGCCACTCCCACATATGCGCGAGGACCTTTGCCTCCAGATCCCATGGCGGCACTCCGGCAAGGAGGCTCGCCGCCTCGCACGAGATCGTGCGGTATCCTCGGATTAACCGGATAGCCATGACCCTCTGGGCCGCACTCAACCGGCGCGCTGGGCGCAGCCTCAATGAGGGCGCCCACACCGGTGCCCCATAGAGGGCCATGGACCGCACGACCCCCGTG
This sequence comes from Aporophyla lueneburgensis, assembly GCA_932294355.1. Classification (NCBI taxonomy): domain Eukaryota; kingdom Metazoa; phylum Arthropoda; class Insecta; order Lepidoptera; family Noctuidae; genus Aporophyla; species Aporophyla lueneburgensis. Next base: position 17,812,125 of record OW028747.1, read on the forward strand.
TAGAGCCTCCGGCAGGAGGCGTTTGGACCCCCCAGATTGGGCAGGAGCCGCTTTAAGGCAGCCCCAGCCCGCTCCAGTCTGGGAGCCAAACGTCGAAGTTCCACCGGCTGTCGAGGACAAGTCCCAAGTACTTCATCGTCGACTCGACGCCGATGTGAACCCCTCCTACCGTGAGTTGGGAACCCGCAGGTGGCGCGTTCCGAGGACCATGAAAACCCATGGCCTCGGACTTGTGCAAGGCCACCTCGAGTCCCAATTGCCGGATCCTATCGACGATTATCGCAACCCCGCGTGTCATTATGTCGGCCGCCGCCTCGTACGACCTCCCCTGCGCAAGGACCAGCGTGTCGTTAGCGTAACAAACCACGCTGACGCCGCTAGGGAGGTCGGCGCGCAGCACCCAGTCGTAACCGATGTCCCACAGATGCGGCCCCAGGACCGATCCCTGTGGGACACCGCACGACATCCCTCGCCGGTTCCACTCGCCCTGGTGACCGGGGTAGATTACGGCCCTATCCGTGAGATAGGCCTCGACCACGCGACAGAGGTAGGTCGGCATCCGATGATACCGGAGTGCCTCCCTAATGCAACTCCAGGGTAGGGTGTTGAAGGCATTGGCGATGTCTAGAGACACCGCCAAGACGACCCCACCCCGGGCCACTGCATCCCCCGTCGTGAGGGCTCGCACGCGCTTGATGGCGGCCACCGTTGAACGCCCCTTGCGGAAGCCGTACTGGCCGTCCGACAAGTCCGGCCCCTCCCGCACCAGCCACCCGACGAGGCGGTCTGCAATCACTCTTTCAAAGAGCTTGCCCACCTTGTCGAGCAGCACGATGGGCCGGTAAGCGGATGGAGAGTCCGCTGGGCGCCCAGGCTTCTTAATGAGAACCAGTTTCCCCGTCTTCCAACGAAGTGGAAACTGGCCGCTCTCCAAGCATGCGCTAAGGAGCCCCCTGAGTCTAGGCCCGAGAGCCTCTGAGGCCAGGACCCATGCTTTGCCAGGCAAGCCGTCGGGTCCTGGGGCGGTATTCTAGGCATTAAGCCTTCGTACCGCCACCCTCATCTCTACCTCGGTCACTTCGTGAGCACCGTCGTCGTCATCAGTGGTGTGGTCCGCATTGGGCACCGCAGTAGGCGGAGCCATGGGTGGGGGACTGTGTTCCTCTCGCGAAGGGAACAGAGCGCTCACCACGCCTTCCACGAGTTGGGGCCGGAGACTCTGTGTCAGCGGGGGAGCCCATGGGCGGAGTTTCTCCCGGACGGCCTTGTAAGGCCGTCCCCATGGGTCCCTGTTCAAAGTCTTCAGCGACTCCTTGCGGGCCAGTCCTCTGGCCCACAGGATCTCCTCTTGGAGGGCGGTCTTCGCCGCTCTGTACCCTCCGCCTGAATGGCTTCCGTATCCGGAGGGCGGTGTCAGTAGGCCTGTCCGGTGGTGACACCCAGGCCTGCACGATCGAGGCTTCCAGGAGAAGCTCCCGGTCCAGCTTCTTCAGCGCCCACCACGGACCACTCGGGGTCTGCCGGATCGGCGCGCTTGAGGTCTGGGCGGAGACGTCAAACCGAATGTACCGGTGGTCGGAATAGGTCTCCACCCCCTCCATGACGCGCCAATAGCTGGTGATTTAGTTTCTACCTTGGGATAAGGGCGTGAGGTTTTGTATGCATGTATATTATCTGCAGACTAGCACGATGCGACGGTTGCGCGCGATTCGGTGATTTATATCCGTAGAACAATTTCTATGAAAACGCACGCGACACTTCACACAACGGCGACCCGTCGCGCCGCGGCACGGTTATAGAAATTGTTCTACAGATATCAATCGCTGATTAGCGCGTGACCGTCGCGTCGCGCTAGTGTAAACGAGCCTTTAAGCCGGATATATTAAAATCTAGTTTATGACAGATGGCCGAGTGTTATGATTTCTAACCCTAAAATAGGTTTTTAATCGTTTCAACGTTCGATTTATTAACTCTCATTTCTGTGCAACCTATCTCTTACTACTCGACTGTTCCAAGACTAGTTTCGTGTTATTGAAGTGAAAACTTCTTTAGCGGCGTTGTGTACTTTTTTTGTAATGGGTAAAAAATGTTAAACGCGCGTCAGATCACGTGACCCTGATCGAAAATTCGGAAGACGGACGGAGAATGATTTTTCTGAGAGATAAACTTTTTAATGTAATATAAATTGTCATGTTTGTGTACGATAGCGCAATAAATAAATATTTTATTCAACCACATAAATGATAGTACTTTTATACTGATAATTAAAGCAATTCGTGCAAAATTATTCCCTAACCATTCCAAAATATTATAAATTCACAACATTAATATTCAAGTTTTCACTTCTGCCTGCACTCCCGGAGTGCAACCCGTCGTTTTTTTTTATCTCATTATAAGTTCGGCCACCTTCATAACGGATCAAACAAACAACTTTCAATGAAGATTAAACGTTGGTCAAGTAGTTCCTTAGTTTTCCTACAACTTCCACTCATATCGCTTGAAGAATAAAAACTTCTTGAAACTAGAAGTAGTGGGTGGAAACACTGTCTAAGATAAATAAGTACAAGTCACTGTTGTGTTTCTAGGACAGTTTATAAATGTCATAAGTTAGACAAGAACAGATGGAAAGTGGTTACCTAGCAAATGAACCAGCATCTAAGAGCTGTCGAGTGATAAGTTGGCTAACTTCAAGAAAAAGTGAAATGTCTCTATCAATGAGCTCAGCCTATCGCAGTCCACTACTACACATGAACCTCTTCCAGCTTGTCCTTCGCCTTTCGCATCCAGTCTGTCCCAGCATAATCTTAAGATCATCAGTCCATCTTAATGTCTCGCAAACCTAGAAATTCATCGATGCATTTTGTTCTAAAGTTTTGAGAGCATCCTATGGAAATAACTTAATTGCCAACATTGAACTAAACTTAAATGTGAACAGAAATACTTATAGCCCATCAAAAACATAAATGTGAAATGAGAGCCAAGTTCAATATTCTGATATATGCCTTGGTTGTTGACTTCAACGACAAAAGAAGTGAGATCTAAATGGGTGCCAAATTCAATGGTCAGTCCTTTTTTTTTTTTTTTTTTTTTTTCAGGATGGGAAATCATCAAATGACTTCTCCCGCTCTGGGCGGAGCGGGAGGGCGTGTCAGACTTTTACTGACTAAAACCCACTTTTTTCTACAAAATATGAGCGGAAGATCTCATCCACAAAAATATCATTGTGCAGTGTGTTCCCTGTAAATATGTTCGTAAAACTATGCATTGAACATCCCTGAAACTTAAATAGCAAATACATTAAGCAATATTCACCACAAACTGAAGTCCAATCATTCTGAATCCTATCAACATTCCAGTCCCATCTCTTACAATTCCTTTTCAAAAACTGGAGATGATATCGCTCAGGTGTTCGTCCATATGAATCAAAATATTGACCGATACCATTCGTATCGATATGTACAGCTACCCAGTGTGAACCTGGTTTATCATCCGCATCCAAATTGCATATTATATACGTTGGTACATGTGTATACATAGGTAGTCTATTAGCAGCATAAACATTATTTTCTAGACTGGGATGAATCTTTTTCATATGTTTTTGTAATTCTAGTGTATCCATGATATTACTGTTATTAGCAGATTATTACAGTACCAATCTATTCAATGGTTGTCATAGGAATGTTCAATTATAGTGATTTGTAAATATTAAATCGCATTCTTTGTGGGAGTCACAAAGCTTAGGCTTAAGCTCATTTTGCTGCAGCTAATTTAAAGTTTGTTATATGGGTCTGATTATATTAAATAAAACACTCTTGAGTACATAGACATTTTTAATTAACTGTTCAACACAATAATTATTAAATAAATAAATTAAATACAGACATATTATTATCAAAATACCATTTTCTAATACACACAGCATTATTCAATGCACAATTCAATTTATGGTTCACACAATTAAAATCAGTTTTATTTTTACAGAACTTTTTTTTTAATGTCGCAAAATTAGGACATCCCTTCTCACCTATGTCAATCACTTCACAGTTTGCACATAACTCTTTAATCCACGTAATCTTTTCCAAACCCTTTGTCATAATTTTTTTATTTTCTAAATATGGTAAAATAACACGTTTAAACTCTTTGTAGTCTATGTAGCCTTCACTCCAGTAAATTCCTCGATTTCTTTCTAACCATCTCACCTGCTTTTTTTCTTCTAGTGTTAGGTAATGGAATGAATATGGTGGTTTCACCAAGAACGTCTGTGTATGATCATGACTCACAATGGCCAATTCTTTGATAATAAAATGATTTAAAGAATCTTTAAATCCTTGGAGTTCCACTATAAGGGTGTCCGTCTTCATGATATCTTCTTAACAATGTTACTTAATGGTTTGTATTCAACAATGCAATCGTTCAGAATGAGACAATATGCTGAAGTTTGATCTGGTATCTCCGAATCACTTTCAATTTCTACTCTCACGTCCACAACTGGCCCTGTCTTTAGATTATCCACTTGTCTAGAGCAATCAATGACAAACAGCGGTGCTAAATCTCTAAACTGTTTTTCGCTTAATATGGGTTCCGGTCGACGTCCGTAATACGACTGTTGAAATCTGGTGTATTGCTCGTTGTAAATATTAAATCGCATTCTTTGTGGGAGTCACAAAGCAGGTTGATGCCTGTTGCGAAGGAACGTGAGATAAGTTTGTTGACTCATAGAGTTACAATCAGTTTCGTTGTACTTAGTAATTTGCTTTAGATAAGAATGGTGCTATATAAGATCGAACAGTTGCAGTCATGCAGTCAGTCTATGGTCGTTTGACCACAGTGGATTGTATACATCTACCAATACTACGTTTGTGTTACTTCAACGCATCAATGGCCATGGAGGTAAGTGTTTATTCTATTGACAAACTTACTTGTATTTCTGTTGTTGTTTCCTAACGTGTGTGATTAAGTGTAAACAAATTGATATTAACGTGATAACTCTGTTGTTGCAGAGATCATTCAGCTTCGCAGACGATAATGAAAATACCTATAAACAGTATTACTACTCGCCACTCTCTCCTCAACACGAAGAAGAGAGTGATGACATCGTCGTTAATAACACAGACGATGGTGGAAAAAGGAAATCGCAACCGATTGATCAATTTTTTGAAGTGGTACCAAAAATAAAAAGGAAGAAGCTGCTATCCTCGACTGTGACACGAGCTGCTAGAGATGGCGTATCATACATCTCTACAAATTCTGACGACGGAGACCAAGCGACGCATCTCATAAAAATTGAAATGTATGATATGAAGAAACTATCCAAGATTCCAACTAGTGATCACTGGAAGCACGCTACCACGAGGATTAAATATTACATAAAGAATAATAAGGATAGCATCTACGACAACACAAACGGCCTCGTATACAATATTACAAAGACAATAGCAGAAAGTGAAAAAGTTAAAAAATACTTTTTTAACAATGACACTCATTAGTGGATTAGTGAATGTGATTCTGTTTACTTAAAGTACTTCTGTGTACTCATTAGATTTTACATGACTTTCCTAATCCTTTGCTAGACTATGAATATTGGACATTATTTGAAATTGGGTATCAGTTGCTCTACCAACACTTAACTGTTACTTACTGTGCTACATACTTTCTTCTTTATTATAAAGATGGAAAACTTCAGTGAAATGTGCACCAGTGCTTTCTTTTCCGCGCCCATTGAAGAGAATATAGAACAATCCAACAGCGAATTCAATCAGGAGCTGTCTAAAGTTTGTGATGAAATAGAGAAGCATGAACTGTTCGATTCATCGTATGATGATGAGTTGTATAATCAATGTTTGATGGTTGAAACAAAGTTGATGTAAGTATTAGAAGTACAAACTCAATAAGAAATATTATTGTAGTAATGTTTTATTTTAAGATTTGTCTAATAATTTTCTTTTTGTTACAGTCAACAACAAGTTGGAAGAGGTATCAAACGAGGTATCACTACTGATGAAAATAAGGTTACCAAGAAAGCAAAATTTGATGAAGGAGCTTCTACATCATCAATTGAAACCAATGATGTGGACAACAATAAGGTGGAATGTGATACATGTCATGTTTATATTAATAAAAGGTATCTAAACAACCATTTAAAAAGCAATTCACATAAAAATAATCTTTTAAAATCACATAATTCATTAACAAATGTTACAGTTGTTGAAACCGCTTTTGGCAATCGAATTTTAACATATAGAATTAATAGTAAAACACTTCAATCGGGACAATATTTTGAAACACCGGAATCGTTTTTAAATTCGCTAAAAATTGATATCTTATTTTTGATAAATGAATGTATTCAACAACATACAATTTTTAAAATAAACTTCATATTGCATGCTGATTTCATACAACAAACTAAAGATATTAAAAATACGTTTGATTTTCAAACGTTTAATTACATAATTTGTCAGGGAGATGACTTAAATATTTTTTATTCATCATTAATAGACACTGTAGTCGGTAAAATTTGTCAATTTGAAAAAAAAGATAGTGGTTGGAATCTTAATCAAATTAAATACATAGATATGAATGTTAACAAATTCAACCCCCTACGTGGTAGTTCATATATCGACCTTCCTCAAGATATTAAATCAAAAAAAGCTGTAATCAATGTTAAAAATAATGATAATATGTGTTTCAAATGGGCATTACTCTCTGGTTTATATCCTGTATGTAAAAGTGTAGATCGGGTAGCATCTTACGCAATTCATGGAAATAAACTAAAATTTACTGGTATTTCTTTTCCGGTTATAATTGCAGATATATCAAAAGTAGAGAAATTAAACAATATTAGTATTAATGTTTTTGGCTTAGAGTATAATAAAGAAAAAAAGTGTAATTCTGTTGTAGGTCCTTTATATTTAACAAAATGTCGTACACCTAATCATATTAACCTACTACATATATCGAATGGTACTAACAATCATTACTGTTATATTAAAAACTTATCGCGATTAGTTAGTTCACAAATATCAAGACATCATTGTGCAGTTTATATATGTGATTCATGTTTACTTCATTTCCCATCGGAGGAAAGACTTAATAACCATCAACAATATGATTGCGCTCACATTTGTACGGAATTACCAAACGGTGAGGATTCCAAAAAGGATTGGTTTGGTAAAGCAACCTCAAATAATAAATTAAAATTTGATAAATTCGTGAAAAAGTTGAAAATGCCCTTTGTGGTTTATGCAGACTTTGAGGCATTTTTGAACCCAATAGAATCATGTAGTAACGATCCATCCAAGCCTAGTACAATTAATATTCAAAAACATGAAGTGTATAGTTTTGGATATTACATTAAATGTTCATATGATAACAGATTATCAAAATATGAGACGTATAGTGGGTCAAACTGTGCACAAGTGTTTATGAATCGCCTTTGTGAAGATGTGAAAACAATATTTTAAAAAAATAGTTTCCAAAAATGTCTCGTTCCATTATCAGATGAAGATAAAATTAAAATTTCAAATTCAAACATATGTCATATTTGTGAAACTGAGTTAAATGAAGATCTTTTTTACGATTTTGATTGGCACACTGGCAGTTTTAGGGGTGTTGCACATCAAGTGTGTAGTTCTAAGTACAGAACCCCTCGTCATATTCCAATATTTTTACATAACCTCAGTCATTACCATGCTCATTTCATTATCCATGCATTAAACCTCGATGATGACAAAGTTGAAGTTATTCCACAAAATAAAGAACGATACATATCATTTTCAAAACAGTTAACAATAAATAATCAACCAGTAAGTTTAAGATTCATAGATTCATTGAAATTTTTATCGTGTAGTTTAGATCAACTAGCTAAAAATCTTAATGATGATCAGTTTACAGAACTAAAAAGGAACTATCCTAATAATGAAGATTTTTCACGTTTAAGACGGAAAGGTATTTATCCTTATGAATTTATGTGTAATAGTGATTGCTTGAAACATCCATCACTTCCTGATCAACACCAATTTTATAGTTCACTCACAGATTCAAATATTTCAAATGATGATTATAATCACGCAAAAGATATTTGGCAACATTTTAAGTGTAGTAGTATGTCTGATTATTCCAATTTATATTTAAAAACTGATGTTTTACTTTTGACTGATGTATTCGAAAACTTTAGAAAGCTTTGTATTAAAACTTATGGATTAGATCCTGCTCATTACTATACTGCCCCAGGTTTAAGTTGGGATGCAATGTTAAAATTTACCAAAATAGAATTAGAATTGTTAACGGACTATGACAAAATTGCTTTTTTTAAAGCTGGTATTAGAGGGGGTGTATCTCAGTGTAGCAATCGTTTTGCTAGAGCAAATAATAAATTCATGGAAGATTATGATAGTGAAAAACCTAATTCATATCTAACATATTTTGATGCGAATAATTTATATGGTTGGGCAATGTCTCAATCTCTTCCTGTTGGTGGTTTCGAATGGATAGATTCTAATACAGATTATAATGTGTCGGATAACTCTGATTTCGGTTATGTTTTAGAAGTTGATTTGGAATATCCTGATGAACTTCATAATTTGCATTCTGACTTTCCGTTATGTCCTGAAAACATATGTGTGGGTAATACTAAAGAAACTAAATTAGTTCCTAATTTAAATAATAAAAATAAATACATCATTCACTACAGGAATTTAAAACAATGCATTGAAATCGGGATTAAATTAATTAAAGTACATAGAATTTTAAAATTTAAACAGAGTTCTTGGTTAAAGAAATACATAGACTTAAATACTAGTTTGAGAACGTTAGCTACATCAAACTTTGAAAAAGACTTTTTTAAATTAATGAACAATTCTGTCTTCGGTAAGACTATGGAAAATATTGAAAAAAGAGTAAACGTTAAACTACTAACTCACTGGGATAATCGTGGTAAAGTTTTAGGTGCTCAGGATTGGATTGCAAAACCAGAATTCCATAGTTTATCAATATTTTCAGAACATTTAGTTGCAATACAATTACACAAAACAAAATTAATTTATGATAAGCCGATTTATTTAGGATTTTGTATTTTAGATATATCTAAGACCCTTATGTATGAATTTCATTATAACTACATGATTAAAAAGTTTCATAATAAAATTAAGTTATTGTACACCGATACCGATAGTTTGATATATCAAATTTTTACAGAAAATTTTTATGAGGATATAAAACCAGATCTACTTCACTATTTCGATACATCAGATTACCCGGAAAATAATATTTACGGATATCCAAAAATAAATAAAAAAAAGTTAGGTTTTTTTAAAGATGAGAATAATGGTAAAGTATTGAAGGAATTTGTAGGGTTGCGATCAAAAATGTATGCCTTAGAAATAGAAGATAAATTTATAGCAAAGGCAAAAGGGGTTAACAAAAGTGTTACCAAAAAAATGAATATGGAAAATTACAAATCGTGTTTGTTTAATAAAAATGTATTATATTGTAGTATGCTTCGATTTAAGTCAATCAAACACACTATTTTTACACAAAAAATAAATAAAACATCTTTATCATATAATGATACCAAACGATGTATTATGAACAACAACATTGATACATTGGCTTGGGGACATTATAAATTACGCTAAGTGTAATACTTTTTACTTTTATTTCTGTGTGTATATACAAATTTTGTACTGATTGTAAAATTATGATATTACTGTAATGTTATATAATAGTTTATTACATATTTAAAATTTATTGTTTGATTGTAAATAATGTAAAATAATTGTAGTTTTTGTTTGTGTGTTTAAATTTGACGTTGAGGTGATTGTGAAATTCTGATAAGTACTAATTGTGTTAGAAATAGTATACAGATCATTCTGTTTTTCACAAATTACATGTTTTATATAATTTTAGCAATATATATATATATTTAATTTTTACACCAAAATTTTCATTTTTATTTCATCCCTTTAAAACTCTAGACGTGTGAAATGTTTCACTTTATCCATCCGTTTACTGCTATTGTGGCAGGACCAAGTGGATGTGGGAAGTCAAATTTTGTAACAAATTTCATAAAATCAGTTAAAGAAATATGTAATTGTGATTTTAATCAGATCACATGGTGCTTTGATGAAATGCAGGCTTTAAATAATTTACCAAATGTTAACTATCATCAAGGAATTCCAAATCTTAATATGTTTGATGGTGAAAACCCACACCTTATTATTATTGATGATCTAATGAGAGAGTCTGATGGAAGAATTGTGGATATATTTACAAAAGGTAGTCATCACAGGAATCTTAGTGTATTTTATTTAACACAAAATTTATTTCATCAAGGTAAAGGTCAAAGAGACATTTCTTTAAACTCAAGTTATATAATTTATTTTAAAAACCCTCGAGATAAAACTCAAATAAGATATTTAGCACGACAAGTGTCACCAGATAACCCAAAATTCATTGAAGACGCCTACAGGGATGCAACTTTAGAAGCGCATGGATATTTAATGGTAGATTTAAAACAGAATACAAATGATTTTTGTCGTATCAAGACAAATGTATTCCCATTTAATGGTTACTGCACAGTCTACGTCCCCACGAAAGAGTTGAAATACACCAAGAATCAAACAATTCAAATCATTTCTAAATGATACATCGTCGACTCACAACGCATAAACATTTGCTAAACGCTTTGCAGTTTAAATACACCAAGAATCAAACAATTCAAATCATTTCTAAATGATGCATCGTCGACTCACAACGCATAAACATTTGCTAAACGCTTTGCATACGCTTAAACCAAAATATCAAAGAGCGTTACTTAAAACGTGTGATGAAGAAGAAATAAATTGTATTTGTGAATGTATTCATAACGTTTTACAAGGAAAGATACCTCTTAAAGATCAAGATAAACAAAAATTGAATAAACACAAAAATATACTCCGTAAACTGGTGCATAAGTGTAAACATAAACTAAGAAAAAATATTATTATACAAAAAGGAGGGGCTTTCTTACCAATAATATTAGGTGCAATATTGAGTGGATTAGTAAGTGGACTAGCCAGTTAACATGGAAAATGCTAAGAAAATGATACTTATTGAACCGGGATTGATTGAAAAATTAAAACAAGAAAATAAGGTTACTAGTAATTTGTCTCGATTAGATATTGAAATGCAAAATATTATGAATAGTAAGACGGAAGACCGAAAGAAGTGGATGTTATATTTACAAACACTACAAAGATACCTTCACTTTACCGAAGAGGATCGTCAACCACTCAGATTACCAATTTATTCTGATACATCTAATGAAGATTCAAATGGGTCTAAAATTGATTTTAAAAATAAAGATAGAGATCTAAAAAGTTCAGTTGATGCTGAATCTTTGTTGGAGGAGAAAGGATCTATTAAAAGTATAGAAAGTGAGGCAAATCCACTGTATTCATCAACACAAATACTCAGTTTAATACCAAAAACTTATAATAAAAAAGGTGAGTCATTATTAAACTTAATTGGAACAAGTAAAAGTAAAATACGTTGGGATAATGAAGGCACAGTCATAATTGATAATGAAAAAATTCCAGGAAGTAATATTGTTGATTTAATAAATGATTCACTTAGACCCTTAAAAAAAAGTGATCCGATAGGGTGGGATAGATTTGCTAAAGCATTAAAAGATATTAAAGTACCACTTATATTGGAAATCCAAAGAGATGTGAGTTTATTAACCAACTTCAAGTAAAAGATCTGAACAAAACCTCTGAGATTGAAGTTCAAGAGTTTTCTACACCGAGCAGTGGAGATAAAAAATCTATAACTAAAATACGTAAAAAGATCGATTGGGAAAAATGGACCCCGTACTAGAAGAAATTAACAGGATTTATTATGATCCATCTAACCCCGCTGGTTTTGGTAGTATTGATAAATTATCAAAAGCTATGAAGGGTAAAATGGATAAAAAGCAAGCAAAGGAATGGTTACAATCACAAGAAACATATACATTACATAAACCCATTCGGAAAAAATTCCCGCGTAATAAGTACATTCTATCAAATATTAATGAGCTGTGGCAAGCTGATTTAAGTGATATGCGAACTTATTCTCAATATAATGATGGTTTCAACTACATACTTTGTGTTATTGATGTATTTAGTAAATATGCTTTTGCAAGACCAATGAAAAAGAAAAACTCAGAAACAACTAAAGAATGTTTTGAAAGTATATTTACTGAAAGTAATACAACACCTACTCACATACAATCTGATAAAGGTACAGAATTTGTTTCAAAAGATGTACAAAAATACTTTAAATCCAAAAAGATAAATTACTATACCACTAACAATCCTGATATTAAGGCTAGTATTGTTGAACGATTTCAAAGAACTCTAAAAATGAAAATGTGGCGTTATTTCACTCATAATAATACTTATAGATATATAGATGTTTTACAAGATTTAATATACTCTTATAATCACAGCATTCACTCGAGTATTAAGATGTGCCCATGTGATGTAAGTTCCAACAATATTATGACAGTTTGGACTAATCTTTATGATAGAGGGTCAAACAAACTTTCTCTAGAAAATCCAAAACCAAATTTCAACGTGGGTGATTATGCTCGAATAACTAAATATAAACATGTTTTCCAAAAAGGATATGAATCAAATTGGAGTGATGAAATATTTATTATATCTTCAATAATTGATAGATCTCCATGGGTTGTTTATACAATAACAGATTTACAAAATGAACCAATAGTTGGTACTTTTTATGAAAGAGAATTACAGAAGGTCACTTACAACCCCACCTCACAATATAAAATAGATAAAATAATTGGCACTCGTTATTCGGGTAACAGAAAAGAAGTATTAGTGAAGTGGAAAGGTTATCCAGATAAATTTAACAGTTGGATTTTAGCTTCTAGTTTAAAAGAAATATGAATAAAGAAAGTTTTTATTTAACTTTGCTCAGCAATAGTTCAATGGAATACTTTCCTGATAACAAGACCACAAATTTTTCAACAAAATTACCAAAAGCTATGAAATTAGAAGGTGAATGGTCGGTTGGAGTTGTCGAGTTTCAATATCCATGCACCATGTTTACTGTTCAAGATCATGAAAATGTTGTATACATCACAAAAACCATGTTAATGCCTAATGAAGATAAACCATCAACAGTGTACTACAAAAAACATATTCCCGCTACCAACTACGATAACGTTGAACATATTTTAAGAGCGTTAAATGGTATCAGAGAGAGCTTGAAATTTCGTTATGATGAAATAACAAAATTTGTGTCTGTTTCTGTTTTGGATAAAAATATAACATCCGTAACATTATCACCCAAATTAAGTTTACAACTAGGTTATGAACCAAATACAAATCTCCTAGACAGAAATTTTGGGAAGTGTCCTGCTAATTTACACTTAGGGTTACCATCTCAACTATTTCTATATTGCGACATTATCGATCCTCAGATTGTGGGTGATGTTATGACTCCACTATTAAGAGTCATTTCATTAGATCCTTCAAAATACATTTATGGTGCGAATAAAATGTACATTTTCTCTCCACCTCACTACTTACCTGTTATGCGAAGAGAGTTCGATACGCTGGAAATAGATATAAGATCGAGCACAGGACAAAAAATACCATTCCAGTTTGGAACCGTGTGTGTTAAACTACATTTCCGCAAATTATAATAATGTATTCTCCTCATGATCATCATAAATGTCCATATGAAAATTATTATTCACATCAAGCTGGATCAGGAGTTGGAGTAATTTATAAGGGTTCACCATACCAACGCGGTCATGGTATTGGGAGCTTCTTAGGAGGGTTATTTAGATCAGTTTTACCTTTACTTTCAAGTGGTGCTCGAGTGGTTGGTAAGGAGGCATTAAACGCTGGAGTAGGACTTTTATCGGATATGGTTCAAGCCCGTCCTATGGAAGCCTCAATAAAAGATCGTCTAAAGCAAGTTAGTACAAACTTAAATCGAAAGGCTGATGACAAAATTGATCGATTTAACATGACAGGATCTGGGTATATAAGTAAAAGAAAACGATTGGCCTCGTTCATTCCACCACTAACAGCTAAAGTGAAAGCTACGAAAAAACTTGGTCTAAAACCAAAAAACATCAAAGATATATTTTCAAATTAAGTATGTCTTTCCTTCATAATCATTCTTGTGAGTGCGTTAAGTCAGAATTAGATTTGTTTGCATTACCGTCTACACAAACAAGCATTGAAAATGGATTGTGGATTCACTATAAACCAATTTCATCTCTTGCTGATGATGGACCTATCGAGTTTCAAGTTCCTGGAACAGGCGATGACTACATAGATTTGTCTCATACATTACTCCACATAAAGGCAAAAGTATTAAATCAAGATTCAACAAACTTGATATCAGCTACAGCAGTAGCACCTGTAAATAATTGGTTGCATTCACTTTTTAGTCAACTCGATGTTTATTTAAACCAAAAACTTGTATCACCACCTAATAATACCTATGCCTATCGAGCATACATGGAAACCCTTTTAAACTATGCTCCTGCTGCTAAACAATCTCATCTTACTTGTAGTCTTTGGTATGATGATACAGCAGGAAAAATGGATTCCACAGATGGTAAAAACATAGGATTTGTTAAAAGACAGGAATTAGTTAATGAAAGCAGGGAAATAGAAATGATTGGTCATCTTCATGGTGACATTTTCAATCAAGATAAATTTTTAATTAATGGCGTTGAAATGAGTGTAAAATTAATTCGGTCAAGAGAGAGTTTTAATTTAATTGCTGGGTCAAATGATGTAAAGTTTAAAGTTTGCATTACGGACGCAACTCTTATTGTTCGAAGAGCACGAATTAATCCAAGTGTATTACTCGCACATCAGAAAGTTTTAGCTTCTACCACTGCTAAATATCCTATTACTCGTGCTGAAGTTAAAGTTTTAACAATTGCATCGGGTGTTCAAGGAAAAACTCTTGATAATATATTCTTAGGACAGGTACCCAAAAGATGTATTATTGGTTTTGTGAATAATTCTGCATTTAATGGTTCACTTACTAAAAATCCATTTAACTTTGAAAACTATGGTATTAACTCTTTCAGCTTATATATTGATGGTCAACAAATACCTTCCAAAGCTTTGCAACCATCTTTTAATAATAATATATTTACATCAGCATATCATACTCTATTCTCGGGGACTGGTATTCACTTTCTTAATGAAGGAAATGCAATCTCTCGTGAACAGTATGCCAAAGGTTACTGTCTTTTAGCATTTGATTTAACTCCTGATTTATCAGCTAACTCATCAGCCCATTGGAATCTCATAAAGCATGGTAGTGTAAGATTAGAAGTACGATTTGAATCCTCACTAATACAAACAATTAACTGTATTGTTTATGCTGAGTTTGATAATATTATTGAAATAGATAAAAATAGAAATGTTACTGTAGACTATAGTAGTTAGGATTATAATGTGTGTTGTGTTTTAGATATATAAGTTATGTTTAATGCATTTTGTGTGTGTGTAACTAAAGATAACATTATAAAATTAAATAAAACAAATTGTATGCAATATACTATTTTTTATTTCTTTATAAACCTCTCCTATTTAATCTTATACAAAACAGTGTTCGAGTTTAAACTTTACATAAGCACATACGAAACTGATTGTAACTCTATGAGTCAACAAACTTATCTCACGTTCCTTCGCAACAGGCATCAACCTGCTTTGTGACTCCCACAAAGAATGCGATTTAATATTTACAACGAGCAATACACCAGATTTCAACAGTCGTATTACGGACGTCGACCGGAACCCATATTAAGCGAAAAACAGTTTAGAGATTTAGCACCGCTGTTTGTCATTGATTGCTCTAGACAAGTGGATAATCTAAAGACAGGGCCAGTTGTGGACGTGAGAGTAGAAATTGAAAGTGATTCGGAGATACCAGATCAAACTTCAGCATATTGTCTCATTCTGAACGATTGCATTGTTGAATACAAACCATTAAGTAACATTGTTAAGAAGATATCATGAAGACGGACACCCTTATAGTGGAACTCCAAGGATTTAAAGATTCTTTAAATCATTTTATTATCAAAGAATTGGCCATTGTGAGTCATGATCATACACAGACGTTCTTGGTGAAACCACCATATTCATTCCATTACCTAACACTAGAAGAAAAAAAGCAGGTGAGATGGTTAGAAAGAAATCGAGGAATTTACTGGAGTGAAGGCTACATAGACTACAAAGAGTTTAAACGTGTTATTTTACCATATTTAGAAAATAAAAAAATTATGACAAAGGGTTTGGAAAAGATTACGTGGATTAAAGAGTTATGTGCAAACTGTGAAGTGATTGACATAGGTGAGAAGGGATGTCCTAATTTTGCGACATTAAAAAAAAAGTTCTGTAAAAATAAAACTGATTTTAATTGTGTGAACCATAAATTGAATTGTGCATTGAATAATGCTGTGTGTATTAGAAAATGGTATTTTGATAATAATATGTCTGTATTTAATTTATTTATTTAATAATTATTGTGTTGAACAGTTAATTAAAAATGTCTATGTACTCAAGAGTGTTTTATTTAATATAATCAGACCCATATAACAAACTTTAAATTAGCTGCAGCAAAATGAGCTTAAGCCTAAGCTTTGTGACTCCCACAAAGAATGCGATTTAATATTTACAAATCACTATAATTGAACATTCCTATGACAACCATTGAATAGATTGGTACTGTAATAATCTGCTAATAACAGTAATATCATGGATACACTAGAATTACAAAAACATATGAAAAAGATTCATCCCAGTCTAGAAAATAATGTTTATGCTGCTAATAGACTACCTATGTATACACATGTACCAACGTATATAATATGCAATTTGGATGCGGATGATAAACCAGGTTCACACTGGGTAGCTGTACATATCGATACGAATGGTATCGGTCAATATTTTGATTCATATGGACGAACACCTGAGCGATATCATCTCCAGTTTTTGAAAAGGAATTGTAAGAGATGGGACTGGAATGTTGATAGGATTCAGAATGATTGGACTTCAGTTTGTGGTGAATATTGCTTAATGTATTTGCTATTTAAGTTTCAGGGATGTTCAATGCATAGTTTTACGAACATATTTACAGGGAACACACTGCACAATGATATTTTTGTGGATGAGATCTTCCGCTCATATTTTGTAGAAAAAAGTAATAAAATATTGAAATAAAAATGAATGTGTTTTATTGATGACATAGAAAAGCAGACATACAATGAGTGTTGCGTACCGTTTATTATCTGTGCGCCTAACGGAATGCGCGTGTAACGAAGTGACATCTGACTTGACAGTTTTGACGTTTGACACTTTCTCTTGGCATCCGGTGGGACCAAAGAAGCACGCCGTCGCTTGGGTCTCGCGGCCTTTTGTTGAAATAAATCCCTTGTAAATGGATCCGGTTGTGGACAATTAGTCGTGATCCAGTTGTGTGTGTTAATAACCCCTATCTTGGTGAAATAATACGGGTTTAGTTTCTTGACATTGAAATAGTTTGGAGGTTAAGTGTTTGAACCGCATGTTGGAGTGAATCTCTGACCAGTTGCAGCGGCCTGGTGTCTGGAAAACCCACTTACACGTTACTACACGATACATATACACTCACTTACATACACAACTCCAGGTTGGCAGCAGAGCAGTGCCCTTCAACCATGAGGTAAGTTGTTTTGTTGTATGGTAGGTGAGTTGTTCTCTTATATATTGTCTGCTCCGCGTACGGCGGACAGTACGCTAGCCACTCTTGTTTCTAGAGCCCCACGATTAGCACGCTTCCACATAATAATTAAAACCTTATGTGGGCCTAGTCTGGCAGCGTACATTTTGGTAGCAGAGCGTGGTTTTAACCTACAAAACCACCAAATTGGTAATTTTACAGTAGGCTAATTACTTGGCAGTCTCTATAAGGGAAGTAGTAATTCGCTGTAAATATTTGTTATCGGTAATTAATTGTTTGTTTGAAATAATTTGGAATTTATTGAGTCGAGTAACTCATATTGCCGGGGGTCAACCAGGTTTGCATATATGCTTCAGAGTTGGTTAGATTGAGCTATGCTATAACCTCTTGTTGTTGTTATTTGACCTCTGTTGTATTGAATGTCAGGAAGACATTAAAATATTGAGTTTGTACCATTGATATGGTTATTTGTGAAAATTAATATTTGAAAAATTATTGGCATTTTTTAGTATTACCATTGTTTTGAGTTGGAATAAAGGATTATTATTGTTGTACCATTAACAAAGTGGTTTGTGAACTTAACATTTGGAATTGGATTGGAATTTGAATATTTGAATTGAATTGTGAAATAGAATTTTGAACGTTGATATTGGGTTTGAATTAAAATAAAAGTTTATTGTTGAATTGAATTGAAACCAATTTAATGTTATTTCTTGAGTTGCTGATTAGTCAGTTTGGTAGTTTGATTGTAGTTATTTTGTAATATATTGTTTGAACTTTGTTACTTAATTATTTTGTTTGGTATATTGAATTGTATTGTTTGTGCAATGGCATACAAAGCGGTGAGAGAGGCTATCAGTGGATTGACCACACAGCTGCGGTGGTTCGCTTCAGCTGCAGCGACCGCTGAGCGCCAGGATCTTGAGGGGATCACTCTTGCTCGGTTCGAGCAGTTGAACTTGAGACTCGGCAACGTTGATGCTCTGCTCACCCGCTACAACCAGTACATTTGTGAAGTGGATTTGGAAGTGCTGGATCAGGCAGCACGTGACAAGGTCCTTGCTGACTACGACCAGATCTTGGACCTGGGGGATGTCATTGGTCAACGTGCTCGGGAAATATTGGAGAGCCGGACACCTGTCCAGGTCAAACCGGAGACCTCGGTTGTTTCAGGTCCCGGACTATTGAGTAGACTGCCTACTTTGGAACTGCCACATTTTGACGGTCGTCTGGACCACTGGTTAAGTTTCCAAAACCTGTTTGAAAGTTTGGTTGATGCACGCTCGGACCTCAGACCCGCCCAAAAGTTGGCCTATTTGTTGTCTGTCTTGGAAGGTGAGGCCCGAGCCTTGGTGCAGCATCTGTCTTTGACTGACTCAGCCTACCCTACCGCTGTGGAGTTACTCACCCGGCGGTACCAAAATAAACGTTGTTTGGCTGACGTTCATATTGGATTGATTTTGGGGTTACCGGTCATTACTGGATTGTCAGCATTGCGTACTGACCTGTTGAACCCGTTGGTGGCAGCGACCAACGCTTTAAAGCAATTGGACTTGCCGGTGGACCAATGGTCTTACTTTTTGGTACATGTTGTGCTGCAACGGCTTCCTGCCGATTTGAGGGCTCGTTTCGAGCAAAAGTATGGTGGGGATAGTGTCACACATCTCCCCCCATTTGATGACCTCGTCCAATTTTTGGAGGATGAGTGTCGGTTTGTGGACAACTCTGGCGTTGCCACTGAGTCATGCCAGCCGTCTTCCCGGCCACGAGACCAGGGACGGACTAGGGCTCGCGGGCCTGTTGATGGTCGCCCCGCCGCTCGTTTTGCTGGCACCCAGAGTCGTCCTGGTTGTGAGTTTTGTAGGGACACGGGGCATGGCATGGCAACTTGCGCGGCCTTTTTGAAGTTGCACATGAGTGCCCGCCGCCGAATTGCCAAAGCACGCCGCATGTGCTTCTCTTGTTTGGGGGCTCACTTCCATAGGGACTGCCCCAACCCCCGCCCTTGTAGAATTTGTAGGGGGTCCCATTTGGACATATTGTGCGCTAACGCGAACCACGCTGGCAGACCAGCCTCTGATGAAGGTTCGCGTACGGGGGGGTACCATGGAGTTGGTCACCGGGCTTCTGCCTCGCCGGTTCAGAACCGGGGAGAGGCCTGCAATTTTGAGCGCCGCACTCCACCCCCCGCGCAAGTTGAACGGGAGCCGCGCGACCGCCATTTGGTCTCCCCGCGTAAAGGTGATTACGCAGTTGTTGCTGGGCAGCGCTGGCCAGACCAGCATCGCCTTCCCTCCCCTCCATTGGCGGAACGTCCCCGGTTGGAGTCACGCCCCCCGCCATTCAGGCATCCGGTGGGATATGCCCTTCCAGCGATGGCGCGTGGCTCGGGACACCGCGCGTACGAGGAATTTGAATTCCATCCTCGTCGGGAAAGACTTGAGCCTGGGTGCGGCGATCGGTCGCCGCCCAGGCATTGTTAGGGCATTGGCGCCTGCCCCGCTAAGGTACCCCTCAGATCGACACGGTTTTGTTGCCAACGGCATCGGTCGGGTCTGGGGGCCCACGGGGGACTCTGTTGTGGTCCGTGTCATTTTGGACATAGGAGCCCAGGGTTGCCTTTTGTCTATTGTTTTGTTGTTTGTTTGTATTGTTTTGGGCAAAATTGTTTTCTTGAGCGCCTTTGGACTGCGGGACTTGGCTGGGACGAGCCAATTCGGGAAAACCTGTTGGAAGATTGGCTCCAATTTGTATCCGCACTCACTGCAGTCAACGAGGTCGTGTTACCCCGCGCTATCCTCCCCCCTGGGAGCTACACTGCTACCCTTGTTTGTGATGCGTCTTCGCACGGTTATGCAGCTGTTGTTTGTCTGCGCACCGTCTGCGCAACAGGCCAGGTGAATTTGTCACTGGTCTTGGCCAAGAGCAAGGTGGCCCCCATCCGGACGGCACTGACCATCCCTAAGTTGAATTGTCAGGGGCGGCGCGTCTTGTGCGTCTATTGAACCACGTTGCTCACACTTTGGGTGGAACTGTGGACATTCGGGTTTCTTACACCTGGACGGACAGTCAAATTGTTTTGTGTTGGTTGAAGACGTCCGTCCACTCTTTGGAGATCTTTGTTGCGTACCGAGTGTCCCAGATTCAAAATTTGAAACGCCTTTGATTTGGAGGCACGTGCCTGGAGATTTGAATCCAGGCGCCGTGGCCTCACGCGGGTGCATGGCACCCCGCTTGTTTGCTTACCCGCTATGGTGGGGACCAGACTGGCTGACTCATCCCGAGGATGATTGGCCTCGATCGCCAGTCTTGATGTCGGGTCCTTTGCCCGGGCTCAAGGTGCTCGCTGTTGGAACGAAGGACCCTGATTTTTTGTTGAATCGATTTAGCTCCCTCGACAAATTGTTGAATTGTTGTTTGTTTGTTGTTGAATTGTTGGTGACTGATCGTCACATTATGAACTCGCATGCCGGTTGCAATGCGCTGTTGGCCATTCTGCAGCGAGAGTTTTGGATATTGTCGGGAGCCGTTATTAAGTTGAACCCCTTTTTGGACGATACGGGTCTTTTGTTGTTTGGTTGTTGACGGTTGAGTCACGCTAGCCTTCCTTATGGGGCCCGTCACCCCCTTTTGTTGCCTCAGGAGGGCCATTTGGTTGTTGTTGTTGTTTGATTGTTGTTGTTTGGTTGTTTTGTTGTTTGTTACTGTTTTGATCCGCCAGCTTGCCCCCATTGGGGGGGTATTTTTGAGGCCGCGGTGAAAGCGGCACAGGGACTCTGGCGCAGATTGTTGGGAGACACCGTTCTCACCTTTAAGGAGTTAGCTACGGTATTTTGCCGTTTTGAAGCTGTATTGAACTCGCGTCCATTGTGCCCGCTGTCTTCGGACCTGAACGTCTTGGAGGCCCTGACCTCGGGCCATTTTTTGATTTGACAGCCACTTGTCGCCCTGCCGGAGCACCCTTTTGTCGATGTGAGCCAAAATTGGCTATCGCGGTTTCAGTTGGTGCAGCAGCTCGCTCAGAGTTTTGCAAGCGTTGGAGCTTGGAGTATTTGCACATCCTCCAGCAGCGCGTCAGGTGGACTGATAAAACGCAACCTTGTCGGGATTGCCAAGTGATTAGCGGACGGGAAGGCCCGTCCGGGGGGGATAGATGTTGCGTACCGTTTATTATCTGTGCGCCTAACGGAATGCGCGTGTAACGAAGTGACATCTGACTTGACAGTTTTGACGTTTGACACTTTCTCTTGGCATCCGGTGGGACCAAAGAAGCACGCCGTCGCTTGGGTCTCGCGGCCTTTTGTTGAAATAAATCCCTTGTAAATGGATCCGGTTGTGGACAATTAGTCGTGATCCAGTTGTGTGTGTTAATAACCCCTATCTTGGTGAAATAATACGGGTTTAGTTTCTTGACATTGAAATAGTTTGGAGGTTAAGTGTTTGAACCGCATGTTGGAGTGAATCTCTGACCAGTTGCAGCGGCCTGGTGTCTGGAAAACCCACTTACACGTTACTACACGATACATATACACTCACTTACATACACAACTCCAGGTTGGCAGCAGAGCAGTGCCCTTCAACCATGAGGTAAGTTGTTTTGTTGTATGGTAGGTGAGTTGTTCTCTTATATATTGTCTGCTCCGCGTACGGCGGACAGTACGCTAGCCACTCTTGTTTCTAGAGCCCCACGATTAGCACGCTTCCACATAATAATTAAAACCTTATGTGGGCCTAGTCTGGCAGCGTACAATGAGTAATAGATAAGAACGCCAAATCAACCGTAGGGCAACAGATTCGTGGGTTCTGGCGCAACGTAATGAGGTGTTCGAAGTATAATAGATAAAAGGATTAGGCGAACAATGGAATGCTAATGAGGGTGCAGGACCACCGGAAATCAATGAGATAACAGTTAATTGATTTGCATAACTCCAGAACCACGCATCCTACGCTAAAACGGACCACAGATTTGAGATCAGAGCACACCAAAACCTTTTTTTTTTTTTTTTTTTTTTACGATGGGTGCCACAGATTCGCGGGCTCTGGTGCAAGCGCTTGCGCCAGAATCCGCGAATCACTACTACTGTAAGTACTTACTGTATAAGTATACATTAAGAAAAAACTGTTAATTCTGTGGTCTTATAATTACATACTTAATCTCTTAATATTGATAATACTCTTATCGATAAAAAACAATTAAATAGAGCAGGTAAAAATAGCAAACAACTTTGGAAAAGTATAAAAAATATCACCCATATGTCAAAACAGCGTGAATCAAGTTCGAGTTTACTATTTGCAAATCCTTCACCACTCATAACAGCTAACAATGTAAATAACTATTTTATAAATGTTGGGAAAACACTTGCCGAACAGATTCCACAACATTGCGACCAATCATCTTTCCAAAAATCAATCATTAGCCGTAATTCAAAATCTTTTGGTCTGCTGGACACTGATGAAGATGAAATATCCCGAATAATTTCCGGGCTAAAAGATGATTGTGCAGCTGGATGGGATAATATAAGCAATAAGATCCTTAAACTCTTTAAACATATTTTTATACCTCCCTTAACGCATGTTTTTCGAATCTGTCTTTCCAAAAGAATTTTCCCGAGTTGCCTAAAAAAGGCAGTTGTAATCCCCATCTTTAAATCCGGAAGTAAAGACTTAGTTAATAATTATAGGCCGATATCCTTAGTACCGTCGATTTCAAAAACTAGAGAAAATTTTAAACACTAGTCTAGTTAATTATCTAGAAAAAAACAATATCTTTTCCCCTGCGCAATTTGGTTTTAGAGCCAAATTGTCGACCGCCGATGCGGTGCATAGCCTAACTGATCTTATTTCACGAGACCTTGGTAAAGGACACCAGACCCTGGGAGTCTTTCTCGATCTAGCCAAGGCATTCGACACGGTATCTGTTACTCTTCTTCTAAACAAATTAGAGACTATAGGAATAAGAGGAACGCCGCTGAAACTCTTTACTGACTATTTAGACGGCCGGTACCAATGCGTTAAAATAGATAATATTACGAGTGATGAGCAGAAAAATACTAGTTTCAGTGTACCCCAGGGAAGGAATAGGTCTTTACCTATGAAAATGCCGTTTTGTATGAAAAAAATTAAACGAATTTTTTTCATGTATTTTTTATTTGTATTAATCGAAATAATCACCCATGCAATCAATGCATCTTTGCAAACGCAGTGGCAGTTTGTTGATGCCCTTCTTAAAAAAATTAGCTGGACGGGAGGCAACAAATTCTTCAAAGGCATTTTGTACTGCCTCTCGGGTATTGAATTTTTTTCCCGCCAAGAAGTTATCCAAATTCTGGAAAAAGTAGTAGTCTGTAGGCGCAAGGTCTGGTGAGTAGGGCGGATGACGGAGAGCTTCCAACCCCAGTTCTTGCAACTTGGAGACCGTCTGCTGTGCAGTATGAGGTCGCGCGTTGTTGTGCAGGAGCAGCGGAGACGAGCGATTGACCAATGCTGGTTGGAGATGTGCCAGCTTCTCCATCATTGAGTTCAGTTCTTCACAGTACACATCTGCAGTAATGCTCACCCCGTTTGGTAAGAAGCTGTGATGAATCACACCGGCGCTAGACCACCAAACAGTGACCATCACTTTTCTAGGGGTAAGTTTTCGTTTAGGGCATTGTTTAGGTGCTGAATCAGGACTTGCTGAGCGCTTGCGGTTATCAAACAGAATCCATTTTTCATCGCAGGTAACAATGCGGTTCAAAATTCCTTCATTTGTGTGTCTGTTGAGCAGTGCAAGGCACGTCACGACGCGTACTTCGCGCTGGCGATCATTGAGTTCGTGGGGCACCCATTTGTCAAGCTTTTTTACCTTGCCAATTTGACGCAAATGGAGCAATATTGTTTTGACGCTAACGTCGAAAGCTGCTGCTAATTCAGCCGTAGATTGTGTATCATCAGCTTCCAAAATCGCCTTTAATTCGTCATTGTCGACCAAAGCCTTCGGACGACCGCGAGGTTCATTTTTCAGGTCGAAATTTCCAGAACGGAAGCGAGCAAACCAATAACAGGTGGTGCGTTGGTTACAAACCGGTGTTAGCTCCGTAAACGTCGTTGATGTTGCGTGACGCTTGTGCCGCGTTGATGCCACGACGGTACTCATATTCCTATAATTACTCGAATTTTAAACGTATCCATGATGACGAAAAAGATTGAAATGCGATGAAAATGTAACACTAATCAATAAACAAATGACTACTGTTGGAAAAAGAATTCCATGTTTTTAAAATAAAATTAATTTGAAATTAGAATGGCCAGTACTGCAGAACGGCAATTTCATAGGTAAAGACCTAATATTTAGGGCCTCACACTATTCCTAATTTATATAAATGACTTGTGTAATCTAAATATTAAAGACGGGAAAATCATATCATATGCCGACGACACTGCGTTAATATTTACCGCAAAAAGCAGTAGCGAACTGTTCGAACTCGCTCAATTAGGATTAAATTCTGGGACTAATTGGCTTCATAGCAATTTATTAACATAAAATGCCGACAAGACGAAATATATTCACTTCTCCATGCGCAAACCTCAACCTAACATTACTAACCCTTTTCTATATGCCCATCAGTGTGGAAACTGTGCAGTCAGTATGTGTAATTGTCCTTCTATTATCAAAACCAGCAACATTAAATACCTGGGGGTTATAATGGACGAAACACTTTCTTTTAAAATACATATTGAAAAAAGTGCGCAAACTGATATATGTTTTTAAGAAACTGCGAACATTAGCAGACAAAAAAAATGAATCACACAAGTTTATTTGGCCTTATTTCAATCTATTATTCAATACTGTATCACCTCTTGGGGCGGTGCACCAAAAACGAATTTGCTTTCTCTTGAAAGAGCTCAGAGAGCAATTTTAAAGGTAGCAAACTTCCATCGTCTCGTGTGGTGTCGGACGTAAAGAATAGCATCACCCCATTTCCTCCCGTGGGTGTCGTAAGAGGCGACTAAGGGATTAACTAGAGAATGGGCAGCAGCTTTCTCTATGCATTTTATCAAAACCATACTGCGATCGCCAACCCGCCTGCCAAGCGTGGCGATTATGGCAACCCCCCCCCCCCCCCAAATAATGACAAGCACAAATAAAAAACGGCCCCTAGTGCCCGGCGGCCCACCTACCCTTGACTATGGTAGCGGTCAAGGCCACGGTGAGGCAAGGGGTGCTAACAATCCCCGGAAGAGATCCGGCTACCACAATCACCGAAAACTGGACCTGGCAACCTACAACACGCGCACACTCCGGACCGACGAGAAGATCGCTGAAATTGAGGAAGAATTGAGCAGATTACGATGGGGCATAGTAGGGTTATCTGAAGTCCGAAGACAGGGGGAGGACTCGATAATCCTGAATTCCGGAAACCTGCTCTATTTCCGGGAGGGCGACCTGCAGTCCCAAGGTGGTGTCGGGTTTATCGTCCATAAGTCCCTTGTGAGCAACGTTGTGAAGATCGAGAGTGTGTCGACCAGGGTGGCGTTCCTTATACTCAGAATATCCACAAGGTATTCGCTGAAGGTCATACACGTGTACGCCCCGACCTCGACACACCCCGACGATGAGGTGGAGACCATGTATGAGGATATTTCCAGAGCCATGCATGGTACCAAATCTCACTTCACCGTTGTCATGGGGGACTTCAACGCGAAACTGGGCAAGCGAAGCGATGATGAGCTGCGAGTGGGACAATTTGGAGTTGGACGTCGGAATCACCGGGGTCACCTACTGGCTAGTTTTATGGAGAAGGAAGGCCTCTTTATGATGAATTCCTTGTTCAGAAAACGCGAGGACAGGAAGTGGACCTGGCAGAGTCCTGACGGTGCAACTAAAAATTAGATTGACTTCATTATGTCGACGAAGAAGCACATATTCAATGATGTCTCTGTGATCAACGCGGTGAAAACCGGGAGTGATCACCGCATGGTAAGAGGCACATTGAATATCAATATCAAGCTGGAAAGATCTCGGCTGATGAAGTCAACGCTCCGTCCAGCACCGATCCAACTTCAGAACCCCGAGAGCTTTCAGCTCGAACTCCAGAATCGTTTTGAGTGCCTAGGGAGCTCCGTGGACGATTATAACGATGGGTTTGTGGAAACTGTCCATACGGTCGGGTCTCAGTTCTTCAAGAACCGCCATACTAATAGCAAAAAGAAACTCTCAGATCCAACATTACAGCTCATGGAACAGACGCGCGAAATGATCCTGCAGTCTTCAGAAGCTGCACTCGAGTACCGGCAGCTAAATAGACGGATCTCTAAGTCCTTGAAACGCGACCTTCGCCTCTTTAATACGGAACGTATTAGAGACGCGATAGAGCGGAACAAGGGCTCCAAAGTATTTGCAAGAGATCTGTCTATTGGGCAGAGTCAGCTTTCCAAACTGAAGACCGATGACGGCAGAGTCGTGTCCACCAAACCTGAGCTGTTAAGAGAGATCGAGAAGTTTTATGGACAGTTATACACGTCCACCAGAAACCCCGTTATGAATCTGGCTAACGACGCGAGAGCTAGATTGACTCGACACTACACTGAAGATATCCCGGACGTCAGCTTGTACGAGATTAGGATGGCTCTGAAGCAGCTTAAAAATAACAAGGCGCCGGGTGATGACGGAATTACGGCCGAGCTCCTGAAGGCTGGCGGAAAACCCGTTCTAAAGGCCCTTCAGAAGCTATTTGATTCCGTCATACTCGAGGGCAAAACGCCACAGGCATGGAACAGAGGTGTGATGGTACTTTTCTTTAAGAAGGGTGACAATACCCTACTTAAGAATTATAGGCCCATCTCACTTCTGAGCCATGTCTACAAGCTGTTTCCAAGGGTCATCACGAACCGTCTCGCGCGCAGGTTTGACGACTTCCAGCCTCCCGAACAAGCCGGATTCCGTAAAGGCTTTAGCACCGTGGACCACATACATACGCTGCGGCAGGTTATACAGAAGATCGAAGAGTATAACCTGCCTCTCTGCTTAGCGTTTGTGGACTACGAAAAAGCCTTCGATTCGATCGAAACCTGGGCTGTACTGCAGTCTCTCCAACGGTGCCAGATTGAGTATCGGTACATTGAGGTGCTGAAGTGTTTGTATGAAAACGTCACTATGTCAGTCCGGCTCCAGGACAGAGCCTCGAAACCTATCCTCCTGCAGCGAAGGGTGAGACAGGGAGACGTCATCTCTCCGAAACTGTTCACCGCTGCACTGGAGGATGTCTTCAAGGTTCTGGACTGGAAAGGGGCTGGCATCAACATCAATGGCGAGTACATCACTCACCTTCGATTTGCCGACGATATAGTAGTCATGGCTGAGACTATGGAGGACCTCAGTACAATGCTCGATGACCTCAGTAGAGCTTCCGAAAGAGTGGGTCTTAGGATGAACATGGACAAAACAAAGGTCATGTCCAATGCTCGTGTGATACCCACTCCAGTGAAGATCGGAAGCGCTACACTCGAAGTTGTGGACGAATATGTGTATCTAGGACAGACTGTCCAGTTAGGTAGGTCCAACTTCGAGAAAGAGGTCAATCGTCGAATCCGACTCGGCTGGGCAGCGTTCGGGAAGCTACGCGGTATATTCTCGTCCCAATTACCGCAGTGTCTCAAGACAAAAGTCTTTGACCAGTGTGTGTTGCCAGTGATGACATATGGTACTGAGACGTGGTCGCTCACAATGGGCCTCATAAGAAGGCTCAAAGTCACGCAAAGAGCAATGGAGAGGGCTATGCTTAGAGTTTCCCTACGTGATCGAATCAGAAATGATGAGATCCGTAGGAAAACGAAGGTCACCGACATAGCCCGAAGAATTGCCAAACTTAAGTGGCAGTGGGCAGGGCACATTGCTCGCAGAACAGATGGCCGATGGGGTCGGAAGGTTCTGGAGTGGCGACCGCGTACTGGAAGACGTAGCGTTGGAAGGCCTCCCACAAGATGGACCGATGACCTGGTGAAGGCCGCAGGAATGCGTTGGATGCGGGAGGCACAGAACAGGTCGAGGTGGCGGTGCTTGGGGGAGGCCTATGTCCAGCAGTGGACGTCTTTCGGCTGAAATGATGATGATGATGAAACTTCCATCCCTTTTTCTTTCCCACAGATTTACTCTATAAAACCTGCAACGTGCTGACTGTTCGGCAGCTTTTCACTATGCAATTAGTATTAAAACAGCCACCACACCATGCTTACCTACACTGCTGACAATACTAACAAGAGACGGAATGATATAGTATGTACAACAAATGCAACCTCAAAACATGTCTTTGTAGAAAGATTCTATACATTTTTAGGCCCATTTTTGTACAATAGATTAAATAGAAAACTAAGTATCTATAAATTAAATTACTATAGCTGTAAAAAATATATACTTCAATATTTACTAACCATAGATTATGCACAGACGGAAGATTTACTAGTTGTCTGCAAATAAAATCGCTAACACGTTATTTTACTTTTGTTACCTGTTTTAATTTTAGTTATGACTACACATTGTTAATTTATTACTTTAAGAATTTGTGCATTTGTAGCCTGAAACACAGGTTCTACCTAGTTCAGGCAAATTAGCAAATCTGCTCTATTTTTATTGGTTAAGGTATTTAATGTAAATGTGTCCCTTGTTATTAATAAACAATTTTATTATTATTATTATTTATTATTGTGCGTACAAACACATTTGCAGTTGGGATTAATGGGAAAAAATGTTCTACAACTACAATACTAAGATTGGACTCGGGATAAATTCATTCCGACTCCGGAACCCTTCAATGTGCGAGGTCCGACCCGCACTTGCCAGGTTTTTTTTTTTTTGATTGATACCAGAATATGGAATCAGACCGAACTTTTTTTTTTTTTATAGTGACTTCGGGCGGCGTTTTTTGTGGGTGGGAAATCATTAAACGACGTCTCCCGCTCTGGGTGGAACGGAAGAGCGTGTCAGACTTTTACTGACTAAAACCGACCCGTGTTCCTTCAGTTGCCCATATGCCAGGGCCACGGTATCTCTTTCGAACAAATCTCATGACCCTGGCAGATTTAGAGGTTTCTAACGAAAAATTCTGACAACACGATTCTAACTACTAGGTACTAAAACAATAGCTATTGTTAACGCCGTTTTAACCAATTATTCCTACAATCTTCGTACGGAATAATGTTTCCCACGAATATAATAATTTAATAATAATATAGAAACAGAATGGCTGAATGGCCATTTCAGGTATCCATTTATTAAACTGCTGGAAACCTGAATATAATTCTTCAATATGTTCTTGTTGTAGCAGTAGAATAACTCACAGAGATTTTAGTAAAATAGACCATGAGAACCTAACATATAGATAGGTATTGTAACTATGAATTAATATAATTTTACAAACCGCTTAAATTTTGCGATTTATTAAGGTTCGTATTATCATATTGCTGAAACTCTCTGCTTATACGACAGCTGTTATTTGCTGCCATTCTATTTTAAAGTTCATGACAAAACATTGGTTACGCAGCAAAATCATAAAGTTAACGTTGTTTATACCAAATATCACATACGCACGCCCTAAAGTATTAAAACGCTGGTTTTAGTGCATTTAGTCTCGGGAAGATGAGCTCTCAGGGTCAACCGTATTGCGGTTAATGTTGACCATAAAACATTCCCGCAGTTAGGTGGTGTGCACCCCGCCCTTGTGATCCCCGCTGATGTATTTACGTACCACGAATTATATGGAAGCTTGTTTACATTTTAATGAAAGGCGTGGGCTTGTAAATTCTCTGTTTATGCTCGCACTCGCGCCGGATCCCACAATTCTCCTCGACGAAACTCGTACTCAGTGTTAAAGTTACGTCATGTAGGTATGTCTCCGTAATTTAATACAATATACACTCACGGTATTTATTGACTAACATCAACACAAACGACGCACCTACTCCAATAACGCAATTATTGGAAACACTTCCACACAAACACAGCGGAAGCCGTGTGACGCGGTGCTAACTCTTATTATAATTTCCCCGAAAACGGAAATAATATGCGAAATATCGAGTTCCGTTACCTTTTATCAGGATTTTCGTTCGAAATCTCTCAGGAAGATTAGCGAGAGGTGACATTACCGATAAATGTCAGCTTCGTTTCACAATAACGCCTCCACTAATCTGAATGTTGAACTATAGCCGCGATAGCTATATGGTATAACAAAAAGGCACTTTCCGTAATGCAGAAACTTGCCATTAGAGAACTTCGTAAGAATAAGATTTAAATGGAAGCCTGAGAATAAAGGGTGTTCTTAAATCACTAAGATTAATTTTCTGCGCACATAATTTATATCAGCAAACCAGGACGCGGGTCGACGAGACCATGAGGCAATTTACAAACTCGAAAATCGCGGAAGTTCGTTAATTATTCGGCGGGAGCGGGCTCGGCGCGCCGGGACTCACGGTTATTGACAATTAAGACAAGGCCCGACCGCTTCACGCGCCTTATTGCTCTGCTTGCGGTCGACTCGCCCACTGGCCCACTGTACCCGACCGGATCCCAGATATTCACTATTCAATAAAGTGCACCTATAAAGTATAAGGATTTAGAGAGGTCACACCAATATACTCTGCTTTACAACCATTTTGAATATTAACGATCATTATTACACCGAATTGGTTTGTTGCTTGTTCGGTCTAAAAGTAACAAATCCTGATTACCTACTTGCCCAAAAATATGACCTTTGCTTAAGGCGAACATTCTAGAAAGTAACTCCAAAGTTTCCTGTTGATATTAATCTGTGGCTGCTGATAAATCTTATGCGCGTAAACGTGCTCTCTGGTTTCCAATCAGATTTCGCTATTGGTACCTACAGATTTATTTTCCTCATGAAAAAAATAATTTTCAAAGTGAAATAAATAATGTACCTAATTGTTTAATAACCATTGCAATTCTAATGCGATTGTTTTTTTTTTTGTCTTCTGTAACTTTGTAACTATTTATTTTAGAGCATCACTACAATCATCTTTACAGTCACTTCTCAAGGGATGATGCAGAAGCCGCCGTGTCTGCTATGAACAGTGACCTGGATTTGATTAGCGAGTGGTCGAGGTCTTTTGGACTGCAAATCAACCCTAGGAAATCCCAGGCCATTGTGATTGGCGGCAGATATTTGCGAAATAGGCTTGATGTTGCATCTCTGTCTCCACTCTGTCTGAATGGAGTTCAGATTGAATACGCACATTCTGTGAAAAACCTAGGGGTGATTATGGACTCTTATTTATCGTGGTCTGCCCAAGTTGCTCTAGTCAGTCAGAAAGTACACTACACATTCCATTCTTTGAAATGTCTCCAGAGGTTCTTGCCCTTGAACACCAAAATCTCTCTTGCTCAAACTCTCATTCAGCCCATCATTGATTACGCTGACGCCTGTTATTTGGATGCCACCGAGGAGCTTTTAAATAAACTTGAGCGTTTACAAAATATCTGTATTCGTTTTGTTTATAATCTCAGAAAGTATGATCATGTTTCCGAATTTCGCAAGACACTCAAGTGGCTCCCTATTCGACTTCGCAGGAACTCTCGGATATTATGTTTGCTATTCAACCTTCTCCACAATCCTAAAACACCATCTTACTTGCGGGACCGTTTTTCCTACGCCCGTTCTTTAGATGCGCCATGTAGGTCGCATCTAAGAAACCTCCTGAAGTCCCTTCCCCACTCCACTGACTTCTACTCCTACTCCTTCACTGTGCACGCGGTGTGGTTATGGAATGCACTTCCGCCTGACATTAGGGACTGTCAAACAGTTGCAAATTTTAAAAGAAGAGTGAAGGAACACTATCTTTCCGTATCGACATAGTTGTGTTTGTACTTATTGTTTTAATTACAATTTAATGTTATTTATTTTAGTAGTCTGTATGTATGTATCTATGTATGTATGTTTGTTTGTATGTATGTATCTATGTATTTATGTTTGTTTGTATGTATATATTCTTATATTATTTGATTAATTGTATTGTATTAAGTTAATATTTTTTGATTATATGTATTTTATTTTCTCATACTGTTACACACGCTGTCTACATCTCTGTATCTTCTCTCCTATCGCAGGTGTGCTGGAAGAGATTTCTTTAGAAATAAGCATCACCTTTGTACAAATTTTTCTGTTCCTTTCTTGTCTGTTTTTATTTGTGTGTACATAAATGGTTAAATAAATAAAAAAAATCATATGTATTTCAAAAGATTAACAATATAATTATTATCATAGAATTAAAATATCAAATTAAATAATATAACACGCAAAAACCTTTCATATAGGTACTAAAACTATGTGTGAGCTACCCATTGCGTCAGCTATGTCGGTCTAACCTAACCTATAGTTATAGTAAACCGTAGAGTCTCGCTGTGAGTAAGGGAAACAGGAAACGGGTAACGGGCATGCGGTAAACCAGTAAACCAAAAGACTCAACATTCTAACGCTATACGACGCACACATATCGTTGTATATAAACCCCTTGTCGTAGGTTTATTAGTATACTTACGTACATATATTACATCTACGTCTATATTCTGAGTTTCAAATTTGATACGCCCGACAAATATTTCGAATTTAGTTATAACGTGTCGATCGTAGCTCGATGGAAAAACACAAATATTAGAGCAGCGAGACGCTACAAACGCACAAGACACGTAAGTTCAATGTAAACAAGTAGCACGGCTCCGAGGATCCCTCTCAAAGTAGGCCATGTATCGTATTATGGGTGGCTCCACTCTGTATTCATAGCGAATCTGGGACAGCGAGCAAGCCAAAATGGCGAATATAAAAATGAGTTAAGTGATAGTAAACGACGCTCTGCCCCGGGATCCGATATTATAACTTCGGTGTCTAATAGATTCTAAAAAGAAACTTAAGACGACCATATTTAGTCCTACCATAAAAGTTCACCAACTTCTGTTACTTGTTAGTGGACAAGTTCGGGAAATGTTATCAATCTTGTTTATTAGGTACATTCGTATGAAAGTAAGTATATTAATCGTAATGTTTTGCTACATCGCGTCACTCTTACTAAGTAAACAACATCATTTCGTTTACATCGCTGCGGCATTCGCATTTGAAATGGTAATTATCCCAGGCGTAGATTAAAAGAACATGTTACAATTCAAAATAGCAGTTTCAACATTCATGTACATAATTATCATTCATATGCATACATTTCCCGTTGGCAACGAGAAGTTGCGCTTCGAAGTACTATGTATTTTAAGTATGAAGCAATAAAATAAGTAGGAGACAATTTCGTAGGGAGTGAGCTTAAAGCCTCCTACAAACCGGCGCGACGCGGCAGCGCGACGCGACACTCGTAGAACAATTTTTATGTGAACTTCATGGAAATTGTTCTACAAGAATCGCGTCGCGCTGTCGCGTCGCACCGGTCTGAATAAGCCTTAAATCAAATTGGAATGGAAGGCACAAGACGGAAGTTTATTACACAATTGACAAGTGAAATCGACGCCCATAAAATGTTACAACGACGACCGTAAAGATGTGTTTCAAGTTAAGCTGAAACTCTTTAATGCAGAACGTATTTAAGTAATATTAAAGTAGCAATATACAAAGTCTACTTTATTATGCACTAAACGCGATAGTTTCCACCCTAAAGTGGGATTAAATTAAATTACCGAGTTTGCGACTAGACTTTATTAATAAATAGGTAGTATCTTACAGTATAATGTAAAACTGTTCTTAAGAAAATAAAATGCTTAATTTGGACTTTATACAAAGTTTTTAGAAAAGTATGCATAATTTACCCTCGTCTGGGAAAACCAATCCAATATTTCCGAACAATTTTAATCATATTTTTTATTGATAATCCTACATCATCTACAAGAGTTTCAGTTCAGCGGTTACCGAAGGCTTTCCCATTTATTGAAAAAGGTTCCAAGAACCCGAGCTCACGCATTTGTTCGCATTATCTTCATGTCCAAATGACGGTGAACGATACAAAAAATGACACTTTGATACGAAAACGTTTCAATAGAGCGTGTGTTTATTGGGAAACGAAATGGAAGAGTTCCTATTTCAAAATATAGTCGCAGTTGTCGATAATCGATACCGATATATCTATTTGAAATTAACGTACGGCCCACCATAGATTGTGGTGTCTATTGATGAAATGCTGGTTGAGATCTCTAGATTACAGTGGTGGTAATAATTATACTTCGTCTAACGGGAATACTGAAAATTACGATATTGAACTAAAAGAACTATAGTTTAGTTCAACCTACTCAAGGTTGGCCTCAGAGTTATTATGATTCAGAAAATGTTGCTCATAAATATTAGGAATATAAGGTTGGATACTTTGAACGGTGTATGAAATAAAAAATTACCTTAGTAACGAGGCATTGCTATTACTTTAAGTAAATAAATTTCAACGCTAGATGGTTTAGAAGTAGATAATAATTCATCTAAAAAGATGCAGATCAAGTTCTCGACTTGATACCGTATCCAAGATAAAAGTGAACAACGGCCCACAAAAGATACCAACTTGTGGGGCACCAAACAGTTGCAACAGTATCCATAAATAGCACCATTATTAATTGATCATAATTGAAATAATTGTTCGAAATTAATGAAGCCTATTCTAACTAATATTGTATTATTATTATTCTCTTTGGTGTGCTGGAATCCACTGCAAAATAATGTTCTTCTGCCTGGTAGGGCACAGAATACGTTTGTTGTGCATGTCGACATGGAATGTAAATATTCCTGTATTAAATCTCCAACTCGCACTGGACCCACGTGGTGAATAATGGCCCACTTCCTCTCAGGTGACCTGAGTCCCAGCAGTAGGAACATTATAGGCTGCAGATGATGAAATGTCCATCTATCTATATATACTAGTGATCGCCCATTGGTCGAAATTCGACCGTACTTCATTTGAATAGAAATATGTACATTATTAAATGAAAAAATATATATAATAATAAATATAAAAAATAATATGGTTACATTTGACATTCAGTAACACTATAAACAAATAATATTAAAGACAAATATTCTCGATATGATCATAGATTTTAAAAATGAAATAGGTTATATACCTATAAAATTAATTTATTACCTATGGTTATACTTGACATCCTTGACATTCAGTAAGACTATAGACACACAATATTAAAGACAGATGTTTTCGATTGGACCACAGATTTGGACCATAAACAAAAGAATATCTATGCATGTGTGTAGTAAATACACGGTAATGAATAGTAGTGTGTGTAACGTGTTATTTATTGAAAACGTTTTTTACAAAAAAAAACACCGACTTCCTCAAAAACACTAGAAAGTGAAAAATAAGTTTAATTTCGGAAGTCGGTGTCTTAGGATCTGTATTTGAGTTTTTTGCCACCGACTTACGAAATTAAAGTTATTTTTCACTTGCTAGTGTTTTTGAGGAAGTCGGTTTTTTTTTTTGTAAAAAAGTTTTTATTTTTTACTTTTTAGTTATGGTATCTACCCGCACTAATTCCTATACCTACCACTAATCGCCAGGTGAAATTTAATATTTTACTACTGTTATAAATCGTTGAGGAATTCCCTTGACTGTCTGTCTATGGTCTCCATCATCAGACCTGTTATGGTACTTATAAGCCTTATGGGAGCTTTCTCATCAATAGAAACGAATTAAGTTCAAACACCAGGTAATTGCTGTAAATCGTTGAGGAGTTCCCTCGATTGCCTTTCGGCTCCATCATCAGATCAACTCCGGACCTTAATTAAATAGTAGTGATAAAATTGGCACTTTGAACCGTATAAAGTAACCCCAACAATAGGGAACTGCTGTAAATCGTTGAGGAATTCCCTCAACTGTCTATGGTCTCCATCATCAGACCTGTAATGGCACTTATAGCCCATATGGGTGCAAAGTTCTCATCAATAGAAATGAATTAAGTCCAAACACCGCGTAATTGCTGTAAGTCGTTGAAGAGTTCCCTCCACTGTCTTTCGGCTTCATCATCAGAGCAACTTCAGACCTTCATTAAATAGTAGTGCTTTAAGATAATTAATGAAAGAAATAAAAACCGCACTAGTCGCCACTACGATTTTCGAAGGTTCCCTTCGACTTCTCTCGGATCCCATCATCAGATCCTGGTTTCCTTATCATGGGACCACCCCTGGGATATCTCCTTTCCAACAAAAAAAGAATCATCAAAATCGGTCCATATACGAAGAAGTTATCGGTGAACACACATAAATAAAAAAAAATATATATATATACGGTCGAATTGAGAAACCTCCTCCTTTTTTTGAAGTCGGTTAAAAACAATGTATTTTTACGTATAATTTAAAAAATAATATTAGCATTCGTCACTTCTTCTCTGTATGAACTATAAGTGTGCGAAATTTCATACTCCTCCGTCCGCCCAATTTTCGTAAAAAGGTATCCAAAGTTTTCGCTTCACGTATTAATATCTCCATCTATCTAAGAGTATATATATAAAATTCAAAATCCTGAGTGACGGACTGACTGACTGATATATCAACGCAGAGCCTAAACCACTGGTCCTAGGGACATGAAATTTTGAGGGTATATTCTTTGTGAGGAGTAGGTATCCACTAAGAAAGGGTTTTTGAAATTCCATACATAAAAGGGTGAATTGGGGGGTTGAATTTTCTGTGGGATATTTTTCAACATCCATGCAGGCGAATCCGTGAGCAGAAGCTAGTAGTAAATAAATAGTTTTAATACTTTCTCGAATCATCAATACGCACTTTTCTCAAACTGCATGGAAATTGTATGACTGTAATAAGTGAAAAATCCATGCGTTCATAAGTTACAACATAATTTCTTCGCGCATTACGTTAAAACCTCACTGAACAATTAACACAACATCCTTCGAGAGTTAATGCTGTACCATAATGAAGAATCCATATACATTATAATCCCTCAATTACACAAAGGAAAACAGAAATATCAATTTCATGCAATTCGAAAGAAACGGAAAAATATAATGAATGAAATATTTGTTGACACTTGACACTTGTCTTTCAGACAGTGATGCGACTCCATTTTATTTTATTCGTTATTTGATATTTGAGTTAAAACTTAAATAAACTGTGGGTTGATGCTGTCAGTTGAAAACATGTAGAGTTTGTCATTAAATCATTGTAGTCATTGAGTATCATATTAACAGTGGAATAGTATAAGTGAAGAACATACACTTTACAAAGAATAATCCGTATCTTAGCCGTATGTATGACAATATTGCCATGATTATTTTCTTTAAGTTTTATTATTTGCGTTTTGAACGTACGAAGGTACTAGGAACCTCCTCTAAGACCTACCCTAGATTTAATGTGAATTCGAATGACACAATCGGGACAACCGAGTGCCTGATCGTTGATAACTAATGAACATCACTAGAGTCAAACTGACAAGCAACCAGAAACTACAATCCTTTTCAAGTTGATCAATCCATTTCATTTTTAAACGACTTTATGCGAGAGGAAACAAGCTGAATAATGGGATTAAACACAGGAGGACCTGCTGCAACGTCCATCGTACATTTTTTTTTTAATTAAAAGAAGATGTTGTATATTTGTTTTTGACTGTAATTAGGTACATAATTTGTTTTTTCTTTTTTCATAAAATTGTAAAACGCATGTTTTTATGACACTGATGACCATATCTAAAATTGAAATAATTAAGTGCATTAAAAATACACTTTCTTTTAAATACGATTTCGTGATTTCGGGTTTTTTTGTTTTCACCGACCATTTTTAGGGTTCCGTTGCCAAATGGCAAAAAACGGAACCCTTATAGATTCGTCATGTCTGTCTGTCTGTCTGTCTATCTGTCTGTCTGTCTGTCTGTCTGTCTGTCTGTCCGTCCGTATGTCACAGCCATTTTATTCCGAAACTATAAGAGCTATGCTGTTGAAACTTGGTAAGTAGGTGTATTCTGTAAACCGCATTAAGATTTTCACACTAAAATAGAAAAAAAAACAATAAATTTTGGGGTTCCACATACATAGAACTGAAACTCAAAAATGCTTTTTTTCATCAAACCCATACGTGTGGGGTATCTATGAATAGGTCTTCAAAAATGGTAATGAGGTTTCTATTATCATTTTTTTCTAAACTGAATAGTTTGCGCGAGAGACACTTCCAAAGTGGTAAAATGTGTGTCCCCCCCCCCCCCCCCCCGTAACTTCTAAAATAAGAGAATGACAAAACTAAAAAAAATATATGATGTACATTACCATGTAAACTACCAACGAAAATTGGTTTGAACGAGATCGAGTGAGTAGTTTTTTTTTAAAACGTCATAAATCGTAAACCGCAATTTACCTTACATTCAATCAACTGAAATATAAAAATTAAAAAATATTTATATTTTTAAACCGAAAATACCTACAGGTTTGTACGGAACCCTCGGTGCGCGAGTCCGACTCGCACTTGGCCGGTTTTTTATGTTTACTGGTTGTCAGTCTTACCAAGTGGTATGGTAGGTACGTATATTACCCAATAACTGGGTTATGAAGGTCAAAAAAGTAGTCGCTCCATGTAAAATACTTGTATTCAGCAGTTAGTCTGGAAGCCTCGTATGTAGGGGTTCTACATAGCTTAGGATAGGCTAGGCAGATGATGAGGTAATTTAGTTTATATTGCTACTTTATTTGAACAGCCAAATAACTTCATGAAAGTAAAAACCTGCGCCCAGCTAAAAGATTGATGTAGACTTGATGAAGCCAGATAGCTGAGTCACAGTCGCCATTTATAAAGACAGGGATGGGTAGTATTGCCTACACGTAATTATGTGCCCTGCTTACGTACCTACGTGGTCGGATTATCTGGGGCGGAGACCCGATTATTTTGTCTTGAAAATGTGTAGATTAGATTGGTCGATCCGTGAATACGTATTGTACGTGGTTTGGACACGTGAACGCTTGGGCCCTGGTAATAGCTTCCCAGGTTTGATGATGTCGTTTATTTTTGTCAAAGTTATTTGAAATTTTGTTCAAGTTTATGGTGAGAAGGAATCTCACATTCTTACTATCTACAATTATTGTCTCTAATATAAAGATAACAGCTACTTTTTGCCAGGATTTCGATCAAATCTACAAAAATGTTCCAGCTCTGCAAGACGGCATCCATTTTAGCGTGGAAAACCAATGAGGAAGAAGATAAAGTTTTATATTAATTTCCCCCATTATTAAATAATTCCTTCCAGCAACTTTTAATGCATAAATTAAACCGGTCGATAAAGAAATTATTATGATTTCTAAAATGCTTTTTGGGAAATTTGTTTAAGGGCCGCCCCATCATTAATACTAAAATCTTAATTGACGCAACGTACCTTTCGACACGACAAAGTGGGGATTTCATTAAAAATAAATAAAAAAAGGCATAAACTTTCTCTTTTTATCTTATTGGACAGGAATTTCTGGAATTAAATTGAATGGTGTCGTGTTCATCATTAATCACGGGGGCTCTGGCTTGTTCGCGATCCTCTCTTATGAACTTTTTCTTTTTCATAAAAAATAATATTCTTGTTTATCAGTTTTTTGTGTAAAGATTATTCTGTTCTATTTTTTTAGTGAAATGTACCTATTTTAGCAGAAGATTTTTGCAAGGTTCGTTTATACAGGACTGTTTTCACGGAAAACACACATGTCTCATGTTTAAAACATAAATTTGATGTGAGACCTAATAAATTATGCACTCTGCCGAACGAAACGATACAGCTAATATCCGTACACGGTGACACCGGCGGCTAGCTGTACTTGTATCTACGTACCTGTAACGTATACCGGTATGTGTTGCACATTACCATTACATAAGCCATTAAGTAGTTCGTTTGTGTTCTTGTAGCCCATAATTAAATCCCGAACGGTTCACCAGTAAGTTTATTAGGCAATCATCATTATGTGAGTACTTTAACTCACACACTGACTTATAACAATTTAAGGAAAATCCTATACTTTCACAAAGTTGCCTAACAATAATTAAATGTGAGCACCATCATCTCTATCACATAATTCGTTTATCCGAGATAGCTTAATTTTTAAATCTTTTTCCTAGTGTGATAGAGTAATTTTAATCTAGGTGTCTTAATATATACAATTTATTATAAAACGTGGTGGAGCTTCTTGCCCATTCTTCTCCATACGAAAGTACATTTTGAAAGGGGCGACTAGAATAAACTCTATTTTAATTTAAATACTGACGTTCAAAAGTGCCCTTTAGGTGCATATTAGAAATAAATACTTGGATTAACCACACCTATTTACTTCAAATTCGAACCTGTGATTCGAACTTTCGAGAAGGCATAATAATATTTCGCGATCTCGTTCATATTATAAGACAAATAGCCCAAAGCATTGAAAACTAAGTTCCATAGTAACAGATTTGAAGATTTAGCTATTTATAGAGGAACTTATCGAAACGGTAAATAAGTAAATTATATTCTATCTAGTTATCTCTTATTTCCAATATTCATATAGTTTGCCAATTCAAAATCAACGTTCAAATATTAATATATTCAATAACATTTTGTGTAACTATGCGCTATTGTCTGTTTATTTGGCTGAAACTAGAACTAAATTGAATATCCCGTATATGCAATTTCGACAGCCGTATCTATTGTTTGACTCTTGATGTAATTTATCCTACTAATGGTGGCTCAGTGGTCAAAATTCGACCATAATTCATTTAAATTATTTCTAATGTACTATTATATTTTATCGAATTTAGAAATTTATTTAATCGTATTTACACCTATTAGGTACCCACATTATTGCAACCTGGAACTCACGACACAGGGAATCCTAGTGTGAGTTCCAGGAATCAATCGCATACGAAAGTAATTTCTTGACCAATAGATTATTCTTATTCTTATATTTCTTTTTAAATACCTTTCTGCACTCATTCTCCATATAAACTCTAACTGTGCCAAATTCCAAACTACCCCGAACGCGCAATTTTCGTAAAAGGGATACAAAGTTTTGCCTTCACGTATTAGTTCGCTGTATAGATAACAAAGATATATTAACTCAAAACAATGTGTTATTATGGATTTTTGCAGGGCACGTTGCTCGCAGAACAGATGGCCAATGCAGGCCGCAGAAAGACGTAGAGTTGGAGCCGGAGGGCCTCCTATTAAGACCAAGATTTTTTATAGAGACGTAAGAAGAATAGCCCTCAACAATAATATCTCACAGTGTACTGTAATCTAATTTTCGACAGAAATATGATTAATATTTCCTCCCTTCCGGAGAGGATAAAACTTCCACAATAAAGTTTTTATTAGTCGAGCGCGTACCTTATGTGGTCCCTCCGCCCGATAGATATTTTCCAATGAATAAATATTACAGAAATAGAGGATGAGAATTATGTTGATGCAAAAAACTAGTCTGTGATAGTATATATGTATGAATGTGTATACATTAGTATTTGTATTCTTGAGTAGCAACAACACGGGGTTTAGTTCGTACAATTATTGACAAATAGTTAGTTTACTCCATACGAACGAATAAGTAAACCTTTTCCAAACTTTATTGTTGGAACAAACCAAAAATGTTTGCGTTAATCCAATAAAACACTTTTTTTGTAAATCTCTCGCCTTTATTGGTAAGCCTAACTTAGGACGAAAATCTTAAAAGTTGCTGTCAAACCGTTTAAGTGTTAAAAGTAAAAATGTTTTTAGCATCCCAAGGGATTTAAGGCTCTGAAACTATTAAGTACTTATTATCTTGGTAACTTGAACTTTACTCCCACGTAAAGAGATGCCTAATGTCTCATTATGTTTTAAAGAGGACGCGTTAGATTCTAAATCACAAAATTCCTAGAACCTCAGGGATACTTCGTGCCTAACTTGTGGCTGAATCATTATTCAAGGTTGGTCTCAGTTATGTCTTCTTGTTTATCATGTTAAAACTTTATTTTGTTGTACACAACACAAATGGATGTGAATATCAATCTGTTTACGTATCAGAACAGCCACTGAACCACCGCGATTCGACAACTTTGCTATAGCTAACTCCCGAGGACCGATTATCCAGCATTTCAGTCATTAAACCACGATTCTCTCCTTTATTCTCAGATTATCGTTAAGAAATTCAGTGAAGCGACAAAGCGGTCATTTGGCTCTTCATAGTTCCTCATGGCTCCTCATAGCCTGTCGAAGGCGCATCACGTAGGGTCGTGTGCCGCGATTAGCTTTCAGCGCACCTGCAGCCGCCGCTCGCATACTAATCCACAGAAATATTCATATTACGTGAACAAATTAACATACCTTTTACTTTACTACATAAAAAAAGTCCTATATATTCATTGTTTATTTTTTTTCTTTTATTACGACAAAGACAACAATACAAGTTCCTATTTGATGTAGAAATTGATAAAAATAAGTTTGTTAGATCTTTTATTCCGATTGTTCTTACTCGCCAAGTTGTGATAGATCATCCTGATTCAATATAAAATCTGAAATATTTGTAATAAAGTTACTGATACTAATATTTTACGTCCGTTAAATTTACCTTTGTCTCGTCTCTAATAAAATTAATCTAAGAAAGGATATTGTTATTAATTCATACCTTTTACAGAAAAGCTACTCTGCCTGTAGACAACGCTATCTGAGTTTTTAAGAAACCTTTTTAAAA
Organism: Aporophyla lueneburgensis; assembly: GCA_932294355.1. Taxonomy (NCBI): domain Eukaryota; kingdom Metazoa; phylum Arthropoda; class Insecta; order Lepidoptera; family Noctuidae; genus Aporophyla; species Aporophyla lueneburgensis. The sequence goes on from OW028747.1 coordinate 17,855,509, forward strand.
CTTTGCCGAAATTGTACCTACTTAGCCGTTTATTTATTCAATTTGTAAGAATAACCTTTGTAACGATGATACTTGAACCGTTTCTGTAATTTGATTACGGGCTGAAAAACAAACAAGTTGTGAAACTTTTGCGCTGTAAAAATATGGTTTTAGTTAAGGTATGGTGCAGTGTTAGTGGCTATACGAGTAACTCTCAGTTGATAATCTATACATCTATACAAATAAATAAAACTGAAGTGTCTGTTTGTAATTTCAAATTAACAGCTTTTCACTAAATGCATATGAAAGTATATACGATAGTTACATCAAAAAATCAATTATTAACATTTTTGTCTGTCTGTCTGTATGTTTGTTCCGGCTAATCTCTGAAACGGCTGGACCAATTTTGACAGGACTTTCACTGGCATATAGACGAGGAGTAACTTAGGCTACTTTTATTTTAGAAAAATTATTTTACAAAAATACCTCCGTTAATTTCCGACATCCACGCGGGCGAAGCGGCGGGCAAAATCTAGTCCTAAATAAAACCATACAATGCTAATGCAGTAACTGTCTTCCGCACTTTGTAAATAGATCTCTCACAAATTCGCGAGCACATCAAAAGCGACGCACGTAAGCTGTAAAATAAAACTGAGTGTTTGAAGAGGCGTGAATTATGTAACGCGCACAGCCGCCTCGCTGTCTTACCTGCACACAGGACTCATTTGCTCGGATGTGAGCAAATGACTCGTTATGGCCGCCTTTTTTATTCAGCCTTCCTTAGGTAAGTTGAAATTATACAAATTAACAGGATCAAAAGAAGAATCTGACGAAATTACGTAGGTATGTGTTCTACGTGTGTTTATTTCAATCTACGAAGTAAATATGGAATTAAATGTTTAGCATTGGTACCTTCTTCTCTTTTCCTCTCGTCAAGAATTGTTTCATAAGTATTGAAAATTTATTTAGATAAAGTTATGTTTCTAGATGTTTGATTCCTGAGCAGTAGCGGCCCGATGATAACGGTCACGAATTACGAGTGTGGATTTAAACCCTGTCTGGGTTTACATAATACAATTTTACTTTTACTTTATGTACATCATTTTACAGCACTGTTTTCAAAACGGTGATGGAAAACGTCATGTTCTAGAGGCAAAAATTCGAAGACATCTAACAACCCACACTGGGCCCGAGTGTTGGATTACGGGTCACTGCCGAATAATCAAGCTAATGATTATATTGAGCTTATGATTATGTTTTGGTTCTAGCTCAATGTAGGCTGCTATGTACATAGAATACACAAAGCGAAACTATAAAATTTATTTTATCTTACGCAATTGCTAAGGAGCCTCAGACAGTAGAACTGTTCTGGCCAGGAAGCAAAAGTCTTTAGACACTTTGGAAAGCAAAGCTTTTTTGAAATTCTAATGCGTCGCCTAGTCTTTAGAAGTTTATTTCAGCCCGTTGACGGTCTTAACCGTAGTTGGGAAGCACTTCACGACTATTTTGTCTTATTGTGACCGTTCTAGCGTTTTGTATAAGTACAGCTTCAATTTGTATTTCAATTTGATATGTAAATGTTAGATTCGTTATGTTATCTTTCTCTGAAAGTTTGTAAATACCTGTCCAAAGTGAAAAAATTTGTGTTTGTATACGTAATACTACTTTTCCTTCCAATAGCCGTAAGCATCTATGCACGGATAAATAACAAACACTGCCCTATTATAATATAATACTGACCAAATAAATAGTCAGATCCTTTCATTGAGGTTTTGTTCACAAGTAGCGGATGAGCAAAAGGAAAATACAAACTATTTTCTCTCCTCCACCTATCAAATCGGAAACGATGGAAATCATCTATCAAACCTTTACATTTCCAAAATATATATTTTCCTTCTTATATTTCATGAAAGGGGTAACGTCGGGATAACAAATCTGCTGATAAAACAATATTTAGAGTTCAAAGCGCAGAAATATGATTATTTGTTTAAGTTTGACCCGGCCAGTTTGTAGAAAACTTTAGTAAATAAATATCTTTTCGTAGTATCCGTTTATTCATTGTTACGTCACATAGTCTTTTGCCAAACCAATTTAGAACAACCACGATTATTTAGAAACTTATGTGCTTTTCAATTTACAAAAAATAAAATAAGTTAACTGATGTAAACTATTTTCAAACATAAATTATTTGTGCAAAAATCGTTTAGATTGCGATCTACATTCGAATAATTCGTTCGCACCCAACTGTGTAGAGAATTTTGAGAATTGGAGATAACTGATATTGGAGCGAAATACCAAGAGGGCGTGAAATAGTTCCACGAAATATAAAATACCAACCTTACCTCAGCGACCTACTTAGTTGCGTACATGAGAGAATTTGATGCTCCGGGAATTAAATAATTACACATTACCGTTATCTCTAAAGGATACAACGCAATTTAGCTTAGGCAGAAACTGGACACAAACATCCCAAGAACCCAAACCCGTTCTCGTTAATAGGGTATGAGGTAAAATAAAATCATTACACTTTAGACCAAATCCGATGAAGCTTCATATTTTGTAATGAAATCGCAGTTTTTATTTTAATAAATGCGCGCAGTAGATGCATAAATAATTCATCGAAATCCCGTTCGAGGTCACAGTGCGGCTGGCAAAAATCGCTTTACGAGTGTGGGAACTCGCGGGAGGCACGGGTAGCCGGATAGCCGGGTAACCGGGTAGCGCGATGCCGCGTTGATATAACCCGGTACAGGCACCACCGCGCAAACAAATTGGATGCTTAAAATTCAATTTGAAGGTTTCGCGGTCCGCTTCATTCGCTCTCCCCGTTCGTTACAAGCTGGACTCGCTCACATATCCAAATGGAAACGCAATTATTTTGCCGTAACTTGGTATGTTTAAATGTTTATCGCCGCCGGCACACTGCTTGTTTATATAATGGAAGTTGGCTTGTTTACAGCGGAATCAATTGAGAGATTAAAATCCTAACATGTCCATGTGTATGTATGTATATGCGGTTTGTACGTAAATCAGTTTGGGCTTCAAACGAGCGATATAGGTAAGCATCAAATACTTTATGATTACAGTATTTATGATGCAGTAGATTCTAGATTGTATGTGTTTTATAAGATCAAATCAAATCATTCATTCGTTTGCATGTTTTATGTACTCGTATTTATAGAATTGGTACTAAGTAGGTAGGTACCTATTATTTTTGTTAGCTTATGGCAAGACTGCTGATAAAGCCCGTCTAAATTTATATTCATATATAGTCACCTTTAGCTGTCAAACAGTAATTAATTTGTGAGTGGTAATGAAAAATAATCTCATCCCCTCAGAAATTCAAACAAACTTATGAAAAGTATTCGTCACCATCATTGTCGTCCTTAAAATCGCTGTGATGTTATACAAACTTCAACAACAAAACAAAACTAAACGAGCTCTTAAAATAAAGCGGGATTGTGGTGGGTACTATCCCGAGAAGAATTTGAAGTTGAAATAACTACTAGACGAAGTTTTCCCTTCTTCAGATTCACGAAAGTTTTCGGAATAAATTCAAGTTTCCTCAAGCTGAAAATTGATGAGTACTTCTATGAATTTAAATATTAACCGCATAATTTGAATTAGCATTAACGCAATAAATCCATCCGAGAATCTCAAGCGGCACTGTGTTATAAATACCAAATCCAATTGGTTTGGTGACACAATAAAGTAAGCATTGACAATCTTAAAAGAGAGATACAGGTAACTGTTAGATGCCTACAAAGTTATAAGTTGATGTTACGTCGTCTCAGTGCCGTCGTCTAGAACTTTTCTAATCCTGTATTCTTCGGGAAACTTTTCCAATATTGCGAACATAACAGCCTTACATGTGCTACTAATCCGAGAACATCCAAGCAAGGAGGGACTGCACGGAGTTTCCTTTAGATCAACTAATTTATTCATATAACCCATCTGAAGCGAGTACGGATATTTTTAATCCAGGGATAATTTATGTGTTTGAATAAGCAACAAGTGATGGTGCGTCCAGAATTAATGACCTCAGATTGCCCTCGTCATACATCTCTCTGAATAGTGCGGATGGGTTTAGTTTGTTCGCCGTGAATTAATCACTGTGGGTGTGTATTGAGGCAAATTAGACCGCTGCGATTCCAAACACACCACCTCGCTCTTTGTCGCAAAGTAACTGAACGAACTAAATGAATTATCACGCGGCGGTAGCTCGGGAATTTCAGCACTCTCATTAACTTTCTACCTTGTAGTTCTCTCGGCATTTTCATTTATTCTTAGTTCAATTTATTATTAATCCTTGTGGATTGCGTGAAAGCAAGCCGCGTGGGTTTAGCTTAAAATGAAATACTTAAAACTGGAGTTTTGATATAAATTCAACTACCGGCTTATGTTTACTCAGCAGCGAATATTCCGTTTCATTCGAATGTACGGCATGAGCTTAGGTAATTAAAATACACTTTGAAAATCGTGCTAGTTTTATGGTTTATTTTTGTTGCAAGAAAAAGTGTCTGTTGAAAATGGATTATTGAAATCAAAAACATTTAAATTTCAATTCTTTATTCGACACCATATTTTATGCATTCCATTAAACACCAAATTGTAACAAAATGTTGAGGTTTAGCATTTATAGAAACATTTTGAAATTATTTCCTTTAACCTAGTTGTTTTTAACATATCCATAAAATTATAGTGTAACAATAATAAACATATGTATCAGTAATTTATAACAACTTAATTACACAATTCCTCTAAGGATGTCAAATGATATAATATTTAAGTATAAATATTTGCTACATTTCATTTAAGTAAAACTCAATATTTTCCTAAATCGTTACCACTTACGAGTATTACGCGGGTACTCTTTGGAGTTTATAATTTTTAAAATTAATCATTTGTTATTTAGGATGCTTATAATCGTGAGCTTTTAAAGAGCTACTTAAAATCTGACAAGCTCTATAACATTGTGTATTTGATGTAAATAACTGTTTCTGCTAATAAATGTCGAATACAAATATCTTACAAAATTCTTTGACAAATTAACCAAATATTGAATTTCAGTACGTTTCCATAAATTTATTTAAAAACAGTGCCTTAAACATAGGTTACTAAGAACCCTGTTCAGCGCTTTAAATTGACTCTTCCACTAGAAATATTTGAAAATTATTTTTTCTATACATAGTTTGGCACGTGGAAAAGTTTTGGCATAAGTATATCATATAAAATTTCAAATATACATATTTTCAATAAATAATATATCAATGAGACAGATAGAAATAAATTTTATTAAGTAGGTAATGCAATTTTGCAAAACAGTCGTACTACCCTAATAGTCAATTCCAGTTTACCTACATTTTAAGTTGTTTTACATTTCATCAATAATAATTAAAGTACAACATTGTAGTAAATAAATTAGATTTATTACAGTTCACATTTTGTCACAATTTGGAAAATGGTGTAAGTATTAAATATTACTCACCATTAGTTAATCGTCATCAATTCCTGTGAAGATAAAAATATGGACGAGTACTGGGAATTTATCTACTGTGGATCGAGATGAGAGTCTAATACCTGACATTTGGAAAGAATCAGCGCTTTTTTTTATCAATTTTCGTGAAGAGGTTGGCGTAAGAGAAAATCTCCTGACATTTCAGTAAGTTTCAATAGATATATTTTACGAAGATAAAGCGCGATCGCTGGTAACAGAGTAATATAAAACGGACGTATTTCACGCACAATGAGGGACTAATTGGTGATTTGCTGAATAGAAAGCTCTGCTGATTCCATTTTATATGAGTCGAAGAAAAACATATTAGGTTTATAAAAAAGGAACTCTTGCGATATGAATACTTATGCTTATCTTTTTATATGAACCTCTGGAGATATAGGTTCCTAGTGGGGCTTATTTTGGGGGACCGAAGAGTTGACTGTCGTCTATTACCCTGATTACCTTTTTGAGACTTGACTGGAAATAAGTATGGACTAATGTCTGCCAGCTCTCTATGTACTCGTCCATTAAGTAATAAGTTTTCAATATTTACTTATCAAAAACTACTCAAAATCAATACACCTCACTTAAAAGTAACTTTACAAAAAATTACAACATATGCGATGTTTTTTAAACAATGTTTTATTAATAGTTATTTTACCCTACATACTTGAAACACTTTGTTTGATATAAGTATGTACAACTAATGTCGGTTTGTTGTTAAGTCTTTTGTCACTAATTTATTGTTATATTCACATTTATTAAATACGTATATATTCACAAGAGCCTACAATTCCTTTATTCTATATCCGACAGTAGAAATAAATTATAACTGGCATATTATTACCATAAAAGGCAACTTGCACGTATATAATATCTCTGTCGAGTCACACAAACAAGACAAAGATTACAGAGTAGGACTCGCGCCAAGTTTGCCTTTCACAGTGAATCAGACGAGATCCCTTTCACACCATTATCATATATCCAATCATTACGTAAGTAGGCCATTAAATTGAATGTTTTAAGATATACCAGGCAGTACTTGATAATATTTTTAACCAAATGCGTTTCAAATAGTGTAAGTAGCAGAGATTGTCACATTCAGCTGAAACATATTCTGTAACATCTGGCGGTATCTATTCATGGCATAATGTGAAAACGTTCCTCCATTATGAATCACATCACATCGACGCTCCCTTTACCCGCTTTTAATATTCTTACATTCTCAATCCAACGGGAAATAGAGCGGGAAATGAAGACGTGGCCGCACTACGTCACAGCACTGTACCGCAGGAATCAACGGACTAGTCACACGGGCCTCAGTTCTATATAGCGCGCACACACAAATTATTTTTCATAGATACAATTATATTTACACGAGATGAGTACATGCACGGTCCTATGTACACGTTCCAATCACATCACACATCACAACTTAGTCCGCTTATTGACCACGACCTCGGCGGCGGCGTCGAGGAACCCTCATACAGATATCTCTTGTATTTGCACGCGTTTCTTCATGATACCGGGCGGCGCGGGCGCGGCGGGCGCGGCAGGCGTGCGCAGAATGCCGCCGCCCTCGCCCTCCGCGCCCGCGTCGCCCGCGCCGTCCGCGCCGTCCGGCCCGAACTTCACCTGCGTGGAGCTGTCCACCACGCGCGGTTCGAACGTGCTGGTGCGGCCCACCGGGCCCGCCGGATCGCTCGCGCGTGCTGGGTCCAGCTTCTGAATATCAGGTTTCTGCGTATCGATGCACACCACACTTCCCGCCTCGATGGCGCTCCCCACGCTCACGTCGGGCATGGAGCTGCGCGCCGCGCGGTGCTTCTCGTCATAGCAGCTGTACTCGCCAAACGTCGGCTCACCGCAATCCGACAACGTCCGCAGGTCGAATTTAGAGCCCACACCACGCGGCACGTGGGCCGATTTGCACTCGAACCCGAACCCTTTGCCGTCAAACGCACGCACTTCGTAGTCGAGCTTTCCGTCATAGTTATCCGAAGAGGACGAGCTACCGGCCTCGGCGAGATCGTCTTTAGAGCGGCGCGGGCGCGAGCCGCGCTGGTGGTAGATGCCGGCGAAGATGAGCACGTTGAGCAGAAGGAGGAAGCAACCCACGGCAATGGTGACGGTGAGCGCCGCCGTGTAGGACTGGTAATGCGACGACGCGAGACGGCGCAGCAGCGCGTCGTCAGGATGCACGGGCGGCGCGGTGGCGTTGGGGGGGCACTCGGTGGATGGCGGCGCAGCGGGCGAAGGGCGCGGCGGAGCGGCGCGCGGTGGCACGGTGCTGCGCGCGCCGGCCCGCGCGCCGCCCTCCAGCTCCACCACGTGCGGCACGTGCGCGCGCGACATGGACTGCGCGCGCACCGCACCTGCACCACAGATGTCCATTAATAGACTGCTTCACTTCATTGAGAGTTCCGATGTCTCGAGTAGCTGTAAAAACATTAAATAACATACCTTCGTAGTAGTTAGCGTTGTCCTCCTGGAAGTGATGATGTCGCATGGCGGCGTCGGGCAAATCGGAGCCGGGCCGGTGCAACTGCGGTATGAGCGACAGCCACAGAGACATCTTGTGTCCGCGGTAGTGACTGCGCATCTCGGGTTTGCCACCTGCGCCGGGCACCACACAATTGAAACAAATGAGCCCGAACCGTTACCGCAAGGGTCACGGGGGCGACCCTAAAGTTTTAAATGACCAACTTCAAATTCCTAGAGACACAATGCTGAAATCCTTACTAATTGCTTTTATACGTTGTTGTGTTAACAGATGCTGATCTTCACAACTGCTCGGACTACGAAACTTTCCGAGTTCCTTTTATTTTACTGTATTACTAAGACATGGAGTAGTTGAGCTATAAAGGGAAATCGGAAAGGCCCATAAACTAGGGATCTGTAACATAAGTATTCGTATAAACTAATCAGGAAGTTGTTCGTCGGCTCTGACATAAAACGAATGCTGAGAGTTACGCACTGATCTCCATGTAGAGTTGGTTGATGGTGTCGTATGTGTCCCAGTACGGAGTCTGGTCGGGGCCCAGCCGAGGAGTCTCGCCCAGCATTGGACTAGGAGGTGGCGTTGCCGATGGATCATTCGGATTTCTATAGAAAAAACACATAAAAGGATATTTTGAATGATGTGTTTATTTAAACGACATCATAGTGATACGATTAAGTTTCAAAGTTTATATCTACGTAATTGAATGTTACTCTTAAATCTATTCACGTAATTAAACCTTTATTGGAAGATCTTGTTTCCCAACAAATTCAATTTGGAATGCCTTCCATTACCACAAAATCCTTGAGTTATCCCACTAAAATAGTTGTACGTGTATTAGGTAAAGGTAAACCTTTTACGTAGACATGTTTACTTGTGGTTAGTGGCTCAATACCGATTGATCTATAGGTACACACAAAGTTAATCTGCTTAGCCACCCACATGAATGTTCTTTACATATTGAGACACCTTTGTTTCTCCAAAACTATCTACGATATAACTCCAGACAGACTCGTTTTTTATCCGACTACGGCGACGCAAAAAGGAAGGTTACGATTTTGACTGGTATGTACGTAAGTATATATGTATCTTCATCTGTTCCCTCGTAACTTCTAAAGTACTTATATTAATTTAACATGCGAGGTAACGATGGAAGCGTGTTGATCGTCCGCTAGTTATATATCGTACTATATCACGTCTCATTGAATATGGCGCCTTCTAAAGGACATAAAGTCAGAACATTTTTTTCAATGATGCCGATATTGCGTGTCAAATGAAAGAGCTTTATTAGTAAATTTCACAAATATTTGTATTGTTAGCGAACCCCAAAAAAGTATGAAATAAGAAAACTGTGTGTATCAGCTCCGACGCACGACTGGAGTTTACTCCTTACTAACCATTATAAAATATACAGATTAGTAAACACAACATAACGCATAACGTAAGGTAACGGAGAAAGTTTGATTTTCCTCCCCATAAATTTTACCCTGGGCTTATATGAAAATCGATTTTTAAGGAGTAAACTTCAAAAATATTTCCATCTGAAAGCCGTGGTTGTATGCCACCTATCCTAAGAAAACGATACATTCTAAAGGTAGTAATAGCTTTAAGATAAAGAAGCATACGATAAGCATTTGCATAGTTGTGTTTCGTGAGCGTTAGAAAAATATGTTTATACCCTAACTTTGTTGAAATCTTCCGTACGTGTTTTTACTGTCAGTTTACATTCCCTTATCGTTCATTATTTTCCACTTTACTAACCCGATTGAAATCCCATCTTCCCCTTAACCCGAGGCACAAGCGCCGCTATGGGGAGCCCTCAGCTGTAACTTAGATGAGACCCGTCTACGATGTTGACGTTGAATTAGAAAAACCATCTGCGACTAACTAGATCTTCCCCTGGATATTCTTCAAAGAAAAGAATATTTTTACTCTACATGTGATGGGTTTTCAGCTGGTTTGAAAAGTGGTGTGCAAAAATTAAGCTATAGAAGTGTAATAAGTATGGTTTAAGAAGTTAATTTCTCAAAAAGAATTACATTCACTTACGTAAAAAAAAAACTTATTTCTAAATAGAATAAGTATATTAGACCACGCGACGGTTACACAACAAAAATAGATTAGACAAGTACAGTACCCGAAGTTAGCCTAAAGTCTTAACTCCGCTAAAATGGGTTTCTTAAGAGATTTTTCAAAACTATACATGGATTTTTGATCTTTTATATTCCGAAGCAATTTGTTGTAAGGCTGATAGGTTAGCTTGGTAAAATTAGTGTACTTTTTAACGAGCTTTCGGTTGAAGTTAAAAATCGGAACTAAACACAACTTATGTAACATTCTTCGAAATAATTCCCCAATTTATAAGCCGACCTAGCTACAACAGTCAAAAGGACATTCTAGTCTGTATTTATGTTCACGGAAGTTAAAAACTCAATATGTGAAGGTCTTACCCATATCTAACGAAGTTGGAGATGTAATGGATGCACAGTTTGGATACACGTTGCTCCTGCTGCGTAAAGTTTTGCTGATGATGTGTCAGGGAGATGGGTACTCCAAGGTAGTATGGAAGCTCCTCGCCATGCACCGACCCTGGCCTCTGTATAACAAAAATTAAATAATAATAAAGTTTTGTTCTCTTTAAACCTTTGGAGGTATGAGGAACAGAATGTAAAGTTCACTCAACCTTCAGTGGCGCGTAAATTCTGCTTGTGCGATGCACAATTTGCGTGACGTCATTGTATCAGACGTTCGCATATTGCGGTGTAGATGCCCCTATAAACCCATCAGGCGAGATCGAGGTCAAGAGCAGGCCCCATTAGGCAATGAAAAAATATTACAATTATTTTACAGGTCGTTATCCATTTACCGCTCATTGCCCGATCTTCAATTATACAAGTTTTACTACCCAGCAGTAAAACTTATTACCCACGACCTAGATTAGCTTTGCCCCCATCTCTACATTTGAGCAATACGTTCGTTAAACCCTACATATTATACCGTTGTCTAGCAAGCTGAGATTTGTGGTACCATTTACAATGACTCTTACAGTTACGTAGTATATTATTACCCTTTGCACTAACCGTGAAACTTGACCCCGATCTAAACCAAAAGCCCGCATAGGCCTATTAACAAGTCCATTCAAGTGGTGGCGGTAGGGTTGTCGAAATAACAAATAGCTGTATAGAGACATCGTGCTATAAACCGCGCAACCGCACGTGCGTCGACACGTTTTGAGAACCGCAGCCCTGTCAACGGCTGGTGTAACAACTTATTGCATGTCATATTTTTGTCAATTTGTCTAGAGGTATGTTCCGGATTGGGGAAAAAACAGATTTAGCTGAAAGGCACATTGATAGTTTGTTACCTGGATTAGCACATAGAGATACATAATACATGAATATTTTAAATCCCGTTGGATATTTTCCTATGTCCACGCGGGTAAAGCCGCGAGAATACGCTAGTTTTACAATATATTGATTACGATGATATATTATTTTGAGGGCTGTAACTCAAACCGCGGAACAGAATGGGTCTAGTTTAAATCATGTCATAGCCTGACAATACATTCTAGTGAACGTTTAATTTATTAGAGTTTTGATATATTTTGTGCCGTTCAAAGTTGACATTTTGTAGGCTTCCAGTCAAACACACTTCTAACAAAACTGTTGATCAAACTTCAAAACAGAAATTTACCGACGTTTGCTTTAATTGAAAGAAGTTTAGTCTGTTTACTTAGAAAAGTTACTTTCCAAAATATAGCTGTTTGTTTGTCCATTCAGTTAACGGAATCTATTTCAAACAGAGTTTATGGCTGACATAAACGAAGATTAACAACTTTGGAGAAGAAAAGCGCTACGCCACCATCCCAGTTGATAAGCCGTTGCCAAGATCCACGTTATGTTGAGTGTGCATGTCACCGATATACATACTAACTGGCTCATATATCTACATTAAACAGTATCATAGGGGTTTTTTGTACAAGGGAAATATTTCTGCACTAGGATTATTTCTGCCAACTTTGATTAATAAAAGACATGACATTTTAGTGACCCAAATCAAAAAGGCAAAGTTTACAATGACGAACCAAATGTCTTCAGAAGTCGTACATTTATCTTATGTATGTGATAAAGAATTCGATTACTGTTTCAGTATATTCCAAGTTTAAAAGTTCTTTTATTTTGTCTTTTTGACATTCGAACTACGTTCTAGAGCTGTCAGTGCCATCTTTGATATAGAACCTTAACACTGATAGGTCTTTATCATGGTTTAGATGACCTGATCACGATCAATTTAATTGTAGAAATTCGCTCTTACTATATTAGTTACCTGTGGATAATCCTTGTCTTGTGAGAGATGGTGGAAATGCGTGAAGTAAGTCGTGCCCCCTCTAAGCGCGTGAAGATAACCCAGTCTGATGAGTGGCGCCGCAGTCCGTCCGTCACTTAGCACCTAAATTCAAGAAACTTCTGTAATTTTTTCGTGGAAGAAACACTTTGGAAAGTAAGGAACAAACATAATTTCACAAAAAAGAATGAATATAAAATTGGCAAACCATTTCAAGAACACAAAAATTCTACATTTCAAGCGAAATTAGTACGCACGACTACAAATCAAGCTATAGATTTCCAGTATAAGCTGACGTCTCATCGCACGAAAAAGTTACCTTCACAACCAGTTACGAGGTAATATGACAACCCTTGGTAAGACTGGATGTCAGACTTTTGGGCTTCTGACTACCCGTGACAATTATCAAAGACCTACGAATGACAGCCGATACCAACGGCTTAAGAGGCCGTATACGAAATTTTGTAGATTTCGCTTATTTACTTGATTTTACAGACGTACTTTTGCAGTTAAAATACTGCATTTTCATTAGTTTTAATGCACAACTTGAAATTTCGTTCGTTCGTTCAGCTATTATTTATCGAATGAGCGATTTTTTATTATTATCGATAATTATATTGCGAGATTTAGGCTATTTTGACAGATTATGAACGATCAATTCTTTTTATTTTCAGATTGATCTTTACCTAAGGTTTATTTCTGTTGTTTTAATTTTTTGAATGAGATTTGTGAGTAGTCGAAATCAAAACCAATTAATTACGCATTTTCTATTAAAAATTGACGAAGTGCAATATTTTTTTCTATGAAAATAAAAAGTTATTCACACATTGTATAAATGACTTTCACAACAAAACATTGTAATTTTTACATATTGTGTGCACGTTAAAACGATTCGTAAATATGTGTTATTCGAAACCTCTTACCGCAAAATTTACAAAACAGTCGCTGGTTTGAAATCAGTTAATAAAAATCTCATTTATCTGATCAAAATTGAAATAATTTATGGTGCATTGAAACTTATTGAAAAACAGTATTATAACCGTAATAAAACGTCTATAAAATCACGTAAATCAGGAAAATCCGAAAAATTTCGTATTTAAGTTTCCTCTTAATATACTTTCTGAGGCTTGGAGGGGTCTTGGCACGTAAAGATAGTCACCTATCTATGGAATAACCGCGGCAAGCGAAGCTTAACTTGATCGTTCGACCCATGAAGCTGGTATTACCTAACCAAGAGCCAGGTCACTTTATGCCTATAATCATTTATCAAATGGGTGGTCCATTCATCAAATCATTTATTCCACTTACATCATTACCAAAATAAATCGATTTTCTATCGAATCTCTATTCGCACATGATCAAAATTCTATTCCCACCACTTGTAACAAAGGGCTACGATTATTTATGTCGTCGGTTGAATCATAACAATGTCATCGTGTTATTCGGCGTTGCAAGTATTTTCCAATAAAGCCCTTTAACGCGACCATCGAGTATTCATCGTGCGCGGGCGTCATTAACTCTCTTTGTACGGAGAAGGAGCGGTCGGTGAGGAGCGAAAACCACTTAAGGCTTAAATTGAGATCGTCTGCGATGCCGGCGCCGTGCCCAGACCGCACGCTCCGCTAATGTCAACTCAGCCGACAGTTATCAACTTTCAGCAGTTTCACTATCGATGATGCTAATCTTGTTTTGTTCTATATTCACGGAACAGAAACAAAAACAAAAGAGGAGTAGGAAACTCTTCGCTATTTATATTCAGAGTATCCCCACCTCGATTATCGCTGATCTTATACATATATATTTAAGCACACCAGTGTACACAGCTAATATAACGCTGTTATTTCTATTTATTTTTACAATATTAAAAGATCTTCTCACTTACATTCGTAATGACATTTCTAGGGTTTTCGACTGTGAATGAGAAGTTTTGGGAACAAGCGCGTTTAAGTGATGCTGTATTCCAAAATTATCCCCTTATTTTTAATAACACTGGCGTTGCTTGTAATAACGTCCCAGTTCGCGAACATAATGAACTTTAAACGGGGCTATCAAAGGGATCAACTTGCTTCTACTGAGATATATTATTATAGCTAGATACGTGGAAGTGAAAGTAACTTCCGCGCTGAGACAAATTACGGTACATAACAACATAAACAGCACACACTTGATGTCCTGTCATCCATAACGTGAGGCGTAAACAGACGCGTCACTCACCTCGAGCGTGGCGTCGCGCACGCTGAGCGGGTTCTGCACGGGCTTGTCCCAATCCGTATACTCGTTCTTCAAGGTCGAGTAGATCTCATTCAGGTGGTAATAGTACGCGTTCCGGACGAATGTGCGAAGAATGCGATCCCGTCGGCTCTCGTTGAAGCCAAACTCCAAGTCTTGGGCGTTAAATTCCAAGTAAGATTCTGTAAGGAAGGCATTCCTCTCATTTGCATGTATTTATCATTCGCTTTGGAAGCCTCATTCAATTTATTCTGAAGTAAGTTAACGCTATGTATATGTACAACTTCAATACTTGGAACCATAAAACAGAAGCTCTATATGTCGTTCTGTTATACGACTCACATAAGGCGACGATTGAAATAAATAGACTAATTCATAAATTTAAATGGAGACGTAATTAAGACGGATATTAACACCGTATATTACGCCTGTTTATTTGTACGACAAGAAATACCTCGTGTACAAGAGACGTGAAGAGTAATACATAGGTACTTTCCTTAGGGAGGCTTGACAAACTTAATGATTATAAAGGGTTACTGGTGCTGCTGCTGTTTTCACAAGGTAGACGATGTGTGCAATCTAGATTTAAAGTGATGAATCTATAGCAGTATTTATACTCTCAGAATTTTGATGAGCTGAGAGACTGAATAATGAAATAAATTTGGTACTTGCAGGTTTTAAGATTAGAAAATCCATGAGCCATGCGGATCGTTCAATGACTCGGTTGTTTTCGTTGATCACCTTCAAGAGTTGGTTGCTAAAAGGTTGTTGTTTGTTGTAAGTGTTGTTACCCGTGGTGGTGAGTCCAAACAGCAGCTCTCTGTGTGAGAAGTCAGCGAGTTCATGTCCTGCTGCGTTAGCGACGGCCGCTGCTCCCGCGCCGAGTCGTGAGCTGTCCGTAGGAGGCGGTGCCTAACCAAATAGGTATCAATTTATTATTGTTTCAGAGAAGGTAGATAAAGACCAATTTAATGTCACCTAAAGGAGTATTTAAACGTCGTAGCATCGGCGTACTGTAGTTTCTGCCTACCGACATAGAAAAGGCGTAGGTTTAAATATGTGCCGCCGTAAGCGACACGAATTTATAAAAGAATAGTTTGTGATTAATGATTACATTAATTTGAAGTAGGCACTTAATGAGAATTCAAGAAATTCACTGATTCAAGATAACGACGAAAAGTTTATTTTACGACTATTTTTGCTAAGTTACGCAGTCTTAAATTTACTAAGACTTCGAAAATCAGATCACAATTTCAAAAGAGAACTTGAGGCTAGACATTCCAGTCTTCAATTTTTATTCAATTAGTCTCATAAAATACTATAAGTCTATTAACAAAATGGTCAAACATTTATAACCATAAATGCAAGTCGTTACAGCTAGCACCAACGATATACAAACAGCACTTTCAATGGAGTTGCTAATTGAAACAATGCTCAACATAAAATTTAATCTACTTTAATAAGAGTCAAGAGTAAAAAGCTTTTCGTTGTGTACTAAAAAGAATTCTAAACGATTCTAATGTAAAAAGGAAAAGAATTTTCTCGTATTTGAACTAAAAAAGTAATAGGGCAGGCAGTCACGATTGACGAAAATATTTTGTGTAAGTGTACCTACCCAGTAGAAAAAAATGAGCTAAAGAATTACATACAAATACGTTAATAAAATATAGTTAAGTGTTAGTCCTTGTTCTTAGTACAGTATAGGTTATTTAGAACCTAGTGGTAATAAGTAGTCAATCGTTTAATATTTATCTTTACATACTAGTAGTATGAAACAAAGTCGCTGCTCGCGTCTGTATCTACACTTAGATCTTTTAAACTACACAACTGATTTTAAAGCGAGTTTTCATCAATAGACAGAGTAATTCAAGTGGAAGGTTTATATGTGTCGATGTATGTCGATGCAGCTGGCAACAGTTATTCATTTTAGATAAACATTTTAATTTTGGGGTAGACCAAAGAAACGATGGATTGACCGTGTGAATGATGATATGGATAGAAAGGGTGTGACTACTGAGATAACGACCAATGGAGAAGTGTGGAAGAAAATGACATGTTGCGCCGATCCCAAATTAATTAGAATGCTGGCAAGAGAAAATGATGAATAAATAAAACAAAATTTAGTGTTAGCAATTTCTCGAAAGTCAATTTAAGGCACTAGAGATCCGTAATAATGTTAAATAAGATCTCGAAGACTGGGTCACAGTAGTTTGGCCAGACATTGAATTTAACCCAAATATATTCACATAAAATCAAGATAGGATACCTATCCCCTAGGTACCCTAATACCATTAATTGATACATATTATACAGAACCCTAATTGTTAGTCGAAGGCCGACATTCGGCATCAAATGTTATTAAGGTTGGCCGTTACTAGGCTGTTACCTGCAAACAGCGCCAATCACGCGAAATACTAGACGTTTCAATATTCTAATTGGGTCTCAATATCTGGCTGCTTGAAATTTAAATCAACAATTGTGTAGCCGTTACAGGGGAATGAAAATAGCTTCGTTTAATTTTATTAGGTCTATTTATGTTTGGCTAACACAATTTCTGCGTATGTGAGAGATAATTTTGGTTGAACATTTTTTTCCTCGAACAATACTTAACATACAATAAAATCATTTTTCAATGCCTGCTTACTTACTTACTTAATCTACTTCCTCATGCTTCGCTTAAATTATTATTAACACTTATATTTTATAATATTATGTCTAGTCTTTTTCTCAACTATGTTGGGGTCAGCTCCCAGTCTAACCAGATGCAGCTGAATACCAGTATAGGTTGTAACACTGCATTTCCCTGCCAGGGTCGCGAGATTGTTCAAATGAGATACCGTGGCTCTGGCATATGGGTAACTGAAGCAACACGGGTGGGTTTTAGTTAATAAAAGTCTGACACGCCCTCCCGCTCCGTCCAGAGCGGGAAAAGTCAAATGATGATTTCCCATCCAAAAAATTAAAAAAAAAAACACTGGCATTTATGAACAGTAAAATACCTCAAGCATAGAAACTCTAAAAGTTCAATTTAAACTTTAAAAAACCTTCTACCAAAAGGAAAACCTTTAAAAAGTAAAAAAAATATACGTATTGGTCCTTCTAAGTTTAATAAGAAGTTGTAGGGAATATGTTGATCAAAGGATGGTCGTGTTGAAACGACTGAATCGATTTTGATAAAAACATGTCTAAGAACCACCGCAAGAAAGCCTACTTTTTAATAAAAACCGCACTAAAATCAATTCATCCGTTTAAGAACTACAGTGCCACAGACAGACACACAGAGCCTTCAAACTTTTAACACCACTGTTTTTGCGTCGGGTTAAAAAGAAAATATAAATCTATACTTATTATCTATACTAATATTATAAAGCTGAAGAGTTTGTTTGTTTGTTGAACGCGCTAATCTCAGGAACTACTGGTCCGAATTGAAAAAATATTTTTGTGTAAGGTAGCCTATTTATCGAGAAAGGCAATAGGTTATATAACATGACGCTACAACTAAGAGGAGTGGAGCAGTAATGAAAAATATTGCAAAAACGGGGAAAATCGCACGGGTAGGCGATTCGACGCGACGGGAAGGGTCGGGGAACAAGAAATTTTACGCGGATGAAGTCGCGAGCAGAAGCTAGTCACTCGTATACAGGGTTTAAGGGACATAAACGCCAATGATTACCATTCAGTAGGTACTTATATAATTCTAGACCCGCCAGCATTTGAAAAATATCGTTGGGTTCTAACATATACCATGTAAGTAGATATGTGACATACGTAAAAGAAAATCAAATAAAGAGTAAATGTACAATCAAGCGTCATATTTTCCGCAACACTGACTGGGACACAGGTGTGACGTCAATTTGTTAGCGAAAACATCCTGTTAATTTCGTCAAAGGGGTTGTTCGCCCGGAGCCGGTACATTCATTAGTGATTTTGTGAATGAGGTGCAAAAGGAAGGCGAACGAAACACATATTCCCGAAAATTGAGCTCATAGCATATTTTCCTAACGATCAAAGGACGGATTTAGGGTAAAAATCTGTCCTAGCTTTAATAAACTAGGTAGAACTTAAACTAAATCAGATGAGAAAAGATGAAAATGATTGACGTTTAAGTCTGGAATAGCACTTAAGCCAAAGTTAATGTATCATTATGAAATTGCCAAAGTAATATAAACTTGGCTAATAGTTGAAAGCACTTATCAACATCAAGCAAGGAAACTTTAACCTGGCAAATATTTTTGTTAAGTTTGGACCCAGTAGTTTGTTACAATAACTTCGTATCTACTTGACTTCACAGCTACTCGAATAATGCAGGGTGAAAAGGATATCGATACGCAAACTATTACCTTGAATTCAAGACATGATTCTAAGCCCACCAGATTTGATATTTTTCATCGGTTATTATTTTTGAAAGTCTGTTGGTTCTAGAATGATGTACTGAATTTATGGTGACAGTTTGCACGACAATGTTCCGTACTCCGTGTATATAAGGTGTATCTCTTCATACACGAAATATTTTAAAAGGTATATCTGTAGGTGGTAAAGAAGCTACAGGAACGAAAAATTTTTTTTCCTAAATGTATTTTTTCAAAATTTAATATTTATAAATTATTTGACGCACATAAGAAATACTGGCTCCTTCTTATTTTTTACGGCCCGAGACACCGCGGCCATGCTCGTGCCGTCCGGTCGCCGCCCTCGCAGCGTCAGGCGGGCCAATCATAGAATTTGAAGTAAAGGTTTTGTGCAAAACGTCTCAAGCAGTTTTAAAATTATAATAATTACGAAAATTCAAAAACGCTTAGATAAAAAAAATCTTTTTGCTTCTATAGCTTCTTTACCACCTACAGGTGTACCCCTTAAAATATTTCGTGTATGAATAGATACACCTTATATACACCGTGACATTTTAGTCGTCTCACAAAGGTTGTCCACTCAATGTATCCGACAAAATATACCTTCTTTTTTTTGTGGGTGGCAAATCCTCAAATGACGTCTCCCGCTCTTGGGTGGAGCGGGACGGCGTGTCAGACTTTTACTGACTAAAACCCACCCGAGTTCCTTAAGTTGCCCATGCGCCAGGGTCACGGTGTCTCTTTCGAACAATCTCGCGACCCTGGCAGACAATATCCGAACGGCAGAATGTATCCGACAAAATATACCTCTAGGCGTGATTAAAAAATTGTTTCCATTAATTAAGATAATAGGTACTAAGAAAAATAAATAATTCATAAGAATAATGAAACATCCTGTTAATAATGTTTACGTATCGTACGGTAGAGAACATACCTACCCAACAGAAGAGTCGACTAGATCTTTCTATCTCCATTTTCCATGAGACAAAATATTAAATTTCAAACTACGTCATGCGTCATCATAATGAATAATATTTTTATTTTTTAGTTATTCAAATGTTCATTTTTTTCTTATGAATGTGTAGTAGTCATTGGATACATGAAGTGGGTTGCCGTTGTAAGATGATTAAAATGGCACGGTGTATATTAAACTATATACCGATACGTGTCTTTACTTTTCTTAAAAATAAAGACACGCATTAATCAAGAAGTTGAAACTCACTGAAGGATTGACGATGACAGTGCCGTCGACAAAGGGTGCGAACCCCGGCAGAAACCGCGGCGGATCGAGCCGCACCGCCAGTAGCTCTGCCAGCGGCTTGTTCCTCAAACACGGAGCGAGATCGTCCTCCAACAGGTCTCCATGACACCCCGTCTGTTCCGCCACCTGGTCAAACAATAATTATGAAGCTATAATGTAATAATTATGAAGCTATAATGTATAACAGATTGCCTCAGCCTCTTCTCTTTTTTAGTATCCTCAAATCTCAAATTCTACACCTAAATGTTACGTTCACGTTAAAAGTTATTCTTTCAGAAATGTTTACCCGAGATTTGAAGACTTTTAAACATTATTTTGCACGAAACAAACACGAAACTCAAACTTAAGTGAAAATATAAAAACAATAAAAAGATTCCAGTTTTTCCATCGCAAATTGGATAAGTCGAATGCAAGAAAACTTTCCTTGTTCCCAATTTAGGTTCCCCATATTTTTTCTAAACAATGTCCTCTCGCCTGTTTAACACCCGATATTCTTAAACGTAAAGGTACCTTTCTTTTTATCGTGAGCGGTTCCCTCTGCAGCGCCCATGAACTCAGCCCCGACCCACTTAACAAGATGACGCGCTTCAGTAGTTCTGAAACAGATAACCTAATTTAATTTTGTCATTTTGAACAAGGATCACCCAGATAATGAAATCTTTTTAAAAAGAAAAACATTTTTATTTCTCCCTCCGTTTCACGTATTCTTTAATAATAAACTTTTGAGAAATAGTCTCGAGTGTAATGTTGACCTTATTTTCAAATTATGCGGAGGAAGCTGCCCTCTTGTGCATGTCTGATGTGACCCTTTTAATCGCATTAGTGACGGAGGATCTAAACGGGATGGTGACACGAAATAATGAAATCTGCCCGGAGCGGTATAATTACGCACAATGCCTGTCCCACGCGCGTACTCGCACGTGAGCAGACCGCCACGTGGGCCCCACGCGGGCCCCGCGCTACTCCTCCCCCCATCGAGCCCCGAGATCATTACTGTTCCGGCTGACAGTTAATTAAAAATATTCCTAATTAATTTAATTTCGTGACAGTTCGGAATAATTTACTCTAGTTAAGAATTTACAATTTTGCGTAGGTCATCAGCACACCCACATACGTACGGAATTCTACAGAATTCTAATCCAACATTATATGAATCGATATAACAAAACTCTATGTTTACCTACTGATTATTCAACCGTTAGTAACTGAAATTTCACAAACTTAACAAACTAAATCTTATCCAAAATCTGTGTATTAATGGATTAACTGAACAATTCATACCCCGAGCGACGGGCGAGACGGCGAGGAAGTTGGCGAGCGCAGCCCCCGTGCCGTGGCCCATGAGCGTGACCCGCTCGGGGTCGCCCCCAAACGCCGGCAGGTTTTCCCGCAACCAGTGCAGCCCCGCCACCAGGTCCATCAGACCGAAGTTACCCTGCGCCGACCCCTTAGCACCAGTCTTTAAAAAACCTACCAACAAACAAACATCGCTTAAAAGTTAAAATAACATAGAGTGACTTATAACAAATGTTAACCTCCCACGGATATAAACCATTTCAAAGTATAAAATGTACACATAAATACACATTACGACTACGACTATGCCTTGCAGCTGAGAAATAGTGGTTCATAATGCAAAATATTTCACTGTCGCCTGCGGAACAAGACCCGGAAACAGTACGGAGCTTCTTCAATAAGTTATGATATAATGTATTTTTTGCGCACCACGAACACGTCTGTCTGGGGAGATACACTCCAGTGGATAGCGACACTTATGTAAATACGAAAACTTACACATTTCATACAATCTCCCAGATGTGTCATCGTTATTCAAAGTTTCCTCTCACGAAAATTGTTCACAAGTGAATCAATATTTTCTATCACATCAATTTCGAGTAGTGACTTCGATAACAAATATTTGGAATAGTGTGTAGGGTAGAGGTGTACTGTTTGATATTTTTGTAATGACATTTCGCACAGATGCAAAAACCAGAATGGTTCATTCATTTCGGTACATTTCATTAAAAGTTAGTTATATTTAAAAGGATTTAGCATGGATATATTCTTGCCAAAATTATAACGCAAGTTTTTTTGCGTAGGTTGGTCAAATAATTCTGCCTACAATATATTTAAGTTGTCGAAACGTTAAAAGCATTCGTGAATACTTTCTGATTACATTACAACAAAAACGGAAAGAAGTGAAAACAAGAACAATTTTTCAGACAAATTACTTTATTTATAGAAACAAAAACAAAAGCGGTCCACTTGTGCGCACGCGTAGGTATATACTTCCATAAATATAAAAGTACTATGTGGTATAAACAAATCTGTTGGGAAAATATCAACAGTCAGTTACCTATATTGGGCCTGCTCTCCTGTTTGATATTTTTAATGATAATACTTTATATCATGAATTATTATGATGATGATGATTTTATATTATGATATTTTTCTATATAATACTTTTCAGAGCCATGCCTACTTTTATATTTGATTTTCTTTAATAGGAAATACGATACAATTACTGAAAGGTCAAGGAATATCTTTCAGAATGTGATCTCTATTTACATCAGACAAAATCAATATCAGTTTACGGCTCAAAAAAGTAATATAATATCATGGAAAATGAAGACGGAATACATTTCGTTTTATTATTTTCGAAATCGTCTTTTTACAGCTGCATCAAATGTCACTCGCGACTGTAAAATATAAAAATTCGAGAATTGGCACCCCTATTAAAATACCTTCGTGTTATTTTTCGGGTTTATTTTCCTTGTATTGTATAGCTTAAAAACTAAAGTATAGGATACTTTATAAATTGTATTTTGTAGATTTAAGCAACAGGCAAACACTTGGTACTAGGACCCAGACATTCCTCAAAGTATGATTATAACGTATTTTTGGAGAACCCGATACGAATCTAGTTTCAGAGCTATGATAATATTGACGTACGTAGTAACTAGCGATTTAGAGTGCTTCAGTTTTAGAATCCTTGATTACAAGAAATCCTCCACGTTTCACTCACATATACACAATACGCTAAGCTAATAAATGATTCATGTTACTCAGAAACGAATTAATTTTATTTTTATTGCACTAGCTGCGCCCCGAGGATTTATCTGCATAAGTTTCGATCCCGTGAGAATATCAGGATAAAAGTTTTATGTCCAAATTCAAGTCATGCGCCAAAGTTCTACTCATATGCCAAATTTCATCCAAATCCGTTCAGCTCCTTTAGCGTGTGAGCGTACCAAACAAACATTCAAAAAATCAAATCTTTTCTCTTAATAATATAATTTTTTTGAACAAGATAGATTACATTTACAGATATAATCAAAGAAGTCACCCTCTACCCGGCAAAAATAGTTAAAGGGTTATCTTGAAATAAACTGGTTATAATTACAGCGGTCGTTACCGACAACAGACAAAGATAGGGCTCTATGAACGTTTTATAACGAGCCTGTAATTAAAACGCTGAAGTAAACCACTGTTCTATTAACGCCTGTTTTAAATAACCCATAATTATTTTCCATCGGTCCAAAATTATGGACCTGACCCCATTTCACTTACAAAATATTTTCTCTCTCGTAATGCGTTTATCGTATAGTGGTAAATGTGTTGGCTACGCCTGTTCTCATAGCAGCTAAAAAAACCTAACTATGTGATCGGAAAAAGGCTAGCTCAGCCAATCAACTAAGTCTATCACAGTCCACTGCTGGACATAAATCTCTCCCAAGCTGCGCCACAATATCTTGTCCTCTGCCTCAGGCATTCAGTCTGTCCTAGAAGAGAGAAGCGACTTACACTACGCTTGAGCATATGCTACGATGCGCAATCGAAAGCTATCTACATAGTAACAACAACTTACCCAATACACCTAACCTAAAGTTGATGGTGACAACCACAATGTTGCCGTTGGCTGCCAGCGTAGTGCCATCGTACGCGTTGCCGGAGCTCCATTCATAAGACTCGCCGTGCACGAACACCAAACACGGCAGCCCCCCGCCCTCGCCTTCCTCACCCCCTGCACACACAAACATTTGTTTCACACTGAAAATTCTAAATTATGTCGAAATGGAGGCAGTTGCCTTGTTAATTACAAAGTTATATTAAACTCGAGTAACTTATTCAGGAAATTAATTAAAATAACTATGTGATTATGGTTACTGAATACTTATATAACGTTAGTACTGAAAATAGAAACACAAGACGAGCAGATTGTCAAAAGTTGAATTAAATAAAAATATATTTTCAATTCAAATCAGACATCACGAAGATTACAACTAGGAGTACCTATAAAACTCTAGATTAATATTACGATGGAGGCTTCTCCTGGCAGCTTATAAATTACGAAGTGGTATCTGATACTGTTAATTAACGATTATCAGGGAGTGCTTCCTTAGTATCCTAATAAATCATATTAACAAAATAAGGTTTATATAATAACAGTATCTACTCAGGGAACTTCGAATCTTAATATTAAAGATTGTTATCATACTCGATATAAAAATTGACATTCATATGTATAAACTGTCTAGGGATACTTGTATTTAATACGACAAAATAATAATTCATTTCGGAATCAACTCAAAAGACAAATATACTCGCAACACAATGTTTATGAACCAATAAATATATAAATATAAATAAACACGCAAATCATATTTGCACATCACAATATTGTGACGACTACACACATTGCAAATACATTATAAAATTACAAATACTATTTGTTCAAACCATAATCATTTAACCACAATAAATATTACACAAACATTTAAGAGCACACAATAAAAATACTTCAGAATAACAATAACGGTTTCCATACTCACGTTATTGATGACAAAACGTCGCTGGCGTGCTCCGTAGATACAGGGTGCCTCAGCCTCACTTCCGCACTGCTTGCAGGGGGCAGGCTGCACTGCAATGCACTACGGAATTGAGGCCTCGACACCCTCCGCAGAGCCCCGCTTCCTCTCCCCGATGCATCTTCTGTGTCATCTTATGCGCCGTAAGTGCTTGCTTTCATTTCTCACAAGTGAGCGCTGACGTACGTATTTACTTATAACTTCTGAAGCGTTAAGTGCTCTGCAGCTGAACCGGCCGTACATAAATTATAGCCGTGTCAAGTTTAGATGGAGGTTACTATTCAAAGTAGCCCCTTAAAATAGGATCTCGCACTAAAATTTGGTTTGTACATCAATATTTTAGTATTCTTACCATTAGGAAACGTATAAGCATTCAGTCTGTAAATAGGTAATGCGTATTGAGAACTTATAAGTCGATACAAGCTTATGTAGAAGAATATATGTATGGAACAAAGGCTTAGTTGTAATAAATTGCCAAATTGTTTGCATGTTATCCAAAGTTCATTTGACAAATGGTAGTATCAAGTCTTATAATTTACTTTTCAAACCGAATAAAAGTACATACGTATGTATATGACATTGTTTACATATGTGTACCCTCCATGAGCGTGGAGAAATGTTATAATTTATATTACGATTAAACACATCTATTATCAACTTGCGTTACAAATGCTCTTTACCTATTCTTTGAGCATTATTTTGCTTAGTGGACAAATGAATATACGTGCATTTTCCGAATGACTTTACTTACAGGATGGTAGAAAACGCTACATATATGTCATGCAGGAAAACAAACAAAATAAAGTATTTCTATGAGCACGTTCGCAGACCGAATTTTTTGTTAAGTTCATTAAAATATGTTCAAATTCAATTTTATCACCTACCTATGCCAATGTTTAATTATTTGGTTTATTTACCCATATTACTTATAAAGTATATTCAAACTAAAGTATGAATACGGTAAGCTTCAGCTTTGTTTAGCTAATAGGTTAGCTCATAACTTGTAGCTACATGTGTTGCAAACACTAGTTAGATGACGCAACTTGTACTGTTTACAGTGTACTTGTTAAACAGCATACAGCTAAATTAGAGTGACACTGCTAAGCGCATCTGTCAGACTTGTTCCACGATTATAACAAACGCTTTTATCTTATGTTAGTACTATACTGTCAACTATAACATACGTTTAAAAATTATAATATATTTAAATCACCGCAGGCTACGAGAGTGCTACGGAAGTGCTACGTTGCTACGAGCGCTACGACGGCGTAAACAAGCTTCGATGCTACGACAGTAAATTGTTATGGTATATTCATGAGTAAAGTAATAACCGTTTTGTAAGTTAATCATAATTGCTTACAACGAAGGACAGCAACATTAGCAAGCTAATAAAACTCGGAAGCAAAATTAAATCCCGCACACGGTACAGAAAACGTATCATACAAAATATCTACCTTGATACATTTTTAAAACGACATGTTTAACGGACAGTGAATTAACTGGGAAATGACGTGAATAAATTAAATGAATAAACCGCTGGCGAGGATTAATGAGCAGCGAGCCCTCGTCGCGCGGCCGGTCTATTATGTTGATACCATTGTTCTGCTCTATTAGACAAGTGCTGCACGAGAAAAAAAGGAAACAAAGACGGCGTGCCACACATTATACACATATATAACTGTCGCGCCAGTAATCCCGTAGGATTAGACAGAGGTATTTCAGTACACTCACAGTTCGCTGACTGCGATATGAGAGTGTATGCCACGAGGGCAAAGGTATCACCATTTACCGGGCACGCTGCCAACCGCGAGACTGTATTTGAGAATTTCCTAACTCTAATTCTCATATACGATCTCGTGACTTAATCCACTCGTTTTGGGAGAGATCACTTGATTATTTGTCACAAATGGGAAAATTTCACGAGGATAGTCTGCAAGTGTAGTGATATATGTTACGGAATTAACCCCGCTGATTATTTTAACGTAACATAAAGTAACACAAAAACTAGGTAAATTTTTTTTTCAACGAATTTTACATAGTAGACAATCTGTACTTGACATTAAGTAAGTACAAACTTCTCGTTGACTAACTGTGTAAGTTGTTTTTTATTTTTTATTTAATATAACCTGAACAAATTAAGAGCGGCGGTGGCCGAGTAGAGCGGTGGTGGCCGAGTGGTAACGGCCGCGACTTACGAGTAGTAGGTCGTGAGTTCGAACACAAGCAGGCACTTTAGTTTGTGTAAATTATTTCATCACCACTGCTCTCAAAACGGTGAAGGAAAACATCGTGAGGAAACCGGCATGTCTTAGAACCAATAATTCGAAGACATGTGAAATCTACTAACCCGCACTGGGCCCGCGTGGTGGATTATGGCCCGCTCCCTCTCATCGAGAGGAGGCCTGTGTCCCAACAGTAGGAACATTTTAGGCTGCTGATGATGATGATGATGAACAAATTAAATAGGGACAATGTGTGGCAGTCGTACTATGTGTACCTACTTGCTTTTATTGTCATTTGGGAAATTTTTATGTAAACCTAATATATTATTAACGATGAAATTATCTTTTTTATATTTTTTCCCGATGATTGGCTTTTTTCGAAATACAGGTGTTTATAGAATTCGTCGTTTTGCGAATTAGTCTTTAATAGAATTAGGCATTTTGAGAATTAGTCAGTTAGAGACTCAGTTGCCATTTTGAGAAGTGAGCATTTTGCGCCTAAATCAATCATTTGTTTCCGAAACATAGTGATGAATTGGTGAAATCGATCAATTTAAATCCTAATTCAGCGTAATTTTGATATACTATTATTTCTGTTTCATCCATTTCTTTTATTCCTGTAACACGTTCACAAATCTTTTTTATCGTCGAATCTATTTGGTGTCGATACCTAAATTGGTAGGTTTTAATTCAGCAGACAGCATAGGTACATTGCCTGGTCCTGCCTGGTCGCAAGCGCAATTGCTGAGCATAAAGACCTGGGTTCGATTCCCAAGTCATCATAATCATCCTATAATGTTCCCACTGCTGGGACTTAGGCCTACTCTCTGTAAGAAGGAGTAAGCCGTAGTTTGCCACGCGGGTCTAATGTAGGTTGGTAGATCTTACACTCTTTGAATTTTTAGTTCTAGAATATGCTGGTTTTCTCGCGATATTTTCTTTCATCGGTTTTTGATGAAATAATTTACACAAAGTTAAGCGCATGTCTGGATTCGGACCTACGATCTACAACCACAAGTCTCGGCCGTTATCACTGGGCCACCAGGTTTGTTACCGCCCAATTCAAGCATAGTTTTATGGTGTTTTTCGTGTAGAAAGTCTCAGTAATAGTCTGAATTTATATCGGATAAATGGCTTCCCATTACATGGGACTTTTCTATGAAGTTTTCACCGTGAAAATATTGCAGAAAAGAAATTAGCTGTCAAAAGTGTCAATTCCTAGTATCTGGTAGAGCGAACGTTCACTTCCAGCTTCCTTTACCGAAGTATTCACGGTGACATTTTTTTTTCTTGGGTACACCTACCTCCACCTCCGCCTATTCATTCGAGGAAAACAAGTGTGATATTACGTTACATATGATATTACGGTACATAAAACAACTGCTTACCATTAACAGGCACATAGAGGTTGACGTAAAGGCAGTCCTCGCTCTGATTGGCCAGCACGGGCAGCAGTCGCTCGAGCTGCCGTATGCGTGCGCGCGGGTGCAGCAACAACGCGTCGTCGCGCGGCGCGGCGGCGGGCGGCACCTGCGGGCACGCCGGCCCCGACGCGTCCGCCAGCCGCGTCGTGCGCCACTGCGACGGCGTCACCGGCGGCATGTATCTGTGGTTTGTGAAGATAGTTAATAAATTAATAAGTGTGCTCAAGTATATTTTAATCCAAAGGCCAACGGGTTTGAGTTACTTTTGTAGCGAGATATTGTGCGTAGCGATTATTATCAACTCGGTAAATGATTACAACACGAGGTCAACAAAGTCATATACCCGTCTCGTATATCCGATGGGCGAACAGCTCTCAGTGAATAAGAGCCTAACTATTTGAGTAATCTTAAACTGAATCAGCAAAATTACATTGCATTTGGTTTCTTACAATGTTGCGGTTCTCACCAGAATCGACGCAAAATGAGTCGACTCAAATTTAAGAGAAATGAATTTGTCGATCATTTGAACAACCTAGACTAGTCTGGGTTACGCTTGTGTGACATTAGCCTACGCATAGCAAACGAATTACATAGTAGGATTGATACACATTCATGTTTATGACTATTGTTAAGTCAGGCATTTTCATACAAAACTGTGCGGTGCGGCTCGCCTGTAGTATGCGTTGGTTCATAGAAAATGTACGAAAGTGATATACTTAGGAGGATTTTTGAAATCCGTTTTGATGCGATTCGAGGCCTGTTCCTGCGCCGAGTTCCACAACTCCCTTGCGGAGTTGAGAGTCGTCGTCGTCGGGTTCCGTCCCCTTCCCGTGCTCGTGCTCGGGGACTTCAACGCCAAGAATTGGGCTTGGGGTTCCCGGTATACGGACACACGGGGCAGGATGGTGGAGGACTGGGCTCTGGAGACAGGCCTGGTCGTCCTAAATCGGGGTTCTGTACCTACGTGTGTACGGATGCGGGGCGACTCAGTGGTGGACATTTCGTTCGCCAGCCCCGCTCTGTCACCGCAGGTTATTGATTGGCGCGTCATGGAGGGGGTGGAGACGTATTCCGACCATCGGTACATCCGATTTGACGTCTCCGCCCAGACCTCGAGCGCGCCGATCCGGCAGACCCCGAGTGGTCCGCGGTGGGCGCTGAAGAAGCTGGACCGGGAGCTTCTCCTGGAAGCCTCGATCGTGCAGGCCTGGGTGTCACCACCGGACAGGCCTGCTGACACCAACGACGAGGCCGAGTGGTTCCGGGAGGCCATGTCCGAGATCTGTGACGTGGCTATGCCCCGAGTCCAGCCTGGACGGGCAGCTGACAGCGTTGCGCGAAGCGTGCGTTGCGGCACGACGTCGGTACACCAGGCACCGCAGGCTCCGTATCCGACCTCCGGATACGGAAGCCATTCAGGCGGAGCTATACGAGGGGTACAGAGCGGCGAAGACCGCCCTCCAAGAGGAGATCCTGCGGGCCAGAGGACTGGCCCGCAAGGAGTCGCTGGAGACTCTGAACAGGGACCCATGGGGACGGCCCTACAAGGCCGTCCGGGAGAAACTCCGCCCATGGGCTCCTCCGCTGACTCAGAGTCTCCGGCCCCAACTCGTGGAGGGCGTGGTGAGCGCTCTGTTCCCTTCGCGAGGGGAACATAGTCCCCCACCCATGGCTCCGCCTACTGCGGTGCCCGATGCGGACCACACCACTGACGACGACGACGGTGTTCCAGAAGTGACCGAGGCAGAGATGAGGGTGGCGGTACGAAGGCTTAATGCCAAGAATACCGCCCCAGGACCCGACGGCTTGCCTGGCAAAGCATGGGTCCTGGCCTCAGAGGCTCTCGGGCCTCGACTCAGGGGGCTCCTTAGCGCATGCTTGGAGAGGGGCCAGTTCCCACTTCGTTGGAAGACGGGGAAACTGGTCCTCATTAAGAAGCCTGGGCGCCCAGCGGACTCTCCGTCCGCTTACCGGCCCATCGTGCTACTCGACGAGGTGGGCAAGCTCTTTGAAAGAGTGATTGCAGACCGCCTCGTCGGGTGGCTGGTGCGGGAGGGGCCGGACTTGTCGGACGGCCAGTACGGCTTCCGCAAGGGGCGCTCTACGGTGGACGCCATCATGCGCGTGCGAGCCCTCACGACGGGGGATGCAGTGGCCCGGGGTGGGGTCGTCTTGGCGGTGTCTCTAGACATCGCCAATGCCTTCAACACCCTGCCCTGGAGTTGCATTAGGGAGGCACTCCGGTATCACCGGATGCCGACCTACCTCTGTCGCGTGGTCGAGGCCTATCTGACGGATAGGGCCGTCATCTACCCCGGTCACGAAGGGGAATGGAACCGGCGAGAGATGTCGTGCGGTGTCCCACAGGGATCGGTCCTGGGGCCGCATCTGTGGGACATCGGTTACGACTGGGTGCTGCGCGCCGACCTCCCTAGCGGCGTCAGCGTAGTTTGCTACGCTGACGACACGCTGGTCCTTGCGCAGGGGAGGTCGTACGAGGCGGCGGCCGAAATTATGACACGCGGGGTTGCGACAATCGTCGATAGGATCCGGCAATTGGGACTCGAGGTGGCATTGCACAAGTCCGAGGCCATGGGTTTTCATGGTCCTCGGAACGCGCCACCTGCGGGTTCCCAACTCACGGTAGGAGGGGTTCACATCGGCGTCGAGTCGACAATGAAGTACCTGGGACTTGTCCTCGACAGCCGGTGGAACTTCGTTGAGCATTTCCGACGTTTGGCTCCCAGACTGGAGCGGGCTGGGGCTGCATTAAAGCGGCTCCTGCCCAATCTGGGGGGTCCAAACGCCTCCTGCCGGAGGCTCTACACGGGGATCGTGCGGTCCATGGCCCTCTACGGGGCACCGGTGTGGGCGCCCTCACTGAGGCTGCGCCCAGCGCGCCGGTTGTTTGCGGCCCAGAGGGTCATGGCCATCCGGTTAATTCGGGGATACCGCACGGTCTCGTGCGAGGCGGGGAGCCTCCTTGCCGGAGTGCCGCCATGGGATCTGGAGGCAAAGGTCCTCGCGCACATGTGGGAGTGGCGCGAGGAGGCAAAACGCCGGGGCGAAACTCCGCTGCCGCGACAAATCGCGGCACGGCGGACAGAGCTCCGGTGTGATCTCATGGCGACATGGCGGGTACGATTGTCGCAACCCAGTGCTGGGTACGCCACAATTGCGGCGGTAAGTCCCCTCTTTGAGGAGTGGATAGAGAGGCGTCACGGCGTCCTCACCTTCCGCCTGACGCAGGTTCTCACCGGGCATGGGTGCTTCGGTGGGTTCCTGTTCAGGATAAAGCGGGAGGATACGTCCGGGTGTTTCCATTGCGAGGACCGTCTGGAGGACACGGTGG
The DNA here is from genome assembly GCA_932294355.1 of Aporophyla lueneburgensis. Taxonomy (NCBI): domain Eukaryota; kingdom Metazoa; phylum Arthropoda; class Insecta; order Lepidoptera; family Noctuidae; genus Aporophyla; species Aporophyla lueneburgensis. The sequence goes on from OW028747.1 coordinate 17,887,534, forward strand.
AGCATACGGTGGAGGTGTGCCCTGCCTGGACGGAGCACCGCCGTGCCCTCGTGGAGGCGATCGGCGGCGGCGACCTCTCGCGTCCGGCCCTGGTGCGAGCCATGGTACGGCGCGAGAGGGAATGGGAAGCCGTCACCTCCTTCTGCGAAGCAGTAATGCTCGCGAAGGAGGAGGCGGGGCGCGTGAGGGAGTGGCAGTCTCGGCGCCCTCACGTCCCTAGCCGCCGCAGGAGGAGACGCCCCGGGCGTCGGGAGTCAATAGCGGACTCCCGGCCACCGTAGGCGCGAGCTTGCGGGTGGCGAGCAATGGGTAGCTCGCCGCCCGGTAAGGACCAAGCTCGGGTCGACGGCGCGCAGTGTTCCACGCGCGCCTCAAAGAGATGTCAGCAGCAGTGTAGGGGTCTACTAGGACCGATGCCTGCCGGGGTCGCGTGATTGTTCGAAGGAGATACCGTGACCCTGGCACATGGGTAACTGATGGAACACGGGTGGGTTTTAGTCAGTAAAAGTCTGACACGCCCTCCCGCTCCGCCCAGAGCGGGAGAAGTCATTTGATGATTTCCCACGCTGAAAAAAAAAAAAAAAAAAAAAAAAGGCCTGTTCCTGCCAGGGTCGCAAGATTTGTTCGAAAGAGCTCGTTCCGTGGCCCTGGCATATAGGCAACTGGAGGAACACGGTTGGGTTTTAGTCAGTATAAGTCTGACACGCCCTTCCGCTTCATCCAAAGCGGGAGTAGTCATTTGAAGATTTCCCACCCACAAAAAAAAAATGCGGTTGTCACGTATTTTGCAAATTTGCTGCAAATAAACCTACTAACTATTTCGTGAAAAATATGACGATTTGCAGAAAGTGTTTTTATTTTCGAGAGGAATATTCATTTTTTAAATGGTTATTAAATTGTAATTATTTGATCATATCCGTTGAGTTATTCAAAAATGTATGAAATGTGAATTTCGGGGTTACTTTGAAGAAATCACCTTAACTACCTTGAATCGCAAAACGATACAACCACGTAAATGCCTTATTACATCTAGATATTTTCTCGGCCTTGTTGTAGCGTGGGTAACACACACCGGTTGATGATCGGACTCATTTAAAACTCATACACGGTCATAGTTTCAATATGAGAATTCACATAATTGAGTCATGAGTTAAACATTTCAAATTGAGTCAGCATCATAACAGTGCATTCGGCTCTCGCCAGACTCGATGCAAAATTAGTCAATCAAGTCATTAATACCTCGATCATTTAGAGCGATACAAACTGCGCTAGGTTACGCTTGTCTGAATTCACCCTTACGCATAGCTGAATACGGTCCAATATGTGAACTACCTGTAAAACACATTATGACTTGATACAGTTTTACTCGCGTGCATGTTTCAAGTCGGCTCAAATAGTTTCGGACTCCGTCTTTATTCATCTGCTGATTTGAAGCAAGTTCTTGAACAGTTAGTTGGCAAAATTAGTCTCATGTTGCCGGATATCCTGAGTAAGACCGTAAATAATCACAAACATGCACACTGGCAACAATTTTATTTGTGTTTTACTAAAGAGGACACGATGTATTGCATCAACAAGAATATCTTACCGCAATCATGATTTATACAATTTGCAAACTCCATTGATCATCTAATTTATGTCACAGTTTGCAATGTTAGCAGCAAGTGTACTATAGCGTGTTTCAGCTTACGCCCACGTATCGCCTGCGGCTATGCTACGCCAACATTTGTACTTTCTGGTTCGAACATAAATAGAAAAAATCAATTACCTGAGGCTTCCTAGCGGCGGTGTGGCATACGGCACTCCAAGGTAGGCTTCAACCTGCGGATGCGAATGCACGACGATCCCGCGCAGCGGTCCGTACTTGGTGCGGACGACGCGCGTGCTGTACTTGTGCGCCGACAGCGCAGCCGCGCAGCAGACGAGCCACGCGAGGAGCGCGGCGCGGACCGCGCGCATCACGCGGGCGCGGCGGGCGCGGGCGCGGGCCACGCGCCGCCGTCGACGCGCGCGCCGCGCATCACGCGCCCCCCCACACGCGTCTCCAGCTCATCACACAGCCTTCTCACGCGCCCTCACACACTGACATTACATATTGTTACGCACTCTCTTCATAAACCACTGTTTCACTACTAAAACTCTGAGAACACTTACCCCAATCATTGTTTTGTTGCACTACCAATACTTTTACAAACGTTAACCATTTGTTCAACCTGAAACAATAAAACGCATTGTTAATGATAGGTACACAACGGTAAAATAAAATAATTTGTTTAAAGGTACTTAGCAGACGATATAGTCGTCTGCTAAGTACCTTTACCTTTTATATAGCAGAAGCAAATTTTCATTTGAAATCTCCATTTTAATCAAATATGAGCGGAGTAAGCCGGGCCGCGGACAATGGAGTAGGTAACGGAAAATGTTTACCTAACAGACCTAACCCGATGTTTGTAATTTAATGTAACACAAACACGACAAAAACGTCGCATTTCTAAACGAAATTTGCCGTTTCCGTGGCGGCTCCTCCGCTCAGCCGCGCAAGGCGCTCCGCGGCGGGACTCGTGCAGACGTTCACTTCCGCTTCATTTGTATAACCAAAGACTGATTTTCATTGCAATTAAATGTGAACACAATTCAATGGCGCCCTACAAGTTCGAGTGTTTACGTCGTACATATAAATAGACTATGTTTAATGGTTCAATTCATTAGTGGTTGGTTTAGTTCGTAAGGTAGCAAGTTTTATTGTTGGCTGTAATTGAATTTTCTGTGTTCCTATTTACCCAATATTCGTTCAGTCGTCTTACATACTTCGTAAAGTATGTAACCATGAGTTTTGGATATGTGTTGATCGTATCTTATTTTTATACCCTGTGGGCTTGTAAATTAATATTAAAAAAAAATGTAGAGCTTCTAATCAAAATATACGACAACAGAATAACAGAACTTGAAGTCTCAAGCAGGTCAAACAGTTGACTATTCGACACATTATAAACAGGAATTAGATATATATTAATCGTATTTAGAAACCATAAATCGGAAACAAATCTTGCAATCCTACATCGCATCGCACGAGGACTACACGACGGACATCAATTATATAAAAGCAGACGTTTATTGGTGACACAGCGGTGGTATTTACGGACGCGTTTGGTTGCGCGAGGGGCACAAAGAGCGTGGCTAGTAAGGGGGACACGACACCATCAATCACGCGCGTGACATGCAGAAGCTTTGTGAGCGACCCGCATTTTGTTGCAAGCCTATTGATACCATGTCACCGCTGACCTTTCAATGCTTCAAATTTAATAAATTTCACTGTTTCGTCAGCAACATTAAAGCCAAAATTGCATAATAAAAGTCATGCTCCGTAATAGGTACAAGCATTTAAAATTCATGGCGGCTATACCATGGATATTAGCAGCACCATTATGAATATTTCAGGAGTCGCCAACATTAACAAAACCATTGCGAATGTTTTAATCAACAAACGCAATGTGTTGTTATAGAGATGGTGAAAATGACTCGATTGAAATCTTTTAAATGATACCTGTTAACCTCGGGCATAACAGGTTATGTGATGGGCTTTCATACACAAATAATAGCAGTATAAGGATTCCTCCATAATCAAAATTGGGATTTATATATGGGATTATAAATGTAATATGTTTAATTTAAAAATCTTGCTAACGCCAGTAATTAAATCCAAATTAAGCCAAAATACCTACAAAATGGTTAAGTATTGAACTATTCATATTAATATTTCAATGTCATTTCGTATAATAACATCAATAACGAAGAACGGAAAAGTTAGTTTTTCAAATGTATATGTATGTATGTAATTGATACGTGACACGCGGATTTCTAGGTAATATGAAATGAACACAGTAAAGTTGCCAGGTATCAATTTTACCGACGCAATGTTCATAAAAGCTTATTAAAGTTTTTTACAACCTATCTAGAACGTAGGACGTGCTTACTTCATTTCAGTAGGTAATAGCCAATTTTAAAGACTGAACGAGCTCTCTTATTGGAAAGCTGATATACTGTTATTAATTGCATATTGTGGAGCTCTAAAATCTCGACGTTCTATTTTGGAAAGTGTCGGCATCAATCTGCGGGTAATATGTTAATCTTTTTAAGCGTGATCGAGCCCTGGGTGTCACGCTGCGCTCAAGATAACACGCCGATTACCTAGCGCGCGCTCCCGGGATCACTTGTGATCGATCGCCTGCCTACTCAAGCGATGCATGAACGTTATAAGCGATATCAAACATTTTACAGTTACTTTAGGGAATTATGTGAGAAAGGTACGCCGTAGATATTGAAGAAAAAGGTTTTCTTTTACATATATGAATATAGAATCTATATAAATAAAAATCCATTGCTACATACAAGATCATCAATTGAGAGCGGCTGGACTGATATGGCTGTTTCCTTTTGTACTGTATATTGTCAGGACAAACGGGGCTTGTGGCTAAGTAATAACAGCCGCACGCGTCGATTGATCAGGTTAAGATGCGCTTGCCGCGGTTGGTGACCATCTACATGTACCAAGATCCCTCCTTGCTTAGGCAAGCACATTAAGGGGTTGATTCCGGCAGTTATTTGTTGTTCTTTGACAGTCGTTACGAGTCGCCAGAAGCCCAAAATTCTGACAACCAGTCTTACCAAGGAGTATCGTATTAATATAGTCCTCCAAACCGTATTTCAGCCATAGCGGCCAATATTAACAGATATTAGCCATAAGCGCAGAATATATTATAGTGCGCAAGAGTGTGCGCAGACGCAGGAGCACTCTCTCTTCCCTCACTCTCATAGTCCGATGTGTATTTGTGTTGTGGAGGTGAGATACGCAGTCGGTTAATGTAAAATATTCGTGCTCAGCTGCATCTGGTTACGCTGGTAGCCGATCCTAACTTAGTTGGCAAAATGCTAGGTAGATGATCATTGTCAGGACAAGGTTGCTACGAGAGATTTTTTTTTTTGGAACATCCAAAACTAAATCGGAAATTTGGATGGCATTTCTGTATGAAACCTCCTGGACATAAAAACATTCACCCGCGCGTCACTGGGAACTAACAGCTAGTAGTGAATACTCGTAAATATTGCAAATATAACTTATTTTCCCTTTTTCATATACACTTACTATAGGACCATGTCATCTTTTGTTCCCCTTGTTATATTGAAACCATTTCATATTTCTTAGTAACATAATAGCTTAGTAAAGTAATTGAAAGTGAAACGAGATACGTGGTGCGATCTCTTAACACACATTTGTAATTGGTGTCCCTATTTATTTGCGAAAGTTTCAATGTGCAAAGTTGGATTATCTAACTCGTCGCGTAGGTGTTCACAAAGTATAAATTAATTTATATACAGGGGTATTTATTTTGTTTAACTTTACGTTGATAAAACACTGACAGCACACTTTATTAATAAACGGAAAACTCTTTGTTACTCTGTACTTAATCAATTTAATTAATGAGTGACTGTGTCGGAAAGACCTACCTAATGAAATATTTTGTAATTATAATAATTAGATTTGTTTGTGCGTCAGCATAGAAAATGTGTTTCATTTTATTATGAATCAGTAGAATTGGTAGCAGAATTTCAATTAACTTTGGTAATTGGAACTTCTTAATAATACAGGTGGCAGGGACGTTGACGCACAACCTGTTACGTTTATGCATCAATGTCCCTGCCTGCATAGTATCTCTTGCGGGTCATTGGAAAACCAACTTGCCTCTCACAATAAGCAGATCCCCAGCACAGTTTTAAAGTCCGAATAAAATACTTCAACTATTTAATTCGCTACGCCAAAACAATCAAAATTCACTATCATACGTCCCTCGCAAAATTTCGAGTAAAAAACGTCCAATTATATGGAATGGAGCATGCCAAGTCGCATAACGATGGCGACGGTGAAGCGAGAGTGGCGTGCTCTGGCCGAGACTGGACAAGTGGCGAATTGGCGTCATCAATCACGGCCAGCGTCGGCCAGCCGTCCGCCGCAGAGCTTTAATGGGCACACGCTCGTCTTCCACCCCCGACACGCTCCTCTGATCAACTCCACGTCGATTACTTCCGCAGCCGGAACATTTTGACTGACCACGAGTAAAGTCATAACATTTACACTCAGCATAAATTAGGCCTACACTCTCTTACCGAGAGGCTTATGGAACACTGGGAACCATTATGGGCTGATTATGCTAAAACTGATGGACACATGGAGCCAATTAAGAGTGTACGAAATAAATACATCAGCCAAGACACGCAAAAGAATTACAAACTATGAAATCATTATTCACCGCACAAATCAGAATACGAATTGAAAAAGCAGTGAAATTTTTATATACCTTTGAGACCATCATAAAGTTATGAACAGAAAAGAAATATAACGTTTTCAAAAATCTACGACAATTCCTACCCACATTTGCATTGCAAATTCAGATGAAAATTCAAAGCGTCTCCCAGTTTAACTTTAACTGTCGACGGGATCTTAATGGACGCCAAAGCGCTAAACCTCGACAGCTTTAAGGTTCCCGCAACAACCACATCGGTTACTACTTGACGTAACCATACATGAACGGTAATTATGTTTAAAGAGTTATGTACTATGTACACAAAGCACCATCGTATGCGGTCGTCCGGTTATGTTTTTAATTGTAGACGACTCTTGTGACGAATAATGTTTCTTTTTGGCGAAATCATCAGATAAGAGATCTCAAATATAGATACTAAGCGCAAAGAAAGATGAACAAAGAGGATTACGATATATGACAGAAGAATATCTAGCAGAATTTCAGCAAATTTGGCGAAGTTAGCAAAATTCAATTACATATCATATTTAATTTATGAGTTAATATCTTCCTGCACATAACATTGCTTAATTTCGATAGGCTGCAAAATCATCTTCAGATAAAATAAGATATATTTATTTGCATAAAACATGGTATACACGGTGTTAATGGAAAATAGAGATCAAGCATGTTTTGCTTTAATCTAAAGCGTGCCAACTTACTAACAATACAATTGACATTGACATACATTGATTACATATTAAAAAAATCATTTATACTATAGAAATTATAATTATTTAGCCATTTATATAATAAATATATATATAATTTACGGGACTAAATGGTATCAGTCGTAAGCTAACTTTATCTTAGAAAAAATTCTTCGGCGTACTAATCAATATATTACAAGAATTCTTAAGAACAAAGTTCGCTGCGTTTTAAATTTTAACGTTAGTGGTTACTAAACGTTCCGCATAAACAAGAAAGTTTCGCAAAATTCTCATGAAATAATAAACGTTCAGTCATCGAGAGCTCATAAATCTTTGCTTCTTTGACACAACTTTTATTATTTGTTACCAAATAAGCTTTTCTTACATTTGATTGGCCCTTAATATTGTGCAATCCATTATCGTGAGACTGCTATTTGGCAATCGTCCCAGACACCATAAATTTTAAGCCATACTTAATTATGAAACGCTAATTAACTTAAGTTAAATTTGAACAACTGAATTTCAACGCGATGTCTACGTTGTAAGACTAAATGTATTATGAAATTGGGATACAAATTGTATTAAGCTGTGCCTCCACAGTTAATTTAATACAATTTATTCTCCAATTTCTGCGCTTACCAGTTTCTATAACATTAGAATTCCGCGAAATAGCTGTTCTAAATGAAGTGCCATTAATCAAATCTCAAAACCAACGGCCGTTTACATAATTCTATCCAACCGGGGCGCGCCGGCCGCCGGCCGCTTGCAACCGCTCCTATTGTAGACGGTAATCCTTGCTGCCTTATGAATATGCTTGTACGGATAGACACGCTTATCGTTTAAATTATGCCTTTTGAAACTTAATTAAATAATTTACACATAAACAGAATTGTTAACTGATATCGTCCAATTTTGCAGTTTTGAATAATTGTAAAAACATCGCGCGTGACGTGACGTGCTTAATTTTAGTCATTCAGAACACGGTCATGGTGACACAGGTTTTCACCGCTTGTCTCATAAAGGTGGAGAGGCTCGGTCGATATCGGCTGTCGGCTCGAGTGGCTTGTGGGAAGAAATGCGAGGCTATTTGTGCTAGGCCTGCTCTCGCGTCGAGCACCCTCCGGCCGCGGCCGCCTCACCGCACAAACTAGATTAACTAGGCGACCTCATCTTATAGACCCTATGTCCGGAATTACTATATTATACAGAGTATCTCATAAAATTGAATGGAAAGTCGTGTGAAAGTTGAGATAACGATATTAGAAAGTGAGATCTTAATTTTATGCGAAATGTACGCGAAGGTACCTTCATGGTTACGTCATCTGAACCTTCATATGGTTTAGTGTACAAGAAGTTACATTTTCAAAGATTTGTTTGGCTTGCCTTATGAAACATTCAACATTGCATTATAAAACTCAAAAACAAGTTATATTTTTGTAACAGCTGAAAGGATAATACGTGTCAGAACTGAAAGAATAAAAACGTGACTGACTACATTTGACAGCCAATAAAATTCCTGCTACGGTACTAGATGTCCATACAAACATCAATATTGATTTGACACGCGCTTTATTCTGGTGTTACAAAAATATTATGTCATATCCGAGTGCGATTCGAACCTGAGAGTGCTATTAATAGAATTCCATACTTCACACACTTGCACGTAAATACCTATTTATAAAAATAACAGTTCGAGGCTAAAAGCTGTTTGCTAAAGTTCAAAGTAACAGGATTATTTTACCCAAACTTTTAATGAAAATCAAATGTAAACCGTGTCACTTACCCTTTTCATTTAATCGAAACTTCTAGAGTAACACACGGGGTTTCAAAGAGCACTTTGTACTGTTATTGTTGTCCACAAACATTATGTAACGTAACAAATATCTCTAAATAAACATTGATGTATTTTTCTCCAAAGATGAGTGCGTTTTATCTATAAGCGGATAAAACAAACTGTAAATAAATGGGAAAAACAAAACATTGCTTAGTAAATCCCAAGTAGCTGTAACATTCGCGGACAGTCGGCAGTCGCTGAGAGCCGGCACAAGAGCCGGACCAACAAAGTCCGCAATACACGTAAAATCAATTTAACAAAGCCACTTTGAGCCGCACTGACCCTTCCACGCTTATTCACAAACACCTACGGCTGTCTACTCAACAGTAGAATCTATCACGACTTGCTTGTATACCCGTAATGTATCTGTTAAGTATTTGAATGTGATAATTTACTATTTATTTTTCCACACAGGCCCTGTTTTACATTGTTCAGTTGTTCTTACATTGTTTTTCCTGTCTTGTTAGGCTTATTGGTTGATTCGAACGACTGCACTCGCCTGATAGGCGAATTTTAAATAATAAAAAAAACGTTTAAATAATAATATTATATTTTATGTCGGTATTTCGCACGAAATTAATTTATTTGTGGGAGAATGGACCACTCAGAAATGCGTATCAGGCGTTGGCACATTTTGATTTTTATGCTATAAAGTTAAGAACCAAATGTGAAGAGAGCAGAATGTTCGAGTGAAAAGAAGGTAAGTACAGTAAACAAAACAGATAAGAAACCAAGGTCGTTGGTAAATATATTCGTAAAATATGTGAGTGACAGACTATCACACATGCCAAAAGTACATCAGAACATATCAATTCATTTTAAATTCAAAATGTACTTCATAAGCAAGTCAAATACACATAGAGTTTGTAAATGTTATACTTAATACTTTTGTGAGCTAGTATACTTTTTTCTTGAATAAAATTAAAAAATGTTCCAATTGCCTAATACGATTTTCTGGAGGTGTCGATTCGCCCACAAACACAATAACTTTGTTCGAATAACTTGCAGAAAAATATGGTGAGTAAAATTATGCAAATCAACCCACAAGCCCTTGAGTTCTTAAAAGTAGTGTCTGCAGCTTCAAGGTTATTTAGGCCACAATATTTTTTTTTTCTACCAGACTACTACCTATTACTTCAAATTATTTATCTGCACTTATGAAATCACCACGATCATTTGAGATCATTTGTAATACATTTCGGCTTCCTTCAATTTACTACGTAACAGAAACGTTAGTTAATGTAAAACAAAAAAAAAACATAGGAATTGTAATTAATAACAATAAACAATACTTGCAGCATTTATCAATACATTTTAAATGTCACTTTAAATCAGACGAAGAATACCGTACAGCCACAAGTACATTTTTTCCAAATTTGTTTTATTTTGTTGCCTTTTTTCCTTGACATTGTTTGTTTTCTTCATCTTTTGTAGAATTTATACTAATTGACAAGTTACGAATCCCTTGCGTGTACGACACGCAATTCTCCGGCCGACTCCGGGTTTTTCCTTTCTCAGAACACAAATATTTGCATAGATATGAAAATAACATATTTAAATATTCCTGTCTCGACTTCTGTTCAAAATAAAAGGATACTTAGGACTACAGCAAGAGAAAATTGATTTTGTATTAGACTTCACTAGCCTGGTTTATATGACCTTATCATTTCTCAAACTGATAAAAGATAGTCAAGCATTTATAAACTCACCAAGCAGATATTCTTCATTTATTTGAATTGAATAAGACATAGATACGGTTTGGAAGTACATCAAAAGCCATTGGGGCTGATTTATGACGATTCCGCCGTAACAACGTCGAGCTCTATCCATGAACAAGAATGAACCGAACATTGGCGAACATAATACTGGAACATTTTAAATAAAACCTATCCATTTTGCGATTCCGAGCAAACCATAAGAGTACTTCCAAAAAACTGTGACGTAACAGCATGTTAACGTAGCAAAATGTTCGCTTTCCTATTCCGTTACGAACCAATATAAACTGAAATCCTTTCCAGGAAAATACGGTTTCCATTTCTTTTAACCCTATAATTCGACACTGGCCAATTAACACTTTAGCCTTTAGAAGTTTACGAGAAGCCAATTGTGCCAGACCTTCAATTGATAAAACCATTCTACAACCAAAACATCCATTAAGCGAGGCAGACGGATAAAAAACAAACTTTATTCAACTTGATGAGGAAAAACAATTAAAAGCTGTAATTACTATTAACCCTTTAAATGCCAACGTCGACTTAAGTAGTCCAAGTAATCGTGCCCAAGACGCCAATGACGTCTTCAGGAGCCGTAACTTATGTTTGAATTATTAAGAACAAGTTGTGCCGTGATTCTACCCTCACTTAATGACTCTAGGTTACTTTAGAAGTAATTAACGAACAGGTAGATAGTAGTTTATGTCCTGTTTATGTGATCCTATGAATAAATTGACCTTAAACTAAGCTAAACTTAGAAATTAATAGATTTATTTTACCAAGATCAACGTTAGAGGAAATAAGTTTTTAAACAATAGTTTTTCTATGACAGCGAACAATTTTAAGAATTCATTTCTAGCCTTATGATCAGCAGTAAGCGAGAATGAAAACCATTAAAGAAAACCCACACATTCTTTTAATAATAAAACCACATAAAGTGGAGCGTGTGTAGTGCCAGACCGGCGATAGGTACCGACGTGTGTCACGTTGAGCGGCACTAACCGCAGCACAAACTGGACACATTGGGTGTCAACCCTTCACCACTGTGGCTCACACTTCACTGACTATTGTCTCTGATCCCACAACTAAATCGGATTTTGGCCTTAGATACTTTTGTTACAATTTCTGTTATTTTCTTGTGGATAAAGCAATTTTAGACCTCAATGAAGTATTATTGAAGAGATTCAAAAAAACCTTCTTCGTATTGCAATAAAATTGTTGACGATAGCTACTCTGTTTCTGTTACCAATAAGTGACGAAAATAAAGTTTTCATTTCTGTTGAATCATGTCCCTAATTTCATTATAATTTATCAAATTTTTCACTTTCCCCGACACGAATTCATTTTAAGGGAACAGCTTTTTAATAATACAAAATTGGCTAAAAGATTGAAGCCTCGGCCATCACATCTCTAGTCAATCAGTGTCACAATTCTCCTAATGGAAAAACTATTACTTTCCGCCTTCCGGGAACAATAGAATAAAAAATTTCTTCCCCGGTAGGTACTTACTATGGTAATCTATGTTACGACGTGTTCTAGCGTGTCGCTCAATTTGTTCTACAAACGGTTTTTTCTTTAGATACTTATTATGGATGCTATATCAATGGTGACATGGAAATTGAGGCCGCGGTGTGCAATATCAATAAGTTTCAACAAAATTATTTATGGGGTTCAGTTTACGAAGTAAGTTTACGCCTCGGATAGGCACAAATGTAAATTAATGGCTGACAAAAAGATCAACGTGACGAATATAAATGGGAGGTTGCAGGTGTTTTATGAGAAGGAGCTTTTAACCGATGCTTATAAAAGAGTAGAGATACTAAGTTTTTATTTAATTAATTAAGAATGAAAGAGTAACATTATAAATTGTCGTAAAACGGGAACCTTATCATTAGTTAGTTACTTGATATAAAGAATATAAAACACCTACTTCCATTTCTATTACGAAACTATGTTATTTACTCGTACTTTTCTTTCTTTCTCTCAATTATTTTGTAACTCTGTAATTAACCTACCAGGCTTCAAAACATTTATTGATTTTTATCTCCCCATTTCTTCCTGTGGGTGTCGTAAAAGGCGACTAAGGGACTTACTAGAGAATGGGCAGCAGCGTTCTCTATGCATTTTACCACCATACTGCGATCGCCAACCCGCCTGCCAAGCGTGGTGATTATGGCAAAGCCCCCCAAATTGGGGGAGGCCTAAGTCCAGCAGTGGACGTCTTACGGCTGAAATGATGATCTTCACGGAATGAAGTAAATAGATCCCACGACACAGGAAATCCTAGTGTGGAATAATAACTGTAAATAACTTTTTGAGACAATAAATACTATTACTACTATTACTATTAGTACAAATACTATGACTAACCGTAAACAATAAAACATTAACATAACAGCCTTTAATATTCCCACAGCTCAGATGCAGACCCACCGCGTGCCTACGGTAGTAGGCCGCAATCCACGACGCGGGCAGTGCTGGTTTTTTTTTTTTTTTTTTCAGGATGGGAAATCATCTAATGACTTCTCCCGCTCTGGGCGGAGCGGGAGGGCGTGTCAGACTTTTACTGACTAAAACCCACCCGTGTTCCATCAGTTGCCCATGTGCCAGGGTCACGGTATCTCTTTCGAACAATCACGCGACGCGGGCAGTGCTGGTTGTGTTGATTTTGCTATAATATTAATTACTAACCATAGTGTTTAATTCGATTTTCAATTGGGTTTAAAAAAAGTCATTCATTTTCATGCATGCACACTATTCATATCGCTATCGGCAGCAAAAATAAGCCTTGTGAAATATGTCTGTGGAGACACCGTGAATGAAAACACCAAGTTACTTCTGGGGCATTCTAAATATTTTTTTATTTAACTTTACTTATAGTAATTATCCTGAAAACAATTTCACAACATCTCGATACATTTCGTTAATATGGTGTTATTTTTTAAAATTGTTATGTCTGCATCACTAGATTTTACAAAAGTCTCATAGAAAAGGACATTCTGGTTTTCCCAAGTTGAACATTATCCGGGAAACTTCATACGTCCATATTTCGTTCATAAACCTAATTGAAATTATTACGAACATTTTAAAACAAAATATAGCCAAATCGGTAGAGCCGTTCTGAAGTGATGGGCATACCGACGAACAGCATGTAATATTTTTTAAACAGATTTTACAAAATGCGAAAGTAATTCTGTCTGTCTGTTACCATTCCCGTCTCTATTGTTGAAGGAATAGGGCACATGACCTGGGTTAGGACAGAGGATACTTTTTATCCGGATAGCGCGTTCTCGGGACAATTTCCAGCCGCAGACAAAAGCTAGTTTTATGGATTCACCGTTCATTGGTGATTTCATTTGAAATAAAAGGCAGTTTTTTTCGTGTATTTGTTACACCAAATAGGCGGTTATTTTTGTAATTTATTTCTACTAATAAATAATATAACAATTTTCTCAAACTGTTTGATTTGACTAACTATTAATATTTTCAGCCCAGGCAAATATTTGATATTTACTGTGAAAAATATACTTGTGCCATGCATACCTTTTTTTTTATTTATCTTTATCAGACATAGAATTATTGTTAATTTACGAAATAGCTCAATAATTTTTAGATTAATTAAAGTAAATAGGTACGTCTATATATTTTATATCTCGTATAGCTTTTATGGGGTACTATTGTAAATATTACAACTAAATACCTTGTGATATATTGCAATTCATGCATGCAATTAAAGACAAGTAAAAAACAAGTAAAAAATTCTCTTTGTAAACAAGCTTAGTACAAATAAGAGGATTATATCGAAGATAAGAATGCTTGGAAACATGTTTTGGGGCAAGCACAGCCTACTGTAATAGGATTGAGTGCTCTTGCCCGCTGGTACTGCTCCATAGGACAATGTAGAATCTCGACGTTTGTAATCAAGCTGGTTGTTTATTTATTTATGTATCATCTTTTGTGACATGATTTACCTCCTGTGATTTAACTCACACTCTGACTTATAACTTAAGATTTTTTAGGAAAAATTGTATACTTGCTTTTACAATTTTAGTATTTTCTTTTCTTTTATATGTGTTTATATCCTACTAGCTTCTCCCCGCGACTTCGTCTGCGTCAATTAATTTATAGAATCACTATGTTGTCCGTCTGCCTGTTAATCCCACAGCAAAAAAAAAAAATTTCGCCACTCTCAAGGAATCAAACTGTATATGATACTTTCCGTTGACCTAAAACTATGAAATTTGACAAGTAATATCGTCTTATACTACAAGTACGGGGAAAAAGATGACAACTCCACGGTTATATTTTACAATATTTTGTATAGGTACATTTATATCCAATTATAAGTGTACACTACCCAGAATAAAAATTACTATACCACACAACAGGTAAAAAGAATTAAAAATGAAGCAATGACAGATAAATGTGCACTAATTAATTATAAAGAGGTAAAGTTTTATAAGTTCGTGAGTTTTTTTGTAAGAAGTAATCTCTAGAACTATCAGTGGAATCTGAAAAAAACTTAGTTTTAATTTGGAGTTATATCAATTTACGGTGATAGCGTTCGTTGCAAATAACTTTATTTCAGAATAAGGTTATTCGTGATAGCGTTCATTTGAAATAACGTGATTGGGGATAAAACAATTCGGGCCGAATAAGTTGTGACAAAAGTGATATTACAATACAAAGATGCCAACGCCTCATCACTAAAGAGTTTATTTGGTACAGTAATACATGGTTTCACCTAAACTATTTTTAACTAAATAAATAATACTAGCTACCTTACGGGCATAGCCATTTGGTATTCACCAAGTGGCCTTACTTAAATAGCTTAGAATAAAATCGACTGCCCGTGACATAAACTACCAGTTTCACAAATTTCTAAGCTTTGGTAATTAGACGTGGGCGGTAGCATTGTGAATTGAGAATAGAATTCGCATATTTTATGATTTTCCTTAAAATTTGTTGAAATATTTTTCGATCCGTCCGCTGCGCCCGTACGTGTCTCTTAAATTGTTTGTTTCTCATTAAATCTAGAATGTATGTGTTTCTAACACATATATTCTCGATTTAATGAGAAACAAACAACAACTTATTTACAATTTTTTTATAAATTGGTTATATGTTAAAAATAAAATATAATTATTAGTTCATCTATACTATATACTATCTATACTATATACTATCTATACTATATATTACTATTTAATATTATAAAGCTGAAGAGTTTGTTTGTTTGTTTGATTGAACGCGCTAATCTCAGAAACTACTGGTCCGAATTGAAAAATTCTTTTTGTGTTGAGTAGCCTATTTATCGAGAAAGGCTATAGGCTATATAACATCACGCTACAACTAAGAGGAGCGGAGCAGTAATGAAAAATGTTGCAAAAACGGGGAAAATTTATTCCTTTTGAGAGTTTCCGTTGCGTGCGCTGCGTAAACGGTTAAAGTAACGCAAATATCATGTATCACGGAATTGTTTCTTTTAAAAATTTCTAAAAAAAGTCCACGAGAGCATATGTCTATCTTTTAAGGTTGACTCACTATAACTCAAAAGGAGCGAGCAGCAACGAAAAATGGACGAAAACTAGCAGGCAAGTTGATGCGACGGGAAGGGTCAGGAGAGCAAAAATTTGACGCGGACGAAGTCGCGGGCAGAAGCTAGTAACATTATAAATCTGAAGAGTTTGTTTGTTTGATTGAACGCGCTAATCTCAGGAACTGCTGAGCCGAATAGAAAAATTCTTTTTGTGTTGGGTAGCCTATTTATCGAGGAAGGCTATAGGCTATATAATATCACGCTATAACTAAAAGGAGCGGAGTAGTAATGAAATATGTTGCAAAAACGAGGAAAGTCGCACGGGTAGGCGATTCGACGCGACGGGAAGGGTCGGGGAAACAAGAAATTTAACGCGGACGAAGTCGCGGGCAGAAGCTAGTATAATATAAGTTAGTATGATATTTAGTTAATGTAATATTTTGTACATGACGTACAAAGTCAACATTAATATTCCTACATCCCACTTGAAGTTCAACTAGACAACCAGTATAAGCAAAAGTAACTTCAACAACAACAGTTTCTTCCTAGAAACATACTTATTTCTCAAGGGAATATTTTAAAAAGTAGAGCAATAATATTGCATAAGAAAATTCTAGTAAATAACCACGGACAATATCGGCTAATGCAGCTTCTTTTTCAAGTTCCATCAGACACGCTTTGTTAGCCCCGCCACTACACTACTGCCATTGTTTTAATAAGAATACTAAAGGTTTTGCGTTCACTGAGCTAAGAACTGATAACATGGATGCAGAGTCGCCTCAACAAATTGCTTACTTTAAATTATTTACTTTAAAAAATGTCCTTAGTTTCGGTTTAAGGAGTACTTGAGTTTAAAAACTGCTATAAAACAAATACAAATGCAAAATAGTTTATTTCTTTCACAAATACATGACATTTAAATTGTGATTGGAGTGATATAGCCTGTAGTAGAAGGCTCCGCTCTTCCATAACAAAAAAAAAATAATTAATAAAACAAACATTTGTGACGTTCCGCGCAAAAAGGTACCAGATGACGACATTTAGTTTCCGAGTTATTTGCCTTTTTTTTAAATCGGGTGAAAATATGACATTTTGTGATTTTTACTGATTTATTGTTCTACAAGATTATTGTTCTACAACAAATTTTCTACAATTTGATACAATTAACATCTATTCTATTATCGTGTGTATTATTATTTTATTCTATAATCGTGTGTATGTGTGTGTGTTTTTTGTGTGGGTATTGTTTGATCCATTCAACTATTGATTTTTTGCAATCATAGTATTTTTTATTATACACATATATTTCTGTATTTATTTTATTATATAGTTGAGCCGACCGTGTATTATATTGAATGGATGCAAAATGTGGTTTTTATACAGGGGATTTGTGCAATCGTTTATTTTCTTCTCTTAGAGAGTTTAGATGCATCGTAGGGCAGGGACTTGTTTTTTTAATACTGTCTGTATAATATATAATTTTGTTACAGAAAGTAAGCCATTGATTTTATAAATACTCTCTGTACTGTTCTATAGCCATCATGGTCGTCATCATTAAAAATATGGTTTCAGACACGGACGTTTAAAAAGTTAAAATTTACACATAAAGTAAAAAGATTGTTCGTACATTTCGGACGGACATTTGAATGATAATAAGCCAAGTTTATTAGAATTTACATAAAGTTTGATGACAATGCAAATGTGTGTTACAAGCCTATTGCTGTGATTCCGAAAAACGAGAGAACGGAACCAGAATAGAGTTGCTCTCTGATTCTGCCGTTCTTAGTGGTAACTTCTTCCAATTTAATAATAAGTATATTTTAGATACAGCACCCGAATTCTTGAAAGAGACTGTCAAATGAATGACAGTCGAACTTTATCCAAAACGCGATGTGCCATACTTACGTCCAGGTACTGCACTACTATCTAACTAATTGCTGCCACACGGTTGTTTTATTTTTATATTACAACTAGCTTTTGCCAGCGGCTTCGCCCGCGTGGAGGTCGCAAATTATCCCGCGGGAACATACTACCGGGATAAAAAGTAGCCTATGTCCTTTCTGAGGCTCTAAACTATCTGTGTACCTCATTTAAATCGGGTCAGTAGTTTTAGCAGGAAAGCGAGACAGACAGACAGACAGAGTTACTTTTCCATTTATAATATTAAGTATGGATTTTAAGTTATTTTAATGGTATTATGTGACTAACAAACTGTTTATTCTATGTTTGGAAATAAAACTTTTACTATCTTTATCTTTACATATTATAAAATAAAGTCACTTCGCTGTCTGTCTGTCCCTATGTATGCTTATATCTTTAAAACTACGCAACGGATTTTGATGCGGGTTTTTTTAATAGATAGAGTGATTCAACAGAAAAGTTTATATGTATATAACATCTATAATATAGTAAAGAAACACTGATAATTTTAGAGGTTTCTAATGTGATGTCATAAATAAACACATTTTTTTGCGCTTACATTGCAAACGCTGGCTGAACCCTTCGAAATAGCTCAAAATAATGTACTACAGTATTGTACACCTTAAAAAGTTCTACAAAAAAATCCGCGGTGGTATATGTCTAACTCTTAGGGATAACCCATAATAACCATTTTTATCCTTTACTTTTTACGAGAAATAATGGCTTATTTATGAATGCGATTTTAAGCAATACAGCATTAATCCTTATCCAATTAAGTACCTTAAATAAATTGTGCATTTCATGTAGATCAAAATTGCCCTTTACAGCATATCATTAAAATTAATATTTTAGAAGATATCAGAGATTATAATAAAATAGCCGCAGAGCGGCTAGCGGGCCGTTCCACGTCCGGCCATCTCGCTTGGTAGCGGTTGGGTATTGCAGGATTAGTAGTAGGGTTGTAACGGAGCTTCGCCTCCGCTTCCGTTACTGCGGAAGTTCCGCAAGAAATCGCATCTTCGCTTCCGCCTCCGCCTCCGTGCAACTTTTGCGGAGTTGTAACGGAGGTTTATTTACGAATCATTGAAATAAATAAGGAACAAGTTCAGTCCAAACTAATACGCTTGCTTACTATACATGAATCAAATGTGGCAAGTGGAGGAGGTGATGACGAAGCTTCTGGTGCTTCTGCTGCCAAAAAGCTAGAATTGAATCAATACATGATGAACCAAGCTTAAGTTTCCAGATTTTACCACCAACATAAAGTGTGCATTCCAATCTGGCTAACATGTAACAGTGAAGAGGAAACTGAAAATGACAACAGCAATAGTAACCTCATGGTATGGAAAATTTTCATTACATATTATAAAATAAAGTCACTTCGCTGTCTGTCTGTCCATATGTATGCTTATATCTTTAAAACTACGCAACGGATTTTGATGCGGGTTTTTTTAATAGATAGAGTGATTCAACAGAAAGGTTTATATGTATATAACATGCATAATATAGTAAAGAAACGCTGCTAATTTTAGAGGTTTCTAATGTGATGTCATAAATCAACTCATTTTTTTGCGCTGACATTGTGAACGCTAGCTGAACCCGACAAAATAGATCAAAATAATGTACTACAGTATTGTACACCTTAAAAAGGTCTACAAAAAAGTCCGCGGTGGTATATGTCTATCTCTTAGGGATAACCCACAATAACCATATTTTATCCTTTACTTTTTACGAGAAATAAGTGCTTATTTACGAAGCGATTTCAAGCAATACAGCATTAATCCTTATCCAATTAAATACAGCTTGTGGGCCGTCTCGCGTCCGGCCATCCCGGTTGGTAGCGGTCGGGTAGTGCAGGATTAGTAGGATTGTAATATTGTAATTCATATTACTTTACCGTGTGGTGCCGGACGTAAAGAATAACACTACCCCATTTCTTCCCGTGGGTGTCGTAAAAGGCGACTAAGGGACTTACTAGAGAATGGGCAGCAGCGTTCTCTATGCATTTTACCACCATACTGCGATCGCCAACCCGCCTGCCAAGCGTGGCGATTATGGCAAAGCCCCCCAAATTGGGGGAGGCCTAAGTCCAACAGTGGACGTCTTATGGCTGAAACGACGAATGACGATTAGTTTGGCTTCATAGTAAAAGTAGTAGTAGTAATAGTCAATATCATGTGTGTTCGAAGTACTCAAAATAAACCTAATTGTATTATTCCAAGTAAGAGACCGCGAAATATGGCTTAGATGTTTAGATTTTTGGATGGATTTGGATTTTTGGTTATCCTGCATACTTACCATATAGGATACTTTATCCCGGTAGTAGGTTCCCGGGTGATACTTTCCGACAGCTATATGGGCGATGCCACTGGCCAAAGTACTATTCTTATAACTATGTTTGATTTGGTGTCCGGTAAATAATTGAGTGTCTGTATAGGTAGAATAGGAACGTTAAGAAAAACATGGGTGATATTTTCCGACAGCTATATGGGCGATACCACTGGCCAAAGTACTATTCTTATAACTAGGGCTTCCATTACGTAATTACGCAATTACGTAATTACGAACTCATTTTAAAGTATTTTCAATTCCGTAACTGAAGATGTCAATTCCGTACTTACGTAATTATTAGTATCATCAATCCATCAAAATAGTCAACCAATAAAAAAGCATTATACGTACACATTTATAATGTGGCAACACTATACTATATACCTACATCGAAACTGTACAAATAGGGTATACCCCGCAGTTTATTTTATATCTATTTTGCAAAAAATAGTTCTAAGACGTACAGAATAGAGTTCAAATATATCAACTTGGCGAGTCGGCAAGGCCGGGGAGTCCCTGACGAAAAGTCCCTACGACCACGGGGAACTTAGGGGAACTACTATGCTCCTCACATTCTTAACTAAAAAGAAAGTAGTTTCATTGCTCAATTGTCGGTTGTTCAGTTTACATCGCTAGACTCTCGGCACAGTTGACACTTGATCTGATACTTAATTAAAAGTTGGTGGTAAATGCGCGCAAATATTAACAATTTGTAGCAGTTGTATCTTTATCGTGGGTGACTTTGAAATTTGAATGTGTGGATTATCTCTTCAAACATGTAAGTACTTAAATCAGTCTTATTTAGTATTAAAAGGGCATTAAAAACCTCATGGGGCGTGGAGCATGCATAGTTCATACAAAATAATTTGTAATTCAAACATTTTCTTAAGGTGTATTTATTCCGATTAGATTATAGAATATCTAGGTTCCCAAATATATATTAATTAGGAACACTGATTAAAACATAAAAGGTCGGTACCTATCAAAAATTTGAAATTCCTCATAGTTCGTCTCTAAATCAGGAATGAATGAACTAAGCATGCTCTTTCGCCTATTATAGAAGAAAAAAACGTTTGGCTACAAAATAAGTGTTTACATTATTTTGTAATGAGTTGACAACTATGTTTAACCAATATCATTTTATTTTAACCTAACTTCCTTTTATTTTTTTTCAGGTCTTCTTCAAATAAGACTGTATACAAGGAGTTTTTGAACAAACGCACACAAAGCTCTATCTGGGAACATTTCTTGAGAGCTGATTGTTGGACAGAGTGTTGAATGGAAGCATTGCAAAAAAAATTGAAAACTCCAGGTGGCGCAACTGGAGCGTTACACACTCACATCAGCAGGCGTCGCAAAGCCCCAGTACATCAACGTCTAATAGTGGTCAAATTCAAACACGGAAACGTACGAATGAACCTTCACAAAAGAAAATTAAACTCACTGATTATTTTTCAAATATGGAGGTTCGAGTGGCCAGAATGGCTGCATTGGATGGGATACCATTGAGCACATTTTGTACGTCAGAAGATCTGAGATATCTTTTTAAAAACTCTGGCTACGATGTGCCGAAATCTTCTACGACTATAACACAGATAATTCTAAAACAGAGTGATAACACAAAAAACATGGTTGCCTGGAAGAGATCGCATAAAGCGATAAGGCCGCCCATTGTATATTTTGTAATAATTATAATGTTTTTTGTGATGTATTTTTATTGTGTACAATAATGTATATACTATAAATAAATAAATAAACAAATTGAAAAATCAATTGAAAATTATGAAGTCTGAAGATAAAAGATTTACTATCACGTTTGATGAGTGGACGTCTACCCGTAATAAAAGGTATATGAATATAAATATCCACAATAAAGACTTTGATATGGCCAAATAGAAAAATTTGGGACTTGTACGGATACAGGGATCAATGCCAGCTGAAGTAGGCACTCAATTATTACAGCAACATTTGAGTGACTTCGGTTTAAGTCTGGAAGACGACATAATTGCTTTCACAACAGATGGAGCGAGTGTTATGGTCAAAATGGGTAGAAATTTTGACGGCCACCACCAATTGTGTATGGCTCATGGGATACAAGTACAACTAGCAGTCCTGGATGTTTTATATAAAACACAAAAATCTCCAGAACCTGAAGTCCAGGAGGATATCTCAAATACCGGCGCTGAAGAAGAAGAGGAAATTGAAGAAGATGAGGATGCGTTTATTGTAGAATCGACCAGAGTTCCAGAATCGGAGTTTTTATACAAAGGCACTATAAAAAAATTAAGAGATCTAATAAAATCGTTTAAAAACTCCCCTTTGAAAAACGACTTGTTGCAAAAGTACATTTTAGAAGAACATGGTAAAAATATTGACCTAATACTAGACTGTAAAACGCGATGGAACAGCTTATCAGATATGGTAGGCCGATTTCTCAAATTAAAATCATGCGTTTTTAAGGCGTTATTAGATTTGAAATCAAATGCGAAATTTACAGACGAAGAGATCCAAGACCTTCACGATATTCATTACAGCTTGGATGTAATAAAAACTACAGTTTTGTCATTATGTCGCCGTGATTCAAACTTATTGACGGCCGACGCTGCGCTTCGATTCATGCTAGAGAAACTTAATCTTCAGTCAAACGATCTCAGTGGAAAACTAGCCACATCTCTTAGAAAGAGAATTAAGGAAAGGCGAACAAATGTATTCGGTGTTTTGCAATATTTGCATAACAATGAGGAATTTTTTAAAACAGCTGCCTCAGAATATTTCACGAAACCATCGTCGGATGATATACGAATGTACATAGTGGAACTTTTGGAACGGTTGAAATATAATTCTACTCAAAAAAGCACTAATTCACAACCATAACCGAGTGCATCGGACGCAATTGCTACCAGTGACGATGATGACGAGGAGTTGACAATCGCACAACAGTTAGACAAAGAAATAAACAAAGTGACTGTAAATAAAACAATTTCAACAGTAAACACAGATCTCCATTCCATTATTAGGGTAGAAATGTGCATTTACGACAGCGCTGGCGGCGGTCGCGAAGTTTTTTTGACTGCAGCGTATAATTATTTACTTTCGATAACGCCTACAAGTGTTGAAGCCGAGCGATATTTTTGTAATAAACTAAGAAGTTCCCTAGGTGACAAAACTTTAAATGCCTTGTCATTTATGAGATCACATTTTCAAGAAGAATGATTATATTCGGGACGATAAAAAATGGTTTGACTTAACTAAGTTCTTGAATAATTCATAACAATTAAATAAAATTAACCACCTCTTTAAATGAATCAATAATTTGACAGTACAGTGTTAGATTATTTTGTCATGGAACTAATTTTTTTTTTTTGTATCTATCTGTGGAGGCTTGTTATTAGCAATTTAGTTATATATTCTTGTTACTATAATGTTATTAGTCTGTAAGCTTTCTAAAAATTAAAAATAAAATAAATAAATATAAATAAATATTTTTTTGTTTAAATATTGTGTTTATTTTGATACATCCTTGAATTTGAGATAGTAAAAGATAACTGTAAAAATTGTAGATACTCTATCTACAATATTTACAAAAATTCATAATCAATTTAAAAAAAATAGGAAAAATTACGTAATTACGGAATTACGGAATTGGAGAAAAAAGTTGCGTAATTAGTTACGTAATTGACATTTCCGTAATTTTGGAAGCCCTACTTATAACTATGTTTGATTTGGTGTCCGGTAAATAATTGAGTGTCTGTATAGGTAGAATAGGAACGTTAAGAAAAACCAGGAAGACATATTCAATTCAATCCAGCCCTATGTCGCAGTCATCTTACTCTGAATACCTACTATTAGTTTTATTTTAAGTACATCAAACACACATGATATGTAAGGATCGTAGCAGGTGGCGTTCCGTAGTTTCTGCCTACCCCCATGGGCAAAAGGCGTAATTTTATGTATGTATAGCATGGATTAATACATTCTTACCGCGGTAGTTTATTTTATAATTTAACTCTCAGATTCCATAAACCCTAGAGCCACTGTCACCCATTGTCTGTGTCTGATTACTGATGACCGTGGATGAGGACCCACGGTCATCAGTAATCAGACGCAGACAATGGCCCACCTTTCAGTCTGTACATACCCAGTCACCCGTGCATTTGATGACCTTTTGACCTCCTCAGTGAGCGGAGTTCACGTAACTGAATTTTGAACCAACGTGTTTGAACTTTTTGCCATCCTTAGAATTATAACGTCATACTGAGTTTAGCGTTACTTACTTCTTTTTCACTTCCATTTCCTCAACATTACATTTTCCTCAGACCACTCGTGATTCCAGCGGGACTTAAAAGTTTACACTAAACTCACAGAACTCCGAATATAATTAAACAAGTTAGAGATATTTCGGGTTTTTTATTCGCGAAATATTACGCATTTCGGACGAGAACAAAGGAGGACAATAGCGTTGAGTTAAACTCGATTAAGTAAATCTGTCCTGCGTCAATATTAAACAATTGTCGTTTCAATGCCATTCTGGCACTCTGCAATAACTTAACGATAAAATGTTGTTTGCTTTACATAATGGAAAAAGATTTAACGGGTACTGACCTCGAACCGTACTTATATTAGTTTTTACATAAAACTACACATGTTCCCGATGGCAAACAATACATGGCAACCTTTATGTCCAATGAGTCCCTAAAGTGGCGAGCTTCATGTAACAAAAACATTCCGTATTTATCTTATTCTTGTGAATAACAGATGTTCAGCGTCCTTACAATGCCATTTATCAGTGTCGTTTCTGTCTAATCATTCCGACGCACATTTATCACGACATTTTTTATGTTTCTATGTATAGCATTGCAAAGCATATTACCGATCGTAACATCATAAAAATGTGGCAAATGGTGCCGTTTTAACTTTTTTACTATTATGGTTTAAGAACTTTATTATTCCTCATTAAGAATTCACAATAATTCACTTACTGAGAAATTAAATTAACATAAAATGTTTTTGAGCGTACAAAAACGACGCAAAATTAAAATATGAAGGTAGTGATATAAAATTCAAGTAAACAACCAATCACCAACCGAGTAAACACGGATATATAGTAAAAGTTAATATTCTACTAGATGTGGCATACATGGCAGCGTACTATCTATAAAGTTTTGTTTTTTATAATTTTTTATTATTATTGTGTTTTATTTGGTCGCATGAACCCTTGCTAAAACTACTTTTTTTTTTTTTTTTTTTTTCACTGTCTCAATATATAGGATTTAAGTTTATTTTTAAAACAAGACATACTTTTCGCTTCTTTTATTTCCATCGGTATTTTGTTATACATGTTGACACCTTCAAATTCTATGTTTCTTTTCCCGTAATTAACAGTTCTAGGAGGACGTGTTACTAAGTAATTGGAGTTTCGTAGTTTAATTTTGTGTACTTGATATTTTTTTGTGAAATTTAGTGTTGTATGGATATCTTTGTGTAATGTTTTGCGTATTAGTATACATGTATAATACATATATGTTTGGGAAATGTTCATTATTTTTGTATCTTCGTATATTTTCTGTGTTGACGTTCGAAACTTGAAATTAAATAATATTTTGATTAATCTGTTTTGTGTTGTTTGTAATGTTTCTAGATTAGATTTGGCTGCGGTTCCCCAGATTTCTATTAGGTAGTCTATATGTGGTTTAACTAAAGAATTATAAATTATATATCGAACTTTCCGAGGAAGGCATTTATTTATATTATGAAGAGCTCCTGTCAGTGACAAAAGTTTACATCTAATTTTCTCAATATGAGGCTTCCAACTCAGATAGTTATCTAAGATTAAACCTAAATATTTCTCTTTAGTTTTTCTTTGGATGAATTGATCATTTATTTTGAGTTGTATATCATGGCTTATTTTTTTGTTTTTGGGGGCAATCACGACATAGTTGGTTTTTGTGGTATTGATGGTTAGAAGGTTTGACTGGAGCCAGTCATTAAGTGAATTTAAATCATTTTGGATACAAGGTACCATAGCTTCGATTGAATTCCCAAAGTAGAAAAGACTTGTATCATCAGCGTAAAGCGAGATGTCGCCTTTGAGGCCAATCTTGGATATGTTATTAATATAAATTAGGAATAACAATGGCCCCAGAATTGAACCTTGAGGTACACCAAAAGTGACAGGAAGTGAACTACTCTGATATTTACCTATTTTGACAATTTGCATACGATTTTGCAGGTATGACTTAAAAATCTGGAGTGCCTGGCCTGTGATACCAATGTCAGACAGCTTTTGTAATAACAGGTCGGGACTTATAGTATCAAAAGCTTTTTTGAGGTCAATGAAAATACCTAAACCTACTTGCTTTTGATCAATTTTGTTTTTTATTTTAGTTATAAGATCAATAGTGGCCGAAAGAGTATTTGAGAGAGGTCGAAAACCGTATTGTTTTTGATATAAAAAGTTTATTGATTTAAGAAAAGTTTCCAAACGGTTATACAAGATTTTCTCGAAGATTTTTGAGATAACAGGAAGGACAGATATAGGGCGATAGTTACAAGGATCAGACTTACTTCCAGACTTGTGAATAGGGATAACTTTCGCAATTTTTAAGCCATCAGGAAAAATACCTCGATCCAAACAAAGATTTATACAGGCTGTAAGTTCATTTGCGATTAACTTTTTAACACATATTAAAGACTTTGTACTAATGCCATCAATGCCAGAACTAGTATTTGGATCTAAATTGTCAATAATTTTAATGACTTCGTCCGTGGTTGCTGGTATTAAACAATTTAGTTCTGTTGAGTCACGTGTTACAGGTTCTTGAGCTTGGTTTCCAGTTAACTTGTCACTGATAAGGTTTGCTAGTGATGACCCGATAGTCGAAAAGTAAGAGTTGAACCTTTCACATATTTCCTTTTGATCTGTAATAGTACCATTGTCAGTCTCGAGTTTATCTGGTCCCGACCTTTGT
The DNA here is from genome assembly GCA_932294355.1 of Aporophyla lueneburgensis. Lineage (NCBI taxonomy): Eukaryota > Metazoa > Arthropoda > Insecta > Lepidoptera > Noctuidae > Aporophyla > Aporophyla lueneburgensis. The sequence goes on from OW028747.1 coordinate 17,914,844, forward strand.
CTGATTTTATTTTTGGATAAATCATTTATCAGTTTCCACATTTTCCGTGGTTTTGTCATGCAGTCCTTAAAACATTTATAGTAATATGAATTTTTTATCTTTTGTATGTTGTGCGCTACTCTAGCTTTTGTATTCTCAAATTCCGTTCGTAATGCCGTGTCTGGTGTGTTTGATTTGCATTTTTGCCATAATATGTTCCGCTTGTTAATATCATGTATGATTTCCTTTTTTATCCAATCTTGCCGTGGAGGGTTCAAAACTTTTATTTTAGATATTTTGCTCTTTGATAAACAAGACTGCAGTTTGTTAGCCAATCTCTCATAAATGGGTTCATCATCGTTTGTATGGTTTATAATGTCTTCAAAGCTCTTATATAGTTTTGGGTAATCCAATGCCGTATATTCCATTTTCATGAGGGGGGGAGGGGTATACTGTTTAATTTCTAAAAATATTTGCTTATGGTCGGACATCGCAGATTCAATCATGACCAAATGAAAGTTATTTTCCTGTAGGTTGGACGAGACATGATCTAGTATGGTTTTGGTCGAGACAGTTTCACGGGTACAATATTTGCAATCAATTTTGTTTAGAATTTTGAAGTTACTTTCTTTCAGTGTGTTCTTGTAGTTACGAATAGCTCGGTCTGGGTTCAGCAAGTCTAGGTTAAAATCGCCAAATACTATCGCTCTCTTCTTCGTCTGTAATTGTTGCGAATAAATTTGAAGGAAGTTTTCCACATTGCTTTTGTCTGGTTTGTATATGGCACCAATGCTTAAAGAGAACTTTTTTACAAAAATCCAGAGGTAATGAGTGTCATCTATACAATGTTCTTCTATAAGATGGTGTTTTAGGTTGTCGTGGACGAATATTGAGACCCCGCCTCCTCTTTTATTCTGTCTGAGGTTATAATAATGGGTGTAGCATGGAATTTGAAGTCTTCTCACCTCGTCATCACTTTTGATCCATGTCTCAGAAAGTACAATAATGTGTGTGGTTGCTTGTAAAGATGCGATAATACATTTTAGCTCATCGAATTTACCTGGTTTAACAATACTACAAGCATTGGCGTAGAAAAATTTTAGAGATTTTTTTGTTGAGACGATATCAGTGTAATTATTCGTAATTTGATATGTTATTCTCTCTGAGCAGGAAGTTAGTTTTTTGAAGTTGTTAACACAGTGGACGGTACTTGTTCGGTTGTCGAGATGATTTTAGGTACTCCTTTAATGTACTTAATGATTAGGTTATTTTCCCCAACAGCAGTGCGTTTTTGCAGCTCCTCTTCAGATTTTGCATATATTTACGCTGATATGGTGTTTGGTCGGAATAAATTTTTATGTTCTCGATGTTCAGGTTATGTTTGTTCCGCAATATAGCTTTCGCTGTGTCCTCCGATGAAAAAAATACTTTAATGGATCGGGAATGGTCGGGCTTATATTTACCAAGACGCATTATTTTCTCATGTTGAGGGCAGTCATTGTAGGCAAGTTTCATTATTCTGGTAATTTCAGCCTTTTCGTATTCTTGGCGTTCGGTTGTTGATTTGTTAATAGGTTCAGCGATACCAGAAACTATAACATTTTTAGCTCTCATATTTCGTTCCTTGATTTCTTGTACAAAGTCTTCATAAGTCGTATGCGCTTGGTCTGAAGTCGATGGAGAAATACATTTGAGGTTATTTACTTCGGCTTCTAAAAGCGTAACTTTTTGAACCGTGTTTTCAGAAACGGTAGTTATTTCGTTGAGTTTAGATTTAATATTTACATTTTCTGCGGTAAGGTTTTCAATTGTTTTACTAATATGGCCCACTTCATTCCTTATGGCAGTAACTTCTTGACACAGCTTATTGTAATTTTCTGCTTGGTCGTTTTTAGAGGCCTTCAAAAGTGACATCATTTCGGACATTTGCTTTCGCAATTCAGACAACTCAGTTTTTATTAAGTCATCATCGTTGGGTAATTTTCGTTTATAATTACGATGAGTAATTTGTGGAGTTGTATCGATAGATATTTCAGACAAATTTGGTTGAGAACCCCCAACTCTTTCGGCGAAGCCACTTCCAGGCGGTGAGCGTATGGGATTCATTGTATATCTGTGTTTAGTAAGTACTCACGTGAATCATACGTGCACCGCAGGTGTGAAGAATACAAAAAATGATGATCTTGTCTCTGTTACCCCAGGGGGTGAAGAGAGCGGCGATGCGTCGTTGCTTCGGCACTGGGCTTGACACTCAAAAGAATTTCGTCACAACTTAGTCACAGTTAATTTTGCAAAGTAAGTTATATTTCAATTTCTTAAGATTTGAAATGGGTTGATGAGAATTTGATAATTTTTAAAATAATTTACGACACGTCTGCTCTGTACGCTCGACAGAAATATCAATGAAAAATTTAATTTCTCAGTAAGTGAATTATTGTGAATTCTTAATGATGAATAATAAAGTTCTTAAACCATACTATTAAATGGTTTATCAGAGTCTAAGCACTTTGACCCTGCGATCGCAGTTTGTGATATCTTCACGCAAACTAAGTATTATCTCGTCTGACACAAAAGGCTATGCCACGCCTTTTCAAAGAAAATTACTAAGGGCCTCCCCTATACCGTCTCTGCCTAAACGGTACCGACAGATTTATCTTGCTTAAAGCCTGCTTACGTACCTGAATTTATCTTCAAATAAATTTCATTTTAGCTGCTCACGCATAAATCTTTATAGGCTAGTGTTTTTCGACACGAAAATGTGGGAATAAAGGTTCACGAAATCTAACGTAAAGTGGCACCATTCAGTTACCTCTCCAGAGCAATCCGCGTCAAATAAAAACAGTAGGTCCAAATAATTCCGAAATTATAAATCCGCAATATAATGAAAATGTTTTAGGTATTATTTAAATAAAGCAGTTGTTACAGTTAGTAATTAAAGCAACTCCTGAGCTAGGTGGTGCCTGTGTAACAGGAGACAGAAATCAGTTTCTAACAATCATAGCAAGCAGGAACGCTAGAGCTTTAGTATCTGGATAAGCTCAAACCAGTCACCCAACATTTCTGCTACTTAGAGCACAGCGAACGGTATTAAATGAAATTATATTTTTTAAATCCCAAGAGTTTTTCAAGAAAACACGGTACGGTAAGAATATCATCTTTAAAAATATCTATTTTGTTTCGAGAATTTTCCCTCTTTTCATATTATATTTTTGAAAAATGTGTCTTTGGAACGTATTTAACTTGAAGACAAGGAGCTAAACTTGAAAGCGTGGAAGTTTAAAATCAAGGAATAGTTGTTGCTAGAATTATGTTCCATTGTTTTCAAACATCCTTAATGAAGATCCAATTAGAAGTAGACGTGGAACTCTTAGGTGCAGGAATATCGCAATGGGATTTGCCGTTGGAACTTTTATGCAAAATAGCACTTCCTGAAATAATCTTGAGAAATCCAACATGTCTTAGAACCTAAAATTCGAAAATAAGGCCCACTCCCTTTCATCGAGAGGAGGCCAGTGTCCCAGCAGTGGGAATATTATAGGCTGATTATGCGTATTATGCTGTATATGTATAATAGCCGAGCTGAACTTAGTCATACATTACCTATTGGTTTTCTTGTTTAGGTACAATAAGATATTTTAAGCTAAATATCACTGATACAAATTTTCACGTTATTGTACAATTACAATAAACACATAGGTAGCAAATTTTAAATCACACCTCAGCTTACAGCAACCTTGTTATTAGTAGCTCAAACAAATCCTAGATAAAAAATATGGGTAAAGAAAAAAGAAGTTTCCACAAATCCTTATGACTGAAACTAAGTACCTACCTGCTTCATGTAATCCAGTTTCTTTGTCGTTGGATAAACGGAGAAAATAAAACTTCTAAATCCCGGGCAATCCTTACGAAATAACTTAAACTAAATGTGAAGCAAAATGTAGGCAAGGTCAACTTTAACTTATATGAGACTGAGTCTTCTTAAATTGTCCTTCGAGACAGTCTGACATTGTAAATTCTATTATACGTGCGTCGTCTTTTAAGGCTTAAGTTGGCCATTAAATCATCCTTAGTATAAATAAAAGACCTTTTCAAAATGAATATTGTGTTCCATTCTTTGATCCCAGACGTAACCTTTGTTCTCTGTTCAATATATTAATAAATAAAACAAAATTACTTATTAGCGAACCAATGTTATCCAATATTAGGTACTACTAGGCTGAAACTTCAAGATATTGCTTACTTATGCTGTCTCGTATGAATGTAGTTATAAACCCTATAACATTGTAGGTACATATTTAATATGTTAATCAAAATCTTTTGCGTATAGTATCTGGGTTACGCATGTAACCGTCTACGAGTTTTAGTCCCTAACATTTATATCAAAAGCAAACACAGAGTGAGCCCATATCCATAACATGCGCTAGGGATATGAAAAGAGAAAAGACAGAATAAATGGTGCTTAATCATATATCTATACCCACACACAACATTATAGTACATTTATATCTGAAAGTTTTACATAGCAAGCAACCGTTCAAAAAAGGTCTTATTCTTGATTGAGTTTCGATTGTATACCATTAACAATGGCTTTATCAGAGAAAGGAGGCCTTTATTTTTGGGTTAACAATTGGTTGTTGGCATACAATCAGAGTTTATTCAGTCTGGAGGCGCCTAACAGGACAAGAAGTGAGGCAATAAGAAACTTGCTATCTTTTATCCAGTCGCTAGGGATTCCGAAAAGCCAATTAGGAACACAGTCATGCTCCGTAGCGGTATAGTGCCAAATTAGGATGCTGGACTTTAGGACAGCTGTCTAAATTAGGCGACATCACCGGAGAAACTGTGTCCTACGTGCCGGGAGGAACAACACGACACAAACTAAAACAGCTTCATTGCATGTGCAACTATGGCTGTTCCCACAAGGTTTATTTACTGGTTTTCCAACTTCGAGCTTCGAGTGAGTTAGTTGTATAACTAATGAAATAATTTACAAAATAACATTGTGCTTTAATGTCTTGAATTTCACCACGTAACGTCAACAAAGTATTCTTTATAAACAGCTGACTGAACTAATCTACTCCACAGATTTAGCTTCCCACATGAAACTGTATCGCAATTCAGCAAACCCTATCATTGTATTTGCAGCTGAACCTAGTTACGTATAGGGAGGAGGCTACACAATGGCTATAAATATCACAATAACAGCACGCCCACACTGTTCCTGTGGCTTGTTGCTGCGATTTCCAAATGTATATTTAATTTCACGCAAAAGTGGGCCCTATTGGCAGACATAAACAACAAGTTTACAACAAAGTTCCGGCTTAAATTGAATACTCCACAAACTTTTCATTAAGTTTTAGCTGCATGGATATGTATTCTTTTTAAAGCCGCGTTAATATAGTCTATTTATTTTTATCCTTATTTGCAAAACCACACTGAAAGAAACAATAATAGCATGAAATCTTTTCTGTTCTTCACAAACTGAATGCAAGAAAAATGAACAATACTTTCATTGTTTCCACAGACTTTGCTGAAATATTGAATTCGTAACTTTTCGAACGTTTTCCGTTCATTCATCACAGCGAAGAATTTGCTGAAACAAGTGAAAAAATACAAAAAGTGGCTCATGCCGTGAACGCGGTTAGAAAAGCCGATAAAGAGTGTATTCATTTTTTACTATGTCGTTTTATAACGTTGTAATCTCCTGCTATTTTGGCTTCTTCTATTTCTATCTTTATAGTTGTGAATGAATTAAATTTTACCCAAAGTTAGAGGTTCACGTTACAACGTAACATTTTCCGGTGAATTTTACCGCAGCGATATGTGTAGATACAGTGCAAATTGCAATACGAATATTACCAGAGTAACTTGGTAGCGCCTGGTGCTCTCTGTTAATTGTTATATTATATTTAATTACGCTTGCATTACTATTAATTTGTCGAAAGTTGCTGTCGTGTGGTTGTTGTGTACTAAGGGTAACATAACCTACATGCTAGTATCGTGTTAATGAACTTTGCGTGGGAATGTAAGTCGATCAGCTGATTCCTTACACAACTGGGTCACTGCTCGAATAGCTGTAGATCGTTATTTGTCTTCAGTATCGCTTGATTTGCATATCGTTATTGCCGTATCGATCTATTCCGAACGACTGCTACGTTTTTCGATTTCAAATGGATATCTTCCACCACAAAAGGATTATATTCTTGCTCTACATTTCTACCAGCGTTGATTATAATTTCCTTTAAATATGTTAATTGTACAGTGGACTAAAGACAAAGGCCACGACTTACAAATTGTAGGTTTGAACCCAGATAGGCGCTTTGCTGTGTGTAAATAGTTATTTCATCTCCACTTCTCTCAAAACAGTGAAGAAAACCATCGTGAGGAAACCAGTATGTCCTAGAACCGCACTGGGCCCGCGTGATGGATCACGGTACACGCCCTCTTACCGAGATGAGGCCTGTGTCCCAGCAGTGAGGAAATTATAAAATATAAATATACTGACTAGCTTCTGCCCGCGACTTCGTCCACGTCAAATATTTGCTCTCCCGACCCATTCCGTCGCATCGCAGCCTGCCAGTTTTCATCCATTTTTTTGTTACTGCTCCGCTCCTTTTGATCGTAGCGTGATTTTATATAGCCTTCATCAATAAATAGGCCACCCGACTCAAAAAGAATTTTTCAATTCGAACCAGTAGTTCCTGAGATAAGCGCGTTCCCCCCATTTTAGGAAAGTAGGGGATTAGAAAGAGACAAAAGTAGCCTATGTCACTCTCCATCCCTTCAACTATCTTCACTTAAAATCACGTCAATTCATCGCTCCGTTTTGCCGTGAAATACGGACAAACAGACACACACACACTTTCCCATTTATAATATTAGTATGGATTATGAAGAAAATTTTGTACAGAGTTGGCGTTAATACCAATTCATATAATTTATAAAGACACCCATTCAATAGATACCTCCTCTAATGTAAGCACGCAGTATGTTAACGTCAGGGCGCCAACTAATAACGGTGCAATACACCAGCTTGTTTATTTAGGTAGGTACATAACTTAACACTCTCCACGCCCGCGTTCTTTGTGTTACAAGTACTTTAGAAAACAAATTCTTATCTTAAATTAGCCAATTACTTGCTGCGGCACTATAAACTCTGTAGCAAGACGCCTTTGTTACGCAATTTTATGTAATTAGGTGCTAATATAATTACTAATACCCTTGGAAACAGCTTTGCATACTTGTATTAATTGGTGCTTGTGTTTACCTACTCATTATAATATGTCCACCACAAAACATGGGTGGGGTCTATCCCATGGACCGCTGCAATGAGTTATTTTGTGGGGATAATACTGTTATTAACATGCTCGCTTGTGACTACAGTGCTGGAATTGGAAATTACCAGATATAATTTACCATACCATGATATTCGAGTGGTATAATCACCAGAATACTCTCAAAGGATACAATAGTGCTGATGCTAAATGTGTCAGCAGCATATTCATTGCTAACCAGCCCGTTCCTTGCTGCCTTCTATCAGCGATGCCATGAGCCGAGGTCCGTACCCTACAGGGGGTGCCCTTAGCGAGTAGTCGCTCTAGTTGTATGGTTTTTAAGCCCTAGCTGGAGGCCTTAATTCATTAGAGTAGCAAGTCCGGTTAAGCAAAAATAAGGGTGTCAGCAGCTTATTTACGAAATAAAATAAAATGGTAGGACTTAAGATGGGTGCGCTAAGGTAGCCTGCAGGAGTCACATTTTCTTCCCTTTTTCTCAATTTGCACGATGTAGGCATATTGATTAAAATATGATTTCGACCGTAACGAATATGGTACAGAATTATAATCATCAATACCACCTTCTAAATGAGCTTGGAGAGTTGCATTGATGAGTTTAATTATTGTAATTCTATAAAGCCAAATTTGTTACAGTCGTGAACCATATTTTAACGAAGATACAACCTGATACTGACCTGCGAATTGCAAAATTTCCGGTCGAAACCCCTTAATTGATTAAATAAAACTATTTCTATAGGAAAGTTTGAAGAATGAGGACAACGCCAATAATCGCTTAATCTGAATAAATCAAAAATCGCCAGTGTTTCCCCCTGCATTGTTGATGTTATCTTTGGAAATCAAATCCGGGCGGGTAATTACTGGCGGCCATTATCCGCATCGATACGACCGCGTCCGCGCGACCTCCGCCGACGTCGCCGCGCTGTTTATTCGGCCGCACGACTGAACTACATAATGAGTTGGTAATGTTGGTATCAGCCAAATGCTCCCAAAAACGTGTGATTGCTTTGACAGCGATTCAACTGCCTAATGTGCCGTGCCACACTGATGACTTCCACTGGCACAAATAAACGAAATTCACCGTCAACCAAATGTACTCATGTAGTGTATTGCGATATTTCGCCGACACTATCGCAATTCGCTTTGTATGTTAAAGTCAGAAATAATATCGACCACGCATGTAAGTTTAGCTCGAAAAATAAAAACACCCGAAATGGAGCCATCGCGACATGGTTTATTGTCATTGTTGTGGAAAGCGTAATGGGGAAAACAGTTCGGTTTTCGGTATCACGGTCATATTTTTGTTGGATTTTCTTTACTTATTTTCCCAAATACATTTTTTATTTTTTATGGACGCTATTGATATTGAATTACTTTCAGTTTCATGCTCAGATTGTTGGTACTTAGTTCTATAGCTACGTTTCGTGATATAACTATACCCAGTAGTAACATTTTATGTGCCTGGTGTGTGTGTTCTGGGTAATTGGCACTTTACCGCACAATACTGATAGGCACGCGTGATACTTTGTCATCACACTGTTAAAATTAGCTCTAGCCAGCAAACAGCCGAATCGATTACTGAGCTTTTAGTATCTAATCAGTGACATTTATTTATCTCTAGTGACTGGATTCAAGCGCCATTTACTGAGTAGCCACTTTATATGTTGATTGGGTAATTTAACCAAAGCTTCGCTTGCTTCAAACGGTTTGGTCCCTCGATTTAACTTTTTCGAACATTCACCGATCTATATTGATGTGAAAGATAACATTATTAAAACAAATCTGAAGATCATGTATGGTATACCTACCTAAATAATGAAGGGCATAAATACTTGCGTACAACTTGATTCCAAGAGAAGTATAATTATAGTACCTAAATTTTACTCAAAAACCCTCAAGCCGGTCTGACATCACACACATTTCATGTCTGTAATCGAAATATCAACGTGAAGTATGAATTACGTCATGCAAGTCTTCAGCACGAGACCAATTAGGTTAAGTACGGTACGACAAAATACTTGACGCGACCAAAAAACATCTGTCGAATAGAAATTTGAGGCAGACAATGTCGGGATTACCAGCTAGTCGCACAAAGGGTGAGCTAGCTTAGAGATAGTTCGCTTTGAACTCGCCGGACAGCAAAGGACCTTTGAATAAGCGCGGGTCAAAGGTAAAAAGGGTCGTAGACATCAAAGATAATTGAGAACTTATTAAAAGATTCAACCGAATAGCGCAGAACAATTATTTTCGTAAGCAGAATTTAACGTTGTGAATAAATTATTGTTTGTCTACGATGCAATTGTAATTATGAATAGAGAAATTCTTGACCAGTTCAATGATTTATTATAAATTCTGAGCATATTTTAGATATGAAATGAGTCCATAAATATAAGTAACCGTTCTGCTTCTCGGTAAATTCTAGCAGACAAGACAATAGCAATATCTTTGGAGCCCATTTAACGCCTGACATAAGGTAACATTTTTCCGGGATGAAATGCCCAGAGGCTATACGAAGTGTTACTGTTTTACCAACAATAGTATCGAAGTTTGTTTGGTCACGGCCAATAGGGCTGTCTCCGCCTCTGAATTATATTTTCTCTATTATCTTTGCTCGTGATCCTCTTTTGTCTTTGACACGATATTCTTTCTATTAGAAGATTAATATGCGGCGTGAGGGGAATAGGGAGTGTTGATTACTGCTGTCAGAAGATCTGACGTGCCTTTGTCCTTGAATGAGTATGAGGGATATAAACATATGACCCTGAAAACTTATTTTATGCTCGTATAAAAGGAGTTGACTGTCATGCGAAACTTAGATCAACAGAACAAGATGGGTAGGAATGGCATACTATGTAGTCACACACGGTGTAGGTACCTGTGTATTCGAAACATTAACGGTGACTAGCTGCCTCGGACACCAAGACGTTTACAACTGGGAGGAGGCTAATTGCCAAACACAACACATAACTTAATGGAGCTTGTCGTGTAAGCTTGCTTACTTCGGTATGGTTACCAAATGAGCGAAATAGATACACATGATAAACTTCACAAACAGCAAGTAAGTATTTACGTCATATGAGACGCCTTTACCTATCATGGTAGCTATGTCTAACGATATATCATCGATATACCCATTAAACCGAATCTAATGAAAAAACACAAATGGCTAACCAATCCTAACTAAGATAATGCTGATAAGATTGGACTATCCGAGCTTATCCAATATTGATGCGACCCGGTCCATGTCGACAACGTTCATTACGCTAAACGTTCTGAGGTAAATATATAGATTGGTATCTAAGAGACAGTACCAGGCTTACCGGGACATGGTAGCCGGCATGTACCCGTGGCGGCGGTGGCGTGACTGATGACTTTCATTAAAACCCTCCCGAATAAACCCGATTATCCCTCCGAGCTCGCACCTGATCTATTCCACCAATGCAGCCCTTTATAGAATAGCCTTCAATCACAATAGATGGATATTTTATCCCTAGATAATGTGTTTTGAAGCTTATTTTATTTTCAATTGTAATCTTTAAAAATAATATTTAACTATACGTAACATGAACTAAATCAGGGACTACGTTTTGGTATAAAAACTTAACTTACTACTATCGCATTACTCGTAGAATATCCCAAACAGAGTGACCTAAGAGCAATGTAGCAGTATATATGTCGTATCAGATAGCCAGAGCGTTGGGCATTAGGTAAATAACTAGTAATTTAGCTGTTAGCTAACCTAACCGCGCATTAAACAGCGGAAGCGGCAAACGTTCTGCGACATATCTCTACGTTCTGCGACATACTCGTATCTCTACGTACTGCGACATATCTCTACGTACTGTGACGTATCTCTACAATCACTTCGTTTAGCTTGCTGAGGTTCAGATGTCTACTCTCTAACTATGTAGTTTAACTACCCTATAACATTATAGACTGGAGGTTGGGGCGGGCCAGTTCTGTACAAATATATAAAATTGCCGCGATAATGTGACCTAGATAAGTAGTAGTGAACCATAATTATGTAATACCTCGAAGCTATGATCTCTACAGATACCAATCTTAATTAGGTTCTAACTTATTACATAAAAAATGTTTTCCAATTGGTTCATAATCAAATAAACACGTATATTAATCACCACACATTTACCTTCAGTAGGCTCCTAATCAGAAGTTTGCTAAAGCGTTTCAATTTCAGCCGTAACTCGCACTCAAAATTTATAGCGAAGAAAACAAGAAACATTTTCCCGCACTCGTTACAAGGATTCCTTCAAGACGTAGCTTCTACCCTCCTCCGTAATAAGATTAAATTTTACTAATGAAACAGAAAATGAAAATTTCCTCAGCAGAAACGGAATATCCTAAATAACTTTCTACCATTTGTCTTGCTAATGAATGAATTTTTTCTTGTATTTTGTCTTAAGACCAGCCTATGTCGCCTTTGACGACGGTAATATTCTACAGTGTAGTTATTAAATATTTTTTGCTTGTAGCGTCCATAAAAACGTTTCATATCCCGTATTAAGTAAGGTAAGTGATACAAATAAGGCCTACCTAATTTGAAACACTCATATCTTGATAAATTATTCGAAATAGATGATAAATAAAAGCAAGGCATTATTCTTTGGTTTATATATTTTACGTAATTAAGAAAACATATGGTAATCTTTTATCACAAATCACTTAAAAAGAGGTAATTCAGGAACCTTACCCTTAGGCCATTTTAAAACACAGTGATTAAACAAAGCCTATATTCTTAAATTATAGGAATATTGTTATTAGAGTATTAATTATACGAAAATATACATTTCAGAGCTTTCTATCAGATGTTTCCATGATATCCTTGAACAAATTTTTAAGCTATTTTACTAAATATTATGCTTAAATTGCTAGTCAGACTTGAAGTTGCATATTAACAAGAAATAAAGAACAATTTAAAAAATAAATATCCAAACAAACAAAAATTTGAAGATTAACATATCTTCTCAAAAATATTATTAAATATTGAAAAATAAAAACTCCTGTTAAGGCCTAGGGTCAGCAAAAAAGGCTTATTTTAAAAGTAAGCTTTATTTAGTACATTATACTTCATAAATTTTATAAGCAGTATTTAATTCACATTTTCTAAAAATTACAATTTAAAGTCATAGTTACCTTTCGAAGAGTTATATTGTGATTCGTATACATTACTTGAAACAAAACTTCAAAGAATAACGTATTAAAATTGGATAAAAATTACGGCAAATTAATAAAGTGCAATGAAAACGCCCGTCTGTCACAAACGACCGGCCACTACCGTCGCCGCGAGCGCGAGCGGCCTCTCTCGCACTGTTTGCCCACTCGTGGGGCTGTCGTCTATGCGTGTGTGAAGTATTTTTTTGATGTAAATATATTTTAACCAACTTTTCCGCACTACAGGCCTTATTTGAGCGTAGGCTTTATTTGTATCAAGTACCTTAGTTAACATTCTATTTCTAGTGGATTTCCTCATATTAAGTAAAACAAAATTTTGTGATTCAGTTATTAGGTATTTACATCATATATTTACAAGATGACAATTAATCTTAAATGTTTACTATTCTTGTTCAAGTCCCCAGCATACTTTTTATGACTACTCGTACACAGTTACTGTGTTGACAACTATTTTATGTTTCACAACACAATATTATTAATGGTAAGTAGGTAGTATCACTTTTCCCAGACATTTTCTTATTTGCATGAAGTCATAAACATTTATGAACGCACCGAGATTTATGCTCATAAAATATTACAAACGTTAAAAAAGTTAGCACCGAGATAATTTAGTAGGTGGTTTTGAGGGCTGAATAAACTCTCTACATATTTGATTACGGTTACCTTATACTTTTTAAATTATAATTAAACAAGAGGTTGTAGTCCAATTATATGATCACGAAAGCAACTTGTACATCCAAAAAAGAAGTGTTGTACATATTGTACATGATTAATTCTGTTGATGTATCATGTAAACAGTACAAAAAATAACGACTATAAAACTGGTAAGTGTCACTAAAGGACGAGTAAAAAATTAATATGTAAGCCTCGTCGAGTCACGAAATTAAATGTTGCCAACGTACCAGCATTTTAAACAAATGTAAATAATCTCCCCGAGGAGTTGTGACTTACCCACAGCTAAAAAGTAACGACCTCTGAAAAGGGTTGCCGACTCCCAGGAGACGCGACTCCAGTTCCCAGCATCGGATTCGGATTTTGCGTAAGAAATCATTACCCGATGTGAACAGTGAGCCGTAAAGTCTAGGTCGCCTCACTCGTGGGACAAGAAATAAATAAGTTCCTCGCTACGTAAAAAGCTGCCTCGCGAAATAACTGAGAAAACAGCAAATAAATTCTTAAACTTTGTAAAACAAAGTAACTGAAGGAAAACAGAGGCGGAACAGCGAAAGGTGTAAGAAACACGTACAATTGACTCTGAAACACATTTAATCTAATCTCAGTAAATCACAGCGAGCCAGTGTTAAAGAGTGAAAGAGGGCCGCTCTCATTAATAGACCCTCAAACTCGTTTACCAAACACTAACGTTTATTTCAGTACAGTCGCATTCTCGCTGCGCTCTCGCGTCCACAACGCTCTCCTGAATTTTAATAGGACTCTAACTTCTTAATTGAAATTCTAAACGGAATTGTTCTTCGTGTCTATCAACATTCAGTTACGGATTTCGGGAGATCCTTATTAATTTTGTTTGTTCAAAGTAATAAACTGTGGGCTCGCTGTACGTGTTGCCTTACCAAATAATTTTATGATGATCAAAATTATAATATGGTAAGGCAACTGCGTTGTTTTACATTTGTGTCAAGCTAGTACCTGCGTACGTTGGAAGGTGAGAGCTTATTTATGTAAAGGAGTTATGTAAATAGGCAGGTACATATTTAATATTTCAAGCGGTTAATGCGAGCATACTCTTATATTTCTCGGATGGAAAATGAAATATTCTTTAGTGGTAGCTTAGGTACTATAGGTCTTCTTCTGCCTGACTTTATTAATATAAGCTTTTGCAAGGTCTTACGTGAATATTCCCGTGAACACAATTACTTAATTTAACCTATTGTTATCTTCACTTTAAAACACAAACGAAGCGTACGTTAGCTAGATATTTGTAAAATATATATGTACATATTCGAATAGATTAGTGTCACGTTTCACTTTATAAATACCGACATTTAAGAAACTCTTTAAATAATTGAAAATAAATTTTAGGTTCGATAGCTAATTCTCAATCCTCTATGCTTCACAGTAAGCCCCTGCTAGTTTTGGATTTCCCAGAAAAAGCCTGGCGTCTGGCGGCCTTTACCAATATTGACGGAATTACTTCTCACCGTAACGTTCCCACTACGTCTCAGATATCTTATTAGCAGAATTGAGTAGCTGTTTGTATTCAGTGCGGACCAGAAAATATTTAACTTTAGGTTAAAGTGAATTGGGGTCAGGAAACAGGGGTGAAAACCGAGTGATTGCGGAAATATCTCTGTATTTGTGTCGGAAAGAAAAAGTTGATGTCTATTGTGAATAACACAAGAGATATGTGAAACCATTAATCTATCCGTCTTACTCAGCGAGAAACTTGTCCAAGAATTGAGTTAGTTCGATAACTATTTCTCGTAGAAGTACTTTTAAACTTTCTGGACCGTCTCCCCTATACAATGTCTGAATACATAAAATGTTTTTAGCATACAAATATATACAAAAGGAATATAAATAGAACGTAAGTATTCCATCTCGTACAAATCAAATGGCTCATCATCAATGAAAGAGCAAATTGAGTTGCTTTATTTCTTTTCAGAACAAGCAACAAATTGGTACCTGGCAGTAACAATTTATTTTGAACAACTTAAATATACTAGTAGTCTCAGAAATAATTTGGCGAGCTTCAACTTTTCAGTCCGTAAAAGCCGGAGTGCTGAGCGGTGCGACTTCTGACTTTTGTTAAACGTTTTGTCGAAATGATTTTATCAGTTAAAAAACATTCAGCGCGTGGGTGTACTGTGTGTGACGTCATTTAATCACGCTGACAAATGTACCGTCGCCGTCGC
Source organism: Aporophyla lueneburgensis (assembly GCA_932294355.1). Lineage (NCBI taxonomy): Eukaryota > Metazoa > Arthropoda > Insecta > Lepidoptera > Noctuidae > Aporophyla > Aporophyla lueneburgensis. The sequence continues at coordinate 17,930,181 of OW028747.1, forward strand.
CGGCCGCTGCTGTCAGCCACGTATCCCCACAAATTGATAATGCTCGATTGCGCGCTCTACAATATGACTTATCGTTATTCAACGTGTAATTGACAGTGGGATCACAGATTCACAGTATTTCCGGCAATCTCGGCAACTCGTTTTAAAAATCTCATTGTTTTTAATTCGCTCACTGTTAATTCCGTTCTTATCTTTGTTATTTTATGTGTTTGTACTCGATACCGGGCACCATTTTCATTTTTGTGTTCTTTTCCTTCCAGTTTTTTTATTTTATTTTTAGCATTCGAGAGTTCGTTGCTGCTGTCGAATTTTGAATGTGTGATCTCTTTTATACAGTGGAACGCTGTTGTTACTTTGTGGCCATTGTTTGTTAGCAAGTTGAGCTGTCGATTGCATCCGCCATACGCATATCAATTGTTTTCGTCACGAGTAGTTTTTAAAGCCCGATAAAGTTCATCACATATTGGGCAAGCCGCGTTTTTCAATACGACAACTCAGAGTCGTGAAGATTACAAAATCCAGATAGCATAGTTGAGGATAACTCGTTAATGAATATCACACCTTATTTCCCCGAAGGTTAAGGCAGAGGTGTACCTATAGTACACACACATTTCTCCAGAAATGTTTAAGTCCCATGTAATACGGGGCAAACGTATTGCCATCAACCGGCCACAAATCCAGATTCCGGGCTGCTACCGAGAAATTCCAGAAGCGTGATTTTTCGTTTTTTTTTTTTCGCTATTCTTTTTTATCTGAAGGTATTTTTATCATTGAAAATTATTTAACCGAAGCACAGCAAAGGACACAATACTTTTCACTTAATTCAATTATTCCAATTAGCGACAATATCGTTTTAGTGCAAAGAAATCACAAGTACGTTAGTCATTCAAAGCGATTTATTCTATTAAAATGAAGGTGAAAAGATAAAAATACTTAAAGTGCGTACTTGTACTTTAAGTGAATATCAAAACGATTTCTTTCTTAATGAGTCTTCATTGCCGTTGAAGTGAATTGCCTCTTAACGTAGAACCTTAAATGGCAAAACTGTCTATGAACCTATAGAGGTGTGGTTCATTTAATTTTCAAGTTAGGAAACGTATCTACTGACGATAACACTGGCGCCAACAAAAACTAAGACAAAAAGCCATGCTCTTACACCCATTACATAACACTTCGTATCAAACTTTGATATTTATTCATTAAGGCATTGATCTGTTATAATAATACTAGCTTTTGCCAGCGGCTTCGCCCGCGTGGAGGTCGGAAATTATCCCGCGGGAACGTACTACCGGGATAAATAGTAGCCTATGTCCTTTCTCAGGCTCTAAACTATCTGTGTACCAAATTTCATTGAAATCGGTTCAGTAGTTTTAGCAGGAAAGCGAGACAGACAGACAGAGTTACTTTTGCATTTATAATATTATATTATTATTACTAGCTTTTGCCAGCGGCTTCGCCCGCGTGGAGGTCGGAAATTATGCCGCGGGAACATACTACCGGGATAAAAAGTAGCCTATGTCCTTTCTCATGCTCTAAACTATCTGTGTACCAAATTTCATTGAAATCGGTTCAGTAGTTTTAGCAGGAAAGCGAGACAGACAGACAGACAGACCGACAGACAGACAGAGTTACTTTTGCATTTATAATATTAGTATGGAGTATGGAAGTATGGAAGTATGGAAGTATGGATAGTATGGAAGTATGGAAGTATGGATAGTATGGAAGTATGGATAGTATGGATAAGTAAATATAAGTAATAAGTATATAAGTATAAGTATGGATAAGTATGGAAGTATGGATGAATTCTACAACTTTAATTAGAAAGGTATTCTAACCACCTTTTTAGGGTTCCGTTGCCAAATGGCAAAAAACGGAACCCTTATAGATTCGTCATGTCTGTCTGTCTGTCTGTCTGTCTGTCTGTCTGTCTGTCTGTCTGTCTGTCTGTCTGTCTGTCCGTCCGTATGTCACAGCCATTTTATTCCGAAACTATAAGAGCTATGCTGTTGAAACTTGGTAAGTAAGTTGGTGGTAAGTACTTGGTATTCTGTGAACCGCATTAAGATTTTCACACTAAAATAGAAAAAAAACAATAAATTTTGGGGTTCCCCATACATAGAACTGAAACTCAAAAATGTTTTTTTTTCATCAAACCCATACGTGTGGGGTATCTATGAATAGGTCTTCAAAAATGGTAATGAGGTTTCTATTATCATTTTTTTCTAAACTGAATAGTTTGCGCGAGAGACACTTCCAAAGTGGTAAAATGTGTGTGTCCCCCCCCCCCCGTAACTTCTAAAATAAGAGAATGACAAAACTAAAAAAAAATATATGATGTACATTACCATATAAACTACCAACGAAAATTGGTTTGAACGAGATCGAGTGAGTAGTTTTTTTTTAAACGTCATAAATCGTAAACCGCAATTTACCTTACATTCAATCAACTGAAATATAAAAATTAAAAAATATATATATTTTTAAACCGAAAATACCTACGAGTTTGTTTTTTAATTCTTAGATCACTCTCAATACAATATTGCCTGATGTCCTATATTATATGGCCTGTGGCCGCTATACAATAAACATTAAAGGGAAACAAAAAATATAATAAATACAAACACGTTTCTTTTATGGGGACCCCCATAAAAGAAATGTGTTTGTGTTCCTAAAGTATTTTTATCACTGCTGGATGCGGGAAGCACAAAACCCGTCGAAGTGGCGGAGCTTGTAGGAGGGCCATGTCCAGCAGTGGACGTCTTTCGGCTGAAATGATGTTGATGAGTGTCTAATATTGTGCGGTGGTTGCAATTCGTGTGCGAGTCCGACTCGCATTTGGCCGCTTTTTTAACCGACTTCAAAAAAAGGAGGAGGTTATCAATTCGTCTGTATTTTTTTTAATTTTTTTTTATGTTTGTTACCTCATAACTTTTGACTGGGTGAACCGATTTTGATGATTCTTTTCTTATTTGAAAGCTGGTGGTTCCCGAATGATCCCATTTTAATTTGGTTCCATTCGGACAGTGGGATCCATGTGAAAACCATATAGGTCTTAAATTTGCATTAATTATTTGCGGCAACAAATGAACGAATAATGCGATTAGATTAGTGCGGGGTATCTACCATCACTAAAAAGTTAAAAATAAAAACTTTTAAAAAAAAAAAACCTACTTCCTTAAAAAAACACTACAAAGTCAAAAATAACTTTAATTTCGGAAGTCGGTGGCAAAAAAACCTTAAATACAGATCCTAAGACACCGACTTTCGAAATTAAAGTTATTTTTGACTTTGTAGTGTTTTTTTTTAAGGAAGACGGTTGTTTTTTTTTTAGTACAAAGACGTTATTCACTCATAAACACAGCTTAAAATATGGATAGTTAATTGGCATCATCCGCATGAGCTGCAGTCGTTATTAAGTATTTTCCAATAATAAGTTAATTAATTATTTTGATCACGGTTACCATTCCACCGCCCCAGTCAATTAGTCGGTTTATTTCGTTTTGCGTCCATATCTACACTTCTACACTAATATTATAAAGAGGAAAAATTTGTATTTTTGTTTGTTTGTTTGTAATGGATAAACTCAATAACTACTGGACCGATTTTAAAAATTCTTTCACCCTTAGAAAGCTACATTATCTGCAAGTAAGATAAGTTATATTTTATTATAGAAAAAATAGGGATCCGTAAGATATTTGGGTTTTTCGGACCCAAGGTGTAAAAAATCATCAAAAAAAGTTCCTTATTAATCAATAAACACAATATAAAGAAAGGCCTTCTGCCTTCGAAGTACCAGTTTGTCATAACTTGGTCTAACATGGGTATATGGTACTTGGTGCTCTTGCTTTGTGTTGGTGGGATCTGATAAGTTAACACAACATTTATTGATTCTGAGGCGGTACGAAGTTCGCTGAGTAGTACTTTATATATCGGTGGAAATCTATTTAAGTAGAACACATTTCTTCCATTTTTTTTTTGCTATATACTGAGTCTTATTCATAACTAGCTTTTGCCCGCGGCTTCGCCCGCGTGGATGTCGGTAATTAACGCAGGTATTTTTCTAATATAAAAGATTTTTTCTAAAATAAAAGTAGCCTAAGTTACTCCTTGTTACATCAGCTATCTGCCAGTGAAAGTCCCGTCAACATCGGTCCAGCCATTTCAGAGATTAGCTGGAACAAACAGACAGACAGACCGACAAAAATTGTAAAAATGTTGTTTTGGTATATGTACCGTGTATACATCCATATACACTTAGTAAAAAGTGGTTATCTTAATATTACAAACAGACACTCCAATTTTATTTATTTTTATAGATTATGTATGTTAATAACCTGTCAGCATTTTGTTTGAAATGCAGAAAGATTAGTTTAGTTAAAATATTAAAATTTAATTTAAAAACTGAATATCATTTTGCATAAAGATTTGTTGATTTTTATGCAAATAATATAATTTTAAAACTTAAATATATAGAAGAAAATCTTAGTGTAAAATAAAGTGTTCGTAATTTTGTGAACACAGACCACATAACCTCGCCAGACAAGTAAATTTTCCATTAAAACCGCGCGTTAATTAAAACCCAAAGCCTCTAAATCTTCAAGTAAAGTGGCTTAAACCGTATATTTTTAACCGAAACGCTCTTTTCAAAGTGGATACTTCAAATTTTATTGGATTAGGTACGTACCTATGCATAATGAGATTAGAATCTCATTTCAAAAGCCTTTTCTCTATCGATAACAAAGGATAAGTTTGAATGGGAGCGTGCTGTTGATCGATTAGAGGACGGGTATCGGAAGGCTTCGATTTGGGTGGTCGTGCGATGCTGGGGGTCGTTATGACCTCGTACTCGGGTTGCCGCCAGCGCAACCCAATTAGACACCTCTATAGTTTCTCCGACTCTATCGTACGTGACATGCTTGCTTATCTAGTCACGAAAAATTACATCGAACCGAACAATCCTAAAATAACGAGGCGAAATAAACTGTCCGACGGTACAGTTAGTTAATTGGACCCAGATGATAAACACTTTCCCAACATATATTTTTTCCTATCACGTAACTTATCCTAGATTAATTATAATTTTCAATTAATCCGAGAATAATCATTTTCCAACTGAATAAATCTTCGTAGGTACTTAATGCATTACTAGATTTTCACAAATGAGGTAGTTTCTATTCCAGAGGTGCCATCTGGCTTCAGCTACGAATAGACCGGCCATTATTTCCCAAGGGTCACTGAGCAGCAGTATTCATCTGTATTGATACCGCCTACCGCCCATTCAGCCTATTCTGCTGAATTTGACTCTCTGAAGTAGAACCTTGTGGTAGAATACGTTTCGATAAGCTGTATAGCATACAGCTTATTGAAACGTAAGTGCTGGAGCTCTTGTGCGAGACAAGTGTGAAGTCGGAAGTATGTGCGTATGTGTGTAGTGTGCTGACACAACTCGTCATCACGTACACATACACATCGTGTTTGTACACTTGGCTACCACAAGTAAAGCGCGCGTCACTTTATGAGATAAAAATATTGTACTAATACAAAGTGCTACGTCGTTGCTACGCCGTAGCAGCCTACACGGCTACACCAGCTACGCTTTCGTATCTGTATTTATACGACGAAAGCGTAGCTGTTGTAGCCGTGCAGGCTGTTAAGATTATTTCAGCTATTTTTAATATTTTGATACTACTTATTTCAATATTAATATTTTCAAAGAATACATTAGTTTTAAAAATAGAGACTTCTTCGAAAAGTACTTTCTTCCTAAATTATTATCAAACCAATCAACAAGTAGCATATTTTTTACTAAGTTTCAACACCATAAGTAGTTACAAAATCGTTGTAATGATTTTATAATGCTTACTTTACGTATTCTGGGTTATGTAAGTATTTTAATGATACACACACATTCTAGCTGTGAAACCTTCTTTTTTCGCTTTAGTATTTTACAACATTAAACTTAATATAATGATTATTTGGTAACAATACGATAAAGTTCATTGTAGTGGACGAATGGGATGTGATCAGCACCCTTACTCGCCCTGGGACTTCTCCCACGTTTTTGACGTGCTTCCCTACTTACCTACTGCGCTGGTAAAACACGTCACCACGCACCCCTGAATGCGTAATAACGATACGGTCGACCAAGACCTCGGGAGACTGAACGTGAGACTGAATTCTGAGAGAAACGGACGAAATAAAACACTTTTCTTCTAGTATTTATAGTCCATGGACTCCGGCTTGTTCTTCGTTGTGCCTCTTCAACGGCTGAGCTGCGACTAAACGAGCCCGGCCGATCGTGCGTATTTTATAGTCGCGGGGGTCGCTTCCCATTACCTCATAGAGGACCGCGATTTTTAAGCCCATTTTACTGTTAGTTTTCACCAAGCCGAAATCTTTGAACCCTTTATTTTGCATTAATTATCACATAACCCCTTACAATCTATATATTTTTACATTTTTTTGTGGTCCCGTCTTATATAAAAACACAATATTGCATGTACATAGTCACAATAAAAACTTTCTAGAACAAAAACTTACAAAGTTTGACTTAGGACAATTGCCACTATCTTTAATCTATAATACGAGTATCTCTGAATCCTGTGGTCCGATTTTGATAATTTAAACGTTAAAAGTGGTTTTACATCTAATTCTATCGTTAACAACAAAAATAGCAACATACAGACCAGAAACAAAAAAACTCATTTTCAAGTTACGTAATTATAGAACATCCTTTCGAAATTTTGTACATTTCCTTACAAGATTCACTCAAATTGAAGTTAATTAGATTCTAATAAGAAAACTAAGCATGAAATCTATAAACTAAAAGTAATTAGAATCTAAAACATAAACTTATAGACAAGACTTTTCAAAATGATTAAATTCCTTACTGGCTACGAAATTATTCCTTATATTTACATTTTATTATCAAGGCGCTCTCTGCGCTACTTGCACCCACTTACCCAGAGGGGGTCTAAATTTTGACATTTTTACGAACTTTTGAGACCTTTACTAATTTAAAAATGCTTTCTAACTTACAAAATCATTGTCAGGGTGCAACTCCGATACTACTTGCGCCTAGATGCTTAGATTTCGTCGCCGACATTCATGTTGAATTGTAAATACAAGCACCCCGCGCGTGTTTAATGCCTTTATTAAGGGTGATTTATTTCATGCCAGTTTTTACGCTATATATTTTGTTTGGAGTTTTCTGTTTTTAGTAAAATTGATAATTTTATCATTTGAAGTAGAGAATGGATTTTCATTAACTTACCGCCATATTGATAAGCGATGATCGTTTTGGAATTTTGATTTCGTGGGTGAACTGATATTCAGCGTTTGATTTGAATCGATTCCTGGCCGAAAATTTAGACATCATTTGGTGGTCAAATAAAAGTCACACGAAACCACTTTTCGTGCATCTAATAAAATGAACTCCATCTTAATATTATAAGCGCTAAAATAGAAAAATGTGGTTAAAAAACCTCAAAGCTCGAAAAGGTTTAGAAATTTGCGAAGGATATTTTTCTGAACATATCGAATTGCTTAAATAATCCACTCCTTTTATTATGTTTTCAATTAATCCGTTCATGGGTTTATAGCTTACTAACAACAATTGATTATTTTACGTTTTTAAAGTCATTTATAAGTAATCGTTAACTGTTTTAATACGAGTACCTAAGGTTAAAATTCGAGTAATTGGAAATTTAATAATGGGTTGTAGAAACTGGTGACACACACTCGTAAACCCTAGGAATATAAAAATTTACGATGTTCTTGGAGAAAATTTCTTTATTTTATTGCTGTAATAAAATTACTGCTGTTCATAGTTCGTACTTTTTTATTTATTCATCCTTAACTTGTGCCAAGTAATACTAGAACGGTCCATTTAATTTCGCGGCCCTCCCAAACGTATGAAATTAATTATCTTATTTGTCATTTCAGAACAACAATAACAACGTGACATTTTGCTAAACCTGTTTTGTAAATTACATTTTCACACAAAATGGTTTTATATTTAGATCTATAACGAATTCAAGTATTAATCAAACATTTCTACGGATCTTATTTCTGAGATATTATATTTGATGAAACTCACAAATCAAAATGTATTCGAATGTCGAGGATATAATCAAATCATCGGAGGCAGTATAAAAGCGAAATTTCTTGGAAATTAAATATTGCATCAAACTCGAACTGAAAGAGAGCATTAACTCGCATGTAAGTATCGTAAAGGAGCGTTTTATGAGCACTATTCTCGAAAGTAAAATGAAACATTCAATGATATACAACTTTTATGAAATTAAATTGCTAAATAAAGCCAGGAATGCACCATATTCAGCCTTTATTGTTCCCACTGCTGGCACATAGGCCTCCTCTCGGCAAGAGGCAATGGGCCGCAATCTACCACGCGGGCACAGTGAGGGTTGGTAGATGTCACATGTCTTTGAATGTTTAGTTCTAGGACATGTCGGTTTCCTTACGATGTTTTGCGTCACCGTTTTGAGAGCAGTGGTGATGAAATTATTTACACCAAGTAAAGCACCTACATCGAACCTACGACCTCTAACTCGTAAGTCGATACCACTGGGCCACCACTGCTCTCTAGCCAGGAATGCGAAATATCACAAATATGTTATGCGGTATGCATGTAAACATAAGTTTTCTTCATTCATTTTACAATTGCATTAGTAGAAAATATTTTGTGAAGACATTTGAAAGATGAATATGAAGATATATTTCAGACACCACATACAGTAACCGGTTGTGTTATAATTACAATTGGCAAAAGCTTTTTGTTAAAAGTAGGTCTACCCTTTTCTTTCAACCTTATTTTTTTATTCAAAACAAATGATAAATATTGGAATTATGATAACCAAATTAACTTTATTTTTTTATCCAAAACAAATGATAAATATTAGAATTATGATAACCAAACTATTGAAGTGGAAGTTAAGAGTTTCAGTTCATTGACTGGTTAACAAAAACCCACAAATTGTAAATCAATAAAAACCAAGAGTACACTGGCACTTCTATAGACGAAGTCACCAGCCATCGATTGGCTTCAGATTAAAGATAAAATACTACTCGACACAAATGTGTCGGAGTAGTATTTTTGGCAACCGCTATAAAGGCGTTATTGATAACGAAAGAAAAAACTACCTTTAGACGCCTCTAATCGAGTAATCTATCAGTCATAAGATAGAAAATCATGATAAACCTCCACCATCAATATTTTCTTTTTTTTAATACTTAAGTATAATATTACCAGCTGTGTCCGCGGCTTATCCCGCGTTTATGTCGGAAGTAATCCCACGGGAACGTCCTATCGAGACAAATAGTCTATTTTACTCCTTATAACATCAGCCTTATAGCATCAGCAGCCAATGAAAGACCCGTCAAATTAGACCACGTTTCGGAAATTAGCCGTAGCAAAATGACGGACAGATATTTTTTTTAACACGCTTTTATTAGCTTGAAACGTATGTTTGCATGTTAGTATGTGGCTATGTAACGGAAATTTTGAACATGATTTTGACCCTCTTCAAAACGTCAGATTAACTAAAAATTTGGCATACTTATCAATGACCGATGATAATACAATAACTTTATAAATTTGTGCCTTTATCCTTGCCGGGGTTACCAGGATAGTAAAAAAACTGTCTTCAAAAACTACGCTGACATTCGTCACAAAATTCGAAACACCTTAAAAAATAGAAAATAAATAATAGTTTAGAAAAACTAAAAAACACGCTGCCATAGAAAACCAAACTAAAAAGTAATGGCAAGTAATGGAAAAATAATAGTTTAAAAAAACTAAAAAACACGCTTCCATAGAAAGGCTTTTTGAGGATTTTTTTATTGATATCAAGCAGCCCGCGCTTTTTTCCATTATTTTCTACTTTTTAGTTTGGTTTTCTATGGAAGCGTGCTTTTTTCGTTCTTTTTTAAACAATTTTTATGTTGTTTTTTTTTTTTGTTGTAAGTACCGTATATAAACTTTCAAGTGTATTTAGTAAGAAGCAATTATTATAACGTTAAAATCAAACAATTTAATTTAATTTATTTCTATTGTAAATATATATGTATGTATGTATGGATGGAAGATTAGTACCGTATATACTTTTTAGTAAAACACTGTTATTCTGAAATTAAAAATTAAATGCGGGAGAAACTGTATCTGTCTGTATGTATTATTTTACGACTTAACGGCCAAACCCATTACGACAAAATTTTGCAAACAGATAGGTAGGCTATGATCTAGGCTAGGTTATGCTCTACCTGTTTATTAAAATAAAACATAGGATTTTTATCCTGTTGTACATTCTTACAGGAAAACTTCCTACATCCAAGCCGGCAAAGCTACGGAGAAAAACTAGTATGCCATATAGCAATAGATTCATAGCTTCATATATCTATCGGCGTAACTTATTCAAATGCCCTATATCACCGCTGTGTTGGCAGACTTCATGCTCGTTCGTCAGCATATCCATAGGGCGTCACTTGACACTTCGCTGATCTGACAGGTGACATCTTCGCCTCCTAAGACGTACGCTAGTAATTAATTTACTATAGTTTGCCTAACTAACTATAATATGTTTGACCGATAACTTGCTCACTATTCAATCGACTTTCGCTAACTCTACAAACAAATGTCATGTAACAATAGCTTCATATAGTTCCTGATCTCTCTCCGGTCGTGTCGGATTGCCGTCCCATCGGACTAAGAGAGTGAGGGAAGAGTGAGTGCTCCTGTGTCTGCGCACACACTTGTACACTATAAATATCTCCCGCGCCGATGGCTAGTCTCCATTGAGATTGGCCGCCTCGCGCCGTGGCCGAAATACGGTCTGGAGGACTAAATATAGTTCCATATATCCATCGGCGTAACATTGCCGAATGCCATATATCAGGGCCGTGGGCAGTGTTGGCAGAGCCCATGGATGCTTCGCTGATCTGACAGATAACACCTTCGCCTGCTAAGATGTTTACTACTTATTAAGTTACTGACGTTTGCCTAACTATAATATATTTGACCGACAAAAAATGCTCACTTTTTAATCGACTTTAGTCGCTGACTGTACCAGCACCATATCTCATGTAACAACGCTTCATATAGTTCCATATCTATCGGCGTAATTTATTCGGAAGCCATATATCAGGGCTGTGGGCAGTATTGGCAGAGCCCATGGTCCTTTTTGAGCATATCCATTGAATGCGACTTGATGCTGAGCTGATCTGACAGGTGAGACCTTGTCACCTGCTAAGACGTATACTACTCATTAATTTATTAACGATTGTCATACTAATATGATAAGCCGATAACCTTTATGTATTGTGTTAACAGTCAGTAAGACCGATTACTTATCAAGTCGATTATTTTATATCAGATATATAAATATTGAGTGTTTTCGGTCATTTGGCTTTTTATTGAAGTTTTATACTCGATTTCTAGTAAAACGTTTAATCGAAATTCATGATTCAGCCAGCAGGGTATCTACTGTGTTGTATTGCCCATTAATGCATAATTAGCATATAATGTTACCACTGTTGGGACACAGGCCTCCTCTCTCTGTGAGAGGTAGTGGGTCGTAATTCACCACGCGGGGCCAGTGCGGGTTGGTAGATGTCACATGTCCTCGAATTTTTTGTTCTTTCTTCGTCATTTTGAGAACGGTGATGAAATAATTTACACAAAATAAAGAACCTGTTTGGGTTCGAGCCTAAGACACTGTTCTCACTTGTGGGCCCAATTAATAAGTAACAGTAAAATGATAAATTAATCAAATTACTAGAAGAGTTTCTGCTTTTATTTCATATTTCCGTGAAAACTCATCAATTACTTAAATAAATTTGTACGAGACGTTCACCGTTGTCCCAAAAATAACCTAACCTTAGCTGTGTAATTTAATAAACAATCAGTGTGACTAAGTTAAAAAATAATCATTAAAACTTCGTGTCACTTTGCTTGTCTTTGTTGAGCTGATTTCATTTACCTATTTTAATTAAAAGTGCTTTATAAGAAAATACTCGCCTTAAAAGTGTACGGAACAGTGACAATACATCTTGACATGTTAGTCGTCTTACAACGGCAACCCACTTCATGTAACCAATGACTACTACACATCCATAAGAAAAAAAATAACATTTGAATAACTAAAAATTATAATATTATTAATTATAATGATGCAGGACGTAGTTTTTAATTTATATTTTGTCTCATGGAAAATGGAGATGGAATGATATAGTCGACTCGTGCCCTGGGTACCTACCCAGTGCACGTTTAATAATGTTTAAACATTATTAACAGGATGTTTCATAATTCTAATCAATTATTTATTTTTCGTAATACTTATTAATTAATGGTAACAATTTTTAATCACGCCTAGAGGTATATTATGTCGGATACATTGAGTGGACAACCTTTGTAAGGCGACTAAAAAGTCACGGTGTATAGAGGCTTTATTCAGTTCAGTAAGAGTTGTATATTTTGTGTAAAATATGGCATATCTAATATAACTTCAGAGTGAAACAAAAAGTAGTGACGTAGTGCAAACAAACGTAGTGGGTAATCTGGTTTGTAGGCAGCGATCAAATAATTGGCGCGCTCGGGGTTGTTTGCCCCGCCACGCCAGCGCACACGCCCCACACGTTATCATAATTGCACCACCACTCACTCTTCTCGCAGGACTTCAACATACATATAGCCACACCATTAGGAGTCCACAATACAGTGTTCCAGGCGGAATGCATTGGGATCACTCTTGCCGCCTCAGCCATTATGGACAGGGCAGTTAAAGACCACTCGATCCGCATACTCTCAGACAGTATGGCTGTTCTGCAAGCGCTGGACAGTCACTCGATTGACTCTGGGCTAATATACGAGTGCCACCAGCGCCTCAACCAGGTGGGTAGCCTCAATAATATAACTATTCAATGGATAAAAGGACACAGCGGTTCCCTAGGTAACGATGCCGCCGATGAACTGGCCAGAAGGGGATCGAGCATGACACCGGTGGGACCAGAACCCATCGCGCCACTCCCCTTTGGGTTCCTACGCTCTCTGGTAAGAAAACGTACCAGGGATCTACACTGTAAGCTATGGGTGGACCAAAGTGAGTGCAGGCAGGCCAAGGAAGCACTTCCCACCATCGATGCCCGCCTCACTAAACAGGTCCTCCGGTTAGACAAACGACAGCTGCGTATGGTTACGGCAGCAATAACTGGCCATGGGTCGTTTAATAAACATCTATTTGTCATAGGAGTTACAGACAGTCCGCTGTGCAGGGCCTGCATTGAGGACGACGAGACAGCAGCGCACGTGCTTCTAAACTGCCCGGCGATCGCCACATACAGGGCCAAGTACTTCGGTAACCCAGGTACCCTACGTGAGATAATCAGCAACATCAAGGCGTTGCTGGCCTTTCTCGAGGAGCTGGGGTGGATCGAATAACCGATTTCCCACCCGTACGCAAAATACGCGCTCAGACGTGGAGTTGCGGACACCAGCCCGTTCTACCTATTACCTATTACCTATTACCACCACTCACCATTCCGCAGACGACTCACTGAGCCGATGCACACAAACACACCGATGACCAATACCGCATAATATTATCATCTCACTACTGTACAAACAATCAAAATTAATGTTCTATTGGGCGCGCCGATATCAGCACAGCTTGCAGTTCGCTACGGGAATTTGAATATCTACTAACGTGCTTGGAACTCGCTAGATACGATAATACAGACTAAAGTAACCTAACTATCCTATTATACTGAATTTGATGCTGTGTTTGTATTTAGCCAGTGTTTAGTATCCATCTAAATATCTATTACTTTATGAAGACGACTTTAACAACAAAACTGAACTGAAAATACACGGTAAACGAACAAAACATGTTAACTGAACATCGTTGAACAACGCACCGATATTAAATGCACGGCTTTATAACAATATATTACCGTAGTGATTTGTAACAGGCGTCATTGCCGGTTTTACGACAATATTTGCAAATTATCCGTATAACAACGCCGTAACAGTGATTTTGCGGTTCACGTGCCCCGTCCGAGCCTGTAATAAAATATTTATTATCTGCCGCCGCACCAAATTGATAGTGCCTGTTACACACTAAAGTGAGCTGTCGAATGTATAACTAATTTGAATATTAGTCTCTCAATACCTCACAATTGTAATTGTAATAATAACATGGGTACATAATTAGAGCCTACACGTATGCTAACCGCAACAGTTACGTTCTAGTGCTTTCATGTGGTTCAAACACTAATTCATAGTCGATGTTTACTGTGACGTCAACTCATTCTTAGATACTGTGATTCCATGTTACAAAAACCAACACAACAAATGTTTGTTATTATAGTCATAGTACGCCTGATTTTGTTACAATTATAGACTTAATTTTTCAAATCCGCCAAAGCTATTGTCGAAGGATGACTATAAATTAACTTCAAATCCGAAGTTTACTGGCTCCAACAAAGCGACTACAACTACCTCCTATAATTTCCCGTCTATATGTAAAATTAGTCACTTTTATAGGTCATAAAATAGAATAATACCTACACTGCATCATAAAACCTATGTTTTGCATAATTTGTTAAGTCGTTTAGTGTCACGGATTTGCGGTACGAGTTCGTAATGTTAGTAGTATTTTGTTGTATAAAACCACAGAAAGCGAGCAATCCAGTGAATTATGAAGGGGTATTTATTTATAGGTGGTGGGTGGTAGTGGGTATTTATTTACTCCAACAAGGTGGACCGATGACCTTGTGAAGGCCGCAGGAATCCGCTGGATGCGGGAAGCACAAAACCGGTCGAAGTGGCGGAGCTTGGGGGAGGCCTATGTCCAGCAGTGGACGTCTTTCGGCTGAAATGATGATGATGATGATGATGATTTATTTATAGTATCTGAATGGTAGCGTTTGTGTGCTAATGAGTAAGCACTTGACTAATGACCGAGAAGTGGTGCGCCGCAGACGGTCAGTTCATTAATTATATTCAAGTTAAATTACTAAAGTACAGGACACTTCGAGTCTCAACTAGCCTGCTCCAAGATTGTTCGCAACTATGACGCTCTTAATATATATATTACCAGCGCGGCACCTATATTATGTAATAAGGCACAAGTTTCAGATGGTTCTCTATTGTGTGACCTAACTTTTTTATTCATAATTTAATGAGCCATAATTTTTTTTGTCCTAATCATCATTTGTCCGAATGATAACTTGCCCGAACATAGTATCACATGCCATAAAATTGAAATCCCTAAATACAATATGCCCTAAATCCATTTGTCATAAATATTACTATCAATAATATACAAAAGACTTAAAACTGTTTTCCATAAAAGTTATAAGTTCTAAATTCAAATTATTTTAAAGTTTATTTATCCTAATTATATTTTTAAAACAAATGTGTATTACGGAGTTCATTAAGAATTTCATTATTTTATCAAATCCAAGTGATACAATACATAATTAGTAAAGATGCAAAAGCATTATGGCATTTATCAAGGCCTGGCATGGCGCTGCATGTATTATCACTCAATAAATATATCACTCAATAAAACAGGTGACTGTGAACATGTGATTTTATTTCCCTCTAAGGAACATGCAAACAACCATAAACCATGCATGCAGCATGCATGCAAGCAAGCATGCATCATGTAGCATGCAAACAAGCATGCAGCATGCAAGCGAGCATGCATGCAGGCAGACAAGCAGCATGCAATCGAGCATGTAAGCAAGCGAGCATGCATCATGCAGCAGGCATGGTTTCTGTCACGGCTCCGGCACTGCGGGGCTTAGGCGGTCCCACGCGAGCTTATCGTCGCAGACGGTTTAACGATCACCACCGCAGCTTCGTCTTGCTGGCCGGCCGCGCCGGCCAGCCTCAGCAGCGGCGGCGAGCGTTACAACCACCTGCTCCTCAGCTCACGGACCGCCTCGCCCCTCCGCGCCTCCGCGATTTTAAATTACACTCTAGGGATAGGGCAGACAAGACTACGTGGAGTCGGATTTACAGCGATTCGTTTCTGTCACTAAAACCTAACTTTTAGCAATTTTTTACTACTAACGATTTTCTTATTAATGAACATTCGGCATAATACACTTTATATAATAAAATACTTAGGACATATGACTTTATAACATGCAAAATTAGGAGATTTAATGATTATAATATTTGATATTATGACAGAATAGTTTTAGAAGCAAAAATAATTATGTAAAACAAAATTTCGACTTTTTGAATATTATGGTTACTGCTGTTTATAGCTAACGTGTGATGGATTATGATTTTCGGACAAACAATTTTAGGAGAAGAAAGGGAGTACCGTTTCAGATACACGACAAGTTTAAGAGGTGGGATGTGGGGTAAAACTTTTATTATAAGAAACGGATATAAGGAGGTGGATGAAACTTTTCAAAAACCTTATCAATCAGTGCAACACGACCTACATGTAAGTAGTTTTGCAAAAAAATCAACTTGACAACCTTTTTTGCCAGTGAACCAATCTTTGATTAATTAATATTCCTGCGCTACAGTTTCCATCTTCTGAAAGCGGTTAATTATGGTTTCTGAAT
The DNA here is from genome assembly GCA_932294355.1 of Aporophyla lueneburgensis. Taxonomy (NCBI): domain Eukaryota; kingdom Metazoa; phylum Arthropoda; class Insecta; order Lepidoptera; family Noctuidae; genus Aporophyla; species Aporophyla lueneburgensis. The sequence continues at coordinate 17,946,783 of OW028747.1, forward strand.
TCCTCCCTGTTTCATGACAGTGCGTTTTTAATGGGGTATATAAAAACACGTACCACATTTTTTAAATTGCAATTTCTCCTAAACGATTTGAACTCTTACTCCTATAAATCAGAGTTATGAAGCAAAAATCGTTTATAGTAAACTTCATCGTCATTTTGAAATTTTATTTTATTATACTAGCTGTACCCTGCCACGCTTCGCTGTTGCACATTGTGATTGAATGGTTGAGAAATGAGAAACAAAACAAAGAATACATTTGTTTCTCATGTGACTGCGCCATTACTATTGCGATTTTCAGCGAGTGTTTTCCTCGCTTCCGGCAGATGGCGCGGTCACTGGTACACAGCTGATCGTTAAAAAAACAGTTTTGTCGCGGATATATGACTGATGCAAAAAAATAGGTAAAAACAATCCTAGATGCGGATTATATATCATGCTAAAATTTCAGCTCGATCGGTGCAGAACTTTCTGAGTTTTTGAAGCATACACAAACCAACATAACATTTTTATATTTATAAGATTAGTAACGTGTATAACTTAAAAAGGTATAATCCAAAAAAATGCTATTTTTAACTTAATAGCAAAAATCTTGATATATTTATAAGTTGCTTTTACGCCTTATTTGCTGTTTAATTACTCTAATTGCCTCCTTGTTCTCTGATTTCAGTTTCAAACAAGTTTAGTATACTGAAGATGAGCTTTCGGAGGTGATGTTGAGGAAAATTCACCCATTCTTCCATCAGGGCCCTAAGGGAGATAGTCTGCGGCTTCTGACCAGCGTCCCGAACGCATCCCAGACGTGTTCGATCAGGTTGAGGTCAGGAGTTCTTGATGGCAAAGCCATCAAATCGATATGAACCCCCTGAATGTACCCTTGTACGAACTGAGCGGTGTGTGGCCGCGCGTAATCCCGGATGATCACCCTTATTTACTAAATATGGTCTTGAATACTCCTTAAGGACCTCTTGAGCATTTCAGTTTCCATTCAGGGTGTCATTTTCTTTGTCCTTTACCTCTGTGTGATCTTCTGAAAAGATGCCAGGCCATACGAGTATAAACTTTCACCGTATCGAACTTTGTGAAAAGGTTTGAATGAATCACTCTTCCATTGGAAGTGAGGTAAGTAGGTATAGTAGGAAGTAGGTATAGACCTTAGTTGAATTGTCCTTTATGGATTTCGCTCATTAGTTATTACAAAAATCGGTGAAAGGATCATTAAATATTTTAAACGATAGGTCTTTTGATTGTAGTTATACTGAAAATAGTTGGAATAAACTTAGATATTATGATACGTAACCGTTCTTTTGACTATTTTTCTCTCACATTTATTTATGTCTCATATTTATTTATTGATTGATGAATTTTGAAGAATCGATGAAGAATGTGCATGAATCATGGCTTTTCTCGAACTAGGCATAAGTATGCCTTGTACTGCAAGAATGGTGGGTGCAACATTATAAACGTTCCATCAGGTGAAGCGTAAGTATGAAACTGGAAGCCATCTGAAGAGACCTTGTAATGGCAGGTGCACTAGTACCCGAGAAGACGGCCATATTGTCTCCACTATTTTGAGAAATCGCCACCTCTATTCAATTGAAGTCTAGCGCCAGCTTCTTCAAACCTGAACAAACGATGTTAGAGACAATACAGAGAAGAAGACTTGCGGAAGCAAACCTGAGGCCCCAAAGGCTACCAATGGCCCTAAACTCGAGATAGGGCATCGCGAAGCAAGACTGTACTGGACACATGTGTAGTCGCGGGCGTACAATTCACTATTTAGTGAAGTGAAGAAGAACGAGCAACATATTTGTTCAATTATGAGTTCTGATTCTCACTTCCAATGGAAGAGTGATTCATTCAAACCTTTTCACAAAGTTCGATACGGCGAAAGTTTATACTCGTATGGGCTGGCATCTTTTCAGAAGATCACACAGAGGTAAAGGACAAAGAAAATGACACCCTGAATGGGAAATGAAATGCTCAAGAGGTCCTTGAGGAGTATTCAAGACCATATTTAGTAAATAAGGGTGATCATCCGGGATTACGCGCGGCCACACACCGCTCGGTTCGTACAAGGGTACGTTCAGGGGGTTCATATCGATTTGATGGCTTTGCCATCAAGAACTCCTGACCTCAACCTGATCGAACACGTCTGGGATGCGTTCGGGACGCTGGTCAGAAGCCGCAGACTATCTCCCTTAGGGCCCTAATACAGGCCCTGATGGAAGAATGGGTGAATTTTCCTCAACATCACTTCCGAAAGCTCGTTTTCAGTATATTAAACTTGTTTGAAACTGAAATCAGAGAACAAGGAGGCAATTAGAGTAATTAAACAGCAAATAAGGCGTAAAAGCAACTTATAAATACATCAAGATTTTTGCTATTAAGTTAAAAATAGCATTTTTTTTGGTTTATACCTTTTTAAGTTATACACGTTACTAAACTTATATATATAAATATGGTATATTGGTTTGTGTATGTTTCAAAAACTCAGAAAGTTCTGCACCGATCGAGCTGAAATTTTAGCATGATATATAATCCGCATCTAGGATTGTTTTTACCTATTTTTTTGCATCAGTCATATATCCGCGACAAAACTGTTTTTTTAACGATCAGCTGTGTACCAGTGACCGCGCCATCTGCCGGAAGCGAGGAAAATACTCGCTGAAAATCGCAATAGTAATGGCGCAGTCACATGAGAAACAAATGTATTCTTTGTTTTGTTTCTCATTTCTCAACCATTCAATCACAATGTGCAACAGCGAAGCGTGGCAGGGTACAGCTAGTATAATAAAATAAAATTTCAAAATGACGATGAAGTTTACTATAAACGATTTTTTCTTCATAACTCTGTGTTATAGGAGTAAGAGTTCAAAACGTTTAGGAGAAATTGCAATTTTAAAAATGTGGTACGTGTTTTTATATACCCCATTAAAAACGCACTGTCATGAAACAGGGAGGAATTCAGAAACCATAATTAACCGCTTTCAGAAGATGGAAACTGTAGCGCAGGAATATTAATTAATCAAAGATTGGTTCACTGGCAAAAAAGGTTGTCCAAGTTGATTTTTTTGCAAAACTTCTTACATGTAGGTCGTGTTGCACTGATTGATAAGGTTTTTGAAAAGTTTCATCCACCTCCTTATATCCGTTTCTTATAATAAAAGTTTTACCCCACATCCCACCTCTTAAACTTGTCGTGATCTGAAACTTGTGCCTTATTACATAATATAGGTGCCGCGCTGGTAATATATATATTAAGAGCGTCATAGTTGCGAACAATCTTGGAGCAGGCTAGTTGAGACTCGAAGTGTCCTGTACTTTAGTAATTTAACTTGAATATAATTAATGAACTGACCGTCTGCGGCGCACCACTTCTCGGTCATTAGTAAAGTGCTTACTCATTAGCACACAAACGCTACCATTCAGATACTATAAATAAATTGCCCGTTCATATTTCACTGGAGCTATCCAGTGAAATATGAACGGGCAATTTTTGTGGTTTTATACAACAAAATTACTACTAACATTACGAACTCGCGAATCCGTGACACTAAACGACTTAACGAATTATGCAAAACATAGGTTTTATGATGCAGTGTAGGTACTATTCTATTTTATGACCTATAAAAGTGACTAATTTTACATATAGACGGGAAATTGTAGGAGGTAGTTGTAGTCGCTTTATTGGAGCCAGTAAACTTCGGATTCGAAGTTAATTTATAGTCATCCTTCGACAATAGCTTTGGCGGATTAAAAAAAAGTAAGTCTATATGGTAAAAACATTTCAGCTCCAGATTGTATGATTTGTCATTTTGAACTAGGTGAAATAGGTTAGGTTAGGTTAAAACTGTGACCAACCGCGTGCGAGCCGAGCGAGCGTAGCAAGCGGTGCCGCGGCAGCGGCCGGCGAGCGCTACTTCCAAGTTGCTCGTGTAAAGAGATTGACATTGTAACCCACCACTTTAGAAATCATTCCAGCGCGCAGTATTAATAAACTGTAGGCGAGTCGTCCATTAGGTATTTCATACATAGTAAAAATATCAAATATCTCAGTAAATCATTAGATTACTCATTCATTAGTGCAATTGATTTTAGTTTAATCAACATTAAGTAAGTTGAACAGTAGTTGAGTCGACCAATATGCGATATGAACTTAAGTGAATCAACCGTAGTTATCTTGAAAATAGAACAAAATTAGGTATTATAATACGTAACCAAAAGAACTGTTTTTAACCGACTTCAAAAAAGGAGGAGGTTATCAATTCGACTGTATTTTTTTTATGTTTGTTACCTCATAACTTTTGACTGGGTGAACCGATTTTGATGATTCTTTTTTATTTGAAAGCTGGTGCTTCCCAGATGGTCTCAATTTGGTTCCATTTGGACAATGGGTTCCATGTGAAAACCATATAAGTCTTAAATTTGCATTACGTATTTCCGCGACAAATGAACGAATAACGCGATTAGATTATTGCGGAGTATCTACCACAACTAAAAAGTTAAAAAATAAAAACTTTTTACACAAAAAAACAACCGACTTCCTTAAAAAAAACACTACAAAGTCAAAAATAACTTTAATTTCGGAAGTCGGTGGCAAAAACCTTAAATACAGAGCCTAAGACACCGACTTTCGAAATTAAAGTTATTTTTTACTTTGTAGTGTTTTTTTTAAGGAAGTCGGTTGTTTTTTTGTGTAAAAAGTTTTTTTTAAAGTTAAAAACTGTTTTTGTTCATAAAGTTTTTTCAGCAATTCCTTAAAAGTATAAAGTTTTTAAATGAAAAGAAAAATTGTTTTTATAATCCTTTTTATTTCGATACTTTATCTTGCATAGTTTAAAAGTTATTGCAATTTAAAAAAATTGTTTCTAAGTTTTGAAAACCAGTATATTTACATTTCCTTGTTTCAGGTGAGCTTAGGCTAAAAAATTAACACCGAAAAATGGACTCATAGGCCAGCCATTTAAAACATCGAAAAAAAAATGCACTGCACGTTGTTAGGATTCCGTAGCCAATACGAAACCCTTATAGTTTCGCCATGTGCGTCCGTCTGTCTGTCTGCCGGACCTTGGCTGAGAGACTCTTAATTCTAGAAAGCCCGTAATTTGGCATGAATATTAGTCTCGTCAACAAAGTGGTAAAATAAAATGTTGATTTTTTTAAATGTTTTAAGTGTACTTGAATACGTAAAGACCCCCAGTTAAATGATTGTAATTAGATATGTGAAAGCAGCAAAGCACAAAAACAGGTTTTGAGGCAAAGCCCTCCAAATTGGGGGAGACCTATGTCCAACAGTGAACGTCTTACTGCTGAAATGATGATGATGATGTGAAAGGAGTCACGGTAGTAGTATATATAACGAAATTATAACGATAACTAACACAGCTAAGCAGGCTTTACAAATATACGGGTAAAACTCGACCAACTTACATTTTCAGTTAGATTGTATGGCAAATCATGTTTTTCAACCACAATGTCAAGTTTGATCTTGTGATTTATCACATCTATATATAATGGATGAAACACTTTCGTTAAAAAAACATGTATGTAGAAGCTTTAAATAGCAGAATTCTCAAGCTGATATTTGTTTTTAAAAGTTACGCCATATTCCTGACCCAAAAATAATTAGACAAGTTTACTCTGCTCTATGTCAATCGATATTAACTTACTGTATTACCACATGGGGGGGAGTGAGTAAAACATTGTTATTAATTATCGAGAGAGTTCAGAGAGCGATACTCAAAGTGTCTACTTCCCGCACTTTCCTTTTCTCTACTAACCTATTATACAAATCTTGTGAAGTATTAACAGCTCGACAGCCATTTAGAATGGATCGTATTAAAACAACACGCAGCTCTACCCTACAGCACTGAATTTACTAATAAAAGACGTAAAGATATAGTCTGTCCATAAAAAAGAACAAAACATGCTTTTATATCCAAATTTTATCTATACGTCGTCCCTCTCCTCTATAATAGATTAAATTCTATAGCAAAAATGTATTCACTGAACTACACAAATTGTAAGAGAACTCTCAATGACGCTCTTCAAAGTATGTCTTACGAAGAAACAGAGAATTTACTAAAGTAACTGTGTTAAAATAAGTATTCACCTACGTTAAGTATTTAATTGTATTAAATTTTAGAAACTAAGATATAAGCTACTCAACATTTATATAATAATTTGTCTACTCTCAAGTTTTGATTATTTATTTATTTTATAAGACTATTTAAGCTCTTCTTGCCTGAAACACAGGATTCCCTAGTTCAGGCACGTAAATCTTAGAATATAATTTACATATAAGCAAAACAGTACATATTTTTAAGCCTTTTATTTTTGAATAAATATTATGTTATGTTATCTACGTTCATTCCAACTGCTTTAATGTTTGTGATACAACACGTACTTTTTAAAGATATATACCAACAGTGTAAAACCAAGTTTGCAGCTCCGAAAGACCATTGGCATCTGCGTTGCGCTCGATAAACCTCGACATTTTCGGACTTTCAGCTTTTGGTTTATAACTTCTAAAAGGTACTTACGGAAAAGCCCTTCTACAATTTTGTGATTTTTGTGAAAAATAGCCATGTTTGAAATGCTTTATCTCGGGTTCTATTAGAGCTACAGAGCTACGGTTGCACTTAAATAGTAGGAAATTTTAAAAATAACCTTTTCCATATGATGCACCAAATTAAAAATGTTAAACTAAAAGCCGAATTAAAAGAACTCTGAAAATCCCCTAAAATATCAGCAGGTTCAGTGTAGTTTTCTGCGATCTAATAAAGTTTTTTTTATCTACGGTGATTGCCATATTAATTTATACCCTTTCAACAGTTAATTTGAATAACTTATGACACAATATTTATAACGTAAACATATCACTCGATCATTCATAATTTCATTGTGACAAACACTACTACAAAACTATGTAGAACTAACTATGTTAGTAGCTACCTATTTATTTACCCAGAAGTTTACAAATACGTCTTCAATAGCTCCTAAGGTCAAGGTAGATTTAGAGCAGCTTACGGTGTTCACATACTGTTTAAAACTGTTATCATTATCAGATATACAAATGTTAAAAGCTATTTTCTAGCTACAGCGATGAGTACATTTGTATAATACGATTCCTATATAAAGTCATATCAACATATGGTACGGTTACATCGAGTGGAGTACATATACGTGTACGGCACTCATCACTTAACATCACGTGGACGTGCGGCTGCAAAAGTAAACTACATTAAAGGCGCGCGACGCGGCGCCGCCCGCTCCACGCTCGTACGTTACCAATAACGTTTATGTGCTTGCTCTACACCGCCGTATGACTGCTTGGCATACGTATTGACTCATACGACACGCCACAACACGACCACTCCAATATTTAGTCATGTAAACCCCACATTCAAACGTACATCGACTGCCAATCATTTCTCAGACACGCAATTCATGATGAATTTTATATCAACTTCGCGACAGATAGAAAACAGTTCACTAATACCAATTTTATGATACCTTTAAAATATAACTATAAAACAATTGACACGAATGGCCGAACTTTATGAAGCACATTAAATAATTTATGGCGCTTTCAAAAATTTAACCATGATTATGTCACCGAACAAAACAGGTAAAAGTGATGTGCTCGATCAGTTACAACGACCAATAAAGTATATACGGACGGTTCTAGAATGAAACGTTACTTTATGGAGCAATAAACAGGAGCACTCGTTTAGTGGAGACCGCAGACCCAAAACATAAATACGTATACTTGTAATATTTTCTACTTGTTACACACAATAACGTTCGTCCCTTTACCAAAAATGCTTTTAAGAGCAATAAACACAAATAAAACCCTCACATACAAGACCAACATCAACAAACTCTATTGTTCTTAGAATGGCCACACTCTTACGTCACAGTACACATTCAAGTACCTTAAAATAGACCTCCCAACGTATGTATGTGTTGTGTATATAGGTTATATAACCAATTAACAATTTTCTCTCACGACGACGCGTTAAAAGAGACGGTAAAGGTAAAAGATGAACATCGTCGTCAGTAATTACCAGCGCCCGCACATAGGCTTGCAAACAAACTTCGCTCGAAATTTGTTCTAACAAGATTTCCTCCCCTAATGACTCTCATAACAAATAAAACTTGATTATCAATTGGCCTACTTAGGCAGAATTCTCGAAGAACTTGATCAAACTATGACGAAGGCAACAGTCCCCGGGAAACGTAAATCAAATTGCTCGTTTCGCACACTAATTTGTGAATAACTTATATTTTAGTGACATTTTGAATTGTTTTTACATTTTAGTGCACTCTTCACTTTTGAGAACTGTTGTCATATTGTAATAGTTACCTATCTTAAGAGCCTATGCGTAGTTTATCCAACAAATGCCCGACAACAGATAAGAGCGCTTTTCAGAAGTTTCTGCTGTTTCATTCACAGCTTAGATTCAAGGTAAAGTTAGCCTTATCATGAATAGTTTACAAACTCATAAACTAAGAACGCAGAAACACACTACAGAAAACTATAGAATACACAGGGAGGCAGGGGCATCGACGCGCATTTTGCTACCATGAACTCGGTACATAATCCTGAATAAATAATCGAAAGTTTCAACGCAGGGCGCGTTGAAACTTTCGATTATTTAAAAAAAACGGTTTCAGAATCATGTACTGAATTCATGCTAACAGGTTACGCGTCGATGTCTCGCCCATCTTGTATTCATTATTATTATCTACATATAATATACAATTATCTAGTACGTTTAATACTTACGTAGATATTTTGTTGCTCGAATGTAACATAATTATGTTTTCTCATTGTTTTTCTTAATGAGAATCTCGGTAGCTGGCAAAAGAGATATATATGTATGTAGAGGCAGTTGTTAACGAGCTGTGGCCACGACTGCTAGCGGCGGTTAAGTGATAATATTAATGAAAATATTATAATATACTAGAATGTACGACAGCGACGTGATAAAACAGGATACAAATTTAATGACGTTTTAATATTTTACTGCTTCGTTGTTCGGGTGAGCGCAAGGGTTGTTGCTGACTCGGTCCCGGGTTCGATTGCCAAGTCGGGCAAAGAGTTAATGGGGTTTTCAACCTGGAATTTCTGAGTCTTCCCCTGTTACAACAACGGGATTGAAATATAATTGGCAAAATGTTGGTAAACAATAGAACGTACACCTCTGCCCAACCCTGCGGGGATACAAAGCGTCATATTGTGTTTGTTAATATTTATACTCTTATTTTAATTTTAAAGAAAATTTTCCTGTCAACAATCTTAATTAAGTCATGTTTATTAAAATCACATTATTAATAATCTGATTACGTTGTGTTAAGTTACTGAGATCAAAGCATTCAAAGGAATATAAAATTATTTCCCATAAACCATCTTAATAAAACACACCCGCTACGGATCGTTAAACAAAGAAATAATTATCGTAAATATGATCAAGCTGTGACACAACAGGAAAACCGCTGAGTAAATAGAAATTGCGAAATTTTCTCAGAACAAAATGGTTGGCCCTTCAAGTGACTATACTCGTCCCAAAAACAAGGGTTCGTGTTTTAAACGCTCCCCCTCATGGGATAATGTGTACGGATGCAATAATCATAACACTTCTACTGACTGAGTTCTGCTATGGATTTAATAGACAGAGGTCTTAAAGCTGAGCAAACGGAAGATTTCACAAAGGCGCTTCACATAGCGGGTGCGTTGCGCTGCGGTGCGGCGCTATCACCGCGCTTTTGTTTTGTTTATTCTGTACTACCTTTTGCCAGCAGGTTCGCTCGCGTGAAGGTTGGAAATTATCTGACGGGAACTTACTACCGGAAAAAAAGTATTTTATTTGTTAATCCAGACGTAAAACTTATCTGGTTGCGAAATTTCAAATACGTCTTGCCGTTTTTGCATGATTGAGTAACAAACATCCAAACATGTTAACGTTCATATTTATAATAATAGTAGAACGTAGATAAATAGTCAAAAAACCTGTATAGCAGCAGAATTTACATGCGATATACTACATTCGCCGCGACTACAATCACCAGGCCGAGCCTCAGCGCTCTGCCTTTGTGTAGAGCTCTTTAGGTTTCATAAATGCTACAAGCATCGGATGCTGAACAATTCCAATAATGGAGTGACTACTGTTGTGAAATCATATTAGAAGGTAGTAAAAATTCAGTAACAATGTGCGCTGAAACCAATCTACAAAGCATAAACGTGCAGTAAACGTGATGATTCAAAATAAACTAAGACAATGCAGTTATCATTAAATCACATACATTTCTTTCCCCTGTCCCTCTGAAATGTTAAGTATTATTGGTACGGTGAAATAAATTTATTGTTAAGCAAATTTTAGGTAAAAGAAAATTGACACACTACGTTAATTTGCCATGTTATAGCCATTTCATTAAATTGTGAAACAATGACAGTTGTGGTTAGAATATACGGACTTTATGAGGTGGTAGCCAATTTGCTAAATAATTAAATTTCTCTGACTTTATCTTTCATTTTTATTCTTCCGTGATTTCTATAAAGACACGTTCATGTACACGAATTTGTTGTTTGGTGACGCCAAGCGCCAGTTTGCCGCGACGTGTCTTAGTTACGCGCAACGTCGAGATTTTAAACTTGATGGAACAACTTTGCGTCAAACGTTGTCACAGCCGGTGTATGGTATGTTCTTATGCAGATCCCGCGCTCCGTGATTAGCATCGCACTATCTGGGCGACGTGCAATGAACTTTGATACTTAGAAGACGTGTGAATACAAAATATATTACCATATCAGCGTATATAGCATCGTGGGTGTTGCTTTTGTACCTCACAGTCGTAGTTTGTTAAAATTCTTGTACATATATTTTGTTGTTATACAACTAATAGGTTTAGGTTTTCATGACATAGAGACTGCTAATGTTGCATGTCGCATATACAAAGTATCTTGGTGACTTGTCATAGCCATTACCAAAAAATAGAACCAATAATATAGTTTCAATATAGGAATAGGCCTTCTTCGTAACATTTGTACTACAAATTATTTACAACAATAAAATTAACGAAATGCATCTAAAATACGACTAGTAAACATTACCAATACAAGACGACCATTTTAATTTAACTCGGGTTCTACTGCCTTTCCAAACGCCCTCCCAAGGTTAAATGTTAATGTGACTTTATAAATCACAGATTGTCGCATTGCTTAACCTTGGTAGCTCGTCCAATTCCAATTGTTTTAACCGATTTTATTAACGGACGGGTGTCAAGGGGCTTCTTTAGCCAGAAGGAATAAGAGAAAGAAAAAATAAAATAGAGTGAAATTACAATTTTAGTAAAAAAAAGTGCATCGGAAATTCAGGTTGCTAGTTCATATTAGAGTAAATAAAAGACTAGTTCCATTACTGTGAAAATTAACTGACATCTTTCATATTCACTTGCAGTAACGAGGTTACGCGAGAGTTAAATTCAGGAATCAATTAGCCCGCGACGCAGGCGGCGCTGCATGCCGCCCATAATTCATAAGACGACCTAAAGAGCTCTCTCTTGTTATGTACGTAAGACATCCTACATGCATGTCTATGAACGTTGCTTTACTCAATATTAGGCTATGTTTATAAAATAGTAGCTTTTGGCAGCGGCTTCGCCAGCGTTTTATACGTATAAACATTCTATGTATTAAAAAAACCGCATCAAAATCTGTTGCGTAGTTTTATAGACCTAAGCATACATAGGGACAGACAGACGGAAGCGACTTTGTTTTATACTATGTAGTGATATATTCTTATAAATAAACCGGTGTCAATAAGTACTTTTTTTTACAAACCCTTAATTAAATTCGACACAACAAAAGACTAGCTGACCGAGTGGTCAGCTCCATGTGAGGTACCGATGAGTACCTACCCATACTTATGTATATACTTACATTATTCAAAGCAATTAGAACCCGTCCCTTTTTAGTGGGCCATTAACAAAACCGCGGTTCACGAAAATTTTCATAATTCTATTGTTCACCAAAAATCTCCACGAATAATTCCTGAGAACAATGAATAATGCAGTTTAATGTTTGTAAAAGTAGGCACGTCAACAAAACTGTATAATTAATTATATTACCTACAATTCCATAGGTAGGCAACATAAATTCCGGGTGAAACCATCTCATTCCAAATTATAAGTTAATATGGCGGCCTACGCACTTGCTACGAAAAAGCGTAGCACTCGTAGCAGAATTTAATGGCTCTAGTTCAACTTTACGGACAATTTATAAAGCTTCCTTTAAATGAGGACATCGGATATCACATTTTTTTTTCAGAAAAACCAACAGAACTCTTACGAAGTCATGAAATGTGATCATAAATTTTTAGGGAACCTCGAGCCCTAGCGAAACGAAGTCGCAAAAATTCTTATCTTTATGGACACAATTTTAAGGTATTCGGATACCAGCCACGCTTGTATTATGAGTGAGTAAAACATCGGAAGCTCTACGTACATAAATACTGATACGAATACTGACAAAGCCTAGGATTTTATTCATACTCCTTTGTTGACATTATTTATGAGCATTGATTTATGGACTATATTTTCCAAAATAACCTTAAAATATGGCACGTTTTGCTTAGCCTTACAATAAATTAGCTGCAGTCGAGCAGCTTTGAAATGAAAATATGATTTTAAGTTAATAGGTTATTGAAGCGTGTCTTACATGAGTCGGGTGACTTGGAAAAGTTACCCCATTATTTACGTACGCCAAAGCGAATGTGAATAAACAGCAGAGGCACGCGTGACTTGAATGAATAGACATAATATTCACAAGCACGAGATTCTGTAAAAGTTTTACGTTCCGAAAATATTTATATTTTATTCACTACGATACCTTCTCGTAAGATGCTTTGTTTGACCTAAATAAAAACCAGTAAAATTTTGAACAAAAACTCTCACTTTAGTAGAAGTTCTGAACTTTTTATATGTGTGCACTTTAATACACAATCATATTTTGTAGTGAAATGACTTTCTGGAATCATTAAAGTAATCCTCAAAGAAATGTACAAAAGGATTCTTTTTATACGGTTCTCTCACGTTTTGAGATCTTTTTATACTTTAACCTTTATGAAGGACAGTGCTGGAAATAGCTACATAACGGTCATACACACAAAGGAACGTTAGGAAAAAGGTGAAAACCTCTTTATTTCTTTGGCTTTTCAATTGTCATTTAAACTACATTGAAATTTCAAATTCACACAAAATTCAATGCAAGCGATGCTCTAGTACTTATTCAAGTAATGCAATGTTAATTATTATATATTTTTTTTTGTTTTGCTCAATGTTATCCAGTAGATTGATGGTGTGCAGCACTGACATCATAATTTGTTTTGTGGATTTTAAATCTTCATCACATTTTGCGATCGTGGTTAGCACCTGGTTGAACTTGGCATAGAAGTGCGTTCAGAGTTCTGTTTAGCGAAACAAACCAAATCCTTAAGGTCTACTAGGGCTGGATTAGCCATAGTGTAGCAAATGCTACCTTTACCAGCGTTGTGTTCAATGGAATTTAATAGCCTAAAGAAATCTGACCTTTCCGAGGCGGGATGCTACAATAAAACTTATCTTAATTCCTGGGATTGTATGTTTATGTCGACAGTAACTCATATTTCTGTCTCTTCTATTGTTTCTCCAATTCTGAAATGGTTTAAAGAAAACCTAACCTATCCAAGACGATGACCATTCGGTCTCGCGTCTGCATTCAAGGTTCTCTTGAAAAAATCACCTTTATATCACTTCCGGCACCAGCTAAGTGAAAAATCAATAATGTCGGATTTTACCTAAAATGATTAATTAGAATTGTTAGACGAAAATAATTTGATTCAAGTACTACAGTGTCAAGGGACACGGGGAAAGAACGTCTTTGTTCATAAATATCGATTCGGCGAGAATTATACCGAGAAAACTGTCTTGTAAAAATACTGTATAACGTTAGTGGAATTCGCTACAGGCCTCGCGCTGATTTAATCCGGTACTAGGTCTAGCACGAACGTGAGGAGTTAACGTAACAAAAATTCAAACGATTTTAAAATTGAGAAAATTCGTTTCGCGCATAATATTTACTTAGTTTTAAGACTTTATTCATATCCACGGACAGTACTTATTGGGCTTGTTGCTCTTATTTAAACCAAATTTGTTTATTTCATTTTTTAATCTTTCCTATTCACTTGACGCGTTCGTATTAGGGCCTCTTATAAACGCCTACGCGTGTCAACAACAGGTACTACAAAAATCTGACATAAATGTCTGTTGTCGATGCTGTATATCATAAGACATGAATGTCAACAGGGCGAGGCGATTCCCGCCTTACGCACGAATTGTTTATACGAATCGGTAATCGATAAAAAGCTTGTGGAAATGCAAATTTAAACTAACCTCCACCTAGTTTGATATACTATCAACTTTCATCAAAACTTTCAAAAATCAGAAGCGAGGTGCACGGTTCCAATTTGTTGATTCCTATGGAGAAGGGTCGGCAAGGAACTCCATGGTTTCTCTTTTAAAAAAAAATGGCTTTTACAATGGTTTCAAATTACAGTGTTAATAGGTATGAGACGACAGTGTAGGCCTGTCAACAAGTACCAGGTACTTAAAAAATAGAAAAATTTCTACAGTCTACAAGGCCTACAACGTTCTCACATTTACAAAATATCAAAAAGAATCGACATAAATGATAGTATTTCATGAATAAAATATAATGAAGTATTTAGACCAAATGTCACTGTTGCAATATTTACTTTTGATACCTGTTTAAACAACGTTACACCACTGTTACAATGTTTTTGGCCAAATCATCAGCATTGCCACGTTGTATGGCAATGCTAATTCTACTGATGACGACGATTTTCATATTAGTTTTTTGTGCAAATTTGCTATAGACACCGATGGGGTCGAATTTTTGATGCTCCATGATTCATTATTTTATATCCCTGTACATATTATTATTTTAAGACATAACATCATAACATCATCACGCCTTGTTTGCCCGAAGGGTTGGGCAGAGGTGTACCTATAGTACACCCACATTTCGCCAGTTATGTTTGAGTCCCATGTAATAGGGGACGAGCCTATTGCCATCAACCGGGCACGCATCCAGACTCCGGGCTGCTACTGAGAAATTGTAGATAGAAAAACCCAATATCACTTTGCCCGACCTGCGAATCGAACCCAGGACCTCATGCTCAGCAGTAGCGCTTGCTACCACTAGACCAACGAGGCAGTACGGTTTAAGACTTTGCTCTTAAATTAAATAAAGACATTTAAAAAATAGTCCCAATAAATAAGATAAAGTGTACAAATGTATGCGTATTGATTGATGCACTAATTAATTCTCAGAAACTTTTTTCACTCTTTTAATCTTTTAGTTCTCACGTGTAAAATAAATCTTTCGATTGTACCCCACGTGTTGAACTTCGATATTTCAAAAGATTTCATTGCTCACGATCACAAGACGCTTTGTCCTAGAAAGAGCAATAGAACGTATTTACGTAGATCTTCGGCTTACAGATTAATTTACATCATTTTAATATGTATCTACCGCAACACCAGATTTGTTTCCGATTTACGTACATTACCATAATCAGTGAGATCATCCCTAACTGTTTGAAATGAAACATTATAGAGAGATTTTTATGGAGTAAGCGTTTTAATGTTTTATTTGTATAACCTTAGGAGTTGATGTCTTGTATCAGTAGAGTGAGTCTATTCAAGTGTACATAGGCAAGCTGTGTCACCGGGGTGGCGGTAACAGCGGTGGGCGACGGTGAGTATTATCGTCCCTGACGCATTCATTATTCAGCGGCGAATGGCGATCGGAACCAACACGCCGACCTGGTTCGCATATTCCATTCATTCGCTCCTTTTGCCAATTCACTCTTTAACACCTTCTTACGGTTCGATTCACGACCTGAATAAAATAACGAAGCGAAACCTCATGAGAGAAGATTGACTGCTCAGCGCGAGCTCGTAATACTGATAGCAAATTTAAAAGAGGACACGGATTTTGTAATAATTAAGTTACAACGAATCTGGCAGACGGGCTCCAGCTTTATCTTAAGAGCCTTTTAATTTTCTTCTGTTCCCAAATTAATTACCACCGCATTTCGTTCCAAGTGCCATTAAATATTACATATCTACCTCCATACCTACTACCTATGCGCCAAATGAATTGTTATCTATTGAGTTTAGAAATTTTAATCAAAACTCAATGACAATCGTTCCGGGCTCTTAGACCTTAGTGTCCTTCACCATTACAAAGTGCTCTTATACAAGAAAGGGACAGAGGTCAATATTTCCATAATAATCATACTGGATAGACTTCTTGGTACCTAACTGCTGTACGTTATTATTATTGATAGATACTACTTATACAACCGGTTTAATCAAACAACCTCCAATCGGCGTAATAGAAACCTGAGAAACAGATATTACTAACTTTCTAATTGTTATGTCTGCCTTGGTTAAGTTACTGTGAAATACCCTAGAAATAATCTATTGTTAAAAATAGAGTTGCTTATCTTAACGACCACATGGCAAAAAACTACAAAGTCAATAATCACATGAAGGGAAAGAAAATATTTTATTGAAATAATGAACCTTGAAGCGAAATTTAATGTGGTTTTATACTTACACATATTAAGTGTTGTGGATAAATAAAATGAAATTTTTAGCGTCAGGTTTTTGGCAAATATTTCACAATATACCGTTTGCTCTTAATTTTAGCAAACATCTAATTGAATAAAATGCATTAAAGGTAAAATTCGTAATTTGTGTCACCACATTATAGGGTCATAGCACTTTGAGAAAAGGTTGCCGCCGCAGCATACGAACTTGTCGGAAGGTTGGGAAACGAATTTTTAAAGTACCCTGTGGTCGTGGGGGACGTGACGCGAATCACGGCCAGCCTTCGGCCTGCTATCTATTTGTTCGGCCAAATTTTCTGAAGATACGTACCTAAACTCGTAATTTTCACACAAAATTGAACCGCGGGCGTCATCGCACGATTTATTTTGTGGACATGCTCGGGGTCTCGTCTGAAGATAAGGACCTCTTCAAACAGATACTGTTCAGTTACGCCACTGATGAAAACTTGCCGCTCCCCAGGGCGACCTCTCTTTTATTTCTCCAAGTTATAAAAAGTAATGAGGTATTTTATGTCTATGGCTGGTGCGTTCTATTGTTCGAAGTTTTCCAACCGAAACGGGTTTCTCAAATAGATTTTTTGTCCGAATGTCTTAAAAGTTTTAACAAATACCGATCAATAAACATGTAGAACCTAACAAGGCTAGTTTGATACAGATTTTCTACTGAAATCTCTAGACTTTTAGAAGCTTTAAAGACCATTTATCTATCAATAACATGAACGTTCAGACGGCAGAGTTCGTAATTTGTCTTTTTTCGCTGCTCCCGGAGGGTGAGTCATCGTTCGATAGTAGTGACTTACTACACATGAATGGTTCTCAATACTTTCCGATACTGCGCCTAATTGTGTGTCTTTTCATTTAGTGTCGTTGTGTTCATCTTAGCTGAAAGCTGGATTAAACGTTGAAATGTGATTGTCACTGTTCGCATACTGATATTTAACGCTTTTATTCAGGATTTGCATGCACAAACCCATGATCTATTTAATTATTTTTTATAAAAAAGGTTGAACAGTTAATTTTGGAAACCGAACATGACACGATTAGTTTAAACGACACGTACAAAGAGGTAGCGTCTAAAAAGGTCAGTAGAGGCAGCGCCAACAACGGTCGTGTAACCCAACGCTACCAGCGGCCGCTGTCCGCTGTGTCCGACACACACACCACCAGCGAGACACTTCTCCAAGACTTACGACACACGCATAAATTTTCACGCAAATTTGAACCCGTGACGTTTCCCTACAACGAATATTTTTAGGCTAACGAGTGTGTTATTGAAACAGGCCCCTTTTCCGTCACAAAACACACTAAAACATAGTGGTCATTCTCCTTTCCTGTATAACGTAAAGCTAAATGGGGCAGAATTATTGTAGCTATATGTGTTAAATAAATGTGCTGGGAGATACTTAACTTATGACAAATGGCAGTACTTACAACTACTGCTGAATGTGTTTGTATGTATGTGTAATTTACTGACATGACAAATTGGTCTTGGTATTTTCTTGTAACATGACCTACGGAAATCATCCACAGTGTAAATTGGTACCTGTATACAATATAGTTAAGTATAGGAGAGTACAAATACTTTTACTTAATGTTAAAACATTAGGTCGAAATATTTTTTACATTAATATGTTAAAGATGGTTCAAGGTAAAATATGGTAAATTAAGGCAGAGTAGGAAAATAATACCTTGTCAGATAGGATAAGAGGAAAAAAACTGACTGATGATCATCATAATCGTATTTAACATGCAGAACATAATATTCGAACAAAATCTAATTACTCAACCTTCAAGAAACTACCGAGTTCTTTATAGACGATAGTATAATCTTCGTAGAAAGGAAATAAAATATGAGTTTTTTTTTTAGTAGTAATTGTAAAACAAGGCTTCAATTGTTTTTGTACGGCGGGTAGGTAATACGTCTCCTAATAGATTATGTTACTTGGTGATGCTCCAATACGTAAAGATATCAAAAGTTTGAAGTTTTCATTCCGTGTTCCTGAAATATATTTATTAGAGAAATCTGCCAACCTAAAGTGCCAATAAAGAAGAAACTATCCAATGGTGCTCACTTACACTAAATTAAAGGAGGGTTAGTTATCAGTGGACAGTAACGGCGGCAATATGTAATTGTAGTGTGATAAGAATAATGAATGGAGACGCTCGCCTGCTGAGGTGGAGCAGTAATTACCGCGACCGCGTCTGAGCGGCCACACACGCGCGCCGCCGCACAGATAACGCACCCAAACCTTATCACTACACGCTCCTTACCGTTTGTCATAAATTTTATCACTCCGATGAGCGGACGTAAGCGAGACCTCTTTTTTCGGTTTCTCTCCTCCACCGAATTAACGACCCGTGAACTCGTGAGCAACGCTCCCAGCGTCTGTTTTATTTTTTCAGTCACAAACACGATCACTTCAAAAGATTATCAGGCACCGCATTTTTATACTTTGCACCACAACACCAACTTAGAATTAGCATTCAGACATCCTTCGTTAATGCTGGTTTTAATTTAAACATTTATTAAAGTATGTAAATAAATAAAGTTTATCACTTTTTGAAATGTGTCATTTGAAAGTCAAGATAATGAGTAAACGTCGTCGTAACTATAAGTTTGGAATAGTTTCGAAGTGATAACACTAGAGCAATTCCTGTGAGAGAGGCGATTTGAGGTTGTGCGAGTGTTGTCGCTCGTTGAATGTCAAACGTTGCGAGGGAAGGTTCGCGTGGCGCGGAGTGCCCGCGGTGTCGGCAGGCGCTTGGCTGGCGGCCGGCTGCGGACTGCGCGGGTGGCGCTCGGCCGCTCGGCTCGCTCCGCGCGCTCGGCGCACGCGCCCCGCGGGGATCGATACCCCCGGCCCAGTCCACCACCGCGCCCGCCGGGCCCACCCGCACCCACACCACCACACCACGCACATCTCCTCGTCACCATGCACGCACACTACTTGCTGTTTCTCTCGCGAGCCTTGATTTTTTGAGTCTCCTCCACCGTCACCGCTTAGTCAAGTACAAACTAAAACTTTGAGATAATGTAAACAGCCAGACTTTAAAAAGTTTACAATCCAGTTAGATATTGTTCTTTTGTCTAAATTGTACATTTTATTTATTTCTTGCCAAATGGGCCACACATTTTCACCATATGAATGTGCATAACATTAAGTTCTACACAAATAATAACATTAATAAAAAATATTCCTTCTTCTTGAAGACGACTCACGACTTTTCAGGCAAGGAACACGAAACAATCTTTAATATTACACAGAATATTAACATTTGTGCTCGAAAGCGTTCAGCTACTCCGTCCGTGGTACTTACACCACCAGACGGTTCGACTTGTCGACTGCACGATATTATATCCTCTACTTTATCTGCGCCATAAACATATTGGTTTACTATATACCAAATATAACATTGAACACCACCATGTGTGCTCTGAATATTTGCCACGCAGGTTGTTGCTATATTTTATTTTTCAAGCGTTTGGGGAAAGTAAGTTCAGATGGGATGACAAGAACCGTAATTACTTTCACAAAATAAGAAGCAACCTGAAAGAATAAGCAACAATAAACGTTGGCGATCATATTTATGTGTGCTAAATGTAGTCTCACGCCCAACCTCGGTTAATTCCATTACCACCTTTCTGTTGGTTACCATTTTCTTTTATGTGCTCCTCGTAATCTCGTGTGACTCGCGCCAGTTGCAGGAAGTGACTACATGAAACAAACGCGCTTACATTTTCATGTTTAAGTTGGTAATTGGCTTAATTTATTAACGCTCTTCTCCCTCTTCCCAAGCAAAGCTTACGTAATGCCATTAAAATAATAGTATTTTAGCTCTCCATAAGAAGAGCTTAACAACAAGCGTTAGTCTTGATTCAATCATGAAAAATAGCAACATAGAGTGTACTGTTACATGGGCTCTAGCATTAAGTGTTACTATCAATGTTCAGAGACACAAAAAGCTCGGCCCCACGTCACGCTTCCATTACGATAACTTATTACGTTACAGTTATGGCTGTTATTTATTCATACCCTATGACTTAGGACTATCTCAGTATTACGTCAGTACTAGTAAAGTAAATGTAACGGAGTATAATAGGAGTGTAATAGTTATTTATGTATTCGTGCGTTCCGCGAGTCATAGGGGCGGTGTACACGTAGAAAAGCAATCCGAATTTATTGCGCGCTCAATCAGCTCCCGATAACCGCTCCCTCCACCGCGATACACCGTTACACTAAATCGGATAGCAAGAAATCAGTCTCGTGAAGTTTCGCGTTCCCTAGATTTCGTTTAGCGATCAAATACTGGAGTAAATCTCCGGTTTCTATTAGCAAAATATAAATCTAGAAGTTTCAGGTAGACTACCTACGTAATTTAATCAAATATGCAAAGAAATTGCTGTAAAAACATTAACGAGACAGACAGGTATTAGCAGGGCTGAGAAGCCAGGTCCCTAAGGACGTAGTAGGAATAAAGTGTTTTCACTTTCGAAGGTTATTAAAATTTAACATTGTTATTGAATAAGTCGATGACCACGATACACGCGTGACGCTGCCGACCGTCACTAACCTCAACTATTTAACCGTCAGGGTAGACGTAGAATAGTGTATGTTGATCTCAATATGATTAACGGCTGTATCATTTTTTTTTACTGTTTTCATAATAAATGCTAACTCATTATCTACCAACAAACGAGCATCTTCTTGCTCGGTTAACTTTTCGTGGTTCATTTGGAAGTCCCAGAACCGTTTTCGGACCCAGGTCGGAAGATATGTATATAAGCCGAACCTCGTAAAGTAGGGTTACCTCGATGGAACGGCATCAAGGTGTGAAAGTGTTGGACCAGCAGAATTTAATAACTGACGTGCCTGTCTGCAGCGGCAGGAAGAACGAAAATAAAAATCATCAATACAACTCACATATTTTTGACATGGATTACTGTAACTATACCTATGTTTAACAAAAGTAATTATTTTATTATTCAATTTCATGAAATCATGATATTCAACGCCAATTCAAACTTGAGTTGCATTGCTGATTGTAGTGATCGGTCGGGAATCATATTTTAATCAACATAACTTGATAATGTCATGTAAATTTCAAAATACTTAACGAAATAGAATTGCCTAGGTTGCCTCAGCGCATTCCCCGTAAGCCGATATGGGTTAGTTTGATGGGTCTCCCCAATATCCGTCAGTGGAGTGAATGTCGTAGGTCAGTAACTAATAACAATGCACCGCTATCGGATGACGTAGAGCTTTTGTGGAGGCTTAACGTTTAGAGCAACAAAAAGTTAATGAATAGGAGTGTGAGTAATTCATTGATGCTGATATTTTCAAGACCCCAGTTAATACGATTAACTTTTAAACTTTTTATGTAAATTTAAATTGTATTTTGAAGTTAGAAAAAAATAATAAAGATGGACTTATAGTACATCCACATTTCGCTAGTTATGTTTAAGTCCCTGTTATATTGAGTGAGCCTATTGCCATCAACCGGGCACAAATCTAGACTCCGAGCTGCTATTGACAAATTCCAGATTGCAAAACCCAAAAACACCTGAGAATTGAACCCGAAACCTCATGCTCAGCAGTAGCTCTTGCAACCACCACACAAATGAAGCAGTATTTTATAATACTACTAACACATAACATATTATACTACAAATACATAAATCACGAAGTTCAACATATTATAACGTGACAGAGCATTGGCACTTATTCTAAAATACTAGCACTCAATAACTGTTACATACGACATATAAAAGAGAAGCGATTGACTCAATAAAAAGTTCAAGAGGTCATAAGAAGCGACATATAAATGCGATATCATAACACATCTCACTCGTGGGTAACATTCCTAATCAAGAAGTTTTGATCAAATAAATATCGCTACCAGCTGTCCCGTAAAAATCACAAAATATTCATCGGGGCAGTGAGGAGGCACGCGGGAGGCACGGCCCTCCGCATTACTCCGACAAAAACCTCCACTAAACCAGAAAAAACTTCCATTCAACTGCCTGAGGAGTACATAAAACGTGATGAAAGGACACCCTGGAGCCGCAGCAATATGAACACTGTTTTTCTTCCGTTCGATAATCTTTTATCCAGTATCATGACAGACATTCCGGCCCTTTTTATTAATTGAGAAGCACTGAACTTTATGTTAATAGTTCATTTTAAAATTCAAAGAAATAATCAAGCTTTGCTATATAAGTAAGTACTATGTTTTGTGTCTCACCAGACATAGGTTTTTTTTTTTCTGGATGGGAAATCATCAAATGACTTCTCCCGCTCTGGGGGGAGCGGGAGGGCGTGTCACACTTTTACTGACTAAAACCCACCCGTGTTCCATCAGTTGCCCGTGTGCCAGGGTCACGGTATCTCTTTCGAACAGTCACGCGACCCCGGCAGGCCAGACATAGGTTAAGGGACGTTTCCAACAATTTGCTGTGGAAGAATTTTTATTTGACATTATTAATTGACATTTATTTAATTAACCTTTTTACTAAGTTCGTCTTTATTTGGTTTCAATGCTGCGACCGGTTGTTCGGCTTACTAATATTTAAAATACGAGCAACTGAAAACATGCCATTTTGATTAGATAGATTTAATATTTGCTCAGAGCACTATATGACGACCGATCGATTTGAATAAACACCAGACACGTATGACATTCTTTTCGTTACGTGTCAACTTTTAAACCAATTCAACAATTCTAAACTCAAATAATTCGCCTGAAATTCTGTCATATTATTTAAATAAAATACTGAATTAGAGATATATCATGGAGCTCATTTTTCATACGGCTAAACAGAACACCTGTTACCTACCTGCGAACAAACAAGGCACAATTGTCATTTAATTTAGACACGCCGTATGTCGACTGTTGACTCATTAAATAGCTATTTTAACCCCGTAACAAAGGAAGATATGGTTCTGTCAATTTATAGAGGAATATTTCTGTGCTCGCAAATAATTCATGCATTTCTCATTAAACCAGAAAGAGTAACTGATACGAGTGACGCATTTTTATCCTTTTTGCAGCGATGCTACTTTGTTTCAATTTTATGATGTCGAATAAACGAACGAATAAAAATTCTATTTATTAAAAGTAACATGCCATTTGCTATATTAGCAATCGTCTCAGCAGTAAAAAGTTTATGCCGTATGAATTATACATATACTTACATATTTTTGAATGAAATGTCTTATTCCACCATACGGCTATAAAATACAGTAGGTAAAGTATGTAATGCTGGATCATGGGCACAAGAAAATATGAATATCACTTTTAAAAATAAACCCCCACCTACTATACAATCTGTTTACAAAAATATCAACCTAAAGGTGCTTAAAATAGAATACACAAAGTTCAGACATTATCCCAAACACCGGTGTGGACGTGACCAGGGTCACTAGGTACACAGACACGCTCTTTTTGCGCACTCCGAGGACACATGTAACATCTGGCTGAACTTACAAGGTGAGATGCTAAACATCATCTTTATATTTTCCAATGTGACCCAAAAAATGGAAATCGTAAAATGATAGCACTTCTTTCACATTTTCGAGGCTCGAAATGTTTATCGCAAGTGCGTGCAATGTCATACATAATGTATATAGTTTTGGAGAGTAAATTTTACTCTGGTGAGTTGAAATACTCCAGAGATCTATTTTTTGAATGATTTATCTAACTTTTATTTGTTCTTTTAATGTTTTAACTCGTAATGGTCGATATTTTATAAGAAATTATCGTCATAAACAAAGATTATTATCAAACTTTCTACTTAAGGTAGATTAACTAGTGTTGCTCCACAAACCTTTAAGGAAAGCACTCTGCCAAATGGCAAAAACTGCTGCAGAGAAAAGTGAGAGAAACAATGATAACACAATTTCACACACGATTAGCAACGATAGAGCTCATCAGCCATCTAGGATCATGCATGTAAGGTTATCGTGCCACATATAATATTACCTACATCATAATATAACGATGTTTCCAATTATAACGTCCACATTGACATTTTAAATTCCAAATTCTTTTCGCATAAAAAATGTTTATCGAATTTAATCAATGAGATGGAATAACTAAAAACTCATTATGTGGCAGGTGTTTCGGTCGACGGCCAATAAAATAACTTTTATTGGTTTTTCTTTTACTGTTTACTTATTCCATTCTTTCGCCCTTAAACATATTTTGCTTCAGTATTCAGTGACATACAAAGTCTTTAGAAATTGCCCTGAATAGGATTTATTCCCAATAAATAATAATTTATCTTGATAAGAACGGCGCCGCCGTAAAAAGCAACATGCTTAAAAGCTTTGACGAGAAAAAAAAAACTAAATTGCGCCTTATTTCACACCTGTAGCTTTATAAAACTGGAAGACCAACTAGATGAGGGAGTAATTAATTTACCAGCCTATTTTTAAAATGACGTGACTTTCGTCGGTAAACTCATAAAAGAAAATAACCGTGAAAACCTTAACGACAGAAATTGCCTTCCATTTTCATCTACGTTTACGGGTGAGGAAATCATCTCAAATTTGATTTATGAGTTGGACAAGCAAATGTTGAATATTATGAAACCGCTGTTTATAATGTAAAGACTTACTGAAAGTAATCATTTTCAGTTAGATGGGATTCAGAGCTTTCACAGATCATTAGAGATACTAGTAGCTATCGGTAAATATAGATAAAAGCTTTAGCACCTCACCAGGATACCTGTATATTTGCCATGCGCATTTTATATCAATCTATGCTGAAACTAATCTAAAGAATGGATTCCACGTGGTGTGTTTTTCACCATTTGTATGCAGACGCAATAAAACTGTGTATATTGTTTAGTTCGTAAAGCACACAGTTGACACAAAAATATTTTTGTTTGGAATGAAATATGGTCAGCTCTTGGAAATAAATGGTTAAACTTTTAATACAGACATTTGTAGCGCAGATTCAATAGGTTCACGGCTTAGTGGATGACAACAGCCATATTAGGCAGCTACAGATCAATAAACAGCATTGGATATTAACTAGCGGCGCGCGAGCGATGCACGTTTGCTACCGTCGCACATCACTGACTCTATTTCAGTGTCCACGAACATCATTCATTTTTCAGTTGATTTGACGTGTATTTCTTTTCATACAATTCTATTTCGAAGAAGGCTTTGTGTGTTTTTTATTCACTACTTACTTTCGAAAATTGGATACCACATACGTGTCTTCGAAAAGATAAGTCGTAAAAATGCGATGTCTAGCTAAACAAGGTGAACACGGTCTTTAACCTAACCTTGCATTATAAAAAGGAGTATTAATTTTAAATGTCGTAAAGGTGAGTTTACGGGTATAATATTTGCGTAGTCGCTGTAAGCATAACTGTAACGCAGCGAGTGCTTGGGCGATATTTGCCGCGTGCTCGAATCGCGCGCTGTTTGCTAGACAAACACTCCTGGAGCGAACCCTCACTCCCTCCTCCCACGCCGCGCGCGCTAACCATCAGGCTATCACCTGTCGCGCTACTTAGCGACAAAGAATTCCACTCACTTCTATTTTGGGTAGGTATAGGTTTATGGTTGTAAAATCCCCTTGGATAAAACTGGGGTGAAAGAAGGCTCGCCTTTTATCCTGAAACAATATGGCAATTTTCAATGGTGTAGTGGAATGGTGTGGTGGTCGTTTCAGCTAAGTGGTTTTATTTTTGTCATGAAGCATTTTTACTTCAACGACTAAAAAGTTAGCAAAAACAAAATGGAACGGAAATAAATGTGCTACAATTACCTACATAAAATTGTGGTGGGAGTTTGTTAACAGTCGTATTTACATCTTGTGTATTCCAAACCGTAAATTTAATTTTATAACGGACGTGACGACTTGTTACATTTTTGTGATTCTTTTATGTTTATGACAATCCGTCCATCAAATAAAACGTACTAATTGGACAAACAGAGAACAAACCGTGTCGCGCAATAACTGACGTCTCTGAATCCCTCTGTTATCAGCATTGAAATATAAATCTTATATCTCTGGTTATTGTTCACCATATAATTCTGAATAGCTTTTTAATTCTATTGGAACTAAAAGGAAAGAATACCTACAAAAATAGCAGTTTCTATACTATTTGAGATAGTTTCCAAGTCTAATCTATTCAATAAAGTCTAGCTTTGAAATAATTTTCTGTAACATTGCGTAAAACTTGTAAGCCGCATACGAAATGAAATAACAAAATATTAAAGTTTTTGGCACAAACTCGGTATGTTGTGCTGCTCGCGTTGTACCGACTTTCAGAATAACTTGAACATGTTCATCGCCATTTTCATGCTGATTTTAAAATTAAAGTACATAACAACTATAGTGGCGTTTGTGTGTTTTTGGCAGAAAATAATAGAGCAACCCAGTTCTTACCGTTACGTAAGTGTTACTATACTACAAGTATACTATAAACATATATTGTTGTCATTGTTATCAACACGGTTGAAAAATAGTAAAATAATTTCGTTAATTATAAGTGACTTGAGCCGTTTTATCGCTAGTTATAGAAATAAAGCTAAAATTTATGATAACATTGATCAATTACTGCTATATTATATACATGTCGCAGATGTATTGCTTAGTGCATCGTTCAGCTGGATTGTCATATCGTTACGTCTAACAGAACTGCTAACCACGTTTAATAAAATAACCCATTCTGCATTACGTCATGCAGAATGGCTTATTTGCAGTCACAAGAAACGTTTAGTGTAGCTAATTGGTCGCAGTAACTAAGCTGACCAATTGCTTTCGCTTAGGTTAGAACTATGACCGACAGCGCGTAAGTCGAGTGAACGTAGCAAGCGGTTTTGCGGCATCGGGCAGGGAGCGCTACTTCCAAGTTGGTGGCAGTTACATAGCAATTTAATATTTTAAGGACTGATTTTCGAAACTTTCATAGTTTTATATTAAAAGTAGCCACCTGCAGCTTCGCCCGCGTGGATGTTGGTATTGATCCCACGGGAATGTGTTACCAGGACAAAAAGCCTATGTTACTCTTTGTAACATTAGCTATCTGCCAGTGAAAATCCCCTCAAAATCAGTCCAGCCGTTTTGGAGATAAGCCGGCTGTAGACGCCATTACTTTTGACACACCGAGCCACGAGTGACAGAATTTAGAACTAAAATCTACAATCTGACTTTTCATTTCATGTTTTACAGAACCTCTAATCGTTGACTCCTGCATTGATAAATGTAAAACTTTTATCCAGTTATGAGCGTTAAAGTTGAGTAATTATGGACATATGGTAAACGTCGTTCAGCTGTTTTACATAACGGAGCTGTTTTGTAAAACAGCTAGCAATTATGTAAAACCAATGGATTTGATAATCCACCTGCGACATAAATACATGTGAGCCTCGTACCTTGCCTGCCAGGGTCGCGAGTTTAGTTCGAAAGAGGTACCGTGGCCCTGGCATATAGGCAACTGAAGGAACATGGGTGGGTTTTAGTCAGTTTAAGTCTGACACGCCCTTCCGATCCACCCAGAGTGGGAGACGTCATTTGATGGTTTCCCATCCAAAAAAAAAAACCATCGTACCTTAAAAAATCGTTGCGTTCGTAAAAAGTTAAACCATAATATGAAGAAAATAAACTCAACTACTTCTATGGAATTACCATTACTAGTGGTCGCCTAGTAGTCGAAATTCGACTATAATTCATTTTAATTTTGAGTTTGAATGATATGAATGACCTATAACATTCTCTTAATTATTTGACACATTGTTTGACATTCAGTAAGACTATAGACAATAAAGAGAAATAATATTAGTCTCTTCTCATTTTGACCACAGACTTCAACCATAAGAAAAATAAAAAAGAATTTATGTGTGTGTGTGTTGTCAAACGCATGGTAGTGTGTGTATCGTGTTATTTATTGAAAATAATGTACTTTTACGCATAATTAAAAAAAAATATTAGCATTCATCACTTCTTCTCTGTATAAACTATAAGTGTGCGAAATTTCATACTCCTCCGTCAGCCCAATTTTCGTAAAAAGGGATCCAAAGTTTTCGCTTCACGTATTAATATATAAATTGCATAAGTAAAAAGTAGGAAATAATTCTATAGCTACTTGATCAGATTTCGCCACATCATAGCTCATAAACGTTTGTTATTAAAAACATGTTTGTCATTCCTCTCTCCGATAGACAATGTGATGCCTTTGGAAATAATCAGCCTCATCTCAAGTGGAATGTTTACGTGTCGGCGTAATGTTTGTAAGCAATCTGCGAAAAATGTAAACGAATCGACACAAGAGCAGGAATGTGGCGCGCGTCGCCGCCTCGTCACTCGCGTTATTCCACAAACACAACAATTTCACTGTTTCGATTTATTTCGCGCCGACCAAACAGGCCCACTTGACATCATCAATATTCGAGCTAAGCGCCAAACGATGGCGGTATTCATTTTTCATTTTCCCATCAACCACTTTTTGTTTTGATCACATGTATATCTCCCGGTTAAACTTTTTGTTACTTTAATTTGTTACTGTCATGCGGTTTTTTTGGGTATCAGTTGTATATGTAAGTAATCCAGATAAGAGTTATTTTTTTTTTAATAATACGCTAATAACTAGTGTATCGAGTGTTCCAAAGAGCTTCGATTTGTTTATTAAGTATGGATCTCGTATGGCATCAACTAATCAATAAGAAGTCTATCGTGACTTTGGCCGTTGTAGCTATAGAAAAAACAGTCTTAGTGACCTTAACTTTTGAGAAATTATGACCGACATTCACAGATTTCTTTATCAGCTAGAACATGGGCAATATTGAGAAAAGCTTGTTTTGATGCCGATCGATCGATCTTAAGCATTTTGCTCCTTAGAAAACGTTTATTGTAAGGAGCAAAACTCAATCGCACTAACTAAAATGAGTAGGTACAGAAAAAAAGATAGGAATCGCAAAAAGAACTTTTATCAAACATTCTGTAGGAAATGAAACATCAAACTTACTTTTATACTAAGTTAAGGATAATGTCAGTTTCCTTGTAGCTAAAACGGTTAAAGTACCAGCCCTTATTGCCCCATCTCGAAAATCCATCCCGTACATCCCTGTGACAAGTATTGTGTAGTAAACAAAGTACGGATAGCTCCATGCACTGGCGTGATAACCAGGTACAACGTGAATACATAATTAATCCCTCAAACTTTCCGTCTCTGGTAAACAGTTCACCAACTTAAAATGTGGGTTACTACCGTACAACTAACTCACCTACTACTAACTACCTACATTTATGTAAAACTGAACACAAAACTTTCCGTTCCGGCTTTTTATAGAGAACTGTTTTAGAAAGCGTACAGAAGATAAACTCGACTGTTTTGTTAAAAAGTAATCGAACTCGGGAGAGTTCAAACTACACACACGTAAAGAAAACAGTCGCGCGTCTCGGTAATTATAATATTCCAACGTTCGAACGCTCGATGGCAAAGCTCTTGAGCCGACACAACACAATGAGTACGCAATTGCCAGTATTTTACCGCGACACATTTATTTTACTTTCTGGATCTCAATTCGTTAGGTAGGAGACAATGAAAGGAATAATTTCCCCATGAATATTAATGAACTAAGGTCCACACTCGTCTTGCCGCTCACGCTTTTATTGCGTATTAATATAATAGCTTCTCGGTACCTGCCAATAACGATAAATCCATCGTATTGATTTTACCTTTTGTTAGATATTTTTACAAGCAGTTATCGTAGCAAACTTTTATACTTCTTTTTTAAATACAGATGATATATCTCCCTCTCGCATAAGCGTATCGAGAATAAAGTACTCCATTATTAAAGCTAATGCTTGCACAGAGAAGGAAATTAAACAATGTTTACTTTTCTAATATAAATAAAAGCAGGTAGCAAGTATAAGTAATGACCGCGGCACCAGCGAGTGGGCTGGCCGCGTAGCCACTGCCCGTAGCGGTGGCCGCGGCTCGTAGCTCGCTAAATGTTTGCTACGTCAACACTGACTGTAGCACGGGCTTCGCCAGCTACGATACGGCTACGCGACGCTCCGGACCCAACAAAACATTATTAGACGAATAAACAAACGCGGTGTTTTCAGCTTTTTGAAGCTAATTAAGTGAAGATACAAACAAAGATAATATTATTACGTGTTGCTAAGTTGCTACACAGGATTTAATATTCCAGTTTTTTTTTTTTTTTTTTATGCTTGAATGAACCTTTATTTTAGTAGTACTTTTTCATACCCTAATAATAAAATAAAAGTTGCCGTGTTAAATATGAGGCCTCATGTTTGGATATATGAAATCTGAGAGTGTAGGAGTCAGCGGCACATTTGATGGAATAATAAAGTAAGTTTTATAGTGTTTGTTCGCGTCTATAAATCTCGGGGATTGGCCGACAGTGCCGACAGCGCCGACACAGATGCGTGCGCGATAGCGGACAAGACGGTTTGTTGACAGCGTTACACCGATACCATCGCCATATACCTCCGATTTATCTTTTTATGTTCGTACAAATAATAAATGTGATTTCTTTCAAATTAAGATAAACGTTTGACCCTCTCCAACCGATAGTTATAAACTATTGCATGCTGTGATGTAGAAAATAGATTATGTTATTCATTTTTATGTATTATTCAATATAGTTTAGAAGTTTTATATTAACAACGTAATTGGGGTACTTAAAACTAAGCTTATCTATAATTTATTTATTTATTTATCCTATACAATGGATTAGTTTCTATTTACTAGGCTTTTTGTTTGCTATCCAGTACAACTAATAACATTAATAAGTTGGACTAAGGTTCAGGTAAGCGATGAAACTGTGTATTAAGATACACAGTTTCATCGCTTTCTTATTTAATTTAACCTACCTACATATGTGCTTATTTAATATTTTTACTATATGTTTCTTATCTTCTATGACTAATTTGCTTTAAAACAATACTTATGTTGAATGGATTTGGTTTATGGTTATTTATGGATACAACCGAGCTATGGAACGAGCTATGCTTGGAGTATCTCTGAGGGACAGAATCCAGAATGAGGTCATCTAGCAGAGAACCAAAGTTTTCGACATAGCTCGTAGAATTAGCAAGCTGAAGCGACAATGGGCCGGCCACATTAGCCGTAGAACCGATGGCCGTTGGGGTAAACGAGTTCTTGAGTGGAGACCGCAAATCCGCACACGTAAGGTAGGACGCCCTCAGGCTAGGTGAAGCGACGATCTTCGCAGGGTGCCTGGTAGCAGCTGGATGTGAGTTGCCGAGAATAGAGCTGAATGGCGTGCAATTGCAAAAACCTATGTCCAGCAGTAGACTGCTATGGGCTGATGATGATGATGATGATGGATACAACCTGATTCAGGAGTTGTTACCCATGGAGTTATTTCACGAAACCTCAATAACAGTCTACTTTTGCTTCACCCATTTTTTTTTAAATTAAAATGAATGAATTCATTCATTCATTCTATATAAGTCGAAAGCTTCAAAAATAGAGCCAGAGGGTGCTGACTCGGCGCTGCACTAACAAGAGAAGGGATCAAACATCGCCTGTGTTTAACGACCGCAGCAAATGCTTCAAACGTTCTCACATAGTTACACACATCGTGGAACATTAAAGTCACACTACGTCATTAAATTCTCATTTTACTCGTAATAATATTTAAGCTTCTTGTTAATTTCACGATGAATGGACAAAATATACTTACTTTCTACATTATATTTTTTTAGAGCATCAGCACACCTCCGTCCGCCGCAAAAATCATGATGGGAAACCAATTAAAGAATTCCACTAAGATACTAGAGTAGCGGAACATTTTGAGAGTCAGTTTTACAGTATGTGTTCTTCAAACCTCTTAGATTCGTTTTCCGTAAAACCAACACCTGCCAAGGGAGGTCGAACTTACTACTAAAAATGATAAAAAAGATAGAAATAATCTAATACATACATAGATATTAAATAATTCAAAGAAAATTTAATATTTTAATTTTATCAACCATGTATCGTTTAACTAACTAGTACAGCCTCCATTAGTAGCTATGACGAAATTCTATACCTATTCTATGCTGCCGTTAATCTACGGACGGCTAGTTTATCTCGCATAGATGGGACAAGGCGTGCGCATAAATCAGTCCCTGTGATATCATCCCATACCCATGCACAATGTGATCTAAGAGCTTCCGGGTTTCTTTCTTACTGACAAACCCGGCGTTGAAACATTATTCCCCACAGATTTCGAATCGGGTTCATATCTGCTGACCGATCAGGCCATTGAATTAGACGGATGTCACGGTGCACGTTGAACTACGCCATAGTAGACCGAGCCGTGTGTATATGTGCATTATCCAAAACGTAATCAATTTTTTTCAACGAAGTTCTCCGACGTCGTCAGTTGACTTTTGGGAAATTAACTGCTATGCGACCAGAACAATTATCACGCTTTTATTAGCTTCAACTTTATAATTGTATGAAACTGTGTCTATAACCGACTCCTTTGGACTTGATTTTGACCCACTTCAAACCTCAGATTTCATTTAAACTTTGAAGACTTATCGAGGACCGATGACAATACAATAATTTCATAAATTTGTGCCATTATCCTTGCCAAGATTACCAGGATAGCAAAAAAAAAACTAAAAAACACTCTTTTGTAGCTAGCCGAATAGTATAATAGTTTAAAAAACTAAAAATCACACTTTTTCTACGCTTAAAATACCTCAACAAACACCGTACGCTTTTTTTTTTGTTTCAATTATTTTCTACTTTTTAGTTTGGTTTTCTATGGAAGCTTGTTTTTTTAGTTTGTTAAACTATTATTTTTTATTCATGATATGACCTTCATCATACAAGTGCGATTATAACACCATAAAGTTCCATCTTCCGATTTGACTCGATCAAAAGGTTAGTCGTCGGTAACAACAATCAACCAATATAAATGAATAACACATACAATTAAAAACTTGAAATAGAAATTAGTGGCCTTCCTAACAGAAAAATGACATTATTCGATTAATGTTTTTTTAATGGTCAATGTTATAATAAATGTTATTTTGCACATATGTACGTAATAAACCCGCCCGACAGGGTCCATATTTGATCTTGTACCATTTTTATTTTTAACCATCTATGTAACATATGGAATGCATTAAAGAATTGAGTATTGAGTATTATTAATTTTATTCTTAAGTAACATTTTGTGTGCGCGGCCAGGCCAAGCCTCGCCATCGGATTTCAATAGCGCAGTGGAAGTTATGATGGTGGGGCTCTGGAGACAAGAGTGGCGTACGAACCTGTCCGCCGTGCGCGGAGCCGAACAATGATATAATTCAAATAAGTACAATTACGATACAACAAACAAAGGACTCACCTGGTTGAAGAACACCTGCTTCTGGGGCCCACCCGGATCTATGTATGTAAGTGAGTGTGTATTGTATTGTGTTGTGACGTTATGAGTATCTCCAGGTTACAATCCGCTGCAATAGGCCAGAGATTTTCTCCAACATGCGGTTCCAAACACTATCACATTAACCTCAAAGTTTTCAACAAAGATATATAACACGAATATGTAGCACGTAATTTTTATTATTTTTTATAGGATGTACTTATATTATATTAAGGATTTAGCATGTAAGGCCACGCTATCGCATTGGATCGCTGATCTGTAATGGTAGTGTAGGTAATAATTATGTAAATAAATAAATAAATAAATAAATATCCAAACTCAACCCGTATTATTTCGTCAAACTGGGGTTATTTACAATCAAAGCAACAGGATCACGACTAATTGTCACAAACGGATCGATTTAAAGGGATTAATTCAAAAACGTCGCGGAAGCAAAGCGGCGACGATTCCCTTGTTCAAGCACACAAAAAACCAAAGAGAAGTGTCAAAGTCAAACTTGACAAGTCAGATGTCACTCCGTTCGGGCGCGTTCCGAAGGCGCATAGAGTAACCAATTTAAACGGGACTGAACATCTACCCCCCCCCCCCGGACGGGCCTTCCCGTCCGCTAATCACTTGGCAATCTTGACAAGGTTGCGTTTTATCAGTCCACTTGACGCGCTGCCGGAGGATGTGCAAATACTCCAAGCTCCAACGCTTCTAAAAAGTCTGAGCGAGCTGCTGCACCAACTGAAACCGCGATAACCAATTTTGGCTCACATCGACAAAAGGGTGCTCCGGCAGGGCGGCAAGTGGCTGTCAAATCAAAAAATGGCCCGGGGTCAGGGCCTCCAAGACGTTCGGGTCCGAAGACAGCGGGCACAATGGACGCAAGTTCAATACAGCTTCAAAACGGCAAAATACCGTAGCTAACTCCTTAAAGGTGAGAACGGTGTCTCCCAACAATCTGCGCCAGAGTCCCTGTGCCGCTTTCACCGCGGCCTCAAAAATACCCCCCCAATGGGGGCAGGCCTCGCGTGATTGTTCGAAAGAGATACCGTGACCCTGGCACATGGGCAACTGATGGAACACGGGTGGGTTTTAGTCAGTAAAAGTCTGACACGCCCTCCCGCTCCGCCCAGAGCGGGAGAAGTCATTTGATGATTTCCCATCCTGAAAAAAAAAAAAAAAAAAAAAAAATGGGGCAGGCTGGCGGATCAAAACAATAACAAACAACAAAACAACCAAACAACAACAACCAAACAACAACAACAACCAAACAACAACAATTTAACCAAATGGCCCTCCTTAGGCAACAAAAGGGGGTGACGGGCCCCATAAGGAAGGCTAGAGTGCCTCAACCGTCAACACGCAAGAGACCCGTATCGTCCAAAAAGGGGTTCAACTTACTAATGGCTCCCGACAATTTCCAAAACTCTCGCTGCAGAATGGCCAACAGCGCATTGCAACCGGCATGCGAGTTCTTAATGTGACGATCAGTCACCAACAATTCAACAATTTGTCGAGGGAGCTAAATCGACTCAACAAAAATCAGGGTCCTTCGTTCCAACAGCGAGCACCTTGAGCCCGGGCAAAGGACCCGACATCAAGACTGGCGATCGAGGACGATCATCCTCGGGGTGAGTCAGCCAGTCTGGTCCCCACCATAGGGGGTAAGCAAACAAGTGGGGTGCCATGCACCCACGTGAGGCCACGGTGCCTGGGTTCAAATCTCCAGGCACGTGCCTCCAAATCAAAGGCGTTTCAGAATTTTGAATCTGGGACACTTGGTTCGCAACAAAGACCTCCAAAGAGTGGACGGACGTCTTCAACCAACACAAAACAATTTGACGCACAAGAAGCGCCGCCCCTGACAATTCTAACTTAGGGATGGTCAGTGCCATCCGGAGGGGGGCCACCTTGCTCTTGGCCATGACCAGTGACAACTTCACCTGGCCTGTCGCACTGACGGTGCGCAGATAAACAACAGCTGCATAACCGTGCGAAGACGCATCACAAAACCCATGAAGGGCAGCAGTGTAGCTCCCAGGGGGGAGGATAGCGCGGGGTAACACGACCTCGTTGACTGCGGGGAGTGCGGATACAAATTGGAGCCAATCTTCCAACAAGGTTTCCCGAAGTGGCTCGTCTCAACCAAGTTCCGCAGTCCAAAGGCGTGAAGAAAACAATTTCGCCCAAAACAATACAAACAAAACAACAAGACAATAGACAAAAGGCAACCCTGGGCTCCCATGTCCAAAATAGCACGGACCACAACAGAGTCCCCCGTGGGCCCCCAGACCTGACCGATGCCGTTGGCAACAAAACCGTGTCGATCTGAGGGGTACCTTAGCGGGGCAAGCGCCAAGTTCCTAACAATGCCTGGGCGGCGACCGATCGCCGCACCCAGGCTCAAGTCTTTTCCGACGAGGATGGAGGACGAATTCCTCGTCCGCGCGGTGTCCCGAGCCACGCGCCATCGCTGGAAGGGCATATCCCACCGGATGCCTGAATGGCGGGGGGCGTGACTCCAACCGGGGACGTTCCGCCAGTGGAGGGGAGGGAAGGCGGTGCTGGCCTGGCCAGCGCTGCCTCGCAACAAGTGCGTAATCGCCTTTACGCGGGGAGACCAAATGGCGGTCGCGCGGCTCCCGATCAACTTGCGCGGGGGGTGGAGTGCGGCGCTTAAAATTGCGGCCCTCTCCCCGGTTCTGAACCGGCGAGGCAGAAGCCCGGTGACCAACCCCATGGTACACCCCGTGCGTGAACCTCCATCAGGGGCTGGTCTGCCAGCGTGGTTCGCGTTAGCGCACAAAATGTCCAAATGGGACCCCCTACAAAATCTACAAGGGTGGGGGTTGGGGCAGTCCCGATGGAAGTGAGCCCCCAAACAAGAGAAGCACAGGCGGCGTGCATTGGCAATTCGGCGGCGAGCACTCACGTGCAATTTCAAAAAGGCCGCGCAAGTTGCCATGCCATGCCCCGTGTCCCTACAAAACTCACAAACAGGACGACTCTGGGTGCCAGCAAAACGAGTGGCGGGGCGACTATCAACAGGCCCGCGGGCCCCAGTCCGTCCCTGGTCTCGTGGCCGGGAAGACGGCTGGCGCGACTCAGTGGCAACGCCAGAGTTATCCACAAACGGACACTCATCCTCCAAAAATTGGACGAGGTCACCAAATGGGGGCAGATGTGTGACACTATCCCCACCATACTTTTGCTCGAAACGAGACCTCAAATCGGCAGGAAGCTGTTGCAGCACAACATGTACCAAAAGGTAAGACCTATGGTCCACCGGCAACTCCAATTGCTTTAAAGCGTTGGTCGCTGCCACCAACGGGTTCAACAGATCAGTACGTAATGCTGACAAACTAGTAATGACCGGTAACCCCAAAATCAATTTAATATGAACGTCAGCCAAACAACGTTTATTTTGGTACCGCCGGGTGAGTAGTTCCAAAGCGGTAGGGTAGGCTGAGTCAGTCAACGACAGATGCTGTACCAAGGCTAGGGCCTCACCTTCCAGGACAGACAGCAAATAGGCCAACTTTTGGGCGGGTCTGAGGTCCGAGCGTGCATCAACCAAACTTTCAAACAGGTTTTGGAAACCTAACCAATGGTCCAAGCGACCGTCAAAGTGTGGCAGTTCCAAAGTAGGCAGTCTACTCAATAGTCCGGGACCTGAAACAACCGAGGTCTCCGGCTTGACCTGGACTGGTGTCTGGCTCTGCAATATTTCCCGAGCACGTTGACCAATAACATCCCCCAGGTCCAAGATCTGGTCGTAGTCAGCAAGGACCTTATCACGTGCTGCCTGGTCCAGCACTTCCAGATCCACTTCACAAATGTTCTCGTTGTAGCGGGTGAGCAGAGCATCAACGTTGCCGAGTCTCACGTTCAACTGCTCGAACCGAGCAAGAGTGATCCCTTCGAGATCCTGGCGCTCAGCAGTCGCTGCAGCTGAAGTGAACCACCGTAGCTGTGTGGTCAATCCACTGATTGCCTCTCTCACCGCTTTGTATGCCATTGCACAAACAAACAATTCAAATAAGCCAAATAATTAAATAATCAAATAACAAAGTTCAATCAATCAATTACAAAATAACTACAAGCAAACAATCAAACTACCAAACTGTTAGTCAGCAACTCAAGAAATAACAAAATATTGGTTTCAATTCAATTCAACAACAAACTTTTATTTTAATTCAAAACCAATGTCAACGTTCAAAAAATTCTACTTCAAATTCAATTCAAATATTCAAATGTTAATTTTACAAACCACTTTGTCAATGGTACAAAACTCAGTATTTTAATGTCTTCCTGACATTCAACAGAACAGAGGTCAAATACAAACAAGGGGTTGTAGCATAGCCCAATCTAATCAACTCTGTTAGCATATGCAAACCCGGTTGACCCCGGCAACATGAGTTACTCGTCTCAACAAATTTACAAATTATTTCAAATAAACAAGCAATCATAGTTAACAAATATTTACAGCGAATTACTATTTCCTTATCGAGACTGCCAAGTAATTAGCCTACTGTAAATTCCCAATTTGGTGGTTGCGTAGGTTAGAACCACGCTCTGCTGCCAAGAATGTTCGCTGCCAGGCCAGACCCCTACCATAGGATTTTAATATTATGTGGAAGCGCGATAATCGTGGGCCCTGGGTCAAGAAGTGGCGAGCGAAACTTTCCGCCTTGCGCGGAGCCGAACAATGATATAATTCAAATAAGTACAATTACAATACAACAAACAAAGGACTCACCTGGTTGAAGAACACCTGCTTCTGGGGCCCACCCGGATCTATGTATGTAAGTGAGTGTGTATTGTATTGTGTTGTGACGTTATGAGTATCTCCAGGTTACAATCCGCTGCAATAGGCAATAGGCGTCAAACTTGACAAGTCAGATGTCACTCCGTTCGGGCGCGTTCCGAAGGCGCATAGAGTAACCAATTTAAACGGGACGGAACATTTTGATTTGATAATTAAGTAGGTAATTATAATTTTAATAATTATAACTATGACCTCTTAATTTGTAATTTTATTTTCGAAATATATTGGATCGATTTCTATACATTTTGCGTGCTTATTTCTATGCAGAATGTACATGGCTCACTCCTATCTACTCCACTTGTATTATAATGTAACCTTAATACGTTGCAAATAAATGATTTGATTGATTGATTACAGTTGATGTGAGATGTGGTGAGGTTTCAGTTCCACTTTAATAGCACGATGTCTGTAGAGGAGCCCTGCTCAGAGCAAAGCTCGTCAAACCATCCGAGGACTCACGTCAAACAAAGCATACAGAAAATGACTAGTTGGTGTGAAGCCATGCTCTTTGTAATGTCGAACGATATCAGTTATTTGCGCGGCGGTTAGTTTCAGCCGTCGTCGTCCTGAATTGTTTCTATGATCAATTATTTGCCCTTCTTCGCCATGACGCCGCATCCGAAATCTTACGGTGAATCGAGACACATTGAGTTCTTGTGATCCGTGATTATGTCTACATGACACCATTTTCATGGAGAAATAATATTTCAGCACTTTGTTTTCAGGGTTAAACTTGCTTGTTAATTTGAATTAATCTATTTTTATTTTGTTTCACATTTAATATTTTTGAAAATGTTATTGTTACAAACGTAATTGTCTCAATGTAACAACTTTAATAAGAAATGTGTTTAATAATCAAAAAAACATTGATACTGTCACTACTCGTTGTGTTACAATATATGCTTCACAACTATTAAAAAAGAATAAGCAGCTAGATATACAAGAGTAGAATTTACTGCACACAGTGTGATAGAACACAGTGTGGTAGAATCTAATTTTAAACTGATAAACATTCTAGACCGCAACTGTACATACGCGGGTGGAGTAGCAACATAGTCCCGGAGTAGGCAAACATAATATCACGTTATACCGTCACCGGCCAGGGTCGCGGATTCTTTCGAAAGAGTTCTCGTGGCCCCGACAAAGGCAACTGAAGAAACACGGGTGGGTTTTATTCAGTAAAAGTCTAATACGCCCTCCGCCCTCCGTCGATGAGAACTCATTTGATGATTTCCCACGTAAGAAAAAAAAGGGT
Organism: Aporophyla lueneburgensis; assembly: GCA_932294355.1. Lineage (NCBI taxonomy): Eukaryota > Metazoa > Arthropoda > Insecta > Lepidoptera > Noctuidae > Aporophyla > Aporophyla lueneburgensis. The sequence goes on from OW028747.1 coordinate 17,986,947, forward strand.
GGACCATCAGGATAGTGTTAGGTATTTCACATAGTATTGCCACAAACTACATATTACCACGATATTACCTTGGAGAGCAGTTCTTGGAGAGCCACTGCTCTCTGGGTCTCTACCCAGTGATAACGTTGACAACTAACGAGTTGTAGGTCATAAGTTCGAACCCAAGCAGGCACTAGTATATTTAATTTCATCACCACTTCGCTCCCTAAATGGTGAAGGAAAACATCGTGAGGAAACCGACATGTCCTAGAACAAACCATTTGAAGACACGTGTTATCCGCCAATACGCACTGGTGGATTATGGTCATTATTATAAATATTATAGGCTGATTGAAGACGTGCTTGAAAACAATTATTGCAGTGCCTGTGGGTAGTTAACATACAATTTGATCTCAACTGTTGCTGCCAACTACTTTTGCTCACAACCTTTATGGTATAGTAATTAAACATAAAACTCTACATTAACTAAATAGGTATTATTTCCAGAAGATCAGCTGAGTTAAAAAAAAACCTCATAAATCTCTACTCCCAAGGGCTTCATATTTTCATAATTCAGATAAAACTTTATTTATTGCGCTGATTTATTTGTTCATGTACCTGACATTACTCGTAATTTTTTCATATACGCATAATTTTACTGATATAATTCACAAACTTCGTGCGAAACCCCAACCGAAATCGTAGTTTATAAATTTTCATGAATAAGTGCGAGCTTTTACGAATGAATTGGATAAATTAGGGTTCTGAAGCTTTGAATTTTGTTAATTAGTTCTGACATTTTATTCAATTAAGTCGTTCTCGTATCGAGCCGCTAATCTTGCATAGCGGAGGAAATTACTGGCAGGTCTTTGCACTGCGTCTCTTTTGCTGCAGCTTATTCCAAGCCACTATTCATTCGAGCACGAACACGCCAGGCGGAGGCGTCGTCGCAGACAGCAACTCGACAAAGATCAAAGGAGAGTACTTTTCGATTAAACGCCGCCGCTCCTCATAATTTCTTGAATTTCAAACGGGCACGCTCTGCTACCTTGACAATTTTCAGCATTAACTCTGACAATTCAATTATCTTCAATTAATTGCCGACACTCGGGCACGGTGATAGTTTCATAATATTAACTTTTAACCGAATCATTATGGCCAGCTTTAATATTAATTTGTTTAGTATAAAATCTTTAAATTGTAATAAAAGCTGTTAATGATCCATCGTTGGAAAATATCAACAACACTTAATGAACAGTTATTTTAACACTAAAACAAGTTTTCATTTAAACATTGGCGAGTATCGTCCAATTAATACAAATCGAGAAGACGACTCCAATTACGACATAAATGTTCGTACTCCGATAAATTAAATCACGAAAAGCTATGAGTTAAATAAACAAGTGACATCTAAATCAATTGAAACGGTAATCTTCTTTTGAATCACTATCTTCTACTCACCAGTCACTAGTTCACGTGCAATTTCTTGTTTTAACATATGTATATCATCACTCATATCACCCTATAACACTCGGAAATACTCTACTCCAGCTTCCCATTAGTGAAAGAATTTTCGGAATCAGATCAGCAGTTCCGTAAATTACCTCCTACATAGAAACTCACGAATTCACTTTATAATATTATCTATATATTAATATGTGAAGCGAAAACTTTGGATCCCTTTTTACGAAAATTGGGCGGACGGAGGAGTATGAAATTTCGCACACTTATAGTTTATACAGAGAAGAAGTGACGAATGCTAATATTTTTTTTTAATTATGCTTAAAAATATATTATTTTCAATAAATAACACGTTACACACACTACTATTCATTACCGTGTATTTAATACACACATGCATAAATATTCTTTTGTTTATGGTCCAATCGACAATATCTGTCTTTATTTTGTGTCTATAGTTTATAGTTAGGGAGCTGGCGAGCATTTCGGTATATGATTTGCACACGTTTCACGTCGAGGTGGATTGCAGTTTAAATCATTACGAATCGATTTGGTCCAATCAATTAAGGTCCTATGTCACTGCATTTTCGCGTTATAGCGGATTGAAGTTGCTTAAAATAATCGGGGTATTAAATAATTTGCACATGTATGCCTCTAGAGTTCATGGTCACAATCATCTTGGAAACGAAGAAAATCGAAGAGGCAGACATTCAGGACTCTGCATTATCATGGGACGGAGTTGTAAAAATGTTAAAAAAAAAGCTCTACTAAGTCATTTGCACGCGGTTCTCATTGCGCCCATTCGATTCACTATGACTCTGTGGATTCGAAAAAACATGTGGCAGACTCTTTGCTCACTGATTTTCAGCTGTATTACTTTTTGAAATTCACGGAATCAAGGGACAGCGGGTATTACGTGGGATTATTGCTATTATTTATAGTTTTATTCTTATAATTTTGTTTAATATCATCCTCTAAACTCACGGTAACGATTAAACTTCTGGAGCTGAAATCTATGCAATCAAATTTTTTCTCAATGCCAACCAGAAACGAAATGCGCTTGGAACTTTAATTAGAATTGAATTGAATTGAAAATACGTAGATTTTGAACCAAGACTTGTGAAAGTGCCTGAGAGTGAGAGAGAGGAAAAACGTCCAAAATAAAAGGGGAGGCTGTCTGGGGGTGCTCTATACATTTAGTTTCACAATACGGAAAAGGTCGGAACTGAGTTATACCGTTCTCACTCATATTCCCAAATAAAAGAGAGACACCACGAAAGGAACTATGAGGATATTTTATACCTGCTTGGTTTGGCGCGAGCGTCGGGTTGAAAAAAAAACCAAATGGTCTGCCTTTGGAATATCAGAGGCCTGAACGTCTGCCTCATCGATTTTCTTGGTTTTCATAAGGAATTCAAACATCAGTCCAAGAAGTAGACGTGTGCGCATAGTATAGCAAACCTTTTGTTTTACATTTTTGGAGCACTGTCAATAGACAACGCAGAGGCAATATGTTGGCAGACTATTTTTCCGTGGTTCTTCTCATTGTTTCTAATCGAACAATTCAAATCTGCCAAGTGTGCACTTCATATAGAGTTTTTTTAATCATAAAAATAAATGTAAAAAATGAATACTACAAAAGTCAGAGCCCTGGATGTCTGCCTTTTCGATTCTTTCTGTTTCCAGGATGACTGTGATCATCAGGCCCAGAGGCAGACGTGTGCGCATAATATAGGACACCTCTTTTTTTAAACATTGTTGAAACGCTGTAAATTTACAACGCAGTGCCACCATGGTGGCAGACGAGGTCCTTGATGTTTCTTAGGGTATAATTATCACTATTAATAACGTCTGCCTTGTGTGCTGATCATATCGAAATTTTGCTCGCCAGCTCCCTAACTATTACTGAATGTCAAGTATTACCATAGGTAATAAATTAATTTTATAGATAGATTATATAACCTATTTCATTTTTTAAATCTATGATCATATCGAGAATATTTGTTTTTTTTGTCTATAGTGTTACTGAATGTCAATATAACCATATTTTTTTAAATATTTATTAATAAATATGTTTTTTTCATTTAATAATGTATTTCTATTCAAATGAAGTACGGTCGAATTTCGACCAATGGGCGATCACTAGTAAGTAAAGATATATGTTGTAATTAACAACAATTGTGACTGTTATGAGTCAAGGCCTAACAAACCTTACTCGCTGGAGGGCAACAATAAACTAAAATGTAATTTATCGGAATATTTTAGCGTCGAAACCATGGATCGTCGACACAGTTCATGCGAAAAACCACGAACACACATGCTGCACCTCCACTCCACATATGTTTCCACAAGCTTTTATAAAATAATCCTTGCAACTCAAACCGTCCGCGTAGTGGAAGCCATGCATACAAGAAGATTATAGTAAATATTTTAAGCCGTTGTACATTAAGTAGATACCTTTTAGTACCTGTTGCCGTTACAGTCACGAATAGTTCACTGTATTCAATGCACGCTGGCATAATTTACGATGCAGTGAGCCCGCGACCTGAGCTGAAACCATGCCAGCTACGCTATTATTGCCTCCTAAAATAAACATAAGTATTCCCCACCTGGTAATTTATATTCTTATGCTGGGCGAGTAAACTAATCTCATATTCACATTGTTCACACACACCTTCGCAGAAACTTATTTGTATAAATAGCTGTCTAGACTGTAGCCATAACCTCGCAGTTTTTATTATCATCTGTCTCATTCTCATTACATCTCGACTCGGGTAGAAGTGTCGGGATAGCTCCAAGTGTTATACCTTCGGTGTCATTTTCTGCATCTGTGTGTTCAACGTCATTTCTTGCATTGTATTTTATAACCATAACATTTTATTTAATACCCACTTACGTTGCTTGCCTGAAGTCGTGAAAATTATATTTAAGATTATTAGTTGCATTTTAAATCGACTTAACACTATGCAAATCAATCACGTACTTCTTATTATATAATCTCTTTAGCGCTCAACAATTAGCGCGAGGTCAACAATTAGCCCATGGAAAGTATTACCGATAAGGAAAGTACCTACTATGTGTTAATTCATGGTTTCATCTGAATTTCAACCGAATGCGTTCAGTCATTTTTGCGTCATTGAGTTGCAAACGTCCACCAGACATACAAACTTTATCATTTCAAATAAAAATAGAATAAATCACAAGGAAAATCTCAAATTTCATATCAATCTATGTAACCTTAGATAAAAGATAACGTGTAGATACATCAATCTGTTTTACCATCAACCTCACTACATAACCAGAGACGTTAATTTAATGTACATTTCCTTAACATTATCTAACTAAATGTTTGCTGTTAACAGCGTGTAGCAATATGGCCAAGAAGCCACGTTTACAAGTTTCAAATACGCCGTTAACCCGATATATAGATAGATTAAATACCGCGTAAACTTGCTCAGTTAGGGTGTAACTGCATTATACATACATGCATGTACAAGCATTTACATGGTTATAGCGAGGGAATGATTTAAATAAAGCTACGGTAACTAAACGAAAAATAAAGTCATGTTCGGACCAATTTCGGGTATGTAGTACGACGTTTTTGTCACCTTAGAGACTTAACTTTTTTAGAAAAGTCAATTCGGTAACCAACGTGATGGACTGTCGCACTGGGACTTTATAAATTCGAATCCCACCTGAGTCTTACATAACTACGGAATGACGTCCTGACAACACGAATTCATTAGTTTTATATTGCGGCATGCATATATTCAATATTTAGATTCAATTCAGCACGTTGATCTGCATACTTCAACTTTCCGGAAATTATTTTCATGGAAATGTTACACCATATACATATTTTTATCAACGATTTTCATCATGAAAACATGTACAGACGCCACCAGGTCCAACTACCCGAAACTGTCAATTTTGCCCAATGAACCTTGAACCTAACGCTCTAGGAATAAAGTCGAAAATCTATCAAAGAAATCTGACAGATTGTAGTAGCTTGATGTGTTGGCGTCTGTACAATACTCGTCTTACACAAGCACTTTATGGTATGTCATCATCATCATTTCAGCCGAAAAACGTCCACTGCTGGACATAGGCCTCCCCTAAAGAGGGAGGGTTTGCCAGAATCGCCACGCTTGGCAGGCGGGTTGGCGAATCGTTATGAAATGTGTGATTAGCAAAAGATTTAGGACTCATAATGGAGCATCTTACTAGTGAATGGGCAGCAGCGTTCTCTATGCATTTTACCACCATACTGCGATCGCCAACCCGCCTGCCAAGCGTGGCGATTATGGCAAAGCCCCCCAAATTGGGGGAGGCCTAAGTCCAGCAGTGGACGTCTTACGGCTGAAATGATGATGATGAATGGAGCATCAACAGAAGGCTAAGGCTAATAATCAAATGTAACATCAGGTTGCCATTCTAAAATAACAGTATTTTTAATTACTTGTCTCAAGCGGTTTCCAACGTGACACTTTGTTGTAAGTATGTACATTTCATTATGTTACGTAATTGTCTAATTATACGTAGGCACGATGCCACTCGATCTTTTTACAAGCTTGTCCTCGCCGCGGGCTGTATCCCCCGCGGCCCTCGCCTCCGCGAATCTACGCATAAAATTCAAGTGCTGAAACTTGAGTGCCGAACTAACTCTAAAGTGGAAAGATTGACTTCTTTCTGTACAAGGGTTTCAGCAACTATGTTTATTATACGTACGTATACTTATAGATACTTTGAAATTTGAACATTAGAAAGACACAAGTTTGAGCTCGACGTACTGTTAAAACATCGTGAGTTATGTTTATTTAAGTTAAAATGTTTCATTAACTTTTTCACTAGTCGACATTCTTAGTTGTTTTAATTTTGTTTGTATTTATAAAAAGTGAAATCTAATTATTTTGATCTCACGACACAGGGTATCCTAGTGTGGGGTCTAGAATTCACCACGGCATACAAATTACTCTAAAGATCCAATCTTTGTGCTTTAATTTTATTTTGTGCTTTTCGTGTCTGTTAACTTGTTCTTAATAAATTTATTCTATTCTTTAATTACTCGATTGCTTGGTGACAATACAGGGACAACATTTCGCAGATAGGTACCCTTTTCCCGCATCATTAAATTTCATTATGGGCTAACCTCCTTCAAACTCTGTGGATTGTTTGAATAACCATAGAAATGGGATCTTAATTACGAATCGAATTAAAGACGATAATACGGCGACAGCTCTCATTTTATTCGGGAGATAATATTTATACGTTTTTTTTTTCTTAATATCTGTACCTACAGAAACAATAATATCTAAATCACAGTTAGGGAAGCGGTTTTCATATTGCGATATATTTTCGTCAGAACCTTTTATGTCGCACATAATAAATACAAATAATAATTCCGATAAATTCAGCAATAAAACTGTATCTACAGAGACATAACAAAAAACAGGAACAAGGACTTCCTTGTGGCGACGAAATAGCGTGACAAACGGAACGCGCACAACCCGGAATCAATCCATCCCGAAATTTTTCCATTTATTGTCGTCGAGTCCAATGCCGACAGACAGAAATACGAGAAAATTATTTGATCTATATTTGCTAACGTTTTCGTATACGAAACGAATACGTCGTTCATTAATAATAATAAGTAATACTTATTGTTTTCCTGTGCACAAATATGAAACTTATTCTTCGTCCTAAAATTAGGTAAGATATTCCACTTATTTTCGTTGATTCGAGCGTACATTACGGTAGTATACCCAAAGTTCGAAAGGAAATATTCGGATAATATATTGGGGAAGCAATGGTCGGCGTCGAGAGGCAATGTCGGTCATTACTGGCAAATGAAGTGAGTGCCGCGCAAATGATTCGATGCCGGCCTGATTATGCCCGGCGAGCGCTATGCGTGTCATGCGGCCGGCATCCCACCGACCCGGCTTGATGATTATAAACGTATTTCGCCCATATTTGCAAACGCATGATGTTCTGCCCCTAATACTTTAATCAAAGCTAATGTATTTAGAAATATAACTTGTTGCGTTATATAGGAAAACAGATAGGTATTTGAAACAGAATTTCGATTAAGTCTGATGCTAAGCCTAGCAGGCTTAACAAATATATTGAACAATAATAGATTTGTTCGTATACGTTTGTTTGTTGATTGATGTTTTATCTATACAAGGAACGGATGTACATCTAATAGCGTTGAAGTGGTAGTTTAGATAGAGTGTAGTAGTAGTTTAGTATTAGATATTATTCATGAGAACTGTTTATGAATAAATACAATATTTCGTTCCTCCTTATGGTCCTTTGTACTACCATAAATTGGTCTTCAGAACTAAGTACCACACATTTAAAATTGCTTTAGTAACGTTTTTAACTTAATACATGATAAAAACGAAAAAATTGCTATTTTCAGTGGCAATAAAAGTCAAACAACATTTATAAATATTTTTTACGCCTTATTTACATTCTTCTCTTTTTGATGGCGAAACCATCAAGTTGATACCAACCTCCTGAATGTACTCTTTTACGACCCGAGAGGTGTATGACCGGATGTTATCCCGCATTGGTATCGACCCATAACACTTATTTACTAAATATTGTTCTTCATACTCATTATCTCTTTAGCATATCTTTCCCCAGTCACCTGAAAGCCACTTTCTATAGCCAAAAACTCTGTGCCACCTTTTGAAGAGATGCCAACCCACACATGTACAGAGCCTCCACCGTACCGGACTCTTTCTGTGAAGCTGGCTTCAATGCATATATCACCAGATCGGTGAATAGTGACAATCGAGACTCATCAGTGAACAAAACACTTGTCCATTCTGGTTCACTCCACTTCATGTATTCTCAGGCGCAACACAGTATTGTTACTCGGTGCCCTCTCTCGAGTTTGAGGGCACTAGCTGGCCTTAGGGTTTTTGGTTTGCTTCAGCAAGTCTTCTTTTCAGCCTACTGCCTCTTTTGGTCTGAAGAAGATATTGCTGGACTTCAACTGCATTTAAATAATAATAATAAAGACTTGAAAATAGAAATCAGCCGGATGTGGCGGCTTAGCAATGTCATAATAGTTCCTATAGTATTATCAACAACAGGTGTAATACCTAAACAGCTTCACCAGTCTTTAAAAACACTCGATTTACCACCCTACACACATAATACTCTTCAGAAAGCTGCAATCTTAAACACCTGCAGGATTGTCAGAAAATTTCTGCAAAATGACAACGAGTCATTAACTGTCACCTCACACACGAGTGCAGCAACCACCGCACGAGTCGAGTCTCCTGGACATACACCCTCACCATCACAACATCAAAACACACCATCATCTCATCATTATCTAACCAATTTCCAGGGGTAGCACTTTCAGGATAAAGCGGGAGGATACGTCCGGGTGTTTCCATTGCGAGGATCGTCTGGAGGACACGGTGGAGCATACGGTGGAGGTGTGCCCTGCCTGGGTGGAGCACCGCCGTGTCCTCGTGGAGGCGATTGGCGGCGGCGACCTCTCGCGTCCGGCCCTGGTGCGAGCCATGGTACGGAGCGAGAGGGAATGGGAAGCCGTCACCTCCTTCTGCGAAGCAGTAATGCTCGCGAAGGAGGAGGCGGGGCGCGTGAGGGAGTGGCAGTCTCTGCGCCCTCACGTCCCTAGCCGCAGGAGGAGACGCCCCGGGCGTCGGGAGTCAATAGCGGACTCCCGGCCACCGTAGGCGCGAGCTTGCGGGTGGCGAGCAATGGGTAGCTCGCCGCCCGGTAAGGACCAAGCTCGGGTCGACGGCGCGCAGTGTTCCACGCGCGCCTCAAAGAGATGTCAGCAGCAGTGTAGGGGTCTACTAGGACCGATGCCTGCCGGGGTCGCGTGATTGTTCGAAAGCGATACCGTGACCCTGGCACATGGGCAACTGATGGAACACGGGTGGGTTTTAGTCAGTAAAAGTCTGACACGCCCTTCCCGCTCCGCCCAGAGCGGGAGAAGTCATTTGATGATTCCACATCCTGAAAAAAAAAAAAAAAAAAAAGGGGTAGCACTTGGCTTCGGCCCGTTCTACCCCATAAATCCGGCGCAACGCCGAGATACGTAAACGTATAAAACAGAATAATAATAATAAATAATAATTTTATTGAAAGAAACTTAGACATAAATTACAAAAAAAAAAAATTACAGGCCAATTTAGGTCAGATTAAATGGTGTAGTCATCTGTAGCCGAACTAGGCAGAGCCTGTATTTCGGCTATCAGCGCCAGACCCCTCGAGTTTTAAACATTTAAATAGCCATTAAAACTGATTTAATATGCATCATGTACACATTAAGTAAAAAAGAAAAAAATTATATAAAATTAAATAACACAAAAAAAAAAAAAAGTTTGTGTAGTATTTACATGCAGGTCCTCTTATTTGTGTGCATGGGAGTGTACGTGTCTGATGTGTAAGAGGGTGTGTGTGGTATTGTATAGTGTGTTGTGGTGTGAGTGAGCGTGCGCGCGTTTATGTGTGTTGTGAGAAATGTGTGGTTTATTGTATTAAATATGTTTTTTTACGGTTACGATGCTACGCACAGGAGAAGTTCAGTCTGTTCATAGGTAAGACTTTTCAGGTATTCGGTGAGTTTCTTCTTGCATTGCAATTTTGTTAGCGGGTATATGTTAAGGATCCTATTTAACGTATTGTAAATTAATGGATCAATGTTGTTGGCAAAACGTTGACTAAATTTAGTTTTAAACATCTTGGTTCTATGGCATACTATATCTTTTCTTCGCTTTTGGAGGATTAGAGGGTTGTAGCTTAGTTTATTGTGTTGCAGGAGGACAACGCTTTGTATGTATAATTGTCTCACGGTCATTACTTCCCATTTTTGGTATAGTGATGTTGTAGAGAATCGGATAGGCTTGAACATCGCGACCTTCAATATTGCACGCTGGGCGACCTCGATAGACTTCAGAGTTGTTTTAGATGTCCCTCCCCGTGATGACAGACAATAAGTTAGAAGAGATAGACAGAGAGCGTAGTTTATCTGCTTTAGCAACTTAAAGTCAGCAATGTGCCTCAGGTTTTTAAAAACATATATAAGCTTTCGTATTCTACAGCATAGCAACCTGACGTGTTCCTTAAAATTGAGATTGCTATCTATCTTAACTCCTAGATATTTCATTATATGCACGCGTCCCAGTGAAGGACACTTGCAATTTTCTTCGGAGAGACACTCGTGCGATATGATATTTCACCCGATGCCTTCTCCAGTAACATTTTTATGCTAAAGCAGATATACTTCGTTTTGTCTACATTTAGTGTAAGAATATTACTCTGAAACCACTTTCCCACGACATCGAAGCCCTGCTGTGCAGCACTGAAAGCCTCATCCCATGTATTGGCAGCAAAAGAAAGGACAGTATCATCTGCAAAAGATATGATTTCACCATGGGTAAGTTCAAGACTCGTGAGATCATTTATATACACAAGGAATAATGTGGGTCCCAGTATGCTACCTTGTGGTACACCGTGTGTAACCTGAAGGTGAGAACTTTTACATTTTCCTATACGAACGCACTGAGACCGGTCCGTCAAGTAACTAGTAAAAAGTTTCAGCTGGGTACCTTTATCCCCAATTTTTCGAGTTTGTCCAGTAAGAGGGAAACAGAAATCGTATCAAATGCCTTTGCGAGATCTAAAAAGATAGTGAGACATTTTTTCTTTTCATCTAAATTGGAGGTTACATTTATTTACGGCTTGCTCAGTTGATTTTCCTTGTCGAAAACCATATTGGTTAACTGAGAGCAGTTTATTTTTTCTAAATATTTGACTAGTCGTAAATTTATAACTTTTTCTAAGATTTGGCGCATTCTTAAATATCGATTTCTTAACACAGTGGAGACGATATAGCAGTATTATCGGGTACGAATGCATCTGGGTCTACTATTACAAGGTCTCCTCAGATGGTTTCCAGTTTTCTCTTACCTTCGCTTCATCTGTAGGACCGTTCTTCTACATCCATCTTTCTTGCAGTACGACGCTTATACAGCCATTCCTTAAAAGAAGATTATCGACTACAGAGTTTTAATATATATTAAATTCTTTTTCTAATCCTTTTTTATGTCGAACATATATTGGTTACTATTGCAATTTTAAAAATGTGGTACTAAGTTTTACAGGTCAGTGTATATAAAGTAATAGCTTCTGCCCGCGAATTCGTCCGCGTTAAATTTCTTTTTCCCCCGACCCTTCCCGTCGCGTCGAATCGCCTACCCGTGCGATTTTCCCCGTTTTTGCAACATTTTTCATTACTGCTCCGCTCCTCTTAGTTGTAGCGTGATGTTATATAGCCTATAGCCTTTCTCGATAAATAGGCTACCCAACACAAAATTTTTTTTTCAATTCGGACCAGTAGTTCCTGAGATTAGCGCGTTCAATCAAACAAACTCTTCAGCTTTATATATTATACTAGCTTCTGCCCGCGACTTCGTCCGCATTAAATTTCTTGTTCCCCGACCCTTCCCGTCGCATCGAATCGCCTACCTGTGCGATTTTCCCCGTTTTTGCAACACTTTTCATTACTGCTCCGCTCCTCTTTGTTATAGCGTGATGTTATATAGCCTATAGCTTTTCTCGATAAATAGGCTACCCAACACAAAAATAATTTTTCAATTCGGACCAGTAGTTCCTGAGATTAGCGCGTTCCATCAAACAAACAAACAAACTCTTCAGCTTTATAATATTAGTATACATATATAATATATTAAGTATAGATAAAACCAAAATCGTGTAATAAATATAGTTTAAATCTAAGTAATACTTTACTTTGCACTAGCTTACATACTATCTCTTGCTTGCTAGCTTTGCCTTAGCTCTTATTCCTAAGTAAACAACATTCTGTATATTCTCTCAAAATTTACACGATAAAGGGCCTTTTTGCAGTGATTTGATATTAAAGACAATATCAAAGTTATTTTCACACATCAAAGCGGAGCGTATAGCGTAGAGATTAGCATGTAGATACATCATATCCTATTCCGCTTTGCACTCCACAACACAGCCCCGGGCGCCTTCGATATATCGATACGAAAGTGTCGCGCGTCGTCTGCGCCCTGGAAATAACATGAACTACGCACCTATTACATACATACAGGATAAAAAAATGTGAAGTCAAAGTTATTTTGTACTTGTCGGTAGCTCAATCTGCAAACAAACAACGGTCAGCATTATCTTATCGATAGCTTATTGGTACAGTTATTAAGTAGGTGGTCCCTTGTCGTAGCTACAGGAACTGATTAATCCCTCGTTGGCTGCAAGCGCCGTACTCTTTCAATATGGACATCCGACCTCTTTCCGGAATCGCCCCCATATCGCCACACTCTATCGCTTACCAATGCTGACACAGCTCGAATTATTCATTCGTATTTTACCTGTACGTTTTATTTGTTTGGCAAACAACCTCCCCATTATATTTCGTTCAAAACAATAAACCATTATTGGTTTCAATTCAGAGACTCGATTTCATATGGTAATGTTTATTCAGTAACATAATCAAAAGTAGTTCAAGATGTCTCTGACAGAAATCCATTTCCCCAGTAGCGGCCGCTTTTTGAAATCGCAGGCAGAGGTGCACTTGATAAATATGTTCCGTCTGCATTCGCTTGCCGTTTGCAGTTCACTGGCGAACACAGGTCCTACAATAGCTCCACAAATCACTCGGTTTTATAAATCTGTTCGGAATGCTCCCCGCGAGCCGCCATTACCATTTGCATTTCATATTGACCAGTTTAAAAGAGATCGTTTTTCTAGCTGATCTTTTAAAAATCTGTTGAATAATAAGACAATTTTAAAGCTAAAGTCTAGACTAAACTACTTATTACTAACAGAAACTTAAAGCAGTCGACATTGGTTGAAAATAAAGGTAACTTACTTCGCGCACTACTAGTAGGTGATATAGAACGCTTTTAAAGTCAAGTCCCAGTATTCCCAATAATAGCCTGCAATAACTTGTACAGTCAAGGTATCCTGACCTGTACACTTAGCTATGTAGGGCGGTAATAAACTCGTCTGCTGTCAGACCGAAACTAAACTAATGACCAACTCCGTCTTGATTGGATAAATTTCCAGAAATAGAAACAGCCATGTTCCATCGACGTGCGGCAAACTTCTTCATTTGCGGTGGAACTGGCGATGTCTCATATAATCTCTACGTGAGGCGAATAGCGCACCGACTTTATATCATTGTACACCATTGACAATTATTGAACTTAGCCGAACACGCCGGACGCCGATGCAGCACATTGGAAATTAATTGATTAATTTCCAATGTGCTGACTAAATATTACTTTCTGTTAATTTAAATTAGTACTGACAGTGACCTAAAACAGCACATTACCAATACATGAAATAAAATGTAATAAAAAGAACATTAAAATAAAACTGAAAAAAAATTAAAAAAGTATGCTTGGATGGTATGGTCATGTTGAGAGGATGAATGAAGGACTCACAGAAGGTATTTACAAGGCAGATGTGAGTGGAAAAACTGGGAGGGGACGCCCTAGGAGGACATATAGTGACCTTATTGGTGATGTTCTTCAGAAAGGTCAGGTGCGTAGTACTCGCAACCGGCGTGTGTGTATGACCAATTTTATGAACCTTAAAGAGGCAAAAGGAGTGTGTAGAGATCGTAGCAGGTGGCATTCCTTGGTTTCTGCCTACCCCCATGGGAAAAAGGCGTGATTGTATGTATGTATGTATGTAAAATAACTGCATCCACGTGAATACATTAAAATAGGGCAGGAAAGTGACAATGATGAAACAATAAGTGTGAGTAATTCCACATAGAACAATTAACCGTCATCAGTCAGACGACAAACCGCCATGTTTTGTTAAACGTTTTAATGACGAAAAAATATTTACACAATCTCTGCAATATATTACAACACTACGTGCCCCAAGATGATTTGCGTGTTTTCTGTAAGTTGGCCCGAATAAAGGGTCTGAGGGAAAATCTTGAGTGACGCAGGTCCGACAGCGAGGGATACATTTTTGTCATTCCGCGCCTTTACATTAGTCCTTCTGCCTGTGCCATGTCCACTGGCCATTGAAAAAACTGCTACAGATAAGCTACACTGCCGAATAGGACCACAAAAGACGTAGTCAGAGGGATCTTCCTGCGATTTAGATTGATTATATGAACGATTCTTGTCTCGAGTTGTTCTCGTGTGAGAAGTTAACTAATCGTTTCCTATGTCGTAATAGGAAACGAATAATAAACAACAACTCTTACAAAATACAACAGTATAATTGTTTAATTGTAGCGCCGATCCTACTCGTCGATAACAACGGAATTTTGTCCAATACTTTGTTATTATTACCAATATGCATGCGTATCGAAAAGTTACCCTGTTATTTTATTATTATCGTTTATTTAAACCTCAAAATATTATTAAAGCAAAATTTCATTACCTTCCTCCTATTTAGGACCTATCCGAACAATTTAAACCTCTTGAATGTTCGAGGAGGGTTCAATGGGAATTTTGTAAAATAGGTAACAATACGACCTAAATAAACATTATGCCATAATTCTAATATCCAAGTTAGCTTATCGTAAGTACAAGTCCCAGTAATCTGCGCTGCTTCAGCGCCGGTATACCAACATTGGATTCAGAAATTATTATTAGCTTTTGCTTATTCCTCTTTTGCATTTTATTATATTACGGACGTTTGCTCTTACCCTTTTGAAGATACGTTGTTTTCATAATTGATTCGTTGAAGTTAACAAGTACACTGGTTAACAAAATCTAAACTAATTTGATTTTGGCAAAATACAATGTAACACAATGGACAATTAAATAAACGATCTAGAACACCGAATAATATTTGTTCAAAAATTACTTACGTCAGTACTTACTTTCCCGTCACATAAAACTGTAATTTAGACATCTGCTCGTTCCGACATAGAGAAGAGTGCGATGATCTGTAAGTAAGATGAATAGAGAAACTACGTGCCTGTGACACACGGACAGGAAGATGTAGCGACGCTATAACCGCTGCTAATGTGAAAGAATCTTTATATGTATGCGAGATGAAGTTAGTGATACACGTTTACTTACTGCATAGTACTGAAACTTGAATGATGAAAGTACGTTGTAGGAAAACACACATATATCTTGAATTAACACAAGGCCAATTCTGGTATTTCAAAATGTCCTAAATCTGGTCGCTGTCTGTTCGCATCGCCAGAAAATTTCAAAAACTTGTCAAATATGTACAGATATTGGCAGTATTTTTGAAAGATCGAGACTGAAATTAGAACGCAAACTTTCTTTAGAATACGGGAATTGCCCCTCAGATAGATTTAGAAGATAGCGGGATGGAAATCTAACCCCACGTTTACACATTTAATTAAACAAGTTGTTCTGAAACTTATCAAGTCTTGTCAATAACATGTCTTGTATAAAACATGTATTCACGTTGTATCAGACATGTCTGATTAATACATGTTTCATAGGTAAAAGGTGAACAAAATAGGTAACAGTAAACGTACTAAATATTAACTACTAGCTGACCCAGCGAACTTCGTATCGCCTCAGGTTCAATAAACGTCGTAATAACCCTACCAAGTTTGACAACCTGGTACGCGTTGGTGGTCTGGTAAGCGTTTTCTAGCTGAAACTCATGTTTGGTTAGCTCCTACCAAGTTATGATAACCTGGTACTTCAAAGGCAAAAAAGCGTTATCTAGCTGACACTCCTTTTTTGGTAAGCTCCTGCAAAGTTATGATAACCTGGTACGTCGTCGCCATAAAGCTAGCTGACACTCCTTTGTTTGGTAAGCTCCTGCAAAGTTATGATAACCTGGTACGTCGTCGCCATAAAGCGTTTTCTACCTGACACATACCCCAGAGGGTACAAATATATCGTCATTGCTCAGCTTCTATGTGTCTTAGCGTTATGTTATATAACCTATAACCTGCCCAGGAGTATGGACTACAATCGTACCAAGTTTGGTTAAAATCCCTTCAGTATTTTTTGACCCATGCGTGCACCCTAGTGAATTAAAAATTTCCATTATTAGACCAATATTTAAGGGGGGGAAATACAAAGAATACACAAACTATAGGCCTATCGCGATATTGAGCGTAATTAATAAAATTGTCGAGAAAATAATTATGAGCCAAAGTTCAGTGTTTTTAGAAAATAATAGTATTTTAACTGATACACAACATGGTTTTAGGCCAAATAGAAGCACAGCAACGGCATTAAACACGTTTACTGATTATGTAAATAGCTCATTAAACTCGAAAGAGATGGTTTTATTAATATTCATTGATTTTAAAAAAGCCTTCGATACTTTGGACCATGAGGGGTTGCTGCAGGCCATAGATGAGTGTGGAATACGAGGGCCTGTAAAAGGGTGGTTTAGGCAATATCTGAATAACAGGTATCTAAAAGTTAGAGTTAAAAGAACAGACAGTGAACTCGGTAAAATCAATTATGGGGTGCCGACCGGGTCGGTTTATGGACCGGTTGGGTATATCATGCACGTTAATAGTATGGTCAATGTCATTAAAAACTGTAATACCTATATGTATGCAGACGACACATGCTTAGCGTACAGTGGACGGGACTGTGAACTGATCCAGTCGGTAATGCAAGAAGATCTTGATAATTTAATTAAATGGGCGCACGATAATGGCATCCTTATCAATCTACGTAAGACCAAATGTATGTTAATATCCTCTCCGTACAACCGTATAGCTAAAACCGCCTATATCTCAGTAAAGGGTCACTCGTATGAATGCCTTCATGATCACAAAGCAAATTTTCAATGTGAGTGTGTTGAGCGCGTGGCGAACTACAAGTACCTAGGACTGACAATCGATGAATCGTTTACTTGGGACAAACATGTAGAAACTGTGTGTACTAGATTGCGCTCAGTACTAGGGAAACTTAACAATTTAAAATATATAGTTAGTAAGCGAATATTGTACGTTCTTTACCACGCACTCGCAGATGCAACAATAAATTACGGGTTGGCTGCTTATGGGCTGACATTTCCAGTACATTTAAACAAAATAAAAAAATTGCAAATTAGATTATTAAAATTATTATCAAACAAGGCAACCAAAGACAAACTGAATAAGGAGTACGAAAAACTATTTAAAATTTGCGGAATATTACCTATACAAAAAAAGTCAAGTTATCTATAATATTAGGACACCACAATAAAAACGAACACAAAATTGAGAGAGTTTATAACCGGCCAACCCGTAAGGTGGTACAAAGAAGCAAATATTTAGTCCCTAAAATAAATAATTATTTTGGTCAAAGGACGCAGCGATGGCTAATTCCAACACTATTAAATGAATTACCTCAAATTGCAACTGAAGTAGTTTCTAAAAATGTTTTAAAAAATGTCCTGCGTAAGCACTATTTAGGTTTATGTCCTTAGCGTAAGAAACTAAACTCCATTTATTCATAAGATAGGAAGTTAATATGATTACAATATAGTGTGACCGCTGGTTTATAAGTCGTTTTTAATCATTTTGGCGGTTATCGTAACTGTAACAAGTTTAATGTACTTTTTTCTTTTTTACAAACTGTACATTAAAAATAACCATTTTAACTTCTTTCTAATGCTATTATGAATGGAGTTTAGCTAGCTAATAAGTTTGTGAGGCAGGCGCGGGCTGGCCAGCCTGGCATGCGCACGAGGCGCATGTTGTTGTTGCCGCTCGAGCGACCGTCGCGGCACGGCGGCATCTCGCTCGCGCTGGGTTGCTTGTCTCCCTCCGGCGGGGGGGCGTGGCGGCGGGTGGTCGGGAGGATTGGATTGTGTGCATGCGTTGCTCATGCCAGCCTGGTGAGCAAGACGACCTGAGCCCATCATGTGCATTTTTTTTTGTGTGAACCCCTTTTTGTTTTCTTTGTATATAATATTTATACTTGGATATTTAAAACTGTATCCACGAGAACACTGCCGACAAACTGTACTGCAGTTTGGCAGAAGAATTGTGTTAACTGTCTATATATAATATCCACGAATAAACGATTAAAAAAAAAAAAACATACAGACAGACAGAATTGACCTCTCTACAGTTTTATTATAAGCATAGATAGATATAGATTTTGATCACCTTTTTGACTAGTTTTGTCAGAGTAGCCTTTACAAATAGTTGTAGATGTAAACCTAAAACGATAAGTCGCTAGTTAAATACTAGTAGACACCTCATGTAGAATGCATGCTCTATATGTAACGCGGAGTAAAAATTAAGTTTAAATAACTGTAGAAAGTTTATAGAAGCTCTATGTAATAATTTGATCAAACCAGCGTGCAGCGTCGCGTCGACTTATGAAAAAGTTATTCTTTCTACAAAATAAAAATCAGTTCAGCTGTTTGGGAGCTAACAATGCTCCAGACATACACACAGATTACGTTAAACTTATAACACCAGTCTTTTGCCGTCAGGGGATAGAACGAGAACAAAAATGTGACACAAATCAAGACATTGATTTAAAAATGGTCTAGGTAGGTATAATCTTACCCTTCCTTTTGGCTTTGTCTTAGTCGGGGTAAGAATTCAGTAGAAGTATACCTGACCTGAGCACAAAATAATTAACTGTTTAAAAATACTCCATTTCCGTTTTGATTTCGTATTTATGTATACACTTTCCCTACCACTTTTGATCATCTCATTCGTTATTCATGACATTTCATTTGTATTGACTTCTAACGAGTCATTGGAAAGAGGGTGAACAGCCATTACGACTCAAGTGTATCTTCCCAAATAAATTCAGTCAAATCACATTTTTCTTGAATCAAAAACATCAACATGAATAATTTTGTTAAACAAAGAGATTTTAATACCTATTTATAGACGACTTCAAAGAGAAGGAACTTCTTAACTCGAGTCTAATTTTACTGTAGGTACATCGCCGTCATTTTCTGACCATTTCGTTTTGGGAGTAAGGGGGCAATAAAAAATTAACCCAAATCAAAAGAGTTTTCGAAGTAGGTAAATATTAACATAATGTATATTTAAATGAGGTTTTTTTTAAAGTAAACAGTGCTGTTTCGCTGAATTTAATATTTCTCAAGTTTTTCATTCCCGACTTTTAACAGGGTCATGGCATCTGCAGGAGAAGCTCATTGCCACTCGTTCTCGGAAACTTATTCATATCTTGTCCAAGTTCTTTGTAGTCTTTTTTATTATTAGGTTCTGATAAAAACAGTGAAGGTTGAAGTGGGTATCTTTCTTATCTTTTTTTATCAAATGTTCTTACTTATTCTCTGTTGTGTCTCAAATCTAGCCAGTTGCATGCATTTAGTGGGGAGCTGTCGCAGCGCAAAGGTTCCAACAGATAAACTGGCGCTGGTTACCGTCCCCGCGGGTAATCTCGCTGCAGACTGGCGACACCATGGCCCCACGAGTCACCTTAAAAGCGACTTGTCTGCACAACAACCATGCTAAATCTTAACACAAGCTCCAAAGGCAAGAAAACAATGATCGTATCTGTTCCACTGTCGCAACAGTAAAATTTATCGTTTACCGTCTCCTTTTACCTTTTCTCACTGATGTAAGCATCACACTAACTAAAAGTAATGCACACACTGTAGTAAATTCTACTTTTACAACCAACCCTTACTAAACTACTTACACATTTCCATTACACCGGGACTGCATAAAAAGAAAGAACTTAAATAAAATCCCTCATCTTACTTTCCTTTTAAGGGAAGATCCGAGAGAAATATTACGTCGAACTGGAAAGATTTTATTGAGAATTATTTCGTTGCGTGGAGGGATGAAGGCGCTGATGGCGGCGCTTGGCGTGCGCGGCGCGGTGGCGTGTGCTCCGCTAACAGAGTTACGGCTGGCCGAGGACTCTTCCGCGTCTCGTTTGCTCAGATTTATGTTGACTCGTTTAATTACACAAGGGCCAAGCAACGAACTCGCCAACTTTTAAAAAATCTTTAAAATCTGACCCAAAAAAAACAGTCAATCACTTTTACTGGGGAGCCAATTACAATATTTCTACTTGGAATCACAATTTAAATCAAGCTAATTAAACATCAAGATGGCCGTTTAGCCGACCCGATTTATTAAACAAATGGATAAGATCTAATAGTAGAATTGAGTTTATATATTTAACACATAATAAAGTGGGTGTAAGAACCTATAAAGCTTTATGTGGGTCATAAAAGTAGGCACGCTGGTGGAGAGGTCAGCCTGAGATGACATTGTACTGGGCGGCGAATAGCCTAGTAAATTACTTTTACTAATATTAACAATCACCTTGGCGTTACCGAAAATATAAAATATAAACGTTATGTTTACGATGTACACGTTACGATACAATCGAAAGTACTTTCTATTATCTATTATGATGATGCTGCCGTCATTCTTGTGTTTGAGTGGAACATAAATTGTAAGGTCACTTATTTGTTATCTTTTGCTACCGAAGCAAAGTAAATATGAAATATACAACTGAATATAAAAGTATAAATCACCGAATTGAATCGGAAGCGAGCGTCGTACAATACTATCTTTAAATACCATTAGTTCCTGTATCTTTCCACAACATGAACGACTATAGCGCGCGTGCTAAATCTTTACGTCACCATTTATTACGACTAACGCCCTTATATATCTACGCGGACAGGAATAAACTGGAGGCTCTACCTAGCCCCCTCCCCCTGTCGTCATACACGACACAACAGGCACGACTCACGACTCCTTTCACCTAGTAAAATATGATCGTTCTGACTTTTTGATTTCTTGACAGCTTTTCTGGTTCAATGAGCATAACATGAACGGTACTGACAACTGGAAGAATACAAAGCGAAAACCATTCCAGTGCTTTGACATGTCCTAATTACCTATAGTCTCCTGACTTGGAGACATAGGTATTAACTATTCATTCTATACTATATATTCTCGTTACTCCAACTATACATATCAGTCTGACTTAGAATGACAATAATATAATCGACTTCTTGACCTTCCACGATCTTTCCTCCGGGAAAATTGGTTCCAATCCCCTTCAAAGAGGTCAGTATGTTACTGATTTCCATTTCATTTTATTATTACATACCCGAGTATAAATGTTATTGGAAAACCGTATTAGGTCTCCGAAGCTATGGCTTTGTGAATACGTCTGGATTTGTATGAAAATTTGAAAGTGTTTTATCTGTATTGATAAATGCAGACCGAATTTTCTTCTCATTGTTATATTATTAGGCATGTATTAAGGTATCGGTGTGTTTGATGTCCTCGTACCACTTAAGCTAATATCGCTCAAACACACACTCACACACACACGCGCAGTAGAAGCATTAACGCGCATCCAGTTTCGGGTTAGTTTAATCTCAAACAAACAGATCTTGTTACTGCCCAACGTCCTTTTGTCCTTCAGCTCTCATTCCGTCAGATGATTCTTTTTATTTGGCTAAGAACGATTTTTCTGAACGTATTCTATTTGAGCAGAAATTTTACGATTTTTATTTAAATATCTACATCGTTTATCTGATAAAGTTAGATAATAACTTTATTTTCATTAAAAGGCAACGTACTTTAAAATTTTTATTTGCACATTTTAATCATTCTGATTCAAAAATCAACTCATTTGCAATCCAAATGTACACGAAGTATGAAGTTATGAAGAGATAACGTCACTTCTACTATCTGACGTCATTAGGAGCATAGACGTTAAAGTTTAATTAAACTAAATACTACAGGCAGCTGGGAACACAAAGAAAATGAATAAGTTTCTGAAAGCCTTGAGATATAATTCTGTATAAACTTTAAAATAGTTGTACTATTTTAGGAGCAGAATGAAAAATATGACGTTATTATACATCAGCTTAAAGTTCGCTGTAAAAAACCATCATAAACTCTAAATTGTAAACATTATATCAGCGGATATTTATGAAATACAATGTGAACAATACAATTTTATCCGTATTTATATTTCCCGCTGGTGTACCAAATAAAACAATTATTTTTGTTCCACGATCAGTGCAGCTCATATTGTATTTATTTATTGTATGGAAACAGGAAAGGACTATAATATCCTCAATGACGAAGCGAAAATATTAACTGTTTTATATCAAATAAGGAAAGGATGGAAGATGAAAGGATGGTATCACTTCTTTAATAATGTAGCAAATCGGAAAAGTAATGACTGTGCGTAATAAAATAGAAAAATATAGTGTTCCATTTGAGATTTTACTATGTCAGTGATGCAATTGAATTGTACTCCTATGTTTCTATATTTCAAAGGTACTCCAACGAATCACATAATTAAAAGAACGTGAATTGTTTACATCTACGAGTACACAACACTTAAATAACAAAGTATGTTCTTTATAAAAATGCACAACGCATTATGCATTTTCATATACATATAACTCATTTGATAACTATAGTTACTTACCTACAGTCACCAAATAAGTAACCAGGGGCCGTCGGATATTATGAAGTTTAGTAGGAAAGCGATGAATATTTTTAATTAAATTATTTTGTTTTATAAATTAACTGTTTGTCGTTATTAATTTCATTTTATTCGAAAACATTCAGCGGTTTCTTAATAAAATTTAACTATGATGCAACGACCCTGCTATCTTATCTATTTTGGTAACCGTACAGAAAGTGACATAAGGATAAAGACTGAATAAACTTTTTATAGTAAATAAACTATTAAAAGGCATTCAATTAGCCAGTCTTAATACGTAAGGGGTACAGTTACCGTGGCCCTGGCATATGGGCAACTGAAGGAACACGGGTGGGTTTTAGTCAGTAAAAGTCTGACACGCCCTCCCACTCCGCCCAGAGCGGGAGAAGTCATTTGATGATTTCCCATCCAAAAAAAAAAAACGTAAGGGGTGATAACTACGAAATCACTTCAGCGCATTTCAGTCAGCCCCACAGATAACAACAAACTTTTATGTGGGAGATTATAATAATCTTCTCGCTTACTAGTTGTAATGTGTTGCTAATCGGAGCGTAATGTTTACATTACGCCAGCAGCTGCGCCTCCACCCTGTATAATCCCTGAGGTGCACGCTTTATGGTAGCAATGGGAAATAATAAGGTGTTCAATTCGTTACTACCATGTTTTATGTATTCAAGCTATATGTGAAGATGTGAATGAATGTATTTCACACTAGCTTTTGCGAGCTATTTCGCTTTTCGAGCGATGTCGGAAATTATCCCACGGGAACGTATACTGGGATAAAAATTATCCTATATATAATCCAGGTTAGAAACTGTATGTACGCCAGATTGCATCTGAATCCGTTCCGCCGTTTTGCGTGATTTGATTAAGTAACATCCAAACAACTTTACAACAAAACTTTCACATTCATATATATATTTTTTTTGTTAGCCTACGCTGTCCCACTGCTGAACAAAGGCCTCCCCCAAATCTTTCCAGTCCTCCCTTTCGTGGGCCATATTGATCCAATCCTTGCAGTCGTCTCGCCACCTCTTCTTGGGCCGACCTCGGTTGTGCCGTCCATCCTCAGGCATCCTCAGGCGTGGAGACTATTGCCCAGCGGTCGCTATGCATGCGGCTGGTGTCACCCGCCCAATCCCATTTTAGCCTGGTAGCTTTTTGCCTACGTCTACGATTCCCGTTTTGGAGCGCAGCGTGGTGTTTCGTATTATATTGGTTCGTTTAACACCTAAATTTATGATATTAGTAGGATTTATTATTTTAGGCAGCATCGATAACAAAGTATGTAGAATTGTTTCACTACGATATATTATGGTGTCTAAGATAGGGGCCTTGCCTAGTTTGCGATCAACGTTATCTTTAAATGGTAGTTTTAATGATAAAATTGATTATGTCAATTTTTATTTTAAATATAATTTCTTTAAAGTAAGGCAAGTTTTCAGACCAGCCCCAAATATCTCCCTCCTACACCGCTCCGTAGTTTTTAAAATTAATATAATTTATATTGATGCTGGGATGGGCTAATATACTATTACCACTAACAAATATTTGTTATACATGAATTGCTTTTGAGGTACATACATCTATCTACAAACAAAAAGAATTGTAGCTCATTTGTCTCAAGACAGAATTGACATTCAGCATCATTCTAGCATTGGTGGATAGCCAACACAATAAGCTGCTCCGCGTTTATTAAAAAG
The DNA here is from genome assembly GCA_932294355.1 of Aporophyla lueneburgensis. Taxonomy (NCBI): domain Eukaryota; kingdom Metazoa; phylum Arthropoda; class Insecta; order Lepidoptera; family Noctuidae; genus Aporophyla; species Aporophyla lueneburgensis. Next base: position 18,011,521 of record OW028747.1, read on the forward strand.
AGAAAATATCGAGTTAAATAACACTTGAATTTTTATACATCATTATTGAACACAATAAAAAAAAACGTTAGCAAAAAACACTACGGAGTGAAAAATAACTTGAACATCTTTTTCAGTTGTGGTACCTACCCCACACAAATGCATGGTCACTAAGTGAATGAAATACCTAAAAAAAAATACCTAAGCAAAGTTAATACATTTCATATGGGACCACAGCACGAGCTTCCTCTACCACCTAAGAATCGAGTAAATCGACCTCACGAAAATATCGATGTACAATCAAGAAAAAAGATACTCGCGAAGAACGTAACTTCCTTATTTTTTAAGTCGGGTAAAAACAATTGCTTACCTATGTTTTTCTTAAACTTTTACGAATAAAATGTTATTAAACCACATGAAAATGTTATGTTTACGTGAAACCTTTGTATTTCTAACTAAAGAATTCATCTTCTCTTTCAATTTTATTCGAGCTGCAGCCAGACATGGTTTGTGAAACGTGGCAATCAGATATGTTATAATAACCGTTCATCGCTTATACTCGAATACGCTTCGTCTCCGTATCAAAGTGTATACGATGTATGAGCTTGAAATACACAGATTTATAACTTGCTTATATTTTTCAGCAAAGTTTCAGCTATTGTAGATCCAATATAGAAGTTTGAAAAAACTACCTACTATAGAATAAACAAGAAAGGTATTGTATCAGGCTTATAACAGAAAATCGTACAAACCTGACCCTTTAAAGTGCAGTACTCTCTATTACTAACTTATTTAAACTAAATACGCCATTACCCATCACGGTCATGAAATAAAACATCTCCAGGCAGATAACAAAAGATCAGTACCTACTTACAGATAAGTTAGCTTGGCGCTGTCTCAGAAACAACCAGTCAAACATATCCCAGTCGGGGGAGCAATAAATTGTGCAAACAAGTTGTCTGTTACGAGTGCTACGCTGCTGTCGTAGCATCTCGTGCACTTGACTACGCCGTAGCAAGAAAGCGCAAGATGTTACGGTACATACAGACGAGCTTGCTGTCTGAATCAGAAATATTACTTTAATACTAAGACTGCTACGTCAAGGAATATAAACTTAGCCTCTTTATTGAATTTGGAGCAGTACAATGTTAAAAGTGATAAAAGTTTTTATCATAATTTTATTTTCCATACCCAAACAGTAGTCTAGGTATGTCACAATATCCTCGTGCATTAAATGATTCGTGTCCAAAGTGAACATTTTCCAGTACATAACGACCTCAATAGATATTTTGTTGTTGTATTGTAAAAAGCAATAAAAAGATCCGCTCGGCAGGATGGCCCCCGGCCAACTGGCGGCTTCGTCGGGATTGCGACGCTCTTAACTCAATACAAACGACGCTATGACCTACACTAATTCCACTACCACATTTTACACCATCAAACTAAAATTAGCTCTTTCTTATTAAGGTTCCATTCTAAATTACACTCTAGTGTAATTAGTCGTCCCAAGACAGTACTATGATCAAAAGGCTAAGTACTTTAACAGAGACATGTGTTCCTCTAAGTCCCGGAGAGCTCTTTATTTCGTAAGCAATATCAGCACAAGACGTCTATTAGATAGTAGCACCGGTTAGAACCATTATAGCAATATGTACTGAGCTTAAAAGATTGCAATAGTGCACAAGTGTTGACTATTTGTTATTCCTTCGCCTACCAGCTCCAATAAAAGCCGTTTTCCTCAGTTGCTTCGTGCTATTTGCCCGAGGGAAAACCGACGTTTCAGTACATTTGTTTATTTTATACCCAAAGCAATATAAATACAAAAGAATATTAAACCAATTACTTACTGTACATATAGAACAAAACCAAAACGGTCTTATTAATTGTGCATGAAACAGGTACGTGGAGTTTCAAAGTAAATACATCAAAAGCTTAAAAATGAAATGCATAAAATATCAACGTTCAAAAATATCTTGTTTTGGTGTATATTTTCATTAAGGGTGTGCAGGTATTCGTTTGTGACGTATTTTCCTCCACCTGTGTAAAAAGAAAATAAAGAAAGAATTCCATTTATTTGCAGTAAATTATGACAGAACGTTTACCTTTCATGAAAAATGCTTTCATAAATGTATGAACAACATTAGATGTCTTCGATAATATTTTCAAGTGCGGGATTCGAGCTTGTAATACAAGCAGGCTTATATTTTCTGCTATTGTTCTAGGAACAATTTCCTGATATGAAACCCTTTGTTATAGTGTGATGCAAGCAGTTGGCGGGCTGCCAGCTCCCCTACATGTTTCATATTTCACTGGATCAGCGCAGCTTACAATAGCTGATGTAACGTTTCTTTAATTTTTGCGCTATGCAAATACACTGTCTATCGGCTATTTAACTAATAAAAGACAAATTGATCTGATAAATCGTGTTCAGCAGTTGAATAAATTAAATAGACCCTAAGGACGTATATTATATGTAGTAACATATGCGTAGACAGTATCATTTTACGAATTGTCACTATTCTTACAATATGACAACTTTATATTTCAAAAGTTGTTCAATAAGCTGCTTGTCATTTTCACTAAATAGCAGTTTATAATAACATCTTATAAAACGCGGGCCTTTATCAAACGAACACGCACGCACCCATTGATCCTTCAAAAAGTAGGCCATCTAACGAACCATTATTGTGCTTACGATGGTAATGCACTCTTTTCTTGCAAATAGGGACTGAGTGGAGAATTTCTCGAGTCGAGTGGATTCATTAAAGCGAATACTTCACATTCGATCGAGAGGTAATGGCATTGCTTAAACGGAAGACGGTATAGTAACTTGCATAAAAGAGAACCGTTCACAAAGGAAAGGCGGTTTTCAACAAACCGTTGTCCGCTTTAGATCTCTACATTGACTTCTTTATTGTATGTAAGTATTCTTTTGTCTAGCGCTGTCGGAGCCTTAGTTCTTGACTCGTCCAAAAATATAGCTGTGGGGCGTGTTTTGTGTCCGTCCTCGACGAATATCTTACTTTTATTTTTATCCGAATACTGAATCTGGTCCGCTTCCTATATTATAGAATTATAGAATTGTCACAGCTTCGTATTTTCCTGGTTTAGGAATACATTTCAAAGCCTTCGTAACCTTGAAGCCCTCATTGTATCTCACATTATTTTTTTTATTTTTTGACACCAACACACACGCACAAGTATATCTGCCTTTAAAATACATATAGGCGGAAATCCCCGTAAACAACCTAATCCTTCGTCGAGATTCATGTCGAGTCGCAGCGACAGTGAACCGATAAGATGGACCGGGGTTACTCAACTCATTTATATGTATGTGGTGCTGACCACGCCGCAAGCATTCTTGCTCGCATTTACACTTTCACCCTTGCCTGCATTTTCAATCTACTTTAAAGTACACCTTATTTGTAACAGTCAAAATATATTTCATAGTACATCTTACACGGCCCACATAACCACTATCTACAGACATATAACATACCTACGGGGATTGTATTTTCTATACGAAAAAGCCTAACGACGTGAATAAAAAATTAGTGTTTATCAAAACCAGTGAGTGCTCACCCATCCAAATACAAACCAATTTGTTTTTACCTATCGAGCACACGATAACATTCGGCATCGTTTATATTTTCAAAAGAATAAGAGAATAGTCTAGTATTAGCAAGTACAAGTGATATTTTCGTTCTGAAATCTATTCATGAGGTAGCAAAACGTTGTCATAGCAGTAGTTTGATTTATATATACTAGTGATCGCCCATTGGTCGAAATTCGACCGTACTTCATTTGAATAGAAATACAATATTAAATGAAAAAATATAGATAATAATAAATATAAAAAAATAATATTGTTATATTTGATATTCAGTAACACTATAGACAAATTGTTGACGCTGTACTACTGTGGAGAGGGTTCGCTGGCGGGATGGTGATGGCCAGGACCAGGACGTAGGTGTAATGAGTAAAGAATACTTCTTCAGGACTCTCTTTTTTATTTTCTTCTTCTTAACTGCTGGATATGGAACAATATGGAATGAATTACCACAGAAATTTGTTCTGTTTTTATAGAATTTTCTCCATTATTTTTAATTAATTATGACGGTTCCAAATGTCATAATTATAACCAGCCTGTACAATCTATGACCAGCCTGTACAATCGTGAGGCATACAACCTCTACAGTTTGCACACGACACTAAGTTTTGTATGGGAAACTTACTAATGCCATACTTGAAACTCCCCATAAAACCAAAAAAAATATTTCTTATAAATCTAAACTAAATTCCTATCGTCGCTAATACAAATAATATTAAAGACAAATATTCTCGATATGATCATTTGATCATAGATTTTTAAAATGAAATAGGTTATAACTATAAAATTAATTTATTACCTATGGATATACTTGTTATTCAGTAAGACTATAGACACAAAATCAGGCTTACCAACTTAGGGGTTTTCCCAAATTTAGGGGGTAAATAAGAGGATTGAGATTTTTTAGGGGCGTTCCATTTTTAGGGGTATTCTTAGGGATTTTTGCCATCTTACATTTCTCATTGTGTTTTTGATTACAATAAAAGTATTAGCGACTTCTAGTACGGTTCCTCGATACTAAGCATGCAGAGTGAATTATGAACAAATGTCGCGTAATAAATACAGACAAATATTACTACTGTGTGCCGGTCTATGATTACTGAACATTCGTTGGTTATTTTCATTATAATTTTTTAGCGGATTTGTTAAGTAATTGTGGCAATTTTAGGGGTTTTTAAATTAAGCTTAGGGGTAAATATTTCTGGGTGTTGGTAACACTGCACAAAATAATAAAGACAGATTTGGACCATAAACAAAAGAATATCTATGCATGTGTGTATTAGATACACGGTAATGAACAGTAGTGTGTGTAACGTGTTATTTATTGAAAATAATGTATTTTAACGCATAATTTAAAAAAAATATTAGCATTCGTCACTTCTTCTCTGTATAAACTATAAGTGTGCGAAATTTCATACTCCTCCGTCCGCCCAATTTTCGTAAAAAGGGATCCAAAGTTTTCGCTTCACGTATTAATATATAGATATCTATAGTTTTACATTCCTTTTCTACTCAGAAACAAAAGAAAATACTCATATGACGATTAAAATCGACTTACACTTCGTAATTCAAATAACGCTGCCTATTGTTTTTATTATGAGGTCAACGTCATAAACTCAGGCGCAACTCAAAATCCATGTTGCAAAATTTTCCGATTTGAAAATATTTAAAAATACACATGCGCATAAAATGTATATTAAAACTCTATGTTATAAGAAGGCTTGCAAATCAGGTATCGAGGACGTGACCGCTATCTCTAACACCGAGCTCGGAGGCCATTGAGATACAAGAGCTTGCCGTGGGACCTGTATTGATGCCGAGTTGTAATGAGCGCTCCCTCCCTGACTACTGCACGATGATAAATCAAAGAAATGTCCATTAACAGCACTCAATTTGCAGGTATATATATATATGTGGAATGGTAACAGTTGTGATAAGAGAAGCAGTTCAAGTGACCAAAAAAATGGACTCTTGAAATTGTATTTGTAGAAAAAGAAGCCAAAAAGAAACGGGAACCTTCCCCATTGATATACTCGTCCATAAATCCCCATCCATAATATAACCCAAGGCTAAATAATCTGTGGACCCGGTAAATGACTGGCCACTGATTCCCAAGGGTGCCTTAAATGGCGACCGGTTCTATTTTTAGACGTTCAGCAGCATCTTCGTTTTGAGCAAAAACAACGTATATTGCGATCAACATCTCGTTCGCTAATTAGAGTGATTAAGACAGTATGAGGGGGCTTATATACATAGATCCCTAGAATGAATTTCGCTACTTACTTTTAGAATAGACTCTGAACGTTTACGGGCTCATAATGGGGATAAAGCAAATGACCGCCATTGTCATTAGTCTTCATTCTAAAAGGTATAAGTAGAGCATTATCCCATCAAAAACATAAATGTGAAATGAGAGCCAAGTTCAATATATGCCTTGGTTGTTGACTTCAACGACAAAAGAAATGAGATCTAAATGGGTGCCAAGTGCAATGGTCAGTCCTGAAATTTATTTGTAACTACATAAAATATCATTTCTTCTTATAACTTAGGATAATATATTGTAGCCTAAGGTCTGACTTGGCTAGTTCTCATATACGAATTATTATGTTCGATGGCTAGTTTCTACCAGCAAGCCAAATTTTCGAAATAATAAAATAAGAACCGACAAGTAACAGGTTTAGAACTTGCGAAGGCTATAATATTCGTATATGAAAACTAGCCAAGTCAGGCAATTTGACACGTTTATGTGAAACAGTTTTTGAGTTATGAAGGGGTAAAAAGTGGCTCCAAATGGTTCGTGTAATATTGCACACGGTGCTGCTCGCCAGTTCTGTTACTTGAACTTGGCTTGACACGCTACCGCGTGTCTAGATTGTCGTTTTCGAACGTGACTCTTCTGAGTTGTATCGATCTATTCACCCGTACATCAAAATCAAATAAGAAGGTATACAGACTGTTGTGTTTACAAACTAGACATTAATAGAACCATTTATAAAATACTAACTTTTGCCTGCCGCTTCGCTCACGGAGATGTCGGAAAATAGGGGTTTGTACTACCGGGATGAAAAGCATACCATGTGTTAATCTATGTTATAAACTATCTGTGTGCCATATTTTATCTAAATCCGTTCAGCCGTTTTTGCGCCAATCCGGGACATGCCCCAATTTTTTTTATCTAAAATCTATATTTTTGGCATGAAACTCGTGCCCACGCCTAGTAGTATTTTTTTTTCAAAATATTAGATAAATAGTTTTGGCTGGGTTACTATGTATAGACTACGTACTCATATCTTTTAATAGGAATGAAGTTAGCAAGCAATAATAGGCCGTATAGTTATCGTGATTTTCATTGTCTACTTGTTCTTACATATTTCGCGTAGGTACACTGAATATCCTTATTCAAATTTATTTCAAATATGAGTTCATTTGTCGTGAAATATCAGAGCTTCATAGGAATCCACACTGGATTATATGAGAGAGAGCAAATCGGAGACGAACGAATATTGAAATAGGTATTATTCGAATTCAATGGCTTTCCTTGACTTGGAATTCAATACTTACATATCATTTGAAATTACATTCAAGTCTTATATCGATCTACTTTTATGAAATTATAGCATAGGTAAAGTATTTATTATATAAAACTAGCTTTTGCCAGTGGCTTCGCCCGCGTGGAGGTCGGAAATTATCCCGCGGGAACATACTACCGGGATAAAAAGTAACCTATGTCCTTTCTCAGGCTCTAAACTATCTGTGTACCAAATTGCATTTAAATCGGTTCAGTAGTTTTAGGAGGAAAGCGAGACAGACAGACAGAGTTACTTTTGCATTTATAATATTAGTGTGGATCAAATGTACTGCGTGGCAACCAAGTGAGATCTCTTATCGATACTTGTATGAAGAAGCTAAACATAATACCTACCTAAATTAAATAAACGAGTTTCTGTAACTCTTTGTATTTCTTTCGAGTTTTTTTTTTATTTTTGAAAAAATATGAAGGCAACATTGATGGTATCTAATAGAACCAGCCTCGGCAATCTGAATACCTTAATAAAGAATCAAAACTTGGTCTAAAAATTCCTCTACTTCCTAGAAAGTGTATTCTTCCCAACATTGCACATAAGGTTTCATTCAAGTGCAGGGACTGTCGCAAAGAAGCTGTGGTCGTAAACGGACTATCAGCGGAAAGGAAATAGGGCCATAGCCGCGGACGCACGCACGGAAATGAACCCGCCCACAAACGCTTCCTCGGCGCGCCGGTCTGCACGCAGCCGTTTGTTAAAGCTCACTCCGGAAGACTGCCACCACTACTCCTTCTATCCCACAGATGTAAATAATAAGTGGACGAACAAGCAATGATGCACTGCTTTTAGATATTTTATATTAAAGATGTAAGTGACAGGAACGTTTTCAATATAAAATAGAGTGTTGAATGTTACTGTACCAATAAAATTCGTGACTCGTAAGTAAATGTAGAAGGGAGCGTAAAACTAAAGTAGTCTTTGGTAAGCTCTTTAACGAAAACGGGAGTTGCTTCTGTTATATCAGTAACCGTAAACAAGCCATATTTTATTATGAAGCCGAGTCAGCGCGCTGACAGACCGGCGGAGTGACAGCCGACTGAGTCACCCTCCTCTCATTACATACCTTTCCTCCGGCTGTCTACCCCAGCATAAATAATAACATACTCATTCATTTCCTAAGTGATGATAATTAAGTTGAGTCATCAAGATCTCTTCCTATATTTATCATCCAATTTAAAATCGGTCGGCGTTTAGACAATTTATTTCTGAGGCTTTCTTTATTTCATGATCAGAGCCGCTTACTCGGGAGTGGTTCAGTTTATATTCGACGGCAGTATCCGTACGGCACATTTGCTTCCAATTCAATTCTCTGCTCGGCTCGTTGCAGCAATGAATAAGCCATCGCCGAGATTGTCTCCTCGCCCGAGCGCCCTGCGTCCGCCGCACCGCACCGTACCGCACCGACCCGCCGCGCCCGCACCCGCGGCGCGACAAATACCTTCATGCCTTCACCTGCGAGTAAATCCGTTTATGCCATTATATAACGGTAATGTACGCGTAAATTACCTACTTGTTCCTTGGGGCGCGATAATTCAATAAAAGTACCGCAATTTTAGAGTAAAAATTCTTATACATTTTTGTTACAGTGTAAACATTCTTCGGCCTGACGCGATGTAAATGTAATGTAAGGCGAACTGGCTCCATTTATGATCGCTCTCTCGGTGCTCAGTGCTCACAGTATTCGCACGATATGTGAATTGCACTTCCGTGCTACAGAATAATAAATACTAAACACAAAACAACGTGCTGAAAACTTTTTGCTATTCACCCAAACGTGTGGGAAACTGCAGTAGATATCCATTACACCGCTAGTTTGTTCCACGAGATAGCTGCGCTAGGTTTCACTATAGGTTCCAACAAAACAAAAGCAAAATTATTCATTTGTAGCGGTTTGTTTTTGTGCATGAATAGTTGGGGGTTCTCAAGCCGATCTCTATGACACGTACCTATTGCCAACAGTAATGACTTCTGTTCTTGCCTGAACGCATGGAGCTGCATGGTAAACTGCCAGGTGAACGTCCTGCTGTTACGACAATCACTCACAGGTTTTACTCAAAGCCACATGTATCGTTCGTCCAACGTTACGTTATGTAGTAATAAGTACGAATAATTGATAACGAGCACTTACAAATAATTATTCAGAACACATAGACATATTACTAAACATTTTGAGCCCATTATGGTTGGTACCTAGCTTCCCGTCTGCGGGGTTTACATGTAACCCACCTTGCAGGTAAAACTGTAAATCTAGATCGACAGAGAAATAAACCCATTGTCTACTAAGATAGATAGGTTACGCCTCTTTGCGGTAACCACAGTAAGGTCCCGGGCTATAGCTATGAGCTTGAAAATACTCTAAGAGCTTTTCCCCAAAACAGGATATTTTACTTTGATTTATCGAGTCTTTACACAACAGCATTATTAGTATTCTTTGAAGTTTTAATTGGGATGCTCTGTTGAACTAGAATTTAAGATATAAATTCTCCGTGAAACCGCGTAATGGATCTGAAAGTCTCGTAAAACGTTTTCTAAAGGATAACAATATGTAAGTAACTGTATTCACAACAAAGCAGGTATGGAGCAGCTGGTGTCGTCGGTACCGCGGTCGGCGCCTTGGGCATCTGTCCCACCGCCGACGACTAGCTATCGAGTATTTTCTTGCTCAATAAACTTATAATAGATGTAGGTCCCGTTTTAGTAAATACGATACATAATATTAACAGCTGTTCGCTAACTGTTCACACTGCCGGCGAGAACTCACTCTACTAGTTTGAAACAGCGACAAGAGTTATCAAAGTAAATACTCGTTACAACGACGATTGCATGGCGGGCAACACACTCGCTGAAAGACTACCGTTTGGTACATACTATACCAGCAAGAGACTCAGCAGTTATTGTACTCGTCGCACTCACACACACGCTCATAGCCCAGCGACAGAACTACCCACTCTCATTGCTAGTTGCTTGCCAATGCCAACTCGTCTCTAGTTGCTAGCTCTACTCGCTTCTCGGTAAACGTCGGTGGTGGGACATGTGCCTTGGGAAGGAAACTCCCAATCAGTGAGCCAGCAATGCAAGCCCGTGTACCGGAGCAAAGAGTAAAAATTTATCTACTCTTTGGACGGTCATCTGATTCACTGACCGGGATGACCCGCTGCAAGAAACTGCGCTTTCTGACTCTCTACTATTGATTTTGAAGGACGTCTGCAATGAAGCGTATCTGATAATGACAGGCTTTTTAATAGATGTTTATGGGCTGTGCCTTTGCAGTTGTTCGTGAGCTATGTCAAGGTTTTTTGTTTTTCCGTTCAGTTTATAGTCATAATTACTGATAATTGTAGAATTATTTTGCCATGTGAAATTAAACACAATTTGTGTTTGTGAGTAACTTCTTGTCAAAATATGACAAAAGAATAATAATTTAAAAAAAACTAAAAATACGCTTCTATGGAAAATAAATAAAATATAATATTCTATTATAAATAAAATATAATGGAAAAAAAGCGTGGGGTGCCTGATCAATAAAAAAATACCTTAAAAAGCACCCCACGCTTTTTTTTCCGTTATTTTCTACTTTTTAGTTTGGTTTTCTATGGAAGCGTGTTTTTTAAACTATTATTTATTTTCTTCTAGCTTTTGCCAGCGGCATCGCCCGCGTGGAGGTCAGCAATTATCCCGCGGGAACGTACTTCCGGGATAAAAAGCAGCCTATGTCCTTTCTCAGGCTCTAAACTATCTGTGTACCAAATTTCATTTAAATCGGTTCAGTAGTTTTAGCAGGAAAGCGAGACAGACAGACAGATAGACAGACAGACAGACAGACAGACAGACCGACAGACAGACAGAGTTTCGAATTTTGAGACGTATGTCAGCGTAGTTTGTGACGTATGTCAGCGTAGTTTTAGAGGACAGTTTTTTTGCTGTCATGAAATTTATGAAATTATTGCATTGTCATCGGTCTTTGACAGGTGTGCAAAGTTTGAATGAAATGGCCGTTTAAAGTGGTTCAAAATCGCGCTATAAGGAGTCGGTTACAAACAAACATACAAGTGAAGCTAATATAAAGCGTGTAATTAGGTGTAGCCAGCAGCAGGGACGAAAATGAATCAATATATTTTACAGACCTATCGCTAAAAGATTTATGCTAAGTACTATTTATTCATTTTAATGAATTCGCAATTAAATTAAAAACTTGGGTCGCATTTTCAACACTTCATTTTTCCTCATTCTCTCTCATCTTGATGCAAATAAGCACTTTCACTAGAATCTCTACCTAAGCGCGCCATTTTTCGCGTCATTGGTTAAAAGATAATTTAAATATCTATATAAATGTGTAACGATTTGATTACTTTGCGCTGTAGCGTACCCGCGGGGACTATCTTAAAAAAAATGTAATGAGATTTTATAAACAATAGGATTTCACAGAAGAAAAAAAATATGCTAAGAAGGTTAGCAGGCAACTTAAAATAACGAGCATTTAGGGAAATTGATTAGATAAATTTTAATAAAGTAGGTACTTATTCCAAAGAAGGCCGCGCGCCTTTGTTTCGTATTGTGAGCGGTTCATTATTGGGTTTTTGGTTGTAAGCATCGCTCATTGTAACAAATATTATAAACATACTTAAATGAATAATTACCTATGCAAGTAGTGCTATGACACTTCAAAGCATAATTATGGTAATTAATGTTCTTTGAGTACAATGTGGCTGTGCAGACAGTAGGCCTAGAGTTGTCTCAAATATTGATGTGATAAACACTCAATAGCGTGCAATACTTCCTAATCTGTCAACGAATGTAATGCCAGAACAAGACGACGCCTATTTCGTACCTTCATGGGTTCGTACCTTCACCTTTGGTGGATAATACCTTTCGTATTATCCACCAAATGGAAACCTTTTAGTTTGTAAACGAATTTCTTTACTATTCACAACGAATGTGCTTGCTGGAGATGCACATCGCACGACTAGATTAGAAAAGTGTCTCTCGATAAAATTTTGTTGGCACTTATGTAGGTATGTATGCACGGACGTTTACCATTCCATTGCAAATTGTTTCGTTATTTCCCTTGGGCAAGTGTCGATATTACGCGAAACTGACGTTCTATAATTTTTGTAAATAAATGTTGGAGTAATAAACATGTACCATGTGCCTCAATACAAAATATTCAAAACTACTGGTTACGCTATACGCATGTTTTTTTATACATTTTATTGAACGTGGCAACCCGTATAAGACCACACACAACACAAATGACGGCATATTTTGGTGTATGCTAGCGTACTGTGAAACGCAACTTGTCCGGAAGAAGGTAATTTATAGCGGGTGAATTTTAATTAAACTCGAATTAAAGCTGCTGCTGACGTAACCGCACTGAAAAACAAACCCTATTATTTACTTACATCTGCATTTTAATTCACGAACTGTTCGTTAATCTACGTACTAGCGCATGTTTTACAGGTGGATGTAGATGTAAGCGGAAGGCAGCACAGTTGAATTTACAATTTAAACAAATGCAAATGAGGAAGTCATTTTTTAGAATCTATAAAAATATCGTATATTTTCGGGTTTCTTAGCGTTAAAGCGGTGCCTAAACATGTTAACACCCATTATCATACTAGTCTGCATCCCTTTTTTTTTTTTTTTTTTTTTTTTTTTTTTCAGGATAGGAAATCATCAAATGACTTCTCCCGCTCTGGGCGGAGCGGGAGGGCGTGTCAGACTTTTACTGACTAAAACCCACCCGTGTTCCATCAGTTGCCCATGTGCCAGGGTCACGGTATCTCTTTCGAACAATCACGCGACCCCGGCAGGCATCGGTCCTAGTAGACCCCTACACTGCTGCTGACATCTCTTTGAGGCGCGCGTGGAACACTGCGCGCCGTCGACCCGAGCTTGGTCCTTACCGGGCGGCGAGCTACCCACTGCTCGCCACCCGCAAGCTCGCGCCTACGGTGGCCGGGAGTCCGCTATTGACTCCCGACGCCCGGGGCGTCTCCTCCTGCGGCGGCTAGGGACGTGAGGGCGCAGAGACTGCCACTCCCTCACGCGCCCCGCCTCCTCCTTCGCGAGCATTACTGCTTCGCAGAAGGAGGTGACGGCTTCCCATTCCCTCTCGCTCCGTACCATGGCTCGCACCAGGGCCGGACGCGAGAGGTCGCCGCCGCCGATCGCCTCCACGAGGAAGTCTGCATCCCTTAAGATGTGATGGAGCAAATCAATTAACTCTGCACCAATAATGTCACATCTTCGATAATTAGGATCTAGACGTTAATCTTTAATTTGATTTTTTTTAATTTTTTAATTACAAATTGGCGAAAAAAACAACCGAAACCTGTTATTGTTGATAACAAATCCTTTCAGCCTGTAGTTTTCATTAAAATCGCAACATATTGTTTCCGTTAAACGAATTTCGTTTGGATCAAGCCGTGCGTTTTTAATATTTTGTCATATAGATCTGAAGCATCAGATGGTCGAGCAGACGTCGTCATCGACGGTCTCAAACAACTACTGATCATCGTTTTGGTAAGCTTTTCAATTATTGTATATACATACGTGATACCCATCCTTTCACGAGAACCTTAGGTACTTACCTATTGTTGTGATTTCAGAAAATCGCATTATTAAAACAAAATAAATTCTAATTAATTTAATCTAAGGCCCTTAAAACTTAAATAGAATCCATCACGTAGGAAACAGGCAACGTCTACCTTCATTAAATTGGAGAGACACTTTTAGAGGAAAACAAATAACGGCAAAACATCACGTCTCCTGAATTACCTTACAATAAATCTCGTAGGTACTCTACACCGTCGACAACCCTTTATTGAAGGTACGATTTTACTCAAAAAACTCGGTATAAATGTGAACCTACTATAACAACAAAGTAGGCCTATGGATATAGATATATTGGAACGATACAAGTAACGAGATCCTTGTGGAGTAGCGCGGTCCAAACTGGGCCCCTCGAGACACCGGACCCTTCCGAGAGGTAACCGTTGTAGAAATATCTATACCTACTCCATTTGCTCGCCAAAGCTTTTATACAATTTCTACTTGTACGCACGAGTGCCAATATAGACGCGAGTACGTGGCCGCGGACTCATTTCATATTCTGTTATCATCTTCACCTAACAAAAAGCGATCGAGCCGCTAACATGTTGGAGATTAGTTTGTTATTTATTCATATGCTCGTAAAAAGGCATCAGCTCATCTAATTGTGCAAAAACATAGTACTTAAGTTGATAAACTAAAGTAAAGAAGGAAAGATCATGGAACAAAGGAACCAGCGAACAACAAAAAATACACAAAAATCTGTAAACAAACAAGAGTCAAATCCTGAAAATGACGGTGTAGGTATAACGAGCCCGGTTTCATTACAACGGGCCGTGATAATTGATGGCGTATCAAAAGCAAGTAATTTATTACAAGAAAGTTGGGCAATTAGAGCTAAAAACACAAAAACCAGACACGAAGGAGAACGTTATCGACGACGGCATCCATTCCAAAGTCCCATTAGCCGCAGCGGGTATGGGACCGCAACGTTTGCACCTACAAATGTTAAGCCCGTAAGTACTTCATATGTACCTATACGTATGTACCTATTAGAGATGCGGTTTTGGAATTCTAGCATGTTTTTATTTTATATAGTACGCAAAGTACCTTCGTGCCATTCCTAATTTTAGTAGCTGAAAGAAATTTTACTTTATATTACTGTTTATTTTATAGTTTTACTAGCTTTTGACCGCGCCTTTACCCGCGTGAAGGATGAAATTATCACACGGGAATGTCGTAACTCAAGTCATGGTGAGTATATGCTGCCAGGGCCGCGAGATTTGTTCGAAAGAGATACCGTAACCCTGGCATATATACAACTGAAGGAACACGGGTGGGTTTTAGTCAGTAAAAATCTGACACGCCCTCCCGCTTCGCCCAGAGCGGGAGACGTAATTTGACGATTTCCTACCCAAAAAAAATAATTGGTGAGTATTTACTAAAAACTCATCGATATCGGTGGCGTTAAAAGGGAACAGATAGACAGACAGAGATCCTTTTACATTCATAATAATTTGGGTAGGTATGGATAATTTGCATTTTTTTAAGTAAATAAAATTATTCTTTATTCCATCATTAACACATTAACCTCTAAGTCCCTGAGATACCACATTTGGTATAGACACAATCGTTTTTTAATTGTGTCTGTAATTACGGTAATTGACTGGTTAAGCGACGTAAAACTCCCGGAAATCTCGCAGCTATAGATAGTTAATTGTGTCTCGTTAATCACAAACTAACGTCGTTAACTTATCAGAGTTAAACAATTCCACTCACCGGTTCTGACCGTAGATAATTATTTTTTAACTAAACCGATTACACCATCATCCTCCCCGCATGTTAGTTCTACACAAAGGGTCGGTTAAAAGGTCACTAAAAAATCTAATAAAGTTTAAAACACAAACTTCCCGAGTAACATAAAATCTTTTTTGATATAACTAAGCCATTTTTTCTTACAAAGTTTCATGATGAGTTCTAATAAGAGGTAACGAGTACAAAGTTTTGCTTTTATAATAGAGGGAAGTGCAAGCCACCTGGAATACCAATATCAGTTCAGGGTCCCACGAGAATTTTAACTTGTTCATAACAAATAGAAAAGTTACGGCATAATCTGTTTATCCTGTTAATAAGGAAGTTTTGAGTAGGATACATACTTTAAGCGTTAACAAAAACAATACAGTAGAAAACAGCTTATTAATTTTTGTTTTGTAAATATTTTATCTCTAACATCACCCTGGTGCTCAAATATCGTCCGTAAAATCTCATGTTTGACTTAAGCTGCTCTTTGTACGAGCATAATAAATGAAATACACAAATTATAATGTGTTAGCTCTGTTTATGTACACATATAGAGCGCATATGAAAGCTCTGTTGCCTATGTAGGTAGGTAGGTATGTCCGTGTCACATTTTGACTTGCAAAATTAGAATGTTGAATACATATATGAAGGTTGCTGAACGGGATATTGAATAATATGCTTCTTTGCTACGGAGTAGGTAAAAGGGGTTTGAGGCTAAGTAATTATAGCCGTACGGGTCGATCAGTTAGGTTTAGCTACGTTTGTCGCGGTTGGTCCATGAATAAGGGCCCACCTTTACATAATGAGATCCCTCCGTGCGTCAGGAAGGACGTTAAGCCGTTGGTCCCGGCTGGCATGCATTGATCATTGGCAGTCGCTGCATGTAAAGTACTAGCATCCAACTGTATCCGATAAAATTGGAAGTCGACCCCAAAATAGTTGCGAAAGCACTAGGCAGATTGATCGGTCCGGAGTAGATTTGCTAGTACCGGGCTAAGTTAATATAAAACACTTGTAACTTAACATGCCTAGTTATTATTTGAACAAGACAACCGATATACAGCAGCACGAAGCGATAGTTTCATACCGCTTTTGATACAATGATGTACAACGATACGAGCAGAACCGGAGCCACCACACGGGCCCAATGCGGAATGATAGACGTCACATGTATTCCTAGTTCTTACGTTTACTACTGTACTTCTTCTTTATTATTTGCATTTTTGTAAACTAAAGCTAAAACATTTTCATCCTCATTATCTCGCCCTTATCTCAATTTATTTAAGGTCGGCGCAGCATGTCTTCTTCTTCTTCCATACTTCTCTATTAGTCTTCATCTTTATAAGGACCTACGTAAATTAATTGCAAGAGAATATCCCAGTATTTTTGAAGTTTTATCACATCGCTCAATCACTTTGTCTGAAACTCCTTGAAAGTAAATAGGTATCTTCAGGCGCAGCCGATTCCGTTTATTACGCACCTACCGTATCTACGTCATAAATTTTAATGAATTATTTCGGGAAATTTGCATAATTATCGAATTAACATTGTTCCGCTTCCAGCTGGAATCATTTTAATGAGGCGAATGTCGTCAGTTCTCTCTTGGATCCTTTTTTTACGACTGCCATTGGTGCTTATTACAGAATAAATTTTAAAGAAGTGCGCGAGGAAATTAAATTTGGCAGGGAGCTATTTTAATTAGATGCTGGAATGGAAACTTTTTACACAGCATTCAAGAATATGGAACTGGAGCCATAAAAGTAATACCCTTTACGATCTCATTTCAATCTGACTGCAACATTCTGATCTGATAGTATGTAAATAAGATCTACAAAATGAAGCAGCGGAGTCCAACGTAATAGATAAGTAGCTACTTTCTTATAATGTTTTGAAAGGCAGTGTCTGGGTTTGGTTAGAACTAAGAATGACATGCTCCTTGCTTAATTAAAAAGTGGTCTAATAGTCTCTCTAATTCGGATTCTAGATACGAGTACCAAAGATCACAGAAAATGTTGAAATAAGTTTAAAAGTCGATGTGTAGCTGAACGGTACGTTTATCTGCTACGGCGTAGCATCTATAGCATATGACGTAGCAACTGGCGTAGCAGTTACGTCATTCGGCCAGGGTTCGTCACAGGTATTTTTAGGGTTCCGTTGCCAAATGGCAAAAAACGGAACCCTTATAGATTCGTCATGTCTGTCTGTCTGTCTGTCTGTCTGCCTGTCTGTCTGTCTGTCCGTCCGTATGTCACAGCCATTTTATTCCGAAACTATAAGAGCTATGCTGTTGAAACTTGGTAAGTAGATGTATTCTGTGCACCGCATTAAGATTTTCACACTAAAGTAGAAAAAAAACAATAAATTTTGGGGTTCCCCATACATAGAACTGAAACTCAAAAATGTTTTTTTTTCATCAAACCCATACGTGTGGGGTGTTTATGAATAGGTCTTCAAAAATGGTAATGAGGTTTCTAATATCATTTTTTTCTAAACTGAATAGTTTGCGCGAGAGACACTTCCAAAGTGGTAAAATGTGTGTCCCCCCCCCCCCCCCGTAACTTCTAAAATAAGAGAATGATAAAACTAAAAAAAATATATGATGTATATTACCATGTAAACTACCACCGAAAATTGGTTTGAACGAGATCGAGTGAGTAGTTTTTTTTTAAAACATCATAAATCGTAAACCGCAATTTACCTTACTTTCAATCAACTAAAATATAAAAATTAAAAAATATATATATTTTTAAACCGAGAATACCTACAGGTTTGTACGGAACCCTCGGTGCGCTAGTCCGACTCGCACTTGGCCGGTTTTTTACCGTACTGAATTACACTAGCATTATACAGGGTGGCAGGGACATCGTCGAGATACCTGTTACCGTGGTTTCAGTGCATGAGTCTGAACCGAGTTATTTATCATCAGTTTAAAAAAAAATAGTTACAGTTTGCACGTTGATGTTACTGCCATCCAGTATCATCTGTGAGTGAACTGAGGCTACATAGTAAGAAGTGAGTATTTATAGTCCGTAATTATTTACATCGTCAACCAAATTGAGGATTTACGGTACTAAATTTAACAAGAAGTTATATGTCGACCTTCCTACAAACCTTATATCTTGTTCAAAACATCGGGCTTGGCCGTTTGCAGTTCGTCACATCAGCACTCCTATAAGCTTATGGTAAGAAAGTCTTATAACTGCCATGGCTAAAATCAGAAAAAGTCAAAAATTGTACTTAGTGTAATTTCACTTTAAATAGATTATTTATTTCATAAATACATTATTTATTTCAAAAACATGACCGCCAGGCAGCAACGACATGTTCAGATTTTGTATGTGTTGTCGGTCATATAGTCCGACAAGGCCTGAATGGAACAAAAAGTGTCGGACACATAGTCCGACATGGCAGTTAATTTGATAGATGTCATGTAATAGTTGGAACGGCCAAGCCATACGTTTTGACCAAGATGCAAGTTCGGCTTGGGTCTACATTAGATCCGATAACTTTCTCACAGTTGAAGCCTTATTTAAGTCTTTGCAACCGATTTCACACGAATATTTTTGGTAGGGTTTAATTTATTTTTGTAGGGTGCTTTATTTTATTATTTAAGCTATGACTTTATACTGTCCTATTAC
The DNA here is from genome assembly GCA_932294355.1 of Aporophyla lueneburgensis. NCBI lineage: Eukaryota > Metazoa > Arthropoda > Insecta > Lepidoptera > Noctuidae > Aporophyla > Aporophyla lueneburgensis. The sequence continues at coordinate 18,030,681 of OW028747.1, forward strand.
CCGTAAGACGTGTCGACGTATGTTAGGTAAGTATTAATAAACACAAAGTTTAAAAGCAAGACAAAAAAAAATGGTATGTTTTATAATACTGCTAAACCAGGCCGAAGCTATAAAGCTTTGAAAATACGAAGAACCGCTTCGAGAAAAGGTAGGTAGTGGACCCCAGACAATGTAGTTCATTAACTCTTCTTAAACTCATTACTAAAAATAGTTTTAATAATTGAGTTTATGAAGAGTTAATATTTTATTACAAATACAAAATAAATTCTAGTAAGTTTGTTTGACTGGTAGGATCTTTTCACGCTTAAAAGAATTTCGATAAAATTTGGCAAGAAGATTTAAAAGTAGGTATTCTGGGGAAGGTACTGTTTAATGGGAAAATATATTTTCTAGGGTGGGAAAAAGCTTCTAGGATGGACTCAGAGAAGCATGGGTTAGGCAGAGGTATACCCACATTTCGCCAGTTAGGTATGTTCATGTACTTACTTGTTTCAGTTCTATTTCTTGTATCCTGCGAAAATCGCTGTCTACGCCTGTGCTTAGATATTTTCAGTTATTTAGTTAGCTCAATTATTTCCGAACAATATGTAGAAGTACAAGCAGCGAGTGGTATATGGCACGCCATGCGGCCACAGTTCGCTATCGATACGCTGCTGCAGTATTTGTAGGCATACTTGTGGTCCAGTCTTTCTGGACAGGACCACAAGAACTCCGACAAACATTGATTATTCTTGATTCACGATAGCGCTTGAAAGTTATTCTTTATGATCTTTGTTACGTTTTCTGAATGACCTTACAAAAGAAAACTAAGCTAATCTATCCAAGCTCACCTCGCACTTGCATGCCATGCCTAGATCTTGCATGCAGATATTCAATTCCAATATTAATTGATTTTATTGGGAATACAGCTCTGAAGTTTTAAACCGAGCAATAGTAACTAGTAGTTAGTAGTTTGACTTCTGCTGTATTTTGCTTAGTTGAAATATTTGCTGTTCAAATAATTATTTTGTCAAGTTAGCTACTCTATGTACATTTCCGGAGAACAAGAAAAACAATTCCTCCGTAATTCACTTTATACTAGTACGTGGAACAGATTTAATCAATTCCGTGCTAACATCCACAATAAGTACTGATACTTACATACCAAACAAAAAAATAACCTACCTACCTTTACTGCTTATTGGTGACTTGACTTGAACTGTGCAATTATACATTGATTTTCCCAAATTGAATGTGAAAAGCTTTTTTCGTCAGCATAATCACCGCAAGACTGGTAACAGTTATTTGTTATACAAGAGTGCAAAGTTGCTTTTTAACCGCGTGTTCAATTTTGATGACCGAGCAAGCGAAGGATTCTAAAATTGAATCACGAGCGCAGCGAGTGATTCAAAATTAGAATCCTGAGCGTTAGCGAGGGAATCAAAAGAGCACGAGGTGAAAAATCTTTGCACTCGAGTGCAACACGTAACTTTTCATCCCACCTCAGCGAGGAAATGACTAAATATGCAAAAAAAAGCATTTCAATCACAAGATACTTTTATTTCAGTTTAGGTATTAACATTTATTATGTACTACATTATGATAGGTAAGTATTACAGAATAATCTTTAAATTATTTCAAATGATACTTAGGTATAATTAAGAAAAATTGAAAGTAACGTTGCTACAGTTACCAAAAGTCGAGTGTAATATTTTTGTTAGGTACTGTAATGTTGGTGACGTGAAAAGTAAAATGGCGCGCGCAAAGCAAATTAAAAAAAAAGTATATCAAGAAGGTTCCGAGTCTAAGTTTTACAAATTAGAAAAAGGTTGAATGATAAATTCGGCACCATGGAGATAGAAGTAAATAGATTTAATGATGTTTGTAATTCACAAACTTAGTGCACACGATGTTCTAAATTCAATTTACTTTATCCTCTAGAGAATAAAAACGGATTTTCCACTCAGATATTGAAGATTAAAAATACTCTTTCCGAGATGGTGGGATGAAAAGAAGATTTTTCGTATTTCGTAGCGTATTTCGGCGACCAATTGAGCTGCCTCTTCGACATCAAAATTCCCGGACTGAAAACGCTTAAAGCAACTTTGTATGACTCTTACTACACTGTGTTAAGTCCATATACATCACATTTTTAAGTCGCGGCTGCTGGTTACGCATTTCAAAATGTTTCGAATTTCTTCGTTCACTCATTTTTACGATCAGTAAAACAACTGAAAAAAGGCGGGAAATCATTTTTACTTTTTTTTTTAATGTCATCTATTTAATAGTATCTATCATAACCAGCCAGCTACAAACAGTACAGCCAACGAGATTTTACTACCACTTTATACTATACGAAGGTGGCAATGGCAATGGGTAGCTCGCCGCCCGGTCATCAAATGACGTTTTTCGCTATGGATGGAGCGTTAGAGCGAGTCAGATTTTTACTGACTAAAACCCACCCGTGTTCCTTCAGTTTCCTATATGCCAGGGCCACTGTAACTCTTCCAAACAAATCTCGCGACTCTGGCAGCAACACGATGAAGAGACCACCAAACAGTTACCATTACCATTTTTATTGGTAGTTATTGCTTTAGGGCACTATTGCGGCGTTTGACCTGGGGTCAACCATTGCATTTTTCGCTTACGATTATCGTATAGAACCCACTTTTCGTCACATGTCACAATTCGATCAATTATTCCTTCTTTTCTGCACCTATTCAACAAGGAAGCGCAAGTTTCAACACGCGTTTCTTTCTGCAGATCAGTCAAATCATGAGGCACCTATTTTTCATATTTCTTTATCTTATTGCATGACATAACATAAATATCACGCCTTTCTTTCCCGAAGGTTTAGCAGAGGTGTACCTATAGTACACCCACATTTCGCCAGTTAAATCCCATGTAATAGGGGGCGAGCCTATTGCCATCAACCGGGCACACATCCAGACTCCGGGCTGCTACTGAGAATTTACAGATGGAAATACCCAATAACACTTTGCCCGACCTGGGAATCGAACCCAGGACCTCATGCTCAGCAGTAGTGCTTGCGACCACTAGACCAACGAGGCAATGGAACTAGTTTTAACTTATTGATTTGATGCAAATGTGTCAATATTGTAGGTAGGCTAACGCTAAACCATGCTTCTAATTCCTGAGTAGTTTGAACTGGACCCGCTTGCACAATCTCCTTCAATTCAGCGTTATTCACATGTGTGCGCGGTCTTCCATGTGGTTCGTTCTTCAAGTCGAAGTTTCTATTACGCGTTGAAGTGACCGTCCACTTCAAGGTCCTAGGTACCTTGAAATGACTGTCCAGTTCACTGGCCACTTTGTGTGAGCTCAAAATTAACTCGAATTTTCGAAATATCCAACTTTTCCGTCTAAGCTGAATAAAAAACAATTAAAACTTGAAAATCGAATGTTAGATTTTTTTTTTTTAAAGAAAGATCTCATACCCAAGTAACACAGAAAGCATTTTAACACACGAATATTAAACCTATGTAAAACTTAAGGTCCGTATAAACTTTTATATAAGTTCACCGAGCATCTTGACGCTTTATATTGGCATTTCAAAACTATTTAGATGCTTTACACTGTATAGCGGTTGGATGATGGTATATCAAAATGCTTTTGTGAAGCATTTAGTTTCAGTGCAGCAAACCACAACGCTATTGTATAAATTTCAGCTGTTTTTAGTGCATTTGGATCTACAATAGCATTTTTAACTAGTAAACAAATGCTTAATGTTGTTTAATAGCATAAATATGAACCATTATAATGCCACGTAAATCCTCGATACAATTTTCAGCTGTTTTTAGTGCCTTAGGGTCTACATTACCATTTTTAAGTATTAAGATAATGCCTAATGCTGGTAAATAGCATAAACTTGTATCATTATAATGCACCGTAAATCCGTTAAACGGCTTTGAGCTGTATTTAGTGCCCTTTGTTGTGTAATAGCACTTTTAAGTCGTAAGTAAAAGCCTAGTACTGCTGAACAGCATGAACGTGAATCAATGTAATGCTTGTATTTTAAAGATCAACTGAGTTCTGTTTTACTGCTAACAGCTCTTTAATCAAATACAAGTGAGTCATTGTAATGTGTAAAGCTGTATATACATTCAATTTACTGTATTCGTAAAACCATTTGTCTATTTTATTTTATCTGTTTTAAACCATGGATATTGAATAAATATTTTTTTTTAATATCCGTACGGATTTAAAGTTGTACAAAAATTCTGAAATAGGTTGTATTGTTTTGTTCAAAGATCCCCAAAATTCCGTTCAAGTAATGGCACCAATTCAGTCTACTGGTATACCGGTAAACTCATATAGAACTACTTTATAGACAATGGCACTAGAGCGGTTCATCAAAAGTCTTCTCTCTGGCCTCTGGCTTAATAATTGTACACGTGTGAGTATTTATACTGTTGGCGGCATTAAGTAACCTTTTTAAACGCTCACCGGGCTGCTATAGGCCGACACCATTTTGTAAATATTTTATAACCAAAAAATATTATCCTTCGAACCTATTTATAAAAGTAATAGACCTATATAATAATGATATAACTTAATTGAATACTGCCCAACCAATACCATTATGTTAATTATGTAAAATTCTTTCTATACTAGGAATACACAATTGTTTTGGTTATTTCACACAATAACATTTTATATCAAAACCACAATATATCGAAGGCGCGTGAAAATTTTCAATGAAACTTATATAGACATTTACAGTAAACTACATTGCGCAGTAATATTTGAAGGTATGAAATAAAAAAAGAGTCAAAACCCAGTACTATAAATTTTGTTTTGATGCAAACAAATATGGTGTCACTCACTCAGTTTTGACCGTCTTCGTTCATATTATATTGCGAGACAAAGTAGTTAAATTGCAACGACGTTCAGTGTATTATAACATTAGTACCGTGGCATTAGATATGTTTTTACAATGATGTAGGGTTTACTGTGAACACTTAAATAGCTCCAATCATTCTTTTACTACGTTTTAATGCTAGTCTAATGCTTTTGTAATGCAATTAACTTCTTCATTATGAATTTTATTGCTAGTGTAATGCTTCTGTAATGCGATTGGTAACTTCATTGACCGAAATAATGCTTCTTTAATGCGACTGATACTTTCTTTGACCACAATAATGCTAAAATAATACGCCTGTAATGCGATTAAATAACTATTGTGAACCTATTGGGGATCTAAAGCCGTATAATTTGTGCCCAAATAAGCATTACAGTAGCCGTATAAACGTTTGTAATGCTACTATGGAACTAACTCAAAATGCGAAAACGATACAGAAATGCTGTAAGTGGTCGTTATAATGCATTGATGTGTTACTTGGGTACAATGTAAAAAAGTTTCACCCGAATATCTCATACCATGAAGGTTTATTGTCAATTAATTCAAAGTATCTATTAAAGTGAGTGGGGGGGTGAAGATGAAAAACGGGGTAAGATAAAAAGTTGTCCATAACGCCAGATTTAGTGCAGTTTTTGCAGTGATGGTAACATTGTTAAGACCGCTATTTTGTTACGTCGCACATCTCAGTCAGCGTTTGCCGCAAAGAGTAAAATAATATACAGGTATGCCGCTTTGAGTGGATGGATGTGTGTAAAGCACAAAAGTCCTGCGCAGTGACTTTTGTGTAAGTTAATCGAGTTTTTCAATCTTACCCCGTGTCCGTTACTTCACTTACGTGGTCGATACGTAGGGATTTTAGTAACTATTTCGATCTTTCCCCATCATCTTTTCATCTTCCCCCTGTTTCATTCTCATGATACAAAAATTTTTTTTTTGTGCTTTGGATTTGATTTAACTGGATGTTATCAATTTGACAGAAAAGTATAGGTACTCTTTGCTCTTTACTAACTATAAATAAATTTTTAGCATTATCTAATCTGTAATGTTCCACCAGACTTCAAATACAACACTGCTCATCTCATCAAAAATCCGTTCGATCTTACCCCCACTCGCCTTACTATAAAACGGCAATTTCATACTTTACTTTTAAAAATCTAACAAGAATACTTTGTTTTTCTACATAATCTCGTTTGCGATCTAACTTCCGTATTCTTTAAGAAAAAATATTTTTGTTTAATAAATATGCATTTCTAAGGACTTTTTGATCCACTACGGTGAATCGAATTCCTATTCGATTCACCGTAGTGGATCAAAAAGCGAAAAGGCTTTTTCCCCAACCTATTATTTATCATAGAACTAGCTTTTATCAGCGGCTTCGCTCGCGAATCGTACATATAAACCTTCCTCTTGAAACACCCAGTCTATTGATGGAAACCGCATTAAAATCCGTAGTTTAAAAGATCTAAACGAACAGACACGAAATGCGACTTTGTTTTATAGTATGTAATGATTATGATGATACAAGCACATTAGAATTTAAACAAAATTAATATGGAAAAAATATGGAAACGTTTGTGGCAAGAAAGTGCTGTTAAGTGCATTTTGACTGAAATCTATAAATGAAACACGTAATTTTGACAAAAATTTATTCAGATTTACAATAGTAATGTTTTATCATCAAGTTCCTATAACCTAAACCTCGTATTTAGCACCAGGTAAAAATCTAATAATTATGCGATAGAACTAGGGGGGGGGGGGGGGGCGATGTTGTTCTACATTAAACAAAAGCGTTATATCATAACATATTAGAAATTGTGTTCCTGGTTGATTACATTGTACTATTTACATTTAAATATTGGCCAAACAAGCACAAGGTTTCTGAACATAACATACTTACTGGGCTTATAGAAACTTTAAACGATGGAATTAGTGGTATATCATAATATTTCATACTATTAACATCCTGTCTTAAAACAAAACAATAAATCCTATCTAAACTCTTTCTTATTCTTATATCACACACTTATGTAGGGCTAAATGTAACTTTTCTGGTACATGATATTCATTTGAATGCATTGCTCCATTTGGAACCGAGACGACAATCAAACTTACATTTTACAAAACAACAATATAATAAACAAATGCCTCATAAAGTAACTCATATTGAGCTGTTGTATACTACCGCAAAAAAAGATAACTCTTCACTTCACTAAAGAACGAAAATGAGGATAAAAATCTTTACGTACGCAAACGATGGACGGCCATGTACCTATCGCTTACGTTTCTGCGAACGTTTTCCAGTCACACCGCGCCAGTTGAATGTGTTAAGAATCAACGTTGTATCGAATCGGGGCCGTCGTCACCGATTGGCTCGACAGCGGCGGGCGTACTCAGGCGCCACTTGGTGCAGCCATTGCGGCTGGATGGCCGACACTGTCAACATGTAGGTACGGCTGGTGGAGAGAAGCTCGGTGTACAGTAGCATGGCTGGGGCTGGCCGCACGCTGTGCAACGCCGACGCGGGGTGAAGCGCCGCCGCCGCACCCGCCGCCGTCACGTAACGCCCCGCACCACCCGCACCACCCGCACCGCCCACACCGCCGCGCTGCCACGCGCAGTTTGTAAACAGACCGCATAGCAGACATTTAAGTAACTGAAAATATAACAAAGAAGTTCATTAGCATATCTATACTAATCTATACTTCTATACTAATATTATAAAGCTAAAGAGTTTGTTTGTTTGAACGAGGTAATCTCAAAAACTACTGGTCCGAATTGAAAAATTGCTTTTGGGTAGCCTATTTATTGAGGAAGGCTATAGGCTATAAAACATCACGCTACGACCAAAAGGAGCGGAGCAGGAACGAAAATGGCCGAAAACTGGCAGGCAATTCGATGCGACGGGAAGGGTCAGGGGAGTAAAAATTTGACGCGGATGAAGTCGCGGGCAGAAGCTAGTTACTAATAACAATTAAATTCCAGTCTACAGGGGTGATATTTTCCCGGTGGTGGGCAAATGCGTCACTATGAAAATGAGAGAATAGTACTCATAAGAGTCACGGAGCCGCTTTTGTTTACACTAAAATCATTAGAATAAAAAAAAAACTGCATGTACCTGATCATAAGCCTGCCCACAACTAGAAACAGTCATGTTCAGTTTCACGCAGATTGCAAACAGTTGTTGTCGAACCTCGCATGCATACGTCAAATTCTTGTGGTTCAGATAGTTTTCTTTACACCATTGCTGAAAAAGTTATGTATGAAATGTTTATTATGAATTACATCACCAGGAAATCTGTAAAGGTTGTTGATGTTGCTGTGTGTGCTACTAACCAATATTGGTAATGTTTTAAATGATACATATATCTCTATATCTTCTTCTATCTTCGTAATATTATAAAGCTGAAGAGTTTGTTTGTTTGTTTGATTGAACGCGGTTATCTCAGGACCTACTGGTCTGAATTGAAAAATTATTTTTGCGTTAGGTAGTCTATTTATCGAGGAAGGCTATAGGCTATATAACATCACGCTACTACCAACAGGAGCGGAGCAGTAATGAAAAATGTTGCAAAAACGGGGAAAATCGCACGGGTAGGCGATTCGACGCAACGGGAAGAAGAAATTTAACGCGGACGAAGTCGCGGGCAGAAGCTAGTTTGGAATATTTATGTTCTTTTCCTTACTATTGTTATTATGTTGCTATTATTCTGAGATAGAATTAAAGGTAATTAAGATAATGATTTAAAAAAAATAAAAATAATATATGGCAATGTAAGAAATGTGTTTATACAATATTTTAATACTGTTTTCATGGACTTTCTTGTCCTTCTCCATGAAGACCGGAACGGACGACTGGTTTTCTGATTAAATACAGACAATCCTAATTGATATAAATGTCTAACCTTATCTTTCTGTTCTTGAAATCCTTTCCCAACAAACTATACTCATACGAACCTACACACACAATAACCAGTAACTGTTCTGATATTCAGAGCATGATATTTGGGGTACTATATTAATATACACTTATATTTTATACTGCTGTTTTAAGTTATGATGAACATTTTTATTACATAGAACATATTGAAGTTGATTGCAGTTGTTTGGCAATTTGGTATTTTTTCATTCACATGAAAGAATACTTGCTCTATCATACAATATGGAAACCACATATATGCAATAAATTAAACCGCATACTTGTTATCGCCTTTTCTGACGATACACAAAAAAATGGACGAAATCGGTCCAGTAATTAGGTAAAAAACTAGAGTTCTAATTTTGATCAAATTTGAACACTCTGTAGAATTGGATCACTAGGTCAATGATTCAATGAACTTGAATCCTTGAACATTGAAAAGCGACGTTGCCATACAGTGCGGTCGGGGTTTGGTGGCACAAATTTGTGCCGCTGGGGCTCGAGAGGTTTTAAACCAGTAACAACGATTTTTTTTAAACACTTAGAAATGAATTCCAAAGAGAATGTCGGAGCCTGATTGAAGAAAAAAAATTACCCTATGAATGACATAACCTTAAATGCTCAATTTTTTTTTTCTCATTTTTGGTGTAGAATGCTTCCAATAACGTCCAAAGTTACTGACAACCGTAGGAAAATAGTTGTAAGAATTACGAGCCATATTTCAGGGGCCATAGTTTCTGAGATTTTACATGAGAAAAAATATTTGAGCATTTAAGGTTACTTATGTCATTAATAAGGTTTTTTTTTTAATCGGGCTCCGACATTCTCTTTGGAAATCATTTCTGGGTGTTTAAAAAAAAATCGTTGTAATTGGTTTAAAATTGTGACCTCTAGCCCTTTTTGAAATAAAACAACTCATTTGGCCCCACTGTGCGCCGTTGCTCTACGCAAATACATTCGTTTATTGAAATTTATGGAATTTAATACTATGATGGTTCAGCCTACTCCCTCTCACAGACAGGAAACCTATGCAGTCAATGTGTGCAGGGAACATTAGGCTGACTATTAAATTTAATGTTTATGTTGTATTTTTTTCGATACATGAATACTTGAAATTACTGTTATAAAATACTGGCATTCAGCTGCATCCGGTTAGACTGGAAGCTGATTAGTACTTGGAAATTATGAATTTCCTTTCGACCTGCCACGGCCGAAATTTTGTTTTGCAATTTACACAAACATAACCTATCATCACTGGCACGCGCTAACATGTCCTGCGGGTGTACGTAGGCAGCGGTGTCTTTGGCGGTATGTTGCAACAGATGGCTCGAGACATGCGGCGCGCCGCCGCGGCGTTTTTCAAAGGCGGCGGTTATTGTAAACGAATTTTGCGGGTAAGGTAAGGACACCTGTTATTGACTATTAGGGAATAATTATCGATAAACAAAAAAAACTTTTTAGCTTTAAATACTTAGGGCGTAGTGTTTTTATTAGAATTATCGTGCTCTTGTGATAATTCTAAAAACGCTATGCCCTAAGTATGTATAGCTATACAGCTTCTTTGTTTAAGTGTGTTGTGCAAGTTCTTGTTAAATATTCAGTAGGTTTAGAGATAAAATTAATGAAGTAGAAGTAAACAATAACAATTTTATAAGTTACGTAGAAGCAACCTATTAAAAAAAAATCGTACCTACTTACACGTTTGCTAGTCAGGAAATCACTCACAAAACGGTAGTTCTTAAGTCCAGTCGTACAAAATTACTAAAACTTTTTTAATACTTAATCCAATCAATAATTTGTTAGTCGTTAAAAATATTAAAACAATCGAATAACACAAAAATGCTTGTATTTCAATGCCTTGTTTTGGTAGTAGGTAAGTAAGTGTAAAAAAGTATCGATAAACGATAATTGCGCCGTTAACCCTTTTTTTTTTCAGGATGGGAAATCATCAAATGACTTCTCCCGCTCTGGGCGGAGCGGGAGGGCGTGTCAGACTTTTACTGACTAAAACCCACCCGTGTTCCATCAGTTGCCCATGTGCCAGGGTCACGGTATCTCTTTCGAACAATCACGCGACCCCGGCAGGGCCGTTAACCCTAAATGATGACTTTTATTATTTTCGCCATTTTTGAGAAGTTTCCCTTTGTCAGTTCACCGCTATCTTCCGGGATAGTGTATCGTGACTTTCGCAGAGATTTCATAGCGCGCATTGCTTCAAGTGTTTTTGGCAAATTAAACTAATACTCGTAAATAGGTACTTTTTTTAAGGTGAAATTGACACTTATTTGCTACTTGACTTTGTGTGTGTATAAATAGTGTTTTTAAGTTTATTTTTATTTATTTTTTACGGTGAAATTGACACTACTTGTTTTGTGTCTGTGTACCCATGTGTTTTTTTTAACAAAATGCCAAGACAACATAATTTTTAGTGCTGCAGAGTTTTATTGTATGGCGAATGCCGCCAAAATTCAGCCTTAACTCTACGTACTTATCGTGAGAGATACGGCGCAACTCGTGTCTGCCTTACTAATGTCCGGACAATCCTGGGGCTGTCCAAAGGATTAGAGAAAATCAACACATAGTGCCGAACACTCATGAAGGAGTTGCTCCGCGTCACGCTTCATCCTCTTTTGAACAACGAGTCTTAGACCATTTCGATCGGAACCCAACTTGCAGCCTTAGACAAGCTGGGCGTGTGTTTAGAGTGAGCCATAGAACAATACATCAAGTGCTGAAAAGGAACAAAATACGTCCTTATAAATATGCAAAGGTTCAGGCGCTGCTGCCCCGTGATAAGCCGATTAGAGAGTTTTATTGCCGCTGGGTACTTGAAAAAATCTCTCAAGACCAAATTTTTTTATCAGATGTGTTTTGGACAGATGAAAGCACGTTTACTCGGAACGGCATGTGGAACCGACAAACCATGCGTCACTGGAGCCATACGAATCCCCATTTATTTAGAGAATCAGCTCATCAGTACCGTTTTTCCTGTTAGTAAGTATAAACCAAACAGATTAAGATGTCATAAGTTGCATTAATTGCCCACCAGATGGCGCGTTTTGCATACTCCCCTTGTTCGGATTATACTGCTTCTTTTGTCTTGTAAGTTGTCACGGTAATGTCGTTCATAATAAATCTATTGTTCTAGACTCAATCCTGGTTTATTTTCCATTAATCCTTCAGGTTATGGGCCCAGGATGCGTAAATAATTAAATAAAAATAGTATTTGATGTGTAAAAGTTAAAGTTATAAAATAAAAATGCCTAATGGTGATGACAGGGGCGCCGGCACGAGCGGTGCCGGTTCAACGGCTACAAGTTCTGGAATTTCCGTGAATTTCGAGAAATTAAATGGCATTTCCAACTACGGAAATTGGAAATTCTTGATGCGCATGTACTTAATACATGAGGAGTTATGGGACTGCATAGAAGAATCGGCGCCGGGTGTACCCAAGGTTCAGGACACGCGCAAACAACAAAGGGCGCTAGCGAAAATATGTCTCATGGTACAGCCGTCGTCATTCGCGCATGTGCGAAATGTCAAAACCGGGCATGCAGCCTGGCAGAACCTCAAAAATGCTTATGAGGACCGGGGGCTATGTAGAAGACTTGGACTTTTACGAACATTGTTTGGATTGAAATTGGAACAATTCAGTGATATGGAAGCGTATCTCATGAAGATCAGTGATTTAGATCAACAACTACGAGATATTGGTGCTCCATTGGACGATGATTTCCTGTCAGTGTTGATGTTGAGTGGTTTGCCTTCAAACTATGACCCACTAATTATGGCATTGAAAAACTCGAACATAAAACTGTGCAGTGAAACCGTGAAAAGCAAACTTTTACAAGAAAACTTACGCAGAGACTTTGATAAAAGTGAAGAAAGTGCATTGTTGACAAACCGGTTGTCAAAATTAAATAACAGAAATTCTACAAAACTAAAGTGTTTCCCTTGTAAAAAACCTGGTCATTTCTCTAAAAACTGTCCAACAAAGACAAATAAAAGTGACAAAAAGAGTGAGAAAAGTGAAAAAGCGTGGAACGGGACATTACTTACGGCATTGGCAGTGGACATTAACTCAAATGCGTGGTATGTTGATTCCGGGGCTACGTGTCATATGGCAAACAACAAAAACATTCTCAAGAACTATGTTGTGGACACTCCGAGGTTGGTTACAATTGCAAACAATCACAAAATATTCAGTGAGGGACATGGTGATGTAGAATTATTTTTGAAAGGGACTAAACAAACTACAAAAATTAGTGATGTTATTTTTGTGCCGGACTTGTCTACTAATCTACTTTCTGTTAACAAATTGACAGAGAAGGGGTTAAGTGTGCACTTTGATACAGAATTATGCGGAATTGGCTGTGGTGAGACAGTCGTTGCAAGTGCTACGAAGGTGAATGGTGTCTATCAACTGGACACTGCGACAGATGGACGTCAGTTGGCTGCAGTTTGTCAGACAGAAGTAAAAGGGCAACCTATGAGGGAGATTCAGTCTGAAGGGCAGGAAGCAGAAGCTGCGAATCTATGCGAGGCGAGGTCATCCCAAGAATTATGGCATCGTAGACTCGGGCACCTGAACATGAGAAGTATGGACTTACTCAAGAAAGGTATGGCTAGTGGAATTGATTACACTGATCATAAGTATACGCCTTGTGTAGCTTGCATTGAAGGGAAGCAAAGTAGATTACCATTCCCAAAACAGTCTCACAATAGAGCAACTGAAAGACTAGGTCTTATACACTCTGATTTGTGTGGACCAATGTCAGTCTCCTCATTTAGTGGTGCCAAATATCTATTGACATTTATAGATGATTTCACTAGAATGACATTCGGTTATTTTATTAAAACAAAAGATGAAGTGTTGCCAGTATTTAAAACATTTAAGAGTTTTGTGGAAAATCAAACTGATTTGAAAATAAAGAAGCTTAGAACCGATAATGGATGTGAATTTGTTAATAAACAATTCCATATATTTCTGAGACAGCATGGCATCGAGCACCAGACAACCGTGCCTTACTCGCCACAACAAAACGGTGTTGCGGAGAGGGCCAATCGCACTATTATGGAGTCTGCACGCTGTATGCTACAGGATGCAGGAATGGATCGGAGGTTCTGGGCGGAGGCAGTCAACACAGCTATCTTTATTAAGAATAAATCACCGAGCAAGGCAGTGAGAGGTACTACACCGGAGGAAAAATGGACTGGTAATAAAGTTGATCTATCTAAGTTACGAGTATTTGGCTGTATTGCGTATGCTATGATTCCTTATCAAAGACGCAAGAAACTAGATGCCAAAAGTAAAAGGTACATTTTTATTGGTTACTGTAATGAATCGAAAGGTTATCGATTGGCAGATCCAGATAATCCGTCTAAATGTATTAAGTCTAGAGATGTTCAATTTTTAGAGGATAAAATGTACAAGGATTTAGAATATAATCAGGAATCTAGTGCTGATGGTTGTCAAATAGATCTCAGTAGTGATAATAGAATAGCGCGACTACCGAGATGATGAGTAATGAAACTGAATTACAATCACCACCACGACCACGTGAATCAATAGTAGAAATATCTGATTCTGATTCTTCTCCTGATGATAATAATTCAGATGTTACGTGGACTCCTGACATGGCTTCAGATTTGACAACGAGTGAGTACGAAGATTTAGAAGACGCTACAACTGATGAAGCGGCCATGACAATCATGAACCGCAGTGATGAACCGTTGACTATTGACGAGGCGTTGTCTGGACCTGAAAGTGAACTCTGGAAGAAAGCGATCATAGATGAGTATGAGTCATTTGAAAAGAATAAGGCTTGGATTTTGACATCATTACCTGCAGGAAAGAAAGCGGTGAAATGTAAATGGGTTTTTAAGAAGAAGATGGGAACTGATGGTCAACTATTACGCCATAAAGCTCGTCTTGTTGCAAAAGGCTTTACCCAAAAGTATGGAATAGACTACAAGGAAACCTACTCGCCTGTAGTAAGATATTCTACAATACGTACCTTACTTGCCCTGGCAGTTAACTTGGACATGCACGTTGATCACATGGATGTCAAAACGGCGTTTTTGAATGGAGATTTGAAAGAAGCCGTGTATATGGAGCAGCCAGATGGGTTTAAAGTGAAAGGGAAGGAAAACTATGTTTTTAAATTGAATAAAGCAATATATGGGCTGAAGCAAGCATCGAAGGCTTGGTATGATAAGATAGATAATGCTCTAACAGACCTCCAGTTCAGAAAATCTCTCAGCGAACCATGTGTTTACATAAAGTCTGATGACAAAGGCAATCTTATAACCTTGGCGCTTTATGTAGATGATATTTTAATTTTCAGTAGAGATACACCAGAAAAGATGAAGCTGAAAGAAAAGCTAATGAGGATGTTTGAAATGAGAGATCTTGGCCGAGCTACACATATATTGGGAATGCGTTTAAGACAAGAAGAAAATAAAATAATTCTTGATCAGAAAAATTACATACAGAAAGTTCTGGAGCAATTTAAAATGACTGAATGTAAGCCTGTGAATACACCATTAGAAAATGGTATGAAATATGAAAAAGGAGATCAGAGTGACCCTAATTCAAGATTTAGAAGTCTTATGGGATGCATTATGTATATAGCAGTATGTACGAGACCAGATATCGCTTACGCAGCAAGTTTACTAAGTCAGTTTAACAATTGTCATTCTGATATACACTGGAAAGCAGCGAAGCGTATTTTGCGATATTTAAAGGGTACTATAGACTATAACTTAGTGTATGAAAAATCCACATACTCTGTTTCAGGCTATGTTGACGCAGATTGGGCATCGAATCAATTAGATCGACGTTCTTATACGGGCTATGTATTTAAAATAGGTAACGCCGCTGTATCATGGGAAAGCCGTAAACAGAGAACCGTGGCTCTTTCAAGCACCGAAGCCGAATATATGGCTTTAGGTGAAGGTGCAAAAGAAGCTAAGTTTATTAGAAGTTTTTTGAATGAATGTTTGGGTAAATATTTTACTGTAACATTGTATAACGACAGTCAGTCAGCTCAAAAACTATGTAATAGTCAAATACATCATAGTAGAAGTAAACATATAGATGTGAGACTTCATTTTGTACGGCAAATTGTAAAGGATAAAATTGTGATTTTAGAGTACTTATCCACTGAATTTATGCCAGCTGATGTACTGACAAAGTCTTTAGGTAGAGAAAAGCATTTCAGTTGTGTTTCTAATCTTGGTTTAAAGACTGTTTAGTTTAAGGGCAGGTGTTAGTAAGTATAAACCAAACAGATTAAGATGTCATAAGTTGCATTAATTGCCCACCAGGTGGCGCGTTTTGCATACTCCCCTTGTTCGGATTATACTGCTTCTTTTGTCTTGTAAGTTGTCACGGTAATGTCGTTCATAATAAATCTATTGTTCTAGACTCAATCCTGGTTTATTTTCCATTAATCCTTCATTTCCGTTAATGTTTGGGCAGGCTTCGCGGAGATCAAATATTCGGTCCTGTTTTTATCAACGGAAACCTGAATGCACAGAAGTTTCTAGATCTTCTTAACGGCCCGATAGCACGATATTTGGAAAGATTGCCTGTGGTAACTTTCAGGCGGGTATGGTTCCAGTTAGACGGAGCTCCTCCACACTCCGTACTCGTCGCGAGAGAGCGGCTTAACACCATGTTCGGCGAACAATGGATTGGGCGCTATGGCCCCCACAGGTGGCCAGCTCGGTCGCCCGACCTCACTCCTCTAGACTTCTTTTTATGGGGCTTTATTAAAAGTGAAGTTGACTCGCGGGTCTCCGAAACCGAAGATGAACTGCGCAATCGTATTGTCGCCAGACAAATTAAAAGCCATGGCTCTGGATCCTGAACGAAATTTGTTGAGCAGGCTTCGGGACAACATTGTGCGGCGATGTAACTTGTGCATTCAGAAACGTGGTGGACATTTTGAAAATTTGAAAATTTAAGTTTACTTCTTTTTACTAATGTGCAATAGATAATTTAGCTAGTTCAGTTCAGTTATCGCGAAATAAAAACGTGGCGGTAAAAATGAACTAAGTGAATCTTGATTTCATCGAACATTGACAAACGATCAAACGCCAGCGCCGACAATAAAGCCGCCATTTGATGTCACCCGCGTGCGCAGTTGCCGCTCTTCCTGAGATCAAGGTACGTTTTCTAAACAGAGTGTTTAATTTTATAGAATTTACTTTGATATTTATTTTGTTTGAAAATTTCACTTTTTTAATTTACGGTGTTTTATTTAATATTTAATTTTGTTATACTTCTGTGGACTAGTATTACTTGTGGTTTCGTTTATTGCATATATGTGGTTTCCATACTGTATAATACATTTTACCTAGTTAACCTCACTTTAAACCTCGTATAATTAGACCCCTGTTGTAATGAAAATTACACGATTTTTTGAATAGGTAATTCACTTGTCATACAGATGGACAAGCATTTATTTATATTTATACGAAATTTCATGTTTAGAGCTTTAGTAGTTCCTGAAATAAGCAGACGTGTGACAGACGAACGGACAAACAAACGAACTCAAACCATAAGTGTAATTTTTTAGCATTTTGATACAGAACTCTGAAAACCCTAGATTGATAAACTCGTCCTCGTATTTTATATTCTCAAAATAAATATTTTTAGTTTATCTCTGAAATAAGGAGTCATCAAAAATGTTTGCATTTGAAAACCAACATTAATAAATTGACTGACAGTTCACAGTTCATCATGCTGTATTCACTAAGAAAATCGGATATTTAAAATAGGCCTTTTACAAAGTCCACCACATCCAATACGCAACTAGATTGAGCGGTCCAGGAGGGCTCCCGGCACGGAACGTGTTAACTGACCTTTTTTAAGGGAGCTTTACAAAAAGCTTTGAACACAGAGAGGAGAGTTATGTGATCTCCTAGAGGTGACAAGAACTTCTGTTTCACTTTTATAGCTTCTTCTCTCTTGTGCATCGGAGTATGGAACACGTTTTCACTGGACAACACTGCTATTAAGCTGAGCGCCTGGAACAGTTAAGAAATTGATGTAAGAACAAAAAAATAGACGTAGATTTATTTGCAGTAACAGCATTAGGTACATGACCTATCATTCAATGAGTATGTACAATATTAAGCAACAATGAACAAATAATATAAAAATAAACGTACTTCTTCTAAACAGTTATATTCCGGCGCACTCAATAGAACTTTGGAATATTTCGGCTCTATTGGGAAAGTCGACATCTTCTTTCCAATGACTGTCAGTTTAGGGTTGATCTCATTGTCAATAGCACCTGTAACAGATAAACATTGAATTTACAAAAGAGTTTTATTAGTGAGAGAAAGTTACAGGTTTTATTTTTTCATTGCTTTGCCACACATCTGCTTTTTCAAATAATATCTAAATATTTGTGAAATATATAATTACCTAATTCCTTGAGTAATGTGAGCGAAGCTTTAACAGAATCAGGTGGTGGGGTGTCGATTAACGGAAACGTGCTGGGCTCTGCACCCGCCGCAATTAGCAGCAGCAGTGTCGATGCTAGTGGACACCTGTAATCGAAGTTTTATCATTACATTTTTGTATTTAGAACTCGTTTCGCTCGGTCTACTTTCTATCCTATGTTCCTTAAATAACCTGTTTTTCTAGATAGGTCGGCGTATATCCTATTTCTGTATTATTAATTAAAATAAAACCTAATCTTTCCGTAGCGGAGTCCTTATATAGTCGCCACAGATAGGCTTTTTTTTTTTTTCAGTATGGGAAATCATCAAATGACTTCTCCCGCTCTGGGCGGAGCGGGAGGGCGTGTCAGACTTTTACTGACTAAAACCCACCCGTGTTCCATCAGTTGCCCATGTGCCAGGGTCACGGTATCTCTTTCGAACAATCACGTGACCCCGGCAGGCATCGGTCCTAGTAGACCCCTTCACTGCTGCTGACATCTCTTTGAGGCGCGCGTGGAACACTACGCGCCGTCGACCCGAGCTTGGTCCTTACCAGGCGGCGAGCTACCCATTGCTCGCCACCCGCAAGCTCGCGCCTACGGTGGCCGGGAGTCCGCAATCGACTCCCGACGCCCGGGGCGTCTCCTCCTGCGGCGGCTAGGGACATGAGGGTGCAGAGACTGCCACTCCCTCACGCGCCCCGCCTCCTCCTTCGCGAGCATTACTGCTTCGCAGAAGGAGGTGACGGCTTCCCATTCCCTCTCGCTCCGTACCATGGCTCGCACCAGGGCCGGACGCGAGAGGTCGCCGCCGCCGAGCCACAGATAGGCTTAGTCCGCCATTGAGTGACTGTAGCTTCCTATCCTACACGATGTAGATATTCCTAGATGTACCTGCGCACGACGCCGCCGTCGTCGAAGGACACCGCAATGAGAAAACCGCGTAAAGTAAATGTTTAAAAGGGTATTCCGTTTTTTTATTCCGTTTACGGTATGAGCCTTCACTAGATTCTACTAACAAGTATTTGGTATCATTTGTGTATTGTCTACTGGCAAATATTTTGGAGTGAATATCATTTTTTACGTATTATATTAATCATTCAAAATTCTACTATTCTATTGTATGATAAAATTGCATAGACTTCCATTGTTAGTGCCGCCCTTGAGAAATGTTCTAATTTTGCCCAGATTAGCATTTTTTTTTTCAAATTTCTGTTATAAAAACTCGTACGGGGCGCATGAAATACCAGGTACAGCAGTATTCGATGCCAAAGTCAAAGTTTTCTTTAAATCGTATATTTTAATGGGGAAGGCCGGTCGAACCTAATTGTATATGGCGTGACTATAGCTCTGACTCATTCCAAACCAATCCACAATTAACACTAATGTATTTAAAATATCATTCTATCTCTGTCATCTTCAAATAATTGACAGAAAAAGAAATTCGCTGGCGCTATAAATAAATATATAAATAAAATAAATGCTATGCATTTAATGGTTTGTGGTGTAATTGGAGTTAATTGAGCAGAAGTGTACCGGAGTATCTCGGGCGTGTGGTGCAGCGGGCGCGCTCGAAAGTCGTCGGCGGTGTAGAGGCGGTAGGCGGCGCCGGGCTGCGTGCGGCCCGCGCGACCGGCGCGCTGCCAGCCCGCCGCCTGCGAGCCCGCGCGCACCGCCAGCCGCTCCGCGCCCGTGCCGCCCGACCACGTCCTGCGACACGGGAATGGGACGATGTGTGGGCCTCCTTGTTATTGTTCTACTAACATCGATTTAAGTCATAAGACGCTATGGGCCTTCGAAGCCTAAACTAAAGATTGTTAATATCCACAGCTGAAATCATAAGAAATCGCTCAAAAACATAAAAGCGATAAATACCGGATGACATTTTTTACCGTCTCTACGCAGGCCATCCAGGACAAACCACCCTTTGTGAGGACCAAACTATGGCAAGAAAAATATCCACCACCTCCCGACTTCGTTGAACCCCAGGAACTCTTGCCTCCCGGCCGTGATCTGCAGTGGCCTATATGGAAAGCCCTCAATCGATTGCGTACCCGGGTAGACCGCTGTAGACACAATTTGTCAAAGTGGGGGATTATAGACTCATCCGACACCCAGTGCGAATGTGGTACGTCTGTTCAGACCATGACCCACCTGCTAGAGTGTCCCAAGTGCCCGTTCACCTGCACCTCAGATGATCTAAAAATGCCACTGATGCCGCAATAAACGTGACCACCTACTGGGCTCCAACAATATAGTAAAAAGTGTACGTGTACCATCGACACGAAAGAAGAAGAAGAACCGTCTCGACCTCATATGAAGGTCGAGACGGTAAACGTGTTTTGTGTAACTAGAATAGAAGGCAGTAAGGCCTTCAGATTCATCGCAGGTGACTAAAGGAGCGCGGGATGCGGGCGGACAGGGATGCGTGTGCGGCTCGTGCGCCTGCGAAATATCAATTTGGCCGCCTTGCGGCCGGCTTCAAAGGGTAGGCCCGCGCTACGAAATCATTGAGACATGCCACGCATTGAGTAGGGTGCGTATGATTTGAGTTTCGATAGATTTTAATTGTTTTTTTTTTTTCAAATTTCTGTTTTTGTTGTTCTAGTATGAAAATGTTACTTTAAATGTGTAGTATTTATTGCTAGATCAATTTCATTACGTTATTCAAAAATAAACATAATTAAAATTTCTATGCCAAAGGCTTCTACTCCGTTCACCTATTACACCCATTTTTTTTTCAAGACGTTAAAAAATGTCACCCTGTATACTGCAAGTTTTGAGGTCTGAGCGATTTGTTTATAATTCGCCATCTATATTTTAAGTATTTATGTATGCAGTGGGCTTTTCCTCTTTTCAATTAGTAAAACTCTGCGAAGCACTCACTAGTAAACGCACCTTTCTTTCACAACGCCAGTGTCGATGACGCACTTGATGCGAGGTATGGTGACGGAGGCCTCGGCTATGTTGGTGGCCAGTATGACCTTGCGCGTGCCGGGCGGCGCGTCCCGCCACACTTGCAGTTGTTTCGCGGCCGGGAGCCCCGCGTACAGCGGACATACCCTAATAGGGGGACCTGGGGCTTCCTGGAATATTTGATCTAGCATAAAAGCAAATGCAATGCTAATTATATTGTAGCCTTAGCTCACTTATTGGAGATGGAAGCGAAACAATTCACTCATTCATTACAAATATTACCTTTGCTATCTGCTTGATGTTGTACATTACTGTCTCGATTTCTTCTTGTCCCGTTAAAAATACGAGGAAATCGTGGCTGAAAATATTACATACAATAGAATAGACGGGAAAATATACGCAAAATAGCTGTTTTTTCAGAACAAAGTAGGGCCATACAATTTTTGTTTGATAAAAATCATGTTTGCTTACTTTGCAGGAGCAGTAGCATGAAGTTGAAATATCGTGCACACAGCAGCGTATTGATAATCATCTTGTTTCATCTTTGCATGATAAATGGTAACTGGATATGTTCTGCCTTCCAAATATATCGCCGGGCAGTTATGGAAGTATTTACTAAAGGAGTCAACATCCATTGTGGCAGACATGATTAATATCTGAAAAAGAAGGATTTACAATTTCATTAAAATTGCTACAGCAACTAACACCAACCAATGATGAAACCAAATTAAGGTCTCCCAACTTGTTCCATAAAGTCTTTTAGAATCTGGTTTTCAGTAAAGTCCTGACTGTCATAACTGAACTACAGGCCAACTAAGGACACAATAGATTTAATATTAAGATATTACCTTCAGGGGATTTAATTTCCTTTCAGTTCTATCTTTCTGTGCAAGTTTGACAATACCAAACAGTACATCAGTGCTAACAGTGCGTTCATGTGCTTCGTCCAGTACTATTATAGAATATTTTTTGAGCAAAGGGTCCAATATTGCTTCTCTGAGCAACATGCCATCTGTCAAGTACTTCACTTTAGTTCTTGGACTTGTTACATCTTCAAACCTTACTGAATATCTGTAAGTACAAGAATATTAAAATTGTCTACTAAATAATATGCACTTTAACTTATTTATATGTATTACTTATACATAGAACTGTTCATATAATTAATTAAACACAAATTGTTGGTTATTAAATGAGAAGATTAAGAAAATAATCTTTCTTCATGTGTAATGAAAGAAGCAATACATATGTATGTATTGTTAATTTTTATATTATAAGTCTGATTCATACCCAACAATAGATCCTATCTCTGTGTTCATTTCAGCAGCTACTCTCATAGCTATTGTGATGGCAGCTACCCTGCGTGGCTGGGTCACTGCTATGGCACCAAAACCCTCAAGACGCTGCTCATGGATCAGTTGTGGGATCTGTGTTGTTTTGCCACTGCCTGTCTCGCCAATCAGTATCATAGTCTCATTCTTTCTTATCTCTTGTAGGAGTCTGAAAGAGATAAAGTATATTTAAAAGTAACAGCTTGCAATCAATATAATTACAACCAAAGGAAGTTCACTTGATTGCATCATAATCAGCCTATAACGCACTCACTGGTGGGACACTGGCCTACTCTCGGTGAAAGGGAGTGAGTCATAATCCAGCACGCGGGGCCAGTGCGGGTAAATAGATTTCACACATTTCTTCGATATTTTCGTTCTAGGATATGCCAGTTTCCTTCACCATTTTGAGAGCAGTGGTACTGGTGATGAAACAAACTACACAATGTAACCTCATGCCTGCCAGGCTTCAGACCCCTGAACTATTACACGTAAGTCGGAGCTGGGCCTTATTGGTTTCTAAAGCAACACAATGAAACTGCAATTGATCATATCAAATGATTGACAGCGTATCACGAGACAGCGATGTAGCTGATAAACTGGCTAGAAGAGCATCCAGCATGTTGGTTTATGAAACCGAACCCATTGTGCTCAGCCCATCCCCTTCAACCAGCTACGCAAGTGGTAACAGGAGATCACCCATATACAAGCGGAAAGCTGGTGGTCTTCGACACCAGACTGCAGGCAGTCCAGGAAAGTTTTGCGATTTTTTTGAAGGGAGGGTGACCAGACTTTTACTTAGACAGGAACGGCCTGCATCTGGTGACTATCATGGGACGCTGCCCGCTAAACAAACACTTTTACACATTAGGCATAACAGACAGTCCTCTATGTAGGGCTTGCATAGAGGCTGAGGAAACCGTTGCGCGTATACAGATTCTCAATCATAATCATGAAATAATTTCTTATTGTTTGTTATAAACTGTAGATACACACATACCTGTTTCTAACCATATACACAGGCAACTGCCTTCTTGCTTCTTGTAAGTCCTGTACAGTTTCATGTACAATCTTTTTTTCTTTTGCATTATCATGTCTATTTGTTTCAACCTTAATGTTGTTTGTTTTACTGACATTATTATCATTAGATAATTTTATTTTCTTCACTTTAATGTTTTCAAGTGCATGTTTTCTTTTGAGGCCATTTGATTTTAGACTGTTACCCACACCAACAGAAGTATACTTAGAATCCATCCTTAATTAGTTGCAGGCTGTTGAGTAGAAAAATTAAAAAAAAAAATTAGTGTGATATTATCTTGATCCACATAAGTTGATGCTAAATTTAAGACTGGTATCTTTATAGCAAATAATTAAAGGCATGATATGATGACTTAATGAGTTAATTTCAATAAGTTTATGGGTCCAAAAGAGTCCCTTCTTTTTATGTAAATTATTTGCATACCTGTAATTTTTTTTATGTTTTACATGTATCTCGGTAATTCGCTAAACTTAGTTTTGAAAGACTTCTAAACCTTCCCAATCCCTTAAAGAGATGCAATTAACAACACAAACCCAACGGCGCAGTCATTAAATGACAGTTTTAGCCAGTAATATTTGTGTTATTTCAGTTTTTATGATTTAATTTTTTTATTTTCTAACATTTGCTCTCATTGTTCAATGATATGAATATTTATTACATGCATGTATATTTCAGGCTGGTTTGGAGTGGATGGATCAGAATTTATGGAGTAAGGCTCCGTATCACAGCACCCTGCTTAAATTTCAAGTTTCAATCAATCATAATTAATAAAAGCCATTAAATAGTAAATAATATTTTTTTATTGTTCAAAGAACAGTGTAACATTATTTTTACATCAGTTATTGATAAAACAGAAACGATAATTACAATACAGTACTAAACATTAGTGGAAAGGATTACCCATATCCTGTACTAGTTAAAAACTGTATCACAGAAGACAGGGTCTTCTGTATAAAATGAGTCAATGTATTGACAATGTGCTGGTGTGTGTTGGAAAAAGATAAGGATTAGGTAATAAAAGGATATATGAAAAAATAGGAACATTTCGGTTGAGGCTTGAATGAGGTTCTAAAATATAATATCACTTCAATATTGACTTGTTATTACAGTGGTATACTCAGCAACTTAATGCACTGCTCGGTGCAAGTTCCCATGAGGATACATTACAGGGTATGTATCAAAACCAACACAATCTGTATCAATATAAATTAATAAACATACGCATCTCTACTATGTATTACTTGTATAATAATATTTGCCAGCTACTTCTGGTAGTTGAGATGTAAATAATCCTTACTTGCTTGAAACACACGTGAAATAAATCACACTCTATTCGTATTGATATAGCATTGCCACCATCACATTATTTATATACGCAATATGTTCAGTTCATTAATATGTCGATGTTCTACATTTTCAACTCGATAAAATTTCTAAAACACGTGCCACGAAATTCCTTTAAATCTTTTTTTGTTGTTTTTTCGCCTAATTTCAACAACAGATAAACGCACAGAGAATAGTGTGATACTTCTTACACTTGTCAAAGTCTTATGTCAGTTTGAACTAATAGAGATAGACGTAGACGGAGACGGACTCTATGTTTTCTAGTTTGACAAATTGTGTGTACGTTGACTCTTCATGGTTATTACTTGAAATTGAAAAATGTATGCATGGAATTTACATGGTTGTCTTTTTTTTATGTACACACATATATAAACAGACAAGAAGAATATAAAAGAAAAACTGGTACAGAAGTGATGCTTATTTCTATAGAAATCTCTTCCAGCTTACCCACGATAGGAGACAAGATAAAGAGATATAGACAGCGTGCATAAAAGAAAAAGAGAAAATAAAATACAAATAATCAAAAACTATTCTCATAATAAGAGAATATCTAAAATTTATATCAATAAAATTAAAATAATAAATACATACACAATTATGACGAGGTGGATAGATAGTGTTCTTTCACTCTTCTTTTGAAAAGTGCTACAGTTTGGCAGTTCCTAATGTCGGGCGGAAGTGCATTCCACAACCGCACTGCGTGCACAGTGAAGGAGTAGGAGTAGAAGTCAGTGAAATTGGGAGGGGACGTAAGGAGGTTTCTGAGATGCGACCTGCAAGGCGCATCCGAAGAACGGGCGTAGGAAAAACGGTCCCGCAGGTAGGACGGCGTTTTAGCGCTCATACGCACTATGCGCGCTCCGGCTGCCCGCAAGCACGATTTTGTACGTAATATTCATTTCTATGCGCACTGCAATGCGGCTACCCGCAGACCGCTCCGGTCGCTCGGAGAGCTGCGGCTAGTGTTGGGATTTTATCCGGATAAATACTCAAAATGGATAAATACTCGATAAATATCCGTTTTTACTGAGTATTTATCCAAAACAGCGGATAAATACTATTTTATGTTTTTGTAACGTAAGTTTCGTTATTTTACTAACAAAGGGATTAAAATTAATGAAAAATAGACTATGCTGATTGGTATCGTACCTTATTAATCATTTTAACAATTATAAAACGCTGATATTGACAATAATTTCATTCAATTATGAATACAGTTAGTCAATCACTGTCAAAGTTAGATAAAATTATACATTTGTTAATTGGTTTTTCACATACATACATGAACTCATGCCTTTCTCCCATGGGGTAGGCAGAAACTATTTAAGTAACGCTTAAATCATTGTAATAATAAAAAAAACTACCTCGTGAAAGTCGAGAAAGATTAACAAATCAAATATCTTGACTTGGCTCGCGAGGTTGTCGACATTGTAGGATGTGGATTCAGCGAGCAATGTGCAGTTTTGAGACCAGTGGTGATGTAATTATTTACCACAAGTACAGCGCCTGCCTGAGTGCGTACTCACGACCTACAAGTTGTAAGTCGGGGCTGATACCACCGGGACACCACTGCTATCGCCAATATGAAAGGCATGTTAGACTTTTACTGACTAAAACCCACCTGTGTTCCTTTAGTTGCCTGTGCCAGGGTACCTCTTTTAAACAGATCCGCAACCCTGGCAGGCATCGGTCCTCGCGGACCCCTTCAATATGTAATGACATCTCTTAGAGGGGTGCGTGGAACACAATGCGCCGTTGACACGGGCCTGTTCTTTACCGTGGCGAGCAATGGGTGGCTTGCCGCCCGCAAACCCGTGCCCACGTTAGACGAGAGTTTACAATGAACTCCCGACGTCCGGAGCGTCTCCTCCTACGGTGGCTAGGGACATGAGGGCGCACAGATTGCCTCTCCCTAACGCACTCCACCTCCTCCTTCGCGAGCCTTACTTCTTCGCAGAAGTAGGTGACAGCTTCTTATGCCCTCTTGCTCCATACCATGGCCTGCACCAGGGCCGGACGCGAGGGATCGCCGCCGCCAATCGCCTCTACGAGGATATGGCGTTGCTCCGCCCAAGCAGGGCAAACCTCCACTCTATGCTCCACCGTATTTTCCAGGCGATCTACACAGTGGTTATATTTACTGAAACCTGCTTTTAGATTTTCTCAAATCCAATGACTCATTATCAGTATCTGTGTGTAAATATAACCCATTTTGTGTTGATTTCATATCCTTAAATATTATAAACACTAGAAGGGCATTGCATTTGTTGGACTCTTGTTGAAAGACAGGTTATTTTATGGGTTCAATAACATATATGCATTGATATACCTAATCCCGAAAGTTATCATCAAGCAAAGCTGCTTGTAGCATTTGACTTGACGATATATTTTTCTTTTGCGTACGCTGAGAGAGCGGCTTTTCTATTTTTCATACTCGTGTGTGTATGTGTGATCAAGTGATCGTAGATAGCTGCCCTATTTTGTGTAGCATGGCAGGTTTAACTTTTCTCCCGTTACTTTTTGTTTTACAACTTGTTTTAGCTTCGATCGTGGTTTTTGGGTTTAGTTCTTGTGATTTTTTGACTGTCTTATAAATCGATGAACACTGTCTGCACGCACGGAAAAGCATGACTCATTGTCACGTTCCGCCTGAACCGAGCGTGTAAGCGAGAGCGCGAAACAAGCGATAGAGAGGCACGATCGGCCTTAGCGTTCGACTTGTGAAATCTATCTCTCTTCCACTCCATCGGCCAATACGTCCAAGTAAAAGAGACTTAGACATTCATTATCACGTAAAATTATCGTCCGTATACCGACTTTACAGACAACCAATTGTTTTTTATTAAAGATTTTATCATATCTACATAGTTTATACATTTTTGAAACTACCGCATTTCAGTGCACCATGAGCCAGCAAATTACTAGCGTGTGCTGCGCAGTTTAAAGGCTCAACACCTTTAAGTAATTGAAAAGCCCTTTGCATGTTTATAGCGTTGGCAAACAACAACAACAAACATGTCTTCGCCACATTTTTCTTGACTTTTAGAAGCTCTGCACAGAGATAATCAATTATGTGGCTATTCTCTACACTCTCAACAAAGAAAGATTCTAAATTTGTATCTAAAGAGCATGCTCTATTAGAGACGTTTGGGCTTCTGACACAATTACAGCCCTGGCAATTGACATTAGAACTAAATAATGTAATAACGTAGTATTTTGAAAAGCCTAAATAACAATAAAAGTCATTAACATTTTAAAATAATCATCCGATGCGCAAAAAAGATATTTATCCATCATTTTGAGTATTTATCCGATAAAAATGAGTAAAAACGAGTATTTATCCGTTTCGGATGAAAACTCGAGTATTTATCCTCCGAGTATTTATCCACTGCCCATCACTAGCTGCGGCCCGAGTGACGGCTAGCCGGACGGTTGCTCTAAGCACTGTGCGGTTCAGTCTGCGGCTGCCCGCCATTGAGTGAGTCTGCACACGTGGAACGTCTGATAAAATGTTCAATAATTCTTCAAATTTTTTTATTCTCATTCTAGTAAATCCGAAAAACTTATCTTAATATTTTTTTAGTTGTTCGAAAATTTTTACAAAATGCTTGCTTTCATCTCGTGTTTGCAAATAAGGATGCACCCAGTACTTCTTTCTTAGTTTTTTCTTCTTTACGTAACGTGTGTAAATTTAGTAAATAGCAATAATTTCTTCCGCGTCCATCTTTGAAATGACTCGATATAACCGCAAATCGCAGCGGTTCTTCAACCGCAAGTTGCGGGTAGCCGCAATGCGGCTGCCCGTCCGGCTGGCCGCATTCGCAACCGCATCCTGCGGGCAGCCGGACGGGCACCCGCCTTGCGGCTGCCCGCATAGTGCGTATGAACCCTTAGGATTATGGAGAAGGTTGAATAGCAGATACAATATCCGAGAATTCCTGCGAAGTTGGATGGGGAGCCACTAGAGAGTCTTGCAAAAATGAGAAACACAATCATACTTTTTAAGATTAAAAATAAAACGGAGACAGATTTCTTTAAGGTAACTTTGTGAATACAATTAGAACAATTGTTGATGAAGGTGAACAAAATAATGGATTTTTTTTTCTACACCTGGAAAACACCGAAAAAATCACCTGAAGGAAAACGTGAATGATTTGTGTACAATGAGATAAAAAGTTAACTTTTTCTCCACTGTAAAGAAACAGGCAATGCTATTATCGCATACCACAGTGAAAAAAGTATAATTAACACTTTTTATTTTTCAGGTGTCTACTTGACGTAATTTATTACCTATAGTTTGAAAAGACCTGGGTTATAATGGGAGCCGTGAAGGTTCCCTATCCATTTGCATAAAATTTTAAGACCTAATATAACTTGGAATACTTTTTTTCTCCTAATTATATTTTTGCATAATATAATTTACGCATAACAGCGTACGCATAATATTTTTAAGCATAATTTCTTTAATCATAATAATGATTAAGCATAACATTCTAAAGCATAAAATATTTACGCATAATGATATTAAAACATATTTTTTAAAGGCATAATAAAGAAGCATAATAATTAACTCCTAAAATGATAGACACTAATAAACATGTAAACATGCATACATCATGCATGCAGCAGGCATGCAGCAGGCATGCAGCATGCAAACAAGCATGCAGCAGGCATGCAGCATGCAAACAAGCATGCAGCAGGCATGCAGCATGCAAGCATGCATCCATCGGGCATGCAGCATGCAAACAAGCATGCAAGCAAACATGCAACATGCAGCAGGCATGGTTTCTGTCACGACTCCGGCGCTGCGGGGCTCCGGCGGTCCCACGCGAGCTTGTCAACGCAGATGTGTTTCACGCTCATCACCACAGCTTCGCTCCTACGCGGTTTTAAATTACACTCTAGGGGTAGGGCTAGCAAGACTACGTGGAGTCGGTTTTGCAGCGATTCGTTTCTGTCATAAAATATTGTAGCACAACATTAATTTTTTAAGACAATACTTTAACTTTAATTTAGGTTAAAAATTTAATTTAAAAATTATGCCTAAATACTATTATGCTAATACTCATTATACGTAGTAACATTATGCGAATTAAAATGATGCCAAAACAAATTAGCCTTCAAGATCATTATGCGAACATAAACTGTATGCCAAAAAAACTTATGGCAAAGTATTATTATAGCAAAACAAATTATTGCAAAATAGGTATGCCAAAGTACATTAGGATAAAGAAAGTTATGTGAAAAGAAGGGATCCCAGCCGTAAACCTCTAAAAAAGATTTTACACTCTTTAAGTTTCATAAATAAGAAATGTCAAACTGACTAGATCAGGGTTAATGGAAAAATCTATAATAGCAGCGAAAAGGAATACACGAATGATGTTCACGATGTATGTCACGCTTATCTTTTTAAATAAAACCTACATTTTAGCGTGTTCTTTCATTTTCATTATCATGTAGATAGTGATAGTGGTAGGTACCCCACATAGACTTACCTGACGGCTTCATTATTCATCTGTTCAAGTTTATTTGATATGGCCCGTACCTTTCAAATGCGACATGTTATAGGTAGTCTCTGACTTCCGATTAGTTTCCGACAGTAAGCAGCTGTTAGTAGCCTTCTTTTAGACTATAAACTGTCAGCATTAACAGGATTCGTTCATCATCATTCACTTCAATTACTATACAGGCATACTAACCATCGAATGGTTGTGAATACCCTAGATGGTGGCCGCAAATTCGATTGTTGAACATTATTTCTTGAGTGTCGGGTTTAATGGACAATCCCTGAGTGTGATTTAATTTATTTTTAATTCTGAATATGTTTTCATTATGTTATCATGATGGCACTCGCATCTCTTAGATAAAAGGTTTTTCAAGTGAAATAATGCGCAATCTACTAAATACAATAAAAGTAAAAGCCTGTGTGCCTAACGAGTCTCGAAATTTTTCTGTTAAGTATTCCCGGGATCTCTTGTTTGTCATACGGGATGGCCATACCTGCTAAACAGGCGCCCTCATTTTTTTCAGACTTTTTTTGCCAGCTGTACTAATTTCATATCATTCACACGGCTAAATATCAAGCTATAGGTACATTTCCAGTTTTAGCTGACCTCATAGCGGAGAAGTCAGCTTATACTGGAATAGCATAGCTTGATTTGTCGCCGTGCGTCCGAAAAATCTAAACAATGCAAGCTCAGCTAGAACTGGAAATGTATAGCTTGATATATAGCCGAGTGTATAATGGTACTGTTCTTCAAAAAAATGTGACAAAAACTTACTGAAAAATTATAGACCAATGTAACACAGTCTTTAGCGGTTGAGCAAACACCCCCGCGTGCGCTCCCGCGCCTGTAGGATCGGGAGTTCGTACGCCACGCCACAGAGTACATTATTATATCGCCACGCTCACCTTGCTCACGACCCACTCTTATTAGTTTCATTGTTTTAATGTATTTTTACCTATATATCCCGAAATTCTGACAACCAGTCTTACCAAGGGTATCGTATTACGTAAAATACTGGTACCTACTCAGCTGCATCCGGTTAGAATGGAAGCCGACCCCAACATAGTTGGGAAAAGGCTAGGCAGATGATGATGATGTATTTTTACCTGTTTGTGCTCTTTTATTATATACCTTACACCTATACCTTTTTACTATCAAATTTTAATTACCTAAGACACCCTGAGAATCATTAACCAATATAATTCCTGAGCCACTTATATTTGTAAGTTGTTTTCGAGGATCGTCACAACCTGTCTCGCCAGAATTGATGAGTTCTAGCCAATAAGTCGGTTTCCAAAAATGCATTTCAGTAGCTTACACCACATACCACTATTTGGCAACGAAATATGGGCGGTTCTCTATTGTGTGACCTATCTTTTTTATCCATATTTTTTTTCTCCTAATCATCGTTTGTCCGAATGATAACTTGCCTGAACAAAAAAACACACACACACACAATATCACACAATGTCACATAATATCACATACCAAAAAATTGAAATCCCTAAATACAACATGCCATGCCTTATATCAGTTTGTCATAAATATTACAATATCAATAATATGGCTTTTATTAGACCTGGCATGGCGCTGCATGTATTATCATATCACTCAGTAAAACAGTTGATTGTGAACATATGGTTTCATTTCCCTCTAAGAAGCATGCAAACAAGCATACACCATGCATGCAGCATGCATGCAAGCAAGCAGCATGCAATCGAGCATGCAAGCAAGCATGCATCATGCAGCATGCAAGCAAGCATTTAGCATGCAAGCGAGCATGCCTGCAAGCACGCAAGCAGCATGCAAGCGAACATGCAGCAGGCATGGTTTGGTTTCTGTCACAGCTCCGGCGGCTACGCAATTCTAAATTAAACTATAGGGGTGGGGCAGACAAGACTGCATGGAGTCGGATTTACAGCGATTCGTTTCTATCGATAAAACCTAACTTGTAGCAAATTTTTTACTACTAACAATTTCATTATAGATGAACATTCGGAATAATTCACTTCATATAATACTATACTTAGAACATAATATGACTTTATAACATGCAAAATTAGAAGATTTGATGATTATAGTATTTGATATTATGACAGAATAGTTTTAGAAGTAAAGATAATTATGTAAAACAAAATTTAGATGTTTTGAATATTATGAATATTGATATTTATAGCTAACGTGTTTATGTATAATAATTTTCGGACAAACAATTTTAGATGAAAGGGAGTACCAATATGGGCACTTCTGGCCTCCCTGCAACGACGATGAATTGAATGGCACTAGATTGTAGTGTTCAGATATTTGTGATCCTACCACGATCTGTATACGAAGAGTCGTCCTAGGATAAAATAAAACAACCAATTTATTATAACTGCCTAGATGGGTGAGACCGTGAGACAGAGTAATAGTAATTACTAATTCCATAAGTCCATGACGTCTGTCACTGTCTAACAGAAGTCAAACGTCAGAAGATTGGCTAGACTGGGTCCTATGAGGAAAAAATTTTAAAATCCCATCACGAAATACATAGAAATTTTATGTATTAGCGCTACTTATTGAACTATACTATTATGATTTCCAAACTATTCCACAAAGTCTCCCGCAGCCAAAGAATATTTGGCGTTCGCCAGTATGCAAGAAGCCAAAATCCCTTAAAAAAAACATTAAATATCCTAGCAAACGATATGCCGTCTATTCTTGGTTCAAAAGATAAATCTACGGTGTATCCAGAACATGCTGATGTAGTTATTATAGGAGGTGGTTTCATTGGATCAGCAGTTGCCTATTGGCTAAAAAAGAGAACTAGTGACGGTCTGTCAGTTGTAGTTTTAGAAAAAGATTTCACAGTAAGTATTAAATCTATTTATTCTTAATTTACCAGAAAATAATTATCACATTATTCTTGAAGCTCAATTGTTTTTTTTTTATCAATTTCAGTACAAGGAATCTCAAAATAATATATCTTTGGGTACACTGAATCAACATTTCTCCCTGCCTGAAAATGTTTATCTATCTCAGTACTCTGTAGATTTTTTGAGGAACCTCACAGAGAACTTGGGATATGATGCTGAAATTCAGTACACTCCTACAGGTTCTCTTACTTTAGCAAGTGAGAAATATGCTCATAAACTGGAACAAAATGTAACTCTTCTAAATGAACTTGGTGTAAGAAATAAGCTTTTAACAGCAGGCGACATAAAGAGCAAATACCCATGGATTAACACAGAGGATGTCAAACTTGGTAAATATAGCCCTTCATCATTACATATATATATATATTATATTTATTATATTATATTATTATAAAATAAAGTCACTTCTCGCTGTCTGTCTGTCCCTATGTATGCTTAGATCTTTAAAACTATGCAATGGATTTTGATGCGGGTTTTTTTAATAGATAGAGTGATTCAAGAGGAAGGTTTATATGTACAATACGCGGGCGAAGCCGCTGGCAAAAGCTAGTTATGTTAATAATACTAATAAATATTAATTAATACTGTAGGTTATTCTCTTTGCCTCCCACACTAGAGGAAGTCAAGCTAATAAATTAAGTTTTAAGAAATCTTTCACACAAATTTCACATCCCAATTCCATAACATGCATAATATAGTAAAGAAATGCTGATAATTTTAGAGGTTTCTAATGTGATGTCATAAATAAACACATTTTTTTGCGCTTACATTGCAAACGCTGGCTGAACCCTACGAAATAGATCAAAATAATTTACTACAGTATTGTACATGTTAAAAAAGTCTACAAAAAAGTCCATGATGGTATATGTCTATCTCTTAAGGATAACCCACAATAACCATTTTTTATCCTTTACTTTTTACGAGATATAATAGCTTATTAACGAAGGGATTTTAAGCAATACAGCATTAATATTTATATTTTCCGACAGCTATACGGGCCAAGCCACTGGGAATAGTACTATTCCTATAACTATGTTCGATGTTTGGTAAATGATTGAGTGTCTGTATAGGTAAAATAGGAGCGTTAAGAAAAACCAGGAAGACCTATATTCAACTAAACCAAGCCCTGTGTCGCAGTCTTCTTACTCTGAATACTATTAGTTTTATTTTAAGAACACCAACACACATGATATTCTCATAAACTATGAATCCGAAGTAATATGAATTATAATCCTACTTATTGTTAATTTTATAAATGTGAAAATATGTATGATTGGGTGTTTGTTTCTCAATCACGCAGAAATGGCTGAATGGACTTATACAACCTGGATTAACACATTCTTACCGCGGTAGTACGTCCTCCTGCGTTAATTTCTGACATCCACGCGGGCGAAGCCGCGGGCAAAAGCTTGTGTGTAATAAAGCATTCAATTTACATGTTCTTTCATACATCAGCATTCAACATCATTTCAGCCGAAAGAAGTCCGCCGCTGGACATAAGCCTCCCCCAAACAACAAATGTCTGTCATTAAAACAATCCCAAATATTAATTAGATAATAACAGCTACAATTCGTTTTTTATTGGTGATATTTTTAATGTAATGATAATGTCATATGAACCAGTTAATAATGTAGTTTATATTTAATAGGATGCATGGGGATAGAAGGTGAAGGAACCTTCAATTCATGGGCTTTATTAAGGTCATTAATAAAAAAATCCAGAGAACTTGGCACCAATTACGTAAATGGTGAAGTAATAGGGTTTGAAATAGAAAAACAAAAAGACGTGCTCATGGAAGGTGTTACTCCTGGAGGATTCGAAAGAATAAACAGGGTTGTGTACAAAACAGAAGATCAAGAAGAATATGCGATCAAGTTTGCTATCTGTGTCTTAGCAGCTGGTGACAATTCGGGAAATATTGCTAGTTTGGCTAAAGTAGGAAAAGGAGATGGGATTTTAAGTATACCACTGCCAATAGAACGAAGGTCAGTCAATACATTTATTATTATGCTGCCATGAGCAAGAAGCTGCTGGCTAGTGTCTCATATGCTCTTTGATGTTTAAAGGCAAGGGCGTAGCTACGGCCGTATCAGCCATGTCAATCAAAAATGGGGCCCCCACGAGCCCCGACATACTATAAGCATTTTTTTAGATATTATCTATCGCCTCTAAAACTTCTTGATGAGAGCCCCATAATTAATGAATACCTAATGAAAATACAAAACGCTTATAAATCGTGACACGGGGTCCATTTAGAACTAACTAACATTTATACATTTATATAATACTAGTGGTTGCTCAGTGGTTGAAATTCGACCATAATTCATTTAATTTTAAGGTTTGAATTATATATCCTGAAAGCTATGGCGGCAGATACTTCTTTCACTATAATAAGGCATTGAGAAGAATTTATACCTTGTGGCTATTTGTCGTTGTGTCGAGTTGTTGGGTGGTCTTCTCATCAATTCTTTAGTTTTAAATTGTCTGAAAGAAAATGACTTTATTTCTTTGTTATGTAAGTAAAAAAAAGCTTTCTGCACTCTTTCTCCATACGAACTTGAGCTGTGCCTTTCTTATTCTTTCGTCCGCATAATTTTCGTAAAAAGAATATAAAAATTCAGACTAGAGAAGAGAAGGTATCGGTGTGTGATGTGAAAATAAACGACAAGAGTATGGGGCAAGTGAGTTCGTATATTTGGGGAGTTTGTTTACGAGGGATGGAAAGATTGATAAAGATGTGGAAAGAAAAGTAAATACAGGAAATAAAGTAAATGCTGCTCTACATGCGATTGTGACCAACCAGTCGATATCCAATAAGGCTCGACTGGCTGTTCACAATGCAATGGTGTGCTTATGCCTACGCTTATGTGTGGAAGTGAATTCAATAATGTTGGGTGTGGCAAAAGAAGCATGAAAGTAGAATAAATGCTGTGGAAATGCAGGTGGCATTCTGTTGTTTCTGCCTACCCACATGGGAAAAGGCGTGATTTTATGTATGTTTATATGTGTATTATTTATATTTTTTAGAGAATCGGATATATATTCCATTCATGATAAAGCAACAGAATTAGGCCTGAACACTCCACTAGTGATGGATACTACTGGACTATGGTTAATGAGAAATGGTTTAGAAAGTAATCTTTTATGCGGAAATGTACCACTTCTAAATGATGACACAAAAGATACATCTAAAAGTGACTATTTAAAAAAAGTCATTAAGCCATCATTACTAAACCGTGTTCCAAGCTGCAGTGATACAAAGGTGAGTATATATTGAACCAACTTGAAGAGAACCAATTCTCTTTTTATTTTATTTTTTAATCGCCAACATTATGGTTGATATTCAATTAGCAGTGTGTGAGAGCAAGTAATATGATTTTATTTTAATCATATTAGGCTGCATTCCGAATAAGGCTATAATCGATTTGTGTCGTCCGTCCTTTAACCCGTTCAGATTTCGCTTTACCGCGATATCGATGTTCCGTGAATCGTTATAGATGAATCATGACATGCGCCATCTTGTGATAACGCCGACCATGCCCTAAAGTGTGGTCCTTCACCAAATCAAGGCCAACCGGAGCCCTGAACGCTCTAAGAAAGAAACTCACAGTTGGGCCATTGGAGAAAGTCAGTGTCTCCCAGACAACAATATTAAATACTGACACAAGAACCTAGAAAAAAATTACGCCATGTAATGAGCTATGCTAACATTTCCGGAAGCTCCAGACTATATGATTTATTTAAAAATGAAATAAGCTTTTTTAATAAATTAAAATATATTTTTAATATTATTTCAGATTGAAAAGTTTACTACTGAAGCATACGATTGCAATATATTCGACAACACAGGTGTGTTAGGGCCACATCCTTACCACAGTAACTTATATATTGCAGCTGGATTTGGTAAACTAGGTTTGTATTAATGTATTTATTTGTGTCAAGCATACCACACAGGCTGAACAAAGGTGTCTGTCAGATCGCACAGTTGATGTAACTTGTCTCTTGGGTACTCTCAACTTTATTTTTTTTTCCAATAATGAAGTATTTTTGCTTGTGATCTAAGGTCACATCGAACTTATAAAGAAGTAACTCATCAGCAGAAGGGTCATAAGATGAGGCACTAGAATCCTAGTATCGAACGTTAGCAGACCGACTATCTTTCAAAGTTCTACACCAGTGCAGAATTAATTGAATTGAAAATAATTGATGATTAAATTCCAAACATTTCTACAGGATGTCAACATGCACCGGGCATTGGAAGGGCGATTGCTGAACTTGTTATTGACAGTCAATACACAAGTGTGGATTTAACTAGATTCGGGTTTGACAGATTTTTACTTGACGAGCGAATAGTTGATTTCAATGTATACTAAACATGGAGACTTATTGTTCCTTTTTCAATCAGTTATGTCATGAAATTTTCTAATTAGTCATTTCTATTAGAAAAACAGCTTTCAGCTGTAAGACTTACTTATTTACATGTACTTATGTTGGAGTTTATTGAAAATTAGAGAACAACATTTACCAAAATTTATTTATTTCACCCCTTGACTATGCGGAAATTAAAAATGCACCGTACTAAGGTTTACAGGTAAACCGGTCAGCGAACGAGTTATTCAAAGAAAAGAAGCAATGTCTATCTTGTAAATATATTAATCATTTATTTTTCACACTAATTCATTACATTTATTGATTAAAAATGACATATTACTTAAATTGAGCCGGAGGTGCTCCAAACAATGCTCCACCTTGTTTTGATGCGGCGCGAGATGGGGCAAATCCTAAGAGCTTCTGGATGTTTTGCCTAGAAAAAAAAAGATTGTTAATACCAACTAAAAAATTAAAGTGTAAACACAGCCAGACCCAAAATTGCTTTTCCCTGCAAGCTACTTTAGTAAACTTCACGATATCAAAAGTACAGTTTGGCACGAATCTTAAGTAGGTACTTGATGAAAGAGTAGGAACCTTTTTTACCATAGGTTTATAATGCGCAAACCGATCCACACTCTTACTCGTAAGTCAAGCATTAAAGATTCGTACCAGTGACTGTATTTCACAATAAAAATGCTTTGGATAATCATTTCGTGATTATAGAGTGAGCCAAGGCATGTTTTCATTGTGTCTGATTGTGTGCATATTTAATTTTGATGGCTATATGAATATTTATGACAAATACAAAATATAAAAATTATGTTACCAATATTGAAAGTTTTTTTTATTCAAAATCCATTTTACCTATTAGTAATTAAGGTAGTTAAAAAACATTTTTAAGACCACCACAATTTTAATGGTTGTACTCTTAAAATTTTAGAGCTTGTTAAGGTGTATTATGATGAAACATAGGTACCTAAATAAACTTATTATTCCATATTTTAAAAAATGCGAAATAATAAGTTGCTTCGATATAATGTTGTGATAACATTAGGATAAGTGCAAAATTTCATGAGATCAAAAAAACCATATCTAGTTCAGAAAAACTGCATTAGTGCTTTCTTAAATTTAACATTATATACTATTATAAAATTACCTTATGCTCATTGTACACAATATGTACAAGAAAATAAAGGAGCAGTCTGTATAATCATCCCCAGGCAAGTTCCTATGGCTCAAACCTTGTATCCATGATATAGGGTAGAATGGAAGTTTAGCCACTACTCTTCCATCAAATCTGTAAAACACATTGAAATGATGATTATAATAAGATAATCTTCATAGAGATCTGGTTTAGAATAATTATAAATTAATCAACTGCCTTTACTTTGGTGTTACAATTAAAACGTGTCTGTGGTAGGTATAGTTTTTAGGAAAGATATGTCAAAGGGAGTTAATATGTACCTATTTCATGCCAAATTGAGATTTCCATTCTGTATTAAAATAATAAATATCTTACATGCTATTGAACATGCTGAGTAAAGCCGTAAATGCAAAGCCAATGGCAAACATTGATTTCATCTTGACTAAAGAAAGATCTCTATTGTTATTTTTCAGTCTTTCTTCCTCCCTTTCAATTTTCTTCTTATGTTGCTTGTCCAGTGAGTCTCCATGAGCTTCTTTTCTTTTTTCCACTGCAAGAATGAACATAAAATGTTTCTATTTATTTGATTAAGTGTAACAATCCATTTACGTGGTACAGGTTTATTGCCTGTGGCATTACTGGCACCGTCTAAACAATAATTACAATTGTTGGAAAATATGGGTGAGTTAGTTGCCATTGCCAACTAGTATAGGTCTGTTGGTTGTCCTGTTTCCACGCACTAGGAACATTATAGGCTGACTATGAGATAGGTCTAATGCGGTTTAGACCTATCTCGTAATCAGCCTATAATGTTGTTGCACTGCTATAACCTCATAAGGCCCAATGTACAACGTATTGAACAACGTGACATGCAGTATTCCGGCCCAGACTTAAAAACAAAATTTTCTCCTAAACGTCCAGTGTACTTTTAAATCACAAAATATCAACTTAAAAGTAGTTGTATTAAATTCCTTTCTAAATAAGAGTACCCATATAGTTAAGTTGTTCCTAAAGAAAACTAGTTGAACATGCTTGGGCCAGAACCATGTTAGACAATATTGTTCATTGTATTGTACATTGGGTGTTTTTGCTCATCATGGGAAACTTAGCTTGGGCCTTACGAGGATAATGTCATTCAATACAATTTCACAAACTTTAAAATTATTGCGGATAATGGATAACTCAATTCTCGATGGACCTATTCTGTTAAAAACGTACATGGCAGGGTAAATAAGTTTCGTTATCCGCAACAGGATACGATTGCAAATAAGCAAAAAGAAACTTTGCCGAAATGGAAAATTTTACGTCAATCTAGAGGGACAGACGATTGGGCCATATAGAAATACAAATTTTCCATAATGCTACGAGATGTAGATGGGCACAGTGGAAGCTGCTGGACTCATAACCTGTAGCGGATAACTCAACTCACTCATGTGTGTCTTGTAGAAAAAAGAAAATGTGTTTGTGTTGTGATAAAATTTATAAGAGACAATATTAAGAGCCCTCTTACAAAATTTGAACGCTCGAGTTTAGGTAAAAGACGGCAATCTTATGTATGTGTGCGTAGCTATTCACACATGCACAATACAAACAGTGTAACGCGAGTGTCGAGCTGGTCTAAATAATCTTGATCCGTTAGAATTATAATGCGGTATTTAGATATTTATGAAAATACTTATTTTTATTTATCCAGTCTAATAAAGATTTCTAGACTAATAAAAAAAAATACAACTGTATGTTATGTAAAGTATACAATAAAAATAAAAAATTAAAACAATTACATATTGGTGCCGATTCTGTTGTACACCGAACTAAACTAACAAAACTATCTCTAAAATTGCTTACTTTTAGCTATGAGAATTGTTACGCTATTCTGCAAGAAATAATCTCTTTTAAAAATTATTTTGACACGACTAAAATCAAATTTGACAATCGCGACTCAACGTGGTATTTTTAGGGTTCCGTTGCCAAATGGCAAAAACGGAACCCTTATAGATTCGTCATGTCTGTCTGTCTGTCTGTCCGTATGTCACAGCCACTTTTCTCCGAAACTATAAGAGCATGCTGTTGAAACTTGGTAAGAAGATGTATTCTGTGAACTGCATTAAGATTTTTACACTAAAATAGAAAAAAAAAAACAAAAAATTTTTGGGTTCCCCATACTTAGAACTGAAACTCAAAAAAAAAAATTTCATCAAACCCATACGTGTGGGGTAAAATGGTATTGAGGTTTCTAATATATTTTTTTTTTAAACTGAATAGTTTGCGCGAGAAACACTTCCAAAGTAGTGGAATGTGTGTCCTCCCCCCCGTAACTTCTAAAATAAGAGAATGATAAAACTAAAAAAAATATATGATGTACATTACCACGTAAACTTCCACCAAAAATTGGTTTGAACGAGATCTAGTAAGTAGTTTTATTTTAATAAGTCATAAATCGTAAACCGCAATTTACCTTTTATTCAATCAACTCAAATATAAAAATTAAAAAAAAAAATATATAATTTCATAAACATAAACCTTATGCATAAACCGAGAATACATACAGGATTGTACGGAAACCTCGGTGCGCGAGTCCGACTCGCACTTGGCCGGTTTTTTTTCTTTTGGCTTCGCAACTTAGTACTTGTGCGCTACGCAATGAACTTGCTGAGATACGAAGGCGCGCGCAAGGGGGCATCCTGGACGTGTTTTATATGGAATTTTTCATTTTTGTTTGAAAAATAAAAAAAAATATTACCCACGTGTTGAGATTTATATGTGTGGGGTATAATATAGGGGGTCGAAAATTTCATTATTTTTGCGATAGGACACGCCATTTTCGAGATATAAGCAAAAGAAAAAAAAATACAGTACTGTTTTTGCACGTGAGGCGAGGCGTTGCCGTTGGTGTGAATTTTTGTTCATGACCACTAGTTTTACTCCACACCTTTTTAATCGCGATTAAAAATAGTCAGATTTAGTTAAAATAATTTATTTTAGTCAATTTTTTTCTACAATCT
The DNA here is from genome assembly GCA_932294355.1 of Aporophyla lueneburgensis. NCBI lineage: Eukaryota > Metazoa > Arthropoda > Insecta > Lepidoptera > Noctuidae > Aporophyla > Aporophyla lueneburgensis. The sequence goes on from OW028747.1 coordinate 18,072,486, forward strand.
ATTAAAATAATGCTTTACTTGATAATTAACGAAACTCTAATTAAAAAAAAAAAATGCGAAGAGTAGCAAAATGTTGTAGTCGTAGTATATTTTTGCCTTCACGATACGAGTACCCGTAAACTGAGACGCGGGAAAAATTGGCACAGGTCCTTCCCCATTGGGCGCTTGCGCCGTACTAAACGCTGCCCGCTTGTGCATCGTAATTTATTCTAATTTAGAGTGATTTCAAAAACGATATTATGTCAAATTAAATAAACAGATTTAAATAAAACTTGAGAATTCGATTTGTTATAGAGCATACTTTATATTGACATGAATTTTTTAATGTGATTATGCTTTATTCAAACCAAAAAAACGCGATAAACTTGCAAATAAATCGTAAAAATTGCCATAAGACTTTATTTTTTTAGTAATTAATGTTATTAAAAATCAATATTCTTGTACTAAATGTAACAACTAGATTATATGTCTGTTGTTTTGTGTATTTTTTTTACTCAAATTTCTACATATTAATGACTAGCTTCTGCCCGCGACTTCGTCCGCGTTAAATTTCTCGTTCCCCCGACCCTTCCCGTCGCGTCGAATCGCCTACCCGTGCGATTTTCCCCGTTTTTGCAACATTTTTCATCACTGCTCCGCTCCTCTTCGTTGTAGCGTGATGTTATATAGCCTATAGCCTTTCTGGATAAATAGGCTACCCAACACAAAAAGAATTTTTCAATTCGGACCAGTAGTTCCTGAGATTAGCGCGTTCAATCAAACAAACAAACAACCTTTTCAGCTTTATAATATTATATAAGTAATAAGTATATAGAAATAGGAGTCTGAAATTGACCCTGCGCTGATTTTTACGAAAACTAGTTGTGGGAGATTAATTACTACAAAGTAAACAAATAAGTTTTTGTAAATGTTCTACTAAAAGTGACAAAACAAAAGACTGATCTATTTTTTACATGTATTCGTCAGTGCCAGAGTATTCATAATGATGAGATGAGAGGTAAATAAGGCGATTAAAATCTTAGATATTCGCGCAAAAATGTAAAATGGCTCTTAATAATATCAAACAAATCTACTTAACAGAAGGACTCAAAACGATAGGGCTAAAATAGATTGTTTATTAGGACATTACCTATTGTAAATTCTTTGTCAGAGCAAATCATCGGTTACTTTGTAAACCTCTGCTCACTAATTGAAAGAAATAGACTCCAAACAAGTAAGTTGAGTTATCCATTTTTGGCAACAGAAATCACATTCAATTCTGCGAGAAAGTTTTCTATCATTCAAACATGAGCAAATAAAACAAGAAATAGCAAATATGGGTATTATTCATGTTAATTCTACAAGGATGAATTTGTAAGGATCGTAGCAGATGGTTTTCTGCCTACACCCATGGGAAAAAGGTGCGAGTTTATGTATGTATTGTGTGGTGCCGGACGTAAAGAATAACACCACCCCATTTCTTCCCGTGGGTGTCGTTAAAGGCGACTAAGGGACTTACTAGAGAATGGGCAGCAGCATTCTCTATGCATTTTACCACTATACTGCGATCGCCAACCCGCCTGCCAAGCGTGGCGATAGTGGCAAAGCCCCCCAAATTGGGGGAGGCCTAAGTCCAGCAGTAGGACGTCTTACGGCTGAAATGATGATGATGATGATGTATGTATTTAATCCTACAAGGAGCATGTCCTTGTAGAACTGATTCAAATAATTCCTGTGTTTAGATGAGGCAAAACATTCATGAAATAATTGCTTTGCAAGTTTATTGCTTTAGTGTGTCACATGCAATTTGATTGAATGGCAATCATTGAATGTGCTTTGTGGCAGGCGATGATAGTATTTCATTCAACACCTCCACATTAAACTGGATTTGACTGTAAATTGTGTTACATTAAATTACTAAGGAACTGATGGCAATTGAGCACACCTGAAGCTCTTAAAGTTTGTAGTTGTTGACCATTCATATTGTAGGTATATATTAAACTCAGAATAGGACTTTAAGATTCTATACCAATTGGTTTAGAATAAATAACAAAGAAGTATCTTTTGATTTCGTAAACTTACGTTTTTTACTTTGACGTTCCACTTCGACTTTCAGTTTCTGGTACTTTTCTGTTCTATACACCAGTATCCATGTCAGACCTACAAACCAGGAAAACAATCAGTGAGATCACAAGTTGGCGGTATCCAATCGTAGATTACTACTAAAAGTAATAGATCCAACGCTGAAACTAGACTCACCTTCGCCTAAAAATGCCGTACATATTGAAATAAATACGATGAGCAGAGAATCACTCCACATGACTATATAAGACTGAAGCAAGTTCAATGGAACTACTAAATAAATACTGACGTTACTTAATCCGATTAGGACAAAGCTTGTTTAATCTAGAAATCAATAATTTTCTGTGAAGTCTTCGGAATCTCTAAAATAACCAAAGATTCGATCGAATCGATGTCCGCTATGATGTCTACCTGCCCTGATAGACATGGACAAACACAGCTGACAACTGACAAGTGACAAGCAGTGTTCACAACTTGAAGCAAGGCAACTACAACTATCGTACCAATAGCATAGAATTATCGTACATGGAGCAAAAGTACAAAAATTATCGTACTTTTTAAAATAATCACTATAATTGATAAAATATAACTCGTATTAAACATGATATCAATATTTTTACGTATGCTTCGCAATTAATTACTTTAAACTATTTAACAGCTACAGAGTAGAAATGATAGGTTATATACAATTTACAGCTAATCAATCAAAGTATTTGATCGGCATTCTTTTTTTTTTGGATGGGAATTTTTTTTGGATGGGAAATCATCAAATTCTCCTGCTCTGGGCGGAGCGGGAGGGCATGTCAGACTTTTACTGACTAAAACTTACCCGTATTCCTTCAGTTGCCCATGTGCCAGGGCCACAGTATCTCTTTCGAACAATCTCGCGACCGTGGCAGGCATCGGTCCTATCAGACCCCTTCAGTTTTGCTGACATCTCTTTGAGGCGCGCGTGGAACACTACGCGCTGTCGACCCGAGCTTGGTCCTTACCAGGTGGCGAGCTACCCATTGCTCGCCACCCGCAAGCTCGCGCCTACGGTGGCTGGGAGTCCGCTATCGACTCCCGACGCCCGGGACGTCTCCTCCTGCGGCGGCTAGGGACGTGAGAGCGCAGAGACTGCCACTCCCTCATGCGCCCCGCCTCCTCCTTCGCGAGCATTACTGCTTCGCAGAAGGAGGTGACGGCTTCCCATTCCCTCTCGCTCCGTACCATGGCTCGCACCAGGGCCGGACGCGAGAGGTCGCCGCCGCCGATCGCCTCCACGAAGACACGGCGGTGCTCCGCCCAGGCAGGGCAAACTTCCACCGTATGCTCCACTGTGTCCTCTAGACGATCCTCACAGTGGAAACACCCGGGCGTATCCTCCCGCTTTATCCTGAACAGGAACCCACCGAAGCACCCATGCCCGGTGAGAACCTGCGTCAGGCGGAAGGTGGTGTGATCGGCATACTTACTCGTTAATATAAAAACACAATCATTCAATACAAAAAGATAATCACGTAGAATTTCCAGCCACTGTTTTCTTTGAATCACTATTTTGAATCTTGAACATTAGTTCGTGAGCTCAACACAATAAACAGAATAACTGCCAATATTTAAACAAAAAAATACGCAAAGTGTGTGAAGTCTTTGCCTAATTGAAATCGAACGAAATATCGATATCATTTGCGCGCTGAACAAACCAATAGATGGCGCTGCAAGCAAAAAGAAAGAAAAATATTCGCGGATAAATAAACATCTTTGTAGTGTTGTAGAGGGTACATAGGAATGCATCATAATGAAAATTATCGTAAAATCTGCGTACGATAATAATATGATATCGTACATCGTACGTTGGCATGAAATTATCGTATGTGTACGATAATTATCGTAAGGTTGTGAACACTGGTGACAAGAGTGACAAGTGAACTAACCTCCGCAAGGAGCAGTGTTGCCACCTTACAGAAATCTTTTTCACAAGTTTTCACTAGATTTAGTCTGTAATTTCACCAGGTTTAGGGTTTTTTAAACTAAATAAATCACCAGAATTCGCTAAATAATTTAAAATAAAATCACAAGGTAAGTCAAAAAATATTTTTTTTATTGTGAAAACAATGAATAAAAAAGACAAAACTAAAAATCAACTTCAAATACTTCTGCTAATATTTCTTCTTTATCTTGATCGATTATTATTGCAGATGTAGGCGGCTGAGATGGATCATCAGTTTTGTCAGCCTTTTTATATTTAAAAGAGTATTTAGAATTGCTTCCAATAGCAGTAATTACATTAGCCGGGAGCTCGTAACTAGAACAATTCTTCTTCATTATCTTTAACTGATTTCGTATAAAAAGAATGATATTTAGAGTAACGGTGATGCGAAATAAATAGGTTATCCACTAAAACCCACACACAAACTTTAGATCTTGACTTGAATAATTTTGATAAGTATTGTGTCCTACTTTCGCGAACGAAAACTAGCAACTAACAAAATACAAGAAATAGTATGCAGCACTCGCTCATACAAACTTTACATACGTATACGTGTTAGGTTTGATTTATTAGTCGGGAAATCCCCAAGCATAACCAAACAAAGACGTCTAAATGAAAAAAATAATTTAGAATCATTAATACTGACATTAAATTATTTTGACATTTTAATTATTATGACATTTCAACTATTCTGACATGTTTTTTATATTTTTTTGACATACGAATTCTGACGTTTTTATAATTCCTTATTTAGGTCTGACATACATAATTAAAATATTCAATTCATTTTCTATTTTGATACCATAATGCATGATTTTTTAGATATTTTTTAGTAAATGGTTAATTGTAATCTTCATCTTAATTTGGACACCATATTTGTACGCCTCCTGGCATAACATAGCGCTCTGTTCATCAAAATAAGATCTGTATATTTTTACCTATGTTAACAAATAAATAAACTGAACTGAACTGAACTGAACTAAAGGTACGTTCGAAAAAAAGAAATTTTTACTCGGCAAAGTGAATATTATTTTACTTTTAACCCGGATCCAAAACACAACATTCGATAAATATCACTAAAAGTCATCAAATAATTTTTCAGTGATTTTTGACGTGACAACGTCTTATAAATTGGTTTGCCGGGTGACACTTCAAGAAACTGCGTTACGCTCCGCTCACGTTATGCGCTCACAATGAGAGCGAGTGAGAGGCACGCGTCCCTTCCACTCGGGCATGGTTAGCCCGCCTAAGAGCGAGAGAGACAGACATAAAATTATTTTACCACTCAAAGTCGTTGTCACGTAAAACTTTCGCCCGTATACCGACTTTACAGGCAACCAATTTTTTTTTCAGAATATCACTGTTTAACTCCTAAAAGTCACCAAATCTAGTGACAAAATCACTAAAGTGGCAACGCTGGCAAGGAGGTTAAAAAAAGTTTAAAACTGTTCTGTGACTGACAACCAAGTTTACGGTCAGTCGGACCACTACCGATATCGTTACCCGTATTTCCACCGCGTTGGATCTGAAAATTGGCGACCTTCTTATGATGAAGGTCTGTATACTATAAAAGTTGTACATAGTCTGGCTGTCTGTTCCAAAAGTTAAGTGTAAAATGAATGTGGTTAGAAACTGAACGATCGTTATTTGTCAATGGGTGTTATTTACTTGAAATAAATGTATTTATATTATAGGTGGCAGCACTGTCGTACATTTACAAACCTCCACTGTCCTTGTGTTTTTGATAAACACTGGAGGCCTATAACAGTAATAACCCGATCAAATCTGAAAACCAACGAAAGTCTGATCTCCCTAGCTGAAAACTTCAGAAATGTTAACTACGACTAATAATATGATAATGCATAATAAACACGCATACACCTTTACTCTAATTTACCAATATTACACCTCAAGAGAGGCTCACGGCTTAGGAATTGTAATAACAGAAATGCTTTTTGCCTAAAATCATGTGGTATTTTTGTGGAGATTATTGTTACTATAGACAAAATCTGTTTTGACAATTTGATTTTAAACTTTATTATTGGCAACATAGCAACCCGTTTTTCGATCTTTCATTCAATTTGATCCGTTTCCTTTTCCGCTCTCCCTGTTCATTCATTCTTTAATGATTTTCGTTGTCTACTATTTCAAGTATTTCATTCTTCAATCTTCTCTCCGCTTGCCAGCCGTTTACTCGGATCGAACGTCTCTTTAGCTGGCCATAGCTTGGATTTCTGCCAACTCACTGAATTAGAAAGTGTTATAGTATCCTATAAATTGAATCAAATCCTTTTCTACAAGGATGTTATTGCATTATATATTAGATGTATAGGAGTATAAAATGATATAAATATCGTAATACACATTACTTACAGCGGAATTAATATATTTGTCACTACTGTGATTACAGACAATTATGTAATATTTGTTAAAAAATAGTGTAATTTCATTGTTAATGGACGTAATAACTAGAATTTAAGTGTTCGTCTGTGCAAGAATATCATTGTTAAAAAATGAAAAGACGCCATGTTGTATCTGGAGCTTAAGGCGTGGCATGGCATTCCTACCTCCGTGCAATCTGGTGTCGTGTTATTTTTGAAGTAATATAGAATATTATAATGGTAAGTCTTGTCCCAATAATTCATAAATACCTACTTTAATATTTTAGCGAATTCGAATAAATATTGCAGAAGTCGTTTTAACCATACAAGTCTTCTGTAGTATATTCTTACATGCTAGTCGTATCAATGATTAGTATGTGAATGCGATTCGAAAGATAAATGAAAAAAAAAACATACAAAACTTCTAGAACAGTATCACGTGATGTGGTATTTATGCAGTAGGCGAGCGAGCGCTTACGTCATCAACATAAGCTCTCGCTTGCGCGACCGTCCGGTCCGGCGTCCATTTTGTATGTTTGAGTCATTGTTAGAATAGATAACCTACTTTACGATGAGGCTACAACGGAATTCGTACCCGGACACAAAATTGAAAACGAATAGCTATGTACGCAAAATATGTGCTTTGACGTGGAGTTGCGGACACCAGCCCGTCTTATCAATACCTGTATCTTTAAAAGCCATTGTACTATAACAACAAGCCTTTTAGATACACTTCCATTAATGTACTGGCTTATATTACCAGATGCCATTATTCGTCTGCTTTCAGATAGGTAGGTACTTACTATTTTTTCAGAATTTTTATGGCCAGTATCCACCTACCTACTAAAATGGCAGGTGCATACGTATACTACAAGCATGACAAGCTGGCATGACTAATTATTTTGAGTAGGTACCTGAGCATCATTGCATTGTGATTTTGTCCACAAAATCATGGTGTTCAAGTGGTACTACTGAGCGCCCTGGGTTCAATTCCTGGGTCAGGTAAAGGTTAATTGCATTTCCGTGAGAACTCTCAGTAGAATATCAGCCCAGACGGTATTGTGACCGTACTAGGGTTGAATTATGCTATCACACATATAGACTGATTGACACAGCGTGGTCGAACATACACTGGTTCATATATTTTTCATGTATATTACAGTCCATTCAGTTGTTTTACCCCTGATATTGCATCATTTTCAATATTAAATGTTCTTACAATAAAGTTACTACTTTCAGAGGTAAAACAACTGTGAATGGACTGTATGTAATGCGTTTATTACTATAGAACCATGATCGGCGTTCGCCGTACCTTTGTAGAAATAAAAATACGCCAATGTAGTACACGTTTTCCACAGCGAATGAGAGTTGTTAACATTTAAGAATGCCAGTTTTCTAAATATAATGTTATTTCTGATTCAATATAGGTTTGTAGGTTTATAAAAAACACCACCCCTGTGTCAGACATGCTTGATCAATATGTTAACTTGCACAGCCCAAAAAGTAACTTAAAATTTGATGAAATGCAGTTTTAAACGCCCTATAAATTCGACTATAGTAACGCATTATGAAAAAAGTGAATACGATATTGTAGTCTACGGGTCAGTTCAGACCACCAGAAAATGTATGAATATCGATCCAGTCAGCTCGCGCATGCTCTCCAATTGCTCTTATTTTTCTTACTTTAGGCTGTGCCAATACGGTCCTATTTCAAATAGAGCCAGTAAATTACTGGCGCATTTTTCCGTTCTGTCTGAATCGACCCTACGTCGTCATACACTTTAACCTTGAGCTGACTTCGTCACGTACTTTGTACCTACTAAGCTACAGTATTATAACTGTAACCTTGAACTGTTCTGCAAACGAATAAATAATTGTAATTTTTTTCCCAAGTCTGATCCGATCCACGCATCTCGTGTATAAACAGTAAACGCCATAGTTAATTTTTACGGTCGGAATTGAAACAAATATTTTAATTGAGCAATACAATTCATTCTGTTGTATCAAATAACAGAAGTCCTCATAATTTCGCCCGAAAAACGTCCTCTGCTGGTAATAGGCATAATATTCTCACCCTGCTTGTAGTTATTTGAAAGATAAAATTCGGAGTTTTTCACTCTTATAAGCAAACAATAGGTTTTAACATGAACCATAAACCAGGCACACAAAGTGCTTGGAATGACTATGTAGGCATCATACACTGCAATCGTACGTAACATGTCGCAAACAGATTACGCGCAGCTCACGAGCATTAAGTAGTATGAATTGTTTCATAATCATAGTATATATGAATACACAAAAACTCAACTTGCACGCTGATCACTCCCTAACCGATCTCGAACATGCCCAAACGTATTCAAATAATGTTATAGAGATGCACTCGAACCGGGCTGTTCGTGCGCAGTTATAAATCCATCTGTACATATTACGTTATTAAGTGGCAGTAGGCAGGGCACATTGCTCGCAGAACGGATGGCCGATGGGGCCGGAAGGTTCTGGAGTGGCGACCGCGTACTGGAAGACGGAGCGTTGGAAGGCCTCCCACAAGATGGACCGATGACCTGGTGAAGGCCGCAGGAATGCGTTGGATGCGGGAGGCACAGAACAGGTCGAAGTGGCGGTGCTTGGGGGAGGCCTATGTCCAGCAGTGGACGTCTTTCGGCTGAAATGATGATGATGATGATATTACGTTATGCGTTTTTTTGTTTAGTTTTTGGGCATGTCATCTCGCAGGCCAACCCATAAGGTTGTCGGCTGCTTAACCGGACTTGCCTGTGACCTTAAGAAAATAAAGTCTCCAGTCAGGGCTTAAACGAAAAACAAGGGTGACTACTCGCTAAGGGCGCACCCTGCACTGAACTCAGCATAGGGCATTGCTGTAGAGGGCAGCAAGAAACGGGCTGTATCGGAATGATTGCGTTATGCGTCATGCATAGTTCCTTTTTATAATCGCTGTTTTTGATAGTCGTGCAATAACACAGCCTTCACGCGTGATCCCACTAAGCATTTGTATACCGAACTCTTGGTAGCCATCTAGTCAGCATTTGAAATTTATACCCGAACATTTCATGGAGTATACTCCAAAGCTATAAAAAACAACTCCTTTTTTCGCGAAGTCATCATGTCCCATATCGGATTAACTCCGAAAGCTCATTATATCAAAATACTATTTAATCGAGGAATAATAGTTTTGAGAACCAATAGCAACATACTATTTTTCCAAGTAAGATAACTGACATAACTTTTATTTTCTTTGTTACAGCCACGTATTGATCCAATTCAGTTACTTAACTGCCTGAGTGTACTTCTGTCACCGAATGGTGGGATCAAAAGCAGGGATGAAGTCCAGAGGCTGGCTAGGTAAGTTTTTTAACTAATTTTTTTAGCTTTTCATGAATCAGCTTGATTTGGCTTTGTATTACTGTGATTAACTTACTCGATAATTGGAAGGAAGATGCTTATACATTTTAATTTTATACCTGCTGCTAATCTCATATTTGAAAAATGCGTTATCAAAAAAATCTCAATTTAACGACGTTTTATTAACTCGAATAATCAGTGTTTGACATTATAGAAAATCTTTAACAAAATAATGAAAAACTAACATTTATAGGGAACCTCGTTCGGAATTAATTACGGAATCGGCAAAAGTGACAGTAATCGTATTCTTATATGATTACTATCTTATTAGAATACGGTAAATAATTAGTACAGTTGATCTTCTGCTTGAGCAACCCCTCTAGAATACGCCTTAGTCGACGTTAACACGGACGTAATAAAATCGCGATGATTTTTTTTCGCGCAGTAGCTTCTACCCTCGTTGTCAACCGAACATTGAGAATCCAACAGAGTGAGTTTTAAACTCTCGACGCTAAGCAGGGCGTTGAAGATGCAGTGCGCCAAAAAACCCCGCTGCGATTTCATTACGTCCATGTGTACGTGGGCTTAGACCCGAGTATATTACATCGACGTTTTTGTTAAATGTTGACTTTTCCTTTCAGCCTCATGACTAAATTTTCGAAGAAATTGGTATCTAAATGTATTTACATACAAATACTGAAACGTACCGAGACCGACCTTCTGGGGTTATTTATGGGATCCGGCGGTTGGGTTTTGGTACACATGTGGCTGACCGAAAGCATTGTCGCCAAAAACTGGCCTCTTGTGAAAGAGTTATTGGAGCTGCTATTATTATGTCCAGTAGATATAGAGCGTTTGAAAACCAACAACTGTCCGAAACTTGTAAAGGAGTTGTCAAAGGATGATAACCATTTTGGTAAGAAAATCCCTTATTAACTTTGTTTTGAAGGCCTTCCTACTGCCTCCCGGGGATTAGTAATCGAAAGCACTAGACATGAATGAGGTCCTGGGTTCAATTCCTAAGTTGGGTAGTGATGTTGAGTTTTTCCATTGGGAATATCGCAGTACCAGTCAGAAGTCGGGATCTGTGCCCGGTTGATGGCAATAGGCTCGCCCTCCCTATTACATGTAACATAACTGGCGAAGTGCGCTTCGGGGAAGAGCGCGATATTATGTTTCTTAGGATCTGAAATGTCAATTTTCAATTGGACGCAACAAACTGTTGAAAATAAATGATTCCAACTGCAATCGTTCTTTTTTCTGAAGCAACAGTTCAATTAAAATAGTACTATTGTTATTGTGAATTATTAAAATGTATTTAATTTCTTTCATTACAGCTATCAGAGCCTTAGCGTCGAAGTTAGTTGAACAATGGTTAAAAACAGTAAAGGGTGAACAAGTAGTTCCTGTCCAGATGTCAGATATACCTCAAATTATATCGGAAGCGCAATCTGATTTAGAAGTCTTAATAAAATCAGAGTGCAAAGTGGAATATCAAAATAATGAGAATAATACTGAAATTAAAACAATTAGTGAAGAACGTACAAAATTGGATAAATCAATTTCTAACAATACTGACACTAATAAGAATGTAGGTGATATCAAAATAAAAGTAGAAGTAGACGACGAACCGGAAACGTTGCCGGTATTAAAGATTAGTTTAAAAGATGGAAAGCAAATTATATCGCAAGTTGATGATGATAGTGAAAGTAAAACTTCGGAAGGGTTATCCGATTCCGAAAAATCTAAAGATAGGTCAAAAAGTAGAAGTAAAGATAAATCAGATGATAAAAGCGGGTCAAAGTCTAGCAGTTCCTCAAAACATTCGAGTAGGTCTCATTCTTCAAGTGAAAAACAAAAAACTCACAAAAGCAGTTCTAGCCGACATAGTAGTAGTAAAGACAGGTCAAAAGATAAGGATAGACATTCTTCTCATAGTTCTAAATCAAAAAGTGACAGTAGCAGAAAATCTAGCGATAAATTATCGTCTTCCAGTAGTAAATCTAAAGAGGATCGGAGTTCACGGTCATCGTCCGAAAAAGATAAGAATAAAGATAAAGGAAAAGAAGATAAAAATGAAAAGAGTAAGGATACCTCTTTAAACAAACCTTCATCTGAGAAACCTGATGATCAAACGCCGTCAGTTCGTAAATTGGGAAAAATACCAAAATTGAGTGATTCCAAAAAAGAAAAACCTTCAATATCCATAGAAGTCAGAAAACCAGATGAACCAAAACCAAAGACGGTTAAAACTTTCAATTCTAAGTTTAGGAAACATGGACTAGAAGAAGAAGTTAAACCACCACCTTCTCGTGCAGCAGTATTAACAAAAAAATCGACATCTGTATTGCCACCTACAGTATCAATACCTAAACGGCCGTCTCCAGTTCACAATGAGTCTCCTCCAGAAAAAAAGCCTAAAACTGTTGTTGAACCTGTTGAAAAACCGGGTGCAATCAAATTAATTCCTCCTAAACCTAAACGTAAGTATTCTACTGTTTATTCAATAAGTGTCATATTTTTAATAGTTTCTTTTTTTCCAGATTTGCATTGGTGGTGGCAAGTTCTTCCATTATTGTCACCAAGTCTTTTCAATTGTTTAGGTTGCATTTTCTTCAGTGGTAAGTCTAAAATGTATAACTTAACGGGTTCTAAAGTGTTTTTACCACCTGTAAAGTATTTTTTTCAAATAAATATTGAAATCAATATACATGACTTTTTCCGTTTACTACTTAGTTCAAATTTAATAACCTAAATTTGTTTAGTTAATCGTGAGGTGCAAAATTCAGCGCACTTATACCTACTTCTCCGTGGATCCTTCCGTGGACTCGTCGCAGAGCTGAAGAAAACGACTGGTGCTCCAGGAGTGATTCTTCAGCGATCCATGTAACCCAAAAATGACTTTACAACAGTAATTCTAGCGATATTTCCTTTTTAATTTCAACAAAATATACAACATGAATGAATTATTCAGATTAGCTATTAGGGCACTATCTTGTTGCATTAGTTAAACAGACCAGTTATTATATTTTGCATAGAAAGCCTAGAATGATAGTTATCGTAACATTAAAAAAAATAGTTCATTTTATAGGCAGGTACAAAGCTAGATTTTAACTGTTTGAAGTACCATCCTTACTACGCTAGAAAATACTAACTATAATACAAGCGGTTGCGATGACGCTCTCGAGGCTTTCTAGAACGTTGTCAGCTAAGTCCGAATGGAGAACAACATCACTCCCTACTATGTTTCTTTTATTTATTTCCAATTTCTAGAAAATAAGTTTACAAGAAATACACAAACAACTAGTTGGTATATAGAGGAAATTGTAAAATCACAAGATTCACGAGCAGAAATTGATGAAGTATTATCAACAATGTTTTTAATCGTTAATGCTAGTCACGCACTGCCTTGTAAAGATCTATATCGTATTTTTTTTTCTGAGATTCGATTCCAATGATTAGTGTAAAAAGGTGCATTTTAATTCTAAATAAATTATATGAAATTAATAGTAACAACGTAAGTCGACCCCAAAATAATTGGGAAAACATTAGGCAGATTATGGGTAGTAAGAAAGGCAAAAACTGAAAAGATACCATAAGTACAGCAGGCGACAGCAAAACTATCATCAAACCGTAAGTGGCCCAACCAGGGTCTCTGTCCACAGAATGCAGACCACTACAAAGAACTATTTTCGGAGAACAAAGGTACCTACCTACCGAAAGTAATAATCACATTGAGAAAAAACTTGTACGTAGTGTAAAGCTGTACCTATGCTATTGTCCTAATAATTAACCGTACCTATATAAGTAACGAGGAATTAAAAATTAAAGTTTGTATTTTACCTGTGTATCTACTTTAATTTTTGTTTCTGAAAGTTATTTAACAGAGGTAGGTATAATATATGGACACTACATTTGCTACTAGATTAGGCTTAATCGTATAAACCTATTATGGGAATAAACTACGACATCCTACATGGAATTAAGAGAAAGTGGTAGGCACCTACCTACGCACCCTGCTATACACGCTGCCAGGCATAAAGTTGTGCTTGAGATAAGGACACCGCAGACATGGGAAGTCGTCCATAAACCAATAGATATGTGGAATAAGTATTAATAAAGTTGGTACACATGTCGATCACGAATTATGTCATGACGTCATCATAATCTGAGATTCTGAAACGACTGTTATGAACAAGAATAAAATCAGTTTATTGTATTTTTCAAGCAATTTTTTTGAATTGCCACATTCGCTTCAAACCTCTATTTTCTGTAACAATATTGTGGCTTATTCTGTAGTCGAACCCCCTCCCTCCGCTCCCGCCCGTTTTCCAAAGAGTAACCACCACTGAAAATTGTGCCCCTTCTCAACTAGATTGATAAATACCAAAACGTGTAAAAAACAATACATAATCCAAAGAAAATGAACGTGCTCATATAGCTGTACATGTTGAAAACTGTCGGATTATTTTGACGTCATGACAAAGATGGTCATCTTTGTACCTGATCTAGTTGAACCACGTTTTCTATCATAGGCCAATTTTACCCAGTCTCGTTTATGCTTTACATAATTTACGAGACACTAATTCTATACCTACAACAATGGTATGTTTCAGTATGTATATGGGAAAAGTTGATAAAATAGAATAAATTGAAAAATCCACCTGTTTTGGTTTGCATCGACAGCCACAACATTGATTGATTCGACACAGTTTGTCTCTGGCGGTGGATTGCCTGAAACTAATAATGGAAACGAATTAAATGTTGGCTCGGAAATGACACGTAGTCAGCGTATACATAGGTGCCTAGATCTAGTTACCTAATCTGCTGTACATTCTGCATCTTCTCTTAATATATTGCCTTTTTAGCTATCCAAATTCGTTCAGTTATATCCAGGTAGGAAAACCTACCTACGGCATGTCGCGCGTATGTACCATCGAATTAAATATTTTAAAGTAGGGTAATTAGCTATTCTGGCGTAATAATAATTATTGTGCATAGGAGCTACCGAAAGAAGCTATAGATGAACTAATATATTTTAGTCACTCGATAATCAAAACTTGTTTAACTTTTACTTGTGCAGAGATGGATCATATTTTTTTTACCTAACTGCATACTTTCATGGTTAACTATGATAAGGTAAATCAAAGCGTTACCTTAGTGCAAAAAACTTGCATATCTTACGAGAGCTGCTTATGTCCATTTGAACGAATAGGTAGTATGATGCATGTTATAATTTAAATATTAACGTAAAGCATAAAAAAATACACCTTTTTACGAAAATTACGCCTACGAAGGAGTATGAAGCTTAGCACAATTATTAGAGTTTATATGGAGAAGGTGTACAGAAAGCTAATATTAGCAACAACAACAACAAACATGTTTATGCTCCAAACTTAAAATTTAAACGAATTTTGATAGAATTTTGACCATTATTTATCAGGGTTCCGTACTTAAAGGGTAAAACGGAACCCAGGACTAAGACTCCGCTGTCCGTCAGTTTGTCACAACGCTGTATCTCATGAACCGTGATAGAGAGTTGAAATTATCACAGATGACGTTTTTTTGTTGCCGCTATAACAACAAATACTAAAAAACAGAATAAAATAAATATTTAAGGGGCTCCCATACAACTAACGTGATTTTTTTTTGCCGTTTTTATTAGATAATGGTACGGAACTCTTCGTACGCGAGTCCGATTCGCACTTGGCCGGTTTTTTGATAATATCTATATTAATCAACGCCTAAATAAGCTGTGCCAGATAAGTAGTAAACAAATAAATAGGAATTGGGAAGGTAGATACGTTGTCGTGATTAAAGGAACTCTTTAAATCTTGCTGTAGCCAATTATCAAATCCTATAGATATATAGGTAATACGCCAACACTTTCGTTTAACGAATGCCTATTACTTTCCTGGATTTACACCTGTACACTTCTGTCAGAACTCCATAATAGGTGCCCACGTAGCTAGGCCTTATTTATACAGATAACATTGTTACCTAGCTCACAATATTTTAGTGCGTTAACCTGAATAATATCTTTATTCCATTTATTTTCTTACATATTAAGTATAATTTGAAATATTTTTACAAAAACTTTTTTTTACTATGGATAGGTAGTGTTAAGTGTTTCTAAGAAACTTAAAAATCTGGTCTGCTCAACTAATGTTTCAAAGTTTGTAGTACTAACATGTAAGTAGGAAACATAACTAAAATCATTTGTTGTTTATAAAAATTATTCCTCTAAATAATTAAGTAGGTAGGTACCTACATTTTCCCTCTAGATTGAGATTACGGCTGTAAATTTGGTACCTACCTACTTATTTACCTGTATTAACTTTAACTCGATAAAATCTTCTGGCATCCCATGAACCTATTGTTTTTATTAAGACAATTTAATTAATACAACGTCTGATGAAATATAGTAGGTATGTCGGTACCTGCTACCAAGTTTAATACTTATATTCTGTTTTCTTTAAAATATGTAAGTGTAAAATACGCTCATCCATCAAACAATAGATAGGTACATAATAATAATTACAATTTCAATAAGACTACGTTTTCGCATTGAAAAATATCGCGGCGGGATGTTTATCGTGCATTGATTTTCAACTCTCGGTGTTGACCCGAGAATTCATTATCCAACAGAAAAAACACTGCTCAATTTAACTCTCTGTGCCAAGCAGTGTGATGAACATTGAGTACGCACAAATTTCCCGCTAGATATTTTTACGCCCGTGTGAACTACTCCACGTTCCCATGGACGGAATAAAATCGCGGCGGGACTGTTGGGTTGAATGAATCAGTTGAATGTTCGGTTCAACACAGCTGAAGATTCAGTACGCAAAAAAATCCTGCAGCTTTATTACGTCCGTGAGAACGTGGGCTCACGCAATAGAAATCCGGAACCAATCGCACACATACCTACCTACCTGCCTATTTATCCATTATATTATTTTCTACATGTAACTGAAGTAAGAATTAGTAGGTAGCTATATAACTTTTTTATTGTGAGGATTTTTTATTTTCTTAGTTTCATTAATAAAATAACGTACTGAATTGCCGACTAAAATAATTTTAAACGGAATTTATGTTGGAACTTTTTATACCTCTATGCCCACTTGGCATTCTACTTTTTAATTTCGTTAGTTAGGTGTAGAAGTAGATTTCACTCGCGACTAACGTATTGACATATACCGAATTGATATAATGTAAGGACAAAATACACGATCTCTGACAGTCGTTACGGGTCGTCAGAAACCCAAAAGTCTGACAACCCTCGTACAACAATCGTATTACTCAGTAACTGAGTTGTGAGGTCAGACAGGCAGTCTCTCCATGTAAAATACTGGTATTCAGCTTCATCTGGTTAGACTGAAGGCCAACCCTGAATTATTTGGGTCAAGCTATTCAGATGCTGAAATAGACAAAAGATGATCTGAAACTGATCCTGTAATTTCGAACTTTATGGTGTTAGCAATAGTATAGGTAAATTAATGAATACAAAATGTTGTGTGATTGCGTACCTATGATAAGGTGCGTGTTTATTACAGCGGGGAAGTGACTGCTTTACCAAAATTCTATTGGTGGACTTCGCTCCTCTCTGCTTCAATAGACAGGTAGGGCTTCAACGTAAACCTTAAGCTTGCGTATTCAATATTTTACGACCATACAGCATCCCGTTATCATCTTCACCTACACATATTAATTAGTTGAATTCACTTTACCACGTTGTTCTAAACATCGCATCGGATTTTTCACCACCATTTAGAGAATTTATATATTTCTAATACATTAATATTAAGTTTACGAAACAGAAAACTCAATATTTTGTCAAGTAGTAGTAGTTAACCATGTGAAATACGTACGGGTCGCAAGTCTGAAATATAACTGAACATGCAAGATACATTTTCGTAAATACCTGCTATCGTATTGAATAAGTATTTTTAAATAATGTTTTTGAGAATCAAAGCGTTTTAAGAAGCCCATTTTTTTTTATTAAACCACTGATAAAAATAATCATTTAGATGCTAGATTTCCTATCTCCATTTAGCTAGACACTTATATTTAGGGTGACATTTTTTTGAAAGCGTCCAATTTTCATCAGATAGGTATTTAGATAAATTGTAATTCTCAAACTACGCATGATACGTAAATATTCAAAGCATCGATGGCACATCATAAGCTGCATGTTTTAGAGCGCAAATATACCTCGGTATCTTTGTTATCGGTAAATTAGTATTTATTATTTTTCCCGGAAAACCTGTGTATTGGGAAAAGTTGTTTATATTTTGATTATTAAGTATCTTTGTCGCCAACATACAACATTAATTTTACTTACCAATTCCATGGAATCTAGAACGTGGAACTACGGAAAACAAATTGTATCAGAGTCAAATTTTGAGTATGAATTAATGTTGTAATAAACTTAACTATTATAGAGAAAGCTTGTTTGTTACGCTAAAACGGCTGAACGGATTTAGATAAATTTGGCACATGATAAGTCCATATGAGATATTTTTCCGATATTCCCACGGGATTGAAACTTATGGACCCGGGCGAAACCGGGGGGTGCAGCTGATATCGAATAAAAATTTTGTCAGTATAATCGGGACCAAAATGTGACAACCCTAGCAAAAATAGTTAATTTGGAATAACTTCTAGAAATCTAGAGTCTACGGAATTGGGGTGAGTGTGAAAGATTTAAAACTGAAATTATTCGCTTGACTTCCTCTTGTGTGTGGGAGGCAAAGAGAATAACTACTATATGTATTATTTATTAGTATTATTAACATAAGTATCATACTTTATTTGAGAGCTAGCTTCTGCCCGCGACTTCGCGTAAATTTCTTGCTCCTCCGACCCACTTCATTGCATCGGAGCGCCTCGAGCCTGCCCGAGCGAGATCTTCGTATTCTTTTTCCTTTTTGCTCGGCTCCTAAGGGTCTTAGCGTGATGTTATATATTCTATACTCTTCCTCGATAAATGGGCTACTAAACGCTAATAGTTAATTTTTTTAATTCGAACCAGTCTTTTCTGAGATTAGCGCGTTCAACCAAACAAACAATCAACCACACTCTTCAGCTGTAGTATACTTGAAAATGAAACGAATTTCAAAAAAATATCCACAAAACCAAAACATGCAATGATGGAACGGACTCTTGCATTCTAATGATTGTCTTATCAGATTTTTTAAATAAAATGTGAGGTCCGAAAAATGGGCTACTTAAAACACTATTTAACGGGGTGACGCTATTCTTGTGAAACAATTTCTATGAAAACTTTGTTGTAACGAATTATATTTTTTTTTAAAGATCTCATGTCCAGCGTATTATGGATGTTAGAGAGTAATTCACACTTACTTCGGTCATTATTTATTTATTTAATACTTTACGCACACAGATGTACAGAGGCGGACTTAATGCTATAGGCGTTTTCTACCAGTCAACCTTTGGGTGATGCCGAGGCATACGGTGACCATTCTCACTGACCTACGTACTAGTAAAGACTGTATGACGATGATAGGTCAGTTTTCCTCGTTCTCCAATCACACCCTTTATCAGTGAACATAACCTTTTGAGATATTTAGCAGGTAGTTCGGTTTTAATTAATACTTTGCTATCATTACTACCAATAGTAAGGTGGGTAAAATTAGAAAATATTTAATATATCCAAAAAAATGATTAAAAAAGGAGATGTTGTGTTGATGTTATTGGTGTATGTGACTGAATGTGTGTGAATACGAGCTGTGTGTTGTATTTATGATAGAGTTACTAATTGCTTTTCTGTGTTAACATAATCAACTTCAAGTATAAATTAATTTAAAATCTTTTTGGAATAATAGATTGATAAATCACATAACTTTCGTTCAGTCGAATGTTATAAAATTTTGAATGAAAATAAGCTTTATTTTCTTTTTTTTTTTCTTTTAGACCTTTTGTTTTTAATTTACGTCAATTACATACGTTATATATTGCATGTTATGTATGTAAATGTAAATCCACACCAGAGTTACTTTTGTAGAGAAAAAATTGCAACATAACCATTGATAACATTAAGAAACTTTATTTAACTTTAATTTTATTAAGTAAGTGACTTTTTGTTATCTGACCACAACAGTTGCAAACCTTAATCCACAAAAGTACATTTGGTGTGAATGCACCTTGAGTTCAGTCATCATCAAAACATCGGGACGAACAGACTGTTCAAAAGTATCTCAACAAGTAAGAAAATTAAAACTTTATTTCAATTGGATAAAGTTCTTTTCAGAATAACAGTTGTCGTGTACTGATTTCATTCTGAAACTTTCCTTGTGTCGTTGAGTTAATATTTAATTTTCATAGTTTAGATCATTTTGAACAGTCAGCTCATCCCGATATTATTGACGCTGACTGTATCTAAGTCAAACATTTACGGAATAACAGCAAGAATGCCATTTATGCCTGTTTTCAGTAACACTAGGTGATATCTAAACGTTTGATTTTTATCTCTCGGCACATAGCGTTGAAAATCCAATAAATAAACTTTTACAAATACAAAAACACACAAATATTGACAAATATTGTTAGTGAAAAACGGGCATTACTGTATTTGTCATGATGACTTGACAGTAGTCTACCACTGCTTATGTCTGATGGACAAAACTTTCATTTTTTAACCGTCTTAAAAAAAAAGAGGCAGTTACGCATTCGAACTTCTTTTTTTTTCATGTTTGTTCATCGATTTCTCAAATTCTCCGTGATTGTACTGGGTCCATTTGTGAATATTTTTTCAATTGGTAGGGGAGGCCTGCAGGGTAGTCCCATATAAATTGTATTAAGCTTGCTTAGGCAGTTCAATAACACGTACCATACTTAATCCACTTACAGGTGTGGTAATCGGCTTTGACCACACCTTACACCCAATTATGAATTTATTCTGTATAGCAGAAGTTCTTAAAATGAAAATAAAAACTATAAAAAGAACAACGGCCTTCCTAAGTAAATATCTAGTTACCTATCACATAAGTGAATAATAAATTTAATTACGGAAATCAGTTTTATATTTTTCACGTGCTAGTGTTTTTTTATTTTTTTTCTGAAGATTTATTTTTAAAAAATATGTTCAAATAAACAAGTGCACACGCAACGGATTTATGCATCTGTGAAGTTGCTGCCGAAAGTTGAAAGCAATTGCAGAAATCACGTAGAGCGCGGTGTCCGAAAATTTAGAAAATAGACGCATCGAATGCACTCACCCCTCCAGCCGCCAACTACACTCCCTCCCGCATTAGTGCGAATGACCGAGGCATACCCTAACCATTTCCGGTGACACTACAACCCTTCTACAGGAGAATAGTAAATTCACTAGCACTCTAAAGATACACCGACACGGACTTCCGTCCTCGCTGCGACGTCCCAATTCATGTCCGTCCCGACCCTTGCTTGAGCCAGCCCGCGCCGCTAAGCCTGTAGTTTTAAATTTGTCCCTAAATAATAATCATTCCGATCCAGCCCGTTCCTTGCTGCTCTCTACCAGCGAAGCCCTAAGCCGAGGTACGTACCCCACAGGGGGTGCCCTTAGCGAGTTATCGCTCTAGTTTTTACACACTATATATTAGCTTCACTTGTATGTTTGTATGTTTGTTTGTAACCGACTCCTTATAGCGCGATTTTGACCCACTTTAAACGACCAGATTTCATTCAAACTTTGTACACCTGTCAAAGACCGATGACAATGCAATAATTTCATAAATTTGTGCCATTATCCTTGCCAAGGTTACCAGGACAGCAAAAAACTGTTTTCGAAAACTACGCTGACATGCGTCACAAACTATGCTGACATACATCTCAAAATTCAAAACACCCTAAAAGAAAATAATGGAACAAAAGCGTGGGGTGTCTGATATCAATAAAAAATACCTTAAAAAGCACCCCACGCTTTTTTTCCCTTATTTTCTACTTTTTAGTTTGGTTTTCTATGGAAGCGTGTTTTTTAGTTTTTTAAAACTATTATTTTAAGTTTTTAAGACCTAGCTGGAAGCCTTTAATTATCAAGGTAGCCACAGGCAAGTCCAATTAAGCAGCCAACAACCTCATAGGTGGTTGAACAACGAGATGTCATTAAAAAAAAGCACCACGCTTCTCATAATCCGTATAAATAAATGACAAATCATATAGACCGTGGCGCGTACTGTAACCCTTGAACTATAAAACCTCCCTTACTGCTGCGAAAAGGCGTTGTCAATATTACCCTTGATATTGCCATTCACTGTATATATATGTATATATTACCTACATTGTATTTATATCACAGCTTCGTCGACTAAATGTGTTAAACATGTCATTCAATCCACATCATAATTCATTCTCCTGCCCTTATCCCACTTTAGTTGGGTCGGCGCAACATT
Source organism: Aporophyla lueneburgensis (assembly GCA_932294355.1). Classification (NCBI taxonomy): domain Eukaryota; kingdom Metazoa; phylum Arthropoda; class Insecta; order Lepidoptera; family Noctuidae; genus Aporophyla; species Aporophyla lueneburgensis. Next base: position 18,094,649 of record OW028747.1, read on the forward strand.
TCTTTTTCTTCCACACTTCTCTATTAGTCGCCATCTCAGTAGTCACCCACTTTTCTATCCATATCATAATTCACACAGTCCATCCATCGTTTCTTTGGTCTCCCTCTACTCTTATAGCCATCGACATTCATACGTAATACTTTCTTAACGACATTTTTCTCATTCCTCCGTATCACGTGACCATACCATGACAACCGATTCCCACACAACTATTCAGTTATTGGTGCCACTTTCAGACGAGTACTAATTTCTTATTCTATTCATTTGTCTAACACCACACATCCCTCTTAACATTCTCATCTCAGCTGCATGCAATTGCCTTTCATTCATCCCTTTCGTGCCCCAACATTCTGACCCATACAAACAGCAAGTCTGACCATGGTTTTATATATCTTCCCCTTAAGTTTAAGGGGGATGTGGGAGTCGCAGATCTAGATGGTAAATAACAGAGCATAATCAGTTCAACAAAAGCTAAAAAATAAAGTTTGTTAATCTATATCCATTTACTGTAAAAGTTGCCAATAAATGACAACTTTCAACGGGCTCAAGATTTTGAAATATTAAGAACATGCTACTTACCCAGGCTGCGTCTGCCTTTATTTTTTTTTTTATTACATTTACAAGACATTTGGCGCAAATGTCAAGGAGATTAGGATATATTGGTAGTTAAAATAAATGAAAATGAACCAATGCCTTCCGTCGCCGGCGGCGTCAGCATCGTCACACTTGAGACGATTGTTTTATTATTTTCGACTCCGATCAACTTAGCCGAGTCGGTTCAATACAATTTAAGAAACATTTTATTACGAAGATGCGGGAGATAAAAAATGCGATAGATATAACAATACTAGATTTTATTTGTTCTACAGATGGACCCACCATCTGTAGAACAAATAAAATCTAGTATTGTCCCTCTGTTAAGTATTAATGAGTGATAAAGCCTTGTGTACATACATACCTTTAACTTCTATACATGTTATCATGATGTAAGAATATTGTTTTGTATTGGTTCATAAATCATTTCTCATACAAGTTTACAAATTGCCTAGTGTTCTTTAGCTTGATACAATCAACCGCACAGCAGTTGTGCCGCTTGAGCTACAAAACTGTCCTTACTGTTACATTAGGCTCTGTGAATGTCAAAATGCCTAAACACCGATGCGCGGTTGCGCCTACTAAGTATACCTACCTACCAAAAACGAAGGCCATAAAGCTAGTCCACCGAGAAGAAACTGTATTTACCAAGGTAAGTGGATGTTTTGTTCGTATGTCGTTAGGTACAAGGTCTTCACCGTTTCAAACAGGAATATTACACTGTTTCGTTCTGCAAAATAATCGAATAATTTGATGTGAAATAAACTTGTCTAATGATAAATATTTCCCTAGTACGTCAGTACTTTTATCGTTGACTGTACCACCTCGATTTCGTCTGATAAAACGAGATTTTAAATATTTTTTAGGTGGAAAGAAGAACGGGGGTCCCATCTGTACTAATCCTTAAAACATACGAACAAAACATCCAGATAATGTCTCGTAGCTAGGTACCTAATCAAACTTCGGTGACGATTCCGTTAACTGTTCACGACGTAAAGGCTTCTTCAGACGGGCGCGACGCGACATTTGTAGGACAAATTCTATGAAGTTACATAGAAATTATTGTACGAGAGTCGCGTCGCGCCTGTTTTTGGATGTCTTAACGTATACAAATAAAGTTGAAGTGTCTCTTTGTAATTTCAAATGACCAGCTTTTCACTAAATGCTCATGAAATTACTTACGGTACTTACTTACATAAAAAAAATCAAATTTCCGTCTGTCTGTAAGTTCCCGCTAATCTCTGAAAACGGCTGGACCTATTTTGACGGGACTTTCATTCGCAGATAGCTAATGTTATAAGTAGTCACATAGGCTCTTTTTTATCCCGGTACCACGTACATTTCTACATCCACACGGGCGAAGCCGCGGGCACAGCTAGTTGATCATAATACTTTGGAAAATAAGATGGGAGTAAAATCGTGCGATATGATTTTTTTTATTGTTCCGTGTTACACGTTATTGGCTATCAAATAAACTTATAGCTTTGCTTCAAGTAAGCTGCGTGGCAACAGTGCTGTTGCAGTTTGGTTTGAATAGGTAACTAATGATGCGGGGCTGTAGCTGGCGACGCTGTAATTGTCGCATTAATTTTAACGACTGACTCGCATGCTTGTCCATCTCTAATTATCTGATAAACAACTTACGTTCTCACTTTAAAATTACAGATTCTCAAACCAATCTCGCACTCATATGCAATAATAATACACAATTAGAATAGTTCACGCGAACACTCGACCTTCACGAGTGTTTCATTTTTACAGAATAGCATTGATTACATCTTTTTATCTTAAACTGTTGATGGTAATGACCCCTCCGGAAGTCACGAGTTGAACTATTTATTAAAACCCAAGTGGTATGAACATACCCTACGGGTTGAGTTACTAAAGTCGTCATAGCTGCATAAAATACTTGTGGTTCTGGTGGATGACATCGGATTCTGTCACGTCAAAGTGCCTTTCTTCCATGTATATTAAATTCCATGGTTCCGATCTACAATTTTATCGGCATTTCGGCTAATAGGCATTGAATGCAATCGCGGTAAGTGTAAAGAATCCAAAAGGTAATAATAATTCTTTTGGTACCGGTAACTTATTTTTTTTTTTTTTTCGTATCAGTCTCGGCTTAATTTTATATAATTTTATGATCGTCAGTTATAGACAGAAGCTCCGGCAAACAAGTTATCAAAAACATTAACCTACTTATGGGCTACGCCCCGGTCGGGTAAAAGTGAAAGGTGCACGCTCGTTGACAGGCAGCACGTGTGAATGTTGTTTTATGTATCTAATATATAATCCCGTTTTAATAGACATGTCATCAACACACAGAAAGTACGATTCTTTGTCCTCAAAAGAACAAAACAGGGTATTCACAACCTAATTAGAACAAAATACGTACCTACGTAGTTTTTGATACAATTTTGTACATAAAAAGTAACTTTTATAGTTTGCACTTATTATGTTTATACCAACAAAAATAATATTTTAAATTACATTGTAAATTAAAAGATTTCTTCATTTCGTACGTATATTACCAACAGGAAGTCTTCTGTTTCGCTTAGGTACAAACAATTCAATTGCTTGGAGATACAGTCAGCTTCGAAAGTTGATTAAAGGTTTACTTTTAACTAACATTACAATTATTTTATAATGTATTTGCAGAGCAGTGGTGGCCCAGTTGTTGCGGTCTCGACTTGCCGAGTTGTATGCCGAAGGTTCGGACCCGGTCATGTGCAATTTTTGTAAATAAATAATTTCAGTAACACTGCTCTCAAAACGGTGAAGAAAAACATCTTGAGGGAAAGGGACAACATAACACTGGGCTCCCGTGATGAATTACAACCCGCTCCCTCCCACTGAGAGGAGGCCTGTAGTAGGAATATTATATGCGGTTATGTACTCGGTATTTACATTTGCGGCTTATAAATATGCTTTCAAAATGTATAGTATTAAAATATACCTTGCTGACCGTGCGTCCGTCAGGTCCCATTAGAGATATCAGGAGCTATAGGTACCTAATTACACGATACAATGACTAGGTGCGTACCTAATTAACCTACATTGTTACCTTTATAAGGTACATATTTGTTTCGTTTGCGATTGTGATACGGTAAACAGTAGTCCTGTATCTTAGCAATGTCTAACTTATAACAACTTCACGCTTGAAATCCTCGAGAGGATAGGCAGAGGAGTATTACCTGTAGTACCTACCTACACCCAGTTCTTAAACTTTATAAGTTAACATTACCACCAATAATAAGATTTTCGAATAAAGAATCAGTCGTATCGTTTAATATTTTTATAGGATGCATTATTGCATATTTTTATCAGGTACGTACTTAGTTTACCTATATCACGCTCGTTTATGTATCCGAACTAGCCAGAAGCTATGTCTGATCAACAACAAGCTCATTTAGGTTCATAGGTATTTATCGGGTAATTTTTTTGTATACCTAGGTAATCTTTAAATATTTCCGGATTTGTCTAGTTGTAAGGTTTTGGATAAAGTACGATGTAACGATGGCTATATCGGCACCATGTATAATCTCGCATGCTGCTAATATGATTCTTTCATTGTATTCACTAGGTACCTTGGACCTATTGGTCACTCCTGTTCAGGCGCCGTAACCACCAGTGCTGTACCTGATAGATATTAAATTTCGTTAATAGAGACACAGGTGTCTGACTTAGTTTTGTCAAACATTATGATAGTTGTAAAACGTTATCAAATCGCCTGCTCTATCCTTTAATCCTTATACCTATTTAGGTATCCTGTGTTATAGTGGGTGGTTGGGACATCGACCCCGCAATCTGTCATGGATTCAGTACATGATTCTAAACCCTATACCCTAACCGACAAACATTTCAGTGCAGGAGGCGTTGAAATGTTTGTCGATTATTAAAAAAAAAAAAATAGTTGTTCCATTCATATTTACCGCGTAGGTATTGCAGTTTTCTATGTCATAGCAGATTTTTTAAAACTAGAATCACGTGCTGGACTCGTTTCATTTAGGGCGACGGTGTCCCTGCCAACCTATATCATGCAATAATAGGGCTCTTTGGTATCTAAATATTGATGCTTACCTGTGTTTTGTTACCGTATCTTTTAAACAAAGTGCCAAGTTACATTTTTATTGAAGTTTCAAATGAGAACCCGTTATTATACATTTTGGTCTTAACACAAAATTGTTATTATTGTACCTTTTTCATTGTATCTTACAAAATATACGTTTGCTTTTTTATTTATAACATCGTTTTTCTTTTGTTTCAGCAATTCTTTTGTTAGAAAGTGACATGTTCATGGATGCGCTGAATGCTTCAGCAACTAACAAAAGAGATCCAAAGAAAAGAAAACGACGAACAAGTGGATCTAAAGATGGAAATTCTGGAAACGATGCTTCACCACCACACACACCCACTAACATGAGCAGTCCAAATAGTGAAAGCAAATCAGTGCCACCTAGGTTTTACCAGGACACTCTTGAAACAGAAGAAAACAAAGAAAAGGTTTCAGAGAAAGATTCCGATACCAATGAAGCCGATGAAGAAAAAGATGTCAAGGAAGAGATTCAAGAAGAAATGGACACATCAGAACCTCATACTTTAACAATTAATGGACTTAAAGGAGTTTTATGTTATCATAAACGAAAAGGACCTAAAAAAAGTATTAAATGGAAACCAGAATCTGAATTGGAGGAAATTCAGTACTTTGAACTTGATGAAACTGAAAGAGTTAATGTGACGAAGACCTTTACTGATATGAAATATTTAGAAAGGATCCACGAAAGAGACGCATTCCAAAAGGGAAGGAATCTTAGTAATGATGACGTCATGGAAGAAAAGACTAATTGGAGGCCACTAATCCTTGTCGAGGCCGAAGGACAAGTGCAGGTAGAGCATGGTAAGAACAGCAAAGAAAAGGACATTCAGGCAATACGTCAAAAAGGAACGTTACAACCTCTTTATTTCTCCAAATCAATGATACCCGACTCTGCATTAGAACCTGAGCCTGAGACGCATCCCTACACTGAACCGACAACTATACCCTTAGAAGATGTTACAGGCAACCAGGATAATATAAGCGATTTTAGAACTATGCCTTGGCCTGAACCCAAGGGCAACGCGCCTCCAGCATCGGCTACCATCAATGTTCCTAATATGTTCCCACCGAACATGAATCAATTTCCTACTGCTTTTCCAAACCCACAATTCCCCGGCGTACCTGGGTTTCAAGGCGGTAATATGGTTCCCGCTGAATGGCCAAGCGGGGTCCCGCCACATATGATGGGTAATGGTATGCCAGGACCCATGGCTCCTGGGGTCATGCCGCCCGGGAACTTACCCCCGGGAATGATGATGCCCCCAGAAGGAATGATGATGTCTCCAGAGATGTTTGTAGGACCGAATCCGATGTTCCCTGGTCCGCCAGAAGGTTTTAATATGCCTCAAAATATGTTTCCAATGGATTTTAACATGTCGGGACCCCAAGGCCCACCTGGCCCTGAAAATTTTCCTGGTATGGCTAATTTCCGAGGAGCTATGCGAGGTCGTGGTAATGGCGGACACTGGCGAGGTAAAAATGCTGGAAGCTGGGATGGCCCTCCTCGGGGTAGAGGAGGTGCTCGTGGTGGTCGCAAAGCAGTTTGTATATATTTCCAGCGAAAAGGATCATGTCGACAAGGTGATAATTGTACGTTTTTACATCCCGGTGTCAATTGTCCATTTTGAGAATAAGTACATTAAGCTATAAGGTTTGTTGTAAAAAAATTAAGTCATTATCATAAATTCTGGGCTGCATTTACGTAACTTGCAAGTGTAGTGTGGGATTGTAGGAAACTAAAACAGGTATTCTACACTTCATATCTACTTGCCACTTTGCTGGTAATTAATACTGTATGCAGCCTTTGTTTAGAGTTAGACACTCAAAGAGACTGATAAGTGTAAATAAATATCTAAGTAATAGTTGTATAAAACATGTATATTTGTAAAAAATACTTCTAAGCGTTTATACGAAATACAAATTCTATAATTTGAAGACGTTTGTTTAATTTTTAAAATTATATGATGCATGCTATCATATTGGTCTGTGAAGCACCCACACACATGCGAAAATTCCCAGTCGCTCACATGAATTGCCACCTTTTGAGGGAATAGATCTTGAGATATAAATATGGCCAAGCTGGGGAGATTGTCTCCAGGTTCGCTACCTTTTTTTTTCGTGGGGAAGTCTTCCGCCTGGGATGAACGGAGGTTATGTCTGACTCCTACCGACTTAAACCCCGCTGTTCGTTCTAGTATCATGTGTCGGGGGCCCGGGAGAGATATTTGTACATTCGCCGCACCCCCGACTGATATCAGCTCGCCATGCCTAGCGAGCCCCATAACAAAATGTGGCCGATCCCATATCCAAACATCCTCCCATTAAATTCAAAATTATGTCAAATTAAATACTGTATGCCAAACGATCATAAATCTTTGATATTTTACAGACGTGAATAATATTTTAATCAACATAAAACCTAGCACTGGCTTGCAAATTGCAAAAAAACGTTAGAAAATTTGAATTTCGCGGGTTGGTTGGAGCATTCACCTTAATATATATCTAGTACATCTTTACTGTTATGAAACAATAATATTATAATGAGTTTGTCTATGTCCACGGGGATCGGCGAAACAGAAATAATACTTAACACAAAAGCAATTTCGTAAAAACGAAGAAAATTTAACACGATGTAAATAGTCCAGTAATAAAAACACTATTTTTCGTGGTTATACATGGGTTATACATACAGCTTTAATCGAATTCAATCGATATTAGGAGATTCCCCCGTAAGTATTTTGGAGTTGCCAAATTACGGCATAATAATGTATGTACTATTTTTTTTATATAGTATATTTGGTTTAGGGATCCAGCTACTGGGTTAATGTACCTGTAAAATAATTACAGTATGGCCAGCGCTCACTAAGAATTGCTACTATGTGTGTGACTTAGCGGGTGGCTTAAAATTTCTTTGATTTGTAGTTTTTTTGTACAGGCGCGGGGCCCCCCAAGACGCGGGGCCCGTAGCATTTGCTGCCTCCTGCTACATGGCTAATCCGGCACTGATTACGACTATCTATAGTTCATTCAGTTCATTGGTTTAGTTAGGTACTCAACTAGTGCAGACATGTATTCTTATTTGTGTTTTAGTAACATTTAACAAAATATATGCCTATATTACTTGTTTTAAATTAATTATCTATGTATATCTAATTATATATCTATTTTAGTAAATCTTAACGTATTTTATGTTATAAAACGTATTCCACGTTTTAAAAACATTACGTATAAAAGACAACACGAATGTTACATGTTAATAATTATCTAAACCAATTTAATTTATAGAAAATTGTAACAAAAATAGCGTTGGTAATATTTCTATGTGGTCGATTTCAGAGAAGTTTTTATCGATAACAAACCATTTGTTGTACATCACTAGTATTAGTTCCATTCCCCCTCACTGCTGCCGTCAGCTCCAAAATGGCGATTTTCAAATAGGCACAATAAATTAATAGCGGTAGCCAGTCCAGCGTAATAAATATATAAAGTGTCATACCTGCATAATAAATGCGTATTCCTTTTTCAAAAAGATGTATAATGCTTTATAGACAAACTCAATGGTGTAAACACAGATGTAGTTCAGTATGAATTTCGGTAAGTATTCCAAATTTAAATCACATTCTCCCCCTAGAGGTGAATGAAATTTAGTACAATTTTCTTTCCCTGTTTTTAACAGATTAAAAATGACTATTGTTATGTTAGCTTTTTGTGGCATAGAATGTCACTTTTTTGAGCAAGTGGTACGAAAAGCGAAAAAAAAAAAAAAGATTATTTATTGGCAGGATCGTTTGACGTTTTGGAAATCCGCCTATCTGACAAAATAGCAAAAAAACTGGCAGTATTGCCTAAAAAAAGGAGTAGGTTGGTGAACAACAATTAAAAAGAAAATGACGGATACAGACTTGATTAAGATTTTAATGATTTATTAGAATCTGCACCCTAATTGCGAAACGCACAATTTATCAGAATCTGAATGGGATTGAAGATTATTTCTAAACCATTGCGTCATTTGTTCGAATAAATTGTGGCTCAGCAACGTAAATAACGCAATGAATGTTGTTTAACTATGAATATTAAACCAATTCCTACCGATAAAAAGTTCCGCAATTACCCCTCTGGTTGCAATAACGCCAGTGGCGGAGCGTGCCTTGGCGGGGCCCCGTATAAAAATTTGTTTGGGGGCCCTTATGAAGGGGTAACAATTTCTCACAAAAGAAAAAAAAAATGTTTGCATAAAATTATGTCATTTTTTTCCAAAACTTTTACAAACAATTCAAATTGATAACTCTCCTTGCCTGTTTTTCGGCAAACTGAAGTCATAATTTTACTGTTATCCAACAGGCAACATGCAATATTTTTATTTTAGTTTTCATTTTAAAGATTTCCATGTAGAATATACCACAAATATATTAAAAAATTAAAACATTGTAATTTGTCGGAAAAAATGCAGTTTTAAATTGACAGTTTGAATTTTCGCGCGAAAACGCACCTATAGTTCCTATGACGTCATTCCTGTCTGTCACTGGTCGTATTTGTTCGTCGGCTTTCATACTTTTGCATATTTTTTCAACTTAAGAGATACTTTTTTGGAACTGACTATCCATCAACAGCAGGTGATCATAACCATACCACTAATAATCCGCGTTTATTCATGTTTTGTATCATATCATATCATATCATATATTTATTTGCATAAAAACACGGTATACAAAGATGGTAAAATTACAACTTAGAACAATACATGTTTTGCCAATATAGTAATCGGCATGCAAATTTTTCGTAGGTTACATTATTTAACATTTTATATCAATGTAATCTTTAACACTATAAAAACTATTAACACATAACCATTCATAAATCCTTTTTTTAAATAATCTAGTGTTTAAATTTTTGAGATCATTTGGTAACTTATTATATAAGCGTACACACATTGCAAGGCAACTCTTATTATATTTCGTTATTCTTGGAATTTCGCTTAGTACGAACTTGTTGGGATCTCGTCGGTTACGGACATTAACATCATCAGCTTTAATAAATAAATTTTGATGTTTCCTTACAAACATACATATCTCATAGATGTAAAGAGAAGGCAGTGGTAACAAACCAAGTTTCTTAAACACAGGTCTACATGATTCATCTGGCTGGAGCCCGTAGATTGCTCTTATACACTTTTTTTGAGCAACGAATGCTCTATCATGATCGGTGCTGTTACCCCACATTATTAACCCATATCGCAACAACGACTCCACATATGCGTGATATGATGTTATTGCCGTTTTAATGTTAGTTATACTTCTAACCTGTTTGAGTGCATATACAAACTTATTTACTCTTTTTGAGACATTATCAACATGTGTTTTCCAGTTAAAATCTTGATCTATATATACGCCTAAAAATTTAGTTTGAGATACTTCTTCAATTTTAGGTATATTCAGTTTTATATCGTATTTGGGATTATTTGATTTATTAAATTGTATATGGATGGACTTGTTTAGATTTATTGATAAGTTATTTATGGTTAGCCATTCAATTAGTTTTTCAATTGTGTTGTTTATGTCAGTTTCATGATCACTAACTGTGTTATTTTTTCTATCGAATGTAACAATTATAGAAATATCATCGGCAAATAATATACATTTATGATTTGTAATATCAGTTATGGAATTTATTTAAAGTAGAAATAGGATTGGCCCCAAGACACTTCCTTGGGGGACGCCAAATTTGTTACATTTATATTCGGATGAGTGTGGTACCATATAATTATTTTTGTCTATTTTAGTAATGGTTACCCGCTGTTGTCTGTTGTTAAGATACGATGATATCCATTGAAGTGCTGGCCCCCTAATCCCGAGTTTTTCTAACTTTTGCAATAATAAATCATGGGACACTAGGTCAAAGGCCTTTGATAAGTCGAAGAATAACCCTGTAGTAAAATGATTTTTGTTAACATTCGTTAAAATTATACTAATAAGAGAGAAGATAGCTGTTGTGGTAGATTTTTGTTTTTGAAATCCGTACTGTTCCTTTTTAATAATATTGAATTTATTGCAGAAGTTAATCAATCTCCTATACATACATTTTTCGAATATCTTTGACAGAATAGGTATTAATGTTATAGGGCGATAGTTACTGACATCGGATTTTTCTCCCTTTTTAAAGAGCGGCTTGACTATAGATCGTTTCAATGCTTCGGGAAATGTGCCTACTGAGAACGATAAATTTATTAGATACGTTAAAATTACAATGACTTCATTTGCACATACTTTTATGATTTTCGTGTTAATTTCATCATAACCTTCAGAATTTGTGTTATTTGTGTTATCCAATAAGTCCGTGTCTACTTCAACAAAGTTTCCAAATTAATTGTTTTTGACTGGACCTTCTTGCCCAAAACTGAGAAAAAGTTGGTTTCAAGCTGCGAAAAGAAATTTCAATTTTCTTCAAACACCATTACAATACTCAATATTTTATTGCATTCCACAAAACATTACATCACCATCATGCATCATTCATTCTTCATTGCATTGCTTTCTTACTTTTTTGCATGTTGTGAACTGCGAAGATCACTTTGACGTAGGTAAGTCTGCGAATATACTCGATAAATGTTTAGTAAATCTGCTTGTACGTGAAAACACGTTAGTACCTAATACTTCTAAACTTGTCTATAACATGTATTTACATTTGGAGAATGACGTCGAATATTGGGTAAAGTTTAAAATGGATGGAGGAAAACTTTTTCTGAAACGAAATCAACACTAACTCTTGGTAAATTCCTGGAGTCTGCTTTTATAAACTAATATTCCCATAAAATAATATTCACGTTAACAATCCATAGCCTCAATGACAATATGTTGTCATTAGCGATGTACCTGGTTTTATGAAAACCTTTAAAAACCGATAATAACCGGCTCTTATTGAAAAACCGATTGCAATCACAAAACATGTAAGTATCCGAGTCTTTGATATGTATTAGAGGTTTACACCGGAGTAATGAGTACCGGAGAATCACCAGTTATTTTCCGGTGAACGTAGGTATTCGGTAAAAACATCGAATAAAACCCATTGATCACTGGTTTTATTGGAGCAGCATTTTTTTAATAAAGTTGATTTAAATAAAATGAAGGTTTATTATTCAACATTGTTCTTTATTTCATATTAATTAGTTCTTATTTCTTATTTGCTTTTTTATATAAGATATAATATTTCGGACATTAAATCAAAGCGTACCTGTCCATGTATATGATTCACATTTCACTTGCTACTAATTTCCCAAATAGCTCGTTGTATTGTGTATGATTATTCCCAATATTTTTGGTTTGAGTTCCTATTTCACTTTTATTTAAATACTAGCTTCTGCCCGCGACTTCATCCGCGTAAAATATTTGCTACCCTGACCCTTCCCGTCCCATCACAGCCTGCCAGTTTTCGTTAATTTTTTGTTGCTCCTTTTGATCGTAGCGTGATGTTATATAGCCTATAGCCTTCCTCAATAAATAGGCTACCCGACTCTAAAAGAATTTTTCAATTCGAACCAGTAGTTCCTGAGATTAGCAGATTAGTAGAAGATCACCAAGTACCATAAACCATGTTAGACCAAGTTATGACGAGCTGGTACTTTGAAGGCTACACCTATGATAGGTGAGCTCCTACCAAATTATGCCAACCTAGTACTTCCAAGACATAAAGCGTTTTCTAGCTATCACATACCCATGTTAGGTGAGCTCCTACCAAGTTATGATAACCTGGTACTTCGAAAACATAAAGCATTTTTTAGCTACCACACACCCATGTTAGGTGAGCTCCTACTAAGTTATGACCACCTGGTACTTCGATGGCAGGCCTTTCTTTATAGTGTGTGGTAGCTAGAAAACGCCTTATTAAGGCGTTTTCTAGCTACCACACACCCATGTTAGATGAGCTCCTACCAAGTTATGACCACCTGGTACTTCGATGGCAGGCCTTTCTTTATATTGTGTTTATTGATTAAGAAGGAACTTTTTTGGATGATTTTTTTTTTACACCTTGGGTCCGAAAAACCCAAATATCTTACGTACCCTATTTTTTCTACAATAAAATATAGCTTCTGTTACTCGCAGATAATGTAGCTTTCTAATGGTGAAAGAATTTGTAAAATCGGTCCAGTAGTTTTTGGGTTTATCCATTACAAACAAAATTACAAACAAACAAACAAAAATACAAATTTTTCATCTTTACATAGTGTAGATAGGTGACAACTATTGCTGTTTTTTTGAAGCGTTTGCATTAGACCAAGTTTCTGGTTCATCATCTGAGGACGAGTCTATCGCTTGTGCATATTGATAAGATAGCTAAGATAAGATAAGATAAAGATAAGTCTTTATTTGCTTTAAACATGGTATAAAGTTGTTACAGTTTGTTTTTTATATAATGTCCACATGTTTAGCGATACAAAAATTGTATTAATTGCATGCAAAATAATTATACATTCACGATTTAAATATGAACTAAACAATGTCACAGATCACCTAAGGTTCGACTTTTAATCCTATTCACTAACTTGACAATTGGAGGGATACCAGGTTTTGACAAAAAAAAGATAGTGAGGTGGTGCAAGAATGAATGAAATTGAATGAACTTGAAATAATGTACTTACATGCAAACTTTGTAATTTAAATTTAATAACTTGTTTTAAAACAAGATGTGTACTTTATTTATATATACGTAGTCTATGGCTGTCAGAGGAAATAAAATGACTATAGTAAAAAAAAATAAGCAAAATGACATGTCATGATTTTTATATTTAGTTTTGTTTCTATCAGAAGAAAATAAAAAAAGGAAATAACTATTATTAAATTATTAATTATTCTTATAAATTATAATCCACACCTAAAAACGATTTTTTAAAGTTTTATTTAATTTAAACATTTTTATCATTCATTCTTTATGCGAAATCGTTCACTACCCCGACACTATTAGTTATAGAATGGTATCATTATTTTGCGATTCTGGCGGGAACTTTAAAAAAGAGCGGTCGAAAATTTTCGTCAATTTTAATTTTTTATTAAATATTTTCTAGTTTCTTGATAGTAGTTAATAAAAAACAATTGCGCTAGGTGTACAAAGCTAAAATATGGTGGGAAATGAAGGGGGCGGGGATAACCCGCCCACTTCACATAAACGTCCTCGGCCTGAGGCCGGAGACGCAGGGACTGGGATGGACTGTGGTGATGGCGGCGGCGGTGAGCTATCTGACTATTCACCTTATTTAAAACCAGACTATAAAAGACTATATCCAGAAAATGCCACTTATGTAGACTTTAAAGTGTTCATTGAAGCTTCAAATAATAAGGATAGAATAGGCAATAAGAGCCCTATCTATCTCAATCATATATTCTCCAGCGAAATAAAAGGGGTGACGGCTATACAACGAATAAACGCAGATAAAATAGCAGTAATATTTAAACAGTATAATACGGCCAATAACTTTATTAACAACAGCGCTTTTCTTAACAAATATGGCTTGAAAGCATTTATTCCGGCTGCGCAAATAGAAAAAACAGGTATAATTAGATTTGTACCAGCAAACATTTCGAACAAAGAACTATACACCAAACTATCATCAATATATGAAATAATAGCTGTAAGAAGATTCACCAAGAAGGTAGGACAAGAGCGAGTACCACTACAAACAGTTAGCATTACTTTTCTATCGAATATTCTTCCAGACAATGTACAATATGATTTGTTTTCATACAGAGTTTTTGAGTATGTACCCCCATTACAGCAATGTTTCCGTTGCTTTAAATTTAACCACTCTGCTAGAATATGCAATGGCAAACAAAGATGTTCCATTTGTGGAGGTGAGCATTTATATAAAGAATGTGATAGACCAACAGAGATCTGCTGTTGCAATTGCAGCGGGCCTCATCTTGCAATTTCTAGATTATGTCCAATTAAGTTGAATAAAATTTTAGAAAAGAAAATTAAGATTACCTATGCAAGTGCTACATTGACGAAACAACACATGAGTGATAATACTGAATTTCCACCTTTGCTACCTCCAAAAATGAAACCAACTGACACTGTAACTAAGTCTGTAAATAAGTCTGTACATACATCTGTAAATAAGTCTACATCTGTAAATAATACTGTACATAGTGTAAATAAATCCAAAGATGTCCCGAAAGTAGACATCAAAGCCCAAATAGTTGCCAACAAAGATGTACTTATGGCCCTGGTACAGACGTTGGTAGAACTGGGTAATAAGGGAGATAATACGCCTACTACCGTAAATAGTATTAAAGAAACCCTACTTAAAAATCTCAAGTAATGGATCCAAGTCACACACTGTCTAAGCTGCGTATTGCTCAATATAACATTCAAAGTGCTAATAGTAAAAAACCCTTATTGATTCAATTCTTACAAAAACAAAATATTGACATTTGTTTACTTAACGAAACATGGTTTAAAGATAATAGTTTTAGAATACCTGGGTATAATATTTATAATAAAAATTCCAAAAATACTCATAATGGTGTAGCAATACTGATTAAACCATATTTAAAGTACAAAGTTTTAAACACTAGATTTTATGAAGACATTCAAACTGTTGCTCTGTCCTTATCTACTGTACATGGTAGCTTGACTATTCTTTGTGTATACTGTCCTCCTACTAGTGGACATATACGGATCAATAGATTACATAATATTATTAATGATCTTCCAAAGCCCATATTTGTCAGTGGTGACTTCAATGCACACCACATTGCATTTGGTTGTCTATCCACTAAAGGCAGAGGTCATGATTTATTTAATATCATCGATGACTTGGATTTATGTATTTTAAATGATGGTAGTTTTACAACTGTTAACAACCCGCGACGGAATCCGTCTGCAATTGATGTTAGCTTTACTAGTGCTAACCTCGCAGCAATATGCGAGTGGTCTGTACATGATGATGCGCAGCTATCACTACCCAACAATAACAGAGATTTCACTGCATATAGATAAATATCATATTAATCCCCCTGTTGATAGGTTTATATATAAAAAAGCAGATTGGGAAAAGTATAAAACTATTTCTAAAACAATATTCAATGATTTAGTCCTAAAACTGTATGACCCTATTTCAACCTATAATAATTTTTGTTCTCGATTGGATACTTTAAAAGATATGACAATTCCTAAACTTAATAAACCAAATAATTTTAAAAGCAGACTTCCAGCTCCATGGTGGAATGACATTTGTGAAAAAAGTGTAATTGCCTCCTACAATGCATTGAAACTATATAGAAGTGAACCTAGTATGGAGAACTATTTAGATTATAAAAGAAAAGATGCACTTAAAAAAAGAAACATATCGGAACAAAAAGGAATAGGTTGGAATAACTTATGTAACACATTTAATAGAACTACTCCTATAAGTAAGATTTGGAATCTTCTAAAAAATTTTAAAGGTATAAGAGCTGGCAATAAATCATAAAAAGATGAGTTTATTTCCCAATTTCTAGATAAATTATCCGACAACAGCAATCTAAATAATATTAATAGTTTAGGCAATATTTTCGAATCAAATAATGATAATCTAAATTCCAAATTATAAATATTGTAAATCCTTTTACATGGTCTGAATTTAAAATGAGTTTGTTATCTCGGAAAGACACTACACCTGGTTTAGATGATCTCCCCTATTGTACTATTAAAAATTTAGATGAATCAGCACAAAAAATGTTTCTTAATATTCTTAATTTACTTTGGCATTGTAAATGTATTCCACAATCATGGAAAACACAATGTGTCATTCCGATACTCAAACCAGATAAACCTTCAGAGCTTGCCAGCTCTTATAGACCAATATCACTGTCTTCATGTCTAGGTAAAATATTTGAAAACATGATTAAAAATCGTTTGGATTGGTATATGGAATCTAACGGCTTCATTCCACATGTACAATATGGATTTCGTCGAGGGCGAAGTTGTGCAGACAGCTTCACTTCCTTAGTTTCAGACCTGAAACATGCAAAGGATAAAAAGTTACACACTGTTTGTGTATTCCTAGATGTTCAAGGTGCTTTTGACAGTCTGGATCCAGCTATACTTGTAGAAGTTATGTCTAGGTTAGGTGTGCCTGGCCAACTATGTAAATGGATATATAATTTTCCGACTAATAGAACACTCTATGTAAGACATAATAACACATTGCATGGACCAAAATGTGCATCTAGGGGTACAATGCAGGGTGCTACACTATCTCCTTTGTTATACAATATTTACACAAGTGAAATCTGTAAATTTGTTAATAGTAATGTAGATATTCTGCAGTTTGCTGATGATATTGTTTTGTACAGTAGTAATTATAATGTAGAAATTGCAATTGATAATATTAACAGAGCCTTGTCCCAACTATTTCACTATTACAATGATGTGCTACATTTAAAAATTAATCCCTCCAAAAGCAGTGTTATGATATTTGGAAATGAGAATACAAATTCAAAAGTAGTTTATAACGGAGAATCTATAAATCCAGTAAATTCAAAGAAATTTTTAGGCATAGTAATAGATAGGAAATTAACCTTTGAGGAACATATTAAATACATATCAAAGAATGCTCTAAAAGGTTTAAATGTAATTAAATGTCTTGCAGGTGTCTCATGGGGAGCAGACCCGAAAATATTATCAATTTTATATAAAAGTATAGTTAGAAGTCATTTTGATTATAGTTCACTAGTGTATATAAATAGTACTCATGTAAATAAACTAGATCTATTGCAGAACAGGGCTTTAAGAACAATTTCTGGTGCAATGTGCTCTACTCCCATAAGGGCCATGGAAGTGGAGACTAAAACTATGCCTTTAATTTTGAGACGCATTCTACTTGCTGAGAGATTCTGTCTTAAATTAATTGCTGCAAATAACAGGAAAGTAATAAACAAAATTGTACCTTCTGTAAGTAGAACTCTTGGGCCTCTAACAACAGGAGAGGATCTCTTGAATGGTAAATCCCCAACATTGTCCAAAATATTGCTGGAAACAGAAAACAGTTTTATTGGTATTAGAAAACAGTGCCCATGGCCATGTTACTCCTTCTCTTATCAGTGTATTTCGCATCCCGTTAAAGAATTACAAAATCCCATTAATAATAATTCAGATATGTTACAGTTTTTGGCAGATAATAAGAATTACCACGTTATTTACACTGATGGCAGTAAGGGGAGTGATTATGTACGTGCTGCTATATATGATCCACATGCTAAATTCTCCCAAAGCTTTGTTCTGTACAATTCATGTACTATATTCACTGCAGTACTTGATTGCACTTCTTGATTGTTTCTGATTCACTGAGTTTTATAAAAGCCCTAACTAACCTTACAGTTTCGTTTAAGTCAAATTATATTCTGTATTTCATCAAAGAAATAATTCATCACTATTACCTTAAGCACATAAAAATTGTATTCCTGTGGGTACCTTCTCACCGAGGCATCTCTGGCAATGAAGTAGTTGATAAAACCGCTTATGAAGGTAATAATGCTATTGATGTTAGAAATGCAATGGACATTCCTATGACTGACTTCCTGCAATGCATTAATAAAAATATATGTAAGTTATGGTTAGAAATGTGGAAGAAAGACCAAGACATCAAAGGAGGGGACGGGGTTGCGTAGCAGCACGGTTCGGGGAGATTGTAGTTGTGGGAGTATACTTCTCCCCGAGCCGAACTCTCGCCGAGTTCCACAACTCCCTTGCGGAGTTGAGAGTCGTCGTCGTCGGGTTCCGTCCCCTTCCCGTGCTCGTACTCGGGGACTTCAACGCCAAGAATTTGGCTTGGGGTTCCCGGTATACGGACACACGGGGCAGGATGGTGGAGGACTGGGCTCTGGAGACAGGCCTGGTCGTCCTAAATCGGGGTTCTGTACCTACGTGTGTACGGATGCGGGGCGACTCAGTGGTGGACATTTCGTTCGCCAGCCCCGCTCTGTCACCGCAGGTCATGGAGGGGGTGGAGACGTATTCCGACCACCGGTACATCCGGTTTGACGTCTCCGCCCAGACCTCGAGCGCGCCGATCCGGCAGACCCCGAGTGGTCCGCGGTGGGCGCTGAAGAAGCTGGACCGGGAGCTTCTCCTGGAAGCCTCGATCGTGCAGGCCTGGGTGTCACCACCGGACAGGCCTGCTGACACCAACGACGAGGCCGAGTGGTTCCGGGAGGCCATGTCCGAGATCTGTGACGTGGCTATGCCCCGAGTCCAGCCAGGACGGGCTTGGCGCCAGGTGTACTGGTGGTCGCCGCAGCTGACAGCGTTGCGCGAAGCGTGCGTTGCGGCACGACGCCGGTACACCAGGCACCGCAGGCTCCGTATCTGACCTCCGGATACGGAAGCCATTCAGGCGGAGCTATACGAGGGGTACAGAGCGGCGAAGACCGCCCTTCAAGAGGAGATCCTGCGGGCCAGAGGACTGGCCCGCAAGGAGTCGCTGGAGACTCTGAACAGGGACCCATGGGGACGGCCCTACAAGGCCGTCCGGGAGAAACTCCGCCCATGGGCTCCTCCGCTGACTCAGAGTCTCCGGCCCCAACTCGTGGAGGGCGTGGTGAGCGCTCTGTTCCCTTCTCGAGGGGAACATAGTCCCCCACCCATGGCTCCGCCTACTGCGGTGCCCGATGCGGACCACACCACTGACGACGACGACGGTGCTCCAGAAGTGACCGAGGTAGAGATGAGGGTGGCGGTACGAAGGCTTAATGCCAAGAATACCGCCCCAGGACCCGACGGCTTGCCTGGCAAAGCATGGGTCAGCAGGTGGGCAAGCTCTTTGAAAGAGTGATTGCAGACCGCCTCGTCGGGTGGCTGGTGCGAGTGGGGCCGGACTTGTCGGACGGCCAGTACGGCTTCCGCAAGGGGCGTTCAACGGTGGACGCCATCATGCGCGTGCGAGCCCTCACGACGGGGGATGCAGTGGCCCGGGGTAGGGTCGTCTTGGCGGTGTCTCTTGACATCGCCAATGCCTTCAACACCCTACCCTGGAGTTGCATTAGGGAGGCACTCCGGTATCACCGGATGCCGACCTACCTCTGTCGCGTGGTCGAGGCCTATCTGACGGATAGGGCCGTTATCTACCCCGGTCACCAGGGGGAGTGGAACCGGCGAGAGATGTCGTGCGGTGTCCTACAGGGATCGGTCCTGGGGCCGCATCTGTGGGACATCGGTTACGACTGGGTGCTGCGCGCCGACCTCCCTAGCGGCGCGGCGTCAGCGTAGTTTGCTACGCTGACGACACGCTGGTCCTTGCGCAGGTGAGGTCGTATGAGGCGGCGGCCGAATTAATGACACGCGGGGTTGCGACAATCGTCGATAGGATCCGGCAATTGGGACTCGAGGTGGCATTGCACAAGTCCGAGGCCATGGGTTTTCATGGTCCTCGGAACACGCCACCCGCGGGTTCCCAACTTACGGTAGGAGGGGTTCACATCGGCGTCGAGTCGACGATGAAGTACCTGGGACTTGTCCTCGACAGCCGGTGGAACTTCGTTGAGCATTTCCGACGTTTGGCTCCCAGACTGGAGCGGGCTGGGGCTGCATTAAGGCGGCTCCTGCCCAATCTGGGGGGTCCAAACGCTGCCTGCCGGAGGCTCTACACGGGGATCGTGCGGTCCATGGCCCTCTACGGGGCACCGGTGTGGGCACCCTCATTGAGGCTGCGCCCAGCGCGCCGGCTGTTTGCGGCCCAGAGGGTCATGGCCATCCGGTTAATCCGGGGATACCGCACGGTCTCGTGCGAGGCGGCGAGCCTCCTTGCCGGAGTGCCGCCATGGGATCTGGAGGCAAAGGTCCTCGCGCACATGTGGGAGTGGCGCGAGGAGGCGAAACGCCGGGGCGAAACTCCGCTGCCGCGACAAATCGCGGCACGGCGGACAGAGCTCCGGTGTGATCTCATGGCGACATGGCGGGTACGATTGTCGCAACCCAGTGCTGGGCACGCCACAATTGCGGCGGTAAGTCCCCTCTTTGAGGAGTGGATAGAGAGGCGCCACGGCGTCCTCACCTTCCGCCTGACGCAGGTTCTCACCGGGCATGGGTGCTTCGGTGGGTTCCTGTTCAGGATAAAGCGGGAGGATACGTCCGGGTGTTTCCATTGCGAGGATCGTCTGGAGGACACGGTGGAGCATACGGTGGAGGTGTGCCCTGCCTGGGCGGAGCACCGCCGTGTCCTCGTGGAGGCGATCGGCGGCGGCGACCTCTCGCGTCCGGCCCTGGTGCGAGCCATGGTACGGAGCGAGAGGGAATGGGAAGCCGTCACCTCCTTCTGCGAAGCAGTAATGCTCGCGAAGGAGGAGGCGGGGCGCGTGAGGGAGTGGCAGTCTCTGCGCCCTCACGCCCCTAGCCGCCGCAGGAGGAGACGCCCCGGGCGTCGGGAGTCGATTGCGGACTCCCGGCCACCGTAGGCGCGAGCTTGCGGGTGGCGAGCAATGGGTAGCTCGCCGCCCGGTAAGGACCAGGCTCGGGTCGATGGCGCGCAGTGTTCCACGCGCGCCTCAAAGAGATGTCAGCAGCAGTGTAGGGGTCTACTAGGACCGATGCCTGCCGGGGTCGCGTGATTGTTCGAAAGAGATACCGTGACCCTGGCACATGGGCAACTGATGGAATACGGGTGGGTTTTAGTCAGTAAAAGTCTGACACGCCCTCCCGCTCCGCCCAGAGCGGGAGAAGTCATTTGATGATTTCCCATCCTGAAAAAAAAAAAAAGACATCAAAGGAAAGTGGTATGGAAGTATTTAAGAAAGATTACCTGTTAGACCCTGGTACAATAGATTGAAGGAAGCCAGCCGAGACTTTATCACTACGATAAATAGATTGCGCTTTGGCCATAATACTGCTCCATCACACCTTGCTCGACTAGGCATTATTACAAGCAATTCATGCCCACATTGTGAATCCCAAGAAGGAACCATTGAACATCTTATTTTTGACTGTCAAAACTTCTTGCTTGACAGATTAGTGTTGGCTAGTGAACTTAGTGAAGTGAACAAGTGCGATTCTCTATCCCGCCCGCCGCCACTTGAAGAGTTATTAAAAGACAAAAATACGTACAAACCGATATATCGATACACTAAAAATACTATTAAAACAATTTAAAAATGAAGTGATAGTGCAGTGTTCGATAATAAAATAAGATTTGACCTAAAGGTCCAGTTACCAGGTCATAAAATTCCAAAAAAAAAAAAAACATTATTTTGCATTGAACTGTCAAGTTAGTGAATAGGATTAAAAGTTCAACCTTATTAGATTAACGTACGGCAGTTTTATCGACGCCTTACTCCACAATTTTCACTACCACGAAAAATCCTATCTATTTTCCGGGATAAAATATAGCCTATACGGATTCGGAAGAATCCTTCTAAGTAATGGTAAAAGAAATTTTGAAATCGGTCCAGTCGTTTTTGAGCCTATTCAATACAAACATACAAAAATACAAAGGTTTCCTCTTTATAATATTAGTATAAATTTACTAATTGATGAGTGAGGTTGTGTTTTCTAGTTTGACAAATCGCGTGAACGTTGACTCTTCATGGTTGATACTTGAAATTGAAAAATGTTCATGAAATTAATACGATTGTCTTTATAATTTCTTTTAGGTAAATCTCACAACACAACTAGAGAACCTGTAGAAATACGAAAACAATTGGCGGAAGAAAGAATCTGTTCACTTTGATCTGTGTGCAAAAGTTCAACACTGTAAAGAAACAGGCAAGTATTTTTTTGTAAATGCTATTGTCGCAAACCACAGTGAAAAAAGCATAATTATCACTTTTTATTTTTCAGGTGCCTACTCTACGTAATTTATTACCTATAGTTTGAAAAAACTTTGGTTATAATGGGAGCTGTGAACCTCTAAGAAAGATTTTAAACTTTAAGTTTCACAAATAAGAAATGTAAAACTGACAGATCAGTGTTAATAGAAAAATCTATTATAGCACCGAAAAGGAATACAGGAATGATGTTCTGTCAAGCTATTCGTTTTAAATAAAACCTATATTTTAGCGTGTTCTTTCATTTTCATTGTCATGTAGATAGTGATAGTGGTATGTTCCCCACATAGACTCACGTGACGGCTACATTAGTCAACTGTTGCAAGTTTATTTGATATCGCCCGTACCTTTCTAATGCGACATGTTATAGGTCCGACTTCTGACTAGTTTTCGACACTAAGCGGCTGTAGCTTTCTTGTCAACTATAAACTGTCAGCATTAACAGGATTCATTCATCATCATTCATGTCAAATACGATACAGACATACATACCAACCATCGAATGGTTGAGAATACCCTAGGTGGTAGCCGCAAATGCGATTGCTGAACATTATTTCTTGGGTGTCGGGTTCAATGGGCAATCCCTGAGTGCGATTTAATATATTTTTTATTCTGAATAAGTTTTCATTATGTTATTATGATGACACTCGCATCTCTTAGATAAAAGGTTATTCCAGCGAAATAATGCGCAATCTACTAAATACAATAAAAGTAAAAGCCTGTGTGCCTATAAAGTTGTGAAATCTTGACTGTTGAGAATTCACGGGATCTCGTGTTTATTGACTAAAACACCAAAGATCTTATCACTCTAAGTCCTAGTATACAGGGTGGCCATACCTGCTAAACAGGCACCCTATTTGTTTTCAGACTCTTTTTTGCCAAGCTGTACACATTGTTAATTATTGATTATAATAGGTAAGTATTTGTGCATTGTGTTAGCTTGAAGCACTGGCTCAACCTAGTTTAAGGCAAATAAGCACCTCTGCCCTATTTAATTTGTTTAAGGGATTTATTGTAAAATTGACCCTTTTATAAGTTAACGATTTAATTATTTATTTCGACACTTTTTCAGCATTCTGAGCATAATATTGGGGTTTATCAAAAATGCCTAAGCGGACATGCCATTTTCCACATTTGAGTTGGCCACACTGGATACTACGTAACTAGAGACACGTATCGAATAGAAAGTAACGATACTGTGCTCTCTCAAAAAAAAGTATCGATACAAAAAAAAAGGATCGATACTTCAAAGTATCGACTACTTTTCTTATGGCCTAATGCGCATACTTCAGCACGTCAATGTCAGTAAGTAACTTTAGTAGCTTCAATAGAACAGAACATGAAAAATTTCCTGGTGTTGTTCGAATTACGAAAATCATGCCTTGATTGAGTAACTTTGTAAAAGTGAAATTAATTGTCCTTTGGGAACAAAGTCTAAGTTTAAAGATATTTTTAATGCTCGAGAATTCAGTGTCGACGTATATGTACAACTAGCTTCTGCCCGCGACTTCGTCCGCGTCAAATTTTTGCTCCCCTGACCCTTCCCGTCGCATCGATTTGCCTGCTAGTTTTCGTCCATATTTCGTTGCTGCTCGCTCCTTTTGAGTTATAGTGAGTCAACCTTAAAAGATA
Source organism: Aporophyla lueneburgensis (assembly GCA_932294355.1). Classification (NCBI taxonomy): domain Eukaryota; kingdom Metazoa; phylum Arthropoda; class Insecta; order Lepidoptera; family Noctuidae; genus Aporophyla; species Aporophyla lueneburgensis. The sequence goes on from OW028747.1 coordinate 18,118,757, forward strand.
GACATATGCTCTCGCGGACTTTTTTTTGAACTTTTTAAAAGAAACAATTCCGTCATACATGATTTTTGCGTTACTTTACCCGTTTACGCAGCGCACGCAACGGAAACTCTCAAAAGGAATAAATTTTCCCCGTTTTTGCAACATTTTTCATTACTGCTCCGCTCCTCTTTATTGTAGCGTAATGTTATATAGCCTATAGCCTCCCTCAATAAATAAGCTACCCAACCCAAAAAGAATTTTTCAATTCGCACCAGTAGTTCCTGAGATTAGCGCGTTCAATCAAACAAACAAACAAACAAACAAACTCTTCAGCTTTATAATATTAGTATAGATATACTAAGGGGCTGTCCATTAATCACGTGAGGCTTGAAGAGGGGGGGGAGGGGTCCATAAAAAATCACGAAATATCACAAGGGGGGAGGGGGGGTGTAGTAATATATCACGTGTATTTATTTTTTCGGCAAACGCGTGATACTGAGCCGAAAAGCGGCGTTGCGTGTATTTATTTTTTCGTCAAACTCTTTCAAAATCGAAAGCAGCTTGTAGTGAACTTTATAAACTACTGCATGCGTAGCATGACCACCGTAGAAAGGGGTTTTGTCGACGGACGAATAGACAAAGTAACGTTTCGGGTACACAGTACGACAGCAGCAAAGTAGAAAAAATCAACGGCACTTTTGATGCGAAACATCTATAGGCGAGGGTAAACCTAAATTTCGGTGTGTGGAGCGTGGCCACGCACAGGGCCCACTGTGCGTGGCCATGCTCACCACACCGAAATACTGAAAATTAGTGGACTTAGGCAACAAAGTTTCAATATCAATGCGATTTTTTTTAATGTGATAATTAACATAATACGTTATTTTTGATTATACCATATTTATTTCCTTTCGTAAAGCATCCTTTATAAATATTATCTTTACAAAATAATGTTTTGTTTTGCCTTGTGTCGCAGGTTCGCTAGGTTCAGCTACACTTCTCAAGGTCAGCCCTTGGTTAATAAGCTAAGGTTAATATGCACTTCGCAAGGTTAGCCTTTGGATGGGTGACCATTTAGTTTTTGTTTTGCCTTGTGTCGCAGGTTCGCTAGGTTAAGCTACACTTCTCAAGGTCAGCCTTTGGATGGTTGACCATTCACTTTATATGTGGCGTTTTGTCGCAGGTTCGCTAGGTTAATATGCACTTCGCAAGGTCAGCCTTTGCATGGGTGACCATTTAGTTTTGATTTGCCTTGTGTCGCATCTTCTTAAAGTATGCTTTAAAAAATAATTTAGATGTTTCACATCTGCCAGGCGTCCCGCGACGGCTCGCTTTTTTTTAAATAAAATTTTCTCTCCGACATGATTCGAGTCAGAATTATTTTTAGCCGACTTCAAAAAGAGGAAGAGGTTCTCAATTCGGTAACAAACATTTAAAAAAATACAGTCGAATTGAGAACCTCTTCCTTTTTTTGAAGTCGGCAAATTTTATAAAAAGTGCAGTTGACTCTTTCTGCTTTGCTGCCGTCGTACTGTGTAGCCGAAACGTTAGTTTGCCTATTCTGCCGTCGACGAAACCCCTTTCTACGGTGGTCATGCTACGCGTGCTGGAAAAATTTAAGAGATCAAAAATAAAATTCGAAATTTTTAGGCAATTTTCAACAGGCCGTAACTTCGAGAGAAATGGTTGTAAAACAATTTAAAAAAAGAAATTGTAGCTCAAAGTGTCTAGTTTTTGGATTAGAACTTTAAAATTTTGTTGAGTCAGCGGTTTTTGAGTAATCTTAGAAAAAACAGCAACAAAAAAAACATTTTTTTTGAGTTTTTTGTTTGTGTCTACGGGCGTGGAATTTTTTTTTCCTTAACCACTATATGAATCGAATACTTCATTCATTTAGCTTTAATTTCTTTTTTTAACCGACTTCAAAAAAAGGAGGAGGTTTCTCAATTCGACCGTATACAACATTAGTTTTTGTTTATGCGAAACCCGAAACACGGGTCTAGTATTTTTATGTAAAGAATCTATGAAAAAAATTTCAAAACTGTATCATTAATAATCACAAAGTTATAAGCTTGTTACGGTACCTGATTGTCCTCGCAAAAACATAATATGCAGCCTACCGGAGGGCACGCACGCCAGCCGCGCGCGCGGCTCTCACTCTCACTCATTGATAATAATTTGCCACAGTGATTGTTTATGTATTAGTTGGTGATAAACATTTTCCATCACGCTTGCAGGCTTTGGACTGTCGTAATGGTCAAGTGTAGGTAGATATTATTATGTAATTTATTCGTAAATGCAGTAGTAAGTGGTAAAATGTAATCAATGCCATTTGTTGCACCTTATGTCAACAACTTAAAGTTCAAAATGGATGAAAATTGTTAAACATCGCATTACTGAACCACAGCAGGCTGTAAACAAATAATAAATTTGTACCCTTGACTATTTTTGCGTGTTTAAAAATGTTAATCATCACTATCTACAATAATTGGCGTAATCACTATTCACTCAAACAAACTGAAGCAACTGTTAAAAAAGGGCCCGTGTTTCTCATAAGCACTGACGCACTGCCACACCACCACAAACAGCGAGTGTACGGACGTTTGAGTACGAGAGAGACATGATAATTTTAAAATCTAAACAAAACACTTTAGCCAGGGCTCACGGCGGTCGCGCGCTCGCGATACGTATGCATCGATCGATGGCATTCGGGCGACTGAGGAGCGCCGTCGCCGCCCCGCAGCAATGCGTACACGCCGCCTAGCCCGCGCTATGACCTGTCGTGAACTCGTGACCCGTGTGCAAACAGATGATTGCGGATACTAACTTTTAAGTGTAATTAAATATTTTTGGGACAAAATATAACATGGTGTAAAAATTATTGGAATCGATTCAGTTACTGATTCTGAACAAACTATATTCAGGTTTCGCATATACTAAAAATAATGTTGTATATACAGTATGGAAACCACATATATGCAATAAACGAAACCACAAGTAATACTAGTCCACAGAAGTATAACAAAATTAAATATTAAATAAAACACCGTAAATTAAAAAAGTGAAATTTACTAAACACTCTGTTTAGAAAACGTACTTTGATCTCAGGAAGAGCGGCAACTGCGCACGCGGGTGACATCAAATGGCGGCTTTTTTGTCGGCGCTGGCGTTTGATCGTTTGTCAATGTTCGATGAAATCAAAATTCACTTAGTTCATTTTTACCGCCACGTTTTTATTTCGCGATAACTGAACTGAACTAACTAAATTAACTATTGCACATTACTAAAAAAAAGTAAACTTAAATTTTCAAATTTTCAAAATGTCCACCACGTTTCTGAATGCACAAGTTAGGTACATGGCTTTTAATTTGTCAAAGGCAGCGACAATACGACTGCGCAGTTCATCTTCGGTTTCGGAAACCCGCAAGTAAACTTCACTTTTAATAAAGCCCCATAAAAAGAAATCTAGAGGAGTGAGGTCGGGCGACCGAGCTGGCCACCTGTGGGGGCCATAGCGCCCAATCCATTGCTCGCCGAACATGGTGTTAAGCCGCTCTCTCGCGACGAGTACGGAGTGTGGAGGAGCTCCGTCTAACTGGAACCATACCCGCCTGAAAGTTACCACAGGCAATCTTTCCAAATATCGTGCTATCGGGCCGTTAAGAAGATCTAGAAACTTCTGTGCATTCAGGTTTCCGTTGATAAAAACAGGACCGAATATTTGATCTCCGTGAATGCCTGCCCAAACATTAACGGAAAAACGGTACTGATGAGCTGATTCTCTAAATAAATGGGGATTCATATGGCTCCAGTGATGCATGGTGTGTCGATTCCCCATGCCGTTCCGAGTAAACGTGCTTTCATCTGTCCAAAACACATCTGATAAAAAATTTTGGTCTTGAGAGATTTTTTCAAGTACCCAGCGGCAATAAAACTCTCTAATCGGCTTATCACGGGGCAGCAGCGCCTGAACCTTTGCATATTTATAAGGACGTATTTTGTTCCTTTTCAGCACTTGATGTATTGTTCTATGGCTCACTCTAAACACACGCCCAGCTTGTCTAAGGCTGCAAGTTGGGTTCCGATCGAAATGGTCTAAGACTCGTTGTTCAAAAGAGGATGGAACGTGACGCAGAGGAACTCCTTCATGAGTGTTCGGCACTATGCGTTGATTTTTTCTAATCCTTTGGACAGCCCCAGGATTGTCCGGACATTAGTAGGGCAGACACGAGTTGCGCCGTATCTCTCACGATAAGTACGTAGAGTTAAGGCTGAATTTTGGCGGCATTCGCCATACAATAAAACCAAGTCTGTATACTCTGCAGCACTGTAAAAATTATGTTGTCTTGGCATTTTGTTAAAAAAAAACACACGGGTACACACACACAAGTCAAGTAGTGTATTTCACCGTAAAAAATAAATAAAAATAAACTTAAAAACACTATTTATACACACACAAAGTCAAGTAGCAAATAAGTGTCAATTTCACCTTAAAAGAAGTACCTATTTACGAGTATTAGTTTAATTTGCCAAAATCACTTGAAGCAATGCGCGCTATGAAATACACTATCCCGGAAGATAGCGGTGAACTGACAAAGCGAGACTTCTCAAAAATGGCGAAAATAATAAAAGTTATAATTTAGGGTTAACGGCGCAATTATCGTTTATCGATACTTTTTTACACTTACCTACTACCAAAACAAGGCATTAAAATACAAGCATTTTTGTGTTATTCGATTGTTTTAATATTTTTAACGATCAACAAATTATAGATTTGATTAAGTATTAAAAAAGTTTTAGTAATTTTGTACGATTGGACTTAAGGACCACCGTTTTGTGAGTGATTTCCTGACTAGCAAACGTGTAAGTAGGTACGATTTTTTTAAATAGGTTGCTTCTACGTAACTTATAAAATTGTTATTGTTTACTGTTGCGTCCTGAAATAGTTTCTCTATGCGCACGCAACGCGTAACGGAATGACATCTGACTTGTCAAGTTTGATTTTGACGTTTGACACTTTCTCTTGATTTGCCGCTAAAATGGGCCCGTCGCGTTTTGAGACGCCCGCGACGCTTTTGTTGAAATTAATCCTTTTAAATCGATCCGCTTGTGACAATTAGTCGTGATCCAGTTGTTTGATTGTTAATAACCCCTAATTTGACGTATTAATACGGGTTACGTTTGTTAAAACTGAAGTTCTCGTAAAGGGGTGGCGGTCCGAATTGCGCGTGCGACCCTGTTGTAAAGTAATCCCTTAATCCCTGAGAACCGGTCGTTTTGTGGACAATAAGTCATGACCCGATGGTTAAGTGTTAGTGACGCTATTGGGGAACGAGTGATTTGAAGACCGCATGCTGTGATTGCCTCCAGCCGGGTTGAAGCGGAATCTAACCTGAAGAATACTCGTAACGTCACAACACAATACATATACACTCACTTACATACACGGATTCAGGTAATCCCAAGAAGCAGGTGGTGTCGCCCATCAGGTGAGTTTCTTTTGTTGTAGTGTAAGTGTTTGATTTATTGTCTGCTCCGCGTACGGCGGACAGTACGCTAGCCACTCTTGTCTCTAGAGCCCCACGATTATAACTCTTCCACTGCGCACTTGAAATCGTATTGGGAGGCCTAGCCTGGCAGCGTACATTTTTGGTAGCAGAGGCGTGGTTTTAACCTACAAAACCACCAAATTGGTAATTTTACAGTAGGCTAATTACTTGGCAGTCTCTATAAGGGAAGTAGTAATTCGCTGTAAATATTTGTTAACGGTAATTAATTGTTTATTTGAAATAATTTGTTGGAATTTATTGAGTTGAGTAACTCATATTGCCGGGGGTCAACCAGGTTTGCATATGCTTCAGAGTTGGTTAGATTGAGCTATGTTATAACCTCTTGTTGTTTTTATTTGACCTCTGTCTTGTATTGAATGTCAGGAAGACATTAAAATGTTGAGTTTGTACCATTGATATGGTTATTTGTGAAAATTAATATTTGAAAAATTATTGGCATTTTTGAGTATTACCATTGTTTTGAGTTGGAATAAATGTTCATTATTGTTGTACCATTAACAAAGTGGTTTGTGAACTTAACTTTTGGAATTGGATAGAATTTGAATATTTGAATTGAATATGATATTGAGTTTTGAACGTTGACATTGGTTTGAATTAAAATAAAACTTTATTTGTGTTCATTAAATTAAAACCAATATATTGTCATTTGTTGAGTTGCTAATTAGTCAGTTTGGTAGTTTGATTGTTTGCTTGTAGTTATTTTGTATTGATTGTTTGAACTTTGTTATTTGATTATTTGGTTCATTTGAATTGTATTGTCTGTGCAATGGCACACAAAGCGGTGAGAGAGGCAATCAGTGGATTGGCCACACAGCTACGGTGGTTCACTTCAGCTGCAGCAACCGCTGAGCGCCCGGATCTTGAAGCGGTCACTCTGGCTCGGTTCGAGCAGTTGAACGTGAGACTCGGCAACGTTGATGCTCTGCTTATTCGCTACAACGAGTACATTTGTGATGTGGCTCTGGAAGTGCTGGATCAGGCAGCACGTGACAAGGTCCTTGCTGACTATGACCAGATCTTGGACCTGGGGGATGTCATTGGTCAACGTGCTCGGGAAATATTGGAGAGCCGGACACCTGTCCAGGTCAAGCCGGAGACCTCGGTTGTTTCAGGTCCCGGACTATTGAGTAGACTGCCTACCTTGGAACTGCCACACTTTAACGGTCGCTTGGACCAGTGGTTAAGTTTCCAAAACCTGTTTGAAAGTTTGGTTGATGCACGCTCGGACCTCAGACCCGCCCAAAAGTTGGCCTATTTGTTGTCCGTCCTGGAAGGTGAGGCCCGAGCCTTGGTGCAGCATCTGTCTTTGACTGACTCAGCCTACCCTACCGCTGTGGAACTACTCACCCGGCGGTACCAAAATAAACGTTGTTTGGCTGACGTTCATATTGAATTGATTTTGGGGTTACCGGTCATTACTGGATTGTCAGCATTGCGTACTGACCTGTTGAACCCGTTGGTGGCAGCGACCAACGCTTTAAAGCAATTGGACTTGCCGGTGGACCAATGGTCTTACCTTTTGGTGCACGTTGTGCTGCAACGGCTTCCTGCCGATTTGAGGGCTCGTTTCGAGCAAAAGTATGGTGGGGATAGTGTCACACATCTCCCCCCATTTGATGACCTCGTCCAATTTTTGGAGGATGAGTGTCGGTTTGTGGACAACTCTGGCGTTGCCACTGAGTCATGCCAGCCGTCTTCCCGGCCACGAGACCAGGGACGGACTAGGGCTCGCGGGCCTGTTGATGGTCGCCCCGCCGCTCGTTTTGCTGGCACCCAGAGTCGTCCTGGTTGTGAGTTTTGTAGGGACACGGGGCATGGCATGGCAACTTGCGCGGCCTTTTTGAAGTTGCACGTGAGTGCCCGCCGCCGAATTGCCAATGCACGCCGCCTGTGCTTCTGTTGTTTGGGGGCTCACTTCCATCGGGACTGCCCCAACCCCCGCCCTTGTAGAATTTGTGGGGGTCCCATTTGGACATATTGTGCGCTAACGTGAACCACGCTGGCAGACCAGCCTCTGATGAAGGTTCGCGTACGGGGGGGTATCATGGAGTTGGTCACCGGGCTTCTGCCTCGCCGGTTCAGAACCGGGGAGAGGCCCGCAATTTTGAGCGCCGCACTCCACCCCCCGCGCAAGTTGATCGGGAGCCGCGCGACCGCCATTTGGTCTCCCCGCGTAAAGGCGATTACGCAATTTTTGCTAGGCAGCGCTGGCCAGACCAGCACCGCCTTCCCTCCCCTCCATTGGCGGAACGTCCCCGGTTGGAGTCACGCCCCCCGCCATTCGGGCATCCGGTGGGATATGCCCTTCCAGCGATGGCGCGTGGCTCGGGACACCGCGCCGACGAGGAGTTTGAACTCCATCCTCGTCGCGAGGGACTTGAGCTTGGGTGCGGAGCCTGGGTGTGCGGCGATCGGTCGCCGCCCAGGCAATGTTAGGACATTGGCGCCTGCCCCGCTAAGGTACCCCTCAGATCGACACGGTTTTGTTGCCAACGGCATCGGTTAGGTCTGGGGGCCCACGGGGAACTCTGTTGTGGTCCGTGTCATTTTGGACATGGGAGCCCAGGGTTGCCTTTTGTCTATTGTTTTGTTGTTTGTTTGTATTGTTTTGGGCAAAATTGTTTTCTTGAGCGCCTTTGGACTGCGGGACTTGGCTGGGACGAGCCAATTCGGGACACCCGGTTGGAAGATTGGCTCCAATTTGTATCCGCACTCCCTTCAGTCAACGAGGTCGTGTTACCCCGCGCTATCCTCCCCCCTGGGAGCTACACTGCTACCATTGTTTGTGATGCGTCTTCGCACGGATATGCAGCTGTTGTTTGTCTGCGCACCGTCTGCGCAACAGGCCAGGTGAATTTGTCACTGGTCTTGGCCAAGAGCAAGGTGGCCCCCCTCCGGACGGCACTGACCATCCCTAAGTTGAATTGTCAGGGGCGGCGCATCTTGTGCGTCTATTGAACCACGTTGCTCACACTTTGGGTGGAACTGTGGACATTCGGTTTTCTTACGCCTGGACGGACAGTCAAATTGCTTTGTGTTGGTTGAAGACGTCCGTCCACTCTTTGGAGGTCTTTGTTGCGTACCGAGTGTCCCAGATTCACAATTTTGAAACGCCTTTGATTTGGAGGCACGTGCCTGGAGATTTGACCCAGGCGCTGTGGCCTCACGTGGGTGCATGGCACCCCGCTTGTTTGCTTACCCCCTATGGTGGGGACCAGACTGGCTGACTCATCCCGAGGATGATTGGCCTCGATCGCCAGTCTTGATGTCGGGTCCTTTGCCCGGGCTCAAGGTGCTCGCTGTTGGAACAAAGGACCCTGAGTTTTGTTGAGTCGATAAAGCTCCCTCAACAAATTGTTGAGTTGTTGTTTTGTTGTTGAATTGTTGGTGACTGATCGTCACATTATGAACTCGCATGCCGGTTGCAATGCGCTGTTGGCCATTCTGCAGCGAGAGTTTTGGATATTGTCGGGAGCCGTTAGTAAGTTGAACCCCTTTTGGACGATACGGGTCTTTGTTGTTTGGTTGTTGACGGTTGAGTCACTCTAGCCTTCCTTATGGGGTCCGTCACCCCCTTTTGTTGCCTAAGGAGGGCCATTTGGTTAAATTGTTGTTGTTTTTGTTTGGTTGTTATTGTTGTTTGGTTGTTATTGTTGTTTGGTTGTTTTGTTGTTTGTTATTGTTTTGACCCGCCAGCCTGCCCCCATTGGGGGGGTATTTTGAGGCCGCGGTGAAGGCGGTTAGGGACTCTGGCGCAGACTGTTGGGAGACACCGTTCTCACCTTTAAGGAGTTAGCTACGGTATTTTGCCGCATTGAAGCTGTATTGAACTCGCGTCCATTGTGCCCGCTGTCTTCGGACCCGAACGTCTTGGAGGCCCTGACCACGGGCCATTTTTTGATTTGACAGCCACTTGTCGCCCTGCCGGAGCACCCTTTTGTCGATGTGAGCCAAAATTGGCTATCGCGGTTTCAGTTGGTGCAGCAGCTCGCTCAGAGTTTTGGAAGCGTTGGAGCTTGGAGTATTTGCACATCCTCCAGCAGCGCGTCAGGTGGACTGATAAAACGCAACCTTGTCGGGATTGCCAAGTGATTAGCGGACGGGAAGGCCCGTCCGGGGGGGGGTAGATGTTGCGTCCTGAAATAGTTTCTCTATGCGCACGCAACGCGTAACGGAATGACATCTGACTTGTCAAGTTTGATTTTGACGTTTGACACTTTCTCTTGATTTGCCGCTAAAATGGGCCCGTCGCGTTTTGAGACGCCCGCGACGCTTTTGTTGAAATTAATCCTTTTAAATCGATCCGCTTGTGACAATTAGTCGTGATCCAGTTGTTTGATTGTTAATAACCCCTAATTTGACGTATTAATACGGGTTACGTTTGTTAAAACTGAAGTTCTCGTAAAGGGATGGCGGTCCGAATTGCGCGTGCGACCCTGTTGTAAAGTAATCCCTTAATCCCTGAGAACCGGTCGTTTTGTGGACAATAAGTCATGACCCGATGGTTAAGTGTTAGTGACGCTATTGGGGAACGAGTGATTTGAAGACCGCATGCTGTGATTGCCTCCAGCCGGGTTGAAGCGGAATCTAACCTGAAGAATACTCGTAACGTCACAACACAATACATATACACTCACTTACATACACGGATCCAGGTAATCCCAAGAAGCAGGTGGTGTCGCCCATCAGGTGAGTTTCTTTTGTTGTAGTGTAAGTGTTTGATTTATTGTCTGCTCCGCGTACGGCGGACAGTACGCTAGCCACTCTTGTCTCTAGAGCCCCACGATTATAACTCTTCCACTGCGCACTTGAAATCGTATTGGGAGGCCTAGCCTGGCAGCGTACATTTACTTCTACTTGATTAATTTTATGTCTAAACCTACTGAATATTTAACAAGAACTTACACAACACACTTAAACAAAGAAGCTGTATAGCTATACATACTTAGGGCATAGTGTTTTTAGAATTATCACAAGAGCACGATAATTCTAATAAAAACACTACGCCCTAAGTATTTAAAGCTAAAAAGTTTTTTTTTGTTTATCGATAATTATTCCGTAATAGTCAATAACAGGTGTCCTTACCTTACCCCCAAAATTCGTTTACAATAACCGCCGCCTTTGAAAAACGCCGCGGCGGCGCGCCGCATGTCTCGAGCCGTCTGTTGCAAGATACCGCCAAAGACACCGCTGCCTAGTGCCTACGTACACCCGCAGGACATGTTAGCGCGTTTCATAATTTCCAAGTACTAATCAGCTTCCAGTCTAACCGGATGCAGCTGAATGCCAGTATTTTATAACAGTAATTTCAAGTATTCATGTATCGAAAAAAATACAACATAAACATTAAATTTAATAGTCAGCCTAATGTTCCCTGCACACATTGACTGCATAGGTTTCCTGTCTGTGAGAGGGAGTAGGCTGAACCATCATAGTATTAAATTCCATACATTTCAAGAAACGAATGTATTTGCGTAGAGCAGCGGCGCACAGTGGGGCCAAATGAGTTGTTTTATTTCAAAAAGGGGTAGAGGTCACAATTTTAAACCAATTACAACGATATTTTTTTTAAACACCCAGAAATGATTTCCAAAGAGAATGTCGGAGCCCGAAAAAAAAAACTACCTTATTAATGACATAAGTAACCTTAAATGCCTAAATATTTTTTCTCATGTAAAATCTCAGAAACTATGGCCCCTGAAATAGGGCTCGTAACTCTTACAACTATTTTCCTACGGTTGTCAGTAACTTTCGACGTTATTGGAAGCTTTCTACACCAAAAATGAGAAAAAAAAAATTGAGCATTTAAGGTTATGTCATTCATAGGGTAATTTTTTTTCTTTAATCAGGCTCCGACATTCTCTTTGGAATTCATTTCTAAGTGTTTAAAAAAAATCGTTGTAACTGGTTTAAAACTGTGACCTCCAGCCCTTTTTGAAACAAAAAAAACCCATTTGGCCCCACTGTGTGGCGGCGGCGGATATCACGCGGGGAGTCGGGCGAAGTTGAACTAAAATGTATTACATTTTAATATTTTTTTCTTTTGTAATTGAAATAAACAATTTTTTTTAAATTCCAGCTTGTCGGTAGGTGTACCGATTTTACATTTTAGGCAAATAGGTAAGTAGAATACGTAACAGCGTCGTGATAGTTTGCACTGTATGGCAACGTCGCTTTTCAATGTTCAAGGATTCAAGTTCATTGAATCATTGACCTAGTGATCCAATTCTAAAGTGTTCAAATTTGATCAAAATTAGAACTCTAGTTTTTTACCTAATTACTGGACCGATTTCGTCCATTTTTTTGTGTATCGTCAGAAAAGGCGATAACAAGTATGTGGTTTAATTTATTGCATATATGTGGTTTCCATATTGTATATATTTTTTTATATGTGTTCACGGATAACTTCGTCGTTTATGAATCGATTTTGATGATTCTTTTTTGTCTGAAAGGAGATAGCCCAAGGGTGGTACCATGATAAGACATTTTAACACAGAAATTGATGGGAGCATTCGAAAATCGTAGTGGCGACTAGGACGTTTTTTTTTTTTTTCATTAATTACCTTAAAGTACTACTATTTAATGAAGGTCTGAAGTTGCTCTGATGATGAAGCCGAAAGACAGTCGAGGGAACTCCTCAACGACTTACAGCAATTACCCGGTGTTTGGACTTGATTCATTTCTATTGATGAGAACTTTGCACCCATATAGGTTATAAGTGCCATTACAGGTCTGATGATGGAGACCATAGACAGTCGAGGGAATTCCTCAACGATTTACAGCAGTTCTCTATTGTTGGGCTTACTTTATACGGTTTAAAGTGCCAATTTTATCACTACTATTTAATTAAGGTCCGGAGTTAATCTGATGATGGAGCCGAAAGACAGTCGAGGGAACTCCTCAACGATTTACAGCAATTAGCTGGTGTTTGAACTTTATTCATTTCTATTGATGAGAAAGCCCCCATAAGGCTTACAAGTACCATTACAGGTCTGATGATGGAGACCATAGACAGGCAGGCGAGGGAATTCCTCAACGATTTATAGTAATAGTAAAGTTAAATTTCACCTGGCGAGTAGTGGTATAGGAATTAGTTAATCTTTTTTTACAAAAAAAACCGACTTCCTCAAAAACACTAGAAAGTGAAAAATACCTTTAATTTCGGAAGTCGGTGGCAAAAAACTCAAATACAGATCCTAAGACACCGACTTCCGAAATTAAAGTTATTTTTCACTTTGTAGTGTTTTTGAGGAAGTTGGTTTTTTTTTATAAAAAGTTTTTTAGGAACCTTGATACGTCCACTTTTCGCCGTGATATCTGTCTTCAAATGGAAAAGGATCCTTTTTTATTTGATTATCGATATGTCAGCAATCAATGATCGCACAGAAAGTTAAAGGTGGGTTTCAAGAACTTCAATGAAGTCCCTTTAACAACTAGCCATTGATTTTTCGAAAAATAAATCTTCCTTTTGTCGCATGAATTTGAAAATGCAACAAAAAAGGGCTTTTTGTGGTGTTTTGGAAAATCAAGCACTGTATCGAAAACATTAAGGAAACCAATAATGTTAAGTGTGCCTTTTACAGTTCAATATGTCCACAAAAATCCAACAAAGAGCCAAATTAATCCAGCCAGCCGTTTTTTTGTGTCACTCGATCGAATTCATCACTCATCAATGACTAGTCGTTAAAATGAATTCATTGAAGTTCTTGAAACCAACCTTTAACTTTCTGTGTGTGTGTGTAATTTATTTCGTTTAAATGCTAATAATTTTTATCCATTACAAATCAAACTTGCTAATAATTATTTATAATTAATTTATTATGTACCGTGTGGTGCCAGACGTAAAGAATAACACCACCCCATTTCTTCCCGTGGTTGTCGTAAAAGGCGACTAAGGGACATACTAGAGAATGGGCAGCAGCGTTCTCTATGCATTTTGCCACCATACTGCGATCGCCAACCCGCCTGCCAAGCGTGGCGATTATGGCAAATCCCCCCAAATTGGGGGAGGCCTAAGTCCAGCAGTGGACGTTTTACGGCTGAAATGATGATGATGATGAATTAATTTATTTGATACAATACCAGTCAAAATGTATTTGTTTTGTACAAGTACCGAATACAAAGAATCGAGTACAAAAGTATCAGTATCGAAAGGAAACGTACTCGATACCACAAAGTATCGATACTTTTTTCGTGTCTCTATACGAAACGTCATCGGACTCATCGTCACAGAGTCTCGGTGACACGGTCATCGAATCAAATGTATACTATTGACACTCTATATTGACATCAGATCTAGAGATGGGTCGTACTAGGTAAATTTTGTACTAGGTGCACCTAGTCCAAGTCCGTACAAATACTAGATCCAAATACCTATTCCACCTAGTCCACCTAGTCCATGAAATACGCATACTTTATAGATGCTTAGTCTTTGCGTACCACCGATACGCGTAGATTCGTACGTCAGCAGTAATAAATTGTACCTTCATAATTTCTGCAGGCTTAGGACTATCAACGTAAAATTAAAACATGTTGGCCTTTGTCCGTAAAATGATCACAAGCGACATTTCTTTTTTTGGGAGCCATTTTTAAAACAAAACATGAGAGGTGGCAAGGGACGCGTATTTACAAAGGCTATACTATTTTAGTCACGAGCCAGACTCTAATGAATTAGCTTTTGTTTATGCATATTACTCAACAATACCTAGTCTACCTCAGTAAAAAAATTGACTCAAATAGACTAGCTTTTTGTTTTAATATTTTCAAAGAAAATGCACGGACAAAATCTAGTTCTATATAATACATATCACTTGAATAGCTAAGCTTTTGGCGAGATATTTTTAAATTTATACTCGCAACAAGTGGGTAGTGTTCTTTACCTAATAAAAGTACTTCTCGTTTTTTAATTAGTTTTATTTTTGTTTATCAAATACATAATAGAAACGAGCAATTAAAATGATAACAGTTGCCATGTAACTATCAACCGTTAATTGAAGCTTATCTATTTGATTAATATGTATTCAAAATTAATATGTATGTAACTGATTGCCACCTGCGCTAAGATAGGTTGACGGAGCCCCGCTTCGCGGGGCTCCTATTTCTGGGTGGTTTAAAAAAAAATAACCACGAAGGCTAAGGCGGGAGCTCCGCTCCGCTTCGCTCCCGCCTTAGCCTTCTAACCTAACCTATCCGAGTCGGGGTACTCTGAGTCGGGGTAATAACCATGGATGGGATTTCGTCCACGCGTGACTGAAATCGTACTAGATTTTGTCCGTGCATTTTCTTTGAAAATATCAAAACAAAAAGCTAGTCTATTTGAGTCAATTTTTTTACTGAGATAGACTAGGTATTGTCGAGTAATATTCAGAAACAAAAGCTCACTGATTAGAGTCTGACTCGTGACTAAAATAGTATAGCCTTTGTAAATTTGCGGCAAGGGACACCCGGATGCGTATTTACAAAGGCTATACTATTTTAGTCACGAGTCAGACTCTAATCAGTGAGCTTTTGTTTATGCATATTACTCAACAATACCTAGTCTATCTCAGTAAAAAAATTGACTCAAATAGACTAGCTTTTTGTTTTAATATTTTCAAAGAAAATGCACGGACAAAATCTAGTTCTATATAATACATATCACTCGAATAGCTAAGCTTTTGGCGAGATATTTTTAAATTTATACACGCAACAAGTGGGTAGTGTTCTTTACCTAATAAAAGTACTTCTCGTTTGTTAATTCGTTTTATTTTTGTTTGTCAAATACATAATAGAAACGAGCAATTAAAATGATAACAGTTGCCATGTAACTATCAACCTATAATTGAAGCTTATCTATTTGATTAATATGTATTCAAAATTAATATGTATGTAACTGATTGCCACCTGCGCTAAGGTAGGTTGACGGAGCCCCGCTTCGCGGGGCTCCTATTTCTGGGTGGTTTAAAAAAAAATAACCACGAAAGCTAAGGCGGGAGCTCCGCTCCGCTTCGCTCCCGCCTTAGCCTTCTAACCTAACCTATCCGAGTCGGGGTAGTCTGAGTCAGGGTATTAACCATGGATGGGATTTCGTCCACGCGTGACTGAAATGGTACTAGGTTTTGTCCGTGCATTTTCTTTGAAAATATCAAAACAAAAAGCGAGTCTATTTGAGTCAATTTTTTTACTGAGATAGACTAGGTATTGTCGAGTAATATTCAGAAACAAAAGCTCACTGATTAGAGTCTGACTCGTGACTAAAATAGTATAGCCTTTGTAAATTCGCCACCCGGATGGAACGAAGTTCCTTTCCAGGATTCATGATTGTTTTTTTAATTATTTATTAAGGAAAAAAAAAACCTGTATACACTCAACAAAAGTATTATCTCTCTCTCTCTCCCTGTCTCTCCCTCTCCTTCTCTCTCCCTCTCCCTCTCTCTCTCTTCTTCTCTCACTCTCTCTCTCTCTCTCTCTCTCTCTCCTACGTTCCAAAACAAAATATATACAGTCGAATTGAGAAACCACCTCCTTTTTTTAAGTCGGTTAAAAACTGTCGTTGCAACTTTTTCTCTTAATTCCGTCTAGCCCCCTTTCGCAACGCGCCATAAGGAACTTCGTTCCAATAAACAAATTAATTAATGTCACAATAAAAAAAGATCTAAGTTCTTAACGATTTATCAAAATTTCGTTACAAAAACCGATCACTAAATAAGTCCGATAGTACGTGTTTGCGACGTCGAGTCAAGCGAGATCACATTCGCATGAGTCCGTATTTGATACTAGACTGCATCATCATAGCCTTCATTAGTATCGAGTATTGTCAAAGTACCTATTCTATAAAATACTCCTATTCCGGACTAGTATCGAGTTTCGAGACTAGTCCGACAGACAAGGATGGAAGGACTGCGGAATAGTGTAGTTAAAAAAGGACAGTATATATTTTAGCACAACACAGTGCGTGTCATGTTACTTTTATGCCATTGAATTAGGGTTCAAATTCAAGTGACTGACACACGAATGATTTTGTCAAACATGAATGAGCTATGACTATGCTGCTATCTCGCTTCGCCGCGTAGTCGGTACTTCAATTCGCGCGGACCGCGGCGCGGGTGCTGTGTACTGCGTAGGCACAGTGAGACTAGGTGGATCTAGTATTTTAAAAGTTGGAATAGGTGCAACCTAGTCTCTTTACATACCTATTCCCTGTACCTATTCTAGTATATACGCCTCATCTGATCATCTCTAATCAGATCATTGTTTTTGTGAAATTGTGGCTGGCTGAAGCTGGCTGGGTCGGGTCGCTGCTTCGCGATCAAAACCGAGTAAGGTAGACCAAATAGATTATGAGACGATGTATATTTAGTGTGTTAATATTCTGGTGTGTATTTTTTCATGTTTAAATCTATTTTTTGCAATGATATAAAACGAAATCTAAAATCCTGTCATAACAAGATGCAACGCTGGTTTTTTTTAGAAGACCCGAAAAAACCAAAATACAAAGCACCAAAAAAAATGGCAGCGAAAAAACAAGAATCTGTAGTAATAGTACCATCACAACAATGGAAATTCACGGTTTGCGCGCCTAATGTTGGACCCAAAGAAAGGATGTTCATCACAGGAAGTATTCCAGAGCTTGGTGAGTGGAACTATGCAAAAATAGTTATGCTTGACCATGAAGAAGGTACAGATTTGTGGTGGAAATCAATTACAGTTCCAAACACCTATGACATATTGTACCGTTATGGTAAATGTATTCCGAATGAAGCCAACCCAACGGATATCACCATTCTCCAATGGGAAACACATCAACAGCCACGAATTCTCAAAGAAACAATACTGCACCCTTATATTGATACATACGGTTATTATGATGGCAAACAGTTGCTATCTTCTGGTTGGCTCACAGTAACTACGTTGCTGCAGTTCCAATTCATGAATAATCCATTAAAACTTAAGAGTTGTCTGGCTAAAAGAATTCTGAGTATTAAAGTTACGCCTGTCAAATTATCTTTTGGAACAGAAGTGCAGGCTGATGATTCATCCCATAGCATGGATGTAGGTGGAGCTGCAGCAGGAGTGCCTGTTGACGTTTCTACTCTCGACAATGATCCATCTGTTTGTGTTATGAAGCCACAGGAGCAGTTTGGGAGGGATTACAAACCAAATGATGTGTTACTCATAAATGTTATGGCTCCCGATATAAAATCTCTTGCATATCTTGTGGACTTCTATTGCTACAGCAGTCGTGCTGTGTCTGAAGACCCACCGTGCCATGTGGGCTATACATATGTGCTGCCGAATATGTTTAAGTCCTCTGAGGGTACAATGGACCTACCTGTCACATGCAATGTTAAACATCGCCCTTTAGGAACAGTGAATATTGGATATTTAATTGTGAAGCCTATGCCTGAACAGTTATGTGACCTTAAGGTGTCATTTGCAAAATATTGGGATCCATCTTGGACTGGTCTGGAAGTTGGACATCGAGGATTAGGTGCTAGCTTTAAAACCAAAGAGTGAGTTGCTTTATCCATTTAACTTGAGACTTGATCTTGTTCTATTGTTTAGCATTAATTTAAATAACTTTATTATAATAATTTACAGTGGAGATGCCAT
Organism: Aporophyla lueneburgensis; assembly: GCA_932294355.1. Classification (NCBI taxonomy): domain Eukaryota; kingdom Metazoa; phylum Arthropoda; class Insecta; order Lepidoptera; family Noctuidae; genus Aporophyla; species Aporophyla lueneburgensis. The sequence goes on from OW028747.1 coordinate 18,136,897, forward strand.
TCGTGAAAATACCATAGCCTCGCTTAAAAAAGCAGCTGCCAGTGGTGCAGACTTGTTAGAATTTGATGTGCAGCTAAGCAAAGATATGGTACCAGTTATTTATCATGACTTTTATGTATGTATATCATTGAAAAGAAAAAAGGAAATCAACCAATTAGAAATGTTAGAAGTACCAGTGAAGGATTTGACTTTGGAACACCTACAGAAACTGAAGGTATGCTATCATATCATTACCAATTTTCTCTGATTTACATCTGTAGAAGTAGACATCTTATTATTCTCACTATGATCATAGTTATTAAAAGATCCATGCAGACAATGCAGTTTCTGTCATGATTATAACATAAGCTACATGCTTGCTCGGTGATAAATAACGTCAGTAAAAAAAAAATATGCTATAAGGCTCTACTGACCATAAAGGAGCACAGACCTTTTTTTTCTCCCGTTTCTCGTGTCTCCCGCGCTGGGTGGAAGGCGTGTCAGACTTTTACTGACTAAAACCCACCCGTGTGCCTTCAGTTGCCTATGCCAGGGCCACGGTAACTCTTTTGAAGAATTCCGCGACCCTGGCAGTAGGAGCATAGACCTGAATATTCTTTTATAGATAACATTTTTAACAAACTTCTTAGTCTGATTTGTACGAACATCGACTTAGCTAACAATCGACAAGATCACGAGTAAGTACGGATGACGCACTAAGGGGCCTTTTGATGACCGCGTCGATGTTCATAACTGCACTGCATGCACTTTATGTCACGGAAAATAAAGTGTAAATTCAATGTCAGCAGAAAATTTATTGTACTGAAAAGGAAGCCTATGTAGTACGGGGACACATAGGCTTCGTTTTTAAATACCTACTTAGCTAATAAACAAAGGGAACTTTTAAATGTTCTAAGGAAAAGGCGACTATGTCATCCACACGGTCATTCCTGAGATTAAGGACACCCCGAAACGAAAAATTGCGATTGTTTGCCATCAATTGTAATTAGGTATATTGTCAGCAGCTTCAATTGCATTTGATAGAAAACGATCAATGTGTATCAATCACGTAGAAATGTACAGTTGCGATTGATCGTTTCGAGGACCCTTAAGATTTTTTTCTACAATTTATCATTCAACATGATTACACCATTGCAGTCGAAACTTTCTTCTCACATCGCCAATGACTAAACGAATGCGATCCAACGGTCCATACCCGCATGGTTACTGACTGGTTACGACGCGCCAATATCCAGACATCATCTACAAAATGAGTTGGCGGTATCGGCTATTCAGCCTCATTGGCGATAACACAACAACTTTGTCGGTCGATAGATCTACAAAGTTATGCTGAGCGAAACGACCGCGTTAGGTCGTTTCGCGTGCCTGTTTTTTAGACATCGAGATCATGGTAAAATGTCTTAATTGACAAAAGAATAAAACCGACAGTCATTATAGGTAGGTAGTTATTAACTACAGTCTTAAAACCGCTGTAGTTACTATGATATCAGTATTTCCAAGTTGAATTTATGTTGAAGTGATCTGATAAGGGATTGTCTTAGTAAAAGCAAGGCTAATTGAATGGAAATCATCAAATACAGATCAACACGCTGGAGAAGGCAACTATAAGGTTGATTAGACGAAACAAAGGAATCTTATGACCAGCCACAGCAGTGATTGAAGAGAAAAGGAAACGATCTAAAGAATTTTCGTCACTAAATACAGTAATCCTAAAATGAGTTTGCAGGTACACCAATATCTACTTGTGGTAAGATCGCTCCTGTAACTAATTCTATTTGTAGGTTTATCACTTAGTTGAAGGTCGTAAACGGGAAACATTATTTTTCGACGATGATTTGGAGGAACATCAACCATTTCCTACTTTAGAGGAAACTCTGAAAAAAATTGATCCTCATGTTGGTTTCAACGTAGAGTTGAAGTGGACCATGGAGTTGCAAGATGGTACCTTTGAGCTGAACAACCCCTTTGATATGAATACTTACGTTGATAAGGTAAGACAAAGAGAATTATAGTGTCACTGAACAAATGTTCATTGTCTTAGACATTTTTATTTGCATGTCGTGGTCGGACAGGCGTATCGCGGCGTACCGAGAAGGCTTTGTTTGTAAACAGTTTCGATAAATGAATCTATTCTTATTTCCAGGTTTTAGAGATTGTCTTAAAGCATGCCGGTGATCGCCGGATAGTATTTTCCTGTTTCAATCCAGATATATGCACCATGGTCAGGAAAAAGCAAAATAAATATCCCGTCATGTTTTTAACGATTGTAAGTATATACTTAGGCAATGTTTACGTGTTAAGTATTTTAGTTTAGTTAGTAGTATGTCTAGCAAATTAATTTCCAATTTAATTTCAGGGCATAACAAAAAAATATGAACCATATCGTGATCCTAGATGTTCCTCCATACCGGCTGCTGTACAAAGTGCGGTCAGTACAGAAATATTGGGAATTGTTGTTCACACTGAAGATTTGCTCAGAGATCCTTCTCAGGTGATGAATATTTTAATAAAACTTAACCGTTTTTATCGCTAAAAACAAATACCTAGCTAGATATTATTTGCTTTCTATCAGATTCTACATAGAATCTACATACTGTGATTTATTTATCTTAAACTTGAAATATAGATATGATTAGATAGCAGGTTTCGGATCAATACTAAGATAATAGTACAATATAGTGTTGACCTCGATCCACATCTGTTTATAAATCGACGTCCACGTGACTACTCGCAATGTCGTCGACTGATGTCTGTATTCTTGGACCGATTATTTGCCAGCGTCTCAATAGTATCGCGATGTTGTAAATTATTGTATTAATCCTTTAGTAGTTCAGTTAACACTTTTTCAGGCGGTCGGGGTTCAGGCGATATAAGATAAAATCTTGATAATGTCTGTAAACTTATTCTTTTACATTATTTACCGTAATGTTTTTAAATTGAGGACAGCAATTCATAGCTAGCTAGCCAGATTTAGCGACGCAGGCGTCCCTGACATCTTTGGCTGTACTGCTATAATGTACAAATTTTGATTCACCTGTTTTTTTGCGCACGCTTCGCTCGAAAACTACTGGAAAAACCATATTTAGGGAGGGAATATATCTATACTAATATTATAAAGAGGAAACCTTTGTATTTTTGTATGTTTGTATTGAATAGGCTCAAAAACTACTAGACCGATTTCAAAATTTCTTTTACCATTACTTAGAAGGATTCTTCTGAATCCGTATAGGCTATATTTTATCCCGGAAAATAGATAGGATTTTTCGTGGTAGTGAAAATTGTGGAGTAAGGCGTCGAAAAAACTGCCGTACGTTAACGATTTTCGCGAACGCTGCCTAAATGGTTAGAGATGTATGGTTGACTTCTAAAGAAAAGTTGTAGAACTTAATAATGCCTACAAAAAAGTCCGCGATAGTATAAACCAAACATTTATATTTTAGCCGTTATAACCACTTTTCCATAGAATAAAAGTAATTAAAATTATTAGCCTATGTTTATTGATCATATTATCGTCAAATACTAATCCATATCCAAATAAAGTATTTATTAAGCAAGATTGTTTCAATAGCTATAAATTACTTTTTATTTTATTCCAATCGGACAATCCATTCAAAAGATATTACGAATTTAAAATTGTAATTGGTATTCAAATGAATGATGGTGTCGCACAACTTACATACAAAACAAATTTTTTTTTCAGAGAGCTTAAAAAATAAATGTCCACCCGTGCGAAGCCGGGGTCGCTAGTATTTTATATAATACTAGCTTTTATCAAAAGCTAGTATAGCTAGTAGCGCCTTCGCCCGCGTATTTTACAAACTTTCTTGAACCAGTCTGTCTATTGATGAAAACCGCATTAAAATCCGTTGCGTAATTTAAAAGATCTAAGCGTACAGACGCGGAAAGCGACTTTGTTTTATACTATGTAAAGATATTATACGAGCTCTAACTTTCGTCCAAGTTTAAGCTCTCGGGCATGTTTTTGTATTTTGAACTTTATTCCAACATGAACGAAGGCAACGTTCTCAATACAAAATTGATCACTTACATTCCGTTCAAAAGTAAGTTTTATCTATACTAATATTATAAAGCTGAAGAGTTTGTTTGTTTGTTTGTTTGTTTGTTTGTTTGTTTGATTGAACGCTCTAATCTCAGGAACTACTGGTCCGAATTGAAAAATTCTTTTTGTGTTGGGTAGCCTATTTATCGAGGGAGGCTATAGGCTATATAACATTACGCTATAACTAAGAGGAGCGGAGCAGTAATGAAAAATGTTGCAAAAACGGGGAAAATTTATTCCTTTTGAGAGTTTCCGTTGCGTGCGCTGCGTAAACGGTTAAAGTAACGCAAAAATTATGTATGACGGAATTGTTCCTTTTAAAAAGTTCTAAAAAAAAGTCCGCGAGAGCATATGTCTATCTTTTAAGGTTGACTCACTATAACTCAAAAGGAGCGAGCAACGAAAAGTGGACGAAAACTAGCAGGCAAATCGATGCGACGGGAAGGGTCAGGGGAGCAAAAATTTGACGCGGACGAAGTCGCGGGCAGAAGCTATTATTTATATCTTTACCTCAACCAGAGTAAAGCTCAAAATACAAAACTGGCTGAAAGTTCTAACCTTGAATTTAAAATGGGTCCACCCTTTATGGCAGAATTTTTTTCGTCATAATATTATTTTGCATAACAGCGGATGGCATAAACTTCATTTCGCAGAAAATCGTTTGGCATACACTCATTTATCATACATTCACAACGCATAATTTTATAAGTCAGAATCATCTTTACGAATAAATTTTATTCCATAATAATTAAAAAGTAGAACCATCATATCGCAGAAAGTTCGCAGTCAGATTCGTCTCTTGGCATAATTTCATATCGATAGTTATTAAAAGGCAGAACTATCATATCTCAGAAACTTTAAACTTAGAATCATCTTTTGGCATACATTTCATATCGAAAAAGCATGCAGCATGCAAACAAGCTTGCAGTATGCAAGCAAGCATACAGCATGCAGGCAACCAAGCATGCAGCATGCAAGCAAGCATGCAAGCAAGCATGCAGCATGCAAGCAAGCTTACAGCATGCAGGCGAGCATGCAACATGCAGCATGCATGGTTTCTGTCACGGCTTCGGCGCTGCGGTGCTCCGGCGGTCCCACGCGAGCTCATCGTCGCAGATGGTTTTACACTCACCACCGTGGCGGCGACCGTCAATACCACCTGCTCCTCAGCTCGCGGGCCGCTTCGCCACTCCGCGCCTACGCGGGCTTAAATTACACTCTAGGGGTAGGGCAGACAAGACTACGTGGAGTCGGTTCTGCAGCGATTCGGTTCTGTCAATAATTTTTGTAGCACAACATAATACTGACTTTTTGAGACACTACTTCATTTTATTTAAGGTTAAAATGCAATTTAATAGAAATGAAAATATGCCTAACAAAATTATTCTAAATAAAATTCTGCCATCTTCATAGTATGCCAAGTGAAATTATGCCAAATAATCATTGCTTTAAATAATTGTTATGCTAAACGAAATTATGCGGAATTTTAAGTCTGCCAAAGGTAATTAAGCGAAATAAAATTCTGCCATCTTAAAAGTATGCCAGCGTAAAGTCGAGCATATAAACATTCGGCCAAACAATGATTATGCTAAACATTTTTTTATGCCTTACAAATATTCGTTTAAATAAGATTATGCCAAGTATGTTATGCCAAATAAAATTCGGAGTCTCTAGTTTCTGCCAGATAGAGGGAACCCATTTAAAATAGATATATTTTTGTAATGAGACTGTTACTATTATTAAGTTTTCGTAACAAGACTGAGCACTCTCCTCCCTTCCCAACCTCTCTCTGTCCCTTCACAATAACGTAAAAAATGACTTGGTAACTACGGAGTAGAATAGTGTGCCTCTATCGTTAGTAAACTAAAGCGATTGTAACTTCTCTTTTCTCAACAGGTAAAGCTGGCAACAAATGCTGGTTTGGTCATATTCTGTTGGGGTGATGACATCGACAATAAAAGTGTCGTTAAGAAGCTTAAAGACATGGGGCTGCATGCAGTTATTTACGATAAACTGGACCAATATACCACCAAAGAAGTAAAGGTAAATAAATTAATTGCTTTAGCAGTGAGACATAATGAGAAACACCTAAACTCACCATACTGTCTTTAAATCATTTAGATTGCCTCGCAGTCTTGCCATAGTTTATTTGTATATAAGGTGTATCTATTCATACACGAAATATTTTAAGAGGTACACCTGTAGGTGGTAAAGAAGCTATAGAAGCAAAACGAACATTTTTATCTAAGCGTTTTTAAATTTTCGTAATTATTATAATTTTAAAACTACTTGAGACGTTTTGCATAAAACCTTTACTCCAAATTCTATGAATGGCCCGCCTGACGCTGCGAGGGCGATAACCGGACGGCACGAGCATGGCCGCGGTGTCTCGGGCCGTAAAAAATAAGAAGGAGCCAGTATTTCTTATGTGCGTCAAATAATTCAAAAATATTAAATTAAAAAAAAACCCTTAGAATTTTTTTTTTGTTGCTATGGCTTATTTACCACCTACAGGTGTACCTCTTAAAATATTTCGTATATGAATAGATACACCTTATATGTTTGGAATTGATATGATATCCATATGTCTACTATAAAACAAAAAAAAACAATAAAAATTAGGATTCAAATTCTTCCTGCTTAGGGGCCATCCATAAATTACGTCACACGAATTTCATGATTTTTGACCCCTTCCCCCGTCCTTGTCACAGCTGGTCACATTTATGAGACCCCCCCCTCCCTAGTGTGACGTCACATATTTTACAATTTTACATCTAAAACTAATTATTAAATTAAAACATCAGTTCCGAAATTAGTTTTATTTCAATTTAAATGATTTTTTTAAATAAAATTAACATCAAATCAAACATTGCAAGAAATTTGAACCGTAAATCTGTATAGATAGAGTTGCAAATGTTTTTGAGTTTTTCCTTAATAGTTCAAAGTTCGTGTTTTACTTAACACTTAGATTAAATAGATTTTGAAATGTGACGTCACGAAATGTACGTATTATACATTTAAAAAGATATTAGGAGTTCAAACAACACATCATACAAAAAAAAGGTATTGAAAATTCATCCAAAGCTACCAGATACCAGACAAGATTCACCAGTAGATGTCACTATGTCTTAATGCTTGATAAACCGGGATTTCATCACGTGGAAAGTACATAGGTACAGGAAAATACGGGTGATTTTTTATTTCGATTATTATAATCTTCGTAAACTAACATTCATGGACCAAATCGTCAGATAGTTGCAGCAATAAATAACAATTCTCAATAACAATGTTCTTATTTCGTGTTCGATTTAGTTAGTGTGGTAAGTAGTAAAGAAAAACCTAATAATAAAATACACGTCCTGGAGCCTAATTGCGTAACACACTGTTAACCTGAATCTGAATCAGTTTGAAGATTATTGCTATCCATTCTTTCATATGTTTGTAAAAATTGTTTGCTTAGCAACATTAACAACGCCATGAATATTGTGGAACTGCTCAAATGAAAGCCATTCCTAGTCCTACAGATAGTTCATCATTTCAGCCGAAAGACGCCCACTACTGGACATAAGCCTCCCCCATATTGGGGGGGATTAGCCATAATAAAAAAAGCGGGTTGGCGATCGCAGTATGGTGGTAAAATGCATAGAGAACGCTGCTACCCATTCTCTAGTAGACAGATAGTACAATACAAAACAAACAGGTAGTAGTCTACAGATAGTTATTAGATTAAAATGTGCACCAATTAAATTTTTAACTAACGTGTGTAAGTGATGCCAGCATTTTGAATAACTAATTGCATGCTCGTTTTATTGTTTTCTCATGGGTCGAATCAATTTGTGATATTTAAACGAATTCGACAAGAAGACGTTATAAACTATTTCCCCTGCATATAGTAAAATCTAGTAGTCTCCATTAATAAGCAATAAATCGCTTGGAAGTAGAAACTAACGGGTGTAAATTCGATTCCCTAACATTACAGGAAACCCCAATTATGTAATTATGAATACTGCAAACAGCGCAATAATTATAATCGATATCTCATTTATTACTCAAGGCTTCCTAGGTAAAGTGCTCACCGAGCCAATTTTGTCGGTTGCCTACCTATTTTATTTTTCACTGTTTTATTTGTGTTGTGGCAATAAACAGGAGAGCATATTCCTGATGGAGGCGCGTGAGTCGCAGCGTGACCTCATGAAGCGAGCCGCTCTCGAAGACGCAACGCTCGAAGACGGCGCTCTCGCCAAGCCCTCAACTTCGGAGCACAGTGTCGAGGAAGTGAAAAACAAACCATTCCTTGATCTTTCCGTTCGTGAAATAATACAAAGCCGGTCTACTGCCACGTCGTTGGGGTCACTTGTATGTCCTGATGACAAAAATGAAGATCTCATTGAGCCTGTCGAAAAGGAGACCCAACTTAAAGCTCAACCGAACAATTTCAAAGGTGTCTATCTCTATCCGTACCCATGCGGCGACAAGCCGACACCCAAAAAAAAGAGAAGGCATTAATTTTTTTTAGAAAAATCTGTGTTTTAATATAAAATAACCAAAATGCGCAGCCCAATTTTATTAATTTGCTCAAATAGACGTTGAATGCTAAATGACACGCTCATCATGGTTTTTCATTCCTATCAATACCATTTTTAAACTACCTACCTAAACCTATGTTAATTAACTAAGTAAATATTTATTGATATTGTCTGCGCTCTACGTCTCATTTAAAGTTCATTTTTATTTTTTATAAATCTTTTGCTCCGTTCTGATTAAAAGATTATTAAGACATGTTTGTGTTAAGACCTACGAATTTATTTTTTTAACCATAGTATTATTAATTAGTTAGATTTGAAGGTATTTTTTTATTCGTAAAGTAAATTATTCTGTCTTAGTTGTGTTTGAATTGGGATTGGACAATAATACAAAGTATCAAACAAGACAATATTTATGTACATATGTACTTAAAGGTGCAAAACATTGTTTAAAAAAAAAAATTGTACTCTGTTTTATTATACAGACGCCAGCACTTAAAGCTACTACAATCTGTCAAATTTCTTTAATAGATTTTCAACTGGATTGGGAAAATTTTACAGTTTCGGGTAGCTTGCTGTGCTGGCGTCTGTACCAGGATTACATAGTTATGATCAAATAATCAAATCCCGTAAAACCACGCTGATTATGAAGAATATACGCTTAGAAGAGTAGTCTACGTTTTGGCGCTCTGCACCTTTTTCTTAGTGTCCGCTTATGTATTAATCCAAGACCATTATTACTGGTATACCGACACAAACATTAAATATTCTTTAGAATAGATTATATGTGAATTGGCTAGTGATTAAGTTATTATGTGTTTCTAATATCAAATTCAACATAGTTGAAAACTTCAAATTCTGTTAAATTCCAGAATAAAAATGCTTGGTTTCAAATAATTTGTGATTTGTTATTAAACATTTGCTGTGATATTGTTTTTTTTTTATTAGTAAGTCAACCGAAAAAGGAATTGTTACGTAATAGTTCAATAAATAAATATTAAGTAAATAAATAAATTATATTTTCATGGTGGTAGGCATTAATCACATTATATTTTCATAAATATTATCTTGAAATAAATTGTGTCTGTGATTCAAGAAGTTTTTTTATTTGCAACTACTATACTGTACTATGTTTAAATAATCTGGCAACCGTAAGTTATTACCTAAGTATTTATTTATAACTAGTCAGTAGACGAAAAAAAAACTATATTGAAGTAAGTATGGAGCATGTCATGAAAATTGCTGTTTCATGAAATGCTAAATACTTCTTACAATGTTGATTCGTCAATAAATGTTGTTATAAGCTAAAATAACAAGGATTTCACATACCTACTATAAAATATCATTATGTACTCCTTATTTGTCAGAGGGTTCTACTGTCCTCAGCATAATTATTCATTTACACTAAAATTTTCTTTTTTGTAACATGTCTGCACGCAGGATCTAGAAGATTCATCATCAAGGTACCGGTTTTTATAAGTTTAAGAAGCTTAGATCCTATTAAATTACCTACCTACTTACCTTAAATTGTCTAGGAACTTATACTGTAGGTATTAAGAGTTTCTAGGAGCTTGCTGCTACAGCAAAGTATATATTAAATTCATAGCAGTTCACGTAGAAAGCTCAAATGTTTGCTAATAAAATGTTAGCACTCTACACTTGGAGGTAGATACTCCAAGTGTAGAGTGCCTACGCAAGAGTCGACTTTACTAGCAGTGATGCTTGTAACCACGTAGGGACAGCAGGAAATATAGATAATAGTCAATCACCGTTCGACTTTGAATTATTTCCTGCCTCGACGAGCACTTTAATGAGCATTGTAGAACAACTAGAGAAAACGACAGAAGTCACCATCCGACTTGCTAAATAAGTACATATTATTACCAACAATAAAATCCTATAGATATTTACACTATCTTTATTAACTTTAATCGTTATGTACTGCAAGTCTCTATAGCCTAGATGCCTATCTTTTATTTTGCCATTTCATTTATTTTAAGCATGGCTTGCTTTTTAAAAGCACTTCAGAAAAAAGTGTTCTGTAATAACGATTTTTGAAATCGTTGATACCGTTGGTATACTTACACGTACAAATCTCGCAGACAGATATTTAATAACTAAGGCCATACATAATAGGTACTTATTTCGTGCGGGAATCGAACCCGCCAAAATCATGTCCGTTTCCACCGCGCGCGCGGCCAACTCTTAAAATTTGATGAAATTTTGCCAGGAATTAGTTTTAATTTGTTACAATACACACCTCTTTTCCTGAATTTGTTACAAAAAAATCTAAGACGCTACGAGCAAAAACAGTTGGCCGCTAGAACCGCCACTTGCCGTATTTAACCCCTGTAATTACACAGAAACTAAATAATGCAGATAGGCGAATGATACATCAAAAGAAAGGTCTTAATTTGTTGTATTTGTTACAAAAATAAAAATCATCAAAACGTAAATATACAAAAAGTTATGCTATAAGTACCTATTTAGTTTTCAGGTTAAGTGTAGGTACGTATCTCACCATAAATATCAAATTAATAGAGGCTAATGTGTATGGGCAAATAAACAAGAAAAATACTAGAAAATAGGTTCAATATATTTTTTACAGTCGATTTTAGTTGGCCGCTTGGACGGCAATATGCCTAAAGTACAATGGCGTTTATTTCGTTATTAATAAGTAGTAGGTTCAAGCTTAGTTCTAGTACTAATCGACAGGTACCTATCGTAACTTAGTTTGGATAAATGTGGCGAATATAACTACAGGCTTTATATTTTAGGAGATATTCTCTAAAATATAGTAGTATGAAACTGTATTAGAGTGACCATAAATTTTCATAATAAAGTGAGACTGAATCGCCATTACTGGAATATTTGGTAGTCATATCTTAATTTTTAGGGTGAAACTCGTTAAGACATCCTATAGCATACTTTATAAAAGTCAAATTCACAAATTGATTAAAATTTCTTTCAAAATCAGCATACAGGCAAAAATCAAGTAACATAAATCCAAATTTTTTTTTTTTAATAAACTACCATAACATTTATAAATTAACTGAAACTAATATAAGACAGAATGACACATTTTCTTATTTCAATTTAAAAAATATAGTAATTTTATTTACGCCACATTTATCCAAACAAGGTTACGTTTCCTGTCGATTAGTACTAGAACTAAGCTTGAACCTACTTTTAATCTATACTAATATTATAAAGCTGAAGAGTTTGTTTGTTTGTTTATTTGTTTGATTGAACGCGCTAATCTCAGGAACTACTGGTCCGAATTGAAAAATTCTTTTTGTGTTAGGTAGCCTATTTATTGAGGGAGGCTATAGGCTATATAACATCACGCTACAACTAAGAGGAGCGGAGCAGTAATGAAAAATGTTGCAAAAACGGGGATTTTTTTCCTTTTGAGGGAGATATTGTATTGTTATATTGTATTGTACTCAAAAGGTGCGAGCAGCAACGAAAAATGGACGAAAACTAGCAGGCAAATCGATGCGACGGGAAGGGTCAGGGGAGCAAAAATTTGACGCGGACGAAGTCGCGGGCAAAAGCTAGTAACGAAATAAACTCCATTGTAATTTAGGCATATTGCCGTCCGAGCGGCCAACTAAAATCGACTGTAAAAATATATTGAACCTATTTTCTAGTATTTTTCTTGTTTATTTGCTGCAACAAATTAGCAACTAATTGTCCATACACATTAGCCTCTATTAATTTGATATTTATGGTGAGATACGTACCTACACTTAACCTGAAAACTAAATATAGCATAACTTTTTGTATATTTAAGTTTTAATTATTTTTATTTTTGTAACAAATACAACAAATTAAGTCCTTTCTTTTGATATATCATTCGCGTATCTGCATTATTTAGTTTCTGTGTAATTACAGGGGATGACTACGGCAAGTGGCGGTTCTAGCGGCCAACTAGTTTTTGGTCGTAGCGTCTTAGTTTTTTTTTTTTTGTAACAAATTCAGGAAAATAGGTGTGTATTGTAACAAATTACAACTAATTCCTGGAAAAATTTCATCAAATTTTAAGAATTGGTCGCGCGTTGTAAACGGACATCCAAATTCGCAGCAGCCAATTCCTGAATCACTACACAAATTATTCCATACAAGCTTTAGAGCATAATAGGCTTATTTTCACTTAACCAGGTAAACAAAGAGTATATAGTTCACTCATTGGTGTGCCTCTTATGTCTCACTGCCTTAGAGTATGTACCTATCCAATACTCTTAAGCTCGTTGCTTACCTTTCCATTTATCGAAGGCATGGTAACCATAGTAAAATAATTTTAAGCTTTCAGCATTTAAAAATATATTCAACGAGGTACAGTAGGCTGCACGTCGACCAGTATAAATTGGTATCTTATTCTTTTGAAACTCCATACTAACTGACTGCTAGGCTAGCTCAAGGTTAATGTTACCACCGATGTGCAGGACGACTGTACAAATATTAGTTGAAAGATAATAAAAAATATTAAAACACTAATAACAATTATATGATAATGCATTGCCAGAGCTACCTGGTTAATAATAATTTTGTTCTATCAACATTATCATTAAATATCTATACCCACCATGTAGCTTTACCAGCAAATTTAATTTGGTCTCGTATGTATAATCTGTGGTTAGTAGCCTCTGGGTCAGACACGAGTCTAATGCAAATACAAAGGCTTGTTACCATACGATTATGCATTAGAATAATAACTTTTAATACTAATGCTTATTTGATCGCTTATGCCATTAACAGAAATGAGAATCATCGGGCGTCAATCCTATGAAACTCTACCTCATTCCTCCCTGCTACGCCTGCTATCACCGTTCAATATAAAAAGGTTTTTGATAGTTGTATAAGTAAATTTCCTAACATTGAAAATCAATCATTTTTCAATGTGAAGAATTTTGTAGGTTTAATTTCTTTTTCATGTAAAACTAATAAATATCTTGGTTATATGCAGCTCTTTTATTTACCACCTACATTTGATTTTCCATTTATAATCGATTGATTGACTTAAAATGATAACATACGGAGAATTAAACGACTCTTTAAAAAATATGTATATATTATATTATTCAACGTAATTACATAAAAATAATAATATGTAAGTAAAGGTATACTGATTTTACGACTAAGTACCTATACTTACGTTTAATATTCAGGACGGAATATGTTTACATTAATCACAACGGTACGAATACTTGCTTAAAGTTTCCTAACCTTACATTTTTTGTTATTTTACCAGAATCGTTAGTGAAAAGGATGCGTAACGTTTCCTTTTTATTCAGTTAAATATTTCTCAAATTCAGTACATACACTCTTTTATTGTGAAACATTCAATTCCTTGATTTCGATCTGAACACAGTCAGCTCAAACAGGAGTGCAAATCAGAGGTTAATGATATTCGATAACCAACCCTATTTTGAGTAGTTTAAGTGCAAAAGAGACTGCGCGAGGACGCCCATATACTTATTGATGTCGTCATGCTTGTGCGTTTAAGCACCTTATTACACTTATTATTCTTTTTCAAAAAAGCTTCCAGAAAAGTGTATGTATTAAGATTTGAAAAATATTATAGAGAGGCAACGAAAGGCAAAACATTAAGATGTCAGCCTTATTTTATTTACAGTACCACCGACTTTTCTGTAAAATGGTAAGTGCCAGAAGCAGTTTATATTTAAACATGGTAATTCCACTTGTAATGGGCTTAACATGTTTATTAGAAACTAAATCAATTCTGAAAAATGTAAAGAGTAATAAAGTCCATTATTCGAAGAATAAAAGAGATTTCCATAGCAAACAGTTTAAAAAAATTCTTAGTATTTGACCCTACACATATATGCATTTTTTTATATCATATGATACATTGCAGGTGCGTACAGATATATCTGGCAAACCTTATTACAGAATAGGTCGATGGAACTTAAGTATTTTGTAATACTTATGTATGTACTTATTTTTAGACATACGATATTAAAACGGAATGTGGATAGAATTTCCATTATGGGCCATTGATTTTGAAGTTCATATTTTTTGTGTAGATAGTACTCATAAATAGAAAGCTTTTACAAATTTTCAAGTTACAGATGTTCACGGTATATGAGATAATTCTTTTAAAAGTTTCTATACAAATTGTAAATTAACATGCCAATTGCAAATTGTTAGGTTGGCTAAATTATCATGTAAGACGTCAATGTTGACATTTCACGTTCCGTTGACGGTAGAGGTGTATTTTATTCAAGTTTGTCATATTTTTTTTATAAAATATAATTTTATAATTTTATTTTCACGTATTCACATAACAAATTTGGTATGTTATTAATGTGCACAGTAACCGTGCTGTATTCTGCAATTATATTGACTTTTTACACAAAAAGTAATGAATTTTAGTTTTTACACTCTGGAACGGAACTACAGGGGGTAGCCCACAACCCCCCTCCCTTCCCCTCCCCTCCCCGTCCAATAAATCAATGGCCCATAATGGAAATTTTAACCCGGAATGTATAGTACATATGTGCATTACGCGTATTTCTTTTAAAATAGTAAGTATAATGCTTTAGGTAACATTATCCCAAATTATATTGATTATATTATACTCTTTAATCTTAACTAAACCTATATTATTTTAAAATGATTAATGATGGGATATAACAAAAAATAATCATTTAAAAATAAATAGTTCTGAAACAATTTCACACTTTGAGCTTTGGTTTTAGTATGAATCATTACAGCACACTGATATATGATTATGTGTGCAGTTTAAGCCACTGTAGATGACTAGTCTGTGTGATTTAGATTCCATTGTTTCCAGATCTTGTATTCTTAAAATAGAGATTATTCGAACATTTTAGACGGATCACATATTAAAATTTTACAATAACCTGAATAAAAGTCACTATTAACCATTACGGTTTAAATTAATAACAAGTAAAAATATTTTATATACTGCTGCTGTTGCTTAAAATACAAAATCTGTGTAAATTAAAAAAAAAATAGTGTATAACCATCCTTAGTTACTAATAATATGAAAGAACTACAAGAACATTGATTTTATGAATTATTTTTACGAAACTAAAATATTCTCCAATAAAACAACTTACATCTGTACAACAGTAAAAGCTTAAATGTATGGCCACTCGACATGAATACTCGTTAAAAACATTATAACTACATAATATCATACATAAATCAGGTTTATTACTTCATTTGAGATTGCTTACTTTTTTGTTAAATGTAACTTGCTCATAAGCTTATAATTTCTTTACTTTAAAATTTTAAGCAGCCGTGGTGATAGAAATAATGAGCGATAATGATGATACAATATTCTTAAATAGTTTTAAAATCTTATTTTCCCACTGAACCTTCAGCCAGGTAGAAGTATGGCAAAGCGTTAAGAAAGTTTTAGATAAAAAGCTCTCGCCGCTATTTTTGCTTTGGCAGAAAAAAAAACACTTTTTTATCCAAATTAAACGAATTTGGAATAAACAAAACGAATTACAAAAATTACGAAAAACTTTGCTTATTTTTTTATAAAAGCCTGATAAAATGGACCAGCAAAAATCATTATTGAGGTTCAGAGACAAACAGTCGATCGTAAATCGATCGATGTCCACAATGTATGGATGGAAAACAGCTGATGAAGAAATGATATGCTCCGTTGGTGTATTTGTTGTATGGCGTTCCAGCGCGAGTATAAATAAATAATATGAGTAAAACGGACGGCAAATAAGCACGTTTTACGCAATTAGGTACCTATATGTACGAAAACAAAATATCTGGTCAAAAACTTTGTTAAATAGATATACATATACCCAGTTAATAAGGTTGCTTTCAGTCTACACTTGACCTGTAATAAATTATGTTTCCTTTGAACTGAACGACGAGAGCTAATTATCTCATCCCTTAAGCTGCACCATGCACAAACTTACACTTTAATCTTAACAACTAGAATAACAAATATGTATTTTAAGTACGTTCTTAGTTATTGCTAAATAAAATGATATGTTATCTATATACTATAATAAGGACGGAAAGGTTACATAAGTATAATACGGACGAATACATTTCAATAATACGGTTTTTTTTACCTTATGTTCATTAATAAACTTGAACATTCTGGTTAGGAAGAGTAAAATATTTTGCAATTCCCGCGGGAGGCTTTACCTTTAGGTGCTCTTCTATGAACTGACAAGGACAAACATATTTCTCACCATGGCGTCCAGGCACAAGGCTGCTCAAGTTAAGTCTGTTTTTAACAGCCTGTGACCCCCAGCGTCCTGCATATCGTAAATATAGAAGAGCCGCTCGTTCCTGCGAAAGATGAGAATCAAATATAAGATTATTAAAGGTAAATCAAATTAATTAATGGTTTTGTATACAATTACAAATCTGAAGACTTGCCAAAAGTGAAGAATTAGGTCAATCAAGACCGCGACGCCTGAGCCAATCGTTGCAGAGCGGACAACAAGCGCGAGTGTCTCTGGGCTCTTTGTTCCGCAATACTTCCTCAACATATTGACAAGGGCAGAGCGCCTGTGTTAAATGTCGCGGGGCAGCGGGGTTGCCGCCTTCCTCGTCAAGAGTCCAGTCGAGCCGGCGGCGCAGGAAGTCTTTCCCCCACCGCTGCAGGTACCGGAGGTACACTTGCTCTGCCATACCCTGCACATTCGTATGCCTTGCTTACCCACCAAAAACTACATAAGTGTCTACCAACCTACTTATGTGTTAAAACTAAGTTTGTTACGGTACAGTAGGCCGCACGTGAGTGGTAACAAAATCAGTATTAGCTGGCCTCTAACTTTGAAACTCCGTGCTACATTGGGCCAGCTCAACATCAGTATTACCACTGACGCGCAGTCGATTGTACATACTACATAGTAATAAATTAAGCTAATAAAATAGAGAAGGATCCAAAGTTCAATATTCAGGCACAAAAGCAATAAAGAGACCACATGCATTATTATTTAAAGCAGATTCGCAATTATCTGAATTATTATTCAAATCTGAAGTGTTGCGCGAATAACAGACTTTCACAATGCGATTCAATTATGTATACAGATGAGTAGAATACCAGTGGAAAACTGCACCTAAATAACTACAGATTCACTTCGCACCTGACAACTGGTACATTATTATTATTAATATGATTATATAAAACAATCAAAATTAATTTTATAATTACTGACAAAGGCCCTCGCCAGATAAGCCGGGGTAAAATGCCCCCGTTGCAATCGGGCAATTTTTTTTTCTGAAATACCTTATCCTGTGGACAATATCTCAGCCCAGATTCAACTCTGAAATATCACGCGTTTTTGAGTAATTTTTTTTTTTAAACCCATTTTTCTCCGAATCTACTTGACAATATTAAAAAGAGTGCTTATAGGTTTTAAGATATCACTAATTAGTATTACTAGAAAAATTCGCTTGATAATCGGGTAAGTTGGTCATGGGTAAAAATGCGATTATATATTCAATAAAAAAAAAAATATGCTAGAAACGTATGGTACACCTTAGTTTTTTTTTTGCACGTATTACTCTAACATTGACCTACAATATATTTTTATAAAGATTTTTCAAAATATTAGACGATAGTTAAAAATAAAATATTCTTAAAAAAAAATATTTTTGCCTCTTTAACTTGCAAGATTTGATTACAGACAGACAACGGGACAGGTGAAAGTAAATAAAAGCTTGTTAAAAAAACCCGACGTCGTTCCCTCCGTGAAAATCAATTGTCAAAAATAATAGTTTAAAAAAACTAAAAAACACTCTTCCATAGAAAACCAAACTAAAAAGTAGAAAATTATGGAAAAATAATGGTTTAAAAAAACTAAAAAAACACGTAAAAAGCGTGGGGTGCCTGATATCAATAAAAAAAAATCTTAATAAGCACCCCACGCTTTTTTTCCATTATTTTCTACTTTTTAATTTGTTTTTCTATGGAAGCGTGTTTTTTAGTTTTTTTTAAACTATTAATTTTCCATTATTTTCACATTTTTAGTTTGGTTTTCTATGGAAGCGTGTTTTTCAGTTTTTTTAAACTATTATTTTTTGACAATTGATTTTCACGGAGGGAACGACGTCGGGTTTTTTTTTACAAGCTTTTATTTACTTTCACATGTCCTGTTGTATGTCTGTAATCAAATCTTGCAAGTTAAAGAGGCAAAAAAATATTTTTTCAAGAATATTTTTTTTTAACTATCGTCTAATATTTTGAAAAAATCTTAAAAATATATATATTGTAGGTCAATGTTAGAGTAATACGTGCATACGTTTTTGGCATATTTTTTTTTATCTATACAAGTAAATAAAATTGTGGAGTGTCTGTTTTTAATATTAAAATAACCGCTTTTTACTAAGTGTATATGGATGTATACACGGTACATATACCAAAACAATTTTTTTTTTCAATTTTTGTCTGTCTGTCTGTCGGTCTGTTTGTTCCAGCTAATCTCTGAAATGGCTGGACCGATTTTGACGGGACTTTTATTGGCAGGTAGCTGATGTAATAAGGAGTAACTCTAACTTGGCTACTTTTATTTTAGAAAAAATCTTTTATTTTAGAAAAATGCCTGCGTTAATTTCCGCCTTTTTCATTCACGCGGGCGAAGCCGCGGGCAAAAGCTAGTAATATTATAAAGCTGAAGAGTTTGTTTATCTGTTTGTTTGATTGAACGCGCTAATCTCAGGAACTACTGGTCCGAATTGAAAAAATATTTTTGTGTTGGGTAGCCTATTTATCGAGGAAGGCTATAGGCTATATAACATTACGCTACAATCAAGAGGAGCGGAGCAGTAATGAAAAATGTTTATGAATGAAAAACGAATCGACGCGACGGGAAGGGTCGGGGGAACAAGAAATTTAACGCGGACGAAGTCGCGGGCAGAAGCTAGTTAAAAAATATAATCGCATTTTTACCCATGACCAAATTACCCGATTATCAAGCGAATTTTTCTAGGAAAACTAATTAGTAATACCTTAAAACCCATAAGCACTTTTTTTAATATTGTCAAGTAGATTCTGAGAAAAATGGGTTTAAAAAAAAAAGTTTAACTCAAAAACGCGTGATATTTCAGAGTTGAAACTGGGCTGAGATATTGCCCACAGTATAAGGTATTTCCAATGGGGGCATTTTACCCCGGCTTATCTGGCGAGGGCCTTTAAGAACATAATGGGCAATTGTTCGCTTCTTACAAAATAAATCTGTTTGTTCCATCAATAAAATAGGAGCAGTATTAATAAGTAGGAGCGAAAGGGGGTTTTATCCAACACCTTACAAATAAGAATGGAAGCCGTAACCAATAAAATGCCCATAATTTTAAGAATAAAAAAAAAGGAAATGATAAAAAAGCATTATACTCTTTTTGGGCTTCTTCACAGTCGAGTTTCAAAGATAGGATATTACTAATTTCACTACAAAGTGAAAAATAACTTTAATTTTGGAAGTCGGTGTCTTAGGATTAGTAATTAAGGTTTTTTGCCACCGACTTCCGAAATTAAAGTTATGTTTCACTTTGTTGTGTTTTTTTATTAGGAGGTTGGTTGTTATTTTTTTGTAAAAAAAAATATTTTTAACTTTTTAGTTATGGTAGATACCATTATATGCATAATAAAATATTAATTAGAGCAGGAAGAACATCGAAATGGGTCAAATTTGGGACGCCCGCACTTTTAGTGTTAAGTGATAATGCACACAAGCGGTAAGTGTCAACTACAGCTGTGGACACCTGCAATGGCCATCATAGTTAATATGCCACTAGTGTATTCGGTACTGCTCAAATGGTGATGTGTCTATTAACGTGTGCCGGTTGTGCTATTAACACTAATTGAAAAAAATGCTTTGAGTTTGCATGCAACACCGTCCCAAAAAATCATGTTAATATGTTAAAAAAATTGTGTTAGATATTGGGTGTATGTAATTATTTGAATTTATAGCATTAGAATGCTTAGGTATGGCAAAATTTACTTCAAACTTAACACAGAAAAGTACCCAATTTACTATAAAAAGTTCTAATAAATAACTATTGTGTGTACCACTTATATTTTATTTCAGCTGAACGCTACAGCGTGAACTGTAGCATTCAAAAGGATATGTAATTCATATGGTTGAGTCTTATGAAACTGTTAAGTTAATGAACCAAATGCACATACCTGTTTTCTGGACAGTCTGGTTGACTGGGTTCCTTGAATCACAATATCATTTGTAGGTACATCAAGCCTCTGTTCCCAGCCCTGCATTATTGTTTTACCTTCTTCACTTTCAATGAACTGTTGTATGTGTGCAATACAAGGCCCAGCATCAAAGTATATAAAGCAGAGATTTACTTTATGACATGAAATTTTTCCTCTATCATCAAGAGCTAGAATTAATTTATGTTTATTGAGCAGTTTGTTAACTCTGGCCAGACATTGTTCCAATCCCTTTGATAATCTCAACTTTATCCACATGCATAAAAATATTGCAGCTGCATTAAGAATCAGCCATAATACACCCAGTGAAAACAAAATAAGGCCAGTCAGGCCTGAAAACAAAAGTGCTAACAGCACAAGGAATGCGAGTGTTATCCAACAAACAAGAACACGCTTGTAGCATATGTTGTACAATGTAAAACGAGCATCATTAATAAGCAGTTCCATTGCATGAACATACTCCTCAACTGTGAGCTGAAAGTAAATAAACAATTTTTAATCATGCCAAAACACAAACAGAACTGCTATTAGTTTATAAATCACATGATATTAACAACTTACAGTTAAACCTTGCGCCATTAACTCCTCAGGTACAAGCTCTGGTCGAAAGTGTGCCGCTGTCACCCAAGGCCACTTTGTATTAACAGGTAGTAGGGTGACAATAATGTCACCATTAGCTATAAGGATTGTAATTTATAAGTTTAGCATCAAAATCTTAATGTTGTGTGACTATGTTCTGCACTAGATCATACATAATACTTACAGAAACCTTGACGAACATTGACAAACTCAACATTTTTAGATAGTGTCCCTAATGTTATGGGCTCAACATTTTTGTCACCTCTTTCCAAATTAATATGGACTGTTTCTGTTTTAAGAACTGCGGCAGATTCAGTTGGTGCAGATGTACTCGCTGCTGCTGGGGGTAAAACACTTGGTAGTATTTCGTTTTCAGTGGTTTTTGGAGATTCGTCGTCGAATTTTACCCATCCTTTGCGCACTTTATCTTGATTTACGCTTCCGTTTAATTCGTTAACTTCAGATAAATCACTTTTAATTTCTGCATTACTCATGTTTTTTTTATTTATTTATTTCGTTTGACTATAATTGCATAGGGCGGTAGTTTATCCAATTTTTTAATCAGCCTTATAGTAAATAACCCCTAATACCGTCTTTTTGCACTATGGGTAGAATTTTAATTGCATAAACTTATTAGATTTGGATTTTTGGAATAAAACTGGAATGGAATCGTAAAACTTGTACAAATATAGATAGACAGATGATAAGTCATTAAAGTCATGATAAACCTACATGTCGATGTCATGTCAAAAACGTATGACTGGTCTATATCTCTATGGATCGGGCATAAAATTAGCCATGGAATTAGTATATACTATTTAGTCCATCTACAAATGCATCGACGGTCCGTTCATTGTAAGCGCTACTGCTGAGTAAGGGGCCATCCATAAATTACGCCACCCTCCTTTTCACATTTGTGAGACCCCCCTCCCTAGTGTGACGTCACATATTTTACCGTTTTACATCTAGTATTGAATTATAACAGCAGTTCCGAAAATTGTTTTATTTCAATTTAAATGATTTTTTAATAAAATTAACATCAAATAAAAAATTAACAAAAATCCATTATAATAATTATAGATCAATCTTAATGATCTTTAGTCTATGGACTTTGAACCCACTCCTATAAATTATTTGTAACTAAAGTTGGACTTTTAATCCTATTCAGTAACTTGCTTGACAGTTGGAGGGATACCAGGTTTTGACAAAAAAAAGATAGTGAGGTGGTGCAAGGTTTTAAATACGATAAAGACACATAAAGTTGTGTACATGCCTAAGTGTCATGAATATTATGACCATAAACCCGCAACAGTCATGGCGGTTAGTGTCACTATTATAACCATCATATTTTCACGCCGCCCCCTATTCCTTAGGACCCGAGATGGCGGCGCGTAGTGTTCCACACGCGCCTTTCTGTGATTTACGATGGGAGTTTAACACCTCACCCCCCCTCTAACGTGAGGAGGCCCGCAGAGGCGGGGATCGCGGAAAACGTATTAGTCCCGTGGTCCCCGACGTAGGTGTGGGACAAAACACAGGGGTGGTTTTAGTCAGTTAGAGTCTGACAGAACCCTCCACCCACCCCAGGGCGGAGGACATCCATGAGGATTTCCACCTCGAGATAAAAAAGTTACCTTACCTATCTCCTATAGATTTAGAAAAAATACGAACAATACCTACTTACACAAATTAGCAAGAAAATTTTAGAGAATATATCTTTGTAGGTATTGTTAGGTCATATTCCTAAGTTTACAAGTAGGGTTCGGGGAATGCAAAGGTAACTTCGCGCCCCGTCAGCTGCTT
This sequence comes from Aporophyla lueneburgensis, assembly GCA_932294355.1. Taxonomy (NCBI): domain Eukaryota; kingdom Metazoa; phylum Arthropoda; class Insecta; order Lepidoptera; family Noctuidae; genus Aporophyla; species Aporophyla lueneburgensis. The sequence continues at coordinate 18,160,061 of OW028747.1, forward strand.
GTATACCTACTGGAAGGTGTCCACCTTGTGTTCAATAGTGGTCAGCTGATTTTTGTCGAGGTGCACCTTGATCAGCTGGGAGCCATCCAGCTTGATCCGGATGCACTTGCCCATAATCTCTGAGGGGAAAACGAGGTCCTACAAGATGGCATCGTATACTGACGTCAGTGCCCTGGATCTGAGTCTCTTCTGTTTGTTGGCTACGCGCGTCTTGTGGCTGACAAGATCTTGCGGTCTTCAACGAACGCAACGTGTTTACCGCTGAATTTCTTTTCCAATTCACGCACCAGTCTGATCTGGATCAGTCTGATGATGATCGACTTTATGTTGTGCAATTTGATTTAATTAGCCTTAATAATGTAGAGCTCCCTAAGTTGCGCCCTTAGGTCGGAGTTGGTCTCCAACTCGATCAGGGCCTGTGAGATCGACGACGTCTCGAAGACATCGGGCTCGGCCGCGCTGGCTTTGATGATCTTAGTACTCATCTTGGGAACTATACGGGAGGGAAAGGGTATGAAATGTACATTCACTAAGGAAAACAGTCATGATAGTGTGCTTAAGGCCTCTGCCTCGAATATTGCGGGCAGCGGGGCGGCGCGGCGGCGGCGCGGGCAACGCAGACCCGTTCTCGAAAGCAGCGGATGGATCGCGCGGCACTATTGCGGCGTAGTGTTGTGTCGTCGAGATATTTGTTTTTTCGCGAATGATATGTCTGAACAACGGTGACAACATCTTTTTGATTCAAAATTCCTAACGCTGTATTTATTGTGGGCAAAAGAAGAAGTGACTCCATTAAATGCGAGCGAAATCGCGGGCAAAAGCTAGTATTATAAATGGGAAAGTGTGTGTGTCTGTTTGTCCGTCGTTCACGGCAAAACGGAGCTACGAATTGACGTGATTTTTTAAGTGGAGATAGTTGAAGGGATGGAAAGTGACATAGGCTACTTTTTGTCTCTTTCTAACCCCCCACTTCCCTAAAATGGGGGGTGGAACGCGCTAATCTCAGGAACTACTAAAATTATTTTGATTCGGGTAGCCTATTTATTGAGGAAGGCTATAGGCTATATAACATCACGCTACGATCAAAAGGAGCGGAGCAGCAACAAAAAAAATGGACGAGAACTGGCAGGCTGCGATGCGACGGGAAGGGTCAGAGGAACAAATATATGACGCGGACGAAGTCGCTGGCAGAAGCTAGTATTTCATACATATATCTATGCCTGTGACGAACCACGCGTATATATTAGGTATGTAATATGTATAACCTCATGTCACAAATACTTAACTATTAAAGTTATTGCAGTCTACATTATACCTACTCTCATTTCACAGTAACACATTTAGAAGAATGGTAACCAAATTTGAGGATTTACCTTCGTACGATTCCTTCAATGCATAATTACGACATAGAAGCAAGTACCTACTTAATGCCTCAGACTAGGTCAATGTCCTCGATTGACACCTACATGTTAATGGAAATATACATATATGTGCCTAGGTACTCCTATTATAAGCACCTTATATAGGTTCACAGGGTTACATTGCCAAGACATCTAGGTACACTGGTTGATAGTTTCATAGAACGCAACATTACTGCAGTAACAGTAACTACCCAGTGTAGGTGGATGTACCTAAAAAATAACGTTATTTTACGTATTATTATCACCATGAAGTAGGTTCAGCCTACAACAACAGACCTACACGCGCCGTCAGCTTACCTGCCTGCTCGGTGCCGGAGTGACCGAAATGTCGTTTGACCGGTTCTCCTGCTCGCACTCGTGGGCTATTATCTCTCGCAAATTCCCTCCCAGCGGCCGATTGGTTCGCCCGGTTCGCCCACCATACGCGTACCGTTTGACAAACGGTCAAATTTTTGTCCTCATGTGGCCAAACAACGGACGGTGATGGTGCTCCGTGCGCTATATGTTACAGTAGCTAATCGAACCCTCTGTAAAATTTTCGCTTTTATCGTGTTTACTAATACATAATCATTAGTAATCATATAAATAAAAACCTATTGGAATCCAATTTCAAGAATTTTAAATAATGTCCGCGAAGAAAGTATGTTTATTCCGATAGTTCAGTGTTTCGTTGCAGCTTAAATGCACTTTTGAAGATATTTATTTTTTGTGATTTAGTGAAAATTAAATAAGGTACTAGATACCTGTAAGATATAGACTGAGTGAAATTTAAAATGTGAAAAAATTACCTTTCTAACTAATTTGGTGAGGACTATTATATCATGAATCGTGCTTCTTCAAGAAATATGGAATCTTTACCGAAACAATTTGTTTCGGCGATGCGAACTTTGTTTGATATTATGGACGACAAACACACCGGTTATGTAAAACTTACGGATATAGAAAATCGTTGGAGGGACGATCGCACCAGAGGTTTACCCCGCGGTGTCATCGAAAGTTTACAGAAGGTAGCGTCTCACGATGGCCTGCTAACATTTGAAAGATTCTGTACTGGCCTTAAAATATGCCTGTTACGTAATCAAGTTGAAGGCTCTTCTGGCAAAGAAGATCGATTTAGCGACGACGTCGATAACACAGGTTTACATGTTAAAATAGTTTCTCAAGCACATCGACCACCTTCTGCACCACTGTTAGATGTAAACGATACACAAAACATAGACCGAAATTGGTTAGTTTTAAAAACTTCTGAAAGTTCATCACAGCACAGAACTATAAGTATGCCTCAGTTAATAGGACGTAAGGATGTGTTGGTTCAAGAGCCTCGGCACCTCGGAACGGTGTCTATTTCTAAACATGATAGTTCTCGCAGACTTTATGGCCCTCCAAAACCACCAAGACTTGAAAAGCAACCTACAGAAAGAAATGAAACATCAAAATCTAGCTACAAATCGGAGGAAGAAACTGTGTTTGACACTGAAGAAATATCGGTGGATAAGATTGATTTCGAAGAAATGTCCCGAGCCGTAGAAGAACAGAGCAGAGGCCTAGGTGACGGCAGATCAGCGAACGAGACGCAATCGCAATTGCGTCGGGTCTCTCGTCGCCGCGAACCTCGCCGTCACACATTACACAACGGCGTTGACTACAACCTTTTAAAACGCATGAAGCAGATAGAACAGGAAAAAGACGTTCTACTGCAAGGCTTATCGGCAGTAGAGGAAGCGAGAGAATGGTACTTAAAGCAGTTAGCAGAAGTTCAAGAAAAAATGCGTTACGCAGGCAGAATGGGTGCTTATGTGGTAAGTACCTACCTAATTATAATTTTAATGTGGTTTAGATTTTTTGCAAATATAAGTAGTAGGTAGCTACATGCCATCGTCCGAAGCATTATTTAATTTGTTCACCAGTATTTACTATCGCCAGGCATTTCCAATGAATAATATTTTTATAAATTAATATAAATACGATATAAGATGTATCGTATTTTTAATTATTTCATAGGTAATACGAATGAAATAAATTTGGTACTTACCTAGCTTCAAGCTTCAGCATTACCTACCCAGGCAAGATTTCAGGTCATGGCCAAACAAGTTTTTTGCTTACAATACATAGTGTAACATTTTCGAATGAATTGATGATTCAATTATAAGTTGTTACATAGACAAATTAATTAATATAGCGAAAATGATTTCAGCATTTATCATGTACCGTGTGGTGCCGGACGTAAAGAATAACACCACCCCATTTCTTCCCGTGGGTGTCGTAAAAGGCGACTAAGGGATTTACTAGAGAATGGGCAGCAGCGTTCTCTATGCATTTTACCACCCTACTGCGATCGCCAACCCGCCTGCCAAGCGTGGCGATTATGGCAAAGTCCCCCAAATTGGGGGAGGCCTAAGTCCAGCAGTGGACGTCTTACGGCTGAAATGATGAAATGATGATTTATCATATATTGGAACAGTAGGTTACATTTACCTATAATTACATCAGGTTCATAGTTATTTATGAACCTGATGTTGCGTAATTACTTTTTTGACTTTTGAACATGATGTAGGAAACCAAAATCCATATCCATACTTCCATACTATCCATACTATCCATACTATCCATACTTCCATACTATCCATACTTAATACTTAATATTATAAATGCAAAAGTAACTCTGTCTGTCTGTCGGTCTGTCTGTCTGTCTGTCTGTCTGTCTGTCTCGCTTTCCTGCTAAAACTACTAAACCGATTTAAATGAAATTTGGTACACAGATAGTTTAGAGCCCGAGAAAGGACATAGGCTACTTTTTATCCCGGTAGTATGTTCCCGCGGGATAATTTCCGACCTCCACGCGGGCGAAGCCGCTGGCAAAAGCTAGTATATCATAAATATGATCTAAACCTGAACATCGATTTAACTGCAAACGCTTTAAAAAAAATATGTAGATGTTGCGTAGGTACTCGCGTGTCGTGGGTTCGATTCCCGCCCCAGATCATTCTGCTCCAAGACTGCGGCCTACGATACTTATTTAGCTGTTGAGACTTGAGATTTTTGCCTAAGTCTAGGTGCCTAAATACCTACCTACACCCACGATATCTACGATAGGTGTACATAAGTAATCTCTACAGCGGAAATATTTTTCCAATAATAATGCTTGCTATTCAATGTGTCCGATGAATCTAAACCCGGCAAACAAAATATTTCACCGCGCAGGTAAATTTTGCGAGTCCTTGATTTTATAGTTTTGGTACCTATTCCGGTCATGTTTTGATCGTTAAATCGTTACGCACGGTATACACGTATAATTACAAAAAATATTTTTTTTACAATTCATAATGGGATCACGATGACCACCAAAATTAATAAGTGCTGTATTCATCATGTTAGTATTGTTTAGGTACCGAATGTGGAGAATCATTCCTATCACCCGACTTCCCCGCGCTGTTAAAAACTACTTTCCTGATAGTTGTAATCAGAATATAAGACAGAGTTGGGTAGAAAAGACTTACTCATTTTTCCATCCAAAGGCACTCAAACAGGAAAGAGCAACCCTTATAAAAGCGAAAACCAATCTCAAGACTTTTTGGGAGAATAATGAATCCTTATTCCTCGGCAACTGCTGATCCGAATACATAATTTGAAAAAGGAATGATACCCATAACATTTATTCGTCTTTCAGGAACCTTGGAGTGAAGCACATCAAGAGAGACTTGAATTACTAAAAGCACGGGTGTTGGAACTCAATAGACAATTGGGAGCGTTAGCAGCGGGTTGGCGGCATGGGCAGCTGTCGCTTCATATGAACTTAGCCTTACCCGCATCATCGCTGTCAGCGACCGGAACCACCGCCACGCCTAACAATGCGGCAGTACTTCGCTCCCAAAATCGTATGCTGTCAGAGGTATGTATAAATTAATGGACAATGGTGCCGATTCTGTTGTACACGAACTAAAGTATCTCTAAAATTCCTTACTTTTGGCTATAAGAATAGTAACGCTATTCTGCAAGAAAAAATCTCTAAATTTAAAAATTATTTTGACACGACTAAAATCGAATTTGACAGTCGCGAATCAACGTGGTATTTTTTTTTCTTTTGGCTTCGCAATGTAGTACTTGTGTGCGCTACGCAATGATTTTTTTGAGAGACCAAGGCGCGCGCAATGGGGCAGCCTTGGGCACGCCACAATTGCGGCGGTAAGTCCCCTCTTTGAGGAGTGGATAGAGAGGCGCCACGGCGTCCTCACCTTCCGCCTGACGAAGGTTCTCACCGGGCATGGGTGCTTCGGTGGGTTCCTGTTCAGGATAAAGCGGGAGGATACGTCCGGGTGTTTCCATTGCGAGGATCGTCTGGAGGACACGGTGGAGCATACGGTGGAGGTGTGCCCAGCCTGGGCGGGGCACCGCCGTGTCCTCGTGGAGGCGATCGGCGGCGGCGACCTCTCGCGTCCGGCCCTGGTGCGAGCCATGGTACGGAGCGAGAGGGAATGGGAAGCCGTCACCTCCTTCTGCGAAGCAGTAATGCTCGCGAAGGAGGAGGCGGGGCGCGTGAGGGAGTGGCAGTCTCTGCGCCCTCACGCCCCTAGCCGCCGCAGGAGGAGACGCCCCGGGCGTCGGGAGTCGATTGCGGACTCCCGGCCACCGTAGGCGCGAGCTTGCGGGTGGCGAGAGTAGTTGTGATTCGCGGATTCTGGCGCAAGCGCCAGAGCCCGCGCTTGCACCAGAGCCCGCGAATCTGTAGCACCCATCGTAAAAAAAAAAAAAAAAAAAAAAAAAAAAAAAAAAAAAAAAAAAAAGGTTTTGGTGTGCTCTGATCTCAAATCTGCGGTCCATTTTAGCGTAGGATGCGTGGTTCTGGAGTTATGCAAATCAATTAACTGTTATCTCATTGATTTCCGGTGGTCCTGCACCCTCATTAGCATTCCATTGTTCGCCTAATCCTTTTATCTATTATACTTCGAACTACCTCATTACGTTGCGCCAGAACCCACGAATCTGTTGCCCTACGGTTGATTTGGCGTTCTTATCTATTACTAATTGTATGTCTGCTTTTCTATGTCATCAATAAAACATTCATTTTTATTTCAATATTTTATTACTTTTTTCTACAAAATATGAGCGGAAGATCTCATCCACAAAAATATCATTGTGCAGTGTGTTCCCTGTAAATATGTTCGTAAAACTATGCATTGAACATCCCTGATACTTAAATAGCAAATACATTAAGCAATATTCACCACAAACTGAAGTCCAATCATTCTGAATCCTATCAACATTCCAGTCCCATCTCTTACAATTCCTTTTCAAAAACTGGAGATGATATCGCTCAGGTGTTCGTCCATATGAATCAAAATATTGACCGATACCATTCGTATCGATATGTACAGCTACCCAGTGTGAACCTGGTTTATCATCCGCATCCAAATTGCATATTATATACGTTGGTACATGTGTATACATAGGTAGTCTATTAGCAGCATAAACATTATTTTCTAGACTGGGATGAATCTTTTTCATATGTTTTTGTAATTCTAGTGTATCCATGATATTACTGTTATTAGCAGATTATTACAGTACCAATCTATTCAATGGTTGTCATAGGAATGTTCAATTATAGTGATTTGTAAATATTAAATCGCATTCTTTGTGGGAGTCACAAAGCTTAGGATTATCATTTTGCTGCAGCTAATTTAAAGTTTGTTATATGGGTCTGATTATATTAAATAAAACACTTTGAGTACATAGACATTTTTAATTAACTGATCAACACAATAATTATTAAATAAATAAATTAAATACAGACATATTATTATCAAAATACCATTTTCTAATACACACAGCATTATTCAATGCACAATTCAATTTATGGTTCACACAATTAAAATCAGTTTTATTTTTACAGAACTTTTTTTTTAATGTCGCAAAATTAGGACATCCCTTCTCACCTATGTCAATCACTTCACAGTTTGCACATAACTCTTTAATCCACGTAATCTTTTCCAAACCCTTTGTCATAATTTTTTTATTTTCTAAATATGGTAAAATAACACGTTTAAACTCTTTGTAGTCTATGTAGCCTTCACTCCAGTAAATTCCTCGATTTCTTTCTAACCATCTCACCTGCTTTTTTTCTTCTAGTGTTAGGTAATGGAATGAATATGGTGGTTTCACCAAGAACGTCTGTGTATGATCATGACTCGCAATGGCCAATTCTTTGATAATAAAATGATTTAAAGAATCTTTAAATCCTTGGAGTTCCACTATAAGGGTGTCCGTCTTCATGATATCTTCTTAACAATGTTACTTAATGGTTTGTATTCAACAATGCAATCGTTCAGAATGAGACAATATGCTGAAGTTTGATCTGGTATCTCCGAATCACTTTCAATTTCTACTCTCACGTCCACAACTGGCCCTGTCTTTAGATTATCCACTTGTCTAGAGCAATCAATGACAAACAGCGGTGCTAAATCTCTAAACTGTTTTTCGCTTAATATGGGTTCCGGTCGACGTCCGTAATACGACTGTTGAAATCTGGTGTATTGCTCGTTGTAAATATTAAATCGCATTCTTTGTGGGAGTCACAAAGCAGGTTGATGCCTGTTGCGAAGGAACGTGAGATAAGTTTGTTGACTCATAGAGTTACAATCAGTTTCGTTGTACTTAGTAATTTGCTTTAGATAAGAATAAGGAACGTGAGATAAGTTTGTTGACTCATAGAGTTACAATCAGTTTCGTTGTACTTAGTAATTTGCTTTAGATAAGAATGGTGCTATATAAGATCGAACAGTTGCAGTCATGCAGTCAGTCTATGGTCGTTTGACCACAGTGAATTGTATACGTCTACCAATACTACGTTTGTGTTACTTCAACGCATCAATGGCCATGGAGGTAAGTGTTTATTCTATTGACAAACTTACTTGTATTTCTGTTGTTGTTTCCTAACGTGTGTGATTAAGTGTAAACAAATTGATATTAACGTGATAACTCTGTTGTTGCAGAGATCATTCAGCTTCGCAGACGATAATGAAAATACCTATAAACAGTATTACTACTCGCCACTCTCTCCTCAACACGAAGAAGAGAGTGATGACATCGTCGTTAATAACACAGACGATGGTGGAAAAAGGAAATCGCAACCGATTGATCAATTTTTTGAAGTGGCACCAAAAATAAAAAGGAAGAAGCTGCTATCCTCGACTGTGACACGAGCTGCTAGAGATGGCGTATCATACATCTCTACAAATTCTGACGACGGAGACCAAGCGACGCATCTCATAAAAATTGAAATGTATGATATGAAGAAACTATCCAAGATTCCAACTAGTGATCACTGGAAGCACGCTACCACGAGGATTAAATATTACATAAAGAATAATAAGGATAGCATCTACGACAACACAAACGGCCTCGTATACAATATTACAAAGACAATAGCAGAAAGTGAAAAAGTTAAAAAATACTTTTTTAACAATGACGCTCATTAGTGGATTAGTGAATGTGATTCTGTTTACTTAAAGTACTTCTGTGTACTCATTAGATTTTACATGACTTTCCTAATCCTTTGTTAGACTATGAATATTGGACATTATTTGAAATTGGGTATCAGTTGCTCTACCAACACTTAACTGTTACTTACTGTGCTACATACTTTCTTCTTTATTATAAAGATGGAAAACTTCAGTGAAATGTGCACCAGTGCTTTCTTTTCCGCGCCCATTGAAGAGAATATAGAACAATCCAACAGCGAATTCAATCAGGAGCTGTCTAAAGTTTGTGATGAAATAGAGAAGCATGAACTGTTCGATTCATCGTATGATGATGAGTTGTATAATCAATGTTTGATGGTTGAAACAAAGTTGATGTAAGTATTAGAAGTACAAACTCAATAAGAAATATTATTGTAGTAATGTTTTATTTTAAGATTTGTCTAATAATTTTCTTTTTGTTACAGTCAACAACAAGTTGGAAGAGGTATCAAACGAGGTATCACTACTGATGAAAATAAGGTTACCAAGAAAGCAAAATTTGATGAAGGAGCTTCTACATCATCAATTGAAACCAATGATGTGGACAACAATAAGGTGGAATGTGATACATGTCATGTTTATATTAATAAAAGGTATCTAAACAACCATTTAAAAAGCAATTCACATAAAAATAATCTTTTAAAATCACATAATTCATTAACAAATGTTACAGTTGTTGAAACCGCTTTTGGCAATCGAATTTTAACATATAGAATTAATAGTAAAACACTTCAATCGGGACAATATTTTGAAACACCGGAATCGTTTTTAAATTCGCTAAAAATTGATATCTTATTTTTGATAAATGAATGTATTCAACAACATACAATTTTTAAAATAAACTTCATATTGCATGCTGATTTCATACAACAAACTAAAGATATTAAAAATACGTTTGATTTTCAAACGTTTAATTACATAATTTGTCAGGGAGATGACTTAAATATTTTTTATTCATCATTAATAGACACTGTAGTCGGTAAAATTTGTCAATTTGAAAAAAAAGATAGTGGTTGGAGTCTTAATCAAATTAAATACATAGATATGAATGTTAACAAATTCAACCCCCTACGTGGTAGTTCATATATCGACCTTCCTCAAGATATTAAATCAAAAAAAGCTGTAATCAATGTTAAAAATAATGATAATATGTGTTTCAAATGGGCATTACTCTCTGGTTTATATCCTGTATGTAAAAGTGTAGATCGGGTAGCATCTTACGCAATTCATGGAAATAAACTAAAATTTACTGGTATTTCTTTTCCGGTTATAATTGCAGATATATCAAAAGTAGAGAAATTAAACAATATTAGTATTAATGTTTTTGGCTTAGAGTATAATAAAGAAAAAAAGTGTAATTCTGTTGTAGGTCCTTTATATTTAACAAAATGTCGTACACCTAATCATATTAACCTACTATATATATCGAATGGTACTAACAATCATTACTGTTATATTAAAAACTTATCGCGATTAGTTAGTTCACAAATATCAAGACATCATTGTGCAGTTTATATATGTGATTCATGTTTACTTCATTTCCCATCGGAGGAAAGACTTAATAACCATCAACAATATGATTGCGCTCACATTTGTACGGAATTACCAAACGGTGAGGATTCCAAAAAGGATTGGTTTGGTAAAGCAACCTCAAATAATAAATTAAAATTTGATAAATTCGTGAAAAAGTTGAAAATGCCCTTTGTGGTTTATGCAGACTTTGAGGCATTTTTGAACCCAATAGAATCATGTAGTAACGATCCATCCAAGCCTAGTACAATTAATATTCAAAAACATGAAGTGTATAGTTTTGGATATTACATTAAATGTTCATATGATAACAGATTATCAAAATATGAGACGTTTAGTGGGTCAAACTGTGCACAAGTGTTTATGAATCGCCTTTGTGAAGATGTGAAAACAATATTTAAAAAAAATAGTTTCCAAAAATGTCTCGTTCCATTATCAGATGAAGATAAAATTAAAATTTCAAATTCAAACATATGTCATATTTGTGAAACTGAGTTAAATGAAGATCTTTTTTACGATTTTGATTGGCACACTGGCAGTTTTAGGGGTGTTGCACATCAAGTGTGTAGTTCTAAGTACAGAACCCCTCGTCATATTCCAATATTTTTACATAACCTCAGTCATTACGATGCTCATTTCATTATCCATGCATTAAACCTCGATGATGACAAAGTTGAAGTTATTCCACAAAATAAAGAACGATACATATCATTTTCAAAACAGTTAACAATAAATAATCAACCAGTAAGTTTAAGATTCATAGATTCATTGAAATTTTTATCGTGTAGTTTAGATCAACTAGCTAAAAATCTTAATGATGATCAGTTTACAGAACTAAAAAGGAACTATCCTAATAATGAAGATTTTTCACGTTTAAGACGGAAAGGTATTTATCCTTATGAATTTATGTGTAATAGTGATTGCTTGAAACATCCATCACTTCCTGATCAACACCAATTTTATAGTTCACTTACAGATTCAAATATTTCAAATGATGATTATAATCACGCAAAAGATATTTGGCAACATTTTAAGTGTAGTAGTATGTCTGATTATTCCAATTTATATTTAAAAACTGATGTTTTACTTTTGACTGATGTATTCGAAAACTTTAGAAAGCTTTGTATTAAAACTTATGGATTAGATCCTGCTCATTACTATACTGCCCCAGGTTTAAGTTGGGATGCAATGTTAAAATTTACCAAAATAGAATTAGAATTGTTAACGGACTATGACAAAATTGCTTTTTTTAAAGCTGGTATTAGAGGGGGTGTATCTCAGTGTAGCAATCGTTTTGCTAGAGCAAATAATAAATTCATGGAAGATTATGATAGTGAAAAACCTAATTCATATCTAACATATTTTGATGCGAATAATTTATATGGTTGGGCAATGTCTCAATCTCTTCCTGTTGGTGGTTTCGAATGGATAGATTCTAATACAGATTATAATGTGTCGGATAACTCTGATTTCGGTTATGTTTTAGAAGTTGATTTGGAATATCCTGATGAACTTCATAATTTGCATTCTGACTTTCCGTTATGTCCTGAAAACATATGTGTGGGTAATACTAAAGAAACTAAATTAGTTCCTAATTTAAATAATAAAAATAAATACATCATTCACTACAGGAATTTAAAACAATGCATTGAAATGGGGATTAAATTAATTAAAGTACATAGAATTTTAAAATTTAAACAGAGTTCTTGGTTAAAGAAATACATAGACTTAAATACTAGTTTGAGAACGTTAGCTACATCAAACTTTGAAAAAGACTTTTTTAAATTAATGAACAATTCTGTCTTCGGTAAGACTATGGAAAATATTGAAAAAAGAGTAAACGTTAAACTACTAACTCACTGGGATAATCGTGGTAAAGTTTTAGGTGCTCAGGATTGGATTGCAAAACCAGAATTCCATAGTTTATCAATATTTTCAGAACATTTAGTTGCAATACAATTACACAAAACAAAATTAATTTATGATAAGCCGATTTATTTAGGATTTTGTATTTTAGATATATCTAAGACCCTTATGTATGAATTTCATTATAACTACATGATTAAAAAGTTTCATAATAAAATTAAGTTATTGTACACCGATACCGATAGTTTGATATATCAAATTTTTACAGACAATTTTTATGAGGATATAAAACCAGATCTACTTCACTATTTCGATACATCAGATTACCCGGAAAATAATATTTACGGATATCCAAAAATAAATAAAAAAAAGTTAGGTTTTTTTAAAGATGAGAATAATGGTAAAGTATTGAAGGAATTTGTAGGGTTGCGATCAAAAATGTATGCCTTAGAAATAGAAGATAAATTTATAGCAAAGGCAAAAGGGGTTAACAAAAGTGTTACCAAAAAAATGAATATGGAAAATTACAAATCGTGTTTGTTTAATAAAAATGTATTATATTGTAGTATGCTTCGATTTAAGTCAATCAAACACACTATTTTTACACAAAAAATAAATAAAACATCTTTATCATATAATGATACCAAACGATGTATTATGAACAACAACATTGATACATTGGCTTGGGGACATTATAAATTACGCTAAGTGTAATACTTTTTACTTTTATTTCTGTGTGTATATACAAATTTTGTACTGATTGTAAAATTATGATATTACTGTAATGTTATATAATAGTTTATTACATATTTAAAATTTATTGTTTGATTGTAAATAATGTAAAATAATTGTAGTTTTTATTTGTGTGCTTAAATTTGACGTTGAGGTGATTGTGAAATTCTGATAAGTACTAATTGTGTTAGAAATAGTATACAGATCATTCTGTTTTTCACAAATTACATGTTTTATATAATTTTAGCAATATATATATATATTTAATTTTTACACCAAAATTTTCATTTTTATTTCATCCCTTTAAAACTCTAGACGTGTGAAATGTTTCACTTTATCCATCCGTTTACTGCTATTGTGGCAGGACCAAGTGGATGTGGGAAGTCAAATTTTGTAACAAATTTCATAAAATCAGTTAAAGAAATATGTAATTGTGATTTTAATCAGATCACATGGTGCTTTGATGAAATGCAGGCTTTAAATAATTTACCAAATGTTAACTATCATCAAGGAATTCCAAATCTTAATATGTTTGATGGTGAAAACCCACACCTTATTATTATTGATGATCTAATGAGAGAGTCTGATGGAAGAATTGTGGATATATTTACAAAAGGTAGTCATCACAGGAATCTTAGTGTATTTTATTTAACACAAAATTTATTTCATCAAGGTAAAGGTCAAAGAGACATTTCTTTAAACTCAAGTTATATAATTTATTTTAAAAACCCTCGAGATAAAACTCAAATAAGATATTTAGCACGACAAGTGTCACCAGATAACCCAAAATTCATTGAAGACGCCTACAGGGATGCAACTTTAGAAGCGCATGGATATTTAATGGTAGATTTAAAACAGAATACAAATGATTTTTGTCGTATCAAGACAAATGTATTCCCATTTAATGGTTACTGCACAGTCTACGTCCCCACGAAAGAGTTTAAATACACCAAGAATCAAACAATTCAAATCATTTCTAAATGATACATCGTCGACTCACAACGCATAAACATTTGCTAAACGCTTTGCAGTTTAAATACACCAAGAATCAAACAATTCAAATCATTTCTAAATGATGCATCGTCGACTCACAACGCATAAACATTTGCTAAACGCTTTGCATACGCTTAAACCAAAATATCAAAGAGCGTTACTTAAAACGTGTGATGAAGAAGAAATAAATTGTATTTGTGAATGTATTCATAACGTTTTACAAGGAAAGATACCTCTTAAAGATCAAGATAAACAAAAATTGAATAAACACAAAAATATACTCCGTAAACTGGTGCATAAGTGTAAACATAAACTAAGAAAAAATATTATTATACAAAAAGGAGGGGCTTTCTTACCAATAATATTAGGTGCAATATTGAGTGGATTAGTAAGTGGACTAGCCAGTTAACATGGAAAATGCTAAGAAAATGATACTTATTGAACCGGGATTGATTGAAAAATTAAAACAAGAAAATAAGGTTACTAGTAATTTGTCTCGATTAGATATTGAAATGCAAAATATTATGAATAGTAAGACGGAAGACCGAAAGAAGTGGATGTTATATTTACAAACACTACAAAGATACCTTCACTTTACCGAAGAGGATCGTCAACCACTCAGATTACCAATTTATTCTGATACATCTAATGAAGATTCAAATGGGTCTAAAATTGGTTTTAAAAATAAAGATAGAGATCTAAAAAGTTCAGTTGATGCTGAATCTTTGTTGGAGGAGAAAGGATCTATTAAAAGTATAGAAAGTGAGGCAAATCCACTGTATTCATCAACACAAATACTCAGTTTAATACCAAAAACTTATAATAAAAAAGGTGAGTCATTATTAAACTTAATTGGAACAAGTAAAAGTAAAATACGTTGGGATAATGAAGGCACAGTCATAATTGATAATGAAAAAATTCCAGGAAGTAATATTGTTGATTTAATAAATGATTCACTTAGACCCTTAAAAAAAAGTGATCCGATAGGGTGGGATAGATTTGCTAAAGCATTAAAAGATATTAAAGTACCACTTACTTATATTGGAAATCCAAAGAGATGTGAGTTTATTAACCAACTTCAAGTAAAAGATCTGAACAAAACCTCTGAGATTGAAGTTCAAGAGTTTTCTACACCGAGCAGTGGAGATAAAAGATCTATAACTAAAATACATAAAAAGATCGATTGGGAAAAATGGACCCCGTACTAGAAGAAATTAACAGGATTTATTATGATCCATCTAACCCCGCTGGTTTTGGTAGTATTGATAAATTATCAAAAGCTATGAAGGGTAAAATGGATAAAAAGCAAGCAAAGGAATGGTTACAATCACAAGAAACATATACATTACATAAACCCATTCGGAAAAAATTCCCGCGTAATAAGTACATTCTATCAAATATTAATGAGCTGTGGCAAGCTGATTTAAGTGATATGCGAACTTATTCTCAATATAATGATGGTTTCAACTACATACTTTGTGTTATTGATGTATTTAGTAAATATGCTTTTGCAAGACCAATGAAAAAGAAAAACTCAGAAACAACTAAAGAATGTTTTGAAAGTATATTTACTGAAAGTAATACAACACCTACTCACATACAATCTGATAAAGGTACAGAATTTGTTTCAAAAGATGTACAAAAATACTTTAAATCCAAAAAGATAAATTACTATACCACTAACAATCCTGATATTAAGGCTAGTATTGTTGAACGATTTCAAAGAACTCTAAAAATGAAAATGTGGCGTTATTTCACTCATAATAATACTTATAGATATATAGATGTTTTACAAGATTTAATATACTCTTATAATCACAGCATTCACTCGAGTATTAAGATGTGCCCATGTGATGTAAGTTCCAACAATATTATGACAGTTTGGACTAATCTTTATGATAGAGGGTCAAACAAACTTTCTCTAGAAAATCCAAAACCAAATTTCAA
Organism: Aporophyla lueneburgensis; assembly: GCA_932294355.1. Classification (NCBI taxonomy): domain Eukaryota; kingdom Metazoa; phylum Arthropoda; class Insecta; order Lepidoptera; family Noctuidae; genus Aporophyla; species Aporophyla lueneburgensis. The sequence continues at coordinate 18,176,064 of OW028747.1, forward strand.
CGTGGGTGATTATGTTCGAATAACTAAATATAAACATGTTTTCCAAAAAGGATATGAATCAAATTGGAGTGATGAAATATTTATTATATCTTCAATAATTGATAGATCTCCATGGGTTGTTTATACAATAACAGATTTACAAAATGAACCAATAGTTGGTACTTTTTATGAAAGAGAATTACAGAAGGTCACTTACAACCCCACCTCACAATATAAAATAGATAAAATAATTGGCACTCGTTATTCGGGTAACAGAAAAGAAGTATTAGTGAAGTGGAAAGGTTATCCAGATAAATTTAACAGTTGGATTTTAGCTTCTAGTTTAAAAGAAATATGAATAAAGAAAGTTTTTATTTAACTTTGCTCAGCAATAGTTCAATGGAATACTTTCCTGATAACAAGACCACAAATTTTTCAACAAAATTACCAAAAGCTATGAAATTAGAAGGTGAATGGGCGGTTGGAGTTGTCGAGTTTCAATATCCATGCACCATGTTTACTGTTCAAGATCATGAAAATGTTGTATACATCACAAAAACCATGTTAATGCCTAATGAAGATAAACCATCAACAGTGTACTACAAAAAACATATTCCCGCTACCAACTACGATAACGTTGAACATATTTTAAGAGCGTTAAATGGTATCAGAGAGAGCTTGAAATTTCGTTATGATGAAATAACAAAATTTGTGTCTGTTTCTGTTTTGGATAAAAATATAACATCCGTAACATTATCACCCAAATTAAGTTTACAACTAGGTTATGAACCAAATACAAATCTCCTAGACAGAAATTTTGGGAAGTGTCCTGCTAATTTACACTTAGGGTTACCATCTCAACTATTTCTATATTGCGACATTATCGATCCTCAGATTGTGGGTGATGTTATGACTCCACTATTAAGAGTCATTTCATTAGATCCTTCAAAATACATTTATGGTGCGAATAAAATGTACATTTTCTCTCCACCTCACTACTTACCTGTTATGCGAAGAGAGTTCGATACGCTGGAAATAGATATAAGATCGAGCACAGGACAAAAAATACCATTCCAGTTTGGAACCGTGTGTGTTAAACTACATTTCCGCAAATTATAATAATGTATTCTCCTCATGATCATCATAAATGTCCATATGAAAATTATTATTCACATCAAGCTGGATCAGGAGTTGGAGTAATTTATAAGGGTTCACCATACCAACGCGGTCATGGTATTGGGAGCTTCTTAGGAGGGTTATTTAGATCAGTTTTACCTTTACTTTCAAGTGGTGCTCGAGTGGTTGGTAAGGAGGCATTAAACGCTGGAGTAGGACTTTTATCGGATATGGTTCAAGCCCGTCCTATGGAAGCCTCAATAAAAGATCGTCTAAAGCAAGTTAGTACAAACTTAAAACGAAAGGCTGATGACAAAATTGATCGATTTAACATGACAGGATCTGGGTATATAAGTAAAAGAAAACGATTGGCCTCGTTCATTCCACCACTAACAGCTAAAGTGAAAGCTACGAAAAAACTTGGTCTAAAACCAAAAAACATCAAAGATATATTTTCAAATTAAGTATGTCTTTCCTTCATAATCATTCTTGTGAGTGCGTTAAGTCAGAATTAGATTTGTTTGCATTACCGTCTACACAAACAAGCATTGAAAATGGATTGTGGATTCACTATAAACCAATTTCATCTCTTGCTGATGATGGACCTATCGAGTTTCAAGTTCCTGGAACAGGCGATGACTACATAGATTTGTCTCATACATTACTCCACATAAAGGCAAAAGTATTAAATCAAGATTCAACAAACTTGATATCAGCTACAGCAGTAGCACCTGTAAATAATTGGTTGCATTCACTTTTTAGTCAACTCGATGTTTATTTAAACCAAAAACTTGTATCACCACCTAATAATACCTATGCCTATCGAGCATACATGGAAACCCTTTTAAACTATGCTCCTGCTGCTAAACAATCTCATCTTACTTGTAGTCTTTGGTATGATGATACAGCAGGAAAAATGGATTCCACAGATGGTAAAAACATAGGATTTGTTAAAAGACAGGAATTAGTTAATGAAAGCAGGGAAATAGAAATGATTGGTCATCTTCATGGTGACATTTTCAATCAAGATAAATTTTTAATTAATGGCGTTGAAATGAGTGTAAAATTAGTTCGGTCAAGAGAGAGTTTTAATTTAATTGCTGGGTCAAATGATGTAAAGTTTAAAGTTTGCATTACGGACGCAACTCTTATTGTTCGAAGAGCACGAATTAATCCAAGTGTATTACTCGCACATCAGAAAGTTTTAGCTTCTACCACTGCTAAATATCCTATTACTCGTGCTGAAGTTAAAGTTTTAACAATTGCATCGGGTGTTCAAGGAAAAACTCTTGATAATATATTCTTAGGACAGGTACCCAAAAGGTGTATTATTGGTTTTGTGAATAATTCTGCATTTAATGGTTCACTTACTAAAAATCCATTTAACTTTGAAAACTATGGTATTAACTCTTTCAGCTTATATATTGATGGTCAACAAATACCTTCCAAAGCTTTGCAACCATCTTTTAATAATAATATATTTACATCAGCATATCATACTCTATTCTCGGGGACTGGTATTCACTTTCTTAATGAAGGAAATGCAATCTCTCGTGAACAGTATGCCAAAGGTTACTGTCTTTTAGCATTTGATTTAACTCCTGATTTATCAGCTAACTCATCAGCCCATTGGAATCTCATAAAGCATGGTAGTGTAAGATTAGAAGTACGATTTGAATCCTCACTAATACAAACAATTAACTGTATTGTTTATGCTGAGTTTGATAATATTATTGAAATAGATAAAAATAGAAATGTTACTGTAGACTATAGTAGTTAGGATTATAATGTGTGTTGTGTTTTAGATATATGTGTTATGTTTAATGCATTTTGTGTGTGTGTAACTAAAGATAACATTATAAAATTAAATAAAACAAATTGTATGCAATATACTATCAAGGATTTAAAGATTCTTTAAATCATTTTATTATCAAAGAATTGGCCATTGCGAGTCATGATCACAGACGTTCTTGGTGAAACCACCATATTCATTCCATTACCTAACACTAGAAGAAAAAAAGCAGGTGAGATGGTTAGAAGGAAATCGAGGAATTTACTGGAGTGAAGGCTACATAGACTACAAAGAGTTTAAACGTGTTATTTTACCATATTTAGAAAATAAAAAAATTATGACAAAGGGTTTGGAAAAGATTACGTGGATTAAAGAGTTATGTGCAAACTGTGAAGTGATTGACATAGGTGAGAAGGGATGTCCTAATTTTGCGACATTAAAAAAAAAGTTCTGTAAAAATAAAACTGATTTTAATTGTGTGAACCATAAATTGAATTGTGCATTGAATAATGCTGTGTGTATTAGAAAATGGTATTTTGATAATAATATGTCTGTATTTAATTTATTTATTTAATAATTATTGTGTTGATCAGTTAATTAAAAATGTCTATGTACTCAAAGTGTTTTATTTAATATAATCAGACCCATATAACAAACTTTAAATTAGCTGCAGCAAAATGATAATCCTAAGCTTTGTGACTCCCACAAAGAATGCGATTTAATATTTACAAATCACTATAATTGAACATTCCTATGACAACCATTGAATAGATTGGTACTGTAATAATCTGCTAATAACAGTAATATCATGGATACACTAGAATTACAAAAACATATGAAAAAGATTCATCCCAGTCTAGAAAATAATGTTTATGCTGCTAATAGACTACCTATGTATACACATGTACCAACGTATATAATATGCAATTTGGATGCGGATGATAAACCAGGTTCACACTGGGTAGCTGTACATATCGATACGAATGGTATCGGTCAATATTTTGATTCATATGGACGAACACCTGAGCGATATCATCTCCAGTTTTTGAAAAGGAATTGTAAGAGATGGGACTGGAATGTTGATAGGATTCAGAATGATTGGACTTCAGTTTGTGGTGAATATTGCTTAATGTATTTGCTATTTAAGTATCAGGGATGTTCAATGCATAGTTTTACGAACATATTTACAGGGAACACACTGCACAATGATATTTTTGTGGATGAGATCTTCCGCTCATATTTTGTAGAAAAAAGTAATAAAATATTGAAATAAAAATGAATGTTTTATTGATGACATAGAAAAGCAGACATACAATTAGTAATAGATAAGAACGCCAAATCAACCGTAGGGCAACAGATTCGTGGGTTCTGGCGCAACGTAATGAGGTAGTTCGAAGTATAATAGATAAAAGGATTAGGCGAACAATGGAATGCTAATGAGGGTGCAGGACCACCGGAAATCAATGAGATAACAGTTAATTGATTTGCATAACTCCAGAACCACGCATCCTACGCTAAAATGGACCGCAGATTTGAGATCAGAGCACACCAAAACCTTTTTTTTTTTTTTTTTTTTTTTTTTTTTTTTTTTTTTTTTTTTTTACGATGGGTGCTACAGATTCGCGGGCTCTGGTGCAAGCGCGGGCTCTGGCGCTTGCGCCAGAATCCGCGAATCACAACTACTGGCGAGCAATGGGTAGCTCGCCGCCCGGTAAGGACCAAGCTCGGGTCGACGGCGCGCAGTGTTCCACGCGCGCCTCAAAGAGATGTCAGCAGCAGTGTAGGACCGATGCCTGCCGGGGTCGCGTGATTGTTCGAAAGAGATACCGTGACCCTGGCACATGGGCAACTGATTGAACACGGGTGGGTTTTAGTCAGTAAAAGTCTGACACGCCCTCCCGCTCCGCCCAGAGCGGGAGAAGTCATTTGATGATTTCCCATCCTGAAAAAAAAAAAGAAAAAGGGGGCAGCTTGGACGGGTTTTATATGGAATTTTTCCACTTTTTGTTTGAAAAAAAAAATAATAATTACCCACGTGTTGAGATTTATATGTGTGAGAGTTACAAAGGGGGTCGAAAATTTCATTATTTTTGCGATAGGACACGCCATTTTCGAGATATAAGCAAAAGAAAACGAAAAAAATACAGTGCTGTTTTTGCACGTGAAGGTGAGGTGTTGGTGTGAATTTTAGTTCATGACCACTAGTTTTATTCCACATCTTTTTAATCGCGATTAAAAATAGTCAGATTTAGTTCAAATAAATTATTATAGTCAACATTTTTGGTGAAAACCGGCAAACTCAGAATAGCAAAATTGACATTTTCACTAAACTAATAACTCAGTGCAATCTTAGTGCTGTCAAACTAAAATATAGTTAATTTGTGTCACTTTAGTCTATTTCAGAATAGGAAATCGTCGTTTGACAGGAATAAACCAAATTTTAGTGATTTTTAGTTTAGTTTAGAGAATTTTGTAACAACAGAATCGGCACCAATGACTACTAAACTAGAGTCAATTTGAATTAACTATAATGTTAATTTACTAAAGCGTTGGCTTGACACCGGGTAACCCTATGGCGAATGAATGGGCAACAGGGCGAGCTAGGTTTTAGTTTACCAATACGTGTAAACGCTAACATATACAAGCTGACCCAAAAATTTCGCTGCCGTGTATGTGTCGGGTGCCGAGTACGAGTACCCCGTAGCCGGAGCGTGTGGTCTGAAAGCAAGACGCTCAATGAATGAAAGGGAAAGAGGTCGACCAAATGTGAGGGAGAGAGAATTGAATAGGATTAAATGGGCAGGCAGAAGAACTCATTGAGTAAAACTGACATGCACTTGAAGACTGTTTTTTAATCATGTTTGCTTCTTTTTCAGGAAGTCAACAAAAAAAATGAGAGGATAACAGTTTTGGAACGCGAAAAATCAGCACTTATAAGGGAACTGCTACTTCAAAGAAATAGATCGAAATTAATAGATACTTTCACGTAAAAGATGATATATTTGTCTACTGTGCGCATGTATGTAATGAATGCAGATGAAATATATTAGCAATTCACTCCTTTCCCCCTTATTCATACAGGTTGTGTATAGGTATTACTAATACAAATTGTTTCAATAATAATGACGTTGTGCCATACAAAACAAAATTTACTTGAATCTAGCAAGAAGTACATGTGCTACAGAATACTGTTTTAGAAACTAATTTGGAAAGAATATTGTTGGGATTAGGATGGAGCTGTAAGTTTTAAGACACAGCAGGAGCTCCATTATCTAAAATTTAAACTATAACCAAAATAAACATAACTGCAATAACAATATGTATTTCCTCATAAGTTAGTAATAAATTACAGACTGGAGCAAGCTGCTCACTAACAGCAGATAGACAGCAGATTTTTAATAACTCAAAAAGATGAGGGTTGGTCTTTGTATAAAAATAAGAGATTAATTATTTACATTTATCTAGTTTTAAAATAGTGCCATAAGATAATTTTGGGGCTTCCTAATAAAATGTTTGTGCAATGAAAACGCTCAATCAACTATATATCTATATTAAAGAAACTAAAAATATATTATTATACTGATTTTACACAGAATTAGCATTTTTATTGTATAATTTGTAATCATATTTCCTGAATGGCACATCATAAGTTAGGTGGCCATGGTCCCAGGCTCTTTCAATGGCAACTAATAACTCCTTATGTTTCTTCTGACAAAGTCCAGTCTTGAAAGCATCCAGTATCTGAAAAAATAAAACAAATGTAATTATTACTGTTTATATAAAAGTATTGACACAGAACAAATGTTCACAAAAAACTCTTTGTAATTGAAAGAAAGTGGAAGTGAGCGGATAACGCCAGCCCCATACACAGTGACCACTGGGCGTATTGCCAGGATTGGATCGAGGTGGCCCTGGAAAAGGATGGATTCAAGGGAGGCCTTTACTGAGCAATGGGACAATGTTGGCTAATTTTAAAAAAATATTAAGGAAAGGTATAATATCAGAAAAGCCAAATGCCACTGAGGCACATTTTACATAATAAGCCAATATGAGTGCAATAGAATATTCACACTACATCAACACTTCCAACCACAAATACTTTGTGGTTGGTATAATTTATATTAATTTATCAAGTTATGTTTTACATTAAACTAGCTTTTGCCCGCGGCTTCGCCCGCGTGGATGTCGGAAATTAACGTAGGTATTTTTCTAAAATAAAAGTAGCCTAAGTTACTCCTTATTACATCAGCTACCTGCCAATAAAAGTCCCGTCAAAATCGGTCCAGCCATTTCAGAGATTAGACGGAACAAACAGACAGACAGACAAAAGTTAAAAAAAATGATTTTTTGGTGTAAGTACTGTATTTACTTTCATATGCATTTAGTGAAAAGCTGTTAATTTGAAATTACAAACACACACTTCAGTTTTATTTATTTGTATGTATAGATAACTGTTATTTACTCATTCTTTTAAATAAGGCTCACTTATGCCATAATCCCTCTGTTCAATCATTTGAACAGAGACCACTCTCAATAGTCTCAATAGACAACTTACAAGTTAACAAGTTCTTCAACAAAATCTTCCAAGTTTTGTTTGATATTATTACCAATGTATGGAAACTGGCCCAAACAGAGACAGGTTAGTGGCCAGTAGCAGGTAATTTGGCGGATAGTGATGATGATGTTAGTAGTAGATGGTGATGACATACCTGTCCAGTGTACTGAGATATGAACTGTTCCAGGAGTTTAGTATTTCTGTGATCTAAAACGAGATATTCGTCTCGACAAATAGGGCAAGGATTCCCAGTAGATATTACACCATTTCTGACGCAGGACTTCCTTGTTTTCCTTGGGGCAAAACCACCCTTGTGGTTACGTCGATACAAGACCCAAACTGCATTCTCGCCGTAAGTTTGCTGATAAGCTTTACTCTGCATATATTTAATGCTAGTTTCAACAGGAATTATTTTTGTTCTATCCTTAGCAGGATCGATTTCTTTTTGTTCTTCATTAGATCCCTCTTGCTGATCTGAGTAAAAGCGAATGGAGGGCCGAAAATCAGACAACACGAGTCTACTGACTAAAGCACGAACGTTAAAGGAAAGTGCCATAGCGCTATAAAACAGGTGAGGAGATTATTTGTTCTTTAAAAATGCTAGATTTCTGTAAAATTATTTCGCATAACCTCAAAATGTTTAAACCCACTAACTGTACCTGTCACTCTGTCAGACAGACAGTTTTGTGACATTGACAGACACCCAATAATATTCTACAACTTTTTGCTCTTGTCGCTAGGGCGCCAGTTTAGAACTCAACGGCTTGGCCACAGAATACTATCAGGTACTACTCCATATCTCTATGGAGTCTGTGGGTACTCTTAGACGATTAACACACGGTCCACGCACCACGCAGCGTGTAGCGCGTGAATACTCATGTTCTAACGATGCTTGTATCTCCATTTGTATAGAAAACCCGCACGATGATGCAGATCTGCACTCCTGCAATTACACGCGTAGGTGCGTTGATACGCAACATGCAGCGTGATGCGTAGCAGTGTGATAATCACCTTAGAGCTTGGCAAGCGACAATGTGAAGAGATGAGACTGAATGACGATAATACCTTGGAAGCTTGACAGACCTACTTGAACGCTAACACGATGGGCTGTCCTGGCCCAGCACGGCACACAGGCGTCGACACATGTCACATTCGCGCACACACGTGCGGTCCCAGGGGAAGGATGAGGGGCATCATGACCCGTCCATCCCCCTCCCCCCAATAATTCAAGCTGTCCTGAATGATTTTCTTGTCTTATTAACATAAAACTGTACTTGAGCCACAGCACAGATAATCCGACATGCTTATAAAAAAAACATAGAGGCAGCTATGGGTAATGCCGACAGAAGTGAAAAGTTTTCTTCTATTAAATAAGTGATTTTGTAGATTTCTCGAAACTAAATTAGTATCATAATTTCATAATACATGTGTAAATCAAAATTATAAACGTTAGTCTGGGGTTTTTTTTTCTTTCGGCACTCCAAGCAACAACAAGGTCAACACGTCACACTCACACAGGTTACAAGGTCCCTTTTTAAGAAGAGAACCTGCAAGATTTTAGAACGAAACGTGGGATGCAAGAGCGAGCGAAACAACCTCGGGTTTTTGGAAACCCCGCTCGTACATAAGATCCAAAAGGCTAACCTAAACTACTGTAAATCAATTAAACTTCGTTATAACTCGACAAACTAAGTTCTCTTTTTGTAGAATGGTCAAAAGAAAAAATAATAAGGAAGGGTGGTAAAGTTATCAAGTTCGCTTCACTTGCTCTTGCATTCTACACTGTCTTGAGATTTTCTTCATAAATTGACCAAGCAATTAATTCCTATTTCTTTTGGAATTATCAAAAGAAAATGTAACCTATCCGAGATGGCATAATTTTTGGTCTCGCTGGGCTCGCTCTTGCATTCCACGTTCTCATAATTGCTTGGACGTCTTCCTTCTAGCTATTAACAAAAAAGGTACAGCTTGGCAAAAAAGAGTCTGGAAAAATGAGGGCGCCTGTTTAGTATCGCCACCCTGTATACTAGGACTAAAAGTGATAAGATACTTGGTGTTATAATCAACAAACACGAGATTCCGGGAATTCTCAACAGACATTTCAAGACTTGATAGGCACACAGGCGTTATTAGTAAATAAAACAATAAAATGGCTTGAAACTTATAATAGAATTTACCAATAAAACTTAGTATTAGAAAGGAAAAACAGGTGCCGATTCTGTTGTTACAAAATTTTCTAAACTAAACTAAAAATCACTAAAATTTGGTTTTTCATGTCAAATGACGATTTCCTATTCTGAAGTAGACTAAAGTGACACAACTTAACTATATTTTAGTTTGACAGCACTAAGATTGCACTGAGTTTAATAGTTTAGTGACAATGACAATTTTGCTATTCTGAGTTTGCCGGTATTCACCAAAAAATTTGACTATAATAATTTATTTTAACTAAATCTGACTATTTTTAATCGCGATTAAAAAGGTGTGGAATAAAACTAGTGGTCATGAACTAAAATTCACACGAACACCTCACCTTCACGTGCAAAAACAGCACTGTATTTTTTTTTCCTTTTCTTTTGCTTATATCTCGAAAATGGCTTGTCCTATCGGAAAAATAATGAAATTTTCGAACCCCTTTACTAAAACCCTATACATACAAATCTCAACACGTGGGTAATATATTTTTTTTTATTTTTCAAACAAAACGTGAAAAATTCCATCTAAAACACTTCCAGGCTGCCAACTTGCGCGCGCCATCGTCTCTCAAAAAATTAATTGCGTAGCGCACACAAGTACTACGTTGCGAAGCCAAAAGAAAAAAAAAATACCCGTTGATTCGCGATTGTCAAATTCGATTTTAGTCGTGTCAAAATAATTTTTAAAATTAGAGATTTTTACTTGCAGAATGGCGTTACAATTCTCATAGCCAGTTTTTAGTTAGTTTAGTTCGTGTACAACAGGATCGGCACCAATGACTGGCATTGACTAAAAGATACATTTCTTGGATAAATATCTGTCATGTCGGCAGTTCTTTCGACAACATTGTCAATCGAAGACAAAATTTGTTCCACTTCAGATTCCGCCAAATATCTTACGAAAACTTGATTTATCACAGCTCACACCACTACTCCTTATTGTTTTATTCATTTTATAAATGAACAAAAGCAGCCAAAGAAGCAGCAGCAGCAGCAGCAGCAGCAATAGCAGCAGCAGCTAATTGATAGTTAATTAGAATTATGTGAAATACAACTGGGAACATAACACAATGACAGATTAACTATAGGTTGGCAAAAAAGAGTCTGTCGTGGTAACCATTGGAACTAAAATATTTTTTTGGTGGCAGCACTGCTTTGTTTATCATCAACAAGTAGCTAATCTGTCATTGTGTTATGTTCCCAGTTGTATTTTACTTATTTCTAATTAACTATCAATTATTAATGCTTTTGAACATATAAAAAATGAATAAAACAATAAGGAGTAGTGGTGTGAGCTGTGATATACTAAGTTTTCGTAAGAAATTTGGCGGAATCTGAAGCGGAACAAATTTTGTCTCCGATTGAAAATGTTTACGAAAGAACTGCCGACACGATAGGTATTTATCCAAGAAATTTATCTTTTATTCAATGCCAGTCATTGTTTTTCCTTTCTAATACTAAGTTTTATCGGTATTCTATGTTTCAAGCCATTTTATTGTTTTGTTTACTAATACATTATTGAGGTTATGTTTTCTAGTTTTAACAAACCGCGTGTACGTTAATTCTTGATGTTTGATACTTGAAATTGAAAAATGTACCTACATGGAATTAATATGATTGTCTTTATATTTTTTTCAAGGTAAATCTCACAGTACAATTAGAGAAATTGTTAATGAAGGAGAAAACAATTAAGGCTTTTTTCTACACCTGGAGGAACACCAAAACAGTTGGCGGAAGAAAGAATTAGACTATTTTGATCTGTGTGCAATTAGACAAAAAGTTCAACACTATAACGAAACAGCCAAGTTTTTTTTTTTTTTTGTTAATGCTATTATCACATACCACAGTAAAAAAGTATAATTTATATTTATTATTTTTCAGGTGCCTATTTTACGTAATATATTACCTATAGTTTGAGGAGACGGGTTGTAATGGGAGCCGTAAACGTATAAGAAAGATTTTTACACTATTTTCATAAATAAGAAATGTAAAACTGACACATCAGTGTTAATGGAAAAAATCTATCATAGCACCGAAAAGGAATACAAGAATGATGTTACGTCACGTCTTTCTTTTTAAATAAAATCTAAACTTTAGCGTGTTATTTCATTTTCATTGTCATGTGAATAGTGATAATGTTATGTACCCCACATAGACATACCTGACGCCTTCATTAGTCAACTGTTCAAGTTTATTCGATATTGCCCGTACCTTTCGAATGCGACATGTACTCTCTGACTTCCGATTAGTTTCCGACAGTAAGCAGCTGTAAGTCGCCTTCTTGTCGACTATAAACTGTCAGCATTAACAGGATTCGTTCAGTATCATTCATGCCAAATTTGATACAGGCATACCAACCATCGAATGGTTGTGAATACCCTAGATGGTGGCCGCAAATGCGATTACTGTACATTATGTCTTGTGTATCTGGTTCAATCGGCAATCCCTGAGTGTAATTTAATTAATTTTTAAACTGAATAAGTTTGCATTATGTTATTTCTATGGCACTCTTAGATAAAAAGTTATTCCAGCGAAATAATGCGCAATCTACTAAATACATTGAAAGTAAAGACTGTGTGCCTATCAAGTCTTGAAATCTTGACTGATGAGAATTTCCGGGATCTCGTGTTTGTGGATTAAAACAACAAGTATCTTATCACTTTTAGTCCTAGTATACAGGGTGGCCATACCTGCTAAGCAGGCGCCCTCATTTTTTCCAGACTCTTTTTTGCCAAGCTGTACTTGTTGTTGATAAACAAAGCAGTGCTGCCACTAAAAATATATTTTAGTTCCATTTTTCACCACGACAGACTCTTTTTTGCCAAGCTATCCATTCTATTCTACTTTTTTTTTGTTGTAAATATTGACGTTCAAAAAGCCTTCTGCGTGCGTATTTAAAATGAACTAGTGATCGCCCATTGGGCTAAATTCGACCGTACTTCATTTGAATAGAAATACATTATTAAATGAAAAAATAAAGAATATAAAAAAATAATATGGTTATATTTGACATTCAGTAACACTATAGACAAATTGTTGACGCTGTACTACTGTGGAGAGGGTTCGCTGGCGGGATGGTGATGGCCAGGACCAGGACGTAGGTGTAATGAGTAAAGAATACTTCTCCAGGACTCTCTTTTTTTTTTTCTTAATACTTCTTAACTGCTGGATATGGAACAATATGGAATGAATTATCACAGAAATTTGTTCTGTTTTTCTAGAATTTTCCCTATTATTTTTAATTAATTATGACGGTTCCAAATGTCATAATTCTATGAAAGAATCCTATCGAGAGGTTTTGGTATACTCGATATAAGTTGACATTAATACTTTTCACACAGTAGGAGGACTAAAGAGTTGTTGGGTTTTTCAAAAATTTACTCCTAAAATTTATTTGCTTCGTGCAAATAAATTTTGTTCAAATAATTTTAAATCAAAAAACGAAAACATCAGAAGCGATTTTTTAAAATAAAATGCTGTGGTGGTGAAAAAGGAGGATAGTTTTATGAAAAATCTTATTTTGTTGATCTAATTCATTGGTTTATCAATTATCCTATCATACATTTTCAAAAAAAATGTTTTTATCGGTCACGGGCGTTGAAGATCCTTGGGTACACACGGCTACAAGGCAAGCTATGCATTTCCAGTAAAAACTGATCTCATATTGTATGGGATTTCCGTATATTGAGAGGTCAGCTTAAACTGGAAACTGTAGCTTGATAAGTATCTATGCGTACAATACATATGTAGGTAATCCATTAGAATCACTGATGTATAAATTATACGTCAGTGATTAGTAATAGTAATATATATTTAGTAATATTAATATATTTATTGGTTCATAAACGTTTTACAGTATTGAGGTGTGACACTGGATCCCGCACTAGGATACCCTGTGTCGCAGGATCCAGTCTCTTTCTACATTTAATATGAGTTTTGGTATACAAAAGCAACGGTTTAGTAAGTTTCATTAAAAATACAGACTAAAAGATAACCAAAATGATATGTGCATGTGATGAGCGTATGTACGAGTATGTGATGAGTGTTAGTGTGGATGTGAAAAATGTATGTATATGAAGAATGTGTGTTTGTGAAGGGTGTGTGTATGTGAAGAGTGTGTGTATGTGATAAGTGTGTGTGTGATGTGTATGTATGATGTGACTGTTTGGAAGAGATGAGCAAGTGTTTTGAAGATGAATACTTTAACAGTTGAAAGATATAAGGTGTTCCGTTTCAGCATAGTCAAGCCCAAGCAGCCACTCATGAACCTGTTTTTTGCACCCAAACTTCGTCAAGGAGTAGATGTTGAGCTTTTTGTTAACCTTTTCATACAGGTATGGTCCAATAAATGAGAAGGCCTTATTACCGAATTTAAGTTTGCAGAAGACTCTGTTCCCTTTAGGTTTTCTACGTGTGCGGTGATCCGTTACGACTGTGGCTACTGCAGTTTTATGAAATTTAAGCAGTACTGATAAAATATAAAGTTGACGCACAGTGAGCACTCTCGTTTCACGATACAACATGTCAGTTGGGTATCGGATTCCTAATCCATGAGAGACCTTCAGAATGGCTCTTTGTGCACGTTCAGCCGCAATTAGATAAGTTTTGCCAGCGAAACCCCAAGATAGTATACAATAGCCAAGCACAGATTGACATAAAGCCAGGTAAGTCATCTTGAGAGTATCCTTGTCAGCTATAGAACGAAGTCTTCTAAATATGTACAAAAGCTTCCTTACGCGCGAAGCAACCGATTGTATCTGCTTAGTCCATGTCAGGTGTTTGTCTATGCTGACACCAAGGTACTTGATACTCTCAACTTGCTCAAAGCCAGGGCAGCCGCAGCTATCCCCTAGACTATAGCTGCATTGATGGGATTTAAGTACAGCTTGGCAAAAAAGAGTCTGGAAAAAATGAGGGCGCCTGCTTAGCAGGTATGGCCACTCTGTATACTAGGACTAAAAGTGATAAGATACTTGTTGTTTTAATCCACAAACACGAGATCCCGGAAATTATCAACAGTCAAGATTTCAAGACTTGATAGGCACACAGTCTTTAACTTTCATTGTATTTAGTAGATTGCGCATTATTTCGCTGGAATAACCTTTTATCTAAGAATGCCATCATAATAACATAATGAAAACTTATTTAGTTTAAAAATTAATTAAATTACACTCAGGGATTGCCGATTGAACCCGATACACAAGACATAATGTTCAGCAATCGCATTTGCGGCCAACATCTATGGTATTCACAACCATTCAATGGTTGGTATGCCTGTATCAAATTTGACATGAATGATACTGAACGAATTCTGTTAATGCTGACAGTATAGAGTCGACAAGAAGGCGACTTACAGCTGCTTACTGTAGGAAACTAATCAGAAGTCAGAGAGTACCTATAACATGTTGCATTCGAAAGGTACGGGCAATATCGAATAAACTTGAACAGTTGACTAATGAAGGCGTCAGGTATGTCTATGTGGGGTACATAACATTATCACTATTCACATGACATTTAAAATGAAATAACACGCTAAAATTAAGGTTTTATTTAAAAAGAAAACGTCACATAACATCATTCGTGTATTCCTTTTCGGTGCTATGATAGATATTTTCCATTAACACTGCTATGTCAGTTTTACATTTCTTATTTATGAAATCTAAATATAGGTAGTCCAGTCATTATAGTAAGTTCACCTCGGAATTCGAGATACCCAGCTGTAAGTCTGTAAATACTTGTATATTGACACCCTAAAAGTTGTCTCAAAACCTACATATGGTAGGGTGTAAGCAACTATTAAATTTCAAGGTCAAAGGTCACAAAAATCAGTTTTTTGCGTTTTTTTTGGAAATATCTCATGTTCTATGGGTTTTTTGCTATTTGTATTTATTATCAATATTGTAGAATACAAAATTCTCTACAAATTTTGTTTAAAATTTTTTTTATACGGTGAACCGTTTTCGAGATAGAGGGCGGAGAGCGCGCGGTCACAGCATCACTTCAGGTCAACCGGTGCCTCCGGTCGAAAACGCGCCATATATAGTTGATGAACTATCGATAAATCAATGATTATAAATATTTGTCAATTTTTATTAACTATTGTATTATATTTAATAATTTTTTTCCTAACTTATCCACTTTTTATTCAGTATTAATTTATTTAACAACACTTACCTGCCCATGTAATTGCAGAATTGTTAATGAAAATATAGGAATTATATTTGAATTTTAACCTAATTAATATTAATAACTTCTTACATGATGAAAAAAAAACAAATAAATTATGAATTAATCTTTTTATTAAAAAATATCATTGAATACATTTATTTTTATTGAAAGTAAAAAATTGAATAAAGGGTACAAAAACTACAATTTATAATTTTAATCATCTTCTTCCTCTTCATCGTCGTCTTCTGGCTGCTGGTAAATTTCAAACTGGTCTTCATTATCGTCTTCAACGACATTTGTCTCAAGTTCTTCCATGATTTCGGGGTCAAAGGTTCCATCTTCGTTAATGTCGCTCTGATATGGTAGAGCATTGAGACAAGCTTGCCCATTACATTGGCCACAAGCTAAAGAGCATTGCAAGCCCGCTTTCCTGCATCCACATCGCGAACCACAACCACTCTTGCAGTTGCAGAAAATTGTATTTAGCAAATCTTCTGGAGCAGGTGGTAAAATTGTCATGATAGGCTCCAGAAAATCGTTTCGCATTGCCCAACCCCATACCTGGGGTTCCAAATCATGTCCTAACCAAGTTTGAACTTGATAATATACACGGTTGAAATGTTGATGAGCAGCTGCACTTGTTGGTGGAATATTTGAAAGCTGCACAGGTTTATTAAGTTTTGTAGACTTTTTTTTTTATAAAATATCACATTTGATGATACTTTATTCACATTACAATCTAGCCTATTAGCTAAAAAGTAATTTAAATATAACTTAAACTGCTAAGTACATTACTATAAAACTAAGAAATCGTCCAATAACGTCTTTCTTATTCACTATAACTTAGAGGGAAGACACTTGATTCACGTGTTCTTTATAAAAGTTGGCACTTTCACTACTGTTTCAGTTCACTTACACTGCACTAAACTAACTCAAAGGGTTACTTTAACCCTTTTTAGTCTTCGCACTAATTCAGTGTTGTCAAGGATTTGGATCGCCTCGACATTCACGTGATGATGAAGTCTGTGTTCATGAGCTTCTGCATATTTTTGTATTACTATGTTTACGACATCCATTTTAAGGTCCCGGTGAAGGTCGCTGTTTCTTATGTACCAGGGCGCGCTGACTATATCCCTAAGTACTTTATTTTGAAATCGTTGTATAATTTGACGATTACTTTGACTGGTGCAGCCCCACAGCTGTATACCGTAGGTCCATACAGGCTTTAAGACTTGTTTATATATCAACAATTTATTACATATTGACAATGGCGACTGTCTACCAAGTAGTCAATAGATTTTTTTGTAACGAATATCTAATTCGGCTCTTTTCTTTTTGACATGTTCTTTCCAGCGTAGTTTTGCATCCAGGGTCATGCCAAGATACTTAGCAGTATTCACGTATGGAATTTGTTGATTATTCATGAATACCGGGATGTATTGTGGCTTTTTATTCGTGAAGTTAATGTGGATAGATTTGCTTTCATTAAGTTTGATACGCCATGTTGCAGTCCACTCATAAACACGATTTACGGATTCTTGAACCTTTTCTATGGCTTCCTCATGACTATTTCCAACAGCCATGATAGCAGTATCGTCAGCAAAGGTTGCAATTACCCCATTTTCTAGCTCAGGAATATCACAAGTGTATAGTAGGTACAAGACCGGTCCTAGTACACTTCCTTGTGGTACGCCAGCTTTTATCTGCCTAAGGTTCGAATAGGCATTTCCTTGTCTTATTCTAAACAATCTGTTTGATATATAGGACTCTATGATATCTGAAAACTGTTGAGGCAACATTGTTCTTAACTTATAAATGAGGCCTTCATGCCACACTTTATCGAACGCCTGGGCAACATCAAGGAAAACCGTGGTGCACACCTTCTTCTCCTCTAGTGTCCTTTCAATTATATTAGTTATTCTGTGTACTTGGTCTAGCGTAGAGTGTTGTTCTCTAAATCCGAACTGGTAATCGGGGATTAGATTTGCAGCTTCAATTAGAGGCTTCAATCTCTTTAGCAAAAGTTTCTCAAATAATTTTGACAATACAGGTAATAGTGAGATTGGTCTGTAAGATGTTGTTTCATGAGGTGGCTTCCCAGGCTTGGCTATCATGATGACTTCAGCTACTTTCCACATGTCAGGAACATGTTTCAACCGAAATACAGCATTAATGAGCGTGGTAAGCTTAACTATAGCTTTACGTGGGAGATTCTGTAAAACTTCTCCTGTAATTAGGTCATAACCAGGGGATTTTCTTCGATTAAAATTGCACTTAATTTCTCTAGATACTTCTTTTGGGGTAACTAACTTAATGTCTGAACTAATTTGTACTCCCCGTATTATCATCTCATCATTTGGGCTTCATTTGGTTGAAATATTTGCTCTAAATGCTCAGCGAACCTTAAGGCTCAGCAGTAGGCAATCGTGTTATGGGATTTCGATAAGTTTATGTAGTAAACTTAAAGTAATTGCCACGAAAAAATACATCTGGCTAGCTCAAGAGTTTTACTAGACCATGAAAAAATTAGGTTGGGGATAAACCTTGCAGATGATTGTTAAAAAAAATATTGAAAATCACAAAAAACGTGTAAAAAGCACTGCCATAATTTGATAACTTAAGGCTTAAAACAAGAAGGCACCTATTTAATTTATATATAAATAAAAAATAATAGTGTAAAAATCTTTCTTAGACGTTTACGGCTCCCATTACAATCCGTCTCCTCAAACTATAGGTAATATATTACGTAGAATAGGCACCTGAAAAATAATAATTATAAATTATGTTTTTTTACTGTGGTATGCTATAATAGCATTAAACAAAAAATATTGCCTGTTTCTTTATAGTGTTGAACTTTTTTCTAATTGCACATAGATCGAAATCGTCTAATTCTTTCTTCCGCCAACTGTTTTGGTGTATCTCCAGATGTAGAAAAAATCCTTAATTTTTTTCACCTTCATTAACAATTTCTCTAATTGTACTGTGACATTTACCTTGAAAAAAATATAAAGACAATCATATTAATTCCATGTAGGTACATTTTTCAATTTCAAGTATCAAACATCAAGAGTCAACGTACACGCGATTTGCCAAACTAGAAAACTTAACCTCAATAATCTATTAGTAAAAAAAACAATAAAATGGCTTGAACCTTATAATACCGATAAAACTTAGTATTAGAAAGGAAAAACAATGACTGGCATTGACTAAAAGATACATTTCTTGGATAAATACCTGTCGTGTCGGCAGTTCTTTCGAAAACATTGTCGATCGGAGACAAAATATGTTCCGCTTCAGATTCCGCCAAATTTCTTACGAAAACTTGGTATATCACAGCTCACACCACTACTCCTTATTGTTTTATTCATTTTTTATATTTACAAAAGCGTTAATAATTGATAGTTAATTAGAAATAAGTAAAATACAACTGGGAACATAACACAATGACAGATTAGCTACTTGTTGATGATAAACAAAGCAGTGCTGCCACCAAAATAATATTTTAGTTCCAATGGTTACCACGACAGACTCTTTTTTGCCAAGCTATACGAGTTGTTTAGGAGCAGTTGTTTTTTTACTTACTGAGAAGTTCACCACTTTGGTTTTTTTAATATTAAGGGTGAGTAGATTATGATGCAGCCAGCTGGTCACCGTCTTCATTCCGACTTCTGCGGCATCATAGGTTTCCTTCCAAGAGTCACCATGGAAAATTAATGCTGTGTCGTCAGCGTAAGCAAATATTTGGCCAAATTGAGTGAGCAGAGACCATTAACGTATAAGAAAAACAAGGTAAGGCCAAGTACTCTACCTTGGGGCACCCCATATACTACGCTCGCAGAGGTACTCTGGAAATCTCCCAGAAAAACCTTCTGTTTGCGTTCAGAAAGATAGGAGGTAAACCATTCCAAAGCAATGCCCCTGATACCCAAATGTTCCATCTTCTTAAGAGGGCTATCACAATTTTTCTTGAATTTGAGCGTTTTATTCGAGTTTTGATGTGTGATTATGCTTTAGGTATAGCCTAAAAAAAAAAAAAATATGACTAAGAAAGTTTGATAATTAATCTTGGGAGTGTTCTATTCAACTTTTAAAGTTGAATACCGCGCGTCACAAGATTTATATTGATTTTTGCATTACATACAACAATTATTTTGAAATGTTATTTTTCATTTAAATAGTCCAATATTTTTTTTCATGCAATGTAACAATACCACCTTCATTATAAATTTTTTTTTAATTGAATTTAGATTATACTTTCATAGATAAAAATTATAGTATCGTACGGAAAACTGTCAGTAACTCTCGGTTTTACAGAATTATTTTTGGTTTGTTACTGTATGAATCGTAATAAATTGAATTGAACATTCCAAAGTAGACGATACAGTTGTATCATGGACATTTTTATAAATGATTAAATTATTATATCTTCGGTGAACCAAAGCATCAAAAGGCTCCCAAAAGCAACATTTTATGAAACATCCTTTACAGAGACAAGGATTTTACTAACGTACGTGAACAAATTTAAATATTTATTTAGAACACTCCCAAGATTAATTATCAAACTTTCTTAGTCATATTTTTGTTTTTTTTTTTAGGCTATACCTAAAGCATAATCACACATCAAAACTCGAATAAAACGCTCAAATTCAAGAAAAATTGTGATAGCCCTCTTAATCAGTATTGGTCTCGAGACGGTATCAAAAGCCTGGCAAGGTCAATAAAGACTCTGACACACTTTTTGCCCCTGGCAAGGCTGTCAATAACATGATCTACCAACTTAGAAACTGCGTCCTCAGTTGATCTGCCATTGCGAAATCCATACTGGTTGGCTGAAAGGAGTTGGTTCTTCTCTAAGTACGCTAATAGTCTCTTGTTCACCAGCTTCTCCAGAATTTTGGACAGAGACGTTAGAAGTGAAATAGGCCTGTAATTTGATGGGATGGATGCATCTCCAGCTTTGTAGATCGGGCAAATATTTGCTGTTTTCAACTGGAACTATTCCTGACGACATGCTCAGATTACAAATGTAAGAGATGGGACAAGCTAGGCAGTGTTGAGCTAGTTTAAAAACACGATTCGGAATACCATCCCAGCCTGGAGCGGAGTCATTTTTGAGGTTTGCTATGATAGAGCCAACTTCTGTTTCGTCAGTTGGAGTCATGAAAAAGGACTGTGATAGAAGATCAGAGTTGTCCAGGGTTAATGTTAAATTTGCCAGTTCTAACTCTGTTGTTTTGAGTTGAGTCAAGGACTACTCAACGAGTTGTATTCCTACGTCAGCAAAAAAAGAATTGGCCATATTCAGCGAGACTTCCGGATCCGGATTTGCACTGAGTAAACATGCACTGTGTGAGGTTTTATTTTTGAGGTTACATATTGTTTTTATTGCTGCCCAGGTTTTTTTACTATCCGTTTTAGAACTGTCGAGGAGGTTTTTATCATAAACATTTTTGAGATTTTTTATAATATTATTACAGTGGTTTCTGTAGTTTTTATATTTTTGTTGCAGAGTATAATTCTCTTTATTCGTCTTTTTTAGTTTCTAGGTGAAGTGTGTCTCTTTTACGTATACATTTTAGTAGATTTTTTGTTAACCAGGGCCTTCTTATAGTTTTAGAATTGCGAATAATTTCTTTTTTGGTGTGTCGATTTAAGATGTGCTGTAATGTAAATTATCTGTTAATGTATTCACTGCTGCATTCAGGTCATCACAGTTTAAAATAGGTTTCCAATCAGTATTTTCTATTTCGTGTAAGTTATGGTAGTCCAACTTATAAGCTTATATTTAGTTTGCCCAGAGATAGATTTTTGACTAGCTGATTCTTATATTAGAATGAAGTCGCGGTTGTGTCCTCGTTGACCGTGGAATTGGTAAGTACTATTTCAAGCTTCTTGTTGTCGACTAAAGTCGCTGCGTGTGTATCTAAACTAACTGCTCAAATCGCAAAAAAATAACGTCTTGTCAGTTTGAAAAGTTGAGAAGTGAACAGTGAGGTGATTCAACCGAAATTTTGAAAAAGGTGAATAAAATACTCAAACTATGATAAAGATAAAACTAGGGCGTTCTTTAGCTAAAATGCTTGTTCATAGATTTGCATCATCAGTTAAATGTGTTTATTTACTAACATAACCGGTAGCTTATTTTTCAATGAACACTCACTGAGAGTCAATTTGTAAACGTTTTACCAATCCTGCTGTTTTTTTCAGCTCTATTTGCGGCATCTGACTACCTTTAACAAAAAAAACTGAAACATTTAATACAAATGGCTGAATTAATGCCTGCGGAACCTGGTATTATGTGAGTACTTAAATTTAAATCGAGGGTCATCTTCAAATTTTAGTTCATTAAGACGCCTGCTGTCCCTATGACGAGTCTCTTACCATATTAAATACATAGGTACGGAAGGAGGTCATAGTATCATAATATTCTATTGCACAAAAACTTTTTAACAAAAAATTAAACCGCCGAAAAACTGAAAAGCATAAAATAATAAACCTTAAAATTATGAGTCGGCGCTTTGAGTGATCCTTGTTCATTGATTTTTCAGCGCCGACTCAAAATTTTTTGTTAAAAAGTTTTTATTTTATATTTTTTTCGGGGCTTTAATTTACTAATAATACTTGGCAAGGTATACCCTATGCAACACAAAAAGAATTATCAAAATCGGACTACTCTGTATAAAGTTATGCATGGTTATACATTACAATCAGTGAGTGAACAATCAATCATCCCCTGTTTTCCGACCCTTAGGGTTCGATTTTGTTTTCCAAATTTATATGGGACCTCCTTGGGAGTATACCCTTTCCAATAGAAGAAGAATTGTCACAATCGGACCACTATGTAAAAAGTTATGCGTGGTCATACATAAAAAAAAAAAAAAAAAAATATACGCGTCGAGTTGATAACCTCCTCCGTATTTTTTCGTCGGTTGAAAATAAATCCAAAATGAGAAATAAGACGACAGTGAAATTTACTTCCTGTTAAATTATTCTTTGTGCTATGAAATGTAGCACAACAAACGTGCTCCTCCTGCTCATAAAACAGTCCAATTCACAAGAAACTGATTTCTTTAATTCAACAATTGGTCTCCGAGAGTTAAAGAGTAAATTGTTTGAGATAAATTCAAATTTGTTGATTTCCGATAAAACAGATTTTAAACATACCAGAAAAGTGTTTGGTGCAAATATACAGACCAATAAGTATTTTTTCGACAAACAGGTTCTCTGTTCACCTTTTTTGCCATTTTGATAGGAGCAGAAAATAATCAACGGCCTGTGTTGGGCTTCCAGTCTACCCGAATGCACCTGAATATAAGTATATGAGCAGTAAACAATGTATGGAAAAACCTTGACTGATATCCTTTTGTAACAGTTGATATATTTTTGACCGACTTCAGAAAAAGGAGGAGATTATCAATTCAACTGTATTTTTAATTTTTTTAAGTTTGTTACCTCATAACTTTTGACTGGGTGAACCGATTTTGATGATTTTTTTTTTATTTGAAAGCTGGTGCTTCCCGAATGGTCCTATTTTAATTTGGTTCCATTCAGACAATGGGATCCATGTGAAAACCATATAAGTCTTAAATTTGCATTAAGTATTTGCGCAACAAATGAGCGATTAACGCAATTAGATTAGTAGGTAGTAGGGGTATTAGTAGGTAGTAAAAATTTAAAAATATTTTTTTTTAACAAAAGTAACCACCAACTTCCTAAAAAAAAACACTACAAAGTGAAAAATAACTTTAATTTCGGAAGTTGGTGGCAAAAAAACCTTAAATACAGATCCTAAGACACCAACTACCAAAATTAAAGTTATTTTTCATTTTGTAGGGCTTTTTTTTTTAGGAAGTTGTTTGTTATTTTTTTGTAAAAAGTTTTTGTTGCCAAATAGTTGCAAAAGCACAAAAAAATAAACAAATTTGTTTTGGTTTTCCCCCTGATTCTTGAAGTCTTGCTCATAAGCTTATAGCCATGAGATCCACAATAAAATTAAAATACAGGTAAAGTATTTATTTGGAATCGCTAACAAATTAGACACACAAAATTAAATACCTAGATTAAGGGCCATCCATTAATTACGTCACACGTTAAGGGGGAGGGATTGGGTCGACAAAGTGTGACATTGTGTGACATTGTGTGACAAGGGGGTGGGGTCCTAAATTTCGTGACATGACATTTAAAAATCTATTTTAATCTAAGTTACGAACTTTGAAGTATTAACGAAAAACTCAAAAACTTTTGCAACTCTGTAGGCTAGTAGATATATTTTTTTTTTTTTTTTCAGGATGGGAAATCATCAAATGACTTCTCCCGCTCTGGGCGGAGCGGGAGGGCGTGTCAGACTTTTACTGACTAAAACCCACCCGTGTTCCATCAGTTGCCCATGTGCCAGGGTCACGGTATCTCTTTCGAACAATCACGCGACCCCGGCAGGCATCGGTCCTAGTAGACTCCTACATAGGTTGGTAGATATAAGGTTAGAATTGTTTTGTCGGCCACTCGCTCTACTAGTGTCAGCCCTTTGATAAACGCCGCTAAATGCATCGTGCCTAGCGGTGATATTGTTTCTATTTCATTTGACAATTCATTTTCGCGGATGAAACGTCGTCGTTTTCTTAGTTCTACTATTTTGAGATTATATTGTTATTGTGATGCCTACTTACGAAACGTTTAAAAAGAGTGATTTAGGTAATCTTTACCGTAAACTATATGAAGCATATAGTGCAGCTTATGCTGTGGTCTATATTTTGCATCATACAAGGCCACTAATCAACACAAGCAATTAAATAAGAAAAAAAACAAGAAGTTTTGCCTAAAAGTTTTGTTTTGAAAAATCATTTAAATTGAAATAAAACAAATTCGGAACTGCTGTTTTAATTCAATAATTATTTCTAGATGTAAAATTGTAAATTATGTGACGTTACACTAGGGAGGGGGTCCCACAAACGTGACCAGCTGTGACAACGACGGGTGGGGGGTCAAAAATTATGAAATTCGTGTGACGTAATTTATAGATGGCCCCTAAGGAGTGAAATACATACATACTTCTTATACATGAAAACAGGTATAAAATATTTTAGTATTATACCTACTTCTACTGATATAAGAAATAGTATTCAGCTGCATCTTGTTAGATTGATTTTTTAGCCTGGAAAAATACTCATGTATATTGTTCTACCACAGGGAGATAGTGCAGTTATATGGGGCACTAACCCATAAAACTCCACAGTGCCCTCCTGTGCCGCTTACACAGGCACGCGTTAGCCCTCATCCGCAAACTCGCCGCGTCTGTCCGTCACCGGTCCCTCCTCTGGGGGTAGCTCCTATCACCAGCGCACCAGAAGACATTGCCTGCCGTGACCATCCCTGGGACCAAATAGCACATGGGCGCCAAACGCCCCGTGTATGGCACCCTTGGTCCTTCTGTGACGGGTCAGGTCAGTGGCCCCGCTGCATTCCAGTTTTCGGTCGCAGGGGGGAGCGTCCAATGCTGTACCAACACTCCTCTTCCCCTGCGGCCCCACCGCGTCCGCCATCGGACGGTGGCGACCTTGTTCAGGCCGCGGAAGGTAGGGAGAGCGGCGCCTCCGAGCGACTCCTCTCCCGCCGCGGCCTCCAAACCTCACGCGATGCCTCAGATACTACGACATCGCGGCCCGCCTCAGTTGCGATGTCGCCCAAGCGACACCGCATCCTCCGTGTTGGCCGCTACGTCGTCGGCTTTAGCAGTAATGGCCCTGACAAGCGGCCCCTTCTCGGGTTTCTCTTAGCCACGGCTACTGAGCCCCCCCTAGTCCTCGACAATGCGCGAACCCACCGGGGGGAAAGTACCTAACCTAGTCTGACGTTAAAGAAATCGGCCAGGGGCGTGTCGGGTCACGTATAAAGATGGGTTCCGTAGTTGTGATGAATATTTACGCATACACAGTATTGATGATCGATTAAGGGATGGGTTTTATCGACCACAAAAAGTTATTTATTTCATAGTAATATTCGAAAAAACGTAGTTATTTTTGCGATTGGAACGGAATGTCACCGCACAATAAAACTGTTCTTTCCGCCGCGTCTGTCCGTCTCTCGGAACGCAATAAACTTTAAAAACTGAAAAACGGATTTTCATACGGTGTTTACCAATGGTCGAAGTGATCCATGAGAGATTAGGTGTATAATTCAGTAAGGGTTGGGTGTAAATTGACTGAAATATGACAATGATTGTTGCAGATGTCGGAAAAAATGTAGCTTTACTGGCGTGTGCCGTTAGAGTTATATTTAGATGAAATTTAGCACGCGGATAGTTTACAATCTGGATTAACGCATAAGGGTTTAATCCTGGTATATAATTCCCGTGAAATATTTTCCGAAATCCACGCGGGCAATAGCTAGTAGGTATCATATCTATACTTATAAACTTAGAGACTATCTTTGTCTTGCAAAAAAGGGCTATTCGATCAATTTATAAATTAAGCCCGAGACACACACTCAGAGAGAAATTTAAAGAAATTAATGTAATGACTGTGCCTTCACAGTATATTTTTGAAAATCTTTTATATGCCCATAAGAATATTAAATTGTTTAAAAAATACAGTGATATCCATAGTATAAATACTAGGAACAAACACAAATTTGTTGTACCTTCAACAAGGCTCAAGAAAATAGGTGGCTCATTCAGATGTCAATGTATACGATTTTATAATAAACTTCCAAGCCATGTTCAAGATCTAAGTCTCAATAAATTTAAATCATTCATTAAACGAAGTTGTGCCAGAAAGCCTTTTACACTGTTAAAGATTATATTGAGGACAAAAAAGCTTGGGATTAAGCTGCTCCAATTTTTATTTTTAAATTATTATTGTACTGAATGATATTTTTTATTTTTATTATTAATTACTTTCCTTTTTTTTACTAATTATTTATTGGGAATTTACACTTTGACATTTTGATTATTGGTTATACACTTTGACATTTTGATTATTGCTTATACACTTTGACATTTTGATTATTGCTTAACTGTGACATGAATATATACTCTGAGGAGTATACTATTATTATTATTTTAATAATTATGAATGTGAGGACTATGTAGATGATTGTTTTTTTTATATATCCCTCTTACTCATTTAATTTTAATGATAATCTGGCAGTTTGAGTACTTAATGCGGCCTACCAAAATGTCCTTTCTTTGGTATTGTTCGTTGAATCGTTGTGCTTCTTATGTTCTGAGTTGAGCTGAAAGATTACTGACAAATGCGTGCATTGACTGGACAGGTCCACTCAATCTGTATGGTTCTTTCCTCAAAAGACCATTTCAGACACCTCCATGTACATGATCCTCAAATGATCAGACAGCGACTATCTCCTGATTTTATATACACATTGACATTGATGAATTTTACCTATACAATGACATTAATATTTACTTTTAAAGTATTGTATTGTTTTAATTATTGTAAATGTGAAGATTAAGTGGGTGTTATTTTTTTTTTCTAGGTTCCTTTTCTTCTCATTTATTTTTTATCACAGTCTGGCAGTTTGAGTAATTTATGCGACCTACACAAATGTCCTTTCTTTGGTATTGTTCGTCGAATCATTGACCTCCTTAAGTTCTGAGTTGAGCTGCATGATTACTGACAAATGCGTGCACTGATTGGACAGGTCCACCCAATCTGTGTGGTTCTTTCCTTTAAAGACCACTTCAGACACCAATTCACATGGTCTTCACATGATCTAACCAAATTATGTCTGGACTTTAAAAGAGACTGTGACCTCTGAGTTTGTTTCGGCCTTTCTTCTCAGAGTAGTCAGATAGGAAACGCCGACCTCATCTAGTTTTAAAAAAATATGATTGACGTGTAAAAGTGTTTGTACAAACCTACTTGCAAAATTAAAGTCATTTATCATTTAGATAGAATATTATAAAGCTGAAGAGTTTGTTTGTTTGTTTGGTTAAACGCGCAAATCTCAGGAACTACTGGTCCGAATTGAAAAAATATTTTTGTGTTGGGTAGCCTATTTATCGAGGAAGGCTATAGGCTATATAACATCACGCTTCGTCCAAAAGGAGCGGAGCAGCAATAAAAATGTTGCAAAAATGGGGAAAATCGCACGGACAGGCATTTCGAAGCGACGCACAGTGGGCCCATACTGAAAATTAGTGGACTTAGGCAACAAAGTTCCTATATCGATACGATTTTTTTTATATGACGTGTTATATTATTCCTGACAACTTTTATTCTTATAAAATTTCTTCTAAAGTTGATAGTTTGTCTTGAAAAAAATTAATTAGATTTTTTGTATGGAGCGAATCACGCTTAATTTTTTTTTCTTCAATTGTACTAATATGATATGGTACTATATATTGTTGAGTGTGTGGCGTGAGTATATGATAGCTAGGGTCATTCTCTATCCATGAAAAAAAAAAATCAGCGCCGGCCATCTGCGGCAGCGCGAGTAATCATTCGGTAAAAAACAAAATGATTTGGTAGAATTTTTTTTCATTTAAAATAAATTCAAAGCATATTTTTTTGTCTCATTTGGCTGTTTTCACCTTCTTTTTAGTTAAATAAATAGTTTTAATAGCGCATACGTACTTATAACTAGTAATTCTGGTAGAGATTTAGTTATTATTGCATGTTATCGGTAGCACCTGCATTGTGATTGATGACTCATTTGTTTGTGCACTCGGCTAAGCGCATAACTAATGAGTCATCGAAAAATGCTCGTCTCTGATTGGCTGAATAATTTTCACTCACTGTTATGTCCACTACTTGAGTAATTAACACTAACTATAAATATAAAGACATTCATTAAGTCCATCTACCCCGCTACGCAGGCGACCCCCGCCACCGCGACCGCGTCCATCCCCTCCACGCCGCCGGCGACCGCCGCCAACGCGTCCCCCTCCCGCCCCTCGCCTTCAACCTCCGCGAAGGTTGCCGCGCCCCGCGCTAAAACTAGCGCCCAGCCCGTACCCTCTGGCTCAAACACCGGCAGGAAACTCCCTCCACCGCCCCCTGTATTTATACAGGACAAGGCCAAGTGGACGGAGGTGTCCAAATGGTGTGTTGACCAAAGGGTCAACTATACTAGCGCCCGTGCCACCCAGCACGGGATCAAAGTATCAGTCCCCACGTCAGGCGATTATCGCGATCTGACCAGGCTCCTCTCTGCCAGGAACGTGTCCTTCCACACGTATTCCTTGCCCGAGGAGCGACTGACCAGGGTGGTGATTCGCAGGATCCCCTGCGAAATCGCCACCAGCGATATTAAGGCGGACCTCGAACGACAGAACGTGCCTGTCACAGAGGTCCATCGAATGCACCGGTCCAGGCAAGGTACCGCCTTTGATATGGTCTTGGTGGTGTGCCCTCCCACAGAGGGTCACCACCCCATATTCAATGTAAGGTCTGTCTGTAACCTGTCAGGCCTTAAAATCGAGAAGCCCCGTAAGTCAGGCATCATTGGCCAGTGCCACAGATGCCAACTGTACGGGCACTCAGCGTACAACTGCTACGCTACTCCCAGGTGCGTCAAGTGCCTGGGAGACCACGGTACAGCAGATTGTACCCGGCCAAAAGACCGCACTCTTTGCACCGAGCCACCTAGTTGTGTGCTCTGCAAAGAGCCCGGTCATCCGGCAAACTACCGGGGCTGCCCGAAAGCCCCCAAGTCATCTTCCCCTAAATTGGCGAAGCGTTTCGACGCTCGTCAGAATAGGGAATCCCCCTCGGCCAAACTCCCCGTGAGACTGGCCCCTCAGCGTCCCTCCCAATGGCCTCTAATGAGTTCCCAGAAGGAGTTCCCCCCACTGGCCTCCAGGCCTAAGCCCGCTCCCATCCCCCCATTAGTGGACCCGCGTACCCGTGCCCCCGCGCCCCTTACGCCCCCCGGTTTTCCCGCGACCGCTCCTCCCGCCCGCGCCGCGGCCCCCCCCACTGCCCCTATGGCAGGACCAGTACCCGTACAGAGGAAAGGTCAGGCTCCCCTTGATGCGTTTAACGTTATCACTGGGACCTTCAATACCTATAGCACGTTCCTCTCCCCGCGTGCCCAACAGATGGCCCAGGAACTAATTGCCGCCGGCGGCAACTTGCTCCGAATCCAGTCAATTTATGCTGCGTATCCCGAGATCACGCAAGCAATCCATGTCATGAACTCCCAACGCTCCCATTATGGATAGTCGCGGAATATTAACTAGACAAAAACCCCGTTCCCTAAAGCTAGGTTTCTTTAATGCCAACGGCATTCACGGCCAACTTGATGAGATCGCCACGTTCCTCCGCGACCATCACGTAGACATTTTACTCATTCAAGAGTCGTTCCTAAAACCTCATCATCGTGACCCGAAAATTGCAAACTATCGTCTAGTTCGCAACGACAGGTCACGTTGTCACAGAGGCGGCACCCTCATATACTATAGGAAGTCCCTGTACTGCATACCTATGGATACTCCCCAACTCTCCCGATTAGAAGTTTCGGCCTGTCGGTTAGCACTGACAGGCCACCAGCCAATCACTATCGTGTCGGCTTACTTCCCTCCCCCAGACGGTTCCGAGGACCCTCAACTCCTCACTAATGACCTCTCCGAACTTTTCGGCATGAGTGACTCCGTTATCATAGCGGGCGATCTCAACGCCAAACATCCCGCCTGGAATAGCACCAGGACCTCGACTAGAGGTAGGCAACTTTTCAACCTCTGTTCTACCATGAACTTTGACGTCATCGCCCCGATGACTCCCACTCACTTTCCTTTCGACCCCGATCAGTTACCCGACGTTCTTGACATAGCACTCCTTAAGAATATCAACTTAAGGTTGGATTCTATAGAGGCTATTCACGAACTCGACTCTGATCATCGACCAGTAGTCATGAACCTGGCCCCCCGATTAGGTACTCGCGACCCCTCTCAACCCCCCGCCACTAAAGTGATCACTGACTGGAAGAAAGTAAGCGAACGCTTACAATCTAACACGTCACATCACTTAGACTCTATCCCAGATCAGTTCGACTCTGTCGCCGACACAACGGCCGCGATCGACTCTCTCACGGAGCACGTACAATCGATCGTGAACGAAAGTTCACGGGAGGTTCCAGATACGGGTGACCGTAAATGGAAGCTCCCCGACGATGTACGTGATCTGCTGACAGAGAAGAACGCGGCCGTTCGTGCCTACAGCAACTTTCCCTGTGACGCTAACAAAGCTCACATGCGTTACTTACAGCGTGCTGTAAGGACACGTGTGACTGAGCTGCGTGACGCTAACTGGGACAAGATGGTGGGCGAACTAGAGCCAACTCATCTCGCTTTCTGGGAACTTCAGAGGAAACTGAAATCCTCTGAGTTTTCCACTATGCCCCCCCTGACCCGCCCCGATGCGACCATTGCATTCGAGGATATCGACAGGGCTGAATGCCTAGCCGATAGCCTCGAAGCCCAATGCACACCCAGTTCGCAGCCAGTAGACCAAGCGTTTGTCGATAAGGTAAACGCGGAAGTCGAACGCAAAGCCTCACTCCCGCCCGTTGAAGACCCTGATGATCCCCTGCCCCCTGTCACACCTGACGAGGTGCACGAGATCATCAAGGGTCTGAAATCTCGTAAAGCCCCCGGATCAGACGGCATCACCAACAGAGTGATCAAGCTGTTCCCCGCGCACCTGATTATGCTCATGTGTACCATCTTCAATGGTGCCTTGAGTAATAACATTTTCCCCCAAGCGTGGAAGGAAGCCACCGTCATTGGCATCCCTAAGCCCGGTAAGCCCAAAACCGAGCCCACGAGCTATCGCCCCATCAGTTTGCTCAAAGTCCTCGGCAAAATCTATGAGAGACTTATTTATAAGCGACTCAGAGATTATGCCGAAACCAAGGGCCTCATTCCCAACGAGCAGTTTGGTTTTCGAACCCAACACTCGTGTGTCCATCAGGTACACCGTATCGTCGAACATATCAATGCTGGTTTTCAGCGTGGTATGTTCACGGGCGCTGTATACTTCGATATAGCGAAAGCGTTCGACAAAGTCTGGCACAACGGCTTATTATATAAGCTGTACCAACTCGGAGTGCCAGACCGTCTCGTGCTCATCTTACGAGACTTTCTTGCGAACCGTACCTTTCGCTATCGCATCGAAGGGGCACTTTCCTCCCCTCACCCGATTCGTGCAGGAGTCCCTCAAGGCTCTGTACTAGCCCCCCTCATTTTCACGCTGTTCACTAGCGATATCCCCAGAAGCAAGAAGGCAAGGTTAGCTCTGTTCGCAGACGACACTGCCATCTTTTTCTCGGGATTTAGTGACACAGCGCTGGTTCGCTACCTCCAAACCGCAGTCGACGAGCTCGGCGAATGGTTCAGGAAGTGGCGAATCGAAGTCAATCCCGATAAAAGTCAGGCGGTCTTTTACACCCGACCTCGACGTAATCACCCCCCTCCCCGACCCATCTCAATGTTCGGCAAGCAGATCCCTTGGGCGAAGCAAGCCAAATATCTAGGTGTCATCCTCGACGAACACCTCACCTTTTCTGAGCACATAAAGCAGGCTCGCTCGCGGGCCGCTTTCGCTCTCGGTAGGCTCCATTGCGTCCTGAACAAGCGGAGTAAATTGTCTCTTCTGTGTAAGAAGCGGCTTTACACCGCTTGTATCAGGCCGATTATGACATACGCAAGCCCAGTCTGGGCACATGCCAAGCCCCGATTCATCCATAGGATGCAGACTCTCCAGAACCGCTTTCTCCGTCAAGCCACAGGTTCGCCTTGGTTTGTTCGGAATATCAATCTTCATTTAGATATGAAACTCCCGACTATCCATCAATACATAAAACGCGCTTCGAAGCGCTACTTCGATAGGGCCGTAGCCCACCGCAACCCTCTGGTTGTGGCGGCAGCTACTTACACCCCCTCCCGTATTAGCAAAGTCCGCCGCTCGCGGCACATTCTTACCGATCCTGATGATCCCACTACTCTCCTCCAGGAGAGTCGAAAAGAGACCAGTACAGCTAGACCAGCACACAGACACAAACCGTACCGACCTCGCCGCCGAGGTCCGTCGTCGCGACCCCGACTTAACAGTCCCTCCCGACCCTTGCAAGAGCCAGCCCGCGATGCTGCGCCGTTAGCTTTAAATTAGTCCATAAATAATTTAACTCAGATCCAGCCAGTCCCTTGCTGCCCCCCCTATCAGCGATTGCCTAAGCCGAGGTTCGTACCCCCCTCGGGGTAACCCTTAGAGCTTTCGCTTTAGTTTTTAAGTATAATAAGCCCCGGCTGGAGGCCTAAAAAGGTAACTTTTTAGAACTCGCCGGGCCCCAATCCGTTTAAGTAGTAACAATCTTTTCAGGATTAACTACGAGATGCCCCACAAAAAAAAAAAAAAAAAAAAAAAAAAAAAATAAGTCCATCTAGTTTCGCTCTTGTCGCTTGTTTGTGAACACAGTGAAATACTTGTATTTTTATATTTACATTAGAACTATGGCTGGATTTTGTACCAACCTAGATCTTTTTGTGAAATTAAGAAGTGGCGGTGATCTGAAAAATCATATGTTTCTGTATGAAAGTATCATTTCTGTCTTGACTACCGAAGTTTCTGAAGAAGACAAGAACCGAATCAAGGAGTTCTGTCGACTTTTTTGTGTAAATTTAAATAAAAAGTGGATAGAGTCAAGTAGAAATCAAAAAACTTTTATGAATCGTGTAATTAATCGCAAGTGGTTGGAAAAAAACATCAACTGGCCTGTTTGTGACAGTGTTGATCTGAGAAGTGTGATGGGCTTTTCGGACGCAGCCTTATCTGAGCTTGTGGATATACATAGATTGCCATGTTCCTACTCTTGCAGTATGTACTGCGGAAGCGGGAACATCTACAGAAAAGGAGCACAGAAAACCGTTCGAAGAGTTAAGTAATAAGCAAAAGAAAAGACGTTCTACTTCCATAGTAGAAGAAAATTCCGAGGAAGAGTTGCAGCACTGGTACATAACAAAATTGAAAGACAACGGCAAAACGAATCTGGCAAAAGTGGTCGAATACCTTTCCAGTAATCCAGATGCGCTATCCGAAGTAGAAGAGAGACTATTCAAAAAGCAGAGCTTATGTACTGTCTCTGAAGATAAGTGTTTAGCTCTTTATACATCAGTTGGCTCTCGAAATGGAAGTACTTAACTCTTCGACAATTTCTGAAAGAAGAAAACTGTGCTGCCTTTCCATCTTATCCAAAGCTTGTAAATGCCAAGAAAAGATGTTACCCACCACAAGAGAGTATGGAGATTACCGAAAACGGAGCTCACATTAAATTGCAAGCGCTATTGGACCACACTGTGGAGAGGATATTACTTGATATAAATACTGTTGATAGGTCTCAAAATGAAGAACTCAAGTTGACCTGGAAATGGGGACTTGATGGTTCTTCGTCGCAGAGTAACTATAAACAGAAAACGTCAAACACAGCTACAGAGTTCGATGATTCATCAGTAGTCATGATAAGCATCGTCCCTCTTCGGCTAGTGTCTACTAGGCCATCATCTGGGAATGAAAATCTAGTTTGGGAGAACCCCACACCTTGTTCAACTCTGTACTGTCGACCAGTGAAGTTCACTTTCACTTCGGAGACAGCTGACTTTATAAAGTCTGAAGAGTCTGAGATGAAAAAACAAATTGATGAACGAATATCTACACAGTGTGGAAATATTATTGTATCACATGAATTGCATATGACCGTGATTGATGGAAAAGTGGCCAATATTATTGCTGGAGTACCATCATATGCAACGTGTCCCATTTGCTTGGCAAAACCGAGTGAGATGAATAATTTAGACGCTTTGACTTCTAAACCACTTTGTGAAGAAATTTACAAACAAGGAATTTCTTCACTGCATATGAAGATTCGGTGTATGGAATGTCTTCTCCATATATCTTATAATCTGGATTTTCAACGATGGACTGCTCGCGGCGAACATAAGGCTTTGAAACAAGCTAAAAAAAATACCACACAGCAAGAGTTTCGTGAGCAAACTGGAATGCTGATTGATATAGTCAAACAGGTATGTATTTAATTTTCGCTCTCTTTATGTTGTTTGTGAATTATATCTCTATGTGTTGTATATTACAGTATTGTTTTCCCATTTTAGGGTTTTGGAACTACAAACGACGGGAATACAGCGAGGCGCTTTTTCCAAGATTACAAAAGATCTTCCAGAATAACGGGAATTGACGAAAATCTGATTTTCAGATTTTCCGTTATTCTACAAGCCATATCATCAGGCAAAAACATTGACTGTGAAAAATTTAGAAGATACTGTAGAGAAACAGCTGATGTGTACGTGCAACACTATTCGTGGTACTACATGCCAGTTAGTGTACATAAAATTCTAATGCACGGTGCAGACATCTGTAACCACTTTGGTGTTTCGCCAATCGGTAAGTAAAAAATAAATATAGTTTGATGTATTATTTGACTCGATTGAGTTTTGAAATTAAAATGTATGTACTTATTCGTTTTAGGTACCTTATCAGAAGAAGCTTCGGAAGCCCGTAATAAGGACTTCAGAAACGTCAGGGAGAGGCACACTCGGAAAACGGGGAGAATAGCAACAAACGAAGACATCCTCCATGGACTTCTAATAAGCTCTGATCCCCACATATCCTACATAAGGCCTAAAATAATGAAACAGGTTCATAATGAGTTGTTGCCTGAAGCAACTCAGTTGTTACAGACTACTGAGCCTCCCTGTGACAGTGAAGTTATGGAGGAAGAAGAATGCCTCATAGCAGAGTCCGAAAATTTGCCGGACCCACTAGCGCTTCTGGAACAAGAAATAATGTGCTCCGGCTCTAAATTATTCCCACAAAAGCCAATCAGGGTTAGGAATATGACAAACAGCCCTTTTCGGGGCTACAATTACTTCACAGTTTCATATTGATCATACGTACGATAACTTATACTATAATAATAGACATACAGTTGATTATGTAGATAATTATCAACGACTTGCCCGTACAAATTTAAATTATTTCACCTATCATTAACAAAATTAGTATAACCTGAAACATTACGATATATTTATTCAACAATAGATAACGTGCAGTTAAAAAATAACACAGCCAATCAGAGACGAGCATTTTTCGATGACTCATTAGTTATGCGCGCACAAACAAATGAGTCATCAATCACAATGCAGAGCACCTGCATTGTGATTGATGACTCATTTGTACCGATAACATGCAATAATAACTAAATCTCTACCAGAATTACTAGTTCTAAGTACGTATGCGCTATTAAAACTATTTATTTAACTAAAAAGAAGGTAAAAACAGCCAAATGAGACAAATAATATGCTTTGAATTTATTTTAAATTACAAAAAATTCTTCCAAATTATTATTTTTTTACCGAATGATTACTCGCGCTGCCGCAGATGGCCGGCGCTGATTTTTTTTCGTGGATAGAGAATGACCCTAGCTATCATATACTCACGCCACACACCCAACATATTAGTACAATTGAAGAAAAAAAATTAAACGTGATTCGCTCCATACAAAAAAAAATAATAAATATTTTTCAAGACCAACTATCAAGTTTAGAAGAAATTTTATAAGAATAAAAGTTGTCAGGAATATTATAACACGTCATATAAAAAAAAATCGCATCGATATGGTAACTTTGTTGCCTAAGTCCACTAATTTTCAGTATGGGCCCACTGTGCGACGCGAAGGGTCGGGGGAACAAGAAATTTATGCGGACGAAGTCGCGGGCAGGATATATCCTAATCACGATTGACTTAAAAAAAAAGTATCGCACGCAAAATACCTACGTGCTCAGACGTGGAGTTGCGGACACCAGCCCGTTCTACCTATTACCTACTTAGAAAGATCTTTTTGACTATGTATTCCAACGATACCCCACACGTAGGGATGGAAAGAACAGTTATCATCCCATAAGCAAAAGTCATTACCAATATTTTGGTCGGTACAGTACCACCGGTAACTATTTTTTCCAATTTCACTACACCATTGTTTAGTGGAGCACAAAATACACCTTTCCAACCATCATCGATATAAGTAGGTAGTGCAAATAGTCTCCTAATAAAATATTCTGTATGACATCCGGATGAACAGATAGATGATGATGAAAATAAAAGGGTTCTGTTTTTACCTATTTGCTACGCAACCGTAAAAAGAGTGTAATTACTTTAAAATAAAAACGTCGGTAAACTATAACCACTCAGCTTTAACTTCATATACCCCAGTTATGAATTTTACTATGTATTAATTAAATATTTTCGCCTAACATATTGTTAAAACGCGTATATACAGGAAGTAAGGCATACATTCAAAATTTGGAACAGAGCATACTTAATGGCGCCACCACTTCTATTTCTGTATATTGTGTAGTTCACAGTATCCGCCTTCGGTCCATTTATCTCTGTCTAACAACGCAGCATCTGTCTCTTTCTTTTTTCCTATTCCCCCTTCAATATGTACCAAAATGCTGGCTATCTGCGTAACTCGCGCAGCGGCTCCCGATGATATGCGATCGTTCCCGAATCTCACTCGAAGTCCCGTATCCCATTCGTCCTAAATTCAGTAACCTATCGCGAACCACGTCAAATATAATACTAAATAATTAACTAATAACGCCATTGTTTATTTACAATTTTGCTAAGTTATTTTGTCATTCTTGGTAGTGTTTTTATGTGCAATCGTGTTTCATACGCATAATAACAATCGTTATCTGTTACATTAGGTGTATTCGACAGAAATAATTTCCAGTAGTCGTCAATTTGCGTTCATTAAACATTGTGTTTTGTTCTGTTTACTCTGTTCGGTACCTATAGTTTGTTGATATGTGAAATGTGTATTTGAAGTTGTAGTTATATAACAAGATTTTCCTTGAATAAAATGGCAACATTGCCTAGGATGCATAGCTCTAAACAGGGAACTGGTATATCGTCTCCCTTTAGGTAAGCATATAAATTCTGAGCACATACTACAGTATCTACTAACACAATTATTCTACCATCACACTATTATACATAACATTCTTCCTGCTCGATCGTAGGGGCTCGTAACTGCGCAGCGGTGCCATTAGCATCTCTGTTTCAATAATAGATACAAAAAAAAACGTCAATTGCAAGTTTAGCCCATATGACGAGAGTTTTATCAAAGAAAAATAGCCATAAACGTTGTAAGTTATACGGTAAAAACAACATTGATGTTTACTTAAAAAAAAACCGGCTAAGTGCGAGTCGGTCACTCGCAATAGAGTCCCATATTCAATCCCACCAATTCTATTGTACCCTTCTTTTTATTATTTGTCATGATAGAGGCCATAACTAACACGTTTCCTTCACTATTATTATTATTCGAAAATCTCAAATTACTGCCGACTACGGTTAAAAACGTCCAGCCTTTTTACACGCTTTACATTAGCTTCACTTGTATGTTTGTTTGTAACCGAGTCCTTATAGCGCGATTTTGACCCACTTTAAACGACCAGATTTCATTTAAACTCTGTAGACTTATCGAGGACCGATGACAATACTATAATTTCATTAATTTGTGCCATTATCCTTGCCAGGGTTACCAGGACAGCAAAAAACTGTCTTCGAAACATATGTCACAAACTACGCTGGCATACGTCACAAACTACGCTGACATACGTCTCAAAATTCGAAACACCAAAAAAAATAAAAAAATTGTTAAAAAAGAACTAAAAAACACGCTTCCATAGAAAACGAAACTAAAAAGTAGAAATAATGGGAAAAAAGCGTGCGGTGCTTTTTAAGGTATTTTTTTATTGATATCAGGCCCCCCTTATTTTTTATTCCTTCTTTGTTTATAGGGGCTTTTACTCAGAGTATGTCAGTCCCATCGTATCCTAATCAATTGTACTTTTATAAGACGTGGAGGGAGTACAGTTTTACC
The DNA here is from genome assembly GCA_932294355.1 of Aporophyla lueneburgensis. NCBI lineage: Eukaryota > Metazoa > Arthropoda > Insecta > Lepidoptera > Noctuidae > Aporophyla > Aporophyla lueneburgensis. Next base: position 18,214,780 of record OW028747.1, read on the forward strand.
CTCATAAGTCTCGATCCCGTGGGAAGATCAGGATAAAATGTCCTAATCTAGGTCATGAATTCATGATCTACCTATGTGCCAAATTTCATCTAATTCCGATAAGGGGCCGTTCAAGTATTACGTAAGCACATTTATTAATTTTTTTTACTCCCCCATCCCCCTTGTCAGCAAAAGTAAGCAAAGCTCTTACCCCCTCCCCCCATGCTTACGTAAACATTGTTATATGCATTTTTCTTTTAATGTACTCTGTTTGTTTTTATTGATTCATGAGCAGCAGTTATAATTCTAGAAATGAAAAAAAAATAGATTTAAGATAGGGGACTTTAACGTATATAATAGGTATTCATTTAAAATACGTCAAATCATCAATAGTAACGAAACGAAACAACAGGTTGACGGAACTTTAGTCAAGTGTAATAAACAAATATACTCGTAGAAGTATGGAAGTGTTTAAAAGAAGATGGATGTACGTGGCTGACATTATTCTTCAATAAGTTGTTGCATGAAGGAGGGATCCCACAAGAATGGTGCAATAGTTCGCTAGTGCCCATCTTTAAGAATAAAGGTGATGTACAGGACTACAACAACTATCGAAGGATAAAGCTCATGTTATCAGCACATAGTATGAAGGTATGGGAGAAAGTAATAGAGAAAAGACTGCGAGAGTAGAGTGAGATTACCCCGAATCAGTTTGAGTTTATGCCAGGGCGAGGAACATGGACGGCACTTTTGCGCTCCGGCAATTGTGCGAGAAGTACAGACGTGCACACAAAGACTTGCACATGATGTTCATTGATCTGGAGAAAGCGTATGATAGGGTACCTCGGGATGTGGTGTGGTGGGCTCTGAAAGAGAACGGGTTGCCTGGGAAGTATGTAGAGTTAATTCATGTTATGTACACTAAACTCGTACCTACGTCCGGTCGGCTGCTGGCAATACCGACGAGTTCAATGTGGCTGTAGGCTTGCACTGGGGATCGGCTCTAAGTCCTTATCTCTTCCTGTTGATCATGGACGCTCTGACGTCGGACATACAGGCGGAGGCACCCTGGTGCATGCTGTTTGCCGATGACATTGTTCTTGTCGGTGAAGATGTGTCCGAGATCCAGAGCAGATTAGAAATGTGGCAACAGAAGCTGGAGAATGTTGGCTTGAAAATCAACGGAACCGAAACCGAATATATGTTCTGCGATTTCGGCGGTCTCTCCAGCTCCGGAGCCATAGCGCTTGATGGTGTGCTTCTCTCGGTCTGCTCCGACTTTCGGTATCTCGGTTCACTCGTGCAAAGCGATGGCGAAGTAGATCGGATGGTTAAGCACAGAATAAACACTGGATGGATGAAGTGGCGGCAGGTCACAGGAACAATCTGCAACTCCCACATCCCCCTTAAACTTAAGGGGATGATATTTAAAACCATGGTCAGACCTGCCGTCTTGTATGGGTCGGAATGTTAGGCCACAAAAGGGATGAATGAAAGGCAATTGCATGCAGCTGAGATGAGAATGTTAACAGGGATACAGCAGTGTGATGTTACACGAATGGATATAATAAGAAATGAGTACATAAGAGGAAGTCTGAAAGTGGCACCAATATCTGAAAAGTTGTGTGGGAATCGGTTGTCATGGTATGGTCACGTGATACGGAGGAATGAGGAAAATGTCGTGAGGAAAAAATTGAGTATGAATGACAATGGCTTTAAGATAGAGGGAGACCAAAGAAACGCTGGATGAACTATGTGAATTATGATATGGATAGAAAGGCGGTGACTACTGAGATGACGACTAATAGAGAGGTGTGGAACAAAAAGACATGTTGCACCGACCTTATATAAATTGGAATAAGGGCGGGAGAATGATGAATAGAGCGCGGTAGGTAATTTCCCTACTCTTTCTAAGCATAAAAGTCTACATTATTTGTGGGAATCCCCGAAAATGCATTTCATTTTCACACAAAGACAATGTGTCGGTTGCCATAAGTGTAAAAAGTGAATAACTACTGCTGACGTAATCACCACCTAGACTCCCCCACCCCCCATGTCATCAAAAATAAGCAAATCAAAGACCCCCCCGCCCCCCTATCGTGCTTACGTAATACTTGAACGGCCCCTAAGCCGTTTTAGCGTTTCATTAAAGATTTTCGTTCTATTAAAAAGCTTCTGCCCGCGACTTCGCCCGCGTCAATTTTTTCTACCCTGACCCTTCCCGTCGCATCTAATTGCCTACCAGTTTTCGTTAATTTTTCGTTGCTGCTCCGCTCCTTTTGATCGTAACGTGATATTATAGCCTATCGCTTTCTTCAATAAATGAACTACGTAACACAAAACGATTTTTTCAATTCGGACCAGTAGTTCCTGAGATTAGCGCGTTCAACCAAACAAACAAACACACTCTTCTGCTTTATAATATTCTAGTATATAGTATATTATAGTATTTTAGTATAGATAGAATGATTTCATGTTTGTTATAAACTGATGATTACACAACAACACAAATTGTATTGACTGACTGACTTAGGCAGAAAGTACACTGTTGTATCCTCATCTAACACTGTCCGCCAAGCAATAAGCCCGTTTTAGGAAATTATCGAACCATAAATTCTAAAAAGATAGATATTACTAGAAATACCGACCTAAGGGTTTTGAAATACAGTCTAGTAAAATATGAGCTAGCTCTCGCCGATGCTGAGTTAGAGCACCGCGCCTCTACAACCAAACAGGCAGAGGAAACAATTTTCAAGGTTATAGGCTCGCTCGTTGATTTTTTGTTGGTGGTATACCTCAGGAGTCAGGAAAGGATTATACCAAAAGGAAATCATTACATTAATCACAGCTTAAACCTTAATGAACTTAACAGTACCTATGTTTTTGTCTGTCTGACTGCGCACTGTGAAGAGCTCCGTGGTGGGGATGAATATTTACGCTTACGCAATGTCCAATTTTTCGGCAGCGAAAATAATTATGAACTGCATAGTATCAAAAAATGTGAAAATAAAAGTTTTTACTGCGGTCGCTACACTCCGAATAAGTATCCGAGTAAGTGTGTGTGTAATTTCAACAAACACACAAACATGAACAAACCAATTTTCTTTGAATAAGCTATTTATTTTTGGTTCTACTAGGTATCTCTAAAAAATCTCTGAATTTTCGCCTCATAGTTTAAAAGTTAGAGAAGGATGCTCTTGTTTTAAAAGCACATATCTATACTTATCCATACTTCTTTTGATCTATCCAAATCCGGAACCCTAAAAAATTGAATAATCAAAGTGCTTATGACTTGACGGTTTTGTTTTATTTTCTCCGTTTCAAATACATTATTCTGTTCTTTTTGCAGTACCAGCCCGCGAAAGCTACAAGAAATGGGGTTACCGTCTTCTGAAGGGCATGGTTCGTATACTTAATTATTTTGATAAGTATGCACTGAATTTTTACATGTATAAGGAACCTCAATCTTAATTTTTGAAATTAAGTTCCTTAATGCGGTTTGCAGTAGGAAACGACTGGTAGAAACGTCATGTAAGGAAAAAGCGTTATGAACCATTTATACGACTTTGTCTGTCTGTTTCGACGAGGAGTAGCAGCGAGTATCGCCTAAGAAATTTCGTTCCTGACAAGGGTCCCCTGACCGCACACGTTTTTTCAAATCCATTACACCATTATTCTAGCTATTGCTAAAATTGAATCGATATAGTGTCCCAGTAAACTAGGTGTGAAACATACAAACGGACAGTACGAAATTATGAGGGCTGCCTTTTTTCTACGGAACCCTAAAAAGCGCCGTAAGGCCCGCCTGTAGTGAGGGATAGTTCCGCAACCCGGCACTTTTTTTTTTCTGGATGGGAAATCATCAATTGACTTCTCCCGCTCTGGGCGGAGCGGGAGGGCGTGTCAGACTTTTACTGACTAAAACCCACCCATGTTCCATCAGTTGCCAACCCGGCCCTTAAGATCACTGCGTATAAAAATGTAACATCCTAAAATCCCTATAAAAATTTACAGACGTTACCACCGCTAGTGGTATAAGCATGAAACAGTATGAAGAACAACTCAATGGTTTAAGAAAAGAAAACTTTCATTTGAAACTGAGGATATATTTCCTTGAAGAGAAATTGGGCACTGGATCGCCACCAGCTGTTCAAGTGAGTACCTATTTACTATTACTACCTACAGCAGACCTTTGAAGTACAATAGTCAGACTAGACTCTAATCCCATTCATAGAAATTAGATATATATAGTCCTCCAGACCATATTTCGGCCACGGCGGCTAATCTCAACGGAGACTAGCCACCGGCGCGGCAAATATTATAGTACTCAAGTGTGTGCGCAGACACAAGAGCACTCACTCTTCCCTCACTCTCATAACCCGATGGGACAGCAATCCGACACGACCGGAGAGAGATGAGGCGTAGAACTAACAGCTTAACATACTTTCCGAGGCACGGGACTAACGCACCGCCAACTTCCAAACTCCGGGCTGCTACTAAGAAATCCCTAATGGAAAAACCCAGTTACACTTTGCCCGATCCGGGAATCGAACCCAGGACCCAGGATAAAATATAACTATGTACACTGACCATAACATGTCTCACAAAGCTATTACTTAATATCGATCTTGTACGACGATTTCGTTGGAAAATACTAACTACCCAATTACCTTAAAAAAAGAATATCGAATAGTATTGTGAGTGTTTAAGGGGGCAGTACCAGGGTCGCCCGCGAAATTCAAATTTTCTTACGTTTTATGCTTTTTGCAATTCTGTAACTCATAAATGTGTTTACAGAATTATAGCAATTAAAATTATCAATTGTTCCCTTATGTTCAAATAATCCCATTGAATGACAATTTCTTGAAAAAGTAATTCAAGATTTTTATGAACTATCTATGACCGGGAATCATATTTTGTTCAGTATCCAACCTGACACTGACCTGTAAATTACAAAAAATCTAAGATAATTTGTACTTTAGGAGCTTGCACACCTTCCCTAATTAGGTAATGTTTTGAAGGGCCTTTTGGAACACAATGTAAGACTTCAAGTGGAAGTGGAAGAATTGAGAAGGCAACTGACTGATAAACAAGAACTACTTGCTGCAGCTGCAGAAGCTATTGATGTGTTGGAACAACAGGTATGGTAACATATTTACTTGGTTTTCCTCTTGAATATCAATCTTTTATCATCAACAGTCCAACAGGTTCCTAATGATTTATTTTCAATCTAGACAAATTGTTCATCATCTGCTCACTTGCCTAATACATACTAATAAATAATTTTAATGTAACAATTTTTTTTTGGGATTTATTTTAAAACAACAATAGAGTTGATTTACAGTTTAAACCATTACATACATTACATAAGACCACCTTGACTAAATTGCCACTTTTTTTTACAGGGTTCCATATCTACTGATAGTGTAGAAATATCCATGAACAACAGTAATCTTGTTAAAAAAGACATAGAATTACAGGACCAGGTAAATTATCAAAACATTCGTCTAACTTTGGGGTTGCCAACATTCGCAATAAAATTTTGACATTCCTGTTATACGATACCCTCTCTGAAATCAGAAATGCTTTACTGTATCTTATTAGATCATATGAGTATATTTCATTGTTATTGTGCTTTTAGGGGAATCTGAGAATTTCTTAACATAACATCATCACGCCTTGTTTTCCCGAAGAGAAAATGAGAATTTCTTGTTTTAAAAAAAAGGCAATGTTAATGTCCAATTCTAAGCTCAAACTGATGAGGAGCTCAGTTTTTATCAGTTTTGAATAAAGATTCTCTCTTCCTACCACTTCATGCAATCATGACCGTAGACACTTAGTGAATGCAGAAGTGGCAGGAATTCCTGTCAATTTCATTCAATCATACATTAAATATTATGTGCGGCATTTCAACCAGTGTTGTGTGCTGTCCCTAAAGTTTACTCTTTAATGCGTATATCCCTTATGTTTTAGGAAACTGAAAAGAAAGAACCGGTTGATGATACATGTGCAGAATCTGAATCGGCTGGGTAAGCAAAATATAAAGTGTTTCATATTTTTATATTTTCTCGTGAACTGCTGGTTTTAATTTCTAATTTGTTTTCAGTGACTATTTGGCTGTTACAGTTAATAATGATGACTTGGTAAGTAGTCTTGGTTGAATATTGTTTTAAACTAATCACTGGTATTTCTAGAGAATATTTGGTGTAAGTTTTTTTGCTGCGAGGGGAGCACGGCCTCCTGTGATAGGCTAGAATCACACATTTTTATCACAGTTTGGGAGCAAAAACCGTGACAGTATGCCTGACTCAAGCCGTGATAGAGGCCGTGCTCGCCCCGGTGGTAATATTTCACCAAGTCCTTCCGTCGAGTGCGTGGTGGACCTGTGTTCGCTTTCAATTACTTCTTCGATTTCGCATCGAATTGGCAACATGCAATATGATACTGAATCTAACTGTGCCGATAGGCAGTCGCTCCATGTAAAATACTGGTACTCAGCTGCATCCGGTTAGACTGGAAGCCGACCCCAACATGTTGGCAAAAGGCTAGGGAGATGATGATGATCTATACATTATCTGCCTAGCCTTTTCCCAACTATATTGGGGCTTTGGATTGTTAAGACTGGTTGTCAGAGTTTCGGGGTTCTGACGACCCGTAACGACTGTCTTAGATCTACGAAAGACAGCTGGGACCAACGGCTTAATGTGCTTTCCGAGGCACGGAAGAGTCTTGGTACGAAAACATGGTCACCCATCCACGGACCTACCGCGGCAAGCGTAGCTTTACCTAAACGATCAACCCGTGCGGCTATTATTACTTAGCCACAAGGCCTCTGTTGATGTATAGATATAAACATGAAATTCTTTCCTACAGGATGAACTTCTAAAATTACGTAGAGAATACAAGAAGGCTTTACAAATGATAAAAGGATGTATGAAAAAAATTCAACAGCAAGACAAAGAAATCAAGAAAATAAAACTCGTAAGTTATGGCTATTCTTATGTTTAACCGACGAAAAAAAAAGGAGGAGGTTATCAATTCGACGCGTATTTTTTTTTTTTTTTTATGTATGACCACTCATAACTTTGTACATAGTAGTCCGATTGTGACAATTCTTTTTTTTATTGGAAAGGGTGTACTTCCAAGGTGGTCCCATATAAATTTAGAAAACAAAATCGAACCCTAAGGGTCGGAAAACAGGGGATGATTGATTGTTCACTCACTGATTGTAATGTATAACCACGCATAACTTTATACCGAATAGTCCGATTTTGATAATTCTTTTATCATTGGATGGGGTATACCTAACGTGACCATTTATTTTTTGACTTAAAACGGGACATTGGTTTATTAATACGGGACATTGGTTTAGGTTAATTAATAGGTAGTCAATGAAAAAAAACATTTTTTTTAAGTTATTTATTCAAAAAAAGTCAGTTAACTTAAAAGTTACAAATTAAAAAATATACATACCCGAAACGTTTAGTTGAATTTATATTTATCAGAGGAACAAATTTGCTTTAATATAGCTGGTGACGATTTTAAGTAAGAATAAAACTCTTGGCATGTTTTTTTATATTCATCTTAATTATCAACATCGCCTTTAGAACTGAGATTTGTAACTGGGTTTTCTCAGATGGCCACAATTTGTTCATCATAGAGAATACTCTTTCTACTGGAGCATTTGTAGCAGGCAAACATAAAATATATTCAATTAAAATAGAAAAGTTTTCATGCTGAAGATTGTTGGCTTGAAAGTGTTTGAATACTTCCACCCAACGAGTTTCCGTGGAAACATTTAGATTATTCCATTCAGTTACTTTCTGCGATGTAATGTAGTTACAAATTATCGAAAATTCGTCAAAAACTTCTGCATCTTTATTACAGTCAATATATTCTTTTTCAATTAATACATCCAGAGATTTTTGAACGTCTTCCCATGCGGGGACCTTTTTTAAATCTGCCCAATAAAATATCTCCATTTCTTTGGTAAGAAAACAAATGCTGTTCAATATCACTGGCACCACTGTGGGAAACGCTAAATTCTGTACGACACTTTTCACATCTGACATCTGAGGGAGTATTTGTTTGCTTGATAAACGGATATTTTGCTTGTAAGTTAACATTGAACGTACACTTGCGTTTCGGCATTTTAACTTATGGTTTCAAAACAAAAGAAGTTCAAGTTATTTACTGGGTACACGAGCATCAAACAACAACAAAACAAATATCGAGAAGTGGACGAACGAAAAATCTCTCAAACGATTAGTAAACAAAGCGCGAGCGATGACGTCTTCGCCGCTCTCGGCTATCATCGCGTCGACCGACGACGCGGTCTCGCTCTTCTCGCACACCGCTCGCGTCCAGCCAGCTCGACTACTCAAGTTTTCGCGCGGTTTCAGAAAACGGGACAATTTGGCGTCCCAGAGATCATTTCGGGGACACCGGGACACGTAACTATAAAAAGGGACAGTCCCGTTCAAAACGGGACGTCTGGTCACGTTAGGTATACCTTGCCAAGTATTATTAGTACATTCAAACCACAAAAAAACATTAAATAAAAACTTTTTTACAAAAAATTAAACCGCCGAAAAAACTGAAAAGCAAAAAATAATAAACCTTTTAATTTTTTGTTAAAAAGTTTTTTTGCAAGTTATAATTAAGCAATTACATTTATTCCAAACTTAAATATGTTATAACTTTTTCCAGGACAAGGAATTAGTTTACGCACATGTAAGCGACTCACAATTAGAGAAATATGAGGAAATACTGAAGTGTAAAGATGAACATATCAAGGACCTAGAAAGCAAAGTTAGAGATTTACAGAAACATTTTGAAACAATCCAGAATGTCGACGCAGGGTATCTATAATTTTTATACACCATAAACTCATGTGGTTAAAAATGTTTTAATTTGTGATCAACCTATTGGTATGTCGATTCGAATGAAACACAACCGTCTTGCTCCAAAACTAGTTTATAACTACCGGTACCCTCACTGATCACACGGAACATAATGAATTGACTTATGACAATCCACATACAGTTCACCTATACCATACTTTCTTAATTTCAGAAATCTCCAACAGCTGCTTACTAGAAGACTACAGGGATTGGCATATTTCCTCGATAAATTATTATCACACAAGTAAGTATAATGTTATACACATATCAAAGAACCCAATCGTGTATTTAACAAAGGCTGCAGCCGTGACACACTTTAAAACAAAATATTGCAGCTCACGTTATATTGGCAATATAAAAGCTATTCTTATTTAAATATAAGTATCCATAAATGTAAGTGTGAAAACTGCCTTTTGACTTGATTATTTATTATTTTATAGATGTGTGCTTGGTGAGGATAAGAAAAAGTTGGCTGAAAGTATATTAGAGCAAAGTCTCGCCTTGCCTGTTGGTTTGGAGTTGGACGAATCTATGGCGCCGGAGGAATTCACCATGGACGAGAGTAATATGGATATTTCGCAGTCATTGAGAATTGAAGATTTAACTATGATGTTTGGTCACCATGTGGGATGTAGCGATGATAACAGATATTCGGCACAAAGAAAAGCTTTATTCAAACATTTCCCTCAAGCAGATGTTATATCGGAGTCTGAGTGTTGGTCAGAGCCTGACAGGAATGTATCGCTCGCCCGCGTTGGACTGTGTGATACTGGCGTCGGACTGCGTGAGTCTAGCACTGATATTAGCAAAATTCGCTCAAGAAGAGCACGTGTATCGAATGGATCCCGATCAGAAGACAACAAACCTACTAGTGAAGGCTTGATTGAGGAACTAAACCATATCACTAAGCGAACTGAACAGTTGGAGGAAGAAAACAATGACTTAAGTAGTAAACTTGAGTTTTCAAAGGAACAGATCAATGAACTAATTACAGAAAATAATGAATTAAAAGAAAGTTTAATGTCTGAACAATCAAGTTTGGCTGAAGCTAATAAAACCCTAGATGATTTAAGGAATACGGTTGCAAGCCTAGAGTCTCGAGTTAAAGATTTCGAGCAAAAGCTCTCCGACTCTGTACAAACTGCTGATAGATTGCGATCAGAAAGACAAGAATTGGAAGCCACGTTTATGGAAACGGAACGTTCCTTGAGGCGCGCTGCAGACGAAGCTACTGTTCAAGCGTCACAGGCTGCATTAGAAAGAGCTCGCGCCCAACACGACAGACTACGCATTGAAAGAGAGTTGGAAGAGACACGTGAAAAGCTTTCTGATGCATTAGAAGTAAACTCACAACTTGAGATAGAAGTTACCCGCAAAATGGCTTTGGACGTCAATAATAAAGTAGCTATTTTGCATGAAGGTCATCACTCTGAAGAAGAGCGACCCACTTCACCAGATCAAGGTATCGATAGTGATAGGCTATCAAGCTTAGAACAAAACGATCCTGTAGCTCTGTCCCCACGTAAGTATTAAGTTAATATTGTTATTTAGATAATTTCCTTGGTTGCCATGACAGGGACAGCCTGTCATATACATACTTATGTCACGTAGTAGAGCAAGAGAAGAAAGTCAGAATAAAATTGTCCAAGAACTGCAATAAAATATAATTTCGCTTTTTGTAACTTTAATACAGTCTAACGTTCTTTGCAGGTTCATTATATGAGGAGAATGTAACATTGAAGCAGAAGCTCGCACGGACCAAGGCGACACTCGCAGAAACATTGATGCAACTGAATGCCGCTAATCTGCGCAAGAGAAGTGTTCAACGTGCTATTTGTAGAGAGATTCACAAGACTCAAGGAGTGTTGCGCAAAGCTCGTGATCAGTTTGAAAATCAAACTAACAATTAAAAAACCAAAACTACAATATCATGACCGTTATAAAAAATAGTTCATTTATTACCCACCTCTGAAGGTGCCAAAGCAAGTGATGACATGTTAGATAAATAACATTGATTGCTAAAATAAATTAATTGAATTGACTTCCAAATAAATTCAGGTTGATTGGAATTGTATGTCAAATGAATGACTGAATATTTTTGTATATTTATAATAATTTTTTACTAAGACTTAATGACGATATACGATAGGCAGTTACAAAATAATGAAATTTAAGCGATACGACCTGCAATAGTTAGTTAGTAAACTATCTATTGCAGGTCGTATCGGTCTATCTAGCCCTTCAAATCACGTTGGGGTAGCTAGTTTGTATTGCAGTTTTTTTTTTTCAATTGTACAATCGCTATCAAGGGTCCTGTGATTGAGAGTATACCTAAAATTAGATAAGCTGAATTATTTGATTTGACTTTTTTATATTTCTGTACTTTAGTTGTGTAAAATATTTACCGAATTTAGTTAACCATATCTAATACTATTTTAATTTGAATAAAAAACTAACTTAAAGATTGACTATTATTTAAAGAGTTGATCCAAATTAAAAGTACTAATCTACATGAGTTAACAAGTAGAAGTGATGGCACACTGGACTGCTACTGGGGTTTTTCCGTTTATTCCCTCCAAAAAAATCCACTTTACACCTCGTTGACAAACCGAATTTTCGCGCTTAATGGGTTAAACCCGGCAAGTAATTTTGTGATTGCACACTTTTTATTTAGAGTTAGACAGGTAGATTTAAAGTAAAAAGACGTCAGTGACTAGGTACATATCAAAGTATTATGTATAAAAGCTACTAGGTTCTGTCCACGACTTCGTCCGCGTTAAATTTCTTGCTCCCCCGTCCCTCCCAGTCGTATCGAATCGCTTGCCCGTGTGAGGTCTTCGTTTTTGTGACTTTAATTCTTTTTGCTCGGCTCCGAAGGGTCCTAGCGTGATGTTATATAGTCTATAGCCTTCTTTGATAAATGGGCTACCAAACAAACCTAGTTCCTGAGATTAGTACGTTCAACCAAACAAACTCTTCTGCTTTATAGTAAGTATTTTTTTAGAACTTTTTAAGAGGAATAATTCTATCATACACGATTGATTTGACTTTAACCGTTTACGCAGCGCACGCAACGGATGCTCTTAAAAAAAAACCTTTAACCATTTTTGTAACCTTTTTCATTGATGCTCCACTCAGTAGTTCTTGAGATTAGTACGTTTTTTTTTTTTTTTTAAATAAAAACAAACTCTTCAGCTTTATAATATTAGTAAAGATTTTAGAAACTACCTCCGTCAAAAAAAGAACTTCAGAAGGAAGTCTTTTTTTTATAAAGACTGATTTTTAGCAATTAAAATTAGTACTTATAGTAAACCCCGCATGGAGTATTTTACAAGATAGGTAGGTACATACTAGTGATGTGCCGGATCGTTAAAATTTATATCCGCAGATAGTCCAGGGCCGTAGCTAGGGGGGGGCATTGTGGGGCAATGCCCTACCTTGAAATCACAATGCCCTACCTTAAAAATACCAAAAACGAAGATAACCTATTAGAATGGCATTGTATGTTTATAGTTTTAGATAAAAAAATTGAAGCAGTAGGTAACTAAACTTTTCCAAACATACCACAGTTTGAGACATTCATTTCATATTATAATAATTCTTTTCTCTGTGTATAGATGGCATTTGAAGCGCCATCACATGAAGCAATGGGTCTATTTAATTATAATATGCCGATGCAGAGAAAAATTTCAACCGTCTTGTTCGCTTGTTCTTCATCATTGAGGATTTAATAGCTGGGGTCATGACCCCCCCCCCCCCCCCAAAGAGTCAAGAGCAGTCAAGAGCCTGTATGATACATTCTAGTTTTAAGTAAGTTTGTGGTCTTGCAGTCTACATTCTCTTGATACTTGAGCTTTTCTTTATAGACCGACCAACCAAATAATTCCCGGTTCTTTTGGAATAATCAAAAGAAAATCTAACCTATCTGAGGTGGGCAAAAATATTCGAGCTCGCTACGCTCGCTCTTACATTCATAATACTCCTAGTTGCCTGAATTTTCCTGGCATAAGTCGACGATGTAACTCCTAGGTCTTTTTGAATATATAAAACAAAACTGAACCTAAACAAGTTGAGTTATTACAATTTTCGAGCTCACTTCGCTCGCCTTTGCATTCAACAAAATCATAGTTGCTAGGGCTGTTCTGGCATTAGTCGACAGTGTAACTCCTATTTCTGTTCGAAAACATAAAAAAAAACCTAACCTGAACGACGGTTGTTAAAATTTTCTAGCTCGCTTCGCTCGCTCTAGTATTCATCATTCTCCTGGTTGGCAGCGATATCCTGTATAAGTCGACAATGTCACTCCTATTTCCGTTTGAAAACATAAAAAAAAACCTATCCTTAACGGGTTGTTAAAATTTTCGAACTGGCTTCGCTCACTCTAGCATTTATCATTCTCATGGTTGACAGGGATATCCTGTAAAAGTCGATAATGTAACTCCTATTTCTCTTTGAAAACGTCAAAAAAGTACCTAACCTGAACAAAGCAGGCTGTTAAAATTTTCGAGCTCGCTTCGCTCGCTCTAGCATTAATCATTCTTATGGTTGGCAGGGATATCCTAGCAAAAAGGCGACAGTGTAACTGCTATTTTTTATGTTTAAAAATATATAACAAAACCTAACCAGAACGAAGCGGTTGTTAAAATTTTCGAGCTCGCTCCGCTCGCTATTTTCGCCCTAAGTAGTCTGCTGTCCTACTACCAATTATTTATTTATCAACAAGGGCTGCGACCAATTTGACAGCATTCTTTAATACCCCTCATGTAAAAGCGGTGTCCCTGAATACCATAGCTAATGACGAACTTAAGACGTACATAACATCACTTTTTTATTCCCGGAGGGTTATTCAGCTACCTACATATGGTAAACCAAAATTTCACCAGTTATCTATGTGTCCCATGTCACAATGGGCGAGCTCACTGCCGTGAACTGGGTACAAATTCAGACTCCGGGTTGCTTCTGAGAAATTTCTTATGGAAAAACCCAATCACACTAACCGACCTGAAAATCGAACCCGGTACTTCAAGGTCAGTAGTAGCGATTGTGACCACTAGACCAAGGTGTACCTTCCTCAAAATATTCTTCGTTACTTATCTTGACCCGGGCCCCCCAAATCCTGGGCTGCGACCGCGCCTGTGACCTAGAGGTGATGCTGACTGATTTAGGAGCCCGTGCTTCAGAGCAGATCAATTATGATATATTTTTTACTTCCGCCCTACCTGTAGCCAATGCTGCCCTACCACAAATTCGAGTCTAGCTACAGCCCTGGCAGATACGGATCCGAATACGGATATTTGGTGTCAAGATCCGCGGATAGGGATCTTTACTTACTCAATCCGTGTCCATGCACGTGTTGTTGAAACTATTAGTACGAGATCCGGCTGCAGGATTAGTGCGCTCATCGGTTTTTTTGCTGAAAACCAAATTTTTATGAAAATTTATAATTAGGAGAATATATATTTACCAGGTTGCAAAATTTGGCCGCCAGTATTTTTAATTAAATTATTTTTAATTGATTTTGGGGAAAAAATTTCGTTCACTTGTTTTTTTAAATATAATAACGTCTACATTACGGCAATTTATATGAAGATTCTAAAAAATCACGGATGCCGTTGCGCACCTGGCCGTATCTCTTCGCAGCCAGGTGTAAACAGGTATGATTTCGATACATTTATACGTTCATAACGTTTATTTATTAATCATATATGAACTTGAAGCTGATTTTTTTCTATTTATTATCATGTATGATTGCCTAATTAAATCCGCCCGCAAATAAGGGTTGCTGGCTGTTAAAAATTATAAATATTTAAGGAAGAGTGAAAGAGAGTTAGCGCGTAACATCATTTGTCAGACGAGGATAGCGATTGCCGGCTATGCGACGCTTTTAAGCCATTGCGCATGCGTCGAGTGTTAGTGTTCTCAACCACCGGGGAGTAACAGAGTCGACTTAATAAATACTCCAAAAAATATGTCTTCCTTTTCAAAATGATAAATTTAAAATATTACAACAAAAAATTATGTTATATATTTAACATTGATTTCAAAAATAAAAAAATAAACCCAAGGTGACTTAAGTAAAAGAAAATTTTATTGTGAAAGTACTGTTTGAAATTTTTATTAGATTTTATTCAAGTATTTAACCGTCTGTTACATACATACATACAATCACGCCTTTTTCCCATGGGGGTAGGCAGAAACCACGGAACGCCACCTGCTACGATCTCTACACACTCCTTTTGCCTCTTTAAGGTTCATACAATCGGTCATACACACACGCCGGTTGCGAGTACTACGCACCTGACCTTTCTGAAGAACATCACCAATAAGGTCACTATATGTCCTCCTAGGGCGTCCCCTCCCGGTGTTTCCACTCACATCTGCCTTGTAAAACCTTTTGTGAGTCGTCCTTCATTCATCCTCTCAACATGACCAAACCATCTAAGCATACTTTTTTCAATTTTTGTCACTACATCTTCTTTTAAACTACACCGATCTCTTATCACATCATTCCTCAGCCTATCATTCATAGTCACACCACACATGCTTCGCAAGGAACGCATTTCCACAGCATTTATTCTACTTTCATGCTTCTTTTGCCACACCCAACATTCACTCCCATACATAAGCGTAGGCACCAGTACACCATTGTGAACAGCCAGTCGAGCCTTATTGGACATCAATTGGTTGGTCACAATTGCATGTAAAGCACCATTTACTTTATTTCCCGCATTCACTCTTCTTTCCACATCTTTATCAATCTTTCCATCCCTTGTAAACAAACTCCCCAAATATACGAACTCACTTACTTGCTCCACATTCTTATCATTTATTTTCACATCACACACCGATACGTTCTCTTCTCTTTCAAACACCATGACCTCCGGTGGTTGAGAACACTAACACTCAGCGCATGCGCAATGGCTTAAAAGCGTCGCACAGCCGGCAATCGCTATCCTCCTCTGACAAATGATGTTACGCGCTAACTCTCTCTCACTCTTCCTTAAATATTTATGATTCTTAACAGCCAGCAACCCTTATTTGCGGGCGGATTTAATTAGGCAACCATATATGATAATAGATAGAAAAAAATCAGCTTCAAGTTCATATATGATTAATAAATAAACGTTATGAACGTATAAATGTATCGAAATCATACCTGTTTACACCTGGCTGCGAAGAGATGCGGCCAGGTGCGCAACGGCAACCGTGATTTTTTAGAGTCTTCATCTAAATTGCCGCAATGTAGACGTAATTTTATTTAAAAAACAAGTGAACGAATTTTTTTCCCAAAAATCAATTTAAAAAAAAGTAATTAAAAATACTGGCGGCCAAATTTTGATAGGCAACCTGATAAATATATATTCTCCTAATTATAAATATTCATAAAAATTTGGTTTTCAGCAAAAAACCGATGAGCGCACTAATCCTGCAGCCGGATCTTAGAACATATAGTTGACGCCACTTGACGCTTTGCTTGACAAGACATTTTTCGACCTGTATTGCGCGGGTCTTTCTTTTGTTTTGTTTATAGTTTAGTCACTAAATATTTGATTAAAAAAAAAAAAACAAAAAAAAATCTGAATGTAATTTAATAGTTTTTCATTGATACTTAATCTACAGGAAAAAAAATTAAACAGTGCGCATTTTATTTTGGTGGTTCAGTATCAGTAAGAACACATTTCAATTACTTTTTTAATACTTTTTAAAAATTTTGTCCGACTGTAAATCAGTAAACTGTGGACACCCTACATATTTCGTAATATGATATCACCAATAGTAACAGGTCAGTAACCGCGCGCCGGAGTAGGTACTTCGAACTTCTTAGAATTTTGACCGATCGAACAGCTGGTAGGTACTTAGCTACACTCGGTCGTTCACTTTCGCCGCTGCGCCGGCGCCGCGCGCAAGTTACCATAAAAACCAGTTTCAAAATAAACATCTTTCCTTAACTATAACTAAATTTTTTGTACTAAGATTTATCAAAATAAAAATTGCATGGTTATTATAACTCGTTTAAGTTTAAATGTCTGGATGACCGAGCTTAGCTCGGTATTTTTTTTGGTAAATTGTGTTTAAAATAATAAGTTTATGTTCAAGTTGATATCGATAAAGTTGGTCATTGAAAACACGAATAAAACGACATTTTATAAAAATGAATCCTAGCTAGATCGATTTATCGCCCCCGAAACCCCCTGTATATATTTATATATTATATATTTATATATTATATATTTATATATAATATTATAAATGCAAAAGTAACTCTGTCTGTCTGTCGGTCCGTTTGTCTGTCTGTCTCGCTTTCCTGCTAAAACTACTGAACCGATTTAAATGAAATTTGGTACACAGATAGTTTAGAGCCTGAGAAAGGACATAGGCTACTTTTTATCCCGGTAGTACGTTCCCGCGGGATAATTTCCGACCTCCACGCGGGCGAAGCCGCTGGCAAAAGCTAGTATTATATAAATGCGAAAGTTACTATCTGTCTGTTACGTTTTCACGACTAAACCGATTTTGATGAAATTTGGTACGGGTTAAGTTTGAACCCTAAGAAAGGACATAGGCTACTTTTTATTCCGCGACTTCGTCTGCGTACCGATAACTGACATTTACGCGGTCGAAGTCGCGGGCAAAAGCTATCACCTACCAGCACAGCACCAGCAGCAGCCAGCGGCAGCTTCAGCTACCTTTACATATATAGAATTTCATCTATGTATTGAAAATTGATATGTACAAAAAAAAATTGTATTTAGTAGATTGCGCATTATTTCGCTGGAATAACTTTTTATCTAAGAGTGCCATCATAATAACATAATGCAAACTTATTCAGTTTAAAAATTAATTAAATTACACTCAGGGATTGCCGATTGGACCCGATACACAAGACATAATGTTCAGCAATCGCATTTGCGGCCACCATCTAGGGTATTCACAACCATTCGATGGTTGGTATGCCTGTATCAAATTTGACATGAATGATACTGAACGAATCCTGTTAATGCTGACAGTTTATAGTCGACAAGAAGGAGACTTACAGCTGCTTACTGTCGGAAACTAATCGGAAGTCAGAGAGTACCTATAGCATGTCGCATTCGAAAGGTACGGGCAATATCGAATAAACTTGAACAGTTGACTAATGAAGGCGTCAGGTATGTCTACACATAACGGTGGGGTACATAACATTATCACTATTCACATGACAATGAAAATAAAATAACACGCTAAAGTTTAGATTTTATTTAAAAAGAAAAACGTGACGTAACATCATTCTTGTATTCCTTTTCGGTGCTATGATAGATTTTTTTCCAGTAACACTGATGTGTCAGTTTTACATTTCTTATTTATGAAAATAGTGTAAAAATCTTTTCAACACACTTGCTCGTAAAGTGAGCCTTATTATATCGTTCTTAGGGCCATAAACCGAACTATAACATACACGTGCATAATAATATTACACACTAGTGCATAATAGAATGATCCCTACAAAGTTAAGTTAGTACCTAACTGCAAATTATATGCGAGTAAACAGAGCATTTTCAATTTAACCGGGTAATACAGTTTTTTTTTTTTTTTGTAACAACAAAGAGGTTTTATGCCACCGAAAATCTATTTACATTTTTGAAATAAATAAATGTGTCCCTAATTAAGACGAAAAAACATTTATTATTATCAAATAATTTATAATTCACAATAATTTCTTATAAAATATTTGCATTTTATCACAAAAATTATCATTTTGAAGTAGGCTGTATGGCTGTAATCAATCAACTTACATTTGGCGCATGCAAAAAAAAAAATTGCGCGCCATTTCCCAATTTTCCCCTAATTTTCATATTTTGTTTGTATCGCATTTATTGCTGTTATTTGTTTTTTCCTCGCAAGTGTGTTGAAAAACGTCGTATGATACACGTGTGTATTGATGATTACCGTCCTCGGCTCTCTTAAGACCCTCACCTGACGGCTCGGGTCTCAATGGCGCCTCAGCGGTAATCACCAACATTACACACTTGTACCATAATGTACTATTCTTACACGTTTACGGCTCCCATTACAACCCGTCTCCTCAAACTATAGGTAATATATTACGTAGAATAGGCACCTGAAAAATAATAATTATAAATTATACTTTTTTACTGTGGTATGCGATAATAGCATTAACAAAAAAAAAAAAAATACTTGGCTGTTTTGTTATAGTGTTGAACTTTTTGTCTAATTGCACACAGATCAAAATCGTCTAATTCTTTCTTCCGCCAACTGTTTTGGTGTTCCTCCAGGTGTAGAAAAAATCCTTAATTGTTTTCTCCTTCATTAACAATTTCTCTAATTGTGCTGTGAGATTTACCTTGAAAAAAATATAAAGACAATCATATTAATTCCATGTAGGTACATTTTTCAATTTCAAGTATTAAACATCATGAATTAACGTACACGCGATTTGTCAAACTAGAAAACATAACCTCAATAATCTATTAGTAAATAAAACAATAAAATGGCTTGAAACTTATAATACCGATAAAACTTAGTATTAGAAAGGAAAAACAATGACTGGCATTGAATAAAAGATAAATTTCTTGGATAAATACCTGTCGTGTCGGCAGTTCTTTCGTAAACATTGTCAATCGGAGACAAAATTTGTTCCGCTTCAGATTCCGCCAAATTTCTTACGAAAACTTAGTATAACACAGCTCACACCACTACTCCTTATTGTTTCATAAATTTTTTATATGTTCAAAAGCATTAATAATTGATAGTTAATTAGAATTAAGTGAAATACAATTGGGAACATTATCACAATGACAGATTAGCTACTTGTTGATGATAAACAAAGCAGTGCTGCCACCAAAAAAATATTTTAGTTCCAATGGTTACCACGACAGACTCTTTTTTGCCAACCTATAAAAGATCCGCCAAAAAAGTAACAAATACAGACATCACTAGTAGGTACCTCTCAAATGATGGCTTACTGCAAGGTCTAAAACCAGCTATAAAGGGATAATATTCGCTTCGTTCGATTTTAATTCCATACATTCTAATCTATTGATAAATTATTTAGATATGCCTATCACATGGTGTGTGAAATCACTCGCACTTGACCGTTTTTAGGGCAAAAAGGGACACTTTTATGATCACTTCAACGTCCGTTTGTCTGTCAAAAGTGTCAAAACGCGTGGAAGTATCAAGTTGAAATTAATATGAAATACGTAGGTAGTAGATAGGGGCTAGGGTGCTAAAGTAGAAAAGATACAAATCAAGGCAATAAAAAACGCGGTCATTTTATGGGGCATAATTTGATACTCTCATAATACATTACGATATTAGTGCGTTATGATGGTTATAACATGCGAGGCGGAATTTCAGCCCGAGCCGAAGGCGAGGGCGTTATTGAGCCGAGCATGTTATAACCAATACGCACGTATATCGTACGACGTTGTTTTTTAACACATTTGTGAGGAAACAGAAAAAAAAAAAATCACAATACAAGAACAAAGAAAAGAAAATTTGAGAAAAATGGCGCGAGGGTTATTTTCTGCCGTGGCTGCGTGAAAATGTTGGCAAAGACGCTAGAGCATGCAGCCAAGTTTTTTAAATTACCGAATAAACTGTTTTTTTTTTATTTTAAATAAACTCAATCTGTGAATGCACACTGTTGCTTTCCCGCCATTTTAACAGCACGCTAGCGCTGCCTACTGACTGGCACCACGCGGCGATTAGTTCGTTTGAATAGCAACAGCGCGCTGCTCACTAGCTGGAGTCGTGCGGCGGCGGCGATCAGTTCCATATTTGAAATGGCAAATAATTCTGTTATGGAATTTGTATGGACTATAACTTAACTATTTGCTTTGGTAACACACGCGTTTTTTATGACCCGCTTTACATGTTTAAAACCGGTGGAATTACATCAGCTTTACGAGCAAGGGTGTTAAAAAATTAACTTTGCTCGATAGAAAAAAAAACCAAAGATACCTCTTATCGTAATTTTTAACCAATTTTATAGCTACAAACCAAACGTTTTTTTATTATTTCTTATGTGAATGAAAATGTAATAAGATTGTTTAGGTCTGGGCCCTGAGTTTTTCCTGATAAAATCATTACAATAACTACTATGTTTAAATACCTACCAAAATCGGGAGATCAACCACTTTCCTTGCCAATTTCAGTCCGTTAGTCGCGCGTTGGCTTTTTTTTTTTTTTTTTTTGTGGGGCATCTCGTAGTTAATCCTGAAAAGATTGTGACTACTTAAACGGATTGTGGCCCGGCGAGTTCTAAAAAGTTACCTTTTTAGGCCTCCAGCCGGGGCTTATTATACTTAAAAACTAAAGCGAAAGCTCTAAGGGTTACCCCGAGGGGGGTACGAACCTCGGCTTAGGCAATCGCTGATAGGGGGGCAGCAAGGGACTGGCTGGATCTGGGTTTCGCGTGTTGGCGCTCCGGCGGACCTATATATCAGTGCTTTCCGTGCGATCACGTGACCAAACGCAAAAGTAACTAATAAAACACGAAATATAAACTATGAACCTTATTTGTGTTGCGTAAGGTTCAAATTATTTTGTTGACGAGATTACACACTGTCCACAGTGTCCCCTTTGATAAATGCCGCCACACGCACTGTGAATTGTTGTGATGTGATTTCAATGTTTCTATTTTATTTATTTGACAACTGATTTTCGCGGAGGGAACGATGTCTGGTTTTTTTTTACAAGCTTTTATTTACTTTCACCTGTCCCGTTGTCTGTCTTCAATCAAATCTTGCAAGTTAAATTTGATCCACTTCCCGGTTTCCGATTGAGCTGTTTTGCCTACATATATAAATCGGATGACAATGCAATATTATTATGACATAGAGCTGATCTGATGATGGAGCTGGAAGGTATCCATAGAAACTCCGTAATTAAACGACGCAACCCCATCGAGTGTGGGCTCGTTTGTTTAGTCTTGACGAGTACTTTGATACTATATGGTAACCAGGGTCTGATGATGGAGCTGGAAGGTAGCCATAGGAACTCCGTAATTAAACGACGCAACCCCTTCGAGTTTGGGCTCATTTGATTCGTCTTGACGAGTACTTTAATACTATATGGTAACCAGGGTCTGATGATGGAGTTGGAAGGTAGCCATAGGAACCCCGTAATTAAACGACGCAACCCCATCGAGTTTGGGCTCATTTCATTCCTGACGAGTACTTTGATACTGATACTATATGGTAACCAGTATCTGATGATGGAGCTGGAAGGTAGCCATAGGAACTCCGTAATTAAACGACGTAACCCCATCGAGTTTGGGCTCATTTGATTCGTCTTGATGAGTATCTTGGTAGGCGTGAATATGCAACTCCGACAAATTTAGGAAAAAAATCAATTTCGGAACTGCAGTTTTAATGTCTAGATGTTAAATTGCACAATATGTGACGTTGCACAAGGGAGAGGGGCTCTCACAAATGTGACCAGATGTGACAAGGATGGGGGCCCACATGGAGGTCGGAAATTATTCCGCGGCAACGTACTACCGGGGTAAAAGGGACCCAATGTGTTAATCCAGGTTATAAACTATCTGGGTGCCAAATTTTATCCAAATCTGTTCAGTAGTTTTACGTGAAAGAGTAACATACATCCATACATACTTCCATACACCATACTCACAAACTTTCGCATTTATAATATTAGTCCAGGTTATAAACTATCTTCGTGCTAAATTTCATCCAAATCCGTTCAGTAGTTTTTGCGTGAAAGAATAACAAACATCCATCCATACATCCTTACTCATAAATTTTCGCATTTATGATATTAATCCTGGTTATAAACTATCTGCGTGCCAAATTGCATTCAAATCCGTTCAGTAGTTTTTACGTGAAAGAGTAACAAACATCCATCCATACATCCATACTCACGAACTTTCGCATTTATAATATTAGTAGGATACACTAGATAGAATTAGCTGCTGTATACAAATGTTCCAACGAGGATTCAATCAAGAACAAGAACTATGTAAAATAGTTTTAGTAATAAATAAATAAATATATTTGTTCTTGTATTATCTTTTCTTCTGTGGTTTCTAATACTGTGGACATACTGATGTCGCTACACTATGACCTTTCTGTGCTACGCCCACCAGCCACACAGTGGTTCGAAATCGACGCTCCGTGGACATTGAAATCGAAATTTCTTTAGGCGAGAAATAAAAATCGGAACGGCTTTATTTCAGTATTATTTATAATATTTGGTAATATGACAGCCATAGACAGCTCCATCTCCGAAAAAAAAAATTTATATAAAGAAAAACACAAAAGTCGTATTTTCTCACAACTTAATGAAACTTAAAGCCTGCGGCTTATATGGGGTGTTGTCCCACATGAGGCGATTCTGAAATGCTATAACACGCGTACCCATGCATGCCGCTTCACTCACAGCAGAGTGTTGAAAATTTGAAATTCGAGAAATTCAGTTAGAGATTTTTACGTTAATTTAAGTGTGATCTTGAAAAAATACAAAGTAATTGACTTTAGTGTGCTAATTTTATTAATAAAATTTTAAATATTTCTTCAGATAATTTAATTCGTTGTTAGTAGATTATGTCAGTACCAAGATAAAAAGTTTGACTTCTTAATTAACATTAAAAAATATATATATATTAGTACAAAAACTTATAACTAATACAGAAAAATACTAAGAATAGGCAATTGTATAAATAAGAAATATATTATTTCACCACTTCACTCAGATAAAGTGATGAACTTCAAGAAATTCCATGTAAGCCACAGGCTTTAAGTTTTATTAAGTTGTGAGAAAAAATGACTTTTGTGTTTTTCTTCGTACAAAAAAATATTAATTTTTTTTTTTCGGCGACGGTGCTGTCTGTAGCTGTCATATTATCAAATATTATACATAATACTGAAATAAAGCCGTTCCGATTTTTATTTCTCGCCTAAAGAAATTTCGATTTCAATGTCCACGGAGCGTCGATTTCGAACCACTGTGCGCGCCGCTCCCTCCGCCCGAACTTTTGGCGCGCTAACGTATTCGACAAGAAGGACGCGCGGGAGGCGCCCCGCGGATTTCCCCGCACCTCACCCCCTCAAATCTGTATGAGTAAATGATGTATGGGAGATGGGAGGGGTTCCCTCTATCTGGCAGAAACTTGATGCTCCGAATTTTATTTGGCATAACACACTTGGCATAATCTTATTTAAACGAATATTTGTAAGGCATAAAAAATGTTTAACATAATCATTGTTTGGCCGAATGTTTATATGCTCGACTTTACGCTCGCATACTTTTAAGATGGCAGAATTTTATTTCGCATAATTACCTTTGGCAGTCTTAAAATTCCGCATAATTTCGTTTAGCATAACATTTATTTGGCGCAATGATTATTTGGCATAATTTCACTTGGCATACTATGAAGATGGCAGAATTTCATTTAGAATAATTTTGTTAGGCATATTTTCATTTCTATTAAATTGCATTTTAACCTTAAATAAAATGAAATAGTGTCTCAAACAGTCAGTATATGTTGTGCTACAAAAATTATTGGCAGAAACGAATCGCTGCAGAACCGACTCCACGTAGTCTTGTCTGCCCTACCCCTAGAGTGTAATTTAAGCCTGCGTAGGCGCGGAGTGGTGAGGCGGCCCGCGAGCTGAGGAGCAGGTGGTTTTGACGGTCGCCGCCACGGCTGAGGCTGGGCGGCGAAGCCGGCCAGCAAGCCGAAGCCGTGGTGGTGAGCGTAAAACCATCTGCGACGATGAGCTCGCGTGGGACCGCCGGAGCCCCGCAGCGCCGAAGCCGTGACAGAAACCATGCATGCTGCATGTTGCATGCTCGCCTGCATGCTGTAAGCTTGCTTGCATGCTGCATGCTTGCTTGCATGCTTGCTTGCTGCATGCTTGCTTGCATGCTGCATGCTTGGTTGCTTGCATGCTGTATGCTTGCTTGCATGCTGCATGCTTGTTTGCATGCTGCATGCTTGTTTGCATGCTGCATGCTTCTTCGATATGAAATGTATGCCAAAAGATGATTCTAAGTTTAATGTTTCTGAGATATGATAGTTCTGCCTTTTAATAACTATCGAAATGAAATTATGCCAAGAGACGATTCTGACTGCGAACTTTCTGCGATATGATGGTTCTACTTTTTAATTATTATGGAATAAAATTTATGCCTAAAGATGATTCTGACTTATAAAATTATGCGTTGTGAATGTATGATAAATGAGTGTATGCCAAACGATTTTCTGCGAAATGAAGTTTATGCCACCCGCTGTTATGCAAAATAATATTATGACGAAAAAAATTCTGCCATAAAGGGTGGACCCAGATGGGAGAACATGTTTTTCAACTAGTACCACCGAAGCCCAACTCAAATTGTATTTATCTTTATATATATAAAAATCTTGTGTCACGATGTATGTTGCCAATAAACTCCAAAACTACTGAACCGATTTCAATCAAATTTCACATGTACCCGTATTTTGGTCTAACTTACTGGATAGGATAGTTATCATCTCAATTATTCGCTTATGTCGTGAATGTAAACGAATAAAATGTATAAAATAATTGTTTCTTAGGCAAGTGTTTATTTACCGCCATCTATGAGAACTTCATAAAACTAAAAGATGGCGGTGTACGTTGATTCATCAATAAAATTCTTCAATATTGTGTGACATCTAGGTTACAAATACACCCAATAGATGGCGCTGTGTTCTGTTTCTTAGAATATAAATTCTGTTACTTTATTTCACGTAATATTTATTTATGTTCACGATATAACCGTATTATTTTAATGGTTTGTGACTGATATTTTTATAATTATACTGCGTATTATGTTACAATATTATTACCATTAATAACAAAAAAAATGTACTATTTTTGTTAGAGAATTATTAAAGCCTTTTTTTTTTTTTTTTTTTCAGGATGGGAAATCATCAAATAACTTCTCCCGCTCTGGGCGGAGCGGGAGGGCGTGTCAGACTTTTACTGACTAAAACCCACCCGTGTTCAATCAGTTGCCCATGTGCCAGGGTCACGGTATCTCTTTCGAACAATCACGCGACCCCGGAATTATTAAAGCCTTGGCGCCAAATTTTAATCAAAGTTTCAAATGCGAACTAGAATGTTCGGGAAATTCAATGTTCAGGTATAAATACTGGCGCCGAGTGTCACCGCAGTACAGTTCCTTTTTAAACGAGTGAATTAATACTATCTCCCGGAAAGTGATAGTCTCAGTAAAATCTCAGTGCAAGTCTTAGTACTACTCTCTGCGTCAGTCTCTACGTAAATATACCTGTGCATTTACCAAGTATATAACCTCTGCAAGTATTAATCAGTGCAAAATCATAACTTTATACAAATGTAAGTATTTTTGCTTGCATTTTATTTTATTTTCTTCATGTATTTTGTAAATAAGTAATTGTTTATAAAGAATAGTTAAAGATAAGAAAAATAAAAACCGGCCAAGTGCGAGTCGGACTCGCGCACCGAGGGTTCCGTACAAACCTGTAGGTATTTTCGGTTTAAAAATATATATATTTTTTTAATTTTTATATTTCAGTTGATTGAATGTAAGGTAAATTGCGGTTTACGATTTATGACGTTTTAAAAAAAAACTACTCACTCGATCTCGTTCAAACCAATTTTCGGTGGTAGTTTACATGGTAATGTACATCATATATTTTTTTTAGTTTTGTCATTCTCTTATTTTAGAAGTTACGGGGGGGGGGACACATTTTACCACTTTGGAAGTGTCTCTCGCGCAAACTATTCAGTTTAGAAAAAAATTATATTAGAAACCTCATTACCATTTTTGAAGACCTATTCATAGATACCCCACACGTATGGGTTTGATGAAAAAAAAACATTTTTGAGTTTCAGTTCTATGTATGGGGAACCCCAAAATTTATTGTTTTTTTTCTATTTTAGTGTGAAAATCTTAATGCGGTTCACAGAATACATCTACTTACCAAGTTTCAACAGCATAGCTCTTATAGTTTCGGAATAAAATGGCTGTGACATACGGACGGACGGACAGACAGACAGACAGACAGACAGACAGACATGACGAATCTATAAGGGTTCCGTTTTTTGCCATTTGGCAACGGAACCCTAAAAATCTACATTTAATAAATTATAGTTTGAAAAATCTAAAAAACACGCTATTGAAACTAACTGAACTAAAAATTTAAAAATAAAACTGGAGTACTCAATTTAAAAATTCATATTGTTGTACAAAAAGCGTGGGGGGTTTGATTTGCATTGCTGTAAATATTTTAACGATAGTTTAGTATACCTGTAGTAATTATAATAAGCACCCTACGCATTTTGTACGGCAATATGAATTTTTCAATTGAGTACTCCAGTATTATTTTCAATTTAGCTAATTCGATTTCACCGGAAGGGTTTAATTTCCTCAGTTGCGATTAGAGAAATAAAATATGGCGGTATGAAGTTCGCCGGGTCAGCTATTAGTATTATATTTTATCAAGTTTTTGAAACATCGTAAGGAAACCGGCATGTTCTAAAACCAAAAATTTGAAGACATGTGACATCTACGAACCCGCACTGGGCCCGTGTGGTATATTACGGCCCACTCCCTGTCACCAGGAGGAGGCCTGTGTCCCAGCAGTGGGAACAATATAGGCTGATTATGATGATCAAGCTCTTTTTATGAAAACTTTAGTGGTTACTATAATAAAACAAGACATCTAATCTAATACAATTATCTTTTATTGTTACACTCTTATAAACAGCCATCTTAGGCAAAATCCAAAATCCCAGAGAGTGAACAAAACTAAAGATGTGACAGACATCATGTTCACAGATAATTAATATCTTAACACTCCCCCTCAATTTTATGTTTGTGAAAACTTACAAATTGCTTCTATAAATAAATGAAAATAAATTCTACCAAACTTTAACTTTAACATGGCAACACAAACTTAGTAATATTTAAATTCTTGAAATTGCAACACTAAAACTGACATATATAAGTTTTGACAGATAATTTTGACAAGCTAGTGACAAGTGACAACATAACCTTAAAATATAAACAATGCAAACATTCTATGAAAAACAATGTTACAAAACTAACAGCTTGTCACGAAAATAGCAAAACTTAACACTACACAGTGGTTTCGTCATAATGTCCGAAGTATTTTCACTGGTACTTACGTATTTAACAATCAAAAAATTTTGGTTTACAATGTCTTTTATGAAATGATATTTAATGTCTATGTGCTTGGAATGTTTTGTATTTTCACAATTATGTATCATTTTTATTGCACTCTGATTGTCCACATAAAGCACAATATTACACTTTTCATTAAAGTCAACTGATAATCCTTTCACAAATAACAAATCACTGACACAACTTGCAGCAGCTATGTATTCACTTTCAGCACTGGAGAGAGATACAGTCCTCTGCTTTCGTGATGACCATGCAATTAGGTTCCCTTGGTGATATATTAGTGCTCCACTAACACTTTTTCTTGTGATCTTATCACCTGCCCAATCGGCATCTGAAAATGCTGAAATATTAGAACATTTATTAGTGTTTTCTTCTTTCTCTTGACAATAGTATGTCAACTCTTTATTAATTGTGCCCTTCAGATAGCGTAATACACGTTTTGCAGCTGTCCATAAGCTTCTCGTGGGTTTATCAAGATATCGACTGAGGAATGAAGTTGCAAAAGTGATGTCCGGTCTGCTTATTGTAGCCAGGTAAGTTAAACTTCCAATTAATTCTCTGTAAGGTATATCACTAATTATTTCTTCTGTTTCAGGTACTTGAAAATTGTTTTCCATCGGCGTCTTCACTTCTTTACAATCTTGCATCTTATACTTTAGTAATAAATTTTTAATAAACAGTTTTTGTGATAATTTCAATGTATTATCATTTCTCATAATTTCAATTCCTAAGAAGTTAGATACTCTTCCCATATCTTTAGCTTTAAATTCTTCTTGCAATTTTCTTGATATTTTATTTATTTCACTACTCTTTCCCATCAGTAAAATATCATCTACAAATAATATGAGCCATATATCTTTTCCTATGTATAAACATATATCATATTTTGATCTTTTCATGTTTATTGTTTGACAGAAATTATCAAATCTTATATTCCAACATTTTGGTGACTCTTTCAATCCATATAAAGCTTTTTTAAGTTTCAGAACAGTTCCTTCTTGTTTATTTTCCAAACTTATTCCCTCTGGAACTTTGATGTAAACTTCTGTGCTCAAATTTCCATTTAGAAATGCTGTAGGTATGTCCAACTGCTTTGTTTCCCAGTTATTATTTATTACTTCTGATAATCCCATTCTTATGGTAGTTATGTTGGCTACAGGGGAATAAACATAATCTTCTGTGTACTGTTGAAATCCGCGTGCAACTAATCTTGCCTTTTTAGTTCCATCCGATTTTGTTTTGAAAATCCATTTTGTGTCAATAGCACTTTTTCCTTTTGGCAATTCTGATTCTATCCATGTGTTTTGTTCCTTTAATGACTTAATCTCTTTATCTATTGCTGTTTTCCATTCTTTATCTTGTTGAATGGCTTCTGTGTATGTGACAGGATCGCTTTCACTTGAAAGTAAACAATAATCTTCATATGTATTTAAATCAAATTGTTTAGGCTTTTTTACTTCTCTTCCACTTCTTGTTCGCTTGATTTCTTCGTTTTGTTTTTCTGGAGTGGAGTAATTATTCTCTTCTGGATCATAAAAACTTTCTTCTTCTTGTATTGATTCTGAATACTTTGTTTCTTTTATTATTTGTTTTTCTTTTGGTTTCACACACATTTCTTTCTGAATTTCATTTTCTTCTAAGTATCCTTTTATATTTTTGTTTTGTTCTTCATGTTGATATTTTATGTTTGTTTCATCAAATCTTACATCTCTTGAGACAAATATCTCATCAGTTTTTGGGTTCCATAAGGTATATCCATTCATAGAATATCCTATCATTCGAGCTGGCACTGCTCGTCTTGACCATTTATCCTGTTTGGGCATAATATGTGCCCATGCTTTGCATCCAAAAACTTTGATTTTATTTAAAATTAATTCCTTGTTCTTGATCCTCGCAGGTACTTGATAATTTATTGAAGAACATGGCGATCGGTTGATAAGAAAAGTAGCCGTTAAGATTGCTTGACCCCATAGGTGTCTTGGTAGATTTGATTCATCTAACATGGTTCTCGCTTTATCATATATTGTCCTGTTCATACGTTCAGCTTTCCCATTTTGCTGTGGGCTATATGGCTGCGTGTATTCAATTTTGATACCTTTTTCATAACAAAACTTTTTGAGACTTTCCGCTGTGAATTCCCCTCCATTATCACATCTGATCCTTTTCACTTTTATCCCATCTTGCCTCTCTTGTTCTATTATATAATTGATTAATTTATCTGTGGCTTCATTTTTGCTTTTTAACAAATACGTCTGAGTATAATGAGAATAGTCATCTGTTATTGTTTGGAAATATTTATATCCTTGTTTAGTTGCTACTCTTGCTGGTCCAGCAATATCAGTGTGTATTAAATCTCCTATCTTACTTGACCTTGGACTTTGTAATCTGTTAAATGGTAGTCTGGTTGATTTTGACCTCATGCATGCTTCACACACTTCCTTACTGTATGGCAATCCTAATATAGCTAGATGTTTTCTACACATATGACCCATTCTTTTGTGCCATAAGTCATTATCTTCTTGTATCACATTACATTCATCTTTATCTTTTATTTTTATTGAGAAGGTATATAACATATTCCTCTTTTCTCCAAAATATTTCTTTTTACCTGCAGTTATTATTAACTTGTCCTTTTTGAAAATTACTTGCTTTTCTCGTTCTGCTAATTTATTGACCGACATTAAATTGTTACTGATTCCCGGTACAAGTATGACTTCCAGTCTTAATGGTTCATTTTTGTAATATCCATCAAGATATCCTGATTTATGTGCTGTCAGTATTTGGCCATTAGCAATTTTGATTTCTAATTTCTGTGACAGTTGCTTGACATCTGTGAGGTATTTCTCATAAGATTCTTTTATGAAATGCTGAGTAGCTCCTGAATCCACAACAAATGTTAATATTCCATCATTACTATTACATACAAGTGCTTCATTTGAGGCAATAAAAATTGGTTGACTTTCAGCAGGATGAGCAGTTCCTCCACGAGTTCTTGGTCCTCGATATCCTCTTCCTCTGCCTCGTCCTCTACTGTAGCACTCATAGGACTTATGTCCCCTCTTTTTACATTTATAGCAGGTTATATTCGATATAAAAGATGTATGTGGCTCGTTTGTAACTGTTTCTTTTCTTATTTCATGATCAAGTAATTTAGTTTTTACAAAATCTATTTTTATTTCAGTGTTCACCGCATCCAAAGCTGTAATTATGTGGTTGTATTCTTCACTCAGTCCTGTTAATAGATAGCATACTTTGTCTGTATCATTAATCTTGTCTCCTGATACCTCTAGATCTCTGATTAAGTTATCAAAGTTTGAAAAATACTCTTGAAGATTTCCTTGCTGTTTCAAGTTTAGAAGTTTTCTTCGCAAACTTAATTTGGAAATTACACTTTTTCTTTGGAATGTACTTTTCAAAGTGGATATCATATCCTTTGCGTTAACGCATTCTTTTATCAGATTTAGATGCTGATCCGTTAGACATTGAACAATAATGTTTCTTGCTTTTGCATCGTCTTGTTTATTACAGTCTTCGATTTTTGGTAACGACACAACTTCACTTAATCCCTTTTCTTCTAAAATACAATTCACCCTGAACATCCAATTGTCGAAAGCTTCTGGATTTAGTTGGGGAAAATTGTAAAACAACTTAGTTTGCTGCCCGGCCATTTTCTTTTCTTCGTTACGCTTTTGTTGCATAAAATTAAATCTTTGAAAATCTCGACAATCTACTTCCTACTCGACACTATTTGGCGTCTGGGCCCATAACCTATGAAAACTTTAGTGGTTACTATAATAAAACAAGACATCTAATCTAATACAATTATCTTTTATTGTTACACTCTTATAAACAGCCATCTTACGCAAAATCCAAAATCCCAGAGAGTGAACAAAACTAAAGATGTGACAGACATCATGTTCACAGATAATTAATATCTTAACACTTTTAAGTGAAGAGACAGTTGAGCTGCTGAAGAGTTTGTTGCGTCAGTTTTTCTTCCCAACTTGCCGGGGGACTGTCTTCTTCCCAACTAAAGCACTAGGAAGTGGTGAAGGGCGGGCATTTTGGGAACTGTCTTATGTAATTTTGTCATTCGAAAAGTGCTGACTCCAATCTGCAGACCAATCTACGGAACAATGAGATCGCTTCGGAAAGCCTCTGATGCTCCCAGGAAGCTTCTGCGCTTTTAGGCGAAGTTAGACTGGCTTTGTTAGTCAGAATAAAATGAGGGTGAGGGTCTAAGTGCGAAAAAGGGAGTCCCATCATAATCGAAAGGGAGACAAAATCATGTTCCAAGTTTCCGTTACATAGGCACATCTATACCTAATATTATAAAGCTGAAGAGTTTATCGAAGCGCTAATCTCAGGAAATAATGGTCCGAATTGAAAAAATATTTTTGTGTTGGGTAGCCTATTTATCGAGAAAGGCTATAGGCTATATAAAATCACGCTACGGTTCAAAAGAAGCGGAGCAGCAAACAAAAAATGGACTAAAACTGGCAGGCGATTCGTTGCGACGGGAAGGAGAGCGAAAATTTGACACGGACGAAGTCGCAGGCAAAAGCTAGTTATATATATAAAAATCTTGTGTCACGATGTATGTTGCTAATAAACTCCAAAACTACTGAACCGATTTCAATCAAATTTTGCATATACCCGTATTTGGTCTAACATACTGGATAGGATACTTATCATCTCAATTATTCTCTTATGTCATGAATGTAAACGAATAAAATGTATCAATTAATTGTTTCTTAGGCAAGTGTTTATTTACTGTTTAGTTTTATGAAGTTCTCATAGATGGCGGTGTACGTTGATTCATCAATAAAATTTATATATCCTATTTATCGAGGAAGGCTATATAACATCACGCTACGGTTCAAATGAAGCGGAGCAGCAAACGAAAAATGGACTAAAACTGGCAGGCGATTCGTTGCGACGGGAAGGAGAGCGAAAATTTGACGCGGACGAAGTCGCGGGCAAAAGCTAGTAGTATTATAAAATAAATTGAAGTTCTTTCGATTGATATTAGAGCATAGACGTAGTAGGTACAAACATATTGATAATCCAAATTATTTAACGCATATAAAATTTTCTAGAAAAATAAAACTAGAAAGGTATGTACAAAGCTTTCTAAAATGTTTGTTATAACATAGGTTCTGATTTTAGAAAAAAAAAAAAACTTGCCGCCTTTTTCAATGAAGTTCTGACACTACGATTTACGCAGAAAAATTGGCAAGATGAGAATAAATATAGTAAATCCTGATATAAATAAGCTGGGTTACGTTATAGCTATGGCAAATATCAATGATAAGCATGATAGATCTACGCCCTCAGATTACCATTGGAAAATACTTAAATGCAGGTAAGTACCTACCTGTACCTACATATTCATAAACTATTTTTAATTGATTTTTAATTGTTTTACTTACACAGCAAAATATGCGACGGATACTTCTAACTACGTACCTACATATTTTTTTTCAGAATGATTATCTTCTCTCATTCATCAATTTTGGCTTGCCCAGACAAGAGAGACGTAAAACAAGTTCATATAGTTTTCAATAAAGCAGGAGATAATTATGATAAATTAAATTCGTTATTTGTCAAGTTTTCGCTTATGCAGGTAAGTCCAGCGTAGTCATCGAACTTTAATTAATACGCAGTGTATATGTTATGGACCAGGTGATTAATGCGGGCATTATACATAATGTATGAGCATTATGAATAATGTCTAGCTCTATCGGGCAAAGTGATTAATACTATTTTAACTTCATTATTTATCACATTGCACGGTCATTATTATATTGCTACTTGATAATTGGGCAATTTGATAATAAAGCTAAATATGACGCGGTGTGATGGCAGGGAGGGAGGCACGCATGGCGTGGCACGCTTTGACCAATCAGAGACCGCCATTATGACTTTCCTTAAGTTTTAAATGCAAAAATTAGTGAATTCTTGATGTAGAAGTTCTTGATAATTAATCCAAATAATAAGTCTAATTATTTAAATGGTTTAATATTTAGTTTATTTTAAGTTAAATGACAATAACAATAAAAAAATAGTAATTAAATATGGGAATTAATTTTTACAACTGTTTAATTTTTACAAGTATTGTCTTATAAATTCAATATGTTGTGCTGCATTTAGTGACAGAAACGAATCGCTGCAAAACCGACTGCACGTAGTCTTGTCTGCCCTACCCCTAGAGTGTAATTTAAAACCGCGTAGGCGCGGAGGGGCGAGGCGGCCCGCGAGCTGAGGAGCAGGTGGTTTTGACGCTCGCCACCGCGGCTGAGGCTGGGCGGCGAAGCCGGCCAGCGAGCCGAAGCTGCGGTGGTGAGCGTAAAACACATCTGCGACGATAAGCTCGCGTGGGACCGTCGGAGCCCCGTAGCGCCGGAGCCTTGACAGAAATCATGCCTGCTGCATATTGCATGCTTGCTTGCATGCCTCATCGTTTATAGAACTGCTTAAAATAAAATTTATTACTAACCAATTACGATTTGTTAACTATACGCGCCTAACCGCCCAGTTCAACTATTCCACGGCTCAGTATTTATTGAACTGCCCGTTTAAATTATTTTAGGACTCATTTTTAGGGTTCCGTTGCCAAATGGCAAAAAACGGAACCCTTATAGATTCGTCATGTCTGTCTGTCTGTCTGTCGGTCTGTCTGTCTGTCTGTCTGTCTGTCCGTGTATGTCACAGCCACTTTTCTCCGAAACTATAAGAGATATGTTGTTGAAACTTGGTAAGTAGATGTATTCTGTATACCGCATTAAGATTTTTACACAACTATAGAAAAAAAACAATAAATTTTGGGGTTCCCCATACATAGAACTGAAACTCAAAAAAAATTTTTTCATCA
Source organism: Aporophyla lueneburgensis (assembly GCA_932294355.1). NCBI lineage: Eukaryota > Metazoa > Arthropoda > Insecta > Lepidoptera > Noctuidae > Aporophyla > Aporophyla lueneburgensis. The sequence continues at coordinate 18,249,712 of OW028747.1, forward strand.
AACCCATACGTGTAGGGTATCTATGAATAGGTCTTCAAAAATGGTATTGAGGTTTCTAACATCATTTCTTTCTAAACTGAATAGTTTGCGCGAGAGACACTTCCAAAGTGGTAAAATGTGTGTCCCCCCCCCCGTAACTTCTAAAGTAAGAGAATGATAAAACTAAAAAAAATATATGATGTACATAACCATGTAAACTTCCAACGAAAATTGGTTTGAACGAAATCCAGTAAGTAGTTTTTTTTTAATACGTCATAAATCGTAAATCGCAATTTACCTTCCATTCAATCAACTCAAATATAAAAAAAAAACATTTAATTTCATAAACATAAACCTTACGCATAAACCGAGGATACCTACAGGTTTGTACGGAACCCTCGGTGCGCGAGTCCGACTCGCACTTGGCCGGTTTTTATTTAGTTTACTGCTCAGTTTTTACTGCTAAACTAGTTTGCAAACATGAGTTTTTATTTTTTTTACCTACCATAACTCAAATATTGAACTGCCGCTTTAATTCTATGCCATTAAATATATTTGTATTACTCTGCCCAAAAAGTGATGGACAATATGTATAATGCCCGGTCAATATGATTATTTGAATAATTATTATCAAATTGCATTCTCATATTGGGCATTTTTCATAATGACCGGGCATTATGTATAATGCTCAATTTCTCACTTGGTCCATAACATATATGCTACACAAACGTGGCAAAATGGCGCCAAGTTTGTGTACCATAGTACGTCGTGATGCGACTTACTTTCGATACAATCATCACGTCCTGCATCCCCTACCCTACCTACACTTACCTCGTAGCTATAATAATACAAGAAGATAACGCTCTTGCATGATGAAGGTATATAGAATTCCACTTAAAGATACCCGATATGTGTTAGTTAAATTGTATTACAATACTAGTTAAACTTATTGTGAAATACCTACTGTTTTTTGCAGGACGGTGGAATTAAATCGGCCACTACAGAAATATATCAAAAATGTTTCCATTACACTATGACTGCAAGAATCGCACCTGGTTGGAATACATTGGGAGACAATTATCTCATAAATAATAGAGATTTTCTAACTGCACACGGACCTCAAGAAGGTGTTAAATATAATGTTTCAGTTAACGGTAAGACACCGCCATCTTATTTTGGCAATGCGTGTTAAAGTAGATGTGTATCAGAAAACAGTACATTCTTCATATTTGATGTTGAATCAAATTATTATTGACAAATTAGTAAGTACTTACGTTCTGCTTTTCTTTCAGATAACTACACTGTTATCGAAATAAATGCTGTGAAAATAAACTTAATGATATCGGAAGAAGAATTTTTGCCTGGTGAATGGATAAGAGTCCTGCCAAGGTCTGAGTCTTATTTATTTTCCTGTCTTACAATAATTAAAATATTGTTACTTATCAGAATCACTGATAATCATTATTTCTCTGTTGGTGAGCTGGAGAGGAATATATGTATACCAAACGAGTAGAAGGTGGTCCCAATGTAGATAAAACTTTGAATATTTTATTAAATATTCGTACCTATAGTGTAGATAATGTATTTTCCTTTTTTAGTCTGAACAAGGCTATCATCGAAGAGAGTCATAAAGATTGTCCCGAAACCTCAAAATTTAAATCCTATAAAGACTTACGTCGCCATTGGAAAAATATCGTAAGTACTAAAGATTTGCTTTTAGTTACCTTATATAGACACGCGGTAGCGTGTCAAGCCAAGTTCAAGTAACAGAACTGGCGAGCAGCACCGTGTGTAATATTATACGAACCATTTGGAGCCACTTTTGACCCCCTCATAACTCAAAAACTATTTCACATAAACTTGTCAAAGAGACTTGCGGTGTATCCCGCAAGTAGTAATATGTGCTCCAAATTTCATATACACATCTCAAACGGTTATTTAGATATTAACGTCCAAAAATCGTCATTTTTATCCTGACTGACCTATAGGTCAAAACTCTAACCCAGTTCCAGATGACCTAGAAAGTTCAAATTTGGAATGCAGATAGGTAATTATGTGAATACAAAGGAATAAATCAGAAACTGGTAATTTTTTATAATTTTATTATAATTTTTCACTTAATTGATTATATTAGGAACACTAATATAGGTACTTAGTGCCTGTAAAAACAGTATGATAAAAAAATAATGTAAGAATCAAAACTTATGACAGCCGGTCTTAATGTGGATTTGAAGGTTTTTTTTTTTGAGGGTGTGTCAGACTTTTACTGACTAAAACCCACCCGTGTTCCTTCAGTTGCCCATGTGCCAGGGTCACGGTATCTCTTTCGAACAATCTCGCGACCCTGGCAGGATTTTAAGGTCTTCACGTGAATATACGAGTTGAAACACCCTTAATTTTTTTTTTGTTATTCAAATATTTTTGTTTTAGTACAGACGCCAACACATCAAGCTACTACAATCTGTCAGATTTCTTTGATAGATTTTCGACTTTATTTCTAGAGCATTAGGTTCAAGGTTCATTGGGAAAAATTGACAGTTTCGGGTAGCTTGACCTGGTGGCGTCTGTACATAAAACTAAGAGTATAGTCGACTTTCGTATTTATTACGTTATTAATTGGGATTTAGTATCATTGAAATGAGAGCCCAGTTCAATATTATGATATATGCAATATATGCAAACAATAAGTTATCAGAAGAAATGATATTTTATGTACCTAGTTATAAATAAATTTCAGGACTGAACATTGAACTTGGCACCCATTCACTTCTTTTGTCGTTGAAGTCAACAACCAAGGCATGTATCATTATATTGAACTTAGCTCTCATTTCACATTAAGGGCCGGGTCATACCGGAATGGCAGCGGCCGGCAGCGACGCGGCGAGCACTTTCGGTGTGAAATAATTTTAAACTTTAACTACATACTTAAAAGACCAGTATCGCTTGAAAAACTTGAAAAGGTCGCGCGGCCGCCCGCGGTGCCGCGAGCGGCCTCGCGTCGCCGCTGGCAGCCGCGGGCGGAAACAGCTGTTGGTTTTTCAAGCGATACTGGTCTTTTAAGTATGTAGTTAAAGTTTAAAATTATCTTACACTGAAAGTGCTCGCCGCGTCGCTGCCGGCCGCTGCCATTCCGGTGTGACCCGGCTCTTATGTTTTTGTTGGGATAATTTTTAAGGCATGCAGATAGCTCTGAAATTGTTAATTCTTCAGTGCTTTGTTGGTCAATTCAATGCCAGTGTCGGTACTACGACCACGCTGGACTTTGGACTATGGACGTAGGGGGAAGGCAATGGTGGACAACGCCCATTCTAGAATTTTCGTTGTCGACGTTAGAATAATGTCTTGCAAAACTTTATTAAAGTTCCTACTAGTCAGACACACTAAAGTAGTTACTAGAATTTATTATGTATTTTTAACAATACAAAATAAAACATAGTTATTCTTATTAGGTCCTTACCTTACTTAAGACGTTGGCGTTTTATATGTAAATAAAAAGCAATCGTATTTTATATATTTAATCAATTAAAGTATGTTAATGCACCTTTGTTATTTAAGAGGATTCATTTTCTGAAAAAACAATGCGGGGTCGAGAATCAATAAAATCTTTGAAAGCGGTGTTGAGCTGTTGACCGACTTATCAGAATTTGATTTTTTCTAGCAAGAAACTGTCCATATTCCGAAAAAGGTGGTGGATCTGTTGGAACAAGATCCGGGAAGTATGGTGGGTGTAGGAGACGTTCCAACCGCAGCTCCTCTAATTTAGCTCTGCCGTGTAGTGTGTGATCTAGCGTTGTCCTGAAGCAGCAGTGGGCAAGAGCAATTGGCCATTATCAGTTGTTTACCGGCTAGCTTTTCCGTCATGGCTTCAATTGTTGACAATACAGATCTGGCGTAAAAGTCTGGCTAGACCTTAGGAACCTGTCACTTGGATAACCCGATTACTCAAAATCCTCTCGTAATTGTGACGGTTGAGTATCTAATGTAACGCACCACTCGACGCGTGTTTAAATGAAAGAATGAAAGAAAATACATTTATTTAGCACAGTTTAAAAGGCTCACAATAGGTATACAGCAGGAAAGAGTAAAATAAAAATAAATTTAAAAAGTGTAAGGTGTGAATGTCAGGATGTTTGTTGGTGTGCTTCACTCAATTCATACGGTACCTTATTTTTCGAGCTTTTTCTTTTCCAATTGATACGGTACCTTATTTTTCGAGCTTTTTCTTTTCCAATTGGTTTCCAATGAATTAAAATTGTTTTATCACTCACACACACCGAAGCCTGCCGCTAACGCGCATATGGTTTGCGATGGATTCGCTTCCACGAGCACTTTAAATTTTTATTTGTCTACTAGTGTTAAGACTATGGTTAGTTCAGCAGGATGTTTGCCTCCCTAGACAAAATCCCTTGCTACGCCAATCACTTTATCATTTTATCACTTTACCTTTCATACTTTATCTATAATGATGGGCTGACTGACTATCAGTCCACCTACCAAAACGGAATCAATGTCAGGGCAGAATCTAAAGTGTCTTTTTAATGTTATCAGCACGGATATCGTTTGCCTGAAGAAGAATCTTCGTATTATTCAATTCAGTTCTGGCGCGGAGAGCCGTTACTTTACCCGAAGCTATGTGTTGTCAGAAATTTTCCTATTGTGATTCCAACTTCAAAACCGTTAGAGGTAAGTGTTACGTGTTGAGTGTATACTGTACGCAGGCTGTATGTGGGCAGGTGGAGTCCATTACACTGGAAAATTTCAACCAACAGATTTCGAAGCTTCATCCCAAAGGGGAGTCGATATAGTCAACCTCGTTACTTACTTTATCGCTCCTGCTAAAGGACGTAAAAGAATAAGCTTGAACGGACCGTGCCTACTGAAATTGTCGTTTTGTTCATGTCAGTCTAGTGACATTGAACCTTACCTTGATAAAGCAGTATCGAGGTTGACTATACCTCGTAGAGACCAGTTATCTAGATCCTAGCTGTGATATAATTATAGTAATAGGTACTTCCTTTCCTTCTGCAGAAAGTAATAGTCTCAAGATTTTTAAACTGCCTAAACAGCAAAATGGCCAATGTTCTCGGTACGTCACTTAAAATTCAGATACAAGACATGCAGCATGAAAATGAAAACTTGATTGTAAGTACCGACTCTACTCCTGTTCTAGTTAGATATTGATGAAACTTTCAATAGGTATTAAATTCATTAATTAAATCAGGTACTTAATTGTCCGTATTTATGCAAAATGGAACCACACGACAAATTTAGGTTTTTACTTTACAAAAACATAGATAGACCACTTTTAAATTTAGTATTCTTCAAAAAAAGTAAAAAACTAAATTTGTTGTGTGGTTCCATTTTGCATAATACGGACAATTATTTTTGATGATACGAGATTTTCGTAATGACCCGCTGTAATGTCCTAGGTTTAAATGAGTGAGACTACTATCAATTTATCACATCTTTTGTTATAGGTGCTAAACGATAGTCTATCAGAAACGCAAGCAGTGAGTCTTTGCACACCAACACAGCAATCTAGAGCCTACAGACGTACTTAAAATGTACGGCTTCAGCAAAAAGATTTTAGTCGGTAGGTAAAGTCGGTATGCAGCCATTATCACAAACATCCGTGGTGTGTATTGTACAGTCAACAAAGAAACAATTTCATACACGACTTCTGCATTTCTTTTAATTAATTTAGTTAGTGTTATTAATTTTAGATACCGATTGGTTGCACCTGCTCAAGAATTTTATCAATTTTCGTGACCAACTGTAATGGACCTTGTGAACCTCGTGAACCTACTTAGGTGTACGTACCTAAAAGACAGTTATTTAAAAATATAATAAAAGAAACTATTGTCATCAGTGTCTTTATTTCTTATTGATTCATAAATGGTCATCATTATAAAAGATAGTTATTAATAATTAGTCATCTTAATTAAGTTGGTATTCCTATTAAAATTAAATAATTTGAAAGATGTAATTATTATTTAGGATCCATAATGGATTATTAAGTAAGATATAATAATAAGAGTCAAGGGGTAGCCAGTCAATGCTTTAAAAACCTCCTTACCTAGCGGCACTAATTATTATTAAACGGAGGTACGTATGTAAAATAGTAGGAGGTACTCTACCTATTACTTTACTATCAATTACCTCGTTACGTTATGAGTGAAATATTCCAAGATTACCTACTGTGGACCAGAACACTCCACATTTTAAACAGAAATTCCATTCGGTAGGTACCTTTTAATCGTTTCTAGTGATTAATTTAATCAGCTTGTAGCGTCACTTGTGGGCGAGGACGTTAACAAAATACCTCTTGTAGGTGATAAGGATGACTGGCTTGCTGTTTGATGAAAAAATCGGGCTACTGACGGCGATAAGTTTCTGTGTGCGTGAAACGGAGATAATATTGTAGCTCTGCCGGGCTCCTGTAAAAGTACCAAAACGCAACGGTCATTGATAGATTTTTATTTTCTTGACCCTGACCACTTTTATCAACGAAAATATCAATTTATTGGTGCTCCTAATGGTCGCGAATCATATTTTAATCAACTATGTACAGCCTGACGCTGGCCTGCGAATTCTAAAAACGTAAGAAAATTTGCCGGCGCAAACTGAATCATTTTGAAGGATATTGCTAATCCACTGTTTCATATGTTCGAAAAATTTGTCTGATCAACAACGGCAACGTAAATAACACAATGAATATTTTCGGTTGTCAAAATGAAAGCCATTTCTACTAAAGTGGAGTCATTTTAATAGGTAACATTTGACGTCTGTCAGTTCATATGAAAGCAAATCGTAAAAATACTCGTATCGGTCATTATTACAATAAATATGTAATCTTAATTGAAAAAAGTTGAGCAATTGTGCAGTTCTAACAAAAAGAAAAAATATATTATTTTTTTGCCCGCCGTTACAAGGTTACGTTTTGAATTTTGATGAATTGTCAAATGTTACCTGTTAAAATGACTCCACTTTAGTGTAGCGTGACACGCTGGACCTAGTTAGAAGCCAAAACGAAAATATTATTTAGTTACCGATAGTCGATCTGTCTGCCTTGATATCCTTGGTGACATTGTTGTTACGTGTTCATTATAATTTTGTATAGTAGGTGGGTTCATCAAATGAGTTAATTTGTAGCCTTTTGCCAGAAGTTCCAAAGTTTTACCTGAAACATTCAAGTTATGGGGATGGGTATTTACCTATAGGCAGTGACATAACCCGTTGTTCATATCTTTGGATTTGAAGTAATTAGTAGGGAGAAGTACAGTGGGCCAGCGGCATGGTGGATTCACCCATTAAGAGGCAAGCAGTCATAGCCTTATTACCAACCTAAATGATGCATTTTGCATAATATAACAAATAAGTAGGTACTTACCTGTTAAAGTTGTAGGAATGTTAGTATTACATCTTCCAGTAGCCAAAATCTTCTTCAAAGCTGGGACGTTATTAAAAATAATTGCTACAGCTGCTCCGTCCGCTAGTTGGGATGAATCGCAACACGACAGTAACGACGTCCATTTATCAGTGTTCCAGTGTTCACCAGAAAAAACTGCTAATTGTAAAGTTGACGCACCTGTAATTATGAACAGAGCATAAAAATATTTATTTATTAAATAAACAATAAATAACACTGCGCCTGTACTTCCCAAAGGCAAATGTGTTAATTACCTACACCTACAGTTGGTTCGCCACTGGGGGTTGTACATCTATTAAGATGTACAACCCCCAATAACACTGTCTGATTTCAAAATCGAACCCTAATACTTACGCGTAATCTAAATATCATAAAAGAAGTGTCAGCTGTGCAATAATAAATTATTTCCAGAAAGTCAGAACTGTTATCGCAGTAGGTAAAGCATGGAGGAGCAATTTTCCAACTTAAATTAGGGCTCTACCTACGTAGGATGGTAAGTCTATAGAATCAGATGAAATGAGTCTCATTAGCCAAATAATGGGTGGGTAGTTATGAACCTACTTAAATAGCTTTATATAATAAGTTCAGTGCCGGGAACCCTCGCAGAGAGCTAACTTTAAATGCATGTTTTTATAAGTGAGTACAACACAGGGACTGAATTACCCAAAAATTAAGATACCTTTAAATTTCGGTATGACGTCATACCGTTAAAGGGTTAGCGAAATATTTCGATACCGATACCGTAGCGTAGGTATATCAGCGGAATTTTAAGGTTGGAAATACATACCGGTATATTTCGGTAGAAGTAATATAACCTTTAAAATGATTTCGGTAGCAATACCTAAACCTAAATAAATAGGGGTGCACCGCCTCGTACAAATACTAGTTCTAACGTGTTCGACACCCCCGTGCACCCGCGCCACGCCATCTCGCATGTTTTTCGCTACCGAAATCGTTTATAAGTTAAATAACTATTAAGTCCAACCTTTATTTGTAAAGGTATCGGTATAGCTCGACCTTTATTTTAAACCGGTACCTTGTATATTTTTGCGGTATCTTAGGTAACCTTTAACCGTAACCGCTTTCAGTCCCTGGTATAACATTTAAAACTGAAAATATTAAAGTGTAGTTGCATATCTTAACATTTTTATTTCTTTTTTTTAATTCAGTGTCTGTCCGTATTTCAAGGAAAAGTTAAAAATTGCATATAGAAAGAAAAGGTAAAAAATGATGGTGCTACTTTGTTTGTCTGTCCGTTTGTCTATCACAGCTGCTTATTTCAGGAACTCTTTAAGCTCTAAAGTTGAAATTTCGAATAAATATACTTAAATAATCCTTTTTCATCTGTAAAACAAGTGTTTTTTTTTTTTTTTTCAAAACTTTGCAAGTTTCATTGCAACGGATACCTAACTAGGTCAAATAGAGATATCACATGAAAGTAGCACTATTTTAATCTTAATTTTTATTATAATTATTATACCGCACCGATTTCGACGTATGATGAATTTTTTTCGGGACGAATTTAAAGCTACAGGCTCCAGCGGCGTGATCGCAATGACGAACGTGGTTGTGAGGTGGCCCTATTGCTTTCTTGAAGGAGAGTAATGGTGTCATCAGGGTCGATGAGATCTCTAAGTCGTTACATTTGCCTATTAATACATAGTTAACTTAGTAGATATAGAATTTAATATAGTTTAGTACGGAGACAAAAGTAATTACCTACACAAAATGTATTTTGTGGTTAAGTATCTGGAATATTTTTAATCTGAGAAATTTTGAATTGAGATGTTCTTCTTTTAAAAATAAGCGTTTTGTGTGTCAGGCGCGGTGGTGGTCCAATAGTAACGGCCTTGACTTACGTTTCGTTCGTCATGGGTACAAACCTAGGCAGGCTCATTATATAAATATATTTTGTGTAAGTACCTAATTTATGTCATCACCACTGCTCTCAAAAACGGTGAAGAAACCGCCACCTCTTAGAACCATAAAATCGAACAAATCTACCATACACCAATCTGCATTGAGCCTGCGTGGTGGATGGATTCCGATACATCCTTCTCACATAGGGGAGGCCAGTGTCTCACCAATGGAAACTTTATAGGGATTATGCATTAACAATGTACTTCATTTTGGTAATAGTCTGACTTCGGTAACGAATCCTGTATTTTTGTAGTCCAACATGGCAATTGTTCTTCATAAACCGAAAATTCTAAAATAAATCTATTTAATGGAGGTTTTTGTATACTTGGACAGTTTTAGGAAAGTCTGCAAATGTCATTTTCAAATAAATGTAGGTGATCGCAATTAAAATTGTTTTGATTCATGAGCGAAGCAAGTAAAATAACAACCTGAATGTTTATTAGCTGTTACAAATTATTGAAGTGTGATTTTATTAAATTTAAATCAATATCCTCCTTTAATTTACATAAAACAAAAAATAAATTTTTCCTTGAAAATTTCACAAAAGGTTTGACACCGTTATCGTGAGATCAGAGCGAGTGATTATACTTTTTCTTAATTTTTATATTCTTCATTATTTGACATTCCCACCCTACCAATACACGAAAACACCTCCAAAGATTCTAGGTGTAACAACAAGACCCCTTAAAAACACTTATTTACTTTGTTTTCACAGTGTTCATAACATGTTCTCAAACCTAATATCCGCAGACCTCAGAGTCGACTTGCAACATGTATGCATTGGATGGCGTAAGACTTCGATGAAATGTGGGTGGAGTAGAAAGTGTTAAAAATCTAAAAATGAGTAACCTCAGTTGCTTCCTGTGATACAGTAGCATATCGTTGGTAAACTAAATATTATTTTAATCCTGGCCAGGTGGTTTGTGACCTACATTTACATACTGATTACCAACCTACATCTAATAAACTTAAGTTAAATACATACTACGTAAAATATAACTCACCAGATTCGCTCAATAAATGGGGATTTGCTCCAAATTGCAACAATGTTTCTACTATAGTGGTACAGCCATATCGGGCCGCCAACCTGATTGGCCAACCGCCTTCGAAATTAGGGTCTAAACCAGAGCGCAAAAGTTCAATAAAATCATCCTCTTTATTACAAACAATTACATTTTTAATCTTGTGCGTGTTGCTTTCCATTTTAACGAGTGCGGAGCACCTACTAATTTACCCGTTATTATTTACTACCCACATGTATTTTAGGATTGTAAACTAATTATTTTCCACATACCTACTTAAGCTGGGTAAACATGACCGATTTTAGTCGCTGAGAGATTTTGAAGATTAAACTAAAGCGACAAATCTACTGTTAAAATCGGTGTGTGGACGTTTTAAAGTTGCCGGTGACTAAACTCACTGAGAGAAACTCAGTGAGTAGTCACCGGCAACTTTAAAATTGACCACAAATTAATACACAATCTGGCTCCTAGTAAGTTGTAGAAAAAAATTAAAATAATTATGTACTAAATATTACTACATACCGTACTTACTACATCCATAATTCTAACATGGAACCACCATTCTAGTTTCTTGTCAACAGTGCTGCCAATTTAGCATTTTTATGGCTAAATTTAGCATTTTTGCTAGTCATTTGGCATGCGAAAATTCAATTTAGCATATAGCATATTATTTAGCATTTTACTTGGAAAGATTTATTTAAACTTGAATTTCCAAAACTTGAATGGCAGTGTACTTCCTCTACTGTTAAATTTTGGTATGAAGTCTCGGACTACAAGGACGCTGCTGAAAATAATCCCTTCAAGGAACTGGCAGCATTTGCAACAACGTTATTAACATTAACTCATTCGAATGCAGACGTAGAGCGTGTATTTAGCCAGTTAATTTGGTAAAAACTTAACTCAGGAACAGTTTATCAATTTCAACCTTAAATGCAATCATAAACGTAAGATTCGGATTAAAAAGGGTTAACAAATGCTGTCACTCATACGAGGTTCCTGACCCAATGTTGCCAAAAATAGGGACAAATGAGGCCTATAAATCTATATCTTCCGCTCCAGTTGCAATTATTGAAGGGGATACAGACGACTGTCTTCATATGATAATTGTGTCACAAAATTACTTCTATATTTTTTTTTTTAATAAACGCTCTCTCTTTCTGTGTTGGCACTTTTTTTTAATAATAATAATAATAATAACTTCTTTATTATCAGGCAACGATGGCCCATAAATAAAATACACAAAATATTCTTACACAATATAAACTAATACATAATAAAAATATCACTTATACAATCATTTGTTACGTTGGGTCGGCGACGTATTGCGCTGAGTCGTGGTTTCATGTAGCCTGCCGCGAAAACGCCGATACATGACACCCTTCGGCCAAAATTCCTCCTTCATGAAAGTCTGCAGGTGATGAGTTGGTACCCGCACCACAAAAGATTTGAAGTTAATCTTATGACGCGAGTCCAACTTTTCGACTCTCACGGTGAACTGGCTCTTCATTTTGATGTACTTCACGATGTCCTCTTCCTTCGTGGTATAATGTACACGCGACACGTACAACTGTGTGGTTGGAATAGCGGGACGCAGCAACATATCGGGACCCGTCAGTGCTGTACCGCACTGATTGCGACAAGTAGGCTTCTTCTTCTTCTTCTTTTCCACACGAATGAAGCCTTCTTCATCGGCCTGTTGTTGGCTTGTTACCGGCGGTAACGAGCTTCGAACTGCTTCGGAGGGCCTTTGGGCTACCCTCGTATAATTAGGTTGCCGCTGATGATTAGCGGGAGATTTAACAACGGCAGCCGAGTAACCACGCTCCGGTGCTGACGTGGTAAGATGGGTCGGTGTCCCAATGATGGGGGACACGGAGACGGCGGGGTGCACTTGTGCATCGCTTGCAGTGACGGCGGCCGGCGGCAAGTCGAATTTTGCTGACTCGAAACTCAGCTGCGATGCAATGAATGTGCCGTGACGTGTGTTGACGTTAGTAGCTGGCTCGTGTGACCCACATACCGTGTTGCGTAGATCTGCTACCTCGGTACGTAATTCACTGATGGTGGACTGTGATGCTTCCAACTTCAACTGCATCTCGACCAGGCTTGATCTTAAGGTTGTGATGTCCCTCAGCAGCCTGGTAACGTCGACGTGGTCGAATGTGACGGGGGGCAGCTTGCGCAAATCCTTCGCCACAAAAGTCGGCACGTCGCCCGGGTCGGTCTCCTTCAACACTTTTATGATGTCTTGGAGACTCCTCTCTCCCTTTTCATCCCTCCTGCGGGACGGCATTCGATCAGCCATATGTAACGACTCATACAGCAGTGTTTTAGAACTGCGTATCTCCTCTTCATTGAAGTTAGATTTGCATATCTGGATCACACTGACCTCGTCCATGACATCCAGCTGGTACTGCAGGAATGCCAGGATCTCGTTCGCCACAAGTTCTTCCGAACGCATGGTGGCAGCGGCATTCGCCACGCTCAGCGCAAAATAATAATTTCCGCTAACAGTGCAAGCACGTCCGATTGAAACGGCGAATCGCACTGCACTTTTAGCATTATCCTAAAATTTTAGCATGTTTTTGGCATTTTGTGAATGTAGATTTGGCAGAAAATATTATTTGGAGTTGGCAGCACTCCTTATCAAATCAGAATGAGGGCGGGAAAGATACAAAAAGTTTTCAATAATTTTATATTTATTAATATAATTCAAGATATGGATGAAAAACCAAATAATGTTGAAGAAATTGATGTTAACAGTTCAGATTTCTACGAAAATGTTAACATTGAAACAGCTGCTTTATTCCACGACGAGATCTATGATTTGCTACTAATTGAGAACGAATCACACGAAAACTTTGAAGATGAAGAATGTGAAGATGAAACGGAAGAGAATACAACAAAAACATAAATACATATTTTCAACCGACGAAAAAAAACGGAGGAGGTTCTCAATTCGACGCGTATATTTTTTTTTTTTTTTTTTTATGTATGATCACGCATAACTTTTTACATAGTGGTCCGATTGTGACAATTCTTCTTCTATTGGAAAGGGTATACTCCCAAGGTGGTCCCATATAAATTTGGAAAACAAAATCGAACCCTAAGGGTTGGAAAACAGGGGATGATTGATTGTTCACTCACTGATTGTAACGTATAAACACGCATAACTTGTTACATAGTGGTCCGATTGTGACAATTCTTCATCTATTGGAAAGGGTTTACTCCCAAGGTAGTCTCATATAAATTTGGAAAACAAAATCGAACCCTAAGGGTTGGAAAACAGGGGATGATTGATTGTTCACTCACTGTCACTCACAACTTTTTACATAGTGGTCCGATTGTGACTATTCTTCTTCTATTGGAAAGGGTATACTCCCAAGGTGGTCCCATATAAATTTGGAAAACAAAATCGAACCCTAAGGGTTGGAAAACAGGGGATGATTGATTGTTCAGTCACTGATTGTAACGTATAAACACGCATAACTTTGTACAGAGTAGTCCGATTTTGATAATTCTTTTATTGTTGGATAGGGTATACCTTGCCAAGTATTATTAGTACATTAAAGCCACAAAAAATCATAAAATAAAAACTTTTTAACAAAAAATTAAACCGCCGAAAAACTGAAAAGCATAAAATAATAAACCTTAAAATTTTGAGTCGGCGGTGAAAAATCAATGAACAAGGAACACTCAAAGCGCCGACTCATAATTTTAAGGTTTATTATTTTATGCTTTTCAGTTTTTCGGCGGTTTAATTTTTTGTTAAAAAGTTTTTAAAGTAATTACTGAAGACATTGAAGCTAAGATTCATCAGTGAAAGCAAATGTGTACTTATTGTTCTGAAGAAAATGCGGATATAAAACACGTTAGACTGTGAATCGTTCGCCATGCAAAGACTGTTACTTGTCAGTGAAATTAGTGATATAGCAGAACAAAACTCTTTTATGTGTTCCCCGCCACGTTCAGGAATTACTTTCCAACACAGTTTATTTCAATTCATTATTTAGATATTTACTGAATACTGTAGAAAAAATTTAATTGTTTCGGGGTTCATTAGATTGTTTTTTTTTTTATGTTTAACTAATATTTTGTTGTTATTAATTAGATAATTTCATCGCCTCTCAGATCACTTTTGATGAACTTGTTATTGTTTTATGTATTTTTATTGAGATATTTAACTAATATTTTGTTGTTATTAATGAGATAATTTCATCGCCTCTCAGATGTACTTAGCTGAGAATAAGAGTAGTATGTTTAATGATTACGACTGAAGGACATGTATCCATGGTCAGGAATAAATTAAAAAAAAAAAAAAAAAAAAAATCACCTTCACCTATGTCAAACAAAAATGTAAGCAAATAAATGGATTGTATGTGTAAAACAACGGTGTGAAATGAATATAATTTATTTTTCCTTTAAAGTTAATTTATCACCGGCAATACATATTTTGCCCTTGACTGGTCAGTGGGTCGTCTGACTAATTGTATATTTAATTATGGGAAGGCAAGTAGGAAAAGTAATCTGACAAACACTGCTAATTTATCCATTCTTAAATTGAATATATTCTGTGCGTTTATATATTTAAATGGCTTACCTTTAGTAACTCAGCCCACGATTTGGGAGTCCATATTTTTTTCACAGAAAGATCATATTATTAGAAGCCTCCACGTAAAATTTTAAGTTTGAAAAATAATTGGTTTACGAGAAAAATAATAATATAAATCATAGAAATACAAGAGCGAGCGAAGCGAGCTCTGGACTTGGGGTACCCCGACTCGGACAGGTTAGGTTAGAAGAGGATGGCGGGGGTCAAAGACCCCGCCATCCTCTTCGTGGTTATTTTTTTTTAAACCACACAGAAATAGGAGCCCCGCATAGCGGGGCTCCGTCGACTTTCCTATAAAAAAAACTATGCGCGCCCCTACTACCAGATGGCCCGTAGTGGAAATTTTAACCCCTATTCGTTTTATTCGTCAATCCCACACTTTCTGGCCTTTAAATCGATGTCGATACACGAAAATTCGAAAGTGAGGTTAGAATCTAAAAAAAAATATTTCTCAAAAAGGGCGGGGTTGCGCAACTATTTAAATTGTTCATATTTTATATTTTTCAGGCATGCAGAATGGCGGAAAATTGCGAAAAGGGAAAGAAGAAAACGGATCCGCACAATTCAAGCTAAAGAAAGAGGTATGTCCACAAGAACCATGGACATTAATTTCATTTATAAAAATAAGTAGGTATCCTAGTATGCACAGGTACTACAGTCTTCCTTCTTGATTTTTATAGTACCATTTTATAAGTATATATAGATATACAACAAATACCGACAGGATCCATTAATAAGGCTCCAATGTCTGTTTGTTTGCCACAGTGCTGTATCTTCTGTTCAGGGTTGTATCCCCTCATTCAGGAAGCGATTTTTACAGCATTCAAAAAAGTATTGTTCAATATTGTATGGTGTTACAGAACCCTTGGGTACAAGTCTGACTGCCTTTGGCCACTTTTTCCATAACTTTGCCACTATTTTAGTTCTTTCAGTTTTGTGCCTTTGCAGCCACTGCAAAGGAAGCACTCATGGTCTTATATCAGTTTCACCTTTACATGCCTTATATCTTCAAATTACAAATGGCTTTTATAGGAGAGCAATTCAAAGATGGAGAGGTGAAAAAAAAATTGTAATAACTTAAAATTATCTCTGGATTTCTAGATAAAATTTTCTTCACTGAATGGTATATCAAACAACAAGAATTAGAGGAAGAATTGATACGTGAACAAATTCATAAACAGAATGATGAAGAAAATGAAAAATGGATTCAAGCTGAAAAAATTGCAATTGCACAATGGAAAAAACTTCAAGAAGATAAAGAAAGACTTAAACAAAAGCGACTTGAACAAGAGGCTAAGCTAAAGATGGTAAGACTGCATTATAAATTTATAATTTTATCCAAGAAATCAGTACACAAACTGTAGGATTCATCATTCTGCTCATTCGTTAACATTATATTATTGTCTAAACTCAATGGCGATGTCAAGCTATCGACTAGACACCATAAGAAACTATTAAAAATCATTATAATAATAAAATTATGGCAGGAATGGGAGCTAGAACAGAAGAAAATACAAATAGAAGAAGAGAGGATAAAAGCAGCTCAAGAAGAATTGAAAAGAAAACAAGACATCTTCATGAATCACTTGGATTTGTTTTTATCTGGAGATTCAATTGAGCCTCCAGCCGAATTAAAAGTGATGCATGAGACAAGACCCGATGTTGAACTTTGTCCATTTTTCTCCAAAACAGCATGTTGTCGATTTGGTGATCAATGTTCAAGGAACCATCAATACCCTGGCATCAGCAAAGTATATCCTTTTCATAAATTTAATTTTATATTGCTAAACATAGAATTATTTTTGATTATAAGCCATGCTGTAGTCAATAATTTGTTTTACTATTTTATGTTTCTCTAATGTACACTGCTATTTATGTGTGCATTTTAGTTAAATAGCTATTAAAAAACAAACTTTTTATTTTAGGTGTTATTAGGTACAAATTTTTATAACCATTTTGGGTTAAGTAATGCAAATGTCAATGAATATGACACAGATATTATGCTAGAATTTGAGGATAGTGATACATATAAGGAATACAAAGACTTTTTCTTTGATGTATTATCTGAATTTGAAAAATTTGGTCGAGTTACACAGTTTAAGGTGAGTAGTAAGATATTCCATAACCACAAAGTTGGGTAAATCAGGTGTTCAGCAAATCTTGTGTTAGTTAATAATGAATTGCTGATATTATTATTTTTTTACAAAACATGTATTTAAGTATAAATAAGCTTGCATTATATTAAGGCAATCTACAATATTTAGAAATAATGAATAAAATATTTTCACTCAAATCAACTTCAGATTTTTGCCATCACATGGACACATGGTTGACAATTTTGTAATGATCATAAGGAGGTTTGTATAGAAAGTCCTATTATCAACATAAATAAGAGATATCCGTATCATACTTATTTTAAAGTTATGATTGTTAAAGTTTAATCTTGTTGTAGGTCTGTAATAACTATGAAAAACATCTTCGAGGAAATACATTCATAGAATTTGCTGAGCTACGATGTGCTGTATCGGCATATCGATCATTACATACACGCTGGTATGGTGGCAGACAGCTATCTTTACAGTTTTGTACTATAAATTCCTGGAAAAATGCTATATGTGGTAATATTTTTTTTTTTCCTTGTTTAATAATTAGTAGGTATGCATTAATTCGGAATTTAAATTCATGTGAAATTATTTACATTACAGGTCTACAGTTACGAAGGCGTTGCCCAAAAGGTCGTGCTTGTAATTTTTTACATGTCTTCAGAAATCCAAATAACTTATTTAATGGATATTATAAAAATGAAATTGTTCAAGAGATGGATAGGTGAGTCAACGATATTAAACACGACATTATGTAATAATTAGTATCTTGATAGCTTCTTTGGTAGCCAGTAAGAGGTATCAAAATGTCTGTTTTTTCAGGTCTCCCCGTTATTCAATGCGGTCGTGGAGGTGGTCTGAATCACCGGAAAAGGACGTCTCTAAAAGAATGATTTCAAGACGATCTAAAAGTAGTGACAGACGACTTCGAAAATCTCGACACCGCGAAGAAAATGATAAACATTACCGACGAACTTCATCTCGACGAAGCGACCGTCGTTAGCTACGGGTTTTGGTTTCTTTAATGAGGTATTTTAAGAGAAAATGGCCTGAATAAAAACTTACTAGTTGGACTGTTATTTTCTTGTAGGCATTAAAAAGCTAAGTCAGAAATAATGGGTCTATAAATTCGATTTTTGTCGTTCGTTATGCTATTTTGAAGATCACTATGATCTGTAGGTAATAAAGCTAGACGAGAAATTACAGTAGGGACCTCATAAAATGTCTTAGGGGCCTGTACACACCGGGACTTACAGCTTAGTACGGCCGGTGTTCCAAGTGTGTACGATGTGACTACGTTTGAGATAATTGAACCTGGATCAGTACCTAAAGCCCAACTGACGCCAAACCTAGCCCTACAGTAACTACCTAGCACCCCAGTTATCCTAGCCCTAGCCTACCATACAAACCACACCAAACGTAGGTTACGTTGGTTATACGAGAGGGAAGTCTGTCACAAGGAGACCTACGGTGACAGACGGAGTTTGGGTAGGAAGAGGGTGCGTGGACCGTATGTGTGTCGCTGACGCTGTGATGCTATTGTTGGCGCGTGCAACTATAGTATGTTCACGGTTGAACATTCTGGCGCCTCTCAGGACCTAGGCTCCAGTTGGTATAATTCGATAGTTTCGTGTTGACGTGGTAAACTGTACACAGGTTCCGTTGTGATAGTTGGTTGGCCTGTTGTCGGTTTGGTAGTTGTCTTGTTGGCAGCAAGCGAGTTTGGTTCTCTTGCTGGTTGGTTTTCTGGCTCGGGACTTGTTCTTCTGGTCTTGTGCTGCAATGTGACTCCAATCCATCTCAGTATGGCTGGGCCGTAGCAAACTAAAAACAAAAAGATTAAAAACATGATTATACACGATATCGCACTAGTTAAGTATGCGTGAGAACTGATTTGACTCCAAATAGTGCTATCTAATTCGGTTTGTAAAGCATTTTCTTGAGTAACTAGATTCTGAAAAATCTCCTTTGAGTTATCTACGACTTCTTCCTCTTTGGTAATGTTTAGCATGGATTTAGTCACCATGTGCGTTGTTATGGGAAAGTCTATTTGTTTTGAGTATGATGTTACTATCGGTACTGAAACAATTCTTTTGGCAGTTAATATATTATTAGTTGTTTTAATAATGCAGTTATCTGCGATTCGTATTACACCAACATTTTGAAGCTCGAATTCTTCTCTTTGTCCATCACAAAGTATTGACGTCGTAACTCGATCTCGTACAATGAATAACCAAGTGTTTGGCATGTAAAGTTGTTTCCATATTATTTTATTGGATAAATAGTATGTTTTAGTAGGACATTTCGTCTGTGTTTGGTTTTTGAATAGTTGATTTACAATGCAATTTTCTTTTAATTGCATGTTTTTCACGGCCCCAGGAAAGCAAATAAAATGGTTAGTCCATTCTAAACAACGTTTGAACTCCTCATAGTCCAAGTCAAAATACATTTCGTTGTTGTAATCTAACCCTATGTAAGCTTTATGTACTTCTATACTTTGGGCTGACTTGTCAGAATTTATCTTTGGGACTGGTGTAACATACATTAAAGTATATTTAGTTATCTCTTGTATAGGAAAATAGGCGTATACTTTTAAATGAGTCTTGTTCTCATATATCTTGGTGTCTAGTAACTGTTGTTGAACGATTCTTAGTTTAGATGGTAATTTTTTGTTTGCTGATGATATTAGGTCAGTGACGTTCTTTGGTGTTAAAACACTATATACTGTCGCCTTGGTTAAGTATATCTCTAATAGTCCGTTGTAATAATCCATGATTTCTTCCATGTAATTATATGCTAACTGGTAAGTCTGCATAATACGTATGTTTACACTGTTGTGGTCGACTGTACTGAACCAATGGTTGTTACTCTCGATGTAACCTATGACTTGGTTTAATTTAGTTTGAAATCCTATAAGTTTCTGTTTTATTCTTTCTTCAGTTTTGTTTACTTGTGAGATTGTTGATATCATGAATTTGGTTTGATGGTTGGCAGCTTCAATTAACTTTTTTTGGTTTAAATTTAATGTGTCTATATCTCGGTATGCCTCATCATTCACTCCGAAGATAGCAGTTAGTAACTCTCCCCATATTCCCCTTTTCTTCCTAATCTGGTTCACTTCTGTCAAATATTCTTTAGTTCGCTCTATTTTTGATGTTTCTTCTAACAAATGATGGTGTAATTGTTTACAAAATCCGGAAGCTGTTATTTGTTCAGCATTTGTACATAGTTGACTGAATTGTGACGTCATTGTTTTTATTTTGACAAGGTCTTGCTCTAGGTGTTATTTTTCATAATTTATTTCTATCCTAAACATTCCTCTATCAATGCTTGCCGTTCCTATTTTTTCAACATAAAATCCTGGTGGTACTGTTTTTACAGAGTATGTCGTTGTAGTTGATTTTGCTGAACCCAATATTTGTAACATGATGAATAGCAACGTGAACCATTTAGATATTTTATTACATTGTTTGGGTTGATTCGTTTTGTTTTTTCTTAGGATTGTAACGGTATTTGTTTGTATTGACTGTTTCGGTTCATTGCTACTACTACACGTATTTGTTTCAATTGGCAATGGTATTAATGTGTGAATTGATCGTTTTTGAGTTGTTCCTGACGACTTTTGAAGTGTCACTACTCGGGATAGGTCGTCGTTGCCCATGTGTATTTCCTTTATTTTTGCAAGTGGCCATTTGCTAGGCGAAACTTTTTCATCTTTTATAATTACTAGAGTTCCAACCGACAAGTTTCCTTGATTAGTTTTCCATTTGTACCTTTGTTGAAGTTGGTGTAAATAGTCTTTAGTCCAGCTTTTCCAGAAATCTTTTTTCATTTTTTGGATTTGTTTCCATCTGTTTATATGATCTGTATTAGTTTCCGATAGCGGGTCTGGTACCCCTACCGCTTCTCTGCCTATTAGAAAGTGACTTGGTGTTAACACAGTGTTATCATTTATATCTTCACTGAGTGCACATAATGGTCTTGAGTTTAAACATGCTTCAGTTTGGTGTAAGAACGTGCTCATTTCTTCATAAGTTAGTGTCTGCTCTCCTATCACTCTACGCAAATGGTGTTTCATCGATTTTACTCCTGCTTCCCAAATCCCTCCGAAGTGGGGGATGATGGAGGAATAAAGTGCCATTGTATTCCAATATTGGTCAACGTGTTTTGAAAGTCGTCAGACTGGGTTATGTCTAACATTTCTTTATACAAGTAATTGGCAGTGCCTACGAAATTCGTCGCGTTATCACTGTACATGTGTGATACTGGACCTCTGCGTGCCATAAACCTCCGTAGTGCTGCTATAAACGTTTCTGCTGATAAGTCGCCTACCAGCTCCAAATGTACCGCTTTCGTGGATAGGCAAACAAATATCGCAATGTAGCCTTTGTAAGATTTATGTCCCCTTCCTTTCATTGTTCTCACTGATATTGGTCCAGCATAATCCACACCTGTGTGACTGAATGGGTACGATTCCGTCACTCTTGGTTTTGGTAATGAACCCATTTTTTGTGTGGCGGTAGATGATCTGTATCTAGTACACTTTACACATTTTCTAATGCTACTTTTCACTGCTCGCTTTCCTCCAAGTATCCAATACTTCTGTCTTATATACGCTAAGGTCATACTATTACCTCCATGTAATGTAGTTAAATGAGCATCATGAATTATGATTAATGTTACATGATGGTCATGAGATAACAGAGTTGGGTGTTTTTGATCGTATGGTAGACTGGAGTTTTGAAGTCTTCCTCCTACTCGCAGTAAGCCCTCGTTATCAATAAATGGATCTAGGCATGACAACCTGTTTCCTTTCTTCAATGATTGTCCGGCTTTAATTGTTTTGTACTCCTCAGCAAATACTTCTTGTTGCACTAAGCGGAGGAGTTTTTTAGTTGTTGAATTAATTTCCTCACAGCTTAATGGTTTTTTGTATTCTTGTTTATTCACGAATCTGTAGCAATATGATAGTACTCGTATCATCCTTTTGAAACTTGAAAATCTTATCCAGATTTTGTTTTTTGGTATAATAGTTATGTGATAACATCGTTTAATCTCCTCACATATCTCTGGTACAGTTTTCGTACTAGGCATGTTATCACTTTTTAACCACTCTGGTCCATTCCACCATTGTGATAAGTTTTGTAATTTATTTGGTGCAATGCCTCTTGTAATTAGGTCAGCTGGATTTTGTAATGTATTTACATAATTCCATTTTGCTTCTGGTAATGTTCTTTGTATTTCTGATACCCTATTAGCTACGAACGTCTTCCATCACTCAGCTTCACCCTTGATCCAACCGAGAGTAATCATGGAGTCCGTCCAACAGTAAATATTCGCGATTTGCATTTCCATTCCAGTAATCACTTTTTCCATCAGTTGGGTTAACAATAAAGCTGCACATAACTCCAACTTTGGTAATGTAGTTTTCTGCTTTTTTGGCGCTACCTTTGACTTAGCTTGCAACAGGGTTACGTTAAATGTGTTGTTATTTTGTATCCGACAGTATATTGCTGCACCGTACGCTTTTTCAGAAGCGTCACTGAATCCATGCAGCTCGACCCTCGATTTATTTGAAAAATGACACCATCTTGGTATGGAAATCTTCTCAATAGTCTTAAGTTGTGTTTGTAATTCAATCCACCTTGTTTTAATAGTTTCCTCTACGGGCTGATCCCACTCTGTGCCATTTGTCCAAAGTTCCTGAATCATCAGTTTCATATTTATGACGACAGGTGCTAACCATCCCAGAGGATCAAATATCTTAGCTATTTCTGATAAAATAAATCGTTTTGTTGGTTTTTCATTTTGATTAATAGTGATCTGAAAACAGAAACTATCCTCTAATGGTGACCATAATACCCCTAAGGATTTTCTAGTTTCATCTAGCGGTATTTTCATCACTTGGTCGTCTTTGCTTTCGTTAGGTATATTTTCCAACAATTGAGCACTGTTAGACGACCATTTGCGTAGCCTGAATCCGCCTTTTCGTAGCATATTTATTAAGTTTTCTTGTAAATTTTTTGCTGCCTCAACATTTGTATCTCCTGACAAAATATCGTCCACGTAGAAGTCCTGGAGAGTTCTTTGGCTGGCTATTGGGTAGTTCGCTTCTTCATCAGCAGCGAGTTGTTGTAGCGTCTTAATCGCTAAGTATGGGGCAGCTGCAGTTCCATACGTCACAGTAGTTAATTCGTATTCGTCGATCATTTGTTTCGGTGAATTCCTCCATACTATTCGTTGGTAGGTGTAGTCTTCTTTGTTGATATTTATGTATCGGTACATTTTTTCGATGTCCGCCATAAATGCTATCTTGTGTTTACGCCAACGTAACAGTATTACTGCTAATTCTTGCTGTAGTCTTGGTCCCGTAAACATATTATCGTTTAGACTTATGTTAGTACTTGATTTGCTCGACGCATCAAATACTACTCGTAGCTTAGTAGTTAGTGAATCTTCTCTAATGACTGGTTGATGTGGTATATAGTATTTACCTTGGTAATAGTCAGTACTCGATACTTTCCTCATGTGGCCCATTTCTAAGTACTCATTGAGAAACTCTTGGTATTTTTTCCGTAAGTTTCCATCCTTGTCGAACTTCCGTTCTAATTGTAATAGTCTTGCAATAGCTTTTTTGCGCGAATTCCCATAATCTACGCTTTGATTCTTGAATGGAAGTTTCACTGTGTATGTCCCATCTGGATTTCTTATAGTTGTTTTTTGGTAATAGTTTTCACAAGCCTGATCCTCGTTAGTTACTTGGTATTTTTCAGGAATTTCTTCTAATTCCCAAAACTTGTTTAGTTGCTGAACTTCTGTAGTCCGTGTCATCATACTGATAACTGTATTAGTATTGGTTGTATCGCCGCAAATGCCGGATAAAATCCACCCAAATTCGGTATTTTGAGCGATGATTCCGTCTTGCATCTTGTGTAATCCGTTTAGTAGTAAATGGCTATATTCTTGAGCCCCCAATATTATATCTATTGGTCCTCTTCTGTAATATGTAGGATCGGCAAATAGTTTGTTTTGTAAACAATCCGATTTTAGTTCTAGTACATTTTTCTCTGGTAAACAGCCAGTTAGTTTTGGTAGTATTATAAGTGTGACTGGTAACCTATATTCGCTCGGAAATCTTGGCTGTAGCACGACATTGATAGAGTTTTTCGATGTTTTAGGTTTTTCGTCAGCAATCCCGATCACTTCAGTATGTATCTGAATACGTGGGTATGCCAATAGTTGGGCAACCTCTTCTGTACAAAATGATGCCTCTGAACCTTGATCACATAGAACCCTCAGTAAATGCGATGTCCCGTCCGACGAGTGAGCTTTTATTAAGGCCGTCGCTAGTAGTGTGGTTTTTGGTATATTCGTTTTGTTATAAATAGTAGACATGTTGGACACAGTTTTTTTCATGGATTTACTTGTAGACGGGGTCGATACATTTTCCTTGTTTGGCTCAGTTTTTGTGTTTCTTGTAGTAACATTATTGTTATGATGGTGTAAATAGGAATGATGACCTCTTTTTCCACAGTATCCACAACTTTTATCACTGTGACACTTAACGACGTTTCATGAGTCAAACAGTTTTTGCACTTCTGTTTTTCGTTTACGATGTTATTGCGTTCTTGTACTGATAGCGTTTTAAAACCAGTACATTGGTAAATGCTGTGTTCGCGACTCTGGCAAAACCAGCATACACGTTGATCTACTTGTTTGGTAGTTGAATTTGAAGACTCATGGCGCGATTTGTGAGCAAACGCTTCTTCTCTCAGAGTGCTTGAAGTTTCCAGACACTTAAACCTTTTTTCTAAGAATTGCATCATTGCCGAAAACTCTTGTACTTTGTTAGGCTCTAATAGTTGATGTTCGTATTTTTCATCAGTTTCTGAGTCCCATATTCTACTTAGTATTCTTGTCAAAATGGGGTCCCAACTTGAAATGTCGATGTTTTGATTTTTTAGTGCTTCTAGGTTTTCGTTTATTGTGTCATGGAGATTTTTTAAGTTCGCGGCATTACTTTTCTTTATTTTCGACATACTTAGAATATTATCAATATGCTTAGTAATGATTAGTCTTTCATTCTTGTATCGTCTTGTCAACAAATTCCATGCAGTTATGTAATTTGCGTCACAAACTGTTAAATGCTTGATCAGCTTAGCGGCGTCACCTCGTACATGCGTTTTTAAATACTGCATCTTTTCTGTGTCACTCAACGATTTATCTTCGTGGACTATTTTCAAGAATAAATCATAAAAGGAATTCCATGACTCATAACTTCCACTGAATGTTGGAATTATTATTTGTGGTAACTTAACCGAGGTTTTATGATTGTATGTTGATTTTTGACCTATCATCTCAAATAATTTTCCCATCACAAGGTCGAATTCCGTTTGCGTTCTCTCAAACATATTCTCGTGAAAATAGCTGTGTTCTAACGTACTATCTTCCATTAGAATGAGTACATGTGTTTCTTCAATTTCTTGCCATTGTTTTTGCAAAGTAGTCATTACAGATTCTAAGTACCAACTTGCTTTCCCTTCAGTAATTAATTGAGTTGCCGATTGTAACTTTTTCTGCATCTGATTAATCCGAAATAGTTGAATAAATAGTTTGGGTGAGCTACTCCCTTCTTCCTCCTCGGGTTGTAAATCTTCTGGCTCATATAGTTGGTTTACTACCTGTAGTCTTTTCTCACACTTTAACAGGTATTCAATTGCCTGCGTATACAGTGCGTTGATAGACCCAAAGTAGTTGGTGGTGATGTATTTGTGATCACACAACACATCTTGGTCTTGTAGTAGTGAATGGTTTTTGGATGTTCTAGTAAATACTTCTGTGAGTTGAGTTTTCCTCTCCGTGATATATTTTAGAGTCTTCCTTGATGCTGAGTCTTTCTTGATGTTGGTGAATATTTGTCTTAGTTCGTTGTAATCTGCTTCTTGGCTTCTTATAACTTCGTTTATCCCTTGTATGTCCATCTTTACTGCCCTTGATACTATAAGTGTTACTTCTCAAAATATCGGTGAACCCGTTTTTTGGAACCGAATTCCGAACCGCTATCGTTCTAATGGCGTATTAGTATGTCAGTCCCTTTACTTGCGCCTGTTGAGTACGCTAGTTCTAAGTACGTCTATACGTTATTCAGCCAATATTGGTGAGGGACAGAAAGAAGAACGTTTTATATTTATTTAATTTTATGTATATAAACGTTACTATGTTAAAGTACCGATTACACAAACTCCCGGTTTCCTAAAATTGCTCGAAGGACCAAATGTACACACCGGGACTTACAGCTTAGTACGGCCGGTGTTCCAAGTGTGTACGATGTGACTACGTTTGAGATAATTGAACCTGGATCAGTACCTAAAGCCCAACTGACGCCAAACCTAGCCCTACAGTAACTACCTAGCACCCCAGTTATCCTAAACCACACCAAACGTAGGTTACGTTGGTTATACGAGAGGGAAGTCTGTCACAAGGAGACCTACGGTGACAGACGGAGTTTGGGTAGGAAGAGGGTTTTGTGTACGTCGTGCAATGTACACAGGAAATGGTTTTCTTACTGCCGATCCCACAGACTCATAGGACCGATGATGGCTAAAGGTGTCTTGGCCACAGTAAGAGGAAGTAAGGAGATAAATCACACTCGACTCCAGCTTGATGACTAACTTTATTACAATAATGAACTTAATTATATACAATTTTTGTGGTAAATACACATTGATGGCTATTTACATGTGTGTCGTGTGTGTATCGAGCCGATGAAGCGAAGATCTCAGTAGGCCACATCTTAGTGCTGACGGTGTGCTGGTGTTGCCGGCGCGTGGACCGTATGTGTGTCGCTGACGCTGTGATGCTATTGTTGGCGCGTGCAACTATAGTATGTTCACGGTTGAACAGGGCCGGTTAACATCGGCCGCATAGGTATGCTGTCAGAAAGATCAGTCCGTTAACAATAATTGTAGAAAATGCGTATTTGGTCTATTTTAGTTCCTTCCAGCTGCAGCAGTATGTCGTATGGCATTCTACTGTGGGGTCGGGCTGCGGATATTGATTTCATCTTTATTTTGCAAGAGCGACCCATTTTAATCCACGTCGCCGCGAATCTCAGGGAACTATTTAAAAGGATTAATATTATGATGGTACCCTGCCAATTCATTTATGAAAATATCTAGATTGTATTGTATAAAAAGATGTAGATTGTTTCTTGTAGAAACAATCTACATCTTTTTAAGAAAATAAATGATAGACATAATTTTAACACTAGAAATAAACACAAAATAGCTCAACCATTTTTCAGATTACCATTGTAATCAAATCTAAATATAATAAAGCTGCATACCGTAAAATAGGGTGAATAGAAATCGCGGGGTGAATAGAAACAAACTTGGAAGTTTGATAATGTTTTCTCTAGTGGGTCTATAGGCTATTGGCGAATATTTATTTCCATTATTTATTACACGGAAACATTTTGCCTTTGTGCTGGCTTACCACAAATTTACGTCAAGTGTAATGGGATAAAGAAAAAAAGCGGTAAAAGGGAACGTGTGCATACGAGTGATTTAAGGCTGTGTAAAACTTTTTGCTAAACTTATGTTTTTCTGTGTTATCTTCTAGCAAATTTGTGTATTTGGATAGTTAAGTCGATCATCTTTTACGCATAAAAAGGTGAGTGTCAATATTCAAATGTATCATTCTTATTTCAAGTAAAATCAGGATGCCTTTACTTTTCCCTGAATTCGAGGTGAATGGATACGAGTGAGGGATGAATAGAAACGCCTTTAGGGTGAATAGACACTTAGAAAGGGGTGAAAAGATACGACTGAGGGGTTAATAGCAACGAAACAGGGGTTAAAAGAAACATGATTTTTAGGGTTGTCAGTCGGTTGTCACTTAAAAATTAATCATTCTAATACGTACTATAAATATATACGTCTATCTTTCTGGCTGTCTGTCTGTCATGTTTTACTAAACTGCGGAACCAATTTTGATGAAATTTGATATAAAGCTTGAACTTGAAGGAAGTACATCGGCTATTTTTTTATTACATGACTGCCGATATGCGATAAAATAGTTGAAATCGTTCAATTTTGTTATTACTAGGTTTTGCTCGTGACTTTTCCGCGTGAATGTCGGTTATCACGTATACATACGAAGTCAAAGTCAGAAAAAATATAGCCTATGTCCTCGAGATTCAAAGTCACTCTGTACCAAAATTTCATCAAAATCGGTTCAGTAGTTTAGCTGTGAAAGCGTCATAGACAAACAAACAGTCGGATGGAGTGGACGAGTGACGTCTTTCATACCACTGTACTTACCTACTTATAATAAAAAAAGTTTTGACAGCCCTAGCCTTTTATTTCAATTCACCCCTCTTTCGTATCTTTTGACCCCAGTTTCCAGGTAAATAGAAATGGCCTACATTTTCCTACATAACAAGTAATTCACGTATTTTTACACATTTTAAACATTAGTATTAGGTTAATTGTAACGCGACTCGCAATAACACAATGTTTTAGTAACAGCATGGATAGAAAGAATGTAAGAAAATCAGCTTAGAACTTAAAAGTTGTGTGAATAGAAACGCCCCATTTTACGGTAGTTAGTTTGGGTGAACGCACTAATCTCAGGAGCTACGTTTAGTGTTGGATAGGCCATTTATTGAGGAAGGCTGTACAATTTATAATATCACGACCGCTTGGGAACCGAACAAAAAGAAAAAAGTAGATGACGTAGATGTACGTAGTGCGATCGCCAATCCGCCTGCCAAGCGTGGTGATTATCGGGCGGCGAGGAATGGGTAGCTCGCCGCCCGGTAAGGACCAGGCCCGTGTCGGCGGCCCGTACTGTTCCACGCACGCCTCAAAGAGATGTCAGCAGTATTGAAGTGGTCCGCTAGGACCGATGCCTGCTAGGGTCGCGAGATTTGTTCGAAAGAGATACCATGGCCCTGGCATATAGGTAACTGAAGGAACACGGGTGGGTTTTAGTCAGTAAAAGTCTGACACGCCCTCCCGCTCCGCCCACAGCGGAAGACGTAATTTGATGATTTCCCACCCACAAAAAAAAACGTGGCGATTATGGCAAAACCTAAATTGGGAGATGCTTATGTCCAGCAGTGAACGTCTTACGGCTGAAATGATGAATGATGACCTACTTATGTCAACTAACTGTTTTCGTTATTTGCGACCCAATAAAACATGTTAATCAAACGACGAAAAAAACGGAGGAGGTTATCAATTCGACGCGTATATTTATATTTTTTTTTTATGTATGACCACGCATAACTTTTTACATAGTAGTCCGATTGTGATCATTCTTTTTTTTATTGGAAAGGGTATACTCCCAAGGTGGCCCCATATAAATTTGCAAAACAAAATCAAACCCTAAGGGTCGGAAAACAGGGGATCATTGATTGTTCACTCACTGATTGTAATGTATAACAACGCATAACTTTATACAGAGTAGTCCGATTTTGGTTATTCTTTTTTTATTGGATTGGGTATACCTTGCCAAGTATTATAAGTACATTAAAGCCACAAAAAAATATAAAATAAAAACTTTTTAACAATTTCGGCGGTTTAATTTTTTGTTACAAAGTTTTTTGTCTATTGCTTTTACACAAGGATACATAGAAGAATTTCAAATAATATTGAGCTCTCATTCAAAATCTTCAAATTGTGAAGAAGATGACGGCGACACATTAGTTGATTTTAATTATCATTTTGCGGTCTGTAATGCAAAAGATAATTACGAAAATATTTTGGCTTATTTAATTTGAAATATGCCAGCATCTTCAGGACCGACAGAGTCACTGGGAACAGCAATTCAAAATGTTATATCAGTAAACCAAGGGTCCCATAGAAGTAAAGTGACAATGTTTTGGGTTCTGCAGTACGATGAAAACCGGGTGACCCGTTTCGGGCCAGTCATTAAAAAAATAATTACGTATGGTATTTAGGTGATGGAACGCTACGAGGTGAGGTTTGAAACTCTAGGGCACTCCCTCCATTCTAGTGTAGTGCCTACTTGGTCTTTCGAGATATAGCTCAATGGTTAGTCGACTCTTCACATGATTACAGAGCTGGCTAATTTATTAGCCAAAGATTAGCAGCATTGCCTACGGCATTGCTGCCAACCTTTTTGAGCACTTTTCCTGTTCACAGCGATGCCGACGAATTTTTTGATACCCGTTTCTTTTCTTATATTATTTGTGTAAGGTCAATGTGGGCAAATCCGTCTACGGGGCTATTCCATGCACATGCGTTTACTATTCATTCCAGAATAGTTACGCTGTTACTGGTTCGGTCGATAAAAGAGGATCAGTTTTTAGTTCTAACTATGATTCATAGATGGAGCAAGGTTGTCTACAATTGTCAAAAAATGCATTTGAAGTTTAGTTGTGCTACGAACTCGAAACTCAAGTGTTGCGTGCCGCCGTTTCTTATAAGGTAAATATTCAATTTCACAAGTTACGACTTTCTGAGTATGCATAACATGTAGTTTAGTAAGTGTTTCAACGGATTTTTCTATTTGTTTTGAATATAAACTGTGGGTGTAGTGTAGGTACACCTCTGCCCAACACTTCGGGGAAACAAGGCGTGATGTTATGTTATAAACCAGTAGATACGGAAAAAATTGTTAAAAAAAATACGTAACCTCAAAATATTCAAGTGGGAAAATCCGTCTAATTTCGAAGGGGCTAAATCGTCATATACCGGAATTACCCCATTGCAGATGTCGTCAACCTTTTTCATCCTTCCTATTTTTAGTTTTATACTTTAACCTCGTAAGTCCCTGAGATACCACATTTGGTATCGACACAATGGTTTTTTAATTGTGTCTGTAATTACGGTGATTGACTGGTTAAAAGTCCACTGGTAACTAACAATTGGGTCATTTTTTTTTTTTTTCAGGTTGGGAAATCATCAAATGACTTCTCCCGCTCTGGGCGTGTCAGACTTTTACTGACTAAAACCCACCCGTGTTCCATCAGTTACCCATGTGCCAGGGTCACGGTATCTCTTTCGAACAATCACGCGACCCCGGCAGACAATTGGGTCTTTAAACTATTATTTTTTTTGTGTTTAATTGAAAGATTAGGTATTTATTTCATAACAAACTGTTCTTAGTTTTTTTCGGTCTAATTAAGAATTTATGTTAAATTCAAAATCATTATTTGTACCTCGAACCAAAAACACGCCGGCAGTTCCCGAACAAAATCCGATCGGGTGTGACGTCACTTTGGCAATTTTTACTCATCGTAGCAAACTTCTGTAGTATAGACTAGCTCAGACACAGAAGTATTGACTGGCAGACTCGTACTGACTACAATTTAAAGCGTTCTGACAGTTGACCTTTGTGTTCCCGGGTCGCTCTTACCTGTTTAGACAGTCCCGCGACTTCGGCAGGCGTTTTTTTTAATATTTCAAATACCCAATTGATGCTAGTTGTCCATTTTACCCGTGAATAACGCTTACAAGTATAACATAATGCCGAAATGTCTTAAACTCAGAATATGATAGTTATGTTCCTGCTTTAGTTATAAGTAATACTAGGCCTATGGTCAGATAAAATGTTTATTAATATTATAATTTTGTTTGTTTTCAGTTTCCCCATAATTACTAAAATAATAGTAATCATGGTGAGATATTCATCATTTCAGCCGTAAGACGTCCACTGCTGGACTTAGGCCTCCCCCAATTTGGGGGCTTTGCCATAATCGCCACACTTGGCAGGCGGGTTGGCGATCGCAGTATGGTGGTAAAATGCATACAGAACGCTGCTGCCCATTCTCTAGTAAGTCCCTTAGTCGCCTTTTACACCACCCACGGGAAGAAATGGGGTGGTGTTATTCTTTACGTCCGGCACCACACAGTACGGTGAGATATTATAAAAGAAAAACAGCAAAGAGTTCCTATAGCAAGGACAAGTTGCATGCAGCTGTACTGGCAGTCCGAAATGGTACATTAACTGGATATGAAGCAGCGCAACTCTACCAAATTCCACGGATGACCATCATGGACCATGTCAACAAAAAAAGTTCTTCAAGTACACTAGGGAGAAAAACCACTCTGCCTTTGTTGATTGAACAAAATCTCGCTTCCTGCCTCCGTACAATGGAAAAATATGGTTTTGGCCTTAGTAGGGCAGAAGTTTCCCAGATGATTGGAGAATATGTAAAGCAGAACAATCTATCAACTTGTTTTAAAAATGGAATACTGGGAAAGGACTGGTTGGCCTCATTTCAAAATCGACATAACCTTTCGGTTAAAAAACCACAGGCTGTTGAATACGCTCGGAAAACAGCGGTTGATCCATTTGTGGTTTATGAGTACTTTAATTTACTCAAAACAACTATAATGGAATTAGGTTTAGCAGACAAGCCTAATGCAATCTGGAACTTAGACGAGACCAGTTTTTCATAAGACCCTTCGAAAATCAAAATTGTAGGTCTCAAAGGCCATGCAGCAATATTTTTTGCCGACGCACTGTATACGATTTTACAAATCTAGGTGGACAAATATCCAAAATCAAAATCATTGAATTTGTACATTTATTAACTTGTATCTTAATTTTGAATGACACTAGCAACTCATAACACAAAGGAGACATTCCAGGGCGCCGCGACCCTTTCAATAACAAAAGGCAAAGATACCCTTTCAAGAGCAGGTAGTCGGGTACATGCTCAGTGCGACCGCTAACGTTAACGTGTTTGCATGTCTCTGAGTGTTTTGTGCGATACCAAGTGCTTTTTGGTCATGGAATCTTCTACTAGAGGTAATTATGGTTTTATTTATTTAAAATATTACACTGAATTCCTTTTTTTATATGATAAAATATGACCTTAAACATACCCTTTTTAAATCATTTTCTTAACAAATAATTGAAAATGTAATTAGATATAAAGTATAGAGCAATATGCTGCAAACTTGTGATTATAGTTTTAAACGATTCCTTATTTATTCTATTATTTGGGACAACTTGTTATATTTTGCGTTTATTTGCGCAAATTAACTTTTTTCGTTTTTTTGTTATAGGTGTCCGTATGCAGCGAAAATCTTTGTTTGAATTTTGGCGTTCAATTTCGTCTAAAGGGCGAGTTACTCAAGTGATTAACTTTGTTAAGTCAACATTTGGGGCTCCAGTTCTTAGCGAAGAAGAAGAACGCCTTTTGCGTGCTTTAATGAAGAACGAATGTGAAAAAATTCGGGAAAAATGGGAACGCAAGCAAAGAAAGTTGGACTTGTTTCTACGTTCTTACGAAGAATGGCTAAACGAAGATTTAGTTTTAGATATGATTCCCGATCCTTCACAACTGAGTTCCGTTCGTGGTAGACCGCAAAAAAGTTTTGACAATAGTTCCAAAAGAACAAAAAAGCGTAAAGTTCAGCATTTACTAACTGATTATAGCAAAGAACAATTATCGCATGCTGCTCAATTAAGTGTTCGATCCAGTGGTAAACGTGACGCTGCTGATTTAATGCAGGAAATAGCCACTGCTTCACCAAGACGTGCTACTACATATAAGCAAGCCCGAATACTTTATTCAACGTCCAGAAGAAGTATGAGTTCTAAGAACGAATCACGACCATACACAGCTGAAGAAGCATTAGCCTTGTTTATATCAAACAATTTTACAGTCCAAAATTATAAAAATATACAACAAGAAGCGAAAGAAAGGGGATTTCCGTTATATCCATGCTACGATCAATTAGCACGAGTAAAAAAAGAGTGCTATCCTCCGGTGGAATTGATTACAGTTAGTGATACATGGGCTGAAGTTCAGCTTCAAGCACTTCTTGATCACACGGTTATAAGAATATGTAAAAATATCATGGGAAATGTATTGCTAACCTCTACAAATGAGTTAAATTATACGATGATTTATAAGTGGGGATGTGACGGTTCCTCTGGACACAGTTTGTATAAGCAACGGTTCGAAAGTGCGGAAAGTACCGACGAATATATGTTTGTCATATCTTTGGTACCCTTAAGACTTGTAGCAGATGATAATAATAAGAAAATCTTTTGGGAAAATCCACGTCCTTCTTCACCAAGATTCTGTAGGATAATTAAATTTATATTTAAAAAAGAAACGGACCTCTTAATTAAAGAAGAATGCAAAAAAGTACAAAATCAAATTGAAAACTTAATGCCAACACCTGTAGAGATAGATCGCCATATCATACTCGTTAGCCATCATTTAATTCTTTCAATGATAGATGGGAAAGTATGTAATGTTTTGGCTGAAAATAGATCTTCCCAGAGATGCTTTATTTGCAAGGCAACGTCGAAAGAGATGAACTCACCTACAGACCATAGGCAGCCTGATCAGGACATGTACCAGTTTGGCATATCAAGTCTGCATGCATATATTCGCACTATGGAGTGTCTTTTAAATATTACATACCGTATGGAGTTTTCTGAATGGCAAGCCAGAGGAACTCAAAAACAAGATATGAAAAAGAAACGAAAGGAAGAAATACAGAAGAAATTTAAGGAAGTGGGGCTTATAATTGATCGAGTGAGACCTGGATTTGGGACCAGCAATGACGGGAATACGGCAAGGGCATTTTTTTCATAACAGTGCTACAACAGCACGTATTACTGGTCTCGATGAAAATCTTATAAATCGTTTTGGAACAATACTAGCGGCAATTGCTTCTGGATATGAAATTGATTCCGAAAAATTTCAACGATACTGTGTTGAAACTCGGCAGCTATATTTAGATTTATACCAGTGGTATAACATGCCAGCAACTGTGCACAAGATTTTAGT
This sequence comes from Aporophyla lueneburgensis, assembly GCA_932294355.1. Lineage (NCBI taxonomy): Eukaryota > Metazoa > Arthropoda > Insecta > Lepidoptera > Noctuidae > Aporophyla > Aporophyla lueneburgensis. The sequence continues at coordinate 18,284,561 of OW028747.1, forward strand.
GCATGGTGCAGAGATTATGCGGCATTCGATAATACCACTCGGGCAGATGTCTGAAGAGGCTTCGGAAGCTAAGAATAAAGAAATCAGAAGAGTGCGATTGGGGCATACTCTTAAAACTTCACGACATCGGACTAATTATGATTTAATAAAATATATGTTAATGTCTTCAGAGCCACATATAACTTTATTGAGAAAACTGCCTCATAAAAGTGTATATAAAAACCATAAAGATTTGAAATTTTTATTGAAAAATTAATAAAAATGGTTTTAAAAATCAAATATAGTTTTAATTTTGCTATTATTCCCTATACCAATCATTTACAGTCATTCAAAATGCAAAACCAGCATTCCTGATTTTTGTCCACCCAGATTTGTCAAATCGTACACTGTGCGACGATTGGCGATCAACGTCCAGTCTTACTTATTTATGACGGCCACTCAACCCATGTGGGTTTGAGTTTAATTGAAGAAGCACGAAAAGAAAATATAACTATATTAAAACTACCTGCTCATACAAGCCATATACTACAACCGTTAGACATTTCGGTTATGAAATCATTTAAAGATAGATGGGACATTGATCTTGTCAAATGGCAGCGACTTAATTATGGGGTACCATTGTCAAAAAAAGAGTTTTCGCGAATGATTGGATCAGTATGGGCTCAAATAGATCCGCAAATATTATCTAACGGATTCAAAAAAGGTGGCATTTGGCCTTTTAATCCTGCTGCAGTCGAGGAAACAAAATTCGATGCTTTGAAGCTGAGCCGCTGGAAGGAACACATAAGAACAAATAATCCTGCTTTCTCTGATAATGACCTTCCAGTCAATTATGTGATCCAGATGACAGAACTGCATACATTGCTTTTCATAGCTTTAAATGTTTTCAATCAGAACTTTATAGCGACAGATAACCCAGGTTATATTAAGACTGGAAAATTAATGTTGATGAATGATGATATTGATGACAGCAGCAATAACTTTAGATTTAAGACAGCCTATTGAAAAGAAGAATGTCACATTTGAGGAACTACTATTGCAAAAAGTAAAGCATGGTGATAACTTAAAAAAAATAAAACAGCAGGATGGCACCAGGTGCTGAAGTCTTAACTCCTAACGACATCATACAGTTGAAAAAAGAAAAACTACTTAAAAATATTAAGAAAGAAAATTTTGGAAAACGAAAGACTTGATCCAATCCTGCACCTAAACGTACCAATGATGTCGTTATGCTAAGTAAAACCCTAAAAAGTAACACTGAACTCCAACCATTTATCGTGGAGAAAGTTGAAGACCTTCCTCATTGTTTAAAAAATCAAATACTGGACTCTCCTAAGATAAATTTTTTGTCAAACATTGTACTTAATAGTCCAACAGTGCCTGATGAGGAACGCTTATTAACAGAACCTGGACCTTCGGGCATTCATAAAGTGAATACGCCTAGAAAAAGAAGAGTTATTAACAGATTTACTGCATCATTTGAAATCTATACTATATATATATATATATATATATTATATATATTATATAATAATATTATAAAGCTGAAGAGTTTGTTTGTTTGATTGAACGCGCTAATCTCAGGAACTACTGGCTAATAGGGCTATAGGCTATATAACATCACGCTACAAATAAGAGGAGCGGAGCAGTAATGTAAAATGTTGCAAAAACGGGGAAAATCGCACGGGTAGGTGATTTGACGCGACGGGAACGGTCGGGGCAACAAAAAATTTAATGCGGACGAAGTCGCGGGCAGAAGCTAGTTAATAATAAAAAGAAAACAACTACTATAACAACTAAAGGCAAAGGAATCGGAAAAAAGAGCAAAAAGAATATTGGTAAAGAAAATAAAAGACCATCCCCTCACAATGATAAAGATACGTATGATGATTTTAAATTTCTCGGATATCGAAAACATAAGAAACATGAAATGTCTTCCACAAGTTCAACTACTAGTGTATCTGGAACAATTAGTTCTCATAGTGATTCCGACATAATAAATGCTGTATCTGATTATGAAAGTAACGATGAATACCATAGCTTTTTAGGAGACACAAAGTTATCAGACTATATTAAATGATGAAGATGATAGTGTTCTTTTCCTAGATTAAAAAAAAATTGATTGTGATTATTTTGTTTTTGTTTATGCGATCAATGATAGATCATATTTTGAGGTATTTTGTTTCTAATATTGTATTTTGATAACTTAAAGATTTATGTTTGTTAAGTAAGGATATTTTGTTAATTTTTAACTGTTTCGTTTATGCTATCACTGCTGATAGATCAGATAATTCTATTTCATTTCTAATGTTGTATCTTGTAATTAATTTAAAGTCTTAAGTGTGTGACGTAGTACCTAAGGATAAAAATAAAGAATCCTTTGAGTATGCTTTGTTGAGTATGTTGCATTTTTAACACTAATAATAATATGTCATTAATATAATATTATTTCATCATTAATAAAACCATTTTATTTTCGGAAACTGATTTTTGTTTAAGAACTTAATGCGGCTGTTCGCGCCGTGACAGAGACTGCAGACCGAGACAAGATACCGAGACCAGGGACCGTGACAAGAGCCTCGGTCTCTTCTGCATGAACTGTAAGTCGAGACCGAGACCGGAGATCGCGTTAAGTACTTCGATCGCATAAGTATCGAGAGTCTGCCGATAAAATCAGTAGTGTTTTATTTGGCATGCATGATGGTAAACCAAGTTGAAAAACTTCTATTGGAGGAAGAAGAAGACGATAATTTGCTCTTACATTATTTTTACAAAAACAGAACTTACCTTTATGAATTTACCAATTAATAAATTAATAATACTTATAAATCCAGGCGTTTCACAGTTTTTGTTAGAAAAAGTATTTTTAAACACTTAAGTCATGTGCTTTTTGAACGAGACACTACTCCTCCGGGGCAGCGACTGCGTCGCTGTCTCGTCTCTCGCATATCTGTCTCCTGTCTGTGTCTCGCTCGCGAACAGCCGCTCATACAGTAAAGGTGGCGGTTCGCGCTGGAGACCACGACAGGAGACCGCGATTGGAGATTGCTACCGTATCTCTCCTCTCTGTGTCTCGCTCGCGAACTGCCGCTCATACATTGCCTAATGTTAAATACTGTCGCGGTCTCCGGTCGCTGTTTCCTGTCGCGGTCTCCGGCGCGAACTGGCACCTTAACAGTCGCAATTTCCTGTCGCGGTCTCCGGTCGTAGTCTCCTGTCTCTGTCGCGACACGAACCGCCACCTTTAAGGTGCAATCACCTTAATTCAATTTTTAGTACAACATGTGAAGTGCAACGTTGTTACAATTAATGCTCTTATACCTAACCGAATTCATTAAAAATAACCCTGTTTATTTAAGTTAATACCATAAATACCATTGTCATAATAAGATAGGATTGTTTCAATGTACCTGAAAAATTAAACTGATACTGTAAAAGTATTTAGTTTTCAAACTTTTTAGAAAGGTTTAAAGTCCCTGGTTATAAAAATGGGTTCCCTCTATCTGGCAGAAACTTGATGCTCCGAATTTTATTCGGCATAACACACTTGGCATAATCTTATTTAAACGAATATTTGTAAGGCATAAAAAATGTTTAGCAAAATCATTGTTTGGCCGAATGTTTATATGCTCGACTTTACGCTGGCATACTTTTAAGATGGCAGAATTTTATTTCGCATAATTACCTTTGGCAGACTTAAAATTCCGCATCATTTCGTTTAGCATAACAATTATTTAGAGCAATGATTATTTGGAATAATTTCACTTGGCATACTATGAAGATTGCAGAATTTCATTTAGAATAATTTTGTTAGGCATATTTTCATTTCTATTAAATTGCATTTTAACCTTAAATAAAATGAAATAGTCTCTCAAAAAGTCAGTATATGTTGTGCTACAGAAATTATTGACAGAAACGAATCGCTGCAGAACCGACTCCACGTAGTCTTGTCTGCCCTACCCCTAGAGTGTAATTTAAGCCCGCGTAGGCGCGGAGTGGCGAGGCGGCCCGCGAGCTGAGGAGCAGGTGGTGAGCGTAAAACCATCTGCGACGATGAGCTCTCGTGGGACCGCCGGAGCCCCGCAGCGCCGGAGCCGTGACAGAAAGCATGCATGCTGCATGTTGCATGCTCGCCTGCATGCTGTGAGCTTGCTTGCATGCTGCATGTTTGGTTGCTTGCATGCTGCATGCTTGTTTGCACGCTGCATGCTTCTTCGATATGAAATGTATGCCAAAAGATGATTCTAAGTTTAAAGTTTCTGAGTTATGATAGTTCTGCCTTTTAATAACTATCGATATGAAATTATGCCAAGAGACGATTCTGACTGGGATATGATGGTTCTACTTTTTAATTATTATGGAATAAAATTTATGTCTAAAAATGATTCTGACTTATAAAATTATGCGTTGTGAATGTATGATAAATGAGTGTATGCCAAACGATTTTCTGCGAAATGAAGTTTATGCCATCCGCTGTTATGCAAAATAATATTATGACGAAAAAATTTCTCCCTATAAAAATAGGCCGCCGGATTAGCCCCCAAAAAAGATTGTAGGGAGTAAAACGTAAAATAAACCTTATTTTTATGATGTTACAAAACATTTTTCTTCATCATCTGCATTTACTTGTTTACAAATTACATACCTTGATAAAACGGCGTAACTCGAGGCAAATTTGCTACTAGACGGATTTGCCCCCAATCCTCGGGAAAATCCGTCTAGCGACCGACTTTTAAAAAAACCTTGTTAGTTACATTTGGAGGGCTGTTTTGTTGTTTAAAATGGATGTGTATACAAGACAACAACATTTTCTATCGCACAGTGTTTTATGAAGACGATTTTTCGGACATTGCTTTTTTATATAAAAAACTGATAGTTTAAGTTACTTCAATGCAATATTTCGTATCCCCATTACACTCGTATGTTTAGTTTTTGAGATATAATTTTTTGAAAATCGTCTTTTTTTCAACCGGGTATTTAGAAAAAAAATCATATCTCTGAAACTAAATATGATACGTAATTGTGACCTTAGAAACATCGATGGCGTTTTTTATGCTGCATATTTTAGAGTACAAATAAACCTCGGAACTTCGTTAGATTCAGACTTATACGAGGTTTTTCGTTTTTCGTTTTTATTTTTTTTCTCGGTAATTCCATCGTATTTGGAAAAGTTATTTATACTAAAATTATGCCCTTCATCTTCTCTACATACCACAAAAATAACACATCCTAATTGCGTGGAATCTAGAAATTATTCCAAATTAACTGTTTTTGCTAGGGTTGTCACTTTCGAATCTGAATTTTGATGACTCAATTTTTATTTAATGGGACGTATTGGTTATTAAAATTTCGACTATTAAACCAAGGAACTTTGTTATATCCAGACTTATAAAAGGTTTTTAGTTTTTATTTATTTTGTTCTCGATAATTCCGTAGTATTGGGATAAGTTATTTAAACTGAAACTAGCACTTTGCCAGTTTCGTTCGCGCATGTTTTCATAAAAACTTTAACACCCGTTAAAACTGTATTTTGACGGTAGTTTAGAAAAAACGAATAACGGGCCGATTCTGTTGTCACAAAATTCTCTAAACTAAACTAAAAATCACGACCATTCGACCCCCTTTGTAACTCACACAAATATAAATCTCAACACGTGGGTAATAATTTTTTTAAATTTTCAAACAAAAAGTGAAAAATTTCATATAAAACACATCCAGGCTGCCCCCTTGTGCACGCCTTCGTCTCTCAAAAAATTCATTGCGTAGCGCACACAAGTACCACGTTGCGTAGCCAAAAGAAAAAAAAATTTCACGTTGAGTCGCGATTGTCAAATTCGATTTTAATCATGTCAAAATATTTTTTTAATTTAGAGATTTTTTCTTGCAGAACAGCGTTACAATTCCGTAACTCCGGAATTCCGGATCAATTTTATTGATTTTTCAGTTCCGGAATTGACGGGAGTAATTCCGGAATTCCGATATTTATATATAACTAGCTGCCCTCCCTAGCTTTGCCTGGGTGCAATTTCTTTTTCGATTTCTTTCAATTTTCTTTACAACAGACCTTGTCCTGACAATACGAACACTACAAAAAAAAGCCAAATAGGTGCAGTCGTTCTGAAGTGATGTCCTTACGTGTTACATAACTGTAACAGTTAGACATATGCTGTCGCGACGCTTTTTATAGATAATGATGTATTCTGAAAAGCCGTAGTACATTATTTTGTTCCATTATCCATAGTTTTCGCAGCGCATGCGATGTAAGGATATTTTTGTAACTCCTTCCAGTCCTTCCATTATGATCATCATCATCATGATTTCAGCCGAAAGACGTCCACTGCTGGACATAGGCCTCCCCCAAGCTCCGCCACTTCGACCGGTTTTGTGCTTCCCGCATCCAGCGGATTCCTGCGGCCTTCACAAGGTCATCGGTCCACCTTGTTGGAGGATTTCCAACTCTACGTCTTCCGGTACGCGGTCGCCACTCCAGAACCTTTCACCTTCCATTATGATATTTTGTCGTAATAATAATTTTAGACAGGAAGGAGACTATTTAGAGTACATTTTTTATGTTTTTGTTACTGTTTAATTACTTACATTATTTTATTTTCTATAAACCTTGTTGACTTTACCATTGTGAAAATGTCTAATAGAGTAATAAGGAAAAATGATGACCAAATATGTTTAATTTGTAACTCAAAATGATTCAAAGACTGATTTATTATAAATTTTGTTTGATTTGAAACAATTTTTGTTTATTTTCCTAGATAGAGAAGAGACACTGAAACAATTAAAAAGAAAAAGAAAGAAAAAAATCTAAAAAAGAAAAAAGATACCAGTTCCGAAATTCCGGAATTAGTTCTCCAGTATCGGATCTCAGTTCCGGAATTAAGAACCCTCAGATATTGCACGCCCTAGTTACAATTCTCATAGCCAAAAGTAAGGAATTTTACAGTAAGTTTAGTTCGGTGTACAACAGAATTGGCATCAATAACAATTTTTATTTTGATAAGAATTTGTACTAAATTTTAAGTTTATTAACCTAAGAAATAAGATTCCTCCATACAATCTTTAAAAACCCCTAAATTGTTCTATTAGAGGTAGTTCTGAAAATCTAAAATGACATTAAAATGTAAATGTGCCCTGCCCACTGCCCGTTAAGTTTGGCGATTCTTCTGATTGTGTGGATAACTTTGGATTAAATATAGAGATAACTTCAGATCCGGATATGAAGTAATATAATATGATCGCGTGACAACCCTAACGACGTAGAATACGGATCAAGCTTAAAAATGTTGTGGTTTCTAGATTCCACGCAATTAGGATGTGTTATTTTTGAGGTATGTAGGGAAGATGAAGGGCATAATTTTAGTATAAATAACTTTTCCAAATACGATGGAATTACCGAGAAAAAAAATAAAAACGAAAAACTAAAAACCTCGTATAAGTCTAAATCTAACGAAGTTCTGAGTTTTATTTTTATTCTAAAATATGCAACATAAAAAACGCCATCGATGTTTTTAAGGTCACAATTGCATATCATATTTAGTTTCAGAGATATAATTTTTTTTCTAAATATCCGGTTGAAAAAAAGACGATTTTCAAAAAATTATATCTCAAAAACTAAACATACTAGTGAAATGGGGATACGAAATATTGCATTGAAATAACATAAACTATCAGATTTTTATATAAAAAAGCAATGTCCGAAAAATGGTCTTCATAAAACACTGTGTATCGCTTAAAATCATCAAATTTATATTAAAGTAGTAAGTGTACCAGTTTTAGTTAACCAAATTCGACTTTCAAAAAAGTATGACGGATTTGCCCACATTGACCTTACTAGCTTTTGCCCGCGGCTTCGCTCGCGTAAACTCGCGTTATATTCGGGATAACACTGTTGCCCTTTCCTGATTTAGAATACAGAATCGTTTGTATCATAGAACCTGTACTAATTTTGCGGAGAGTCCCACACAAATTTCCATCCCCTACTCAATTTTTTTTTGTTCCATACAAACTTCCACCCCCCATTTTAGGGAAGTGGGGGGTTAGAAAGAGACAAAAAGTAGCCTATGTCACTCTCCATCCCTTCAACTATCTCCACTTAAAAATCACGTCAATTCTTCGCTCCTTTTTGCCGCGAAAGACGGACAAACAGACATACACACTTTCCCATTTATAATACTAGCTTTTGCCAGCGGCTTCGCCCGCTTGGAGGTCGGAAAACATCCCGTGGGAACGTACTACCGGGATAAAACCCTATGTGTTAATCCAGGTTATAAACTAACTATGTTCAGAGAACAGAGTAACAAACATCCACACATCCATACATACAAACTTTTGCATTTATAATTTTAGTAGGATTAGTATGGATTGTGTTGTGGTTGCGACTTCGCTTGTTGATTTTTGTTTTTTAATTACCTGTCGAAATTGCTGTCACTACTCACTAGTGTCAATGTCATGCCATTGTATAACTGACAACTGTGCCTTGCCAAAGAACTCAGACGTACATAGAAGCACAGTTCTTAAGGATTATTCGTGCCGATTCTACTGGGGACATGTCCCCACGGTTAGTTCTCGCTTAGTGGCGCTGACGGCAGAATCATTCTCGCGCTCACTCACTCTCGTATTCTCGCGCTCACTCACTCTCGTAGGCTCAAGCAACGAATTCAGATGCCGACCCGCACCCCGCACCGCAGCGCGACTGCAGCGCTGCCCAAGCGGCTGTTTGGGTCGCCTTAAGTTTGTCTTCAAACCGGCCATAAGAACTGTGCTTCTATGTACGTCTGAGTTCTTTGGCCTTGCCTATTGTTGTTTCTGGTGTGGTGTTATTTTCACTAAAATTAGAAAATAATTTATTAGAATATTATTATATTTCCGATTTGCGTATAATGGTCTAATTCAAGTATTACGCATAACCATTTCGGCAATGGTTTTAAGATCAGTATTTTCTATGTTAAGACCAACATATTTATCGTATTACAATATTTACAAACTTACTTCTGCGACAACTTTAACAAGTATACTAAAAATATCTCCGTGCAGTGTTTTTATTAATTCAACAGCTTCATATAAGACTAGAACAAGGACTGTTGAGAAAACTGGTAGATACATTTTTTATTCTCTCCCGACGACCCACTGACCCCCTTAGCTCTTCTGCAAGATATGGATATACTTACAACAACAGAAGCATGATAATTTTCTGCCTGTACTGCACTACCATAATATTTTTCTGTTGTAGGTTTTGATGCATCCAAAGCAAAAATCGTTTTAGCTCTCAAGTTTCAGTCGCCAGAAGATGCTTTACCTTTTTATAAATTACCAGTTAAAACTTTAATTCATATATATAAAACTACAAAAGATGATGAAAGTAAAGGATTCTGCCAAAATAGGTTATACTACATTGCATCCCGTCTGAAGGTATGGTCCTATGTTTTTATTAACACGCTTTTATTAGCTTCACCTGTATTTTCGTACGTAACTATGTTTGGTCTTTATTTTGGCCCCCTTCAAACCGTCAGAGTTAATTTAAACTTGGTAGACTTATTGAGTACTGAGGACAATGCAATAGTTTCATAAATTTGTGCTACTATCCAGGACAGCAAAAAAAAAACTACAAAACACTCTTTTGAAGCTAGCCGAACTAAAAATAGAAAATAAATAAGTAATATTGTAAAAAAATAAGTTTCCATAGAAAACCAAAGTTTTTTAAACTAAAATCTCTTTTTTTAATATTTATAACTAACTTCTTGTGAATCAGTGAATTTTTGTGATTTTTACAGGTGCCACCATCACTGTTACGTGAAAAACTTGCCAAGAGAACTTTCATATATAGCTTATCATTTAATTGGATTAAAAAAGCATTAGATGTGTTAATAGGTAAGACATTAAGATGCTTTGTTTAGCTTCCTTGGAAAAAGATTATTTAAGTCTATTAATTTATCAATTTATTATAATGTGCATTTTAATTCAATAAACATAAAAATATGAACATTATTGTTTCAGATATGGATGTGTCTGCAGATAGAATACTGAGGGACCTATGGGTGCTGAAGTACCATCATGAAACAATCCATGAGAGGCTTCTTAGAGTAAAAAATATGGGTATTGACAATTTATATCCATGGATGGTTAGATGTTCTGAAGATATATTGAATAGGTATGAGTACAAAACAGAAATATTAATTGCTGTTGGTAAATAATTGGTAATACACTCAAATTCAATAAGCCAACCATACTGGATGCAAAACAGCTACCAGTCGTATTTAAATAATGTATTATATAATTGTTTACTCATCTTTCATTATTGTTTTCAGATTTATAACTATTTCACAAGAAACAAAGACCATCTTGGGTGAAAGCAATTCAAAAGAAACATACCTTGCTGGTCGTTTAAATGTGACTGTTGACAGTGTTGAAGAAATGTGTTTAAAAATACCCGCCCTGAAAACTATTCGTGTTACAAAGGTTGCCATAATAACTGTGATAACATTTTGAAACAATAATATTATTAAGTTCCTCCTAATTTATATAAATGCAGTGTATTTTTAGGTGAAGCATTTCCTAGACTTCCTCCTAACTGAAGGTTTTGATGTGGAAGACATAGCCAGTAAACCTAGGGTTTTATCAGCATCTCAAAAGACAGTCAAGCAGAGACTAGAAAAACTACGTGAATTGGGATTAAGTCATATTAATTTAAATGTACTTTGTAGAAGTAAGAAAGATTTTAAGAAGTACTGTGAATCAATTGAATCAACATCGAAAGAAAGTAAGTATATTTAATTCAGTGTGTTTGTTTGCACATAATTGCGCAATCATTCGTTTCGTACAAAATTTATATTTATGAAACGGTTAGTTAGGTTTACGTACATATGTACAGGGGCTCCCATTTCGCACTAAGACAAATAACACACACTGTAACGATGTGGCGCCGCCGGTTGTAACACGGCCAGGCAAGTATGTTGAGATTGAAACTATATTGTCTACAGAACCCCCAGTTGATCAGTAGACTCCTGCACAAGATAATGTTGCGGTCGAGCGTTTGCGGTGGTGATGGCAGCGCGGTCCCTAACCGTATATATGCCCCTCACACACTTGGAGTTATTCTACTAATAGATTTTGATTCCATTCCGAGCGTCAAATATGTGCCATAAACTGATCCTATATGGCTGTACCTTTTTCTTACGTTAACTTAGAAGTTTGATTTTACCACATCTTGGGACTGTAGACTTGAGTATGTACTGTTTTAATTCCAACTTGATACCTCCACGCGTTCCCGAGATAAAGGGTCTTGACAGACAGACAGGCAGACGGAAAACAAAATGATACCCTAAGAAACCCAAATACAAAGAGATTTAAGACAAATAGAGAGGCCATCTGAAGAAATGTCAAAGAAAAATTGTGATCCCATGACTCAGTAACGCCATCTAGCATAGTATAGCAAAATTAGAACGGCTATGAAAAACATTTTTGTACAAAATTTTACTCTCCAGCGTCAGTAACGTCATCTGGCTTTGAATAGTAAACATTCAAATACAAAAACTTGATTAAGGCTGAATTTCATCAATTCTCTATCGATAAATATATCGATAATATTGAAAAGTGACTACATTTTTTTTCACATTTGAAATATACCAAATAATTTGGAATGATTTAATGTTTACTAGTTATTTATTTATAAAAATCTTTTTACAGACTAATGACTAAATTATCATTATTATGGGCACTGTCAAGTGAAAAAACTCTCTTCTGAGTTTGTTTCGGCATTTCTTCTCAGAGTAGTCAGTTAAGAAACGACGACCTAGACGTTGACACGTCTAAAAACTTTTACACGTCGATCTTATTTTTTTTTTAAATTATATGAGGTCGTCGTTTCTTAACTGACTACTCTGAGAAGAAATGCCGAAACAAACTCAGAAAAGAGTCTGTGACCTCACAGACTCTTTCACCGATCACTAATGTTAATGTAATAAATTAAAATTAAAGCTTAATTAAAATTAAGGCAAAAGTTAACAAAACTGATTTTATTTGATGGGACCTAAGTCATGGGACTTAGGTCCCATCAAATAAAATCAGTTTTGTTAACTTTTAAAAAGGCCTAAAATAGTGGAGCAGACAGATATCAAAAGTCAAGTGAGTAGTGGGAATTATAGGCAATGTTCTAGTTTACCATACATACATAAAGAACGACTACGAAAAATGTATAAACTTCTCTTGTATTGTAAATAGTAAATGTCTCCGCTTTTAAAATGCTTGGAACTTAATTTTGACGAAGCAGATGGAAGCCAATTTACTTCTGTACGATATTTTTGAACAAACTGTATCCACTTTTCACGTTCAACTTTATTTACATTCGGAAACCTAAAATAACAGAAACCAATTTTACGTACGCACATATACAAACAGATAAGAATAGCAAAATACATGTGCATACAAAAGATGTAGTCAGCGTGTGTAAAAGTAAAAGAGAAAATAAAAAAAAACAGTTCACTTAAAAAAATAAAACAAATAATATGAGAATAATACTTACATAGGTACATAAAAACAAACATAATATATACATACAGAGTTCTAAAATAAATATCTACGTGAGCGAACAGCACTATTGTTGCTAAATTGATATTAAAATTACATAAATAAGTTCAAATAGTTTTGAATTTTACTAACCTAATTAAATATTATCGATAACAAAGTCGATAAACATCATAACATCTCTGCAAGGCAGTAGTAAAGCTACTCAGCAATAGAGGGCGTTTATTACAAAATTATCGTATGTTCTAGAACCATCCATGAATATTATTTAATTAAATTACTGAAAAATATTTACGAAAACAAACCGAAGTTAGGTCCAGACGTTTTACCATAGCGTGATTTGCAATATCATAAAGCGCAACTCTGTCAAACGTCAACTGTCAAACGGACACAAATGCGTGTTGACATGCAGACATGCCATCCTAGACTAAACGCCATATGACCACTAGGACACAAGTATTGGATTACGAGTTTGTTCGTTATGTCCCGTCTATATAATTTAATGTCTTTGCCCAAATACGACGTAACGTTAAGAGGACGTGGCGTTTGATGTTTGGTTCAGTCAGTTATGATATTGTTACGTAGATCGTAAAGTCTAGAAGCATCATGCTAACTCCGTCTCAGAAAAGGGCAGTGTGACGTAAATCGAAAAGTCTAGAAACATCACGTTAATTCCATCTAAGGACGGGGCAGTTTTAGAAACTACTGGAAATGACACGCTAACGCCATCTGTTATTGAGTAGCAAGTACTACACGAAATTGTACGTAGACGCTACTGCCATCTATTGTCGAATAGTGGGATTAAACAGTTCAATGGAAATTACTAGAAGCTTCTACGCTGTGGCACAGTGTCGAATGTTCGAGAATGTTCTGCTCAGGATATAAATAGCGGATTGTCGGGCCGACAGGCAGTGCGCTTCGAAGCGTTTCTTCGATAGGGCCGTAGCCCACCGCAACCCTCTGGTTGTGGCGGCAGCTACTTACACCCCCTCCCGTATCAGCAAAGTCCGCCGCTCGCGGCACGTTCTTACCGATCCTGATGATCCCACTACTCTCCTCCAGGAGAGTCGAAAAGAGACCAGTACAGCTAGACCAGCACACAGACACAAACCGTACCGACCTCGCCGCCGAGGTCCGTCGTCGCGACCCCGACTTAACAGTCCCTCCCGACCCTTGCAAGAGCCAGCCCGCGATGCTGCGCCGTTAGCTTTAAATTAGTCCCTAAATAATTTAACCCAGATCCAGCCAGTCCCTTGCTGCCCCCCTATCAGCGATTGCCTAAGCCGAGGTTCGTACCCCCCCTAAGGGTTACCCCCTTAGAGCTTTCACTTTAGTTTTTAAGTATAATAAGCCCCGGCTGGAGGCCTAAAAAGGTAACTTTTTAGAACTCGCCGGGCCACAATCCGTTTAAGTAGTCACAATCTTTTCAGGATTAACTACGAGATGCCCCACAAAAAAAAAAAAAAAAAAAAAAAAAAAAAAAAAAAAAAAAAACCGACAGGCAGTTCGATTTCGGAAGCGAGCGAATACGATTCGAGTGATACAGTACAAGCGAAACAAGTGATTCCAAGTGACGTTTCTTGTAGTTGCGATATTTGTGTTTATTAAATTAAACTGTGTTGTGTGTTTGGTAAATTGGTTTAAATTAATTTATCCCGAATCCCAGGTCGTAACAATATTGAACGCATCCGACCTTTGTCTTCCTCTGCTACTAGAGATTTTTCATACGACGAATAGGTACCTATAACATATTACAACAAATTGAAATTTCGTTGAAAATCAATAAGAACGTTGTGGAATACCGAAGGCATCATTGCCGTCAGTAATCTTAAATCAAAGATGTATATCCTCCTAGAGCGTCACCGTTGCACTATCACATCATTCCTCAGCCTATCATTCATAGTCACACCCACGGAATAAATAAAACTAGAGGAAGTGCCCCTCACATATCGCGCGCGTGTCAACATTAAGCGCAGATGCGCAACATTTAGCTTATTCGCCGTCAGATACTTGTCGCGATTGGATGTCTCAGAATAACGCGAAATATTGCAAATTATGCCTTGTTGTGCGGTTTTGACCTGCAAAAACGAAAGCAGAAAAAAAATGTATCTTGTAGAGGTGTATCGTATCATTGGTAACTGCTAAACTTTGTTAATTTTTAATATAATTGATTTTAATTACAATTCCACATGTTATGACTTCAATGCAAACTATAAACAACCTTATATTCATTGAAACAAAGTCTGAATGCACTTGGTCGTCATCTGGACAATCACAAACTAAATTCTAGTAACTTCGACGCTACTCGATTAGGGATGGGACACATCCGTAAAGTAGGTCGGTATCGATAGTTTTGTCTGATTTTAGTAAGGAATCAATAGCTCACATAGCTGGTTAAATAATAAGACAGTTGATAACATAAGTGTGATATTTGCGTTAGTGCTTTAGTAACAGAAAACAAATCAATAGGTAATTACATAGATTTATTGTAGGTAAGGCTAGAGGGGGTTATTATGCCCATCAGAATCTGTGATTAAGTTATGTCAGACATCCGAAATATTTTTATAAGACGGTCATATATTTAATAAAGATTATATCATGGCTCAAATAATGCACCAGTTTATTGGGTCATCAATATTCCAAAACATAAGCTCTAACGAGTTAGGGGATTTTCCTACGTCTAATCATATTACTGTCTTAATGAAAGCTATCACGGCAAAATATATTAATATTCGACTATCAAAATGGCAAATATTAAATAAATATGTGTTATTTCTAGGTCAGTAAATATTTTTAGCACCATCTGTTATCGTTTCATTTATCGTTAGCTTCTGTCAGCAGCTTCGCCCGCGTACAAATTTAATGCCGCGTTAATTTTATGAAAATAATATTACCCTCTTACATACAAACATACAAATATCTCTTTAACATTGATATTTTAACGATAATCAACCTTTTTCGTTATTAAGCATTTGTATGATGTTAAAAAATTAGTACATTGCTCACCCGAATAAATTACGTAACATCAATATTAATATATCGATATGTCTACATCTCTAACTTTTTTTTTGTACTCACCACAAGAGATTACAAGTGCATATGAATATGACATCTATTTCAAAGGAGCTAGCGTTCTGAATAGAATGAATTGGTTACAGCGCCATCTAGCGTTGAGTTGCTGAACTGGTTGTAAACTTGTCTATTTAAAGTTTTTAGACGAAAAACGTCTTTATTGTTTGTGTCATGTCAAATAATAACAACTTTCATTAGTTGCAATAAGACACAATTTTTGAAAGCAATAAGAAGATGATTTGTAAAAGTTGCGTTTGTAATTTGTAGCCAATCATATCACTGTTTTTTATGTGTGTAATGGAGAATTTGATATGCAAATGTGTGAGTTTGGCGACACTGGTTCCCGTGCTTAGCCAGTGTAGGGGCACTTCTCTGTATTCTTTGTTCTGTGGTCACACCACACATGCTTGGCAAGGAACGCATTTCCACAGCATTAGTCAGCACTCATGCTTCTTGTGCCACACACAACATTCACCACTTCCAAACATGAACGTAGGTATCAGCACACTTGTGAACAGCCAGTTGAGCCTCTTCAGACATCAACTGGTTGGTCACAATCGCATGTATCGCACCGGTTACTTTATTTCCCGCATTTTCTCTTCTTTCCACGTGTTTATCAATCTTTCCATCCCTTGGTAACAAACTCACCAAATATACGAACTCACTTGCTCCACACTCATATAATTTATTTTCACATCACACCTAGAGTTGCAAAGGACTCGAGCCTTCGAGTCCTAATTTTAAAGACTCGACTCAATTATGCAAGACTCAGTGTGCTCAAAAGGCTCGGAGTCTACAGATAAGCACTCGAGTCTTAAAAAGGACCCGAGTCTTAAAGAAAAACTCGGAGCATGAAGATGAAACTTGTACCTCATCATTCGAAAAGACTTGAAAGAAGGCAATAAATTCAAATTAGTGGTATGATGTAACTTTGCGTACAAAAAAATCTGACGAGTTATTCGAGTTTTTTCGAGTGATGAGCTACAAGACTCGAGTCGTTTTTAAGACTCGAGTCCTTTTTAAAACTCCGAGTCCCTTTTTTAGACTCCAGAATGACTCGGGCTCGGCTTGACTCTAGACTCCGAGCCGCTTGAGCACACTGAGTCTTGCATAATTGAGTAGAGTTTTAAAATTAAGACTCGAAGACTCGAGTCCTTTGCAACACTAATCACACCCCGTTACATTCTCTTCTCTTTCAAACACCTTCGTCTTATTCACTACTAGCTTTTGCCAGCGGCTTCGCCCGCGTGGAGGTCGGAAATTATCCCGCGGGTATCGTCACTGCTCAGCTCCTATGTGTCTTAGCGTTATGTTATATAGCCTATAACCTGCCCAGGAGTATGGAGTACAATCGTACTAAGTTTGGTTAAAATCCCTTCAGTAGTTTTTAACCCATGCGTGCACATACAGACAGACAGACAAAAAATTTACTGATTGAATTTTTGGCATCAGTATCAATCACCATTCATCCTCCAATATTAATTTTGAATGTATATTCAATGTACAGAATTGACCTCTCTACAGTTTTATTTTAAGTACTAGCTTCTGCCCGCGACTTCGTCCGCGTCAAATTTTTGCTTCCCTGACCCTTCCCGTCGTATCGATTTGCCTGCTAGTTTTCGTCCACTTTTCGCTGCTGCTCGCTCCTTTAGAGTTATAGTGAGTCAACCTTAAAAGATAGACATATGCTCTCGCGGACTTTGCGCGGTTTTAGAACTTTTTAAAAGGAACAATTCCGTCATACATGATTTTTGCGTTACTTTAACCGTTTACGCAGCGCACGCAACGAAAACTCTCAAAAGGAATAAATTTTCCCCGTTTTTGCAACATTTTTCATTACTGCTCCGCTCCTCTTAGTTGTAGCGTGATGTTATATAACCTATAGCCTCCCTCGATAAATAGGCTACCCAACACAAAAAGAATTTTTCAATTCGGACCAGTAGATCCTGAGATTAGCGCGTTCAATCAATCAAACAAACAAACAAACTCTTCAGCTTTATAATATTAATTATAGATAGAAGATATAGATTATATTAATTCCTTTCATCTTATTTATTTATCTTATCTTTAAATCTTTAAACGAGCAATTCTTGTATATATAATCTGAATCTCGGAAACGGCGCCAACGATTTTCATGAAATTTAGTATACAGCGGGTTTCGGGGGCGATAAATCGATCTAGCTGGGATTCATTTCTATAGAATGTCATTTTGTTCGTGTTTTCAATGACCAACTTTATCGATAGTCAACTTGAACATAAACTTATTAACCTTTTGACCGCCAGAGTCATGTATAGATGACAAACCAAAACGTGCCCAGCACGCCACGGTCACGGTACCGTGACAGACTTTTAAACGTAAATAAAACTCATAAAACAACATTGTTTTTTTTATTTCCTATGCTAATTATGTTCCTTGACTCATCCTAATTTATATTAGCTGAGCTTCTTTCTTTATATTTCATCCATATTAACATAAGA
Source organism: Aporophyla lueneburgensis (assembly GCA_932294355.1). Lineage (NCBI taxonomy): Eukaryota > Metazoa > Arthropoda > Insecta > Lepidoptera > Noctuidae > Aporophyla > Aporophyla lueneburgensis. Next base: position 18,302,642 of record OW028747.1, read on the forward strand.
TTGCAAAAACTAACACCAATTATAAAATTCGAAAAACTTAGTGCCCTCAGCGCCACAGTCATCATATCATGACACGTAGTGATGTAGCTAGCAATCAATAAAACAAGAATATCGACTTCGACGGTAACCTACGTTATATTTCATTTCTTTCAATTTTCCTACAATAAATAAATAAAACATTTGATATTGAAGTTGAATGATTCAGGAATCATGAAAATTCTTTAAATATTATTAAAATAACGAACTATCTGCTCATTAAATGTCTGTGTCAGTTGATTATCGATAAATCATAATGAGTGTGATGCCCATCTCCACCACACTGTCATACTGTCTGTGCCTGGAGCGCCAGAGTCATCTAATCGTGACAATCCTATGACGTCACATGTGGTCGATTTGTAAATAGAGCTGTTCCTTAACTTGTATCAGTAGTTTGTTCTAATTAATTTATTATTCTGATCGACTTTTTTTGTGGGTGGGAAATCATCAAATGACTTCTCACGCTCTGGGTGGAGCGGAAGGGCGTGTCGAACGATACTATTGTGTTATAAGTAATTTGTTTCAAATAAAACTACAAAGTGAAGTTCAGATTTTGTAATTAAAAAGAGAATAAAATTCATGTAAACCATTTCAAATAGCCATAAGCTCAGCTGGCGTGTCATAAAATAAACGCGGATCCGACTGAGGTTTATTTGAACTAAGTTTCATTTGTTTCCAAGGATAATATTGTCCCTTTCTTCGTATTTACTATTACATTTGCACTTACAAATCTTGAGTATAAAAACTTCGTTTACTAAAACACAAGTTCATTTGATGGTTTAAATTTGCTTTCGCCTATTTTTGTCGTATTCTGATAATTACAAATCTACAGTAAATGGTATTTATTTCAGTTGAGATATCATCAGTACCTACGTGGCTGTACATTAAGGCATTATTACTGGTTGTTTTTTCAGAGAAACTTAAATCTATATAAATAAAAATGAATGTTGCTAAAAAAAAATACGTGTACAATAGTAAAAACATTACTTTTCTTTTTCACATAAAAAAGTATATACATACGATGTTACGGGATGGGTCGGGGAGCAATAAATATGACGCGGACGAAGTTGCGGGCAGAAGCAAGTTGTATTGAATAAAAATGATGCTACTGTATATAAAAAGCGAAACCATTAAAATAAAATAACTCTTATTATTTCGATATTATTCATAAATATCGGATGCGCACCTCTAGTGCAGAGGCGGGCAAATTAAGAAAAGACGTGCCAGCTACGCCAGTGTCATCATGAGATGACAAGAAAGTACGTCGTGACTGAACATAGTGCTGTGATGGTATTGACTTACTTTTATCGACTGTTGTTTTGAATTGTGGATTTAGGCCTCCCCCACATTAGGCGTGCGCGATCCTCGGGCGTGTGAGTAGCGCGAGCGCCGCGCGCGCGTCGCGTGAGCGTCGCGTTTAGCTGCCCTGCGGCGCGCTCGCGGCGCACAGTGGACTGTAAAACAAGCTTCCCTTTCGTAGGATTGTCGAAAAATAAAAAGGTTTGTTTTGACATTTCCAAGTATACAGTTTTGTTGACAACATCAATACATCGTATATTACTAGTAGTCATGGATTTTTTTTTCGATTCCACACCATGGAATATGAGTTTATATATTTCAAATGTATGAAAATGGAATTTGATATCCTCATAACTTTTTTTAGTCTTGCAATGTAAAGCTGAAAATTTTAGGCGTTATTACCGAGTCTATAATGAAGCCATGTGAGTATTGACCTTAACCCCGAAGGCGCCCGTTCGAAAGATATTAACTATTTAAAAATCCACATTTCAGCGATATTGTTTTCTTCATAGTTTTTTTTTGTCTTGCCTGGTTAAGCTGAAACTTCTAGATATTGTTACCGAGTCTGTAATAAAGCCACGTAATCTTTGATCTTGACCCTAAACCACCCCGTTCAAAAAATATGAATTATTTAAAAATGCATATAAATTGGGCGATATTAGTTACCTCATAACTTTTTTCGGTCTTACAATGTAAAGCTGAAAAGTTTAGATATTGTTACAAAGTCTGTAATGAAGTCATGTGACTTTTGACCTTGACCCCAAACGCGCCCGTTCAAAAGATATGAAGTATTTGAAAATGCATATAAATTGGGTGATATTATTTTCCTCATATTTTTTTTTGTTCTTGCATTGTAAAGCTGAAAATTTTAGATATTGTTACCGAGTCTGTAATGAAGCCATGTGACTTTTGACCATGACCCCGAACGCGCCCGTTTGAAAGATATTAATTAATTTAAAATTCATGCAATGTACCTCAACAAGTCAGTTTCCTAATTTGTTTCTGCCCAGTATTGATACCAACAAACCCGTATAACTTTAACCTTGACAAAAAGCCAAACGTATGAATTTATGAAATATCAATATTTTGAAGATTTGGCCGTGGTGAAAATGGTTGGTGAAACCTTTATTGTATAGAATAACAAAGAATTCTGTAATTACCTAGGTAAGTACATATCATAAAATTCGCAGAAAAATGGGAACTGCACGTAAGTAGGTCTCCATTACTTGACAAACAAAGAAACTAATCGCCCTAATTAGCAAAACCAAAATATTTGAGCACACCTGTGGTATAACAATGGGAACCAAGTGCAGGTAGCGACTGTTGTAAGTTAGGCAGTCAAATTAGACAATATATGATATGTACTTACCTAGGTAATTACAGAATTCTTTGTTATTCTATACAATAAAGGTTTCACCAACCACTTTCACCATGACCAAATCTTCAAAATATTGATATTTCATAAATTCATTCGTTTGGCTTTTTGTCAAGGTTAAAGTTATACGGGTTTGTTGGTATCAATACTGAGCAGAAACAAATTAGGAAACTGACTTTTTGAGGTACATTGCATGAATTTTAAATTAATTAATATCTTTCAAACGGGCGCGTTCGGGGTCAAGGTCAAAAGTCACATGGCTTCATTACAGACTTGGTAACAATATCAAAAATTTTCAGCTTTACAATGCAAGAACAAAAAAAAATATGAGGATAATAATATCACCCAATTTATATGCATTATCAAATACTTCATATCTTTTGAACGGGCGCGTTTGGGGTCAAGGTCAAAAGTCACATGACTTCATTACAGACTCGGTAACAATATCTAAAATTTTCAGCTTTACATTGTAAGATCGAAAAAAGTTATGAGATAACTAATATCGCCCAATTTATATGCATTTTTAAATAATTCATATCTTTTGAACGGGGTGGTTTAGGGTCAAGATCAAAGATTACGTGGCTTTATTACAGACTCGGTAACAATATCTAGAAGTTTCAGCTTAACCACGCAAGACGAAAAAAAACTATGAAGAAAACAATATCGCTGAAATGTGGATTTTTAAATAGTTAATATCTTTCGAACGGGCGCCTTCGGGGTTAAGGTCAATACTCACATGGCTTCATTATAGACTCGGTAATAACGCCTAAAATTTTCAGCTTTGCATTGCAAGACTAAAAAAAGTTATGAGGATATCAAATTCCATTTTCATACATTTGAAATGTATAAACTCATATTTCATGGTGAGGAATCGAAAAAAAAAATCCATGACTACTAGTAATATACGATGTTTTGATGTTGTCAACAAAACTGTATACTTGGAAATGTCAAAACAAACCTTTTTATTTTTCGACAATCCTACGAAAGGGAAGCTTGTTTTACAGTCCACTGTGCGGCGCACTCGCGGCGCGCACGCGGCGCTCGCCTTGGCGTTTAACCCCCTTCAGCCAAGTCAGTCACAATACAATTTTCGTTTCAAAATCCACACTATCCACACTAATATTATAAATGCAAAGTAACTCTGTCTGTCTGTCTGCCTGTCTCGCTTTCCTGCTAAAACTACTGAACCGATTTAAATGAAATTTGGTACTCAGATAGTTTAGAGCCTGAGAAAGGACATAGGCTACTTTTTATTCCGTGACTTTGTCCGCGTCCGCGATAAACTACATTTACGCAGAAGAAGTCGCGGGCAGAAGCTAGTCTTTTATAAATAAAGTGCTGATTTCTTCCCACACCTTTTTTTTTGCAATACGATCACTATACTCCTTTGTAGTCATGTCCCATATCGCAGAACGATTCTGTATTTCTAGGATAAAGCTTTCGATATTAATTTCACTCGTGACTCTATTTTTAACGTGTGTCAACACAACACTGCCCACCATGTGACTGACCGAAACAGTAGCAATATACAACAAGTTACCAGAATCCATAAGGACAGAGAAAAAAGCCATCTATTTACTAATAAATTAAAAAAGCTGCTGTTAAGCAAATGTTATTATAGCGACAACGAAATTTTAAATGATAAATCCCTGAAATTAGTTTAGAAAAGTCCAAAGCATGTATTTCATCTATTTTTAATTACTATTTTAGAATAAGTTACATTATAAGATAATCAATAGGTCCTCCTCTCTACCTACTGTATTTTCCTTTGCTGTGCCCGCCAGGGTCCACAATTGTTTCTAAATAAAATGTTTTACCACCTAAGCATTGTGGAATGCAATAAAGTACTTATTGAGTATTGTAGCGGGCGAAGGGGTAAGAACGCGACTCGAGCGCTGCGAGCGCGCCGCAGGGCAACTAAACGCGACGCTCACGCGGCGCGCTCGCGACGCGCGCGCGGCGCTCGCGCCCGAGGATCGCGCACGCCTAATGTGGGGTCAGCCTAACGTCGAAACTGTGACACATAGCGTATCATTTCTGTCATAAAAGACAAAGTGGGTTGAAATAAAACTCGTTTATTATATATTTCCGGTATAGTAACCTTTATTAAAAACATATTATATGTTAAAAAATAAATGGTTAATGCTTTATCGATATAATTTCGAACTCACTACTATTTTGTAGGTATTAAGGCATGAATTTATAGCTCGGCGCTGAGGGCACGATTTTGATTTTTTGTCGTGGCGCTCAAAAGGTTAAACACAATTTACCAAAAAATACCGAGCAAAGCTCGGTCATCCAGATATTAATTAATTAAAACGGTACAACACCAATTACATTAATTAACGTAGAAACGTGATACGTTGAAAATACTAATATAAATTTAACCAATTATGTAAATTAAAAATTAATATGGAACAGAGGACTCCCTTGCATACTTCCTCTCACAGAACACCAGACATATACGCATAATTTTATTCCATTCATCAACAAACACATCACATTCAGGCTTATATGCTTCACCCATCAGTCACCATATTTTGCTACTGTTCTGATGATGATACAAATAGAACTTGATCATCAATCCACACTCACCCTTTTTCAAATCTGAGAATCAACTATCCATGTACAAGTTGAAAAGTCACTGTGATAAGACACCACCCTGTTTAACACCCCTCGAAATGCAGAACCGGTTTGTGTATGCCCCATTTATCCTTGTATAAAGATACCAGTGCTCGTACCAAGCACCAGTCCACACCGTACATGGATAGTGTTGACTACAGTTCATTTCACATACTGTCATAGGACTTCTCTAAGTCAACAAAGCACAGTAGACTTTCTCGTGCTTTGCCAGATGTTTTTCAGCTATGCACCTTAGGGAGAAGATCTGGTCCATACAGCCCATCGCCTGAAATCAATCCTGAAACCTGGGCTCTAAGCTAGGGTAGGCGGTCCCTAGTTCGGCCACCTATAAACCCTTATAACTTTGAACCAGTGAGACGTAATTCTGTTATTTGTAGACTAATTTTTTATGTTATCAACCCTGATGGTGGCCACGCCAGTGTTAGTTCCAGGCAACTAAAGCATTATTTCATACAAGGTCAAATTAAATTAGCTAGCAAATTACCACAAACATATTTTATTGGTATTGATATCTTACACATGATACAACGACCGCTGGTTGTGTATTTACTTGAAGTATGAGTTGATCTGTTTATTTTGTTTTACCATATTTAGATATTCATATCCAATGTTTCCGGAGATTCCGTAATTTAATTTCACCCTGTATAAAATAGGTACAAGGTTCCCTGTAATATACCGAGGCTTCGATATAATACAGGATGCCTAGTCCACATGATAAAATGTTATGGTTTGACCTCTTGTCTACTAAGTCTTATAGAATAATGCTAAAAACAAAACTCTTTTTACAGGTAATGCATAGTGGACTGGAGTTAATTGTTCTAGTTCTCTAAATACTACAAATATTGTTTTGGTATTTAACTATAGATATTTCTAAGTAAAACGAAAAATTGCTAAGGATATTTTCTATGTAGAACCAAATAAAACAAAAATATATTTTATAAATAAAAACCTTTACAAAACCTTAATTGTTGTTGAACTTTTATTTTGCTATAAGCAATATTTCCAAGATACAGAAGTCATTATCCTCTACCATATCATTTTGAAAAAAATAAGCTATCTAAGTCTTCTAGTAGCAGTTCAGTGACATACTATCTAAACTTGAAACATGATTTAAATTACTTAATTTTCATGCACTGATTACATTGTTATCAGCATTTGTAAAAAGAAATTATTTTTTCTGCTCTGTCATGTTTAGTGAACAATATGTGAAGATAAATATTTAACTATACATTTCGTTCAAGCATTTTAATCAAAAATGTTTAATTGATTTGTAGTTTATAATTAAAATATGTCCATAAGGTATCACTAAATTTTATTTTATTTCATATAATACATATTATTATGGAATCCAATAACCCATTAGTGGATTAATACTAATCTAGTGCCGAGTTTGAGCCAACTAGTGCAGTTGGAAAGACAGTTCCAACACAAACTGCTCTGAAACTCAAAATTACCCAGCTCATTTTGTAAATAACAAACAATACAATTTTAACACCACCTAGAAATGATAGCAATTAGACCTACGAGGTATCACAGGCAGGTTATTACTTGAAACTGAACTTTTAATTTCTAAATCTATGTTTTTAAGATATAAGTCTACAGCCAATTTTAACAACAAATTAACTGCACCATCTTTACAGTACATTAGACAGGAACCACAATATACATTGTGACTCAAGCTTACAAGTTTCTGCAACAAATTTAACTAGAGGCATAGGAATACAGTTACTCCAAGTCAACACACTGCACGCAATAGTCAAATAATTCTAGCATTCTGTGAACTAAGTATAACAGTATAGTGTATACCTACTTAGTTTAATTTATATAATAACCTATGATAAAATTATATAGTGTGAGGTTTGAGTAAAAATCCAAAACTGTGGACAATTGAACTACTGGTGTGCACACTGTACTCCAGGCCCAGTGTGCATGTGTTCTTCATCATCACTGGCATAAGCTTCCTCCCTACCCCTGCCACGTTCACTGGCTGTGTAATCCATCAGATTAACTTCCTCAACATCTTCTCCAGTAGGCATCACAAAAGCTGGGCGTGGCGGCAATACAGTTTCAATCTGTTTCAACTGCTCTTCAGTAGCAAAGTTGTTATCAGGGAAAACAACATCAAACTTTATATAAAGATTACCTTTCTCAAATGGATTTTTAAACTGAGGCATCCCTTCACCCTGTATGCCTTTGAGGTCTCCAGGTTTGATCACTTCTCCTGGAGTATGTCTCACGAGTAAATCCCTGCCATCTAAATGCTTTATAACAAATTCAAAACCACACAATGCCTCAGTTAATGTAATTTCATGTTTAATCACAAGGTCATCACCTGTTCTCTGGAATATTTCATGAGGTTTTTGTTGCAGCACAATAATCACATCTCCAGGTTGAGTGTCAGGCTGCTGATCACCCTCTCCTCTGAAGAAAATCTTTTGGTTTTCACGCATTCCTTTCTCAATATGTACCTCCAAGATTTTTGTTTCATTCAAAACTTTCTTACCTTTGCATTTTGGGCATTTATCTTTTTCATTAATGATTTCACCTTGACCGTGGCAGGTTGGGCAGCGAGACTGGAATTGACGAGTCATGTGCGGTGCAATCTGCTGATAAGACACTTTGATACCCTGTCCATGACAGTCCTTACAAGTCACAACAGATCCTGGCTTTCCACCAATACCTTTACAAGGCCCGCAAATTATATTTTTACTTAGTTGTAATTTGGTAGTTTTACCCATGTACATATCTTCTAAAGAAACTTTAAGTGGATGCATGGTATCTTCACCACGGGCGGGTCCTCGACCCCTGCTGCCGCCTCCCATGCCAAATATATCACCGAAAAAGTGTCCAAACAGATCATCAGGAGGGAATCCTCCACCCTGGCCACCCTCTTGTAAACCTTTCAACCCGTACTTGTCATAAATTTGTCTTTTCTTCGTGTCCGACAAGACTTCATAGGCATAGCTAATTTCTTTAAATTTATCCCCTGCAGCAGGATTTTTGTCAGGATGGAATTCTTTTGCTAATTTATGATAGCTCTGAAAACAAAAAATAAGGCATAAATACCAAAATTATGACGAAGAGAACAATGGACAGAAATCATGCAACGAATAGATGACATTACATGTGCGATCTGTTCATTGTAGAAACTTAGAAAAGTACACTTACTCGTTTTATTTCAGATTCACTTGCACTTCTAGAAACCCCCAAAATCTCGTATAATTTATTATCAGCCATTTTTCCCAAGATAAAAAGGAAAGAAAGAATGAAGAGCAAGCTGTGATTAATGTGCACTAGAAAAGGTTTTTAATTTTTCAAGCACAAAGGTCGTATCTACATTCAGCCTACGACAGACGAAGCGGATAGCGGTACTAGCGATATCGATTTAGTCTATGGAACTACTAAAACCTGTTAAAAAAAATCTTAATCACATATTATTTTAGAATATTCAACATTATTACACAAAAACTAATCCAATAATGTAATAACTAATTGAAAATTAATTTTAAGGCGGATCGCTGTAATGCAAAAATCAAGCATGTAAACCTGAGAACACATTTTATCCACGCTAAAAATACCTTCCCTATACCTAATGAAATAAAATATTTGAGTTTTAAAACTTTTGCTTTTCGTAATTATTTATATATACTGTACTTACATTTAATTTAACATTCAATACTGTTCATCTCAAAATACCTAGCCCTGCGTACCGTAAGTGAGCGCTAAGCCTAAACAGGATAGACAAAACATGAGCTTGAACTGAGCTTGGATGTACTTTCTTTTGGACACAGCCAATTATAACGTACTCTGTGGACACAGCTCATAGTGGTGAGTTCCTGTGGAGGATTCGGTATCTGTTCTAGAAACCTGCTCCCCGGTAGACTGTTATTTTGTTTTTTTTTATAGGCAATAATTTGAAAGCAACATTAATACCCAGCAACCCTAAATGGGTAGGTGATTCCGGTGTCGTATGTTCCGGTGGGTGATTCAAATCGAACGACGCGCGAAATTTCAAGTAATTTCAAGAACAAAATGCGCGGCTAGTGCATTTTCTATGAAAATACCCGTTGAAATAAAATATCTACTGCACTGGTAGGTACTTTTTGAGTACGTAGGTAATTTATTGATGACAGAGCTTCGGTTTTTGGTGCAAAATTCAACGTGTGCTTTGATAAAAAGCACGTCAAGTGATCCGATTGGCTATTGATTATTTATTCAATCACAGCAGTTGACGCGCCTTCTAATTTTTGTGTTCTTAGGACGGACTAACTACGTTACCGAGCTAGGTACCTACTTTGGTAAATTTAAAATTAAGGCAAAGTTTTAACCAATATGGTAGGTCTTCGCTTAGCCCACGTTCCCACGGACGTAATAAAATCGCGACAGGATTTTCCACGCACTGTTAAGAACCGAGAGTTGAAAATCGAACAGTAAAACACAGTGTTCGTGTTCGATCTACGACGCGACGCGCTGAGGTGCACTCTGTTGGATTCTCAATATTTGGTAAATTTCATTTTGTGAGTGGTATCTAGTTTTTGACCGTGACAACTTAACGGTTTACCATGTGGGAGTTTCACATTGTTTTTTATTTGTCTGTAAGTTATTTATGTTATGGGTCTTTGTAGCCCGAAATAAATTGATTTGATTTTGATTTAAGGCAATTCAAAGACTCCATAGGCGAATTTATTAAAATACTAAGCGACTCCACGCTAAAGGCGGGTGCCTTTAGTGTGCAGTCGCTTAGTATTTTTTTTTTGTGGGGTACGAACCTCGTCTTAAGGGGCCGTATAGCAAGATGGGACAGGCTGGGTCAGAACTGGATCATTATTAACATCTGAGGAATTCAAAGCTACAGGCTCAGCTACGGCGTGAGCTGGCACTTCTGTCGAGGAAGGATTGTCGGGGGACTATTAGGCGGGATCGTCGCTAGGGACCTCGGCGGCGAGGTCGGAATGAGGATCGTTTGTGTTTGTCTACTGTACTCATGGTTCTACTGCCTGGAGGAGGGTAATGGGGTGATGACCCCATTCCCCTCCTGTCCAACCTGATGAGGTTTGGTGAGAACATGCCTTGGGCGGCAAACTATGGCGGCGGCAAAATATATAAATAACTGACGGCCTCGATAACCAGAGGGTTGCGACGATTTAATGTTTGATGAACGCTTGGAAATTCGTTTCATGCATTGAATTCAAAGGATTTTGAAGTCAAAGTAAAGGATTTCTTTCCGAACGAACTAAGGGGATCCCGTAGCCTTGCGAAGGAAACGGTTTTGGACTTCCGTATCCTTAAGATATAGTGGATCTAAGCGTGTGCGTACAACTACACAGGCATAGGTCATGATTGACCTAATGCCCGCTCTGTAAATGCGCAACTTGCACTTGAGTGACAATTTGTTACGTTTGTTATTTAGGACGGAATTAAATCTACCGAGAGCGAAAACGGCGCGCGAACGAGACTTCTTTATTTGCTCAGAGGCGAGAGAGAAAGGTGCTGGTTGAGAATCACATCTAGATATTTGGCTCGCTTTTCCTAAGGGATCGGCTTGCCGAACTGGGTCAGGGGGCCGTTGGTAGAAGACGCGGTTTTGAAAAGAGGACCGCTTGACTTTTGTCGGGATTTACTTCGATTCTCTACTTTCAAAACCAAGCGCCGAGCTTGCCGACTATGCTTTGGAGAGTGAGAGCTATCGAGTTAACCGCGGCTGGTGAAGTAAACGGCTGTATCGTCTGCAAACAGAGCCAATTGTGTCTTTTTACTTTTAAGGACATTGCTGGTGATTAGCGTGAAAATGTGGGGAGATAATACAGAGCCCTGAGGGACTCCTGCACAAAAGGGGTGCGGGGAGGATACCAACCCTTCGATGCAATAGTGGAAGGTGTGGTCCGATAAAAAGTTTCGTAAGATGAGCACGAGACGATCTGTCACACCGACTTGGTAGAGCTACAATAAGCTTTTGTGCCTGACTTGTTGGAACGGCTTGATGGCTTTCGGTATGTCGAAGGTCCTGTCTTCGACATACCGAAAGCCATCAACCATCATCAAACCACGTTGGAAACCAGCGTTTATTTGTCCGATGATACGGTGGACCTGTTTTACACAAGCGTGTTGGTTTCGAAAACCGAACTGCTCATTGGGGATGAGGCCTTATGTCTCAGCGTAATCTTAGAAGTGCATAGAGATAAGCCTCTCAGAGATCTTACCGAGGACATTGCAGAAGCTGATGGGACGGTAGCTTCTGGGCTCGGACTTGAGCTTGCGGAGCTTAGGGATGTCAATGACGGTGGCCCCTTATTCCACGATTGTAGGAAGATGTTTTTGCTCATGGGTCCATTGAAGATGGTTGTTATGAACGTGATTAGGTGGGGAAATGTTGGAATACCCTATTGGTGATTCCATCTGACCCAGGGGCTTTGCGGGGCTTTAGACCTTTGATGAGCTCGTGCATTTCGTTTGGGGTGGCGGGAGGCAGGAGATACTCAGGATGTTTAAAGGAGAAAGAAAGCTTTACGTTCGGAATCCGCATAGGGCTGAGCTTGATCATCTGGGTAAGCAATAGGCTTTAAGACCGTCGGCTAGGCATCGGGCCTTGTCGACATCGTCGAATGCAATAGTCATGTCCTAGTCCTCGGGATTTGAGTTCCTTGTGAAGTTCCCAGAATGCCAGGTGGGTGGCCTCTAGTTCGCTCAACATATTTTCCTAGCCAGTATGTAGCTCCACAAAACGTGTCTTTACAGTTCGCTGTATGTAGCGCATTAGACTTGTGTAAGTAATGCGAGTGATGCATTGCGCGTCATATATCTCGGCCGCGTACTGTAGCATTACACATGACTCGACTCAATCAACCATGGCACATGACACTAAAACATGACGCGCGGGCTGCGGCGCGCTGTTCGGTGTTCGTAATATCTCTGTAATCTTTGCTGTGTGTGCAAGCGAGAAGGAACATGCTCCAGTCGGTTGGCTGCGAAATAAGTGAACTATTATCTAGAACCGTATTGTTATTGAAATAAGGTTTACGTTTTATTGCTACCGCGGACTGCCTACGTGATGTTTCAAATCATGACTCGAACTGTATGACACTATGACAGTTCGAGTCATGGTCAATAATCACTAGTGCAATTCATGTCTATCGTTTTAATTCAATTATTCCTTATATTGGGGGCTAGATATGAAAGAAAATCGACTATATGAATATGAAACAAAATCAAATGTACGTTCCGGCGAACCGAGGGCGCATTGCGTTTGACCCATATCACATCACATCACAATATAGGTAATGCGATATCTCATGTAATGATGTATATCTTTTACACCGCTGCATTTCATTACAAAAACCATCGCTCGTGGTGCGTCATCTCGCGTCATGTTTGGAGTCATGGTGTAATGAAACATTACTCGGGACGAAATGTCATGCCATATGACATTACTTTAAAAGGCACTGTTTTGCGCATGTCTATAGCGCATGTGGGCTTTGTTTAAGTTGCAGGGAAAGTTGCACGGACAGCCGCGTTTTTCTCATTCCCCTGTTCACGTAAATCGTCCGGCAACTTACAGCGACGGTTATCTATTGCAGGGACTTCCCTTAAACAATCGTTCAGGACTGATTGTACGTGGTTAGCGAATGTGTCGATAGCGGCAGTTGTGTCGAACTGATCGGGGATGGGGTCTAAGTGGGGTGATCTGGTGGATTTCAAGCATTCGCTTACATTCCTCCAGTCTGTTTCCACTTAGGTGAGAAGGGGTTGGTTGGGTTCGGGGACATCTATGCGGAAAGCCAGTTTTATGAGGACTGTGCGATGATCGGAGGAGAGCTCTTGTAGCGGTTCTATAGAATCCAACCGTGTGTTAATACATATAACTTGATATTCTTTAGCAACGCTTCATCGAGGCCGTCGGAGGTATGGTTATAATGGGGTCGTGAGTAAAATGGATGAGGGTCATTGGGGCGATTACATTAAAATTTAAGGTGGGGAAGAGATTGAAGAAATGTCTCCCTCTGGTTGAGGTCCTGGTGCTATTCCAGGCTGGACGTTTGGCGTTGAGATCGCCCGCTATGATAACGGTGTCACTTGGGTCAAGAAGGTTGGAGAGGTTGTTAGACGGTAAATTCTCTGCAGAGGACTGGGGGGAAGATAGGCTGACACTAGGGTTTTCTTCTAATAACCTGTCAGGCCTACCTGGTCGGTGAGAGCAATAGTGAGATTTTATTATGTATGAATACTACTAGTGGTTTGTACTAGTGTTTCTCTCTTATTTATAATTCATTATTATACATTTTTAATCATTGTTCCTCTCAACCCAGGGTGCTTTCACCTGCCATGTAATCTCTTCACCACCCTTGGTTGACTGGTAGAGAATGCCTAAGGCATTAAGTCCGCCTATGTACCTTTTTTGTGTGCGAGAAGTTTAAATAAATAAATACCGTTTATAGACACCAAGGCCCACGCCAGATAAGCCGGGGTAAAATGCCCCCATTGCAATCGGGCTATTTTTTTTTTTAAATACCTTGTACTGTGGACAATTTCTCAGCCCAGTTTCAATTTTGAAATATCACGCGTTTTAGAGTAAAAATTTTTTTTTTTTTTTTTAAACCCATTTTTCTCCGAATCGACTTGACAATATTAAAAAAGAGCTTATGGGTTTAGGATATCACTAATTAGTATTCCTAGAAAAATTCGCTTGATAATCGGGTAAGTTGGTCATGGGTAAAAATGCGATTATATTTTTTAATATTTTTTTTTTATGCCAAAAACGTTTGGTACACCTTAGTTTTTTTTTTGCACGTATTACTCTAACATTGACCTACAATATATATATTTTTTTAAGATTTTTCAAAATATTAGACGATAGTTTAAAAAAATAAACTATTCTTAAAAACATATTTTTTTGCCTCTTTAACTTGCAAGATTTGATTACAGACAGACAACGGGACAGGTGAAAGTAAATAAAAGCTTGTAAAAAAAAACCGACGTCGTTCCCTACGTGAAAATCGATTATCAAAAAATAATAGTTTAAAAAACTAAAAAACACGCTTCCATAGAAAACCAAACTAAAAAGTAGAAAATAATGGAGAAATAATAGTTAAAAAAAACTAAAAAACACGCTTACATAGAAAACGTAATTTTTTTTACAAGCTTTTATTTAATTTCACCTGTCCCGTTGTCTGTCTGTAATCAAATCCGATTATCAAGCGATTTTTTCTAGGAATACTAATTAGTGATATCTTAAAACCCATAAGCACTTTTTTAATATTGTCAAGTAGATTCGGAGAAAAATGGGTTTAAAAAAAAAAATATTTACTCAAAAACGCGTGATATTTCAGAGTTGAAACTGGGCTGAGATATTGTCCACAGTATAAGGTATTTCAGAAAAAAAATTAGCCCGATTGCAATGGGGGCTTTTAACCCCGGCTTATCTAGCGAGGGCCTTTCTTGCACAGATAAAGAAACTATTTGGTACAAACAAATTGAGATCTTTAAGTATTTGATTGAAATTTTATGGTTGGTACATAACCTACCTCAAATAAGTGCGTAATTAATAAGTAGAAAACCATCTCTATATCCCGTGCTATTGTTTGTTGCATGGGAGTGGTCTCACAATTTCCTTGTGTCTGCAAATGTATCGGTAATTATAATGATAACAGGCAAACGAGTTTCCTTTGCAAATCCAAAACAGGTATATTACTACTGAGGTAGACAGTATCGAAGGCACTAGGGGATCAAGACCGAAATAACAATATAGATGTGTTGAATTGGTAGTTTTATAACGGTACCTAATACTTCCTTGATAAGTAATCTGAACTTTTCAGTAACCTTATAAAAACGAGAAACTAAAAAAAATATAAAATAAACAGTGGAACACAGAACCTCCTCGTTTTTTGAAGTCGGTTAAAAACTTCATAAAATCCAATTGAACATTTTGAATTTACACAATGCCGCGCGCGCCATTTTCTCTCAATTGCACCTGTAAACTGCGCTTGTACGGTCAACAACGTAAGTCGTCGCGCGTTTAGTAGTTCCCTAATCGCGTAACACACTTTCAGTCACAAATCACAATCCGAATAATTTGCAAGGATCGTATTGATATCCTCTGTTTCATAAGTTCGAATAATTTGTCTGCTCAACAAATTAATAATGTTGTTGAACTGGCGAAATGAAAGCCATTGCTATTGTGCGTGTGTTACGCAATTACCCCGCGCGCTGATATAAAAGTACTCTGCTCTAAGCTGTTACTGCTTTTACATAGCATCTACCATAGAAATTTAAAAAACTTCTTTCTTAAATCTCTTCTTCATTCTACATTAGATTCGTTTTTAGGGTTCCGTTGCCAAATGGCAAAAAACGGAACCCTTATAGATTCGTCATGTCTGTCTGTCTGTCCGTGTATGTCACAGCCAGTTTTCTCCGAAACTATAAGAGTTATGTTGTTGAAACTTGGTAAGTAGATGTATTCTGTGAACCGCATTTAGATTTTTACACTAAAATAGAAAAAAAACAGTAAATTTTGGGGTTCCCCATACTTAGAACTGAAACTCAAAAAAATTTTTTTCATCAAACCCATACGTGTGGGATATCTATGAATAGGTCTTCAAAAATGGTATTGAGGTTTCTAATATCATTTTTTTCTACACTGAATAGTTTGCGCGAGAGACACTTCCAAAGTGGTAAAATGTGTGTCCCCCCCCCGTAACTTCTAAAATAAGAGAATGATAAAACTAAAAAAAATATATGATGTACATTATCATGTAAACTACCACCGAAACTTGGTTTGAACGAGATCGAGTAAGTAGTTTTTTTTTAAAACGTCATAAATCGTAAACCGCAATTTACCTTTCATTCAATCAACTGAATAATAAAAATTTAAAAAAGCATTTATTTTCATAAACATAAACCTTATGCATAAGCCAAGAATACCTACAGGTTTGTTCGGAACCCTCGGTGCGCGAGTCCGACTTGCACTTGGCCGGTTTTTTTTTTTTGTTTTATGCCTAATATTAAGATTTAGAAATCTGAAGTTTTAATAGATATTAGACGTTGCCGACTGAACATGTTTTGAAATGTAAGTTTAAGGTACCTATCTTCAGCCTTGGTAGGTTCTGTAGGTATAACGAATCATTAAGATTTCAATGCTTAGGTATCTACTTGCTTATTCATTCTAATCTCTATGAAAAATAAGCTCTTATGACTTTGCGGCTCGTAGCAACAGTACAGACCTATGTTCAGGTAATTGTAGGATTTTTGATATAGCCTGAAGCTCTAAATATAAAATTGATGCGCAATGTACTTGTACCGCGTAGGTACCTACGTGGAATACAAGGTCTACAACATTCACTTGCCGTGGTAGATACCTACACCTATTTTATTTTATTGTACTTACTATAAATAAAATATTACCTGAACATGTCTGTTATGTGAGTGGGGTAGTGGCCATATCTGCACAAGGACAGCGACGCCTTTTATTATCAAAGCTCTCGCTGTAATAACACCATGAGCCCTGATTGGCCACCAGGATAACCTACAAACCTCTAAGTTCAAATCACATTGACTGAGTATTTCAAGACCTACTACCCTGGAGCTTCCTTCCACCTTAAGACCGACACAAGATATTTAAGTGGATAATTTTAGGCAGATCTTATGTAAGAGTATAGGTCAAATTAAATTAGCTCCACATCTTTTCGAAATAAAGTTATGAACACCTAAGTAATGTCAGAGCAGATACTTCAGTTTGTGAGATACGACCACGGATATCGATACGACAGTTAGCGTTATTTCGAAAAGTTCATTCTAATCCTAGTATCTGTGTCGTTCACAGTTTAGAAGATAACTGTGTAAGTACATATTTTGTTTTACGTATGTGTAAAAGGAGGGAAATATATTAACACAACTGTCGTATGAGAACATTTACTGATTTGCACTACCGTCCTGTGACTTTTTCTTTTCGTCACGATTCAAAATTACTGCAGGGTTGTATGGACGCAAGGCTAAAAATCAAGCTATACATTTCCACTGTAAGCTGACCTCTAATTGTTTAAGAAATTTAAACAATGCGAGCTCAGATAAAATTGAAAAGTGTAGCTTGATATGTAGCCGTGTGTACATTAGCTGATTTTTTTTTTCATTTATGTCGTAGGTATATATAAAGAGCGTGGGGGGGCTAGAAAAGGTGCCCTAAAAAAGTGCTCACCCCAAAGTCTTAGGATAGCAGTAACCACGGCTGCTTCCGCATCCTTGAAACTCGTGGTCGACACAGCAATAATAAAAATAAATATACTACATCAACTCTATCACGTCATTTAACATTTGGCACATGGAATGTACGGACTCTGCTTGACCGTAATGTTAATGCCTGCCCGGAAAGAAAAACTGCCATCGTGGCTCGGGAACTTCGTCGCTATAATGTTGATGTGGCTGCTATCAGTGAAACACATCTGGCTGACGAAGGTGTACTGATCGAACATGGCGGTGGCTATACTTTCTACTAGAAAGGAACTTCTGCTTCTGAACCGAGGCGGTCAGGAGTCGGATTTGCGGTCAAAAATCACATTGCCAAGAGTGTTCAGGAATCTCCTGTTCACGTTTCAGACCGCATAACTACCTTGCGTCTTCACTTAAGTGACCATCACTACCTAAATGTGGTCAGTATTTTTGCACCAACTCTGGATAGTGCTGAAGATATTAAAGACAAATTTTATGAAGAACTATCACAGTGTCTTCAAAAGATACATCCTAAGGAGAGCATCTTGCTTTTAGGAGATTTTAATGCAAGAGTAGGTCGAGACTTTGAAGCTTGGCCTAAGGTTCTAGGAAGGCATGGAGTTGGAAATATGAATTCTAACGGCCAGTTGCTGCTAAGTTTATGTGCTCAATATCAACTCGCTATAACAAATACTATGTTCCGCCTTTCTGCTAAGCACAAAACGACATGGATGCACCCAAGATCTAAGCACTGGCACCTAATTGATTATGCAATCGTACGACAAAGAGACGTTTCCCAGGTCCTAGTCACCCGTGTTATGCGCGGTGCACATTGCTGGACGGACCATAGACTTGTCATTGCTAGGTTGCGTCTCCGCCTTCGTCGCCCTTGTCGAGCCAGCCAGAGTAAAGCTAAACGGTTAAATGTAGAGAAGCTAGCTGATTCCGAGACGACGAGGGCTTTTGCGGAGACTGTAACTAATAATGTTGTGCCGACGATCCCTGATTCTCCTGATATTGATTCTGTTTGGGGATTTCTATCGTCGTCAATACTGGATGCTGCAGCTGCAACTATAGGTGTTAAGCCTCAGCAACGGGAAGACTGGTTTGACGAAAATGACATCGTCCTGACGGAAGCAATTGCTAAACACCGAGCTTTGCTTAGAAGCAAGGAAAACAGTGAGACTGTAAAAGCTAGTGATCGGAACTTGCGCAAACTAACTAGGGATACTAAGGACAAGTGGTGGAGGGATAAAGCGCAGTATATGCAATGGCTTGCTGACAGTCATCAACTTGGAGAATTTTATAACGAGGTTCGCAAACTCCTAGGTAACTCCAATTTTGTCAAGGTGCCGCTGAAGTCGCTTGATGGTGATTATCTTCTGAAAAGCAAGGATGAAGTTCTTAGGCGCTGGTCAGAACACTTTGACAACTTACTTAACGTGGACCGAACTGTAGATCTAACTTACATCGGTGATCTACCTCAACTCCAAATTGAGAAAGAGCTAGATGATCCCCTATCTCTGGCTGAAGTTGTCTGTGCTATAAAAGAACAACAAAATAATCGTGCGGTTGGCTTGGATCTTATACCAGGTGAGCTGCTAAAATGTGGTGGTATTGAGCTGCAGACGCTGGTCTGGGAATTATTTGTTCGTATGTGGGAGGTGGAACAAGTTCCTAAGACATTTAAACTCTCCCGAATTAGGGCCCTTTATAAGAACAAGGGTGACCGAGCGGATTGCAATTCTTACCGTGGCATTTCACTCCTTTCGCCAGAGTGTTGCTTAAGCGCCTAAGAAAACTGTCTGAAAAGATCTTACCAGAAACGCAGTTTGGTTTCCGACCGGATAGGGGTACTTGCGAGGCAATCTTCGCGGTCCGACAGCTGCAGGAGAAGAGCAGAGAGCAAGGTAAGCACTTGTATCTCTGATTTGTCGATCTGGAAAAAGCGTTCGATAGCGTTCCTCGTGAAGCTCTTTGGATGATACTGCAAAAACTAGGATGTACGGAAAAGTTCGTAAGACTTGTGCGTCTCTTACATGATAACATGGAGTGTTGTGTGGTGGTCGAAGATGAACAGTCGCAGTTCTTCTCCGTTACCTGTGGCGTGAAGCAGGGCTGCGTCTTGGCTCCCACTCTTTTCGCCCTTTATTTTGCAGTGGTCATTTGCGAGGTCCTTGCGATATCCTCAGAGGGTGTCCGGCTGCGCTTTCGAACAGATGGCAGTCTTTTCAATTTGTCGAGACTAAAGGCAAGCACTAAAGTCTGTCTTGCACATATTCAAGAAATTATGTATGCAGATGACTTGTGTTTTGTAGCAGAATCTCCGGAAGGTCTTCAACAGCTTGTTACGAACCTTCACGAGCAGTGCTCTAAATTTGGCCTGAAGATAAGCGTCAAGAAAACGGAAATTATGTCTCTGGACGTTCATGGTCATGAGACGATGAACATTAAGCTAGGTGAGGACGTACTGAAGCAAGTTGATAAATTTCGATATCTGGGAAGCACATTAACATCGAAGTGTGACCTTGACGCCGAAATCAACAGCAGAATCAGTGCTGCTGCTGCAGCCTTCGGTAAATTAAATGCCAAGGTCTTTTGCTCACACGACATAAAGCTCGCCACAAAAATATCTATATATATGGCTGTTGTACTACCGAATATCTTGTATTCTGCCGAGACATGGACACCGTACCGACGTCACATTAAACAATTGGACCGATTTCATCTCAAATGCCTTCGTACAATTCTTAACATTCTTTAGTCTGATCGAGTGCGCAATACTGAAGTATTGAGACGAGCAAATGTGGGAGGCATCGAGGCGTATCTCATGAGAAGGCAACTTCGGTGGTGCGGCCATGTGGCGCGCATGTCGGAGCAGAGAGTGGCGAAGCGCATCCTTTATTCAGAACTTCAGGAGGGCAAGCGGAAGCATGGTGGACAATTCTTAAGATTTAAGGATGTGCTTAAGCGACACATGAAGGGATGTGACGTAGATCCATCTCAGTGGGAAAAGCTTGCGTCTAACCGCAGAGAGTGGAGGTCACTGGTGCACCGGAAAGTTTCTGACTTTGAGACTCGTCGGCTTTCAAAATTAGACTCTAAGCGTGACGAACTAAAAGCCCGACCACCAGCGGCAATCAATTACAATTATGTTAATGGTGCTCTCACGTGTCCACTCTGTACAAGAATTTTTGTAAGCAAAGGCGGTTTTGCTAGCCACATGAGAGCCCATGACAGACGCCAGTAGGTTAGAAATGAAACGGTCGCCGTAGCCGAAAACGGCATGGAAGGATTATTATTATTATTATATTTTTTATATATGTTAACATATCTCGGGACCCTAGGGTACCGGTCTTTTGGAAGGCGTACGAGGGGCCGAAGCCAACTCGCAGAGGCCCTTAGAAAATTTAGATGAAGTGAGGCACTAACCGGCGGTTATCCCTGTAAACACTGTACAAATGCACCCAAGGACAACCTCCGGTTGGTGTTGGACTATTGCAAGATATGGAAACAAGATGTTGGACTATATATTTGTATGGCTAAAATAGACTGGTTACCAAGAACTATGGAAGGCCTATGGCCCCTGCCGCATCAATGTTTTGTAAATACACGGATTAAATGGCAGGGGGTGACTTGCACACTCAATAATGGGCCCCCGGGAAACGTCGCTGGCACATAGTGACGCAGCGACAAGGAGGCAACACTTCCTGAGGTGCTTGAGAAGTGGAGAGGTATTCCACGGCTTTCAGAACAATCCCAGAGCCCGGAAGATGGTCAAGTCCCTACGAGCACTTACTGGAATACTTCCTTTCCCCGAGCACGTTTGCTCTTGCGAATCTCCACTCAAGCCAGCCAATAAAGGCAAGAATGAGGTGGGAGCTCTGAACCTCGTCAGTGTTCACTCCAGCCGGCCAATAAAGGCAAGCCAGAGATGAGGAACAAAAATTCTCCCGGGAAATAGGGTCCGTGGGGTCGCTACTGCCCAACAGCACGCCACATGCTGCCCTGCGGGTTTATTATTATTATTATAAAGAGCGTTCTTCAGTCATAGCGTTTTTTGTGAGGCAAGTGAAAAAATAACCTGTTAAACATGGAACTGCTGGACCAAATCACACTGTGGCTGGCCACTCTAAAATATGTTTTGCTTTTCAGAATCAGTCCTTCCAAGTTTGCCAAACGTTTTACTTAAAGACATTGAAAGAAAAAAAGAAAGAGGAAAGTAAGAGTAGAGAATACTTAACTCATCGATTGTTATGTCGAATTCAAAAGGTTAATTGAAAATGATGCCACATCTCGACAAATAATCAAGAAGAAGAGAGCGTGGTATGGTATCACTTCGCTGTGGTCTCCGCGTCCTCCACCTCTGTATATTTCCGTGCCATAAAAGTATTCAATAAATAAATATAATTTCAAAGGAGTGAAATTTTAATTCATCTCGTGCTTGTCTGATACGGTTAATGCCTGGAAAATGGCTTGCCCGGATACCCATATCTACCCAGAGACAGTGGGATGAGCCGTTCTCCAAATTGACTCGGAATAATCTTATTAATACGTCCGCCAATACACCTGAGCCTAGGCCCCCTATCAGAATACGGGCGCCTTCTGGCTATGGGTGACCGGGAGTCGGGCTCTCTGGCTTCAAGGAACTTTCACACGACGTAGGCGAATAGCTCGTTTTTAACCGACTTCAAAAAAAGGAGGAGGTTACCAATTCGACTGTATTTAAAAAAAAAAATATATTTGTTACCTCGTAACTTTTGACTGGGCGAACCGATTTTGATGATTCTTTTTTTATTTGAAAGCTGGTGCTTCCGAAATGGTCCCATTTTAATTTGGTTCCATTCGGACAATGGAATCCATGTGGAAACCATATAAGTCTTAAATTTGCATTAAGTATTTGCGCGACAAATGAACGAATAACGCGATTAGATTAGTGCGGGGCATCTACCATAACTAAAAAGTTGTAAAATGAAAACCGACTTCCTTAAAAAAACACTACAAGGTCAAAAATAACTTTAATTTCGGAAGTCGGTGACAAAAAAACCTTAAATACAGATCCTAAGACACCGACTTCCGAAATTAAAGTTATATTATTGACTTACAAAGTCAAAAATAACTTTAATTTGGGTGTTTTTTTAAGGAAGTCGGTTTTTATTTTTTGTAAAACGTTTTTTCTTAGCTTGATTTTTGTTTGGTCATCTGCCTAGCCTTTTCCCAACTATGTAGGGGTCGGATTCCAGTCTAACCGGATGCAGCTGAGTACCAGTATTTTACATAGAGCGACTGCCTATCTGCCTATCACAACCCAGTTACTGGGTAATACGATACCCCTTGGTAAGACTGGTTGTCAGACTTTCGGGCTTCTGACGACCCCTAACGATTGTCTAAGATCTACGAAAGACAGCCGGGACCAACGGCTTAACGTGCTTTCTGAGGCACGGAAGGGTCTTGGTATGTAAATATGGTCACCCATCCACGGACCAACCGCGGGTGGTACCTAAATATGTAAAATAAGAATCTAGCGTGTTGGTATGCAACATAGCGACCGCACCTTTTATTCATTAGAGTCATGTGGGTCAAGTGTACGCATCGGGTAAGTGTACGCACGCTATTTATCTCGACAACCGTTTATAATTGAGAGACGGCGTCCCGCCGTTTCTGTAACCTGTACGACGTCCAACAAAGTGCTTGTTCATCAGCGACCGGCCGAGCGCCTTCTTATTTTTGCAGGCAAGTAATTTCTTACGGTATTTTTATTATATTTACAGTGTAAACTTTTGTAATTGTGTATCTATACTTAATATTATAAAGCTGAGTGTTTTTTTGGTTGAACACGGTAATTTCAGGAACTACTGGTCCGAATTGAAAAAAATATATTTTTGTGTTGGGTTGCCTATTTATTGAGGAAGGCTATATAACATCACGCTACGATCAAAAGGAGCGGAGCAGCAACGAAACATGGACGAAAACTGCAGGCAATTCGATGCGACGGGAAGGGTCAGGGGAGCAAAAATTTGACGCGGACGAAGTCGCGGGTAGAAACTAGTGCTTTTTATAAAATCTTGTATTTGTCAGTGTTTGAACTTTTTGGAGGACGCAATAATGAAAATTTTTAACAAAGTCTCAATTTGATTGGTTGTGTTAAGTGTACGCAGAAGCTTGACGAGTAAGTGCGCGCGCGCACATTTACTCTGCTTAATGATTTTTGCTTTGTTTTATGTAAGGTCTATGGTACTATACTGCAATATTTTGTTTCAGAATCCAGAACAAATATTTAAAACGCCTAGGAATTACCAACGGAAGTCTACCGACAGATGTGTGGTGACGGATGAACAGCTAGAAGCTGCCAAAGAGTTTATTACGAAAGGTGCTACTAAACGCAAAGCTGCTTAAAATGTTGGTTTAAAAGAGAGTACTTAAAGAAATTAACCGCCATTTACTTGGAAAAGCAGTGCCGGGTCATCATCATCTGCCTAGCCTTGCTCACTTATGTTGGGGTCGGCTTCCATTCTAACCGGATGGAGCTGAATACCAGTATTTTACAAGGATCGACTGCCTATCTAACTTCCAAAACCTAGTTACTGGATAATACGATGGCATTTGAGACGACAGTTTGTCAGACTTTCAGGCTTCTGACGGCCCCTAACGATGGGCAGCGCAGAGTATGGGAAGATATTTTCCAACATTTACGAAGGCTCTAGAAGAAGGAATATACCAATACGTGAAACAGTCTGATGATCTGTACTGTGCGCTTACTATGTTCAGCCTTCGGAAATTGATTTATGATTATGCTGAAATAAACAACATACCGCATGGCTTCAACATATACTCGAAACTAGCTTATGATTATGATTATTTATACGGCATACACTTACCCCTTATCACTGCGCACAGATACCCCCCTATTCGAGTAAATGTACGCTTTTAGGCTACATTAGAATTTTTTAAATTCAAACGATTTCTGCCATTACGGAAGATTATTTTCGTACTTAAATTGTTGATTAATAAATAGTCTAACTAATAAATAATGTTTCATTTAGGTAATCATTTTCAATTCAGAGAGGTTTCAAAGCTTAAGTGCGCACACTTCACCCACATGACTCTAATAACTTTCTTAAATCATAATAACATACCTACATAACATTAATACAATTCCAATTTATATCTTTAATGAAGAGAGTAGTAAATGGGTGGTGTTTCTGTTTAGCTACCAAGCACCTATATTAAGAGAAAAAAAAAAGCTTAAAAAAAACAATGCTTTGACTTTGACTTTGACTTTGAGCACTCACTCAGTCAATCAATCAATCAATCAAAATATTTTTATTTCACATAAACCTACAAGGGCACTTATGAAACGTTAGAAGCTAGGTGCTCGGTTCCAAATTGTTGATTCCTATGGAGAAGAGCCGGCAAGAAACTCCACTGAGTCACTATACTCCTGAAAAGAATAACATGGTTATTAGCTGAGAGTAATATTTAATTTAAAAAATATACCTATAAGGTGTAAGAATATGTATAATTTTTATAATTTTGCTTAAATGTAAATTACATTTCACAAAATAAACATCATTTCATATATATCTGTAATTCTGTATATATAAAAGAAAATTGTGTTAGTTACACTATTTATAACTCAAGAACGGCTGAACAGACTTGGCTGTAAATTGGTTGGGAGTAGGGCTTGCATTCGAATAGTCGAATTATTCGAATAATCAACTGTTTCAAATATTCGAACAGGAATTTTGCGATATTCGAATATTCGACCATTCCTAATGACACCATTTTAGTAACTTCCTCTATATCTATCGCAAATTTATCATGCAGAGAAGAGTTGGAAACGTCAATTCTAATGCAAATGGCGCTATTTGATAGAGGAGGTCCTAGACAAGTAAATTTGAGCCAAGCATACGACTTTCTGCAGTGTATACCACCAACAAGTGTAGAGTGTGAAAGAGTGTTTTCTTCCAGCAAATATATTTGCAACCATCTAAGATGTACCCTAAACGATGATTCCATGGATGCGCTGAGTTTCCTTAGGTCTCACTTCCAGGGAAAACGTTAAAGGACAAAGGTTTATGATAAGATTAAAAACGTCCTGTATTTTTTTGTACTAATTGTAGCGAGCTACTTAGATCTGATCTGATCTCGTGATTTTTATTTATGTTATCACTAAGATTTAATGTTAAATTATAAATATCACACATTATTAGTGTCATATTGTCAATTTAACATTAGGAAAACGATTTTACATCAAAGGTTTAATTGCTTTACTTGTTATTATTTTGTTTGATTTTATTATATTATTACAATACTCATAACTGATTTTATAAGACTCTGTTGTGTTTGTGTCCAGGGTGGAAAAACCAAATAACATTATTTTGTTCGATAAATATTGTTTGCTTTAAAATAATTTTAAACATTACTTACTTTTTATTGTTTTGTTTGATTTTATTATATTATTACAATACTCATAACTGATTTTATAAGACTGTGTGTGTGTTTGTGTCCAGGGTGGAAAAACCAAATAAGATTATTTTATTTTGATAAATATTGTTTGTTTTAAAATATTTTAAGCACTTGTTTCTACTTTCCAATTTTTGCGAATATTATATTAGAATAAAATTGATAGTGTATTGATACATATTCAGTATATTATTAAATTGACCATTAAAATTCTTCCAAAAAAATACAAAAACGTAACTGCAAGCAGTTATGCCTATTTCAATGTTAGCTGTTCTAATAACAGAACACAATAAGACTGCGTTAAAATAATATTATGTTGAAGTAAAGAATTAAGACTATTTAGAAATTAAAGCACATGATTTCTATAAAACTTTATTTTTTTATTTAATATTCGAATAATATTCGAATTATTCGAATACACCCCAAAAAAATATCAAATATTCGAATTCCAAAATTGTCGAATATTTGCAAACCCTAGTTGGGAGGTAGCTTAGAGCCAGGAGACGGACATATATGATACTTTTTTTATCCAGTTCGACTTTAAAAAGGAAAGATTTGATTGTTTGTTTGTATTGAATAGGCTCCGAAACTACTGGTCCGAATTGAAAAAATATTTTTGTGTTGGGTAGCCTATTTATTGAGGAAGGCTATATGGTATATAATATCACGCTACGATTAAAAGGAGCGTAGCAGCAACGAAAAATGGACAAACATTAGCAGGCAATTGGATGCGACGGGAAGGTTCAGGGAAACAAAACTTTGACGCGGACGAAGTCGCTGGCAGAAGCTAGTAGGTATATTATCTTTATCTTTACATATTATAAAATAAAGTCACTTCGCTGTCTGTCTGTCCCTATGTATGCTTATATCTTTAAAACTACGCAACGGATTTTGATGCAGGTTTTTTTAATAGATAGAGTGATTCAAGAGGAAGGTTTATATGTATATAACATGCATAATATAGTAAAGAAACGCTGATAATTTTAGAGGTTTCTAATGTGATGTCATAAATAAATTCATTTTTTTGCGCTTACATTGCGAACGCTGGCTGAACCCTACGAAATAGCTCAAAATAATGTACTACAGTATTGTACACCTTAAAAAGTTCTACAAAAAAGTCCGCGATGGTATATGTCTAACTCTTAGGGATAACCCATAATAACCATTTTTATCCTTTACTTTTTACGAGAAATAATGGCTTATTTATGAATGCGATTTTAAGCAATACAGCATTAATCCTTATGCAATTAAGTACCTTAAATAAATTGTGCATTTCATGTAGATCAAAATTGCCCTTTACAGTATATCATTAAAATGAATATTTTAGAAGATATCAGAGATTATAATAAAATCGCCGCAGAGCGGCTAGCGGACCTTCCCGCGTCCGGCCGTCCCGGTTGGTAGCGGTCGAGTAGTGCAGGATTACTAGGATTGTAATATTGTAATTCATATTACTTTGGCTTCATAGTAAATGCGAATATCATGTGTGTTCGAAGTATTATTGCTTATAGACCGCGAAATATTGCTTAGATGTTTAGATTTTTGGATGGATTTGGATTTTTGGTTATCCTGGATACTTACCATTTACATAGGATACTTCATCCCGGTAGTAGGTTTCCGAGTGATATTTTCCGAAAGCTATACGGGCGAAGCCACTGGCAAAAGTACTATTCTTATAACTATGTTTAATTTGGTGTCTGGTAAATAATTGAGTGTCTGTATAGGTAGAATAGGAGCGTTAAGAAAAACCAGTAAGACTTATATTCAACTAGCTTTTGCCAGCGGCTTCGCCCGCGTGTAGGACGGAAATTATCCCGCGGGAAAATACTACCGGGATAAAAAGTAGCCTATGTCCTTTCTCAGGCTCTAAACTATATGTGTACCAAATTTCATTTAAATCGGTTCAGTAGTTTTAGCAGGAAAGCGAGACAGACAGACAGAGCTACTTTCGCATTTATAATATTAATAGTGTGGATTTAATCCAGCCCTATGTCGCAGTCTTCTTACTCTGAATACTATTAGTTTTATTTTAAGTACATCCAACACACATTATATGTAAGGATCGTAGCAGGTGGCGTTCCGTAGTTTCTGCGTGCCCATGGGAAAAAGGCGTAATTTTATGTATGTATAACATGGATTCATAATTCTTACCGCGGTAGTACGTCCTCTTGCGATAATTTCCGACATACACGCGGGCGAAGCCGCGGGCAAAAGCTAGTAAATTATAAACGACAAATATCCTAACTCTGAGTTTCTAAATTTGATAAAATTTTATACTTAAGGTAGGTAGGTGAAAACAACTCATTTTAGCACAGTAAATTCTCTAAGCATCATCATTGAGAGTTCTATTACAATTTATGTAGTTTAGGGAAAAAACTGTTTGCTTTCGAGTTTAGTCTTTTATAGAGGAGAGAAACGAGCTTCAGGTAAAGTTTGGATGTAAAAACATGTTTTGTTATATTTTGTGGACAAAGTAGATGTTTAACCAAACATGCAAGAATGAGTTGAGTTAGGTATGCCGTTATTATTGCCTATCGGTTTCTGTTTACGCATGAAGAGTAAGAACATCACAGTACGTAATACCGACCATTCAAATATTGTCATAAGGTAACACACATACCTGCCTGACGTCATGCAGTGAATATTTATGACACTATACTTACCTGTGAAAGTTCGCCCCGAGCACCGACAGCCGAGCGAGCAACTTGCAATTGCAACCCGCGGTTGACTTTAGACGCTCCGGACCGGAAGGCAACTAGCATTCCTTATGTGTTTACTTTTAACAACCTCGTAATAACATAATAATGTTTTGCACACAGCAGCAGACCACACGTTGGTGGTGGCCAACCCGAATCTTGGCTATTATTTTGCTGTGTTTGCTTAGATTCTTCGAAAGTGATATGAAAGTGTTAGGATTATGAGTAAATCAAACATGCTGCTTCCACACTTGCATAACATATTACATAACTTTTAAATTAATTGTGGGCCCTGATGGGCTCGTACATTGCGGGTGCGGCTGATCATGCCTCCTCCATGGTTATTGCATTTCACGTCCTAAAATGGTCACTGGTCACTCACTGCCGACAGTTACCAACCATATTTCCGGGTCGTAATACATAATGATGAAAATACATAATGTTTGTTATGCGCTATTCTATTTTGAAATCTTTGTGTCGCATACTACCTACTAATTAACAAGCGATTGGTAGATCTACTTACGACATTAATGTCATAGTGGAAATGTCTAGGATGCTCCATTAAAAGAGAACTAAAAATAAATCAAATAAAAGGACTGAAAATCTACTTCTAATCATGCACACAGTCGGTGGATACGCTCATATTATTTTGTCAGTTAGTTTACTAATCTACAATTCGTAGGTAGAGTATTTTTACTGAGCCTGAAGCTTCTGACTGTGAGTCAGTTCCTCGACGTCAGCTGCAGAGCTTTTATCTGTTATCTCATATAAATTTTATGGCATAAGTATAGGTACCTAGAGCTAGCAGTTACCTACTTGTGCATTGGGTAGGTAGAATGTAGAGACCGAGAGCTCTCTACAATTCTACATTCTACAACCTATTGTTTTTTTTGTAGATTTCTATGTTCGATCAGTTTGCTAATAATCTGGGTTTAGCAATCCGAAAAATAATCTAGTTAAATAAAGAAATTATTGAAATATGATTTCCACACAAAACCCTAAATAAATATTTTTAACGGTAGGTAAGTACAGTAGGCCGCATGTCAATGGTAACATTTTGGTCTTTAACTGGCCTAGCATATAGGTACAGTTTCTATGGAATAACTACATGGCTAGCTTTACCTACAGGGTTTTGTTACCACTACCTACCGTAGCCTTCTAGCCCAAGTCACCACAAGAAAAAAAAACCAGGCAAAATGCTGTCGTGCCACGAACAATTAAAGGTGCCATATTTGGTACTTGGGTTGAAATTTACCCCTTGGCTTGCTTGCTTGTTGGCTATGGGAGAATGGGAGTCGGGCCTCTGGCTTCAGGCACTGCCGTCACCCAGCATAGGTACTATGTTGTGTGACAATACTTTCCGGCTCGCTACCTGTCTGCGTCTGGGCGCTCCTTGCGGGGCTCCGCATCACTGCCAGAGCGGTGAAGCTGTCGACTGCCTCGGACACCATGGCCTATCCTGCAGTAAGAGCGCAGGCCGTTTGGCTCGGCACGCCAGCATTAATGACATCATCCGTCGTGCTCTTGTCACCGCCGGAGTGCCAGCTGTTTTAGAACCCAACGGTTTGGCACGCGACGATGGGAAGAGACCAGACGGAATGACCATAATGCCCTGGAAGGTGGGAAGGCCTTTGGTGTGGGACGCAACATTTGTCGACACCCTTGCGCCATCCCACCTTCCCTGTATGATGGGATGCGCTAGGGCGGCTGATGCAGGTGCGGAAAACCTCAAACGGCGAAAATATTCCAATCTCGTTGGAAGTTATGTATTTGAGCCGTTTGGGGTTGAAACATTAGGGCCATGAGGTCCGAGTGCCCACTTGGTTTTTCGAGACATAGCCAAGCGGTTGGTCGACTCTTCACGTGACCAGAGGGCAGGCCTATTTTTTGGTCAAAGAATCAGCATTGCCATACAACGTGGCGATGCTGCCAGCCTTTTGGGAACTTTTCCCAATGACAGCGATGCAGACGAGTTTTTTGAAGTCCTCTGATTCTTTTTCTCTGTTTTTATAAACTCATTATATTCTTGTACATAATATTCTAATTTTAGCGTTAAATAAGGAATGTAAAATATTTAAATTATATTAATGTAATCGGGAATAAACTATTAATGTAATGTTCGCACAAAATTGAGACATTTACCTATGTCATTTATAGACTAAGTATCGGTTTTCCTGTAATCTCAAAGTACTTATTGACATATTTTTTTTCATTTTAGGGGTGGGAGGGGGAACATCATTTATTTTCTTAAATAACTTTAAAACCATTCATTTTAAATTATATGTAGGTATAAAGAACATTTGAGACTCTCACAATAAGCTCTTTTATTTGATATAGCTTCCGCTCGCGATTTCGTCCGCGTTAAATTTCTTGCTCCTCCGACCCATTCCGTTGCATCGAATCGTCTGCCCTTGCGAGGTCTTAGTTTTGGTGACATTTTTTTTTGCTCGGCTCCTAAGGGTTCTGCATGATATTACATAGTCTATAGTAGCCTTCCTCGATAAATGTGCTATCCAACACCAAACGTAGTTCCTGAGATTAGTACGTTCAACTAAACAAACTCTTCAGCTTTATAATATTTAGATTTGATTATTAAAAACGTTATAGTGAGGCAACCTTAAAAAATAGACATGTGCTCTCGCGGACTTTTAGAACTTTTTAAGCGAAACAATTCTGTCATACCATACATGATTGTTACGTTACTTTAACCGTTTACGCAGCGCACGCAACGGAAGTTCTTAAAAGGAATAAGTTTTTCCCGATTTTGCAACATTTTTCACTGATGCTCCGCTCCTATTAGCCGTAGTGTGATATTATTCAACCTTCCTTAATAAATGGACTATCCAATACTAATTTTTTTTTTTATTCGAACCAGTAGTTCCTGCGATTAGCGCTTTCAACCAAACAAAGCTGAAGAAAGCTTTATAATATTAAAGTACAGATATTACTCGGTACCTACAATTAGCAAAAGTTAAAAATATAAAACTTATTTTACTTTCCCCGTTTCTTTATTATTTTTTTAAATTTATCTTTTCATCTTTATTTTATTTATCTTCTGTAATAGAAATCTCAGATTAATCGAGATCTATCTAAGAGAGAAATTAATACGCGTACCGAATTTCAATTTAATCGGTACATTCGGTTTGGAGCAAATTGGCTATTTCAAACAAACAGAAGACATACGAGGGTTTCTGATTTTCATTCGGACGTACGGAGCCTTCGATCATTGATCGAAGTACGGAACCCTAAAAACAAATCGACTCCCAGATCCGTTGTCAAAATGTTAAATTTTTAGAAATCACTTGTGACAAACGTACAGACGAAATCTCTATGTATTTAATAATTTCGATGACATAAGTAAAGTACATAACTGATGATATAATTATTAAAATTCTAACAAAACTAGCGGAATATGTACATTTTAAAATGTAAAATTCTAGATTCAGAGAAATAGTAAAAGGTGGACTGTAACTTTTGCAAGGGGCAGGGGGCACCAATAACCTCACCGTTCGGTCATGTGCCCGAGTACGGCGCGGGCGCCGCCGCGCCGCACAGTGGGCCCATACTGAAAATTAGTGGACTTAGGCAACAAAGTTACCATATCGATGCGATTTTTTTTATATGACGTGTTATAATATTCCTGACAACTTTTATTCTTATAAAATTTCTTGACAGTTTGTCTTGAAAAAAAATTATTAGATTTTTTTGTATGGAGCGAATCACGTTTAATTTTTTTTCTTCAATTGTACTATTATGTTGGGTGTGTGGCGTGAGTATATGATAGCTAGGGTCCACGAAAAAAAAAATCAGCGCCAGCCATCTGCGGCAGCGCGAGTAATCATTCGGTAAAAAAATAATAATTTGGAAGAATTTTTTTGTCATTTAAAATAAATTCAAAGCATATTTTTTTGTCTCATTCGGCTGTTTTCACCTTCTTTTTAGTTAAATAAATAGTTTTAATAGCGCATACGTACTTAGAACTAGTAATTCTGGTAGAGATTTAGTTATTATTGCATGTTATCGGTACAAATGAGTCATCAATCACAATGCAGGTGCTCTGCATTGTGATTGATGACTCATTTGTTTGTGCGCGCATAACTAATGAGTCATCGAAAAATGCTCGTCTCTGATTGGCTGTGTTATTTTTTAACTGCACGTTATCTATTGTTGAATAAATATATCGTAATGTTTCAGGTTATACTAATTTTGTTAATGATAGGTGAAATAATTTAAATTTGTACGGGCAAGTCGTTGATAATTATCTACATAATCAACTGTATGTATATTATTATAGTATAAGTTATCGTACGTATGATCAATATGAAACCGTGAAGTAATTGTAGCCCTGAAAAGGGCTGTTTGTCATATTCCTAACCCTGATGGGCTTTTGTGGGAATAATTTAGAGCCGGATCACATTATTTCTTGTTCCAGAAGTGCTAGTGGGTCCGGCAAATTTTCGGACTCTGCTATGAGGCATTCTTCTTCCTCCATAATTTCACTGTCACAGGGAGGCTCAGTAGTCTGTAACAACTGAGTTGCTTCAGGCAACAACTCATTATGAACCTGTTTCATTATTTTAGGCCTTATGTAGGATATGTGGGGATCAGAGCTTATTAGAAGTCCATGGAGGATGTCTTCGTTTGTTGCTATTCTCCCCGTTTTCCGAGTGTGCCTCTCCCTGACGTTTCTGAAGTCCTTATTACGGGCTTCCGAAGCTTCTTCAGATAAGGTACCTAAAACGAATAAGTACATTCATTTTAATTTCAAAACGCAATCGAGTCAAATAATACATCGAACTATATATTTTTTACTTACCGATTGGCAAAACACCAAAGTGGTTACAGATGTCTGCACCGTGCATTAGAAGTTTATGTACACTAACTGGCATGTAGTAGACATGCGCAAAATGTGTCAGTGAAAAGAAATGAATGAAGTATATCTTTTGACTCAATGAAGTAGTCCACTCATTTAGTTCAGTACTTCATTTAGTTCAGCAAATCTGAACGAATCAATGAGATATAGAGCTCGCGTAGTGTGATACATTACTATGAATGACGCATTTCACTTAGTTCACTTTTATACGTATCTCTCTTTTGACTCAATGAAGTAGTCCACTCATTTAGTTCAGTACTTCATTTGACATTTAGTTCAGCAAATCTGAACGAATCAATGAGATATAGAGCTCGCGTAGTGTGATACATTACTATGAATGATACACTCCACTTAGTTCAATTTTATACGTATCTCCATTTTCCTTCATACTTTTATACAGGCTTAGGACTGTCGACCAAGAAATCTGAAACGAATTTTAAAATAAAACAAATTGTCATGTGTGTGTAAGCTAGACGCGCGACACAGTGTGTGGTATTTTTTTTTAGCTTGTTTCAAAGCCTTATGTTCGCCGCGAGCAGTCCATCGTTGACAATCCAGATTATAAGATATATGGAGAAGACATTCCATACACCGAATCTTCATATGCAGTGAAGAAATTCCTTGCTTGTAAATTTCTTCACGAAGTGGTTTAGAAGTCAAAGCGTCTAAATTATTCATCTCACTCGGTTTTGCCAAGCAAATGGGACACGTTGCATATGATGGTACTCCAGCAATAATATTGGCCACTTTTCCATCAATCATGGTCATATGCAATTCATGTGATACAATCATATTTCCACACTGTGTAGATATTCGTTCATCAATTTGTTTTTTCATCTCAGACTCTTCAGACTTTATAAAGTCAGCTGTCTCTGAAGTGAAAGTGAACTTCACTGGTCAACAGTACAGAGTTGAGCAAGGTGTGGGGTTCTCCCAAACTAGATTTTCATTCCCAGATGATGGCCTAGTAGACACTAGCCGAAGAGGGACGATGCTTATCATGACTACTGATGAATCATCGAACTCTGTAGCTGTGTTTGACGTTTTCTGTTTATAGTTACTCTGCGACGAAGAACCATCAAGTCCCCATTTCCAGGTCAACTTGAGTTCTTCATTTTGAGACATACCAACAGTATTTATATCAAGTAATATCCTCTCCACAGTGTGGTCCAATAGCGCTTGCAATTTAATGTGAGCTCCGTTTTCGGTAATCTCCATACTCTCTTGTGGTGGGTAACATCTTTTCTTGGCATTTACAA
The DNA here is from genome assembly GCA_932294355.1 of Aporophyla lueneburgensis. Taxonomy (NCBI): domain Eukaryota; kingdom Metazoa; phylum Arthropoda; class Insecta; order Lepidoptera; family Noctuidae; genus Aporophyla; species Aporophyla lueneburgensis. The sequence continues at coordinate 18,337,484 of OW028747.1, forward strand.
GCTTTGGATAAGATGGAAAGGCAGCACAGTTTTTTTCTTTCAGAAATTGTCGAAGAGCTAAGTACTTCCATTTCGAGAGCGCAACTGATGTATAAAGAGCTAAACACTTATCTTCAGAGACAGTACTTAAGCTCTGCTTTTTGAATAGTCTCTCTTCTACTTCGGATAGCGCATCTGGATTACTGGAAAGGTATTCGACCACTTTTGCCAGATTCGTTTTGCCGTTGTCTTTCAATTTTGTTATGTACCAGTGCTGCAACTCTTCCTCGGAATTTTCTTCTACTATGGAAGTAGAACGTCTTTTCTTTTGCTTATTACTTAACTCTTCGAACGGTTTTCTGTGCTCCTTTTCTGTAGATGTTCCCGCTTCCGCAGTACATACTGCAAGAGTAGGAACATGGCAATCTATGTATATCCACAAGCTCAGATAAGGCTGCGTCCGAAAAGCCCATCACACTTCTCAGATCAACACTGTCACAAACAGGCCAGTTGATGTTTTTTTCCAACCACTTGCGATTAATTACACGATTCATAAAAGTTTTTTGATTTCTACTTGACTCTATCCACTTTTTATTTAAATTTACACAAAAAAGTCGACAGAACTCCTTGATTCGGTTTTTGTCTTCTTCAGAAACTTCGGTAGTCAAGACAGAAATGATACTTTCATACAGAAACATATGATTTTTCAGATCACCGCCACTTCTTAATTTCACAAAAAGATCTAGGTTGGTACAAAATCCAGCCATAGTTCTAATGTAAATATAAAAATACAAGTATTTCACTGTGTTCACAAACAAGCGACAAGAGCGAAACTAAATGGACTTAATGAATGTCTTTATATTTATAGTTAGTGTTAATTACTCAAGTAGTGGACATAACAGTGAGTGAAAATTATTCAGCCAATCAGAGACGAGCATTTTTCGATGACTCATTAGTTATGCGCTTAGCCGAGTGCACAAACAAATGAGTCATCAATCACAATGCAGGTGCTACCAATAACATGCAATAATAACTAAATCTCTACCAGAATTACTAGTTATAAGTACGTATGCGCTATTAAAACTATTTATTTAACTAAAAAGAAGGTGAAAACAGCCAAATGAGACAAAAAATATGCTTTGAATTTATTTTAAATGACAAAAAAATTCTTCCAAATCATTTTTTTTTACCGAATAATTACTCGCGCTGCCGCAGATGGCCGGCGCTGATTTTTTTTTCATGGATAGAGAATGACCCTAGCTATCATATACTCACGCCACACACTCAACATATTAGTACAATTGAAGAAAAAAAATTAAACGTGATTCGCTCCATACAAAAAAAATCTAATTAATTTTTTTCAAGACAAACTATCAACTTTAGAAGAAATTTTATAAGAATAAAAGTTGTCAGGAATAATATAACACGTCATATAAAAAAATCGCATCGATATAGGAACTTTGTTGCCTAAGTCCACTAATTTTCAGTATGGGCCCACTGTGCGCCGGTCGCCGGCGTTACGCAACTTACGCCACTCGACGTTCATCTTCTCCAAGCCTTTCGATAATAACCTCGTGGGTAATTATCTAAGTCGAGGATATCTCTGGGGACGTTTCGAGAATATTGCAAGACTGCAAACTGTGCAGTTAGCCTCTAAATACGAGATGTAATGTTGCGAATGATAACTACACGTTTAAATATAAGTTAAAATATATTTGGACAAATTACGAGTACGTTGCTAGCTTGTTTAGTTTGCGCAGGATGTGGGGTTAAGATTTCCATGTAAGCTCGAATGTTTGTGCACATTCATTTGCATGTCTTTCGATATTTATTTACGGTCTTACTGTACTAGTATATGTAGGTACTACGGCAGGGAGGAAGGTTCGAGTTCAGCTGGATTTCTTTTGTTCAACACTGCGATTTCTCTTGTTTATTTTCGTTAGGTTAGTTTTGCAGACACATAATAGGTTTCTACAGGGTCAAATTAAATGAGCTGGCAATACTTTATCTACGTGTTGGGTATCGATATCGAAAATGAATGAAAAGAACGAAAACAACAAAAAACAAAACATTTCTTTACTGCAATTCGATGGGCGAAGGTCAATGCCCGTAATCGATCAGCTGTGTGGTTTGTAATTTTTCGTGGATCATCGTTTTTTTTTTTTACGAATTTCTAAAAACCGAAAGGTAACAGTCAGATGTTTGTTACCGCTGACAGTGTCATTTAAAGCTTTGATCAAAGTTCGAATGATAAAATCTTTTAAGATTTTCTTCCTTTAATTCGTTTTTCATAGTGATACCGAATAAGTGGGTTAATTATTGCCAGATTATTAAAATTGACCCTGAATATCCCAATTTATCATAATCTCTGACTCGTGTGACAATTATTTGTATGATGATTTATAAAATATTATTACATACGATAATCGAACCCGCACCCAGTACTACCGCCTGCCCGCGCATTTTTGCCTGGCCCAAATTTTTACTTTCTCCTTGGCTCCTAAGGGTCGTAGAATAGCTTATAACTTTCCTCAAGAATTGGGCAACGAAAAATTATTTTATAAATCTACTAGTACTTCCAGAGATTACTCCCTTACAGACAAATGTTACCTCTTTACAATATTAGTACCTATAGATAATTGTATTTTAGGAAACAATACTTTTGTATTGTACTTATAGGTATCTATAAGTACTTCAACGCCTTACCTACTTACATAAAACTTTCTCGTATAGTCGTTGTATTAAATGGGATAAATTAGTAAGTACCTATGCCAAAATACTACCTCCCTCGCTGGTCATGAACTTCACGCACGTACATACCTAGTAGGTATGTATGTTACCTACGTAAGCACGTTTAACAACAAGTAAAAGACTGTGCCTTCGGAACGTAACAAATCATTTCTTAGAATACATTTTAATTTAGTATGTATATTATATATACTATCTCTGTTTTATTTGACTTTCACTCGCCGTACCACATCGTTAGTTATATCAAAACATTAGTAACACGACCTCGCATCCGCTGCTATTGCATTTGTATATTGCACAAATGCATTGGATGTTGCATACATGTAAATGACATGTTAGTAGTAAGTAGGTAAATGGTTGCAAAATATAAATAGTAACTTAAATAAGTAGGATCAGGCACTCATCGAAATAATATGTATTAAAAATATTATAAACATAAAGCTTTTTTTATTTTTTATCTCGCGTGTAGTATTTAAAGGTCATCAATCTCATGCAACGATTAAAAAAGTAATTTTACAACTCGTTTCTTTTTTGGCAGGCATTCACAAGAACTTACGCAACATTTTATATACTATCCATTCTATACACTAAATAGTGGTAAAAGAGGAAGTGCAATAAAATACTACGTAATTTTTGACATTTATTTAATATGCCCGCGACTTCGTCCGCGTCAAATTTTTGCTCCCCTGACCCTTTCCGTCGCATCGATTTGCCTGCTAGTTTTCGTCCATTTTTCGTTGCTGCTCGCTCCTTTTGAGTTATAGTGAGTCAACCTTAAAAGATAGACATATGCTCTCGCGGACTTTTTTTTAGAACTTTTTAAAAGGAACAATTCCGTCATACATGATTTTTGCGTTACTTTAACCGTTTACGCAGCGCACGCAACGGAAACTCTCAAAAGGAATAAATTTTCCCCGTTTTTGCAACATTTTTCATTACTGCTCCGCTCCTCTTAGTTGTAGCGTGATGTTATATAGCCTATAGCCTCCCACGATAAATAGGCTACCCAACACAAAAAGAATTTTTCAATTCGGACCAGTAGTTCCTGAGATTAGCGCGTTCAATCAAACAAACAAATAAACAAACAAACAAACAAACTCTTCAGCTTTATAATATTAAGTATAGATTTATAATATTAGTATAGATTCACAAATCTACTTCTTCATAATCGCAATCTACACATTCTTCTCTTGACCCCTCCGACGGTTAAGCAGCGTTTATGCAAATGCGTATTTACGGGAGTGTCCCGTTGAATTTTTGATTAATTCGTGACTGTATATACCTATAGATACATAATATTATGTAAGTACTCATTATATCTAATGGATAAATTACTGAACATCTGATCAAAACATTCGGAGAAAGATAAATTGGTCCTATAATTCGAAATATATATAAAGGCGAGATCCAATATTCATACGACTCTGTATGTCATTAAGGCCGCTATCCCACTGGCGTTTTACGAGCGTTGGCGCTTCTCCAACGTCTGCGCAGCGCCAACGTTACGCAGACGCGACGTTAACGTCGCGAGTTTCTAGTGGTAAAGCGCCAAGGTAGCCCAGACGCGACGCTGACGTCGCGAGTTTCTTGCGTTTTTTGGCAACAGGTATAACCACCAACCACGCTGCGTTTTGTGTCTATTAGTCTGTTTAGTGTCTTTATTTGTAACAACTGAGTACTATTCATTATAATCGTACTACTTTGCTTTAATTGTCCTACTTTGCTATAATTTTTCTACTTCATAATAATTGTCCGCAAGACTTCAAGGAAAAACAGGCAATAAAAGCCATGCTTGCTTAGTGTTGCTTAGCGATTACAGATCATTATATCTCCACACAACAGTAATATTCACTTTCTTGTAATTAATTGGACCATAAAGGATTTTCCCAAAATTGACGATGACACTTTCTTTTTCTTTTCTATATTTTTCGTTGAAGTAGCAAAGTCTACAGTAGGTAGTGTTTCCTCGTCGGAATCCATTTGTTTATGATAATACACCTCAAATCGCAGCATGTGTGCGACGTTAGCGTTGCGTTCAGCGGATGTAACGCTTGCCACTAGAAACTCGCGACGTTAACGTTGCGTCTGCGCAACGTTGGCGCTGCGCAGACGTTGGAGAAGCGCCAACGCTCATAAAACGCCAGTGAGATAGCGGCCTTAATGTGATCATTTCTAACGGGACAAAATTTTCATCAACGACTAAATAATACGTCACGTCAGAAATCATGAGAGCGCCCTATCCTAATCTTAAAAAAAACTTACAAGTGTAGTTATAGCGTGTACCTTGACTCGCTGATGAAGGCCATATAGGTACTTAAAAAAAAACCTTAACAACATCGTTACAAACCAGCTATCACTCATATAATTTCGATAACGAACCGAATCGATTTCCTAAAAAATACTATGGGACGTGATCAATTTGTAATTTCTACGGTTATGGCAATGTCGATTCAAAAAACAACAGTAAAAGTTGAACAAACTACGAACGGCGGCGTGTGTCTTTTCAAGCAAATCGAGCGTAAGAGGATTATGAAGTTATGCTATAAGCAAAGCTCGTGTATTTCTGAAGTTATACTTTATTACAAAACTCTTGTTTAAGTTGTAACCAAAGCTCTTATTTCTAAAAAGTCATGCTTTAAAACGATGTCGTGTTTTTCGGAGTTTTGCTATAAAAAAAACTCTGTTTTACAAACCCTAGTTTTCTTTATTCCGTGTACAAACCTAAGCTACATACAAAGCTCTTCTTTTTTACGAAGTAATGCTACAAGCAAAGCTCTTGTTTATGCTGCAACCGAAGCTCTTGTATTTACAAAGCACTGCATAAATAAAAACTCTTGCTTCTACGGAGTTCTGCTAAGAACAAAACTCTTGTCTTTGCGAAGTTATGAAACAAACTCCTATTTTTACGAAGTAATGTAATGAAACAAATCTATCATTTTTACGAAGATATGAAATAAAACGGAGCTTCTATTTTTACGAAAATATGAATAAAACAAAGCTACATTATAACGAAATTATGCAATAAACAACGCTTAGTTTTTCACGAATCCATGTAATGAACAAAGCTCCCATTTTTCGAAGACGTGCAATAAAACAAAGCTCCTATTTTCTCGATGTAACGCAATAAACAAAGCGTTGTGTTTTCGAATCTATGCAATAACACAAAGCTCACATTTTACGAAGATATGCAATGAATAGAGCGCCCATTTGACTATGCAATAAACAAAGCCTTAATTTTTACGATACTATACTAAGTAAAAGCTCCTGTTTTTATGGAGTTATGCTATAAAACAAAGCTCTAGTTTCACGAAGGTGTACGCACTAACATTTGGTTCTCAGACTAGTTTTTGCTTATTATAGTTTATAGGTAAACAGTACTCGATTTGCGGTCACCTATCCGCTTGCTTAATGCTTAGCGTGCTGATTTTGCCATGTGCAGTGAATGGCGTGCGTGCGACATAGTCATGCATGAGACCGGAGACTTCTTCGTTTACAAATTATGGGTAACTTATCAAGGATTCTAATTATCACCCGGTCCTTAAATACCTGGAGGATTTTAGTTAATATAGTAAGCTTTATAATGAAATTGAACAAACTCAAATTTTGATTAACTACTAAGTAAGGAGAGACTAAGAAGGTAAGGAGGTACCTACTTACTGAAAGTTTCTACTGAAAATTCATAAGTTTCAATCTCTACTCGCCGCAGGTACTTTTATAAAACAGTTAATATGAATGGTGCCGACGAAGCTGCGAAGAGGAGTCCGATCCTAAGTGCATTTTAAAATGTTAAAGATGCTTTTAAAGTCAAACGCAAACGTTGCAACACGTTTAATTTTGGGGAACAAGGTCGTTTTTGAAGTGAATCTTGGCTAAATTAAAAGCTAGCTTTGCATTCACTATTCACATAAAAATATTGAAGTCGTTCTTTCCATTTATCTATTTTCGGTGTACAGTTTCAAGTAAAACATGTCAGATATATACGTTTAGATAAAAGAGAAAACTTTTGGGATAGCTGTTCTTCCTATCTTAAAACTTTTAATATTTTCACTACCATCAACGTGCAAAATGATACTATAAAAGGACTATTAAGTGTAGTGCTGGTGCGACTAAGCTGTTTGTGCCTGAAGGTTTTTGTTGTCTCTACAATGCCAAACTAAGCTTTGTTGAAATGAGGTCACGAATTTACTCAAAGCTGAGCAATTTATTTGCGTTGTTATTGTGTACGGTACTAGTATTTGTTATGTAAACTCACTCTCGTATCCGGCTCCGACCTCCAGAAGGTCTTTAGGTTCTGTATGATGAAGAGGTGCGGCGTAGCGGGTGGGTCTTCTCTGGTATTGGAAGTGAAAGTGAATGAATGTCGGAGGCTTAATTAGAGAGGAGAGCTGCGGCTGCGTCAGTCCCTCCGACACCGTCGCACTATACACCTGTGCCCCGCGTACCGACACAGCCGCACGCGCACCCGCTCAGCCGCACGCAAGCGCATCATCAACTTACTCCGTTCGACATTATTTCAGAGGTACGCGCTGCCTTTATCGACCGCTATCATTACTTTTGAAGTGAAATTAACTTATTTTTTATTATTGTGAGTGTTTTTTTATTTTATTGAAACAGCGACGATAGCATTTACATATTTAACAATTCCAACAGAAAGTTTTAACTTTTCGTAGTGAAATCGTGATTTTCGCGCTTCTTGAAAACCACATTTTTAAAGATGAACGACATAAGTACACTTGTACTAATCAATTAATTTATGTTTAAATGTGTAGTCTCCACAAAAACGAAATTATTCTAAACTGCTATTATAAAAACTTTACGCAGAACTTACAACAAGTAAAAATGAGATAAAGTTCAGTGAAAAAGTTGGAACTTTTACACATATATATTGTACGAAACTTGAAGTAGGTACTAACAAGTGATAAACAAATAGCTGAATGAAATCGATTCCCAAAGCAGACACGACTTTTTACATAATAGTTTTCTCCATGGCAGGTGTCTAACCAAAAGTGATTCATGTTTGCCAAACAAAAACTTGTGAAATTACATAACAAGACGTTTTCATTTTTATGTTTAAACAAGCTTCGTGACATGAAGTGAACGACGCGGCTTTCCGTTACCATAAAATGCGTCCCAAATCGACGATTTCTCGCACTGAGCAGCTTTTCACGCAAACATTTAAACTCGCAGCAAGGAGGTCAGCGAGGCGGGTTTTGCTTTCACAAATACAACAAAATAAATTCATCTCACGTATCGATTGTCCTCGAGCATTCGTGCTCTGCATAACTAAAAGAAAGCGAACTTGCAATACGGGCTCACCCGTGACCACTTTCGTCAAAACGAGCGTCCGACGCCGGTGTCAGTAGCACCAGCTGAGTGTCGGCGACTCTGTGTCGAGGGGCGGCCCAGTCACTTCGTCCGCACAGCGACCACACCTACTAGTGGCCATCGTCTCGCATCATCAGTCTTGCCCACCGCAATTGACTATAATCGACGACATCTTTATTATTATGACACAAAATCTATTTTACGGAATATGTCTTCTGATTGTTTTTCTCTGCACAGATGAGCCGGCACGTGTGCCTGGCAGCCGTCGCCTTGATGGCCGTACTATGCGTTGCTGATGCCCAGAGGCGTCTAGCTCTACCAGACCCCAGGAGCTGTGCAAACAGTAAGTATTCCGCAGACTTGAGCATAACGAAGTTGTTACGTAATCGAAGGGGTTATGACTTATGACACGGACACAATTACGAATTACCCGGTGCCATTTTGCCAAATTGAACATTATCGACAACTTACCAAATATTCTATTTTGGTAATGGTGTGTTATGGCCACTAAAAGTTCGTTGTTCTCTGTAACTGTTTTATTGAGGTTGCATTCAATGGACGTGCCGGGGTATAGGTCACCATGGATTTGAAGTAGCATGTGCCTTTGTCCATTATATATGTCTGACACGTCCTCACGTACCAGACGGCAAATTTAGAACATGCCATTTGAACTCCTACGCATAGGAACGTGAAAAAGAATGCGGCAGATGCAGACATTAGACAGGTCTATAATAATAAGAAGATACGCCGCAAAGAAACTGATCCTTATGATATGGCTAGCGTGATTTATCATGGGTATTTTGACCTGATAGTAAGACAGATAAGTTAAAATATACAAGGTTTAATTGAAATAACTGAAAACCCGAAAAGGTGTCATTATGAACATCTTTTTACTCTTCGACAAACCCTGAAAAAACATCAGCTGCTCCACACATTTTTTTCGCAAAACTGGACAACTAGTAAAATTTTAATACTCTGGTAAAATTTGTCCATGTTTTTCAACAGACGACAAAAACGGAGGAGGTTATCAATTCGACGCGTATATTTTTTTTTATGTATGACCACGCATATCTTTTTACATAGTGTGATCGATTGTGATAATTCTTCTAAAAAATAAAATCGAACCCTACGGGTCGGAAAACAGGGGATGATTGAGCCACAAAAAATTATAAAATAAAAACTTTTTAACAAAAAATTAAACCGAAAAATTAATGAACAAAGATCACTCAAAGCGCCGACTCATAATTTTAAGGTTTATTCTTTTTTGCTTTCAGTTTTTTCGGCGGTTTAATTTTTTGTTAAAAAGTTTTTTGTTTATTGAAGACCTCTAAGTTGTTTGTTATTATGAGTACCTACAATCACCACTTTTGAAGTTTTCAATTGATTTTCTTTTATAGGTGTTTTCGCTAGAACTTTTTGAAAGATGAATTCGCATCTATGTATAAATCACAAATAAAGTAGGCCACTACACATTGCATCTCACGCACCTCTGTAACGCATTCTTGCTCAGTGCTAATTGCAATGTTTGAAAAGCACGGTGCTTAAGAACAATAACGAGAATGTTTAAATTGTAGCGAGCACTAAGATAATTATTACTTATAATAGGTAATGCATCATATTATACCTACTGATGAGTAGGTATAATATGATGCATTACCTATTATTCACCACCAAATACAATACCTAAAGGGAGCCCTTCGATGAATCATTCGTGTATTTGTGTATCATACATACCTAATACATTGCCGCAAAAAACAAATGGTAGATAAATAAAGCCTCCTACAAACCGGCGCGACGCGGCAGCGCGACGCGACACTCGTAGAACAATTTTTATGTGAACTTCATGGAAATTGTTCTACAAGAATCGCGTCGCGCTGTCGCGTCGCGCCGGTCTGAATAAGCCTTTAGTGTAATGTTATGTGTTTCATAGTCTTCGTTTTCGTTTAAAGTTGTTTTTTATTCGGTACGTAATGTAGGCTCTTTTTTTTCTAACTCATGACCCCAATCATATGATTATTTAAATAACTTAATTTTTAGGATGAAATAAAACGTTGTATTGCTTTTGGCACCATGTTATAGATACTGTATGCTGTGATACCTTAAAAAATCTAAATGAAATTCTTGGTCATCACTGAAAGATTGAAAATGACAATAAAAATAATATGTAGATAGTGATTGATTTTGCTAACTTGATTGGCGAAGTGACCGTTAATTATTAGGGATCCTTTGGTGAGAGAATAAGAGGTATAAATCACGTTCAACAAAACAATATTTAGTGTCCAACTGATACATCATTTTCAACCAAAACCGAAACTTCAGAGTAAAATATTTGGTAATTGAATTTTAAGACCCGTAATTTTTCGTAGATTTTTTACAAATAATTTGATTATGGCTGATTTTGTGATTTCTTTATATCCAGAGAAAAAACACTTTTGTCAGTTTTTTTGCAAAAATAATCAAAATAACGATTGAGAAATGGGCCCTAGTAGTTTTTCAGATGCTCATCATCACAATCAGCGATTTATTCGCTCAGCAGAAAATCGATATAAAATTTACTTAGCGATAATGGGTTATCTCTCCGTAAAAAATACATGAAGACATGTGACATCTACCAACCCGCACTGGGCCCGCGTGGTGGATTACAGCCCACTCCCGAGAGGAGGCCTGTATCCCAGCAGTGGGAACAATATAGGCTGATGGTGATGAAAACAATACAGCATCGTTAGAAAACGTTTTTTTTTTACCGGATCGAGTCAGCAAAATGTGATACAACGTCACAGTAATCGCTGAAATGTGCTATTTTCATCTTAGTTGGCACTAAGATGCATAAAGCAGCATGTCTGCTAAGAACTTTGACTTCTACTCTTCTTTGGGTTTTATACAAAAAGTGTGAAAACAAGAGTCCATTACTAGTAGTTCGTATTCTAAAAAAACCGACTGCCACGAACGCCTCACGCTAGTTTCAGTCCAGTAGAACATTGAGCTGGTCAGTTTTTAGTCGAAACTGAAACTGCAGCCGTAACCTGATCATTTGACCGAAACCGACCTTCGGTTGGACACTAGCAATATCATATTTAAAATGCCGACAAGTCCCCTATGGCTTCATGTCGCAAAAACCAAAGATAACTCCCTCGCTGCTTAAATATAAATTACCGCAGAAACAGATTCTTGCCTCTAATAGTATACTAGCAGCCTAGTGTGACTGCTTGTAAACAAGTGTCAAAGGTTATAACGGGCTGATGCCAAGTCAGACGGCGCCTAAGACTTGTATCTCTCAAAACGTTTAAAAGTTGTTACATCAGGCTAGTTCCTGTTATCGAATAGAATCTAAATAGCGCGAGATAATTACGGTAATAACCTGAGCTACAGGCGACGCGCTTTCAAACAGGTTACTAAGCAAATGAACCAGTAACCTGTAGATATACTAGGTAAGAGATTGCCTCCTTATGTATTAACGAACTATTTAATCTTAGATACAATATGATGGTAACATACGTAGGGTGATTAGGCCGGTTTACGACCACTTAGTCGACTTGCAATCTTTAAAATCACATTGTTATTGTAGTAAGTGTTAATATTTTGATATTGGGCCTACATTCGAAAGAAGAATGTTTAAACTAAAGTACACGATGGTATATATTTTATTGCATTATATTAACGTATTATTTAACAATTTAAAGATATATCGAAAAGTGCGATTTTTTCAGTTCCCGGACACCTACAGTCAGTTTACGTCCTTTTTTTTCGTTAGTTCTCGACCACTAGAAAGCCACTGTAAAAACAACTCTAGGATTATCGGATTAAAGTCGAAAATAAAATCATTAAAAAATGTTTTGAATAATCATGTTTATTTAATATTAGGGTTCAAAACTGGCAGGTATAATCTAATCGAGCTGCTTCTATGTAAATAATATTTTTATATTAGTACATCTTAGATGAAACCAGCGCATACATTTATCACAACCAATGTTCTTTTCTGAGTCATCTTTGACATCGTTTTTCAAATTATCGGAACATTTCCAATTTATTATTAGCTAATAAGTAAATACAAAGATATTTTGACACACAAAGCATAATATCTACTTTCAAAACTAAATAATAACATGTTTTTCTTACGTTTGAAAAACTGTCCGTTCACTACTTTTCGCTATAATTTGGTGACCCGAGTACTGTAGCTCATGTTTATTACCTCACTGAGCGGCATCAAACTGTCTTATGGGGACAAACGATGGCACAGCGGAAGGAGACAGGATGACCGTACGTTTGCATACAATTCGAACATTTGTCGCGCTTCGATTTGACTATTTTTACGTGATTTGCGCTTAATGGTCGAGAACCAGCGGTGGTCGGCGAACTAGCGTAGTCACCCTACGTAATTATAATAAAGTATAAAGACAGATACTAGTAGTCAATTATTTTTTTAGAATAAAATGAACTTATCCAGTATAGCTACCTATGGGCTGAAAAAGCTTAATTTGGATCCATATAAATTCATATAATATTATTTTTTTAAATTTTGTTGTTTTTTTTTTTTTTCATTTCTGTTGTACTTCATATACCTAAGTGATAATTAAGTAAACATATGTTGTAGGCACAGAATGTTTTAATCCTACAGAATGATGCTACGAACGTAGTTACGCCTTCAAAGTGTTGATTGCCTAATATGTAAAGAGGATTCTTGGGTCAGTAGTTGCTAGTTGATTCTAGGTCTCACGGAAAGTAAGTATTCTATAAAAGGAGATTCAGGAGATGATAAATGGTTAGGTTAGTTACGCTCTACGCTGTCTAGGTGATACCAGCCCAGCTGAATTTTATTTTGTAGTTGTCAACTTTAAAAGTACACGAATAGTTTGTCCTTATGGGAAATCAGTGGATGTTTCGCAATTCAGAGCCCGCATGGAAGGCGTGGCGCGTCCCATGCGATGTCATTTGGGAGCGTGCTGGCAATCACAATCGAACGATGCATTCATGGCAAACTCCCTCACAAAGCGAACAAAGATTCTTTGTTAGTTTTATGTGGCCACATATTACGTAGTACCCACGTACCCACATAAAGTTTGCTCGTAGAGTCGTAGACTCCTTCTCAAAAATACCAGGATTAAAATATTGCATCAGCCGAACGTTTGTTTTCTTCAAAATACCAATGGCTACTTATGCATTCAAATTATGTTGATTTCGGCCAGAAATCAACATAATTTGAATGCTTATGTAGCCATTTATAATAATTTGTTCTTGAATAATTTTGCAATCATATAAAATGAGAAGCTAGACACGTTGGTTTCTTTCACAACTTTCTCTCCTCAGAAATGCGAAACAACAATGCTCGTTTTACATGTTCGGTACACACGTAGGTAGGTATAAAGATTTACAATAATCGTAAGCACATTCTTATCTAAGTTAACTTTGGGAAGTTCATAAGAGCACAGACATATGTATAGACAATTACATAAGTGCACTTCCAGGGGAAGTAACCACTATGGAAACATTTACCAATGACCTATGACTTTTAATTTATCTATTCACGCTCAGCCATTCACTGTTACGTAAACTGACATTCCTAAAATTACGTTCTTCACGGAAGATACGCAAAATGGTTCCGGTACGAAATACTCGTTTGTTGAATGAGTTTATGTCAATATTATCTACTAACGCGAATTTTATCTGGTAGGTAATTAACCATGTGAAAATACATAAATGAACTTTCTAGTTACGAAAGAATCGCTTCATTTAACGACATGACGATGGGTTCATTTTGATTGCACACTTTATGAACCGATAATGTCTCGCATTAAAGCGAGAGTTTTAATATCACCAACAACATAAGTATTTATTAACCTTCCATGGGCAAAATGTTTGTGCTAATCATTAAAGCAATTTGGCAATCTACTAATTAAAGTAACGATTGCGCTGTACTTAATTTTGCACCCCAGATCCGATCAGGTTAGTAATTTGTTGGCAGATTTATGAATGAGATTAAAATGATCGGTTCGTGATTCGGTTTATTGATCTGTACTTATGGCTAAGTAGGTAGTTAGCTCAATTGGTAAGGTCTTAAATAATAGCCATGTCTGAATACCTACTCACATAGATTCACCGCAATGGTTGTGTGAATCAGGACAACGTGCGGTGTTGTGCAAACGGCAAACTTGTGAACGACAAGACGTTTTAGATAAACACCATTTCGAAATTCAAAGTAACTACCTACATCTGTCGTCATCGACTGTTCAATAGGTGACATGCTTTGTACGAAGTTCTTAGTAGTTCAGTGACTTACATGCGGAATGTTGCACAAGTATCTGCACTCTTCCTCACGCGATTTTACTCTCATTGCATGTATGAGAAAGAACCAGACGGATATATTTATCTGCTTTAATATGTATTGAAAACTATTAGAAGTGAAGTAATTACTCTACTTACCAAACGTCTTTTGTGTCCCCATAGGAGTCCGTCACTCAACGTACCGCGACGCCCGAGGAGTCCTCCACTCATACTTCTTCAGCTGGGAGCACACTCCCACCCGCAACCTGGAGGTAGACTGGCTCGATGCGAGGAACATCTGCCGCCGCCATTGCATGGACGCCGTCTCACTGGAAACTCCACAGGTATGCAAAAAAAAACCATAATAATACGCAAAAAAAAAACTGGTTTATGAGCTAAGCAACCTGAGATGAAGGTGAAGTCAGAAGGTCAACCCATAGAAGATATCCTATTAGTTACATGTTCAAGGTTCTCTACCTATTGCAAAATAAAGTACAGTCTATTAAGTACGCACACATGACTGGGCCAATGTTTAGAACAATCGTACAGATCCCAGCGAATGTAGATGAACCTTGAGATAATCATCTTCATTATCCATGTGGTCATTTAACGCGAACAACTAGGTTGATCGTGATGATATGTCTTCTCACCCGCTATCATCCACCTGCAATTTGTATGGCTGAAACGTTAGATATCTAGGACTAATTTAATTTAGAATAGCAATTTGGATTTCATCATGATGAAGTGGTATATCTGCTACAAAAACATATTTCACAATGATGAATCTTGGGAACAAAGCAGCTGAACTCTCAGAATAAAGCGATGTAGGTAGGTGTTGCATGAAACTTAATGGTCATATCGTGGAATTGCTTCATTTCATCATTTTGGATTGCACTTAAACATAACCCACATTATTAAGAAATACCTAGATAAGTATGTATAATGATACGTATCCTAATGAATTCTTCTACTCAAGTGTACATGAGAAGTAGAGAACAAAGGAAAGTATTTCTGCAACTTTTTCATAATGTATAAAAACAAATAGGCTTTAATGAAAACTTTTAACACATTGTTTTAATAGAAATCTATTGTTAAAGTTCATCCGGGTGAGTCATCAATGTAAAATACGCAAGTTTTCTCTAAACACTTCCTGTCGGTTGTAAGATAGTAACGAACGCGCACCTCTATTGTTATGAAAGCATGCCAAACAACAACCTTTTGAGTATTTTCTTTGAGTTGTTTTTCTTGTATCCATACAATTGTACAGAACTCGATACATCCGCAATTCTTGCAGATTAATGTAAGTTCCTACATCCATTGAGTCATTAGTGCGCATCAATATTCATTAGGATAGATTGATTCGATTTGTAGAGCGTTGAAGACGTCGCGTGAAAGGGGTGCAACGGCCGAGTGCGTCAGACGAGTGCGCGGAGGCGATCGCTCCGCAAGTAGCACGTGGCACAAATTCCTCCCGCAGCCGTGTTGCCCACTTCTTGTGCCGGACGTACGCGACGGACGTGGACGTCCCGCTACTGACATTAACACACATGACACCATGACTTACTATCGAAACCCTTAGTAGGTAGACTTACCGGGCTGCCTAGAGAAGATACACCTGACGCTGTTGTTTTATGCAAACATGTGAAAATGCAGCAGTATAATTTATTGTTTTATGGCAGTAACAAGCTTGGTTGTGTTAATCGGTCATCGATCGCGTCCGTGACACTTGTTAGTATGTACCAAGGTTCCATGTAAATATGCAGTCCGTGCATCTACTACCAAATAGCCGATTTACATGCTATAGATAGCTTTTGCATAACTCAGCACTAGTCAGCAGTCATTTGAGAAATCTACAATTAAAGTTTAACATTGTAAAGTTTCATTCATATTTCACATATATATATATATATATATATATATATATATATATATATATATATATATATAAATTAGGGCTTCATTTTAAAAGAGAACTTAATTTTGACTTAGCATTGCGGTGCGTATCTGGTATAATTTGTCAGTCTTATAACGGTTCCATGATTTCATCTAGAGATAAAAAAAGAAAGCTCGGTAGCAAACCTATACCTACTTATGTGTTGTGAAATAAGGATTTGACTGCCAAATATGACATTTGAAAATATAACTCACATAGGGTGGTTGTAAAAATGAACATACTACAATAACCATATTTGGATGAACTAATAAGTACGCTACAGCGTAACCGTTCGGAGATTACAAGCGGAATGTTATATGTGTACACAGAAAATCCTTGAAAACGAATTCGCCTGCATTGAAATTTATGTCATACGGGCCCAAATAATTTAAATTATAGAGGTACTTAACAAATTGATAACATTGACATGGTTATTTTATTTTTATAGGAGAACGAATTCGTGAAACAAAGGATCGCACGCGGAAACATCCGGTACATTTGGACATCTGGACGTAAATGCAACTTCGCCGGCTGCGACCGCACTGACCTGCAGCCTCCCAATGTGAACGGTTGGTTCTGGTCTGGCTCCGGCGGTAAGATCGGACCCACCACCCAGCGCAACACCGGCGACTGGTCCTACACGGGCGGTTACGGACAAGCCCAGCCTGACAATCGCGAAGCCGCTCAGGTCAGTTAAAGTTGTCTTTACATTAAATATCTATATTCAAACTTGTAAAAGAGTCTTCATAGCTAAAATACATAGTGTTATTTTTTTTTTTTTTTTTTAAATTGATGTTTGTCGTGCAGGGTAATGACGAGTCGTGCCTGGCGATCCTGAACAACTTCTACAACGACGGCATCAAGTGGCACGACGTGGCCTGCCACCACGTGAAGCCGTTCGTGTGCGAGGACAGCGACGAGCTGCTGAACTTCGTGCGCTCGCGCAACCCCTCCCTCCGCCTATGAGACAACTATTATATCGCACTCTCGCCCTCTAGTACTTTAGATGGCTGACATTGTACAAAACCAAGTGTCTATCTATTATTAAGTTATTTATTAAATCAACAAATTGTTAACAATTTGGATATTTTACTCAATGATAGCCATAACTACATCCTCAATACGACAGAGTGAAATAATATATGAACAGTGAATGAGTCAATAGTCTAATTTAAAAAAAAAAGACGAAATGGAAAGCAAAAGGCTCATAATTTATCGTTTCTTAAAAAAAGTTTAATTCAACTATTTAGAAAACAGTCGTTAAAATTCCTTTAAGTTGAATCCAATCATAATAACCAATTTACAAGTGATGCAGAGAAAAAGTTTCTCTTTCTTGGTATTATCAGTATTAATTTACTTTCGTCAGTCATCCCCTCCAAGCTACACACTTACATAATACTATAATTATTTCACTCTAAGTAGGTATTTAAAAATTTGTAAAAAGTATTATTTGCACGAATAGGATTAACTTTTTAAGTGTTAGCATTAATAAAAAGATGAAATATGGTGTTAAAATTATTTTTATTGAATTATACCACTGCATCAAACATTCATACACACAATTGAAGCCAAGATCAATCGAACTTTGACTATCCTTTTAAAACTTAAATAAATACTAAAATAGTACACGTCTTAGCTAATAATAAAAACAAAAATCTTAGGTACAGATAACTTGAACAGTTAATTGAACTTTAAAAGAAATGCTTAAAAAATATCATTCATAAAATGCGAGTACAAAAACGATTAAAACATTGACATAGAAGTTTTTTTTTTATGAAAACGCTATTCGACACAACAGAAAACATTACATAATTGGAAATTTTCGTCACGTAATAAAACTGTACCACTGTACTGTACGGCTAAACAATAAACATGCTGTTCGAAGTATTGAGTTGCTAGTCCATGACTGGATCAAGAAAGTTTTGGTAATTTTAATATAGTACACAGATCCCTCAAAACACTGAAGGAAAACATCGTGAGGAAACCAGCATGTCTTAGAACCAAGAAGACATGTGACTTCTACTATCCCGCACTAGGCCCGCGTGGTGGATTAAGGCCCGCTCACTCACAAAGAGAGGAGGCCTGTGTCCCAGCAGCGGGAACATTATAGGCTGATCCCAAAATAAGTAAACGAACACACGTTCGATGGGCATTTTTTCAATTCAGTACTGGGCCAGCACTACGTCTGTCATCTTGTATGATAGTAATTATCTTCATTTTCCTTATAAGGATATTGTAACTAGTTGGGTACATAATATACAACATTAATTTTTGTTTATGCGAAACCCGAAACACGGGTCTAGTATTTTTATGTAAAGAATCTATGAAAAAAAATTCAAAACTGTATCATTAATAATCACAAAGTTATCGCGATACATGCTCATCAATCGGTGGCATTCGGATGACTGAGGGAGCCGAGGGAGGGAGTTGTTACCCGTCGTCGCCGTCTCGCTGTGCGCCCACGCGCGCTATGAACTGCCGTGACCCGCACAGATGATTGTGGATACATATTGTCGTTCGGTGTCCTACTTGGAAGCGTAATTAAATATTTTTGGTACAAAATATAACATGGTGTAAAAATTATTGGAATCGATTCAGTTACTGATTCTGAACAAACTATATTCAGGTTTCGCATATACTAAAAATAATCTTGTAGAAATAAAATTCATGAATATGAAGGCACATGGAGCAATAACAAAATCAGGTACTTATAATTCTAAGAATCTGGTCTTCCACTGAGTAGTATGTTGTACATATGTATGTATGTAGTTGGGCAACTTACCATATGGCCACTATTTGGCCCTTTAATACAAATCAAGCCTGCACCCTAATTGCGAAACGCACTATCTATCAGAATCTGAACCGGATTGAAGATTATTTATAATCCATTGCGTCATTTGTTCGAATAAATTGTCGGCTCAATAACGTAAATAACGCAATGAATGTTGTTTAACTATCAATATGAAACCAATTCCTACTGATAGCAAGTTACGCAATTACCCCTCTGGACGCTTAGTGAATATTATTTATATAGCTGCAATGTATTTAAGGCATCAACGAATTTTAGTTTTATTTGTTGCAGTTTACGAGCGCGCCTCAATCTTATGTTAAGAGCAAAAGAGCCACATAAAATTACGGTTATGTGATTTTCAACACAATGCAACCTAATTTCTGGTGCCTTTTACGCTGTAACTACAATCCTTCAATAACCATTACCATCACCCTCTCGATTTGTAATACATGCTTTTACTGACTATACATTAAACATGGGTTGTTCTTACCACCATAGGTAGCGTAGGCTAGGTATAGCATTATTATGACATAATTCGTCAGTATACATGAGCCTACTTTTACTGAGAAGGATATTATCTACACTATAATATGATAAAGAGGAAACAATTGATTGTTTGTAACGGATAAACTCAAAAACTACTTTAATGATTTTAAAAATTCTTGCACCTATGGAATGCTCCATAATTTCGGAGCACACAAGCTAAAAATTTGATGCGGACGAAGTCGCGGGCCAAGTGCTAGTATTCTATAGAAACATAAGCCTGCTTTTGCAGTTGCGTAGCCGAGTAAAAAAAAGTGTTAAAATAGTATACTTAGCTCACACATAACTTATTCTTTTTAAGCGCGAAATTAAAATTAGCTGCGCAGGTAGTGCAAAAATATAATTTTCTTGATTTTATCCTGTGACAGATTTTTTCATACTAAACAAACAATGCACCTAAAATAATAAGAACATGAACAAAACGCTGTGACCTACATGGGTAAACTAGTAGAGGCAAGCAGAACTGAAGCATTGAACACGTAATAAAGCGTAAAACCGTGAGAAACGAGCTGATTTATCGATGTGTAATATTTAAGCTTTTAATACGCACGCTCTACACCCCATTGTGTTTGTAATATGCTTCACAGCTGCCTGTTTAGCTTAGAAATATGCGCGACCATAAACTACTAACATACACTCATATACACATAAAATAATAAAAACCCCGCAGACCAGATTTCGGGCATGGCAGCTAATTTCAGTAGAGGCTAGCTCGACGCAGGAAATATAATAGTGCAAAAGTCTGTGTGTAGACACAGGTGCACTCTCTTTTCTCGCACTTTGAAATCCCGATGAGATGACAATCCGATAAGACCCGAAAAAGATCAAGCGCAGGATCAACGACTTAATTAATATTAAAATTAAGTCTTAAACATTATAGTACAGAGCAGACTGAGATATTTGCCTGTTATTTGAATTTAATATAGATTCCTACCTACTGGCTAAAATAAATAGCTATTGAATACATGATTATACATTGTACTGTCTTATGAACTAAGTTATTAGGAAAACTCTTGCATTTTAAAGTCATCAAAACTCTTAAACGCTTCATACAGTGTGTCAATTTCTCTGACTACAATTCTTATTAACACAGCCTAGAATTTTATAGTGTTTCATTCAATTCACTCATCCTGATTCCATACATTCAATAAAGCTAACAACTAACAGACAATTAGTATGAGTCCATAATAATAACACTTAACCGTTAACAAACATTTGTAGTCCATAATCAAACAATTATACTTAAAATCTTAATTTAAAACTTGCATTAACACTAAGAATACGCAAGTCAGTCAATGAAAATAAAAAACACAAAGTCAAATCAATAAAACCTAAATACAAATTTAAGAGCTCTTACACACGAGCGGCATGTTGCCAACGGCAAAGGTTACCGTCGATACGTGACGGAAGCTGCCGTCGACGCGTCTCGACGGCAGCCGGCGACATGCCATTTTCAAAGATCAGCCTCATTAACGGCTGCATAACTGCATTACCTGCCGTTGGCGACATGCCGCTCGTGTGTAAGAGCTCTTACCCAAACAACTGGGCGAGTCAAAAGGCTACAAAAATGCATAATGTTAACTGACCTAAAATAGGTTATGTTCAACTTGGAGTGGAATCTGGTGCTAGGAAGGCAGACAGCTGACGTCGTCGAGTATGGCGCTGAGTAAGGGCTTGTCTCTCAGCGCGGCGGCTAATTCGGCGCGGTCCCACTGCAGACGGACACGCCGGGCCCGTGACGCGCCACTGCCGCTACTCAGTCGCAACGCACCACGCGCCTCCAGTAGCGCGCAGGCGGCGCACGTGTCGCACATGTCCAAAGGCACGATGTTCCGCGCCGCCGCCACCCTGCACACAGAACCCCACATTTACACACGTGAACTCCACACCGACATCGTCAGCAGTGATGGCCCACTCTCTCTTACCGAGAGGAGGCCTGTGTCCCAGCAGTGGGAACATTATAGGCTGATAATGAAAGCGCCTGGTTGGGTTCGAACTCATGAGTAACATGGATGTCACATGTCTACGAATTTGTGGATCTAAGACATGCCGGTTTTCCTCCACACCAGGTTACCAGGCGCTTTACTTTATGTAAATTATTTCACCACCACTGCTCTCAAAACGGTGAAGGAAAAAATCATGAGGAAACCGGCATGTCTTAGAACTAAAAAATTCGAAGACATGTGACATCTACCAACCCGCACTGGGCCTGCGTGGTGGATATGGCCCACTCCCTCTCACCGAGGAGAGGTCTGATTCCCAGCAGTGAGGACATTTATAGGCTGCTAATGATGATGACTCGATACCACGGTTAATTTCACTACTACATCAGTACTTTGCCAGTGATACCTTCCACCGCATGCTTACTTCCTATCACGAGGGAATTTTAGCAAGCTGAGCTCCAAAAACATAATAAACTCTTGACACAGAAAGAGATAAGGTGGATGGATTGTGTGAGGAGTGATATGAAAGAAAAGAGAGTGAATGATAGCGTGACGGTTGACAGGGCAGGATGGAAGAACACGAGTTGCGCTAACCCCGAGTACCATGGGATAAGAGAAGGCAGGGAAATGATGACTAGAGAGAAACTTACTTTTTATAAACATCATGCAGCTTCCCCATTACGATTTCCTTCACCTTCCCCTTCGTCAGCATTAACATTATACTACAAAGTATCAATTTCTGTTGCAGCGGGAACCCATCCTCTGCGTCCGACTCGATCTTCCTCGACCCGCCATATACGTCGTTCAATACTTCTAGTACTTGCTTCAGTTCCACGGTTACTGTAGAATCATTCATCATGCTGTCAATGGACTTATTATCCGAAAACTTTGTCCTTTTCGCGAGCTCTATAACTCTTCTTCCTATGTCTAAAGCTCTCCTCATGTCCCCAGATATCGCTGAGATCTTAGCTGAAATCATTTACATGGGATGTTAAATATACTTCACTTTGAACATACAAATCAAAACAATAACAGCATTATAACAGCAGATGGCGAGCGAAAAGTGTACCTGGAAAAACTTGGTGGAGACATTTTCCTAGCGGTAGGATAGAAGAATCTAGGTAATAAATGTGAGCAAAATGACGAATAAAATTACCTGCAAGCATTTGTAAAGCGACAGGAGAAAACACATTGGTGTTGTCTTCAGTGGCCAACACATTGGTGAATATGTTGATGATCTGTTGCTTGGTGTAGGGCGCGAAGTGCAACGTGCGCGGGCGGAGCGAGCATCGCGCTTGCAGGCGCGGCAGTGTTCGCTCCGTCAGGTCCAGTGCGTTAGCAACGCCCACAAGAACCACGCGCGACCCACGCATAGCCGGCCACTCGAAGATCGAGTACAGCACTGACTGGCGCTTGCTGTCTAACTGGTCTATCTCGTCTAATACTAAAAGTCTGCAAACAATTATCAACATATAGGCATTCTTGCATCAAAACTTACGAAACATAATTTTCACAGATTTTATAAGTTTCTACTTTATGTGACTGTGAATTATGATGTGGATAGAAAGGGGATACTGAGACTGATAGAGAGGTGTGGAAGAAACACATGTTGCGCCAACCCCAAATAAATTGCGATAAGGGAGGACAATGATGAATGATGATGATAAGTTTCTACTTTTAGGTGTTGGAGCTAGATCTCAATGTGTTACTTACATCATTTTATGTTTCTTCTTTAAATATTTTTCAATGGCATTGAAACAAGCTTTTTCAGTCGATCCACGTGTTGGCACTTGAAGTTCCTTACAAATTCTGCTATAAATACTAGCCGCTGATTTCATCATTGTACAATTAATGTATACTTGTTTGTATCCTTCTCTAAACTGTAACAAAGCAATATTCTTGATTATATTTGCAGCGCCAAAGGAACCTAGCTTGGGTTAAAAATGTCATATAAATTTTACGTTTGTTAAAGCGAAAATTATGCTCTAATCACCCCTTCCACTTCATGAAACATGAAAATTACGAGTTTAATGAGGGTTAGAAAGAAATTTGTGGCAAACGTTGATATGGGCAAAAAAAAATGAGTTTGAAAGAAAAGTAACATACCTTAGGTAGGTTCAAAATATACGATAAACTTGCAGTTTTTCCGGTGCCTGGCTGACCTGAGACATACAGAGACCCAGACTGTTCCTTTTCAAGATGTTCAGTCAAAAAGTTATCTAACCATTCGATCTCTTTCTCCCGACTTGTAAGAGGCTTTAAGGTCTCCTCTTCACTAAAATAACAACATTACTTTAGTTAAACGGTATTCAAGCGACCGGCTAGCTAACAAGAACTGTGTCAAAAAGTAGCAGCCAGTAGCAGAGAACCATAGGAATTTAAACAACGTGTAATAGTTTAACATCTCGATTAGTCGTATGGTTACCCATAGTGGTAAGTTGGCAACGTCTCAGAACGCATTTTACTTACTTTATTCTTTACTAGCTTTTGCCAGCGGCTTCGCCCGCGTGGAGGTCGGAAATTATCCCGCGGGAACATACTACCGGGATAAAAAGTAACCTATGTCCTTTCTCAGGCTCTAAACTATCTGTGCAGCAAATTTCATTTAAATCGGTTCAGTAGTTTTAGCAGGAAAGCGAGACAGACAGACAGACAGACCGACAGACAGAGTTACTTTTGCATTTATAATATTAGTATAGTAAGTATAGTATAGATAGTATAGAAGTATGGATATGGATTCGGATATTTTGGAATTACACAAAAAAAATGCGTTAGTGTGTTGGACCAATTACCGCTACACTAGATAGACTATTGATGTCAATATGGCTATAACCAGAAATGGCATGGATTGTTAGACTCAATTTACATTGCAGCGAAATGGAATGAAAGTGAGTTTTTGTAGCGAAATTATACATAGGTACCGTAATTAACTTTTTTCAATTGTGTAACATACAAACGTCTTCCGGAGACATCTCGCGAATTCAAAATTAAAATCAAAAGTCATTTATTCAAACTAGGCTGAGTATCAGCACTTTTTGAACGTCAAAGTAACATAAGACAGTCCCTCAAAACGCCATCACGCCCATCACCACTTCCTAGTGCTTTAGCTGGGAAGATGAAGTAGCGCAAATTCGCGGGCCTTCTCGTTCGTTGCACGAGAAGGCGAAATTGACGCGTCCCTTCCGCCGCTATGGAAATTGAGCCTTATGGATGAACGTCGTCATAGAACATCCGATGCATGAAAGAGTGGTAAATATTCAACTTGGCAAGTACCTGTTATTCCTTGAAATGACGTTCTTCGCCTTAGTATCTTTTCTGGACATCTTTACAGGCGTACAATCTGAAAATAAAGTTAGCCAAGATGATTATATTTGCATGTACTGAATATGTAACTATATTAATGATCAGATGCATGTTGGATTATTATTTGCTGTAGGTACCGATAAATCCAAGTAAAACTCTCTCAACTAGGTAATAAAAAGCTACAATTTAGAGGAGCAGACCCTGGCCTGTCGATTGCTAGTCAGCTAACTAACCCAGAGAGTTAGCTAATAAAATCATAATCAAACAACAGACTGTGGTCTGTCACCGTCGGTATTTTTTTTTCCATTACCATAATTTCATGACGTAGGAATACACCGTTTTGCTTCAATGTGTGATTTTTTATCGCGGAGATTGCCGGCTCTTGCCCTTGATTTTGCCTGATGAAAAGTAATGGATAAGGTCTACCGTGCCCCGAAAATTCTCACTCTTGCTTTTAAAGGCTGATGGGTTTTATGTGGCAAGGAACACGTTGGCCGAGTTCCACCCTTTTTATATTATTATTTACTTTTCTAAGTGATTTTTATAGTGCTTTTGTTAGCGACTTCGTCCACGTGGAGATCAGAATTATCCCACAGGAACATACTACCGGGATAAGAAATATTCTATGTGTCAATCCAGGTTATGAAATACCTGTGACAAATTTAATCCAAATGCTATTAATACATGCGAACCGATTTGAATATAATTTGAGGCTGAGGTCTGTATAATGGCTAAAGGTCTTACCGTCATCATTATTTTTCCTTAAATCATGTTCTGTATACTGTCTTTTCAATTTTTTTTCGCCAGATTTTCTAATATTCAATATGTCTTTATTTTCGTTGGAGGCGACATCATCATCGTCCACATATACCTTCTTACGAGACCTGAATGGAATAGTCGCCTGGACACCGGCCATCTGCAATAAATCGTTTATTTTTTTAATACAATTTATTCACTGACTTATAATAACAGAAAGTAATCATTACTGAATGTATGTAGGTACCTTTTCTCTGTTTAATTAAACATAATCGTGAATTGACAATTCGATTATTGAGTAACTTCCAGGAATTTAGAAAAACAATCATACTGGGATGTTTTATTTATTAAACAAATTAAATTACAATTCCAACACACCTTTTGCATAAAAGTTAAAGTATTATGAATATGATTAAATTACATAATTAATTCGATATTAAAAAACAGACTGGCAAATTATAATTAAAATTACTTAATTCATTTTTCAGTAGCTTGTTTTTTTTTCATTTGATTTTGCAGAATTGAGCCATTAAGTTAATACATCCATAACATAGCACAGTTAATCTATCTTATGTAAAGCTATTACTGTGGTAACAATCTATGGGATGTTTTCCACAATATCATGCAGCAGTTGGAATAATTCAGTGATTTGTGTAAGTCGGAAAAGCTGCAAGACCACAAACAACAACTTTTTATGAGGTTGATGTACTAGTGTTTATAGGCTTGTATGTACAAAAATCTGTAAAATATTCCATGCATTTAATACACAATTTAATGTGACCACATTCAATTGGATTTTAAATACATGGAACATATTACAGATTTTGGAAACATACTCAGGTAACACTGAGTAGATCAACTCATTGTCAGTGTTAATGAGGATGCTTGTCCTTTAGCGGTACGGCCAGCAACGAATTTCGATTCACACTGCTAGTTTTACATAATTGTTCGATATAGTTAAGATTTTTGAGCATTTCGGGTAGGTAACAAATAGTTTGTATTATTTAAATTGTATGTTAATTCCAAAAGGATTTTAAGTTTTTTCTATGGAATCTGGCTTCCCCAATTCCGCACCGCCATCCATTTAGATTTTTTCTGTAATGTTGGACCGCATTTGATGCTAAGATTTGATTTAGTAATCTCTAATACTTCTTTAATAACACAAGATGAAATACCAGATATTCGGAGGTACAGTTTTCATAAAGCTATTGGCTCCAAACGTCTCGACAATGATACACACTAATAATTTTCTGTTTCATCATGCGTCGCAAATGTGATGTGCTTTTTTATTTTTTTAATTGCCTTCCGTTTTTTTTTAAACTGCTATGTTAATCAACTTTTGTTGATGTCTGTATTTTAATGAACACTTTTATTGCCATTTGTGTAGTTCCGAGAGTGCTTAAAACATAAGCTACTATTAAAAACTTATTGTTAATATTAATAGGGCACAAAGCTCACTAACCACAATTTATTTGTATTAAAATAAAAATAGAGACCCAAAATTATAAATATGAAATTTAAC
Organism: Aporophyla lueneburgensis; assembly: GCA_932294355.1. NCBI lineage: Eukaryota > Metazoa > Arthropoda > Insecta > Lepidoptera > Noctuidae > Aporophyla > Aporophyla lueneburgensis. The sequence continues at coordinate 18,364,585 of OW028747.1, forward strand.
ATTAACATACAATTTATCAGATCACATGTTATATAAAAATATCAATTAGTCTGGTATATACATAATGTTATTAGATGTTATATACAAAAATAATAAGTTAAAAACTTGTTAAGGTCAGGTGGGGTAAGAGAGATACCGGGGGAAGAGGGACTAAGGACCATAACTAGTAAACCGAAGCGTTTACGACTATGAACGTTCCGTCGATAAAACAGTGAAGGCGAAATAGTTTGAACGGTTTTCAATAGATGTCGCTACGTAACTCAGACGCCACAAAAAATGAAAACACGTTTGACAGTTGTGAACTCGACTAGCACAAAGTAAGCACGTTTTCTTGCTAACCAATATTTTGCTGAAAAAAGAGTGCTGGAAATATTTTAAATGTAATGATACATGGAGAAAACTGTAAGTATTTATTTTTATTAACCATTTTAGTTTAAAAACAACTAATAATATGAGTTTCTTACGCTTGAAAATCCAAACCTCCGAAAACAATAGCTGGGGTAAGAGGCTCACTATTCACGGTGAAAGAGGAACATATGTTTCTCTTCCCCCATGTCAGGGGTTGACCAACATTGTGAATAATTTATCTATCTTCTATCTATCTATTTATATAAACAAAAAAGAGAAGTCAAAAGAAAAACTAAAAGACCGATTTAAATATATACATATATATATCACAAACAAATAAAAAATCAAATCTTTTCTTTTTAGTATATTATAATAGTTTAGATAAATAAAGTTTCATGCGTTGTGTCCCTCTCTCTTTAATTGTAATATTTTGTTGTTGTTTGACTGTTGCAGGAATGATAAAACATGCCGCGAAAATATATAAGAAAAACTGATAGAAGCAGTTATGATAATGATAAATTAAGTGAGGCTGTCAATGCAGTAAAAAATGGAACAATATCTGCATACGCTGCATCAAAACTTTATAATATACCAAGAACAACAATTGTTAACCGTGTATACGACCGCAAAGGTTTAAAATCCAAAACTTTAGGCAGGTGTACTGCATTGCCTACGGATGTGGAAGAAACACTTGCGGAAAATCTCCATGTCATGGAAAAGTCAGGGTTTGGGTTAACGCGCAAGGAAGTGATTGAATTAGTTGGCCAATACGTGGTTGAGAATAATATTAAAACTCCGTTTAGAGATGGGATCCCTGGAGAGGACTGGTTTCTTGCTTTTAAGAATAGACATGGCCTTTCCGTTAAAAAACCCCAGGCCGTTGAACATGCACGTTACTTTGATTTATTAGAGGAAACTATCAATGAACTGGGCTTACGTGATAAACCATCGCATATTTGGAATCTCGACGAAACCAGCTTCAGCAAGGACCCAAGTAAATCAAATGTTGTCGGTCGTCGAGGCTATACGTCTACAAGAACCATCGCCTCTCCAGGGAAAACGAATACAACTGTGCTTTTAGCATGCAGTGCCGCTGGTGACAAAGCTCCGCCGCTAATTATATATACAGGCAAAAATATCTGGAACGAATGGGTTTCTAAAGATGGGTTTCCTGGAACAGTTTATGCTGCGACAGAAAAAGGTTGGATGGAAGCGACAGTATTCGAAAACTTTTTCGAAAAAGTTTTTTTGCCAACCGTTGAAAATAAACGCCCTATTCTCTTGCTTTACGATGGTCATTCTACTCATGTGGGAATTAATATTATACAAAAGGCACGAGAAAACAACATAACGATTTTAAAAATCCCACCGCATACGAGTCATTTATTGCAGCCTCTGGATCTAGCGGTAAATAAATCGTTCAAAGACAAATGGGACATAGCGTTGGTCAAATGGCAAAGATTGAATGTCGGCAAGGTTTTACCCAAAAAAGAGTTTTCAACGATTCTTGGTCAAGTGTGGACTCAGATAGATTCTCAAGTATGTCAAGCAGGCTTTCGTAAAGCAGGGATATACCCAATAAATAAAAATGTCATAGCTGAAGAGAAATTTGATCCAGTTCAGTTAGCAGAATGGAAGAATGAACAGCTACAAAAATCACAAAATCAGCTTGTTAAACAAATATCCCCCAAAAAGTTGAGTGAAATCGCACTGACTGTTTTAAATGAAACATTTATAATACAGCAGGAAGTTCCTCAGTGTAATTTAATAGAAGCGTCACCAAAGTACGTTTTACACAGCGAAGAAAAAGCTGCTCCATTGCTAAATATTGAAAATGTTCAACAGCGTCCTAAAGTCCAAATTCTTGACAATCAGCGTGTATATACCAATGTCACATTTGAAGAGTTGCTTCTGAAAATGATTAAACCTGGAAAACCATCTTTGACAACCAAAAGAACAAAAATAGCGCCAGGAGCAGAGGTCATCACTCATGATCTTGTGTACGAAAGATATCAAATAAAGGAAGCAGAAAAAAAAGAAAAGTTGAAAAAACGAGAAGAAAACAAAGCAAGTAAAGAAAAAAAGAAACCAACGGAAAAAAGAGCGAGCACAAATAATAAGACAGGAGCAGAAAAAAATAACGGGGAGGAAAGGTGTGAGAACGGAGGTGATTATAAGCAGACTGATGTACAGGTTTCTGGAGTGGATATGTCATTACCAGGTCCATCAGGTCTTAACAAAAAGAGGAAAATTAAAAGTGAGTCAAAAAAGAGTAAAACCATAAATTCTACAAAAAAAATAATTCGACGAAATAAAAAGCTCAGAAAAATATCATCATCCTCATCTACCAGCATATCTGATTGCATGAGCGTGCATGAGGATTCTGATATTATAGATTTGACCGATGAAGAATATGATATAACAAGAGATTTATACAGTAACGAATTTTTACAAAATTATGAACCCTATAGTGAACAAGAGGATGAAATCTTTATCTTAGATAAGAAAAGCAATGTGGTGAAGAAAGTTGGTAAGAATTTGGACAAGCGAAGCAAGGAGACAGTGAATTTTAGAGAGGAATCAGATGAAACTAATATGGTAGCAGGGGAATTTAACGGCGAATGGGATGGGCTGACAGAAGTGGAAAACGAAGAGTATTGTGCATCTAATGAACAAGTAGTTACTGAGGGGAGCAAGGTGGTACATGAAGTCAGTGGAATATCGGATGAGAGAAACGATGTGCTGGAAAAAGTTTGTGATAGTTCGGATGACAGATATCAGGCGGCAAAGGAAGTTGGTGAGAGATCGCATCAAAGGAACAATAATACTATGGCAAAAGCAGGTAATGACAAATGGGATATGAAGAATATAGAAGAGAAAGAGAATTATAAAATAAATGACAATGTCTTGATTCGATACTTTATCAGGAAAAGGTGGGTGTATTATGTAGGTTACATAGAAAATATACTTTCTGGAAGCGATACTAGTTATGATATGTTTTACAAAACTTACAAAAAGCCACTGAAATTCAAACTCGCTAAACAAGTAGATCGTGATACTGTTTTAGAATACTCTGTAGTCAAGAAAGTTCGCCTGTCTCAAAATCCTAGCAATTCCAAAGAATTTATTTTAGATGAAGAAGATCATTCATATTTTTCATAAATATTTAAGAGGCGCTGTACCTACGCCAATTTAATTGATTCAAGTGCCTTGCTTCAAAAATAATTTCAGGTATTTTATAATAGTTTTGGTGTTACTTTTTAATAGTTTTAGTGTTTTTTTATAATAGTTTTGGTATTTTTTAGAAGAATTAAAAGACTGATTCGCAATGTTGATCTCGTTACATAGTACCATTGTTATTTAAAACTAGTTAGGGTGAGACTGTTTATTACTACTGTTTGTATGATTAAATAAAAATATAACTGATCGACTTCTTTTTAGTTTGCCACCCCTGATCGAACCTGTATGCCCCTCTTACCCCGAATTGATTTATTCTTCTTTTTCATTCCAAATGATACCTTATTTCATCGAAGTTAAGATCTAATATTGATCGAAGCAGTTTTGCCTACAAATTAACGAGCATTTAGCAACGAATACTTTAATTCAAACTCCAATCTTAGGAAATACAATGACTGTCCCTCTTACCCCATGTGAGGGGAAGAGGAACGTTTATTTAATCTTGACATTTACGTCAATATCGTCGTAAGAAGTGTTATTAGCGTAATGACATTTAGCCCACGGGAAGCTAATACATAAAGGCAAGTTTTGTGTTTTCCAAATATCTTAAAAGACTTCAACTGTTCGTCCTAGCAGTCAAAATATTTTACTGAAAATAAAGTATGTTCCTCTTACCCCACCTGACCTTATAAAAGCTGGTAAGCTTTTTTTTTCTCATCATCTTCATAAAACACGTTATACAATAAGTACCTACATAATTCATTTTTAATTAGAACATAATAATATGTCAACAAAAAAGATATGATTTAAAAACTGTAGATACATTTGTTTCCCTCACTCCAAAACAATAAGTTCATCATCAATCATTTATCATTTAAAAGTAGATCTATTTCTCAAAACCGCCAGCTCCAAAATCAGATTCCTATTTTATGAGTCCCTCAAAACAATTCTGGACTGCACTATGAACAAACTTCAACATCATCAACACTCTTCGTAATCTGAATACAATAGTTTTTTTTTAATTAATCTATGCATATATTATTAAACTTCGTTATTTTAAAAGGAGATGTGTTTGTAGGAAAGTCAATACGGCCTTTGTATTAAGGGCGGGATTCACAGACCAGACTAGCTTTCCAAAGTGTTTCATTAGAACAGGGTTACTCAAAGTGGGGTTCGCGAACGTTAAGGCTTAAATTGTCCAATATTATTCCAAAAATTGACTCAATTTGTGACAAGAAAGAAGCCCATCCATCACATTATATTTATATTTGTTTTTGGACAGTATTTGTTACCTTTTATTCAATTAATAAACTTTATTTTATTCTATATACAATGTTATTCTTTTCTTGTTGGAGGGTCCCCCCCCCCGTTGAGGGTTCGCTGTCATCTGGAAACTTGAATGGGGTACGTGAAGCCAGAAGTTTGAGAAACCCTGCATTAGAATATGAACATTATTTGTATTTGATGAGGTTCATATTCTTATAAATTACTTGTTCATTTATATCAAATTGATATTATTCACATTCAATAAGAATATGTCCCAGAATGAAGCACTAACATGACTTAGCACAATAATGTCAACATACAACATAACTCCTCCATGCCCCCTTATTTAAATTGTATTACACTACAACTGAACTTGCATTTGGGATCCCCTAAGGATAAACTGAGTGCTATGGTAGCATCATTAAAACATTGTCCTAGTCATTGATTAAATTATATACCTAAATGAATGTGCATAATACTGCCAATATCTATCTACACAAACAGATAAAAATAAAATATGATAAATTGACATGAACTAAATTAAAACTGTTTTTCTTATAATTAAATACTGCCAGACTACCTACTGTAAAACATGTGTGCTATAATGATGTTTTATTAAATTAGTTCAAAAAGTAATGTATCACTTACAATAAAACCTCACTAGGGATTCCCGCCCCTTACAAAAATGTTCCACCAGTGTGTTTATACACTTATTATCACTGTTTGTCTTTATTATTGAAGTCATTTTGAGACTGGTGGGCCATGTTTGTTGATATAGTCTTGTATAAGTCTATCTGCCGTTTAGCTTCTAGCCATGCATTCACTTCCATTTGATGCCTTAGTAGCACATGGTGATGGGGCATCAGTTGTGGTGCTGTCTGAGACATTCGATAATCTGCCGAAGCATTCATACTGGGATGTGGTTTCTGGTTTGATGATATAGGCTGTCTTATTGGTAATTTTCCTGTTGAAGGCATAGGTTTCAATCCAGGCTTAGAAGTCCCTGGCGATGCTTTTGATAGATCATTATTAGCAGAATTCATATTGGGTATCTGAGTACTAGTAATCTGGTTTGACTGGTTTATGTTTGGTTCTGGAGCAGAACTACCTGCTTGTTTTTCTTCTGCTATTACTAACTTTGGAGAAGAACTAGGTGAACGAGTTTGCGACCTAGGGGAAGGTTGTGCTGCACTCAGAGGTGTATGAGGAGCAATATGAGAACTTGGAGATGCAACATTGGGACTTCCACTGGAAGGCTTCATTGGATTTGGTTTGGTATTAGACATGTCCAGTCTATTGTTCATCTGCGCTCCACCTGGGCCACCTTTGTCCAATTTTAATTGATTTATGTTAGAAGTTGAAGGAATTCTTAACGAGGGGACACCAGAAGTCAGAGGTCTGTTCGTAATGCCACTAGGAAAAACATTACTTTGTGGTAAAGTCAGAGGCATATTCTTAGTTGGAAGATTCTGTTTCTTAGCTAAATTGTCAATAGATTGCATAGTTTCAAATGCTTTATGAAAAGTTTGTTGTTGTGCTAGTTGGTTTTGGATGTTGTGAGGAGTAGATAAATCCAGAGCAGTGCTTGACTTGGTCTCTAATATAGGCATGCTATTGGCACTTGACTTGTTCACAGGATTGTTGGCCTTGTTGGCTGCATTAAATGATTTTGGAGTGGCAGGCACAAGTTTAGGAACCTGTGCTTTGTTTTTAGGCAACTTGGATTTTTTATCACTTTGCAAGGTTTGTAACTGCTGTTCAAATGTTTGCTGAAAAGTAATAGGAGCTGAAACATTTCCACTTTGTTTCCCTAATTTAGTATCAGAAATAGGTTTCAAGTTAGGAACTGGGCCTTTAGCAGAGCTTTCTGATGATTTAGTTGGAGGTTTAGTGGGTGCTGCAATATTATCTGTTTTACTTGGTTGACCTGACTTGGTTTCATTATTACTTTCAAGTTTTTGTTTTTTTGTTTCAGTGTCTGGCAATTTTAATATTTCTATATAGTTATGTACCGGTGGACTTGGAACTTTATGGGTAGTGTTACTAGTACCAGCAAAGTTTTTATTTACCATACTTTTCTTGGGATCAGAATTAATTGTTTCACCAGAATTACGAGAATCTAACTTTTGATCAGTAAGAGTAATAGATAATGATGAGGGTATGTTAATTTTACAAGAATCAAATAATGACTTTAAGGGATCACCAGATGGTTGTGTTCCTGTGATTGGAGAACCAAGGGAGGATTTAACCTGAGATAATATTTTAGTTCTATCAATTGTAGGGTCACTGTTATTTGCTAATAGATCCATTCTTACTTTATTAATTGGTTGTCCTTTGTTTGACATTGGAACACTAGGCTTTAAATCAGGCATCTTTTTAACTGGAGGTTTTTGTATTTCATGTGGCTTCGAATTTGCTGTTAGTTCAGGCTTTGGTATTTGAAGTTTAAGTGGAGAAATTGTTTTCTGAGTTCCAGAGGGTGGTTGCATAGAGGAAGGACTTTCATTTTGGGGTTTTCGTTTAGGTGATAATATATTTTGAGACACTGAAACTGTCCTTTTGACTCCAGGACTTTCTTGCTGCTTCGTACCTGTGATTTGCTGTTTTATGTCTCTTGCAGGAACAGGCATGGGGGAAGGTACTTTAGGAGTCACTATAGGTACTTGGGAATTTTTAGAGGATCCTTCTAACTCTTTGGCTTTTATAGCAGTGTCCGTTAGTTTATTATTTTGACTATTATTAGCAACAGGAGGACTGAGTAAATGACTTATCTTTGCCTTTTCAAGTTCTATTTTTATTTTTTTTAGTTCTGGTGAATGTGGAGATGCCTGATATTTTCTTTTGGATGGTTCCCCAGTCTTCTCATTCTCTACTTTTGGAGTAATAGTTTGATTCTTAGATGGTACATCATTAGAAGCGACTTGTTCTTCAGATTTTACTGGTGATGATTTAAGTGGTAACATACTTTTTGCAGTAAGCTCAAAAGAATTTAGAAATTGAGATTTTTCAACTTCATCATCATTTTTCTTAGAAGTTGTATCAGACTGTTTGACAGAATTTATAGTCTCAACCAAATCTTTACTTTGTTGTCCAGTTTTTTCATTATTCTTAGAGATATCACTTGCATGGCTAATATTATCATCAGGCATTGGACTATCAGTTCCAGAAGAAGCTTCAGACCCTTGATCATTCAAATGCGGAGCAGGACTGCTTGTATTTGTATCTTCTGTTGAAGCAGGACTTGGCTTTCTGTCACCTAAATGACAGGAAGCCGAGCCTTTTCTATTGATTTCAAAAAGCCTATTTCGAATAGCTACATAATCTGTTATTTGATAGAAAAAGCGCATTGGCTCATTCCTCTTCCAATTATATATGTAAGCTATGTCCATCAAAGTATAGTAATCTGGTAATGGAACCCTCTTGTACAAGATATCAATAGCAAATTGGCTGCTGTCAATATCAAATTTCATACTTAAAAATTTTTTTAGATGGTTTATGTTGACAACAGCAGGGCACTGCAAAAACCTTCTTGGTGTTGCTGATACAGATTGTGGCTCATTGCTGTCAGATGATTTGCTAGATATACTATCAGTGTCAGTAGCATCAGCATATTCTAAAGAAAAGGATATCACATCTTCAGGACTGAAAATTATTCTTTCAGTGTCTTCTCCTCTCTGTTCAGGAGTAGCTGATGCAGCAGGGCCAGGTCTTGAGGAATAAAACTGCTGCCGCCTCTCCATTTCTTTTTGAAAAAGTCCTGGTACAAGTTTATAAACTATATCTTGTAGTGCTTTATCTAATTTAATGTTTGGCTTGGCAGAATTGATCATCATTTCACATACAGGGCAGTAACTCTTTGCGCGCAAATGTTTGATGATACAACTTCGGCAAAAGGAGTGTAAACATTCCACAATAGTTGTTGCATCGATGTAATAACCCCTACATAGAGGACATGTTATATGTTCATTGACTTCACCAAGTAATGTTCTCTGAGGCACAACCGCAACACTATTCTGCTCAGCCATTTTCACTACTTTTTTCTCGGGTTGTTTATTAGACGTAACCATTTTCAGGATCCACCGCTACTACAATAATAATGTACGGGCACACGTAGCTGCTAATAGTACAGCTAATGAACGGAGCATAATTTGACGTGCTAGGGGAATTTATCACTACCGCACTATATATTCAACGCTTCTTTTATTTGAAAACTAATTTTATACGGAAATCAATCAATATCATTACGGACAAAGCCTTACAATAAAAGTAGAGGACTCAACTTCGTCGCATCGCTCGCTTATCGCCATGAAAAACGATTATGTTGGTAGCACTGTTTTATTTATTTTCATGTAGGACGACAAATTTATAATACTTTGATTACATTAATTTTTATCAACGCTAACATTTATCTGCAAACACTTACCGTTTCAATATCTTGAGAGAACAAATTAAAACTCCAAATAATAAAAAAAATTGTTGTTAAAAAATTGGCGCGAATACGTTGAGTGTACCGTGTTAAATGTCATTTTTCAATCGATTTTATTTGTGATGTTGGTACAATCTTTGCTTTTAATTAATGGCGAAATCGAGGCATCAACCATACAGCCTGATTAATACGTTACGTTTTCAGCATGAAAATTTTTCAATTTACCGATTGGTGTTTACTACACAAACATCCAAAAGAATCGGACTCCAACGGATCTCTTATTTTGTTCTCAAATATTTGTCGATTTTAGTATTCGAAGTTTACGCCATAAAGCAAACAGCAGATTTAAATGAAGCCTGCTGGCTACTTATAACGATTTAGTTTGGATTTTGGTGGTGGCACTATTACGTATCATAGTTGATAGGGGGCGATCAGTAATCCGTTACGGCCACTGTCTCAGTTTGAACATAGCATGCAAGCCGGAATACTTGAAAAAAAAATTAGCATTGCATAAGAAAGTAAACTGAAGTATTCCGCAAGCAAGTGGCAGTTTTTGTCCTCAATTGGTTTTGCTAACCGAATCCCTTGATGGGATTAGTTGGTCATGGGCCCAGAGGATTTTTGAGAAAGCATATCGGAGCAGAATGCTAAGTAGGTGCGGTTCGAAAAGAGATTAAAAGCTAAAATATATTTCAAAAGTTTCAGACACTAGTGTGGTCACTGTTTTTCTGAAACAAAACATAAACTAACGTGATATTCGCTGTTGTTTTAGTGTAATTGAGTGCAGCAGGCAGCTCGGCCTGACGCATACAGGATTTTTTTTTAACCAGTGCGAAAATTTTTTTTGGTGGTTCAGTATCAGTAATAGAACACATTTCAACTATTTTTTCAATACTTTTTTTAAATTTTTTATGTGACCTTAAATCAGTAAACTTTGGACAGGGACACCCTACATATTTCGAAATATGATATCGACTATAGGAATAGGTCAGTAACCACGCGCCGGCGTAGGTACTTCGAACTTCTTAGAATTTTGACCGATTAAACTGGTAGGTACTTGTAGCTCCGCTCGGTCGTTCAACTTCTCCATCGCGTAGGTACTTCAAACTTCTTAAAATTTTGACCAATCGAACTGGTAGGTACTTGTAGCTACGCTCGGTCGTTCACCTTCGCCGCCGCGTGCAAGTAACCATAAAAACAAAATTCAAAATAAACATATTTCGTTGACGATACCTTAATTTTTTTGTACTAAGATATATCAAAATAATAATTGCATGGTTATTATAACTCGTTTAAGTTTAATTTGTTAAAATTTGCGCACTGGTTAAAAACTGTATATAAGGTGTATCTATTCATACACGAAATATTTTAAGAGGTACATCTTGGCAAAAAAGAGTCTGGAAAAAATGAGGGCGCCTGCTTAGCAGGTATGGCCACCCTGTATACTAGGACTAAAAGTGATAAGATACTTGTTGTTTTAATCCACAAACACGAGATCTCGGAAATTCTCATCAGTCAAGATTTCAAGAATTGATATGCACACAGTCTTTTACTATCATTGTATTTAGTAGATTGCGCATTATTTCGCTGGAATAACCTTTTATCTAAGAGTGCCATCGTAATAACATAATGAAAACTTATTCAGTTTAAAAATTACTTAAATTACACTCCGGGATTGCCAATTGAACCCGATACACAAGACATAATGTTCAGCAATCGCATTTGCGGCCACCATCTAGGGTATTCACAACCATTCGATGGGTGGTATGCCTGTATCAAATTTAACATGAATGATACTGAACGAATCCTGTTAATGCTGACAGTTTATAGTCAACAAGAAGGCGACTTACAGCTGCTTACTGTCGAAAACTAATCGGAAGTCAGAGAGTACCTATAACATGTCGTATTCGAAAGGTACGGGCAATATCGAATAAACTTGAACAGTTGACTAATGAAGGCGTCAGGTATGTCTATGTGGGGTACATAACATTATCACATTTATCACTATTCACATAACAATGAAAATTAAATAACACGCTAAAATCTAGATTTTATTTAAAAAGAAAAACGTGAAATAACATCATTCGTGTATTCCTTTTCGGTGCTATGATAGATTTTTTCCATTAACACTGATGTGTCAGTTTTACATTTTTTATTTATGAAATCTAAGTAGTGTAAAAATCTTTCTTAGACGTTTACGGCTCCCATTACAACCCGCCTCCTCAAACTATTGGTAATATATTACGTAGAATAGGCACCTGAAAAATGATAAATATAAATTATATTTTTTTACTGTGGTAGGTATGCGATAATAGCATTACCAAAAAAAAAAACTTGCCTGTTTATTTTTTCTAGTATTATTTCTGACTAATTGCACACAGATCGAAATCGTCTAATTCTTTCTTCCGCCAACTGTTTTGGTGTTTCTCCAGGTGTAGAAAAAATCCTTAATTTTTTTTCACCTTCACAATTTCTCTAATTGTACTGTGAGATTTACCTTGAAAAAATATAAAGACAATCATATTAATTTCATGTAGGTACATTTTTCATTTTCAAGTATCAAACATCAAGAGTCAACGTACATGCGATTTGTCAATCTAGAAAACATAACCTCAATAATCTATTAGTAAAAACAATAAAATGGCTTGAAACTTATAATACCGATAAAACTTAGGGCTAAGTTTCGTATTAACTGACGTTGAGTTGGGAGTCCATATTTTTTTACGTACAGATCATATTATTAGAAACCACCACATAAAATTTTAAGTGTTGAAATTAAGTAGTTAATGAAAAAAAAAAATAGTTAAAATCGTAAAATTTTGCAATATTTTGTCACTTTGACATTTTGTCTCGCCATTGAACGTTTCGTTTCAGGTTACGTAAATGCACTATAATACTTTAATTCATAATTATGATGCAATAAATACATAAAATTAGTTATTTCGACACTTTTAAGTATGTTTTAGTATATTGCATTTATTTCAATAATTTAACTTAATACTATTACATTAACACTTAAAAGAATTTACCGACTACTGCCGATAAGTGAAACCAAACGTAACACGATGCTATTGTTTGTTGTTAGTCTGTTAGTCATTATGATGATTAGGGTATTTAGGTTGTGGGTTATTTTTAAGCCTTGAAATACCCTTCGTACCAGAAACGACATGGTTTGGGGAGGTTAGGTTAGGTTGAAACTGTGACCTCCTATGCACGAGCCGAGCGAGCGAAGTGAGCGGTGCCGCGGCAGCGGCCGGCGAGTGCCAGAAACGACATGGTTTGGGGAGGTTAGGTTAGGTTAGGTTGAAACTGTGACCTCCAATGACGAAACGACTTGATTCTGTTGACGAGCCCTGTCAGCGAAGTGTCCTGTCAAGCGTTGCTACTTCCCCTTCGTTTTATTCGTCAACCCCACACCTTTTCCGGCCTTTAAATCGATGTCGATACACGAAAATTCGAAAGCTAGTTAGAATATTTAAAAAAATATATCTAGAAAACTGTGGGGTATGGACGCTTTTCCTTCACAGGGGGGGCTCTACACCTCCCCCAAATTTTTATCTAAGCGTTTTTGAACTTTCGTAATTATTATAATTTTAAAACTGCTTGAGACGTTTTGCATAAAACCTTTACTCCAAATTCTATGAATGGCCCGCCTGACACTGCGAGTGCGGCGACCGGACGGCACGAGCGTGGCCGCGGTGTCTAAGGCCGTAAAAAATAAGAAGGAACCAGTATTTATTATGTGCGTCAAATAATTTATAAATATTAAATTTTGAAAAAAAAATACATTTAGAATTTTTTTTTTCGTTGCTGTAGCTTCTTTACCACCTACAGGTGTACTTCGTAAAATATTGGTGTACTTTAATTTTGGAAGTTGGTGGCAATAAAATCAAATACAGATCCTAAGACACAGACTTCTGAAATTAAACTTATTTTTCACTTTGTAGTGTTTTTGAGGAAGTCGGATTTTTTGGTAAAAAAGTTTTTATTTTTATTAATAGATTATTGAGGTTAAGTTTTCTAGTTTGACAAATCACGTGTCCCACTCTTGGGTGGAGCGGGAGGGCGTGACAGACTTTCACTGACTAAAACCCACCCGTGTTCCTTCAGTCGCCTATGTGCCAAGGCCACGGTGTCTCTTTCGAACAAATCTCGCGACCCTGGCAGGCATCGGTCCTAGCAGACCCCTTCAATACGGCTGACATCTCTTTGAGGCGCGCGCGGAGCGCAATGCGACGTCGACACGGGCTTGGTCCTTACCGGGCGGCGAGCTACCCATTGCTCGCCACCTGCAAGCCTGCACCTACGGTGGCCGGGAGTCCGCTATCGACTCCCGATGCCTGGGGCATCTCCTCCTGCGGTGGCTAGGGACATGAGAGCGCAGAGACTGCCACTCCCTCACGCGCCCCGCCTCCTCCTTCCCGAGCATTACTGCTTCGCAGGAGGTGACGACTTCCCATGCCCTCTCGCTCCGTACCATTGCCAATATATGGGGAATTCCCCAATCAAAAACTAGATCACGAATGGAGAGCTCACGCGATGCTAGATTACCTGTTCTTGTTTTACATTATATTGACGATCCGGAAACATACTGGGCTAAAGTATTCCAGCTTAAAAACAGTGCAGGCAGTGGCGGACTAAGCCCGTCAGAGGCTCGGGGTGGCAAAATTGAATGAGGCCCCCAGCTTTAAAAAAAATGTAGTTTTTATTCAGTTCACATGTGTATGTATAAATAAGTGTTTATGTTTATTTCGTTAAAATCTGGCAAGTGAAATTTAAATTCGAATAAAATTATTTAGGCTTAATAAACATACATATATCTACAATATGGAATGGATATGGGTGAGGAAAATAAAATACGAATCGATCGACAAAAAAAAATAGATAAAAATAAATCAAAGATAGTTTATTTTTAGGGTTCCGTTGCCAAATGGCAAAAAACGGAACCCTTATAGATTCGTCATGTCTGTCTGTCTGTCTGTCTGTCTGTCTGTCCGTCCGTATGTCACCTCCACTTTTTCCGAAACTATAAGAGCTAGGCTGTTGAAACTTGGTAAATAGATGTATTCTGTAAACCGCATTAAGATTTTCACACTAAAATAGAAAAAAACAATAATCTTTGGGGTTCCCCATACATAGAACTGAAACTCAAAATTTTTTTTTTTCGTCAATGAATATGTCTTTAAAAATGGTATTGAGGTTTCTCACATCATTTTTTTCTAAACTGAACAGTTTGTGCGAGAGACACTTCCAAAGTGGTAAAATGTGTCCCCCCCCCCCCCCGTAACTTCTAAATTAAGAGAATGATAAAGCTAAAAAAAATATATAATGTACATTACCATGTAAACTACCACCGAAAATTGGTTTGAACGAGATCAAGTAAGTAGTTTTTTTTTAAAACGTCATAAATCTTAAACCGCAATTTACCTTTCATTCAGTCAACTGAAATATAAAAATTAAAAAAAAAAACATTTATTTTCATAAACATAAACCTTATGCATAAACCGAGAATACCTACAGGTTTGTTCGGAACCCTCGGTGCGCGAGTCCGACTCGCACTTGGCCTGTTTTTATTTTTTGTAGCGTGTTAGATGTGTTTTCGTGCCTTCAATTTACTGAACTCCGCAACAACTTCTGTGAAATCGATTTTTTTTTGGAAATTTTTCTTTCAATTGAACGCACGGCTAGATTAACCAATCACTCTTGACCCTTTGTAGATTAAACATTATTTGCCTGTTCCGGAGTCATGTCTTTTTTTTTTGGATGGGAAGTCGTCTCCCGCTCTGGGTGGCGCGGAAGGGCGTGTCAGTCTTTTACTGACCCACCCGTGTTACTTCAGTTGCCCATATGCCAGAGCCACGGTACCTCTTTTGAACTAATCTCGCGACCCTGGCAAGCATCGGTCCTAGCAACACCTTCAGTTTGCTGACATCTCTTTGAGGCGCGCGTGGAATACTACGCGCCGTGACACAGGCCTGGTCCTTACCGGGCTGCGAGCTACCCATTGCTCGCCACCTGTAGGCTCGCGCCTACGCTTGCCGGGAGTCCGCAATCGACTCCCGACGCCCGGGGCGTCTAGGGACGTCATTGCGCCCTCGCGCAAAGACTGCCACTCCCTCTCGCGCCCAACCTCCTGCTTTTTGAGCATTACTGCTTCGCAGAAGGAGGTGTCGGCTTCCCATGCCGTCGCTCCGTACCATGGCTCGCACCAGGGCCGGAGGTGAGAGGCCGCTGCCACCGATCGCCTCCACGAGGACCCGGTGGTGCTCCGCCCAGGCAGGGCACACCTCCACCATATGTTCCACCGTGTCCTCCAGACGATCCTCGCAATGGAAACACCCGGGCGTTTCCTCCCGCTTTATCCTGAACAGGAATCCCCCGAAACACTCATGCCCGGTGAGAACCTGCGTCAGGCAGAAGGTGAGAACGCTGTAGCGCCTCTCTATCCACTCCTCAAAGAGAGGAGTAGCCGCCGCAATTGTGGCGTGCCCACCGGTTCGTGTCTTGGCTGCAATTACGCCCATACGCTCACAAACCAAAGTACAGCTTGGCAAAAAAGAGTCTGGAAAAAATGAGGGCGCCTGCTTAGCAGGTATGGCCACCCTGTATACTAGGACTAAAAGTGATAAGATATTTGTTGTTTTAATCCACAAACACGAGATCCCGGAAATTCTCATCAGTCAAGATTTCAAGACTTGATAGGCACACAGTCTTTTACTTTCATTGTATTTAGTAGATTTCACATTATTTCGCTAGAATAACCTTTTATCTAAGAGTGCCATCATATTAACATAATGCAAACTTATTCAGTTTAAAAATTAATTAAATTACACTCAGGGATTGACGATTGAACCGATACACAAGACATAATGTTCAGCAATCGCATTTGCGGCCACCATCTAGGGTATTCACAACCATTCGATGGTTGGTATGGCTGTATCAAATTTGACATGAATGATTCTGAACAAGTCCTTTTAATGCTGACAGTTTATAGTCGACGAGAAGGCGACTTACAGCTGCTTACTGTCGGAAACTAATCGGAAGTCAGAGAGTACTTATAACATGTCGCATTCGAAAGGTACAGGCAAAATCGAATAAACTTGAACAGTTGACTAATGAAGGCGTCAGGTATGTCTATGTGGGGCACTATGTACATAACATTATCACTATTCACATGACAATGAAAATGAAATAACACGCTAAAATTTAGATTTTATTTAAAAAGAAAAACGTGACATAACAACATTCTTGTATTCGTTTTCAGTGCTATGATAGATTTTTTCCATTAACACTGATGTGTCAGTTTTACATTTCTCATTTATGAAATCTAATTAGTGTAAAAATCTTTCTTACACGTTTACGGCTTCCATTACAACCTGTCTCCTCAAACTATAGGTAATATATTACGTAGAATAGGCACCTGAAAAATAATAAATATTAATTATACTTTTATTACTGTGGTATGCGATTTACAAAAAAAAAAAAAAAATACTTGCCGGTTTCGTTATAGTGTTGAACTTTTTGTCTAATTGCACACATATCAAAATCGTCTAATTCTTTCTTCCGCCAACTCTTTTGGTGTTCCTCCAGGTGTAGACCAGGTGTAGAAAAAATCCTTAATTTTTTTCACCTTCATTAACAATTTTTCTAATTGTACTGTGAGATTTACCTTGAAAAAAACATAAAGACAATCATATTAATTCCATCTAGGTACATTTTTCAATTTCAAGTATCAAACATCAAGAGTTAACGTACACGCGATATGTCAAACTAGAAAACATAACCTCAATAATCTATTAGTAAATAAAACAATAAAATGGCTTGAAACTTATAATACCGATAAAACTTAGTATTAGAAAGGAAAAAAAATGACTGGCATTGAATAAAAGATAAATTTCTTGGATAAATACCTTTCGTGTCGGCAGTTCTTTCGTAAACATTGTCAATCGGAGACAAAATTTGTTCCGCTTCAGATTCCGCCAAATTTCTTACGAAAACTTGGTATATCACAGCTCACACCACTACTCCTTATTGTTTTATTCATTTTTTTATATGTACAAAAGCATTAATAATTGATAGTTAATTAGAAATAAGTAAAATACAACTGGGAACATAACACAATGACAGATTAGCTACTTGTTGATGATAAACAAAGCAGTGTTGCCACCAAAAAAATATTTTAGTTCCAATGGTTACCACGACAGACTCTTTTTTGCCAACCTATACAAGCTATTTAGTGTTTATTGCCTGCGATCTTAACGAAAAGCAAAATTGCTTCATTTGATGGAGTTTGGCCAATGATTGACGGTATTTTCCTGAGAGAAAGAGGAGTAAGTTTGGTCATGATAGATGGCGTAAATAGAATGTAGTGAATGTAAATGTAGGCGTACAAGAGTGAATTATTAGCACTTCATTCATTCAGGGATTCCCGGGTAAGTACCCGCTACAAAGCCGGGAATTCCCCCAGCGTACTGGATGCGTTCAGCAAAGTTAAAAGAATATTAGTACCGCGTAAAAACTCTAGATCGCTGTAGCGGTTTGATCTTGATGAAATGAAGTAGGTAGTAATCACATTTTTAAAGCCTTGTTTAGGATTTGATCAGGGGAACGCGGAGGCATTTGGGGGCCCCCCAAGACCGGAGGCCTGGGGCGGACCGCCCCTTCCGCCCCCCTGTTAGTCCGCTACTGAGTGCAGGTCATGAAATGTTTTTAAATTCGAAATACGCAATAAACCTATTGCTGGTTCTGCCTTACTCAGACGCATCTGTCGGAAGAAAATATAGCGTTCTGAAGAATTTGAAAACAGACAATCGTAATCGCTTGTACAGCTTGGCAAAAAAGAGTCTGGAAAAAATGAGGGCGCCTGCTTAGCAGGTATGGCCACCCTGTATACTAGGACTAAAAGTGATAAGATACTTGTTATTTTAATCCACAAACACGAGATCCCGGAAATTCCCATCAGTCAAGATTTCAAGACTTCATAGGCACAGTCTTTTACTTTCATTGTATTTAGTAGATTGCGCATTATTTCGCTGGAATAACCTTTTATCTAAGAGTGCCATCATAATAACATAATGCAAACTTGTTCAGTTTAAAAATTAATTAAATTACACTCAGGGATTGCCGATTGAACCCGATACACAAGACATAATGTTCAGCAATCGCATTTGCGGCCACCATCTAGGGTATTCACAACCATTCGATGGTTGGTTCCTGTTAATGCTGACAGTTTATAGTCGACAAGAAGGCGACTTACAGCTGCTTACTGTCGGAAACTAATTGGAAGTCAGAGAGTACCTATAACATGTCGCATTCGAAAGGTACGGGCAATATCGAATAAACTTGAACAGTTGACTAATGAAGGCGTCAGGTATGTCTATGTGGGGTACATAACATTTTCACTATTCACATGACAATGAAAATGAAATAACACGCTAAAATTTTGATTTTATTTGAAAAGAAAAACGTGACATAACATCATTCGTGTATTCCTTTTTGGTGCTATGATATTTTTTTTCCAATAACACTGATGTTTCGGTTTTACATTTCTTATTTATGAAATCTAAATAGTGTAAAAATCTTTCTTAGACGTTTACGGCCCCCATTACAACCCGTCTCCTCAAACTATAGGTAATATATTACGTAGAATAGGCACCTGAAAATAATAAATATAAATTATAATTTTTTTACTGTGGTATGCGACAATGTCATAAATAAAATAATAAAAAAATACTTGCCTGTTTCGTTATAGTGTTGAACTTTTTGTCTAATTGCACACAGATCGAAATCGTCTAATTCTTTCTTCCGCCAACTCTTTTGGTGTTCCTCCAGGTGTAGAAAAAATCCTTGATTTTTTTCACCTTCATTAACAATTTCTCTAATTGTACTGCGAGATTTACCTTGAAAAAAACATAAAGACAATCATATTAATTCCATGTAGGTATGTACATTTTTCAATTTCAAGTATCAAACATCAAGAGTTAACGTACACGCGATTTGTCAAACTTGAAAACATAACCTCAATAATCTATTAGTAAATAAAACAATAAAATGGCTTGAAACTTATAATACCGATAAAACTTAGTATTAGAAAGGAAAAACAATGACTGGCATTGAATAAAACATAAATTTCTTGGGTAAATACCTGTCGTGTCGGCAGTTCTTTCGTAAACATTGTCAATCCGAGACAAAATTTGTTCCGCTTCAGATTCCGCCAAATTTCTTACGAAAACTTAGTATATCACAGCTCACACCACTACTCCTTATTGTTTTATTCACTTTTTATATGTTTAAAAGCATTAATAATTGATAGTTAATTAGAAATAAGTAAAATACAACTAGGAACATAACACAATGACAGATTAGCTACTTTTTGATGATAAACAAAGCAGTGCTGCCATCAAAAAAATATTTTAGTTCCAATGGTTACCACGACAGACTCGTTTTTGCCAACCTATACAATGACACCTTGTAGCCCTTTGACCACTAGAGAAGGTCTTAAGAAGAAAGGAGGGAGCCTAAAATTTGATCCGTCAAATGATATGTTAACAAAACAAATTTGGCGCAATGAAGAGCCTAGGCCTTGATTTAAATCATCAAGAACTTACGTATAACTTATAAATATATTTGATTTATATATTATTTCTTTGCTGAAAACTTGTGGGGAAAATGTGGGGAATATCAATTTTATTTTCCCCAAAATTGGGGATTTTCAGTTACGTTTTTGGGTAATCCAGACCATGGAAGTCGGCAACACTGGTTGTAGACCTTCTTTTCATTCATCGGAGTCTCGAGCACAGACCGATATCTGCATCGTGAATTTTACTATCAATCACGAACTCCTATTAAAGGAGGAAAGTTAAACCTTTTCCTTCTTAAACATGAGAGCGAAGGTATATATCTATTTGTGTAATAAAATAACGTTCTAGCAAGTTGTTTTCATCAACATGTTATGTTCAGTTGAACCGCGTTTTTTATTTGTGTTGTGTTTCAATTGTTTCAGTGGCGTAAGAAGCGCATGCGAAGGCTAAAGCGTAAAAGGAGGAAGATGCGTGCGAGGTCCAAATAAAATGGTATGTATTGATAATTACATTTCTAGCACATTTCCTCCCATTTCCATTGTCTCTTTAAAACTCCCTAGTTGCATAGACCATCCGGCAATGCTCTCCTCTCATGTTATGATTGCTCTAGTGAGATTTCAATTTTGGAGTACTGTCTTCAACCTCGTGTCCTAAAAATGCTAGCCTAACCGCCCAACCGTAGGACCTACATTGCAACGATTCTAGTGTTAATGAAATCATAAGTTAAAACTATTCAATTAATCAAATAAAATCTAATTGTGTTCAGAATTAAAGTACTATTAAGGTAATAATAATAAGAATTCATTCATAGTTTTCTAACCTCTAAATGAGTGTTTCCGAAGTGTGTTAATGTTGATTCATCTAAGAACATGGTTGCCTATTTGAAGCATTTGAACCCCCTTAAGACCTGAATTTGTGGGAAAAAGTTGTTAATGGCTGTACAAGAAAATAGCACATGCAAGTAAGTACAGTTCTGAAATCATAAACATTGAAAACATGCGTGAGGCATTAGAGGTTATCATGTCCTAGATGAATGTAATGTAGGCACTGGAGGTTATGTTATCAGTACTACCATGTGCCACATGATGATGGGTATGAACCATTAGGTGCATTCTAATTAATTTTGGTTTCCAAACACATTTCTATATTAACTTGAAAACCTTACCCAATATAAACTATTAGCCTAACTTATCAAGAAGTAATATCTTAATAAATAAATAATATCTTATGACAACCAACCCACCGTTATGTGATCCCAAACTAGGCAGAGCCTGTACCGTGGTAACCAGACAATTGATAAATATACTTATATATTTCTAAATACACACATAATATAGATAAATTACACCCAGACACAACAAATGATTGTGCTCATCACACAAAGATTTGTCCTGGGTGGGAATCAAACCCACGACCTCAGTCTTAGCAGTTAGGGTCACTAACCACTAGAATAACAGGCCAGTCAAAAAGATCAGTCAATAGATATGTAAAAAACTATAATTGGTTACATATACAGTTAGTGTTTTGTAATTCTCTAAACAAGTATAAAAAGCCCCAGCTGGAGGCCTAAAAAGGTAACTTTTTAGAACTCGCCGGGCTACCATCCGTTTAAGTAGTAAAAATCTTTTCAGGTTAACTACGAGATGTCCTATTAAAAAAAAAAAAAAATTTGTTATTTTGAATTCAGAACTGTTGAGCAATGGACACATTCAGTAATTATTTTCATTCATCGTCCACAGCCCAATTACACCCACCTCTGTGCACAGGCCTTGTCTTTTCTTGTGCCAATCACTCCTCATGCTCCAGTCTCTTCCAGCCTTAGATGCCACTTCATCACTGCCTTGTTCCACCTGCCATTCTTGCGCTTTGCCAGGTGTCTGTTCAGACTATTTGACAATCTTTCTTTAACCTCGTAAGTTCCTGAGATACCACATTTGGTATAGACACGATCGTTTTTTAATTGTGTCTGTAATTACGGTAATTGACTGGTTAATCTACAAATAAATAAATTGAAGTGGTAATGTCAAAATAACATCTTTAACTAAATGTTTTGTTTTTACATAAAACAAACCAAAATAAAGACATTTACGTTTTTGGCTGTATCTGTTTGTTCTGATTAATCACTGAAATAGCTAGACCCGTTCTGACATGTAGCATGTTCCTGTCTGATATTTTCAGACATCTGAGTGGGCTAAGCTGTAGGCTTAAATTTAGTTCATTTCTCTTTATGCTTCAGAGAAATCAACAGTATTGGTGTCATTATAGATGTAACTTATACAAAAGTATCAATTTGAAAGGCATTGGACATACTTTCTAAAACACAACCCCAAATAAATGTAATTTGTTTGCAGTTGTGTTTTAGAAAGTTTCCAACTTTGTTAAATATTTTTTTATCTGGGCAGAAAGTAATTCCATAGTTAAATGATACATTGCTCTCTGAATGTATACACATTTTGCGTATCTAATCTGGAAGGTACGGGTGTCTAAAATTAATATTCAACATGTTGTAAAAACTATGTGTTGTAAATGTGGGAGTCTGAAATTATCCCACAGTAATGTACCTCCAGGATAAAAAGTATCCTTTCTCCTAATTCAGCTACCTTTAGCTATTTCCTAGGTCTGCTGATGCCTAATTTGCTCCAAATCTAGTGTGAAAGATAAGACTAAATGTTCATATTTTGTTGTTACTCCCTCTGAGGCAGTCGTTATCTCATCATGAGACAAACGTAAAGAATTGGAGGGCATAATAATGCGCTTGCTCCACCCTTGTAATATAAAATTGTGTCACAAGGACTATTGAAAAGCATACAAATTAATTTACCATAGTACAGTAAACCACATACAATTTGTCTTGTTAGACATAAAATCAAAGACCAAGCAAGGACTGGCACTTATCAATGTCAAATAACATCCATGGACTTGAAATTGACTGTACATGACAGGTACCTGTAGTAAACTTCTGTTGCGTGTTCAAGCTCAATTTTAATATTTATTTTATTGTTTCAGGTACACATGTGGAAGTTAGATTCATCTAATATTACTAGTGTATCAAATAAAAACTAAAAAAATCACGATTTTGTTTAATTTCATACAGTCAATAAGTACCCGGTTAAAATTTCCACTATGGGCCATCGATTTATTGGACGGGTTGGGGAGGGGAGGGGAAGGGTGTGTAGTACCATCCCCACCCTTCGGAGCCCCATGGAAAGTCGACGGTCCTATTTCTGAACGGTTTAAAAAAAAATAACCACGAAGAGGATGGCGTGGTCTTTGACCCCGCCATCCTCTTCTAACCTAACCTGCGAGTCAGGGTGCCCCAAGTCCAGAACCTAAAAATTTGCAATTGGTGTTTTATTTTCAATTTGTATGGAAACTTTTTTTTTTATCATAAACCGTGAACATCTGTAATTTGAAAATTTGTAAAAAGCTTTCTGTTAATGAGTACTATCTACACAAAAAATATGAACCTCAAAATCAATGGCCCATTATGGAAATTCTATCCAGTACCCAACTCCACCACATTAACCCATATACTCTACACATACCATGAATAAGTAGAAATGACTGAATACATTTAGCACTAAACATTTAAAATAGTGCTGTTTTGTTCTTATGAGCTATTAGGATCCTCATCTGCTGTTGGAACTTCTTTTTTTCTTGGTCAACTGAGCCGATGTCGAGTCTGTCAAGTGGTGACCGCTACGTAGTGGGAGAGACGTCGAAATTTGCACTAAATGACGTCATGACATCCGCCATCTCGCGACACCCCACGATGTAGAGAAAGAAACTGAGATGCCGCATAGCAAAATCTCTTTAGAAAGTAGCGTCGTGTGAATGCGGATGAGAGGTGGACGGGGTACGGCCGACCCGCCCTTTTTATGTAGATCCATCTGATGCTTTGTTTACAAAGCATGGAATATGTGTAGTATGGCGGAACCACATTGTTTATTACCCAACTGAAATGGAAATGTGTTTTCCCTGTTTGAAATTGCATAATTTAATTGTGCCATGTCAGTTATCTGGTAAATGTAATAACAATACCTCTATTCTGAATTGTTTTTGGTTTTTACAGTTATCTAAGTTAGGTACAGTCTATAATTTCAGCATGCCTCTTGGCAAAGGCCTCCTCTAGCACTTTCCATTGTATTCTATCACGAGTCACTCTTTCAGTTGGGACCCGCTGTAAGTTTGAGCTTGTCCTCCCATCTCCTATTTTGTTTTCCTTAGTTTCTTTTATTTTGTCCTAGGGTACCTATACTACCTATAGGTTACAATTTAAACATTACTCTGTTCTCTCATCATGTGCGCTGCCCATCTCTACTTTAGCTGGTCAATTCTGGACAAGACATCGGTCACTTTTGTTCTGGCTCTCTATTCCTAGTTTCTTATTCGATCCACTTTCCTAGTTCCTGTCATGCTTCGTTCCATGGATCTTTGGACGTAATTGAGTTTTGTAAGCGCCCATATTTCGGATCCGTAAGTAAAACAAGTATCCGTAGTGTGCGTTACGCTTGTGGAATGTTGTCGCTTTTCAGGATTTCGGCTTGACAGATAATTAAGTAGGTACCCCATCTCGTGTAAATGTGCCCGAAATTTAGAATTTGTGCGTCCAGCAGATCCAAAGACATTCACGAAAAACAGATTCCGCTAGAGTAACGTTACCCCAGTGGCATGTTTTTTAACCGGTAGTCGTAGCTGAGTACAAACTAGCTACTTAATAGATCAAAATTGTGGCCAAAAAATGGTGCGTCTTGTCTTGAGGTTTCAGAGTTATTCAAGATGGCCGCTGGGGTAACGTTTAGCGAATTGCTGTACCTCTCAAACGGCGTGACATACAACTACGATTTTTTTTTACTACGGTGGGTCTGTTGTTAATTTGTGCTTATGCTGTGCAATTTTATTTTTTCTATAAGATTATAGAAAAAATAAAATTGCACAGCATAAGCACAAATTAACAACAGACAAAAAAAAACCGTACCGTTGGAAAATTGAAATTGTTTTTCACTGTGACTGTGGGCAATAATTTTTACTTATTTTATTCGACTATACGGGGACAACGGGGAGTATTTTTAAATATTTAATTGAAGTACCACTGTCCCCGTAGGACGGGGACAACGGGAATAAAGGCTAAAATCGATCCTTGCGCTTCAATGAGAAACCCTAGAAACTAACCAAGTATGGTGGTTTGTACATACCTTTTATGAACTCAAAGCATCAAAATTAGATGTTTCTATTCCAACTCACAGAGTACTACCTATAAGATATTGTCAACTCCTCAGAGAGCTACTGAGGAGCAATTCGACAAAAGGATATATCAATTTTGTATACTACATCGAATCTATAGATACTATATAATATTATAAAGCTGAAGAGTTTGTTTGTTTGATTGAACGCGCTAATCTCAGGAACTACTGGTCCGAATTGAAAAAATCTTTTTGTGTTGGGTAGCCTATATATAACATCACGCTACAACCGAGCAGTAATGAAAAATGTTGCAAAAACGGGGAAAATCGCACGGGTAGACGATTCGACGCGACGGGAAGGGTCGCGGAAACAAGAAAATTAACGCAGACGAAGGCGCGGGCAGAAGCTAGTAGAACAATATAAATATTTGAGTCTTTTTGAAGCAGAAATCCATCGAGAAATTTCGAAGATATTAAAGTTTTATAAAACGGAGTTTTAAGTTTACCCTTTTGAACGCCACAGTCGCGTATAGCCTGTGCGTATAGCCGACAAATGAAAACGTGCCCAACACACCACCGCACAGTAGGACATAGGTAGGGTTGCCAGGCGTCCGGATAAAGCCGGACACAGTCAGGCTTTTTGGTTGTGTGTCCGGCCAAATTAGATGGTGTCGGGCCTGTCCGGCTTTTTTTAGGCTTTTCAAATTTGATCATTTTTGCCTTGGTTGCTCCACCCGCCTCGCCTTGTTTCGGCGAGTGAGCGAACTAGCACTGTTTCCTTATCCTTTCCTGCCTTATTACTACTCAATTTTAAAGGAAAATTAGCTTTTAAAGCATGTGTCTGCCAATCAAAAATATATTAATTCGTTTATGTTACTGATTTATTTTAACGTTATTTCATTAGTGTTTTGTTTATAGAGTAAATAATTAAAGATGTCAGACCTTTTTACCCAAATGTACGGCTAAACTGACTGGTCTGTCCGGCTTTTCGGTTTTAAGACCTGGCAACCGTAGACATAGGAGAGTTCTTTTATTCAAATGCACTTTCCGAAGTCAATTCTTATCCTATAATAAGCTTTTTTTAAAAAAAAATATGTCATCAAATTTCCCATCGATCTGTCGAGCCAGATTTTTCATTCAAGACTTAATTTTTTTACGGTTTTCAGCATAACCTCAAAAAATCACATTTTTAGTATATTTATGTATCATACTGATTGCAAATATATTGAAATACGGAGAAGTCTTGAGGTAATGGGGTTTTCAAGGTCCCTGATTACGAATTCCTGGTCCAAATTATTATTCAATATGGCGGATTCAAAATGGCGGCCATAAGTGAGTTTTTTCCAAGGAACTTATACCCGACCCCTGGAATGTGCATTGTCAATTTGACACCATTATAAAAATAAACCTTATGAATATGTAACTAAGTTCTATTACAGACAATCACTTGGTCAGAGAGAAATTCGGTCCGAGGGAGAAAGCGTTGCGAGAGCCCTGTGTCCCTTTCTTGAAGTAGGGTGCCCATAATGAACGAAATTATAAGATTATTTACGGGTCCATTGACGCATTTGCCCAATAAAAAGTGTCCCAACCATTTTTCTTAAAAACGACGTCTGTTGGATTTTTACGACAATTAATACTAAACAAAATGGTTATTTGCCCAGCGCGCCAGATATTCCAGGTTATACAATAATACTCGATAGCAGAGTTTATGCGTTGCGTTTATGTTTACTGCGTTTTACTTTAATCCATTTTTAAAGCGTAACTATTTTTTTTTTTAAATCAAATTATTGGTTAATATATTATATCCTGTTATATTCGTATCTACCTAAATCATATTGCTTGGTCACCCTAATGAAAGGGACAGAGGGCTCTCGCGAAGCTATCTCGCTCGGACCGCGTATTGGCAGCCTGTGCGCATTCCAGGTTGGATTTAAGTTCCTTGGTTTTTTCCACAGAACAAAGAATACAGAGAAGTGCCCCTACACTGGCTAAGCACGGGAAGTACGGGAACCAGTGTCGTCAAACTCACACATTTACATATCAAATTCTCCATTACACACATAAAAAACAGTGATATGATTGGCTACAAATTACAAACGCAACTTTTATAAATCATCTTCTTATTGCTTTCAAAAATTGTGTCTTATTGCAACGAATGAAAGTTGTTATTATTTGACATGACACAAATAATAAAGACGTTTTTCGTCTAAAAACTTTAAATAGACAAGTTTACAACGAGTTCAGCAACTCAACGCTAGATGGCGCTGTAACCAATTCATTCTATTCAGAACGCTAGCACCTTTGAAATAGATGTCATATTCATATTAGATATGAGCGCCGATGGCCAATCTTCCGGCGGCGACGCGCCGATATTTTTAAGTCGGCGGCGGCGGCGTCGGCGGCGTGACCTTAACGTTGACGTTGGCGTTGACCTTGGACAAGACAAGTCATGTACAATTCGCATGTCTTGCCAAGTCCAATTCGCATCGAAGGGTCGCTTCTCGAGGTTGTGAAGGAGTATGCCTACCTTGGGCAAGTCATACAGCTTGGTAGACAACTTCAAGAAAGAAGCCGACAGGAGGATCCAGTTGGGTTGGGTAGCGTTTGGAAAACTTCTTCAAGTCTTCTCGTCGCCGATACCGCAATGTTTGAAGACCAAGGTCTTCGACCAGTGCGTCCAGCCCGTCATGACAAAAGCTGCCGGAACGTGAACACTGATGGTTGGGCTGGTCCACAAATTTAAGGTCGCTCAGCGCGGGTAAGCAGGCTGAAACCTGGGCTGTGCTGCAGTCTCTTCTCTCAACGGTACCAGATCGACTATCGGTACATCGAGGTGCTAAAGTGCCTATACGAAAACGCCACTATGTCAGTCCGACTTCAGGACCAGACCTCGAAACCTATCCTTCTGCAGCGAGGGGTGAGACAGGGAGACGTTATTTCTCCGAAACTATTCACCACTGCACTGGAGGATGTCTTCAAGGTTCTGGACTGGAAAGGGGCTATAGCCCGAAGAATTGCTAAACTGAAGTGGCAGTGGGTAGGGCACATTGCTCACAGAACAGATGACCGACGGGGCCAAAAGGTTCTGGAGTGGCGACCGCGTACCGGAAGACGTAGATTTGGAAGGCTTCCAACAAGGTGGACCGATGACCTTGTGAAGGCCGCAGGAATCCGCTGGATGCGGGAAGCACAAAACCGGTCGAATTGGTGGAGCTTGGGGAAGGCCTATGTCCAGCAGTGGACGTATTTCGGCTGAAATGATGACTTGTCCGACGTGCGTACGGTTCGGTCAGTATTAGGTTAAACTGAATGCCATCGCTCGGGCTCGGCGCGCCGGTGCCTAGGATCAGCGGCGGCGGCGCGGCGGCGCGCCGGCGCGGCGCTCATATCTAATTCATATGCACTTGTAATCAGTGGCGGGGCAAGACCTAAATTTGATGTGGGCAAGATACATTTTGCGAGGCCCCCGGATAAACGAATATTCCGAACCTGACCCGAAATCCTAACCCGGTCGCGGATTAGGTTAGGAAATTGAAAAAAAAAAAACTGTTCCGAACGTTACCCTCTTCCTCCTGCCGGGGTCGCATGATTGTTCGAAAGAGATACCGTGACCCTGGCACATGGGCAACTGAAGGAACACGGGTGGGTTTTAGTCAGTAAAAGTCTGACACGCCCTCCCGCTCCGCCCAGAGCGGGAGAAGTCATTTGATGATTTCCCATCCAGAAAAAAAACCCTCCTCCTAAACTGCTTTTTTTTCGTGGAGAAATGCTCATGCATACTCCGCTACTACGGACCCCTGTATACGGCAACCCTCAGCCGCGATGCCCCAGATACTAGGACATCGCGGCCCACCTCATTTGCGATGTCGCCAAACGACACCGCGTTGGCCGCTACATCGTCGGCTTCGAGCGCAAAAGCCCTGACGAGCGGCCCCTCCTCGGGTTCCTCTTAGCTTCACCGTGGGGCTCGAAACCACGGCTACTGAGCCCCCCCGCCTCGTCAATGCGGGAACCCACTGGGGGGGGACCCTCCTCCTAATCTTACCCGACGTATCGTTCCTATCATAACCCAAATTTCGATATACTATGAAGATGGCAAAATGCAGAACCGACTCCATGCAGTCTTGTCTGCCCTACCCCGAGAGTGTATTTTAAGCCCGCGAAGGTGCGTATGGGGGCGGCGATCCGCGAACTGAGGAGCAGGCGGCTGAGGCTGCGGAGCCGAAGCTGCGGTGGTGAGCGTTAAAGCCGTCTGCGACGATAAGGTCGCGTGAGACCGCCGGAGACCCGAAGCGCCAGAGCCGTGACAGAAACCTTGCCTGCTGCATAGATCCTATTTCCCTTCTTCTCTATAGGGGAATTCTTTCTATACCGCAATTCGGGTTATGATAGGAACGATACTTCAGGTTCGGTTAGGAAGAGGGTTTCGTCCGGAACAAATATCATTGTTTTTTCGAGTTCCTAACCAGTAACTTAACCCCAACTGGGTTAAGATTTCGGGTCAGGTTCGGAATAATCTTTCATTTTTCACTGGAAACAAGTTGAAATTGTGAGAAAACCGGGTTAAGCAAAACATGTTTTTCCGCTAAAATATGGCTAAACCCTACAAAATAATACTTTTCGTGGTCATGCAAACGCCACGAAGTAGCACAATAGCACCACAATTGTTAAACCGTCACCGAACAGCCAAGCCAGCCAAACGCAGCGCATAAATCCAACGCAAATAAGCTCTGATTAACGTATTGACACAAAAAATAAGCATTTTGAAAAATCTCACGGGAGATTATAGAGCGAAGTGTTAAGCCGAATCTCACGACATCTCACCTGGGTGGTCGCCAAATTGCCTCACGTAATTAATGGATGGCCCCTGACCCTTCCCGTCGCATCGAATTGCCTGCCAGTTTTCGTTGCTGCTCCGCTCCTTTTAATTGTAGCGTGATGTTATATAGCCTATAGCCTTTGTCAATAAATAGGCTAACCAAAACAAACTGTTTTTTTTCTTCAATTTGGACTAGTAGTTCTTGAGATTAGCGCGTTCAACCAAACAAACAAACGCTGCAGCTTTATAATATTAATATAGATTAGTAATTTAGTATAGATATGATAAATTTTAAACTGAAAATTTCATTCAAAACAATATTGCCAGTTTTTTTTTAAACGAATGTGGTAGGTTAGTATTACCAGATACTTGCTAGCCGGTGTTTTTATTATTCATTTCTAAATGAGTAATTATATCTATATTTGCTTTCGCGTATGGGTCAGAATATTGGGCCACAAAAGGGATGAATGAAAGAGAAATTGCATGCAGCTGAGATGAGAATGTTAAGAGGGATGTGTGGTGTTACACGAATGGATAGAATAAGAAATGAGTGCATAAGAGGAAGTCTGAAAGTGGCACCAATAACTGAAAAGTTGTGTGGGAATCGGTTGTCATGGTATGGTCACGTGATACGGAGGAAGGAGGAAAAAGTCATGAGTAAAGTATTGAGTATGAATGTCGATGGCTTTAAGAGTAGATGGAGACCAAAGCAACGATGGATGGACTGTGTGAATTAT
Organism: Aporophyla lueneburgensis; assembly: GCA_932294355.1. Lineage (NCBI taxonomy): Eukaryota > Metazoa > Arthropoda > Insecta > Lepidoptera > Noctuidae > Aporophyla > Aporophyla lueneburgensis. The sequence goes on from OW028747.1 coordinate 18,395,124, forward strand.
GATTTGGATAGAAAGGGGGTGACTACTGAGATGACGACTAATAGAGAAGTGTGGAAGAAAAAGACATGTTGCGCCGACCACAAATAAATTGGTATAAGAGCAGGAGAATGGTGATGATTTGCGTTCGCGTGCCTTCGAGGCGCGAGGCCCCTTGCACCGCGAGGCCGTAGGCGGTCGCCCACGTCGCCCACGCCTTACGCCGCCTCTGCTTGTAATCTCTTGTGGTGAGTACAAAAAAAAAAGTTAGAGATGTAGACATATATCGATATATTAATCTTGATGTTACGTAATTTATTCGGGTGAGTAATGTAGTAATTTGTTAACATCATACAAATGCTTAATAACGGAAACGGTTGATTATCATTAAAATATCAATGTCAAAGAGGTATTTGTATGTTTGTATGTAGGGGTAATATTATTTTCATAAAATCAAGTACGCGGGCGAAGCTGCTGACAGAAGCTAACGATAAATGAAACGATAACCATAGAGCAACACGGACCAGAGGGGAGTAGCCATACGCAGGCGTTCCCCTCTGTCAAAGTACAAGTCCACGCGGTCCTATGCGTACAATAAAACTAGTTGCAGCCGCACTGCTCGGTAGACTAAATCTAGTTGCGCGACAAAATTGACATCCTACAAAAATGCCGAATTGTTCTGTATTTTGCTGCAAAAAGAGATCTGCCACGTCAAATTTACAAAAAGATGGCGTTACCTTTCATATGTAAGTAATTTTTAATCACATTATTCCTATTTACTTCTATAAAACTTAAAAATTACAAAATCATCGGTCGTGTTGTTTCGGATTTGTTTACCAACACAGGCCGCTCGCCCTCATACAATATGCGGATCGGTCGAGCGACTGATCCGAGTCTATTTCCGAGAATACGCTGTCACCGAGCGATAGTGTTGTTACTGGTTTGTTAGTAGATAGTTATCGATAAATTTGGCAAAGGAGTCTGTAGGCGAAGCTCAATAAAACAAGCTATAGTTAGTATTTATGTTTCTTTATTGTTTTGGGCGACGCCCTATGAGACTAACTAACTTTTAACATTAATATCTCCTCGCTATTGTATTCGGTAACTCCGGTATAGCCTCTGTAAAATACCTAAACAAATACCTATACTGTTCTTTAATAAAAGTAGTAGATTTCCATGAAGATACTTAAGTAAATACCGATGTATGTTTATAATCAGCTGTATTACCATTGTCTTGACCTTTTGAATTCTAATTAACCTGCAATTACCTGTAACAATAACCTGTTGGAATCTAATTAGTCTGTAATGCCTGTGTTATGTTTGTATAAAACTAATTAGCTTATAGTTACCTAACTCATTTATTGTAAAGCACTAATTAGCTGTGAGTAGGTATGAATATACCTAAAATACCTTATGTAGTTCGTACACGATTTTGAAAGTAGCGTATGTCCAATAGGACGAGCCACATTGTTAATCCAATAAGAAAGCAGAAACCTTGAACTCGCTTACACGTGTTTTGAAATTCTCGACAAGTCGAAACCTGCACCTTAGGGAAAGTCCATTTTTCTCGCTCTCAATTGGCGGAGCGGCTAATCAAAGTAAAGAAATGTATACGCTACTTGCGGTAGGCAACAAAAGTTATAAAAGGGCCGAGCGTCTATTTTTGGATTAGTATTTTTACAAGTTTACACGAATCATCAAGTTACCACGTAGTGTTTGTGAAGTAAGGGGCTCCGCTGTCCACTGCTTAGTCGCGATGTACCCTATATCTAGTTAGCCAGTCTTCAAGTGTAATATAGCTAGGATTTAATTATGTGTACTGCTTATTCTGATTGTATTTTATATTGTGTGCTGTGTACTCTTTTACAACCATTTTTAGTGATTTCTGTGTAATTTTATGTGTGCCAAATATACTCAATTATTACGACATTCTGACTGGTTTAATTTCACTCTTTCGTCAAGGGAACACCGTCACCCCCGCCTACAACACCTGACTCCCGTTTTATTAACATTTTGGTCCTTGCGAGCCGGATCAGGTTCAATTAGAATAGAGTGAACCAGTCAGAATCATGAGTCACAGAAGTGAAATCACCACACGCAGCAAGTTACGAAGACTGGCGGAAGAAATGGGTACGCGACAAGCAGAGGACATCGTCTCTGACTCAGGCTTACCATCCGAGAGGGCTCCAGGTTCTCCGTCCGTAGCACCGACATTGGCATCGACGTCCGCTCGTAATATTCCGCTCACCGGTGGCCGATTAATTGACCACAGTAAATTGACGTCAGAGAGAGCGCACGGGGGGCAGGCAGCGCCCAAGGGTCGCCACACCTCGCCGCGCAGCAAAATATCGTCAAGAAATAGCCACAGGAGCGTCGATTACCTTAAAAAACGGATCGAGTACGAAGCGGAGCGCGAATTAGTGCAGTTGAAAGAGAACCTGGTCAAAGACAAGGAAAACCTCGTCAAGAAAAGGATGGAAGCGGAAATAGCTGAGATAGAGGCGGCCGCTGAAAGCGATGATTCACAGTCAGATGTGAGTACGACACAGCGCGTCGAAGAGTGGGTGAAAACCACGCCCCAAGTCCCCCAATTGATAGAAGTCTTGGGGACGCCGGCTGTGTCAGGCGCACCTATTGAAATGGCTGCGCCCCGTGAAACATCTGACCCCCGTGAACAAACCGTAAGTAGGGTGAATCTTGTGAATAACCACCGTGGGTCGTCAGTGCCGTGTGATCTAGACCAGTCCCGAGTACCTAGGACATCCGCGTCTGTACCGTTAACGGCACCAATTACGTCCAGGTACATGCCAGTAACGTCAGATGGAGTAAGGTTCCAGTTACCCAGCCGTTATACCGCCTTTACCACTCCGGTCGCAAGTGTACCTCGAGTAGCCACACTCGAGTCGGATACACGGCGGCAGATGCAGTACGGAGCGGATGAAAGAGAAAGGCGGAGAGAATCGTCAGGGGACAGAGACCGTAAGATAGACAGACTGGCAGAGGCTATCACGAACATGGCACGACCACCACGACCGGTACCAAGACAGGCATATGAATTGCCATACTTTAAAGGTGACCCAGCCGACTGGATATCATATCGGAACATGTACTGGGAAACATCACAATTATACAATTTCAAGGCGCACGAAAACTTAGCACGATTAAAAACCTCGTTACAAGGCGACGCAAAGGTATCAGTAGAGGACTTACTACGATCGTCAACTGATCCGTCCGAGATAATGCGCGCGCTAGAGGATGAGTACGGTCACCCGACCCTAGTGCTACAGTACGCCATACAAAAGGTCAAAGAATTACCTAGAGTAACGGAAAGTGGACGCGAACTAAGGAAATTCTCGTCAACGGTCCGAAATTGTGTTTCGTTACTCAAAAATATTCGTGCGGATGGATATATAAATAATCCACAGCTGGTGAGTGACCTGCTGAGCAAGCTGACCCCTGTACAGCGCGCGCAATACGGTGACTTCGCAATGGGCCTGGACAACACACAGGGGGTGGACCTAAGAGTGTCTCCAAATCTAGAAATATTATCACATTTTCTAATACACTTGACACGCTCAACGTCGTACTACACTCAGGCGAGTATGTTTGAGCCCGGTCCATCGAAGCCCCCTGCCAAGCAACAGCAGAAGTATGGCGGCGCCGGTCAGTCTCGGCCAGCCAACGCCGCGCGCTCGGCCGCGAGCAGGCCTCCGTTGACGCAACGAGTGAACACGCAGAGCGACGAGTCTGCCGCTCCTGAAGAATGCGTTATATGTCAACGAAAGCACAACATAGAAGAGTGTGACCAGTTCAAAAAGCTTACCGTTCAACAGCGTTGGGACACGATAAAGGAGAAGAACACATGCTTCAAATGTCTCGTGAGTAAACATCCCAAGAGGTTCTGCCGTGCGAGTAGATGCAAGAAGTGCGGGTTCGGACATCACCTGCTGTTACACGCGGATAAGCAGCCGAAAGAAAAGGTGGCTACGCCGCCAGAAAGTAAGACGGAAAGTGTCACAAATATAGGCGAGTGGCGAGCTACGGCACTACTGAAAATTATGCCAGTAACGGTCAGCGATGGAAACAGTGACGATAATCAGTGTTACGCACTACTGGACGATGGTGCGACCGTGTCACTCATCGACAGCTCGCTCGCCACAGACTTAGTGGGCCCATGTGTTCCTCTCTCCTTAAAAACCGCGGGTGGCTACGGAGTAACAGACTCAACGTCGCGAGTGGTACAAGTGCGCGTAAAAGGACCTAACGGTCAGTGCCATAACATTACGTGTCGGACAATAGTAGACATTAACCTACCAACGCAAACAGTGACCGCCACAGTGATCGACGACAACGCGCACCTACGCGACTTGGGTTGCGTAGAGATGAGGGGAGCCAAACCGCTGCTGCTTCTCGGTCAGGACAACTGGGAGCTGCTCGTCAGTCAGGACATCCGCCAAGGAAAATCCGGTAAGCCAGTTGCCTCACTCACTAAGTTAGGTTGGGTCATACATGGACCATTTAATATTAATAACAATAATAATAGTAAAGAATGTGTTAGTTGCATGACCGTTTCCCTTCCTGATTTACATAATCTAGTTAAATCACAGTTTGAGCTAGAAGCGATAGGTATTTCAGAGAATTTACGTAAACATAAAGATGTCGAAAGGGCATTAGCCGTGTTAGACAGCACTAGCCATCGTATCCCTGACCAGTCACAATGGGAGGTCGGTTTGTTATGGAAACATGACAATATTCAGTTACCTGATAATTATAATCAGGCCAGGCAAAGGCTGTACGGCATAGAGAAACGTATGCGTAAAGACACTAGTTTCGCTGAGCAATATTCAGCTCAGATAGGTAGGTTAGTAGACGAAGGTTACGCGCGTAAAGTAGACGGTAACATAGACAGCTCGCCGGTTTGGTATTTACCGCATTTCGGAGTCGTTAACCCGAACAAACCGGGCAAGCTACGTTTAGTGTTCGACGCAGCCGCTACGTCTCATGGGACGTGTTTAAATGATAATCTGCTAACCGGACCTGACTTACTGAATTCTTTGCTAGGCATTTTAATTAAGTTCAGGATAGGCCCCGTCGCGTTTTCAGGGGATATCGCTGATATGTTCTTACGCGTAAAAATAAGGGCAGAAGATCAAGGCGCGCAATTATTTTTATGGAGAGGCGCGGATCACCATAAAGAACCAGATACATACGCGATGAATTCCATGATATTTGGTGCAGCCTCGTCCCCTACTACGGCAATATATATACTCAACAAAAATGCCGATGATTTCATTGATGTTTATCCCGAAGCTGTGGAAGCCATTAAATCTAGGCACTATATGGACGACTATCTAGATAGTGCTTGGACCGAGGAGAAGGCTAACACGTTAATAGAGGAAGTGACACGAATACATGCATCCGGTGGATTCATTATCCGGGGGTGGGTCACTAACTCATCGGAGCTAAGGGAAAGGCTGAAAATAGAAATGCCTGATAAGGTAGCCCTTGAGAAGGGAACAGCCTCAGTAGAGAGGACCCTAGGTTTAATATGGTCACCTAAAGACGACGAGTTAGGTTTTGATCTGTCATTTAAGAGACTACCACCGGAAATTATAAATGGTAGTTTAGTGCCCACTAAAAGACAATTTCTTAGTATGATAATGTCGATTTACGACCCGCTAGGTTTCCTATACCCGTGTTTAATTCAATCACGCATATTAATGCAACGAATATGGAAGTCGGGAATACAATGGGACGAACCCTTAAAAGAAAAGGACGCCAAAGTATGGTTTAATTGGCTCCATAATTTATACCGCTTAAACGAATTAAAAATACCGCGGTGGTACGGGTTAAAACTCGATAATTTAGAATTACACGCGTTCGGGGACGCCAGCGAGCTTGCTTACGCCGCAGTTGTATACCTAGTGGGCTCTAACTCTGAAGGAAAGAGGGAATCGGTTATGTTACTAGGGAAAGCGCGAGTAGCTCCACAAAAAGTAGTATCCATTCCCAGGCTAGAGTTACAAGCAGCCGTGTTAGCCTGTCGTATAGCAGACACTGCCCACAAAGAGTTAGGTATACGAATCGAAAAGAAATTCCTTTGGACCGACAGCAAGACTGTATTAAAATGGATAAACTCCGATGCACAGGAATTTCAACGATTCGTCTCGCACAGACTAGCCGAAATAGATAGGCTGTCAGACAGAGGCAACTGGCGCTGGGTACCTTCACAGGATAACCCAGCTGATAAGGCCACCAGGTTGTGTTGGCCCGATGACCACGCGGAGTGGCTCTCGGGCCCCTCGTTTCTATGTGACCCACAGGAGCGGTGGCCTGCGTGTCCCGAGGCTGAGGCGTCGGAAGCGGACCTTGAGCGCATCCAGCGGGTCCACGCCGCGGCAGCACCGGCGGCACCACTCCTAGAGTACGAGCGCTACTCATCGTGGACGCGCATTCAGCGTGTCATGGCGCGCGTGCTCATCTTCAGCGGCCGATGTCGCAAACGTCGGTCGATTACGGAGCTGTGTCAGCGAGACCTAGAAGATGCTCACAACAGCCTGTTGAGGCTGTGTCAAGAAGAAAGCTTTCAAAGCGAGCGGGCCACCATCCTTAAAGGCCTGCCCGTTCCCAGCAGCAGCAGCATCAAGGCTCTCGACCCCATGATAGCCGACGACGGGTTGCTACGAGTGAGAGGGCGCCTGAGTGCCTGTGAGGTGCTCACGTTTGGCGAGCGGCACCCTATTATCCTGGAGGGCCGCCATCCTCTGACAAGAAAGCTAATCGCTCATTACCATGCGATGGCTCTGCACGCCAACCACGAGACCGTCGTCAACAATCTACGGGAAAAATACTGGGTCACTAAAATCAGAACCTCAGTGAAGACAGTGGTTGCCAACTGCCAACTCTGTCGCGTCTGCCGAGCCAAGCCCGCGCCACCGAAGATGGGTGACCTGCCGCTCGCAAGGCTGGAACCATCCAGACGAGCCTTTGTGCGAGTGGGGGTGGACTACTTCGGCCCGATGGAGGTCGCAATCGGGCGACGGCGCGAGAAGAGGTGGGGTGCCCTATTCACCTGCCTCACTACACGCGCCGTCCACCTTGAGTTGGCCGCTTCCCTAAGCGCCGACTCCGCCATACTAGCCTTGCGGCGCCTCATAGCGCGCCGCGGGCAACCAGCACATCTGTACTCTGACCAGGGTACCAACTTCATCGGGGCCAATACCGAGCTTCGAGCAGCCCTGAAAGACCTCAACCAAGGTCAGATAAGGGCCGAGGCCATTCACCGTGGCATCGAATGGCACTTCAATCCCCCGGCGGCCCCACACATGGGTGGCTGCTGGGAGCGCCTGGTGAGATCCGTGAAGAACGCACTTCGCAGTACGCTCAAGGAGCGTGCCCCTCGTGAGGAGGTCCTCTATACCCTCCTCACCGAAGCCGAGCTGATCGTAAACAGCCGGCCACTGAGCTACGTGAACGACGACCACGACCAGCCCGTGGTCCTGACGCCGAACCATCTACTCCTGGGCACTGCGTCCGGGAGTACTCCGTTTGCATCGAGCGACGCCGAAGACATCGACTCTCGCCGGCAGTGGCGGCGCGTGAACGCGCTCGCCGACATGTTCTGGCGGCGCTGGCTGCGAGAGTACCTGCCTACGCTCCAACGTCGGGAAAAGTGGTTAAACAATGTGCCGAACGTACGTATCAGTGACGTAGTAGTGATTGTGGACAATAATAGACCGCGAAGTGCGTGGACCAAAGGTCTCATCAAAGCTGTGTATCATGGACACGATGGTATTATCCGTGTAGTAGATGTTAAGACTGTAAATGGGGTCCTACGTCGACCCGTAGCGAAGATTATTGTGCTTCCCACAGACCAAGAATTGTAAGTCGGTTGAACCCTGTTACAGGGGGTGGAATGTAGGCGAAGCTCAATAAAACAAGCTATAGTTAGTATTTATGTTTCTTTATTGTTTTGGGCGACGCCCTATGAGACTAACTAACTTTTAACATTAATATCTCCTCGCTATTGTATTCGGTAACTCCGGTATAGCCTCTGTAAAATACCTAAACAAATACCTATACTGTTCTTTAATAAAAGTAGTAGATTTCCATGAAGATACTTAAGTAAATACCGATGTATGTTTATAATCAGCTGTATTACCATTGTCTTGACCTTTTGAATTCTAATTAACCTGCAATTACCTGTAACAATAACCTGTTGGAATCTAATTAGTCTGTAATGCCTGTGTTATGTTTGTATAAAACTAATTAGCTTATAGTTACCTAACTCATTTATTGTAAAGCACTAATTAGCTGTGAGTAGGTATGAATATACCTAAAATACCTTATGTAGTTCGTACACGATTTTGAAAGTAGCGTATGTCCAATAGGACGAGCCACATTGTTAATCCAATAAGAAAGCAGAAACCTTGAACTCGCTTACACGTGTTTTGAAATTCTCGACAAGTCGAAACCTGCACCTTAGGGAAAGTCCATTTTTCTCGCTCTCAATTGGCGGAGCGGCTAATCAAAGTAAAGAAATGTATACGCTACTTGCGGTAGGCAACAAAAGTTATAAAAGGGCCGAGCGTCTATTTTTGGATTAGTATTTTTACAAGTTTACACGAATCATCAAGTTACCACGTAGTGTTTGTGAAGTAAGGGGCTCCGCTGTCCACTGCTTAGTCGCGATGTACCCTATATCTAGTTAGCCAGTCTTCAAGTGTAATATAGCTAGGATTTAATTATGTGTACTGCTTATTCTGATTGTATTTTATATTGTGTGCTGTGTACTCTTTTACAACCATTTTTAGTGATTTCTGTGTAATTTTATGTGTGCCAAATATACTCAATTATTACGACATTCTGACTGGTTTAATTTCACTCTTTCGTCAAGGGAACACCGTCACCCCCGCCTACAACACCTGACTCCCGTTTTATTAACAGAGTCTATATCCATACAGAGACATTTTTGAGATTAAGTTTTCTGATTTATTTAAAATATTATATTGTAAGCTGTATATTAATATACATAGTTGTTTAAAAAAAAGCGTTAAATTAAAAATATTATAAAACGTACGAGTTAACACATTTTATTAAAATTACTTATTGTGAACTTCAAACATAATATTTTTTAATTTATTTATTGAAGGTTTCCTAAAGATCCAAATTTAAGGGATATATGGAAGAAATTTTGTAATAATAGACTAACCTGGAGTCCCACAAGAAATAGTGTCATTTGCTCAAAACATTTCAAGACCTCTGACTTTCATGTGTTGTCGAACAATAGGAGGAGATTAGTCGAGGGCACCAAACCAACTCTAACACCACACTGTATTTGTCCCGTAAGTTTTTTTTTATATCACGGAAAAGGTAAAACAGCCGACCTGATGTAGTTCACATTAGTTATAGTGGTGAAATGAAGTTTAGATTTCTCAACTTGAAAAATTAATAGTTTTAAACCTAATTTTCCAGAGTCATCAAAAATCATTCAGTCTACCAAATGACAGACTATCATCTCATGATGCCATTAGTGCCACTCTCACTATTCCTGATTATATTCAGTAATGAGTATATTCATACTCATTACTGAATATACTGCTTAAATCATTGAAAAAACCTTTTATTTTACCTATCATTCACTTACATTGTCGCAGCACTATGCAAACCATGCCCCTGTACTGCGTTTATACTACTCACGTACCACTATATTTTTCTATCGTAATGGTATAAAGTTGATTTCGACAATGTACTTCAATAAAACTACATTGGCGCATAACATTTACTTTCATGTGATAAGAAACACCATGGTTTCGCAGATTTGTAGTAGCAGATCGATTTTTACAGCTAGAAACTGCACAATTAACCATTTTTGGAGAGAACTTATTTTCGACACAATACGATATATAATGGCGGCGGCCGCGCATTCAATTAGTTTTATATAACGTGCATGGTATATATAAATGCTCTAAGGTGATAGATACACATCCACTCGTTTTTAAAATGACGTAAACCTTAATTTTATTTGTTAAATGATAATTATTGTAGTACATAATAAATAAAGTCAATCTTTATTATAATATCTATCTTTGTATCACTTTTTAAACCTAATATTCCGATAAAAAAAATAAAGTCAATCTTTATTATAATATCTATCTTTGTATCACTTTTTAAACCGAGTTCTTGAATTTATCGATAATGTGTATCGACAGTAGTTCCAACCACGGCTGTAAGCAACTTGTCAATGTAGTTGCGTCATCTCATTGTACTGTAACGACACATAATGTATCTATGTGTGTATGAAATTGTTAGTGTATGCTTTAATTTTTATGTTTGAGTTTCGTAGCAACAGACGATTATTTTTGTGTGAGAATTTAAGAAAGTGTGGGTAGAGCAGATTTCCCCCCGCAAAAAATGACAGACAGTTTTGTATCGGGAAAAAACGCTATGGCGTCTCCCCTCCGGTCCGCCGGTGGTCCGTGTTGCTCTATGACGATAACAGATGGTGCTAAAAATATTTACTGACCTTGAAGTAATACATATTTATTTAATATTTGCCATTTTGATAGTCCAATATTAATATATTTTGCCGTGATAGCTTTCATTAAGACAGTAATATGATTAGACGTAGGAAAATTCCCTAATTGGTTATCGCTTATGTTTTGGAATATTGATGACCCAATAAACTGGTGCATTATTACCGTCCGTCCGTCCGTACCGTCTTATAAAAATATTTCGGATGTCTGACATAACTTAATCACAGATTCTGATGGGCATAATAACCCCCTCTAGCCTTACCTATAATAAATCTATGTAATTATTTATTTGTTTTTCTGTTACTAAAGCACTAATGCAAATATCACACTTATGTTATCAACTGTCTTATTATATAACCAGCTATGTGAGCTATTGATTCCTTACTAAAATAAGACAAAACTATCGATACCGACGTACTTTACGGATGTGTCCCATCCCTAATCGAGTAGCGTCGAAGTTACTAGAATTTAGTTTGTGATTTTCCAGATGACGACCAAGTGCATTTAGACTTTGTTTCAATGAATATAAGGTTGTTTATAGTTTGCATTGAAGTCATAACATGTGGTATTGTAATTAAAATCAATTATATTAAAAATTAACAAAGTTTAGCACTTACCAATGATACGATACACCTCTACAAGATACATTTTTTTTCTGCTTTCGTTTTTGCAGGCCGAAACCGCACAACAAGGCATAATTTCTAATATTTCGCGTATTTCTGAGACATCCAATCGCGACAAGTATCTGACGGCGAATAAGCTAAATGTTGCGCATCTGCGCTTAATGTTGACACGCGCGCGATATGTGAGGGGCACTTCCTCTAGTTTTCTTTGTTCCGTGGTTTTTTCATTCAAAAGCACTTTCTGAAGTCAATTCTTATCCTATAACGAGCTTTTTTTTTAATTTTCGTCATCAAATTTTCCATCGATCTGTCGAGCCAGATTATTCCTAGACTTCATTTTTTTTTCAGTTTCCAGTATAACCCCAAAAAATCACATTTTTAGTATATTTATGTATCATACTGATAGCAAATACATTGAAATACGGAGAAGTCTTGAGGTAATGGGGTTTTCAAGGTCGCTGATTACGAATTCCTGGTCAAAACGAATATTCAATATAGCGGATTCAAAATGGCGGCCAAATTTTTTTGAAACATTCCCAAATATGGTGAAAAATGATGAGTTAAGGTTCATGGGTTTGCAGATAGGAGATGCATGTTAGAATTTCATTTAAAACCTCAGTGTCCTGTTATTTTCCGTATGAACTAAAACATAACTCATATGTGCAAAAATTTTGATATGATTTTTTATCATCATAAAATGAAAATAATTTTTAGGTATAGTATACTAAAAGTGCAATTTGTTTTAGTTCATACGGAAAATAACAGGACACTGAGGTTTTAAATGAAATACTAACATACATGCGTGAAATTCTACCATTACTTTTTTCTGATAGTTTATTTGTCATCACCATCAGTGACCTCAAAAAAACTAAATAATTTTTTTCATCATATTTTTTAGACTTCATAGTAATTTTTCTCGCCATATGGATCCACCGTTTCGAATTGTTTTTATTTCATATAAAATCTCCTATCTGCAAACCCATGAACCTTAACTCATCATTTTTCACCGAATTTGGGAATATTTAAAAAAAAATTAAACCGCCGAAAAAACTGAAAAGCATAAAATAATAAACCTTAAAATTATGAGTCGACGCTTTGAGTGATCTTTGTTCATTGATTTTTCAGCGCCGACTCAAAATTTTAAGGTTTATTATTTTATGCTTTTCAGTTTTTTCGGCGGTTTAATTTTTTGTTAAAAAGTTTTTATTTTATAATTTTTTGTGACTTTAATGTACTAATAATACTTGGCAAGGTATACCCTATCCAACAAAAAAAGAATTATCAAAATCGGACTACTCTGTATAAAGTTATGCGTGGTTATACATTACAATCAGTGAGTGAACAATCAATCATCCCTTGTTTTCCGACCCTTAGGGTTCGATTTAGTTTTCCAAATTTATATGGGACCACCTTGGGAGTATACCCTTTCCAATAAAAAAAGAATTGTCACAATCGGACTACCATGTACAAAGTTATGCGTGATCATACATAAAAAAAAAAAAAAAAATATACGCGTCGAATTGATAACCTCCTCCTTTTTTTTTCGTCGGTTAAAAAATTGGCCGCCGTTTTGAATCCGCCACATTGAATATTAATTTTGACCAGGAATTCGTAATCACCGACCTTGAAAACCCCTGTACCTCAAGACTTCTCTGTATTTCAATGTATTTGCTATCAGTATTAGTACGATTGCTTTTTGAGGTTATACTAAAAACTGTATAAAAAAACCGGCCAAGTGCGAATCGGACTCGCGCACCGAGGGTTCCGTACAAACCTGTAGGTATCCTCGGTTTATGTATAAGGTTTATGCTTATGAGGTTAATTTTTTTTTTTAATTTTTATATTTGAGTTGATTGAATGACAGGTAAATTGCGGTTTACGATTTATGACGTATTAAGAAAAAACTACTTACTGGATCTCGTTCAAACCAATTTTCGGAGGAAGTTTACATGGTTATGTACATCATATATTTTTTTGAGTTTTATCATTCTCTTATTTTAGAAGTTACGGGGGGGGGGGGACACACACATTTTACCACTTTGGAAGCGTCTCTCGCTCAAAATATTCAGTTTAGAAAAAAATGATTTTAGAAACCTCAATACCATTTTTGAAGACCTATTCATAGATACCCCACACGTATGGGTTTGATGAAAAAAAAAAAATTGAGTTTCAGTTCTAAGTATGGGGAACCCCAAAATTTATTATTTGTTTTCTATTTTAGTGTAAAAATCTTGATGCGGTTCACAGAATACATCTACTTACCAAGTTTCAACAGCGTAGCTCTTATAGTTTCGGAGAAAATTGGCTGTGACATACGGACGGACATACAGACAGACAGCCATGACGAATCTATAAGGGTTCCGTTTTTTGCCATTTGGCAACGGAACCCTAAAAATGAAGTCTTGAATGAAAAATCTGGCTCCACAGATCGATGGGAAATTTGAAGACATAATTTTTAAAAAAAAAAAAGCTTTTTATAGGATAAGAATTGACTTCGGAAAGTGCATTTGAATAAAAAAACTCACCTATGTCCCACTGTGCACCGTCGTCTGTCGACGACAAGAAAACGACGTTTTTTGAGTATATTAAATAGGCTTGTGTTTAAACACCACCCAAAAAAGTACCTATTTTACTACCAAAAAAATTCTAAACGGTTACCAAAATGGATAAATGGTCACCAAATAACGTTTCCTAAAATATTATTAAATAAAACCATTTTTTCGTATTATTGACTACCAAAAAATATATGGACGCCTTTAAAATACACTTTAGACCAAATATTATATATTGTCACTACTTAGATGTTACCAATTATGTTATACCATGACTTCTAATTTGGTCATTTTTGTTAGGCTAAAAAAGCTAACGATCGCTAGAATATTTCCCAAATACCAATTAATATATATATGAAATTCACTAAATATACTGGGGTTCCCAAACATGCAGCAGGCAAGCAAGCATGCAGCAGGCCTGCATCATGCAAGCATGCATCCAGCAGGCATGCAGCATGCAAACAAGCGTGCAGCAAGCATGCAACATGCAGCAGGCATGGTTTCTGTCACGGCTCCGGCGCTGCGGGTCTCCGGCGGTCCCACGCGGTTTTAAATTACACTCTAGGGGTAGGGCAGACAAGACTATGTGCAGTCGGTTTTGCTGCGATTCGTTTCTGTCACTAAATGTAGCACAACATATTGAATTTATAAGACAATACTTTAACTTTAATTTAGGGTTAAATATTGAATTTTAAAAGTATGCCGAAATACTATTATGCTAATAGTCTAATGACACTAGGCCTAATGGCCTGGTGACATTATACGAATTAAAATTATGCCAAAACAAATTAGCCTTCAAGATCATTATGCCAACATAAACCGTATTCTAAAAAATAAATAGTGCGGAGTGTGGGGTTAAGAAATAAAGGGAAGCAATTGTAATTTTAGTCTTACATTAAAGTAGTCTGGGATTAAATAATGTATTTTGGATGACGTCTTACTATTTTGGAGTAAGATTTTTGGTAGTAATATAAATCTTTGAGTTGGATGGAATTTGGTGACCGTTAATCCATTTTGGGAACCAAAAATAATATTTGTGCGAGGTTTGCGATTTTTCTGATGTTATTTTATTTATTTTGAATCATAATATTATATACTTTAGGGCCATTTTAATAAAGTCAATTTATTTTTTTTTGGAGTTGTTTATTTTTTTTGGTGCCTCAGCTTAGAGTCTTAAAAATATTTTTGGTGATCGTCTAAATTATACCCTATTAAATATAGTAATTTAAGTTTTCTGTGTTTCTTTTTCCTATTATTTTAAACTACATTAATGAAATATTGTAAAATGGCACAAATATATATCCATTAGTTACATTTCACTAGAAAAAACAATGATCAAAAATTGCTAATCGAAATCCGTAAAAAAGTGTTCTTCCCCACGCCATCGCCACAGTCGTCAAGACACGACAGCTAGTGATGGGTAAGTAAGGTAAATAATATTTCAAATTTATGAAATATTCTATTAAAAAGGAGCTTACTATTACTTCGACAATTATTTTTAATAACAACTATTCGAATTTGAATATTCGTAATGCATAATGTTTATTATAATAATTTCATCATAAAGTAATATAATGTGTAGTTTTCATGATTACTATTTTCGTTATACTAGTGATAATTATGTCTTCTCTCTGAGAATGTAGTCGGACCTTCCTCACCAAGTTTGTTAAGTGATGTAAGTCGTAAAAGAAAGGCATCGTCAAACGAACAAGTCTGTGCAAAGAAAACGAAATAAGCACAAGTTTCTTCAGCAGATATAACGAGTGCAATCATGTATAAACGGTGCATATGGGACGCAAATGAATTAAGGTGTGATGTCTCCAATTTACCTCCGTTGGATTTTAACCAATCAGGGCCTAGAGATGGGTCGTACTAGGTAAATTTTGTACTAGGTGCACCTAGTCCAAGTCCGTACAAATACTAGATCCAAATACCTATTCCACCTAGTCCATGAAATACGCATACTTTATAGATGCTTAGTCTTTGCGTACCACTGATACGCGTAGATTCGTACGTCAGCAGTAATACATTGTACCTTCATAATTTCCGCAGGCTTAGGACTATCAACGTAAAATTAAAACATGTTGGCCTTTGTCCGTAAAATGATCACAAGCGACACTTCTTTTTTTGGGAGCCATTTTTTAAAACAAAACTTGAGAGGTGTCAAGGGACACCCGGATGGAAAGAAGTTCCTTTCCAGGATTCATGGTTGTTTTTTTTTAAATTATTTATTATGTACAAAAAACCTGTATACACTCAACAAAAGTATTGTCTCTCACTTTCTCTCGCTCTCTCTCTCTTTCTCTCGCTCTCTCTCTCTCTCTCCCTCTCCTTCTCTCTCCCCCTCTCTCTCTCTCTCCCTCTCCTTCTCTCTCCCCCCCTCTCTCTCTCTCTCTCTCCTACGTTCCAAAACAAAATATATACAGTCGAATTGAGAAACCACCTCCTTTTTTTTAAGTCGGTTAAAAAGTGTCGTTACAACTTTTTCTCTTAATTCCGTCTAGCCCCCTTTCGCAACGCGCCATAAGGAACTTCGTTTCAATAAACAAATTAATTAATGTCACAATAAAAATAGATCTAAGTTCTTAATGATTTATCATTTCGTTACAAAAACCGATCACTAAATAATTCCGATAGTACGTGTTTGCGACGTCGAGTCAAGCGAGATCATATTCGCATGAGTCCGTATTTGATACTAGATTGCATCATCATAGTCTTCATTAGTATCGAGTATTGTCAAAGTACCTATTCTATAAAATACTCCTATTCCGGACTAGTATCGAGTCTCGAGACTAGTCCGACAGACAAGGATGGAAGGACTGCGGAATAGTGTAGTTAAAAAAGGACAGTATATATTTTAGCACAACACAGTGCGTGTCATGTTAGTTTTATGCCATTGAATTAGGGTTCAAATTCAAGTGACTGACACACGAATGATTTTGTCAAACATGAATGAGCTATGACTATGCTGCTATCTCGCTTCGCCGCGTAGTCGGTACTTTTATTCGCGCAGACCGCGGCGCGGGTGCTGTGTACTGCGTAGGCACAGTGAGACTAGGTGGATCTAGTATTTTAAAAGTTGGAATAGGTGCAACCTAGTCTCTTTACATACCTATTCCCTGTACCTATTCTAGTATATACGCCTCATCTCTATCAGGGCCTATCTACCAACGAAATGCGGCGTTCGGAAGACACATCGCTGTTGAACTGGTTTTAGTGCCAGAAGAAAATTTTTCGGTAACTTACGTCAATTTACTAAAAATGTTTAGTGAATTAGAAATGTGCGACAGCAAAAGGACTTGGATGTCATAAGTTTGCCAAGTTACTAAGAACCAGAGTTATAATTATAAGTAAATTGATTAAATTGTCTTAAATACTATATGATGATTATTTATTATGTCCCACAATGTCACATCCCTACTCGCATGCGAGGAAGTTGTCAAAAGTCGTACCAGCTACGCCACAGTCGGGTCTTCCCGACAGCGGATGATGTTACGAATGAGATTAGTGATGTACCTTATTATTATTAGATTTATTCGTTTTTAGTTCTAATGTGTGCATTTGGGTTGTTTAGAACTTTGTAACTGGTGTTTAATGATAGTATGATACTAAATAGGGTCAAATTAAATAAAAGAATAATGCAACGAGTTATATTTTATTTAAAAATATGGAACAAAAAGCAATGATTAATTGGCTATCGATAACTTCTCGATAAGTTGTTGGAATCCCTATTTTTTTTGTAGGTATTTGCGCTGAATTTGTGGCTTGGCGTGGAAGGGGCGTCGATGCGTTTACGCTCTGGGGTTCAAAAGGTTAAAACGCACGCCGGCCCGCGCGAAACATGTGATGACGTCACGAGCCACTCTCGCACGCCACTCGCTGTACTGATTTGTTATTATTTGCGAATTATAGTAGTTGTTCTTGTTTCTTTATAATTGTTTCTTTAAGTTTTATAGAGATAAATAAACAACAAATTATTAGGTACTTTAAGTTTTATGGAGATTACAATAACATATAGGTAGATAGGAAACATGGAAGTCGGATTTACCAAGGCCCAGTCGAACAATCTCCCGAAGATTGATATGTTTACGGTAGCAAAGTTTAAAAAAAAAAAACAAGTTATTCCAGTGCAGAGATACGATGAGATAAAATGAAAAGATACGTAGATTTGCTTTCACCTACAGTTCTTGATCTACTAAGTACCCAAACGTAGGCAGGTACTTAGGTTAGGTACTAGACAGGTGCTACGTTTTAGAATGTTTTGATTTGGCAGGTAGGTACCCTTTTCGTGTTTCTCCAATATGTAGGCACATCTCTACCTATTTTGAATATCATTTCTTACTAGCTTCTGCCCGCGACTTCGTCCGCATTAGAGCTCTTACACACGAGCGGCATGTTGCCAACGGCAAAGGTAATTGCTACTGTCGATACGTGTCGGCGGCAACCGTCCACGCGTCTCGACGGTAGCTGACGGCAGCCGACGGCAACTGACGGCAGATGTCGACGCGTCTCGATGGCAGCCGGCGACACGCCATCTTCAAAGAAACGCGTCATCATCGCGTGTCAACGGCTGCAGTTACCTGCCGTTGGCAACATGCCGCTCGTGTGTAAGAGCTCTTAAATTTCCTGCACCCCAATCTATCCCGTCACATTGAATCGCCTGCCCGTGCGAGGTCTTCGTATGCGTGACGATTTTCTCTGTGCTCGGCTCCTAAAGGTCCTAGCGTGATGTTATATAGTCTATAGCCCTCTCTATTAAACTTCTTGTTCCCCCGACCCTTCTCGTCGCGTCGAATAGCCTACCCGTGCGATTTTCCGCATTTTTGCAACATTTTTCATTACTGCTCAGCTCCTTTTGGTTGTAGCGTGTTGTTATATAACCTATAGCCTTCCTCGATAAATAGACTACCTAACACAAAAAGAATTTTTCAGTTCGGACCAGTAGTTCCTGAGATTACCGCGTTCAAACAAACAAGCTCTTCAGCTTTATAATATTAGTATAGGGTAAGTGCTCCAGTGAATGAACACACCTCAGTGAATGAACAAAACGAGTGTTTTCCAAAAAAATTAGAAATCAGGATATTTTAACCCAATGCAATATTTTTATTCGTAATTGCAACTCTTTTTTCTATTATAGTGGCAAAATGTATTTCTTGTATCACTGTTCGTTTTAAATTGGTGAGCGTTTAAAGTTGCAGAGTTGTTGTAACTGTGTATTTGTTCGGGAAAGAATTTAGGACTCTGTTGAGACGCAATATTTTTGATATCATATTGTAACCGTAATTTAAGTACTATTAGTTATTTATTATTTAGAATAAAGGATAGTTATATCTTATGTCTCAAATCGATTTCATTGCCATTTTATCCAGTTTTAAATAAAATATAGGGAGTCCCAGCATTGGAACTAAAAACTGCTTGAAATCCGGTGAATGAACGGTCGGTCATTTACTGGACATACGTTAATTTCGTAAAATCTAGTACATTTTTCATCACGTTCAAATATTAGTTTCTGATAAAAAGATGTAACCAATAAATGAACTCAACATTATTCTATTCAATTTTCTTTTTTCTATTAGTATCCCTTTAGATTACTAGAGATTCCAATTAGAATAAATACTAAGGGTTTCGATATACCTGCCCACGGTACATTGGAAAGAGGTCTTAGGTCCATTGCTAGTCAAGAATTCACTTTTAATAAACGAAGTAATGATTTTACGATACCAAAATCCATCCTACATAATAAATTCGATTATAAAGTTTCCTTGCATAGAAAAATGTGCCCTCCGTTCTCCTTTTACATATTTAAAACAATCCTAGTGGAATTTAACAGTTCTTGGTTTTGCTGCCATGGAAAGGATGTTCGTCCAGCTGTTGTATGTATATCCAAATAGAATAGAAGAAGAAATTAAAAGAAAAGCAGAGGCGAAAAAAGAAGAAGACAGGAACCAAATAAAAGAAAAGAAAAGCTTTCACGAAAGTTTAACTCTTAAGAGCACGAAGAACACTTAGCTAGTTGCTAAGTCAGTAGTAATATTTACGTCTAAAATAACAATTATTTTATCTAGTTAATTAGATACTGTTTTTTTATATGAATATATTTTATTTTATATTTTAATCATAAACTATAGTGCCTGATAGGCCTATAAAGGAATGTAATGATTAGATAAGGGTTTGAAGGCTTTTACTTTATAAAAAATATATATTTGGTAATGTTTGTAACAGATTTAAAGGCCGAGAATTTGTGTTCATTTATTTCATTGATTGTTGGTCTGCATTTCTAATAATAGAAAGAATTTTTCTGTATTTTTAATTTAACAAAATTGTCGAATTTACTGGTTTAACTTAGTTCATTTATTGGAAAATATCGGTCATTCACTGGGGTTTTAGGGTATTTTTCTATTTAATGCTAAATATCTTCAAAAGTATACAAGTTATGTCGTAAAACTAACTTAAAAAGTTTTCTTTAAAATATTCATAGTATCAAAATATAGCTTCGGACAGTGTGTCTTAGAGGAAACATACTGTTAGCGCCATCTATTTTACTTTGTTGAACTATTACGCAAGATGTCAAGCTAGTCCTTTCCCGCCAATCACAATCGTGCACCTAGCAAACTTCTCGCCAATGAGCGTCGCCTTCTTTATGGCTCGTTCGAGAGGGACATTATAACAGTTCAAATATGGATTCCGGCGTGAGCGCATCTCGCTGTGTTTTTTTTTATCCGCTGTACTATTTTATCGCAGAACGATATAATTTTACTATTATAAGTTCATAGCAGTCCCGCTGTTTCTTTAGTGGTGTATTTTGTGGCTTCGACGGTAGAACTGAAGTGCTGTGTGGTGCCTCTGGACTTTGCCGACACGTGGTGCCGAATTGTGAAGACTCCGGAGCAGAGCTGCTGGCAGATCGAGCAGTTTCACGAGGAGGTAGGTGCACGATTCCCTCACTTCCTGTCCCTAGGCGAGACACTTGCGTACATCAGTTTTTCGGTCCGCGTCGAAGGTACCTAATTTTCGCTTTCCGTCGGAGCCCCACCATTATTGTGGTCCTTCGAACCGTAATGATACAGTTTCCGCCCCTTTTAGGTCACCTAATAGGAGATTTAGTGTTAAAACCCGCCGTTTTTAGGTTTTCGTTAGCCTAGAAAACGTACCGACGCCATTACGCTCGCTGTGTACAGCGAAGGTATTTATTTCATTTTGTTACCGCTTAACACTAAATACTTATATTCCCGCTGTCATACTAATATTTCATCTTATTATTCGCTGTAATATTCATATTCTCAGTGGTATTCGCGAAATAAGGTTCTATTTCTATAATTTTCGCTGAGATTTGGTAGATACCTACCATAACTGACGCAAGCAACCGTTGCTGTCGTCCCTTTCGCACCCGTGCCCCCGTATAAGTCGGTACGTGTCGTCGAGCCGCACTCGGCGCTCGCCACGCACGATTCTCGCTAGGCACGCTAGGTAGGTACGAGTACCCACTTACTTTTATATTTTTCGCAAATTCACAAATAAATTATTTAGTATACTTTTTAATTTAAAATTCTCATTTCATAATGAAGAAAGCTATTAAGTCTGGTAGTACGGAGTTATCATTGTTGGCGTTGGAAGCCAAACGGAACGCTTTTTTCGAGTGTTTACAGTCTGCCTACGATTTATCTAAAGACATAGGCACGGGAGATGATGCGAAAGAGGCTTTTCTGGACGCTAGCTCAAACATTGACGCAATTCGTTCCGAATTTCATGAAGTTATGGATCAGTATAATAACTGTCTACTGACGGCCGATCCCACCGCGCGCGCTGATTACAAGGCGCTGGTTTCGTTTGAACAGTTATATAGTCGCTTAAAACGTTTGGTTGCTTCTACCAATGCAGACGTCATTCCGTCCATCTTAGAGAAAAAATCTTCTTTCATTAAGTTACCGCCGATTGAATTAATGAGTTTTAACGGTGACATTCGTTCATGGCCATTGTTTTACTCAAATTATAAATCCGCTGTTCATGATAATCCATCTCTCTCGGATCATCAAAAATTACATTATTTACAGGGCAAATTGACCGGTAAAGCGCTAGCCGCATGCGCCGGCATTGTACCTACCGCTGAGAATTACGAACTCATTTTCAATACGCTAGTGAATAGGTATGAAGACAAACGCACACTAGCGGCCACTTATTTAAAACAGATCATAGATTTTAAACCGTTAACTTCCGTTACTTCCGATAATTTAGACATTTTTAATGATAAGTTTGTTAACGCCGTCCGTGTCTTACAACATTTAAAAATTCCAGATTTATTGAATTTAATTTTCGTACAAATAGCTATTACCAAGTTAGACAGTGAAACTGTTCGTAACTTTGAAAACAGTCAGGATCAGTCTGATATTCCTTTGTTTGATGATTTAGTCAATTTCGTTAATAAACAGAGTAAAATATTGTATCGCACTCACGCTTTAACAGCCGGCGCGCAAGTACATAATTCCGCAAAATCAGCTGATCGCTCCCGCAGTTCTAATGATAGTAAAAAACCGCAGTCCTCCCCGCGTTATAACGCGTATGTAAGCACGGTCGAATCTGATTCAACAGATAAATGTTTGTGTACTAATGTCACACATCAACACTTATTTAAATGTCCTGATTTTCATAAATCAACTCCGTATGAACGCTTACAGGTTGTTAGGAAAATTAACGGCTGCGTTAATTGTTTAAGTATTAAACATAAAATATCGAGTTGTCAATCCGCATCTGGCTGTAGAACGTGTAAACAACGTCACCATTCCCTATTACATTTTACTCGGGATTCGAACCTACGGACCGCGGAAGTGGCGAGTTACACTAGACCTACGCCGCAGCGCGAGGCGCCCGATCCGGTGACGTCAACGCAAGCGAACGCTGCTGTCGTCCCAATCGCACCCGTGCCCGCGTCCGAGCCGGTGCGCTCCGCCACGCAGCCTGATGTAGCTTTGTGTTCGATGTCCGTTGACGCTCCGCGTTCTGTTTCCTCTAATGCCGCTTGCAGCGAGACGCCGCAATGTGATTCGCATACTACCGCTTTACTCGCGACTGCTCAAGTCGTGGCGTACGATAGTGCTAGGCGTGAGCATTTAATAAGAATTTTGCTTGATTCCGCTTCGCAAAGTCACTTTATTACTAGGGAATGTTGTGAACGTTTACATTTACGTCAAAACAATACACGGTCTACGACTGTAAGAGGTTTTGGAGGCACAGAGAGGACGTCTTTCGGGACAGTAAATTTACGTATATTTTCACGCTTTAACAAAAATATCCGATTTGATATTGACTCGTTAGTAGTTGATCAAATTACGGACAACTTACCTTCCGCTTTTATTTATTTATTTATTTAATACTTCAAGCACATTAATGTACAGAGGCGGACTTAATGCCATAGGCATTTTCTACCAGTCAACCTTTGGGTGGTGCAGAGACATACGTGGTAGGTGCAATGATTAAGAGGATATGTAAATATGAACGCTTAACATATTTAAATTATTAACATAAAATATATACCTAACTATATATAAACATAAATACATAAATAAATATACATACATAATTGAATTTATTAAAACAAACGAGACAAACAATGACGAAATATTACCTTCCGCTTTTGTTGATATTAAGGCCCTACCTTACTCGAATAAACTTCAGTTCGCTGATGATAGTTTCGCTATTCCAAGTAAAATTGATATTTTAATTGGAGCATCGCTGTTTCCGCATTTACTTTTGCCTGACGTGGTTCCTGGTGGCCCGTCAGTGCCCGCCGCTGTCAATACGGTGTTAGGCTACGTACTCATGGGGGTCGTACCTACACTCAGTAACCGCCCAGCATGTGTCACATCGTGCTGCGCCATAGTCCCTTCGCCTATGGATAACAATTTGATTGCCCGCTTCTGGGAACTTGAAGAAGTTCCTGGCCCGCCCGTTCAGCATCCTGCTGATGCTGAATGTGAATATTTTTATCGTTCAACTACGCAACGGGACCCAGTTACTGGTCGCTATACCGTGGGTCTACCGTTTGATAAGGATGTGTTCACACTGGGTGACTCATTCAATATCGCTCGTAGACGTTTTTTATGCTTAGAGAGGAAGCTTGAAGCTTCACCTGAGCTACGCGCCGCTTATGACGAAGTTTTAAATGATTACCTTTCTAAAGGTTATATCTCGCCCGTCTCAGTTCTTCCGCATGAAACTGCAGATGTGTACCCTACTTATATAATCCCACATCATGGGGTTCTCTGCTCAGACAAGTCTTCGTCTAGGTTGCGTCCCGTGCTGGATGGCAGCTGCAAAACATCGTCCGGTGTTTCGTTAAATGATTTGCTGCACAGTGGGCCCAACCTACAGGGTAATTTATTCAAAATTATTTTAAATTTTCGTCTACACTCTGTAGCGATGACCGCTGATTGTAAACAAATGTTTTTACAAATTATGATTCGCGAATCTGATCGACGTTATCAGAGAATTCTTTATCGTTTTAATCCTAAAGACAACCCTCCGTGGTCCCAATTAGGGCTTCCAAAATTACGGAAATGTCAATTACGTAACTAATTACGCAACTTTTTTCTCCAATTCCGTAATTCCGTAATTACGTAATTTTTCCTATTTTTTTTTAAATTGATTATGAATTTTTGTAAATATTGTAGATAGAGTATCTACAATTTTTACAGTTATCTTTTATTATCTCAAATTCAAGGATGTATCAAAATAAACACAATATTTAAACAAAAAAATATTTATTTATATTTATTTATTTTATTTTTAATTTTTAGAAAGCTTACCGACTAATAAAATTATAGTAACAAGAATATATAACTAAATTGCTAATAACAAGCCTCCACAGATAGATACAAAAAAAAAAAAAAATTGTTCCATGACAAAATAATCTAACACTGTACTGTCAAATTATTGATTCATTTAGAGAGGTGGTTAATTTTATTTAATTGTTATGAATTATTCAAGAACTTAGTTAAGTCAAACCATTTTTTATCGTCCCGAATATAATCTTTCTTCTTGAAAATGTGATCTCATAAATGACAAGGCATTTAAAGTTTTGTCACCTAGGGAACTTCTTAGTTTATTACAAAAATATCCGGCGGATGAAAAGGCTCGCTCGGCTTCAACACTTGTGGGCGTTATCGAAAGTAAATAATTATACGCTGCAGTCAAAAAAACTTCGCGACCGCCGCCAGCGCTGTCGTAAATGCACATTTCTACCCTAATAATGGAATGGAGATCTGTGTTTACTGTTGAAATTGTTTTATTTACAGTCACTTTGTTTATTTCTTTGTCTAACTGTTGTGCGATTGTCAACTCCTCGTCATCATCGTCACTGGTAGCAATAGCGTCCGATGCACTCGGTTGTGGTTGTGAATTAGTGCTTTTTTGAGTAGAATTATATTTCAACCGTTCCAAAAGTTCCACTATGTACATTCGTATATCATCCGACGATGGTTTCGTGAAGTATTCTGAGGCAGCTGTTTTAAAAAATTCCTCATTGTTATGCAAATATTGCAAAACACCGAATACATTTGTTCGCCTTTCCTTAATTCTCTTTCTAAGAGATGTGGCTAGTTTTGCACTGAGATCGTTTGACTGAAGATTAAGTTTCTCTAGCATGAATCGAAGCGCAGCGTCGGCCGTCAATAAGTTTGAATCACGGCGACATAATGACAAAACTGTAGTTTTTATTACATCCAAGCTGTAATGAATGTCGTGAAGGTCTTGGATCTCTTCGTCTGTAAATTTCGCATTTGATTTCAAATCTAATAACGCCTTAAAAACGCATGATTTTAATTTGAGAAATCGGCCTACCATATCTGATAAGCTGTTCCATCGCGTTTTACAGTCTAGTATTAGGTCAATATTTTTACCATGTTCTTCTAAAATGTACTTTTGCAACAAGTCGTTTTTCAAAGGGGAGTTTTTAAACGATTTTATTAGATCTCTTAATTTTTTTATAGTGCCTTTGTATAAAAACTCCGATTATGGAACTCTGGTCGATTCTACAATAAACGCATCCTCATCTTCTTCAATTTCCTCTTCTTCTTCAGCGCCGGTATTTGAGACATCCTCCTGGACTTCAGGTTCTGGAGATTTTTGTGTTTTATATAAAACATCCACTGCTAGTTGTATCCCATGAGCAATACACAATTGGTGGTGGCCGTCAAAATTTCTACCCATTTTAACCATAACACTCGCTCCATCTGTTGTGAAAGCAATTATGTCGTCTTCCAGACTTAAACCGAAGTCACTCAAATGTTGCTGTAATAATTGAGTGCCTACTTCAGCTGGCATTGATCCCTGTATCCGTACAAGTCTCAAATTTTTATATTTGGCCATATCAAAGTCTTTATTGTGGATATTTATATTCATATACCTTTTATTACGGGTAGACGTCCACTCATCAAACGTGATAGTAAATCTTTTATTTTCAGACTTCATAATTTTCAATTGATTTTTCAATTTGTTTTTTGTGTTATCACTCTGTTTTAGAATTATCTGTGTTATAGTCGTAGAAGATTTCGGCACATCGTAGCCAGAGTTTTTAAAAAGATATCTCAGATCTTCTGACGTACAAAATGTGCTCAATGGTATCCCATCCAATGCAGCCATTCTAGCCACTCGAACCTCCATATTTGAAAAATAATCAGTGAGTTTAATTTTCTTTTGTGAAGGTTCATTCGTACGTTTTCGTGTTTGAATTTGACCACTATTAGACGTTGATGTACTCGGGCTTTGCGACTCCTGCTGTTGCGGCATCTCTCCGATATGCTTGGCACGCATGTGAGTGTGTAACGCTCCAGTTGCGCCACCTGGAGTTTTCAATTTTTTTTTGCAATGCTTACATTCAACACTCTGTCCATTATCAGCTCTCAAGAAATATTCCCAGATAGAGCTTTGTGTGCGTTTGTTCAAAAACTCCTTGTATACAGTCTTATTTGAAGAAGACCTGAAAAAAAATAAAAGGAAGTTAGGTTAAAATGATATTGGTTAAACATAGTTGTCAACTCATTACAAAATAATGTAAACACTTATTTTGTAGCCAAACGTTTTTTTCTTCTATAATAGGCGAAAGAGCATGCTTAGTTCATTCATTCCTGATTTAGAGACGAACTATGAGGAATTTCAAATTTTTGATAGGTACCGACCTTTTATGTTTTAATCAGTGTTCTTAATTAATATATATTTGGGAACCTAGATATTCTATAATCTAATCGGAATAAATACACCTTAAGAAAATGTTTGATTTACAAATTATTTTGTATGAACTATGCATGCTCCACGCCCCATGAGGTTTTTAATGCCCTTTTAATACTAAATAAGACTGATTTAAGTACTTACATCTTTGAAGAGATAATCCACACATTCAAATTTCAAAGTCACCCACGATAAAGATACAACTGCTACAAATTGTTAATATTTGCGCGCATTTACCACCAACTTTTAATTAAGTATCAGATCAAGTGTCAACTGTGCCGAGAGTCTAGCGATGTGAACTGAACAACCGACAATTGAGCAATGAAACTACTTTCTTTTTAGTTAAGAATGTGAGGAGCATAGTAGTTCCCCTAAGTTCCCCGTGGTCGTAGGGACTTTTCGTCAGGGACTCCCCGGCCTTGCCGACTCGCCAAGTTGATATATTTGAACTCTATTCTGTACGTCTTAGAACTATTTTTTGCAAAATAGATATAAAATAAACTGCGGGGAATACCCTATTTGTACAGTTTCGATGTAGGTATATAGTATAGTGTTGCCACATTATAAATGTGTACGTATAATGCTTTTTTATTGGTTGACTATTTTGATGGATTGATGATACTAATAATTACGTAAGTACGGAATTGACATCTTCAGTTACGGAATTGAAAATACTTTAAAATGAGTTCGTAATTACGTAATTGCGTAATTACGTAATTACGTAATGGAAGCCCTAGTCCCAATGGCACCCCTGGCTAACGTTACATCCGTCGCAGTGGCCTATTACTGAAGGTACGGAACCGCTCACGTTGGACGAGATACCTGAACAAAAGAAACTCGTTCACGCTGTTTTAATTCCCGCTAACGCTTCTTATGTTTATGATACTCTTTGCCGCCTTTCGTCATGGAGTAAAATACTCCGTACGATTGTTTACATTTATAGATTCGCTAATTTGTTACCACGTCGCGATTCCGTACATATAACCGCAGCTGATTTGAGTTTTGCAGAAAACAAATTGCTGAAACTTATCCAAAATAAACGTTTCAATAAAGAAATTTTAAATTTAAAACTGAACACGCAGGTTTCATCATCTCTTAATAAATTAAGACCGTTTTTACATAACGATTTAATCAGAGTTGGTGGACGTCTCACCCATTCTGATCTAAGTTACTCACAGCAGCACCCGGTACTTCTGCCAAGCCATGACTTTTTTGTTAACTTATTAATTGAATATTATCATAAGAAATATTTACAGGCTGGGCCTGAACAGCTCATGTCACTCTTACGGCAGAAATACTGGATACTGTCTGCTCGTCGTGCTATTCGTAAGGTAGTTCACGATTGTAATATTTGTTTCCGCGCTCGACCGCGTCCCGTCTTCCCGCTCATGGCTGACTTGCCGGACTGTCGGACGCGTCAGGTTATTAAGCCGTTTACTCACACGGGCTGTGATTACGCAGGGCCTATATCTTACACTCCCATTCGCCGTCGGGGTGCAAAGGCTTTGAAAGCATATTTTTGCGTGTTCACTTGTCTCACAACTCGCGCGCTACATATTGAAGTAGCCACTGATCTTAGCACCGCCAGTTTTTTAGCTGCACTTAAACGGTTCTTGTCTCGCAGGGGCCCTGTCCAAGTAATGCACTCGGACAGAGGCACTAATTTTGTAGGCGCTAATTCTTATTTACGCGACTTATATAAATTTCTTAATAATGTCGAGTTCCGCTCTCGCTTCGAAGAAGAGCTTGCTGAAAACCGTATCACATGGAAGTTTAACTGTCCGGCCGCCCCACATTTTGGCGGATGTTGGGAGAGTATGGTGAAGGTCGTCAAGACGCACCTTTTCAAGGTCATCGGTCAACAGCTTCTCTCTTACGAAGAGCTAGTTACAGTGCTCGTTCAAATCAAGTGTTTGTTAAATTCTCGGCCTCTTACGGTTCTGAGTGCCGATCCCGCAGAACCTACCGCGTTAACGCCAGGTCATTTTTTGCATACCGCTCCTTTACTCTCATTGCCCGCGCCTGAAGTAGAATCAGATAATCTCAACTTGCTTCAGAGACATTCTCTGCTTGATAAAATAGTGCAATCTTTTTGGAAAAGATGGAGAATGGAATATTTACATAGTTTACAAACCCGAGAGAAATGGAATACTCCGTCTGTGCCAATCAAGCCTGGCACGGTTGTTGTTATTATAACTGACAATTCACCTCCTTTATCGTGGCCATTAGCGATAGTAGAGAAGATTCTTCCTTCCAACGATGGTATAACGTGCGTAGTTTCTGTAAGAACAGCTAAAGGTACATACGTGCGTCCGGTCGTACGTTTGTGCCCATTACCTACGCAATAAGATTGTTATTTTTTTTTGTAACCACAGTAGTTTAAGTGCTAGCAGTTAGTTAGTTTAAGATTGTCGCAGTTTATCTTATATAAATCGCAGTTTCAATATTATATTTCCGCAGTTCTTTATTACACTTTATGATTGGGTTTAAACGTGACCCTTTAAAAGGGGGAGGAAATGTTAGCGCCATCTATTTTACTTTGTTGAACTATTACGCAAGATGTCAAGCTAGTCCTTTCCCGCCAATCACAATCGTACACCTAGCAAACTTCTCGCCAATGAGCGTCGCCTTCTTTATGGCTCGTTCGAGAGGGACATTATAACAGTTCAAATATGGATTCCGGCGTGAGCGCATCTCGCTGTGTTTTTTTATCCGCTGTACTATTTTATCGCAGAACGATATAATTTTACTATTATAAGTTCATAGTAGTCCCGCTGTTTCTTTAGTGGTGTATTTTGTGGCTTCGACGGTAGAACTGAAGTGCTGTGTGGTGCCTCTGGACTTTGCCGACACGTGGTGCCGAATTGTGAAGACTCCGGAGCAGAGCTGCTGGCAGATCGAGCAGTTTCACGAGGAGGTAGGTGCACGATTCCCTCACTTCCTGTCCCTAGGCGAGACACTTGCGTACATCAGTTTTTCGGTCCGCGTCGAAGGTACCTAATTTTCGCCTTCCGTCGGAGCCCCACCACATACTGTAATCATTTTTTGAAGTTCGACAATTGCTTAGCTGTTCATTCAATGGAGCACTTACCCTAGTATAGATTAATAATTTAATATCTGGATGACCGAGCTTTGCTCGATATTTTTTGGTAAATTGTGTTTAAAATAATAAGTTTATGTTCAAGTTGATTATCGATAAAGTTGGTCATTGAAAACCCAAAACCCCCTGTGTACTAAATTTCATGAAAATCGTTGGAGCCGTTTCCGAGATTCAGATTATTTATATCTTATACCTTTTACAACACAATTTACTAAAAAATACCGAGCAAAGCTCGGTCAACCAGATATTATACATATATACAAGAATTGCTCGTTTAAAGATACTAGTGGTCGCCCATTGGTCGAAATTCGACCGTACTTCTTTCAGAATAGAAATACATTATTTAATGAAAAAAACATAAATAATAATAAATATAAAAAATATGGTTATATTTGACATTCAGTAACACTATAGATAAATAATATTAAAAACAAATATTCTCGATATGATCATAGATTTTAAAAATGAAATAGGTTATATAATATATCTATAAAATTAATTTATTACCTATGGTTATACTTGACATTCAGTAATAGTTAGGGAGCTGGCGAGCAAGATTTCGATATGATCAGCACACAAGGCAGACGTTATTAATAGTGATAATTATCCCTAAGAATCATCAAGGACCTCGTCTGCCACTATGGTGGCACTGCGTTGTAAAACAGCGTTTCAACAATGTTTAAAAAAATGGTGTGCTATATTATGCGCACACGTCTGCCTCTGGGGCTGATGATCACAGTCATCCTGGAAACAGAATGAATCGAAAAGGCAGACATCCAGGGCTCTGAATTTTGTAATATTCATTGTTTACATTTATTTTTATGATAAAAAAAAAACTATATGAAGTGCACACTTGGCAGATTTGAATTATTCGATTAAAAACAATGAGAAGAACCACGGAAAAATAGTCTGCCAACATGTTACAACAACTATAAATAATAACAATAATCCCATGCAATACCCGCTGTCCCTTCATTCCGTGAATTTCAAAAAGTTATACAGCTGAAAATCAGTGAGCAAAGAGTCTACCACATGTTTTTTCGAATCCACAGAGTCATAGTGAATCGAATGGGCGCAATGAGAACCGCGTGCAAATGACCTATAAGAGCTTTTTTTGTTAACATTTTTACAACTCCGTCCCATGATAACGCAGAGTCCTGAATGTCTGCCTCTTCGATTTTCTTCGTTTCCAAGATGATTGTGACCATGAACTCTAGAGGCATACATGTGCAAATGATTTAATACTCCGATTTTTTAAGCAACTTCTTCAATCCGCTGTAACGCGAAAACGCAGCGACATAGGACCTTAATTAATTGGACCAAATCGATTCGTAATGATTTAAACTGCAATCCACCAGCTCGCCAGCTCCCTAACTATAAGACTATAGACACAAAATAAAGACAAATGTTCTCGATTAGACCATAAACAAAAGAATATCTATGCATGTGTGTATTAAATACACGGTAATGAATAGTAGTGTGTGTAACGTGTTATTTATTGAAAATAATATATTTTACGCATAATTTAAAAAAAATATTAGCATTCGTCACTTCTTCTCTGTATAAACTATAAGTGTGCGAAATTTCATACTCCTCCGTCCGCCCAATTTTCGTAAAAAGGGGTCCAAAGTTTTCGCTTCACGTATTAATATATAGATAAGATTATTCTAGTCAAACATTTTGCTTTCTCTTCCTTTGTCTTTAATAGGTAATATGTTTTCAAATTTTAAATTGTAATGATCTTTACAGCAGTTTATAGTACTTTTAGTTATGGGGACGTGGGGCGTCGCTCCTCATTAAAGTACACCACTTCTTTCTATTTTTCGGGTCTTTTGGGAAACAAAATAACAATTTGTCCGTTGTAGCAACACTTGTATTTTCACTAGGGATGTTATGGATATGACATTTCGGATACGGATTGGATACGGATATAGGAATGATTATTATACCGGATACGGATATGGATACGGATATGAAATTATTTCGGATTATCCGTTAGTTTCGGATAATATCGGTTACGGATATTAAACTTTTAAGGAATTTTCAAAGTAAAATATAAATCTATACTAATATTATAAAGCTGAAGAGTTTGTTTGTTTGTTTGTTTGTTTGATTGAACGCGCTAATCTCAGGAACTACGGGTCCGAACTGAAAAATTCTTTTTGTGTTGGGTAGCCTATTTATCGTGAGAGGCTATAGGCTATATAACATCACGCTACAACTAAGAGGAGCGGAGCAGTAATGAAAAATGTTGCAAAAACGGGGAAAATTTATTCCTTTTAAGAGTTTCCGTTGCGTGCGCTGCGTAAACGGTTAAAGTAACGCAAAAATAATGTATGACGGAATTGTTCCTCTTAAAAATTTCTAAAAAAAAGTCCGCGAGAGCATATGTCTATCTTTCAAGGTTGACTCACTATAACTCAAAAGGAGCGAGCAGCAACGAAAAATGGACGAAAACTAGCAGGCAAATCGATGCGACCGGAAGGGTCAGGGGAGCAAAAATTTGACGCGGACGAAGTCGCGGGCAGAAGCTAGTAGCTAATAAAATGGTTTTATTTATATGTCACCATTTGGTAGGAATTACAATCAGTCCGTGAGTAATTATTACAGCTATTTAAAATAAAAATGATTATTAATATAATATATTGAGTGTTATCTAATCTACCTAAAATAAAAATGTAATAACAAATCCGATATTATCCGAAACTTTTATTTCGGATTCGGTTACGGTTATGGATACATTTTTATATCGGATATCCGATAGTTTCGGTTACGGTTACGGAGCTCCTTAACATCCCTGATTTTCACATCGTGGCACAATACAATAATTTAAGACGATATTATCCGTTTAAATGTATTGCGAGTCACGTAACTAAGAGGCAGAGAGAACGCGCGCGTCCGCGTCGGTGCCGCAGACTCGGACGTGGCTGATGACGTCATCAACGAGTTGTGCACATTGGCGAGCGTTTTTGAAAATGCAGAACTAAAACCGCTGTAACTTCATCATTTTTGGTCCAATTTTAGTAATTCTTTCACTGAAGTAATTGGTTTAGGTATGACTGTAATTCTACATACTTAACTAAAATCGTCGCTGATCCTCAATGTAACACTCCAATACATGAGTTATTATTAAGTGACGTGACGGTAATTATGATTCGACAAATAATTAGTACCTTTCTTCAATTGCTTATCCTTAAAATTTCAGCTGAAAAATCCTTATAACTACACAGTTAAAAGAAAAGAAAACCATAGGAAAAGTTTCACGATTAACTGAACAAATTCTAATGACTGTAAAAAGCGGCCGCGCAAGTACAAAATAATCAGCTCCAATTGTTTTTCAAATCCATATTTTTATTGCATTACCAGAGGGCCTCGCAAAATGTATGTTGCCCATATGAAATTAAGGTCTTGCTCCGCCACTGCCACCAGCCTCTTATACGTCCCTCTCCCGGCGGAAATGTGCAAGCGCATGCGATGGACAGCATCTATCAATAATAATGACACTATCTGAGAAGCAATTCTAATAATTATAAGAACTTTTTCAGTCTGATCCTGAGGTTTTTTGGACAGTTTGAGACTGTTTCAGTCTATCCCAAAAACCTTGAGTGTATAAGTTCCTTGGTTTCCATAAATATTTGACGTTTTTGACATTTCATTGTAACCGAGATGATACTGCGGCTTTTGAGCCTGACTGCGTACCGCGATCAGATGCAATAACTTTTTAGGCGATTGAGTCAGCCAAAGAGAATAATAATAAGGGAGGAGTCGGCTGGTAACGTATCGATACGTCTGTCAGACGAACGAACGGACGTTTCCCATTATTTTGTGAAATTTTATTCGTGGTACTTTTGTTATCCATGCATGGCTTCTCTATACAAGGATTCTTTTTTCAAAGATTATGTCCATACAATTTTCAACGACAATCATTGAAAACGTTAGCGGCATGCTTATATTTGTCACATTTTGAAGTTAATTTATTTCAATAATTTTATTTAATTTAGTGCACACATGGACATATAAATCAAAACCACAATGGGTCGAATGGGCGGTATTAAATGGGAAAGAGCCACACAATGTCGACCTGTGCATAACATAATTTCTTCGGATTTCCCCAGATACAATCCACAGCCATGGAAATTTATGGTAAGTTACACCCACGAAAATGATGCGGTTTGTTGACCAAAAGCCCAGCATAAGGACGCTATCACATTTTTCTACAAATATCGGTGGTTTTCCGGTACCAATTACATCAAGAGGAATCACAACTGCGAGGTCAGTTATGGTTTAAATTAAAGATAATTTATTCATCTCCATGATGAAACCATAAAAATTGTATAGTCCCATACAATATTTTCACAAGAATACGCTTTCCCCATCGCAATAATCGAAGAAAATGAAAAATAATGGGGTCTGAAACGGTACTACCTGTATAGTGAGATCAACTGCATATTTTAATTTCAAAATGACAAGAACTTATTGCTGATATAATCTTCTACGTTTTTCCTACATATTTTGTAATTAAATACATAACTTTTTTATTTATGAGAAAAATAAAGAACGCTCTCAAATTTCTTCATATATTTTCAACTCGCGGCTTGTCATTCCGGTCATTCCGCGCTCAGACGCGCCCTAGGAAGCACGGGCGTATCGCTTTTTTGTACGAAATAAATACGATCAAAATAATATTATAGTGAGTGCCGTGCTGTATACTGTGGTTGAAAAACGTTGACACTTTTCGGACCAAAATGAGTACCAAACTTATTACCAGAACTTGGTTTAGAAATAGATAACTCAAATTCTATTGGGAATTATGGAGTAGAGATGATTATGAATACATATATATAAGGTGTATCTATTCATACACGAAATATTTTAAGAGGTACACCTGTAGCTGGTAAAGAAGCTATAGAAGCAAAAAGAAAATTTTGTTCTAAGCGTTTTTGAATTTAGTATTCAGTATTTCTTATGTGCGTCAAAAAATTCATAAATATTAAATTAAAAAAAAAAACACTTAGGATTTTTTTTTTCGTTTCTATAGCTTCTTTACCACCTACAGGTGTACCTCTTAAAATATTTCGTGTATGAATAGATACATCTTATATATTCATTTACAAGAAGTCAAGATGGTGGATGATTATTCCATAAAAAGTTATATGAACATCTATTTTCAATGTGATAATTAAATTATGCAAGTGTCCTCCATTTTTGGAACGAAATTCTTTAATAAGGATTGCGGTAGGGGTAAACAGAGGTGCTGAAGTCATTGTGAGGTCAAAATCAAAATCAAAAATGGCGGTTGCGAAAATTTTCAAAGTTTTCATCGTGGGTGTCGTTTTCAATATTTTCGAAGGTGCTGAAGCCAAAAACTCCATACAAATAACATTCGGAGTCAAAAAAAAGCTAAGGAATATACTTCCTGACGGGATGTCCACCGACCCCACAAGTTTTTCATTCAAAACTACAAATATTTTAATTTTTTAAATAAAAAGTGGGCATAGCTATTAACTTTGGGTAATTTTAGGATATTGATTACGAATGTTTCATCCAAATTTGATCCAAATACGGCGGGTATTTTTTTATAAAACAATTAGTATCCATATTGGGGGTAGGGATTATGAAATCATCGATTTTTTATTTAAAATGGCTGATGAACTGTTATGATGAAATGTTGACATGGGTATAAATTTTAAATAACGTAACTTTAATCATTTACATAAATTGAAAATCATGTACTTAATTATCATCTCTCAAAAATGTTAAAGTCATTTCGAATTATAAATACATACAGTGGAGCGTCGATTATCCGAACGTCGATCAACCGAACGACCGCTTATCCGAACTACTACGCCCCGCCCGGCGCCCGCCCGGCTCGCGCGTGCTATCCTCCTCTCGCGCTACAATACACGCGAAATTGTCTCGAACTGTTGTTGTATGCAAAGAGTAAAATAATATAGGTTGTATGTACTCATGTCACTTCCAAGTAGCCGTTAGTTGACAAACTAAATTTTACCGCGTGAAAGAAACTATTTGTCATTTTGTCATTAAAGATATGAAGGGCTAAAGGGAAGAATCCCCGAAGTCACATTTTCTCAAATAGATTTTTTATTGTCTATAGTCACAAAAATCCACATTTTACCTTCGCGTATCGAAAACAAAGCAAGAACTCGCTGGGTGACTTAAAAAATTGGGCTGCATTTTGGATTTAATCTATACTTAATATTATAAAGCTGAAGAGTTTGTTTGTTTGTATGTTTGTTTGTTTGATTGAACGCGCTAATCTCAAGACCTACTGGTCCGCATTGAAAAATTCTTTTTGTGTTGGGTAGCCTATTTATCGAGGAAGGCTATAGGCTATATAACATCACGCTACAATGAAGAGGAGCGGAGCAGTAATGAAAAGCGTTGTAAAAACGGGGAAAATCACACGGGTAGGCGATTCGACGCGACGGGAAGGGTCGGGGTAGCAAGAAATTTAACGCGGACGAAGTCGCGGGCAGAAGCTAGTAGAGAATAACTAGCTTGGTCCATGACTAAGCCACTTCTATCCTGCCAAAGCGAATGTGAAACGGGAAATTTTTATGGAGATGACGATTCCAATATCGATAACATACTATATTTCCTTTTAAAAGCAATTATTTCTGTATGAGAAATATTTTTAAGTTAGCTATAAAATTATATCAAAACTTTAAATGTCAACACTGATCAATTTGGTGAATGTGACTAAACCAGTTCTTCTCATTAGCCCTTCATATGTCGATCCGTAAGGTTTTCATTCACATACAGTTCGATTTTCCGAAAAACCCGGTTTTCCGAACACTCCTGTCCCCCAATTAGTTCGGATAATCGACGCTCCACTATAGTAGAGTACAAAAACAGCCTTCATATAAAAATGAAAGCCTCCTATATAGGGTTCCTATTGTGTATTAAAAATTCTGAATACGCGTTCCAATCTCAAAGGCGAGGTTCGGGCGACATACAATTTTGCTTAGTTTTCTTTAGGGAATATCCTGTATATTTTCACCGATAGTCTACGATCACCATCCGTTATATTTGTTTACTACCTATCCAAAAATATTATTAAAGTTTTTTATTGCTACACCTTCTCCTTTTATTTTAATTGACAAATTATACGTTATTCCAAAAATAACGACGATCATGGTAATAAAATAATACCTTCGAGTATCAAGATTAGTTAAGTAATGTTTAAAATCGAGCAAACAATGGTTTCAATGTGTGCGTGCGCGTAATGTTGTTGTGTGGCAACTCAGATACCTAAACTTGAGCGATTCAAAAATGTTATAGCGTCCTTAAGTAATCACTAGCTAGATCACAGCTGTGGGAATTTAACATTTAACAACAGTAACAGTGTCGACCAAGAGTTAGCATATACTTACACAACCAAATGGCCCCACCCATGTAGACCAAGTCCAAAACAGATTGAAACTAGGGTCGTCATTCGAAAACAAGGTAGGTAGTGCTCGTTTAATGTTTGTTTTTGACTCGTCTTGGTGAGGGACTACTTTGCTCCTAAATCCCAAATGTGGAGAATGTTTACGAATCTAAACAAATAGATTTATAAGTGTCTGTTTGTAACGTCAAAATAAAAGCTTTTTACTAAATGCATAATTAAATCTAAAGTATTGTACCTATAACTGGGCACGCCACAATTGCGGCGGTAAGTCCTCTCTTTGAGGAGTGGATAGAGAGGCGCCACGGCGCCCTCACCTTCCACTTAACGCAGGTCGTCACTGGGCATGGGTGCTCTGGGGGGGGGTTCCTGTTCAAGATAAAGCGGGAGGAAACGCCCGGGTGTTCCCATTGCGTAGATCGTCTGGAGGACACGGTGGAGCATACGGTGGTGGTATGCCCTACCTGGGTGGAGCATCGCCGTGTCCTCGTGGAGGCGATCGGTGGAGGCGATCGGCGGCGGCGAGCTCTCGCGTCCGGCTCTGGTGCGAGCCATGGTACGGAGCGAGAGGGCATGGGAAGCCGTCACCTCCTTCTGCGAAGCAGTAATGTTCTCGAAGGAGGAGGCGGGGCGCGTGAGGGAGTGGCAGTCTCACAGGTCTCGCAGGAGGAGACGCCCCGGGCGCCGACAGTCGATCGCGGACTCCCGGCCACCGTAGGCGCGGGCTTGCGGGCGGCGAGCAATGGGAAGCTCGCCGCCCGGTAAGGACCAGAGGGCTTACTCTTCAACCTAATTTTAATTCCAATCTAAAGCCAACTACTATTCCAATGTTAATTTTGCATACACGTGATTCGGTACCTACTCTTGAAAACAATAGTGTCAACATTGGAAAAACAACAACGCCCGATCTCGATTCCACTTAGTTCTCCAAAATGGACACCCAATTTAAACACAATTTGGCGCTAGCGCCGAACTCAAGAATACGAAACGTCAAAATTCCAATGTCAATTGATCGGAATTAAAATCAAGAGCACCCAGGCCCGTGTCGACGGCGCGTAGTGTTGCACGCGCGCCTCAAAGAGATGTCAGCAGTACTGAAGGGTCTAGGACCGATGCCTGCCAGGGTCGCGAGATTTGTTCGAAAGAGATACCGTGGTCCTGGCACATGGGCAACTGAAGGAACACTGGTGGGTTTTAGTCAGTAAAAGTCTGACACGTCCTCCCGCTCCACCCAAGAGCGGAAGACGTCATTTGATGATTTCCCACCCACAAAAAAAGTACCTATAACAAAAGAACAGTTTTCAAAATTTTTGTCCGTCTATTTCTTCCAGCTAATCTTCGATACGGCTGGACCGATTTTGACGGGACTTTCATTAGCAGATAAATGATGTTATAAGAAGTAATATAGGCTCTATATTATTATCCCAGTAGCACGTTCCTGCGGGATTATTCCAGACATCCACGCGGGCGAAGCTGCGGGCAACAGTTACTAGGTAATATTATTAAAACCAACAAATACCACCCTGCTATACGAAACTTACCGAAACTAGTTTTAATAGAAGTTTTAAGCTTCACTACAATACATTGGGTGTTTCGGAGATATATTTGCTAAAAGTGCTCCCCGTTTAATGTTTTCGCGCTACCTAACCAAATCAAAAGGCGATTAAAAAAAGCAAGGCAAGGCACAAGGCAGATATGAGTGGAAACGTCGGGAGAGAACGCCCTAGGACATTAGTGGCCTTATTGGTACTGTTCTATGGAAAGCCGAAGTGCCTAGTACACGGATCTTGTGTGCGTTTATGATTGATGTTAGGCAAAAGGAGTAGATATGTAACAATTGTAGCAGGTGGCGTTTTGCAGTTTCTGCCTACGCGCATCTAAAGAAGGCGTAAATTTATGTATGACCAAATCCAATGAATATTTAAAATTTAGGCTTAGTAAGAAATTCGATTTTATATAACGACCCCGACAAGGACATTTACACATACACTCATACCATTACTGAAATCACCTCTAGTATCCACTCTGTTATTCGTATCTTGAGCCCCAAGATACAGACTAACTGTCTAGTTTGGGGTTCACTGGAAAATAATATACTGTAATTAGCTGTAGGTAATATTTAAGCCACTCATGTCGTCTAAACTTAATGTTAACCTATGTTTGCTTACTGTATTACATTATATTTAGAACTAAACAGTTTCCAAACTTTACCTATAATACAGAAATAATATAGAAATACAAAAATAAAATGTAGTTTTCACGACAAACACGGTAATATTTTACAATCATGGCGACTTACCTCAATAGTACGAGTACCAAATTATTTACTATTGAGTTAAATTATTATAGGTTTGAATTAAAATTTACTCTATATAGAATGTATAATTATCAAAAGCGAACCAAGCTAAGAAAGAAAACGGCATTTCATCCTGAAATATATAGGTACCAATGGTTTCGAGTACCTATTTATAAAGTACTAGCTTCTGCCCGCGACTTCGTCCGCGTTAAATTTCTTGTCCCCCCGACTCTTCCCGTCGCGTCGAATCACCTACCCGTGCGATTTTACCCGTGTTTGCAACATTTTTCATTACTGCTCCGCTCCTCTTGGTTGTAGCGTGATGTTATATAGCCTATAGCCTTTCTCGATAAATAGGCTATTCAACACAAAACTAATTTTTCAATTCGGAGTCGGACCAGTAGTTCCTGAGATTAGCGCGTTCAATCAATCAAACAAACAAACTCTTCAGCTTTATAATATTAGTATAGATGTAAATCAATTGAGAAGGTGAGTTTGAAAAGTGATGAATGAAATGAGTAGGTAAAATCTAAATTCTGTCTCTGAGGACCGTAGTAAACACACGGACAAACTACCTTGATTACTATGACAAGTTAGTTTGCTATATAATCAACGATATCTTCAGATATCGTTGATTACATCCGTCCGTCCGTTTCCATCGTCGTCGTCATCGTCGTTCGTTACATTATTCATAATGTTCACATATTATTTAACCCCAGATACTCCCTCAGAGACAAATATAAAGAGATTAATATAATGACTGTGCCTTCTCAGTACATTTATGAAAATCTGCTGTATGCACATAAAAATATTAATCTCTTTAAAAGATACAGTGATATCCATAATGTCAATACTAGAAACAAACAAAAATTTGTTGTTCCTAAGACCAGGCTCAAGAAAATAGGTGGCTCGTTTAGATGCCAATGTATTCGTTTTTATAATAAACTTCCTAGCCTCATTCAAGAACTAAGCCTAAATAAATTCAAATCTTTTATAAAGCGTAAATTATGTCAGAAAGCCTATTATACTGTTAAAGACTATATTGAGGATAAAACGGCCTGGGATTGAACTGCTCCAATAAATCTACACTGACTGTTGTTTTATTATTATTATTTTGCTATTTTTTACTCTTATTTTTATTTTATTTTTTTATTATTTCACATGACATGAATATTAATTGTATGAATATTACTTTGATTATTGAGAATTTGAGGA
This sequence comes from Aporophyla lueneburgensis, assembly GCA_932294355.1. NCBI lineage: Eukaryota > Metazoa > Arthropoda > Insecta > Lepidoptera > Noctuidae > Aporophyla > Aporophyla lueneburgensis. Next base: position 18,436,047 of record OW028747.1, read on the forward strand.
CTATGTGGGTCACTGTTTCACTTTTGACTATGGTCTGGCAGTTTGAGTAGTTAGTGGCAATATCTGTGTGGTTCTTTCATCAAAAGACCATTCCAGACACCGATCTACATGGTCATCAAATGATCTGACCAACAAAATTATATCCGTTTTTTTTTTTTTTATATACACATTGACATTGATAATTTTTATATATACAATGACATGATTATTTACTTTGTAAAGTATCGTATTGTTTTAATTATTGTGAATGTGAAGACTATGTGGGTCTTTTTTTATTTTATTTTTTTCTTTCGTTCTCAGTAATCACGATCTGGCAGTTTGAGTAATTTATGTTGCCTACCCAAATGTCCTTTCTTTGGTACTGTTCGTCAAAGCGTTGGGCTCCTTATTTTCCGAGTTGAGCTAAACGATTAGTGACAAATGCTTGCACTGACTGGACAGGTCCACTCAATCTGTGTGGTTCTTTCTTCAAAAGACCATTTCAGACACCGATCTACATGGTCATCAAATGATCTGACCAACAAAATTATATCCGTTTGTTTTTTTTTTTATATACACATTGACATTGATAATTTTTTATATATACAATGACATGAATATTTACTTTGTAAAGTATCGTATTTTTTAATTATTGTGAATGTGAAGACTATGTGGGTCTTTTTTTAATTTTGTTTTCTTTCGTTCTTAGTAATTATGATCTGGCAGCTTGAGTAATTTATGTGGCCTACCCAAATGTCCTTTCTTTGGTACTGTTCGTCAAAGCGTTGGGCTCCTTATCTTCCGAGTTGAGCTAAACGATTAGTGACAAATGCTTGCACTGACTGGACAGGTCCACTCAATCTGTGTGGTTCTTTCTTCAAAAGACCATTTCAGTCACCAATCTACATGATCTTCACATGATGTGAACAAGATTATGTCTGGACTTTAAAAGAGACTGTGACCTCTGAGTTTGTTTCGGCCTTTCTTCTCAGAGTAGTCAGTTAGGAAACGCCGAACTCATCTAGTTAAAAAAAATATAATTGACATGTAAAAGTGTTTGTACAAACCTACTTACAGAAATAAAATCATTTATCATTTATCATTTAACCAGGAAGGTAGATCACGTGTCGAATGGTTACTCTCATACGAGTACCAGAGAATGTGGATGGAGGAACTCGAAGCTTGGAAAAAGAGGATGTATCCAGAAAACACAACAGTCAACGTAGATGTTGTGAAGCGTTACGTTCTGACTTTCAAAACTGATCACCAACCTCCGAAGCCAGAAAAAAAGAAACCGTTCAAAATGAAAAAGTAAGCACTTTTACTTTCCTTGTGATTTCACAGTTCCATGAGTCATAATAAGTCATAATGCGAAACATGTGGCATTACGGCTCATAGCGACCCTGGGTCCGCCTGGTGTATCACTCTTGCTGGTAATGATCTCGAAGTATAGAAAAAAATCTTTCTATATTCCGTGGTAAATTGGACTCAATATTGCTCGAAATAATTGATTCCTAACTTTAACTAACGTAGCGGTTACCTACGGTGTACGCGTAGACTAATTAAAATTTTCGTTATTAATTTCAGATTTCAAGGTATGAAAAGCAAAACAGAAAGTAAACGTGCCCCGAACGATAAAACAATAAAAGAACAAGAGCAAACTAAAGAAACCAATTAAAAAAGGACATGCACATTTTTATACAGATAATGGTTTCCAAATTGAAATCAATAGAAGAAAAAGATACAAAATATCACGATGTTTTATTTATCCTCCACATGGAAGTTGCAAATTTGGTTAATTATTTCCTCTCGAGAGATAATTCGTGAGACGCATCAGAGTAAAGTATTATAAAGCCCCATGAACGTCTGAATGCATCAGTCACTATACGCCTGGCGCCAAGACGGCGACGCGGCGACGGTGCCGCTCTTTGCGTCGGCCGACAATGCGTTGACGGAAACGGAACAGACGCTGTACGCTCGACGCACTAACGCATCATCAGTTAAGTGTGAAAGGTTCAATGTTTTCCCATATAATTAATTGTCTGTTCTGGCGTTACGCGACCGATGATACGCGAGTTACGCGACGCATCTTCCGTCAGATGTGAACCGACCCTAAAGCCTCGTGAACGTCAGCTGGCGCTCGGTTGGGGGGATGAGCGGTTGTAGCCTCCCAAACACGAAGAAAAAAAAATACATTCACTCATTTCCTCTCAGCTAAAAATTTGTCAAATTGTAGCTAATCTAATATCTCAACGAAAAAAATAATCAGCTGGTTACAACATGGTGTATATTGTACGTCAGCTGGTGTCTCAAACATGAATTTTTATTTTTAGTAATTTCCTCTCAAACAAAAATTTACCTGATGATAGCTTATATGTTACGGTGTGTGTATCGACAGTAGTTGCAACCACGGCTGTAAGAAACTTGTCAGTGTAGTTGCGTCATCTCATTGTACTGTTACAACACATAATGTATCTATGTGTGTGTGAAATTGTTAGTGTATGTTTTAATTTTTATGTGTGAGTTTCGTAGTAACAGATGATTATTTTTGTGTGAGAATTTGAGAAAGTGTGGGTAGAGCAGATTTCCCCCCGCAAAAAATGACAAACAGTTTTGTATCGGGAAAAAACGCTATGGCGTCTCCCCTCCGGTCCGCTGGTGGTTCGTGTTGTTCTATGTAGTACCCCGATCATGCGCACAACTAACCCCCTCCAAGCGTACCTTATTACTGTCTATGTTATGCTAGCGTATGTTGTTTGAATCTTTAACAATAACGATAATAATTAAAGAAAGATACGTCATTTCCTCCCAAATGAAAATTTGTGAGCTGATTGTTAATATACTGATGCGATAAATAAAAAAAAATCAGCTAACAATAAGTCGAGGAAAACCTAGTCAGCTGATGCATTTAAATTGGCAGTAGATGCTTCTGCCTAACTCCTATGTAATAACTTTTAAAGTATCAGCTGACGGTTTTTCCACCAAGATACAGCCAGCTGACCTATATATTTATCCACCGTAACATATAAGCTATCATCAGGTAAATTTTTGTTTGAGAGGAAATCACTGAAAATATTTTTTTATTTCATGTTCGAGACACCAGCTGACTTACAGTATACTATGTTGTAACCAGCTGATTATTTTTTTTTCGTTGAGATATTAGATTAGCTACAATGAGGATCAGCGACGATTTTAGTTAAATATGTAGAATTACAGTTATACCTAAACCAATTATTTCAGTGAAAGAATTATTAAAATTGGACCAAAAATGACGAAGTTAGAGCGGTTTTAATTTTGCATTTTCAAAAACGCTCGCCAATACGCACAATTCGTTGATGACGTCATTTTCCACGTTCGCGTCCGCGGCACCGCCGCGCACGTTTTCTCCCTTTTAGGATGGGAAATCATCAAATGACTTCTCCCGCTCTGGGCGGAGCGGGAGGGCGTGTCAGACTTTTACTGACTAAAACCCACCCGTGTTCCATCAGTTGCCCATGTGCCAGGGTCACGGTATCTCTTTCGAACAATCACGCGACCCCGGCAGGATCACGCGACCCCGGCAGGACCGCGCACGTTCTTTCTGCCTTTAGTTACGAGACTCGCAGAACATTTAAACGAATAATGTCTTCTTAAAATATTGTATCGTGCCACGATGCGAAAATACAAATGTTGCTATACCGGACAAATTGTTATTTTGTGTCCCAAAATACCCAAAAAATAGAAGTGGTGTACTTTCATGAGGAGCGACGCCCCATGTCCCCTTAACTAAAAGTACTTTATACTGCATTTAAAAAATTTTGACTATAATAATTTATTTTAACTAACTAAATCTATTTTTAATCGCGATTAAAAAGGTGTGGATTAAAACTAGTAGTTATGAACTAAAATTCACACCAACGACTGCCTCGCCTTCACGTGCAAAAACAACAGTAGGTACTGTATTTTTGTTTTCCTTTTCTTTTGCTCATATCTCGAAAATGGCGTTTCCTATCGCAAAAATAATGAAATGTTCGACCCCCTTTACAACCTCCTTACATATAAATCTCAACACATGGGTAATTTTTTTTTTTTCGAAGAAAAAGTGAAAAATTCCATATAAAACACGTCCATTGCGCGCGCCTCGCGCCTTGCCTTCACGTGCCTCGCCTTCATGTGCAAAAACAGTACTGTATTTTGATATTCCTTTTAACATAACACATAACATAACATCACGCCTTGTTTCCCCGAAGGGTTGGGCAGAGGTGTACCTATAGTACACCCACATTTCGCCTGTTATGTTTAAGTCCCATGTAATAGGGGGCGAGCCTATTGCCATCAACCGGGCACAAATCCAGACTCCGGGCTGCTACTGAGAAATTCCAGATGGAAAAACCCAATAACACTTTGCCCGACCTGGGAATCGAACCCAGGACCTCAAGTTCAGCAGTAGCGCTTGCTACCACTAGACCAACGAGGCAGTCGATGTGATATTCCTTTTCTTTTGCTTATATCTCGAAAATGGCGTTTCCTATCGCAAAAATAATGAAATTTTCGACCCCCTTTACAACTCCCTCACATATAAATCTCAACACGTGGGTAATATTTTTTTTTATTTTTCGAAGAAAAAGTGAAAAATTCCATATAAAACACGTACATTGCGCGCGCCTTGGTCTCAAAAAATTCATTGCGTAGCACACCCAAGTAAAAGCTGAAGAGTTAAGTACGTTTAGTGTTGCATATGATAGACTATATAGTATATAAGGTCACGCAAAGACCCTTAGGAGCCGAGCACAAAGAAAAACGTTACGCATACAAAGACCTCGCACGGGCAGGCGATTCGATGCGACGGGATGGGTTGGGGGTGCAGGAAATTTTACGCGGACGAAGTCGCGGGCAGAAGCTAGTAAGAAATATTATTTAAAATAGGTAGAGAGGTGCCTACACATTGTACAAACACGAAAAAGGTACCTACCTGCCAAATCAAAACATTCTAAAACGTAGTACCTACCTGTGCACTGGAATAAATTGTTTTTTTTTTTTTACTTTTCAACCATAAACGAATCAATCTTCGCGAGATTGTCCGACTGGGCCTTGGGTAAATCCGCCTTCCATGTTTTCTATCTACCAATATCATCTATACTTATAATAAAACTGTAGAGAGGTCAATTCTGTACATTGAAAATACATTCAAAATTAATATTGGAGGATGAATGGTGATCGATACTGATGCCAAAAATGCAATTAGTAAATTTTTTGTCTGTCTGTCTGTCTGTCCGTCTGTCTGTATGTGCACGCTTGGGTCAAAAACTACTGAAGGGATTTTAACCAAACTAGGTACGATTGTAGTCTATATTCCTGGGCAGGTTATAGGCTATATAACATAATGCTAAGATACATAGGAGCCGAGCAGTGACGATAAATTTTAAGCCAGTCGGATGAAAATGCGCTTTCGAGCTCTTATCCTCGCAAAATTAACCTGGATTAACACATAGGCTACTTTTTATCCCGGTAGTGCGTTCACGCGAGATATTTTCCGACTTCCATGCGGGCGAAGCCGCTGGCAGAAGCTAGTAAAACATAAATAAACAAGAAAAACGATTAAACTCCGCAAATCATAACAAAGCAGTGCGGTGCGTGGCGGGCGATCGAGCCTCGTGACGTCATCAGGAGTTTCGCGCGCGCGGCGTGCGTTTTAAAACTCCCTTTTTTTAAAGTTTAATAACTTCGTAATTTCTCGATGGATTTGAGTGATTCAAAAAGAAATGAACTCAGATATTTATATTATATTCGATGTAGTATTCAAAATTGCTATATCCTTTTGTCGAATTGATCCTCAATGACAATTTTTTAGCCGAGAGGAAATGAGTAGATGCTTCTGCCTAACTCCTATGTAATAACTTTCAAAGTATCAGCTGACGGTTTTTCCACCAAGATACAGCCAGCTGACCTATACATATATTTATCCACCGTAACATATAAGCTATCATCAGGTAAATTTTTGTTTGAGAGGAAATTACTAAAAATAAATATATTTTTTTCATGTTCGAGACACCAGCTGACGTACAATACACCATTGTTGTAACCAGCTGATTATTTTATTTCGTTGAGATATTAGTTTAGCTACAATTTGACAAATTTTTAGCTGAGAGGAAATGAGTGAATGTATTTTTTTTTTCTTCGTGATTGGGAGGCTACAACCGCTCATCCCCCCAATCGAGCGCCAGCTGACGTTCACGAGGCTTTAGGGTCGGTTCACATCTGACGGAAGATGCGTCGCGTATCATCGGTCGCGTAACGCCAGAACAGACAATTAATTATATGGGAAAACATTGAACCTTTCACACTTAACCGATGATGCGTTAGTGCGTCGAGCGTACAGCGTCTGTTCCGTTTCCGTCAACGCATTGTCGGCCGACGCAAAGAGCGGCACCGTCGCGCCAAGCGTATAGTGACTGATGCATCCAGACTAGGCGTAACATCAGCGGAGATCGTTTGTGTACTGACCGTTCGAAGTTTTCTTGCATTGAAAATGTTTGATACAGAACGATTTACCACGGAAATGCAAAATTACGCCCGACGCATCTTCCGTCAGATATGAAAACACACTATTTGACCGAGTAGACGCGACCGATGATACGCTCGACGCATCTTCCGTCAGATGTCAAACCGACCCTTATAATACTATACTCTGATGCATTTTACTAACTACCGCTTGAGAGGAAATTGGTCATGATAATCTGTTGCTGGGGAGCTGGACTATTATTTTTGCTGTAGAACAACACAGCCGTCATTATTAACCCTTTAACGGTTATAAGGATCTAGATGAGATAGAAAGATTTGGTTTTCGGATTTGTGTTACATAAGATGCCTAAAATAAAAATTAATATATAATTTTTTTTAAGCTTTTTTTTTTAATTGGTGGTAAGAATATTCCCTCTACCTGTTTGAGAGTAATGAAATAGAGGTATGTTTTTTCAAGAAACTAAAAAAACAACATAAATCTTACATAATACCTTTATTAAAATCACACAACTGAATACCAATAAGAAAATAGAAACAAAAATAAAAGAAAATTACATTTGTTTATGAAAATTCGAAAAGCATGGTGTTATGCATAAAGGCACTCCACATTTGCTGCACTTGATCTTAGATTGCTTATAATATCCTTCGCTTTAGTGCTGCAATATCGCATCTTTGATACGACGGTATATCATTTGGCATGTGATCACCAACATTGGAAAAGCGAATTTCTGGTGCAACAATGTGAATTACCTTTTGGTTATTTTCAGATACAGCAACTTTTTTTCTTACGACGTAGTTGACATCAGCACGACGTTTTCGGGAAGAAAAACAACCAATAAGTCCTCTGGCTAGAGCTATACGATACTCCAGGTTGGACAATTTGGTTGCATTCGCATTCTTTCCCTGGAGCAAAAATGAATTTGTGATGGAGGCATCAAAAATAAAATAAAATATGCGAAGCCACCACCGTTTGCTTCTTCGCCCAACTGAGTATGTCCCTTTGATGTGATCAAAGTGATCTACTCCACCCATTCTTTTTGTGTACTCCTTCACTACTGCAGGACACACTACATCTGTCTTAGAACCGTCTTTTTCTTTCCTGGATAGAGATGTTTCATTGTTCTTCGGATGGAAAGCATTCGTCATAAATAAAACTTCTTTTGTATCATGCCAGATTACAAATGCCACGTTCTCCTTCACTCTCCATTTGTACTGCCCTTTTGTTAGTTTTAGTTTTCTTTTACTTTTTACAAGTTTCGGTAGGTCTGCTCTTTGCCTGCGTACAGTACCGCTCGCAGAAATACCATTTACATGTAAATAATTCATGATATCATAACTGCAAAAACGTGTCAAACGTAACATGCGCTGTCGCCATTCCTTTCAATTTTTCTGTTAACTTCGTGACCACTTTTCCTCCTAAATTGTCTTCTACTCTGTCACCATCCCTTCCGGTATATATCTCAAACTCGTAGAGATAACCTGTTGTACTGTCACAGCGGCACCACACCTTGAAACCCCTTTTTATCGGCTTCATAGGCATGTACTGCTTCAATGAAGACCTTCCTTTGAAAAGAATCATTGATTCATCTATTGACTGGGATGAAGAGTTGTGAGCATTTTCTTGAAAAGCGGTGTTGATAAGCGTCAATAATGGTTGAATTTTGAATAGCTTATCATACTCGGGGCTAAATCTGGCAGGTTGTTTAGAATTATCATTTAGATGCAAGCAACGTAAAATTTGCTTGAATCTTCGGAATGTCATGGTGGAAGCTATTTCGTCAACTCTAAATTCGGGATCCGATGACCAATACAATTCGAAAGTAGGTAAAATATTGTATCCCATAATAATCAAGATACCTAGGAAAGCCTTCAATTCTTTTATGTCTAGTATGGTCCAGCCTATTACGTTGTTTTGACTCGCATATCGGTTAGTCTCTGTAATAATCAATTCAAAAACTTCTTGAGTAAAAATTTTTTCAAAATATCGGATAGGCCTGGCATTAGATGGTAACACGCGTGTCGGAGTCATTGGAACACTATCAAAAGACTCAAGCTGTAGCCTAATATCAGTCCACGAGGTTTTTTTCCACGCTTCTTCATCTCTGTCAGAATCACTTGCTTCTGACTCTGCTTCTGATTTTGGTGGCGTATTATCTTCGGATGAATCGCCGTCTTCATGTCCAGCGCCACTTCCTAGCCTCTTCCTAGCTCCACGTCCCGTTCCTGTTCCAGCTCCTCGTCCTGTTCCAAATTTACGTCCGGTTCCAGATCCACGTTCCGGCTCAGCAGGCAGTAGTATAACTGGTTGCGGCACATTAGGTAACAGCGCTGCAGATGAAGTCGCAACAGGTTCTGTCACAGTAGGTGGAGGTATTACATGTAAAGGCTCACCGCATGGGACCTCCGCATCAGATGATGTAGATGGTTGAGGCGATAACGATGCTCGTATTGTTGCAGTAGATCGAAGCTCTGGTTCGTCTAAATCCCCTAAAATTCGCTGTAATTTCGTGACATTGTACGGAACGTCATCCTCTTCTGATTCTTCGCCATCTTCAGACTCTTCCGGTTCTGACAAGCCGAACATACCGTACAACTCCTTCTCAATATCGTCATCTCCGAGTATTTTCATTTTCAATCAATCTGCAAATAAAAAACAAAAGCCATGCAAATACCACACCAAGCCCCGAGGAAAAGCAGTAATAAGACCACCAAAACCTTTTTTCCTTAGTCGCAAAACAATAAAAACAGTTACCATTACCACAATAAAGGAATATTTTCTCTAACCTTATTAGTAGAACTTCACGGTTAGAGGGAATATTCTTCCCACCAACAAAAATCGACAAATAAAAATTCGTGGCAGATACATAAAAAAGACGTGTGGCACTCGGGGACTGCCGCGGTAAAGCTATTGCATATATGTTTGGTTAGCTCCTACCCAGTTATGATAACCTGGTACTTCAAAGGCATGAGGCTTTTTCTAGCTGACACTCCTTTGTTTGGTAAGCTCCTGCCAATTTATGATAACCTGGTACATCGAAAGCAACGTTTGGAGTGGGGAGCGTGAGGTTCTTTTTCGTTACGGAATTTCTGGATTCGGTCCCCGCGCTCAAGGCCCTCGATAGAAGCTATGCAATAGCTTAAAAATACGTCTTACATCTATGAAATAACATTCAAAAGCACAACGTCTAGAAGAGCTTACCTGTTTTCACCACTCTATTGCAAAGATATGTACCGATTTCTCTCGCAGTACAAAAAAATGCCAGTTTGAACATTCACCTCAAGAACTTTGAGAAAAAATGAATCTGTCAATTTCAAATAAAAACAGAAACAAACGGCATAATGTTACGTTAGTGTTGTCAGGTCGAAAAAAAATTTGCAAATAGACATTTTGATTTTTTTTTGGTTTTTATTGGTGGGAAAAATATTCCCTCTAACTGCAAAAGGGTAAGGGCACAACTAGCATTTTGTAAATGTTGAGAAAATCGATGTTAAAATATTTTTTGAATTATGTTAAAAAAAACACTACTAAACTATGTTTTTCGAAATGGTGCGAATTTAAATAGTTGCATACATATAGTACACATAAGACTATAGCAATATGTTTTATTATTTTTAATGCATATAATAAATAATCAGCTTATTTTTTTTCAACTTAACATAAAAAATTACATAACAGGAGCAATATTACAGTTAAAAGGCATATACAACCAAATGTGCCTTTTCAATGTAAAATTTTAAAATGTTACATTGAAAAGGCACTTTTATTCAATTGTGCCTTTTACTGTATATTATTAAAATAGATACATACAGTAAAATATTAGAATATATTATATTTTATACTTCTTGATGAATAAAAACAATCTTATTATGCACTTTCTTGTGTCCCTGCAGTGGGACGTGTAAATAACCTTGACCCCTCACTTCATCTCCATTCACAGATGTTTAACATAAAGGCAAAGGCAGGCATGGTAAAGGCATAACTGCCAGTGTGCCTTTTTTTATAAAAAGGCACACTGGCGGTTGTGGCATAGGGTAAATAGTAAAGACATAACTGCTAGTTGTGACTTTTCTTCTTCAATAATTGCTAGGGTGTTGGTATAAAAAAAATAAGCACAAATGCCACTTATGCCTTTTATATTTGACGTAAGCCAATTACGCCTTTTCAATTAAATATATTAAAAATATAAAGGTGAAATAAAAGGCATATCTCACAATGTGCCCTTTTCCTGGTTAAAAACTTTAAAAATGTTGCAGTTGTGCCCTTTAAGCTTATGGTAGGTATCTCTGTAATTTTTATTGTTAAAAATAAAAAAAAAATTAGGCAGATAGGCTTTTTTTCCTGATTCCGGTTATATATATAACTCAATTTCATGAAAAATGTTAGTTGTGCCCTTTTTTATTAAAACGGCAGAATAGAACCATCGTTTTATTGTACATTCTTACGGAAATAGGAGTTGACCTATGCTTAAACTTATATGAATATTAAATTTTAACGCCATACATTTTGCATACGTACGGAGCCTCCAACTCTGAACTTCATCTTCTGAATATATTTTGACCGATTCCATCAAAAAGATCTTAAAATTTGGGAAATTGGGACGTCCCGGGGCGGATTGTCGATATATTCTGGGGAATTTTCGAAAAGCTGCCGGGCAAATGTGGCCGCCTGTTTCTTTTCGTTCATAGGACACTAATTGTATAATTTATAGCATCCGTCGCCCCCCTTTAAAATCAAATGAGGTCGAGTGACGACTACGAGCGTAATGGTCAGTCTGCGGCCGGATTGGAGACCAGCATAGCGCGAGGGCGCAAGCATTGCGCCGATGTGGTGCCGACACATCGAATGATGGATGGCCGCGAACGAATGGAGCGGCGCGCTGCTGCAAAATCAACCTTGGAATCGTGCGAACACTATTTATTCACGAACTGGTGCATCAAAATCAAAATATGTTATTTCACATAAACCTATACCTATGGACATTTAGGTAAGACACGTCAGAAGCTAGGCCCGTGGTTCCAACTATGAAGTTTCCCATGGAGAAGACCCGGTACGTAACTCCACGGTCTATCATCACATAATTGTATTAACAGCGCGTAGTCGTATTAGAAAATAGATATACGTGACGATCGCGCTTGTGTGGCAAATACTCCTACGTGGCGATGTCATACAAAGTATTATGAATTTTATTAAAATCAACTAAAAATTAACAGCGGCCGATCTAGATCCAGCCCAGGAGCAGAGGATGGTCATAACCATATCCTGTCTACGACGCCATGATGTAAATCGTTGACACAGAAAATCCCACGCTACCACGATCTATTATTCAGTAGCAGAACTACACGATCGTTCAGGAATTATCTAGAAGTTTAAGGTCGTATAAATACTGCGGAGTCATCTCACCGACCCTGATGACCCCATTACCCTCCTCCAAGAAATCAGTACGGCCACCAGTACAATACAAAAAAACAAATTACCATCATTCTGACCTCGTCGTCGAGGTACTTCCCGACGACCCTAACTAAACAGTCCTCGTTGCTCAACAAAGTAGCAGCCCGCGTCGCCCGTAGCCGTCGCTTTAAATTCCCCTGATACTAATAAGTATCCAGCCTGTTCCATCGTACTGTCCTCCCCCCAGCGACGCCCAAGCCGTGGTTCGTACCCCACGGGGGTGCCCATAGCGTGCAGTCGCTTAGTATTTTAATAATAAAGGTCGTGGGGTTTTCGGGACCGGGATCGCGGTCCTGGATTCCACCTAAAATACAATAATTATTTTGCAGAAGTATTTTGGGACCACAAGAAAATGAAGTTAAAGTACAGTGAACAAAAAAAATTACGACAAAAAACAAAAACATTTTCTCATACATTTTGTGTGTCAGGTGTCAGCTACAAAACACGTTATGCCTTTGAAGTACAAGGTTGTCATGATTTAGTAGGAGCATACCAAAAATAGAAGTGTCATCGCTTTATTCCTTCGAAGTACCAGGTGGTCATAACTCGGTAGGAGCTCACCTGACATGAGTGGGTATGTATGCCTTCGAAGTACCAGGTTGTTTTAACTTGATCCTAATCTTAACTTGAGCCTAATGAGTTAACACATCATTAATTGGCTCTAAGGCAGAACAAAGTTCGCTGGGTCAGCTACTATTAAGATAGCATTTTTTTTAATGTCAATTGATTATGTTTATAGTAATGATATTACATAATTGTGTAATGATTAAGACCACTGCTGATGTGTCTAATTCATGGACGTATTATATAATACGTCCATGGTCTAATTACGATAGTGAAGTTTTTGTAAAGTTTATGTTACGTTTCGGTGGGTGATTAGGTGATTTAAACACTCAAGATTACTTTTTTATAGTATTTTGATTTTTTTACGTTTAAATCTTGTAGAAGGCTGCCATTGTTGAAATAAAATAAATATTATATCGTTTTATAAAAATAACTTTATTTGTATCACTTCAATTTTTTTGGTTGACTGTACTTTTCCAAGACATAACTTTGTTAATTTTACTTGTGGTCCCAAAATACTACTAACGCGGTCCCGGTCCCGAAAGCCCCACGACCCTAAATCGTCGGCATAAGTTTAAATCTAAAATTTAAATGTTGTATAGAAGGGGACAGTCTAGTACAGAACCCTGTAGGAAAGACCTCTCCATATAAGATACCTCATGATCTCCCTAGGTAGAACAGGCCTGACATGTAAGCATAGAGTTGTCAGGATAGTCATAATGAACTTCGACAAATGCAATAGAACTTGTGAGGTAATGTAACTAACTTATTTTGTAAAATCTGATCAGAGTTCAATCCGGACGGACAGAGTTCGCTATCTAGTGCGCAACCCTTAATAGAAATAGTCATAGGCTTCATCAGACCGACATTGCTCGGAATCGAATCCGGTTGGATGCAGTGCAGAACCGTTTATAGGCTGAATTTTATGAGGTAGATTAACTACGTGTTGGCAAACCCTTTTCAGGTTAAATACTGACGCAATCATCGACGAACATTGAGGTTTTTTGAGCTTAAGGGCCGGGTCACACCGGAATGGCAGCGGCCGGCAGCGACGCGGCGAGCACTTTCAGTGTGAAATAATTTTAAACTTTAACTACATACTTAAAAGACCAGTATCGCTTGATTAGTAATAATGTAGATACAGATAGCGCTCCGTCGATCTGCGTTAGGGGTGCTAGTGCACACAAACCTTTAGTTCGGTCGGCACATCAGAATTCGATCATCGATACACGATTTCGGCTTTATGTTTTATGCTGATCATGCCAACCAGAATAAGTGTGCAGCAAGCCGTACGTGTTACGCACATCCATCAACGTTTTGTGCACATAGGCCCTAATAGACCTAGAATGAAGATGAGACAGATGGTAGCTGTTAAGGACCTAACTTCTTGTTTAGTCATTTTGATAAAATAAAATTTCCTTAATACATGGAGAAAGTCGGGAGTCGGGACCAGCATAAATAAAAACTAACATCCAGTTAGAGGATTTTTTTTATTTCCATGCAATAATAAATCTAGTTTCATGTATTAGATTAAAACTACTGTGAAAGTTCATGATAATATTTTTATAATCTATTTATTTGTGAAACTTTTATCGATCATTTCAGTAATAAATCATTACTATAATATTTTATTCTATTTGATGATTGAACACATTACCCAATCTAAAACAAGCGATTAAACATAATAACTCCTAAGTTTAAAGTTTCTTTCATATTTTCTTTGTTATATACAGAGATGAATAAATAATTTTTTTTATTTGCAACTATAAATCTTGTACTTACAAGTACATAAACAATCATGTATTTGCGATTCAAATAATGGAGACGAAAGCGACTGCGCATCTACTTATCCGGGTTACAAAGAAATATTTAAAAAAGTTGGCAGAGTTCGTCAGCTTTAACAAAGTAAAAGGGGGATTACATTTATCGTAAGTTGTACTTTTTTATGGTCTTTATGTGTATTTCAGTTCTTTATTTACCTTCGGGCAGACACAGGGGCAATTCATTAAAACCTCCCGAGGTAGTATTGTTATTTTCTAGTTTTATTCATTATTATTATTATTAAATTACATAAAGCATGTTCACACATCTCCGCATGTGGGGGCTAACAATCAAAAAATTACTTAACCAAATCAGTCATTATTATAATAATTAGGTACATAGTTCTGAACGCAACATTATTAATGCACAGTTATTAGTTCCATGTGCCCAACAACATACTTGGTCATAGTTCGTTGTGATATTGTATGGCAATCATGTAAATATATTTTAAACAGAACACTTCTATCTGTTTGAATATAGGAAGAAATAAAACCAAAAAATTTGCCAAATATCAATCACTCTTTCAGAAACATTTACATATTTTTAATGTGGAATGATGTATATGTGTTCAGCTAGAACTATTCCTTTCAATTCTATAAAGTACACATACGAATTTATTAATTTATGCATAACATTTGTTGATTGTCGAAATTATGGTTTTATGGAACGGAAATGAAGAAATTAACCGAACTGAAAGCTGAATGCGTTACCGGGGAACCCGCCGCCCGAGTGGAAATCAAAATGTTGTCCCCCTCGGTTGAAGAAGGTCTGGAATACTACGTTGGGGTCGATGTCTGAAAAAACAATAAAATACAATCAGAATTATTACGGTAACTTACTACAATTTTGATCGTTTTACCCACACGTATTTCGTGTTTCCCTGACGCGAAGAGTCAGGGAAACACGAAATACGTTACGAAAAATTCATACGGCGAGCGTTCTACCCAGTAATAATCTTCAATCCACTTTTTTATTCTTATTTTAGATTAACACAGTTCTGTTTGATGGCATAAGGTTTGCAGTGATAAGTGCGATAACATTGCATTCAATTAATTCTCATTAAATTTTCGATCGTAGACTGGCAGAATGTGGCGATAATAACTGATGAATATGGCCAAGACTATTTCTAGGGTCCTCCGATCGATTTTATTGCATTTAGTATACGATCAAATTGCGCATCAATGTGTATCAATCACGTAAGCCTATATTGTGATTAAGATTGTTATAAATGGGTTCTATGTTATAGGGGTTTGGTTTCCGCACTTAGTCTGTTGCGTGAACCATTGTGCGTGGGCCATGGTGGCCGTCGGTGTTTATTCTAACTAGCCCACCACCTCCCTCCAGGTTATGTTTCCTGGTCTGTTGAGAACCTTCGTGTAAGATTTGGGTGTCCCGAGGGTATCTGTCTTAATCTGGGTGACGCCTGTACATTCGAAAAGTACAGACGCTAGCACATCAAGGTTTCCGAATCTGCCATATTTTCCCAATAAATCTTGAACCTTATACTTTAGCAATAAAGTTTAAAACCTATTAAAGAAGATTGTAGTAGCTTTTTGCGCTGGCGTCTATACATGCGCAACGGTTACCTCAGCTTCCATTATAACTTGGACTGGCCTGTTAGTCTAGTGGTTAGAGACCCTGACTGCTAAGACTGAGGTCGTGGGTTCGATTCCCATACAGGACAAATCTTTGTGTGATGAGCACAATCATTTGTTCTGTGTCTGGGTGTAATTTATCTATAATCTGTATGTATTTAGAAATATATAAGTATGTTTATCAGTTGTCTGGTTACCATAGTACAGGCTCTGCCTAGTTTGGGATCAGATAACGGTGTTGACTATCCTAAGATATTAAAAAAAAAAAAACTGTGTATGTACACACCTGCCATGCCGGAGCCGTCGTCGTCGAGGTCCTGTCCGTGGTCGTAGCGCGCTCGCTTCTTGGGGTCGCTGAGCACTCCGTAGGCCTCGCCCACCTCCTTGAAGCGCCGCTCCTGGTCGCGCCGCTCCGTGTCGGGCGCGCCCGCGTGCCGGTCCGGGTGGTGCACCAGCGCACGCTTCCTGCACGACACAGCGTTACATTCAACTTTACATTGTTCAATTCAATTCATTGGTAAACAAACAAACAAACATAGGTATGTACATTATAAGTTCTTATTTGGTAAACATTGAGGGCGCTATGTTTTGCCTCTAGGGCGTACAAAAATAGATGCAATATAATTAATGTTGTGAATAGAAAATTAGGTCTTTAACAAGTCTTCATTATTTAGCATTGTCTAACAAATGCAAGGATTCATAGTTTTCTTAACTTTATCAATGAATAAATAATAGTTTAAAAAAACAAAAAAAAAAACACAATTTTATACTTTTAAGCTATTGCATAGCTTTTATCTCGGGCTTTGAGTGCGGCGACCGAATCAAGGAATTCCGTAACGAAAAAAACCTAATACAAGTCACTTCCCGGTCTGTCTGTCCCTATGTAGCTATGCTTAGATCTTTAAAACTACGCAACGGATTTTGATGCGGGTTGTTTTAATAGATAGGGTGATTCAAGATATCACACCACCGTGCCCCCGCCAAGTCGAGCAAAAAAGCGGCACGGCCGTACCATTCTTTTCTCGAAACAGTTCAGGCCATTTTCGGCCCACTATAACTTCGTTGCGCTTTTTAGCTTTTTAAAAGCGGGGGCAAAGATAAAATGCTATGCAGTAGCTTTACCGCGGCAGTCCCCGAGTGCCACACGTCAATTTTTTGTTTTTAGTTTGTTTTTCGATAGAAGCGTGTTTTTTAGTTTTTTTTTTAAACTATTATTTATATTCTACTTTTTAGGATTTTTCGAATGTTTTGATGTATGTCAGCTAGTTTTCAAAAACAGTTTTTTTTGCTTTCCTGGTAATCCTGGCGAGGATAATGGCACAAATTTATGAAATTATTGTATTGTCATTGGCCCTCAAATCTGCAAAGTTTAAATGAAATCTGACCGTTTGAAGTGGCTCAAAATCCGATGTGGGCCAAAGGAGTCTGAATAAAAGCGTGTTAAAAATAGCAATCAATGAAATTAAACATAATTATGTCGGAATAAAAACTAGAGGAAATACCTGTAAGCTTTTTTGATTTCGTCTTCAGAGGCACTTTTTTCAATTCCAAGAATTTTATAGTAATCTTTGCGTTTCGATTTCTTAAGAGCTATTTTGGCTTCATGCAACAATTGCTTGTTTTCCTTGCTTTTATCAATCTTATAAAGTTTTTCATAATCTTTGACAGCTTCTTCAAAGTCATTAAGTTCAGTGTAACACTTGGCACGTCGAAGCAGCGCCTTCACGTAGTTGTCGTCTAATGCAAGGGCAGCAGTGCAAGCTTCAGCAGCTTCTTTTATTTGGTTCAATTTAGCGCATACTGTGGCTTTGTTGAAATAAAGCTTGGCATTCACAATCTTATTGTTTGGGTCGATGGTCAAAGCTTCATTGTACAAGCTCAGAGCTTGCTGCCACCTGCCCATTTTGAATGCTTCATTGCCTGTGACCATGAAGTGAAACATTTAAATCCAGGTGATTTACATCAATTATTATGTATCAATGCTAAGTGATATGAACCGGAATTGTATCATGTTTTGATGAATAATGATGCTTCTAATTGAAAAAAATCTAAACAAGAAAAACAAGGTTTACCTTCTTCTTTCTTTTGCTTCAGTAGTTTAGCTTTTTTGTAAGTTTCCATGGCTTTCTTATGATCTGGGGCAAGACGCAAAACTTGTTGAAAATGCTTGAATGCTTGTTCGTCTTTATCCTTTAACATGAAATATTTTATTAATAAAAATTCTGAATCTGACACATATTTTAGTTTAAATAATGTATAATTGATTACCTCAAAATAGAGGCAGAGACCACGCACATATATAGCCTCGGTATCAAAACTGTCGAATCTTAAGGAATCATTGGCAATTTCTTGAGCTTCCTGACAGCGTCCGATCATAGCCAAACATTCTGCTTTTGTGAGCTTCGCCCTGGAAAATATTAACACGAGAATCATTTTTATGCATTATTTGTGGAGCTTGGTAGGTACTCTAGGCTACGTATGTTATTGCTGTCAACAGATAAAGTGTACTTTATGTGATAGAGGCTACCTTACTTGTGCCAAGAGCTTCCCAAAAACACAGAAAATCCTCAATTTTTCTCTAGCCTGTTACTACCACAAAACTATGTTTATCAGCAATCAAATTTTAACAATAATATGATGACTGACTTAGTGCAAGAGGGGCTGTAGTCAAGACAGCGGTCCATGCAGAAGACCACGCGGCGGTAGTCGTTGGTTTCCATTGCGCGCTGTGCATCCTCATGCAGCTTGCGCAATGTCTCGAGAGCGCAGCGCTCGCTGTTCGCGCACAGAGCGCCGCCCAGCTCGCTCGCGTGCCGCACGGCCTGCTCGCCTCCCGTCAGGTCACCTGGTGGTTCAGATAATACGAACTTATTTAGAAATTATGCCTTAGTGAGTGTTAATAGTGTTAGGAAAACATATGATGCAACAATAACATTGCTTCCAGCATGTATGGAACTGTCCTGATGCTATAGTAATCATTGTTTCAATAGTATGATGAAACCCATCACAGATACCCAGTCTTGAAAATAAATAAAGGTAAATAAATACTACCAAATGACTACAGTTTTGTATTAACTCTCACAAATTTGAAACCAAAACAATAAGTTGCCTTTGTGAAATTCTGTATAACTGAACTGTAAGGATGTAGTAACAGCTGTTCATGATAACATAATTATATTAATGTAATAATGATATTATCTACTCAAGTTTTAATAAACACTGGCCACAAGGCTAAACCGCAAAACATATGAGTTAATATGATAAGTAATTTATCATTTAGTAAGGGACATAGTTCTTTCCTAGGCTGATAAGGAGGACCTAATGAATCAACAGTCCATTATGAAATCATTTATAATAAACACCATTCAATACTGATTATACAATGGTGTGATTTTAACAACAAATGGGACAGTTCTATCTTGAATTGATTGGTACTGGTGGCTTTAAATTCTGCGTAATGCTTTGAACTGTGCATGAAAATTCATCAACTTGATAAAAAGACCTAATTTATCAAAAGCAAAAGCATTTTTCACCCCTCTTTGCTTTTTGCTCCCAGATCTAGCTTAACAGCTAAACTGCATATTAAAATGTATTTCCTATGAATATATTTTAAAATTTAGATTAGAATAACAAATTGTATAAATAGTTACCTAATGCAATACAACATTTGGCCATGCGGATGTATCCTTTAGTAAATGTTGAATCCAGTGAGACAGCTTTCTGAGCATCATCAAGGGCCTTCTTGTACATGCCCAGCATCATGTAGCATGCAGATCTGTTGCCATAGTATGCTGCATTGTCCGGACAAAGCTGAATAGCTTCATCGTACATAGTCAGGGCACCCTTGTAATTTTTGAATTTGTACAAATGATTCCCACTTTCTTTCTTTTCTTCAGCCACTCTAGGGATATTGTTGAGAACAAAGAAAACATGTAAGAATTATGTAAAACATTAACTTTGTATTATTGATTATTATTATTTGTTGTAAATGATCCTGCAACTGATTACTATAATTGCAATGTAATATGGGCTCCCATATACATCTGATTGATCCTGATCTTGAAATTATGCTTTGGTAAAGATAGAATTAAGAATCAAGTCTTAGTAATGTTTGGATGAAGATCAAAGTTGCAGCGGTAATTTATTTGTGTTTATATGCGTCATTCATGCAAAATATGGCTTGTGCTTTAATATGCATATCCATGCACTCCCACACACGATCAGGCTATTGTACTTTATGTAGGTCATAAGTCAAGGCACCCCCTTTTGAAATAATTATAGACCAATTGATTATCTATAGAGCCACCCACCTAGGTTTATAGTTGAGAAATTCTAACTATTTTTTATGTTCAAAAAACATGAAGGACTTTGGCATATATTCACATGCAATTATACAAACATTCATAAATATTTACCTTTCGGGACTCTTCGGAACTAAATTATCGATTGTTAAATCCAAGTCCACTACATCTGAGTCTGCCATTTTATATTTTGTAATTTTTCAAGAAAATTCCAATTTTTCAAGAATTTTAGCCCTCTCTATTTTGACGACGAATTCACAAAAGAACTGAACAGGGTTGCCCGACTACGACTCGCAGATCACAAACTCGCAGCAAAAATCATAGACAACTTTTCTGTTGGACGAAATCACAGACAACTTAAAGGTGAAATTGGCAGCCCACAGTAAACTGAATGTAAAAATATTATTTCTATTTCCATCATGGTTTCCACTGTGCCAAAGAACTCAGACATACATAGAAGCACAGTTCTTATGGCCGGTTTGAAGACAAACTTAAGGCGACCCAAACAGCCGCTTGGGCAGCGCTGCAGTCGCGCTGCGGTGCGGGGTGCGGGCCGGCATCTGAATTCGTTGCTTGAACCTACGAGAGTGAGTGAGCGCGAGAATACGAGAGTGAGTGAGTGCGAGAATGATTCTGCCGTCAGCGCCACTAAGCGAGAACTAACCGTGGGGACATGTCCCCAGTAGAATCGGCACGAATAATCCTTAAGAACTGTGCTTCTATGTACGTCTGAGTTCTTTGACTGTGCACATAGATGATTTTAAGGGGGCTATGAGACGATCAATGTTAAAACGTGGTTCAATCCATAGCATACGACGAACATTGTTTAATATCACACACATAACTTTTTAGGTAACTATCCATATCCGTGGATCTTGACACCAAATATCCTTATCCGTATCCGCAGATATTCATTTTTCTCCGGCACATCACTAGTGCTTACATTTCAAAGACTGCTTCCTATAGGCAATGAACTCAGACGTACATAGAAGCACAGTTCTTATGGCCGGTTTGAAGACAAACTTAAGGCGACCCAAACAGCCGCTTGGGCAGCGCTGCAGTCGCGCTGCGGTGCGGGGTGCGAGTCGGCATCTGAATTCGTTGCTTGAGCCTACGAGAGTGAGTGAGCGCGAGAATACGAGAGTGAGTGAGCGCGAGAATGATTCTGCCGTCAGCGCCACTAAGCGAGAACTAACCGTGGGGACATGTCCCCAGTAGAATCGGCACGAATAATCCTTAAGAACTGTGCTTCTATGTACGTCTGAGTTCTTTGCTATAGGTATGAAATAGAAGACTAGGTACTTATCATTTTACTTTGATAAAGCTTATTGAACTGTTTATGTTCGCGCAAATTTAAACAAACGGCAAATTAGTTCTGTAGGATAATATATTTCATTTTTACAGTTTGCACATTTCTCTAAATAAATGTCAACTTTTTTGTCATCTAACATGTACAGGGACGTGACGAAACAGACCACGATTCATAACAGTTCGTGTTTATCTTTTGAGCCGGGGCCCGGTGTTTCAAATGAAACATAATATCAGTGTTCCGGAACAGTTTAGTAATACAGATGCAAATGTTTCAATTGCAAAAATTATTCATTTTGCCCACGCCTAGCGTGAAGGTAAGGACCATTTATTTTAGATGTACACGCAGCTCATTTAGCCAACGGCGGCAACGGCTACTCGCTGGCGATTTCAAAAATGTCTCATCCACACTCAGACTTTACAGCAGATTTTTCGTTAGCAATTTCATAATCTTTGTGTGAACGTGAGATTTTGAAGTTGCTAGCGAGCGCTGGCGACAACAGTTGCAGGCCTTGCTGGGTGTGTGCCAGTGCCTACCATTAAATTGTAGTGAGGAAGGACACATAACACATATACTCCTGAGTGAGGACTTACGGACAAACTTAGATCCACGGAATATTGTTTACATTGGCAACACACGTTAATGTCATCGGTTTGATTGATTGTTCGCAGGCAGATTGTCAAAAAACTTGTCCGTGTCGTACACTACCTGTCGAGAGTGTTGTGGATGTGAGTTCGAGTTTTGCTTACAATATTTATCGTTTGAATTTAATGCAGGATTTACATTAATCTGATCATTGTTTCAGTTTTCTAGCAAATGAAGCAAATATGGAGGATGAGGCTGTGTCTGTGAGTGATGTTTTGCACAATAACGGTGATATCGAATGGCAACCACTGGCACTCACTTTAGTTGAGTATCCAAAAGGTAAGTTTAACATAAATTAACTCGGTCTCGTACTACTCTGTTCATGCTCCAATTGTGATCCGTTATGTCTATGTTTTCAGGAGATTGGCTTGGAAAGTTCTTCGCCCTTATAAGCCTGTCCCCATTCGGTATAGGCGCTGGGTTTGTTGCGCTTATTTTGTTTCGTCGAGATCTTCACACTGTAAGTCGAAACATATTTTTTTTTAAACTTGACAGTGCCATACAGAATATCCATTTGAAGCCATGACTCCCACTGCCTCTGGTATTACCTAAGCTCTCACTTGATTTTCTTCTTCAGTGTAATTATAAAGCATTATTTTCATTCTAATAATATTCACATTAAAAGTTGGTTTGAATAATGTTTCCATTTAACAATATGACACTTATCCGTTCACATTTCCTTTGATTGAGTATTCATAATAAGTCAGCATTGCAGTCATCTTTTAGTTATGTTAATAGTTTACATATAATTTAAATATTCTTCAACTTTGTGTTCAATACCTTTTTTACAGATAACTTTTTTCACTGGCACATTGGTGAATGAAGTATTGAATATAATACTAAAACACATAATATGTGAAGCCAGACCACTCTCAAGGGGGAACCTGTACAATGAATATGGGATGCCATCATCACATGCTCAATTTATTTGGTTCTTTAGTACTTATGTTCTATATTTTGTATTAATCAGGTGAGTTGAAATACTTTCAGTACATAGGTACTGTTAATGAAAGAAAACTGTAAAAAAAATAATTATATGCTGTTATGAACAAATATATTTCATGCACGGTGAAAATGTATTCAAATTTTATTTTCCAAACCAACTCTTTTATAGTATTATTATTTATTTTCAGGTTACACCACATAAATAATAACAGTATAATATCTGCACTATGGAGAGTGATAATTGTGGGCGGCTGTATGTTCTTATCATTGCTTGTGTGCATTGCAAGGGTGTACCTACACTACCACACAACATCGCAAGTTTTAGTAGGAGGCATAGTTGGATTCATTTTTGCAACCCTATGGTTTGCAATAGTTCACAGAGTGTTTACCCCACTATTCCCGCAGCTTGTGTCACTGTAAGTGTAGAGAACCATCATCATTTTCATTTTTGCCTAATCATGAAGTGAAGTCATCATATGTGATTTCATTCTTGATAATTATATTTTGAAATGTCTTTCAAATTTTTCAGGAAACTGTGTGAATTGTTGATGATAAGAGACACAACACTTATCCCCAATGTGTTGTGGTTTGAGTACACGACATCGCGGCAGGAGGCACGAGCGCGCGGACGCAAGATGGCCGCGCTGAAGCCGACACAATGACGGTGCGCCCTGGCGCGCGGGCCCGGCTGCGCGTCGCGGCCGCGCGCGTGACGCCTGGCGGCCGCTGCAGCGCTCGCGCTGCTCGGCGGCGTGTTACTCACTAAATCTGGCCCTCCTTGGTCCCTCCTCCCCTAAAGATCCATTTAAACTTCTCATATGACAGGTATGAGTCGTTTTCCAGTGTTTTATCATGATGAATTCTAGCTTACATAATACATGTACTAAAGAATGATGTTGTTATCTTAATGATGCAATAATAATTGATTTTAATGTTAATTATAGGTAATGTGTAGTGTAAATGTTCCTTTGAAGTTGATTTGATGTGTTAATTGTACAGTTGAGAATTTTATAATAATTGGGGTAGAATAAGTGAATGGTATATAATACATATGTGTTACTGTTGATGTGTTGAAACCAGTAAAGTGTGTAATTAATTAATAGACAACTTTTAATTACTTGCAGTGAAATAACATTATGCTAAAATACAGAACGTGTGGATACAATAACAGTAACATAAAATTATTTACATGTAAATTCTAGACTCATGCCTCGTTAAATTAAAGCAACATTTTTAATGGATTATAAAATATAATTATTAATACACTAGGAAGAGTATTAAATTATGATACAAATACCTTCTCACGGTTTCCACGGTTGTGTATAATGTAGGTATACTTGTAAACGCTAACCAACTAGTAAAGTTAAGCATTAACAAACATTAAAATGTATTTTTGAATATTGTAAAGAATCATGCTTATACAAGATACTTTTTATGCTCCGTAAAAATCTATGATAAACTTGTATACTTCTATATAAGGATCTATATGGACAGGATAGTTACTAGATCGAGGTAAGAGCCTTTGCCATGGGCTCACTAAAATGATCTCTGCACACTATGTGTGGCAGATTATGCATTTTTTCTGCCTAAACTGTGTTGTTTGTCATCTTAACAAACTGTTAATAAATAAATATAACAATGTTTCATGCTGAATGATGATGATAAGGTTCTAAATAGGGATGCAAAAATACATTTGGTATTTGAAGCTTCGAGTGGCACTTAAATGTGACTAACAAGTTCAATATAATAGTTGAGTAGTTTTTACTATTTTGATCTTAAATAAACGGAACAAGCATAATCCAAAATCGAAAGCAGCCAACTGTTAGTTCCATAAAAACTTTGTAGGATTTGCTAGAAATCATAAAGGGGCACTCCTTTTTCGATTTTGATATCTAAATGTTTGTGGAGTTGTTATATATTTCGTATCAAAATATTTCTATATGAAATACCTACTCATGAACATGCTGCAAATGCGTGCACAGGCATCGTATTTAATTATTTATATTATGTAACAACTAAATATATTATGGTTTTAAGCGTTCTTTTACGAGTATTATTAGTCTTTTAGACCTGATCATCCAAAGAATGTGCAAACTAGACAGCTAGCACAGTCTTGTTACTTCTGACAAAGGCAGGAATGATTAAAGTACATTTAGTTATTAGACATACTTTACGTTGATACTGCGTTCGCATTATCTAAAGTATTACTACTGTGGAAATTTTAAAAAATATGGTCCCAAATGAAATATCTCAAAAAATAGATTCCATTTGTTTCATGTCTGTGTGATGTAAATGGTTGTCTAGTTTAATAATAATACGCTTAAATTGAGATAAGTACCCACTTATTCACAATAAATATTTGTACAAGATACTAGAAAACCATCCAGAAACCACTAATGGAATGAATGAATATTGCCTTAATAGAATACGCTTAAAGTAACATGCAAATACATAAATACTATATACTGCTCAATAAAAAACTCTGGTAAATATATCGTTATAGATTCTAAGATTGTATTGTGAAAAACTGAGCTTTTCTTCAAATAATCGGAAGTGGTTTATGGGTGGCACATCGAGTGTGATATTCTTTAGGGTCACAGCACACATATCAACTCGTAAACGGAGCGTAACCGTATCAACTCGAGCCGTTTAGTATTCATTGTATGCAACTCCTTACTGAAAAGCACACTAATCGGAATCGTAACGTAAGTGATTCGCCTCGGGACCAGCTCACGAACCGCGGTGTGGCGCTTGGCAACCAGCGGCCCCCCCCTTACGACTCTCCATCGCCGAGCTTGCGTCTTGGGGCGGATGAAGATCCACCCTTGCCCCCACACGCGCCATAGCGCACACATGCTTGCATTCACAAGGCAACTTCTAAGTCGATTCAAACTGATCTGGTGCCAGCCAGGTCAACCAGCGGTCGGCGAGCGGTAAGCGCGGCGTCGCCTAGCTGTAGTCGAGTTGCCGAGGCGACAGGCGATACGGTGTCGATCACTTTCCGAGTTGATATGTGTGCTGTGACTCTTGGTCACCGTATCGCCTTTCGCTTCGCCGCCAAACAGGCGTCAACCTAACGTAAGCACGGAACCAAAGCGGATCAGCAGCTCCGATACGTTGACTCGGTTACAGCCAGGCGAAGCCGCGGTTACGGCTCGCCGACGACCTGCACCCTAATTGCGAAACGCACAATTTATCAGAATCTGAATGGGATTGAAGATTATTTCTAAACCATTGCGTCATTTGTTCGAATAAATTGTGCCTCAGCAACGTAAATAACGCAATGAATGTTGTTTAACTATGAATATTAAACCAATTCCTACCGATAAAAAGTTCCGCAATTACCCCTCTGGTTGGCACCACATCAGTTTGAATCGACTTTGATGTTCCCTTGTTAATGGGGTGAGAGGAGCAAGGGTGGACGAAGAGACGCAAGCGCGGTGACGGAGAGGCGTAAGCGCGAGGACGACGAGCCGTAAGCGCGGGGACGACGAGCCGTACGCGGGGACCACCGGTAGGCACGCGCCACACCGCGGTTCATGAGCTGGTCCCGACTCGAATCGTTTACGTTACGATTCCGATTGGTGTGCTTTTCAGTAGGGAGTTTCATACAAAGAATACTAAACGGCTCGAGTTGATACGGTTACGATCCGCTTCCTAGTTGATATGTGTACTGTGACCTTTACTCGTAAAAAAAATAGACTTATTGTATTTTTGTAATCGGTGGTAATTTATTATAATTATTATAATCGTGACTATAGAATTGGGAAAATAAACGTACTATCGATAGCATAAATTAGAAACGAACAGTAGCTAGCGGCGGCTCCAAATGGCGCCGGGGTATCAGGGGTGCGGCGGCTATTGTTGGACTAAGCAACAGAGAAAAAGAGGCCTAAAACATTTATCTACCGAAATGTGTCATATGTTTGTGCCTAGAAGTAATGAATGCACTTCTGACTTGATGTTTTCCAGGTTATTCATAGCTATCGTGTAACAGACTGCTGACGTTTCCGCTTCTCAGTACGTAATATACTTAAATGTGTAAAGGAATTAATGTTTTATGCGATTCGTATAATTACGATGTCGTTTCGCACCACATCACCCTAATCTAATCTGTTACATATTTTATGAGTTTTAGAACGCCAAAGAAGTCGGGAAATATTTTTAACCGTTTTTCGATGATGAAATAGCCTATCCGTAAATCAAATTGTGCAATTTAAAGCGCACATGAGGAAGGGTAACTACGCCTTCAGACTCCATTAGGCATGCAACTCAGCATCGATTTCAAGGCAAAGCTTTGTCTCGACCATTGCATGGCTGTAAGAGCCAGGTGCTCCAAGTGGTCTTGGCAGAACTAGCCATTGTCCTGAACATAAACCCACGGGAAGTGAGAGAAAATTGACAGAGATATCAGTGTTTAGTCACAGACCACCATCGACTAAAAGTACAGTACATTACTTTTGATCAATCATGAAACATGCCTCGTTTGAATGATAAGGTGCGTCGCACACCTGGGTGGAGCCGCCCCTTTAGGACCACGTAGAGACGTAGACCGACAACTACATAATACATTCTAAAATAATATAATAGCAGTCGATTTAATAACCTAATTGATAGACAATATACAATATTTAAAAGTGGTCACCTCATTCATTGACATTATTCTTCTGAAAAACCCTACCAATAATAAGACTTTTATTATTCGTAGGGAAAACCAGTGAAAAGAAAAGTGGTAGTGGTCAAGAAACTGAAGATATTAATATAATTATACTTAGCTGCTTAATATTTTTTTAAATATGTATATGTAATTACTAATTATGTATATAATTAAACGAGGGCCTGATTATAACAATTGACCCGGGCACTGCGTGATTACTACGCTTTAGTGTGCTTCGCGCGGACAATTTTTGGAGCAGCTAGAATATATCGAGCATGACCCGAGTGATTTTTATAATTAGTCCCTACGGACGTACGACGCTCATGCAATAGAAAAAGATGTAAATAGGACATTTTATTACAAAAGGAATCAATCAGTTTATGTATTCTTAATAAATAATGGTTTTGCTCATGTGTTCGTAGCGATTAAGAATTATTTTATTTAAATACTTTAAATGCTAGTGATATTTTTTAATTACCTATATTTATAATCTGAGTATGCAGCTACGAGTTTGCGGTTTCACTTTAGTTTTGCAGATGATACATAATTAATGCATTTGTTCATAACTTCAGCTTTTAAAGGAAGATTCATTTATCTCAACCAGCAGTCCCAATCCACTTGAAAATCAGCCCAAACGATATTGCGTAGTGTCAAGTTGTTATTAAGTACACTTGCGCTTAACTGCATTGCCGAGTCTACTACAAACATAGCTGACAATTCCAGCACAACTTGGGTCTACTGGTTAAGACAAAGTGAATGTCTCTTTAGTCATTAATTTATGCTGGAAACAAACGCCAGGACGGGAAAGGGATTGGTAATATTTAACACTTTGTAAATTACCTGAGTAAACTAAGCACAAGTAGGTACAGGCGCCGTCAGATGTATTGTAGCAGAAAGGGTGTCCAAATACTTTTGAACAGTTTAATATTTAAAACTAGCTTTTGCCCGCGGCTTCGCCCGCGATGTGGATGTCGGAAATTAACGCAGGTATTTTTCTAAAATAAAAGAATTTTTCTAAAATAAAAGTAGCCTAAGTTACTCCTTGTTACATCAGCTATCTGCCAGTGAAAGTCCCGTCAAAATCGGTCCAGCCATTTCAGAGATTAGCCGGAACAAACAGACAGACAAAAATTGTAAAAAAAAATGTGTTCGTATATGTACCGTGTATACATCCATATACACTTAGTAAAAAGTGGTTATCTTAATATTAAAAACAGACACTCTAATTTTATTTATTTGTATAGATGTTTATATAAGTTCCATACACTATGGTGCTTGTCAATAATTTCTATACACTACTAAAATATCTGAACACAACGAATGTTTGGGAATCATTCAGAAGCCGAAATTTTTGTGAGAAGGTTGTTGAAAATGTATGTATAAATTATTGACAAGCATCTGCTCATATATTACTAAAGTAATGAATGTTCAGATATTAATGTTAACTTGTAGTGTATGGAACTTATTGACATTTTAAATCGTTCAGAAGTATTTGGTCACTTTGTCAGCTACAATATATCTGACGGAGACTGTACATACCTACTGTGGTGAAATGAGCCAAACCATCAAAAGCAAATCTAGTTGTGGCCTGTTTTTAGCATACATCAAAATAGGAATCACAAAAAAAAAAATGTTACAGTTCAATAATATGTATAATAATAGTGTTTTTTACTTACAAAACATTGTGTTATGATGTACATACAATACTAAAAAGTGGTGTCTTTTGTGTTATGTACTTATTAAATGAATTGAATGTGTTGTGTTAAGAATTGGCTCATAATAATGACCCTTTAAGTGGGGTTAATAAGGGTGAGAACTCACTGAGCAGTATTAAACCAATATTTTGTTCTTAAATTCTCTGTACTTACATGTACATGCCCTCTGAAAGAGCGTTGCGTACGCGGACTAAGACGTATAACTGTGATGCAGATAAATATAACTTAGACTTTATATAAATCTTCTCAGCTAACTAATTTATGTTAGCTAAATATCATCAAGTTATGCTTAGCGACTCGAGGTGTGCTGTGTGCGTATCCTCCGGTACAGCGCATCGCAGTTGTCATCGCTAGTCAAATATCAACTTTGCGGTCCTTAAAATAAAGTCCAAAATAAATAACCTACAAAACGATTGCTCACACAAATCTGCTTTGGGTGCTCTCGGGCTGAGAAAGCCCGTATCTTGTTTTAAACAAGTATTGTTGTCTCATAATAAAATCTAATCAAGGTATGAATTAGATGTATAGAGTGGTCACCATTATGCTGATGTGTGTTCTCATCCAAAATATTCGGTTCGGTTCAATAAAACAATATTCAATTTATAGATTCATATAATGATAGTAACGTCAAATTGTTATTTTGTATATAAATCGTTTGATATTGACTAATCGGCTCTTGGTTCGGTTTCTTCTTCACAACTATCTGCAAAAATAGCGATAGTTTTATGTTTTTGTTCTAGCGACTAGTGAATGGTTTTGAAAATATTTCGCCTTAATTAATGAGGTACCTTGCGTTTAATATATCATGTGAACTCAATTCTTCCGCGTTTGATTGACTAGTGCTTCCAATGTGCTTTCTTTTCTTCTTTGTTTTATTTGCACTCAATTCTCTGTCAGTAATTTCACCGTCTGCTTCATAATCACTTGATATACCTTTTCAATTAATTATGTTATAACATTAACTTTACAAATTGTATTGATAAAAAAGAGAAAGACGAAGAAATTCAGTAAATATTTATTTTTGTTTAGTTTGACATTTCAAAAACACGAAAAGAAAATTACTTACAGTTGCTAAGTACTCCAGAGTCCACAGAACCATATGAATTGCTGTTTTCAGTCAAACTTTCCATCCATTGCTGTCAACAACAATATGTATAATAAATTATAGAAAAAAAAAACAGTTTTTTTTTTCAAATTAGCTTCTGCCAGTGTGTCCGCGTGCACGTTCAAAATTATCCCTCAGTAACCCAGTAATGGGATAAAAGTATCCCATGTGTTAATCCAGGTTGTAATCTAAATGTGTGCTTACATTTCATCCAAATCGTTTCAGCCGTTTTTAGCGCGATTGGGTACAAACAATCATCCATTAACATTTTAGATGTTTACTTTTATAATATTAGTAAGACTATAAAGCTTCACATCCGCATTAGCAACAGCCCAATGGCGAAACCTACGGACCATACGAAGTATCTCTATATACAGGGTGATTGGAAGATGGGTGCAAAGCTTTAAGGTGAAGATAGTATAGACATTTTAGAACCATTTAAGCCATGGTTGTCTTAGACGAAGTCTTACCAAATTTTTTTAACCAAATTTTTAAGTTTTTTTCGGAAATTCTCAAAATTTAATGTAAACTGCATAATTATGGCCAAATTGAATGATAAATGAATTCATTTTTTATTTATTTAATTAAAGTAATGTGTAAGCAACCAAGCAAAACATGTTTTAGGCTTCTGTGTCATTAGACATTTTTTTTTACAGATATTTAAAGCTCAGAAAAAATAAAAATTTGTACAATACGTCTTTTAAAACTTATTTTTAAAAAAACGGAGGGTGCTTTTTTGTTCAAACCTTTTTGAAGACATGCTTGATAATCGCTCTTTCTTTTGAGGTATCATTTATGCGGATATCTTACAAATTATTGAAATTAGGACCTACAAACCAATTCGAGGGAGAAATTTTAAATTTTAGGCAGTCTAACAAAACACAAAATTTTTGCTTAAAAGAATACTTTATGTGCTCGAAATGATAACATTGTTCAATTCTAAGAATTTTTGGCACATGCAGGAACCAATTGAGGGGAACCCATTGAGGGGATTCTCTAAACAATGGCCACCGAGCGCGGTGCGACGGCATGTCCAGGTAGAACGCCCAATGACTAGCAAAAAGCGATAAGAGTTAGTTTTTACAGCAAAATGGTCTTAGTTACTGAGGCAACAAAGTCGTTTTTCTTTAGTCAGGGTCAGTCGGTCTGTGATGAAGCCGTTACATCTTTTACTTACTAGTCAAACTACTGCCCTTGTGAGTGGATGTTGTCGTGTAATTTACCGTGTTCAGTTGTAGCCCTTTGCGTTCCTGCACGTGTTGTTTGCGTTAGTTTTGAACTTTTTTGTTTCACCGTGTCCAGTCGTAGCCTCGCGCTCCTGCACGTGTTGATTTTTGACTTAATTGTGTTGAGTTGACATTTAGTGCGCTCCTACGCCGTTTTTCTTAATTGTTAAGTGACTATGGCTACTTTTTCCAATCAAGAATATGCGGATATCGTATTTATGTACGGTAGAGCAGTCGGCAATGGATCTTTGGCGCGACGGATGTATCAAGAGCGCTATCCGAATCGCAGGATACCGAATGTCCGAGTGTTTTACAACACGTTTCGTCGTCTTGCCCAAGATGGGTTTCACCGCGTGGAACCTGGAGTCAACCCGGGCAGACACGAAACTGCCGTCGACGAAGACATTTTAGCAGCATTTCAAGCGGATCCTACTACCAGTATTAGAGCAGTAGCTCGAAATTTAAACATTTCTCAATGGAAGGTGTGGCATACAATGCACCAAAATGATAAGTATCCGTTCCATGGCAGGAGTGTGCAAGGTCTAGTAGAGCAAGATCCACAAAGAAGAATTCAGTTCTGCCGTTTCCTCCTCAACAGAGACATCGAAGATGCGTGGTTTCTGAAATCAATCTTGTGGACGGATGAAAGTAAATTTTCAAGGGAAGGTATTACAAACTTTCACAACATCCATGAATGGGCCGACGCAGACAACAATCCACATTTTAAGAAGCAGGTGTCATTTCAGATGAAATTCTCTGTGAATTTATGGGCTGGAATAATTGGCAGAACATTGATTGGGCCCCACTTTTTGCCTGATCCATTGAATGGCGAAAATTATTTGCAATTTCTGCAAATTGATTTACCACTGCTGGTAGAGGAATCAGGTGTCTCGATCTTCCAAAGAGACCGAACAGTCATCTTTCAGCAAGACGGCTGTCCAGCGCATTGGACTTTAAATGTAAGGAAACACCTCAACAATTGCTTTCCTGATAGCTGGATCGGCAGGGATGGACCCATCCCTTGGCCCGCTCGCTCCCCAGATCTGACCCCGTTGGGCTTTTTCGTGTGGGGCCGGGCCAAGGAACTGGTGTATAACAACATAGAAATAAACACTAGAGAAGAATTGATACAAAGAATAAATTCAGCGTTTGAGACAATGAAGCAGGAGATGATGTTGAAAATAACACGGCGTCCTCACCTTCCGCCTGACGCAGGTTCTCACCGGGCATGGGTGCTTCGGTGGGTTCCTGTTTAGGATAAAGCGGGAGGATACGCCCTGGTGTTTCCATTGTGAGGATCGTCTGGAGGACACGGTGGAGCATACGGTGGAGGTGTGCCCTGCCTGGGCGGAGCACCGCCGTGTCCTCGTGGAGGTGATCGGCGGCGGCGACCTCTCGCGTCCGGCCCTGGTGCGAGCCATGGTACGGAGCGAGAGGGAATGGGAAGCCGTCACCTCCTTCTGCGAAGCAGTAATGCTCGCGAAGGAGGAGGCGGGGCGCGTGAGGGAGTGGCAGTCACTGCGCCCTCACGTCCCTAGCCGCCGCAGGAGGAGACGCCCCGGGCATCGGGAGTCGATAGCGGACTCCCGGCCACCGTAGGCGCGAGCTTGCGGGCGGCGAGCAATGGGTAGCTCGCTGCCCGGTAAGGACCAGGCTCGAGTCGACGGCGCGTAGTGTTCCACGCGCGCCTCAAAGAGATGTCAGCAGCAGTGAAGGGGTCTACTAGGACCGATGCCTGCCGGGGTCGCGTGATTGTTCGAAAGAGATACCGTGACCCTGGCACATGGGCAACTGATGGAACACGGGTGGGTTTTAGTCAGTAAAAGTCTGACACGCCCTCCCACTCCGCCCAGAGCGGGAGAAGTCATTTGATGATTTCCCATGCTGAAAAAAAAAAAAAAGCCTAAAACATGTTTTGCTTGATTGCTTACACATTACTTTAATTAAATAAATAAAAAATTAATTCATTTATCATTCAATTTGGCCATAATTATGCAGTTTACATTAAATTTTGAGAATTTCCGAAAAAAACTTAAAAATTTGGTTAAAAATATTTGGTAAGACTTCGTCTAAGACAACCATGGCTTAAATGGTTCTAAATTGTCTGTACTATCTTCGCCTTAAAGCTTTGTACCCATCTTCCAATCACCCTGTATATAAAATGACTGACTGACTGATATATCAACGCACAGCCTAAACCGCTGGTCGTAGAGACGTGAATTTTGGAGAGTGTGTTCTTTGTGAGGAGTCGGTATCCACTAAGAATGGGTTTTTTGAAATTCCATTCTAAGAGGGTGAAATGCTTCGGGCGTCGGGAGTCAATAGCGGACTCCCGGCCACCGTAGGCCCGAACTTGCGGGTGGCGAGCAATGGGTAGCTCGCCGCCCGGTAAGGACCAAGCTCGGGTCGACGGCGCGCAGTGTTCCACGCGCGCCTCAAAGAGATGTCAGCAGCAGTGTAGGGGTCTACTAGGACCGATGCCTGCCGGGGTCACGTGATTGTTCGAAAGAGATACCGTGACCCTGGCACATGGGCAACTGATGGAACACGGGTGGGTTTTAGTCAGTAAAAGTCTGACACGCGCTCCCGCAAAAAAAAAAAAATGTGAAATGGGGAGTCCACGCGGGTGACACCAAGATGATGAGTCTCTGAGCCTCAGCGACTGGCTTCTACGCTACCGGTCAAGGGTTCGATTCCTCGTTTGTAGCGTGGACCCTACAGGTTTTAAATGGGGATGGAACTTATTATTTTGTCTTAACCATGGCGCAATCAACGCTATTACGATTAACGACAATAGGAATATTAAATTGCGTTTTGGTTATTTTGATAAATCTCTAGCTAACGAGGTGGGGGGAGCAAACAAGAGGGACGTGACCATTCCACGACACCTGCCTCATTTCTATTCTGCTGGCTGATGGATTTCACTAACACCCAAAAGTGGTCTAAAAGCCGAATAGCAGTTCTCACTAATATACAAACTGAACATGTGAGTACCTTTTCAGGCGGAATCAAACGATCTGCTTTTTTCATGAACGTAAAATTAGCTTTTTGTCCAAGGTCCACTAAATGTCTTGTTACTTCAGTTGTGGACATGACCTTGGTCAGCATGCCTTGCAGTGTTTTGGGATCTTTGTCAAGTAACCCCGGAAACATAATAGCCAGTGGTTTCATTTGAGGCCCGTCTTCGCATTCTACCTAAAAAAAATATGCCGTTTTCACACGAATTTGATACATTTATAAATTAAATGATGAATCGTTATTTACAAGTTGTAATACTTCCTCCTCGTCAGACACGTTCGCAGATCTCTGGGTTTCTATTTGGGATGTCTGCAAAATGTCTACCCATTCCGAGTCTTTAGCTAATAGAGCACATAGAGGTTGCGTTGGTTTTTTCACAGCTTCATTTCGTCTATTTCTTTGCCTCTGTAATACAACTGTTAGGTAGGACAGATTCGTCTTTTCAATAGAAAAACTGGAATAACCTTTTGAGCGCCACGACAAAAAAGCAAAATCGTGCCCTCAGCGCCAAGCTATAAATTCATCCTTTAATACCTACAAAATAGTAGTGAGTTCGAAATTATATCGATAAAGCACTAACCATTTATTGTTTTAACATATAGTATGTTTTAATAAAAGGTTACTATGCAGGAAATATATAATAAAGGAGTTTTATTTCATCCCGCTTTGTCTTTTATGACAGAATTGATACGATATGTGTCACAGTTTTGACGTTAAATCCACAATTCAAAACAACAGTCGATAAAATCAAGTCAATACCATCACAACACTATGTTCAGTCATGACGTACTTTCTTGTCACCGTATGATGGCACTGGATGGCGTAGCTGACACGGCTTTTCTTAATTTGCCCGCTTCTGCTCTAGAGGTGCGCATCCGATATTTATGAATAATATCGAAATAATAAGAGTTATTTTATTTTAATGGTTTCGCTTTTTACATACAGTAGCAGCAGTTTTATTCAATACAACTTGCTTCTGCCCGCGACTTCGTCCGCGTTATATTTATTGTTCCTCCAACCCATCACGTCGCATCTTATGTATATTTTTTTATGTGAAAAAGAAAAGTATTGCTTTTACTATTGTTTTCGCATTTTTTTTTATAATTATCAAAACCTTCGGAACGCCTTAAACACATACAAAAAAAAAATTGCCGAATCGGTCGAGCCCTTCTCGAGTTATGCGCTTCGCAACATTCATTTTTTTTTAAATATAGTTAGATTTAAGTTTCTCTGAAAGAACAACCAGTAATAATGTCTTAATGTACCGGCACATAGGTATCTAAATATAGTTAGATTTAAGTTTCTCTGAAAGAACAACCAGTAATAATGTCTTAATGTACCGGCACATAGGTATCTACTGATGATATCTCAGCTGAAATAAATACCTTACCGTAGATATTGTTCGAAAGAGTTACCGTGGCCCTGGCATAAGCACTGAAGGAACTCGGGTGGGTTTTAAGCAGTAAAAGTCTGACACGCCCTTCCGCTGCACCCAGAGCGTGTGACGTCATTTGATGATTTCCCACCCACAAAAAAGTCGTTTCAGAATAATAAAGTAATGAGAACAAACTACTGATACAAGTAAAGGAACAGCTCTATTTACAAATCGACCACATGTGACGTCATAGGATTGTCACGATTAGATGACTCTGGCGCTCCAAGCACAGACAATATGACAGTATGATGGAGATGGGCATTACACTCATTATAATTTATCGATAATCAACTGACACCGACATTTAAAGAGCAGATAGTTCAGTATTTTAATAATATTTAAATGATTTTCATGATTCGTGAATCATTCAAATTCAATATCAGAAGTTTTATTTATTTATTGTTGAAAAATTAAATATAACGTAGGTTACCGTCGAAGTCGATATTCTTGTTAAATTGATTGCTAGCTACATCTCTACGTGTCATGATATGATGACTGTGGCGCTGAGGGAACTATGTTTTTCGAACTTTATAGTTTGTGTTCGTTTTTGCCATCTTATGTTAATATGGATGAAATATAAAGAAAGAAGCTCAACTAATATAAATTAGGATGAGTCAAGGAACATATTTTGCAAAGGAAATAAAAAAACAATGTTGTTTTATGAGTTTTATTTACGTTTAAAAGTCTGTCACGGTATCGTGACCGTGGCGTGCTGGGCACGTTTTGGTTTGTCATCTATACATGACTCTGGCGGTCAAAAGGTTAAAGAACTCCCGTCACCCGGTAAGTTTTTTTTTTTTAAATGTCAGTTACAGATTCGTGTCTATTTGTTTGCTTTGATGGTGGCTGGGAGCTGAGAATCCTTATGCTAGGCCCCGATACTTTTCCTTAAATTGCTGTTTAGTAATCACAGTTACAACTGTTCTCCTAAGAGCCTTATCTGCAATTCCCAATGAACTTATGCTTGCTGAAATTTGAATTTAATAACGTTATCATTTATCATCCCATTGGGGCACACGACCTACCCACTTACGAGGTAGGTTCTTGATTTTTTATAGTTACAACAGATTTCTGTAATAATCAAGCCACCAAGATAGCATAATAACAATTGTTACCTACTGAGGTTCCTGGATTTGTGGTTGCAAAAGTATTTTGTTTTGGCCTTTTGTATTTCTTATTAGAATCACTGCTCATTTTGTAGAAACCATGTTGTGAAAATAATGACTGCTGCTCCAAGCCAAAACAAGCTGTGTTGTTGTTGACATGACAACATTTTGACAGTCTGACAGTGGTGGACCATTTTTAATAAGTAAACAAAAAGTTTTGTTGGTGTTATTTATTATCATTCTGTATTCAACACAACAGAAAATACATTTTTAGTCACCAATCAAAAATTCAATATTATCCTTAATTTACCATTTACAGGAAAATCTAATGGATAATTTACAATCTTTCATTAGATCTATGAGTAATCATCATCCTCTTCATCATCAATCCTAGGTCCAAGGGGAGGCGGCACATATGGCTGTGGACCTCCCTCAGCTCCCACTAATCCTTGTTGCTGTAACAGCAACCATTGCTGTTGCTCTTGTTTTGCTTGTTCTTCTCGTGCCTGAAATAATTTAAATAAAGGTCAATTATCATCTGCCTTCAAAACCAGAGCGAACTGGCACTT
The DNA here is from genome assembly GCA_932294355.1 of Aporophyla lueneburgensis. Taxonomy (NCBI): domain Eukaryota; kingdom Metazoa; phylum Arthropoda; class Insecta; order Lepidoptera; family Noctuidae; genus Aporophyla; species Aporophyla lueneburgensis. The sequence continues at coordinate 18,473,987 of OW028747.1, forward strand.
TTTGGACAAGCTTATCATACACCATATCCATCGCTTTCCATCAGGTGCAATCTTGGTCACGAGCAGGCCTATTCGGCAATTTTTTCATAGCATATCTTTTTGTCAGATTAGTATACTTTTAAGTTTCTGGTTTTGGCCTCGAAAATTAGACACAATAGATCTTCACCTAGCATGGATATAAACAATATGGGTTGCATATGAGTATTGATAGTAATTTTTATTATAATTGAGGTGTCTTCTTAAAATACTTCTACTTAGTTAAGAATTAATTGTGACACATTTTCAACTCTACATTCTACATCATACACAATCATGCATTCTTTCTATTTCATATTCATACTTTTTCTTAAAAACACTATAAAGGTTCTGATGATGATGGTGATGGGGACTCTTTTCCGCACTTAGACCCTCATTTGGTCTATTGTGCATGGAGGTTCTGGTTAAGAAAGCCAGCCTAAATCCGCCCAAAAGCATAGAAGCTTCCTGGGAGCTTCACAGGCTTCACAGAGCTACCAGAGTTACCACTAAGGCTCTGACACTTGTCAATGAACCTTTTTCTTGTGCTGCTTGTTTTCCATTGTCATATCTTGCAAATCATGTTTGATGATTTTGAAATAGGTAAAGAACTTATTAAACATTTTCTTATTTATGTTTTATAGGTTACTGACTTCTGCTTCATCATTTCCGTCGTATGACGTCCACTGCTGGACATAAGCCTCCCCCAATTTGGAGGGGTTTGCCATAATCGCCACGCTTGGCAGGCGGGTTGGCGATCACAGTATGGTGGTATAGTGCATAGAGAACGCTGCTGCCCATTCTCTAGTAAGTCCCTTAGTCGCCTCTTATGACACCCACAGGAAGAAATGGGATGGTGGCTATTCTTTAAGTCCGGCATCACACGGTACCAAGGACTTCTGCTTATCACATCATAACTACAGGTTTGACATCAGCTATTAGATTGATTAAAATAACAGTGTATTTTTATTCTGGAGAGACTAGATTGATTGAAATGGCTGGCTTTAGATCTTTCATTCATATTATGGCAGACAGCTTTAACATTTCAAATGAAATTTAAAAAGCTAGTAGTATTTAGTTACCTTGGCAAAAAGTTCTTGTTGTTGCCTTAACAATTCTTCTTCTGGTATACCGAGATTCTCAAGTCTTGTACTTTGTCGTCTTCTCTTTGCTGCAACAGCTTTGCAATCTTTCAATACAGCCTCTGCTTCAAGGGTATAGTCACTAAATCCTAATCTGTCCAGTGCTGCAAGAAAATTATTTGGTTCAATACATATGGAGTAGTAGAAAACAATAATTCAACTATTGCCTACTAGAACTAAAACGAATTGTTTTGTTTCAAAACTCTTGATTAAAACTCACCTGTGAGTACATGTTCTGCATTGATTGTCTTTTTGTTACTCTGATTGCAAACTTCGTTAGCCTCTGAACTTAATAAATGGATAAATTCTGTGCAGCAGTTAAGAATTAATTCCCGTGACTCAAAGGCTACGCGCACGGAAGGGACCAATTCTTTTATCATTTTATTGATACTTGCTCTAGGAAGAGTTAGTTCATCTTCCTCTGAAGGTGGTGGGCACAGTTCTCTTTCTGGACTTCCCATTTTTGCGCTGATTGGCAATTATATAATTTGATTTGGTTATAATTCAAGCAATTGTAAATATTACAACTTGAAAACACTTTTCTCACGACGATTTATTGTTTGTTTTAAATGTCATTGTGCTTTGTTGTCACTGTCATATCCAAGTCTTTATTTTTGTCAGCTTTTTTTTTTAATTCTGTTGATTTTGCAGCTCTGACTATAATACCTTCGTCCATAGAGACAAAAATGGTCACTTTCTAAACGAATAGCACGTAATCTTGACGAAAAATTGGGTTTTCCATATTTTTCGAAGAACTTTCTCTCACAATTTTCGTCTTTTAACATCTTTGGTAATATATGGGTCCCTGATTTTTGGATCACAGGGAACATACATAAATAAAAGAAGTCGCACTGTTTCTAAAAATGTATGAAAAAAATATTTTTAACTGAGTTCAGAAAAAAAAATTGGTTGCCTGTAAAGTCGGTATACGGGCGAAAATTTTACGTGACAACGACTTTGAGTGGTAAAATAATTTTAATGTGAATATTCATTCGTATAGTAGGAAGAAGGATGAAATAATAGTAACAATTTAAAACATTTATTTATACAAAGAACTGTGCTCGAGTGGAAGGCATGCGTGCCTTTCACTTTTTATGTCTGTCTCTCTCGCTCTTAGGCGGGCTAACCATGCCCGAGTGGAAGAGACGCGTGCCTCTCACTCGCTCTCATTGTGAGCGCATAACGTGAGCGGAGCGTAACGCAGTTTCTTGAAGTGTCACCCGGCAAACCAATTTATAAGACGTTGTCACGTCAAAAAAAAAATTCACGGTATCTACTGAGTCCAATCGAATGTGGTCAAATGGAATTCGTAGAAGGAAGAAGTATTATAATTTTTATTTTTTTGACATTTGTTGAGCTCTAATTATTAGAAGTATTGAAAGAATTTGAGGTTTTAATAAAAAATGGTATATATTTTTTTAAATTTTTATTTATAGTTCTCTTAGAGTAACACCTCTACAAAAAATTTCAGTAATGATTTACCTATTTACATATTTTATTCCATCCACATTTAAATCAAAACACTCGAAAACTTCAAAAAAAAATTAGTTTGAAAGTTGTCATTCAAAATCCACAGCTGGATAACGTTTAATTAACATACATATGACACTTATGTCGTAATATCTTCCACGGAACATGTGAATTCTTCTATTTTACGCAGATCATGTAGCCATCATCACTAGTCATCATGACTATCTTGGTTAATTACTACTGGAATTTTGTCCGTGGCAAATATACTTGATAGTATTTCCGCAGATTGTATAATACGTGACAAATATCTCGCAAATAATAAATACCCGTAATATATGATAGAAGCTACATGAGAGCAGCAACTCACAGTATGGTAACCATTGGGACAAGCATTACAATAGCGTTGAATGCTTTGATGTCCTATACCGTGAGGAACATAGTCTATGTAAATATGGTAGACTTTGCGATTTAAATGCCGAGATTTGACTTTTGCTTCAATTATATTTGGTGTTTGCTTAACATATTGTACATATAGGTTGCGTTGATCATCCATTACCTCGGCTAAGTATGAAACAGCTTGTGAAAACTGGTAACTCCCTGTTAATAAAATTTTAAGTTCTTGTTCAGATAAATGTTGAAAATCTAGAAGTTCAAGAGTATTTAGATTTTGTTGATTTGACTCCCTTCTATTCATCGTTGTGTTTTAACTTCTTCAGCTAAACTATTTACTACATTCATCATTTGGTTATGCTTATCCCGCTATACCCTTTCTAATAAAAAGAGCCAAAAAATAAATTGCTCATCCCTAGTTTATTTTTCCAATATGGCGATGATTTCCATCCTACGTCAGTGTCTCTCTCTTGTCAAGTTGACATTGTCAGACAGATGACAAAGAAAATTGTGGTTTGATGTGGTGTGCCTTGGTTGTATTTTTTTATATTATCACGTTCATCGCTAAGTAATTTTTTAAATTGGACCACAAATTAGCAATAATGGTTTTCTACTTTACTAGTAACGTAGTAGCTCCGCCAGTAACTCTTTTCATGGGTGCTGATAAACATGAAAGTAAGAAATTCGTCAATACTTTTCCATAATCTTGGATTTTATCACAACTGCAGTATTGTATATAGAATAACACTATGTTATACTTGCCTTAATCATGTATCATTTGCAGATGAAGATTTGATAAAGTGGGGATGGCCTGAAGATGTGTGGTTCCATGTAGATAAAGTATCATCAGCTCACGTATATCTTCGTTTAGCACCAGTAAGAATTTTTGCTACTATTTATCTGTTACGTTTTAGTGTTCCGTACCCACAGTTTAATCCAAGGGACCCTATTACTAAGCATCCACTGTTCGTCCATCTGTCTGTATCTCTTGATCCATAATAGGTAGACAGTTCGCCCCTAAGATGACCCACTGACCAAATTTTCTCAGAATGTGTATTTATGTATATTTATTTATAATAAAAACAAAGGTAAACATTGAAGGAGTCTACATACAAGAAACATGTTTTTTTTTCATATGTTTTGCCTTGTGGTACTTAACCCTTTGTGTGCAAGTCCAACACTTGGCTGGTTTTTACTTTGCAGTGTTATTCAAATCCTATTTAATTTTCAGGGTCAAACTATTGATGCAATACCAAACTCAGTTTTGGATGATGCATGCCAGTTAGTCAAAGCTAATTCTATAATGGGTAATAAAATGAATGATATAGATATTGTTTATACAATGTGGTCAAACCTTAAGAAAACAGCAGGAATGGAGGTAATTTATGTGGAATAAGTTATAATCTATTTTTGTTTAAAGCACTAAAACAAGTTACTGTTACTATAAGGTAATTTCTTAGGCATTTTATGATAAAACTCATGAGTTCATTTAAATCACTGAATTGAAGAAATTGCAGCATAACATAGTTATATGCCCTATAGGAAAGCATGACATACGAGTTTCTGTTGCGGCCATAAACAATATTGTCTCTTTTGTAATTTTAACATTGAACCAGTAAAACTTATCTGATGTAAAAAGTACTCAATAATCATCTATTTTTCAGGCCGGACAAGTAGCATTTCATAAAGACAGAGATGTCAGAAAAGTGAGAGTAGCTAAAAGATGTAATGATATTGTAAACAGACTAAATAAAACTAAAAAAGAATCCTTTCCCGACTTGAGAATAGAAAGAGAAACTAGAGACAGGCTAGAAAGAGAAGACAAGAAGAAGCTTCTAAGAGACAAGAAAGAGAAGGAAAAAGAAGACGAAAAGAAAAAGAAGGAGGAGGCAGAGTTGAGAAGTTATTCCACTTTAATGAAAGCGGAAAACATGTCTACTAATTATAATGATGGGAACGATTCAGATGACTTTATGTAACAATAAAATATTTGCAATAATTTCTAAATTATTTTTTCCTTGTTGGATCATAACATTTGCTTAAAAAATTCTAAAAGAACAAGGGTTTTATTTGCTTTTCAAGAACAAATCAAATCAAATAATTTATTTGCGTAAAACATGGTATTCAATGGTGTTAAGCATAGGTCAGATTGGCACAAACATGTTTAGCTAAGATAAAACAAAGCATGCAAAAATTTCATGTTACATGTTACATTTATAAGTACAATAACGTTAGAGTAGAATGTCAGTATTTTTTATCCATAAATTCTTTCAAACTATAAAAGCTACATTCATTTAGCCATTTGTATAGTTTGTTTTTAAATAATCTTACATTTAATAATTTGAAATTGTTTGGTATTTTATTATAAGTACGCACACACATTGCTAGACAGCTTTTATTATATTTGGCTAGCTTTGGTAAATTATTTAATACTAGTCCATAAGGATCACGTCTGCTCCGAGGACATACATCGCTTGCTGTCTTGAATAATTGTTTATTCTTGGTCACAAACACACACATTTCGTAAATATAAAGAGATGGAAGCGGTAACAAACCCAGTTTTTTAAATATTGGCCGACATGTATCATCCGGCTGAAGTCCATAAATTGATCTAAGGCACTTCTTTTGAGCGATGAACGCTCTATTTAGATTAGTGCTATTACCCCACATGATAAGACCATAGCGTAGTAACGATTCAACATAAGCATGGTAAGATATAATAGCAGTTTTTATGTTTGTTACGTTTTTGACTTGCTTCAAGGCGTACACGAATTTATTGATTCTGCCACTGATGTTATTTACGTGTTCCTTCCAGTTTATATCTTGATCAATTATTACTCCTAAAAATTTTGTATGTGGTACTTGTTTAATTTTATTTATGTTAAGTTTGATATCATTTTTATTATTATTAGATTGCATTAGTTTTTAACTATGTTTATTCCAACTGAATTCAATGATTCGATAACCCAGGTTGGATACCCACAATCCTTAAAATATTCACTAACAAAGTTTTGCACAAACTGTGGGAATGTTCCATTTTCAATGTTCTCCCTCATGTTTTTCATTAGCTTCATCTGCAAAAAGGAACTTGTTTAAATACGTAACAATCATTACTTGCTTATAAAATTAGTACTTACATTTTAATAAAATTTAAGTAGATAAGCGGGTAACTAATATCAATATTTATAGATCAAACAAACTATTGGAGAAAACTACAGTACCTGATAAGCAATGTTGTGCACAGATATGAGGTGGCAAGCTACAGTCTCCACTGTTACTATGCTGTGTAAATAAGCTCTGGTGTAGTTTTTACATGTTGAGCATGAACAGTCCTTATCAAGGGGGTCCAAATCAGCTTCATAAATTTTTTGTTTTAAATTTAGTTGACCGTTTGAAACGAGAGCACAACCAAATCTCTGAAAAGTTAATAAAAATAATGTAAAATGGTCCATAAATAGATATTGGTGAGCATAGTAAAATGCATCTTTTTTCATTAAACTTACCGCAGTGCGAGTAGGGAAGACACAGTCAAACATATCTACTCCAAGAGCAACACATACAACAAGGTCTATTGATAGTCCAACACCCATCAGGTATCTAGGTCTATGCTTGTCAAGTATCCCTGTGCTCAGACTGACCATTGGCCAGAAATCATCTTTTGCTTCACCTCCACTAAAACAATACACAATTAGCTGGTATTATTTGAATGTTGTATTCTGACATTAACTAAGCATGTTAACTTTTCAAAATCCAAAGAGTTGTAAGGAATTTTGAGCAGAAAGTATCATTTTGTTAGGGAAAGCCCAGAGTGACAATTTCTATTGGTTCACCTCAAACCTCCAATGGCAAATCCATTTACATCCTTGGTCATATGATCATTTGCACTTTGTTCTCTTAGTTCTTTGTTTAGTAATCCTTGAACAATTGGAAATATGCTTTGTTCTGTAGGTCTCTGATGTGCAGCCAAGCAGCGGTCCAGCCACCTGCTTGTCCTCTCTGTGGCTTCCTTGATGCGGTCATAGTCTTGGAATGTTGTTTGAACCACATCATCTAGTTGCATGATGATGTCAGCACCTACAAATTGACAATTAAAATTTAAATGAATATTATCAATTTAGCAGACATCAATCATACTACACATAAAAAAAATATTATGTTAGTTACATACCAATACAATTTTGAATTTCAATTGATTTCTCTGGAGTTAACATGATTTCTGAATCATCATAGGGAGATCTAAATTTAACACCTTCTTCAGTTATTTCAGCTAATTTTAAAAGTGAGACCATTTGAAAGCCTCCTGAATCAGTAAGAAGTGCTCTATTCCACCCCATAAACTTATGAAGGCCTCCAGCTTTTGCCAAAACATCGGTACCAGGACGATTACCTAAATGATAGGTATTGCCTAAAATTATTTCACAGTCCAAACTTTCAAGTTGGTCAGGTAAAAGTCCCTTCATTGTTCCCTAAAAGTTTTCATCACATTATTAGAAATTATTTACAAAATACAAAATTGTCTGCAGGCCTTTATTCGAGATTCTTCTGAATTAAATTATGAGTTATGACATTACAATTAATTTAACAGCAAACATTCTCACCTGCGTTCCAACGGGCATAAAAACGGGTGTTTTAACTTCATAATGAGGTAATTTCATTAGCCCAGCTCGGGCTCTGGATACATTACATTCCGTTTTTATATGGAAAGATAATGCTAATGATTTAGCACCCATTTTAATTAATAAGTACCTCTAATACTCAATGACCAGTTCCGGATTGTATAACGAAACTAAAATCAAACACATGATTATTTTCAAGCTCCCATAAGTGCCCATACATACATAGGTTAATGATGCATTTAACCTGACCTTATACCACAGGGTGGCAACTGGCAAGTGCTATATATACATTTTAATTTTTGTCTACTCAGCGCCATCTATCTACGAGGACATAAATTAAAAATGAACAATGTTGCCAGCGTATATCCATAAAGTAATTGGTAGTATATGTAAGTAAAAGGGGAAGCGCATAATCTTCGATTTTGATCTATTGTGAGATAATTAATATTTTTGTCGTTTTTTTTTTGCATTTTCAAATGTTCCTTGATCATTGTATTTTATGAATGCTTTGTTCATATTGATAAAAAATTAAACTATTAGTAGAATTCACAACAGGCCACAGGGCGATATTGAAATTTTATGTCATTACAAGGAGAAGGAAAATGGTGTTTGGCGGGAAAGATACAAAAAGTTTTCAATAATTTTATATTTATTAATATAATTCAAGATATGGATGAAAAATCAAATAATGTTGAAGAAATTGATGTTAACAGTTCAGATTTCTACGAAAATGTTAACATTGAAACAGCTGCTTTATTCCACGACGAGATCTTCTATGATTTGCTACTAATTGAGAACGAATCACACGAAAACTTTGAAGATGAAGAATGTGAAGATGAAACGGAAGAGAATACAACAAAAACATAAATACATATTTTAAAGTAATTACTGAAGACATTGAAGCTAAGATTCATCAGTGAAAGCAAATGTACCTATTATTCTGAAGAAAATGCGGATATAAAACACGTTAGACTGTGAATCGTTCGACATGCAAAGACTGTTACTTGTCAGTGAAATTAGTGATATAGCAGAACAAAACTCTTTTATGTGTTCCCCGCCACGTTCAGGAATTACTTTCCAACACAGTTTATTTCAATTCATTATTTAGATATTTACTGAATACTGTAGAAAAAATTTAATTGTTTCGGGATGTACTTAGCTGAGAATAAGAGTAGTATGTTTAATGATTACGACTGAAGGACATGTATCCATGGTCAAGAATAAATAAAAAAAAAAAAAAAAAATGTCATTACAAACATGTCTGCGGTTGTGCATGTTTTTGTAATTATTTCGTTTGCTTCCCGATTTTGAGTGTAAATTACGCGAATTTAGTTCGCTACTCCGTATTTACTAAAGTCTTGGAAGATTAACATTCCCTTAGTGTCTGTTCTTTCTAAATTACGTCGAGTTGAGTCCCTTGTGTTCCTCTGTGATTTAATCGAACCGAATTACTTAGGCCCCCCGTAAATTGGAGTTTGGACCATATAAGTGATAAGGTGGTAATAAGTGTTTTGTGTTTAAATAACAATATCTCGTAACAAGTGTTGTGTGCCCGGTTAATCAATAACAGCTGGTACCGAAGTTAATGTTTAGTTTATATATGTAATGTTTTGTTTTACGCAATAATTATAAACATCCAAAATTGATATTTGTTTTACTATCCCCGAAATCACAAGTTTATTGTAATAATGAATTAGCTTTACCTACCTACCAAGTAGAATAGTGTGGATTAGTTGAAATATTCTGTTGTAGTAAAACTAAACCTAACAAATTCAAATCAAGATTTAAAATCTAGATTTGAATTTTTAGGATGTTTTACTGGAACAGAACTTTCAACCATTCTACATTATTCTACTTGCAAGAATTACCGATACAAACAAACAACTAACAAGGTACTAAGTAGGTATATTGACAGATGAATAGTGTATGTCCTGGTAACTAGATGGCGCTGCCTAAGAAATACTTAAGTTGCCAGTCTATCTCTAGTATATATAGTAGTCTATGCCTTATACATAACCTTATAAACAAAAGAATAAGTCAAATATCATATGTTGTGGTATAGTAATAAATTAAGGTAGAGAGTGGGTATATTATTTTCTTTGTATATTAGTGACTGATTATTTTATTATTAATGGTATTATGATATTTACAACCATATGCGAGCGAGTTGTCAAAAACTGACAAGCACAGATCACAGAATACTAGAGGTGGCGTATATACTGGTATAGGTATATATACCAAGTATGTGCTTCCCAGTACGCAGCACGGGTACAGACCGGAATACTGGGTAAATACCTTGAAGGTATGACGTCATACGTATAGGCTAGTACGAAACGAACCGCTACCACAAGGTATCAGCCAGTTCGTGCAGCATCGGTCCGCCGAAACCACCCGAAGCTATCCGACCGCTTATGGCAGGACCCGAAGCGGCATTTGTGCTTTAGGAACGTTTGGACGATCTAATTCACGTGGAAAAAATACATATGTCTACGTCTCTACGTTCTTAAGGAATATAATTGCGTAATAATGTTATTGCATAAAAAAATATTACGAATTACATTTTTATCATATTAAAGAGATCCTTAAAAATATATTGTGTGTAATCAAGTGATTTTTAACTACGCAGCTACTCTAGTTAGTCAGTTTAAATAAAATTAATTTTATTTTGCATATAATATTTAGTATGTACTCACTAATAACCATCTTCATATCTCTTACTTGAAACGTCGTACCTACATAATATTGGAGGTATGCCATACCTACCGCATACGTTTACTTATCGAAATCATAACACACCCAAATACTTACAGGTATTTTGAAGCCCGGTTTTTGGTCCAGGTATTTGGCCATACCCATACCTTGAAGGCCGGGTATGGAGATTGGCAGGTATATCTCATCTCTACAGAATACATACAATAAATTACTCATGAGCTGACAAGTAACGACAGCACCACAGAGTATTATAATACTGGAAGCACAGACAGAACACATATACTCTACTGGAAGACTCAGCTCCAGCTAGTGTTGCTAAGCATCCGGATAAAGCCGGACACAGTTAGGATTTTTGATTGCGTGTGCAGCCAAATAAGACGGTGTAAAGCTTGTCAGAATGCCTTCAACACCCTGCCCTGGAGTTGCATTAGGGAGGCACTCCGGTATAACCGGATGCCGACCTACCTCTGTCGCGTGGTCGAGGCCTATCTGACATTATCTACCCCGGTCACCAGGGAGAATGGAACCGGCGAGAGATGTCGTGCGGTGTCCCACAGGGATCGGTCCTGGGGCCGCATCTGTGGGACATCGGTTACGACTGGGTGCTGCGCGCCGACCTCCCTAGCGGCGTCAGCGTAGTTTGCTACGCTGACGACACGCTGGTCCTGGCGCAGGGGAGGTCGCACGAGGTGGCGGCCAACCTTATGACACGCGGGGTTGCGACAATCATCCATAGGATCCGGCAATTGGGACTCGAGGTGGCCTTGCACAAGTCTGAGGCCGGGTTTTCATGGAACAATTCCTCGGAACGCGCCACCTGCGGGTTCGCAACTCACGGTAGGAGGGGTTCACATCGGCGTCGAGTCGACGATGAAGTACTTGGGACTTGTCCTCGACAGCCGGTGGAACTTCATCGAGCACTTCCGACGTTTGGCTCCCAGACTGGAGCGGGCTGGGGCTGCCTTAAAGCGGCTTCTGCCCAATCTGGGGGGCCCAAAAGCTTCCTGCCGGATGCTCTACACGGGAGTCGTGCGGTCCGTGGCCCTCTACGGGGCACCGGTGTGGGCACCCTCAGTGAGGCTGCGCCCAGCGCGCCGGTCGAGTGCAGCCCAGAGTGTCAAGGCTATCCGGCTAATCCGAGGATACCACACGATCTCGTGTGAGACAGTGAGCCTCCTTGCCGGAGTGCCGCCATGGGATCTGGAGGCAAAGGTCCTCGCGCACATGTGGGAGTGGCGCGAGGAGGCGAAACGCCGGGGCGAAACTCCGCTGCCGCGACAAATCGTGGCACGGTGGACAGAGCTCCGGTGTGATCTCATGGCGACATGGCGGGTACGATTGTCGCAACCCAGCGCTGGGCACGCCACAATTGCGGCGGTAAGTCCCCTCTTTGAGGAGTGGATAGAGAGGCGCCACGGCGTCCTCACCTTCCGCCTGACGCAGGTTCTCACCAGGCATGGGTGCTTTGGTGGGTTCCTGTTCAGGATAAAGCGGGAGGATACGCCCGGGTGTTTCCATTGTGAGGATCGTCTAGAGGACACGGTGGAGCATACGGTGGAGGTGTGCCCCGCCTGGGCGGAGCACCACCGTGTCCTCGTGGAGGCAATCGGCGACGACGACCTCTCGCGTCCGGCCCTGATACGAGCCATGGTACGGAGCGAGAGGGCATGGGAAGCCGTCACCTCCTTCTGCGAAGCAGTAATGCTCGCGAAGGAGGAGGCGGGGCGCGTGAGGGAGTTGCAGTCTCTGCGCCCTCACGTCCCTAGCCGCCGCAGAAGGAGACGCCCCGGGCGTCGGGAATCGATAGCGGACTCCCGCCCACCGTAGGCGTGAGCTTGCGGGTGGCGAGCAATGGGTAACTCGCCGCCCGGTAAGGCCCAGGCTCGGGTCGACGGCGCGTAGTGTTCCACGCGCGCCTCAAAGAGATGTCAGCAGCAGTGAAGGGGTCTACTAGGACTGATGCCAGCCGGGGTCACGTGATTGTTTGAAAGAGATACCGTGACCCTGGCACATGGGCAACTGATGCAACATGGGTGGGTTTTAGTCAGTAAAAGTCTGACATGCCTTCCCGCTCCACCCAGAGCGGAGAAGTCAGTGATAGGTAGGGGACCCCAAAATAGCTGGACAAATCCTAGACAGGTAATATAAGGACACAGAGTCATCACCCAATTTCACAATTAGGTCGATAACTAAGAAAGGGCTTGCCCAGTATAGATGAAAAGCATTTTCCTAGCAACCGTAGCGTGCCAATCATCAATCTCCTGTCCCTATCCCAATTTATTTAGGGTTAGCGCAATCTGTCTTTTTTATCCATACTATATTAGTCGTTATTTCGGTAGTCACCCTTTTCTAACTGTTCCGTAAGGGGGCATCCATAAATTACGTCACACGAATTTCATGATTTTTGACCCCCTCCCCCGTCCTTGTCACAGCTGGTCACATTTGTGAGACCCCCCCCCCCCTCCCTGGTGTGACATCACGAATTTTATAATTTTACAACTAGAAATAATTATTGAATTAAAACAGCAATTCCGAAATTTAAATGTTTTTTTTTTTATAAAATGAACATCAAATCAAACACTGCAAGAAATTAACAAAAACAAAAAACGATTAATTATATTAATTAAAGATCAAACTTAATCATCTTAAGTCCCTATAGGTAGGCATATGCATGGCATAGCAGCCACATCGTTCTCGTTTGGGTTGTTGGTATCAGGAATATTCGTTGTGTCCACGTCTTTTCATCGAACCATACAGCATCATCGTCATCATCCAAACAAGAATTTCTCTGGCACGTCTAGCAGAAATTCTTTGAGGACGAATCTTCACGATGCATGGGCAAAACTTGTTGTTTCTTATGTATTTGCTTGTGTTGATTAGTGGCCTTTAGGATGCAAAATATAGACCACAAATGCCACAAGATATCTTAAACATACTTCTTATGCCTTGATACTGGGGCAATAGCTATCATACGAATATGTGTTTTACTTAACACTTAGATTAAAATTGATTTTGAAATGTCACGAAATTTAGGACCCCACCCACCCCCTTGTCACACAATGTCACATTTCGTCAACCCCCTCCCTCCCCTTACATGTGACGAAATTTATGGATGGCCCCTAAAAGCCAATGTATACCGATGCGCGGCCACACGGACTGCCTGCACCAGCCTGCACTCTGCACCCTGCACCCCACCCGCAGGCCCGCGCATGTGTGTTTGAAATAAAGCATTAGTGCATTCACAGCCGCCGTTGATTTTTAAGCCAACATTTTCCAGCTTCTGGTGTCACTTCTCCACTGCTCTGAATATCAGATATTCACTGACAAGAACAACGTCATAGGCAAACAACATGCACCAGGGTTCCTCTTCTTGTATGTCCGACGTCAGAGCGTCCATGATCAACAAGAAGAGGTAAGGAATTAAAGCCAATCCTTGGTGCAGGCCTACAGACAAATTGATCTCGTCGGTATTGCCAGCAGCCGACCGGACGAAGGTATGAGATTGACTGTACGTAGTACGAATTAACTCTACTATATACTTCCCGGGCAAACCTATCCAGACACATCTAGATCTAACACATCCAGAGGTACCCTATCATACGGCTGTACTTTTCGCACAAATTGGCGGAGTGCAAAAAGTGGCGTCCATTCCTCGACCTGACATAAACCCAAACTGGTTTGGGGTAATCTCACTCTCGTCTGGCAGTCTTTTCTCTACTACTTTCTCCCATACTTTCATACTATGTGACCCATGATCTTTTACTCTCGATAGTTGTTGCAGTCCTGTACATCACCTTTATATTCTTGTAGATGGGTAAGGGTCCGTTCACACAGACCGGCTCGGAGAGGAGAGCAGATTTCTATCACGTTGAAAACATAGTTTTTAGTAATTGTAGTAAGGTTTATTTTTGCATGGGCACTGATTTTGTCAATAAGAATGCTTGAACGCGCTTGGTGTGAAATAATAAGAGGAGCTGACTGGCTCCAATCGCGTGCTCTTTCTCGCTCGCGCAGGCGATCGAATATTTTAAAATAATATTTTTCCAAATATTTTGTACCCATATTTGTCTCCGCTTGCGATTTCATTTGTTTTGTTCTGCTTCAAAAAATCTTGCTTACAAATATATTTCTTCATCGGAGCCATGTAAATCCATGTTCCGAAAAGCACATGTTAACACCGAAAACAAAACTTGGACTGCGTGGAAAACTGGTACTGCCTTTGTAGTGTATCCACCCGGCTCCGAACGCATCCGACCGGCTGCGAGTGCATCCGACCGGCTCCGCGCGCATCCGCATTCAGATCGTTTCAAGCCAGTCTATGTAAATTAGTTGGCGGCTCCGCTTCGGCCAACTCCAAGCGTATACGATCCGGTCTGTGTGAAAAGAAAAATGCGCGCCGATGCTCTCCGAGCCGGTCTGTGTGAACGGACTCTAACGAACTTTTATACTATTCTTGTGGGTGGGATCCCTCCTATAAGTAACAACTTATTGAAAAATAAACTCAGCCATATATAAGCTTGGCAAAAAAGAGTCTGTCGTGGTAACCACTGGAACTAAAATATATTTTTAGTGGCAACACTGCTTTGTTTATCATCAACAAGTAGCTAATCTGTCATTGTGTTGTGTTCCCAGTTGTATTTTACTTATTTCTAATTAACTATCAATTATTAATGCTTTTGTACATATAAAAAATGAATAAAACAATAAGTAGTAGTTGTGTGAGCTGTGATATACCAAGTTATCTTAAGACATTTGGCGGAATCTGAAGCGGAACAAATTTTGTCTCCGATTGACAATGTTTTCGAAAGAACTGCCGACACGACAGGTATTTATCCAAAAAAAATATATTTTAGTCAATGCCAGTCATTGTTTTTCCGTTCTAATACTATTTTATCTATATATACTATTTTATATATTATAAGTTTTATCGGTATTGTCAGTTTCAAGCCATTTTATTGTTTTATTTACTAATAGATTATTGAGGTTATGTTTTCTAGTTTGAAAAATCGCGTGTACGTTGACTCTTGGATGTTTGATACTTGAAATTGAAAAATGTATACATGGAATTAATATGATTGTCTTTATATTTTTTTCAAGGTCAATCTCACAGTACAATTAGAGAAATTGTTAATGGAGGTGAAAAAAATTAAGGTTTTTTTCTTCACCTGGAGAAACACCAAAACAGTTGGCGGAAGAAAGAATTAGACGATTTCGATCTGTGTGCAATCAGACAAAAAGTTCAACACTATAAAGAAACAGGCAAGTATTTTTTTTGTTAATGCTATTATCGCATACCACAGTAAAAAATAGTATAATTTATATTTATTACTTTTCAGGTGCCTATTCTACGTATAACGTAATACATTACCTATAGTTTGAGGAGACGGGTTGTAATGGGAGCCGTAAACGTCTAAGAAAGATTTTTACACTATTTAGATTTCATAAATAAGAAATGTAAAACTGACATATCAGTGTTAATGGAAAAAATCTATCATATCACCGAAAAGGAATACACGAATGATGTTATGTCACGTTTTTCTTTTTAAATAAAATCTAAATTTTAGTGTGTTATTTAATTTTCATTGTCACGTGAATAGTGATAATGTTATGTACCCCACATAGACATAATTGCCCGTACCTTTCGAAAGCGACATGTTATAGGTACTCTCTGACTTCCGATTAGTTTCCGACAGTAAGCAGCTGTAAGTCACCTTCTTGTCGACTGTAAACTGTCAGCATTAACAGGATGCGTTCAGAATCATGCATGTCAAATTTGATACAGGCATACCAACCATCGAATGGTTGTGAATACCCTAGATGGTGGCCGCAAATGCGATTGCTGAACATAATGTCTTGTGTATCGGTTTGAATCGGCAATCTCGGAGTGTAATTTAATTAATTTTTAAACTGAATAAGTTTTCATTATGTTATTATGACGGCACTCTTAGATAAAAGGTTATTCCAGCGAAATAATGCGCAATCTTCTAAATACAATGAAAGTAAAAGACTGTGTGCCTATCAAGTCTTGAAATCTTGACTGATGAGAATTTCCGGGATCTCGTGATTGTGGATTAAAACAACAAGTATCTTATCACTTTTAGTCCTAGTATACAGGGTGGCCATACCTGCTAAGCAGGCGCCCTCATTATTTCCAGACTCTTTTTTGCCAAGCTGTACTTCTATCATCTTCTTTTAAAAACTTCTATACTTCTACTGGTACCTATATACCAGAAGTATGGCGTTTCCATTTTTCATACCTTGTACTGCCTTTCTGCTTTATCTATTTACCGGTGTACATACATACTTAATACGTTTCAAGTTGTATTTATTTTAACTCCAAAATTTCTGAAATGTTCAATGTTTTATTGATTTTTTTTAAACTATAGTATAATCTGTGTGACTCTGCACAGATAGCAAGGAACTTTTATCCGACCCCTTCACACAGATTATACTGCCTAAACTTGCAAACCTTCCATTGGTTATGGCGCCATCTATCGCTCAAGGTGATAAGGTTCGGCACGACTACGACCACTTACTTTTACAATCACTTTTTACAAATTCAACCTTATGTCTATAGAGTTAACGGACTTTATACTTCAAGCATAATTTTGTAAATATGTACACTTAGTTCAGTCACTTCAGACGAGCGATCATAACCTCAACAATTTTCAATTTTCATGTGAATTCGTTTTCATTTTGCGCCGTGCCTGCTGTAATTTCATACAACTAAAACGGAAGTGAATTGAGATCATTTGTAATCTAGTGGGTGTTTAGGTGACCGTCGGTTTTTAAATATTTACCCCGAATGCGTATCATGTGTATGATGAAAAATGTAATGTCAAAAATTTTCTTCGACGTGTAGGCTGACTATCTAGGAATCTCGCAAGATTCGTAAGTTAATCGTTTTAAAGTTTAGTTTCGTAGGTTTTTAATTCTCTGATTATATTTTTTTTCTCAACAATTAACTAATATAAGAAGGGAACGCAAATTACAACATTGTGCAAAGCGGTTCCTTTAGCGTAGTTAAGAACACGTGTGATCATTGATTTTGGTGACCACGGTTCGATTCTGGGTTTCTGTATTTAGTTTTTCCTAATCTTTTGTTTTGTTTTTTGTATTTTTAAATTCGTGTTTAGTTAGATAACAAAACTTAACACTTGATGTAAAATGACTGATAATGGTGCAATACACAATGCATTTTTTTTGTGTAGTTTCAATTGGAGTTTTATAATTATACGTATTTCGTTTTTAATTATATAATATTTCCTATTTTTCAAACATTTCCTCAAAGTAGTTAATTAAATTTACATAAGTTTATTCCTGTAACTTTAAAAAAAGTAGGTAGGTACTCTATGAACTTATGCAACTTACTGTGTAAATTTTATTTTTAGTGTAACAAGTTAATGAAGAATTTAATGGCCAAATGACAATAACTTCAAATATTACTAAAAATGGATACTAAAAGTCTCCATCGTAAACATCCAAGAAAGATGAAATCTAGCAAGAATAAAAATGTAGCCATTCCACCATTGGTGGTCCCACCAGATCTTTTGAAAAAATTTGCCTTAAACTTTGTAAATGAGAGCCAAGTTATGCCAGCCGATGCAAATTGTTTACCTGGTAAGTCTCATCCATATTTTTTCTTTTTGGATTCCATCGGTAGGTAATACAGGCACAACATGGTCCACTAGTTCACGTTAATATGCATATTTTGCATATGAGGGTTCCATATAATTTAAATGTAGTATAATTTCATCATGTTGTCTACCTTTTCCACTGCAAAACAATGGTTTAGTTAAATAAAGACAATCATAAATATTGGGGCGCACCCATCCATGTAAACTAAGGGATGAAAAAATTGCAGTTATGCATGTGGGATCCCACAATTAGAAAGATTATGTGACTACTGAGATGACGACTAATAGAGAGGTGTGGAAGAAAAAGACATGATGCGTCGACCCCAAATAAACTGGGATAAGGGCAGGAGAATGATGATGATGATGTTTCTAACTGATTGTTATTTAAGTTAATCGTTTTTGAAGTATGGGATATTTGCGAAGATTTTTTGAGAAAATACTATCAAATCAAATCAAATTTATTGCAGATAAAAAATAGCCATAGGTGTTAGTAACAAACTTAATCTAATATTAGTACCTACAATTTATTAAATTAATTTAAGCTTGCGCCGAAGTGAGCGCCCTTCGCATGAACACTTATCTACTGTTTTAACAGTGGAGAATCCCACCTGTTCGCCAACGTGTCCAGGATGCCGTTTGTGGTGCCCACCGCACGCGTCTCAGCAGTGAGGCGCTTCGCTTACAGATGATTGCATAAAGCAATCAGTTTACGCCTCAGCAAACATAGCTTACCCAGGTGGAGTGGGAGACCCCCTGCCACCTAAATGGTTGTTTTCATTGAAAAAAGTAGTTTGGATATTATAGATTTTAAATTTAGATAAAAGCAGTAGTTAGGATATTTAAAAGGAAAACTATCACAGCTAAGTCGGCTTTACAAGGAAACAAGTAATAGTTGACAAACTTACATTTTTAGTTGGAATGTATGGGAGAATATGTTTTTCAACAATAATGTTAAGTTTATTCTTATTCATTCATCATTCTTCCCAACTAAGAAACTCTTCATTATACAGGGTCCGACATGCACTAGGCTGGTTTTTAAATTGTGGGTAGGGATGGGGTTCCTTAGTAAAATTATATTCTTACAACTTTCACTATCAATTACAATGATACACAACATTCGATGTTTTTATACGACAAATAACAGTTTTTTTATTCTTGAGATGTGGAAAGAAAAAATGGCATACAACATAGTTTATTAGAATATTAGAAAAAGAACTTCTAATAGTTTCACTATTTTCGATACTGACACTGCCCTATTTCATATGCATACCTACTTTTATCTGATTTCTTAAATTATTTTTCTAGGTACTGCAATTATAAACAGTGGACACATAGAAAATGATCCTGCATCAAACTGTAGTCGGAGGCCACCTGATACATCAATTCTGGAAACTGCAAGCTTGATGAAGAAATCTGTTTTCTTGAGTCCTACCTTTGTTTCTACCATAGCAAATGCGATTTCAGGCGAAGTTGAAATTTCAAGCAAAACCATCACTGAAGACTCTGTTGCTTTGACAGACTTGGTGGAGCCACAAAAGAGCCCTATTAAACCTGCAGATATCATCGAAGATACAAACGTACTCTGCAACTCTAATGATATTCAAGAAGGATGTCTCAAACTAGATGAATATAACATTACTCTGAATGGAGAGCGGCAGACATCTCTGTCAAATATTAATCAAGAAATTCAATGCATGCCTCTTGATGAAAATGGAAAACGAGTAGAAGATATTAAAATGAGTTTTGGTAAAAATCTAAGGAATTTAGAAAGCAAAGTTAATAATTGTTTGGATGATGATCATTCATTCAAAAGCGACAACAAAGTTGAATTGACTTTAAGTTCAAAAGTCACAGCTTCTGCTTATAGTTCTAATGATGATTCTCATAATATTCCTGCACCTAAAGCATCTAAAATAAAAATTATATCTGAAGAAACAATTCCACTATCAAAACTCAAAGAAATAAAAATATTACGATCTTTAAATGGCAAACAACTTAAACCAGTGGCAGTACAGTCTATCATTAATACTAAAATAAATATTGAAAACGGGAATTCTGGGCTACAAAGTATTACGGAATCTAACTCTACAGTGCCTTTAGTAAACACTGAGATATTACATTCGGATTTAGATGAAGTAAAAAGTGGAGAAAATACGAATGAAAGTAATTTAAAATCCATGTCTAGCAATAAACAAATAGAGGCTACTACTGTTCCTAGTCTTGTATCTTCAAAGCAAGTTGATGAGGCAAGAACAGATATTACATCAAATATGATTGAAAATGTTAATTTATTGGAAGATGAACAAAGTTTAAAATATACCAGTAAGAACAGAACTGTTTTCTGGGAATCAACTGCTAAAGGCAGTAGAGATTTCTTTGAAGATAACACTAACAAGGCAATGGGTGACTGTGAATTTAATGATCAAAATAAATATTCAGACAATAATGTATCAACAGCACCAAATGCAACAGTAAATGGTTTTGAAAGCAATGAAGTAGTGATGATTGATGTAGAAACAGGTCTTAAGATTTCCAATAGTCGAATGGACGAAGGCACTGAACCTGCAGTTGAACATATAAAAAGTTATCGTTTCGCGGAAAAAGAGCACAAATGTATGATGGATAACGCGGAAAAAGTTAGTCCTATACAAGAAGCAAGTGGTATTGATGAACGCAGTACGGTCAAAGAGAATATGAAACAAAAAGTTACCCCTATACAAGAAACAATTGGTAATGAGGAACATAATACGGCCAAAGAGAATATAAAACAAAAATCGAATACCAAGGAAAGTAGTCATTCAAAAAATACTCTTGATAAATATAGTGGAGTGAATAGATTAATAGAACACAAAGTTTCTTCTAAAACTCTGGAAGATAATACATTACCACATGATGAGTTGGCTGCTATTTTGAATGCAACCAAAAAACTCTCAACCAACATTGCAGATATAAAAGTAGATAAGGTTAAGGAAATAGCTGCATATTTGCGGAAATTTTCTCACATATACACAGATAAGAAGAAAACAAAAACAGCTCTTAGCAATGATATTACTAAAAAGGAAGCAATAAACACAAATAAAAATACAATTGAATCAAAATTATGTATTCAAGGAGTCGAAAAACCTGGAGGAAACGTGGAAGTAGATAGAGAACACACTGGTGAGTGCAAAGTTCTTAAAACTTACGCTAGGCGCAATCCACCAAAAGTGTCTAAACTATCTACTCATATTTTACATAAAAATGAAACATGTAATACCGTTGATGCTATGGATCTGGATCTTGATGCTGTGAACATTTCAACAAAATGTGAAACACAGGAATTCTGTGTATGCGATGATTTTGGCCGTTTAGCTTACTATGATTATGATAACTTGTATGAGCATATACATTTCTGGCACCATCATACAGCACATTGTGAATTAGATTTAATATTTGCTATTTACAATGACGAGGCCGTTATTAGTCATAGTGAAAGTGGATTAGAAAAAGAGAAGACTGAAGAAACAATAGAAAGTTATAATATTTGTTGGAGAATATATAAAAGTGAGTTTTCTAAAAATTTAGACAACTCTGACACAGAGCTAATAGGGCATCATTATGGAATAGATGAATTGAAAGATGCTTGTTCTGGTGAAAGTTCACAAGTTGTTGTGTTGAATCATGTAGCTCAGGAATTAGATGGTGGAAGTGTTGCCAAAACCCCTAATGAAGTTCATATGGAAAATAATTCGAATTCTGATGTTCTTTTAGACACCATTGATCATGATATGGTTGGAACAGCTGAATCCAAAAATAGCGATAGTATAACAATTACAGAAAAGCCTTTCAATACTGATATTAATGATAAGAACAGTGCTGCAGGAAGTGAGCATATAAATACAGGCCTTAGCTCTTCGCAACCTAAACTGACAGTAAGTATTGACATATCATAAACGGTTACAGCAGATCCATCGCCAAGCCTAAATCTACGCATTTTGTAACATAGATCATAAATAATGGCTGGTGGTATACTTTTTGATATGAAAACCCGCTGATAACTGTACCGCACAATGTAAGTCACGCAAAATACTGTGCTACGCTTACGTCATGCGTAATAGGGCGGGAGGAAACTTCTAAAGTTTATTTATAATTTTGCATTTTGAAGTTATAAACAATAAGGCCGATGAAACATCGCCGGTCCGAACTTTGCGCAGGAGCCTGTGCAATAACATATTTTAGGAACCAAATATGCATGTGGAGAGTTTGAATTAGGGAACATGCGCGAAAGTTCTGAGAGCCTATGTTCATATCGGCCGTATTGTACGAAGGAGAAAATGAGAAAATGATACTTGGACTACCGCCAGAATCAGTATTCTAGTAAGGAAAATCTCATCCACGTATTAGTAAAAACTCGCACAAACCGAGACAAAAATTGACAATTGGCTTGGTGATAGGTCTTTTTGCAGCCTTTATACATTAATGTAGATACCGCTTTCTACCCTCGTGACCCATTTCTACCTTATCTCTAACAATTGAAATAATAATTGCCACGCCTCGCTAATGTAGCTATAACCACTTCTCAAGGTGCTGCATCAAATGTCTGTCGCATGCGGATTGTCCATTTTATATTCTATTACTGACGTGCATAAGAATATGCCCGCATGCGGGCCAACCAAAGGGCTACTTGCGTAACACACAGTACAAATGGTTTTCATTTTGACAGTTCAACAATATTCATTTCGTTATTTACTCGGCTGATCATACACATTTTTGGAACATATTAGAATTTTGATTGAGTTACACAATTAGGGTTCCGGCCAATACCGCGTGCTTGAGATAATCCGTATGACAATAAAAACATTCCTAACGTTGACAATGATGCGAATACGTATATCGCTAAATAAAAATATTTTGGTCACAACCTTATCACGTCTTCCCATCAATGTAAGAAGACAATAAAAATTCGCGCGAGGGAAAATTCAAAATATTCATCTGCATATGCCGTCTGTACATATTTTTTCACTGCATGTGTTAGTCTCTTAAGTTCTGATGTCTTCTTTAATACTTTCTGAGGTTTCATTTAAAAAGTAAAATTAAATTTCAGCTCACTTCAGCAGCATCAAAAACACGGTCGGCAGAGATAAGTAACGAATTGGACAAGGTATGTAAAAAGATATTGATTTAACTGATAATTAACTTTTAAATTATTTCTTTTGTGCTTTATTAATGTAGTTTTAAAACAAAATTGAGTTTGTTTGTTTGTAACGCTTTCACCCTAAAACGGCTGAACGGATTTGGATGAAATTTGGCACACAGGTAAATTTTAACCTGGATAAAGACATTGGCGTTGTATCCCGGTAGTGCGTTCCCGTGGAATAGAAAACCTGCAAAAATAAAAGAATTATATCGATTTTTTTATTGTTGTTTTTTCAGACATCCTTAGAAGATTGTGCTGCTAAAGACAAGACCTATCAACGTAAACAATCTTCTAGCAATGAATATAAATTCTCAAGCAGCGAAGTCAATAATACTGCTACAGTAAGTCCCTTGACATATTTATAGAAAAAAAAAACCTATCCTTGTAGAATTTCAGTAGTAATTTTTTTTACCTTTTTCAGAAACGCAGCTTGTCAGGAAAAACGACAACTGGCTTTGAGCCATCTTTTAAGAAAAGTGTAAAGTGTGGTTTATGCAATAATATATTTTCTGGAGTGGAATGGGAACAACATGTTGCTGATCAGCATCATTTAATCGCTTGGCGAGCAGGTGGCTCCATCGTAAGTGTAAAATTATTTTATTCATGTGCATATTAACAATTTTCACTAAAAATGTGCACTGTAACAAACAAATTGGACTGGCAAGTTGTACTCTAAATGTCACATCAAACCTCTGATTGATAAATGGAGCAAAATACCTATTTGAAAGTTGGTATATTTTCCTTTCGTTGTATTTGTCATTCATTTCTTACCGTGATTGTCCCTTAGTCCCCAAGGGACTTACCAACGAATAGGCAGAGCGTTCTCTAAACATTTTACCACCATATTGCGATCGCCAACCCGCCTGTCAAGCGTGGTGATTACGGCAAAACCCCCATTGAGGGTGGCCTGTGTGCGTATTTACAAAGGCTATACTATTTTAGTCACGAGTCAGACTCTAATCAGTGAGCTTTTGTTTATGCATATTACTCAACAATACCTAGTCTATCTCAGTAAAAAAACTGACTCAAATAGACTAGCTTTTTGTTTTGATATTTTCAAAGAAAATGCACGGACAAAATCTAGTTCTATATAATACATATCACTCGAATATCTAAGCTTTTGGAGAGATATTTTTAAATTTATACACGCAACAAGTGGGTAGTGTTCTTTACCTAATAAAAGTACTTCTCGTTTGTTAATTCGTTTTATTTTTGTTTATCAAATACATAATAGAAACGAGCAATTAAAATGATAACAGTTGCCATGTAACTATCAAACTATAATTGAAGCTTATCTATTTGATTAATATGTATTCAAAATTAATATGTATGTAACTGATTGCCACCTGCGCTAAAATAGGTTGACGGAGCCCCGCTTCGCGGGGCTCCTATTTCTGGGTGGTTTAAAAAAAAATAACCACGAAGGCTAAGGCGGGAGCTCCGCTCCGCTTCGCTCCCACCTTAGCCTTCTAACCTAACCTATCCGAGTCGGGGTACTCTGAGTCGGGGTATTAACCATGGATGGGATTTCGTCCACGCGTGACTGAAATGGTACTAGATTTAGTCCGTGCATTTTCTTTGAAAATATCAAAACAAAAAGCTAGTCTATTTGAGTCAATTTTTTTACTGAGATAGACTAGGTATTGTCGAGTAATATTCAGAAACAAAAGCTCACTGATTAGAGTCTGACTCGTGACTAAAATAGTATAGCCTTTGTAAATTCGCGGCCTGTGTGCCGCAGTGGACATCTTTGGCTGAAATTATGATATTGGTTTTTTAGCTCCAAGACGACATAATACAGTTCCTAGACTTTCCTGATTTCCCATACTACCTTAAGCATATATTTAATGTACTGTCTATTGCTGTTACAGAAATTGGACGACCCTGAATTAGCTCATAGGCTGAAAGATAGATTAAAAACTCTAGGTGTGCTGGAGTGCAGTTTATGCAACATGCAAATAAAGAAGTTCAACCGATTCATGGAACACATCAAGTACTGTATACGAAAGAAGGTAGTTTATTTTTTCTTTATTTTCTACTGAGATCTCCCCACAATTAATCTTTAGTTTAAAAATAATATACACATTTCATATTCACATTTTATTTATTTTTGTTAATTTTAGCTTTCAAATGCTGAAAAAATTCCCGATAAGCCTCCGCGCAAATCAAGAACAGCGATAGATGAAAATGTTACATGTGGCGTGTGCCAGAAAACTATACTGTCTTCTAAATGGCTTGAACATATAGGAAGTGCCCATGATTATTTAGCTTGGAAACAAGGACAAAGTGCTTTGGTGAGTATTTGCGTAGTTGTCTATGATAACAGTTATGTATATGAGTACTATGCTCGCCCAAAACAGTAATCTGTCAAAAAAATTGCACAACGACTTTTATTACAATTGAAATAGCCTGTATTGAATTGGAGCAGTTCATTGTATTAAGTGCGTACAGACCCCCTTCAGGATTGTATGATTGTTTTGAAAAGGTAATGGATGAAGTGTTGCACAAAATGTCTAATTCAAATAAGTTTATCATCACTTGCGGTGATTTTAATGTTAACTTGTTAGAAACTTCTGGGTTAAGTGCTAAAATTATAAGTTTGTTTCAGTCATACAATCTTGCCAACCAATTCTTGGAGCCAACTAGAATAACTCCCACTAGTGCCACATGCTTAGATAACATTTATACAGATGTTAAAGCAATCCATAAAGAAATTATTAATTTATTAGACTTAGATCATTGTGGTCAATTGATCACTATTCCAAATGTAAACGTAAAAAAAACTAAAAAAGATATCACTGTTAACCCAAAAACTGTTAATCGCTTGGAAATGTTAAGAACTAAACTTTCGAATAATCTACCACTTATGTTGCTAAATGATGACCCTAATGGACAATATAATGATTTTTTAAAATGTATTGCACACAATTTGATAACATATTTATTCCAAAGACTTGTTCGGTTAGTATTAACGCTTCTTTTAGTGATTGGGCCACCACTGGTATACATAAAAGTAGAAAACGACTTTATGAATTATATGATGAACGGACTTGTATAAACACTGCTGAATTTAATTTGTATGTCAAAAATTATTCTAAATTATTAAAAAAAGTTTGTAGCATAGCCAAGTCACGTTATTTGAGTTTAAAAATTAAAAATAGCAGTAATGTAATTAAAACGACTTGGACTATCATTAATAGCGAAACAGGAAGGTCATGCAACCGAAGTAGTGACTACAGTCTAGCTATTGAGGATAATATAATTAAATCAGATTCTCAAGTCGCCACCGCCTTTGAAAATTTCTTTGCAGAGATTCCACTATCTACTACCAAATCTTTGAACTCATCACCCACTGCTGCAGAGTCTCTACTTAAAGAAAACGTTCCTGTTTGTGATAGTGAATTTCATTTCCAATATGTAACCTGTAACGATATCGTTAAAACTTTTCACTCTTTGAATGTAAAAAAGACCGCCGATTTATGGGGTAATTCTGTGGATACTGCTAAGTCGATCATAAACATTGTAGCACCAACTTTAGCTGTTATTTTTAATAATTGTATTGACCGTGGCGCGTTTCCTGATCTTATGAAAAACAGTAAAATAATACCGTTGTTTAAATCGGGTAGCACATCAGACCCTACTAACTATAGATCAATTTCAGTGCTACCTACCTTCAGTAAAATTTTTGAAAAACTTATTCTAAATCAATTGCAACGATTTTTTAATAAACATAACTTATTACACAACAAACAGTTTGGTTTCACAAAGGGTCGTTCAACTACTGATGCCGGAGTTGAACTTTTAGGTCATATATATAATGCGTGGGAGGACAAATGCGATGCTTTGGGTATTTTTTGCGATTTGTCCAAGGAATTCGATTGTGTTCTTCATGAAACATTGATCAGGAAACTTCACCACTACGGAATCCGGAACGCCTCTCTGGATCTTCTTACTTCATACCTAAGTGATAGGATTCAGAGAGTAGACGTCAACGGAAAAAGATCACCTGGATCTAAAGTTAGAATGGGGGTCCCCCAGGGCTCAATTTTAGGCCCATTTTTATTTCTTATTTATATAAATGACTTGCCTTACCTCATAAAGGATAAACATGATATAGTGTTGTTTGCAGACGACACTTCACTTTTATTCAAACTCAAACGTCAGCAGCTGGCTACTGACAATGTAAATAGAGCCCTTGCTAATGTAGTTAACTGGTTTAATGTTAATAACCTACTTCTTAACGAGAAAAAAACCAAATGTATTAAGTTTACGATACCTCATGATAGACAAGTAGAAACTAGTGTCCTCATAAAGGGTGAAGTGTTGAAACCCGAAGATACCACAGTATTCTTAGGCATAACTCTGGATGCCAAGCTTCAATGGGGCCCCCATATAGATAAATTGTCACAAAAGCTTAGCTCTGCAGCATACGCTGTTAGAAAAATTCGTGATTTAACTGATTTAGAGACAGCCCGTTTAGTTTACTTTAGTTATTTTCATAGCGTGATGTCGTACGGTATTCTGCTGTGGGGAAATGCCGCCGATATTCAGACAATTTTTGTTTTACAAAAAAGGGCTATTCGTTCGATTTATAAATTAAGTCCCAGATACTCCCTCAGATACAAATATAAAGAGATTAATATAATGACTGTGCCTTCTCAGTATATTTATGAAAATCTGCTGTATGCACATAAAAATATTAATCTCTTTAAAAGATACAGTGATATTCATAATGTCAATACTAGAAACAAACAAAAATGTGTTGTTCCTAAGTCCAGGCTCAAGAAAATAGGTGGCTCGTTTAGATGCCAATGTATTTGTTTTTATAATAAACTTCCTAGCCTCATTCAAGAACTAAGCCTAAATAAATTCAAATCTTTTATAAAGCGTAAATTATGTCAGAAAGCCTATTATACTGTTAAAGACTATATTGAGGATAAAACGGCCTGGGATTGAGCTGCTCTTTTTTTATTATTTCACATGACATGAATATTAATTGTATGAATATTACTTTGATTATTGAGAATTTGAGGACTATGTGGGTCATTGTTTCACTTTTGATTATGGTCTGGCAGTTTGAGTAGTTAGTGGCAATATCTGTGTGGTTCTTTCATCAAAAGACCATTTCAGACACCGATCTACATGGTCATCAAATGATCTGACCAACAAAATTATATCCGTTTCTTTTTTTTATATACACATTGACATTGATAATTTTTTATATATACAATGACATGAATATTTACTTTGTAAAGTATCGTATTGTTTTAATTATTGTGAATGTGAAGACTATGTGGGTCTTTTTTAATTTTGCTTTCTTTCGTTCTCAGTAATCACGATCTGGCAGTTTGAGTAATTTATGTGGCCTACCCAAATGTCCTTTCTTTGGTACTGTTCGTCAAAGCGTTGGGCTCCTTATCTTCCGAGTTGAGCTAAACGATTAGTGACAAATGCTTGCACTGACTGGACAGGTCCACTCAATCTGTGTGGTTCTTTCTTCAAAAGACCATTTCAGTCACCAATCTACATGATCTTCACATGATGTGAACAAGATTATGTCTGGACTTTAAAAGAGACTGTGACCTCTGAGTTTGTTTCGGCCTTTCTTCTCAGAGTAGTCAGTTAGGAAACGCCGAACTCATCTAGTTTAAAAAAATATCATTGACATGTAAAAGTGTTTGTACAAACCTACTTACAGAAATAAAATCATTTATCATTTATTCAAGTTCGCTCTTGTAGAGCGTCGTCTGTCTCACTCATGCCTGTGTGACAGTCTCTTTCTTAAACTCGATTGTCACATAAATGCCCGGGTATTTTTATCTCACGAAGTAACGCGCGCGTTACTTGTGGTTACCAAGTGTACAAAACACACACACATTCACAGCGTGTTTGTATTCTTTGTTATCACAAGTAAAAACCGCGCGACGTTTCGCAATTCTGGAGATATAAGTACTGTCATTCGGAAAATTAATTAGTTTTAATTAATTCTATCAACGGGTATATCTAGTTATAATAAAAAAATATTTCGTTTATCTTTTCAGAATTTGGATAATGAATCAGAAGTTTGGCAACACCTGCAGAACATTATTAGGCTGAACGGAAGTTTGGTTTGTTACAAGTGCGGGTTGCAACGCAGTCGTGTCAAGACGTATCAGGCGCACATTAAATCTTGTGATGGTGATGGTAGTAGGGTGGGTAGAGATCATAATTTACATTAAAGAAATTAAGAGGTTGGGCACATTTAGGGTGGGGCTTATTATTTTTACAATGTTGTAAAGGCAAGGTCACATTTCTCCAATATTCAGAAAAAGGTCTACTTGAAAATTGCCTAACCCTTTCGTTCCACGAGTATGCATAAGGAGTGACAAATTGAAAAGATCTTGAAACTGTATTTGGAAATAAGACAATGCTATAACTAAACTCAATGTTTTGTATTTCAGGTATGTTTGGATGAATCCTCAGTAAGCGTCGATTTGAACCCAATAACTATTCCTGAAGATAGTAGCGCTGAAGTCAGCACAGTGAAGTGTGGAGTCTGTGAGCAGGATGTGGCACACTCGGACTGGATAGAGCACATTAATAAAGCACATAATTATTTAGCCTGGCAGGAAGGTGAAACACCATTGGTACGTATTTATAGGGGTTTAAGGGTTATTTTCTTGCGTTTTTTGCAATTAGACGCTTTTAAAAGTTTTTGAAAAAAAAAATATTCCCGTCATTGTCGCACGGTATGGACAATGTATGGCGACGTCACTTCTGTGATAATGCCGTCTTGGTTTAGCCTTTTTAAACGTTAAGGTCTTGGTATTTTTTTAGGCTTTTATTTGTTTGGACTATTTACAACCAATACTGCTCTGAGTTTAATTTTTTTATATGATCATTGAGTTGATGATTTCTTTGTATTTATAAATAATTGTCCTCATCCCTATTTTTGAAGTCGAATCATGACCTTTGAAATTTATTTTCCGTTTTTCGCGTTATACTATATGTGCTTCGATTGATCTTTTCTTACACTTACTTTATTTGGGAGTTGCGGCCTAGTCCTGCCTAAGTACAAAACGGTGTGCGGTATACTGTACCTACTACCTGTACTGTGTTTACAACTATTGAATGTTGAAAATCTAAGAATAACATAAATACTTGCATTTTCCAGGATTTGGAGGAAGAAGAAGCCGTGTGGAATCACTTGCAACAATTCATCAGACAGTGCGGAGGATTAACTTGTCACAAATGTGGCTTAGTGCGCAAACGCGTTAAATTATATTTGACTCATGTTGAAACGTGTGATGGGACAAACGTAAGTACCGCTCACGCATTTATGTAAATATATAAGAAAAGCTAAGCGTCTTAAGCTGTTTTAAGTACCCTGTTACTGAAAATTGGTATAAGAGGCGTCGCTTTAATTAATGCCTAAATGAAATTGCTCGGTTGGATATTCAACATTCCGCGCAGAGCCGAACGTTCAAATTCCAACAGCGCGCTTTTATTCAGACATTCATTAAGGTGTCGGTTAGTGTTACTGTGAACGAGCATTCGTGTCAGAAAGAGATACAAAATGCTGAGTGCGTTTAGGTGGATACGTACAGTTAGACATTTATATTATGTTTTAAAATCTATTTTACTTCATTTTTCAGAGCCAAGTCGATAACTCGTTGAATAATATGAGTTTGAACGCTACAACTAAGAGTATTGACTTCAATACTACCGCTGACTCTACTGACGCATGGTATGAAGTACCAATAGAACAGGAAGATAGGAAAATTGTGAAATGTGGAGTTTGTGCTGAAGAGGTGCCGATCTTGGAATGGATACAGCATATCGGCAAGGAACACGATTACTTGGCGTGGCGAGATGGGGCTGCACCTTTGGTACGTCTTTATTTATCATCATCATCATCATCATCATCATTTCAGCCGTAAGACGTCCACTGATGGACATGGGCTTCCCCCGATTTGGGGGGCTTTGCCATAATCGCCACGCAAAACGTGGTAAAATGCATAGAGAACGCTGCTGTCCATTCTCTAGTAAGTCCCTTAGTCGCCTCATACGACACCCACCGGAAGTAATGAGGTGTTGCTATTCTTTACGTCCGGCATTACACGGACGACATTCGGTCTTTATTTATAAAGTTAGGGAAATTAATTGTTAATTACATTAGCTTTAAACTTCATTGTTCATATATTCAAATCACAACTGTACAGCTGTATGAAACTTCTTTGTCATAACACGACGAATAGATGTAGGGTGTCATTTTGATTAAAAACTTATTTTCTTAACCGTAATTTAAAATGGTAGTCCAAACAAATAATTTAAAAATAAAAGTAGGTGATACAAAGCAACAATTGTTGATTTTGTAGTTGTAATAACAGGTGTGGTTCTTCTAAACACATAGCTCAATGTACTATTCATTGGTTTTAAAGAAAAAATATTTCCGAATGACCAAGTCCGGAAGTTGGCACAGTTGCGTGCAAAAATTTTAGCCCATTCTATGTTTTCTATTTGAGAGACCATATCTTAAAAATGTTGATGTATATTTGAATTATTCTATATTGTGTGAATCTACGTAAAATACAGTTGATTTACACATATCCTATAACTTCATAAATGCAATATTCTTCTTCACAAGATCGACTCGATTCTTCAGATGTTCTCATCATTCACTTGTTTGGAAAAACTGTGTGACTTTTTTGTCAGTGAAACTAACATAGATTATTTGATTTTTTTTACCGACTGATAAAAAAAGATGTTCTTTATTCGACCCGTATGTTTTTAAGTTCGCGATTTTCTCAAAACCGAATGAATCAGTTTTCTTTATTAAATTCATTGAAACAAGAGTTTCGAATCGAAGACAATGAGGGGGCGAGAGCACGCAATTGTACATTTATAATTTTATAACACAATTATATCAAAATGTTTCAGAACTTGGAAAACGAGTTAGAAGTAAAAGGGCATCTACTTGAAGTGTCTAAAATGGGCGGCGGGTTGGTTTGCAACAAATGCGATAAAAGAATGAAGTACCCCAAAACGTTTCAGCTCCATATCAAAGAATGCACTGGACCGGTAGTAAGTAGCATCCATCCAATTTCCACTATATTATCTTTAGTTTGTACATTCTTGGTATTAAATAGTGTATTACTTGCATGCTCAAGGTCTTTAGTATTGAGGCTTGAGCCAAAAGTGGGAATTTAACTTATGACATAACTGCAATAATGCAACCTTCTTTGAAATAAATTTTCTGTAAAGCATAAGGGTGCTATTGATCTTGATCGCATGTCAGTACTTGATTTACGAAAGCTGTCCTTACTGCTTATGAAATAAAGACGCTAGTAATGGTAAACTATAACCATTGTTGTTTGCTTGACTTTGATCCAACAGGCAATATTTGGAACTAAACTTATGTATTTTACAGACGACTCCTGAGAAAAAATTAGAGCCTCCAACCCCAAGTTGGATCGAAATATTAAGTAAAAACAAACTTAAAGATGAAATTTTAACGTGCGGAGTTTGTGCAAAGACAGTAGAAAGTGAGAAATGGATCAACCATATAGAAGCCAAGCATCAGTACTTGGCTTGGGTGGAAGGCCAACCCCCTCTTGTGAGTATATAATTTGATAGTAGATATTGCAAAATATGGGCAAGGAAATATAATCTCATTTTAAAGGGAAGTAGACAAGACGGGTCCTTGTGGTTAAGTTTTGGAGAAGCATTAGACAGCATCACTGAACGTCTTTCGACGTAAAGGTCAACTTGCCCGTATTCTTTTTTGTCGTTTTAAAAATTACATGGGTTAGGATTAAACTTTTGAAAACAATCTCTTGAATAAAACTCAAAATTTCAGAACCTCCACGACGCTGTAATGGTACAGAGACATTTGAACGATGTTTCTAAAATGATGGGAGGTCTGATGTGTATGAAGTGCGGGGTCAAACGGAAGTACGTGAAGTCGTATCTGATTCACGTAGACGCGTGCCAGGGTAAACTCAGCGCCGGTGAACTGTCCTTTTCGTTGATGAGTCAAGGTAACAAACGTTAATTATTAACTGTAGTTTGTGCTCTACTGTAGAAACGCTTCGCGTATGATAGATAGAGTTCTGAAAAGATGCGCTAAAAGAAAATGAAGAATGTCACGTATTGTTGCTTTGCTTCTACAGTAATTATATTCCTTCCTATTTTTTATCTTCCAGATATTGTTGAATGTGCTGTCTGTGGAGCAACGATGGAACCCAAAGACTGGCGGGCTCACGCTATGTCAGAACATTATAACATTGCCTGGGTAGTCGGAGACACTCCCATTGTAAGTCAAGATATTACCATTTCAATGTATTTCTTTTTGATATCAACACAAATCCATCCTTACTTATTCCCCAAACTGTAGTGTCCAATCAAATGTGCAAGAAAATCATGATCATGTTTTGTATTTCAGGAAATAAATAACCCGTATGCAGTTGAAGGTTATTTGAAAGAGTATCTGCATGGACACAATAAATTAATTTGTAAAGTATGTAAAATAAGCAGAGTCTCGTTCGTCGGATTTTATGCTCACATCATCGTCTGTGGTAAAAGTGAAAAGGTTAGTTACATTACATGCGAAATAAATAATAAAGCAAGCATTATTTAATTTGATATTGTGTATTTTTGAGCCTAGGAACGATTTAAATTACTTTTTAACTTTAATTTCAGGAAACGGAAATATATAAGGCCGTGTGTGAAATATGTAACAATAAGTACTTGCGTATATACAAGAACCAGCATATGACCATGCACAGGGAGAAGGAATACGCGAAGGAACGCAAACTGCTGGTCGCTAAAGAACAAGCGCTGAAGAAAGAGGGCGATGAACCCGTCGATGTTATGCTGACAGGGCGTAGGAAGGCAGCTGAAAAGTAAGCACTTTTATACAGAAGCCGTGTGCCCGATGATATTTCCCATCGGCAAAAATGACCAATTTCCATCCCCTATTTAACACAAACTCTCATTCCCTATTTATCCCATTCAGGCGATGAATTATCTAATTGTTTATAGCGAAACTTAGCTGTATGGAACTACTGCACACTTTCGCTATTGAACTCTTAGAACTCTAAGTAGATATTTTTAACGTTGCGCTAGTTGACGGATTGAACTCGTTCGTGGGCGCCCAACGCCGGCGATCAACGAGAAGCGAGCTAGCAATGGTGTATGTACCAAGCGCGAGTCTCACAGCGAGTATTTTCCTCGCTAAACGAGTGCTCAGAGCTAGTACTCCCTTTAGTAGCTATTGTCCTTGCAATAAACGAGTACTAGTCGGCGGTACCACCAATTATGTATGTCAACTTACATTCCTATAATCTTTTGTACGTTTTTGAGCGGTAAAGTCGTGGTAAGCTAGTCGCTTCCTCCTCGGCAATGGTACAGGTGCCTTAAAATCATGCTGTCTTCCCAAAGTCGTGAATTTTACCGCGAAGCACGATGATTTATACCGAAAAACGTAATGATCAGTCCTTTAGGTTATTGGGAACAAAAACTTCTGAATAAAACACATCATCATCAGCCTATAATGTTCCCACTTCTGGGACACAGGCCTCCTCTCGGTGAGAGGGAGTGGGCCATAATCCACTACGCGGGCCACATCTCTTCGTTTTTTTTTAATTCTGATACATGTCGGTTTCCTCACGATGTTTTCCTTCACCATTTTGAGAGCAGTGATGATGAAATAATTTACACAAAGTAATGTGCCTGTTTGGGTTTGAACTCACGTCCTAACTCGTAAGTCGCGGCCGTTACCACTGGGCCACCACTCTTAATAAAACACATTAAAATTATAAATTCTTTGAACT
The DNA here is from genome assembly GCA_932294355.1 of Aporophyla lueneburgensis. NCBI lineage: Eukaryota > Metazoa > Arthropoda > Insecta > Lepidoptera > Noctuidae > Aporophyla > Aporophyla lueneburgensis. The sequence goes on from OW028747.1 coordinate 18,508,958, forward strand.
CTTAAATAATTAAAGTATAGGCCTACCTATGATCAACATACAACCTAAAACAGCGGCACAATTTGCAAAAAACTTAGACACTTTGAATTATGAGGGATATCTTGATGGATCCTTTAGAAAATTTGAGCATCAACTCATCTATGATGTAAGCCATCAAAAATCTTTAGAAATATATTTGGTACGATTTTAATATTATGTCTTTTCTTTTTAGAGCGAAGAACGTCATCGAAAAGTATAAAAGCAACTTCCATGATGTAAGTTAACTTTTGACAATACTTAAGTGGAGTTTATATTCTCACACATTTGAATAAATGACTTGGATATTTAATTCTCCTAAAATGATTGTGCTTTATTCTTCAGGGCAATTATCATTGTTCCAAATGTGGTTTTAATTCTGAAGTTGAGAAAGAGCTGTCAGACCACGTGTGCGTGGACGACAAGTGGGGCGACATGTCCGATTCTGACGAGTCAGTCAAGTTAGAAAACTGTTCCGGTGACGATACTGACGAGTCTGACGAGTCTGACATTGATTCTAACGTATCTGATGAGGAACGAGAAGCGCGTGAACATGCCCCTAGTAAAAAGAAAAAGCACTCAGATGCCAGTAAGTAGATACCAAAGTTTCGAAAAAGTCGTCATTCTATTTTGACATTTCATTCTTAGGTTTTATTCCGACTAAACTGTAGAGGTAGGTAATACTTGCTGAAACGAATTAACCGACGTCTTCGCATTTTCCAATTTTATTGACCTTGCCCCTTGACAATATGTTATCACATCCATAATATAGACACTTAATTATTTGGATCATTTTTATTTTCAGGTTCAGCCAAAATATGTAGATTACCATACCAAATTCCTAATTTAAGCACTTATATGAAGAGAAGCACTGAAGGATTGTGAGTAACAAAATCCATAAGAATATCTATGTCTATAAATATTATAATTCGATGTCGTGTTTCGTGTCGTGTCTAATCGCGGAGTTTAGCAAAATATCGCGCTCACACAGCTCGCTATTTTTCTGAACTCCGCAATTGAGTTTGATGCGCTTCCGGAAGGTTTATGTGAATCATACAGTAATATAAAACATACATAAAATAATCTCCTTCTCGTTCAAAACAAGTGGAGTATTTTAAGGCTAATTAAAAAAAAAATATGATTGAGTGCCTTGTTGGTTTAGTAGTCGCAAGCGCTACTGCTGAGCACTAGCTCCTGTGTTCAATTCTCAGGTCTGGCGAAGTGTTATTGGGTTTCCCATCAAGAATTTCTTAGTATCAGTTTGGAGTCAGGATTTGTGTCCAGTTGATGGCATTAGGCTCGTCCCTATTACATGGGTACTTAAATATAACTAGCGAAGTGTGCTAGCGAAGCGTAAGTACTATAGTTACACCTCTGCCCTGTGCAAGTAAATATTGTATACAGGATAAGTTTTTATCCAGTGTGGAGAGTTATTATAACCATGCAATTTTTATTTTGTTATAGCTTAGTACAAAAAAATTAAATTGTCGTCAACGAAAGATGTTTATTTTGAAACTGGTTTTTATGGTAACTTACGCGCGGCGCCGGCGCGGCGGTGAAGGTGAGCGACCGACCAGCTGTTCGATCGGTCAAAATTCTAAGAAGTTCGAAGTACCTACGCGCGGTTACTGATCTATTACTATTATCAATATCATAATTATTACGAAATATGTAGGGTGTCCACAATTTACTGATTTAAAGTCGGAAAAAAAAGTAATGACAAATAATTGAAATGTGTTACTGATACTGAACCACCCAAAAAAAAAATTGCGCACTGGTTAAAAAAAATCCTGTATAACCTTGTCTTTTTCCAGTATTGACACGTATCTAACGGACGAAGATATGTTCCCGCGGTGGCATAGTTGCGAAATTGAAGAAGTGCCTGAGAATGAGGTGGAGTGCTACATGCCGCCCGTTGAAGAGTCCTGTAAAGTTAGATTCGATGACAATCAAGACTGGGTGACGTTCAATCGACTTGAATCTAGCAGAGTAAAAGGTAATCAATATAATAATACGTGAAGCAAAAACTTTGTATCTCTATTAACGAAAATTACGTGGGCAGAGGAGTATGAAAGGCACAGTTAAAGTTTATATGGAGAAGGAGTGCAGGAAGCTTATATTTTTATTTAAATGAATTATGGTAAAATTTCGACTATTGGGCTACCACTAGGACCTATGAAACTTGGTCATGGACATTGGGTCATACTCCAAGCCAAACGTCATGCAAATGCGTTTACTATTCTTAAATGTATTAATAGCGGCGTAAGCGTCGCGTTTTCCTGCCAGGGTCGCGAGATTCGTTCGAAAGAGTTACCGTGGCCCTGGCATATAGGTAACTGAACACGGGTGGGTTTTAGTCAGTAAAAGTTTGACACGCCCTCCCGCTCCGCCCAGAGCGGGAGAAGTCATATGATGATTTCCCATCCAAAAAAAAAGCGTCGCGTTTACGTTGCGCACGTTCGATGAACGCCTCTGCTGGACTAACTCTATAAGCGAAGGCTTAGTCGTTTAATTACCGTATTTTTGGATTAAATATGGTCATTAGTAGTGTATAGTAGACTTATGCCCAGTTGATTGCAGTGACGGCAAAAATAGTTTTAGTAATGTTTTTAAAACTAACATAATCTAACGATTTAGACATATAGTGACCTTATTGGTGATGTTCTTCAGAAAGGTCAGGTGCGTAGTACTCGCAACCGGCGTGTGTGTATGACCAATTGTATGAACCTTAAAGAGGCAAAAGGAGTGTGTAGAGATCGTAGCAGGTGGCGTTCCGTGGTTTCTGCATACCCCCATGGGAAAAAGGCGTGATTGTATGTATGTATAATCTAACGATTTACGGTAGAATTAGTTAAAGTTTTGAAATTTGATTGAAATAATAGGCAATGTACAGGAAAACGCAGTAAAAAGGACTATTTTTTATGTTGAAACCGCTCGATTAGTGTACTTCAGTTATTTCCATAGTGTAATGTCATACGGCATTTTATTGTGGGGAAACGCAGCCGACATTCAGGCTATATTTGTGCCGCAGAAACGAACCATTCGAGCAATTTACAACCTGAGTAGTAGACATTCACTGCAGGATAAATTTAAAGAAATAAACATAATGACAGTCGCAACTCAATATGTATATGAGAACTTAATTTATGTTAAAAAGAATGTTAATCTGTATTCTAAGCACATCGAAATTCACTGCATAAATACAAGAAACAAAGATTCACTTATTGTGCCCTCGACTAGGCTTAAAAAAATTAGTAATTCATTTGAGTGCCAGAGTATACGTTTTTACAACAAACTCCCAAGCCATGTTAAAGAACTAAGCTTCAATAAATTTTAATCGTTTATTAAACAGAAACTCAGTCAAAAAGGTTTCTATAAAGTTAAAGATTACTTGGATGACAAAAAGGCTTGGGACTAGTTAAGTTACTCCAATGTACCACCAAGCAACTAACTATAATGCTAAGTGTGTGAGCGAATATTGTTGACATTTTATACTTATTATTTTATTTTTTATATGACATTCAAAATAAAACTGACTGTGAATGTGAGTACCATGCAGGCTAGACTGAATACATGACTCTATAACATAACTGTCTGGCGGCTTTGAATATTTTGTATATGGCATACGCAAATGTCCTGCAGATCTGGTAGCGTCTTGTGACGGGTCGTTGAGCTCCCTAAAATAGGGTTGAGCTACACGATGACTGATACATACATGCTGTCTGTTGGGGCAGGTCAGCTCAAAGCTGCAATGGCTCTTTCTTCAAAAGGCTCTTCCAGACATTGCCCTGCATTCTTAGACTCAAATAAAATTCTAGTAATATAATGTTTGAACTTTAAAAGAGACTATGACCTCTGAGTTTGTTTCGGCGTTTCTTCTCAGGGAACAGTCAGCTAGGAATTGCCGGCGCCATCTAGCTCTAAAAAAAACATTGACCAAAAAATGTTGACGTGTAAAAGTGTCTTATAAGATCTACTTACAGAAATAAACATTTCATTTCATTTCATATTAAATGAAACACATGAATATTCAATTAAATAAAAAAAAAACTCAGTACAGACATGGATGCGAGAAGACTTTTAAAATCCTTAATTAATGGCCTGCAATGGTTAAATATTCTGCTGCACTCATGGCTCTGATACATTTTTTTGCAGTGTATGTGGCCTTTCCACATCAACTGAATTATCCTATATCACTAGGCCGTAACGCAATGGTGACCCATTAAGGACTGCTTTTTTTACTGGGCACTAGTCTTAACTTGCAAAGAGCATTTACAAACATCAAGCTTACTGCATACTCTGTCTACATGTTCCTTCCAGTTCAATTTGTTGTCAATTACTAAACCTAAAGAAATGCTAGTTGTCCTGGTTGTAGAATTGCTTTATTATGTCTAATTGCTGTTGGTAATACTGACAAGTTTCATGCTTGAAAATCATTTTTGTCATTAATCAATACAAGAAACGGCGGCGGACCTAGTACAGCTCCCTGCGAGACGCCAAAAGCCATTTATTTTTAGTTCTGAGTAATATGTCGTCTTAGCATAATTTTATGTCCTACAGTAACAGTTCTCTGATGGCGATTAGATAAATAACTTTTAAGCCAATCATGCGCTTTGCCTCTTATGCCGTATTTCTTTATCTTACAAAGTAGTCGTTCATGTGATTCAAAATCAAAGGCTTTGCTTGTTTCTTAGAGAATCGATAAATGTTGCATATTAATAATATACCCCTATTTCTCTTGTATTAGTCGTACATAGTGTACAAACACCAAGTCTTTATAATTATAGGCATGAAATAGTTACTTAGCATTATCAGCCAATAGTGTTCTCACTGTTGGGACACCGGCCTCCTTTCTTCGAGAGGGAGTGGGCTGGAATCTAGCACGCGGGTCCAGTGCAGTGTGGGTTGATAGATGTCATATGGCTTTAAATCGTTCTAGATGGTCATGATACTTATTTGCCAATACATATGGTGTGATGAGTTGCCAGCAAAGAAACATTGTTTTCTTATTATCAGACCACACGAACACAACCACCTATTATAGGTTTTTTGATTAATAAACGCTCCTTCAAACACTGTTAAACGTCAAAAAAAATCTTTGATCATTACACAACTTTAAGCAAAGATTAGAAATAAAACCCAAAATAAATACATGTCGAGTCATGTCTGAGAATAATGTCTCATTGTGCCTGCCACCATGTCTGACCCTTCGGGGAATATAGGCGTGATGTCATATGTGTGTGGCCGTATCTTCGACTTCACCCTTTTTCTTGTTCCAGATACAATGGTTCTGTTCTTGGGCGCGAGTATCCAATGTATGACATGGGTCCCTGCGGCGGCTGATCAGGAACGGGCGGCGCACGAGGCGCACTACCTGTGCGTGGTGGCGCACCGCGCGCCCGACGCGCCGCGCCTCGCCTGGGACAGCACGCGCGGCGGGGCCGGGCTCGTGCAGCTGTGGGACTGCGCCAATCTGATAGCGTGAGTAGATAGCGCGTCTACTTGCAAGGAATCCGTGTCCAGCAATACGAACGAGGAAGCCCAACAGTAACTACAAGAGCTGGTCACGGTGGTAACGATGCTTTGCCGCTAAAGATTTGCCATCGGTGATCAACAACTCTATTTAGTGAGTTTAGGGGGTGTGCGGGCTGCCAGGGTCGCGGATTTGTTAGAAAGAGTTACCGGGGCCCTGGCATAGGCAACTGAAGGAACACGGGTGGATTTTAGTACAGTAAAAGTCTGGTACGTTCTCAGGTGATGATTTCCCAGCCAAAAATATAAAAATAAATTATCGGTATGTGCGGTATATATTGAGAAGGTGGTGGATATTTGAAATTTTAGGTGCTTTAAATTCTTCTATTTTTTTTCCATAATTTAGTCAGTGCAATGTCATTTGATTACTAGGATTTTTTTTATGTGAATGATATACTACTGCCATGTGACCTCAATATTCACCAGTTTTGTCACTCACACCCAACACCAGTCATCGTGAGGCCTTAAAAAGTTTTGACTTCTGCACGATTGATTTGGGTCAGTGGTTAAATTCGGCATTGCGACCTAATTCTATAAGATGCAGTACTATTCAGTAATTGTTTATTACTTTTTTTTAATATGGTGCGAACCTCTCCATCTCTTTTCTCTATTCTTAACGTATATTGAGTCATACTTAAGGCATTCTATGCGCTTGCGCTGCCCGACATGAGTAGTAATAAAAATGTTAATTTCAGGACTACGCCAAAATTCGCGCTAGGAATAGCGCATGACTTCGGAACCGTCTGGGCTGTTGACTGGTGTCCGTCTGGAGCAAGGGATGTATTCGCCCTCGAGCCCGCATCAGGCAGTATGCCTAGACTAGGCTTAATGGCCACAGCCTGCTCTAACGGAACGGCTTATATCTTCGTAGTACCTTACCCAACATCTATACCAGAAAAGTAAATATATTTTCTATATCAAGATATACTTCCTTATTTGTTCAAAAATGTAAGTTAAAAATATGAATTTTGTTCACAGAGAAAAACCATTTTATAAATTGAAGCCGGTTGCGGAATTAAGGTTAACAAGTAAGGATAATAGGAAGGTTTATCAGGCTAGTGCTATCAAGTGGTCTGTTGTAAGTAAAATTTATTTCGGAAATTCTATTTATTTGTTTATCTTTAGTTATTTGCTGGTACAATACATACCATCCATGGTACCTACTCGTAAATTGTTTTCAGTATAGTAACTAAATAAGTACTCGAAATATTTCAGCAAAAAGGACACTCTCACGTAGTAGTTGGATACGCAGATGGAACCACGGCGTACTATGATTTAAATGGAGAATCTCCATTACTGAAGACCACAGAGAACAACGTTACAGTCTTTTATCCTTATCACGACGAGCGTGTTCAAAATTCCTGTATCGAGGGTAAGTAGAACTTTGGCACGTACGAACAATTCACGCGCGTTGCAAATAAAGTTTTATGTCGGTAAATTTTACGCCTGAATGTAATGGCTGCATTCCGAGACTTATGGGCTCGTTATGGTCGATGCCGTAATCGATAATTTTCACTTCAGTACTCGTTCATTGTGAGTACTTGGCTCTGGTACCGTTTTCACATTAAAAAGGGTATGCTCGAAACAATCATGGATTGATTTAAGGTTTACTGTGGGTGGGCTTATCATTATTTGAGTACTGCGCACCTTTTGGCCCGAGTGTCAATTAAACTTTGGTTATACAATTGTTCGCAGGACGCTGTAAGGAAATATTCTTTATACGGGGATACTTCTATAATGAATGAGTGGCAATATTGCACTAAATAATTGAAAGTTAATGTTGCTAATATTCTTTCGTCACATAGTGGTAGGGCTGCTAGCAACATAAAACTCTTCACTATAGGCGCAACGTTTTGTAAAAATCAAGATGGCGGCGTTAGTTCCGACTTTGGCCACGCGCCAGAAGAACCGTTTAACGGTATATTTTCAAATTTAAAATCGTTCGAATGTTTCTTTTGTGCGTCCGTGCTGAGTCCACTGTTTGTATGCCCAGACGTGGACATGTACCCGAGCGCGGCGGGTCGCGCGGGTGGCGTGGTGTGTGTGGGCAGCGCGGGCGGCGCGGGCGGCGGCGCGCTGCAGTCGCACGTGGCGGCCGCCAAGGTGCTGTACCCGCCGCACTGGCCCGCAGCATTACTGGCCGGGGACGACTGCCTGGGTGAGTACTACATGCTGCAGTAAAAAGGTAGTTGTATGCTTGGAAATGGATATTCTATGGTGGTTTGAACGTAACAATTATTTCCTTGAAAGCAAGCTGCACTATTCTAGGATACTTTTCCTGACAAGGGGTTCCTCTAGGACTCATAATGCGAGTGAAAACGTGGGCTGCAACGAGTTTTTGTATGGGCATGTGTATTTCATCATGTCTCTTACTCTTAGGGGCCATCCCCGTCCTTGTCACAGCTGGTCACATTTGTGATACCCCCCTCCCTAGTGTGACGTCACATATTTTACATCTAGAAATCATGATTGAATTAAAACAGCAGTTCCGTTTATTTATTTTAATTTAAATGATGTAAAAAAAAAATGACGTCAGATCGAACATTGCAAGAAATTAACAAAACGAAAAACGATTAATTATATTAATTAAGGATCAAACTTAATCATCTTGAGTCTTAATCAGTTTAGTGGCATTTATCAAAGGGCAATTAGGCGGTCGGCGCGTACACTAGTAGAGTGAGTGGCCGCCAAAACAATTTGAACCTTTTGTTTCTACAGATAAAGTTGCAATTAATGTTTTTGAGTTTTTCGTTGATCGTTCAAAGTTCGTGTTTTACACTTAACACTTAGATTAAAATAGATTTTGAAATGTAACGTCATGAAATTGAGGACCCCTCCCACCTCCTTGTCACACAATGTCACACTTCGTCGACCCCCTCCCTCCCCCTTAACGTGTGACGTAATTTATGGATGGGCCCTAATCCCAATTTATTTGGTGTCGGCGCAACATGTACTTTTTTTCTACATTTTCCTGTCGTCATCTCGGTATTAGAATTAGCAGTTGTAGGTTCTCGTATTCTCAGAATTGAGTAAAAGTCATTGGCGGATAGATTTCGATCGTTTTCAAAGTAAATCAATCGATATTGCTCCGTACCAGTGAACCAGTCCATCAACGAGCTGGAGTGGTGGGGCGGCGGGCGGCGCCTGGGCGGGTCCAGCGGCGCGGCGGGCTGCGCGTGGTGCGGGCGCGTGTGCACGGCCGCGCTGCCGTTGCTGCGGCTCATGAGAGTGCATCCGTGCTTCCCCGATGTTCATAAGCAGGTAGCTATACGCAGTAAACTATTCCTAAAAGCCACTCCTACTGTATGTGCGTTATGCAATCACCCCGATGGACTTTTAGCCGCCGACCCGTCTTGAGCAAACTTGATGATCATTGGTCGTACCTTCTCTATATTAGCCCGGCAATGGGACAACAATAGGCTGATAAGATTATTATCCAGCACACAGACTCACAACTGAGGAAAGTTTGTAAGGTTTTTTGCAAAAGCATGTGCAATTGTGATTGCTTTTCTTCAGTTGGGAGTTACAGACTCATGTTGGATCAGCCTATCGCAATCCACTGCTGGATGCAGGGCTTCGCGCCACCTTCTTGAAGATCTATCAGTCCATCAAGTTCTGATATAACAAACACAAAGCCACAAAGTTCAAATTCCATTGCAAGTTGCAAGCAAGTTAAAAAAAATCATTTGAATCGCTAGAATATTATGAATTTTTTAAGTATGTTTCTGAATAACCATTTACTCAACTATCCTCTTAGAGTTATCGAAAATATCTGAGATTATATATTCAAGTATAGCTGGAGGTGTCTCACGCAACGCTTGCCGGATTGCGATCACTGATAAAAATATAGGCATGGTACAGTCGATGAAAAACTAGAATTAGCCTAGATCCGCACAATATGCCGGAAACAACTGATTGACCCATATCCTCAATAGTGAAATGTAATTACGCTAATTTGATTATGTTTTCAAGCATATAAACAAATGTCAAAAATTTATATGAAAATGAGTGCTAAACATTTTACGGTAAAACAGGTCATAGGCAAAATCATGATGGTTCCCCTTGGAGGCAAACGTAAGCGGCAGAACGACGAGCTGGCGATGATAGTGGAGCCCATCACCTACAGTGACGCAGTCAAGAAGTACGGCATTGAGTTCAAACAGATAACTGCCAGGGATCGGGTAAGGAACTTCACAAACTTAAATATACTTATTGACAGTATCATTCCGCCGGATTTAAACGAACAATTAAAATATCTAGAGTAGTGACAACTGCTGACATCTTTGTGTATTTTGGCTACTAATAACACAAATTATAATGCAATGATACAGAATTTAAAGCAAAATAAAAATGCGCAGTTTGCGGGTAGCAAATTGTAATTTAATGGGATTCAGTGTAATTCATTAGTCTTTAGCCTAATTGGACTAAAATGCTCCCTCTCTTTGCCAACTTTTTTAAAATTTATCTCAGTGATTAACTTGTCAATAACTTTGAAGTTTTAAAATCTGTAGAATTTGATGAAAGTGAATGTTAAAACGTTTTTGCTCTAGTTCAGTTGGTTCATTTATACAAACAGAAAGTTTGTTATTAAATATTCCATTTGGGTTTCAGCCAAACAATCCGTCTGACGTAAATGAGTGTCTGAGTGAAATGGGTAAAAGTAAAAAAATAAAAAATAATTACTGCTGTATAATTTTCTTTCTTATAGCAACTAAATCGTCGTAATAACAAAGAAGCCTCACTGATTTAATATTTCATTTGCAATATTTCATCATTTTATCCTTAAAATATAAATGAACGAGTGAATGAAAATTTCTTTAAGCTTGAACTAAATAGTAGATATAAAAATTCCCTATAAGTGAGGAAGATACGGGCTGATATTATTATTAGGTACTATAATTACATCAAAAAATAACTTTTCCTGAAATAACACTGCTTTTATCGTCAACAGAGCACACAGCAAAAGTTATCAGCAACTCCTCGAGACGCGTACCCCGAGCGTTTCCCTCTATCGGACGTGACAGCCATAAAGTTCTGTCCCACCTTCAAACAACACCACAAACTCGCGCTCGCCATGCACGCCGGCCTCGTATTCATCATCACCGTATGAAAGTACCTTCTATGTTGTTTTATAAGCACTCATTAATACGTAAACGTGGCATAGTACCACAAACTTATCTGATCCCGTGGCTGAAACTAATCAGATCACTCTAAAGTGGCAATTGTAATTTTTTGTTCACCGGGCCAGATGAGCTTGTTTTACCAAATGTCATTATTATTTTGCTTCTGACAGCAGCAAACCAACAGCAACCTTATTGTAACGCCAATAAAGATCACTATGATTTTGACAGTGATGCAATAATAGGGGTGAAATACCTAAAAGAAAAGACTGTAAACCCAGTTTCTGAACATCTAACCGAGTCTCTTTTTACAAATTTATGTCAGTTTTTGTGATTGGCCGAGACAAAGTACGTCGTCCAATCACGTCAGTTGATGCTTGATTTAACCAGAGACTGAATATGCTTTCGAACACTGAAGCTTGCGGGGTCACTCTGTGAATATGACTATTTATAAGAAATGTAAAGCAACTGTTATCTAAATGAGTAAAAGTAATTTATAAACTAACTGTAAGAGTAAGCTTTGTATAACAGATGTAGGATGGTTCTTACTTGAAATGGCATTTTAATGAATGAACGAAAATGAATGAAACGAGTTTCATATGTTGTGGCGCATTTGATTAAGGCCGGTTAGGAGTGGTTTATCTTAATTTTCCCTAAGTTTTTTTTGTTACTTTTAATGAAGGGCCATAATTACAAAGCCTTTAGTCACAAAAATAATGTAACATATAAACCCTTCTATTGAATGTGTTTTCAACTGAATTTTGCAAATCAGGATGATGTGAGTATGATTTCAGTTTGAAAGATTTTGTTATGTCAGTAGTATAATATGAAATTGAATGGTCTTCATCAGGAATTGAAAACTTCAATAGTATGAGTCTAGCACACATCTTTATATATAATTCCACTGTACATGTGTATGTCACTGAACTCCTCCTAAACGGCTGGACCGATTTGAATGAATTTTTTTGTATGCGTCCGGGTCCAATAGTGAATCTAAACCATCCAAGGAGCTACCCACACGTATAGACACACATACACACGTACAGTAGAATTATATATATAAAGATATATCCACATATAAGACGGTATACCAAAGAACATATATTCGTAGATAAAAAACTTACGTACCATGACGCATAGTAACACTGGAAAATATATTGATTGCATTACAGTTTATATCATTCCTTACTTAATTTTTATACCAAATAAGCAGGAAATCGTGGAAAGGATGTTCTCAAGCGCAAAATAAGTATTTATTCGTATCACATGCTTTTAAAGGATTGCATAGACGTGTTAGTTATGTCATAGCACAAGGTCGTAGGAAAGCTAGAAACGTTGTTTCAGAAATATATGATTGTATTTAATTGATAGTCGCATGCGGGATGACAAGTGAAAGATATCTCCAAATACTTTTATGCTTACAAAATCTTTTGAGACCAAGTAACTTGAGTCAAGATGAATGGCATTCGGTGTTTTATGTCCAAATGATCAAATGAGTGACGTTATCTTTATGAACGATTGTGTTGTTTGTGACCGATAAAAGTGAATAGTCATGAAAATAGCAAGGGAGAGAAATATATATTTTTCTCGTTAAAAGTAACTTATTTAAAATAATCAGTAAAGAAAAACATGGTATATTAGATAGACACAAAACTATCAACAATTGGAGATTAAAGATTAAATAATCGAAAATAATAATCAGGGCTTTTAAAAACTTGTTAAAGTTAAAACGAAAAAACAAATATGTTATGGTCTATGGATGAAAAGAAGAAAGAAAGATCAAATGTAGTATCCCGAAGGACAGCATATCCGCGTGCTAGCTAGGAACGAATAAATATGTCATATTATTCATATTCAATAATGTATAGAAATATGTATATAGTTTTTTTTTTAAGACAAATATAATATGTTTAAAGTTTTAACCTTATTTTATCTAACTTAATTTAATTCTTGCATTATGTTGTTAGTAATTTGGAAGTAATCGTTAATTTTATTTTGTTTCGCTTCTAAGACACCCATTAAAAGTCGCAAATTGCATGTATTATAATATCCTGTGTTGTATCTATTACCTTACATATATTGTTTAGTGATTTTTATGTTATGTGAACGCACATAAAAAAATGTAAATTTTATTTTTTGTTAGGTATGTATATTAAGCCTTTTATGTATGTATGTATAAATTATGTAAGTCATAAATTAATTATTACAGTTTTTAACAGTGAAGTTTATTTTCGTCTGAAGGAAAAGTCTTTGCAACACGAATGGTTTTCTTAACGATCTACGCACTTTTGTCGCATTTACATCATTACTTCTAAAATCACAAAGTGTGCGTCAAGACGTTGCGTAGTATTGACTGTGTCCACACAGCATGACGCACTTGTAACTCACTCACAATTTTACTTCAACGTTTACGTTTTTATCAACGAGCTTTTACTGACTTCCTCGTAGTTGGTCACTTTGATGAGATAAGTGAATAATGTATATGCGTCATTAGTTACTCACCTTCTAAATTTACAACCCTTTCTGTGTAAATATTATTCTGTAGCATCATTTGACGTAGAGATTAGTCCCGTCCCGATGCTTTATTTTCGACACCAAAGCTGATATTCAGTCATAAAATCAACTATCACATTCCCTTCGCTATACAAAGTACCAGTTTGGGATTCTGGTTTCGAATTGAAAGCCTTAGAACTAGATGAGGATATTGTGTGGAAGTATCAGTCTTGTTGATTATTTTATTCGACTGTGACAAAGCCCAAAACTAGGGTAATATTTTTTTCAATCTATGGTATGCACTGTAGACGAATCTTTATCGATTTTCATAAACATCACAAAGTCTTTCTTATGTCTTATGTTTCAAATCGTTATTTTATCATCGGCTTAACTAAATTGTGTCTGAAAGTGTATAACGTTATTCTCGATTGCCATTTTTAATAATAATAATATATTCATAATTAAAAAAAAATGGGGCAATTATTTGCGTCAAAAAACATTGTAATTAAAGTAGTTGTAGTTTATTTATTCTTAGGTAATATCAGAAACTTTATATCGGATTCTACAGTGATATTATAATTTAACTTCCCTGTATATCTTGTTTGATTGTGATATGCTTGATGCAAATAAACTTTGAAACAAATAACTTTTGCCTTTTAATTATATCTGACCGATGAGTATACAAAATGGTGGCGATACAAAGAAAGTGTTGCTGAAAATTGTGAAAGAGCTTAGAGTCGTGAGTCAGCATTAGTTCGTATTGCGAGTTTTAAAGTTTATTGTATCGAATGAAAAAAATATGACTAACGTTGTATCGGATACATGAGCCTTCTTGGAAAATGACAGGACAGGGTCATTGACGCGCAAAACGGAAACCGTGTATTCAGCAAGCAGCGATGAAAAATGATCTGTTCCGTTCATTTTAACGACGTAGGTACTGCATTTTAGGTTTAAAATCAATGGTAAGAAAGTCCTCAAATTCAGATACATTCTATGCCGTGAAATTTACAAAACAAACATACAACAAGATACGCGCGTAAAACATAACCCTAGCAGGTAGGGTAAAAAGAAAAATCATTTTCAAGCTTTTTCACGACTCGTCATATTGGCTGAATCGCTGCAGGACTTGCAGCAGATGCTGGACGGCCTAGTTGATTTTTCTGTACGCATTGGTCTCCGGATGAACTTGGACAAAAAACAGGTTATGTTCAACGATCACACAACTCCGGGACTGATTGCGGTCAATGGCGGTGCCCTCAAGGTTTCGAGAATACGTTTACCTCGGGCAAACTCTGCAGTTTGGTAATAACAACCTTGAGAAGGAGGCTGACAGGAGAATACAGCTGGGCTGGGCATAATTTCGGAAGCTTCGTCGAGTTATCTCGTCACGTATTTCGCAGAGCCTAAAGACGAAAGTCTTCAATCAGTGCGTCCTGCCTGTTTTGACCTACGCAGCCGAAACGTGGACACTCACGGTACGGCTCGTCCATAAATTTAAAGCCGCTCAGCGAGCTATGGAACGAGCTATGCTTGGAGTGTCTCTTAGAAATAGAATCCGGAATAAGGTGATCCGGCAGAGAACCAAGGTTGTCGACATAGCTCATAGGATTAGCAAGCTGAAGTGGCAATGGGCCGGCCACATTAGCCGTCGAACCGATGGCGTTTTGGACGGACTGTCTTATGTAACTTTGACGTTCAAAAACTGCTGACTCTCAGCCTAGTTTGAATAAATGACTTTTGATTTTGATGACCGTTGGAGTAGACGTGTTCTTGAGTGGAGACCGCGAATTGGTAAACGTAAGGTAGGACGCCCTCAGGCTAGGTGGAGCGACGATCTTCGCAGGGTGGCTGGTAGCAGCTTAATAAGAGTTGCCAAAAATCGAGCTGAACGGCGTGCAATTGCAGAGGCCTATGTCCAGCAGTGGACTGCTATAGGCTTATGATGAAGCTTTTTCACGACGAAACTGCAAACCAGTCACGTACATATGTGAAAGACTGATCTGACTGTAGAGTCAAGAGTGACGGATGTAAACAGCAAAAGTCCAGAAAAGTTCACTTGCTGTAGAGTCAACTTTTCTGGACTTTGCTGTTTACATTTCATGAAATTTGAAATCTCACTTTACTCTAAATTGTATTGTTACACCGACGGCCAGGATGAAAACAAAACGTCTGCAGACATAACGACATAAATTTAAATAAATATGGAGAAATTAGAGTGATTTATTGAGGTGTTATGTAGAATAACGGCAAATATTAAGACAAGTTAATTTTATTTACGTACAAGGCTTCTTATTGTTTGCAGACCAAGACGTACTCGACCATTTCAAAATTTTAGAGTAAATACGAAGAGCATCGTCGACTTTGTCGGCAACATTGCAGAAACAAGAGTTTGTCAGAGTTTATTTTATCGTAGCCGTCTCGTTTCGCGTCTCGTTCGGCTCGGCAGTGAAGCGAGCGAGGTCGCCTGCCCGCCAGTGACTCCAGTGAGACTCAAACCGCTGCGCGCACGGAACGCCTTGCCGACTGTAGCCGGTAACGCGCGTATCTTCACGATAACACACATTTAATTTAATATTTATTTAATACCAACATAAAAAAATATTCACAAATATTCTATTTAATAATAAAACACACCATAAATAATATTAATAAGCGGAATTAATTAAATAGTTAAAACAAACTGCGATGTTTATGTTCTTCGGAAAACAAATATATGGACTGAGGAGCTCGTAATAGAGACTTTGAATTTGATTCGACAGTGAGAAACTTTTGAGAATGATGATGGCTAGTGCGAAACTGGTGAGGGACTGCAGTTCGGAGCTGAGTTCTGACGTGCGTTCCCTGTCGGTGGCCTCTTCGACTGAGGAACAGGACTCCACCACCACGGAGTCAGAATACACCGAGGAAGAAAAGGAGTACGAACTAGAAGACCTCCAGATTTTGAAAACTATTGGTAAGTGACATGATACCGTCCTACTTATTGCAAATAACGCGCGAATATTTTTAAAAGAGATAACCCGAACGTACCTACCGTCATTTCTCTGATGGCGATCAGATTAATAATGATCGATCTATCAACAAATACCTAATACAGCAATCCTGCCTATAATTTACTGTGATTTCATTTAAATAAGCAATTTGTAGTCCAGGAGTCTACGAAGCAAACTAAACAACACTTGTGGGTTTTCCATGACTCCAGAACTCTATTAATAGTAAAGACTCACATTTTGCTAATTTTACAAGATAGTCATCGTCATTTAAAACCTTCAGATATAGTAAAAGTTAGGTATATGAATCATTGCCCGTCTCTGCCCACATGAGTTAGATAAATATGAAAATGTCATTCTCTGGAATATATAATTTTTCTTTTCAGTGAAAATAAGTAAATATGGAACTTATTATTGGCTATTTGTAATTGTCATAACTCTTAACAAATTACACTTGGCGAGTTATTCTAGTCCATCATTTATTTTCTATCGTTAGGTTATCCGTCGTTATTATAAGAGCTGTCTTAGCTGTCCGTCATTTGTAATGATTTGTTGGGAAACACGGATATAAAGAAAGACGATTATAAAGTTGCGATAATAAATGACGCCGATAAGTTTAATTAAATGTTTATATATTTTCCACGACTTCTGAGTGGTACAGTTATCCATACTAATATTATAAATGCAAAAGTAACTCTGTCTGTCTGTCTGTCGGTCTGTCTGTCTGTCTGTCTGTCTGTCTCGCTTTCCTGCTAAAACTATTGAACCGATTTAAATGAAATTTGGTACACAGATAGTTTAGAGCCTCAGAAAGGACATAGGCTACTTTTTATCCCGGTAGTATGTTCCCGCGGGATAATTTCAGACCTCCACGCGGGCGAAGCCGCTGGCAAAAGCTAGTAATATATAAAGGAAAGGACTTCATAAAATAATTTCTTAAGAACATAATAATATGTCTTTGCACAATTACATAAATGTTAATTGCAGTTATAGCGTAGCTTTCTCTAAATATTTTCGAAGGTAGTTGTGTATTTTATACTTTTACCATTTTTTTTTGAAAATGATACTAGATGAATATGACGAGATCAAGGTGTTAGCATGAACTGAGGTAACTTTCAGCGGATTCCCATGATCATAAAGTTAAAGGTTTAGTTTCATTATGCTATGCAGCCTCTGTAGGTATCTCTTGAAACTGCACACATAGTGGAAAATTATTCTGAAGTTTAATCGAATGCGAAAACTGTTTAATCAAGTGCAGTTTTTTGTTTTAACAGTCGGTAGCGTAGCACGTGGACCGCGTATTACTTTGTCATGGTGGTGTTTGTTTAAACACTAAGTATAACAAATCGCAGATTTATAACCTATCCATTGATCATTTTATACATGTGCTGTTCTGCAGTATAATAGAGACAATTAGACCGTTTAATTTCGCTTAAATCGAAATAAAAATAAAAGCGATTTCGAATGACATAATGGTTAAACGTAAACACATTAATATTCTGTCTGTAGGTCTGTATGTTTCCACTTGTTCAGACAGTTTTAAATCTCTATTTCTTTAGTCTATTACAATTGTTCGGACAAAATCGTTCTTATTCTCCGAGGATTAAGACCACTTCTGTCCAAAGCGATTATTCAAAATGCTGTTTTATTGTCTGGCCATGTAGTTGTATTTCAAAGATGTCATAAGATTATTTTCTCGTTGACTATAAAAATGTTCGACGTAATTTATGATTAGGAGAATGAGAGAAAACAGGATTTTTCACGAGTTTCTTTTATCAGCTTCAAGAGTGTGTATCGAAAGCTCTTTCCATATCTGTCAGTTCGTGATGGATTGCGTGGACATTGTGCATATTAAACGTATCTGCTTATTTCTTGTTCTTGTCTCTCTGAAATTGATGACGTCTAAGCCTATGTATATTATGTTCCTGTAACACATAAAATATAAGAAACTGTGACACGCGACGAGAACTGTGAAGATTTTAACAACATAATAACAAACAAAATTTATATAGGTAGGTATTAATATTTTTGTTCATAAGCTATCTGACGTAATCTTTGTATATCGACCGTGATGAGCATTTAAGTTGTTTTAATAAATATGCGAAAACAAAAATAAATGGATCAAGGACATGAGTATGTAATTATTGATATCATTATCGCCGCGTATAATGTGAATGCAGGTGATAACACCTCGACCCAATTCTAGGAGCGCGGAATATAGGCCAAGGGTGGTCGAGCCATTCGTGACCTAGTAGGATGTGGCCCGGGTATTGACATTTCCTTGTCTGTGCATATTGTGTTTTATTTCGTAATTTAGATAGCATTGTTGACGTTTGTTTTGCAAAAATATAAAGAATAATACTGCAGCCAGGTTGCCTTCTATAGTAAGTTGCAAGTTTGGCACCCGTACATTATCGACTTATTTGAGTCAATTCAATTTTGGAGGATATGTAGTAATGTTCGCTGTTTTGATGGACCAGTGGTCACTGCTACCAAGTTTTTTCTATCAGATTTTACATTAAAATATAATTCATTAATCCATTCTATTGAATGGCAAAATTGTCAAGGAATGGTATGTAATGTAAGTGTACGGTAGTTTAATTATAATTTTAATCTAAGATTCGAAACGAACCATAAACTGACCAAGATTACATGCAACGGTAAAACGATATTAAAACAAATATAAGTGAACTGAGTGCACAAGTACCGTCCTTTTAATAACATACATCTGTAACTGCAGGAAATCACAAATCATTAGTTTAAATAAGTCAGTGCAAAATGGTGTACCTAATAGCTGAGATATGAATGATAATGCTAAAACTACTGCCTACTTGTTGACCCAGTTACATATTGTTACGAGCTGGGGTTCGGGATAAATTAATTTAAACCAATTTACCAAAACACACAACACAGTTCAATTAAATAAACACAAATATCGCAACTACAAGAAACGTCACTTGGAATCACTTGTTTAGCTTGTACTGTATCACTCGAATCGTATTCGCTCGCTTCCGAAATCGAACTCCCTGTCGGCCCCACAATCCGCTATTTATATTCCGAGCAGAACATTCGGGAACATTCTATACTGTGCCACAGTCCACAAGTAGCGTAGAAGCTTCGAGTCCTTTCGGGAGCCAACTGTTTAATCCCACTATTAGACGATAGATGGCGGTAGCGTCTACGTACAATTTAGTGTAGTACTTGCTACTTGACAACAGATGGCATCAGAGTGTCATTTCCAGTAGTTTCTAACACTGCCCCGTACTTAGATGGAATTAGCGTGATGTTTCTAGACTTTTCGATTTACGTCACACTGCCCCTTTCTGAGACGGAGTTAGCATGATGCTTCTAGACTTTACGATCTACGTAACACTGCCCCCTCCTTAGACATGCTCGTCCCGAGCATCATTATTCCCGTAGTATCGTGCCAATCGATCTACATGGACAATTTTAGGTGCAGTTCGCATACCCTTTTGTATTCGGTAAGTGACGTCGTTGATCTTGGTCACAATTCGGTACGGCCCGTCCCATTTTGCCTGTAGTTTAGGGGACTTTCCTTTGCTGCGCACTGGGTTATGCAACCACACTAGCGAACCTTCGTCGAAGCCAGTATTGTTCATCTTCCGATCATAACGAGTTTTCATTCTTTCGGACATCTGTTGGCCTGATTCTCTAACATGCTCATATACGTCATTCATCTTGTTGCGCAGATCATTTGCATAATCTGTTATACTCCGTGGTGAATCAGGGGGAATGCCGGTTATTAGATCAGCTGGTAGTCTTAGCTCCCTTCCAAAGTTTGCGAAGGCTGGTGTCACAGTTGTACTCTCGTGAACTGCACTTCGGTATGACAGAAGAAACGGTTGTATGTGCTTGTCCCAATCCTTTTGTCTGCTTGCTACAACTTTTGCCAGATATCTTTCCAACGTCTGATTAAATCTCTCCACCATTCCGTCAGATTGTGGGTGGTATGAAGTGGTTCTGGTTTTGTGAGTACCCATAACCCGACATGTTTCCTGAAACACTTGAGACTCGAAATTCCTTCCTTGATCGCTGTGGATTTCCAAGGGTACCCCAAACCGACAGAAGACTTCGTGGACTAATTTATCAGCGACTGTTGAAGCTTCTTGATTAGGGATGGCGAAGACTTCCGGCCACTTGGTGAAGTAATCCATAACAACCATGAAATATTTATTTCCACTTTCACTTTCAGGGAATGGCCCAGCGACATCTAGTGCTATCCGTTCCCAGGGGGCTCCCACGTTGTACACTTTCATTGCACCCCTGCTGCGTGTGTGTGGTCCTTTTACCGCTGCACAACTGGTACATCTACGACACCAGTCCTCCACATCTTCTCGACAATGGATCCAGTAAAACCTTTCTCGGATCTTTAACAAAGTCCTTCTTACTCCCATATGACCTCCTGAAGAACCATTGTGGTAGAGCTGTAGAACTTCTGGTACCTTCGTTTTTGGGACTACCATTTGCAGGTGGCAGCTATTCCCTCGAGCATTTTCCCATTTTCGGCACAAGACACCATCCTGGATCACCAAGCTCTCCCATTGTGCCCAATAACTTTTGGTGGTGGTACTCATCGCTGCAATATCACACCATTTCGGTTTGGGAGCATTAGCTTTAATCCACTCGAGAATTGGCCGGATATCTGTGTCACTTTGCTGAGCATGCTGTAGGGTTTCCTTCCATTCGTCACTAAGGTCCGTTCTTAGCATCCTGACAGGTACCGTTTCCTTAGCTTCTTGCCTGACACAATGCTTGCAGTCTTCAGGACAAGGTCTTCTTGATAACGCGTCCGCGTTGCCGTGAGACTTCCCACTACGATGTTCAATTGCGAAGTCGTACTCTTGTAGCAGTTCAATCCATCTCGCCACTTGTCCTTCTGGATTCTTAAACTGCAACAACCACTTTAATGCAGCATGGTCAGTCCGCAGGTGGAATTTGCGTCCAAGCAAGTATTTGCTGAAATGCTGCAATGTCTTTACTACGGCAAGAAGTTCGCGTCTCGTGACGCAATAATTTCTTTCTGGCTTTGATAAAGATTTGCTGAAGTAAGCTATCACAACTTCATAATCTCCTTTCCGTTGAGATAACACACCGCCTATTCCCGTATTACTTGCGTCCGTGTCAACTATGAATTCATTTTCTGTGTCAGGGTAGCCTAAAATTGGGGTATTGCACAAACGTTCCTTTAAATCTTGAAATGCGATGTCACAGTTCTCATCCCAACAGAACGGTCTTTTCTCCTCAGTAAGCTTGTGAAGAGGTTTGGCAATGTCAGCAAAATTCTTGACAAACCGTCGATAGTATGAGCACAAACCCAAAAATGCCCTGACCTGCGTCTTGTCTTTCGGGACTGGCCATTCCTTGACGGCGACGATTTTCTCAGGATCTGTTTGTACTCCTTCCTTCGAAACCACGTGCCCCAAAAAGCTTACTTGCTGTCTGAAGAATGAGCACTTCTTTGGACTTAGCTTAAGATTGGCTCCTCGGATTTTCGATAGAACACGTTCCAGATTTTGAAGGTGGTCTTCGAATGTGCGGCCCACGATGATGATGTCATCTAAATAGACAAGGCAGGCGTCTCCAATTAGTCCCGTGAGAACTAGCTCCATTAGCCTTTCAAAAGTTGCAGGAGCATTGCACAATCCAAATGGCATAACGTTAAACTGCCATAGTCCCTTTCCCGTAGAAAATGCAGTTTTCTCCTTGTCTTTAGGGTCTATTTCCACTTGCCAGTAGCCACTTTTTAGGTCTAACGTGGTGAACCACTTCATTCCTGACAGCGTGTCCAGTGTGTCGTCGATCCGGGGTAGTGGATAGCTGTCTTTCTTAGTAACGTCATTCAATCGACGATAGTCTACACAAAACCGCATGCTGCCATCTTTCTTTTTCACCAGGACCACAGGAGAGCACCAAGGACTAGATGAAGGCTCTATAACTCCATCCTTTACCATTCCTTTAATCATGGTATCTACCTCCTTTTCCCTTGCCACTGGTAGTCTTCTTGGTCGCTGTCGTATTGGTAACTCATTTCCGGTATTAATTCTGTGTTGAACCAAACCAGTCTTCCCTATGTCAGCATCATTTGTAGAGAATATGTCTGCATATTGAAGTAGCATCTTCCTAGCCTTCTCTCTTTCTTCTTCTGATAGATCTTTACGACAGTCTTCCAAAAGATTTAACACGTTAAATCTTGCACTTTGGGCGTTATTTTGAGGAGGCCCATGTTGGCATTCACGCATCCAAGCTACTTCCTCACAGGAACCCATCAATGTACCCTTCTTGATTACTTGCTCCTTTTCACTTGGGTTCAGTATGCGTACGGCTGCAACGTCGATTGCCTTTACCAAGGTCCGCGCAATTTTCCATGGAAGGTTTTCATCCAATCCTTCAATGAGAATACATCGATTTTTCTGCCCAGAATTATGTGGAAGACTAACTGGAACTATTGTTTCCGATCGGGGAGGAAGAACAATCTTCTTCAAGCAGTACACTTTCCCTGATGGTGCACCTTCCATGAAGACTTCTTCTGACCCACATTTGAGGACTCCTTGATTAACGTCAATCTCACAACAGTGCTGTCGCATGAAGTCCAGACCTAGGATGCAGTCGTCCACTATGTCAGCCATGATGACCTTATGCCGGTAGATTGTGTTACCCAGTTTTAACTCCACCTCCTTCTCACCACGGACGGTTATGTGCTGACCGGTAGCTGTTACTAAATTTACGCCATTATGCTTACCGAAGAAGTCCCCAAGAAAACGATTCGCTAGTTGGGAACTGACAACCGTGCGAGAAGCTCCAGTATCCAATGTCAGCTTACATGGTCTTCCGTTCACTTCACCTTTTATGACTAGGGTGTTCCCATCATGGGCTTGTGAGACCGAAATTCTTGGGGCTATTTTAACACCAGCCAGCACCCGCCCCGCAGTCCTGGCGTTTATTAGTTTTCCTGCTGCTGGGCGGTGACATCAGCCGCCCTTCTTTCCTGGGTCTGGTCTTCGTTAGTTGTGCTTCGCTTCGGGCAACTTGACCGAAGGTGGCCTTTTTCTCCGCAAGTGTAGCATCTAGGGCTGTACCTAACACGGTCACGAACAGGTGACGCCGCAACCTCCCTAATGCGATGGGTTCGATGATCCTGCCTTACTGCCTCCACCTCCAACGCATGGGCCAAGGCGTCCTTGAGGGTCTCATGGTGCCCAAGTCTCACAGCTGCCCTTACTTCCAGGTCCCGTATGCCATCTATGAAGGTTTGAATTAGTATACCCTCGATGAGCGCGGGCGCAGTCTGGTACGCCTTTCGAACCAGCTTTTCGATTTCCAGGGCCCACTGCTGCAGGTTTTCACCACTGCGCTGCACACGATCCTTCAACTGGGCACGAAAAACGTGTTCCAGGTGCGCGTCACCGTATCTGGCCTCTAACGCCTCAACGAGCTGCTCGTAAGTTATATTTTTGCCGAGAGCCTCTAACACAGTTAAAGCCTGGTCACGAAGGGCCAAAGTAAGCGCGGTCATGGCTTGGCCCGTTGTCCACCCATTTGCTTCCATGACAGCTTCAAATTGAATTTTGTATGCCGACCAGGAAGATGTTCCGTCAAAGGGTGGCACTTTAAACCCGCGCACGGAAGGTGCAGCAACTATCGAAGCCGTAGTCCGGTCTCCAGCTTTCAGAACTCCAACCGCTTTTCTTATATCAGCGATCTGGACTTCGGCCTCGGAGATACGATTTTCATGTACCTGAACAGTCTCCTTCATGGCTTTGATGTCCTTGCCAAAAGTCGAGTGTAGATCTTTCAAAAGGAGAACCTGCTCCTCTTTATCACGCTGAAGCTGTTCTTGCAGGCGGCGGGTCTGTTCTTCCTGTCTGCGAGCCTGTTCTTCCTGTTGGCGGGCCTGTTCTTCCTGTCGGCGAGCTTGCTCCTCTTTGTCCTGCTGCAGCTGTTCCTGTAGGCGGCGGGCCTGTTCTTCCTGTCGACGGGCCTGTTCTTCCTGCCGGCGAGCTTGCTCCTCTTTGTCCTGCTGCAGCTGTTCCTGTAGGCGGCGGGCCTGTTCTTCCTGTCGGCGGGCCTGTTCTTCCTGTCGGCGGGCCTGCTCCTGCAGCATCGCCATTAGCGCAGAAAGATCCATGGCTGGTGATGCTGTAGGGACACCAGACGCTTGGGAGACTGGCTCCGTCGTCGGCTGATTACCCCCAGGTGTCTGTCTAGAAGTTCCTTCAAACCGCCTCTGATCCACCTCCTGCTGGCGCTGACTCCTGGTACGGATACCTTCCGTATCCTCCTTCGGTAAAACTGGCATAATTTATCCCACTTCTGACACCAAATGTTACGAGCTGGGGTTCGGGATAAATTAATTTAAACCAATTTACCAAAACACACAACACAGTTCAATTAAATAAACACAAATATCGCAACTACAAGAAACGTCACTTGGAATCACTTGTTTAGCTTGTACTGTATCACTCGAATCGTATTCGCTCGCTTCCGAAATCGAACTCCCTGTCGGCCCCACAATCCGCTATTTATATTCCGAGCAGAACATTCGGGAACATTCTATACTGTGCCACAGTCCACAAGTAGCGTAGAAGCTTCGAGTCCTTTCGGGAGCCAACTGTTTAATCCCACTATTAGACGATAGATGGCGGTAGCGTCTACGTACAATTTAGTGTAGTACTTGCTACTTGACAACAGATGGCATCAGAGTGTCATTTCCAGTAGTTTCTAACACTGCCCCGTACTTAGATGGAATTAGCGTGATGTTTCTAGACTTTTCGATTTACGTCACACTGCCCCTTTCTGAGACGGAGTTAGCATGATGCTTCTAGACTTTACGATCTACGTAACAATATTAAAGACACGCCTAATAAAGTTCACCGAAGTCCGCAATCAATTCTTGCAATAACTGTAACCTTAGTAACATGTACACATTATTGAGACTCGAATGAAATGCAATGGAAAATATCGGGGAAAGTTTAGAGACGCGATAACACATTATACATGTTCAAACTGTGATCAGTATTCTGGATGAAGACAAAAGATTTGTATTGCACTCATATCGAGCGAGATGTGTGCTGCTTTGAATTAAAAGTTGGATTGTACTTGGCAGTGATTTAAGCAAGTAAACTGCGTTAACCGTCACCATAACAGAGAAAAGATAATGGTTTTCAACGGTGCAGGATGGAGTTACTCCAAAGATCATGTTAATAATTATCATAGTCTACTTATACGTACATGCGGAGCTTTTAATAGATCGCGGTAAGGAACCTTTGAAGGAATGGAATCCACAGATCGTGTTGGCATGTAGAGCTATCAATAATCGGTGTCCGGATTGTTGATAGAAATATGTGCTTGTTGTTATTAGCGCACTCTGAGATGTTGCTGTCAATCAGATCTATTAACAACCGCTACATAA
This sequence comes from Aporophyla lueneburgensis, assembly GCA_932294355.1. Classification (NCBI taxonomy): domain Eukaryota; kingdom Metazoa; phylum Arthropoda; class Insecta; order Lepidoptera; family Noctuidae; genus Aporophyla; species Aporophyla lueneburgensis. Next base: position 18,534,535 of record OW028747.1, read on the forward strand.
GAGAAGAGTTTATTCTACGCCGCTCGCTGAAAATTACTTGTTGTAGTTATCTAAGAGCTACACCAATAAATTTTCGGCGAGGAGCTTACATACATAACATCACGCCTTGTTTCCCCGAAGGGTTGGGCAGAGGTGTACCTATAGTACACCCACATTTCGCCTGTTATGTTTAAGTCCCATGTAATAGGGGGCGAGCCTATTGCCATCAACCGGGCACAAATCCAGACTCCAGGCAGCTTCTCGCTAAATAATAACTACGCTTGCCGCGGTTGGTCCGTGGATGGGTGTCCATCGACATAAAAAACTCTTCAGTGCCTCAGAAAGCACGGTAAGCCGTTAGTCCCGGCTTTCGTAGATCTTTGACAGTCGTTATAGGTCATAAAACCTCCGAAAGTGTGCAAAACCGTTCTTACCTGGGGGTATCGTGTTACCCAGTGGAGGGTAGATAGGCGGTCGCTCCATGTAAAGTACTGGTATTCAACTGCATCCGATTAGACTGAAATTTGACTCCAACATAGTTGTGAAAAGGCTACGCAGATGAGGTATCTAAAAGCTCTCAGGTGTGAAAGTTTCCTGAATCTGTATGCGGTTTTTTTTTTTTTTTCAGGATGGGAAATCATCAAATGACTTCTTCCCGCTCTGGGGGGGGGGGGGGGAGGGCGTGTCAGACTTTTATTGACTAAAACCCACCCGTGTTCCATCAGTTGCCCATGTGCCAGGGTCACGGTATCTCTTTCGAACAATCACGCGACCCCGGCAGGCATCTGTCCTAGTAGACCCCTACACTGCTGCTGACATTTCTTTGAGGCGCGCGTGGAACACTACGCGCCGTCGACCCGAGCCTGGTCCTTACCGGGCGGCGAGCTACCCATTGCTCGCCACCCGAAAGCTCGCGCCTACGGTGGCCGGGAGTCCGCTATCGACTCCCGACGCCCAGGGCGTCTCCTCCTGCGGCGGCTAGGGATGTGAGGGCGCAGTGACTGCCACTCCAATCTGTATGCGGTTGGGTTGTTAACGCAAATACTTACGGCTATATCCACATCAGGAAATTGAAAAATCGATTTTACGCTCTACGGTAGATATCAACCTGAAAAAAGTTGCCTCTTGAAATTCAGGAACTTTTAAACACGTTTTCTCAAAATACGGATTCAGAATAGAACACGATTATGAAATAAATATAGTTGGGTCGTTGTATTATTGTACAATTATACGCTTTGTTATAACGGGGTGGGCAGAAGTCCAAGTGGTGTAATTACAAGTGTGAAAAACATGTACAGTCTAAAGAGCGGAATGGTGCATAACTATTTGTACTAGTTAATTGAACATCAAGGATGATTTAGGAATGACTTAATTAGTCTCGGGGCGAGACTTACGTTCCATGCATTCTTTTTCGAAATTCTCAGTAAGAGCTCTTACACACGAGCGTCATGTTGCTAACGGCAGAGGTAATTGTAGCCGTGGACACGCTATTACAAAGCTGATCTTTGAAGATGGCATGTCGCCGGCTGCTGTCGACGCGTCAACGGCAGCAGTTACCTTTGCCGTTGGGAACATGCTCGCGTGTAAGAGCTCTAAGGTAATACCGTAATACTGATCTGTTAGTCGGGGGATGTGGTTGTAACCTTGCTTTATCACGACCTAGTATCAATATTAGTGATAGGCCGAATAAGGCTTTTACCGAATACTATTAATCGGCCGAATGTTCGGTTAAAACTTTACTGAACTGAATATTCGGCAGGAATTGGTGTACTTCAAAAATTCAAGACCCTGCGCTTGTCTAGCGCGTTGAAGGGCCTCCCTTCAACCCGCTAACGTAACTACCCCTTGACGGATGGGACTGTTATTGCATCATCTAGTGTAGTTTGTTATACAACTTGCCTTTGTATTAACAATCATTAATTTAAGGTTATCTTAAAAATGCCCATTTTTACTTATAATTATGTTACTTTATACATATGTATGTGCATGAAGACTTTAAACCAGTAGCACGTAGTAAATACACTTCTGTCTAACCTATAAATCCGAGATTTCAGTTGTTTTCGTAACAGTTAGGTATCTACCTACAAGGTTTCATATTCTCTGTTCTCTACAAAGAAATTGAAACGACGAAGGTGTCGTATGGCTTGCATAGGTAGGTACCTAAAACATATTTGTACAGCGTGGCAGACAGTTAATTGTGGACGTGAAACAGAGCACGAAAGTCTCTCGGGTAGGCAGTAGGTACAGGCACACAGATCTAGTTTGTGCATTATCCTCGCGGTGCCATTCGGTGCTCCAGTTACCGTGCTAACGACTCCATCACGCGCCCGCGCCGCTCCGTCCGCCGTGCCACTACAAACATAGCTTGAAATACAACTACCATAGCAAACATGACGAATAATAGCACCAGAATATACCTTATAGATGGGTATTAAGCCCACTTTAGGTGCAACGGCGTTTAGAATGAAATTTAACACCCAGGAGAAAATGAAGAAACAAGAAATAATGAATAGGCTGGCTGCAGAATCACCACGGCAATAAAATATGTATATATAAGACAGCAAAGAGGATGTAACCGTACGATATTGTTTAATAAATGCAACGTTGCGAGACGCTTAGTTATTGAAACGAGTAGCACAGACAAAAGAATTCATTTGTGCTTATGTTTACGCACGCGAACGATTGTGTTTGTCACGCGTGATTAACAGCAGATATGTGGGTTAGTGTGTCGCGTGCCTACCATAATGTTAACCAGATAATAAATAAATTGTTTAATTAGAGCATTTCATGACATTTTTGCCATAGTCGCGAGGTTGAAATGGCAGGCGATGGATTTAAGATAAGTTAAACAATGCCGTTTAACCCGTGCTGATTATAATGGTAGAGAAGATATCTCTATTCGCTTATCAAAACGGAATGGGTAGAACTAAAAGAAAATGTATAATGCAACAACAGTTACCGTTGTTAATCAACTACAAGTTAGAGCCGTGAAATCTGCGAATTGAGCCGTTCCCATACTCCATAGTGCACTCGTGCACAATTGAAAGTTGGTACTTGTGCGTGAAGCAAAATTAAGAAAAGAAAGTTGTTAAGAACAATGAGGCAGTCGGAGTGGTGCGCAGACGCAGGTCCAGACGGAAATGGAACCTGTCATACCACCCATGCACGTAAATGTTACCACTGATTGCCAACAAACCAAGCACTAAACGTGACAAGACATGAAGTTTATAAGCTTTCGTGGAACAACAATGACCAGGCCAGCCACTATAAATCTTAGTGTCATGTTTTAGTCCACCGCTGTTACAGTCCATAACGGTTCCTCACCAGAAGCCCAACAGCAGTTTTGATGCAATTTTACCAAATTCTTTACGACAACGTAGTTGCAAAAAATATAAGCTGGAACAATAAATAACAGTCAGAAAAATCATTACAAACATCAATTTATGAACCTTACCTAATCCATAAAATCGGTGGTAAAAAATTACTGACGAATCTATAAATAATTTAGACTACTTTATTATGTTGATTGTAGTAAACAATTCGCGGCCGGCGGCATCCATTCCTACAATAAAATGTAAATTTTGCGGATGAGTCTATCATCAGATCTTTAGTTCTGTCTTTGTTTATTAACTTTACGACCATGAATCTCTGGAAATACAGCTTTCTAACATATCAGGCTTCGTGAAAACACAGACATGTTCTTAAATTAGCATTTCTTTACCCATAAACCTCTCTGAATAATGCATGTATGTAGCCATCATGAAAGTGCCAAGGTATGGCACATGGATGCACTGCCCTTGACCGTTTTCCATCGTGTCGTTATTTAGGTGTCATAATTATTAATATTCATGGAAACTGGGATGCGGGCGAGGTCGGTGAGAACACTCGTGATAGCTCCCATCTCTCAACCCTCGTATTGTGTTTTAATCAGCATTTCAGAATAAATTGTTACATGCTGTAGTCTGAGACTGACTGGCATACCTACTAGAGAATGAGCAGCGACGTTCTCTATGCGTTTTACCATAGCGTGGTGATTATGGAAAACCTCCCCTTTTGTGCGAGGCCTGTGTCAAGCTGTGGACGCCTTTCAGCTGATTTATGATGATTATGGTGATGTACGAGACTACCTGGGTGCACTCTTTGTTCTCGTGAGGATCTTTATTTGTTCGATATGTTCAATGTCCATCGTTCTATTCGAGTTCTTGTTCCTCGTTATAACACTTACTATTCGGTTAATGGTAGTAGTTTATCAATTTCTATCTGACGGAGATATTGATGAATAGTAATAAAATAACTGAATATATTATTTTAAGCCTAACCGCGGCATTCAGCTTTCTCTGAATAGTATTCGAAAAATATTCGTTACATCAGTGTAAATCCGAATCGCATGGTTGTGAAATGAGATCTTCTCTTGTTTTACAATTTATTGGTCATTAAGAGATCAGCTTGGGTTTACTAGCTTTTGCCGGCGGATTCGCCTGCGTGGAGTTCGGAAATTATTTCGCGGGAACGTACCACCGAGATCAAAAGTATCCTATGTGTTAATCCAGGTTATAAACTATCTGTGTGTCAAATTTCATTCCATCCGTTCAGTTGCTTATTGTTGAAAGAGTAACAAACATCCATAAATCCTCACAAACTTTCACATTTAAATATCAGTTATTATCTTGTTACTTTTTGCTATATTGTTCCCGTTTTACCATTACAAGCGTGTAAACAGTCTAACTGCGTAGGTATACGGGATACAAAACGATGCCCGACTGTTTTCCTTGTAGGTACTTGCTTCTGGAGTAAGTCCATCAGACGTAGCTCATACACGTGCCAAGACATATATGTCATGGATTTTGTTAAATTTTGTACAAGGAGAGATTCTACGACACATGTCTCTCAGAGGCAGCGCGTGCTAGGCTGTAGCCGTGAACATACAACACTCGCATGTACTTTCTCCATCACGAGTCGGTATATAGCAACCGTGACATTGCGTGCTTATCGGTTACACAGTAAAAACTCGCTAGAAATAACTAATACAATACCTATTCGGAATTACAAACAATGGGTTTGTGCAGTGGCTGCTTGATAGCCTCGCTTCATTTTAAATGGTTGCGATTATGACTACTTTTCATTAGAGAAACAGCATTTCTTTTTGGTTATGTAACTTACGTAAGCAGTTAGATTATTTTAAGTATATTATCTAAACCGTTATGCAAGTTCAATTCGTAAAAAGGAGGTTTTATTGACTTTCATTTGCTGCATTACGATAAACTAAATACCATGTTAATTGTGTAATATCTATAAATTACAAGTGCATTTAGTAGATACCTACTTAAACTGACAGCTGAGATACCTATTTGATACCGGACGGTCTAATGTAATCTTGAGTGCATACTTAAGTCTTATTCTAAAATAACACTTATTCTGAATTCACTTACATTTGACCGTTTCCATAATTCTGCACTCTACATTACATGCTTCCTTTATTTTTTATTTAAAATACTATGCTAAGTGCGTCGAACCGAAACAAAGTGTTAAAAAATACATAAAACAACGTTCAATCGGTCGAAGACAGGTTTGTTTATGCAACACTACGTAATCGATAAGATTTTCGGCACACCAAAGAGCCGGCTGAGAGACACGAAAAAAGTGAAATGTTCTCTAGAGTCAACAAACTCGAAAGTGGAGAAGCGCAGGCGCAAGCAATTTAAGGCGAAGTAAGTATTTGTTAGCGGAAACTTGATTGCCGACAGATTTCACAACCACCGATTCCTGTATCTCACAATGTGACTGGCATGCTTCGCTGCTTTGATTTGTTACTCTAGCCTCGTAACAATAAACAGCGAAACTACAGGGTTCCTTTAAGTAGAGCCACACTAATCAGATTTTGATGAAACAAGATTAATGGATAGTTCTTTTTGTTTTGCTTTATGACTCATTATTATCATCATGTTACTAATAGATGACCCAATAATCCGATTATAATAAATATAACCGATAACGTTGGTAAGTTTTTAATTTTTCCGGTGAAGACGACCTACTTTCAGCACCACATCGGAACACTCCCACGCTTCTGGGAAACGTCCATTTGTTGCTTTGACAATTTAATTTAACGTCAAAAGCGACGCGTGAGAATCGAGTTTGTGTATTTTACACTTATTAAAATATTATTTATTTGTCTTTACGTATGTATATTCTCACGTATTTGGTTCCGTTCTATAATGTAATCCACATCGTGTGCATCATGTTAGTTCCTAATTTGAAAGTGACGTTTCGTACTAGTGATTTACTTCACTCTCGTTTTCTTGTGCTGCGCCGGCGCCGGGCGGCAGTTCGTTACGAGCTTAACGCTGTGAGGTGTAGCAACAGGTTAAACAGCTGTGATAAACAATGGGACACGTTGGTGGCACACATTGAATTCAACAGTTAGGTAATACGTTAAATTATGTCCAATATTGCTTCATTGTTCGCGAGAGCAAAATTGAATACAGTTCAAAGTATACGAACGCCTAGTATGATTTGAAGACTTTTCTTCAAAACCATGGGTTTTCTTGACGGCAAGAATCAACCTTCCATACAAACTTTCATCCCCTATTTAATCCCTTAGCACGAAAATTTTCAAAAATCTTTCCTTAGTGCAGTTTTACTATAGGTACCTACTACTAGTATATGCAATTCGTGTGCAAAATTACATGCTTCTGTAAACTAGACCCAGTGGTTTAGGCTGTACGTTGTCACTCAACGAATTTAAGATTAATATTAAGTAGATACAATTGCGAAGTATATGATTTGTTGTATCTACTACAACTTTTTAATAATTTTCGGGTCAATACTCGTAATAGCTCTGCTCGTAATAGTTTTCAGGAAAATATTACACGAAAATGTTATTTCCTAGATTTCACAACACTTTTATGATGGATATTATGGGTCATTAAAATACCTTCTAGCTACTAAATGATGTTATCTATAGGTTTTATTATTTATTTACCCTTTTCGTAATGATGCCGTTGTGTTACGGGATAAATCTCTTTGATCTGCTGAATGTCATAAAACAATGCTATAAAATATGAATTTCATATAATATTTACTTATAAACATTACACATTCCATCAAAGTCATCACGGTGTAATACTGTTTTTCTTGGAACGGTTATGGTATGAGTGGATTTGAGTTACGTCTTACTTATATCAGTCAAAAGCTTAATGTACGTCATAGATGCCAATAATAGACGTCCAATGGGTAAAAAGTTTTGATAATAATGCCTCGTAAAACGACCTTAGTATGGATTCTGAGACAAAAATACTAACAACTCATTTTAGGTCTGAAGTGAAGAAAAATTTATGAATGCTTATGACACTAATAAATGTGTGAATCTGTGTGCTGTCAGTGATGTTCCTCAGTTAGATGGACTTACGACCTTAAAAAGGGGGCTGGGACAGACTGGATGTAGAAGACGGAGGCAGGGTGTCGTAGCGCAGCTTGGAAGACACCTATGTCCAACCGTGGGCTGTGATAGGCTCAGTTAATAGATAGAAACGGTGTTCTGGTTTACAAATGAAGCTGTTGTAATGCATTTGGATTCCACCAATAAGCGATCTGTTGTAAAAAAATATATCAGAACCCGGCCTATGTATTTCCGCAAGACCTGTAGAACTCGTGTTAAACCTATAACTACTAAGTAATTAGTTTGCTGGATGGTAATCGTAGGAACACGGCGAGGTTAACCCATTGTTAACAATGCTACAGGTTAATACCTTCCGTATTCTAATTTTAACTTAACTATTTTAGATTTCTCGTAACTCGTTAATGATTAAATGAGTTGTTTTTACTATTAGGCACTCATTTTTTGTTACTGTTTGCCCAAATACAACAACTACTTTGCTTGATTTTCTACATGAACTATCATAAAGTTTTAAATTGCGGGTAGACTTTAAATTCAATTAAAATCGCAAAAGCTTTCAGTGGATATTAGTAACAGTGACATTGATGAGTCAATCAGATGAACTGTTTATTATTTTAGAAAATCTCTGCGACTTTCTTTAGCTTCGCGACGTCAACGTCTGACGTCCGACTTGAAAGGTTTCCCGATGATGGAATAATTCATCGTGCGTCAATGCCCACATCACATGGCCGGTTACATTATAACCAAATCACTTTTACGATATTTAGATTATTATTCCAATGAGTGATATTCTAATATTGTATATTTAACCTTTGTTTGAAAGATTATTGTATCGGATGCTGCCAAAACGTGGCATCCGTTGGGAAGTTAAGTGAAAACATATCTACAATGTTTTGAGGATTTTACGTTATCCGGTGACGTCGGCTGTAGTATGCGGAGCTTAGAATATTTTGTCTAGTTAATTCCACATTGTACATTACCAAGCCAACATTGTTAATCTTCTCGTATCAAAAGCTTTTCGACAAGGAAGAGTCAATTAATATATACTCGAATGTCTTTTTTTTTTGGAAATGCTTAGTAGGTTTTGATGGATAAGGAATATATACACGCAACATGAAGTAAACCTTTGTAAACAACAAGTGATTAGGTTTAATCTCAGTCGGAATCTACAAACATTCCATACAAAAAAAACCTAATCAGATTTTTGCTGAGATTTTTATCAACGCCCTCGTTTTGTTTGTTTACACTTTTTCTACCTAATTGATAAAAAAAAAATAAGTACAATAACAAACAAGAATTGCGTCTGAAAATAAAAATCATAGATCAAAGTCTTTGATGCATAATTAACCTTTGTGTACAACAGGCAGAATAAAAAGATGCTGAACAAAACCGTTAGTGAGCAACATCCGATTCCGGTAGAGCTGCGTACAAAGCAACAAAAAGCGCGCGTTTTTAGAAGAGAAGCACAGTAGAGCCGTAGAGTAGAGCCACGTAGAGCCGTCATTAGCGATTACGTGCATCGCGATCAAAGACCATTGAACCATTTGAACTTGCTCCCCATGAATATAAAATACCTATTATGTCCACACGCATTAAATATTCATTGCTTACCTGCAAGAAATTAGCATAACGATTGTTGCCTCGATTAAAAACGCTATTTTCTTGTATAAAGTCTTTATTAAGGGTTTGTTATCGTGCTGAGTGCTTTGATTGGTCTATCATCACAATAATTCGATGTTCCGTTGAGTTTTGAAACCTGAAATATATAGAAAGCAGTTATATACAGATGCTGCGCATAATGTACAAGCGAAAATAACTACGAATGTTTTTTTTGCGAAACAAAACAAGAAATAGACGTAGTTAAAGTCCCCAAGATGTCTGTTTCATTGCCAACATAACTTCTTTATTACAAACAACGATAAATTTGATGTAGTCTACCGTTTAAAAACGTATAGTTCACTTTACGTATACTGTGGTGATTAATATTTGTCGTGATCCCGGCAGCACGCGATTCAGGGAACACGCTTCAAATTCATGTTAAAAACCTTTACCTTTGTCACGAACGGACTTTGTTTCCGTATAAAAAGTATATTAAATTGTAAAATAGGTTTATCGGCAAGTCGTGTTGTGGAAATTTTCAGAATATGTAAAATCACTTTTTTCACTGGGTTTGTAAACTTCCAGATCCGCCTGAGTAACGATTGCAACATTGTATATAGATAAATTAATAGATAGCAGCCTGCTTCGGTTCTAGCAACCTGTTAGCCAACATCCAGTTTAAAGTTAAACTACCGGATTTACTCATTTTCTTTCCTTTTCCGAGCGTCGAAAATCGCTGGAAAACGTAAACCTAATATTGAAAACGTAACTTTATCTACGTGTACTTTGCGTGTCGCGTTTCTTTTCACCTTCGCAAGTACTCATAATATTGTTAGGTTCCGGTGTCTACAACAATTACAATGGTTTGGTAACTGTAAACAGTGACTTCAATTGTTTTATTCAAGGATCTGTAACGGTTGCAAATACTAGGAAATTACGAGACTGCTATCGTGTTAATGATGGATTGATAAACAAAGGCAAAGATTATATATGAGTGTTAAGTGTGCAAAAAACATCTTTATTTGTCGTTCTCTAAATAAAAACAGGATTTTTAAGGCACACAGTATAGTAATAGTAATTTTGAATACGATATACAATACGGAAAAATATTTATAATGTTCATCATCATCATTTCAGCCGAAAGACGTCCACTGCTGGACATAGGCCTCTCCCAAGTACCGCCACCTCGACCTGTTCTGTGCCTCCCGCATCCAACGCATTCCTGCGGCCTTCACCAGGTCATCGGTCCATCTCATCATTTATAATGTATTTACAAATATATTTAAAAAGCAAAAGAGCTCATGGGAATAAAAATATATTCTAAAACGCTTTTTTGGGTTTAGATATAAACCTACGAGTCTTTCAACAAAAGATAATCCATATCCAGCTAGTTGAAAGAAAAATCTCATTACAGGAAGCTTTAAAAGTGATCGAATAAGATTTTATTGCGTCCTTATTAATGATCGGCAATTAAGTAGAGCACTCGTATCACGAGTCTCAAATATGTTTAATGTTCAAGCAACATTGTATGTAGGTATGCCCGAAGGCGGATTGACTTCGCAAAACTAGTTTATAAAATGATTGTAGCTCTTATGTCATCGAACGTAATATTCACTCGTGAATGCATCTGTTTATTCAACTTGAAATATACTGTTTGGTAATAACAATGAACAACTTACAATATTAGCTGTTTAATGTATCGTTAAGAAAATAGGCAGTAAGTATAAATGATGAAGATATGCTGCATGGTAGACAGAATTAGTTCGTCAAGACAAGAATCACGCGTAGTCCCACGGTCATGAGCCCCCCCTCCCTCCCAAAATTATTCCAACTTTCGAGAGCGTAACTTAAAACTTAACTTGAACCACGGTTACCCCGATGGACATACAAAAATAGTAAGAGAAAAATCCTGTTATCTATACTAATATTATAAAGCTGAAGAGTTTGTTTGTATGTTTGTTTGTTTGATTGAACGCGCTAATCTCAGAAACTATTTCTGAGAACTATTTTCGGTTCCAATTGAAAAATTATTTTTGTGTTGGGTAGCCTATTTATTGAGGAAGGCTATATGCTATATAACATCACGCGACGATCAAAAGGAGAAATATGGACGAAAACTGGCAGCCAATTCGGTGCGACGCGAGCAAAAATTTGACGCGATCGGAGTCGCGGGCAGAAGCTATAAGAATACAGTTATAAACTAGGATGCAAGAGTGAGCGAAGCTGACTCGGGAATTTGGGCAAAAGTTACAAAGGGCTAAGGTTCCAAAATAATAAACTTCTATAAAACGAGTTTAAGCTTTTCCTCATAACTCGAAAAAGTAAGTTCTCCTTCTATACTCTAATGGTTTAAAGAAACTGGCTCGCTCTTGCATTTTACAACCTCTTAATTTTGACACTTTTCTACATAGGTTACCTACTAAATCCTAGTTTTTTGGGAATGATCTAAAGAAAATGTTACGTATCCGATAGGATGAAATTGTTCGAGCTCGCTTCGCTTTTTCTTGCATTATTTAATCTCATAGTTGGTTACTTGAGCTTTCCAGCATAAATTGCCAATATAACTCCAATTTCTGTTTGATAATACCAAACAAAACCTAACTTATCCGAATACACTTGTTAAAATTTTAGAGCTAGCTTCGCTCACTCTTCTCACCCTATATAATCCACTTTTCTTATACCTTCTGTCTATAGTAAGTGCTGGCAACCAGTTTGCCCGTATCATAAAGGCCCCCCTTTTCCCATATGAAGCTGGGTACGTACCTGAAAGTCATAAGTAATGTGTATTCTCCCTAAAAATATTCTTCGGCACAAGTAGTGAACCCTCCAAAATCTTGGGCTGCGACCACGCCTGGCAAGAATATGATATTTCCGTGAGTTTCAGCTCACCTTGATGACTACGTCTGTGCTACGAACATTTCCCATAAATAAATTTAATTAATTAGACAATAATGCTAACGATGATGGCGGAAAATCAGTGTGTAATTCTACGACAATAATATATTTAGCTCTTGTGCGAGTCTCAGCATTCGCGACTTTCGGAGTCTAGCGATTGGAACGTACGGTCGTGGTTTAACCTTCGCTTGAATTGTTATCTATTCTTAGGTCACTAAATTATTTGTTCCAGTAATTGTCAGTACCTTTATCGGTTGATTTAATAATTGTAATTTGTGTATTTATAGTTAGAGCTTAAAACATGGTGGTAAAGCTTTAGAATACACTAATGTTTTCGTAAGTCATCGACCTGTGTTATGACAGGCACATAATTGTAATATAACTATCAACGTTGAAAGTTGTAAAAATGACACGTCGTATAAATATTACTTTTGGCCACCTACTCGTACGTCTGTATATTTGGTGTAGGGCGACGCGACGTGACACTCGGTTTCCGTCGTGTGATTCGAGACAGACTTGTATGTGTAAATTGTCTACGCCTTTTCCGCGTAAAAAATGGAGTGCGTGACATAAAGAAAATCTTTGCACTTCCCCGGGTAACGTTTAATGCGTTCATTCATAAATTAGAGTAATGGAACTGGTGACACTTTGGGTCTCGTCCAAACATCACAACTTTGACTTTCATCCTTGACACGAGTTAGACCGCCCTTATTATGTATATTCATATTTTTTAGGAAAATTACGTGGACGCAGAAGTATGATTTTGGCAAAGTTTGTCTGGAGTGAAGAGAGCTAATATTTTATTATGGTCGGTTTTCGACCAACATATAGTAGCAGTTATGGTTTAGTAAAACGACCGATGTTTATATAGATCGCGATACTCTAATAAAACAGTACTTATAACGAGCTGACTGTGACTAATGACAGCGTCGTCGTTTCTCAGAACGTGCAATATGGTTGGTGTTGACCACTTAACGAGAAGAATAAATTATTTTTTTAAAGAATATCAACCTGATTTTTTTGTTACTTTCCAGAATTTCCACAATAATATTACAATGATATATTTAGCTTTTCTTGAAACACTGGAGCGTTGTCCCAGTTTGGTGTCAGGACTCGCTTTATGGGAGACTATACTAAAAATAAGTTACGTGGTTGCCGGAACCAGCTGCACTCTGCAGGAGTGAGTCAACCCATTTCAAAACCACATTCTTTAGCTAATTGAACAATAGTGGGCAGGCTTCGGAGGCTTTCGGCTTCAGAAAAATGACATCCATTGTTGTCTATAACGATTTCTTTGCGGACCATTAGCGAAATATAATGCGGTCGCAGTCAACCAATACAAATATACATATGATCGATAGGTTTGCTTGGTTGTTACTACCTAGCTGACTGTAGCCGTTTACCTAATGTTTATAATAGCACTTGATCTGTTAATATCTGTAGTAGGTATTCTGATAATTATTGTATTGTTATTGATGTCAATAGGGTTATCAATGTATTATGCATAGCAGTGCAAGCAGGCACCTGTAATTTATTACTGTAATCGATCAAAAAAAGTAACCACATAATGTACTTATGTAATTACATATGTACTACATCATTGCTTCAATCCACTTTTTGAACGCGTGAACTGATTACCAGTTGACACAGTTTTTTATTTACCTTTCTCAAAAAACGCAAGCAAATAGAATGGACGACGTAGACTTCAGTGCGATCCATATGTGTGTCATTAAAAACTGTTTATATATACATAATATTATAGTTCTCAAATAGGGATATACCGTTATTTTATTTTTTTTAATAAATATCTCAGGACAACCAACACACTGTTATCTGATTCCAAACTAGGCAGAGCCTGTACTATGGTAACCAGACAACTGATAAATTTACTTATATATTTCTAAATACATACATATCTTTACATATTATAAAATAAAGTCACTTCGCTGTCTGTCTGTCCCTATGTATGCTTATATCTTTAAAACTACGCAACGGATTTTGATGCAGGTTTTTTTAATAGATAGAGTGATTCAAGAGGAAGGTTTATATGTATATAACATGCATAATATAGTCAAGAAACGTTGATAATTTTAGAGGTTTCTAATGTGATGTCATAAATAAACACATTTTTTTGCGCTTACATTGCGAACGCTGGCTGAACCCTATGAAATAGCGCAAAATAATGTTCTACAGTATTGTACACCTTAAAAAGTTCTACAAAAAAGTCCGCGATAGTATATGTCTAACTCTTAGGGATAGCCCATAATAACCATTTTTATCCTTTACTTTTTACGAGAAATAATGGCTTATTTATGAATGCGATTTTAAGCAATACAGCATTAATCCTTATGCAATTAAGTACCTTAAATAAATTGTACATTTCATGTAGATCAAAATTGCCCTTTACAGCATATCATTAAAATGAATATTTTAGAAGATATCAGAAGTTATAATAAATAGCCGCAGAGCGGCTAGCGGGCCTTCCCGCGTCCGGCCGGCAGGATTAGGAGGATTGGAATATTGTAATTCATATTACTTTGGCTTCATAGTAAATGCGAATATCATGTGTGTTCGAAGTACTCAAAATAAAGCTAATTGTATTATTCCAAGTAAGAGACCGTTAAATATGGCTTAGATGTTTAGATTTTTGGATGGATTTGGATTTTTGGTTATCCTGGATACTTACCATATAGGATACTTTATGCCGTCGTACATATCCCGCGGGATATTTTCCAACCTCCACGCGGGCGAAGCCGCTGGCAAAAGCTAGTTATAGATAAATTACACCCAGACACAGAACAAATGATTGTGCTCATCACACAAAGATTTGTCCTGGGTGGGAATGAATATAATAATAATATAATATGTTATGAAACAGATGCATTTGTTTTATAGACCTTTATAGCAAATGTAATTCTGAAATTGTTGCATGGCTAATCAATTTCATTGCAACTTTGCATAGCAGCGACTGAACTTGGTTTTTATGTAGATGTTTTTATGTTACCTTCACGTGAAGGTCGGAGCTCGTGGGTTGGTCTGGCAGGACGTCATCGCGTCACCCACCAGCGCGTCGCCACTAACAGAAGATTAATGCTGATAAAAGTGTTTAAGATTATAAATAATAGTGTGTGTGTCAAGTTCTCGTCGCGACGGGAGGGACAGCTGTGCTCTGACGTCAAGCCTTGTGAAAACACCTCCCAACTCTCATTCTCTTCGTCAATGATTTATTCAATATAACAATCTTTCGGGGAGGAGTGAACCCATCTGTGGAGTTAAACAAGCAAGTTTAAAGCATGATTGAATGTTATGTTTGTTAGTATACTAAATATCAGCGTTATCGTTTATATATTTTTATTTTGTTTGTAAAACTTTTCTCTTTATTTTATTACGACTCTATGTCTAGGTTTTTACGACTAAATTTCAGCAATAAATATCTTTATTAAACTGAAATATATATAAAAGATAGTAACTCCTCTGAAGTCACAGAAATGCGTGTGTAGCTGTAGCCAGCAATTAATCGAATTAAAGGAGATGAGGGCAAAGAACTAATAAAGAACAAAGCGTTGAAGTGAAGAGATGTTTGAACTTCAAACGTCTTCTTTTACATTAGAAAGCCATGAGGCGGTTGGCAGAGGACATAAGTTTAGAATCAATTTGTGGAGACACTTGCGTCAGAGGTGACTAAACGATCCCGACCGTGACGGACTGGGAAAGCAGGAACAGAAAGAAATACGAGTAGATAAGTGTGTTTTCCTAGACACTTGTCAACGTACACAGCTGACAGAGTTAATTGCTAGATTTTGGCATGTCACTACTTTTATATTGCTTTCTTATTTTTTGCGAACTTTTTGAAAAATGGTATTAAAAGTTTGTGGTTGCTAACGCATCGGTGTATTTTTGTTTAATTTATGAATAGTTTTTTTGCGGCGATCTTTTCTATTTTCGTTTTTAATAACGTTGCTAATTAACGACTACCACTTGAGGAGGAAAACTTTACAGGAAAAGTTAAAAGTAGCTCACGTAATGAACTAATGTAGGTAGGTTACGATGCACTTACACGAAATTGGGACAAGGCTCATTCCCAAATAAATTTTATTATTATGGCCGTAACGTAAACCAAAATATTTTGACCAATCGGCTCAATATTTGCGTATAGAATTTTAATATTCAGGTTTACAACTAGTGTAAAACTGCGATACTTCATTGAACGTTTAACGAGCAGTAAATTTTAGTGATGATAAAATATCGACTGCTTATGTCAGAGGTAAGATCATGTGCCTAGAGTTGGATGACCTGTTAAGTGAAGGGTTTTAATAAAGTATGATTATATAAGTGACTATACAAAAGCGAATGCCTGAAATAACCTACTAAAGTATAGGCAACAGTTGCAACAAATTCCGATTCGTTAGTTCGTTAGTACACACGGCTACACATCAAGCTATACATTTCCAGTTTTAACAGACATCGCTTTGTATAGACTCTCCGGACATTGAGAGTTCAGCTTATACAAGAAATAAATAGCTTGATTTGTCGCCGTGCGTACATAACTAATCGCTTTTTGTCTAGCGTAGTAATTGCATAACACACTAGTAATAGGAATGGCTTTAATTTGACAGTTCAACAACATCCATTGCGTTATTTTCGTTGGACGAAATTTTACGAACTTAGCGCAATGGATTAGCAATATCCTTCAAAATGATTCTTTACGTAGAGTGCAGCTTAAATATGATTTGGGGGCAAGAACATGCATTGAAAACAAAAGAAAATATTGGATATTAATAGACTTTGAACTTGCTTAGTAGCTATTTATTGTTAATGCTGAAGAGCGGATTTTTTCTTTTGTCAAATTAAAACAACTGAAATTAAGAAAAGACAGCTATAGTGATAGGAAAACTTTTTAATAGACACTTCACATACTCGTACGTTGAAGAATGATAGGTATAAACTAGAAATTCTGAATGGCAGTAAAAATATTATGAGTTATGTGGCAGTGTTATTGGTCGGTCGAAGATATCGGGCCATTGCGCTTACGCACTCAACACTACCAGTTTTATGGATGACGTTATATCAATTAATTTCGACGTCATACGAAGTGAAAACCATTATAAATTATTATCTGATTTAAATATTAGAAAGTGAATAAGGTTCAAGCGCAGGGTCAGCTGTTTGAGCTCGGAGTGATCCATTAGTACTTAATAACACGTGAAATTATATTATTGAAACAGATAATTAACGTTCAAGATGAAAGTGCATAGTTCAGAAAACTATATTGGTAAACGGCGCTTGCACCTATACTATACGTGAAAGTCGTAAATCATGTATGAAATAGGTGATGCTCCTACGCAGACGATAGGTACATTACGTTACGGAAATGCTCTTGCTTCCTGTCCTCTATGAACATAAGTGAAATATTAAAATTATTACGATTTCTATTTACAATTTGTTGTAGTAGGTTTCATTGCCAAAACCGTACCGTGTGTTCAGTGAGACATAATATTTATCAGCATCTCGACACCTGTATCGTGTCTATCACCGATTGCGTAATCTCTACATACACTAGAACTTGATTTCGGATGAACGTACCTACTACGTAGGCCGTCGGTAGGTACTGTATTACATAAATGTCACCCATCAGTTTTATTTTTGTAACAGAAACTAATATTTCATTCGATTAGCTTTATGATGAAGCATAATCAGTCTATAATGTTCCCACTGCTGGGACACAAGATTCCTCTCGATGATAGCCGTAATTGTAGATGTCGCATGTCTTCGAATTTATAGTTCTTGAACTTGTCGGTTTCCTCACGATGTTTTCCTTCACCGTTTTGAGAGCGTGCTGATGAAATAATTTATACAGAGTAAAGCGACTGTCTGGGCTCGAACCTACCACTTACAATCTGTAAGTCGCGGCCGTTCCCCCTGGGTCACTATCGCTCTATCTCTTATGATGAAGACATCACTTCTATTTTTACGCTGCTTTGTGTTCCAGTACTGTGTCGAAGCCGGAGCCAAGTTCCGCTTTTTTAGCAAACATTTTATTTTCTTAAATCAGCACTCTAATCAGCAGATCGTATAGATTGATGCATGGGTCGTATCGTAGGCGTGGAAAGTTTTAGTTGTGAGAGAAAAGTTGAAATATATTTAGCATATTATTAGGGTACAGTGACGTAAAGGCCATCACTCCATCAGTCTTGTGCGTTATGCGCAGTCTCAGTGAAAGTGGTCAGACGAGTGCGCCCGCGCTGGTTCACTGTGAACGAATAAATTAGTCGCAGCGCCCTTCACTGATACACAGATCTAAAACGTCACTCGTCATGGGTTTGTGAAAGAACTGCTTGCGCAACATAAAGGTTACTTGTTCATAACTTGTAGTTTTGGTGCTTTCGTTGATTCGTTCCTTTAAGTTCTCGTAAAGTCGCATAATGCGTCATTTAAAATAATGTTCTGCATACGATGTTTGAAAGTTGGTAAAGGTTTTCAGACATTCCCATTTAAAATACGCGGAGAAGTGGTTTCTGTCGCATATGCCGAGACATCTCATTTTGGCTTAAGTCTACTATTACCTACACTTATCAAATTAGTATTAGGGCTTACAATAGAACATCTGCTTGTGCTTTCAGAGCTCTCTTTTCAAGACAATGAAAGTGGAACAAGGAGGTATTTTTATACCTCCTTGTTCGACTTCTCAAAAAATTAAGATTTTCGTATCTTTTTTTCTAAGATTAGAAAGCTTCTCTAATAATAGTCCTAAAAGGAAAAGATTATAGGTATATCTATTATGTTCTTATTTGAACTGAAATAAAGTTTTCATAATAGAGCCATGAAAAACTAAAATTGAAGAAATAAAAAGGGCAGCGTCCGAGGGGTCAGACACGGATAAAATTGTAATATTTCAGCTCCCGAATCTTGGAATTAACGTAGGTACTCGTATTTTCACACCGGACCGTTAGAAACTCGGCTACTATTGTATGCTAAACAATCGCTCCTACGTACTACGTCAATGATATACAGAGATAAGAAATATTTTACCATAATTCTATACTTTATAGACAAAGATAGTCATGAAACTAGCTCGGTCCTGTGACGAAATAATACAGTCGACCGCACGTCAGTGGTAACACTTTGACCTTTACCTGACCTAGCGTAGTACGGAGATTCAATAGTGTATGAGCCCAGCTTATATTGGTTTTATTACCTCTACCGCTGACGGGTGGCCTACTGTACCTTTGAAGCCGGATTATCGGTGACGGTGATATGTTCCGACGCCATGTTATTTATAACATAATTAAATCTAAATATAAACAAAATTGTAGTGAAAGTGGCGTTAAAGCAGATCAGTGATATTCCAAATAACGAGGAACGCAAATGGTGAAACATGTTTTCTTTCGTCTGCCTTTGTAAATTAGATATCAACCATGCATATATAAGTTTGGATTAACACTTTTATAGTAGATTAATTATACTACATAATTATATTAATTTGTAGTAATTGGAATTAATATTGCAGATTCTTATCCACTTTTCTAATCATCTCTTAATGTTTCCTCTGCTGGGTCACAGGCCTCTCACAAGTAACCCCCCTAAACCTAGGGGGTGATTTCTAACCCTAAAAAGTGGATTCCGGAAAAATAAAAAAACACGGGTTCAATATTTTTTAGTGTTATATCGATATGCAAAGTTTCATTCTGATCGGTGGGTGACAGTTGGGTAGGGTTACTTGTGAGAGGCCTGTGACCCAGCAGAGGAAACATTAAGAGATGATTAGAAAAGTGGATAAGAATCTGCGATATTAATTCCAATTACTACAAATTAATATAATAATGTAGTATAATTAATCTACTATGAAAGTGTTAATCCAAACTTATATATGCATGGTTGATATCTAATTTACAAAGGCAGACGGAAGAAAACATGTTTCACCATTTGCGTTCCTCGTTATTTGGAATATCACTGATCCGCTTTAACGCCACTTTCACCATTTAGGGGTAATCCACCTTTTAGGGGTAGAAACCACCCCTAAACCTAGGGGGTGGTTTCTAGCCCTAAAAAGTGGATTCCGGAAAAATAAAAAAACACGGGTTCAATATTTTTTAGTGTTATATCGATGTGCAAAGTTTCATTCTGATCGGTGGGTGACAGTTGGGTAGGGTTACGTGCCAGTGAGAGTGTACGGGCCGTAATCTACATGCGGCCCGAGTGCGGGTTGGTAGATGTCAAATGTTTTGAATTTTTGATTCTAGGACATGTCGGTTTCTTCTTGATATTTTACTTCACTGTTTTGGAGAGCTGTGGTGATTAATAAATTACGCAAAGTAAAGTTAAGCTCAGGTGTCTGTCTGAGTTTGAACCCACAAGCTAAGTCTGGGATATTATAGGTACCACAGGGCCATCACTGCTCTCACAAGTAAATATTTGATCTAACTCAAGATAATAGTTCCGACATACATATTAATTACCAAATAGGTATGTACTTATTGAACAACAAAAACACTACCTATACGTACCTACCCTACTGTGATACTGATAAGCAACATGGTAACAACTTGTGGGTATTTGTTTAAAATGTCAAATGAATAATATTTTGTTTTTGGTTTCTTGTTCTCGTGCGTCATAAATTCATAATACTTACCTACATGATGTTACAGGGTCTTTCAATTACAATGACAATAGGTATATATTATTTAGGTATTAATTTTAAATAAGTGGTTATTGTTATCAATTTCAGAACTGGTATGAAGGTGGGTGGCTATCTTTACATATCAAAACCCCTCCGAGCCTCGGAAAGCATGTTAAACCGTTGGTCCCAGCTGTCATACGTAGATTTTTGACAGTCGTTAAATATTAGTCGTGAGATGACCGAAAGTTTGACAACCAGTCTTACTAACGGGTTACCCGGTTACTGCCGGTCAGATAGGCTGAAAATACTGGTATTTAGCTGCATCGGGTTTGATTGGAAGCCGACCCCAACTTATTGGGGAATAGGCTGGGCGGATGGTGCACTAAATCTCGGAAGACAATATGTGGAAATCTATGATGATATACGACTTGTAAGGATTCGATTTTGATGGGAATCGAAACCTCACAGTCGTATATCATCATAGATTAAATAGAGAAAACAGAAAAGTAGTAATGTGCTTGACTTTGAAGGGAATTAGAACGGCCGTTTTGTTCGTATCTCGAAAAACCCACCGTATATACACAGTGTTGGGGTCATCGACGCACAAACTGAAACCATGAAATTAGCACTTGATTCTAGACCCTATTGCGTCGTAAAAAAGCTGCTGTTGCATAGGAAAGTGCAAAATCTACGGTTCGCGGTCAAAATGTACGGAATAGTTTTTTTTTCGTGGTAGCAAAACATCATAGCATAATCAGCCTACAATGTCCCACTGCTGGGACACAGGCTTTCTGTCTAGGAGAGGGAGCGGGCCGTCACCCACCACGCGGGCCCAGTGCGTGTAGGTACATGTCACGTGTTCGATTTTTTGGTTATAGAACATGCTGGTTTCCTCACGATGTTTTCCTTCACCATTTTGAGAGCAGTATTGATGAAATAATTTACACTAAGTAAAGTGCCTGTATAGGTTCGAACCTACGACCGTCAACTCGTAAGTCGCGGCCATTACCTCTGGGCCAGCACTGCTCTTCTTTTGTTGATAACCGACGAATTTCAACACAGAGGGGTTCAGAATCACGTACTGAATCCGTGGTAACAGGTTGCGGGTCGATGTGTGTGCTACCCCGTTTTAAACGTTAATACAATAATTTTTAGACCATGTATTTTTAAATCATTTTAAGCATTTATTAACTTCTTAAATACAACGCCGCAACAATAAGACATGGGCTGCTTTAATCTTATAATAGCTTGCAATACCTGTCTACATCTGGTAATAAGACCATTCTTTACAGTCATTCGTTTCTAGAACATTGACAATGAACTTCACAATGTCAACAAAACAAGAGTGAAGTACCTACTTAAAGGTTTCCGATGGGATTATTGAAGACAAATCTAATCCGTCTTTCTTCAAGATTAGATTCCATACGAGACAAGTAATATATTTATGAAAGAAATGTATGATTTTATTTTGGTAACTGAATCATCCCTCCTCTGAACAAGATATTCGACGGTGCGATAACTTCATCTACATAATTAGTATACAAAAGAATATGTCATCCTGTATATCTTCATCGCACAGGGACACCCTGTATTGTGACGAGACTGACGGAGTCGTGATAATAGAATTCAAGTTTAGATAAACACGTCGATAAAAGATAGAGATGTGAAGATACATGAAAATGATAAGATATCTCACCGTTACGAGATGAATCATTTTTGCAATAATACCTACAGATGAAATTTCTTTAAAACAAAAGAGCATCCGCTTAAATTAAAACCACTCATAAATCGTACATCCTCAATGAAGCAACAATAAAATCAATATTTATAACCTAAATATAAATATTTACGGCACATTTACATGCAGGGAGCAGCACCCGTGTTTCCTTCACACCGACGATTATTTTATAGCGTCTGTTCCTATTTTCCGAGCAGTTGGCTCGTCGGAGCCTTGCGCAAGAGACAGCAGAAAATGAAGTGCGTGGAAAATTGAAAGATGCTGCGTCATTTCACTCTGTAACTAGTGTTACGCAAATTAAAGCCGCAATTTAAGATATTGGGGCGGCCTTCTGACACAAATAGGATACTTTGGTTCCGATGGGTAGGTAGGTACGGAACCCGTTTACTGGGCCATCCTATTTTCATCACGGCTTGTGTTTAACTCAAACGCGTTCAAGTGCTCTTCTTGGAAACTGGATACTTCGTGTCCAACTTACTAATAAACTATGGATATGGAGCTTACTGCCACCGAGAGACTTAATGACCTTTCTACATTAAGACATTAAGCCAAGGCCATTAAGGTCGAAGTTTTACGTATTCATCAATGTTCCAGTAGGTACTTGTTTGAAATCATTCTGCTACTTTTATTTTAACTAAGCATCTGAGGATAACCTTACGGATCATCTAATATCATCAAACACCAACATTTCCACTCCAAACGCATTCTATTCCTGCCAATCTATAAATTATGAAGTGATAAACTTTTTAACAAGTTAAGTATAGAAAATATAATATTTTGAGAGATCACAAATCTGTATAAGATACAACGTTTCATAAATAGATGTTTCATAAGTGAGTTGGCTCAAGACGTTGAAAAGAAATATAATATCATTTGTATATTAGTTACGAGTCAAACATGATTTTTTATGCTACAATATATGCTTAGACACTTACCTAATTCTTGTAAAATCTACGTTTTTATTTTCAACCGACGAAAAAAAACGGAGGAGGTTCTCAATTCGACGCGTATATATATATATATATTTTTAATGTATGACCACGCATAACTTTTTACATAGTAGTCCGATTGTGACAATTCTTCTTCTATTGGAAAGGGTATAAGGCTTAATTACAGAATTACAAAATAATTGAGAAAAGAAAGAAAGATTTCTTTTAGCAATAATAAAAAAAAAAATGGTGGGTGAGTGTATGTGTGGATGTGAGGGAGTAAGTGGGTGTGAGTGTATGGAATGTAATGGAGTGAGTGGGTGTGAGTGTGTAGTGTATGTTGTGTTGTGTGTTATGTTTATAGATCTCGAGATGTAAGTGTAGAGTTCGTTATTGTGTGATCTTTAGAATCGCTTCTGTGCTTTCATAATCTAACTCCAGTAGCCATTTGATGATCGTTTTTTTACATTTATGTTTTGTTAATTGGGCTATTTTGTGTTTTGCGTTTAGTTTCCTGTATAGGTAGGGTCCCATAAAATTGTAGGATCTTCTTCCAATTACTTTGCGGTACCTTACAGAGTCCAATACCAGTCTACGGCCAGAACGTCTATAAGCGGTGCTGCTCAGGGCAGTTTGATAAAATCGCAGAATAGTGGCAATGGTGAAAAGTTGTCTGACCCTGAGCACTCCCGCTTCTGAGTAGAGCAAGTCAGTTGAATATTTATATGGTCGACCATAGGATGTTTTAAGGAGAGCGCGTTGTGCTCCTTCCACTACCAGCATGTGACTCTTTCCAGCCGCACCCCATGCAGTGATACAATAATTAATTGTTGATTGCCAGAGAGAAAAATAAACCATTTTTAGAGTTTTCTCATCAGCAACTTTGCCTAAGCGCTTGAAGACTTGCATAAGCTTCCTAGTCCTAGTTTTGAGTGCATTGAGGTGTGTTGTCCATGTCAGTTGGCTGTCCAAGTGGACCCCCAGATATTTTATTGCGTCGATTTGGTCTAGTTGAGGACAGTTACAGCTGTCTGGCACCAAACATGTATGCAGTCTTAGGTTCGCTGTACATCTGAGAGAGGAGCGTTTGGATACCTACATAAAAATTTACAACTTTTGTTTTCTCAATATTGAGGGTTAAAAGATTCATCTGGAGCCAATTAGCAACAGTTTGCAACCCTTTTTCCACGCTAGTATGTGTCAAGCCATGTTTAGCCAGATTGATTGTTTACTCACTAATTGTTATGTATAAACACGCATAACTTTATACAGAGTAGTCCGATTTTGATAATTCTTTTTTTGTTGGATAGGGTATACCTTGTCAAGTATTATTAGTACGTTAAAGCCACAAAAAATTATAAAGTAAAAACTTTTTAACAAAAAATTAAACCGCCAAAAAACTGAAAAGCATAAAATGATAAACCTTAAAATTATGAGTCGGCGCTGAAAAATCAATGAACAAGGATCACTCAAAGCGCCGACTCATAATTTTAAGGTTTATTATTTTATGCTTTTCAGTTTTTCGGCGGTTTAAATTTTTGTTAAAAAGTTTTTATTTTGCCGTTTAGACCCGATTTAAGAATCGATTCATCTGACCATCATGGCTGCTGTTGAGAACCTGATGATGCTTATTGTACCTTATAAGATTAGGGTGCCATTAACAAACACAATGGTTTAAATATGTCTAGTAGCAGTATAGAAAATGCTATGAAAAATAATAACGTGGATATTAAAAAGGTTTACCTAAACATAGACAGGACCGCAGTTTTCAACAAAGACCCACAGTCAACTAGGTTTACGATCGCGTAGGTTCAACAGCCTATTGTTCTGAACCTTGCAGGCTGTGTTCAGTGACATTGATATTGAATTCTATCGCATGTAGCCCACGGCACATGAATATTTAAAGAGGTACTTATATAAAACTTTATTATGAAGGAAGCCTTACTTATGTTACGCATGGAGTTCGAATATCAAGAAATTAAATAAGTATTATGAATTTTATTACTAGATAAACTTATTACACACTAGATAACTTGTACCGTGTGGTGCCGGACGTAAAGAATAACACCACCCTATTTCTTACCGTGGGTGTCGTAAAAGGCGACTAAGGGACTTAGCCCCCCAAATTGGGGGAGGCCTAAGTCCAGCAGTGGACGTACGATGTTACGGCTGAAATGATGATGAAACTTATTTAAGGATGTTAAAATAAAATAAATCATTTGTAAAACTGCGTCCATTAAAGACAACATTCATAGAGCTATTGTAAGGTCAAATGTATTAGGTACCTACAGAACTAAAAGCTGCACCTCAACAGCGTAACACATCATGAATCAGAATCACTCGCTGTGAATCAATTTGAAGGATAAGTACTGCTAATCCATTGCTTCATTATGTTTCCTACTGTTAGTGTGTTAGGCGATTACCATTCTGGTTTGGCAGAATAGAGCTAAGGAACCGCGAAATAAAAAAATATACATATGTTGTAGTAGAATCATTTATTGTTAAAATTGGATCGGGACAAAATACAAAAAAATATTCAAAACAGCCGACAAACACAATTTTTTAGAAGCTTAAGGACTTAGGAAACATGACTTGTGGCCTAGTCAGAATCCGAAGTAGTTCTATAAAGTCAAAATATTATTAGTAACCGTAATATGCGTTTGTTATGACCGTCTGTTAAGTTTACGATACTTGTTAAATAAATATGTTAGAAGGAAAAGTTTCAACAACACTCGCGAACTAAACGAAAAACAGAGTTCGTTATAACAACAACAATACCATAATAATGTAATTATTTTATAATCATAATTATGCGGTAACTTTCTGTGACTCACAAAATATAAACCACTACAGAGGTTATTTAGTAGTTCATACTATTATTCATGGTGTAAAAGAATGACCTTGAATGACACATAGAACTGTCCTTGGAAAAACTTGTGAAATAATGAAGCTGACGTATACTTAGTTTGGATTTCTTAGAAACTGAAATGAAGCCCTATACGTAAGGTGAAAAAGGTTAAGCTGGTTAGACAGTCAGTAGCACGTGTATGATGTAATATTAAGTATAGCTAAGTCAGTATAATGTTACAAAGTAGGTGTCAGCGTAGTACCAAAGACACGACTTAGGTATTACAATAGTAGAATTAGTATATTATTATATTTTAATAAAATATACATATCAAAAGAACGATCTCTTAAATTTGTTTGGAATCTTCAATCTTATTTAATAACCCTACATTAGGTGCAGGGCAGAGGTCCAAAGCAGTTTATGTTCTAAAAGATGCAACACTAATTGATAGCTTACGTGCATTAATTAACTCAATGATTGTACACTACAAAGGTCAAGTATGGGATCACTTGTTCCGGGAACGTAGTGGGAAGATATCATTGTCGACCCAACTTGCCGCTGCCCAGGCTTTTCGTGAAACCTCCTTAGAATCTTTAAACGCTGAAGTATCTGTTTTATTTTTATTCACCATTTATTTTTGTGTAGATACTCGTAGGTATTTCAATAACGAGCCTCTGAATGATCAACGAACTTGAGCTTTTATTTCCAGCAAGGTCTCACAACGAATGTTAGTTTTGTGGATCATGCCTTCAAGGACCAACCAAAATATCTTATCTACTGCAGTGGTCAGAAAAGTCGAATGACTAACTGAATATCGAAAGATAGACGGAAAACATTCTGATACATTTTCGATGAGTGAATTTTGTTTATAAGTAATTTATTTCTCAATTTGTTTACGCACTACCACGAAGGCATTAAGATCATTTACATCATGTTTGCACTTATCTCTACTCATACAATCGAGCCGGGAATCTCCGTTACTGATTCATTTATTTATATCACTGTACTTGGAATTGTTTTCATCAAAACAGTTCCAACTTATGAGATGATGTTTTTAATGATTTCTCAATTTAACAGAATGATAACCATGCAATATATTTCAATGCGCAACTTGGTAAACATGTTGCTTTTGCGTCGGTTATTGTATTCAAGCAAGCGCTGGTTATTAAGAATGTTGTAGTTGAATAGCAGGAGTTAAGAGATTGTTTACACAACAACTATGTAGAATACCAAAACATGTAAATATACGTATTTCAAATTTTTCAGAGTACAATGAAATAAACGTTGTAATTTCTATTGTTTCAGGTACTGGTACGTTCGGTCGTGTGTGCCTGTGTCGTGACAAAGCAGCTGATGAATACCTGGCGATGAAGATATTATCCATGGCCGATGTCATCCGTCTAAAGCAAGTGGATCACGTTATGAACGAAAAGAACATCCTCGCCGAGATCAATCATCCCTTCATAGTGAATCTGTAAGTACATCACTTAAGTGAACATTTTCGTGTCCCCGTCAATCTTGTGATGCAATTAATATTCTTGGTGGTTATCCAAAGCGTCTAGACTGATGCGACATGTCTAAAGAGTATCATTATTTTCACGGGATCATAACAACGATGTTTACCATTGGAACACAGTTGGACGTTTAATTAAACGTGCATGGGTGCAGGTGACGCACGTCAATTATGTGAGAGCCAAATGTCGGCATTGAGCCAATGTCATCACTTACTCCTGTTTTCATTCCCAGCGTTTCGCCTTCCAGTTAATAGCCTACCAATCGAAAACAAACCTATAGTAGTCATTCTGCTGTCTCATTTTCTACAATAACTGTAGCTATTGTAGTAAAGTTAATTCATTACGATACTTTTGTTAGTAAAGACGCCATTAAGACTGCCCTATATAACTTCTTTGTTAGTCTCTCGAGCTCTTTCCGTGTTGGATACATTTAACCCAATAACCTGTTAAAACGTGCCAGTTACACCTAAATCGATTACTCTTTAATATTTATTTAAGTATGAGCTAATTTGTGGAGAGAGCTGTAGGCGCCGAATAAGCGCCAACTTCGAGTCTTGCGAGCCGACAAATTTCAGAGCGCGAGACTTATTGATGACAATCTGGCAACTATCACCATGACACTACTCCGTAACCCATGATATATTGATTTACGTAAATTTTGTATTTATAAACAGTGTTGATATTCGTTTTGAAGTGACGTTATTGTTTACTAGGGTTTTCCAACCGACGACTCTCGGAAAAATCAAGAGGGAATCTAGGAAATGTTAATAACTTTTCATTTGTAGTTTATATTTTCTACAATCGTATTGGCTTGTTTATTCGAGATTCCTTTTACTATGCGCCGCGTAGTAGAGTTAGTATCTGGCACGCATCTGTAACTGAAATTAACTCATAGAAGACTAATCGAAGTTGTCATAATCGTGGACTTCCAGTTTCCTTGAGGTTGGCCTTGGTGTCGTATGAAGATGATGATTTTACTGATGACTTGCAGGCGGTGGTGGACGCATGACGACTCCTGCATCTATATGCTGTTTGACTACGTATGCGGCGGGGAGCTCTTCTCCTACCTGAGGAATGCCGGCAGATTCAGCAACAGTATCGGTAATTACTAACATTTTTACTATAAAATACTATTTCAACGACCATGACCTCTTAATTTTAATGCCTCAACAAATGAACGTTTACATACAACATTATAAAAACTGCGATATCTCAGCTAAACCACAGTATCTACAGTTGTCACAACTTTTCCTTTGATGACTAGATTTAAAAGAAAAATCAGTGGTAACAATTTTGCTTATTAATCGTTGTAAATAAATAAACTGGAGCGGAATAAATAAATAACGGTTGGAAACACGCCAACACAACGCAGGCAGCCGTACCATGCCGTACGATTTGTGCGCACGATGCTCTGCAATCACCCACGATGTCCACTTTTTCATTGAATTTATCACATCACTGTAAAGGCCATATCCAATATAATTCTTATACCTAGGGACAATAAAGTTGAATTTCAAACAAAGGAAAGCGTCGCTTGGTCCCTTTTAGACAATCATTTGACGACAGTTACTGAAACGCTACTATCTTTAACATAAACTACAGCCGTAAATGAAAAGGCGACAGATGTTTTTTAGTAGTACATTTAATGTTTTATATGATTAGCACGGTAGCAACATAAAGTTGCATAACGCTTGGTTGCATAATAGTACAGTTTGATAAAGAATCGCAGTATTTGATGTGAGTAAGAATAGTAAAATTAGAATAGATAGGGTTTGTGCTCTCGTAGTTTTGCACGCTGCACTTTTATATGTTTTTTATTTGGAATTACAACTTTCAAAGAAGTCGATTTCTTTTCGTCGATTTTACGAATATACCGGTTGGAACACCATTTGTGGAAGATGATGTCAACATAGTGCTTTTTTAGGACTTGGATTCGGAATCAAGGTAATAAATATTTACAATCAAACCTAAATCGAATGATTAGGTATATTCTGAGAAAGGATTAAGGTTTTATTGTTTTACCTTTACCTCTTTCAAACATGTTTGGATGATCTGTTTGGTTTAATTCCTGAATGTTATTATCAGTAGGTTAGGTTAGGGTTATTATGTTTGGGATTAGATTATTCCCAACGATCGAGAATTGCGATATATTCAATATGCAAAGCGTAATATAGCTTCGTTTTTTAAAATTAATTTGATGTAATGAGCCGCACTCGCTGTAGAATAAATAGAAATGTATCGTGTAGAGAAACAGAATTGCAAAAACACTGAAAAAATACACGGCAAACGACCGCCTTGTATTTCGGGAGAAAAGACAAGACAGAAATAGGGGCTCATGTGGGTTCAGTGACGCGAGGAGTGAGCGAGTAACTGTCGGGCTTCAGTCGTAGATTAAATAAGAATACTACGTTCTGGGTGCCGTGTGGCTGAAGGTGGCTCAGACCATTTTTCATGGGTGTCGGTTGATATAGCGATGACGTCGGGATACAGCGGCCTGACATTAAAAATGTCTGCACCATTTGGCGACTGCTGGCTACTGCTGAGCCAGACATGTCGACGCCCGCGCCGCCGCCGCGCCTGCTTCGCGCTCCTGCGCGGATTACATAGTATATAAATAGCTAGCTTCTGCTACCGACTTCGGGCGCGTGAATTTGCCTGTTTAACCTAAAATATATCCTTTGACACACGGCAATACGCAGCGCCCCATTTCTATATGAATATGTTTCAATACAGAAAAAAATAATTTTATTTCAAGGAGACCAATTTTCTGAATAGTTCCGTAGATTATCAAATTCAAATAATCTCAAACAATTTTTACCTCTTTAACTAATAAAAAACTTAATTTAACTTTCAAATAATTGAAATTGAATTGAATTGAATTTGATATTGACATATATTAATCATGTACAGTTCCGATAGAACGTAGGTATCAAGCTCTGGCGCCGAAAAGTCTTACTGATTAAATTTGGAAAGCGGTTTTAGATATAAAAGTTAAAAACTAAGTAACATAAAATATTGATCTGACAGGATAAGACGTAGGTATTCCATGTGTCAGCAGATAGAAGAATAGAGTGCACTTGAAAGAAAGACTATCAACTGCATAAATGTGGGTAAAATGAATTATTTTAAAAAGTCACAAAGGAAATTTAAGTAGTAAATTCAAAAACATTTCGATAGACAAAATAACAACTGCATCTATCTGTGAACTAAATTGCATTTCAAAGAAAAAGTAAGCTTACTTTTCACTCTATAATTTGAGGCGGCCTGGCTAAGTGACGGTTGCTCTGATTTAGTCAAAGTTTACGAGAAGCGGGCAGTACTTTTATTATTTTTTAAATGTAGAACAACCTTTTTTGTGTAGATTACACATTGGGTTAATGGGTTTATTAGATGAGTATGTCTGAGAAGTTTAGTCATGGTGTGATGTCATGCGTCGATCACAAAGACTCCGTATTCGACATGCTTCCGCGTGGCACCATGTCGCCCACATGGGTAGCGTTCTCGAGAACCAAAAAACTTGAAAAGTTCAGAAATAAAGAACCAGAAAATTAATACTATAATTGTATTTATTGTTGATTTTATACAAGTGAAGCAAGAAATATATTGCTGACAGGCTTGACTCGTAAAAAGTTCTTGAAAAAGGATGCAATGCAATACTTGTAGTAACTTTGGATTTGAATAATTGTGATGATATGTTGCAATAAATGAGTATCGTCAGTTTTCCTGCACGCCGGTGCCCACACACGGGAACGAAGTGACGACGCGCCTCTTCCAGCTGGCATTGACTTTACACATGATAAAAATAAACGTGATTTGGCTAATCCTGGATACAATTTAACATGTTTATATACTGTTACGTATGCATATATAACAAAGCAATCACATGTTTAAGAATTTGCATTTTGAATCTTTTGCAACAGTCAGTGAAAGTTAGAATAACAGTTTGGGGTATTCAAAGTACATACAAATGTGAGAATTTCTTTTAAAATTGCAAATGTGTTACTGTATTATCAGAAGTGCTGTTGACCAGTTGTAAACTTTTATGAAAAATTGATCTATAGTTACAATGCGTAATAAAAATGCTCGATTAATGGCCCTGTACAAATATTTCATTTTTTAACTGGCAATTACTTCAGATTTCCGGCCATCAGTGTTTTTATTGTTTGTCTTGAAAAAAAATTTCGTCACTTATTTAAATAAACAGCTCATTAACGTGCGAAGCCAAAAGAAAAAAAAAAACAATTTTAATAAACGTTTATGATGATATCGTTTCTGTAATAAATAAATATTTTTTTACATCCGGCGTATAGTTAAATAACTCAAATATTAAAATATAGCTTAATTAATTAATTGCATTCGGGTTTAAATAGACACTTCTCAGCTCTAGCCAGGGCTGAGAGCTGTTTATTTAACTGAGCCCTTAGTTTTGCCTTGTTTTACGTTTGCGTTCACATATCGAGCATTTAAACGCTTTATTTTTGAGCAAACAATAAAATAAGTTACCAAAGTAAAAGTTAAATTGATAGGTGCGAAAGATTTAGCAGAAGAATTTAATGAGTCTATAAAACGGAACTGTAAAACGTTTAACGTTCGGTATCTCATTAAAATCGTAAAGAGAAAACAATAGTTTAGGTCATAGTTATGAACTTATGAATATACACACAAAAAACATGGAAATAACGTAATCGTTGTAGATTGGAGAAAGTATTGTGGCAGAACTGGCAGATGTGAAATTATATGCAACTGAAGTGATCAACAGCGTCCCAAGTAAACACAATCAATAAAATGGAATGGTATATTTAGTTTAGAAACACTGTTAGCTACATTCCCACACATTTCACACATGCTATAATGTGCCTCTGTCTAAAGCAAATTGTTTTACGTAAATGCGGTCAAGTAATTATTGTTTTCCCCGGTAGCTGGTACGGGAAAGTATGTGCTCTGTGTTTTCTTATTCCTAGATCTTTTTGACAGCCATTTTCTTTTAGCCTCAACAAAACAACGTCTTTAACGTTATCGTTTCCACAAAATATAGAGTTTAATGTTAATTGTTGAACCCGTTTTATCGGTCCAATACAAAATGAGGTTGCCTCGTTTAAATTTATAGGTCGAAGTTATAAAAAAATCAATGCATTTTAAAACGTTATGTTTGCAGGAAACTTCTACGCATCAGAAATCGTGTCAGCGTTGGAATATCTTCACGCCCGGAACATCGTGTACCGAGACTTGAAGCCAGAAAACCTACTCCTTGCCCGGGATGGACATTTGAAAATAACGGATTTCGGATTCGCGAAAAAGCTGACAGATAGAACTTGGACCTTGTGTGGTACTCCTGAATATCTTGCGCCAGAGATCATACAGAGCAAAGGACATAATAAAGCTGTCGATTGGTGGGCCTTGGGTGAGTACAAACATTGCTACTCATGATAACGGTATCATTTTGTGTAAATCACGGAAATAATTATACTTCCTTCCAACCGAATTGCTTTTCAGAAAACAAATATAGTATTTCGTCGTCATAAATGACATTGCGGTAATGTAATGCAAAAACGGGCTCCAGTCACGCCACGCGCCATCAAACTCTTTGTATTCGAGGAAATGCTTAATTATTATTGTTTATGGAACTCGTAGAATTTAGAATTTATAATTGTCAAGAACATTTTTAATACTATGTAATCTTGTGATAATATAATAGATAATATTTCAAGTCTCACGGAAATACTTGTCACGCTACTAAAATTATTTTATTTGCTATTGTTTGTGCGTAGTTTGGAGTGTCCCAAGTCTAAATGACGTCTATTAGAAAGGACTGCTATACTTAGTATAGTAAGTAGATGATCTGACAGAGATGACGTGCGAACAAACAAATTAATCTTAGGGCTCATCATTTAAATAATTAGTCTCGTGATTTGTTCCTAATTGACATTGATGGCTGTAGTATTATTTGTTAAAGATTTTATTTTTGTACACTACATGACACGTCCTATATGTTTACGGTAATTTATTGTTTGTATTTTCAGTTGAATCTTATTATGCACCTCGTAAAGTGAATCTTGACACTACTTGTTATTGTTTGTTCATAAATATTTCATAAGCACTGATTCTGTGGCGCGGGCGCCGTTACTATGAATTATGCACATCATTGCTATTATTTAGTATTCCGTTGATTTATTGGTATCTCCTCCATTTGGGCACAGCGCCTCCTTGCCAATTTATATACTTACATTATTTATAATGGCCCACGTTGCTTGTATCTCGTCATTCCCGTGCTTGGCAAAATGCGCTATATCATTACAACAATAATACTAAATATACTTGCACTTCGCCACTGCTCCACAATTTTCCAATATCAAGTTACTGTATAGTCTAAACATACCAGTGCTAAAGTGAGTTTTAGTTCAGCTCATTGTACGTATTCTATTTTAATATAAGTAGCAATATTTCAGTGCTAATTACTGAAGTCATTTGTTGGTGGCGAAACATCTTGTATTTTCTGCGCTCCTCTTGCACGTTACTTTCAAATATTGATATATGCTCATTAAGCTCATTGCAATTTTCTCTACTAATTGCTAATTACTGGATGAGATATAAAATTGTGAACTTATTATATCTTTGGCACACATATCCCAATGCGTATAATGTAATAGCCTTTACTAGTTAATTAAATGAAACATTAATTAAAGACCTTGACGTTGATCATCTCGTGAGAATTGATTTTACGACTATCACATTGCAATTATTAACATTAGGGGTATTTCTGTCTGTGTAAAATACGAATTAATTGTTTCCGTGTCGTTGCCAATCGTAAAGTTATTTTGATGATGTTATTTATCGATTTTATAAATAAAATATATGTTTTTAATTTCAGGCGTGCTCATTTACGAGATGTTAGTGGGTTATCCTCCGTTTTACGACGACAACCCGTTTGGGATCTACGAGAAGATCCTGAATGGTCGCGTGGAGTGGCCGCGACACCTGGACCCCGTCGCCAAGGACGTCATCAAGAAGCTGCTGGTGCAGGACAGGACCAAGAGGCTCGGAAATATGAAGGTATAAACCGAATGTTGCCTTTCAGTTTACTTGTTTATTGGTTTAAGGCCACTTGCAGAACAAATCACTAAATACCGCATCGTTTTCTTCAATTTAGCGCATCGTTCTTTTTCTGTTGGAATCAGTGGAAGATGCCAGACAAAGAATTACATTTTAAATATTCTGAGCGCTAAAGTTTAGTGATATGTCGTGCCAGCGGGCCTAAGAATCTTCATGAGTTGCAACCAACAATAAAATAATTGTTTTAAAACTAAATATTTTGATCTCCGATTAGTGTTTTGTAAAAATCTTTTCGCTATTTCCATTTTTCATTGAAAACAGCTTTTAATGTTACAAGCGTATGTGCTACTACTTTTTGTCACGCGCATACGCATGTGTGGGGTTACGTTGCACAAATTAATTACCTCTTACCTACTGTTTTGTTTACTTGCCAAATTGGAATACGTTACATTTTTATAATAAGTAGCCGGGACTGGCGATTAGCATCACTCGTGGAAGGTTTTATTAGGGTTCCGTTGCCAAATGGCAAAAAACGGAACCTTTATAGATTCGTCATGTCTGTCTGTCTGTCTGTGTGTCTGTCTGTCCGTCCGTCCGTATGTCACAGCCATTTTATTCCGAAACTATAAGAGCTATGCTGTTGAAACTTGGTAAGTAGATGTATTCTGTGAACCGCATTAAGATTTTCACACTAAAGTAGAAAAAAACAATAAATTTTGGGGTTCCCCATACATAGAACTGAAACTCAAAAATGTTTTTTTTTCATCAAACCCATACGTGTGGGGTATCTATGAATAGGTCTTCAAAAATGGTAATGAGGTTTCTAATATCATTTTTTTCTAAACTGAATAGTTTGCGCGAGAGACACTTCCAAAGTGGTAAAATGTGTGTCCCCCCCCCCGTAACTTCTAAAATAAGAGAATGATAAAACTAAAAAAAATATATGATGTACATTACCATGTAAACTACCACCGAAAATTGGTTTGAACGAGATCGAGTGAGTAGTTTTTTTTTAAAACGTCATAAATCGTAAACCGCAATTTACCTTACATTCAATCAACTAAAACATAAAAATTCAAAAAAAAAAAAATTTAAACCGAGAATACCTACAGGTTTGTACGGAACCCTCGGTGCGCGAATCCGACTCGCACTTGGCCGGTTTTTTTGGAAAGGAATCAAACACGTCATTAGTACCTAATTTAAATACCTATTATGGTGACTTTTAATGTCACTATTAATTTATAGTGTTTTCTCTTCTTACGAAATGTTATTTCGAGTTTATAATATGAATAGGAATTCAATGTTTTCTTCAACCTTGTAATTCCGGTATCTGAGGTAGTTATTGGATAAAGTTGACCTCAGCATATATTATAAAACCTTTTTATTTTTCACTTTTTAGTTATGGTGCCCAACCAAATCGTATACCACGTCTTGATTTGTAAACAACAGTGACAGAAAGTAGTAGAATGTCATCGAGAAACACAAAGTGGATAAAAACGTATTATCGCAGCTACAAGCAGAGTTAAAAAAACTAGTATAGGACCACCCTTTTTTTTTTGGATGGGAAGTCTACAAATGACTTCTCCCGCTCTGGGTGGAGTGGGAGGGCGTGTCAGACTTTTACTGACTAAAACCCACCCGTGTTCCATCAGTTGCCCATGTGCCAGGGTCACAGTATCTCTTTCGAACAATCACGCGACCCCAGCAGGATAGGACCACCCTTAAAGGCGTACCCTATCCATTCAATGAAATTCATACACAAATGTCGGAGATATCACGTGTTTGTTACATACAAAACAAAACAAACGAATTGAGAACCTCCTCCTTTTTTGAAGTTGGTTAAAAATATTGAAACAATTTTGATAATACAATGTCAGTACGGATTTAAATATTATCGAAGGACGATGCACATAATACCTACGAGAATAAACTGCTGGTCGGCTGTGCTTTACGCTTACGCAAACTGAAAATACTTCAGCCTTGCGCTTGACCCGTTTCGGCACCAGTTTTGGATTATACACGCGACGTACTGCGCACGAGTACATTCGATATAACCACATGTCCAACAGAGCATTGCGTGGGCCATTCATTTATTGTTTCAGCTCAGACATGACAAGATAATAAGATCCTCAATTCCAACAATCACCTATTTCTGTAAATGAAAAAGATAAATGAAATTATATTTCCACATCGCAGAGCTGTATGTCGCGTTCCTACTTTTAAAATTCTTTTCTCTCATGCACTTTAAATCGAGTGGATTGTGTCCAAAAAGAAAATTTATTTTACTTTTGAAGTTGGCCGCACTCCAAGCTGTTTCCATATTTATCTTCTAATCTAAGTCTTGACAGTTCAAACGTTAAAGATTTTTTTAATTTGTTCAAGTTTTTAGACGTTTCGATTCAATTTTCGTCAGCCATTTCAGTTTTAATATATCTAGTAAAACGTATTAAATGAAAACGTGGGGATTAGTGCAGACCATGTTGCTTTGATCAGAATAAATTTGAATTCTCATTGCTTAATACAAATCGAGAGGGATGTAAAAAAATTGGATTCACCTCAAAAGTCAGTTGAAAAGCATTGGATAAAGAAGAAATAGAAATAACATTTGTAGTTCTAGGCACTTGACCAGAATCATTGTTTACTCTTGTTTTATGTTCTATTTATGTAATTGTACTATTCATTTTGTAATAAACCGCGGTTGTATTGATAATGGGAAAATAAACGTTCCTAGCGTTATTGCTTCAACTGATCTAATTCTGAACTACATCATAATATTTCCACAGTACTAGCGATAGACAAAGCTAGAGCCGAACAAGGAACATGATGATTGTCAAATAGAAAGTCTATGTCATCCTCTTTAAAGTACATCAGACTATGATATAAATATCCATCTCTCGGCCGTGCCTATGTGGTCATGGCTAAAGCGAGAAATCGGGATGCGGCGTGCCCAATAAAGTGTCGCGCTATCACGCTGAGAATGTATTTTTAAACGGTTGCAGTTAGTGGTTGGTTGTTTTCACCGAGCTTTTTGCCGCGATGTCGCCGAGATGTTTAGAAAGCCATCAGTCAGGTGTCTACCGGCGACTTCAAAAGCCGCTTCCCGCCGCCGCTGACTTATGTCGCGACGCAAATACGACACATTGCCGATGTCTCGCGGTGCGCTAGAAACTGGGTGCCTTGTTAGCCGCAGTCACTTGCGCACACTGAATCTGTTTTCTGATCCTAAGGTGTATTAATTTTGGCACGCACTTTTCTTGGCCTACATAGTGATTACCTATGATACCATACTACACCTAGAGCCCTAGATAGTTGTAACACGGTTTAGCTATCAACTGATTATATATTGATGAGAATATTTTGTATTGAATGGGTTACCTAAGTATATGTTACTCCATGTTTATCACTACTCTTTCTTTAATTGGCACCAACTACCAAATCTTTCGTACGTTAAGGTACTTGTTGGAACTAGAGTACACACAATAAGAGCCCTACTATTATTAGGTCAAGGTAATGCTAAAATAAGAAAGTAGATTTAGGTCAAAGGAATCACGAGATTTCAAACAGACGCTACAAGTGTTTTGATTTACAACGCCTTTCTTATCCGGCAACACCGCACATAGTAAATAGCTCATCGGCTATGGCAGCGGTAATGATACTTATTACAAAACCGACGTAATACGAAAGCACTGGAAAGTGGATAATGTTAGGGGCGGCCATTCCATCAAAACACTTTATTATATTGGAGTAATAACGATATTGCCACAGGTTTTGAGGAGTTATGGGACAATTCCCTGGTGATATTAAAGCGAGTGGCCCGCTTGGCATCGCCGTACAATAATAAATTAAGCTCCGATATGCTCTGCTAACTCTAAATCTAAGAATTTACGATGTCTAACCGTTGAATAACGTCGCGAACGCCAATAATAACAAATTTGCTCTAATTCCGGCCACCCACAAATGCGCATTATGCTCGTAGTCAATATTGCTGTTATGATTGATTGATCTTTCACTGATACTACTATACATTTCAGTAATTTTCGGTTGAGTTGTTCGATGATCTTTGTACTCGTTCTCTTTGTATATTTATTCTCTTTAATGCTATGTTTGTTTCATTTTCAGTGCGGTACCGAAGACGTCAAACGGCACAGATGGTTCAAGCACATAGACTGGGCTGACGTATTCATGAAGAAACTCCAGGTATATATTAGCTCATCAAGAATGTGTTTATGTTCCCACGATATTATCGGATTCAAACTAGAACGAAGTAGCCAGGAAAATTATAAGCCCACATTTATGGAAAAGTATGATATTGAGCACTCTTTAGAGTTTGGCAAATAATGTCAGAGGAATATAATGAGAAAGACTTTTGTTTTATTTCGAGCAATATAAATAAGTTTGAGTTCAATGTGCTTTTGCGCAATACCATCGAAGCACGATTTAAGAACTGATTTAAATTAGGTCGCGAGGCCGACAGAGATTCACGAAGTTTACGTTACCTAATTTTAATACTTTTCGTTAATACTACTTGAATACTTATTTATGAACCGATTTACATTGTTCAGGAAACGATACTAAATAGGCACAACAGATAATTTAACAAGTGCCTGTTGTTGATATAGTGCAGAGATAGTGAACCTCTTAACGACTACGCGCATTTTTCCAACAAAATAAAAATATTATGGCCATGAACTACCTACAAATAATCTTGACTTAATGACTACTTGAAAAAATCTAAATACTTTCACACTAAAAGGTACACACAGAAATAGAACTTTTACTAAACAGCAGGTAATCAAAATCTCACCACCCTAAATGAAAGAACAAATTATTGCAACTTCTATTGAAAACTAGATGCCATATACTTTTTTTATATCAGGTTCATATATTACTTTTATCAGAATGCAAGATGAAATCGACACAAACTGAATCCTGTGAAGTACAGTAGCCATATGTAGGTATGGTTTCTGAAAATAGCGACTCAGACATAGAAAGATGAAATTGGCGCCCTCAGATTTTTCTATGTTTGTTACGGTGACTTAGGCTGCAGTGCTCAAATTATTCGCGCGTGTCGCGAAAGGCATCCGTGCTATTGGTTCGCCATCCCTGTTATAGTGAGTTGAACTATGTGTATGTTGCCCACAGCCACCCATCATGCCGGCAGTGTCCTACGAAGGCGACACTTCTAACTTCGACGAGTACCCAGAGACAGACTTTAAGGCAGTGCGCGCGCTGGACTCCGATGAACTCAAGCTGTTCGCCAACTTTTGATGGCCCAAACGTATGAGAGTGGTTAAAATAAGTTAATAGATAAATATCCCAACAGTTGGGAGGTGGAGAACAGGTCGCCTAATCATATTTATGAAACTACTTATACCAAGTATTTTTTCATATTATTATTTAACATCTTAAGTTAAGTGTAGGTATCTTTGTTAGTTATTGAGGCCAAGAGCGCCGTTGTGTTTGCAGAGTCGATAGGAAACCGTCCGTATATGAGTAGAGTAGAGCGAATTTGTATTTTATGAATAACCAGCTATTTGATTGTTTAATTGTGTTAAGCCGGCGACTGGTTGGAGCCAAGTGGTCTAAAAATTCCTGAGTATGTAGGCAAGGGATTAATAACAAAACGAGGAGATTGAACGAGTAACTAATCACGGCGAAGAAATCATTCCGGGGTTGAGTCATACACTACTTTCAAAGGTTAACTGTAAACAGGAACATCAAATAGGTATGGAATTTAAGATAAAGCTAATATTGAAGACATTAATTTTCGTAATTGTATTATATAACTTAGTACCTATTATATCAATGTCTGCAACTACTTATCGAAACTCTTCGACATTTTAAAGCGACACACGTTCGTTCATATTTTGTGAAAGTCTTCTATTGCATCTGCCTCATCAAATGGCTTTATAAATGAGATCCAAGTCTAAAAATGTATATACTTCCTACATTTCTACTTATTTACACCCTTCTGGTTGAATATGGTGTCGTATAGATACCCATTTACTTTCAGTAGACTATCAATTTGGCTTTGTATCAATCCTTCCTGCGTGTGCATTTAAGAGGACGATTGGCGTTTGACCTGAAAGAAGTCAGTTACATTTTCACCCCCAGTTCTCGTGTATGCACCTCTACCTATAACTAAGTAATGTATACACGACGACGTATCAAGCTGTACATTTCTAGTTTTAGTTGATCTCGCATTGTATGGGATTTTCGTACAAAAAGAAGTCAGCATATACTGGAAATGTATAGACTGATATGTCGTCGTGCGTATATGCCTCAGTGAGTACCGAAGTGCACCCAGAGGCTAAATTAGAAAAGTGTAAATATTTATTTGTAAGTTTATGCATTACATTTCCAATGCTTTCTAGTTCAAATGTTAGTAATAAGAAGTAAGCTAGGTCGCCACCAATGGCTAATAATGTTTGTGATTTTGAAGTATGTCATAGTATTTTCCTTTAACTTAATCATCAAGATATAAATATAATGTCGTAATTTTAATAATTGATTTTTGTTTCCCGAATACATTGATTGAATATGAATCTTGTAGCGCCATCTAGTGGCTGCGGTTTAAACAATTAGTCTACATTTAATTTTAAATAAACGATTCTTGCAGTAGGTTATTTGTTAAATTTGACATTTATCTAGTTCATTCGCTTGTTGGGCAAGCCCAAGGAACTTAAATCCAACCTGGAATGCGCACAGGCTGCCAATACGCGGTCCGAGCGAGATAGCTTCGCGAGAGCCCTCTGTCCCTTTCATTAGGGTGACCAAGCAATATGATGTAGGTAGATACGAATATAACAGGATAAAATATATTAACCAATAATTTGATTTAAAAAAAAATAGTTACGCTTTAAAGATGGATTAAAGTAAAACGCAGTAAACATAAACGCAATGCAACGCATAAACTCTGCTGTCGATTATTATTGTATAACCTGGAATATCTGGCGCGCTGGGCAAATAACCATTTTGTTTAGTATTAATTGTCGTAAAAATCTAACAGACGTCGTTTTTAAGAAAAATGGTTTGGACACTTTTTATTGGTCAAATGCGTCAATGGAATTTACCCGTAAATAATCTTATAATTTCGTTCATTATGGGCACCCTACTTCAATAGTCCGGGAGCTAGGTGCAAATTTGGTTAATTATTTCCTCTCGAGAGATAATTCGTGAGACGCATCAGAGTAAAGAATTATAAAGCCTCGTGAACGTCAGCTGGCGCTCGGTTGGGAGGATGAGCGGTTGTGGCCTCCCAAACACGAAGAAAAAAAAATACATTCACTCATTTCCTCTCAGCTAAAAAAATGTCAAATTGTAGCTCATCTAATATCTCAACGAAAGTAAATAATCATCTGGTTACAACATAGTGTATTGTACAGACGCCACCAGGTCAAGCTACCCGAAACTGTCAATTTTTCCCGATGAACCTTGAACCTAATGCTCTAGAAATAAAGTCGAAAATCTATCAAAGAAATCTGACAGATTGTAGTAGCTTGATGTGTTGGTGTCTGTACATACGTCAGCTGGTGTCACGAACATGAAAAATATATTTACATTTTTAGTGATTTCCTCTCAAACAAAAATTTACCTGATGATAGCTTATATGTTACGGTGGATAAATATATAGGTCAGCTGGCTGTATCTTGGTATTTGTCAAATTGTAGCTCATCTAATATCTCAACGAAAAAAATAATCAGCTGGTGTCACGAACATAAAAAAAATATTTTTATTTTTAGTGATTTCCTCTCAAACAAAAATTATTTTTAACTAAAAATCTAAATACTAAGCTAATTGATTATTTATTTTTTAAATATATCTAAAATGATTTGATTACATACTTATTTGTTTCAAAAACATTGATATGGAATATTTATTTCAACTCAACTCTCATATTTAAGCGCTATGTCGAATAATTAAAGATACTTCATTTCCTCCCAAATGAAAATTTGTGAGCTGATTGTTAATATACTGATGCGATAAATAAAAAAAAAATCAGCTAACAATAAGTCGAGGGAAACCTAGTCAGCTGATGCATTTAAATTGGCAGTAGATGCTTCTGCCTAACTCCTATGTAATAACTTTCAAAGTATCAGCTGACGGTTTTTCCACCAAGATACAGCCAGCTGACCTATATATTTATCCACCGTAACATATAAGCTATCATCTGGTAAATTTTTGTTTGAGAGGAAATCACTAAAAATATAAATAAATTTTTCATGTTCGTGACACCAGCTGACGTACAATACACTATGTTGTAAGTTGTAACCAGATGATTATTTATTTTCGTTGAGATATTAGATGAGCTACAATTTGACAAATTTTTAGCTGAGAGGAAATGAGTGAATGTATTTTTTCAACCGACGGAAAAAACGGAGGAGGTTCTCAATTCGACGCGTATATATACAAGATTATTTTTAGTATATGCGAAACCTGAATATAGTTTGTTCAGAATCAGTAACTGAATCGATTCCAATAATTTTTACACCATTTTATATTTTGTACCAAAAATATTTAATTACGCTTCCAAGTCGCGGGCCTTAGTGTTTTGTTTCGATTTTAAAATTATCATGTCTTTCTCGTATTCAAACGTCCATTACACGGAGATGGTACGTACACTAGCTGTTTGTGGTGATCTGCATATGTTTTTGCGTGGACAACCAGGTAACTTATCAAGCTTATAACTTTGTGATTATTAATGATACAGTTTTGAAATTTTTTTCATAGATTCTTTACATAAAAATACTAGACCCGTGTTTCGGGTTTCGCATAAACAAAAATTAATGTTGTATATATATATATTTTTTATGTTTGACCACGCATATCTTTTTACGTAGTAGTCCGATTGCGACAATTCTTCTTCTGTTAGAAAGGGTATACTCCCAAGGTGGTCCCATATAAATTTGGAAAACAAAATCGAACCCTAAGGGTCGGAAAACAGGGGATGATTGATTGTTCCCTCACTGATTGTAATGTATAACCACGCATAACTTTATACAGATTAGTCCGATTTTAATAATACTTTTTTGTTGGGTAGGGTATACCTTGCCAAGTATTCTTAGTACATTGAAGCCACAAAAAAATATAAAATAAAAACTTTTTAACAAAAAATCAAACCGCCGAAAAACTGAAAAGCATAAAATAATAACCCTTAAAATTTTGAGTCGGCGGCGCTGAAAAATCAATGAATCAATGATCACTCAAAACGCCGACTCAAAATTTTAAGGGTTATTATTTTATGCTTTTCAGTTTTTCGGCGGTTTGATTTTTTTTTTTTAAGTTTTTTTTTTCTTCGTGTTTGGGAGGCTACAACCGCTCATCCCCCCAACCGAGCGCCAGCTGACGTTCACGAGGCTTTATAATTCTTTACTCTGATGCATTTTACTAACTACCGCTCGAGAGGAAATTGGTCATGAAAATCTGTTGCTGGCTCCCGGACTACAAGAAAGGGACACAGGGCTCTCGCAACGCTTTCTCTCTCGGACCGAATTTCTCTCTGGCCAAGTGATTGTCTGTAATAGAACTTAGTAACATATACATAAGGTATATTTTTATAATGGTGTCAAATTGACAATGCACATTCCAGGGGTCGGGTATAAGTTCCTTGGGCAAGCCACTAAAAGAAGATCTCACACAATTTATATTTGTAAAAAGTAAAGCGTAAAATGTCACTATAGTATTATCTATAAATGTCATGTTACTGTAATTATCAGGCCATACAGTATTTCTGTGATCTTTTTAGTCTTGACAAAGATAACTTATTGACGTTGTTTACTAAGAAACAATTGTGTCATAATAAAATCAATACAGCCAGTAATTAAAAATAATGTAAATGGTACTAATCAAACCCGATTTTAGGTAACGCAGGAACAACAAAGTCGATTTTTTCTGACTGATTGTAAGTAATATGAAAATGTGCTGCTTTCGATGTTAAAATATATGCTATTCAATTCGCTCCACTGAAATATATTCTGTAATAAAATCACTATAGCGGATGACCGAGATGGAAAATGATTATTGTGGTGATTATAGTAAATGGACCACAATAGCTTAACGCTAACGTATTACAGTTTAGCAGTCATCGAGAAAATTGGCTTCTGGGTTCTAGAGTACTGGATTTTAAATCGAAATCAGTGAGAT
The DNA here is from genome assembly GCA_932294355.1 of Aporophyla lueneburgensis. Classification (NCBI taxonomy): domain Eukaryota; kingdom Metazoa; phylum Arthropoda; class Insecta; order Lepidoptera; family Noctuidae; genus Aporophyla; species Aporophyla lueneburgensis. The sequence continues at coordinate 18,579,240 of OW028747.1, forward strand.
ATAAATCAAGTTCGTCATTCTCAGGAATAACTGGACTAAACTGAGTTTTCCTGAAATCGGATTTGGCTAGTAACATAATGTTTAAATTAATGTAACAGGGTTGTAGATAATTTATAATAATTGTAAATACACAAAAATAAATGTGTTGTTTAAAACATTTGTTGTGTTTAATTTAATTCGTCGTCGAAATTTTAAGTTTTGTATAAATTTCCCAAATTGTATACTCCTCGGTATTTGTAATTTTCGTAAAGTGAAAAAGGGTACAAAGTTTTTGTTTCACGTATTTTTATACGTATAGATTATTGAATGTGTTATTAAAGGTGTTCCAGATTATTATCAGTAAAAACGTATTATTAATATTGTAAATAATTTTAAAATTGATTACCATACTGAAAACTAGAAATTGCTGCTTGCAAGTAGCGTGGGTGGTACAAAGGTGGCCAGAAATTAGAACCACTCAACACTGCTTTAACATAAAACTACATAGAATCTAGATCTTCTAAAGAAAAGAAAATATTTCTAAAACAACCGAGATAAATTGTTACTATGCTCTGTTTCCTATAAACAAAAAGTAGTATTACATTTTCAAACAATTAAAATATGTTTGGACTAGTCTTGGCTCCTGAATGAGTTTGTGTAAACAATTCCAGCAAACGTAAAAAATGATTCGATGTAAACAATTGTGGCTTTGTGATTATTGCTTGTACTATCTACGGTGAGCCAACAAACAGATTTCGAAATAGAAACTATTAATAATGGAGATGAAAAATAAACTATTCCGTAACGAAATAGAAATGAGCTATACATTGGTGAATGATGGGACCGAATGTAAGAAGCAGTTTTTGTAATGAAACAGCGTGTCTTTATAGCCAATTGTCAGAGTTTTTGACTTTTGATAACCCCTAAAAGGTTATACGTAAGTCAAACAGAACAGTGAGACTGGCAAGGAAGCAACCGCTATCTTTAGGAGACATGCTATCTGTCACTTAAAGGTGGAAAGATGCGTCTTGTGACGGGGCGTTTAGCTCCCTAATATAGGGTTGAGCTACACGATGATTGATACATACTTGCTGTCTGTTGGGACAGGTTAGCTCAAAGCTGCAATGGCTCTTTCTTCAAAAGGCCTTTCCAGAAATGAACCTGCATTGTTAGACTCACATAAAATTCTAATAAAATAATGTTCGACCTCTGAGTTCCCTTCGGCATTTTTTCTCAGGGAACAGTCAGCTAGGAAAATCCGAAATGCGTGCATTAGTTTAAAAAATATCGATGTGCAAAAGTGTCTTACAAGATCTAATTTCAAGGTACCCCGTGAAATTCAAATTTGCTTACGTTTTTAGTAATCTGCAGTTCACTTCTTCATGAAATAGTTATTCAATGGGATTCTATGAGCTTTGAATGTATTGATGATTTTAATGGTTATAATTCTGTAAAATATTTGTTACCGTCTCGAATCATATTTTAATCAACATACAGTCTGACATCATAATCAGCCTATAACATCCCCACTGCTGGGACACAGGCCTCCTCTCGGTGAGAGGGAGTGGGTCGTAATCTACCACTCGGGCCAAGTGCGGGTTGGTAGATGTCACATGTCTTCGAATTATTGGTTCTAGGACATGCCGGTTTCCCCACGATGTTTTCCTTCTTCGTTTTGAGAGCAGTGGTGATGAAATTAGTTACACAAAGTAATGCGCCTGCCGGTGTTCGAACCCGCGACTTACAACTCGTAAGTCGGGGCCGATACCACTGGGCCATCACTGCTCTCTTACAGCCTGACCCTGGCCTGCAAATTGCAAAAATCGTAAGCAAAATTGAACTTTACGGACCCTGACGCTTCCACATGCAACGTAACTTAAGACCATAAAATCTACGACTTTACACTGTCAAAACTTATTAAGATTTACCAGTCATTTTAGAGCTTTTACCTATTGCTATTAGACATGCATATTTCTTTACATGATACAGAGAAAGACATTCATTTCTTGAATAGTGTTGAGAGGTTAATACTTAGCATTAAGCTTAGAATAGACGATCTATCATCTAGACTGAGGCGACAGCTGAACTAATCTTATCAAAATAAAGTAATCTGAAGCATCATCAATTAAGGATTATCGTCTTCGGATTCTTAAATGAAGATAGGTACGTACTTAGGAATTAGATTCTTGGCCACGGCTTATACACGTACGATTCCGGGTTGAAAGTTCATATTGCATTGCTTCTATTACATAGAACTTAAACAGATCTGGTGAAATGTGGGTGTAAGGTACACCGCTGCCCGACCCTTCGGGGAAACATGATCTGTTGTTATGTTACGTTATGCTCCTAGAAATGCTACCTACGAACCTACCATTATTTTTAGAAATAATGGGCTACCAATAAAAAATAATATCTTCTTGGTTTCAACACTATTCTTGGCACTGGGATATTACATCGATTTTTCAACAGGTTATAAAATAATTCATAATATAATACGTGTGCGGCCAGTAGCCGTGTTATTTATGAATCTATAGAGGACATCGCCATTTATGCTATCACCACTTCAAATTTATCTATTTCTGAGCCGTGAAATGATATGAAAGGTACTTGAAGAAAGATTATTTTTGTGTACATAATAACATATAAAATGTATTTCGCAGACAACAAATAAGTTTTATTATGGATATGATAACAATCTTTCATCAAGTTTGGCGATGGTCGGTCAAATTGTTCTATCCAGCCAGCGCAAAAGTGACACAGCTTCACTCTTTTGGTAACTGAAATAATTAACAATTTAGTTATCGTAAAGCCTCACCCATTTCAGCAAAAATATAGTGAGTTCACGCTATCGATGATTAGATGGCACACAAACTTGATAACAACGATACTTAATAACACCAGAACTTTAATATAAATTTATAAATGAAGAGATTAGGCAAAAGCAACGCAAAACCTAAGAGCCTGATAATGTTATAAAACACACAACAAATATATTGCCCGGTGGATTAAATGGTAGATAACTAATCTAGTACCATGTACAATTATCACAACGTCGATATATTATCATTTTAGAGTTGGGTTCTTTGTGAGACAGGACGCTTCGGTACAAAATGTCTGTGAGGCCATTGACTCCCGCTCTCGCGGAGAAGGCTCGTGAGGAGTTGAACGAGGACCCGCAGAGGCTGCAGGCTGATGTGCAGAGTATTAAGGACTGGATAGCCAAGCAGCCCCATCTTAATGCTAGGACTGGTACGTACTGCAACAAATTTCCTTGAAGATGATGTAATAGATTAGTGGAAGGTTTATATACGTTTACTACTATTATTCAAAAAATTATGAACCGATTCTCACTAATATTATAAATATGAATGTTTGCATGTTCAAATGCACGGATGTTTGTTATTCATTCCTCCACGCGGGCGAAGTCGCTGGCTAGTAACAATTTAAATATGAGGAACTAGATTATTTTTAACCAAAAGCCCTAAAGTAGTTCGTTTGTATCTTGTAAGTTTGGATTAAGTGGTCGTACACACTAGGGTGGTTTGTGTGTGAGTTGGTTTTTAACGAAAAGCCCTAAAGTAGTTCGTTTGTATCTTGTAAGTTTGGATTAAGTGGTCGTACACACTAGGGTGGTTTGTTTGTGAGTTGGGTGGCTGGTAGCAGCTGGGTGAGGGAAGCCAAGGATCGACATAAAAGGCGCGTGATTAGATAGGCTAATGATGAGGACTGGTGTCTGTGGTGTGGTACATCAACATTAAAGTGAAATGCAAACCAATCACTTCATTTCCCATAGCTTTTGTCTAGTTACAATGTTGTAGAGTAGGGTTGCGTATTGGTTTTTCTCAATACTCCATTTTGATTTTTCGCTTATAGAGAGATATAATAGTGTAGGTTTAGTTGAAGTGCATTTCGTGGCGCTGTTTACATTCTAGGTAGACATTGTAGAGATACCTTAGGCATATTACAGACCAAAGACGTGGATACATAAAAGGTAGGTATGTTTGTTTGCAAATCATCAGCATCCTATAATATTTCTACTGCCGGGACACAGGCGTCCTCTCGGTGAAAGAGAGTTGACCGTATCGAGTTGATAGATGTCACATGTCTTCCAATTTTTGGTTCTACGACATGCCCGATTCCACACGATGTATGCTTTCACCGATTTGAGAGCAGTGGTGATGAAATGTCTGCCTGCCGGCGAACTGTTACGCAGTTTGACAGGTTTTTGAAATGTAACATTTGTGGTAAAAAAAATATTTGTTACTAGCTTTTGCCAGCCGCTTCGCCCGCGTAATACATAGGTATATAAATCTTCCTCTTGTACCACTATGCAATCTTTCTATTGCTGAAAACCGCATTAACATCCGTTGCGCAGTTTATAAGAGCTAAGCGTACAGACAGACACGAGAAGTGACTTTGTTTTATACTATGTACAGATTCACAACCCACGACCCACAACTTAAAAGTCGCGACCGTTACCTCTAGTCCACTACTGCTCTTTACACTTATTTGTTTACACACTGGCATTAAAATACACAAATATTTGTAACTAGCTTTTGTCAGCGGCTTCGCCCGCGTGAAGGTCGGAAAATATCCCGCGAGAACATACTACTGGGATAAAAAGTACCCTATGTGTTAATCCAGGTTATAAACTAACTGTGTTCCGAATTTAGTAGGATAGACATATACTATTGAGAACTTTTTTGTAGATCTTTTGAAGACCATCATCTTTGTAATACATACTTTTGGTGTATGATCAACGTATGCGAGGATAAGAGCTCGAAAGCGCATTTTCATCCGACTTGCTTCAAATGTATCGTCACTGCTCAGCTCCTATGTTCTTTTATTTTTTTCCTCTGGCATCTCGTAGTTAACCTGAAAAGATTTTTACTACTTAAACGGATGGTAGCCTAGCGGCGAGTTCTAAAAAGTTACCTTATTAGGCCTCCAGCCGGGGCTTATGATACTTTAAAACTAAAGCGAAAGCTCTAAGGGTTACCCCGAGGGGGGTACGAACCTCGGCTTAGGCAATCACTGGTGGGGGGGACAGCAAGGGACTGGCTGGATCTGGGTTAGATTATTTATGGACTAATTTAAAGCTAAAGGCGCAGCATCGCGGGCTGGCTCTTGCAAGGGTCGGGAGGGACTATTTAGTCGGGGTCGCGACGACGGACCTCGGCGGCGAGGTCGGTACGGTTTGTGTCTGTGTTGTTTGCTCACTGTACTGGTCTCTTTTCGACTCTCCTGGAGGAGAGTAGTGGGATTGTCAGGATCGGATAGTGCGTGCCGCGGACAGCGGACTTTACTGATACGGGAGGGGGTGTAAGTGGCTTTTTTTTTTTTTTTTTTTTCAGGATGGGAAATCATCAAATGACTTTTCCCGCTCTGGGCGGAGCGGGAGGGCGTGTCAGACTTTTACTGACTAAAACCCACCCGTGTTCCATCAGTTGCCCATGTGCCAGGGTCACGGTATCTCTTTCGAACAATCACGCGACCCTGGCAGGGGGTGTAAGTGGCTGCCGCGACAACCAGAGGGTTGCGGTGGGATGCGGCCCTATCGAAGAAACGCTTTGAAGCGCGTTTCATGAATTGTTGGATAGTCGGGAGTTTCATATCTAAGTTGAGGTTGATATTCCGAACAAACCAAGGCGAGCCTGTGGCTTGACGGAGAAAACGGTTCTGGATGCTCCTATGTGTCTTAGCGTTATGTTATATAGCCTATAACCTGCCCAGGAGTATGGACTACAATCGTACCAAGTTTGGTTAAAACCCCTTCAGTAGTTTTTGACCCATGCGTGCAGATACAGACAAACAGACAGACAGACAAAAAATTTACTGATTGCATTTTTGGCATCAGCATCGATCACCATTCATCCTCTAATATTAATTTTAATATTAATTTTGAATATATATTCAATGTACAGAATTGACCTCTCTACAGTTTTATTATAAGTATAGAAGATAGATAGATGTATATAGCGTTGCCAGGCGTTCGGATAAAGCCGGACAGTCAGGCTTTTTAGTTGCATGTCCGGCTAAATTAGATGGTGTCCGGCCTGTCCGGCTTTTGTTAGGCTTTTTAGATACGATCATTTATGTCTTCACCCGCCTCAACTTGTATCGCTAGCGCAAGCGAGCGAACTACCACTGTCCTCCCCGCGTTATTACTACTCAATTTTAAAGGAATATGAGCTTTTAAAGGTGGTGTCTGCCAACCAAAAATATTAATTCGTATAATATATGTTACAAAGATTTTAAAGTGTATTTAGTTCATTAGTCTTTTGTTTAGACTAAAACAATTAAAGATGTCCGGCCTTTTCACCCAAATGTCCGGCTAAACGGCAGGTCTGTCCGGCTTTTCGGTTTTATGACCTGGCAACCCTAGATGTATATGTCACCGGAAAATAACAAGAACCGTAAATTTATAAATTTACTAGGAAATTTATAAACTTTCGTAGGATTCTAAACGAGAGATAAATTGTATTATTTTACGGCCACATTTTCGTAAATTGATAAACTTACCGAAGTCACGCGAAAAATAATAAGTAAGCAATAACGCGCTCTGATTGGTTGAATAAGTCACGTGTTCCTTCTCGTTCCTCTCCACCGCCATTGTTCGCCAAAAAATATTATCTATATATTAATACGTGAAGCGAAAACTTTGGATCCCTTTTTACGAAAATTGGGCGGACGGAGGAGTATGAAATTTCGCACACTTATAGTTTATACAGAGAAGAAGTGACGAATGCTCATATTTTTTTAAATTATGAGTTAAAATACACTATTTTCAATAAAAAACACGTTACACACACTACTGTTCATTACCGTGTATCTAATACACACATGCATAGAAATTCTTTTGTTTATGGTCCAAATCTGTCTTTATTATTTTGTGCAGTGTTATCAACACCCAGAAATATTTACCCCTCAAGCTTAAGTTAAAAACCCCTAAACATGCCATTTGACGCGGACAAAGTCGCGGGCAGAAGCTATTAAAAATAATAGGGAAAATTCTATAAAAACAGAGCGTTCTGTGATAATTCATTCCATATTGTTCCATATCCAGCCGTTAAGAAGTATTAAGAAAATAAAAAAGAGAGTCCTGAAGAAGTATTCTTTACTCATTACACCTACGTCCTGGTCCTGGCCATCACCATCCCGCCAGCGAACCCTCTCCACAGTAGTACAGCGTCAACAATTTGTCTATAGTGTTACTGAATATCAAATATAACCATATTATTTTTTTATATTTATTATTATCTATATTTTTTCATTTAATAATGTATTTCTATTCAAATGAAGTACGGTCGAATTTCGACCAATGGGCGATCACTAGTTTATGTTTAAATGTTGAATTGAAACGCTTACCTAATTAACAGTCGCTCGCTTCGCTCGCGTTCATAAGGTCACAATGTAACCTAACATAACCTAATATCTGAGTAATACAGTTAGGTACATTGTCAAATAAAATAAAATACATTTTATAGGGACACGAGCATTGCCACTGTCAGCATCGACCAATCAGAGAGCAGTGTGTTATTTTCCGTAGTTTAAGGAAGCGTTAAATTAAAAGCTCTTCTGTGATTGGTCGAACCATTTAGGATCTTACGAATGGATATCCGTTAGTTTATAAATTTACTACAAGACATCGCAAATTGATAAATTTGCGAAAATGAGGGCTTAAAAAAATACAATTTATCTCTCGTTTAGAATCCTACGAAGGTTTATAAATTTCCTAGGAAATTTATAAACTTGCGGATCTTGTTATCTAACGGTGACATATACATATATTTATGTAACTATGTATGCTTATGGTCTGTGATGCGCCTATAGTTGTAATTATCAAATTTACCTAATCTGCATATTTTTAGTTAAGACGCTTTAAACATGGATAAATGATTATTGAAAGTGCTAAGTCATAGAAACACATTTATCAATCGCTTATCAACAAAAATTGTCGTTTGGTACCTGCGATATCTTTTGTTGACCGTGGTTTGTTTTAACAGTTAAGTTATATTAGATAATTAGTTTTTAACCAATAGTAAAGTCATCAAATAATATATATCTACTTCCTACAACTACGTTAATCAAAATTTATTATGTAGATAAGATGTTTCAATACAAGTTTGTCAATTGACTACCTATCCCTACTATATTTGCCTACAATCCTGATTGTTGTATTCGTCCTATGGTCAAGGAATTTTTCATTAACTATCTTCAAGTTTTAACGTAGTATTTCATTATATTTGCATAGTATCAACTGCCCCGTTGGTCTCGTGGTCACAAGCGCGACTGCTGCGCTTGGGTTCGATTCCTAGGTCGAGCAAAGTGATACTGGGTTTTTCCATTAAGAATTTCTTAGTAATAGCACGGAGTTTGGAAGTTGGCGGGGTGATACCTCCGTACCTCGGAAAACACGTTAAGCTGTTGGTCCTACGCCTGATCTCTCTCCGGTCGTGTCGAATTGCGTCCCATTACGGACTATGAGATTGAGGGAAGAGTGAGTGCTCCTGTGTCTGCGTAAACACGTTGTGCACTATAATATCTCCCGCGCTGATGGCTAGTCTCCGATGAGATTGGCCGCTATGGCCAAAATACGGTCTGGATGACTATATAAAATAAAGTTACTTGCCCGTTTGTACGCTTAAATCTTTTAAACTACATTTCAATGCTGTTTTCATTAATATACAGAGTGATTTAAGAGGAAGGTTTATATCTATAATACGCGGGCGAAACCGCTGGCAAAAGCTAGTTATAAATATGCGGTTTGTTATTACGACTACGTCATGTAGCATTATAAATATTAGCGCGTCTGTTAATTACTAACTTAGATTTTGCAAGTAATTTTTAAGTGTCTTATTAGATATAATAGTTTGGCAAACAAAATTTCCAGATGATCAATGGCTGGTGGCCTTCCTCCGAGGTTGCAAGTTCAGTCTGGAGAGGACGAAAGAGAAGCTGGATCTCTACTACTCCCTCCGCACGACGGCGCCTGAACTGTTCCGGATCAAGCACACCGATCCCATTTTTGACGAGATCCTGAGTTTGGGGTAATTTATCAGAAATATTTAATTTCTCCAGTCCTTGTCCCATTTTATGAGAGACTGCTAATGTTCTCGGTCATTTCAGTAATCACCTTCTTTCTAACCATCATCTGCCTAGCCTTTTCCCAACTATGATGGGGTCGGCTTTCAGTCTAACCAGATACAGTTAAGTACCCAGTAACCATAAAATTATCTTTCACATAATATATCCAAAGGTTTCTTAGTGTTCAACTTTTCTTATATCCATATTTACACTTAATACTTTTCTCACGAAATGCATTGTTAATGTTTTCAGAGCGGTTGTCATACTACCCAAGGCACCAGGACCCGACGCACCACAGACATCCATTATCAGACCAGCGATGTATGATACCAACAAGTACCACATCCTTGACGTCATGTCCGCTACCAATGTTTTGATGAGGGTCTGTACTTGATCGTTTAGTAATTATAAACTACTCCATAATTTCGTTTTGAAAATATCCATCGCAAAAGATCTGGATTTTGTATCTCATTGAATATTTTGTGTAAAAAGTGATTGCTATGAGTAATGGCAACGGAGTTTGATGACGAAAATATACTTATTTTTTGACTGTTTGACTGTATGTATGGTTATATCTATACTAATATTATAAAGAAGAGTTTGTTTGTTTGAACGCGCTAACCTCAGGAACTACTGGTCGGAAATAAAAAAATATTTTTGTGTTGAGTAGCCCATTTATTGAGGAAGGAAGAGGCTATAAGTTATATAACATCACGCTACAACGAAAGGAGCGGGGCAGCAAACGAAAAATGGACGAAAACTGGCAGGCAATTCGATGCGACGGGAAGGGGAGCGAAAATTTGACGCGGACGAAGTCGCGAGCAGCACCTAGTATTCAGATAAACAGATATTGAAGTCAAATTGTTTAGCAATTAATTGGAATAGCTAGCCATTCGTTTTCTGAAAAAAATGTTGACTGCCAAATCGCCTATTTTAGATCTCGTGGTACAGCGAGAACCTATTCCCATTCTGTTAATAATTTAAAATAAATGTACTTTTTCAGATAGTCTTAAATGAAGACGATAACGCCACAGTAGCTGGTGGTCAGAGTATCTTAGATTTGGAGGGTGTGACGATGGCACACTTTATGCAAATGACGCCAGTTACAATGAAGAAGATGGTAACCTTGGGACAGGTAAACATTAGGTTTCTGATATATTTAAATAGAAATTCCCTATTAACATTTTGGAAATATCTTCCAACTGCCGTTAGTCGAGATTTTCTTTTTCATTCAACGAACTACCTCGTAGAGTTTCATGAATTCCATTAGTTAACTTACCAACCTACACTTAAAACACTTTTCAGGATGCATCGCCCATGCGTATGAAAGGGACACATTACTTGAACACTCCTCCAGGGTTTGAAACAGTCTTCAATGCAATCAAAGCATTGCTTAATGAGAAGAACAGAAGTAGAGTAAGTGGACACAATATCCAAATATAAAAAAAATTGTTTAAAAAGCTGCTGGAGTTGTTAAAAACATTGTTTATTTTTTGTAGCTTTATGTTCATAACAAAAATTACGATGAATTGTACAAATACATCCCTAAAGAGGTGTTGCCTGCCGAGTACGGTGGAACCGCTGGTACTGTGGAGCAAATTACAGGTAAGAGAAAGAGAGAATAAAACTCCTGCAAATACTTGCCGAGTAACTGGGTTGTGGAGGTCAGATTCAGCTGCATTCGGTTAGAGTAGAAGCCGACCCCAACATAGTTGGGAAAAGGCTTGGCAGATGATATGTTAGTAATAAACATTCAGTACCTCTTTTAACGTTGTTGCCTTGGCTTACCGTTATGTCTTTAACACGTTGAGTGCCAAACACAGATTGATGGTTAATCCGATATGGCGACAGATTTAGAGCGCATACAAAATTGTTAGTAGCAAGCACGCGATATCGCGTGATCGGCCATATTATGCAGAGCCGACGAATCACGCGATATCGCGTGATCGGCACTCAACATGTTAAACAGACTCCAGAGCCTGGTTGGCCGTAGCAAGGAATATCTGTTCCTGTGGAGATTCTTAGAAAACCTCGCCTGAGAGTGTAAATGTGTTGCCGTTACACAAAATGGGACACTTACCTAATATCTTGTTCTGCGTGTCCAGTTGTCAGCACATAATAGGAACTAATGGAAGCTAGTGAGGGCGCCAAACACGTAGACAAATTTTGGGCCAAGTTCATTTAGGCTGCCAGCAACAGCTAAGAAGAACCCCACCCCTGCTGTAACCAAATTCATCCACAGATATTGTTGAATTTATGACTTTATCTTACTTTTCTGTCGTTATTTTAACGAAAGTCTTCACACGTTTGCTGACTAGAGGCAGTTTTAAAGGTTCATTACCTATCAATATTTTTACTGCAAATATTTTTAAAACTGCATCAATTACCGCGCTAAGACATACTGAAAAAGGAGAATGAAGATGGTTTAAATAAATAACAAACACAATTTAAGATACAGTTACCTTTTATACCTTACCTGTTATGAATTAGAGTCATGCCCATCACATATTTTATCGTTGGAAACATTTTACTTAGTTTTAACAATGTATCCGTGAGTCTTCATGGGTTTATTGTTACCTACACATATTATTGGGCACATCTAAACTATATGAAGTTTGCCCTAAGTCTGTACAAATTAAACGATCATAATATTTAGCGAAATTGTAATAGTTTTGAATTTAAAATATATTTTAGTATTACTTTAGAGTAAGAATTGAATCAAAACAAACACTATAACAAAATGTCGACATTACGGAGAAGACAAATGTATTTGAACCGTCTCTTACGGTTTGAAAGGATATTTGCTTTCTGAGAAAATAATTCTGTTAATGGCTGTAGGTAGGTACAATGATAATTTGAGGAGTGACCATAATCAGAACTAACGCCGCCACCTTATTTTTTCAATGTTTCGTAAAATGCCTTCATTCTTATTTTTTTTTTCATTCTCATAAGCTTCATTAAATCTTCATGTTCAGAACTAGCTAGAAGTTTTACGTATAGGTTAATGTCATAACAAACTGGCCATTCACGGTTAAAAAAAGGACACGCCACTAAATTATTTTTTTATTTGTTCCTTTCTATTGGCCTCCGTTCCATATTTGTTTTGTAACCGGATAGTTATGACGTAAAAAAGATCTTTGAGATTAGTCATGTGTTATAATTTTAGATCGAAAGTTAATGTACTCATTATTTGACATTATATACCTACAATTCTATTCTATTCTATTTTTATGAAATGGCAAGTAAAGCCGATGTCGACTATTCTGCCAATGTCTAAAGTGAGTTGAGGAAACAAGTGTGCATGGCAAATTCAGAATTATAGTAATTTTAAAAAAATAACTGAGGACAAGAGTGAAATTCTCTGATTGATACAGTTGACACACATGTAGATCTTGATTGGGGTTAGTACGGGAAGAATAACTTATAGTTTTATGTTATTGTGACGGATGAAGGACATCAGCGCCACAAGCAATTCAGGAGAGGAATATGTTAACAATGAGGGGAAATTAATGGGAAGAGGGAATTTAAATTTAGGGAGTCGGCTATATAGATCTAAAAGTGGATCATTGCTTGAGCATTCGAAAAATATGTGATCTAGCGTGCCCTCTTCCAACCCGCACTCGCAGAGAGAGGAGTCACGAACGTGGATTTTTTGTAAAAACACAGGGGAATTACAAAAACCTAAACGAATACGACAAAGGACTGATACAACGGATTTTGAGACTTTTTTGTAGCGGTAAAACCAAGGTTTTGACTCTATGATTGGTTGTACTGCGTGGTAAAACCTGCCCTTTCTTTTTCCAGTGAACCTACAATTCTAATTTTGAACTCTTTATGGATGTCATGGCAATAATGACATTTGGTTTAAATAGGTTTATTATGTTTAAGAAATATGTAGATTCTTCTTCTTGTATTTTATTTTGTGAATGTGTGAACGTTGCAGGCCCTGTAGATTTTAGACAATTTTCTATTGTATTAAGTACCCGGTACTTGCTGACAGGCTTACACTGTTCTCTCATACCTATTAACAGTCATTACGTTGATAGGTGAGCCAATTATTATAAAAGAGCAACCATGAAGTTTCTTGCCAGTTTTTCTCCATAGATGCACATAGCTTCTGACGTTTCATAAGAGCCCATGTACATAGGTTTATGTGAATTAAAAATATTTTGATTTGATTTGGGTTTCATGATAACTTTCAGAATACTGGAGGAATAAGGTGAAGGCGTACGATGCCTGGCTGGAGGAGGATTTCCATTACGGCACTGACGAATCAAAGCGAGTTGGCAAACCCAAGACTGCTGAAGACATGTTCGGAGTAGAAGGCTCCTTTAGACAACTTCAAGTGGATTGAATTTTTTTAAATCTCTTTGTACTTATTTTTTCTAAAAATAAATATGGTTTTCTCATAAAGTGTATGGTTGTTGATTTTTTTTATCCTTTACAAAATAGTCCATCTGTTAAATAAAGGCCCGGATAATATTTTAAATAGAACATTGTACAAAAACATAAGTGAAAACAACTTTCAAAAGTATGAGATCAGACGTGCATGTACAAATTTTCCAAGGGCAGCAAATCAACGACTCTGCATCGTTTTCCGTAAGACTTTTGGAAGGTCAGGAGTTCATTACTCCGAGTTCTCGAGAGTGCATAGACTTTTTTATACAGCCCATTTATTTTGGGACACGTAGGTACAATCATCAATTCAGGCTCCGAGTTCTGTTTTAAAGAGGTTAATTTTTAGGGTTCCGTACCAAAATAGTAAAAAGGAACCGTTATGGTGAGATTCAGTCTGTCTGTCACAGCTAGATATCTCAAGAACCACTAATGCTATCAACTTGCAATAGTTGTAGATGACGTTTGCCCAAGTATTTTTCAAATAAGAAAGAAATAAAAAGATGTGGGTATATTTTTTGCAACAGGGACTGAACAGGTCTTAAAAATTCAAAGTAGGGGCTACTAAGGCATGTGAGGTATCTATTAGGGATGTTATGGATATGAAATTTCGGATACGGATTGGTTACGGATGTAGGAATGATTATTATACCGGATACGGATACGGATATGAAACAATTTCGGATTATCCGTTAGTTTCGGATAATTTCGGTTACGGATATTAAACTTTTAAGGAATTTCAAAAGTAAAATACAAATCTATACTAGTATTATAAAGAGGAAAAATTTGTATTTTTGTTTGTTTGTTTGTTTGTAATGGATAAACTCAAAAACTACCGGACCGATTTTAAAAATTCTTTCACCATTAGAAAGCTAAATTATCTGCGAGTAATATAGGCTATATTTTATGTTAGAAAAAGTAGGGGTCCGCAGAATATTTGAGTTTTTCGGACCCAAGGTGTAAAAAATCATCCAAAAAAGTTCCTTATTAATATGCCTTCGAAGTACCAGGTTGTCATAACTTTGTAGGAGCTCACCTAACATGGGTGTGTGATAACTAGAAAACGCTTTATGTCTGCGAAGTACCAGGTTGGCATAACTTGGTAGGAGCTCACCTAACATGGGTGTGTGGTAGCTAGAAAACGCTTTATGTCTTCGAAGTACCAGGTTAGCATAGCTTGGTAGGGCGGTACGAAGTTCGCTGGGTCAGCTAGTAGCTAATAAAATGGTTTTATTTATATGTCACCATTTGGTAGGAATTACAATCAGTCTGTGAGTAATTATTACAGCTATTTAAAGTAAAACGATTATAAATATATATAATATATTGAGTATTATCTAATCTACCTAAAATATAAATGTAATAACAAATCCGATATTATCCGAAACTTTTATTTCGGATTCGGTTACGGTTACGGGTAATTTTTTATATCGGATATCCGATAGTTTCGGTTACGGTTACGGAGCTCCCTAACATCCCTGAAAAAGCGCTTTTTCCATATTCTCAAAAAAAAACATTGTTTACTATGCGATTCAAATAAGAATAGGAATGTCAATAACCTCTATCTGTCAAATTTCACTTGAAAAGTACGGTTTGCAAAAAAAAGGTTAAATAGTAGTAAATCGTCTTAATATAATATTTAATTATTTAAAGTCATAATTCGTTTTTTAAAACCATACCATAACCTTTTTTATTTTCATTGTTGGCGCAAAGGCCCAGTAGCCATGCCAAAAAGTGCATGTGCATGTGGACTGATAATGTTTCTTTAGTTAATTGTGTTTGTTACATTGTTGTTATTTTTTGTGATTGTTGTTATTTATTTTTGTCTTACTCATTTTGCTCGAAAATGAGTAAACGAGGCGCTATGTAGATAAATAGTTTAAGAACGAGAAACAGCAAATATTAGAACTGATGCAACAATGGAGGAAATAGAAGTTTGACTCGTGAAATGTACGCTACCATTTTGCAAACACTGCAAAATGCAAGAGAAGTCGCCGAGCGAGGTCATTTGGCTACGGGGATAAATTAATATTAATATTTTTCACTAAATCTTTGTAAACAAAATTTATTTAAAAAAATCTGTTTTTGCTCACCCTACCTAACTGGTTAGAATTGACAGCTATGACGTCATAATATGGCGCAAAGTCGATCCTATTCTCATTTGAATCGCATAGTAGGTGGCATAGTTTTCGACTTTTATCTAAAAATAAAAAATAAACCGTTTCCTTCTCCGAAGTTTTCATAGAGAAAACTCTGAAATTATTCTATGTGATAGAAGTTTATGTAATCATTACAGGAAAAAATAAACTTCTTCTTTGCCCTCGCCTTTTCCCGTTACGCGGGGTCGGCTTTCTTAATCATGCGGCGCCATTCATTTCGGTGGTAAGCATCGCCATCGGTAAGACCAAGCTTTTGCATGTCCTTCCGGACATTTGTCATCCAGGTAGTTTGCGGTCTACCTCTCCCTCTCTTCTTAGTAGCCATGGAAAGGCACTTTCTCACAATATGGTCATCGGGTCTGCGCATAACATGTCCGTACCACCTTAGCCTGGACTCTGCAATTTTTGCAGTTATAGGCGTTACTTTAAAAGGCCCCCTCACGTGTTAATTACGCACTTTATCTTTGAGAGTGATTCCACCCGCCCAACGTAACATGCATTTCAGTGGTCTGAATTTTTTGCTCATAGGTTTTCTTTGAGGCCCACGTTTCGCTACCATAGAGTAAAATAGGCCTCACAGCTGTTTTGTAGACCTTGCCTTTGGTTTTTATTGGCATTTTTATTCCACCCAGAAATCGTTCTGTGCGTAATGTCGGCTGTCAACGATCCGTCTTCCGTGATTACGGATCCTAGGTATTTTTTATTTACTCTAGGTAGGGCTGCGCCATCCAGTTTCACTTCCGCGCTTGATGGTATAGGTTCGTCGGGGTTGAAGTTGCATACCATGTACACTGTCTTGGATCTGCTTATGCGTAAACCATTTAACTCGAGAGATTTTCTCCATTGTTCCAAATTTTGTTGTACTTCGTCTATACTGTCTGAGATGAGAGCAACGTCATCCGCGTATAAAAGGTTCCATGGTGTGGGTTTCTGGATTTTCTCAGTTAGATAGTTCATGGTGATATTAAACAACACGGGACTAAGTGCACTTCCTTGATGAACAGGAAAAAATAAACGATGTCTCTAAATAGCACATTTTTCGGAAATCATCAACATACATTTGTTCCACTATAGATCAAGAGATGACGCTGATCTCAAATAGCAATACTATATGCAAAAATTTAATACTCTTCAATATTGATAGGTATATATGATGGTACGGAACCCTCGGTACGGGAGTTCAACTCGCTCTTGACAGGTTTTTTAAATTATATTTGATAATCGCGGTGGTGGTGGTCTTTATTTTCTCTTTCTATTTTATAAATGGTAAAACTATTTTCAATAGTACATTGACGAGCCAGCCTATTGATGTCTCATGCAAATAGTCCTTCCCAAACAGCGAGGGTATGAGTGTCAATTACCAAGCTTGCTCTTTAAATAATATTTAATGTATTTTTAGGTATATGATAGTATCTGAGTCACTACTGTAAAACTCGGTGACCATGTGTGTTTATCAAATTAAAAATAAACACTAAAAGGTCTGTTTATAAGGTAAACATGTTTCTTGTAGGTATAGTTACTTTGTTATATTTCTGCAGTCGAACTGACGAGACAGTTTATTATCATTTTGTTTATTGTGTTGATACTCCGATACAGTGACGGACGCTTATTACTTTTAATTAAATACTTAAATAAAATATTTAAGTTTTAAAAGATCACCCGCGTTTAATTCAGAAAAGTGTCTGAAGATAGAGGAACTTTGGTAAATTGAGTAGAATAAAAAAGTGATTATAGTTCAGTTTTAGATGATGATGGTGAGACCCTTAAACCCTGATTTGAAGCAGAAGGCAGAACTGGAACTGAATGAAACTCCGAAGAAACTAGAGGAGGGCATAAAATACTTGAAAGAGTGGATTAGTAAACAGCCTCATTTGAGGGCTAGGACAGGTAAATAATCTATATTTCTTAGGGTCTTGACCCATTTGCAAGTGTGAGCGATTATCAGACCAAGCATAGTCAGAAACTGGAAAATAACACTGTACCTAATTGAAAACAAAACTCTTAATAAGATAAGCAGTCAATTTTAATAAAACACCAGACTAGCTAAGAAATATAAATAGCAAATAAATAATATGTATGTTTTCACGAAAACTTCATTATTTTAGGGAAAGACACGAATAGTTAATTGAATTAAATTGTTAATATTTAAATACCAGAATGTGATTCAGCTGGCGGACTGAAAGGACACGGAAGGAGGTAGGTTTTAATCATCCAAAAAAGGGATGTGAATTTTGGAATTAAAATATCATCGAGTTTTGGAAGAAAGGCAACGTGAAGGTGATCTCTGCTATTCCCCGAGCTACTTACAATAATGCTCGCGTAGGTCTTACTACTAGACTTAGTTCACATAAGAATCCTGCTCGAAATATTCTGGAATAACTCTAAATTTTTGAGGAATTGAAGAACATTTTGAAGACTTTGCTTTGAAATTGATCATCCTTAAGATGGTTGCGTTTATCTTGTCATAATTATAATCTATCATAGTACTGACCACGCTTGGCAGGCGTTCGCAGTATGGTGGTAAAATGCATAGAGAACGCTGCTGCCCATCCTCTAGTCCAGCCTTCCCCAAAGTGGGCGATAACGCCCCATTGTGGACAAAATGGGGGCCTTGTGTAGAGTCTACACAACGCCCCCATTTTTTTTCTGGGTCTCTTACCACCTCCCTTTAGGCCTGCAGCGCCCACAAGGGGGCGTTATCGCCCACTTTGGGAAAGGCTGCTCTAGCACCCACATGATGAAATAGAATGCTGCTATTCTCTACTTCCATCACCACACGAAACATGTCAGGCACCACAAGGAACATGGGTTCTAGTACAGCTAGGAATTCGAATGATTGCTGTGTCCTAGAGCCTGGGTGATTTGTATAGTAACTGACTATTAATTTGTAGATGACCAATGGCTAGCGGCATTCCTGAGGGGTTGTAAACACAGCCTCGAACGAGCTAAAGAAAAGCTGGATCTGTACTACTCTTTGAGAACTTTGTCACCGGACTTGTTTAGTTTCAGACCTAATAATCAAAGATTTCAATATGTTCTACAAACTGGGTAAGTTGACTGAAGGCTTTTTTAACATTTAATGGATATCTGTATCTATAATAATACGTGAAGCAAAAACTTTGTACCTTTTTACGAAAATTACGCGAACAGAGTAGTATGGAATTTGGTATAGTTAAAGTTTAACAGAGTACGTTTCATTTTTTTTCTAGAATTGTGAATTAGTTCAAACTTAATTTTTTTATTAATTATGGTAGACCTCTGGGCGGGTACTAGTAAATTAAATAAGTCAAGATATTATATGCTTTTGAGTAAGATGTAACTTGTATTCCCTATTTTTTTTTAGGGCAGCATTAATCTTGCCAAAGCTGGCGTCCCCCCTGGCCCCAAGGGTCGTCGTAGTCAAACCTAGCCTCTATGACCCTAATAAGATTTCTCCCACGGATTTCTTTTCGTTTGCACATTGTTTTCAGCAGGTTGGTACAATTTATTTTGCTAACTTTACGGATGCTGTATTTAGATCTCTACTAATTTTTTTTTAGTGGTTTTTAAATTACATCGTGCATATATCAGGCAATTTAAAAAAAGATGTCATATTCAAAATTTCCTCATATTTCACAGATTAAGTATTTGGAAGACGATGCTTTTATGATTAACGGGAGTCTCCATGTAATTGATCTTGAAGGGATAACTATGACACATTTCATGCAAATGACACCGACGGTGCTGAAGAAATTAGTTATAGCGGGACAGGTAACATTTCTAAAAAGTATTTACTTTTCTTTGCATGCTTTTCTTTTTAATCGGTACAGCCATGTTGCATTAGATTTAGTATTGATTTATTTAAGTATTGAGTCAGTAAACAACTGAATATAGCATAAGTATAATCAGTCTTTAATATTCCCATTGATTGCTAGGGCACAGGCATCCTTTTTGTGACTGGCAGCGGCCCTATGCCGTAATCCACCCACCACGCGGGACCAGTACGGTCTGGATGTATATATAAGGTGTATCTATTCATACACAAAATATTTTAAGGGGTACACCTGTAGGTGGTAAAGAAGCTATAGAAGCAAAAATTTTTTTTTTATCTAAGCGTTTTTGAATTTTCGTAATTATTATAATTTTAAAACTACTTGACACATTTTGCATAAAACCCTTACTCCAAATTCTATGAATGGCCCGCCGGACGCTGCGAGGGCGACGACCGGACGGCACGAGCATGGCCGCGGTGTCTCGGGCCGTAAAAAATAAGGAGCCAGTATATCTTATGAGCGTCAAAAAATTTATAAATATTAAATTAAAAAAAAAAAAACGCTTAGAATTTTTTTTTTCTTTGCTATAGCTTCTTTACCACCTACAGGTGTACCTCTTAAAATATTTCGTGTATGAATAGATACACCTTATATATTATATGTATATTGTAATTCTAGTGACAAGCTATTTCACGGATTTCTATTTCAGGACGCTTCACCGCTAAGACTGAAAAGTTTACACTTCATAAATACAATCCCAGCTTTTGAAAAACTATTCAATCTTGTTATAAAACTTCTTAACGAGAAACATAAAAAAAAAGTAAGTACAGTACTTAGCACATGCCTTACATAGAAGTATCAAAGGAATTGTGTAATAACAGGTACATTTTTTCAGCTTCATATGTATAGCAAGGATTTGAGCGTCCTTCACGAATACGTACCACCAGAAATATTGCCAAAAGAGTACGGAGGGCAGGGTGGAACCAAACAGGAAATCATAGGTACGATTATTTTCTTAATTTTTAAACATACTGAATTCGCATCAGTCTTAATCTCTTCAGGGCTTTTGCAATGAGACAAACTTAGTTCATCTTATAGTAAAGTCAGCGTATGGTCCCAAATCGTCCAAAAAGTCATAATTTAATTGATTAAAAGTTTAATTTATTAACAGATTACTGGTTCAAGAAACTAGATCAATATGGAGACTGGTTTGATGAAGATCTGAAATTTGGGACAGATGAATCAAAGCGGCCAGGCAAACCAAAGACAGCGGAGAACATGTTTGGGGTCCAGGGATCTTTTAGACAACTTGACGTGGATTAACAACTTGCTAATCTTGCTAATTTATTTTATAGAAAAGCGACACTCGAGTTTTAACCGCGTTCAAAATTGTACTTTTACCCTACAATTTCTGCAATGTATGAATAATTTCAAATCAAAGTTATTTATTCAAAGTGTAGGTTAGAGCCTATAGTTTCTTGTCCTGTTATAATATTGCTTTTACAACATTTACATCAAACATAAAAAATGTATGTAATATTGTAATGATAGATAGGTATGTTATACTAATTAAACTAGACAATTATTATAGCAAATTACATTATGATTACGGCAGGGTCGTCTGTCTCTTTATCTAAGGTTAGTTTTAGCTTGATGGTTGTTTTGCTTATGGTATTCAAAGATCAGACCATTTCTAGATATTATGTAGTTTTATGTTAACTCGTGCAAATATAATGTTTTGAGAAAAGTCAAACCTGGTTTGTTTCGCTTAAGGGTATTATTCAAAAAAAATTTACCTTTGCTACACTATCCGCGCCCGGCTTGCTTATTTTTATTTGCTAGTTAAATTTCAGTAAATGGTGCCGATTCTGTTGTCACAAAATTCTCTAAACTAAACTAAAAATCACTAAAATTTGGTTTATTCCTGTCAAACGACGATTTCCTATTCTGAAATAGACTAAAGTGACACAACTTAACTATATTTTAGTTTGACAGCACTAAGATTGCACTGAGTTATTAGTTTAGTGAAAATGTCAATTTTGCTATTCTGAGTTTGCCGGTTTTCACCAAAAATTTTGACTATAAAATATTTATTTTAACTAAATCTGACTATATTTAAGCGCGATTAAAAAGGTGTGGAATAAAACTAGTGGTCATTCTCAACAACGCCTTGCCTTCACGTGCAAAAACAGTTCTGTATTTTTTATTTTCTTTTGCTTATATCTTGAAAATGGCGTGTCCTATCGCAAAAATAATGAAATTTTCGACCCCCTTAGTATACCCCGGAACATTTAATTATCAACACGTGGGTAACATTTTTTTTATATTTTTCAAACAAAAGTGAAAAATTCCATATAAAACACGTCCAGGCTGCAACCTAGCACGCGCCTTCGTCTCTCAAAAAATTCATTCTACGCAATGCACACACAAGTGAACGTTGCGAAAACAAAAGAAAAAAAAAATACCACGCTGAGTCGCGATTGTCAAATTCGATTTTAGTCGTGTCAAAATAGTTTTTTAATTTAGAGATTTTTCCTTGCAGAATAGGCTACAATTCTCATAGCCAAAAGTAAGGAATTTTAGAGATAGTTTAGTTAGTTTAGTTCGTGTACTACAGAATCGGCACCATTGTCGGTTCACTCTAATTCTAAAACTATTGAATTACCATTTTTTTTTAATTAAATCTGTCGATAAGTAAGTAGATTTTACATAATTTAAAATTTTAATACTGTGGCCGAAGTAATTTCATACAGAAAAACCTTGTCCCGCTTTACATAAAGTAATTTTGTTTATTTTTCGAACTACAATGGTATCGGTATGTAATTTTATGTTTTTTTAGCATTGGTATGCGTTAAATTATGTTATATAATCAAAATACAATACATAGTTATTAATATATAACATTTACATACTTTAATGCATGTCCAAAATTCATTTCGTCTCCGTTACTCCACTCAGTTACAGGATTTTACAAAATTATACCCATCTTGTATATAAAATTATTTACTGGCAACGTTTTACACATCTAACACTGTAACAGGTGGCGTGACAATGGATTCTGTCAATTTGTTTTTTACCACAGTGCGAGTATCTTTGTGTGTGACGTTCTAATTCGTCTTTTATCTAAGAAATACGTTTGTGTGGTTTATCTGACTTTGGTTAGTATTTTCTCGTTTTTATATTATTACAAGAACAGAAATGTGGTGTAAGAAGTTAAATAGGTCGAAGGTTTTCGTGGAAGCAAACTTATTTCGACACTACATAGTATTTTGTAGGTTAGACATGTGCTAATTGTTCATTTACGTTACTTTTCTGTTACGTTTCTCTGATGTGTAAAGGTAAAGCTTTGTCCATGTCAAAGGAGTTTACTGCAGTACGAAAATCATAATTAATTTAAAAGTTGTTCTGACTCCTTTTCCGTTACATTTTCGGTTATATTCAACTTATTTTCCTTCAGTTTCATATCCGTTACGTACAATTTTTGTGAATAACACCCTTAATTTATGTGCATAAGAGATTGTGTATGTCTCAAGGTGAAAAGGTTTCCGGGTTCTACGTGAAATAAACAAAAGTCATAATATTTTGAAAGTAAGTATTAATCCAATATTCGTCAGGGTCATGTGGAGAAAACTGCACTGTGTGAGGTGAGTGGGTTTTTTCCGCGCAAGGGATCTTCCACTAGTACAGTATGTTTTTTGGCGCGGTGACTGCACTTCGTACACTAATGTCATTGGTGTGTTGGTAGATTTAAAATTGGAATTAACTAAAAAGCATACAAAAATACCCCTAATTTATTTTTCCGCTCTTCCTAGTCTTGGTCTGACTAGGAACAGTGGAAAAACAAAGTAGAGCTTGGGGTCTGCAAATGATAGGTGGATGATTTGTGTGGTTATTTCAGCTCCATTTACGAGTTTATCCAATAATGTGAATTATGTTCAAAGAGCAATGGAACGCAGCATTTTAGGCATTAAACGAACCGACAGAATACGAAACACCACGCTGCGCTCCAAAACGGGAATCCACGACGTAGGCAAAAAGGCTGCCAGGCAAAAATGGGACTGAGCTGGCGTGACCCGCTGGACAATATTCTCCACACAGTGGATGCCTGAAGATGGACGGCGTCGCCAAGGCCTGCCCAAAAAGAAAAGTTGGCGAGACGACCTAGCCGTGTATTGCAATGGTTGGATCGAGGTAGCCCTTAAAAATATGCCTGAAGCGATTTAAGGGGGGCCTTTGCTTAACAGTGGGACAGTGTCGGCTATTTAAAGAATATAAAAAAAGGTTCGAATACCGCATATCGTACGCGGAAAGAAGAGGCAAAAAATTGGGAAAATACTGTACCTAATTATTGGCAATCCAAAGTCGAATTTGACTGTTACCGAGTAATTACGGATGAAACGGGGCATTGATTGCGCTTGCCGCATGATTGGATAATATTGGCAGTCGGCGCTGTTTCACAACACGGCTGTGATAACAACCGAGTTCTTTATCAGTTAGTCGATACGCGGGCAGCGCACGATACCATAGGTGGGTCTTACCTTGCTTTCTATTACTTTAAACAAATGCTGTTTTTTACGTGTTAACAAATGTTAGTATTTAAAACTGAATCTCCTGTATTTAAAGTTTTTTGTTTTACTTATTTTGAAAGGTTATTTTTATCAGTGCTTAGTTGATTGATAACTTTCGATAGATAAACAGTTTCTATTGATTAATCAATATTAGGTAGATGGGGAATCGTTTTGATTTAACAAATATTCGAGAAAAATCCTTGATTGTGTAATAATAAACTTGAAGTGATTTTTGTAGGTCTACAGAAACAAAATAATAATGATTCGTGAGTTGTCTCCGGAACTGGCGAAAATTGCCAAAGAGGAGTTGAATGAGAACCCGAATCAGGTTCCTAATGATCTGCAACATCTGAAGGAATGGATCTCGAAGCAGCCTCATCTGAAAGCAAGAACAGGTACCTATGTAATATTTGAAGTTTTATCATAACAGCTACATTCTTATAAGGGATAGACACATGTGTAAAATCAGACAGCATACCAATATTTCGAACCAAACGTAATAGGGAGTGTTTGCAGTTATCTATATAGATAAACGTGGTAAAGAGAGAATTGGAGTTTGTTTAATTGTAAGAGCTTATCTAGAAAACCAAACTCGTAGGCTGAATTCTAATTAAAGGTACTTTTATTATTAGCTATGCAAAAGAAACGATGATATGGCTTTAACAAAATCTCTGGATATTTCGTCCCTTTCTTAAATTAATTAATTATCTTAGTAACAGATTGCTTATCAGAACAAGTAGAGTTTACTTGCACTAAAACCGAGCAATAAAATGTTATTATATTTATCTACTTATCGTGATCACTTCTTATCAATCAACCTGCAGGGACTTATTTCAACGTTACATCAATAATATTGATTTTATTTTGGTGTTTTAGTTTGATTTCGTCGAATTTTTGCTCATTTGTTTATCTTTTCAATGAAACATTCTAATAAATATTGGGATAAGGACAAGATAATTAATTATGTTTTTCTTCGTATCTAGCTGGCCTTAGCTCGTTTTTTAAGTGACTGATGTCAACGCATTTAGGTTTTTAATTCAGCAATTGTGTTTTTTTTCTTTACATTACTAATTTTTTATACTTTACCCTTTTTAAATATCCGCAGAGAGATTATAGGCTCTTAATTGGTTTTGCCAGAGCCTTTATTTATGCCTGCGCGCGCATTGCTAGCGCGGCGGGTGGAAAGAAAACAGCGCGCCATTTCCCTAAAAATAGCGCGATATTTTTCCATGAGGATATAAAATAATGTGTTTTTAGGGCCGCAGTTTTATTATTTTAGTAAATTAAATGACAAATATACTCAGCTAAATTTTGGCTGCAGGCTCTATACAAAAATATGATACACGAGGTGGGTTTTATGATTATTTATTTTCATGTGACTGTATCAAATTTCCAGATGATCAGTGGCTTATAGCATTACTACGAGGCTGCAAATTCAGTTTGGAACGAGTAAAGAAGAAGCTGGACCTGTACTACACTCTTAGAACCACTGCACCTGACATAACCTTGAGGATAAAACCAACAGATCCCAAGTTTATAGAATTTTTCAGATTAGGGTAAGGATGAGAGATAAATAAAATATACTAAGTCCATAACATTGCATGTCATCAGGCCTGTATCCGCCGAAGCATCAAACACTGGTCTAACACCAGTGTTTGACGCTTCGGCGGATCCACCCCAATTTTACCATCGATATTTACGTTGAAGTCTTATGAAAAAAGGGGTCACGTGTCTACATATATATACCTTTTTCGTTATCCAATTTTGTTTTTATAAAATAAAGTTAAAAAATAAAATATAAATTGTAAAATAAAGTTTATCTCCAAAAACACTCAATAAGTTTCACTAGCAGTTTTTAAATACTCAAGTTTTCACTATTTATTTCTATTTCAGAACAGTTTTGATCCTGCCGAATCCGAAAGACAAGCTGTATCCCCGAGTGATCGTGATCCGGGCAGGCAAATACAACCTCTCCACACACAGTGTGGGCGACATCATGTGCATGCTGTACTATTTAGTACAGGTATTTTTTGCAATTTAACTTTATATTCGTGTTTACGAATCAATATTTTTTTTGTTTTTTTTTTGCAATTTACAGAAAATATGATTCGCGTACACATTGTAAACACTAAAATCTTCAATACAAAGCTTCTAAGTGCATTTAATTCCATTGTTGCTCTAAAAATTGCGAAAAACGTAATAAAATTTGAATTTCGCGGGCTTCCCTTGGGCTGTCGTATTCACAACCGTCCGACTTTCTGTGCCGAATCGAACATCAATCAATGTCAGATTTCGATTCGACAACCCACCGTATGGTGGTGAATACTATGCAATAGGTGCCTTAGCTATCCGTGGTATCAGTATTATTCTATACGGCCTCCTTAAGAACTATAGAACGGGAGCATGTCTGAGGAAAAACTGCACAAACAATTGGGATACTATTAGCAATTGTAATATATATTTAAAACAATGACTATTTCAGACTTGTAGGGGTGGAATCACTTTTGACGATTCTGAAAGTTTGATGTTTCGGTTAAAGACTAAATCTACGTTCACGCGGACGTAAAACTATCGCGCACTGGAATTCCATCATAAAAGCGTACCTAGATTAAACATTCACAAAATGTTAGCCTAAGAAGAGGCGCACTTAACACACTATGACTAATAAATGATACAAGTGTTTATTCCAAATAAGCAATGAGAGTTGATTAAATTAGCACCATTTACATCTGGAAAACTGATGCGTCTAATTTTTCGTGACTATCAGACATATTTCCAGCAGTAAATACTTTTAGTTGGGAATTTTCCTAGAATAGGTACTTGCTGGATTCAGAAACTACCAGTACCTAATATTTTTAAGATTTATTTTTGGAATTTAGCTCGCCTAGCAGGAAAAGCGATAAATATAGAAAAAGACAAAAATGCTTCCATTATGCAAACGAATTGTACGTAGAAATGAGTTGCGAATTGGACTAAAATGTATAGTGGATTTATGAATTTATCTGTGAATCTTATCATTAATTTCAGTATCAGTCTCGTTTTGATTTGCTTGCTTGGTCTTAATCGTTTCAAGGTAATATGGCTTTTCAAGTACCAAGTCTGACGCAGCTGGTGACATCAAAAATGAGATTCAACTAAAATATGTAACACTGACTGCTTGAAAAGTGATCATCTTTGGACCTTTTTAGTAGATTATGTAGGTGGTTTATTTCAATTTTATTTTCATATGTGTTTACCATCTTTAAAACATGAATCCTGGTGAAAAATTTGTAAAACATACTTAATAAATCATCCCCCATTTTCCAGATTATGGTGATAGAAGACGATAATGCCTGCGTGTTGGGTACCAAGATCGTAACAGACTACGAGGGTATCACCATGTCTCATTTTGTTCAAGCCACCCCGTCGATGTTGAAAAAAATGGTAGCCGTGACCCAAGTACGTGTCATTTAGCTCTATTATCAATCAGATAGACAACTTTTTTTAAATATCATGGTTTTTTTTATATTCACATTGTGTACCTAGAAGAAAACAGGATTATAAAACCTTTTTAGTCTAAGTACAATCATGGTCATTAACTTTTATTATTTTTAAAAGTTAATTGTTGTAGCATCCTATATAAGTTCTGGCGTTCCTTCGATGTCACATAATTATTTGTGTTGCCATTTCCACAATTGACCACAAATATTTGTCGTTATTTAAGTAAAAATGAATAAATCAGGAAACCGGATATTGTTGCTGAGCTATCCATTGTAATATATTTATGCTCGTGACTGTTTACATGTCTAGAACCACGACATGTTTTGTGGCAAAGCGAAAACAAGCATCACAGAAGTTGTGGGGGTACGCTCGGGGCTATAGTGACAGCAATTTAAAGGTGTATTTTTGATATTCTTCTTCAGGATTCCATGCCTCTCCGATTAAAAGGCAGTCACCACATAAACTTACCGTCTGGCGTTGATAAAATATTTACACTCATCTCAGGATTTTTAAATGAAAAAGCTAAGCAACGGGTAATTATTTTTCTTATTTATTTCATACTAACTTCTGCTTGCTTGCGGCTTCAACCGCGTGGTTGTCTGAAATTATCGCACGTGTACCTGCTATCACTTGCAAAAAGTAGGCTATGTTCTTTTTCAGGATGCCATCTACCTCTTTCCTAAATTTTATCAAAATCCGTACCGTGGTTTAGGCGTGAAAAGGGAACATACAGAGTTACTTTCGAATTTATATTATTAAAGTGATATATGATTTACTACATTTTTGCTCAGAAATAAATAAAAATTAATTCTTTATACTGATTCAGATATGAATAAATATTGAATGGCATTAAAAATAATGCTATTGTGGAAAATATTTAAATATCTACCTGCATAATTTTTGAACATGTTTCTTAAAAATGAGACCATATTTATTTTTGTGCAAAAAGGTGCGAAACTTTATAGCTTTCAAATGTCGATGGACTGGCCATAAGTTATGAAAATTTTTGTTAGATGCTATTAATATGTTATTTTTCTATTTTCTTATTTTACTTCTTAGATGGCATCACTGACCTCTATCTAATACGCTGGACTGGCTACCGCTATCAATTTATTGTGCCTATTTGAAAATCGCCATTTTGGCGCTGACGGCAGCAGTGAGGGGGAATGGAACTAATACTAGTGATGTACAACAAATGGTTTGTTATCGATAAAAACTTCTCTGATATCGACTACAATGATAGAAATATTACCAACGCTATTTTTGTTACTATTTTCTATAAATTAAATTGGTTTAGATAATTATTAACATGTAACATTCGTGTTGTCTTCTAAACGTAATGTTTTTAAAACGTGGAATACGTTTTATAACATAAAATACGTTAGGATTTACTAAAATCATAGATAATTAATTTAAAACAAGTAATATAGGCATATATTTTGTTACTAAAACACAAATAAAAAGACATGTCTGCACTAGTTGAGTACCTAACTAAACCAATGAACTATAGATAGTCGTAATAAACAGATATTTTACATATAAAACATAACTTGAAATAGCAGTATATAGTACTGTTTATGGACTGTAATTCATAATAAGTTGACCCCTTCCTTGTTCTCCTTAGGGCAGATTTTAGCAACGTCAGATATCTTTTATCCTGGGAATTAAATCGACGTTTGACAGTTTCAGTACGAATGAACTGTCAAAAATTCAAAATGTATTCTCTGGATATGACTTATTCTAGGTATAAAAGTTTGGTGAAATTCGCCCTTTAACGGATAAAAGTTAACTATCGGATCAATAAATAATAAAATTCTGTAAAATAGTAAATTAAGTACCTCTAATTGTCTTATCGTGCACTCTTTAAAGGAAGGGATTATCTTTTACTAGTCAGATACCGTATGTCGCCATGTGGTACGAGACACAATAAATTTTTATTAGGTCTGTAATTACGGTAATTAACTTGTAACAACTTAATTACCGCAGGGGAGGGGGACAGGGAAATAAAAAAGCATTCTGAAATCACATATTTTATTAAATTAAAACTTACTGTCGAGCCCATATTATTTGCCGAGTCAAAAAATGTCTAACCTTCTCTCCAGTTATTAATAAAGAATATTTTTTTGACACTAATAAGATTGCAAATGGCCGTTGTTTGTTGTATTTGAGCTAAGCGTCTCTGCGAAATAAAAAGTTTTCCAATGCATTGTTTGGAAGTCTCATTAATATTAGAGTCGGGTATTGCCCAAAATATATGTAAAAATTCACCTAACTCGGTTTGTAACGAGGATGGATCATCGTCGTCAAGGCGGTATTTCTTCGTAGTACGCATATTTTCAGCATTCGTAAAATCATCAACATTAAATTTATTTATTTTAGCACGCTTTGCACTAGAATTAGTTAATATGGATACATTATTGTCCTGAACGTTGCCGGTAGAAGTTTTTATTTCGTGATGGATTAATAACTGTTTAATTAAAACTTACTGTCGAGCCCATATTATTTGCCGAGTCAAAAAATGTCTAACCTTCTCTCCAGTTATTAATAAAGAATATTTTTTTGTTTCTGCGAACAAACGGATGTTTACATATTTAGTTATTATTTCTTTTAAAAGAATATTTAAATGACTGTGAAAATTGTCTGAGACATAACTATCTCTAAAATGATCTTCTAGCTCAGGAAACAGTTCATTTGTTTTTGTTAAGAGGTTCCTTATTACCTTTGCAGTGAGTACTGCAGGAAAATTCAACTCTATAGGTGGTTTATTTTTATTATATTTACATGCTTGTCGGAATAATGATTCCACCATAAAACAAATATTGACTACACTCACAGAGGGCACAGTTAAACCACCTCTCTGCTTTTGGATAATAAGTGCTACCCCATTTCTCCTATTTGACACTGCATCTAGTGGTACAGCTTCACAGGCCATTAAACATTCATCACATTTTTTTTTTTCGAATCGATCGAATTACAAAACCTGCAATATAGCCAATGCATTGTTTGGAAGTCTCATTAATATTAGAGTCGGGTATAGCCCAAAATATTTGTAAAAATTCACCTAACTCGGTTTGTAACGAGGATGGATCATCGTCGTCAAGGCGGTATTTCTTCGTAGTACGCATATTTTCAGCATTCATCACATACCAGTTTTCTTTTTTTTAA
This sequence comes from Aporophyla lueneburgensis, assembly GCA_932294355.1. Classification (NCBI taxonomy): domain Eukaryota; kingdom Metazoa; phylum Arthropoda; class Insecta; order Lepidoptera; family Noctuidae; genus Aporophyla; species Aporophyla lueneburgensis. Next base: position 18,609,825 of record OW028747.1, read on the forward strand.
ATCAGCAATTACAGATCTTAAAGTAGACACGGTAATTTTCATACGTTTCACATTTTAAGACAATAGTTTAATTCGGGCTTGTGACATTTTCAAGGCTCTTTTGACCCTTTCCAATTTAATTTTGGAAGATTTTGGGGTGTTCTCGTAGCGGTGATCTAATTTTACACTAGAACAGATTTCCGCTAAAGTTCTAGATATCTTTGGTGTACTACAGTTGCTTGTGTTGTAACTTGTGCTTGGAACTGTAACAAGAAATTATATTTCATTACTTATATTATTCAAAGAAGGATGATTAGATAGTGAAAATATCATTGAAAATAATTTGGAAAGGTATGTCATCATCATCATTTCAGCCGAAAGACGTCCACTGTTTGACATAGGCCTCCCCCAAGCGTCGCCACATCGGATTCTAGTGACTCTCATCAGGTCATCGGTCCACCTTTACGTTTTCCGATACGCAAAGAACATGCGATATGAACGCGTATATTTAAAAAAAAAATTACACAAGGGCACAAAATTAAACATTGTTTAGTATTAGTATTTAACCACTGTTAGTCGCCAACTTAGTACATCAGTAAACCATGTTCAGTATTTTAGATAATTTTTTTTTACATAACTACCTGCATGGGCTTCACATGGCAATATTTCTTTTGGATTAACTTCAATATATTTGCAATCATAATTTGTTAACCCGACTTGCACAGGTACTAAAGGTAAATTAAATTTATCCAAGTTCATTTCAATATCACTCTGGCATTGGTATCTCGTTGGTTGGTCAGCGTCTTTAAGCATCTCAGTTTGTACCAAGGACAAATTAGTTTCTGAGAAAAACAAAAGTTTTATTTTATTAAGATAATCAATAATATTTCTTGGATACCGACAAAGTATTTACTTAGGTACTATGAATGTACACTCACCAAGAAATATTGTGGGGATACTGCATTTTTTCAATGTAGTCCGTGACTGATGTTTTATGAAACATCCATCCGTGAAGTGTTTAGAACAAAGATAATGATACATGGTTGGAGTCCAATTGACAACCTTCATATTTTTTAACCAAAGTTTGAGAGTGTAATCGGAGGGGAACCTGTAATTAAAAGAAACATTATAGTAGGTATGGGTAAAAAATTAAAATAATATAGTATATCTATAATTATATAGAACACTTAATGAGAATTATGAATCATAGGTGTTAAATTATTTGTTATTGACTCTAATAATAATAAACCTTAAAGTGTTTTGCTATTATTACAGATCATAATAATGTGCGTATTATTATTTTAACAAAGATGATAAACATTATTGCTAAGCATGTTTTTTTTTTACATCTTAATATAATATTACGAAAGTATCGATATGAATTTTGACATCCCTAACAAAAGTTATTGGTTAAGTAAAAATGTTCGTAAAATCCCGTAAACTCGAACAGAAGCAGTGTATTTTTACAATAATAAACGTAAACGTTTATTATTGTAAAAATACACTGCTTTAAGCGGTTTTCTAATAAGTATTTATGATTTAGATACACTTACTTGTGAAAAGTGACACCACTGCCTTTTTCGTATCGTGTTTTACAATATACGCACGATTTCATGTTGGACGAACAATACAAGCTATGTTATAATCACTGTCATTATTATAACACTTTAATCTAAATCACAAGTCCAGCGTATTAGATAGAGGTCAGTGGATGGCATGCATTATTTCTTTCGAGAAAAATCAGCCTGCGTTTTAATACTTTGTCAACCTTTTTGATTATCCAACATTTATAGTAAAGAACGACTAGTATATTTATGTATTAGCTGCCGCCTAAATATTGTTTTACGGAATTGTTACATGCTGAATGTTGGATCAAAAAATAATAATTTCGCTTGTATTCACAGTTGAAAGTCCACAAAAATCTAGAAGAGATGTTGGAAGACATTCCAAAAGAAATAGTTCCTCCTGAATACGGTGGTACAGGGCCCACTGTTGCGGAACTTATAGGTAAGCTGTTGTAATTTACCAAATAAAATTAGTAGCATATACAAAGTCTCGACATTAGTTGTCGGGCGTTTGCCCACCAGACATAACACCCTGGTCTAGTCCAACGATCCTCACATCTCTTTGGAGGATGAGTGAACTTTACACCCTGCTCCTCACATCACGCCTCTATAAGGAAGTTTGTCACAAGTCACACATGATCATTGTCCAGACTCTGATAAGATTTTATCATGAGACTTTATGAAGTTGATTGCCTCGTTGGCCGAGTGACCGCAAGCGTTACAGCTAAGCATGAGGTCCTGGGTATTATTCCCAGGTTGTGCAAAATGTTATTGGAATTACTCAGTAGCAGCCCGGAGTCTGGATTTATGCCGAGTTGAAGGTAATAGGCTCGCCTCCTATTACATGGGACTTAAGCATAACTAGCGAAAGAGAGTGTACTATATGTGTACCTCTCCATAACCCTTTGTAATCACAGTCGTGATTTTGCATGTTTTTTTTATGAAGTTTAAAATGTAATTTCAGAGTACTGGGTATCAAAATTCAAGGAGTACCATGACTGGATGAAGGTTGAGGAACAGTTAGGAACTGACGAATCTAAACGGATTGGGCCTCCTGTCGCCGCAGACCTCATGGAAGACGGATCCTTTAGGAAGCTGGATATAGACTGAGCCGGGTGTGGTACAGCTGTTAATGATACTGTTCCTTAGTAAAAATATATTTTTTGAAATTAAATCTTGCTTGCTTCGTGAACTGGGGTTTTTAAATTTTAGTTTTTTAGGCTTTTGAATTTATCATCCATCAGAAACCACATGACAACCATCAATGGTCACAAGCCTTATCGTCGATGTCATTGCTGTGCGCTGGTCTCGCAAATTGATGACTACTTTAACCCAGATATGCTAAGCCACACCAGAAAGTAACAAATAAAGTAGTTTTTATGTATCTGTAATGTTGTCGCGGATAGAGGCTATTGACTATATCTGTTCTTCTGGGTAAAAAATAACATTTGGAACATAAATTCTCTTGATCTTGATTGATGTCGACGAAAATGTTTAATGGAGTTTTACATGGAGTAAACTTGATTCTTAATCAATACGTGCATTTATCTACAACACGTGTTTTGCGAAGTTTATTTCAGTTGTTTTATAATTTGAAGTAAAGAACAATAAAACACGGTATTCTGAGATATACGACACAGATCTATCATAGTTTAGAAGACGTATGAACATCAGAAATGCGTCAGGACACGATTCTGCAGACATAAACCCGTCACAGAGGAGTCCACTTCAGACAGAATGGGTTCGTTCACTTAACCTCCTTCGCTGTAAGAGCAGATAACTAACAGGTCCACTCAATCTGTGTGGTTCTCTAAAGACCATTTCAAACAGCTATCTACATAGTCTTCACATAATATGACCAATATTATGTCTGGACTTTAAAAGAGACTGTGACCTCTGAGTTTGTTTCGGCCTTTCTTGTCAGAGTAGTCAGATAGGAAACGCCGCCCTCATCTAGCTCAAAAAAATATTATTGACTTGTAAAAGTGTTTGTACAAACCTACTTACAGAAATAAAATCATTTATCATGATACTTCTTATAACCTGTGTATTTTTATTTAATAACTAGCTTCTGCCCGCGACTTCGTACGCGGATCCTGTTGCTTATGCCAGCGACCTGAAACGACTGATGTAGTATTCTAATGCTCGGGGACGGGAAAACAACGGGATGAGCGAGACGATTGGAGTCGTTCCAGATCTTTCATTTTTGTATGTCAATAGGAAATGCCCATCAGACTAAACAACTTTTGCTAAGACGTCATTCCTTAATATGTTATTAAGAGTTTTACTTAAGAGTTCCACAACAGGTGTTCCAGATCTTCAAAATTCTAAGAGCAGAAAATGCTCTTCACGGGAATATTTTTTGCTATGGCACCATTTTTATATCTCTTATACTTACTTTAGCTGGTCTGTTGCGGTCTGCGTCAGGTGTTCATTTTCCAAAATAAATTATGTATAGCCTATATGTTGCTACGTTCACGATCAGCGGACAGTCGCGCATCATGTTCCGCACTTGTCTCTAGAGACCTAGCAGCAGATGTGTAGATACGCTGAGAACTCAAGCGCAATTCTCTATCAGTGAACGTCTCCGACTCGCGAGACAATGCGTGACGTTCACGATCAGCGGACAGTCGCGCATCATGTTCCGCACTTGTCTCTAGAGACCTAGTAGCAGATGTGTAGATACGCTGAGAACTCAAGCGCAATTCTCTATCAGTGAACGTCTCCGACTCGCGAGACAATGCGTGACGTTCACGATCAGCGGACAGTCGCGCATCATGTTCCGCACTTGTCTATAGAGACCTAGCAGCAGATGTGTAGATACGCTGAGAACTCAAGCGCAATTCTCTATCAGTGAACGTCTCCGACTCGCGAGACAATGCGTGACGTTCACGATCAGCGGACAGTCGCGCATCATGTTCCGCACTTGTCTCTAGAGACCTAGCAGCAGATGCGTAGATACGCTGAGAACTCAAGCGCAATTCTCTATCAGTGAACGTCTCCGACTCGCGAGACAATGCGTGACGTTCACGATCAGCGGACAGTCGCGCATCATGTTCCGCACTTGTCTCTAGAGACCTAGCAGCAGATGTGTAGATACGCTGAGAACTCAAGCACAATTCTTTATCCGTAAACGTCTCCGACTCACGAGACAATGCATGACGTTCACGATCAGCGGACAGTCGCGCATCATATTCTTCACTGGTTTCTAGAGACCTGGATGTAGATGCATAAATACGCTGAGAACGCAAGCGAGCTTCGCGATCCGAAGATGTTTCTACGGAGCGAGTTGCAGCCTGATGTTCTCGAACAGCATCAAGTCTATCCTGACGCTCTTTGGTAGATTCTTGAGATCTTATGATCCTCAATCTTTTAGCTCCTTTGGAACGTTGGGAAAGATTTGACCTCTTTCTAGGCATGGTTATAGTTTTATTCTGAAGATACCTGATCAATTAAAATCTAAGTGACTGCTCCCCTGCGTTACCGGGTAGGCTACCGTGTCACGAAGATAAATGGAAAAGGAAATTAAACACTCAAATAACATAAGCCCGAAGGCATATTTCTTCGATAAAACAAAATAATAAATGGGAGTTTTAGCCAGTAGAGTCAAATTTTCAATGATTCATAGAATTTTCATCGAAAATCAGTCCTTCAAATTTTATATGACAGCAGAGAGTGCTCATCAGGCTGAACAACTCTTGCTAAGACGTCATTCCTATATATGTTATAGTGTAGCTGGGCTCTTGGAGTTCCACATCAGCTGTTCCAGGTTTTCAAATTTTATACGACAACAGAGAGTGCAACTCTTGCTAAGACGTCATTCCTATATATGTTATAGTGTAGCTGGGCTGTTGGAGTTCCACATCAGGTGTTCCAGATCTTCAAATTTATTCTCTTAGCAGAAAATGCTCATCACGTGAAACAATTTTTGCTATGGTACCATTTTTGTATCTCTTATAGTTTAGCTGGTCTGTTGCGGTTCTGCATGAGGTGTTCAAGTTTCCAAGATAAGTTATAGCCTATATCTTGCCCAGACTTAATACCTATACAACAAAAAAAAAAACATTCAAACCCGTCCAGTAGTTCCGAAGATTAGCGTGTACAAACAAACAGACAAACAGACAGATTGTTTTTTTTAGTTTCGTGCTCTATTACTGTTTCTAAACCCTCGTCAATTATTTTTTTTTTTAATATATTCAATGTACAGACACAGTTTCTTTACTGTTTTATTATATTTATATAGAATATAGATGTCAATTCACTCATCGTAATTATTATAGGACCGTGATTCTTTCTGAAATTATTCTTAAATACTTGGATACCGGTTTTAAAGAAAAAAAAAATTGCTACAGGTTGAGTGATCGACACCCATCATGACTTCCAGTTATTATGATTCAAGGCTACTCTAAATTATTCCATTCTAGTTCTTGACCATCTCTACAGAAAATACCAACAGTAATTTATTTTATTTTAAATTCATACTTAGATTCCTTCCCGTGTGCTAGCAACTCTCTGCAAGCCCCAATCTACCAAAGAAACTTATGATTTCATGGTCGAACAACGAATCCTGAAAAACTGTTTTGTTTTCAGTTGTCAATCTGTTTTGATTGTAGTTTTCGCACTGTTTGAGATTATAATTTTCTTTGGCTGTTAAATACAACTTGTTAAATACTCCCTTATTGGGAGCTATTTGGAGTTGGAACACTAGGGTCAGGGGGGGAGTGCCCACTGGGTTGTTCGAGACAACACCAAGCGGTTGGTCGACTCCACAGAGCTGGGCTATTTTTTGGCCAAAAATGAGCATCGCCATACAACGTGGCAATGCTGCCAGACGTTTGGGGCTTTTCCCATTGACAGTGATGAAGACGCATTTTTCGCTACCCTATGATTCTTTTATTTCTTTTTTAATATATGTACTTATTATTAATTTTGTTTTATCACTGTTAGCCTATTTATCATGTAAATATTTATCCAGACCGATTTAACATTGTTCTTTTAATTAGCAGATGAAGTTTATGGCCTGTATTACGCCTATCTTTACAACATGCAACAGAAAGAGGCCCCATTCTATTCGATGCAATTTGTTTCGCAGCATTACATCCACCACAGCTATGTTCGTTTGTTAGGCAACGTGTGTACTAAAGACTAAAATACACCATAACGACTACATTTGCATGTAAACGAAGACGTGCACGTTTACGTTTTCAAGACGAGGTGTGAAATACTATGTTGAATCGTAGTTGCACACAACCTATGGATACAGATACAGAGCGAGCAAATTCAATGTCACAGAGATAGTTGCTCTTGTTACATTTTACAAATAGACAAGATCAGGCGAGTACGGTCGGTTCGGTTTTCATCGTTTGGCGGTAAAATGCATCTCAGTTCCCGTACGAAGATATTTTGGAACTAAGTTATCAGTTTTTTTCTCCAGTGAGTGCCGTGACGTTGATAAAATTTTGTTAAAAAGAAGGTAGGTCTAATATTCGTTTATTTCTCTTTTTATCCTTTCTAAGTTGGCAGCTACTAGTGTTAAAAGTACTGACAACCTTATTTAAAATATACAATTTATTATCATCTCAGTGTATTAAAAATCGTTGTTATGATTGTGATAATTATTTGAGTCATTAAAATATTTTTTATCAAATGAATCACCTTGTTTATCTACATTATCTTCTTGCAATATCATTAATTTTATAATGAGTAATCATACAAAGTATGAAAGTAAACAGTCGTAATTAAATATTCAAGTCGTTCCAATCCTATAACAGTTGATATTTTTATACATTTGTTTTCTCTATAGGGGGCCGTTCAAGTATTACGTAAGCACATTTATTACAATTTTTTACTCCCCCATCCCCCTTGTCAGCAAAAGTAAGCAAAGCTCTTACTCCCCCCTCCCATACTTACGTAAACATTGTTATAATATGCATTTTTCGTTTAATGTGCTCTGTTTTTTATTGAATTATGAGCAGCAGTTATAATTATAGAAATAAGAAAATAGATTTAGGATAGGGGCCTTTAACGCATTTAAAATACGTCAAATCGTCAATCGTAGCGAAACGAAACAGGCTGACAGAAGAAATTTTGTCAAGTAAATAGAGCACGGTAATTTCCCTACTCGGTTTTAAGCAAGTACCTAAACGTCTACATTATTTGTGAGAATCCCCGAAAATGCGTTTCATTTTCAAACAAAGACAACGTATGGGTTGCCATATGTGTAAAAAAGTAAATAAAGACTGCTGACGTAATCACCATCTAGACCCCCCACCCCCATGTCATCAAAAATAAGCAAATCAAAGACCCCCCGCCCCCCCTATAGTGCTTACGTAATACTTGAGCGGCCCCTTAAGGGGAGATGCGCAAGGAAGCCCGCGATATCCAAAATTTTGTACCATTTTTGGAAATTGCAGGTCAGTGTCAGTTTGTATGTTGATCAAAATATGTATGATTCATCATCAAAACTGCACCTTACAGTAAACAGTAAAACAGTAAATTAATGGGGTAATTTGAAATTAGAGTAGATCTTCATGATTTTTATGATTATAATTTTGTAAAGTCGTATTGTGATCACCGTAAGATCTCATAATAATGACCAGCGAATTGCAAAAAAAAAACGTAAGAAAATGAGACCTTGAAGTTTCAATTTTCTGTCCGAAATAATGAATCATTAAAAAAGGTTTAAGTCGTGTTATTCACTCAATAACACGACATAGCAACATGAGAGGAAACGCCTAAATAAACTTATTTTTCTTTACGTTTGTTGATAATTAAAAACATTATCAACATGTCCCCATGTATATTGACCCTGTAACCATTTTCGATCGATAAATACCAAGTATTGGGTAACACCAAGACTCATGATATTATTAGTTTGTTTATTAGGGATTTGCAGTTTCCATTGTTGATATAAAGAAACACATTTAGAACCAGTTTGTTTACTTCAGTAGATAATAGAGCTAGCTACCTATAATATAGGTTGTGTTACATTTTCAAACGATACACATCGGTCTTGTTATATATTGTGTGATCTACACATTGCATTTGTTCAGCTCTTACAAAATGACTAAACAAAAGGGATAGAAATGCATATTATATTTTCATGGCGTTACTTTTCACGTAGTGAGAAATTCAAGTACGTGAGACACAAAGTATGTTAATGTTATTGTTAATAGCTGTGTCCGCGGCTTCGCCCGTGGATGTTCTTCATAGGAAATGTTGGGAAGTCTATGTTACTCCTTATAATAACAGCTATCCGCCAGTGAAATCTTTCATCTGAATCAGTCCAGTTGCTTCGGAAATTAGCCAGAACAAGCGTATAGACAAACAGACACGGACAAAAAAAAATAAGTAGGTAACGTATATACTTTTTATTCTACGTACGTATACTTATGCGATTATACTTGTATTTAGTTAAAAGCTGTTATTTTGACATTACAAACAGACTTTTCTATAATTTTATTATTTTGTATTGATGTATAGATAACTAGCTTTTGCCAGCGGCTTCGCCCGCGTGGAGGTCGGAAATTATCCCGCGGGAACATACTACCGGGATAAAAAGTAGTATATGTCCTTTCTCAGGCTCTAAACTATCTGCGTACCAAATTTCATTTAAATCGGTTCAGTAGTTTTAGCAGGAAAGCGAGACAGGCAGACAGACAGAGTTACTTTTGCATTTATAATATTATAAGTGTAGATGTAGATTGTGGCGTTTCACCCCTATAAGCGAGTTCTCAGTTGTAGTTTGTCTATGAAGCCATAATTACTATTATGTTCTGACAAATCCAAAACTGTAGAATTTAGTCATCATCATCATCATTTCAGCCAAATGACACGTCCGCGACAGGACATAGGCCTCCCCCAAATTGGGGGCTTTGCCATAATCGCCGAATTCACTCGCAACAACAATTGTAAAAGTCACATGAAGAAGAAGAAGATTTCATTGTTTGTTTTAAATTTGTGAAGTCTTAATACAATTATCTCCTTTATTTCATTCTACAAACATATTAATTATATTTTTAAATAATAAAATAACAAAAATTATAAAAACATTTAAAAATATAAAAATAGTAGCCCACCGGTATCGGGAACAGGGTCCAAGCTACCGGCGGTCAGAGCTCAAGAGAGAGGAACCTCCTGACAATACGAGCCGCATCCAGAAGTACCGCTTTCTGAATCAAGCCCTTGGTCCAGCTGCCTAACGAGAGCCTCCTTAGATGTTGGTCGAGGCTCTTGGCTATCAAGCCGTTGGCAGTGACTTAATACAATTATTATTACAACCCATATTACGCATATTTCTGATTGATCCGTTTACAACACCGTTTACAGAAATATTGTATATCCGTAATATTTTAGGTAAAGGCAAATTATCAGTAACATTAAAGCTACCTAATTAGACGATTAAGTAACCTACCTCATTAAATGTATTAAATACCTAGACTTATATCGATGCTAGCACAGGTGTCCCTAATTATCTCATTTTGTTTTTTATTTTAATAATACTACTTATAACGTTTATCTTATCAATGATCGAGTTATAACACTAGTATCACGCTCTCACTGCAAGCATTACAGTGTAGTTAGTGTCGTGGGTTACATTTGCCAGTAACGTGAAAAAAAAGTGACCTCTGTTCGTTTTTGTCATATTGTAAGACATATTTCTCATTATTAAATGTCGTGGGTGAGTTGTGTTATGGTAAAAAACAAATGTGATTTTCATTATTTTCTGATTTACAATTGGACGTAGTTAAGCAAAAAGGATCCAATCCACAACTTGGTCAAAAATGAGTTAAGTGCACCAAACTGATCCAAATTGTATACATACTACGAGTTAGTAAAAACGACTTAGCTAAAAATAGCTTTATTTTTCGTGTACTTTAATTTTTAGAAACAATAGTATGGCGCTTCTTATTTTTTTTCAGTGTTCACCTATCCCAACTTTCTGGTTCTTAACTAGTATTTGTAACAAAATATGTTAATAAAAAAACGTGTTAATATTCGACACACATTTTTTATTAAGTAATTAATAAAATACCTCTTGAACTTCAAACGTCAATATTTTAAAATTAACTGAATGTGGATTGGATTCTTTCTGCTTAACTACGTCCAATTATCTAAGTACAATATTTTAAAAAGAGGCTTTGTGAAGTTAAGGAGCTCAGGACAATATAAAACGTGACGTTATTTTAAATCATTAAGATAGGACCGTTTAAGTTTTCTTATTCGAAAAATTTAGGCACTAACGGATCGAGGTGAGGCGTCAAATTAAGCGTTTGGTCCAGAGTAGAAGGTGCGTAGACGCCACTCCTAGACTCTTTTACCGCCATAATACAAGGTGTCATTGTAATAACTGTGATAAACTTAAGAAAATATAAAATTTGCGGACTGCCCTGGCGCTTCCCCCTTAAGGAACCATTGTAGGTACTCATTATAATAGTAATCATAAAACTAAGCGTATTCAGAAATGACCCAGTTGTTCACTTTTGCGTTTTAATCTTTGCGAGTTTCTTCCGTGTTGAGCTTGTGATTTCTTTTATTTCGTTCTACCATTCAGTTATGCCTTTAAACCCCGCACCACGTGATTTTAAGGCGGCTAATAAGATGGAGCCGGAAAATTTGCAACACGGAACCTGATCAAAATTTTGAGAGGAAAGTTTTCAAGACAATAAATGTCAAGAATGTTCACATTAATTGTCTCCCAAATTTGAATAAGTTTCTACAAGTTCTGACTTTTTTCTGTGATATTCAAAGAGATTTGTTGTAGTCAAGAATAAATGATGGTGGGAAACCTAAAAATATGCGAAAATTAGGTGAAAAAGACTATAAATAGTGATCGCATTTTGGACCAGTAAAAAAGTGGCGGTTTGGTAAATGTCTATTTTCATACAAAACCATGGCTATGTGATGTAATTTTATGGGAAAATATCTAGTATATTTTGTTCGTAATGATATTATCCTAATTTAAAGTATTTTAAACTGGCCATTAAATAAAACACAATAGTCATGTCTCTCAGTTAACCGTTCCAAGTTAAAAATTTATTTTATTTCATTCGAAATCACTTTCGTACGATACATTTAATTACAAATTTGCTTACGGGAAGGCACGAGGTACAGAGTTACTACGTACCTTTACACAGAACCTCTTCGCTACTACAACGACCGCGGGCGGTCTACGTGCTACTACGCGCCTTTACGGGGCTACTACGCGACGTCTTACAGGGTCTACGCGTCTACTACGCGACGTCTTACAGGGTCTACGCGTTTATTACGCGGCGTCTTACAGGGTCTACGCGGCTACTGCGCGGCCTCATACAGGGTCAAGCGGGCTGTACGCTGAGTCTACATCTTCAATAGAAAATACCACCTTGATAACAGCCAACCCTAATCGAAAATTAAAACCGTTAATGTTTATGGAATTACTCAACTTTTATTATGTAAACAAGTATAGGTAATTAAAATACCTGTAGTAACAGTGATCTACGCGAATGAAATACAAACAATTATAATATGTTGCTAATCATAAACTAGGTGCTAGCTAATTAGGATATGTACAGACTACTGTGTTTATTTTGAGCATTAGTTACTCATCACATTATTCTGCCTGCTATACTCTAATTACCTGCTTAATAAACAAAGTATAAACAATACCTTTGTTGTGTTGCTGTGTTCATTAAAATAAAGTAATTGTAATTACAAACTCCATTTAATTTCGCATTTGCAATTTATTACAATTCAAATTAAGGTAAGACTGGAGAGACATTTTAAATATAAACCTTTTTTGGATTGTTTATTTTAAAACTTCTATAAAGGCATAGTGGTAGGTACGTACTAAGGTAAACAAATACAGGTAGCTCTGATGTTGCATGTGAGTGTTGTGTATAATTCATCTTGCATGGACTGAAAGATAAAACATAGATCGACATGGGCGTACCCAGGTTTTGGGCCAGGGGGGGGCAAATCAGATTTTTTATAAGCAGTTAGTCTAATAAATAAACATAAATTAAAATAGGTATTTTTTTCATTCTTTAAATATTTAAAAGCTATTTAAAAGTAATTTTCGAGGTCTTCAGCAAAACGATTTATGACGTCTTTCGTGAAAGAATCGCCCATAGCATTAACCAAATTTTCTATGTACACTGAGCAATCAAAGCCCATTTAATCTATTTCGAGCATGGTCGATCGAAGCTACGTTTTTACGCGTCTGAGTGTGCTGAATGCCCTTTCAATTGTAGTGGTGGATTAAGGCATTTCCAGTAAAATTTCTAGAGCTGTCTTCACCTTCAGATAATAGGATTCTGCTACTCCGTTATTAATTCTGTTATTCCAATACTTTCAAAGTTCTGCTGCTGCTTATTCATCCAAAAAGTACATCATAGCGCGGCTTCAGATGTTTTCCCTACTAATACATAAAATTTTGATACTTCCTCCATACAATTTTAAAATTTTGGATCTGTAATTTTAATTGTCGGAGCAGGGTGCAACAATGAAAGAGTAAACGCTGGTGAATGGTCTTTGCCGAATCTTGCCTCTAATGAAAATGATAACGAATCCAAATAGGGCACGCATAACGAGCGACGAAAATAATCGCTAAGAGGCTCGCTACAGTAGGCAGCTGATTGAATTGCCCTCTGTTGTTGGCGGCTTGCTGTCTTAGGTCAATGCAGCTCAAGGTTCAAAGCTGCAGCAATTTCTTCAGCTGATTTGATTAAATTTTCACTCTTTTCTTAGGCGGAACGCCTGTGTTCTGCAACTGCAGTGGTTATGGTTTGTATATGTTCTGCATATTTTATTATGTCCACCGTTTTAGACGTGGGCACGCCACTATTGCAGCGGTAAGTCCCCTGTTTGAGGAGTGGCTAGAGAGGCGCCACGGCGTCCTAACCTTCTGCCTTATGCTGATTCTCACTGGACACGGCTGTTTCGGGAGATTCCTGTTCCGACTAAAGCGGGAGGAAACCCCCGGGTATTATCACTGCGTGGATCGCCTGGAGGACACGGTGGAGGTGTACACCACCGTGTCCTCGTGGAGGCGATTGGCATCGGCGATCTCGCATCCGGCCCTGGTGCAGGCCATGGTACGGAGCGAGAGGGCATGGGAAACCGTCACCTCAATCTGCGAAGCACTAATGCTCGTGAAAGCGGAGGCAGAGCGCATGAGGGAGAGGCAGTCTCTGCGCCCTCACGCCCCTAGCTGCCGCAGGAGGAGACACTCCGGGCGTCGGGAGTCAATTGCGGACTCCCGGTCACCGTAGGCGCGGGCTTGCGGGCTGCGACCTGTATTTTTTTTTCTAACCGATATCTCTGCTATTAGTAGACCGATCAAAACAAAAACTTTTTTGAACACGCTTTTATTAGCTTCACACGTATGTTAGTATGTGCCTATGTAACGGAAACTTTGAACATGACTTTGACCGCCTTTAAAACGTCGGATTAACTCGAAATTTGGCATACTTATCAAGGACCAGTGACAATACAATAATTTTGTAAATTTGTGCCATTATCCTTGCGGGGGGTTACGAGGATAGCTAAAAAACTATCATCAAAAACTACGCCGAAATACGTCAAAAAATTCGAAAACTACACTTTCATTCATGACAAAATTTGAAACACCCTAAAAATAGAAAATAAATAATAGTTTAAAAAAAACTAAAAACCACGTTTCTTTCAAGACAATAAAATTTATATGGGGCCCTGAAGAACCTATCCATTGATATAATAGTTAAAAAAAAAAAAAAAACTAAAAAACACGCTTCCGGAGAAAACCGAACTAAAAAATAGAAAATAATGGAAAAAGCGTGGGTTGCTTTTTGAGGTATTTATAATAGTTTTTTTAAACTATCATTTTAATGGATAGATTCTTCAGGGGTGGTCACATAAAATGTTATTGACTTTGCTCCAATAGTTTTTACGTTAGCTTCGATATACGTATTTAATCCACTTTGTTCAGCGTGATGATATTGTAATACTTCCTGTCACTGCTAATGACTAGGCCAAAAATGGTATACCTACGAATTATTGCAGGGTAGATAAAAACGTTTTTGCAAAAACAAAAATACAACCAACTTCCAAAAAAATCTAGAAAGTGAAAAATTAGTTACTTTAATTTCGGAAGGCAGGGGCAAAAAAACAAAAAACTTATTTTTGCTTGCAGTGCTGTTAGCGAGATAGGTAGATCGGGCGCATCGCACGATTTTTAAAAGTTTTATATTGTATTACAAATAATATAGTTGTTTGTTTTATGTTATTTTTCTTAATTTTTATCGACAAAAGTAGAAAGTTAGTAGGGATGTTCACAAACTCCAGGGGGGGGGGGGCAGCTGCCCCCCTCTGCCCCCCCCTGGGTACGCCCATGTAGATCGACATGAAAGATAAAACATAGACTGAACAAAAGTCAATCCTGTAAAGTAGAATAACTGTTTTATCAAACGAAAATTAATCAGATACGATGAATCATTTAGATAGAGGTTGGTATTACGCCTAATTACAATAATACATATTATCTTTTGATTTAGGCCTGACAACCAATAAATAATTGAAAATGGCTGTTCGGCCACTAACACCAGCTCTCGCGAAGAAGGCTGCCAAAGAAATCAATGAGGATCCCCGAAGAGTTCAGTCTGACCTCGCAGCTGTTAGAGAATGGCTCAGAAAGCAGCCCCATTTGAAATCTGTAGAACCAAGTAAGTAAGGTAATTTACAATAGGGTTTAACCACAAATTAAAGTAAAGTAAAATTCAACCATAATTAAATTTCTAACAGAATACAACACTAAGCAGCATCATGAGAATATTTACAAATACATTCAATTATGTATTTGTGTACTACATGATTTACAGTAGCGACATCTATGTTAAAAACACTGTATCATATAAAGCAGCAGCCTAGCAGTGCTACAAGATAAAACATCGCGCGTCGGCAACCCAAAAGTTTGTCGATTGTAGTGCGCTACTTTTATCATTAGTTCTAAAGTCTTTTGAATAGATGTCGCTGCAAGTCTCGTTTACCAGTATTTGTTTTCCAGCATGAAATTGCGCAGTTGCATACTTGCTTTCAGAATTTTCAAAGATATCCATATTATGAGAAAGAATATGAATCTGAAACAGGCAATAAATATATTAAAACGAAAATCAATTTATTTTCAGCGGATCAATGGCTGACAGGATTTTTGCGCGGTGGAAAATACAGCCTCGAAAGAGCGAAAGAGAAGTTGGATATGTATTACACTTTAAAAACTATTGTGCCAGAATTTTTCGCAAACAGAGATCCCAGCGGAACAAAGGTTCAAGAAATACTTAAACTCGGGTAAGAAAATATTTTTACCCCAGCGTCTAATCAATGCTGACTAAATGAGGAAAGTGGAACAGTGGGCACTTTCCGCTAAAATGTGGTTTTGGAAACGACTCCAGTGTTCTACTTTTATTTTTGTGCGAATACATTTATATTCTAGCAGTGGTACTTCGTGTCTGTTGGATAATCAAACATGAATTTTTCATTTATTTTCAGAGTTTTCCTGCCACTGAAGAATTGTACAGGAGAAGATGCCCCACGAATATGTTTAATGAGGCTAGGGGTGTTCGACCCCTCTATGTATCACCTGTCTGACTTAATTAAGGTGGCTCTCATGGTGACCGAGATATTAATGCTCGAAGATGACAATTTCTCTGTTTCTGGCGAGGTAGGATCACTTTACCGACATTCCGGTCAGGATGGGATTATAAGGGTCGTGTCGGGGCCTTTCCTTTTTTTTCATAATAAGAATTGAGCAAGGAATGAGAATCTATATTAATGAAAAAATGCCTCCCAAAGATGGTTTTATGTTTAATCAACATGAAATAAGAATATGGGCCGTTGTTGAATAAAACATTTGTTTCAGATTATAGTAGTCGACATGAAAGATGTAGGAATAAGTGTACTTAGTCAATGGACTCCAGCCTTGGCCAAGAAGACCATATCATGTTTTGAGAAGGGTCTCCCAGTGCGAGTAAAGGGTAACCACATGTTAAACACACCGGCAGGATTTGAAACGGCATTCAAAATATTTAAAGCATTTTTACCAGACAAATTAAAGAAAAGGGTAAGGATGTTATCTATTACCAACTTAAAATTGAAATAATAGTTTGTATGATGAATCATCATATTTCCTGGTATTTCTGTAAACAAAATGAAAAAACTTCTAGTTGAACGGTTGCAATTTAATCCACATATCTATTCTCTGAAGCGGACAAAACAAAAGAAGCTAACTAATAACATCTTTGTTTTGATTTCAGATTCGTGTCCATAATAAAAGCTATGCGTCCATGTATAAAATAATACCAAAGTCGGTCCTCCCGGTTGAATATGGCGGTACTGACGGTGACCTGCAAGAATTAACAGGTACCTACCGAATACAATAACTGCAAATAAAAGTGGCCTATAAGTCAATTCGAACGAATTTATATTTTAAAATAATATTCTATTATTTTTTATAGGCGACTCGCACGGAGTAAATTTATTTGTGGGCAGTTTTATGCAATAAAGCTGTCGGAATAGGTCACTACAAGTATTAATTTCATTTGAATTTCAAAACGTGCCAATTGTCTAATACGTGGTGATGATGATGAGGACTCCCTTTTTCGCACTTGGACTCTCATTCGGTCCGTGGCGCGTGGGGTTACTGGCTAAAAAAGCGAGCCGTGCCTTATACGTATTTATAGAGTTCAAGATTAAAAAAAAAATTGTGTGAATCGCCAATAGAAAATAATATATTCCTGAAAAGTAATGTCGATTCGCCCAACAGGGGCAAGTGAACTCGCAAAACATATAGCACTAAGTATGTGTCAAGTGACATGTGTAAACGACCTATTACAACTGCGCCGGCAGCGACTAGAAACTCACACATAATGTAATTTTCGCAGATCACTGGAAAGCTAAAGTAGAGAGTTATGGCGACTGGTTTTTGAAACAAGAGGTGGCCCGCTCCGACGAATCCAAGAGGCCTGGCACTCCCAAGAACTCCTCAAACTTGTTCGGAGTAGAAGGATCCTTCAGGAAATTAGACTTTGATTAATCATAATGAACAAATAGAGTAATATTTTGATGATGATTTCTATGTTGTACAAATAAACAATTAATTATAGTTATTTCTAAATCCCAAATGTTTATTTTATTTTTTAGATATTTAACCTTCTATCGCAAAACCGTTACCTACCAAGTAGAAAGTCGTAAGTACGTAATCCACTTTATTTTGATTATTTTGCTTGACGAGCGAGACCACGGGAGACTAATATGTATAGGTAATATGCAACTTCCATTGATTGTCTCCACAATAATATATGTTAAATGAAAACACATGCTAAGAACATTAATTTACAATACGGCATTGTTTAGTAAATTTTCTTCAGTTTCAAAATAGGTCAACCCATTTACGTTTCATGGCTTGGCAATCAAGTTTTCTCCGTAGATTTCTATCTAATCTAGAAAACATGCAGTAATAATAACGTTCTCAGTTATAATTGAACAATGCATTTTATAAGCACGTATCATGCTTCGGAAGCAGGTAGCATGTTCAAGCACGCGATTCGGATAAGTGTAAATCATTCGGTTAAAATGGGACCGAATTTAATAGGTATCTGATATATGTGCGTTCAACCTTAAATTGCAAAGCATTCTTATATAAATTATAAATAAGAAGTACCTAATTAAGATAATTTAGCGTTAATTGCATTGACTTAATTTTGATAATTATGTAGGCTGGTTGTATTGTGGGCGGCTGAGGTAACCTTGGCTTGAGGCTCGAAATCTTAATTAATACAATCTAGCACCACTGAGTTTAGTAACCCAGACTATTGCTTGTTGTAGATTGGCAATCAGACAATAACAACAATACCATAAAGAAAGGTAGAGAATAAACAAAGATCTAAATATTACTGATTTTATTCCATTTAACACAAAAACTGAGACGTGTCCTTCATCTAAATAATCATGTTTGACAGTTCTTTTTAATTAATCTGACATTCATATGGTATATTGTGCAAGTAAAATATAATCTGATTTGATCGGGACTGTCGATGAAACGCAAGCCCATATTGTTCTAGACGATAATGAAATTACACTTCAAATGTCGTATCAATTACTTGTTTTTAAAACATAAGACTTAGCGCAAAAGAATCAAACAAAGATAATTTCTAGGGTACATTAAAAATTGTCCATTATAAGTAGAACTGCGCGTTCCGTTTCCAGCTGGCAGTGTGTTCTGTATGCATTGGTGTTTTATGAAAGCGGTGGGCGGTGTGGCGCGCGCGCCGCTGTCAGTCGTGTTTGGTTATCAGTAGCGCGCGCGTGTCGGAGGTGCGCACCGCGGTCGTTCTGATATGAGCTCGCTCACCCGTGCCCGCGGCTTGTGTAACCTTGTGTTTCCCACCACCACGCCATGACACAAGAGGAGTGCTGTACCCGGCTCGACTACGAGCTCCAGTCGTCTTCCGGAAATGCTTCCGACGAAGACGGTGTTATCATCAGAAAGGACAGGGCAAGCGTTAGAGATATGATTCTCCGCTTCGAAAGGACCAACCTAAACAACTTTAGTGGCTCGAGAGAGTCACTCGACAAGTGCAAATCACCTTTGGGAAGTTTGACAAGTGTAGTTAATCCTATTCAATCCCATTTTCAGCATTTGTATCCAGTGACAAAGTCTCAAGACAGAAACTCTAACATATCAGTGAATTCAATATTATCTAATGCTTCAGAACATAGTTATGAATCTAGCTCATCAGGTTTTATCTCAGATAGGAAATCAGGAGATGTGCTTGTGCCTCACAGACCTGCCCCACCACCTCCAGATCAATTTAAAGATGCCCCTTCACCTTCACCGGAGACGAAATCACCTGTTCCGGAGGAAAACACGTTTAAGGAAAGACGGTATTCCTTTACCACGCCGAACACGTCACCGGTCGTCACGAGGCGCTCACGACAGCCACCTGTCATTAGAAGAAAATCAACAGCAGGTCAAGGACATCCTGGGGAAAGGCATTGGTCTTACGGGGTTAAACAAAGTGATCTAGAAAAATTGCTAAGACTTAAACGTTCAGATCCATCTGACAACGAAGAAGAATCAACTAGTCAAGAGCCCATTGAAGAATCGTCAGAAAACGATAGCTCTGATAGTAGTAGCGATTCAAGTGATAATATGAGTAATGGAAAGGAATACGTACTGAACTTAGAAGACGGTGCAGCGGAAACGTTGTCCACCGATCATTCTACAGACACGTTGATACACGAAGAAAATAGTGATGAACAAAGTGAAAGAGGGGATGATGGGTCTGTTTCTTCGGGTGACTTTGGTGATCGTGTTAATTATGACAATGTTAGTATTAAGTCGATATCGTCTTTCGACATGGTTCCATACCAGAAGTATGATAGCATTACTGTGTCTTCGGACGAGTTCGGCTCTGAGGTGTGCCATGCGCCGGACTCAGAGTTTCTTACTGTGAGTGCAGTGAACGAATGGTGTATTTCCAAGTCTACGGAACCGGTATTGATGCCGGTGGAATCGAAAAAGGAGAAATATCGCAGGTGAGGTCACTCGAGTTTTTTAAGATACCGAGGGAAATATTTGCGATATCGCCGCCTGGCTTTGTCACGGTATGATAAGATATCTTTTACCTTCTAAGTACTTATAGGTATGGGTATGGCTAGTGCGTCTTTGTTTTAGTCTTATGCGCGATTTGGTGAATGAGTACTGATTCGTTTTACGTTTATCATGGTGTCATTTTATAACGTAAAAATGATCTCGAACGCTTACTTACTGCATAAAAACTCGCACATGTACCTACTTATGTCTTGTTACCGTGTATGAGGTTTCACCTTGATGTTTATTCATATGGTGCGAGGCAAGTGGGCAGGTGGCTTATAAGTATATACCGCTCGATGATGACATATAGATTTATTTCTAGTGTCATTTAAAAATGTCGATTAGCGAATAATAAAACGTACAGTCAATGACCAAGATATATTTTTAAATAATCACAAACGCAACGTAACAAAACGATTTTAAATACTGGCCATTGATTTCATATTTAAAACTTTTTGCTCGTCAGAATAAAAACATCCGAGATCAATAAGCGGTCCGAAAAAAAAAACAACCAACATGGCGGTCACTTACGTTTACGAAACAATATAGCTATAGGTATCAATGATTGAAAACAGAATAAAAAAGAGCAACAATAATAATAAAACTAACTAAAGGTATGTAAACATATAAATTATGAAAGGAAATACCTATTTAGTTATTGACATAAAAATTCTTGATCTATTTTTGCACATGATTCGCTAAGATTATTGTATCTTAAGAAGCAAGATATAATATAGTCGTCAATGTAGGTGGCAAGGTCATTCTATGTTGTTTCTGTGCGAAGCATACCTAATTATTATGGTTGAATCTATTATTATAACGGCAAGCTATACCTGGTAACGATGGACCGCCATGTCTAACTGCATTGATGGCTAGCATGCAATAGTTGCTATAACTCTTTAAAACAAAAGAACATTATAATTATGTTAAACGATTGTCTTAAAAACACCGATCAAATAATGTTCATTTGATTGAGATGCGCACTGCGACAATTTTTAATAACTATATTCATAAATGTGCCACATATTCCTTGTTGTATTTAAATTAAAATCCTGAAATGCCTTTTACCGATTCTGTAGGTAGAAGATTTTATATCTTTGATCGATGCTTATCCCTTACTATCTTTAATGGTAGCTGTTTCGAAGGCAGTGGTTTATTTTTGTCCAAAACTCGGTGCATAATAATTATGTTTGAAAACAAATAATTCTAAAAGCACCATACATATCGTTTCTAGCGACCATTCAATGGAGGTGTTGGTATTACAAAATCAATATTATCAATTTACTGTTCATTGTTCGGTTTCACCGTTTAGTTTTAATTTTACTCATATGGCGGGCGATGAGTTACGTTAAGGCATAAAACTCAGGTTTTGTGCATAGTTCTATCAAAAAAGGACTGAAAAAGCATTTTTTTTTTAATATATTCACATAATATAAAGCTTAGAAGAGTATGTTTGGTTGAACGCCCTAATCTGAGGAACTACTAGTTCAAATTGAAAAAATCTTTTAGAGTTGGATAGCCCATTTATCGATAAATAACATCACGTTAAGAAACCTTAGGAGCCGAGCAAATCGAAACAAGCACGAATATGAAGTACTCGCACGGGCAGGCGATTCGATGCGACGGGGTGGGTCAGAGGAGCAAAAAATTTTACGCGGACGAAGTCGTGGGCAGAAGCTAGTTAGTTATCTTATGTAGGTTGTGTAGACACTGTTCGTAAGCCGTAGGTAGGTTTTACCTTAACGTTGAATTGTCAATTACTGTTACCTATAATTAGTAGGTACTAATAAACAAAGCATGTCCGCATCCATAATCTAAATGAATATTATACAGTATTGCATCATCGACAGGCCGGTGTCTCGTTTACTAATTCGCTGTAGACGTATTAAAATCATAACTACAACCGAAACGCTACCGTTGGTACTGCTGTTTATAACACAGTTATTTAAATCCAATGTGTACGTATTGTGCATGTCAATTATGTGTGTGAGTAAAATATATAGTCCTACTTTTGTTTTCTTGGCTAGTAGCGTAACTTGTTTGTCAGCGAAGACTGGTCAAGTGTTTTTTTTTAAGATTAGTATATTTGTTGAGGACATACTCGAGTGAATGAGACGGATCGTAGTATTCCCTGAAAATGTTCCTATTATCTGTGTTTTACGAGCATTTACAAGAATCTGGGTACGAATTTTCGTGAACAAATACTTTAATATAAATTTTTACTGATATATATATTATAAGCATGCTGCTTTCGAACTCAAATTAAACAATTATGTAGTGTCTCAATGTAAAAAATTATTCTATAATTTAGATAGGTCAAATATGCGACTAAGGGACTTACTAGAGAATGGGCAGCAGCGTTCTCTATGCATTTTATCACCATACTGCGATCACCAACCCGCCAGCCAAGCGTGGCTGTTATAGCAAACTCCCCTAAAAAATCTACCTGTCAAATTAGCGGTGGACGTTTTTCCGCAGAAATTATGAAATATCCGATTTGCTTTGCTAGTATTATAGTAAATAAGAGTAATTTATTTTGTACCGCTAGGTCTGTAGTCACTTCAATTTGCTGCCGCCTTTTAATGAAGTTCGGCATTGTTTCCATTTACATGTACCCAAATACAGCTGTGAAACCAAATTGAATCGAAAGAACAGGGTACTCATTTGTAAACATAGAAATCGAGGGCGTATAATAATCAAGTAACGATATGAAATACATATTTCATAACATTATTAGGTGCCTTTGGAGAGAATTGTAATAATATTAGGTCCAAAAATGCAAAGATATTTTACTTTCACTACATTATTTCAAATTAGCTGTCTATGTTCTGTCACTATTTATATCTTTATGTTTAGAACTTACTGCTAGGAGATGATGTTGCTCGTCATGATAAGATCCTGGTCTTAGATTAGGGACTTACCTATATATAACATAGAACCTATAAGTATTTACTTATAGGTTCTATGTTATAGGTTCTCATATACTGAGAAAATCTGTTCATTTTATCTTAAGGGTTCCGGGATTTGTATGCTATGTCGTTTTAGGAAAGAACCGCGTGAAAAAGATAGATGATGTTGATAATAAGTTCGGTCTTGTCCTTCAAATAAAAGGGATCATGGTTTTTGGATGAGATGAAGTCCGTAGTTTTGTTTTGATTTGAAACTATATATTAACCTTTTAGGTTATATATTTAACAGAGACTTTTAAGGTCTCAGATACCTACCTAAAAATTGCTTTATTTATTAGAAACCTTAAAATTGTACCAAAAAGTAATAAAGACGTGTACAACATGCTCAGTATGAGGAAAATCTTTTTTGTCATTGTTTATGTATTGTATACCTACACGTATTCAAATATAGCTTCAAAACAAGACTGTGCAATAGTTATAAATAGTTCTGAAATAAGCATTCCTCACCTTGTGTTGTAATGGCAGTTTCGTATAGGATTTGTTGTTATATCCACACAATCCTCATGATTCTTTAAGAGAAGGAAAAGTCTGAACCGTTGATTGTGAAGAGTTCCTCTCCTTCTATTCCTTTGTGACTACTGATGACAGTACTGTCTAATGTCACTGTGTCAAGGTTCTCTTCTTTTCCAATGAAACGTTCTCTACTATCTCGGTACCTATTTTGCTAACCAGATTTGTAGCAGATGGCACTTCTAATGCCTGAGGGACTGACCAAGGAAGTCAAGTATTTACTTAAGGATAATACGCTGAGGTTACTGTCACCACCGTAATTGCGCAACACACGATTAATAAGAATCTGAAACATTTTGAAGGTTATTGCTAATAGCTTCTTGCTAATTGCTCCCCTGACCCGTCCCGTCGCATCCAATTGCCTGCCAGATTTCGTCTATTTTTCGTTACTGCTCCGCTCCTTTTGATCTTAGCGTGATGTTATATAGCCTATAGAGCCTTCCTCAATAAATAGGCTACCCAACAATTTATATTAACTACCTAATAATTTTTCAATTCGGACTGAGATTACATACCGCGTTCAACCAAACAAACAAACTCTTAGCTTTATAATATTGGTACAGATATATTCTTTCAAATGTTCGAAAAAAATGTCCGCCTTGTAACGAAAACAAGGCGATCAATGTTGTGGAACTGGCAAAATGAAAGCCATTTCTACGCAATCACCCCTCAGGTTGTATGTTGTCTTTTTCATGAAATAGTCATTTAATGCGATTAAATGAACTTAGAGGGTTGTTTTGATGATATTAATGGTTATAAATTTATAATACTGTAAACACGTAGGTGTTATAGTCTCGAATCATCAATCATCAAAAACGTAAGAAAATTTGAACTCGCGGGTTATTTGGCGCTTCTTTCTTAATCAATACTTACTCCACGATTCTTTCTATATTTGTGATGTCTAGCGAACGATCCAATTTTATATAGGGCGTAAGGGTCATCGATGCGCAAACTGTCATCACTAATTCTAGAAGCGTAATCAGACTATAACGTTCTTATTGCTGGGACACAGACCGCCTCCCTGTCTGATAGAGGCAGATGTACTAGAGTTGAAAAGTTTCGTCAATATTATTATTATTTTTTGCTAGCCTGTACTACAGTAAAGATAATCTATACAGTATTTTGACTCGGCCCTTTCATAGAAATAATTACCTACAGCATGCGCGGTACGTAAACACGCGGTAAACGCGGTAGGGCTGCCCGCATAAAGCATTTTGACGTCATCAACCTACTTGAGTTTCTTTGATTGTAAATATTATATTTTATTTAAAAAAAAACACTGGACCGTTTTTTATTAAAAGTGACAAGGGTGGAAGATGTAAATTATATCAACTTTTATTCATTTTTAATTACGATACGATCTTTGCTGGACCGATTCAAATCCTGCGATCAAGATCGTGTCGATTCTAATCAAATGATCGGGCACCCCAGGCTAGGAAACTACCTGCTACTACTACTAGCGTAGGTACCTACCTACGCTCGTAGTAGTAGCACTCAGCACTCAGCGATCACTCGTTTGTCACTTTTTTCACCCTATCCACTTACTTATTTAATAATCCTGGTATTTTACTTGTTGTAAAAAGCAAAATACCTACCTATTAAATAAGAAACAAATTTCGTAGTAGTAGGTATATAAAAAATATCTAGTATTTCCTTTCGGAGTTTCCAGGGTAATTTAAAAAATGTATCTCTGGGTGCGTTATTGAAGAATTCAAGCAACCAAAAACAGCATAATATAGTTTATAAGTTCTATTTGCCATATTAAGTAATCATCTTGCACTGATCATAATTATTAAATATTCATAAATTGCACGCTAACTGCTTACAAACAAAACCATCAATAACACCACCCGCCATCCGTTTATCAAAGCGGTGCGTACGCGACTGCTCATGTACTCGGAGTGTACCAGACTCGAGGCGCGTAGGTATGACTTGCGTTCCGAGCGTTTGTATGAAGATAGACTACTGTATAGATATCTTTACTGTGCCTGTACTGTCCCACTCCTGGGCAAAGGCCTCCCTCCACTTCTTCCAATTATCGCGAAGCCGCGCGTCCTGCTGCCAGTTTTGATGGAACCTATCTAGCTCGTCCCGCCATCTCCTACGTGGTCTGTCGCGACCCCGTCTCACTGTCTCAGGACACCAATTCTGTGCTACTTGAGCCCACAGTTTAGCTGGCATGCGGCAAACATGTCCTGCCCAGTCCCATTTCCGTTGGGCAGCCTTTTGAACCACGTCAGCTATCTTTGTTTTGGAACGCAGTATTGTGTTTCGGACGCGATCCGTTAATTTAACGCCGAGTATACTGCGCTCCATTGCTCTTTGGCAGACCTTGAGTTTGGACTTCTGAATGTTAGTCAAAGACCAAGTCTGTGCACCATAGGTTAAGATGGGAAGAATACACATGTCCATGAGCCTGCGTTTCAGTGTCATAGGCAACTCACCCTTCAATAGATCTTTCATGGACCAGTAGCTCTTCCAGGCGTTTTCAGTTCGTCTTATGATTTTTTTATCTTGCCTCGCCTGGAAAGAGACTACTTGACTTAAGTAAAGGTATTCTTGGACATGTTGTATTATCAATCGAATATAATACTACAAAAAAAAAATATTGTTGCCATTTTGACAGAGTAGGCATTTTTACAAGAAAAGCAGATTTTTTTCCACGGGATAGCACATAATATAGTCTAGTATCATGTGCCACCTCTTACTTGGAATAGTAAGAGTTTGTTAGATACCCAGTCAAATTTATAGCAATTGACTTACAGACATTTAGTCAGCCCAGCCAACTATTCAAATTTCTAGAACTGCTTATTTAATATAGGGTTAGTCTTGTCGATTTACGATGTGGTTTAAACACAGGTATTTCTAGTAAATCCGTTGCGAAGATTTCAAGACAGAACAATAAAATTGATGGTAGGTAATTTAGTATCTAGTTTTTAGAACAAATATGTATACTGAATCCCACTTGTTCCGAATAACTGCTATACCTAACGTTTCAGAGAGATCTGACGTAAAACCAACCGCAAAAGCAGTCAAAATTATATAGGTTTCTAAGTCTTTATACCAAGATGTTAAGATTTTAATATTTTAGTTTCACAGTGGCCTCATATTAGAATAGAAAAGGCGAACTGATTAGCAATAAATAGTAGTTTATATTCATCATCGTCTGATTTGGCAAGTTCGTGACGTCACTTGCTGTATTTTTGTATGGACGCGCAATCCTCGGCGTGGATGCCAAGGTTGTTCTCGTGTTTACGTTTTGTACGTATTACATACGCGTTAAGAATGCAAATACGATTTTCATTTGATACCTTTATATATTTACTAGCTTTTGCCAGCGGCTTCGCCCGCGTGGTGGTCGGAAAATATCCCGCGGGAACATACTACCGGGATAAAAAGTACCTTATGTGTTAATCCAGGTTCTAAACTATCTTTGTTCCAAATTTCATCCAAATCCGTTCAGTAGGGTTTGCGTGAAAGAGTAACAAACATCCATACATTCATACTCACAATATTAGTAGCATTATAATATTAGTAGGAAGTACTAGGTTTTGCCTGCGGCTTCGTCCGCGTGCCTGTAGGAAACTATACCGTGAAAAGCTACTACCGGAATAAAAGGTTATAGTCGACGTCATGGTGTACCCGTTGGCCAGATTTCATCTATATCGATTTACCCGTTTTAGCGGGAACGGGTAAGAAACACACAAACTAACTTACTTTCGCATTTTTAAAAAGTATTAGGTATTATCTATAGGATGGCCGCAGTCTCAATTCTCGGCTTACGTTGAATCGCGGAAAAACGTCAAGGATAGTATAAAATGTACATATCTTTGTATCTATTTATATTTTTGTACGCTTACAGATAAAATTAGAAGGTTATGTTATAAGAATAACGTGTGAGGCACGGTTAGGTATAAATGTTCCATACGATTTAGGTACGTATATGTGCTGAGGTGAAATCAATGAGTCAAACTATCACTTTCGCTAATATTGGCGTTGAGTCGATGGCTACTTCTATAAACACAATATTACGTCATTAGAAAATATGGGTTCTCCAAACGACATATCTACAAGACGTTTTTAATTATAGCAATAATTTATTTGTAGATTCTGATAGTTATCATTTATACGCACTCCGATTAAATAGATAATATTTAATAACAGATAAATAGAGATAAATACTTAAAAATTATATTATTTGTTGTTATCCTTCTATAAAAAAAATCGAAAGGAAACAAAGTTTAAAACCTTCGCAATTCAAAAGTTACCCCTATCTTTAGGATGAACTACCTATTTCTAATTTGGGAAATCTAATGATACGGAATATACAGACAGTCTAAACATCACTTTAATTTTTGTATGTGATAGGTATGCGATATAAAAAATTAAAAACAAACATTTCTAGACGATTGTCAACTTTTATATTGTTGTGGTTGCAAATAAAAAACATTCTTTTAATTCGGAATGTTGTTGAACGTTTTATAATCCACGCATTGTTCATGACTTTGTTACAGATACACTATACTTATGTTTTTGTATCATTCTTATAATCGCCAAGTTTAAATACATTAGTGAACGAATGAAAACGTCACTAAAACTTGTCCTATTGGAAAATCAATTGTTTTCTTGGTAGGTATCTAATGACCGAACTCATTGTTGTAATTGTTTTTCTATTACCAGCTAAAACAGGAAAGCCTCTGAATAATACTATTCTATCATTTGTTATGGCAATTTTCCTGAAAAGAAAGAGATAAAATAGCTTTGGTGCTTTATATGTAGATAAATATCAACCATTTTTATTGTTCCACAAAAGCGATAGGTTCGTAATACTTCCCAGGCCATCGAATTCAAACGATTTGTTTGTTATTCAATACCACCGGCAGCGCAATCTTTGCATTGACGCCAGAACTGAAATATTGTGTACATAACATCTTTAAATGAGACCTAGCATTGTTGGAAACAGTCGAAACAATTTGCACTGAGAATCGATCCCACAATCGGCATGATATGATAATACAAGGAAAAATGTTTGAAATGAATTGTTAAAACTTGATTAAATTTAATTGTGCTGACCTTGATATAGATTAGGTACAACTAAACTAATAATTCAGGCGCTTCCTAAAATGTTTTCTGAAATTCAGTATTTTTTGTTGCTGTCAAACAAAAAATCGTTTTTATTTTGCCAGTAACAAAATTAATGTCTTTATGATGATATATAAGTAATAGGTCTTTATTCCACATACCAGTTCCTCACAATTGATTCCCAAATCATTTTAAAGGACGATAAAATTACTCCATGACCAGAAACCCATCAAATATCGCGGTCAAATCAGGTTATTTACTTAAACTTGTTATCTATCGAATTACCTTTATCTAGGCTCGATTATGCCTTACGTGTCGGGTAAAATACTATTTATATGTATAAGAAGGCACGTGAATATATGCGTCAGAAGTTGGCCGAAACAACCCATCCATTTGCTAGATTCGTTTTCTTCTCTACCGATCGTTATTTTTCCTGACATAGTTTATTTTGTTCATATGTATGTATCTATCTATACTAGTGATCGCCCATTGGTCGAAATTCGACCGTACTTCATTTGAATAGAAATACAATATTAAATGAAAAAATATATAATAATAAACATAAAAAATAATATAGTTATATTTGACATTCAGTAACACTATAGACAAATTGTTGACGCTGTACTACTGTGGAGAGGGTTCGCTGGCGGGATGGTGATGGCCAGGACTCTTTTTAATTTTCTTAATACTTCTTAACTGCTGGATATGGAACAATATGGAATGAATTATCACAGAAATTTGTTCTGTTTTTATAGAATTTTCCCTATTATTTTTAATTAATTATGACGGTTCCAAATGTCATAATTATAACCAGCCTGTACAATCTATGACCAGCCTGTACAATCGTGAGGCATACAACCTCTACAGTTTGCACACGACACTAAGTTTTGTATGGGAAACTTACTAATGCCATACTTGACACTCCCCATAAAACCACAAAAAAATATTTCTTTTTTAACTAAAATAAATTCCTATCGTCGCTAATACAAATAATATTAAAGACAAATATTCTCGATATGATCATAGATTTTAAAAATGAAATAGGTTAAATATCTATAAAATTAATTTATTACCTATGGTTATACTTGACATTCATTAGGACTATAGACACAAAATCAGGCTTACCAACTTAGGGGTTTTCCCAAATTTAGGTGTTAAATAAGAGGATTGAGATATTTTAGGAGCGTTCCATTTTTAGGGGTATTCTTAGGGAATTTTTGCCATCTTACATTTCTCATTGTGTTTTTGATTACAATAAAAGTATTAGTGACTTCTAGTACGGTTCCTCGATACTAAGAATGCAGAGTGAATGATTAACACATGTCGCGTAATAAATATAGACAAATATTACTACTGTGTGCCGGTCTATGATTACTGAACATTCGTTGGTTATTTTCATTATAATTTTTTAGCGGTTTTTTTTAGTAATTGTGGCAATTTTAGGGGTTTTTAACTTAAGCTTTAGGGGTAAATATTTCTGGGTGTTGGTAACACTGCACAAAATAATAAAGACAGATATCACTGAGATGTACCCACCCAACCCGAAAGGGGGGCAAGTTGGTAGTATAAAGAAAGTAATGAAAAATATTGATGTAATTTGTAAAAACAGATTGAAAAAATATTATTGTTAAAAAAGTGCCTTATTAACATTATTATAAGTAGGTATCTAATAACCATTGTAATGTTACATTCATAGTGTTAAAACCCATCTATGTATACGACTGAAAGACTTGTATCTATGGTCATGAATAAAATATTAAAAAAAAAAATAATAAAGACAGATTTGGACCATAAACAAAAGAATATCTATGCATGTGTGTATTAGATACACGGTAATGAACAGTAGTGTCTGTAACGTGTTATTTATTGAAAATAATGTATTTTAACTCATAATTTAAAAAAATATTAGCATTCGTCACTTCTTCTCTATATAAACTATAAGTGTGCGAAATTTCATACTCTTCCGTCCGCCCAATTTTCGTAAAAAGGGATCCAAAGTTTTCGCTTCACGTATTAATATATAGATATTAGTACATATTTATTCTCGTATTTCATAGTTGTTTCCGAGCTATCTGTTCCATATGTAGCACCTGCCATGTTTTGTCTCTGCATCACCCTAAGGTTGGCTTGTAGAAAATATCGCTTATGTTTGTTACCTCATAACTTTTGACTGGGTGAACCGATTTTGATGATTCTTTTTTTATTTGTAAGCTGGTGCTTCCCGAATGGTCCCATTTTAATGGCGACAAATGAACGTATAACGCGATTAGATTAGTGCGGAGTATCTACCATAACTAAAAAGTTAAAAAAAAAAACAACCGACTTCCTTAAAAAAAACACTACAAAGTCAAAAATAACTTTAATTTGAGGAAGTCGGTGTCTTAGGATTTGTATTTAAGGTTTTTTTGCCACCAACTTCTGAAATTAAAGTTATTTTTGACTTTGTAGTGTTTTCTTTAAGGAAGTTGGGTGTTTTTTTTTTTTGTAAAAAGTTTTTTTTTAATTACACGTGCAAAAATAAATAGACTGAAAAAAGATATGCTTTGGGTAGGTACATATTTTACGCAATGGTTAGTCCGAAGTTCAAATATAGATACAAACATCTGGATGTTGTGCCCATACATATTTACTCAGTTAGTCGTTATTTGCTCCCGTTTAAGGGGTTTACCCAAAAATTAATGCTGATTTTAGTGCAACCAATCTTATGACCTTCATTTTGGGGAAACCCATTTTGAGGGGCAAATAACGATTAACTATCGAAAGTTATTTGGGTTATCAAATGGAATGGTTATCTAGCTATCAGACCATCGTCTAAGCACAGACTGTAGTCGGACCAAAGGTCAGATTAACGTAAAAGCTGTAGTACAAAGTTACCCAAAAAACAAGTTTTATGTTGTGTAATTAAATAACTAAGCAGCAACTAGGCATTTGAAACATGTAATACATTTTCTATGCTGAACATTTCAAGGCAACCTTACGAAATCAAGTAATATAATATTGCTTAAACATTTAGATTGTATTAATTGCCTCAATGACAGCGTTGGTCAGAAGCAGTATCTCACAGAACAGACGTTAATGTAGGAAGTAGTGTAGTTTATCATTTGCACTCAATATCCTTAAGTCCTTATTGACAGTGGAACAATCTTGACCTGTTTGATAAAACAATATGATAAAGATATTTTTAGCATCATTTGTAGCGTACTTTGTGCATCCATAGAATAGTATTTATCTGAGGAATAACATGGCGAAGTAAATACTTTCCTAAAAAATATTATTTTATAAATTATGTAGTAAATAAAATATAGTTAAACACTAATGCGTTGTTTCTATTTTGTCAATAAATAGTGCCTGTAGTTAATTGCACAGACAATACTTTTAAAATATCATTTTTTTTAAATTCTATCATGATAAAGGGTTACTTATGATGAGTCGGTTTACAACTTGAACACTGAGATAGGACATTTCTATAGAGAAATATGCTGTCTTAGTGTTCAGGTACTAAACGGATCCTATGCGTATTAATTTTAAAACAACGTTGCTGGCATATTATATAGATGTCATGCCAGCAATGTTGTTTTAAAAATAATACACATACTCTAAGAATTTAAGATTGTAATTGTGTTAGACAATTATACTTATATTAAAAAGAAATGCCTGCATGTGCATTTCTAAAGATCTTTATTGAAATTCAGGTTTACAAAGCCAGGAACGTAAAGCACATACGTCAATAATATAAAATAAGGCGGTGTCATTTTAAATTGCAATGCTTTTTTCAATAACAATTAGGAAAAACCCTATCATAACATAAAGGGTTTTCACTATCGTAGTGAACTAAAATCCCCTACAAACAAGTGGGTTTAACGTACGAATAGTTATCAACTTATCAATAACAGTGGTTTAATAATACAATGTTTTATTCACAGACGGCTAACAGAACGCGTGAACGAACTAGTGCATACGGAGAACGTCTATGTGGAACGACTGAGGCACGTCGTGGATGACTACATCCCTAATATGAGGAAACCTGAACTATCACCCAACTTCAGATCCTTGGAACCTGAGATCTTCGGCAACATCGAGAGGATATTCAGGTTTCATTCTGAAGAGTTCCTACCAGCTTTAAGAGACTGTGAAAATGATCTAAGGAAGCTGGGACAGTGCTTCAGAAGATTCGTAAGTTTTGTTTTTGTTTACCTTTTAGTTGTCTAGTCTCAATCAGATAACTTTTAAATTGTGATAGATATCTGATAAAAATTGGTGCCTCTGCTTATCTTTTGAACCTTATTTTATAAACACAGGTCTTGATATTTCTGTGCCATTAACTAGCCAAGACGATCACGTTGTTTTCCTTAGATACAATCTTCTGTTTTGCCAATGTAAGTACGGTGTACTATGGTCACAATTCTGACATAGTAACTATCAGTACCTACGTGCTGGAAAGCGCTAAATGTTTTTACTTTTTTAATTACCATCTATTTTTAAACTGACGAACTGCCGCCAATGTTCACCCTGAAATAATTATGTTTCCTAACTAGAGTAAACAGTCAGCTTAATTACCGATTAAGAGCAAATCGTTATAAAAACATTGGTGTCACGGACGGGCGAGCGCATGATTCTATGCTCCGCACTTCACCGTCATAATAAGATCGTCTTTCTTCACAGTTTCGATTCATAGAAATGGCTAGAACACGGCAACTTTGAATAAGCACGGCTCATATTTAAATGGACGGGCAATATCTTTTAACGTGTCGAACGATTATTCACAGTTCTTCAGCTTATCGCCACATTGGCCCCTAGTCTCCGATAGTTTTACTTAGTTCAACTGCTACGGAGAAAGTATAAGAATTTCTCTTAAATAACCGAGTATGTATCACTGGAAATCACACAATAATGACCGCGGTTAATGTACGTGACGTTTGATTGATTGAAATCGAATTCAAAATAAACAGTACGAGAACGGATTTACGCAATAATCACGTTTTTTTTTGTTTTGCAGGAAAAGAGGTTCAACATGTACGTAATGTACTCTAGGAATAATAAGAGAGCGACGAGACTGGTATTCGAACACAAACAGTTTTTCCAGGTAAGCTTAGTTTATTGCTTGCTATTTTTTGGGACACTCCAAAACAACAGAATGTTGAGCCCTCTTGACAGCGGCAGCGGGGCATTACAGTTTATCAGAAAACTAAATTAATCTTATTGTTCTGAAGCTAAATAAAATCACGAGTATTTTTGCCATTTATCATCACCGTTATCACAAAATTTCAGGATATTTTTAACTGTACATCCGTTTATTTGTCCGTTCATGGGAGTTCCCAGTTTATGAAAAACCCCTATCTATCTGCTTCCCAGATATAAGCTAATATTTTTAGATTTGAGTTACATAATGATTTAATTCTACTTTTGCGTGTCGCTTCTAATCTATGGACGTCGTAAGTCGTACGTGCGACTGTGGTTTAAACGGCTGTGTTAGCGTAGTTACAAGTAGGTGGGATGTATTACTGTAAAAACTAAATTGATTGAAGCATTATCGGTTGGCCGCATGCACGCATCATTCATGACGATGCTCGATGGACGCTGAGCGTTATTTCCTCATTTCTGTTAAGTGTACGGTGTGCGGGATGGCGATGGCGCACGCTGCCATACAACCGCCTAACTGTTGGCGCTACCGTTATACTTGCACATTCATAGGCATTACTCGACCGCCACTGCTTCAAAAAATAATATCCCGTTACGTATAAACAGACACTAATTATACAAATGAATTTAATTCTCTCCGTCCGTTGTTAGCGAATGTACTAGAAGCTCGCTCTTCGCATTATTTTTTGAAATTAGAATTTTCATAATGTAACTTCTTTCTTTGACCAAAAAGCTGAATGTTGCGACATAAACGTCTTAGTTGAGTGAAAGTTTGTATTTTATTATTATAATTGTCTCGCGCCATTTCCCTTCTGTGAACCTTCTCAGTCTACTTGCTCGGATAAATTCTGCTCCAGTTATCCCACACCTCGATCTCGATCACATATCATTCGACCCAAATTACGCATGAAAGCCGGTGAAAGGCTATTAAATTATATGTATTTACTAAATGTAATTTAACCGCAAACATTTACATTTATAGCTATCGATTGAATCGATGTGCAAATGAGTTATGTCTAATGTTTATGTTCCAGGGAATACAATTAGAATTAGGTGATCGATTAGATCTGTCAAGTTACCTTCTGGAACCAGTGCAGAGGCTACCGAGATACAAGTTGTTCTTGGCGGATTTAGTTAAAACTTATTCAAATTATGAGAACGAGCGATGTGAAACTGAGTCGAGGATATCCAAACTGAGCGTGGACAGTGACGAGACCGGCGGCAGCAATGGAGAGTCCTCTGAGAACGACGAGACTCCGCTGGAAAGTTTGAAGCTAGCGAAAACTATGATCGAATGTGTACTAACAGCGGTCGATGAAATCATGGCGTTGGAAAATATTACCGACTGTCCGGTGAGTGAAATATATACCTTTGTTTTCAAAACATTATGACCTGAAAGTGTTTTACAAGACTCCATTATAATCTATATAGCTTATAATGGAGACATGTAAAACATTATCGGTAATAAATTAAGTGTAGAGACAAAGATACCCGTAAATAATATCTACAATAATGCTAGTTAGTCATATGGACACGTTGTTTGCCACAGGCTTTGACAATGTTTATTATCTCTCATTTTATCGTATCTCAGATAGGTATGTTAGAAGATAAAGATAATTTTATTATTAGTGTGACGAGTTTTACGAAATATCCGCAATGTTATAACCTGATTGAATTTTACTTTTAATTATACATTTACCAGGTAAATAACTCCCTACTTTTATTATAATATTGATTGGCTGGCAAAAAACAAAAAAAAATGGCAATAAGCAACAAAATTCGTGCAGACGAAACCATAAAAAATGGTGGAGGCCTCCAACAGTTACACGAATGTAGGCTTCAAGCGAAGTCTATTTGTGTCCGGTAGGGCTTTAATTTAATTCGCGACACTATCGATCGTTCCTGTTGCAGCTATATTTGAACCTGCTGAACCAAGGCCGGCTGCTGCGCCAGAACGAGTTCTATGCGATGGACACGGCGCGCCGCCGACGACAACTAATGAGGATATTCCTCTTCGACAAACTCGTGCTCATCACTGTGGTGTATAGAAAGGTCAGTCTACTGTTATGTCCAACACATACACAAACAATTGCGTGCACACAAACAAATGCACGCCGCAGACAGCTAGCTTGTTCTTTTTTTGCATATTTTTGAGTGTCTGGGTATTTTTATTAAAAAAACTGTTGTTGTTTGTTTTGTTGAGAATCTGCCGAGTTAATTTTGATGATTATCAGCAATCATTACGCTGACTATTAAGGTTTTAAAGTCATTAAGACAATAACGCAGCATTAAATGCACCATTTATAGTAAAAAGTCAATTAGTATTCACTGTAGCATATGAATATAATAATATTAATAAAGTTCGGAGACATAAAACTCTGAAAACGCATTGTACAATAAACGACAAGGTAATTAACCTCATCGATTATGTAAATGTGACTACATTAAAATTGCTCTAAAAGGAATCATTTAATACTTTGCAAATAGGTCGGTAGACTCGGTAGTGAGTTAAGTAATTAAGTAGCTACTTAATTAATTACATAATGTTGGTTGCCATCGTCTGTTTTGACTAGAAAAGACGTCTAACAGAATTGATCGACATCCTTGCCTAAAGAAAACTTTGCAGGCATCGTAAATTATGAGCCTGACTTGTGATAGACGTAAGCACTAATCGATAAACGTCGTATAAAAATGAATCGACTAAGTAAAGCGTATGTGGTTTTGGCCTTGTTAATAATTATCACAGAATAATTAACGACAGTTATTGTAACAAGATTTTGTTAGTTATTTTTGATAACAATGTCAATATTTTGATAGTTGCATACGTTACAATGTGACGTGATTCCCAAGACTTCCGGATGGTGACGCTCATTTATCAGTAAATAAACAAAGTGGAGTAGTACTCTGCAGTAATTAACAATACAGACACTCCGCATTTCGCGTATTCGTTGTGCAACGTGAATTGCACTTTTTATGATTGGATTTCAGTTTTAAACAATCGAATGCCCCACCTCTGTCTCGAGACAAAAAGTTTGTTTCAAAACAGCAGTTTCAAAATAAAATAGATAATGCTTGTTCTTTCTCCTATCAACGGAAAAGTTTGGAATGTTTTCAATTGAATTTATTTCGTTATTATTTACGCGTATTTTTTAGTTTTCAACAGTTCTCTATAATCTTTATTACCTTTATAGATTTGCTCTTATTTCCATCGAAGTCATCTTTGTAATACGTCGTAATCTTATATATCAAGACAAATTTATATTCATTTATCAAATTACATACATTAAGAGTATATACTAGTACGCAAGTTATCTAAAGGTTCCGACTTAATCACACTTGACCTATATTTTTTGGCATAAACAATATTTACTCTTATACATCTTTGTAAATATGTACTATACATAGTATAGTTCAGAAATTGTATACAATGTGGTAGATTAATGTAAACATTACATTGATGATATATTGTGCCATAATTCTACTCTAAATCGTATGACTGCTTAGTCAATGAATATATGTAGAGATAAACGACAGCCCTTGAAGTAGTGCGACAATGTTTTGATACAGTTACAACATAGTAAAGAAATATTAATATTATATTAATTCAACTAATGACAATGAACTTATGTTTTCTTTGATGACTCGAGATAATTACAACCTTGTAACGAGAATGACAAATACTGGGAATGAGCATTGATCAACAACGATAAACGTGAAAGTATTTATTTATTTGACAATTTACCGCTATAACAAAAATTACAAAATTATCAATTAAGGAATTATTGGATTTAACCAAGTCACAGTGAAATTATGACGCTAGTAGCTATTTTCCATGAATGCTATACGATTTCGGATTATTAGCATTTGCCGGAAGGGATAAATTACATAATTCCTTATTTAGATCAAATAAAACAATGTTCGGATGACTCATTATTTTGAGTGAGTCACGACTTATCAATAAAACAATAAAATTATTATAATTACACCAGTCTGTGCCCACTGTCGGCTGATATGATAAGGTAGCTATGTCATGACGAACTTAATGGTAATTCAGCATCGGTTGGGACTTTTTATTGCTCTCGAAGTACATTATTTGAATGTGCCCTGATTTTAGGGAAAATACAGCTGTTGTGACTAAGTATAGATCTTCGATTGATAGGAAATGACTAAGTCGAAATTGTAATATCCGTATCAATGAAGATAACTGGATTAACCTTTAAATTAGATTATAGTATCTTGACGTATAAAGCGCGTACGTCAGTGGCGTTAGATCCACCAAATATTTAATCAAGAGATAAATGGGTATTTGGCTTCTTAGAAATTAACTACTAGTTTTGCTACGTACTGGCAGGTCTCATCAAATTTCAGTTTACTTATCTCATCTGGGTTCAGTTTATTTTTCAATCTCATTGACCACCTGTGCTCTCACTCTAAAAATAATAGTTTAAAGAAACTAAAAAACACGTTTCCATAGAAAGCCAAACTAAAAAGTAGAAAATAATGGAAAAAAAACCGTGGGGTGCTTTTTAAGGTATTTTTTTTATTGATATCAGGCGCCCCACGCTTTTTTTTCTACTTTTTAGTTTGGTTTTCTATGGAATCGTGTTTTTTGTTTTTTAAACTATTATTTATTTTCTATTTTTTAGGGTGTTTCAAATTTTGAGACGTATGTCAGCGTAGTTTGTGACGTATGTCAGCGTAGTTTCTGACGTAAGTCAGCGTAGTTTTCGAAGACAGTTTTTTTGCTGTCCTGGTACCCCTTGCAAGGATAATGGCACAATTTTTTTGAAATTATAGTATTATCATCGGTCGTCGATAAGTCTACAGAATTTAAATGAAATCTGGTCGTTTAAAGTGGGTCAAAATCGCGTTATAAGGAGTCGGTACAAACAAACATACAAGTGAAGCTAAAATAAAGTGTGTAAAAACGCTCTCTCATTTTGCAAGTTTTTGCTCAAATTCGTTATACAATAAATTCCTATATTGGCAGAATTAAATTCCTTTACACAAACGTTGAAAGCGCTTTATTCAATACTCAACTTAGTCCGAGATGCCTTTGAAGTCGTTTAGAAATCAGTCAAGGGGTGACGTCTGAAAGAAAGATGACTGGCCAAGTATTGACTTGAACGCGGCGAATTTCAAGACGGAAACTAAAGAGCTTTACATTCACAATTGCTCGTCCCAGTCTGTATTACAAGCAGTTATTTTTATTTTAACTTTTAATTTGGTACCATTCGCTGCCACTTAACTTGCATCATAATGAGATATTGTGCGTCGGACGTTACGAAGTGTTTATTACGCAGACGCGACGCACTGGCGTCGTCGCCGACGGAATTATCTGTATTCCATCATTCACAATTCGCATGCAGCTACATAGTTTTGATGTAAGTTTGTATCATTCAGTCTTGAAGTTAACATAACAAAAGATTATATTCCGAGTAACAATTCAAATATTATCTAGTCTTATCCCTGGAGTTAAAATAATTCAAACAAAGCAGAGATTCCCTACAAATTTAAAGTGAAGCTGAAGGTTTGCTGGTTCTATGACCATGACACGTTGAATGAGTACGCGTAGTCGGTCATTGTCACGGACTGTATCGACGCTTCTTGAAACAAAAATGTACATTAGGAGCCAGAGAACACAAAAAAGCAAATTGTGAGATATTTTTGTAATGAAGTTTGTACACAATAGCAATTGTAGTGGCGAGAGTTAAATGACCTTGCCAATGCTACGGAACGACTAATTTACCACGCATCGCCGATTTCAGCTGTTTGATGGTACAGGAAATACGTAATACTGGGAGACCGTCCCATTGTACACCAGCTATTAATATATGCATACATACTGATATAAATGTCGTTCTAGAACTGGATAGCGCTGTACGTATGCCCAAAAAAAGTAATATGACCTTTTGTCCAACGATTCAATGACTCTGATTTACATTTTATGTAAAAATAAACTTGACATTGATATTCTGCTCTTGATATTAGTTTGAATTTGAATAAATAAGATTAAAAACAATCTAATATAATTCAGTTAGCTATGTGAATTCCATTTTTGTTTGTTGTCCTTTACTATATTTCATTTCTAATTTGGTTATACGAGAGCTATTAATTTTTAATAATGTTTGTCAGTTAATGATCAGGGTCATGTTTCGTTTTTAAAGACCAAATCAATTACGAAATAACTATTACGTACCTATATTAATAAAGTATCAAATAATTTATTCACTAGCTAACTTCATATTTTCCAGCAACCTAGAGTGGAGTACTTCATATACAAGGACGACATACCAGTGGATGACTTGGGGATAACAGCGAAGGAACACGACCAGCACAAGTTCACAATCTGGTACAAGAAGAGGAACCTGAAGTCTTACAAGCTGGAGACCAGTGACCCTGTGATCAGAAACGCGTGGGTCGAAGGCATCACCTCGCTACTGTGGGACCAAGCCATGCAGAAAAAAGGTAATACTTTCTCAAGAGTTCTATTTTCTCTTATGATTTCGTTACGATTAATATAATCATAGCAGTGATTGAGATTTGCGGTTACAGTTATCAAAAAGTCAGTATCAAAATCGATTTTCTTTTAGCGATTGCAGTAAAGAATAGCAATATCTATGTACAATATATCAATTCCTAATTTTATGTTATGATAGAATCAGAGAGCTAAACAGTGCCAAACGTCGTTGCACTCATAACATTATAAGGCTCTCTGTGAGAATCTGGTTTTGCTTTGAAATCATAACCTCAACACAACATGAATGAAAGAACTGGTTGTGTTTGTATTACCAAGACCGAGACCAGTTGCCATAAGTTATGTACTGGACATAGTAATTAAATACGACGATGAAACGATATGAAGAAGGAATGAAAAGGTTTTCCGAGATAGACGTTTGAAAGATGATCATCTACAAGTTTATCTTATACCGAAAAGATAATTGAGGTACTAGATACAATTAGTATTCTATGACACGCTGAGACCTATTATGTTCGTATACTGCTATAACTGGGCCGTATTTTATCTGTATTAACACTTACAATAATATGGCTGAAATATCATTTTACCCATCTAGATAACGTGGCAGGCATTGTTTTGGGGCAATTTATCAGCATTGGTTAAAATGTAGATGTTGTTCGACGATTAGCAACGATACGCGACCATCAATATCAGCACACGCTGATAAGGGTACTGCGTTGAAACAATGCACTGACTAATGATGCAATTTTTTTGTGACGAGCTTATAACATTCAAATTACATATAATGTCTCACTATACTACGTTGTTTGGTTTGGAAATCATTATGGAGGTTTATTTTCTTCGATTCTGTCATGTTGTGGTAACGGTCACTCGTAAATATACTGCTTGACTCCATACTTCAGTATTGTAG
Source organism: Aporophyla lueneburgensis (assembly GCA_932294355.1). Classification (NCBI taxonomy): domain Eukaryota; kingdom Metazoa; phylum Arthropoda; class Insecta; order Lepidoptera; family Noctuidae; genus Aporophyla; species Aporophyla lueneburgensis. Next base: position 18,651,067 of record OW028747.1, read on the forward strand.
AAATTGGTCGCGTAAACAATACACACAATACAGCAAAGATGAGTGTAGCGTCATGCAACGCACCAGAGTGTGACAAAGCAAGCCCGTCCTAAGTCGATAGCATTATATCATCTTTCAAACATTGCGTACGTCAGTGTAACGCTATATTATTCTATATAAACCCTCCTTCAATGTTTCTATCGGTAGAAAATATATCTACTCAAGCAATTGGTAATAAAACCAGCTTTAAATTAATGACCGAGGAAGCTTATTTTTTATTAGTTCGGTAACCCATCTCCATCGATGAATAACCTCCGTTCACGTGATATTTTGATATCTTTTAATGTCATCATAAATGTAATATCGATTGAAATTACTGTGGTCGCATCTTCTATTGAACATTCGTTTTCAATCATCATGACCAACATAATAAACGTTACATTTAGATAAGTCACATTAACGTTAACTTGGAGCCCATTTCTCACAAAGAAATTCGTTGAGTCCATGTGGCACGCACGCTGAACGAAACTAATTCCCGCATAGTTAATGCGAACAAACTTTTTAATTGATCGTCATCTGCTCCCCGTATTATACGTGACGGAAGGAGCGGGGTTCTCTATCACGGGCTGACGCACGCGGGGTCGATGACATACTTTTTTATTGGACACTCGTTGGCAAGTTGCATGTGCACTGCGTTGCGTCTCGTCTGTGGGAACGCCAGGAGCTCGACGTTTTTCTTTGACGCCGTTGTTTTGTAATTGCAAACGAATATGCAACGATTGCTCTGTTTGTTTCTTTACTATAAACAAAAATTAAGTATCAGTTGTACACTTAATAACATGTTTCACACGTTCCTACGATCCTTATCTTCGTATTCTTTATTCCTCTTTGAAGAACGTCTGTATTATCTAACTTGAACAACCTTTCCTTACGGATAATTAGATAGGAGTATCACAAGGGAATGCTGCGACGAAAGTACGATCGTTTTGAACTCTCGCTGTTACAATGCCACATTTCTCGCTGAGATTACACCGATAAGCGTAAACTGGTGTTTAAATCTTTCTGGTAACGCGTTTCTTTGTTACACAGAGCTATTTAGCGACAATTGCTATTTCCTCAAATGCACAATGGGCTTTTGTCTATTGCAAAATAGGTATATCATCGAGTCGGTCTCGACGACTTGATGTATGTATATGCGGATCATATGTGTTGCGGCCGAGACAGTGGAGTTTTAGTGTCGTTTTGTTGGAGTCCATTTTGCGTCATTACGTGCACTTTATCTAAACTATCGTCGGAGGTGACGGACATTCGATCGAGTTCTATTATTGTTTAACAGTTGAGTTTATTGATGATAGTGCAGTTTGAGCTGTTTCTTCATCGGCCGATGTCCGCTATTATTGAATTTTGGATTATCAACACGATCGTTGCTTCCCATAGTTTATAGCTGATATTTAGTTTGGCGGTTACTTGTGAACATTTTAGTTCTGTGAATGTTTAAATTGTTTGTATGTCGTGGTTGTGTATATTGAAAAAAAAAAATACAAAGCGTAACTTAGCGTAATGCTTAACTAATATGAATTATCTTAACAGATACTTAATTATTGCTATACTTCTATATGACGACTTAAATTTTCTCGATTATTTCAAGTATGCAGTTTACAGCCCAGTATTCAAATATCCGTTGAAAAATAAAACATCCGACGCGAAGGTATTCATAACATAAATTATATCTGATACCTACCTGTAAACACTTCTTTATTTTTTAAATTAAAGATTGCTTTTTATCATAAGTCTATGACCGTCATCTGTCGATCCATCGATACATCGATCAACGACCCACTCGAGGCGTCGACACAGTCGAATAGCAAACCATACCGAGTAGTCATGCATATTTACTTAACAAAAGTCAATTGTATTATAGAAATCGTTATATTATTCTGAATGGGGTACCTATGAGCATTTTCGCGGAATCGTAGGCTTTATCTGTGTTGTTATCAGCTTCGCTAACGCAGTCAGGTGTGGCTTTACTGAGATAGCAGCGGTACCTTATTATAAATCACATTTTGAAACTGTTGTTGTATCGATACTCGCTAATATATGGGTAATAGAGTTTATCTTTTTTTGTACTTACTCCACTTCACATGTAAGTCCAATATGCCCCTCGTTCTAAGTTAAGAATGATAGCCATATACGTTATAAAACTTTAGAATTGTCCAGTATGCATGGCCAGTATTGACCTCATACGGCTCAAGTTTGCTTGTTGATATAACTTCTGTAAGTGATTGTCCAAATGTTTTGTGTTGCGCGATAATGACATACATTAATGACGCTTTGGCAATAGTTGGCTTAACGATTGCTACAAAACCAGAACTATATATATGGTGAAAAGGAGTTAATGAAAAGAGAGCCTTATTCGCACATCAACTTATTAAACGAATTGAAAATTACTGCCAAAGACTGGCATAACGATCCTAGTATGGATGAAGAAGTCTATTTGAAGCCAGATAATAATTAAACTTGAACAAGACATGCCACACACACGCTCAAGTAAACTTGTACTAATACTTATTAGCTCATGAACGAAATCAAAATTTGAAATCACATGCTTCTAGGCCCAAAAATCTTCTAACACACTTAACGATATACTTGTGCAAGTCGAAGCTAACAAAAAAGTCTATAGTATAGGTTTCTTTCCGTGTGTGGCCACCATAACATTTCTGGATGTCTTAATAGCCAATAGAGGAATTGAATGGTAACTGGAAAAAAACAAAAGAGAACATCTATCAGACATCTAAAAATAACCTACTGAAAACACTAACCCATCAGATGTTAATCTTGGTTGGTAGTGGTAATATTTCTTTTCCTATGATGGCTGCAAGCAAACTACAAGAAATTCTTGGAACATCCGTAGTTCACGGGGTTCATGATAACCAGGAGACATTGGATTTAAAACATTCTGTGAGGACTATACCTATATTTATTATTTATCACATTATCCTTAATGATAACACAACTCGTTAACGCGATAAATAGTACATTTACACAATTTAGAAATTCATGACATACCGATAAATTATCTGAGATATGCCATCGATGTGTAATCTAATGCTTGCGGTCAATAGATATACCTATTGTAGATAATGTACATAATTTAGATATTATTGTCGAACAAAACTGTTTCATCTCGACCTTCATTCTCCATTATCAAAATCTATTTTTGTTTCACTTTGTTACGACGAACTTGAAGGTAAAGAGGAAAAGTTATTTAAATAAGATTCGTCTAAATTATTTATACGTCGACAATCGCTTCACTTTGTTTTGACAAACGAGATGTCATTAATGTCTCATTGGAGGAAGTTGGAAGATCAAAAATTTATAAACGTCGTAGTCATAAATTCTAATGTTTTGCGCCATTTAGACATTGTATTTCTGTCTTTTTATGAATAATTGTGCGAATTGTATCTTTTATTTAATTTGTAACCCTATCTTATACACCGTGACATTTTAGTAGTCTTACAAAGGTTGTCCACTCAATGTATCCGACATAATATACCTCTAGGCTATATTAAAAATTGTTAACATTAATTAAGATACTAGGTACTAAGAAAAATAAATAATGCATTATAATTATGAAATATCCTGTAAATAACACAGGCCAACAAAATTTAACCGAACTTCTTAACTACTTCTTCCTTAGTTTACTCAATTTTTTTTTCGCTGGGATATCGCATTTTGAAGTTTTCATGTTTGTGAATTTTCATATACCTGAAAATTTCTCAGGTATATGAAAATTTAAAATATTTGAGAAAATTCAACGGCATTTGAAAGAGGAAGACTAATTTGGAAACCTTTATTTTTTTTTGAAATGCACTTTTAGGTTAGAATATCTCAGAAACCTGACGTGATAGAGCAATTCTCAGGCCAGATTTCGATTCAGCGCATCAAAAACCTTCGGAAATATATAGTCTGGTTTCTGATTAAAATTTTTGTCGGCATGTGTAATCTATACGTATCATACGGTAGAGAACATACCGACCCAGTGCACGAATCGACTAGATCATTCTATCTCCATTTTCCATGAGACAAAATATCAAATTTCAAACTACGTCCTGCGTCATCATAATGAATAATATTTTTAATTTTTTTAGTTATTCAAATGTTTATTTTTTTTCTTATGGATATGTAGTATTCATTGGTTACATGAAGTGGGCTGCCGTTGTAAGACGATTAAAATATCACGGTGTATATAATCCCGTAACAAACAGTTATGGAGATTGTAGTTGGCCTTATGATAGAATTAGACTACCAGCTACTGCCAGATATCTAAACTGACAATACTTCTAAAATTTAAATATTTTCGGTTTTCAGAACTCCTTCTACAACAGAGGAACAAAAGAATATCGATGGTGTCCATGAACAGCGAAGAGTCGGTGGAATCGGAGAGGAACGATAATGACAAATGTAAGTACTAAAATATTTTTATAAGTAACATTAACGAAATGTCTTTGTAGCACGATAAGGAGTTTCGCAAATCGGACTTTAGACTTTACCGAGCTAATGAGTCGTATGTAGATAGTACAAACCTAACACAATGTCTCACATTCATGGTAAAGTCAGTGTGTCACGGATTTTGTCGCATCTTTTGTGACATATATCACAGTAACGCATATATGGCATTGTTTTGCATATCGCAATAACTGCGTCATGGCTGTCCAGTCTAATACGTACTCTACGTGTGTACGTATTAGGTATTGATTTATAGAACACCAAGCTTATAACTGTAATCCAACCTGTGTTGTATTTAATCCGTGTTACCCAGTTTTGATGTGATTGATTTGTTATGAAGTAAGTTACGTGTTGATTATTGAGCTGTGTCAAGTTGCAATAGCATGGTTAGTTTGAAGATGATGAAATAATATAACCTTAAATAATATGCAGACATTATTGTCGCGTTCAAATATTATTACAGCCTCATCTTGAAAAAAAAAGTCGAATGACGCATCGCATACAACAATGGATCTAAATCTACAACAAAGACTATATTACTTTTGTAGAAATACCCTCGTCTAATGCTTCTAGAATTCATAAGTTCTAGAATGTTTTCGTGTTTGTAAATGTTGTAAATAACACCGTACCGTACCTGGCCCTAAATATGGCACAACGAGTATTAGAAAGCATTCTTTATAGAGTGTCCTCTTTATGCTTCATACCTTTGTGACACATGCTTTCTGATGCTCGATGTGACTCATTGAAGTTCTATCCACACACATCAGAGCTGTGGGCGAGGCCGAACCGTGCTACGTCAGAGGATCAAAAAATATCGTTCTGTACATTTTATTAGAACTCGTTCACACACTTCTGTGTCTGGGCCGGCGACGGAGCTTCAGTGCCCTTCACTGCCTTGATATGTGTGGATAGACCTTAACTCCCGGGTACTGTATGTCACCAATTACACTGAGTACCAATGTACCATCTCTGCTGCAGGTCTGTTAGATGGTTACGTTCTCGTGAAGTTGCACCAATGAATTGCTTTGTAGGTCAGTAAAGTTTAGGCACGCTTCCAAACATTACACCTTATATCTGCTCAGCTTTCGTTTTCTATGCCTTCGCTTTTGTGGACTGACAGGAAGACGGGGAACTATACTGTAAGAATAATCTTTTGACTTAAATAATGTTGGATAATATATTGTTTCTTTAAGAATTTAAGACTTTAAAGTAACTCACGAAATTCTAAATTAACTCTAAACGAACTCTAAAATAGCTGTAAAGTAACGTTACACTAACTCTATAGTAGATATGAAATAAGAAACTATGAATAATGCTCATTCCTTGGATTGCGTAAAGACTATAAAGATGGCGACAAAAGATTTAGTCTTTTTTGCACCCCAGCTTTAACTGAAGTTAAAGCGTAGCTAAGTACAAATTTTGTGTGTAACAGTAGTATAGCCAATATTAGTAACAGCATGAAGAATTGTAGTTCCATAGTAGTTAGTGTAGTTATACCTACGTAGATTTAGATTGCATAGTAATTCTTGGGGTTGGATTTGTACAAACAACAGTTTCTGTATGAACTGTCTTGAAGAGGTTCCAATTGGCCAGTGATCCTTGTATTTAAGAGAGATTCAGAAAACGTGATATCACATATTCCCATTTTACCTGTACGGTAAATCCTAGGACCCAAATTCGACATTTCTTAACACTTGAATTATTGAACGGCTTAAGCTCTCGACTCCAAATATTTATAGGTCTAGAAATGGTCCTGTATAAAGCTTACTTTAGCCGCCCCTCCACCCCTGAAATAAAACATCTTTTCTCACTTAGCTTTACCTATCTTTTGGCTATAGTTCATTGTATGGATTGTTTTGAATTAATTACTTCGCAAATGGTTCACTTTCTTTGTTCTTGGTGGCAGTTGTTGGGTTGGGTTTACTGATCTATTTCAAATACAAGTTCCTCTTGTAGATGTCTTTCATACTTATGTTTATGTTGATGTAAATTAATAGAGTAATTTGTTAATTCCAGATAATTCTCTGCGAGGAGTGCCCGGAGAGTGCAAGAGATTAGGAATAATAGATAAGAAAGTAAGAAGAACCACCTGGTACTGCGAATGAGCCCCACGTGATAACACTATTGATTCACTCGACTTTCCTGCGTAAGGAATAGGACTTACTTCCCAACATCACACGACGGGGGAATATGTGTGTTTGAATGTGACAATGTTGCTCAAAAATAAATGAACAAATTTTGATGAAGTGTATAAAATATTGTCAGAATTTTGAAGATATATTTAAAATTTCTGATCGACTGATACAGATACCATTGAATCCTTGTACTCGGGATTGTAAAATAAATCACAATTTAGATATTTTAATGTTTTATATAAACGCGCTTATGTACTATACGATTAAATGCAAAGTTGAGAATAGTTTTTAAGATAAATAACAAAGAAAAGCAAATAAAAAAAACCATCTTTATTATAACCGAGAAAACTCAGAGTTTTCTTGAAAGTCGTAGTAAAGAATTCAGCAGTCTTTAAATTCAAAGAGTACAGGAGTAAAACTTAATATTATAGTGTAGAAGATAAATCCAAAGAAACATTTTATGGATAGAGAAATGCAATGCTCTAAAATTATTAGTTAAGATTTATTGAAAACAGCAAAACGAGAGCAGAACTCTTGCAGGATATAAATAAGATATAGCATCGCCAAAGCATCGCAATAGAAATTTTTACGATATGTACGAGAAATGTGATAAAACGTTATTCGAAAATGTATTATACTTTATGTTATTATGGTAATTTCAGTCATTATTTTATGGGACGTATATTGTTACAGTGTTATTTAGTGTTATCTTTTTTTGTAAATAATTATTATTGTATCAATAAATAAAGTATATCGTCCGATGTAAAGTGAATAATGTAAATGTTAAATTAATTACACATATTAAATAAATGTATTATTTTCAGTACGTGTTTATTTCATTTTTAAAATAAAATTGAATTCCTAAACACCTTTGATATAGTAAAGCATCATTTAATTGTTTTATAATAGATAAAGTGTATTTCATCAGATTTTTTGTAGGCTTAATTTTTATTCTAAACATTTATACCTACATAATGTATTTCTATTCCAATTGTCATGTTATGGTCAAAGCTCAAATTAATTATGACTAGAATTTCCGGACAGTCCGGTGTCCGGTGGCTTTAGAGCTCTCTGTAACTGACATTAAATATCTTCTGTTTGCTGATAATGTCAAATGAAATGCTCTGTGGACATTAATGGGTGTTGCAACCTTTTATTATTATGTTCAAGTCATTTAAGTGGCTTACAAGTAGGATTTACAGTGGACAGGAACGTGTAAATTCCTGAAAATTCAACGTAGAATGTAGTTTCAGAGGAAACAGCAACTGGGTATTAGGATTTATGTTGTATTGTATAGAATTCACATACGATGCTTGGAGTCGAAATTCTTAAGCAATATTAGGAATGGTAAAGGATTTTTTTTTGTTTCTTACGCTTTCACGCTAAAACGGCTGAAGGCATTTGGCACACAGATAGACAATGGCCTGGACATAGACATAGGCTAATTTCATCCTGGATTACAGCAGAATACGTGTGCAACAGCTAGTCTATACTAATATTATAAAGCTGAAGAGTTTGTTTGTTTAAGGGGAGGCAGAGCGAAATCATTCGAAACAGTCGTCGCTGTTAAAGTAATACAATCAATACTTTTACCACAATTACCATAAAAAATATGTAATAAACACCGCAATGAATGTGTTAACCGATTATAATTGGAAAAAACTAAAAATATTGTATAGTTTAATAAACAAAAATTCGTAAAGTTGAACAAAAATCTTAAAAAAGCATGCTCGGGTTTAGTTGAATTTTGATAGTTAACTGTTAAATTTTTTCACTAACTTGGATTCATATTAATCTCTTATTATCATACTACAATTTATAGTTTTTACATTTTCGAAATGTCACTTATTTATTTTATTATTATTTTTTGTTTTGATTCCCACCCTGTTTTGAGTCATACGCAACGTACACGAGTCGAAAATTCAGTCGTCCACGAGAGCTCGGAGAGTGGTCACGTCGCATCGTGGAGCGACGCGCTGGTAACGATAATTCGCGATCTATTGTGTACGTATACGTTGCCGCAAAGAGTGAAATAGGATAAGTCACATTTGTGTTTTTTTGAGTATGACTTATATTTAGTAGGCATAACTAAATTTTACTTTTTGTTGTTTTTTTTTCCTGTTTCCATATTACTATAACATTTTTCTCAAATATTTGTTTTAGTAAATATGGGAAAGCGTAAAGACAGCTATTGTAAGAAAAAAGTTGGCGCTCATTTCCGTAAAAAAGCCGTTATCATAAAATGTACGTATTTATATTTTATGATATTAGTTCCAGTAATTTTTTTTTTTCTCTAACATTCGATATGAGTGTCGTGGCTTTGGGGGTGGCGTTTGCAAATCTGGCATTCAATTTCAAATCCAAAATGGCGGATGTAGCTTTTTCTCAAATGTTCGATATGGGTGTCGTGTAATGGGTTTTGGGGGGTGACGATTGCAAATCTGGCATTCATTTTAAAATTCAAGATAGCGGATTTAACTTCAACTTTTCCGTTATACTCTATATATTATATATACCACATTTACCTTTGATTTTCGCATGTTTTTGTAAAATAAGCAAGGTTTCTATTACATTAGGTAATTATACATTTTTTATCACAGACTGGTTTTTTTATTACAATACCTACCACTTACCCATCTACCCTGCCTACCTACTTTACCGAGTAAAATTCCCGGGCGTGCAAGTAAAATTCATAATGCCAAAATTTCATAGCAATCGGATGAGTAGTAACTGATAATGTAGGTAATTTCCTATATTGTACTATATTTATACCTACATTATCCGCTCTATAAACTACAAACGTTAATTTTTATACAATACAGATTATTAGATTTAATTTCTGGATTTATGTAGGTACCTACATAAAATCATCGAAATAATCAATATGCGTATTTTCAAGTCACTCAACACAACGAATCAAATTTTAAAAATCCTAGGTTACCACCTTTTGTCGTGCAACTGCATGCGGGCTTCGAGCAAACTTGTCAATGTGTGCGTGGCGACGCACACGACTAGCGCGCTGTAGTAAATACCTATTTGCCGCGCGCCTTGTACAGTCGGTGCAGTCTTAATTGAACGCGCTAATCTCAGGAACTACTGGTCCGAATTGAAAAAATATTCCTTTTGAGAGTTTCCGTTGCGTGCGCTGCGTAAACGGTTAAATTAACGCAAAAATTATGTATGACGGAATTGTTTCTTTTAAAAAGTTCTAAAAACGAGTCCGCGAGAGCATACGTCTATCTTTTAAGGTTGACTCACTATAACTCAAAAGGAGCGAGCAGCAACGAAAAATGGACGAAAACTAGCAGGCAAATCGATGCGACGGGAAGGGTCAAGGGAGCAAAAATTTGACGCGGACGAAGTCGCGGGCAGAAGCTAGTTTAAAATAAGTATAAATTAAGAAAATGGTTTCTAAGTTTAACTTGATAATCACTGCATTGGTGCAAGAAAAATATTGCGATATCTCCTCATCTCCTCATGATGTTTTTCTTTCAACCAATTCCAATTCTTCCGAAATTGCTAACCCGATTTTAGCAACCGTGATGACCAATGTTGAGCTTTCTCTGTGTGAGAAGAGGTATTTTTTTTTTGGATGTGATCATCAAATGCCTTCTCCCGCTCTGGGCGGAGCGGGAGGGCGTGTCAGACTTTTACTGACTAAAACCCACCCATGTTCCTTCAGTTGCCCATGTGCCAGGGTCTCGGTATCTCTTTCGAACAATCTCGCAACCCCGGCAGGAGAAGAGGCCTTGAAGTGGAACAGAAATAGGCTAATATTATTTAATACTTAGCTATATAATAGCTTTTGCCAGCGGCTTCACCCGCGTGGACGTCGGAATTATCCCACGTACTACCGGGATAGAACGTTGTTATTCTAAGTATTAATCCAGGTTATCAATGATCTCTTTACCAAATTTTAACCAAAGCCGTTCGGCCATTTTTCCTGATTGAGTAACAAACATTCAAACATCTAAACATAAAACCTTGAACATATGTACGAGTATATAGGTAAATACGTAGGATAGCAGATTAAAAGTATTATGAAAATGTCGAAATGTAAGGTAGATACATGTAGCTAGATATTATTTTCATGAATTTATTTCTTGTCACACATTTTCTGTTTGAACTGGGTCATCAAAATGATTAAATTTATAAAATTTTAAATCGTGTACAGGATTATTCTATAAAAAAACGTAGCATCATAGATATGTTTACTTACGGCAAAAAAGACAATTTATCACGTCAATTTTTGTTGTAAAATCCGAACGAAATAAAGCTGTAGTAGAGACTATACTCAAAAATACAAATATCGGATCCGGCGGGAAAACATTTTCTGAAAATAGACACAATTTTTTTTTTTTATACTAGCCTTTTAGCGTGTGTGGGTATTTGGTCATCGATAGCCAGATTGATAGGTTAGCGAGGGTAGTTTCACTATTTAGGCTTTGATATCCCTATAGAGCTTGTTTTTTTAGTACCTACATAAGGATAAATAGTGTCTATAGTATACCACAGGTGGCTCCGTATGATGGTTTGTGACTTTTGCAAATTTTGTCAGGAATTTTGGCAAACATAAAGTACTGCTAAATGTGAGGAAATAGATGCTAAACTACATTGTTGTCCGGGCCACAATAATATCGTCTAGCTAAACTGGTAATTTATCGAATGGGTATACGATATTTTTTATAATTTTTTAACAAGTCATAGATCCCATCATACAGTGCCTAATAAGGCACAAAAGGTGTGAAAAAGTGTGACTTGTATTTTTTTTTGTGTCTTGTACTTTAATTTTTAAACCGTGTGTGTGTGTGTATGAGTGTGTATCAGTAATAGTGAGAGATTGGGAACTAATACCTAACCTACCTAATAGCTGATAGGAGTAGATAAAGCAGCAGAAGCTGCAGTTTTCTTCCGCAGGGATGAAATGTGCACACTGCAAAACGCAGAGCAGTTGATTGCTATAAGTATTTCAACAGGGTTATTTTTTAAAATTTCGGCATACTTATCTACCATTACTTATGTTATTTTAATAAAGCTAATATATAAGCTAATTATTTACTTATGATATTTATTTGTTAATTTAAAATTAATTGAAATTTTATCTGCATGGAATCTCCATCTTTTTAAAACAATCTCATTAGTCGTAACAACGTAAAATGAAGTAATGAAATATATTTACCTAAAATCCGCAATGCGAAAAATTATTGCTACGGCTGCGAAGTGGGGCGGAATATTCTACCTGAAGGCTAAATTTTATTGCCCCGCGCTGTTTTCGAACAATTGCATTAATAGTGTATCAACGGAGCGCCTCGCCGACTTCTTTACGGCTATGGAGTCGGGCGCCGGAATACAATTAAAGTTTTAATATTTTAACACCGTGAAATCACAGTTTGAACTGGAGCCGTGAACACAACTGGCATAATTAAATACATAAAATAAACTAATTTTCGTGCTCACTTGCTATTTGCTTCTTGTATTCTTCACTAGTTTAATCGTGGTTTGCTGCCTACTTGTTTGAAATATGTTATGTTTTGGAGAGATAAACTCCAGAAATGGTATGTAAGCTAAAGAACAATACTCTTTATCTGCCAGCCGTGAAGTTCCTCTCATGAAGAATGTATTAAAGATGCGTATTTTTCCAAGAAGAAAACTAGCTCTACCAAAAGGAGAGAATTATATTTACATTCTAAAATAAACCGGACGTTTATCCATCATACAATAAAATTAGCTGAAGAAAAGACAATTTATCAAGAAAGTTTATTTAGCCAACTACGATTGTTGCTGAAAATTGGCTCGTTGGTACAAATATACAATTCTTATTATTTTTTTGTGTTCCAAACAGCAGTTTCGTACAAAGAGCAAAATGACGTCTCAGCGGATGGGGTGGTTTACTGCGCCATTTCTCTGAGCCCGACTTGTTTCGACAGGAGTTCTTTGGCGGCGTCTTTAACACTCCCTCGAGGGTTCATTTATATATTCGCAACACGGAGCCGGCAATAAAACTGCGTTATCCTGGTCATTATTTAGTCATCGCCCGGCCTCCTCGCCTACTGTAGGAAAATAAAATGCATTCGAATGACTCTTGTATGTACAGTGCAATTTCATGCACCATCAAATGTACCGTGAGTCGTAACTTTCTTTATGATCTTTGTATTGAAAAAGTTTCATAGGAAGTTGTGAAAAAATATTTGGTAGTTTTAATATTATTTTTATTATATCTGCATTTAAAACGCTTTTGTATATCCATTTCTATCACTTATACTAAAATTACATTTTAAATGAATAATACAATTTCTTTATATTGGTGTTGTTATTTGTATTGGTTGGTGTACGAAATCCAGACTTATTGTAACATTATCGAGAATCGTTAGTTAGGGGACTGGTCACGGCCGGTTACGAGCAAGCCATTTTATGAGGCGGCTCTGGGCGTCGCCGCTAAATCTCCTTATTTATCCGGGAAAACATAAACCGAGGTCTCAGCAAAAATTAATTGGCTCCCACGCTCCTTCTTGGCACATTAACTATTTCAGGGTTTATTGTTTTACGTGTTGTTTTGTAGCTCATATTGATTTCTAGTGGGACCACATTATTTACTTCAGCTCGGATATTTCGAAAAACTTCATTTTATATTTCATTCTTGCACAGAACTGAAGTCTGAATTATTCAAGACCCAGCACTGTGTGTCGTATAGATAATCTTCAGAGCATGTGTTATCCAGACTACTTTACTTTTTATTTTTATGACAGGACCAAATTTGGCGTGTTGCTGAAACGACGGATCATAACCGTTGGACATAGCAACTGTTTGCAATCCTATCCGTAAACCAGGCATTGTTTTGTTCACAGACAGTTCGAGGTTACAGTGAATACCAACTTTAGAGCTTTGGGTTAAGGAACTTTTTCGTGTTTGTATTGTCATTGTTGTGGTTGCATCCATTGGGACCTCTCCTTACTCACGCGTGGCGATTTTATTTTAGTCGCTATAAAAAGAGCTTGCTTTCACCTGGCACTTCTTAGAGCGCAGCTTGCGGTACGAGCGGACACACTTCATTAAGGCGTCCGTATTTGTTGTGTTATAAAACTATGTAGTTTTTTATTCCAGTTCTTTTCGCCAGACAGAAAAACGACTTTGTTTGGAAATAACCTTCGATCCCAACGAAAGAAAATAAAAGGAATGTTTTAAAATAAAACAAAAGAATATTTGTTTAGTAATCCAATTTGAATTCGTGCTTACACGACACGTTTCATATAGAAAGGAACGCAACGTTGAGCATGGAGTAAAGATCACCCGGTGCGTTGCCAACTACAACAGATGAGATTGGAGGAGCTCCAGAACTATGCACCTGCCTACTGATACAGACGTCAACTGCACTTATTTAATCCAAACATTTAGTATCCGTGTTATCGGAAATATTTTATTGATATTTTACTCAGTCCGTTCGCAGAGTCCTTTAATATTGGATCTACGAAAATATGAAGGTACGAGATTTTATTTGCTTAGAAAAAAGTGTTCTCTCTAGCCAAATTTCGCCAGCCGAGGTTAAGGTACATATTTTTATGTATTCGGCCGTAAACTTGGAGTATAGTTTTATGGATATGTTTTTCAAAGTGCGACGAGTTTTAAGAGGGATTTCTTTTTTCGGGAACAACGCTGTCGGTCGTATCGTAAAGCCTTTTTGTATCCACATTGGCAAATTACGAGGGCGTGTCCAGTTAGTCAGGTGTCGGTGTTTAGACACCATATCACAGGCTGCAGTGATCCATTGCGATGGTCGCGTAATCCCGGCTAGAGGCTTTGTCTCACGTCCAGCTTACTTTTATTACCGTGCCTGCATCGCGAAATAAAACAAAATTGGCGGGAATTTATGGGCCACAGCCCCAACATGGCTAGTGGGGTGGAAAGTTTTCAATTTGAAACGAATAACTTGTTTGTCTCATGTAATAAGGAGGGTTTTGCAGCGGGTAATATGGGGCTGCAATGACTGTCGCGGGCTTCCTTAAAACTACTTTCTTGGTTTTATTACCTAAGTGCTGTGGGTGGGCGTAACTCTTGAAGGTGTGTGTTTATATAGTGGTTACAATGTTCGCCATAAAACTACACCTACTGGCAGTAAGCTGATCGAAATTTGGGTGGAGTAGTTACTTACATGGTAGAGTATTTCGGATAGCATATGCAGGGTTTTAAGAACGTTATATTAGTGAAGGTTTCATAGTCCTATCTAACATAATTTCACATGAATATTTTTGTCACAAATAAACAAGTACGAAACGAAATTCGAATGAGTTTCTGCCATAATTTGGAACCACAACAAAATACACCCAATTCATTTAAAATCACCCCCATACATCCAGTAACAAGCTCGCTTCGTTACCACCACGGAGCGCTGCACGTACAATGACATTGTGGTTGCTTCCACCACTCCCGCGACCTTTACCGACCATAACGTTTCTTCTGCCAGCAAATTGAATGTTAAAGCACGTTACCTGCCCCTAACTGAATAAGTTATGAGCTCCGAGCTATTGGTAATGAAACTTGAATGACCTCGGGCGTGTAAACCGCCTGCAGGATGGAATTTCCGTGTTTACACGACTACGCCAACAGTTTATTCTGAAGTGCCACTTCCGAATATACCGCTTTAAACGATCCTAAAATATTGTTTCGGTTTGAATATCAAATATTCCAAACATTGTTCTGTCGAGGGGCTAAGCTTTTGTTTCGCTAATAAATCTGACGTATTTTCTTCGCGATTTATCGATTATTTTCTTTGGTCTGCTAATTTTGTTTTTCTTTGTTCAGTTTTTATGCTTTTCTCAAATGGTTTTTAGTCTTAAAAGAGAGTTTAGTTTGGAAAAGGTTCATCAAAAGTGCGCTCGAAGATCTAATTTTGCGTTTACTCTTCAGCAAGTGTACTTTTCCCTCCCAGACAGGACGTTATCATGGCACTAAACACAAGGTTTTATTATTGTTTTCTTCATTGAACTCTGTTTAATTTGACTGAAGATACTTCAAAGCGGTTCGAATGAACCATCATTTAAACTGAAAATCTAGATTCAGAAAATTTATCCAGAATTGACAATGAGTTGTATGAATAAATTTTTCTGCGACATTTAACACAGAAAGTAAATCCAACGCGAGGTTCCGGGGAAGATTTTTCTAGGAACAATAGGATTGGGTAAACAAACCAAACTGAATAAATTTCTCGGAGAAGCAAGTCTCACCTAAAGTTTGTGAAGAATGCCAGTTACTCAGTTAGTCTCGATCCTAGCCAGCCAGTAGAACTTTCTATTTTTCGATTGCTCGTGTTACTGAGTTGGCAAATGTAGTTTAGCTAGTAGTTCACGCTGTCGCCGCTTCACAACTGAATTTCATTGCTAACTTATTTTGCATTGTGTTGCTGTTAGTAGACGTTGGTCACAATTCAATATATTACACACTCTATGCAGGTCTCCTCTTGGGAAAGCTTTTATAAAATTCTGCCAAGTAGAAAATTTCTTATTTTTATAAATATAGATTCTTAGATTCTTTAGTTCTTTTTAGTAAGTATCTGTAAAGTTGGGGAATATTCCGAAGTTTTACAACTCTTTTTCTTAACTCTTTTAATACATAAACTTTTCAATAGATCATCCAATCCATTAAATCAGTGATTGGTACGTTGCTGAATGTATGTGGCAGCCATTACCCGGTTCGTTATAATTGTATGTATGACCAATGTTTTCAAGGTGCCATTTATAATAGTTTTATTTTCAAGTTGGCTTGAATTCTTTAGAGGCCAAAGCTAACATAAAATTCAGATTTATGGCAGTTAAACAATAAAATGGTCACAGTTAACAGCTTAACTGCATTATAACTAGTTCAGGGCTTTTCAAGGCTGTGTTCGTATAATTTAGTTAATTTATTTAGAAACTGCTGTGTTGGCTATGTTCAGAATAACTGTAGTAATAATGTATCTTGTAGAAACAGTCTGTTCTTGCGGGGGTTGTCGAGACAATGTTCTTGCGTCATTAGTAACGTCTCAGGCGGCGATTATCAAAGCAATCAGCCTTTCTGCAAACTGTTGCCATCCGACTGGCGGCGATAGGGCCAGCGGCCTGTGTCGATGTTTTTTTTTTTCAATCTTCCTTCGTATCGATATCGAGCCGCGCTACCATAACGGAATTGAATTGATATTATTGTTTTCAATGAATTTAAATGTTATTGATATTTAAATCGACGCGAAAAATATTCGTTACAAATCAATCTGTTGTAAATTGCGTAATAAAGTTTTAGTACTGTGTTAATTTTTGTATTGTAAATTTCTCTAGAGAAAACAAGTTCGTTCCAAAACCTAAATGTTTGCAAAAAGATTTCACGCGCAAACTATTTTCCATTGTATCGATAGTATTGTAATTCTCTTATAAACATCACTAAGGCAATTGACGAGTGTTTGCTCGAGTTTGAGCGGCTGCGGCGCTGGGCGGGCGGAAGTGGTCGAGGGTTGTTCCTAGTTTAACTGTTGCGTCACTTGATTGTCGCCGCCGACCGGCGCCAAGTACTTTTACTGAATTCAGTTCCACGGTTCACAGCCCGTTTATATTTATTATTATAAAACAGAACTTAAGTACATTGAATTGTTAAAACATACTAATAAAAGTTAAAAAGCCGTCGAGCCATCCGGAGACAAAATGAATTGTGAAATTCCACTTTTTCTTTGTATTTTTTTCTGACGGATCCAAAGCCGATCTGTCTGTTGATTTAAAGACCCGAGCTCTTGTAATTTAATACCGATATCGAATTACAGGCAATCGACTTATCATCTTGCATTTACATACTAAATAAAAGAAGGTAGATATTAGAAGATTAGGGAGTTAAGTGGTGAAAATCGGGACGGTAAAAGTGATTTACATTTAACTGAGAGCGAGGAATATATACTTCGAATTACTAAAGCAATTCGGTGCTTAATTCGTAGGCCAGCCAAGAAAGATGGGCGGCCAACGCTCCCGGCGCGCCCGGCACCCGGCTTTAATTACAACGCAGGTTTATTCACTCTAATTTCGGGAATTTTGCATTCCCCGCGCGAACCGCGGAAGGGTCAGAGTAAAAGAAAATGACATTCGTTATTCTATTACGTTAGGCAAAGGAGCAAAGAAGAGCTCTGTAGGCACTGGTAATTACTTTTGTGTCGGTATTATATCAACAGGATCTGTTTTGGTAATAGTAATCTGTAGCGGGAGTGGGCCCAGCCATTGTGTCGCAGATAGACAGCCCTGCCATGCCGAACGAGAAAATTGCTCCTTTTTGTTGTTACTCATGCCTCTCTGCAATCAGATAAAGGATTCCACGATTTACGTAGTACGTAGTTTCGCAACCTTTGGTGAGGTATTGTCGTATTTTGTTTGATGTTTTTGGAGTAAAGTAGCTAAGATTTTATTCAGCGTTGTGTTCAGTGAATTACCTTGCGTATGGAAATGTACGTTTTTAAGACTGAAAATGTATCGGCTTTAAAAGTTTTGTTCATCAATTCGTACAAGACATAATTACTGTAACTTTGGGCCATTAATGGTTGTTCGTAGAGCAAGTTTGAGTCGTATGTAGGTCAGGAGCTGTGTAGTGTGCGCGTGCGCCTGTGGCCGGGCGCCTGTGTGCCCGTGGGGCGGTGCGTCGGCCGAGCTGCTCAAACGGGCGAAGTTTTCTCCTCTCGGTCGTTACGAGGCGCGAATTGCCCGCGTTACAATTACTGCGCGGCCCGCCATATTTATGCCAGCGGTAACCAAATTGCCCGATATTATTCCATCCCATTGAGTGCGAAAAGCGCAAATTAAACCGATTTTATATTGGACGATTTTCCTCCAGAGCGGGGGCGAGATATGTTCGTTGTTAGATAAGAAGCCGAGAAGATTGCGTTATGAAATAAGAAAGGAATTGTACGTTATAAAGAGTTGCTTTCGAATAAATACTCTGCCGCGGTACCGACTTGGTGCGTTTTTGATTGCGATTAAATTTGTTAACTGTTGGGGTTTGTTAATAAGCAATATCTAAAGCTGTTGATTAAATGGTTTCATGTTTAGATACTAATTAACATGGACATTAAAGGTATTTTGGGCTGAAAATGTTTTTATCCCGTAGCTCATAGGTGCTTTCTGCTAGTAGCAGCATCAAGTTGGTACCAATACTTTTATTTTCAGCGTATTCGAGTGCCTATATTTTAAGCATACATTGGTTGAATATCTTAAAGACAGCCATATATAGGTAGTAAAGAGGTAAGGAGTAAAGTAGAGCAGGTTTTTTATTGCAAC
The DNA here is from genome assembly GCA_932294355.1 of Aporophyla lueneburgensis. Lineage (NCBI taxonomy): Eukaryota > Metazoa > Arthropoda > Insecta > Lepidoptera > Noctuidae > Aporophyla > Aporophyla lueneburgensis. The sequence continues at coordinate 18,669,959 of OW028747.1, forward strand.
AATGTTATAAAATTCATTACATTTTAAAGTTTAACACCCTTGTTGTTGTATAGTTAAGACCGACATTTGATTATGTTTTAAATAAAAGTATCGTCGGCTTGTAGAAGCCGGCTCCTACCGTCGGCGTCGTATAAACCGCGAAACACTAGTAAAATTTTACAACTGAGTTGCTCCCCGCTTCTCGCATAAGCGAACTGTTAGAAGAAAATGGAAAAGCAACCGAAAGATATATCTCTGAGGGGCCCAGATATTTGGGAAACTATATAGCCTAATGAAAGCGAACGAGGGCGGCCGGGCGCTAACAACTAATTGGCTATTCCGAAAACTCATTTGAACACAAAATGGATTCTGTATTTAAATTTCAGCATTCCGTAAAACAACGGCGAAAGTTAAATGCATAAGGCATTTTGGTTTCCATGGATTTACTTGCCATTTATCGGTTGGATTACTTCGACTTTTCCGGTGTCGCTCCGAACGCATGAACGCCATTGTGAACGACCTACTTCCATGTTTAAAGTGTATTTTTAACTAAAAGTTCTCCATTCGATAAGCCCTTAATATCTAGCCTACGTGTTTTATGAACAAGTCAAAACAATAGCCTATTAATAGGTATTGAAAAATAGCGCTTAATTCGAAATCGAAATTGAGTTGGTCCGATGTCATCATTATTCAGTAGCACAGGGTAGGTACATTCGAGCTGCTTCTGGGAAATCCAACGTCTGGCTCGGCTAATGACGGCTGCGCTCTGAATACTGAGCGGCCAGCCTCCCACATGGACCACCTACCACTCTATAAACATCCATCTATCTCTAACGAACGTGCTCCAACTTATGACAAATACCTCCAATATTCGTCCTTAGAAGCGGAAGCACAACTAAAAGTTATTATAAATCAAATAGTTCACTTACTCTGTCGGGTTAAATTGTGTTTTGTTTAAGTCGCTCGTTCCGTGTGCGTCTGCTCGGGTGGCTCGCGACATATTGTCTGAGAACTCCGCCGACGCCTCTCCAATAAATAAGCAGGTCACATATTGAAGGGGGCAAAGGGGGAATACAATTGTAACTTTCCTGCTCCGGCTTACGGGAAGGCAAAAGTTTAAAAAATACAAGTTTTCTTGCCCCTGGCTCGCGGGCACGCATGACAACGTTCGCACGTACGCGCCCAACGAGCCTCGCGCGCGCCTCTTTAAATATATTTTACTTACCTTTTCAAGAAATAGAAAGTAATTACTCCTTCGAGAAAAACCTGAAAAATAAGTTCCGAAACGTATTATCATTGGTATGCGGTAACCATCCCCGATGGCCATCCCCCGTAACGTTAGTCGGAATAAGAACGAGAATCCATTAAAATATCCAAAGATTTAGTGCATGACAAGCAGCTACTCTTTCAGAAGTCCGCTCTTTACGAAAAAAATGAGCTTATATTTGGATGATCCTTTCAATAATTTAACGGGCGATGCGAACAAAAGCGGTTTGAAATCGAAGCTTATAAAAGGCCGATGTTAAGTGATCGATCAGGGGTAGAAGTTGTTAATCTTGTCTCGCCCCGCCGAAGTTCCGGTCGGTAAGTTCTGAATTTTACTTAAAGAGAGCGACACAACAAGCAATTAGTATGCAGCAGGGCCGCGTAACATTTTTTCACATTATGCTAAGTCCCGAAGAGAAACTGTAGGAAGTCCAAGGGGTAGAAGGGGGGCACTCCAGCGATTCCCAATAATTCATTAGAGAGACCGTCGTCACGGGGTACGAATTAAAATTAATGATTCGCGAGGACAGCAGCCGCCTTCGAAGGATCTCATTGTATTATCTAGTCACTTTTTATCTGCAGAGATAATTTAAACTTGCCTTCTAACAGGTATCGCAACGACTTTTCTGTATTAGCGATTTTAAGAGGCTAATAAATTCTGAATAGGGGAGTTATTAGCATTTTTAAGTAGCTACTTTGAAAGCGTATCGTAATATAAAACCAGAGAATTTATTAGATTAGTTAAGCCGGATGTAGATTATATTATATTTGCATGATCTCTTTCATATAAAAATCGTACAAAAGAAAACATACAAAATCAACGACTCAGTTGTTACTGTGAAACCTCCCCACTAAAACATTCTCAGCGCGTATGAAATGTATACGTATATTGTGACAAACATATGCAATTAGGTATCATCACTGCTTCGGTTCAATTTAGCTCTAATATCTTTTGATCCCGTGTTGGGATTTGCAACGACATTGTCGCGGGATGATTTGATGAGAATTCGGGCGACAAGACGCGACACGACATACAAGTCGAGTTTCCAGTTTCACGTCACGCGCGCTTGGCTCAAATAAGGCTTACTACCCCTGCTGCCGCCGCGCCTGACGCCTAGTATAAAGTAGACTGTAGAATACCTAATGCATCTACGTGTTAAAACTATTCGGCTTTCTTCACCATGTTGCTGAGCAAAGTTAGCTAACAAAATTAGTAAAAAGGTGACAACATTGATGCCTGAATTTCAATGAACAGCAACAAACTAGCAGCTAAGAACTTAAGAAGGTTCTATTGGGATTTTCGCAACATTTTTGCTCTTTCACAGTAAAAGTATAACAAAGTCTCAATTGGATTTCTCCAGAAGGAACTGGAGTAGATATTTAATGGAGCTTGTAGGCGAGGGGTTAGCGATCTGTCACTAATTGCGAACTATTATAGACTTAGAACAAAATATGTTATTGCGGGGAAGTACATTAATAAGAACCGAACAAAGTTGAGCAATTTAGCTCATCTCGGGTCGGTACAATTAAGAGATATATTGATACGGATATATCATATGGCTATATTGGAAATAGAGAGACAACCGACGTGTGTTTCATCGAAAAAGAAATCAATATTTTGTTTGTTATTTTTTAGGATGCAAGTTCGAAATCTAAAGTTTAATCTAGTGTACGCGTACAGTCTGACATCAAAACATAGAGAACGCTACATCAATGAGTTACGTATTTGTTCGGACATAATGTTTGTGCACGAAATATATTTACTTGAACGAAAAAAGGGATGATAACGTGACTTGCTGCTAATCGGCTGACATCTCAACTTTGTTGTTCTTATTGGTGGTGTGTTCATAAGCCCGGGCGGCGGGTCGGGCGTCGTCGGCCGAATCCTAAGCAGCGTCGAGAAGAGCAGCCCTAACAAATTGACGACAATATCTGTCGGCAGTTCGCTGTCACCCGACGCCGGTTATTAGTGTTGCCACACGATGGAACGCCGCCTCGGCCTCGGCTTATGTACGTGTATTATTATTTATGTGCTCAGTATTACCTTCTTTGAATTTATTGTAATGTATTGTGGAAATGTGGACAGTAAATGATAAATTGTGACTTTTATTAAACGTGTACGTCAATATATTTTTAGTTGGGGATTAAAATGAAATATATTTTGATATGTGAAAATCAAATGTTGGCTTTTATTTTATGCTACTGACACCCGTTTGAGTTGGCTAAAACAAACAAAAAATAAAAAATGCCACACAAATACTTGTTGAAATGCCGCTTGTCCAAACTGCATTTGCGGCAATTCCCGCGAACACGTGCGTGGGCCCGGGTTGTCTGTTTTAATTGTCCGTCAGTCGTTAGGCCTCGGTCTCACAAGCACGTACAACCAGCCCATATATCACGTTGATTACTCAAAGTGGAAATATCATATTTTTATTTCCTCGCGCCGGAGTAGATTAAGGTTGGGGCAAATTAGCTCACTCCTGGAACGTCGTATGAGTTGTAATAATGAATGAAGTGTTTTGTTAATAAAACAATTATGTTGAGGGTATTGTGTATGGTACGTATTATTTGTGTTTCAATATTTTTGGGGGTTAGGAATATTTTCGGGTCATTTTTTGCAGGTTTTCTAAGATTGTTTAATTACATTGCCGAGACGACGGAAGACGGATACCTATATTCAGTATCAACATATCTTGCCAATTATGACGTAGGTAATATCTTCTCATTATTTACATAAGAGAACACAGAGCACGAAAAGATTATATCTTGAGACAATCTGGTTGCCACGCGGCTAACATAGTGGCTACGTCATTTCCCTTTCAATAAATTAACGAATCAAATAACCTAAACTGACAGTTGAGGTTGCGTGCAACAACCCGGATAAAAGCTACTTCCATTTTTAAAAGATCTTTGATAGATCTCTAATACTTTATTAATAGCTACGTACCTACCATCAGTATAATAAATGGCAATAGAATTTAAGGCTTTGAAAAAATATATGTGCGTGACTCGGCAGGCGCCGTGAGGTCGCCCCGCCATACAATTGTATAGTCCTAGAAAAGGTGACCAGATAAGCTTGAGCTTAGAATATACACCAGTTTACCCCTCTCTAATGTTTAGACACAAGACACAGAAGGGGAAAGGAGGGTCTTTTTAGCTGGTGGGTGTATAAAGTGGTTAATATGAGCAGAGCACGCGTATGGAAATTACAGTGGAATCAATCACGAACCGCCCAAACATGCCCTATAGATAGCACAAACAATGCTTTTCTTACCTAATGGTTTCCCATAAAGATTTCTATCTTTTATTTTTCTCAATGTATACTAAAATCTACAATTTTCTATGTCAGATTGTTCTCCTGAAAACGATTTAAGAACGAACAAATATTGATAAATCTGTTTGTTTATTCATCCAAATTAATTTCACGATATTACAGTCCGAAAGTCGAGTACAATGGAAACAAATTAGTAAAAATAAAATGCTTGTATTGCTCACCTATTGTATAATGTAACAATAGGAAAATGAACAATTCAGTTGTTAGGCAAATAGATGTTTAATTTAAAAACTGAACAAAATGTATTTAGCCATTTTAATACACAACATGTTATGTTTAGAGCGAGTTAAAGGAGAACAGGAGTGTTTCCGTGTAGGAGTATGTAACCCATTTACATAGAGAACGCCTTAAGATACGTGACCGTAATGTTTTTCCTATGGTAATATGTAGTCATATTGAGCACACATAAAATCAGATAATAAAATACACATCAGAAAATTCAAAATCACTTACGTTTCAGGACGAAGCCAACAGGCGGTGTCCTAGCATACCAATAAAAATGTAAATGCTACCAATAAAATTTTGCTTTTGAAGTAGTCGGGACTTGGTCCGCGGCTTTGATGTGGCGTGTATGTTATAATCAGGATTGTTTGTCAGTGGCCACGCTACCCGTCCTCTGTCGACCTCGGCCAAATCATAATAAACAGAATTTCCCAGAGGAGAGAGCGATATCTGATAGGAATCATTGAATTATTTCTGAGAGTCGGTACGCTCTCTAGTCTCGACAATGTATTATTTTTGTTATTTATCAATTTGCACGTAGCACTTATCTAATAAGATTTCTTCGTTCGCTTTATTGGAGTTCTCACTAATTGCTCTTTCTTCGTTCTTACTGTTTATAATTCGCTCTACGGAGTGCGGGAACTACTCAGTGACTTCACCCATCCTCTTTGGGCACGCCACAATTGCGGCGGTAAGTCCCCTCATTGAGGAGTGGATAGAGAGGCGTCACGCCGTCCTCACCTTCTGCCTGACGCAGGTTCTCATCGGGCATGGTTGCTTCGGTGGGTTCCAGTTCAGGATAAAGCGGGAGGATACGCCCAGGTGTTTCCATTGTGAGGATCGTCTAGAGGACACGGTGGAGCATACGGTGGAAGTTTGCCCTGCCTTGGCGGAGCACCGCCGTGTCCTCGTGGAGGCGATCGGCGGCGGCGACCTCTCGCGTCCGGCCCTGGTGCGAGCTATGGTACGGAGCGAGAGGGCATGGGAAGCCGTCACCTCCTTCTGCGAAGCAGTAATGCTCGCGAAGTAGGAGGCGGGGCGCATGAGGGAGTGGCAGCCTCTGCGCCCTCACGTCCCTAGCCGCCGCAGGAGGAGACGCCCCGGGCATCGGGAGTCGATAGCGGACTCCAGGCCACCGTAGGCGCGAGCTTGCGGGTGCTCGCCGCCCGGTAAGGACCAGGCTCGGGTCGACGGCGTGTAGTGTTCCACGGGCGCCTCAAAGAGATGTCAGCAATACTGAAGGGGTCTGCTAGGACCGATGCCTGCCAGGGTTGCGAGATCGTTCGAAAGAGATACCGAGACCCTGGCACATGGGCAACTGTAGGATCACGGGTGGGTTTTAGTCAGCAAAAGTCTGACACACCCTCCCGCTCCGCCCAGAGCGGGAGAAGTCATTTGATGATTTCCCATACAAAAAAAACCCATCCTATTCTATTAGGTACTGCAGACCACTTTGATGAAATTTCACGATACTACTTAGATACAGGCTTTTGCGGTATTATGTAGCGTTATTGGTATAGTAGGTATTTCGCACATCTGCGTACAATAAACTTATTCATAGAATAATATACTGTAGATGTTCAGGGGTGGAAGAATTTCAATATGTATAATATTATGCAGGTTGATTCTTTGAGCTCGGGTCGGACAAGGAGCATTTGAATAAACCGATATCGCGGGAGCCGAGCAAAATATTGTCCGCCAGAGGTCCCTGTGTTTAGCCGAACCCCGGAAAATATGTATGTTTTGCCTCCGAGAGAGACCCGTTATTAGATTCGAGATATACGAACATGTTGCTACGTAAAATATTGAGAAACACATACATGGTGAGCCAAACAAACAAACATAATAAAACCTTATTTATAACCTAGATCACTTAATATGAAAGCGGTACTTAGGCTTATTGGAAATAAAACATCTAAATGACTCCAAAGATATGTCTATCACAAATATAATGTTGTATAATTTTACAAGATAACATTAGACTTATCCGCCGTACCTACTTCGTCCGAAAATTGTGATATCATTATATTTATTGGAATGTTTTATTCGTTTAGTCTAAAGGAACTCAGGAATCAAGGTGGTCCAATACCTTCAGTAATGGGATACGATTGCTTGACAAACGAGACCCTGAAAAAAAATGTCTTTATCTTAGCTTAGTACTTAGTGAGCGACGAAAATAAACATTTCAAATATGCGATAGTGATCGGGCATGATCGGGTGACGATCGTGTGCGTATAATCCGTGATCAGAGCTCGTTCAGCAGATGTATAGGGCGATGAGTCTCGCCCTGCCATTACACGCTGTACTCGCACTTACATTAACGCTCTGCCAGATGAAAGATAAACATTTGACGTGAGGATGGGGCGAATCCGTATTCTCGTCACACGGACCGGGTTAATTCAATAGCTGATTGGATTTGGGGCACGCTGATCTAAAACCCCTTTTACAACTCACGACGCTTTCCACTCTCTGAATATTTATACACGACATTTCAACTCCTTGGTCGAGTTATTTTTTATTCGGAGGCTTTAAACCTTTTTTATGGGCGGTTTAAAGGTTGACCGTATTTTTAATTTGATGTTTATTTTTTGCTGCTTTTACTGCGTCAATTTCGATACTAATAGTATTTTATTTGTTTCTTACTTAAATAAAACGTATATATGTGTTCTGTGTACGCAACGCAGCACATGGGCAAGCGCAATGAAAGAAAGTCAAAAAGATAATGTTTATTTAACGTCTAAGTCCCTGAGATACCACATTTGGTATACTTAGACACAATCGTTTTTAATTGTGTCTGTAATTACGGTAATTGACTGGTTAATTAAGTGTTATGTACCTAAAACAACCCTCTGAGAAGCTAATGTATTTTTTTGAAAATAGAATGTCAGTAGTATTTTCCTAATTAACATTTGTTTTTGTGTGTGAGTTGTATGCGTGTGTGTGCAAGATTAATAATTGGACGTAGCTTAGCAAAAAGGACTTAAACTACACATACTACAGTCAGTAAAAACAACCTAGCTAAAAACAGCTTTATGTTTCATACACTTAAACTTTAGAACCAATGGTACGGCGCTTTTTTTCAGCATAAACAATTCAAACATTCTGGTTTTTAACTAGTAGGTACTTCTAACAGAATATGTTAATATACCATTACTAATAAAAGAAAACATGTTAATATTTCACTGACAAAAAAATAAACCTCTTGAACTACAAAGGTCGATATTTCAAAAGCAACTGGGTGTGGATTGAGTCCTTTCTGCTTAACTACGTCCAATTATAACCTACTCCTTAACTTTGTGAGTAATCTCGTGGGTAACTCCCGATGTTTTTTGAGAAAAGTCATCGTCTGATGTCATCTTTATCACGATACCTCAAATCAAGGAAAAACACGTAAGAACCATGTATTTTTCACGCGCTAAACAGAAAACGAAATCAATTTCTGCATTTTCACATAAAACAATGAAAATTCCGACTTTCAAATAAATCTTTCTACCGGTCGTGACATGTAAACGGGGTGCAAGTACGGGCCGTCACTTCGCGCGCTTTTATATTCCATCTTGTGTTGACACTGCATTGTTCTGCGGGATACCCTATTTATCTGCTGATTTGTTTGCACCACGACGCGCCACGTCTCTGCGACGTACGGCCGACCGACGACGCTGGGGTAACTTCACTGTAATTGAGACGAGAAATGCGTGACTGTTGAATTGTGTTCATTTACAAATAAATTTGTTTGCGTTGGACGTGTTTGTGATGCTGATACATCACCTATACGCACTCGATGGTACTCTGCGGGTGATATTGAAGATTTTCATGTTTATTTGATTGGGAATTTGGTGTTGCGTTTGCTCTTACATTCGTAGACGGTAGAAGATTTAAAAATTAAAGGGAGAGACGAAAATTATTTTTTAGCTTCGGCATGAAATCGGCTCATAAATGTCTACCGCCAATCGTAAGAGTTTTGACGCTAAATCCAGGCAATTCACAAAATTACAGGCTCAAGGTTAAAAAGATAAGAAGTTTACATAAATAAATAGGAGGGAAAGACTAAGCAAAAAAATAAAAATAAATCTTTGAAGTATCTTTTGTTTGAGATCAATAAAAACGGATACCTATTATACATCTTGTTAGTTATTATAGGTAGGTAGAAAAAGTACGTAATAGCCGTCTTTGTACGACCAATTAGATTTTTTGTTATTTTCTCGGAAACTTCGGCTGATATCGCTGATATTGATAAACGATGTGCCATTCGATTTATAAGAGAAACAGGTTTGTTGAACCCGTTAGCGCAATATCTAACGCTTAATGTTTTGTACACAGGGTTTGTACGGCAGAATATGAAGGATAAGATTTAGGTACCTAAAGGCCTCCCCCAAAGGTGGGTGTTTGCCATAATCGCCACGCTTGGCAGGCGGGTTGGCGATCGTAGTATATTCTCTATTTAGTCCCTTAGTCGCCCTCTACGACACCCACGGGAAGAATTGGGATGATGCTATTCTTTTCGTCCGGCAACACACGGAACAATAATTATACAATTAAGTATATCGAGTACTTGATAGTTCTCCTTAATCGGAATGCAAGTACATTCCCAGGTTTTAAAAGCAAATGTACGAAAAAAAAGCATATGATTAGATAAATCGTACGCGATTCCGTACATTTTCAAATCCGTGAAAAACTTGAAGTGTTAAATTAGATGAATTCTCCTATTTTTAAAAAGGGCAAAGGTGAAACGACGAACACGAATTGTGACCTAAGAAAATACACAAGGAAAGGAAAGTACATGTATTTTTCAATTCCAAGAGATACGTCTATTCGTGAGTGACCTTGTGTACTGTGTAGGTACAAATGTGGGGTGGTTTTACGATCGCCTTTCTCGTTTGTGCCGAGAAAGGTAAATTTTGGGAGAATCTATTGGACGTTTTGACTTATTGCACAATTGAAGAGTATTTTGTATTTCGTATATATTCTGAGGCGTAGAAGGAATACTAATTCTTGCTCTCGCTAGTAGTAGGGTAGACTGGGTACGGTTGTGCCAGGTTACGGTTGTGACAGTCGTAATATTAGCGAAACTGTAAGGAATACCGGGGAGGGTGCAAGGGGAGAGAGGAACAGTATGCCCGTCTGAATGTGTGTCACAATATTGCGTCAGCCATTGCGCCACATTAACGCTAGCAGAGGCCTATATTACTTTTTACCAGTCAAAAGCAAGTATTTTTATTCGATATATTTTAATAACTGTCGTTATATGTGTACAGATATAGTTATGAGTGTTTATCTACGTGAAAAGTGAAACATTAGTAGTTATATAGCTGTAATTACTTTGTACATATGTTATGTTGTATTGTCATGGCAATTGTTTTTTCGCAGAGGAGTGTATTGGGTACGGTTGTGACATATTTTCAGGGTACGGTTGTGACAAAGGTAAAAAAAAATTTTTTGGTTTTAGATACCCCGGAAACGTTTGAGAAAGATCGAAAGAGGGCAGTGTGATATAATACAATATGAAAATGCTCATAAAGAAGTGAAAAACAGAACTTCTTTACGGAGAACTGCGGAAATGCATGAAGTTAATCGCATGTCTTTGTTGTCATACATTCGTTAACGCGATTTTTTAAGTTTTCACAACTAAGAACGAACTTTGGATGCCTTCTGTTTTTTAATTTTGCATGTTGATAGCAAACAAACATAACAAACAAATGTTTAGTTTTTGTTGGAGAAGAGTTTTTGAGTTAATATTTATTATGTAATTTAACACAGTTACCGCAATATATTAGATATGTTTAGTTAACTTTTTTGACTGATTGTCATATGAAACTGTTATACTAGATCTGTTTTGTAGTTATACCTGTGATTATAAACCTTTTTTGTGTATTTTTGGACCTGTCACTACCGACCCCAAGCACTGTCACAACCGCCCCTGGGGTGTGGTCGGTTGTGACAATTTTCCTTTTTTTTCTGATTTACTCGTGTCAGTTAACCACTGTACTTAGGTGCATTTTTTAAATATTTTTACGTAGATAAATGTATACTTTACGATAAAAAACATCTTTCTTCCAGTTGAGTGGCATACTAACGAAATTATTGGCGATCCATTGAAAATTGTCACAACCGTACCCAGTCTACCCTAACTTAATAGCTTTATTGAACTGATAAACACTGTATTCTATATTCGAAAATACAGTGAAAGCTTCAACGTATTTTGTTCCACTAGAATATCTAGATGATCCCCCCCCCCAATCTGTATCTAATTAAGCCTACCTGGATTAGACAACTATAAAGATAGTAGAAACAAACAAACAATGAAATTAGGTATTCGGTAAAGACCGAATACCTAATTTCATTGTTTGTTCAACAGGTACCCCAGGTCGCGATTGAAACATTTCCAATTAAATCCCTACTTACTTATCATAATGAAACCGATCTAGTTCTAAAACTGTATTCATTTCAGTCACACGACCTAATCCGTGAAAATTTACAAGGAAAATATTTTCCCTGCGGCATAAATCTAATATCCTAAAATCCGTCCCTATTATTTCAAGATGTACCATAAAATACGCATATCGCCGTAGTATGACACATCTCAGCGGGAGGGGCGGCGCAGAAAGCTGTGCGGTGTAAAAAAATCCCCTAATCTAGTAAACAGGGGCTAAATGACTCACTTCACTGCGGGCGTCATGTATTCGGGGAAATTCGGGAAAATTCGGGGGACTTAATCTTTACGGGATAAAGTAAAAGGAGACATGACCCAGGTGCTAGTCACACCGCCACGCGCGTAAATTGTGGCCTCTTTGTCTTTTTGTAATGTTACCTCCAAGGGCCCGCCTGTTAATTATTAAATTGGGAGCCGTTTTAATTTTAATAATATTAATTTTATAAGTATACCTACTGGTTTTTAGGGAGGATTGTTTAGACAAGTGAGTCTGTTTTTATGGTCCTTTTAGAATTAATTTTGGATTGCCTGGAACTTATTCGCTTAAGGGTACTTGCTGGATTAGTTAGTGCTGGCGGATTAAGTAGTAATAAGCAAGAAAGTATACTATATTGACTAACTTTGCCCGTGAAATCGTTCGTGTGCATTTTGCAAAACAAATTGGATTTTATGTTTCTTTTTTTGCGTGGGTCCTTGATTCTTAAAAAAAGTAGCCTATCTTGCTTCTTTTGACATTAACTATCTGTCGCATGTCGTTGAGACATCGGTCGAGCCGTGTCAGAGATTAGCTGTAACAAACAGACCGACAGACAGGCATAAAAATCCCTTTTTTATTATAAGTCGGTACTTATAACAAATAAGGGATTTTCATGTCATCATTTGCATTAAGTTAAAAGCTGTTTTTTGACCTTACAAACAGACTTTTAAATTTTGTTTATTTATATGAATAATCCGACATTAAGCATTTATCGAAGTTTGGTTATTATAAGAAGCAAACTTTTTGCAGGTGTCATATTTTGTTCATTATTTGATGACGGCCAGGCTTGTAATCGCCGCTCTAGAGATACCCATATGTGTGAGCTGAAGTCACAATTCCGAATTAACCTCTGCCAGTACATAGCTCACGTACGTTTTAACACCTCAGCTCCACCTGTCGACTTCCACCATAAACATTTGAGTCTCTAAGACAAGAAGCCGTTAAATACAAAGGAGGATAAATCTCGAAGTTAACATTTACAGCATTACCGGAACGGTTTTTCATGTTTAAAACACAGCATAAGGTGCGGGGCGGCCGGTCGGCGGCCGGCCAGTGTTCTGTACGTGCGGCGTAATCGCCGCGCGGACCTCTCTCAAACACGGAAAACCGTTCAGACACCCCCTCCGCACCTACCCCTGCACCCCCAACCCACACCCACCACTTTTACGATGAATCTTCGTTTCTCCGCATCAAGAAGTAATTTTAGTGTTCCTTTGCCGATTCAATGATACCACTCGGCCTGATTGGTTAAGCCCCTCTTTGATTTAATTTCGGGTTAAGTTGCCCTGTGGTCGGACCCTGTGGGATTTGGATACGTTTAGTAGGGAACATACGGATATTTGTATCGGCCTGTTATACTGGTTTAACGGCTTTACGACTCAGTTTTGAGAGGGCATTGAGTTGATCATGTCAGGTGAAGTTTGTTTTCCCGCTTGATCACGTAGTTCAACATTAACTTGGATCAATCCATTGATTTTTCATGTTCATGCCCACACACAATTACTTACTTGAGGGGCTTGTGCCTAAGTAATAACAACTGCACGTTTCAATCGATCAGGTTAAGCTACGCTTGCCGTGGTTGATCCGTAGATGGGTGAGCATCTGTACATACCAAGATTCCTTCGTGCTTCGTGAAAGCACGTTAAGCTGATGGTCCCGACTGTCATTCGTGGGTTTATGACAGTCGTATCGGGTCGTCAGTAGCCAGAAAGTTTGACGACTAGTCTTACCAAGGGGTATCTTATCCAGTAACAGTTGTGGAGGTCAGATAGGTAGTCGCTCTATGTAAAATACTGGTATTCAGCTGAATTTGGTTTGACTGGAAGCCGACCTCAACTTCCTTTTGCCAACTATGCTGGAAAAAGACTGGACGGATGAAGCCCACATACAATATTTCGTTGTCTATGAAACTATTAATACAATTTGGTAACCCTCTCGAATGAAGGTATACGTTGAATGTCAAACGTCAAGAGATTTAAAAATAGAACTCGAAAAGGTCAGCGGAGCATTTCTGTTTATTCCGTTTTATTTTAAAATAGCAGGCACTCTGTCTGTGTTAAAATTATATTAATAGAAACTAGTGATCGCCCATTGGTCGAAATTCGACCGTACTTCATTTGAATAGAAATACATTACCTACTAAATGAAAAAATATAGATAATAATAATAAAAAAAAATAATAATATGGTTATATTTGACATTCAGTAACACTATAGACAAATTGTTGACGCTGTCCTACTGTGGAGAGGGTTCGCTGGCGGGATGGTGATGGCCAGGACCAGGACGTAGGTGTAATGAGTAAAGAATACTTCTTCATGACTCTCTTCTTTATTTTCTTAATAAATAAATAAAATTCATTTATTTTAGGCATAAGAACCCATATTACAAAAATTTTGTTAAAATGTGACAATGCTGTAGCAGAAAATAATGAAATATCATCAACAAAATAGAAATATAAGTCACAGAGTTGAGATAAAATACAATGTCAAAACAGGTAACATAGATGGAATTTAAATATTAATACTTCTATAATACTTCTTAACTGCTGGATATGGAAAAATATGGAATGAATTATCACAGAAATTTGTTCTGTTTTTATAGAATTTTCCCTATTATTTTTAATTAATTATGACGGTTCCAAATGTCATAATTATAACCAGCCTGTACAATCTATGACCAGCCTGTACAATCGTGAGGCATACAACTTCTACAGTTTGCACACGACACTAAGTTTTGTATGGGAAATTTACTAATGCCATACTTGACACTCCCCATAAAACCACAAAAAATATTCCCTATAAATCTAAACTAAATTCCTATCGTCGCTAATACAAATAATATTAAAGACAAATATTTTCGATATGATCATAGATTTTAAAAATGAAATAGGTTATATATCTATAAAATTTATTTATTACCTATGGTTATGCTTGACATTCAGTAAGACTATAGGCACAAAATCAGGCTTACCAACTTATAGGTTTTCCCAAATTTAGGGGATAAATAAGTGGAATGAGATTTTTTAGGGGCGTTACATTTTTAGGGGTATTCTTAGGGATTTTTTGCCATCTTACATTTCTCATTGTGTTTTTGATTACAATAAAAGTATTAGTGACTTCTAGTACGGTTCTTCGATACTAAGAATGCAGAGTGAATGATTAACAAATGTCGCGTAATAAATATAGACAAATATTACTACTGTGTGCCGGTCTATGATTACTGAACATTCGTTGGTTATTTTCATTATAATTTTTAGGGGATTTTTTTTAGTAATTGTGTCAATTTTAGGGGTTTTTAACTTAAGCTTTAGGGGTAAATATTTCTGGGTGTTGGTAACACTGCACAAAATAATAAAGACAGATTTGGACCATAATCAAAAGAATATATAAGCATGTGTGTATTAGATACACGGTAATGAACAGTAGTGTGTGTAACGTGTTATTTATTGAAAATAATGTATTTTAACGAATAATTTAAAAAAAATATTAGCATTCGTCACTTCTTCTCTGTATAAACTATAAGTGTGCGAAATTTCATACTCCTCCGTTCGCCCAATTTTCGTAAAAAGGGATCCAAAGTTTTCGCTTCACGTATTAATATATAGATAATACGAAAATCCATTGAAAATAATATCTGTATAAGCTTTTGCTGAAATGATTAAACTTTTTTTTGCCGGTAATGAATGTAGATGTTCCTGTATATTATATGAATAAATAGCATCAGCAGCCTATAATGTTCCCACTGCTGGGACACAGGCCTCCTCTCGGTGAGAGGGAGTGGGCCATAATCCACCACGCGGGCCCAGTGCGGGTTGGTAGATGTCACATGTCTTCGAATTTTTAGTTCTAAGACATGCCGGTTTCCTCACGATGTTTTCCGTAATTGTTTTGAGAGCAGTGGTGATGAAATAATTTACACAAAGTAAAGTGCCTGCCTGGGTTCGAACTCACGACCTACTCGTAAGTCGCGGCCGTTACCACTGGGTCACCATTGCCCTCTACTGACTTTATTTTGATATAATAGCCTCGTGTAGCTGATTCGACACGTCAACACGTGTAACTAGTTAGATGAAATAAGTTTATTTCTACACACATTATATTCCAGTATATTGTAGACTCTGATTACCTATATTTAGTGACACAAAGATTGCTGTGTAAATTCAGACACTCGTTACGAAGACAGTAACGTGGTTCACCACATTCTTCTGCTATGCCATCGATATTCATTTTTCTTCTTCTTCTTAGCGTGTCGATAGCAATCTAAATAGAGTAAGCCCAGAATTTGGCTACGAGCTTAGCATTTTCAGTAGCGTCCATCACTGCTATAACGTGCAGACAACGGGACACGCTGAACAAGATATCAAGTGCCGCAATGTTTGTGGGACAGCACCACATTTACACTCCAGGGCGGAGTCATCTGTGAATCTCAACCTGAACAGGTTTTCTTTACTCCGGCCTATCTGAGATCGCTATTCATTTTACCATTGTAACACAGAAGTTCGAAGTTTGTTTAGTTACTGTGGTGTGTGTTACTGTGGAAACACACACACACACTAAATGCATATGAAAGTAAATACGGTACTTACACCAAAAAACATTTTTTTAATCTGTCTGTCTGTTTGTTCCGGCTAATCTCTGAAATGGCGGGACCGATTTTGACGGGACGTTTATTGGTAGGTAGCTGGTGTAATAAGGAGTAACTTAGGCTACTTTTATTTAAGAAATAATCTTTTATTTTAGAAAAATACTTGCGTTAATTTCCGACATCCACGCGGGCGAAGCCGCGGGCAAAAGTTAATTTTTTTGTTCCCGACGTACCCCAATGCATACCTGCTAGGATCGCGAGATTTGTTTGAAAGAGTTACCGTGGCCCTGGCATATAGGCAACTGAAGGAACATGGGCGGGTTTTAGTCTGTAAAAGTCTGACACGCCCTTCCGCTCCACTCAGAGTGGGAGACGTCATTTCATGATTCCTACACAATGAAAAACCCCATCACATCGCCTGCTCGCCGCATTATTACTTCAATATCTGGATGACCGAGCTTTGCTCGGTATTTTTTGGGAAATTGTGTTTAAACTAATAAGTTTATTTTCAAGTTGATTATCGATATAGTCATTGAAAACACGAATAAAACGACATTTTATAAAAATGAATCTTAGCTAGATCGATTTATCGCCCCCGAAACCCCCTGTGTACTAAATTTCATGAAAATCGTTGGAGCCATTTCCGAGATTCAGATTATATATATATACTAGCTTCTGCCCGCGACTTCGTCCGCGTCAAATTTTTGCTCCCCTGACCCTTCCCGTCGCATCGATTTGCCTGCTAGTTTTCGCCCATTTTTCGTTGCTGCTCGCTCCTTTTGAGTTATAGTGACTCAACCTTAAAAGATAGACATAATATGCTCTCGCGGACTTTTTTTTTGAACTTTTAAATGGAACAGTTCCGTCATACATGATTTTTGCGTTACTTTAACCGTTTACGCAGCGCACGCAACGGAAACTCTCAAAAGGAATACATTTTCCCCTTTTTTGCAACATTTTTCATTACTGCTCCGCTCCTCTTTATTGTAGCGTGATGTTATATAGCCTATAGCCTCCCTCGATAAATAGGCTACCCAACCCAAAAAGAATTTTTCAATTCGGACCAGTAGTTCCTGAGATTAGCGCGTTCAATCAAACAAACAAACAAACAAACAAACAAACAAACAAACAAACAAACAAACAAACAAACAAACTCTTCAGCTTTATAATATTAGTATAGATATACATATATACAAGAATTGCTCGTTTAAAGATATAAGATTTATATTAGCGTTCTGTCAAAATTTATTTTTGTTCAGCTCCTAAGAAACCCGGCGTAATTTTACATAACTTATAACCTTCTTAAAAAACTTGGCTATCAAATGCATACAGATTTTTGAATTCCAACGAGTAGTTTCCGAGATAAGCGCGTTCAATCGAACTCTTAAGCTTTATTATTAGTTTTCTTAGATTTTCCTATAAGAAAAGGATTTTGCCGTCTTCATTACAGTTTTATTATCCTTTATATCATTTTCATGACTTATTCATTACTTAACTAATGAATGTCTACAGAGACTAGTATTTAGAGTTTAACCAGGAGCCATTTATAAAGATACACGGTTTGCCACCAATCCACTATAAAATCTTATTTTGCAGACTCGTGGATAAACAAATGTTTGGATAAGGTAAAACATAGGTCTAGGTGTCAGTGATTGATGTGTAACCAAGACATGACCGCCCAAAATGGGTATGTTTCTACAAAACAGAACATCCCACGGATCCCACAACATTTGTGGACAATGATGACTTTTTATTATGAAAAGGGTTTTCTTGTTTTTCGCTTTTAACCTAATGAAGATAATTTCGGTACATGATCTTCAACACCGTCAATCTTACAAATATGTAATATTAATGCCATCAAAGCGATTTAAATGCGTGTACTGTTGGACAGGTCCACTCAATCTGTGTTGTTCTTTCCTTAAAATACCATTTCAAACAGATTTCCAGTCCGAATGGTCTTCACATGATCTGAACAAGATTATGTCTGGACTTTAAAAGAGACTGTGACCTCTGAGTTTGTTTCGGATTTTCTTCTCAGAGTAGTCAGATAGGAAACGCCGACCTCATTTAGTTTAAAAAAACCTGTAAAAGTGTTTGTACAAGGTATGTTCCACTTCAAGATGTCGCGAAACTAAATATAACTTAGAAAATGTAATTTAAATTTTTCATGTAGAAGAAATAACTTTCTTGAATGTAGAAATAGTGGTTTTATCACCGGAAACCATTAAATACATGTATCAAACTTAAGTCTTATATTAGTAATCTATTCTGTGCGGCCGCCAGCCATTTGGCATGTGTACAATTAGTACTACAAAACTCTTCTAGATACATTCTGCAGAGAGCCTTGAAGACTTGCCAAACTTACCCAGTAAGAGGCTAACGGGCTTCATAAAGCTAAACAGTAATGGAACTAGCAAGGGATGTCAAGTGTCGTTAGTTGACGATGCGAAAGTCGGCGCCGTAGCTTCGCTGGTAATTTTTTTGCTTCATGGCATATCTATGGAAAAAGTAATTAGTAAAGTTTAAATATGTGTGGTTCAAATCTGCTCCACGAACTCCACTGGCTGGTCCGCTTGACGTTCAAAGTTCACTGCACCTCCTAGGTTCCCCAATTCTCGAAGACAGTTTTTCACCTTTTATTGACGAAAAAATTCAAAATTTTAACGATATCTCGGATAGACTTTCTAAAATTAATTTACATTCGGCATTCACCATTATCAGATTCTGCTGTTTCAGTCCAAATTTCATGTATTCACCCAAACCTTTTAGACAAAGTCGATGAAATTATTAAAAGCACCCTAACATCCATTTCAAATGTGGCTTTGGACGACCGCTCGTGGCTACAAGCCACACTACCGATTCGTTTTGGTGGGCTCGGCGTCCGCAAAATTTCCAGTATAAGCTTACCGGCGTTCTTGTCCTCGGTCCATGGCACTGAAAAGTTAATCTCGAAAATCTTAGGTCCTTCTCAGGTTCACTCGGAAGTGCCGTGCTTGACCGATGCCCTGAATGCCTGGAAGGTGGCTTGTCCGGATACGGTTCAGCCCGAGAACCCGTCTTCCCAGAGACAGTGGGATGAGCCGCTCTGCAGGTTGGTACGGAATAATCTCATTAATACGTCCACCAATACTGCTGAGCGTGTCCGCCTGCTGGCTGTGGGAGAATGGGAGTCGGGCTTATGGCTTCAGGCGCTACCGTCACCTAACATAGGCACTATGCTAGGTGACTCGACTTTCCGACTAGCTACAAGTCTGCGTCTGGGTGCTCCTTGCGTGGCTCCGCATCGGTGTCAGTGCGGTGAAGCAGTCTTGCCTGCAGCAAGAGCGCTGGTCGGCTGGCACGGCATGCCAGCATTAATGACATCATCCGTCGGGCTCTTGTCACCGCCGGGGTGCCAGCTGTCTTAGAACCCAATGGCTTGGCACGCGACGATGGGAAGAGGCCAGACGGAATGACCATAATGCCTTGGAAGTTGGGTAGGCCTTTGGTGTGGGATGCTACCTGTGTCGACACCCTCGCGCCATCCCATCTTCTAAGCACGGCAGGCTGTGCTGGGGCGGCTGCTGCAGGTGCAGAAAATCTCAAACGGCGCAAATATAACAACCTTATTGGGAGTTATATTTTTGAGCCGTTTGGGGTTGAAACACTGGGGCCGTGGGGTCCGAGTGCTCATCGAGTATTCCGGGACATCGCCAAGCGGTTGGTTGACTCTTCATGTGACCAGAGGGCTGGTCTATTTTTAGGTCAAAGAATCAGCATTGCCATCCAACGTGGCAATGCTGCCAGCCTTCTGGGCACTTTTCCCACCGACAGCGATGCGGACAAATTCTTTGATGCCCAGTGAGCTCCTCCCATTTTTTTTTTTACCTTTACTTAATTGTATATACTATATTTATTTTAGTGTTAGTTTGTGGATTATATTTAAGTCAATACAACAATAAACAATAATACCCACAGTGGATAAGCATAATAATATTGTCACTATAAAGTTAAATAAATAACTTTTTATATTTTTTTTTATAACTTACACAAACCTTACATGAGCTAGGTAAACAATACTAATATTTTAATTATTTATTTTCAATTCAAGTTACCAACATCAGAGCCACGGCTATGGCTCTTGTACAAGGAGTTCCTGCATCACAAGAGACAGGCTTTCCTATTTACAGGGAATATGATATAGATGCGAGATAGACAAAAGACTTTGTAAAAATAAATTTAGTTTAAAAGAGGTCCACAGGCTTATGATGATAGCTCTTGATGCTCATTTACCTAAAAGGTATCAAGATTAGTTACTTCATAACAAGCAAAAAAGTTTTTAATCTTATTTTAAAACAACATTTCATACTAAATCCACTACAAAATACCGAAATATTTGTGTCCATTATTTATAACTTAAAGCGAGCATAATATTTCAGCCACGTTTGTGAGTTCAATTAGTTCATAAAAATACTTTGCAGTGATAAATGGATAGACGGAAGGTTGGGAGACAAAAGAAGATTAATATTCGTGGTGGTCGCTGTACCCTGCTTGTGTATACGTCCAGCATATTTGTCGTTACAAAATATACTACAAAACATTATTTGTTTAAATAAATACTAATTTATTCTCGTATAAAAGTTTTTTTTTAAACTATCCGTTTGTTAAACTTGTTTAAGTTCAAAGTTAGTAGCTTAGTACAAAGACTTAAAAATAATGTTTACAGCTTCTACTAAAATATTTTGCTTTCATCTAAAAATGGCAACTGCATTGACCGGAGACGGCACAAAACGCAACGCAACTAACTTTACTGGCTGGTAAATGCTTAATCTGTTCACTACTTGCACGAGCGAGAAATGTACTTACCTATAGCTTGTAAAAGGAGACTGCTGGAAAATTTTCGAACAAGTTTCCAAAAGATGTTGTCATGAAAGTACGTACTTTTACTCTTCTGTCAGCACATTATGTTTGTATTAAAATTGTAGGCTGTATGGCGTGGAAGCTTGAGACACCAGCATTAGGCCGGCCGAATGTCAACAGCCAACTATATCGGTAACATTTGCTCTACGAAAATCGCCCTCACCGCTACAACGGAAGGTGCTGTCAATGTCAAATTGTTGCTACTGATATGCGGTTGACTGTACTACTACTGGTACTGTATCTACATGTGTGGGGCGCGTGACAGTACGCTTCGGCGCAGCATCGCGTCCACGGGGCCAGTCGTCATGAATACGTAATACAAGGGCAGGACGCGAATTCTTTCGTTTATTATTCAATCATTCGTTCGGCGCGAGTCGGCTTTAATTTCATGGCGGGTGGGCACGGGCCCCGAGCGTCGGCCCGGCCTCTTAGTGTGGAAACGATCCCGATACTATTGTTGGAATTATGCTATTAATTAGAACATCGTGGCAGATTGTCGGAATTTATAGGGTTGCCTCAGCCGTTGGTAACTTGTCTTTTAACTCGTGCCGCGCTTAATTTTGTCTGGAGTTTTACGAGATTTTGGATTAGCAATTGTGTTTTTATTCTTCCCTTTTTTACCCTTTTTCGTATCTACTATTAGTTAAAGTAACTTCTGTTATAAACGCCAATATCACTTCAGCTTTATACACTGCAACACAAGTTCCATTCTGCTTAAAAGTCCGCAAAACAGAATGTAATTTATCCTGAAATGCAAAGCGAGGGAGCACTTTCCTTACTTGTTTGTCCGTCACCGCCGAGTACTGTGAAAAAGACAATTCTTATTCTAAAAGGCGAAGCTGGTGAGGATGTGGAGGAGTGCGTGCCCGTTTTGATTGAAACCACCGGCGCCGCCCCTTCCGACGCCACCGCGACCGACGCCGAATTGAAAACGTAAATTTAGTGACACATCTATTAACGAAAATGTGAAGAAGGCACCACCAGTAATAGGATACGCGAGGGAGAAAATTTCCGTACAATTGTAACAATACTTTATGCTGGCAACATTCTTATTTTAATAAACAGGTGTTACCATTATAGGCGTGTAGGAATTTTCTACTTACGTAACTTTCATTAAGTATATTTTTGCTGCAATGTTGGGTTCTTGTTATTTTGTGCGGCAAACTGAATATGTTTAGTCTCTGAAATTTCTAAAATAATGTATGTTTACTTTTATACGAATGCATGCTTGAGGTACAGTGGGGACGAGCGGGGTTGGCAGCAATCTTGAGAAATCATTTTTACGACTATCAAAGGGAGAATAACATTAAAATTCAGGAGACGGTCACGCGACCTTGTTCTGTCATGTTCCTTCATGCCACGCCGTGTAAGGGTCTGTAAAAATGCGTTCTTCTTTAAATAAAACATGTGTGTGTTTAACTCCCCACATTTTCTGTGTGGGGAGTTTTCTTTAAGAATTCTTGTTTTTATTTTAGTCTTTGCACTTCTAAATTTGTTTTTAGGGTAGAATCTTTGCAAGCATGAATACTACACCCAACTTATGCGTCGTTTTTTCATTTTAGTCATAAAGAAATCCTTCACGTAGCATCTCCATAGCACCTGCTTCTGAAAATATTTGCAATAATTTATTGAAAGCCAGCGCCCTGTCTCGGGCTCGTCTCTGTAAGTAATGTGTCGCAACAACGCGTCTGGGCATTCGGACGGTCGCATTCGCACACGATTCAAATAAAAAAGTCCGCCATCACTCAAGTATGCGTCGCCATTCACTCGCTTGCCCAGAAATTTGCGCACTCGACCCATTATAATAATGTGGACATGCTAGATGAAAAATACTATAGATATGTACATTGAGTCTAGACAGCTCTCGTGTTCGGAGGAGATACGGCGACACGGGGCCGAGCTGATAAAGTCTTAAGTGAATTACGTTTTACATGTGTTCCGTGTCGTATCCATACAACGGAGAACATGTCAACGGCGCTAGGTTAGCGTGATGTGAGATCTACACGGTCCTTACAAATGGACAGGAAAAAGACGCGGGAGGAATGCGTGGGTGCTTTTAATTTAATATCGACTGACACCGAATTGGAATCGAAAGTTTGCCAAGGACGTGATCTGCCGTTTAATCCGTACCGCCTGTTTGCCGTTTTAATATTTATTGCGTACCTATAGGACCCGGGATACTTATTTATAAATATGAGCTATTAAATTCCTAAGAAAAAACATGCATGAGGTGACTGCGTAAGGGCAAAGGTGCGAGAGATTAGAATAGGAATGCTTGAGATATCTGAATGATATATTCAGACATTTCACACGGATAACGAACTACATTCTTGTGTGAGTGTGAACTTGTTTTAAGATTTTATATTACGAGCGAAGAAATCTTATTGGTAACTTTATTCTTGAACATGGTTTCAAAGATAAAGACGAAATAAAACATCGTCGAGTACGAACAACGCAAGATTTAAAGAGCAAAAAGAAACGTTAGTTTCTCGTTTTCCGTAATTGAACCACGTACAGCAGCATAACTTCGTACAAATATCTCGTTGAAGACGCTCGGTTGTGCTGCGAAAAATATCGTACGCATTTAAAACAATAAAAACATTCGCGTCTAACGGTGGCGGCTTGAGTGAATTTTCGCGGGAGGAGGCGCGGCGCGGGCGTCGGGAAGACGCGTATTTACCGCGACTAGAGTATGTTTACAATGTTGCGATGGAAAATATGGATACGGTATCGAGTCCATTTTTTTTATGTGACATAGATTTGTACGCTGTTTTTTGTTTTATGTAATTATATGCAGCCTGAGCTAATGAAGATGTAGAGTTAAGATGCAGTTAGTATTGAATTTCGGCCATTTTACGGTCATAG
The DNA here is from genome assembly GCA_932294355.1 of Aporophyla lueneburgensis. NCBI lineage: Eukaryota > Metazoa > Arthropoda > Insecta > Lepidoptera > Noctuidae > Aporophyla > Aporophyla lueneburgensis. Next base: position 18,693,794 of record OW028747.1, read on the forward strand.
TATTTATCACTAGCTTCTGCCCGCGACTTCGTCCGCGTTGAATTTCTTGTTCCCCCAACCCTTCCCGTTGCGTCGAATCGATGTGCGATTTTCCCCGTTTTTGTAACATTTTTCATTACTGCTCCGCTCCTCTTATTTGTAGCGTGATGTTATATAGCCTATAGCCTTTCTCAATAAACAGGCTACTCAACACAAAAAGAATTTTTCAATTCGGACCAGTAATTCCTGAGATTAGCGCGTTCAATCAAACAAACAAACAAACAAACTCTTCAGCTTTATAATATTAATATAGTATAATATAATAATATATAATAATAGTAATATAGTATAGATTAAACCGTATGACTGGAAACACACATCATTAAACCGTATCGGAAACACACACTGAAACGTTGATTTTGACGTTATGTAAAGATAAAATGTGGTAAATCAAATACCTTGTGAAGTTTGGTCTGGGGATCGAAGTTAGGAACTACTATTAAGAAGATATTGGTAAGAACCCCTATAATATTGGTCAGCCAGAAACGATTGTAACAAAAGATAATTCCAGGCAGCAAGTTTCGCTTAAAACAATAAAGCACACCTGCTAGACACTTCTATTCTTATCTCCCCAGTTGGCCGGTGTCAGTGGGGCAAATTTCATTTGGGCCGGCAGTCCGAAGCGAAGCCCGGCCTGAACTTCGCCCCAACTTGCAAACACGTGTTAACATGAGTCGTCTTTGAAAAAGTGGATAAGCACCTTATTTATATGGGGCCAGCGTACGACGCGACACAAAAGAACATGATGATATTACTGTTAGCTGGGACACGCTAATGTCATGTACATAATGTTATTTACCAGTCACGAATTACTCTGCCTTTTTATGCCTAAAATGTTGGTGGAATGTGATAAAAATTACGAGCCCTTAGATGTAGGGAAGTAAAGTGAAGATCGTAGGAAACTCACAATACGCCACAAGCGGCTTAGAAGACAGTGAAATGAAAAAAGAAATGGTTCTCATTGCCTTAAGTGTTTGCAGAATATGTTATGACACGTGTATGTTACACGTGTTTTGATGTTAAAGGCTACTTCACGATTTGCCGTTGATGTGCAGTTTGATAAAAGAAAGAAGAAATTTTCCTAAAGAATTAAGTTCGACATATAACTTGAAGCAAACAGCAACGGACGCGGGTCAGCAAATATTATTTTTTTCCATCGCGGACGTCGGAGTTACAACTATTCAACTTTCGATATTCCATTTTGTTTTTAGATACCGAAACAAATGTTATTTTCTGTTCATAAAAATAAAATAGTGCGATGGGAATTGTTTCAGTTTAGGAACAGACTGTTACTTATATATTTGATTTATTTTATTTACCCAGCGAGTTGGTTTTCTCCTTGCACGTACTAAACGATATTTGGCGATCCCTAAGACGAGCCGTTTGTCACGTACGTGACGCCGCGGACAAAATGGAAACTTCACTGTGTTGCCGAAACGGACAAATAAATACGTAACTGTTTTCTGAAAAACTGTTATTGCCATTTATGTTTTACTCTGGATATTTGAAAGAAGTATTTCAGCTTTCATGTGCGGCTTTACCCCAAGTGCAGTCGGTAGTTTGTTGCGGAGGCGTTTTAATCTTAGATACGGAACCTTTTGTACAACTTTGTAGCTTTAATGGTAATGCATTCGACACAGAATTCAACACTAAAAGTTTTACAATTCTCGGAGTGAATGAAGGTTATCTTTTTACATTTTTCATGCCTTGTTCTTCCAACCCCTAGTAACACAGAATTGTTTGATGAACGCTCAACCGCTGTTTCGTGGTTGCAGCTCTATAATAGATGTCTTAAAATATTTGTTATTGTTTGGATCGTTTAGTCAATTTCCATTTTCAACGTAGGTCAATGGTGCAGTGGAGGTTTATCTGGCACTTTCAACCATACAGCGATACAAAAGCTTAACCAAGCTAAATCCCAAAAGTAGTGACGCGGATTTGAATCCAATCGGAAATGAAAACAAAATTTCCGCGAAAGTGTGGCTGTTGCTGGAATATAAAGCAGTTTAAAAAGAGTAGCATGGAAAGTTCAATTTTCTCTGAATAAATTTAGTTAAAGTTAATTAAGAAAAAAGTTTGGAGTCCTTGGAGTTCGCGTAGGTTTTAATTTTTTCAAGTCACGTTATATGGAAATTCTTGAGGAGCGACCTTTCTCCTTACCTTGAGGGAGGACATATACAGCATGTATCAGAAAGGTGTGGTCATATACAGGGTGGCCACGCCTACCTTGTTACCATGGATTCATTAAATAATTCTGAAAATCCTACGTTGACATTTTTCGTCGGTTAATAAAAAATAGATTTGCGGTTCCATTTTGACCACTAGGTATTGCAGTTTTTTATAGAACAGCTGACTTTTTATTTTTGATAACCCTCAAAAAACCTACTCTAGTGGGTTTAGAATCACTGCCACTCTGTATCCGTGTGAAGTATGACAGATGGTACACCACACTCTTAAACATGAACATACCATTCTGTAACATGCTGTATTCCCTGTGTATGTGTGGATACAAATATTCGGTGTTCCTTTTTGATAAGTATTGCTAGTGCAGTATTTGACGGGGGAGGGCGCGGCGGCGGCGGCGGCGGCTCGGCGCGGCCCAGAGTGTTTGCACAGAGATTAATGATGCGATACTGAGCGCACTATGGGGCAAAGGCACTCGACAAAAGGGCCTCTTACTTACTCTTTGGTGCCTATGAAAAGTCCCGCGAAGAAAACAGCCACCTGCAACGTTAAATGTTTTTGAGGAAACGTGTAGGTATCTACGTGGTGTCTTTTGAATTTGTGCTCCTTTTAAGTATTAAAAAAAAAGAATTAATAGGACTAAATTGTTTTTATCATGACCTTAACACACGCATTTCAATGACGATAAGAAAACCCACTCCATAATAGAGATGGACTTTGGGTAAAGGGAAAATGTCAAAGTAAATTCCCATTCGGGAAAATATCGGGTATTAACCTGGGTTAATATCCAAACCTTGAGTAAAAATATTAAATAACAGTAATGTATATTTAAGACAAGTGTACGTGCGTGCGTGCTTCTATTTCTTAAACGCTGACTCAATTAAATTGATTTTACATTAAAATGAAAAGAACAATATTTAAGTTATACACAGAAAACGCTCGAAATCATGAAATTTAGCACAGGAGAATTTGAATTGTAGACGATAGCAGATAGCATAGATCCTATCAGGCATATAGGCTTGTCTATTTAGTAAAAACCTTAAATTGTCTGACAGACAACGCAAACACTAAACTCCTTGGTCTGCTCACATAGAAGTTTGCTTAAGAGTACTATATTTAACAAAAATGAACGAATACAATTCTTACAGGATAGAACTATGCAAATATAGTGATATGTATTAATCATAAAACATATCACCGTATCTGAAAGTCTTCTGTATCAACTAAGTCTATCGTTACACACTGTGCTTCGAGATGAGAAGTACAGAGAGTGCACGAAAGTTCGTTATTGTAGCCGATAGCAGATCCTATCAGGTATATAGGCTTGTCTATTTAGTAAAAACCTTAAATTGTCACACAGACAACGCAAACACTAAACTCCTTGGTCTGCCCACATGGAAGTTTGCTTAAAAGTAGTTGTTGAAGTTTTTCAAATGCTGTACTATCCTGCTGTCAGCTTCTTTCTCAAAGTTGAGTTTACCGACCTGGATGGATTTCCCTACGGTAGGCAAACTCGTTCACCTCGAGAGGCAAACCTTTCGATGTGGATTGGACTCGTTAAGACGTATGTATTGTACATTTTTTTTATCTTATCCAAATTCATGCCGATGCCAAACCAGCTAAGACTTGAGTGCGAGCATCTGGTCTGATTACGTTTCTTTTACCAGTCCAGTGTCTTAAAAACATGCTCCAAGGCATTGGTCCACAGTTTTGGGGATATATGGATGGGGCTGGTTTTCTCATCCTGGATCTAGGAAGTCATCGATTAGTAACTATAAATATTCGAAATACAAAATAAAGACTAAATTATAAGTATAATTGGCATGTGAATGAGAGCAAACTAATTAGAGCTCAACGGATTTCTCATTGCTACGTTTTGCACATTTTTTGAAAATTTTCTTTTCATTCCATCTATTTATTTTTAAACCGTTGTGTGGTTTAAAATATTAATTATAATTAATATATTTTAACCTTCGAGAAGTTTGTCAGAACACTTATTTGTCAAATTTAGCCTACTTCTAAGTCGCGGCAACCCGGTGGCGAAAAAGCTTCGGGATGACGTTTAATAGTACAATTAAGTATAAAATCTCATCACGGTCCAACCTAGTAATGACCAAAATCATGAAATTTGTTTGCTTTGATTCCCTCATCAACCTACAAAAATATTTCAAATCATTACATATTATAAAGTCACTTCCCGCTGTCTGTCTGTCCCTATGTATGCTTAGATCTTTAAAACCACGCAACGGATTTTGATGCGGGTTTTTTTAATAGATAGAGTGATTCAAGAGAAAGTTCTGTATGTGTATAACATGCATAATATAGTAAAGAAACGCTGAAAATTTTAGAGGTTTCTAATGTGATGTCATAAATAAACAATTTTTTTTTGTGGTTACATTGCGAACGCTGGCTGAACCCTACGAAATAGATCAAAATAATGTACTACAGTATTGTATACCTTAAAAATGTCTACAAAAAAATACTAATGGTATATGTCTATCTCTTAGGGATAACCCACAATAGCCATTTTTTATCCTTTATATTTTACGAAAAATAATGGCTTATTTACGAAGCGATTTTAAGCAATACAATATTACTCTTTATCCAATTAAGTACCTTAAATACATTGTGCATTTAATATAAATTAATATGGCTCTTTACAGCATGTAATTTAAATGAATATCTTAGAAGATATCAGAGATTTAAAAAGCGGGGGCAGAGCGGCTGGGCGGCCGAACGTCCGTCCCGTCCGTCCGTTGGTAGCGGTCGGGTAGTGCAGGATTAGTAGGATTGTAATTCATATTACCTACTTAGGGTTCATAGTAAATGCGAATATCATGCGTGTTCGTTATACTCAAAATAAATCTAATAGTAATAATTCCAAGTAAGACACCGCGAAATGGCTTAGATGTTTAGACTTTTGTATGTTTGTTTCTCAATGATGCGAAGACAGCCAAACGGATTTAGATCGAATTCGGCACAAAGATAAAATAGGAGAGTTAAGAAAAACCAGAAAGACTTATATTCAACTAAACCAAGCCCTTTTTAAGGATGGGAAATCATCAAATGACGTCTTCTGCTTTAGGTGGAGAGGAAGGGCGTGTCCGACTTTTACTGACTAAAACCCACCCGTGTTCCTTCAGTTGCCCATTATCTAGGGCCATGGTACCTCTTTCGAACTAATTTCACGACCCTGGCAGGGAAACCAAGCCCTATGTCGCAGTATTCTTACTCTGAATACTATTAGTTTTATTTTAAGAACACCAACACACGTGATGTTCTCATAAACTATGAATCCGAAGTAATATGAATTATTATCCTACTTAATATTAATAATAGGTCTTTACCTATGAAAATTCCGTTTCGTATGAAAAAAATTAAACGAATTTTTTTCATGTATTTTTTATTTGTATTAATCGAAATAATCACCCATGCAATCAATGCATCTTTGCCAACGCAGTGACAGTTTATTGATGCCCTTCTTAAAAAAATCAGCTGGACGGGAGGCAACAAATTCTTCAAAGGCATTTTGTACTGCCTCTCGGGTATTGAATTTTTTTCCCGCCAAGAAGTTATTGCAATTCTGGAAAAAGTAGTAGTCTGTAGGCGCAAGGTCTGGTGAGTAGGGCAGATGACGGAGAGCTTTCAACCCCAGTTCTTGCAACTTGGAGACCGTCTGCTGTGCAGTATGAGGTCGCGCGTTGTCGTGCAGGAGCAGCGGAGACGAGCGATTGACCAATGCTGGTTGGAGATGTGCCAGCTTCTCCATCATTGAGTTCAGTTCTTCACAGTACACATCTGCAGTAATGCTCACCCCGTTTGGTAAGAAGCTGTGATGAACCACACCGGCGCTAGACCACCAAACAGTGACCATCACTTTTCTAGGGGTAAGTTTTCGTTTAGGGCATTGTTTAGGTGCTGAACCAGGATCCAACCAACTTGCTGAGCGCTTGCGGTTATCAAACAGAATCCATTTTTCATCGCAGGTAACAATGCAGTTCAAAATTCCTTCATTTGTGTGTCTGTTGAGCAGTGCAAGGCACGTCTCGACGCGTACTCGCGCTGGCGATCATTGTGTTCGTGGGGCACCCATTTGTCATTTACCTTGCCAATTTGATGCAAATGGACCAATATTGTTTTGAAACTAACGTCGAAAGCTGCTGCTAATTCAGCCGTAGATTGTGTATCATCAGCTTCCACAATCGCCTTTAATTCGTCATTGTCGACCAAAGTCTTCGGACGACCGCGAGGTTCATTTTTCAGGTAGAAATTTCCAGAACGGAAGTGAGCAAACCAATAACAGGTGGTGCGTTGGTTTGTAGTGTTAGCTCCGTAAACGTCGTTGATGTTGCGTGCCGCTTGTGCCGCGTTGCTGCCACGACGGTACACATATTCCATAATTACTCGAATTTTTAACGTATCCATGATGACGAAAAAGATTGAAATGCGATGAAAATGTAACACTAATCAATAAACAAATGACTACTTTTGGAAAAAGAATTCCATGTTTTTAAAATAAAATTAATTTGAAATTAGAATTCTTAGACAAACAAAAATTATTTTGATTTGAAATGGCCAGTACTGCAGAACGGCAATTTCATAGGTAAAGACCTAATATTATAAATGTGAAAATATGTATGATTGGGTGTTTGTTTCTCAATCACGCAAAAATTGTTGAATGGATCTGGATCGAAAATGGCACACAGAGTGTATATTACCTATACAACCTGGATTAACACATTCTTAACGCGGTAGTACGTTCTCCTGCGATAATTTCCGAAATCAACGCGGGCGAAGCTGCAGGCAAAAGCTAGTATAACTATAAAATTTTATCCTTATAAAAATTAATAGAAATTTATCCGAGTAAATACCCGGTATTTACCCAAATTCGTATTTACCTTGGAATTTACCGCGTAAAATCCCATCTGTCCTCTAAAACAGTCACGTAGGTAGGCAAGCTTCACAAATGTATATTGTTTATCTCGCTTAAAAAAACTCCACATAAAATCCATAAGCAATTCGTTCCTCTATGACATACCTATAGAAATGACAGATAAGAAACAGGCTCATAACACAGCCAGCATTAGAAGCAGACTACAATAATTCAATGACATTCATAGCATCTCAATGAAGGGGGGAAAATGAAAAAGTCTATTGGAAAATAAATCATAAGTAAATGAGATATTGTATTTCTGCGACGCCCCGGCGGTATCCAACTGAAATGGAAATCACAAATGATGACAAAGCGTAACGTAACGTATATTAATGTAACCTATAACGTAGTCTATGTATGTTGCATAAGAGTGGCTCTCATTGTTTTAAATCAGTGTAGATAATTTACACAGATTTTGTTCAAATTTTCATTTTCTTGTTTAAAAATTGCATAAGAGGTGTGCAAAGCAGTCCCTAGTTTTCTATTTTTTTTTGTGGTTAGTATGGTGATCGGCAATTTGAATGCGTAACAGTGATTTCTGTTTTATTGCGACATTCTTGTGGTAATTCGTGGTGGATCTTTGACAGTTTTTATTTATTATTAGCCTTTATTCAACAATCTTACATATGCTAAGTTACATTATTGGACACCAGTTTCGCGAAGATTCTGTTACTTCCCAGCATAGGCCTTCCCTAAAGCTTGCCCAGAGTTTGATCACGTCTCTTCCTTCTCCACGAGAGTTGTTACAAGTCGTCAAAAGCCCAAAAGCCTGGCAACAATTCTTACCAAGGGGTACCGTATTACCCAGTAACTGGGTTGGAGGTCACAGAGGCAGTCGCACCACGTAAAATACTGGTATTTATCTGCTTTCGGTAAGACTGGAAGCCAACCTCCCTTAGTCGGGACAAAAAACGGTGCAAAAAACACTTTCCTTGTATATCTTTATATATATAATTCTACTGTACGTGTGTATGTCACTGAACTCCTCCTAAACGGCTGGACCGATTTGAATTAATTTTTTTGTATGCGTTTGGGTTGCACCCTGAATGGTTTAGATTCACTTTTGGATCCGGTAGGTGGCGCTGCTATCGAGTTCTAGGAAACAGGACAACGTCTGTACGGTCAGCTAGTATCCTTTAAAATTTAATTTAATTTGTATTATTAATTGTGTTGCAGCAATAGCATTACTTACTCTGGGAAAATTTCAACCGTCTGCTTATTATGATATATGATAATATATATATTATATTCATGAGATACAGCTCGCCGACAGACAGGCGGACGGACGGACGGACAGCGAAGGGTTAGTTAGGGGTCACATTGGGTATGGAACTCTAAAAATAGAGTCTTGCATTACAACTATGTTATCATTAGTATACTCCTGATTTCAGTTTTGCACTAAGTCGAATTTAATGGAGTTAATTTTACAATTACCTTCCTCATTCTTATTAGGGTAGATTGTCTCCGAAAACTGTTTGATTAATTACTCATTTAATATAGTAAGACATTCTTTCGAACTACTGCTAATATAAAGCGGCTATAAACATACATCATAAGTTAGCGTCAGCAAGACTGCCTCAATAATGAATCTAGATCATATATCACGATCGTATTCCTAGAAATATTCTAGCTAGGAGAAAAACATCAAAATAAGAAATTTCCCCCGCTATTTATAACATGGGAGGGATCATTATTTGTGCCGTAGTGACTCCATTTATAGTGTATCCAGTGGTTTCATGAGTGCTCTAGATTTTCAATATTCGCCTGTTGGTCGCATCATAAATCTTAGCGTGCAGACGTTCGCTGCGACAACGTGCATTCCGTGCCGCCCCGCCTTAATATTTAATGAAAATTGTTGGTTTAGCTTAATTTTCCTTCTCTGTATGTATATTGCAGTATGAATAATATTGTATTCAATTCAACTTGGTATTTTGATTAATTGCTTTTTAGTGAAATTGCTTATTTAAATGGTGATTAAAACTAGAGGCTTTATCATTATAAAAGCAACGTAAATTAGATAAAAGGTGCGATAGAAACACGCGATGTAGATGAAAATGCAGTAATAATTGAGCAAGCAACGTCAATGTTTAATCCGGCGGGAGCGCAACGGGCCGTTTATCAATCGGCCCAAAAAACAACATATTTCAATATCCGCTGATTAATATCCGCTGCCAGTTCGCCGGCCGAGGCAAACATGAAATTTATGTACTGCGACCGAGCGGTTTATTTCATTTTGCTTTTTAAATTACGAATGTTTGGCGCGACAATTGGCCGCGTGTCGGCGTCGCTCCCATCTGTTGCGGCCGACAATTAACATTTGCATTAGAATTTCATTTCGCTACCTAAATCCGTATTATGCGATAATTTTCACACAAATATCCCGTCCTTTTATAAATGTGAGCCTTTTTCGCACATTCAGTGCGGTTGTAATATTAATAGTTATGTTTCAGTAATGAGTTTCGCAACTTCGTACGTGCTCAACAAAATGCGAAATTAATTTTGTAAAGGCGTAAGTCTCGCTACCATATTAGCATAAAGACGTAATTGATGGGTAAACTAATTTAATGTTACACAGCAATTATGCTAAGACGCTCATGGTTTACAACGCCATAAAATGTACTTCCGGTCCCCGAAACTGCAACGGAAGTAATAAGCAGTGCAATACGCCGAGTCATAAATTAGAATAAGCAGTTTTAAGTGGGGAGGGAGCGCGCAGCCTCCGCCTCACGCGCAAATCATACACTTAATATTTGTACACGTTCGATGTATCCTAGTACATTCAGGTGAATAACTTGCCGCGTTTATTTGAAAACATAAACAATCCCACAACAGCGATGGCGGGAGTCGTAAAAATGGAACTCGAGAGAAACTTAACAGGAAACTTTTATTAAAATAACAACATTAAGCCGTTAATTTGTTTGTAAAACTGCGCAGACGGTAAAAATTACTTATTCAGAGTGTTGAGACCGCGAAGGCGCAGCGCGTCGGCTTCTTGGTAAATGTCGCGCCGCTTTTCTATAATTCAAGCAAGCGCGGCGGCGCGGTGCGTCGTTCGGAGGCGTGCGGCGTACGCTCCGCTCCGCTCGCTCACACGCTCACACGCTCCTCACCTCACTACTTACTGACAACTAAGCCCACTCTGGGCCACACCAATTCATGATATTCACATCGTTAAATGTTCTTTATGACCCGGCGACACGTACATGTCGCTTCTGCCCTTACTCTTTATATAGAAAACTTTTAAATTGACAATTCTTGCAAACTTAAAAGTAGATGTAGTGAAACCCCAAAGCTATACAAAAACCTTCTAGAATATTAAAACTGAAGACGTGCACTCTGTGTTAATACAAAATAATAAGAAACTCCGAGGCGAGGATTAAACTTATAGAAATACAACAACTTAATTGAGATTCTCCGGGCACTAATAGGTTTTCCTATGTTATAGAAAATCCACTTTCTCGCAAAGTGAAGAAGAACGGTCGTGTTCCGGCGTCGATGGGCTAACAAATGAAATTAATGCATTTCTCCAGAGAAATAAAATGTCATTAGTTTCGCCCGATGAGCTCGCTTCCACCGAGAACCTTCTTACGAACACGAAGTTTATTGTCTCTGATAGTTTTCACTACGTCTACTTGTAATAATATTCTTACAAGTACTGGCATTTTGTTGTCGATTGAACATTTAATTTAAATTGACGTTCTTTGAATACTGAAATAATGATGGTTTCTATCGATGTTATTAGTCTAGGGTTTGCACAATATTAAGAGTCAGATAACGTATTTTAATTACTGAGAAGCAGTCTCTGGGATTCATCCATGTTCCCTATCTTACTGAAAGCAATGAAAAGGATTCCGTAGACGTGAAATTGGCCAATTCAATCGATATTATATCCACAATAACAGGACAAATGATATCAAAAACATAATATTCTGGCATTTTTCCATTACAAAATCGCTGTAGCTATATAAAGTAATGAGGGTCGCATTATTGGTCAATATCGGGCTTTTCGGAATACATTGGGTATAATACAAAAGATAATATCGTATTTTAAGTGCCATGTAAATTACGGATTTGAGCCAAAGCACAAGTAGGTACGTAGTGTTATGTGAGGCCCAGTAACGTCTTATTTTATCTAAATCCTATTTTGTGTCCCACGCATAAATCGAGCGCTAAGGCGTCTACACTGGGTGAGCATTTTCTTATTTTCTCGCAAACGTGCCAAGAACAGTAAGTAAGGATGTTTTCGTCCTTGTTATTTATATATAAAAATGTTTATAATATATTTGAAACAGAAGTGAATGAAATCAAAAATGTTATCGGTCTTGGCTTTTCCAGTTCTCTAGATCAAGTTTCCATTTTGATGTTTAGTAACGTGGAGGTAACGAAATTCTGTAGAATTCAACTCAAATTCGATATAGATTGAGCGTTCGAGTGAGCGGGGCACCGGGCAGCGCAAAGTTTCCTTGCTTCCCTGAAAATATGAAATTCTATAAACTGGAACTTGGTATTCTACAAACTTCAGACCTAAGTAGATAGTACGGACGGAAGGTTATTGGTAAATGTATTCTGTTGCCTGGTTAGCTCAGGTCACGTGTCTAGACATTAAATGTCTTCGCCGAATTAACTGCTACTCAGTTACAGAATAAGAGATAAAAGCTGAGTACTCTTCTCTCGTCCTAGGAACAAGGTAGTGCTTTTTGAAAAACGTGTTTCGCTTGTAGAACACGGGGGTAGATTGTGAAATTGGCCCACTGCCATTGCAGTAAAAGTGGAAATAAATCGACTGGGACGCATTTGCCAGCGAATGACCCAGATCAAAAAAGTTACTTGTAGCCTGCTTGTTAATGAAAATGATTTTAAAACCTTGATTTTTCAAAAACATCCTACATACTTACGTAATCTAAGCCAAAATTTCAAAAAGAATAAAACTATACTTTGCTATCCCAACTACAAAGTTATAAATGCCATATTGCAACGTTTTGCACGTAAATACCCAGTCGCCACCACGCCGGGCCGGCGGGGCGGGCGCCTAGGAACTTCCGTAATTGTTCAATTACCTATTACAACTTGCGTGGGAAGACTGACAGCTGACCCACTGGCACGTCGCTTACGTGTGGTGCAAGCAGTTTCTATGAAAAATTAAAATAATTTAGAATTCAACATTCAAAAGGAAAGGGATTCCCTTTGCCCTGCAATGGGACGATACAGGCTGACTACTATTATTATTCTAGAATGTTCGAAAATAGACAAGACTCGATCAGATCTTCAAAGCGAATAACTTAATTATCAGCATTTATCATGACAAGCGATTGCGAGCCCTCCTTGTAATCGCTACAACAATGTTGAATCCTTGTAAAGTTGTAACCAGACACGATCGCTGAATATTTCCCTACAAGTAGGACGAACATATTCGTATATTATATTACATATTACCAACAACAATACAGATTACAGTCTTTATTGTTTCTCTAGGCTCTACCAATGTTTAAGGCGGGCTTTACGATTGGAGGCAATTCTTCTAATCCATTAGCCTGTCTGATGTTCAACTTTTATGCGGCTCCTACCACCGAATGTCTCGCGGAAAACGAGTAACATCGCTCAAATTATTTTCAGTGGGGTTTTTACGATAGTCGTATCTTTTTACACGCACATCATGTGTAGATATGCGCACATAATGTTTAGGTGCGCTACGACGTACCAGCCAAGTGTCCATAAATCGAATTCGTGCGTCGAATTGCATTCTCATTGGTGAGCGGTTCAAGTGTCTCTTAAAACCTCAATTATGTTTAAAATTACTTACAAACCAACTTTCATTTACTGTGTTGTCGGTTCTAGTAGAAAGTGACGTTGCTCAAGCGATCGAGAACATTGGGTAAGTTCGACAAATGATAGCGTAATGTCGGCGGGTCGTGTCGGAGACTAGCGCCGCCGTGTCTGGCCTTCGAGACCATTGACTTCCCTTCTTGCAAATGAAGTTGGCTTTATACATTTTTTTTAACAGGCTAGGAGTATTTCATTATAATTTAATTATAGTTGAGGTTCTAGAAATTCTGGAGCGTTCTGTTAGAAGGGAAACTTCCGGAATCTTTTAAAAAAAGGTTTATTTTACCTTCTAAGATTAATTACAATATATTTTGGGAAAACCCGGTAAACGTCCCAACTAATTGAGTGCCAAACCCGAACTGGCTAGAGGCCCGTTGCGAATCAAGTCCCAGGAATGCCGGTGCTGACTTGGCGTTAGTGTCAGCGTTTACCAGTACAAAATAGGGATGTAACAACCCCCCCAACAAGATGAAACTTATATTTTGATACTAAGTTTCAGGGAGATATGCGGAGTTTTGGGACTGGAATTTCTTCTAATTCCTGGACTTCATCAGTTGTATTATTAGATTCTATTTTAGTTTTGAATGTTGGACATTTACCGAATTTTTTACACATTTTATATAATATAAAAATTAAAAGAAATACAATTATACAATAGGTAATAACAGGATAATGGGATTCGTATTTTATGAACGGACTAGGTTCATTAATAATCTTATCAATGTCTGACATTAATTGGTCATTTGAATCAGTTACAAGTTTTTCAAGGTGTAAGTCATTTAGTTTCAAAGGTTTTAGTTTTGATTTAAGTAACATGACCTTATCTCTGTCGCAACAAGGATCGCTGATAAGATTAAAATCAGAAATTATGGGTTTAATAATTACATTAAAGTAAGGTTTAGGTGAGAGTTCTCTGTTTTTACAATAAGCTCTACATTCTTGCTCTATACTGATTATACCAGTACCTAATAGTTTGTATTCTGTTAATTGGGAATTACATTCAAGGGTAAGTTTGGCTGGTTCTGACTTGACAAATAACCACTTATTGTTTTTCAATTCTTCCCAAATATCTATATTTCCGTAAACTAATTTGGTTTTACATTGTTGAGGTAATTTATTTATAATTTTACATAACATTTCCGTTTCACAGGTTGGCATATCCTGAACTGAATATACATCGGGGTTATTACATACATAAATTTGATTAATAGTTTTGATACATTTATTTAATTCTTGAAGGCAAACATATGTTAATTTATCTTTACTTATAGCTATATGATGACAATGAGGTATAATCATAGCATAGGAATGAGGCTGGTTCACATCATGTGGGATAGGTACAGAGATAGGTTTATATAAAACGTATTCTGACTTATATACTAAGGGAATCTTAATGACAAACACTACTTTACTATTGATGAAATAACACGATAATTGAGATAAATCAATTAGCGTATGGATACTATCTAAACTTAAAGTAATTGGTAGTTCACTATTCTTATTTAAATCCTTAACACTATGTATCAGCTCTTCATATAATTGTTTTGGAGTTAAGATAGAGGGATGTATGGAGTGACTTTTAGTAAACATTATAGCATTAATAATATCATCAAGTCTAAACGACAAAGTAAGTAAACTAGAAAACAATTCGTTATAGATTTCATTCAATTTAGATTCTATATAAGGTGTATTAGATACATTGTTTAATACGGCTGATAGATTTTCAATAGCATTGCCTAATCGAGCTTCATTGGTTTGGATTAGTCTAAGTGTTTCATTATAATTCTTTAATGCTGTATTAGTTATCAAAATATTATCTTTCAGGAGATGTGAAAGTTTCTTATCGTTATTTTCTAAGTGTAGAATAGCGGAACTATACTTGATTGAGTCGTCTTCATCCATTGTGCCAATTACTTGTTTAAAAAGGGAACCGATACCAGCAAGCCACGCAGATCTCTTATCTCTATCGGGAATAAGGTGAGATATAGCACTATAATCTTTTAGAATATTATCAAGGCGAGATGTTAAAGGTTGTAAAAAGTTATGGCATTTTGAGACACTTAATTCGTTCTCTTGGCAAAGAAGTCTAGCAGTTCCTAAAGTGATCCTAATATTTTCTATATGAGGTTGTATATACCCAATATCAATTGGAACTAATATATGGAGATGATTATTAGAAGTTTTCAAGGTTCCCACAGGGTCAAAATAGATTCCAGTGCTTTCTTTAATCGGCTCTATTACGTCGGCTGAAATAACTGAAATACACGCCGAGGCGATCCTGAAATAATATTCTACGTTATAAAACTAATCTATATAACTAAATATAACATAATAAAACTAATCATTCGTTTCAGCAAGTTTAACTTCATCATAGTGATGTTTTACATGCCGACGGTTTATCGATAATGTAAGTGTGTTATTTCCATTTATTCTAATTACTTTATAGGGACCTTTCCATATGGGTGATAAAGCTTTACGGAGTCTTAAATGATTTTTAACGTATACCATATCACCTGCTTTATACTTTACTGGTTTGGTATGTTTATCATAATAAGTTTTGGAAGTTATTTTTGATTTCAGTATGTTTTCTATAGCTTTTTCCCTGGAAATTCGTAAACGTTGTTGTAAAATCCTAACGTAATTATTATATGTGGATTCTAAGGCAGAGTCGTAAATAGATGAGGGTATAAGTGCTTTATGACCGAATACTAGCTCATAAGGGGTGAAATTTGTAGTACTATGAACTGTCGTATTATAAGTGAGCATGGCTGTGTAAACATATCTAGGCCAATTAGTTTGGTTTTCATCCACAAAAGATTTAAGGTATTCTTTTAATGTTGAGTGGCTCCTTTCAAGAGCTCCCTGTGTTTGTGGGTGATAAGGGGTAGACCAGAGCTGTTTAATCTTTAAAAAGTTGCAAGTTTGCTTGAATAGTTCGGCTGTAAAATTTGTGCCTTGATCGGTTAGGATCGTTTTTGGAATACCGAATTGGGCGATGAAATGAATTAGACATTCAGAGGTTTCCTCTGCGGTAGCATTGGAGATAGGATAAGCAGCTGAATATTTAGTCAAGTCATCTTGTAATGTTAGAATAAATTTCAATTTAACATTACCAACTTCAGGCAAGGGACCCACGATGTCTAGTGCAACGCGTTCAAACGGTTGCGTCGATGTTGTAGTAATCTGCATCGGTGCACGGTTAGTTTGGCGTAGCGCTTTATTGGCTTGACAAGGGACACACTTACGAACATAATTTTCAATGTCACTGCGCATATTTCGCCAATAATATTTTTCTTGAATTCTTTTTAACATTCTGTTAGAGCCTAAGTGACCCGAAATAGGGATGTCATGATTTTCACGCATAATTTTGGCAATTTCGCTCATAGTTGGATACATTATAACATTTTTATAAATATGAATGGTTATGTTTGTGTTATGAAATAGGTACGTGATTATATTATGTATCTTTATAAAACTATGGCTATCAAAAGGATTTCTGAAATCCGTGATACTGAACTCATTTATATTTTCAGATAAAAGGTAGTTCTTTAGGTTTTTCAGGCTTTTAAAAATGTCTTCATAAGTAGTTGTGTCATAATGATACACTTTAATGAATAATAAATAATAAGTGGTATTCTCTTTTTCAGATATCAAGAATGAGTATAAAGTTCTCTCTAGTGCAAGGAATTCTTTACTTTCAGTCATATTACCGATAATTTCAGATACATAGCGGTTCGACTCGTCGAAGTCAATTGAGGTAGGTATCACAATATGTTTTGATTTTGTCTTTAAAAGATTTTCATTATGTTCAAGAATGTTAGTATCAAATGTCACTAATCTGTTATTTATTGTTTTTAGGCACTTAGAATAAGTACTATCATCGTTAATGACATCACTAGATTGTGGGGTAGGTATATCAAAATCATCAGGGAGTTCCAGGTTTTCAGGGAGGACAAAATCATCAGGTAAGTTTAGGCTTTCAGGATTTGATTGCGGCGAGGACTGCGAAGGAGGGGCATCATCGGTAAGTATTTGGTCAGGGTTAGTAGATACATTTTCGGGATTAGTATTTGGATGGTTATTAGGTAGTGTATTATTCGTTTGAATTTGCTCTATGCTTCGTAAAGGATTTATTGGATACCGCGAAAGAGCATCAGCGTTGGTATTTGTCTTACCTTTTCTGTATTGAATCTCATAATTATATTCCTCTAATTTAAGGCGCCAACGGACTAGTCTGGATCCAGGGTCCTTGCAGTTAAAAAGCCAATTTAGGGGTTTATGATCTGTTAATATTTTAAACTGACGGCCGAAAAGGTAGGGACGGAATGTCTTAGTTCCATACACAATAGCCAAACATTCTTTTTCGGTTACACTATAATTACATTCCGCTTTATTAAGTGTCCTTGACGCAAAGGCGATTGGTTGGTCTTTACCAATTACACCCTGTGATAATATAGCCGAAATAGCATAGTTTGACGCGTCGCAAGTTAGAATAAAAGGTTTAGTAAAATCGGGGTAAATAAGGACTGGTGCAGTTACTAATTTTTCTTTCAATTGTTCAAATGATAATTGTTGGCTATTGGTCCAGTTAAAAGGAGTATCTTTTTTCAGAAGGGTAGTAAGGGACTTAGCGTATTTTGAGAATTCTGGTATAAATCTTCGATAATATGATGCTAAACCTAAAAATGATTTTATATCTTTAGTACATTTTGGCACAGGATAATTTACAACAGATTTTATTTTATCAGGGTTAGGCCTAACGCCTTCACTACTTATTATATGGCCTAAGTAGGCGACTTCTTTTCGCAAGAACTCACATTTGTCTGGCTGAAGCTTTAGGCGGAATTTCCTCAATTTTTCAAAGACAAGGATAAGTTTTTTAATATGTGAAGATAAATCATGCGAGTATATGACGATATCATCCAAATAAACGAAGCAATGTACACCTTGTAGTCCGGACAAGACAGTGTTCATTGTTCTCTGAAAAGTTGCGGGTGCATTTTTTAAACCAAACGGCATTCGTCTGAATTCGAAATGTCCTTGGGGTACACTAAATGCTGTTTTGGGTGCGTCTTCTGGAGACATTTTTATTTGGTGAAAACCGGAAGCTAGGTCTAAAGTCGTGAAGTATTTACTTTGACCTAATTGGTCTAAGATTTCATTGATTTGAGGAATTGGGTAATTTTCACCAATCGTGATATCATTCAGTTTCCTATAGTCGATTACTATTCTCCACCTCTTTTGCCCTGTGGAGTCATCTTTTTTAGGCACTATCCAGATAGAAGATG
This sequence comes from Aporophyla lueneburgensis, assembly GCA_932294355.1. Classification (NCBI taxonomy): domain Eukaryota; kingdom Metazoa; phylum Arthropoda; class Insecta; order Lepidoptera; family Noctuidae; genus Aporophyla; species Aporophyla lueneburgensis. The sequence goes on from OW028747.1 coordinate 18,712,061, forward strand.
ACCACGGGGATTTTGAGGGTTTAATAATTTGCTGATTTAACATTTTGGTTATTTGTGACTTAACCTCTTCCTTGTGTATTTCGGGAAAACGATACGATTTTACGTTGATTGGCTGTGAGGAATTTGTTTTTATTTCATGTTGGATTACATCCGTACAAGTTAATTGGTCTCCTGGTAGATGAAATATGTCAGAGTACTAATCACATATGTCATTAAGATGGTGTAATTCTTCCTGATTTAAATGAGATGTTCGTAGTAATTCGGATAATTGTAGGGACCTTTCAAGACTATTAACCAATCTGTTGTGTTGTATTATATTACATTGAGTAGGGTAAAATGGACTTAAAGTAAGCATAAGGTTGGCGTTTAAATGAACTGGTTTTTCGGATACATTGACAATTGTCACATTAATTCTATTATTGTCTTTTACTTTAACAAGGCAATTTGATATAAGAAGGGAATCGGAAATATGTTGATCCAATACGATTCCCTCTTTTAATTCAGGGTTTTTTACTGAACACTCTATTACCGTTTCGGTACGAGGTTCAATGACATATGATGGTTCATCAAAGGATAATGTAATGTTATGATTATTTATTTCTAAAGAATCTGTTCGATAATTAATGCGACACTTATATAGTGTGAACAGGTCGCTGCCTATTATACCATCATAAGGTAGGCTTATATCCTCAAATATTTGGAAAGGATGGGTTATAGTAAATTCTTTATTGAACTGTAGTTGTAAGTTAAAGCTTCCTACACTCTTCATAGTTTCGTTTTTAGAATCTATTCCTTTGATTGTAACGACACTATCTTCTAATTTTATGGTATTTGTTATACTTTTCTTTTTCAGGACGCAGAGTGTCGCTCCAGAATCTATCAAGAGAGTAAGTGGATTTTTATTCACAGATGTCTGTAGTTTAATAAAAGGTAAGTATCTTTTCCGGGTAAGGATTTCATATATTTTAAGTTCTTTTTCAGGTTTGGAACTAGTTTGTAGGTTCAGACTTTCCTTATAGGGCTGGTTACCCTGCGGCGTAGTCCTACTATTAGAAGGGTTCAGACTTTCCTTGTGGGGCTGGTTACCCTGCGGCGTAGTCCTACTATTAGAAGGGTTCAGACTTTCCTTGTGGGGCTGGTTACCCTGCGGCGTAGTCCTACTATTAGAAGGGTTCAGACTTTCCTTGTGGGGCTGGTTACCCTGCGGCGTAGTCCTGATTTTAGAAAGGCCGTGAGTTTGGGGCTGGTTACCCTGTCCATTGGTCTTAATAGTGATAGGTGTAGTATCGACTGGATTAAAAGGGGTTTGCCCCGTGCGATACTTAAACGGGACATAATTTAGTTTAAATCAACGAATTTATCTACTTCGTCTTTACCCTCCTCCTCAGGGCTATCTGTGAAGTTTACATGAGAAGGTTTAGATGGAGTAAATGGCTGAGGACCATTTGAAAATCTTTTGTTATTGAAATCACGCAATTTACAATTTTCAAGGATGTGTCCTGTTTTTTTACAGTATCTGCAGAAGGGGGAATCATTGGAAGAAGTGTTGGGTCGGTTGGTGTAGCTTTTAATAAATACTTTTGCTTGAGGTGTGGAATACCGAATTGGGCGATGAAATGAATTAGACATTCAGAGGTTTCCTCTGCGGTAGCATTGGAGATAGGATAAGCAGCTGAATATTTAGTCAAGTCATCTTGTAATGTTAGAATAAATTTCAATTTAACATTACCAACTTCAGGCAAGGGACCCACGATGTCTAGTGCAACGCGTTCAAACGGTTGCGTCGATGTTGTAGTAATCTGCATCGGTGCACGGTTAGTTTGGCGTAGCGCTTTATTGGCTTGACAAGGGACACACTTACGAACATAATTTTCAATGTCACTGCGCATATTTCGCCAATAATATTTTTCTTGAATTCTTTTTAACATTCTGTTAGAGCCTAAGTGACCCGAAATAGGGATGTCATGATTTTCACGCATAATTTTGGCAATTTCGCTCATAGTTGGATACATTATAACATTTTTATAAATATGAATGGTTATGTTTGTGTTATGAAATAGGTACGTGATTATATTATGTATCTTTATAAAACTATGGCTATCAAAAGGATTTCTGAAATCCGTGATACTGAACTCATTTATATTTTCAGATAAAAGGTAGTTCTTTAGGTTTTTCAGGCTTTTAAAAATGTCTTCATAAGTAGTTGTGTCATAATGATACACTTTAATGAATAATAAATAATAAGTGGTATTCTCTTTTTCAGATATCAAGAATGAGTATAAAGTTCTCTCTAGTGCAAGGAATTCTTTACTTTCAGTCATATTACCGATAATTTCAGATACATAGCGGTTCGACTCGTCGAAGTCAATTGAGGTAGGTATCACAATATGTTTTGATTTTGTCTTTAAAAGATTTTCATTATGTTCAAGAATGTTAGTATCAAATGTCACTAATCTGTTATTTATTGTTTTTAGGCACTTAGAATAAGTACTATCATCGTTAATGACATCACTAGATTGTGGGGTAGGTATATCAAAATCATCAGGGAGTTCCAGGTTTTCAGGGAGGACAAAATCATCAGGTAAGTTTAGGCTTTCAGGATTTGATTGCGGCGAGGACTGCGAAGGAGGGGCATCATCGGTAAGTATTTGGTCAGGGTTAGTAGATACATTTTCGGGATTAGTATTTGGATGGTTATTAGGTAGTGTATTATTCGTTTGAATTTGCTCTATGCTTCGTAAAGGATTTATTGGATACCGCGAAAGAGCATCAGCGTTGGTATTTGTCTTACCTTTTCTGTATTGAATCTCATAATTATATTCCTCTAATTTAAGGCGCCAACGGACTAGTCTGGATCCAGGGTCCTTGCAGTTAAAAAGCCAATTTAGGGGTTTATGATCTGTTAATATTTTAAACTGACGGCCGAAAAGGTAGGGACGGAATGTCTTAGTTCCATACACAATAGCCAAACATTCTTTTTCGGTTACACTATAATTACATTCCGCTTTATTAAGTGTCCTTGACGCAAAGGCGATTGGTTGGTCTTTACCAATTACACCCTGTGATAATATAGCCGAAATAGCATAGTTTGACGCGTCGCAAGTTAGAATAAAAGGTTTAGTAAAATCGGGGTAAATAAGGACTGGTGCAGTTACTAATTTTTCTTTCAATTGTTCAAATGATAATTGTTGGCTATTGGTCCAGTTAAAAGGAGTATCTTTTTTCAGAAGGGTAGTAAGGGACTTAGCGTATTTTGAGAATTCTGGTATAAATCTTCGATAATATGATGCTAAACCTAAAAATGATTTTATATCTTTAGTACATTTTGGCACAGGATAATTTACAACAGATTTTATTTTATCAGGGTTAGGCCTAACGCCTTCACTACTTATTATATGGCCTAAGTAGGCGACTTCTTTTCGCAAGAACTCACATTTGTCTGGCTGAAGCTTTAGGCGGAATTTCCTCAATTTTTCAAAGACAAGGATAAGTTTTTTAATATGTGAAGATAAATCATGCGAGTATATGACGATATCATCCAAATAAACGAAGCAATGTACACCTTGTAGTCCGGACAAGACAGTGTTCATTGTTCTCTGAAAAGTTGCGGGTGCATTTTTTAAACCAAACGGCATTCGTCTGAATTCGAAATGTCCTTGGGGTACACTAAATGCTGTTTTGGGTGCGTCTTCTGGAGACATTTTTATTTGGTGAAAACCGGAAGCTAGGTCTAAAGTCGTGAAGTATTTACTTTGACCTAATTGGTCTAAGATTTCATTGATTTGAGGAATTGGGTAATTTTCACCAATCGTGATATCATTCAGTTTCCTATAGTCGATTACTATTCTCCACCTCTTTTGCCCTGTGGAGTCATCTTTTTTAGGCACTATCCAGATAGAAGATGACCACGGGGATTTTGAGGGTTTAATAATTTGCTGATTTAACATTTTGGTTATTTGTGACTTAACCTCTTCCTTGTGTATTTCGGGAAAACGATACGATTTTACGTTGATTGGCTGTGAGGAATTTGTTTTTATTTCATGTTGGATTACATCCGTACAAGTTAATTGGTCTCCTGGTAGATGAAATATGTCAGAGTACTAATCACATATGTCATTAAGATGGTGTAATTCTTCCTGATTTAAATGAGATGTTCGTAGTAATTCGGATAATTGTAGGGACCTTTCAAGACTATTAACCAATCTGTTGTGTTGTATTATATTACATTGAGTAGGGTAAAATGGACTTAAAGTAAGCATAAGGTTGGCGTTTAAATGAACTGGTTTTTCGGATACATTGACAATTGTCACATTAATTCTATTATTGTCTTTTACTTTAACAAGGCAATTTGATATAAGAAGGGAATCGGAAATATGTTGATCCAATACGATTCCCTCTTTTAATTCAGGGTTTTTTACTGAACACTCTATTACCGTTTCGGTACGAGGTTCAATGACATATGATGGTTCATCAAAGGATAATGTAATGTTATGATTATTTATTTCTAAAGAATCTGTTCGATAATTAATGCGACACTTATATAGTGTGAACAGGTCGCTGCCTATTATACCATCATAAGGTAGGCTTATATCCTCAAATATTTGGAAAGGATGGGTTATAGTAAATTCTTTATTGAACTGTAGTTGTAAGTTAAAGCTTCCTACACTCTTCATAGTTTCGTTTTTAGAATCTATTCCTTTGATTGTAACGACACTATCTTCTAATTTTATGGTATTTGTTATACTTTTCTTTTTCAGGACGCAGAGTGTCGCTCCAGAATCTATCAAGAGAGTAAGTGGATTTTTATTCACAGATGTCTGTAGTTTAATAAAAGGTAAGTATCTTTTCCGGGTAAGGATTTCATATATTTTAAGTTCTTTTTCAGGTTTGGAACTAGTTTGTAGGTTCAGACTTTCCTTATAGGGCTGGTTACCCTGCGGCGTAGTCCTACTATTAGAAGGGTTCAGACTTTCCTTGTGGGGCTGGTTACCCTGCGGCGTAGTCCTACTATTAGAAGGGTTCAGACTTTCCTTGTGGGGCTGGTTACCCTGCGGCGTAGTCCTACTATTAGAAGGGTTCAGACTTTCCTTGTGGGGCTGGTTACCCTGCGGCGTAGTCCTGATTTTAGAAAGGCCGTGAGTTTGGGGCTGGTTACCCTGTCCATTGGTCTTAATAGTGATAGGTGTAGTATCGACTGGATTAAAAGGGGTTTGCCCCGTGCGATACTTAAACGGGACATAATTTAGTTTAAATCAACGAATTTATCTACTTCGTCTTTACCCTCCTCCTCAGGGCTATCTGTGAAGTTTACATGAGAAGGTTTAGATGGAGTAAATGGCTGAGGACCATTTGAAAATCTTTTGTTATTGAAATCACGCAATTTACAATTTTCAAGGATGTGTCCTGTTTTTTTACAGTATCTGCAGAAGGGGGAATCATTGGAAGAAGTGTTGGGTCGGTTGGTGTAGCTTTTAATAAATACTTTTGCTTGAGGTGTGTTATTTGTTTCATTCCTTTTATAAACGGATTCAGTAGCCTTTTGCCTGTTGAAATTGCGGTAAGAGAACTGCTGTATTTTCTCTCCGGATATCGCAGCATTAATGGCATCATTTAAGCTCTTATAATCTCTACATCTTACAATATTCGCTATTCTTGGAGATAATCCTAATATGAATGTATGAAGAGCTAGGTCTTCCATCGCGGCTAATCTGCCCGGGAGTTCGGTTTTTCTCGAATTTGAGACTGTTACTTCTGTAAGAAGTTTCTGCAGACAGGTTTCTACTCTCAAAGAAAATTGACTAACGGGTTTCCTTGCCTACAGTCTTGTAAGTCGGTGAGCAGGTGAGCATAATGTTTACGTTCACCAAACTGGTTTTTTAGAAATTCCTTAAGTGATGGCCATGTTTCGAAATCTTTAATAGAGCACGCAGTTTCTGCCTTGCCTTCTAATTGACTTAATACATATTTAAAGACGACGTCTTCCTGTTGAGGAGACGCCAAGGATATTGCGCTATCGCAATTCCTTAGGAAAGCTGTAAGCTTATCCCTGTCACCGTTAAATGGTTTAATAAATTTTAACACAACACTTAGTAGAATTTCCTCATCACCTTTCAATTCTTTAACGTCTCTTTTAGATTCAGATTTCGACATATTTATGTGGCGTTATGGTACCGATATGGACTTATAAAACGTTATCTAGTTCTGAGAATTGACTCTGCTCGGATGTGAGAGTTATGCACAACTGATAAGGACGACTGAGATCGAAGCGTAGGCCTCTTAACAAAGTTATCTTGAGTCTAATTATAGATGCTTTAAAACTAATCTTATTTTAAGTTAACACACGATTATGACGCTATATACGCGAACTTTACACACAACACACACGAATTTCACTAATTTGGACTTACAGGAACAGCTTGTAGGAGTTTTTCATGCTGGATTACGTCTACCTTAGACGTATGGATAAGAAGCCGAAGGTTGCCGTAGGGTCGGCGCTGGATACAATATGGGTTGGGTGCGCAAGTGCTACCCAACTGCTTAATACCACTTATGACGCAGTGGACCCGGAGCGGCGATATGCAGCTTTGGACCAGGTCGAATAGTATCGACCTTCGATGTGATGAGTTCGGGTTGAGATGTTTGTTAGGCGACACAATCACTAGGCACTTTTAGGATCACAGATACACCAACTTTTATTTCCGGCGACGTATTTACCGTTTATTATTAGGACACTGGGGATGCCTTATCCCACCGCTGCCACCAAATGTTAGAAGGGAAACTTCCGGAATCTTTTAAAAAAAGGTTTATTTTACCTTCTAAGATTAATTACAATATATTTTGGGAAAACCCGGTAAACGTCCCAACTAATTGAGTGCCAAACCCGAACTGGCTAGAGGCCCGTTGCGAATCAAGTCCCAGGAATGCCGGTGCTGACTTGGCGTTAGTGTCAGCGTTTACCAGTACAAAATAGGGATGTAACAGTTCGTAGGTTCATAGCCACCAGCGTACTACAACGTGCCAACGCGGTGAGTAAATATAGAAACATGTTTTGTTTATATACACTGCATAACGCACAAATTGTAAATAGCCAGAGAAATTAATTGTTAAGAAAAATTTACACTCTTCGTCCATTTTCAGAGATAAACCAATTGTTTGAAGATGACAGTTGTGATTTAAATAATAGGTCCTACCTATCCTAATAGGACCTATGAAAATGCCGTTTTGTATGAAATAAAATTAAACGAATTTTTTCAAGTATTTTTTATTTGTATTAATCGAAATAATCACCCATGCAATCAATGCATCTTTGCCAACGCAGTGGCAGTTTATTGATGCCCTTCTTAAAAAAATCAGCTGGACGGGAGGCAACAAATTCTTCAAAGGCATTTGTACTGCCTCTCGGGTATTGAATTTTTTTCCCGCCAAGAAGTTAAATTCTGGAAAAAGTAGTAGTCTGTAGGCGCAAGGTCTGGTGAGTAGGGCGGATGACGGAGAGCTTCCAACCCCCCAGTTCTTGCAACTTGGAGACCGTCTGCTGTGCAGTATGAGGTCGCGCGTTGTCGTGCAGGAGCAGCGGAGACGAGCGATTGACCAATGCTGGTTGGAGATGTGCCAGCTTCTCCATCATTGAGTTCAGTTCTTCACAGCACACATCTGCAGTAATGCTCACCCCGTTTGGTAAGAAGCTGTGATGAATCAAACCGGCGCTAGACCACCAAACAGTGACCATCACTTTTCTAGGGGTAAGTTTTCGTTTAGGGCTTTGTTTAGGTGCTGAACCAGGATCCAACCAACTTGCTGAGCGCTTGCGGTTATCAAACAGAATCCATTTTTCATCGCAGGTAACAATGCGGTTCAAAATTCCTTCATTTGTGTGTCTGTTGAGCAGTGCAAGGCACGTCTCGACGCGTACTTCGCGCTGGCGATCATTGAGTTCGTGGGGCACCCATTTGTCAAGCTTTTTTACCTTGCCAATTTGACGCAACTGGACCAATATTGTTTTGACGCTAACGTCGAAAGCTGCTGCTAATTCAGCCGTAGATTGTGTATCATCAGCTTCCACAATCGCCTTTAATTCGTCATTGTCGACCAAAGTCTTCGGACGACCGCGAGGTTCATTTTTCAGGTCGAAATTTCCAGAACGGAAGCGAGCAAACCAATAACAGGTGGTGCGTTGGTTTGTAGTGTTAGCTCCGTAAACGTCGTTGATGTTGCGTGCCTCTTGTGCCGCGTTGCTGCCACGACGGTACTCATATTTCATAATTACTCGAATTTTTAACGTATCCATGATGACGAAAAATATTGAAATGCGATGAAAATGTAACACTAATCAATAAACAAATGACTACTTTTGGAAAAAGAATTCCATGTTTTTAAAATAAAATAAATTTGAAATTAGAATTCTTAGACAAACAAAAATTATTTTGATTTGAAATGGTCAGTACTGCAGAACGGCAATTTCATAGACCTAATATAAGAACAATTTAAGTTGAATATTGTTTTGCTTAATATGATGATGGTCCGTGGTTGGGGGTGATCTTTAGATTCCAAGACCCCTTGTGACGGTAAGCACGCTAAGCCGATTGTGCCGGCTATCATTCATGGATTTTTGAAAGTCATCACGGGTTGCAAGAAGCTCGAAACTCTGGCAAAGCAGTCCTACCCAAAGGATATCGTAAAAACCAGTTACTGGGTTGTGGAGGTCAGATATGCAGTCACTTCATGTAAAATACTGGTATTCAACTGGTTAGACTGGAAGCCGACCCAAACATAGTTTGGAAGGCTGGGCAGATTGAGTCACTTTACACAAATTTATTTATCTCGAACCCTAGTTCGGGAAAAATAAAGGTATAACAATTTTACTAAAAAACTAAAAATTTATTCATATTGTCACAAATACAGCAATCGGAAACTTTAATCAGAATCATTTGTTCTCCCGATAAGTCCACCGTTTCGCATTCGTAACCGAACTGTCTCCATCGTGTCACAATCTGCAATGTATATGACGAGCTTTCATAATATCGGCGAACATTCGTGTAGCTATGATTTCTTAGATGACGGTTGCGTTTCTAGATAGTTCTACAGATCCCGAGAATATTCGTGCAGTTCCACTACTCGATAACAGATGGCGGTAGGTCGGCGTTTTATGTCTTACCGATCTTGTATTACGTATATTTTAGTTCCGTTACTCGATAATAGATGACGTTTTCTGTACTACATGATAATATATCCCTGATTCCACCTTGCACTGGGTGTCGAAGGTCGACATGCTTCATGACGTATGCAAATTTTGCGGTAGAGTAGCTGTTCCTTTCAAGGTTCAATTGAGATTACACGAAACTTTAAGGTTTTTATTTTTTCCCAATTTTGGTTTGTATGTTACGCAAGGAACAACATGTTTTTTAAACTTTACCCTACCCACTTTCTTGCCAACATTGTGTACTAAATTCTTCTTCGTCTTTATCTTAAAGTTTACGTAACTTCACTCCGCTTAACCTTAAAAAAGATTGTATCCCTAATTTTATCCGAAAATCTAGAGCAGCGTAGAATGTAACAAACATAGTTATTTCTTTGAAAGGCTTTGGAATTGCAGTTTTTATAAAATGGGTCAGTTTTGCCAATAAAACTGCATTGTGTGGTATGAAACAGTGTGCGATTCCAATGTTTTTGGCAGCTGTCCTTAATTACACCAGCCTCTGGTGACGCGTGGTATCCGTGACGTGCGATGACGTCACGATCGGATAGTTCATCGATTTCCATGGGTCTGATAACAATTGAGTGGCGCGTCATCCAATCTCCTGCGAGCCGTCGTCTCGCCATATATATCGTGCGCTGGTAATCCTCTACCTTAATACAGTGAATACAATATGTCTTTACGAGAAATTAGTTCTGGTCATTTACGTTGATGGGTTTGTTTGTTATATGGACGTGAAATTTCGTTTGTTAATAGAAATGTTAAATTTAAACTGTTGAATTAGTTATGTTTTAAAAATCTACCTAAGGACGGCCAGGGTCGCGAGACTGCCAGGGTCGCGAGATTCGTTCGAAAGAGGTACCGTGGCCCTAGCATATGGGCAACTGAAGGAACATGGGTGAGTTTTAGTCAGTAAAAGTCTGACACGCTCTTCTGCTCCACCCAGAGCGGGTCATCATCAAATGACGTCTCATTTCATGATTTCCCACCCACAACAAAAAAAGGACGGCAGGACCCTAACTTATTTTGCAAATATTCGTTGCGCGCGGTTTAATTTATTCAATTTCTTATTCAATTTATTATATAACAACGAACATTTATTCGCGAAACCAACGTTCGCTCGCGAGCTCAGATATGGGGGATACTCAGGTGAGCATTCGTTTCACGGACAAGGGTCCTCTTAAAATTAGATTGAATAATTAGGACGTTGCGACACCAAAAGGATCTGGCATTGACGGTTTCAAAATTGTTCTACGAGTAATTTCATTTATTATTTAATGTGTATCAATGTTTATATTAAATACCGTTCCAAAGTCATTAAAATTTATATATTAAACAGAAACGTACTTAAAATATGATGGTTTTGAACCAAAACTTCTACTAAATATTGCAAGAGATCCTTGAAGAAAAAAACAAAATAAAAGTAAGAGAATAAATAGCTCATTATTGTTTTTAAACATGCCTACAGATTTTTAAAATTAATTAACTTAATTTATTTTTATACTTTCAATAAATAACAATATCGATACTTCAACAATAAGCAATAATTATAATGATTATATTCTATTGATTTTAACAAAGTTTTGTAGACATACCATTGCAGTGTCCAGTACACAGGGCATCTTTGTTACTTTTAATTTTATTCTAACCTGTGTACAACATGTTTCCAATTAAGAAATGGTTTGAAAGTTACTACTTACGTTCTTCCACAATATGTATGTATATATCACTTGCTAATATAACCTACCAAGCGACAACAAAAACTTGTCATAACCTAACAACAACACGACACAGTCAAAACAATTAGATCAGTAGACAAAACAATACATCACAATATGGCAATTATAATAACAAAACAATCTAGTTATTTATACATATGTATAGTTCAAAGAAGAAATACGTACCTAATACTCGATAAATGATAAGAATAATACATGTTTTTATTTATGTAAGTGGGTTTGTACAAACACTCATACACGTTAACCATGTCTTAAAAACTAAATGAGATCAGCGTTTCCTATTCGACTACTCTGAGAAGAAAGGCCGAAACAAACTCAGAGATCAGTCTCTTTATAAATCTTTACAAAGTATAAAACAAAATCGCATTTCGAGTCCGTACGCTTTTTTTTTTTTTTTTCAGGATGGGAAATCATCAAATGACTTCTCCCGCTCTGGGCGGAGCGGGAGGGCGTGTCAGACTTTTACTGACTAAAACCCACCCGTGTTCCATCAGTTGCCCATGTGCCAGGGTCACGGTATCTCTTTCGAACAATCACGCGACCCCGGCAGGCATCGGTCCTATTAGACCCCTACGCTGCTGCTGACATCTCTTTGAGGCGCGCGTGGAACACTGCGCGCCGTCGACCCGAGCTTGGTCCTTACCGGGCGGCGAGCTACCCATTGCTCGCCACCCGCAAGCTCGCGCCTACGGTGGCCGGGAGTCCGCAATCGACTCCCGACGCCCGGGGCGTCTCCTCCTGCGGCGGCTAGGGACGTGAGGGCGCAGAGACTGCCACTCCCTCGCGCGCCCCGCCTCCTCCTTCGCGAGCATTACTGCTTCGCAGAAGGAGGTGACGGCTTCCCACTCCCTCTCGCTCCGTACCATGGCTCGCACCAGGGCCGGACGCGAGAGGTCGCCGCCGCCGATCGCCTCCACGAGGACATGGCGGTGCTCCGCCCAGGCAGGGCACACCTCCACCGTATGCTCCACCGTGTCCTCCAGACGATCCTCGCAATGGAAACACCCGGACGTATCCTCCCGCTTTATCCTGAACAGGAACCCACCGAAGCACCCATGCCCGGTGAGAACCTGCGTCAGGCGGAAGGTGAGGACGCCGTGGCGCCTCTCTATCCACTCCTCAAAGAGGGGACTTACCGCCGCAATTGTGGCGTGCCCTGAGTCCGTACGCTTCATTAATAAACAGAGTTATGCAAGATGTATGATACACGGGTTTATATGTATGAAGCCGATTGGCAAAAGCTAGTAATATATAATTATCAGCATGATAAGTCATAGTCAGTTATGTTATAAGCTTATAAGATATTTATGGAGTATCTCGTTAGTTTAGTGGTCGGAAGCGCTACTACTGAGTATAAGGTCCTGGGGTTTCGATTCCCAAGTCGAAGTCTTATTGGGTTTTCCTGTCTGTAACTTCTCAGTCTTGGTCAATGGGAATTATTAGAGGCTGAAAGTCACCCAAAGGGCGATGGAGAGGGCTATGCTTGGAGTTGCCCTACGCGATCGAATCAGAAATGAAGAGATCCGTAGGAGAACCAAGGTAACCGACATAGCCCGAAGAATTGCTAAACTGAAGTGGCAGTGGGCAGGGCACATTGCTCGCAGAACAGATGGCCGATGGGGCCGAAAGGTTCTGGAGTGGCGACCGCGTACCGGAAGACGTAGAGTTGGAAGGCCTCCAACAAGGTGGACCGATGATCTTGCAAAGGCCGCAGGAATCCGCTGGATGCGGGAAGCACAAAACCGGTCGAAGTAGCGGAACTTGGGGGAGGCCTATGTCCAGCAGTGGACGTCTTACGGCTGAAATGATGATGATGATGATGAACATCTCAGTAGCAGCCCGATGTCTTGATTTCTGTCCGGTTTATGGCAATAGAGTCATCCCCCATTACAATAACAGGCCAAATGTACTATGTATGTACTCCTCTGCCCAAACCTTCGGGTAAACGGGGTGTTATATAAGAAACTAGCTTTTGCCCGCGGCTTCGCCCGCGTAGATGTCGGAAATTATCGCAAGAGGACGTATTACCGCGGTAAGAATGTAATAATCCATGTTATACATACATAAAATTACGCCTTTTTCCCATGGGGGTAGGCAGAAACTACGGAACGCCACCTGCTACGATCCTTACATATCTTGTGTGTTTGATGTACTTAAAATAAAACTAATAGTATTCAGAGTAAGAAGACTGCGACATAGGGCTGGATTGAATTGAATATAAGTCTTCCTGGTTTTTCTTAACGCTCCTATTCTACCTATATAAACACTCAGTTATTTACCAGACACCAAATTAAACATAGTTATAAGAATAGTACTTTGGCCAGTGGCTTTGCCCGTATAGCTGTCGGAAAATATCACCCGGGAAACTACTACCGGGATAAAATATCTATGGTATGCTATATATGGTAAGTATCCAGGATAACCAAAAATTCAAATCCATCCAAAAATCTAAACATCTAAGCCATATTTCGCGGTCTCTTACTTGGAATAATACAATTAGCATTATTTTGAGTACTTCGAACACATACGATGATATGCATTTGCTATGAAGCCCAAGTAATATGAATTACAATCCTGCTAATCCTGCACTACCCGACCGCTACCAAGCGAGATGGCCGGACGCGGAACGGCCCGCTAGCCGCTCTGCGGCTATTTTATAATAATCTCTGATATCTTCTAAAATATTCATTTTAATGATATGCTGTAAAAAGCAATTTTGATCTACATGAAAAGCACAACATATCTAATGTATTTAATTGGATAAGAATTAATGCTGTATTGCTTAAAATCGCTTCGTAAATAAGCCATTATTTCTCATAAAAATTAAAGGATAAAAAATGGTTATTGTGGGCTATCCCTAAGAGATAGATATATACCATCCTGGACTTTTTTGTAGAACTTTTTAAGGTGTACAATACTGTACTACATTATTTTAATCTATTTCGTAGGATTCAGCCAGCGTTCGCAATGTAAGCGCAAAAAAATGAGTTTATTTATGACATCACATTAGAAACCTCTAAAATTATCAGCGTTTCTTTACTATATTATGCATGTTATATACATATAAACCTTTCTGTTGAATCATTCTATCTATTAAAGAAACCCGCATCAAAATCCGTTGCGTAATTTCAAAGATATAAGCATACATAGGGACAGACAGACAGCGAAGTGACTTTATTTTATAATATGTAATGTCTATCTATTAAAGAAATCCGCATCAAAATCCGTTGCGTAATTTCAAAGATATAAGCATACATAGGGACAGACAGACAGCGAAGTGACTATATTTTATAATATGTAATGATTAGAGACCTTGATTGGCCCGGTGTTTATGACATGAGAACATATGGAGATTTCTTTATTACATACTTTCTTTGCTACATTAAACAATTATTTATACGCACTAGGCTCATAAACCTTCGGGAATAAATTCTCTAAAATACGTATTGTGAAACCATAATTTAACCAACATTCGTTGCATAGTTTAGAAGAACTAAGCAGCCACACGGACAGTCCTGGACCGTAATTTCATTTTATGTAATAGATATAAAAAAAGACAGGATTGACGTAGTAAGCTCGATTATACACATGTATTGTTGAAATATTAGAAAGGAAGTCAGTGGAGGCATTTATCCTATAGATTGAAGAGCGGCTTCCGAAGTCTTTGTTCCGTAATGATGTGTCTGTTTCATGTCGGTAATTTTAGTACGATTCATTACTTAGCCGTTATTTATGCATAGGTAGTTATTAGCCGAAACGGCTTGACGCCAACGTTGGCGGCGCGAGGGACTGATTTTATACTCGTTATATGTTCAGTGACTTGCTACTGCCTACTTTCGTAATATCGTTACGTTGTAATATATAATGCTTAACTCAAAAATTCATTTAACAAAAATTCAAGTAAACAGATAACTAAGGTTTTGGGTAAACACGATAAAATCGAACAATTAATAGGCATCCGAATCGTTACAATAAATTTTGCAGTTGGGGAAAAATGCATATTGCGTAAGTGCACATAAAAATATTTGAGAGCGCGTAGAAGCGTGGCGGCGGCGGCGGGAGCGGGAGGCGTCGTGGGCCGCATCCGGACCTAGGAGTCTGGGCGGCTGGGCCCCACTATAAACCCGCTCGTGCTGCGCTTGGCTGACGTCACGTGCCATATTTTACACACTTAAAGCTGTTTGTCGTGTCATACCATTATACGCCATGTAAGGCCCGGACTTATTGCCAGCAAAGAGGAATAACTCAGTTTAAATTGTTTTTAGAGTAACAACTAAGAACTGCTTTATTGCATTACGTTTGAAATGGGAATGCTTTTCATCTGAACCCTATAGTAAAATTACACTAGTATTAAGAATTATGAGTCTATTTGAGACATTTTGGACTGTGTGTTTTTATCTTAATGGCAGCTATTTTCGCTGTTCAATATTTCAACGATGAGATATGACAGAAGCAATGAAATTTTATTTTCTCCAGATCTTCACCGCGGCGATGTTAAGTGCGAATGTCGTTGCAAGGTGACGGCTTTTCTCGAAGGTAAGGTAATAATAAAACATTTATTTCTGGCTACAACGAGCCATCGAAACTATCATACATACCTAAGTATTATAAACAAAAATTGGGTTAATAAATGAAGCTTAAACTACGTAGGTAGCATTTCTCTTTACTAGCTTGCCCGTGTGGTGTTCTGTGGCACTTGTCCGCGGAAGCGACGGAAAACTACGTCTTGTGGCCAAAAGTCTTCGTCCATGACGACGGTCCATGATTCGGTACTTGCACCACGAACGTCTTGAATATTCAGGCTATTTTATATTTTATTTATATACTGGGCCAATGATCAGAATATAGACTCATCGTGGAGTTATGAGATAAGTATACCATTTAAAAGCTAGCGCTTACTAGGAGGCAGCTGTTATCAATCACCTTTAAGTGAAATATGAATTAGGAACTATAGGTACGAAAGTACTACTATACTATAGGTACGTACCTTTTCCGAGACATTGCCAAGCGGCTAGTCAATTCTTCACGTGACCAGAGGGCTGGCCTATTTTTTGGTCAAAGAATTAGCATTGCCATACAACGTGGCAATGCTGCCAGCCTTTTGGGCACGTTTCCTGTTGACAACTATGCAGACGAATATTTTGTTGCTTTATGATTATTTATTTTCATATTATATATACATGTACATATTTTTTACTTAGATTTTAAATTATGTATATATTGTAAGATAGTATAGTCAATAATGTTAGAAAAGTAAAGAATAAAAGTTTCCTCTAGGTACGAATACCCACAGGTTCCTCGTTTACCTTTCTATATCTGATATTATAGCCTTTATTATGATTCATAAAGTGACATCGAAATAAGGCTCTGCTTATATAAAGCTGTCAAACTGTCTCGACTAATGCACTTTCATGGTATGTACTTAAAAATGCTAGCGAAATACATTTACAATGATCCAAAAATAAGTCGTTGCATGAATCAGAAATAAATGCTTTTATTAAAAGGTATCATAATTATCTTCGTCTTGTCATTCATCATAATTATCGTCACTCTCTTGGCCTTATTCCAATTTATTTGGTGTTGTCGCAACGTGTCTTATTCTTCCACACTTCTGCATTAGTCATCATTCTAGTAAATTAACCTAGCAAGTCAAATCCCCTTCCTGAACTTTAAGCGACTGATTAATTAGCTGAAGTCGAATGGTTATTCAATTTCTGATATTTCTCAGAAAAAAAAGAAAACACTTATTTAGCACGGACTAAAGGCACACAACGAAAAACGTAAATAAAAAGTGTACGCAAAATGCCTTGTCAGTTTGCTGGAATGTATGCTTCACTTTGGCGGCGCAAAACAGGTTTAGTTATGCAATAAAAACTTAAGAAAAAATTAAACCGCCAAAAAACTGAAAACGTAACTTTTTTTTATAATCTACTAATTACTAGGTATATGCTTGCAAAATGGGACTATTCCATAAGAAGTTATGCGTTACAATCAATGAGTGAATAATCAATCATCCCCTGTTTTCCTATCCTTAGGGTTGGATTTTTTTCCAAAGTTTACTGAGACCACCCTTTCCAATAAAACAAGAATTATCAAAATCAGACCATTTTTTATACAGTTATGCGTGGTCATACATAAAAATATATACATATCCTTCGTTTGTTTCGTCGGTTAAAAATGACAAACAATTAGTACCTGGTGGTATTTTTCAACTGGACCTGAAGAATGAGGTGTCTAGATAAATCGCAAAACTCGACTGTCACCTGTTTTCCCTTGCACTTACTGAAGTAAGTAACAAAATGACAAAATTAATAAAACCTGCTAACAAATTAGTCCACCCGATATTTGTAATAAACGAAAGCGTTAATTAGCCGTTTGTTTATAATCACCAATTTGTCTGGTGCGTGTATTGTGTTACAGTTTTAAGACATCGTTACCTAGCGTTATTGTTATGATTGTATAACGCAGATGAGTACATAGCCTTACAATGGTAGGACGAAGTTTGTGACGGGTATCTGCCTGGGGTAGACGAGACTTTGCCTCAGGTAGGTATGTTGTGTTACACTAGTTATTAGGTTTTACTGGAAAGCAACTTGAAAATGGTTTAGCTAGATAGTATCAACCAACGTAAGTAGGTAATTATCTTTGAAACAGCTTTTGCACAGAAAGATTAATGATCTAACTTCTATAGAAAAAAAAATTGTCGTGTGATAGAAACCAAGAATACAGCATATTGTTCTAGACTTTCGTTGGTTGTAAAAATCCTTTTTTTAAATAACCGACTATAAATTTCTACGCTAGCGGGTCATTAGTGAAAATCATAAGCTGAATTCATTGTTAAAGTTTGCGCACTGGTTCTAAATGTTATTCTAGAAATAACTTGTACATATTTTACTTTTTAGAATTGGCTTAAAAAACTTACATAGTAAATGTTTAGTTTAAGCTTACTTCATTTATTTACACAATTTTACATTTCTTCAATCGTTTGTAGAATAAGCCTTAATAACATATGAAGGCAGCTAATTAAAACGATATTAGTTAAGAATTTATACGATATTATGAATTATATATATACATTACAATTCTAACTGTAGCTAGATTGGAATTTAATAATTCAACTAGAAATTATAGAACTGGATAAATGTTTAGACAGTAGAATACGCAGATACTTTTTTATTATATCCAATTTCAAGTGTGTTAGTTGTATTAATGTTGGATTAAGGAAAACTGCTATCTAGTAATGCATTATTAAAGACATTAATTGTGAGGAGTTGTTGAAGACTTACGTCATTTATTGAGGTATTGTGTTGCATATAAGTGTCATAGAAAAAATCAGTTTGGGACTTTTTTGGTGTGATAAGTCTTTTCAGGGTCCTGGCCTAATTGTAATCAGACGAATTGTGTAATCAGGGTAAGATGGGACTATTGCGCATACCTAGTGGTCAGTCCTTTTTTATTTTTCGATGCGAAATCATCAAATGACTTGACGCAGGAAGGCGTGTCAGACTTTTACTGACTAAAACCCACCCATGTTCCTTCAGTTGCCTGTGCCTGGACCACGGTGACTCGATCAAATCCGCGACCCTGGCAGGATTTGCGAGCGAACCCCTTCAAATGCTCCTGCCCCCTGACCAGGTCCCGGCTGGTATCTCTTTGAGGCGCGCGTGGAACACAATGCGCCATCGACCTGGGCCTGGCGAGCTACCCATTACTCGCCGTCCGCAAGCTCGTGCTTACGCTGGCCGGGAGTCTGCTACGAACTCCCGAAGCTCAAGGATGTCTCCTGCGGTAGCTAGGGGCGTGAGGGCGCAGATTTCCTCTCTCTAACGCTTTCTGCCTCCATCTATCTGATTATTACAGTTTCGCAGAAGAAGATAACGGCTTCCCATGCACTTTCACTCCGTATCATAGCCCGGACCAGGGCGTGCGAGAAATTGCCGCCGCCGATTGCCTCCGCGAGGACACGGCGGTGCTCCACCCAGGCTGGGCAGACGTCCACCGTATGCTTCACTGTGTCCTTCGGGCGATTCCCACACAATGGTAACACCCGGGCGTTTCCTACCGCCTTATCCGGAACAGGATCCTCCCAAAGCAGCCGTTTCCGGTAAGGACCTGCGTACGGACCTGAGGACGAAGGCGGAAGTTGAGGATGCCGCCGCCGTGGCGCTTCTCTAGCCAGTCTCCAAAAGGGGACTTACCGCCGCAATTGTGGTGTACCCAATTACAGTCAGTCCATTATTAAATGAAGAATAATATAAAAATGCATTATTAAAACCAAAAAACCGGGAAGAACGTTGGCAAATACTCATGTAATTTTACGAAAAAGTTGTAAGAAAACTCCAATGCCATCAGATTCGAGAACGGATCAAATACTGCAGAGTACGAATCACAATAATGTAATTGCCAGCCCATATTTCATCGCACGCGTCCGTTACTGCAAAAACATAAATTTCTTCTGTGATTATTAAAATGCTTTATATTTCTCCCATTACGTGCCTTACTAATTGAATACGTGAGTCACAATTGACAGCTATTTATGATCACTATTATAATACTACGTTGTTTAATGCGTTTCATTTGCATTTTATAAATGTCTACTGCATACAATAAGACGCTAATAGTAAACTTTGTAGTAGTGTTGACGGGTGGCATACGAAATTAGGTGATATTAAAAATCTTAGAATTAACATAACATAAGATCACACCAGTTATCCTCGGAAGGTTAGGCAGAGATGCATCTACAGTACACCCACATTTGTACAACTATTTTCAGTCCTATGTTTAACCCACCCAGCCCTTAGGCCAGGCTTTTTTTTTTTTTTTTCAGGATGGGAAATCATCAAATGACTTCTCCCGCTCTGGGCGGAGCGGGAGGGCGTGTCAGACTTTTACTGACTAAAACCCACCCGTGTTCCATCAGTTGCCCATGTGCCAGGGACACGGTATTTCTTTCGAACAATCACGCGACCCCGGCAGGCATCGGTCCTAGTAGACCCCTACACTGCTACTGACATCTCTTTGAGGCGCGCGTGGAACACTACGCGCCGTCGACCCGAGCCTGGTCCTTACCGGGTAGCGAGCTACCCATTGCTCGCCGCCCGCAAGCTCGCGCCTACGGTGGCCGGGAGTCCGCTATCGACTCCCGACGCCCGGGGCGTCTCCTCCTGCGGCGGCTAGGAACGTGAGGGCGCAGTGACTGCCACTCCCTCACGCGCCCCGCCTCCTCCTTCGCGAGCATTACTGCTTCGCAGAAGGAGGTGACGGCTTCCCATTCCCTCTCGCTCCGTACCATGGCTCGCACCAGGGCCGGACGCGAGAGGTCGCCGCCGCCGATCGCCTCCACGAGGACACGGCGGTGCTCCGCCCAGGCAGGGCACACCTCCACCGTATGCTCCACCGTGTCCTCCAGACGATCCTCGTAATGGAAACACCCGGACGTATCCTCCCGCTTTATCCTGAACAGGAACCCACCGAAGCACCCATGCCCGGTGAGAACCTGCGTCAGGCGGAAGGTGAGGACGCCGTGGCGCCTCTCTATCCCTTAGGCCAGCCTATTGCCATCAACCGGGCACAAATTCAGCCTCCGGGCTGGTGCTGAGAAATTTCATATCTAAGAACACTGTTATAGGGTTTTTCGGTCTGGAATTTTACGTGATACAGATTGCCAGCGGCATCGTCCGTGTAGAGGGCTGAAGTAATCCCACGGGAACGTGCTATCGAGATATTAAGTAAGTGTTAATCCAGGGTATAATTTGTTTGCCAAATTTCATGCAAATACGTTAAGCCGTTTGCATGATTGAGTGACAAACGTTCAAACAACCAACCATGCAAACTTTCAAAGGAGGTGGGTAAAGTTTAGAACATGTTTCGCCTATCATAGTCATGAAAATTCAAAGTATTTATTGACGTCATGTTATTGTGTTTATGTGAAGTTTAGGTATCGACCTTTACATCTATACTAAAATGGTAAGAAAACAATAGCAAGTCAAATAAAAAAAAAAAAACATCAAACTTGGCAAATTCGTTGAAGTTTTGTTATTTTAAGCACTTTTTTAACTTTAATTACAAAACAAACTGTTAAGCGCTTTATGCACCAAAGCTAATAAAATGAATGCTAGTTAAAAAGCCTATTTACTGTAGTATTTGAGAAACTAAAAAAATATTTTGGTGCATAAAGCGCATAACAGTTTATTTTGTAACTAGCTTTTGCCCCCGGCTTCGCCCGCGTAGATGTCGGAAATTAACGCAGGTATTTTTCTAAAATAAAATAATTTTTCTAAAATAAAAGTAACCTAAGTTACTCCTTGTTACATCAGCTATCTGTCAGTGAAAGTCCCGTCAAAATCGGTCCAGCCATTTCAGAGATTAGCCGGAACAAACAGGCAGACAGATAGACCGACAGACAGACAGACAAAAATTGTAAAAAATGTTGTTTTGGTATATGTACCGTGTATACATCCATATACACTTAGTAAAAAGTGGTTATTTTAATATTAAAAACAGACACTCCAATTTTATTTATTTGTATAGATAGAAGAAAATTAAAAAAAAAAATGCTTAAAATAACAAAACTTCAAAGAATTTGTCAAGTTTGATGATTTTTTTTTTAATTTGACTAGCTATTTTTTTCTTACTATTTTAGTATACATGGAAAGGTCGATACCTTAACTTTACATAAACACAATAACATAACGTGAATAAATACTTTGAATTTTCGTGATTATTATAGGTGAAAAATGTTCTAAACTTTACCCACCTCCTTTATAAAATCAGTAGTGTGACATTTTTTTTTTAAACTTAGGTGCTCATTTGTTTTATCTTACATTGGAACAAAGTTAGTTAGTTAGCAAGACAATATCCCTATTCTAAAGAACTGTTGGACACCATGCTAAAATCGCAAGAAACGTGTACTTTTGACATCATCTTTAATATCTTTTATACTCAAAATACGTCAATAAAGCTAATACCAAATAAAACTGCATCATACAACTTATTCCTTTCAAATCTTCCTTTTAAAATATTTTAAGAGACCAACCGACCCTTGAGATATTCGGAATATATCTGCAAAACTTAAATAAACGAGAAAAAGGAGCCCCAGTCGAGACGGGGTCCACTCGGTCCGATAACATCGCGTTTGTCTAGCACACTCTATATCCATTCACTAGTTTCTTACTTTTAGATCTGTCATTCTGAAGTATCTCACTTGCGATATCTTTCTTTCCTTGTTAGAACGCTGTTGAAAGGTTAATAAAATTGACGCCTCATGAAAGAGTATTTTGTAGAGTATGTAGTATTTTTGTTGTGTTATAGTTTCTTATAGGTAGCCAGAAGAATCAACGATGAAAACTGATGGCGCCTCATAGATTCGTTTCTTAGAGTCAGCCTTGGGCTGCGTAGGCATTCCGTAGGCACTGCGTAGGCATTTCGTAGACTCTACGTAAGCTGCGTAGACATTTTGTAGACCGTTTGTAGGCTGTGTAGGCTTTCCGCAAACTCTACGTACGCTGCGTAGGCATTTCATAGATTCCACATAATCTGCATAGGCATTTCGTAGACAGGGCTAGATGTTAAAAAGATGCATACATATTATAGTGGGATGCAATATAGGTTCTGCAAGTGACTTTCTTATTACATAAAGCCGTTTGTTTTTAGCAGAATATTTTTATCTAACTTTCTGTCATTAACCATAGTCTAAGTAAACACACAAGGCAAAGTTTGGCGTTCATTACCAAACACTACCAAACGCCACAATTAGTGTTATCCAAAACTTCAAACAGGCTAGTCGAGTACACCGTATTTAAAAACATTATCATATAACGTACATGGCAGAGATAACAAAAAGCGTTGTAAAACAGAGATAACAGTAACTAGTGTTGTATGTGTCAGTTTATGTACAAACTTCAGTCAACACGCGTTAAGTAACTAATTAGACGTACTCGACGAGACAAATCGTAAAATATCCTTGATCTGGTTACTATGTAGCTCAGAAATAACTGTACTGAGATTTGAGGTACGTAGACCAACACAAGATTATTTTTCCACATGTCTTTTAAAAGTCACAATCTATCTATACTAATATTATAAAATTGAAGAGTTTGTTTATTTGGTTGAACGCGGTAATCTCAGAAACTACTGGTTAGAATTGAAAAATTCTTTTTGTGTTGAAGTAGCCTATTTATTGAGGATGGTTATAGGCTATATAACATTACGCTAGGATCAAAAGAATCGGAGTAGAAACGAAAAATGGCAGGCAATTCGATGCGACGGGAAGGGTCAGGGGCATGTCAGGGGCGGCAAAATATGACGCGGACGAAGTCGCGGGCTCAAGCTAGTTATTCATAAGTTTGCTTCGTATTAAATACTCCAAAAAGGAACATAAAGAAAAAAGAAAAGAAATATTTCAATTCCACTTTTAAAATTTGTAGTTAGTTCCTAGTTAGGTATAATTAATTACTTTAAAATACAACGTAGTATCAATATTTTTACTACTAACTAACTGGAATTAAGTCTTAGCTTAGTTGGCCGCATGTAGGTACTAAATGGTTCTTTCATTAGTCCAGTATGTTAATTAAAAAAGTCGTTCTTATGCCAAGCGCCATATTTCCCGGTTGGCAATGCATATGGACGTTCTTGAATTCAAGGTTTAGAACTATTATGGCTATATGATGCAAATGGTTTAGTAAAATTATAAACATAATAACATGATAATTATGGCAGAAAATACTGTGGACAGGGTTACACGGTTTTTATAATACAATATTTTTACTTTGCACCAAATAATTTATACATAATTATTCTAGTTCATCTGATAGCTGTCTTCTTATTCTAACATACTGATTACAAGAATTTGGCTCATATTGATACGATAAAAAAGAGGATGGCTAGAATTATGTTTAATGTGTAGATTAGTATATTAATAGAGAACGCTTTCGTCCGTTAGTTCATCTCAGGTTTAGGAGCCAATTCAAGATTTACGTCACTGATTGTTGTTCAAGATATACGTTATTGACTCTCTTTCTCTCTCTCTCTTGTGAACATCAATTAGTGTCTTCATATTAAACAACACGCCTTCGATCAAACGGTCACAAATATAGGCTCCGGGCTGCTACTTAAGTACTTAAAAATTTCATATAGATAAATTTAATAACACTTGAAAATCCTCTCTTTGAGGCCTGGCTGGAGAGGCGCCACAGCGTCCTCACCTTCCGCCTTACGCAGGTCCACACCAGACACGGCTGTTTCGGGAGTTTCCTGTTCCGAATAAGGTTGGAGCAAGGGCCCGGGTGTTACCACTGTGTGGATCGCCTGGAGGACACAGTGGAACATACGGTGGAAGTCTGCCCTGCCTGGGCGGAGTACCACCGCGTCCTCTTGGAGGCGATCGGCAGTGGCGATCTCTCACGTCCGGCTCGGTGCAGGCCATGCTACGGAAAATGAGAGGGCATGGGAAGCCGTCACCTCCTTCTACGAAGCTGTAATGCTCGCAAAGTAGGAGACGGATCGCGTGAGGGCGAGGCATCTCTGCACTCTCACGCCCCTAGGCACCGCAGGAGATGCCCCGGGCGTCGGGAGTCCATTACGGAGTCTCGGCCACCGTAGGCGTGGGCTTGTGCGCGGCGAGCAATGGGAAGGTCGCCCCCCGGTAAGAACCAGGCACAGATCGACGGCGCGTTATGTTCCACACGCGCCTTAAAGAGATGTCAGCACATATTGACAAGGTCCGCGAGGACCGATGCCTGCCAGGGTTACGGATTGGTTTGAAAGAGTTCTCACAGGCGTTGGCACAGGTGACTGAGGAACACGGGTGGGTTTTAGGCAGTAAAAGTCTAACACGCCCTCCCGTTCCGCTCAACGCGGGATACGTCATTTAAGATTTCCCACCTCATACATCAGTAGCGCTTTCGACCACTAAACCAGCGGGGTAGTCTAACAATGTTTTTTTAATGAATGATAAACACACCTAACGAAACAATAATCCTTTATGATGGAAAACCGATCCAATATCAACATTAAAAAAAAAAAACCAATAACACAAAAATGCAAAGTAAATCGCCATTTAAACCCAGAACCGTTACAAATCCGACAAATGATTCCATCAAAGAGCGACAATACACATTTTCCGAGTGAATTGCCTTAAGTAGACGGGGCGGGAGTCAAACATCAAATAATAACATAATAAAGGGATAATTCCATTTTTTTTTGCTTCAATTTTGTACCGACAACGTAAATAAGAAGCGCAGTGTTACCGCTGTCGAATCTGGCCGGAGGGATGGGATTATTTCAAAGGTTATGTCGATAAATTTCGTAATTTCTTTTCGCTTAAGGCTTACTTTGAGGGCTTATTCTCTTTCATATAAAAAAGCCGGTGCCGGTGGTAGTAAAAGGGCCGTATGGTGCCGGACGTAACGAATAGCACCATGCCATTTCTTCTCGTGGGTGTCGTTAAAGGAACTTACTAGAGAATGGGCAGCAACGTTCTCTATGCATTTTATCACGGTACTGCGATTGCCAACCCGCCTGCTAAGCGTGGCAACTATGGCTAAACCCCCAAATTGGGGGAGGCCTATGTCCAGCAGTGGTCTTCTCTGGGCTGAAATAATGATGATGATGAAGAAAGCAGCGGTTCTCCATATTTTCCTTTATACATTTAAAACCAAAAGTGTTTAAAGCAACATTCACCGTCGCTCATGTTCAAAAATATTGTATTCACCATTTTCTACATACTTTCTCGGAACTGAAAAGCTGTAGTTTTCTTTACTACGAAAAGAAAGAGAGAGGAGAGCCCACAATGATGATTTATGTAAGGTACCGAGCTTAATTAATATAATAGGTCTTTACCTATGAAAATGCCGTTTTGTATGAAAAAAATTAAACGAATTTTTTTCAAGTATTTTTTATTTGTATTAATCGAAATAATCACCCATGCAATCAATGCATCTTCGCCAACGCAGTGGCAGTTTATTGATGCCCTTCTTAAGGTGACGTAGCGAGATAAACGTGCTTTTTCTTTTTAGCGTACCTTTCTTACCGTATGACTTCCGTACTTAATCTTTTAGTGTATGTTTTTTGACTATATGATCTAGTATCCTGTAAAACGAATACACGATACGATGAAATTTTCTCGATACAAAAAAATCGCAAAGTTCTATCTATGATTATGATTTTTTTAGCCTCAAGGCGCGATGCGTATGTATTATTAAACATAGTTTACTTTAAAACATTGATTATAATTCTATCTAAGTTTTTGTAAAACAGTTTTCGTTTTAATAATACTTTTAATTCATAAAAAACGGCGATTCGGTTTGGCACATACGTTATTTTATTCCAAGCGCACACACATTATCGCCATCTCTTCTTTTGCCTATCATAAATAGTGTCATCACTCTCGTTCGTTCATAAATCAGTCGCCCAGTAGGGCTCATCGACGACAAACCTATGCCACTTTTTTACAAATCGGTGCGATCAAAATTACGTTTTTTAAATATTTGTGTTCACAGAAAAAGGTAGTAGTCAAGCATTTTGCTGTAATTATTTAATATAATAAGTGTTGGCTTTCCAAATAACTTTGTATTTCGTCTGTATATGTGTCTATTTTTGTAACTGTGAACAATATAACATTCTTTCTCTATTACCATTTAGAGACGACCTAAATTATGTATGAAAATGGGAAGAACCATAAACCAAAACTGAACAGTACCTTCAAGGTTAGGAGTGCCTGCACAGGGCAATTAATTTATTCATTTTGCAAGAATGAAATACCAATAAGATGATGATAACAATAAATCGAATTCACCACCTTCACTAAAGCATTACAGCAACAATCTATTCTCACTTTGTAAAATAATATTGAGTAAACACCTTATTTTCTAGAGAAGAACGTCTGTTTTATCCCAATAACTTATAATAATCATTCATTTAGAAATAAAATAAAATATATAATTAGTTTTTAGGTTTGAATTATGTCAACAATATATCTATATGTCAAGTACTGTCACTTCAAATGCAAGAGCACAACGAATGAATGGAGTAGCATTAGAATTGTAAAAAAGGTGAGGTTTTACTTGACAGCAGGCCAAAGAAGGGTAATTATTTAAACAGGCTGTGTCAAACGCCGAACTAGTATGTTTTTAACATAACATTGGTATGTAAAAGTGTTTGTACAAACCTACTTACAGAAATAAAATCATTTATCATTTATAGCAGATGTGAAGTTTTATTGAAAATATAAATTTTAATTTCATATATCAATCAAATCAGTTTATTTCGGGCTACAAAGACCCAAATCATAATACCATACAGACTATCATACATACAAATAAAAACCACGTAAACATAATTATTGTACACGAAGTGACGGCGACGTGTTGCGCTGTGTAGTATCGCGTAGCCTTCCGCGGAATCGCCGATACACGACACCCTTCGGCCAAAACTCTTCCTTGAGGAAAGTCTCGATTTGATGAGTTGGAACTCGCACCACGAATGACTTGAAGTTCGTGTTGTGGCACGGTTCCAACTTCTCGACCCTTAAGGTCCAGTTGGACTTAACACGTACAAACTCCACGATCTCCTTAACCTTCGTGGTGTAATGTAGACGGGACACATAGAGCTGCGTCGTTAGTGTAGCTGGACGCAGCAGCATATTGAGTCCTGCTAGCGCGGTCTCACGCTGGTTCCGACTACGAAGCTTCTCTCTACCTTCACGAAGCCATCCATGTCAGGCACGTGGCCTGACGCCAGGCCTAGGTGTTTCGAACCCTATATGTACCGTGTTTGATACCTAATCATTAGCAGCCTATAACGTTCCCACTGCTGGGACACAGGCCTCCTCTCGGTGAGAGAGAGTGGGACATAATCCACCACGAGGGCCCAGTGCGGGTTGGTAGATGTCACATGTCTTAAATTTTTTGGTTCTAAGACATGCCGGTTTACTCACGATGTTTTCCTTCACAGTTTTGAGAGCAGTGGGGTTGAAATAATTTACACAGAGTAAAGCGCCTGCTCGGGTTCGAACTCGTAAGCCACCACTGCTTCTCGATATCTAATTGATATCTAATCAAAGGTCTACAAGAGTGCTTTCTGAAAACATATTGGTTATTTATAATATTTCATTCCTACAAGATTTTAATCAAAATCAAATAATTGGATGATCAAAACAATGGTGTTTTACTCTGTTTTGAATAACACTAAACATACTTCTATAATCTTATGAAGACTGTTTAGCAAATTATTTGTGTACTCCATCTCTGAATTACCCCTAACCCCAAAGTAAATGTAATGAAAAATAAAGTTAATAAAAGAACAAACATACATACGAGTTAATAGGCTGATAAACACATTGCTCTCAGCAGTCGGGTAAAACACCCAAATAAAAAGATATAATCTAGACATAGTTACAAAATATCGGCAATAATATCGGTTTTGGTTTTCTAACCGCAGTCACACGTAATTACTAAAATATATGTATATATACGTCAAGTAATTTTGACATTTATCATACTCATTGCCATACGTAATTGACCTTGAAGGAAATATAAATGACTTGTAAAATAAGGTGAAAAAAAAATCATAACTAGTATTACGTAATGGACGAAGTCTATGTAAAATATTGTAATTGTCATTTACCAAATAAATGTATAGTGATCGGTGAAGCGAAATTGAAGTTTATTAATCTCTTAAACACCGTCACATATTTTATTTATAGAGCTCTAGAAGATTAATTCGTTATTTTTAATTTCATGTTGTAAATCTATATATTAATACGTGAAGCGAAAACTTTGGATCCCTTTTTACGAAAATTGGGCGGACGGGCGGAGTATGAAATTTCGCAGACGTATAGTTTATACAGAGAAGAAGTGACAAATGCTAATATTTTTTTTTAAATTGTGCGTAAAAATACATTATTTTCAATAAATAACACGTTACACACACTACTATTCATTACCGTATATTTAATAATACACACATGCATACATATTCTTTTGTTTATGGTCCAAGTCTGTGGTCTATAGTCTTACTGAATGTCAGTTCAGTTCAGTTTATTTATTTGTTAATATAGGTAAAATATAAAGATCTTATTTGTTTGTATTATTGTCAAGTATAAATATAGGTAATAAATTAATTTTACAGATATATAACCTATTTCATTTTTTCAATCTATGATCATATCGAGAATATTTGTCTGTAATATTATCTGTCTATAGTGTTACTGAATGTCAAATTTAACCATATTATTTTTTTATATTTATTATTGTATATATATATTTTCACTTAATAATGTATTTCTATTCAAATGAAGGACGGTCGAATTTCGACCAATGGGCGATCACTAGTAATTAATAAATACTTAAATTGTTTATTATATATTTTTAATTATGTTGAGTTAATCAATCTCGTATAACCCAACATCCGTACATAAATATTAGCTAGCTTATTCCCGCGACTTCGTTTGCGTAAATCTTACGTTACGCGAACGCACGTGAAGTCACGGAATAAATAGGGTTAATGGGTAACGAATAAGGTTTAGTCGTGAAAGAGTAACAGACAGACAGAATTAGTTTCGTATTTATAATATTACATATAGATAAAGAAGATAATTTCTTGCTGTAAGATAGTTTTATTGCTTATAATTAAATATTTGTATTATTTGTCTACTCCATCGCACGCTTTGTGCAAAAATTTCATAGACCGACTAAATTAATGCTACTTTCACGTACTTTTTTCTAAGATGTTTCCGTCTCTACCTTGCTATTGCAGTTTGACAGATGTGCAACAGTGACAGGAATAGTGCTTACAGCAAGGCTATGCTAAGTTAGTAACGTTTTTTATATCGAGAAATTTTCTGTCATTAGTTCAGCATTTGGCCGCTGGTTTTCCTATTCTCTATAAACGGTTCAGATATAAGTTTGTGGCGGCCGGCCACTTTAGGTTGACCCGCCATAAACCACGCCCATCCTACTATCATTCACATTCAAGGTGGGCCCTTAAAAAAATCAGCTGGACGGGAGGCAACAGATTCTTCAAAGGCATTTTGTACTGCCTCTCAGGTATTGAATTTTTTTCCCGCCAAGAAGTTATCCAAATTCTGGAAAAAGTAGTAGTCTGTAGGCGCAAGGTCTGGTGAGTAGGGTGGATGACGGAGAGCTTCCAACCCCCCAGTTCTTGCAACTTGGAGACCGTCTGCTGTGCAGTATGAGGTCGCCCGTTGTCGTGCAGGAGCAGCGGAGACGAGCGATTGACCAATGCTGGTTGGAGATGTGCCAGCTTCTCCATCATTGAGTTCAGTTTTTCACAGTACACATCTGCAGTAATGCTCACCCCGTTTGGTAAGAAGCTGTGATGAATCACACCGGCGCTAGACCACCAAACAGTGACCATCACTTTTCTAGGGGTAAGTTTTCGTTTAGGGCATTGTTTAGGTGCTGAACCAGGACACAACCAACTTGCTGAGCGCTTGCGGTTATCAAACAGAATCCATTTTTCATCGCAGGTAACAATGCGGTTCAAAATTCCTTCATTTGTGTGTCTGTTGAGCAGTGCAAGGCACGTCTCGACGCGTACTTCGCGCTGGCGATGATTGAGTTCGTGGGGCACCCATTTGTCTAGCTTTTTTACCTAGCCAATTTGACGCAAATGGACCAATATTGTTTTGACGCTAACGTCGAAAGCTGCTGCTAATTCAGCCGTAGATTGTGTATCATCAGCTTCCACGGAACTAGGTAGGTTACTAATTATCTAGCTATTTCAAAATGTATTTTATAACATAACATAACATCGCGCCTTGTTTCCCCATAGGGATATGCAAAGGATATTTAGGCATTTCGTGTTATTTGACTTAAATACATATATTCTCTTTTTCTAGTTCATGAATAAGAAAAATTTATAGCACTGAGGTCGCAGACTAGGCTAACAACTTCTTATTACTTAGGCCAAGATATAGGACATTGCTATACGAGACTAGTCTTATTATCATTCATACAGTATATTAAGTTAGCCTATAAAGGGTAGTTTTTTTTTATCTAGTTATCAACACCAAAAATCAATAGCTACTTTTTGGAAATGTGATGACCTTTACAAATAATATGTGGGTAGATGCCGAAAATAGACGCGTAGGTGTGCAGTTCTGACACGTGTTTTTTAGAAACAATACTACATAATGATTTAAGTCGTATTAAGAGAAATAGCTTTTTAATTTTTATTTTATGACTCAACTAATATTATGAAAAAAGTTTTTTTTTTGTATGATTATTTGTTGCTTTCACACTAAAACGGCTGAATGGATTTAGTTGAAATTCGGCTTATGGGCAGACCTGGACATAAGATACTTTTTATCTTGATATTCCCGTGGGATTGAGACTTACGCGGGTGAGGCCGCGAGGCACGGCTCGTTAACAATAAATTTTAGATTCTCTCTCTTAGATTTTATGTAAATAATTGATTGAATAATAACCCCTATATATTTTTTTCTCCTATATGTATAGGTGCATGAATGTATATGTATACATTCATGCACATACAGATTACATTAATCCACTGCTAGTATTATTAATTACTTACTGGGGCTGTTTCATTTAAAATTTTTGTAAATGTAATCATTTGAGACCAATAAACAATTATTATAAAACTGCTTATCCGTTTGGAGAAATAACGCGTGATGATTTTATACTTAATACTAATTGTATTTTGAAATAATATACAAAAAAGAAAAATAACCCAATGGTATCGGGAACCCAAGAGTCCAACCTACCGTTTATATTACTATTTGTAATAATATCCATACTAATATTATAAATGGGAAAGTGTGTGTGTCTGTCCGTCTTTCACGGCAAAACGGATCGACGAATTGACGTGATTTTTTAAGTGGAGATAGATGAAAGGATGGAGAGTGACATAGGCAATTTTTTTTTCTCTTTCTAACCCCCCACTTCCCTAAAATGGGGGATGGAACGCGCTAATCTCAGGAACTACTGGTTCAAATTGAAAAATTCTTTTTGAATCGGGTAGCATATTTATTGAGGAAGGCTATAGGCTATATAACATCACGCTACGATCAAAAAGAGCGGAGCAGCAACAAAAAATGGACGAAAACTGGAAGGCTGCGATGCGACGGGAATGGTCAGGGGAGCAAATATTTGACGCGGACAAAGTCGCGGGCAGAAGCTAGTAAACATATAGTTACATCTATTTATAATATTATTACTCGCACACACTGCATGCGTCATGGATCTATAACAAAATTTATTCGTAGCTGCGTAGGCGTTTAATTGAGTCGCAGTGCTACGGCGTAGCAAACGTAGGCGGCTACGACGTCAAAGGGATTTGGGCTGTGCCTGATAAATAATGCAATTTTATTTCAAACGAAGCTGCAGTTTGTTATGGTAATTATTTTAGTAGTTTATTTTTGTATTGGTTATTATCTGATAAGTTTATTTAATTAGATTAAAAAGTCTGACAAGCCAGCGGGCTCGTAGATATTGTATCAATTAATCTAGTTTGAGGGTTTTCAACCGACGAAAAAAAACGGAGGAGGTTATCAATTCGACGCGTATATTTTTTTTTTTTTATGTATGACCACGCATAACTTTTTACATAGTGGTCCGATTGTGACAATTCTTCTTCTATTGGAAAGGGTATACTCCCAAGGTGGTCCCATATAAATTTGAAAAACAAAATCGAACCCTAAGGGTCGGAAAACAGGGGATGATTGATTGTTCACTCACTGATTGTAATGTATAAACTCGCATAACTTTATACAGAGTAGTTCGATTTTGATAATTCTTTTTGTGTTGGATAGGGTATATCTTGACAAGTATTATTAGTAAATTAAAGCCACGAAAAAATATAAAATAAAAACTTGTTAACAAAAAAATATACCGCCGAAAAACTGAAAAGCATAAGATAATAAACCTTAAAATTTTGAGTCGGCGCTGAAAAATCAATGGACAAGGATCACTCAAAGCGCCGACTCATAATTTTAAGGTTTATTATTTTATGCTTTTCAGTTTTTCGGCGGCATAATTTTTTCTTTACTTAAGATCAAGACTAACACATTTCATAATTGCCGATAAGATTCACAAATAGAAGCGATCAAATTTACTGAAATGCTATTCCTCAACCTACATTTTATTGAAAGCATCTTCTACCAATCGACAAATACCGTCCCAGCCCTAGGCTGCTCCATGCAAATATTTCGTATATTTACATCGGAATATTTTCTTCTCACCTTTATCCGGTAACACGTTACAGCAACATTACACCGCAAGCTTTACATGAATTTCACGGCCGATGTATGTTATTAGATACACGGTAAATAGATCTTTATTGACGGTTCGTGAGTGTTGACTTGATCATAAATCGTATGGCTAAATGTTTGGTTTATTGGTACCATTATTGTTTTAATACCATCAAATATATTAGAATTGTATTGAAAGCTTTGTAAGGGTCTTTTTATTGTTTGAATTTCTAGCGTTTTTAGACTGGATTGTATCTTTGTAAAGAGTGGTATATAAACTATGTAGAATATAGAATATTCTCTTTTCATGTTTGTTGTTTTTAGTACATATTCATACACGAAGAAGTTTAATAAATACACATATATAGGAACATTTGTTGCTAGTTAAGCAACATTTACGAGTGGAGCCGCTCTGTTGAGGAGCAAGTTTACTGCAGCACGGTTTTATGTTATGAACACACAAACGTGTTGGGGGCCGTCTTATTTACGAATAATAAAAACAAGGAAAAGCAATGAATCTCTGGCCACTTCATTTCGTCGCTTTAATATTTTACGTGACCCCTAAAATTTTGGGTAACATCTCGTCTGACGGCCGAGCGCACTTTTCATTAAGTTCTGATTACCCTCAGAGAGTTCCCGGAGACGTCATGTTGGGGAAGATCTGCGAGGTTTTCGGCGAAGTGCAAAAGTTTTATGATATTATGATTACTTGCATGAGACGAGCTCCGGCGGAACGTGACGTGGCTGCTGTTGCTAACGTGAACACTGACGCAGACGCGATACTTCTTTGTTTTACTAGTTTACTGTTGCGGCTTTGTGACACAAAGTGCAGGATAAAATGGACTTTGTGTGGAGGTTATATAAGTAAGCCTTAACAAAAGTTTGTTTTTAGTACTTGTTTTATTTAAGACTAGCGTGTAAACTAAGCCAGTATCAATTTCTGACATCCCATCTCAAAATGTTACAGAGTAGCAATAATATTCCTACCAACATAAAAAATACTTAGAAAAAATTCAGCGAAGAACAAAGCCAGATCTATTCTTCCGTCCAGTTATTCTTTGACAAGAATACGACTAGACGTACGGCTCGTAGTGAGTGCGATACTCTTTCCTTATTACGTGGTACGTGTTAATTACCGACTACTACAATTTTATGAGCGCCCACTATATCGCACTTCACTGTTTCTACTGTTAAAGCTGTTTTCTACCTCAACAACACAGACGAGATGAAAAATTAAGTGCCGTTTGTATGACTTTTTTATTGGAGTTTTTAGAAGTTTTACAAAAGTATGGCTTCACGGATTTCTGGGTTTTTGTACGTGATTTACTTACGTTGAGGCAAATAATAAATGCATGTACCTATAATGTATCATTATTATCATACCGCATCGTTACAGTCAACCATTTTAATTAATGCTAAGATGATGTTTAAAATAGCTACTCGGATTGATGGACTTATAATTAATAGTGAAGCATTAATGACAGAAAAGTCTTCTCGGTCGTCTGTTTAAAAGTAAAAATGTGCTGCTGAGAAACTAACACTAAGAAGACAAAGACACAAAAGAAAGCATTGTGTTTACTCCATCTAAGTAACAAAGTGCATAGACACTCCAATATTCTAACTTTTTATTATTAAAAATATGAACCCACAATAAACTTGCTTAACACGTACACAAGCTCAATGTGAATAAATAAAATGAGAGGTCAGCAATATCTGTACGAAACTGAATAAATAATACGAAATAACTCGGGATTTAAAACGCGAACCCAACTTATTTGTATTAAGTTAAGGAAAAACGATATCTTACGATACATCTGATTCTACATTATTACTCACTTATATCCAACGTCAGAACCTGAAAATATGGTCCATCGAAGACAATACAAATGCAATATTAATATTTACCTTTGCATCGTCCAAATAAAGACTGAATTCATATTCACCCCACGAAAACAAGTAGATAAAAATGCAAACACGCGCAATTGTGTCTCAAACGAACAGAGGCGGTCGCACTCACAGCAGGCGGGGGAAGCATTCCGGACAAAAATGTTTTCCCGGTCATATGAATTTAGATCGGCCGCCATATTAGAGGGAAGTAAAACCATTGGGAGACAGGTAAATCGAACTATTGGAATAAAGGGTAAAGGTGAGGCCGGGTCGGAGCCGATGGCGCGGAATGCGGCGCGTGTTGCTACACTCATGTGAATTTAAGAGGACCTCTCCAATAAATGTATAAAACAATTGTAAACGTGTTTTATAGTCAGAGTTATTCGTGTTGAAGTATGTTCGCGGATAAATTTTCTCGGCGGGCGGTCGGCGAGTGGCCGCAAAGGCGTCTTGATGCGATTTCCGGCCCACTTTTAACGGCGCTTCCTGCACGATATATATCCAAGTTAGAGCGCTCCCAGGGACCTGCTGTCGTTTCAGCCGGATGCCGCGTCTTCGTTTTGCAGATTGGACCATATTGCCTATTATACTTTGTAAAGACAAAATATGGTCGATAATTGTTTGGGGCTGGCTATCTTAGCCCAAGCATCTTTATTTCAAATATTTTTACCATTTTATCAAAAATATGAACACTAAAGAAAGCAGCATTATTATTTTAACTAATTTACTGATGATTGAAGATTTCCTTTTGGTCATGTCTAGTTTTTCTTTATTGACTAACCTATGTTACACTTTTTGACTCCTTTATCCTTAAATCCTAAGTCAAACTAAATATTACTGTTTCAGCTGGGTCATATTACCAATAAATAAGCCACATAACTTTAGCCATGAATTCCTCAGACACCGCCGAAATCCGATCAGAAACTAATTCTAACATAAGCAAGGAATGAAAGTTTTATTTGACTTTGATGGCTTCAGAGCAAACTCTAAAGAGAATCCGCAAAGTTAATCACATCCGTGAGTTTCTTTTCTTACTGAATAAAAATGTATATTTAAAATAATTCCTTAAAATGCGCAACAAAACGTCGCCTAAGCGAATTAGACCTACATTTTGGGGAACACAGGGCTTATAAAATGAAATTTTCTTTACATAAAGTGGCTGAGACGATGTAACGACGCCGGAGTGAAGTAAACTGCGCGGCCTGCAAGCCCCTCATGTTTCTAAATAAATTATGAATATTTACCGGCACGTAACGCTTTACTGGGACATAATTATTTTAATCTGACTCTGAGACGGCCATTTTGGGGAATTGATGTCAAAAGAGAGGTCGTTTTAGTTTATTAAGACGGCTTGCGCACTAACAGATAGCACTTTGTCCTTGTTATGATAAATAATACCTAGTTAATTATGAAAAATCTACATTGTTCACAGTTTTTGTTTTATTTCGTATGGATTTCTGGTCTGTACAATCTCATCTTGTTACAAAATGCTGAGTAACTAAATGACTGATTTGCTAAATTAATGACGATATAATATCTACTTCGTTTAGTAAAACATTCACTACAGTCATATAAGCTACTTTAAAATCAAGCAACAAACACGTACAGTGTGTTATGGCGCATTAAACGAGTATATGACGTATATTCTTTGTTTGTTATATGGATATTTTTTTTACCGTCTCGTCGGAGGTAGCTAGTGCTGCATCTACGTAATTTAGCGCTCCCCAGGTGCGGCCCCGGCTTGTGGCTTATAAGTACATTGAGATTTTAATTAAGAAGGTCTATCATAATCCACATGAGACACTGCAAAAAATAACAGAATCTCTTTATACCATTTTACTATTCTACAGTCGTATTTGTGCTTTTAAGTATTTTTAAACTAAATTTTGTTAGTTTAGATTTTAAAGTTTGAGACGTGTCTTCTATTTGGAGCTTGAAGCATCTATCATCTAGATTATCCAGAACATGTCTGTAGTCGTACCAGTTGAATGAAAAATACACATGTTTAAGAGACGAGTTCAATTAAACACAAAAAGAAAACAGCGTCTTAACAGAGAGCTCGCGAGTCAACAATTCGTATAATTCCAGAGGAGTTGTTCATAATTAAGTGTGCTTACCTCGAGGGCGCGGCGAAAGATTGAGTTCCATCAAATATGTAGCAGGGTCTGCCATGAAATCCTTTTTACGTTCACCGCGGACAGTTTTACGCAGGTCCGGTCTAGCTGCGGCTTAACGGTCTTATAAATTAGTGAAACTCTATTAGCGAGATGTTGGGCCAAACGAATTTGCGTTATCGCCTCTGTCGGGCGTGGCGTGCGTCGCATACTAATGACGTCACCACAAGATCGTCCAAACTTGCTGTTCGTGTAATTACTTCTTTAAACGAAGCTTCTGTGAGGGGAGGATACGATCACTTTTGTCCGAGGGTATACCGTCCCGATAATCCAGTTACCAACCGCTCCTACGCTGCGTCGTATTTTTGCACAATTAAGTTTCTCTCGAAATTTATTTAGTTAATAATGTTTTCTGTTTGAGAGTTGCGATGAATTATTAAGTAGTTCCATTTAATTATTCAACGATTTTAAGAGATGATAATTAAGTATAATAGGTAAAAGTATTTTCTGTTAATTACGAGCGTTAATCATTGAAAAGCGGTTTCAGGAAAATTAAACTGGGAAGCAATACGAATGATCAAATTTTATTCTGTTGGTAACACAGGCCTATACGTATTATATAAGTAATGTAAACGAAGGTGAAGGGTTTATAAAGCTTTTTTCAGGGACCGTAAAAGAAAGCCAGGGGCAAACATGTTGTTTAGCCATTACTAAAGTACGAAGCTAGTGCGGCGTCAGCATTCCTAGGAGCTCTGACGTCACAACGATACGGCCTCCCTAGATATGACACGAGATGGCTCGTATTGTCTATATCAAGGCTAACGTCGAGAATAAATTCTGATGTGATTGTTACACGATAAAAGTAATAGGGAAACATAAATATGCATAAAAAGTCTGTAGGTAGACCTATCAAAATGATTTAATTTTTTATAGGTCCAGGAAACTAAAAGTGCTTTAGTAGATATTGAGCAATTAACGTATTTATTTATGTATGATGTTGTTCATGATCCTTGAAAACGCAGGCTTCATAATGACAAATAAAATGATAGTATATATTATGATTGTGAAAAAATGCACATTTGTTGTTATAAAAATGGAGTACCTTTAGCTCTCTGTAGCATTGCTCAAAGCGGGTTCCATTACTTTTTCTAGTTTTATCGCTGGTATTATGTACACAATTTAACCATTTATGTACAGTCAGAGATAAGTTATCACGGTCGTCTGATATCACCAAAAGAGACGGCTAACCAGGGTGGTTGTAATGTATATAGTTGAGGTTTTATAAGAAAGCCTTTGATGTTTTCGAATGAAATTTAATTTGATAACCGAACTGTTTGTTTTCTATTAATTTTATTTTATTCGATAACATCCATAGGTTTCTTCAGCTATATCCGATGACCCTGGTTCCTTATCTATTTTAGTGACTGTAGACAAACACATATAAAAAAAAAAATAACAAGAATGGAACAGAAAAAAATATGTTTATAGGGGATGTCAGTCAAATATTGTTACAACTATGTTGAAGTCGTTTTTTCCGGCTAACCAAAAGCAGCTGAATATTAGTATATTTCGTGAATTATAAAGGTTAGGTTTGGAGTAGTCTACTTCATATTTCTTTTCTATTTTTAATCGACGGCAAAAATAGCGGAGGTTTTCAAGTCGACGAGTATATTTTTAATCTACTATCACGCATAATTTTGTATTGAATAGTTCGATTTAAAAAAAAATCTTTTTAATTGGAAAGAGTACACTTTGCAATACATTTAAAGTTGAACAAAAAAACAACCTTAAGTGAAGAAAAAAAAACCCAAAAAGAAAAACTTTTAGCAAAACATTTATCCGACGAAAAAATAAACTGAAAGGCAAAAAAATAAACTTTTCAGTTTAAAAGGTTTAGATTTTGCTTTTCAGTTCAGTTGTCGTTCTTAAACTTTACTTACATTGCAATAATTATTTCTGGGGTTCCCAGGAATATAAGTAACATGTATGTATCACCAGAAAACACTTTCTCGGAGTGAATTTTCAAATGACACGAAGTTTCCTTTCAGTAAATCTCTAAACAACAGGGAATAGTGTCTTGCATTAACAATATTTTAATCTGGCCGAAGAATTTGTTGCGAAAGTGCAAACCGGCCGTGCTCAATCAAGAATTCTTTTAAACATTTCAAAGAGTTACATCACATAAACCATTAGCAAAAAGTGTAGGTATATTTAAGTGTTATTTACAACATTACAAAATAGGCTTTCTTTTTAAATAAAAATTTATATCTTCTTTACTATAGCTACGCCTTGTCCATAAAATCAGGATTATTCTTTGCAACAAATTATATAAATATTTAAAGTAGAAATTAAAAGAGTTCGTTGCTAGATAACTTAATAAAAACAATCGTTGTTATGGTAGTTTGAAATGAGTTGACTTGAACTAAAACAGCTCTGTCCAACTCACGACTTAACCAAACTCACGACTTGGGCACCTACTTTATTTATATTATAACGTAATTTAAATATATTAAGCAGTTCAGTCGTAACGGGTCGTCAGAAGCCCAAAAGTCTGACAACCAGTCGTCCCAAGGGGGTATTACCCAGTCACTGGGTTGTATAGGTCAGATAGTCAGTCGCTCCAAGTAAAATACTGGTGCTTAGCTGCAACCAGTTAGACTGGAAGCCAACCCCAAAATATAATAGTTGGGAAAAGGCTAGGCAGATGATGATGTTAATGATGATCATTAAAGAAAATTAAATATATTATTATTATTTATATACTAGTATATATTTTTTTAATTTTTTTTTTTATTAAATCATATTACTTAAGATCGCTGTGTTATATGCCTCCTTCAGAAGTGGGATTTACGCTCACTATGCTCGTGCAAGCAAGCCCATATTTTAAAGGACACGCCGCACTGCAGCATGCAAAATACTATAGGCTAAAAACAGGATAAGTGTTGAAGTGTGTTGTTATTGTTGTTAATTACCTACCTGTTTATTTGTTTTTACGCCGATGGTCCTAGTTTATCATTTTGTGGCCTCGAGTTGTAACTCGGGTCGTAACAGCTATGTGAACGTGGTTCAGCATTGCATATGTAAGCTGTCATGCCCTTTATGCCAGGAGGCTTTTATTTTGGTACTTTTATTTACATTATAAAAATATTTTTTGCTTTTGCTTGAGTATAGATTTCATTTTATTTCTTGGAATATTGGGTTGGCTAGCTGACATATGGCAAATCATTTAATTTAATGTTTTGTGTCTCTTAATGTTACCTCCTTACAATTGTATAGAATCAAGTTCTTCTAACTTAACAGACAGCTGTGCTGCTGGGGAGTTTGTTCCGCCACTTCTTCTTCCCAGCTAAAGCATTAGGAAGTGTCAAAGGGTGGGCGTTTTGGGGGGACTGTCTTTTGTAACATTGACGTTCAAAAAGTGCTGACTCTCAGCCTAGTTTGAATAAATGACTTTTGATTTTGATTTTGATTTTACGTATGTCTTTTTTTTTGTCGGTGGGAAATCATCAAATGACGTCTCCCGCTCTGGGTGGAGCGGAAGGGCCTTTCAGACTTTTATTGACTAAAACCCACCCGTGTTCCTTCAGTTGCCTATATGCCAGGGCCACAGTATCTCTTTCGAACAAATCTCGCGAGCCTGACAGCTTTACATATGTCTTGAGTCACATCCAGTGTTGATCTACCGCCACGACAGCAGCAGTCGCCGTCGTCGTAAAGCCAAGATACGCGTTGGTCGTAAACTTAAACACGGCTTACTGCATTTGTGGCCTGCTGCCATACGGGTGCCACACGGTGACCCTGTTGAGCCAGTGGATTACAATAAAAGCCAATATTGCAACTACCAACTACGCAACGGTTATTTTAATTTAAACTAACCATGGCTTTCCTTTCCTTTATTTTTTTACTTTAATGCGCATTGTTATTTAGAATAGGATATTTGTTAATTGCTGAATGGAGGGGTATGAAAGGCACAGTTAAAGTTTATTTAAAGAGAGCTTATACTTTTCTTTAATAATCCATTAGAAATACATGAAGTATTAAATAAATTATGGTTGAATTTCAACTTCCCAAAATACTTTCAAACTACTCGTTTATCGAAGTAACATTTCTGTAACAGTAGCTTTCGTAGACGTTTAAAAAAAAAACGTAATTGTAATATGTATTGTACGTACATTATATCATCTGGTAAAAAGTCACTGCTAGACAAAGGCCCCCCAATACCCACGACAATGGCTGCTTATAGAAATAAAAGGCTGTAATCACAATACTTAGCACTGATTGGTTTCCACAGTTTGTGTACGTTATCAATAAAGTGATTCTGCTGTAAATAGTTTACTCTAGAACGTGTGCCACCCATGAAAAAGATCTTAGGGGAATGATGGCGTAATTGCCACTCTAGGGAGCTATATTGTGCGTCGCAGTGTGATGTTATTAGTGGACGGATATTGCATGCCGTCCTCCCAGATGAATTAACTATACGATATCTCAAAAATACAGGTTTTTATTTTACAAAAATCCATAGCAAAAAGTAAACACAATCAATATACTTATTTTTTTTCCATTTTTGTAAAACTATAAGCTTTGTATGCTGTTTCTTTATTTACAAGTAAAGTAATATTTTGTGAAGCAGTAAGTACTTACCAACTTTATAAAACTTTTTAACAAAAAATTAAACCACCGAAAAAACTGAAACCTGAAAAGGCGCTTTGAGTGATCTTTGTTCATTGATTTTTCAGCGCCGATTCAAAATTTTAAGGTTTATTATTTTTTGCTTTTCAGTTTTTTCGGCGGTTTAATTTTTTGTTAAAAAGTTTTTATTTTATATTTTTTGTGGCTTTAATGTACTAATAATACTTGGCAAGGTATGCCCTATCCAATAAAAAAGAATTATCAAAATCGGACTAATCTGTATAAAGTTATGCGTGGTAATACATTATAATAATTCTACCGTGCGGTCCGTAGACATAACTTTTATAAAGCTAATTACCTAAATATAAATTGTGAACTGGGTAATATCAACTGGGACTTGGTGCTTTCTCAACTGGACTCCGA
The DNA here is from genome assembly GCA_932294355.1 of Aporophyla lueneburgensis. Taxonomy (NCBI): domain Eukaryota; kingdom Metazoa; phylum Arthropoda; class Insecta; order Lepidoptera; family Noctuidae; genus Aporophyla; species Aporophyla lueneburgensis. The sequence goes on from OW028747.1 coordinate 18,754,274, forward strand.
TCAGGCTGTTAACATTTTCTACGAGACGTTGTACGGTATCATTAAGTCACATGTTCCGTTGACAAGAATTAGGAAGTCTGGTTCACACCCTCTTTCATACGAATCTTCAAAACGAAAGAACGTGCTTGGATCAAAATGGAAGAAGTACAGAAATCAGTCGGACTACTTAAGATTTTCTAACTATCGCGAGCTTTTCCACAGAGAGTCGGAATTACATTAATTCGGTTGAAGATAGCATTCCTAAGAATATAAAGCATTTCTGGTCCTACGTCTCGTCTAAAAAAGGAAAAGCTAACTATCCGGCCAGTATGTACCTCGGTAATGTCTCTACAGATGATCCCATAGACATTTGTAATCTATTCTCATCCTTCTTTTCTTCCGTCTACGAACCTTCTACTTTGGATCCTGTCAATTGGCAACCGTCTAATAACTACGCAAATAACTCGCCTTGCATAACCGATATTTATCTATCCACAGAACTTGTACAAACGACATTAAAATCACTAGATTCCTCTAAGGGAGCGGGTCCTGATGGCTTACCACCCAGCTTCTTCGTAAGGACTTGTGATACCTTGTGTACCCCATTACGTATAATTTTTAATAAATGTTTGCATGAAGGTGTCTTCCCCGCAATTTGGAAGCGTGCATTCATAACTCCTGTTTATAAGTCTGGCGACAAAAGCAGTGTCGAGAATTATCGCCCCATTTCAATCCTTTCTACTTTGTCTAAGGTTTTCGAGACTCTCGTACATGGTGCCATATATCCCCACATTCATCAGCTCATTTTACCCAAGCAACACGGTTTTGTCCAACGTCGTTCAACCACCACTAATTTACTAGAATTTATCAATTATTTATTTGAAAAAATAGACCAAAGAGTTCAAGTGGATGCTGTGTACACCGACTTACAGAAGGCTTTTGATAAGGTGGATCATACATTACTTTTGGAAAAAAATGCTTTCAATGGGATACGTGGTAATCTACTTCGATGGTTTGTTTCATATATTTATAATCGGACACAAAAAATTGTAATTAATGGTTACGAATCTGACCCTATTGTTGTAAAGTCAGGAGTCCCACAGGGATCCATTTTAGGCCCTCTCCTTTTTGTTATATTTATTAACGATATTAATAATTGTTTTGTGAATTCTAACTTCTTAATGTACGCAGATGATATTAAATCTATCGAACCTGTAAAAACATTCAGGATTGCAAACTTCTGCAAGACGATCTCGATAGGCTTCACGCTTACTGTGTAAAAAACAAGCTCTTTTTAAGCCTTCCCAAATGTCATACCATCTCATTCACCAAGAATAGGAATAAAATTAGATTCAATTACTGTATTAATAACACACGCTTAGATAGTGCTACTTCAGTTCGTGACTTGGGCGTTACACTAGATTCATGTTTACACTTTGACATACACGTCGATAATGTAGTAAATAAAGCATTTCGGATGTATGGTTTCGTCATGAGATCATCAAGTGACTTTGTGCGGCCCTCCACATACTTATTATTATACAAGACTCTGATACGGTCCCAATTGGAATACGCTATACAGATCTGGAACCCTTTCTATGACAAATACTGCTCTCGAATAGAAATGGTACAAAAAAAGTTCCTACGATCCATGAATTATAAATGCCATCAACCAAAAGTTCACTACGTGCAGTTACTGGGTCGTTACGGCATTCTGAGTTTGAAGTCCAGGCGATTGCTTCTGGGCGTAATGACACTGCATGGCTTATGTAACAATAGGTTCGATTGTCCTCACCTAGTAAATAAATTACGCTACATAGTGCCTAGAACTGTTATCCAAAGAGGGGTGCGCGTGCCACAGACATGTGCAAAACCAACGCCGGAGAACGTGCGCCCCTTCGTCGCCTTGTAGAGGCATACAACATTAACTTCATGGAATTGGACTTATTCAGTCTCTCAAACCAACTTTGCAAGAAAAAGGCTATAGATATACTGTCTAAAATGATGTAATATTAATGGAGGCTAGTTTAAATTCATGTATGTTGTGTTATAGCTATCACACGCATATTTTTCTTTGTATACGTTTTGTCTTTCACTTCTTCTTATTCTTTATATTAATATGTGGACAATGGTGTGGGCTACATGTTTGTAATTCTAAGTTAAGGATTTTTTGTATTGCTCTTAGCATGTAACTGTTTTTTGTCCCTAATAAATAAAATAAAATAATCAGTGAGTGAACAATCAATCATCCCCTGTTTTCCGACCCTTTTTTTTTTTTTTTTGCATGGGATATCATCAAATGACTTCTCCCGCTCTGGGCGGAGCGGGAGGGCATGTCAGACTTTTACTGACTAAAACCCACCCGTGTTCCTTCAATTGCCCATGTGCCAGGGTCACGGTATCTCTTTCGAACAATCACGCGACCCCGGCAGGCATCGGTCCTAGCAGACCCCTTCAGTTTTGCTGACATCTCTTTGAGGCGCGCGTGGAACACTACGCGCCGTCGACCCGAGCTTGGTCCTTACCGGGCGGCGAGCTAGTTTTCCGACCCTTAGGGTTCGATTTTGTTTTCCAAATTTATACGAGACCACCTTCGAGGTATACCCTTTCCAATAGAAGAAGAATGATCTCAATCGAACTACGATGTAAAAAGTTATGCGTGGTCATACATAAAAAAAAACGCGTTGAATTGAACCTCCTCCGTTTTTTTTCGTCGGTTGAAAACAATAAAAAACTTTATTTGCAGAGACTGCCGTGCTTCCCGTGTGGTGTCAGACGTAAAGAACACCATCGCATTTCTTCTCACGAATGACGTAAGAGGCGTTCTAAGGGACCTCCTAGAGAATGGGCAGCAGAGTTCTCTATGCATTTTACAAACATACTGCGATCGCAAACCCGCCTGCCAAGCGTGGCGATTATGACAAAAACCTCCAAATTGGGGGAGGCCTATGTCCAGCAGTGGACGTCTTTCGGGTGAAATGAATGATTAATGATGATATACAGAAATGCAGTTGAGTTTATTTGCAGTAAATACCTAAAAAATGGAAAAAGTAGAAGCATATTTTAATATCATTTGAGTACTGAATTTTGAGGGATTAAACACTGTACAATTTGGTACAGTGTTTTTTAATTCCCTCAAAAACAGACAGACCGTAAAAAAATAATTACTAAATGTTATCATAAAATATTATTTCCAAATATCCAGTTTCATTTAAAAATTAATTTCAGCAACATTGCAATCATAATTACCTACATGTAAAGCAAGGCCATACGGTTCATTTAATATGAATGCCGTCGGTGCCTTAATACTGTTCGGTAAACATATTGTTTTAATAAAATTGAGTGCATTAGCACTTATTTGAGTAACAGCATTAGACAATCTCCCGTGCTCAAGCCTCCCGGAGTGATCCGAACGACCTCCCGCGGTCGCAAGTAATCGCACTTTTCTTTTATTACCCTTAATGCCATCATCAAAGTGTGGAGGTATATCGCAGTAACCACATTATGGCTAGTAGTTTTTCTAATTCACTCAACTAAGTTAGTGTTTCGACTCATAATAAATTGGTTCGTAAACTTTACTTGAGTGAGCGTCCAGAGTTTCGTTTTACCTGGCCCCAACAGATGGCGTTAGTAGTTGAGTTTAGCGGTAGTTTGCTTGTAACAGCAAATACATTGTTTGAACTACTATGTTAAAACCATTTACAACTTTATTTTGGATAGTTAACCAGATTTTCTCTGAATAATAATTTTAATAGACTGTTTTGATATGGAAAGTAGACAGTTTTCAAACAATTTTCAAACAGATTGCGTATTTCCAAAGTATGCTTTAATAAATAAACCTTATCCTACTTTTATTATAAAAGTTTGTGAGAATGTGTGGATAACTCTTTCACGCAAAAACTACTGAAAGGATTTGGATGAAATTTGGCACGCAGCGCAGGTATTTTATAATCTGGACTAACACATAGGGTACTTTTTATCACGAGATAGTTTCCGACCTCTTAGCGGACGAAGCCGCTGGCAAAAGATAGTCATTTATAAATAAATAATGATTCTATTAAATACTGAAACAGAGTTACGTGACTAGACAGTTCGAATCTACCTACAAATACCCACCTAGGTACCTTTATTTTTATTATATTTAAGAAAATGTATAATAACCTACAACAAGAAACCTTTATTATACCTGTGCGGCAGTTTTCTCAAAGTAAAAATAGACACGCACATTTTTATAATTCGTAAAAGTAAGTTATCAACCGTTGTCTCTTTGTTTTTTCCGAGAGTGTAGGTATAGGCGACAGTAAAACTCGTTGAATACATTTCTGTCACTGTAAAGAGAAAATATTTTGTTTTCAAGGAAAGTGCGGGCACATCATCATTACGCTGCGTAATTTTTTCGTATGTGCCATTCCCGTGCCTGTACTTTTATGCCTTCCCTCCATAAAGACAAAAGGGACTTTGAAGTAAAATCACGTACATTTTTTGCAACTTACTTAGGAGAGATTCAGCCCCTTGCCTTCCATGTTAATATTTTCTGGGAAAACATTGCGGGGACAACTCATGGAAATTACATTTAGATATTTGCTCACAACGCGTACATCTGAGTGTGGGTAGGGATATTATATTTTACGTGCATGGAATGTAATAAAATGTTTAGGACATACCGCGGGGCGCGGAGCCCTAACCGACATAGGTAATGCCGATTGAAATGTAAATGAAGGGCCCGATACAAACTTTCGCCCGCGAGCCCTAATCTCGTTCAGTTTATTCAAAACCTTTTTTCGTATCGCCATGTATATTGTTAATTATTGTTTGCAGGTAAATACTAGGAATGAAATTTAAGTATTTTTGTTGAACAAAGCTTATTAACTGTTGCGAGAAATAGTAATCCTGCTTTGTATCCTATTTCGAATTTCCAGGATTGTAAAACAAACGTAATTTTAAGCTTAAATTATGTTGTTTTCCATTTGTTCATGATTCTATTCATTTGAACGTAGGTACATTGGTGATCTGTCGGTCCCTCTCCCCTTTTTAACTAGTGGGCTTTACGTGTCATATATTTTAAAAGTTTATTGGGCATTACTTCGCGAGATAGCGAGGGTGAGACGTCTCTGAATTTTCCTTTGGGAGCATTTTAAATTAGTTTTATAATGTAAGTGGTTTAATATAAATCAAATTACTTATTAAAGTTAAATCTCACGACTGAACAGCTGTCATCTAAAGTTTGTAGACCTTAATTTCTTTACCTAGCTTCGTGGCCATTTCGTTGTAATTTTACACCGATATTTTTGTCTTAAATTGGTTATTATTGAACGTAAATTGAACAAAACCAAAGTATTTAATTTAATAAAACCTACATGGGCACTTATGGAAAGTCAGAAGCTACACGGAAGGTGCACAATTCCAATTTGTTGATTCCTTTGGAGAAAAGGAAAATTGGCTTTTGCAATGGTTTCAACTTACCCAAAATGTACCAACATTTTGTGTGACCAAACGACACAGATGGACGAACAAACAGTAACGAAGCGATCCTATAATTGTTTCGTTTATCCAATTTTTGTTCCGGACAAAGTGGGGAAAATCCTATGACGCACTCGGCTCAAAACTGTTTAGCGAACAAAACAGTATTCAAAATGTTGGTTTATGTTTAAAGTCGAATGCTTTAACTAATATAGCTCGTTTTGTATTAATCCGTACGATAAGCTTGTTAAAATAGCTACACGTTCGCCAATTTATGCACACTGTATTTTGGCTTTAATTTTCCGTGATTACAACCCTGTAATTGTAGTTTAGATAATAAGGACTGAGACTGAATGGACATAAAGCTAATGCATTAATTTGTATTTTGATATTTGCCGTTCATTAATCACAAATTATATTAATTAAAATCACATTTTATTGGAAAAGCTATAATTAATTGTAATATTATTGACTAGCTTCTGCCCGCGATTTCGTCCGCGTCAAATTTTTGCTCCCCTGACCATTCCCATCGCATCGATTTGCCTGCTAGTTTTCGTCCATTTTTCGTTGCTGCTCGCTCCTTTTGAGTTATAGTGAGTCAACCTTAAAAGATAGACATATGCTCTCGCGGACTTTTTTTTAGAACTTTTTAAAAGGAACAATTCCGTGTTACATGATTTTTGCGTTACTTTAACTGTTTACGCAGCGCACGCAACGGAAACTCTCAAAAGGAATAAATTTTCCCCGTTTTTGCAACATTTTTCATTACTGCTCCGCTCCTCTTAGTTGTAGCGTGATGTTATATAGCCTATAGCCTCATATATATATATAGGCTACCCAATAAAAAAAGATTTTTTCAATTCGGACCAGTAGTTCCTGAGATTAGCGCGTTCAATCAAACAAACAAACAAACAAACAAACTCTTCAGCTTTATAATATTAGTATAGATGAGTCTTGTACACCTAGTTTATGCGTCTGTGTTTTGTTTGGAGAAACGAAGTTGCCAGAATTTTAAGGTACCTATAAACAAAAGACTATTCGCTACTGTATGTGACATTAGACAGATTGGGATTCAGCTCCGGCAATTGTCCATTTCGTGGGAGTGTTTCGTGAAAGTTGCTATTCGGTCGTATCATTTAAGCATCGACCTATGTGAAACATTCGAGCGAATGAGGAAATGTTAAAGGCTTGACGAAATTATCGCACGTATATTCTTTGAGATTTTTTTGTTACTTTCCTTAATTCAATAGTCTGATGCATAAATAGTGTGCTATTCCATTTACATTCGGACCATTATTAAGGGAATCCGTCATTAGCTCTTTATATTTTCTGCGAAAAAGACGTTTTTTTTGAAAATATGACGTTTTTATTTAACTTCAAAGAATATCACGGACTATTTCTAAGGAATCACGTTAAGTCTGCATGCACGCATGACATAATCGTTTGCAAAATTGTATTCTAAGAAAATTCTATTGATAGAGCCATCAAAGGGGCACTAAGCAAACACATTTCCCGATCATAATTTATTAGTTTTCCACCCATAACGCCACGTAATGACCTTCTAACAACTGCGTCTTTACAGAACTCCATAAAAGCTCTACATATACTTGGGAGCGAGCTTAACGTGCTATCTCCTCCACTTTGCTAATTGCTGTAGTTCTATTGCTATTACTATCTATATATAATGTCTATTGGCCCTTCACAGCCTTGTTAGTTTATCTATTGTGTCTCGTAAATGGCTAGTTAACGGATTACATGTTTAGCAGAAATACCCATTCATTGGGTCCTGTTTGGAGCAATGAAGGAAAATTAAGTGTTGGTTTTACATGACTTTATTATACCTTCACTTTCGTTTAGCCAGTACAGCATTAATTGAAAAGGAAAATAAATCTCTTAATCGATATCTTTATCTAGTAATTTAGGAGCTCTAGATTGTCTACATACTAGATTCATGTTGCGTTCGACATTTTTTGTATATATCTCATTGCAAAACTTTAGCGCTTAAACGGTAACGGACATTGCTATTCCGTGTGTTTATAGGCACTTATCGGGAACGAAATGTACTAATTGTATCGCGGCTGTAGATGGCCCTCGGCGGGAGTAGATAAGTAATAATGCATTTAAGAGGCAATCCGCAGCCACATTCGTACCCGGCGGCAACCTATCAAACTGCAATATCGTTTTATGCCTTCTCATCATATCATAAACGAACATTAGTGACTCCTTAGCAATGCTAAACACTTTGAGAAGGAACGTAAACGCTTAATTTATGCGGTTCGTCTCTTTAATTGACTAAGTGGTATTTATAATGGACAGGCGTTATGAATAATTCGAGAAACTGATGACTTGCTAAATAAATAATTGTTAGCATTAAATTTTCAGTAAACACGGCGGTTGATTTTACAGCTTTAAACGCTGTTTTTCAGTTACAAATTACATATCTGAATACTATTAATAACATAATATAGTATATTGCTCTCGTTATTTGATCAACGTTTTCAGGTTATTAATATTGTGAAAAATTGATTTAAGGTTGTATAAAGCAAGCACTATTATAATGTCTGGTTTATTTATTCAAAATATTAATCATTTCTGTGTGATATTTTGATACTGTTTGGTGCCAGTTTTAATGAATAATGTTTTAACCATTTGTTTATTTTTGATTGTAGCATACTCCTATAACACTTCCTATTTAATTGTGAATTTGCATAGCACAATTTAATTACACAATAACTTATTTTTAAAACACTTTCTAGCATTTCACATTTAATTTTAAGCACAAATAAAACAGATTTTACGGTATCGGTATGTTATAGGACATACAAAAGTGTACTAACATGAATTAATCTTTATATACAAAATGTTTCACTTTTTTATAACTTTTCTTATGTGTTGATAAATAAAGTTGATACAAATAATTATTATAGAGCGATATAAATATAAAATCCTAACACTTGAAGCAGGATATTGCGTTTTAGCGTCAATTGACCAGACAGACGAGTGGTCAATAACTGGGATGGAGGCTGAGGAGCGTCCATATTGCGTCCTCTTAGGCTCCTATCAAGTGTTCTCGTGAAAACCTATACATTTTATAACAGTAAAATGATAGAAAAATGATTGTTTAAGAAAGAAGTAGTGAATTTCTGTGATGAAAAACAGTCTTGACTAGAGTGGCTCTACAGAATGTCTGTGTGTTTGGTTCGTTTACTTTTAGCAAATAATAATCTACATATCTATTTATTTAGAACTAGCTTTTGCCCGCAACCTCGTCTGCGTAAATGTCGGTAATCGCGGACGCAGACGAAGTCGCGGAATAATAAATAGCCTATGTGCTTTCATCATCAGAAAGCATCATAATGTTCTGGCCTCCTCTCGGTAAAATGGAGTTATGTCTTTTTTTGGGGTTCGTGCGTAATAGATAGACAGAGTTACTTTCACATTTAATATATTAAGTATAGAAGTATAGATAATATGATACAAAAAACAATGCGTTTTCCCTTCAAAAACCATAGTTGTTATCCAAAAAATCAGAAATTATAACGTTCAACTTTATATAAAACAAGATTCATCTATAATTGAACACACTTCGATCAGAATGAAACATAATAGTCCTATGGATAGATTTAGTAATGGATATCAAGTCAAATGTCAATTTTGGCATTCACCACAATTGGGATTACATCTATCCAATTTGCGCAGCCAATATTCTAGCTAGACCAACTACACTACGAGTATTTGCATGAATGTACAGATATAGATCCGATAACCACAACGTTTTTGACTGGTTAGTTAAGAAGAATAGGCTAGTAATTGATAGACACAAAAATAACTGACATTGTAATAGAAAGAATGGTTGTGAAATAAAAATAAAAAATAAAAACTTTACTTTTTTAAGGATTTTAGATTCATCAATATTTCAAGTCGTTGGTCACGTGACATTGAACGCCAATCTGAGCGAAACACGTCACAATTTCCAGATAACAGTTCAAAATTGAAAATAGGAACAAACTTTATGTCAGACACAAGGAAAATTATTGTTCCGTTTTCCAAAAACTGGCAAATAGTCTATTTAGGATTCCGTTTGTTGTGAAAATGGAAAACAATTTTTCTAGATACTTCAGTGATGAAACTAGCAATGGTAACCTGCCCCTTATACAATTCAGACTATTCTGAAACAAATTTAAAAAATCTTAAGACTTGTCATGACGAGGCGATCAATTTATGTATTTATTAGTAGGTAAGTCGCTACTATGAGCGTAAACGAGGAAAAAGGTGTATAGTAATGGTCGTGGCAGGTGGCGTTTTGTAGTTTCTGCCTACCTCCACGGGAAAAGGGCGTGAATTTTATCTTTGTATGTGGTAGGTAAATATAAAATTAAAAATTATGAGTGTTTAGCCTCATTAACTAGGTAACTAATGTTTCATATTTATAAAACTTATGTTATTATTATTACATTTAAAGGTTCGTTCAAACAGGCGCGACTTGTCGCGCGACTCGTCGAGGAGGCGATTCTGCGATATATTGCGTCGCAACACTTTTCACACTGGCGCGACAACTCGTCGCACGCTACGACCTCGTAGCGGTGTAACGAGCAGCGCGACAGCTTGTGGTACTTTTTGTACGGCGTCGCGGCGAATTCGCGGCGATTTCGTGGCCGCGACGCCACACAAAATGTACCTTATGTTATCGCGCAGCTAGACGCGGAGCGACCGTGTCGCAGCGCGACAGGTCGCCCCTGTCTGAAGTATCGCGCGCATTTTCATAGAAATTGTTCGACGGATATAAATCGCCGAGTCTGCACGAGCGTTAAGTCTCATATTATTTTGTGGTCATGCTGCTTGACAGAAAAAGAATAGGTATAGGTAGTTGTCTCAAACAGCTCTCACACATATAGGTTATGATATTTTGTAGGAACCCGAAGAACCCAAGGACCCAAAGACCTTTAAAAACATCCTAGGAAGTTCTAGGTATTCCCAAAGGTTCTCTATTTACAAATTCTTTTTACCTTTGAAATTGTGTGAAGTTTTTTGTTTCGTCTTCTTGTTTGCGTGACCTTTGACGCGTCACGTAGAATTTTTAGCGGCGCTCACTTTTGACACCTCGTGACCTTTGACATTTTGATTCTTAAAGCAATATTCATAGTAAACTATTTTGGCTTCAATCCATTATTTAATTGGCGATTCCTTTATGATTTTCTTAATTCTTTACAAAGTTTTTATGTATAACATTATTTACCCATTACGTTTGTGTTTCGACTTATCATCCCACTTTATAACTACAGTTTTCGTATTATCATCATTTCGTACTTTTAATTAATTGTTCTAGCCAACTTGACTCGTATACGGTCTGATTACTGCCAAAAATTTCGCCGAGTTTATGTTTAAAGTAAAGATATACCTACTTAGATTAATTATAATTAACTGAAGTACGACTGTTTGTTACGAAGAAGTATTTTGCAGAATTGCTCACATAGCATAACCAGCCTATAATGTTCCCACTGCTGCGACACAGGCCTCTTTGTGAGAGGGAGTGGGCCATAATACACCACGCGAGCCCAGTGTAGATGAGCGGATGTCATACATCTTCGAATGTTTGATTCTAGGACTTGTCGGTTTCCTCACGATGTTTTCGTTCACAGTTTTGAGAGCAGTGGTGATAGAATAATTTGCGAAAAGTAAAGTGCCGTTTGGGTTCGAATCCACGACATACAACTCATAATTCGCGGCCGTTAGCACTGTCAAAAACGTCCCAATTTTCGTTGATAGTGTCCCATGACGCATTTCATTTACGCCATAACTTTTTCTATCGCCGACATAAAAACTAAGATATTTACTAAGGCAGCCTCCTACGCTTCACTTAATCTAAATATAGATGTGTTATAACCAGCGTCAGATTATCTGACGTAATGATATCCTGGCCTGAGTCATAGGGTGACTCCGGACTCATACTTTCAAAGTTCATGACCATTAAGAGATTTCTCCGTTCTCTTTGGTCGATGCTTTAGAAGATAAATAAGACGTTCCGCCCAATAAATTGTGCTGTGAAAATTTTATCTAACCGGGAAAATGCTATGTGCGTCCGCTAGGTTATGCATTGCGATCTGCTTGATAAGGGGCTGTTTTGCGATATTGTTTTAAAGAAACTGTTGCTTCTAAGTTTGTAAATTATCTGAAAATTTTCATCGAATATTTTTATGATATCCAACTCTTATTCTATGTCAATTTCACTTTTATTAGAGAGTGTTTTTCCTATGGATTGTTTTGAATATAAAACTATCTCCTTTCCAATCCTATTTGTCTTCACTTAGTGTGTATCTGTTCCTACTGTTAATGTCGGTATCTGAAGTATGCACTTACTTGTTGTCAACCAATCCTTACATTTCATACTAATGGCAGTGTTGGAACGACTCCCACATGGTGGACTGATGACCTGGTGAAGGCCACAGGAATTCGCTGGATGCGAGAATCACAGAATCGGTCAAAATGGCGGTGCTTGGGGACGCTTATGTCCAGCAGTGGACGTCGATTTCGGCTGAAATGTTGTTGATGATGATGATACACATGATGTGATTTTGCTATACAAATGATAAAATTAAAATAACTTCCAATAAATAAAACTTCACAAGAAAAAATCTAAAGAATATCTACAATTAAATTATAATATAAAATTCTAAAGAAAAGAAAACAAATTCACAAATAAATTATGCACAAAAGAAATTCACATATAAATTACCCAATTTTTCATATGAATACACTTCTAAATATGAATATTTCTGTAAGATTACTGAGATACAGAGTACTCGTAGGTGACGTCAGCTCATCCGTATATCTACGTATTACTCAGACCCAGCCAACTATCTTAGATAGATTAATTTGTTACAACCACCACATTAGCCACAATGAATTAGTTACCTCTCTATACATAAGTTGTGAAACACAGCTCCCTAACTACGTTACATACTATGAATCACGATCTGAATAATTTCGAAAGATATTGCTAATGCATTGCGTCATATGTTGAGAAAATGATTTGTTCAACCATGTAAATAACGCAATGAATGTTGTAACTGTTAAAATGAAAGTCAATCCGAATTTTTAATGTGTTTCACAATCGTCCCGCTGGTTAAGTTATAGTATACTAGCTGTGCCCGCGGCTTCACCCGCGTGAGGTTCGGAAATTATCACACGGAGACGTACTACCCAGACAAAATATATGTTACTATAGCCTATATATTACTCTTTATAATATCAGCGATCTGCCAGTGCATGTCCCATCGAAATCGGTCCAGCCGTTTCGAAGATTAGCCGGAACAAACAGACAGACAAAAAAAAAAATGTTTTTTTGATGTAAGTACCGTATATACTTTCAAATGCATTTATGGAAAAGCTGTTAATTTGAAATTACAAACAGACACGACAATTTTATTTATTTGTATAGATATGGATTTAAGGGTATCAGAGAGCAGTAGAGACCTCAATGGCCAGCCTGTTGAGAACAGTAGTGATGAGATTGAATACACATAGTAAAGTGCCTGCTTAGGTTCAAACACACGGCCTGCAACTCATTAGTTCGAACCGATATTACTAGGCCACCATTGCACTGCTTCGTAGGTACTGCATGTGCGGAATCAAGGTTTCAGTTGACCTCTCCCTATTTACTAACAATAGTATCTTATATTACAAAAGAAAAATGCAAAAGGGGAATGTTAGGATCATGAAATATCAGGTGAGTTTTTGTATGGATGTACCAGGCCACTCAGAAAGTATGGCGAAAAAAAGTTTTTTTTGTATGAGAGACTGGCCAGTTATAAACTATTATAAAAATAATGATTATTTATAAGTAAAAATAGGTTCCAATTTCAAAATTTCCCTCCACATTTTTTGCGAGTTAATCAAATTATCGTGTCTCATTGGAAAATGGATTTGCGCCGGGAACATTTTCGCATATATGATTTTTTACTATTTCAAGTGTCGCCTGAAACCGGACGAATCATACGAGAGACTTCAAATTGCATTCATGGATGAAGGCCCTTCCAAGGCAACTGTGTATCGTTGGTATAACGAATTCAAACGTGGTCGACTAACTTTGGGGGATGAAGAAAGAAGTGGTCGCCCTTTGACGGCTGTTACGAAGGAAAACGTGCTAGCAGTGAAAAATGAAATCCAAGATAGGCGAATTACGTATCAGGAGATTCAACACATACTGCAGATTGGATCGGGAAGCCTTCACGAGATTCTACACACACCATCTTCGCGTGAGGAGGATAGTTTCACGCTGGGTGCCGTACAAACTCACCGCTGCTCAGAAGCAGGCCCGGTTGGAATGGTGCCGTGATATGATAAACAAATTTGAAGCAGGCTCGTCTCGGCGTGTTTCCGACATTATTACAGGTGATGAGTCCTGGATTTATCAATACGATCCAGAAACGAAGCGCCAGTCGACGGTTTGGGTGTTTCAAAACGAATTAACGCTAACCAAAGTGAAGAGATCTAGAAGCGGGGGGAACATTTTGTTCGCGAGCTTTTTCAATTTGACTGGCTACTTGGTGTCAATCCCTTTACGGAACCAAAGAAGCATCAACGCCGAATGGTATACCTACTACCAAATGCTTGACAGAAGTTTTCTCGGTTGTGAGCAACAAGCGACCAAACAGGGCTCCGCGGGCTACTGCTCCACCACGACAACGCGCCCACACACACTGTGCTCAAAACGAGGGACATCTTGGACAGCACGCAGGTCAAACTTCTGGGTCACCCTCCTTATAGCCCTGATCTAGCACCGTGTGACTTCTTTTAATTCCCAAAAATTAAAAATCAGCTCAAAGGGATACAATTTTCGTCACCGGAAGATGCGCTGTCAGCGGTCGAGCAGGCTGTAAACGATGTGTCTGCGGCAGACTGGAAAAAGTGTTTCGAAAATTGGTTCAGACGCATGAAACTTTGCATAGAGGCTAGTGGAGAGTATTTTGAAAAGATTTAATAAAAAAATATTTATCTATAGAACACTTCTTTTTATTTTCGCAAAACTTTCTGATTGTCCCACGTATTTATTTATATTATACTTATGACCATACCAAATTTTTCAACTTTCGGAAACCTTTTTTTTAAGGAATCAAAATAACAGTTAGCCAGCTTATTTATACAAAAAATATCCTAACCACTACTCTCTTCTTCCGATAAAAGTTGTCGGATTTCTTAATCTGAGGAAGAATTTTTAACTTTATTATTTCATACAAAATTTGTGAACAGTGTCGATGTCGTTCCAACCTAAACAGATCTTACTTATTTCAAAATTGCAATCGTTATTTCACGAAAAAATCTTTGTGAAATTCTCTCAGTATAAGTATACAGTACTGATTTACATGAATGCATATTAAACTCTTTGAACACAAACAAAAAACCGGACACAACAATCTAAACCCCAACGACTTCATAAACACAAGTACATAGGTAATATTATTTCAATAAGCCGATACGTGAACATAGCGGGTTTTAAAAGGCATTCCACTTTTATGGCGTGTTCAATCCTGGGGGTAATAATGTTGACAACGTTGTTCGAGTGGCTGAGTAAGTGCTGGCACATATTAATCGGACCACGGGAAGGTTCTTAAGAGGTTAAGCGTCGTATTTTATTTAATTACTCTTTCATATTTATGGGGATTATGAAATGGGTAGTAGATTTTGAGGGTTCGTTAATGATAAAGGATTAAGTACCGTATGTGTCTTCAATTATGAAAAACCAGCCTTGTGCCTGATAGGATTTCCCATCGCCCAAAATGACGGTATTCTATATAAAAATTTGACTACTTTATCCTTACCTCGTTTTTAGGGATGAATTTCCAAAAATCTTTCCTTACCCTATATAGCCTTCGTTATATAAGGGACTCTTATACAAAATCATTATCTTCTTTACGTAGTATAAAACAAAGTCGTATTTCGTGTCTGTACGTTTAGATCTTCTAAGCTACTGCGGTTCATCAATAGACAGAGTGATTCAAGAGAAATGTTTATATGTGTTGCGGGGGTGAAGCCGTTGTCAAAACCAAGTAAATAATAATTTTAATTGCCATGAAAACAGATTCTAAAAAATGTGAGACTATAGCTCGAGAGTTTGTTGGAGTATCCGTTATTCAGGAGCCAGGCCAAAATAAATGTGTCCAGACCTAGCAGGTTAGGCTGAGCGTTGTTTTTCGATAATTAATATTTTAACTAAGCAGATATCCTGCAGGTGCGTATTGGTTTAGTTGTACATCACATTACTCTAGTTATTTCAATCTTCAATAGGTAGGGTAGGGCGCCCCAAGATTGCGCGGGAGTGCGCAAACTTGGTAAGTCGAAACCCTAATGACATTTGCGACTAACTGCAGCCGTGTTTTGGTGCGCTAGCGTGTGACAATTTACTGCGAGAAAAAAAATAAAAACAGCTTATAAACGGAAGTGCCAGGTAAGTTTGTTTTTTAATATCACTTTTGATGTAATTTTTTGACTTTTTGAAACTATGTTTATTCGAAATAGTGATGTATTTTTTATAATCAAACCACATATTTTGCCGGCTTAACTAACCTAAATATCGCCTGGCTGCCAGTTTTTCCGCTGACTGTTAATAGATGGCTTTAAATACCATGTCAGTGGACTGAGAGCAAAGTGGTAAGACTGCGCGGAGCTATGGCAGGTAACATTGCGTGCGCAATCTTACCTTCCATGTATTTGTAAAAGCATTCTTTCACGTTTGTCCTAATACTAGTTGCATTACAAATTGTATTATTATTTTTATATAGACAGAAACTCTTCTAGATCCTTCACCTATTCCATCCTGTTGCTATATACAACATGATTCTAATATCATTAAAATAACAGATATATCTCCATTTCCTAAATCTATACTAATATTATAAAGCTGAAGAAAGTTTGTTTGTTTGTTTAATTGAACGCGCTAATTTCAGGAACGACTGGTCTGAATTGAAAAATTCTTTTTGTGTTAGGTAGCCTATTTATCGGTTATAGGCTATATAACATCACGCTACAACTAAGAGGAGCGGAGCAGTAATGAAACATGTTGCAAAAACGGGGAAAATTGCACGGGTAGGCGATTCGACGCGACGGGAAGGGTCGGGGGAATAAGAAATTTTACGCGGACGAAGTCGCGGGCAGAAGCTAGTCAGACATAAGACAAGTGGGAAATAATAAGAGGAAGCACAAAAAGTCGGAAATACTAAGCAGTTCACCCTATAAACTACAACTGGAAAAGAAGAATGAAGAAAAAATATACCAAAAAAAGATTAAGAAAGATAGTAAGACCACAAAAAACCTGCAAAAATACCAGCAAAGCAGCCCAAAACTAAAAAGAAAACTTGAGAGGTGTCAAGGGACACCCGGATGGAACGAAGTTCCTTTCCAGGATTCATTATTGTTTTTTTTTTTTGTTATTGTTTATTACTTGCTTTTGCCAGCGGCTTCGCCCTCGTGGAGGTTGGAAATTATCGCGCGGGAACATACTACCGGAATAAAAAGTATCTGTGTACCAAATTTCATTTAAATCGGTTCAGTAATTTTAGCAGGAAAGTGAGACAGACAGACAGACAGATAGACCGACAGACAGACAGAGTTACTTTTGCATTTATAATATTAGTGTGGATATATAAAAAAACCTGTATATTTTTTAAGTCGGTTAAAAAGTGTCGTTACAACTTTTTCTCTTAATTCCGCCTAGCCCCCTTTCGCAACGCGCCATAAGGAACTTCGTTCCAATGGTCATGTGTCGGTTACAACGAAATGTACAAGGAACCAATTACTGAGGACTGGATTGGTTGTTCCGATCGTGGAAAATAGTGGCATGAATATACTACAGCGTATATTGGCATTGGTACTTTCAAATGTGATATTTGTTTGTCAAAATAATTTTGCAATTTGATATTGTGACTAAAAAGCCTTTGATGGATATGCGTAATCTTACCAACCTTGATGCGCAATTTTACCCCCATGTGACTATAAGAATGCGCATTTCCCATTTTTTCTTTTTTCTTTTATAAGCCAAAAAAATGGTGCCAAAGTTTTGATTAAGCATAACGTTAAGTAACTTCAATAACGTGTTCATTAAACTTAATAAAGATGATTATGACAATTTGTGTTTTTGTTGATTTATAGCCAATCTAATATTAAGCGCGCAATCTTGGGCACCCCTACCCTACTGGAGGTATTCTACTATTATTAAAGCAGTAGAACAATGTTTCTTTGGACTAAATTAAAATAGATAGAGGTGTCGATATCCTTCACATTTAATCGAAATTGAAACGTTCTGAATTATTGTGGTATTGGTACAACGAATATTATTAATTAGCTTCTGCCCGCGACTTTGTCCACGTATTTTATTTTCATTTTACGTACAATATTTTCATAATACTTGGGAATACTGTACCCGGGTTGTGGAGGTCAGATATGCAGTCGCTCCATGTAAAATACTGGTACTCAGCTGCATCTGGTAAGACTGGAAGACGACCCCAACATAGTTGGGAAAAGGCTAGCCGGATGATGTCTCGGGAATACTGTAGATTTCCAGTTGTGAAAGAGTTTTCGCAATTGGATTCCCCCAACGCACAAACACACCAACTCACTCAAAATAGGAAACCACATTATAGTTATAAACTCTATACTAATGTAAAAAATATTATATTATATAATATGTACTAGCTTTTGCCAGCGGCATCGCCCGCGTAGAGGTCGAATATTACCCCAGGGGAACGTACTAAGTATCGTATAAATGATCTAGATTAAAAGCTATCTGTTTCCCAAAATTCATAAATCCGTCAGCCGTTTTTGTCTGATTGACTAACAAATGTTTCAGACAGCTAAAGATCCAAACATACAAAATTTCACATTTATAATATTAGTAGGAACTAGGATAGATAAATAAATAAATAAAATAAGTTTATTGACACGAAAAACCTTTTTTTATACAATAACCAATTTAACCTACCTATGTGAACAGTTATTCCGTTCACATAGGTAGGTTAAATTGGTTTTTAGGAAAAGGCTGCACAAATAGTGGAAAACCCTGCCTCCTAAACTAGGGAAACCCTGTGACCTAGGAGTCAGTGTTCTACTAGTTACTAAGTATACAAATTTAACCTTTAAATTGTGTGATTCTAACAATAAACCCATGATGAACTGATATGCTATATGAATGTGTAAGTATGTGTGTGGGGGATGGGATGGGATGGAGTGTGTTGTGGTGTGGTGTGGTGTGGTGTGGCGTATGAGAGGGGAGAGGGTGTTTTGTGGGGATGCGTGTAGTGTATGGTGTATTCATGTGATGTTGCATGTGTTTATGTATCCGTGTTTGTAGAATAAATAATGATTAATAGTGCCTACATTAATTTTGAAATAAGGTCTTCTGTACGGGAATAGTCTTGATTAAACAGCCAGTTTTGTAACTTGGTTTTGAGTTTGTATTTATTTAAATTATTTATTTGAATGTGTTTGTGGATCCTTCTGTAAATTAGTGAGCTTTTTACATAGAGCTGGCGGCTAGCGAAAGCTGTTTTGTGAGAAACAGATGGGCGTAGGTTTGGCTTTACGGGTGGTTGGATCTGATGGAGGAACCTGTCTGTGTTTTCTGAGGGAGGCATTGAGCACAAAGAGCTGCCGCACAGTAAGTACCCTACATTCCGCGTACAATTCACTTGTGGGAAATCTATACGGCTTGCAGAGCATCACCTTGAGCACAGCCCTCTGGGCCCGTTCCAATCCAATTAGTTTAGTTTTAGCAGTGCCACCCCAAACCAGAATGCAATAACTGATGACAGACTGGCAAAGTGCAAGATACACCATTTTCAGTGTTTTTGAGTCAGATCTCATAACTGTCTTGTGGTTTTATATTTTAATAACACGTAGTGACACCCTATTGCAAAACATATAACTTATCGCAATGTGTCTTAAAATAGAACCAACATAAATATGTTCCTCTGGATACCATATAGTAAGGGTCGAGTTTTCTTAAGTCCCTTAGGACGACAAGTAACGTGCAACATAATCTTTACCCTAAGACATATCATGGCGTATAAGGGCTCATTACAGAATTATAGTATCTTTGATTACACCCCGAAGAATTTGTGTTTACCTATAGTAGTTGTTGAGATGCCGCTATTATTTTTAACCGACTTCACGAGAAGGAGGAGGATCTAAATTCGGTTGTATTTTTGTCTTTATGTGTGTTACCTCAGAACTCCGTCGTTGCAAAACGATTTGAAAAATCATCCTTTGGTTAAAAGGGTAAACTTACCGATTAGTTCCATATAAATTTGATCCAATTCTGATAATTTAGTGGTTTTTCAGTAAGGTTCAGTAACTATTAAGTTATTAAAACATTACATTTAAGATAAGTTATTATAAGTTCCTGTTACTGGCCGCGACTTACGAGTTTTAGGTACGAACCTAGACAGTCTCTTTACTTAGTGTGAATTATTTAACCGTCACTGCTCTCAAAACGGTGAAGAAAAACATCGACAGGAAACCGGCATGTCTTATAGGCAAAAATTCGAATACATGTGACATCTACCAAAGCGCAGTGGACAAGTGTGAGTCTGCAATGGACTCCCGACGCCCGGGGCGTCACGCTCCCAGCCTCCTCCTTCGCGAGCATTACTGCTTCCCAGAAGGAGGTGACAGCTTCCCGTGCCCTCTCGCTCCGTACCATGGCTCGCACCAGGGCCGAAGGCGAGAGATCGCAGCCGCCGATCGCCTCCACGAGGACA
Organism: Aporophyla lueneburgensis; assembly: GCA_932294355.1. Lineage (NCBI taxonomy): Eukaryota > Metazoa > Arthropoda > Insecta > Lepidoptera > Noctuidae > Aporophyla > Aporophyla lueneburgensis. The sequence continues at coordinate 18,774,463 of OW028747.1, forward strand.
CGGACGGTGCTCCGCCAAGACTCATAAAGTGCCTCATTATTAAACGGGTTTTTTACCTGTCAATTTTTTGCATTCCAACTCTTCAATACATTTGTAATTACATTTTTTATAGTGTACTGCATTCTGCTAGTCAAACCCTTTCATATGATACCGATATTGAAGGGGTTTTGATAAAAAAAGTAATCCGCCATTATGCGGTGGTGTGGTGGCCATATTGGAATGGTTTTTTTTTCATGGCTTACTGTATTGTACTACGCAAGTCCTTTCATTTGATACCCATGTTGCTGGGGGCGAAAGAAAAATATATTTCGCCATATTCTCGTGTCGGCCATCTTGGATTCACAATGAATTTAAGAAAGTGTATTGTCATCAGAATCAAAAGTGTGTACCAAATTTCAGACCAATCTGACAACAGGTAGGGGTTAAAATTCAATTCTTAACATCAAACGGGACAAGCTGGTTAAAGTCGATGAACTACATATGTCAAGTGGGGTATTATTGAATAAGTGGGTAAGTCATTGAAAATCATCTCTAAGTTTCTATTTTGATTTTGAATGATCATTTAGGATCTGTTACGATTTAAAGTTGGTTAGCAACCATCTCACTTAAATTTTCGAAACTTTTATTAAAAAGCGGTGATAAATATAAATGATGATATTAACATAAAAAGATATTGTAATTAACTAAAAAGGGTAAAAAATTCAACGTCAAGTTTTTTGATAATTTGTACCATTTTTAGGGTTCCGTTGCCAAATGGCAAAAAACGGAACCCTTATAGATTCGTCATGTCTGTCTGTCTGTCTGTCCGTCCGTATGTCACAGCCACTTTTTTCCGAAACTATAAGAGCTAGGCTGTTGAAACTTGGTAAGTAGATGTATTCTGTGAACCACATTAAGATTTTCACACTAAAATAGAAAAAAAACAATAAATTTTGGGGTTCATACATACATACATAGGGGGTAGTTGTAAGAGTCACACTAAGAAAAATTTGCTCTTAATTAAAATTAAATATTTTTTAATAGAAACATAATTAATAACTATTTATGCAATTTTATTAAAGCTTATAGTTAGTACCTGCTGGTGTAGCGTTATCTCATCACAATTTCTCTTAAAATCCACATCACTTTTTTAACATCACAATGGATTCACTAGCAAGCACTCTAAGTGAATTAAAGGAGTTGTTTCACACAAAGATGTCTGCATTTGAAGTTGAACTACAGAAGGCCCCTCCATCACCTGTCACAACTTCAAGCCTGGCTGCGGAGTTTACAATGTTCCGGACATTCATCACCCAGGCTCTTAACAGCGTACAGCAACAGGTGGAGCTACTAGCTCGGAGTGTCGACCAAATTGAGATGCGGGGACGAAGGAAGATCTTGCTGTTACATGGTGTTGATGAGGAGCAGAAGGAGGACACCGCCAAGGTGATTGCAGAGGTGATGTGTAATAAATTGCTGTTGAGTGAATTCACAGTTGCGGACATCAGCCGATGTCACAGGATGGGACGAGTGGTTGCAAATAAAACCAGACCTATCCTGTTCAAGGTAGGCAGTCTTGCGGTCCGAGACAAGATTTGGTTTTCAAAAGCCAAATTAAAGGCAACAGGCGTCACTATGTCCGAGTTCCTGACAAAGGGGCGGCATGATGTTTTCCTGGCCGCGAGGGAACGATGTGGTGTCACTAAGAGCTGGACTAAGGCTGGCTGCGTGTACGTGCTTGGTCCCAATGATACGCGGCATCGGGTTGAGTCTCTCGCTGATTTGGACAGGATTGCGCTGAATTCCAGTGAGCCCGAGCAGAGAGAACCAGAATCGACTGCATCAGTACCGGCTGTGCCAGTCTCTGTCCCGGTCGTGGCTGCTGCTAAGACCGCAAGGATGAAGCGTTCTGCTGCTTTAAAAAAGTGATGTTTTGTGAATGTTTTCTTCGAAGTCCGGGTAATATCGTGTTTCTTGTTAATACCTTCCGTTTATTATTAAATCAAACTTCGTCAATTTTATTAGTTTTCTAAGTCCTCACTTGACATTTTCTAAAACTGTCACACTAATTTCAAAATGTTGACACTGTCAGTGTCAGTCATGTGTCAATTCACGCTCGTAATGGTGCGTTCCGTTTTACGTAACGGTGTAAAGGCAGAATGAGACTGGCAGGTTTTGGATTTGTTGTCAAATGTTTTTGTTTTTATTTACTTTTATCTTGTTGTGTTCTTATGTTTTATTGATAAGCAATTTATTTTTTTTATTTTTTGTTACCCGGACTGCATACTAATTTTAATTCGTCTATTATTAACGCCACCGGCAGGTGGACTTAATATTTGAGTAACCTTTAACAAGGTTTTTTTTTAGGTTTTGATATTTTATATTTATATTATTTTATCATATTAGTTAATATTTATGTCTATTGATGAAAGCAGTGATAGTAATAGTTTTTTCTCTTTATCAAGTAGCGACGACAGTTTTGTGAGTGTTCCTTCTCTAGCAGAGACTCTTACAGCGCAGTTTTCTGATGTTCCCAAGAATTTTAATGTTATACATATTAATGCTCAGAGTATCCCGGCTCATTTCCACGATATGCTGGCAAGCTTTGACTGTAAAAACATTCATGCTATTCTTATTTCCGAGTCATGGCTTAAACCTTGTCTCCCTTCAGCTAGTTACTCTCTTCCTGGCTTCCAGCTTATAAGAAATGACCGGTCTGTTGGTGGTGGTGGTGGTGTTGCTATTTATCTCCGTTCACATATTCCCTTCTCAGTTATAAATGTGTCAGCGCAGCCACCTCCATCAAATGCTGGTGAACATCTCTTTCTTGAGGTTGAACTACACCATTCAAAATTACTTCTTGGTGTCTACTACTGTCCCTCATTACGTGTTAATTTCTTTTCATCTTTTGAAAATCTACTAGAAATGCTTATCCCTTCTTACAGTCATAGTATAATCATGGGTGACTTTAATACTTGTCTTCTGAAAAAAGACCATCGCTCTTCTTCTCTGAATAATATTTCAGTTTCCAGTAACCTTTCCATTCTTCCGCTGAGTGCCACTCACCATTTTCCTAACTCTACTCCTTCACTGCTTGACTTGATCTTGGTTTCATCTTCAGATCGCGTCGCTAAGCATGGCCAATGCTCAGCTGAAGCCTTTTCATATCATGACCTGATCTTCCTATCATACAAAATTCGCCCACCAAAGGCAAAAGCCAAGATTCTCATGCAGCGTAATTTTGGTGGTATGAATGTTGACGATCTCTGCAGGGATGCCAACAATATAGATTGGTCTGCTCTATTTGCTTCTACATCCGTCGATGAGCAAGTTAACATTTTTGCGGCTAAACTTATAGAGTTATATGATCATCACGCACCTGTTCGAGCAGTAAAGGTTAGACATTTGCCGGCGCCGTGGCTCACAGATGAGATTAAAAAAATAATGCACAAAAAAGTGACGGCAAAGTCTAAGTTTAAACGTAGACCGAATGACGCTAATAGGGAAAGCTATGTCTCAATCCGTACTCACTGCAATAAGGTGTGTAGGAATGCCAATCGCCATCACATTCATACTTCTGTCCAAAATGGGGACGCATCCAAAGTTTGGAAATTTCTTAGGTCATTGGGGGTCGGTAAAACCCAACAAGAGACAATCCCAAAAGATTTAGACATTGATGCAATGAATAATCATTTTACTGCTTCGTCCGATTTTGATAGGACAATAAAATGTAATACACTGAATTATCTTTCTTCTCTTCCGACTCCCAGTTTTTCTCCATTTGTTTTTGGTCAATTTTCCGCATGTGATGTTAAGAAGAGCATACTATCAATTACTTCCAATGCAGTTGGAAGTGACTGTATCAGTCGTAATATGTTGATCCCTGTGCTGGATGTTATCCTTCCCGTCATCTGCCATATCCTTAATTTTTCAGCATCTAGTGGTGTCTTTCCATGTTCATGGAAGGATGCTCAAATAATTCCATTACCAAAAAAGTCTAATCCCTCATCCTTTTCTGAATATCGTCCAATATCCGTCTTACCATTTTTATCCAAAGTCCTTGAACGGTTAATCCACGATCAATTAAGCACTTTCCTCTCCAAAAATAATCTCCTCAACCCTTTCCAGTCTGGCTTCCGTCCTGGACATAGCACCACCACAGCGCTTCTAAATATTACGGATGATATAAGGTCAGCCATGGAAAACGGTAATCTAACGGTCTTAGCTTTGCTTGATTTTAGCAATGCTTTTAATACCGTTGATTTTGATGTTTTGCTTGGCATTCTATGCTCTCTTAATGTATCTCCATCGGTTATTGACTGGTTTCGTAGTTACCTGTTCGGTCGTCGGCAACGTATTTGCATCGGAGAGACTTTGTCTTCCTGGAGTAATACTTCTGCCGGTGTACCACAGGGTGGCGTTCTATCTCCTTTACTTTTCGCAGTTTTTATTAACTCTATCTCCGACGAACTAATTTCTTCCTACCACCTTTATGCAGATGATTTACAAATCTACTCTCGAGCTCCTCTTGGAAATTTGTCTGAGGCTATATTAGTGATTAATCGCGATCTAGCCCGGATATGCGGTTGGAGCAAGAGGTATGGACTCATGGTCAACCCCATAAAGACGCAGGTCATTGTGGTTGGCAGTTCTAGGACGGTCTCAAGGATTGACTGGACGGCTCTTCCCCACGTTTACTTTGACAACTCTATTATTCCTTTCAGCGAAAAAGTTAAAAACTTGGGGATTTTCATCGATAAGAACTTCAGTTGGACTGCCCAGCTACAGGAAGTTAGTCGCAAGCTATTTGCATCCGCTGCATCTTTGAAGAGACTGCGTAATTTTCTGCCGACTGCCACCAAGATTGCGCTTGCACAATCACTTCTTTTACCCATCCTTGATTATGCTGATGCCAGCTATCTTGACCTTACCCAGGACCAACTCGATAAACTTGAGCGGCTTCAAAATGTCTGTATAAGGTTCATATTCGGTTTGCGCAAATATGACCATGTCTCCGAATTTCGTGTGAAACTCAAGTGGTTACCAATTCGCCTTCGCCGGAATGCCCATATTCTTTCTCTTTTATATAATGTGCTCTTTTCCCCTTACACCCCTCTCTATCTTAAGAATCGTTTTAAGTATCTTTGTGACTCCCACACAAAGTTCTTGAGGTCATCAGATAACTTAAAGCTTGAAATGCCAATGCATTCTACAACTTTCTTTGACAAGTCCTTTTCTGTTCAGGCTGCTCGTTTGTGGAATGCATTGCCAGTTCAAATAAAACGCGCGCAATCCTTATCTATATTTAAGAAACTCGTGAAGGAGCATTACTTGTTGTTGTGATCTTGTTCACGTAGCTGAGATTATCTGTACTTATCTTTCATCTTCTTATATGTATATATATATAGTACTTATGTATGTATATAAGTATCTATTATACAGGATATATATGATTATTATATGTATTTATTAAAGTAAATTGTATTTGCACCAGTGACAACCCCATTTTTATGTCCACGCAATCACTGTCCATTCCAAGGTTGCCTGGAAGAGATCGCAGAATGCGATAAGGCCGCCCATTGTATGTTTTTTTTGTTAAATGTTCTTTGTTGAAATTGTTTTATGGTGTACAATAAAGCATATATAAATAAATAAATAAATACATAGAACTGAAACTCAAAAAAATTTTTTTCATCGAACCCATACGTGTGGGGTATCTATGAATAGGTCTTCAAAAATGGTATTGAGGTTTCTAATATCATTTTTTTCTGAACTGAATAGTTTGTGCGAGACACTTCCAAAGTGGTAAACTGTTCCCCCCCCCCGTAACTTGTGAACTAAGAGAATGATAAAACTAAAACAAATATATGATGTACATTTCCATGTAAACTACCACCGAAAATTGGTTTGAACGAGATCGAGTACGTAGTTTTTTTTAAAACGTCATAAATCGTAAACCGCAATTTACCTTTCATTCAATGAACTGAAATATAAAAATAAAATAAAAAACATTTATTTTCATAAACATAAACCTTATGCATAAACCGAGAATACCTACAGGTTTGTACGGAACCCTCGGTGTGCGAGTCCGACTCGCACTTGGCCGGTTTTAATTTGACACTTCATAGTTACTTATTATTTTATAATTTTTCAGTTTGAAACGCCTGTTATACGGCTATTTAAGAACTTCATGATCGCTTAAAATATTTATTTTTCTTTCCATTTTTTTAAAATTCACTTTTCACAATAAAATGATTAAACCCATAAAAGGAGTTTAATGATTTAAAAAAAAAGACATCTTAAAACTTCTTAATGTTACTAGACTCTACATGATATTTTTATTTCAAAGGTTAACATTTCAGTATTTTTCAACTATCGTGGCGTAAAATTTTCCGCCAAAGGAGTGAAAGGTATGTATTAGGTACTAATTCTAAGAGAGACACAGAAAGTAAAATTTATTATTCTATTCGAGTACGTCGCGAGGTGACGTTTTTAGGAGAATATTTTAGTGTTTGAGGAAGTTAGGGAGTTTGTAATTAGTTTGGTGTACCGCCAGGTGGCTCCACAGTCTTTGCAGTATCATCACGTGCCATAACTTTTTCATTTGACGCGCACACGAACAACTTTTCCATTTCTTTTTATTAACATCATAACGAAAATGAGAGTAGGTTTTATGAGATACAGATACCTGATGGTTTTGCTAAGTATCCTCGCCGCCTGTCATTTAGTAAGGTTATTATAACTTGGGGCTGCAGAAAATAAAATGTCGTCCGCCGATAACTAATGTATATCGACGTCCGTCTGTATATTAGCATCCTGTGCTGAAAATGATGTTAATTTGTACAATTTGTTTTAAAAAAAATACCGTCGAACTCACGTGTAGGTAGGTATACTGAAAAACTAATCTACAATAAAGTAATTACCCTAAATAATGAAGAACTTTGACTTGAACTTACGGGCGATATCTCAATAAAATTTCGGTATAACCGTAATAGAATTTATTACAAAAAGATTTATACATTTCTCAAGGCTTTTACCCGTAATAAAAGCAGATGTTTATTAGTTTAGACGATTGCTGGGACCCGGGGCGAATGTTCTAAACAACGGAACGCGTTATGGAAAGAATTGTTTTCCCTGTTTGAATTCTCATTTTGGCAACGAGATAAAAAAATATTTCAAATCACGTACTTGAGCGAAGTTACTTAGCTTAGGAACAAGTCTTTGTATCTTTTTTGTACATTAATAATTTGTTTGGGTCGTAGAGGGGTCTCTGACTTACATATAAGTTAGCTGTGTTATTTTGCTCATACAAAGCTGTCAGGAATGTGACGAGGTTTTATTTTTTACGTGCAAAGAATGTAATGAATAAGGAGATAACATGCGCCATTATAATATTATATAATACGTTGACAGTGTGCGACATCGCGTCTTCGAACACGTCTAAATTGATAAACATAAGTCAACCGTTTGCGAGGATTCTTTACTCCAGATCTGTATATCTCTGTTACAGAGATTATTTCAGTATATTCAGCCAGTCAGACATGTAGCCCACTGTATTTCTGATTTACAGCAGAAGTTGGCTTATTTCATGTCTTTTTATCAAATAAAACAAAGACAACTTGTAACCTGCCTTTTCTTTGTATGGAATAATCCGTTATTCTATAGAATGTAACACGAACTGTTTATTCTTACAAGAATGTTCTCACCTACATACCACCGTAAGAGTACTTATCGAAGGTTTCCTTTCACGTAAGCTTTTTACTGAATTCTCAGGATTTACTTTGCAAAATGCGCATTGCACAGCTTTGTACGCACGCTAAAATATTAAACGACACTTATAACGACCGTGGGAAGCCGAACACATGACTTACAAAGCATTTTCTTTGATTTGTTACTGCGTATGGATCCAGTATTACTGGGTGGATACATTTATGGAAACAAAGATCCATTATCGTATCCTAAACTAACACACGATTAGGATTCATTCCTTCACCGTCACTTCTGCCTTAATAAACAAACACTTAGCGAAATGTTAAAGCTATTTTCGTGCTCTACTCCATCTATTATTCTTTGCAATACAAAAAAAATATACACATTTGCAACTGATAAGGATAATATTGTCAATTTTTTACGTTACACGAACTAAAGTACCCTTTAAAAAAAAATCACTTACTTATCCAGAAGCCCAGACCAATTTTATTTTTAGCTAAACCAAGTAAATTAACAAAACCAAAACAAGCGAACGACCGTACAAACTTGCAAGCGTAAGTGGGCGCCGAGTTTCAGCTGGAACTTGGCAACATCTCCAGTAGCGTGACCGAAAAACTTGCATAAACAGTATTGGAATAATAGACCGGTCGAATAATTACCCGATGCATAAGTCTTAATAAAGAAGAACGAGGAAGGCAGTGAATTGAGTGGTGTGCCGCAGTGCGTCGGGTCGTGCAGTGGCGTTGACACCGGCGCCGCGCGGCCGGCACGCGACCAATTTACTTAAGGCTGTACACAAGCCAGGTCTGCTAAATCACTGCTAAGTGACTGTTAAATCTCTGTTGAAGCTACGACCGTAAAGTGTCAAAAGCTTGATAAGTTTTTGTGAAACCAGCGTTCCAATAAACTGTAAACTGATTTAATATCAGATATTGGAAATGCAATTATAATGCAATATCCCCTTTGGGAAACACCGGCATGATACACACCTGCAGTTCGCGGAAGAGTACTATTTCCTCGATTGCGGTGAATCCAACCCCGTTTATTCCTGCCCCTATTTTTACTGAGAAATTTCAAATACAAAAAACCCAATTCATATTAACTTGGCAGGCAATGTTTTTACTACTCGTACCAATTTAGAATAAATATTTTTTGTAAAATTATTATTTTTAATCACTCTCTGAGAAAATATCGATGCCTGAGCTCACAATTGCACTAACTACAAAATTTTAAATTTTCACTTTTTTATGCCATACACTAAATTTTATACATTACGATATTGAGATATTATGAAGGAGTTAAAGGACTAGTCTTATGAATAGATGCACATTTGTTTTGTTATTTTATTTTGTTTTTGTACTGTTCTTGTCTCAACTTTAAAAACTTTAAAGCTCTCTCCTCAAAATTGTCAATTTTGTAGTTAGTGCAATTGTGAACTAAGGCATCGATATGTAAATAGACATTTTAGAAATCTTTAATTTACTTTAATGTATGTATGTGATGTATGAAGATAAGATGTAATTTTTGTAAATAATCCCGATATATTTTTTTTTATATATTTTCATTTTATATTTTGTTGAACCATCATATACAATATATATAAAAATCAATGCCACTTTTCGTTGTAATTTTATAACTCAAGAACGGGCTCACCTTTCCAAACCAAATGTTTAGGCTTTGTTTGAACTATTTAGTAGATGGTTTATGTGAAGTTTGCACAAAATCGGTCGAGCGGTTCTTCATTTATCACATTTTTTGTAACAAATGAATTCAATAAATGGTGGATCATTTTGTTAATGAGGATTTTGCTATCAAATTGAAACTTTTTTCAGATGGGGATTGTGCTGTCAAATTATAACTTTTTTCAGTTTTGATAGTAGAAGCATGTTGTTATGTCATTCATTTCTGTCATTTCATTTTGGACGTGCTTCGATTAAAGCAAATTGGTGGTCATTGGTATGAGTTTATCAAACAGCAGTGTCAGCCAGAAAACGTTTTTTGCCTTCGAAGTACCAGGTGGTCATAACTTTCTGCTAGGGTTCCAAGATTTGTTCGAAAGAGTTACCGTAGCCCTGGCATAGCCAACTGAAGGAACACGGGTGGGTTTTAGTTAATAAAAGTCTGACACGTTTTCTCGCTCCGCTTCCTACTGATAGTGTATTTTACGTAATTACCTTCTGGGTATGTGTCAGGTAGAAAACGCTTTATGCCTTCGACGTACCAGGTTATCATAACTTGGCAGGAGCTTACCAAACATATGAGTGTCAGCTAGAAAACGCTTACCAGATCACCACCGCGTACCAGGTTGTCAAACTTGGTAGGTTTATTACAACATTTATTGAATCTAAGGCGATACGAAGTTCGTTGGGTCAGCTAGTACATATATAAGTTTAAATGATAAATGATAAATGACTTTATTTTTGCAAGTAGGTTTGTACAAACACTTTTACACGTCAATCAATTCTTTTTTTAAACTAGATGAGGTCGGCATTTCCTATCTGACTACTCTGAGAAGAAACGCCGAAACAAACTCAGAGGTCACAGTCTCTTTTAAAGTCCAGACATAATCTTGATCAGATCATGTGAAGACCATGTGGATTGGTGTCTGAAGTGGTCTTTTAAGGAAAGAACACACAGCTTGAGTGGACCTGTCCAATCAGTGCACGCATTTGTCAGAACTTTTAGAACCTTAAAGGTTGATTTATTCGCGTAGAATTTTTTTAAGTGAAAACTTCTTTAGTGGCTTTGTGCACTTTTTTGTAATGGGTAAAAAATGTTAAGCTCGCGTCAGGACACGTGACCCTGATCGAAAATTCGTAAGACGGACGGAGAATGATTTTTCTGAGAGATAAAGTTTTTAATCTTATATCTTTATCTTATATATATATATATATATATATATATAATCTGAATCGTGGAAACGGCTCCAACGATTTTCATGAAATTTAGTATACAGGGGATTTCAGGGGCGATAAATCGATCTAGCTAGGATTCATTTTTAGAAAATGTCGTTTTATTCGTGTTTTCAATGACCAACTTTATCGTCACAATTTACCAAAAATACCGAGCGAAGCTCGGTCATCCAGATATTGAAATATAAATTGTCAAGTTTGTGTACGATAGCGCAATAAATAAATATTGTATTCTACCACATAAATGATAGTACTTTTATACTGATAATTAAAGCAATTTGTGCAAAATTATTCCCTAACCGTTCCAAAATATCAAAAATGCACAACGTTAATATTCAAGTTTTCACTTCTGCCGGCACTCCCGGAGAGCAAGCCGTTTTTTTTTTTTGTTCAACGTAGTGGCTTACCGCGTAAGTAACAACACCGGTAGAAAAACTTCAAACAACGTAAGACCTTCATTACTACATAGACTACAATTTTGTTTTTTATTTGCACTTTAACCTTTTATATATCAGATAAAATCATAATAATGGACGTCCTCAAGGGAAATAACAAACCCTAACATAAGAAAAACAGAAATGGCGTAAATCATAAAGCTCGGGACTCGTAAAATCCTTACAAGTCATGTTTAAGTTAACGAACGCGAAATATTTACCTACCTACTTAAAAATACAAAAAAAAACCATTCGTGTGTCGCCACCCTAAAGAAACAACAATTTCACATATTTTACTATTAAACTACCAAAGCGAAGTTATTCGATGTAAAATAAGCCATTACGAGAATTATCTTTTTTGGTATTTTACAACATTTTACCACATAATTTGTCGGTACAGTCACCGATAAACTATGAATGGAATAAATTCCAAGAGAGTTTATTGGAAAATCTTTGAAGTTTTACTTTTGAGTTTGGCGGTAAATACATGGCAAGGGAAAATAATCTAATCTGGTCGGTAGATGCCGACTTTAGAATGAACGGTATTCAAAACCGGAAAATGAAATCAGAAGTTTTTGACCAAAGTAATATAAATGTTTGATGAGAATAAAGGATGAATTAAATTTATTGGAACATTGAAATGTTCTCAATTGACTTTTTTTCTGCCAGCTGATTATCCTGATTCACTTCTTTTTTGTTTGTGTCTTACAGCTACAAATTTTTGTTTTTGACCGACTTCAAAAAGGAAGATTTCTTCAATAATTCGCCCGTTTTATTTGTATGTACATTTGTTTATTCGTTTTGAAGTGACCTAGCACAGACAACTGAAGGAACACGGGTGGGTTTTAGTCAGTAAAAGTCTGACTCGCCATCCCGCTGCGCCCAGAATAGAAGACTCATTTGATGATTTCCCACCTACAAAAAAAAACCGGCCAAGTGCGAGTCGGACTCGCGCACCAAGGGTTCCGTACAAACCTGCAGATATTCACGGTTTATGCATAAGGTTTATGTTTATGAAATTAAATGTTTTTTTTTTAATTTTTATATTTGTGTTGATTGAATGAAAGGTAAATTGCGGTTTACGATTTATGACGTATTAAAAAAAAAAACTACTCACTAGATCTCGTTCAAACTAATTTTCGGTGAAAGTTTACATGGTAATGTACATCATATATTTTTTTTTTAGTTTTAGGATTCTCTTATTTTAGAAGTTACGGGTCCCCCCCGTTTCATTCATTCATTCACATTTTTCCACTTTGGAAGTGTCTCTTGCGCAAACTATTCAGTTTAAAAAAAAATGATATTAGAAACCTCAATACCATTTTTGAAGACCTATCTATAACTACCCCACACGTGTGGGTTTGAGGAATTTTTTTTTTTGAGTTTCAGTTCTAAGTATGGGGAACCCCAAAATTTTTTGTTTTTTTTCTATTTTTGTGTAAAAATCTTAATGCGGTTCACAGAATACATCTACTTACCAAATTTCAACAGCATAGCTCTTATAGTTTCGGAAAAAAGTGGCTGTAACATACGGACGGACAGACAGACAGACAGACATGACGAATCTATAAGGGTTCCGTTTTTTGCCATTTGGCAACGGATCCCTAAAAAGATGCGATATGTTCATGTATATCTCCGACAGATGTGGATCGATGTTGTGGACAAAAAATCCAATTCAGTGAATAGGGTATGCCTTAGAGGTGGTTCCGTATATATTTTATTAACTTTGCTTGAGTATTTTTTGCTAGTTTCGTTTATAAATACATATATAATCCACTTTGTGTATCTTGATAAGGTTCTAATACTTCTTGTCACTGTTGTTTACATATCAAGTACCTAGTGGTATATGAATTGGTGTGAGGTAGATACCATAACAAATAAGTGTAAAATAACAAGCATTTTTACAAAAAATAAGTGAAAAATAACACCGACTTCCGAAATTAAAGTCTTTTTTCTTAATAGTGTTTTTCTTTGGACTTGGGTTCTTTCTCTCATAATAATATAGTAGGACTTAGGTAAAGTCGTGGAAATATAAAACGTAGTTAAGGAAGTTCTTTAACAGTACATTAATGTTAAGAGGCAGTTGGCCTATCGACCACGAGCACCAATCCACTTCTCTCAATTGATTCTTACTACTCGTACGCCAACTATGTTTTCCTTTACTTTCCCGTGATTCGATTACAATACGCTTTCTTCTACATTTAACACACAAAAAAGAAATCCAATAAGAAACGAATACATGTATATTTTATTTCCAATACATCTTGCTCTTATCTAGTATGCAACCTTCTTAACATAGAGAGCATGCTTTAACTAAAGGTAACTAAGATAAACGGTTAAAAAGTATCGAAAAAAGATAACATTTAAATAATATCACCCCAGCGATCAGTTTCGCCTACGCGTGAATGGCAATTGGCTTCATGAAATCTGGCCTCCTGGGCTCTTAGTAATCAACCCGAGGAATGTTCGATTCCGACAAAGATTCCCTTTTGCAAGGACTAAAAAAGATTCTTATCATGAAATAAATTGCTGTTATAAGGGTAAGAGAAAATTACAATTTGCGATGGGGCTCGAGCATAGAATTAGCTGTGGCCTAGATTCGCCTTTTGTTTCTAAGTAGGACAATTTTTTTTCTTACTTAAACTCTCTATTTTGCCCTGTCTGCATACTGAATTAGAAGATTAGGGTTCTACCTCACTCATTTTATGTTTGGGTCGGGAACACATTATGTATGTATCTCGTATTAACATAAAAAATAATAGTCTATATCGAAATTCTGTGTAGCTCTTTAACCCTTTTAGGAATTTGTATCTTCAAGAAAAAGGCAAAACATTATTTAATTAAAATAAGATTTCCTACGTTATAAATAGATAGATAAAGGCTGTCAGGCTAATCAAACAGCTTTATTTGTGTAACGAAAACGGCGTTCCGTTGTGAAATCAATACGGTGTACTGTCAATTGAATCTGCTTTAGTAAAATCAGGTCAACCACTGATTAGTTTTGTTTTTATTTGGAATTTACGATATATGAGTATGGGTAATTTAAGCCATGACATTTAGTTATCTTATACCTTTAAACGAGCAATTCTTGTATATTATATATATAATCTGAATCTCGGAAACGGCTCCAACGATTTTCATGAAATTTTGTATACAGGGGGTTTCGGGGGCGATAAATCGATCTAGCTAGGATTCATTTTTATAAAATGTCGTTTTATTCGCGTTTTCAATGACCAACTTTATCAATAAATAATCAACTTGAACATAATCTTTTTATTTTAAACACGATTTACCAAAAAATACCGAGCAAAGCTCGGTCATCCAGATATTTATAAGTTAACTAGCTTTTGCCAGCGGCTTCGCCCGCGTGGAGGTCGGAAATTATCCCGCGGGAACATACTATCGGGATAAAAAGTAGCCTATGTCCTTTCTCAGGCTCTAAACTATCTGTGTACCAAATTTCATTTAAATCGGTTCAGTAGTTTTAGCAGGAAAGCGAGACAGACAGACAGACAGACCGACAGACAGACAGAGTTACTTTTGCATTTATAATATTAGTATGGATTAGTATGGAAGTATGGATGGATAGTATGGATAAGACATAGCATTTATCAACCTCGTTGTCAGCAAAAATACATCTTGCTTTGAATTCAATCTGCATAGCCTTTATCAATTTTGTTGGGGTCGGCTTTCAGTTAAACCGGATATAGCTGCATACACTATAGTATTTTACATGGAGCACCACCCCGTTTCTTCCCGTGGGTGTCGTAGGAGGTGACTAAGGGACTTGTTGGAGAATGGGCGGCATTTTGCCACCGTGCTGGGATCGTCAATCCGCCTACCAGGCGTGGCGATTGTGGCAAGGCCCCCCGGAATCTGGGAAGGCCTTTGTCCAGCATTGGACGTCTTATGGCTGAAATGATGATGATGATGACATGGAGTGACTGCCTGTCTGACCTCCACAAACCAGTTACTGGGTAATAATAAACACGATACCCCTTGGTCAGACTGGTTGTCAGATTTTCGGGTTTCTGACGACCCGTAACGACTGTCAAAAATCTACGAATGACAGCCAAGACCAACGGCTTAACATGCTTTCCGCGGAACGAAGGTGTCTTGGTACGTAAAGATGGTTCATGGTTCTTCTTTTAAAAGATTTTAATATTTGACAACAACAACTTAGGGGCCATCAATAAATTACATCACACATATTTCATGATTTTTTGACCCCCCCCGTCCTTATCACAGCTGGTCACATTTGTAAGCCCCCCCCTCCCTAGTGTGACGTCACATATTTTGCAAATTCACATCTAGACATTGAATTTTTTTAAATTTTTCTTTCATCGTTCATGTTTCGTGTTTTAATAGTACTTTAAATATGTATATTCAATTTTGAAATGTGAACTCACAAAATTTAGGGCCCCTCCCACCCCCTTGTCACACAATGTCACAATTCGTCGACACCCTCCCCCACCTTAACGTGTGACGTAATTTATGGATGGCCCCTTAACTATAAATAGCAGCCTCATAATATCCATCGATTCAAGACACACTGAATTATAACCCACTCATAGTCTTAAACGATAGTCTAATTACTAACTAAACAATTGAAACCTACAATTCAGAGTTGGTGAATTAAATCAGCCCAGTTAAGTGTGACCGTACGAAGCAAATCTCGGCGAGTGGTCGGCTTCATAATTTCATAATCTTAATGGCTACCTCGGTCCGTAAAGTGGAGGAATTTAGTGAGGTACCCTCCCTCGAGGCAAAACACTTTGCTGACCATATCTTACATCTCGGTAATAACCCGGATAATACACTGGCCGGTTTTTGAGTACGATCTTCTTATACTTACCTACTTTCATTCTTAGTGTTTCTTTTATCTCCCTGTTATTTTTATTAGAGATAATTGAATGTAATATTCTTGTTGTTAGTTTTCGGGGTGGTTATTAGCTGGCTTTGTGTTTGGATTTTAGTGTAGATGTTATTGTTATTTGTTATGTCCCTTAAACATTTGTTTTTAGAAATGTGTTGGTGAAGGCAGCTACCGAGTTACACTTTGTAATTAGTATAAAACTACGTAAATAAAGCGATTAAAAGAAACCACTTAAAGGACAATGACCAAATGTGTTTATAGTAATTACTTTCATACTTTTTTAGGATATTACACGTCGGCGGTTTGATTTTTGAATAGAGAATTTATTTTTGAGTTTAAAAGTATGGATCTTGTCTTTATACCTATAAAAATACGGCGAAATGACATTTCGTTTCACATGATAAGATTAACATAACCTTGATTTTGAAAATGTCGTGATCACTATAAAAAGTCATGCTTTGCCAATTTTACATTAATTCAAAAAAATTGTATAGAATCTGTATTAAAAAGATTATCTTTTTTTTTGTGGATGGGAAATCATTAAATGACGTCTCCCGCTCTTCCACGTCAGACTTTTATTGACTACAACCCACCCGTGTTCCTTCAGTTGCCCATGTGCCATGATATCACTTACAAACAAATCTCGCGACCCTGGCAGAAAAGATTATCATTACTTTATTTTTGATTAATTAACGATTCATAGAGATGTAAAATGCAATAGATTTGATTAGCGAAATTATGAATCATAGAAAACTACCTTAAAGCCACTATAAAACTCAAAATGAAAGCCTTTATTTCAAACTAGTTTTTGCCAGCGGCTTTGTCCAAAATTATCCCACGGGTACGCACTACCCGGATAAAAGTATCTTATGTATTAATCCAGCTTATCAGCTCCAATTACCCCTTTCTGCGTGAAACATCCAAAAACATAAACTTTTACATATATAATATTAGTAGGATAAACCAATTACAGGCACGTCTGAACAGTTAAGGGGACAGTCAGAAAGATGAAGCAAGACCCATTCTGAATTGTAGGAGGTGCTTATAGAGAAGAATATTATATCGAACATTGCACAATAATATATTAAGATAACCATTCGATAATACCGCCAAAATTGTAATACCATTTACTAACCGAACCCAATTCCAAAAATTAGCGACCGCCATTAAATTTTAGTATCAATTCCTAAAATAGTTTCATCTGAAAGTTTACGAAGCGTAAAGTCAACTGTTCTAGAAAATTCTCGTATAAATAAAACCTACATGAATTTTGAACCGTTTTCCCACAGCGATTCATAAAGTAAAGAGGGCTTCAAGTGCACCGTCATTAATTCAATTTACATACAATGCCCGGGCCTGATGTGCTCCGCGAGACAGATAATCGTACAAATGACTTTTCGAACTCAGCGCTGGATGGTGTTATCCTCGATGGAGCCACATTAACTGGATTATTTTTGCTGTATTAACATTTCGCAGTGCATTTTACATTTTCCGATTTCCAATTCGATAATTTTATGCGCAAGATTGAGCACAGTGGGACAGATTTTGTCGGTAAATTAAGTCTCGTCTGAGTTATACAAAGTTGAATATTTTGTTACGCGCATAAATATTTTATAGTTGTTTTTCAGACGATAATAGGTTGTTATAAAAGTGTTGACGTATTTATGGTGTTTTCTTGTAAAAGTGTCGACAATGTAGTGACATCGTAGAAATAAAATAACTGAGTGTCGTACTAAAAAGAAAGTTCTAACTGTTAATAATGAAGGTTTACGTATATATTGCTAATGGTGTCACTTAATAAATAAAGAGACAAAAAAAGATTTATCCAAATAGCATTTCAAAAACGATCATACAGAATTAATCTCTTGATTATAAACATCCATTAAAACGTTCATACTACAACTACATATATCAATAAAACGCATTTGATTTAAATCCACTCAGTTTAAAACAAAGTCCGAACACCATCAGAAATCACAAATTAAAACGCAGCGCGTGCTTTTTTAAACTGTCACACTTGAAATATCGTAATACAGTTTGCATATGACCGTTCGTCGGTCGACAAACGAGAGAGAGGAGCATAGAAACTGTAAATGGAATGAAAACATTCGAGTTTCGTTTTCATTCATTTAATTAGCCGGAGTTTTAAACGCGGCGCCGCCGTGTCGCTCCGTCCCGTAATCGACCATCCATTCGGATGTTTCACTATTTTCTTTGTTAACTGGCATTTTGTTTCTGATTTCTTTTAGCAAATCCGATCTGGTAACGTGTTTTTAATAAAGTGAGTAATTTTGGCGTTGTGTTTGTTTTTCTGTTTAGTCTGCGCTACGAATGGCGTAGCTGCGTAGGCATGCTACGTCGATTTAAATGTGTAGACTGTAGACGTACTCGTAAAGACATTCGATTAGCGTAAATAAATGAGGATTTCAAATGCCACTGCCACACTTAGTACATAAGTGTATGTAGATTTGACGTGGAGTGGGTGGTGAATGCGTGTGTAGTGTGTGTGTATATTCACTAACTGTACCATGTCGTGGCAGACGTAAAGAAAAGCACTATCCTATTTCTGCCCGTAGGTGGCGTAGATGGCGCCTAAGGGATTTACCAGAGATTGGGCTGGAGAATCAGCGTTCTCTATGCATTTTACCGCCTGCCAAGCGTGGCAAATATGTCAAGCCTCCCCAAATTGGGGCAGGCCCCAGCAGTGGACCTTATTCGGTGTAAATGATAATTAAAAAAATAATAATTAGAAACAAAAATTAAAAATTGTTTATTTTGTAACCATATTCAAATAAACATGTTAGTGATTGGAGCCTCCTTTTAAGCAAACAATGCCTGTATTAGGAGACTGAATATAAAGATGATGAAATTTACTAAGAAATATGTAAAATATACAAATTAAAATCATTATCATGAAATTGTTATCTTCAACAAAAACAGTAAAAGGGTTAATACTAAAATGTTTTCTATTACAAAAAAAAATAAAATCCCGAAAGCAATCAGAAAATGGTGAAAGAGAAAAGCTCTTTTTATGTCCGCAACAGCAGCAGATGCAAACGGGAAGTGCATTGGGCGACTTTTGTTTTCAACTTTTCCGAATTTATGACTTGGATCCCACATGAGTTCAGGCGTGAACAAGTTTTCACCTAGTTGTAACATTTTTCACAGGTAATAAGTTACTGTAGATGTTTTTAAATTTAATTTTCACTTTGAAAATAAAGTTTAATGTGTGTTGGCGTCTGACGGCTGAAGTGTCGTCTGGAGAGAAAATTAATTACCAATTCAAATCTAGTAATAATGTAAGTGATGCTGCTGAAGATGGCCAATATCTTGGGGCGGAACAATTCGCCTTCAATTAGTGCAGAGGCGTCGGCTCGCTTTATTTATTCAGAGGGACGGGATAGAATAAAAAGGTAGAAAAATATCTCTGAGATAAACATTCATATGCCGGAGATGGGAGCCGGAGGTTCGGTATAAGAATACGCTCAAGGTGCTTCACGAAAATATTTTGATTTACTACCGACTATAGGAGGGTCCGGAGACTGATTGAAAGTTGCACTCTGAAGTCAATATCTACCGATTCAATTTCGAATAGTATTGAGCAGTACAAAGTGTATTTACTTAGTGGAGGTAAGCAGTTTATATGTACTGGGAGTTTAATAACTTTCTCGGATAATAAACTTGGGTGGGTGGTGTTCTTAGAGCGCTGTTATTGGTTCAGAGACTCTCTGTTAAATAATTGCGTTCATGTGTCTTTCAAGAGCTTTTTGTTGCGTCGTTTGGCGCGTAATCTATACAATACATACAAATAAATAAAATTGGAGTATCTGTTTTTAATATTAAGATAACCACGTTTTACTAAGTGTATATGGATGTATACACGGTACATATACCAAAACAACATTTTTTACAATTTTTGTCTGTCTGTATGTTTGTTCCGGCTAATCTCTGAAATGGCTGGGCCAATTTTGACGGGATTTTCACTGGCAGATAGCTGATGTAACAAGGAGTAACTTAGGCTACTTTTATTTTAGAAAAAATCTTTTATTTTAGAAAAATACCTACGTTAATTTCCGACATCCACGCGGGCGAAGCCGCAGGCAAAAGCTAGTTAGTTATAAATTGAATTAGCTACGCTAATTGAATTAGCTAGACTAGCTTAGCTTGATAGTTGGTCATCGCTTTAAGATGACAATCTTTGATGCGGAAACAACTTAAACTATCATCTTTCGAGAGTATAGTAGAATGCATTACGTTGTTCAGTACAATAAATAAAAACTTATTTACGCAATAACTAGCTTTTGTCTAATAAAGCCTCATGAAGGTTGAGAAATATCTCACGGAACGACCGGGATAAAAAGTATCTCATTTCTTAATCCAGGTTATAAACTATTTACTTCAAATTCGTTCAGCCGCTTCTGCCTGAGATACAAAAAAAAAATATAAATTAAAACATTTATAATATCAGTAGGAAAATTTAGACTGCCTCGTTGGTCTAGTGGTAGCAAGCGCTACTGCTGAACTTGAGGTCCTGGGTTCGATTCCCAGGTCGGGCAAAGTGTTGTTGGGTTTTTCCATCTGGAATTTCTCAGTAGCAGCCCGGAGTCTGGATTTGTGCCCGGTGGATGGCAATAGGCTCGCCCCCCTATTACATGGGACTTAAACATAACATGCGAAATGTGGGTGTACTATAGGTACACCTCTGCCCAACCCTTAGGGGAAACAAGGCGTGATGTTATGTGTTAACTTTGTAAAATACACAAAGCTTAATTTTTCATTTAGGTAAATCTGTTTTTAAAGCAATCATCAAAACAAATATTTTATTTTATTTAAAAAAAGAATACTCTCAAGCAAAATACCATGGCTAAAACCAAAACACACCATGAAAACACGAAACGTTTAAAATTTGCTTTACTGCGGCCACTGTGGGCTAAATATGATCAGTGTTAATGTGTTCCGGTCCCCTTATACAGTTGGCAACGCATCCGCGATGGCGTTACGACGGCTCCGCGGGTTTACGGCCAACCTTGACCATTTGTTATTAGGCACTTGGACCCACCATATACTTTTGACATACGAGTACCTACCATATCGTTGGGCAAAAGGTAAAATCCGCATTTGCTGGTTATGGCATGAAATATAACATTCCGGTGTTTGGACATACGGATATGTCTAATAATACGTAGGTATCAGAAAGGTTTTGTTTAGGCTTTGATGCTCAAAAAAATACAGAGATTTCCTTAGAATACATAAGTTTAATATCGAAATCAGTAAAATAATTGAAAAAAAAAAAACCAAGCTTATGATAGCGAGCCAAAAAAAAACCAAAACTAATGAGCCTAAACTAGATGTATTTATCTTGTTTAGCTAAGAAGTTCGTACGGTCGCCGGTCGTCTTCCAGCTCCATTATCAAACAATACAATAAGACGGTACCCTGGAGCTGTCACGGTACCGTATTATTGTATTGTCATCTAAAACACATATGTACACCAATGTTGAGCCCAATCGGACATTGGGAAGTGGTTCTAATTTAACTTCTAAGATTCATGCCGAACACACATACATACAAACAGTTAATTAAAAGCTTGTAAAAATGATGATTAAAACCGTATTAAAATGCGTTGTGTTGCTTAGAAGAACAACGCGGACACACAGACAGACACGAAAACCTGCTTTGATTAATAATATGACGTATAAATCAAAATCAAAAGTCATTTATTCAAACTTGGCTGAGAGTCAGCACTATTGTAACATCAAAATTATATAAGACAGTCCTCCAAAAATCCCGCCCTTCACAATATCCTATGGAAAGAATAAGTGGCGGAACAAATTCAATAGCAGCACAGCACATCTGTTCCAATAGTAAGTAATTAACATTATGAGACACAAAACATTAAATTATGTTATTTGCCATATATCAGCTAGCAAGCTACTATACTAACAAAAACATTGAAAACTTTACTCAAGCAGAAATATTCCATCAAAATATAAACGGAACTTGATCTATACTAATATTATAAAGCTGAAGAGTTTGTTTGATTAAACGCGCTAATCTCAGGCACTACTGGTCCGAATTGAAAAATTATTTTTGTGTTGGGTTGCCTATTTATCGAGGAAGGCTATAAGCTATATAACATCACGCTACAACTAAGCGGAGCGGAGCAGTAATGAAAAATGTTGCAAAAACGGGGAAAATCGCATGGGTAGGCGATTCGATGCGACGGGAAGGGTCGGGGGAATAAGAAATTTAACGCGGGCGAAGTCGCGGGCAGAAGCTAGTTCTTAAATAAACGCTTCCAGGTGTAAATGGTGAACCCGCTTACATATGCAATACTGCAATAACCTACCGAGTAAAATATTAGGTTGTCCCAAGCAAACCCATCCATTTTTGACGTGTCGTTTCTTGTTCATTTTTGGACTGGTTGTAACGTGACTGGTGTCAATAGAATCGCTGCACTCTAAGTTAAATCTCAGTGGTGTTTGGTTCGCGTTTTCGCAAAATGTCTATAAAGGAACAAATAATTAATTCAATAAGTGATTATGAGCAACGGGTTTTACTCAAATTTGCTTGTTTGTGGGACTGGTCTGTAGGTGTTACTCATTCTAATATTACGAAAGCAGTCGTCAAGAAAGCCTTAGCAAGAAGCACTATAAAAGAATGGATGCGAAAAATTAGAAGTGGCGAAACTGACGTCGGTGAGCATCGCGGTGGTAACCATACATACGTCTTTGGCTATAAAAGAAGATAGAATCATCAGAATTAAAAATGCATTTAATGAGTCGAGACACTGGAGTCTAAGGGCTCTTGCCTATTGGACGTCCCAAAATCAACAATCCAAAGGATTGTCAAACATGACTTGAAAATGAAGAAAGTTCTCGGAAAGTGGATACCTCATGAACTGACAGAAGCGCAAAAGGAACATAGGGTGTTGGCATGTCACGCGAACTTAGAGCGATATAAGAAGGACAAATCAATGCTTTCCAGAAGTAAAGCTGTTGATGAAACTTGGGTCACCCTCTACATGGAACCGGATCGTGAGCAGTCCCGCGTGTTACTAGCAAAAGGGGAGCCAGTGCCGTCAACGAGCCGCCAGCTGACGCACGGCAACAAGAAGATGTTGATTATGAGTATGGACTGGGATGGTATAGCCTTCTGGGAGTTGCTGCCTGAAAATGAGTCTGTCAATTCCGAAAATTATAAACAGTTCCTTGAGAGACATATACAGCCATGGCTTGATGGAAAGGATTTCAGTACGCCAGTACTGTTACATGACAATGCAAAACGCCATAAAGCTCGGGCCGTTACGGAATTCCTGCAGATGCAGAGAGTTTCGACTTGGTATCACCCACCCTATTCATCAGATATTTGCCCGTTGGACTTCAACTGTTTTGCCAGACTGAAGAGGAAGCTAAGAGGGACACACTACAATAGCTGGGATCATTTTCAAGAAACATTGAAATTAGCCGTGGCGGAACTTAATGAATCAAAGTCTATGACTGGAGTGCAACAACTGCCAGACCGATGGCAGCGTGTAATAAATTGCGAAGGATCTTACATTTAATTAACACATTAATGGATATCATAACACCCAATAAAGATATAAAACTAAAAAAATAAAATGGATGTGTTTGCTTGGGACAGCCTAATAAATAAACAGTTAATTACTAATAACAGTGACAAATATACCCATACAAATTTACTTTTAAATTACAAAAAATATAAAACACATTCTTTAATCAATCCACTACCATAAAAGCATACACATACTTCAACAAAAACAAGAGAATAGATAAAACTTTAATGTTATTTTTATATGTTATTATCGCCCCGGAAAATCCGTTACAGATCCCTCTTAAAAGTGCGTAGATACATTGGACCTTTTTTGTGCAAAGGTGCCTCAGTTCCCGGATTAACATAATAGGATATTCTTTATCCCTATAAGTTGTAGGACTCCCGTGGGAGACCTAAAGTTGCCTTCAAACTCCGTGGGGTAAAGGACTGGTGTATTATAAAAATCCATTGGTTTACGTCATCATGGTACCCTTAGAAAGTTGATTTTTTACGACCAAGAACGGAAAACTTGTTTGTTTTTTCTTTAAATAAAATATTTAACGCCAGTTTCAATGTTTAACGTTATTTATTGAAGTTCGAGTTTATTTATTATGAGCTTGTTTTTGCGATAGCATTAAAATATTGGAAATATTTTTCGAAGAAAAAAATAAAAAAGGTATCATTATACACGTTCTGTTGTTATTTTTTGTCTGAAAACTACAATTACTTTTAGGTATTCATTTGCAGAAAAAATCATTGAACTCTACATAAGTAATTTAATATATTCCATTTAAAAATACAACAAACTACTCGTATAAAATTCTCATCTATGAAACAAAAAAACGTTACCCCATTCATATCAGGCAACCCTTTTACTATGTAGTACGATATTTTTAAATTGTAATCATAGTAAAAGTACGTTAGTCGGCTCGGTTGGGGCGCGCGACTATAAACCATGGTTCAGTCTGCACTAAATGTCAATGTACAAGGGCACACGACGACTGTACCAATAGCTGGAGTATGTAGCCACAGTGTACAAATACTAATGCCTTACAGTAAGTTAATGTGTGTGGGGTTCACGACTACGTCATAATAGCCAGACCGGACGATCGATCAGGTTAAGTTTCACTTTCCACGATCGCTCCGTGGATATGCCATCTAACAAAACCCCTCCGTGCCTCGGGAAGCACATTAAGCAGATAGTCCCGGCGGCCATTCTTGAATTTTTGACAATCGTTATGTGTAGTCAAAAGCCAGAAAGTCTAACAACCAATCTTACCAAGGAGTATCGTATTACCCAGTAACTGGGTCTTGGACATCAGATTGGCAGTTACTTCATTAAAAGTACAGCTGCATATAGCTGACTGGAAACCGATCCCAATATAGTTGTAAAAAGGCTAAACAGATTAATTGAGTAAATCCATGTTAGTGTTTTCAAAAATAAATTTTGCTGGGTTTTACGGGTAAAGTAAAGATGTAAGGCTTATTTCCCATGCTTCGGTGGGTTCCTGTTCAGGATAAAGCGGGAGGATACGTCCGGGTGTTTCCATTGCGAGGATCGTCTGGAAGACACGGTGGAGCATACGGTGGAGGTGCACCCTGCCTGGGCGGAGCACCGCCGTGTCCTCGGGGAGGCGATCGGCGGCGGCGACCTCTCGCGTCCGGCCCTGGTGCGAGCCATGGTACGGAGCGAGAGGGAATGGGAAGCCGTCACCTCCTTCTGCGAAGCAGTAATGCTCGCGAAGGAGGAGGCGGGGCGCGTGAGGGAGTGGCAGTCTCTGCGCCCTCACGTCCCTAGCCGCCGCAGGAGGAGACGCCCCGGGCGTCGGGAGTCGATAGCGGACTCCCGGCCACCGTAGGCGCGAGCTTGCGGGTGCCGAGCAATGGGTAGCTCGCCGCCCGGTAAGGACCAGGCTCGGGTCGACGGCGCGTAGTGTTCCACGCACGCTTCAAAGAGATGTCAGCAGCAGTGTAGGGGTCTACTAGGACCGATGCCTGCCGGGGTCGCGTGATTGTTCGAAAGAGATACCGTGACCCTGGCACATGGGCAACTGATGGAACACAGGTGGGTTTTAGTCAGTAAAAGTCTGACACGCCCTCCCGCTCCGCCCAGAGCGGGAGAAGTCATTTGATGATTTCCCATCCTGAAAAAAAAAGGCTTATTTCCCATACATTTTATTACTGTACTTATTAATATTATAAATGCAAAAGTAACTCTGTCTGTCGGTCTGTCTGTCTGTCTCGCTTTCCTGCTAAAACTACTGAACCGATTAAAATTTAATTTGGTACACAGATAGTTTAGAGCCTGAGAAAGGACATGGACTACTTTTTATCCCGGTAGTATGTTCCCGCGGGATAATTTCCGACCTCCACGCGGGCGAAGCCGCTGGCAAAAGCTAGTATTTATATATATAACTATATACTATTTGTACAATCATAGTTTGGAGCAAGAATTGGTACCATTTCTTGCGCGACCCCCGGAAATCGTGAATAACACTGATATCAATATATTAGCAATGAAGCATGAAGACCCTTTTTCACTCATATGACGTGTAAAACTGATTCCGATATCCAATTTACAGAATAAACAAATTCGTGGGTACTGTTTGTAGATACACTGTGGCACCACCCATCACTTAATACTCCAGTATCGATTGCTACATAGTAATGGCAAATTGTATTACACTTACAGCAGTTATTTTCAATATATGATCTAGGACTGATCATATTTTGTCGCGCTCTCCCTAACTAGTTGGCGACCCTACGTCACAGGGGTGTCGTTACTCGTAACTGTTATTGAAGGAAGATATGACATTATTAGATGGACTGAGAGGTGGCAGTGTCCATATGAAATATGATTTCCTTCTTCTGGTGATTTTCTTCGTGTTATAGAAGAAAGAAATAAGTCAAAACTAATAACGAGATTATTGTTTGTCGTGGTTGACCATACCTACTGTAGTATAAAATTAACCTACGAACTCAAACAAATGTCATCAAAATAATATCGGCCGAAAGACGAAGTCCTCTGCTGAACATAGGCCCCGAGTATCGCCACTGCAACCGGTTCTGTGCTTCTTGGTGCTCGTCATAATTTGGGGAGATTTACCATAATCGCCACGCTTGCAGGCAGGTTGGCGATCGCAGCAGTATTATGGTAAAATGCATAGAGAACACTGCTGTCCATTCCCTAGTAAGTCCCTTAGTCATATTTTACGACACGAACTGGAAGAAATGGGATGGTACTATTATTTTAGTCCGGAACCACACAACACGACAAATATATCTTATTTTCGTAAGGAAACTGAGCTTTTAAGTAACAAATTTCTGATTGTTTGACAAGAATCACGTATAAATTTAAAATACAAAGTACACTTATAATGTAGAAAGCTGAAGGAGACTGGTATTTCATAGTCAAATATCTGGATGACCGAGCTTATCTCGGTATTTTTTGGTAAATTGTGTTTAAAATAATAAGTTTATGTTCAAGTTGATTATCGATAAAGTTGGTCATTGAAAACACGAATAAAACGACATTTTATAAAAATGAATCCTAGCTAGATCGATTTATCGCCCCCGAAACCCCCTGAATACTAAATTTCATGAAAATCGTTGGAGCCGTTTCCGAGATTCAGATTATATATATATATATATATATATATACAAGAATTGCTCGTTTAAAGATATAAGATTAGAACTAAACACTAATAAATCGAAGGAAAGGAATGTTCCCACTCGATTAATATTCATATTATGCATGTAAGTCGCGGGAGAGCGGGACTTATTGACAGTATTACGACGCTAAGAGGCATTAGACGTGAGGGCACATGTATTGAGCATATTGATTCATTCAGTGTTCACTGTTTTGTTGACCTTTGCTTGCTTTGGAGCTAAATTAACTAAAACATTGATACAATAATCAGGGGCAATTTTCATAATTTTAAGCACGTTCAAGATCTGATCTCAGTCAGAATCTGTCAAAAATACCTCTAGTTTTGACGTGTTTTTGATATTTGATTTTCGTCGAGGTGAGACTGCGACTTGAGTTTGAATGTTTTTAATTACAAGAACCTTCTGGAATGCTGCACAATCGGTTGGGTAATTGCGTATAATAATTAGGTATACATATACAATGGCAATGCTTTTTTTGAGAGTTTATTGTATTATTTACGTTATTTTGCAAAATAATATTGAGACATATGAAGCCGTGAATAAAAATGTCCTTCAAAGTTTTAGGTTTATGATTGATAGTGAGTTACGCTATCAGGACGTCGTTCAGTCAAAAACACAACTAGAAAATGGGGTTTAGTCATGTGAAAAAATCAATTAAATAAACAAAGATTCTTGCTCTATGACATCCTTCATCTATTATATTAAGTCTGTTTACGAGTATTTTATTTATACTTCACAAAGGTTACCTTCTATTTATAAATGTTCTACCTGGAAATACCCACGTATAGAAAGCAATAAAGGTTCTCTTATAATAAATAAATGCAGCCAACAAGACAAAACAAAAACTAATATTACTTTTATTTTAGCTTCCAAGAATCACACTATTACGTAATACGTTTGCGTAAGTAGGTTATTGTGTACACTGGTGTAATAAACACATTTTCTTCTTTATATTTTATCGTGAATTCGTAACAGTATGCTAAATTTATGTATCGTGCCGTCTGCGGCGCGACGTGCTTCCTCGCAGAACAATTGATGTTCACCATGAAGCCACTCACGGCTCCACAGCCCTCCTAACAACATAAAATTTTATGACCGCGAATATTTATTATTTATAGTTTTATAGACCTGGCTACCATTGATTTACTAGTCGTGTTCCACGTTGTAGCACGTCACAAATGATTTTTTTTTTGGTTTATCAATTGAATATTTTCTTTGCACGTGGTTGGTTTATTTTATCTCTTAATTGTGTGACCACCCTAAGGTTGAATGTCACTTGCATGCAGGGCTTGAAATACTGGTATTTTTGAGAACCGGTACCATTTGTCTTGGTGTGATACCTGCACCAAACGTAGTGCTGTTGTTATTGGTACCGGTACTAGACGTAGTACTTGTAGATACTATTCGTATTTCTAAGCAAAATCGTTACTAGGAAAATTACTTCAAGGTACAGACGCCAACACATCAAGCTACTACAATCTGTCAGATTTCTTTGATAGATTTTCGACTTTATTTCTAGAGCATTAGGTTCAAGGTTCATTGGGAAAAATTGACAGTTTCGGGTAGCTTGACCTGGTGGCGTCTGTACAAATAGAGTACGAGTCTTGTGTTACACGACGGATACCTGAATTTCTGGAATTTCTATTCTGGTGGAATACCGGTACCGGTCAGGAACCGGTACCTTCTAGAACCGGTACTGAAAAAGCAATACCGCTAAATACCGGTACAGAACCTGAACTGTTGGTACCAGCTCGCAGCCCTACTTGCATGCCATAAAATGAAAAGGTCCTTGTGTCAAAGATTCGTTTATGAAAGTCAGACAATTTCAACCTTATTGAAGATTCAATTTACTGGAAACTGTTGTCAAAAATGGTAAAGCAATTATGAAGTCCACTGTAGTACTTCACATCACATTATTATGTATGTTAAAGCTACTTGAACGGAGGAAAACAAGTTAACATTTGAAAGCTTTTTAAAATCAGAAGTTAGTATCAAATGTATTAATTATATCCATCTGAATAAAGAAAAACATGAAAGCCGCAAAATCGCAGTATCGGAGCTATAATTGAAAACATGAAAATGATACTCGGCAAAGGGTTTAACCGTCAGTAAAAATGGTGTTTTAATCCGTCCATCGATACCTGTCGGCGACAGCCGGATTACCGGCCTGCCTCACTGTCCACCAACTTGCTTTTTTATATATTTCCGCGGCTATATTTTATATTTTTGACGTTTGAATTTTAGATTGAACCAGCTGCACTATTTCACCCCTGTATAAATGAGGCTCATTAAACTTTTTGCTGTGACACAGAGTTTAATGTAGAACACATCTAGGTGCAGGTAGCACTGGAAGTCTGCCAACTACCTGTAGATGTTGTGCTCTTTAGCAAATTTACAGCTGCTAAGTTGGCATTTTTTATTATTTTTTATGAGTTATTGGAAGCGATAAATGCAAACAAAAATTTATTTGAGCTCGAACATATGGAACGTCCCGACAGATATTTTTTCTCGGTGGCTCGTGCATCTGTCACACGTTTCCTTCCCCTTTATTAAATTTATTAGAGTTGTATTCGGTAAATAAGTGAAGCGATAGGTAACGTCGGCGTATTCCCACGTTTAAGGCGCGTCACCGGGAATTCCGCGCCTCCCCGGGGCGGCCGGGCGCAATGTTAAGCGGATTCACGTTATTGTTGGAGCCATTTTGTGAACTTGTATGGGGAAGCCGAATGTTTCGAGATAAATTCGCTACAAAGAGATAGCACTTTGAGAAATGCAAGAGTTTCTTACGTTTGCTTTTCACATTCTCGCTAAATTCATTTGCTCGAACGATAAAGACAGTGCCATCGCTGAAACACGGACGTTCCCACAATCGATCGGTACACAAGTACTGATGAACGTCAGAAATAGTTCAATGATATTATCGATGCCACGAAGAGGTTTGCATTCAACTTTACGACCTTGTTCGTATTTATTAAATATGTCGGTCTTTTCCGACCCCAAATTTTACGACTGTACAATAAAACATGTCTCGACATCCAAATTTATACGCGTACATAAAGTTTTATATCCGCGCGACTTGCACCGCCGGAGGTTTTCCTAATTGTTACCGGTCATGGACGTGGAAGCAGGTCACGGTGGGTTCATGAGAACTCAAAATAGTGACGAATCAGCGACAAGCTCTATAAAATCTGATATTGCGAATGTCATTGTAGGCAGACGATCGATCGCGGTCGTATTCTTCAAAAGCCAACCAATCGTAATCACAATTGATTGGCGACACAAGTGAGGTCGATAACAACGCATCGCAGCGCACCACCTCGCCTCGGCTCGCACCGAGCGGCTATCGTGCAGACACCCGTATAAAGTCGCGCTTTCTAATGATGTAATTTGTGCCGTATAATTTCCACGTTACCGCCCCGTGTTGACACGACCGGGCTTTGCGAGCTTGTTTGTTTTAGTGTGTCTGCCGGCTTACGTCCTAAATGTTTAAATTTTTGTGATTTTTCCGTATCGTTTAACAATGCCCCATTCAAAATAACGTGTTCATGAATCGTTCATCGCGACTGAAAATGATTCAGTGAGTCATGTTTATTGACCTTTTGTTGCTTTAATTAGTCATCGCGGTTATAACTCGTTGGCGCCGCATATAAAACAGGTGGGAATTTCATTTCGCTAATAGCGTTACCCTAATTGCGTATGCAGCAATTATCTGGCGGACGTGTTCAAGCGTACAGCTATCGGTCGTAAGGAGGGCTGAGCTCGGAAGTAGCGTGCAGTCTCAGGTGCCCCCTGCGTTCTAACACTGCATAGATAATAACGGTAGAACTACCCCAGCGTATGCAAACTTACTGGCGCCAGTTATACACTCGGATATTCCGTTCACTTTGTGCCTTGTTATTGAATTTTAAATCCATTTCCAATACGTCAACTTGATTATAGGTTTATAAAAATAGCACATTGTTGTTTTCCTGCTACGTAACTGTGTTTTATGAATCGTGTAGTACCTAAAGTTTTGTGCTACAATTTTACAAAGCCTACGTGTGCTCGTAGCCGTAGCGCGTAGCAACGTCGTAGCGCGTAGCGATTGTCATAATTTGGAATCCGTTACTTTAATAATAAAGGTAAATAATTACGAAAAGTTTTTGAGTTTAATGAGAACATAGAAAGGTAATAAATGTTATAACAAAACTTCGTGTATAAAATGTATTCGCACTCTATAAAAATAGTAGCGTCGATTTTAATTAAAAGACAGTCCTAAATTATCTTCATAAATGTAAGATAGAATATCTTTATAGGATAAAATATATTTTCTTCTTAAGATGTGTTTCATAACGGCATTACGCTACAAAAATTTCGTAAGCAAACTCAAAATTCATAACAAAAACATTCTTAGAGTGAACAAACATTTCTCAGTATAATCAATTTGTAGATAAAGAGAAAAATTGTACGAAGTAGAAAGTTATTGTACAATAATTGTCTGTTATTTCCAACCGCCCACGGCAAAAAGCGTTTTCCCAGAATTTGGTCTGCATGGAGTCACCGCTCAACGGCCGCAGCGCGTATTTATAAAGTCTACTTCGAATTGATTAAGGTGAAGTGATTTAGGTTTCCATATTGTATTTTTCAATCATTATTAATTTATCCTTACGTTTAAGTTATGAATAACTCAACCTTTATGATGGTTGAACGCTATTTTCTCACGTTTTTTTAATATAAGCAATGGAACTAATGAAGCGATGCATGTCATGGATTATTATTACAATATAATTTGATTTACTGTAGATGGTGTGGTGACGGACATAATGAATAGCACCATCCCATCTCTTCCCGTGGGTGTCGTAAAAGGCGACTAAGGGGCTTACTAGAGAATGGGCAGCGGCGTTCTCTATGCATTTTATCACCATACTGCGATCGCCAACTCACCTGCCAAGCGTAGCGAATATGATGAACCTCTACAAATTGGGAGACGCCTATGTAGTAGTAGTGGACGACTTTCGGCTGAAATGATAAATGACGATAAACTATAGATCCGACTATTTTACTGGCAGTTTGTTCATCCACTGAGATGTAGTATGTAGGTTATTGATGGATACTTGTATTATCACACGGGATGTAAACAGGAAAAAGGCACTATTTTGTGCCTGTTACTGATGGACCTATTTATTTGAAACAACAATAAAATATACATACCTACATAAAGTAGGTTACGGTGAGTGCGATAGGTTATTTAGCAAATGGAAACAAGTAATCGGTGAGTAAGGAACAGCTAGTTGAATTGAAAACTAAAAACAGAAAACAATACGATTCATGTGGCGATGAACGTACAACTATTAAGATTTCATTAATTTTCTCGAAATTGTAGCTGATTTTGGCTTTGAGCAGGGTGATGTGCTAAAACGGTATAGGCAAATACGCGTCCGCGGCGCCAGACATTGACTCATATTATACTTTAAGCAATTTAACTCTACGCTGAACTTTTCATATTTTATAGATCACACAGCTGAATTCACCCACCTTTAGTTCACCGTACATGCCACTTTATATGTTGGGTGCATTCAAATGACCTGTGTTAATCCAATTAAATTTTTCGCTTTAAAATTTAAGTTGACCAATTTATCAGCCCAAAAAGTTTTCTGGACGTTCCTGTATACGCATTTTGATATTAATTTTTTTTTCATCAATACAAGTATTTTGATTATATTATTTTGACAAACGCTCATTTCGGTATCCAACCTGACACTAAAATATACAATTATTGTTTAAAAGGTATTTAAATTCACAAATATGGAAGACTCATTAGTTGTATTAATATATTCATCTTCTGATTTATATTAACGTATTTTGAAATAGGATAAAATGTATATAGGTACACTAGATAAATTTATACTTCTGGTTAGTTTGTAAGGTAACGAAACGAACAAAACAAACATAAATCAAAATTACAACAAAATAATTTGCCGACTTTCGCAATTCTGTCAGCGGCTGTCTCCAGGGGGAGCGAAACTAAACTATTGTTCCTATTTTGACAGGAATCAAATAAAACTGTGTAAAAGGCGGGAAAATCTTTTTTATTCCCCTATTTCTTATCTGAGCGCTTCGCGAAGATTTTTCGTGGATGTCATTTAGTGCTAATGCCTGTTGTGGGACGAGTCGCCTACGAATTGCCACATTTACTCGCAGTGTCGGCCTCTCAAACCAACGTTAAATCCTGTGTTTGGAATGAGCCAATGCATCTTAAGCAAGGGAACGTGGCTTTAAATTGCTTGCTGACAAAACTGTGGAAAATTCTTGTACATAAGCAGTAGGAGTTTCCGTGTAGTAGCGAATTTTGGAGCTTAGTCAAGGCTCAGGGGACGCGGATCCGATGTATACCGAACAAATAATCTCGGCGTGGCGATAAAATCACTAATTGAGGTTCGTACATACAGAGGGGATGGGAAAATACTGTTTCATTAAGTATGACTCACCGAAGAGAATGTATGACTTTATCATGTATAATATATACATTTTTGTATCAGATAAGCATGATAGGATGAGAATGTCTTCAGTAAAGTTGTGTATTCATCTTGTTGATAAGAGTACAAAGGTCAGTAACCCAGAGAGTTTGGGTACAAACTAACACGATCATTAATCGTTTTTAAACCCACATTACATTTGTATTATCCCGTAAAACGTGCACAATCAAAGTATTTAAATTTATGACGACACCAAATGGTGCGACACTATTTAATAAAATAGATGTAATAGTTTTTTTGGAACAATTAACATAAATTGTTCTGTATGTGAATTTGTGCGTGCAGTCACTTTAACACGGTTAAACGTAACTTCAATAATGATTTCCATACTAAATAATGTTGTAGGGAAGTGAGGAAATATGCTGTTTTGTGAATGGCTAACTTGTATCGGCTTACGAGTATGAGTATGATTCAACAATGGTTATTTCATAAATACAAGGTGCAGTTTTGGATCTGCAAAACATTTCAGGAGGTAATTATGTTAGTGATTCTCCACCCGAATCAACAATAAAATGGGCAGGTATATATATTTTTTTCATTTTATTCTTATTTACGGAAATTGGTAAGTGTGAACTCCCTTTTTTAAAACGCGGCCAGTCTGTACGTGTCCTTAAACTGCGCTTTCACACACACAAACAAACGCAACCGACATTTCTTTCATAGATCCAAAGCCCGAGGGTTATTAGGAGAGTTATTCTGAAAAACAATAAAATGAAAAATCTAAAATAAAAAGTATTATTGATTATTGACTTGGTATCGGAATGTCATATGATTATTTACGAGTCTCATAACAACCTCCTGAAATGTTTAGCAGGTTCAAAACTGCATCTTGTGCAAATGATTTCCTCAATGTGCGCTATCATTTTTAGCGTGATGATAGTATCCACGTCAAGGCCTTACAATAAATAACACAAGGGAAGTGAAATGTATGGAAATATACTTACGAAGACGCTCTAAATTTCCGTCCACGATAACTGAACGTCCACGTCAGACTAACGTGGACGTGCACGATAATATCGTCACGTTACACATTTTAAAAGCGGACACTGATTAGCTTTTTACTGTTATAGGCGTGATTCAACAATAGTTTTAGGATATATAAATATTAAGCTTACATTTCTTCAATATTTTATTTAACAATGTATTTATTTGTCGTATTATTGTATTATTATTTTTTTTATTATGGAAGAGCGGAGCCTTCTACTACAGGCTTTATTAGCTTAAAAGGAGGCTCCAATCACAATTTCAGTATCATATATTTGTTAAAGAAATAAACTATTTTTATTTGTATTGTATTTGTCCTTTTCAAAAAGTTGCTACAATACATATGAGTAGGGATTTCGCCTCGCGAAATGTGGCTGTTCGTCTTCATGATGACCTACCAGTTAACTTTTAACCTAAATTCTCCAACTTGGAACCGCCCCGAGATTTTAAATTCACTTAACTTGCGGTTGTCTTTCTTAGAAGAACGCGCTACATTCCTTCAGTACTGTTGACTATTATTCCACCGAATTGTAACCAATTTAATCGACTTCAAAACAAGGAGGAGGTGTTCAATTCAATTGTATTTTTTTATATTTGTTACCGCAGAAGTCCTTCATTTATAAGCCGATTTGAAAATTATTCTTTGGTTTGAAAGGGTATGGTTCCCGATATTTTGGTAAAGTTCTGACTACTGGTTTTTGAGTTAGTTTCAATAATACGTATTTTATCCACTTGGTTTATATTGATGTTAAAATAGTTTCCTGTCATTTTTATTTACTTAGCAAGTGAAAGTTGACGTTTAATTTATACGTTACCCCGCAAAAATTGAAAAAAAAAAAAAAAAAAAACTGCGGAGTCCTTAAAACTTTAATTTCGAAAGTTAGTGGCAAACAAATGACAGTACAGAACCAAAGACGCCGACTTTCGAAATTAAAGTCATTTTTCACTGTGTAGTATTTTTTTGGAAGTCGTTTGTTCAATTGGATAATTTTGCAATCGATTATCTTGTGAACTAAGCAAATAGTATAATACTAAAATGTCATATACTAGAAGGTTCAAATATCTGATTCTCTGTATATTAACTGCGACTAATATATGAACTTTATTACCTCAATGATACAATATGTTCACACACTGAAATAATTAATTAATTTACATCGTATACCGTCACATCAGACACTTTATATTGTATTAAGTAGTTCAAGTTTATAGTACATTTCAGAACGTTTACTCTTGTACTTAAGTTTAGCAATTTCAAAGAATACCATGTATCTTCACTGAAATGGTAATTTTATGCGACAGTAAAGTTTTCGGTCATTGCTTATAGCTTAACAACTGTAGTTTTACATTATTTTGTGCTTAAAATAGTTTAGGTACTATAACTTTACAACGTAATAAAAATTTAGACAGCTCTCGTAATAAATTATGTATGATTTTTTCTCAAGGGGTAAGGGTGTTAACAGGGGGTTGTTGTTGCCTCTTCAATCAAACATAGAGGGGGTTATCGCAATGTTTTGTTCAAGAAAATCCAGATTTTCTTTTCAATGAAACTCCGTGTGATTCTATTCTAGAACCTAATTATGTGTAAGTAACTCTACATCATCCTAACTGCGTGTCAAAGCTTTTAAATAAATTTCCAGAGCGCCACAAAGTGAGTGCAGTGAATTTTACGATCACGCCGTTTACAGCCGTGCATGTGAATTTTATTCGCTTATATATAGGCTTTTAATGGGTCGTACGTATCAGAGACATTGGTTGTAAATGTTGCAATGTAACTTTAGAGAAATATGTCCCATGTAATTGGACAATAAATTGATTGACAAATGTTACTGCACGAACATTACGGCCGAATACGCGCCGTGTTTACTAAAATATAATCAGTTTCATTTCATTGGTAGGTTGATTATTTGATGACTGTAATTAATTGATTTTATTAAACTGACAGAATTCGATAAAAAAAAGTTTCTTTTTTCAGAAATCGTGTAAACATATTGATTAACACCATAACATTGATGTAGTCCACTGCGGAAATACCCATAAACAAGCATTAACAACGTGTTTATGCATGTAAAGCATCATTGATTTATGGAGACATTAAACCATGATTGTTGGTTGAAGTCGACAGACAACTACGCGAACGAGCGCGACAGAATCGATGCGACATTGTTCCGTGTAAAACAACCCTTTTTAAACAATACTTACTATTTGTCCATCGCGGTAATATGGTGTGTTAGTGAGTAGGCAGGGAGCGGGCCGGCGCCAGCTATCGCCTAACGGCCCCTAATTGCAGTGTAGACGGCATGTTACTCTGGACAAATTCAAAGCGCTATTATTACCTACAATAACCGTTTACCTGCCGACCAATTCAATTCTACAAACTTACCCCATACCACTCGTATGTTGTCACAATTGGATTTTCCCAATTCCATATGACAATATAGGCTCACGTATCTGAAATAAATTTTGGTCGCTATCACACTACGCCATAATGTTTGCTGGCTTATACAAAAGTTGAATATCAACAAATGAGCGTAGTACGAGGGGGGAAATTGTATAGGCTGTTAACGTGTCTACGTACTGTAATCAGGTTTCGATATTACAGTAAATCTGCTTGATTTGGGAGTGAAGGAAACAATGTTTATCTGATGTTTATTTTTCGAACAGACTGCCAATCATGTTGCATTATTTTGCATGGCGTATTGTGAGCTGTATGCTGTACTTAGTGGCTATTTCACGAACTGAAATTATAAGTTTGGGAGCTGTTATTTTCATATTTATCAAGTTAGTCATGCATCGTTTTATAATTCAAAGGCAAATTTATTTTTGTTTTTATTACTATAGTTTCGAACAACTACGTTAAATCTAAAATTTGAAATATGGGGTAAGGACAAGCAGGTTCAGAAGACATGTAGGTTCCGCGAGATTTCCGTTTCATCTCAGGACACATATAGCCTTGTCTCTATAAAAAGGGCTTCAATTGGGTCCTTAGGCGGCGGATTAACAACATGCGTAGTGCATATTCAATACTCCAGCTCGACATGTGCTCATACGAGGACGGGTGCAGGGGGACCACTTGGGGACGTCTGCAGTACCCATCGGCTGGCGCTTGAATGAGACATGCATTCAATTGTAGGGAATTACCCCATTGAGGATTTGGCTGATGGATAAGAAACATGCAGCTTTGTTTTTTTTTTATAATATGAAATATTGTATAGAATCTACCAATCTGATGTTACTGCATCCCATGTACCTACCTATTTGTTTATGTGAGTATAAAACTGCTAGAACTTAAATAAAGTGTGAACAACTCTGAGTAAGTAAGTATTATTGGAAATTCCGCATATCTAAGTTATATTGTGTTTAATTAAGTTTTAATTCCGAGAATCGGCAACCGTAAGGTAGGTCGCCCTCTGGGTAGGTGGTGCGACGATCTTCGCCGCGGTGCGACGGTGGCTGGTAACAGCTGGATGCTACCAGCCACCTGATGATGTTCGGAAAATCAGGTTAAACGTTGAGCAATAGGAAAGACCCAGCAGTGGACTGCTGTAGACTGATGAAGTTTTGATAATACTCTTATTGAGCTACTATTTGTTGTTATTATTTATTTCAAATGTACTAACGATAGAGTTTTTCTTTCAACAGCAGAATGCGGAAGCTGAGGAGTTGACGCTAATTATAATGATGAGCAATAGGATTCTACCTTGAAACTATTCCTTACTAAGCCACATATCTTATTTTCAAACCATTGCAGTATGTCTCAAGGGAAAAAAAGATGTGTAATAGTCCGATATTCCCGTCTTCATCCCCAGAAGTATTTTTTTAAATCAGAAAATATACTATGTCAAGCACAACGTCAGTATAACAAGGAAATAAGTAACTCCGAAGCCCATTTATGGGGACCCTACATGCCATTGCGGACCTACTTCTGAAAGTCTAACCTAAAAATAATAGATGAAGATGATGAATAGTACCTTTAATACTCATGTATGCCTTAAAAATACAATACTTACTGTAAACTAGTATAATTATTTTCTTCAAGAAAGTCACATCAAATATTAATAAACTGAATGTCACTGTACAATACAAAGTGTTTGCGATATAACAAGCATAAAAGTGGCACTGTTGCACACGCAAATGCGGATCCATTTCTGAGAATCTAACCTAGCCTAGATCATGATAAATACTTACCTAGCTACGGTAAGCCGTCGATAAGGAGGTAAATATAAGTTTTAGAAAAAAATTCAGCATATGCTGATTCTATTGTGTATCACCTAAACTCAATTTAGGCTATTGCTATCTTTACTTCTAACGAAACAAGAAAGAGACGGAAATAAATTAGAGCGGTATGATTTAGATGAACTAAATACGTCATGCTTAAAATCAAGCCAAATTACAGGCAATAGAGACGTAATTTAGTTTGGCAGTTCAGAGCTTCACTTGTCTTTTTCTTTCGTGGTTTAGATAGCGGTACTCTAATTATAGTTTAGGTTGTGAACTAATCGCCACGCTTGGCAGGCGGGTAGGGCGATTGCAGTATTGTAGAAAAAAAGCATAGAGAACGCTGCTGCCCATTCTCTTATAAGACTCTTAGTCGGGTCTTACAAGACCCACGGGAAGATATGAAATAGGCTATTCTTTACACTTTCACACGGAACACTACCTGAATTAACATAGATACTACTTACCTTTAAATACAGTACAGTCAATTAATACATCTCCTTCAAATATTATATTAAGGGAAAATCACCAAATATTCCTAAACTGAATTCATTATCAGACACAGTACAGCACAAAGCACAGTGTTGGTGATATAACAAGCGTTCAAGTGGCGCTGACGCCGGCACCACTTATGCGGACACTGCACGCCAATGCGGACACACTTCGTAGAACCTCGAAGTCAGTGAACTGTTGTATGACGTGTTTATATTAGGTTATAGAATGGAAACAAATGACCGTTTTTCAGGTGATTAAGTGCACAATGCCTATGCAATTTGTTTATGTTTAATTCTCGTTGCTATGCGTTGTGGACTAATTCCGTTCATCAATCACTGCAGGTGAGATTTGATGGTTACTGATTGGTGACTTGATCAGGCAGAAACTGGATGCTAGGTAGGTTTTATGGAA
Organism: Aporophyla lueneburgensis; assembly: GCA_932294355.1. Classification (NCBI taxonomy): domain Eukaryota; kingdom Metazoa; phylum Arthropoda; class Insecta; order Lepidoptera; family Noctuidae; genus Aporophyla; species Aporophyla lueneburgensis. The sequence continues at coordinate 18,814,219 of OW028747.1, forward strand.
AAGATTTTTTACTCATCTGCCCAGCGTTTTCCCAACAATGTTGGGGTCGGCTTCCAGTCTGACCGGATGCAGCAGAATACCAGTATTTTATATGGAGCGACTGCTTATCTGATCTACACAACCCAGTTACTGGGTAACACGAAACCCTTTGGTATGACGTCAAACTTTCGGCCTACTGATGAACAGTAATGACTGCCAAGGATTCCACGGATGACAGCCAATAGCTAGCCAACGACTTAGCGTACTTTCCGAGGGACGGAGGATCCACGGATCAACCGCGGCGAGCGTCGCTCCACCTGGCCGATCAACTTTGTGGTTTTGCCTAACAAAAAAAGATAAGATTATTTGTCTATACATATGTGTACACATTGCTGTAAGTGGTGGTGCTTGGGGGAGGCCTATGTCCAGCAGTGGACGTCTTATGGCTGAAATGATGATGATGATGATGTGTACATATACAAGAATAAAAGTGTATATGCAGGATAAAAGAAAAAAAAACTGATTCAGGCAGATTATAAATATAAATATTATACAATATACAGATTTTTCATTACTTTGCTAACATAACTAACGAAATGTGGGTGCACCTACCATGGTACGTCTCTGCATTATCCTTCAGAGAAAAAAGCCGTGATGTTAATGTCTTATTAGTAATGGCATATTCATTGCGTTTAACAATTAATAATGAAGCACTAAAATAATTATATTCGAACAAACCATCGCTTTCAAAAGTGAATTTCAGGGAAATTAATTGTCAATCCAACTACCAACTTAAATTGCCCGTATATTCAAATCACCACCGTCATTCTTTGAAAGTTTTATGAAATGACATTAACACGGCAAATTGACGTAGGGTCTCAATTGGCTTACCAATAAAATTTTCTGGCTGTACGGTCACCAAACAGATAAGTATCCAAGGGCGTCGGATGCGGTTGAAGAATACCTACTAAGAAACCAATGGATATTTTCGAATAAAAATTAATTTAATCAGGTAAATACATAATCAGCCACTGCTGGTCCCCACTGCTGGGACACTGCAATTAGGTAGGTAATAGAAAACAATAAAACCATTTATCAAATTAGATTGTATTCGAAAGCGTTCATCGGTTTCGTAATAAACTTCAACTATATTCGACGACCCCGACTATTTATCGCGTTTGGTGACAGTACATATCTATTAATTAATATTTTTCCAAACTCAACTTGCACTACATTCCAAATTTAAAAATAAAAGACTCTTATAGTAACCTAACCTCGCCTTAGAGCTAGTAGCATAAAAATGACACGTTCAATACACGAACACGCTGTAAACCAGCTCTCTATCTAAGCAATAAACACTCGCCGTCTTCTAAGAATAGATCACCCTGTATGAATACTATTTTGCTCCATAACTAGCAAGTTTGCTACCTCGCATGCAAGATACTATGTTATGTTCGTATACGGTATACCATCCATGTTGATCCTTTGTTGGTTAAATGTTGTTTGATACTTATTGTGTTCTTGTAAATTGTGATTGAAAATTCACAATTTACAAGAACACAATAAGTTTTCAAATTACGGAAAGTGATAAATGAGAAATGATTTTATTTCTGTAAGTAGGTTTGTACAAACACTTTTATACGTTAGTAAAAAGTCCTGGCTGGAGGTCTTAATTTATTGAGGTAGCCACAGGCAAGTCTGGTTAAGCAGCCGACAACTTCCTAGGTAGACCTGAGAGATAGCAATTCCAAAAAAACTAATTTTCGTCACCTATATTTTAAAAACTAGATGAGGTTGATAGTGGTCATGATCACCACAGGTGTGCAATTGTTTCGAATGTTTCAAATATGGTAGAATGTTTATTTTATTGGTGTCATATACATACATATGTAATAGTTTGTGTTGGTATAATGTTATTTTTATAAATCGGCTCACTGTATTTAGTGGTTTATTATTATGTCTACGTTACTTACTCGACATTCCTTCGATAAATGATCTCTTTGAAAAAATAATAAGTTCCCGTGGGACTTCTATCGACATCTATGCGGGCGCAGCCCCGGGCCAAAGGTAGTTTGTAATACAGTAAACTCCAAAGCGTTAATGCAAATGTTGATCTTTAAACAATATTTTTCAATGCCAAACTTTTCTCTATGTATCGAGCAAACTTGAGCGTTTACATTGAAGGAGTGTATTTTTAAAAAGGATTCCATAATAATAATTCATAGAGACGGGAAGACGAGCAAATAATCGTAAACAACAATAAAGTATGTAGGTGAACAACATCGGAAAGTAATAAGGTTTCTAGCAAGAGAAGCTGAGCAGCATTACGCAAAGACAAATGTCTCACAGACAACATTAACATAATCCGAGAGTGGTGCGAAACAAAGGAGGTGACGTCACAAGCGTGGCCCGACTTCCGGCCGATGCACGACTGACACAGAGAACATAATAAAATAAATTGATATGGTCCATCAACGTGTGGAATTTCATTACCTTTGATAAAAAACCTCCCTTTTTTATTATTTTCGGCTTTCATGACTCTTATAATAACGTCGTGTATTAGACATTTTTCTTGAGAAAAGTATTCTCTTTATACGAATGAAGTTTTGTGTTATAAAATTCAAGTTTATATACAAAATGCGGTTTTGATTATATAACTGTGCATTCTGTATTCATGAGCTAGTGAACTTATTTATACAAATTTTATTAAGAAGCTGCAGTGTCTAAGGTAGAATGTACAGACGCCAGCACACCGAGCTACTACAATCTGTCAAATTTCTTTAATAGATTTTCAACTTTATCGCTTAAGTATTAGGTTCAAGGTGAATTGGGAGAATTTGATAGTTTCGGGCAGATCAAGTCTGCTGGCGTATGTACGTAGGAGTATGTTATTTGGTAGGAATAGAACCTGTTTAAAACAACTGCACGAATTCTTTATGAGTTGAGAACGAAGTATAAAGTTCAGTGCACATTATGGAGTAAAGTTTTCAAGCGCATCTGTCCACCTGTCTGTTTGTTGGCAATCTCAGAAACTATTGTTTGGAGTTTGAAACGGTTGTGTCAAAGACTACAAGGCTTTTCTATATAGGCTTTTAATGAATATTATATATACTATTTATTTTCATTGAGCCAAAGGCAGCTGGCCTTTATAAAAATGTTTTGTTTTTATCTGTTTAGTTACAAAACCTACCAATTAGGTTATAAAAAGTAATGAACAATATTGACGATTCCGTTTTAGTAATTTTTTAACACAGAATTTAACGATGCGAACTTCCTTAATTTTGTATAGTTTCGTACACATATTGGTAAGTAAATTATATTTTATGAGCCTAGGTAATAATTACTTAATTATATAAGAGGTGCCTGTCTGACATTTAATGCCTAGTAAATTAAGTCCGTATGCCATATGATAGATAGATTCGTTTTTAACTTATTTATTTTTATAATACAAGCAAAATGTTTGTACAAAATATTTACTTTTGTCCACTTCATGACATTTCTAAGGAAAATTATTGTGTGTGTCAACTGTGACGTACGACTGGAGTTTTCGCCTTATGAACGATTATAAAATATATAGATTAGTAAACATAACATAACGTATAACGTAACGTAACGAAGAAAGTTTGATTTTACTCCCCATAAATTTTCATACCCGGGTTTATATATAAAAATCGATTCTTAAATCCCAAAAAATTGACTGACGTCTAAAAATTTGAATGATATTCTTTAAACCGAAAAATTTGATGGTTTCTCGCACTTTTTTTCACTTTCCTCTCCAAACACTTCCCTTCTACTACACGCTGTCTTCGAGGTAGCAGCCTTAGACAAGTAAGATATTGTAGCTATTGTCTACTTGCTCTATATTTTTGTGGACGAAGTCGAAGAAGACAACAATAGTTCAATTAACAAAATTAGGAGCATACTGAATTCTAAAATGTCTAGCAACGAATTTTCTGAAAAGAAAAGATCAAAAACAACTAGTTAACTTTACGATACTCGACTTAAAATCCCTAATTAATAACCTCAAAGCCAGCAATAACCTACCAAAATTAATTACCTATAAAACTAAGAAGGTCCAGTGTTGCCAACGTGTAAATCCACCTTAATCGTTTTTATATACACTGGTAGAGGGACCGAGAGGCACAGAGTGATCTGGTTTTAAATTCGGTACAAAACTTTAACAAGTGCACGTAGTTTATCCTACCCTACATGAGACACTATCTCACAAATACATCAATCTTGTTCAGGAGTCACTGGGGACCGGCTGGTCCATCCATTGCTGCATCGCTACGTGAGCGGACGGTACCTACCGACGGAATTCCAATGCTAATACCGTAATGGACAGATACACTGTATATATGTGAAGCGTATTCTGAATACTGAATTGTTTTACGTTTTGTTTTGTGTACAGTACATAAGTAATGGTAGGTAAGTAAACTGTGGATCCTCAATTTCGTTTTTAAAAGGTTTGTTTAGATTAGTTTTGTTACTTGCGTAGCATTGGGAATACGCGGCTACAGCGTAGCAAAGGAATGATTTAAATTTACTGTAGCTCTAAAACTGATTTTAACTAATGAGAAAGCTATTATAATGTCTATTAAATAAATGAATATGCGAGGAAATATCAACTTTAGTTTGATTCATTAAATAAATGAATTTTCTCCACACCAGAAATTACAATAGCATTAAGCGATCGAAAACGCGCCGCCCACCGCATGAACTCAAACAATACTCCACATAATTCAAAAAACCAAGATTAAACCTCAAATATGAGCGACATTACCATTCACTGCGGAAAAATCATTTAATTAACTCCGCATAATCTATTCAAAAGCATCCACGTTCAACAAGTAGCTCGGTTTCAAAATTCCTCAATACTTTTATGTGGGTAGCGTACAGAGTAATGAAGTAGAGTTTTTCTTGGGAAAAACGTTTACTTTTTTTTGCATCGGGCGTCAAAGAGTGGCGATCCTCTCGAAGATTTTCTTTCCGCCAATGGTCTGTGAATACTGCACCACAATGCCGGAGGTTCAAAAGCGCTTGATGAATTCCCGGTTCTTTGTTTCCGCTCGCTCTGTCTCGACAAGGCATTGCTTTTTAATTTAGACCATTTCGCCTCCCACTTTTTTATTTTAGTAATAAATCTGGATAAGCAGTATCTGTTACGGTCTGTTCCGCTGTTTTGAGTGGGTACTTGATTAATATTAGCTATGTTTTACGCTGCGTAGTGCAAATAATATAGTGAGTTCATTTGTGTGTTTGTTCAGCAAATATATTCTCATCTCATCGGCCAAAGACAAGCAGTAACTAAAAAGCTGAAACAGGAACCAGTGAAAACAAACAAACAAATTGACGCAAACGAAACTGCGATCACAGTTAGTAAATTATAGCATTACCTATTTCCAGATAATCTTCCTAGCCATCTGTCATGCCCATGACTGTTTATAGTCGTTAGCTTTATACTGCTGGCATTAACGTTTATGTCCTTATTAGCTCGAAGATTAATAAGGGGTTATTAGCTCAAGGCTCAAGAGCGTACTTAATTTTAACACTTCAAAAACGGAATATAGCTAATTTGCTTGTTGAGACATTATTTTCATCTTTGCTTAACTAAATGTTTAAAACAAATAAAGAATCAGCTTTGTTCAAGACCAATTACTAGTTTAAACCAATCCTTACTCAAAGAGAAATTAGATCGATCCCTCGCCGCGGAACAAAAGCTCTTTAAAGAATAACATGAAGACGCCGGAAAATAAGAAGAAAATCTTGGTAAATTCTCGGAAGGTTAAACGACAAAAACCCATCCGAGCTTACTGCTTCCAGATCAATGAAACGAACATCAACAAAAACTAATTTCGAAGTCGGTAAACGGATTTTAAACTCAAACATAAACAAAACACTATCCTAGAGTATAGCCATCAGTACACAGAAGGTAGATTTGAAATGCTTTCCAGAAATAGAAGTGCAAAAGAATAATGTAATTCCCCGGGTGAGAGAAGTGGAATAATAAGTTTTTTTCGAATAAGAGAGCAAATAAAAGCGTTAATGCGGCTGCATCGAGATTTTCCTACTGGGAAAAATTGCTCTTTTATGTTAGGGAGCTAAAGAAGGTTTTAATGAAAATTCTACCCTGTCCCGGATAGACAAAAGTTTCGCGTTACAACAAAGTGAGGCCGCCCTTGTTTCATAATATGTGCAACTTGTTAACATGTTTTGTTGGTAACCCACGTCTTTATAATGTGTAATATGATGTATGATAATTTGTGTTCTATGTAAACGAGGTACTGCATGAAAGTGCGACCTTCAATTACTTTTGTTTACCGGAAAATATTATCAGGTTTAATGTAACATTGATTTTACAATATACTGTGACCTTAAGTTGAACGTAAGTAGTCGTGGAACTCCCTCTTACCGAGAGGAGGCCTGGGTCCCAGCAGTGGGAACATTATAGGCTGCTGATGATAATGAGTCGTGGAACTCATGAGTCCCAAGTTGTTTTGATGGCAAAAAGCACAAACAATCGTAGCTATTTTCATGAATACTGAAATTTTCAGTAGAAGGTAGACTAATAGTGTCATATTTGTTATATTTTTAGGAACTATTGGGCTTATTAGTCGTCTCGCATGAATTAAATCAGCTGAATTAGGCACTGTTAAATAATACAATATTTTCAACCGACGAAAAAAAACGGAGGAGGTTATCAATTCGACGCGTATATTTTTTTTTTTTTTTTATGTATGACCACGCATAACTTTTTACATAGTGGTCCGATTGTGACAATTCTTCTTCTATTTGAAAGGGTATACTCCCAAGGTGGTCCCATATAAATTTGGAAAACAAAATCGAACCCTAAGGGTTGGAAAACAGGGGATGATTGATTGTTCACTCACTGATTGTATCGTATGAACACGCATAACTTTGTACAGAGTAGTCCGATTTAAATAATTCTTTTATTGTTGGATAGGGTATATCTTGCCAAGTATTATTAATACATCAAAGCCACAAAAAATCATAAAATAAAAACTTTTTAACAAAAAATTAAACCGCCGAAAAACTGAAAAGCATAAAATAACAAACCTTAAAATTTTGAGTCGGCGCTGATAAATAAATGAACAAGGATCACTCAAAGCGCCGACTCATAATTTTAAGGTTTGTTATTTTATGCTTTTCAGTTTTTCGGCGGTTTAATTTTTTGTTAAAAAGTTTTTCTATTGGAAATTCGCACGAAGTTAATTTGTCTAACAGTGGACGTCTTGATTGTTTGTATAATTGTTTGTAATGGATAAACTCAATTTTTTTTTAACCAATTCTAAATGTTCTTTCACCTAAGGTGTTAACAACACAAGTATAAAGTGAGCAAAGAAGCGCACGGATCGCGCCAACGTCACGCAGTGTGTGTGGTCAGCGCCGCCGGCGACCTCTGGCGCAACAGTGCGAATACGGAAACAGCGTCATCATTACATAGTGTTCTTAATGACTTTCAAACTGTATTCCTTGTGAAATAATTAATATACAAGTGTATATTCTTCTACATCGCATTTTTAATGTGTATCCTACATCCTGCACATAATTTGGTGACCCCGACGTGCCGACCTATGAAAAGCTACATTATTCCGGAGTAACATGAACTATGAATCTAACGGGAACAAAGTAGCAGATCAAGTGCTAGTGATGAATAAAGGTAAGATACGACAATTAACAAAACAACGTTTGTTAATAAAAAATCACAAGAAATGAACCTGGAAAAAGAACAATGAAAACTGCTTTATAAGAATTAATTAACAATTGTCATCAAAATTAAAAACTGTAATGAAGCTGACTGATTTCTTCGAATTTGAACAAAGACTAAATTTCCATTATTTACTGTTTTCACGTTAACAAAGATATAATAATAAAAACGAAGAAAACTGGTATTAAGTAGGATAGTGATTCAGTATTATTTTCGTTTTCATTTTAATACGTTAATAAAAACATGAGAACAATAGTAAATACATAACATCACGCCTTGTTTCCCCGAAGGGTTAAGCAGAGGTGTGCACCCACATTTCACCTGTTATGTTTAAGTCCCATGTAATAGGGGGGCGAGCCTATTGCCATTAACCGGGCACAAATCCAGACTCCGGGCTGCTACTGACAAATTCCAGATGGAAAAACCCAGTAACACTTTGCCCGACCTGGGAATCAAACCCAGGACCCCATGTTCAGCAGTAGCGCTTGCTACCACTATACCAATGAGGCTGTAAATATTTCCAAGTATTTTATGTTTCTTTAACGTAACTGCGTTTTAACATGAGTGTCGTCAGAAAATAATAATATCCGAAATTATTGATGATGATGATGACCCAACACGTCACATATCAGCTGATTAAATTTGACTCTGTGTATGTGATTCGCGGCCGTAACAAATATAATCTATACTAATATTATAAAGCTGAAGAGTTTGTTTGATTGAACGCGCTCATCTCAAGAACTACTGGTCCGAATTGAATTTTCTTTTTTTTGTGTTGGGTTGAGGAAGGCTATAGGCTATATAACATCATGCTACGATTAAAAGGAGCGGAGCAGCAACGAAAAATGGACGAAAACTGAAAGGGTCACGGGAGGGAAAATTTAACGCGGACGAAGTCGCGAGCAAAAGCTAGTATATAATATTATCAAGCTGAAGAGTCTGTTTGTTTGATTGATTGAATGCGCTAATCTCAAGAACTACTGGTCCGAATTGAAAAAATATTTTTGTATTGGGTAGCCCATTGATTGAGGAAGGCTATAGGCTATATGACATCACGCTACAATCAAACGGAGCGGAGCAGAAACGAAAAATGGACGAAAACTGGCAGGCAATTCGATGCGACGGGAAGGGTCACGGGAGCGAAAATTTGACGCGGGCGAAGTCGCGAGCAAAAGCTAGTATATAATATTATCAAGCTGAAGAGTCTGTTTGTTTGATTGAACGCGCTAATCTCAAGAACTACTGGTTAGAATTGAAAAAATAGTTTTGTGTTGGGTAGCCCATTGATTGAGAAAGGCTATATAATATCACGCTACAAACAAAGGAGCGGAGCAGAAACGAAAAATGGACGAAAACTGGCAGGCAATTCGATGCGACGGGAAGGTTCACGGGAGCGAAAATTTAACGCGGACGAAGTCGCGGGCAGTAGCTAGTTTAGTTATAGAATTATAATACTATTTCATGAATTCATGACAATTCAGAGCAATTCTAACTAAACGCTTTAAGTCTAAACGCGATACGGTCGTGAATCATACTTAATCAACACACACTCACCTGCTAGTTGCAAAAAACCGTAATTTAATTTGAATTTCAAGGACTAACTTAGTGAGGGGGGTGCCCCTCAGGGTATTCCCAATCCCAACACTTAGAAACAGAGTCTTTGTTTTAATTTCTTTCCAAATTGGACAACAATTACTAGAAAAAAAAAACGAATAAAAATTTCGATATCGTACTTGAACATACATATATTTCGCCTTGACATACATTTTCTTCTTCTCCCGAGATGATTCCAGTTTCCTAGTACAGTATAACACGTATTTGAGTTGTGCACTGTATCAGCAACAATGTATTAGATTTTAAAAGGTTTAGGTACAATGTGTGGTTTTGCTACTCCCTCTACATGTATCGTGTTTTATTCTTTAGAAGATATTACATCCTTTGTTACTGAAAAACAAGATACGTAGGTACAAGATTGGAAACGTGGGTATTTTATTTAATAGTATCTATTGTTTGCCAAACCTCATCATCATCATCATATGCCTAGCTTTTTCCCAACTATGTTGGGGTCAGCTTCCAGTCTAACCAATGCAGCTAAATACCAGTATTTTACATAAAGCAACTGCCTATCTAAATCAAAATCACATCAAAAGTAATTTATTCAAATTAGGCTGAGAGTCAGCACTTTTTGAACGTCAAAATTACATAAGACAGTCTCCCAGAACGACCGCCCTTCATTACTTCTGACCTCCAAAACTCAGTTCCAGTGAGTATGGATATCCAGTAACTGGGTATTGTACTGTTTTATTTTGGTTTCCTCACCTATACCTACTTGTCGTCTTATTCCACTGGTGGGTGAAAATGTTCTACTGTTTTTGTTATCTACATTGTATTAGTTTTTTGAGTAAGATTCACAAATCGCATTTTGAATTTGTTGTGTGAAGGTAAGCGTTTCATACAAATATTAATGGTATTTTCATGGGAGTAATGTTCATAATCATATTAACTGTGAGCAAGTGCATCATTCCGCAAGTGGACTAATAACTAAACTACCATTTAGCCGATGATCAGAAGTACGGTTTACAAATGGTCTGTAAAAGCATCACTTTGTAAGTCGGTAAAAGATTTTCACAGAAAACGTATGACGAGAACGGCTCGCTCCCTGTATTTATCATCATTCACAGTCAGTCTTCACCCAATGGCCAGCATTGGCAAAGGCCTCTATTTTCTTGTACCAATCCACAAGCTCCTATGCCAGCCTCATCCAGTACCCATGATATCAACAATGTCTTCCACCCATCTCGCACCGGACGACCGACATCACATCTTCCAGTCCTTGGACGCCACGCTCCCTCATCTTTACTCCACCCGTTATCCCTGCGCTTCGCTAATTGTCTTGCTCAACTCCGTTTAAGTTTCATAATACGCTTTCCGATATCAAAGATTCGATTACTAAGGATCAATCTTATCACTTTTGCATAGTTTCCATTTTATAAACATTCTATCATTGTAATATATGCCTTTACGCTCTTAATTCAACATAACTACTATATTACATAGCTACCTATGAATTTCCATTCCCTCGAAGGCCTATATAATAACGTCATTAGCCGTCCGCGTCGAAAGGTCCGTGACATGGAGCCCTCCGTAATAAAGGCCCATCGGCGGGTGTCATCATAGATTGATAACGTGTCTATCAGGCCCGTAGTTGACTTCTAAAGTAGTTGGTTGTAGGTATATTAGATCTGATAACATCTGGTTCGACGTTATTTACAGAGGTATGTTGTTACAAGTACAATTTCAAGCATTGTTAGTCATTAGGCAAGAATGAGAGCTAATTTTCCAAACGCTGGCGAGCACCGCATTAAAATCCTTTGCGTGGTTTAGGAGAACAATACGGTCTAAAATACAGACATACACGAAAAATGACTTAATTTTTTACTTTTCATATACACGAATCCTGTTGAGACGTCAAAAGAATCTTCCCTACTATTTTGAAGTGGGTAGGGAGTTAAATTTTCTTTCGTTTGTTTCTACTTAAGTATCAAAAGTACCTACCTACTTTCGGTAAACATAGAAAAAAATTGCCACGACAATCGTGTCCACAACTAACAACAAGGAAAAATAAATATCTCTAAACTTTTTACCTGCCACACAAACAAAGCATGCTCCAACGTTTAATGAAATCATTGGTCACTTCAGAAAATTGCCGGAACACCTCGGCACGTATACAAGCCTGTGATGCAGTTCCATATGAAATTTTCAGATATTTCCAGATAATTCCCATTGACGTTGACAAGGGTCGACTGGTGCTCGCCCACCCATAAAAATATCCGACTGCAAGTTTTTCAGTTATTTTAATATGAAACGTAAAATTACATTGGCGAACTTTTATAGATGTTAACAGGAAATCTCATAGTGAATATCGGATGTTTTATTTATTATTCACACCATAAAATATAATGGGGTTTGTATTGAAAATGGGCTCCGAAAGCTAGTACGATATTTTTTCAACAATCACACGGAGTTTTTGCGATAAAATGACTATTTTATTCGAAGCTGAATATTTTAATCACTTGTCACATTGAAAACGAGTTTGGCAAAAGTTTGCGCTTTTTTCAAGTTAATAAAAACCGATATATTCTGTCACAAAAAGAAAGTCTGACGAAATGAAATCAGATATTGAATAGTATTTTTGTTTGTCGCTCTACGGTCTTGATCTCCAAACAATGCTAAATGGATTCCTGTTAATCTTACAATTGAACTAGACAGCCTGTTACATAGGCTGCACTAAAAGTATCGGGAATGGAATATTTCCACTGTTCCTGTCATATTAAAATCTTTTTAATTGAAAACTCCTTGGTTTTAAAAATCGAATACCATTTATTTATTTAAAAAAAGATTCTCGGTCTTGTCACAAGGTTTTGTCAAACTTGTTTAGTCGTTGAGAAAATGGAATTGACTCGAGAAAATTCAAGAGCGATGATTTATTATGACTTTAGAAGTGGTTTAACACAAAAAAGTGTGTTGACCGGATGATTTCTGCATTTGGTGACGAAGTCCCATCCAAAACCACAATTTATCGCTGGTTTGCTGAATTTCAACGTGGACGTGTCAAGCTCAGTGATGATCCCCGTCAAGGTCGTCCAAAAACTGCAGTCAACCAAAAAACGTTGATGCTGTACGTAAGCTGATTGAGGAAGATCGACATGTGACATACCGTGAAATTCAGGCAACTTTAGACATTAGCATGCGTCAAATACAAATAATCTTGCATGTGCATGAACAATTAGGTGTAAAAAAGTTGTTTTCCCGATGGATACCGCATTCGCTCTGTGAAGAGCAAAAAGCGGCTCGCGTTACTTGGTGCATCAGAAATTTCGAAAGATTTCACGCAGGGTCCTCAAATGCTGTATACAACATCGTATCAGGTGACGAATTCTGGATATAAGCGTACGAACCCGAAACAAAAAACCAGTCACGAGTTTGGGTGTTCGAAAATGAGTTAAAGCCAATAAAAATTGTTCGTTCACGGAGTGTTGCAAAAAAAATGGTGGCCACGTTTGTCTCCAAAACCGACCATGTTGCGACTATTCCTCTTGAAGGACAAAGAACGGTTAATGCAGAATGGTATGCTAGCATTTGTTTGCCACAGGTCGTTTCTGAACTCCGTAAAGAGAACCGCAACCGCCGCATCATCCTCCATCACGACAATGCGAGTTCTCACACCGCGCACAGAACAAAAGAGTTTTTAGAGCAAGAAAACATAGAATGATTAGACCATCCGCCGTACAACAGCCCAGACCTAAGCCCTAATGATTTTTATACTTTCCCTAAAATAAAGAATAAATTGCGTAGTCAGAGATTTTCATCACCTGAAGAAGCTGTGGACGCCTACAAAACGGCCATTTTGGAGACCCCAACTTCCGAATGGAATGGTTGCTTCAATGATTGGTTCCATCGTATGGAAAAATGTGTCAAATTTCGCGGAGAATACTTCGAAAAGCCATGAATACATTTTTAAATAGTAATGTTGTGTCACTTCCTTGATTCCCGAAATTTTCAGTGCCGCCTCGTACCAGGACTGTCATTTGATCAGAGTCTAAGGCGCGGGACAAATACAAGAGGCGTCGGGCGGAGGTGCGGCGCGGGCGCGGCGCGGGCGTGGCGCCACTTCTTTGATATTTCATACAAAATGTATAGAAGAGGTGGGGCGCGAGACATACTGAGACGGCGGGGTGCGGGCGCGGCGCGGGCGTGGCGCGGGCGCGGCGCGGGCGCCGCTTCCTCGCCTTCAGCGCACCCGGAAAATGCGTGACGATATAGAATTTAACGAGAAACACCGCGCCTCGCCTTTCCGACACCGTTAGCACGCCTGTTCTGCGCTGCACCGGCGCCGCGCCCGCACCACGCCCGCGCCGCGCCCGCGCCTCGCCTCCGCCCGACGCCTCTTGTATTTGTCCCGCGCCTGAGACTAAATTATTGTGAGAGAAGCCGATAAACCTATTAGTTTATTTCCGACACACAACTTCAGCGAATGCAGACACATCAATTTCCACTTTTATGTTTACGTTTAAAAGACAAATTAAAATATGGTTAATACGTAAAATAAGTATACTTTCTTTAAGTGACATAGAAAACGATTTACTTTGACAAGAGTACATTTTGCTTGAAATTGTACTAAAAAGCAGAAGTCTCATAGGCTCGTGCTAAATGTAAAATAATAATAAAACAGACAAAAAAGAATATAATAATAATAATAATAACACTTACAGTTATGGGCGCAAGTTACACATGAAGGGTTAACACTGTCAACAGCGGTCTAACTAATTCTTCGATAAGGTCATATGAATATATTAATTACATTACTACTCATACTAGTTCTAGGCTGCATGGATATGGCACCAAGGACTGAATTAGCACATTTGAGGACACTTTTTATCCCGGTAATACGTTCCCGTGATATGAAATTTCCGACCTCCACACGGGTATAGGTGGGCAAAAGCTCGTGGAAACATGAGATATCAATAAGTAATATTGTAAGACCTAAAAACCAAGGCAACTTAACCCTTGATATCTAAACATTTGTCCGTTCGACGACCCACCTACCCGCGATTAACGTGTACGTCTAGGTGAACATCGATATATGCTGTGGCTGTGTGGAATAGTTTTTATTTACTGTTTTGATTATTTTTTGTTAAATAGTCTTACAAAGAATGTACCAATGTCAGAAGTTCCTGTGATTAATAATTTTTTTTTTCAAAAAATGCATTTTATTTGGCGTAGTCAGTTCGACGAATGTTTACTAACCATGTAACAACGAAAATAGTTTAGTTATCTAGGGTTAAAACTCCTTGGGCAGTTCTGGAACCTCAGAATATGTTTGAACTTTAAAAAAGAGATTATGACCTCTGAGTATGTTTCGGCTTTCGACATTTCTTCTTAGGGATCAGTCAAGAAATGCTGGTACTACAGTTTTAAAATATTGACCAATAAAACATTGACGAGGAAGAGTGTCTTAATATATAAAAGTATAAAAGGGGAAAGCAGTTCCAATCTTTTGTGACTTAGAAGACGAACCAGCAAAAACCGCAGTTGACATTCGTTTCAAACCAAAATATCAAAAAGCCATCATACTTTGAAAGGGTCCTTGGTTAGCTACACTAGTTATAAGAAAAATCACGATTTCATTCCTCTCTCTGGCAGAAAAAATAAAAGCAAAATATTGTGGTGAAATATTAAAGAAATACTGGTAATAAAAAGTTAGTATCTTTTGAAGCAATAAGCACGATTCGGTAGTTAGTCGACTTAAACTAATAACGGCAGTCGGCACAGCTGAGGCACTATAATGTATAATACAATATGGGCATATTATATTATATATGTTAGAGTACGCACCAGGCACAGTTTAGTAGGTAAACTTTGTTTTTTTTCAGTTACCTTGTGTTGTCCTAGTGCTGGGCAAAGGTCCCCCATAAATTTCCGATAATTTTCCCATAATATTCTTTTTTTGTGCAGTTCCTTCTCTGTTGGTTAAGAACGAGTGCATATCATCACGCCAGCGTTTCTTCGGCCGAAACAAAATAAAACGTCAAATGGTTAGTGAATGACAAATTAAAAAAAAGTATCAACACTATGACAAACCATGATTACGGTTTTTGCTGCTAGCGCCCTTTTGACTCTAAGGACTACGCTTCAAATGTAGGTGTGTTTTTTTTTCAAAAACTATTTTTTGTGTTTTTTTTTCTTTTGTAGGTACTATCGTTTTGCCCACAACACTATAATTTCGACGTGGTAACTCGATTTTGAACGTTTGGAGTTGGCAACAAGGCGGAGCATCCTATAGGTGTGACCCGCCAAGTCCTACTGCAGCACCGAAGCATTGGTGAAACCTGTCTTGGAGGGTATTGCGGTGTTGAGAATATGGTCGATGAGTTTAATTTTAATAAGGTATGCTCTCTCACTCTTAAGCAAACCTTGAGTTTGAACTAGGGATGTTATGGATATGAAATTTCGGATACGGATTGGTTACGGATGTAGGAATGAGTATTATACCGGATAAGGATACGGATATGAAATAATTTCGGATTATCCGTTAGTTTCGGATAATTTCGGTTCCGGATATTAAAGTTTTAAGGAATTTCAAAAGTAAAATACAAATAGCTAATAAAATTGTTTTATTAAATGTCACCATTTGGTAGGAATTACAATCAGTCTGTGAGTAATTATTACAGATATTTAAAATAAATAAAAATGATTATAAATATTTGAGTGTTATCTAATCTACCTAAAATAAAAATGTAATAACAAATCCGATATTATCCGAAACTTTTATTTCGGATTCGGTTACGGTTACGGATAATTTTTTATATCGGATATCCGATAGTTTCGGTTACGGTTATGGAGCTCCCTAACATCCCTGGTTTGAACTTCTGACCATTGGTCAAAGACCAAGCCTAAGCACCAAAGGTTAGGTAGGATACATATGTGGGCGACCTTGCTTTTATTACATTATCTTCATCATCATTTCAGCCGAAAGACGTCCACTGCAGGAAACAGGCATCCCTCAATTTGAGGGGTTTGGCATAATCGCCACGCTTGGCAGGCGGGCGATCACAGTATGGTGGCAAAATGTATAGAGAATGCAGTGGGTTCGCCCATTCTCTAGTGAGTAAAAAATAATAAACCTTAAAATCATGAGTCGGCGCCTTGAGTGATCTTTGTTCATTGATTTTTCAGCGCCGACTCAAAATTTTAAGGTTTATTATTTTTTGCTTTTCAGTTTTTTCGGCGGTTTAATTTTTTGTTAAAAAGTTTTTATTTTATAATTTTAGTGGCTTTAATGTACTTATAATATTTGGCAAAGTATACCCTATCCAATAAAAAAAGAATTATCAAAATCGGACAACTCTGTATAAAGTTATGCGAGGTTATACATTACAATCAGTGAGTGAACAATTAATCATCCCCTGTTTTCCGACCCTTAGGGTTCGATTTTGTTTACGAAATTTATATGGGATCATTTTCAAAGTATACCCTTTCCAATAAAAAAATAATTATCACAATCGGACTACTATGTAAAATATATGTGTTATGCATGTCATACATAAAATAAAAAATATACGCGTCAAATTGATAACCTCTTCCGTTTTTTTTCGTCGGTTGAAAAAGCGACTATGGGGCCTTTTACGACACCCACGGGCAGAAATGGGATGGTGCTATTCTTTACGTCTAGCACCACAGGGGACATTACAATGTACAGGCATAATATACATGTGTAAGTACGGTATGCTTCTATGCTTCTGTTTATTGTAGAGTTAGATCCATATTTCCTGAGTGATTGGGTAGTATCAACAGCCTTTTTGCAACTATTTGAGGTCGGCTTGCAGTTTATTTTATTGTACTGAATATGAGAATATATTAGTATGATTAACCATGTACACATTGATATCATATGGATTTATTGATGTTTGATGAAGTTTGCAATGATTATATTAACATGAAGATTATGCATACGTAGGTGTACCTATACATGGCTTTACCCCAATTCAGCGTTTAGCTCTTCTCATTGTTTGCAGTTACAGTTCAAATTCTTTGCAGAATTGCATTAAGATACAGCTGGGCATTTCTGCAATGTAGTGCTCCAAAGTTCCTTATTAAAATTCCTTCGAAGCACTTCAATTTTACCAACGAGCGCCAAATTTAAATAATACTCGCAATAAAATGCGACTTTTTACGATAAAATCAAAAAACAAATGTACTAAGTTAATGATCCTTTCAGCTGTCATAATTTTATGTATGCAGTCGTTAATATAGTCTAAAATGCAGTTTGCTTAACTTTTATTACAGTGTCACGTAATAAAATAATTGCTATTGCCGTTATCGCCGTTATCGCCGCCCAACGGAAGATTGTTTTACTTGGAACAATGCCATAACGGCGTAAGGAAGTACAATGTATAAATACATTTTGCATGCCACTTAGCAGTCTGTATAATATATCATAGCTCAAGACAGCCGCGAGTTATGCCCTGTGGCGATAGTTTCGCAAAGAAATAAGGCTGTGACGACTTATTTTTGAATTTAAGTTTTAAAATAGCGCTTGGTATTGTAAAGTTTCTTGTTTTGTTTGCACACAAATTTGCTTATACCACTTTATTCAAAAAGTCCAACTTTCTTATCGTCATAATAATAAGTTGTGATCCTTGTTTAAGCAACTTTCAGTTTAAGTTTTGTTGGACAGAATCGGTTCCAGACCAGTGAAAATCCTCTTTAGTGGATCATTTGCTGTGGTAGTCTACTGGAAATCATAATTTTCTGGCCTGAATTTCTAATTTACTAATAACTGACAACATAAAACGTACTCAATTTTCTTAAGAGACCATCTCATCCAACTTAACAATTTGTGTAAATTAAATATGCTTTGCATGTCAATGAGACGGTAGTACATGTAGGAGTAGGACTATTATAATAAAACATCTATGTACTAACACTACTTGTTGTTTTAGTAGCGCTGAAGCTAAGGCATGAATTCCCGGGTTCGATTTCCAGGTCCGACAGGGTTCGCCTCTATTACATGCGACTTATATAACTGTCAAAAGGTTATTGTACCTATCATAAGTCCACCTCTGTCCAATCCTTCAGGGAAACTCGGCGTCATGTTATGTTTTTATCTATGTACTAATTTATTACCCATGTTTGCAAAGTAATAAGTGATATGATTTGTTTTAATTAATCTAAGTAGACCTAACATCAAACCCCAATTAAGCTGAGAGCTCTAAATTAAACGTATTAATACCAAATTATCATCATAATGTAGATCACGTACAATCATGTACAGTCACAAGCATAATTACCTCACAGTTACCCAATATAAAAGCGTTTATCTCGTCAAATGAAAATTGAAATTTCATTTAATAATTTGTAGACCCCATCTCAATATATTTCGTTTGTAAATAGCTGTTATAGTGCTAATAGTAAAGTATTCTCTTATATTTAAGCATTTATTTAACAAAAACAACCAATTCGAAAAATCGATCAACTACAATCATTGAACAATGACCGCGCGGTGATCATAAAACTTTTCCAGCTATATTATTCTATGTAAACGTTTTGAAATTGGCGTAGTAATGCATATTTCGCAAAGGAAATATCTTCACGTTTAATTTGATGTACAATAACAATATAAATGTGGTATAAAAACAGAAAACTTACCACATTTTAGTTGGAGATCCACACATAAACATAGTTCGCTAGACAAGAAGTATGAACTGTCATTTTCTTTTTTTTTTCTAAATTTGATGTTGCCGGTCCACAGATGAAATTCACTCTCCTGGATGACAAATCTCATATAGCGAAATCTAGTATTTCGCTAATGTACGACTATCAAAGGACTGTAGCGTTAAACACGTTTAAAGTGACGAATGACGCATGGTTACTTTTGTAACCATGGACGTTTCGATAAGATTTTATTTGGTTACTTTTGTAACCATGGACAGTTGAGTGGTTAAGTAATTTCAAAAATACTCGAATTTCTAAATTATTGCTCATCATCATCATCACTTCAGCCGTAAGACGTCTACAGCTGGACACAGGCTTTCACAAATTTTCGGGGTTTGCCAGAATCGTAGGTTTGGCGCACGTTGGCGATTGCTGAATGCTGGTATAGTACATTATGGTACAAGTGTGTAATGTTGGTGATTACCGCTGAGGCGCCATTGAGACCCGAGCCGTCAGGTGAGGGTCTTAAGAGAGCCGAGGACGGTAATCATCAATACACACGTGTATCATACGACGTTTTTCAACACACTTGCGAGGAAAAAACAGATATGTATTGCATAAATCGTTTAATTATTAAAACAATTGGTGTTAGGGGAAAATTGGGAAATGGCGCGCAATTTTTTTTTTTTGCACGCGCCAAATGTAAGTTGATTGATTACAGCCATACAGCCTACTTCAAAATGATAATTTTTGTGATAAAATGCAAATATTTTATAAGAAATTATTGTGAATTATAAATAATTTGATAATAATAAATGTTTTTTCGTCTTAATTAGGGACACATTTATTTATTTCAAAAATGTAAATAGATTTTCGGTGGCATAAAACCTCTTTGTTGTTACAAAAAAAAAAAAAAAACTGTATTACCCGGTTAAATTGAAAATGCTCTGTTTACTCGCATATAATTTGCAGTTAGGTACTAACTTAACTTTGTAGGGATCATTCTATTATGCACTAGTGTGTAATATTATTATGCACGTGTATGTTATAGTTCGGTTTATGGCCCTAAGAACGATATAATAAGGCTCACTTTACGAGCAAGTGTGTTGAAAAAAATGTATAGAGATCGCTGCTGTCTTTTATGACACCCCCGGGAAGAAATTGCACGGTGTTATTCTTTACGTCAGGTTCCATACGTACAGAAATTACTGTCATATCATTGTAATCGTTATTTGCTTAAAATTGCATACCATAAAATCGCCAATACCGTGTCAATACTTTAAGAGAAAATTGCCTTTGAATAACTAAAGATACTCATGCTAGTGACTACATATTAGCTGTGGTGTCATTATCCACACTAATCCACACTAATATTATAAATGCAAAAGTAACTCTATCTGTCTGTCTGTCTCGTTTTCCTGCTAAAACTACTGAACGGATTTGGATGAAATTTGGAACACAGATAGTTTAGAACCTGGATTAACGCATAAAGTACGTTTTATCCCGGTAGTATGTTCCCGCGGGATAATTTCCGACCTCCACGCGGGCGAAGCCGCTGGCAAAAGCTAGTAATACATAAAACTTATTTTCTTCCATCAATACCATATTTTCTGCAGCTAAATACAGCAGAACGCTTGTTATCCGCTCGACGCTGTCTCCATAACCGATCAGGCGATCTCAGGTTACATTAACCTATAATGAATCGGCGATCGAGACTCCTGCTGACGTCAGAACGCTAGAGGTGGGACATAATAAGCCGTGGAAATAATATTAAGACGCCGTGCTGGCGGGACGTGATCTCCATTGCGCACAGTTGCGCCGGATTGTGCAAACGTGTACACTATTAGTATAGGGCGATGAGTGCAGTTAAAGTTGGGAAAATATTCGTCGTGGAAAAGTCTTGTCTTTAGAGCGGCCATCCCGCCATAATTCTCATACAAATGCTCGTACTTGATTACGGCGTTATAACAATTTTGAAGACGCAGGTATCTTGAGGTTTCTATCTAAGTTTCTATGTAATTCAAAAACTTTTTTGAGAAACAAATTCAGTATAGACATTTGAAAATCACAAATTTTATTTGATCTTTGGCCGTTCATAATGTACTCGTAGGTAAAGAAAAAATCTTCATAGAAACCTTGCACATGCTATAGATCACAACAAACATATTTTTGATTCTGAAGCAGCCAGTGTAGAAATTGTGCGTCGGTTATTTAAAAAAGATTGCTGTTCAAATATTTTGACCGCGTAGCTATGATTTTTTATAACCACGGAAAAACTTCTATTCTAGATGGCCTTGAATCATGTGCTAAATTCACGATTTCAGTTTGTACGTCGATATGCCTGCCACCCTGAATAGTGTGGTTATCAGTTCGCCAGCAATACATTACAAATATGTTCTATGCATACAAGTGTTAAGTAAAGATAAGTACCTACTATGGGGTACTTCCCATAGGAATAACACAATTACAACATTTAATTAAACAACAATTTTTCAATTAAGTAATTGCGTAACACACTAACAGTAGGAATGGATTTCATTTTGACAGTTCAACAACATTCATTGCGCTATTTACGTTATTGATCACACAATGTTTTCAAACAGATAGTGTGTTACGCAATTAAGGTGTAAAAGTGCAAAATGTTTGTATACATAAAACACGAAGAACATAGAAAACACAAGTTCCAAAACAGTCAACTTTCAAGCTGTAGGTTTTACTCAAAGCTTCTTTAGTTACAATCTTGCTTTTAGAATTGCCTCAGAGCAACGTAGCTTTCCATACAAAGTTCAGAGGTGGCCAAGTACCTATCACAACTTAAATTCTCTAGCTAGTCTAATGCAACCCTTAGTAAACTGTTGTTAAACAACAACAAATCTGCCTACCCCCTCAGAGGTCACAGGGGTGAAGGGTAATGAATGTTTTCTATCTAGCAAGCTATGTCTAGTTGGACACGACCAACACTACGTCGTTTACAGGCCGATCCATATTGTCGGCTCCTGATAATGGCGCGACCGTTTTGCCGTGTCGTGGCTTTGTGGCGTGTCTGAACTCACCCTAACGTGCGTTTTTATAGATTTGTTTGTTGTTTTAATTATAATTATCGCAAGTTAATCGGCTTGTCTTTTTTATAACAAACGAATCACTAATCTGGGGTTTTCCGTGCATTGTGACTACCTAAAACACAAGGTATAATAAAATTATACAGCCTTTTTCTACTACACTTACAAACAACGATATGAGTTTTCCATTTGAACTTGAATCACACTTCCGAGACAAGATAGATACAAGTTAGATACAAGTCGCGATAATGCCGTATGATTTGGCTTAACCAGATACAAGTAAACCTACAATTTTAAATAATTTTGGCAGCCTTTGGACTATGCACCTTGAGTTCAATGTAAGTCCATATGAAAAAAATTAAGTCAAAACCTTTCGTAGGTGCGTACGGTCACCAAAAGAGATAAAAAACCAGGTTTGTCGGATATAGTTGAAGTTTAGTAAAAAACCTATCGATGGATGTTTTCGAATAAAATAAAATAAAATAAAATTTATGTATAACAATTTTTAACCGAAGAAACAAAACGGGGTAGGTTTTTATTGTTATGAATGACAACGCATAACTTTTTACAGAGCAGTCCGATTTTCATAATTCTTCTTTTATTGGAAATTATATACCCCAAAGTGGGTCTCTTATAAATTTTGAAAAAACATCTTACCCTAAGGGTAGGAAAACAGGGGATGATTGCTAATTCACTCATTGATTGCAATGGATGACCACGCATAACTTCTTACAAAATAGTCTGATTTAGCAAGCATGTAGTAATTAGTAGATTATAGCCACAAAAAATATAAAATAAAAACTTTTCACCAAAAAAATTAAACAACTGAAAAAACTGAAAAGCAAAAAATAAGAAATCAAATTAATTAATTGATTTGCTTGTTTGGCGCCGACTCAAAATTACTTAGGCTTCTCATTTTTTGCTTTTCAGTTTTTTCAGCGATTGAATTTTTTGTTGAAAACTTTTTATAAATTAAATTAAATTACTGTACTTAGATAAAAGTAAGTATGTACTTTAAATTCTTTATCCTTCTTTGATTATCGTCGGTATAGGAACACTTCTGCTAAAAAACTAACTTATAATTTTTAAATATCGCCATAGTCACCAGAGTGCAAATACAACTTGACATTATATCAGCAATAACAGAGATCGAAAAGTCAAAAATATATCAGTCTAGCTTCTGCCCGCGACTTCGCCTGCGTCAAATTTTTGCTGCCGTAACCCTTCCCGTCACATCGAATTGCCTACCAGTTTTAATCCATTATTCGTTACTGTTCCGCTCCTTTTGATCGTAGCGTGATGTTATATAACCTATAGCCTTCCTCAATAAATAGGCTGCTCAACACAAAAAGATTTTATCAATTCGGACCAGTAGTTCCTGAGATTACCGCGTTAAACAGATTTACATATTTTATATTAAGACAGTTAAAACGAGCTTCGGTAGTAACACAATGTAATACAAATCTAGGAACTAAAATCTGTAAACAATTATGGAAAACCCTGCCTCTCAAACTAGGTAACCTGTATCTTGAGAGACAGTGATTCAGCTTAGAATGTGATCTATATTATTATAGTAGACTGTGTCGATCTACCTGAGCGATTGAATATAATAAAAACCAATTTAAGTATATATTTACGTGATGTGTGTGTGTGTGTGTGAGTGTGTTTGTGTGTGTGCATGTGTATGCGTGTGTGTGCGTGCATGCGTGCGTATGATTTGAGATACCAAGTTAGGCGACGTACTTGAGTAGGGATTCTGTTTGTTGATAGTCCTGATCCAGTAGCCATTTCGTTAAGTTTGATTTAATTTCATATTTATTAAGATCTACAATATTTAGCTTTTTGTGAATTTGTTTGTAGACGTATGTACTTAATGTGTAGTATTGGTGTTGAGCGAATGCGGTTTTGTGAGGGTACTTAACGGTAGTTTTTTCCTTTTTTTGGGGTCACTTGGTGGAACGCTAGAGTGTTTTCTAATAGTACACCGCAATAGAAAAAGCTGAATCAGCGGAATCAGCGTATAGTTGCGTAGTTGGATACCGATAAGGTTTGCACGACATCACCTTTAGAACGGCTCTCTGCGCTCTTTCAATCCTCAGAAGACTGGTTTTATTTGCACCACCCCATACTGTGATGCAATATCCAATGATGGATTGACATAATGCATAGTACACCATCTTAAGGAAATAATTGTAAGTTCTGTTGAAAGTCGTTGTAGAATGAAATGGAAATACGAAACGCTTTGAGAGTGATTGCCACTTGTCTAGGAGAGATTGAGTTTCAATTAGTCACTCCTAATCTTAGTTTTTGAGTTAAGCATACGAAAGATCGGTTTAACTTTTAGGTTCTTAATTCTATGTCCGCTTTTTAAAACACTCACTGGCCAAATCTGGAAAGCCATCCTATCTTTTCTAAATTATTTTCGTCTTTTGCGCAGATTATAAATTAAATGATATGAAATCGTTATTTTCACCTTCAAGTGAAAAATATCTAATCCAATCTTATTGAACTAGCCTGTATTGTACCGCTTCAGGGCAAATGCCTCCCTCTCCCTTTTCCAGTGAAACATATAGATTACAATAAGAATGGTGCATTGGTGGACAGTAGTATTGGCCCTGACTTAGAAGTTATAGGTTGTAGGTCAGGCATTTTACTTTCTGAGATTTATTTCGTGACCCCTGATCTCAAAACGGCGGAGCAAAACATGGCAAGTTTTAGAACCGATATTCTAAGACATGTATTGTGATATCCACCAACGAGCACTAGGTCCACACAGATTAAAACCCCACTCCCTCTCACAGAGAAGAGGCCTGTGTCCTATGTAATATCTTGAATAGTTATCATAGTATCTTGTTATCATTATGGCTGTTTTTTTTGTGCCTAGCCTGCTTAAATTAATATAATGGAAAAAAGCGTGAGGTGCTTTTTGAGGTATTTTTTAGTTGATATCAATCACCCCACTCTTTTTCCATTATTTTCTTCTTTTTAGTTTGTTTTTCTCTGGAAGCGTGTTTTTAAGTTTTTTTTTAAACTATTATTTATTTTCAATTTTTAGGGTGTTTCGAATTTTGAGACGTATGTCAGCGTAGTCTTTGACGTAAGTCAGCGTTGTTTTCGAAGACCGTTTTTGCTATCCTGGTAACTCCGGCAAGGATAATGGCACAAATTTATAAAATAATTAAGTCTTTGATAAGTTTGCCAAAGAACAGTGGCGAACTCCCAAACAAATTTTTGTTGACAGTTTTTTTTAGCGTCTGCCTATGAGAAATATGTAAAAGTATAGAGATTAAATTGCTGAACAGTTTTGTCTTCAGTTATACTTTTATAGGAAGTCAGGAATTTAAGATATTTCAGGTTGAAGTTTTAGAGGTTATGTCTCGTCAATAGACTTATCGAAAAAGATATATAGAAATACCTACTTGTTGCTCAAAATATCATTGGTAGAAATGCATTTTAAATATAAAATAAACTACGGACTACGTATTCAGAATATTAAGTCCAACCGACGTGCGTAGGTCTGCCACATGGTCCACGTAAGTAGGCAGGTACTTACCTACTTAATTATATGTTCAGAAGAATATTTATTTCATAATCTTAGTCAACTATCTTTAGAGCAGTTAGTTTTAGATATAGTATGATTAATTACATGGTAAGGGTAGGTCAGTAGGTATAGAAAAAAAAACAACTTTAAAAAAAATATTCCTCATCTTCTCTAACCACAATGTCATCAAGAAAACCTGCGGATGCTGTGATATATGGTTGATGTCTGGCCCATCCTAGATATCATACTACAGTCATTGTATGAGCGCAACATCCAACTCTTGAGTTAAATGCCAATGCCAAATATCGGCGCATTTTATTGACACATAATATGTTGCAGTTGACACGCATGTTGCGTGTAGGCCTTTTTTTTCTTCTTTTTTTTCAGGATGGGAAATCGTCAAATGGCTTCTCCCGCTCTGGGCGGAGCGGGAGGGTGTGTCAGACTTTTACTGACTAAAACCCACCCGTGTTCTTCAGTTGCCCATGTGTCGGGGCCACGGTATCTCTTTCGAACAATCACGCAACCCCGGCAGGTAGGTGTAGGCCTTACACGGCTACTCATCGTTATAAACAAATCGATGCAAACACAACAAAATCCAAGGTATCAGGCAGAATCGGAATCCAGAGTCACAGAAAAATGTCGTCATATAGGCAAACAATCAGAATCCTTAGGCAAGCACTAGTCACACAGGGAACCGTAAATCTCAGAGTCCATAAACAGAAGCAGTCGATGAAGTACAAAATCACGGAAAATCGATGGAAAACAAAATAACGAGACGCAGGCGAAGACAACGACAAGTTATCAGTGCTGGCCGATTGACAATTGAAATGTCATGTTTTTTTTTTGCGTTGTTGCCATACTCGAATTGCACTACGATTTCATATGTACACGTATTAAAAAATTATTACCGCTATAATCTTTAGCACAAGCAATCATTTTTATTTTAACATTTGTATTCTGATGCAGAAATATATTTCCTAAGATTATATTTAACCAATGGATATTCATCATCATCATCATCATTTCAGCCGAAAGACGTCCACTGCTGGACGCAACGTATTCCTGCGGCCTTCACCAGGTCATCGGTCCATCTTGTGGGAGGCCTTCCAACGCTACGTCTTCCAGTACGCGGTCGCCACTCCAGAACCTTCCGGCCCCATCGGCCGTCTGTTCTGCGAGCAATGTGCCCTGCCCACTGTCACTTAAGTTTAGCAATTCTTCGGGCTATGTCGGTAACCTTGGTTTTCCTACGGATCTCATCATTTCTGATATTGAATAAAGAATATTTTTCCTAAGTATATTAATGCAATAAGTAAAGCCACAGCGTATGTAACTTGACTAAGATTTATATTACATAGCAACATTAAAAGTATCGCTTAGCCAAAAGTCATGAAGTCAAGCAAGAAAGAAAAAAAGCTAAGCCATGATTATTTATTAGCATCAATAATCTAGTCAAATAAGCTGTCAATGTAATGTAATCAGTTGTCTAGTACCCATAACACAAGCTCTGCTTAGCTTGGGACTAGATGGCGTTGTGTGACAGTTGTGGTATATTATTATTATTATAAGCTCTTTATTATGGTGATTTTTTTTCAGACTTTGATATTGCTTTTGTTTGATTTGTTAAAACTTAGTAAATTATTTCGTCGGTATCTAGTAAGGTGACATACGTAGACGCTTAATAATTTCATCAACAATTCTCTCACCGGTATCCTTTCGAGTTAATCCGACGTTTTAAAGAGGGTCAAAATCATGTTCAAAGTTTCCGTAACATACTAACATACGAATGAAGCTAATAAAAGCGTGTTAAAAACGACTCGGAGTACCAACATATATAACATATTTATTTATGAATTTATTATTATTAATTTTTTTATTACACGAATAGATTACTGAGTTTCATGAATGACTGCATAACATTTCCTTACGTAGTAACTCAAATAACAATAGTTGAACGGTACCTATTGGTTCATGGATCTATTCAACAGTGATTCTATACTGCCTTTGAGCTTTGCCCGTTGCTATTTCGGTATTTCCACAGAATGGAACATGTAGGTCACTCGCATCCAACGATCCGTGTCAACAAGACGTCCATCAAAGTGTAGAGGTCAAAAGATTATCTAGGCTCAAAATATCTTCGATACATTTTTCTATATCATACCTTTATTCCTCAAAGGGATAGGCAGAGGTCCGCATTTCATCAGTTATGTTTCAGTCCCATGTAATAGGGGACGAGCATATTGCCATCATCAACATCATTAGCAGCCTCTAACGTTCCCACTGCTGGCCATCAACCGGCCACAAATATAAACTACGAGCTGCTAATGAGAATTCCTGATGGAGAAGCCGAAAAACACTTTGCACGAACTGAAAATCAAACTCAGGACCTCGTGCTCATTAGTAGCGTTTTTGACCACTAGACTAACGAGATAGTTATCTTAATATAGCTCAATTTGAGCATCTTCAAAATAAATTTTTAGAACTAGCTTTTACGCTTCGGTCAAGCAGCTTAGGACTAAGATTCGGGCTGTCACGTACAAAGCTAAGTGCAGCCGTTTACTTAAAATTCCAATGTACCTAGTTAAGTAATAAAAATGTTATTACCGAAGGCCAGAGATACCGCTGTTCAGCCACATTTTGTCCGCTACGCTCCACTTAATAAGCTTGGGTAAGTCTGAAAAAACGTCGAAGATTTAAAAATGTATTATTACCTAATTATTATCGACCCGTTCATGCTTGGTACGCTAAATACAGCTTCACAAAACAAGGAGATTTCTTTATTATGTGTAAGGATAATAAGTATGGTTTATATATGTAAAACTTTCGGAAGATTTTTTCTAAACGATATTGTAATCATCATAACCTATCATCATCATCATTTCAGCCGAAAGACGTCCACTGCTGGACATAAGTTACCCCCAATTTGGTGGGCTTTGCCATAATCACCACGCTTGGCAGGCAGGTTGGCGATCGCAGTATAGTAGTAAAATGAATAGAAAACGCTGCTGCTCATTCTCTAGTAAGTCCCTTAGTTGCTTCCTACGACGTCCACGAAAAGAAATGGCATGGTGTTATTCTTTACCTCCGGCACTAAACGGGTAGTGTAAACCGTACCAAGATCCATTGCATGGTATAGAAGAAGTAAGCGGAGAAACCTACCGACAAAAACAACAACTTTTCCTACTACTATACTATTTTGAGATAGAGATGCTAGAACAACTATGCAATAACCTCTTACCTGATCTAAGCTTCAAACCCTGAAACTTTTCATCACCTAACGAATGAACTTAAGCGCTCTTCAATCGTGCATTGCATCGGGAACTCACGGATGTAGCCCCGTCATCATCCTCTTCATCAACGCGGTTGAAACAGTTAGTACACTTTGCAGTTGCACCGCGACCAGTGGCTAAGCAGGCTTATCATAGCTATTCTGTGATTTAAGGTGAAGTCGATCAAGTACGGCAGCATCCAGCGCTGTTGTTCTGGGTCACTCACCCTTGAGGTATGGTAGAAGTCTATCAATGTTTAGACAACAGCGATAAGCCATTATGGAACTCAGATATTTTTATACATCCGAAATTAAGGTTAGAGGAGTCATTACAGATATAAAATTAGCCTCTCCGAGCTAAAAATAAGTACGTTCCATAATTAACCTTTCCTTATAATTGAGGTAAAAGAAAGTAAGGCTCTTTCTTTCTGTTGTTTAAGTTAACTGGGCCATACTACCCTCTCCGGTGTTGAGTACAATTTGGGTAGTCTTAAGCAGGAACTTTTTTTAATACCCTGTTCATTTCAAAGGGAAACTTTTATTAAGAAATATTGTACGAGGTTGTGATGTAACTAGAAGTTACGTTTATTTAGAAGAGTTATCTAGTCAAAAGTTAAGTCTCGTATGGATATATACAGCCCCTTTTTGTCGTTTAGTGCTGTAAAAGGGTAGAAGATTATGAAAGGAAGATGAGCAAAAATTTCTTCTTATGTGTCTAAGATTGTATTTCGATCATCAATGGTTAAGCTTGGTGATTGTATTTATATTTTTAGGGTTATCAAACGCACAAACGCATAAACTGTAACCAAGGATTTCAGTACATAATCTAAACCTCCTTAAGTGGAAATTTTTCGTCGGGTATTAAAATAAAATAAGCTGTTTCATTGAAGCAAAAGTTCATCTACGGCGAGGTCGAAACAGGGCAATTTCTATTTTATAACCGACGATACGTTTCTACTATAGGGGCTCCAGAATCATGTGCTGGTTTCATGGTTTCAATTTGCGCAGTCTCTGCCACTCTTCATATATAAGTAAAGTTGCGAAAGTAAACTCTCGCTTCGCCTGAAAGCAAAATGACAAAAATACACTACAATACACATAAACACATCACACCCTTTTCCGATGGGGGTAGGCAGAAACTACGGAACGCCACCTGCTACATCTCTACACACTCCTTTTGCCTCGTTTAGGTACAATTGGTCATACACACACGCCGGTTGCGAGTACTACGTACCTGACCTTTCTGAAGAACATCACCAGTAAGGTCACTATAGACCCTCCCGGTGTTTCCACTCACATCTGCTTTGTAAATACCTTTTTGAGCCGTCCTTCATTCATACTCTGAACATAACCAAACCATCGAAGCATAAATACGCTATAGTGTTGTACTAAAAATGTAGTCATCAGTAAATACATTCATCGTTATCAAATTGCCAAGTTCTGAAAGTAAAAAAAAATTGTACAAAAATGGTTCGTGTAAGAATGTAACAATTTATACAAATTACATCGATTTGGGCGCACTGCGGGTACATCACAATGACCTGAACTCACAGACTTCAGCGAACTCACCAACTTACGTACAAATGGGAAACAGAAGTTCAACCATATTTCAAAACCTAACTCATATTATAAATGTAAAAGTGAGTTTGTTTGTTTGTTATGCTTTCATGCTAACAACTGCTGAACGGATTGGGATGAAATTTGGTACACAGATAGACCATACATTGGATAAGGACATAAGCTTATATTCATCCTAGATCGCAGACAAAGTCGCGGGCAACAGCTAGTAAAATAAAAAAAACCTAGTAATAAAATAAATAAATGTCTAACCATGCTGAAATGATTTGGCGTTTCGAGAGCGTGACTTCTTTTCAGCAGTGGATGTTCACGTCCTGAAATACCAAACAGTAATTAATATTTTACAGACCTTAACAATATTTTATGTTACCATTTATAGGTGTTTTGATGTTTCCTAGTTTATAGATAGCTACAAAAGCCTAGTCACGGAGAGACAGTAACTAAATTGGTATATTACTGTTTTTTTATTGTACAGATTTTATTATACTTTCTCTGTTTCCATTATATGTACGCTATAAATATTGTAGTTTTTATTATATTTGTTTTGTACCTTCACTATACGGAGAATCGTGGGTAAAACCGGGAATGCTGACGACATATTCATAGGACGGAAGTCCATGGATATTTGAACGTTGCTAGAATCGCTTAGTATGTGAAATAACTGACTGTATTTCCAAAAAACCTTGTACGGAATATTGATAAGTTAGGAATATCTTTATTCCACATCTTCTAGATGACGATGTATAGGTGGTGTGTGTGTGTGTGTGCGTGTGTGTACCAAAAAGTATAAGTAACAAGGATCGTCGGATATAGTTGAAGTTTAGTAGGAAACCGATGGATGTTTTTTAAAGGGAATTTAATTTGTTTGTTTCCTTTTCATTAAATTAAACTTTTAGAAAATATCCTTCGGTCTCTTACTAAACCACAACAATATCTGATGACCCTGGTTACTAATCTCTTTTGGGGACTGTTCATAAATAGATAATTTGAGAACAATACCAGTGGCGCACATGGACTATTCAACTGACAATTGACTGATGGAAAACAACCAAAAAAAGGATACACAAATCTTGTTCAAACAAGACGATGTTCACGAGACTTAGGTAGTACCGACTTATTATAAGAATGAACATAACATTACGCACGTGTGCTCCGATGGGTTAGATAGAGGCGTACCTATAGTACACCTACATTTTGTCACTTCTTTAAGTACCATACAGCAGGAGGTGAGCCTATTGCCATCACTGGGCATAAATCTAGGCACAGAGCTGTTATTGACTGCCAGGGTCGCGGATTTGTACGAAAGAGTTACTGTGGCCCTGGCACGGGCAACTGAAAAAACACGGGTGGGTTTTATTCAGTAAAAGACTGACACGCCCTTTCGCTTCGTCCAGAGCGGCGGACGTCATTTGATGATTTCCCAGCCAGAAAAAAAAAAACCGGCCAAGTGCGAGTCGGACTCGCGCACCGAGGGTTCCGTACAAACCTGTAGGTATTTTCGGTTTAAAAATATATATATTTTTTAATTTTTATATTTCAGTTGATTGAATGTAAGGTAAATTGCGGTTTACGATTTATGACGTTTTAAAAAAAAACTACTCACTCGATCTCGTTCAAACCAATTTTCGTTGGTAGTTTACATGGTAATGTACATCATATATTTTTTTTAGTTTTGTCATTCTCTTATTTTAGAAGTTACGGGGGGGGGGGGACACACATTTTACCACTTTGGAAGTGTCTCTCGCGCAAACTATTCAGTTTAGAAAAAAATGATATTAGAAACCTCATTACCATTTTTGAAGACCTATTCATAGATACCCCACACGTATGGGTTTGATGAAAAAAAACATTTTTGAGTTTCAGTTCTATGTATGGGGAACCCCAAAATTTATTGTTTTTTTTCTATTTTAGTGTGAAAATCTTAATGCGGTTCACAGAATACACCTACTTACCAAGTTTCAACAGCATAGCTCTTATAGTTTCGGAATAAAATGGCTGTGACATACGGACGGACGGACAGACAGACAGACAGACAGACATGACGAATCTATAAGGGTTCCGTTTTTTGCCATTTGGCAACGGAACCCTAAAAAGGGCTGTTATTGAGAAATTCCAAATAACAACACTTTGGTAGGCCCGTGAATCAAACCCAGCATCTCATGTTCAGTAGTAGTACTTGCGAGTACTAATCCAACGAGGCAGTAGATTATATAAAATGGAACCAAATAACAATAATCAGGAATAACGACCAAATTCATCACGAAAATCTTCTCCATTAGTAAGTTAGTTAGTAACATAAAAACACGGCAACAAAACACAATAATTATTAGCAGCAGCACTCACACTGTAGGTCTAATCTTCGCTATTTATTTTTTGAATAGAAGTAACGACGAGAATTTACCCTTCGACTGGCCATTCTTTGTTCTCTGCCAAGCCTCTTTTGTTTTCCTGATGGGTTTACGAATACAATGAAAGTGAGGCGAAACGATACAAGAACAATGTGTAACACTCATTTTAATGATTCTGCTATGTAAATATTAGAAAAACTTGGAAAGGAAATTATGTTTTTTTCTTGTAAGCAATGTTTCTTGTTTAATACATTGTTTTCTGTTTAGAAACACAAGATTATCGACCCAGCAAAATTAATATCTTTAGTGTCAATACGAAAGTAGAATACGCTTATTTTATTGCTGAATAGTTTGTGATGGAAAAGCTAGTAACTATAAGGTCTAAAAATATTATTTGATTTTGTATAAAATAACCATATACCTAGAGGTCAGGCAGGGACATCGAAGCGTAAACTGACACCATTTTTTTTTTTGTGGGTGGGGAGTCATCAAATGATGGCTCCCGCTCCAGGGTGGGAGGGTGGTGGAAGGGCGTGTCAGACTTTTACTGACTAAAATCCACCCATGCTCCTTCAGTTGCCCATATGCCAGGGCCACAGTTTCTCTTGACACCATGAATTAAGTATATCATTTGCACAAGCCATGATGAACAGCTCTTTCATACAAACATTAGTAAAAAAAAAAACGTTTATTTCATCAAGTAAAAAATATTAGTGCATACCTATGCGGTCAAAATTAATGCAACAACATTTTTTTTTAATAAGTGACTGAAAATTCCTTCGCCTTGATGTTCCTGCCACCATAGAATAATTATAAACCTGTGTTTGAGCATCCAAAGTATGGAAAATAACTATATCATTACGCCTGTTGAATTTTCATTCAGAAACGATGATAAAAAACAAAGCAAAGTTAAAGAGCTTTGCAAAGTTATGACACAGAAAAAAAGCATTGTTATCTTATTTGTGATTGTTTGAGTTCTTCTTTGTTATTTAAAAAACCCTGAAGCTGAACCTGAACTTCTGCTCACCCCTCTACAGTGTCCGTATGTACGTTTGGAGTGCACGTGAGCTGCATACTTACAGCCTCGGTGCTCGTTTGAATTTCTTCAACGTTTCACCCCCTATTAATAGCTCTTTGTCGAATACTATGAAAAGACTTCAAGATGTACTTACGAAGGTCTGAATACATTCTGTATTACTGAAGAGTACCTACCTACTTATAGGTACTGGCCGTAGCGTGTGTGAAACTTAATTGGGTTAATTAATTAATATAAAACACGCGAAAACTACGTGACCACATGAGTGTGTTGTACTTATTATTAATTATTTGTAAAGTCGTGAAATCATGAATTTTACTGATATTAATATTGTAATATTGTTTGATTGTATAATGCCGTCTGGCACATTTATGAATCTTAGAACCAATGTTGAAGTACCTTTAGTAATTTTAGTATCGTAATGTGTGTTCACACGAAGAACACAAATAGTGACGTAGCTAGTCTAGTGTAAAGAGGACGTGTATCAAAATTTGTTGAGGGCCTTTTTACCTGACTGCGGCGAACCTTCAAAGGCGATTATTATATTTTTTTTAATAAATTAAATCGTCATCGTCAGCTGCGTCCAGAAACCCACACCATGGAACCTTTTATACGCGGATGACGATGCTCTCATCTCAGACAGTATAGACGAAGTACAACAAAATTTGGAACAATGGAGAAAATCTCTCGAGTTAAATGGTTTACGCATAAGCAGATCCAAGACAGTGTACATGGTATGCAACTTCAACCCCGACGAACCCATACCATCAAGTGCGGAAGTGAAACTGGATGGCGCAGCCCTACCTAGAGTAAATAAATTTAAATACCTAGGATCCGTAATCACGGAAGACGGATCGTTGACAGCCGACATTACGCACAGAACGATTTCTGGGTGGAATAAGTGGCGTACACTAACAGAAGTTCTCCGCGAGCCAAAAATGCCAATAAAAACCAAAGGCAAGGTCTTCAAAACAGCTGTGAGGCCTATTTTACTCTATGTTAGCGAAACGTGGGCCTCAAAGAAAACCCATGAGCAAAAAATTCAGACCACTGAAATGCGCATTTTACGTTGGGCGAGTGGAGTCACTCTCAAAGATAAAGTGCGATCGAACACGTGAGGGGGAGTTTAAAAGTAACGCCTATAACTGCAAAAATTGCAGAGTCCAGGCTAAGGTGGTACGGACATGTTATGCGCAGACCCGATGACCATATTGTGAGAAAGTGCCTTTCCATGGCTACTAAGAAGAGAGGGAGAGATAGACCGCAAACTACCTGGATGACAAATGTCCGGAAGGACATGCAAAAGCTTGGTCTTACCGATGGCGATGCTTACCACCGAAATGAATGGCGCCGCATGTTTAAGAAAGCCGACCCCGCGTAACGGGAAAAGGCGAGGGCAAAGAAGAGTCATCGTCAGCTGCGAGTAAGTAACACTTAAAAGTAGTGTCTCAATTTGTGATTTTGTCACGACGACCTTTTTTTTTCTGGATGGGAAATCATCAAATAACTTCTCCCGTTCTGGGGGGCGCGGGAGGGTGTGTCAGTCTTTTACTGACTAAAACCCACCCGTGTTCCTTCAGTTGCCCATATGCCAGGGTCACGGTATCTCGCTTGAACAATCTCGCGACCCTGGCAGGCATCGGTCTTAGCAGACCCCTTCAGTTTTGCTGACATCTCTTAGAGGCGCGCGTGGAACACTACGCGCCATCGACCCGAGCCTGGTCCTTACCGGGCGGCGAGCTACCCACTGCTCGCCACCCACAAGCTCGCGCCTACGGTGGCCGGGTGGTCCGCTATTGACTCCCGACGCCCGGGGTGTCTTCTCCTGCGGCGGCTAGGGACGTGTGGGCGCAGTGACTGCCACTCCCTCACGCGCCCCGCCTCCTCCTTCGCGAGCATTACTGCTTCGCAGAAGGAGGTGACGGCTTCCCATGCCCTCTCGCTCCGTACCATGGCTCGCACCAGGGCCGGACGCGAGAGGTCGCCGCCGCCGATCTCCTCCACGAGGACACGGCGGTGCTCCGCCCAGGCAGGGCGCACTTCCACCGTATGCTTCATCGTGTCCTCTAGACGATCCTCACAATGGAAACATCTGAGCGTATCCTCCCACTTTATCCTGAACAGGAACCCACCGAAGCACCCATGCCCGGTGAGAACCTGCGTCAGGTGGAAAGTGAGGACGCCGTGGCGCCTCTCTATCCACTTCTCAAAGAGGGGACTTACCGCCGCAATTGTGGCGTGCCCAGCGCTGGGTTGCGACAATCGTACCCGCCATATCGCCATGAGATCCTGCCGGAGCTGTGTCCGCCGTGCCGCGATTTGTCGCGGCAGCTGAGTTTAACCCTCCTGGTGGTGGGTTCCTGTTCAGGATAAAGCGGGAGGATACGTCCGGGTGTTTCCATTGCGAGGATCGTCTGGAGGACACGGTGGAGCATACGGTGGAGGTGTGCCCTGCCTGGGCGGAGCACCGCCGTGTCCTCGTGGAGGCGATCGGCGGCGGCGACCTCTCGCGTCCGGCCCTGGTGCGAGCCATGGTACGGAGCGAGAGGGAATGGGAAGCCGTCACCTCCTTCTGCTAAGCAGTAATGCTCGCGAAGGAGTTGGCGGGGCGCGTGAGGAAGTTGCAGTCTCTGCGCCTTCATGTCCCTAGCCGCCGCAGGAGGAGACGCCCCGGGCGTCGGGAGTCAATAGCGGACTCCCGACCACCGTAGGCACGAGCTTGCGGGTGGCGAGCAATGGGTAGCTCGCCGCCCGGTAAGGACCAAGCTCGGGTTGACGGCGCGCAGTGTTCCACGCGCGCCTCAAAGAGATGTCAGCAGCAGTGTAGGGGTCTACTAGGACCGATGCCTGCCGGGGTCGCGTGATAGTTCGAAAGAGATACCGTGACCCTGGCACATGGGCAACTGATGGAACACGGGTGGGTTTTAGTCAGTAAAAGTCTGACACGCCCTCCCGCTCCGCCCAGAGCGGGAGAAGTCATTTGATGATTTCCCATCCTGAAAAAAAAATAAAAATAAAAAAAAAGAGCGATTTGTTCTTCCCGTCATTGAATTTTTTTAATGGAACCTTCTGGTAAGATATTAACCAATCGAATCAATATTTTGACCTTGAACATACACTGAAAGTCAAAATCCAACCTTCCTGATTTGCGAAAACAACTTAACTTACATTAATTTACTTATATAATCTTTATCAGTTATGGATATTTAATACTATGGCTAATTTGGCCTGCCTTTGACCTGGACCTCTCCTGGTGGAAAGTAATGGATAAAGTCTACGATGGCACGAGCAAACCCAGAAGATGCCTGATCACTCTTGCTTGCACAGACACACTGTGAAAGATAAAAGCTGAGTACGACTAGCCGGTATATTGATCAAATGCGTATGTTTGTATGTTCATCTGTTCTTTCATTTATTCTAAGCCACATATCATAATTTCAAAAATGAGGAATCGTTGGAAGCGTCACGTAAATACTCCATATGGGAAGTCCAGTTTTGTATAAATTCTGATGCTGTCAAGATGTGAAGTACCGCTTCACCTTATTTTGGATTGTCAACTCTTCGGCTATAGTCTGTACTTTAGACTCGATGGTTGAGCTGAAGTTGTAATCTGACATTAAGTCCATGCCCAAAACCTCCACGCGTTCGGTACTTTCATCGTTACCAACCGCCTCGGAAAGCAGGAGATAATTGGAACTGGCGCCTTTTGGCAGTAAAAAGACAGGTCTATTTTCTGAGCGTATAAGAGAGAGGCAGAGAGGCAGGAGCCCATCGCGGTCGCACGGGAAGCACTTTGGGCGCTCCTCCAGTTATACACCAGAAACTCACTGCAACCCTCTGAGGAGAGGCAAATCCCACGGTGGAGTCTGGGTGAGCATTCCCAGCCAGGGTGAGAAATCCAAAGTCCGGTCACTACGTATGTTGACTGCGAAACCGATGCCTCGGGTCAGTGGCCAAAAACCCCAACACCGACTCCACAATATCAGTTCAGTTGTTCTTTAGTTATTTAGTTGGGCTTCTAGGTTTCACCAAATTTCAGGCCGTCAAGGCAGAGGTGTACATATAGTACACCCACATTTCACAAGCTATCACGTAATAGGGGGGCAAGCCTTTTGCCCCTACGGGCTGCTACTAAGAAATATCAAATGGAAAAACTCAATGCTGTCCAACGCAGTCAGGGAGTTTAAAAATATAGATTAGCAAAAATATCTATCGCTGGTTACTTACAATTTAATTGTAGTAATCTTACCATAGATGATGTGTGATGCGATTCGGAATAGGTACATTGTAACATAGTTGACGTAATCTTAACTGTTGCGGTTTTTTTTTTGGATGGGAAATCATCAAATGACTTCACCCGCTCTGGGCGGAGCAGGAAGGTGTGTCAGACTTTTACTGACTAAAACCCACCCATGTTTCTTCAGTTACTCATTAATGCCAGGGCCACGGTATCTCGTTTGAACAATCTCACGACCCTGGCAGTAACTGTTACGGACACAAGTCTATTCAAGTTACAGAAAAAAAACAATAAATTAATTGAAACCTTCATAACTATTTTTTTTTCATGTGAAAACAAATAGTTTATTAAAAAACAAAAAACTCAAATCAGTAACTTGACTGCCCTATGATCTGTTCCAAACGTGTGGGATAAATGTGTAAACAAACCTTTTTCAGGTTAAATTCCTACGCAATCACTCACTAAAGGAAATAAGTAACATATGCATCTGTATTTAGAAGGTTTCAACTTAATATATCACCACTTATTTCTACAATTAATATTTGAATAATAATATTAAATTATTATAGAAAAAAATTACACTGCAAATTGAGTATAATAAATTGACCTCAATTATTCAATGAAAAACCACTTTAAGGTGATTTTAAATGAGAATTTTGTGAATAAATAGTCAAAAATTAAATCAAACATTGAAATTGTAAATGACACAAAAAATAGCATCCACAGGCACCGGTATATGTTTTGATCCATGCGTATACATTTTAATTAGGAACATATTAGAGGCAGCTAAAGAAATTGCGAGAATAACGAAAATTTGACAAGGTTTTGGGAATACTTCATATTCCTGTTAATTTTTAACTAGTTACACCCATTAAAACTACCTACTTGTTAATCTTGGCACCTTTTCCGTTCACTATGCGTTTGCTCAAGTATTTTCCACTAACTCTTTTACAGATTGTTTAAATGATATTCAATCATTTATTACTATAAAACGTACATAAAATCTGGTAAAAACGATGAACTTTAAAAAAAAAGAAAAATAAGTAAAACTTGAAAGTCGTGAAGTAAAATATTCTTTGAGATGACAATATGAAAATAACCCGAGTTACGTATTTCAGTTTAACTACGCTCAAAAGATCTATTGTTTAAAATATCTAATGATCGTTTCACCTATTTTTGTAATAACTAATGAACGAAATCCATAAAGGACAATTCAACTACGGTTTATTCAACTACGGTTTATTCAACTACGATTAATTCAACTAAGTTTGATTAAACTAATGGTCGATTCGCCTACTGTTCATTTATCTGTGGTCTTGTGTTTGATTTACTGGTGATTTTGTATGTCGATTGGATAATTTGCTAATTCGAATTTTCGCGAAAACCCTAGCGATATTGCGAAAACACGGATAATTAGACAATGGTAAAAACATTTCTGCAAGCAACTTGGAAGTAGCGCTCGCCGCGGTTGGTCACAGTTTTAACCTAACCTAACCTATGTCACTCAGCTCAAACTGACGAATCATACAATTTGCCTGCGAGTAGATAATTAAACAATGATAAAAACATGTCTTGTCATTTTGAAGTGGGTAAATAGGTTAGGTTAGGTTAAAACTGTGACCAACCGCGCGCGAGCCGAGCGAGCGTAGCGAGCGGTGCCGCGGCAGCGACCGGCGAGCGCTACTTCCAAACTGCTCGCATAAATGTTTTTACCATTGTCTAATTATCCGTTAAAAGAAAGTTAAGAAAACACAAAAATTGTTGAATCATGGTTTATTTACATATAATAAAAAGAGATTGACATTGTAACTACCCACCACTTTACAAATCAATCCAGCGCGCAGTATTAATAAACTGTAGGCGAGTCGTACATTAGGTATTTCATACATAGGTGAAATATCAAATATCTTAAAAAGCATTAGATTACTCGTTCGTTAGTGCAATTGATTTAAGTTTAATCAACATTATGTTAGTTAAACAGTAGTTGAGTCGATCAATATGTGTTATGAACTTATGTGAATCAATCGTAGTTATCTTGAAAATAGTTAAAACAAAATTAGGTATTATAATACGTAACCATAACCCGGAAGGTGCATCAAGAAACCTGTTTTGTTTACTGCATAAAGTTCAACAGTACATAAAACTGTTACTAATTGTAATTAACTTTATGTATAACGGAACGGAAAAAAGAGGATAATTTATTGACAAATTATTTCAATGAGGGTAGGTGAAAATTAACACAACAATCATTGTACGCGTGACCGCGCTGCCGACGCGACTTATTTTTAACTTACACAAACTTATTAAGTTATCGCGATTATGGTAAACGGTGATTAAGTTGATTAATTGTCAAGTTGACCAGTTCGTTAGTGCTGTGTGTTGTGTTGTACCCGATGACCAGTTTACGCGGTTATTTTCCGTTGCTGACGGGGAATTGCGGCGAAACCATTGCATGCAGGTACTTACGTGTTATTATTTAAACTTAGTCTGAAATAAGAACTATTTTGCCTACATCCGCAGTGTTATTCGAGAATAGTTAGATGTGCAAATCGTCGGTTGAAAAGTTTGAAGTGTAAGTTAAGATAGTTGAAGTGGTGTGGAGTGTATGGCCTAGGGTCGGGTCGGGTCGCCTGCTGAGGCGACGCGGCGGCGGCGACGGCGTCACCGGCGACGTCGGAGGCGTGCCCCAGCGAACCAATGGCGCGGCCCCGCCGCCCGCCGCCCCCGGCCGCGGCGCCGATACACCCAGCTCGCCAGTAGGTTTGTGTCCTTTTGGCTGACCGCATGACTCCGGATCTCGCTTCGTCGCTGTACTCGTTGTAACCTGTGTACGTGCAGCACGCGCTTCATCCTCTCCCCACGGCTGAAAACGCTAGCTTCCGCCAGAACGCCTCATACTCGGTCACTGAACAGAACTCATCTTCCAAGTTTGTGAACTAACTAGTTGAAAAACTTTTGAAACTAAAAGTGGGGAAGCAGTGAAGAGCCGGAGTGCAGGCGTTGCAGCGCGGCGCCGTAGCAAGGTACTGTGTCTGCCGAGAGTCCCGTCCGCGGGCCCCTGGGCCCCCGGGCTCCCGCCGTCAACAAGACCGGCGTGTCATGTTGACGGCTGTCACTGACGTTTCCCTTACGATCATGTGGCGCGCAATTTGTACACAAGCCATGTAACTCCATTATTTACGTTCTGAATATGTTTATCTATGTATGTCTTTACTCATGAACCATAAACATGTCCACAAATGCAGAATATATGATTTTCACGAAGTCTATGTCGAACCTGTTAAATAAATTGGCCTAAGGTAAGTATGGATTGTTCCCGAGATCTGTCAAAATTCACAAAAAGTAAGGTATATTGTATTGTTGGTATCACGTCCCGTGAACATTGTTATGAAATGAACTTTACTGTAAGCGCGGTTATTCTATTTATTTTCCACGGTGTAATATTATTTTCTAGAAAAGTCTGACATCATGAAACAAAGCAATGAAAAAGTTTCATTGAAGAGCGAATGAAAGTAATCGGATGAAAGTATGTACTACCCATAGTCCATACGCATGATGAAGTAGATATATTTGTTATATTAAATTGATCTCTTCAGTATTCAGCGGAGCCGAGGGCATTGAAAGCGAAGGTTGCCGTGAAATCAGACTCAACTATACATATTCAATGCGATCTCGGCTACGCGCTACGGCGTACTACGGAAACCCAATCGCATTAAAACGGCGGAAAAATAAAAAGGGTAGCTACTCGTAGATACACAAGATTCTCTGAATAAACATAACAATTTCCAGTTGATCGCGCCGGAACGCAGCAGACAAATTAAGGAACATTTTTGTGTAGGAGCACAGCCTTCGCCGGCTTCATAAAACTTAACTGCACGCCGTAACCGCCACTAATTATAAGGGTGGGTTTACATAACGTATTTATGAGCATGAGATTTAACAGCAACGTGCCGGTCTCGGGTGGTCTGTTATCGCCCCATTAAAAAGTTGTCCTCTGCGGGCGCGTAAATAACATAATATGACGCCACGTTCGACCACCCGACCACCCGGCCACCCGAGCTGACTGCGGCGCGCCATCACCCGCCGACACCGACAACAACGCTTTGTTTTTGGGATATTCATTATGTTTCGTGTACAATACCATAAAAAGACGAAAGTTTTGAGTACGGAAAAAATTACGTCATTGTCAAAAAATAATCCTGTTATTAGCCACACGTTTTTTGGTATTAAATCTATGGTTTAGTAATAAAGTTAATTAATGAACACCGATAGCCACGTTATCCACGTATTATTTTAACCTTTGTTAGCGAAGATATAAAGTCTAATATTCATTAATCAGGCGGCGCCTGCAGTGCAGCGTGACCGCTGCAGTTAATAAGGACGCCTAACGCCACAGTTCGTCGCACCACATTTATATACAATGAACACTCGGCTTTAGATTTAATTGTATATATTTAGTTGGGTAATGAGAAAATACACCCCGAGAAGCTTGTACTCGCTACATATTAAAGATATAATTTAACCGAGGTAGAATAAAACTTGTAACAAAACTAATAGCACAAGCTGATGCGATAAGCTAATATAAGTCGGCAACTTACACGACGGGTGAGATTGGCCGCCGTCGCCGGGCCGTCGCCGAACCGTCGCCGGCACGACGCCGAGACGACGGCGCGCCGACGCCACTTTCAAAGTTTTCATGTTTACATACCGCTCTGACGATGATACTCGCGCTAATTTCTGTATTTACGACAGCTCCCTTGATACTTAATAAGAAAAACTTGCTTATCTCTTTGATAAACTCCGAAGTTTGAATTAGTCTACGGATACTTAAAGAGTATTTTTATTTTATGAACTAGAAATTAATTGGTCCGAGGGTTTTTAGGGAACTTTTTGATTTAGATGACACATTTGCGAGCCACACACATTTCGTTTCCACAGCCCATTACATCCGTGAAGTTGTGCGGGACGGGACATTAGATACCGCACGAATAAAATGTGGGGGAATTCACATTGGAATTATGTCTATTTTATTAAACCTACTTTACACCACAATTATCTGCGTAGCTTAGTATTTATTCTAATTTTAAATATGAGGTTTAAAGTTTCTTACTTTCATT
The DNA here is from genome assembly GCA_932294355.1 of Aporophyla lueneburgensis. Classification (NCBI taxonomy): domain Eukaryota; kingdom Metazoa; phylum Arthropoda; class Insecta; order Lepidoptera; family Noctuidae; genus Aporophyla; species Aporophyla lueneburgensis. Next base: position 18,857,328 of record OW028747.1, read on the forward strand.
TCTCAACCAAAATATTCGTATGAACCAAGTGCTACGAAAGCGTAGCACCGGCGTAGCAATGAACTCCGCTACGCTACGTAGACGCGTAGCAGTGCGTAGGCAGGCGTAAGTAGGCAGTATTACCCGTCACAAGAATTGACAAGGTAATTTGACAAGTATGTAGATATTAACAGGTAGGCACGGTTCCGCGCCAAATCCTCGGTAATCCAGGCGAGGCGCCGGCCTGTCTGCCTCATATACATAACTGAGAAAATAAGTTAATTTCATTGAAATATCGCGGTCGTATAATTCTTGTTTGTTCCTAATATTATCGAATTGACTGGTCTTTTGGATAAAAACAAGAAGCAATAGTTTTGATTTACCGCAAATTTTATGAACGTATTAGGAAATTTGATTTGGCTAGTATTTGTTATTTCGTTCTCTTGATCAACGGTTATGAAAACCATATAATCTAACTTTTAACATATGGGTTCACATTGAAAATAAAACTGATTTACAACGATATTTTTTGAAGATGTGGAACCCATTTTTATTGCGGGATGATTTTATCCATACTAATATTATAAATGCAAAAGTAACTCTGCCTGTCTGTCTGTCTTGCTTTCCTGCTCAAACTACTGAACCGATTTAAATGAAATTTGGTACACAGATAGTTTAGAGCCTGAGAAAGGACATAGGCTACTTTTTATCCCGGTAGTACGTTCTCGCTAGTATTGAAATAAACGCTCACTTTTCCGACAAGGAAAAACATAAGTCAAATCCAATGTAAAACAAGATGAACTTAATACCGTAAAAAATATTATTTCTCGGAATGATTTTACCCGGAAAACGATATCGCAAAATCCTATATATAAAGAAAAATATACACAATACCAACACCTTATTTTCCTTATCACTTTGGAATTGAACAATCCATACTAATATTATAAATGGGAAAGTGTGTGTGTCTGTTTGTCCGTCTTTCACGGCAAAACGGAGCGACGAATTGACCTAATTTTTAAAGTGGAGATAGTTGAAAGAGATGGAGAATGACATAGGCTACTTTTTGTCTCTTTCTAACCCCCCACTTCCCTAAAATGGGGGGGGGGTTGAATTGAACGCGAGTGAAGTCGCGGGCAAAAGCTAGTTCTTTAAATAAAGATGGAAGTACATGCAGCACTTGAGCTTCTTTATTTGGTTGAAACAACAAATTTAATCATATAAACATAAGAATCAGTTGTGTTATGACTTAATTTATGCACCTTTCAATTAAAATAAACCAATTTGGTATAACTATATCAGAATGGCAAAAATCTTCTTCCTCATCTGGCTATCTTTATTACGCATACGATTAGGGTCTTGGATATGTAAAGGATGGTCACCGATCCACGGAAAGACCTCGGTAAGCGTAACTTGACTTAAGATCGCCTCCTGCGGCTATTTTATTATTTTAGCTATAAACCCTTCTTGAAGGCAAATTTCTTTCAAATCTATGTAAAATTTTCCGAGGCACAGGGTCCCGGATATGCTATGAATGGTAAACCATCCACACACTGACCTCGGAAAGCTAAACTTACCCTTACATCGTCTTGTACGGCTGTTTTATTAGCCACTAGTCCCTTTTCAAGGCAAAATATCCTTTAAATCTATTTAAAATATTTTTGAGTATAATGAGATAACTTTGATCTGTCAATTACTCGCTGTATAATCTATCCTAAGCAAACAAATGTTGGACTAAGTCGAGTGTAAATATAAGGAGTGTTATATTTCACCGGCCCACGCATCGTGATAAGACTTATTGTGTTTTCTTAGCTTGAGTTTCAGACTTTCAGCTGAAATATTATTTCAAAGGTTTGCGTGAAGGTAATTCACACGTTCCGCTCAAGTTTTGTTATAAGATTTCAGAATTGGAAATTCTTTTACACTCTTTTTTTTTTGTTTTTCAGCTGCTTGAAAAAATTGCTAACTCATAGCAATTCTCTTTTTAGAAACAAATAAATAAATAGCGTTTCCTTATATTCTTCGATACAGTATATTTTTATAAAATTTTCAGTAGTTGGATGCCAGTTACTTCGGCCCGGCACACCAGGGAACTGAAGTGAAAAATAAAGTATGATAAAACTTTTGTCCTCTTTCGTTATCTCAGCTCGACACAAGATTTTCGAGGCCGTTTTAGAGAAGGAAGGAAAACATAACGGTTATCCGAAACATGGATTCCAAAGTTTAACTTGTCGCCTTTAATAATTCGTTTGTTAACAATTCGAGTTCTCGATGCCATATAATTTTCCGGGCAAAGAAAACCGTGAACAATACCCAACCGTCATCGTATGCTATTCTCGATAACACAGGAACAATGGAAACATCCAACACACGTATTCGCCCAGACGCTACCGTTCGCACTCCCATACATTACCACCGACATATTGCGGCTGTCTGTCCTATACATAGCCATGCTAACTACATCGCCCCTTAACACCTACGCAGAGAGATATGAAACCATACCGTACTATGAATACAATGACAAAAGGACAGCTAAGACCCAACCCTGAGCTTGTGACGTCATTTAATCGACGAATGGTGCTCCACAGAGCAGTTTATCGCGATGTCAATAAATCTGAACCTAAGCGTGGAACAGACTATGTTCTTACATCCGAGAATTTCTCGTCATGGAGTCCAATTGAGCGAGCTAACGTCCCGAGTAAATTACGTGATATCGCACTCGCAGGTGTGGCCTACCTACTGTTGGAAATTAACGATATTGCTCCTTTAGAAAAATCACCCAAAATGGTTTTACATTACTTCAGATTAAGCAAATTGCTTTCCCAAGGAAACCATAAAGATTAAATTTTATTCTTAAATTTCTCGAGTACATATTAAAATGCCGTATGTACAGTTATTTACTTTATTACAAAAGCTGATATTGTCTATTGCGGCCACTCATGCGCATATCGCTTTAACGCGGCAATGAAAAGTCCTACCCAATAATTTTTCACGCGGAAAATTGTGTAGGAACGATCCTTCATACATTCCGCCCCCGAATCGTGTGCAATGTGACCCACGCTTTATTACAGAACTACCATCTTGGAAACATGTTTTTAATTTGACGCAAAGATTTAATTTAATACTTAGCCTTAGCTTTCAAAACTATTTCTTTCGCAAAAACGAATAACAAATCTTTCAAAACTTACATAGTATAAAAAAACCAAATGAAATAAAATGTTTTTATTATCGCATAATCTCTGAAACTTTTAGTCGAATTCAAAAAAACTTACAAAATATATGGCTGTTTGTTAGTATATTTTGTATCTATCGACTTCCACGCCAACAAAGTCGCGAACAGAAGCTAGTTACTCATAAAGTTGAAACACTTATAAATAAAACATGTGATTTATCAGCAACGGTAGGTAATAAATGGTTACTTAGTGACATAATAAAACCCAACGTGACTCATATTCAACGCAAAAAGGTGAGCTTACGCAAAAACTTCCACGGCCTTCGTATTATTAATAGTTATAAAATAAACAGGGCGCATAACTTTTACCTTCAAGGTACCTATTGCAAAATCTTTCCTCGAGGAAGCATTGCAAACTTTTAAAAAACTTGTCCATAACGAAACACCACAATAACTAATAGCAAAGTTTCGAAAATGGTACTAAAATGATGAGGGTATTCATTTCCAACTTCATTTTAACGACCAACTTGCTAGTATCAAAGATGGCCACCATGGCAACGTTGTATAATAAAAGAGGAACGTTTAAATGGCTCTGCCTGTTCCTTACGGTCCCAGTGAGCCGGTCCAATCACATAATCAATTTATCAGTGCTGTATAAAAATAGGACACGTCGTGTTCTATTCCAATCGTTCCTCTTTAATAGAATTTTAATTTCAATTTCACACATAGCGGGGCACGCGGATTACGACTCTAGCGCCGAGTCGGGCCGAGTCGAGTCGAGTGAATTTTTCCGATCGGCTCGGCAAGTGTACCGTAGAAATTTTGATGGGCCGTTATTACACAGTCCGTTTCAAACGTATTGTGTGCGAATGTGCTACGAAAATAGCAATATTTTGTATTGTGTGCGGGTAACATTGCTGTTTGAGTTGCTGCGTTTTTATCGTAACGCTCACCGCTTTGATGAAGTCCCGGTTTATCTGTTAGAAAATTGAAATACATAATGCAGAAAATGTATGCAGCAATAAACGAGTGAAAAATGGACAGGATTTTCAGTTGAAATGATCCGAGTTGGATCGTGTTCAACAGGAAATGGACCAAATAAGTAGCGGTATATGATTAAGGATGGTGTATGAATAGAAAATATGTAGGCATAGTTCCTTTTGCGGATTGTCTACTTACCTTAAGATATATTAACTAAAGTGCTAGAGAGATATGGTCGTCAAAAGAGATAAATAACCGTGGTCGTCGGATATATTATACCGGATACTTGAAGTTTAGTCAGATACTGATAGATGTTTTATAAAAAAAACCGGCCAAGTGCGAGTCGGACTCGCGCACAAAGGGTTCCGTACAAACCTGTAGGTATTCTCGGTTTATGCAGAAGATTCGTGTTTATGAAAATAAATGTTTTTTTTTTTAATTTTTATATTTCTGTTGATTAAATGAAAGGTAAATTGCGGTTTACGATTTATGACGTTTTAAAAAAAACGACTTACTCGATTTCGTTCAAACCAATTTTCGGTGGTAGTTTACATGGTAATGTACATCATACATTTTTTTTAGTTTTATCATTCTCTTATTTTAGAAGTTATGGGGGGGGGGACACACATTTTACCACTTTGGAAGTGTCTCTCGCGCAAACTATTCAGTTTAGAAAAAAATGATATTAGAAACCTCAATACCATTTTTGAAGACCTATTCATAGATACCCCACACGTATGGGTTAGATGAAAAAAAAACATTTTTGAGTTTCAGTTCTATGTATGGGGAACCCCACGATTTATTGTTTTTTTTTTCTATTTTTGTATGAAAATCTTAATGCGGTTCACAGAATACATCTACTTACCAAGTTTCAACAGCATAGCTCTTGTAGTTTTGGAGAAAAGTGGCTGTGACATACGGACGGACAGACAGACAGACATGACGAATCTATAAGGGTTCCGTTTTTTGCCATTTGGCAACGGAACCCTAAAAAAGTAGAAAACAAACAGTTCATTTATCAAACTGAATTCATTAATTCGGATATAAATCCATCAGTTTCTTACTAGCCTTCATCTATGACGACCCTGGGTTCTTATCTCTTCTGGTAACAGTACTTACTCAATTTAAAATGATACAAATAATACTACAAGAAAAAACAAACCACATGAACACGTTAACTAGTTAAAACAAAAGCGGCGCATCTTGCTTCCTCAAGACCTGACGTCTCCTTTTCATCAACGGTCACTTTTCAAAACGCTCTCAAACCTTTTAACAATAACCAAACCGTTACAACACATTAACCAGACGTGACACGTTACGTCTGCAGCAGGATAATGCAGTTGCAGTCACCTGGAAACTGCCTGTTTTATATTTCATAGCCGTGCCTGCAGCGGCCTGCGCACCCAATTAACATCAGCCGTCCAGTGCGTTCGTAATGTTCGGTGAAATATCAAGGGTTTGATGAGAGCCGTCAGTGGGCGCCTGTCTTTATGACCTACATGCTTAACGCACTCCGGGAAAATGAGGCAGTTATGTGCCCTCATGACAACTCACGGTAAAATGATGGTTTATTATTTGTGACTATAAATTCTGAACGTGTCATGATTTTATAATCGTTTGCTTTTCCATATGAACGTTTTCAGCGCGCAATGTTTTATAATAAAAGCTCATTGTTCTTTAAAAATATAGGTAGGTAAAAGTGCTTAATCTGATATCATTTCTTTTTATTTGTTTGACAATTCCATTTTTCAATATCGTAACATTACGTAGAGTGTATCAAACAATAAAATGTTCGCCGAACAAATACGGCAGTGTAATTGAAAACAATATGAATACAATGTAAAACAAACCTCTCCATATAAAAAGAGAGAAACGGTGAACAATCTCATTTGGAGCGTAACTATCGTGTGTCGGGAGCATAAACTAAGGGTTTTTTCCTCTTTTTTATGGTCGTCACAACCGTACACCAAACAAAAGTGAATGGTGTGCATGCTACAATGTAGACACGATTCGAACGTAAAATCTGATTCGATATTTTTCAAAAAACATCGTTATTTTTATTACTTCAATATATTCATAACAGTCGCGTCAAATACGCTCAATACGACTGTATCGAGGTAATAAAGCAGAAAGACATCTTCAATATTCTTTTGTGCGATTTGAACCGAATGGTTCGGTGATTTGTAGCTTAGAGTACATATCGCGTTGCATTGCCATCAATCCGTAAGTGAATCTAGGAGCGAGCACGTCGCAGCTGCAACTGATATCACCTGACGATGTCGTTTGTACCCGTCCGACTGGGATTAGGCACGAGCTACACGCGCGCAAAACGACAGTTTGAATTACGCTTACGGATTTACGCTATTGAACGTTGGACTTTAAAATATTCATAACATATCGGCGTTTCATCCGCATTGTATAAGTTACAAAAGTTTGGCATTGTTATTTCACATTTTAGTTGAACAAATGCAATCTGATAGTATTAAATTAAATCAGTCTTGTCTTTTCACTTGATTAACCAAGATATCAAAAGGTTTTCCGTCAATGCGTCGAATCAAGTCTGATGTTCCAATTTCATCGAAGTTTCCCTTTGTCTCTGGCTCGAAAGCGGATTGGAATCGTATGGCTCTCAATCTGACGTGTAGTGCTTTATTGCTTATGGTGTCCCGGGTCTAAATCCTCTCCTTTCAAATCGGATTATGACTGATATAGAACTTGAAATATTTGTAAAATATTTGTGTCCATTTTATGACTTGTCGATATCCTTTGCGGGTTAAGAGCGTCGAATAAAAAGTAGGTTAAAGTTGAATTTGTTAAACACGCAACCTATTACTATTATTAATTTAGGGGTAATTTAAAAATACTTTGTGACATTAGTGTAGGTTCTTTTAGGGACTTACTTGTCGTAGTAACTATTTTGAGTTGTTAATTGACACGAAAAGAATAAAAAGTTAATTTATAAAATCAAAAAGCCTGACACTTTTGTTAATAAGAAATATTTTTCACAGTAATACGACCTATTATAAATATAATTATATAATTTTAAATAATTTTTAATTATAGAACTTTATCACCGCTTTATAAAAAGTTTTTTTTTTGTGAGAATGGTTTCTAACCAATTTTAAATCGTTATAGATCTGAAATGGTCATTCAAAATGTATAATGACATTCAAAGACCTAATCAATGATACCACACTAGGCATAGTTAAATGACTTATTTTTCTATTACACAATATGGCGTTTCATTGTCGCTATTCTGATTACTGTCATGTCTTTAGTAAAACCCACAAGATTAGGACAAATCGATTGATGCAATCGAATCATCAAAATCGATCCATCCGTTTCAAAGTCAAAAGTCATTTCTTCAAATGACTATTGTTTGGTCTCTAGAGTGTCACAAAGGAACAAACATACATACATAGGCTGATAAAACATTATCCTCCGCAGTCGGGTATTAGTCATAACACGGAGAAGAGCAATGGGAAAATGAAATATGTTTAATAAATATTATTTCGTATTCCAAGGAAACAAACGCAAAGGTGTGATTCAATTAACTAAAAACACACCACAACCTATACCACGGCTTATTTACCGCACAAGCCAACGGAGCAAATTTAATAACTCTTAGAGAAACTAATAGTAAAGTTAAGGAGCCAGCATATCAAAGGGCCAATATATTTTGTTTGCATAAAGCCGTGTATGCACGGTCGTGCCGGGGAGTTTCCGCAAGTATCCACCGGGAAACCGCGTTACGAAAACATTTTTCATAAAGCCTCTACACATACTTGATACGTAATTTATGGAGACACCGCCTTATACTTCGCTACTTGAATGTTGATTAGAAAATGTTCTACGGAGAAGGTGCCGTAAATCCAAAGAGATCTTGATGCTTTTTACGTGCAGTATAAAATCACTGATGACAGGATTGAAGGAATTTAGCATACAGTTTGTCATTTTAAGATTTGGGTTTTTTGTCTAGATTCTTTGATAAATTATTTGGCTTAACTAGTGATATTTTTCACGGCAATCTACATCTTTTTCATATTCTGAAGACCACTTTCTACAAGTCTTTCATGCTTATGAATGAAAGAATGATTTCTTTGTGTTGAATAACATACGAAAAGTACCATTTAGCTTTGATATTCCTAGTATTTACTTTAATCTTTATTTCTTCTCCTTTTTTTATTTACTTACTCAAGAATGCTAAGACATGGACCTACAGCCAACAACAAAAGTCTTATAAGCACTGTAATTTTTATGGCTAATCGAAATTGATTCAAAATGATTAAATTTTTCTTTATTGACTGAGTACGGTGACGCTTAAAGATGGGTTATAATTTTGTATGTATTTTCATCAGTTCTCTCATAACTTCTATAATATTTATTTTAATTTGATCAAAGAGGTATCGTTAGAAGCGTCTTGACCGGCCGCTAGTTTAAGGCTTTGTGCTGAATATGGCATCATGTAGAGAACATAAAGGAATGAACTAAAAAAAAGGTATTAATTGCTGTGTTGGATATCAAATGAAGGTCTTAATACTTACTTAGTCACTTAAGTAAGTTCAAAATCTTAAACCCGAGTAATGAAAAATCACGCTCCAAAAAGTATAAAACAAGAAAAATATACTTCTCTGAAACCCGTAGTTATATGCCACCTACCTTAACAAAACAATACATTCAAACAGTAGTAAGCGATCATAAGTTTTAGGGAAAAGCCGCATACGATCACGACTTTTAGATGAGAATTTTTCGTGTTTCATACTTTTAGACCGTGTTTTTTTATAATTACCTCAAAATTAAAAGAAAAGGAGAAAAGCCATGGAAAATAAACAATGTTCAAAGAATAATATTTCGTATTGCTGGGCGACAAAGAGGTTGGCACTTGTGAATTTTCCATAAACAAAAAAATACTTTGTCTATTTCTCTTTTCTACCTGACTTCCCAAACTCGAAGGGGTTAATTGACTTCTGTCGCTAACCTTACCTAAACAGAGTTAATTTTCGTCTGTTAAATCGTCATCATGATACTAAATCAAAGACGTCGGTCATAGACATAGCCCGTTGAATGCCTGGGACTAATGTATGTACGTGTTACGGTACCTACATACATATACCATGGCTCCAATAGTTCATGTTCGAAGTGACAAGTGACAACTCGTATCAGACACGAGCAGCGTCATACATTTAGGTTGTATTAGCATCAAACAAATTGCCAGCCCATTGGGACTGGTGATCCATTTAGACCGTATATCTACATATGGAGCGGTTTGTGTGGCGAGGTTATAACAGCTGCACCGGTTAATCGATCAGGTTAAGCTACGCTTGCCGCGGTTGATCCGTCGATGGATGGCTATATGTACATATGAAGACCCCGCTGTGCCTCGGAAAGCACGTTACGCCCTTGATCTCGGCTGTCATTCAAAAACAAAACCAAAAGTCATATATTCAAACTAGGCTGAAATATCTGCATTTTTGAACGTCAATGTTACATAAGACAGTTCCCCAAAACTGGGAAGAAAACTCCCCAGCAGCACAGCTGTCTGTTAAGTTTGAAGAACTTGATTCTGTACAATATTATGAAAACAAAACATACATTAAATTATCTATACAAATAAATGAAATTGGAGTGTCTGTTTTTAATATTAAAATAACCGCTTTTTACTAAGTGTATATGGATGTATGCACGGTACATATACCAAAACAACATTTTTTATAATTTTTGTCTGTCTATCTGTGCCGGCTAATCTCTGAAATGGCTGGACCGATTTTGACGGGAACTTTATTGGCAGGTAGCTGATGTAATAAGGAGTTACTTAGGCTACTTTTATTTTAGAAAAATTATATTATTTTAGAAAAATACCTGCGTTAATTTCCGTCATTCACGCGGGTGAAGCCGCGGGCTAAAGCTATTTGCTGTATGTTAGCTAGCACACGCCAATATACCAATTCGTGGATCTTTGACAGTCGTTACGGGTCGTCAGAAGCCCGAAAGTCTGACAACCAGTCTTACCAATGGGGATCGTCTTATCCAGTTACTGGGTCATGGAGGTCAGATAAGCAGTCACTCCAAGTAAAATACTGCTATTCAGCCGCATCCGGTTAGACTAGAAGCTGACCCCAACAGTGTTGGAAAAAACTAGGCAGATGGTGCCCTACATATACGGTATGGATAGGTAAAAAAAAAGAATAAATCTGTGTGTGCTATCAAACAAAAATCCGCGCTCCCGATTTAGTTTTCATAGTTTTTTCCGACAATTTATAGCATTGGAAAAACGTATAGTTACTGGAAAAGTTACAACACAGTGTTGCTAAAAAAAAGTATTATTTAACTACTTGCAAAACAATATTATTGATAACAAAGCTTGGTAAAAAATTAGTGCAGGCATGTCACACGTCCAAAACAATACTACTTTAAATGTCATAATTTATACTAAGTATAAAATAGTAAAGAAATCAAAAGAAGTTACACAACATTTTTGAAAAAAAAAGTGATACAAGATCTACTGTCGAAACGATAGCTTTAGTTTAGTTTGTTTATCTCGATATGTTACGGATTGGCGCAAAAACAGCTGAACGGATTTGAATGAAATTTTGCACCCAAATAGTTGATAACCTGGATTAACACATAACTTTTAATCGGGATTATGCGTTCCTGCGAGATATATCCCGACATCCACACAAGCGAAGACGGCGGCAAAAGCTAATGATAAATATACAAATGAATGTGAGCGCTGTTCCATCGTTGAAAAAAAGTTATAAGCCAAATGCAACAAATCATTTAAAACCTGAGCATACGCGTGAAATACCCACTCTTTTACAAAATGCAGCAAACAAAAAAGAAAAGCATCTGCCACGACTGCCACGGTCGCATAAGTTAATTTCCGGAAGCCGGGTAGTATCGCCCGGTTACCCGGTTGTTTGTTTGTTTATCCGGGCTTGATTACGAGCAGCCGGGCATGGATACCGTCGCTCATAAGCCATGTAATCAGCCATCAGTAGATGGTCAGCATTGTTGATATGATATCCATTAGTCGTTAAGCATTTTGAAATTGGTTTGTTATTGATTTTTGCTTCTATTGTATTTTGTGACCTTGTAGTTACACAAATGTAATTTTTACGCCGGGTGTGTCAATGGTTTGTTGTAGGAATAATATAATTGTACGTTTTAAAATTTTGTGTTAAGAGGCCGGCAAAAATAACCCTAGATAACTAAACTATTTTCGATGTTACATGGTTATTAAACATTCGTAGAATCGACTACGCCAAATATAACGCATTTTTTGGAAAAAGTGTTTACTAACCAAACGAACTTCTGACATTGGTAGATATATTCTTTGCATCATCATTAAACAAAAATTACCAAAACAGTCATTAAGAATTATTCCACACAGCCAAAGCATATATCGATGTTCACCTAGAAGTACACCAACACGAGAATCGCGGGTAGGTGGGTCGTCGAACGGACGAATGTTTAGTTATCAAGGGATAATAATGAGTTATTTTTACCCTGAAGCAGGGATGCCTACACGATACTGTATTTTTTTGGAAAAGTTTCGTTTCAGCTGCATCTGGTTAGACTGGAAGCCAACTCTGACATAGTTGGAAAAAGGTTAAGCAGATGATAATGATGAGTTTCATTTATTTTTCTATGACTATAATTTTAGAAATGTATTTATTTACCTCAGTTTCGTTATTTAAAATGAATTAAACTTAATTTCTCCTGTTTGTTACAATTATTAAAATCATAATTTTTACATCGAAGATACTAATCTCATCATTATTTTCAGCAGTTAGGTTATTTTAGGTTATTTTTTTTGGGGGTGGGTCATCATCAAATTTCGTTTCCCGCTCTAGGCGGATAGGGGGGGCGTGTTAGAATTTTACTGACTATAACCCACCCGTGTTCCTTCAGTTCCCCATATGCCAGGGCCACGATAACTCTTTCGAACAAATCTCGAGCCCCTTTTTTTGGATGGGAAATCATCAAATGACTTCTCCCGCTCTGGGCGGAGCGGGAGGGCGTGTCAGACTTTTACTGACTAAAACCCACCCGTGTTCCTTTAGATGCCCATGTGCCAGGGCCACGTAACTCTTTCGAACAAATTTCGAGACCCTGGCAGGTACGTTTTAGGCTGAAATATTAATCTAATCTCTTGTTAATTAAGCTTGTTCACGAAGTTTAACAAATCAAGTAAGATATTACTAGAATATTACTATAATTCAGAACTAATACAAAGACTTGTCTAAACCACTAAGTTGTCTGAAAAGTTGAAACGCAGGCACGTTGAAAATAACTATCTACTAATAAATTAGTAAACAGATTGGGTGAAATTGCAGAGTTATTAACTTATTTGTTAATATAATTATAGCTGTCAGATTCAGTAAAATGTTCACACATTTATTACTTATATAAAATTCAATTAAGCATATTATTAATTAAAAAGCGTATGAGCATATTTCATTCGTATATGTAATTGAAGTGTAGTCGACCTCGTAATTTATTTACCACCTTAAGGTTGCACAGCATAAAACGACAAAGTCTATTTATCAATGTTCGACGCCAGGCCAAGGCCCTGACCATAGGATTTAATGAAGTACGTGGATGCATGATGGTGGGCTTTGGGCAAGAGTGACGACGAACTGTCCGCCGTGCGCGGAGCTGATCAATACAAATATTCAATCACTCACCTGGTTGAGGAAAACTGGTTCTGGAGCCTACCTGGATTTATGTATGTAAATGAGTGTATATTGTATTGTGTAGTGAAACTGTAAGTATTCCGGGATACCAGGCCGCTACAATACGCTAGAGATTTTCTCAGCATGCGGTTCACAATGAATCACTATCACCTCAAACTATTTCAATCAAATTTCTAAATAAACCCGTTCAATATCGTCAAAAGGGGTTGTTTACACACAAAACAATTGGATCACAACAAATTGTCCACAAAACTATAGATTTAATAAGATTAATAAGGACAATGATCGCAAGGCAAATTACTACCATTATTCATTTTCAAAGACCAAAAACAAGTGTCAAAATCAAATGACAAGCGACAGTTGTCACTCCGTTAAACGTCATAATGCGTAGGCGCACAGAGTAAACAAGTCAAACGGTCGTACGGTCGGTTGGTCGGTCCGTCTGTTGTCACGGGACGAAACAATCAATGTGACAATTAGAAATCTTCAAGTCAGAGATTTTTGTCAATTACGTAGTTGAGTATGCATGTTATTTATTTATTACAATTTATAATGGAATTGAAGGTTGAAAAACATATTTCCAAGCAATATACATTAAATATGAAAAGATTCGATGCCTGAAACTCAATACGTTTAGTTACCGATTCCGATCAGAGATGGCGCTAGTTGTTAATCTGAGCCGAAAGGACAAAGAAAATTGTCCACTTCCTTAATTCCCTCTTTGTGCTTGATATTCTTTTTTAAATATCTCTTGGAATGAGTAAATGAAGTACACTAATTATGTAAAAGACGGGAATAATTTATGCTAGGTGCGCACCGAGGCGTAAGCAGAATCGCAAAGAGTTTAATAGAAATGCTACCTTCTTGAAATTAATCCTTTATCTAGATAGAACTGTCCTGACTGGCCTGTTACTACCAAGACTGAGGTTGTGGGTTCGATTCCACAAATCTTTGTGTGATGAGCACAATCATTTGTTCTGTGTCTGGGTGTTAATTTATCTATAATACATGTATGTACTTAGAAATATATAAGTATGTTTATCAGTTGTCTGGTTGCCATAGTACAGGCTCTGCCTAGTTTGGGATCAGAGAATGGTGTGTTGGTTGTCCTAAGATATTAAGTAAGATAAGATAAGAATTGGATACCTACATATTTCATCATTTCATTGTGATTCTTAGTTATTTAAGAGGAGGAAGAGAATTACTGCATGTTGGACATTTTTTCGTAAAAGATGAAACACAAACGCTGATCCCTCATTGTATGAAAAGCCTATACAATGCGAGTTCAGCTACAACTGGAAAAGTATTTATGCTTGATATGTCGCGGTAAGATCTACTACGGGGTACAGGCATTTTTCACTGTTCATTTTTACAAAACTAAACCAATTTCGTCGCTCTTACTATTTTTTAAGCCATTTCTGTGAAATAAAACTAAAACCAATAACAATATTGAGTGCAAAAATCGAATACTTTGTTTAGAATTCTCGTGAAAGCTGATTTGATTGATAGGGAAACCTTTTATCCATTTCTGTCAGTATTCCACCTAGATTTCTAGGATATCTACCTATAAAAAGTGGGTTTATTTCATACTGGCTTCCACCCGTGGCTATGCCCGTCGAGCTGTCGAGGTCGAAAATTATCCCACAGGAACGAACTCATCATCAGCCTATAATATTCCCACTGCTGGGACACAGGCCTCCTCTCGGTGAGAGGGAGTGGGCCATAATCCACCACGCGGGCCCAGTACGAGTTACGTCACATGTCTTCGAATTTTTGGTTCTATGACATGCCGGTTTCTTCACGATGTTTTCTTTCACCGTTTTGAGAGCAGGAACGAACTACCCGGATTAAAAGTATCCTGTGTTCTAATCCTAACCCAGGTCATGGCTAATCCTCGCTGCCGGCCGTAGTCGAGTTGATGATCGGCAGCGAAGAGTCCTGGGACGCGGTGGTATCCTTCTGCGAATCAGTTATGTCGCAGAAGGAGGCTGCGGAAAGGGAGCGGGAGATATCTTTCGCTCACCCAGCCAGCAGCAGGCGCACCGGGCGTTGGCGGAGGGCGGACAACGCTCTCTGCCAGCCCCCCTAAATGGGTCCAGGGGCGACGGATTCGGGGTCATCCGTCGCCCCCTATTCCTTAGGACCCGAGATGGTGGCGCGTAGTGTTCCACGCGCGCCTCTCTGTGATGTATGGGGGGGAGTTTAACATCTCGCTCCCCCCCAACGTGAGGAGGCCCGCAAGGCGGGCCGGCGGCACCAGTCGAGGATCGTGGAAGACATATTGTTTCCCGTAGTTCCCGACGTAGTTGTGGGACGGAACACCGGGGTGGTTTTAGTCAGTAAGAGTTTGACAGACCCCTCCGCCCACCCCAGGGCAGAGGATATCCATGAGGATTTCCACCTCGAAATCAAAAAAAAAAGGTCATGGCTAATCTAAACCCAGGTTATGGCTAACCCTAACCCAGGTTATGGCTAATCCTAACC
This sequence comes from Aporophyla lueneburgensis, assembly GCA_932294355.1. Lineage (NCBI taxonomy): Eukaryota > Metazoa > Arthropoda > Insecta > Lepidoptera > Noctuidae > Aporophyla > Aporophyla lueneburgensis. The sequence continues at coordinate 18,872,640 of OW028747.1, forward strand.
CAGGTTTTGGCTAATCCTAACCCAGGTTATGGCTAATACTAACCCAGGTTATGGCTAATCCTAACCCAGGTTATAGCTAATCCTAACCCAGGTTATGGCTAATCCTAACCCAGGTCATGGACTGTTCCGGCCAGGATCGCGGATTTGCTCGAAAGAGTTACCGTGGCCCTGGCACAGGAAATTGAAGGAACACGGGTGGATTTTAGTCACTATAACTGGCAGGTGGGAAATCACCAAATGTCGTCTCCGGAGACGACATTTGGTGATTTCTCACCTAAAAAATACAAGGTCTTGGACTGTATGCCAAGTTTCTTGAAAAGCCGTTACCTAGGCGTGAAAAGGTGACGGACAGAAAGACTAACAGCAGAGGGTAATTCTCCTAATTTTAAGAACGTTCACGGTTGGTCATGATCTCAGTCTTTTCAGTCTTTCTCTATCAAAAATACCTCGAGTTTCCCAAAATTTTTGACATTTGATTGTCGCCGAGATGAGACTGCGACTATATTTTAAACGGTTTTAATTACGAAAATAGCCATATGATAGACAGAGATACTTCCTGATTCATATAATTAAATAGCGGTGTTCAAGTAAAGGCCTAACTGCATGCACTCCCTGTTGAGGTCTCCTCACCAATTCTTTCCTTCAACGTATGCTAGTTAATTCCAAGATGTACTAAAAAAAATTATGTAAACTAGTGGTCGCCTAGTGTTCGAAATTCGACCACAAGTATTTTAAATTTGGACGTTAAGATATTTGACATATAGTTTTTCAGTAAGACATTAATTTTTTTTACTAGTATTCTCTTCTCAGTTTGACCACAGACTTTAACCGTAAGTAAAAGACAATATAAGTATATGTGTTTGTGTGTCACACGCATGGCAGTGTGTGTAATGTTTTTTTTTTAAATTAATTTAAAATTTATGTATTTCTAAAGCATTATTTTATTATAATATTAACTTTCTGTACTATATAAACTTTAACTGTGCCAAGTTTCATACTCCTTCGTCCGCATAATTTTCATAAAAGGGTTCCAAATTTCTTTCTTCATGTGTTAATAATAAAATACAACGTGATCGTATTGATATCCCATAACCATAGGGTATTAATGAAACCATGTCATAGAATCAATCAATTAATCAAATAATTTATTTTGTAAAACATAGGTATGGTTACAGATAGTAAATTGTCTACATTATGTGCACTATGTTTTGCCAATAAATGACGTACAAAAATAACATAAAAACAAACATTACAATTAGGGTGGCATGTCAGTAGATTACATTTAAAAATAAATAAAAATAAAAAAGTTAAACAGGTCATTACAATTTAAGATAGATAAATATATTTACACATAATCAATAAATACTTACAATCATAAGTGTTTAATTAGTAAGTCAGAACCGTCATACCTCTGTTTGTCAGTAGTAAATTCAGTAATGGAATAGTAACATCTATCTATTAGGAATTTAAACAAAGACCGCTTAAAGGATCCCAGACACTCTTTATTTCTTATAGCTATTGGTATACTGTTATATATTTTTTGGGCCATACCAAGCACACTTTTGCCGAAAAATGCGGTTTTATGAGAGGTAACACGAATGGTATTCTGATAACAACTGGCATATGTTTTTTTTTTCCCTGAACACGGGTTGTAAATTTCATTGATAAGTATGAGTAAATCGTTCTAATTAAAACCAATCATTCAAATTTAACGCTAATAAAATGAAACGTTATCATATTTCACATAATGGTGTTTTACATAAATAATTTTGACGTCTATTGAATGAAACATTAAAAAAAAATCATATTCTGAAATAGAATTTATATATTTCCTTTGATTCTTTGACATCACAGGAACACCTTGTATAGATAACATAAAATGTAGACATTAGATGTCAGAGACTAATATTCTGACAGTATTTTAGTATTCTTGAAATGAGAGCACATGACAGACATTTCAAAGCAACCATAATCCTGTCGTTATTTATTATTTTATTTATATTATTAACTCGTTATTATTCTTGGAGAATATGAAAACCGGTCCGTGGTTTCCAAAATTGTGAATTAATTCGCATAGGTACATATTAATTGTGTTACTACTTTTTTCTTTGTAATAAGTAGGTACTTAATAATAACCCATCAACATGTTTTCATGATTTTAGCTGTTACTGTTTCACGTTTAATCTATACCAAATTACCCATATTATAAACAAGTAAAATTTTTGATCTTGAATACAAGAGAAAAAAAATTTTTTAGGGGGTTTTCTTCGAAACTAATGATCCGATTCCGAAAATTCTTAAAGATTGGGTGAGTGGGGATTTATACAAGATTTTATGGAAATAACGTAAGGGGCCATTGCACTCATCACTATAAATAACTATTACTAGGAATGAGATCGCCGTAGGTATCATCCGTGCGGTGCCGGACGTAAAGAATAGTATCACCCCATTTCTTCCCGTGGGTGTCATAAGAGGCGTCTAAGAAACTTACTAGAGAATGGGCAGCAGCTTTCTCTATACATTTTACCACCATACTGCACTCGCCAATCAGCCTGGCAAGCGTAGCGATTATGTTTGCCCACCAAATTGGGGGAGGCCTATGTCCAGCAGTGGACGTCTTACGGTTGAAATGATTAAGTATGGGACCAACCCGAAAATAAAAATCAATACTGTTCCCTACATTATGTCGAGTTATCTTATTATCTTACTAATAATATTGTACATGTGAAGGCTAGTATATTTTGGGTATTTGTTAATAACGCATAAATGGTCGAAAGGATTTGGATGAAATTTGGCACACATATAGTTTAGAAACCGAATGGATACGTAGAAATATTTTATATCCCGATATCCCCGTTTACATGGGTACATTTCTGAAGTCCTCGGGAGCAAAGACGCTGGCAAAAACTAGTGCGAATTTAAAGAAATGGAGCATATTGTTTTTTGCTAAAATTTTCAAGGTGTATAAGCTGTTCATATTGATGAGTACCTACAATGACTCCATAAGAGATTTTAAGTTATTTTGATTACACCATGTATTTACCCAACATTTGAATTTTTCAAAGTAAATAGGTTCGCAAAACCTATGTATGCGTAACTATATCTACTGTACATCGATCTACTCATCTCGACAGCTTTGCGAAGCACCTTATTCCCCCACCTTTAAGTACATTTTCAGCTCAGCAGAAACTTCTCTCAGCTATTACCATACGTAACAGGGTTAAAACGTACATACTCGTCTAAGTGAAATAAAAAACGCGGTAAAAATCCCACATGGGAGTAGTTAGAGGCACTCCAAATGTCAACCGCTCTTAGCTAAGTAATCAGGTTTAAAATTCATGGGGTCAGAGTTAGTGACTACCCTAGGGTGTTTTATTGGGAGGAAAGTTATGTTTCACTCACTTAATCGGTTGTTTTCTTGAATATTTTCTCGTAGTATACGGAATGGGTGACTCAGCAGTATCTAACATGGTTAGTAAACGAGTTGCTTGAGTCTCGTCAATGCTATATCAATGTTTCAATAAAATTAGACTTTTTTCAACTAGCTGTGGGGGTTTCCTTTAGCCTAATCGGACGTAGCTGAACACCAGTATTTTACATGCAGTGACTTCTTATCTGACCGCCATAACCTAGTTACCGGGTAACACAATACCCGTTGGTAAATCTGGTTACCAGACTACCCGTAGCGAAAGTCACAGATCCACCAATGATAGGCGGGACCAACGGCTTAATGTGCTTTCCGAGGCATGGAAAACTACTAAAATAAACTAATAAGGTCTATGTTAAAGGGTTCTCACTGAAAACCTATTTTCATCTAAACTAGTTCAAACTTAACTGATCAAAATAAATCCTGGGACCTCGAAAGTAAAAATAAGTGTTCTTGTTATACAGGGATCGGGAAGTTTTACCTTTAGCTATAAATAGAAGCACTCATGTGAAAGATTGATCGAGTAAATACTGTAAATAACGTTAACCGGGTAATGTGGACACTATACCTATAGTCGTTTAGATAAGGTAGCCAAAATCCGGCAGTGTAACTCGCTCGTATTTTGGATCAGTGCGCTTTGAAACTTAACCCATTCATTTGTGTCTAGGATTATTTATTTGAAATCCTGATTGATGATACTAAAACCTGTGATAAAGAGAAATAAACATAGTTTTAATAAAATATAGTTCAAACGTTATTTCATTATTTCTTTGCGACACTTTATACTGTCAAAACTTTACAGACAATATCACATTTTCATGTTACTAAAACAGTAGAAATATTAATATGGACTAAAGAAACAAAAAGTCGGGTAGGAAATAATCAAAGCTCTCATTATTGTGATCTCAGAGAGGAATCTTTTTAATAAGAAATTTGTCTTAATTCACCCCCAATGACTTTATTCACCCGATGTCGTCCAAAGTAATGTTAATTAGATAATTTAATTTCGACGTTTTCTGATGAAATGTTTAAGAGGAGTTTTCTTTTATCTCTTACCTTTCGAGTACCTGCTTGTCTTTTGTAATAAGCTTATAGATAATGTTATGACCACGTTATGACGAGTGTTCATTCTATATTTTCTCATTCTATGATATTTTAAGTTGAGAATTCCAGATAGGTTACAAAATTAACTAAGAGTATCAGTAAATTTTAAAACCTATCTTTAATTCTCTCAAAAACACTTAAATTCTAGACTTGTAGGAATCTACCTACCTTCATATTCAGTTATGTATCTTTAGGGTACTCAACCAGGAACTCTTCTAGTTGCTCCTTGTCCGCCCGGTCGTCTGTCCGCGGCTTAGCTTAGGCACTCGTAGTATGTACTAGAAACCTGTAATTGTGACATAAAGGTGGCATAAATATACATACACGTAAGTCACACCGACAAAGTAGTACAATAAAATCTTACTCTACATGAACAGTGGGGTTGTTTTTATTTCTCGTCTACCCTATGGTGCAAGGTGTCATTGGATTGGTCTCAAAAATATTGCAGATTTGTAAAAGAATTTCCGATTAAGGGATCCGTTTGTGAAATATTAAGCTTTAAAGTGCTAATTTTAACGATTTAAATTTATACTTAATATTATGTTTGTATGATTGAACTAATCTCAGAAACTACTGGTCCGAATTTAAAAAATATTTTTGTGTTGGGTAGCCTATTTATCCAGAAAGGCTATATAACATTACGCTACAATTAAGAGGTGCGGAGCAGTAATTAAAAATGTTGCAAAAACGGGGAAAATCGCACGGGTAGGCGATTCGACGCGACGGGAAGGTTCGGGGATCAAGAAATTTAACGCGGACGAAGTCGCGGGCAGAAGCTAGTCACTTGATATACTTTCACCGTTCATAGTCACAAGAAAGAGTGTCTAGACTGAAAAGAATGAGCTTGCACATTACTAAACATCGTTTCCACTGCTGTAGCGCGTCATTGTGTATCAGAGGTGTCATGACTATCATTTGACGCGATAGGACGGATCTTAGGCTTCCCGTACATGACGCCGGAGTCGCACCGGCGCGCGCCGGACCGCATCATTGTGTATACGAATGAATATCGCGTCAAAGCCACACCAGTGCCGCGCCGGAACCACGTGTACACTGCATTGATGCTGAGTTTCGAATAGTAAAGCAAAGCTATACCACGAAATTGTAGACTTCACAAAAGTTTTTACAGTCATTTTAAGATAATTTAAAAAAAAACTTTTTAATTTTTTAATGTAAAACTCACATGTTTCTTCTCTGCAGGCTAAAACAGGATGTACCCAAAATTGTCCCTTACGTCTATGGATTTATAACTGTCTGCGTTTCATCATCTGCCGAGCCTTTTCCTAACTATGTTGGGGTCGGCAGTCTAACCGGATGCAGCTGAGTACCAGTATTTTACATGGAGCGACTTCTGACCTCCACAACCCAGTTACTGGGTAATACGATACCCCTTGGTACGACTGGTTGTCAGACTTTCGGGCTTCTGACGACCCGTAACGACAGTCTAGGAAAGCCAGCCGGGACCAACGGCTTAACGTGCTTTCCGATGCACGGAGGGTGCGCGTTTATAAATTAATAATTTTTATTGGATATTCACATTCACAAGGTATAACAATATTAAAAAGAAAGCCTGATGACTTGGATGGTTTCGTTGGCAATGCTTAACTATTTAATCCGGTTTCAACGCGGTTTACATGCGGTTCAGGCGCGGTGAGGATGCGGCGTATGCGCGATTTTCTTACGTAAAAACAATTTTGCGATCGGGCGCTGCTGCGGCTCCGGCGTTAAGTACGTGACGCCAGCGATTTAAATCTTTGTCACTGTCATCATTTTCTTGACAGCCGCTAATTGCGGCCACCGCTTTCATAGGAAAACAAACCTTTTCAAAAAACCAGTTCGACATAAAACCGATGAAATAAAAATCGGTTTTTAGTTAATAAAATATCTTTAGATTCCCACACGTAACAGTAGTGTCAATAAATCACAGAAATAAGCAGTTAACCCTAGTGGCATCGGATCCGGCGGCGGTCATTAGCTCGTATCGAAACGCTATATATCACTAATAATCCAGAAAATTGAGCATCGGGATATAGACTGTTGTCGCCATACTTAATAACTAGAATGTTCTAGTATTTATTTTGAATAGGATCAGTAACATTATTAGTACTTAGTAACTTGTTGCCTTCAGTTGATAAGTTGATTAACGAAGCGTGCTGTGCCGGAAGTAAAGAATATCACCATCCCTTTTCTTCGTAAGAAGCGGCTAAGGTGCTAGAGAATGGGCATCAACGTTCTCCATGCATTTTTCTACCATAGTGCGATCGCCAACCTGCCTGACAAGCGTGGTGATTATGGCAAACACTCACAAATTGGGGGACGCCTGTGTCTAGCAGTGAACGTCTTTCTGAAATGGTGATGATGATGAACTGTTGCCTTCGGTTGATTACTTGATTGGCGATTAACAAAGTAACAATACACAACTACCTTCAAAACTAAATCTTTTTGATGGATTAAGAAGATGAGTGCTGGAGGGGTTTGTGACTAATTAATAACTACGCTCGCCAAGGCAGGTCTGTAGATGGGTGACCATCGTAATATACCAAGACCTATCCATGTCTCGGAAAGCACGTGAAATCGTTGGTCCCGGCCGTCATTCGTGGTTCTTTGACAATCGTTACGGGTCGTCAAAAGCCCGAAATTCCGACAACCAGTCATTTTAAGGAGTATCGCATTACCCAGTAGCTATAACGCTTGTGGATGTTAGATAGACAATCGCTCTATGTAAAAAACTGGTATTTAGCTGCACCTAGACTGGAAGCCGAAAAGGCTAGGCAGATGATGAGCAGGATTATAAGCAGTGAGTAACTTTTTGCCTTCAGTTGATTGGTTAATAAATGAAGAATGGATTGGATATTTGAAGGACTGATTGGCAACATGTAACTTTCTTTAAAACCAAATGCATAGCGTTCGCTGAAGTCTTTTTAGTGTCATGGTTGTGAATATGCGAGCTATAGTTGGACTTTTAATCCTATTCACTAACTTGACATTTGGAGGGATACCAGGTTTTGACAAAAAAAAGATAGTGAGGTGGTGCAAGAATTAATGAAATTGAATGAACTTGAAATAATGTACTGACATGCAAACTTTGTAATTTAAATTTAATAACTTGTCTTAAAACAAGATGTGTACTATATCGATATATGTGTAGTCTATGGCTGCCAGAGGAAATAAAATGACTATAGTAAAAAAATAAGCAAAATGACATGATTTTTATATTTAGTTTTGTTTTTATCAGAAGAAAATAAAAAAAGGAAATAACTGTTATTAAAAATTATTAATTATTCTTATAATCCACACCTAAAAACGATTTTTTAAAGTTTTATTTCATTTAAACCATTTTTATCATTCATTCTTTATGCGAAATCGTTCACTCCTCCGACACTATTAATTTTAGAATGGTATCATTATTTTGCATTGAACTGTCAAGTTAGTGAATAGGATTAAAAGTTCAACCTTAGGTTAGAGGAGTAGGTATTAGCTTCAGTGAGTGCTTGTTATTATTGTATGAAACAGCAAGTAGGAATCGTTTTTATTTTGTAAGGTCCTTTCATGTTGTTGCTTACATTGCTAAGCAGACAATTTTATCGAACATATCATCATCATCATTATTTCAGCCGAAAGACGTCCACTGCTGGACATAGGCCTCTCTCAAGCTCCGCCACTTCGACTGGTTTTGTGCTTACCGCATCCAGCGGATTCATAAAACAATGGGTTAGCAACAACCTTAAATAGATTCAAATTCTGATTAATAGTTACGCAATTCGACTGGCCTGTTAGTCTAGTGGTTAGTGACCCTGACTGCAAAGTCTGAGGTCGTGGGTTCGATTCCCACCCAGGACAAATCTTTGTGTGATGAGCACAATCATCTGTTCTGTGTCTGGGTGTAAATTATCTATAATATGTATGTACGAGTATTTAGAAATATATAAGTATGTTTACCGGTTGTTTGGTTGCCATAGTACAGGCTCTGCCTAGTTTGGGATTAGACAAAGTTGTGTTGGTTGAACTTAGATATTATATTATTATTATAATTAGGGCGCTGAAATATATTTTTCAAAATATACCTAATCGATATTTAATTTTCTTTTTGAGGTCAATAGTCGGAAAATACTTTACGAAATTTATTTTCACTAAGCTACCTAAGAATTAATAAATTATGTATTTTTATCAGCTGGCTTCAGCAAAAATTGTGGTTATAATTTTATTCCTAAAATATTATGTTGGTATCTCCGGTCCTATTAAAATATTAAAACCTGCGCCTTCTCTGATTTTCTTAAAAGGTGGCCTACACCTTTTTAACTCACGAAAAAAAAAGGAGGATGTTTTTAAGTCGACGCGTATAAATATATTTTTTAAGTTATATTTATTTCACTGCTGTTAAGGTATCTATTAAGTTTCTCTTGAAAAAAAGGAGGTAAAGATTATAAGTTTGGATAGAGGGGGGGGATGGTGGGGTTTTGTATGGTTTGGTTTCGAGGTAATCTCTGGAAGTTTTGATCCGATTTCAAAAAATATTTTACTGACAAAAATACACATTTTTGCCGATTGCCATAGCAAGTTGACTACCAGGTGGGCTAAGTCTTAAGTAGAAGCACGCTCACCACGTGGGCCCAGTGCGGGTTGATAGATGTCACATGACTTCGAATTTTAACAATATTAATCTTAAAATAAAATGAGCAGGATATAGCTGCGAGGAAGATATTACTTACAAAACTTTTAGTTCTCAACCGACTTAAAAAAATATATGTATATTCACCGATTTCCCCGCCAATTGTGGGTAGTCATTGCGTTAGCTTCAGTAATACGTATTTAAACCACTTTTTGTATCGTGATGATGTTTATTTATTTATTTATTTAACACTTTAAGCACATATTATGTACAGAGGCGGACTTAATGCCATAGGCATTTTCTACCAGTCAACCTTTGGGTGATTCAGGAGACTGTCACTGTTGTTTATCTGGCCAGTAGTGGTATACAAATTAGTGTGAGTAGGTAGGTACGTGGTAGGTACCATCACTAAAAAGTGAAAAATATAAAACTATTTTGCTAAAAAACAACCAACTTCCAAAAAAACACTACTCATTGAAAAATAACTCTAATATCGGAACTCGGTGGCAAAAAACTAAAATACAGATCCAAAGTCACCGACTTCAGCGTTTTTTTTACAAAAAAGAAAATGGTACTAACAGTAACTAATAGCTAAATATTCTCTACGTCTTTCTGTGAGTACTTTCAATGTAATACACTCAAACAGTAAAGGCAAGCCTTCAGGCCAGTAACGGATTCTGCAAACGATTTTACGCTCTTTCATTCTAAAAGCGCAATCTCTGGTACAAATAAAAGCAATATTCCTTCGTAAAATCTATCGAACTTCATATCTATGCAGTTAGAATCCGGATAGGAAAAGAGCAAACGGTTCGGTTCTTTGAATGTTCCTGTAGCTACTTCTACCATACAACTTAGTAGTTCGTTTTTATTTCCAAAATGTGTCAGTTCTGTCTCAAGCCAAAAATGCTTAAAGTCGTAAATCGACTAGGTAACCATTTTTGTGTTTAACTATATCCTATACTGTATATTATAAACTCACGTCTTATTCTCTTGTGGGTAGGCTGAAACAACAGAAGGTCACCTGCTACGATCTATGAGACTTATTAGTCGATTGGCACGAATTTACTTGCCCAAAACGGGCAAAATTTTACGAATATACATTTAAACAAACAAAGAAAGAAAAAAATATTATTCTGTACAAACAAAACGCATATTATAAAAAATAAAATAATTACAAGAATGCACACATACAAGGTAGACAAAAGCCCCGTAAACGAGAATAAAAATAAGTTTTACAATATTGTCGATTGCTTGTAGATGTCAGGGCTAGGGCCAAAGAAAATACAAATAGATCTGCGTTACGACACTGGCAATTATATAATAACAAACAAAATAAAAATAAAATTGCCGATTGCAGAAAGCACTAATGGGTACCTTACCTTTGATAAAAAAAAGTCACGAGATATTAGGAGAAAACGAACTAATGTATTTTTACTTTATTGTGTAAAATTGAAAACACATCAACCTAATAATTGAAATCTCAAATAAGTTAAAAAAAAAGCTTACTGAATAAAATAAAAAAAAACCTATTACGTATTTTGGAATTGTCTATTCGCTCACAAATAAATTTTGACTTCGTGCAATCCCCTAGAGAAAATAATACAATATATTCCTTAAAACTGACGATTCGCCCTGTTTCAGCCATCCTTACATAACAGCAATACGAGTGGTATTGCTGTTATGTAAGGATAATTAAATTACTAATCCACAAAAAATACAATAATACATTATGTATAATCACAGAAATAAACCAGCCACAATACCTCCATTTACATTAATTGCTTAAGCAAGCTAAACACATCTGAAAATACGTTCCGTATGCCATTTGTAGTTAGTATTTCGGCTAAATTCTCGTCGGGTAGGTACACAAGTTGGTGGTTACTGTTCTGTAATAAACATAGTTTCTGTGCAGGTAACTGCTGGGACACACGGTCGTTGTGTGTGAACAATGAGCTGGGTACACTGTATGTGTAATTATGTTAGGTCAACTGCACGGGATTTTGGTCTCGTTTGACTTGGTTCATTTTAAGCTATTTTGAACTTTATTCCGCCTATGGTCAAAAAAGAGAAAGAAACATTGTTTAATTTGTACAAAAATAACGCACATTAACGGGCAGCGCAGACGGCACACTTTTTGTGCGATCGAGTCTGCGGCGCACAAAACGTCTAAGGCTAAAAGCGCCGGACTTTTTGCGCGTCGTGTGCGTTACTGCATATAATTGCATAGGTTCTATTTTCACAGACTAAAAAGTGCGTCACGGATAGTCTGTCGTCTGCGCTGCCCCTAAAAAACATGACACAAAATGCATACATACAAAGTAGCCAAAAGCCTCGTATTTAAGCAGTCAAAGTACAGTTCTTAATATAAATAAATGATAATTTTGTACTGGATTAGGTTGTCGATTTTGCATAAAACTAAATTTCAATCACAATACGTTCTTATTTCAAAAAATTGGCTCTATGGTTTAAACTTTTAACGCCATGCCACAAAACCTCCTTTTGTTAAAATGCGACGTTGAGATTTAAACTCCTTGAGTTTAACAGTAGAGTATTCTCGGTTTTGCTGTAATTATAAATTGTTAATTTAATAATTACTATCTGATAAATTAAGTAGATACGACATGGTTTTTCGTTTATCAATAAATTACAGACAAAAGCTTTTTTTCATCCATAAATGTTTAATTCAAAGTGAACTGATTAAAGTAAAAGATTAAAATAATGTACTCAATAAAATTGATTGTGAAAATTATTTATCTTTTGTAGCAATTAGGTAGTTTTGATATTCATCACTACATATAAAACAAAGTCGCTTTCCTCTGTCTGTCCCTATGTATGCTTAGATCTTTAAAACTACGCAACGCATTTTGATGCGGTTTTTTTAAATAGATAGAGTAATTCAAGAGGATGGTTTATACGTATAACGCAAGCGAAGCCGCTGACAAAAGCTAGTCATATATATACGTATTATTGTCATATACGTATTCACTTGAATATATTCGATCTTCAGTCATTATTTTGAACCTTTATTCTATGATCATATTACTATTACTTTCTACAGCTACCTTATCAATTTTTTGAATATATAGTTTAAAACATGGTTGCTTTTCTTGTTTGTCGGTGTGTCCGCTTATTCTTCTAATCTATACAATGGACTTTGCTGCGGATTTTACTATCACCTAAACAATTTGTTCCGAAAGTTTTATATGGGTTATACCTACCTTAATATTAAATTTTGATACAGCACAGAAGTCCCAATGTTCTGGCATATGGCCATATCGGCTGTACCCGTGCAAAGTAGGGCGGATGCTATAATTTCTAAAATGTTGTACGAACCAAATGTTCGTGTGTCCCATAGGTTATGTCCTATCTCCTCGTGGAGGTGGAATCTCATAGATATCTCGCAGTAGATTCCATACACCGGCTCCGTTCATAGTTATTCACAACATTCACTTGTTTTCAAAACTACAGGGATTTATTTAAAATAACTATTTCAATTTTGCCATGTAACTTAAGTGTTTAGTTTTATAATTAGAGCTTCATTTCCCGAAAGTATTTTTGGTATGTTTTATCATGTGAATTAGAGAGTATGGCTGTGCAATTTCAAAACCTAGCAACAGACATTTCTAAACCAAAATTGTACTTTTGCTTATTTGACTTTCTAGATATTTTCCGATATAGGTAGGTATTGTAATTGTCAACAATTTTTTTTTTGAGATATGCCAATTACTAGGTTTTGAAATTGCACAACCGAGTAGGTATAGCTTTGTTAAACTAAATTAATGTTATTTTAAAGGTCAGTGCAATCCCGCTGCATTTTAAAATGAGAACTGCTTTACCATTTTGCTTGGCCTAGGCTAGGGACGAATATAAGCGAAAAAACACAACATATATTGATTAATCCAACATTTCACATGTAATTCCGCTGATGACATCTGCCAACATCGCAGATCCGCGTTTTTCTGCCAAAATTGCATTTCAAAACATCAAACCTACAATGCAGATAGAGCGGAAATTCCGCTGCGTAATTCCGTTCCAATTTGTCCACAGCCTAAATACAGAATGCAGTCCACAAAACAGTGACGCATCTTCCTCTAAACGTAGTATTTCAGTTCTCGGGTTGAGCAAAGCTCTAATAGGCCTTCATTTGGGTAAATAAGCCGGTTGCAACGACTCTCAGTGGCATTGTGTTCAAAGCTGGGGAGATTTCAACAGCCAGTGGTACAAAGAGTCACTTCAGCTGGTGAATTGATACAAACAATATTGTTTCGACAATTTAGTTAAGTATTTGTTTATGTATTTTTGACAGGGGAAATGTTTTTCTACATTAAGTAGTTGTTGTGTTGTATGTTGTGTTGTAGCTGTAGCACCCATCGTAAAAAAAAAAAAAAAAAAAAAAAAAAAAAAAAAAAAAAAAAAAAAAAAAAAAAAAAAAAAGGTTTTGGTGTGCTCTGATCTCAAATCTGCGGTCTTTGGGTACCTGTCCTAAGAATATATTATCAAGAGTTTTTCCTTGAACACCCGATGCAATTGTTAAAACTTTAACTTCAGCACGAGTAATAGGATATTTAGCAGTGGTAGAAGCTAAAACTTTCTGATGTGCGAGTAATACACTTGGATTAATTCGTGCTCTTCGAACAATAAGAGTTGCGTCCGTAATGCAAACTTTAAACTTTACATCATTTGACCCAGCAATTAAATTAAAACTCTCTCTTGACCGAACTAATTTTACACTCATTTCAACGCCATTAATTAAAAATTTATCTTGATTGAAAATGTCACCATGAAGATGACCAATCATTTCTATTTCCCTGCTTTCATTAACTAATTCCTGTCTTTTAACAAATCCTATGTTTTTACCATCTGTGGAATCCATTTTTCCTGCTGTATCATCATACCAAAGACTACAAGTAAGATGAGATTGTTTAGCAGCAGGAGCATAGTTTAAAAGGGTTTCCATGTATGCTCGATAGGCATAGGTATTATTAGGTGGTGATACAAGTTTTTGGTTTAAATAAACATCGAGTTGACTAAAAAGTGAATGCAACCAATTATTTACAGGTGCTACTGCTGTAGCTGATATCAAGTTTGTTGAATCTTGATTTAATACTTTTGCCTTTATGTGGAGTAATGTATGGGACAAATCTATGTAGTCATCGCCTGTTCCAGGAACTTGAAACTCGATAGGTCCATCATCAGCAAGAGATGAAATTGGTTTATAGTGAATCCACAATCCATTTTCAATGCTTGTTTGTGTAGACGGTAATGCAAACAAATCTAATTCTGACTTAACGCACTCACAAGAATGATTATGAAGGAAAGACATACTTAATTTGAAAATATATCTTTGATGTTTTTTGGTTTTAGACCAAGTTTTTTCGTAGCTTTCACTTTAGCTGTTAGTGGTGGAATGAACGAGGCCAATCGTTTTCTTTTACTTATATACCCAGATCCTGTCATGTTAAATCGATCAATTTTGTCATCAGCCTTTCGTTTTAAGTTTGTACTAACTTGCTTTAGACGATCTTTTATTGAGGCTTCCATAGGACGGGCTTGAACCATATCCGATAAAAGTCCTACTCCAGCGTTTAATGCCTCCTTACCAACCACTCGAGCACCACTTGAAAGTAAAGGTAAAACTGATCTAAATAACCCTCCTAAGAAGCTCCCAATACCATGACCGCGTTGGTATGGTGAACCCTTATAAATTACTCCAACTCCTGATCCAGCTTGATGTGAATAATAATTTTCATATGGACATTTATGATGATCATGAGGAGAATACATTATTATAATTTGCGGAAATGTAGTTTAACACACACGGTTCCAAACTGGAATGGTATTTTTTGTCCTGTGCTCGATCTTATATCTATTTCCAGCGTATCGAACTCTCTTCGCATAACAGGTAAGTAGTGAGGTGGAGAGAAAATGTACATTTTATTCGCACCATAAATGTATTTTGAAGGATCTAATGAAATGACTCTTAATAGTGGAGTCATAACATCACCCACAATCTGAGGATCGATAATGTCGCAATATAGAAATAGTTGAGATGGTAACCCTAAGTGTAAATTAGCAGGACACTTCCCAAAATTTCTGTCTAGGAGATTTGTATTTGGTTCATAACCTAGTTGTAAACTTAATTTGGGTGATAATGTTACGGATGTTATATTTTTATCCAAAACAGAAACAGACACAAATTTTGTTATTTCATCATAACGAAATTTCAAGCTCTCTCTGATACCATTTAACGCTCTTAAAATATGTTCAACGTTATCGTAGTTGGTAGCGGGAATATGTTTTTTGTAGTACACTGTTGATGGTTTATCTTCATTAGGCATTAACATGGTTTTTGTGATGTATACAACATTTTCATGATCTTGAACAGTAAACATGGTGCATGGATATTGAAACTCGACAACTCCAACCGCCCATTCACCTTCTAATTTCATAGCTTTTGGTAATTTTGTTGAAAAATTTGTGGTCTTGTTATCAGGAAAGTATTCCATTGAACTATTGCTGAGCAAAGTTAAATAAAAACTTTCTTTATTCATATTTCTTTTAAACTAGAAGCTAAAATCCAACTGTTAAATTTATCTGGATAACCTTTCCACTTCACTAATACTTCTTTTCTGTTACCCGAATAACGAGTGCCAATTATTTTATCTATTTTATATTGTGAGGTGGGGTTGTAAGTGACCTTCTGTAATTCTCTTTCATAAAAAGTACCAACTATTGGTTCATTTTGTAAATCTGTTATTGTATAAACAACCCATGGAGATCTATCAATTATTGAAGATATAATAAATATTTCATCACTCCAATTTGATTCATATCCTTTTTGGAAAACATGTTTATATTTAGTTATTCGAACATAATCACCCACGTTGAAATTTGGTTTTGGATTTTCTAGAGAAAGTTTGTTTGACCCTCTATCATAAAGATTAGTCCAAACTGTCATAATATTGTTGGAACTTACATCACATGGGCACATCTTAATACTCGAGTGAATGCTGTGATTATAAGAGTATATTAAATCTTGTAAAACATCTATATATCTATAAGTATTATTATGAGTGAAATAACGCCACATTTTCATTTTTAGAGTTCTTTGAAATCGTTCAACAATACTAGCCTTAATATCAGGATTGTTAGTGGTATAGTAATTTATCTTTTTGGATTTAAAGTATTTTTGTACATCTTTTGAAACAAATTCTGTACCTTTATCAGATTGTATGTGAGTAGGTGTTGTATTACTTTCAGTAAATATACTTTCAAAACATTCTTTAGTTGTTTCTGAGTTTTTCTTTTTCATTGGTCTTGCAAAAGCATATTTACTAAATACATCAATAACACAAAGTATGTAGTTGAAACCATCATTATATTGAGAATAAGTTCGCATATCACTTAAATCAGCTTGCCACAGCTCATTAATATTTGATAGAATGTACTTATTACGCGGGAATTTTTTCCGAATGGGTTTATGTAATGTATATGTTTCTTGTGATTGTAACCATTCCTTTGCTTGCTTTTTATCCATTTTACCCTTCATAGCTTTTGATAATTTATCAATACTACCAAAACCAGCGGGGTTAGATGGATCATAATAAATCCTGTTAATTTCTTCTAGTACGGGGTCCATTTTTCCCAATCGATCTTTTTATGTATTTTAGTTATAGATCTTTTATCTCCACTGCTCGGTGTAGAAAACTCTTGAACTTCAATCTCAGAGGTTTTGTTCAGATCTTTTACTTGAAGTTGGTTAATAAACTCACATCTCTTTGGATTTCCAATATAAGTAAGTGGTACTTTAATATCTTTTAATGCTTTAGCAAATCTATCCCACCCTATCGGATCACTTTTTTTTAAGGGTCTAAGTGAATCATTTATTAAATCAACAATATTACTTCCTGGAATTTTTTCATTATCAATTATGACTGTGCCTTCATTATCCCAACGTATTTTACTTTTACTTGTTCCAATTAAGTTTAATAATGACTCACCTTTTTTATTATAAGTTTTTGGTATTAAACTGAGTATTTGTGTTGATGAATACAGTGGATTTGCCTCACTTTCTATACTTTTAATAGATCCTTTCTCCTCCAACAAAGATTCAGCATCAACTGAACTTTTTAGATCTCTATCTTTATTTTTAAAACCAATTTTAGACCCATTTGAATCTTCATTAGATGTATCAGAATAAATTGGTAATCTGAGTGGTTGACGATCCTCTTCGGTAAAGTGAAGGTATCTTTGTAGTGTTTGTAAATATAACATCCACTTCTTTCGGTCTTCCGTCTTACTATTCATAATATTTTGCATTTCAATATCTAATCGAGACAAATTACTAGTAACCTTATTTTCTTGTTTTAATTTTTCAATCAATCCCGGTTCAATAAGTATCATTTTCTTAGCATTTTCCATGTTAACTGGCTAGTCCACTTACTAATCCACTCAATATTGCACCTAATATTATTGGTAAGAAAGCCCCTCCTTTTTGTATAATAATATTTTTTCTTAGTTTATGTTTACACTTATGCACCAGTTTACGGAGTATATTTTTGTGTTTATTCAATTTTTGTTTATCTTGATCTTTAAGAGGTATCTTTCCTTGTAAAACGTTATGAATACATTCACAAATACAATTTATTTCTTCTTCATCACACGTTTTAAGTAACGCTCTTTGATATTTTGGTTTAAGCGTATGCAAAGCGTTTAGCAAATGTTTATGCGTTGTGAGTCGACGATGCATCATTTAGAAATGATTTGAATTGTTTGATTCTTGGTGTATTTAAACTGCAAAGCGTTTAGCAAATGTTTATGCGTTGTGAGTCGACGATGTATCATTTAGAAATGATTTGAATTGTTTGATTCTTGGTGTATTTAAACTCTTTCGTGGGGACGTAGACTGTGCAGTAACCATTAAATGGGAATACATTTGTCTTGATACGACAAAAATCATTTGTATTCTGTTTTAAATCTACCATTAAATATCCATGCGCTTCTAAAGTTGCATCCCTGTAGGCGTCTTCAATGAATTTTGGGTTATCTGGTGACACTTGTCGTGCTAAATATCTTATTTGAGTTTTATCTCGAGGGTTTTTAAAATAAATTATATAACTTGAGTTTAAAGAAATGTCTCTTTGACCTTTACCTTGATGAAATAAATTTTGTGTTAAATAAAATACACTAAGATTCCTGTGATGACTACCTTTTGTAAATATATCCACAATTCTTCCATCAGACTCTCTCATTAGATCATCAATAATAATCAGGTGTGGGTTTTCACCATCAAACATATTAAGATTTGGAATTCCTTGATGATAGTTAACATTTGGTAAATTATTTAAAGCCTGCATTTCATCAAAGCACCATGTGATCTGATTAAAATCACAATTACATATTTCTTTAACTGATTTTATGAAATTTGTTACAAAATTTGACTTCCCACATCCACTTGGTCCTGCCACAATAGCAGTAAACGGATGGATAAAGTGAAACATTTCACACGTCTAGAGTTTTAAAGGGATGAAATAAAAATGAAAATTTTGGTGTAAAAATTAAATATATATATATATTGCTAAAATTATATAAAACATGTAATTTGTGAAAAACAGAATTATCTGTATACTATTTCTAACACAATTAGTACTTATCAGAATTTCACAATCACCTCAACGTCAAATTTAAGCACACAAATAAAAACTACAATTATTTTACATTATTTACAATCAAACAATAAATTTTAAATATGTAATAAACTATTATATAACATTACAGTAATATCATAATTTTACAATCAGTACAAAATTTGTATATACACACAGAAATAAAAGTAAACAGTATTACACTTAGCGTAATTTATAATGTCCCCAAGCCAATGTATCAATGTTGTTGTTCATAATACATCGTTTGGTATCATTATATGATAAAGATGTTTTATTTATTTTTTGTGTAAAAATAGTGTGTTTGATTGACTTAAATCGAAGCATACTACAATATAATACATTTTTATTAAACAAACACGATTTGTAATTTTCCATATTCATTTTTTTGGTAACACTTTTGTTAACCCCTTTTGCCTTTGCTATAAATTTATCTTCTATTTCTAAGGCATACATTTTTGATCGCAACCCTACAAATTCCTTCAATACTTTACCATTATTCTCATCTTTAAAAAAACCTAACTTTTTTTTATTTATTTTTGGATATCCGTAAATATTATTTTCCGGGTAATCTGATGTATCGAAATAGTGAAGTAGATCTGGTTTTATATCATCATAAAAATTGTCTGTAAAAATTTGATATATCAAACTATCGGTATCGGTGTACAATAACTTAATTTTATTATGAAACTTTTTAATCATGTAGTTATAATGAAATTCATACATAAGGGTCTTAGATATATCTAAAATACAAAATCCTAAATAAATCGGCTTATCATAAATTAATTTTGTTTTGTGTAATTGTATTGCAACTAAATGTTCTGAAAATATTGATAAACTATGGAATTCTGGTTTTGCAATCCAATCCTGAGCACCTAAAACTTTACCACGATTATCCCAGTGAGTTAGTAGTTTAACGTTTACTCTTTTTTCAATATTTTCCATAGTCTTACCGAAGACAGAATTGTTCATTAATTTAAAAAAGTCTTTTTCAAAGTTTGATGTAGCTAACGTTCTCAAACTAGTATTTAAGTCTATGTATTTCTTTAACCAAGAACTCTGTTTAAATTTTAAAATTCTATGTACTTTAATTAATTTAATCCCCATTTCAATGCATTGTTTTAAATTCCTGTAGTGAATGATGTATTTATTTTTATTATTTAAATTAGGAACTAATTTAGTTTCTTTAGTATTACCCACACATATGTTTTCAGGACATAACGGAAAGTCAGAATGCAAATTATGAAGTTCATCAGGATATTCCAAATCAACTTCTAAAACATAACCGAAATCAGAGTTATCCGACACATTATAATCTGTATTAGAATCTATCCATTCGAAACCACCAACAGGAAGAGATTGAGACATTGCCCAACCATATAAATTATTCGCATCAAAATATGTTAGATATGAATTAGGTTTTTCACTATCATAATCTTCCATGAATTTATTATTTGCTCTAGCAAAACGATTGCTACACTGAGATACACCCCCTCTAATACCAGCTTTAAAAAAAGCAATTTTGTCATAGTCCGTTAACAATTCTAATTCTATTTTGGTAAATTTTAACATTGCATCCCAACTTAAGCCTGGGGCAGTATAGTAATGAGCAGGATCTAATCCATAAGTTTTAATACAAAGCTTTCTAAAGTTTTCGAATACATCAGTCAAAAGTAAAACATCAGTTTTTAAATATAAATTGGAATAATCAGACATACTACTACACTTAAAATGTTGCCAAATATCTTTTGCGTGATTATAATCATCATTTGAAATATTTGAATCTGTGAGTGAACTATAAAATTGGTGTTGATCAGGAAGTGATGGATGTTTCAAGCAATCACTATTACACATAAATTCATAAGGATAAATACCTTTCCGTCTTAAACGTGAAAAATCTTCATTATTAGGATAGTTCCTTTTTAGTTCTGTAAACTGATCATCATTAAGATTTTTAGCTAGTTGATCTAAACTACACGATAAAAATTTCAATGAATCTATGAATCTTAAACTTACTGGTTGATTATTTATTGTTAACTGTTTTGAAAATGATATGTATCGTTCTTTATTTTGTGGAATAACTTCAACTTTGTCATCATCGAGGTTTAATGCATGGATAATGAAATGAGCATCGTAATGACTGAGGTTATGTAAAAATATTGGAATATGACGAGGGGTTCTGTACTTAGAACTACACACTTGATGTGCAACACCCCTAAAACTGCCAGTGTGCCAATCAAAATCGTAAAAAAGATCTTCATTTAACTCAGTTTCACAAATATGACATATGTTTGAATTTGAAATTTTAATTTTATCTTCATCTGATAATGGAACGAGACATTTTTGGAAACTATTTTTTTTAAATATTGTTTTCACATCTTCACAAAGACGATTCATAAACACTTGTGCACAGTTTGACCCACTATACGTCTCATATTTTGATAATCTGTTATCATATGAACATTTAATGTAATATCCAAAACTATACACTTCATGTTTTTGAATATTAATTGTACTAGGCTTGGATGGATCGTTACTACATGATTCTATTGGGTTCAAAAATGCCTCAAAGTCTGCATAAACCACAAAGGGCATTTTCAACTTTTTCACGAATTTATCAAATTTTAATTTATTATTTGAGGTTGCTTTACCAAACCAATCCTTTTTGGAATCCTCACCGTTTGGTAATTCCGTACAAATGTGAGCGCAATCATATTGTTGATGGTTATTAAGTCTTTCCTCCGATGGGAAATGAAGTAAACATGAATCACATATATAAACTGCACAATGATGTCTTGATATTTGTGAACTAACTAATCGCGATAAGTTTTTAATATAACAGTAATGATTGTTAGTACCATTCGATATATATAGTAGGTTAATATGATTAGGTGTACGACATTTTGTTAAATATAAAGGACCTACAACAGAATTACACTTTTTTTCTTTATTATACTCTAAGCCAAAAACATTAATACTAATATTGTTTAATTTCTCTACTTTTGATATATCTGCAATTATAACCGGAAAAGAAATACCAGTAAATTTTAGTTTATTTCCATGAATTGCGTAAGATGCTACCCGATCTACACTTTTACATACAGGATATAAACCAGAGAGTAATGCCCATTTGAAACACATATTATCATTATTTTTAACATTGATTACAGCTTTTTTTGATTTAATATCTTGAGGAAGGTCGATATATGAACTACCACGTAGGGGGTTGAATTTGTTAACATTCATATCTATGTATTTAATTTGATTAAGACTCCAACCACTATCTTTTTTTTCAAATTGACAAATTTTACCGACTACAGTGTCTATTAATGATGAATAAAAAATATTTAAGTCATCTCCCTGACAAATTATGTAATTAAACGTTTGAAAATCAAACGTATTTTTAATATCTTTAGTTTGTTGTATGAAATCAGCATGCAATATGAAGTTTATTTTAAAAATTGTATGTTGTTGAATACATTCATTTATCAAAAATAAGATATCAATTTTTAGCGAATTTAAAAACGATTCCGGTGTTTCAAAATATTGTCCCGATTGAAGTGTTTTACTATTAATTCTATATGTTAAAATTCGATTGCCAAAAGCGGTTTCAACAACTGTAACATTTGTTAATGAATTATGTGATTTTAAAAGATTATTTTTATGTGAATTGCTTTTTAAATGGTTGTTTAGATACCTTTTATTAATATAAACATGACATGTATCACATTCCACCTTATTGTTGTCCACATCATTGGTTTCAATTGATGATGTAGAAGCTCCTTCATCAAATTTTGCTTTCTTGGTAACCTTATTTTCATCAGTAGTGATACCTCGTTTGATACCTCTTCCAACTTGTTGTTGACTGTAACAAAAAGAAAATTATTAGACAAATCTTAAAATAAAACATTACTACAATAATATTTCTTATTGAGTTTGTACTTCTAATACTTACATCAACTTTGTTTCAACCATCAAACATTGATTATACAACTCATCATCATACGATGAATCGAACAGTTCATGCTTCTCTATTTCATCACAAACTTTAGACAGCTCCTGATTGAATTCGCTGTTGGATTGTTCTATATTCTCTTCAATGGGCGCGGAAAAGAAAGCACTGGTGCACATTTCACTGAAGTTTTCCATCTTTATAATAAAGAAGAAAGTATGTAGCACAGTAAGTAACAGTTAAGTGTTGGTAGAGCAACTGATACCCAATTTCAAATAATGTCCAATATTCATAGTCTAACAAAGGATTAGGAAAGTCATGTAAAATCTAATGAGTACACAGAAGTACTTTAAGTAAACAGAATCACATTCACTAATCCACTAATGAGTGTCATTGTTAAAAAAGTATTTTTTAACTTTTTCACTTTCTGCTATTGTCTTTGTAATATTGTATACGAGGCCGTTTGTGTTGTCGTAGATGCTATCCTTATTATTCTTTATGTAATATTTAATCCTCGTGGTAGCGTGCTTCCAGTGATCACTAGTTGGAATCTTGGATAGTTTCTTCATATCATACATTTCAATTTTTATGAGATGCGTCGCTTGGTCTCCGTCGTCAGAATTTGTAGAGATGTATGATACGCCATCTCTAGCAGCTCGTGTCACAGTCGAGGATAGCAGCTTCTTCCTTTTTATTTTTGGTACCACTTCAAAAAATTGATCAATCGGTTGCGATTTCCTTTTTCCACCATCGTCTGTGTTATTAACGACGATGTCATCACTCTCTTCTTCGTGTTGAGGAGAGAGTGGCGAGTAGTAATACTGTTTATAGGTATTTTCATTATCGTCTGCGAAGCTGAATGATCTCTGCAACAACAGAGTTATCACGTTAATATCAATTTATTTACACTTAATCACACACGTTAGGAAACAACAACAGAAATACAAGTAAGTTTGTCAATAGAATAAACACTTACCTCCATGGCCATTGATGCGTTGAAGTAACACAAACGTAGTATTGGTAGACGTATACAAT
This sequence comes from Aporophyla lueneburgensis, assembly GCA_932294355.1. Lineage (NCBI taxonomy): Eukaryota > Metazoa > Arthropoda > Insecta > Lepidoptera > Noctuidae > Aporophyla > Aporophyla lueneburgensis. The sequence continues at coordinate 18,896,429 of OW028747.1, forward strand.
CCACTGTGGTCAAACGACCATAGACTGACTGCATGACTGCAACTGTTCGATCTTATATAGCACCATTCTTATCTAAAGCAAATTACTAAGTACAACGAAACTGATTGTAACTCTATGAGTCAACAAACTTATCTCACGTTCCTTATTCTTATCTAAAGCAAATTACTAAGTACAACGAAACTGATTGTAACTCTATGAGTCAACAAACTTATCTCACGTTCCTTCGCAACAGGCATCAACCTGCTTTGTGACTCCCACAAAGAATGCGATTTAATATTTACAACGAGCAATACACCAGATTTCAACAGTCGTATTACGGACGTCGACCGGAACCCATATTAAGCGAAAAACAGTTTAGAGATTTAGCACCGCTGTTTGTCATTGATTGCTCTAGACAAGTGGATAATCTAAAGACAGGGCCAGTTGTGGACGTGAGAGTAGAAATTGAAAGTGATTCGGAGATACTAGATCAAACTTCAGCATATTGTCTCATTCTGAACGATTGCATTGTTGAATACAAACCATTAAGTAACATTGTTAAGAAGATATCATGAAGACGGACACCCTTATAGTGGAACTCCAAGGATTTAAAGATTCTTTAAATCATTTTATTATCAAAGAATTGGCCATTGCGAGTCATGATCATACACAGACGTTCTTGGTGAAACCACCATATTCATTCCATTACCTAACACTAGAAGAAAAAAAGCAGGTGAGATGGTTAGAAAGAAATCGAGGAATTTACTGGAGTGAAGGCTACATAGACTACAAAGAGTTTAAACGTGTTATTTTGCCATATTTAGAAAATAAAAAAATTATGACAAAGGGTTTGGAAAAGATTACGTGGATTAAAGAGTTATGTGCAAACTGTGAAGTGATTGACATAGGTGAGAAGGGATGTCCTAATTTTGCGACATTAAAAAAAAAGTTCTGTAAAAATAAAACTGATTTTAATTGTGTGAACCATAAATTGAATTGTGCATTGAATAATGCTGTGTGTATTAGAAAATGGTATTTTGATAATAATATGTCTGTATTTAATTTATTTATTTAATAATTATTGTGTTGATCAGTTAATTAAAAATGTCTATGTACTCAAAGTGTTTTATTTAATATAATCAGACCCATATAACAAACTTTAAATTAGCTGCAGCAAAATGATAATCCTAAGCTTTGTGACTCCCACAAAGAATGCGATTTAATATTTACAAATCACTATAATTGAACATTCCTATGACAACCATTGAATAGATTGGTACTGTAATAATCTGCTAATAACAGTAATATCATGGATACACTAGAATTACAAAAACATATGAAAAAGATTCATCCCAGTCTAGAAAATAATGTTTATGCTGCTAATAGACTACCTATGTATACACATGTACCAACGTATATAATATGCAATTTGGATGCGGATGATAAACCAGGTTCACACTGGGTAGCTGTACATATCGATACGAATGGTATCGGTCAATATTTTGATTCATATGGACGAACACCTGAGCGATATCATCTCCAGTTTTTGAAAAGGAATTGTAAGAGATGGGACTGGAATGTTGATAGGATTCAGAATGATTGGACTTCAGTTTGTGGTGAATATTGCTTAATGTATTTGCTATTTAAGTTTCAGGGATGTTCAATGCATAGTTTTACGAACATATTTACAGGGAACACACTGCACAATGATATTTTTGTGGATGAGATCTTCCGCTCATATTTTGTAGAAAAAAGTAATAAAATATTGAAATAAAAATGAATGTGTTTTATTGATGACATAGAAAAGCAGACATACAATGAGTAATAGATAAGAACGCCAAATCAACCGTAGGGCAACAGATTCGTGGGTTCTGGCGCAACGTAATGAGGTGTTCGAAGTATAATAGATAAAAGGATTAGGCGAACAATGGAATGCTAATGAGGGTGCAGGACCACCGGAAATCAATGAGATAACAGTTAATTGATTTGCATAACTCCAGAACCACGCATCCTACGCTAAAATGGACCGCAGATTTGAGATCAGAGCACACCAAAACCTTTTTTTTTTTTTTTTTTTTTTTTTTTACGATGGGTGCTACAGATTCGCGGGCTCTGGCGCTTGCGCCAGAATCCGCGAATCACAACTACTACATTAGTATAAGACGAACAATTTGGTTATTTCATTTGGCTGTGATTATAAGCACATATCGTTATAAAATAAATAATAATAGTTAAACCTATGAAAATGCCATTTTGTATGAAAAAAATAAACGATTTTTTTTCATGTATTTTTTATTTGTATTAATCGAAATAATCACCCATGCAATCAATTCATCTTTGCCAACGCATTGGCAGTTTATTGATGCCCTTCTAAAAAAATCAGCTGGACGGGAGGCAACAAATTCTTCAAAGGCATTTTGTACTGCCTCTCGGGAATTGAATTTTTTTCCCGCCAAGAAGTTATCGCAACTCTGGAAAAAGTAGTAGTCTGTAGGCGCAAGGTCTGGTGAGTAGGGCGGATGACGGAGAGCTTCCAACCCCAGTTCTTGCTACTTGGAGACCGTCTGCTGTGCAGTATGAGGTCGCGCGTTGTCGTGCAGGAGCAGCGGAGACGAGCGATTGACCAATGCTGGTTGGAGATGTGCCAGCTTCTCCATCATTGAGTTCAGTTCTTCACAGTACACATCTGCAGTAACGCTCATCCCGTTTGGTAAGAAGCTGTGATGAACCACACCGGCGCTAGACCACTAAACAGTGACCATCACTTTGCTAGGGGTAAGTTTTCGTTTAGGGCATTGTTTATGGTTAAAGAATCTTTATTTACTCAAAAGAAATTTACTACAAATTTCACTTAATGAGAAATATTTAAACTATATAATAATAATTACATTCGTGAGCAGAGCTAGTATGATATGCACAAATATTAAACGAAGACAGAAGTATTTTAACGTAGATAACAAGACATGAAGGTAGCAGTAAAAGATTCATGCGAAAAAAAATCAAATTTTGTGGGTAAGTTTAAAACATAAACCAGGGCCGTACTTAAATTTTGTCAATTATAAAAGATTTTAGTTTATTTTTAAATATTTGTAAACTTTTAGAGGTTTTTATTTCCTGTGGTAGTTTGTTGAACATCTGGGCCCCTTCGTATGTTATATTTTTCTTTCCGTAATTGCTACGTGTTCTCGCCAGACAGATATCATTAGCGCTACGAAGAGGTCTTAATCCTTGTTCGGTGTTAGTTTTGAAAATTAGTTCCGAGTGTAGTTTTTTATCTTTAATTTTTTTTTATTAAGATGCATGTACTATAGTAATAAATTTGCTTTATATTCATTAATTTGGTATCGGAATAAATTTTGTTTGTTGGTGTGAGAAAGTCATAATGAAATAAGATTTTTATTAGCTTATTTTGTATTCTTTGGATGCAGTTTAAGTTAGTTTTAGCTGCGCTACCCCATATTTCTATAAGATAATCTAAATGTGATTTGACCAGGGAATGATAGATATTCAGTCTAACCTGTCGTGGTAAGCATCGAACAATACTGTAAAGACGCCCTGATAATGATGATAATGTAGATCTAATTTAATTTATATGCGACTTCCATGTTATTCCACTATCCAAAATAAGCCCTAAGTATTTCTCTTCGATTGATTCCTTTAGTGGAATGCTATTAATGTATAGCTTGGGATAGCTTTGTAATTTTTTGTTTTTTGCCTTAAATATAATATAACTCGTCTTTAAAATATTTATTGTGAGTAAATTATACTGGAACCAATCGTGTAATATGTCTAAATCCTTTTGTGCAAATGCCATCATTTCGCTTATGGAGGAACCATAATAAAATATACATGTGTCATCTGCATATCCGCTCCGCCCAGAGCGGGAGAAGTCATTTGATGATTTCCCATCCTGAAAAAAAAAAAAAAAAACGTCGTTGATGTTGCGTGCCGCTTGTGCCGCGTTGCTGTCACGACGACGGTACTCATATTCCATAATTACTCGAATTTTTAACGTATCCATGATGACGAAAAAGATTGAAATGCGATGAAAATGTAACACTAATCAATAAACAAACAACTACTTTTGGAAAAAGAATTCCATGTTTTTAAAATCAAATTAATTTGAAATTAGAATTCTTAGACAAACAAAAATTATTTTGATTTGAAATGGCCGGTACTGCAGAACGGCAATTACATAAGTAAAGACCTAATAAATAAATGGTTTTTTTTTTCAGAAACTTGCACAACTTTTTTTAAAAAATGTACACAGGTACATTTTTCAGGAATTTTGTCATTGGAGAGCGAGACGTCCTCCTCAAAATTATGAATGGTTAAAGTCGTGTATAAAAAAAATATATAATTTAAACAAAGTAAAATCTCAAACTAAATAATGCAAGACTCGAGCTATAAAGAAATCCAAAAACTACCAAACAAAACTACTATTAAACTACTTAAGAAAATTAGAGATAAATCCTAAACCTAATATGTGGGGCTGTGTGTGTGTGCTTGTGGGCGTGGGTATGTGTGTGTGTGTGTGTGTGTGTGTGTATCTTTGGAAAATATAGATATTAAAAGGCGCCTACAGAATAAATTTTTATTTATTTAAATGTCTCTTTATAATAAGCACAATTAATGTAGCATTTTAACTGCCTTTAAAGGTAAGTATCACTGCACCCAGTACTGTACACAAAAAAAAAAACCTCATTTAAAGGTACATTTTTAAAGCCAATCTCGTACTTAAACACTTTTGCTCTTAAAACACTTTTACTTGTGCAAGTTCTAAACTTAAGATTCCTGTTTACTTAATTAACTCTTCGCATAATTAAATCATGTTTCAACTTGAATTTTTAGCGAAGAGTCTAATCTTTGGATAATTCAAACAAACAAAGATTACAGAAAGACGTTAATAACAGATAATTTTTTTTTTTCTAGTTGGATATTTCTAACATCCATAGATCTCAGATAAACGAAGAACAAGCAATTTTTTTAACTAGCTTGTATATAGTTAGCTCTTTTAATTTCTGCTAGTTCTTTATTAGGTTCTCCATGAACATAAGACAGCTGTAGTGAAAAACCATAACAAAGGCGAAATGATGCCGTTCAACTAAGAAGCAAATCTTTGTCCAATAGTTCAAGCATCAAAAGATTATTTATTGTAACTGCTAAATTTTCATAAAGGTCTCCATGAGCATTAGACATAACAATGGCGAAATCACGCCCTTCAGCGAAGAGTCAAATCATTGTCAAATAATTAAAACATCCAAAGATTTCAGATAGACGTAAATCAACCAATCAATTTTCTACTAGTTGGATCTTCGGATATTTAAAACATCCAAAGATTCTATTGCTTCCTCCTTAATATATCTGCTAGTTTTTCACTAGGCTCTGCAAGACCATTACACAGACATAGTGAAACACCAAAACAATGGCAAAATGACGCCGTTCACCCAAGAGTCAAATCTTTGGATAATTTAAAGATCCAACGATTTCTAGACGTAGAACAGCTAATTTTTTATGTAGCTTGTCCAGAGACTGCTCTTTTAACATCTGTTAGCTTTCATTAGGCTCTTCATGAGCACTAGACAGACACAGTGAAACACTAACAATGGTCAAATCTTTGGCAAAAAATTCAAACATCCAAAGATTCTATAGCTTGCTCTTTTAATATCTGCTAGTTTTTTATTAGACTCTCCATGAGCGTTAGACAAACGCTGTGAAACACCATAACAATGGCGAAATGACGCTGTTCAGCAAAGAGTCATATCTTTAGATATTTCAAACATCCAAAGATTCTATAGCTTGCTCTTTTAATGTCTGCTAGATTTCCATTAGGCTCTCCATGAGCATTAGACAGACACAGTGAAACACCATAACACTAGGGAAATGACACCGTCCATCGAAGAGTCAAATCTTTGGATATTTAAAACATCCAAAGATTCTATATAGCTTGATCTTTTAATATCTGCTAGTTTTTCATTAGGCTCTCCATGAGCATTAGACAGACACAGTGAAACACCATAACAATGGCAAAATGACGCCGTTCAACGAAGAGTCAAATCTTTGGATATTTCAAACATCCAAAGATTCTATAGTTTGCTCTTTTAATATCTGCTAGTTTTTCATTAGGCTTTTAGCATTAGATAGACGCAGTGAAACACCATAACAATGGTGGAATCACGCCGGCGGCCATAGCTTGATTTACACCCACTGCAGCTTCACTAATTAACTGGCAAATTAATTATTATTGCAACTACGAAGCCATGTAAAGCCTCCTTTCTGTGATACTATTCGTCATAGTTAATCAGTTAAGTGCTTGGGATCTGAAATTTGATTGCGGAATCCCTAATTTGCTACTTCGATTTTCGAAAATACGATACGATATTACGACTATTATTCGTTTTTAAACGCTCATTAATTTAAGAATACCCATTCTTAAACCGATATAAAATAATATTAATTATATGTACAGATATATAAAAACAGAGATCAAAGAATCACAGGGCATCAAAAAACTCGTCCGCATCGCTGTCAATGGGAAATAAATAAATAACAATTTGTAAGATTCTTAAACCTAAAAAAAACTGACGAAGAGGTGTATTTCGTCGGTTTTTTCAAAAATCGAAGTAGCTAATAAGGGATTTCGCAATCATATCTCAAATCCCAAGCACTTAACTAACTAAAAACTACTAACTAATAGACGATGAGAAGACTAACTAATGATGTTAATTCATTATTTGTTAACAAATCAACTATTGAATAAGCTACTATAACCAAAATTGAACAGCGCAGTCGATACGCTACAGTGTTGGTTAACACAACAACAGATCAAGCGTCATACACTCGAACATAATTGTATGACGCCATTGGTGCCGATTCTGTTGTACACGAACTAAACTAACTAAACTATCTCTAAAATTCCTTACTTTTGGCTATGAGAATTGTAACGCTATTCTGCAAGGAAAAATCTCTAAATTAAAAAACTATTTTGACACGACTAAAATCGAATTTGACAACCGCGACTCACCGTGGTATTTTTTTTTTTTTCATTTGTTTTCGCAACGTTTACTTGTGTGTGCATTGCGTAGAATGAATTTTTTGAGAGACGATGGCGCGTGCTAGGATGCAGCCTGGACGTGTTTTATATGGACTTTTTCACTTTTGTTTGAAAAATATAAAAAAAATGTTACCCACGTGTTGATATTTAAATGTTCCGGGGTGTACTAAGGGGGTCGAAAATTTCATTATTTTTGCGATAGGACACGCCATTTTCAAGATATAAGCAAAAAGAAAATAAAAAATACAGAACTGTTTTTGCACGTGAAGGCAAGGCGTTGTTGAGAATTTTAGTTCATGACCACTAGTTTTATTCCACACCTTTTTAATCGCGCTTAAAAATAGTCAGATTTAGTTAAAATAAATTATTATAGTCAAAATTTTTGGTGAAAACCGGCAAACTCAGAATAGTAAAATTGACATTTTCACTAAACTAATAACTCAGTGCAATCTTATTGCTGTCAAACTAAAATATAGTTAAGTTGTGTCACTTTAGTCTATTTCAGAATAGGAAATCGTCGTTTGACAGGAATAAACCAAATTTTAGTGATTTTTAGTTTAGTTTAGAGAATTTTGTGACAACAGAATCGGCACCATTATCTCTGAATTTAGATGTAGTGTCGCGTTAAGCACCGATCGTATTGCTTAATTATCTCCGTTCGTACAGCAGCTCAGTCAAGCCGTTTGGATTACAAACCGCCGCGCCTGTTTATCAGCCGAAGCCTCTAAAGCGATTGGTTTTCGCATCATCTGCCTGATTCGCCAACTACGCACTCACATAATAGAGCCGTCACCGTTCACCTGGAAATATTCCAATATATTTTGCGGCGAACGTAAATATTTTCATCCGGACAGCATCGCGGTCAGTGCATCCAATTAATGCAGGCGTTGGACGAAGTTGCGCCGTTTGTAAAAATCGCTTTTACGCAGCGTCGAATGAAAACACATTGGCGGGCCGGTCGCCGCCACCGGTCGTACGGCGCAGTACAGCGGAGTACGGCCGCCATCCGCCCCGGGCACCGTCCCGCCATAATTATGACATAAAACCTGATAGTGTTCCGCTCACAAAAGATATTATTTGCCATAATCATAATGAATAGAGGTTATATAGGTACGCGTAAGTGCGTTCACGTGGGGCTTAACTAGAACTTATAGTAGGTACGAAGATTATGACTGTATAGACTTACACTATTTAGGAGCTTATATTGTTACCTTTTGCGCATTTGGGTCCGCTTTTCTATTTTCGGGATGTACCTAAGTGATATTTATAATCAGTCCCACTGTTCTAACAAAAAAAAAACTAAAAATTAAACGAAAATGAATTGTTCATTCTGTTTGCAAAAACCGTTTATTTTACCGTTGCTAATAAATCAAACATATTCTCCCATCAACTGTCAGAAACATGAAGATCAGGCGAAACAATATTTGTGAATGGTGCGGGTTTGGCCCGCGGCAGTCCGGCCCGTGTTTGCCTAGGCCGGCCAGCCATATTTGCCGTTGGTGTCGCCAGCGTCGGTCCCCACATAACCACTAATCATATTTTATGGTGCCCGCTTAACTCAAATATTCGATTTGGATTAAACGACGCACGGAAAAAATGCGACGCAATTTCCCATGTTTTATAAGATATTGTAATTTGAGGAGTTGAATTAATTCTATCGATCGCGTCGATGTCATCGTAAACTTAGTAATGTGGTCGTTGTCGTGAACTAATGATCGGGAATCGTTCAACAGTTACCGTTGAATGGTATAGGGCTAATAGCTTTTTAGGCTTGTGCGTTTACTGCCGTGATTGCCTACTATGTAGTTCTATATTTAAATGTATTAACAGAATTACTCCATAATAATATTAAGTGCCTTTTATCATTCAACACGTTATATAGTTATCAAGTTGGTTCAAAAACTGTTATGATGATACTCTACATACACTCAACATTATTGAATCAATACAAACAATAGCTTTCCGATGCGCAGCGGTACGATCCCTTAAACCATGAAAATGTGTAATTGTCACGACACTATCCCACAATTTACGTTTGATATGCGAATGTTCCGCGTGACAACACGCGTAGCTTGTCATGCGTCACGTGACTGATAGCTTTAATATAGTCCCGTTGATTATCCAGCCGAGCGGAAACGCCAAACGGTAATCTAGATTTAATACCACGGCTCATCGCGGCTCGGCCTGCCTCGGCATTGTCCTTGTACCTACGCACTACTTGTGAGTACCTACACCCTGCCTATGAATTGAACTGTCTGTAAGATTTCTAATGTGTGAGTTCGTTGCGTATCGATGACAGCTGTCACTGTGCTCGAATACGACCATCTTCATAGGAAAACAGTTCATTTTAAAAATCGAAATGAAAATGTTTTCGAAATTGTACATCAATGTACATCAATTCTGTATTCAAAAAATCTTTTAAAAGCCGATAAATTCAAAACTAGAAGCTACTAGAGTTCGAATTTTAAAATGTCTTTTAAATAAAATTAAAGCGGATAGTGGAAGTTGGAAGACTGGAATAAAAATAGCAGCCAGTGTTTGAGTTGTCTTTTAAATTGCTTGCTTAGGCAGAACTAGGGCTAGGCTACAACATCGGGCCATTTATTATAATTAGCGTGGGCGACTAACACAATACAATTTTCTTTGTTATTTCTTCAACTATCCCGAGACATTTTTTAAATTAATTTAACTTGGCTCTTGCAGATTTCCTTTTCACACCAGTTTTTATTTATAGCAGTACACATTAATTTAGATTTTTAATAAATGGAAGGTCCGAAAATACCGGGTGTCAACTCAATATTTTTCATATGAATCACAGTTAAAAAGTAATTTAAAACCATTTTCAAATGCCGGCGAAAACATTGTGTCAGACGTAATAAAGCTGGGAATAGCATTCTAATGAATGATATTGGTGCTCCTGTGGGATTACAAGTTAATCCTCTTGAAACGGAACCAGTGGCGGGGGAGTGCGGTCTGCGGGAGGCAACGGTAGGTAATAAAATTCTTACGTCATCATTGGACCGACGGACTACGGGCTCAAGGTATTACCGCCTCATCTGCTTTGTTTTCTTTTTATTTAATTCGCGGATCATTTCCCCCAAATTAACGAAGTTGAATTTTGATTCCGTAAGGCGGCGATTACTTTAAATTAGGAATTGCTAATTAGTGAGACTGTCTCCATTGGTAATTCGTACCTCCTGTCCTTTCTTCTTTCTGTATGTACTGAATTTCAGTTCTCAAGTTAAATGTTAAGGAATATAAAATATACTCTAGGTACGTTCCTAGTCTTGTTTCGCACAATGCAAAATTATCCTGTGCGGTAATAAAATCTCAAGGTAGCTAAAATAATTTATTATTATAAACCGGAGTCACCGGCTCACAGCGCGGATCGTGACATTTCTCTCTCACGATATTCAGTCGTTAGGCAAGATTTTCTTCTCGGAACCTTTGAGTAAACTCTTATTTTTACGAAGTATTCCGCCAATGTCAGTCTCCTTTGTTCCTTCGTCTATACAATGACATTACTTCAAACCGTAAACCAAGCGTAATAGTTGACACTAGTAAAAGCTTTCGAGGTCGTGGAAATAAAAAGGAAACAATATTAGTGTCGTGGTTCGGGTGGCACATTAATATACATTTGGCTGCGGAGCCGCGGGGCGGGCCGACGGGGCGGGCCGCGGTTTCATCACAAATTGAACAACAAAATAAAATTAACCAACCTTATTTATTTCAGTTACTCAGCCATTACAGGTGAATTAAGTCCACGTCAACGTAAGCCCACAGTGACAATAGCTCGCTCCGAATTCATCGAAACAACAACGGCGTACGAAGCCAATTTGAAACCAGATGAAAGCATTACGTTCCTAATAAAAGGGTGGGAGTGAAGATTAATGCTTTCGTTATTTTCTCTCTATCACATCACAATACTTAGTTAATTAGTTTAAATAACAGTGTTTCGCCAGACGCGCAAACAGAGACCCCTAATGAAGGCAACCAATTCTAGGGGCTGAACCGAAACGGTCTTTCATTTGAGGCTTAAAGGCGCAGAGCGTCGCAATACGCTGCGAGTTTGCCAAAACAAGCCCAATAACGGTCTGGCAAACAGTACAAATGATGCGTTAGTGACAAAACGACGTACAGGCGACCCTCCGGAGCCGCGCGAGCAGCGAAGACAGACGCTGACGAGCACGACGGGAAACAAGACAGGTTATTATCTCCCAACGAGCCAAAACACGACAGAAAACCTCTGATATTTTCCACACGTCCTCGGGTATTCACTGGAGACTGGAAACGAAAATTAGTTACTGAAGATTCCTTGTTTTTGTCTGAATGCGTTGCGTGATTTTCATTGTTAAGAAATAACAAACGCCACCTTTGAAATTGAAGTACGCGCACTGAATATCAAGGAGTACGCCACTACGCCACTACGCACACGTCGCACGAGACACTCTTGTTTAGGATCCGGTAACCCGGAGTGTCCCGCTACTTTTAAATTAAATTATTTCCTCTAAGTCTTTTGTGGTGAAGCTACTTCCACTACTTGGAACGGAAAAAGTAAAACGTGATAAAGTCAGGTTAGCAGCGGGTCTGTGTGGAGCAGTAGCCGCAGAATGTAATGATATCCTCTGTCGCATATTTCGGAGCAGACCGTTGTTCCCGCGCTGCCGCTTTGTATTCTTTTGGTTAATTTTTTCCCGGATTAATTTGTCTGCGTATTCAAATTGCAAATTGTGAGATAAAAGGATGACCTTTTTACATTTGTTTTGCGAAAGATCCGGGATTTTTCCCGAAAAATATCGGTATGAAAATGAAGCTGGAACGAAAATAATGTGGTGTTAATTTTTGAAAAATTTGGAGTATTTTTTTTTTGGGAAATTTTTAGAATATTTCTTCGGTTACAATATCAGAACACGGCTCGACACAAGCAACACGTCGAGCCTGATAGAGGGTGACATTTTCTTAAGTTACGGCATTCTCTTACCGATTCAATATCCTTTTTCTATTTTGTTCGTGAAGCATATCGCGCGATCCTTACTCTATATTCACGTCTGAGTTTTCACGAGATATGAGCAAAAAATACAAACACTTTGTAAATCTTTTCACAAACCGAGTTGCAGATAGTTTGAAAACCTTTATTCAACGGATTGTAGCAGCAGGTTAGTTTTATTTTTAAATACAGAATTGAGAAACTGGATTTAAACTTAGAAAAGTATGAATATCGTAGCTATGATTCACGACAAAGGTTTTTATTACGCACATAATCTGAATTCCACTTGATGTTAAACGCGAGCCTGCGGCCATTTTTGAATATCGATACCGGACCTCTGGTTTCTACGCCATTAGTCTTCCAAATTGCCCATCTTTCAAACCTAAATATGTACTACAACCCGAAGTAAATTATTAGAATGCGTAAAAGGGACGCACACAAAGATTAATTCCGCTACCCATGCACGCACACTGTATTTAGGTTAATATATTCTAAGACATAATACGAAAAGTTATAATCTCTGAAACGCAATTGTTGGAATAAATAAAACGGAAAAGGAAGCGTCATCCTCTTTGACGATTTACTTCAAATTGAGTATATCAAAACAGACGCAATATTCTATTGTAGCGATCGCTAAATTCTTACAAGGAGTATTTTCAATTCGGCGCCGCTCAAGCAAGCGGTGGAGGCGTCGAGCGGCGTTCCCCTCCCTATATTTTCCTGTATATTTTTTCCCCTCTCTATGAAGAAGTCATAAATCACGTGGATGTAAATCTGTAGCATCCAGTTGCGGATGAGTGACGCGCCATTATCGCCAGTCGGAGGCCCGCCACAGGCCTAAAACTTGACGCCGAGCTAAACTTTTAACTCCGACAATCCATTTTATCCGTTGTAGTTTACTACCATAACTTCAATAATAGTGAGTTTAACATCATGTTGATTGTTGAGAAGACACCGGTTGAACTTGTGTTGAACTTAGCTTTTGATAATCTTGAAATAATTAAGTAGACCTAAATGAATACTTTGGTAAGAGATTTTAATTTACGAGTTGATGAATAACCATCTACTTTACACACCAATAAATAAAATTGAAGTGTTCGTTTGTAAATTGCCAATAACAGTCTTATACTATTTAGTAACCGCTGTTATTTGCAATTTATTTATATTCTCATTTGCATAAGAAAGTAGGTATATACCTACTTACTGTACTTATAAAAAAACAATGAATAAAACAAAAACTGTCTGTTTATCTCGGCTAATCTCCGAAACGGCTGGGCCGATTTTGACGGGACTTTCACTAGCAAATAGCTAATGTTATAAGGAGTAAAATAAGCTTATTTTTGGCCCGGGCAAATTCCCATACTATACTTTCTGACACCCATGCGGGAGAAGCCGCGGTCACTGCTAGTTTATTCTATGAACCTTTTTAAGGCTTTACGACTCGTCAATTCATTAATGTCTCACTGCTGGCATAAGGCCTGCCTCTTTTCGAGGAAAGAGACTACCTATTCAAATTATTAAAAACTAGCTTCTGCCCGCGACAACGTCCACGTTCAATTTCTTGCTCCTCCGACCCTCCTCGTCGCATCGAATCGCCCGTGCGCACACAACGGGAGCTCTCAGATGAATACATTTTCCCCGGTTTTGCAACATTTTTCATTGCTGCTCCGCTCCTATTGGTTGTAGCATAATGATGTTAACTTATAGCCTTCCTTGATAAGTGGGCTACGCAACACTAAAATAATTTGTCAATTCCAATGAGTAGTTCTTGAGATTATAGCGTTCAACTAAACAAACAAACAAACTCTTCAGCTTTATATCATAACTAGCTTATGCCCGCGACTTCGTCTGCGTCAAATATTTGCTCCCCCACGTCGCATCGCAGCCTGCCAGTTTTCGTCCATTTTTTTGTTGCTGCAGCTCCGCTCCTTTTGATCGTAGCGTGATATTATATAGCCTTCCTCAATAATTAGGCTACCCGATTCAAAAATATTTTTTCAATTCGAACCAGTAGTTCCTGAGATTAGCGCGTTCCACCCCCCATTTTTGGGAAGTGGGGGTTTAGAAAGAGACAAAAAGTAGCCTATGTCACTCTCCATCCCTTCAACTATCTCCACCTAAAAAATCACGTCAATTCGTCGCTTCGTTTTGCCGTGAAAGACGGACAAACAGACATACACACTTTCGATTTTAATTTTGTTTTTGTTTTTAATTTTGATATTGATTTTAATTTTGAATTTTTCGTTCTAATTTTGATTATGTATTTAATTTTGATTTCAAATTTTAGTTTTCATTGATTATGATTTGATTTTATTTATTTTTGTAATTTTTATATATGGGTACAATGCCTGAATTAAAACGCAATTTTTTTTTCCATTTATAATATTAGTATGGATATTAGTATTGACAAAAAGTTTTATACTTACCGATCCAAAATTGATCTATACAGAGTGTACAGTACATCCAACAGAATTTGCTCTAAATAAAGAAACTATAACCGAAACAAGATCTCATTCTGCAAAACTACAAAATCTCCTGTCTCGCTGAACATAAACATTAATCTAATAAAATAATGGAACGTCACACACGGAGATTTTGTTTGTGAAGTACGTTATTGTTCGTAATAAGCCAACACGTCTCCGGGATGCCACATCCATCATAGTCCCGGAGTCATGACTGCGTGTCTGCGACCATCCGTCACGCGCTTTGATGATCTTGGGCCAAGATTCTACTTTACGAAAGATTGCTCACAACTTGGGCTTTGTTGGGTAGTTTTGTTGTATTGAGTTCTTATTTTAAAAAGCCTTGATCAAAATGTCAATCTTGATCGTGGTTTTTAAAAATAAGAATTTAAATGTTAAAGATCTGTATTCATAGACATTAGTAGAAAGAAAATGAGAATACTTATTGATTTTTCTCCATAGGATTTGAATCATAAAGCTCTTAGTTATATCTTTATCATAGGGTTAAACACGGCAGGCGCTATTTCTGGTATCGATATCCAAACTTATTTTTTTTTAATATTTTTTGTGGACGACTGTAGTTATTGTAGTCACTTGAAATGTCTGAATCAAAATTTTTTGTGTCAAATTCATAGACATCACGTCTGTATCGATTTCTAAATACGGTAACACATAAGAAAACAGTTTTTCTCAACTCATACTTCAAGTAGCTCTAACAGAGGTCATTGAGCTCCCAAAAAATAAAAACATCAACAGTTTTATTTCTTATTTTATCGTATTTAGATCCCATCGCGTCTGCTTAGTTGAGATAGCCAATTTAAAATAACCCTGTATGACGTATTTTCGAAAATATTTAGATAAAACAAGAAAATTGAAAGTGAATAAACGGAAACTCAAAAAAAAATACTTCTGTGATGAACTTCCATTATATTATACAAAAACAGCTCACCTTAATGTTTGTACTTTCAACTCACATTCAATACGGTGTTCAATATAATATAAGTGTGAAGATCCCCTAAAATAGTACCTACATTATCCTATTTAAGGACTACTTTCGGAAGAAAAAACGCTAAAAAGGAATATACTTTTCGGTTCCCGGTTTTTTAACCTCAACCGAGGAATTTCCTTTCTTCATATTCTTTAGATAACTCAATTTAATCAAATATTCAGAGCGTTCTCTGTACAATAAATGTCAAAAGCTGATATGCCTATTTATATTGTAAATCACAGCAAGTTAATACAATATAATAAAAATACTCACACAATTTTCTTTCACTTTCAGGTAAGGCGAAAATCTATCTAACTTTCTGTTATACAACACTGGTTGAGACGAGGTAAGTAAATATGTTAAAGAAATATCTTGCTGCGCCATTTCTTCTTCCCAGGTAAAGTAGGTACTAGGAAGTGCTGAAAAGCGGGCCTTTTGGGGAAACTGTCTTATGTAACTTTGACGTTGAAAGAGTGCTGACTCTCAGCCTAGTTTGGATAAATGACTATTGATTTGATTTGATCTATCATGTAACATAATTGAATAAAAACAATTTATTTTGACAAGTCTTAAAAACAATATACAAGCTCATACATCTAAAAGTATCTAAATAAAAAAGGTGGAGCTCATCGGCTATCAAAACGTCGTCTACATCGCTGTCTATGGGAAAAATGCTTAAAAGGCTTTAAGCATATTCCACTAAGGATAGCAATGCTAATTGTTTGTCTAAAAATAGCCCAGAAAATCTGTCTATTCTGCTCTGTTATATTTTGTCTTTATATATTTTGGATAAAGGGTATAATTTTAATTATTCTGAAAACCACGAATTCTGTCACTTATGTATGTAAAATAAGAATTAAAACGACTAAACATTTAATTGAACCTCTTCTTTTCTGAACCAAAATCGTAAAAATCAAGTAAACTGTTGAAGAAGTACCTAAGTAAATAGTCTACTTAATCTATGTTATATTAAGTCATAAGTTTGAACAGTTTAATACCGAAGAAACGTAGCTAATTCCGTTAATTACGTCCGTCAACTTGTCGGCAGCGTAAATTAAATTAGTCCACAGTTTAAAATTTTAAAATTTACAATTGTACTTCTTAACAAGTACCGTTCAAAAGTTGCCAGAAATTTAACTTAATCAAATCGTTCGTGGTCGACATAAAACCTATTTTGTGAGCAGACTTCACCTCAGTTAAACGGATTACTTTAAATAGCACTTTAGCTAAGAAATGCTAACTTTTATATTTGCATTTATTATTTTCATTTGTTAGTATAGGAAATGAGAAAGTCTGTAGTAAAAGAGCGTTTATTTAACTGCAGAAACTAAGTGAATGAAGTGAATTAGTTTTGCTGGATAGTTCTTAAGAGGTCCATGATTGCTGACTGTGTTTGTTTATAAGTAATCTGTGAGAAGCATCTACCCATTATCTATTGCATTCCTCGTTCACTTCTATATAATACTTACCCATCAAAAACATAAATGTGAAATGAGAGCCAAGTTCAGTATTATGATATATGACTTGGTTGTTGACTTCAACGATAAAAGAAGTGAGATCTAAATGAGTGCCAAGTTCAATGTTTGACTGGCCCGTTAGTCTAGTGGTTAGTGACCCTGACCGCTAAGACTGCGGTCGTGGATTCGATTCCCACCCAGGACAAATCTTAGTGTGATGAGCACGATCATTTGTTCTGTGTCTGGGTGTCATTTATCTATAACTAGCTTCTGCCCGCGACTTCATCCGCGTTAAATTTCTTGTTCCCCCGACATTTCCCGTCGCGTCGAATCGCCTACCCGTGCGATATTCCCCGTTTTTGCAACATTTTTCATTACTGCTCCACTCCTCTTAGTTGTAGCGTGATGTTATATAGCTTATAGCCTTTCTCAATAAATAGGCTACTCAACACAAAAAGAATTTTTCAATTTGGACCAGTAGTTTCTGAGATTAGCGCGTTCAATCAAACAAACATACAAACAAACAAACTATACTACTAATATTAGTATAGATATGTATGTATTTAGAAATATATAAGTATGTTTATCAGTTGTTTGGTTACCATAGTACAGGCTCTGCCTAGTTTGGGATCAGATAACGGTGTGTTAGTTGTCTTAACAAAAAAAAAAAAATAATGGTTAGTCCTGAAATTTATTTATAACTACATAAAATATCATTTCTTCTTATAACTTAGGATAATATGTATATTCTAGCCTAAGGTCTGACATGGCTACTTCTCGTATACGAATTCGTAATATTCGATGGCTAGTTTCTACCAGCAAGCCAAATTTTCGGAATAATAAAATAAGAACCGACAAGTAACAGGTTTAGAACTTGCGAAGGCTATAATATCGTATCATATCGTATCGTCGGCTATTCGTTTAATTCAGGCACTTAGTTTGTAAGTGTTCCTAATAGAATAAATTAAGTGAAAAATTATAATAAAATGATAAAAAATTACCAGTTTCTGATTTATTCCTTTGTATTCATCTAATTACTTATCTGCATGCCAGATTTGAACTTTCTAGGTCATCTGGAACTGGGTTAGAGTTTTGATCTATAGGCCAGTCAGTGATAAAAATGACGATTTTTGGACGTTTATATCTAAATAACCGTTTCAGATGTATTTATGAAAATTGGAGCACATATGTATCTTGCAAGTTTCAAAATATGAGCCAAATTTGACACGTTTATGTGAAAAAGTTTTTGAGTTATGAGGGGTTCAAAAGTGGCTCCAAATTGTTCGTGTACACACGGTGCTGCTCGCCAGGTCTGTTACTTGAACTTGGCTTGACACGCTACCGCGTGTCTAGATACTACACACGAGGCACTTTTTAGATTTCAAAATCTTTCTTTTGTTAGCCTATTTTTTATTCCATCCTCATTACCATCCACAGCCCGACTTCACCGGCTGATGGGTATAGGCCTCTCTTTTCTTGTGTTCCACTGCTTTATAAAAGCCCCTCTATCTCCTTCCAAACCTCCCTGTCATGTTTGATCTCTGGTAATTTTGGCCCTGTAAACCTTATCAGATCGTTACACCACCTTCGCCATGGTCTACCTTGACGGCAATGCCCTTCCTTAAGCGTTAGAGATCTGAGGTCGATCTTAAAAAATGGGTGTAAACAATTAAAACCCATCTTAAGCACTCAGTCAATCTTAGCAGAAATTCTTTCATGACATAATCCTTCCTCCTTCATCAGTCCTTCTGAGCTGAACAAAGTTGCTTTTTAGGGTTCCGTTGCCAAATGGCAAAAAACGGAACCCTTATAGATTTGTCATGTCTGTCTGTCTGTCCGTCTGTCTGTCTGTCTGTCTGTCTGTCTGTCTGTCCGTCCGTATGTCACAGCCACTTTTCTCCGAAACTATAAGAGCTACGCTGTTGAAACTTGGTAAGTAGGTGTATTCTGTGAACCGCATCAAGATTTTTATACTAAAATAGAAAAAAATATTTAGGGTTCCCTATACTTAGAACTGAAACTCAACATTTTTTTTTTCATCAAACCCATACGTGTGGGGTATCTATGAATAGGTCTTCAGAAATGGTGTTGAGGTTTCTAATATCATTTTTTTCTAAACTGAATAGTTTGCGCGAGAGACCCTTCCAAAGTGGTAAAATGTGTGTCCCCCCCCCCCGTAACTTCTAAAATAAGAGAATAATAAAACTAAAAAAATATATGATGTACATAACCATGTAAACTTCCACCGAAAATTGGTTTGAACTCTCGTACTGGATCTCTCCAGTAAGTAGTTTTTTTTTAATACGTCATAAATCGTAAACCGCAATTTACCTTTCATTCAATCAACACAGATATAAAAATTAAAAAAAAAAACATTTAATTTCATAAGCATAAACCTTATACATAAACCGAGGATACCTACAGGTTTGTACGGAACCCTCGGTGTTCGAGTCCGACTCGCACTTGGCCGGTTTTTTAAGATTCATATACTAGATTTTTCTTATTTACCATTCCAATGTTGAAAGAAATTAACGTTAGGAAAATTTTATATTTACTCATCTTTTTTTTGCGGGTGGGAAATTATCAAATGACATCTTCCGCTCTGGGTGGAGCGGAACGGCGTGTCAGACTTTTACTGACTAAAACCCACCCGTGTACCTTCAGTTGCCTATGCCAGGGCCAGGGTAACTCTTCAAAACTATTCTGCGACCTTTGCAAGCATTGGTCCCAGCGGACCCCTTTCAGTTTTTGCTGACATCTCTGTCTTCTTATCCTTTGAAAGTTGTAGGAAATGGATATATCACCAATAATTTGTCAATTGGCTAAACAATTCATTTCTCTGACTGCGCCTACACCGAGCCTTTTGTATTTTAGGACTCTTGCTGACTTCTTCCCCTTAGCCTGCTACTGGTATAACTTTTTTTAAAGGTAATTTACCAACAAATATCTGCATACTGAAAAAAACCGCCACAGTTTCACCTCCCGCAAGGTTCACGACATACTTTAACATATTTAGGTCAATTAAGTGTTTTTACGTTGAAAATTATACGGTTACAATTATATTAGTTAAATAGGGCAGCGTGTAATATTATTATCAACCAGCAGACCCGACAGACATTTTCCAGTGGTTTTGAGTTCATATAAAAATCTCATACTTAATAAAAAAAAACTTTCAGGCTGTTCCGAATTTTCCAGGCAATTTTTCTTTCCTTAAAGTATAACTTGGACTATTATTACAAACATTTTTAAACAAAAAATTGCCAAATCGGTCCAACCATTCTTAAGTGGATAACACGTCGACGTACAAACTATAACTGAAGCTGTTTCATAAAAAAATGCAATATCTACGCGGTCAAAATGTGAGAATAACAGTTTTTTAAATAACCATCGAAAAACATCAACGCAGGGAGGTCGACGGAGCGTTGTGTTCCACGCGCGCCTCAAAGAGATGTCAGCACGTATTGAAGGAGTCCGCTAGGGCCGATGCCTGTCAGGGTCGTGGATTTGTTTGAAAGAGTTACCGTGACCCTGGCACAGGCAAGTGAAGGAACATGGGTGGGTTTTAGTCAGTAAAAGCCTGACACTCCTTCTGCTCCGCCCAGAGCGAGATACGTTATTTGATTAATTCCCCACCCAAAAAAATGGGGTGTCAGAATCACGTACTGGATCTATGATATCAGATTGCGCGCTGATGTACCTGCAATTCTGTATAGATAGTTGTATAGATAGTTGAAAGATTGACAAATTTTAAATTTACTTCCTGCATGCGTAGCATGACCAACGTAGAAAGGGGTTTTGTCGACGGAAGAATAGACAATATTACAGATTGTAGAAAGATTGATGACAGAATTAAAGATTGTAGAAAGATTTGTACCATTTTATGCTGGCGTAGCATGACAGCACCCCTAGCCAAGTTGATAATCTGCAATCGTTAACGCTAGTTGAAAACTAATCAAATGTATGGGAATGAAATCATCTCAACGTTAAGTCACGTGGTTAGAACAAGCGAATAGAAAATTCGTAGCCAAGTTCACATCGTTCAAAATGATAGAATAATTTTTTATCGTTTCTATAATGTTCAACAATACATCCATTGTTATAATGTGTAATTTTTCTAAAAAACATTGTAGAATGAGCGGCCGACTCAGGCGCGTCAACATGGCTACCAACTTATCGATTTCTACAATTGCTGACACCGAAGCGTTACCGATTGGAGAACGGAATTCGACACGAAACGGTTGTAACTTGGCTAGGGGGGCAGTTCCATTTCTATTCTACCAAGAATAGACAATAGTTATTTGTTATACAAGAGTGCAAAGTTGCTTTTTAACCGCGTGCTCAATTTTTAATGACCGAGCAAGCGAAGGATTCTTAAATTGAATCACGAGTGCAGCGAGTGATTCAAAAATTAGAATCCTGAGCGTTAGCGAGGGAATCAAAAGAGCACGAGGTGAAAAATCTTTGCACTCGAGTGCAACACGTAACTTTTCATCCCACCTCAGCGAGGAAATGACTAAATATGCAAAAAAAAGCATTTCAATCACAAGATACTTTTATTTCAGTTTAGGTATTAACATTTATTATGTACTACATGAGAGCAGTGGTGGCCCAGTGGTAACGGCCGCGACTTACGAGTAGTAAGTAGGTCGTGAGTTCAAACCCAAGCAGGCGCATTACTTTGTGTAAATTATTTCATCGCCACTGCTCTCAAAAACGGTGAAGGAAAACATCGTGAGGAAACCGGCATGTCTTAGAACCAAAAATTCGAAGACATGTGACATCTACCAACCCGCACTGGGCCCGCGTGGTGGATTATGGCCCACTCCCTCTCACTGAGAGGAGGCCTGTGTCCCAGCAGTGGGAACATTATAGGCTGATGATATATGTACTACATTATGATAGGTAAGTATTACAGAATAATCTTTCAATTATTTCAAATGATACTTAGGTATAATTAAGAAAAATTGAAAGTAACGTTGCTATAGTTACTTAGGTCGAGTGTAATATTTTTGTTAGGTACTGTAATGTTGGTAACGTGAAAAGTAAAACGGCGCGCGCAAAGCAAATAAAAAAAAAAGTATATCAAGAAGGTTCCGAGTCTAAATTTTACAAATTAAAAAAAAGTTGTATGATATATTCGGCACCATAGAGGTAGGAGTAAATAGGTTTAATGTTTTTTTTAATTCACAAACTTAGTGCACAATATGTTCTAAATTCAATTTACTTTATCCTCTAGAGAATAAAAACGGCTTTTCCACTCAGATATTGAAGATTAAAAATACTCTTTCCGAGATGGTGGGATGAATAGTTATTTGTTATACAAGAGTGCAAAGTTGCTTTTTAACCGCGTGCTCAATTTTGACCGAGCAAGCGAAGGATTCTAAAATTGAATCACGAGTGCAGCGAGTGATTCAAAAATTAGAATCCTGAGCGTTAGCGAGGGAATCAAAAGAGCACGAGGTGAAAAATCTTTGCACTCGAGTGCAACACGTAACTTTTCATCCCACCTCAGCGAGGAAATGACTAAATGCAAAAAAAGCATTTACAATCACAAGATACTTTTATTTCAGTTTAGGTATTAATATTTATTAGGTACTACATTATGATAGGTAAGTTTTACAGAATTATCTTTAAATTATTTCAAATAATACTTAGGTATAATTAAGAAAAATTTAAAGTAAAGTTGCTACAGCTGCCTAAGTAGAGTGTAATATTTTTGTTAGTGACGTGAAAAGAAAATGGGGCGCGCAAAGTAAATTAAAAAAAAGTACACCAATAAGGTTCCGAGTCTGAGTTTTTAACAAATTAGAAAAAGGTTGTATGATAAATTCGGCACCATGGAGGTAGAAGTAAATAGGTTTAATGATGTTTTGAATTTACAAACTTAGTGCACACGATGTTCTAAATTCAATTTACTTTATCCTCTAGAGAATAAAAACGGCTTTTCCACTCAGATATTGAAGATTAAAAATACTCTTTCCGAGATGGTGGGATGAAAAAGTTCTTTTCACTTCAGTAGCTCAAACATGTAGGTTTTACTGCCTGAAATCAGTGAACAAAATGCGATTTTGCTCATTGAATGAGACAAAGTAACTTTTTAATTTTTGTTTTCAGAAAGCCGCGAATATCTTATTCAGCCTTAGGTTAATCATACAATTCGAAACATTTACACTCTATCTCTTTCCCGCCATTAGAAAGCGAGAGAGACAAAGACCAGCCCTTTCGAAGTTCCGATTTTGAATTCGACCTCAAAGACAAATTCGTTCGAAAATTTGTACTAACTAAAGAAATTTAGCAAAAAGATAATTATGTGTATGTGTGTATATGAGATATCTATACTAATATTATAAAGCTGAAGAGTTTGTTTGTTTGTTTGTTTGTTTGTTTGTTTGATTGAACGTGCTAATCTCAGGAACTACGGGCCCGAATCGAAAAAATCTTTTTGTGTTGGGTAGCCTATATATCGTGGGAGGCTATAGGCTATATAACATCACGCTACAACTAAGAGGAGCAGAGCAGTAATGAAAAATGTTGCAAAATCGGGGAAAATTTATTCCTTTTAAGAGTTTCCGTTGCGTGCGCTGCGTAAACGGTTAAAGTAACGCAAAAATAATGTATAACCAAATTGTTCCTCTTAAAAAGTTCTAAAAAAAAGTCCGCGAGAGCATATGTCTATCTTTTAAGGTTGACTCACTATAACTCAAAAGGAGCGAGCAGCAACGAAAAATGGATGAAAACTAGCAGACAAATCGATGCGACGGGAAGGGTCAGGGGAGCAAATATTTGACGCGGACGAAGTCGCGGGCAGAAGCTAGTATGAGATATAATATAATTGTTTTAATGTAATTTATTCAATTTTTAACTTATTGTTGTATTTAAACGAATATAAGTATTTACTGCAAATAAAAGTAATATTTAACCTGTAAATATTTATTTCTAGTTTCAATAATGTTACGTAAATATTTTGAATAATTAAATATCATGGGTGGTATTTCCGAACACGCCTTAATTTAAATAAAAGAGCAGGAATAAAATTTCGTAGCTGGCGTAAAGAGTTGATTAAGTTAAAAAATATTAAATTAATCGTAAAATATGAGTGAAACTAGCGACGAGAACAGTATTTTAACGCCGGAAGAGTTAAAACAACTAGTTATTAATGCAGAATTAAGTTTCCTACCTGAGAAGTCTCGCGAGAAATATCTGAAAGCATACCATGTCTTCAATGAATGGAGACCTACAAAAGGCGCAAGCAGTTTTTCGGAGACGGTGTTGCTATCTTATTTTTTAGATTTATCACAGACGAGGCGATCATCTACAATGTGGAGTATTTACTCAATGTTGCAAGCTTGGGCACGCCACAATTGCGGCGGTAAGTCCCCTCTTTGAGGAGTGGATAGAGAGGCGTCACGGCGTCCTCACCTTCCGCCTGACGCAGGTTCTCACCGGGCATGGGTGCTTCGGTGGGTTCCTGTTCAGGATAAAGCGCGAGGATACGTCCGGGTGTTTCCATTGCGAGGATCGTCTGGAGGACACGGTGGAGCATACGGTGGAGGTGTGCCCTGCCTGGGCGGAGCACCGCCGTGTCCTCGTGGAGGCGATCGGCGGCGGCGACCTCTCGCGTCCGGCCCTGGTGCGAGCCATGGTACGGAGCGAGAGGGAATGGGAAGCCGTCACCTCCTTCTGCGAAGTAGTAATGCTCGCGAAGGAGGAGGCGGGGCGCGTGAGGGAGTGGCAGTCTCTGCGCCCTCACGTCCCTAGCCGCCGCAGGAGGAGACGCCCCGGGCGTCGGGAGTCGATTGCGGACTCCCGGCCACCGTAGGCGCGAGCTTGCGGGTGGCGAGCAATGGGTAGCTCGCCGCCCGGTAAGGACCAAGCTCGGGTCGACGGCGCGCAGTGTTCCACGCGCGCCTCAAAGAGATGTCAGCAGCAGTGTAGGGGTCTACTAGGACCGATGCCTGCCGGGGTCGCGTGATTGTTCGAAGGAGATACCGTGACCCTGGCACATGGGCAACTGATGGAACACGGGTGGGTTTTAGTCAGTAAAAGTCTGACACGCCCTCCCGCTCCGCCCAGAGTGGGAGAAGTCATTTGATGATTTCCCACCCTGAAAAAAAAAAAAAAAAAAAAAATAAATGTTGCAAGCTACTTTAAAAACAAAACATAACGTGCATATTGAAACATACGCAAAACTCGTATCTTTTCTAAAAAGAATGTCAGTTGGGCATAAGGGTCCAACATTATCACGGCTCTTAACATAGAAAAATTTCTGAATGAAGTTCCGGACTGCAATTTTCTTGCCGCTAAAGTAAATGGTATCTACCTATGAATCTATGTTGTTAGTTATTAAAATTTGTGTGTAGACTGTTTTGTATAAAGGTACTTATAAAGGTACAACCTGTAATGAAAATATTACGTAATTAATATGCATAATTTAACATTTACAGCATCTTTTACATATCTTATTAAATATTTTAACAGTATTGCTAAGCCACACTAGGATTCATTACGCCTTCAAAAATTAGCTACTACTTAATTTGAAAAAATTATGCATATTAATTACGTAATATTTTTATTACAGGTTGTACTGATCATAGGAATTAGTGGAGCGTGTCGCAATAACGAGCTATTACAGCTAACAGTTAATAATATCGAAAAGTATTCAGATAAATTACTGTTAGTAAAATTGAAAAATACGAAGACGAACCTTGACAGGTCTTTTGTCGTACGCCAAGAATATGTAACTATGTAGAAAAATACCAACATTTACGTCCAGCCAATATAAAAACCGACCGATTTTTTATACAATACCATAATAATAAATGCTCAAGACAGCCTATGGGAGTAAATAAAATAGGTGCTATACCGCGAGAAATTGCCACTTTCTTAAAACTGGAAGAGCCTCAGCTATACACGAGTCACTGCTTTCGGAGAACTTCGGCAACGATCTTGGCTGATTCCGAAGCCGATCTCACCCCTTTAAAACGTCACGGCGGATGGAAGTCCAATACGGTTGCAGAAGGCTATATTGAAGACTCAATAGAAAATAAGTCGAAAATCTGTAAGCGTATAGTGGAAACAATAAGTCTGAATTCGACCTCGGATCCTTGGTTTCACCCACGCCCATCCACTTCCAACGACGCACAGTCAGAAAGCCGATCAGAGTCACCAACGTTCACCGTTGTTCCTTCTCAATCCGCCACCGAAACAGAAACCTTAACCCCAGATAATCAAACTAAACTCAATGCAACAATAACGTTGCCAAATAAATCTGTTACTTGTAATTTGCAGAATTGCAGTAATTTTACTTTTTAACTTTTAAAATGTTCCATTTTATTGAATTGGTACCTCTACCTACAATGTTAATTATTTTGATTCACAATAAATAGTTATTTCAATCTATTCCTGTTTATTATTTTATCTCCTAAAGTGTTCTCGCTGCTGAAGTGAAAAGTTATGTGTGTTACACGAGAGCAAAGTTTTTTGCATCTCGTGCCTTTGAATCCCTCGCCACACTCAGGATTCAACTTTAGAATCACTCGCTACGCTCGTGATTAAATCGTTGAATCGCTTTCTCAGGATTCAAAATCAGCACTCGCAGCAAAAAACGACTTTGCTCTCTTATTGCACTATTCTATGGTGGTCATGCTACGCGTGCCGATGTAACAAACTTATAATTTATTACGGTTTTAAAAATAATTTGGAACGCACTTTACTTTGATAATGGTTACCATAAAGACTTTACTTATGATAACCATTAACAAAGTATGGCTACTAAAATTGCGTTAATTTCTATAGCATGTCTACGAAATACCAATTATAAATAATAGCAACAATAAGTTCTCCGGAAGTTACCGAGCAGTAGTTTCAGGGTGCGATTTCCGGGTTAGTCGGAATAAAATCGAATATTCTATTCGGATAGTTGTAATGGTAGGTAATATACAACTTAAATAGTAACTCTCCCACATTAAATAGACTCTATTGGATGTAGTCTGAATAGACCTTCCAAATCAAATAGACTTTCGTGGACTGTCTCGTTGGTCTAGTAGTCACAAGCGTTACTGCTGAGGCCTTTTTAGGGTTTCGTTGCCAAATGGTAAAAACGGAACTCTTATGGATTCATCGTGTCTGTCTGTCTGTCTGTCCGTCCGTATGTCACAGCCACTTTTTTCCGAAACTATAAGAGCTATGCTGTTGAAACTTGGTAAGTAGATGTAGGTATTCTGTGAACCGCATAAAGATTTTCACACTAAAATAGAAAAAAAAAAACAATAAATTTTGGGGTTCCCCATACTTAGAACTGAAACTCGGTTACGGTTAAATGTGGGATACCCCCCCCCCCCCGTAACTTCTAAAAAAAGAGAATAATAAAATTAAAAAAAATATATGATGAACATAACCATATAAACTTGCACCGAAAATTGGTATGAACGAGATCTAGTAAGTACTTTTTTTTTAATAAGTCATAAATCGTAAACCGCAATTTACCTTTCATTCAATCAACTCAAATATAAATATTTAAAAAAAAAACATTTAATTTCATAAACATAAACCTTATGCATAAACCATGAATACCTACAGGTTTGTACGGAACCCTTGGTGCGTGAGTCCGACTCGCACTTCGCCGGTTTTTTTTTTTTGGATGGGAAATCATCAAATGACTTCTCCCGCTCTGGGCGGAGCTGAGGGCGTGTCTGACTTTTACTAACTAAAACCCACCCGTGTTCCTTCAGTTTCCCATGTGCCAGGGTCACGGTGTCTCTTTCGAACAATCTCGCGACCCTGGCAGGCATCGGTCCTTGCAGACCCCTTCAGTTCTGCTGACATCTCTTTGAGGCGCGCGTGGAACACTACACGCCGTCGACCCAAGCTTGGTCCTTGCCGGGCAGCGTATTTACAAAGGCTATACTATTTTAGTCACGACCCAGACTCTAATCAGTGAGCTTTTGTTTATGCATATTACTCAACAATACCTAGTCTATCTCAGTAAAAAAATTGACTCAAATAGACTAGCTTTTTGTTTTAATATTTTCAAAGAAAATGCACGGACAAAATCTAGTTCTATATAATACATATCACTCGAATAGCTAAGCTTTTGGCGAGATATTTTTAAATTTATACTCGCAATAAAAATAAAACGAATTAACAAACGAGAAGTACTTTTATTAGGTAAAGAACACTACCCTTCTTTACCTAATAAAAGTACTTCTCGTTTGTTAATTCTTTTTATTTTTGTTTATCAAATACATAATAGAAACGAGCAATTAAAATGATAACAGTTGCCATGTAACTATCAACCTATAATTGAAGCTTATCTAATTCATTAATTTGTATTCAAAATTAATATGTATGTAACTGATTGCCACCTGCGCTAAGATAGGTTGACGGAGCCCCGCTTCGCGGGGCTCCTATTTCTGGGTGGTTTAAAAAAAAATAACCACGAAGGCTAAGGCGGGAGCTCCGCTCCGCTTCGCTCCCGCCTTAGCCTTCTAACCTAACCTATCCGAGTCGGGGTACTCTTGAGTCGGGGTAAACCATGGATGGGATTTCCTCCACGCGTGACTGAAATGGTACTAGATTTTGTCGGTGCATTTTCTTTGAAAATATCAAAACAAAAAGCTAGTCTATTTGAGTCAATTTTTTTACTGAGATAGACTAGGTATTGTCGAGTAATATTCAGAAACAAAAGCTCACTGATTAGAGTCTGACTCGTGACTAAAATAGTATAGCCTTTGTAAATTCGCTGCCGGGCAGCGAGCTATAGGCATTGCTCGCCGCCCGCAAGCTCGCGTCTACCGTGGCCGGGAATCCGCTATCGAATACTGCTGAGGCCTTGGCTTAGATTACCAGGCCGGGAAAAGTTTCATTGAGTTTTCCTAGTTTTCTGGAATTTTTTAGTAGCAGCCTCAAATCTAGATTTCTGCTCGATTGATGGTAATAGGTTCGACACCTATTGCAATGGGACTTAATCATAACTGGGTGTGCTATTAGAACCCTACTTCTGCCCAATTATTTCTTGTCTTTCTCTTATAGTCTTTATGTTTTGTATGTGTTCAATCCTTAGAGGAAAGTGTGTGTGTGTGTTTTGTGTGTGTGTGTTTTGTGTGTGTGTGTTCAGTCTTTGGATATGGAGTCTTTGTTGTTTTAACACGTCACATGAGCATGTCAGTGACGCGAACCCATAAGTTTTGCCCCTATCAAAGATCGTTCAACGCGGCTAAAGACATTTTCACTTCAAAAAATGAACTATGTATATAATAGATAGATACTAGAGCTGAAGAGTTTGTTTGTTTGATTGAACACGCTAATCTCAGGAACTACTGGTCCCAATTGAAAAATTCTTTTTGTCTTGAGTAGCCTATTTATCGAGAATGGCTATAGGTTATGTAACATTATGCTATAACCAAGAGGAACGGAGCAGTAATGAAAAATGTTGCAAAAACGGGGGAAATAGCACGGGTAGGCGATTCGACGCGACGGGAAGGATTGGGGAACAAGAAATTTAACGCGGATAAAGTCGCGGGCAGAAGCTAGTAATAGATATAACGGTCCCTACATTTTTGTGTGTCCTTTATACCAAGTTTGTTTCTCGTAACATGTTATTATCAACTACTTAAAAATGCAGCTATTTAGCAGGAGACTCTGTTGTATGGTGCATTGCATGTCAAGTTATGCCATAGCGTGCATTAGCTAACCCATGAATTTGCCCCGCGTTATATATAATTTGCCCCGCGGTATAGTCGTAGCGTGAGCCACCCTACTTAAGTTTAATATTTCTTGTAAAATTTCTGATTTAATGAACTATTAAGGAGTGCTATATTTTCGTAACCTAGGAACCACAGAAAGCCCTAAAATCAAATGTGAATTTTGTTTGTGGTAAATTAAATAGTGTTACTATTAATGGTGTAAAATATTTTTGAACTCTAAGGAATTAATTACCTTATTATAAGCACGTTAGTACTTATTCTACATTAAACGTTTTCTTCAACTTACGACTTAAGCCACTTTAGTTTTCTATCTATCTAACTAGCCTGTCCCACTGCAGGGCAAAGGCCTCCCTCTTCCTTTTCCATTGTAGTTTTTCTCAGCATTTTGCAGCAGGATAATTCACGTTAATTTCGCTTTTCAGAAAAGGATTTAAAAAATCGGGATGAGAAAACTGTTTTCTAATACTCAAATTATACATAAATGATCCTATAAGGGTTCCGTTTTTTTCCTTTCGAGGTACGGAAAAGAAAGAACAAAAAAACTTTTTAACAAAAAATTAAACCACCGAAAAAACTGAAAAGCAAAAAATAATGAATCTTAAAAATATGAGTCGGCCGGCGCTTTGAGTGATCTTTGTTCATTGATTTTTCAGCGCCGACTCAAAATTTTAAGGTTCATTATTTTTTGCTTTACAGTTTTTTCGGCGGTTTAATTTTTTGTTAAAAAGTTTTTATTTTATAATTTTTGTAGCTTTAATGTACTAATAATACTTGGCAAAGTATACCCTATCCATTAAAAAAAGAATTATTAAAATCGGACTACTCTGTATAAAGTTATGCGTGGTTATACATTACAATCAGTGAGTGAACAATCAATCATCCCCTGATTTCCGACCCTTAGGGTTCGATTTTGTTTTCCAAATTTATATGGGGCCATCCTCGGAGTATACACTTTCCAATAAAATTAAATTAAAAATTTAAAAAACCCCCGACACAAAAACCTAATTTCCCTTTAAAAAGTAAAAAATAATAAAAAATAACTCAATCTTAAAGTACCTAAGAATGTATTAATAATTCAAAAAAAATACGCCGCGTTGGGGGACCGCTTCAAACCTAACAATTTAATTACCAATAGTCTTATTACCTAACTAAGCAGTCAACGACGTCTGCACTCGCGGAGCGGTCCCCCAACGCGACGTTTTTTTTTTTGAATTATTAATACATTCTTAGGTACTTTAAGATTGAGTTATTTTTTATTATTTTTTACTTTTTAAAGGGAAATTAGGTTTTTGTGTCGGGGGTTTTTTAAATTTTTAATTTAATTTTTTATTTTGTACTTTTTATAGGTATATACTTAATATAATGTAGAATCAAACGAAGCTAAGAACACTTTCGATTAATTCATCAATATTCTCTTTCAGTTCGCTTTCATTTGAGACCCCACTCGAGTATATTTGCTGACATTCGGTTAATCTTCCCCACTTTCCCCCCCACAACTTTTAAACGGCTCAACCGATTTTCATCAAACATGTCTAAGAACACTCGCAGATAAGTCACCTTTAATACATTTTTTTTTTTATTGAAATCGCATCATCCGTTCGGGAGCTATGATGCCACAGACAGACAGACAGACAGACAGACAGACACGTCAAACTTATAACACCCCTCTTTTTGCGTCGGGGGTTAAAAAGAAGAATGATCACAATCAGATGATTATGTAAAAGTTATGCCTGGTCATACATAAAAAAAAAAACAAACAAAAAATATACGCGTCGAATTGATAACCTCCTCCGTTTTTTTTCGTCGGTTGAAAAAGAACTTTATCGTACGAACATTCCAAAAAGAACCTCTACTTCTAATTATTTTCGTGTTCCGAAAATATCAAGAAAAGCAAAGCTCTAAATTAAAACCCACAAAGTAAAACTGAAAACTAAGTAAAAGTGAAATATTACACACGAGAACTTATGAGCTTAAGTACCAGACTTATGGTACTCACGAAAATTAGTCCTTGCATTCATTAAGGCTAGCTAGAAAATAAAAGCAGAGCTATGGCGCCCGAAAATACTGATGCGGCATAAAATAGAACGACTGTGTTGATTAAGTTAAGGTGCAGTTACACGGGCAACTTACACTGGACAATTATTTGTATTATTGACAATTATTTTTATTATTGGCAATTATTTATATTATTGACAATTATTTGTATTATCCCGCGTGGTGGATTATTGCAAGCTCCCTCTCACCGAGAGGAGGCCTATGTCCCAGCAGTGGGAACGTTATAGGCTGCTGGGGATGATTTGTATTATTGGTAATAATGATATTGTAAATTTTGTAGGTATGAAGTCATGGCAATTCAGAATTTCCAAGATTGTAACATTTTTTCCTAAAAATACATGCAATACATATGCGACTTTAGTAATAGGTACCTGCTAAGTATACGTATTGGTAGGAGATATATAGATATCTATAGATAGGAGATAGCTCCGAACAGGGGCAATGCGATACGACGGGGTAGGTCGGGGACAAAAGTTACACGCGGACAAGTTCTGGGCAGAAGCTATTAGTCAATAAATATATAAATTGAACGATATTTGCCGAGAATTGGCGAGATACAACTACCAATATAAATATATAATGTATCCCGCATATACTGCTAAAAAAACACTTTCCGTGTATCTTTATATCGGTGTTCCTTTTGATATCTCATAAGGGCGAGGGCTGGCATTGCCTTACAACGCGGCAATGCTCCCAGCCTTTCCTGCTGACAAAAAAGAAGAAGAATTTTATGATGCTCCATGATTTTTTTGATTTTTATTAATACTGCTACATATTTTTTTCTTTAAAGCAGAGCTTTTAACTATTGTTGTCGATAAAGAAAATATTTCTCCACTAAATTCACTTTCTCCACTACCTCAGGCAATAGTTACTGGAAAACTTTTCCCGTGGAAACGCAGCTTTAACACTGTGACCTTTGGAGCTA
Source organism: Aporophyla lueneburgensis (assembly GCA_932294355.1). Taxonomy (NCBI): domain Eukaryota; kingdom Metazoa; phylum Arthropoda; class Insecta; order Lepidoptera; family Noctuidae; genus Aporophyla; species Aporophyla lueneburgensis. The sequence goes on from OW028747.1 coordinate 18,929,040, forward strand.
TAGTAATCTATAGTATGTCGTATTCCGCAATGGTAGAAGATTGAAAATGCATATTTAAATTTCGTTTAAAGCGTAGGTCATTTTATTACAGTCTTTTCTGTGAACTATTTTCAGGGGTTTTTATTGCGTACCGTTCTTGGGAAACGAAATTGTTTTATGTGAATGTTTGGGTAAAGTTTAACACGTAGGTAAACTTCCAGACAATCGTAAATATGAGTTGACTAGTATTAGACTTAGGAAGTAGATTTGAATTCAAATGAAGAACAAGTTTAAAAAATATCTTAGGTTGCTGTTGTTTTTACCTTTTTGGTAATATTTTACGATTTTTGTTGAGAATTGGCAAGATACACCTACCTAACGTAAATATAGAATGCATCCCGAATATCCACCTTAAAGTCCCCTATTCCCGTGTATACAAGGTGTTCCTTTTGATATCTCATAACTATTGGACTATGTCAAAGAATCAACTGGTACATGATTTTTTTTTTCTTTTAAATTGTTTCTAATTCGACATCACACTTAAATTAAATATGATAACATCGCATTTGCTTAGCTTTAAAACAAGATAATTGGTTTGGGTGAAAATTTACTCGAAATAATCAATTAAACTTACACCCGTATTCAAGAATAAAAACCCATCACTGGATTAAAAATAAAAACTATAATATGCCAGTTGATTCTTCAATATGGTCTTATTTTAATACCCTAGACTAGAGTTATGGGATATCAATAAAGACACGTTGTATAATAATAACCGACAAATATATTATATCAGTTTTAAACACTAGTATTTACCACTGAATTCTAAACATTATATCTACTGAATTTTTCTTACTATATAACGTGCCATCATTTCATGCATGAGGAAACCGGAAAATGCGCGCGTTCATTGCACACGACTAACTCTTAAAAGGCGAATGGCTGGATGTCAATAGGTCGGAAAATGATAACATTTCAAAATAAGGTTAGAGCATCTGAACCCTACAGTTATACTTATACTAGAACAAGTTAGAACATCAGGGTTGCAGCTGAAGGAACACGGGTGGGTTTTAATCAGTAAAAGTCTGACTCGCCCTCCCGCCCGCGCAAAGCGGGAGACGTCATTTGATAATTACCCACCCAAAAAATAAAACTTTTTACAAAAAAATAACGTCTTTGTAAATAAGTTTAAATTTTAACTTTTTCGTAATGGTAGATACCCCGCATTAATCTAATCGCGTTATTCGTTCATTTGTCGCGCAAACACTTAATGCAAATTTAAGACTTATATGGTTTTCACATGGATCCCATTGTCCGAATGGAACCAAATTAAAATGGGACCATTCGGAAAGCACCAGCTTTCAAATAAAAAAAGAATCATCAAAATCGGTTCACCCAGTTAAAAGATACGTGTAACAAATATATAAGGTGTATCTATTCATACACGAAATATTTTAAGAGGTACACCTGTAGGTGGTACAGAAGCTACAGAAGCAAAAAGAAAATTTTTATCTAAGAGTTTTTGAATTTTCGTAATTATTATAATTTTAAAACTGCTTGAGACGTTTTGCATAAAACCTTTACTCCAAATTCTATGAATGGCCCGCCTGACGCTGCGAGGGTGGCGACCGGACCGTCTCAGGCCGTAAAAAATAAGAAGGAGCCAGTATTTCTCATGTGCGTCAAATAATTTATAAATATTAAATTTTGAAAAAAATACATTTACAAAACATTTTTTCATTGCTGTAGCTTCTTTACCACCTACAGGTGTACCTGTTAAAATATTTCGTGTATGAATAGATACACCTTATATAAAAATACAGTCAAATTGATAACCTCCTCCTTTTTTTAAATCGGTTAAAAAAGGGTTGAAGGGACAGCGACGCTCAAGTTGAAACCATAACTTTTAACTTGATTCTAAACCACCTAACACAGAAATTTTTTCGTAGGTAAGTCGACAAACACACGGACGTAATAAAATGACGGCGTTTTTTTTTTTTCGCGTACTGTATTTTCAACGTTCGGTGTTAAACCAATCATTGAGAATTTAACTGTGAAAGTGCATTTAACGTGTCCATAATCGACTGTGTGTTTTACTGTTCGATTTTCAATCTCTTAGCTCTAAGCATTGTGCTGAAGATTTGCGATTGTATTACGGCGTCGACAAAGACGATGCAAAATTTTAACGCAGGATATTTCGGAATCATGTACCTACGAATTCATGTTAACAAGTTCCGCGTTGATGGTCCTACCGTCCTGTTAGCTAGTACTAGTTAAAATTTATACTAGCACTACTTATAACACTGCAGAAGTTGGATAACGCAGAGATGAACAACCTCAGCACCCGGTTACCATTTTTGTGTCGTAAAATCTTAATTTTAGGAAAGACTTAAAAAGAAAGAAAAGTATAAGTATGCGCGAAGTATTAAACAGCGCTTACGTAAGCAAGATCCTCTCGGAATGGACGAAGATTTGCATGTTAACTCAGTTTTCATAAGTAATAGTTTAGTTTAGTTGAAATAACCCCGCCAACTTTGTTCGGAACGAGCCAACTTGACGATTACTCAGAAATATTTAGAATGTAACGAATAGTTGGAAAAGTTATATTAGTTTTAGGGGCAGATGGTAGGTACTATTTTAATTTATAGTAGTGTCGCACAATGTAGATAATGGAAACACTTCCTGACAAACCAAATTCAGCCTTCTGTGAACTAGTAAGTAAATACCTGTGGCAAACAAAAGTTTGTGTAAAGCTGTTAAATTTAAAAGGGTTAATGATATTTCTTGGCAGCAATAAATAACTTACAAATTGTTAAAGGTGTCCCGGGGGCACAGACTGCGCCCGCTGACGATTCGCGGAGGAATAAGTTTTTCCACTCAAACTTTATTTGCACCTCAAGTTGCGCCATCTGTCTGCTACTCGCAACTTATATTCTTGCTTCAAATGATTTAGTTTGGGAGTACTCTTTCAGAAAATATTTTCTTTTGTTGCTCAGACGTATGAAAGTACAATGGCTGACTCGTCGTCGGTACGTTTTCTATACTGACAATAAGTTCACAGGAGCCGTTTTGAGATTTACACAATCACATTTCACTATTACATCTGTACGTTCTGTACGTTGTATCTTGTATGAATATGTGATACAAGACGCGTGAGACGTCAAATACCGCGGCTGAAACTTGTATTTCGAAGATTTTCTTGTATACCAACACACAGAGACAAAGAACATAAACTAACATTACGAAACACACAGATTTGCAAGAGATCCCCAACAAAACATTCTCTGCTATAAAACTATTTCAGTTTCAGTGCACTTGTTGTTTCAGTACGAGTTCCGTAACAGATCTGAAGCACATAACCTGAGTTTCAAAAGCAACTTTCTTATTCTCTCTTAAGTGAAAACAACAAAATGATTCCCCTAAACTTGATACAGACACCAATAAATCTAGCGTCGAGATAAGACTCAATAAAGTTGCCGGTGGCTCGAGTCTGTCATAATTTTAAGAGCGTTCATAAATCAATCAATATTTAAGCTCTCAGACCACAATATTTTTCTTCGCGGCGAACAAACGCGAGGTGCGTCACACACTGCCACATAAATTCCGATAATCCCTGGCCTGCACATCGCACTGCTACTTTACTGTATTCATGGCTATTATTCATGTGTTTACTTTGCTGGCGGACGCCGCCAAGACTTGATAATTCGAGAATAATATCCATGTACTCAACGGTTAACCGAGCGACGTAAGAAAATATTGTTCACTAAACGCTTTCTAAATTAAATCTTCCCACGTCAAAGACCAAAATGGTAGTTATTTTTCTTTACAGCAGATTCTTTCCTAAAATAGCATGTTGTTTATGGTAAAATTAACGGCGAAATATAATGATGAGGTATTATTTTAGTCCAAACGCCTCCTGCCGGAGGCTCTACACGGGGGTCGTGCGGTCCATGGCCCTCTACGGGGCACCGGTGTGGGCGCCCTCATTGAGGCTGCGCCCAGCGCGCCGGTTGAGTGCAGCCCAGAGGGTCATGGCCATCCGGCTAATCCGAGGATACCGCACGATCTCGTGCGAGGCGGCGAGCCTCCTTGCCGGAGTGCCGCCATGGGATCTGGAGGCAAAGGTCCTCGCGCACATGTGGGAGTGGCGCGAGGAGGCGAAACGCCGGGGCGAAACTCCGCTGCCGCGACAAATCGCGGCACGGCGGACAGAGCTCCGGTGTGATCTCATGGCGACATGGCGGGTACGATTGTCGCAACCCAGTGCTGGGCACGCCACAATTGCGGCGGTAAGTCCCCTCTTTGAGGAGTGGATAGAGAGGCGCCACGGCGTCCTCACCTTCCGCCTGACGCAGGTTCTCACCGGGCATGGGTGCTTCGGTGGGTTCCTGTTCAGGATAAAGCGGGAGGATACGTCCGGGTGTTTCCATTGCGAGGATCGTCTCGAGGACACGGTGGAGCATACGGTGGAGGTGTGCCCTGCCTGGGCGGGGCACCGCCGTGTCCTCGAGGAGGCGATCGGCGGCGGCGACCTCTCGCGTCCGGCCCTGGTGCGAGCCATGGTACGGAGCGAGAGGGAATGGGAAGCCGTCACCTCCTTCTGCGAAGCAGTAATGCTCGCGAAGGAGGAGGCGGGGCGCGTGAGGGAGTGGCAGTCTCTGCGCCCTCATGCCCCTAGCCGCCGCAGGAGGAGACGCCCCGGGCGTCGGGAGTCGATTGCGGACTCCCGGCCACCGTAGGCGCGAGCTTGCGGGTGGCGAGCAATGGGTGGCTCGCCGCCCGGTAAGGACCAGGCTCGGGTCGACGGCGCGCAGTGTTCCACGCGCGCCTCAAAGAGATGTCAGCAGCAGTGTAGGGGTCTACTAGGACCGATGCCTGCCGGGGTCGCGTGATTGTTCGAAAGAGATACCGTGACCCTGGCACATGGGCAACTGATGGAGCACGGGTGGGTTTTAGTCAGTAAAAGTCTGACACGCCCTCCCGCTCCGCCCAGAGCGGGAGAAGTCATTTGATGATTTCCCATCCTGAAAAAAAAAAAAAAAAAAAAAAAAAAAGGTATTATTTTACGGATTGGGTATGACGTCTTTTATTTGGTAAAAGAACAGAATTTTCTTGACCTTTATGTATTGTCGTAAGTTACAGTTTTCTTTTCCACCTTGTTCACAGTCGGATCATTTGCTGTTTTTTCATCTAAATGTGAAAATGATTACCAGGAAATTTATTTCGAAAAAAATTAAAATATATGAATATAAATAGTACCGTATATTTTTTTGGAAACGTGCCGTTTATACATAATGTGAAGTACATAAATATTTTCTATTTCGCCCATGTCCCAGCAACAAATTGCGAATAATCGTCATGTGTTATGAAGTGTCGCGGGTGTGTTTGCATTCCGCGGGCGGCGCGCGTCTCCGAACAAATTGTATTAGACGATGCCAATACGTGACCCTAAGAGAAATTCACGCAACAACATGTGTACAACGACGCCATTTTGGTTTTTTCGATATGAAAATTAGGAGCCCTCCTGCGTGTTTGTCAGTTTTAGCACGAATTCTCTCGAAGGGGAATCTCTTTTTTCGCGTATGTTGGTATATTACTTACGTACTTACATTCGTGCGTGTCTACGTCAAATGATTTTATGATGACTTTATTATTTTGTGTGTGTTTATAATTTAATAAAATTATAATTTTATTAATTTCAACAGGCAATACAAAGATGATTTTATTTGAAGATTGATGATTTTACTCAAGATTGATTTCATCTATAAACATACAAAATCTGTGCCAAACTCATCAAATTAGCAGAGGCACAAAAGCAGTTTGCAAAAGAAACTTGGAGGATTTAATACGTAACAAAAACGTCGTTGTAATTGTATTATTCCGAGAAAAACAAATATCTTAAGCGAGCTAGTAAAGCTGACTAGGATAGCATAAATATGTTGAGCGTGGCGGCGGTAGATAGCAGAATATTTATCGCTTACGGTGCCCGCCGTTATTGGACTTGTCTTTTCGTCGTTTAAGGCGCACGGTGATGTGTTTATTCAATTTGCTGCCGTGGGAAATATTGTTACCTGCCTGCCACCGTTTACTGCTGTCGACTACACTCGTCTCACTAAACTTACCTTGGGATAATGTTGGAAATGTCGTGAGGAGACTATGATGCACCGTTAGCAATCTTATGCTAGGCAAAATAAGCCTCACGAGTTAAGTGAGTTTTAAGTCATTATTATTTCAAAAGTGGCAAGCTGTAAAACGGCTTGTTTGTGTATTAGAATATCGCAAAAAACTATTCACAAAAAATCACAAACTATTTATAAATTGGCAATTATTGTCTCTAAAGAAAACACACAATGTATCAATCATCGTGGCAATATCGCATATAAAAAACATGAACGTGTAATTAAATCAAACATTTCCAAAGTTTACAACACGAAAACCATTTATGTCGCGATGAAATATTGAAAAGTATCGATATATCAGTTGGGTGGTATCAACCAAACATTTTCGTTATGGATGCGGTGCATTTGTAAACAATATTCATCGAGTTTTGAGTGCGGACGGACGGACGGACAGATGGATGGACGAGCCGGCTGCCTGTCGCCGTCGGCTATCTTTAATTGTATATAGACTGTTGTTTGCACACCCAAAATGTTCATTCCCAACGTTCCGATTCAATAAATTGGTACATATTCGATGACAAACATTATCTGACTTTGTTAACATACGAATGTTACCTCGCATCGTTTGATCTGTTGACCTGTCGACTGTTGTGTGTAAATGGTAAATTATTATTAATTTAGGGAGCCCCAATTTAATTTAGCAGTTATTTTAATATTGTCGAATAATTTATAGTAGCGTTCCTCCTAATAGCACAAGTTTTTTATTCCATCCAATAATATCATTTTCCAAGACGATGATAGACTCAGAACGGGGAAAACTTGCGTGATAAAACGCCGGATTAGTGAGACGGGATCTAAATATAATCTAAACTTTTACCACTAAAACAAAATTTGTATCGTCAATTCTGGTTTAAACGGGAAACTCTGGAATACAATTGGAAAACTCCTCACATAACGGGGCTTTTAACGAGACCTTTTTCGTGAAGTAACTAAAAAACATCCCCCACAATGATCCATTATCTTCTCACGAGGACAAGTTAGCGATCTCCTTCCGTCTATTTTCACAAGTAATAACTAAATTTATCGTCAGACTTGCGGTCGTCGTCGTTGAGTCTTCCAATATCAGTGTTAGTTGTGCAGTCGGGTCACGCGCGGCCGGGCTGTGCGGCGGTGGCGGCGTCGCGGGTGGTGGGCGTGCCGGCGTGACGCTCTGGTCGGCGACGCGTCATTAAAATTAAGCATCATTACTCTTGTAAAGCGACTCGCGGTGTACCGGAAGGTGGCGGCTTATTGGGAAGTTTGTCGCCTCCTGACGGCTGCTAATCCTCCGCTTTATTGCTGTTCTAACAAATGATTCCCCGCTGGCGAGGCGACGTGACGCCCGGGATGTGTCGCACGTCGCATCACACCCACATGCTAATATAGAGCCTCCCTTAACAAATTAACTTGGCCTCCGTTTTATTTTATTTTGTACTGGAACTTCGGAATGTAAACATAGACATACCTACATATATGGTATACATGCAGAGATAATAAAAATAATGTATCCGAGAGCAACACATCACGGAACACGTTTCAGTTCAGTCTGAACATCAAGAAAAGTCAAAGAAAAATTCCGCCATAAAAAGTATAACCGTAAAAACTTCAGCCGGTGCGGTGCTGGCTTTGAGGTGAATAAAGTGAAGAGAGAAAGTATAAATATTCATTCGGAGAAAGAAGCCACGCACAGTAAATATAAACTTTTATTTCAGTTCACCATTAGTAAACCGGCTGGAGACGCATTGAAAATTCGACTCGCGACTTCTAATTAGAGAGGACACGGCGTCCTTTCTTCCCGAGTTCCTTTATTAATGGAAAAGTCCGTTCCAATTGATTTCATATTTAACATCCTTTTCTGTCTAAGCTCCTTAAAATACAATGGAAAGTTGGAAACTGGTTATTGTGTACATCTACTTCACTGAATCTTTCAGTAATTTAATTATGTTTCTTTGGTGGCGAAAATTGTACAGCGGACAGTTTGCGTGCTGAATTACATTTGGAATGCGTCGTGTAGCACATGAATTACGCATGAAAGCGGCCAATGAGCGCAATGTACTGTAATGCTAACATTCTCAGCTGAATAACACGATACATTTGAAACTCCTGAAGGTTCAAAGTATCGCTTCAAATAATATTTTTTGTGTCATGAACGTTTGACAGGTCCACAATGTGGTATTGTTCCAATTTCAGAGCGTGTATGGATACGTGGGTTTTTTTCTCATAAAAGTATAACGTATTAATTGGAATTTCTCACAAAAGGGCAGGTCGAGACAAAAGCCCCCGCTACGCCGCCGCGCCGTGCCGCTGTTCCCATCACGGTGTCGCTGACGTGCGGTATCATTGCCAGTGTGTGCGGATGAGTTTTATTTGCCTCTACAGTTTCTAGGAAGCTGCGACGAGGTTTTTGCATTAAGATCTTGTAGGAAAATGTGTCTTAAAACGGAATTATATCTACGGTAAACAATAGGATCCTTAATAATGAAACTATCGATATTAATTTGTTGATCATGAAAAATAATCTTTAAGCTCATCCTTTTATGAATCTACGTCTAATAAATCTACGCTTCCTAATCTCAATTCCTTTAAAGGTTTTTCCAATTTTCTCATATACTCGTAGCTTCGGCTCTGCAGCGCAAATAACTTTAAAAAAAAAACGACACTAGAGCCGAGTGCGGAGAGGGCGGACGTCGGGAATTTCCAAAATATTTCCTTGTATAAAGGCAACAATATCGGTTATGAAGGTCAACTGTCTGTATAAAGCAAATTTATTCTGTTCGGTGTATTGGCTCATATAACTGGTGATCTCCGTGGCGACAGCGGTGGAATGATAACGGTCTAATTTTGGAGGCTGCGGCTCTATTCCTTATACGACCTAAATTACATTGCGGCCTCGCATCCGCCCTGAAAGGTTTTATTCATAAATCTACTGGAACGTTTCATAAAGTCACGGAAAAATGTTCGCCTTTGATGGTTATTTAAAATAAATTTTTTACCTCTCGTGTCCGCTATTAAAGTTCGCTTATAATTCAGTAAAGTTCTCTTTCAAGAATCGAGTCCATCTAACATTGAAGTTTGTTCACAAATATTCTGTGTAAACGTTAAGCGCTTAAGCCGGTATTTATTCGTAACGAGAGTTAGATACCGACTGATTACAAATTAAATACCCACTAAGCTCATCAAAGATCTAAAACGTTTAACGATATAATATAATTTTGGCTTGGTTTTAATTAAATTCCTTGGTGTAATTAAAGTTGAAAATCAACGTGTAAAAGATTATTGAAAGATGGTTTTATCGTAGTTATTTGAGTGACGGGGCGGGTGATGGGATCGCCAAACATTGACTGTGCTAATAGGTTGAGCTAACGCCATCCGATTTGCCTAATGAGGAGCGATTCCACTCGCCGTCTAACTCCGCACAGGAACATTATGCAAACTTGTGTTTAACTTCTATATCAGCTCCCGACTTGATCACAATACAACAATTGTTTAAAGATATGATAACTAACACGTGCTGAGTGAGTATTATGGAGATTGCTTGCCAAGGGAAGTTTCATGATATTACAGTAGATAACTTTGAAGTGCTGCTGCAGTCATTAGGATTAGTGAAGGAAGATTAAGATTAGTCGCACCTACCTTCACATGTACGTACGATGTCTTAGATAGAATCGCGTTTTGCGAAGTGGCATCTAAGAATAAATCGTTCGGTCTCTTTTCGTGAATATTTTAGAGGTGGCTGGCTATTGTCTAGCTTGTGGGCAGATCAGCTTCCAACTTGGGCATGCATTATTCTGAGGCCTCCATTTCCATCAAAATAGAATGCATACTGTTCTGGTATGTTGTTGTTGTAATATTAGGATTCAGGGACAATTTTTTAAACGGCACGTGCAATTTGTATTGTTTAGCTTTTAGTGGACAAAAAATGTTTTAATGCCTTTTACGCTTTCAAATTTCACATAGTTTTAACTATGTATATATCGGTCATACCACAAGTCTCGACATGTTTTTTTTCCGTTTGATAGTTGTTAAGATGTTCAGACTTACGCAGTAACGACATACGTTTTATAAAGTGTGGACATTTTAGTTTCATTTCATACTTATTGTGCGACACGAAATCAATTCGTAAGGATGAACGATCTGAGAAAATCTATTTCTGTTCAAAAGCAAAGAATTTTTTTGGAATTTTGTGGTCTGCTAAATTATTCTGCTGGAGTTTCACATGACTTATTGGTGAAATATACTGGCCGTAATGTGCTTAAAGAACCGTGGCCAGGTGGCTGCAATCCTACAAACATGGAAGGGTGCAGGCTGAAGACTTGCCGAGGGAAGGTCGCCCAACTTCTACTGCCAGACTCGACGCGATTGATAAAATCAAGGAAGCACTACGGGCGACACATAACTGGTCCATAAGCAACTCAGTTAACATACTGGCATTCCTCATACGAGAGTGTAGAGAGTTTTGACCGAAGATTTGGGATTGGTAAGCAAGTTAGCCAAATGGTCCCATACAGTTTAAATGAACACCAGAAGGAATATCGGCTTGAGGTTGCATGTAACCATTTGTTGTGGTATAAGCTATCACTTGATAAGTTGACATCTGTCATCTGTATAGATGAGCCTTGGGTATAGTTTTATACTGCCCCCCGAAGACATCTCACCCGCTCTTGGGTACAGCCTAATGAGCAGCTAGAACCGATACCACGCCAAGAACTCCACGAGCGCAAGATCTTGCTAACTGTTGGGATGGATATTGCAGGTGTTGCATTTTGGACCACTTTTGAAGAAAATGTCACAATGACTGCTGAACGATATTACGCCTTACAGAAGTTCCTCTAATTCTTCATGATAATGTTAGAAGTCACAAAAGCCACCTCATCCGTGAGCTGCTGGAAGAGAATCGTTAGACTGAACTTGTGCACCCACCTTACTCTACCGACATGAACCCATGTGACTATAACTGCTTTAGTGCTATAAAGCAGGAATTACCCAGAACTCGATTTCTTTGCAAAGGAGATCTTGATTTGAATTTAAATGAGATTATTTTAAAGTTGAACCAAAATGGAACATTTATTGGTGTTTTAAAATTACCTGAGGTTTGGGCCCAGGTCATTAACAGCTGCGGAGACTATTGATTATTTTTATGTTAGTTATTAAAAATAATTGCGTATACTTATTAAATTATCATTAAAACAAAATATGTCAAAACTTTAGCCACACAACACCACCACCATCACAACTCCACAGACACACACCCACACACACTGCACACTGAGACATGCTTAGAAGGTGCTAGCATGACATACTGTTTGTTTCTGATAAAGTGTAGTTATTAAATTGCAAATCCGTAATTGGCTGTAATATTAGTTTATTTAGATTAAGTTAAATTGTTAAAGAGCTGTGGATTTTGTGATTAAATAAATAAATAGACCGACAAATGCAACTTGTAGTTTAAATCATGAACGACATAAGGCAGAAAATTAATAAGCCTTTACTAGTTCGATCGATCGAGTCACATTGAAACAACCTCATTCGTACTATACTACTTAGTAAGTAAATTTTTGGTGATGTACCATATAGACGCCAGACTATTGCGCAGCGTTGCTATATTTTATCTTTTTTATATCCTCCTCCCCTTAATAGCTTGTACTCTACAGATTAATATGAAGATACATTTTGTTTACTGAATGTATGAAGTAACTATCTACTTACGTAATTACGCTCATAACATTAGTTTTTAGCTTACAACGCATAAATTGTTACGACTGTGAAACTCTGATTCTTCATAACAGCTTTATTAGACGCAAACAATAACGTTTAAAACTTTCTAGAGATCATACTTCAGCAAAAAACTTTCTTGTTTTATTGTGTACTTAGGTTGTATGTTTTCCTTTTTTGTAAATAAATGTTCTGTTAAGAGTTGAAGTTCTATACATTACGTTAGCTGAAAAGTAAAGGAAAAGTTGCATACGGGTTGGAGAAAATTGATTAAAAAAAGAAAATGTTAGTCATCAATGGCCGCCGTTGCGTCGTCGCCGAGGTCCGTCGGCACATATTGGAAGTAGAATTTTCCTCAATACTTTCCAAGCTAATGAATTCCGAAGGCGCTTCGGTTCGTTAAAAATAATACAAAACTCTGTTCCCACTAAGTTCCAAAGTTTCACCAGGGTAGTTCCAGTCACCGAACATTAATCTAGTTATAATTCGAAAAGCTCGCCTTTTTTCTTCACGAACTTCAAAAAAGTGTACCTCTTAACTGTCACTTTTTTAACTTTTCTTATTTATTGTACGTTTCTTTTTTAAAGTCCCGGTGTTAAGTTACCGTTACGTTATTGCTTAGAACACTAACTTTGGTTACGAATTTTGAGCCAGGATTTCGTGGATCATAAAATTAATGTCTTGACACCGGCGCGTAACTTATTGTGGGAAATTTATTTATGCGTAAAGAAAAGTTTATTAATAAATAGACGTTTTATGGCGGCACGTTTTATTTTTTCTGGAAAGACGAGTTTAACCGGTATAAGAACAGTGTTTCAACCAATACAAGACCGATGAAATAAATTAATAAAGATCTTACGATTGTTTTTCAGGAGAAATTTCACTATTATTTTCTTACACACAATTTGCCAAATAATTTATTTGTAATGCTAGAATGAAAAACAAAATCTTCAAGCACTTTTTAGTGCACAGTCTTCTAAAAAGAAGCTTACATATACCAAATCTTTGCCCATACGCAGAATAATGCAAACAATTCCAAATCATGCATCTGACATATTCAATTTATTTCGCTGTTTCAAGCAAGACTACGTTGAAAACCGTTTGCGAATCGTACATTCTGAAGAAAATGAGTATAAACTGGAATGTTGTTGTGAGTCAACCAGCACCAATTTCCAATTACAATCCAAAAGAATTTGAAAGGAATTTCTAATCTATTGCTTCGTCATCGTCATCATTTCTGCCAAAAGACGTCTACCGCTGGACATAGGCCTCCCCCAAAACGAATATTCCCAGAAGCCCCCGCGGGGATTACCACCGGAGGCAAATGGGAATAAAAATTCCCAGTCGCCACCGGTGGTGACTGGGAACTCATTGCCCCCACTTCAGTTTCGCTGTACATTGCTTTCTCCACCGTAGAGAATAAAAGGATGAGGCAACTTATCCTAAACCTGCCTCTAATCTCGAACAAAAAGACAAAGTGCATTGAAATATTTTTTTTATTTTGATTTCGATATGAATAAACTTGTTAAAATTAAACATTTGAACTGATGTTTTGTATCACAGATAATCAGACTCTTAAAGACAGTAATTAAATTAGGATAGTAATACATAGTAATAATTTCTTAATAAATACGTATTATAAACAAGGCTGTAAATATTCATATTCTAAGTAAACAGACTTTTTTTACTATCATCGATCATTCGCTTAATCGTTATGCAGTATTCGTCAACAAAAAAAAAAAAGAATGAAAATACCGTATTTTCTAGATTTTGAGATTTTGTGTAATTTAATTATTGTAAATACTTTGATTAATCTGTGATAATATTAAGTATTCCGGAAATATATATGTGTGGGTGTTATAAGTTTATACAAATGGTAAATTAATAATTGAACACAATAAACACCAGCACCATACCCATTTTAGACCAAGTTATGACAAACTGGTACTTTGAAGGCATAAAGCGTTTTCTAGCTAACATACACCCATGATAGGTGAGCTCCTACCAAATTATGCCAACCTAGTATTTCCAAGACATAAAGCGTTTTCTAGCTAACATACACCCATGATAGGTGAGCTGCTACCAAATTATGCCAACCTAGTATTTCCAAGACATAAAGCGTTGTCTAGCTACCACACACCCATGTTAGGTGAGCTCCTTCCAAGTTATGCCAGCCTGGTACTTCGAAGACATAAAGCGTTTTCTAGCTACCACACACCCATGATAGGTGAGCTCTTACCAAGTTATGACAACCTGGTACTTCGAAGATATAAAGCGTTTTCTAGCTACCACACATCATGTTAGGTGAGCTCCTACCAAGTTATGACAACCTAGTACTTCGAGGACATATTAATAAGGAACTTGTTTGCATGATTTTTTATACCTTGGGTCCGAAAAACCCAGATATATTACGGACCCTACTTTTTCAAAATATAGCCTATGTTACTTGCAGATAATGTAGCTTTCTAATGGTGAAAGAATTTTTAAAATCGATCCAGTAGTTTTTGAGTTTATCCATTACAAACAAACAAACAAAAATACAATTTTTTCCTCTTTATAATATTACTGTAGATAAGAGGCAGGCTTACGATAAGTTGCCTCATGCCTTTATTCTCTACGATGGAGAAAGCAATGTACAGCGAAACTGAAGTGGGGGCAATGAGTTCCCAGTCACCACCAGTGGCGACTGGGAATTTTTATTCCCATTTGCCTCCGGTGGCAATCCCCGCGGGGGCAATGGGGATATTCGCCCCAAAAGGGGGGTTTGCCATAATCGCCACGCTTGGCAGGTGGGTTGGCGATCACAATAGGGTAGTAAAATACATGCAGAATGCTGTTGCCCATTCTCTAGTAAATCATTTAGTCGCCTTTTACGACACCCAGGGGAGAAATGAGATGGTGCTATTCTTAAAATCCGGCACTACACGGACGAATGCCATTGCTTCACTTCATAGGTTCGAAAAATTCGAATCTTTAACAAAGTAAATCATCATCATATGCCTAGCATTTTCCCAACTATGTTGGGATCGGCTTCCAGTCTAACTGGAGGCGTCTACCAGTATTGTACATGGAGCGATTGCCTATCTATTTAACAACTTAAAAGGTAGTTGCTGAAAATCAGCGCTGTTGACAATAGGTTCGTCTGTAGTCACAGCATTTTGCTGAGCGTCGACCTGTTAATGCACAGATGCGACGCACGGCTTAAATGTTCTTATTATTATAGTTTGTTTCTCACAAATGCCGTCATTAATGCACTCTGAAATGTATTTTTGTTTTGTTGACATTATGTAATTGCCAGTGTCCTATTGCAGATATATTTATATTGTCTATGGTCCCAAGCCCTGTCAACAAGCAATCAACAATAATAACTTTTCTTTACTTTAATTAATATAATTTTATTTTTCATAATCTGCGTTTAGTTTGTGCAGAATAAACAATTTTTCTTTTTAAATAACACAATAGTACATTATGGTACAAGTGTGTAATGTTGGTGATTACCGCTGAGGCGCCATTGAGACCCGAGCCGTCAGGTGAGGGTCTTAAGAGAGCCGAGGACGGTAATCATCAATACACACGTGTATCATACGACGTTTTTCAACACACTTGCGAGGAAAAAACAAATATGTATTGCATAAATCGTTTAATTATTAAAACAATTGGTGAATGTACAATTTTCAAAACGATATTGGATTGTTTTTGATGGCAATTTCACAGTTTGTGTTACATTGGTACTTGCCACTTCTTTAGTACCTTCATTTACTTCTTGTGTAAATGTCGGCGACAAAGGTAAATCATACAAATTACTGGAAGGAGAGGGCACCAAATAACTCACGCTTGTAGATGTACATGGTTGTGGTTCGGGGCAAAACTTTTTTGCCTTTGGCTCCAAATTAATGGCTTGCGTTATTTTGTCATTGATTTTTGCTTTGTTATGAATTGAGTCTTCTATGTACGATTCAGCGATTGCGTCAGAACGCCATCCACCATGTCGCTTCAAAGTTAGTATATCAGCCCCCGAATCAGCCAACATTGTAGCCGACGTTCTTCTAAAACTGTGTCCAGTGTAAAAATCGGCCTCAGGCAAACCTAAATACTTCGCTATTTCTCTTGGCATATTACCAAATTTGTTAATACCGATTGTTTGTGCAGTACATTTTCCTTTCTGAAAGTTTTGGAAAAAGCGGTCATTCTTTGTTTTTGTTGAACGGAGATCTTGGTATTTTTTCACTATTTCACGAAACGTTCCTTGGATTGTAAAAGATCGTGGAATCTTGGTTTTAGTCTGGGTAATTTTGACAAGAAGCATATCTCCGTGGATTTCTACATCTTTTGTTGTAATATTGTACAGCTCTTGTCGTCTACAAGCACCAGTAACACCGAATATTAAGGCAACCTGCAAAGAAATCAATTAATTAGTTCTAAGAAATTATACTAAAGTTACACACTTGTATATTGTAGATTCGTTTCGATTAAAAATATGAAACGTACCTTTGTTGCTAGATACTGACTATCCGGAGCCTCATTCAAAAACTTTTCAACGTCGGCTGGTGACAAAACTTTAGATTTCCGACCAATATATCCATCCGAGCGTCTCTTCAAAAATGCCATCAGGTTACAGTACGTTTTGATATCAACACCATGTTTGAGCTTAACCATGCTTCTTAACATGGAATAGATGCACCACAGGGAGCTAGGTTTGTATGTATTGGCGAGTTCAGAGAAATACGCCAAAAACACATTTTCAGAAAATGACTGGGTTTTTTTGTTGCTCTTCCATTGCAGGAAACTATCGTAAGCAGCTAAATACTTTTCTCTAGATTTTGCAGGTATTAGGCTTTCGTTTGCATTTTGTGCTGCATTTAGTATTTCTGGCGGGGTTAAATCAATCAATTGTACATCTTCTGTACTAAAACCTGACATTTTTATAATTATTTACCACACAGCAACAAATGCGATACAAACAAAATATGAAAATTAGGGGAAAATTGGGAAATGGCCCGCAATTTTTTTTTTTTTGCACGCGCCAAATGTAAGTTGATTGATTACAGCCATACAGCCTACTTCAAAATGATAATTTTTGTGATAAAATGCAAATATTTTATAAGAAATTATTGTGAATTATAAATAATTTGATAATAATAAATGTTTTTTCGTCTTAATTAGGGACACATTTATTTATTTCAAAAATGTAAATAGATTTTCGGTGGCATAAAACCTCTTTGTTGTTACAAAAAAAAAAAAAAACTGCATTACCCGGTTAAATTGAAAATGCTCTGTTTACTCGCATATAATTTGCAGTTAGGTACTAACTTAACTTTGTAGGGATCATTCTATTATGCACTAGTGTGTAATATTATTATGCACGTGTATGTTATAGTTCGGTTTATGGCCCTAAGAACGATATAATAAGGCTCACTTTACGAGCAAGTGTGTTGAAATGAATTTTTCAACACAGAAAAATTCATTTCAACACACTTGTTGTTGCATCATTTTGAAGTAGGCTGTATGGCTGTAATCAATCAACTTACATTTGGCGCGTGCAAAAAAAAAAAATTGCGCGCCATTTCCCAATTTTCCCCTAATTTTCATATTTTGTTTGTATCGCATTTGTTGCTGTGTGGTATAACGATTTATGCAATACATATTTGTTTTTTCCTCGCAAGTGTGTTGAAAAACGTCGTATGATACACGTGTGTATTGATGATTACCGTCCTCGGCTCTCTTAAGACCCTCACCTGACGGCTCGGGTCTCAATGGCGCCTCAGCGGTAATCACCAACATTACACACTTGTACCATAATGTACTATTGTAGAACTGTCAAAATTAAAGGTATTGACATTGTTAGTGTGATACGCCATTATGCCACAGGGAGCCATTATAGAGCAGACAGGTCCTTACAAGGTTCTGTAAGTGTAAAGTATAAAGGTCCACATGACTGGTCCGTCGACGGGTTCCGTAGTCACGTTTCGCCTTATCGTACCTTCCGAAAACACTCGCTTTACGTCTCTGAATCAATATGACAAGCGTTCACTCGGATCGGATTGCTACCCCTGGATTGAGGGCGATCGAGTTCGGGGATTTTTTTTATTTTGCCGTAAATATTAGCTATTATGGGAGTTAAGTGGCGATTATTAATTCCTTGAGACGGGTCGAGACCGACTCAAGTGTTGCCACTGTTCGAAAAGAATGTTTTGCGTTTTATTATTTTCATTGTGTTAATAAAATGTAAAGCATGTTGATGTTATTTGTTTTAACCAAGTTATATGTCTGGTTCATCATCTGTCTAGCCTTTTCCGAACTACATTCTAGTCGGCTTCCAGTCTAACTTGATGTAGCTGAATGAATACCAGGCCAGATAAATGACAAATGACTTTATTTTTGCAACTACGTTTGTACAAACACTTTTACACGTCAATCATATTTCTTTTTAAACTAGATAGCTCGGCGTTTCCTATCTGACTACTCTGAGAAGAAAGGCCGAAACAAACTTAGAGGTCACAGTCTCTTTTAAAGTCCAGACAGTCAGTCAGTCCAGATAATCTTGGTCAGATCATGTGAAGACCATAGGGATTGGTGTCTGAAGTGATATTTTAAGGAAATAACCACATAGCTTGAGCGGACCTGTCCAATCAGTGCACGCATTTGTCAGATAGCTACCTATCTGACAAATGCGTGCACTGATTGGACAGGTCCACGCAAGCTAATTAGTACTACTACCAGACTACCTATCTGACCTTAACGTCCGAGTTACTGGGTAATACAATACTCCTTGGAAACACTGGTTGACAGAGTTTCGGGCTTCTGACAACCCATAATATTTGTCAAAAATATACGAATGACATCCGGTACCAACGGGTTAACGTACTTTCCGAGACGGAGGGATCTTGGTATGTATTATGGGCACCCATCTGCGTAGCTCAACCTAACCGAACGACCCATGCGGCTGTCATCACTTAGCAACAAGCGTAGTCACTAATATGAACAAACAGCCAGGGGAGGAAATCAAAATATCACAACGCTCGATTCACCGGGACCATTCTACCAGAGGAGCGCCTATCTTCTTCGCCGAAATCGAATGAACACAAAATTAGCATTTTATCTGAAGTTATTAGTTTCCACGTTAAATGGCATTTGTGCCTCCCCTGGCCCCTGCCCATCACCCCTGTCCCCTGTCCAGAGTGTTCTCGGGATCGCTGATTGAATCGCACCGATTATGACGTTAATCTGTTCAATGTAAATTGGACAAGCTAGTCATTTACATCCCTTTATCAGAAATTCGGCGTTAAAATATTCAAATATTTATTGTTTTGCTAGACAGCCGTACCTCTCGGCCTTCGGCTTTGTCGCGCAATTGTCGGATGAGTCGATAAGTTGGAACGTCACTAAACTTGGAATAAGATTTTCGGCCGTTTACCTGTTTGTTCGATAAATGAGGGATTAAACTTAATATTGGATTATCTTTTTGGATTTGTAAAGGATCAAGATCAAGATTGAGGCTTACATTTTAAAGTCTAAATTGCTAAACTGGATGTCTTAGATACCTACTTCTTTACATAGTATAAAACAAAGTCGGTTCCAGCGTTTCCACGCTTAGATGTTTTAAACTGAACGAACGATTTTTATGTGATTTTCATCAGTAAACTGGATAATGTCTTAGCTACCTACTTCTTTAGATAGTACCTATAAAACAAAGTCGCTCCCAGCGTTTGCACGCTTAAATGTTTTAAATTAGGCAAGGATTTTTTTTTTTTTCAAAATACGGCTTTGTCCAACTAGTCACTTAGAGACTTCTACTACGTGATTCTAGAAGTCTGATCATTTTTAGGGTTCCGTTGCCAAATGGCAAAAAAAACGGAACCCTTATAGATTCGTCATGTCTGTCTGTCTGTCTGTCCGTCCGTATGTCACAGCCACTTTTTTCCGAAACTATAAGAGCTATGCTGTTGAAACTTGGTAAGTAGATGTATTCTGTGAACCGCATTAAGATTTTCACACTAAAATAGAAAAAAAAACAACAAATTTTGGGGTTCCCCATACATAGAACTGAAACTCAAATTTTTTTTTTCATCAATCCTTTACGTGTGAGGTATCTATAAATAGGTCTTCAAAAATGGTATTGAGGTTTTTAATATAATTTTTTTTCTAAACTGAACAGCTTGCGCGAGAGACACTTCCAAAGTGGTAAAATGTGTCCCCCCCCCCCCCGTAACTTCTAAAATAAGAGAATGATAAAACTAAAAAAAAATATATGCTGTACATAACCATGTAAACTTCCACCGAAAATTGGTTTGAACGAGATCTAGTGAGTAGTTTTTTTTTAATACGTCATAAATCGTAAACCGCAATTTACCTTTCATTCAATCAACTCAAATATAAATATTAAAAAAAAAACATTTAATTTCATAAACATAAACCTTATGCATAAACCGAGAATACAGGTTTGTACGGAACCCTCGGTGCGCGAGTCCGACTCGCACTTGGCCGGTTTTTTCTGCTTTCAAATCTAATGTTAGCTATGGACAACCAATATTAGTTGTGTTATATTATTCCAATTACTTTCAGAAACCTGGGGTTAATCACCGCCATTATAATTGCACAAAGAGAAATCCCATTAAAATGTACTCTAAATGAACTAAGCCGTATTAAACAAAGGCTAGAAACAGTAACAGTCTTCTAACGAAACTAATTTCAAGACGTTTCCAGCATTATCACAGTAAAGAAACATAAAATACACGCGTGCCGCACACAAGTGTACTAAAGCTATTCTTAACACCACTTCTAACTACAATTTGTTTACTATAATAGAATGTTCGGTTATACCTTGTATTAAGTATAGTCTGTTCAAATTGGCCAACCACTTATATAAACAATAAAGAAGTTTTTCGATTTTTCTATTTTCTTTGTTTGTATTGGCAAAATTGTGTAAGTTCGTACATGCAAAATTCGGATGATTTTGTTTTTCTTGGAAAAATACACTTTACTGGTGTTCTTTTACGCTTACATAAGTATCCAACTAGGTCAAGGATTGATCAGGTGGTTCATAAAATACTAAAAAGATCTAGGTACTAGTAAAAAAATAAAATGTACGGCTCTAGTTTTACTGAAATCTTTCCTTTAATTAGGTTTTGCGTAGATTTTTGACGCCTATGTCCACTGCTGGACATAGGCCCCCTCCAGTACGCTTGGCAGGCGGGTTGGCGATTAAAGTACGGTGGCAAAATGTATAGAGAACGCTGAAAACCATTCTCTAGTAAGACCCTTAGTCGCCTCTTATGACACAGGTACGGGATGGCGCCACTCTTTACGTCCACCACACAGAACGTAAAAAACATATCTTATATCTTTAAACGAGCAATTCTTGTATATATGTATTGTATATATATGTATAATCTGAATCTCCGAATCTCACAAAATTTCATGAATATCGTTGTAGCCGTTTGGCTACAACGATTTTCATGAAATTTAGTATACAGGGGGTTTCAGGGGCGATAAATCGATCTAGCTAGAATTCATTTTATTTTTTTCATAATAACGTTATCGATAAAATCAACTTAAACATAAACTTATGTGATTTGTATTTGAATAACAATTAACCAAAAAAAATTAATACCGAGCAAAGCTCGGGCATCCAGGTATTGTTGTAATTTAATTGAGCAATGAATCTTACTTCCTTTTCTTTTTATTTTCTCCACCTACAAAAGGTTTACACATTAAAATTATGAGAAAATACAACAAACAAGTTAAGTCCTATTATAAAACCACTCCCGACAGTTGTACCTCCTAACTAAAGCGGAACAACAAGCTGCTAATATATTTCCTAAGTTTTCTCTCTACAACTATATTACTCGTATGAAACTATTGGATTTCCAGTTCCAACAACAATGCCAGGAATATAGAGTTGTCATTGTTTTAGCAGTATTTTGAAACGTAGACGCACCAAAGAGATGTGCAAGTTAGCACATCAAGGTAAACTGTCAAATTTTCCCAATCAGTCTTTAACCTTATACTTTAGCGTTAAAGTTGAAAACCTATTAAAGTTTGACAGATTGTAGTATCTGAAGATACTACAATCTGTCAAACTTTAATAGTGCTGGCGTCTGTACATATCCAAATAGCTCTTGAAATTTTGCCCTCCGATCAGCGGCATCGCATTCCATCGCCCGAGCTATTACTTGGTTTTAACTTAACGTTCTTTCCTACTTTTTTTTTCTGGATGGGAAATCATCAAATGACTTCTCCCGCTCTGGGTGGAGCGAGAGGGTGTGTCAGACTTTTACTGACTAAAACCCACCCGTGTTCCTTCAGTTGCCCATATGCCAGAGTCACGGTATCTCGCTTGAACAATCTCGCGACCCTGACAGGCATCGGTCCTAGTATACCAAGGCAGTGCTGCTGACATCTCGCCACCCGCAGGCTCGCGCCTACGGTGGCCGGGAGTCCGCCCGGGGCGTCTCCTCCTCCGGCGGCTAGGGACGTGAGGGCGCAGTGACTGCCACTCCCTCACGCGCCCCGCCTCCTCCTTCGCGAGCATTACTGCTTCCCATGCCCTCTCGCTCCGTACCATGGCTCGCACCAGGGCCGGACGCGAGAGGTCGCCGCCGCCGATCGCCTCCACGAGGACTTAAAAGACCACTTGAGACAGCAATCCACCTGGTCTTCATATGATCTGATCAAGATTATGTCTGGACTTTAAAAGAGATTGTGACCTTTGAGTTTGTTTCGGCGTTTCTTCTCAGAATAGTCAGATAGGAAACGCCGACACTTCCACCGTATGCTCCACCGTGTCCTCTAGACGATCCTCACAATGGAAACACCCGGGCGTATCCTCCCGCTTTATCCTGAACAGGAACCCACCGAAGCACCCATGCCTGGTGAGAACCTGCGTCAGCCAGCAGGTGAGGACGCCGTGGCGCTTCTCTATCCACTCCTCAAAGAGGGGATTTACCGCCGCAACTGTGGCGTGTCCAGCGCTGGGTTGCGACAATCGTACCCGCCATGTCGCCACAAGATCCTGCCGGAGCTCTGTCCACCGTACCGTGATTTGTCGCGGCAGCGGAGTTTCGCCCTGGCGTTTCGCCTCCTCGCGCCACTCCCACATATGCGCGAGGACCTTTGCGTTCAGATCCCATGGCGGCACTCCAGCAAGGAGGCTCGCCGCCTCGCACGAGATCGTGCGGTATCCTCGGATTAGCCGGATGGCCATGACCCTCTGGGCTGCACTCAACCGGCGCGCTGGGCGCAGCCGCAATGAGGGCGCCCACACCGGTGCCCCGTAGAGGGCCATGGACCGCACAACCCCCGTGTAGAGCCTCCGGCAGGAGGCGTTTGGACCCCCCAGATTGGGCAGGAGCCGCTTTAAGGCAGTCCCCGCTCGCTCCAGTCTGGGAGCCAAAAGTCGGAAGTGCTCGACGAAGTTCCACCGGCTATCGAGCACAAGTCCCAGGTACTTCATCGTCGACTCGACGCCGATGTGAACCCCTCCCACCGTGAGTTGGGAACTCGCAGGTGGCGCGTTCCGAGGACTAAGAAAACCCATGGCCTCGGACTTGTGCAAGGCTACCTCGAGTCCCCGACGATTGTCGCAACCCCGCGTGTCATAAATTCGGCGTTCTTTCCTACTTCTTTTCTTTTTGCTCGCCTCCTAAGGGCCGTAGCGTAATTTTAAATAGCGTATAACGTTTCTCAAAAGTCAGGCTACCAAATTCAAAAAGGTTTTTTCAAATCTGACCGGTATTTTCAGACCCCTACATACAAATTTGTAAACTAGGAAATAAATTTTACTTCTTATAATAATATATAGCATTGATGTTATGACGATTATTTGGTATCCTGTATCCAACCACTGATGACTATAATGCCTTTCATTTGGACAGTTCAACAATTACTATGTAACATTAATTGCATTAGTTACGTTGTTGAGCAGCCGCATTTTCCAAACCTTTGCAATGGATTCAAATATCCTACAAAATCCTCCGGACTGTAATAGGAAAGTGTAAACAGTACAAAGCAGTCCTTATGCTGTTTGTCCCACTGGCTCATAATGTCACTTCACCAACATGCAACTGGTCTTCGTCTCTTGGCCACCAATACACCTTTAGTTTCGACAATTGTCTTCCTTTCTTTTTAAAGCCATAATTTCTTTTCAACCAGTCAATTACCGTAATTACAGACACAATTAAAAAACGATTGTGTCTATACCAAATGTGGTATCTCAGGGACTTAGAGGTTAAATCTTAATTTGTCCGTATATTCAAATATGATCACTGTCATTATTTGACAGTTGTATGAAATGACTATATTGCAGTAAAATAACGTGGAGTATGAATTTCATTATCATAATCAGCCTATAATGTTCCTGCAGGCGTAGCATGACGCTTTCTATTTCTACGAAGAATAAACATAGCTATTTCCATACAAAGTGACATTTTGTTTCTTCATTTTTGACATCTCATCGTAGAAAAATTTCTACAATCCGTCATTTTGTCTTTCGTTTCTAAAGATATTTCTCTAGGTCCTTTTTGATGTAGACTATTTTAGAAGAGTTTTCTTCCCAAACTGTCAAATCAAACTGACAACTTTCAGTTGCCTAAGGTAGGTAAGTGAAGTTTATTTGGTAGGGAAACCAATTTTCTCCTATTATACATCATTTAGTTAATATGGCATTAGCAAGGCAGATTAAGGTCAATATTATCTACTGTAACATTTTTTTGTTCCAAAATACAGTACTTCGACACTTTGAGAAAAAATGTTGTAGTTGTATTTGTATACGTGACTTAATAACAGTAAAAATTAAGAATCATACAGAAAAAATAATGATAAGAAAAAAGAAAGAATTCCGAGTCAAATCATGGCGAAGATTAAATTTCATAAAAAGTGCAGTTGACTCTTTTTACTTTGCTGCCGCCGTACTGTCTACACGAAACGTCACTTTATCTATTCTTCCGTCGACAAAACTCCTTTCTACGGTGGTCATGCTACGCATGCTGCTGGGAAACAAACTTCCTCTCGGTGAGAGGGAGTGGGCCGAAATCTACCACGCGGACCCAGTGTGGGTTGGTAGATGTCACATGTCTTCGGATTTTTGGTTCTAGGACATGCCGGTATCCTCACGATGTTTTCCTTCATCGTTATGAGAGCAGTGGTGATGATATTATTTACACAAACCCACGACCCTGATTCATAATTCGGGACCATTACTACTGGGCCACCAATGCTCTGAATGAGTGTGAATTTACTTATGAGTTATTTCCTCTGGCTGTACTTGCTTTATTGTACTGTAATGCAATATTTAAGTTTCAGATTTCTTCTTAATATCCATGTCCTAATCATTTTCTTTTCTATCACTTTTTAATCCTGGTTCAAAGAGTACGTAAACAATAATCCGTCCCCCCGATGCTGCTAGTTGGCGCTGTTCGTTAAGCCACGTCAGTCGGATGACGTCATCCGACACACGGGCACCATCGCGCCATAGTCTCACCCGGTGTATAGGTAGGTAGGTAAAGGTGACCCTACTGCACTTAGTTAACATAAGGGGAACATATAGCGTCTATGTATATACTTGTCTGTCGTTTAATTTGTATAAAATGACGCAAAACGCTGAAACAAAAATGATTTAACAATTTCTTCTTCTACATGCAATCCTCTCTAAGTATATTGTCTTCGTTCCAATGTGTAGTGTGCCTTAATGAATAGCAGGTTCCTCCTCATCATAATCTGAAAAGATGCACTTAAAAGAAACAACACTCTCAAAGTCAAAAAATTCTATTTCACCTCTCCATTAAAAATATTCCCGAAGTGAATAAAAGAAGAATAAATAAGGTGGTGTGTTCACAAATCTGCGCATTCTTTCATTCTATCGGCACATTCAAGGTAACAAATCGGCCCCGTCTGAAGTGGCTACGGGTTAATGAGCGAGTATTTGAGAATGTCTGAAAAGATTAAATGCACGCCGTAATTCAAGAGGAGTGATTGCAACCTCCCCCCACGTATTAGATCGCTGACTTCGATATTTGAATAACTGTAGTTAGATCCCGCAGATGTCTAATAAGTGCTTAATTATAAGTTATGCTGGTTTCGAAGTCAGTCGATCGTGTGATTGGAGATAATAGTGTAAGTCTCGTTTTAAAGTTTTGTCTTTGTTAGGTTTAGTTTGATCTTTGTTTTTAAGCGTTTGCGTTTCAAATGAGGAAAAGTACCAGCGCTGTAGTCTTTCTACATAATTGCAAATAGTGATTATAATCATACTAGCGTTTGCTAGGGGCTTCGCCTGCGTTGGGGTCGGAAATTACTTCACGAGAACTTACTGCCTGGTTTAAAACTATCTGTGTGCCAAACTTCATCCAAATTCGATTCGGCCGGCTCGAACATTTATGCGTGATTGAGTAACAAACATACAAAATTTCACATTTATAATATGAATAGGATCAGTTTAAATAATGTCTGTTACATAATGATTCTTTTAATCCACGTGCTTTCTAAATGGTTGTAGTGAACTCACCCTTCACTATGGCAACATTGTCTGACCTTCAATATACATCCATCGACCTTCGCACAAGCCATTTAGATAGCAAACAGCTTCTCGGATATCAATTCCTTCCTATTATGTCTTATACTCTGAAGCAGCAATACCTATTCAATTACTACGTCTCATTTATAGCTATAAATTTGTAGATACGTACCTTATATACGTAGTATTAAAGTAACTACCGACCAAAGGTTACGTATGAACCCAATTACGGGTTCGCGAACTATTCAATAACTCACTAAGTCGATTCATAGCAGACGGCTTTAAATTATTTAAAGAAATTTCAGAATTTAAAACTTCCTCTTCGTTTCTAGCGGAGTGATTTGCAGCGCAGCGGGGAGAGTTAGGCTAAGTGAGTAAAAGAATAAAAGTGTAAAGTCAATGTTTGCTGTCGTGATTTCTGCTCCCTTCGGCCGGTGACGCGCACTTTCCTCGCTCCCGCTCCGTGAAAATGTGCATCACTGTTTTAGTGACGTTAAATAAAGTACGATTCGTTTCGGGACACTGTCCGGCGATCTGTCACGTCAAAGTGCATAGTGATACTGTTATTTCAATGTTCAATACATTGAAATAACAGTATCACTATGCACTGTGAGTTACATGTTTTGTTACTGACTATTTACTAGGGAGTGGTTTCAGTCAGGCTTATTGATGTCTCTATAGTATTTATGGATTTATTTATTTTAACATGAAAAAGTAGTCCGCCAATTATATTAGTTAAAGAAAAATGTAAAATCAATTGACACAGGACTCCTCTGTGAAAGGGAGAGAAAAAAGAAAATCAGTCAAAAATCACACACTCATGCCACAGAACTCTTGGTATACTGACATAATCGTCTTCCATCATACACAAATCCATTGATTCAACTGGGTAATTGTAGTCGTTTAAAATATCAGTTTAAAAATCTTTTGTTTTTTTTTTTTTGTATTTACTTACAGATATCATGGATATCGATGTCTAAAGATCAAAAAATAAGACAACAGATTTTCTCAAGTCATACTTCAAGAAACAACCCTAACAACGACCACAGACATCCAAAAAAAAAAACTTCTTATTTTATTGTATCCTGCTTAGATATTTAGTACACATCGCTTCAGTGGTGGTTAGCTAGCCGATTTAAAATAACCCTATACAGCAGTCGATTCCGCTAAAAATAATGACAGAAGGAATAGAAAGAATACCGTTTATTTCGACGCAATTGGTGAAACACAAAATACCCATGCTAAATGGTTACTCGATAAAATTGATCATATCGGGCTGCTTACTGATTGATTCATACGGTATATTAGTAATGTTTCAAACCTCGAGTTTCTCAACTTAACCACCATGTTTTAAATATAAGATAATATTTAATGCCCGTTCCCTTGTGTTCAGGTAAACCAACTTTTATAGAAGTTTTAGTTTAAATAGCCCTTTGTTCGTATCATACTTCAGCCGGGAACAAATAGCAACGGTTGTAAAACTGATAGTGTCTTGGTGCAGGAACGATATTACTAGAGTTTTTAGCCTTCAGGAATTCTTTCATCTAAGGGAAGTAGCTCTGTTTTCTGTTGCTCCATGTTGGTCCGTCTAGCTGGGGGGCGTCCCACACTACGTTTGCCGATATACGGTCTCCACTCAGGACTCGTCTGCTCCATCGGCCATCGGTCCTTCAACAAACATGACCAGCCCGCTGCCACTTCAACCTGCTTACTCTGTAAGCTAACTCCTAAGCAACCCCTGTGTTTTTTTTCCGGAGAACTTCCTTTCTATATATCTTATAGTATCTTTCAAAGAAACTAATAGCTGCAGTAATATATAAATATAATACACCCTTATTTGCCATTCATGTTTAAATCTGCAAAGGGCGAGCTCATTGCCACTAACAGGACACATAACAAAAATAAAAGCCTCCAAATTCGCCAAGCAGCCTTACTAAAACATAAATAAACTGCCACGAAAATTTCAAAGAATGCCCAATTCTAATCGACATATAAACGAACCACTTAAATGAATCCAGTCAATATAGCAGCCAGTATCCTCCAGGAACCTAAAAACAAAACAAAAAACCTAGAACCTAATTAAAAAATTAAAAGAACACAAATGAAGCTCACAACGTCGCTACTTCATCTCACTGGGGGCTGTTTCTTTGAAATTTTGCATGCAATTGCATCTCGGAGCAGTAAAGAGTGGCCGGGATCCCGGGAATAAAGGGCGCATGTCATTTCCCGGCCAGCCCCGGGGGTGAAATCGCATGAGCAAATGTTGACATCCGGCTCCGCTCGGATCAGAGTCCGCGATGGAGACGCACTATTCAGCCTTATACTTAGGCCTTTCATTGGAGAAAATGGCATACTTTAAGTCCTTGGTTGTTAAAGGGTTGGGTGAATTGTCTCTCTTTCTTTGATTACACTGGCCAACACAATTTTTGGTGCCGTAATTTTAAGACCTGATTTTAAGAGTACCTACCTGATTCACTGATTTCAAATATGCATTTAGATTTTTTTGGATTTTCTAGTTTTTGAGTTATTCAAAAAAAAAAACGATTTTTATGAAAAATTAATCATTTTTATTATTCAAAATACAAAAATCTTCTCTTGATTGATTTTTTTTCTATGTTTTTCCTTTAGGCTGTCTCTCATAAGAGCCCAGCAATAATCAGCCATCATATGAGTGTCCCATCTACCCTGGTACCGATCCTCCATGATTTTGATATCTTGATGAAACCGCTCTCCTTGTTCTTCACTTAAGTCACCCAGGTTATGAGGGAAGCAGTCCAAATGGCTGTGTAGGTAATGAACTTTGATGCTCATATTACATCCCAAGATTTGAAAAGATAAAAGCATTTGGTTTACAAGAATTTCATAATTTTCAGCCTTATGATTAGTGACAAAATTTTTGATAAACAAGACAAATGAATTCCACCCAGCGGGTACCGTTTCGAGATCATTTGGTCATTTTGAGATCGACGCATATAAACCATTGGTGATTTTCATATTTAATCTTTTCTAAAAGCAGTGCAATTGCTTTATACTCTGCTTTGATTCGTGTAGAATGAGAAATTGGAACACAAGCGTGTTTATTGCCATTATGAAGCAATACGCATTTCAAACTTCTTTTACAACTGTCTATAAAAAGACGCCACTCAATTGGATCGTACTTTTCTAAACCATTCGTATTAATAAACCACCAATATCATTGCGATAAACAAGGTCGTGATCTTCAGAAAAAAATGGTAACAAATCACGTTCCCTCTGACGGTAAAATGTTACTCTTGTGTTCGGTGCAAGACAATTCTTCAAGCCAGTAACTCAGCTCACTCCTTTGAAAGATCTAATTCCCTTATCAGAACATTAAGCTTACCTTAAGCTAAAAAAAGAAGGTTCGATTGAAATCCTCATAATCACTGTCCGTCTTGGGATTTGTTTGGGTTTCGTTATATTCTTCCAGTGGGATATCTGGTAGAGTGTAGTACGTAGGCACGGGGACACTTCCGGAATGAGGAACAGGTCTTCTCGCTGATGGTACATCAGGATATGTCCATTTGCTTCGATTTTACGATTTTTTACGATTTATGCCGAAGATCTTAACCAAACAGAAATAACAGTCGTCAAAGTGATTTCGTTGTTCTCTCCAAATCATCGGTATGCCAAACTTCATACAACTACTTTTGCAATTTGTCCATTGTCTCAAATGGTCACTACACGTTTTACACACAAAATGACGCAACCAAGGCTTGCCTTAATGCTCAAAACTTAAGTTGAAGTTAGCAAAATACGCTTTTTTCACGAACTTTGTTGTAGGTTTTCGGTAGTCCTCATATTATATATTCGCCGCAAATATAACAAAATGCATCTGGATTTGTCAAGCAACATCTTAATGTGCTCGCCATAACGTAAAAACAAAAAAACCGGCCAAGTGCGAGTCGGACTCGCGCACCGAGGATTCCGTACAAACCTGTAGGTATTCTCGGTTTATGCATAAGGTTTATGTTTATGAAAATAAATGTTTTTTTTTTATATTTCAGTTGATTGAATGAAAGGTAAATTGCGGTTTACGATTTATGACGTTTTAAAAAAAACTACGTACTCGATCTCGTTCAAACCAATTTTCGGTGGTAGTTTACATGGAAATGTACATCATATATTTTTTTTAGTTTTATCATTCTCTTAGTTTAGAAGTTACGGGGGAGGGGACACACATTTTACCACTTTGGAAGTGTCTCTCGCACAAACTATTCAGTTTAGAAAAAAAATGATATTAGAAACCTCAATACCATTTTTGAAGACCTATTCATAGATACCCCACACGTATGGGTTTGATGAAAAAAAAAATTTTTGAGTTTCAGTTCTATGTATGGGGAACCCCCAAATTTATTGTTTTTTTTCTATTTTAGTGTGTAAATCTTAATGTGGTTCACAGAATACATCTACTTACCAAGTTTCAACAGCCTAGCTCTTATAGTTTCGGAAAAAAGTGGCTGTGACATACGGACGGACAGACAGACAGACAGACAGACAGACAGACAGACATGACGAATCTATAAGGGTTCCGTTTTTTGCCATTTGGCAACGGAACCCTAAAAATTGTAGAAAATATAAAACTTGTGACACATAGTTGAAGTCGAAGGAACAAAAAAATTTGATTGTGGGTAACTGTTAAATTAGAGCTGATACAAGTATAAAAATTGTAGGTACGTCATCAGAAACACTTCCAAAACTAATATCTAAACAAATATTAAGTGGACCAAAAAAGAAGTTTTTATTTTTCGGCCAGTGTTATCATCCGAACAAAACTATTGAATCTATCCTACTAATATGGTAAATGTGACAGTTTGTAGGTATTTTCAAATGTTTGTTATGCAATCACTCGAAAACGGCTGACCGAATTTGGATTAATTTGGCTCACACATAGTTATAACCTGGATTAAACACATCACTATAATGATAGAATTGATACCAGTAAGAAAAAAAATCCAGTGGATGTAGTCGCGGGCAGAAGTTAGTCTAAACTAAGCAATAAATTTAATACAATATATTTTAATAAATTTAAACAATACATTTTGTTTATCTTTCTGTTTTAGTCTGTGGCTTCTTTATTACTAGAACCAACTTTAATACAACATCGCGTAGAAGTAACTTACAACTTAAACTTGTAAAAGACACTTCAACGCACTAGAACGCAGACAAGTATAATACCGTTCGTATTTACAAGGCAACGGTATATAATACCCTAACCTAACAAAGTCTATTACCTAGGTACTTAACTAAGCTCGATAGCCCCAACAGATTACTTATTTTCAAGCTATTTGCATGGCAGGTTTAAAACTACAAGCTCTCCCTGCCGTCATCTTTTATGATGCCGATGAATAAGCTACAAAGAAGAAATTGATCTTTTATATATTTTTTATTTGTCGGTGGCTTATTTGACGGCTCCAGTAACGTAAATTAATTTAAAGGAGAATATGGAATTGAATATTGTCGCTGCGAGCAGTAGGAGCGGTTGGAAAAACCCCATGAAAGTAGTCTTGTCTGTCAGTTTTACGTAGCATGGTGAAATGGCAACCATGTAATTTGGTATAAATAGGTTTTTTTTATAATACTTACTTTGTCAGCAGCTTCGGCCGCGAGTTATACATATAAATCTTCCTCTTGAATCACTCTGTCTGTTGACGAAAACCGCATTAGAATCCGTTGCGTCGTTTAAAACATCTAAGCGTACAAACGCAGAAGCGACTTTGTTTGATACTATATAGAGATTTATCTTTTATATTTTGTGAATTTAATATACATAATTATGTACACAAATATAATATTATGTAATTACAACATACGTTGTAGACCTTGTAGGCTGTAGATTTGTAGGCAATTTTCAATTTTTTTTAAGTACCTAGAATTTTTTTAAAGGCCTACACTGTCCCCCCAACCTATTAAGACTGTAATATGAAACCATTATACAAGTAAATTATTTTTTAAAGACTAAACGTGGAGTTTCTTGCCGGCTCCAAAGAAATCAACCAATTCAAACCTTGCACCTATCTTCCGATGTTTCACAAATGTCCATTTAGGTTTAAGTCAAATAAAATATTTTGATTTTGGTTTGATTTAGGAATAAGTCTGCATGTGGATCTTTGACAGTTGTTACGGGTTGTCAGAAGAACGAAAGTTTGACAACCAGTCTTACCAAGGGCTATCGTATTGCCCAGAAACTGGGTTGTGGAGGTCAGATAGAGGGCTGTCCATTAATCACGTGAAGCTCGAAAGGGGGGAGGGGTCTATAAAAAATCACGAAATATCACAAAAGGAGGAGGGGGGGTGTAGTAATATATCACGTGCATTTTTTTTCTTTTTTTAATTGGATGATACTTAAGACTGTATTTTTAAAAAAATACAAAAAGAAATTAGATTCTTTGTAGGTACTTAAAAATACACGTGATATAGGGGGAGAAGGAGTGTAGTCTTAAACCTCACAATGTATCACCAAGGGGGAGGGCGGGTTAAAAAATACAAAAAAAATCACATGATTAATAGACGGCCCCTAGGCAGTCGCTCCATGTATCATTCAGTTGCATCTGGTTTGACTGGAAGCCGACTCCAATATGTTAGGAATAGGCTAGGCAAATGATGATGATGATAGTAAATATGATTGAATAATTTTTATTTTTTCTTTATTTTACTATATTTTACACTAGTTCATCAAATACCCATACCTGAAATTGATACCACTCATAATAATTAACCTTTTGAATATCTTAAGTTACACAGTTCGACATAAGCAAATAACGGCATTCGATGAGATAATACAGTTTAGTTGGACACCAATTGACGTGGCTGCTAATCAAATAACGTATCGATTTACTTCCGATCAAGCTTTAAATATTGGTGATCGGTATTACCCACGTCATAATCATCAGAGGGTAAAATTCGTGGAAGTAACAACGTTACTTTATCAAATCAAGTGTCAGTTAGGCATGTTTTACATATCAATCCGGGAACCCGAAAAAATAACGAACCTCTAAACATATTTTCATACCCATTAAACCCTTTTATGAATTTTCAAGAACCTTCCTCAGTATTCACCTTATTTGTATAAGTATCTCTTGTACAACATTTTACGTTTCTCGACCGCTCGGTCTAGAAGCATAAAATTTAAGGCTGTTAAGGCTTTCGTTGTCTGTCGGAGAGTTTAAGATTCATATTTAAGAAATAAAGAAGCATTATTTTAGTATTGAATAATAGCACATCGCAGCAACAAGTAAGGTTCAAAATAGCATGCATTCGATGTCAGTTGAATCGAATTACCAAAATAATAAAAGTAATATTTCAATTTTCTGCATGTATTTTAGGTGAATTTTTAGTTGATTGAATTTTCTTTATTATCATTATATAAAATATAATGTTAATGGTCAAAATTTTGAGAATTATGCAACGAAAATTTAATGATCATGATACTACGTATTTTATTTTATGAAATATTTTTGAATGAGTATTTTCATTGAACATTTGATAATACACTCAACTTTAATTCAGCTTATAATATAAATAAAATAATTGGTTACATTGTCACACCAATACTTAGTATTTACTTAATATTTTCTTAGAGTTAACTAACTTTCTGTACGCACTACAGAAAGTTAGTTAACTCTAAGAAAAAATACGAAATGTAAAAATAATGACGAGCACGTCATGACTGTGAAACAAGGCTTAAACTCAGCATAATGCTGTGCTATGGTGGACGCACAGCACAGGGCTTGCGGCGCCCAAAGTAGATTCTTCGATTTACAGTGAAGAAAAACAACCAGAGGAATTTTCGTCTCAAATCTCCAACTCACAGTTGGTAGGTATCAGAAGGTAAACAAACGTGATGACCGTAATTACCCACTTTTTCCTTTTCCGTCCATCTTTGTGTCTATATTGGGACAATATTACAGGCCAACATTATTAAGCGCTTACCCGAAATTCCATTACAAAATTGTGACAAAAATACCTTAATTCATTTTGGTTAAATTTTAAACGTACACTACATAATATTCCGTGAAGGGAATATTTTGATCGCCACAATTTTATGAGTGCGGTGATCTGAACGATCAATTTGCAACGTAATTAGGAGTTTGCTCTGTTTTAACACAAATTAGCTTCAACCGAATAGCCGGTTATATTCTGAAAGCAAACACGTGCGTCATTTTATAGTCCATTGTAATATTGGATTATAAGTTGGACAAATATATAATTTGGGAGTGTCATTGTTTTTATATTGTTTTGTTTATAGTTTCGTCATTATTTTGTATTGATTCCACAGCTATCACTGTTTTGTCATGTTGGTAACTAAGAAACCATGTATAATGTTTTATATGATCAGTCTTCTAAATTGGGCAGCAGCTTTTTTTCAAAGGTGTAATCAATCAGTAAAAGGCTTAAAGGCTTGGCCTGAAAATCGTCAGTTTTATTGACCCCCAAAAAGCGAACCGTTCAGTCAATTCACCTTTTCCTAGTGCTTAAGTTAAAATGCGCGAGATCCTAACATTTGACCCATGACGAGTCTTTTTCTTATTTCCTAGTCGTCGTCGTTTCAGCCGTAAGACGTCCACTACTGGACTTAGACCTCCCCCAATTTGGGAGGCTTTGCCATAATCGCCACGCGTGGCAGGTGGGTTGGCGATCGCAGTATGGTGGTAAAATGCATAGAGAACGCTGCTGCCCATTCTCTAGTAAGTCCCTTAGTCGCCTTTTACGACACCCACGGGAAGAAATGGTGTGTTATTCTTTACGTCCGGCACCACACGGTACCGGCACCACACGGTACTTCCTAGTATTCTATAGCTGCGATGTGGTATTTCCTAGTACTACAACTGTTTTAGCTCCGGTTACCTTTAAGGAAATCAAATTACATCGGTATAAAAATATAAATAAATAACGTTTTCAGTGAAGACATTACTTGACCTAGTTTTCTTCGGTTCTTGGTGGCCTGGCCTTCCACCCACGGGAAGTAACAAAGTGGACTATTTATATAGGGGAAGGGTCACAATATGAGAAAATACTTTCAGGTAAGGTCTTCTTTCTAGCCTGAATAGAAGGATGCTACAAGATTACCTAACCTTTTATTTTTCAAACAGATAAATATTCCCAACAGAACGATGATTTTCTGTCCACAAAAATACACTGTTCATGTTAGTTTTTGCACTAACAACCTCAAAGTATTCCGCACACATTCCCACATAATAGTTTATTCAAAAAGTCAAGAAAAAACGCCATGTAATATTTGATTGGCGGTATGCAGTCGGTTCGTCCGCATGGCTCATGAATCCGTAATGAGGATGTAGGGAGCTGCATTTTGCGGTGTCCACCTCCCTTGCTACTCTGGCGCCCTGGTACATTTGTGCTGCGTTAAGTAGGTAGCTCTAGCTCTAACCTACTGAATATATACTTGGAATTTATTCCTTCTGGCACTTTACTTTGCGGTGTTTCCGAGAACGCTGTGTACTACATGAATATGAATACTGAAGTATCTGGGTTTTATATTTTTGTGAGTTGTGTGAAACTTGTAGTTCTGTGGGCTAAAATGCGGTTAGGGAAATTATTTTTTTTAGAAATTGACACACTACGTCAATTTGTCGTGTCAATGCATACAATTGTCAAAGAATGCCAGTTGTGATTTGGATATACGGTATAGTCAATTCACACCAATTCTACACGAAAAAGTCATTTTTTTTTTCTTTTAATTATATTGCGTTTCGGGCGACTTTTGTGCGGATCGACTAATAAATCAAATATACAAATAAAATTAATGCTCAATTTATTTAACTATTAATTTCCCTAGTGAAACAAAAATAATGATTCGTTTTGAGGTGATTCAATGCTTTTTTAGGGTTCCGTTGCCAAATGGCAAAAAACGGAACCCTTATAGATTCGTCATGTCTGTCTGTCTGTCTGTCTGTCTGTCCGTGTATGTCACAGCCATTTTTTTCCGAAACTACAAGAGCTATGTTGTTGAAACTTGGTAAGTAGATGTATTCTGTAAACCGCATTAAGATTTTCACACAAAAATAGAAAAAAAAACAATAAATTTTGGGGTTCCCCATACATAGAACTGAAACTCAAAAAATTTTTTTTCATCGTACCCATACGTGTGGGGTATCTATGGATAGGTCTTTAAAAATGATATTGAGGTTTCTAATATCATTTTTTTCTAAACTGTATAGTTTGCGCGAGAGACACTCCCAAAGTGGTAAAATGTGTGTCCCCCCCCCCCCCCTGTAACTTCTAAAATAAGAGAATGATAAAACTAAAAAAAATATATGATGTACATTGCTATATAAACTTCCAACGAAAATTGGTTTGAACAAGATCTAGTAAGTAGTTTTTTTTTTATATGTCATAAATCGTAAACCGCAATTTACCTTTCATTCAATCAACTCAAATATAAAAATTAAAAAAATAGGATTTAATTTCATAAACACAAGCCTTATGCATAAACCGTGAATACCTACAGGTTTGTACGGAACCCTCGGTGCGCGAGTCCGACTCGCACTTGGCCGGTTTTTTGATATTTACTTTCGATCACGTCAAAGGAAAAAAAACTTAACTATCACTTAGCAAATGAAGCGTGATACTTGATTGTCATAAGAAACGTTGGTTGCTTAACCTAGGCCTTATTCCTCTATTCCCTAACTACACTGAGCTGCCCATAATATCGAAAAGAAAATTTACTTACGCAGGTCCTTGACTGGATAAGTAAATAACTTGCGACCCTGTGTAGATATTACTGTCGTTGTAGTATATCTTTTGAAGTATTACCTGTGTAGGTACGGAACCCTTTGCGACATCAGCTCACTTCACCGTAGCAATGTTTAGTACCGCCCCGTCAGTGCTCGTACAGTCTCGAGTCGATACAAATGCTTACGTTTATATCGCCGACCACTTTCCTCGTCACAATTCCTTCTACAAGGTTTTTTGAAGGAGAGTAGTAAGAAAATACTTCAACACGTACACCCAGGGACAGGGAACACAACAATGTACGAGGGTTTCCGATATATAAAGAATAAAACATTTATTTCAAACGAAACTCTACTTGAACAAAGCTAATTCAACAAGTAAGTAGTACGAGTGTAAACGTGTACCTACTCGTGGCACGCGATTTGCAAATAAAGCTAGGAAGATATCAAACACCCAACGTTTGCCACAACATGCGATAAAAACCTGTGCCGTTTCAAATGGAAATAACAAATGGATGTCTGATATTTTTTTCCGCTGCGCTACTAACCAATGTGGCTTAAATCATCAGCTTTAATAATTCATTAACTCCACAGAGCCAGTAATGAGATTTCGTTCTATAAAGTTACCAATATACCTAGTCCGGCTCGTGCACGGTACACTCACGGTAATTGTTTTTAAGCGAGGCTTCACGTGGATCTCTCGGGAACCAGTAAACGAATATGTTAAACAATGAAAACCAAAGAATTTCTCAAAACGTCACGTTAGTA
Organism: Aporophyla lueneburgensis; assembly: GCA_932294355.1. Taxonomy (NCBI): domain Eukaryota; kingdom Metazoa; phylum Arthropoda; class Insecta; order Lepidoptera; family Noctuidae; genus Aporophyla; species Aporophyla lueneburgensis. Next base: position 18,966,872 of record OW028747.1, read on the forward strand.
AAACGTACATAAATTGAGTAAATACAACTATTTTCACTCCAATTAGGAATTTAATTTAACCCTTATCTGCGGGATCAACAAACACCTATTTGCCCTTTACACGCAAGTTAATAAACCTGTACCGTACAACTACAATGTATTCTTTATCCACACACCATAAAAGCGAACAACTGTAAGCTTCTAAACCTTACGGAAACATTAGGCGGCTATAACCGAAAATTCACTTCCAATGTCTCACATTTGATAACAAAGGAAAAACACCCGACGGTCGACAAGATGTTCTAAAAATACTTTCGCAATCTAGCTACCTGTTCACCTGGGCTGGCCATTCCGGCCTCCCCATAAAGAAGAGTAGACGGGAAGCGCCGGGAAGGGTTTATCGTTCCTGAGGGAACGGCCGCATGCCCGACACTATATCATTGCCGCCTCTATCTCTATGTACACTACGAGTTCTTTGTACTCGGCGAAGCATAAAACTTTCTGAAAACACTGTTAATATGTAACGTACCTACTGGCTACTCATAGGTGTTACAATCGAACTTTGTGCGGTTCATTTAACTTAAATGGAAAACTCGCTTTAGTGAGTGTCTGTCGAGTGCTGTCTGCCACGCCCTGCAATATGGAGGTGCCCTAAGCGTTCGCAAATCCGATAGTTCGCATTTAATAAAAACACCGTTACCGTAACTGATGTTGAAAATAATTTAATAAGCCGAATTAAAGCCACGCAGTAAATAACTATGTAATTTGTTAAATAACGGCGTGTTTTTGTGCATTATTGTGATATATTAATCGTTAATGCGTCGCTTGTCAATGTATTCGTAATGAAATGCCTGTACACAGTGCGGTCGGGATCGCGACACCGCCGGCAAACAAAATATGAAATAATGCTCACGTTATTTGCATAATGAGATGTCGTCGTCACAACGATCGACGTTAATGCCTATATAGAGAGCCATCATATTATCATGTCGCCATAAAGGCCTGTTCGAGGAGCGGCGGATAAACGCAGTTGACGTGCATAAAGCTTTGTCCGGGATGTCGCTATACCAGAAGAATACCTATTGATATTTATCGCAACATTTCCCTCCGATGAAAGGGTATGCGAAACAACTAATACACTGACTTTTGTGCTGGAAATGTGGTCGTTTTTATTGGTGTTTTTTCTTATATTTTGATAGGAAATGACATATTAAAGATAAGTCTAAAAACTGTCACGTTTTCCTTTGATCTACCTGCGCTCTACGACCACTTCTAGCCGTATTTCATTTATTACAGTCTGATTGCGTATTCATTATTCATAGATGCCTTATATCGAAGGTAAAATAAATTTCCTAAACCGATTTATTCTATATTTGAATTTCAAAACGATTTGACACGTACCTTCAGAATTCGTAGATAAAATAAATCGTTCTAATTTCGAAATTAGATTGTGGCGTTTTAGATTTGGTCTATTATGCATGGAGTAGGTAAGTACCTAAGAATGTGCACAAGAAAGTCCCCTTCTAAGTCAAACCGTACAATAAACTACAGAGCAAGATACTGCCGCTCGTGTTACTATGTGCGGAACCGCAAGGCGAACCGGGAGACTTTACTGTGCCCCTGGGATAGCCGGAACACCTGAACAGTACACATTGATTTTACATGAACGTCCCAGAGCCACGACATCGTTGTTCGCACATACCTACAGGTACCCACAACTACCTACACGTATGTAGGAGCTAGGAGTAATACAATGATTTGTACTTTGCCAATGTGTAGTTCTAGCTAGCAACAGATTTGGACGCACTGTTCTAAAGACCCGAAGGGGTGTAAATCCGACCACAAATGCACATACGACGTTATAGAATGCTGCAGTGATTTGTACCAGGCGACGTCATTCAACTGAGGCACAGATCGTGTCATAGTTCACTTGTTTTTCACCTTTGAATTCACTCGCTTTTTTATTTGCTGGCAGAAAACCAGCGGCAGCGCAGTTTTAGCTTTCAAAGTCGGGAAGAGATACATCGAACGACAACTGTTTATTAGTGATTCGAAAATTTTGATAAGTTCCCGTTCAATGTTGTTTTGATTTTTGGAAAGATACATTAAATCAATGAGAGAGATAGTTTAAACCACATAAATCAAAACGAATACATTCCACCATATAAGTATCTAATAAGATAAAATTTTCCAAATCGTATTCACCCCAACAAATTACCGACATAATGCGAGTACGGGCCCTGCTAAATAATTATAGCATTTTCCAGCTACGTATGAGTTTCAGGCGGTTTCTTCGGAGGGACCGCGGAGGGCACAGGGCGGAGGGCGGAGGCCTGAGAAAACTTTTGGGTCTTTATTTATTGTTATTGCCTCATTAAGGTACTACGTAGTAGGCGATATCCTACAAATTGCAAATAAATAAGCCACCGCTCCAGACACGTGTGGAATATATAAGTGAACGTACTTATCTAATTACCTACCTAGGTGTTTTGGTTGAGCTGAATTATTATCGTTACGAAAGGTAAAGTAGTAAGAGTGGGTGGTGGAATGTCATTCTTTGTTTTGAATTTGTGAGGACGAAGTATGTAGAGTTTAAATATAAACATAATGCATGAAACTTTACCTACATATATCATAAACAGAAAAAAGTGGCGTATTGCAACTTATGGAAAAGTACACTAACTTTCAATACATAAAATAAAAGACGTGTCAATTGCCTGATACTTATTACTGGAATTGTCAACTTGCCATCAAATAAATTTACTCCGTGCGAGTCGCATAACGAAAATATTTTATTATTTAAAAATTTCGATTTGCCCAATGCGGACGAGTCGATTAATAAGCCAAAAAAGTTTTCGGGCACTCTCGATAAGCAATCATAAATAACATTATTACTTTATTGCCTTGTTGGTGAAATCTGATAATTCCTTTTAATATGGTTGAATTTTAATTAAAAGCCTTATTCAGTGAAGTACACTTAACTAAGTAAATATTGATACCTCGAAACACGTGAAAGACGCTTTGATTGAGCGAAAGCCAACTCAATAATTTATCAATTTAATTTTGAAATTGAACCACAGATTGTCGAGGGGAGTGAATTAATTTCATTGAGAGGATTTGACCTGAATTCACCTTCGATAAATTAGCGAATAATGACCGTGTATTGTCGTAAACCAGCAGTGGAGAGAGATATATGTATAGTTATAATAAAGAGTTGCTCATACATAAATATTTCCGGGAACAGTTCCAAATAAACAAACGAAACAAAATGGGTCGCATTAACTGAGCTTACAATAATGCTCTAACGAGCAACGTTTGCAACCGCATTTTCAGCGGATCCGAATGACTCATGATTAAAATATTATCGATGAATAAACTCAAAACGAACGTTTAAAGCTAAAACATCGCTTCGCATCGCAGCACAAACAGCGCGTCAACTCAAAGGTGGAGCGCAGGTATTTTGGACTTATTGAGCGCAAATTTTGAAGACCGCAACCCTTTGAATAGTCAATGTCGCGTACCCTTATCTCGCCACAGAAAGGCGACACCACATTACCGGTATTAAGGCACTAGTAGCGCGGGGGCGGCGGGGCGCGCGACCCGAAACACGCCCTCGCTTACCGTATTAAAGTATCGAATCGTATGCACACTTTGAAGTACAGGCCATTTTCAAAGTGCAATTTATATTGTATTGGAAGTTAGAGCGGCGCGTTTACCCGGCTCCACAATATTTTGTGCCGGGCCAATGTGCCGCGTGGCTGTGCCTTGTTCCGTGCCGCTGTGAAAACCAGTTTTACATTTTCTTGTCTATAGCGAAAATTTAATAAGCATAAGTGGAGTTCCCGTACTCTATTGTAGTTCGGGACGATTAGAAAACTTTTTATGTCTCTTACGAATTATTTTTTGAGAGACGGTTAAAGTTCTCTGTAGTAATAATCGTAACACCTTCATTATAAATAAATCACACTAATGTTTTTCGAGAGTATGAATTCATGCTCAGATTTTTAAGAATAAAATGAAAGTAGATTTTCTGCGTAATATTTTTTGTGAGCTAGAATATTTAAGGGTGGGTTCTTGCATTAGGCTTGGTATTCAGTGTGGGGTGGGGTTTAGTGCCGAGCTCTGAATAATATCGGGCAGTTGCGTGACCCAGGTGTGCGATGATCCACGCACTCGCCAGCCGATATCGCAATTCGCAAACTGAGCCAGTCACTTTACTACGCCCGTGGGATGCTCGCTCCTATATCATGAGCCACCTCGCTACTCCCCCTATGTATTGCTAAGCTATAATTATGATATTGATACTTTATGCATTTCGATTTGCGTTATGGGTTCTTTGATATTCTGATGTCGTTATAAGAGTAGAATGTTTTATGTGCTTTTCTTACTTCTTCTCTCCAATTTGTTTTATCAATGATATAATTGGTTTGGTAGTAGAAACCCAATTACGAAGTAACGTAACGAACCTCGGGTAAGACCGCCATACGTAATTTTAAACAGCGCTAACCTAAATCGACGTCAAAAAAGAGCACGTAAGATCAATCGGTACACAACAAATGTGGCGGACCCGACCGGATCAGATCAGGCGGTGGGGCCTGTATTTATTTACATGTAATTAGGTCGGTGTCAGTGATCGACGGGGGCGGCGGACGTCCGCGCCGAGGTAAACAATCCATTACAAGGCTGTCAGGCGGCGTGGTCGGCGGCCATGCATATAGCGACCAATATCGCTGGCAAACACGCGAATTTAGACCAGTTCACGTCAATATTGGCCACTATTGACTTTTTGACATAAATACTTAGCGAGCAAATACCTGACTCGGCTGAAGAATCGTCCTTTATAAATTATAATGAACTGCCCACGTTTGATGAACGCTGAATTGTGGTGCGTAGTAATTCGATTCTGTTTACAAAAATGCCGAGTGAATCTGTCCAAAATGTTCTTCGAAAACAAAGATTATTTAGTGAAGAGTCGAGGGTTATAAGAATGCTTGACTTAGTTTTACATTAAACATAAATGACTTAGAGGAAAGAGTCGCGGGACTTCACTTGTTAGAAGCCTTCTTGTATGTGTCACCAGAGATAAATAACCATAGCTCGACGAATGTAGTTTAAGTTTAGTAAGAAACCGAAGAATGTTTTCGAAACATATTTTATTTACACACATACATACAATCACGCCTTTTTCCCATGGGGGTAGGCAGAAACCACGGAACGCCACCTGCTACGATCTCTACACACTCCTTTTGCCTCTTTAAGGTTCATACAATTGGTCATACACACACGCCGGTTGCGAGTACTACGCACCTGACCTTTCTGAAGAACATCACCAATAAGGTCACTATATGTCCTCCTAGGGCGTCCCCTCCCGGTGTTTCCACTCACATCTGCCTTGTAAATACCTTTTGTGAGTCGTCCTTCATTCATCCTCTCAACATGACCAAACCATCTAAGCATACTTTTTCAATTTTTGTCACTATATCTTCTTTTAAACCACACCGTTCTCTTATCACATCATTCCTCAGCCTATCATTCATAGTCACACCACACATGCTTCGCAAGGAACGCATTTCCACTGCATTTATTCTACTTTCATGCTTCTTTTGCCACACCCAACATTCACTCCCATACATAAGAACTACAACAACGACTCAACTATATTCAACGACCCTGGTCACTTATCTCGTTGGGTGACCGTACGCGTACATATAACGGTTTAGATTTTTCTTAAGTAGAGTATGGTTAATGCTTCCCAAATTATAAGTTTTTGATGTCATGCAATATGAAAAATCAAAACATCCCGAAAGTTTTAAATATCAACATATAGAAAAGATTTAAAGCTACACAGAAATCAATTTACTTAAACGCCCACACTCGCTTCAGTTTATACCATAGGAGTACCTACTCCATAACAATATTCAGTACCGTTATAATGGCCACTGTTGACTATGACGCATGGGATGCACTTACTGTGAAACGGGCCGTATGCCAGCTTGGCAATGTTAACTTAAAAATAAACACTATCTTCACGAACATCTCTGAAACACTCTCCGAACGAGCGTACCACGTATCATTGGTACGTTTTGTCCAAAATAATAACATTACCCGCGTCCCTAGAAGCGCACAAACCAAACCCCAGTACAGTAATCCATTCAATGTATCACTATGCAACTCGTACTCTTATCTTACCACGTATAGCCACGGCAATCCGTTACCGATATTTAGGCAAAATACAAATTCTTTTCCACGCCATGCCATTCCCAACTCTACGCTACACAAGTTAGGTCGGGAATCACGAACACACCGGCAAACTTTACAACGTTCTACAGTGAATAATCCGCCTGATATTGAAAGGCTCGTCGATGCATTCGGTGGGATGCACGAAATTTTCTATAAGGATAAAAGCAAACAAGATAGCCATCGAACCAGTGTTACGAGTTCTAGTAGCTATAGGTACAGCAGTAATGTGCCTAACCCGCACCGATTTGGCTGCGAAGCGACGGACAAATGGAAGTTTAAAAGCAATAAAACATTTTTATTTGCCCATGTCAAGTGCTAGCCGATGAAGCCGAAATTTAACAACCATTGAGGTTTTCATCGCAAATATTTGTTAGAAACGTTCCGTTCGATTAAATTATTTTTATGTTGACTGTGGCGGGCTTTATTTTAGGGATATAATAACGGCCCAACTTTTTTGGCGTGTAATAGGAACAACAGTGACAATACGGCAGCGCGGCGTCGAGGAACGTTAAAATGTTTCCGTTTTTGGCGTCCTCTCAAGTTAGTTAATGTTTTCCAAAACAACGCTGTGAACACAGGGATACCTATTTGCGGCGTGAAGTTTGGACGTGACTTGCTCTATGCGCTTCTGGTTCACACAAACTGCTAATAATGACGTTCTAATACTGAATTAGACACTGCTCCTTTGTGATACAAGCGGTACTAATTACAACTGACCGCTAAACGCCAATTAAACGGTTAACTGGAGTGAGTGAGGAAGTTTTAAAAGATTTACTGTGACATACTACTAAGATATTGTATTACTTGACTTAACCCACCATGGTATTATAAGCAGAGGGGTCATTGCGTAACACACTGACAGTAGGTAAGACTGACTCTTATTTTGACAGGTCGACAATATTCATTGATTTATTTACCTACTAGCTTCTGTCCGCGACTTCGTCTGCGTCAAATATTTGCTCCCCTGACCCTTCCCGTCGCATCGCAGCCTGCCAGTTTTCGTCCATTTTTTTGTTGCTGCTCCGCTCCTTTTGGTCGTACCGTGATGTTATATAGCCTATAGCCTTCCTCAATAAATAGGCTACCCGACTTATTTTATTTTTTATTAGCCTACGCTGTCCCACTGCTGAGCAAAAGCCTCCCCCAAATCCTTTCAGGTATCCTTTTCCAGGCTACCCGACTTAAAAAGAATTTTTCAATTCGAACCAGTAGTTCCTGAGATTAGCGCATTCCACCCCCCATTTAAGGTAAGTGGGGGGTTAGAAAGAGACAAAAAGTAGCCTATGTCACTCTCCATCCCTTCAACTATCTCCACTTAAAAAATCACGTCAATTCGTCGCTCCGTTTTGCCGTGAAAGACGGACAAACAGACACACACACTTTCCCATTTATAATATTAGTATGTATGTTGTGCAATAGAAGTTTTTTAGAACATATTACGAAGCAATGGATTAGCAATGTCCTTCAAAATGATTCAGATTATATGGGTAGTGTGCTACGTAGAAAGAGTGCCGATCCACTGAGCGCATCCCCTTTTTTTGTGGATGGGAAATCATCAAATGACGTCTCCCGCTCTGGGAGGAGCGGAAGGGCGTGTCAGACTTTTACTGACTAAAACCCACCCTTGTTCCTTCAGTTGCCCATATGCCAGGGCCACGGTACCTCTTTCGAACAGATCTCGCGACCCTGGCAGGCATCGGTCCTAGCAGACACCTTCAGTTTGCTGACATCTCATTGAGGCGCGCGTGAAACACTGAGCGCCGTCGACACGGGCCTGGTCCTTACCGGGCGGTGAGTTACCCATTGCTCGCCGCCCGCAAGCCCGCGCCTTCGCTGGCCGGGAGTCCACAATCGACTCCCGACGCCTGGGGCGTCTCCTCCTGCGGCAGCTAGGGACGTGCGGGCGCAGAGACTGCCACTCCCTCACGCGCCCCGCCTCCTCCTTCGCGAGCATTAATCTTCGCAGAAGGAGAGCACCCCTTGACAGGTTAATACTCATTGATCTAAATACACTGTTACAACTTTAGTCATTTGAGCAAACAGATTCGGGCTCTCTTTGTACAGAAACTGCGGTATCTTATAACAACCGATTATTATAAATATTTTTAGGCCATCTAATGGAATTTAATGGAGGTTTATCTTGCGGTTTTCCCCAATCCTAACCAAACAGTAGAGTAAAGCAACAATAATAAGGGGATCGATGAGTCACTGAGTGTGAAAAGGTGTCTGACACTTCAAGAGATACATATATCGAGACTATTTAAAAAAAAACCACAAAGATTGAATTGAATATGAAACGATTTTCGAGCAATATATTTTTACTCGTCAAAAGATGTTTTTACGCAATAAATAACCAACCAGACACCTCATAAAACCAACTTTAATATCAAAGAAAAATACGTATCAGACAGGACTTAAGTTATAATAACATCTGAAGACAAATCGGGGACAATAGTCGGCATGGCAACACAGCGACAAGTCGCGCGACTTGAGCGCAAATTAAAACGATTTGTTACCCGCCACGCGGACAACCGCCACCTTTTTAAACCCGTGACAATTTAGCGCAAACCTTGTGAAATATCGCCGGCTAAATAAAAACCGATTTGTGTTAACTCCTACTTTTAGTGCAGAGCGCACACTACATTCTGTTGTTGGAAAGTGCATTTTTTTTTTGCTACTACTTTGGCGCAGTGCCTGTTTTACGCGGTTTATGGTTTTAAATCTAAAAAGCTAACGCCGTCGCCAACTTTGTGATGAATGTAGCTGAGATGAAAAACAGATTAATTAAATATTTATCGATTTAAGACACAAACATCAGTTGTAAAGTGTCATAATCGTGAAAAGCTTTGTAAACATGAAAACCGAAAAAGGGATGCGTTTTCATGTTTTGCGCTTCCTGGATAACTTTAATTGTGCTTATAATGGTCATCATAATTTTAATAACAAACTACGTCATCGCATAGCAAAGTACAGTAGGTAAGTCGGGTCAGGCGCCGCGTCGCCTCGTCAGCGACAATTAACGCGAGCTGCGGCACATAACTCAACCGGGCGACACTTGCTATCGCACCACGCGCACCAACAACGAACATTCTACTTTTAACCACCACCACCACCACCTACGGACGAATGCTACCACCTACCACACCGACGAACGACCCCAACACTGTCGCATTGGTGTTTGTAATTTAAATTTCGTATTTACATAGTTTATTGCGGTTTAAGAACGCAATTTGTTAATACGCAAGTAGACACGCTTGGATTTATGTCTCGTTGGTATTCAGTATTCCGCATGCAACTTGTGTTGTGCATAACTTTACAGCGGCTGCTACGGAACCCTATTACTTCGCTGATACAGTCGCGACCATAATTAAATATCGGTTTACCGAATTAAAGCGATCCATTATCTTGGAATAAACAATTTACGTCGTTCGTGACGTGATGGAAGGAAACTTTTTTTTTTTCTATCTAACGATCTGAATATTTTTGGGCCGGCCGCATTCAGCGAAAAAGTTTATAATTAACGAGCTCTATGCCCCTCTAATTGAACATAAGTAAACAGGACGTTTTGTCGTGTAATCAATCATTGAGCATACACTGTACGCCTGTGTATTGATCCCGCGTACAAATGGAATTGATCTGTAACCTTATATGAACTACTATCCCCGTTTGTGTAATAGATACGAGTATAAAATATAATTAATTCCGGGCTATATAAAATAAAACAGTCGCACAGGTTTTGATATTTAGTTGAGCAACGCGGCCTCTTTATTTACTCTCTTCTCACCTGAATAGTTTCACGAAAGGGAGCAATTAATTCTCTCAGTCTAGTCACGAAAATTTTTCATTTTAATTAAAGCCCCGACCGGAGGATCGTCGGCTAATTAACCCATTAAAACACAGACTCTCCTTTCATTTTGTCTTTTTTCCTTGAGCGTTCACTTTCTTGTGATTTTCGAAATGAAAATGAAAATATGAATGGTAGCTGGGCGGACTACAGATGGCGCCATGGACTCATGGCCGACGCAAAGCGACGGGCGACGGTCGACGGGAATGTTTGCGTACACAAGTGCTCTGGACTTCTCTTTGTAAATATTGGCAAATAAATCATACGCCAACAAACATGGGTTTTGATTTTTAATTTGCATTTTTGCGGTATTACACATTTTTTAAATATTCCAATACTGAAGTCTTATAAATAGAGCACGATTCAGTCTGACGTAAAAGAGCACACCCACAGGACTCATGTCCAGCTTTTTTGGGTTAGCTTTGATTTTGAGCGACGTGAAAGCAAATATCTGCCATGTTTTGTAAAAAAAGGAAAACATCGCCAATATTCCAGTATAGCGAAAATACTTCAAAAAAAATGTGTATATGGCCGCTTTTACGTAGGCTCTGTGATCCATCAATATTGTCCCTAAGAAATGAAGTGCGCGTTCGTAAACACGTCGCGATTGTTCGTATAAAAATAAACTAATTGAAGTCATTGTTTAGAAAAGTTGGTTTCTATTACACAAGTTGTAAATATAAAGTAAAATAAAACATAATTACCACGAGAGCAACTACCTAATGTAATTCAAAGTATTTGAAAGTCTAATTGAATAAATGAAAATTCTAAACGAACAAAATACGCGTAGATCTCATCAAATAAAAATTCGGCTCGGCGTCCCCAGTTAATTAATCCATTAAATTTTTTTCATCACTTTAAATTACTTGTTTGAGTTAAGATCGTGAAGAAAACTTTTCACAATGTTTCTCTTTGTAAACATATCGCGTACACGAGACTAATTACACCGCGTTGATTTAGTAACAAAATATGATTGCGCTAAATTAGTTGGCGGTTACAAAAACACTGGTTGCAGTGGTGAATGATGAGATTGTACAATTATCATTAAGGGGTAGTTTACAATGCAAGCTGAAACTTGTTGCCGTCACAAAAGCGAGCGGCGAAACTGTACGAGACAATAGCACATGTCAGGCGACGTAAGGCCGCGTGCACAAAGCGAGTGCCTACAAGTACAGTCAACAAGACAAGCCCGTAAAGCTGCGATCATCTGAATGACGAAGCAATTACGCGCATTCAGCTCGGGGCGCAGTCAGTCGAGGCAAGTGGTGAGATTGGTTTCAATAAAAGCGCAATCCCTCCCCCATGTTTTTCTTTCATCACTCCACTGTGAATGGTGTTATTCAGTACTGTAATTATTTCCGTACTTTGTAAGGTTGAGCAAAAATTAATGACTGTTTTGTATTGTTTCAGGTAATTTCAGCGGTTCATCAACATTCAATCACAACGTGTACTGTAATATTTTGTGATTAGTATTGAATCCGAGCAATTAAGGTAGGTAATAACTGAATTTCAATCAAAATCTCATGAATAAAGACTGTTTATTTTACAAATTAACATTAAATTACTTCTTCAGAGAAGTCTAATTGGTATCAACGCTTGTTATTACGTTCGTTACAGAATCACTTAAACCTCTCGCGATCTGTTAACGAAGCAGTTCGCATCACTAAATACCGCCCGCTAAAAATTCATTGAACTTGTAAATTATCGTAAAACAAGAGGCATTTACCCGTCCGTGGCACGTGCCGTGCTTAGGAAGAAATACTAAAGTCCGACAAACGGATCATTAAAGTACTGCTTTAAATGCGCCAGCGGCTACGTTGATTAATCATCGCTCTGTGATTAATTAGTGGTGAAAAAACCCGATGAAGAGCACATCGATCCTACGGTCTGCACTCACCCTTATACGAGATTAAAAATAAAAAAATGTTTAAAGCGGGTAGATACTATCTGTTATGAGCCTACCCCTTCACTCTGTATTTACATTAGCATGATAATCTGACGTAGGTGTGCTACAATGGCATTTTTAAGAAGATAAACTGAATGCATCCGTTTATTCCGCACTGTTACTTTATTGTGTTCATTTAACGTAGCATTTTGTGTCAGTGTGTCTATTTCACAAAAAAGAGAAAGTACTTACACTTTAGTATAAATCAGTGTAGACGAACCCTAATCTACAGTACATAGTTGCTGCGTCAGTGTATTTGCGGTCAGAAAACAAACATTCTAAATATTACAATCCCGAGCATAACTAGAATTTGTAAATAGTATAGTTGTCGGTCGCTCTGCAAACTGTAACTCTGTAATCAGTGTAACAGGGATGTAAAGTGGAGGACATACTCTAAGTGATTGCGTCGCTCATTGGGCCCGTTTGACGAACGACCGCTCTACGATTTACACCCAAATAAGCCGTTACTCATATTACAGGGGGAGATTTAAATGTCGCTTTTTTAAGACGAATATTTTACAGTTTGCGCCAGCCCGCCCGTTATTCATTGTCAGCGAATTTAATACGTTAAGTGCACCCATTTATGTGCAAAGTTTTAAATGCGTTCGAGATTGATCGCGAGGATTAGGTGACTAATATGTTTGTGGTACCACCCACACCCTAGTGTCATTGCCCCATGTAAAGATTGGTTTGCTATCAATCAGATGACATTTTAATATTGATCGGGAGTTTATCATCTATAAAAAATAAATAAAATTGAAGTGTCTGTTTGTAATGTCAAAATAACGGCTATATATTAAATGCATATGAAAGTAATTGCGGTACTTGTAACATTTTTTAAATTGTTGTCGGTCTGATTGTTTATTCCGGCTAATCGCCGAAACATTTTGACTGATCGGGAAGGGATGTTTACAGGCAGATAGCCGATGTTATAAGGAGTAACATAGGCTGCATACTTTTTGTCCCGGTAGTACCTACGTTGAAGTGATATAATTTCCGAAAACCACGCGGGCGAAGCCGCGGCCATCAGCTAATAAATAATGTGTGTAATGATTTAATAAAACATTTTCGTATGTGCTTACCTATATTGAAACAAACTGTCAATGTTTTTGTCGTATATCGAAAACATTAAATCAGTGAACTGAAAAGTCAATTTTCACAGATGAAAGTTCATTTTATTTTAAAGCTCAATTAAAATATTAAAAAATATATATATATATATATATAAATAAAAAAAAATCTGCCAAATGCCACATCAAAATAAATGATTACTTATGTCATACTTATTTGAAATGCGGATTTTTCAAAGCTTCAAAATTTGTCTCTACAAGCTTTTAAAGTAGATAAGTGTGTTTATACGGTACACAGTTGTCCGTAGACTGAAAATTAACCTGAAATACTCACTGTGAGTGTATATGTATTCCCTCGACTCGAGGTGTTCTTGACAAAATTAAGTTTGGCCCCAACAAAGCCGCGTACATTAGCAGGTACAGGTTATTATTGAACACACAGAAACACACACTTAAATAAATACATTATTCAAATATTAAGCAAGCACGTAAGTGACATTTAATGTAATTTTCACAGTGATAAAGCAGATCTTTAAAACGTATTTAACTGCATAAGTTATAATTACAGATGCGCGTACATGTTAGTTAAAGTTGAAACATTATGGGCTGAGTAATGCGGTGCCTAGCGAACGTAATAAATTGATTTATTTATAATAATGTCGGCAACACGGCACGATTAAGTAGGAAATATGACGTTGTGTCGACGGTGGATGCTTCTCGGTCGGCTCGTAATTACAATAATTGCAAAACTTTCTCACTACAGACTTAACCGCGATGCTTTAGGGCCATTCATTTGTATTTATGCATGCCGCGTAAACAACTCTTAATGGCGTTTCGTTTTATATTTTCTTTGTGAGAGCTTCAGATCCGGCGAACAGTCGCCGAGAAAATGGATACCTCGGAACACGACGGGAAAAATCCTAGTTCAAGTTTACGAGTGCTTCATAATCATTGTGTCGAAACACGTAAAATTTCCTGGAGTTTTATGCAGACGCAGCATCGCTCGGTCGGATGGGTCGTCCGGTCCGCGTTGTAAAAATATTTTCCGGGAATCGCGTGGAAACAAAACAAGTGCTACGTAAAGTAACAGATTACAGGCCACTCTGCGCTTACAGGGAACGCATTACAGACCTCTTTGTTCACACTCTTGTCTACGCGGGTGGACCCGCGGGAGGTGAGCTATCTTTATCTATATCAGAATATCTCTAGAATCAGCATCGCCATAACACTTGGTAATGCTGTCAGCCTTTTGGGCACTTTTCCTGTTGACAACGAATTTTTTGATGCCATGTGATTCTTTCCCTCTTCTTTTATATACATGTACAGTCACCATAAGATTTTTAGAAGAAGAAATTTAATTAGATAAATATACCGTTTGTTTTTTTTTTAATAGAAAACGAACAGTTTATTCGAAACCATCCATGGGTTTCTTAATATAGACACGCGGTAGCGTGTCATCTAGACACGCGGTAGCGTGTCATCTAGACACGCGGTAGCGTGTCATCTAGACACGCGGTAGCGTGTCAAGCCAAGCTCAAGTAACAGAACTGGCGAGCAGCACCGTGTGTAATATTACACGAACCATTTGGAGCCACTTTTGACCCCCTTATAACTCAAAAACTGTTTCACATAAACGTGTCAAATTTGGCTCATATATTGAGACTTGCGAGATACATATGTGCTCCAAATTTCATAAACACATCTTAAACGGTTATTTAGATATTAACGTCCAAAAATCGTCATTTTTATCACTGACTGACCTATAGATCAAAACTCTAACCCAGTTCCAGATGATCTAGAAAGTTCAAATTTGGCATGCAGATAGGTAATTAAGTGAATACCAAGGAATAAATCAGAAACTGGTAAATTTTTATCATTTCATTATAATTTTTCACTTAATTGATTCTATTATGAACACTTATTGCAAAAACCATTTGGTATTAATTTTGTTATAAATAAGTACCTACTAATAATTTATGTACAAAAAGTAATGATATCCCATCAAAAACATAAATGTGAAATGAGAGCCAAGTTCAATATATGCCTTGGTTGTTGACTTCAACGACAAAAGAAGTGAGATCTAAATGGGTGCCAAGTGCAATGGTCAGTCCTGAAATTTATTTGTAACTACATAAAATATCATTTCTTCTTATAACTTAGGATAATATATTGTAGCCTAAGGTCTGAATTGGCTAGTTTTCATAAACGAATTATATTATAGCCTTCGCAAGTTCTAAACCTGTTACTTGTCGGTTCTTATTTTATTATTCCGAAAATTTGGCTTGCTGATAGAAACTAGCCATAGAACATAATAATTCGTATATGAGAACTAGCCAAGTCAGACCTTAGGCTACAATATATTATCCTAAGTTATAAGAAGAAATGATATTTTATGTAGTTACAAATAAATTTCAGGACTGACCATTGCACTTGGCACCCATTTAGATCTCACTTCTTTTGTCGTTGAAGTCAACAACCAAGGCATATATTGAACTTGGCTCTCATTTCACATTTATGTTTTTGATGGGATAAATTTCAACTATAACCGACGACCCTAATTAGAGTAGTTTCGGGTATTATGGCACACCATAAGCCTTTTTGGAAATAAAACTCGAAGTGTATGAGATCAATCAGTCTTTATTGGTTAACTATGTCGTTAAACTAATCAGTCATCGATAACTAGAAGTTTAGGGTAATATAATTTCAAAGAATAACTAAAAATATAATTTTTCGTAAACTTGAACAATCATCAAAATCTGAAGATGGTGGGATAATATAGCCTAGGGCCATATTGGCCGTAAATGCCGTGAGCCATATTGGCCACCAGAAAAAAAATTACAAACAATTTAGCAGAAGTTATTTTGTGGAACAAAATTCACAAAAAAAAATATCTGTTTCCACTCCTGAACATTCTTCATGGGCCCATAACTTACAACATAGGCATTGAATCCATGATTCACCTCTGTTATCCATAGAATAAAGAGACTCGCAATACAAGCACTTCGCATCAGAAACATTGCGTCTATCTGGACTTTCATCAGAGCTGTTCTCGTACAAAGGTTCATTTTCTTCCTCTGAGCTAGATATTTGTAAATCCATTGTTTTAGACTTTTTACCTTTGCCTTTCTGTTTTTTGGCTTTACCCGTAGTAGCCTTTTGGTTTTTGTTCTTGAACGAGTCTTCTAATTCTTTTTTGTATGGGGATGAAGTCAACAATGTCGATTTACAAGCCTTTCTGCCTCGGTTACTAGTCTTTCTAGGTACTATTTCTGGTATCGGGGATAACTGAAATGGTGTTATAAAATTCTGGTATCTAGAAGTCGATGGTTTTGGAGACATCGTGACGGAAATCGTAATTTGTTCAGAGCCTACAGGTGGAGTTTTGTTCTGGTCTTTTAACACAGGGATTTCCATATCAGTAGCTGCATGACTCATAACGGGTTCATTTACGGAGGGTGTATTTGCATATTCATTTGTTATTGTAGGAGTAGAAGATGTAGTTGTAGGTTCTGGTACGATGTTTTCTGGATTGCTAATACTGTCTTCTCGTTCATTGTCCATTTCTATAAAATCGTGATCTTTAAACACATTTTTGTCAACAGGATAAAGCCCTGTTGCACGAAAACCACTAACAGCTATCTCCCCGCTTTGAGCTCGTAAATATGCATGGCCAAAAATTTCCATTATATCATAATGCGTTAGTGGCCGTGTATTGTTCCTAACCCAAGATCTTATTTCATCAGAAACATATTTTTTTAGCGGTCCCATAAATGATTTATCCAGTGGCTGAATTTTGTGACTGGAATGTGGAGGAATTGATAACAAATGAACATGATTTTCTCTTGCAAGATCTATCAATTCAATATTTCTTGTGTGACTGGTATGGCCATCAAGAATTAGCAAAACCGGAGACTCTTCTGTAGGTTTCACATGTTGTATGAAATGTTGAAACCATTTTGTAAACAAGTTAGTCTGAATCCAACCTGAAGGATGGCACTCATGTATAGCACCTGGAGGTGCACCCTTCATCAAAAGCGGATGACTTCTTTTTCGCGGAAATATCACCATTGGTGGCACAAATGAACCTCCAGCACTCATACACATCACGCAAGTTATCAAAGAACCCCTTTCAGCTGATGTCAGAGCACCAATTTGCCGCTTCCCCTTTTGGCTTAGCACTTGGGGCATTTGGGATGGTACAATACTTAAACCTGTCTCGTCAACATTAAAAATTCTGTTGGGTGGGAATTTGTGGTCATCCATCAATTTTTCATACAAGTTAAAGAAATGATCCACACTTTCTTTATTAAATCCTTTAGCTCTAGCGAAAGATGTTCCGGTTGGGCGTCGAAAAGAAAGCTCCGGGTGCCTTTCTAAAAATGATTTTAGCCAATCTTTACCAGCGCTTTTATTTTTTGTTGAAAATGTATGGGTGATATTGTTTTTCACCGCCAACTGATAGGCTAAACTCATAACATCTCTTCGTACTAAACCAAACAACTTCGCTTCCATTGCTAACACATACCTGACTAGTTGTGTCTCTAGTTCTTCAGGTAAAGTAGGTCTTCTTCCCAACTTTGCACAAGTCACTATATCAGCTGGCAGTTCTATTTTAGCTGCTAAACGTCTTAAAGTTGTTCGCGGTACCTTATATAGCTTAGAAGCTTTAAGTGAACCCATTTTTTTATTTCGTACTTCTTCGATTGCTCTTCTCATTGAATTTTTGCACCAAGTTTGGCGTTTTCTTTCGGAAATTGGTTTTCGTGGAGCCATTGCCTAAAAAAGAAAAAAATACTAATTATTCAATTGCAATGCCGCCAATATGGCCTAGGGGCCATATTGGCCCTCTACCTGGTGAGCCATATTGGCCTCATGAATGTTTTTGACAAGTAAAATCTAAACTAAAAACCAGTGAACAATATGCACACAAAACTGTTACCACACTACAGATTAAGAGTTAGCCTACAAAACTATGCACTAACAGCATAACAATATTAATAATTCGAATAACTGAAATGATTAAAACTTACCAAAAAATAACATCCAAATACGTAATTCTGAATAGAAGCGCATGGAGGACGCGCGCGCACTCGCCGCTCTGCGTCGATTGACTGAGGGAGGCGGGGGTAGGGTAGCAACAACATGGCAGATTAGTAAAACGCTAGTGTTGGTTTATTTCGGAGAAATAATAGTAGTCCATATTGGCCGACCAGACCATAATACCCGAAACTACTCTAATTATCTCTTTTGGTCACTACACATACTATTAATATTATTTTTGTCTAATAAATTAATAATAATAAGTGATAAATTAAAAAGAATATTTATTGTAATGAAAAAATATACTTACACCTGTGTTTGTACTTTCTAATTTTTCTACCAAAATATGCTTAATTTCCCGACGGATTTTGAAATTTCATGCTTTAAAATTGTGTATGAACACAGAGGATTACTTCGGATGTATTTTACGAAAAAATATGCGCCGTACAACCGGACTAGGGACGGATTTAGGGACTTGTACAATGTTGTTGTTTGTTCTTTTCGCTCATTCCGAAAGAGTTGAGTACAATTACCTTAGTTTATACTCTAGGATTTTAACTAGAGACGAGCTTATGATTAGTTACGAGTACCTTTTTTTGTGGATGGGAAATCATCAAATGACGTCTCCGGCTCTGGGTGGAGTGGCGTGTCAGAGTTTTAGTGACTGAAACCTACCTGTGTCCCTTCAGTTGCCAATGCCAGGGCCACGGTAACTTTTTCGAACAATTCCACGACCCTGGCAGGAGTTAAGAGTAGTTACGAAGCCATACTTACTGTTTTATGTAATTTTGACGTTCGAAAAGAGCTGATCCACAGCCTAATTTGAATAAATTACTTTTGATTTTGATAAACTGTATTTAGCGTACCTACATCTTTCAGAATATGAGCATAACCTCAGAAATCATAAACTAGCTTATTTTGCTGAATCTTTCCGTAATAGCCCAACTCAACAGAATGCATGCCAAGAAATATGTCGCATTGCTTGTCCAGGCCATGTGTCAGTTTATTATCTGTGACTAACTCTTTAATGTTCTTTTATTTGGCACTCCTATCAGTGGCGAGGCGTAAATTTTTCTAAAAGAGAAGCCGAAGCGAAGTCGGCTTTAACTCACTGACTCATCAATAAAGAATACTTACTATCATTCTAAAATTAATATAGGAATGTAATGAATTAAATACAATTAAATTGAACAGATGAAAACGAATAAAATATGCAATATTCCTCTATCTCGTTCTCGCTGACGCATTTTTCTATACCTGTCTCTGTCATAACCCGTTGTACAGCGGCTTGCTCTCGTACATATCAAGCGGTGCCACGTGACCTAAAGTGACATCATTACGGGATCGCTGTTGTATGAATTTTTAGTTCCCGATTACGACGTTTTGGCGCCGGGTTAATTTAGAACATTTCTCTTTTGTTGTAATACAAAGGTATAAATAACCTTTTTTGTTGTTTAAATGTTATGGTGAATTAAATACCCGTAGTGTAACTATATTTATTGACAATAGTAGCCACTATTTACATACTATTGTATTTTTAATAGTGATAGAGTTACCAATGCGAATCCCCGAAGGCAAGCCGGTAGGAATCGTGTTATATGGTGCCTTCGCCACTGACTCCTATACAGCTTCCAGAATATTATTCGTTGATTGCCTATTTCTTTCGAGAAAGACCTAGATTTCTGTTACTTCTCTCCTCAGTTAAAGGCTTCAATTTCAGGCTACATAATATCGGCCAGGATCGCTCGATTTGTTCGAAAGAATTACCGTGGCCCTGGCATATAGGCAACTGAAGAAACACGGGTGGGTTTTAGTCAGTAAAAGTATGACACGCCCCCCCGCTCCGCCCAGAGCAGGAGACGTCATTTAATGATTTCCCAACCAGAAAAAAAAAACGACTACATAATATATAGTTTGGAATATCATGTAAAAGATTGTACGGTACATAAAAAAGAGAATAGGAGCGTAGGCATTGGCTCAAAGAAAGCGAGACCTATGCCAGAAATTGGTGAGGTCAGACTGCATTGGATGATGATTAGGTACATAAAAAAGAAAACCAACAGTTTTCGTTAATTAATAACTATTAATTCATGACTCAATAGAGTATGAAGGTATAACATTGGAGTCTAAAGAAAGTCGTATTCATTTACTTAATATGACATGGCCTGAAAAAGAAAAGAAAGAAAGAATCAGTATTTATTGGGACTCGTACCAGAAGATCACAAACAGAACACGAAAAAAAAAATAAAAATACTAGAAAGGCCCGTAAAGAGTGGGCCATAATCCAACATGCGGACCTAGTGGCAAAGGTCAGATTTTTTAGATTTTTTATTCTAGGATGTCCTAATCGGCCGATTTCCTGCAATGTCTTCCTTCATCGTTTTGAGAGCAGTGGTGATAAAATTAAAAACACAAAGTAAATTGCATGTCTGGATACGACCTCACGAGCTTCTGACTCCACTGGCATGGAGTATAAAGACAATAAACTATTGAGCTTAGCTATTAAATAAACAGCAAAACTGAAAGATCCAGCTAGGTGCAGTTTTAAACACCTTACACATAAATAATGACATGTCTCTCCCTGTGGTTACTGATACCATAACATAACCATAACTAATCCCTTCAAGATAATATCTATGATAACCATAATTTCTTTCATTAGTTAACCAGGAAACAAGATTACACAACTATTACTGGCAACTGTCAACTTTACTTTTACTCTTGCGCAAATGTAGGTAAGTAACAGCTAAAGTGTCGTAACTTGTTACAACTCTTGAAAGTTTAACATAAGTTGCATAAGAAGACTTTATTGATTTCAGTTTTAGTATTAAAGTCTTATTGGGTCGTAAACTTCTATTGTTGGAAACTAGTTATGATGTGGAACGCTGCAATACATATAGGAAGTTAAAGTGGTTATAACTCTTGACATATTACCTCTACCACCATTACCAGATCCTTTGGGATCTCCACAGTTCAAACACGGTGATCAGTCAGTGTTTTGCTGTGAAACGTGAAGACTGATATCTTCTACTGTCCATCAATTTAGTTTAATCTAATTAATTATTCGTTAGGTTTTTTTTTGGTACACTTACAACAATAAAACCTAACGAATAATTCCATGCCACTGGTATGGACTCAGACATAAAATACTGATGTCCCCTAAAGTCTACCCATTGAGCTTACAATATGCCACATTCATTAGTCTGTCATAGTCAACTATATGCCGTTTTCTAGACTCATTCCTGACCTTATACCCAACCTCCGGTTATATTCACTTCCGCAACTGCGGCCGCGAGAAATTTCTTGCTTTTACATAAAATATATCCCATGACTGTGCAATACTGTAGCTTTCCATTACTTATTAGGACAAACAATAGATCAGTAATTCAGAAGACCCACAAACGCACAAGTTTTACCTCTTGTTACTATTGGTATAGGTAGAACAAAAGATGTATGGAATTATCTGCCAAGAAGATCTGATTCGTAGAAATCGCAACGGATGTGCGTGTATGACCAGATGTATGTACATAAACGAGGATATAAAAAGAGTAGGTATGTAGGGATCGTAGCAGAAGCCGTTCCGTAGTTTCTGCCTACCCCGATCAACCATCGTGAGTTTATGTATGTATATGTTCAGCCATAACTTTGTATCCATATCTTAGGCTGAATTGTTGAAATTTGCTCGAAAACGCCTTTTAGGAGATCCATAAATTATATAGGGAGATAAAATATAATCTGCTAATACAGGTATTAGTAAAATAGGAACTAAAAGCAAGGAGACTTGGGTCCTAAGAGTATTTACATTTCGATAATTTCTTACTTAATCCGACTAAATTAACTGCCTGGATGTGCCTCTTTCTGCCCTTTATTCTTTCATGACCCGTATGAAATAGGCAATTGCACACACTCCCATATTTTCTTCTGCCAATTGGCAATCGTAGTGCAATTTAATATTTATTTACTGAAAGGTACTCCAACTTTTCTTACGCGATATGGATCAGGACATCATACGGTGTTCAGTGGAGATATGAAAAAGTTTCCGAGACAGCGATGAAATATTATTTAGTCTTAAATGTTATCAGAAAAACAGTTGAGCATTTACAGTATGTTAGTATACCTAACGTATGTAGGTATATGTGATGATATGTCAGGTTTATCTTACAACGAATCAGCGTTTCCATTTAAGTTTGCTGCTTGTGTAAGTACCTAAAACCGGAGATCAGGATCCGGCGCTCACCCATAATACGACTCCGCAGTTCACACCCAGATCCGCCAAATTAACTAGAAAATATAATGTGGTGGAGTATCCACGCTTCTTAGCTACAAAATGTACATAATTAGAAAAGTTTTTACGAGCGGTGCCTTGCCAAGTCGTGGCCTGTCACTGCCTGACACGGCCCCCCATGTCCGGGCGTGGATTATAATTTTACTGAACAAATTATTTACAAATTGTGATTCTTGTTTACAGTATTTTTCTCCCTTGTTTTGTTATTTGGTTTGTTTAATAAGCTTCTCATGTTCATTGTGTTGTAACCGCGTCTGAGACGGAATATTTACGTAATTTTATTTTAAAAGTTTCCGCACATATTTTACAGAATTACTCATTTGATTTATTCACATTATTTTTATCATAATTGTCATGTTTTTTATTTGAATCTCTGCATAAAAAAGCGATGAGAGTAAAGTTATTTGTGTTAACTTTATTTTGATCTGATAAAAATACATGCAAGTACAGTGACGGCTCCATTTGTTTTCTTCCAAAAAAAGCGTTATCTTCATCTTTCAAAAACGCAAAATACAGTATCTGTAACGCGACAGACAGCGTGAAATTTGAGTCAACCCTCACATTAGCGTTCCAAAAATGCTCAGTTATACATCGTCTCCCGAATCACGAAATGCTGTGTGTCAACGGTCACGAAAGCATCAGAGAGAACTTGGTCGGGGTGGTGTTATAAAAATAATTGCCGTTTTTGGCACGACACCGCGTCAACGACGGGTTCCTTGCCCTAAATGAGTGTAATTACAAAAGTTTTTATTACTAACTGCGCGCCAAAACCTCCTTCACGATCGTATTATAACGTTGGTGACGTGAAGGCTCACTACACCCGGCTTTGTTTCAAATTACATAAAATTTTATACTTTTTAAAATAGGCACGCGGTTTCCCGGTTATATACTTTGTTGCACGGACACTTCGGTTAAACTTGGCGAGATTTTGTCATTTAAGAATATTATGGACTCATAAGAAAATAATGCGTTGAAAATGAAAATTATGGATTATTTCTATCAGAGCGTCAGATGTTCGGAAAATTTAAAAAGTCTAGTTACTTAATTCCAACTTCAACAAAAAAATGAAGGAAACCAAATTGTTACAATCAGAATACATGATCTGGAAAATGTAGTAGACAAACTCACAAACACATGTGCAGTAAATGTTCCCAGCTAATCGAAGACATTAGCTAATTGAACATTGTACCGATCACGAAGCAGCACTTTTTATGACGTACACAGCACATTTCCACCACCTGTGCAGTATCAAGCACTAACCGTTTATCATTCCAAGCAAAAATAACGATAGGATGAGAAATTAAATTTTCATTTAAGTACCGATAGATATCGGTGCAGATCGAACGAGGTCAGAGTGCAGTTCCTGCACAATGAGCCGATTAGTTCCTTAACGAAGCCGGGGCTGATTCGGGCCGGGGGGAGAACCGTACAGGAAATAAACGGAAAAGCACGTGAAGTTAGAAAATCCCAAGATACGGCGCTCGCATTCGTTCGGCATGACTTTTCACATTTCGGAATGTAAATGGCCCTGAACTACGAATTCTAAGTTAAACGTTCGACAGACGAATGAGTTTTCTAAGAGGTTGGTATTTACCGCACATATCCTTTGTTTTTCTTCGGGCATCTTAGGAAAACAATTCTTAGCTTGCAATTCGAGTCCGAAACTGAGGAAACTGCCTTCCTGTGTGATGAGCTTCCGACTTTTATTAGTTTGTGCATTGCGTTTCTAATTCTTAGGTACAAATTTTATTGCTAGACTCTGCTAGATATCATTCTGCTAGACATCTCTATAGCTTACGTACATGAGACATGCAAGGGCATCCGATGGTCCTAGTACACTTAGGGAGCTTATTATTTATTAACAGCGATACAGGGAGTCAGGACGCGTGCGTGTCAGACGTGTCTATCGGCGCGGGCGTGCATATGCGGCGCCGCGATATGCCACGTCCTGCATGATCTATGCGACACTCACGAGGTCTCCTTCTTGCTTAACACTGTGAACACTGGCACGGCATAAATTTTCAACTTAAACCTACAACTCCACCCTAGAAATGTACGAAATTCGCAGAATGAAGTTTTTACAACTCCACCGACGTTTTCAACGGCTAACTCTTTAAATTATTACGTTCCGGTACACCTATGCTTTACGTCTTAACAGAGATTTATGAATTGCCAACTTTCGATTCCCCTAAAATTGTCTGCGAGA
Source organism: Aporophyla lueneburgensis (assembly GCA_932294355.1). Classification (NCBI taxonomy): domain Eukaryota; kingdom Metazoa; phylum Arthropoda; class Insecta; order Lepidoptera; family Noctuidae; genus Aporophyla; species Aporophyla lueneburgensis. The sequence continues at coordinate 18,991,481 of OW028747.1, forward strand.
GCGTAAATGTGGACAAAAATGTTTGGATAGATATGTTTTGTTCCGAATTTTGGAGCTAAATAAGTTGGAATTTGTGCTGTACTTGCGGTAAAATGGAGCACGATTTTTAATAAATTCTCAGGGGAACGATTAAAAGTGAAGATAGTCGAGGTGAGGAAGTGTAAGGCGGGGCCTGCGGGAGGGAGTGCCAATATCGCGTTCGGTGGAGTGTGGCCAGCGTCGCAACATTTGCATCTTTCTAAATGAAACCATATTACCGATGTTGTGGCACACTTATTGAACGAGTTACTGTGATGATGGAGTCCCTCCGATAAAGTCCCCACTGCCGTCTGTAAATGGTTCTTTTCGATATTTAAATACGAGTACCTACAACCTAAAACGGTTGCGGGCAAAATTTATTTCAGTTAAATGTGGGCCAAGATTTATGATTTTCAATTTACATATTTTTAAAGGTTTTTGTACCGTTATTTTAAATGGTCATTGTTTTAACTTATTGCTGTACGCTTAGTAGATCGAATGTTCGATAATGTTTACATTTAAAGAGCTATTAGGTGTTACATCGGACCAGCTGTAATGTTATTTTCTTTCTCATATATGAGTTAATAAGCTTTCAATCCATTTGCAAAAAAACAACGTTTCAAAACTAAAGACAAAATTCTTTAGTTTTGCAAATAAATATGACAGAAATTGGTGTGTCAAGAACAACAAACAAATTGTCAATAACTTTCCCAGAATTTAAACGAAACCCAATCATCAACTGTCTGTTTTCAGAATATTATGTCACAATATTTATACCAACTCATATATTTAAATTAACTGTCTTCATTTTAAAAGCATTGTTTATTTACCCTCAATAATTTTACTACCTAATTAAAATGATATATATGAAAATGGGCTGTCGCAATTCCTTTTTAAAATTCACCAATTTTAAACGTGCATTTCCCGGAATCCTCTACAAAAGCGGCTCGACTTAATAAACGAAAAATACAATTTACCGAACATTGTCAGGAATAACAAACACGGTCCCCAGTGAATGCAATGCAAAAGTTTCCAGGCGATAAAATCAATTGACCTACATATGTTTAAAATGTGTATCGCCATCAACATAGTTAAACGACACCGTGAGGTACAGAATTCCCCACACGTATTCGATTCCTGATTCCCCACAGAAAGAAAGACGCCTTTACAGCGAGATTCGGTACCCGTTCCCAGCCGCAATATGTATGATAAATAAATTGCTATCCAATATCAAATGGAAGCAATACCGGTGAAATGTACAAAGCGTTTACTCATATTACATGTATGCGTACGAATGACTCCTTTGGATATAAGGCCAAAGGGAGCGCTAGGGCGGCCACGCGACCCACGCGACCCCACAGGCCATGGCTGTATTCACTAAATGAGATTTTTAATGCTACGCCCTCACCTGCGTCTAAAAGGTTTTATAACTTATGATCTGTGTCCGAAAGGGGTAAACTTTCACCTCTGCATGCTTCCACATATGGCAATATATGAGTTAAAATACATGTCTTTGTTATGCGGATAAAGTCAAACATCGCCAGCATAAAAAAATAGTTGTTATTTGCGTTGGAGATTTATCTAATCTAGATAAGCTAAAGAAATTACTGGTCCAATTGCTATCAAGTATTCCCGTCAGGCACCGATATTTGCTGGGTAAACTGGGGGAGTCTATTTAGTAAGTAAGCCTTTTTTATCTAGGCCGCGTTTAACTCGCCCAATTGTCGTACCAAATGGGGCCACAAGGAACGTAAGAGGGCGTACTGTTTGTTTGAGGCATTAGACCAGAAACGAGGAAAATAACAACTAGCAGTATTAGGAGCAGTTCCATGTACATTGTAGCATTATATTTTATAGTTATGTGTCGAGTGAAAAATCCCAATCCAAGGAATTGGAACAAAAACACTCAGATATAAGACTTGATGTCATTCTGGCTCGAGGACAAATGAGACAAAGGAAATAAGAAATATTAAACGTGACTCGAATGTCAAGACGCTTTCCATACAATACGGGTTTGTGACATCACACGTGGCTCATGGCTCATGGCAAGTAAACCATGCAGCTTTTATGGAAATAGCCTTATTATTAAGAGAAACGAGACGCCGTTACCGGAGAGATTTGTGCGAAAAACGTTGCAATTACTTTGTTTTATACATTAGCACTAGAGACTTTTTTATTGATATCAAACGGTCAGCTTTATGATAAAAAAGTATCTATAAATTGTAAAGTGGAAATGTGAGACGATAAAAAAATAACTGTTTCATACAATACATACAAACGCGCAATAAATTACAAAGTTTTATAAAGTGTAATTAATATTACTGTTAATGTAACCGTCTTATGAAACTCAGATTCCGTGTTTAAAAAGTTATAGGTTTTTTTTTGCAAACATTTTAAGATAAATCTTTATATTGAAGACGTTGAGATCCATTAATTAATACTGTTATGAAAAACATATCGGCGTGAACTATCAGTTTCCATGTAGCGAAGTACCGAAGTGAAGTTCGCAACAGATAATGCGAGTAATGAAATAATGAGCTAAACTTAAACGAGCTGTAAAATTTATGTTTCGTGCAGCTTAAAAACAGCTCCCCGGAGATTTCCAGCTACGGAACCGAGTTAACGTTTTGCTTTCAGTTTTAGCTGCTTTTTTCCTGCAACTTGAATTTAGCTTGTGGCCGTCTGTGTTTTTCCGAGTTAAAGTTTATGTTCAGCATTCTCATACCAACATTTTAGACGGAATTAGTCCCTAACAAGTTTTGAATACAAGTTAAAACTAAAGTTTTAGTAGAAGTCATTACATTTGGGATCACTGTTAACCTTCAAGATTACTCCCGCGAAAAGTTTTGCTTTAAAAAATATAAACTTAAATAATTACACTTGAACATTTATATCAAGGAAATAACAAGGTACGACAGAACGTTTCATATTTCTTCTAAATAAAATCCTCCACGGGGAACGGTTTTTAAAAATAGTTTCGAAGCAAATCTAATAACAACCACGGACACTTGAAGTAGGATTGTGCTCACGTTGACCTCGCCCTTACAGAAATAAAAGTGTTCTATCTAGACAGACGTATAATCTAGATATCTGAGGAGGAAGCTGATTAACGTCAGTTGGGGTGTGGAGAACCACGCTGCCGGCTAGCAGGGGACGGCACAAACAACGGGATTTATTGTTAATGGCCCATAGTCAGACATCTAACGCGATGAATTACTTACACAAACAGACGCACTGTATTACTTACACAAATAGGATTACGCACACCAACACGGTTGACGCCGAGTTAATTTACTCGTCGATAATGTTTGTGATATCGGTATCGGTTGTAAACGATTATTATATTTAATCAATTAGCGTGTTTGTAGACGCGAAAATCTTTCCCTCAGATACTCTGTAATTCAGAGATTAAGCTGTGACAACAGAGAGATTTCACGTGCTAACAAGACTTAAGAACTCGCTCCACTGTGTCGTTGTAACTTTCTAGACGAGGAGTCAACACACTCTTAGCACATTACTGCATACCTACCCACATAAAAATACGATGCAACCGCAACATACCTACGTACACGAGAACATCGATGAAGGTGAATATTTTTTAAAGGCATTAAGGTCGAGTTTGTCTGTCCTTCTCGCAGTTTATGGTCCGTAAAATAGTCTGCAGAGAGGAGTCACTTTGTTCCAAACGGCACAGGATGTAGTTTCGGATGTGAAACTTTGTGAAAATATTGTGTTGGATATTAATTGTTCGCGGAGCTCGCGCTTTCATTGTTTTGCACACATTATGTGATACCTAGTATTATGAGAACGAGATACCGTAACAGAGAACGGAGCTATTATAAAATCTTTTATTCAAAAGGCTCTCACAATAAAAACCGGTCAATTTGAACTCACCGCGTATAAAAACGCTATTTCTGTAATATTTACATGAACAACTCTCACGATATGATAAGGGTTTCGTTTTATCCTTCCAGGAACGGAACGATCCTGTAACAGAACGAATAAGCCCGTTCGAACGTTAAAAATGTAAAAGTGGCATCTCTTTCCCCCTTCAATCCCGTTCTCAAAGATTAGAAAACACGTTCGAGAGAGCTCTCGAACAATTTTCCGTTTACGTAGCGGTAATTGTCTTAGAACAGGCACGAATAGCTATCTGTCGGTGGGCCTGTGCGTCGCGGTGCGGCGGCGGGCCCGCGGCGCACTGCGGTAGCCGCCGCCGCAGCCTCCGCCGAAACCTCCGATACGCTACGTGCACTGAATCCTAATATCACCTGTACTGATTTTATTTTTGCCTCCCTCATTCTTGATTCAACTATCTAATAGTTATCTGCAGACGTCCGATGATTCGCTACTCTCCGAACCGAAAACATTTTAAATTTTTAAACTCAATTCGGCATTGTCATACGTTTACGTGCGCAGCGGTTTATCGTCGTTTTTACGTTTTGGTTCTAACATCTCCTTTCGTGTAAATTATGCACAAATCAATTCGGTCCAGTAAGCTGGGCCCTGGTAAATAATTCAGCGCTGATTGTAACGAGGGTCCAAGTCGGCACTAAATGTTCCCTGGGAGCTGTGCGCTCCACAAACAAGCCTTGTTTTCCTTATCTCGGTATAAGAATCTCCTCTTACGACGCCTTTCGACCGAGTCTCGTGTCTTTGTCTCGATTATCTTATCTATTGATTTTCGATTAATCCAATTTGAGGTTTTGATGAGACACGACTTTATGTGTTAACTAGTTTCTGCCTTACCACACTAAGGCCGAAATATTTTGGAAGCCAAATGTAATCACGGCGCTGGCCGCTGCCTGCTCTACATTCTGCCAGCGTCTACTGTCCACCGTACTCCGCTCATTCAATTATTTCATTAAAATAATCTTCTCTAAAGACTACGAGGTCTGCACTCTGCACTATATTGAATAATATCATCACGAGTGTTAAGCAAGTTATACGATTAAGTTCTACATTTACATAATTGCGGCCAATTAGCTGAGCTGAATCGGTGAGGGTTTTCGTTACTAAATATAATGAGTAACATAAATTAAACGAGACATTTCGTCCTCGGCCGCGCTTAAAACAGTACAAATAGCCTTAAAATTTAATCGTTTTCTGCAAAGATTTTTCCATGAAAAGTTTTCCACTTCAAACTTTGCCACTTCGCCGAAGCCAAGTCGCGTTTAACAAAGCTTTTTCATACTTACATTTTTATATCAGGAATGGAACGTCACGCTCGGTTTCATCGGCACTCGTCCGCCCGACCGCGAAAAGAACGCATAGACCGGTAATAGGTGACGCCTTATACAATATTCCGGTCACGTTTAGAATTCCTTATATTTCATCTTTTTCTACGGCCCCGAAAAATGTCATCGAATACACATTTTCCCGTAATCCTCATAAGTCTCATGGCCTCCACAACGTTCGGGACGCCGCAGCTCCCTGTCACGTGACACCGACCCGCCCCCGCGCCCACCCCGCGCACCGGGCTCGCCCCGCGCCCCGCAGCCTCGCGACAACAAGTTCACGCCGTGTCGTGACTCGCATTTGCAATAACACTTTGGCTGAGGTGCCGCGACGAGTCAGCCTTCAATTAGGTAATGGTCTGCCATATAAGTTGTCTCAAGACATTGAATAAAACAACGTCTCCGAGCGTGACGCCCTCACTAATTCAGCTCATAATGAATGTAGAAAATGAGCGCTGACATCCTTCAACATTTTGATCGACTCAACATTGTATGGAGAAAGTTTTAATTGAGAAGATATTTTGTTAACCTAGACAGATCGGGGCGCGTGTTAGGATTTAGGGTCGAATCCTCCTCCTTATCGGGAACAGGTTGGAACATGCACCTTGCGCCGAGCATCGTCGGAAGTTTCCGACAACAGTCCAACTAGTTTAGAAGCTTGGAAACTCCATCAGATACGTGAGCTGGAGCGATTACCTCAAGCCAACTACATAGTAGGGGGACGGTGACATGCATTACCAATATGTTTTATATTAACACCGTGTCCTGTGTCAACTAATACATGACTTGCCTAAGGACAAAGCTAATTGGCTTAATTTTCCTCTCGGGGAACAGTCTATTAAAATACTTACATTTTTTGGGGTTTAGTTACAATAGGTTTTTATTTCAACCGTTTACCACCACAGCAAGCACTTTATGGGTGATTAATGTTCGTAGGCCAGTAATTAATCTTTTCCCAATTTACAGAGTCTCAATAAAGTTGATAAGTATAAAATAATGAGTTATCTTAGGCAACGCCAATACTTCGTGTTACTACCAATATTTCCTATAATTTAATAGAGTCTCTAGTTCTGCCATAGTTTTGCTCAATACTTCAGCCATTGCCGGATGTGTGATAAAATTTATTTGTTCGATATTATGGACTTTGAAAACTCGTAAACAACTAGTTGTTTGTTTTCACTGTTTGGTTTTTTGTTCCAACTTCTATGAAGTATACTCATAAAATAAGCGGGGACGATCTTAAAAATACATTTGTTTTTCTCGTTTTCACATAGAAATTTGTCTGAAAAAATGAGGGAACAGCAATACTAAAAAGAAATCCAATTACGAATTTGAAAAGTCGTATCTCTATGATAAACTTGTCGTATAAAAGACAAGAACATCCACAAAATCGTATCGATGAGAAGTTATGACGTAATCGAATATCGATGAAGTGTCGCCTCCTTAGTTAGTGGTAACAATGGCAATATTTCAACACGTAGTGTTGTGGGGTACTAACTAGTGAACACAGCTGCAGTTGCGGTGCAGTGACAATGTTCGGACGCCGCATCTTTGGGCCGGTCGCCGTCGTCCGGGCCGTGCGTCGCATCCGCAATGAGACCCGCCGGACGACGCCCGCCGCACTAATTTATAGCAACGGTTAATTACCTACAAGAATCTGACTCAGCCCGGTCCGACAACAAAGCCGGCCGCACCGCAGCCGCGTGTTTGTTGTGCGCACACCGCTAATCAATCTGATGCTATTACTAGGAAGGTAATGGACGCTGTCGGTGCATAGGAGAAGTTTAAAAGTTTAACCACAGAAATGTATATTGTGCTATTTATAACTAATCTCAGATATTAGTCTACAAAAAGTTAGGATAATTAAATGCATAGAGTGTGGAATATTTAAGATTCTAATATAAAAGAGATGCAGAGTGGGCGGGTATAGAACCGCTCAAGCATAAAATATGTCCACCCTGAATGATTTAATTATACCGTGGTTATTCAATAGATATTTCAAAGACAAAATATTCCAAGAATAATTACTTTCCTATTTGTTAGTATATTCTCGTCCCTTTCAGGAGCAAGTAATTAATATGCATAATGTATATCGAGCAGAATACTAGGAAAAGTTTATGCTAGTTACAAGACTTTGATTAAGACTTTATATTCATAAAGCACATTTAATTATTATGGTAACGAAAACCTTCTTTTGAATAAAATATTAGCTATGGTCTGTCAAAGGGAATTAGGCATTCTTCATTCAACGCAGTGTAAAATAATAAATTATTTGGTTCTATAAAATCTCGTTTCAGAGTTCTAAAAAATCTCGTAGCAAGCGCCGCATCAACTTGCCTTCATTTAGTAAGGAGTGCGTATATGAACATAAAAAATGCATTTATTCCGAGGAAAGTAGTAAAATACAAACGAATATTTTGTTTTTAGTACTAGAGAGAGGTCTCAGGGAGGTGTTTTCGCTGTTAAATTATGCAGAAATCAATTCCTTTCCGGACGAGGGCCCCGCTTTGCCGTCTGATAAATAATACATCTGTAATTGTAACCAGGTCTCGGACTCACAGTGTTGCTATGGCCGATACCGCCTGACCTGACATCTTAAGCCATCATATCTCCTCGATCAAATTAAACAAACTACGTAATTGTTGTCGACTTCTTCGTCTAAATGTTTTTTGGCTTGTCGCCAAGGACTTTCTGGAACTTCCACTTGGCTTAAAGAAACTAGTTGTACGCTTATTAGCGAGTGTAGAATCGGTTGTTTCATGTTAAGACAAGTTCCAGGCTTTACGTGACACTTCTGCAAGCAAGCCTTCAATTTGGGGCCAGATTAAATGATCCTAAAAGGTCATCCAGTCACCACAGTCGATGGACTTTACTGATCCAAGGGCAGTATTTTTTAGGGTTCGAAAAGTTCAACCGTCGCTGCGACATTAAGTTCTAAACACAACTTACGACTCTGGATTCCAAACTCTTACTCTTAGATTTCCCCGAAGAGCGCCAACTTATAATGAACACCGAAATATTTTTCAGTTTATTATTGGAAATATTTATTAAAAATGTTGCACTGTGTTGAATTTCTAAGAAGTGCCAACATCCAGAGCACTTCCTTTCGATGAAAATTGTTGCCAAAATTCAAAGCTGCTTGATATAAAAGATTCACAGTGTAGCACCTACACGGTAAAGGTAAATTCGCCTGGACAACACGTGCATCAGCTCTTAACAAGATGCCAGCTGGTACAAATTCGGGGCGTTTGCGAATTACCTTGCAAACGAGCTGTTCAATATATTAGCACGCTAAGCTGGTAATGTCTGGAGCACTTAGTACGGGCCCTCGTTATTGATAGCTTTCCATGATACTATTTCACACAACACTGCATCGATTATATTCCGGTCCGGTCCGGCGATGCGTTTCCTACAATCTACGTCAAAAATGGAAGCTGTTTTAACGAGATTAAAGTGCAGTTTCCATTGATTCTGTTTCGATATGCGAATGAAAGCATGGAGTTATATCAGAAACTTGAGCCTTATACTAAATAAAAGGCTTTATTGAATGTTACTATTAATATTATAAGTATTTTTTCTAATAATATGGCCACTGTATATACATTGACGTAGTTAGATAGGGTTAATACTTTTAAAAAACCATGGATCGAGACGAGTTGAGTACTCGAGAATCCGCTTGCAATAATCAACTTTTAAAGTGCATGTCTAGTACTCCAAGTTGCGACATAAATAAATTACAGTCTCACAAAGTCACAATTCCTTTCTAAAACGATCGCTTCTCCAATCAAGCCATTATGTCTCCATCACAAAACTAGACGTGAAGCAATACGAATCTGCCCCTTTGATTCACTCCCGACATAATCGTAAAGTTCAGTTTTGGGCAGCACTCACTGAAACTTTGAGTGACGTCATTAATTAGTCAATTATAGTTGGGCACTTCGCTTTAAGCGCTATTCGCCGACCACAAAATATACCCTAGATTTTCGATCCGGTGGAGATTTTGCAACCAATCTAGGTCTTAATTTAGAACTGGAAATCGTGTTGGATAAAGCTGGCTTTTATTTCATTTAAACATATTCTTTGGTTCAAAGCAATTAGTTTTAAGTGTTCATTTAACGACTGGGTAGTTCTGCATTTGATCGCCTGATTCCTAAATTTACAAAGTCAAAGTTGCATTTTATATTTGTATCAAAACTAAATCAAACCATATCATTTTTCTGAAATGTATCCAAACATACTTTTAATTCCACGTTCCAGTTCTCAATATAAATAATTCTAAATTTAAAATCTGTGACAAACAAAAATTTAAAAGTCTCGTTCCAAATGTTTTATATGCGGGTTTCACCTGGACAGCTCGCACATCGGCGAAGTATTGGTGCCAATATCGAAATCCAATCAACTTGCCGTGATTGACAGCTAAACCTGACCGACCGATGAATCTGCCGTATCCGTGTCGTATGACGATATGACAGGGACACATAAAACTATAGAAAAATAGTTTCTGACGAGAGTCAACGATGTCTTCGTCTAACTGGTCTTATTTACGAGCTCAGTGACTTTATTGACAACTTAAGAGTCTTGTGGAGCGATGTTATGGGAAATAAATATTGGTAATAGAATTATTATATCAATTGTGTGCACTTAACTATAGCAAGTGCCATTAATGAGAAACCCAATGACATCTTTATTTGATCGACTCATCCTCGGTTTTTATGTCTTATCAATTCTTACAACTGCCCTTTTTTTAACGACGCGACATCACGGATTAGGCGTGATTAACAAAAGAAGGGAAATTAAAAAAAAACAAAATCCCGTCTTGTTACTTAATAACAATATTTTTTCACTATAATAAGACGTTTTTATAAGATTTACAAGAACTTTATTACCACAATATGATAAATTTAAAAATTTCAATGAGAGAGGTTGCTAACCAAATTTATGTCGTTATAGATCCTAACTGATAAATCAAAATTAAAAATGATTTAAGAAACCTAAATATGATATTCAAAGACCTATTCCATGATACCCTACTTGACATAGTTGTTCGACTTAAATTTTTCTAAATTTCATAATATGGCGTGTGATTGTCGCCATATTGACTCTTTAGTGAGACTCACAGGATTCAGAACAAATCGATCGACGTTTGAATCATCAAAATTGGCCCACGCCTTTGGTCTCTAGAGTGTCACAAAGGAACACAGATACATTAAACTTTTCTACTAACTAATAAACTATTTTACTTTATTAAGTTCCTGGTACTTTTTAACAGGCTACACAGTCCTCCTATACGTTGTAACACTGCTATGTGAAAACATTGTAGGTATAAGTAAGTCAATTATTTTTAAAAGAGTAACCATAAACTTTCTTGCCGCGTCTTCTCCATAGGAAACAACCATTTTATAAGTGCTCATGTAAGTTTATGTAGAATATTTTGATTTTGAAACACATTACCCACCTTTGCGACGCGCAGTTGCGTAAAAATAGGCTTATAGCTAATATTTTAGTAGAAATTATAAGCAATCCAGTTTTATAAAAAAAAATCAACGACCCCAGCTATAAAACACATTATGACACTAATACAAAGAAACCAGATTATCAATCGTACAGAAACACCGATGGAGCCACAATTGTTATTCTGGTGCAAAGCCGACTAGGAGCGGTGCATCCACAATCTGTTTTGTACAATCACCATAACAGAGGAACCCGCTTTGTGCATTAGCCGGCCGTCCAACCACCCCCGACCACTTAAGGCTTTATATTCAAGTGTTGAACCTAGTTGATGAGTTTCGGCTCGACAACTCTCCCGATCTGAATATAATAATAATCGAGTCATCAGATTGTCAATCAGGGTACGCTGTTCATCAACTTCATAAAGATTTATGAAGTTGATGAACAGCGTACCCAGCGTGCCTATGCAGGTATGAGGTAACCATTATGAATTTGTTGGTGAATATTATTTTAGAAGATTAGGTTACACAGGAATTTTAAAGGGTGATAAAAATAGCAGGCAATCATTATAAACTTCCTATAAAGTTTGGTATACTAAAAAGCACAGTAAACTAAACCTGCGAAATTTAATAAATGAAAGAAAAATAATTATATTTGGTTATAAATTATTTTATTTCTGTCAGTAGGTTTGTACAAACACTTTGACAAGTCAATAATATTTTTAGCTAGATAAGGTCGGCGTTTCCTATCTGACTACTCTGAGAAGAAAGGCTGAAACAAACACAGAGGTCAGGTTCTTTTACTTCTCTATTACTGAAAGCAAAATGGATGTTGTGTGGTAGTAGAGGCTATTGTATTGTATCCATAAATAAGGCTATAAAATCAGAATTATAGGGATCCCAGCGCGCGCTGATGAATTCAAATAAAATTTACTCGAAACGTGAATACGTGAACTACATTCGAGCCGTATCCCAGTACAGCTTATAACTAAATAACCTCATCACCGAGAAGATAACGAACTATCAATTAAACTCGCGTATGTGTACCGAATATGAAAGTAATGTCATTTTTTCCATCAGCACTATCCAAGCCGCAGGGGAACATAGCTTTGTTAATTAAAATGCCTCGCCTAACACAACCCTCCATATACCCACGATAACCCAAATTATCATAGAGGAAAATAGAAACAAACGAATGTTATAGTATTATGAAATCCTAGAACTTTTGTGCGTATAAATAACCCCAACCCATAAAGTGGAACATGGCATCATTCCAAAATATAACAAGTGAAATATCCTAATACTGGTACCTACAAAGATGGCAACATTATGAGAAAACGAGAACCCTTTTTCCAATAAGTATGATCGAACGACAGAGTTTCTCGTCGGAGCTGGGAATTCTTGGGCAGTTGGAAACAAGTTGGGGCAGCCCTGGCCGCGGCGGCAATATCGGCAAGTTGGGCGGCCGCAGCTGGCATGCGCCGCAATGTCTCAATAATCCTCAAGGTACCCTCCTAATCGACTCTTCCTTAGTTCGACGCAAGTGTGACTAACTGATTAATTCTGCGACTCGGTGTACGTGCCCGCTCTGTCTTTGCCCATTATTGTTTGCCCTACACTTTCGTCCGCTCGTGTCCCATTATTGAACGATATTTGGACTATTATTGGCGGAGTCGTACGGAGCTTTCTATTTATATGTTATCGAAGGGCGGCCATTACATCCTACGGCATATAGTTTGGGATTGTAATTGCTGCTATTTTGTTAGATTGAATCCGATTTCGTTCGCTTAGTTTTAATGGTTTGTTCTTGTTTTGGTATTGCGAGATGTTAGGCGCACTACCGGTCCGCACTGACTCGGTGGCTCGCTTGAGCGGCGGTTTGGGTTGGTGTATTAATTAACTAGAGCGTTTAATCGTAATTCCTTGCATTCGCTTGAATTCCTGTTGCACTAAGATTAATTATAGTTTCCGTCTTTGTTGGTACTTGTAGCATTGTAAATATTAGCGCATATAAGCCATATCTGTTATGAATGTATAACAGATATGCTGCGTGCATCACGTCGCAGGGATGCTAGTGTTTGCAGATTGAAAATAGAGTCAATTACTGTGTCACTTTGCCGCGGCCTACGTACTAATGTTTACCAAATCAACAGTCAACTATGTCACCTTTATTAATAATTTAATGCTCTACTAATTTAGCAAGCAATACATAATTGCGCTGGCAAAGAGCTCAGTCGGAGGACAGCATAATAGTATCGTATGATGATATAAATTAAAACATCACTGTTAGTAAATGTAATGGCACCGGTGAAGCACCGGCCACATTAACGGTTGGAAAGTCGTTATTTTAATGTGACATTAATGTCAGCTTAAACCTATGATCATTTTACAATTAATTTGTTAGACAGTTATTGGTAATTTACTTCTCGCTGAACAGAAACATCTGAAATAGAGCGAAACTTTAATGGACGTTCGAATTCCTACAGTCATCCCTCACTATTCATGTGTAGACGTTATTGATGAGTAATGATTCACACTTGTGTTCTCTAGAACTGGCCAGGTGGTGTAGTACTACGTCATTGACATGACTCACATCTGCCAACACTGAGCCAAGATGACACTCCATGCCACAAAAATACATCTGGATAATTTTAGAATCATTAGAAACGATTCCAGAAGATGCATCTAAAAAGAAAAATATTGAGATGGATTTCATAGAATAGGAAAACACAAAAGAAAACATGTTTTCGACTCAAATAAGACACACATTAGAAAATAATCATATTAAATACACATGTTTCCTAAGGGTGAGTGTCCAATCAGTATACCTCTGCTTAACCTACCGGAGATTACAGACATAGTGTTATATTATGTTTATCCGAAGTAGCCAAAAGTCTAGTATTTGACAAAGTATAGTATTGAAAAACAAAAGACTGAAAAAAAAAAAAACAAAACAATAGTTTATAAGTAACTAATAGCAGTTTCTAGGTAGTCAATAGTGAGTAGGTTCATATTTACATTGTGTGAACAAGATATGACGAAAGCAGATATTAAAAAAAAAAAAACTTATAAAAAATAATGTCATGCCACAATGTCGATTAGCAAAAGGCACCAGTATTTTCAAATTAAAATATCGTTGAAAGTGATTCATCGATCCTACAGTATCAATACAACAGAGCCAGTTAATAAGTGAAGGCTACAGGCAAATCCGTTCTCTGCAGCCATTATTGAGAGCTACCTCGAGCTATTAAACATGTGTTGTTGTTAACTCTTTGCCTCTATTAATTGGTATATTCTTGATTCCCTGAGCTTTTTCCGATAAAACGTAGATTGCTCCACTTGTTGGGCCGGGGGGGATATTTGTGAGGTGGTAAGAGTGGGGGGCGTTAGATAAAACGAGGGTATATCGCCAATAACTCGCTCCATTGTTTGTTGGCGGCTGACTTAATAAGTTCGCCGAATTTATTATGATTTGTTGGCCCCTCGTCTTATTACGAGTCTCTTAACATACCATAGTCGTATAGTGTCTTACTGCGAACAATATGGAACCGCCAATTTGTTCTTTTACCGCCGTCTTAAAAAAGGACGGCCTTTCTGTTTTCTAGTCCTCGAAATTACCGCACGAACTAAAAGAATGTTTTATGTGCTTCTTTGAATGAAGAGATTCAGCAACTTTATGTTTGTGAGCCAGGAGTATGCGTACGTGAACCTTTTTCAGCGTCTGTGTATAAACCGTACGAGTGAGCATATACAGCCTATAATGTTCCCACTGGTGGGGAGCAAGCCTCCTCTCTACGAGAGGGACTGAGCTGTAATCTACCACGCGGGCCCAGTGCGGGTTGGTAGATGTCACGTCTTCATACTTTTGGTTCTTGGCCATGCCGGTTTCTTTACGGTGTATTCCTTCACCGTTTTGAGAGTAGTGGTGAAACGCCAGCCTTTTTTTTTTGTGGGTGGAAAATCTCCAAACGACGTCTCCCGCTCTGGGCGGAGCAGGAGGGCGTGTCAGATTTTTACTAACTTAAACCCACCCGTGTTCCTTCAGTTGCCTTTATGCCAGAACCACGGTAACTCTTTCGAACAAATCTCGCGACCCTGGCAGGCATCGGTCCTAGCAGACCCCTTCAGTTTTGCTGACATCTTTTTGTGGCGCGCGTGGAACACAACGTGCCGTTCACACGGGCCTGGTGCCCTGGTTCACCAGGCGGTGAGCTGCCAATTGCTCACCACCCGCAAGCCCGCGCGTACGGTGGCCAGGAGTCTGCAATTGACTCCGTGATACGCCAGCCTAGGTTCAAAGCTCTGACGGGCTGGTACAGTCGACCACCACTACATAAGAGCGAGCAAATTCCCTGAAATAATTTGACCAATTAAATAACAAATAGCCATAGGTAATCAAGTAGTTCATCTAAAGCCAATTACTCTATCGAGGCGTACACACTAGACTTAGCAACGTTAATTGAAACCATTTTCTTTCTCGACACACAGACCTTTCGGGGATCGTAGTATTAATAAAAATCAGTAGCCATCAAGACCGTGATTTATCCTTGATTGATTTAAAACATAAACTTGTGGCACACTTGACATCCATCATCCAAATTAATGGAAGTCGATCGGACGGATCCGTAGACATTTGAAAAATTGATGTTGTTCATAATTTACTGTGAAATAATAATGTGTAGCTAAGTGTTTTACTGATTTATCATTTCTTTCAGGGGGACTTTCGTTGAATTATTTGTTCAGTCACTACTTACTTAATTGAATCAAAGACCATTTTAAACTACGAACCATTGCAAATAAAGGCAATCACAAATGACAATAATGGTTAGTAAAAATAATAAAAATAAAAAAACAAACTCTAAAGTTTACGTCATATACAATAAGTCTAACAATATCTTGAGCACCCGCATACGACACTTAAATATATTTTCTAAATAACTAGAAAGTCTGATTAACAACTTTACACACATCATCGTTATAATGAAAACTAATTCCAATTAATTAATCTAAAAATCAAGTAAAAGTCGATACTAGTTCTTGATTTTTATGAGAGAGGGTGACAATGCATTATTGTGGATTACGGACATAACGTTTAACTGAATGAGCTTTCATTACACTGCACTTACCTATGCTATGGCTTAACTTAAGCTACACGTTAAAATTAAATTCTATATAATGTTTTTAACCATTCGTTAAAGAAATTACTCTTCTCTCAGTTGTATTTAATAGCTTATAAACTCCAACCAGAGCACCTGCCATTTCATTCTTCTCTTCACTAACCTTGGTAGACTGATAGAAAATATCTAAGGCAATATCTTAGTCCGCCTTCGTCTGCTAAAAGTTTAAATAAATCCTGATGATATTATAATTATGTGAAAGTTTGTATGTTTGGATATTTTCTGCTCAATCGAATGTACGGATTTGGATGAGATTTGGCACATAGATAGTAAATGAACTGGATAAACACAGAATACTTTTTATCCCGGTAGTACGGTCCCGTGGGATACTTTCCGATCACCATGCGAGCGAAGCCGCGAGCAAACTCTAGTACTAACAAATAAAATAAACAGTTTTTTGAAATTGAGCTTAGCGAAGATGAAACAAAATTCTAATTACCTACACAGAATCTTCAAATTCGATTGTGGTAAAATCAATCGGAAAATTGGAAAAGAGGCTCTTGAAACTGAAAGCCCTGAAAATCGATGAGCATTTTATAGACACGACACTCAATTAAAACGTAATAAGAGCAACAAAATCGTTAAAACCCAAACATTTCCATTCATGAATTGCAGCATAGAGTCTTCGCATCGCGTCCCGTGTGTTGCCAGTTTAAAATGACTTTCAAGAAAGCCAATAAATAAAATTGAGTGCACTTCGTCGGTCGGCGTCATTAACGGGTGTCTGTCGAAACGCCGCGACAAGCTCGTAAATCATTACTAATAATACCTCTGCCATAGATTTACTAACTGACGGATGCGCCCGTTCACAAAACTTCAGTTTTGACTCATATTTTTCAGTTGTCACTCAAAATATTTCACTCTGAATTAAATGAAGAGTAAAGGCACTCTTCAGTTGGTTGGAATGTTGCAGGTGGAAATGTTATTGACGACTCCTTTCAAGGTTACTTAGTATCAAGAAGGATTCTTTTTGAAGTTTGAAAAGAGAGAGTAGAGTGAAAACACGGAACCATCTATTTCACTGCTCTTTTCAGTAGGTATGTGAAAGCAGAGATTATAATTGAACTCAAAATCAAACTCAATTATCTTTTAAACTTAAATAAAATTTGTATCTAACTCAAATTTATTATTCCAGAAGTTTGAACATTGATGAAAACTGCACCTAACCATCGTTGCATTTAAAAAACTTACATGTTTCTAAAAACAGCAGTAAACTAATTACTTTAACCGTTGGAAATTCGGTTTCGCTGCAAACCCAGGGAGCGTGACGCTACATACAAATTAACTCAGAAATACTCATTACAAATTACTAATTTGTCATCAGTCACCCTGAACCACGAATTGACCTCGTCACGATTCCGCGGGAGATTCGCCCGGCGACCTATTTGTTATAATTATATTAAATAAACAAAATATTACGAACCATTTAACACTGTCGCTCTAAATTAACGACACGACCCATCTTAAATACCTACGTAGATCCATGTTATTCCTATAAACTACAGATTTATATAATAAAACACCTGGTTTCTGAAATCAACTCGATGTTGGCATTGGAAATGATACAAAAATATAAACCAAACGATACTGTAATTTTGTAGCGAAAATAAATTGTTTACATCAAAATTATTTCTGTTCCTATTTATTATTTACAGTATGCATACGTATCGTTGAATAGCGATTTAATAAGTAGTAATGGAACGAAGTTTTTCATAAAATCAGTGGCCAATGAATAACTGTACATTGTGGCTAGCTGTAGCTAATGAAAAACAAAGTATGAATCATTTTAATGAGTAATTTGTACCGTTTCTCTACGGTACAAAATTTAGATAAGCCTAATTATTTATTTCGCTTGAAATTTTTGGTTATACAGCATTATTTATTCGTTCTTAGGTTAGTCATTTTAAACTCACTGAAATAATTAACAAGTGGAAAATGAAAAATTGAAAACTAGAGTCCAGTGACAACAAATATGAAAAGTAGTGACGCGTTCAGTAAATTTGGTACAAAATAAAGCTTTCCGCCCTCTCGTAATAAAACCCATTGTTATACATTTTCATCACAACAATTTAAGTCCTTAACAATACTTATTAACTCTCAGAGCTCGTTAACACAGCCCAAATAAAAGGCTTATACAATTCGCAATAAATAAATATAAATCTCATGTTCTTGTTCGACCAACATAATAATTTTGTTTGGTATTTTGTAGTTTAAAGTAATTAGCTGTTACTTTGTTGTCCTGAGGCTCGTAATTAAGATAATTTAGTAGTGTGACGCAGTGGGACGCGGCTGGCGGTCTAATTGAATCAAACAACATCGGGGATAACTCCCACTGCAGCGAAACTCTTTCGTGAATCAAAATTATAGTAAAACTCAGTTAAATGCAGTTCCACTTGCTAGTGATACGTGAAGTTGGGTGTTTGTGTAGAATGGTAATTCAAGGATATAATATCAAACATTCGTACGAATTTTTGTTTAGAATTTACGTAGGTATTACGTATTTACAACTTCTCAATAGCGAAAACTCTGGCGCGCTAGCTTTCAAATCGTAAGATACACCAACTCCTAAAAGTTTAACTTCCCACTAAAATCCGCTCATATTTCCCAATACTTGAAAGCAAACGACATCGCAATAACGGAAACGAACTCATAGTTAAAAGTAGAAAACTGTTGTGTATAGACATAATCAAAGTTCCAGAAGTGTACCGGCCAATAAAGCTAGCCGAAAGCAATCGGTCGCCTCTATTCGGCACAATACTCTGTGCCACTCTATTCCCACTGTTCTCTCCGTTCACCGAGGAACGAGTGCAATTTCCCGCGTTCCGTATCGCGGGCGACGTACAAAAATTGCTTTTCTGAACGTGAAAATATAGAGAAAAAAAAAGCTGGTGCCATGCAAATTTTTGTAAAGTCATTCGAAGGCGTGCGTTTGTATTTCTCGGGTGAGGGTAAAGAAGGCGAACGATTGTCGCGGGGAATTCCTTTATTTTGTAAGAGGGATATTGCGCGTCGCATGCAGGCGACTCGGTCTAGCAGCTGCCGCCTCCGCCCGAGCGAGCGTTGTTTACCGGCGGCGACCGGCAATACGTCCGCATCAGCTCCGATGCACCGTCGCACCGACAAACCGCTCTTATTAAACACGACTATCGGTGATTACACGCTATAATCGCTCGCTCATAATCGACTTTTGTCTGCCTCAGTTCATTTTAAGCAGTAAATCACGCCGGTGACACAACAAAAGAATTCGGCTATGTGTTTATCTGGCAAAAGTTGTTTTCCTAAGTAGGCCCAGGTCTCGGGTGGCGGGTCAAGGCTCGATTTGCTCGTAAATACAAATAAATAGGATACCGTCTGAATCTCATTGCCCGATGCTTATCATATTTTATGGTTGCGTAAACTAGCGTACAAATGTTGCAATAAGAAGTTATTGTTTCATTTATTTGTAAGTTCTGATATTGCTCGTTACGTGCGGGTCAACATATCAGTTTTTAACGAAATTATAATGCTATGTGAGCTTATTATTTTGATATGCGAGGAAACTTTAATGTTAAATTAAAAACATGATTAAATGACCAACAATTCTTCCACTGTTTCACATCATTGGGTAAAAATCCGGCCTTTCGGTATTGCCGAGAATATTATATTACTACAGTTATAATTATAATGATGACCGTGTTTTCACCAGAGGATCCAAACTCAATTTAAAATTTCCATCCACAGTGGGATTCCAAATATGTCAATTTCCATTTCACTGTTCCATTTACATTACCCCTCTGTAGGGATTGCTAAAATATGGAACTATCTCATCATTTACTTTGGTTTTTCTCCGCTAAGACTGGGGACTTATTAACTTGTATGTCGATAAGTCTCTAGATAATATTACTTATTGTTATTATCGTTCATAACAACAACAGTAGGTACTATCCCGCTATGCTATTTATATTTTTGTTCGAGGTATTTTTTGATGGTGTAGGCAATCAGTTATTTATAGGACTTGTTTTGTTCAAAAGTCCTTCAGATATGTTAGAAAATAGAAAGAAATACTTATATATATTTACAGTCATCCTAAGTTATATTTATCTTACTAATCCTGGAATCAAAATAAAGCTTTCTTTTTATACATTTTGCGCAGACTCTTTCAGTTTACCTGCCCCAATTACTAAAATAAAAATATATTTTTATGAAAGTGTTCTTATCCGACATACATATCGATGATGATAATCATATCCTACGACATTGTCTCCAATCCCCCGATGTGAATTCCCCCGTTCTACGAAAACTAAATAAGCTCTCTATAAAATTTTGTTTTCAGGTTACGTTGCCGGCTTGTAGCCAGGAGATAATTTGCGAAAGGTAAGTCCTCATAAGTATCTATTTGTATTCACGAGCATAGGAACTATTTCTCGGAGGGAACCGTTACCTCTCGAAGCTTTTGATCCTTTTTAATGGCGAATATCAAATGAGGATCTAACAGAAAAATATTCCAAATCCTACGTTCTGAGGTCGCACTCTGTTACATAATAAGCAAACAAAGTAAAACGCTGACAATCGATATGAGGTAAATTCAAAGATACTTTTTTCAAGACATCTTTGAGCTCTGTTCCTAATGCGATTCTAATACTTTGTACGAGGAAACAATAAAATTTAAGTGTTATGTTCTCGATTCATTTGAATATACAAAAAGCTTGTTCTCATGTTTGGGCACCAAGTTACTTGACGGTGGCGGCGGAAATAAAAATACAAAATGCACAGATTTCCATTAGACAAAAAATCAGTTGAAAATGAGCAGGCAACATCTCGGTTCAGTTTACGAGTTTCATCGAGCTCGCTTTCGTCTTCCTATTTCGTGGTGGAATAGCCCTAATAACATGCCACAACTCATTCTGATTTATACCGTCTCGTTATAATTGTGCGCTTCGCTGGCGCGCCGCTATTGCCTGCTGTTGCAATTATCATGCAACCGATTCGCGAGAATGGATTTATTCTTTCTGGCAATTTGCTCGTAACTCCCTAGCCTGCTATTGCTCGAGATAATTTAATTTCGAAACAGCTAGGCGGCTAATGGAGCTTTTGTGCTTAATTCACCTATTCTAGACTTTATCACTGAGTCGGCTCCTTTGTTACGGTCTGTTGAGATACGCAAATGTGCAGATAGTGACTCATTAAATAAAAGCCGTTCGTGAAAAAAGTGTATTATGTAAATGGAGCGGATTCTAGGTTAATATCGGCACGGGTAATTTCCAGTCATGTTAACGGGCGCTCTGAAATCGTGCGAAGGACGTCTTGAAATAGTGTACCTATTTATTACAACATGAATCAGTGTGTGCTCCAAAGAAACTGTTATGCGGTGTGTACATATAAATAAACCTAATGGCCACCCATTTACAACTCAACACGGACATATAAAAAATATTAAATATCAAAGTAAGGCAGTTTTATTCAACTGAGTCGCATTGATAGCCCTGCCGCCGTTCACTAACTAGCCTAACTCTCGGTTTAACGCTTCAAAACTTCTTCTGTTCCTTGTGATTACGAGCGCTCCTACAATACAATCAATCGTCAACTTTTATTTGACTTATCTTGGAAATAAAAAACAAGTAAACAAACGTTGGGTTTCGGATTTCGTGGATCTCGGTATAAAGTTTGAAGGTGAGCCGACGACCGTCTCCCTAATAGAGAAGAAAAATACGTTAATGTACCCTCAGATCCCGAAGACAAATAAACCGAGGCGGACAGGGACGAAATAAAAGCGGGGAGGCACCGAGATAAATAACAATGATCTGGCGGAGCGAGGAGCGAGGCGGAGCGAGGCGGAGCGAGGCGGAGCGAGGCGGAGCGAGGCGGAGCGAGGCGAGGCGAGGCGGCGGGCGCGGACCGGCCTGTCACACTACTTACACTTATCCCTTTTTATTAGACTAGCTTACAAATCATTTAATACCGTCTAATAAAAATAAATCACAACCGTAATACCTCCAAGCCATATTACTCCTACCTACGTATTAGTCTAGAACCATTTATCATAGATTACCCCTGATCAAACAAGGTCTACGTTACGAGTAAACAAGAAAATACGTGTAGAAAATAAGTCAAGTATTCGGAACAAATGGCGGGTAGGAAACTTAACCCTACAATGAAATGGATAGATCCAATGCTCTGCTGTACGAAACAATACCCACCGCTTGTCAGTTGCGGAAGTGTCGGATGTTGCAGGGTTGACAGTTTGTGTGTCTTTCATTTTAGTCGTATTTAAACAATTAAATTAACATTGCTCTTCAGTGTAGATAAATAATGATTAACTGATTTAATTTTGTTTTTAATTATTGTATTATATGATGTTCAGAGTTTCGAGTTGCGCCATAGTGAATTAGGTGATAACTGAAACGAGTAAAGTGAATGATTTTACCGTGTTTTAAAATCTGTTAGGTATTATCTGCATCTTTTTTCATAGTCTGAAAAACACAAACAAACATTTATGAGCCGATGACAAATTTATACCTACATGAAAATGGTGTATGGCTTGAATATGAACTGAATGTTCACTTTTAAATTCATAAAAGATTTATGTTTTATCTTTTTAGTAGTTTCTGGTTACATTTATAAAGAACTGATCAAAATAAAAATAATATACATTGATCAGGAATCACAAAAAGCCAAACATAAAACGGTTGTATAATTAAAGACATCGATTACATTTATCGTTATTCACAAAACTCGACATTCCGCATCGACGACGGGCTCTTGAAGATTTATTGGTAGAACAAAACGTTTTAATTCTAATACTCTTGCAACTTTACGACAATTTAGCATCGTTAAATTTTTAAAATCATCCAAGGAAACTTGAATAATTCTGACCCTTCCCCAGCCCTGCGCCGGGCGAAGCGGATTCCACGAAATCTTTTTGTCTACGTCAAGCTGGCGGCTTGTCATAATCTTCTTCCTCAAAACAATGTCAGTTTTAATTAAAATACTTTAAAATAATAAAACTTAGTATAAAAGAGAACAAAATCGAGGCAATTGTACGCAGCTTTTATCACCAAACCGGGAAATTTACAGTTGCGGAATCCATCCGTTTCGTAACTGACATTTATGAATATGAAAACGTAATCTTTTGTTGTTATTTCCAACTCCTCAAAGCGGTCGGGTTTAAATTAAATGACAAGTCATTTAATATCATCCTCAGTTAGTTTGTTGTGAACACAATAAATGGTCGTTACGTCTGTTTAAATGGACACCTACACAAATTGGCTCTTAAATAACAAAGCTATTTTTAGTTGGAGTTGAACACAGCTTCAGTGTTATTTTGAACGAGAATACGTCCCTACGTGAGTGGCTACGACGTCCGAATGTCGATTAGGCTCATAAGTCAAACTGTCAATAGGGACGCGACCATCGACTTGTTTATCAGTAATTAGCTTCCTGCGCCCGCATACTCGATAACTGTGTGTAACCGCGACGGGACTACTGATTTCTGATCGTCCACTGAAATGACTTAGTTATCAAATTAACTTGCTATTCTGTTGACGGTTATTTGTTAATTTATGGACCTGTAGGTATATCTATTGTTAGAATGTCCCCTAACATAAATAACGCGTCACCGTTAGGACAGCATTTACAGCATTTTACAGTTGGTGTGCAAGGACAATAAAAATATATAGTACAAAATTCAAATCCGAAATTCATACGAGTTTCAAAAAGCAATAAAGGACATTTCTAACCATACGATTAAGACCTAGAATACTTAGATAATTAATGAACAGAGTGTGTATACTTACATAGAACAGGACAAATAATTACTGAGATGGACCTTGCAGTGGTCCCGCGAAGCGTGTGCCGCACTGCAACCCGACCCACTTGGCATTAGTTTTGCGTGAGAACAGGGAAATGCGTGCAGCAGCATTTTCTGCAAAAAACGGTAAAATCTTTAATAAGAAGGGAAAGTTTCAAATGCCATTTTTAGTTCCGTACCATGCAATCTACTTGAAATTTGGAATAGTTTTAGATGACGTTTGCCCAACTATTTTGCAAATAAGTTAAAAATATTTGTTTCTTTCTTCTTCTTTTGGGTTCTTAATAATTCGAAGTGAGGCTACTAGGGCGTGTGTCATATGAAAGAGCGCTATTTGCACATACTCAAAAAAAATAAAACATGTGTGCAATCCACACGTGGTAGAAGAATCTTGAAGCCAACCTTTTTGAAAGAAACCTTCAAAAATGTTGGCTTCAAGATAATGAGGCGAATGTAAAACCGTCAAATGTCTATTTTTCCAAAAAGCCTCGAAAAACGTCAAATAGAAAAGTAAACGTTCTCAAGGAGCACCCTTACTTAAGGATTTCCATTACCCCAGGTGTTAGAGCGAGACTCAAAACATAATGACGTTGTTGTGTGTCTGTCTCTTTTTACGTCGCTTTTTCGTTTCATAGACTTTCAAACCACAACCAACGGTGCTAAAGAAGTTTTCACTTCAAAAGTTTTTTGGCCGCATATCGTTCTACTTTTGACGAAAAAAAAAACTGTCCCATCCCCTTATCTGCGAAGTTTGTATTGAGAAAAATCTGAAATTATTCTATATGATAGACACTTACGTAATGATTACGGGAAAATAAAACAATGTCTCTAAATAGCACACTTTTTCAGAAATCTTCAACAAAAATTACATTGGTTCCACTGTCGTTCAAGAGATGGCGTTGGACTGAAAATGCAATAACATAATAATTTATATATGATGGTACGGAACTCTTGGTGCGCGAGTCTGACTTGCTCTTGATCGTTTTTTTTTTTTAAGATTAGACTGGAAAGGGATGAAAAACCAAATAGATGTAAATTTTTCAGGAAAATTCACTTTACTGAGTTGTGTCGTTTTTCTTTATTATTTTCAAACTATTTCAACTCAAAGTTATGAGTAAGTATGAATTTAGGATTCTTTAATTTTTTTCTCCATTCAACACCAAATTAACAACCAGTTTTCAGTTCCTGAAAATTACTTTTCACAATCAGCTAAGTAACATCCCTGGTAACCAATTACCTAACTAACTTGAGAAGAAGTTCAGTCACTTAAAAGGATAAAAAAGATACATTGGTTAAATAGTTAGAAGAGACGGCTAACCGGGTTACGAGAAAATCTTCGTTTCCACTTAAGTATATCAATAGTAGTCTTGACTAGATTTTTCAGAGAATTGGTTATTTTACAGGATAATATTATACATTATTAAATGGTAAAATAAATGATAAATGATTTTATTTCTGTAAGCAGGTTTTGTACAGACACTTTTACACGTCAGTCATATTTTTTTTAAATAGTTGAGGACGGCATTTCCTAACTTACTACTCTGAGAAGAAAGGCCGAAACAAACTCAGAGGTCACAGTCTCTTTTGAAGTCCAGACTTCTTCTTCTTCTTGGTCACATCATGTGAAGACCATGTAGATTGGTGACTGACACGGTCTTTTTTTTTTTTTTTTTTTTTTTTTTTTTTCAGGATGGGAAATCATCAAATGACTTCTCCCGCTCTGGGCGGAGCGGGAGGGCGTGTCAGACTTTTACTGACTAAAACCCACCCGTGTTCCATCAGTTGCCTATGTGCCAGGGTCACGGTATCTCTTTCGAACTGACACGGTCTTAATGGTATTATCAAGAAACTTAGGATATCCTATGTTATAACGATTCACAATTAGGTACTTACGTATTAAAGTTTAGATAGAAAAAGATGAAATCGATGGTCCCTATTAACAATGTCGATTATGGTTTTTTACCAATATTCACTTTTTAACAATACATAAAACGATCAGTGCAAATTATATATTTTTTATCGCCAAAACAAACTTTAAACTGCTCTACTGAACAGTAGTCTTTTTGTGGAACCGATATTGTTAATAGAGACCATAGATTTATATAAAAAAGTGAATATTGCTAAAAAACCATAACCGACATTGTTAATAGGGACCATCGAAATATTGGCACCCTCATCAGTGCTAATGATGCAAGATACTTGGCACAGTGTATCATTTAGACCATCAATAATATATTTGAACTAGATTCTTACGAAAGCCCCGGAATTCCTGCATCTGATGAAGTATTCAATTTATTATAAAAACGTGGAACATTGCGTCTACACCTTGGGTATATTTTTAAACTCTTACGCAACAGACTGGGCTGTCGAAAACCAAAACATATTTATATTTCAGTTTTTTTTTTTTGTTATTTCATTTGTACGCGTGTCATTCTGAATTATTAATTGGTGTAAAGCTACGTTTTTAGTGATGCAGAGGATTATTTAAATAGAGTTATATTATTTGAATTCATATGGTTTGAAATTGCAGGAAT
Source organism: Aporophyla lueneburgensis (assembly GCA_932294355.1). NCBI lineage: Eukaryota > Metazoa > Arthropoda > Insecta > Lepidoptera > Noctuidae > Aporophyla > Aporophyla lueneburgensis. Next base: position 19,017,680 of record OW028747.1, read on the forward strand.
ATGTGAATATTTATGAAGCTAGTTTTGTGTTTCAAGTGGTTCATTTTTTAGAGCATATTCCGATGCACGTTATTCAGTAATTAATTTAAAATTATATTTTCAATTTTAGAAATGTGTGTGCACTTAAATTGAGTTCAAATATTATGGTCAATATTAATATTGAAAACTGATTGACTTGAATCAGTTTTTCAGATAAGTTTCAAGAATAAATTATAGATTTAGTTGTCTAGCTGATAACAGTATTAAAAAAAAGGTTTTGGGAAATGGCCTTTTCATGACGATACACCTTAAAAACTTTCTCAACTAAAAGAAGCTGAAACTAAGAAGTTTTAATCCAACATCAAAAACTGTTCCGACGACAATATTTCAGTTGAAACTACCAGAGGTCAACAAAAGTCAAGTTTTTACTACAAATTATTTATTACTAAGTGTCTGCGCAATTATATCAGCTGCCAAGCGACTCCACAGCAGTATCACGCGAACTAGAAACCGCAATATCACTACTCTACTGATATTACATTCCCGTCGCCCCCCCCCCTGCCCGACGCCATGAAGTCCCGTACACCCCCTCACTCACCCCACAGCTAACCCCATAGGGTAATGAATTCGACCACAGCCATTCTATCGATATGACCTATAAAAATTTAGGACGCAATTATTGCTTAATCACTCCATGTAGGAATTCTGTGAATACCTCGTCAATTGTTATTCAGTGTGAGCAAATCTCGTGTCGTGTGTACACTGCCTAATGGTAAGGCCTGGAATCGATATTTTGATTGTTTTCCAATGTAAACTTAAGCCTATTAGCCTATTACGGTCAGCTCTTAACTAAGAGATGTCGTAAACGATTGAATTGATAAGTTACATTTAAATATTAATTAAACGCTTCATTTTAATCTGTTGCTAATAGAAGGTATTTGTTAGACGCCTACACATTGGGCGACGAAATAATTGGCGACGGATTGCCTGAAATAGAATTAGCGTTGTTGTCAATTAGGTATAATCAGTTTGGTAGGTCAACCTCAAATAAATGTATATTATCTGCGTCAGCTTATCACAACATCTACTCACTGATTAGGCTTCATGCTGTGAAAACATCTAGATAAGCCATGTCATTTGTTTTGTACCTATCTAGAATTTTTGTCACACCATCTGCAAAGCTTTTCAAAATGCTTAGATTTTATTTTCAACCTTTTCTACCTATCTCTGACGTTTCCGGATTTTCTTTTTATTTTTCATGTTGATGTGTGTCGCAAACACTTTGTCTGGTTAATATAATATGGAGGCTTTTTGTGACACAATCGCATACAACGGGCGCGGGGCGAGCCTAAACCCGCTAGCGCCTACGAACAAACCAACCCATTCCACCACTGTACCATGACCTCACTTGCCTCCCCTTTATTCTCCAGAACATCAAAACAGCAAAAACATGGTACAATATGACAGGTCTACTCAAATTGGATACGTTGTAATAGCAAAAGCGTGTCCCATAAAGAACATTCTATGTTTTGTACATCTGGCTTGTTTCATTACGCGCTCTGCAACCCTGTTTCGATATTTAAATCATGCTAAAGTTACGATAGAAGCGTTTGTTCCAAATAATAATACATTTTAAGTGTACAGTGTAGGGTTTTCTTGTAAATTAATAACATCCAGGTACTTTATCTTACAGGCAAAGTGATTAAAATCTCTGAAAGCAGAATTATGTTCTTCATAATAAGGCTTACAAAATCTAACGTATAACGTTAGATTATCATGAAGATAAATCGCGCTTCTAAATAAATTAAATATACAAGCTGTCAAACACATTTAAAAATGGAACTAGGTCTGCGCCATGTTGTTGTGTGGTCTTCAGTTTAAAAAAAAGGAAACCCGTACCAAAATATTTCTTTCTTCCCGCCAAATGAGTGACACTCAATATATTCGTGGCAAGCATAGCAGAGCTCAGTAAAACTCTTACGTCGCTACGATCTTACAAGCCATTTGTCAAACGGAACACAAACATGTTGTCAAATGAAAACAATTGCAGCTTTTATCGCCGATCTACGGGCACTTGGGCACCAGAATATTGTGTCCGATACATCACAACCACTTTTATAGCCTTGTGTTCTCTGTATTTAGTATAAAGAAGAATGGAGCGAACATGGGATTTGTTTTATTTAGAGGTATTGATTTTATTTCCAGGCCATATATGTTTATAGGAATACGTAGTTTTGTCTTTATCGTCTACATCTCTTGTTCATTTATTCCGTCGACAATTTACTCATGCCAATTTTCAAAAGGAAACCTAATTTTCCCATCAAGCTACTAATCTCCCGCAAGCAATTTCCCGATCACAAAAGCCACTCTAGTATGCGTATTGTGATCATGATTATCGCTGTTACATCGCAAATCATTCGTTACGGTTTCAATGTGGCGGCAGTTGATTCTGTATTCCGCCACTAGTGAACTATGCAATAGCCGGGGCGGAATCAGACGGAAACAAATTCAATGCTGGTACGTACGCCGGATTGCTTCATAGTCGTAAACTTTGGCCCGACTTCCCACGTCCGTTGTTCCGGGCGTTCATTTTTAAACAAGTGATTTAGATACTATAAAGTTTCTGTTTTGCTTTCGAGTGAGTCAAATGCACTTGCCGCTTTTTGACTCGGCGTACACGACACTTCTTAAAATATGTACGTAGTTTCTTTTCAGGATAAAGTTTAGTGTTAGTGGAAAGGTCGGAAAAGCGTCTGTATTAGCAAAGAACTGCTACACGTTTTAGTGTACATTGCCAAGAATTTTAATACGATAACAAGTTCGCACAGGTTTTCAAAACTACTCACAAAAATATGACTACACATAGTAGACACGTAGACAGCCTGTCTATGAAAAGAAGTATGTAAGTGAGGAAGTTTCAAAACACTGTTATGTTATGTAAACACGAGTAACAAAGTACCTACACTGGTCGGTAGCGAGCGACTAATCTTTTAGCGCGTCACCGGCGCACGCACATAAATTGTGGGTGAATTACGAGCCGCCCCGAACGAAGCCGATGTCAGTACATAGAGTCCATCGGTACTCACCTTCTCCCCGCTGTAAATTTCAGCTTCACTAGGAGAATTGTTCAGAACAAATAATCGAATTGTATGCCTCATCCAATTGAATATTCCAGTTTATTACTTTTATTACAAACTGAAAATTATTACGTTCGATAGTAGCATGCTGACACTTGCAATTTGCATCAGTTATGCGCAAGATGATTGCGTTACAATCGTTCGTGTATTTTACTTTCCAATAAATATTGCAATGCTGGAGTAAACGAAAAACATGTTGCAAAATCTTCCGTTAGGTCTGGTACTAAATCACATGTTACTTTTATTTCTAGCTCCTGGAAAGGAGCGAAAAGAAATGAATTAATTTCGCAAAAGTGTCGTGTCGTGCGAGTACGCTGTGCGACTGTGCGACTCACTCCTAACCGAAGTTAGTTCTTCATTATTACATTTCTGTTTCCGGTCTTCAGATTTTGATTTATGAGTTTAATTTGGCAAGGTTGGCGACGACAGGCCGAGACATGTCGGAGTGTTTTCAAGGAGCCATCGTGCAATTGTTTAATTAATCTTAAGCTGCGGAAGCGCTGCGGGTGCACTACACTTGGCCCAACTTTTAACTCGTTAAAAGTTCCTTTGAAACATTTGGCGTCAGATAAGCCGCAGTCAGACTTCGGTTCCGAGATTGTTAACTTATCTAGTGTTATAATTAAACATCGTCCCATGTTTCATTTCTCGCCACTTTCTTTCGTTTGCTTTCCAACTGTAATAAGAAGTTATTTCACGCTTAATGTACGGCACCACTTGCTACTTACGTATGTTTGCTTTAAACTGCACGACGTTATTAATTGTACATTTATTACCGGTTGGATTATGGGAGGTTATAGGATTGTCGTACCCAACAAAGCTTATCTTTGACAATACCGAATTCAGACTGATTTTGGCATTGACAATTCAACCAATATTTATTGCCATCTTTAATAAATCAACGTCGTAAACATTCAACTTATAGGTAATATCGTTACCATGCCCTAGTAAAACTTAATATGATAAAAAGTGGCATGTTGTTAGCTTACACGAGTAGTGAAGTGACCCACTTCCTCCACTTCATCGTTATATGCTCTGCTTGCACACCCTACGCTCATCCTTAATCCTACATCAACATGAAAATTTATAGAACACCGATATTTTAAAAACAACAATATTAATATTCCTTCTACGGGTCTTATAAAAATCATCAACGGTCTTATCTTTCTATACGAAACTAAAAGCATACAGCGGAAACGCTTTCGTTTGAATTCAAGAATGTTAAATTCCGAATACAACCATTTTGCATACATATTCCTCTAACGGAAAATATAGTTACATTTGAGTGCATCGGGCTCATGAATTACGCAAACTGTGGACAATAAAGTGTTTGTATTGTCATTAAAGACACTCGGGGGCACTGTCACTGTGATCGCCAAAAGCATGTAGGTACATAACAGCAGGCATTCAGCGAACAAGCCTCATTCCACGCGGACAAGATGGCCGACAATGGCCCTTAGCGGATAATTACTCAAATAGATTGCCCATTGGGGCATTGTCTCTGTGTGCCAGCATTATATTAGGAATGTTTCTGGCTGGCATATCAATAACAGGATAATAGAACTACTAGGTACAGTTTGTCTAAAATATATTCGAATAAAGATTTTGTGTAACCAACGCAGAAAATAAAGACCCTCACCAATTTATTTTCTTATTTTGATTCAAATTCATGAAATAACAGGATATAAATATTAATTCCGTAAACAAAAAGGGATATCGTAATCCAATTAAATCAACGCCAATCACCGGAATCCCTTTAATTCATAGTCGTGAATACATTCAAGATTAATACCGAATAAATATTCGAATAAAATATAATGTTTTCGCGAGTTCATTTCCACGAGGGCGACGGCCCGGCAGAATTTTTCCCGGTTCGCATCACGGGCATTTAATCAGGGGTTTTGATCAACATGTCCTCGCTCGGTAATATAATTACAGTTAACAGCAGTGCGGCGACGTTATCGCGCGTATAAATTAGAGCGATTTACATTTACGGTCGAGACATAGGCCCCGCCATTATCGTGAATGATGCGGGGTTAGGTGCGGGCTCGAGATCATCGCACCACGATTGGTGAGCTATTGCTGCTACACGGAGCTCTCCTGACTCCGCACCGCCACTCACCTCAACCACCACATCAAACGGCTTTTATTCAGAATCTTTTTTAATATCATCCGCCGCTAACTGAAGTGAGGACGGAATAAATGAATAAATTATGTCACCAGTATTTGTCTACTCTAAATGTTAACGAGAAACATTAAATACATCGATTACCAAAAACTGATTTGTGTCTGTCAACATCGGTATAGATTTAGAAAAGAATCGTTAATGACTTGTGGAACCAATTATTTGAAAGGCAACCCTCCCGAATCCATGAGAACACAAGAGCTTCCTCACTTCGTGTGGAATCGAATTAAAGTCGTTGATTACCCGCTCACTCAAATTACATTTGTCATACTGCTCATAAATTAAATTCCCATATTCGTGCAAAACCTGTGCAAATTGGTCTTAATTCAGTCGAAACGTATAGCCTTAATGGTAAGCGTATAAGCAATATCACTTTAATACAGTGCGGCAGTGATTCCAACCATGATCCTACTGATCTGAGTAGGTGATACACCGGATAACATTTTTTACTATCTCGACCTTCATATAATGTGTTGTGTAACTAGAATAGGAGACAGGAAGGCCTTCAGATTCATCGCAGGTGACTAAAGTAGCGCGGGACGCGGGCTGACGGGAATGCGTGTGTGGCTTGTGCGCCTGTGAAAGATCAATGTGGCCGCCTATCGGCCGGCTTCAAAGAGTAGGACCGCTACGAAATCATTGATACATGCCCCGCATTGATTAGGGTGCGTATGATTTGAGTTTCGATAGATTTTAATTGATATTTTTTTCAAATTTCTGTTTTTGTTGTTCTAGTATGAAAATGTTACTTTAAACGTGTAGTATTTATTGCTAGATCAATTTCATTACATGTTATTCAAAAATAAAAATAATTAAAATTTCTATGCTTCTTTCTACTCCGTTCACCTATTACACCCATTTTTTTTTTTCAAAACATTAAAAAATGTCACCCGGTATAAGTATTGTTCTTATTATTTGTTGTTGTTATCCTTTATATGATCGAATTATGTCACAAGTATCCCTGTCTTTTTTTTTTTGGATGGGAAGTCATCAAATGACTTCTCCCGCTCTGGGCGGAGCGGGAGAAGTCATGTCAGACTACTGACTAAAACCCACCCGTGTTCCTTCAATTGCCCATGTGCCAGGGTCACGGTATCTCTTTCGAAGAATCACGCGAGCCCGGCAGGTCACAAGTATCCCTTACAACTTATGCTAAAACATTAATTTCAAACATTGATAGAGGAATGAAACATTTTCCATGTTGTTCTCGTTCCTGAAAACCTTCCTCTTGACTTGATACTATTCGTGAAACCGTGGATTAGGCTCACTTTGTATTAATCATTCAATGAGAACGTCTATAAATAGCGAGATTTAGCGGAATTAGGTTAACTTAACCGCTTTTCAAGTAACTCAATCAATATGAGTCTTTAAAAGGCAATTCGCAGGTCCCTGTTAATGTATGTAGTAAGGGCAATTTGATTTACAGCTACGATATAAGACGGGTCATTAGTATAGAGGCGGGAATTGTTCCGCGTCATCGCTGCACAATACTGCTCATGAATGTGCTTCGTGCTATGCTTAGGTGTTATGTATTTAACTACGTAATTGCTATATTGTCAGGCAACCACATAAACATTACATCAGTATACATACTCAAACTTAAGCTTTCTTCCCAAGGGGTAAACAGAAACTTCAGAATGCCATCGCCTCCTTCTACGACTCTTCTCCGCGAAGCCTGTGAAGCTCCCAGGAAGCTTCGGCTGGCTTTTTTAGCCAGAACCCTCACCCACAACGGACCGAATGAGAGACTAAGTGCGGAAAAGGGAGTCATCATCATCATATGACTCTTACATAATCCTGTTGCTTCTTTTACTTTCATACATCAGAGGTCCTAATATAAGTTTCTTTTAACCACCTCGAATTTACGCATTGACCGCGCTCGGTACTCCAATAAGACCTAGATTGGTGAAGAGCCAATCGGAGCGCTGAATAAGGTCAATGCAAAGTCTAAATAGTTACAAGAAACTCTCATTCTGGTCATACATGCACGTCGGTTGTTAGTAATTCGAACCTGATCTTTCTGAAGAACATCACCAATACCGTCACTTCATGTTCTTGTAGGGCGTCCCCTCCTGGCGATTCCACTTACATCTGTCCTGTAAATATCTTTTGTTAATGGCCTTTACATCATCCTCTTAGATGACCAAACTGTTTAAGGCTAATAATACATACTCAAACTCGAACCATTTATTTAAATTAATTACAGGCACTTTTTAACTGTCAAAGAACCGATCAGTTAGTCGGATATTTGAAGCTGGTTGCCCATTCCATAAAGAAGACCTCTATGGAGAAAAACGGCAAGAAACTCCAAGAACACTCTTTTAAATCAAGATAATACAAAATTGTGGGAACATTATTCTTGTTGCTTCTGTATGTGAGTATAATGATAATAAAATTGAATAGATAATTCGAAACTTATATAAGCCCTGAAAGTTAGGAGATGACCAGTCTCAACATTCAACTTAACTATTTCGTTGGCAACCGAAGGATCCAACACACGCGCCACCGTCAGCGAGACATTTAAGTGAAAGTGAGCATGACATACAGTGAACTACCTTGTTTTTTTTTAAGTCAACGAACAGCCTAATAACATAATAAACGGAACCATAGTACCTACATACACAAAATAAAAATGCTCCTAAAATTTATAAAAAAAACTAGGTTATAATGTATTTGAGAGATGAATAAATATGATACCTAAAAAGACAAAAAAAACATTTATATCTATTGAAATCTATATATATAAAAGAAAGTTGTGTTAGTTACACTATTTATAACTCAAGAACGGCAGAACCGATTTGGCTGAAAATTGGTGAGGAGGTAGCTTAGAACCAGGAAACGGACATAGGATACTTTTTTTTAATCCCGTTTGACTATAAAGAGGAAACGTTTGATTGTTTGTTTGTATTGAATAGGCTCCCAAACTACTGGTCCGAATGGAAAAATTATTTTTGTGTTGGATAGCCTATTTATTGAGGAAGGCTATAGGCAATATAGGTTATAACATAGAACATTTAACATCACGCTACGATCAAAAGGAGCGGAGCAGCAACGAAAAATGGACGAAAACTGGCAGGCAATTCGATGCGACGGGAAGGGTCACGGGAGCAAAAATTTTACGCGGACGAAGTTACGGGCAGAAGCTAGTATTCAATAAATAAGACTTGAATCAATCAAAATAAACATACAGTTTGTAATGTCAGAAAAAAAATATTAAAAAATGGAAGCATTTCTTCCAAATATTAAAATGTTAACTAGGAGGAAGATCAAATGGCTGTGGAGCATAAACAACATTATGCCAACTTTATTTTTCTACGATATAATCATCTAACTTATAATAATATGCTTGCCTACATAATGTGCGATTAATGCATATTTCAAATTTCTTTTCATTTAGTTGAAGAATATCGAGTGGTTTTTTCCACCAACCATCAGTATCTTGAACGTAAAGTTCAAGCCGCGTACAGCACGCCTATGAAATGATTCTAGAGTGAGAACATTTTAAAACCCGACTCTTCTGAAATTCGATTCCATTCGACGCGGACGTCTAACGTTGCACGTGCACTGACTGCCGAATGCATTCCACTGAATGTTTTCAGCTCCAATATAGAGCTTCAGTCAACTAAACTTTTATATCTATATAGCTAATCCGCCAATGTACGCCACGCATTATGTCTTGATAAATAAGCAGTCCTACAGAATGGATCCTAGAAACAGCCTTGAGATGAATTTCTTGGATCAGACCCAAGGTCTCAAACAAATTAATATATTAAACCGCTAATTTATTACAATATTCTCTTACACAAGCTATATCTGACATTTAGTAAATGCCAAGCAACGGTAAATCGTGGCCATTTGCAGCGACCGCTATCGTCGAGGAGGCAATCTAATTTTTTCGCGGCGACACGACACAGTCATAGCGTCTTCAGCTTACTACATATTAGATTCATTATTGGAGGATATCGATGAAAATCTCCAGCATCCAATCTCGTGGGATCGCTGGCGGCACGCGTATTCTTGTAATTTCTGAGGCATAATTTTATTTATTAGAGTGTGCCCCCGCAGGAGCGGCGAGAGCACCCCATTTGCCGCTTCATTGACTTACAACGGCACTCTATAACACTTCGCACATATTTCTGTAGCGCCTCTCTCGCAGATGTTGGATCCCTCGCACCTCATTATATTGCGGATGGCATTTAATAAAACATTATGGGTATCTCACAAACGGTTTTCGATAACCGTGTACACTACACATGCGCGGTTATCTGAAAAGAGAGTCTGTATGGAGACATTCTTTGTAAACCCAGTTGAGCTTGAAATGAGTAATAAATATTCTGATACGGGCACTTAAATCGAGGGCATATATCATAATAGATATGTAAGGAACAAATAATGTTGTTTGCATTCACCTACGAAATAATTAATTAATCAATAGTTAGCCCACAAATGTGTGTAGTTCCTGCCTGAAATTAGAGTACATATTTACACTGAAATTAATTATCTTTGTACCTAACTACCATTGATGATGAAATGGTGAAATAACGTAGATACCTTTACTACAAACATTATGGATTTTGTTACGGCTGCGGGTTGGTTACGTAACACAGTTACAGTAGCAATGGTTTTCATGTTGACAGTTCAACAACATGCATTGCAGTTTTTATGTTGTTGAACAGACAATTTATTCTAACAACTGAAGCAATGGATTAGAAATGTCCTTTAAAATTATTTAAACTGTGTGACTGATAATGTATTACGCAATTAGAGTACAATTTATTTTGTTTTTATACAAAAATAATCAAGCTTTTGGATAGAACTCTTCAGACCACATAAAAGGCACACCACATCCGCAGAACAATAGTAGCTTGTGATATCTACTTGCGGTTAATTTCGACGGTTGCCGGAAGCACACACAGTTGTGGTAGTCGCTAAACTACATGAACCAGATTTTAACGTTAGCCGGATATAACATAAAAAAAATACTTTTATTACAAACGAATTTAAAAATGGATGAAAGAAAAAAATCCTGGAAAAATAAATGAAAATCATGATAATTTTAACATTTCAACAGCATATAACACAAACTTGCATTGATCCCTTTAATTCACAATAATTGATCAATATATCTACGAAGAAATCAGTGGCACAAATGCAGTGTATCAATTTTCCTGAAATAATCAACCCCCACACCATACAACCATATAATAGGCACCAAACATCCATAGGCACCAAACATTCATAGGCACCAGACATCCATAGGCACCAAACATCCATAGGTACCAAACATTCATAGGCACCAAACATCCATAGGCACCAAACATCCATAGGTACCAAACATCCATATGTACACCATACATACTCGGAGCCAGGCATTTGACAAATTGCAGCAATATTCAGATTAACCACACAATTAGTTTTAGCGTGTCACCGTTACCGCATTAAACAAATATTTGAATGTACCAAAATGTGATACAGTTCAGGGGCAGGTATTACTGTTGGGTGAAAGTAATTAGTTAGATTGGATATTGGTAAAAGTTAGGTAAGTTTATTGGAGTGAATTTCTAGGTATTGATAACTGAAATGAACACCAAATTTTAAGTCAAATTAGTTTTTGCTCGCGGTTTGTGGTTATGTAATATCAGCCGCAAGGATCGATCGATCAAATGAAGCTACGCTTACCGCAGTTGGTACTTGGATCGGTGATCATCTTTACATATTAAGACCCTTCTGTGCCTCAGACAGCCTGTAAAGCCGTTGGTCCCGGCTGACGTACAGTCGTTACGGGTCGTCAGAAGCCCGAAAGTCTGACAACCAGTCTTAGGGGTAGCGTAATACCTAGTTACTGGGTTGTGGAGGTCCGATAGGTCCGGTTGGACTGGAAGCCGACCCCAACTCAGTTGAGAAAAGGCTAGGCAGATGTTGTGCTTCTGCCCGCGATTTCGTCGGCGTGGACTTCAGAATTGGGTTCATTTACCAGGATGAAAAGTATCTTATATATTACTAGCTTCTGCCCGCGACTTCTTCTGTGTAAATGTCGGTTATCGCGGACCCAGACAAAGACACGGAATAAAAAGTAACCTATGACTTTTCTCAGGCTCTAAACTATCTGTGTACCAAATTTCATTTAAATCGGTTCAGTAGTTTTAGCAGGAAAGCGAGACAGACAGACAGAGTTACTTCTGCATTTATTATATTAGTGTGGATTAATCCAGGTTATTGAACTATCTGTGTGCCAAATTAAATCCAAATTTGTTCAGCCGTTCATATACAAAATGTTACATTTTGTGTATATTTAATAGTAGGATGCTGCAACCTCGCGTTTCAAAAGTAGAGCTTATAAAACCATTAATTTAGTAAGATTAATACAACCATTAACTCTTAGTTATTCACTAGGCACGAAGCCAATTAACAACAAGAAAGTTTTGAAGAACATATGAAAATATTTGCAAGTTGTAGTATTCAATTATAAACTATTTGCATTCGTTACTCCTGCCACTTCAATATAAACCATGTATGAACTAGTTCAAGAATATGCACATTTCCTTGTATCACGGAAACTTTCATCTAACTTTTCATTCCAATGCGGGCCGAAATTCACAAAACAGAACCTTCCACTTTATACCAGAACGTACACAACGAATAATGTACGTTTACATTTCAGAATAGGAGATTTCTACATGAATAAGTTCACGAAGTTTATTCACACTTTTGCCACCCTGATAATGTTCCCTCGTATCATTTTCAGAACAACACTATCGTTAAGTTTAATTCTTATTAACAAGCCAGTGTTCAGTGCAAATGAAATATTCATTGTTATTCATTACAGTTGTTACAGAATAATTCCAGCATTATCTTTCCCGGCAGGTTTCTGAATGAAATGATTAAATCGCACCAATTTTTTGTCTTTTCTTTTAATAAGAATGCCGAAAATAAAAATGGAGAGAAAGCGCTGGCATGCATTTAAAATAAAATTTTAAGAGTTTTGCTTATTTCGTATAACACAGAAACGTGTGGAAAATATCATAAAACTTTGAGATTTGAAATTTTGTAGTAAATCTTATATTTTTAAACGAGCAATTGTTGTATATATATATCTATATATAATCTGAATCTCAGAAACGGTTCCAACGATTTTCATGAAATTTAGTATACAGGGGGTTTCGGGGGCGATAAATCGATCTAGCTAGGATTCATTTTTATAAAATGTTGTTTTATTCGTGTTTTCAATTATCAACTTTATCGATATAATCAACTTGAACATAAACTTATTATTTTAAACACAATTTACCATAAAATACCGAGCAAAGCTCGGTCATCCAGATATTATTTCGTAGCGTTTTCCCAAAAATGTTGGAGCCTAACTAGACTGGTAGCCGTGCAACATTTTTGCAATGAATACCGGTATTTTACTTGGAGCGACTACCTGACCTCCACAACCAGTAACTGTTGTCAGACTCTCGAGCTTCTGACGACCCGTAACGACCGCCAAAGATCTACGAATGACAACAAAGCCAACGACCTAACGTGCTTTCTGAGGCACGGGTCTAAAGTAAACATGGTCCACGGACCAACCGCAGCAAGTGTTACTTAACCTAATCGATCGAACTATCCATGAATCATCCATGCTCATTTAAGTTTTTTTTTTGTACTTAGATATCAGTGACGAAAACTGAAAACGAAGACTATTGTTTTAAGTCTTAACCATTTTTACGTATCGCAAGAGAACAACATACTTATTGAAGTGTGTCCCTGGAGAATACTTGTAGCGTTGTAGTAGAACATCACATATTTTTAAACAAACGCGTTATTGGTGCTTGGTGATATGCTTTCAACATTCTCAACTAACCCCTTCAGTGCAGTTTCAAACTCAGCGCACTTCTTACATGTATTCATAAAATTTTTACTTAGGTACGTGTATCTTGAAAAGAAAGCTGAAAAGGTTAAATATAAACAAGGGAATATAACATTTGTTTCAAGGATAGAACTTTAAACAAGTTGCGCAAATACCTTAGTTCGTTTTACAGCATTTGTGCGCGCGGCCGGCTGACGGATTTTGATTTATCATTTTAATTTGGCGAGCGGTGACGACGGGCCGAGGTGTGCCCTCGGGATCCCGTGGGATTCGCCCCGGCCCTCGGTTTAAATTCAAATCCGTTGTATTAAATAATTATTTTGTGGGTACATAAAATAAAATTAACAAATAAATTCCCATTATAATTACTGTGATAATTTTCTTATGTTTTTGCAATTTTAACCGAATCACTTGGTAATTTATGTAATCGCCTGAAAAACAAAGTGATTCATTATGAACCAGTGAGGCGGCAACTTATGTAAATGTAGTGAATGTAAAGTCACACATGGCCGTTAGTGTTGGGCTGGCATGGGGTGGCTCGGCAATCGGCAGTTAGCAGCTCAGCGCGTGGTGACGTCACGCATCCCTCCACCCCCTCGCCCTTTGCAGACGCCGTCGCCGCCGCCCGCCTTCATTTGTTTTCTGGTGTCACTTCTTATCTCGTCTCGCAATTATTACAATTTGTCCGCTCCTCCCCTTATCTTAGGGAGTTACCTACTTCAGCATAAAGGCAACCGACTTCAGCAGATTCGCAAGATCATATTGAGGAGAAATCCTCTTTTTTCTAATTTTCGCGGCTGAATTTTTTCAAAACTTTGAATAATGACAGTGCCGTAAATTGCAGAGGTGGCCACGAAACGCCGCAGACAGGCGAGTTCGTTGTTTGTTGTTTTGCTAACTTCACTTTTTCATCGCTCGGCCGGTTCTTGTTTTGATAGGGCCATTTCACTCAACGAAGATTTTTTATAATCCTTCTCTCCCCAGATTCCATTTGAACTAAAGGAGCAACTTCTTTCGATGAGCTGTAAAGAACGAACCAACTATTTTTCTTTTACAGCTTTTAATAACGGACTGGTGCTTTGTGATAAAATAAAGATGGAGAAATAATAAGTAGCAGGTGATGATATTATTAGTTTACCTACCTATAACATATTCGATTCATTTCATATTTTAAGACTGAGCGAGTCCGTATAATTCGGGTATTGGTCCTGAAATTTCGGAGGCCTGAAATGTCCTTCTATCAGTTCCTCCGCGCTCCCCTTTGCAGTCAGCTGTCAAGGCATGTCTCAAGACTCATGCGGCTAATTCCGTACAGGTGTACATGAATTAACCGCTCGCATCGACGGTCGTTAGTACTGCCGATTGCCTCAAACGCTCCGACTCCGTATTTTTATCGCTCCTTCAGCGGAGGGGAGAGTCGCGTGCGCTCGTTGTCGCGACAAAATGTTCAATTTTAGATACAAATAAAAAAGGTCGGACGCGTCGCGCAGAATATTAACGGCGCACAATATGAACGTAGGCATCCGGTATTCGCGTCAAAAGTGCCAAAACGATGTTATTCTTTTCCGCGCGGAGGTAATAAGCGAGGCGGTCCCAGCCGTGCCGCGGATATGAAATCCAGAAATGTTTATGGCACGCGATAATGGGAAGGCTTCGTATCCGATCCGGGTTTACGGATGAAAGGATCCACTCGTAATTAGAATCCTTAAGGCCTTTTGTAATAGCGTAATTGTTTCCCGTTGTCGCCTCGGAGCAAGCCGTTATCTCTATGAATGGAACGACTCGAATACAAAGAAGAGACTGCAAGCGTAGCGCGGGACGTTCTACTTTCAGTTGCGAATTTTTATAATGTGTTATATCGGGTACTGTTAGAGTACAGTTTCGAGTGGTGTGCGGGCCAGTGACACACGTGACGCGTCAGGCGCAGAGTGATTGAGAGCCGCCAGTTGCAGCGGGCGCACGCGTGCCCGCGCCGACCTATGCCACGGATCGCACGCCAAACATCGTCACTTCTAATTACAAGCGTAACTCAACAATGTATCACTATGCGATGCACGATCAACCGAAAAATAGAACAGCCCAACGCCCACTCTGGCATGTCACTAATCGAAATGCTAAATTAGATAGATTTATAACAATACCGATACATATATTACAATAATTGGCTCTCTATTGAATAGCTAAACGGTCAGGCAGTGCGCTAATTGATCCTTTCAAGTAGTTTAATCATGCGGTGTGTTCCTAAATAATACATAGGTAGTCAGAACTGCGATATCTACTATGTTTGCTCTATAGATAGGTAGATAGTACTCAAGTACAGTATTGTGTGAACTGCATAGACACATGGATCGGCACACCGCAATAACCCCGGAGCCATGTTAACACAGATTTGCCTATGAATTGTTCAACTCTCCAATTCGATTGAGTTATTGCTCGACGAACCTTCACCGGTAATAGTATTCCTAATTGACTCAGTTCGGTAATTAGGTCCTGTGTTATGGAGTCCGGCCGCTGTCCCGCGCGTTCTTCAGGGAGCGATACACTTCACATTCCCGAGAATTCCTGCATAATATCGAAGGTTCTTGGACGGGTCTCTTATTACAGTCCCAGTAGCCGTGGAGCGCGTACCCACTTCGGCTCAATACGTGAGTTCGGTGTGGTCCTTCAATAGACTCCTGTAATAATATTTGCATACAAAGACGATCCCGCCAGTGCTTTGCGCTTTGTACGCAAATTTGTTAAATTTTCTACCAACTGCTCCTACTCTGAACATGGACTCGACCTTATTGTTCCTACCAATAAATTGATGTGTAAAACAGGGGCATTATCAGACAAAACATCGACATAGTAATTATTATTTCTGGGAGAAAACAAAGCGGGAGTTTAGTTTTAAACAAGATACATGTTCTAATTTAGACAATTGTTAGCGGCGCTTCCACCTACGTAAGAGATTAATTGCAACAACTTTCGCTGACCGAAACATGCAGGACGGTGGAAGTAGGTGTATGAGGGAGAAAGCAATACTTCACGGGAGCGGAACAGAACGGATTAAATTGCAAGTACGCTGATGTATTTATAGCTGGGCCGGAGACAAACGAGCGCGCGCGTGATGGACCTGCCTCGTTATGGGAATTAATCGAAGTTGCAGCCAACGGCACACCTGCACCGTCTAACTGAAATATGCTTTGCTGCAACACTGTTAAATCTGGAAATCTTGGATCTGAGCGACAATGTGGAATTTACATCGGCTTACAACGGTTATTCGTCAGCCGATGCCACCGGCAACAATAGGTGTTGTGCAAGATGATCGTGTAATGTGTCAGTGAAAGGTCAGACTCGTGTTATGTGTATGCAACTGACTTAATGATGCTAATGTTTTTAATAACATCTACGTAGTCCATTATTATACAGGCACGAGTCTACTAAGCGGACTTGCTCTCGTCAATAATCATCTATATGAAAACTACTTTATTCAGAAGAAATTGAAGGCTAATGAGATACCTACCAAACATTACCACGGCCACGTGCCGCTTCATCTTCGACGTACACAATTTTTATATTAAACTAGTTTTTACTTGCGGCTTCGCACGCATGAATGATATGATATATGACATGAATATTTACTTTTAAAGTATTATATTGTTTTAATTACCTATTGTAAATGTGAAGACGAAGTGAGTGTTCTTTTTTTTTGGTTTCCTTTTCTTCTAATTTATTTTTTTACATTGTCTGGCAGTTTGAGTAGTTTGTGCGACCTACACAAATGTCCCTTCTTTGGTATTGTTCGTCGAATCATTGACCTCCTTAAGTTCTGAGTGGAGCTACATGATTACTGACAAATGCGTGCACTGATTGGACAGGTCCACTCAAGCTGTGTGTTCTTTCCTTAAAAGACCACTTCAGACACCAATCCACATGGTCTTCATATGATCTGATCAAGATTATGTCTGGACTTTAAAAGAGACTGTGACCTCTGAGTTTGTTTCGGCGTTTCTTCTCAGAGTAGTCAGATAGGAAATGCCGACCTCATCTAGTTTAAAAAAAGAATTTATTGACGTGTAAAAGTGTTTGTACAAACCTACTTGCAAAAATAAAGTCATTTATCATTTATCAATGTCAGAAATTACCTCACATGAAATTACTACCGGGATAAAAAATATATTACGTTTTAATCCAGGTTATAAATATAATCTGCGTGGCAACATTTCAACAAAATCGATTCGGCCGTTTTTGGGTTATTAAGTAATAAACATACATACATACAAACATTCACATTTATAATATTAGTAAGATTAGCATACCATCAGGGATAAATAAAGGGTGGTTAACTGAAACAACCATTTGTCATAGTATTATGATAAATAAGATGGAACAGACAAAACCAAGTGATGAACACAATTTCACTTTGAAAAGTCACTCGTGCAACCTTCGAGGACATGAGTCCACTCTCCTTTCGTTACTCGATCAACATACAAAAGAAAAAAAGAAAAGTTCTCTCTCGTTCTTGTAAAAAGCCTCCGTCAATAGCTAACCTATTCAAATTAAATAAAGACCTCATTCGACTAACAAAGATTTGTCTTGTCTTTACTCGAAAGTTAGACAATAATTTCCATTTCCTCAGTAAAACCAATTTAAAAAGACGAATACATAAGCAGACATTTGCATTACAATTTGGATCCCCCCTCAATTTTTTATTTCACCTCAATAGGTCTGTTTAGGAAAAGACTACCGTAAATTAGGAAATTTTAAGTAATGTACCAAGCTAATGATACAAAGAGTATATTTTAGGTTGACTAGACAATGCAACTTGTCTGTGCAAATTCAATTGTTCAGTTTGATCATTATAGTTGGACCGGCCACCTGCGTCCCACGCAGCCTACATGAGCTAAAATAACCGCGAAATCGAATTATTGGCCATACGTGGCTACTGAATGCGACTACGCACTCCTACTGCTATTCCGATACGTTAACCAAATACAGTTTCAGGCATACTGAATTAATTATTACTACCGAATACTTAAAGCTTTCAACATCATCATCTGCCTAGCCTTTTCCCAACTATATTGGGGTCGGCTGCCTAACCTAACCTAACCTAACCGGATGCAGCTGAGTACCAGTATTTTACATGGAGCGACCGCCTATTTGACCTCCTCAACCCAGTTACTGGGTAATACGATACCCCTTGGTAAGACTGGTTGACAGACTTTCGGGCTTCTGACGCCGGTAACGTCTGTCTAAGATCTACGAAAGGATAGCCAGAACTAACGGCTTAACTTACTTAAATCTTTCATGAATACTTATTTCTTCTGCAAGGAACTAATAAACAGATTCATAAAAAGCCATAAATTTGTCTGCCTCAACTTTTGAAGGTTTTAAAAACGCTTTAACTAACTCCATTTTAACGACGGAACTTCGTGATCAAACAGAATCAAATCGAAAAGCATTTCGTTGGGATTTGTGGTAGTTTTTCATCGCTTCCCCCCGATAAAGCAAAGCGAACAACGAGAAAATTCGAGTCAACTGTTAAGCAACAAAGGCCGCTTTGATTCGCGAACAATGCAGAGAGCAGTCGACGGCTGGTATTGTATCGCGTTCGTTACATACAATATTTATGGCGTCTACAAACAAAACTTGAAGAAGCTAAGTGGTCTAAGTTCGCGCTAATTTAAGAGTTGTGCGCTCTAGCAGGCAGCGAGCGAGCTGAGCGCGCGGCGGCGGCCCGCTCGGCGCCTCCACCACGCCACACTTTGTCATAACTTTAGTCGGTTACGACACCGAGCCTGCCTCACAGACACATACTGCTTCATTTAACGCAGCTTTTGTTCTTACTCACGGAAGCTAATCAAAATGTACGTGCATATGGGGTCTTCTCTACCGTAATGAAAGTGTCGCCACTTCGCAATATTGTTTTCCAGCAATAAGTGTTCCGCACTCGAACATGTTTGTTCAGATTAAGTTGTAACAATTTGTCGTAGTTAATTTGTTTCTGTTGAGGAAGGGCGACCCTGCAATCACACACTGTCTTAGTGGTGATTTTCACCACTAATTGAACGCAGATACCTTCCCCATTTATCTTGTGCGCAATCTTGATTTTTTTTTCAGGAAAATTAAGGTATGCCTTTAGTGAATGTGAGGTGGAAACTAGTTTTTCTTTAAACAAACATTTGAAGAAAACAGTTCTACATTTCATATACAAATATCTTCTTTACACTTATTAACTAGGTAGATAGTATAGCAGCATCCACATCTCGTTCTACGAACCAGACAGAAAATTAAAATGTTGTAAATATTATAAAACGCAAATAAAATTTGGTAAACGCGTCGGTCGGTTAAAATTCCGCTTCTAAATTAACATAATTTAAAATTCAAAACCGTATGAAATACTTCATTGCGGAGAGCACGCCACTGAAAGGGGCATATTTAATTCTTTCACCAGCACTTTGCGAGGAATGAGTAGCGTAAAAATCCTTCAAGAATATCAAGCACGTTTCGACTTGACTTTAGAAAAAGGAAATACGGGTAAAAATAATAAATAGCGGTATAATGGCGATCTTCACGCGAAAGATTAGCCACAAAAGCCAGGGGCTTAGCAGTATTTATAAGGAGTGTTAGCGGCACGCCACAGGGCGGATCTTGAAATGTTTCTCCTGCCTCGCGACTCAGAAAGTCTTTTTTCCTATATCAGATAATGCAGGAGGAAAATTCGCTCATTGAATTTCGGCGAATGTCTGTGTTGTATCATTAGACCGACTTTAACCGGAAAGTTTATTGTGCTTTCCATCAAACATTTCAGTACAAAATATAAGACTGCTGACTTTAATAGCAAGCAATTCTTGCCAGCATCTAACTCTCAATTTATTTTAAGTTAATCCCACGTAAATCACGGCACGAACTCTTAATAAAGCTACTAGTCTTAGTTACAAACTAGCAACAGATACAGTTATTAATCAAGTGGAAACTGGAAAGCTAAACGCACTTGATTGGCGCGTCACGAGTTAATGCTACTTTACTCCAGTTACCGCTAGGCTGGCATCACGAACATTTGGTCCCAGTTACTGGCCGGTCCCAGTGCGGGGCCGGTGCCCACAACTTCGCCATAACTCGTTTACTCTGAACCACCTAATTTGCTTGCCGACTACGAACACCAGTCAGCTTGTCAGTATAATTTATAGCATCTTTACATGGAGTTCAGCGGTGTTATTAGAACTTTTGTTGCTTGTTTATCTCTGGAAAGTTACGATAGTAGTTGTTTATAACATCATAATTCCAATTTTCTTAGATTTATAGTCTTAGACAAAACTTAGTTCATGGGAATCGTAGATGACTATAAATATATTTACTATGAAACACATATAAAACTTAGTAGTTCTATGGGAACTTATGACAATTATCACTTATTAATTTAAAAAATACCGGAGATTTCTGGAGCAGAGATTATGCAAGCTCGAGAAAAGCAACGCGACGGAAATAAATTAAATAAAATGTATGAATTGTGGCAAATGAGTGCAGTGATTGTTGGAAGCATTAAATCTTGCAGCGAGGTGGTACTATGGTGGGTAATGAATACAAACTGCGGGCTGCGTGGTTAGCACCGCAGTAAATTAAAGGCGGGAGTGTGCGGACCGCGAATTGGAAACCACTGCCGTGAAGCTCGCGAGGAGACGGTAAGATCTCCCTAGCGGATCGTTCTCCGTATACCTTCGATTACTTGAGAAACTAGAGCTTTGAAAAAGAAATTAAAGTACGAACTGAATGCTAACTGAAAATGAAGCTATACCCTAAACTCAACATCAGGGTTTCAAGGCTAACAAGTTAAAAAAAAATTTTATGAAAATACAGTTTCTCAGGATAATGTTGGATACGAATGGATATGCTCAAGTAGACAGCTATAAAAAAAAACCTATTTTCCACTAAACGTAGGTTTTTTTCTTAGTATTGCACGGTCGCTGCTTACATATACCTACACATTTAATTTTATTCTTTGAATCGTCCCTTTGACACAAGAATAGGGTAAGTGTATTTTCGTGGAATCAACCATACACACCGGCGTTATTCCACGAAAATATATTTTTATTCTATTTACTGTGGTTCCCCATATCCCAGACACTATAATCGAGGTATTATAACTATCATAGGGGTTCGAGGCTTCCAAGATATTGTCGTGAATGTGTCCGCAATTTGCAATTACGCGAGTTCGTAGAAATGAACGAATCGATAGGGGTCATCGGCACCATAGGCATCAACCATGAGGTTGAACCCTCAGGAGGGTGTTTGCCACACATTACAACCCTCCCCTCGCTCCGCACCACGTATTCCAGGAAAACATTGCAAACCCTACTATTCTTTATTTTACCTGTGGTTGCTACCCAATTATTTATAACTCTGGCTCATTCTAAACATCGACTCTATAATGGAAATTGAATTTCGAACAGATGAAAGAATCACATAGATGAAAGATATTGTAAGCAGCTCTTTCATTCGTATTGCAGTTTAATGTTCCGCAGCATTTAAATAAATTGCCGCATTAATTTTCAATGTCAAACCAAAACGACGTTTGAATAAAAATAAATATCGTACATCAATTTGATCTTGTCTCGATTCGCTGCCGTATTCCGCCGCTTCCACACGCATTGTTCTCTTGTCTGTTGTCTATTTATCTGAAATCGCATTGAT
This sequence comes from Aporophyla lueneburgensis, assembly GCA_932294355.1. Classification (NCBI taxonomy): domain Eukaryota; kingdom Metazoa; phylum Arthropoda; class Insecta; order Lepidoptera; family Noctuidae; genus Aporophyla; species Aporophyla lueneburgensis. The sequence continues at coordinate 19,039,506 of OW028747.1, forward strand.
ACTTTCCTGAAATGTTTCTATTGAACCTGATTCTTAGAATAGAAACGCGAAAACTTCTTTTCCAATTTTCTCTCAATGGCCATTAGGATGAGAAATGTAAAGTAGATTCCCGGACGAAGTCGAGATATGTGTTCGAGAAGAATGAAATTTCGAACTAAACTGGCATCGCACCGGCGCGCCAGGGTGGTCCCAGCCGACGGAACGACATCAGGATGCGGACTTTTTCGAAATTATTTGCATGTATCATACTACTCCACTGTTATAGAACTATTTCCGATAGCGATACAAACAGAGCTCAGATTTCCAGAATACAACAATATTTAGATCAGATAACATTTTCATCGTATTATATTCGGAAACCCATTTTGATATTGGAGTCCATCCTTGAAAATACGGTTCACTTATGGGGTAGAGTACATTCTATCAAGGTTCGGGACGTCGTTAAAAGCTGTTCCAATATGACTAAGGATATCTCGTTGTTATGAAGGCGGCGATACAAGTTGTGTCCACAACAAACAGGCCTCTCAAATCGTGACTTAACGCAGTGTCAACAGGTTACTCGAGTCAAGTTGACAATCTGTAATTTAGCGCGGGCGGACCAAGTTGCGAACGGGACCCCTCGCTTATTTGCGAGCCCACAAGTAACTTTAAACTGTTCAGACTAATATATAACGTGCTTTAGAGTTCTAAGCTCACGACCCGTTACGTCGATTCACCTGGATCCTTGAAAACTCGAGATTGTATTCTCAGGCAAGCTGTTAAACTTGTTATTAAGCGTGGCAGAATGTGATTAACCCATCCGTGAGGATTGCGAGTTTGAAATACAACTTTAATTTTAGTCCTTGATAATTGGATGACCCAATAACTGAGGGGATATTTCAGGAAGACCAATATGAAGCCAATTATAATTTGAATACGGATAGACTTTATACTGGACTGTGGACTGAATCTCTTGGAACTATTTGAATCTACAGTACAAACTCACTGTAATTTACAGTTTCTAAGAAAAAGAGTTCGCAAACTATTTATTTCATTAATATTCAACACGTTTACAGTCGATATCTAACCGATTCATGCAGTTAAGGAATACCTAGAAGTTATTTTATACACGTTGAACAGACTAATCCAAATTAAATGGTAGTCTTTTAGTACTCTTTGTAGTTAACCAAATTTTCATATTAAGACCGCGAGCCCCTGCTGGCACATACAGTTTCTTCTGACAATGGGGCTAAGGACGGGTGAGAGGTGATAGCGGGGGCGGTCTAACATCGTTGTCGTCTTGAACCAACCAAACACATGACTGCCCAAGGCATTTCATCATATTTTGTATCTTTTTTTTTTGTTTATTGACTTATTTGGGCTTGCTAAAATTCAAAAATGGTTTAATCGATTGTTATGAAACTTTAGTAAGTTGTTGTGTATACGCCGGTCTTAAAAACAAAATGAAAACACAATGCAATGTATTGGATAGTCCCCACACCAATTCGGATACCACTACTTGCTATGTAAACAACAGTGACAGAAACATCATCAAGATACACTAAGTGAACTAATTACGTATTATCGAAGCTAGCGCAAAACCACCCAAGCAAAAGCAGCCTTAATAAAAATTTTATGGAACTACACCTGAGGCGTACCCTATGCATGCAAGCATCTAAATCGATTGCCGGAGACAACGCGGGCAATACATACAAAAAAAATACTGATGAATTTGAACCGCCTACTTTTTGAAGTCGTTGAATAATATAAGCTGTTGTCCAAGGATTTCTGCTGGACAAAGATTCAAAATAAGCGTGAGTTTTTTCAAGCATATAAACATACGATTGTATTATGTAAAGATGAAGAACTTTCGAACATTGCTACCATAAGTTCCTTGAAACATTTCAAAGTCATTAGAAAGGCTTCAGTGATTTCTGTTTAACTGCCGTAAAATTAATCGTCCAATGAAATACAACGTTACGAAGAGCATATAAAACAATATGTAGATAATATTATAATTTCATTTCTACTTTTCCATAATAAACGAAATTCTTTCTTGTCGGCATTGTAATACGGTTAAAATGAACATTGTAAAAGTTGTCAGTCCGTATTTTTTGTGTGCATAGTCCGGTGTTATAACTGGTCACGGGTGCAATTTTATGCAGCCATTCCACGTTTCTAATAGAGCGAGCTCATTTTAAAGTAAAAGTTTGAAAATTTAAATTTACGCGGTAACTCACTCGGGGACTTATAATTTGTTCTGCAAGAAAGACTGGCCTTTCTTTTGACTGCATGCTTAAGGATAACATATTTTGAAAGATTATTAATATATATATATTTTATATAATGATAATTATAAACGCTTTAGTTATTTTAAATTAGAAGAATAAACAGAAGTTTTCTACTTGTTTAAGCTCTTCAAGTCTTGAGTTGAGCGACATGATTACTGATAAATGTTGCTCACTGACTGGACTGGTCCACTCTTATCTGTCTAGATGGTTCTGTCCTCACTAGAATCCCCCCATTTCAAGCACTAATGTACATTGTCTTCACATGATCTAATCAAGGTTCGACCTTTTTTTTTTGGATGGGAAATCTCAAATGACTCCTCCTGCTCTGGGCGGAGCGGTAGGGCGTGTCAGACTTTTACTGACTAAAACCCACCCGTGTTCCATCAGTTGCCTATGTGCCAGGGTCACGGTATCTCTTTCGAACAATCACTCGACCCCGGCAGGCATCGGTCCTATCAGACCCCTTCAGTTTTGCTGACATCTCTTTGAGGCGCGCGTGGAACACTACGCGCCGTCGCCCCGAGCTTGGTCCTTACCGGGTGGTGAGCTACCCATTGCTCGCCGCCCGCAAGCTCACGCCTACGGTGGCCGGGAGTCCGTTATTGACTCCCGACGCCCGGGGCGTCTCCTCCCGCGGCGGCTACTACGACGTGAGGGCGCAGAAACTGCCTGTCCCTCACGCGCCCCGCCTCCTCCTTCACGAGCATTACTGCTTCGCAGAAGAAGGTGACGGCTTCCCATTCCCTCTCGCTCCGTACCATGGCTCGCACTAGGGCCGGACGCGAGAGGTCGCCGCCGTCAATCGCCTCCACGAGGACACGGTGGTGCTCCGCCCAGGCAGGGCAAACTTCCACCGTATGCTCCACCGTGTCCTCTAGACGATCCTCACAATGGAAAGACAGGAACCCACCGAAGATCCTGAACAGGAACCCACCGAAGCATCCATGCCCGGTGAGAACCTGAAGGTTCGACCTTGACCCTTGAGTTTGTTTTGCCATTTGTTCTCAGGGTAGTAAACGAGAAGTCGATTGCGGACTCCCGGCCACCGTAGGCGCGAGCTTGCGGGCGGCGAGCAATGGGTAGCTCGCCGCCCGGTTAGGACCAAGCTCGGGTCGACGGCGCGTAGTGTTCCACACGAGCCTCAAAGAGATGTCAGCAGCTCTGCTAGGACCGATGCCTGCCGGGGTCGCTTGATTGTTCGAAACAGATACCGTGGCTCCGGCACATGGGCAACTGAAGGAACACGGGTGGGTTTTAGTCAGTAAAAGTCTGACACGAAGAGCGGGAGAAGTCATTTGATGATTTACCATCCAAAAAAAAGGGTAGTAAACAAGTGGAAATATTGACTCCATCTAGCTTATTATTTTTTATAATATGACATATTACGGAACAAACAATTTCATTTGTAGTTATTTAAAATATTATGAAACTGTTCAAAGTCCCATTAACTGAAGTAAGAGTTTTAGATTTTCAGCACGCGCATGACTTATCTCTACGAAGAATAGACATATTTATTTCTCTAAAAAGTGATATTTCTTTTGTTCATTATCATGACAAAGGCCTAGAAATCTTTGTACAATCTGTACTTTTTTTTCATTGCTTCCGTTTCTATGTTAGTCATGCTACGCGTGCTTTTTCTATCACGTGCTTTTGACCAAGATTGTCAACAGCAATTGCTAAATCACCTGATTCTTTTTGACCAAGATTGTCAAAAAGAGACCTTTTCAACAGAAAAATTCATAAAAGACTATCATCATCTGCCTATCCTTTTCACACCTATGTTAGAGTCGGCTTCCAATCAAGGTGGATACAGCGAAATACCAATATTTTACATGGAGCGACTTCCTATTCGATCACAGGCACTGGGTAATAATACTCCTTGGTAAGACTGGTTGACAGGCTTTTAGTCTTCTGACGACTAGTAACGACTGTCAAAGACACACAAATGACACGCGAGACCAACAGCTTAACGTGCTTACCTAGGTTTCTTGGTATGTAAAGATGGTCACCCATCCACGGACTAACCGCAGCAAACGTAGCTCAACCTGATCGATAAATCCGTTCAGCTGTTATAACGTACTTATCCACAAGCTTCGTGCCCAATAAACCATATAAAACTATTACTCTGGAAACAATTCCTCCATATCAATCGCTTAGAACGCACAGTTGCACATTCCTTAGAAATACAAAATACAAAACAAAAGTCTTCTGAAACAGTGACGGACAAAAAATACATATCGCATCTTCACTTTACTCTTTGATCGCAGTCTCGGAGGTCGAGACTCGAGCTAGTGAGTTTTCACCGTTATTTCTTTAGCTCAGAAATCCCCTCGCACAAGTTTAGTTAGGAATTCCGTACACCTATCTTCGTATCGCACCACATATTTTGTGTAGACGGGAGGCAGGGGAAGTTTCCGTTTCCTTGTGAAAATCTTCCCTATGTACGTCTATTCTATAAGGGCACGGCAAGGGCAGCTTTGATAAGCCATTATTATTTTTTGATGCGGAACACTGGAAAAATATTGATGGCATTGTTCTGAAAATGTTGGGTCATTGCTAAATTAGATGACTATAATGAAATACCTGCAAATTTCGCCAATCTAATCAATAGCTTTTGATCATTTCAGGGGAGGAAATGGCATTTTAATACCTAAGCATTTCTCTGAATAGTTGAACATAAACTATATCACGTTATACAATCATACACAACATAGAAGTGGGCAGTTGCCTTTAAATGTCAAAGGTTATGTTGCATTTCAGGTATGCGTATAATCCATTATTATATTACACACACCAATGAATGCTCTTCGTAGCTAATAGCTTTCATAATTAAAAGCAATTAAGAGAGCAATAATGCGAACCCTTTTTAAATTGAAGAAACGTTTTCCAGCATTACCGATGTCAGTTGACTCTCAAAATTACGTGTACCTAGTGTTTGAGACGTAAGCTACGTATAAAAGGTAAACAAATGTTGTGGGGTACCGTATGTATGTGGTGTCGCTTCGTCGCGAATACCTCTCCTGTGTAATATTGGGAAAAACTTGCGGGGCGACGCGACGGATAGTTGCGGGGGTCAAGTTAATGATATCACCGCCATTTGTGGACGAGTCCCCGCTCCGAATTGCGCCCGGGCACGTTAATGGGCTCAGCTACAGCACTCTGAATATTTTAAAGGACATTCGCCGAAATTACTACAAAAATAATGTCGCTTTGCTTGTACCGAATTACCCGAGAAACGGTTTAGAGACCGGCAATAAATATGCACGGTATCCTCTTCCTATTGCCTCTTTCGAGATTGCTTTTCGGATTAAACATTTTCAGTCGGACTTTTTAGCTGAGTTTGATCATAGTCTGCAAATTGTTATCTTAAAGTTTCCCGTATCGCGTGTGTCTAGTATCGATTTGTCATAAAGGGAACGCTCAGAGACGTCAGGTTCACTTACGACTGTTTCAGTGTAGCGAGCTTTTAAATAATAAATGAGCCTCGGTGATAGAAGAGAACGAGAGCGGCACGACTGCCGACTGAATATTGTGCCCGCCGCAGACGGGCTTGCGCCCGCGCCCGCACCCGCACCCGCACCCGCACCCGCACCCGCACTCGCGTGCAGACAGCGAGCTACGTGCGCCGCATAATGCACCGTCCCGTGCAAAATTCACAACTACGTACCCTCCGGCAAAATAAATTTACTACCTCTATCTTATTTGCTCTAATTCGCGAAAATGCAACTCGAAACTCCGGTCTCGCTGTAATGATCGTACGACACCGTTTGCAGAATTAGTGATGAGTAGCGAATGTTTCGTTTGGACTATTAATTTGTACATAAAAAGAGACTGCATAAATAGATGTCTGCGGTTCTATAGTGAACGTTATGAAGTTCTTTTGCATTTTGCAAAGTGCAAAAGTTTTGTACGCGCTGGTGTATCGGGGCACGCGATGCATGTGAGCGCAAAGACTTCCCCTAACTTTTTCACTCCGGATTTCTTCATTTAAATAATGTTTCTTGAACTAAACGCATTCTGCAAGTGAGGTGATAATCTGGTTTATATAAAAATAGTCAACTTTACATAATCTATTTAACAAGAAGCTACACAACGGGAAAGTCAACGTGATAGAATGTTTTAATAAGAATACCTACTCTGATTTATGCCGAAGAGAATTTAAAGTCGCAGGAAATCAATTATTCAAAGATTGTTAGCAAGACATAAAGCAATTCCTCTAATAGTGGAGAACTTCTTTCCATTTATTGTCCGCACTGAAGTTCCACTATTTATTAAAAAAGTTGGTGCAGGCCACAGGTCGGACGTGGCAAATACCTGGCCCGCCCGTTCCTTTCAAAATTATTCTCGTGGGCGATTTGCGAAACAAAGCGTGTTGTATCTTAAAGGAAAGCTTAAAGGAATGGATGGCCTGCAAGCTACCGCTTGGCGCCGAGTTCCCCTTCACCCCTTTTGAAAACATTGCTTCGGTTATTAGATTTAAATAAAGTCAAAACCTTTTGTTGTATGTCCCCTTCCTGGACGCTATGCATAATGTTGACGTCATGGATAATTTTACGAATTCGGGGACGTTTCGCTATCCGAACGCGATGCTGCGGGGTGACCGGTGACACATGAAATCGCTTCTGTTTGGAAAATGAAAATGCAAAAAAATATCGTAGATATGGCTGAGGATTCACTGGTAACATGTGCGATGAATCAGTATAAATCGACTTGTCGGTTATAAGTTAATTTCAGCTTTTCAAAATTTAGTTTTGTTTTCCTAATTATTACTTTGCTATTCATATTCATTTTGTATTTCCCAGGTATCTAAAATGTATTTAAATACAGCATAATTTTAAATATCTACCTGTAATTTGTTATGTTTTTATTCGGAAGCCCGTTGAGTTCCTCGTTAGTTTTTGCACTTAGTCCTTCAGGAGGATCATTGCGCGCAGACCATGGCGGCCTGCCGGGGTCGCGTGATTGTTCGAAAGAGATACCGTGACCCTGGCACATGGGCAACTGAAGGAACACGGGTGGGTTTTAGTCAGTAAAAGTCTGACATGCCCTCCCGCTCCGGCCAGAGCGGGAGAAGTCATTTGATGATTTCCCATCCAAAAGTTGTCCTCTTTGTCCTTTTCTTAGGGCGAATATCACCAATGAAACTAAACGAGATCAGCACGTAGGTAAACCAAGTTTAAGACCTGTCAGTGTCATTATTTTCTGAGGATTATTGACATTGACAGCTTTGAACGCGGTTTAGATGTGTTTACACGTGGTGAAATTCGCACTTAGAAAACCTAAACTTTAATAATATTCCGTTTCCTATTCTATCACTGTGTGTATCTACATTGATACACCCAATAGATACCAACGAAAATGAAAATCCTGGAATCAAAACCACTTGGGATTTTGTTAAAAATATTGTATTTAAGTTTGAGTCGTAACTCAAAGTTATAAAGTTGAAAATTATTGTTCGAAAACTGTGTCGATCTATTCATTAGATCATCGACAGTTTGTCATAATTCTTAAAACTATCGACATTAAAAATCGTACGATCGTTTCTTCGAACTGATGATATCAATAATGTATTTTCTAAATAATTTTCCTTTTGCCATTTGAAAATATAAAACCACATTAGCACAATAATAGGCTATCTATCGGTTTTTTCTTATTCTGAAAAACGGTACAAATGAAATACTTATAAGTAAAGTCACAGACGTCATTGTTAGTAATTGTACAGTCAGCAACAATATGATAATAAAAACGGCCAAGTGAAAGAAAATACATTTATTCAGCGCATACTAGATGCGAATTGGACTCGCACACGAAGGGTTTCGTACTATCGTACAATATTTAACACTACAATTTTTTTAAATACTTTCGTTTAAGCGCCCATAGTAAATACACTCTGAAAATTTCAAGTCCCTACTTATTACGATTCAAAAGATACTGTATCCCTGTGACAGACGGACGGACTGACAGCGGAGGCTCAGTACCTAATAGCGCTCCGTTGGGATTCTTTTGGTACGGAACCCTAAATATTTCGTTTTATTTTAAAAACAATTAATTTTAAAAGACACGAATAAAGAGTAGTATTTAAAGTGAAATCTGCATAGGTATTATCTATAGTTTCTCAAAACCAATTAACTTTTTAAACATAAAACACTTAAACTTTGAACATAATCAGTTAGTTACTGAACCTACGGGTCGATATCACGCCGAAGGTTCCGTACAATCACTCTTTCCTTTATTCTCTAAGACTGTAAATGTCAGACCCTTTGTTTTATTTTTCCTGTAATCTTTACAAGACTGTTTGCATAAACAATTTGAAATTATTTTTCCGGCTACCAAAATTTTATTCCCCTTTTATTTACTCCGTTTACTTTAGAAAAGGTGTTGTATCCGTTAACACGGTATACTTCATATAAAATAATTTAAGTTTACCGGAAACTTTGTTTATATCTGATAAGTGCTAGAGTATAATCATGATCATGAATAATATATTGCAATATATTTAAAAAAATTACCATCATTCAAAACCCGAGCTGATCCAAATTCCCATAAAAAACTGTCAAATTTTGTGAGCTCATAATAAGGAGCTTCTATGATTACTACAACAATCACATATAGGTTGGCAAAAAAGAGTCTGTCGTGGTAACCATTGGAACTAAAATATTTTTTTGGTGGCATCACTGCTTTGTTTATCATCAACAAGTAGCTAATCTGTCATTGTGTTATGTTCCCAGTTGTATTTTACTTATTTCTAATTAACTATCAATTATTAATGCTTTTGAACATATAAAAAATGAATAAAACAATAAGGAGTAGTGGTGTGAGCTGTGATATACTAAGTTTTCGTAAGAAATTTGGCGGAATCTGAAGCGGAACAAATTTTGTCTCCGATTGACAATGTTTACGAAAGAACTGCCGACACGACAGGTATTTATCCAAGAAATTTATCTTTTATTCAATGCCAGTCATTGTTTTTCCTTTCTAATACTAAGGTTTATCATTATTATAAGTTTCAAGCCATTTTATTGTTTTATTTACTAATAGATTATTGAGGTTATGTTTTCTAGTTTGACAAATCGCGTGTACGTTAACTCTCGATGTTTGATACTTGAAATTGAAAAATGTACCTACATGGAATTAATATGATTGTCTTTATGTTTTTTTCAAGGTAAATCTCACAGTACAATTAGAGAAATTGTTAATGAAGGTGAAAAAAATTAAGGATTTTTTCTACACCTGGAGGAGCACCGAAACAGTTGGCGGAAGAAAGAATTAGACGATTTTGATCTGTGTGCAATTAGACAAAAAGTTCAACACTATAACGAAACCGGCAAGTATTTAATATATTTTTTTTTTTTTTTGTTAATCGCATACCACAGTAATAAAAGTATAATTTATATTTATTATTTTTCAGGTGCCTATTCTACGTATTATATTACCTATAGTTTGAGGAGACAGGTTGTAATGGGAGCCGTAAACGTGTAAGAAAGATTTTTACAATATTTAGATTTCATAAATAAGAAATGTAAAACTGACACATCAGTGTTAATGGAAAAAATCTATCATAGCACTGAAAAGGAATTCAAGAATGATGTTATGTCACGTTTTTCTTTTTAAATAAAATCTAAATTTTAGTGTGTTATTTCATTTTCATTGTCATGTGAATAGTGATAATGTTATGTACCCCACATAGACATATCTGACACCTTCATTAGTCAACTGTTCAAGTTTATTCTATATTGCCCGTACCTTTCGAATGCGACATGTTATAAGTACTCTCTGACTTCCGATTAGTTTCCGACAGTAAGCAGCTGTAAGTCGCCTTCTTGTCGACTATAAACTGTCAGCATTAAAAGGACTCGTTCAGTTTCATTCATGTCAAATTTGATACAGGCATACCAACCATCGAATGGTTGTGAATACCTTAGATGGTGGCCGCAAATGCGATTGCTGAAAATTATGTCTTGTGTATCGGGTTCAATCGGCAATCCCTGAGTGTAATTTAATTAATTACAAAGTCTACAAACAACCTATACATAGGACAAAATTTGCCCAGCGTTTTCTTTTCTTTCTAGCTCCATATATTTATAATAAATTTAATGTAACTAGGTTTTCAGAAATATAATTCTCACATATTTAAAAAGATTTTACGAAACCACTTACTCTGCTTAGATTATAATAGCACTGAAGACACATTAATAATTCTGAAATAGCAAACTCCATACATACATACATTCATACATACAGACACACTATCAAACATCACAATCACAGACAAGCCAAAATAGTAATGTGTATTCATTTCATTGCTAAATTATTGTAAGTTTTTTCATTTGTTTCTTTTTTCTTTCTTATGGAGCCTATTATCTTAAGTTCTCACTCGTTTGTTACTATACGGGTCACAGCAATGAGGAATAAGACCCCACTGTAATACAGTATCAACTAGTACGGGGGTATTGTGACTGTTACTGATGGCTTTATATGTATATTGTAATGTGAACAGTATCTTAAGCTAATAAATTGTGCACAAATAAATAAATAAATAATTTTTAAACTGAATAAGTTTGCATTATGTTATTGTGATGGCACTCTTAGATAAAAGGTTATTCTAGCGAAATAATGCGAAATCTACTAAATACAATGAAAGTAAAAGACAGTGTGCCTATCAAGTCTTGAAATCTTGACTGATGAGAATTTCCGGGATCTCGTGTTTGTGGATTAAAACAACAAGTATCTTTTCACTTTTAGTCCTAGTATACAGGGTAGCCATACCTGCTAAGCAGGCGCCCTCATTTTTTCCAGACTCTTTTTTGCCAAGCTGTAACTATTTTCCCGTAATTACAAAACTTTAACAGTATGTTACTAAATAAAACCAAACGTATGTACTTTTAATTTATTCAATAGATATCTTTTGAAAACTCACTAAGCTACTTTTAATGCTGACTGTACTTACCCACATCAATTTTTTCTAGGATTATTTATTATTCCTGAGCTTACTCAAATAACTTTTCAATAAACTCCTAACCTTCCCATCTTAACTTAATACCAAGAAAGTAACAAAACAATGAATCGGCACCACACGTACTTACACAATAAGTAATAACTTTAATACACAGCTTCCTTACGGGGCTCGCAGTAGGCTTTGTCTGTACCCTGGCCTTATTAACGTGCATAAATATCTGTTCCCTGCCACCTCGCCCCCAATTTAGCGCCAGTACGCGGCGCTCCTAACAAATCAACCTGCTCTAAGTAATTCATTCAGCATTTATTCATTTTTTTTGTACCTGGCTCCGTCTACAGAACAGGAAACGAGTAATTTTTTTTGTTGGTAGGGTCAGAACTTAAGTTCCTATGTTTATTTTAAAAAAGAATGCGAATTCAAAAAAAAAAAAATATTGACATTGACTGTATATATGTACTTAACGTACTGTATTTAACTGTGTTGAACGGAAATAACGTTTCATTAAAATGTAACTTTTTGCAGTATGTTCGTAAAAAGTATAATTTAAAAAATCACTCCTACTGTATTACTGGGAATTTCGGAAGTAAGTAAAACAATTTTTATAATATTTTTACGAACATACTGCAAAAGTTACATTTTAATGAAACTTCGTTTCAGTAAATAAAAACTGGCTTCGAATTTATACTACGGCGGGATGCATGTATATTTTATTTGTTGGAAACATCAGGTCGAGAGTAAAACAAAGTTTGAATAGTATTTTACTAGATTTTATTATCTGAAACGGGTAATTTCCCCTGTACAAACACTCGCCTCTGTTCATTCGAGAGCCCCAGCGCGCGCTAAATTTGAATTCATGTTACGAACGGGCTACATAAACCAATTACCGAGCAGAGCCAATGGCGGGTGGCGGCACGCGGAGAATCGATAATTCACAATATGCCCGCTAGAGGGCAACGCCGGCGACGCGCCTTGCGCGCCCACTCCACTCCTCCACGTTGCGCACCCGTACGATAAACCTTGCAATGACGTGCAAGCGATGCAATATTTTTAGATGTGGTTTATTTTTGTGATGTTTTATGTTTTCAATATCATAAAGTATTTTTTTTAAATCCATGTAAAACCCTGATTATTTCATACTGATTTTTTAAATAAAATGAACGTTAACACTAATTTATTTATGAGAGACAGAACTTTAAAACACATTAAAACACACTTCCCTTTATTTCAATACATCGAAAACTCTAAACTGTTACTAAACTCCAAAGAGGTCCATCCATTTCGTACAAAAACAACAAACCTTGTACGCCGGTGCAAAGTCACGTCAGGCCGACGCTCGTAGTCAGCTGCTGCTTAGCTTGCCGTTTCGTGTCGCGCTTCTTGTCCGCTTTCAATGTTTTCCGTTTTATTTTGTTATTTCTGTGATGCAAACCGATTTTTTAACTAATATTTATATTATTACGTTATTGTGAATGAAACTGTGCAATAATACAGTGGTATCAGGCCCCGGACAACGGAAACTAAGAGGTAAACGCCTTAATATTTTTGTTTGTCGCGAACATAACCTCACTGACATCACGTACGATGCTCAATTTCAGTCGTTTAGCTTTTTATGTGAATTGTAGAGCTGGATAAGAGTCTTTATAAAAGAATCGGATGTCGGTATAAAGTCTCCATTCAGTGTAATCGTTCAACTTAATGTTTATGTTCCGTATTGATGATTTCGATCAGATTCCAGCAGTTCCTTCATTAGCAAGCTACTGTTGTTTTCAATAATACGCTTCTGAAGTGATTTAGTTCTGAAATTTTGTAATAACGATATGAATATTGTTGTAATTCTGTATTTTAAGAAGTGTATTGTATAAATCCGGTTTTAAATGTTGACTTTTTAGTGAATGAATCACCATGACAATGCTCGCTTGATACAACAATGCCTTTTAGTTCCCACAGGGGGCGTTGCTTGTTGGAAATTGCGAACAAAATAAAAATTGCCTGTACCGTCTTCCTTCAGTGTTGTTTGCCTTTTGCACATAAATTATAACATCCACCAAATTCGTATAATGTAGGCACCTATTTTCCTGTGTTTTACATATTGTTTTTGAAATGTTCCTTTGTTACCAACTGCTTATTAACTTGTTAGGCTGTCTATTTACGTCCACGTGCTTTGCAAACATTTTAACGAACTGAAATCGATTTTTAACGATAGAATGGTGTTAAACCTACCTACCAAGGCAGATCGTAACAAGACAGATCTAAAATGAAGGATTTAAAATTGTCCAAAAATGAACGCTGATTAAGGTCATAATGTCCAATTGAAACTATAAACAAGACCAAAATACCGACCGTGTCAGAAAGTAGGGTTATGAATTTATGATAACAATGGGTGTCTCAAAGTTATGACGTCCCCGTCTCTGTCTGCTAGCTAACCTTTTTCATTCAACTCACGCGCATGAAACAATTCTGAATAAAAACAATGGCATTGCTCGTAATGCATTTGTTCTGGATAAATATAATTGTTTCCTTACTTTTTATGAGGGTTCCTTGTAAATAACTAATAAATATAAACTGGCCAAGAGCGAGTCTCACGAGGGGTTCCGTACCACAAAGTATAAAACCACTGACAAAAACATATTTCTTGAAAAATACATATTTCTTGAATGAGGTCTTTTATTTTTTTGTGGGTGGGAAATAATCAAATTACGTCTTCCGCTCTGGGTAGAGCGGAAGGGCGTGTCAGACTTTTACTGACTAAAATCCACCCATGTTCCTTCAGCTGCCACGGTACCTATCTTTCGAATTGAATGAAGTCTTCATTCAGGAAACATGCTTTTTTACAGTGTTTGCAGTCCCTTTAATTCTTAGCTTTATTTTTATTTTAGTCGTGTTATAGCGATAATAGAAATAGACACACTGTGAAAAGGAGGAGGGTAAAGATTAGAACATTTTTCGCCTATCATAATCATGAAAATTCAAAGTATTTATTGACGTCATGTTTTTGTTTATGTGAAGTTTAGATATACCTACCTTTACATCTATTCTAAAATATTAAGAAAAAAAAATAGCAAGACATAAAAAAATATATCATCATACTTGCCAAATTCTTTGAAGTTTTGTTATTTTAAGCACTTTTTAGGGTTCCGTTGCCAAATGGCAAAAAACGGAACCCTTATAGATTCGTCATGTCTGTCTGTCTGTCTGTCTGTCTGTCTGTCTGTCTGTCTGTCTGTCTGTCTGTCTGTCCGTCCGTCCGTCCGTCCGTCCGTCCGTATGTCACAGCCACTTTTTTCCGAAACTATAAGAGCTATGCTGTTGAAACTTGGTAAGTAGATGTATTCTGTGAACCGCATTAAGATTTTCACACTAAAATAGAAAAAAAACAATAAATTTTGGGGTTCCCCATACATAGAACTGAAACTCAAAAATGTTTTTTTTTTTTTTCATCAAACCCATACGTGTGGGGTATCTATGAATAGGTCTTCAAAAATGGTAATGAGGTTTCTAATATCATTTTTTTCTAAACGCGCGAGAGACACTTCCAAAGTGGTAAAATGTGTGTCCCCCCCCCCCCCTCCCCCGTAACTTCTAAAATAAGAGAATGATCAAACTAAAAAAAATATATGATGTACATTACCATGTAAACTACCACCGAAAATTGGTTTGAACGAGATCGAGTGAGTAGTTTATTTTTAAACGTCATAAATCGTAAACCGCAATTTACCTTACATTCAATCAACTGAAATATAAAAAAAAAACATTTATTTTTAAACCGAGAATACCTACAGGTTTGTACGGAACCCTCGGTGCGCGACTCCGACTCGCACTTGGCCGGTTTTTCTAACTTTCATTCAAAAATAAACCTTTAAGCGCTTTATGCACCAAAACAAATGAATGCTAGTTATGAACTGCCGGGGTCGCGTGATTGTTCGAAAGAGATACCGTGACCCTGGCACATGGGCAACTGATGGAACACGGGTGGGTTTTAGTCAGTAAAAGTCTAACACGCCCTCCCGCTCCGCCCAGAGCGGGAGAAGTCATTTGATGATTTACCATCCAGAAAAAAAAAATGCTAGTTATGAAGCCTATTTACTGTAGTATTTGAGAGACTAAAAAATATAGTGATGCATAAAGCACTCAACAGTTTATTTTTAACTAGCTTCTGCCCGCGACTTCGTCCGCGTCAAATTTTTGCTCCCCTGACCCTTCCCGTCGCATCGATTTGCCTGCTAGTTTTCGTCCATTTTTCGTTGCTGCTCGCTCCTTTTAAGTTATAGTGAGTCAACCTTAAAAGATAGACATATGCTCTCGCGGACTTTTTTTTTGAACTTTTTAAAAGGAACAATTCCGTCATACATGATTTTTGCGTTACTTTAACCGTTTACGCAGCGCACGCAACGGAAACTCTCAAAAGGAATAAATTTTCCCCGTTTTTGCAACATTTTTCATTACTGCTCCGCTCCTCTTCGTTGTAGCGTGATGTTATATAGCCTATAGCCTCCCTCGATAAATAAGCTACCCAACACAAAAAGAATTTTTCAATTCGGACCAGTAGTTCCTGAGATTAGCGCGTTCAATCAAACAAACAAACAAACTCTTCAGCTTTATAATATTAAGTATAGATTAATGTTAGAAAAACCGGCCAAGTGCGAGTCGGACTCGCGCACCGAGGGTTCCGTACAAACCTGTAGGTATCCTCGGTTTATGCGTAAGGTTTATGTTTTTTGAAATTATTTTTTTTTTTTATATATTTGAGTTGATTGAATGGAAGGTAAATTGCGATTTACGATTTATGACGTACTAGCTTCTGCCCGCGACTTCGTCCGCGTCAAATTTTTGCTCCCCTGACCATTCCCGTCGCATCGATTTGCCTGCTAGTGTTGCTGCTCGCTCCTTTTGAGTTATAGTGAGTCAACCTTTAAATATAGACATATGCTCTCGCGGACTTTTTTTTAGAACTTTTTCAAAGGAACAATTCCGTCATACATGATTTTTGAGTTACTTTAACCGTTTACGCAGCGCACGCAACGGAAACTCTCAAAAGGAATAAATTTTCCCCGTTTTTGCAACATTTTTCATTACTGCTCCGCTCCTCTTAGTTGTAGCGTGATGTTATATAGCCTATAGCCTCCCTCGATCAATAGGCTACCCAACACAAAAATAATTTTTCAATTCGAACCAGTAGTTCCTGAGATCACCGCGTTCAATCAAACAAACAAACAAACAAACAAACAAACAAACAAACTCTTCAGCTTTATAATATTAGTATAGATTAAAAAAAAACTACTTACTGGATTTCGTTCAAACCAATTTTCGTTGGAAGTTTACATGGTTATGTACATCATATACTTTTTTTAGTTTTATCATTGTCTTACTTTAGAAGTTACGGGGGGGGGGGACACACATTTTACCACTTTGGAAGTGTCTCTCGCGCAAACTATTCAGTTTAGAAAGAAATGATGTTAGAAACCTCAATACCATTTTTGAAGACCTATTCATAGATACCCTACACGTATGGGTTTGATGAAAAAATTTTTTTTGAGTTTCAGTTCTATGTATGGGGAACCCCAAAATTTATTGTTTTTTTTCTATTGTTGTGTAAAAATCTTAATGCGGTATACAGAATACATCTACTTACCAAGTTTCACCAACATATCTCTTATAGTTTCGGAGAAAAGTGGCTGTGACATACACGGACAGACAGACAGACAGACAGACATGACGAATCTATAAGGGTTCCGTTTTTTGCCATTTGGCAACGGAACCCTAAAAAGTGCTTAAAATAACAATACTTCAACGAATTTGCCAAGTTTGATGATTTTTTTTTTGTATGATTTGCAATTTTTTTCTTACTATTTTAAAATAGATGTATAAGGTCGATACCTAAACTTCACATAAACACAATAACATGACGTCAATAAATACTTTGAATTTTCATGACTATGATAGGCGAAACATGTTCTAATCTTTACCCTCCTCCTTTCAACTGTCTACATATTTCTGTTTATGAGATATAACCAAACGAACTTGACAGACAGACGGATGAACTGGAGGACAGCAGAGGCTTAGTAATAGGGTCCTGTTGGCACTCTTTGGGTACGGAACCCCAAAACATAAGCACATTTGCAGTTACTTATATAGAATTTCAGGTTACCGTATGTTGTTTCATGTCTGGCTTACAAATACTCACACTTTGAAAAGGTAAATTAAAACTACGCCAAGGGATATTAAACGAGAGATAATAACAGAAAAAGAAACTCACCGAATTATCACGCAAAACTAACGCCGCCACACAAAACCGCGCTCTTTCCATAATTTTACACTTTTTAGTTTGGTTTTCTATGGAAGCATGTTTTTTAAATTATTGTTTAGGGTGTTTCGAATTTTGTGACGTATGTCAGCGTAGTTTTCGAAGACAGTTTTTTTGCTATTCTGGGAACCCTGGCAAGAATAATGGCACAAATTTATGAAGTTATTGTCTTGTCATCGGTCTTGATAAGTATGCCAAAGAACTTGTTACAAAATGGCTTCAACATGTATAATTATCAAATATTGCCAGCGGCTTCGCCCGCGTGGAGGTCGGAAATTATCCCGCGGGAACATACTAACGGGATAAAAAGTAGCCTATGTCCTTTCTCAGGATCTAAACTATCTGTGTACCAAATTTCATTTAAATCGGTTCAGTAGTTTTAGCAGGAAACCGAGACAGACAGACAGACAGACAGACAGACAGAGTTACTTTTGCATTTATAATATTAGTATGGATATACATTCTAGTAGAGCATGACTAGCTATGCAAAATTTTCAATGGCACGGATCCTCTAGGACGAATAGTCTCGGAGTTAAAGCCGGTTGTATTTCCAACAAACAAGCGTTCATATCTCAAAAACTATTTCATTATGTGATATGATTCATATGTCGTCTTGCTTGTACAGGCCCAATGTATAATATATATGAAGATCAAGTAGCTCAAAGACATGTATGCATTTTAAAAATGGGAATGATTGATTTTGCAAAAATTTAAATACCTGTATCATTTATGGCTATGCTTGTATACTGATGGAACATATACCGTCTTGTAGACCTGGCAAAGGTGTAAAAAAAAGTCAATGGGCACTTTTTCGTGCGAAGTAAGACAACAAAGATATACGCTATAAAGTGCATTTTTTCATGAATGAGGACTTTGACCTCAAGAAACGTAGTGAAGATGAATTTTTACAGACAACATTCTATAGACATTATGAATCAGCTCAACTAGAGCTTTCATTTGATACCAATATTGTCAAGCTATGAGTTTTTGCACTGAGCACCGAGGTCCCATAGGCGCAACAGCATCCAACATTGTTCTGGTTCATTTTTTAGAAAAGGGTGGATTTTTTGCTTTTTTTTCGTGGGCTATCCTTCGGTGTGGAAGTGCAAAATGTACGCAAGCATGCCAAAAGTTGATGAGCTTTCTAATGAAGGCTTTAGTTCTCCTGGAAGCTCAAAAAAGAGACCAGGACGCCCCAAAAAGCGTAAGCATGCTGGTGGAAGACCACCAAAAGAGGTCGTATGTAGCCACCCTTCTCCTGAAAGGGTCAAATCTTTTGCTGAGCTCCCTGAATCTACTCGGGCGGAGAAATACTTATCTCTCTATATATTATACACAGCACTCTACTGAGCATTACTACGTATGAAGCATTTCTTTTAGTGAAATGGTTCTTGAGATACAGAAGGTTGATTGTTGGAAATACAATACGCTATAACTTCGAAAGTATTCATCCTACAGGATTGACGCCATTGACACTTTTGCATCACTAGCTGTAGGCTATTTAATAGGTTTCAGAACTATATACTTGAAGCCATGGAACAAGTTCTTTCGAGTTAATCCGACGTTTTGAACGGGGGTCAAAATCATGTTCAATGTTTTCGTTATACAGGCACATACATACGTATGAAGTTTATAAAGGCGTGTTTAAAAAAAAATAAACCGGCCAAATGCGAGTTGGGCTTGCACTTGTTCCGGAATGGCGAAAAAACGGCTGAACGGATTCGGATGAAACTTGGCACGAAGACAGCGAGTTCTTATCGGCAAATAGTCTGTTTAGGGAGTATTTACCTCACAAATTGATGCTGACGCAGGTACTCTACATAAACTTTTTCTACTATTTGAACATAAAACAAGTAAAATTGCTGTTAATGGTTATCCTATGTAAGTCAGTAAAGATCGACCAACGGCTTAAATTTTATTTTTTTCTCATAAAACAGATACGTACGTAGATATCCAAATTATGGACCTTATACAAGCGGCGTAGCATGACCAATTCTATATCTATTCTACCAATGTTTCTATCTCATCAGAAAAATAGTCATCATACTTGACATCGTACTATTGTCGACTGAAGAATAGATACATCTCTTCTTTTCAGTTTTACACATTTTTTCTACGATATAATCTATCATTTTATCTTCTCTTCCGTCGACAAATTCCGTTTCTATAGCGGGCATGCTACGCGTGCTGGTATACTGTAAAAAAAAATATAAATAAAAAACCAGAAATTATAAGTAGAAGTTTTATGTAAAGAAAAATTGGAAAAGTTTCCCGGAAGATTTTCTAATTCGGGAAATCCTGAACGTCTGTCTTCAATGGGATTTTTGTATGAATTATTAAAAAAATTGTACCGTGTGGTGCCGGACGTAAAGAATAACACCACCCCATTTCTTCCCGTGGGTGTCGTAAAATGCGACTAAGGGACTTACTAGAGAATGGGCAGCAGCGTTCTCTATGCATTTTACCACCATACTGCGATCGCCAACCCGCCTGCCAAGCGTGGCGATTATGGCAAAGCCCCCCAAATTGGGGGAGGCCTAAGTCCAGCAGTGGACGTCTTTCGGCTGAAATGATGATGATGATTAAAAAAATTACAGGACAACGTCTGTTAGGTCAAAAAATAAAATTTAAAACTGCTTCATAATTATCTATCTATACTAATATTATAAAGAGGAAACCTTTGTATTTTTGTATGTTTGTATTGAATAGGCTCAAAAACTACTGGACCGATTTCAAAATTTCTTTTACCATTTTTTAGAAGGATTCTTCCGAATCCGTATAGGCTATATTTTATCCCGGAAAATAAATAGGATTTTTCGTGGTAGTGAAAATTGTGGAGTAAGGCGTCGAAAAAACTGCCGTACGTTAACGATTCTCGCGAACGCTGCCTAAATGGTTAGAGATGTATGGTTGACTTCTATAGAAAAGTTGTAGAACTCAATAATGCCTACAAAAAAGTCCGCGATAGTATAAACCAAACATTTATATTTTAGCCATTATAACCACTTTTCCATAGAATAAAAGTAATTAAAATTATTAGCCTATGTTTATTGATCATATTATCATCAAATACTAATCCTTATCCAAATAAACTATTTATTGAGCAAGATTGTTTCAATAGCTATAAATTACTTTTTATTTTATTCCAATCGGACAATCCATTCAAAAGATATTACGAATTTAAAATTGTAATTGGTATTAAAATGAATGATGGTGTCGCACAACATACATACAAAACAATTTTTTTTTTCAGAGAGCTTAAAAAATAAATGTCCACCCGTGCGAAGCCGGGGCGGGTCGCTAGTACTTTATATTATTAATCTATATATTATATCTTCTACTAGCTTCTGCCCGCGACTTCGTCCGCGTCAAATTTTTGCTCCCCTGACCCTTCCCGTCGCATCGATTTGCCTGCTAGTTTTCGTCCATTTTTCGTTGCTGCTCGCTCAAAGATAGACATATGCTTTCGCGGACTTTTTTTTAGAACGTTTTAAAAGGAACAATTCCGTCCATACATGATTTTTGCGTTTCTTTAACCGTTTACGCAGCGCACGCAACGGAAACTCAAAAGGAATAAATTTTCTCCGTTTTTGCAACATTTTTCATTACTGCTCCGCTCCTCTTAGTTGTAGCGTGATGTTATATAGCCTATAGCTTCCCTCAATAAATAGGCTACCCAACACAAAAAGAATTTTTCAATTCGGACCAGTAGTTCCTGAGATTAGAGCGTTCAATCAAACAAAAACTCTTCAGCTTTATAATATTAGTATATAGATATATAGATATTATAAAGCTGAAAAGTTTGTTTGTTTGATTGAACGCGCTAATCTCAGGAACTACTGATTCGAATTGAAAAATTATTTTGTATTGAGTAGCCCATTTATCGAGAAAGGATATAGACTATATACCATCACGCTACTATCAAAAGGAGCGGAGCATCAATGAAAAATTTTGAAAAAACGGAAAAATTATTCCTTTTGAGAGTTCCGTTGCGTGCGCTGCGTAAACGGTTAAAGTAACGCAACAATGATGTATGACGGAATTGTTCCTCTTAAAAAATTCTAAAAAAAAGTCCGCGAGAGCATATGTCTATCTTTTAAGATTGACTCATTATATTCCTTTATACTATACTATACTATCTCTGAACTAATATTATTAAGCTGAAGAGGTTGTTTGGTTGAACGTACAAATCTCAGGAACTACATATGTTAAATGTTGGATAGCCCATTTATCGAGGAAGGCTGTAGGTTATATAACATCACGCTGCGACCAGTAGGAGCGGAGCGCCAATGCAAAATGTTGCAAATACGCGGTAAATTATTACTTTCAAGAGCTTTCGTTGAGTAACGTAACAATGATGTCAGGCGGAATTTTTCATCTTTTAAGGTGGGCGCACTATGTTTCTTTCAAATCTATACTAATATTATAATGCTGAAGAGTTTGTTTGATTGAACGCGCTAATCTCAGAACTTCTGGTCCGAATTGAAAAAATATTTTTGTGTTGGGTAGCCTATTTATCGAGGAAGGCTATAGGCTATATAACATTACGCTACAAGCAAGAGGAGCGGAGCAGTAATGGAAAATGTTGCAAAAACGGGGAAAATCGCACGAGTAGGCGATTCGACGCGACGGGAAGGGTCGGAGGAACAAGAAATTTAACGCAAACGAAGTCGCGGGCAGAAGCTAGTTCGTTATAAAAATGCATTATTTGCGAAGGTGTTTTCACAAACATGGATATAATCCTTATCCATCAGAAGTGTTTAATTTTGAACAAAGTTGCCCTAACATTATTTGAGATTAAGGAATATCTTACGAGATATAAAAAAAGTCAAAAAAACAAAATCAAAATGGGGCTTTACATGCAATTGTGACCAACCAATTGATGTCCGATAAGGCTCGACTGGCTGTTCACAATGGTGTACTGGTGCCTACGCTTATGTATGGGAGTGAATGTTGGGTGTGGCAAAAGAAGCATGAAAGTAGAATAAATGCTGTGGAAATGCGTTCCTTGCGAAGCATGTGTGGTGTGACTATGAATGATAGGCTGAGGAATGATGTGATAAGAGAACGGTGTGGTTTAAAAGAAGATGTAGTGACAAAAATTGAAAAAAGTATGCTTAGATGGTTTGGTCATGTTGAGAGGATGAATGAAGGACGACTACCAAAAGGTACCTATTTACAAGGCAGATGTGAGTGGAAACACCGGGAGGGGACGCCCTAGGAGGACATATAGTGACCTTATTGGCGATGTTCTTCAGAAAGGTCAGGTGCATAGTACTCGCAACCGGCGTGCGTGTATGACCAATTGTATGAACCTTAAAGAGGCAAAAGGAGTGTGTAGAGATCGTAGCAGGTGGCGTTCCGTGGTTTCTGCCTACCTCCATGGGAAAAAGGCGTGATTGTATGTGTTTATGTATGTGTATATAACAACCTGACTGCTCAACACTACGTACGGGCCAGCGATTCGATGCGACGGGGTGGGTCGCGGGAGCTAGAAATTTGACGCGGACGAAGTTGTGGGCAGAAGCTAGTCTACTGATAAGACTCTTATTCAGTAGTCCCAGAAAAAATACTGGGGCTCAACTGACTTTATTAAAGTTTTCAGCAAAAAATAGGTAAATTCACGAAGACAGGTTACCAGTCCTGACCATCTGCCGGCGTAGCATGACCAATTCTATATCTATTGTACCAAGAACAAATAAAGTTCCTTATGTATTTTAATTCTCTAAAAATGTTTCTATCTCATCAGAAAAATAGTCATCATACTTGACATCATATTTTAAAACTGAAAAGAAGAGATGTTTCTATTCTTCAGTCGACTGAAGAATAGAAACATCTCTTCTTTTCAGTTTTACACAATTTTTCTACTATACAATCTATCATTTTGTCTTATCTTCCGTCGACAAATTCCGTTTCTATGGCGGTCATGCTACGCGTGCAGGTCACTATAAAAATATATAGCTTATAATAATTAATAATAATTTTTGGCTATGATGTTTTAAT
Organism: Aporophyla lueneburgensis; assembly: GCA_932294355.1. Lineage (NCBI taxonomy): Eukaryota > Metazoa > Arthropoda > Insecta > Lepidoptera > Noctuidae > Aporophyla > Aporophyla lueneburgensis. The sequence goes on from OW028747.1 coordinate 19,063,036, forward strand.
ATATTTGGAAATAAGATTAAATCTATACAAATAAATAAACTGGGAGTGTGTTTGTAATTTCAAATTACCTAACAGCTTTTTACTAAATGCATATGAAAGTAAATACGGTACTTACACCAAAAAATCATTTTTTGTAACTTTTGTCTGTCTGTCTCTCTGTTTGTTCCGGCTAATCTCTGAAATGGCTGGACCGATTTTGACTGGACTTTTATTCGAAGATAGCTGATGAAATAAGGAGTAACTTAGGCGGCTTTTGTTTTATAAAAATCTTTTATTTCAGAAAAATCCTGCGTTAATTTCCGACACCCACGCGGGCGAAGCCGCGGGCAAAAGCTAGTGTAAGAATAAAATGCATAAATTTACTAAATTTAGCAAGAAAAACAACTGGTATATAAAACAACAAAATTAGATTTTATTTCTTTCGTCAACATCTTTCGCCGCTGCAGCTTCAATCACCCAAAAGGTACTCTATATTTTTTTGCGCCATCTCAGTTTTACATTCTTCCTTCTTTTCCGAAAATTTACTTCATTCATTTATTGAATAACTTAGGACTGAAAACTGGACTGGCTTCGGCCTGATTAGACTGGTTCACATAACCATAGGCAGTTGTGAATGGGTTGATAGTCTAATGTTCTTTCTTCTACGGTTTTGATTCTTTGTCTCTGTTTCGGTTTCAGTTAAACGAGAATTTTTAGTTTCGTCCACAAGTAGTCAGTTATTAAAACTGCTACAGTTTTAATAACTGACTAATAGTCAGTCAATGGTCTGAAACCTTTGAATCGGACAAGAAGGAGGTACTGTAACTCAGTAACTGGGTTGTGGAAATGTGGAGATCAGATAGGCAGTCGCTTCATGTAAAATACTGGTATTTACCTGCATTTGAATAGACCGGATTCCGACCCTAACAGAGGAAAAGGTTCGGAAGATGATGTGAAGAGTTTTTCCTGTTTCGCAACGGATTAATTAAACTGAGGAGCATTGCATCATAATCATAAACTACCCATAAGTATCACATATAAATTCTAATTAATAATTGATTCCAAAGCAAGTTCAACAACATAATCAATCCTCCATAAATTAACGATATTATGAAATTTTCCGTGCAAATTCTGATCCCAAAAACCCAGTTGCTAATGACGACGCGGGTATTCGAAAATGCTGTTAAATACAGATGAGTAGCTGAGTAACGTTAGCAAATGTCGACTTTTGTCGAAAATGTCCGTCTCGTCGGCCATATTCCGTTTAATGTCGCAATATTGTGAGCGTCGGCGGGCGGCCGCGGCCGGTCGCATGCATTTACATACATTAATGCGGACGCTGCACATGCATGCAGCTCGCTCTGAATGTGTGTGCGCTGCGAATTAACTGTAATTGAGCCATTCGGACAGCGCACAGTGTTCCAAAAGCCTCAAAAAATTTCCCACTTGGGTTTATTGCATTTATAAGTCAAGAAACGTATTTAAAAAGCACGAGTAGAACTCCCACGTATTTATCTCTTTTAGTTTTTTTTATATAAATTCACGAAAAAAACGTGACTTTTCCATGAAAAAAATGAATATCAGTTCTCAAAAAGTAGTTGTTCAAGATAATAATTTGAAATTAATATTATTAATAGAGCTCATTTGAGAGCATATTTACACGTTTTTATTTTTTTTAATCTCTTTTAGTTTCGGAGTAAAAAAATATTTTCTTATTTTTGTTTTTATTTTTTTTCTCCGCAAAGACGCAAAAGTGCGACTTGGGACTAGAACTGAGATATTGTCCACAATAAGGTCTATTACTCATAAAAAAATCAAGTCGCACTATTGCGGCGTTTAGGAGAAACAGGTGTTTAAATCTTAAGGTCAAATAATATACTCCAGGGTTGTCACTCTGAGGTCAAATAAATAAATACATATTTTATTATGAAATGTGTATTGCATGGACGTCTCGCTCAAACTATAGATTTACAGAGCATATAATAATTATATATATATAGTGTTTTTTTTTATTTGGGACATAAGGAAATTCATAACCATATGAGATACAGAGAGACTGTCTTAGGAAACATTTATTTTTGATTTGGAAAAAAATGGCATAAAAAAATTTTTGGTCAACCGCGAGTTGGCCATTGAGTAATTTTGATGAAAAAATGTTTTGATGATTGTATCGGAAGAAAAAAATCAGGACAACGGAAGTTAGTCAAATCTAATGAAAATATTTTTCCATACAAAACAGATTAGAACAGATAGACAGACTATACGAGTACTACCTACCGTGCTGCGGTGGTTAATAGTTTGACCGTGTCGAAAGGCTTTCCACGTTGTGTAACGATTACTATTTAGACGCGTTTTAAAAACCTGTATTATAAATATATATGTAAATTTCCCAGTATCACTACATATTATAAAACAAAGTCTCTCGCCGCCTCTGTCTGTCTGTCTGTCTGTTCGCCATAAACTCGGAAAGTACTGCACGGATTTTCATACGGTTTTCAACAATAGATAGAGCAATTCTTGTGAAAGGTTTTTGTGTATAGTAAGTTTAAGTTTTATACAAATTAACGACCTTTTGAGTTATAACAAAACAATGTATGGTAGGATTGTACCTCTTTAATAGATCTACAAAAAAGTCCGTGGTGGTATATGGTATATGTCTATCTTATAAGGAAAACCCGCAGTAACCATTTTTTGCGTTTACTTAAAACAGTAAAATGATCGGTTGTTTACGAACCTATTTTTAACAATACCGTATTAATCCTCATTCAAATAAATTTAATAAAATAAAAAAATCTGCTTATTTATTGCCTCTAAGGCGGAACAAAGTTCGCCGGGTCAGCTAGTAAAACAACAAAAAAGAAACATTACTCATATAAATCGCACTCATTAGTTAGTGTTAATGTTAGATCATTTAAATCATCAACATCATTCGAAGGATTTTCGTCGTCCTCCTCTGCGGACTGTAATGTCTCCACATCAATTGCTTTTAAAAGTTCACAAACAACAGACGGCAAAGGAGGCCGTTTTGAGAATCTTCGACGATCACTGAGATGAGCCATAGAAATTAGTGGATCAGACGATTCTAGTGCACGATGAAAAAGGTCGGTCATTGTACTAATCCTGTTCATTTTACGACAGTGATGTTCTCTATCTGAGCGCCAGAATTTGTTTCGTGACTCAGCTGCTTGTTCTGAAAGCATCCCAACAGGCAGTGAACAGGAATCAATAATCTCTTCACCGTGTACAAGTATTTTATGAACTGTCACCGTCATTGGGTGCCAATTATATGATTGAACGTACCGCTCTGCGAGAGACCGGCAAAAATGCCCGAATTTTTTGGCGTCAATAGAATACTCGCTAGATATTGTCACTAGAATAGTATGAAATCCATCAAGTAACCATGAAGGTAGACCTAAAATCTCACCAAATATGCCACGGTACTTGTCTGAAAGTGCAGTCCTAGCCGAGTTTCCATCATTCGTAGTGCCCGCATTCGGCTTCACTACGTCTACTAATAATCCAATCTTCTCCCTAATCTCTGCCTGGATTCTTTTTTTTCTTGCTTCAACAATATGGCTTTCGTTGCTGCCTTTAATGATTCGCCATTTTTGTACAAATGGATCATTTTTATAGCTAAGGTGCAATAAAAACTCAAAAATACGTATCCACGCATGAAGGGGATTGATACCATATCGCATATTTTCTTTTATAGTTTGTTTTGTATAAGACATTTCCAAATTATTGAATTGGGTAGCTGTAACTTTACAAAACGGGCATCTTAACTGTGAAGTAGTTCCGGTAATTATATTTAGGACTTTGCCATCTATTACGCTCAGTGTTAAATTATAAGAAAACGTTAAGTTGTGACCTTCTGAAGTTTGTATATTTATTGGTAACAAACTTTTAATTTGTTCTTCAACCCAGTTTTTTTCGTAAAGAATAAGGTCACTTGTTTCTTTTTTAAACTGGATGTGCAGTGGGCGACAAAATCTGTACGATTGGGGTGTAGGATTTAACCAGGCAGTAAAATCGTTATCCATTACTATGCGTATGGGAATAAGGGTTGTGGCAAAAAGACTGTTTTCATTTATAAGCGTTTCTTCGGTTTCTTGTTGGAAGCTCTGCTTATAAAATGAATGCCCAGTGCAACCATCAAATCCCCAGGACCCCTGAAATTCACACTTAACCTCCTGACTACCTTTTCTATGGCAATATGCAATAAAAGCAGCCTCGCAGCTTAGGACAATTCTTTGAATTGTGTGAGTGAGTAAACCTTGTAGTGACACTGATGCTTCCATTTCAGACACTTTTATTTCCTCTGTTGGATAGCATGCTTTTCTAGCAATAAGGACTTTATTGTAAGCGGGATATGCAGGGAATCCTCGGTTGTTTAAGTCCTTACGTAGTCCCCTGTATGTTTCCACAATCAACTTTCTGTCAATAATAACACCTAAGGCTTCATCTGGTGTGTAAGGTTCTTGCACCACAGAAATTCTTTGCCTTACAGTTGAAGCTCGTTTTGGTGATACTAAACATGTATTTATGATTTCTTCTAAATCTTTAGAAGCTTTGGAAGAAAGCTTTAGAAGAATTATCCATCAATGTACTGCACGGCGCGCCAAGAGTCGTATCGGCCCCAGTAGACTTCTTGAGGTCTTCTGGTACATCGTCGATGAACAATTTATTTAAAAAAACGCCATGTTTGTCTGTAAACCTCTTTTTATTTCTTTTACATCCTTTGTAATAATTAGTAGCTTTTTGGAGAAAGGGTTTAACGATTTCATTCACAAGTCTGTCCTTTTCGCTGAATGTAAGATCTTTAAGGTGTTCACCTACTTCTCTGTAAACTATGATCATCAAGTCTGAGGATGTGAGATCTTCTGGTGAACCATTTTTCTTATATTTTTTGCTCTCCGCATAAAAAGATTCGAAAATCTTTAAACGTGTACAACCTCCTCGTGTATTTGCGGATACTTCCGGAGTTTGAGAAGTACCGGCTGTGGCGCAATTCACAGCATCACTTGCCACTCGTGTACCAACATGAGGGTTGGCGCCCTCATGCCCCCCTTGCAATAAGTCCTCCGATCGGGGCTCGGAAGGACATCCCCCAGCAGGTTGGGTAAGCCCCTGCTGAGGCAAAGTGGCGCCATGGGTCTGTAACGGCTCCATGGTGCCTCACCCCCGTTTCTCCAGGTTGCAAGTATAGCATGGGGTTTTAGCCTATGCCTCACGAGGGTGGACCCCTTCCCATGCTACGTGCAACCCTTCATTGAAAATACTCTAAATAAAAGTTCTACAAAAGCTATATATAAAAGGTCAAACAAAGTGACAGCCCTAGCATTAATTTTCAAAATTCTATTTCTCCTAAACGCCGCAATAGTGCGACTTGATTTTTTTATGAGTAATAGACCTTATTGAGAACAATATCTCAGTTCTAGTCTCAAGTCGCACTTTTGCGTCTTTGCGGAGAAAAAAAATAAAAACAAAAATAAGAAAATATTTTTTTACTCAGAAACTAAAAGAGATAAAAAAAAAATAAAAACGTGTAAATATACTCTCAAATGAGCTCTATTAATAATATTAGTTTCAAATTATTATCTTGAACAACTACTTTTTGAGAACGTATATTCATTTTTTTCATGGAAAGGTCACGTCTTTTTCATGAATTTATATAAAAAAAACTAAAAGAGATAAATACGTGGGAGTTCTACTCGTGCTTTATAAATACGATCCTTGACTTATAAATGCAATAAACCCAAGTGGGAAATTTTTTGAGGCTTTTGGAACACTGTGCAGCGGCGAGCCGCGCTCTACTGCCTCTGTAGTTTGGCCGCTCGGCTACCACTTTACGTGTGTCGTTGTATCTATTACAAACAATATCAACATTATCTACTTCTGCTAACTTGCCCGTTGCACAGATTTTTTCGTTTCCGAAATCCTTGTTAGTGTTACGTTTCAATTTGACTTCACAATGTGTTTTCGTATACATTATTCTCAATCTCCACATACGCAAGTATTGCCGCCTCCTCTACGTTATTACAAATTCATAAGAATCCGTTGTTATCGCAATGGAAACCAACCGATCTAGCGCTTAGGATATTCATCTTCACCCCTTTCTGGAGCAACAAACAGGGGCGTCGGAATTTTGTTATTAGCGTTACTGAGGGGGTAGGTGCCTCTACCGTCGCGCACCTGACTGATTGATAGCACTTCTTTCCACCTCGGGTCGAGCTTGTAATCGAGCCATTAATAAACTTTACTGCCTCCAAGTTTATCCTGCGGACTCGTTATTTGCTTAATGGGCTGGCAAACGGCTCGGCCATGAGACACCTGTGCTGGGTCACTCATTGTGAACGTTAATTGACATATTGATGAAGACGTACCTAAGAGCCAAAGTTCGCATAACAGATTTAACCCACCCACACACTATTAGATACCTTTGTTTGAGGACAAGATTATTTGACGTCTTTGTACGATGTAAAATGAGACTGATGAAGAAAATGATGGCTCGATCATAACTCCTGGCTTTGTTACTAAGAAACCTATTTATTGTCTTGTTTAAGTGCTTATTAAGTTACAATAAAGATCCACAAAATCAAAACTTCAATTTCATCAGTGAATTACGAAAACAAATAGAGGCGGGAATTATTTTATTTGGTTTCCAAATTATCTGACAGTGGGTCGAGCTAATGTCACTCGACGCTTGACAAAGCGACTGTTGGCACGGAGAGGCTTTGCTCGCAGCAATGTAAACAAAGAGGGCAAAAAGGTTGGAGCTAAAAGTAATAAAAGTTTTATTTATTTTCCAGTTTATACTCTAAACTGCAAAATTACAACTTCAATAAGAGCGAACTAGTTTTTGTTGTTTTAAAATGTATTGCCTTACCCCGCTAAAACTTTTGTTAGACGATCTTTTCACGTGTCTTACACATTTTCTTAAACTGTTATCTTCGTTAGTGAAAATTGAACTTGTACCTTATTTAGGAATATTGTGGTCAACAATATTATAAATCGAACAGCAATTTGTGAAAATGATTGACCACAACTTGCTCCTCGGAGTTAGTGGTTATTGTCCACCGCAGATAATAGTGTGGGTTTGGGTGTCAGGACTTTGACAGGCGGTACTCGACGGCAAGAGGCTTAACTTGACAGAATGTAAACGGTGAGGAGACAAGGGAGGCGTGGTGTCCTCGTAAAAAAGGGCAAAGCAATAATTGCGGTGGAGTGCGGCGCGGCATCGGCGCACGAGCTCGGTTCGGCCTCTTCCTTCCGCCCGCCGTGATTGAAAGTTGACATTGAACGGCGCGGGGTGGCACCAGGTACGGCCCTCGCTATTTTTGACCCCGCGACCTATCGCGCCGGCGATCGGCCTCGGCAGAAACTTGCCGTTTTAATCGCATGAATACCTACGCCGAACCGTTTGCAAATGCGCACAATACCAACCTTTCGTGTACTGCCGCAAATTGGCGTCGCGTTTTTACTCCTCTGGTGCAATTAAGTAGGGAAAGCTCCAATTTACGGCTGTTAAATTCGTAAGAAAACATACCTTCGTTGTGATAGGTACCAGAAACCAGGTCAGAGACTCAGCAGCATCCGCAGATCACTATCACATTGGATTCTCTTTCAGTAAGGACGCCTCTGGTTCGGGATAAAATGATTGGGATTACGAATATTTTGATTAAATCAGTCAGTTTAATCCGGTTCCAAATGATCTGGATGAAGACGCTGTTGAAACCGCCGCCGCGGCAGAGTGCCACTCGAATTGGGTCAACGCCTGCCGACAAAAGGTGCGGCGTCAGATAAGCGACATTTCCCGGCGTCCAGCTGCCGCTCGGCCCTCCTAAAACAAAGAACAATGAAATATATCTCATTTATTTACGTTCACCACGTTTCTTTTTTACTGTACGCAACCAAAGTATAGATAATCATTAAGCGTCGTTTACTCGGCGCCCTTTAATGTGTTTGCATGCTCGACAATTTGATACCACGCCTGTTTGCATTGTTGCCATTTTGCCTTCCCGATTAGGGTCGCATTCGAGCTCCATATTTATTAGAGCGTAGGACTCGCGACACGACTTTCATTTTATACGGATACATGTCTAATATAGCTATAATATTGTGCTTTCGTTTTATGAGGAAAAGGAGTTAAATTATAAAAAGGCAGTGCCAATGAGTATTATTCCATTGAGTTTTCCATTTTGTTTGCACGGGATTCGAGCGAGATTTTTACAGCTGTTTGACAGGCTGGAGCGCAAACATGGCGTAACTGGATAGTGGCGGTAGCTACCTATAGAAAGCTCTGTGGCGGAAGGACGTGTCACTCACGGCGCCCTGACGTCTGCCTGCTTTCAGTAGAGCGCCAGCGAGCTTCCGACCTGCCCTCCGACACCGACACTATTCAACGTCACATATAGTCCACAATTGCAATGCCGTATACAATCCAAATGGAATAGTTAATACATGTTAGCTAAACTCCAAAAATACGTTGTGTTCCACACAAAAACACTAAGTAATTACTGCAAAATCAGAAGAGAATTAACACAATTAGGAGGCACCTGTTAAATTAAAAGTAAAACAAATAATTATACGGGAGGCAACGCGCCTGAACCGCGTACAAATTACAATAAATTGTGAAATGAGAACAATGGTACTGTCTCTGAAGGGACTCGGGTCCCAGTAATCATTACGTAAAATGTTGTGACATGGGATAAACAGACAGACGTTCATTGCGAGGACGCCGTTTGAGGTAGAGTCCGCAAGTACAAAATCCCATTCCAAATCAAATTATATCAACCCTTCTTACGCATAGCTGTTAGAAAATGTTTACTTAAATTATAATTAATTATTACAGGGTGAGCTTTTGCTTTGAGCTTTTTGTGTTCACACAAATACATGATACTTATATGTCAAGTTATTTAACAAAAGTTAGTCGTTTCATTCAAGAACACTTTTAACAACTACCATTAGTATCAACTATGATATATGTAGAGATTCAGAAATGTAAAAAAACGCATTGTAAGGTTCCGAGCAAATTCTCACCTGTACGTTCACCCGTATCATATATTAAACCAATTAACACATCAAATAGCATTGTTTTATATTGCGTACTCGAAACAGATTCAAACACTCAATAAACGCTTTATTTATTTTTCGCAAATAAAAAAGGTACAATTGCGGACTTAGCCTTAGGCATTCTTTACCACTCAACGAAGGGTGATGAACAGATTTGATGGCACGTGCTTTGGTTGAGAGGAATAATGGTAAAAAATATAAACAAATCATAATGAATTAAATTTAAGGTATTTTAGATATAGGTACCCAAAAGCTTTGTTTTACAATGTCCATAAGTTGGTTAAAAGAAAAACATTTTCTTCTAGTGAAGTCGGGTAAAAATAAGATGTTTTACAATGTAGTTGAGTACAAGTTTCAACAGCTTTGTCGTTATTAACTTTGATACTTACATTTTATTAAGATGTCTTTGTTATAAATATTTTTATAGCAGGGTTGTTGACTTTCTGTTTAAATATATTCAACGTACCTGAAATTTACAGCAGCGAAACTACCATGTTTTATTACGAACTAGCTTCTGCCCGCGACATCGTCCGCGTCAAATTTTTGCTCCCCTGGCCCTTCCCGTCGCATCGAATTGCCTGCCAGTTTTCGACCATTTTTCATTGCCGCTCCGCTCCTTTTGATCATAGCGTGATGTTATATAGCCTTCCTCAATTAATAAGCTACCCAACACAAAAATATTTTTTCAATTCGGACCAGTAGTTCTTGGGATTAGCGCGTTCAAACAAACGAACTCTTCAGCTTTATTAGCTTTATATTATTATATTATTAATACTAGCTTTTGTTCGCGGCTTCGCCCGCGTGGATGTCGGAATATAACGCAGGTATTTTTCTAAAATAAAAGTAGCCTAAGTTACTCCTTGTTACATCAGCTATCTGTGCCAGTGAAAGTCTCGTCAAAATCGGTCCAGTCATTTCAGAGATTAGCCGGAACAAACAGACAGACAGACAGACAAAAATTGTAAAAAATGTTGTTTTGGTATATGTACCGTGTATACATCCATATACACTTAGTAAAAAGTGGTTATCTTAATATTACAAACAGACACTCCAATCTTATTTATTTGTATAGATATGTATAGATTATTAGTATATATTAGTATAGATTTTAGGAATATCCATGTTTAGAAGCCCCAAGACGACTATAGTATGTAGAGCAATGTTGTTTACGGTAAGTAAATACAATCCGACGGAATGAAAAACATGTAGCTAACCTACCTACCAAAAAGTATATAATTTTCCTGCTGCTGATACACAGACCTTCTGTCTGTGAGATGAGAGAGAGTGAGCCGTAATCCACCACACAGGCCCAGTGCGGGTTGGTAGATATCACATGTCTTCGAAGGTTAGGTTCCAAGACATGCCCGTTCCCTCACAATGTTTTCCTTCACCGTTTTCAGACCAGTGGTGAGGAAATAATTTACACAAAGTAAATGGTCTGTCTGGGTTTGAATCTACGTCAAACAACTCGTAAGTCGCAGCCGTTACCACGGGGCTACCACAACTCTAAAAAAATCAAAACATGTGCTACTTGTAAATAAGCTCACACGTAATTTATATACGAGAAGATAAGGGACCTACTGTGCTGAAACATAGATCTACGCGTGATAATAAACTTCCGAAGCTGGAATTAATTCAATTCCATTTACATACTTAGTTAATATCGTATTTTATCCAACCATAACAAAACAGTTAACAAAAAAAGAAGATAAACGTCACTGACAATACTCGAGTTTATATTCGGACTTGGGCCTGACAGATTAATACCGGGTTTAAATAGCATCATACTGTAGTTTGAGCCGCACTATAGCTGTGAGCTCGATTGACGGCCAGATTTAATATTTAATATTGAATGTATTATTTATGTTTGTTAATACGTTGACACAGTGCTTGTAAGTGGAAAACGGGTGGCAATATGAGGTAGTTTATCACGTGCGAAGCGGGTCGGCCGACGGAGCTTGCCGTGACGTGCCCGACGCCATAATGTGCTCCATCACGCGACACTACACGCTATTGGTGAAATTTATTTGTAACTACAAGTTTGTTTACAGCATCTACTTATCGCCCCCCTCTCCCTGTCCTCGTTCTCACCAGCAGGCGTAGCATGAACAATTATATCTCTATTATACCAAAAATAGATAAAGTTCTTTCTATACAAATTCTGCCCGGGCACGGGGCGACTTGTAGACTCGCATTTCTATGAAGACAAAGACTACATACTCTTTCCATAACAACGGGATACGCTCAGGTATTCGTTTTTTCCATTATGTAGTAATTAAATAGACTTAAAGGGTTGTATTGATGATTTTAATTCTGTAAAAATATTTTTATCCCCAAATGTCAAAACTAGAAATAAATTGGTCGTCATGTTTTACATCGAATACTATCTACTTAAGAATTGAAAGAAATTTCCTCTTCAAATCAAATCTAAAAGTCTTTTATTAAAACTAGGCTGAGAGTCTGCACTTTTTGAACGTCAAAATTACATAAGACAGTCCTCCAAAACGCCAGCCGTTCACCACTTCCTAGTGCTTTCGCTGAGAAGAAGTGGTGCAACAAACTCCCCATCAGTTTCGGTTTTGACATCGCCCTGCTTATGACGATAGACATCTTTCACTATGTCTATTCTTCCGTGGATATATCCTGTTTCTATGGCGGCCATAGTAGGTAGTCGTGCTGATCAGCTTTCTTTATTGCGACAATTTCATCCTTTCTTATCAGGATACTTCTCTTCGACTGACTGCTACTCTGTATGCAATTGAGTTACCAAGGTTTCATTAATACTTACCTTATTATATTTTTACTGTCATTCTCCACCCCTATCGATATCTTTCACAAACAGTGATACCGTTCCTCCAGCTCTGTTTACCCCTTCAAAAAATTGTTTGCAAAAAAAGTTTATTAAAATATGACATACTTATTCAGTATTGACAGGTAAAGCTTATCGATAGACAGCCAGACAGCCATTAGTATTCAACACTAGAACACAAGTATTGTAAATGTATTGTTGCACAATACCATGTTCTATTATACGGATGCACATTTGCATAATACAATAATTGCTAGACGCCGTTATCTATTAGTTATTTATATATGTATTATGTAAACGTTTTCCTCATTACATGATCTTGTTATACTCGTACAATTTGCATTATTACAAGTGCAGGAAGTTTTCTTTAAACAAATGAATTGTATTCTATTAATAGAGATTACTCAGGTGGTCTTTAGATCAATGTCTTGTGCAATTTTATGAATTCCATCGATTCTGTGGAATTTTATGTAATAAAGTGCATACTGTTAAATACGTGCCAATAGCTTTTTACGTATTTCTGAAGTTGTCAATTCGCCCATAAATAAATTAACTTTGTGCGAGAGCCTATGTGAATTCGCCCGATTCAGCCGAATAAATTCATGCAAATCGACTAAGAAGCCATTCTATCATTTGAAAAGTTTAAATATGGCTATCTCTACGAACACCAGCATTTAAAGTTTTCCTATTTCATAACAGTAAAGTGTCAGTAGATAATAAATTCACACAAGAATAGTAAAGCGTGTTGATATTCAATTCCATCCCCTTTGTATAGAGCCTGATAAAGTCCCGAACATAGTAATACTAACTTATTGCCAATGTAACAATGGTTAGAATAATCTTTGAATAGCTACATTATATCCGTTACAGAGTACGTAATAACACAGTGGTCGTATTGTGACGTGATTGAAATTTCATACGACCGACGACAACGGGGTAGTTACAAAAGTTGTTTAGTATTTATGAGGTAGCACTCCTCATTGTTGTCGCTGTAATGTCCGTATGTACCATAAAACTCTCTAATGCTTTAACGATACAATAAATCACTAACTTAGTTCCAACCACGCCGTTACAACTTTGAGATAAGCTATCAAATTAAGATTTGCGTTTGGACTGTTATTTTAGGATTTCAGACACATGATATCTATCTATATTCGTACATTATTGATACTTGCATAATCTTTGTACCCCTTTGCGTAAACTAAGCGACTGGAGGAGTGCAGAAAGCTAAGGCTTTTATATAACAATGCTTTTGAAATACTTTAAAATATAAATGAATTATGTTCGTCGAATTTCGTCCATTGGGCGACCAATAGTTGTAATTAAATGCTGAATCCTCACAAGTTACAAACAGTATGGAACTCATATCTTTACAAAATCAAAAAACGTACTGGAAAGTCGCTAAATTAATCATTTATTAGGTTTAATTGAATCTGAAGTTCCAACGTTTCGAACAAGCTATAATTTAATTTATTCCGACAACATGAGCAATATCAGTCCTTTTACGTTTTCAAAACTTTTTGTCTGTAGTATATTCGGGCAAATAGTTTTTATGTCGACCATTTTGACTTTTATTTTATTTTTCGTTTATTTTTCCTTGCGCGGCCGTAAAACGTACCTGGGCCCGCTAGCGGGGATCGGGGATAACGGGAGCGGGCTCACGAAAAATTTATTATTGAGACCTTTTCGCCCGAGCTCCATCGACAGACATTGCGAAGGCGAAAGTTATGAATGACACATGTTTTGAAATATTACCTGCAGTGAACTGCTCCCGAGAAGAAAATTTCATAGGATGAGAAGTTTATTTGTCGTGAAATATGTGGGAGTTTTACGAGAGCGGGCGACTTTTACAATGCTACGGATCAAGCAATTTTCTTACTTTTCGGTCTATATTGCAGAGTAATAAGGCTGAAAGGTACATTCCCGGGAATAAAAGTATGAGGTGCGACAAATTGGATGAGAAAAGTTTGTTATTCAGTCCTTGAGCGCCTATTTGCTTCGTTACCAACAAGGAGTTTTTGAATCAAAGCAGGGAGGAAACATTTTCCTGCAGTTTTATTAAACGAGAAAACTAATCGCTTAATATGTAAGTTGAAGAAGAGAACCAAGTGTTTATTTTAATTTCAAATCATACTGGTGCTGGCAACCCAGTCATTTTAACTAGATAGGAATATACTGCACGAGTTCCAGATTCTCCAAAAAGACATTAATGAATAAAAAATACATAAATAGATGATCGCATATCATGTCATTGGATTAAACTGGAGCCAAATTGGCGCACTTGGAACGCCTCAATGGTCTCATAGTCATCCTGCCTTCGACATCTGCCTAGCACATGTGCTCTTTAGTCTGGCATCTATTCACTTGACCTAACATTCACCCACATACACAGCTGCCATTATATTAAGCGTTGACTATATTTTCGCCATTGAAAAACGCAAAAATCTAATAATATAATTTTGCAGAGTATGTGCAAACCGCTGTCATATAAATGCATACGTAATAGCAACGCAACGCAACGCGTGTATAGCAACTGTGTCATCGCTCCACTGGCGATTCGTTGTCGGGCGAAATTAGCGCCAACTCGGCCGTCCCGAGCCTCTGTTTTATTCAGACCCTTGGGAGCTCTGACACAATGAAAAAATTGTTGTATGGTATGCTGACGTTTTATTTTTTTTGCCAATTATGTAAATTCGCCGGCATCGTGCGCCACCTGGCGTGGAGTTGTGCTACTAGCTAGTCTCCCGAGGCCTGCCCACCACCGACGCTAGTTTGTTCCTGCTTCGCGAGCTAGGGAAAGTTCTAATTTCACTTTTACTGTGACAGAGCCACATAACTCTTAGTTTGTGTACAGCCTCACAAATAGACTGTATTATTTTGATCACGTGTCTAGACAGTTTGTCGTGTTTCAGCTGAGGCGGAGAATAGACATTTATGAAGATAAGGGTCGCTCTGTGCTTATGAAAGTAACTTCAATTATTCAGTAATTAGACTAGGCTTTACGCAAGATAATATACATTCACAAACACGTTTATAAGTCTGTAAGTACCTGTACTTACTCAGTTTCAGGTTTACGAGCGTTCATCTACTTGAAATTCAGACTTGATAAATTTATCCGTTGCCTTTATAAAAGAATAATGAAAGGTAAAAAAACCGGCCGAAGTAAAAATAACATCGCGACAACCTTCCTTTTATGTACTAAAATTGCAATAGCAGCTTTATTGGAGCAGTGATTTTATCCGCACGAACATTGTAATAAGTAATTTGGCCAGGTCGGTTGATATTGTGCAAGTAATGCAATCGTGCCGTATCGAAAGTGGTTATCGAGTGGGCGATCGGTATTTTCCCGTCGCCACCGCGGCCTGAGTCACCGGCGCCGGCGCGAGGCGCACGATTCGCGGAACTCACTGCAACCCTTCGCCGAGGGTGCGTTCGCTAATGACCACCGGACAGCGACCGCCCTACGAAACGCCACCTGGATGACCATGCGAATGTACACCCTCGAAACCACAACAGTAAACTCCAATTCGACAGACTCCGATATCGTTCTGCAATTCAATGCGTGTTTATATGCAGCTTTTCAATCGGCAACATTATTTTGATAAATATGCATGAAGTGGCGAAACCAGCGGCGGGGGTAACATAAAACGCCATCGTGAAAATTTAATGACATTTTCTGGTAGTCGCATAATGAGTCATATCCGTCGAAGGGTTAATTTTAACGCGATATCGCAACGTAAAATCGTCATTTTCCTATCAAGAGGTCGTAGGGGAAAGCACTCTACCTATTATTTCTTTGCAGCAAAATAAAGTGGGGTAAAGAGTATTGACCGACCGCAAACCTGATGAAAAAATTAATGCACTAACCTTAATGATACAAGTTCGAAAAAGCACAACTTTACTAATGGTTCTTTCTGGGAATTCAGGAACTGATTGTGATTGTGTCAAACATTGCAATATTGCAACCCTTTTCATTTGTTATGGCGTTTTAAAAATTGCCTTGCAACATTGATTGATTACTTTGAAGATTGCCCTTATCATCATCATCATTTCAGCCGAAAGACGTCCACTGCTGGACATAGGCCTCCCCCGAGCTCCGCCACTTCGACCGGTTTTGTGCTTCCCGTATCTAGCGGATTCCTGCGGCCTTCCCCTTGCCCTTCTTGCCCTTACCTGGTTGTGAAATTATTTAATGACTAGTACATAAGTATAATGGCTGCTAACCGCCGAGCTCAATTACAAGTAAAAAGTAAATATTTGCCTGACTCATTGTATCCTTTCATGAAGTTTGTTAAATTAAGCACTGTTTGTGTACTGTGTACGCGTTTGTGTATCTTGATTGCTCCAGTTCCGATTGTGGCTTGCTTTGTGCTTAAGTTGATCGCGTCAGTCTTTACGTCACTTTATTCAAGCAGAGCTTGCTCGTGAATCTGAGACTTAGCTTATCTAGATTCGCTCTAAAGCGTACCTATGTACACAAGTAATGAGATTTTCTAGCTACCGTAACACTAGACTGTTCAAAGAGCTTTAATAGACATCTGCATTCATCAAGAATCCTACGTTACCCCTGTCAAACATTTGCATGGACGCTCTCAAGTAATTTCGGGTTTAAGATGAAACGACCTTTCGTTGCACTATGTTGGTTTTGTCTCGCTATTAAAAATCAGTATTTAATTTAAAATTGAATGCCAAACATACCCACGCTGTTTTAACTGCTGATATTTAAAACTAAATCCAGTTTTAGACTACGACATTCTGTACCGTTGTTAACCGGTCTATTTTTAATAGGTCGAGGGAGCAAGTGATAAATGGCAGTGAAACAGATAACCACGCATTTGAATGATTAAAGCCAATATACGGTAAATTTGAAAGTGTCTGCGGCTCCCTGCCCCCCTGCAGCCTGCAGGCCTACAGCGACACATTGGATAAGTGCAGATAACAATCACCATTTTACATTCACTTTGCCAGCCACCTTGACCCACGCAAGGTGATTCAGTGATATTATAATGCTGTATCCGCCAATGACCACGTCGAAAGTATCTAGACGCTATTCAGACACACTCGAACGGTTTGCTCTTGATAAACTATTGCGTTTTTACGATCATGTCAAGGAGCGCAATTTTATTGTATTCAAATGTAGTTATCATTCAAAACTTCTCGGTTTAACGGTTGTTATGTGTTATTTTGAATTAGTGAACACAAATTAAATAATATTCGATGAAATATCAATTAACTGCATCTGAATTTGTACAAAAAAAAAAAAAAACAACGAAATTCTAAAATCTCTACAAAGTGAGAAATAACTTTAATTTCGGATATCGATGTCTTTTTTTTTTTGTGTATTCGGTTTTTGCCACCGAGTTATTTTTTTTGTACCAGTTTTCATTTTTCAGTGTTTAGTTGTAAGTATAAAAATATATATAAGTATAAGTATAAAACCTTCCCTGAAAGTATCATTTAAATAACGAAAGCCCCAAAGCCAAAGAGAATTCGCAATGATTTTTTTACGGTAAATGTGGAAACACCTATTAAGATATATCTGACAGGATAAAATCATTAACACCATCCAAGTTAAAGCTTAATACGAACGGATACTGAACAGTAAATGACTAATAACAGTTTCACTCGCGTTTAATTCCACGGAATACAATGATGCACATTTGTGTTTTTAGGAATTAAAGGCTTCTCTCTCATTTCCTTTATGTCCGCCACAAAAGAACTGTTATTAATAATGTGAATTAATTAAAAGCATTGGTGAGCTTTTACGCTTATAATTTTTAATTTCGCTTTCAATGTGGTAAAGTATCGTTGATGGGTCTATTTTTCTATTACCATACCGGATTAAAACTGGAAAAACATCTCTCCGACAGTATGAGCTCATTTCCTGCAACATAAAACACCGGCATCATAACAAATAGAGCAATAAGACTGTTTTGCTGTGCGCGGTGTGCCACATCGCATGCACAAAACTGGTTGCGTTGTGAAATAATACCATGAGCCCGCCTGCCCGCCACATTTGGACTCGCAATACTATTGTGTACACAACTATACTTGTACACTAATGATAATGCACTAACATTTGAGAAAATGTTAATTGCCAAAAGTCCCCGCCTGTTCCATCCTTTGAATAAGTTTCTGTTCGGTTTAGTATGCTTCCATGAAAATGTGTTCAAGTTTGTCTCGGGAACCATTGAGTCGCTGGAGCCGGGACTGTATTATACATCGACCTGCAGTCGTCATTGTTTGCAATTCCAGATAAAGCTCTGTAAATAATAGAAGTTTGCGGATGTGTATTCTTGTATTGTAAAATATGTAGACAGTGTACATATATTATTTTGGAACATGGCTGTGGATTTCGCAAACAAAAGATTGTTGTGCTACCATAAAATCTATAGATACCGAGAGTTTCCCTCGAAATAACTCTTGAATACTAAAGCTGCAGTCCAAGTAACAAATTATTCAAGAAGAAGAGCGGAGTACCGCATAAATGCCTCTATAAAAGGTACTCACTACGTTTAAACTTATGAAATCGTGATTTTAATGCGGTGCAAAAGCAGATGACCCGACTAATGCACCGGCCCTCGGCGTGCGGCGGCATAGCGACCGACTTCGACAGAAGGGCTCTTTCGCAAACTGGTTTTGAGCGCAGGTTTCGCCGCCCCCGCCGCATGGCCACATCGTCCGCCAACTCTGCACGTTTCATACACTCCGTCTCTTTAATCCGCAATGTTATAAAACTCTTACATAACATTTGATTTTGCAAAGTTTACCAACTTTGTTTTTTTTAATCTCCTTTGATTAACATTTCGTAATTCTTAGTTACGTGTTTCTAATTTGGCACCTTGTTAGTTTCATGTACCATTCTACCATCTACAACTGTAAAACTTGGTTTCAATCATTGAAAATAGTTAATAAACGGAAAAAAACAGTAAATTCATATTCGCTACTGTGACAGACGAATGCGCTTACATGTTTGTTCAGCTTAATTTAGCAGTCACGTGTGTTGACTGTAGTACAATATCGATTTGTCAAAACTTGCACTGTACACTTATATTTATACTGGTTACGTAACCAGGTATGCAGTCACAGTATTACTTAATTTGTGCATGTCCAGTGCACACAGAAAACATTTAGATATGACTGACATAACGAGTACTGACGGCAGTTTTGCAACCGCGTTAACTTCTCCGTTTTTGATTGCTTGTCAGTAAACCTAAAACACACAATACGGCTCGTTCTACATTTTGTTTTTCATCTTTTGCCGTCAAACCTAACTGTCTCGGTGATGTGTTCATTATTTTCAGCACCATTTGTAATGTGTCCGTC
Organism: Aporophyla lueneburgensis; assembly: GCA_932294355.1. NCBI lineage: Eukaryota > Metazoa > Arthropoda > Insecta > Lepidoptera > Noctuidae > Aporophyla > Aporophyla lueneburgensis. Next base: position 19,082,222 of record OW028747.1, read on the forward strand.
GCATGCTGCATGACTAATTTTGAATTTTCGTCATATTCTGCTGATTAGATAATATGACAGCTTAAAAGGATAAAGAGTAGTCAGATGGTTGCTCTTTGTTGTGTTTGTTAGTGTAAGTACAATGTGATTTGCACGGCTTATGCGCAGCACTTGGCTTTCTGGCAAGAGAAAGTGCAATGCTGCTCCACTTTCCACTTCAAACTAATACACACTATGCTATAAAACAAGTATACAATTGCTATATCTGTCGTTAAGTAAGCCACGAAGCATACACGTTTTGAGTTTATCTGACCGCTTTAAAACAGCCGCGCTTTGAAATAACGTTGAGATAAATATAAGAGGATAATGAAAAGGAAATGTTCTAGTGTTACATATTCAGTTTTAGGAGGAACGTATTCATGAATAATATTGGTATGTTTATTTAAATATGATGGTGAATCGGATCGAGGACTACTTAACTTAGACGACTTCTTGTCACTATATATCCCACCAGTGGGTCATTTTGTGCAATTATTTTTATAGTTCTGACAAACACGTTTACCTACGTCACAAAACCTATATTTAACAAGATTCTATTAATAATGTCACAATGGTACACCTACCGCTATCATTATTACATTATTCTCTTTAGATATTTGTCCGAACCAATTCATTCATACCTATTACATCTGTTGTTCCTGGCTCAAACAAAACTTACCCATTGTCCTGCTATCAGTTATCACGTGTAAATCTTTTTCGAAAATTGAACTATGAGGACAAGCTTTTAAAGCACTCAATTTTTTGTAATATTTTACATACTTGTCTATAAAAAACCGTTCTTTTCAACCTCGTATCAGTTGAGTTCAAACACGTCATAATGCAAAAATGTGTTGTAATGTAATAATTTTGCGTTGCACTAAAAAGATTCATGTTTGGTAACTTGATATTTTCAGCTCGGTTTATATTGCAAGGTGAAGTTGAATTCCTTGGTTCTGGTCTAATAAACGTTGTGCAATGCTTGCCAAGGTAGCAATATCGATTGTAACAAGATGATAAAGATTACATATGCAACGCATGCAGTAATTTAGAACCTACGTAGAGCAATTTCATGAAGCATGCATGGCAACGCGTTTCCTGTGAATAATACTAATTTACATTAAGATGAGTATATCCGCAACAGCCATCCAAGTTGTATGACTATGTATATCTACACATTTATGCGAGTAACTATGTCAGAGTGTGGTGGCGCCTAAAGTCTGCCGCGTGGGCGACACGACTACTGAATTTGTTGCCTTTATTACTTTCATGCAATCCCTTTATATGTTGAAGTAAATAATAACGATACATAACATTATATTGCGTAAGTTCACATTAACAACTATATTTAGTTGTTACCATACATATTTGTCTGCCACAACTAAAACAATTAGTAGGAAAAACATGAAATGTTTTTATAATTTTCCTGCTAATGATTTGTTTCCCTTAACTTTGAACGCAAATTGTAACAATTTAATTAATCTTATTATGTCATATATTAATACTGTTGGATTCCGTTGAACATGTAGCGTTAGCAGCGAATAATAACGAGCCTCTAGCTCCGATATTCCGAGACATTAATGTAGGGTGCACTGAATAATTCTATATTTGGTCATCATTCGTCGCGTTGAATCAGAAACACCGTTTTGGATTTAAATTATAATATTTGGAATTCACTAAACTACGTCCGTGTATTAATATCTGATTTAGCATACCATAGTTCTATTTCCATTACTTAATCGGGTGGTAAAAGCATTCATGTTGCTGTGGTTTGTTTTGTACCCACAGCCAAAATTGTGGAGTATCAATTTTTTTATCTTTTTGGGAGTGTATCTTGCGGTGTGATAATTATTAGAAAAGTAAAATGTTACGGGTTACTACTGTCGCAAACGGAGCACGGGCCAAGCCGGCAAGTCGCCGCGGAGCGGGAGTCGCGAGGTGTTTCGATTTTAATCTTCCCTGGTGCCTAGCAGCCACGCTACTCCGCTCCAATGGAGCCATTTGCATGCGACTCGTGGGCGAGGTCCGTCTACCCACGGGTTACACGGATCGTAAATTTCGTCCTTTTACTTCCAAGGAGGGATTTTTTCCAGAGGAGCAGATGTCCATTTTTCCGTAAAGGGCTAATTTATTGCATGTTGCGGCAAAAGCCATAAAAGAAGAAGTCTTTGAATTAAAAGACAGTGTCCGGAATGTGAACGTTGACCTCTGTTATTTTAGGAAATGTAAAAGGTCGGATTGGATTTATTTCTGATCTACCTTTTGAATACATTATATTTTCTCAAATGGCGACGTTCAACTTATATTTTTTTACTAACGCGGATGGATCGACACTCTACAGCGTGAGATATATCTTTACTTAAATAAAATGGTCTTATTGTGATTGAGAGAATAATGAACGGGGTAACGAACCCAAGATCGATACGATCGGAAAGACCATTCTCGGCACCAGCTCGATTCACTTTCTAGTTAGCGTCCGCCATTGTTGCTGCCTCTAATTTATCTAATGTAAAAGTCATTCCCCGTTCAAAACACTTGCTTATGTGCTATAATGCCAGGAGAAATTGGTTTAACATATTCTCGGCAATTGCATTAGCTCATTAATAAAATGTCGGCTAATGACTACACGATTTATTAAAGATAACGAAAATCTGGGTCTGAAAACAGTAGGATATTTTGTTTATGGACACGTCTGTTCCGAGAACAGGCTACTGTCCGACTACAGTAGTACAGCGAGCGTTGCACCAATCATAGTCATAATTTGGCCATTACAGTTCTGAAGGCCAAGTGACGCGCTATGCAATTCGTCAGTTCCAACATTTTCCATTGCAATAACTCTGCTCCATTAAACAAATCCGATTGTTCCATCCCTGTGTAAGCGATTCATTGGCATAATAAACTTGATTTATAAAGTATCTTATGTTTAAAGCGAATTCAACGCAAACTGTAGCACAACAAACCCAACTTAGCATATAATAGAGCATTGCTCATGCTGCGTAATCAGTACGGTCCACATGAATGCATTGCATTCAGACAAATACAAATTACTGAGCTACTTAAATAGAGAATCAGTCACTTGAGCATGAACAAAAAATAGCGCCCATAAAACGAAATCATCAAGCGAGACGCACAGCAGACTCACCCGATTACTCAGCGTGTAATTTTGTCCTCGCCTTCAGAATCGGCACCAAGTAGGCTTAGTAACTTGAGGAATAAATCTATCGATAAATATTTAGAGATACATTGTCAGACGATACGCAACATTACACACAATGCCACTTTAAAATTTTGCAGACAAGATTCATTGGCATAACAATTGCCCATATATCTTCCTCAAATAGCTAGAAGTACCTCCTTGAACCCGTAATTTAACCTCTATACACATATTTGGTAGTAAACACACGACACATTCATTCCAAAAATACGTGTAATTTTGAAGTAGGTGCTATTTTTTGGCACTTCATGTGATTGGGATTGTTGCTTATTTCTGTAAAAATATAGGTAGGGCTTATAAACGCATATTAGGCTAAACTGGACATTATTAAATTTCTTGGTTCTACCCAGCCCCCCTAGCCAAGTCACAAACGTTTACCGTTCTACAATCGGTAACGCCTCAGTGTCAGCAATTGTAGAAAACGATAAGTTGGTAGCCATGTTGAAGCGCCTGTGTCGGCCGCTCGTTCTACAATGTCTTTAGAAAAACGACACCTTATAACAAAGGATTTAGCGTTGAACATTGTAGAAACGATAAAAAATCATTCTATCATTTTGAACGATGTGAATTTGGCTACGAATTTTCTGTTCGTTTGTTCTAACCACGTGACTTAACGTTGAGCGACTACCGTTAACGATTGCAGATTATCAACTTGGCTAGGGGTGCTGATACATGTTTGCATTTTCTATAATTTTCTGTGTGATTCAACAAAAGATTGGTGAGTAAGACGCCGATGTCGTCGACGCAGAATGAAGCACTACAAATTCAATCGTTTGTGAATCAACACTAGTTATACCTCTTGTTTCTCGAGACAGTCTTACGGAAATATTTACATTATTTTAACGAACTGTTGTTGGTATTTTGCTTTAAAGCTCTTGCTAAATATTTAGATACTTCAATTGCGATGCTCAGTTTAGTACAGGGCCTACAACACTGAGGGCATAGCTATACCGTTATTGTTCTGTGGCAAGGAAGTTTTGATTTAAGTTTAGTTTCAAATTTGATATTCGATATTTTGCCTAGAAGACCTACTTACAGAAATAAAATCTTTAATGATTACAAATCATAAGTGTTTTCTTTATCTCAAAATATATAACACACTCCTCAGAAATATAAAAAACCGGCCAAGTGCGAGTCGGACTCGCGCACAAAGGGTTCCGTACAAACCTGTAGGTATTCTCGGTTTATGCATAAGGTTCATGTTTATGAAAATAAATGTTATTTTTTTAATTTTTATATTATAGTTGATTGAATGAAAGGTAAATTGCGGTTAACGATTTATGACGTTTTAAAAAAAAACGACTTACTCGATATCGTTCAAACCAATTTTCGGTGGTAGTTTACATGGTTATGTACATCATATATTTGTTTTAGTTTTATCATTCTCTTATTTTAGAAGTTACGGGAGGGGGGACACACATTTTACCACTTTGGAAGTGTCTCTCGCGCAAACTATTCAGTTTAGAAAAAAATGAAATTAGAAACCTCAATATCATTTTTGAAGACCTATTCATAGATACGGCACACGTATGGGTTTGATGAAAAAAAAAATTGAGTTTCAGTTCTATGTATGGGGAACCCTAAAATTTATTGTTTTTTTTTCTATTTTTGTATGAAAATCTTAATGTGGTTCACAGAATACATCTTACCAAGTTTCAATAGCATAGCTCTTATAGTTTCGGAGAAAAGTGGCTGTGACATGCGGACGGACGGACAGACAGACAGATAGACAGACAGACAGACAGACAGACAGACAGACATGACGAATCTATAAGGGTTCCGTTTTTTGCCATTTGGCAACGGAACCCTAAAAAGGACTGATGCTAACGTAACGGAATCATTATCTAGGTAAAAAGCATAACATAACAAGAATGCTATAAAAAGTATTCAATAGTTTCGCTAGATTGATTTTTAAACCGAATTCTTGCCAAAAATAAATGTAATGATGCAGAACATAAATGAGTGTAACAAACAAAAAAAAATGTTTTTATTCGTTTTTCGTTATACAACTTGGCCAATAAATTCTACAAGTTAATTTCGGCAGTTACAAAAAACTATCCATAACCATTTTAAAGAAATCGTTAAATTAAAATATTCAATTCACGTTGTAACCCGTTTCATATGGACTTGCAAAGGCGTCATTCTAAATTCAATATTGGTGATATTTAAAATCGAATGTGTACCTTTTAAGGAGCGAGCCCTTCAACTCGGCTCCAAGAAATCACCAACAATGTGAACACTCATGGAACCTTCAGTCGAGTAGGGCACGTATTGTACTTTGCACAAGTACCCCTTACTTTTCCTTGTATTGAAGGAAGTGTATTGTATATGTTGTCAATGATAATTCCAAGTTATTGGGATTTTTCCTTCAGAGTTCAGTGTATTCTGATTTGTATTTTTATTCGTTCCATTAGGTATCGGTTCGTTTACATCATCCGTTACATTTTCAAGATCGATGAGCCGATGTTTTTGTACTATCTCAAGTATTCGTCATTTATCCTTGACTATATGGGCTTACACGTCACCTTGTGTTTGTTTTTTAATTCAGTCTTTAAATCTTGTCGTAAACTTCTCAACTAAGCATTCCCGTCGTATCGTTTGTAATCCGTACTAATTTCGCCATCTTCATCCTCAAAAGCTCATTACAATGGTCACCTCATGAAAATATCTCAATTCAGATTTTTTTACTCCGTCCATTTTATTCACCGATGATGTCATAGGTGCAATGTCCGCGCCGTGAAGATTGCAGATGCGCGGGCGCAATGCGCTTGAACATCACTTTATCAAGCGCATCAAATGATAATGGTAATTCTGAACTTTTCATTTTATACGCCATGAATTCTGACAGGTAACAGCACGCACGTCTGGCGTTATTATCTTTACGTTGTAGTTAGTGTCCGAGTTTAAAGAAGGTGGGTATTATTGGCAAGAATTTACTTTCGGAAGTTAGTCGTCCAAAATCTGTAGAGTGGAATAGGTAATTCGATGCGTTGGAAACGCAAACAGATTAGTTGGTGTGCAATTAGAGTGCGGAGCTTGTGGCGCGCGCTAAGTGCCGCCCTACGGATTACGCCTTCGTGCTCACCGCGCGGTGTTTACTCACCGGCGAAGTGGACGTTTAGCGATCGCCTCACTAATGCGCTTTGTTCAATTATTGATCGATGAATCATTGATTTGGTGTCGGGGAAAGCTCTCGTACTCTGACTAGCTTGCATCGTCACTTTACTAAATTGACTCGCTCTTCTGTGAATATCTGATAATGTTGAACAATCTGAATGCTTTACGCGAATTATGCTTAGACCAATCCATTGAAGTGGAAAGCAAAGAAAAACATAAAAGTTTCAATGCTTATGACATTATTTAAGATACTTATTACTGAGAATAACAGTAGTTAATAAATTATATTCACACTTACATTCATTCCTTTTACATACACATGATGTATTTACGTCATAGCGAATGGTAACTAAACAAAACAAGCCTGAAAGTATTTGTTGTGATATCATTTAGTTGAAAATCAAAGAAAATTAAAGTTTTGCGGTAGTTTTTGACGTCACTGAAGAGTAGTAGAAAAATCATTCGGGCAAAATGTATTTGAACACTTTCTACTTATTTTTCATGCGTCAGGAGAGCCCTCGTATAGTTAAGGAAACTTCAAGCAAGATTAAAATATCGTCCAATAAAACAAATATACACTTGTTTTGGACAGAGTAATTCCATTTATGCAGAAAATGCAAATGTTTAAAGCCTTCGTCAATCATTGGATTTGCAAAATCAAAAATCAAAATCAAAAGTCATTTATTCAAACTAGGCTGAGAGTCAGCACTTTTTGAACGTCAAAGTTACAAAAGACAGTCCCCCCAAAACGCCCGCCCTTCGACACTTCCTAGTGCTTTAGCTGGGAAGAAGAAGTGGCGGAACAAACTCCCCAGCAGCACAGCTGTCTGTTAAGTTAGAAGAACTTGATTCTATACAATATCGTGTAAGTAATTAATATTATAAAACAAAACAAAACATACATTATTCGCCATATGTCAGCTAGCACACGCTGCAATTGAATCAGCGTAATCAGATTAGAGATAGATTATAAAAGTCATTGGCCGACATGGCATTACAAAGATACAGACATGTAATTACTCATCATACATGTCGTCATGAATGTAGTATGGTAAAGTCAGTCACCTTGCTGACGGGGGCGAGCACGTGGCTACGTGGGTACGTGGGCTCACCAATGAACTTGACACCAGGTTAGTCGCCTGCCGCCAAGCGCTCTGCATGCTAATCCTGCCATTGGCTTTGTCTGTGGCAAGTTATCTTACTTTGTTGCGCCCCTACATAACACCCGAGGAATTTCATTAAAGCTGCAATTACGTAGGATCACGCTATTTTTCATTAGGCTTCGGTTTCGTAGCTTCCGCGATACAACCCTGTTTAGCAACATTGTGGCAGCGTCATAATAGTTAACTAAATAATCGACCATTAAAAACTTTGTAGACAAATAGATGGGCCAACTTGTTTTTTTTTTATTGTGGCGATCAAGCTGAACACGACAGTAACAAACTTATCCGCGGCGTCGCGTCGCGTCGTCGCGTTCAAACAAGCAATGTTCAAGATTTCTTATTCTTGAAACTCATTTAGCTACGCTTTTTATGAATGCTTCAGACTGTAAAACAAACTAAGCTGTGATCGTGTGAAAAGTGTATCAAGCTATGCCCATTAGACCTATCAAAATTCAAGGCTACGATAATAAGCTCAAAATTTACACCATATCCCTACGCATCAATTTTCACCCGCACGCACACTTTATGGCTGCTACGGACACGCACTCCATACTCTATAAATGTGAAATTATTAAAATTAAGGCTCTTTATGAATGTTGACTTCTGGCGGAATATGAAAATTGGAAAAGTATCAGCCTTATGTGCCGCCAGCCTATATTATGGAAGATATTTTAAAATATAACTGAGATGAACTCTCCTTTCGTGATAGATGTAAGGCTTCAGCGTTTTAACATAATTCCGCACTTGAAGCTAAGTGAGATCATGTTTACAAGACACTTCGTATTCCAAAAAGAACAACGAAGTTGCAAATTTTTTGGGCTGCATAAGTTAAATAGACCTTGTTGCTATTGTCTACGCTTTTTTCGCTTGATTCAACAGTTTTATGGAATCATGGCCAAATTAGTCGGCAAGATAATAGCTTAGCGTGGGTGCGGCGATTCAACGTTTGGGTTCTTCATCCATTCCGTCTTGTTTATCGATTAGTCAAGAATCCGCGCCCATGGGCCAACTTATGTCATTTGGCCGGGAGTCAAGGACGACGCCGCGCGGCTCGCCGGTGCCTCGCCGGCCTTATTTGGCGATTGGTGGGCGCCAGTTTTACGACTTTGCCTTTTTTCCTACGCCCTGTTTCCAAGTTGACTACACTTTAGATAATACATGTGCGTATGTGTGCAGACACACATAGGAATCATTGACCTCTGGCAGTTTTTTCTTCTTTATTTGTCTCAAGGACGACTATTCAGTCTGTAGTCTTATCACGTCGTCATCTACAAGATTGCTTATTTTGTTAAGTAACGCTAAAATAACTTTATTGAACTGTGTTGTTACTTTGCAACTTATATTTTCTTGTAAAAATAAATGTCTGAACATAATGTATAGCTACGTAATTGAGCGTCTAAGCATGTTACTTTTATTCCGTCCGCGTGTCCATTTATTATTGCGTAAGGAATGCGTGCAATCGGAAGTATTAACTGTTCGGGTCGTTGACGGGCTCTGTTGGCTGGAAAAATGGAACGTGACATTTTAAATTTGGCGCAAAGCTCGCGACATTAATCTGCCGCGTCGCCGCCCTCGCCCATGCCGTGCGTGGCCTAATCCGCCCGCTCCCCGAACGACACGGGAAGATGGAAAAATCTCGAAAGACTCACATCAAATTACCACCTTTAAAGCGTAGTGAATTCCCTTGGGCTCGAGACGACACACCTTGCCTTTCAGAAACGCCCCTAAATAACGTCGCGGTGTCCTTCGGGGAGTTTTGGAAGGTTCGGGTGCGCACGTGCTTTTGTCATAGTCATACTTTCGTCGAGTTTTACGTACGACGTGCCGCGCACTTTGATTGAGTTTTGAAAGCGCGTTATATAACTTTACTAATAAAATTCTTGTTTTAAAGTTTTTTTTTTTTTCTGAAAATACAAAAGTTTGCTACTCCCATCTATGCTAATAAACCGACTAACTCGCATATTAAGTAGATATTTTGCAACATGTTCTTCGAAAATGTTGTTTTAATAACACTACTAGAAGTTTCCAGCCGTTACTTTGTTAACATTAATATTTATCTTGTTTGTCTTAAAATTAAGCTTTAAGCTTCATAACAGTTAAAAACAACACCAGGACCTAAGTTCTTCCATCTGTGGCGTAACTTAAGGTAACCGCACACATGTCTACGCAGAATTAACACTAGAAGTGCGGGCGTCCCAAATTTGACCCATTTCGATGTTCTTCCTGCTCTAATTAATATTTTATTATGCATATAATCGTAACTTTTTATAACTTTTCATGAAATATGATGATTATTATTATTTATACGAGATTCAACCACGTAATTGCAATATGCATAATTTTTTATCCAAATTTACCTCAGTCGGTATGTTCCGCGTTTCTAGTGTTAAAGAAAACCTTCCGAATTCTTTCGGGAATTCGTTCTATTCGGCGCGGAAAGTTGTGCCAGGTTTTATAGGATTTCATACAAGTGATTTTAAAATTCGATTCTATGGGGTCCTTCACTTCCTTTGGCTCTGATAAGTGTGCGTCTACCTTTAGTAGGAACGAGAGATAAACTAGCTACAATCATAGAACTGCTTCACTGTATACCTACTTACATCAAAATTTAGAAAGATTTCTTGTTTAATTAATACCGTTTATTCATCAACATATTCAAGTGAGCAAACATTATTATAACAGGAACCAGTTAATGGGTGTTGTTACATCTTGAGCACGACCTATCAATTAGTTTGAAAATTAACATGGTCCATTAAAAATTCTTCTCGGATCGTTTTCATAGTCATAGTGCACTTTACTAATAGTTAACAACTCTGGAACACAGCTTCCTCATTACAAGCATAAATGCTAACCGTAGCAAAAGCCAATTCTTCATGTTCAGTGTGTCGTGTAAAGTTTCTCTATTGTTGTCTGGCGACGCTAGCTCAGCGGTGATCCCCAATCTTGAGCCATAGGTCACAAGAGATACATACCAACAAACTCTAACTATAATTCTGAGCTACAACGAGGGACATAAACCGCTGCTATCTTCTGGTCACGTGTTTGATTTAAACAGTAAACTCTTAAAGATTTTCTTGTAAACTTCGTAGCGGTAGCAAAAATCTCGCATAGATAATGTCAAAAAATCTGAAAATTGAATTTCTAGGCACGCTTGTGTGGATGTGTAGGGCCTTTGTCTCCGACCTCTCGCGTTGCCACGGAACTAGCTCAAGCTTTTGAATTCCGCCCGCTCGCCATTTCAGACGTTCTGTAAAAAGACGCGTTACATGATGCCGCTGCAAGCGTGAAACTTGCACACTTGCAGCCGCCTCCACGCTCAACAAGCATGCTTTAACTCCCAGCGCCACACGGCCTCCTACTGGCCCTATCTCCAGACCTAATACAGACTTTTACTTATTAACACCGTTTGGTTTCCTTTCACCATTATTTTAACTTTTATGTAAACATGTGCCTCTTCAATCGTGTAAATTAAATTAAACTATCGTTCTAAAACGAAGCCACCGTTTCATCGCGTTAATTAGTTAATAAATGTGAACGTGAAGCTTTTCCTCTTACGGTACAGTATCTCACCGTCGCGGTCGTAGAGTTCGCTTCGCTAGCTAACTATTACACTCAGCAATAAGATAGCGATCGCATACTAAGGAAAGGTAATGTACCTTGTAAAGATATTTGCACAAAATTCAATCTTGTACATGTCGCCGTTTCCGTAATGAATTCAACAATAATTAGAGTTGCCGCGGGAGAGCGCTCGCCGAGCTTACCGGCGGATGTCACAAATCCTAGCCAAGGGCCGGGGCGTGTAATGCAAATAACAGTGTTTACCTGGCCCGCCCCGCGCCCGCGCCGCCCGAGCTGCCACCGACCGCGTACCCATCGCAGCGATTCATAATAACAGCTTTTATTTCTGTAACTAGCTACGAACGCTCTCATTTTGTCGGTTAACGCGTATTGTGTCATGGCAAAACGAATGCCGTCCAGTAATGGAGTTTTTAAGCGCAGCTTTTTCGTCCTGTGCTGCAAAAGGGAATTATGTAACTAGAATAGCGACGTGATTGCACAGCAAACACTACAGGGGCCTCGTACAGATTTATTGTTTCAACTCTTGACTTGGGAATTTGCAATATAAACGTATAAGTACATATATGCACCGTTTTTAGGGTTCCGTTGCCAAATGGCAAAAAACGGAACCCTTATAGATTCGTCATGTCTGTCTGTCTGTCTGTCCGTCCGTATGTCACAGCCACTTTTCTCCAAAACTACAAGAGCTATGCTGTTGAAACTTGGTAAGTGATGTATTCTGTGAACCGCATTAAGATTTTTTTACAAAAATAGAAAAAAAAAACAATAAATCGTGGGGTTCCCCATACATAGAACTGAAACTCAAAAATGGTTTTTTTCATCTAACCCATACGTGTGGGGTATCTATGAATAGGTCTTCAAAAATGGTATTGAGGTTTCTAATATCATTTTTTTCTAAACTGAATAGTTTGCGCGAGAGACACTTCCAAAGTGGTAAAATGTGTGTCCCCCCCCCCCCGTAACTTCTAAAATAAGAGAATGACAAAACTAAAAAAAATATATGATGTACAATACCATGCAAACTACCAACGAAAATTGGTTTGAACGAGATCGAGTGAGTAGTTTTTTTTTAAAACGTCATAAATCGTAAACCGCAATTTACCTTTCATTTAATCAACAGAAATATAAAAATTTAAAAAAAACATTTATTTTCATAAACATGAACCTTCTGCATAAACCGAGAATACCTACAGGTTTGTACGGAACCCTTTGTGCGCGAGTCCGACTCGCACTTGGCCGGTTTTTTTGTTATTCACCTGAGGGACGGGTAGAAGTTTTCATGAAACACATTAAACATTACAGAAAATACAAATGATTAAACCAATATATCGCATCATCCAGCAAGAACCGAATTAAAACAGCCAGACGGTCGAAAGAAAATAAAGTACGAGTTTAAAGTCACGCACCGCAACACAGTTGACTTAATGCTTTCCACTGCACATATAATACTGTTGTGTCTTCAGTGTGTTTGTGTGTGTGTATAAATCAGGCCGAGTGCGTCGCGAACGCTCCAAACTCCAATTTGAGGAGAAGTCTGCAAGAAACCGTGTGGAGCGGCTATTGCGAGTTTCAACATTGGTATAATTTGCCGGGCATATTGGAAAACTTGTAATTGGTTTAGTTTTATATTCAACCGCCAATTTGGTCTAAGAATGATATCAGTTTAACGATTTATCTTATCCGGTTATAGCTCACCTTAAACTTTATCTGTTTGTATTCTATAAAAACAGTGGACGACGTGTAAAGTCCAATTCAACTTTATAATATTAATGTTCTTTGTTTCAGATCTTTGCCCGGAGTCATATATCATTGTAAAGGAGCTCTCTTCAAAGTAAGTCAAACATTACCTTCTTACATTAAGTTAAAAGTAATCTAACGCAATGACAAATCAATCCGCATACCTTGCTCATAATAAATCAACACTTCTTCGCTATCCTTTTGTAATATTTTGTCTAGCTGAAAATTTATTTCGTATTTTAATATCGTACTGTTTCTCTGTCATATTTTTCATGATTACTCTCTTGGCAAAATACCAAGATCTTACTCGCTTATCTTTCGTAACTTTTGCTCAGCAAAATGGTTCAAGTTTTCTCAATATTTTCACGGACTTCTTTAAAATGAAACTTTCATTCGGCGATCACTTTTCGTCATTATTCAACCTCTGTTTAGTGAATCGGACTAGCAGGACTGAAATTAGTGTTCTTCCTAATCGTTTTATGCTCCGTAAATGTTGAGAAACAAACATACCACACCTTCTCTTTATGATACGCCAATAATCTGTTCATAAATCAATTCCTCATCATTTATTTAAAAAAAGCAGACTGTCGTATATTTTTGGCTTGATGCTATCAAAATGTCAGCGGAACAAGGATTAATAAATTAATCTATCAAGGTAACCAGACGGCAATTCAATAAAAGTTTTTCCTTGATTGAGACTGATTTTGAACATAACGTTTTTGTCAAATGAGGAAACACCGGTTAGCCTTGCACGACGCCGCTTAAAAACACCGTCCTTTGTTAAACTGATTGGAATACGACGCGTGTCTTTCCATTTAACTAACTTGTAAACTAAATAGATCAATGTACAAAGGTAGCACTCAGATATGCATGAAAGAAGACTACTTAGTTGTTTTGTTTATTCGTACCGCCTGAATTACTTATGTGGGCCGTCGTTTACCTAAGGTTTTTGTACGTGCAACGAAGGCCAGGTCCACTACTCCGGTTCACAATTTCGGAGAAACATGCTCGCCATTGTCTGGGTCCGCTAGGCCGATCCACATTAATAAATGCCAGATTGCCTCTCTGAGAAGCCTACACAACTGTAACGTAAAACTATGCTTTTGGAATATTGTTTCAAACCTTTTTCAAATCTTAAAAATTGTTTTCGGCTAAAGTTAAATAAGCTGTAGAGCTTACCTAACCTTAAAAACCTCAATAGGACCTAAGATGTGTCAAAATTAATAAAGGAGATAAACAAACTTATTTCAAGATAATTATGTCACTGCAATATTTTGTCTCATGTTTTAATTAAATATTCCGAAGCAACTTCGTAATTTATAATCGAACAGAAACCAAATTAACTGTTTGTTGCTTGACAGCTATAATTCGGAGTCCTTGTCTTGCTCAGTATTGTTCAGTACAAATTGACGTTATACATAAAACTTCAGTTTAATAAATTCAGGTTTATACTTTGATTAGACATGTCATTTATCAAAAGTTTGTAAAAGCATCGTCGTAAAAATGTTTTTATTAATAGATGCAGCGCTTACGTGGACAAACAACAGCTCGTTTTAGGAGACTCTTCGGGTAAAAACAGCATATTTATCATCCACACACTAAACTTTTACGAGCCGTAGAGCTAGCGTGGACGTGGCTGGGAACTAAATTCTTTAACATTCCTCTTTAACGACCGAACCGAAGATTGTTTTGCTGCTACGAACTTTACTTCTAAATTATATTAATAACACAGTATTTCACTAGCTCCAGAACCTGTCTTATTGACAATGTCTCGACTGTGTACCTTAAATGCCTTCATTATTCGCACAAGTTTGTACGTATCCCTTTAATACCTTCGCTCGAACTTTGCACTTCCAAAGTTGTAAGAACAATTAGTCATAAATAATTGAACATGGTCGATATTCCTTTGTAAGAAGACAAAGAGATGTCATACTCAAAACTTTGTCAATTTACGTTGAAACCGTAAAGCCCCTTACTAGCTCATGTCCTTACTTGGTAGAAAAGTGGAGGTAACATCAAGAGAACTTTCCACTCGGGTACAGTCGTACTTACCTTGTCTAGAAAGGGATCAAACTGCGGTGCATTCTCCGCAATGTATTATGCAGTCCCGGAGCGGGTGCCAGTGTAAGCGGCTCGGAATCACTCCCACTCCCCGTCGAAGAACACACAGCTATTCCTTGAGAATTTTCTATTCCAAAAGTTGGTGGAAACCATTTCGCTTCAAATATCTTTTGTGAATTACTTGCGAAGGATCTGATGATTGTAACTTATTGCAGTGTTTTCTTTTGGCAACAAACACGACTTCTTAGTATTCACATTATGGAGTTTTAGGTTTCAGCTTATCTTTTCAAAGATACTTGCAGCTCTTGCAAATACTAGTAGATACTCGAATCGAAGCAATTTAAACGATAACCATTTGCAATATCGACTGTTTTAAATTCCATCGTCAGCACTCTCAGTCTTCCATTTCTCACGATCAGGTATATAGGAACGTACTAAAACTAAAAAGAGACTATCAGCAATCTCATTTTAATCGGATCATTTATCAAAAGTCTAGAGAGCGCACAATGGTAACTTACGGCAGTTGAATGTGTAAGTGAAACGGCTCGATTAGGGCGATTGTGTGCCTTATAAAGTTAAAATCTCGCTTCAAACACGTTAAATGTAAAGTTGGGTGTACCTGAGCTGATAAACAGGCAATATTTCCTTACGGGTTTGTTGTCACAGCTATTTTAAATTTATGTGAATGTTGTGCCGATGTACAGAGCAAATGTTCGCCGGCTGGGTAAGCTAATCGCATCTCATTTCCTACGTGTCGCTCGTTGTAGTGGGAAGCACAAATGAGATTGTGGGCTGACGTGTCGTTCCGGAGACCCAGTCGCGTTCGACATCGCACCCGAAACCACATCGCCACGCTACTCGCTGTTTACAAAACATGCTTCTATCATATAGTTGGGGAGGATTGTTTGTCGTGTAGTCACGTTAGTCAGTATTCGTTTGTCGATAAGTTCTTTCTTGCCAATAATTGATATAGTTCGGTATCCTAACAAAGATTTTCACAAGAATCACATCTCAGCTTGTCCATAGTTTGCCAGGACCTTTCACGAAATGTGCTTTAACTTTCTACCAAACTTTCTTCATCCGCCTTCCACAAGCTCAGCTATCTTTTTAGTCTCGTGACATATAGTATAAATCTGACTGAAGAGTGTCAATCTACCTCTGTTTGCCGATATACAGGCCCCTCGCAAAGAATTGTCCACTCCAACGAGCATCGGTTCTTCGGCAGATATGACAAGCGCACTCACTGCCACTTCAACTTGCTGACTCTATAAGCTATCTCGTTGATTCCGGTTGAAAACATTAAATGCAATCGTTAAACTCTTCTTCGTCTCAACCTCAATTCATGAATTTGTAATAGATACTCTTCAATCAGATCAGTGAACCAGGTTTATAGCAGACGAAGGTCAATTTAGTTAAATCGCAATGAACGGCTTTTCGAACGAATAGAGGTCCTTTATCGCGTTTCACGCAACTTTCCTCGACCGGCTCTCTACTTACACGATTAATTTGAGTCGATAAATCCGCATTAAAAGCGGAGCGAGGGGGCAGCCAACCGCGCCGTTCTGTGTAAGTAGCCCCCATTCCGACCTTTTTGTTCTCGCTACAGTCAGTTGTTCATAAGGAACTCTTAAATCTATTATCGCTCCACCATCATGAGTGTTACATAGCGTGACATGTCATAAGTGAAACGTTTTCCTAGCCGGCTATCGATCGGAAATTGGTAAGGTCTAAATGTCGGTTTCATACGGTCTGGCGGGCGGGCGCACGTCACTGGCCGCCGAGACAGACAGGCAGCGTGCGCGGCGCCTGCGAGCCCATTAGACGTCTACCCGATGTGGAACGCTCGATAAACTTGTAAAAACGCCTTCTACCCATTTAATTTTATACCCTCGCTTAAGCTTTGCTATTGGCAGATTTCTTCCTTCTTTTTTATGGGTCCGTCATTAACTGTATCGTGCGTCTATTATTTCTCGCTTGTTTAATCTGCTCGTTAATCCAGCAGTGTCGTTTCAAATGCAGGCATTCGCAGTGAATTTATAACGGTTTGATATTTTGTACTTTTACAACGATTTCAGATTCAAATACAGAATATGTATGTGTGTGTGTGTGAGTATTCGTTTGAAATAACGATCGCGCAGGTTTAACTCTACTGAAATAAATGGGAGCTGGAAAAAAAATAAAAACGTTTGATACCAATAAACTTTAAAAGTTCACATTTAGAAGCGAACGCCACTGCCACACCTCAAACAGGGGAAGTGATATTGGTACAAAATATTTATGACTTTATGTGATAAAGTTTATGTTGCGGTAAGAGTTTTATTTCTCTCGTGAAACGACTATAACTTTTTCGAATAACGTAATATAAAATAAGGGAATATTGGCCAATAAAATAAAATATTTTCATCATATGTTCTGTACTCTTGACATTAAGAGTAATAAATTTATGTAGAGTCATCATGAATAAATATAATATAATATGTAGACATTGCCAAATTCTATTGCTTATTTTTCTAAAACCAACATCTTCAATGGATCACATAAGATTATGCTTGAAAATCGTACATTGCATATTTCTTTGCGTTTCGTATAAAAAAAAAATGCATTAATTTGGATAAGTTCTTTTGTCTCTACATGTATAAAAATAATTACCTTTGTTTAACTCTTGTCTGGCTCAAAGAAGCCGTCGACAAAAAGTTCGATGAAATGTGCACGAATAAAAATATTTCAGCCCGTTAAAACGTAGCGATGACATGCTAATACTATGTGTTATACCTATTTCGTGGAAGTTGGGAAGTGCTAACTGCTAACGTATTTACAACATTACGGGAGCACTGAAGTCGCTTACAAACAAAATTGATAGAAAATACTTGTATTTTAATTTACTGTATTGAATATAAACTTCCACTTGTAATGAATTCTCGAAGGCGACATATTCTACGATTAAACGCTTTTAAACTCCTAATTAGAATGTAAAGAGAACTTCAATAATACTTTGCCGGTTGTCGGGGCACGTACGCGAACTTTTATTCAGCGAATTTGGTTACGTAATTCGTTGGAAATATTCAAGTTTTCCCTTCGGCGAGACGTTATCGCGGGCGGCTCTCAACGCGGGCGTGGGCGGCGCCGCTCCCCGCGGGGACTTAATTTGTTGCTCTCCTGGCGCCTCGCATCTCACTTTCAAACGGCGTAACGCGACCTTACCACTTCCCCTTCTCCGCCACCGTGTAGACATGATGTTCGCCTGCGCCCCCGGTTTTCCTAGATCGAACATCGAACACTTACACCACTCTATCTAACCCACCTTGCGCTATTTCATATTTATTATTCCAATATTGAAACGAAAATATAAAACTTGGCTGGCAAGTCGAAATATTTATAGAGATCGGTTTGGAAAACTTTTGTGCATATTGCGTTCGATTAAATCGTTAGTTGCTGAAGTCGGTTCAGAAGATAGGAAAATAGGATTTTTGTTAATAATACAGTAAGTGTTCTGGTAAAGAACTGGTTTCTGTCTGCCTGCATCATCCCACTGCTCGACAAGATGCGATGACTCTCTTTCGATCCAAGGTTATTGTGAACCTCTGATCGTTTGTTTTGTCTAGCTCGTCCCAAATGTTGTTTTTTTTTTTAATGAAACTGATGAATACTTTGAAGAGGATACTGATATTATAGATATAAAGCCATAAATACACACTGATGGAGCCAAGATCATAAGCTTTCCTATTTGACTACGTCTGGTAATAAAAGTGACACCCGTAATAATTTAATGAAACAACAAAATAAAACTAGCAAAGCCCGTAGATCCCGCAACACATGTAGTTCTTGGCAAAATTCCATTACATACGCGAAATACTCGAGACACGCGTTCACTTTATTCCAAATTCGATATACCATAGATTCGCGTGGCACAAGCAGCGCGACAATCTAATCACAATACCATAAAGGAGTGCACCGTAAAATATTTATGGGTGCGGGAGCAGGCACGCTCCGGTACCCGGCTCCACCACGGGCCATCTACCTCCATCAACCTCGACGATAGTTCGGTATACGTTACGACACTCAGTAATTCTGTTGTTCAATGCAAATTTGGGTTTAGTAGGGTTTAAACACGAATAAAAGGTTTATTTTTACTTATCTTCTGTTTTTTATGGTCTCCCTAATTTTTCAACTTCGGTGCAAATTCGATGTCGACATCACTAGCCTGTTTTGAATAGCATAATATCTGAATAACATTTGAAGTTTCCTATAAAGAAATTGAGTATGTGGAGAGCTCAATTAAGCAAGTCCTGGGACCGGTGTGGGCGCAGTGCTCGTTACACACCCGCTCAAATTGGCGCCGACCACTGAACTGTAACGATAATGACGCCGCGTGAGTTGTGCCCCATTCGTCCACTAACGTAAGCTAACTCCTCTCATGGGAAGCCCTAAAAGCCACTTCATACGAAGTATGTACTTCCACATTTGGCAGTCTCGCAAAACTTTGTGGTTTTTGTGGCACATAAACAACTAGCACACGTGTGCGTCCCGACCGCGTATCGATTGATTTGACTTAAAATGCATAGTTTTGATGCCGCGATGTCGATCGGTTTCCGCCAAATTTTCCGCTGCGGGCGCTTGGCAACCGCACTTTGTGGCAGGCCACAGTTACCCATACAAATTGAGAGGTTAACGTGGTAGTCATTGCGTCAACTTATACAACAGCAATTCACAAAATTCCACATTTATTCATATATTTGCCATAATTTTATTCGCGGAACGTATATTGGCAACACTCATAATCATAGTGAGCGCGATCGACCACTGAAAGCTTTTTGAAAGCTCGTAGTGACGCGCGATGAAAGGTTCACGCGGTGATTTCAAGCGAGTCATTGTAGCCCGACAAGCGAAAGTGACAGCTATAATGTTTGCTTTCTAATGTATATCACAAACATTCTATTTGACTATTCGTTACGTTTCAGAGAACATAACATGTAAATTTTGAGTTTACACCTTGAAAAGTAAGTTAACGTAGTAGAAACTATTGAAATAATAAACATGCAACAGTTACAGAAAGTTCATATTCCTTCGCTATCGGATACGTGATAAATTGCTAAATAATGCGCCCTCTGTCGTCGCTCTAACCCCACCCCTAATGTCTTCTTAATGCTGCATGGAGTTGTCACATTGCACATTTTGAGCTGGCGTTTGTTCGTTCCGTTTGCCGAAGGTATTCACGGTTAGCTTCCTTAAAACTTCGTGGATGTTCTCAGTACTGAAATATGTTCACATATCTAATGCGTACCACGAATACTGAAGATGTTCGAGACGGTTGCGTCATTTGGGGCACTCTATAAGTGCACAGAGTTGGTTAAGTATGAAAAGCTCCATTCGAACGCAAGTTTTTTTGCTCTTTTTGCCTTTGCCGGCTCGCCGCGCGCTCCTTTTGTTCCACGAACGTGATCTGGCCGAGATGAATCCCAGGGACGGTATAGCTTCGTTCCTCTCTTCAATCGAGTTTGTTTCTGCCTGTCACACTTTTGCTGCATTACGTATTACCTCAGATGAAACAATTTTCTTGAAACTCTGCATACAAATTTCCATTTCGGATGCGAGAATTTCCTTGTCCATTTGTTTTCGCGACGTATATGACGTTAAAGCATAACATTTTTGTACCATTCGCCTCACAACTATACGTCATGGTTCGCTTAAGAACTTTCTAACACAACGACGCTAGATGACAAACGGCGTGCAGTCAAATATCAGATAAATAAATATAGGGATGGAAGAATTTTTTGGGTTGGCAGAAATAAACACCCTTTTTACACGCTTTATATTGGCTTCACTTGCATGTTTGTATGTTTGTTTGTAACCGACTCCTTATAGCGCGATTTTGACCCACTTTAAACGACCAGATTTCATTTAAACTCTGTAGACTTATCGAGGACCGATGACAATACTATAATTTCATAAATTTGTGCCGTTATCCTTGCCAGGGTTACCAGGACAGCGAAAAAACTGTCTTCGAAAACTACGAAGACACGTCACAAAGTACGCTGACATACGTCTCAAAATTCGAAAAACCCTAAAAAATAGAAAATAAAAAACTGTCTTCTAAAAATAAATAATAGTTAAAAATAACTAAAAAAATACGCTTCCATAGAAAACCAAATTAAAAAGTAGAAAATAATGGAAAAAAAGCGTGGCGTGCTTTTTAAGGTACTTTTTATTGATATCAGGCAGGCACCCCACGCTTTTTTTGTAAACATAAATTAGCTTCATTTTAGCACTCTTTTTACCTGTACCTTTTGTTTTCCCCCTATACCTCTCGCCCGTTTCTCTATGGGTATAGTACAAGGTTTTGTATGCTTGGTTTCGTTTAGAAATAAACAGATTAAGAATATGAAATAAGTCCAGTTCCGAAAAAAATAAAAAAATCGACAAAAATTACTAGCCCACATAAATATTACTGAAACAGGTTTTTTTCATGAAGTTTCATAGCGTATTTCACTAAGCTTCTGTATCTACTTGTTATTCGTCGAAAGATTGTAACTATCTTTAAAAAAAACTCTTTGAACACACATTGGCCTCGTATGAAAGAGAAACTTTTTAGGATTCAGATTTGTTTTTCTGCGTGCCTAATATCAAGCCGCTCTACCATCCCATAAATTATTTCTGTGAAAAACTTTTAAAGCTATTATAACTCTGTTCCATAGATATAAATCTCTGATTCATTTCCAATAGTAAGTTATCTTACGTTTATTTTCAAACTTCTTTCAATTGGGCACTTTACATTGAATGGTTACATAGGAATTGTAGGTAAATTCTATGTAAACCTGAAGAAATAGCAAACTCTAAATTGTCATTTAAATAAAACTTTGGCGCCCACTCAAAAGACGCCGGGGGAACTAAATTTAGCTCAACTAATTAAACAATAAATGTTGTGTGAAGCGTATTCGCATGTCACAACACAGTGGCGCCGGATCTGTTGTAGGCGATACACGCTGGAGCAGTTATCTCAGTATCGCCTGACTACGCCCGTTGTGGCCGCCATGTTTATTTTTAGTCTCGCGTGTACATTCACTATTGCGATGAAATTTACAGCGATCGCCGCGGCTCGCCGCTCGCCGGACTCCGATACCAACGCTTCAAATGACAAGCTACCGCTATTTCAAAAATGTCTGCTATTTTACGCAAGAATTCCCGCTCTTTCGATGAGCAATAATTCTTTTGTTCAACGGGTGAAAGGTCCATGAGATTACTTTTATTACGCGGTATTAAAAGGAAACTCTGCAAAAAAAAAAAGCTTTAATGGTCCAATTATCTATTTTTATTTTTTTGCTATTTAGTTTTTGGTCCATAATAAATAAAATTGTGACCCAAGTTGATAATAAAATTACATGCATAAAGGAATCTTGCTACTCCGTCGTTCTAAATGAGAGCTGTTGGTGACAAAACGCGTTGTCGCAGCGGCTAATACCCTTGTTCGTCAAAATAGCATTACCCGCACGCTGGCGGTGCGAGGTCCCCCTGTCAGGCTGAGATTTGGCGTAACTTAGTGACTGATTAGCAATTGGTGTGAGCTGGCGGGCGCGGGCGCGACAGGTGGTCGGGGTGCGGGGCCTGACCCGCGGCCTCTCGCCTGATTGATGGCCACGTCCCGTTCACGCTCTGACTACCCATCTTACATTTGATTTGCACTTCGCCTTACCCGAAATGTTCTATGGATATTTATGGAGGTAAAGCTGTCAAATAATTACTGAGGAAATCATTTATTCGATAATTCCATCAGCTTCTTTTATGTATCTTCTGTCGGCTTTTTTCTAAATAATTTAGTACTACGACGTTTCACTCGTCATTGCATCTATCTATAAATAGTATAGATGGAAACCCTCTATCTATATTATATTGAGGAAATCAATTATAACTAGGCAATAAAAAATCAATAATAATTAGAGCATAACAGTATCATAATAACGACATCGAAATGTTAATTAATGTGTCCCCCTTTCACAAATAATAACAATTATTCAGCAATAACATAAATTCAAAATAAATTTGACGTGAACTTCGGGAAGTGAGTTGACTGTCACGCAAATGTCAAATGTCGATTGTTATACCTGAGCGGTCCCACGCTCCGAGTGCGCGATCTAAAAAGCCGAGGTCAAATCTTGGCTCATGCATATTCACAGGCGACGGCGAAGTCGCCGGTGGCTCATCTGTAACGGTCCTGCGACCGGTTGTATGAGCTCATTGTTGCATTGTGCCCACATGGTCGCCGCGGTCGCGGTCGTCCTGCGCCGACACCGAAACGCTTGCAAGTAAACACTCAAGATCAGGAAGCCAGCTACCATTATGCATATCTTTATGATCTAGTGCCAAAAGCAACATTTAAAACCAGTTTATCCACTCAAATTTTCAAACTAAACTCGTTATAAACGTTGATATTTAGAGCATAAATGTGTCATTCACATAAAATACGCCACTTGCAATTAATTGCGCCGCCAATAAGTGACTCTTGCGTTATTGACAGGTAGTACAAGAGTGAGAACAATATAGTAATGCGAAATACATTGTGCCACTTTTTATTTCTGAGTGTCGGGTTATTAAGATTACAAAGGCGGGGTCAGTCGGTAAACACCGTCGCGCCGGTAGAAATTATTTATATTCTAATTAGGTGCCAGCTACAACCGCTCGTAAGGGTGCATGCGTAATTCGAAATACGTTTTTCTTTGCATGTAATATTATGACATTATATTCATTGAAATAAACGGATGTGCGTAGGCGACAAAACCCTTGTTATACTGCGAGCAATTTTTGAATTGCCCACCTGTTATTTTTTTAATACACGCAGGTGATGGATTACTCCCTCCATTGTACGCTTTATTTTTTATTTCAGTGATAGATATATTAGGCTAGTTTCCGTTCTTTTGTTGGGTATAGTCGATGGCTAGTTATGATATCCACTCAAATATTGTCCAATATTTTGTTTGCGTTGCTCAACGGTATTGATTACTAGTGTATTGTTATATTAAAAAGCAATTTAATTTTTTATATAAATTGTCATTTACTACAAAATTTAGAATGGTCATGTTTTTACTAGCTGTTCTCGTCTGTTGGCGTATCGAATTTGTTCAATGTCGATTCTGAACCGGAACAAAACACCGCGTTGCGTCAGATAAAGTAATTCAAATGCGTCTCGATTTTGATTTGTTGTAACTGATTACAATGACCATTACCTACTATGTTCAACACTTCGTTCCCATTAGGTACAGTAATGTCTACCTTGTTTTTTACGTGTAATTTAATTTTCGAATGATTCGTAAACCGATTTTTTTTAGTTAACATAACCTGGAAAGAATTAGCGTTTCCAATTCAAACTTTTAATAATAAGGTTCAAAAGATCAAGAGCACTTAACGTGATCTTCTTAGTAAGAAGCAGTAAAACAAAGATGGCGCAGCAATGCATTTTACATGTTGAAGCATCATTAAATAGCGCATTACACGGCCCGGGCGCGTCGAGAGGCAATTAAAAAAGAACTACTAAGACGAAGCTCGTAAAAATGAAGTCGTGTTCTCAACTGATTAAAAAGTCAGCTCTAATCTTGTGCACGTTAAATTTTTAATCAAATTCGTTTATCACGGACGACCTTAGCGCCTTCTTATCTTTGACCCAGAATGGCACCTTAAAGAGATAATTGGCATGCACACAAAAAGTGGTCAGAAAAGATCTGCAGTATTGCAGGTATCGAGAACAGAAGAGATGCAGCGTATTTAGTTAGTACTACACATAGGATAGGATAGGATCGAAGTTTCACAGATAATTCCAGCCTCGGGACTCACTGCCGAGATCTATCAATTAACACGCAAACTCCATCGGCTTTCAGGTGAATGTCAATTAATGTCAGAGTCTGAGGAGAGCGTCGTCCGTGGAGAGAGTATACTGGGAACCGACAAACACTACGAAAGGCTAGCAACAGTAGCAACAAGTACCTTCTCTGTCAGCCTCTATAAAATTAACATTTTAATACTCCTTGTAGGCACCATAATTATAATCGACACAGTTTCGAGAGCTGTAAACATGATAAAATGATGAATTTATGTAGAAACAACACAGTCAGAAGGCCAAATGTGGAATAAAACTCGGATGTGCGAGATTATCTTACTATTGTTCTCCGGTTATTGAGGTACATGTCAGACTAAATTACTTGCGATAGGAACTACGGCTGCTACTTTAATGTTGTTTTATTATTTATCTGTAGAATCGACCTTATCTACCGAATAATTATTTTTAAATCAAAACGTCGTCTTTATTTCAGGCAAAATGATGAATTCGTCATTTTATTAAGTGTATGATGATCTAGAAAGTTCAGCATATAGTAACAGTATAATACATCGCGAATAGTGATGGATATTGCACATCCAGACATTTACATAGTGGTACGGACAACTTGATTGATTGATGGCGAGTGACTCTTACTGCTTGTTATCAAACAGTTAATAAATCAACCGTGCTACTCTGTTATTTATAGGGCTATTTATATCCAATAATGTGTTCGCAATATCAATATTCATACACAGAAACAGCATACTTTAAAGAAATGTTACAATGATAATCTACTTTCCAAAACACCTGAACCCCTGAGACTTTTTTTGGATGTTATTTACATCAAAACTGCACGCGTAGTACAAAACCCTAAAGATATGCCATTAATGTTTAATCTAGCTAGAGAAAGCTAAAAGAGAAAAAAATTCAACAGAACATGGATGAACTACCAGATATGTTCAAAAAAACTTCTCACGAAGGGGCGAAACAGTCAATTAGATAGTATAACACTAAATATTGTACAGTAATGCACTTCACCAGTGTGTGAAAGTTTCATCACCAACAAAACGAAATCAATTGAATATCGAGGTTCCCAGGCCAACAACCGACCTTCTCAGTTAATCCAATGAGTAAACACGGAATTACTACAGACAACTGAATTAGAAAATAACTTATTTTCATTTGGCATGACACTTTTAACTGCACTAATAGAAATTAATGTAGTTGTTTGTACCAGACAACCCATCTATTCTGTGTCAATATACCCTACACGCTAACTGGTGTTGCCAGTTTAATCCAATATTTGCAGCAAAGCTGTTTGATGTTTTATTTTCAGGGTAAAGTTCGACAGTAAAAGCAGTAAACCGTTTCCTGCCATATCCAATGTAATTTTTCAAATCTAATATATAAAATTCTCGTGTCACAGTTTTCGTTGCCAAACTCCTCCGAAACGGCTTGACCGATTTTGATGAAATTTTGTGTGGACATCGGGTAGGTCTGAGAATCGGCCAACATCTATTTTTCATCCCCCTAAATGTTAGGGGTAGTCCACCCCTAAATTTTATTTTTTATTTTTTAGACAAAATTTTTAGTTTCTATTTTTTTATGATACAACATACAAAAATACATACAATCCTCAATTTTCACCCTTCTACGATCAACCCTTACTTTTTAATAGCCATTTTAGTAATTTAATCATTTTTCCTCTCCGGTCGCAAACTGATCAATCGTCATTTAATTAGTTATCCCCGCCTAGGAAATTATTTATATGGCAAAACAACGTTTGCCGGGTCAGCTAGTAGTTGTATAAAACTATTTGCTACATGACTGACAAGCATATAATGCATTCCTAAATGTGAATTAGAATATGTCAAAATTGCACGAACTACCTATCGTACGTAATATCAAAACACTAGCTGCCACACAAAGTGTTGACGCTTGAACCCACCGTGTCGCTTGCTCTTACCCACCAGAGTTGATATCACAGTTGCGAAATAGTCTGCGGTTATAATAATATCACTTTGTACATATTTAGAAACCTGCACAGGTCGGTGCAGTGTTATTCAATCTGCGACCTATTTGTGGTCAATCGCAGTACGAGACGTTCTCAACCGCTCTACAGTGTTGAGTGATACCAAACCTGTTATTTGCATTTAATTTGTATGTCACATCATTACATTTTACATGCTTGTTAACTCCACAAAAATAACTAATAGTTATAAGATTCTGCGCCCAACGGCATGTTCTAACTCTTTTCAAGTTAATTAACAATTTTAATAAGCGATCATTATTTTAATCTGCTCCCCCGTCACGGTTGCCGCATTAATTTGTACATAGTTTCATAATGTACCCACATTCTGTTATAGCATGATAGCTGAATACGATAATATTTAATTTTCGTATTCATAAGCTTCTTTTTATAAGAGTCGTTAACTCTTAAATGCTAATTCTAGAAACATACGGTTAAAAGTATTTAATTTATAACTTAGTAGTTAGTTCTTTTTAATTCGCTAAGAACATAGGAGCGCGAATAAATATTGAATCACTTCTTCATTTCCGAGCTTCCGGCTGGCGAGGACTCGCACGTTGAGCCTAATAATAAGTGGGTCAAGTAACCCTTTAGAGTGTAGAGGAGTGAGAGCAATCACACGCGCCGCCCGCCTAATTGAAGTCCAATGTCGCGCGGCCCGCCCACGGTGATTGATACCGCCCAGACCAAGCCGGCTTCTAATTCGATTGTGATATTGTTTGGACGCGCATCGGCGTCACTCCCACGAGCCAGAATCTAATCTGTACGCACGCGGATGATGTCATCCCGAGACAGCGATCGTTCGATTCATTTCGAGTGGTTGAACGAGATAGGTTCCGGGGGAGATTGATGAGCGTCGGTTAAAGCGTGTTGTATCGCTCGTTGTCACCGTGAAAAAAGAGCTTAAGCAGGCATGGCGGGAAGGTGGTGGTGGGGGCTAATTAGTCGCGCCATAGCCATCAATATCCATTACGGGCGCCGCACGCGACGCTCGGCGGCGACTCGCGCCATGCCGCCGTCGCTGCCCTTGACGGTTGCCGATACTACTTATGTGGTGTGTCGATCCGCGATAAGGGTTTGCACTTCCGTGACTGGCCGCGGGGTTCAACCCAAATAGAGCAGACTTGGCGGCACGTGACGTCACCACCAACACAAATACAGCGACGTAATAATATGCACATATTGAAAAGGGAAGCTTAGAATATTGACTATGCATTAGTAGCTTTTGTATTATTCGCATAATACATTGTGGTCCATTCGTAGATTAGATTTTTACACGCTTTATATTAGCTTCACTTGTTTGTTTGTAACCGACTCCTTATAGTCCGATTTTGACCCACTTTAAACGACCAGATTTCATTCAAACTTTGCACACCTGTCAAAGACCAATGACAATGCAATAATTTCATAAATTTGTGCCATTATCCCTGCCAGGGTTACCAGGACAGCAAAAAAACTGTCTTCTAAAACTACGCTGACATACGTCTCAAAATTCGAAACACCCTAAAAAATAGAAAATAAATAATAGTTAAAAAAGCGTGGGGTGCCTTTTAAGGTATTATTTTATTGATCAGGCACCCCACGCTTTTTTTCCATTATTTTCTACTTTTTAGTTTGGTTTCCTATGGAAGCGTGTTTTTTAGTTTTTTTTTTTACAAAAGACCTTTATGCCTTCGAAGTAACCAGTAGTATTGAATTTTGAATTTACCGCTCGCTTTCGACCTGTCTGTCTGTCAAAAAATTAGTGGTTATGTACTAGTTAATAACTTGATGCTTCAAAATTTTCAATTATACTAACGTTTAAAAGAATATCATGCATTATTTTAATAACACATCCACTCCACAGATTGAATCCGTTACAAAACTGAAGTAATCTCAGTAAGTTCACAAAAAGAGCGCGGTCGGTACATGTTGGCTAACATAATAACATTCGAATACAAAGGGTACGACTGCTTTTATTAAAATATCAAATATTGTTTGAGCATGCATCGAGCCCACTCCAGTGATCCGATATAATTTGAAACTTCACCTTACCGGCGATACAAGTAAAGGGTTGCCCTCTGCCCTAATCTTTGAACTACGACTTGACCGTTAATACGCATTTATAATTTGCTGTTCGATTATTTAGTACGGTGGAATGGTATGCCGAGATACGAATAAATTAGTTTCGTGTTTTGAACAAAGCCGGCCCAAAGTTTTGAGTAACGGTCACAGGATCGTTGTAAGAGTTAAACTTATTCCTCTATCTGTTGGTTTAGAGTGCTTTATTGGGATCCGTCTTGTTGTTTTGTTTGGGTAACTTACAATTGAATGCTGTTTCATTTACTTCTCAGTCGAAACTGACGAATTAATTACTACTGAAATCTGGAAAATCTTTACGGATTTTCCTAACGGATCACGTTGTTCTTTAACTTCCCCTGCACAAAGGCACATCTTGTGATATGATTAGAGACTTAATATGTTCTCTATACATAATTGTACAATATTATTTTATACTTCCGATTGCACTGGTCGACTGGCTATACAGACCGTTACCGCAAGAAAGGGCTAGAACGATAATTTAATTTCAATAACATATTCGTCTTTAACGAGTTAAAAAAAAAGTAGTTGACCGTTGTCCCCTGTGATTGAACTATGACCGGCTCTGTCGGCTAATCGCGTCCCCTAGACAGCGGTCGCGACCCGCAGGTGTAAACTCGCCCTTACTTAGGCTGCAGCTTCGCCTCATTTACATAGCCAAGGTATCTTATGCACTGTGCATGCACTCGCTTCTCACTTTATAATTCAAATGATCCACACGAGCGCCGGCTGAATTCGAGGAAATGTGAGAATTTGTAACGGAATTATAGCAGCTATTTAAAGTGAGAGTTTCTTTGTTCTTATCTTAGGCGGCAATTCATTCCGTGGATGCTTTAGCTATTTACTTCATATTAAATAAACGTTATAATAAAACTCTACGAAAGAGCAACGTCTGTTTAATATACATTTATGTAGCTTACAACCTTGGATAAAAACGCTTTAACCAAAATCCAAAATACTGTGGACCAAATCATCAGTTTTCTGAATGTTAACAAAAGCGATAGGAAAACTTTGCCTTACCGTTGGAGTTACAGACAAAAGAATTGTTATGACTGTTAAATAAGAGCCTGGTTCATCGCCGGCGCAACACTCACCGTGACTGGATTTTGAAAGGCATCCTTTGTTAAAGTTTCAAGTCCTAAACGCTTTGAAGTGCAGTTTGGACGCCATCGTGTTATGACGCAAAAACGTTTATTATTTAGTTAGCAATAGCGCACTAAAGGTTAGTGGGTAGATAGGTACGTTACCGTTTCTGAAAACTTCTGCGGTACATTAAAGTTGCGCACTCAGTGCAAACTGCTAACCACACCGGCCTTGCCCCGATGTAATCAAATTAGATACGTGACGTCATCGCCTCCAGCACCATTATGCTAATTAACGCGAGCGGTGATCTAAACATCGACCGACGATGGATGCTTCGTCGAAATCACCTGGACTATTGACAGATGCAAATAAATGTTACGCGTTCTGTAGCGAACACACGTAGTGTAGCCAAGGATACATTGAGGAATGTATCACCATTATTATTTTCCAACTTCACCACAACAACATTGGAATACAGTGCGCCATAAACCAAATAATATTCTCATTTTATTTTTAAATAAGCCTCCTTTATTTCTTTTGGAGCAGATTGCGAAAATTTACTGACCAGAATTATTAAGTTAATCTTCAATCTCCATTGCGAAGATCTAACCAGTTTAAGTAATAATGGTGCCGGATCAAAGCAATATTTTTGAAACATTATGACGGTGCGGTCGACCTGGCAGGAGCGCGTAGGTTGGCTCCAGCCAAGTGGTAACTTCCTCCATTACGTCACTCTTGTGATTCACTCAATGTGCTACATAAGATGTAAACACAGTTTCGGTTAAAGTATTCAACTACGACCTCGCACTTGTCTGCTGTCTAGCCTCGCTGCGTGTCCTTGCTAAATCTAAATCTGACACACGAACAACAAAACCCAGTCGCGATTTACGTATAGATGTCTATGATAAATGAAGCAACGTTTTAAGTTGGTCTAGCCTTATCGCCCTTCCATTCGTCGCGCTAAATCTTTCAAGCGGGTTTTTGTTTGCTTCTAAGTAAATACCGCTCGACTATTTAATGGGAATAGTCAAGTTCCACAACCATTATACAAAGATGATTGCAGAGAAACATGAACACAAATCCAAGCTCGGAACAATATTACGATTACGTCATTCATAAAGTAAGTGCATTTATGTAGGGAGCGAGGGAGCCATCTTTGTGCGACTCCGCTGCGGGCCGCTGCTTGTGATATGAAAAGCAGTTTTCTGTGGAGTAAATAATAGAGCGACAGTGAGAAGGCCTCATGCATCCAACTCTGTGACAAGTAACGTGTCCCCGAGTAACTTCGCCCCATCCGCTTACATGATACATGCAGTCTTTGAAGCGGATCTTTTCGGTATTTATGCGGTGCAATAGAAAAAGCTGCAGTATATGTGTGTCTTCAGCGCTATAAGCACCGTTTTGCAGTTTTAATTAAGTTACATCCATAATAAATTCTTGTTAGTTACAAAAGCCTGTTTAATGAGCGTTATTTTGCTAGAACTACTTGCATGGTAGGTGGAAACTCCGCACACAATTCAAGCAACATGATACCATAAGTAAGTATTCCCAGACGGCTAATGAAACTTCGCAAAGCCAACACGAGACCGCGCTTATTTAGAGACGACGATGTCGAGCAGATGACGCCCAAACAAATCTCAATATCTGGCATATGGTATGAATATTTAGAGCAAGAGAACGCATCGAGCGTTTCTCTGCACGGCTATAAGACATCGAAAATAGATTGTGCGAATGGGGTTAGACGCACCTGTTATTTGGCTTTCGGGCGGGTGCGGTGTCGGGAGCGCGGGGTGGCAGATTCATTAATAATGGCCCACAATGAGACGCCATTATTTACGAGTTGCGGCAGCCGAGTTGAACCGCATCGCACACAGCGCAATGCTTCCAAGCTAGTCCCTATCCGGAAACAACCAAGTAACCGAAGCATTCTCCGTGGAATTATATTAGACAGCAAAAACTCCAGCAAAACCTTATACTTACTTATCATGAACATAAATTCAGAATAATCGCTCCGGTAAGCTCCCAGTTTTTGTTGTATTCTATTTCATTGGATAGATATTCAATGAGCTTAAAATTTAACAATTGAACATCCAATATGCTTCATTACAGTCGTGGCTAGTCTTACATATACGGCAACCTGAGTTCAGTTTTGGCTAGCATGTCCATATTTACAGCATTAGCAGCAGCTACATTATATTTTGAGTCATCCGATGTTTTCGTGTTTGACAGCTTGGTACGACTATGATACGCACTAAGAAGATTTATTTTTTATACGTTTTTATTAATCTCTGCCTGTGCCTTATAAAAACGCGAACCTTATAAGGTCAGTCCTATTTAAGCTGTTATTACTAATAGTCAGGATCTTTCGATATTATGTTCATTTATGGTTTCAAAACCATCACTTATACAATATTTTCAAATAGTCACCTGTATCAAAGCATTCATCTCTGTGTCAATTTCATGATTCACAAATCTTAATTTTGCGTCTATGATAGGTTCTAAGAGACGCGATGATTGGCGTTTTGCAACACAAAGGATCTTTTGTGCTTATATATTTTTAATGTTATGACTCAACGGCTTTTTTGTAAAACAGCAAAACGTTAAATAAAAACATACTACTTGTAATTTTGTTTGCTGTTATGCAAAACAACGTTCTCGACAAGATATTTCTTTTCGCGGTGCACTTGCAGGCTGTCGGGAGACGAAAAACATAAATACTGTTTCGTAAACTCAACAAGGTGTTATAAGATCAAATAAACAAAGAGCCATCGGACTAAATTCGTGCATGAACAGTCAGATAGTCTCACTAGAGGCGGTGAAATGAGGTAAGCGACCTTAAAAGCCACTTAGCACAGTGCGCTCTCCGCGCCGGCGCCGCTCGCTGCGTTTCTTATTACTTAGCGAATAATTCGGGTAATAACTAGCTACTCCGAGACCGCTCTTATACTCCACTCACCTATGTATGTGCTGTCCTTTTTAACATCGACGCTCTCATGGGCTTTAATGAAGTCCATGCAGGAAACAACAAACTTTACTCGTTTGCAAGTTTTGAGATCTTCGAACTAATTAACTTCTTTACCTACTACAGCCAAATAAAACTTGCATTCATAAAGAGGCATTTTTAATTATCAAAAACAAACTAACTAATTATAAAATGAACAGTAATCTTACCTAAGTGGTAGCTAATTTTAATTTTCTTCTAGGTATGATGAATATTAATATCAGAGCAGTACAACAGCTTACGTCATTTCATAGATACATTTCATCTGGAAAAGGCTGAACGGAAATTATAGAGATATTGAGTAACAGCAAAGCACCTGAGGCATTTTCACGTCCGCGTCGGTCACTATAACAGCATCAAATATCAGCCAATAGAAGTTTTTCATTTCCGTGCCTACGTCACTGATCCGGAACCCATTTCAGTACGCGATTCATCTGAAGATGGGTAAACGTACATCGAAATACGAAAACGGGAAAATCACAGCTTGTGTTACCAAAAGAGCTGTCCATTTTCTGTTTCAACTACACAAAACGATGCATGAACAAAAAGATATACAAAGATACATAGGCAACAAAATGGAAGCTGGTGTGATTTTAACACATCAACGTATTTCTAGACTAGTCAAAATTTGTGTGCAGTTGAATTTGGTGAACAGATCAGTGTAGGCAAGCAACAGAGTAGCAATGTTAAGTCGGATGGAGCGAGTTAATTAACGTTTATGCGGAGTCATCAAACAGGCGTGAGCGCGGAGCCTTCGAGACAGGCTCAGGAGCGCGACTTCGCTCCGCCGCTTTTAATTAAACTATGGTACCGCGGCGCTAAGAAGTCATCTACAATCCACTTACCAGTATACTAACCCTTTTCTCTATATATATGTTTAATCAAAAATATATCAATTGTACAAAGAGAGTTCTGTCTGAAGTATGCACCGACGGATATTTCATTATTAATCTTTTCTATATTCACAGCTCCCAGTATTACATCATTTTGATATCTGTCGAGTTAAATCGCTTGATTGACATATGTAATCCTATTATATATGATGGACATTAGTAACCCTAGAGACCTGGCTTGCGAGAATATTGCATGGGTACCTTGTGCATCTACCGCATAAGTAAAGCCACCAGAGGTTCAGTTTAAATCAATTGTATTTTAAAGTTTATTTTGTACATTTTGAAAGATTTTGTCATTATTATATTCATCTCATTTTGTAAATATTTTAGTTCAGACAAATCTAAATGAGAGGTACCCAAAATCCTTTTAGAAATCTGTCCTCTATTTCTTCCAATAAATGTACAGCGCCAAAGTCAATTTACTTTAACGGCTAATGTAATCACTTCCCAATTAGTTCAGTATTTAGGCCTCTGAAAAACGCGACTAGACTATATCGAGATAATAATTTCTATCGAAGTGTAATTGTTCATCTGGCTGCAAGTGTGTGAGAAAAAAACAATCAATAAATCACAAGTTAGCGTCCGTGCTCCTAGCGGGGGTTAGCCAATTACTACGTCGCGCTTCAAGGAAGCTAACCAGTTTCTAAATTCTTCGTATATTTAATTTAGCTTAATTGGTGTGTGGATACACGGCGGCAGGCAGTCGACCGAGAATTGGAGCCTCTTTGTTGGCGAAATCGCGTTTAAAACGGCTCCCCCGCGAATTACACATCGTGCGCACTCTCTTCTCTTATCACTTAAGTGGTATTGTTCTTCTCGTGTAGACGTTCCATGTTTTTCCGACGTTGTTTCAAGGTCAATTTAATCGGAAGCCTGAATTTAGTTTTTGGGACGGTCGTTGGCTCGTCGCCGATGTCGAGCAGCCGAAGGACGCCTCTCTAAACAAATTGCACTAGTTTGAAACGGGCGTGGGAGTCGAATTCATGATTCGTAAAAAGGTAACCTACCTTTTACTCATTACTTGAAAGCTATTGGAGTTGTTGTTTTCCCTGAAATGAGTAAATTCGAACCTGCCTATAAATAAGTTGTATTTATGTTCTAATTTGTTGCGTGATTCAACGTTACCTATATGAATGGATTATGCTGAAGATGATGTCATGTCAACCGTATGTTTAAATATGATAAATATTGTCTTTATGAAGTCACAAAAGGAAAGGACAATCGTGTTTGTGGGTGCTCAAATGGTGATGATGTGAATGGTACAGGAAACTCGACGCGTGCGCGGTAAACTGATGTAGAGATGAGCAGTGTGGGCGCACCCCCACTAATTTATTATTGTCCAACAATTGGCCTCTCGGCATCTAAGTAACATTCAACGACATACATTTTTGAACTAACGGAATTATATTCGGATCCTAAGTAGCCTCTTTTTTTACTTGTGTTGTTACTGTTGTTATGGTGTTAACTCATGTTCAATCGTCTTAACTGCTGCACTTAGCTACATACAAGGAGGGTATCCGCCATGACCAGCTAGTATCATGCAAGCAATAAACATTGTTCTTGAAATGTTCTCGAGTATCCGAACAAGGAGAGAGGTGCGGTGTACGATTACACGTGCGGCGATTGGTAACCGCATTGGTTAGTATGTGTTCATGTACAATGTACTTATATTTTTATGTGTGTGAGAATTGCGTTCGGCGTGGGACGGGGCAGTGCATTTTTTGCGAACGCGAGATGAACGGCAGGTCGTTGAACTCCGTCGCTTGTCTCGGTACCGAATTTTGCCAACGGAGCGCATCTTCCAGCCTCTTCACTTAGCTGCAATTTTATCGAACTACAGTCGCATCTGTGTGTAAAATTGCTGAGGATTTTATGGTGGCTTTAATATTTTTAGCAAAGTATACGTGTAATTGTGCGTGAGCATTAGTAAAAGAGAGACAAAAAATAATCAAATGCTAATAATGTTAAAAGAACTGTAGCCGTTGGATAAGCACAATGGTAACACTTTGGTCGCGTGTCAGTATCGACGACGGCTCGCCGGCACGCATTGTGAGCAGGCGGGCGGCACGACGGACCAGCTGTCGGTATCATTGCCCACTCATTAGACGGTGAAAAAATTGTTCAAAAACAACTAATTAGCACAGCGGTGCCGTGCTTATTTCCCGTCTTTCATCCGAGAAGAATGTATGACCGACGCGTGCTTTCTTACTTTATGAAGCGCAATAAGCTTGCGACTAGGTAGAGTATAAAGAAACCAGCCGCCACCAACCAAGATAATGTGCAATAAAAATTCAGAACGGTGCTCTTCCACGAACGCGATATAGGGTACTGATATAGTTTTAATGCCATTACTACCAACTAATTGCATGATAAAATGGAACTTTATGATTCATCACATCAGTTTCAGCAACTCATTATCCGACTACAAAACGTTAATACTTAATACGATGGTAAAAGAGAGATGGTGGAGATGCTGTATTCAAAATATTATCTAATTAAATTAAAGGACAGGTATTCAAAGTTGTAAAATAAACACACGCGATGGGTCGACATTCAAGCGGCTCGGCAAGTTCATACCGAAGTTAGGCACTTGGCTTTATTCAGAAGAACTTATTTCAAAATACAGCGAATTAAAAGTAGGATTGAAGGTAACAATAAGCTGGCCTTGTCCCGGGCATTGACCACGATTTTACAACAAATGATTTGCAGCTCTGCATTATTAAGATGATAGCCAGCCGAGTAAAAAATGGCTGGATATTTCGAGTCAAACGACTATAAGAAGCGTATAAACGAGCTTTTAGACGTCACGCTTGGTGGCGTGCGCGCCACAAAAACTAGCACACGTCGCATTCGTGACTACCGCCGCCTGCGCCCGCTCCGCTGCACGCCCGCGCCCGTCGCCTCGCCCAGCCAACCAGCCAGCCAGCACCAGCTATTGACACATATCGCAATACCTTGCCTAATGACAAATATCTAATCAAGCGTTATTATACTCAAGTCTAGACAGATAGTAAAGTCAATAACTTAGTCCGGATTCTGGAGACAGACCAGTAATAGTCGTCGCACGGCGTGCTTAGCTGGACACGTAAACCAAAATGCCAATCAGTACACGTGCGATATGTGGGGAGCTCGGGCACTTGCGTTAGGCATCCATGAGCCGGCAGTATACACACATGTTAAAGTTTTGGCTGTAACTTACTTAGCTTATGAATATCTGCCTTAGTGTACTTACTTATTATTTGAGATTGTGGGCTGCGAATTTCATTAGATGGATATCTCCCACATCTAAAATTCTTTGATATAGTTATTGTAATATTGACTTTACCACATCATGGCCTTTTGGATATATGCAAAAGACCTATATGAAAAATATTCCATCCGCTATAAGAAATATTATGCCATCCCCTGTATGGAATATTTGCGATTTGAGTATAAAGTTATGACAATTAAACAACAATGACATGAGATGTGTTGCATTAGAGTATTTAGAGTGCACGTTAGTTTGCGAGGGGCGAGGGGAGGCAAGCGTGTCCTCGGGCAGGTCACGCGCCACGCAAACTCGTTCCGCAGCGCACTTTCGCCGCTCTTCGCCTGCGCCGGAGTCTCTTGCTAGCTCGCTTGCACACGCGGCACCCTTCCCCCTCGAAATACTCGGCATGGACAACTTAAACTTACCGGACATGTTGCAAACTTGCAATTAAGTCCTTTGTTCTCCATTTTTTATTTCTGCAATCTCGGTGACTCGGATTTTCAAAATCGGTTACGCAAAATGTCCCCATACGGCTTTAATATGGTGATGTGTGGTTAACTTCGTTCACCCTTTGTTTCACCCCGAATTGTGGAAATACTCTCTTCTCGTGTAATTTGTCATAACTTACTAGTTCGGTTACATTTGTCAAAGTTTTAAGCGAAACAAAAAGTTTCCATACATGGACGTCGTTAAAAAGAATGTCTTGTGCTCAAGAAGTGGAAATAATCGGTGCAACACATTGACCGGCTAAAACTCTACACAATCGACGGGGCGGGCGGAAGTGTGGCAGTGGCGAAAAGCTCGCAACTGCATGAGGAGAAAGGAAGCGGCGCGCCGCGCGGTGTGATAAGGCGGCCGGCTGGCGTCGGTCGCGGGGCGCGGAGGGGTGCGGCGGGGCCGAGGAGCGGGGTGCGCGCGCACGGCAGCCCCCGCGCCGCGCCACTTGCCTCCCGTCAGTCGCCCGCCGACTCCGCTTGTGCTTGTGTGACTCGCGCTGCTCCGTGCACCGCACTCGTGCTCCGAACACGACGCGTGCCGCCCCGCTGTGGCCGCGAACCGCGACCTCTACGCTACCGGCAAATCGTTTCTCCTAACTTACGTGCAACTTGCTATGTTTTAACTTACGGACATTTTACACTCCCTTACCCGGCTTGTTTATCCCTCATCATGTAAGTGTTACGCTCATTCTATTAAATGCGGCATGATCTCGTCGAAATTCGGAACTCGCGACAAAGTGTATATCGTGAAAGTTTGTGAATAAAAGGCTAGTGTGTTTTTGGCAATCGTGTTTTAATACCCATCTGTCTGGTTAGTGTTTGTCTTTGTTTGTGGTTGGAGTTTGACCGCCGGCGATTTCCGAAATTCGACGGAAAAGTTTCCAACAGTAGGAGCGAGCGGTATGTTACTAGTGGGCAATGCTGCTGGTTCGGTCCGCTCGCTCTGCCGCATGAGAGCTTTCGCCTTGGTTCAAACCTGCTAGGTGCAGTGAGACCTGCGCTACTCGCACGACAAGCCCAAGTTAAAGCTTTCATCGATATTGCCCATAATGTAAAAGTTACGCTAAGTAGTGCCCTTAATCCCTGGTGGAACTTTACTCCTTCTTCATTCAATTTCTCCTCATAGAGCATTTGGCTATTTCTATCGTAGCGTATGTAACTAATATTTCTTCATTCAATATTCTCTATATTGCTTTTCTAAAATACATGTAATTATTTCTTGTGTAAGTTGATGTCAAGTTCATCCTGGACTTTCACTTATGTATTACTTGTATGGTGGTCTTCATATTAAAAATCTTTAATCTTAGGATTAATGGTTTTTTGAATTTTCCATCTCAAATTTATATTTTATCTAACACTTGAAGTTCCTTTTCATTCACTTTAAATCTGGTAAATCAGTGAAATTATCGCCGAGAAATCCTTAGTTTTCTGAATTGAGAGATAAGCCAAACCTGGCAAGTTCTTTTTATCATATCTAGTGCGAGAAATTACATAGGTTTTATCTTATCACTTAAAACAACACAACATAGCGTTGATTCGAAGATAATAAAAATAGTTTATAAAATGTTCCACATCGTTACAAAAAACTCTTGTAAAAGTGGTTTCGCCATGAAATGATAAGTGCATGTATAGAAATGTTTATTTTTTATAAACTGCAAATTAAAATGGTGATGTCATTCAGAGTGATAATGATGATAATAACAATCAAAATATATCCATTACAGTTGTAACTGTTTACCGAAAAGATGATAAAGCAAAGATAGGAGACGAATATGAAACCAAGTAGGCAAAAAAGTTATGAACTGAGTACCGCGGTCTAAATTATGTTTTAAAAACTGAAAAATGAGTTGTGAGCATGTTAATTTTAAAAATGGCAGGGCTTTATACATTTAAACGTATAATGGTGTGTTTGCAACGCTTCTACTACGAGGGTAACAGCTGGCCCTGCTACCTGCTCAACAATAAAAACGTGTGTCAATAGAGGGCTCGCTCTGGATTATTATTATTGCCCCATTTTAGCTCTTAATAAAGCTTTAAATGAAAATTATCATACCATATTTTAGCCCTAGAATGTGTTTGAAATTAACAAAATCATTCAGAATTTGACTACACAGAGTAATAGAAGGCGACAAAGAAAAGATACCTCCAACACTATCGGTGTTGAAGGTATCTTTTCTTTGACTGTCTAAGTGACGAAGAATCGTAACACAAATTAAATACCAATAAAATTGTGCCATACCTACGAGCCGTCATCTACATTTTGTCCTTTACAAGAAAAGAAACCGAATTGAATTTATTACAGACCGACACAAAACTCGTTTCACAACTGAATGGGACTTTTTTGCAAATTGGACAAACAAGGAAACTGACATTTAATTACGATTCCAAGGATACAATGACTAACTCTGGTAAAGAAGGATTGAACAAAAACTAAACCGACCACGATAAGCTTACTCTTATCGGTATAATTATCTTATCTGGGTAAAATTAAACCAGTCTAACTGAATTACATGTCCAAATATATCCATTGAAAATCGTCCTTTGTTTGCAACGAAATAATGGAAGTTTCTGAAACCATGGTTAGTTTTGGAAATTAGACAGTAATTTTTTTGCCAAAATTCAGACGGTGGAAATGTATTAGTTGATATAAAATTCAACTTTCCCATTTCGTTCATATATATTTCAATCTGGTTCCTTCCTAAAGACTCAGCTACAATAATATAGTTTTCATTTTCAACAGTACCAACTGTTTCATGAATAAAACCTACAACCCTACATGGGTTACCCTACATAGACATCGACTGGAGCAAATACATTTGGTACCGATAATTCCTAGGAAATGTTCATCTGCGTTCCTTGGATCTATAAGAAACGCCCTCTCATTGTAACATTGCATCATCTTTAATTTAAGAGTTGGCTGTTGTCAGTGCAGCAATTTCCATTCTTGTCTGCTCTATGCCCGGTCTATATTGCTTCTTTTTTTCGCCATCTTATTTCGCCCCTTGTGTATTATTTGAAATAAACGTACCTTCTTTTATTTTCTGTTGCTTTTTCCTTACAGCATTTTTGAACTAACGTCTATATCTTAATATTCTTATATACCACATCATTGCAAACGCAAAGTCATATCGGACGCGTATCCAATATCAAACTAGTAATATGTTATTTTAGCTTTTGTGCTCAAAATCCGTATTAATCATTAAAAAAAACTAATATGTCTTCAAAAAGCGTAAGCTGGCAAAATTGTAAGTTTTGACATCTTGGTTCAAAACTTCAAAACCAAATTTTATATATCTTCAAAAAGCTTAAGCTGCTCTAAACTTGTAGGTTTAGAAATCAGGGTTCAGTCTTCAATACCAAATTTTCTATATCTTCAAAAAGCGTGCTACAAAGTTGTAGGTTTAGAAATAGAAACCTTGGTTTAAAATTTTATATAATTTCCAGAAGCGTAAGCTGTTCTAAACTTGAACCCAAATTTTATGAATCTTCAAAAAGCGTAATCTGCTCCAAAATTGTAGGTTTAGAAAATCTTGGTTAATTTTTTTTACTTTGTGTAATTATAATGATGTGGTGTGATAAGTATTGGTGTGTTGTGGGGTCGATACGATCTGTAGAGTGTGAGAACGGTGGCAGGTCGGCAGGCCCTCGCTCCACGTTCGATAAGGCGGCGTGCACATTAACGGGCGTGCAGCAACGATAACGCCGAAATCGTGTAATTTGCGCCTCGTAAATTTAAGCCGTCGCAAATTTTTCGCCTCTCTCGCTAATTACCAGTCCGCCGACGTCCCCTAAGACTGCTAAATGTGCCTCGTGCACGTCCCGAATGCGAAAGTAGCGCTAGTTGCGATCTGCTTTGCCTCGCACACGGTAAACAATAGCCTTTGTTTTGGCTACCATGGTTCACCTACGTGTTCAACAAACCATTTAGTTAAAGCTGCATAGAATTTGTATTAAATTGTGATGACAATCTTATTTCCTATGTAAATTATCATGATTTTGTGAATGATAAGTTTGAGTAACTATGTATCCAAATATATTACAGATTTAGATTCAAATAAGCCCATTTTTTTTGGAACCAATTATATTAAATAACATTAAAAATAAAATAAATAACTAACTATATAAATAAATACAAAAACAAAGGACATTTAGGCGTCGAAGTACTCGTCCGCATCACTGTCATCTGGAAACGTGCCCAGAAGACTGGCAGCATTGCCACGTTGAATGGCAATGCTAATTCTTTGGCCAAAAAATGACCCAGCCTTCTGGTCACGTGAAGTGTCGACCAGTCGATTAGAGATTTAATTGGAACCAATGGGTTTTGTTCAATATATCTAAACTTACATCAATCAACAATTTCTCTGAGTTTAAATGAGCAGTTTACCAACGTCCAATATACCTAATTCAACTTATGATGTTCCAGTTTGCATTTCAGTCATAAAATTAACTTCAGTAAACATCCTTCTAAGTAATTGATAACACTTTTTTCCTTAACGATGTGAGTCAACAATTGCGCGCACCCAACGAATATGGAACCATGCTAGGAATAACAAACGGTGACATCACTTCGACGCCGCCGAACACATGCGAAACTAAGCGAAAACGTTCAATTTTCAACCATCGTCGTAAGATTTATGATATAAATTGCACTACAGGAGAAGCCAGAAAATTTGCCCTTGAAAGTTATTACAAATCGTAATCGCAGTTTGGATTGATGGCAATGTCGCATGTAAAAAATTAAAAAAGGGATCAAATACCGCCTTGTAAACTAAAACTTTGCTGCTTATAATCCATTTTAGTCACACCATGTCTCAATTTAGAAATTCCACATAGTTCACTCCATTGTACAGGCAGAAGCCTGAAAAATATTTAGAAAAGCTCAGAACTAAGCAATTAGGCACTTTATTTATACAATTTGGTCGTACGTAGAGACCATAGCACACAGTGAAATGCTTCAAATCGATTGTATGTAAATCAAGATACAGATAATGCTAAAGCTGAGAGTGCATTAAGCGAGACTTAACTGATCAAGCATGTCGAAGGTAAACACGGTGGTGGTTTTTGCCGACTGCGTCCGCGGTGAACCGCGACACCACCATCCAAGGTCACCTCGCGATCATACCTGCCCTGCTCTGCGCCTGTATTACCATTGTCCGGCGGCCTTGCTGTCTGGACAACTTTTTATCGTTCAACTGAACGCTCTACTTGATTACTGCCATCTCCGGCAGCGATAAGTCTAGTAAACGATAAGGAAAGAGGACACGCTCCACCACGTTTCAAAACACTGAACAAAATAACGCGAATAGTTATTTCTTTTGAACCATTGTGAGTATTCAAATTGTCTAGTTTTCCCTCTGTATTGTTCATTTGTCCAATTTTGATTGAATGGATCGGTTCGTTTGTCCGGGTCTTTCCAGAAATGAATTTTTGGAAATGATTAATTTTAGAAATAGAGCAATCCTTACTTGAAAATTTAACCTGGTCTTGGTATGTAAAGATCACCCATCCACGAACCAAGGATCAATCGAACCATGCGGATGGCTTAGCCACAAGCCCATGAGCCAGTTAAAAGACCAGAATATGGTATTTGGAAACATATGCGAAGGTCTCTACTTCCTGTTACCTTTCCTCTCGTCTACTGGAGTTCCTTGATCCGTCTAAATATTGAGCTTTGCAATAATTAGTAAGTTAAATGGCATATATCAGATTACAGACAGTGAAAATCAGCCAAAAGAACTACGCGCTCAACAGCATTATTCTCCATTCTATTAGAGGTTTTAATCTGGAAATATAATTACACGCCTATTAGAACTTTACACTTTAATGTTGCGTACCTGAAAGTATGCGGCAATTACAATTTAAATGCTAGCAATCTTACTTCATACAATCGCGTCACGTAATGCACAAAAAAATAAAGTACCAGAACCATTTATCGGTGAAGGTAAAGAATTAAGCGGTACCTTTCAAACGGCTGCACCAGGCGTACGACCTTACCCCGATTTCTGTCGAACCCAATTCGATCGCAAATTTAAGCCTTCGAGAATTAATATTAAGCGTTCACTTTTCCGCTCGCAAAGTTTCGTTGTAGTAGCCTACTGAAAGAGTTCTCTAGTAAATTAAATATGTGAAAAGTTTGGTTGGTTTTTAATATTGAAATTGCAAAAGTGTTCTATTATACAAAACTGGTGGTCCTCCAGTGGTGGAAATTCGACCGTAATTATTTTTTTTTTTTTAAAAGGTAGTGTAATACCTAAAAATAATAACTTTAACGGAGCCAAATTTCATACCCTCCGTCCGCCGTAATTTTCGTAAAAAGGGGTACAAAGTTTTTGCTTCAACATTAAATATAT
Source organism: Aporophyla lueneburgensis (assembly GCA_932294355.1). NCBI lineage: Eukaryota > Metazoa > Arthropoda > Insecta > Lepidoptera > Noctuidae > Aporophyla > Aporophyla lueneburgensis. The sequence continues at coordinate 19,126,092 of OW028747.1, forward strand.
TTAGGTGAAATATATGAAAAACGCGGTTGGGTTATTATGTACTTTATCTGAAAATTCCAACAAGATTCAGAATAATGAATAAATACCAAAGTATCCAAAATTTAAATGAAAAGCAGAAGAATTTCTTGCTCAACGACGTTAAATTGATTTATTACAGTTCGAAGTAACATTATTCTTCTTGAAATATTTCCTGCTAAGGAACATTATACCTCTGCTAAAATTTTCGTTTAAGGTTTCCAGGCTAAATGTTCGTGTTCTTATTGTCTTGATAGCTCAGTGGTCAGAGCGCCCTCCCTGGCGGTGGGAGACCCAGGTTCGAGTCCCGGTCGAGACCGTGGATGCGGGCAAATGGTCTGGTTGCCATTTGTGCGAAAATATGAAATTAAATTTTAAACACCCCGCCGCGCTTTTCAGATACCTTACTATTAAATCTACATGATACTCTCGATGGTAACTTGATCGAATCGGCGATCTCACAAAGGCCCGCTCGACTGTTTTTCCCCCTCCTGCGCCCACCCTGTCCCCGACCGCTCTCACGAGATTCTTATTTAGATTCGCTTCCGTCTGATTGCTCTTGGTAATCTTTTCACTGGGTTATTGAATGTCTTCCCCGTGCGTGTCGAGCACCGAAGGAATCTCCCAGAGATCGGCGCCGACGTGAAAAGAATCGGCCGCCGATATCATTTGAAACCACCATTCTCAATTTCTGGTTTAAATGTAGAAAATAAAAGGACGTCCATTGGCTTTGTGTGCGTTTCCAAGGGGTTGGACTTGATAGGTTGCAATCATGACGGCGGAAAAATATGCAGCTTCAAAGGTTCGCATTTATTTATGTTGTCGTTAGTAGCTGTATAACCAACGTTATGGTTATTTGTAAACAGCAAACATTACGTTCTCGTATTTGATTAGAATAAAAACAATGTAGGTACACTAGTACTTTCGTTTATCTTGGGATTTCTCCAGTTTCAACTACAGTTTATTTTCGAAGGTCACTTTGCCAATTAAATTTGCCAAAAAATATTGATTAATGTAAACCACAACGAACGCAAATGGCCATTACAATCGTGAGCCCCGACGTAACTAGATTTGGTCAACCACAGCACTTCGTAATCATTGTTACCTGTTTCCTTGTTACACCGTACAATCTAATTTCACGGCGGCTAATTTACAGAGTAATTGGTGGCATTTCCATAATTTACCACTATTTAATCCTGTTAGTCGCTAATAGCGTCTAAGTTTAACAAAAATTTAAAATAATCGTGAATTGTTTGGGAAATGTGTCGGATCGAGCGTAGCGCATCCACACCACGTGAAAACGGTCCCGATGCATCTACGTTGAAAATAAAATTTGAAGATTTATGCACGGTGAAGAGCGCGACGTTGCGTTGCCGCACACCGAGCTATTTTCAACCAGGTTATGCTTTAAATAGCGCATTACGATAGGATTTGGTTTCACGAGTTTTTCCCTGTTCCCGGCCTCAGACCGTTACGTTTCTAGTGGCAGCGCCCACACAAAGAATTTTTCTGTGCGATGATTCCCCTGACACTTATTGGCGTAGCCGCCGTGAAAACACTTTTACATCTTTTCATAGATTTATTCTGATGAGATTGACGTCAAAAATCTGTTCTTCCGCTGTTCAAAGGTTTTGGATTTTGTTGCCAATAAATGGAGAGGCGGATAACAGATGTGTTTTGTTTATTGCAAATGTTGCAATCTTTTTATCAATGTGTTTGATTTCGAAATTCTTAAACATTTATAAATGTGAAAAAATAAAAGGCACCTTCAGTGATATTTCCATTTAATCATATAGCACGTTTTAATTTCAATATTCAAACATGAGTGTTAATAAGACAGATGGGCTTATATGCGAAAATAAGAATGATTGTCATTGCGGTACATGTTTATTTATTTTAATATTCATTGGCATGGCCAATGCCAAATCAAAAATTATTATGACCTACTACATTATCTGCCTACTTGGTTACCATTTGCTGATAAAAATACTCATTATAATATCATCATCATACCTAAATGGTCTCTTCATATCATTAACGTTTATAACTAGCAAGTGGGATGATGATGGGGTAGCAGGTTGGAGGCGACGTTCTACGGTATGAAGGTACCTTTCTGCCTAGTGCCTAAATAGCCAGCATCCAAATTAAAAACTTGATAACTGCTAATTCCTCTTGCGCACCTCTGATAGTGTTCACAATTGCATTATGTTGCTGGCAAATAACATGCGACAGAACGAGACCTGATAATAATGTTTGCCTAAAATCTGCTGCCAGTGAGGACGCCGCGCTGCTCTTAGGTGCGTTGTGCCTCGGCAGCGCGGGGCCGTCGCCGGCGCGGGCCTGAGAGCGGCCGACGCGCCTGCTTGCTAACCCGGTAGCCGCTTGTGCTTGGCTCCGGGGCGAAACGCCCGGAGAGTAACCAGTGTGTTTTGTTGTTCGCAGAGTTGAGCCCCGCACCGCACCGGCTTGCTCGCTGACCGCCGAGCCGCTAATCTAGCTTTTTACGCGCCCCACCGTCGCCTGCCCAGACCCGCACCGGCCGCCGCCATGCTCGCGCACCAAGCACCGCTCGCCCTCTACTAAACTCAACCGTCAACATCGATAGGAACGCGTGTGATAATAATATTTTAATACTCGCCTAAATAAGCTTGCAACGTCGGTGTCTTTAATTCTAACTTAATTGTAAGATTAATCAAACTAGTAAGTAGGTAACCGCGCGTGAATCGCCGCGGAATCGCGTACCGTGCGTGTGTGTCGCAGTGTAGTGAGGGTGCGCGATCGCAAGCCAGTGGCCGCAGCAGTCTCCCCGTGTGACCAGGTCCTGCTGAGAGCGCGCGGGCGCGCTCGCTCCCCGCCGCCTATGCGCCGCACTCGCTCTGCGTAATTGCGTGCGCATCTACCGCTCCTGAATTTTATGGCAGCAATGGCCACCATGGTGAACATGAATAACCTCTTAAACGGCAAGGACTCACGTTGGCTGCAGCTTGAAGTGTGCCGCGAATTTCAAAGGAATAAGTGCTCGCGACCCGACACCGAATGCAAGTTTGCGCATCCCCCGGCTACCGTGGAGGTGCAGAATGGAAGAGTTACCGCCTGCTACGACAGTATCAAGGTGAGTTTTTTTATTTATTTTATCATTCACGAAAAGGAATCGAATAGAGCTTATAGGAAATACTTTCAAAACTTATGCAGCTGAATTTTCCGGTCGAACAAGAAACAACCCCTGAAGGCGACATTTCGCCGCCTGTATTCCGCTCGCCGACCTCAATCCCAAGGCTAGCTTGAAGTGACGTCATCCCCGCCGCCGCCGTCGCCGTCGTTCGTCTACTATTGTATGGGAATTGGCATAGCGCTAACATAATGAGCAGGACGATGACTCGCAGCCTTAACTTGTTCTTATACATATTATATTATGTACGTACTTGGAGATTTTAAGAGGCGAGCATAACGATAACGACGCATTATATGTTTAACTCAATATCCAATGCTGCGTAACGTTCGTCAGTTTTGCAATATTTCGCGTATGCAAATTAACAGTAGGTTAGAATTAAATTGTGTTAGTTAGCAAATTTAATGTCAGAGAAAACATGAATATTTTACATCGATTTGCACCAAATAAAACGGTTTATCGGTAAGTTTGCTCGGCTATTACGTGCTATAGCGTTATCAACACGGTAGAATGACGTGATAACGGGTTATAAAAATTAAAACTGACATGTAAACACGCAACTCCGCCGTTGCATCGCCTCGGGCCGGAGGGCCTTATCGCGATTATGTCCACCCGTTCGACTCCAAAACGGACGGTGTTACCGTCCGTTTATTTGACTAAATATAAACGTAGCTCGTTATCACTTTCAGTGTTTTCTTTTCGAACAAAAATTGCATTTGCACGCTGAAAATGTAATTCATTATATTCAATTCAACAAACCGTTTGCTTAACAAATCAAAACAGATAAATAGGAGGCGTTTTCGCATTTCTTAATACCTATTTCCCTTCGTATTTTCCTTTGATGCTTGGTTGAATAACGCGATCAAGAGATAAAACGCACAGGGATCGGGAGCGAGCCAGTGCGCCTGGTAAAGATTTCCACGTCTGCCATCCCGCGTACGCCATTCAATATGGTCATGTTTCTAACGTTATGGCTAGCTAGAATACATTAGATGCCGATGCCGGCTCTATGCACTACATCAATGTACAATGTGTGTGGTAAAACGATGCGCCTGTTTTTAATTGTGCCAATATTTTTATAACGGACATTTTATTGCCACCAAGAATGTCAGATATACAGTCAGATAGATAGTCGGCGTGCAGCTGAATTTGATTTAGATTGGGTTGACTTTCTATTTCTGTAACTTATATATTTCGGAAACGGTCGTATACCTAGTCTCGTCTGATAGTTGATACTTTGGTATCAATAATTCTCCTGCTTCTCAATCCAGTTTGTGACACCTCCATCTAAATTCTTTCACCATAATTCATAAAGCAGTATGTATTGCCACTATTACCACAGTCCCAATATTATTACTTTCCCACATATGTAGAGTATTTTTAATCCTAAAAGAAATCCGGATTGTGCTGGCTTTAACACCATATATCAGGGCCAGCTATCTAGTATCTAAGTTGTGTAGAGTACATCAAGTTACTTGTGTGAGGCTGCAGTAGGTAATTCGCTTAAAGCCGGCCATGATGTTTAGTCCGAGACTCTAAACAATGAGCCCGGCGTACATTGTGCGGGGCTTTGTGCGCGCTGGTGGTATCGTGGTATCGCACCGTCGCCTCCACACTGTCTGCACTCCATTACCTTATTAATCGCTTATCTCGGGGTTTTCTAAGCCGACACAGCAAAATTCAAGCTACTTATCTATCAGAACTAGAACACGTATTTCGTTATGAGTAATTTTGCTGAAAATTCACATTTTCTGAGTTTAATTGGAGAGACATCTAATTTTAAATCATATTTCGACTAAAATTTAGCGGCTTAAGGTATCTGTAGCTCTCAATATTATAAAACGCTGGAAAGAATATGTGCACGCATTTCAACTCTAAACAGTCTCTTTCCGCGCTTAAAGATAAAACCGCACTTGGACCAAGCCGTAACTCAAGGAAACTTTAAATAATCCCCCGGAGAATGCGAAATAGTGCATCGTACGTCGCTCCGGCGCTAATCTGCACGATAAAAAGCATCTCGAGGACGACGGAGAACGCCGCTTATACTGTTGACCGGCGATGGAGCGTCCAGATATTTAACTGAGGGAACGAAAAAGTAAACAACGGCTTTGTGAGGCGCACTAGTGCTGGCTCTTTGAGCAGCCGGCCCGTCCACCGGACCGGCGCCGCGCCGCTCGCCTAATCGGGTAAAGCGAAAACTTCGTTCTTTCATCACTGAAACCTGAAACGGTGTTGTTATTCGATTTTCCCTTGATATAATAAGGGGGTGTTGTGTCTGTTGCGAGAAAGCTAATAAAGCGGTCGAGTGCTAGGTGAGCTTCAACTACATATTTTGTTTTGAATATGTTTAAGCTGAACATATTGTCTTTTGGCAGACATACAAACAGTAGTCGTCTGTTCTTAAATGATTGTAGAGGAGCAATTGAAATGAAATTTGTACCAATGTTTCAACTGTCTTCAAAAGGAGGAGATTTTCAATATGAATAACATCTAGTAAGACTATTTACATTTGTGGGAATGCCACTGGGCAAATTCTATGCCCTTCACTGTTCACATTGGTTAAATATTGATAACAAATTCCATCCCAATCAACTCCCAAACTGTAGGATGTGTAAGTATTTCATTAAATAAACCGAATGTTATCCCACAAAAGTTGTCACCACCTCAGTACGTTCGTAATCGCGGGCTGATCAAACAAACCCGCGGCTCATCCCGAGGCCCGCGCCGCCGCGCCTTTCGCGAAACGTCTCCCGTGATTAAGCCTTAAATTACGTGATATGACGAGGGGGTCATATTTGATTAGGCTACGTGTTGTGTTGATTAAACCGAGCTTATTGCCTTATTCACTTAACCTCACCCACGCCGCTGATATCTACCTGGCGACCGATGCGTCGTACTGTCAAACCGGATTCGCGTCTCATCGCATCACCTCCGACTCTCAATTTGCTGACATTAAAACGACCATGAAACACTGACCGCGAGCCATGACGTAGGCGTTAGCAGAGACATACAACTTTGAGTATTCATGTGGGTATTTTTAGTGTTAGGTAGGTAAATATATAACGTGGTTGCATCAATTTGCTTAATAGAACTGGCAGTGGTTACGTCATGCATCGATACGTTGTCGTTGTTGTCTTGCGAAATCGACTAGACAATGATTTCATCTTAGTCAACAACTGTGTTATGGTTGACTAAGTCATTCTTACCAATTTTTTTTTTATTATACAAGTAAACTCATAGCGTGATATCCGACTTGGCGTGTTGTAACAATGGGATTCGTTTTAATTACAATTTATTTAAACGCGATTAGTTAAATGATAATTTATTTAAATTACCTACCATTTTTGGAGCTACGAAATAATTAAACTCTTAAAAAAGCTAACTTAACAGAGTTACACGATTTGTTACAGTAATCTGTAATTAAATATCCATATCAGAAAACCTACGCACACTGTGAAATACTTGCACGCATAATAGGTAATGTACTTTGTAAAGGGCATCGGTGAAAGTGTGCGTGGGTTCAGGTGGTCTGTGTTCGCACAGTTTGCAGTATAGTTGCCATACGTGGGAGTGATAGATGCACCGACAGTCGCCGCCACGCACGCTCAACACTCGAAATAGAAGTACACAACCAACTCGTCCACCCACGGGTTCGCTTTCATCGCACAACTGAATTGTAAGCAAATTTACCGCTGAAGACAAAATACTTCCACTTTGAAAACTTAAATGAATTCAACGCAACTTTATAACCCGGTGTAAACGTATTTATGCTACACGCTGATGATTATCACTCCAGGCTTCCAGTTGAACACAAACAAGATATCATTACACAACGCGCACAGTACGAAATTAGCGAAGCAGCTCGCCGTAATCCCTACCCTCAATTCTTGGAAAGTATAAATCGCTTCCCACAATCAGTACTCAGTAAACGCACGATATTGTGAAATTTTCGCCGCTGACCTATATTTTTATTTTTGGAACTCATTTGAATTGATCTTTCGGCGAATTCACCGATATCCAAAGGGAATTCATTGCCTTTTATAAACACTTTTAAAAATAAATGCAAGAATCCTTTGATAAACTCCGATCACCTCAACTCGGCCGTTTCGCAAATGAGCAAAACTACTGCTAACAAATCTGGAGCAAAAGCTATTGCTTTGGGTACTCCTCTGGAGGGGTTTTCAAAACTCGCCCGCCAAGTGTTCCGCTGCTGAACATTCAGAGCATTGGAGGCATTTAAAAGCCGCCAGTAATCTCAACTGGCTAGCGTTGTGCTCCACGCTGGACTTGTTTCATATGTCGGATAACTATATGCACTGCTAAACACCGGACTGCACAAAACACTGCCTTCTACATCGAATATAACTTAAACTAATACCCTAATATTTCTTACGAAGCCGTATCTCCTACTCAGCTCATAATTATTGTCTACAATGCCAATCATGACGAATATTACCATGTACAACGTGTAATTAGCAGATAAATCACACTCGGAGATGGTATCGTAATGTATGTAATTATAAAGCGAAATAAAATAGTCTCATAATTAACCTAGAAGTCTATTTTGTACACTGATTTATAAACAAGGTCACCAATCTCGGAATGGAGATTGTTCGTGAACCTTCACGCATTGTAGATAGGTAAGTAGACGTGGCCGAGACGGCGGGCTCTGTTAGAATAGCAGGCACCGTTACGTGATTCATTATAGATATACGTATGTCTCTCCGTTCCGACCGTCCTACCTCGGAGACCGCAATGACGAGAAATTATCTATGGAATGTTTACTGCCTACGTGGTTCACTTAGAATCTGTAATTGGAAAAGGATATATATTAACAGAAACGGTCAAACGGGTTCTGATAAAGTCGTTTATCGTATGAACGATATTTAGCGCCTAATTGGACATCATCCAGATCTCGATACATTTGAAATACCATTATCTATCAAATGTTTATTCATTAGACACGACGGCGACTTGAGTACTTAAACTCAGACAGAAAATCTTAATATGTTAACGTAATAAATCCTTAAATACTACTAGAGATAATGAACACTAATGAAGACATTTCATTAAGAGTATTTATGGAGCTCAATTTAGGGCCTCTGAATGTACGATCCATCGGGTTGCGTTTTGCGAGCTAGCGTTCATTAAGTTTGTGCTGCAGTGAACGTTGTGGGCGCACTCGTCGCGTGCTATCGTTTGCATTAGTTTTAAAAAATCACTTAATCTGACCTGGATTGAACGCCAGCATGCTTCAAGTAATTGCTGCATAAATTTTCGTTCTCGTTTTAATTGTACCAGATTTTCGGTGGCTCCCTTCTTCGTGTTGACTATTATTGTTGCATATGTTTATGTATCTTCCGAATCTTGCCAAGTAAGTACCTACGTCATAAGAATCACAAGATAAACTTTTTGAGAATTCCAATACTAGCAGCAAATGGAGCAATCGTAATTCTTCAACCATGCGGAACGATGTGTTGTTTTAAGACTTGCGTTTCTGTGTGATTCTTTTATGAAGACCGGAATTTAGAGTCGTTACGCAGTTATAAATAACAGATTTTATTAAGATGTCCAACTTTCTCGTTGCGTGATAAGTGGGGTGTCACGTTCCGTTCGCTCTCAGATTTCGCCATTCGGCGTTCAAATTGCACTCGGTCTGGCGTTCGTGCGCACTTCATGCACTTAGCCAACGACTAGATATTACAACATTAATTGAAAATAAGATTATTCTCTGTCAATCATTATCAGTAAACATTATTTCCCTCCAACGTCTGACCAGTTCTGTACCCTGAAAAACGTTTTTCGGCGATGTCCGCTGAATTTGTGCTTTCTAAAAACGTCTCTCTAAATTTAATCTTTCCACCGAGCGCAGAGCGCGGATGAAAAATACTGTCATGCCGTGTCCATTAGGCAAAGTATATTTTTAGATGGCTATTCTCGGCTACATAAACTTTCATTCCACTTTCAGTTAATATCACTATAATGCTCTTAAATTATTCCAACATAATAGCAGAAAATAACCCTTAATCTTCATTAGTGGAGGTCTTTTCCGGGCATGATTTTGGTAGAATGAAGATCGAATAGACTATTCCCACTATAGCATTTCCAGAGTCGTCAATAAAAAATACCACGAATCGTTCTCGAATGAGGAGGGGCGGCGCGCGGCGCATTCCTACATGCCGCGCATTTCCATCCGATATTGCGCCGCCATTATGCCCTGCTCCTCGGCTCCCTCACCCCGCCGCCCTTTAATTAAACGGTGAGGCCCGAGAGACACGTCTCCACCACCAACGTGGAAAATCACGTAAATAGCTCCAAAGTTATTTTCTTCGGTTCAGTCCATCCTATCGATGGCTAAGTTGAAATTCTTCCTTGTGATAGTATCCACCCTGACTCCTGATAGCTAAGCATTAAGGAATGTAGGTAATTGCACTACCAATAAGCTCCAAAAAGCTTTAATCCCTTAAAAAGTAAAAGAACATAGCATGTAAATATCAGCTTAGCAGTAATTTTTCGCCCGTGTGTAATGGTAAGCAAAATAGGCTCGCTACATTCGTTGTTTCCATGGCAATGGCTAGGTGAAACAATGCGTGTAATTCGACGACATTAACCTCCTTTCTCGACACATCCACGTAATAAAATAAAGGCAGCTCCGACAGGGCTCGTAATGACGCCAGAGGCCCCGGAGTCGGGTGTAGGGTGTAATGAGCGCGACTTATCTGCGCTCATTTGCATGCCGAGTATCAGCCTCGACCTTGGCACCTCGCTTGCATCACGATTCACGTACACAACGTGCCGAATTCAACGCCGCGCCGGACGCAGTTACGTCACCCGCCGCCGACAGTGCGAGATTATTACGCGATAGCGAAAGTCTAGTCTGGCCCTTTACGGTAATATTGAACAACTCCAGTTTACAGTATCGGACAAATGATCATGTGGGGGACCACAGTCGCCCTATAAGGGCGCTATTTGCTAAGTAGGTCTAGCCATATAGCGCAAAGTTACGTGTGCCAATAAATTATGCCTCCGCTCCGAGGTTTCTGTACCACATTCGACAAGTTGCCATCCTAAATCATACATGCATGACAGTAAACAGCTTTCCGCTGTTGATTTTGATTACGTTTGTTACCACAGATGCTGAAACTTTTGCAACATATTTTTTCCGTTTCCGAACATGATATGTGAAGAAAACATGTTTCTTTCATCTTAAATTCTGCAGCGGTGAATTTTATTTATCTATCTTGAACAAAATTATTGACAAATGCCAATGTTAGCACTCTTTTATTTTTATAAGCCTCTTGATTGAACAACCAAATTGGACACGAACAACAAAATATGAAAGTATGTCCTCATAAGATTGGCTCGCCGTACTAAGTGATTGGTCACGAATCGGCGAAACCATTTGATATAGCCGCGACAAGAACAATGAATCGGACACCTCTTTCCTCAAAACTTGCTTTTATCGCGATTTTATCGGCTATCATCCATTATTTTACAACAAAGCCAACAAACCTTTCAATGAATCGTCACGATATCGTGACGAGTTGGTAATTGTCATTGCTTACTTTATGTCCACAGGGCCTATGGTATTTAAAGCTACTTGTATAGATTTTTATACTTTTTCCTACAATCCATCTCTCGGTATACAATTGACGATAAATCTGAGTGTCTGGGGGCTTAACACTGTCGGAGCAGATCGTTACCCATACTTAGGTCGCTACTCACCGTTTCGCTGAATAACTTGGATCGACAGGCAATCGCTTCGCAAAAGTGCATTTTCAGCCGGAGGCGAGGCGCGGGCTCGATGTGCCACGCTTTAGCCCCGACGACGCTTTACATGACAATTGCGATGTCCCCGGGGCGAGCGTCGTCGTCGCGACTCTCAGATGCTCCAGTGGCGTCGCTATCTCGCCGTTTCACTACCTTGCGCAATATCGAATGTTTTATTAAAAATGAACCCTGTATTTGTACGTGTGTGTACATGTAAACCCTCGTCGGCGTAGCTGCTATATGAAGAGAAAGTGTGTTCGAGAATAAGAAATAAACATTTTTTGCTCACGAGTCAGTGAAAGGTGTGAAAGTCAGTCGGGAGCATGAGAATTACACGTGACGATAAAAGTTACATAATCCGGGGGAACTGATTCGAAGTGCACTTCGTCAGCCCGTTCCCAACGGTCAATAAAAGAGAAGAAGACGGGAAGTTCGGTCTGTTCTTTCACGACTACGTTTGCATAATTGAATACGTTCACTAGTCGCGTCACGCGCGCCTCCATCCAACTTAGCATCCTTAATTGGCCTACGTATTATTTGCCAATTAAAGTGAATTCTCATCGCGGACGTGACACGAAACCTGTATGGATTTCAAAGGAAAGAGGATTGTCGGCTTAGGAACTCTCCCTGAGTTATTGTAGGCAAATAAGTCCTCCCACAATTTCTAGTAATTAATTATAGTGAATGCATTGCCAATTCATGTCCGATCTGATCGAATATAATCGGTGACGTGCTTCTCGGAAATAGATTCACTCGTCGCGACATAAACAAAGCATACGCTAATGACACGCTGTCTATAAATAATGACACATCCAAATGACTCATAAACTCGCCATGTAAAATATGTCCCCGCTTTATAACTAAAAGAAAAAAAAAACTTTCTACGAAGTGCAGTGACATTATTGGTTGAGAGTTGCAAAACCTGCTTTACAAGTTATGAGATATGGAGGATATAGAGCGCACATCTGCACACTAAACCGCCATACTTGATAGCAATGTGGTTGCTAAGGAGGCAAGATTGAATAATTTCATCGTTAACTTATGTATGGATTAAGATGTCCTGGTAAAAACTTAACGTAATTTTAATTGTTCTGATTAAATTGAAACTTTTTGAAACAGGAAAATAAGGCAACATTCAGCATCTAGCAAGTAGCGATTAACCAATACTATGTGGATAGTCAACAATTACTGGTTAGTTTAAAAAGTATCCAAATACCACACATAGCTACATGTTATTTAAGAACACATGGTGATTGCCATGTTTAGATAAGCCGATCCAGGAAAGGAAAAACGCATTAACGGAGCATAAATCACCAGTAGTTCTTTGCGAATGACGCAGATTCTAATGGTAGTTAGTTTACATCTCTCGCACACACGTTACACAACTTCACAATATTTTTACCGGCCACAACGAAGAGTTGGGATTCAAGGCCAGCGCGCCGTAGGAATCGAGTTCCTGATCCGTCCGGGATGCCTCTCGCTCGCTCCCGCCTGGCCGCCTGGAATGCGTGCAAAATAAACAAGTATAACCGGTTTCGTTTCGCATCGTGCGCTTTGCCCACTCCAAGCCAGACGCAGTCTTTTCTCTAATCCCATATTTAACAACTTGCATTCACAAAGAACTTTACATTATGTACATCTCAGTGGCGTGCGGTCCATATAGGCAAAAAGACACTGCAGACCCTAGACTTAGATCTAGACTAGTTACTAATATTTCAATAATAAAGAAAATATGCTAAGTAATAAAATTATTCAAAAAGTTTAAACGCCTAATATAAATGAGAAGCAACGTTCATACGGTTCTATTAATGTACTCGCGACGCAAGCAGGCAGCGATCGAAAGTGTCTTCTTTTCATTCATAAATGTACGCATGTAGTGGTAATTTCTTCTACATTTTCGTGTCTGCACATTTCACACAGAAGCGAGCTAATAAAGCGAACTCCTGCGGCAGGCTATCCAATCGCGGGCTTCCCTGCGCCAGGGTAACCAATCACGGGCGGGACGCCCATGGGTGGTTATTGGCGCGCTGTGAGTATTATGCGATCAAGTTGAATATTACGTAGCCTCAAGCAAATTCCTATTCGCAATGATACAATTTTATTTGTCCACGTTTTAGTTGTCAAAATTTAGAAATCGTTTGTTTACGAAAGGATCCATATTGATTTCTTAGTGGAGCGCGCAGTTTTATGTTTTTATTTTGACTGAGTTTTGTTGTGATTAATTCATTTACAAACGTTAATATTTAGGTCGATTTGTTGCTTATTTCAACTAGTTTTTTTTGAACTGTGTTAGTTTTTCGATTTACTTAAGTACTACGCTTCTTGTTAGTTTTTTTTTCAAAATGGTGTGTGTTGAAAATGTGTGTTTGTTATAAAGTGTATCTAAAGGGAAGTGTACGAGAATTAACCCAGCAAAGAGGTAATGCAACTCGTAAGTTTCATAGTAATAATTAAGAAACATAAAACCAGCTGTGTTTTTGTTTACACACATTTAAATTATTTTGTTTTCCTTGCTAGTTTAGTAGTTCGAATACAGTGTGGAATTGTTCGGGATTTGCAGATTTATATGATTTTTATCCCGCGGCTTGCTCAAACATAAATACATTTGGTAATATTCGTATTGAGAGAAGTGTTACGAAGAAGTTTGACGTTTAGCGAAGTTTATTGTTACTATCCAAGCAAGCAGCGCATCGACAGAACGTTCATTTTCATTAAAACGTATTCTCACGTACCTATTTAAGAAACACACAAAGTCAACAACGAGTACAACATCTTTCTGTGCTTTCGACGGAAAAAGAATTATCATCATCAGGAAATCGCCATTTCAACCTTTTAAACCACCTAGTGAATTTTTCTTCACTAACTTGAGCAATTACGAGACACGTTTTTTTTTTTTGAATTGCCTACCCGGTCATAAAACCCTGTGCACGCCACTGGTACATCTACAAATCGATGCAATGCCTAACCGTGTGAAATAAGTTGGATTAACGGCTGTACCAACTTAATACGCGTATGCACACAGTTGAACGCGGCGAACTGTCGGTTTTACTATTGAAACGCGCTCTACATTTGCTCTATTTTCATTTTAATTAGTTACGATGGCGGGATTTAGATCTTGATGCTCCTCGTTTACATAATCTAATTTGTAATTCGAAGCTAATGTTTGCAGATTGAGACATTCATTTCATAGCATAGAAGTTTTCACTGTGCAAAAACTACGCCATCCATTCCCTTTAACTATCGACCGAGCTATTTTTAGACTTGAAAATCGATGCATCCCCTTCGCCCTTGAAATGTCCTGCAATGGCAGAACGATCTATTGCGTTTTATTTATTTGACATTATTGAACTTGGTTCTAGACATGTGATAAAGTGGTCCTTGTCTCGTGTTACTTACGGTCGACGCAAAATATTTTCTTTTCCGATTCTCTGAAATTATAAGCATCGGAACTCTGAAAAATAGGAAGTCCTTACGGGTCGTTCGTCCTGCAGCTTCTTTATGGTACAAGAGCTTTGTTATTTATGATGCAAAAAGCACGACGCGGAGCATCCGACAATGTGTTACCGTTCACAGTGACCGGCGACCGATAGACGACAACGCCCATATATCTCCCGACGGCGCGTGATGTATTGCCGCCGATCACACCTCAGTACAAACTAACTAGTCACGACACATTAAACCCCCACATTATCTATAATAAATGTCACGTACTACGTAGATCGGTTATAAAAACGGTTGAAAAGAAACTAATCGCTTTGGTTGCCTTTTTTAACATTACCACATGAACGCTGTATCGTATTTACAATTTCCTGCAAAATATCTGCTATCGCCCATTGATCGTTCGTTCCAACATCGTTTTCCGGAAAACATAAACTAGATAAACTGCTGTACATACGTGAAACGTAGTTTGAAGATTTACTTTGAATCGTTTGATTAAATCGCGTTACACGAGGAAGTCGTTGATGAAGCACCCGAAATAATGTGGCAGTGTCGTTTTTACGATGGTGTTTACATTCCGTTGCGTTGTCGTGTTACGTCGTGAGATGCCCCACTCAATTAGCGCGAGGCGAGGATGAGTGCCGACTGACAGTCGCTCCCGCTCCACCATTCTTGTTAAGTGGTGAGCATTCATTATTTAGCAACACTTCTACTACAGTTTTCGTTGCCTTTTTTCCTCCTTTTATGAACTGAAGTTCTGTTTCCGAACGCTGGCCGAGTCACGGAAGCTTTCTTGAGTGTAATTGAGATTCGAGGATCATGCTTTTTAACTTTTTTGGAGAATCTTCTTTGAGAGGTACCGGATACAGCTATATAAATACTTAGCTCAAACCAGGTTTTTGCATTGAACATTTAGAATTCTACTTAATTACAAATAAAACCATTTTAATAACATCGCGATCGTTCGCAATCTCGATATTAAAATCTGGACCCTGGTCGGATCGCGTGCTATTGATCATTATTGTCTCTTACGGTTCTTGTGGGAACAACGTAAAATTAATAGCTATTTCGATTGTTCTACCTTCTTCTGCTCAGTAGTTTTTGGCCAAGTTCATTATTGCCGAAAACTATGTAGGTATGTACTAATTGGTTCATTGCACTGTCTGCCGTCCGAATATTTTCGTTGCGAAATTTTTTCATCCTATAGGTAGAATAAACAGTGAACATGAATAAAAGTGTTCTTCTCAATCAATCATCCCGGTTTTCCGGAGATCAAAAACTTTTCCATTTTATAAAACTAATAAACTCCTATTACTTGAATACTTGCGAGTTAAACTCCGGGGTGTACCTACCTCACAAACATCGTAATTAAAAATAATTCTACAGGTCGGAGTAATTTATCAATTATTCAGCGCCCCAAGTTTGCACACAATTAACTCCATGAGATTTTTTTAAGTACAAAGCGACTGTTTCACCGTTGGAATTATCGCGGCACAGTAGAGCTGAGTTTTTGTCGGCAGGTTCGTTAGTCGCGAGGTGACGCCGCTACAGTACGTCCTCGTGCCCAAGTGCGTTCCTCCAACTCTTTAACTACCTACATGAAGGACACTTCACGGTGCACTCTCCTATTATAAACTGCGCTTTTAATGGTTTGCGCCGATTTTAATTATTTTCACTGTTTTTGGCTCGCTTCAATGGTATCTGGAAAAAAGCTAAAATATAGTACACGTGTAAGAGAAGTTTTTGTAACAGCGAGGTTTATTATTTTTAAGTCTAGTCTGTTTAAAAATTTCGGATGCAGTGTAGTGTTTGTAACCGTACTTCTATCAATGAAGTCTTCACTTTTGCTTACATTAAAGTAGGTAATCCTATCCAAGATAATGAGACACTCAGTCGGAATCTCGGGACGAGCGCTCTTCAACACAAGAGGACTGGCAGGACCTAGCTCCGATCTCTAACGAAGACGTTCAAAGGATTCGTCGGACTTTACCGTAACCATCAACACTTGGATTTACACGGCTGAAACGTTACACAGAATGTTACAGCCGTATTCACACACACATAAATAGGCATATACTCATTCCGTTATCGCACTAAACTCATATTCAGGCGATAATCCCGTTAGTTTGCAATAGGCTGACCGCGTCGGGTGCAGCACCAATAAAATCTATTAAGTGCGCTAGCTCGCTCCAGCTCGGCGTGCGATAATGCAAGCGTTGTAACGTTTACCGCGACTCGCGACTAAACGTTCGCGTGTGCTCCACCACCGCGGATTACCACACGCACAATATCCACCAAATTGGATAATACACTTAAAATACAATCGCGCTATGAACGCGCTGTAATCTAGTGACGCGGCTGCCGATGAGCATATTAATTTGTCGCGGGAATAGGATTAGCGGGCGCCGGAGGGGCGGGTGGCGCGGGGGTCGTGATGCGATCACAGGCTTACTGTGCTGATCCAAAGTACCGACGCTCTTAAAATTACCGCCTCTTGTATTTTGATAGGTAATTGTCTGCTTCCAACAACGTAGTTACAACTTTGTAAACAGACTGCGCTACATGCACAATTTGCACACGAGCTTAAAATAATATCTGCTCTGATTCAAAAGCCAAGATTTTAGATTTAGTGTTGTTGTTTCATTCAACAACGGAAATAAAAAACCAAACCAAAGATATCCCTAGGCTAGCGAGGCTATCATCGGCTTGGCTAGTTTAAATGCTTTTTGCGAGTTGGATGAACAAAACTGTGGGAGCTACTTCGGAACGGCAATATTTCTTAGTTTGACAGCGGGATCGTGGTGGTGAGGTGTTGCGCTCCTCCACCGCGCCGCCGGCTTCGTCTTGCAACTTTCAAAGCGCCGCGCTGGAGTGTTTCGCCAAAAGTTTTAAACTGTACACTTTATGTTCTTTATTGTCTTCGCGGGGCTTGTCTATCTGCGTAAAATTTAAACATCTACTTTTCTCAACAAATAGCAGTGTGTTAACTTCATCGCTTTGAAGTTTCCACATAATAAACGTTCAACGGACATTAAGGACTTCACGAATGGTTTCTCGATGGCACGTAACGAACAAACAAACATCTGGTAGTAATCTCCTAGCAACAACAGAAAGACCGTTAAATCTCTTATGTGCTGTGGGCACGCTACTGGTTTTCCAGAAAGCTCCGCCCTTCGTCTGTCCTCTCTTAACGCTCCTCCCTTCGTGTCTTTTGCTGCCCTACTTGTTGAACAGACACGTTGAATGCTTATGAATTTACGGCTCGTATGATTCGCTGCTCACCTTTATAGTAACTAAATAATAGAAAAGGTCTGCAAAGCGTCATTATGTCGCGTTACTTTATAAAGGACATAGGGAGCTATAGTTTGAGGTCACTTCTATTGAGTGAGCAACTTGAAAAGTGTCGTAGGTAAGTCAACATGGAGAACCCGGGCGCGGTCGGTCTGTACCCGTGTCAGCTTAAATCGAAATTTCGCCGTGGGCCGCGGCGGATAGCGCCAGTTAACTTGTAACTCACTTTTGATGTATCGTTGTTTTTGTAGAGTTGGAAGCCTTGTAAACATCGCAACAGGAAACTTTTGGGTCGCCTGTCCACCATTTCAGATATGTTGGCGAGATTAAAAGACTTCTTTCAAAATTTGCTTGAACCGGTTGGATAGCTGTCGCGCAGATTTTATACGAATTTATACATAAGTAGCTACTTCAAAATTGGCCACAGATTCAGATTATATTCAGTCAGTAGGACTTAATGAATGGCGTCAGATTGTAGAGCGGCGTCATTGTGCAGTATTACACCAGCGGGGACCGATAATAAAACAATGCTCGAACCCGACAGTTTTACGAGCTGATCTCGAGCGTTGATAGTGACGGCAGGGAATAAACAGCGCGTAAACTCATCTGTGTTTTAAACTCACTAACGTTTTCTACATCTATGCCGGAATAGCTGGCGAAAAGATTTGCTACCAGACTAGCATGACCTCTTTACATGAATGGCTCGAATAGACGCATCTGCATTAGAATTGGACATCATAAGCATTAAGAAGACACGTGCGTATGTTCTTACAAATGTAAAACGGTCACGTCCACATTGCGACCGCGATAAATAGTTACAATGGATTCATAATAGAAGGCTAAGAAGGCTTTAATTACGAATAAACTATTATTTGGTCGTGTTCATTGTGCGTTAAACTCTTAATTAAATATTTAACGTCTCATTAGTAACTTTGTTTGTCACATACGTTTGCTAAGATTTAGGTCCGTAGGGTAGTGTGAAATTTGGGCAAATTATAAAGGTATTATCCGTCGTGTCGGGTACTTATAATCAGCATATGATGACAATAGGCGGGTAAGTGTGCTCACCAGTCGGCTTCTACGGTTTTATGTAAATGGCCACCGATAAACCGACCTCCACCCGCGCGGCGACGCTCATTTGCATTCATAGGCTCGTAACCCTTCCTCGCTCCTCGACCGCTTATGCAGCCTCATCCGTAGCGCTCCAGCGTAAAACTGCTGCTTTGCCTTTTGCACGATAATTTACGACTCCCCATGTAATACGTCCAGGCGATATGAGTTCGGCGTGTATCTTCCGACCGTGAGGTCGCGGTGTTGCCGTTCGATTTACATATTATATTAAACTCGCCGTCGCCCGAAGTCCCTATTCCTCTTCGCCACCGGCCGTTACGCTCCAACTTTTCTCAATTTTTCCGCCCATAAAGCGCCCGAAACGAAAGTTTCTCCGTTCGCCGCGTGAGGTCGAGTGTAAATACACTTTTTATAATGTACTTAGTCACTGTGTCGCCCCTCAAAAAAAGACTCCCGTTTAATAAGGACCCTTACTGTGCCTTCAATTTTTTAATTAACACAAAAAAATATTGCTATTTCAGCCAAAAACCATCATGTGTAAATTGAAACTGACGATGTTAACATAATAAAGTCAAACACGAATTAATTAGACATCGTTTACCACAGTGTATCAGTTACATGTTGAAACATAACATGTTTAATTTCTGATTAAATTTCGCTCGTATTCGCCTGATATGTAATAGGGCTGCCGCTTTTAAACTCTATACGGATTTATAAACATAGACTAAACTGAATGAGGAAACTACATTTATACCATTGCAAAATGTTAGCGTGTAAACAGTAGATAGGTTTCGAGTCAGCACGGGCTGCAAGTTATAGTAAACAGTAGCTAAGGCTGGTCGCACAAGTAACGTTGCTGTCGTAGGTCGCACTCGAAACGACCGTTTCATGTCTGACTCGCACGTAGGTACGTACCTACAGACGTCTGGCGCGCTCGCCTCACACCTGTGTAAGCAACGAAAGTTACTGACCTTGACTGGAGACCATTCAATAACACGTGCATTGTCTTCCACGCTCAGTTTCATCCATTTTCCTTGAAGTCTTGCAATATTTACATACAACTTTGCCAGTCTCGGCTAAAATGCGGCGATTACCATTCCTCTTGTTCTGAAACATGGAAATCTTTGCCGGAAAATGTACTGAACGAGAAGGAAAGATGAAAAATCTTGAAGTTATTTAGTCTGGAACATGGAAATATTTTAATTGTTATACGTTCTGTCGACAAACGATGACAGTTCAAAGTACTCTGATGGAAGTTCGCGTGACACGCAAGCAACCCCCTTCAGCGGCCCCTCTCGTTAAAACTTTCCCAAATATGACGCACGCTTGCAACCCTTTTTGTCATTTTCCTCGGCCCCCATTACTTAGACCACCGCAGTCTTCGACTCAATCCACGTTTTATCTGTTAAAGTATCGCAGTTTTTATTTCTCGTCGATTTCTCACCACGAAGTTTCTTTTGTAGCCTGATCCTATGATTTGGTCGTATTAGCGGGTGGATCAAAAAGCCGTCGGGGTGCACGGGACGCCGCCGGTTGACTCTCTGGCCCGATAGCGTCAATCTAACGCTCAATTAGCCGAATGCGATTATCCGATTCGGATCCAGAATCGCGGGCGTCTCCGGCGTGCCTCCCCAAGACAAGCGCGCCAACTTTATTAATTAAGCCGTGTCTTATCTCTTGTTAGCACTCATTCTATTATTTGTCTTTTCACCGCTCATTTCCATAATTTCATCGGCGAGTAATTACTTACCACTAACGCGGAGCATTTCTCATTGTGTTTGCATATTTTGTCGTCGTTTGCATTGTAAACTTCACCTAAATAAAGTTAAGCTCAGATGATGATGGAGGCCATTTGCAGATCGTTACTAATTATAGAGTACTGCTCGTAGATTGCCGCGACTCTCACCTTTCGCTGGTTGTTAATCACAAACATGATGTTTGCATTCTAACAAGCGTCGACTCGCTCAGCTGTATATACCTAGTTGGACCTTTGTTTTCCGCTTCTGTGAGGAATGGCTTTTGTTGTTAAAATGATGCGTCAGTAGAGGACATTGTGGGAGGGCGCGGGTTGTGGGTGACCGTTCTCTCTCCCCCGCTGTGTGTTTAATTAGCTTAATTGACATCGCGAGGCGCGGTGTCCAAGCGTTTGTTTGCGATATCGCGTTACCGCACCCGCCGGCGCGCCGTCCGCCCCGTCGACGCCGTAACCGATGTCGCTGTCGCACTACTGAAAGGATTAAATCACAACTACACTTTTGTTATTATCGGAACAATCGTTCCATTGCGTAGCCACCACATTACCTTCCTCTAAAGTCTAAACCCTTCCTGAACAGAAATACATAAATAATAATATATAATCTGTATTTGTAAAAACGCCACGTCGGCGTCGGTATCGAATAGGCGCGTGCGGAGCCACCCAAATGCCAAGTCAGCATGGCGTCATACGGCGTCTAAAATACATTCCGATTTTGCTCTTCCTCTTCCCGTGCGAAAAGGTAAAACTGCCACGAAATTTTTCCTTAAATTGCCCGGGGAATAAATTGTAGTCCGTACGTGAACTGAGCTTTAATGATCCTTTATAGTGCGCAGTTCCACAATTTTGAATAGTTCCTTCTTATCTGACAGTCCAATAAGTATAGGGCGATAAAGCTATATTATTTGCCGAACGACTCGAGTATTTTGTATGATCATTCATTCAAAATACGCAGGCAGCTTTTGTTGTAGTTCTAGACAATATACAGGGGCTAATAGGCTCCCTATAAACTTTGCAGCAGCTTTAGCGATCGGCCGTTTTAATTAATATCTCCAGTCTTTTCCATCATAGCTAGTGCGTGTGATTAATCTCGCCGAACAAAGAAGTCCGTTTCCGCGAGCCCTCCACACTATCGATCATTCACCTCCTCGAATAAAAAAAAATAATAAATAATAGGGCCGGCGCCATTGTCCATACGAGGCGTGCGTGTCAGCGATACTTTCAGCTATTTGATGTAATGTCGACTGACTTCACATTATTGCGCTGCGACTCCTATATCCCCATACGCCGACGCCATTCACCCATTTCTTTTGTTAATTATCGTGAGACCCAAGGTCGCTATACTTTCAATGATCAAGCATTCTCATGTTTTTATTGTGTCTTGTAAGATATTGAAATACGAGTATGAGTTAGTTCACGCTTTATAACCAAATGAGTACAATCCGAATTTCTTAATAAATATCGCATGTGTACCCCAAATGAGTAATATTTTCCTTTTTCCTCAAACGGAAATGTCTGTGTTTCACCGCTATATAATAAGCTCAATCATTTTAGCTTACTATACAGGACAAGTTTGATGGATGATCATAGAAGGGCCGCCCCACCCTGCGTGCCACACATCTACACCACTATAGAACAGCTCACCTCTTTGACACACATACAACGGCACTCATTCTACTTTATGATACATCAATGAGACTTAATTCTCACATAATGAACTCGTACCATGTGATTGTACGTTAATGAAGCTGCTCTTTACAGAGCTTTTGAGCCACACTGTCTCCAGTCCCTGCCATGGTTCACGGTAGCCGTACTCTGCACATAAATAACTTTATATGAGCGCTCTAAATCTCATTACGGCCACTGTAATAGCTTCTAAGGCTCCGCTGTCGGCTGTGACGGGAATACAAAGCAAGTCTGATTTATTTTCTCAAATTAATCTTTGAAGTAACTTGGGTCAGTTTCTTAGTTTTGTAAATGCACGCTTTAAACTTCCGATTGAAAAGACTAACGGCCCTTGTCTGCACCTAAATTTCCGATACGGATTGTAGGCTATTTATTACAGTTTCGACTGTGCACGTCGTGAGGCGTCTGTTTGCAAAATCGAACGCGCAAAGAAGCGTCCACGCTCCCTGGCTAAACTTGTAGCCGCACCGTGCGCACCCGATAGCGTAATACCAAAACAAATGGCCTTCTTTGTCGCCTTTTTATTTTAGATACGTGAGTTATGTTGCAAAGACGTCCGTGCGTTATTCAGATGGTTGAAGGTTGTAGCGAGAATGTCCTGTCTTTTAAATTTATTTATTACCCGTTTTAACTGAACCAAGTGGCCGAGAAAAATACAAGCTTCCAGAACGTTGCACTTGGGCTTTACCGACCGACCAATTGAAAGTGATACTGGCTCTCCCACCCACAACGAAAAAAAAGCCTATAGGCGCTATGGGTTCAATCGCCGCTTGATAACTGGTAAGAATCGAGTTCTCTGCAAATACCTTACAATAACGACTTCCCTATCAATGTTAGTGCGCTAAGATGTTTTTTTTTTTCTACTTAAAGTTGTACCGATACACAATAATGTATTCTATATTAGTTACATAATGTAGTTTACAAATAAGTCATCCCTTTCTTTAACAATTACGTAGTGCTCTAGGGCGGATTCATCTGCTACGAAACTTGTCTACGAAATTTTGCTACGTCGTAGCCGTAGCTGACACTCGAAACTTTTTGACAGAACATCTGTCTGGCAGTTAGTATTATTTCTCATTGCAAATAGCATTGAATTCTCAATGCATTAACCTCTTTATTACATGTGCTACAGACAGTTGCAATATACAATTTACAGCGATGTGGTCACGCATGTTAATCGAGTTTAGTGTGTATTCGAATATGCCATTCAAGAATGTTTTGCTATGAATAAATGTTCTAGTCTGCGAGCGTACGTTGTAACAAAACATTAAGCTTAATCAAACAAGCCGATATTCGTGTTGCGCGTTTCAATTCCGTCGTTGGATTTGATAAACCTGTGAGCATTACACCATGTTCTGTTATGCGAATATGTTCTCTAATCTCTACGCTATCTGCTGCACTCCTGAACATAGGCAAACGTTATCAGAGTTCCGAACGTTACATGCAATGTTTGGTTGTTTACTTAATATTAATTAAAACAAATATTATTTAGTGACGACAGAGGCCTTTTGGTAACTGAAGCCTAGCTAGGTGTGTATGGATAGTGAAGAGATGAATTCAATTCGATTGGCGAGTAGCGTGCTGGGGCATTAGCAGCGCACATCGATCCGTTATCTCTGTTCCCGAACAAAGAGAGATGAAATTTTAATCGGTCGCGTTGTCTGCCATCGCAGAAGTTGTCCGGCACGGCGGCGCCGGGCGAGCTCGTGGCGCTCGTATAGTCGTATTGTAATGAGAGGCCCGCGAGCCGCGGCTCCTCTCCTCGCCGCCTGAATAATACATGTATCGGATCAGCGCAGCCCTCACAGCTCACCTCCGCGTCCAGCCGCCGCCGAATCGATCACTATCGTCCGCCACTCCGGATTATATTTTATTCACACATTAGTCACCCGCCCGACCTCACCTATAGATAAGCCTATCATAAACACCAAGCCTCGTATTATAAAGTACACAGTGTACACAATTTTTAACCAATCTCCTGATAATACTATCTTGACGAAACGTGACTTGCCTAGTCTTGAGACAATTATAAGGAAGGGATAAATTTGTATAATCAGATTCTTCAAAGCGGTCAGTGGACGAGTATTCGTGTTGCGGGAATTTTGAAGGTGTTGAAATTTAATTTATTTAGCAGCTAAGTTCTAAATTATGTTACCGGCTTCAGGAGGACCGCTCACCAATAACGCTTTGAATACTAAAAAAAGTTGTATGTTGATAAAGTTACAAAGAAATTAAATCTCAAATATTATTATTTGCTGCTCCACTGAAGAATATCTTTTACCTGCAATAAAAATACATATTTAATGTAAGAAGTTTAAGATTCTTCGTAAAAAGTAAGAAACGGAAAGTATTTCCCCGGATTTTAATATCAATTCGGAGAGATCTTCTTTAATAAGTTGTAAACTTGTGTTGGAGGGTTCTCGCCGCAAGTTCGATGCTACAGGCACCGGCGACTACCGGCAATCTCGTTAAAATCTACGAGGAAACTCCGCAGTGGCGTTTCACGACCATTTATGAAATCACATGCCTCGCCTAATAGTATGTATGTAAGTAGTTACAGTTGTACCATAAGCTGTACGTAACTCTCGTTAATAGCGATAACACCGGTACGATGTTGTCATGTTCTGAACTTCTATTGTTGTGTGATAAACAGAGGGTTTAGCATTGAGAAACCTTCACGTGGACTGATATTTTCTTATAATATGTTTAGTTTGACAAAATGAAGCCTGCAAAACGTCTTGCATCACTCACTAGACGTACAAAAATGACTCAACAAAAACTTATGCGTTTTTAAAGACCCAACTCTTTAACATTCAATTACGCTGAAATTTTTTGAGTATATATATTTTGAACTGGGAAAAAAAAGAAAAAGAAATAATATATTAAATCGAAATTTTTATAAAACTTCAATTAAACAGAAGCTTTTAGCATAAAATTTGACCCAATTTTCCGTAACATTTGCTTAAATTCTTTTTCTAATAGCAATCTGTAGGGTGGAAGGTACGTAGCTGTCCACTTCCACCGCAGGCGGTGTCGTTAAGGGTGTAGTGGCGGTCTGTCCTTATCGCGCGCCACTACGCGAGTAATGACGCCTTCGATCGTGGGCTAATGGCCTCCGCGGGCCCACTTAGATACGCAAATGAGCATCGACAAGTACCGCCAGCCATCGCGATTACACGTACACATTACACCGACTGATGCTGCGCGCCGTACCTACACGTGCGTTCCATGTTTCCTTCTGCACACTCACCGTAAACAACACAGACGTCAAATATTTTCTTTTTCTTTTCAAAGAATTTTCCAAATCGTTCACAATACAGCA
The DNA here is from genome assembly GCA_932294355.1 of Aporophyla lueneburgensis. Lineage (NCBI taxonomy): Eukaryota > Metazoa > Arthropoda > Insecta > Lepidoptera > Noctuidae > Aporophyla > Aporophyla lueneburgensis. The sequence continues at coordinate 19,151,607 of OW028747.1, forward strand.
ACTCTAAATCACAGTGTGGTTTAATGACGTGCTACACGCGAAACTTGTGATCGTCCTCGGAATAATATTAGAACTACTAAAATAAATAAAAGCCTGTCATAAATATCCGATACTCGTCTGGCTGATCGTCATGAATGATTCAGGAGGAATGACAATCGGGAAAACTGAATACACTTAAATATACTTACCTACTATTCTGTTTTTTTATCAAACAAACAGATAGTTACTTTTTATGATATTGTAACATTGTTAGGCTTATATCTAACTATCAGACAAAAAGTGAAGTCCAAAAGCCTGTATATTTAGATGGTCGGAAAATTGAGATTTCCCTAAATCGTGTCGTTCAGCCGCACGTTATTCTCGGCAGCTCCCTGGTATAAAAACGTTCCCCGAGCAGAGCTCTCGGTTGACACATGTCCTCCACTGGCTTTATACAAACCCCCTGTCTAGTGGCCACCGAATCCATGACACATTAAATTCTTATCTACCGCCTGTACACATACTGCACATACGGACATTTATCCTGTTATAATTGACTGTATTTTACATGTACAATCAGTATTTTGCACTCAGTCTCACTCTAACAGCAAGTAAACACGTTCATTTTAATGAATAAAGAGTTCTTGACATTTATTGCTAGTAGCTGCAGGGAGCAATGGTTATTGCTTGTGATATTAGTTCGTGAAATGTAACTATTTAATTGTTTAGAGGTTTAGCTCTATATTACTGTTTACTCTCAACAAAACGTCGGTTTACGTACGTAAAATAAGAATAGCTACCCAAAACGTAACTCCAAAGAGGATATTCGTGTCGTTCACGTCGTTTGTCACGTATAATGTCCTATATAAAATTTTATTTCAGTCTAGAACAAGAACAACCCGACGCGCGTCACTGTCCACTCCTTGCTTCAGGACGTTTTGTATTTTTATTAAATGTCGCTTTCCTTTATTGCTTCTATAAGTAGACATGAGCTTATTAACGTGTCGTAGCGTTGAAGAATGATTTTAAAGTGTTGTAAAGGCCAGTTTTGCATGCTAAACGATACATCAAGGGTTAGATTCTATACTTCCTATACGATATGGTCAAGAGGCCGCTTACAAAGGCGAGCGCTGTAATTGCGCACTAGATTAGGATTATTCACGTTTCACAAGCAAGGCGTCCCGTATCGTGGGGTGAGTTATTAAACCTAAAAAGATGTTTGCGGCGCGACCAACAATGCAGGGGCGCCGCGATGGCGCCCGCCCAGCTGTAAATGGAGTGCGCATTAATACTCAACTATGTAATAAATGTTATTGTTTGTCATAAAGTTTGTTTTATGAAGGTCGGCCGCCCCGGCCCTTGACGCTGTCGGACCTTTAATAAAGTTTAGCTTTCGCTTATACCCTCACTTACGGATTTAGTCCCGATTATTTGAATTGTTATTTTACTTCTATTTATATCTCTATAGAAAATCCTGAAGTTTCAGTCGATCACCGAACACTTCAGATAAACGATATCCTCTTTGCTGCTCGGCAAGAGCAGACACAAAATAAAATAATATTATTTTGATATTTCGAGTAGAAGATACCCGGTGCCTTGCGACGTCACGAGATCGCTGAGTCATTGCAAAAGTTGCGCTTAGCTTTGCAGCAATATTTTCTACTTCGACCTTTCCGTACTCGGGTCGGAGACTTTCAGATATCATTCGCGGTGTAGACGAATTATTGTTTCATACTTTTGAATGTGACTAATGTAGTTTACTAATGGAGGTATGTATCTTATACTAGGATCTATATCTTTTCTTAATAACAGTTTCCAATAACTATTAATTCTTATATAAAATACATTTTTCATAAAGCTGAAAACACGTTAGGACCGGAGCCCTTGACCCCGCTGAGATTTTTTTTATACCAATTGTTTTATTACCAAAAAAGGCAACGTCGATACTTGGAAGTTTCGCCTCGTTCGTGATAAATTATGAAGTTTTCGTCGATTACGCGGCAGACCGATGCGATGTAGAGATAGCGGCGTCGACGTCGGCTGCCGAGCGGCGACACGAACAGCCCTGACTTATTTGTATGTAGCGCGCCTCCGCTGTGGGAGGTGCTTCAAGACGTTCAGCGCAATTTTTCAACGCTTCGGCTTCGTGTTCGGCAAGTCGATGGCCCGCGCCGCAGTGCCCCCTGCCACCCCGCGGGCGTGCCGCACCTGCTCCAGCGCTGAACTGCTGCAACTTTAATCCCCCAATCTGCCACCGCACGACCGCACACCCGCGCGGCTCTATATTTCAATTAATTCGACCATCCATTCCCGACGTGCAACTACGCGCCGCTTTACCTCATAACCCCCGCCAGGACGTCGCTTCCAGTCTAATATGTCAAGGGAGCGACTACTTGATGTCGCGCTGCACTGTTCGCGACTAGATTCGTGTACTCAGCCAGTCGCCAGGCGCTGTCGAGTCTCTCTTACGATCTCACTGAATCACTGACAAACTCCGTCACGTTTTCAGCGATAAATCTTGATTCACAAGAACAATTTTCGCCTGTAGTGACGATTTAACTTTTAAAGCCCAATTAATTGCAAGTTTTGTTTTGCATATTAATGGGTCGTTCCAGTGGAGCCGCGTCGGCGGCCGGCATTAAGTTTCGTGGGGTGCACATGGAGCGGAATAATCGCCAGTCTCGACTTCATTTGTCGCAGGCGTGTTGTTCGTGTTGCCGTGATACTCACAAACAACAACTTTTAAAGAATACTTTATTGACAATATAAAGAAACAAAATACCACATGTTCACTATCTATCTTCATATTCTCTTTATAAAACGGTGCACGACAAGATAGTAAGTTACTTCTTATTCTTATTGCCAAGTCAGAAGCCGGCGCGCCTCGCCGCACGTGTTGGTCATACCGCTGAATCAACTGAACCCGCCTCTACCGCAACTGAATGTACTTAATTTGATTTCGATTGTATTAAACCCCACTTCGGCTCCAATTAATGACCCGAAACAGCTCTTAATAATAACGACGTTTCGTAGACTTTAGTGTCACATTGGGAAATCAAGTGTCTTCTTATTTCGCAAACATTAATTTGAAACTTTAATTCGTATTTGAACAACGTATTTTTTTATCAATAAGTTTACTAATTAATTTTGTCAGGGTAGCGTAAGGTTCAGGCCATCAGAAAGTTCGCATGGGGCTCGTACGTTTGGCAAAAACCACAAACAACTTTACAGTGACGTTACATTGTAGAGACAACAGGCGGCGTAGAGGCACAAAGTAATTAGATAGCTGTTGTATTGTTCGCTTGTTCAGCGCTTTTCCAATGAACGGTCGTCGTTCGGTCTCGTGTTTAATTGCGAGCCACACCGTAACGGACAGCGGCCCGTTTTTGTCCGGCCCGAATGAGATGAACCGCGCGTCCTTTAATGAGTCGCTCCCCGCCCGGCCCGAATTCTGTACCCATCGGACATCTACATTTTATGCACAAGTTACACTTTTCATTCTGAATTTTCACATTAGGATTTTAGTTAGTCGATTGTTTTCAAGTTTACCTAAGTAGATGATTATTTGTATTTTAGTTGCTAATCTGAATTATGTCACGATCTGAAGTTAAATTCAGATGGATAAGATTGAGAATTCATATACCTATTCTGTCAAAGAGTAAATCGAAGTTTTTACCTTAATCGGGATTGATCCTAAGTTAAATATTTTATTTCGCGCTTACAAGATCGGTCTTTGTCTCAGGTATCCCTCAAAGAGTAATTTTAGTCATATCCTATATTTTGAAAATTTCATGTTACAGCCAAAATCTAGTTCTCTTACTGTTGAAGGAGCGACAAACATGAAGGAATTCTGGTGCCACACTAATAGTTTGAATGTTTAATAAACATTAAACTGTTGTTCCATGTATATTTTGACATTATAAAGTTTCCTAATTTGTTCAGCAACATTACCCTTTGGTCAAATTAAGTCGAATCAACTTATTTGTGGATCAACTAAAAGTTAGTCGTCTCCAATCTATGTGCGGGGCGGCGCCGCCGATCTCGCCCGCATTCGGCACCGCGTAAATAATTCACACGTTCAGGAACGAGTTGGCCGACTCGGATACCGCATGTAATTCCACATTTTCACGCCGAAAGGTTTCCAAGCACGCATTAAAGTTTTTGTCCGACCCCCCCGTGCCTATTCACGATTAATTTTCCGAATTCTATTCCCCAACTTATTTATTGAGAGGGCGTTTCGTAAATACTTTACTTAATTGACACCCGAAGCTCCGAACTCTGCGTTAACCCTATAAATTATTCATTTACAGTAGTGTAGATGACAATAACTGTATTATTTCGTCTCTGGTATAATATAATGATCTTGTTACGCTCAGTGGGGGTATCGGATCTTGTTAACATATGTTAGTGACTAGAATATCTGAATGCGTAGGTTTAATTAATTACCGCGTGTCATTAATAAGGAGGAAGGCAGTGTGGTGTAATGTTAGCTGGGGTGTGCGTAATGTAAGGCGACACCGCGGTAGGTACCTGATCCGCGGCCGGAACCAGCGGCGCCGCCGGCACGCATGTCGCTGCCACCGCGACGCCAACGTCACGTCACGCACTCCTCATTTGTCACACATGTCTGCCACAACGGTGACTTTTATGTCAATTAACCTTGTAGCTACGGATTTGCGAATACAATATTGTGAAGCAATTTGAATCTCTTTCTTGAAAATTAAAACATTTTTCATCATGACCACAGACACTACCAAATATTAAACTCTTAAACCGTAGTTAAAAGTAAACAATTTTGCAACTAAGTTATACTTAAATGTGACGTCATCGTCTATAACCTTTTTAACAAAGTATCATCGATCTGGTGTACTTGGAAGCTTTCCATTAGGTGTCAAACAGTCAACTTCAGTCTGTTCTTGTTTGTCACCGGCGCACGTCGCGCGCTCGCCTGCCGTACTCTACACAATATAAATGGTGTTACAGTGAAAAATCGTCTCCTTTTCAACGTCGAGAGGCATCAGCCGAGCACTTTTCCTAGGTAAACCGTTGGTAGGCCATAACAAAGAGGCGTAGTTCCGAAACAATCAAATTAATTTTCTCCGTTGTTGTTTAATTAGCGCCCCGACTCTTGGATGGCGCGGCGGGCGGCCGATGTTTATCATCGGATACAATCGCGCCCCGCGGCCCCCGCGCCCCACCCGCGCCTCTCAACCAAACCCATTATTATCAAAGTCAAGACTGTACAGCCAAGTAACTTTGGTTCGTCACTCCTGCGCCCATTGTTATTATTAGCGACATTGTTTAGCCTAATTGACTTTGGCGTAAACAAATCGCCTGATCCTACTAATTGTGTAATCTTTTTGTTTCAGGTAATCTTATTAGAGTGCTGTGATATAATTTTATGGAGGAAAATGTCTGTATCCGGTGAAAGTACGTACGTATATAAGTGTGATAGCGTCAACAGCGTAGATAAAGCGTGGGGGGATACTGTTATCGGGGGGTGGAAAATATGAAACAGAATAGTTTGTATGAAGCCCCACCGAGTTAATCTGAAGCCATATTTAATTAAATTGTGAGGGTAGGTGGACTTCGCCGCTGTCCATTCCGTAGACTACAGCCTTTCAGTGCGGACGACTTGTGTACTCACGCATACCCAACGTTTCTGCAATATTAGTTTCCTCATTAGGTGAGCATACATTCGGTTCTATATCTTTTATTGTTGCTTTTATTTACCGTGTTATGTGTTACTTAACGAAGGCAGATGTGACGAACGTTTGCTGTACGCACTATTCTTTTATAATGCCAACGTCCTTACATATTAATTCGTCAAGTGTTATATTCGATTCGTCGTTAAAACTCTATCCGGGAAATCTTTCGTCTCGAAATTCAATTGCAAAGCATAACATTTTCACTAATTGGCCACTCTCGATATAAATTCCGACGTTAACGTGTACGCAGAGTTAATAAAGAAAAGCCTCGTGTTGGTTTGCACGTCGGCTCGGGCTGCAGCGCCGTCTAATCTAATTATCCAGTACGCTCTTCAAAAAACTTCAAGGAGTGAGTGTAAGCTGTTTGCTCGATTCTTTTTCTCTCCTTTTTGCTCGCCTACTGACGCACCACAAAGTAGATAAATGTTTTTGACGATTCAATTATAAGAACCCACCATAACTCGTTACGTATCTACTTATAGTGAACGAATTATACTTAATTCGCCCCAACGGTAAGGGATTATTTTCAACGGCTGACCCGCGTCGACCTGACCCCATCCTCTGACCTCGGCGCGATGATCTGCACCCTTCATTCGACTAACCTGTTTTACGAGATTAGCGCGATAAACACTTTACCTAGTGGAATATTAAACGAACTTCCCGTGAAGTATACAAAGTTATTTTGTGAAATTATAACAGCGCCCTCGTAACAAAGTAGAAGGTAGAACCGCGCGAGAACACGTATTACCGACGTACCAAGACAGTTTCCTCATTTAGAAATTAACTCACAAGTATTACGTATCCAACTGTGTATTTTATGTAAGGGGAAGTATTATTAACACGAGTTTATATTAGGCTACTTTTTACAACAATATCATTATACAAAAATGTTGGCCATTTTCAAAAACGAATTATTACTCTAACCATAATGCAGTACGGTATGAACTGCTCTCATAAATTCCTGTCCTAAAGCGATCATAAAAACAAACGCCTACCCGAAGCTCCGTAATTGGAAAAAGGATTTAATCAAATTGGAAAATACGGTGCAGCGCTACTTAATATTAGCGAGACTCGTGAGCATATGAAGTAACATACGGGCTATACATACGGCTAGTGTATTTCGTCGACGGACTAAACGGCTGAGCTCCGAGGCTCGTATTTGTAACACGGCGGGTTATTAATAGCCGCGATAGCGAGGTGGCCCGCGGCAGAGCACGATATTTGGGAAATCCGGATTTGCATAGGATAATGGGGAGCGCCGGTGCAGCGCAATGTGCGCGACGCCTTGCACTCTACCTGCCGACCCGACGTCGGTTGACTCGCTGCATACGAAACGACACGTCAGCCCCATGTGGGTATTAAACTAACTCCTTCAAGAATGAGTCTGTGTTATATTGTTTAATGTGATGCAATTTGTTAAAAAAAACAATACATAGGTCGATAAATGCTCTGTAAATGTGTTGAATGTTTTGCTTACGTGTAATGTCTTAAACTCAACCGTCAGTTTAGAAACTTCTCTAAAAAACTTGTGAAAGATAAAAAAATACGTTATGGGACACATTGGCATAATGTGTTGTTAATATAATTTGACATGGGGAAAATTCTTGAGGTCAAACGAATGTCGTTAAGACAAGAATATTTTGTAATACAGTTAATTTAATTTAAAGAAAACAAATGTGTGCAGTTAGCCTCGATAATTCCCTAAAATTTGGAAAAATGTGGACCCTAGTAATGTAGGTATTCTGTAATCGCAATGCAGAACGAGCAATCAGTGTGTCTGTCTGCAAACAGCCATTAATGCGGCAAAAAAATAGGAACAAAACTATGATAATTGGCGAGGGGTGTAGCGGTGGTGTGGGGGGCGGGGACCTCGGTCGCGTGCCTGATGTATGCGCCGCCGCCGCGTCGGCCAGACCCGCCGGCGCCGCGACGCCGCCCCACAATGCAGATATCGTGCATTCGACTCCATTGCATACCGACGCCCGACAACCGTCCTCACGCCTTCACCCTTTATTGCCGTTTACGACACGCGAGGCTCGCCCGACACGTAGCAGCCAACCTGCGCCCACGACACAAGCTTCGGAAATCGACCGCCACACGAATCGATCCACGCCTTACAATTTCCAAATCTAAGCGTTGCAGGCCCACACTTGATTGATGACCCGCGTAATGACCCAGGAAACTATTTCCTTCGTATTTCCTCCACTCAATAAAACATCAAATATGCTTATTTATGTATCGGTGACAGTTTATTTGGAGTTTTGTCAATGCGGCCTGTAGTGCCGACTACACTCCAAAGACCGTCATTTGTCAAGATTATGGCTGTTCGGGGATTGAGATATGAAAAGCGGTTATTGTTTTGAATATTTTCCTTTTATGTATTATCCAATATTGTGTAGACTTACGATGCCCGATGATATACGAATATAGTGATGAAGTGAATGAGCGACTACTGAAATATTGATACCCTTCCAATGTTATAACTTAATCAAAACAAACATCAATTCGCCGCTCACGAGTTAATTTAACGTAGACCCCATTAGGAAGTAAGTAAAGTGTGTTTTGACCTTACAGCGGCGGTCATGCGACCTTATAGATGAGTTGGCACAATTAGCACGTACAAAACTCGTCAGTCACGGCTTGGCGCCGAGTGGCAATTACGGTATTTCATCCTCAATAAAAGTGCACTCAGGCGCCGCTAACGTTGGAGAAAGCTCCCCGTCGCCTATAAAGCTAATGTGGACATATAAAGATTTAAATGACGGCTCTGGACGCGAACGCCAGGGAGACCGGCGATGTGGTCACCTCGTATAGTCTCATATTCACTGACATACAAACATCCCAAGACGACGATATTACAGTACATAAATTTAAGGGTGTGCGTTAAATACACACTTGAGAGAGAAAAAACAAATCCACCCCCACACAAATACACTCGTGTACACCAAGCAGTCGACATGAATGACTTTCGACGTTTTCAGTAAACAACCTTTTTATACTCAGTATTTTGTGCTCTCCGTTCACAAAAAAACTCTTGAACCCTTTCCAAATAGAAACTTATATTGCAAAAACTTTAACAAATAAACTTCAGGAAATACTTTCATCCGACACTTTCGAGAGCCATCATGACTCCACGTTAGTGTCAGTGAGGGAAAAGGAAAACATTTTCCAATATTTACCTCATTATGTAGGGGTATAGTCTAAATAACGGCAGTCGTATAGCGTGTGAGCAAACATTTTGGCGATTAATCTGGGAATACTGTGCTATATCGGGGTGCTGGAGGCGGCACATTTATTTTATGTGCCGGCAATGTTACATACGCCATAAAAGTCGTTAGGACGGGCGTAACGTCTCGCCGTCGTCTTGCCCGGTTTAATTATACCTAGATAATGCGGCGCCGACTGTGCCCTGCCGCCCCATACCGCGCCGCGTCGTGCCGAGCCGCGCCGCCCGCTCGCAACCTTCGCGACATTAACGTAACACGATGCAATAACACAGTGCCACTCTTCCTAATGTACCCGGCCGTACACAATAATTCCCCATATTACCCACATTCGCAACATAAAAGGGCAATGTAAACGGAGCAAAGTTTCGTTTTACATCGTAAATCATTGCGGTTAATAATTTCACTCTGTTTAGAAATTGATTTATGCCTACATATTTACTGGCTTTTAAGGCTTTAGTATATGAAATACGCACGTTCTACGCGAACATTGTTTACGAATGAGATACTTGGGAAACACGCGCTTTAGACCAGGTACCTGGATCTTTAGACCTTGAAGTTTCAGCTAAACATGGTTTGATTTTAATTAGAACGATTTTCGTCATATTTTTCCTTATTTGGATTCGGTTTCATACACGTGTTAAGATTCGTTTTTTTATTTTATTTAACAAGGTCTTATGTAACTCCTGAAACCTTAAGAAACTACCTATTTGCATGTTGAGACACCATACTAATATTTTTTCACACTACCAAGGGTCAGATTGTTACTTCGTCGCGATGTTATTGCAGTCTCTCTTTGTCTACGCGCTCGTAGCACTCTCGTAGCACTTGCTACGCTTTTCACGGAAACAAATTGTGTTGGTCGTTTCATTGCCGTGGACCTCAAGCGTAAGGAAAGATTTTTTTCATTTGGAAATAGCTTTATAGTTATTTGTTAAAAGTGTCTAAAAAATATTTTTTGCAAAATTTGAGTTAGAGAGATAAGATTAGATTCCTGTATAGTGCCGTAAAAGACAATAAAGCCACATAAATATTCGAAAGTAGCAAGTTATATTTCGTGGTTCTTGGACGGTCTCTAGACGGGTGTGTGTCGAGTCGCGCCACGCTGAAGGTAGGGGTCGGGCACAGGGCACAGATGGAGATTTATCACGCCCGCCGGAGCCGAGACTACAAGTTCGCGCATTAAACGAGTCCGGGACATTAGCCGCCTGCAAGATGCCGCTCGAGATCATAATTAAGTGCCGCCCAATTTATCGGTGCGACCCGAGCCCGAAAACTCCTCTTAAACTTCCCTTATCGTACGTAGTAAAGGCTCTTTATTTTGTAGTTAGTTCGCTCCGCGTTTATCGCCTTTTATCTCTTCTTCGGTTGTGATTTTATTTACTGCGACATTTCTATAAATACTTCAAACAGGATGTGATTGAAAAAAATAACAATTCTTCACAAATTCATCATATTTATTAGTTCTCTCTAATTATCTTCTTTCGGTGATAAGCTCTCGTGTGTCTAGTCAGAAAATCGCAGCGGTTAAAAATAACAAATAATTTGCATTGTCCGGCAATTCGATCCATACCTGTAGAATATTATGTAGAGAGAAAACAGACTGGTATTTACCCAAATTAAATGCTGAACGAATGACTGTAATTTAAAATCTAAATGTTATTTTTTTTTGCAATTAAGTGTTAAGTAGCTTTAATCATATTTGCATTTCAATCTTTAAGTGACGATCAAAATTGTTATGATCTACATTCTGTACCGGATGTAGCATTTGTGTTAGAACGAGTAGTGTAAACAGTATCCACATGCTAGATCAGTTGTGAAGACAGTAAAAGAATCCGAGTCGCTGACGCTAATGTAAACGAGGCATGACAGTGGTTGGCATGGCAACTCGTCAACTTCGATCACATAATGAGCGCTTATTTTTCTAGGTTACCTGATTACTTTGTGCTAGTTTTTCTTTCAATAAGCAGGCATACAATTTCCATATAATACTTTCATGAGTATATTCTTAATGCAATAAATAAGCATTAGCGACAGTAATCCATACTTCCATACTAATATAATAAATGCAAAAGTAACTCTGTCTGTCTGTCGGTCTGTCTGTCTGTCTTTCTCTCTGTCTGTCTGTCTCGCTTTCCTGCTAAAACTACTGAACCGATTTAAATGAAATTTGGTACACAGATAGTTTAGAGCCTGAGAAAGGACATAGGCTCCTTTTTATGCCGGTAGTATGTTCCCGCGGGATAATTTCCGACCTCCACGCGGGTGAAGCCGCTGGCAAAAGCTAGTGTTTCAATAAATTAAATACTCTAAAAATAAAACCTATAGTGTAAAAACTTTTTACAAAAAATAACAAGGTGGCAAAAAACCTTAAATACAGATCCTAAGCCAACGACTTCCGAAATTAAAGTTATTATTGACTTTGTAGTGTTTTTTTTTAAGGAAGTCGGTTGTTATTTTTTTGTAAAAAGTTTTTATTTTTAACTTTTTAGTTATGGTATGTACCCCGCACTAATCTAATCGCGTTATTCGTTCATTTGTCGCGCAAATACTTAATGCAAATTTAAGACTTATATGGTTTTCCAAGGACCCCATTGTCCGAATAGAACCAAATTAAAATTGGACCATTCGGGAAGCACCAGCTTTCAAATAAAAAAAGAATCATCAAAATCCGTTAACCCAGTCAAAAGTTATGAGATAACAAACATTAAAAAAATACAGACGAATTGATAACCTCCTCCTTTTTTTGAAGTCGGTTAAAAATAAAAAACTAGCTTAGCCTCGGCAAATTTAGCTTCTTTAACACGAATTAAAACAGTAGTGCCTTTTTAATTAGTGGTAAAGAAGCTAGTGTCGAACGATTGTAATCGAGTAAATTACAAAATTATAACAATCTGATGAATCTGCCGTTCTAGCCAAAATAATTAACGCAGTGTTTGTTAATTATTTTGTAACTAATTAAATTTCCGGCAATTACACATAAATTGCGAGAGAATTGTTTGAAATTGTTTAGAAGTACATAAATCAATCATTAGCAGAACAATTAATCTCAGTGCCAAACAATAATATGACGTGTAAATAAAGGCCTCTTAAAAGCCTTTATTTAAAAACAATTTTAGGTAGGTACATAGAAATGAATGTGGAAAGGCAAGCTAAACTCGCAAAATAAGCTGCATAGTGATAGCTACAAGATAGACACTAACTATACTATTCGCCGACGCCAAGGTTTTGTGAAAAGAACCCGATATCGTTCAACGTTTTCTATTAACTTCAGTACAAAAGCAGAGAAAATACCGTTACGGAAACGTCCTAGAAACCTTTGTTGTGATACAACTATTGTTGTCTGGAACTATTACAGATAACCGATGTTGAAAGTCAAAAATCTTCTTGTATTTAACTAGTTCACTCGCATTGTGTAATTTGTTTTAAATATATCTTTAGAACGTCTAGATGTAGAAGCATCAGATGACCTAATTATCATTGAGCGGTTACACTGAGACTAGTCTAAGCCAGCCTTTAGGCGGTAACGAAGGTGGCTTAATTTAGCCGCGCGGATTGGACCGGTGAAATCCGGAATCCGGGCGAGTGTTAACCCCCTGAATAAGCAAGAAAGTCAAAGAGAGTACCGGCACTTGGAATCACGCGCTCCGTCTAGCTGCTTAGACTAATTACTGCAGCAGCAGGGCTAAACTGATTAGTCGGTGTGAGGCGGCGGGTCGGGTAGCTCCGTATCGTAGTGTCGCATCAACTTGTGCCGCTTAGTTCACTAGATTGCACGTGAAACACGTGCACACGGTCCGTTTGTTTACCTACCTTACACTGAAACTCTGACTCATTCGTTACAAATGCCCACTACGTTGCTTTTATATATAATACACCTGAAATGTATGTTTTTTTCTTTGTCACTAAAATATTGACTCGGCAAATGTAGGCATTAGTAAAAATAAGTTTATTAGATCAGATTAGCGGAGGGGGCAGACGAGTCGTCTTTAGGAATTGGCACATTTATTAATAGAACGATAGAAATAACACAACACGTCTCTTATTCACTATTTGACTTTTTTCGCTCAGTCAAGTCTAGAATATTACCAACATATTTTACTTTGTTCATCAGTTGCAGTTCTAACAATAAGCGTGCTAATTATATTATAATTTAGCGCTCATAACTTATCTAGCGATTAATTCTTGTGGTTCTTTGAAACTGTTTCTAATGCAGATAATACGACTTTCCTTTAGCTAATAACGTCTCAAAATCTTGGCAGTGACGGCAAACTGAAATACAAAACCTCTCAGCGAGTGCTAAAGGCAATCCTCACGAAAGCGTTCACTGACCTAATGTTTTTTCACCCCACGCCACGTTAGTAAAACAGGCAATTTACGCGAGCCTATAAGTAACAAGATTCATTAAGGCTGTTACAAAGTGGCACGGGCGTTCTTAAAGCGAATGGCCCTCGAGCTTGCAGCGTTCATAATGGCCGTACGAGCCGGCCGAGGCGCCGCGCGCAATTTAATGAAACACCTGGAGAGGTCGCGCCAGCTTCCGTTGCATTAATCTCCCACGCCTTGGTCCCCGCGGCCGGCGCCGGCTCCAACACCAAAGGGTGTCTGACTTAACATTTATTTCCTAACATTTGATTGTAGATTTTTTTTTGTTGCAAACCTAACTTTTATGACACTCTGGAGTCCTAAGCTTCGACATTACCGTTTAAAGGTGGCCAACTAATATTAAAGCCGGGATAAACAAGGAGTGACCGTGTGCCGGGCGCTCGCCGGCGGCAACGGCCAAAGTGGCCGAGATAACTCCGTGCACGAATGCATATTTTAACGTTAAGCTACGGCACCGCCATGCAAACTTGTTGGGAACTTCACCGGACTGAATAATTCTTACTTTAAGGCATCTAAAAAGTTTCTTTTTTTCGCCGTGGGACGGCTACTCTACGGTATACGTACCTACATATAACCGTACCTAATAATTAAATAATCATGACAGCTAATTACATTAACTTACTACTAAAGGCTGACTCAAAGTTTATTTAAAAGTATGAAAGTAAGAAAAATCTTGTAAGTACAAAATTAAAAAATTAATTTCGTACAATCCGCCCAAAGTAAATCAGTTCTTTAGCTCCTGTGAAGACTTAAACAACAAAAAGTTTAGTGCTTAATTATCTTTCCGAGAACAATTTTTACGGGTAGTTATAATTTTCAACCCGTTACGGGATGAGTAAGTAGCCATTTCTAAAATAACCCTACAACGGTTGATAGACAATTCCTGTTAGAGTTAGAAAAGATTTCATCATTTACAGCTCCACAATGTTGAGACAAGATTATCGGCACCAATGCGTGGTAATTCCTTATTTGATATTCAAATGAGTGAAATGCATTTAAATTCTAATCAACATAAATGTGTGATTATTCGAAGTCAATTAGATAGTGGCTAATTATTTGGTGGTAGGCGTGTTCGTTGTTACGTCAGCTGTACGCGGGCGGCGCCGCCCAGAGGCCGCGATAAAAAATACTGCGCTCGGCGCCAAGCGTAAACACGCGCCCCTCTCGCATGACGCCTCATTAGCCACTCCCCTGTGCCTCTATAAATCATTTTAAATTCAAATTCTACTTACTTTCAGAATTGACTTTGCTTACCTAATTCCCTTCCCGACCACAAAATTTTGCAAATTAGATTTCACCTTTCCCTCGGTCTGCCTTGTCAAAAAAATTATTTGCGGCATCCGGCGCCGGATCTTAGTCTCTTCGTGATCGTGTTACCTCCGTCTATCACTCGATTCAAGCCTTTCAATAATCTTCTCCCTCCGGGACATCCAACCCTGATTCAAAATATGGCTTCTGTTACATCTCTTATATATATATATAAAAGAAAGTCGTGTTAGTTACACTATTTATAACTCAAGAACGGCTAAACCGATTTGGCTGAAAATTGGTGAGGCGGTAGTTGAGAACCAGGAGACCGACATAGAACTTTTTATTTCGTAAGAAGATAAAGCTGAAGAGTTTGTTTGTTTGTTTGTTTGGTTGAACGCGGTAATCTCAGGAGCTTCTGGTCCGAATTGAAAAAATCTTTTTGTGTGGGTAGCCTATTTGAGGAAGGCTACATGGTATAATAACATCACGCTACGGTTAAAAGGAGTGGAGCAGCAATGAAAAATGGAAGAATAATTGCAAATGAAAGCAAAACTTTGACGCGGGCAGAAGCTAGTTAAACATATAATTCTGATATTATTATTAAATACACACAAAATCTACACCGTCATGAAAGTACATTTACACCCGTTCTGTCCGAAAAGAAAAATATATTTCTTGACGAATTTTCCAATGAACTCCTTTTTCATTTAAATTGTCTGTGGAAGTACGAGTAAGACAGTTTTGTTTAAGTTCTGCCAAATAGTGCAGCTCTTTAGCAAAAAAAAAATCTAAACCAAAGTGTAAAATCTGTCATCGCAACGTTCTGATTTCAATATAATCCGCAATAAAGTTAAAAGTGTCAACGTAGAACTTTAAAACAGCTTGTGAATGTTAAACCTCCAGCAATATGTGTGGGCCACGTGTCGCGTGCGCTTGCTGCCTACTCGATGCAGGAGTTGGCACGTCTCATCGGCCGCTTCTATTTCCGTCTGTCCCCAAATATTTCTGGCACCCACTTACGTGCGTACAAGTGGAGTCCAAGCCGTTTCGCGACGGGAGCGTGTCATTCATCGGCTCGTTACCTCATTGTTTTCCTCGTGTGTCGATTTATCCCGACGCGTGTCCGCTCGCCCAATAGTAAAATAGACGAGTCGAGATCGGCTCGTGCGTACGCCTGAGCACGCATCGCCGCGCGTCGACGCCGTGTCACCGATACATCAATCGTGATCGAACGTTCTAATCGATTAACGACCGCACGCCTCGTCTGACGGGCGCATTCTTCATGTCCTGTTGGCTGATTGCTGTTTTGATTAAGACATTTTGCATTGAACTGCACGCTAATACGTACAATGAAACGACTGAATGGTTTTTTGCTTCATTGCATGGAAGTACCTGACCTTTTGTGAATTTGTATCACTACTTTCAATAGTAGTGATACAAATTCACAAAAGGTCAGGTGTATTGTGAAATAATATTCTTTGAACTTAAAACTACCTGTTTAGATTCCAGTCCTCGGATTAGTCAGTTGGCAAACACACATCATAGTCTCAGCCAATGAGGTCATTCATAACTTCCCTAATGAGCGAGGTTGGCAAACTGAGATTCAGATTATCCAGTAATAAACTCTTGATACAGTTTCCGGGCTTGAAAATGGAAGAGGTGGCATTTGGCAGCGGCTGGCGCGATGGAGTAACAAGGTGTGGCGCGTGCCGACTGCCGTTACTTTCGAGGGTTGTTCGTTATACACGTCATAGTTCCCGAGAGCACTCCGCCGCCTTACTGCTCTCACCTTAACGAGACACGAGCGTCTCGCTTCATTGATGTCGTTTTCGCTTTAATCGGGCACCAGTGCCAAGTCACAATGAGGTTTATTCATCCCTGAATTCGTGTGGTTTGGGTTCAGTACTCGACACTGTCGGTACATTCCTTTCTCCTTGAACGTTGTTTCTTTATCTCCAGGAAGGAAGGCAGTGCTGAAACTGAGTCTCGGCTTACCCCTTATTGTATTGCAAGTGCGCATTGTTGTGTTATAAAGGACACGGCGAGGGTAGCGCGCTCGGTTTGCTCCTCCACTATCACACAAAAATGTTATTAGTTTTGGGCGGTTATTGCCCACCCTGCGCTCGTTCGACCCTCCCGTTGCCCTTCCCGAACAAATAGGCCATATTGAAAGTTTTTGTTTAATTTTCGGGGTTTCATATAAACATGTCTTGCATTACGTTACGTCTTATATGCTTATTTGTTCTGGTTTTCTCAATATTGGATCGAGACAACTAGATTTTTTATTTATTGATAAAAGCTAACAGTTGATGTTGAAGCCTTTTCACAAACAAGGCCAAAGCGTAAAATAAAAGCTCGTGAATGTACAATAGGGGATGTTAAACGAACAAATGTAGAGGTGTAGTGATCGAAGAGCAATTAATGTGTCGTAATGCGTTTGGCGGGCGAGCGTGGCGCGGTCATCCGTCTGAGGCGGCCGGCCATTTGTATCCGCGCGGGCATCCGTCACGCTAATCGCCGCGCCGATACACCTGCAGCGGGTTGCAGTCGCCGATACTCGCATAAATAATACCAACATTATACGTATTGATAGCTCTCCAATTTAGGCTCTACATATCAAACCACATCAGAGTGAATGGAATACATTAATCTATCACTCACAATCAATCACGAAAACATTAAACTAAACTCGCCCAATACAAACGCAGCTGAATGCTTCCAACAATAAACTTATCTAACGTTTCACAAACTGTGGCAGCTAATAAATAGAAGTTTGATAAACCCAATAGAGTTATCATAGTAATGATGAAACGTGATCACCCATTCAAGTTTCACAAACGGGTTGGTTCGAATCGAAACTCGGCTAAAGTAGACGGCACGGAGTAACAGGAAATAATAACTTTATCCCGAGCTTAAACTGTGAGAGGACCGTCCAACTAACATTATGCCTGCCAGTAACAAGTTAATCTAAATGCAGCCGACTGCTTCTACTAGCTAGTTGTAGCACGCATCGCCAAAGTTTAATAACTGAGAAAATTTGAAACATGTCTGCGTCTGATTGTGCTGCAGCCAAAGATTCACACTTTGCGATGTTTGCCGATAGCAATACATACGTATAGTAAGGCTACGTCTACACAGGCAACTGTTGTGATATCATCGGGCATGCTTTAGAAAAGTTACTCAGTAAATCACTTCAAAGCTGTTCCGCGGACATTATCAGCAAGGGAGTCCCCTAGTGGAGTACTGAATATTCAGATGGCGTTTGTTTGTATACGTATTTCTTTGAAACTGCGATAAGCGCTTTTCCGTTTTTTCACTGAATAAAATATGGCGCGGGAGGCTCTTCGTGCGACGATAAAACGTCCGCGAAGCTCTTCCCGTCACGTAGTGCGACAGTTAATTACACGGATGTAAATAAATCATCATAGACGGGTGCGGCGGAGGGCTTCGATTCCGAAAGGCAATTATCTCGCGCCTCATTGACGTCGAAAATGAGCGGAGCGAGGATCGCAGCCGCCCCCGACACGCCTCAGAAATATTTGACACCGCCTAAGACACGGGTATGAGGAAAAATCGAGTGGAGGATTTCTGGTGGCTACGTGCCCGGCTCACGGCAATTGTGATGCATGGAGGGATTTCCGCACATTCGGCCGATATTGAGCCGAAACCGCGGTCGCCCGGCCACCCCGCTACACATATTGCTTATCGGAATGATATCGAATGAGGTCCGCCATTTTCGTCTATTCTCAAAGCCCAGAAATGTCGGTTACCTGCGGCGTATAGCTCTTATATCTATTGCATTTTCCACTTACGAGCCACAATGGCGTCGTCGTCGCCCTCCAATGTGAACGTAACCAAACATTACGATACAGATACATATCTATGCGGCGAGGAACCTTAATATACATACATACTTACTATTATTTATAAGTTAACCGTATATGAATGTGTTGTTAAAGTTATCCGCATGCTAACGTAAATATTTGTCAATTCCAGGGTCGGTGTAACCGTGAGAAACCACCTTGCAAATACTTTCATCCACCGCAACATCTGAAGGATCAGTTGCTAATCAACGGAAGAAATCACCTAGCACTCAAGAACGCACTCATGCAGCAGATGGGCCTGACGCCCGGCCAGGTGCTCCCTGGCCAAGTCCCAGCTGTGGTGAGTCACCCAAGCTACGCTCCCTCCTACTACCGAAGCTTCGAGCGATCGGACCTCCACACTAATGTAGGTATTCAGTATGCACGCAACACGCAGCTTTCGGTGTTACTCGCTACTCGTATTTTTATTATTATTATATAAGCGTTCTTATTATTGAAACACGTAGATTTTATAACGTATCGAGTTTAAGTTGTGCCTCGTAAATGTGTCCGTAACTAGTAAGATAAGTACTAAATATTAAGTAACTCGTAGGTTTTTAAAATATTCGCTTTGAAAATATTTTCACCCGTAAGTAAGTAAATTAACTCGAATCCCTCGTGAAGTTTTCTTAGAAACTTAATCATGTGCAAGTTGAAAGTTAATGGTAATTTACTTTCTTGAAGGCGGCACAGACGTTCCTGCAACTAGTTCCGCGCTTCAATTCAAAGTTTTGCTTCGAGTGCGTGAGCCTGCTAAACAGACACAAGTAATCTGTGTACCTATTTATTTTAGAATATAGATAGTCTACAAATTTTCAGGCACAACTTAAACTTTGCCGCAGAGGCCGATCGCTCCCCACTGCTTGAGCATGTTTGTACGAATCGTTCCTTCAGTGGCATGACTATTCTCCAAACTTACTCACAAGTGTATGATCTGGGTATAAGCGGTATTGCAAATTAAATCACCGGACATCGTCCCCCTCACTGTCCACACTGTCGCTAACTACGCGGCCCGACACACTCCTCGACCTTCCTCTTCGCACCGCCTCGGCGCCCTGCGCTTACCGCATCTATTCTCTGTAGCTTTCGGATTTACCTGTCGCATCTAGTCAGAGATCACAAAGTCACGCCGATACGACGCAGCCATGAGTCAGTGCGAGGAGTGAGGTGGAGGCGGTTTGCCGGTGGCGCGGGCGCAGACCTGGCCTCGCACGATGAGTAGCGTGTTTGTGTGGTTTTGTGTCGAGGTGGGCGGCGTGGGCGGCGCGGGCGCGGCAGCCAGCCACCTCACTGCGCTGGACCCGATCAGTCTGGCGCTGCTCGCCCCGCAGGTAATAGCCGCCGCCGCCGAGCACGACGACACCACCGGCCCCTCGCATCCTGGACCTCTTGTCTTCCACACACTTGATAGGCACACCTTCAGCACCGTAATGCACTCTTAACCAAGGAATGTATCCCCTAATTCAACCCCTCCCGGTATATCCCATCCTTTTGTGTTCTTCTGGTGGCCGGTGGGTAGCTAGACTGGATAAACCGTATGCTTTTTTTAATATTTCTATTCGTCTCTCTCTGATTGCATGTGATTGCTTGTTTGGCTAACAAATTTTCGATATTAACTTTTCATTTTTGATGTTTGTAGTTGTACTGCTTTTGTAAATAATAAGTGTTGTGTTCGAAGCAAGCATAAAGTGGGCTTAAAAGATGCGTTCAATAAGTTATAAGAGATGCGTATTTTGATAATAAGAAACTAACATCGTTGCTAACGAATGAGTAAATGTACAAGTATACTGAGTGTTAGTGTTGGTGTGGTGTGCAGGCGACGTCGCCGTACCTGTCGGGCGTGCCCGGCGTGGGCTCCACGTACGCACAGTACTACGGGCCACAGCTGGTGCCGGCCGTGCTGGGCCACGACCCCTCCGCCGCCGCCGCCTCGCCGCTTGGCGTCATGCAGCAGCCCGTGCTGCAGCAGAAACTGCCGCGCACTGACCGCTTAGAGGTAAGCATGAATTTCGTTACACTACTGACCCTCTTACCGTCTACACTCGAGTAGTGCTTCCCCCATGTTGCCAGTTAATTATGCCGGGGACCGATGATATTTTATTGTTGCAGTTAATATCCTATTGATCTGAGGCATAATTGTTTTTTTTAAATCTGAATCTGTAGGAGTAAACTGTTGAGTGATTATTAAGTGTATCAGATTAAAATATGTCGGTCCCCGCATATTTGGGCTGAAATGCCGTATGCCCGTCCCCGTGTGTCTGTGGCGCGCGGGCGCACTGGCCCGGTGCGCCTGCGTTTGCTTCGCGAGCAGCACTCGCTTTCTCCCTCTGGTGAAGGACCTACACTGTTGGCACGAACTCGGCTATGTTGCGCACGCTCATATCTGCCAAATAGGTGAATTAGACGAGCTATCGTTTACCACCGGCTAATAAGTGTCGATTTGCGCTTACAGTGTAGACGTGCCGAACGCTTCACATTCGTAATTCAAATACTTTAGGCAAGAATTAGGCATTATGAATACTTTTCCCGACTAAATTAATTTGAAGATGCGACGGATGCGTAAATCGTTTGATTAGAAAAGTATCAGGTAGTCCCCCGATTAGAATAACCAATCACAAAGCGGCGTCCGGTCGAGGTCAATGGTACAAGTCAATTGTATAATGTGACAAAACAAAGTAAATAATGCTCACACAGACCTTTGTTCACGCGCTTCCTCTATCTGAATTGAAATTCGCGGTCGCGTCTTTGTAAAAGTAAATGTATAACAAACACACGTGAGGCATTGCATCGCGCACTGCATCGCGTAGTGTGTGTCGGCGGCGCGCAGGCGTGAGAGTAGGCAGAGGGTAGATGAGCGCGACGCGCGAGCGGCGGACATGCTGGTGTGTGGTGGTGCAGGTGTGCCGAGAGTTCCAGCGGGGCGCGTGCAAGCGCGCCGAGTCCGAGTGTCGCTTCGCGCACCCGCCGCCGCCCGTGGCCGCGCACGACGACGGCTGTGTCACGGTGTGCATGGACGCCGTCAAGGGCCGCTGCGTCCGCGACCCCTGCCGCTATTTCCACCCTCCCCTGCACCTGCAGGCGCACCTTAAGGCGCAGGCGCGCGGCGCGGTACGCCACCAGGCTGCACGCTCTCGCCTCGCTCGCTCGCGCTCGCTTCTGTTCTTCCGCTTGGTCTCGCTCGCCGCGACGCCGCTTAAGTTCGCAGAGCTTTGTTCTGTTCAGTTCGCGCCGGCTCGCGCCACGCTTCCGTCGCACTCACGCTTAACTTTTATTTTATTTTTATCTATCGCATAATATCACCTTACGCCGAGCTTTAGGTGTATTCTGTGCATCTACTACATCGTTATTGTTTCTGTCCCGTCCTGCGACGCTTCGCTTCACGTAGACGGCCGCCGCAGCCCAGCAGCCGACAGCGAGCACCACGTCGGAGCCGGGCAAGAAACGGCCGGCGCCCTCCGAGCTCGAGCCGCCACCGGTACAACGCCAGCTTTGCACGCTTCTCCTCCGCTCCCCCTCCCGCCCGCACGATCCCTCCGCGCGCCTCTCCCTCCCGCAGCGGGCTCGGCGGCGCGGCGCCAGGGCTCACCCCCGCCCCTCGCGCCCCGCCGCCGCCCGCCCGCAGTTAGCCCTCCGCCCGGAGCCCTCCGTTCAACCGTCTGTTTCTCGTTTCAGATGGACATGAAAAGCGTCGGATCCTTCTACTACGATAACTTCGTAAGTATCTTCGTAAGTGTATAACTGTGGCGCTTCTGTCGCGTCCGCCCTATCCGACTTGCCACTCATGCCTCACTCTACACTTCCGCAGGCCTTTCCCGGCGTGGTGCCGTACAAGCGACCCGCCGCCGACAAAGCGGGCGTGCCCGTGTACCAGCCGGCGACGACCTACCAGCAGCTGATGCAGCTCCAGCAGCCGTTCGTGCCCGTATCATGTGAGTACCCCGCGCCCGCCACGTCCGCCCCGCCGACCGTGAGCGTGCCGACCGCGTCCGCGCAGCCGTCCGCGTCCGCGCCCGCACCCGCCTCCTCCGCGCCGCAGCCGCCGTCCGCACCCGCGCCCGCGCCGCCCGCCTCGCCGCCCGCCGGCGACCCGGGCACGCCAGACCCGGCCGCCATGGCCAAGGAGGTGGCGCAGAAGAACTACGTGGCGGCGCTGGCGTTCGCGGCGCAGCACTCGGCCATGGCGCAGGCGGCGGCGGCCTACACGCAGCAGGCGCTGAAGGCGCGCGCCGGCATGCAGCACCACGCCGGGCTCATGCGCGCGCCGCACATGATGATGCCGCGCGGCTGGCCGGCGCCGCCTATGCCCGTGCCCTACTACCAGCAGCCCTTCATGTACGCCATGCCGCCGCCCACGCCGCCCTCGGCCGCGGCGGCGGCGGCGGCGGCGGCTGCGGCGGCGGTCAACCCTTACAAAAAGATGAAGACGACATAGACAGGACGCGCGCGGTCGGCGGGGCGCGGGACGCGGGGTCTCCGCGTAGAGACTCGTACGTGTGCGGCCGAGTGTCCCGCCCCGGCCTGTCGGGGCGGCTAGCGCTAGGCGTGTTGTCACATTTGTATTGTATTATTGTAAGGACGAAGCGAGCGGCGTCGCCCTCGCGGATGTCTCGGTAGTTTTACGCTATATATATATACTACTGTATCTCTACTCACTTACCGTTATTACCCTATGCGTGTATATTTCTCGTATCTACGATCCCGGTAATAATAACGCTTGAGATGCATGACTGTACGTTTTTTTATTACCTCTTGTCGATCGTCGTTTATCGTGAGTACCTATCGTCGTACTGAGAGTTGAGCGCTTGGTCCGTCGATCCCGCTACGTACACGCTTGTTCTCGAAGGAGCTCCGCACGGGTGCGCTTTGGCCGATGTGTCGCTCCCGTACCTCCTAGTGGTTACCGGCTTGCAGCAGCAGGCCCGCACCTAACACAGCCGCCTTCTAATTTTCGCATGGATAGAATCCACCACCCCTGTACGTTTGGCTCATCAGGTATTATTCTCATTATTCTAGTGGCTCCCGTGTGCGCTAAGTGTGCGTGTTCATCTGTAGTGGCGCGGGGGTGACGGGCGTCACTCCTGCAGTTTTCTTTCGGTCGCACCTCCTTCTATTTATTTTAAACGCTTTCTGTTACATGCCTTCCGAATGACGCTTCGGCTGCGTCCGCATTGCAATCTTTTGTCGCTTTTTGTGTCGGGACGGAAAGGTTGTGCGCCCCCCAACGCGCCTTACGTGGTGTACACCGACGAGCGCGGACAGGTAACGTGTGCCGCGTGCCGCACCGCACCGCGTCGCACCGCGCCGCAACGCGCCGCACCGCGCCGCACCGCACCGCATGCCGCTTGCGTTACCGCCAGGACGACCCGCCCGCCCGCGGCACACGATTTGTTGATCTCATGCACATGCTGAGATACCACAGACCAGTAAAAAAACAATATAACTAAGTGGTACACACATAATCAAACTGTACCACGACCAAATTGACTACTACCCAGTTATACTATTTAATGCCAGAAGGCACATATTCCAGTGACAAGCAGGTTTGATCGATATATCAACTGTGCTAAATGTTCGTTGATTGTTAATTAGCGATGAACGTTCTTATATTATATTGTATTTACTATTCTGTGGCGTCTCCATTCGTTCAGGAAACAGCGAAACAGGTGCCGTGTGATGTGGGCTTAACGTTAACACATTAATTATTAGATTAGTCGCAAAGAGCAGTCCTCTTGTTTCACGGCACTGTATCCCGCGCTCCCCGCGCTCCCTGCGCTCCCTGCGCTTCCTGCGCTCCCTGCGCTCCCGGCTCGTCCGGCTCACGACCACTCGCCTCGCTCTAACCAGTACGCTATCGAACGCATATCACCTCCTACACCTCTACGACTACCGCTTATTATGTTCTGTACAGATGCTCGAAGTCGATAAATTGATCACTACCTAATGTTTTGAATGAAAATCCTGCTAAGATATCTGTTGTTGTTGTAATTGTGTGTTATAGTAAAATGTATTGGCCTAACTTTATTTAGTAATGATTAAACGAAAATATACATTTTTTCATACAGATATTAATGTTTGATATCCTTGTTACACATGCCTTTACCATCATCTCTGATTGATTGATCAAAAAGTAAAGAAGTAAATCTACCAACTTTGGACTCCGCATAGAACTTCAGAGCTTGCTTCTTCACTCGGCTTCTGTAGACGTACCTATTTAGTTTTAGTTTGTGACGCTTCTCGCGGGCTTAGTAGGCAGACAGACGCTTGTTAACAATGAGCAAAGAACAGACAAACACGATCACCACTAAAGCGGGCCATTCACAACTGCGGGACAAGGTGCGCATGGTGAACTGAGCTTTCTTAATAAACAAACCTGACTACACGCATCGAAGGAAGCCAATATGGAATACGACTAATTGTTCACTTCATACTATGCTCTGACAGTACTTCCTTTCCTGCTGATACAGGTGGCAGGCAGGACGCTATCTATTCGGTAACTATTCGGTAACCGGCACTGCGTACAGTGGAGGTCCGAGGACGGCCCTGGCGGTGGCCGGCGGCTGGCATCGCTTGTCAGCGCTCATGATATCTATGTCACCATCACACCATCTAGTCATTGTGCTGTAACTGTATCGATTATATTGTAATGAACAGTTGATGCTACAACTTACTTGTTGATGATTTTTAGTTTTGTATAGTGAGACATACTTGCTTTCAAATGTGGAAGAAGTCACTCTACAGTATTGCCTTGCTTACACCCGGTAAGATACGATCAGCTTACTATAATATCCTCAGTATAAGTTATTTCCTGTTTGGAGCCTATACTGAAACACGCCGCTTGTCACTTGCATGAAGTTGCAATCGCAATATTAACTTCAAACGCTCTCTTTTCTCAATATGCTTCTAATATCTAATGAACTCGGCGGTTTCAGTACAGGCTCACTTTAATAATTAAAATTTAACGAAGCCATTTTACGAAGCACTAAACAGTTGGCCGTTTTAATAATGAAAACTATAAACTTGCCTAATTTACTTAATAACATGTACATAATAAAATTAACGATTATTCGAATGCCTAGTCAACTGTTTAGTTCATATGGATTCACCTTTTGGCCAATATCAACTATCAACTGCTAATAAGGGGGTTTTTTTTTACACTCATTTTAAATGCTTTTTGTAAACAATTATTTTTTATGCGTAGTTGGTAGTTGAAGTGACGATGGTGAACGAAGAAAACCCGAAGTGATTTGAATATGTGTTGTAATGTAGAGAAGGTTCAATGTGCCTGAAGTAGCGTTCCTAATGTAATTGTTTGCACACACTTCGATTTTTCTTATAATGCTTAAAATGCTTCGCCGTTGCGGCTTCAATTCCTCGCTTACGACTTGTCGAGGCCTCTCTGACGCTTGTTAAAGTGTTCACGTAGATGTAATAATATACTTGGTTTTCTTTTGTTTGTCGTACAGTAACCGCACTCTCTAATGGTCATTATGTTGCAGTTTGTACTACCACTAACATGTCACGTCCAGAACTGTCATGTAAGCTAAAGGTATAAATTTAATTTGTCTATTTACATTATAACCATGCCAAACTACCGATAAGCATGACGTCCTCTGTTCCTCTACTGAGAACATCGGGAGATCTAAATTCATCACTGCCGAGCAGACACATGTCGTAACTCTCCCCACACAGCCTCTTTTAGCTTTGTTATAGCAACAGTTGGTATTTATGGGTACACTTTGGACGCTACCTCTAGTACGCCCTCGCCCTGGTAAAAGTTGTCTAGCATCATGCTTTAGCTTTTTTGTAAAATATAGTCACGCTTAAATAAGATTGGCTGCGCAATAATGATTATACTTCAAGCGTTCTGCATGCCATTTAGATATTATATATTCATACCTATGTGCATAGTGCAGCGTACTTAACACTACTCTCTGACGGTTATGGAAGCTCGTTCACGAGAATAACTCCAGCAGTGGGCTCTTAATTTACTCTTCTGTTTAATGTTGCATACTATTATCTAGACAGTACTACAATATAAAGGTGACACACATGATATGATATCAGCGCGCACGTAAATTAAAGAATGCTTGGAAGCTCCAATCATATTGTGCAACGAATCTTGTAAAGTTCTTGTAATATTGAAGCAGCAACAAGATTTGATTTCGAGCAATTTTCGCCTTCCGTGTGTCCCGTTTTGTGTTAATTTTATGTAGCCACTGAGAAACTACACACGCATAATTTTTCTATATACCAATATATATTGATCACTTGAGAACAAGCTAACACAAGTAGGGAACCTTAATTCAATACAATGTGCTAGGTTTACTGTGATGGACCATTTGTGATACTTTGCTCTTTGATATTACAAAAACTATTTCAGCGTTATTTTTCAGACGGCTGTGCAATGAGGATAATGATCAGTGTCAGATGTATGAATGTCCAATCAGTGATGAACTAGATTTTAGAATTAACACTATTAACATAACGAATTCATAAACCGTCGGTTACTTGTCTTGTCAGTTCCTGTCGACAAAATATACACTCTTACATATTTACACAAAATCATAAATAAGAGTAGTTTGTAATTCTTTTTTATATTTGAATAATCATCGACTGTTTATGAAGTAGAATATAGTTATAAGAAACATACATACAGTTGTTCCACAATGCAAATATGTGACACTTCTGGAATATATAAAACAAAACTTTTTATACTATAGTTTGATATGTGAAAGTCGTTGAGCAAATGTGTAAAATGGTAAATATACAAACAAGCCTAGAAAAAAGGCAAAATCACTTTCTCCTCATATTTGCAAATGGAAATATTTTACAGAAGTTATGACAACGAAATAGCCAACGAATAATTTTAAAACTGTTCAGTCACTATCAGCAAGAAATTACAAGCCTAAAATAAACAAGAAATAAATAATGTTGTGTCAAAGAGCACGAGCATTGTGGGACCATCGTTTTGTATGAATATGAAATTGAGTAACGACAATAAATACTAATGAGAACATTGTTATATTTTCAGTTACTGGACACCCTCCCGGTGTGCCAAGATTTTAATCGACAAGGATGTACAAGACCTACCTGCAGATTTGTTCATATTCGTGAAGGTAAGCATACAATCTTGATTTTATATTCACTCTCTTCTACTTCCTAGTAACCGACTATAGTCAGAACATATAATAATTGTTAAAGTGTAACTAATTAATTGACAACAATACGTAAAGTTTTCAGATCATGGATAGAAATGTCCCCTTTCCCCTTTCCTTGTATATCTGCATGACCACCACATTTTATTATATTTCATAAATAGCGTAGTTTTACTATCTTGAAAGTAGAAAATCTATCCGTAGACTGAACTATATATATAACCAATTTAGTTTAGATTATTTCAGTTTTGGGTACATATCTTATTACTCCTGTACCATTTTAAAACATTAGTTCAGTGATGTAGTTTTCAATAGTTTCAGTATTCGCTTTACAATTCATATACTCTGTAGAGTTTGTACATGGACCCTATAATATGTTCAGTTTGTCATGTAGACCTGGCCATAGATTAGTTGACTTTAGATTTGTGACCTTTACCATCACCTTGTCCCCAATTGATGTGTCTCTTTAACTTGAGTGTGAGCTCGGTAGCGTCCTGCGGACGCCTTGTAGTGCATTAGTGTTAACATGTGTGCGTGTTGCAGGGTGCGGGCTGCAGGTGGTGGGGTGCCGCGTGGTGGTGTGCCGCGACGCCGCGGCCGGCACGTGCCGGCGCGCCGCGTGCCGCTACTACCACATCCCCGTACAGCTGCCGCCGGCGCTGCGCCCCCCCTAACCTGCCCCGCCACCCGTCCACCGCCGCACCCTAGCCCTCCATCCCCCCCACACCCAGCCCCACGTGACCCTCCCATCCCCGCCCGCGCCCCGCGTTATCCATATCGATCGCGCCTCTGGCACACTCGGGAAAGGCAGGTTCGGCAAGTATCCTACTGTCGCTCCCGCGGCTGAGGTGGTGATATCTTAGTGTATCCGTTAGTGTTAGCGGCCGGGGCGGGCCGCGTGCGCACTCGCGCCGCGCCTCGCCCGGGCCTGGAGTGCGTTAGTCTTCGAGAAAGAGTGTGTACATAAGTAGCGGGATATGATTCTCAGGCACGGTCATGCGATTGTGATATGAATAGATTTCGAGACGCCGGAGCCGTTTGAGTAATTTTATCGAGATCGTACCGAGATCGTCGAATAGTAGTTAGTGAGGTTTCAAATGTTTTATTACTATTGTATATTTTTTTTTTTAAGATACGATATGAGTTCCTGTAAAGATCGGTGCGGTCGCCATCGGGCGCCGCACGAAACTTTGTTGTATATAAGCAAGCGATGTAATGTTTATGGGTGGTGCGGAGCGCACCGTGGTCGCCGGACCTGCGCCGGCGACTATGCCGGTGTCAAAAGTTGC
Source organism: Aporophyla lueneburgensis (assembly GCA_932294355.1). Lineage (NCBI taxonomy): Eukaryota > Metazoa > Arthropoda > Insecta > Lepidoptera > Noctuidae > Aporophyla > Aporophyla lueneburgensis. The sequence continues at coordinate 19,180,462 of OW028747.1, forward strand.
ATCACCCCCACTCCTAACGTGAGCATTTTTGTGAGAATTATGTTACTTTTTTACGTATGTTATAAAATTATTTTTTTCTAGATGACAAGTTTTACACTAGATTAGATTAAGTGAGTCAGTAATGAAACACCAATAGAGTAGCCGCTTCTCTCCCTCGGCACTGAAACTTTTGACGCCGGAGCACAATTCGCGTGTGTCGCGCGTGCGACTAGTCGGTACGTCGTCCTTCCCTTACGGAGCCATCCCGTTGCACCACGTCCCACGTCCCACGACGCCGAGGCGTCGCCCAGTTCACACATTAGCATAGATCGCGACACTCGTAGAGTGATAGGACAGAAATTCATAATACAATGAACGTTATCGGACAATATTAAAATGAAGAAGGCATACTTCCAAGCTATTTACCTAAATTCTAGGATAGAACGTCGGCTTTTATTCCAGATAGATTTTGCTAGATAATCATTATTTTACCGGTCGAATCCCGTCTATCGATGCACAAAATATTACCGACGATCGAGTCCGATTCCCTCTCGGTGAGTACAGCATAAAGAAATAGCTACCTATATTGTTTTCAACACAAACAGTATTAACATTTTGATCAAATTTATCTCGTCGTATGTATGTAGAGGTGATATGCGGATAGAGAGAGAGGCGGGTGCGCGCGCGCCGAGTCGCGAGTTCCTAACACGCGCAAGTGTCGCGTGTGTCGCACGCGTCGCACTCGTAGCTCGCGGCGCCTGACGCACTAGTCGCGCGTGTCGCACGTCAGAGCGAGTGCGACGCGCCACGCGGCCGGCGCGCGCGACCCGAAGGCATGGAAGCCTAATGCCTAATATTATTCCTAGTCCATATCCTTTTTGTTGATCAGTCATGCGATTAATGTTAGAATAAATATTAATAATTTGATTTATTCCTCCCATTTAGTGGATATTTTGATAATGATATATTAATAATGAAATATTTAAGATACATAATACATATTTGATTCTAAATCCTGATAAAGTGACACTACGTTAGTAATTTAGTCGGAGGGATACTTGTGCCGTGATTATATTTTTAGGTATATATTATGAAATAATTCCTAGCGTCGGAATTAAAGAAGTGATTAATGTGTAAGCGTGTTATATTTATTGTCGTAACGTAAGTGGAATGCCATATCGATAAAAGGTGAATATCGGATGCGGAGTCAAACTCATTAGTAACTCGTTGCGTTTGTGTTTTGTTGATTGTTATTATCAGTCCCGTGCTAGTGGCTAAGGTGAACAGTTCACTTTTATCAATACGGCACTATGAGTCTTAAATATATAAGTTGTCATTTATTTTTTGTTGGAATTTATCGTTTCATGAATTATTTGTTGCCTATAATTTTTATAATCAAAATTTTATGATCTGACGCATTTATTGTAAGACAATCGATTACTTTTATAATTAATTAGTGTGATAATAATAATTATGGTATCAAATTGCCGTTATGAAATATAGAACATCGAAAGTATCCTTCCTGTTTAGAAGGGACTCTTCTGGCCCAAGGTTTCTAGTGGATTTTATATTTTCTTTTTGTTGTATTTTTAATGTTGCGTGTGTCTTACACATAATATATTTCATTTTTGTGATATTTTTAACTATAAAGTACTGTTATTGTAAATCCAAATGGAATAATGATGACCTAATTAAATATTCAAGAATTTATTTGTAAATCACAAAAAAAAATGTAAAACTGTAAATATATTGACAAAAAAATGAACTGCAACACAATAATTGATTATTATAATATCTCTCATCAAATACACTGTAAGTTGTTTGAGTACCTAAAGTAATGGTATCTTATTATTGTAGTATGTACCTACAGTCTACTTAAAGGTAAACCGGTCCAGTGAACAAAGTATTGATAATATTGTGAACATTTTTTTATTCACGAACAATCACAGAAAGTACATGACATTGTAATATTATTTATGAAATTACTATGTGATGTGATCTTCGGATCAATTTTGAGTACAGTATAGATAATAAACAACTGAATATGTGATCTGTGTCTTTCATTTATACCAACCCTACATGACCTCAAACTCGATAATTAAGTACAAGCATACCAGACGGCAGATGTCGCAGAAAACAGATTAATTTAAATTGAACCTTCAGCCATTGATATAGAAGTAAGTTATAATAGCATGCATCAACTTATGAACAATCGATTCTTCAACCAAAACTTGCTTTATCCAGATATAACATACGACTGGATGGTTACACTAACACAGCAGCTACATAATATATCAGATATATCTCATACATGCACAAACTCACACTTTTTCCCAAAGTGGTAGGCAAAAACTTAAGAACTCCAAATGTTGAACAATACATGCACATCATGTATTTATCAGAAAATCAGAAATCAATACATAGACACAGTTGGCATCTTTCATGGTGGACCATTTTTAACCTTATATGCAAGAGCATAAGGGTGAAAATTGGTCAACTGCCAACTTTGTCGAGTGCACCTTCCTAACAAACTACTTTACTGATGGTATACTCTACTCATGGTATCTAAAATCTTACCACTTGAAAGATCAAACAAGTTTTTGGAGAGGCCTGAAACCCGTAGCGACAGGCTGAAGTTGAAACAAAACTTATCTACCCATAATGAAACTACACAATATTGAACCGCAAAATCAGTTTGCACAATAAATACAAAACATCGCAATATATGCCCTGTATTTTTATTACTTATCTGGAACAAACAATCTAAATATTTGTATCCGAGTGGAGGGCGCGGTCCCTCAAAACGACCTTGACCCCCTTCGACCCCATACCTACGCGTTTCATTACGACGACCTAAAAAGAATTTGAGGTCACGCCACTTGAACGGAAAGCCAACAGAGGAGATTAAAGAAAACTTGTATTTATTATTCGTGCTGTTTATGATGATGTGACCTACCGTTTTCAGGTGTTCTGGTTTGGGATAGGTAACTTGATGTTTCAGCTCAAATTATTACCTAATATTAACTTGTACAAGCAATCGGACTTCCTTGCATGTTATGACCCACGGAGCTGAAACGTGGACACTCATGGTACGGCTGGTCCATATGTTCAAAGTCGCTCAGCGAGCTATGGAACGAGCTATGCTTGGAGTATCTCTGAGGGACATTCCGGATTGAGGTGATCCGGCAGAGAACCAAAGCTATCGACATAGCTCGTAGAATTAGCAAGCTGAAGTTGCAATGGGCCGGCCACATTAGCCGTAGAATCGATGACAGTTGGGGTAGACGTGTTCTTAACCAGAGACCGCGCATAGGCAAACGTAACTTAGGACGCCCTGAGGCGAGGTGGAGCAACGATTTTCGCTTCGATGGAGGTAGATGAAAGTTGTCGAGAATGGAGCTGAACGGCGTTCATTTGGAGAGGCCCATGTCCAGCAGTGGACTGTTATAGGCTGATGATGATGATGACAGTCAATCGTAGCACGTCGATGTAAAATTTTAACTGGGACGGTCTTTATTTCGTTGCAGTTTTTAAACCTTGAAATTAAAAGAGGGGCTAAAAGAGGGTTATATGTTTAAAATATGTATCGGTCTGTCTGTGGCGTCGTAGCTCCGAAACGGCTGAACCGATTTAGTTTTTTTTTTTTTTTTTGTCTGAAAGTAGATTTAATCAAGAGGGTTCTTAGCTATGATTCAAGAAATTCTATTTAGCCGTTTGAAGAATATCAGCTCTTTTCTAGTTGATGATGAAGGGATTAGAGCATCTTCCACAGGTCTGATAGAATTAAAATTTTGTATTTCATTATTTCAATGATATTAAAAGAACAAAGTAACCTTGAATTGATGCTGCAGCATCACCTGGAATTTTCAGGATACCCAACTAACTCACCAAAACACAGCAGAAGTATCATATTAGGGGATCATGGGAAAAGTCTCAATGACTAGGTTATACATAAATGATGATCAGGGTCTGAGGATCGAGTAGCAAAGAGGAATGACGATAAATGAGTAACTAATTTCACTGTGTCAACCGTAGCATGTTTACTATTACTATATTCAATTAAAAAAGTAGAAAATAAATAAACTGTTAACAAACACCCGACACAAAGACAAACCTCTAAAACGTAAAAAAATAAAAAATGTTTTGCTCTTTCAGTTTGAAGAGCTTTATGAGAAGACGTAAGTAAAAATTTAGATAAAAGCATCGCATCGGGGGACGGGCAATGAAAACGCCAAACAGACGAGGCCCAGCAATAATGAATGTGTGCTATAGTAAAAAGGACAATATTTTCATTAGCCGTCCCCCGAGACGCGACGATGCTTTGATCAAAATTTTCCCTACAACTTCTTATTAAACTTAAAGAGCCAATACAGCTCTGCTAGGTCTGAATCTGCAATAGTTTTTATCTGTCAACTCCATTCTTATTAGAGTCTTAGCCTGAGCAGCTTCCAGTTCCAGCCTTTTCTCTCTCGACGTAATAGATGAAGTTGACGATTTTTTGCGGGTTGTCTAATGAACACTTTTGGCTGTAGTAGGTACTGCACCCTAATTGCGAAACGCACAATTTATCAGAATCTCAATGGGATTGAAGATTATTTCTAAACCATTGCGTCATTTGTTCGAATAAATTGTGGCTCAGCAACGTAAATAACGCAATGAATGTTGTTTAACTATGAATATTAAACCAATTCCTAGCGATAAAAAGTTCCGCAATTACCCCTCTGGTTGATACTCGTCCATGTTGCTCCCGGGCTCTACATGTTTTACAGCCTTCTGCGAGACGTCCTTGTTTTCGACAGTTCAAGTATTACTACTGACATCTTATCGACTGTACCAGTCACCTAAAATAATATCCACGCCTTACCTTGCACGAGGCCACGCATGCCGCCGTACCTTTGGCGTTACATCACATGAAACATCGTCAGACAATTACCTCCTCCTTAAGAGGCGATCCACAGAGGTAGTTACGATCAAATACCTTAGCATTGAAGACAACGTCTGCGGCCGAACACATATTTTAAAAGCTAGTGCTTGCGCCAGCACTACTACAAAAATCTACTAGCAGACCATAATAACGTCCGATTTTGATATTGTTGTTACCTACCTTATCTACAATTTAAATAACGAATTAATTTTTTTTAAATCTTGACTGGAAGACCTATAGCGTAATCAGCCCATAATGCTCCCATTGCTGAGACACATGCCTCTCTATGAGAGGGAGTGAACCTTAATACACCACGCGGATCTAGTGCGGGTCGGTGGATGTCACATGTCTTCAAATATTTAGTTCTTAAACATTCTCGTTTCCTCACATTGTTTTCTTTCACCGTTTTGAGCGCAAAGGTGATGAAACTAAATAGAGTCATGTGGGGTAAACGTACGCGGCGAATAAGTGTCCGCAGTGAATATTGTGCGTATGCCACGGATGACAGCAGGTCGAGACCTATCGCGTTTAGATCGCATTTGACCACCGAGCTAGAGGACTGCGTCACAGGTTTGCCGCACAATGCTATGGAAACTTACGCGGCAATATTGCTTTTGCACGGATTTGTTATTTATTTCTTTGAAATTGATTTGCATGCTAAATACATATTATAAGTCTGATTGAATAACAAAGTAACTAGGAACAGGAGAAATTAATCAATATTTTGTGTGAATCTACGTATTTTGTCTAAGGTAAGTCATACTTCAAAATTTTATTATTTTTATTTGCTTTGATGGGACGGGGTAAGTGTCCGGGGGTAAGTATCCGCAGTAATTAAAATGCGTATACTTACCCCGTCATATTTTTATTTTTTTGGCATCTAGAATGAAAATGCAAATATATAAGGAAATGTCCTGACTGGAAAGTCTGTACACAAGAGCAGATTGATGAAGCCAAAAAGTTGATGGAAGAGGGAAAATTGAAACGAAAAGCCGTAGGAATTGTTGGAATCGATGAGAGTACTTTGAGAAAACGTCTGAAACTAAAGCTACGCAAAGGATATATTCCAGTGACCCTGAATGCTGAAGCTACGTTACCTACAGTAGCAGCTTTTTATGTGTTCTGTCGATTATATAAGTCACTTGGTATTGGTTACTAGTTCTACCAGAATGCTGTGCCATCCATTTATCAGCTTCAATTGCGTACTGATTTTTTAGACGACTGTAAATGGCCCTATCCAAGGGTTGTATTTTGTGACTACTGTGAGGTGGCAATGTAAGTACAACGATGTTTTTCTCTCTGAAATACGCTTGCAGATTATTATGGCTTGAATGATTGTCAATAATCAGTAGCATAAAATTATCCACAGTTGGTGAAGTGTAGTCCTTGAAGTGTACCAACCACTGTAAATATAAGTCTGCGTTGATGAATCCGGAATCAGATGTCATGCCAATGCTACCAGCTGGAGCTCCGTCCATATGTTCACCCTTTTTTTTTTTTTTTTTTTTTCAGGATGGGAAATCATCAAATGACTTCTCCCGCTCTGGGCGGAGCGGGAGGGCGTGTCAGACTTTTACTGACTAAAACCCACCCGTGTTCCATCAGTTGCCCATGTGCCAGGGTCACGGTATCTCCTTCGAACAATCACGCGACCCCGGCAGGCATCGGTCCTAGTAGACCCCTACACTGCTGCTGACATCTCTTTGAGGCGCGCGTGGAACACTGCGCGCCGTCGACCCGAGCTTGGTCCTTACCGGGCGGCGAGCTACCCATTGCTCGCCACCCGCAAGCTCGCGCCTACGGTGGCCGGGAGTCCGCTATTGACTCCCGACGCCCGGGGCGTCTCCTCCTGCGGCGGCTAGGGACGTGAGGGCGCAGAGACTGCCACTCCCTCACGCGCCCCGCCTCCTCCTTCGCGAGCATTACTGCTTCGCAGAAGGAGGTGACGGCTTCCCATTCCCTCTCGCTCCGTACCATGGCTCGCACCAGGGCTGGACGCGAGAGGTCGCCGCCGCCGATCGCCTCCACGAGGACACGGCGGTGCTCCGCCCAGGCAGGGCACACCTCCACCGTATGCTCCACCGTGTCCTCCAGACGATCCTCGCAATGGAAACACCCGGACGTATCCTCCCGCTTTATCCTGAACAGGAACCCACCGAAGCACCCATGCCCGGTGAGAACCTGCGTCAGGCGGAAGGTGAGGACGCCGTGACGCCTCTCTATCCACTCCTCAAAGAGGGGACTTACCGCCGCAATTGTGGCGTGCCCAGCACTGGGTTGCGACAATCGTACCCGCCATGTCGCCATGAGATCACACCGGAATATGTTCACCCTTCATTCTTTTTCGAGGGAAATAAATGCAGGCGGAACATAATTTCCAGTTGCACTTACCGACTATAGAAAAAACATCTTCAGAACAAGATTACTACTGTCCGTTATGTCGAGGAAATTACTGAGGAGTGGATTGAGTGGTCAATTTATAAGTCCTGGTGGCACGACGCCTGTACCAGTTACGAGGAGGGCAAATTCACATGTGATCATTGTGCAATATCAAATTAAATTTACGTGTGTCCACTTTGTTGGCGTTGCGTACACTTAACCGAAGGCGTGCGGACACTTTCCCACCGATGCGGGTAAAAATCCGCATTTCCCTTGTTAACTAAATAATTAAGTAAAAAAAACAATTATTGTTAGAATTGAAATTTTATGTTTTGTTTCCCTTCATAAATGTTTATAACATTAGAATAAAAGGTTTATTCTTTTCAATTAACAAATTCTTTTATTCTGGAAGCAGTTAACTAAAAATGCGTACGTTTACCCCACATGACTCTACACAAAGTGCCTACCTTTTTTTTGCTTTCGAATTCATAATTTCTTATATTTCGGACATTCCAGTGGGGTTACTGGTTAACTACAACAAAAATAAATATGTTATTACTATGGGTGCCAGTACGCTAAGTTCTCATGTAAAACATCAGTAATGGTCATGGCTGATCAACAGCAGCAAGCAGCTCCTGAATATTTTTCTGTAGTTTACTGTACAGGTACTCAAACTTTACGAAAATTACCATCCGAGAACTTAGAAAAAGAGAACGACAATATCCTAGCCGTATTTCCATATTGCTCTCGGAATCTATCAATAATAAGGCCGTATGGATTACCTAATAAATATGCAAGTAGATGTCAGAGACTGTTGGAATGTATTTAAAATTTAGGCTTAGTAATTTGTTTCCTTTTTCCTATTTACTGAATAAAATAAATAAAGAACTGGTACCCCCGAGTACCCAAAGTACCAGAGAAGGAATTTCATCCCATTTTAACCGGGTTCCGTACCCGAAAGGTAACCCTAACGGCAGTGCCGCATAAAGCCAGCGCGGGGCCCGTAGCAAAATCGTGATGGGGGCCCTTTTATTTTTGTGGGTGGGAAATCATAAAATGTCTTCTCCCGCTCTGGGTGGAGCGGGAGGGTGTGTCAGACTTTTACTGACTAAAACCCACCCGTGTTCCTTCAGTTTCCCATATGCCAGGGCCACGGTAACTCTTTCTAACAGATCTCGTGACCCTGGAAGCCCCTTGAGTTGCATTACCTAAAAGGATTGAAATAAAACAAGATATTTAGAAAAACGCGTTTCGTGATTTAATGTAAGCAACTTTAGAAATAACACTCGTCAAATCGATATTTTTGAGTGAATCATTTTCTATGCTCTATAGAGTGAGGTCCATCAAACGTTATTGTCCCATTGTGCTGCATAACACATTTTTAATCTATATATTAATACGTGAAGCGAAAACTTTGGATCCCTTTTTACGAAAATTGGGCGGACGGAGGAGTATGAAATTTCGCACACTTATAGTTTATACAGAGAAGAAGTGACGAATGCTAATATTTTTTTTTAATTATGCGGAAAAATACATTATTTTCAATAAATAACACGTTACACACACTACTATTCATTACCGTGTATTTAATACACACATGCATAGATATTCTTTTGTTTATGGTCCAAATCTGTGGTCCAATCGAGAACATCTGTCTTTAATATTTTGTGTCTATAGTCTTAGGGTGCGTCTATTAATTACGTGAGGCATTTTTGAAAAATTTTCGACCCCCCTCCCCCCTTGGTGAGATATCGTAAGATTTTCCTCAACTTCCTCCCCCCTCCCCTAATCTCACGCTAGATTCTGCAAAACTTCTATTTGGGCTGTAAACGTGTTGGATTATTGAGAATTTTCTTAGACCAAGAATAATTTCTTAACTCAAGAATTTATTCTCTTGACTCAACAAAACCATTTTCATCAAAATGGTATTCTTGGTTCAAGATTTTGGCTCTTGAGTCAAGTTAATTTTTTTAATCAGTGTTGACCATATTTTATTGTAGAAATAATTTTTCACGCAATTTTACACCGTTTTCTGCGAGAAAAATAATAACGTGATATTTGCCAAGACCTCCCCCTCCCCCCTAAGTGAGATTTGGAAAGATTTAGCTTGATCCCATCCCCCCCTTGAACACCTCACGTAATTAATGGACGCCCCCTTACTGAATGTCAATTATAACCATAGGTAATAAATTAATTTTATAGGTTTATAACCTATTTCATTTTTAAAATCTATGATCATATCGAGAATATTATTCGTATTAGCGACGATAGGAATTTAATTCAGATTTTTAAGAAATATTTTTTGTGGTGTTATGGGAAGTGTCAAGTATGGCATTAATAAGTTTCCCATACAAAACTTAGTGTCGTGTGCAAACTAGGGTAGGGTAGAGGTTGTATCGACTTGATAGCCTCATTTTCCGCAATTTTCCGGCCGACCGCAAATATTATTCGATCACATCCGAATCCGATCACATACACATCCGTAGTTCGTAAATTAAAATCACAATTGTATACCAAAATAAAATATACAGTTAAAAAGCTGAAATAAATGAGACTTTTTTTTAAATTAATTTTGAGGGTAGATGTTAGTTATGTTCGTTCTGGGTACTACAGTACCCCTTGGCGCTCTACAGGGGCCTCACGATTGTATAGGCTGGTTATAATTATGACATTTTGAACTGTCATAATTAATTAAAAATAATAGGGAAAATTCTATAAAAACAGAGCAAATTTCTGTGATAATTCATTCCATATCCAGCAGTTAAGAAGTATTAAGAAAATAAAGAAGTGAGTCCTGAAGAAGTATTCTTTACTCATTACACCTACGTCCTGGTCCTGGCCATCAGCGTCAACAATAGTGTTACGGAATGTCAAATATAACCATATAATTTTTTATATTTTTTATTATATATTTTTTTTTTTTCGTTTAATAATGTATTTCTATTCAAATGAAGTACGGTCGAATTTCGACCAATGGGCGATCACTAGTCTATATATTAATACGTGAAGCGAAAACTTTGGATCCCTTTTTACGAAAATTGGGCGGAAGGAGGAGTATGAAATTTCGCACACTTATAGTTTATACAGAGAAGAAGTGACGAATGATAATATTTTTTTTAAATTATGCGTAAAAATATATTATTTTCAATAAATAACACGTTACACACACTACTATTCATTACCGTGTATTCAATACACACATGCAAAGATATTCTTTTGTTTATGGTCCAATCGACAATATCTGTCTTTATTTTGTGTGTATAGTCTTATAGTTATGGAGCTGGCGAGCATTTCGCTATATGATTTGCACACGTTTCACGTCGAGGTGGATTGCAGTTTAAATCATTACGAATCGATTTGGTCCAATCAATTAAGGTCCTATGTCGCTGCGTTTTCGCGTTACAGCGGATTGAAGTTGCTTAAAAAAATCAGGGTATTAAATCATTTGCACATGCATGCCTCTACAGTTCATGGTCACAATCATCTTGGAAACGAAAAAAATCGAAGAGGCAGACATTCAGGACTCTGCAATATCATGGGACGGAGTTGTAAAAATGTTAAAAAAAAGCTCTACTAAGTCATTTGCACGCGGTTCTCATTGCGCCCATTCGATTCACTATGACTCTGTGGATTCGAAAAAACATGTGGCAGACTCTTTGCTCACTGATTTTCAGCTGTATAACTTTTTGAAATTCACGGAATCAAGGGACAGCGGGTATTGAATGGGATTATTGTTATTATTTATATTTTTATTCTTATCATTTTGTTTAAAATAATTATCCTCTAAACTCACGGTAACGATTAAACTTCTGGAGCTGAAATCTATGCAATCATATTTTTTCTCAATGCTAACCAGAAACGAAATGCGCAACTTTAATTAGAAAGTTTTTTTTTAATTGCATGCTTGATTGTAATCTGAATAGGATTAGGATCTGGATAGGAACAGTCTTTAACTTTTTTTAATCACGTTTTATTTGTGTAAAATACGTAGATTTTGAACCAAGACGTGTGAAAGCGCCTGCGAGCGAGAGAGAGGTAAAGCGTGCAAAATAAAAGGAGAGGATGTATATAGATATACGCTCTGTACATTTAGTTTAATAATACGGAAAAGGTCGGAACTGAGTTATACTGTTCATATTCCCAAATAAAAGAGAGACACCACGAAAGGAACTATGAGGATATTTTATAACTGCTTGGTTTGGCGCGAGCGTCGGGTTGAAAAAAAAAATCAAATTGTGTGCCTTTGGAATATCAGAGGCCTGAACGTCTGCCTCATCGATTTTCTTGGTTTTCATAAGGAATTCAAATATCAGTCCAAGAGGTAGACGTGTGCGCATAATATAGCACACCTTTTTTTACATTTTTGGAGCACTGTCAATAGACAATGCAGAGGCAACATGTTGGCAGACTATTTTTCTGTGGTTCTTCTCATTGTTTTTAATCGAACAATTCAAATCTGCCAAGTATGCACTACATATAGAGTTTTTTTTAATCATAAAAATAAATGTAAAAAATGAATACTACAAAAGTCAGAGCCCTGGATGTCTGCCTTTTCAATTATTTCTGTTTCCAGGAAGACTGTGATCATCAGCCCCAGAAGTAGAGGTGTGCGCATAATATAGCACACCTTTTTTTTAAACATTGTTGATACGCTGTAAATTTACAACGCAGTGCCATCATGGTGGCAGACGAGGTCCTTGATGTTTCTCAGGGTATAATTATCACTATTAATAACGTCTGCTTTGTGTGCTGATCATATCTAAATTTTGCTCGCCAGCTCGCTAACTATTACTGAATGTCAAGTATAACCATAGGTAATAAATTAATTTTATAGAAATATTATATAACCTATTTCATTTTAAAAATCTATGATCATATCGAGAATATTTGTTCTCCACAGTAGTACAGCGTCAACAATTTGTCTATAGTGTTACTGAACGTCAAATATAACCATATTATTTTGTTATATTTATTATTATCTATATTTTTTCATTTAATAATGTATTTCTATTCAAATGAAGTACGGTCGAATTTCGACCAATGGGCGATCACTAGTTCGTTTTAATGTATTGAAAAGAACGTTCTCCGCTGCAGTTTGTGATCATCAAATTCAAGTAAATGTGAAACAATATCCGGACATTTGGAAAACACGATTGTTTTACTGACTAAAAACCCACCCGTGTTCTTTCAGTTGCTCATATGCCAGGGCCATGGTACCTCTTTCGAACTAATCTCGTGGCCCTGGCAGGCATTGGTCCTAGCGGACCCCTTCAGTTTGTTGACTTATCTTTGAGACGCGCGTGGAACACTAGGCGCCGTCAGCACGGGCCTGGTCCATTCCGCAAGCCCGCGCCTGTGGTGGCCGCGAGTCCGCAATAGACTCCTGACGCCCAGGGCTTCTCCTCCTGCGGCGGCTAGGGGCGTGAAGGCGCATAGCTTGCCTCCACCGTATGCTCTACCATGTTGTGTGTCCTGCTTGGGCGGAGCACCACCCTGTCCTCGTAGAGGCGATCGGCGGCGGCGTCCTCTCACGTCCGGCCCTGGTGCGAGCCATTGTATGGAGCGAGAGGGCATGGGAAGCCGTTACCTCCTTCTGCGAAGCAGTTATGCTCGCAAAGGAGGAGGCGGGTGCATGAGGGAGTGACGCGCGCCTCAAAAAGATATCAGCAACAACAGAAGGGGTCCGCTAGAACCGATGTCTGCCAGGGTCGCGAGATTTGTTAGAAAGAGATACCGTGGCCCTGGCACATGGGCAACTGAAGGTACACGGGTGGGTTTTAGTCAGTAAAATTCTAACATGCCCTCCCGCTCCGCCCAAGAGCAGGGTGACTTCATATGATGATATCCCACCCACAAAAAAAAAGCAGGGCACACCTCCACCTATGCTCCACCGTGTCCTCCAGACGATCCTCGCAATGGAAACATCCGGGCGTTTCCTCCCGCGTTATCCTGAACAGGAACCATGGGGGGTTCCTGTTCAGGACCCATGCCCGGTGAGGACCTGCGGTAGGCGGAAGGTGAGGACGCTGTGGCGCCTCTCTATCCACTCTCCAAAGAGGGGACTTTTGATTACTTAGGTTGCTCCAAAACTTTTGCAAAATGAAATAGCCGGTTTGTGAGAATAACGACGTAATTCAGTCAAATTGAATACTGTATGCCAAACGATCATAAATCTTTGATATTATGTCGTGAACAGAGATGCAACGAACGTAATACAATATAACATCTAGTATACTTTTACTGTTAAGATACAGTAATATTATAATGAGTCTGTATAAGTCCACGGGGATCGGCAAAACAGAAATAATACCTAATACAAAAGGAAGCACGTAAAAACTAAGAAACTTTAACACGATGTAAACAGTCCAGTAATAAAAACACTCTGAAAATAAAATAAACTCATGTAATTGTGTAATTAGGCTTATCAAATGAAGTATGCATTTTGCTATTTTCTTATTTATTTATTATTTATTTATTTAACCATTTATGTACACACATATATAAACAGACAATAAGAAAAGAACAGAAAAATTTGTACAAAGGTGATGCTTATTTCTAAAGAAATCTCTTCCAGCACACCTGCGATAGGAGAGAAGATACAGAGATGTAGACAGCGTGTGTAACAGTATGAGAAAATAGAATACATATAATAATAAAAAAAAAATTAACTTAATACATTTAACCAAATAATATCTTATCTCTTTAAACGAGCAATTCTTGTATATATATATATAATCTGAATCTCGGAAACAGCTCCAACGATTTTTATGAAATTTAGTATACAGGGGGTTTCGGGGGCGATAAATCGATCTAGCTAGGATTCATTTTTATAAAATGTCGTTTTATTCGTGCTTAATCTGGTCATTGACCAAATTTATCGATAATCAACTTGAACATAAACTTATTATTGTAAACACAATTTACCAAAAAATACCGAGCAAAGCTCGGTCCACCAGATATTAAGAATATAAACATACAAACAAACATAAATACATAGATACATACATACGAACAAACATACATACATAGATACATACATACATACATACAGACTACTAAAATAAATAACAATAAATTGTAATTAAAACAATAAGTACAAATACAACTATGTCGATACGGAAAGATAGTGTTCTTTCACTCTTCTTTTAAAATTTGCAACTGTTTGACAGTCCCTAATGTCAGGCCGAAGTGCATTCCATAACCGCAACGCGTGCACAGTGAAGGAGTAGGAGTAGAAGTCAGTGGAGTGGGGAGGGAACTTCAGGAGGTTTATTAGATGCGACCTACATGGCGCATCTAAAGAACGCGCGTAGGAAAAGCGGTCCCGCAAGTAAGATGGTGTTTTAGGATTGTGGAGAAGGTTGAATAGCAAACATAATATCCGAGAGTTCCTGCAAAGTCGAATAGGGAGCCACTTGAGTGTCTTGCGAAATTCGGAAATATGATCATACATACTTTCTGAGATTAAAAACAAAACGAATACAGATATTTTGTAAACGCTCAAGTTTATTTAAAAGCTCCTCGGTGGCATCCAAATAACAGGCGTCAGCGTAATCAATGATGGGCTGAATGAGAGTTTGAGCAAGAGAGATTTTGGTGTTCAAGGGCAAGAACCTCTGGAGACATTTCAAAGAATGGATTTTCTTATTGGTTATCATTTAAAAACTATTTTTCATGGTTGGGTTATACTTGAATCGAATTCAATCACTATTAGGGGATTCCCCTGCCAGCGCAGCATGACCAATTCTATCTCTATTCTACCAAGAACAAAAAAAATCCTTACCTATGTATGTAAAAATGTTTCTATCTTATCAGAAAAATAGTCATCATACTTGACATCGTACTCTTGTCGACTGAAGAATAGAAACATCTCTTCTTTTCAGTTTTACACAATTTTTCTACGACAATCTATCATTTTGTCTTCTCTTCCGTCGACAAATTCCATTTCTATGGCGGTCATGCTACGCGCGCTGTAAGTATTTTGGAGTTGCCAACTTGCAGCATAATAATATACTAATTTTTAATATATTTGTTTTAGGGCCCTGTACAATAATTACAGTATGGCCAGCGCTCACTAAGAATTGCTACTGGGTGGCTTACAATTTCTTTGATTTGTAGTTGTTTTTTTATTTGCACAGGCGCGGGGCCCCCCAAGGCGCGTGGCCCGTAGCATTTGCTGCCTACTGCTACATGGCTAATCCGGCCCTGCCTAACAGGACCCTATACCTAAGTCTCCGCTGTCTGTCCGTCCGTCCGTTCGCCTGTCAGCGAGCTGTATCCCATGATCCGTAATAGGTAGACAGTTGAAATTTTCACAAAATGTGTATTTCTTTTGCCACTATAACAACACAAAAACTTGTTACTGTGTTCTTTGCCTTGTGGTATGAAACCTTTCGTGTGCGAATGCAACTCACACTAGGCCAGTTTTTGTTCTTCTCGCAACATTTGAATATTTTTTCAGGCTAGCACAAAAGTCAAAATCATCCTTAATCAAATTAATTAGGCGAATAATTGATGGAGAATCGAAGTTATTTTGAGATTAAGCAAAACCAATTGATCCGATTCTATATTTGAGATGCGTGGTGAAATCAGTACACGTATCGTACTATCTTACTATGAACAATGATTTATTATTATAGTCAGAGTTTATATAATTATTACATTTTAGTGACTTACAAAAAAAATCGCCTAAGTTGAAATTTCGTTTCGTTTATCGTTTTAGTTGAATCTGTACTTCACTAGCGATTAGTCTGTTGCAAGTCTGCTGTCAACTGTCAAACAAGTTATCGTAATTCGTATTTTCAGTGACAGTAATTTTTTTGTGCGAACAATTTCTTACTGTATTTTACTTGTTCTGTTCTGGTTTTTATTCTTGCGAAGTAAATATGTTCTATTTAAACAGTATACGTATAGGTGCAACAAACGTTTTACTTTGACTACATAAATGTAACTTCAACCTGACGTAAAATAGTATTGTAATAAATTAAACTCGAAACTGGTAAGTTATCGAACGTTATCATGGTCATTTACATTGGAAAACGAGTTACATTTTCCTTTTATTGTTTTTTAGTAGCATCACTTACAAGCTACAATGTTCGCGAGCTTGAAAAGTAAGATAAAGGAAGAAACTGGTAGTGACATTAGTAAAATAACTAGTAGCTGGCGAAGCGGCGCCTTCTTAGGAAGATTATCGCTGAGGGACGACTCTGTAAGTATTTACTACTAATCACCGAAACAATTAGTAAAATTTATCATTATTAAGTTATCTATTGCATATTTGACTGCAAAACGTTACTCAAATCTCATTGGTTGAGACAGTGTTCAGCTAAAATAATTTGTTGCGTAAATATGTGTTTACAAGTGGCTATAAACAGAAACATTTGTAAGTATACTATCTAAGACAAAGTATTTCACTTTCAGTCAACAGCCAGCCCTTCTAGTTCTGGTGGACATGGGGATTCTACATCAGACGTAAGTTGTCCTTTATTTTGATCAACTTTTTTCTTGGTATAGTGTTCCGCCATAAGGAAAACAACTACTTTTTGAAATTATAGTCTGCAGTTAAAAATACTGCCAACAATAAAAGGATAAAATAACATTTTTATCACTGAATTTATTGTTGTCTATTTAGGTAAATATCAACTAATACAACTATTCTGTTTCTTTGATTCCAGTCAATATCTCCACAAATGGAGTCATACCTCTCAGAGCGTACTGGCGGGCGGGTAGACCAGGCCGTACTACAGCAACAGTACTCTGCACAGTTAGAAGCCAAGATTCGAGAGAGAGACGCCTATTGGGACCAAAAGATTGAAGAACTGAAGCTTTCACTAGCGTCTGTGCAAGGTCAGGTGTTTACCAATAGTTTTTACACAAGTTGGTAATAGATACTTGTGATTCACAATAGTGAGTGGTCTTTAAGTCCTGATATTTATAAATTGCAAACAATAAAAAAAGACTAGATTATATTAAATATCAAGTCTTGTGAGTAAAAACAAATAAATTAATATTGAAGGACCTTATCTCATAAATTTTATTCTCTACACAATTTTGGTGTTATATTTAACTGCAAATTGGATGCATGTCATAATTGGTCAATTTCAAATGGATTGTTTTTTTTGTTCATGTTTTTCAACATATCACAGGAAGGATGACAAAACAGGCATATTGTTATGTTATCGTAGAATAAAGTTTATAACACCATGACCATTATAGTATCGGCAGATAGACAATGAAAATGTCAAACAGCAATGCTATTGTAGAAATGATAACATTTTCATTAACCATCCCTGATCCAACAATGCTTTCATCACAATATTACCTATAATTTACATTCAACTTAAAGGCCATTTGTATTGGCAAATATTATTTCTTTAATTTTTGGAGGCTTTTGTTTGTGTAGGGACTTTTTCTTATGAAAGTTAACTTGATATTCATTTTACAGGTGAGGAAGCAGCGGCCGCGCAAGCAGTGGCTCGAACGGCCCAAGCAGAGGCAGCAAAGGCAGCTACAGAGAGAGACACAGCTAAGAGACAAGTGACTGAACTGAAGGAACAGCTAGCAGCTGCTGAGAGGGCTCAGGACAGGCTTGATGCTTTAAATGTGAGTTGATTACAGTTTGAAGTACTTACTATATATAAATTCATAATCTGATTAATCTTCAAATTTTGAAAAACAAACTTAAAACCATACACTACAAAGTTCAAACTGCTTATTCAAAAATCTACTTGGAATACAGCTAAAGTAGGTTGTTGAATTACAAACTGATGGAATGTTTCATCATGCTCCTGACCTTATCCCAATTTGTTTGGGGTCGGCGCAACATGTCTATTAGTCGTCATTCCGGTACATGTATTATTTAAATTAATAATTTATTGGGCTAGGAATGTACTACCAGGGTAAAAAATATGCTATGTGTTTAGAAATAAACAGGAAATAATATAGGTAATAGGTAGAAAAGACTGGTGTGGCCGCAATTCCACGTCTGAGCGCGTATTTTGCGTACAGGTGGAAACTCGGCTATTTGATCCACCTCAGCTCCTCGATGAAGGCCAGCAACGCCTTGATGTTACTGACTATCTCATGTAGGGTACCTGGGTTACCGAAGTACTTGGCCCTGTATGTGGCGATCGCCGGGCAGTTTAGTAAGTAGCACGTGCGCTGCTGTCTCGTCGTCCTCAATGCAGGCCCTGCACAGCGGACTATCTGTTACTCCTATGACAAAGAGATGTTTGTTAAATGACCCATGGCCAGTTATGACTGCTGTAAACATACGCAGCTGTCGTTTGTCTAACTGGAGAACATGTTTTGTGAGGCGGGCCTCTATAGTAGGAAGTGCCTTGGCCTGCCTGCACTCACTTTGGTTCAACCGTAGCTTAAAATATTGATTGCTGGTACGTTTTCTTATCAGAGACCGTAGGTACCCGAAGGGGAGTGGCGCGATGGGTGGCGGTCCTACCGGCGTCATGCTCGACTCCCTTCTGGCAAGTTCATCGGCTGCATCATTGCCTAGCGAACCGCTGTGTCTTTTTATACATTGAATGGTTATATTATTAAGGCTACCCACCTTATATAATAACAAAGGTTTCTGGGTAATTGAGTAACAAACTTTCACATTTATAATTTTAGTAGGATAGGTGTATGGAGACCACAAAAATGAACTAATTGTAAGATTTGAGTTCAGTCAAACTATTCACTTCCTAACTTTTAGGCATGTCTAATATTTTTGCGAATATAACATACAGTGGCGCATAGATAAAATCTCTTTTTTTGTTCTAATCGCTTCCACAGTTAAAATCTGTCTCTGACGCTGCCTAAAACTTGAAAGGGCATGAGATCTGCACATCAATCACAGATTAAGTCAATTTGCAAGGTGTGCTTGTAAGAGAATGAGCTAGTAAATTAACTGATAGTGTAACCGTTAGTAGATAAAGACACTTCCTGCAGTTTAACATAAAGCATGTTATACACAGGCTTATCTATGGAACTAAGTGTCGCTTCCTGTATCTTGTTGTTTTTAGTTTTACGAAAATGTTACTGTGGTAGGAAGAAACATTTTTAAATAAAAAAAAACCTCTGTGTAGTTATACTATCTCTATGTGAAAGTTATAATGCCAAATAAGAATATTAATTTATTTAATCTTTGATAAGTGTGTTGTTATGATAAAATAGATACGGATTTACATATTGGTTAAAGTAAGGCAAATGAGTAATGCTTTCGGAATATACTAGGTTTAGTTTTTTTTGGCACTGATTGAAGAAGACTTGAAGCTTAAAGTCAATTGTTTGAACCACTTTGTAACATACGAGTAAATTATGTTCGCAGTGTAATCATGTACTTGCCGTGTGTATTGTATATGTAGTGTGGTTTAGGTAGTGGTAGGTAGTGGCTAAGAAATAAAAGCCTCACGGGTCGATCGATCAGGTTAAGCTACGCTTGCCACGGATGGTGCGGGTGACCCTCTTTACATAACAAGACTCCTCCGTGTTTTGGGAAGCACGTTAAGCTGTTGGTCCCGGCTGTCTTTCGTGGATCCTTGACAGTTCTTACAGGACGTCAGAAATCCGAAAGTCTTAAAACTAATCTTAAGGCTCCCGCAGATAGGCGTAACGCGAGCGTGCGACGCGTTTCTGTTAGAATAAATCCATGAAGTTTTCATAAAAAATCTTCTACTAAAGTTGCATCGTTTTGTCACGTCTCGCCTGACTAAAATAATAGATTGTATCGTAGAAAAATTGTGTAAAACTGAAAAGAAGAGATGTTTCTATTCTTCAGTCGACAAGAGTACGATGTCAAGTATGATGACTAATTTTCTGATGAGATAGAAACATTCTTACATAATTAAAATACATAAGGAACTTTTTTTGTTCTTGGTAGAATAGACATAGAATTGGTCATGCTACGCCGGCTGGAGCCTTTACCAAGCGGTATCGTATTATTCTGTAATAGGGATGTTGAGCAGTGGTGGCCCAGTGGTAACGTCCGCGACTTACGAGTAGTAGGACGTGAGTTCAAACCCAAGCAGGCGCATTACTTTGTGTAAATTATTTCATCGCCACTGCTCTCAAAACGGTGAAGGAAAACATCGTGAGGAAACCGGCCTGTCTTAGAACCAAAATTACGAAGACATGTGACATCTACCAACCCGCACTGGGCCCGCGTGGTGGATTATGGCCCACTCCCTGTCACCGAGAGGAGGCCTGTGTCCCAGCAGTAACAGCAGGAACATTTAAAGGCTGATGATGATGATGAGGGTTGGAGAGGATCAGATAAGCAGTTGGTTAGGCTGGAAACCGACCCCAACATAGTTGGAAAACGGTATGCAGATAATGATGTGTATTGTATTTATGTTAACCGTGCATGCAGCCTACAATGTTACATGTGTAAGCTACTTGCAACGTGTACATAATTATCTATAAGGTGTATCTATTCATACACGAAATATTTTAAGAGGTACACCTGTAGGTGGTAAAGAAGATATAGCAACGAAAAAAAAATTTTTTCTGAGTGTTTTTTTTTTTAAATTTAATATTTATAAATTATTTGACGCACTTAAGAAATACTGGCCCCTTCTTATTTTTTACGGCCCGGGACACCGCGGCCATGCTCGTGCCGTCCGGTGATCGCCCTCGCAGTCTCAGGCGGGCCATTCATAGAATTTGGAGTAAAGGTTTTATGCAACACGTCTCAAGTAGTTTTAAAATTACAATAATTACGAAAACTCGAAAACGCTTAGATAAAAAAAATATTTTTGCTTCTATAGCTCCTTTACCACCTACAGGTGTACCCCTTAAAATATTTCGTGTATGAATAGATACACCTTATATAGTCGACCTTTCAATTAGTTTTCCACCCATTTTTTTTTTCGTTGTGGATGGGAAATCATCAAATGACGTCTCCCGCTCTAGGGTGGAACGGAAGGGCGTGTCAGACTTTTACTGACTAAAACCCACTCGTGTTCCTTCAGTTACCCATATGCCAGGGCCACGGTACCTCTTTCGAACAAATCTCGCGACCCTGGCAGAGTTTTCCACCCTAAGGTTGAAAGTCACTTGCATGTTTAAGAAATCCAGGTAGATTCTTACTTTAAGATCAGTGTGACAGGTTTCAGGTTTAAACTTTAGTGAAGTTTCAATTTACTAGGAGTTTTGTTGAAAGTGGTATTACTTCTTAATTACGAGATCGACTATTATAAGCACCTTCCAAACAGCCATTGCTACATCGATATGAATCTTAGTTAACCCTACCGTACGCAAAATACGTGGTTCAGGCGTGGAGTTGCGGACACCAGCCCGTTGTACCTATTACCTAGTGAACCCTGTCCATTATTGTACAGGAGGAGCTAGAACAATGCCGGCGCGAGTGGGCGCGCGAGCGAGCGGAGCTGAGCGGCGCGCTGAGCGTGGCGGAGGCGCGCGCCGCCGAGTTGGCCGACCGCCTGGCGCTCGTGTGTGCCGCGCTTCCGCCCGACCAACCGCACCACCATATGGACGATGAAGGTTACTGTTAACAGGCTTATATTAGCTTAGCCTGTATCGATCTTTGTAACGGAATCTTGAAATTGAATTTCACACACTTCAGGTCAAATTTTGCACACTTATCAAAGTCCGATGACGATACAGTCATTTCATAAATTGGAGGCATTAACTTGATAAAAAAAAATGTAATTAAAAGAAAACACGCTTTTCTAAAAATGGAAAAAAAAAATAGTTTAAAAAACTAAAAAACAGGTTATGGTTTCAAATAAAGCGTGTTTGTTAGACTATATATTTTTATTAAATATTGTTCCCCGAAGGGAAAGGGAGGGGGGCAGGTATTAATAGAAGTCCCATGTATTGCCATGATACAGACATAATTTCAGTCTCTGACTATTGAGAATTGGATACGGTGCTTATAACCTAAACCAGTAAAAAAACTTACGATTGCGATTACCAAACCAACGAAGTACCAACCACTAACCATTTTCGTGTGATGTGCTAGGAAAAATAAAAGGTTCATCAAAGTTCAGTGTTGCAACATTGTCTTTATTAACCTACGGGCTAGGATCCCGTATCATGCTAGTTTTGATTATCAATGTATAATGAGCAGGGCTCAGTACCTATCGGTAGTGTTGTACCTAATGTGCCACACTACTTTTAATCACTCTTAACATTTCAATACACAGACAAACGCGAAGTAACTCCAACTGGTTGCGCGGAGTACGACCGCGTATGTCGCGAACGTGCCGTCCTCACACGACAGTTACAAGAGGCAAAGATGGCGCTAGCCGACGTCAAGACGTCATGGAGCGGACAGATTGCTTCACTGGAGACTCAGGTACAAAATGCAAACATTTTGAACATCTTTGGACGTTGTCGCATTCAACTCGTTACTTGTGTCTGTATGAATTATCACTTTTAGACTTATAAATTGATGTTATAGCTGTCTTTATAACTCGTATATTGTATCGGTGAATCCCACTTTTGATGTCAGCTTACTTGCAACGTGTAATATGACAAGTTTCTAAACAAGTGACGCATGGTCAAGGTTTAAAGCTAAACCGATCGCAGTGCTTTCAGGACAGGTTCTGTTCATACCGACTCATATCATGATGATATTATCGCACCAATTTAATTTTCATCGTGATTTTTTACAGATTATTTTGTACAAAGTCCATATTTTTACCTTTTGAAATTGTATACTTTTAAAATTTAATGTCTAGACCTTTTTTTTGTGTTTGGTAAATCATCAAATGACGTCTCCCGCTCTTGGGTGGAGCGGGAGGGCGTGTCAGACTTTTACTGACACTAAAACCCATCCGTGTTACTTCAGTTGCCTATGTGCCAGGGCCACGGTATCTCTTTCGAACAAATCTCGCGACCCTGGCAGGGATGTTTATGGCTTAGGGCCAATTTTAGAGATTCTGCTGATTGATTAAGGCGAAAGCTCCAAGGCAGCCCTCAAAATTCCAATTTTCTTAATCTGCTAATGGCAATAACGTCACAAAAGTTTAGGACCCTTAAAAAGAGACTCGATTATTATAATGAGGAAAAATCCACGTGTTCTTCAAATAATATTCACGGTTTCATGGTCATTTAAGTAGATTAGCAATTCGATTTCTTTCAAACCAGACGTTTTTTGTACCTCCAAGATTGACTCCGTGTGCATAAGCCACCAGTCGCGTATATAACTTGTATATAATCGTGCTTGTATATATGTGCATGTGAAAGGCGTGAGCATGAAGCATGAAACATTACTCGCACACCATTTAATGTACACTGTTTTATTTAAATAATACTGTCTGAAGCCAAATAATTGCATCTAACAGTAATTCAATCTTTTGTACATATAATTATTATGTAAATATACACTTTATTTATTTTAACCGACTTTATTTCAGAATCGAATTTTAGCTGCCGGGAATTTCTTATTATAATATTTATTTTATAATTTACTTTATATATTTTTATAAACTGTGACATCATAAACTTTTAGGTAGGTACAAAATTCAGTATTTTAGCTTAAATATTAAACACTGAGTCAATCACAAAACTAGACACATCAGAACTTCTTCTAAGGTAGGTAGACATTTCATGTAAAAACCAGAAAAAAACAAACATTATTTAATCATTTTTATTTACTATGATAAATAACTTTTGTTTTTCGGTAATTATCATACGAAGTTTTAACATAGGTGGCGCGACTATCGCGACAGGCGGGAGAAGAAGGCTCAGAGAGGAGACGAGTAGAGATAGAAAAGAGAGAGATGCAAGAAAAGCTGCAAAATGCAGCGGCGGAGCTCGAGAAAACTAAGCAGAATCTGGCCAACAGCGAGGCTAAGGTATACAGTTCGTGTATTATTTATGTTCGTAAAACCTCCAGAAGTACTTGGTGTAGGTGTCCTATGTCTACTAACTTCATAGTTGTCTAAATAGTCTTCACATACCTAGATTCTTGATGTGCTGTCTACCTAAAGTTTCTATCATGTAGAATTGAAGTTGTATTTTCAGAAAATATTTTGAGATCTAAATTACTATAGTAGACCTATTTGCATGCCCTATTAACCATTTTAAAATGACTAACAGTAATTAATTTCTGTTACTTGCTCGTGTTACGTGATTTTGACTACATAAATTAATTGTTCAAGGTCAACACAGTATTTCTTTTGATATCCCTTAATTCTAGGGCATTAATGAGACCATGACTGAGAATCAACTGGTGTATGAATTTTTCATACAAAATAATTTGATGTCAGGATTTTTGATGTAACAACTCCGATGAATGAAATTGGATAACGTCACATTTTCTTAATTTGAATTATCGGTTTGAATGAACGCGTACTTATCAATGAAACTTACACCCGTATTCAAGAAAACCTTTACTTAATTTACATTCATTTGCCAGTTGATTCTTTGACATACCCTCATTAATACCCTAGACTTGTGAGATATCAATAGGAATATGTTGTATACAGGGTTAGTTTTCAAAGACCTGCCAAATTGAAGAGTGTGGTACAGATCGTCAAACCGAACACCTGTATCCAAGGGACTGTTATCATAACTGCAAAAAATTGATCAACTGTTCCATACAAAACTTCAGTACCTACTCAACCTAAATGTATGGAACAGCTTATTTATTTTTCGCGATTACGATGTTGGTCCCACGGAGAAAATGATTCAACTTGATGTACCACACCACTAATTTTGGCAGTTCTTTCATAAATAATTAATACTGTATGAAGTCTTAAATGAAAAAAAAATAAAGGTTTTCCTCGTCGATCATTCAATTTAGAATTGTAACAAAACAATTTAAAATCGTAAAAAACTTACGAGTACCACTAGTCTTTTCCTGTATTGTGTCGCGTCATTGTACTCGTGGTCTAGTTAGCAAGGTAGTGCTAATCTGTCGGGCAGGTGGTGCGGCTCAACGGCGAGGTGCACACGTTGGCGCTGGAGGTCAAGTCTCTCCGCAGCGCCGCCTCGCTCGCGGCCGTGAGTCCCAGCCTTTACACCATATAGTCACTCTAGTCTCGCATACATAGTGATTTTCCCTTAAGTGGTCTTATTTGGTAAACAAATACGGCGTACGGTCTAAAACTGCCCTTACTGGAGCTAATGGAATAGTACAGAATAATAAACCCTTTATCAAAGAGAGTGGGTGACAGTATTGATCAAAATTTGGTATTATAACCAACCCATTAACAAACGAAATTATTGAACATGGCGACCAAACAAACGATTTATGTCATGCCCTTTCATTCACACAGTATAATATACGAGTGAGAGGGAATGATTTGAGCTGCCATTTGATTTTTTTTTTTTAAGTCACTGATTGTATGAAAATAGTTAGGTCAAATTTTTTATTTCTAATAAACTTACATTGCCACTTGTGAAACCTCAGAACCAAGTTTTGTTTTTCGATGTTTTTCTTGTGTTATGTTCGTTACGATGATCACGACGTTTCATACCTAACCTCTAAGTGATTGTTGCAAAAACCTCCTGATTTTCGTACAGTGTTTGTTTACCAATTATGACAAGTAAGGTGTTCACACTATACTTACGCCTACACTGCGTGTTATGACGTATTACTAGTGCTGTACACATGAGCTTTTAGGATCGCTTCGTAGTAAATGATAGCGGGGGAGGTTGTAAGCGGCCTTATATTTTACCCTCATTTGATTATGGGTAAAATAAAACATTGAATCATAAGGACCACCCTAATGTTTAGATAGCATAAGCATGATCAGTCTTTAATGTTCCCACTGCTGGGACCTAGGCGTCTCGGTGAGAGGGAATGAGCTGTTACCACCAGGGCAGGCCCAGTGCGGGTGGATGTCACATGTCTTTGAATTTTTGGTGATAAGACGGTTTTGATCACATCGGTGATTGCATTTTATTTATATTTTTAGCAGTAACTTAAAATCATCTTCCTGACTTCTAAATAAAAATGACAATTTTTTGCGGCCCTATATACTTTTATTCAGTATGAAATAGCTGATAGAAAGAATTCAAAATAGCTCAATTATAGTTCAGCTAAATTGACCGGGGTTTGGGCCGGGGTTTTCCTATTACGTAACATTTTTTGCGGGTTCCGTCAGCAAATAAGTAGATCCGTCCGTGACCTACTTATTCTTCCTCTAAGTTATAATTCCATTAATAGATTTATTTATAAAAATAATATTTCAATTTCAAATTGCAATAAAGGTTACGTAAACATTTATCCGATCAATGTTTACATAACCTTTATTATTGACAAAGGGAGGTATAAAACAAATATTGGCTTTTAGATCTGCGCCTGCTATATTGTCTCGAACTGTCGATCGATTATAATGATTTGCACTCTCGCGTTATCGCTGAATCATAGCTTATTATTTGGAAACAAAGTTTACAGAAAATATTAAAATTAGAATTTTAGTTAGCAAAATATTCTGTGTTAGTTCATGTTTACAGTAATTTAGTTTTGCGTCATTACATAAGCAGTTTAATTAGAATAAATGTAGTCGTATATTGATTATATTGTTTGCATTTAGATATTTTATTCCTTAAGACTTAGAATCTTTGTCTCTATTTTTATATTTTTCGGGTAAGGCCTTGTGCTCACTGTAACAAAATTGTATAACTATAACAGTGAGCATAGCTTTATAATAATACACCGTAACATTTTGATCGTCTTACAACGGCAGCCCACTACATGTATCCAATGACTACTACACATCCATAAGAACAAAAATACATTTGAATTACTAAAAAATAAAAATATTATTCATTACGATGACGCATGACGTAGTTTGTAATTGATATTTTGTCTTATGGAAAATGGAATGATCTTGTCGACTCGTGCGCTGGGTAGTTATGTTCTCTACCATCTGATACGTAAACATTATTAACAGGATGTTTCATAATTCTAATGCATTATTTATTTTTCTGAGGCCTATTATCTTAATTTGATTAATGGTAACATTTTTTTTTAATAACGCCTAGAGGTATATTAAGTCGGATACATTGAGTGGACAATCTTTGTAAGACGACTAATATGTCACTGTGTATAGAGGGTCAAATTAATTTAGTTAGTGGAACTCCAATCTCGTGATGGGATGAGACCAATATTTTATTTTTATTGCTGTATGGGCCTCATCTTGACCACAATCGTGCCTAATGGAAAGATATTGATGAGGCGTATAATGGAACGAACTTGCCCATAAGGTGCCTGTTCGCTCTTGTTATCATGTGTTGATATACATACCCACTGATACTGTGGAGTTCCACTATTTTAATTTGCTCCTGTATTATAATAAATAAAATATTTGCACTATTCGCCAAGCTTGCTAGCTTTGTGTGTATAAAAGAAATTATTGAGATTTTTTTGTTCCATTAGCTTGTTTTACTGTACTTGTCTTTCGAGTACTTACATAGTTTAAATTTGAATTATTTAAAGTAATTTTGGAAACAGTGAAACAAGTTTATAAAATTAAATGCACACGTTGCAGTTTTTACAGTGGTAAATATGTGGTAGTTCTTTATGATTTTCTCCTCTAGTGATCTATGGAAAGCCAATATTTATGAGGTTATTATGTTTCAATATTATATCACTGCAAATGCTGTATCGTGGGCATGGGTCTTAAAATTATGTTCCTATATCGAATTATTATATAATTAGTTGTTAGTTTTTTTTTTATTTATAAACATAGTGTTTATTTACAAACTCTTAATATTGTGACTTGATATGTTAGTTATTTACACTTTTTGTTATTGGGCAGCTTAGCTACGCTGATAAAAACAGTATTGCACCAATGTTAGGTAGAAATTTTAGTACCTAATGTGAAAAAAAACATGACGACAAAATTATAGTAATGTACTGTGATGCAAAATCGCAAAGGTTGACGATCAATTATCACCCTTATGTCCATAGCAATAAGATTTCAAAATGAGTCCACCGACAACGTTCGGGAGAGCCTTTCTTTAAAACCTATGTGGATAAAACTAAATTGGTGCTAAACTTATTTTGATCAGTGTACAAGCAATATTTTGAACTGTTTATGGTAGATTTCAGATCTAATTATTCTGTGATTAAGGGGGTGAGTTGGTTGTTTGGCTCACTTCACTATGCAGCTGAATTATTGGCATTTGTGATTGTAGAGTACACCCAGTTTCAGAAATCGTTTATGGTTGATATGTTGTCAAAATTTAGGTTTACTGGTTTGACTGATCAAGTAAAATGACATCAACCGTAAGTAGTGAGATTTGATAACAGATTGAATTGAATAAGATTTCAGAAACTGGAGTTAAAATGAAATACATATTTTAATAGAATTTCTTATCTATTGATTAAATGATAATGTTAATAAGTCTTGCTATTATATTGAATCGCAATTAGCCATCTCACAAAAGTTATAGTTAGCACATCGCTTGCTTCACAATGCGGGTTAGTATCAATATCTCTTTGCTTTGTTATCGAGACTGTCGCGTTGATAAATTGATTATGTACGCCACACGTGATCTTTTGTCACGACCAAAACGTACGAATGGTTAGTCATACACTTTGCACAGGTGACGGTACACCTATTGTTTACCGAAACAGGCTTAACATTTCGAACATAGTATAATTACTATTAGTGATACATATCCATTCCACGTAAGTAGTTAAAAAAAAAATACAATTTATACCATAAAAGTACAAAAAAAATATGAAATTATATTTACACATTGTTAAATTTGGTTTTGATGTGATGCACGGATTTATATAAATAAATTATTTTTGGTCAAACTTTAATGTTTCTTTTGATTTTCCCTCATTTTGCATGGGTGTTGCTTGGCTAACTGCTAGTTTTGGTGTATGCATGTTACTTAATACTAATCTAATCTTGGATTGGGGTCTTAACCTTCCTGTCTGATACGAGATGAGTGGAGATAAACTAATAATATTCATTGAGTGGTTTGATACATAAACTACCTAATGAGCTACACACACGTTAGAGCTAAATATAACGTTTCGCGTGTATTAAACAAAAAAAAAAAACAGTGCTTTCGAAATAAATTAACATTGAACTTTCATATCAGTTCCGTTAGCTTGCTAGTGGTTACGTATTTATATGATACGCTATTAAAGTATTATAGACTATATTGGCATGTGATTGTAGTCGCCGACATTGCGACAATTTTCAATGGGTTTGCACGGTTGGGTGGCGTAACTATCGGATGGAGTAGGTACCATCGTGGTTACTGGCAGTTGACCGCTTTTCAACCTTATTGCTTGAAGCATATGGGTGAAATCTGATCCACCGCTATTGTCCGCGTTTGTACATATTGCAAGAGAACCGGTAATATTGGCGAATGTTTACACTCGGCTCCTTAGTGCCTTGTTGTCTGTCGAGGCGAGCGCTTGTGTGAACGGGTACACCAGAAAGTACGTGACTACACGATTCAACCGCTAAAAATAGTTGAGAAAACAGTGTTTAGAAATCTCTTGTTTCCAAGAACTAAACACAAATTAGTCTTAAACTGATTCAGTGCAGCTTGCTGCGGCTTTATATAAGACAGGAACAAAAACAGTGCGATTTAACTTAAATATTTATCGTGCAACACTTGGTTTGGTACGTAGATTTCATAATAAATTCGGCGATGACTCATGAAAACACTGATTTCCTTTATTACTTACACAATAAGGCAAACAATCTTTAATAAATAGAATCTGTCAGACATAGAAAGCATAAACAGTGTTTGTCATGCTTAAAGACTGCTCTACTTTCCAACAATGAGGTAAAATAGTAGAGCATACTATGGAAAACAAAACATATGTTTACAAAGTTATCACGTGCTGAGTTATCTTATGGTTAATATCAGACGCCAGATAAAGTCAACAACACAATTTATAACACAGTAGGAAATTAATGAGGTTCAAAAACTTGTATAGACGAGGAAAATAATTTTATACGTACATGACGTCGCCTTATTCTCCATTAGGCCGGTTAAACTATAGTTAATCAAATAGTAGGTAATTGTTATCAAGATATTTTGAGTTTTATTACATCAACAATGGTTTCAGCTTTTAGCATATCTAATGGGAATTACATGGGTTTTAAAAACAAGGGCTTTTTAGCCTGATATTCTCTGGGTATAAATCTAGGTACGTATTTCAGGATAAAACGATGGATTACGAAAGCCGTATTGAAAGTCTGACGCAAGAGAACAAAGAGTTGTTAGAGGCACTGGAGAATGAGAGGACCCTGGTGAAGATATTGAGGGAAAAAGTGGACAAGTCAAACCTGCTATGTGACGAGAGCAAGGCGGAGGTCAATCACCTCAATTCAATGGTCACGGATATGCAACACGACTTCTTGGATATACAGAGGAAGTTTGACAAGTAAGTGTGTTTGACAATATCATATTAAGGGATATATACATATAAATCAACTTACTATAAAGGGTCTAAGGTAAATCAGGCAAAGGGCTTGTAGTCCATCCACAAAATCAGTCTATACTGTTCCCACTGCTGGGACAGAGGCCTCCTCTCGGTGAGAGAGAGTGGGCTGTAATCTACCACGCGGGCCCAGTGCAGGTTGGTAGATGTCACATGTCTTTGAATTTTCGGTTCTAGCACATGCCGGTTTCCTACGACGTTTTCTTTCACCGTTTTGAGAGCGGTGGTGATGAAATTATTTTCACAAAATAAAGTGCCTACCTGGGTTCGGACCCCTGACCTTCAACTCGTAAGTCGTGACCGATACCATTGAGCCAGTACTGCTCACCGTCGGCGTCGTCCGAGACGCATAAAATATAAACAAAGCAGCAGCGATCGTAGCAGGTGGCGTTCCGTGGTTTCTGCCTACCCCCATGGGAAAAAGGCCTGATTGTTTGTATTTATGTGTTCTACCTTGTTTTATTCCCACACTAGCTTCAGCCCGTTGCTACGCCCGCGAGGATGTCGAAAATTCACCATTTCAACCCCCAATTTCACCCTCTTAGGAATGGAATTTCAAAAAATCCTTTCTTAGTGGATACCTACTTCTCACAAAAAAAACACACCCTACAAATTTCATGTCTCTACGACCAGCGGTTTAGGCTGTGCGTTGATATATCAGTCAGTCAGTCAGTCACTCAGGACTTTGAATTTTCAACCGACGAAAAAAAACGGAGGAGGTTCTCAATTCGACGCGTATTTTTTTTTTATGTTTTTTTTTTATGTATGACCACGCATAACTTTTTACATAGTCGTCCGATTGTGATAATTCTTTTTTTATTGGAAAGGGTATACTCCCAAGGTGGTCCCATATAAATTTGGAAAACAAAATCGAACCCTAAGGGTCGGAAAATAGGGGATGATTGATTGTTCACTCACTGATTGTAATGTTTAACCACGCATAACTTTATACAGAGTAGTCCGATTTTGATAATTCTTTTTTTTGTTGGATAGGGTATACCTTGCCAAGTATTATCAGTACATTAAAGTTACAAAAAATTATAAAATAAAAACTTTTTGACAAAAAATTAAACCGCCGAAAAAACTGAAAAAAAAAAAATAAACCTTAAAATTATGAGTCGGCGCTTTGAGTGATCTTTTTTCATTGATTTTTCAGCGCCGACTCAAAATTTTAAGGTTTATTATTTTATGCTTTTCAGTTTTTTCAGCGGTTTAATTTTTTGTCAAAAACTTTTTATATTTATAGATGTCCGGAATAGTTCTCAGTCCAGGCCTTCAGTTTTCCGATATGTTCTAAAGTAAACAAAAACTGTTCCCGTTGTTGCCTGGCAGTTCTGATAGGGAACTGTGTGATCGACCGAAGGTATTTTTAGATGAAGAAGAAAATGTATTGCGAGCATAACAATAAGAATATTTTTATTTTTATTAAAACATTGTGCAATAACTGAATGCCCATTTTAAACAAAACTAGATTATAGTTGGTAGAAATATACTACGACCATAAGAATAAGAATATTTTCATTGGAATTTAAACATTGTGCAATAACTTAATATTTAAAAGAAAACCAGGTTATAGGTACGTAGAATCAAATTAATAACAGTAGGAAGCTAAAGTAAAATACTCCATATTATATTGTCGATGTGTTTTCCCACTTCATCTGTAACTAGATATTTCGAGATCGAACTGCGTCGCTCCTCTTATAAATTAAATGGTGATGACAACTAGTAAATATGGTACTGTAACAATCCTTAAGTGCCTCTCTGCACAGCTGTTTATTAACTGGAGCAATTGCTTTAATCACCTTTAGTGGCAGTGGGACATGTGTATCGTTATAGCATAACCAATTTTCCGAAGGTTTCCGTTAGCCACATTTTTAGATCAGGTGACTGTGGACAATGTCATGTCTTGAGATATAAAGTGTGTCGATAGCACAATGTAACATACATTCAATTCTTATTGTAAAGTGGGTAAATGTCGGTAATTGTTCGCACGTTGTTATAATTATCATGCCTAATGCATTGATTAGTGAATAGTAGGATGTTATTAATGGAGGCTATGCTAGGAGATTACGCCAAAGTAGTGGTTAAGCTGCCGGAAGTTAAACAGTTGAACGACGATCAGAGTAAAATGTATTGTCAGTGTATTTAATTGGACACTAACACTGCTGTCATCAAATTTCATATTATAACATTACGCCTCGTTTCCCCGAAGGGTTGGGCAAAGTGTACCTATAGTAAACCCACATTTCGCCTGTTATCTTTAAGTCCCATGTAATAGGGGCGAGCCTATTGCCATCATATCAACCGGGCACAAATCCAGACTCCGGGCTGCTACTGTGAAATTCCAGATAGAAAAACACAATAACACTTTCCGACCCCGGAATCTAACCCGGACCTCACGCTCAGAAATAGCGCTTGATATAGTACGATTCAAACTTAATGGCGGCTCTGAACACGAGGCGAGTGGCTGCGCAGTATCAATTTCCGGTGTCATCAGGGGTGAGGGGCGACTGCGACGCCAAGAGCGCACTTCACAGCCGCCATTAAGTTTGAATCGAACTATACCATTAGACTAACGAGGCAGATCTTATTAAGCTCGTGGTTAAATAATAGCTGCCGTACGAGTAGATTGAAGGTTAAGCCACGCTTACCGCGGTTGGTGCGTAGATGGGGTAACCATCAATAACATATACTCCTCCGTGCCTCAGAAAACATGTTAAGCCATTGGCATCTTTGGCAGTCGTTACGGGAAGTCAGAAGCCCGAAAGTCTGACAACCAGTCTTACCAAGGGGTATCGTATCACTCTGTTACTGAGTTGTGGCGGTGAGATAGGCAGTCGCTTTTTTAGGGTTCCGTTGCCAAATGGCAAAAAACGGAACCCTTATAGATTCATCATGTCTGTCTGTCTGTCTGTCTGTCCGTCCGTCCGCCCGTATGTCACAGCCACTTTTTTCCGAAACTATAAGAGCTAGACTGTTGAAACTTGGTAAGTAGATGTATTCTGTGAACCGCATTAAGATTTTCACACTAAAATAGAAAAAAAACAATAAATTTTGAGGTTCCCCATTCATAAAACTGAAACTCAAAAATTTTTTTTTCATCAAACCCATATGTGTGGAGTATCTATGAATAGGTCTTCAAAATGGTATTGATGTTTCTAACATATTTTTTTTCTAAACTGAATAGTTTGTGCGAGAGACACTTCCAAAGTGGTAAAATGTGTGCCCCCCCCCCCCGTAACTTCTAAATTAAGAGAATGATAAAACTAAAATAAATATATGATGTACAGACGCCACCAGGTCAAGCTACCCGAAACTGTCAATTTTTCCCAATGAACCTTGAACCTAATGCTCTAGAAATAAAGTCGAAAATCTATCAAAGAAATCTGACAGATTGTAGTAGCTTGATGTGTTGGCGTCTGTACATTACCATGTAAACTACCACCGAAAATTGGTTTGAACGAGATCGAGTAAGTAGTTTTTTTTAAAACGTCATAAATCGTAAACCGCAATTTACCTTTCATTCAATCAACTAAAATAAAAAAATTAAAAAAAAAAACATTTATTTTCAGAAACATAAACCTTATGCATAAACCAAGAATACCTACAGGTTTGTTCGGGACCCTCGGTGCGCGAGTCCGACTCGCACTTGGCCGGTTTTTTTATTATTATTTTTTGGATGGGAAATCATCAAATGACTTCTCCCTCCCGCTCTTACTGACTAAAACCCACCCGTGTTCCATCAGTTGCCCATGTGCCAGGGTCACGGTATCTCTTTCGAACAATCACGCGACCCCGGCAGGAGATAGGCAGTCGCTCCACGTAAAATACTGGTATTCAAGTGCATCTGGTTAGACTGAAAGCTGACCACAACATAGTTGGGAAAGGCCTTGGAAGATTATTTGAGGCTCGTTTAACAGAACCTCATTCAAGGCCCAAGCACTGTTTTAAAGTAAAGCCATTTGATTGGTTGAAACAAATTTTAAGTATGACTTGAGTCTAGAGTGAGGTTATTTAATGCGGCCATCAGTCATTACCGACTTCTACTGAAGATCGTTTGTTTATTTTCACACTTCACTTCTTATGACTCCCACTTAGAAATTCTCCAACGCTTCCAATCAAAATTTTTGCTGAGGTTAGCTGATGCACCGTGGTGGTTAGAAGTGAAAGAATTCATCGTGACTTACAAATTAAAACAGTTAAGAACGAAGTATCAGACTGCTTAAATGCATCTTAACCGCCTAGCTAATAATCAGATGGACCAACTTCCAAACACATCATTTCAAAGATTAAAGAGAAGAGCATCACAAGATCTTCTACCGACACAAGATGCCATTCTAAATAATCATATCATTCATATCCTCATGATATATGCATATAATAATATACAATATAATAATGATTGTTGACATAACGGTTCCGCATGACGAGAACCTCGTGAAAGCCGAGAAAGATAAACAGATCAAGTATCTTGACTTGGCTCGCGAGGTTGTCGACATGTGGGATGTGGATTCAGCGATCATTGTGCCTATAGTCGTCACAGCCAATGGGTTGATAGCCAAGAGCCTCGACCAACATCTAAGGAGGCTCTCGTTAGGCAGCTGGGTCAAGGGCTTGATTCAGAAAGCGGTACTTCTGGACACGGCTCGCATCGTCAGGAGGTTCCTCTCTCTGGAGCCCTGACCGCCGGTAGCTTGGACCCTGTTCCCGATACCGGTGGGCTACTATTTTTTATATTTTTAAATGTTTTTTTTATTTTATATTCTAATATTTAAAAATATAATTTATAAGTTTGTTAAAATGAATAAAGGGTATATAATAATAATATAATATCTTAGGACAACCAACACAACGTTATCTGATCCCAAACTAGGCAGAGCCTGTACTATGGTAACCAGACAACTGATAAATACATCCACATCAATAGTTATGGCTCCATGCACGACCTAATTAAGTACATAACCTCCAATTTCATGCCAAATCGACAGAGAACAGTATAACGAAGAGATTTGAAAGAAAAAGTCTTATGAAAATATGCTCTATTTCAGAGAAAAACGAGAGAAAGACGAAGCTCTACTGAGGAACGCACACATGTCCCAGACGTTAGAGATGAGTCAGTGTAACGTGCGCTATCAGGATGGCGAGATAGTGGAACTGAAGAGTAAGATCACGGAGCTGGAGGGACTTATCGCTCAACATAAAGAGGTAACACACATCAGTATGTTATACTAGCTTCTGCCCGCGACTTCGCCCGCGTTAAATTTCTTGTTCCCCCGACCCTTCCCGTCGCGTCGAATCGCCTACCCGTGCGATTTTCCCAGTTTTTGTAACATTTTTCATTACTGCCCCGCTCCTCTTGCTTGTAGCATGATGTTATATAGCCTTCCTCGATAAATAGGCTACCCGACACAAAAATAATTTTTCAATTCGGACCAGTAGTTCCTGAGATTAGCGCGTTCAATCAAACAAACAAACAAACTAACTCTTCAGCTTTATAATATTATTATATTATATAGTATATTATATAGTATAGATAAAGTCAGGGACATTTTTTTAACAATTTATCTACTGAAATAAATTGTTTAAATATCCAAATTACAACAGTCATTCTTTGACAGTTTTACGAAATGGTTATAACGCGACAAATTGCCGTAGTGTCAATTCACCTAAGTAAAAATTAATTGCCCTGACTGTACTAGTATTACCCATAGTTTCACTTGCATTCCAGCCTAGTAGGTAAGTTCCCGGATTGAAAGTATCTCGTTGTCCATCTCCGGGCCGCCAAGAAATCTTAAAAAAAACGTTCAAATTTACGGTTCAAAATTACTTGTATAGTCCTAAAAACCTTGAAAAGAGAATTTATTTAAATCAAATTCATAAATAAAAATATTATTAAATAAAGACATCATTATGTTAACTCGATTGAATATTTACCTTCGGTAAAATGAAAAGTAGTCATTTGGCATACTGAGAAGCAAGCAAATGTCGCTATGCCTGGTTTAGTTTCTATAATCCTCGTTTTACTTATTTGTATGCTGTTATGGAGATCGGAGACTGAACATTGCTTACATAAAAACGAGGCCTTTTTTATAGCGTGTTGTAAATTAAATACATACTTAAATAAGTAATAACATCGAGAAATGGGTAAAAGAAGTCAGCATATAATTTAAAGCAGTAGAAGGAAACATGTTTGGAGAGATAAGATAAGAAATATAGGTGTTTCTTTTGGTTCGTAACTAAAACATTACTAACACCGCGCCCAAATACCTTCAGATCACATTGTATACTTCTGAATCGATATTTTTTTTCTGTATCTCTTAACGTTTCGTTGTCCTTGAAATAGCTAATAAGATTAAATGAACTTAGAGGGTTGTAATAATTAAACAGGCCGACAAAATTTCTAACCAAAAACCAGACTATATATTTCCGAAGGTTTTCGATGCGCTGTAATCACCAAATCTGGCCTCAGAATTGCTCTATCACGTCAGGTTTCTGAGATATCCTAACCTAAGAGTGCAAAAAGTACAGTTTTTGCCCGAGTTTGAGGTTATGTGCTCACGAATTATTTTTTCTAAAAAAAATAAAGTTTACCATATTAAAGAACAAGTCTTCCTCTTTCAAATGCCGTTGAGTTTGCTCAAATATTTTTAATTTTCATATACCTGAAAACTTTTCAGGTATATGAAAATTCACAATTTCCTTTTTTCATATACCTGAAGGTATATGAAAATTCACAAACATGAAAACTTCAAAATGCGATATCTCAGCGAAAAAAAAAATATTTGAGCAAACTCAACGGCATTTGAAAGAGGAAGCCAGATTCGGATTCAGCGCACCGAAAACCTTCGGAAATGTATAGTCTAGCTTCTGGTTAAGAAGTTTGGTTAAATTTTATTGGCCTGTGTTATGTTCATTCTGTAAAGCCTTAATCGTTACGGTCGCGAATTATACATATTTTAATCAACATACAACCTGATATAAACCTCCAACATGAAAAAAAAAACTTAAGAAAATTTTAATTTGGCGGGTAACACTGACGCCTTAATATGGTGTTCAAATATTATTAGAATCAAAGTGGGTATGTTAAAAATCAAAACGTGTTTTTCTTTTCAGACGAAACTTGCATTCTGTTGCTTGGTATTCAATTCCTTATCTACATAAACTTCATTCATTATTATTGACTACCAAATTGATTTTGTCCTTAATTTATTTCAGAATCAAGCCGCGTGTATGTTAATAAAAGAGACCGAAGAGGCGCGTAAACTAGAAATCGAACAACTAAAGAAGAAGATCGATGAATTAATAGAAAATGAGACTGCACTCAAAAAGACTACACAAGACTTAGAAACTGAAATCTGTGATAAAAATAAGGTAAGAAGTCATTAATGAAATGCCTCCTACCAAGTGAACGAACTGGTAAATGGTGCAGGAATATGATGGGTGCGACAAGCACAAAATCGGTCGAAGTGGCGGTGCTTCGGACAGGCTTATGTCCACCAGTGGACGTGTTTCGGCGGAATTGATGATGATGAAGTAGTATTTCCGGACAGTTCTAGTAGCATAAATCTGTGCAGCTCCAAGCAAATAATTTAGTTATCCCTTCCTTAGCCCTGGGTGTTATTAAAAGTAGAGATGTTATGGATATGAAATTTCGGATACGGATTGGTTACGGATGTAGGAATGATTATTATACTGGATACGGATACGGATATGGATATGAAATTATTTCGGATTATCCGTTAGTTTTGGATAATTTCGGTTACGGATATTAAATTTATAAGGAATTTAAAAAGTAAAATACAAATAGCTAATAAAATGGTTTTATTTATATGTCACCATTTGGTAGGAATTACAATCAGTCTGTGAGTAATTATTGCAGCTATTTTAAATAAAAATGATTATAAATATATATTGAGTGTTAAGTATCTAATCTACCTAAAATAAAAA
Organism: Aporophyla lueneburgensis; assembly: GCA_932294355.1. Classification (NCBI taxonomy): domain Eukaryota; kingdom Metazoa; phylum Arthropoda; class Insecta; order Lepidoptera; family Noctuidae; genus Aporophyla; species Aporophyla lueneburgensis. The sequence continues at coordinate 19,219,086 of OW028747.1, forward strand.
TGTTATAACAAATCCGATATTATCCGAAACTTTTATTTCGGATTCGGTTACGGTTACGGATAATTTTTTATATCGGATGTCCGATAGTTTCGGTTACGGTTACGGAGCTCCCTAACATCCCTGATTAAAAGCGACTTAGGGATTGCGTGAATAGGATGAACTGTATGAGGTATCTCGTATCGCTTATGCAAATACGAGAAAAGGAGAAGTGTCCTCCAGTTTGCTAGCCGCGGTCCTGACTCAGCCTGATGTGTGCTTGTTCACTAATTTCAATTTTTAGCAGTTAACCTTTACTGAAAGATATAGTGATACCAGCCCCTTACTGTCCAACTGCAGGGCAAAGGCCTAGTTTCGTAATTCGTATAGAGAAGGCACGAACATTGATCACAACGCTTGGATGGGTTGGCGATTCACACTGATATAAGTTGCTAGCTTCTGCCCGTGATTTCTTTCGTGTGAAAGTCGTAAGATACACAATATACCAATATTACAGCCACAGTTTTTAAAAACTCCTTCGGCCTCCGATCGTTGCATCGTTTCGCCCGCCCACGCTATTAATTCATTTTCGCTTAACGTTAATAAGATTGTGTTCTTCTTGTTCGGCTCCTAAGGGTTATAACGTGATGGTACCTTCCTTAAGAATTAGGCTATCAAAAATAAACACAGTTTTTTTTTTAATTCGCCTGGTAGCCAAAAAGAACATCGCGTTCAAAAAAAAAAAAAACAACAAACTATTCAGTTTTATTACATAGTCTAAGTTTCCTCATGATTTTTTTTCATTCTCCGATGTCAGTAATGTAGTTTTATTAAAGATATACGCGCTTTGGTATCATAAAATGTACATAAGAATAATAAACATGTCTGTCAGGAATAAAAAAATGTCGTTTTGGAATAATTATTCGTTAACGCATGTATTCTAGAACAAGACTCGGTTTTCAATCTTGTTATAACAACAACGAGTTTGTAAATAGCCTTTTATTATTAGACTAACTAATAGTGGCCTGCGAGAACCGCGGATAAGTACCGAATATTTTATCTAGCGGTTAGTTTCATACAAATCCTGTTCCATTTCCTTATTAATATGGTGATTTTTTGCGTATCCAAAAATGCGCTAAGCAGGCCCTAACTAACTTATAAATAAACACATTATACTCACAATAACGAATCGTTTCATTTTTTCAAATTAGCCTACACTGTCTCGCTGCTGAGCAAACACTTCCGTCAAAACCTTCCAGGCATCCTTTTTCAGGGCCACCTTAATCCAACCCTTGCAATACACGCCTAAGAGCTCTTACACACGAGCGGCATGTTGCCAACGGCAGGTAACTGCAGCCGTCGACACGCGATGATGACGCGTTTCTTTGAAGATGGCGTATCGCCGGCTGCCGTCGGCTACCGTCGAGACGCGTGGACGGCTGCCGCCGACACGTATCGACAGTAGCAATTACCTTTGCCGTTGGCAACATGCCGCTCGTGTGTAAGAGCTCTAAGTCGTCGCGTCACCTCTTCTTGGGCCGACCTCGGCAGCACCGTCCATACTTATGCACCCACTATGTGGAGAATATTGCCCAGTGGTCACTGTGGCTGGCGTGACCCGTCCAGTCCCATTTTAAACTGGCAGCCTTTTCGCCTACGTCCCGGTTTGGAGAGCACGTGGTGTTTCGTACTCTGTCGGTTCGTTTTACGCCTAAAATGCTGCTCGCTATTGCTCTTTGGCTAACACTGAGGCGGAGTTTTTGCGACTCTGTGAGCGACTAGGTCTGAGCACCGTAGGTAAGGACGGGCAGGATACAAAATATCGATGAGTTTTCGCTTCAGGGAAATCGGTATATCACCTTCATTATGTTTTCAGAAAATAAAGACGTTAGACAACAGAATATCAGACATGAAGAAAACGTTACAACGTGAACTACAGAGCAGTAAGTCTGACCTCTCATCCGCCGAGGAACAAGATATAAGTAGAAGGTAAGATGTCTGACTTTACATTTGTATTTAATTAAACATTATTTATGGTCTTTTTTGTGTATATTTCCTGTATTTTTATTTACTAGTTTTAATGGGCCAACATTATTTTATCGGGCCATTTAAATTCTATGAACGCTAATTCATCTTGAATAACAAACACAATAATGACATTAACATACATACACGTTCCCAATACTGAATTCATTAATAATACCAGAAAAGTTAGTCTCTTTGATTGCCTACATTATACCAATATTCCTGTTTACTAAAATTCAATTTAGTTTAATTTATTATGACAGAAATAAACAGGCTGATTATTAAATTTTAATAAAATTGCGCAATATGTACGAAATCCAAATCTCAAAATGGAGGACTGGACAAAATTGTCCCCACGACCAGGGGGTCTAAAAAGGCCACTTTGGTAGAATCATAAGAGGAAAATATTATGAATCATATTATAATCCGTAAAATGGTCACAAACTGACAATTCATAATATGTTCTGCGTACAATTCGTTTAACACAATTCATCTATTTGACAGTTTTGTATGGAGATTCGTAAAATGGTACACTTAATATGAAATGCTATAATGAAGTTCAATGTCAGATAGCAGAATCATAAGAAGTTAGTCAAGAGGATCATTTTACAAATCATATTTGGGATTTTGTGAAAAAATATAGTAATAATGGCAAATTTAGGCCTTAAGAAAATTTTCTTGAGCACGCTCGTGATATGTAGTCCATTTTAAGTCATCAACGAATTGTGGCACTTCGAAAAATGGACATAGCGTTTCAAATGTGGGTCCTCCAGGTTTTTTGGGTTCTAAAGGCAAAATATATGTCGTGATAAGGTCCATGAGCTGGAGCCGTACATATGTACTGCCGCGCTGGCATGAGTAGGTACTACCTACCTTCAAGAATAGTAATGAAGTACTTAGTCAGTTTTATGGTAGTTCTAAATAGACACTACCATCTAGTGTTGTCATCATCATCATTTCAGCCGAAAGACGTCCACTGCTGGACATAGGCCTCCGCCAAGCTCCACCACTTCGACCGGTTTTGTGCTTCCCGCATCCAGCGGATTCCTGCGCCCTTCACAAGGTCATCGGTCCACCTTGTTGAAGGCCTTCCAACTCTACGTCTTCCAGTACGAAAGTGTTGTTCTAGTTCTACTGTTGTGAATGTTACAAATTACCACAATCTTCTATTCATATTTTAGGCACTGAGTAGATCCAATTAGTACTTAAGCATCTGGATCATACCACAGGCTAATATGGGCGCACACCATATACACAACACAACATATATGTATATACAACAATTAAATTTAAATATTGATTTAAGATGAACAAGTATTGACTTACTCTGTATTAAAATCGATCAAACTTACATGAAATAAACATACAACCTACCTTCAAGAACAGTAATGAAGTAGTCAGTTTTAATGAAGCAGTTCTAAATGGACATTACCATCTACTCTTGTGAATGTTACAAATGACTTCAATCTTATAATCATACTAGCTTCCGCCCGGTCAAATTTTCGCTCCCCTTCCCGTCGCATCGAATTGCCTGCCAGTTTTAGTCCATTATTCGTTTACTGCTCCGCTCCTTTTAATCGTAGCGTGATGTTAAATAGCTTACCTCAATAAATGGGCTACCCAACACAAAAAGAATTTTTCAATTCCGACCAGTAGTTTCTGAGATTAGCGCGTTCAATCAAACAAACTCTTCAGCTTTATAATATTATAAGTATATAAGTATAGATTTCAGGCACTGAGTAGATCCGCTTAGTACTAAAGCATCTGGATCATACCATAGGTTACCAAGGGCGTACACTATATGAAACACCAAGTTAGTGTATAAAACAATGTGATAGCTGTAGATTACCAGTAACTCATTACACTTCAGTGCCCAGTTGAAAAAATACTTATTCAAAAGTACACACTATTCACACCTAGCTTATTTTTGTGATTTGCACCCGGTAAGTAATAAACATTTCCAGAGGAAATATGTAGGTATATTTATTTTCCACATCATACAGCCCGCTCATAGACAGACATATGAACGGACCAATGGACAGCGGAGACTTAGTTATAGGGTCCCGTCCTGGTTACGGAACCCTAATAAAAATCTACAACCTACGTGGGACATGGGCCTTATATTACTTTACTTTCACTCCAATTTCATTAGGTAGTGTGTACCTATAAAATAGGACATACAGTTTACCTTTATACCTATCATTTGAATAAAACAATACACAAAGTTAAAATATTTTAATAAATTTACAATTCTCATGTACTGTATAAAAATCTAGCAATAATCAAATAATGAAACTAACATATACACTATAGTACATCAGTTTATTTTTCTATGAACATTTTATGTGGTGATGGTAGTCACGGAGCTGCGGAGAGGCAAACGATGACTGCTTGGAACAACTTCACCAGGCTAAAAAAGAAAATGTGTGGTTTTTAAGAAAGTCAAATCATCAGTCAATAATTAACATACCTGTGAAATAAAATGAAATTGAAAATAATAATATCATTGTTTAAGACAACCTAAGACCAACAGTAATGACAGGTTGACAACAATAGTAGACTTGGAGCCCAATAGCTCTTTGTGTTTAGTTAGTGTTTAGTTAAATGGTAAAATTTAGTTTATTTTCCTCTTTGTATTTCGTTATATATTTCATGAATGTTAACGATAGTAGGTACTCAATTTTATGTCGAGCCAGAGGGCACATAAAAACGTTATATAAATAACATCATAATCATTTTCAATCGTTAGTCTCAATAAAAATAGCTGTAGGGTTATAAAACTCCACTCACTGCGGTATCTTGATTGCCGAGTTCGAAGAGTCAAAGCCGCTGTTGTAGCATCGGCAGGGGTAGAGCTTGGTGCTGGCACACGAGTCTGGTCAGGAGTAGACGCTGCAGTGATCTTGATGAAGGGTTTAACAACGACAGAACTTCCACTATCAATGCACAAAGACGAGCAGAATTTTCATTCCATGCCTACAAATTATTACGTCCAATTAAATACCTTTGAACAGCGATACAATTAAATATTGATTTAAGATAAACAAGTATTTACTTACTCTGTATTTATAAATGACCCAATTTGCATGAAATAATTAAATTAAATTTTGTTGATATTTATTGTTGACATAACCACAGATTATTAAGACCACAGACTAATTAAGTAATTATGACATATCTGAAGGGAAAACTTTTATGTATTCGTTGCCAGCTTATAAAGTTTTTGTTGTTTCTAGTTTCCCTTTTCAGGGCTTATTTGTGACATTTTTATATTTTTTATGCATACTGTAATTAAATAACATTTCAACAGTTAGAAATAATCACTTGTATTTATTAAATCTTCAAAGAAATATTTACCGGTAAAATTACGGTCTTTATTTTTTTCATGCTGCAACATTTACACCAAATGTGATTCGGATATGAATTGAATTGAGTATGATATCGCTAATATGTGTCACCATTTTACGAAAGTTAGAGGAATTGCTAAGGTATTGCTGGGAATTCACAATATGAATTAGTTTTAGCAGAAATGCTTAATGTGGCCTTTTTAGACCCCCAGTAGCAACCAAACACATGTCATAAGATAGACATTTTAATATTGAGCAGTAACTACTATAGGGCGGTTCAAATCACATGAAAAATATATGGAGAGGTTTCATAGAACGTATGTACCTGAACGGTGGATATCGGGGTTCTTGAATATTTAATGAATTCAAGTGCTCTCAGTTGGAATTTTTGAAAAATAATAGGTATATGCATTCCGAAATTGATAAAATTATATAGTACGATCGAGCTGGTCAGATGACGGACCTGGATGCTAGATAATGAATAACTACTCTTGAATAACTACTAGTGAACCCCTCGAGGATGGGCACATTAGATCGGTCTCAACTGACTGTTCAGTTTACCTGATGACGAGGACCTAATTACTGATCTGGACGCTAGATGACGAATCTCTTGAATAGTTATCGTCATAGAAAACCCCTCGAGTATGGGCTCATTAGATGTGCCAACGAGTACTGTAAATTTTATCTTATGGTTATATCTTCTAATATATAAAATTCTCGTGTCACAGTTTTCGTTGCCAAACTCCTCCGAAACGGCTTGACCGATTTTGATGAAATTTTGTGTGGACATCGGGTAGGTCTGAGAATCGGCCAACATCTATTTTTCATCCCCCTAAATGTTAGGGGTAGTCCACCCCTAAATTTTATTTTTTATTTTTTAGACAAAATTTTTAATTTCTATTTTTTTATGATACAACATACAAAAATACATACAATTCTCAATTTTCACCCTTCTACGATCAACCCTTATTTTTTAATAGCCATTTTAGTAATTTAATCATTTTTCCTCTCCGGTCGAAAACTGATCAATCGTCATTTAATTAGTTATCCCCGCCTAGGAAATTATTTATATGGCAAAACAACGTTTGCCGGGTTAGCTAGTAGTTATTATAGTATAGTTAGTAGTTTATTTATTTAACCATTTATGTACACACATATATATAAACAGACAAGAAGAAAAGAACGGAAAAAATTGTACAAAGGTGATGCTTATTTCTAAAGAAATCTCTTCCAGTACACCTGGCATAGTTTCCAGCATAGTTTTGTAAACGGAGTGAATACATTTGCAAATATTCAAACAAAGACCCGCTAGAGGTGATTAAAATACTTAACTATCTTATGACATACGTCTGATTGTTATTGATGCTTGGACCGACTTCCATTTTTGCCGATTCTCCTTTCACAATGAATTTCCGATATACTTACTAATTCCAGATACTTGAAACACGTGGTGCTTCGTTTCCTAACTGCACGCGAGTTAGAAGCAAGACAATTGACTCGCGCACTTGCCGCTCTCCTGCGCCTATCAGCTCACGAAGAAGCGTTACTAAGGGCAGCCTTACCGCCCCGCACTGGCCTGGCCGCTTGGTTCCCCTCCCTCAACACCTGATCCGTCTGAGCAGAGCAGTGCAAACAGGTCATTAGAACGTATGGAATTGTTTCCTAAGGCAATGAACAACTGGCTCACGCTATGTAGCCAAATACAGTATTAATTTTGAATATGTATAGTATTGTGAATTTGTATATATTTCGTCAAAGTCCATTGCAAACAGAGCTTCTGTTTATTTGTATCAATGCCAGGTTATTTGCAAATTGTCATAGCCTATAACTAATATACAGAACAAACAGCCGGTTTAAACGCAGCTGTTTTCTGTAATAGCAACGTACTATTAATGCTTAGTACAGACTACACGATTTGAATTGAAAATTGAATTGTATGTTCGTCAGAATTTATTGCCAACATCTCCACACGGCATAATCAATCATACACTTCGAATGAATTGCCAATCAAATTATGTCGTCTTTACTATTTTCTTTTCGTATTTATTATTTACTGCAAGATACCTGGCAGAAAAAGTCATAAAACGTACGAGCAAGACGGTATATGTTTAGTATGAGATTTCTGAGGACACGTGTCGTCTCGTTCTAACGTTTTAAGACTGCGACTGTCTCAAACGTTGACAATGTAGTCCACGTGGCAGGATCTTGACTGGATTTAATACGTTTATGGTAGCTCTCGAATTTAACGCTAGTAATCTTGTCAACTGTTTACTTTTCGTGTGCTCGAAGCTTTAAATTCTAAGGGTGCCTTTAGTTATGTTGTACTATTATGTTGTTTACTATAAGAACGGTTCACGGTCTGTATATACTCGTAAAATATGTGCTGGTTCAGGAATCTATAACACTCCTTGTATTGCGACAAAATATGGGTTTTAACTACGAAAAGTATCACGACACAATATTTCTGAATTCTCCGAGAGTGAGTTTTTTTTTTTAATAATGTTGTAATTAATAATTTTTAAATTATAACAGGATCTTCAACATATTACAAAAATTTGAAATAATGTGCTATAATGCAAAGACTCATAGATAGACAAGAAGGAGTTACGCCTACGATTGGTCGAATATATTACATGCGTATACTTTTAGGACTAAGGAATTCCCATGCCGCGTCTTCACAAGGACTGTTTAACATATAAAGTCGAATGTATTATAACAATAGGTAGGTATATAATAAGTTACAAGAACAAATTGCACTTTGTACTACAATTGTACAAATGCCTGTATTTTGAGAATCTCCTTTGAAGAAGAGTATAACATTCCATAGCAGACACAAATGAACCTCGTCTTGTGTTATTTTCGAATTTTAGTATACATGGTGTCTACTTTATTTTTATGAGCATCATAATGAATAATTCTTGGGTTTTTAATCATCATAAGGCTCAGTAGGCTGCGTGGCAATGGTAACAAGTGGCCTAGCGTAGTGAGGACTTTAAATACAATAAGAGGACAGCTTACACTGGTTTGGTTGCCACTGACATGCGGCCTACAGTACACCTTAGTACCGCAGTACTCGATTATTTATTTTGTTATCAAATTTAGGTATAATTTTATTGTAGTTGACGATCAACGATGTTAAACAAAGTACAGACGCCACCAGGTCAAGCTACCCGAAACTGTCAATTTTTCCCAATGAACCTTGAACCTAATGCTCTAGAAATAAAGTCGAAAATCTATCAAAGAAATCTGACAGATTGTAGTAGCTTGATGTGTTGGCGTCTGTACCTTTAGGTTTTATGATTATATTTTAGATGATAATTGCATTCGAGCAAAAGTTTAAGGTATTAAATTCTTATTGCACATAACATTGAGATAATCACAAGAATTTAAGTGGATTTTCATAAATGTTGCTAAAGCTAAGAGACGTTTAACCGGCAAAATTGGATGGTTAAACAGTCGTTATAAATAAACGGGTTAATGTTTGCATTGTATATATGCTTATGACAAGGGTTATCACATGATACACTTGATTTCCCATTAAATGGCGACCAAATAAGTTGCTCGACGGGTGAAACAACTTACGAAATTTTTAAAATTTCGCTTTTTTACGTGATTTTACAGTTAATATACTGTTTTTAGTATATAATAATGCACTTATATGAACTATGATGATCATTTCAATTATGATGAAATGAATGAGTTATTTCTTTATTATTTGATTTTGATTAATCGACGGCACACCGGCGACTATTATGTGAATTTTATTGTAAGAGATTTAGAATATCACATATACCAATCGATTTAACGTCTGCACGGTATAAAACATTACAATGTATTGTTGTGAAAGTCATCTATACAACGTATGAATTACATTTGACCACTTTCATATTAAAAGTCACAGTAAAAATATATTTAACAAAGTCAAATTTTAGAGATAATGTCCAATGAATTGTTTTTCTTATCGATTACTCACAACTCTCGTTCATGAAATTAAAAGAACGGAAATAAACTTCAGTTCCAAATCCATCCATTTCCCGTAAAATATCATTTTTTTTTTTTTTAATAATTGTACTGTAAATTATCTTTCAAAGTAATCTTAATCTCGCATTATAACTCTCGACAAAAATAAAAAAGTAGCTCAGGTAAGTGTATATTTGATAATAACAAAACAATCTTTAATGTTGCGCATTAAAACTTATGGAAATGCAATATTTTAACTCTAAAAGTACGTCTGTAGAACCAAGTAAATCAGCGAAATCGAAAAAAAATCGTATACGGCCTTTTAATATCGGTATCAGTAGGTACCCGGATAAGCAAATATCTACGCATAACTGTAAGTATTGTCTATCTTATTGTATTTTTGAACAACATTATTGTATTATACATTGTGAAAATTTAATTAAAGTTGCCTTAATAGTTGCTAGTCATTATTTAAATAATTGATTGTATTATATTTATAATGTAAATGGTTATTTTTTTGTATGCGTATTGTGTTGTCAATTATTTTGCAATAATCACAGAAGTTAACGTAAGTTGTTGATGCATCAATGTGACATTGCTTCGTTAAGTTGTATTAGAATATGGTCTGAATAATTTAGAGGAATTTAAAATAAATGTAAAGGAATATATTCTAGTGATAAAATAATTACTACACACTGCCCCTGTATATTGTACATTTAACTAAGCTTTTGAGAGAAGAACCGGTGAACATAGAAATTATGAGACATTTATTTAAATCTAATGCTTATACTGAGTGTTTACTATACAAGTTTAACAAAATATTTGTCTGGGATGATTCTCATACAGTGCTCATAATGAAATTTGTTGTTCCTTTGTATCTTCAGCGTTTTCTCCTAGACCATGCTATTGAACTGCAATCAGCAGTGTAAAATGTAATTATTTCAAGGACGACTAAAATTTAAGACGTGCTACACACTTGTTAAGATAAATGGGTACAGCCGGGAGGCAAAATCAAATGTGTTCACCCGAACAAATTTGTAACACGTCTTAGGCACCGCTGCATCACATAATCACTCGTATCTACCCGTTTTTCACTTTTGTAAGACATAATAAATGAAAGCACTAGTTTTGTGACAGGATCAAAGTATGACGACATTTATATAATATGCGGTACGACGCGTTGGGTTGCACTCCGTTGGATTCTTCCTCAATACTTTCATCTCTCGGCAGTGGAAAATCCAGTGTGCTATTAAATCCCGCCGCCATTTTTTATTGTTAACCTCTCCCGTCCTACGCGACTATATGCTTTTTTTCTATGCCGTGATGGTGTGTTTTCGGTTGTAGTCATAGGACGCGATATCGAGTCTGGAGTCTTCGGGACGCAGAGGACATTTTTCGGCTGACGCGATATCGCGTCAATGGGACAGGAAAGGTTAATGGCACAGGTTAATTTGAAGGACATGATAGATAACTGTTTGTAAATTATAGCATTCCTAATATTTAGCTAGCAGCAGCACTGTCAATTGAAGGCACTTGTAATGTATGTAGATATGTGTTCGCAGGATCTGTCAATATAATGTACATTGTCTAGTATTAGCTTGTTTAAATATTACTAGAGAGAGTTTATTTATTTTGACGTTACAAAGAACTTTATTTTCGCTTATTTTCACATAATTGTATGTGTATCACGTAATTTAGTAAACAAACAATAAGATACGTGTCAGCACGATTAATATATTTTTATTTGTTATTATTTTGTTTAATTTTTAATGTATAATTGTGTTATTGTAAATTTGAATAAAGTTACAATAAGTTATACATTTAGTATCTTTTATTATACTTGTCCTTCGTCCTGTATAAGAAGACCTCTAGATTAGGTCTTCGAGGAAATCCAAGATGACACTATCTTTAAGAATTTGAAAGTAAGTTTCGTATCTAAATTTCCTCTAACCAAAAACGGTCAATTAATCAACTAAGCTTATCGCACTCTATTGCTTGTAAAATTGCGCCACAACACCCTGTCCTCCGCCTTCCGCATCCAGTTTGCCCCAGCCACGGCAGTAAGGACAAAAACGGTAGATTTACTTAAATTTAGCCTAATAAAAGAGTTGGTTGTAGAACACTCACCATCCTTGTACAAAACAATGCAATATTCCATTAGTGAAACCAATTTCTCCACACATTAGTGGACAACAACATATTAACAAAAAATATATCAAAAATAATTATATGGTAACATTATATTTTCTTTTATCATTCTTTCGTTCGTTCAAACGTTTGAGCTACTATTTAAGGTGAATGCTCCAACCAACCCGCGAAATTCAAAATTTCTTGCATTTTTTGCAATTTGAAAAAGCTTTGGGTACAAAGCTTTGTACCCAAAGCTTTTTCTTCACGTATAAATATTGTTTAAATAAAACAGTTTTGAAATGATAATTATACTCGTATGTAGTTCCTTTTTGCAGAAGGCTAATATTTTATAAAATTATGCATTCGAAATACATTTAGTTTTATATAAATTATGGTCGAATTTCGACTACTGGGCAATCACTCGTTTATGCTATTTTGTATAATGTCTTTTTGTGTGCCTGATACTTTGATTTAGTTGAAATCACAATAGGTAAATTGAACCTCAATTTTTTCAAGGGTGAAATATCGATGTACTGAGTCGATTCAGGGCTATAAATCGATTTAAAACATCGATCTCTTTGGTCCAAGAAATCGATTCTTTGATTAATCGATCTCAGATCGCCATCCCTATTTGACACTGAAACTTAATTCAAATCAAGGACTCTCGTGCAGGAGGCGATCGGCGGCGGCGACCTCTCGCGTCCGGCCCTGGTGCGAGCCATGGTACGGAGCGAGAGGGAATGGGAAGCCGTCACCTCCTTATGCGAAGCAGTAATGCTCGCGAAGGAGGAGGCGGGGCGCGTGAGGGAGTGGCAGTCTCTGCGCCCTCACGTCCCTAGCCGCCGCAGGAGGAGACGCCCCGGGCGTCGGGAGTCCATAGCGGACTCCCGGCCACCGTAGGCGCGAGCTTGCGGGTGGCGAGCAATGGGTAGCTCGCCGCCCGGTAAGGACCAGGCTCGGGTCGACGGCGCGTAGTGATCCACGCGCGCCTCAAAGAGATGTCAGCAGCAGTGTAGGGGTCTACAGGACCGATGCCTGCCGGGGTCGCGTGATTGTTCGAAAGAGATACCGTGACCCAGGGGGGGGGGGGCATCTGCCCCCCCCCTGGAGTTTGTGAACATCCCTACTAACTTTCTACTTTTGTCGATAAAAATTAAGAAAAATAACATGAAACAAACAAGTATATTATTTGTAATACAATATACAACTTTTAAAAATCGTGCGATTAGCCCGTTCTACCTACTCGCTAACAGCACTGCAAGCTGCCACTGCCTTCCGAAATTAAAGTAACTAATTTTTCACTTACTAGATTTTTTTGGAAGTTGGTTGTATTTTTGTTTTTGCATAAACGTTTTTATCTACCCTGCAATAATTCGCAGGTATACCATTTTTGGCCTAGTTATTAGCAGTGAGCCAGTGACAGGAAGTATTACAATATCATCACGCTGAACAAAGTGGATTAAATACGTATATCGAAGCTAACGCAAAAACTATTGAAGCAAAGTCAATAACATTTTATGTGATCACCTCTGAAGAACCTATCCATTAAAATAGTAGTTTAAAAAAACTATTATCAATTAAAAATACCTCAAAAAGCAACCCACGCTTTTTTCCATTATTTTCTATTTTTTAGTTTGGTTTTCTACGGGAGCGTGTTTTTTTTTTTTTTTTTTAACTATTATATCAATGGATAGGTTCTTCTGGGCCCCATATAAATTTTATTGTCTTGAAAGAAACGTGCTTTTTCGTTTTTTTTAAGTATTATTTATTTTCTATTTTTAGGGTGTTTCGAATTTTGTCATGAATGTCAGTGTAGTTTTCGAATTTTTTGACGTATTTCGGCGTAGTTTTTGATGATAGTTATTTAGCTATCCTAGTACCCCCCCGCAAGGATAATGGCACAAATTTACAAAATTATTGTATTGTCATCGGTTCTTGATAAGTATGCCAAATTTCGAATTAATCCGACGTTTTAAAGGCGGTCAAAATCATGTTCAAAGTTTCCGTTACATAGGCACATACTAACATACGTGTGAAGCTATAAAAGCGTGTTCAAAAAAGTTTTTCTTTTTATCGGTCTACTAATGGCAGAGATATCGGTTAGAAAAAAAACCGGCCAAGTGCGAGTCGGACTCGCGCACCGAGGGTTCCGTACAAACCTGTAGGTATCCTCGGTTTATGCGTAAGGTTTATGTTTATGAAATTAAATGTTTTTTTTTTATTTTTATATTTGAGTTGATTGAATGGAAGGTAAATTGCGATTTACGATTTATGACGTATTAAAAAAAAACTACTTACTGGATTTCGTTCAAACCAATTTTCGTTGGAAGTTTACATGGTTATGTACATCATATATTTTTTTTAGTTTTATCATTCTCTTACTTTAGAAGTTACGGGGGGGGGGGACACACATTTTACCACTTTGGAAGTGTCTCTCGCGCAAACTATTCAGTTTAGAAAGAAATGATGTAAGAAACCTCAATATCATTTTTGAAGACCTATTCATAGATACCCTACACGTATGGGTTTGATGAAAATTTTTTTTTTGAGTTTCAGTTCTATGTATGGGGAACCCCAAAATTTATTGTTTTTTTTCTATTGGTGTGTAAAAATCTTAATGCGGTATACAGAATACATCTACTTACCAAGTTTCAACAACATATCTCTTATAGTTTCGGAGAAAAGTGGCTGTGACATACACGGACAGACAGACAGACAGACAGACAGACAGACAGACAGACAGACCGACAGACAGACAGACAGACATGACGAATCTATAAGGGTTCCGTTTTTTGCCATTTGGCAACGGAACCCTAAAAAATACAGGTCGTAGCCTGCAAGCCCGCGCCTACGGTGGCCGGGAGTCCGCAATTGACTCCCGACGCCCGGGGCGTCTCCTCCTGCGGCGGCTAGGGGCGTGAGGGCGCAGAGACTGCCTCTCTCTCACGAGCTCTGCCTCCGCTTTCAAGAAAGAAAGAAAAGAAAGAAAATTTGTTTATTCTGCACAAACAAAACGCACATTATAAAATTAAAATAAAAAAAGATACATTAAATGCAACGTAGCCAAAAGCCCCGTATTTAAGTCAATAAAAAAAAATAACAGTTTAGCAATATTGACATTTGCTTGTTGGCTGTATGGGCTCAGCTCCCTTTGCCTGTCCCAAAGAGGGACGAAAAGAACCAAAAAAAAAAAATGACATTTGCTTGTGATTTAGGACTAGTGACCAAAGACAAAACAGATTAAGTTACGACATTGGCATTGGCAATTACATCACATAAACAAAACAAAAACAAAATGCCGATTGTAGATTGCATTAATTATCTACACTTGTAACAAATAAACCACAATATTTAAAACCAATAACCTGTGCGTCGCATCTGTGCAAGAACAGGTCGTTGCTCAGCAATATGCTATGACTTCAGACGAACCTAGTGTCAACAGCGCTGATTTTCAGCAACTACCTTTGGAAAATGACGTAATGACGTCTGTGTGAGCTAATAAACTGGTAAGTATGCTGTTTCACGAAAATAAAAGTGATTCTAGTTGAAGATAGTATGTGTTAATATAATTGTATATAGGCGTGATAATATTATAATTAAAAAATAAATATGTACATAAATTAAGACCCTATTAAAGTAAGGACAACGATATTAAACATGTTAAGTAATAAATTAAGACAAGCTATACCATGGGAATTGCGTTAGTATGGCGGCCATATGCATTATGGCATATCGTTTGCCTACCAAGCTTTCGATCAAAGCGGTAAATCATCAACAATAGTGCGACTTGATAGTGTTAAAACTGGATTATTTTTTATTATTTCAGTGGGCCCAACAGATCATGGATCGATCGATGTACTCAGGGGCAAGATCTACTGACATCTAAAGGAGTTCAAAACCTAACCAAGCACTACCATTGCTCTAATTCCCTTCCATCTGCGATGTTGTAGACCGGACCCAGCCAGGGAGGAATCAGACAGAGGCCATTCACACTGTTGGAAAGGCAAATCCATTGCCCATAGGCCAAGACCCTCGAGGTAAGCATAGGAAAAGCAGAAATTGTTATTAGATATTGTATTGTACTATGTAGATTGTTGTGTCTTCATGAGATACACCTTTAAAATACTCAAAAAGTGTTTTTTTGTCCTCAGGACTCTGACTGGTGGAGGAATGTTATTCCAACAGTGTGTGGCGGCATATCTGAAGCTCCCCCTGAATGCCGCGGTTCTATGCTTTGAGGAGCAAAGAGGTTTGGTAGAAAATCGCGGTTCATATTTACTTTGTCTCCAACTTAGCTTTTCAAACAGATAGTGTGGTTTTTGTGTATTGACTACTCCAAACAGTAAACTAGCCATATGTAACTTCCTCCTAGCAGCCATTTTCAAAATATTATTTTCATTTATATAAGGAGTAACATGACTTCTAGGAGGTATTTTTACACAAAACCATGTACATGCATTTTGAATGCGTTGTATCAGCTTTTCTGTCCTAGATAATAGGCACGGGCCATACACAGTATCGCAGTAGTTTAGTCTTGATAAAATTAGGCTATCTACTAATTGTTTCCGTAGATCAACACTCAGGTAGTCTCTAATTGAATATAAAAGTTTCAGTCTATAAAAACAATTCCTCATGCAGTTACTAATATGCTTCTCAAATCTTAGTTCTGGGTCCATGGTTAACCCAAGGTTGCATGCGATCTCTACTCTGTCAATCTTTTCCCCACCCATCACAACTTCTGGATTGGCTGACAGTATTGCGCTGATCATTTTCCTACTTCCTAACACCATGAATTTAGATTTCAGTGGATTTAATACCAGTGAGTTATTCTTAGACCATGCCACTACTCTTTCCAGATCATCATTGATTTTTTCTACTGCCTCTAATGTGTTAGCTGGTTTAAAGTGTATATATAATTGAATATCATCGGCATACATATGATACTGGCAATACTGGAAGGACTTAACAATGTCAGCGCTATAAAGAATATACAAGGGGGGCCCTAAGATGGATCCCTGTGGCACACCGCGTAGCACCTGGCGAGGGGGGGATGACATCCCCGATCCATCCTCCTTCTGTATTTCAACGAGCTGTGACCTATTTTTCAAGTAGCTAGCAAACCACTCTATTGTTTCCGCTTCGAAACCATAATAGGCCAACTTTGAAAGTAATAGAGTGGTGTTTATTGCATCGAAGGCCCGTGAAAAATCAAGGAGTGCAAGGATTGTTCCCTCCCCTCTGTCCCGTGCCTCTAGAATATTCCCCACTACATCAGAAAGAGCGGTGGCAGTCCCACGGCCCTTCCTAAAACCAGACTGCAGGTCGGGTAGCATATTGTTTTCTTCCAAATAAGCCAACATTTGGTTATAAACCACCCTCTCCAAGACCTTTGACAAACAAGGCAAAATACTAACGGGGCGCAGATCTTTAAAAGTACTAGGGTTACTAGTTTTCGGTAAAGGACGCACAATCGCACATTTCCATAAGTCCGGGAAAGTTTGTGTTTCTATAGACTTATTTACTATTCTAGTGATAACATGAAGGGTGGTTGGCAAAGTCAGTGCTAGCATATCCAGGGTAACTCCATCAATCCCTTTAGCATTTGACCCCAAACTCTTTATAATTTTAGAAATTTCTTCCTCATTAACATTTCGCAGCCTAAATTGTGTTGGTCCAAATCTATGCGTATTAAAATAGGAAAGCTGCGATGCAGGCAGTATGCATTGTCCTGGAACATTCAGGAATGCCCTGTTGATCTCATCTGGGTCATTAAATTGTACCGGAAGCATGCCTTCACTATGCTCTGAGAACACATCTGTTTTGAGATTTTTCCAAAGCTTTTTGGGGTTTTTTATCTGGCCATTAATATGTCTGTCAAAATATACCTTCCTTTCCTGCATTAGCGCTGTAATAGCTTGTTTTTTAAGTCCAAATAGTATTTTTTTGTAGTATCTAGCCTATTCATATGATAAGTATTCTTTGCCTCGTCTCGCAGCTTAAACATTAATTTAATATTATCCGTGATCCACGGCGTGGGGCGGTCTTTAAATATTTTAGTTTTTATGGGAGCATGTAAGTCAAATAATTGGATGATGGAGGTATTAAAAAGTTCAACCATGCTGTTAACATCTGGCAGTGAGCCAATTTCAAGCCATGGCATTAATTCCAGATCTATTGCAAAGTAATCCGCTAATATATCTCTTAGAGGCCGATATACAACGAGCCTAGGTTTACTTTTGACCTTTTTTATTACAGTATCGCAAACAATAAAGGAGTGATGACCAAGTTCACTGATATGATTGACTAGCACATTACGAACCCCCACATCGGTGCAGATCACGTCTATAAGAGTACTACTATCCCCTACAAAATGAGTTGGTAACTTTACTACTTGATTTAGATGGGTGTAATTTAGGAATTCCATCGTATCTTTATATTTTGCATTGTTTGTATCCAAAAGGTTGACATTGAAATCCCCCAGTAATACCAAATGATCGTAAGGCGCCAACGCACTGATACTGTCAGCCATTCCATCTAGAAATTTTGACAATTCAAACCAGGGTGGCCTGTATGCCGTGCCAATCAACAGTTTTCTGCCATTGATAGAGAGGTTCAGCCACATCTGTTCCACATCAAACTGGTCTGAGTGTGGAAGAACGCGCGCCCTAACTCCCGTTTTTATATAAAACGCCACTCCTCCGCCTCGCCCCCCGCGTATAGTCGCAGGGCGCGGCACGTGCTTCAGCCTATATCCTGGAACCTTAGGCGCGCGCCCCTCCTCCCCAGGCCTTAACCATGTTTCGTTGATTGCCATTATATCTACTGAGTGTTGTGACATGGCAATCAGAAACTCGTCCTGGTTAGTTGCAAGAGAGCCCGCATTAAATAAACCAAACTTCAATAATTTTGTCTTAGTCATGATATGTACAGAGTAATGGCTGTATAGGTGTATGTATGTAGTAATAGTAGTATTTTATTTATATATTTGTTATTGTAATTTTGTGAATTTCTTTTGTGTAAATAATTTTTGTACATAAATTTAAGCTCCGGTAGTAAATTAAGAACCTTGTTAACTTTAAAATAATGCTCCCATACAATATTAATTGTAAATAATATAAATATTATAGTCTTTGTAAATAATGTAGTTAGTGTGTAGATAATAATATGTGTAAATAATATAACTATTTTCCCCACCATATAGCAGTACTCACTATTAAACTCGTACCTCCTCATATCACAACAGATACGACACACAGACTCCATGTTAAATATATGATTAAAAATAGAAAAGCCAATAAGACTAAGATATTGTGCAGAATTGAACAGAGGTATATTAGTTAATGTCCGCGTATGGTCCAATAAATTGGAGAATGTCTTCCCCAGATGCGATCCTGTGCGTGGACTCTCCAGGCTTTTGCCGAACCAAAATGCGACCGCGCTTCGTCCATACGAAGCGCCATCCATGTATCGCTGCAGCAGCCCTGGTCTGACGAAATAACTGCTGGTTGAACTTAGTTAGCCTCTCATTCACAAAAAAGCGAACTGGTTTTCCAGAGAGTCCAAGGCTCTCAGTTGTAGCGTCTCGTCGCACGCGGGCTGCGTTCAACACGGCGTCACGCTGGTCACGTCGAGTAAGGCGCACTATGATAGCGCGTGGTCGAGGCTCTGTTGATGTTGAGGGGCTTAACGCTTTTATATGTCTACCACCGACTCGCTCCGCGCTCACGATGTCGCGATCCTCCAAAACGACCCCTAGCTTCGTGGAAATTAGCTGCAATAAGTGTGTCGGGTTTTCCGCTTGCGATTCTGGTATGTTCGCTATAACAAGATCATTCGCCATCAGCTCTTGATCCCTATCATTGAGGTCCCTCTTAAGCTGGAGAACTACACTCTCCACCGCATTTATATTTGTTGGAATGGATCCGGCATCATGACGCTTCTCAAGCGCCTCCAATCTGGACTCAATTCCGTCCATCCGCGTATGACTCGAGTCGTTACATGCCTTCAGCTCCGCTACGTCTTTCCTCAGCTCCATGACCTCAAAACGCAACGTGCGGAGCTCCTCAACTACTAATTTTAAAGCGGAGCCTACGTCGTGCGGGAATTCCGGCTCCTCCAAAACAGTCACGATTGGGGGGGGCGTTAACACCTGCGAAAGCGTCTCCACCACCAGAGGCGACTGTGGGGCAGTAACAGCCTTAGGCGTGAACGGTGCGGCAGCGGACAGCGGCGTCGGTGATTCGGCAGTAGACAAAGCCGTTGGCATCGCAGCAGTTGGCAAAGGTGTCATCGGATCCACCAACACTGTCGACGTCATGGGCGTCACGGGCTCTAGCGTTGCCATAGCTGGAGGCGTAGGCACTGACGTAGACGCCAGCTCCTCACCTTGTCCCGCCACGCAACCTCGTACCGGTGTTTCAGCCTTGTTGTCCCTACGAACATTTTTTCTGCACTCAGGGCAATGCCAGGCAGAGACTAGGGGACCTTTCGTGGGGAGGCCGACACACACTCTGTGATATGCTACGGCACATTTTGTGCACCTAGCTGTTTCGCTTGCAGACAAAAATTTGTCGCATCCACCGCACTTTACCGGCATTCTTGTAAAAGTTCAATAAACTCTATAACAGCAAAGTTTGTTTACGTCTGATCTGACGTAAATATAGAAGTTGACACTTGACAGTCACAACACACCAGACAATGACATTTATCAGAAAAAAATGTGGGTACAGTGGTACCCAACTAATAAGGCGCGTCGTGAATCTTCGTTCGCGCAGAAAAGAAAGTATGGCCCCGAAGATTAACGAAAGAATGCATAAAACTTAAAATCAACCTTAGACCACTACTATAAGGTTCATAATACACTGCATCTGTTAATTCCGTCTCACTCGCAAGTCACGCCCCTCCGCACAGTTACACTTCGTGCCAATTTTATCGGCCCACCAGTTTTCATCAAATATATGTATATTTAATTATAAATACAGGTTATTTAAAATGTAAGATTTATTTAATAAAGAAATATATATTTATTTAGTAAACAATCAAAAAAATTGTGTTGCTTCGGCCGATCGATCAATAATTTTCAAAAATCGATCTTTTAGAAATGTTGTATTCTTAGACTCCTGAGCTTCTATCTTCATAAACTCGTGCACATTGAAAATTATTTCCCGAGCTTGACTTTTAAGTGGTTGCCCCCTTTTTAAAGACCTCATTTTAAATAATAAAAAGAAAACACTTTTGTTGTCACTACGTGTACTTTTGCCTGCTGCGCGTGCACTCATTGAGAAGTATGGCGGCTAACTAACATGCCACGCGGCGCGCGCTAACATGGCGGTAGCTGTCGACCAATAGCGGTACAGGAAAACGAAGCGCGGTGCGTGGAGCGTGCCGATTGGTCAATATCATTTCCCGCGCTTTGAAAATTCATCTTCTGCGCAGGTACATCGGTAAGCCATATCAGTTGGGTACTACTGTACATAAAAATGACTTGCAGATCTCGTTATTGTTTACGTACGAATTATGCACTTTTGTAGAAATCCCGAGATCTCACTACACTGTATGTTCCTTATTGAGTTGTTATACACTGTATTAAAAACTTTTTAGACACTTTATCGTCGTTATTTTATTTTATTTCCGTGAAAAATCGAACTACGATCCCACCTGTACAAACGTCAAAACGTCACTTTCACGAGCATTAGTGCTTCGCAGAGGGAGGTGACGGTTTCCCATGCCCTCTCGTCCCGTACCATGGCCTGCACTAGGGCCGGATGCGAGAGATCGCCGATGCCAATCGCCTCCACGAGGACACGGTGGTGTACACCTCCACCGTGTCCTCCAGGCGATCCACGCAGTGATAATACCCGGGGGTTTCCTACCACTTTAGTCGGAACAGGAATCTCCCGAAACAGCCGTGTCCAGTGAGAATCTGCATAAGGCGGAAGGTGAGGACGCCGTGGCGCCTCTCTAGCCACTCCTCAAAGAGGGGACTTACCGCTGCAATAGTGGCGTGCCCACGTCTAAAACCGTGGACATAGTAAAATATGCAGAACATATACAAACCATAACCACTGCAGTTGCAGAACACAGGCATTCCGCCTAAGAAAAGAGTGAAAATTTAATCAAATCAGCTGAAGAAATTGCTGCAGCTTTGAACCTTGAGCTGCATTGACCTAAGACAACAAGCCGCCAACAACAGAGGGCAATTCAACCAGCTGCCTACTGTAGCGAGCCCCTTAGCGATTATTTTCGTCGCTCGTTATGCGTGCCCTATTTGGATTCGTTATCATTTTCATTAGAGACAAGATTCGGCGAAGACCATTCACCAGCGTTTACTCTTTCATTGTTGCACCCTGCTCAGACAATTAAAATCACAGTTCTAAAATTATAAAATTGTATGGAGGAAGTATCAAAATTTTATGTATTAGTAGGGAAAACATCTGATGCCGCGCTATGACGTACTTTTTGGATGAATAAGCAGCAGCAGAACTTTGAAAGTATTGGAATAACAGAGTTAATAACGGAGTAGCAGAATCCTATTACCTGAAGGTGAAGACAGCTCTAGAAATTTTACTGGAAATGCCTTAATCCACCACTACAATTGAAAGGGCATTCAGCACACTCGGACGCGTAAAAACGTAGCTTCGATCGACCATGCTCCAAATAGATTAAATGGGCTTTGTTTGCTCAGTGTACATAGAAAATTTGGTTAATGCTATGGGCGATTCTTTCACGAAAGACGTCATAAATCGTTTTGCTGAAGACCCTCGAAAGTTACTTTTAAAATAGCTTTTAAATATTTAAAGAATGAAAAAAATACCTATTTTAATTTATGTTTATTTATTAGACTAACTGCTTATAAACAATCTGATTTGCCCCCCCCCCCCCCCCCCCCTGGCCCAAAACCTGGGTACGCCCATGCCGCCGTGTGTTTGTTTTGTTGCGTGTGGCCTGCTGCAGCTGCACCAGAAACTTAACAAACGAGTAAGTATCAACATTTGAGCAATATTGTAGATATTCATTTGGTACTTAGCATTATTTTGAATGTATTTTTAATTTCAGACTAGAGATGGGTTGTCGACGTAATTTTCGTTAACGAAACTAGACCGTTCTTCATCGTTCATCGACGAGTCGATCAACTAGTTGAATTCTTCGACTAGTTCACTTGATTACGATGCGTTCAATCTGAACGTAGAACGACGATGTTTTCGGTACGACTATGGACTACTCCCTCGCATAATTCTACCATTTCACTCTAACATGTCAACTAAAATCCACTCTATCACAATAGACCTAACGATCAATTTCGCTGGTATCAACGCCCGAACTTATAATAACCGAACTACGTTTAGGCATCGTCATTGAGTTGGCCGTATGTATTGTGGACTTTTGATTTCAGCCGTCTATGAATCGACTAATCCAAGCTTCAATGATAGGTCCACGCGTTGAATATACGTCGACTGTCGATTTAAACCGTTCGTTGATTCGATGCCCATCTCTATTTCAGACCAATTTATGAATCGATCATGCAACTGCACCAGACCCACGACGCGGAGAGCACGCTGCGGTTGGTGGTGCAGTCGATGGACGAAGTATGTACCTACCGTTATTGATTTTTTAAACCGCCACTTTAAAAAAATAATTCAATAGTATTAGGTTATTGTTAATAAGGGAATAATAATACACGCCACATTTTTATGGTCACTCGAAACACTACGCGTATACAATGTACCTAAAGAGAAGAATTATGATTTCATTATTTGTTTTACTTTCGACAGATCAGGTGAATGTTAGTTCCAATCGCCGACGTGCCGGAGCGCATGCGGCGATTGGAACTACACCTGCACCCGCTGCTGGTGTACAGTACAGGCCGGAAGACGGAGAATATATGGACATGATGTGAGTACATACTTGCTCAACTGCACATACATGATCTGCCAACTCATCATAATTATGTTGTTTAAATTGATCAGTGCCCTTTTTCTGGAGATTGTTCACAAGATTTAAATGAATATTTTATGTACACAATAACAATGTAAGTAGTAATATGCTTTGGAACGGACATCAAATTACTAGTGGTCAGCTAGTAAGCTGAAGCCCATTCAATTTATTAAGGGGAATTACTATAGTATTTCTTGTCGCAATAAGAAACATTCAACTATGTTCATCTAAAAGTAGGTATACCTGCCTCTCCTCTGATGGACTGTAATGGATTCTACTATTTTTACCCAAGAAAATACAAGAGTGTTTCTTACATTTTGGTTTTCAATATCTTCACTTGTATGTTTGTTTGTATGTTTGTATGTTTGTTTGTAACCGACTCCTTATAGCGCGATTTTGACCCACTTTAAACGACCAGATTTCATTCAAACTTTGCACACCTGTCAAGGACCGATGACAATACTATAATTTCATAAATTTGTGCCATTATCCTTGCCAGGGTTACCAGGACAGCAAAAAAACTGTCTTCGAAAACTACGCTGACATACGTCACAAACTACGATACCATACGTCTCAAAATTCTAAATACCCTAAAAAATAGAAAATGGGGTGCTTGATATCAATTAAAAATATCTCAAAAGCACCCCACGCTTTTTTTTCCCATTATTTTCTAGTTTTAGTTTGGTTTTCTATGGAAGCGTGTTTTTTAAAGTATTATTTTTTTATCTACAAATAATAATTTCCGTTTTTACAGGAATGGACAGTGCCGGGAGCAGCGAGCCCGGGGGAATCGGCGGCATGGCGGGTCGCATCAATGTGGTGGCTCTGGTGAAAGAAGCCAAGAGAGCCGTTATAATTGACCCGTTATAGTTGGCCCGCCAAACGGCCGTGCCTCCGATCGAAACATCTAAAAATGTTTATTTCATTATTACACGTTGTACATTAGACAGTTGGTGCCGTCTTCTTTTAAGCATATAGATGCCTGTGCCAGGAGGCGCCGGTCTTTTATATCCTTCAATTAGTGTAACATATTACTAAACAAAATTTTATGAATAAGTTCAAATATATGTTTTTATGAGTAAATCCACTAAACGACATTATTCGAACCGGACGTGACGTCCCGTTGACGGACGTGCGATAAACAAACGGCCATAGGGTAGATTCTCGGACATGCGTTTCTGCGTATCTAGCTTCTGGATGGGAAATCTTTAAATGACTTCTCCCGCTCTGGGCGGAGCGGGGGCATGTCAGACTTTTACTGACTAAAACCCACCCGTGTTCCTTCAGTTGCCCATGTGCCAGGGTCACGGTATCTCTTTCGAACAATCACACAACCCCGGCAGGCATTGGTCCTAGCAGACCCCTTCAGCGCTGCTGACATTTCTTTGAGGCGCGCGTGGAACACTACGCGCCGTCGACCCGAGCTTGGTCCTTACCGGGCGGCGAGCTACCCATTGCTCGCCACCCGCAAGCTCGCGCCTTCGGTGGTCGGGAGTCCGCTATGGACTCCCAACGCCCGGGGCGTCTCCTCCTACGTGCGTATCTAGCTTAGGGGAATAAACGGAGTACTAACGTAACGTAGTACTCCGTTTGTGTTTATCCGTTAAGGTGCATCCACAACGCCACATCGAAGTTTCTTTTTGTAGAACAACATTTTGCAATATTATAATGTTTAGTATAAAGTTAATGATGAGATGAGAGGGATGAGCTATTTGTAAATTAAAAACTCTTTCAATAAAGATTGAGCCTTGGCAGCTCGGGACAGAGAGACGTGGAAAGAGAGTAGGGAAGGTCTTAGTCCAGAAGTAGGACATCAACGGTAAAAAAAAAAAAATAGAGTAAGTTGTCATAGAGGGAACAGTAGTGGAGTTACGAGTTCGTGGGTTTCTACCCAGGCAGGCGTAATAGTTTGTGTAAATAATTTAATCACCACTGCTCTCAAAACGGTGAAGGAAAACATCGTGAGGAAACCGGTATGTCCTAGAACCAAAAACCGAAAACATTTGAAATCTACTAACCCACTCTGGGCCCGCGTGGTACATTACGGCCCACTCCCTCTCACCGAGAGGAAGCCTGTGTCCCAGCAGTGGGAACAATATAGGCTGATGATGATAAAAGTTTACTATACCTACAAGGTGTAACAGAATAAATGCAAGTCCTGAAAGTACTTTGTTCATAATTGAGTACTGAAACGATTTCAGTTATTTTTAATATGGGTATTTTTTACAAAAAACTCTTTCGCTGTACCTACCGCCGATTCAGCCAAAGAAAATTAAATTTTATGTGCTGGCGATAAGACATAATTTTAAATACATAAATGAAACACTATTTGTTTAATAATAACCGCTTAAAAAATTAGTTATGGTAATTGTATTATGCTTTTAACTCAATACTCTAGCTGGGGTGTAGTTTAGTGACATTTTTAAATGTTAGCTCGTTAGCTGCTAGCTGACCCAGTGAACTGCCTCAGAATAAATAAATAAAAGATTATTGACATAAATATGACACAAACTGAATTTAATGCGGCTGATTAGGTATCAGCCGCATTAAATTCAGTTTGTACTTAAGACAAAACGATTAGGTAGATGACCTCCTGCCGAGTTATGAAACCTGGAACTTGGAAAGCATATTTTCTAGAAGACACTTTTAGGTAAAAATAAATAATAGCATTTTTTTTTCGCGATTTATTCCCATATTTTAATATTCTATTAGGTTGGTGCATAAGTTCTTGGACACATGGATTTCATAAAAAAAAAATCTAGGTTTTAATTTGGTAACAAGCTAGAATAATATATCATTCTACAGAATGTTCTAGGAGCTTTACGCCAAGGGGTATAAAAGGGCGCGCGCGTTCTGAGTTGTTCAGTTTAGTTCAAAATGGAACCGCGTCAACTAAGAGCGATCATGCTTTACGAGCATAATCTAGGAACGAGTGCAAGGCAAACGGCCGAGAAAATTAACATGTCGTTTGGACAAGGCACTATTGCTCATTCCACAGTGAGTTATTGGTTTAAGTCTTTCGATAAGGGGGATACGAGTTGTGAAGACAAACCTCGCTCCGGTCGGCCAGTTGTTTTCGACGAAGACCTTCTACGCTCACATTTGCAAAGACATCAGGATGCGACTACCAGGGACTTGGAG
This sequence comes from Aporophyla lueneburgensis, assembly GCA_932294355.1. Classification (NCBI taxonomy): domain Eukaryota; kingdom Metazoa; phylum Arthropoda; class Insecta; order Lepidoptera; family Noctuidae; genus Aporophyla; species Aporophyla lueneburgensis. Next base: position 19,245,599 of record OW028747.1, read on the forward strand.
AAGGAACTTGGGTACGACCATTCCACTATAATTCGGCACCTGCATGTGATGGACTACCACAAAATAATGAGTCAGTGGACACCCCACGCTCTGACAGACACCGAGCGCGCAGCACGCGTGACCATCTGCGAAAGTCTCCTCCTGCAACCACACAGACAAGACTCAGGTGCATTGTCACTGTCAACGAATCCTGGGTTCCCTACAACAACAAAACGCGGCAGGCCTATTGGGTTCCACGCGGAGAAAGGGTACCAACGGAACCAAAGCCAGATCGTCATGGACATAAGATAATGCTATCAGTTTTCTGGGATTGGCAGGGCATTCTCTATTGGGACCTGTTGCACGAGAAGTAGACTATTAACGCTACTATTTACAGAGAGCAACTGCAAAAGTTAGCCTCAGAAATAGCAAGTAAGCGTCCAAAAAGGCTGTCTGTATCACTTGTTCAGGACAACGCTCGACCACATATTGAAAAGTCTGTCCGCCACATTCTGGAAAAACTGAACTGGACAGTGGTACCTCACCCACCATACAGTCCTGATATTGCGCCATCGGACTATTGTCTGTTTCGGGCTCTAAAGTTACATCTAAGAAAGAAGAAGTTTGAAAACTATGAACAATTCCAAGACGACATCGCCGAGTTTTTTGACCACAAGCCTCCTGCTTTTTGGGAACACGGCATAATGTCTTTGCCAGAGAGATGGTTACATGTCATTGAACATGACGGTCATTATATTGTGGATTAATATTTCTTTAATAATAAATAAATTTACTTTTAGTAAATGTGTTTGAGTGTCCAAGAACTTATGCACCAACCTAATACTATATGGGGTACCGATAAATTCAACAAATGAATGATCATAAAAATAAGTCTAACCGACTTTATAATTATGGTGACCTTGTTTTAATTATAAAGATAACTTTCATTTGCCGTTGTTACATGCTAACTAACAATTGCAAACATTGCCTCATTAAAAACAATTTCGGTTTGGATGCACCTTAAGCGTGTGTAGGGTAATACGCCTGTGGCAAGTAAAATAAAACCAGGATCGACATTTTAATATTTATTATATTATTTACAACTTACGTTATAATTTTGTTTAGGAGTAAACTGCAAAGTTTTCCTAGTCTACACTACTGTGCAGCGATTTTCGTTTCAAGGCACAAAAATCTAAATACAAAGTCCGTATCGCGATTATTTGCCATGGATTTAAGTTATTTGGTATCTGCTTCGCTAATGATAGGACTTTAAAGTGCCCAAAAACAATACTTAGGAACTCATACATTTTAAGATAAATGAATAGAACATCTTATGTGACTAGATGGTGGAATGTCATCTAATAAGCTACATACATTTAATGTTTTTTCTTAACAGCTTTTTTTTTAATTTTCTGAAAAAAATCTGTATTATTAATTAATGCTAGAATGGTTTTGTGTATAATGATTTTGCTTTAAAGGAAAAAGCTGGAGGATAGGATTTGATTTTGAAACTGGAATCATACAACTATTATTATTTAGTTTCCAACTGTGAAAACATGAAACAACAGCTAGTGTCTACCCCCCTCTACGCCTAAACAATTGTATTATTATCGACTTGTTCTAGTGTTTCACGTTACAGCCACACGGACCACGTGACGTCACGACACCGACACGCCACGCTCACTACACGTCACACCTGTTTACAACGAGGCTCGACAAATAGTTATTGATTTAAAAAAATAAGCCTATTGGTATTCTCACACTCCTTTCAAGGAAACATGAAAATTAGTATTAGAGTAGTGCCTTCACACTGCCCCCCACCATTGCCTTAACTACAAATGTTTTGAACAACAATTTTACGAATTCTATATTTTAATGTAAATTTTACCTAAAATTGCTAAATTAGCTGGATAGAACAAAATACTGCCGGCGTTTTAGTGCAAAAAGTCTGTGATTTGGTCTAGCTATAACTATGCTGCCTGTGGAGGCATTCTCTCATCGGCCCGTCACGGGAGATTAATAAAACAGAAAATTTCGACAGTTCGTGTATCACATGTGCCAATTACTAGCTTGAGCGGTACCGAATGTTTGTGGAACTTCACATAACGATTTACTCTGATTGCCCGACGCATAGTACAGGCAGGACGGAAGTTTCGCTATCAATTATGTTTTCAGCAATATTGAACGAGGATAAGCACCGGAGTGGCATTAGAAAAAACTTTGAAAGGATCGAGCACCGTACGTTCGGGACTGACAAGCTTTTCTTTATTTCTTAGACAAGTCTTACTAAGAGGTATCGTTTAACCCAGTAACTGGAGTGTGGAGGTTAGATGGGCAGTCGCTCCTTTAGGGAGCCAAACCCAAATTCCCATATTAGTGGTAAAAAGGTTAGACAGATGGTGATTTCTTAGATGGCTTTTCTTTATTTCTTAGACCAGTCTTACTAAGAGGTATCGTTTAACCCAGTAACTGGATTGTGGAGGTTAGATGGGCAGTCGCTCCTTTAGGGAGCCAAACCCAAACTCCCATATTAGTGGTAAAAAGGTTAGACAGATGGTGATTTCTTAGATGTTGCCAGTGGACCGTCCTCGCCTGTACTGTGTCTGATTGCCTAACAGCGGTGCGAGCCTACAGCTTGAGCTTGCCGGTGCAGATGTCCGTGTAGAGCTGCGGCGTGATGGGCACGAAGTCCTGTCCCGAGCGGAAGTACAGCGGGTCCTTGATCACGTCCGGGTCGAAGCCTTCCTTCTGGTACTGCAGCTTCTTCAGTTTAAACGTGCCTGGGAATGGAAACAAAAAGTTTTATATTACGGCTTTAGATGACCTCATTATGTCGCCATGGGAAGATTTTTCCGTGTGATTATGAGCAATAATCAGTACCGATGAGGCGTGAAAAGGAGTCCTAATCTGGTCTCAGAGCGTGACCGGGCATTCCGATTAAGGGTGACAGAGGATGCACAATCTTGCCTGACAGTAGATTTCAACCTAGCCTGTGCATTACATGTAGTCTTGCAGAAATTACTAACAAGCCTCGCAGCGTGACAGAGCAAATCGTCCAGCCTCGCAGTATGACAAGCAATTGCAATATATTCCACAGACGAATGATCGGTCAGCAAATAACGCAACACACACGGAGTGAGAGGGTGTATGATAGTAGCCTGAGTAGACTTCAATGCAAAAAGATGCCCCGAGTGGAGTTTCGCGCAGTAACGTGTAAAACACCTTCATTATAAAAGACGTTTCTTCAGTTCGTTACATTTCTCAAAGTTTAGGAAACTTCTATTGTTAAAGGGGACACTTGTATCAGGAAGTTACAAGTCTATGCTAAACCATTTAACGCCTATCTAGTATCTACTTAAAAGAATGGTCGTTATTTTGTTTACTAATAGTTGTACACTCTGCATAATGACCGACCTTTGCTATTTGTTATCTACATAATCACAATGTAACTAGAACATTGTGTGGGGGCAAGATAACACAGTATCAACTATCGAGCCTATCGACCTACTATCTAACATGAAGATGCACTTAATTGCATGTGGGTCAACTTTGATTGATTAGCTTTGTAAACAAACGTGCCGCATTTTGCTGTTATGTTTAGACTACGAATAATAATAGTTCGTAGTGTTTAGACATACCAAGTGCATTTTTCTTGTTACCCTAATTGTGCCGAAGACTTTAGTTTTTACCAAATTTCATGTTTTAAGTCAACAAGAAGTACTATAGAGGTTTTACTTATTTGCGAGTAATGAAAAAAGGGACATAGGTGACCGTTAGAAGCTTTTTAACACCAAGAGAAACGCGGGTGCTAGCCCAAAGAGAAAGTTGGTATGCTTCTTAGGTCATTTATACCGACCCTCATACTGCCTAAACGGGAACACAGGAACGCTGCTTGGTTGCAAAAAGTCAGTACTGAGCTATTAACATGGGGCAACTAGAAAAAGTCCGGCTTTTATATCACTTATACTTTCTTTCTATGCATTCCCTAACGAGTTCGAACACAAACAGTCTTATTACCAAACACGATCTTACTTTAAACCGAGCCTAAACCTATGAGACAGTTTTGTATTTCAAACTTTATGCGGAGTTTAATAAAGATCTTAATACAAAATTGACAACGTAAAGTCGAAGTTTTTATTTTGTAAAAGGAATTGTATTCAGATTTCTGTTAAGTTCTTATTTAAAAAACAGGCACGATGGTCCAAACCATACATAAAAAGCAAAACCCTTTTTGGAATGGGACTAAAATGGTTCTGTTTTCAGTAGATACTAACCAGTAATAGTACTCGCAACCGGTGTGCGTGTATGACCAGATTTATGAACAGATGTATGAACATAACAAAGCTAAAAGTGTATGTAAGGCTTGTGCTCGTAGCAGGTGGCGTTCTGTAGTTTCTGCCTACCCCCCCATGAAAAAACCGGCCAAGTGCGAGTCGGACTCGCGCACCGAGGGTTCCGTACAAACCTGTAGGTATTTTCGGTTTAAAAATATATATATTTTTAAATTTTTATATTTCAGTTGATTGAATGTAAGGTAAATTGCGGTTTACGATTTATGACGTTTTAAAAAAAAAACTACTCACTCGATCTCGTTCAAACCAATTTTCGTTGGTAGTTTTTATGGTAATGTACATCATATATTTTTTTTAGTTTTGTCTTTCTCTTATTTTAGAAGTTACGGGGGGGGGGGACACACATTTTACCACTTTGGAAGTGTCTCTCGCGCAAACTATTCAGTTTAGAAAAAAATGATAATAGAAACCTCATTACCATTTTTGAAGACCTATTCATAGATACCCCACACATATGGGTTTGATGAAAAAAAACATTTTTGAGTTTCAGTTCTATGTATGGGGAACCCCAAAATTTATTGTTTTTTTTCTATTTTAGTGTGAAAATCTTAATGCGGTTCACAGAATACACCTACTTACCAAGTTTCAACAGCATAGCTCTTATAGTTTCGGAATAAAATGGCTGTGACATACGGACGGACAGACAGACAGACAGACAGACAGACAGACAGACAGACATGACGAATCTATAAGGGTTCCGTTTTTTGCCATTTGGCAACGGAACCCTAAAAAGGCGTGAGTTTGTGTATGTGTGTATGTACTGACCAGTGATCTCGATGTCGTTGATGAGCCGCAGGAACAGCGGGCGCGCGTAGCTCGGCAGCGAGTCGTCCAGGTCGCGCGCCAGCCGCGCCAGCGGCAGCGAGCGCGCCGGGTCCGCGATACACGCCATGCCGGCGCGACCCTCCGTCATGGGGATCTGGGATTCACATAAAACAGGGTTAAACAGCTTGTGGATTTCTAGTTGCCTCTTTAATTGTCTGTCGAAGAGATTGAAGCAAAATCATCCTTTTATTTAAAAGACTTGATCACCATTCATTATCATCATTTCAGCCGAAAGGCGTCTATGGCTAGACATAGGCCTCCCCAAGGACCGCCAATTCGACCGGTTCTGTGTTTTTCGCATCCAGCGGACTCCTGCGGCTTTAACCAGGTCATTGGTCCATCTTGTGGGAGGCCTTCCAATGCTACGTCTTCTAGTACGCGGTCGCCACTCCAGAACCTTCCGACCCCATCGACCATCAGTTCTGCATGCAATGTGCCCTGCCCGCTGCTACTTAAGTTTGGCTTAGCTATGTCGGTTACGTGGTTCTCCTACGGAATCTCTTAATTTCTGATTCGATAGCGTAGGGAACTCCAAGCATAGCCCTCTCTAATGCCCTTTGGATGACTTTCAGCCTTCTTACTTGACACTGTATGTGGTACGAGAAGATATTGCGTAGCTTGCCGAACACTGCCCAGCCGAGTCGAATTCGACGATTTACCTCATTCTCGAAGTTGGACCTACCTAACTGGACAGTCTGTCCTAGGTAAACATACTCGTCCACAACTTGAAGCGTAGCGCATCTGATTTTCATTGGAGTGGGTATTACGTGAGCAATTGACACAACCTTTGTCTTGTCCATGTTCATTCTAAAGGCTCCTCAGTAGTCATAGCTGAGACTATGGAGGACCTCAGTACAATGCTCGATGACCGCAGTAGAGCTTCCGAAAGAGTGGGTCTTAAGGCTACTACACACAGTGCCGGCGGCAGGGCCGCCGGGCAAGCCGCGCCAAGCCGCCGTGCACCCGGCGGCATTCAAAGCTGCCGGGGCGGCTTTTATTGCCCGGTGGCATAGCCGCTCGGCGTAAACCCGGCGGCATTGCCGCCGGCACTGTGTGTAGTAGCCTTAAGACCCACTCTTTCGGAAGCTCTACTGAGGTCATCGAGCATTGTACTGAGGTCCTCCATAGTCTCAGCTATGACTACTATATCGTCGGCTACCGAAGGTGAGTGATGTACTCGCCATTAATGTTGGCGTATAATGCTTTGTTGATACGAAGATCTCGTGAAACAATCGTACCACTAGATAGTCTATGTGGGGTAGTGATAGACCAACCGCAGTAAACCACAAGATTATCATTCGCGTGTGGACGAATCTTTAAGGACATAAATTTCAATAGAATGCCATACAGTGTGGCAACCTGACAAGCAAATCTACACTATAACTCTCCCTGGCGATTGAAAGTTGCGTCGTTTTCTTTTTGCGCATACAACCGCTTCACCAAAAGAAGTATGGCACTGGTCTACAAGGCTGGCGACAATCCCGAATAATTGATCACTTGCTATATTTTGTTTGGCTACAGTGCTGGTGACGAAATCAGCCTTTTGTATAAAAGACTCAAAGCAATGGTGATCATGAGGGCCAGCGGAAAACCCGCCTTAAGCCAAAGGCCCTTCAGAAGCTGTTTGATTCCGTCATACTCGAGGGCAAAACGCGACAGGCATGGAACAGAGGTGTGGTAGTACTTTTCTTTAAGAAGGGTGACAATACCTTGCTTAAGAGTTATAGGCCCATCTCACTTCTCAGCCATGTCTATAAACTGTTTTCAAGAGTCACCACGATCTGTCTCGCCCGCAGGTTTGACGACTTCCAACCTCTCGAATAAGCCGAATTCCGAAAAGGCTTTTGTACCGTAGGCCACATACATACGCTGCGACAGGTTATACAGAAGACCGAAGAGTATAACCTACGTCTCTGCTTAGCGTTCGTTGACTACAAAGAAGCCTTCTAATCCATCGAGACCTAGGCTTTTCTGTAGTTTCTAAACAGTTCCAGATTGACTATCCGTACATAGAGGTGCTGAAGTGTTTGTATGGAAACGCTACTATGTTAGTCCGACTCTAAACCTGTCCTGCAGCGAGGGGTGAGACAGGGAGACGTAATCTTTGCGAAAATGTTCACCGCTGCACTGGAAGATGTCTTCAAGGTTTTGGACTGGACAGGGGGTATGCATTGTTGTGTCTTGGGCCTTCCAGGACTAATATAAAAGATTGTTTAATGATGAACAAGAATGTAATTGAAAATTATAGCTTACAGAAAAAGTCTCCATTTTTGCAATGCACTTGTCATCCAGTAGAATCGGATACGTTCAACAAACATCTTAAATTATACGTTCGGAAATTCTAGTATACTACATGCATCAACACTCTTTTAGTGCCTAGCACCCGGCTGCCGGGTAGAACGATAATTCGTTCGCATGCCCACAACTCGCCTCCGAGTCCTACGTATAAGTAGTTATGTGTCTTGCGACCATGCCCAGCACCCGCCTACCGGGTGCAAATCACAAAAATAAGCTAGGTGTGCTTAGTAAATAGTGTGTACTTTTGAAGTCTTCTTGCAACTTGACACTAAAAGTGTTAATGGCGTATAAAGCTATTTAAATGAGAAAGGATGACCAAAATGTCTTCTACGAAGAAGAAGAAGTAGTAAACACTTACAGACACGCCATATACGACACACGCCTTCTGCTGCAGACAGGGCGACATGGCGTTCTCGACCTCGGCGGTGGCGACGTTCTCGCCCTTCCACTTGTACGTGTCGCCCGTGCGGTCGCGGAAGTACAGGTAGCCCAGCTCGTCCGACACCAGGATGTCGCCCGACACGAAGGCCGCGTCGCCCTTGCAGAATACGTCGCGAACTAGCTTCTTGTTGCTGTCGTCCTGGAAATAGATGCAAAGGGACTAAGTTGAAGGTCTGAATGAAAGGGTGCCGATTATCCACATATTCATACGAGAGATTCCGCAAAGCAGGCCCTGAAGGTATACTGGAGGTAAAGGATTGACAAACACCAGCATCGATGAGCTTTTATCGCTATCACCGTTCATGGCGGCTAACTCAATGATTTGTAGTTTTCAACAGATTTTTTTTCGAATGAAATTTGGAGTGTATTATGCATTTTTCTGCTCCCCAACATATAAAGTACAATACCTAGACTTACGCGACATTTAGAACGGCTAATGATACTTCCTCTGATTAATTTATGCACGGTCATGCAGACCTTTTACTTAGTTAAAAGCAGGCATTTTATTTATCCCGTTTATCCACAACATTCCAAAACTGAGACAATTCAGTTAGGAATCGATTTTAAGAAAATTTCGTTGTTTAATAAACTCTCTTGATATAAATAATTTAGTGATCATACCTTGTCGACGTATCCGTAATACTCTCTGGAGGCGTTGCCCTGAGCGATGAGCCCGATGAACATTCCCGGCTCATCTGAAACACAGCGCTCATTGCTATAACTCAACATAATACATCAACTGTGATCACGACACAGATGCATTTAGAGCGGAAATACCAAATATTAGGAACTTCCGCTCTAAATACAATATGACATTCATGTGACGTTTATGTGACATGAAAATATGGGTCAGGGACAATAAGACTGTCTGTGGTGTTATTAACAAAAAAAGTATTTTATAGGGAATAGTTTAAATATTAAAAAGAATGAAGTAGATATTTTGCAAATACTCCGTAGATGGTGATATCTTTTTACCTACTTAGTTCAGGAGCCAAGTGTTCAACCTCTTTTTTGACCACTGCTTGTACAATGTTTAGTGTATGTCTAACCTTATGTGTTTTTCTTTGTACAATAAACTTCATAATCAGCAGCCTATAATGTTCCCACTGCTGGGACACAGACCTCCTCTCGGTGAGAGGGAGCGAACCATAATCCACCACGTGGGCCCAGTGCGGGTTGGTGTCATATATCTTCGAATTTTTGGTTCTAAGACATGCCAGTTTCCTCACGATGTTTTCCTTCACCGTTTTGAGAGCAGTGGTGACCTAAAGCGCCTGCTTGGGTTCGAACTCACTTCGACCTTACTACTACGAAAGTCGCGGCCGTTACGACTGGTCTGGTCATTGGTCTGGTCTCTCAACAAACTTTCATAATATACGTATTATTTATTAAAGTAGTGTAGCGTGTATACTGACTAGGCTTGCAGCGTATGCAGTATCCGTCGGGAGCGCGTAACAGCGTGCCGGCTTCGTCCGCACGCACGAGCGCGATGGGGTGCAGGCACGTCGGCACCAACTTGGGCAGGAAGCCCACTGCGCCCACTGTGTTGTCCACGTTTACTGCGAATTATACGTGGCTGGTTACACGCTAAGTATATTACGCTGTATTAAAAGATAAAATCACTACATAGTATAAAACAAAGTCGCTTCCCTCTGTCTGTCCCTATGTATGCTTAGATCTTTAAAACTACGAAACGGATTTTGATGCAGTTTTTTTAATAGACAGAGTGATTCAAGCGGAAGGTTTATACGTATACTACGCGGGCAAAGCCTCTGGCAAAAGCTAGTGATATATGTATAAATAAGGGAAACGTCATGCTATTTATTCGCAATCTCCTGACTATTATCTAAAAGTAAGTTAACACGCTTTCCTATGATAACATTTAGATAATCTCCTAAAACAGAGCTTCCTCTCTCCTATCCTTTTGCTGTGCCCTACAGGGTCCAGAATGATCTAAATTGTCTAGTTCCCACCTAAGTACACATTATGGTAAAGCAATAAAGATATTGAGTATATTAGACACTGAGACATACTTACGAAACTATGTAAACTAGATTATAAGTTTGGAAACTTTTTAAGATCTCAACGTGGATAATCATGAGAATGCACTTCCTGTCTAAGGCGATCCCACGGCGATTGTCCTTTCGCCCTCCTTAGCCCGCCTCTAGCCACTTCAGATTGTTTTTGTCGATCGAAATTAGGTTTAAATTAGCTCGATTTAAACTTGATATTTTTCGATCTTAAAAAGGCGACAGTAATGAATAATGATTGAAGGAAATAAATTGCAAGACCTTGTTGACTGTCAAAATCACAGCTTACGATCGTCAAAATCGAGCAAATCTGAATTGGCATTAGTGCAAGATTAAAATAGTCAAGTAAAGAGTAGTAAACAGTAATAAAGAGCAAGGAGACGAGGAACGACGCGTGACGATACTATAATATAGACATCACATCAATTCGGCGGCCAGTGGGCGTACTACGTTAATCAGGTAAAAGTCTTATTAGACTGGTGAAATGGAGCAAGGACACGTTTAAATTAGAATAAAAAAAAACTTTACAGTTTTAGAACGTGGAGAATTCTATTATTATATTATCTAATGCTGTCCGTCCATAAGCTTGCTTTTAAAATCAAACATAACATTGGCTCTAATCCTACTAATATTATAAATGTGAGTTTGTATGTATGAATGTTTGTTACTCTTTCACACAAAAACGACTGATCGAATTTAGATAAAATTCGGCACACAGATAGTTTATAACCTGGATTAACACATAGGGTACTTTTTATTCCGGTAATACGTTCCCGCGGGATAATTTCAGACCTCCACGCGGCGAAGCCGCTGGCAAAAGCTAGTAATCTCATACTTTGGGCTATCATACTATTTGTGGAGGTCATCAAGAATAGTTAACTTGTTTTTTAACCCCCGACGCACAAAGAGGGGTGTTATAAGTTTGACGTGTCTGTCTGTCTATCTGTCTGTCTGTCTGTGGCATCATAGCTCCCGAACGGATGATGCGATTTCAATAAAAAAAAAAATGTATTAAAGGTGACTTATCTGCGAGTGTTCTTAGACATGTTTGATGAAAATCGGTTGAGCCGTTTAAAAGTTGTGGGGGGGAAAGTGGGGAAGAGTAACCGAATGTCAGCAAATATACTCGAGTGGGGTCTCAAATGAAAGCGCGCTGAAAGAGAATATTGATGAATTAATCGAGAGTGTTCTTAGCTTCGTTTGATTCTACATTATATTAAGTATATACCTATAAAAAGTACAAAATAAAAAATTAAATTAAAAATTTTAAAAACCCCCGACACAAAAACCTAATTTCCCTTTAAAAAGTAAAAAATAAATTAAAAATAACTCAATCCTAAAGTACCTAAGAATGTATTAATAATTCAAAAAAAAACGTCGCGTTGGGGGACCGCTCCGCGAGTGCAGACGTCGTTGACTGCTTAGTTAGGTAATAAGACTATTGGTAATTAAATTGTTAGGTTTGAAGCGGTCCCCCAACGCGACGTTTTTTTTTTTGAATTATTAATACATTCTTAGGTACTTTAGGATTGAGTTATTTTTTTTACTAATCGTGTATGATTAGTATTGCGGAACCACATCGTCAATGCAAACACTACCTATGTAAATCAGTCACCGCCGGCTTGATTCAAAACAAACTATTTATACTTTTAATGAGCTTGAAAAATGACCTCGCCATTTTTTTTTATTACGATCAAAGTCTAAAGTCTAGACAAGCGTTATCTAAAGTCACGCAATAAAATAAAACACCGGAATAGGGAAATTCTCAATTAAAATGTTGATTAAGAACAACAGCAATCATTCACAGTATGATATATTTAGTTTTAGACAAATTGGTAACTGCTAATGATTAGAATTTGAATACTGAGCAGATAAACTATTATGTCTGTTAAGACGATTCGACATAGTCGTGACCAGACCATGTCTAACAAGAAGACAATGCATGATGACTCTTGTAAAGCAACTAGTTCAAATTATTCAATAACTAGGTACCCATTTTAGATACTGACAACTAGGTACCTACGTAATTTAAAAGAGTAACATAATTTAAAATCGTATACGAATTGTATTTAAAAATAATTGAAACAAAACGTTGAGCACGCAACGTTTTGTTTAAATTTGGGGTATTTTAATTTGTATCAAGCACCCCACGCTTTTTTTTCAATTATTTTTGTACCTTTTGGTTTGGTTTTCTATGGAAGCGATTTTTTTATAGTTTTTAAATCTATTATTATTTATTATCTATATTTTAGGGTGTTTCGAATTCTGTGCCGTATGTCAGCGTAGTTTTCGTGAAAGAGTACCTAAATTTACAAACAAGGATAAGGATAAACAAGGATAATGGCACAAATTTATGAAATTATTATATTGTTATCGGTCCTCGATAAGTCTACAAAGTATAAATGAAATCTGACCGTTTGACGTGGGTCAAAATCAAGTTCAAAGGAGTCGGTTTCAACCATAGTTACATACTTACAAACAAACATACAGGTGAAGCTAATAAAAGCGTGTTAAAAATAAGAACTATGAACAAATTGCGACCGAAAATAAGCCCAATTCAAAACAAGTCCATTGATTAATTGTGTTAAAGGAAGCATTAAGCAATAAATAACAATATTATCGAAACGGCACATGACCCGGTCGGCACATATCCACACATTACAAAGTTTAATGTGTCTCCGGCACACTGCATATTGTGTGTAAATGTGTGTTTCTTGTGTATTTGTATGAATAAACTTTCACTCACTTATGTTTGCGTTGCCCTCCGTCGCTCCGTATATCTCGTTTATCTGTGGCACTTTGAACCTGAGATAGGATAAAAATTAATTGGTTATCATTAATTGCTATGTAATTGGCACTGGGTAAAGGTTAAGGTGTTAAGTGCAAACGTTATTGACACATAGTCCTCCAGACCGTATTTTGGCTATGACGGCAAATATATATACGGCTCAGTGGCGAAGGCACCATATAACACGATTCCTACCGGCTTGCCTTCGGGGATTCGCATTGGTAACTCTATCACTATTAAAAATACAATAGTATGTAAATAGTGGCTACTATTGTCAATAAATATAGTTACACTACGGGTATTTAATTCACCATAACATTCAAACAACAAAAAAGGTTATTTATACCTTTGTATTACAACAAAAGAGAAATGTTCTAAATTAACCCGGCGCCAAACCGTCATAATCGGGAACTAAAAATTCATACAACAGCGATCCCGTAATGATGTCACTTTAGGTCACGTGGCACCGCTTGATATGTACGAGAGCAAGCCGCTGTACAACGGGTTATGACAGAGACAGGTATAGAAAAATGCGTCAGCGAGAACGAGATAGAGGAATATTGCATATTTTATTCGTTTTCATCTGTTCAATTTAATTGTATTTAATTCATTGCATTCCTATATTAATTTAAGAATGATAGTAAGTATTCTTTATTGATGAGTCAGTAAGTTAAGGCCGACTTCACTTCGGCTTCTCTTTTAGAAAAATTTACGCCTCGCCGCTGTACGGCTATAATATATAGTGCTCAAGTGTGTGCTCAGACACAGAAGCACTCTCTCTTCCTTCACTCTCATAGTCTGATGGGACGGCATGCAATTCGACACGACCAGAGAGAGATTAGGCGCAGGACGTACGGCTTAACGTTTGCACCGAAACACGAGGATATCAACACCGCTAACTTCCAAACTCATGGAACTGTTACTAAGAAATTCCTAAAGGAGAACTCCAATAACACTTTACCCGACCTTGGGTATTGAACCCAGGACCCCACGCTCCGCAGTCGCTTGCGACAACGAGAACAACGAGACACCATAATATTTAGAGGACGGGATGTGTGTCCTAATTAATTTGGTGACATTTGGATTCACGGGTTAAGCAGAACTATACCGCGTTTACCTCTTCCGATGTTTGGACAATCCATAGTAACGGAATTATCTAGCGTTAATTGAGCGTAGAATATTTTTAATTAAGACGCTTGAATAGCATTCACGAAATGGGAATTGTTTTTCGCTAAATTGGACGACGAACTGGTAAAAGTCGCAAGTCGTGGATGGGTGGCACAGGTCAGGGACATCGATAGGTCGTTGGGAAATTTATAGACGAGGCCCTTGCACAGTAGAACTTTGAATCTACGCCAGGGTATCCCGCGGAAAGCAAATTTCTAATTTTTTTTCTATTTGCAATATTCGGCGGTATGTTGAACCAAATATGATTAGCAACTGTAAAACGTATGTATTTACAGAATTATAATCATGAGTACAATCCTCTAAGCCTATATAATCCCTTTGAATGTCAATTTCATGAATAACGGGTTACGGTAATATTTTAATCAACATAACACCTTATATTGACCTGCAATTTGAAAAAAAAGTAAGATTTTTTTTAATGCCAGGGTGTACCTTAGTGCATCCTTAACACTGTTCAGACGATGCAAGTCAGTTGCTGCTTCAGGAAAGAAAATTGCATCGTATACATGAGGCTATATCCTGGCTGATATACTCAATAGATCTAAATAATACGTATAATATGCTGATGAATACCTATCGACCATCTCCTGCCAGATGGCGGAGCGCATGCCGTTGCCGACCATGATGCGCACGCGATGCTGCGAGTCGGTGGACCGCGCCGGCTGCGCCAGCAGGTAGCGACACATCTCGCCGATGTACTGGGCCACCTGCGGACACCAAACATGCTATGTTGTAGATTAACTGTTTTTTAAATAAAAATACGTGAAGCAAAGCTTTGTATCCTTCTTCACGAAAATTACGCGGATAGAAGACTATGAAATTTGGCACAGTTAAAGTTGATATGGAGAAGGAGTGCAGAAAGATAATTATTTGATTTAAATGAATAATAGTCGAATTTCGACAACACTACTAGTAATATTAATAACGTAACATGCAATTCTGGAATAATGACAAATCATCTTCATCATTTCAGCCGAAAAGCGTCGAGTGCTAGACATTGGTCTCCCACCAAATTGGTGGATTTGCCATAATCGCCACGCTTGGCAGGTGGGTTAACGATCGCAGTATGGTCGTAAAATGCATAAAGAAAGCTGCTGCCCATTCTTTAGTAAGTCCCTTAGTCACCTTTTACGACGCTCGCGGGAAGAAATGGGAAGAATTGAATAACAAGTTTACAAGTAGTGTTTGGTAATGGTCGTGCTAAATAAGCTCATTTGGTGTGTGGTATTTAAAGGCTTATTCTTGACTGTAATTTCCTTGACAGGCAAGCCGGATGCCCCAAGGTTGAAGTGAAAGAAAAAACGATTCTACTTGTCATATCCACCTTGGCATAAAAGTTAATGAGCGAAAGAAAGTATTGATCGTCACTTATAAACATCTGCAACGTTCTCAGAAGCTAGGTGACGCATAAGTAAATAGTTAATGTCAGCGGTACTACCCACTCTCTATGTTTTTTTAAACCTGAACACAGCTTAGCTGTAGAAATTGTACTTTCCCAAGACAAGCCCCGTTTTGACCGATTTGTGACGGTTACCCACCAGCTCAGTCCAGCTATAAGTTGCTGCAAATGTGGTCAATCAATCAACTCAGCCTGTCGCAGTCCACTGCTGGACATAGGCCTCTCCCATGTTGCGCCACAATACCCTGTCCTCCGCCTTCTGCATCCATTCTGCCCCAGAAGTCGTCGGGTCCATCTAGCTGGGGGGCGTCCCACACTACGCTTGCCGATACACGGTCTCCACTCCAGGACTCGTCTGCTCCACCGGCCATCGGTCCTTCGACAGATATGGCCAGCCCACTGCCACTTCAGCTTGCTTACTCTGCGAGCTATTTCGGTAACTCCAGTTCTTGCAAATGTGGTGCTGTCCCACAAACAATGCGGCACTTGATATCTTGTCCAGCGTGTCCTGGGCTAACTCTATTTGGATTGCTATCGACACGCTAAGAAGAAGAAGTTGCTGCAGTACCAGTTTCACTCACCGTGCAGTCATACTTGATGCAGTCAGTCCAGTAGTTGGAGGCGGAGAACTTGGCGCGCAGTACGGAGGGGATGCCGTCGATGAGCGCGGCGCCCGTGCCCACCAGCCCGCCCGCCGTGTGGTACAGCGGCAGCGGGTTGTACATGCGGTCCGAGCTCTTCAGGCCCAGCATGTGAACCGTCGCCACCACCACTAGCAGGTACCTGGGGGTAGGACATGGTGGCACATAAGTAACAGTAAGATCTATTGTGTCTCTTAAAACGGTGGAGGAAAACATTGTGAGGAAACCGGCATGTCCTTGAACCAAAAATTCGAAGACATGTCATATCTACCAACCCGCACTGGGCGGTTGATGTTATTTCTGCTATTACAAATATCAACTTCATACAAGTGTAAATTAAATCAATTTAAGACTGACGTTTAGTGTTGCAAAAGTTATAAGTAATGTTTCAAGTTGTAACCCAAACTGAACTTTATGTGTAGATTTTTAAGTTATTTGTACCATAACTCGAGTTTGTTTTACTTCTTGTGAAACAGTTTACAAACACAGTGAATCAGTGATGTGGAAGTAGTTAATATAAAGATTCGGATGAGCTTGACAGTTGATTCACGCATGTTCCATATACAAATCGACTCTCTTACAATAGCTCCAGTGGGGTCGAGAAGTCTCGCTTACTTCCTCGTACCCGTCCGTAGCCTGCACATATAGTAGGCACGGTACCTAACACTGTGTATATTTGAAGGATATAGTCATTGTGACGTATCCAAGTTTCTATGGCATAGGTGAAGCGAATGTTTGTAAACTCACGCCTTTTATCGTAGGTACTGGAAGATTCCCTATAGGAAAGTGAAACGACTCCCAAGAAGATGAACGCTAATGCTTGTTACGTACAAGAAGACTCAAGAAGACTCTTGCTTCGAAGTTATAATTTGTCTTCCTGAAAGAACAACTACAAGGATCTACAAGGATTTTAAAACTTTCCGCAGTATTTTGAAATAAATGGGGCTTAAAGAAAACCTGATCGAAGTTGATAACCA
This sequence comes from Aporophyla lueneburgensis, assembly GCA_932294355.1. Lineage (NCBI taxonomy): Eukaryota > Metazoa > Arthropoda > Insecta > Lepidoptera > Noctuidae > Aporophyla > Aporophyla lueneburgensis. The sequence continues at coordinate 19,262,517 of OW028747.1, forward strand.
TAGAACGGTTTCTGGGTACTAGGTATGTAAAATATAAATGCTATAAACGCGAAAGTAATTTTGTAAGTACAGTAGAGCGTCGATTATCCGAACTAATTGGGGGACAGGAGTGTTCGGAAAACCGGTTTGTTCGGATAATCGAACTGTATTGATTTAGCCATACATATTTATGTACAGGTGAATGAAAACCTTATGTTTAGACATATTTTTAATGGCAAATAGTTTCTTTCACGCGGTAAAATCTAGTTTATCAACTAACGGATACTTGGGAGTTTGGGAGTGACATAGAACTAACAGTTCCGAGACAATTTCGCGTGTATTGTAGCGCGGGAGAAGGATGGCACGCGCGAGTCGGGCGACGTAGTAGTTCGTATAAGCGGTCGTTCGGTGGATCGACGTTCGGATAATCGACGCTCTACTGTATTCTGTTACCTTAATGGCTAAATGGATTTGAATGAAGTTTGGCACATGGAGAGACCATGACTTGGATGATTTATCCACAAGTGATGTATAGAAGAAGAAAAGAAAAAATCAATAAAGTTTCTTACTTCGAGTTAGGCAGTACCGCAGCCTTGGGCATGCCGGTGGTGCCAGACGTGTAGATGTAGAGCAGAGTGTCCTTGTACCGTGGCTTGTCGGTCACGACCGGGTACTCGGGCGGGTGCTTGTCCATCTCAGCAGCCAGGTCCAAGACTCCGGGGGAGCACTCGCCGTATAGCTGGAACAGCTTCAGATCTTCCGGTAGCTGTTCGCGGATCTCAGATATAGCTGGTGGGGAAAAAAGTAGGATATTTAAATACAATGGAGGTGTCACCAGAATTTATGATACGGGAAATTTCCGGCCGCAATTGTGGTGTAAATAAGGTAATTGTTTTATTATCCTTTCAAGCGCTGGACAGTCACTCGATTGACTCTGGGCTAATATACGAGTGCCACCAGCGCCTCAACCAGGTGGGTAGCCTCAATAATATAACTATTCAATGGATAAAAGGACACAGCGGTTCGCTAGGTAACGATGCCGCCGATGACTGGCCAGAAGGGGGTCGAGCATGACACCGGTGGGACCAGAACCCATCGCGCCACTCCCCTTTGGGTTCCTACGCTCTCTGGTAAGAAAACGTACCAGGGATCTACACTGTAAGCTATGGGTAGACCAAAGTGAGTGCAGGCAGGCCAAGGAAGCACTTCCCACCATCGATGCCCGCCTCACTAAACAGGTCCTCCGGTTAGACAAACGACAGCTGCGTATGGTTACGGCAGCAATAACTGGCCATGGGTCGTTTAATAAACATCTAGTTGTCATAGGAGTTACAGACAGTCCGCTGTGCAGGGCCTGCATTGAGGACGACGAGACAGCAGCGCACGTGCTTCTAAACTGTCCGGCGATCGCCACATACAGGGCCAAGTACTTCGGTAACCCAGGTACCCTACGTGAGATAGTCAGCAACATCAAGGCGTTGCTGGCCTTTCTCGAGGAGCTGGGGTGGATCGAATAACCGATTTCCCACCCGTACACAAAATACGCGCTCAGACGTGGAGTTGCGGACACCAGCCCGTTCTACCTATTATTATTATCCTTTCGTTTATTATGTTTTAATAATAAGCGAAAAAAAAAAACAAAAAATCTTGCTCATTGCAAATTGCCAAATTGCTTGCTAATTGCTTGCTTTGTAAAACTTATACTTGTGCATAAAGTTTTAATAAATCAATATCCTAGCTGTTCTATATGACTTCAACTGCGATTATCTAAACTGCATCAGACTACCTGTTCTTGCCTAAAATTAGGATAATACATTCGTGAGACGGTTCAAGTCTGGCAGTGATCATTAACTACCATTACGTTGTTAAAAATACGTCAAAAAATATGGTCGGCTGTTCGAAATCTTAATCGCGACGAACAAAAAATCTTCAATAGGGTTCCTTCATGCAACAGTTGATTAAACTCGAAGTTGGGATCAGAAAGGTTTTTTTAAGTTCGTTTAGAATATGACAAAGAAGACAGGAATATAAAAAACTAACGGTCTAATCGGTCCGATTTCATCTGCAGTATTGAACGAAAAAAACTAATTAGCAGAAAGAACAATAGGTAGCCAATTTGAGCGTGAATCTGTCAGGATGGCATTGGTTCCATAACTGCATTATTATCGGATTTCTGTCACAAATAGACAGAGGGGGTCATAACGAGATTCTGTTGAATAGCGATGAGGGTGGATCTGGGTCGTTAAAGTTTGATCGTGGTAATCGTCGCCTGATACAAAGCAATGATAATTGTTTTTCGTTCAACGTTTAGATTGCTATCGCATTATGTTTTTACTAACTGACACATTAGTGGTTTACCTGAGACAATATCCTCGGAGTTAAATTTACCGATCAGATAAGGGGCACGATACCGCGCTGGAAGACACAAATTGAATACGTCACCCAAAAAGCAGCCAAGCTCAAATGGGACTGGGCCGGAAACGTTTAAATCATGTCGGATGCAGTGTTGGCTAAGACCACCAACAAAATGGGTCCCTGAAAACGTCTTAAGGCATCACCATCTACCCAGGCGTAGATGGTGGGACGAAGTCGACGCCTACATAAGGGATTGGTCCTTATTTGCTCAGTATAGAGTTGTAGGAAAGGGAGGCTTTGCCCAGCAGTGGGACAATACAGGCTGATTATTATACTTTACACTTAAGTATGGTCAAAGTTCTGAGACGTAGGTAATAAATTGCCTGTCACATAAAAAAATACTGTAATTAATTACCACTCTATCTTTATTATAATGTCCAAAGTCTACATGTATAACCTTCTAGTTGTAGGTAAGTTACGTAATGCTCGTGGAACCTATGAGGATAATTTATAACAATGAATTAACAGAAACACAAAAGATATTTCTGTCCATCTAAACTCGCCTCTGCCCCATTGAAAACACCATCTTGTCAATCACTCAAAATAAGGTATTGTTCAAACCAGATATTTTTGAAAAGTTAAACGAATAGGGGAGTTCGCAGCTGTCCATGCTTACCTACGTACTACGAAACGGAAAGTAAATATTGTCTGAGACAACGAAAACAGTCTGCAGGTGCAAATTCACTAGGTAAAGACGATATTTTCCGATTTCTCAACAGTAATAAACCACACTAAAGGGAGAGAATCGTAGGCACTAGGAAATCAACAATTTGAGAAAACGGTTATGTGGGCGCATAGGACGCAGCGGGTTGCGGTCAGCGCAGTGGCCAAAGGGCCGGTTAGGCGAATCCTTGTCCAACAGTGTACTTCTTTCAGTTTTCGATGATGAAGATTAAAAATAATTTCTCACCGTCAGCTAGATGATTGGAGAACACCACAGCCTTAGCCTTGGCGACTTGGATGCAGTGCAGCAGCGGTTTGTGGCGCAAGTTGCTGTTGATGAGCGCAGAGACGGCGCCAACCTTGGCCATGCCAAGCCACGTCCACACGTACTCCCCGCAGTTGGGCATGAACACGCAGACCACGTCGCCACGCTTCAGGCCCAGGTGTTCTTGCATAACGCGAGACACTTTGTTAGAGTTTGCGGCCATCTGTAGGTTTAAGTGCATCGTTATTTCTACTGGCTTGAGTATTTATGCAAACTTAACATAGGTAACGTAAATGTAATCCAGAGGTTTAGGCAGAATATAGGTTATGGAGACTGATGCGATTTGAACAATTTTCATACCATACTAAGATACTAGATTACTTTTACATCATATGTAAAACTGTAGATTTTTAAGCCTGTGCTCTATCTTTAAGACCAGCAATACATATATGTAGACCGTTTTACGTTTCGCCGACGTGATTACGACAAGTAGGCGGCCCATATGGAGTTATGTGACCTTTGCAATGGGTACGCGAAGCCATTCCAGACACAAATCTGAAATTCTCAAGAACCCGTTTGCCCCCATACATACCCTAAAAACAGGAACCTAGCGACGCTACTTGGCCATGGCCACGTGAACGACCTTTTAAAATCTGTATGGTGGCAGTAGGTATTGATCTGAATCAAAGTAATAATAGACGCGCTGGTTGATTGATCAGGATGGTAGATGACCATCTTTATGTACAGAAGGCGCCTTCGTGCCTCAGAAAGCATGTTAATCCATTGGTCCCGGCTGTAATACTTGGATCTACGGGACCTCAGAAGCCCGAAAGACTGATAACCAATTTTAAATTTTACTTACTAAGGGAAATCGTGTTACCCAGTACAGGGTTGTGAAGGTCATATAGGCAACCGCTCCATGTAAACATACTAGTACTCAGCTGCATCCGATTAGACTGGCAGCCGACCCCAACATAGTTGGGAAGGCAAGGCAGATGATGATAACCGCCTTCACAAAGAGCTCTACTATCATTATAATATGTAGGTATTGTGCAGTTTCCGTGAGTTGCCGAACGTAAAGAATAACACCACCCCATTTCTTCCCGTGGGTGTCGTAAAAGGCGACTAAGGGACTAGAGAATGGGCAGCAGCGTTCTCTGTGATTTTACCACCATACTGCGTTCGCCAACCCGTCCCCAAGCGTGGCAATTAGAGTAGGCCTATTTCTTCCCGTGGGTGTCGTAAAAGGCGACTAAGGGATTTACTAGAGAATGGGCAGCAGCGTTCTCTGTGATTTTACCACCATACTGCGTTCGCCAACCCGTCTCCAAGCGTGGGCCTATGTCCAGCAGTGGACGTCTTTCGGCTGAAATTATGGTGATGATGATGAGGTATTGTGCTTACCTCGCCGAAAGTCCAGTCGCGGTCACCGACGACATAGAAGCACGGCGCCTCGGGGTTCCGCAATGCGCGCTGGGTGAACAGCTGCGCCACGGTGGCGTCCTGGCGCCCCCATCGCTTCGACCTGATCATGCCATTGGCGTAGCGCCATAGGAATCTGGGGACAAACAATAAATTAATATAAATATGGACATTTAAGCTATTTTGCGCTTTTATAATTTCTATGGCGTGACAATAATATCGTGGACGTTGACGTCAATAAAATGAAGGGAAATACGTGCATATTTATAACGTTATCGAGGACGAGAATTTGAAAGCTTCTTAGAAAGAAAGAATACCATTTATTTGACACAGTTTGTAAAACACAAAATAAAGTAACATGAAAAAAGTAAAAAAAAAAAGAAAATCTTCAGACGCTTAAAAAAAAACACGCGGGAAAAGTATTACCAGGTAATTTAATTTGGGTTACCCATACATTTTACTTACCTGCGATAATAACGTCACAAAAAAAAGCATACAAAGTATTCAAAATTAACTAGGTACGCTTTGTGGTGTTTCATTTAATGCTTGTGGGTTAATGGGTACATAAAATAGACTTAAAAATCATCAACTATTCATCCTTCCCAATGTTGGAGCCGATGGACAATTTCCACAGTAACATGATTTTGATTTGTACTTATTAGATAATGACTCATCAGTATCACACCTACCTCTAAAAATCACAACAATATGATAGGTAGATAGATCAAAGTCCGATTGATATAACTAATAATACTACACTAACATCTTAATGTTTCTTGGACTTTGAAATTGAACGAACAAGGTAACAGTAGTGTAAATCAAGATTGCTATCGACACTGCGTGATGATGAATTGCATTCTTATCACAGTTAATATCTCCCAAGAAACATTGTAGGTGTCTAAATAAAAACCTACGATTTCTAAATGCCAAGATTTTGATTAATAACTATGCCTTCAAGTAAATGAAACTCGCGATCCCCGAATTTATTGGTTACTACAAAAATAACTAAAAGTTATTAAAGATTTGACAAATTTATCATCATCATCATTTCAGCCTAAAGACGTCCACTGCTGGATATAGGCCTCTCCCAAGCTCCGCCACTTCGACCGGTTTTGTGCTTCCCGCATCCAACGGGTCCCTGTGGCCTTCGCAAGGTCATCGGTCCGCCTTGTCTGTGGCCTCTCAACTCTACGCCACTGGCGGTGGTTGAAAAATTCAATACAATTGAATAGGTCCTCCTGAAACCGGAGATTACTTTCAGGAGTCAACATAATTTGACTTGGCTAATGGTACTACCCCGTCCATAGGGACGGGGTAAAGAATAGCACCATTCCATTTCTTCCCGTGTCTTGGGGTGCCTTCCGACTTAGGGACTTACTCGAGAATGGGCAGCAGCGTTCTCTATGCATTTTACCACCATACTGCGATCGCCAAACCGCCTGCCAAGCGTGGCAATTATGGCGAACCCCTCGAATTGGAGGAGGCCTACTATGCCCACTATTGGACGTCTTACGGCTGAAATAATGAAAGGTACTACCTAATTTTTCAGTAGACCTTGAAGCACGATACGACTTGCTACCTACGCGCCAGACCTACGTCAATCTAGCTTTTTCATAGAAAAGTAATATCGTCCAGTCAGTAATGCTGTAATTAGCTTCAAATCGATCGTACCTACAAATCAGTCCAGGACTTTAATAGCTCCAGATGTTGAATTTCATACAGGTAATGGTGTATATCGATTGTCTCCGTGTCCTTCAATGTTCTTTATCCACTCATGGGCAGTATTCCCTCATTAAATATTCACAAGAGTATTAAATCGAACAGTATTAAAAGATAGCGGTTTGCACGTGGCATGTTAAAACATAATGTAATATAGCATAACAATATGCAGTTTTGGTACTAAACTATAAGCAATAAAATAAACAATAACGTGGGTTTGGACGTCAGACGCAGTTTCCACGGGAAAATTTTATTGAATGATTAAACGTATCTTAGGATAGACTCAATATTGACGACGTTCGATAGGCGTGTTTTGTATTGATTTTTATAAACATTTCTAAATAACTTATACATCTCTGAGAGTAACCTACAATAGCGTAATTACTACGTTTGATCTATAATAATAAGCACGGTTTGTACTAGGGAATGCAAATCTCGCGAGATTGGGGCTCAAGCGAGATCCCGCGAGATTATGAATAACAATACTGCGAGATCTCGCCAATTTGGAGATTTCGCGAGATTGGCAGTTTTATGTTTTTTTTTTTTTGCAAATAATCACAATATTTGAATAAATTAGGTAAAAAATTATAAAAATTAAAAGTATTATAATATAAACATTTATTTTCACGAATTTTTTCAATAGACTTTTATGCATCAAACATTTTTTGAAAGAAACAAACAGGCTTCTCTTCTAATATCAGACAATTTTTTTTTAGTAATAAAACAGTTCTCTTATAACAAACAAAACAACGAAAAGTAAAAAAAAAATGAAACTTATTAGCTAAGTTAAATTGACTATTAAAGTGAGATATTATTATCAATTAGATAAACCTATATCTACTCAGTATATCTATTAGAAATTACAGATTAATTAACAAAATATATCAATCAAATGAAAGATTTGTTCAGTTCAAATCACAAGCCATTATTACGAATTACATATTTTGAAAGTAGCTCGTTAAGAAGCACAAAATGTCCAAAGAATCGCCTGCTAAACGGCTTCTTATTTAGTTTGTTCTGTCTTATTTTGTTGGCCAGATAACCAGCCGCTGAGAAGGGCCTTTCTTTTTTTTTATTTATGTTCGAGTGCAATCTCGTTAAACTCGCGAGATCTCGCCCTTTTTTCGTTCGAGATCAATCTCGCTAAAAAAAAGGCCGAGATCTCGCGAGATCGAGATTGCATTCCCTAGTTTGTACCGTATTGGAACTATTGACGAAGCGAAATTGTCGGGGTAGCCCTCGAAATCCTAATTTTCTTAAGTTTTTTTGTAATTTGCAGGTCAATATCAGGTTGTGTATTCATCTAAATATGAATTGCGGCCGTAACAAATATTTACTTATTTCAATATACCTACTTATGTATTTACTAGCTTTTGTCAGCGGCTTCGCCCACTTGCAGGTCGGAAATCATACTGCAGGAACGTAGGTACTACTGTGTTAATCCAGGACATAAACTTTCTGTGTGCCAAATTTAATCCAAATCCGTTCGGCCGTTTTTGTGAGATTGAGTAATAAGCATACAAACTACTACTAATATTATATTTGTTATTTATAGAATTATCAATGCATCTCTACAAGTTTATATTCCCTATTGACCTGAAATCAGGACATTGAAAGCCAATATCGCTGATCCTAAGGATTATTTCTTACGGTTGCGAATCATATCAACCTGACATTGACTTTCATATTGCAAGAAAACGTACGTGCTCAGTCCTCAGTAAGCACAATGTTCCGAACTAAGCTAACTAAAATATTGTGCATGCTAGCGTACAATCCACGGTACGGCGAGCTAGAAACGCTAATATAAAGGAAGCCATAAACAGCAGTGCGGCTGCGGAGCTTGCCCGACAGTCACGCGAACAGCTTGACGTGTTCGTAATCCTATAATTAAATGACTACACTGCGACCTTCGTACCCACAACCTTACAAATCTTTTTAAATATAAAACAACGTGACAGATAATAGTTTTAGGACGGAAATTGTTAACACATCAATAGTTAATAAGTAAGAACTAAGCAGGCATTTGAAATGATTAATTCTAAATCATAAGTCGACATCGATGGAAATTAAATGATGAAAAAAATAAAAATGAAGTGAATAAATAATTTTCGATGGGTATTTATTTGTAATGATGTAATTTTAAATCACAAAGTAGGCATAGATGCAAATTAAATTGATGAAAAACGGAGTTTAAAAAAAATATTCAATTTCTTTTTTTATTCTATTTTTCATCATTTTTTTAACAGTTAATTAATTATTCTCTACGCATTGGACAGCAGTATCTTGGACGCGTTCGTATTTGTTCATTGCGTCAAACAAAGCAAAACCAGCCTAGGAAATGGGATACATTAAGTTGTTACTAGAAGGAAAAAGGTAAGAAAAGTAGTAAAGAGGTTAATGAGAAATGTTCACGCGCCTTCAGCCGTGTTTTAATTGCGTACTAAATAATAGTACATAATACCAGTAGGTAAGTGAATGGTCTTAAAATTTACGACTTGGAAACGTCGATATAATCGCGAAGTACGATTTTGTATTGATATTTTATGTAAATATAAGTGCCAACAGATTTGTGAGACGTTCACCTTGTCTCTTCAAAGCGACGACGGAGCATTCGTCTTGCTCGTTAATGTTCCATTATACTTTATATTTTTCAAACAGTTTACCTACTTATTACGTGCGGTCACGCTCTTTTCCTTTAACGGTATGGAAGTTCCGAATGAGTATCAAAAATAATGTAGGTTCAATGACTTTGGAATCGAACGGTTTCATGACTAGCTACTATAGAGGGTTTTAAGTTTCCTTCCAGACATTTTTGAGTGGCGAGCACTCTTTTTCGTTTTATGCGCACACCGAAGATTATTCGACGAAAGATTTATCTACACACGCTTGCTGCAATGTACTACTTTATAACTACAATATCAATTTTAGCAGCAACTTTATAGGCAAGTGAAAAAATTACAAATAAAAAAAAAATAAAAAAAAATAAAAAAAAAATTACAAGTACCTTCGCCACGAAAAGATGTGCAGGTGATAATATTTAGAGGTAGGCAGGTATGTATATTGAAAAATGCACAAGTATAAATAGAAATTTTGATTTTATAAAAGGTGCCGTGTAGATACTAAGAAATAGACTGATAACATACGTCTGGGAAACTGTGTGTACAGAACCAAGGACAATAAACCAACAAAATCATATCATTTCATCTTTTATCAAACACGGAGATATCTAATGTCTACAAAGTCATCGTGACTGAACAAATAGAGCATGCTACTACAATTTCTAACGTTTTCACTGTTCTTGTAACGAATAACGTTTCTAGAGCAATGACATTTTGTTAAAGTGTTCAAAAAGAGATAAAAGACAAAACTACATGTACACGCAAATGAGATTCAAATATAATAGATGATACCTGAATTATAAATCCACTCACAACGCTCTGTGGTTATTGATTGGAAGACAGTGGCTGGCAAATGAATGAACCAAAAGGGAGCGAAGGCAAATCTATAAATAGAAATCCAGGAACATATCCGTTACCTACTAAAAATACGGGAGTACTTGATGTTGAATCGAATGAAGCTCCCACAGTCTCGTGATAACAAAGTTAGAACCACTTTCCGCTTCTGAGAACATATATCGCCAAAAAGGCAATATTAAAGGAAAACCTGGTAAATTATGTAACAGAGAAACTACAGCATTGCGTATTGCGGGCCAATGGCGAATGCCAAATTTTCTTCTAACATTCGCAAAACCACTGGTATAGTGAACTGAAATTCAGTACGAGATTTTTAAACGGACACGTCAATTTATTTTATCTAACAGCCTAAATCTACCATGTTTCAGGTATGCAGAAAAATATTTTATCCAAACCAAATACACGTAAAACTGACTAATTGCGTTTCGTTGTAAGACATTAACTAAAACATTAACAGTTTTGCTACCTTTGATCCCATAAAGGTTAATCATGTTACTGCCTACATCGTTAAAAATATTGACATAACAAGTAAACAACACAATTAAGACTTTGTTCTTATATCATCATTAAAAAAAAGATACGTTCGACAAATAAATAACAACAGATACTTACTATCTGGGAGCATTAACACACATACCTTTGTACTTAACTGCGGTGCGCACATATTTGTCCCAAGACAATAAAACAAAGAAGACAAAGCATTCTGATTATTGCTGATATCATAAGAAAGATCTTAATAACAAATAATATGGATCTTGGTCATTGCCAAATCTTCACTATGCGTCTTTTTTAATAATATAAATGCCAGAGATTTTCAACCACGTTTTCACGAAGCTTAGCGACCTAATGCGGTCTACTTGAAAGGCATTAAAGGCTAGGATTGGCACCGATTTGTGGAATTTTTCATAAAACATTCTACGAAATTCGGAACACGAATGTCTTACAAATAAAATGTCCAAAATTCTTATTTTTTCTGGCATTATTAATATGCGCGTGTAACATGTTTCATCTAACTAGGGTACACCGATTTTTTCATTTCGGACCAGAAGTTCCTGAGATTAGCGCGTTCAAACAAACAAACTCTTCAGCTTTATAATATTAGTATAGATTGATATCAGGTAATTGCTTTCGGAAACAATAAAAAAGTTGTCTGCAATGGCTGACGATCTGTGTAAAGATAACACTATGTACTTACTTAATTGTAATTAACTAAAGTGATAAGCAATATTTGCTCACTGATGTTTTTTTTATCTGCATAAAAATAAAACGCAATTTTCTTCTTTGTGTTTCAAATAAAAATGTTTTTATCTTAAAATATTGGATAGTGCATCCGGTCTGTTTTATTCATTAAAAATACTTCAACGTTTATTTTTTCATTCGAACAAAAATTGCTTTGTTTCGACTGAAAAGGTAAAGTGAATGTTTTTTATTTTAGCGCTTACGACAAATAAACTGAAGCTGTTGTATTTTCACTGTTACAATTAAACTATAGTTTATCAGGTAGTTCTTTATACCTGCTTAAGCATTTTTATTATAATGAGAAAAGTCTCACTCAAGTCATCTATTGTTGGAAAATGATGATTTTCCTATTGTCGAAACGAACAATGGATTGGTGTTGCTATACATCTATACTATATTAATATTATAAAGCTGAAGAGTTTGTTTGTTTGTTTGATTGAACGCGCTAATCTCAAGAACAACTGGTCCGAATTGAAAAATTATTTTTGTGTTGAGTAGCTTATTTATCGAGGAAGGCTATAGGCTATATAACATCACACTACAACTAAGAGGAACGGAGCAGTAATGAAAAATGTTGCAAAAACGGGGAAAATCGTACGGATAGGCGATTCGATGCGACGGGAAGGGTCGGAAGAACAAGAAATTTAACGCGGGCCAAGTCGCGGGCAGAAGCTTGTTTCTGATAAACCGATTTGTTGTATAAACGGTCAATAAAATAACGCGTAATTCAGTTATCTATACTAATATTATAAAATGATAAAATTAATTTGTTTGTAAGTTCATATATAGACAGGAATATCTGGAACTACAAGCAGGATTTGAAAAAAAAAATAGCATTTGATAGCCCAATCCTTGATGAAGGTTATATGCTATTTAACATCATGCTATGACCTCGAGGAGCTGAGTAAAAAAATTGAAAGAACGCTTAGAGAAAACGAAGTATCTAATATCGTGGGCGGGCGATGAAATATCGGACCTGACCAGGGGGCTTACTCTTCAACCTACTTTTAATTCCAATCTAATGCCAATAAGATTCCAATGTTAATTTAGCATACACGTAATTCGGTACTCTTGAAAACAATAGTGTCAACATTGGAACAACAACAACGTCCGATCTCGATTCCACTTAGTTCTAAAAAAAACTTTTTAACAAAAAATTAAACCGCCGAAAAACTGAAAAGCATAAAATAATAAACCTTAAAATTATGAGTCGGCGCTTTGAGTGATCCTTTTTCATTGATTATTTTTTTTCGTCGGTTGAAAATGGACATCTAATTTAACTCATTTTGGCGCTAGCGTCGAACTTAAGAATACGATAAGTTCCAAGTCCAATGTCAATCGATCGGAATTAAAATCAAGAGTAAGCACCCTGGTTGTCGCGTGATTGTTCGAAAGAGATACCGTGACCCTGGCACATGGGCAACTGATGGAACACGGGTGGGTTTTAGTCAGTAAAAGTCTGACACGCCCTCCCGCTCCGCCCAGAGCGGGAGAAGTCATTTGATGATTTCCCAGCCAGAAAAAAAAAAGACTGGTTTGTCAGACTTTAGTGGCTTCTGACAACACGTAACGACTGTCAAAGATCCACAAATTACAGACAGGACCATCGACTTAACGTGCTTTACGAAGCGCGAAGGGGTCTGTGTATGTAAAGATGGTCACCCATCCACGGAGCAACCGCAGTAAACGTAGCTTAACCTGATTCATCGACACGTGCAGGTCTTATTACGTAACCACAAGCTCCCCATATAACTTTTTCCAAGGTATAACTGTTCAAATATTGAACAGTTAAAAGAAGCCAGGTTAAAATTTAATTAGAATGAAGGGCTTCTTCAATTACGCCTGGCTTTCATAACATCGCCGTCGTAACACAGAACTCGATCTATTATTCAGTGCTTTGCAAACGTTTTTCACTGTAAGCCTGAAAACATTGCGAAGTTTCCTGAAATTCTCGCAAGTAACAAAAAAAAGCCCTAAAGGCAATGATATGACGCAATCGGATCTCATTTGCAATAGTTCGGCTAGAGGTTGTCAGTTGCCATCATATCGCAGACTGCGCGGCGTGTTGTGCCATCGATCCTCCCAAACAACAATTAGGTCACATGTCCAGGGCTTTTAACTAGATTATGGATTGGAATCACCATTTTTTTTAAACGCTTTTATTAGCTTTGTATGTATCTATCTATGTGACGTAATCTATGAACGTTTTATTCACCCCCTTCAAAATGTCGGATTAATTTGAAACTTTCACACATTTATCAAGGACCGATGACAATACAATAATTTATGCATTTTGCATTTCCTTAAAGTGCCATTATCCTGGCCAGGATAACCAATATAGCAAAAAAAATATATGAAAAACCCACTTTTGTAGCTAGCCGAGGTAAAAAAATAAAAAACCGGCCAAGTGCGAGTCGGACTCGCGCACCGAGGGTTCCGTACAAACCTGTAGGTATTTTCGGTTTAAAAATATATATATATTTTTTAATTTTTATATTTCAGTTGATTGAATGTAAGGTAAATTGCGGTTTACGATTTATGACGTTTTAAAAAAAAACTACTCACTCGATCTTGTTCAAACCAATTTTCGTTGGTAGTTTACATGGTAATGTACATCATATATTTTTTTTAGTTTTGTCATTCTCTTATTTTAGAAGTTACGGGGGGGGGGGGGACACATTTTACCACTTTGGAAGTGTCTCTCGCGCAAACTATTCAGTTTAGAAAAAAATGATAATAGAAACCTCATTACCATTTTTGAAGACCTATTCATAGATACCCCACACGTATGGGTTTGATGAAAAAAAACATTTTTGAGTTTCAGTTCTATGTATGGGGAACCCCAAAATTTATTGTTTTTTTTCTATTTTAGTGTAAAAATCTTAATGCGGTTCACAGAATACACCTACTTACCAAGTTTCAACAGCATAGCTCTTATAGTTTCGGAATAAAATGGCTGTGACATACGGACGGACAGACAGACAGACAGACAGACAGACAGACAGACAGACAGACAGACAGACATGACGAATCTATAAGGGTTCCGTTTTTTGCCATTTGGCAACGGAACCCTAAAAATAGAAAATAAATAATAGTTTAAAAAACTAAAAAACACGCTTTCATGGAAAACCAAACTAAAAAGTGGATAATAATGGTAAAACCGTGGGGTGCTTTTTGAGGTATTTTTGGGGTGGTTTCGTGGGGTGCTTTCCTCGGCGGCAATTCTTTACTTAATGTGATGCAGTTTTCTATCGTTAAGGTAAGTGACGATAGGAACTATTGTCGCCACTTATCGGCGATGTTTCGCACCGATTTGGCAAAAAGTATGAAAACTGTCTGCGTTGACTAGCGCGGACAATCAGCGCAGTCGGGAGTCCCTAGCGGACTCCCGGCCACCGTAGGCGCGAGCTTGCGGGTGGCGAGCAATGGGTAACTCGCCGCCCGGTATGGACCAAGCTCGGGTCGACGGCGCGTAGTGTTCCACGCGCGCCTCAAAGAGATGTCAGCAAAACTGAAGGGGTCTGCTAGGACCGATGCCTGCCGGGGTCGCGTGATTGTTCGAAAGAGATACCGTGACCCTGGCACATGGGCAACTGAAGGAACACGGGTGGGGTTTAGTCAGTAAAAGTCTGACATGCCTTCTGAGTACTTCTCCCGCTCTGGGCGGAGCGGGAGAGTAATTTGATGATTTCCCATCCAAAAAAAAAAAACCCCGTCGCAGAGAATTGCCTGCCAGTTTTCGTCCGATTTTCGTTGCTGCTTCGCTCCTTTTGATCATAGCGTGATGTTATATAACTTATAGCCTTCCTCAATAAATAGGCTACCCAAAACAAAAAGAATTTTCCAATTCGGACCAGAAGTAGTTCCTGAGAGTACCGCGTTGAACGCGGTAACCTCCAAACAAACTCTTCAGCTTTATAATATTAGTATAGATAGTCACCTATCACACACCGACCGTGGCACGTAAAACTAGTAAATACACGATTAAGAGTCATTATTGACTAAAAAATAACTATAGAAGCTAATGGAATAACATTTTACAGGTAAGAAACCCGAAACAAGTAAAGTCACACAAATGGCATCATAACAATCTTTAGTTCATTAAACTTATGAGAGAAAGATACGGTCGTTTTGATATTTAACAAAAACGGTTCATTCATTTTAAAGAATTATGATAAGATATGAATTATTATGACTTTATTTTTGCCTTTTTTGTCGGCTATTAGCAAGTATTATCAAGATTTCGATCAGTGAGATTGTAATAAGATATACAAATCTTTGTTCGTATGAGATTGAGAGAACTGCTAATGAAATTAAGTATGGTAAATAAGGTTTTGGGACCCGGGATATCTAGTCTCGAAGACACGGGACTTTTGTTAATTGAATTGTATCGGGTCCCGAGACACTGGCCACCACGGTCCCAAAATACGTTCTTTTTTAAAACTTCGTATTTGAGTACCATCATTCTCCAGCCATTTCCCAATTTATTTGTGGTCGACGCAACATGTATTTTTCTTCTAAAATCTAACTATTGCAGAATTTATGAAAATATTTCCAAATCCGGTGTTCGGATACCGGGATGTATCAGATCTGGAAATAATGGACGCCGAACCTCTACAGTAGGTACACAACGAACCTGAAGAGGCGTTTCAAAGTCAAATGGAACAGGCAATAAAATAAAATGTACCCGAAATTCTTGCAAATAAATCAAGAGCAACATAAAAAGGAACTCCAGTTGTTCGAAGCAACCGCGGAAAACGTACTGATGGCTTAGAACTACTTTACAAATCTATAAAAGATAACTGACATCTGTTAAAACTGAGAGAGTGTTCACCTTGACCAGTGACATTATTACAAAAATCACAAACTCATTGCTTTTTTATTGATGGCTTAGAACTACTTTACAAATCTATAAAAAGATAATTGACATCTGTTAAAACTGAGAGAGTGTTCACCTTGACCAGTGACATTATTACAAAAATCACAAACTCATTGCTTTTTTATGGTACCATCCAAAGGTTTTTACGGAACCATATTACTAAGGCTTCGCTGTCCGTTCGTTCGTACTACTGTCTATTAGCGGGCTTTATCTCATCAACCATGTACAACATCTACGAAAATCTGTATCGATTAAGATAGACAGTTGAAATTTTCATAGATATTGTATTACTGCCGCTTGAACAACTTCAACTCAGCCTACCGCAGTACACTGCTGGACATAGGCCTCTCCCATATTGCGCCACAACACCCTGTCCTCCGCCACAACACCCTTTCCTCCGCCTTCCGCATCCAGTTTACCCCAGCCACTTTCTTGAACAACTTATCTGATGAAAATAAAATTAACGGAAAAAAACATTAATGTAAGGAGACCAAAAAAGTCCTTATTGGTTTTGTGGGGCACAGTACTCTTCGTCTGCAGATCCGATTCGCACTTGCTCAGTTTTTTTTATTGATACATCCAGGCCAAAATTAACTCTAACCGAATTATATTCTAACAAGTCTTTGTTCTTTTTTTATTGCTGAATGGGCTTGCTGTTGGACTCGATCACGCTTGATGAAAAGCGATTGATGAGGCTTATGATGGAACACGCATGGCCAGCAGACGCCTGTTCACTCTTGCTTTGAAGACAGACGAGTTAAATGTGGAAGGGAAGAATACAGACGCTGGCAGTGAGTTCCACATTTTGTGAATGTGAAGCAGCAGCACTGAGTACGACTGGAATATTAACCAAGTACGTCTAATAGTCCAGTAGTATTAAAGCGATGGTGGAGAATCTCAAAATCCCGGGAATTCCCGGGATTGACTCTGTCCCGAGACTTTGAGTGCCGAGACTTCCCAAACCCCAATGGTAAATCACAATATAGCCACCTGAATGTTTCGCTATCATCAACGCAACGTGATCAAGTAATTAGGTTTTGTACCCAAATTACGCTGAAAGTTTAATTGGGCATAAACTTTATAAACAATTATACCTACACATTTAAACAATATGGGACTGCTATTAAAAATGAATTTAGAACAATTTGTAGACTTGAACCTATATTATAAGTACTGAATACAAGGTTGAGTTCGCATATGCCTAGAGTTGATATCCATTTGAATGAAATTGTTTATTGAAATTTCCTTCGATCAATAATAGCACTAGATACAGGATTAGGAACAAAAATACGTCGCTAAAGTGGCCACGTTTACACACACATAGGCATTTACATTTCTTACTACGAAATATAGAAAAAAGTTTTATATGATTAACAACTCCAGTTCATTATAAACCTTAATACTCAAGCATAAAGTTTAATTACGATTGCAAAATATTTATATTTAAGTCCTTCTGTCATAGGATAAAGGTAAAAGCAATAAATTTTAAATGTCGCTTGAAAATAAATAATCATTTTTATAATAAGTACAAAAATATTTATTCTAAAATTAAACTTAAAACACAAGCAATAAGGTTAAAAACATTTTGTTGACAATTTAGTGCTTATTCTATTTTGAAACTAGACGTAGTTCTTGGTACTACATTTCAATGCTCAGAACACAGTAAGATTTAGAGTAGCAGAATAATAATAAGTATTTTTTTTTAGGCTAAGGTTCGTTTTATAAATGGTAGCAAATATTTTTGACCGATTTAAAAAAGTAGTAGGACTAAATTAGTACAATAGATATTTTATCAAGACATTGCTATGAATCGTCTGAGGGTTGGCTCATTGTAATCAACCCGTATATAGAAATGAGTGCGTCTACTTATGTACGCGATTTAGAAGTTATCACACTAGTATTATAAAGGTGAAAGTTTGTGAAGGTGTGTGTGTGTTTGTATGTTTGTTACTTCTTCACGCTCAAACGGAGATAGCTTACACCCTGGATTAACACATAGGCTACTTTGTGCGTTTACATTAGAGTAGTCATAGCCAAGGCGCCATAGTCATTAATTAATGTACCTGTAATTTAGGAACTGCTGTTTTAATCAGTCGACGTCAGTTAGTATTTCCGGATATATCCGATTTATCAAAGTGATCCGAACATATAACCGAATTCTTAGCTGGCTTATAAAAGTCATCTCTTCTTTCTCTGGCGACAATCGAGATCCATTCTGCACACGTAAATGGATTGCTAGGAAAGCTAAAATAAAAAAGGAAAGCTGAGTATCTAATGAGAGTCCAACAAACAGACACAAAAGTAGCATCAAAGAATTTTTAACCAACCAGTTTTGAAGATCTGGTTACAATTTTTTTTAAAGTATTACAATACAAATCTACTCCATGCATTTACTGTCCTGTTGAACAAAAGTTTGTGCGTATGTTGGTGAGCCTTGGCCAAACATTTGTAGTGGTGGTTTAAAATCGGTAATTTTGTTCAAAACGTATTATTTGCTAGTTTAAAGATTAAAATATAACTTATTCTTCATGTACTTACTGAAAGTAAGATATTCCGGCCGCTATATTGCTTTTTCGGGGATTATTTTTGCAACTTTTAAATACACACTGCGGCATTGTGAGACGTGTTTACATTGGCTGTGTTTCAAGCCAACTAAACAAAATAAGAGCTCAAGTCTCAAGTGCGCTTATATTTACCGAGACGTATTTTTTGCGCCGACCCGATATCTAGTGCTATTATTGATCGAAGGAAATTTCAGTCAAATAACCGGAAACACCATGTATTATTTTACCTCTTTCGTTCTCTCAACTAACCCAACAGTATCGTTTCCCCATCGAAATCAAATTTGTCAATCATTGTATCGAATACACAGCGTTTGCGCGACGTCTACGCTATTGCTACGCCGACGTTTGCGAGTCATGTAGCGAGCGTATCCGTAGCACTCGCGTAGCAAGTGGGGTCTACGCGGGTGCTACGCTCGTCTAGAGTTAAGACTACACTATGACAATTTGTACGTAATGGTCACGAACCAACCTACTACTAATCACTGCCTATGCCCATATTAGGTGCCCTAAGCTAGGTCGCACGTACAACACATTACATTAATCAGTTTAATCGATGTCGTGTATAGTAGTCAACGTAAGGTAGAAAAGTAATTTTTAGTATTTCACGATAGAACCGCACAAAGTGGTTTTTATAAATAATTCAGGTTCTACACACTTGAAAGCTTTTGAGTGAAAAATATGTTATTGCGTTGATGTCAAAGAATCAGAAATTCAGAAAAAAAGCATTATTCCGAAAGTATTTAGCATTTCTCGTCTATTCCATGATAGATGAAGAGAATTTACGCAATTAGGTACCTATAACTTTTTATAGCTTCGTGCTCATTGTTTGTCTATTTAAATTAAAGCATTGTTTACATTCTTGCTCGTAACCGCGCGTTCAAAGTCCAATGATTGCCTACTGTTATCATTCGAATTGACAAATAGATATTCCAAACCATTTATTGTAATTAATTCGACCTAACAACGGATAGAAAAAAAATTCGTTCGAAAATTGATCGAGTTTCGGTTGTCGGATGTCGCCCCACGCCCTATGGCTGCTTTGATGCTAAACCTCTTAATCTAATCTATACTTTAGTATTATAAAGCTGAAGAGTTTGTTTGATTGAACGCGCTAATCTCAGGAACTACTTAGTCGGAATTTAAAAAATCTTTTTGTGTTGGGTAGCCCATTTATTTAGGAAGGCTATAGGCTATATAACATCACGCTATTGTCAAAAGGAGCGGAGCAGCAAACGAAAAATGTACGAAAACTGGCAGGCAAATTCGATGCGACGGGAAGGGGAGCGAAAATTTGACGCGGACGAAGTTGCGGGCAGAAGCTAGTTGTAAATATGTAAAGAGAAACCAAGACCAGGATCGCACCGGCGATTAATATTCCCGCGTTTTTTTGTCGCACATTAGATCAACGCTCCGTTTAGCGCCAAGATTTGACAATTTAAAAGTGTGTTTTAACGAAATGCTGGGATACAGTCTGTAAGATTCTCAACACTAAGGATCCAGTGCACAGTAAAATATCACTACGATACTATTACTTCTGTATTATTAAGTAAATAAGATATCATTTTAACAGCATACGACATTCATAACATGTGTACCTACTACCTTGTATAAAAAACTAGTAATTACAGTTTTTTACGAAAACGTGACAAGCCGATTCACGTGTCTATGATCCACACACAATTCTCGGTAAGTAGTTAAATTATAAGTTCTAGAACGTACAAAGAAGGTAAGAAATTGTTTTAATGACAAGTTAGGAGACCCTGATGACAATAATAGGCTTGGAGTACAAATTACACAATAATGTTTCGAACAATGTTCCTTGGTAGACTAGCCTAGCTATCAGAGATCATCTAAACAAATTTGACTACATTGTAAGTGTTTAAAATTAGATGGGTGGCCAAAAACTAGATAAAATTAAGACTTTTGAAAAGGATGACTCGATACATTGTACCTAAAACGTAGTTCTGTGTGGTGCCCGACGTAAAGAATAGCAACATCCCAATTTTTTCCGTGGGTATCGTAAAAGGCGACCCCGAGACTTACTAGAGTCTAGGTAGCAGCATTCTCTATGCAATTTCCCACCATACTGCGATCGCTAACTCGCATGCCAAGCGTAGTGATTATAGCACACCAGAGGGGGTTTGAGGGACGCCTATGTGCTGATTATAGCAAACCTCCTCCCTTTGAGAAACGCCTATGTCCAGCCGTGGACTTTATTTGGCTGAAATTATGATTGTGCCTAAAACTACCACCTCTAGTCTAGTTAACACTACTTAGGTAAGTGAGTCTTCGTTTCAATGACAGGAAAGCTAGCTTATAAATAATTCAGAGTCAGCCAGCATTTTCCATGTAAGTTTTAACATTCATGCTTATGTTAACCAGTCTAGCTTGTTTGCAAGGCAAAGGTAGAAGAAATCTTCAGAAACGTTGTGCGCAAGAAACTTGTCCCTATTAAGGGTAATATGAAAATAAATAAACCTTATTACTGTAAATTCTATTCAACAAACATTTCTTTTTGCAGATTTCAGCAAAGAGTTTCATTATTACGACAAAACTACGTGGGTGAACACTGAACATCCTCGGGCTACGTTTTGATGAGTCCGGAGAATTCGCTCGTAAATTGCCTGTATTGTTATTCAAAGGATTTTATTTACTCAAACAGCAGAGTATATCTTAAATTTTTTGGATCGGAGCAATCTTTGTTAAATGAAAATAGAGTCGTTATTACCGTTTATCTTATCGAATATGCTTTTAATTGTTTTACATGCATTATCAGTTTATAATGTTCCCAATGTAGGGACACAGGCCTCCTCTCGGTGAGAGGGAGTGGGCCGTAATCCACCACGCGGGCCCAGTGCGCCTTGGTAGATGTCACATGTCTTTGAATTTTTCGTTGTAGGTTTCCTTCACCGTTTTGAGAGCAGTAGTGATAAAATAATTTACGGAAAAGGAAAGTCCCTGTCTAGGTTCGAACTGACGACCTACAACCCGCAAATTGCTGCAGTTACCACTGCGCCACCACTACCCCATTGTATTACGTAATTTGTTCATAATGCTAGTAAATATTATAGTTGCACACCTGTCTTGTTCTACACATAATATATTAAACAAACTATGTTTACTATGTGCGCTTTGTGTGAAACATCACGTGGTATCAATATCAACACTCGGAAAGGAAACAAACATGAATGATAAATACCAGACATGTTTCCACGTATATATAAATAAGTTAGTACCCGATCGATATCATAGTTGATAGCTTTATTGTCTTATGCCTAGTGTTGGCAAGGTTGGACAGTAAAGCCTTCAGTTCGAATTATACGTGGGAAAATGGAAAACTATTTCAGTGTCGAGAAAAGATAGCCTTATAGAAGGATTCACAGAACGCACTTAAAATTTTATTTTGATAAGTAAATTAAGTGACACATGAGAAAATGAAATTTACTCTCGAAAAAGGCTCGGAGGTCTAGATTGCATTCCCTAGTTCTAATAAATAATGGTATTATTCGTAAGAATCGCCCAAAGTCATAGTGAGTAAACTCAAATCTTATGCAAATCTCAAGCCCAAAAAATCAAGAAATCTGAAGTGGCCTCAGCTGACTAAAATGTAGACTTTCAGAAATCATGAACATCTTCATGATCCAAAGTGTACTGAAATTAATCTGAAGGCTGAAAAGTTTGTTTTTGTTAGAGTTCGCTTCTCTCTGGTACCTACTACCAGTCGTTTTGCGTTTGATAGCCCAATTCTAGAGGAAGGTTATGATGGGCTATTTAACATCACGCTTCGACTCTTAGGAACCGAGCGATAAGGCAGAAATAACTCTCAAGAGAAAACGGGGAAATAGTGCGACGTGGTGGGTCGGGGATTAAGAAGATTTACGTTGACGAAGTCGCGGGTAGAACATACAGCAGAAATACATAAATGAATAAACCAATGTAAGCAGCGATGTTTAGCAACTTATGGTGCTGTGCCGGACTTTATTGGTAATGAAATATATATGACTGAAAAGGCAATTAACAGGCCAAAAGAAATCTATATTTCAGGCTCGAAGGGCAAACTATTTCAAATAAAATCGAAACATTTGTTTCTTTTGATAACAGAATTAACGACACAGCTTTTAGTACACGCGTTAACGGTAATAGAAATGTCAGAAAAAATTGTGGTATTGATATTATTGACATGTCTGTTAGTGACGTGAAGTTTCGTCTTTGGCTAACTGAACGATAGTTTTGTCTACCAATTAGTCCTATTGAAGTGTATAATGACACGTCCTTTAATGCCTATCATAACTTAATGAGGAAACAATTGTCAATGTTATCCGTAGCTA
This sequence comes from Aporophyla lueneburgensis, assembly GCA_932294355.1. NCBI lineage: Eukaryota > Metazoa > Arthropoda > Insecta > Lepidoptera > Noctuidae > Aporophyla > Aporophyla lueneburgensis. Next base: position 19,285,463 of record OW028747.1, read on the forward strand.
TATACATAAATAAGTAGGTACATATGTAATAGCCAACGTAATGTTATGTGTAGCATAGCAATATTTTTTTTTAATATTTTATTCATGACCATAGATACAAGTCTTTCAGTCGTATACATAGATGGGTTTTAACACTATGAATGTAACATTACAATGGTTATTAGATACCTACTTATAATAATGTTAATAAGGCACTTTTTTAACAATAATATTTTTTCAATCTGTTTTTACAAATTACATCAATATTTTTCATTACTTTCTTTATACTACCAACTTGCCCCCCTTTCGGGTTGGGTGGGTACATCTCAGTGATATCATGGTTAAACCTTGATGGTTTTCATACAAATTTAAATTACAAATACACTTCTAATTACAAATTAAATTAAATTTTTTCTACCGTATTACAAATATATTTAGACAACACACTAAAATATTTCTTATTTTTTAATAATTCCTGAACACTGCGGGGAACACTTTGTCGTTCACTTTCAATGTCATTGTCATTAAATTCACTCAATTCACTGACCAAGATCAAACGTTGAATGTTAAAACTTGAACACTGTAAGATAATGTGATCCAGATCAGCATCCTCTGCTCCACAATGACGACATTGGCTATTATTAATTATGCGAATCCTATTCAGGTGAGCTGGTGTTAGGCAATGTCCCAATCTCATGCGTGATATAATAGTTATAATTCTTCTTGTGATATATTTGAAGTTTTGGTACCAAGGTTTTATCGGTAATTCATTTTGTATTCCAGCATACCATCTGCCTTTCGTTTCCAGGGTGATGTCCCAATACTCCTTCCATAACTGTCTATTATGTTCGTTAAAAAGGCTGTAATAATCAGTGAATGGAACCTTGAGCAACTTAGATCGATCCTCATCATGGACTGAACGAGCCGCAGTGTCAGCAACTTCATTTCCACGAATGCCACTGTGTGAAGGTACCCATACTAATTCTACTCTAATACACTTGTCAAGTAGTTTTTGGATTAAAAGTCTAATATTATAAATAATATAGTTTAACTTAAAAGAAATATTTACATTATGTAGAGCAGATAAAACACTTTTAGAGTCTGTAACTATCAAAATATTATGTACATTATTTACAAGACTATTTACATGCTGCAGTGCACAATCAATTGCATAGCATTCTGCAGTGAAAATGCTACACACTCTGTTTAATTTAATGCATTTAGTGAAGTCCAACTGTGGATCATAAAAAGCGGCTTTTACATTATGATCTGTTTTAGATCCATCTGTGTATATAACATAATGTTCTGGTCTATTGTCTTTAAACTGTAAAAATTCAAAATGATTGTGCACTGTGTCTAAATGGATTGCAAAGCTGTTAATAATACCATTATAAGGAATTTTGTATATAGGCCAAATATCATTTTTAACAATATCTTTTGAATTATTATTCACATGTTCAAATATTATTGGCATTTCAGGTAGAGTTCCACCAACCAAAGAAGAAGCAGAGATGGCATTGGAAGCAATTGACTGTGAGATTTTAGGATGTATTGTTAGCTTCATAAGTAAAGGATTATCATTTGATGCCATGACTTTTAATAAAAATCTCTCAGTTAACAACAACCTTCGTAATGACAAGGGAGGTATACATGTTTCAACTTCTAATGAATTGATAGGTGTGGAGCGCATAGCACCACAAATAAGTCTCAGTCCCATATTTTGAATTACATCTAATTTTCGTAACAAGGTGCTATTGGCATTCATGTAAGCTAGACTGCTGTAATCAAAATGGCTTCTCACTATACTTTTGTACAGCATACTCATAACTTTGGGGTCAGATCCCCAAAAACATCCTGCTAAATGCCTCAATAGATTAATACCATTCAGTGCTTTGTTACTTATATGTTTAATATGTTCATCAAATTTTAATTTGTCATCAATAATTACGCCTAGAAATTTATGTTGCTTAACAGCAGGAATTTCTACATTATTGTATGAAATTTTAACATTGCTATGAATATTTACAATTTTACTGATAATTAAAACTGAACTTTTTTCTGGACTTATTTCTAATTTAAGTTTACTATGGTAATAGCTGTATAATTGAGACAAAGCCTTATTAATATTAGCCATTGCTATATCTATGTTTTGATTTATGCTGTACAAAAGCAAGTCATCGGCAAATTGCAGGATATTTACACCTGATACATCTACATATTTTAATATTTCAGAAGTATACAAGTTATAAAGCAAAGGAGACAAAGTTGCCCCTTGCATTGTGCCTTTGTTGACAGTCCTAGGTCCATGCAATTTATTATTATATTTAACAAATACAGTTCTATTGTTTAAAAAAGAATAAAGCCATTTCAGAATATGACCAGGTATACCAATATCATGAGATACTTGAATAAGTTCTTCTATATTTACATTGTCAAAAGCACCCTTTACATCTAAAAACACACAGATTGCATTAGAGTGACTTAATTTAACCTGTCTTAAATCTGATAATAAAGATACAAGGCTTTCAGAGCAACTTTTACCTTTTCTGAAGCCAAACTGTATAGAAGGAATTAAACTTTGCGATTCAATAAAATAATCTAATCTTAACTTCAACATATTTTCAAAGAGTTTACCTAAACAAGATGATAGAGAAATAGGTCTATATGAAGAAGCACTATTTGCAGGTTTATTAGGTTTTAATATTGGAATTACACACTGTGTTTTCCAAGACTCAGGTATTACGAATTCATCCCATAGTTTATTATAAATATTAAGTAATGTTTTTTGTGCATTTAAATTTAACTTTTTGATTAATATATAAGGTATGTCATCCAATCCCGGTGTAGTATCTTTCCTGCTCTTTAAAGATGTTTTCAACTCTTCTACAGTGAAATTGTTCTTAAGAAACACATTTACATCATTTTCTGTAGCATTTTCGAACAAATACTCAAGCCTATTGCCGTCTATTTCAGTAGAATCAGCTAAGTTATCTAAAAAACTTGGAACCCACTCATCATTGATGTTTTTGTTTCGATTTGTTCCAACTTTTTTAAATTTTTTAATGTATTCCCATATCCTAGAAACTGGAGTTAACCTATTAAAGCTACTACATAAATTTTGCCAAGAAGAGGAACTTTCTTCCTTCAGAATTCTTTTCTTTTTTGCATCTAGTTTTTTATACCTTATCCAGTTTTCAATATTGGGTTGAGAAAAATAATACTTTAATGCATCTTTTGATTTTTCGACAGCATCACTACATTTTGTATTCCACCATGGTACTGGTTTTTTAATAGCTGTGTTTGCACCTAATTTACGTTTTGGAATTGTTTTATACCTTAGATCATTTAATGTTTCTATAAAATGATTGTATGCATTGATAGGGGAATCATTTATTGAGTCCAAGTGAGAAAAACAAGTTTCTGATAGGCTGTAATATTCGTCCCAATCTGCCTTGCTATAAATATATTTCTCTTGATCCACAGGAGGTGATGTGTCATACATAGACGGTTGAATATTGATCTCAAGTAAGGTTGGAAGATGATAGCTACCCATGGGATCGTCATGAACATACCAGTTACATAAATGAGCTATTGAAGAGCTAACAAGGGCAAGATCTATCGCTGAAGCTTGTCTATTAGGATAAGGAACAGTTGTTGGTGATCCATCATTCAGAACACATAAGTCAAATTCATCAATTATATTATATAAGCATCTACCTCTATTATTATCACTATGACATCCAAAGGCTATGTTATGAGCGTTAAAATCACCCATAACTATACAAGGTTTGGGTATTTTATTTATTAAATCCTTTAACTTTACTGAGTCAAACCTGATACTTGGAGGGCTGTACACACAAAGTATAGCCATTGCTCCAAATTGTGTTTCTATAGTGATACATAAATTTTGAATAGATTCTGAGAAGTGTGTATTAACTACTTTGTATTTTAAACGTTGGCTCACCAAAATAGCTACTCCGTTATGAGAATTTATGGAATTTTTGTGGATTAAATTATATGTTGGAAAATGTGGAATTATAGAATTAGTTTTGAACCAAGTCTCATTAAGAAGACAGACATCTATATTTTTATCAATTAATAAATTTTGTAGTAGGCTCTTTTTACTCTGTAAACTCTGTATATTATACTGTAAAATATTTAGATAATTATCCATGTTTAAATTAAATTTGATAAAAATATTTCTTTTATTTTCTTATGTGTGAGTGGTCCATCAGAGTCACTCTTGTTTCCTAATGCAACCAACGATTTAACAATTGCGTTAATTATAATATCATTATTTGCTACTTGTTTAATATCTAAAGTCTCATTGGATTTAGTCTTATCAGTAACCTTGGGTAAAACAGGGAAAGATTTCTCATTTAATGTAGGGGGTGGTTTCACAACAGTGGCATATGATTGCTGCATAAGGAATTTGGCCTTTTTCTCCTCAATTTTTTGTTTTTTAATGGGACAGTCTCTTGAAATGGCAAGATGATTACCTGAGCAGTTGATGCATGTGATCTCTTCGACATCGCATTCTTTGTAGGAGTGACGACCAGCACAAGAAGAGCAGTTTTGCTCACCTCTGCAAGTCTTAGCAGAATGATTGAATTTAAGACACTTATAACATTGTAATAATGGTGGTATGTATGTTTTCACCTCGTATCTAAATAGTTGTATATAGGCGTATTGCGGTAAAGATGTTGAAGAAAAGGTAACAGCAACTGTATTGAGAGGCACTAATTTTCCCTCTACTTTACGCATGAATCTTCTAATTGAAATAACTTCAGAGTCGCATACTATATTTTTATATATTTCTTCATTGGAAAGTTCTTTGGGCACAAACCTCAATACACCAATCCTTTCTGTCAAATATGATGGTATAAACGCTTTAAATTTATTTCTCCAAAGGAAGTCTTCCATCTTCAGAAAATTGTTGGCCGCAGCCGCCTTTTTGAATGTTATGCCTATTTTGTGCGCATTTATTCTATGTACTCCTGATACTCCTTTAACATTATCCGATAATAAGTTGGTGAGCGTGATAGGGTTTTTATTCCCTATCTTCTCCTGCTCTGTTGATTCGACGTATACTACATACTCAGAATTGGTGTTTTCTATGAACAGTCTTTTATAATTTTGTTTAGTAAATATGTGATACTTATTATTTGGAGTGCTGTTGTACTTTCTTTTTTTCTTTTTTTCTCCCTTCTCTGGCGGCTCCTCACCGCCACTGGTGACACTCATGGTTGTTCGAGGTCGAGGAAGTTATTTTAGTGGTATTTCCGTATAATTAACTAGTTATTGAGTTTTTTGCGAAATCAAAATTACCGCCTCGTTTGACTTCCCGCCAAAAAGTCAGCATAGCAATAACACAAAACGTCAAGTCTAACACGGACGTTAAATATCGCAACGGAATTTTATCGCGCAAAGGAATTTCGACTCTCAGTGTTGAACCGAGCATTGAGAATGCAATAGAGTCCATCTCAGCAAATCGAAAAAATACACTGTTCGATTTTCTACTCTAGGCGAAAAGCGGAGCGTTGAAACTCCTTTGCGCAAAAACCCACCGCGATATTATTACGCCCGCGTGAACGTCGAGTTATGAAAACATCAGGATCGATACATAATTATGTAAAACAGAGCTAGGTCATAGCGTAGTTACGTAGAAGGTATTGCTATATAACAAACATGCTAGCAATTTATGAACGCGTGCGATATACGAGTAGGAATGTTAACGAAAAGCTTAACCCACAATATAAGGACAATGATTCATTTCATAAATATATTTCAGTAACAAAGCGACGGCCGATGACTTTAACGAATGAGAACATAAAAATATTTAAAACTCGTTTGCTAATCACTTGCACCGATATTGCTCTCATTTCTATCGCTTTATCAATATCTAATCTTATCATTATCACACACCATAGGATTGGTACATAAATCGTTTCAGCGTGTAGATAAATCCATGGTATGTAGATTTACCATGATATTTAAATAACTATATCAATAAACATTAGGACGTCACCATAAACGTCTGACAACAGACTTATTTAGTTGTGCTACGTTCAGACTAGCCATTAATTATTTATTCAAAGGACGTCAGCAGTCCTTCCCGGTGTCAAGGACTACCATCCTCTTTGGCGTCAAATTATCAAGAATAATATACAACCATTTCTTCCACTGCGGATATTTAAAATTTAAAACAAACCTGTAATACAAATCCAACACGAGAAAAATGAGAACAGAGAACACGTTCAGGTAAAAAGTGGCCAGCTACCTTCATCTATAAATTACCCGCATTACAGTAGAATACGAGGTAGGTACTGTTAGTTAAATATGGATCCCAGTTAAATTATGAAATATCAATGTGTTTAACGTCAAACCGTTCTACTGTTGTTATGATTCTTTGCCCAGTGGCGCAGTATGTTCAGCCGATAATAAATAGGGAAATAATTAATTCTATGCGAAGCAATTCAATTAATCTACCCACGAATTAAAAATACGATTAACGTAGGTTTCCTTGAGACTTAAAAACGATTAGTTTTTGACGCAGTGGTAGTTACTGCAGGTGTTTCATACATGCTTTCATTTAGAGCTGAGGAACGACAATAATAAAAACAAGGGTACTTACTTGGAATCCCTCGGAAGAGTCTTGATAAACACGTAAATGTGCCTCCTATATCGGTACACGCAGGGCGCTATAGCGAGGATGACGAATATCGCCGCCTTAGAGAATGTACTGAGCACGGCGGCCATCGCGGCGGCCAGTGCCATGAGAGCGACGAGCGCTGCCAGTATAGCGTCCATGCTGGCGTTCGGCCCAGTAGGGCACACAGCGGCTAACTATACACCGGTAACAGATAAACAGTACGTGTGAGTACGACGCGCGAGCACTACGCACCGGGGACGCGCGCGTCCATCGACACCGAACAGTTTCGTATAAATGCGGGAAGGACGCGCAGCGGTGCGTGTGCCGAGCTAGCGGCCGCGTCAATGGCTGAGCGCCGGCCCCGAGCCCCCCTCGCGCCAGCTGCACATGCGCCGACAACAGCTGATCCCCGAACGGTAGGCGCGCTATGACACCCACCCCGGTTAACTCATCTGAACTTGTGTATAAAATAATACCGATATAGGATATCACAATTATAAAATTTTTCGCGGATGTCGCTGACGAGCTGACGTTTCACATTATTTGATAAATATTTCATATTCCGAATTCAAACATTTTTTTCTAAATGTCTTCACAAATAAAAAAAATATTCTGAGACAGGAGGTATTGTCTACAAAAGAGGCTCAACATCCACAGATAAATAATACCTTCTGAAATATCCAATTGTTTTGATCAGTCGCTAAAAGTATTAACTGCGCTTTTTATCATTGTCAATCACGGCGAAGTATCAAGTAAGCTCGGTTGGTTCCTCACATGCCTGAGTGGTTCCACGTAGTACCGTTGGCCGATGCCTATAACCAGCACGTGACAAGTGCTCCGCAGTGTAATGGTTCACAGGACGATGCACACGCTCGGAATGTATTATTATTCATTAATAATGACAACGGTCATGGCCACGTAGACCACGATCGATTGAGGAAGGAATTCTTATTAGGTATCCGAAACTGATTAGAAAAATATAACCCTTTGAACATTTGGGTCTGTTCAACTGTTGTAATTTTGTTCTTCCCAAATTAACCAGTGATTGATGGGAGATCAGTAAATAACTTCTTTTAACAGTGGTGGCCCAGTGGCGGCAACGGTTGCGTTTTATGAATTGTAAGTTCGAATCCAGACTGGCGCTTTACTTTCTATAAATTATACCTAATTATTTTATCACAACTGCTCTCACATCGTAAGGAAACTGACACGTTGACCCAAAAATTCGAAGACATATAACATCTATCAACCCACAAACGGCGCCGCGTGGTTGCTTACAGCACAGTCCCTCTCGTTGAGAGGAAGCCTGTGTCCCAGTAGTGGGAATCTATAGGCTAATTATGCTTATAACTTTCAAGTTTTAACGATATAATACTGCCCCGGTATATGGTATTCTGTAGTTTTTGCTATCCCTATTTCGATCTCATGATACCTACATAATAAACATGAATTCACGCCCTTTTTCAGCAGAAGCAGGTCTCATGATAGTTTCCACTCATAATCGTATGTGCTGTCCATGTCACGGAAGCAAGTCAAACTGCCACAAAATACAGCCGCAGAAAATGCAGCCAAATATCCACAAATGACAGCCGGGCTGACAATCAAGTCTTACCATCGTGTTAGTAAATGGGTTGTAGAGGTAAAATAGGCAGCCGCTCCATGTAAAATACAGTATAATATACATGTGGTATTCTGTTGCATTCGGTTACACTGGAAGTCGACCATAACTTAGTTGGGAAAAGTCTGCGCACACGATAATGAATCGTAGGTTGTGTAAACACAATCACAATCACCCATACATGAAATACGTAATCTATCAATCCTTAAGGAGTGTTAGCTAAACCGAGCATCACTTGCTGCTAAACATATTAGGTATCATACAATAAGCTTTTTGGAGTGCACCTGGGTAACCCAGCCAAAACTAAAATAACTAGCCCCATTTTGTCAAACTACTGTCAGTCGCTAAAATATTTGAAGGTCTGCACCCTACTCGCGTACCACACTATCAATCAGATTTTGAATCATTTCAAGGATATTACTAAATCCATTGCTTGTTAGGTTCGAAAAATTTGGCTGTTACACAACGTAAATAATGCAATGAATGTTCTTGAACTGTCAAAATTGAAGCCGTTCTTACTGTTTGAGTGTTACGCAAGATCACCCCGCTGGCAGTCGTGATCCTAAAGCAATAATATGGTGTTTGAAGAATGAGAAGCAAATCAAACGTTAGCTCAGAACCTGCAAATGATGTCATTATTTTGAGAATATATCACTAGACTAGACTAGAATAGACGGCAGTAAATGTCATTGTTTAACTGCATGTTGTCTTGCGATATTACCTTAGTATAGTACCATCACTTCCATAACATCTAAGCTAGAAAGGTTCTCACTATAAACGTTCATCTACACCGAAGTTACTTTTTGTGTGGGCAAAAAAGGGTAACTATCGAGTTACTGTTCACATCTCCGTCGCGAAACCGCAGTAGTTCCGTTATAGCTTTTCCGTTGTAAGACAAGCAAAACTTTATACAAAAGTTTTGAAGGCGCTTAAGTTTGTCCAGTTGGTCTTGGGTAAGGTCAAGATAGCGGACATCGGCATAGTCAAGGACGGGTAGAAGAAGTGATTGTGCAAGCGCAATCTTGGTGGCAGTCGGGAGAAAGTTACGCAATCTCTTCAAAGACGCAGCGGATGCAAATAGCTTACGGCTAACTTCCTGTAGCTGGGCAGTCCAAGAAACGTTCTTATCAATAAATATTCCCAAGTTTTTGACTGTATCGCTTAAAGGAACAACTGTATTGTCAAAAGAAACTTGGGGAAGAGTACTCCAGTAAATCCTTGAGACTATTCTTGAACTGCCTACCTCCACAACTTGCGTCTTTATAGGGTTAACCATAAGTCCGTATCTCTTGCTCCAGTCGCATATACGGGCCAGATCACGATTTATTTTTAAAATAGCCTCGGACAGATTCCCAAGAGGAGCTCGCGAGTAAATTTGTAAATCATCTGCATAAAGATGGTAGGAAGAAATAAGTTCATTGGAGATTGAGTTTATAAAAACTGGGAAAAGTAAAGGAGATAAAACACCACCCTGAGGTACACCGGCAGAAGTATTACTCCAGGAAGACAAAGTCTCTCCAAGGCAAATACGTTGCCGACGACCGAACAGGTAACTTCGAAACCAATCAATTACCGATGAAGATATATTAAGAGAGCATAGAATCCCAAGCAGCACATCAAAATCAACAGTATTGAAAGCATTACTGAAATCTAATAAAGCTAAAACTGTAAGATTACCGCTTTCCATCGATGACTTTATATCATCCGTAATGTTTAGAAGCGCTGTGGTGGTGCTATGACCAGGACGGAAACCAGACTGGAAAGGGGTTGAGGAGATTATTTTTAGTGAGGAAAGTGCTAACTTGATTGTGAATCAACCGTTCAAGGACTTTGGATAGGAATGGTAAAACGGAAATTGGACGGTATTCAGAAAAGGATTTAGGATTTGACTTTTTAGGTAAAGGAATTGTTGGTATTTGGTTTGCGCAGTTATGACCATGTTTCCGAATTTCGAGTGAAGCTCAAGTGGTTACCAATTCGCCTTCGCCGGAATGCTCATATTCTTTCTCTTTTGTATAATGTGCTATTTTCTCCCTCCACTCCTCTCTATCTCAAGAAACGTTTTAAGTTTCTTTGTGACTCCCACACGAAATTCTTAAGGTCATCAGATAACTTGAAGCTTAAAATGCCTATGCATTCCACAACTTTCTTCGACCATTCCTTTACTGTCCAAGCCGCTCGGTTGTGGAATGCATTGCCTGTAGAAATAAAACGCGCGCAGACGTTACATGTTTATAAAAGACTCGTGAAGGAACACTACTTGTCGTTGTGATCTTGTTCTCCTAACCGAACTGTAATTTTCTATGTACATGTCGTCATTAATTTTTGTGTCTTATATGGATATTTAGTATGTATGTATTTATGTATATATTATTTAGGATATAAATAACTGTTTAATTATTTTAGTTTTCTGTTTAGTTGTGTTCACACCATTGACATACCCATTTTATGTCCACGCTTTTCACTGTCCATTCCATGGTTGCCTGGAAGAGATCGCATAAGGCCGCCCATTGTGTATTTTGTAATCATTGTAATGTTTTTTGTGATGTATTTTTATGGTGTACAATAAAGTATATATCTATACTAATATTATAAAGAGGAAACCTTTGTTTTTTTGTATGTTTGTATTGAATAGGCTCAAAAACTACTGGACCGATTTCAAAATTTCTTTTACCATTACTTAGAGGGATTCTTCCGAATCCGTATAGGCTATATTTTATCCCAGAAAATAGATAAGATTTTTCGTGGTAGTGAAAATTGTGGAGTAAGGCGTCGAAAAAACTGCCGTACGTTATCGATTCTCGCGAACGCTGCCTAAATGGTTAGAGATGTATGATTGACTTCTATGGAAAAGTTGTAGAACTCAATAATGCCTACAAAAAAGTCCGCGATAGTATAAACCAAACATTTATATTTTAGCTATTATAACCACTTTTCCATAGAATAAAAGTAATTAAAATTATTAGCCTATGTTTATTGATCATATTATCGTCAAATACTAATTCCTTATCCAAATAAACTATTTATTGAGCAAGATTGTTTCAATAGCTATAAATTACTTTTTATTTTATTCCAATCGGATAATCCATTCAAAAGATATTACGAATTTAAAATTGTAATTGCTATTAAAATGAATGATGGTGTCGCACAACTCGCACGGCGAAACCACAGGGGAGGGGGGTGCACATCTATGAAGCAGGTTGCCGGCGGAAACCAATATGTTTTAATGCCATCTACAAATACTACTGCGAACATAGTGTATAGTGAAGCATTAAGGTAAAGAGAAAAAAAAAACAAAAAAAAACAAAAATTAAAAAAAAATAAAAGAGTTAAGCAGGTACGAAACAAAGAAATGTAACACGAATAAAAAACCTATAAAAACATACATACAAAACAATTTTTTTTTTCAGAGAGTTTAAAAAATAAATGAATAAATGTCCATCCGTGCGAAGCCGGGGCGGGTCGCTAGTAAATAAATAAACCGAAGCGAAAATGCTTGTTCTAATGCACAGATGTGGTTATGATTTAAATATCTCTTTCCCGCGTAATTTCGCCGATCGGCTCGGAAGTCAGTTGCACCTCCGCGCTCAGCTCGCTATTTTGCTTCGGTGCCGCCTTTGTTTCGAACGTTTCATTCGTTCGTTTCGTGGCAGTCGAGATGTTTATAAAGCGAAACTTAATTTTTGTTGTATAATGGATGTTTATTTTACGGAAATACTAATCGAAGGGTTCCGAAGTAAATTATGTATTTTGCTCCGCTTGCTAGAATTCAACTGAGTTTCATGATGTTCCACTCGAATCACGAAACATAATGTACTAATGTTTCTTAGTGGAATATTTAAGCGGTTTCCCATCGTTATTTTCGCAGCGGAGTCTTCAATGAAACTTCGACCATAGCCTGCTCCATAGCGCTGAGCGACCTAAAATGTGTGGACCAGCCCAACTGTCAGTGGCCACGTTTCGGCACCGTATGTCATAAAGGGCAGAACGCACTGGTTCAATGTTGCGGGGGCGGAGTTGTGCCACAGTCTTAGTGCAAAATGCTGCTCTACCAGAACTAACTGCGTTGTGGATTAAACAACGGCCATTAAACAAAGATGAGTTAATTATACAGGATTACAAAAAGAATATTAATTAAATACACCGTGTATGAAAATATACATTTAATGCAGATTTTTCAACATATCCCATACCGTTAGAGAATCTTATTTTATGTAACAAAAATGACAAAGAAGAAACAAATATTTAACCTGCCTTAATACAAGACAGAAATAACATGACATTGTAAAATATTTAAAAATAAAGTTTTAGTATTGTCGAGGCAAGTATGGTACGTAAAAGCTCAATTTTTGTATAATACAGTAAATTATAAAAATAATAATAATGAGAGTTCTTGGTTATTGATTAAACATAATAACAATGTGACAGCACTTAGATTAACTTAACTATACTTTGATTTAACGGATAACAAATTCAATTAGAAATATTCCCACACCAAAATAACGTCTTTTGTTAAGTACAATACTTTCTACAAAGCGTTATTTTTGAGCTAACTAATAAAGTCCTTTGAACAAACTACATTTTTGAAGAAGTATGCGGTATAATGTTGGCTAAATGACTAAAAGTAACTATGATACAATGCAGTTGATACATACAATTTTATAATACATAGACATTGCAAATATCTACCATGACACTCCTCTTCCTTTCAAAAATAGACCTTATAACCAATAGACTGAGTCTAAATCTGGATAACTGGATAAATGTGATGACCTAATTTTTTTTCGATAATGATACGTTTAAAATTTATTATGTTGTTTAGGCGTCGTTTTCACAAATAAATTACATAAAATACAAACAAAGTGTAAGATTTAAATTTTTAATAACTAAAAAGTGAATGCAAACATTTTTACGCAAGCCTACCAGATCAGTCGCAATGCTAATTTTAATAAATTCATAGATTCCCAACCTCCTTTACAATACGACACACTATAAGAAACGCCAAGACTCGTGGCAGTCATAATCCGTGTGAGTAGGGCCGCGAAGATTTAGAACGGAGTTTCGCGCCATCTCACTCTCGCGTTTTATGAACGTGGCTGTCACGCACGTTGGCGTATACTATATAACTTAGCAATACTCTACGTATTATTGCTATAACTTTTAATAATGCTAAACTATTAAATATTCTCATCAAAAGTTAATTATTCGAGAAGCATGCTTTACAATACCGCGTAGGAATGTAAGGATTCTAAATATTACATTACGATACCTACATAGATACATATAAAAATAGATGATACACGTGATGTTTTACTACACTTCAGATGGTTTATACATATTGTTCGGCACATAAAGAGGTCTGGCTAACAAGCATCAAGAGCAGCCTATTCCCAGCTTCGAAAAGGCTAATAAAACGCAGTTGATGAAAGCCTCCTGAATTTAGTAGAAAATCCCAGGGTAGCTCGCAAATTTTAAATATGGTTTTACACTATTATATACTAGCCGTGCCTGCGATTTCGTTCGCGTGGATGTCGGACAACAGACCTCCACTGATAAGGGAGAACCTTTCGACCTGGCCTGATGCCAGGTGATTTTTTCTATTAAATAGCTGAGCTGTATAGATGGAAGATTTGAATTTCCCGGGCTACCGGGCTGTTCTCAATCACTCTCTTTCTTACTGATTGGATTGGCCGTCGGTCAACTAATCATAGTAGTTGACCAGAGGTTCCCAGTCTTTTAGAAGTCAACTGGTAGACTTAGAATTCTGCAGACATACCAGTCACACTCACAGGGACATACAGACTATTTGAAGTTTAACTTCTTACGATGACATACCCTGCGCACGATTAGGATGAAATGCGAAAATTAACATAACAGTGTGAAAAGTAACATGGCGGGGCGTAGGTACTAAACTCTTAGAGTACTATGTGAAAAATATTTCACATAATATGCATTGTACTGAGTATATTATTGCTGACCCATGGGATAAAATTACTGAATTACTAAAGCTCACTTTGATATCAAGAGAAAACGCAGAACATTGCTTTACTAAATTCTGTAATTAAATTCATAATTCCATTTTGGTTATAGCGTAAATGCAAGAAAAAGAATGTATACACACTTTACATATTTAAAGAAAGAACAACAACGACTTATCAGAGAAACATTATCTAATAAAACAGAGTTTTTTTTCTGATGACATGGAATAATAGATTTTATATTTAGTGATTTAAAGTGCAAAGTTGTACGAACATCACTTAGTTCTTGGGAACTTTTTAAGTATACCAACAAGTTAAGCATGCTCGAGTTTCAGAAAAGATTTAGGTATAGTTAGTTATAATTCTACAAATTAATTGTTTTAGACCTTTTCTACGAATATTCTATATAGGTTAGGTTTCAACAGCTAAAACAGCTTAGTTTTCAAGACCTGTCATTTGAACTACTCGTAATAACTATAAAAACACTAAAACAACAGATTTAATAAACAGATCACAGCCTAATTTGTCCACTAATGATTTTATCATACTCTGCGTCTCCTAAGGGCACGTACCGACTTTGTTTTAGGTCTAAATAGTAAAGTTTGTCCTTTTTAACCAGTTTTGGATCGAAACCATCTTTTTGCAGATCAGTCTTCTTCATTTTAAATGTACCTGAGGAAGAAAAATGTTATTGTTTAGATGTAGTTAATTTATTATACGTTAATGAGGGTTAAGATAATTTAAACCCACATTAGTGATTGTTGTTACTGTCATTGCTAATTATCTGTTTGGTATAATTAATTAACTACCTTTTCAAACAACCTAATGATGTGCAAGGCAATGTTTGGGTTTTCTTTGTGCCATAGAAGACAAAAAAATTATGCTTTAAAACATTCCATAACGATGTTCTCTAAAGAACCTGAAGATTTCTGAAATTAAGTGTTTTTCTAGGCTCCACACTATCCCGGCGGCACAGCCAAAGCGCAAACCACCAACAAGAACCGCGGCATTTTTAGTTAATACTGGCAGGATAACCGAACGGCAAAGACCCACCAACATAGTGTGTTTACATGTTATGTGTCCAAGAAATATACACAAGCGTGAAAACAATTGTCGTACTGACAAATGAACTGGAAAGTTAATGTGTTTAGTTTTATGAGCCCTCAAGTCCCCACAACTCACAGGCTCAAAAAGAAATGGCGGGATGAGTTCAACTATACTTTAAAGGATTGGCCCAAAATTGCAAAAGGTCGGCAAAAGTGGGAAGAGGAAAGGATGGCCTATGCGAAAGAGGATGGCCTATGCCGTGGGACAGTACAGGCTTATAGTAATAAAGTTTCCACTATCTTCATAATCATCGCATCAAATAAAGACTTGTGTTTTAACTCACCAGTCATATCTAAGCTATCCATAACCCTGAGGAACACAGGTCTCGCGTACACCGGCAGGTCTGTTCCAAGGTCCCGCGCCAGTTTATCCAGGTCCAGAGTGCCGTCGATATCCACTATACCGCACATGCCCGCTCTCCCCTCTGTGTTTGGTACCTTAAATTTAAGATAACATCATCATCTGCCCAGACTTTTTCAAGTATTTCGGAATATGCTTCCAGTCTAACCTGATGCAGCTAAATACATGAAATAAAACATTCAGTCTATATCCCCCGAAAGGACATATACACTAGGGATGTTATGGATATGAAATTTCGGATACGGATTGGTTACGGATGTAGGAATGATTATTATACCGGATACGGATACGGATAAGGATATGAAATTATTTCGTATTATCCGTTAGTTTCGGATAAATCGGTTACGGATATTAAACTTTAAAGGAATTTCAAAAGTAAAAATAAATAGCTAATAAAATGGTTTTATTTATATGTCACTATTTGGTAGGAAGGGTCGAATTTCGACCAATGGGCGATCACTAGTAAATATAAATTGAGTGTTATCTAATCTAACTAAAATAAAAATGTAATAACAAATCCGATATTATCTGAAACTTTTATTTCGGATTCGGTTACGGTTACGGATAAATTTTTATATCGGATATCCGATAGTTTCGGTTACGGTTACGGAGCTCCCTAACATCTCTGATATACACTGTGACATTTTAATCGTCTTACAACGGCAGTCCACTTCCTGTATGTATCCAATGACTACTACACATCCATAAGAAAAAAAATAACGTTTGAATAACTAAAAAATTAAAATATTATTCATTATGGTAACGCATGACGTAGTTATTTTGATATTTTGGCTTATGGAAAATGTAGATGGAATTATTTAGTCGGCTTGTGCGCTGGGTAGGTCTGTTCTCTACCGTATGATATCTACGTAAACACAATTAACAGGATGTTTCATCATTCTAATGCATTATTTATTTTTCTTAGTACCTTAGTAGTAATTAATGGTAACATTTTTTAATCATGGCCACAGGTATATGGGAGCGTCCAAGCCAAGCGGGCCACTCGGCGCTGGCAGCGGGTTTTTTGCATAAAACACGTTCTGTTCAACTCGCTCACAAGATTTGGTAAAATAGCTAAAAAAAAAAATTGAAACACATAATTCGATAGATTTTAAGCTGTTCTTTCGAATGGTGCTATTTGTTTTTACCAAAATAATTTTATTTTTAGTGAAAATTGAGTTTCAATTTGAGGTTAGATTGCCTCGAAAAAAATATTTTTTTAATTTTTTTTTTTTCACATCGGTCGAAAGTTTAGTCCTTCACCAACAGCTCTGTAAAATTTCAAGTTGGGAGGGGCAACGTTTTGCAAATGACAAGCAAATCAAGTCGTCGCCGCGTCGTTTTGCGCGGCCGCGCGCCTGCTGCACTGTATTGCAGACGACGATCGTTGTAAGTGGGTGGTGAAAAATATCGCATCACTCGACGTCGCGGACTTGATTTGCTTGTCATTTGCAAACCGTTGCCCCTCCCAACTTGAAATTTTACAGATATGTTGTTGAAGGGTTAAACTTTCGAACGATGTGTGAAAAAAAAAATAAAAAAATACATTTTTCGAGGCAATCTAACTTCAAATTGAAACTCAATTTTCACTATAAAGAAAATTATTTTGGTAATAACGAATAGCACCATTCGAAAGAGCAGCTTAAAATTTATCGAATTATGTATTTCAATTTTTTTTTTTAGCTATTTCCCAAAACATGTGAGCGAGTTGAACATAAAAAGCAGTTTTACTAAAAACCCAGGTTTAAACCTCATTAAACAATGGTTTAAGTTTAAGTTTTATTACAAAAAAAGGTTTTGCGATAAACCATAGACTAAACCCTTGTTTAACGTTAAACCTGGGCGACCCCTGTTTTATCGATGGGTCTAAGTCGCATCTGTCAAGTTTCCACTTTTAGGTTATCATTTATTTGGTTGTGTTGTGTTGTTTTTAACCAAAAATGGACATTAACATGGTAGATTTAATTGATAATCAGGATATTGAAGCTATTCAGTCATTAGAAAGGTCACGCCGATTCAACAGAAATCGGGTTCGAGTCAATCCCTTCATTGAGTTATCTGATGAAGATTTCAGGCAAAAGTAGAAAACAAAATTTATACAAAAGTATCACAAGTCGAAGAAACGCTTAGTAAACCAAGCGTGTCTTCGACTTGCGATACTTTTGTATAAATTTTGTTTTCTTAAAACGCGCGAAAATGTTACGTTTCGTTACACGAACTTAGATGTACTACTACCTAATACATTAGTAATGTGATTAAATCTAAACAAAACTGCAATCGATAAGTAATATTAATGTCCATGCAAAATAACAAAGTCTCAATATTTTGAATGTTCCTTACATAATTAAATCATTGATAATACTGTCAAAACGTTTTCTTTTCTTGGGATACGGAACGTTGCAATAGAATGATATCATGACGAACGAGTGATATTTGTGTTAATCTGTGGTTGATATAAAGATAATGGTTTAAATGACGGTATTAAGAAGACCACGATTTATAAATGTTTTGTAATACGAACAAGTTTAGACCATGGTTTTACGGATGAGCTTGGACTTGATAGTTTAGGTTTAAACCAAGGCTTATTTAGTTTTTTGTAATAAGACCGAACAAGTTTTATGCAAAAAAGCCGCTACCAGCGCCGAGTGGCTCGCTTGGCTTGGACGCTCCCATATGTGTATTATGTCGGATATATTGAGTGGACAACCTTTGTAAGACAACTAAAATGTTACGGTGTATACAACGTGTTTCTATTGATATCCCATAACTGTAGGGTATTTTTTTTTTTTAATTACGTAAGTAGTAGTTTATTTTTTCATGAATGCGGGTGTAAGTTTAATTGATAAGTTCGAGTAAATATTTTCTTTCAAACCAATTACTCAAATTGAAAGAAAATGCAAAGTTATCATACTTCACGTATAAACGTTTTACATAAGTAATCGTGACATCGAACTATTTATTGTGGAAAATAAAAACGAAAAACATATTCCAGTTGATTCTTTGACATGGTCTCATTAATAAATATCCTAGAGTTAGTTATGGGATATCAAAAGGAACACCTTGTATAACTACACCTTCCCTGAAGTCCGTCCTTCGGGGAGGTATACCGTATACGTATGCACACGTTAGTAGCAAGAATTGAAATATGAAAACGGCCCTTACTGCTTCGAAATAAAGCCACTATCGAAGCCCAATTGTCACCAAGGACGAGAGGATCACCAAACCGCGATTGACCGTACAACCATATTTCTGCTATGTTAAGTTCTATATCACTAGACTATTGAAGCAGTCTTATTATTAGAAAACACTCGTGCGTTTCAACACTATAGTATTTACTAGTGTAAATACTACAATGTTGATACACAACGCGTCAATCAAGGGTCCGTTATGTAATTCTTGGCAGGGAATAGTTTTTCATTCAATAACAAACTTGTTCACTGTGGCGTGATGAAATCTTGTACGTGACTATTTTATTTATCTTATCTTGGCTCCGTATAGACAAGCCATTACCTATCACAAGATCAATAAACATGTGATAGGTTTATTTATTTATTTATGCTTTATTGTACGCTCGAAAGCCGAGAGGATTGGTTTCGATGAAAAGGCTTGAATGCTATTAGTTTTCTATAAAATTGAACTGTCTGTTTGTAATGTCAATATAATAGCTGTTTACAAAATGCTTAAGAGGTACTTATAAAAAGATTTTTTAATTTTTTGTCTATCTGTCTGTTTGTTTGTGCTGGCTTTGCTCAGAAACAGCTGGAACAATTTGGACGGGACTTTAACTGGCAGATAGCTGATGTTATAAGGAGTAACATAGACTATAGGCTTTTTGTGACGGTAGCATGTTCTCGTGGGATCATTTCGGACTTCCACGCGGGCGAAACCACGGGCATCAGCTAGTTACAAAATATAAATATACTAGCTTCACCCCATGACCGAAATTTATATAGACCATTTTAATCACCAGCGGAGCGAGTGAATGCGTTGAGTCATGCATTTTATCATGGTTTTGTTCCCAAAAGGTGATAAAAATGTGTGACACAAACCTATCACAGTATGCCGTGCTCATCCCGCTGCTATAATAACTATGTCTATGTAAAAGCCATATAACAAATTACATAACATAATATAACACCTGTAATCCCTGAAGAGTTACGTAGAGGTGTATCTTACATTCAAATTTTGCTAGATCTGTTTAAGTCTTTAAGGAGCCTGCGGAGGATAGGGTGTTGTGGCGCAGCATGGGAGAGGCCTTTGTTCAGCAAGGGACTGCGATAGGCTGAGTTGATTGATTGATGTTTAAGTTTCATGTAATAGAGAACGTCTATCACGCCATAAATTGGATACAAATTCAGACTCCGTTCAGCTACTGAGAAAGACAGGCCTTTAAAAATGAAAGAAAACATCATTCTACTCCTTACCAAAACGCCATATACAACAGCGTCTCTATGGTCAGCCACCCTGGAGATGGCAGCTTCCACCTCAGTGGTCGAGACGTTCTCTCCGCGCCATCTGAACGTGTCACCTGTTCTGTCACGGAAGAACAGGTAGCCTAGCTCGTCTGCTACCAAGATGTCACCTAGAAGAAAGAAAGTTGATTTTGAGACATCATTGTGGACTTTTTCAAAATATGTTGAAAGCGTGTTCGTAATGAAAGTTATGATAAAGGGATGAACTAGTATTTTCACAGTTATTTTACGTCTGATGTAGCATTACAGTGATATTTAATCTAGTTGAAGTAAGGTTGATATTTGGTTGCTGTCAGAGGCGTCAGGCATCAGTGTATTTATACGTACGGCACACTCAGTCAAACAATTCAGGTTAGCAATGTCTCAGCACAGCTCTGGTGGTGTGCAGCAATTTCCGCCACGTTATGCATTCTAGTTGGCTTCCAGAGAACCCAAATTCAACAGAAAAGAGATCGAGGCCTCCGGCCGATATTCATAAAGCTAATCGTTTACGCTGCAACTTTGTGGAGAGTCTATAAAAGTGCTGAGTTGCTAAGATATAAACATGACTTTAGACACTTACCCGATATAAAGGCAGCGTCACCGAATTGGAACACATTCCTGACGACTTTTTTGTCCGAGGCAGCCTTGTCCACATAACCAAGGTACTGCCGCGCTGGGTTGTTTGCTTGGATCTTGCCGATAAACACGCCTGGCTCGTTGGGTTCAGCAACCTGTGGTAAAAATAATAATAATAATATCTTAGGACAACCAACACAACGTTATCTGATCCCAAACTAGGCAGAGCCTGTACTATGGCAACCAGACAACTGATAAACATACTTATATATTATTACTAAATACATACATATTATAGATAAATTACACCCAGACACAGAACAAATGATTGTGCTCATCACACAAAGTTTTGTCCTGGGTGGGAATCGAACCCACGACCTCAGTCTTAGCAGTCAGGGTCACTAACCACTAGACTAACAGGCCAAATGGGGCAAATGTATTAGTTATGTTTAAGTATAAAAGCGATATCTGAATTTAAATAAACTAGAACGGTGTCTGTCTTATGATTCTGACATTGCTGATGTTTGAACGTTTCGAATGCTGGGTAAAACTTCTAAGTCAACTGCCGTCAACCGATTTTTGAAGTTAAATTTATTAATCTGCAGTCTATGCTCTAAAGCGAATGGGCGTCTTATTCGATATCATGCAACAAGATTTTAATTATTTCTTCGCGATAAACATGAAAGCTTTTTATTTAATTGATTTAACTCATCGAATGCCGTAATAAGAGACACAATAGAAAAACAATTGCTTATGTCGAACTGTGTAACTTAAGACATTCAAAAGGTTAATAATGCAAAGCCTTACCTGGCAAAGTCCCCGTGAATCTCGGATGGGTTCTCCGGTCTCCTGGTTCACTTTGATAATGGCGATAGGGTAGACTTTCGGGAAGATTCTCGACACGAAACCTATGGCACCCGGCGTTCCGTCTACGTTAGCTGTAATGTACATTATACAACCGGTATTTAGTCTGTACTTGGTACGAATTGTTCTAACATGAACGAACTTAAGGGTTATTATATAAGTGTAAGTATGTTTTAATACAGTTTGGCCAACTCATTGAGTCACTACTTCCCTACTAAAGCCTTAGGAAGTGGTGAAGGGTGGGCGTTTTCGGGGACTGTCTTCTGTAATGTTGACGTTCCAAATAAATGACTTGTGATTTTAATTTGATTCGAATGATAACAACTTTCAATTTATATTGTTTCCATAACAAACGTAATTATAACCAGTCCATATGTAAACGTAATAGGAAATGGGATACTAAACAACTGCAAAATTTGGCGCTATATCGGAATAATGCCATAAAAAAATATATAATTCCCAGCTGGCCTATATTTTAATTAATAAGATGAAGTCTCTTTTTAGTATGTCTCTACTTGAATGAGATAACCTTTAGGGTAAACAGATAGTATGAAGTTCTTGACAGACATGACCTTAATTCTTAAAGAATGATCAAATAAATAAATTGTATCTTTATACAATTCAGTTGGTTTGCTTACCTATATTGGCATTTCCTTCGGTCGCTCCGTAGAACTCTGTCACAGACTCGATGTTAAACCTTTTGACGAATTCTCTCCAGATCTGAAATAATAGGAGCAAGTTATGAAAACAAGTGATTTGAAAAGTGTGATAAATAAAACATATATTGACAACAATGGGTGGATGATAGAAAGGGCTAAATAGAAGTATGGTGATAAAATACATGTACCTATAGGCAATAATATCATCACGCCTATATTCCTCAAAGGCTTAAGCAAAGGTGTACCAATAGAGCACCCTCATTTTGTCAGTTATGTTTAAGTCTATTGGATAGGCTCGCCTCCCAGGCCAGGCACAAATCCAGACTCTAAGCTACTACTGAGAAATAACATTTGAAAAAAAAAAACGCATGAACATTACATGATCTAAGGTTGAACTTTTAATCCTATTCACTAACTTGACAGTTCAATGCAAAATAATGATACCATTCTAAAACTAATAGTGTTGGGGTAGTGAACGACTTCGCATAAAGAATGAATGATAAAAAAGTTTTAAATTAAATAAAACTTTAAAAAATCGTTTTTAGGTGTGGATTATAAGAATAATTAATAATTTTCATAATAGTTATTTCCTTTTTTTATTTTCTTCTGATAGAAACAAAACTAAATATAAAAATCATGTCATTTTGCTTATTTTTTTACTATAGTCATTTTATTTCCTCTGACAGCCATAGATTACATTATATATATATACCGATATAGTACACATCTTGTTTTAAGACAAGTTATTAAATTTAAATTACAAAGTTTGCATGTAAGTACATTATTTCAAGTTCATTCAATTTCATTCATTCTTGCACCACCTCACTATCTTTTTTTTGTCAAAACCTGGTATCCCTCCAATTGTCAAGTTAGTGAATAGGATTAAAAGTCGAACCTTAGGGATCGAACCCAGGACCTGATTTTCAGCAGTAGCGCTTGACCAAGAAAACAGTAAAATATTTACGTGCCTATCCTTTTAAGAACTATGCTGATGTCGGCTTTCAGTCTAACCTGAATACCAATATTTTACATGGAGCGACTACCTTTCTGACCTCCAACTATATGGTAACACGATATCTCTTTGTAATAATATCATTCGAAAACCTAAAAATCATCATAGTCATTCTTTGCTATGCTGTTCTAAAAAGGTTAATTTACACAATAATCATTTCCTTTATGACGACAACTACCAAAAACTGCCAACTCACTGTCAAAGAAAGAACAAGCTCATTCTTTGTTATAATTCCTTCTACGTTATCGGTACAACGAAATGAAGTTTGTACCTACATGCATAATTCAATCGGTTACTGGTTATTAAACCGATACAAACGCCTGCGTCATTTGTGTAGGTGCTGATAAACGTAAATAATATTTATCTTTACCTTGGTCAAAGTTCATTGTACTAATTAAAATTCGATATGTTATGCTAATTTGCTTCTAAGGCCTGCTGACACAGCAAGTCATTATGTTTTAGCACCAAAGGAGTTTAAGATGAATGCGCATGCGCATGCGATCGTCGAATCCGACTCGGCTGGGTAGAGTTCGGGAAGCTACGCAATATCTTCTCGTCCCACATAGTGCAGTGTCTCAAGACGAAAGTCTTTGACCTAGGGTGTGTTGCCAATCATGACCTATGACACTGAGACGTGGTCGCTCACAATGAGCCTTATAAGAAGGCTGAAACTCACCCAAAGGGCGATGGAGATGGAGAGGGCTATGCTTGGAGTTTCCCTACGCGATCGAATCAGAAATGACGAGATTCGTAGGTAACCGACTTAGCCCGAAGAATTAGCAAAATTAAGAAGGCGTCACAGCAGGCACATTGTTCGCGGAACAGAATGGCCGATGTGGCCAGGTTCTGGAGTTGCGACCGCCAGAAGACGTAGAGCTGAAAGGCCTCGCAATCGCTTCAAGAAAGAATGATATTTCAAATTATGCTTGACGTTAAATGTATTTAGTGATTTGTGGAGCGCACGGGCCGTAGTAGTGTCTAATAGATCACGCGAACATAACTTATGTGTTCGTTCTCTTTGAATTGCATAAATAGAGGGCAGTGACCGTATTTTGTATATCTTTAACGGGTTACAGATGTTATCAAGTTAACCTCTAAGTCCCTGAGATACCACATTTGGTATCAGACACAATGGTTTTTAATTGTGTCTGTAATTACGGTAATTGACTGGTTAATTATAATTTACACTCAAAATTCACTTTGACCAATTGTATTTAGTCCTTCATGATTAAATACAATTCAGATATAAATCTCCATGACCATTAAAGTTTTCTTGAAACATATTTACCTATTAAATTTAATATAATTAATAATATTCATTCGTTACAGTTACAAGCGAATTAAATCATATTGAATTGTATTTTTACGCATAATTTTATTAACTAACGCTAAATTAGCGATACCATTTTTGATTAGAAAATGGCATAGGCGTTGTTAAAAGCACTGTTTTTGTTCCTATTTGTTTCAGGATATCTCAATGAGGAATCATTCTATTTTTTGTGGGTCCATTAATTGTTTTCTTTTTCACTAGCCTCGACTGTGACTCCTGGGCAAAGGTTTTGACGGAACTTATCCACCTCGTCCCTTCATTATGATATTTTTTTTACTAGCCGTTGATGCTCTTTTCACGTCTCCCTGTCCAGAGCTGCCAAGGACCATTCTTATTGAAAGAGTCCAGCTCATCCCGCTATCATATGTCATACACCCTAATAATTCTACTCTATATTTTTGGCTTACTTTGAACACGGAGCTAAAACGACAACTGGTTAGCCAACGAGTCACAATCAGAATTAGGTTATCTAAAAAACTGGATATAACCGGATACATAGTCGTAAGTGAGTGACCAATGTTTCGTATTTCTTTGGAAGGTGAATTCATTATGACATGTAATGCAAATAAAAGACGTACTTGGGTAAACATAATTGTGTTTTTGCTCATGAGAGTTGAGCAAACCCGAGATCTAAGATTACGTCTTATCTTTTAGCATTTTATTATCTATCTAGGTGTGTTTTTATATAAAGAACGTATATTTATAAACAAAAACAACTAGTTGCGTATCGCGCTTTTGTTTGCAAATTAACTTATGGCAGCAATATCAAAATTATTCTATATTCTTAGGGAACCTCTCACCGTCTAACAAGAGTACATTTCAAACTAGCCTATGCATGTCATTACCCACGTCATGGTCTATCTGTGTGCCAAATTCCATACAAATTCGTTCAGCTGATTTAGCGTGAAAGTGTAACAAATCACGTTTCTATCTATAGTGGATACCAATATCGCTGCGATACTAGCGACCCAGTCCTGCATCGCTCGGTTTTCACGGCTTGTGAAAACACGGGCTTTTCTTTATCATAAACATAAATGTTCCGGAATAAAAATTTTAAATGGTCGTGAAAGAAAAATCGCATTCACACAGACATATACGACTAGCTACTTTGACTTTGACGAAACGAACGAACGTCACTGAACGAACGAACGAAACCGAACGGACGAACGAAACCGAACGAACGAACGAAAACGAACGAACGGACGAACGTTTTCAACTTTGAGTTGGAATGTATAATATTGTTTAGATATAGGTTTACCCCATTTCTTTCCGTGGGCGTCGTAAGAGGCGACTAAGGCACTTACTAGAGAATGGGCAGCAGCGTTCTCTATGCATTTTACCACCATACTGCGATCGCCAACCCGCATGCCAAGCGTGGCGATTATGGCAACCCCCGTGGATGCCTTTGTCTTTCGGCTGAATTGATGATGATGATAGGTTTACTTGCCTGTGGTCGGAGCCCGTTGCCGTAAATCACTCGCACTTTATGTTGAGTATCAGCCGGCGAGGGGGGCGTGGCTAGAACATAGCGACACATCTCGCCTATGTAGTGGGCAGCCTGTGAGACAAATAAACATACATTTGTGAATAGGATATTATTATGAACAATATACATAGCGACGAAACAAGAATCCGATATGATAAAGGTAGTACAATATAATAAACAGTATTATAATAGACTACAATAAACTGAGCATAAATATACTATTGTATACATTCTACACACATCTGTATATTCAAGAACAATAGTAATATTAGTTAGCAATGAACACAAAGTGTTAAATTATTGTTTTGCAAAGTTAAGTGGTCTTTTAAAAGATACATCTATTAGAAGATATATTTAGAAACATGGATTCAGGATCGTTTAAATATTGTAATGATCGCTTCGTAAAAAAAAAAAAAAGTTGATAGACTGCTTTTATGATATCCACCAATAGGGCCTTATTTGGCCTTAAACATTCTACAAAACTGCTTCAACCTTGACAAGTTTTATTTACAACGAAGTTTTGGTTTAGCTGCGTGGTTGTCGGAAAATATCCTAAGAGAAAGTACCACCAGGAATAAAAGTACACACGCCAGCACTTAAAGCCACTACAATCTGTCAAATGTCTTTAATAGGTTTTCAACTTTAACGCTAAAGTGTTAGGTTCAAAATTGATTGGGCATATTTAACAGTTTCGGGTACCTTGATGTGCTGGCGTCTGTACCTACCCTATCCCTATGTATTAATCCAGGTTATTTTAACTATCTGTGAGCTAAATATCATCCAAATCCGTTCATCCGGTCTGACAAAAATTCTAAAACTATATTTTTGGCATTAGGCTCGTTCCCACATTTCGTAGCAATTACTTTTTCAAACATATTCAATGAACAGTATTGAATTCATTTCAATTTTATTATATGTTTATTAAACATAATATAACATCACGCCTGTTGTCCCTGAAAGGTTAAACAGAGGTGTACCTAAAGTACACCCACATTTCGGCTGATATGTTGTTGTATTTCTGAGAACCAGCCCGCAGCTTTACCATTCAATGCAGGGTAAACATTAAATTACGCAACCTGCATTATATTAAATTGCCTGATTCACTTCACGGTGAATACATTAAAATATTCACAATAAATTGTTAGCACAACGGCAACCATGCGATCGTACAAATAATCACATGTTATATGTACAATAGTAATGTCAATTATGTAGATAAGCATTCATTGACCTTGAAAAGTTGTTGTATTGCTAATAGAATCGTTTGATGATATTGCCTATATATAATTATACTTAAGCCTGATCATGTTTTACGAGTTTCTGTATCAATCTACCTAGCCTTTTCCCAACTTATAATATGTTAGTTTTATGTGCTGTTTACTACAAATTAAGGTTTATTTTAATTTTTTATAATTTACATTTTAAGTTTTAGTTTCACTCTGATCCCTTAAATTTAGTTTTATATAGTCACTAGCTTTTGCCAGCGGCATCCCGCGGGAACGTACTACCGGGATAAAAAGTAGCCTATGTGTTAATCCAGGTTATAAACTGTGTTCCAAATTTCATCAAAATCCGTTCAGTAGGTTTTGTGTGAAAGAGTAACAAACATCCACACATCCATACATACAAACTTTCGCATTTATAATATTAGTAGGATTTGCATTACTCGTTCTGACTTAAACCCCAGTGGAAAATTGTACTATTATAGGTATGTGTCACAACTCTGGTCCCCAAGATACAGGCGCCGCCTAGTTTGGGGTCCGCCGTAAAGATAAATGTAATCGTTATATAATAGTAACAGACGTAAATGTAATAGACCACCATTAAGTTAATAATAAGGTAATAATTGTAACATTGGACCAATCAATAAATAAAATTATAATATACTAGCTTTTTCAGCGGCTTCGCCCGCGTGGAGGTCGGGAATTATCCCGCGGGAACATACTACCGGGATAAAAAGTAGCCTATGTCCTTTCTCACGCTCTAAACTATCCGTGTACCAAATTTCATTTAAATCGGTTCAGTAGTTTTGGCAGGAAAGC
The DNA here is from genome assembly GCA_932294355.1 of Aporophyla lueneburgensis. Lineage (NCBI taxonomy): Eukaryota > Metazoa > Arthropoda > Insecta > Lepidoptera > Noctuidae > Aporophyla > Aporophyla lueneburgensis. The sequence continues at coordinate 19,313,580 of OW028747.1, forward strand.
GAGACAGACAGACAGACAGACAGACAGACAGAGTTACTTTCGCATTTATAATATTAGTGTAGATAGTGTAGAAGTGTAGATTGGAGTCGGTTTCAAGTCTAATCAGGTGCACTTGGATACCAGTATTATGCTGGAGGGACTGCCTATCTTACCTCCACAATCCAGTTACTGGGTAATACGATACGTATCGGTAAGACTAATTGTCAGACTTTCGGGATTCTGAGTACCCACAGCGACTGTCAAAGATCTACTAAAATAGCCGGGACCAAAGACTTAACCTGCTTTTCGAGACACGGTGAGGGATCTTGGTATGTAAAGACGGTTAGGTACAGACGCCAACACATCAAGCTACTACAATCTGTCAGATTTCTTTGATAGATTTTCGACTTTATTTCTAGAGCATTAGGTTCAAGGTTCATTGGGAAAAATTGACAGTTTCGGGTAGCTTGACCTGGTGGCGTCTGTACGTTTAACGAGTTTCTGTTATTGAAAAAATATATTATCGTCATGCTTGGCCTATAACAGTCCCCTTCTATAGGCCGGACTGGAAATATGCATCTTGAATAAAGTGGAAGCTAAAGGTATCCTGCGAAATTAAAATTTTCTTACGTTTTTTGTATTTTGAAGGCCAGGCCAATTAAAATGAACAAATTATATTTGAGTCAACATACAGTGACTCAAATATAATTTGTTCATTTTAATTCCATTAAATACGTTTTTCATCGAGATTCCTTTAATTCCACTGAATGATTATTTTCATTCAATGGAATGAAATGGACCTCGTGATTGCATTGACGATTTTCATTACGTGAAAAAAGTACTTGTTACGGTTGCGAATCATATTTTTAATCAACATACCCCGTGACACTCACACCTGCAAATTGCAGAAAAAGGTAAGAAAATGTTTACTTTGCGGGCTTTCCTGGAGCCACCTCAATAATCACCTCACCTTAATATTTCATATAACACCATACGAAGTGTAAAAACAGCAAAAATGATGTTTTTGTATTGTCATACAAATCATCGTAAAATGTGCATAGAAACTATGACCACAAACATAAATCACATCTCTACGTGTTAACAGATAAAATTCACTCTTCTGATAACAGTTTTGAATCGAGTAATGAACACCAATTTACGTGTTCTACTAAGCGTGGCAAAATTATTCTAAAGTATAAAAAAAACAGACAGAATGATATTCGGTAGAGGAGGATACCTGAGTTATTTTTACACCAACCCAAAACTTAATTATGTTCACTTACCGTAGCCTTATATTTGTTGCAGTCAGGAAAATATTGTGAGGCAGAGAATTTTGATTTCAGAACTACTGTGCAGCCAAGTATCAGGGATTGGCCGACGCTTATCACTCCTCCCGCGGTATGGTAGAGGGGTAAAGGACAGTACACGACATCGTTGCCTTCCAAACACAAGTAGTGGAGCCCGGTTGCCATGAACACGAATCTGAAAATATTGAAAGAAAACTGTGGTACTGCTGATAAGTTTGTCATATACAGAGAGTATTTTCTTTTCCTTCAAAATATAGCTCGAGAAAAACACTGAAACGCACCATTCCTTTCGCCGTTTTTTCTGTTTGGACGTTCAGAATCAACCCATATGCCAATGTGGGTAGATTTTGAACGAATGAAAAAAAAACACCCTTTACAACGTGTTCCTATTGATATCCCACGTCTAGGGTATTAATGAGAGGATGCCAAAGAATCAACTGGCATATAAATTCCATTGATAAATCATTCAATCAAACCAATTCAAATTTAAAGCTAAGAAAATGCGACTTTCACATATTTCACGTAAGGATGTTCTAAATAAATAATTGTGACATCGAATTATTTTGTATGGAAAATTAAAACACGAAAAGCAGATACTTTGGCATGGTATCAATGGCATTGATACCCTAGTTATGGAGTATCAAAACGAATAGTTTGTATAACGTTACAATTTTCAATTACTTGAAGAAACTTCACGGGAGTCATGGAAATCGATTCTTACTATAATAAAAGTAACAATTGTCGATACAATAAATGGCATGTTTGTAAATACAAGTTTCCAAGAGACAAAAGTAAGAAGAAAAGAAATTCTCGGCCTATAGAAAATGTACGCAATGTATAACCTAAAGAAAACTGCACTTGACAACAGGATAGAACACAGAACTACAGATTTCATTATAGTCTTATAAGAATAATTTGGGCGCTCGGGGCTCTGTGCGCTGCCGGACCTTAAAAACAGCACAATCCCATTTCTGTGGGTAAGAGGCGACTAAGAGACTTACCACAGAATGGGCAGCCGCGTTCTCCATACATTTTACCACCATACTGCGATCGCCAACCTGCCTTCCAAGTGTGGCGATTATCGCACCCCCCCCCCCCCCCAAATTAGGGAGGCCTATGTCTAGTTGTGGACGTCTTTCGGCTGATATGATGATGAAGAATAATATTTGAGTCTTACCTAGCATTAGAAATAACTGCAGCTTTAGGTAATCCTGTTGTTCCAGACGTGTAGATATACAATAGTTTTCCTTGGAATCCCTCAGCGTCTGCCAGTGTCCAGGGTGCAGGGGGCGTAGTCTCCACCAAATTAGTGAAATCGGAGATGTCATCACCACTGCTTTCAAACTTTGTGTTTGATGGATTTAGAGGACGCTGTGAGAACTTAAACAGCTTCAAAGATGGGCTCAGCTCTTTAGCTACATCTTGTATAGCTGGAATAAGGCATTCAGATGATATTAGAATTCTGTTTACGTATCTATATCTATAAAAATAAATAAATTTGAAGTGTCTGTTTGTAACGTCACAATAACAGATTTTTAATTAATTTAATTAATGCATAATAAAGTCCATAAGGTACGTATAAAAAAAAAACAGATTTCAACATTTTTGTCTATCTGTCTGTCTGTTTGTTCTGGCTAACCTCCGAAAAGGCTAGACCAATTTTGACAAGCTATGTTATTGTCCCAGTAGCACGTTCCCGCGGGATTATTTCCGACATCCACGCGGGCGAAGCCGCGGGCAACACCTAGTAAATATAAATAAATAAATCTAGTCTATATTCCCATATGAGCAACGAAGGTAGAAAAAAAATTACCTTGAACAAATAATAAAACTAGATACTCATGTTTATAGTGTATTAATTAAATAATAATTATGCAACGAAAAATACTCGTGTCTACAAATACTTGAATAGCATCGTATCATTAGCATAAAAATATTACATAATGGAATTTCATTTTTATTCAATGACTAGCTTCTGCCCACGACTTCGGCCGATGATTTCCTATTTTAAAATATATTCTATACTTGTATAGGATCAAATCGCCCACCCGCGATTTCCCTTCGTTTTTTCTTAACGTTCTTTCCGACTGTTTTTCTTTTCACTTGGCTACTTAGTGATGTTAAAGAGTCTAAAATCTTTCTCAAAAATGGGGGCTATCAAATACAAAAACCTTTTTTTGAATCCGACTGGGAGTTCCAGAGTTTAACCCCTACATACAAATAAACAAATTTTACCTCAATAGTTACAGCTATTGAGGTAAAATTTGTTTCATCTAAGTATACATACTTAGATGGAATTTAACCTTGATTTTTTAAAATGATTTTCCAAGTGTGGCTTACCTATTATTTAAAAATTGTAAACGAATGTATGCTTATTATTAATGAATATATTTACGTTACTATAGTGGCCTTTAGAACTTACTAATATAGTACTGTTTTTTAACGGAAATGTATTTTTAATGATATAGGTAACAATGAGAATCGACTCTTTCGTCATCATCATCATTATTTCAGCCAAAAGACGTCCACTGCTGGACATAGGCCTCCCCCAAGCTCCGCCACTTCGACCGGTTTTGTGCTTCCCGCATCCAGCGGATTCCTGCGGACTTCACAAGGTCATCGGTCCACCTTGTTGAAGGCCTTCCAACTCTACGTCTTCCGGTACGCGGTCGCCACTCCAGAACCTTTCGGCCCCATCGGCCATCTGTTCTGCGAGCAATGTGCCCTTCCCACTGCCACTTCAGTTTAGCAATTCTTCGGGCTATGTCGGTTACCTTGGTTCTCCTACGGATCTCTTCGGACTCTTTCGTATTTAGCGTTAATATTTTCGTCGTAGTAGTTAGAGGGCGCCCATTAATTACGTGATGCGTTCGGGGGAGGGGGAGAGTCAAGCCGAATCTCACTCTATCTCACGTGGGGGAGAGGAGGGTCTAGGATAAATGTTAATTATTGTTTTTCCAGAAAAAACAATGTAAAATTGCGAGAGATTTTTATTTAAAAAAATCGCCAATATTGCCTCACGTAATTAATGGACGCCCCCTTACGGATTCACGTCAAAATATTGAAAGGTATTTAGGATTCGAAGTCACGATCTCCGCTCATTATTAGATCAACCTAAGTTCGAAGTCCAAGGCTCAGGAATATTGCTTCTTTAGTGTAAAAATAGGTCAACGATGACTCAGAATGTTCTGGTTATCAATCATACTTTGGTCTCGTTAAGGTAAACTGGTCTACAAAGTGTGGTTCCTACTTCCTAGTTGTACTCATCTTTGCGGTACTAACAATATCCTGTGTTTACTAGTAATGGTAATTAAGTACTCTGATGACGTCTGACAGAAATTTTTTGAAAAAAAAAAATTACAGCCCAAGTACGAGTCGGATTCGAACACAAAGGTTTGCGTACCGCCGTACGATATTTAAAGCTAAATTTCTTTTTTTAACACATTTCTTGTATGAGGATGCCCTATAATTTTTGGCAATAGAAATACACAGTGAAAATTTCAACTGTATTCCATACCTATTACAGTTCATGAGATACAGACCGCTGACAGACAGACGGACGGACGAACGGTCAGCAGAGCCTTAATAATGGGGTTCAGTTGTCACCCTTTGGGTACGGAACCCTAAAAACAAGTTGCGCCGTTCCAAAATAAATTTGGAGCAGGGCCGGAAGCTCATAAGTCATCATATCTCCGAATAGTAGGTCTATTATTATGGTCAGTTCACTCGCTATAGAAACCCCGCTTCAGTAATTGCGTGATATACTAACATCAGGAATTCCTTTCATCTGCCAGGGTCGCGAGATTTGTTCGAAAGAGGGAATCTCTTTCGAACAAATCACGGTAGGTAAGTGACCCTGGCACATAGGCATCTGAAGGAACACGGGTGGGTTTTAGTCAGTAAAAGTATGACACGACCTTCCGCTCCGCCCAGAGCGGGAGACGTCATTTGATGGTTTCAAAAAAGGAATTCCTTTCATTTTGACAGTTCCACAACATTCATTGCGTTATTGATGTTGTTGAACAAACAAATGTTTCGAACATATGGAACAATGGATTGGTATATATGGTAGATATGCTTCAAAATGATTCTCGATTCTGATTAACAGCGTGTTACGAAATTATGGAGCAGGTGACGTTTTACAGCTTCCTAATTTGTTTTCAAGTTTGAACGCTACACGTTCGACAATGACGGAGCAATAAATAACTAGTAGATATCGCGGAATTGGACATTGGACAATGTACCTATTTCTTTTCGAGGAGCTTCTTGAAACCAAATTGTGATCTATACTAATATTATAAAGCTGAAGAGTTTGTTTGTTTGGTTGGTTGAACGTGGTAATCCAAGGAACTACTGGTCTGAATTGAAAAATTATTTTGTGTTTGGTAGCCTATTATCGAGCAAGGTTACAGGTTATATACTTAACATCACGCTTCGATCAAAAGGAGCGGAGCAGCAACGAAAAATGGACGAAAACTGGCAGGCAATTCGATGCGAATGGAAGGGTCAGGGCAGTAAAAATTTGACGCGGACGAAGTCGCGGGCAGAAGCTAGTAAGTAATAAAATGATGATGTTTAACAGTTTCTTTTTATAGGGATAGTTAAACAGCTGTCGTAACTGACTGTCGCTAACTAGTGAGGGTCGGGTTCAAGGTTTAGATACATTTATTGCTCAACAAAAAAGATAAAACATATTTTTTGAACGACCGAAGCTTCGTTTACAAACAAGATAGTGTTTAGGCCTCCCCCACATTAAGCGTGCGCGATCCTCGGGCGTGTGAGTAGCGCGAGCCCGCTGCGTGAGCGTCGCGTGTTGCCACCGTGTGACGTGTGCAGCGAGCGCGCGGCGCGCACGCGGCGCTCGCCTTGGCGTTTAACCCCCTTTAGTCAAGTCAGTCACAATTTGGACGATTTTCGTTTCAAAATCCACACTATCCACACTAATATTATAAATGCAAAGTAACTCTGTCTGTCTATCTGCCTGTCTCGCTTTCCTGCTAAAACTACTGAACCGATTTAAATGAAATTTGGTACTCAGATAGTTTAGAGCTTGAGAAAGGATATAGGCTACTTTTTATTTCGTGACTTTGTCTGCGTCCGCGATAAACGACATTTACGCAGAAGAAGTCGCGGGCAGAAGCTAGTCTTTTATAAAGTGCTGATTTCTTCCCACACCTTTTTTTTGCAATACGATCACTATACTTCTTTGTAGTCCTGTCCCATATCGCAGGACGATTCTGTATTTCTAGGAATAAAGCTTTCGATATTAATTTCACTCGGTGACTCTATTTTTAACGTGTGTCAACACAACACTGCTCACCATGTGACTGACCGAAACAGATGCGGGCGAAGGGGTAAGAACGCGACTCGAGCGCCGCGCGCGCGCCGCAGGGCAGCTAAACGCGACGCTCTCGCAGCGCGCTCCCGACGCGCGCGCGGCGCTCGCGCTACTCACACGCCCGAGGATCGCGCACGCCTAATGTAGGGTCAGCCTAATTGTACAGCATTAATATTTATTTTTCTGCCGCAAATAAAACTACAGCCGCACCTTCTTTTAAGTTTGTGGCTAAAAATCAATTTTCGATCGGATACTAAAAATATTAGATACATATTTACGCAATACCTACGTGGGTACCTATAGGCAATAGTTATGAGACGTATTGTTCTGTTACAACTTCGATAAATAAAACGAATTAATGCGTAGGTATCTCAGAAATTACGGCGAATGGGAAATTCGGTACCTATATCTATCTTCTTTTCACTTTCAACGGTAACTTGAAAATGGTAGGCGGTACAACTTGAAAATCCATTTTTTCTGTGTGACATTTTTAGGCACTACCTATCAAGACATTCGATTTAGTACTAAAACTAATCATACAATGCGAGATCTTTGAGCAAATACTCATATTTTAACATAGTTTTACCGAAACCAGAGATTTAACGATTTATAACTGGCGGTTATATCAAATTCAATGGACTTTGTCGCGATTGCCAGCCCGCCGAAAGGCGCTGTCAATACCTTCGGTACATACCTAGTACAAATAACCTGTTTTGAGTGTCTTACCGGTTTGGTACTCGTCGGTGAATATCAACGCGTCGCATTTGGCGACATTGATGGAATGTACGAGCGCGTTGCCACGCTGGTTCGTGTTTATAAGAGGTGTGATCCCGCCAATACGGGCTATGCCCATCCATAGCGCCGGTTGTTGAGGGCAATTGTTTACTAACAACCCAACAATATTCCCCTTTTTTATACCCTGTGCCTTTAGCACAGCCGTTACCCGCAAACTGTAATCTTCCACCTAAAACAAAAACTTTGTAAATTAAACCTATTTTAGCTACATGACTAAAACGAAACATTTTGTGATGTGTGATTTTGAAGTTTACATTTACACCTCTGTTGTAATCACTATCTGAAGTACTTTACAAGAATAGAGATAAAACAATTTAATATTTATTTATTTAATATAGAATGGAGACAAATATTTCACCTTGAAATACCAATATTTATATCCATTCTATAATAAATACGTCAAACTCAATAAGTAGCTATAACAAAGGTAGACGAAAGGTTGCTTTAAAAAAAAATCTGTATGTAATATAAGTACATATTCCTTAAAATAAGTATTCATTAATTTAACTGCTGTTTAAACTAAGATAAGCAAATATATGATAACAATAAATCATTACCTAACTTAAACCCTAATTTATAATAAATGCAGTCAGTCAGGAAATTATTATTTTTTCCAAATCGGTACATAATTACTTGACCATAACGTGAATTCATTTATTAGCATCTATTTTAAGAAACCTTAGCTAAAAATTAACTACAGATTTTTTGAAGGTGACTCTGAGTAGGTATAAAATCTGATAAATCAGTCTGAGAAACAGAATCCTTATAGACTTATGAATTCTCTGCTAATATCGGTGTTATCTCAAACATGCAATCTCAGATAAGGTGATCATCAGCTGTAGATATATCTCTCAATGATAATATGAGGTTCCTATTCTTCCTTTAACTGAACCTACTAATAGACTTACATATACAATAAAAAATCTAATTGTAGAAACTCAACTATATTTAACTGGTTTAATTTATGCTCAGTTTTTAACATTCATTTAAAGTTGGGACAATGACTTGATTTTGAACATTTAAATATAAAGTCAGAAGACTAGGTTACATAGGTGACTAAAAAGGTGGTGAAAATGTCCCATTTTGGGGACATTAATCTATCCCAAACTTTTAAATTAACATGAATTTAAACAATGGTTAATTACTGCTCCTACTAAAATCAATGGAACGAATTACGGTTTCCAAAAAGACAAACTGTTACTTAAATGTATCATTATCATTAATATTGATTTTCCTTATTTAAATTTTTTAATGTTTTGCAAATGACATAAACTGTTTTTTTTATGACAGTTTGGCCATAAAATATTCTGTATGGTGTCAAATGTATTGAACTTGTGGGAACTAATTAGGAAAGAGATCCCATGTCAAAATTGTTCTGCACTCACATTATTCTTATTTGAATGAAAACAAAAAAAAATGTATTGAATATTAAAGATTTGATCACAAAAGTAATATGAGAACATAAATTCAAATAAAAAAGTTACTACAACAAGACTGAGTAAGATGACTTTCTCTTATTTAATGCATCAGCAATTTTAAAAGGCTTTCCTTCACTTTCTTCTCAATTAAAAAGTAATCTTCTATGTTTTACAGATACAAACTATGCATGTATAACACTGATGTTGGATTGCTTAAGTGTGTTCTCTACTGTGTTGAAATATGTCCTGTATGTGTACAGCTTGTGAATTTGTAATGATGAACAACAAAATAGTAGGACCTGTTGCATTGTAGAGTAATCAAAGTTTGTTACACTTTAATTTTGTGCCTTTGTTTATTTTATTTTAAATTGTTCTATTGAAAATGTTGTGCAAAAGTGTTACAAACCTCCTTGAAGGACCAGACTTCATCTTGAAATAAGAAACAAGGCTTATCAGGATGCCTCTCCACAACATCGTGGAATACATCTGGTAAAGTCAAGTTTCTGCTGCTGAACTTCCGTGTTATCCATAGGATCTTTACATATGATAATAAGGCTCTAAAATGATAGAATAAGTGATTGTTAATAGGTACTCAAATAAAAACTGAAGATGTTGACATAAAAACTTTTCTACTAAGTTGTTTCTTGAAACATTTTAACAAACTACAGTGCAAATATATGGAATTTAAATTTATTGATTGATTCCGTATTATTTATGTAATAATTAACGCTATCGAATAACAAATGTGATAGGATGACGTGCCAGTTTAGCATCCTTACCTGAGATCTCTTGGAGCAGTCCTAAGTGCGATGTAACACCAGTGTGTATGGAATGCAACGAGGTAAACACCACAAATAATTATAACAGCCACAATCATACAAAGGAATCCTTGGGAGAGCCAAACCGCGGCACAGGCAGCCGCTATAGCGGCCAACACGAGCACCATTACGACCGCCTTTCGCAATGAAACGCGTCTAACTGCTGAGCGGCGACCCACTGTGGCTGTGGCGCGCTGTGCACCCGTTGACTACCTTTAATTCATTCACTCGTACAGCGCACTATTTACGAGAACCTCGCAAAGGGCAAAAAAGCAACAAGAGCACTTTATTGTTAACAGTTAAAAGGTGCTAGACAAAAACTGTAATCGTGCACATAATCGTGTAACTTAACGCACTTCGCGGATATAAACGAGTTCCTCAGGCTCAGTCGCTGTTATTTATTCGTACGGAAATTCTCTTAGAATTTACATAAACCTGATTTTGATCATCGGCCAATGATCGGCTCAAATAAAATATGTTATTGAGGGCACACTATGTTGAACAATATTGATAACACGCAATGTACAGTGAATCAGGCCTATTGTCGTTATTTGACGTCTGTCTGTTTATAATGTCAGTGTCACCTTCGTTCGAATCAATAAAAAGTATTTACAGTTGCGTTTTGTTACAGTTCAGTGTTGTGTGAAAATTGTCTGTGAACGCAATAAAATCATCAAAAATATTTTATTACCATATTACCCAATGTCGTACATCCATATTCTATTGGAAGCAATAATATTATATTTTACCTCTTATTAAACTCATTGAGAACATGCATTGTCTCCTAAACGTTTATAACGCCACTTGTACACTTTTTCTGAATACTGGATAAGCAGAATAATTAAGCAGCAGCGTTTACTACTGGACACCCTGGCACACATTTGATTAAGTATCTAATATAGGTGGCGCGCTATAACATGTTTTTAGCATATTTTAGTTGAATCATAATGAACACTTTTATAAAGTAGCTATTAAATAAAAAATAAGCTTCATTTGAAAACATTTTATTACTTACACCGTTTGACCATATATAGATAAAAGTTGATACTTAGACTAAGTATAAAACATATTTTTACAGAATTTATGACAAAAAACACATTTCTAAGATCACGGGAAATATAAAAAATTGCTTAAAAATTCAGTAACTTAATAAATTAACTTATAAATAAATAATTTACTATGATTGTCTTTAACATTTAATTGAGCTGATTTAAGGACTAATTTTTCGCTTCATTAGCGTTGTGATTATGAACATTTCAACGAATTCTTTTTTGTTATTGTTAGTAAGTATAAAAAAATTGTTAGCAATAAAATATAACCTGCTAATCAAAATAATTATATGATGTCCGTATTATATCATATCCGCCTACTAGATATGTCTATTGCAAATACTACAAGTAGGTATACACCTACTTCTTATACATATCATTTCATCGATATAAAAAAAAAAAAAATATCTTTTGGACAACCAACACATCGTTGTCTGATCCCAAACTAGGCAGAGCCTGTACTATGGTAACCAGACAACTGATAAACATACTTATATATTAATACTATAAAAAAATATAAAAATAACCACTTATATCAAATAAATCTTAACGCAAAATATTACGAAATCAAAATGAGCATTGCGTTAAAATTATACCTAGTTACTAATTACTTTTCGTAAGTCCTTGCACATAACAACAAAATATTTGCTACACAATAAAGGCACAGTAATAATATCTTAATGTAAAAGTTTATAAAATTAAAATCACAGTCTAATTTGTCCTGATAAAATTTTTTCATACTCTTCATTACCTAAAAGCACATATTTGCCTGATTTGGGGTCTGAGTAATATAGTTTATCTTTCACTAATGATGGGTTGTAGCCTTCCTTCTGCAAATCGACCTTCCTCATTTTGAATGTTCCTGTGAACAAAATGGAAATGTTAAAAAACTACTTTGATTGTCTCTGAACCCTAGATGACACGGGTGGACAGTAGGCAGTCACTTTGTTTACCCCAGCAGCTGTAATTATGGCAAAGTCTCTGACCGACAAGACAAGCAAGGAGTCAAATGGTCTTGAACTCATGTAAACCGAGCGAGGGGTCGATATGGTTATGTTTAGGGGAGCCTATGTCCGACAGCGGACAATTATGAGAAAACTGGCAGTGCGAGGTCGAAAAAAAATTGAATAAATTGACAAGGCCTTAAAGTGGTCTAAACATTATGTATGCATAATGTCAAGATAACATCATACGATTGACAAAAATACTAACAAGTCATTAATTTATAAGTTTCTGGCGTTCATCTATTGAATACAAGACGCAAAACTTACCAGTCATGTCGACGCTAGTCATGATCCTGATGAACACGGGCCTGGCGTATTTGGGCAGATCTTTGGCAATGTCTTTCGCCAGTTGGTCCAAGTCCAGTGTCCCTTGAGGATCTACGATGCCACACATGCCCGCACGACCATCAGTATTGGGTATCTGTGGGAGAATGAAGTCAGATTAGGGAACTGGTCCTGATATCTTGATTATACCTTCGGACTAAAGTAAAGTAGGAAGGCCCTTCTTCATAATTATTGTTTGACTTTGACAAGACTGAACTTCAAGATTCAACTCAAATATGTGAGCAGTGAGCGCTGCTTAAAAAATCCTGATGCTAGCGCTTATTCCAATTCTTTTAACACACAAGCACCTATTATTTCGATGCGGGACACGGTGGACCCTAAACTTGCTAGCAAGTCAAGTCGTAACTATTATTTTCCCTTTCCATGCCTCATCTCAACGGGCAATGCAAAGATAAGTTCAGATTTTAGGTGTTTACTTAAGCTTAAATGGATGTTATGCACTTCTTCGTAGTCCTACATAACGAATTTGGAAAAAAGTCCTGTCTAATATCAAATTTGACGGCTGGAGAAGTGAGAAAAGAGTACCTAGAAGTCCTTGGGGGAGGCTTTTCCCAAGCTGCGGGAGAATTCCCGCTTGGGAATTAATAATAAACTCACCTCAACACCATAAACGACAGCATCCCTCTGGTCAGCGACTCTAGAGATGGAAGATTCCACCTCAGTGGTTGAGACGTTCTCACCATGCCACCTGAACGTGTCCCCTGTACGGTCCATGAAGTATAGGTAGCCGAGCTCATCTGCCGTCAAGATGTCACCTGCAACAAGATTAACTTCGTCATGAAGATGTTCTCAGTCTGAATTGACTTTAACCAGTCAAAAAGTCATTACTGCATGCCTCAAATATGGGAACACCCAAATACTCCGAAATATTTTATTCCGAATTTCGATGTTCCGATTTTCAAAAGTCCGAATTTCATAATACCTAAGAATTATAATGTCTATTATTAAAAATCACGAAATTTATTTTACCGAAAGTCGTAAATACGATTTGTTAGTTTTCCGATTTTCATACGTTCGTAGAATCAAATGCTCGTAGGGTTCTCGGCTCGGAAAAACGACATTCTGATTTTCAATACTTCGAATAAACTAAAAGTGACGTGTTGTGTACAAAATTTAGTGACAGAAGCGAAACACTGCAAACCCGACTTCACGCAGTCTTGTCTGCCCTACCCTAGAGTGTAATTTAAGCCCGCGTAAGCGCGGAGGGGTGGGGCGCGTGGGCCCAGACCCCGCAGCGCCGGAGCCATGACAGAAACAATGCTTGCTGCATACCTGCTTGCTTGCTGCTTGCCTGCTTGCATGTTGCATGCCTGCTTGCATGCTGTAGCTTGCTTGTATGCTGCATGTCTGCTTGCACGCTGCATGCCTGCTTACATGCTGCATGCTTGCTTGCATGTTTTTTAATTCTACCTCCTCATACTAAACATAACATTATACTTCTCTCTGACGAGCAATTATGTGTTTATTTGTCTTGCTTTTCGGTTTTACAAGGCGTTTTTATTTCGGAATTGTATTCATCGGTATTTTAATAATTGGCATTCGTATTTTTGATGTTTCGAATTATCATTAAGATCGGACTTTTTGTTATTCGATCTATTGAAACTCGGTATTTTGAGAATAGTAATTATAAACGTTAGGAATATTGAAATTTCGGAATTATAAAAATAGTAGTAATGATAAATCGGAGTTGTTATACCTATTCGAAATTATGAAAATCGGTATTTTGAAATTCGTATTTGTGACTGTCGGAATAAAGGTTTTCGTATTTATGTAGTGTAAGTACCCCTCAAATATAACATTGCTATCACTGGATTGTAGAAGAGACATGGAAATTTACACAATGGATTAACGTAGGTATAGTAAAATGGTTTAACACTGTCTTGTCACTAAAAATTTTATTGGGTCATGATAAATCCCCAAAGGATTTTTTAGAAAACTGAAACTCATGCTGCTCTAGTTTTTCGGTTTTTGAAAGATTGTATTTTACCGCAGTTTAAGAACTGAGCTTGAGCTTGGTGATCACAATGATGATAAAGTAAGGTATTACTGCATGTAATACCAACCAAACAAATAGGTTAATGGCGAATCCTGACCTGAAATGAACGCCGAGTCTCCAAAAGTGAACACATCTCTGACAATCTTCTTATCAGATGCAGCCTTGTCCACATAGCCCAGGAAAGCTCTTGATGGGTTGTCCGGTTGAATTTTACCTATGAATACTCCCGGCTCGTTGGGTTGCGCCAACTGCAAGAGGGGAAACATTTGGTGATCTTTGTCTCAACTGCTTCATCAGGTAGAGAAAAAATGAAAGAAAGTAAGTAAGTAAAGATTTTGAATTAATAGGCGAAAATCCACATACATTTTATGATTTATATACTAGGTCCATCGATGGGAAGTAGAAATGAGATAATTTATAGATATATCGATGTGAAGTTTCCCTCCGTAGGGATGTCACAAGTCACAATGATCAGTTGTGTTCAAAATTGGACCTACTCACTGTATGATATAAATTTTTAGAAATTGCTAGGGACTATTAAACACGACTTACCTGACATAATCCCTTATTGTTTCTGATAGGCTCTCCAGTCTCGGGGTCTACTTTGAGGATGGCGATAGGATACACTGCTGGTATTATTCTGGACACGAAACCGATAGCTCCTTGTTTGTTGTTGATGTTGACTGAAACCAAGACAAATAATTATTTAGAAACGTTTAGAAACAAGCTAGATTTGTGTTTTTTTTTTAATTATTGCTCTAAGTATCTTTCACGTTACCTATATTTGCATTTCCTTCTGTAGCACCGTAGAATTCGACCACCTTCTTTATGTTGAAACGTTTGACGAAATCGGGCCAAATCTGAAACCAAACATACATTAGGGGAACTGAAAACAATGCTATCGTAAAGAAACTTAGGACTTAAGCTCTAAAATTGACGACCCGAACCAAAAAACACCGTGCTACTAAAAAAAACGACGGGTTGCACTCCGGGAGTGCCGGCAGAAGTGAAAACTTGAATATTAACGTTGTGCATTTTTGATATTTTGGAATGGTTAGGGAATAATTTTGCACGAATTGCTTTACAAAATTATCATTATAAAAGTACTATCATTTATGTGGTAGAATACAATATTTATTTATTGCGCTATCGTACACAAACATGACAATTTATATTACATTAAAAAGTTTATCTCTCAGAAAAATCACTCTCCGTCCGTCTTACGAATTTTCGATCAGGTCACGTGTCCTGACGCGAGTTTAACATTTTTTACCCATTACAAAAAAAGTGCACAACGCCGCTAAAGAAGTTTTCACTTCAATAATCATTTCAACAGCTAAATGTCCATTGCTGGAAATAATCCTCTTCCCGAAATGCGGGGGGTTTTGCCAAAATCGCAAAGCTTGGCAGGCGGGTTGGCGATCGCAGAATGTTACTAAAATGCATAGAGAACGCTGGTGCCCATTCTCGTCCCTTAGTCGCCTTATACGACACCCGCTGAATGATGGTGCTAATCATTACGTCCGGTACCACACTGAACAAATGCATGCTATTAATACTCTTTCCTTATATTATGATGACAAGAGGTGTTTCCCTAGCAGTTGGAGAGTTACTAGTGTCCCTATACATATTATATTCTTTGGTTACTAGCCGGTTTAGCCACTTCGCCATAAAAAAGTATGAAAAAATCTTACCGCTGGCCTCATTCCGTTGCCGTAGACTGTTCTCACTCTGTGCTGCTTATCGGTTGCAGTTGGTGGTGTCGTCAGCACATAACGACACATCTCACCGATGTAGTGAGCAGCCTAGAGAATAAAATAAATGCTACCATTAGTTTGAAAAAAATAGAACTTATCAACCTACTTAATCACCTGACAAGGTATGTTGAGAGGGGATGGAAACTGCAAAGCTTAGATTATGGGCGATTGTTAGTACAGTCCGTGCTCTACATTATCTGACCCTCCCGGTATGAACGACGCTCACATAGAAGTGCTAAGTCCCGCCCCATTTAAATAAATCATCTTGTTAAGCCATTTTGGTCATTATCTTGTTAGCGTTAAGATTGAATTGCGTATTAACAAGTAATATGTTTGTGTTTACACGGCTACTACCTAATCGTTAATTTCGCTTATTCTCAACAAGTTACTGTGGCTTCGCGGTTCAATGCTGGATTGACGATGCATGGTGTGTGAGTTCGAAATCACACTCCACCTGTTAACAATTTCTTTTTTAAATTGTTTTCATTTTATGATTTCTACCATATTTCTTGCATTATTACAGAACTGGTGATATGATTTTCACCTAACGAACATATCTTTCAAACAAGTGGGTAAATAAAGAAATCTTTATGTCCACAGAACTTATAATTACCAAGGAAGTAAAATATATTGACTTCGTGGGGTAGATTTAAGTAAGTTGTTTTAAGTGACACAGGTCAATCTACGCCTAATAGCAGTGACAAAGCAAAACATTGGTAAAACGTTTGACGTAAATCGTGAAAAGTAACATTAGACATGCCTTTATTGATTTTGTTATGTGTAAACAAAGCGTCATGTCGCAATCTACTGATTATACTAGACATAAAATAATAATTATGTTTACATGAGCAAAATGGTGAAATCAAAGAGATTGTTCGTAGTGTTAATATATCGGTAAGTGTTTTAATTTTTAATTTTACTCTTTGAAATTGACCTTTATAATTTGTTATAGCCTAGTAATCTTGTATTTTGCTATTATTCCATTACACCCACTCCCTACAAGTTAGCTGCACGTTTCCAAAATTGTTAATAAGTTTTTTTCTTTTGTTTCAGACGAATACAGTCAGGTTATGGTTAAGACTTTATGGAAATACTGAAAAATCTTCAGTGCAATCGTCCAGGAGCAAATCCCATGATGTATATCGTATAGTCACGAATCCGAACGCCACCAAACTACTTATTGTTGCAAGCCATATGCAATGTCCATTGATGCCTATTCGCTTAGCTGCAATTAAACATAATATTTCTTAATACCTTGTCTAACCATCGGTAGAATGACCCTGGGCTACTGCAGCACATGAGAGGAAAAGATTTGTGCTGGAACATGGTGCATACGTAGCCGCTTATAGCAAGTTATTGGAGATGATGCGTCACGCCGCCACTCACTTATCTACATAAGTATTTTTAAACATATTAAGTAAGTGAATGCTCAATTCAATGAATGCTAAACCATTACAATGTTACAATTTCTGTGGTGATGTTATTGTTATAAATGGAAATCCATTTTTCTGTTTAAATAACATGTTGATTCACCACATACTTATACCTATAAAACTGTAAAACATTTCACAAATTACTTAATCACAGTTAATGAACTGTTTGTTGAACAATAACTAGCTTACCGATGAGTCCTCATCATAACATATATCGTTGTTAATAATATATGTAAGAGAAGAAAGTGTTGTGGTTATTTCATTGATATTGTTTTATATAACTTATTAAGTAAATAGTTAAGTTTGAATGTGCTACTATAAAATATATATTAATTTTGAAACTATGAGCATTTACTTACTTTATTTACTTAAGTATTTTTTAATGAAATAATAAATATTTTCTTCAATAATGATGTTGTTTTGTTCCTAAACAAACTGCCTATCTAAAAAAACATTTGACGCCTAAAATATTTAAAGTAAAGTAAAAAAAAAACATAGAAAAAAAACATTTTGAACAAAAAGAAGTCTTTAGGTTATACTGGTTTCGAACCTGGACAACGATGCTTATCTATCTGCGTTAATGACCATGAGACCAATTCACTTCTTATTAGGTGACTTCAAATTAAATTTTAGTTGTGATGCTAGACGCAATATTTTATAGAATTTGATCCATATGATATAGACCATTAAGTTCATTATTGAAAAACAATAAGCAGCTATTGAAATGTATCACGGAATTAAATATTAAGCATTGACAGCTAACAGTGGTGTTTTTATTATAATTTTATGTTAATCCACCCTCGATTGGGTTATTTCTGGTAGTCGTATTGCATATTCTTCAGCCTTCAACCTTAACGACATCTAGATAATAATGTTAAGTCATTTTAATCATTATCTTGTTGTAGTTAAGGTTGAAAGGCTTATTAAGAAGTATTATAGAAAGACCGATATGAATTTCGAATAAAAAACTTATTTTGTAAACAGGTGGGTAAATAAAAAATCTTTACGTTAAAAATAAACAACAAACTTCCAAGCATTGTCATGCTTAACACGTTGAGTGCCGATCACGCGGTATCACGTGATTCATCGGCTCTGTATTATGGCCGATCACGCGTTATCGCGTGCTTGCTACTGACAATTTTTTGTTTGGCTCGCAACGTGTTAAAAATGTTTGTTAGCAAATAGTTAACTTTGAATGTTACAGTAAAAAAGCTAATTAATTCTGAACTATGAGCATTTACTCACTTTATTTACTTATAGTATATAGTATATTTTAATTATGATTTTGTTTCATTCCTTTACAAACTACCCATTGAAAAACACATTTAAAGACTTCGTTCCTTAGAGAAAAGTAAAAAAATATAAAAATAAACAAAAGGGAAAAGTAAAAAATATAAAAATAAACAAACCAGTACGAACAAAAAGTAGTCTATAGGTTATGCTGGTTTTGAACCCAGACAACAATTTGTTTAATTACCACGAGACCAAATGAACTCTTACTATTCTGTCTTCAAATTAGCTGTTAGTTGTGAGCTGGACGCAATATTCTATAGAATTTGAACCATATAGTAGGTATCATTAAGTTCAATATCGCAAAATCACAAGCAGTTATTAAAATGTGTCACAGAATACTAAGCGTATACAGCAAATTGTGATGTTGTTGACGCGCGATTTTTTTGTTAATCCACCCTCACCTTGGTTGTTTTAAGTAGTCTTATTGCATTTTGATACTCAACCTTTTAATCCTCTCAACCTTAACGACAGTAGGATAATAATTAAAATCGCTTGACAACATGATTTATCAAAATACCCAAAGGAGTTTCCAATCCGCGATAAGGATCAAATTCGCTATTATTCAAGGAAGTTTTACCCACTTGTTTAAAAGATATGTTCGTTAAGCGAAATCATATCAGAAGTTCTATAATAATGCAAGAAATATGGCAGAAATCATAAATGAAAACAATTAAAAAAAGAAATTGTTAACAGGTGGAGTGTGATTTGAACTTACGCACCGTTCATCGTCAATCTAGCATCGAACCGCGAAGCCACAGTAACTTGTTGAGAATATTACTTGTTAATACGCAACTCAATCTTAACGCTAACAAGATAATGACCAAAATGGCTTAACAAGATGATTTATTTAAATGGGGCGGGACTTAGCACTTCGATGTGAGCGTGGTTCATACCGAGAGGGTCAGATAATGTAGGGCACAGACTGTACTTGTTCATACGACGACCATTCACGAACATGTCCATATACAGACCATCATTTTGAACGACCAAGATACTCTTGATCGGCTGAGACGAGTTATCAAATTAGGGGATGATAGTGCATTTCAACCTCAGACTGACAACAGCATATTATACACCTAAATTATCCAAACTGCGTCAAGGTTAAGATCGTGATTGATCAATTCTTTCTTATTTAGAGTCAGAGGAAACCGGTCGGGGATTTTTCGGAAGTTGCGTTAATATTACGAATACGAATGTCATCACATTATCGACCGTGGCAGGCGAATTTATGTGAGGCAATATTTCTAAAATTCGATCGAAATACCGGTCAGTCAAGGCTATTAAAAACAAATAAACAATGTATAGACTTCGTAAAGCTTAAGTTAAATCATCACATTACACACTTTCACTTCAACTATACAAAGCAATTCATTTTTAACGATCGGACAGCACAGGCGCATAAAGTTTTGATTTCTCTGCGTCTCAGCCTGCACTTACAATGTGGCACGATAGTGCAGTGTAATACATACTTTCTCCGAGCTTTCACTTACCGTAGCATTGAACTTGATGCAGTCTGGGAAGAAGTTGGACGCTGAGAACTTGGACCTGATCGCTACTGTGCAGCCAAAGATGAAGGACTGGCCCATTGTGATGCAGCCGCCAGCAGAATGGTACAGGGGCATGGGACAGTAGATGATGTCGTTTGTTCGCAAACTGCCGAGGTAGTGCACGCCTGATGCCATGAACACCATTCTGAAAATTGAAAAAAATATACCTTCAATTAGAATTACCTACTCAAAAAGTTAAGGACAGTTTCCTAAGAGCATTTTCCTGTACCTATTGGAAATGGTTAAGGTATTTGACAACACTGACCCGTCTCAAAAATTCGCCCTCTATGAGAATAGATCTTGACATACCTAGTTATGGATATTTATCCATTTGAAGGTCAATCATAATGGCGTATAGCTATTATAACATTAATATTCATGGTTTCATTAACTTCGACGGTAGATAGGACATAATACCGTTACAAGTTGTATAATAAAGTTGAACTCGTCAGTGTCTACTTATTTGGTTAATAAAGGTAATAAATATACGGCAAGATTTGATTTACATAACCAACGAACCTAAGGTAACAAAGGTAGGAATCACAAGACTTACCGTGAAGACGAAATAACAGCTGCTTTCGGCAATCCAGTAGTTCCAGAAGTGTAGATGTAGAGCAGCTTTCCATTAAAACCTTCACCATCGGACTGTGACCAGGGAGCCGGGTTAGTGCTCTCCAGCATTGAAGTGAAGTCATCTTCAGGTGTCACTGGCTTCACGGCATTAGGAGAAGTGTTGAGGGGGCGACGCACAAACTTGAATAGTTTTATGGACGGATTCAGTTCTTTTGAAATGTCCTGGAATGCTGAAATAAAAAATAAAATATTAATAAAGACGCTTCGAGCAACTTTTTAATTTATTTGAGACAGGTGGTTTATTAATAATATTGAATGTCTTTTGTCAAGGCCTAAGTGAAGAAACACAGGTTTTTATGCCGAAAAAATCGACAATCTTAATTACGTATTATGTATAATTTATAATCTTCTTTGTTCCATTTAGTTAGATTAATAAATTATCGAACCATTAAAGACCACTATTATTTAATGATAAATAATAGTGTTCTTTTATTATATTAAATATGTAAGACCTACTAGAGAATGGGCAGCAGCATTGTCTATGCATTTCACCAGCATACTGTGATCAAAATTGGAGGCCTATGTCCAGCAGTGGACGTTTCGGCTGAGATAATGATGATGGGATTTTGAGGCAACCGTGTTTTAGGGTGGAGACTGGGAATCTGCAAATACGATGTCTACACCGCGTAATGACTGGTAATGCATAGATGAAACGGTTCTGTGGATCGAGCTCAGCAGCATTCAATTGGAGAGATTGCAGAATCTACAAGGTTCTCCAATGATCTGATCAAGGCAATTTCTGGACTATAATAAGACTGAGACCTTTGATTTTATTTCGATACTCCTTCCCAGAGAAAACAATGACATCGCATCGCTTAAAAAAATAACTTAGATGTATAAAAGAAGGAAAAAAAAGAAACCCAAGGTACCTATTATATATGAACGTAGGCGCATCAATGATAACGAAGATAGACTAACCATTTTGAAACTCGTCGCTATAGATGACAACATCGCACTTGGCGATGTTGATAGAATGGAGCAGGGTGTTGCCAGTTTGGTTGGTGTTGATGAGCGGGCACACGGCGCCAATCCTTGTGGCTCCCAGCCAGACAGAGGGCATCTCAGGACAGTTGCCGATCATCACGGCCACCACATCTCCACGTTTGATGCCTTTAGCTTTTAGGACAGCTGATGTTCGTAAGCTATATTCTTCCACCTGAAAATGATGTTAAGCTTAAGAATACAGTAACTTCAAGCCTACCTTCGTCAAAGATTATCCCTAATTCATAGAGCTGCAGATGAAATGGTTATTTCTCCAGACAAAAGTAGATGGAATAGTTATATATACGGTTCAACTAGGCTGGAAACCTACAGGGGAATTTACGACTGATATGGTACAGTCACTGTGGACAATGAGGGACATTTTTGAATAAAATAGTTTGTTCTAATTTAATTAAATTTTATTCAAAACATACATCGGTTTCTTATATAACTTAAACTACAATCTGGCTTTATCGATTCTCTACGCACTGATAAGCTTGGAAATCTTACCAGTCCAATGATGTAATGCTACAAAATCCTATAGGTACTGTGGGGATGCAAAAATGCCTCTGTTCGCCGGAAACCTCAATAAAACGAAATGGCGTGTGAAACTTCAGGTAAGTAACCTGATTACTCCTGTTTATTCTGATTGAGATCAAATTAAAGTGATGAAAAAAGGCTCCAGTTATTGCTTTCCGGCGGAAGTCATTAAAACGCCAAATGACGGAAATTGTTGTAAAAATAAATATAGCAGTATGTCCTCATTCTCAATTACGACACGCAAGCTGCAGTGTTTTTGGATCACATTAACATTATATTATTAGTTTTTAATTCTTCCTCGATCGATTGTTGCCAGTCTACATAAAATTCTGCATTCCTGAAAGTTCGTTATACCTAGCTTGGATTTAAAATAGTGTTTTTCTGATCTTGTCGTTTCCCATTCTATTATATTTGCATAACAAGATGATAATATCCAGTTTGCAAAAAAAGAAAAACATTTTGCGACATAAATAACAGGCTTTTAATAATCAATTTTTTTACGTATTTTTGAATAAATAATATTATTCAGTCGTCAAGCGCTCTAAACATAGGTGGATAGCTCCCTAATACTTGGTGTAAGAAGAGATATTAATTAAGTAACTAAAAACTTAAATGGAGTTACCTACGTAATTTCTTATGGTAAAATTATCGTTCTACAGTTACGAGAATCCTTATTTCCCAGAAAACATGAAATAAAATATAGGACAGACATTGGTGCCGATTCCCTTATTCACAAACTAAACTAAATTTAAGTTCAGTGCATCTTTTTCTTTCTATTTCATTAAGGAAAGGACGGAAGATAAATTTTAGTTTAGTCCTGTCAAATTAATCAGCGCTTGACGTAAGTTGACGTAATTTTAGTAGGCAAGTTTTTAATCACGTCTAAACTTGTATGGAGAAGTGACAGGCGCTGATTAATTTGACAGGACTAAACTAAAATTTTTCTTTTGTCCTCTTCATAATGAAATACAAAGAAAAAGATGCACTGAACTTAAATTTAGTTTAGTTTGTGAACAAGGGAATCGGTACCATTGTATCAGTAATAACGATGATTACTATGATCGTAAACTAAGTTCAAAAATGAATGGGACTGGCATAAACATCCGAAAAATGAATGTCAATGGTACTGAAAGTTGTTGTAGAAATTCAAAACCCTTTGTAAGCGATTGGCTTCTTCTATAGGCCGTCGAGGACCTTATGGGATACCAACGGAGAGAGCACGGCCTATTGTGATAAACTTGAGTCACATATTTTATCACAGTTTGGGAGCAAAACCGTGATAAAATGCGCGACTAGAGCTTATCACAGAGGCCGTGCACGTCTCGCAGCGGGGTAATTGCGCATCACACTAACAGTCGGAATTTTGACAGTTCAACAACATACATTGCCTTATTTACGTGGGTGAAAAATTATAAAGCAGTGGATTATCAATTTCTTTCAAAATTATTTCATTCTACCTAACTGTTGTATTACATTACATCGTTTTTACGTAACTGTTTGTCACAGCAGCACGCTAATGACAGTTACAACATAACACACACGGATAAACTTCCTGTAGAATGTTCTGTAGTTTCATAATGGTTGACATCCTTACGAGTAAGCAACGAAAGTCAGTTATAACACTAGAGTTTATAAATCTGATGAAAAGTAACTCCGCCTGTCACCCTTTCACGTCTTACGGTTGGACGGCTCCTGGTAGTAGTTACGTTCCTGTGGGATAATTTTCGACCACCATGTAGGCGCCGTTGACTGTCACAACAGGTCGTCAGAACTCCGAAAGTCTGATAATCAGTCTTACCAAGGGGTATCTAGTAACTGGCTTATAGATGTCAAATAGACAGTCGCTCCATTTAAAATAGCCGTAGCTGCATCCGGTTTAACTAAAGGCCCGGGTTAGGCAGATGATAATGCAGGCGAGGTAGCGAGTATAAGCTAGTGAGTAATGTTTATTGACTACAATACAGGGTCAAGTGAATTATGGATGGCAAAAAACACAAAAAATTAAACCGCCGAAAGTGCTTTTCAGTTTTGTCGGCGGTTAATTTTTTTGTTAAAAAGTTTTTATTTTATACTTTTTTATGGCTTTAATGTACTAATAATATTTGGTAAGGTATACCCTATTCAATAAAAAAGGAATTATCAAAATCGGACTATTCTGTATAAAGTTATGCGTGGTTTATACATTATAATCAGTGAGTGAACAATCAATCATCCCCTGTTTTCCGACCCCTAGGGTTCGATTTTGTTTTTCAAATTTATATAGGACCATCTTCGGAATATATCCTTTCCAATAGAAGAAGAATTATCACAATCGGACCACTATGTAAAAAGTTATGCGTGGTAATACATAAAAAAAATATACGCGTCGAATTGAGAACCTCCTCCGTTTTTTTTTTCGTCGGTTGAAAATTAACAGTAACGTTTAAATAATTTACTTTCATTGCTGACCGTGCAATGTGAGTACGACATTTACAATGGTCAATCTGCCTGCCTGAGAGCACTGGTGGTCCTGTGGTGACATCGACTGCGACTAAGAGTCGAGGATTCGAACCCAAGAAGGCATTTTACTTACTAAAATTTATCAATAATTTCCACTTTGTGTTAAATTATTTCATCACCACTACTCTCAAAACGGTGAAGGAAAACATTGTGAGGAAACCGGCATGTAGGGGAGACCGAGGGGATTTGAAACAAATTACAAAGGTGATTTGAAACAGTACCAATTTCTCGGAACTTAAAACCGTTAGCGAATTAGCAATGTTGCATAATCACTTTTCTTAGCCCGCTGACGTGTCAGTTTGCGTCGGTGGCTATGGAGTTCTGCGTGCCATGTGACAAAAATAGTGAAAAGTAAGTTTTTAACGTATTTTTACGATGCCTATATTTGTATTTTGGTTTAAGTTACATATTTGTTTCGAAAGCTCATTAACTAAAGGTTTATTAGATATGTTTGGTACAATTGATTTCTGTGTATTTGCTTCTTGATTGTAGATTGAATAACATTTGGGAGGTTTTTTCTTACTGAGGAGATTTGAAACAGGCTGTTTCAACTGTCCTCGTTTTCAACTTTATATTAGACAGCAGACAATAAATAACGGGCACAAAAAAATATTGTTTTTGGTGATTCAATCTGGTTCAGAATGCCTACTAATCATAAAAGAAAGACAGACAGAGGTATGGCGAGTCGCGAAATATATGATCTCGCAACAGAAGAAGTAATTTTACGATATTTTTATTTTTTAAACATATCAGTACTTCTATGTTCTATGTTATGGGGTTTTGGTTTCCGCACTTAATCCTTTGAGTGGACCATTGTGCGTGGGCCATGGCGGCTGTCGGTATTACTCCAACCAGCCCACCTCCCTCCAGAAGTTTATAATGTCTCCTGGTCTACTAAGTACGTCCGTGTAAAATTTGGGTGTCCCGAGGGTATCTGTCCTAATCTGGGTGACGCCTGTACATTCGAAGAGTACATGCGCAACGGTTTCCTCAGCTTCCATGCAGGCCCTGCACAGGGGGCTGTCCGTTATGCCTATTGTGTAAAAGTGTTTGTTTAGCGGGCAGTGTCCTGTGATGGTGCCCGTCATCAGACGCAGACCATCCCTGTCCAGGCGTAGCAGACGTCTGGTTAGCCTGCCATCCGGGCATGGCATAGCTTCCCTGGACTGCCTGCAGCCTGGTGCCGAGGTCCACCAGCTCTCCGCTTGTGTGTGGGTAAATTCCTGCAGCCACCTGCGTAGCTGGTTGAAGGGGATGTGCACGATGGGCTCGGGGCCGCAGACTGACGCGCTGGATGCCTTTCTGGCCAGTTCGTCAGCAGCATCATTGCCTAGTGATCCATTGTGTCCTTTTATCCATTGCAGTGTCACTTTGTTGCGATTAGAAACTGTTACCCGTTCTAATGCATTATGACATTCTAGTGTAAGGCTCGAGGTTATGTATTGTTTGGCTAGGGATTGGAGGACTGAGGCGCTGTCGGAGAGTATACGTATATGGGTGTCCGTAACTCTTCTGGCTTCTATGGCATACGCCGCCTGTATGATGCCCACGCATTCCGCCTGGTAGACGGTGTTGAGCATTCCCAGTGGGTTGGATATTTTTATGTTTAGGTCGTGTGAGAAAACTCTGACTCCGGTTCCAGAGGAGGTCTTTGAGCCATCAGTGTAGACTCTTAGCTCCTCCGGGCCCGAGTGGTCGTTTTGTTCTTCTGTGAGTATAACGTCGTAGTGCTTTTGAAAGAAGTGTAGTTTTGGGGTTTTATCGCAGGGTGATGCCATCATTGGTTGTCGCTTGATCGCATCGTCCCTAATGCGTGAGTGCTTGACCCTCGAGTCATTGCTTAGGGTCCCTGCTATGTTCAGTCTTAGGGCAGCCAGGGCAGCCTCCTCCCGCACGATCAGGTGTAGCGGTGGTAGCCCAAGCATTACCTGTAGGGCAGCGGTGGGTGTAGTCCTCATGCAGCTAGTGATGGCTACACAAGCGAACCGCTGCACCTTTTCAAGGTCTTTTTGGGCTGTGCTCAGGTCTGTTCTGGGCCACCAGACTATTGAGCCGTATGTAATAATTGGTCGAATAACTGTGGTGTATAGCCAGTGGGTGACTTTGGGGCTGATTCCCCAATTCCTGCCAAGCATTCTCTTGCACTGCCACAGGGCTATGCTGGCTTTTGTAGTAATGCAGTTGGTGTGCTTTGCCCAATTCAGCTGTTTGTCCAAGAATATGCCCAGGTATTTGGTTTCAGTTGATAGGCTGAGGGTGGTGCCAAACAGTCGTGGCAGTTCGAGTTTCGCGAGTTTTCTCTTTTCTGTAAAGAGGATCATCTCGGTTTTTGTGGGGTTTACTGATAGTTGGTGTTTATTGCACCAGTCCTCTACTATTTTCAGGGCTTGGCGCATGAGGTGGCATAGGGTGGTTTCATGGGTGCCATTTATTATTATGGTTACATCATCGGCGTATCCTACGGTGAAGTAACCTTTATCGTTGAGTGTTTTGATGAGGCTGTCTACGACCAGGTTCCATAGAAGTGGCGAGAGGACGCCCCCTTGCGGGCAGCCCTTCGCCACTACCGCCCTTGTAGTGTCGTTCACTGTAACTTGTACAGCTCTCAATTTGAGCATGTTGGTAATCCACCCGCTCAAGGTCGGGTTTATGTTGTGCCAAACAGTCGTGGCAGTTCGAGTTTCGCGAGTTTTCTCTTTTCTGTAAAGAGGATCATCTCGGTTTTTGTGGGGTTTACTGATAGTTGGTGTTTATTGCACCAGTCCTCTACTATTTTCAGGGCTTGGCGCATGAGGTGGCATAGGGTGGTTTCATGGGTGCCATTTATTATTATGGTTACATCATCGGCGTATCCTACGGTGAAGTAACCTTTATCGTTGAGTGTTTTGATGAGGCTGTCTACGACCAGGTTCCATAGAAGTGGCGAGAGGACGCCCCCTTGCGGGCAGCCCTTCGCCACTACCGCCCTTGTAGTGTCGTTCACTGTAACTTGTACAGCTCTCAATTTGAGCATGTTGGTAATCCACCCGCTCAAGGTCGGGTTTATGTTGTGTCTGTCGAGAGCCGTGCTGATACTATTGAACATAGTTTTGTCGAAAGCGCCCTGTATGGTAATGAAAACCGCCAGTGCTGAGCATTTGTGGTCCACTGCGCATTCAATTTTAGAGACCACGCTATGTAGCGCAGACTCTGTTGATCTGCCCGTGGAGTACGCGTGCTGTTGTTTGTGACATATCAGTACTTAATATTAATAAAAAAAAAGTTTGTTTCGTACGTTAAAAGTTTAATTATCTATACTTTAATATTATAAAGCTGAAGAGTTTGTTTGTTTGTATGTTTGTTTGTTTGTTTGTATGTTTGTTTGTTTGTTTGTTTGATTGAACGCGCTAATCTCAGGAACTACTGGTTCGAATTGAAAAAATCTTTTTTTGTTGAGTAGCCTATTTATCGAGGAAGGTTATAGGCTATATAACATCACGCTACAACCAAGAGGAGCGGAGCAGTAATGAAAAATGTCGCAAAAGCGGGGAAAATCACACGGGTAGGCGATTTGACGCGACGGGAAGGGTCGGGTTAGCAAGAAATTTAACGCGGACGAAGTCGCGGGTAGAAGCTTGTAATAAATAATTTTAAATAATGTTTATTTTACAGCCCTTAATAATTCTCAAAAATCATGTTTCAACTCTCCTCGACCCCTGTTTCATCTTACCTCGGTATGAGGGGAGTTGAAACAAGTTGACTTGTTACGGTTAAGTCGATTTTTCACCGTAATATTTAATGCTTACAATTTCTTTAAGTTAGTCATTCGTAAGCTTAAAGAATGACCTATCGATTGGTACAAATATCATACGATTTCTGTCTATATTATTTGGTGTATAAAACAAAATGTGAAAATTGTTTCAACTACCCTCGGTCTCCCCTACTAGAACCAAAAATTCGAAGATTTGTGACATCTATTAACCCGCACTAGGCTCGCGTGGGCCACTCTGTCTCACCGAGAGGAGGCCTATTTGTCAGCAGTGGAATCATTATAGGCTACTGGTGATGAATCTGCCTGCCTGGCCTTTTTAACCGACTTCAAAAAGGAGGAGGTTCTCAATTCGGATGTTTATATGTATATTTTTTTTATGTATGTTCGGCCATAATCAAAACTATATTAGGCCGGCTTCCAGTATTTTGAATGGAGCGACTTCTACAACGCAGTTACTGGGTAAAAATACGACACTCCTTTACAATTACAATGGTAAAGAACAAAATAGGACTGTCCTATCTTTTCAGGAAACTTCTGCAGATAATAACTTTGATTTATGTTTGTTATTTTTTTTTTTTTTTTAGCCTATAAGTATTTTTATTATTATTGACCATACTATCTTAAAATATATACATAATTTAAAATCTAAGTAAAAAATATGTACATGTATATACAATATAAAAATAAAAGATCATAAAGCATCAAAATATTCGTCTGCATCGTTGTTTGTTATTTGATTTAAATTTATATAAATTCGGGGTTGACTATATTTAGATTGCTATCGACACGCTAAGAAGAAGAAGAAGTTTGTTATTTACCTGTTGGAATGTCCATGTTTCATCCTCGTAGAGGAAGCAGGCTTTGTTAGGATGCTTGATTACCATCTGATGGAAGATGTCGGGCATGGACCAGTTCTTCTTCGTGAAGTTCTTCGTAAGCCTTAGGATTTTGACGTAGCAATATAGAGCACTGCAAAGAAAAAAATAACGATTAGTGAAGGTGTAAGTACCTTGAAAATAATGTATAGGTATCTCATTCCGGGATAGTGAACCCAAGAGAAAATAATGGAATGATGGGTTATTAGCAATATCCCCCAGTAGTGGTTTTAATAATAATACCACTTTAAAAACCATTGTTTGTATTGCGATTTCACCCTATATTGGATCGGTACAAAAAAAGGTACAGATGACGAGAAAAGGTATTTCAAAATTTGTAACAGTCTTTATCCAAAGATTTTTCCAAAACTTTTTACCGTTTAAGGTTAATCAAAATATTGTAGATAAAGTTGACAGAGCGGTCACTGAAAAAGTATTTCAAAATTTGTAACAGTCTTCATCCAAAGATTTTTCCAAAACTTTTACCGTTTAAGGTTTATCAAAATATTGTAGATATCTATGATTAAGTTGACAGAGAGGTCACTGAAAAAGTATTTCAAAAATTTTAACAGTCTTTATCCAAAGATTTTTTCCAAAACTTTTTACCGTTTAAGGTTAATCAAAATATTGTAGACTAGCTTTTGCCCGCGGCTTCGCCCGCGTAGATGTCGGAAATTATCGCAAGAGGACGTATTACCGCGGTAAGAATGTATTAATCCATGTTATAGATACATAAAATTACGCCTGTTTCCCATGGGGGTAGGCAGAAACTACGGAACGCCACCTGCTACGGTCCTTACATATCATGTGTGTTTGATGTACTTAAAATAAAACTAAAAGTATTCAGAGTAAGAAGACTGCGACATAGGGCTGGATTGAATTGAATATATGTCTTCCTGGTTTTTCTTAACGCTCCTATTCTACCTATACAGACACTCAATTATTTACCAGACACCAATTTAAACATAGTTATAAGAATAGTACTTTGGCCAGTGGCATCGCCCGTATAGCTGTCGGAAAATATCACCCGGGAACGTACTACCGGGATAAAGTATCCTATATCGTAAGTATCCAGGATAACCAAAAATCCAAATCCATCCAAAAATCTAAACATCTAAGCCATATTTCACGGTCTCTTACTTGGAATAATACAATTAGGTTTATTTTGAGTACTTCGAACACACATGATATTCGCATTTACTATGAAGCCCAAATAATATGAATTACAATCCTACTAATCCTGCAATACCCGACCGCTACCAAGCGAGATGGCCGGACGTGGAACGGCCCGCTAGCCGCTCTGCGGCTATTTTATTATAATCTCTGATATCTTCTAAAATATTAATTTTAATGATATGCTGTAAAGGGCAATTTTGATCTACATGAAATGCACAATTTATTTAAGGTACTTAATTGGATAAGGATTAATGCTGTATTGCTTAAAATCGCATTCATAAATAAGCCATTATTTCTCGTAAAAAGTAAAGGATAAAAATGGTTATTATGGGTTATCCCTAAGAGTTAGACATATACCACCGCGGACTTTTTTGTAGAACTTTTTAAGGTGTACAATACTGTAGTACATTATTTTGAGCTATTTCGAAGGGTTCAGCCAGCGTTCGCAATGTAAGCGCAAAAAAATGTGTTTATTTATGACATCACATTAGAAACCTCTAAAATTATCAGAGTTTCTTTACTATATTATAGATGTTATATACATATAAACCTTCCTGTTGAATCACTCTATCTATTAAAAAAACCTGCGTCAAAATCCGTTGCGTGGTTTTAAAGATATAAGCATACATAGGGACAGACAGACAGCGAAGTGACTTTATTTTATAATATGTAAAGAAAAGATATCTATGATTAAGTTGACAGAGAGGTCACTGCCTAACACTAACAGTAGGAATAGCTTTAATTTTGACAGTTCTGCACCATTCATTGCGTTATTTCAACTTGACATAGCCATTTTTTCGAACTTAGGAAGCAATGGACAGCGATATCCTTCAAAATGATTCAGATTGTGACTGATAGCATATATGTAAATGCAGCCGCAGGAATTGACATACAAGAAAGGATTTGCTGTCTCGTCTCGCAGTTTTAGTTACAACTACCAACGAGCAACAATAATAACTATGTATGTACAATTGTACAGACACCAGCACATCAAGGTACCCAAATTTGTCAAATTCTGCCAATCATCCTTGAACTTAATGCTGTAGCGATAAAGTTGAAAATCTATTAAGGCTAGGTGATTCGACACTCATACAGATTTGAGGGGGTGAGGTGCGGGGAAATCCGCGGGGCGCCTCCCGCGCGTCCTTCTTGTCGAACACGTAAGCGCGCCAAAAGTCCGAGCGGCGCGGGCGTAGCACAGACAGGTCATAGAGTAGCGACAT
The DNA here is from genome assembly GCA_932294355.1 of Aporophyla lueneburgensis. NCBI lineage: Eukaryota > Metazoa > Arthropoda > Insecta > Lepidoptera > Noctuidae > Aporophyla > Aporophyla lueneburgensis. The sequence goes on from OW028747.1 coordinate 19,345,337, forward strand.
CAGTATGTCCACAGTATTAGAAACCACAGAAGAAAATATAATACAAGAACAAATATTTTTATTTATTTATCTCTAAAACTATTTTACATAGTTCTTGATTGAATCCTCGTTGGAACATTTGTATACAGCAGCTAATTGTATCTAGTGTATCCTACTAATATTATAAATGCGAAAGTTTGTGAGTATGGATGTATGGATGGATGTTTGTTACTCTTTCACGTAAAAACTGCTGAACGGATTTGAATGAAATTTGGCATGCAGATAGTTGGACTAATATTATAAATGCGACAGTTTGTGAGTATGGATGTATGGATGGATATTTGTTACTCTTTCACGCAAAAACGAATGAACGGATTTGGATGAAATTTAGCACGCAGATAGTTTATAACCTGGACTTATATTATGAATGCAACAGTTTGTTAGTATGGATGAATGGAAGTATGGATAAATATAAATAAATATATATCTTTGGACAACCAACAAATCGTTGTCTGATCCCAAACTAGGCAGAGCCTGTACTATGATAACCAGACAACTGATAAACATACTTATATATTTCTAAATACATACATCATCATCATCATCATCAGCCTATAATATTCCCACTGCTGGGACACAGGCCTCCTCTCGGTGAGAGGGAGTGGGCCATAATCCACCACGCGGGCCCAGTGCGGGTTGGTAGATGTCACGTCTTCGAATTTTTGGTTCTAAGACATGCCGGTTTCCTCAAGATGTTTTCCTTCACCGTTTTGAGAGCAGTGGCGATGAAATACTTTACACAAAGTAATGCGCCTGCTTGGGTTTGAACTCACGTCCTACTCCTCGCAAGTCACGGCCGTTACCACTGGGCCACCACTGCTCTTAATATAATACCTACATATTATAGATAAATTACACCTAGGCACAGAACAAATGATTGTGCTCATCACACAAACATTTGTGCTGGGTGAGAATCGAACCCACGACCTCAGTCTTAGCAGTCCGGGTCACTAACCACTAGACTAACAGGCCAGTCGCCATGCCAGTCGGATGGATGTATGTTACTCTGTCACGCAAAACTACTGAACAGATTTGGATGAAATTTGGCACCCAGATAGCAACGCACTGCTTAGCGCCGATAGTTTAAAATCGAACAGTAAAACTAAGATTTTCGACGCGCTGATATGCACTCAGTTGGATTCTCAACCCTCGGCTCAATGCCGAGAGTTGAAAATCCAGTGCGTCAATAGGATTAAATAAATAAAAAAATTGCTTATCATATTTCTATTGCGATTTTTCTTCCCTTCAACCGTGACTTGGGCCTATTTTTATTTTTAACCGACTTCAAAAAAAATGGGAGGTTATCAATTCGACTGTATTTAAAAACAAAATATTTTTATATTTGTTATAGTTCGATTCAAACTTAATGGCGGCTGTGAAGTGCGCTCTTGGCATCGCAGTACCTCGCCCCTCACCCCTGATGACACCGGAAATTGTTACTGCGCAGCCACTCGCCTCGTGTTCAGAGCCGCCATTAAGTTTGAGTCGTACTATACCTCATAACTTTTGACTGGGTGAACCGACTGATGATTCTTTTTTATTTGAAAGCTGGTGACGAAAAACACTACAAAGTCAAAAATAACTTTAATTTCGGAAGTCGGTGGCAAAAACCTTAAATACAGAGCATAAGACGCCGACTTCTGAAATTAAAGTTATTTTTGACTTTGTAGTGTTTTTTTAGGAAGTCGGTTGTTTTTTTTTTGTTAAAAGTTTTTATTTTTAACTTTTTAATTATGGTAGATACCCCGCACTAATCTAATCGCATTATTCGTTTATTTGTCGCGCAAATACTTAATGCAAATTTAAGACTTATATGGTTTCCACATGGACCCCATTGTCCGAATGGAACCGAATTAAAATGGGACCATTCGGAAAGCACCAGCTTTGAAATAAAAAAAGAATCATCAAAATCGGTTCACCCAGTCAAAAGTTATGAGGTAACAAACATAAAAAAAAAATACAGACGAATTGATAACCTCCTTTTTTTGAAGTCGGATAAAAATAAAAACTTTTTATAAAAAAAACAACCAACTTCCTTAAAAAACACTACAAAGTCAAAAATAACTTTAATTTCGGAAGTCGGTGGTAAAAACACCTTAAATACTAAGACACCGACTTTCGAAATTAAAGTTAATTTTGATTTTGTAGTGTTTTTTAAGGAAGTCAGGTGTTTTTTTTTTTTGTAAAACGTTTTTTTTTAATCGCCGTTTTCACAATACAATCACAAAATATTGTTTTTAAAGTTTTACAATCATTTACACAATGAGAACCGTACACACAAAACAAAAGCTTAACCAACTATGGTCTTTATAAGTTCTATAAAACAATATTTATTTACAGTTTATTTTATTTTCTCTTATTATTACTTACGCAGCAGAAAGGAAGCGCGCGCGCAAAAATTGTTCACAGGTCTCACCTCGATAACGTCTCGCAGGACACTGGCAAGCGACGCGCCGATCGAAAATCACTTGAATAATTGATATTTTTTTTTAGAAATTTAATGAAAAAAAATGATCGGGTTCAATCGATTCCAAAATAAATTATCTATAAATTGATACTAATTATATAAAAATAGGAGTATTAGTACTTCTTTAAAATGAATTTTGGCTTGTGAAAAACTGCAAATCGAAGTTAGTTCGGCTTTTTTTTCTATCGAGTAAATTTGATTGTATCGTGTTTTGAACGGGTACAAGCTAAGGAGAAAGAATGTATCTTAAATATATATTTTTTTCAGATTCTGAAAGTAAAAATTTACCTATCAAAAAGCAATTCTAAAAACGGTAAAAAATGTGAAAACGGTCCCACCTGGCCTTAAATACATTTGACAGATTGTACTAGCCCGATGTGCTGGCGTCTGTACTTTGTGACATCTTTTTAGGGTTCTGTAGCCAAATGGCAAAACGGAACCCTTATGGATTCGTCATGTCATTTTTTTTCGAAACTATAAGAGCTATGCTGTTGAAACTTGGTAAGTAGATGTATTCAGTGAACCGCATTAAGAATTTCACACAAAAATAGAAAAAAGCAATAAATTTTGAGGTTCCCCATAGTTAGAACAGGACCTCAAAAAAAAAATTCATCAAACCCATACGTATGGGGTATCTATGGATAGGTATTCAAAAATGATATGTTTCTAGTATCATTTTTTTCTAAACTGATTAGTTTGCGCGAGAGGCACTTCCAAATTGGTAAAATGTGTACTTGAACTAGATCTAGTAAGTAGTTTTTGGAACGAAGTTCGAAAGGGGGCTAGACGGAAAAAATTAAGACCAAAAGTTGTAACGACACTTTTTGCTATAATTGTAAGCCGTACGGCGTGCGCGTGTTTCTCTGTCTGTCTGTCTCTCTCTCTCATAGAAACCAAGCCAGTTATTTTCGTTTCGTCTTTTTATTTCGCACTAGCTTCTGTCCGCGACTTCGTCCGCGTCAAATTTTTGCTCCCCTGACCCTTCCCGTCGCATCGATTTGCCTGCTAGTTTTCGTCCAGTTTTCGTTGCTGCTCGCTCCTTTTGAGTTATAGTGAGTCAACCTTAAAAGATAGACATATGCTCTCGCGGACTTTTTTTTAGAAGTTTTTAAGAGGAACAATTCCGTCATACATGATTTTTGCGTTACTTTAACCGTTTACGCAGCGCACGCAACGGAAACTCTGAAAAAGGAATAATTTTTCCCCGTTTTTGCAACATTTTTCATTACTGCTCCGCTCCTCTTAGTTGTAGCGTGATGTTATATAGCCTATAGCCTCCCTCGATGAATAGGCTACCCAACACAAAAAGAATTTTTCAATTCGGACCAGTAGTTCCTGAGATTAGCGCGTTCAATCAATCAAACAAACAAACAAACAAACTCTTCAGCTTTATAATATCTTTTTATTTCGCATTGAACAGTGTGGTGTCGCCTACAGGTTTGTACTGAACCCTCGGTGCGCGAGTCCGACTCGCACTTGGCCGATTTTTTTCTATATTCATCAATATGTTTTAAATAAGGACCTATTTGTACCTAAGTACATTATCTCGTAACTTATTTATGACTAACGTTAACCTTAACCTGTGTGTCAATGCCAACTGCCACAAATCACATAATATATCATACAATACAAACATTTAACTACAATGGACCACAAAAAACAGCAATACTTACGAGAAATCTCTAGGAGCAGTTCTGATGGCGACATAGATCCATCTCCAGTAGAAAGCTATGAGGTACACCACACACAGGATAGCGAGGACCAGGAGGCTGGCCTTCCAGTCTTGGAACACCCAGGTGACCGCGCACGCTCCCACCAGCACACCCACGGCAAACAGCCCCATAGCCACCTTACTCCAGGGTGTACTTGAAGATGTGATCACGTTTTTACTTCTTCCTTTTTCCAAGTCAGCGTCACCGTTTTTCAACTGAAAATAAAAATACGTTTGAACGACGTGCCCACTCGATCGATAGTAACAGACTCACAGACTGTTTATCGGATAAACAATGCATATATTCATGACTGTGCCATTGTTGTTGATAAGATTGGCAGGTTATCTGCGGATACTTTTTGTGGACTTTGCCATGATTTCGATGCAAATTATTGTTAAGATGAATTTTTGAGTCGTTTTAATTCTTTTGGCGTCATGTGACTAGACGAATTCATATGATCAGTGGGGTAATTCCGTAACACACTAAGCTCACGTACGGTCGTAATAACATCACGGCGAGATTTTTGCGCACTGCAGCTTCAACACTCTGATAAGCGCTGAGAATCGAAAATTGAACAGCAAAACCCGCTGTTCGATTTTCGACGCGCTGAGATACACTGTTGAATTTTCAATGATCGGTACAACACTAAGAGTTGAAATACGTCGCGATTTTATTACGTCCATGTGTACATCGACTAACATTAGCAACGGTTTTCGGTTCGACAGTTCAACAACATTTATTGCGCTATTTACGTTGTTGGGCAGACCACATTTTAGAACAAATGAAGCAATGGTTTAGTAAGAACCACTCAGCTATTAGAAATCTGAAAATTTCCCGTAGGTCTTTCCCTCTACCACTATAAACAACAATATAATAGAGATACAACAGATAACACAATACATAACAGTCTTATTTACAAACATCCCTTGACAATGAAAAGATTGAAAAGTTTGTACTCGCAGAAATAGCTATATTATTTTTACAAATTAATACCTATACCTCTGCACAACTTGCAGTGGCAGACGTACCATTTTATCAGTAAATGTAAACAAAATTGTAACATTTTGTCACATTCACGCAAAACTACTAAATTATATATTCCACAGATAAAACAGAAATAAAAATTACAAACATTATATGTCATGCTAAAATTTCAGCTCGATCGGTGCAGAACTTTTTGAGTTTTTGAAGCGTGCACAAACCAACATAACATTTTTAGGGTTCCGTTGCCCAATGGCAAAAAACGGAACCCTTATAGATTCGTCATGTTATGATTGACAATTCAACAGAGGGCATCACAGCCCTTCGAAAATCGAACAGTGTGTTTTACAGTTCGATTTTCAATTCTCTGCACCCGCCGGAGTTTTATTACGTCCGTGTGTTTGTCGACTAGGGGTTTCAGTTTGGGTTTTTCTATCTGGAATTTCTAAGTAGCAGCCCGGAGTCTAGATTTGTGCGCGGTTGATGGCAATAGGCTCGCCTAGGCTAGGAAATGTGGGTGAACTGTAGGTATATATCTACCCAACCCTTTTGGGAATCAAAGGATGATGTTATGTTGCGCTGTGTAATATTTTTTTTAATCTTTACATGCGAACAAAGCCACGGTATATCAAGTTAAGAATGAAACAAAGAAGGTATATAAGGAAGTTTTCTGATCTTTATGTTCTTCACCTTTGGCACCACTTAATAAAAACTGTGAACCAACACCATTAATTAATATAGTGACAGTGGTATACATTGTTATGAGTTCGTATATTCTGCCGATTTCTATGATGTACGTGATTTTGACAATTTTTATTCCACTTTCACCTTCAGATAAGAATTGCCCATGACGATAGTTGTTTTTTTTTTTTTTCAGTTACGGAAATATCATTGAAGTTCGTATTCCTACTCCAAGTACTTTGCAGACAACATGCCTGAACTTCAAAGCATCAGAAGACTCCACTTGCCACAATAATAAAATAAAATAAAATAAAGTTTTAAAGCACAACATAACAGCAGATTTCAATTTTATAATATAATTTGATTAAACGACCTAAAACTGACGACTTACCTATGTTAAAACTTATAGGAATACAATATTTTAAAAGTGAAATTACGTAAATCAGCGAAATCGGCAAAACGGACCAATCTGTGGTCTAGGCGTATAGAGTTTTTGCAAATTGTATAAAATAACGTGTTTTACTTATTATCGATAGTTTCAGTTAGTATCATATCTCTATTCGAAAGTTAATCATAGGTGCGCTTCAAGGAATAAAATGTTAATATTTTGAATTGCTATCGGGACGCTCCGAGGAATAAAAAAGGAGCACCTCATTAGGTGCGCCTCAAAATGGTAGCGCTTCGAGGAATGCCTCGCAAACCGATCCCGAATACACACAAAATATTTATATGTATCGAAGGTTTCGGTTTTTGCCACACAGTTTTGCGCAACGACGAAGCCTTGAAACTACAAAGTTAACTGCAACTGAAAACCCAGACAACTTAATATTTAACGAAGATAGGTACTTACATAGTGTGTTAAATACAATAAATAAACAACCAAAAGAACTCAGTTAAAAACAAAGAACCTAAAACCACTTATGGACTTTACCTAAAGGTAGGTTCACGTTTTTCTCATTAACGTAGGTTCACCCTTTTACAGCGCGGGTCTGTTAAACACTGACATTCGAATCCGGAAAACTTGGCTAAATATAAATTTTGTTACGTATTCTACAATCTATACTATATACTATATAATATTATAAAGCTGAAGAGTTTGTTTGTTTGTTTGATTGAACGCGCTAATCTCAGGAACTACTGGTCCGAATTGAAAAATTATTTTTGTGTTGGGTAGCCTATTTATCGAGGGAGGCTATAGGCTATATAACATCACGCTACAACTAAGAGGAGCGGAGCAGTAATGAAAAATGTTGCGAAAACGGGGAAAATTTATTCCTTTTGAGAGTTTCCGTTGCGTGCGCTGCGTAAACGGTTAAAGTAACGCAAAAATCATGTATGACGGAATTGTTCCTTTTAAAAAGTTGTAAAAAAAAGTCTGCGAGAGCATATGTCTATCTTTTAAGGTTGACTCACTATAACTCAAAAGGAGCGAGCGGCAACGAAAAATGGACGAAAACTAGCAGGCAAATCGATGCGACGGGAAGGGTCAGGGGAGCAAAAATTTGACGCGGACGAAGTCGCGGGCAGAAGCTAGTGTATTATAAGTACCTACCTATTGAATAATAAACTTTTAGGCTATACCTACTAAAGTAGGTAAACCCATAGCGCCGTATTTATGATCTGGATTTCTGCCCGCGACTTCGTCCGCGTCAAATTTTTGCTCCCCTGACCCTTCCCGTCACATCGAATTGCCTGCCAGTTTTCGTCCAATTTTCGTTGCTACTCCACCCCTTTTGATTGTAGCGTGATGTTATATAACCTATAGCCTTCCTCAATAAATAGGCTACCCAACACAAAAATATTATATTTTTAATATAATATTAATATATATTTTATTAATATTTTACAATTCGGCTCAGTAGTTCCTAAGATTACCGCGTTCAACCAAACAAACTCTTCAGCTTTATCATATTACTAGCTTCTGCCCGCGACTTCGTCCGCGTCAAAGTTTTGCTTGCAGAGATAGTGTGTAACTTGGATAACAGTTAGAATACTTTAAGCCCCTGTAATACTTTCCTGTGGGATATTTTGCGCGTCCACGCGGAATAATATCACCATTGCTCTCATAATGGTGAATGAAGACATCGTGAGGAAACCAAGTTTGAAGACATGTGACATCTACCAACCCGCAGTGAATCCGCGTGGTAGATTTCGGACCAGTCCCTCTCACCGAGAGGAGACCTGTGTCCAACCGAGCCGTGAGAACACGCTTATGATGACGCAGGCGAAGCCGCGGTCGCTAGCTAGTCTTTAATACATAATAGGTAACTATTTATTATTTCGTTTGAGTTATGTTCATGCATAAATATGCGTTCTGATGAATCATTTATTTTAACGTTATAACTAGGTTGATCCTCAGAGGGACTAACGTAGGTCCGTGACTTTTACTGGCACATATTAAAAGGAGCAATATGGGCTAATTTTGTACCAAGAACACGTTCGCTTGGGATCTGGGAGCTAATGAGAACTGCACTCATTGTGTAGTTTACAAGAACTGCTCTTCTTATAAATTACACAATTAATGGACACACACATATCTACAGCAAAGCAAGACGATAGATCATGATGAAAGTATACATAAAGCTAATGAAATATGTTAGTGCAGTCATTAACATAATGAGGGCGCTTGCTCCCACATTAGTTACCAAGACAATGTGCCATAAACTGAAGGAGAGAAGGTAATTGTAATTAATATAAATTTTAATAGGTTTACAGCCGTATTGAGATCGTTATTTTTACAGCTGCCAGGTATACACGGCCGGAGAGAGTAGAAGAGAAAATATGTTTTGTGAAAACATAGTTTATCTACACGATTATAAAGAGGTAAAGTTTATAAGTTTGTTTGCAGGAAATAAACTCTGAAAGTACCTACTAGCCGGATTTGAAAAAATATTTTTGCAATTGATAGCCCAATTCAAGAAATCATGCTTACAGCCCTTAGGAGCCCAGATTAATGAAAAAAAAGTCGAAGAGAACGCTAAGTCTAAATTATATCGCTGGCTGGCAATGGGACAAGACGTGACAAAAAATGACGCAAACGAAGTCACGTGCATTGCAAGTTCGTTCACAGTTGTTTTATCTCTGACAGCAGCAACCCAAAAGCAACCTTATTAAAACTGTGACAAAGATCACTATGATTTTGACAGTAACGTAACAACGGATCGCACTGAATAGCTCGCATTTTTCTAGTTACATATAGGTACATATAATACCTAATACGTAGATAGCCTGTCTAATTAGTGAATAAAATAATGTTTTTTTCTTACAGTTTCTATAAATATCGCTACCCACTTAAATATACATCTTTGATAGCTGTCTAAAGAAACTGTAATTACAAATACGTAATATAAAACTTTTTATAAAAATTGTTTCTTATTCGTTCTTTTAATATTCTTACTAAGTTTTGTTAGTTTTACACACTATAGGTATATGTATTACTTTGTAGTAGTGTTTTTAATAGTAGTTAGTTGTTAAAAATAATTTAAGTTTTATTTTTAATTTTGGATGATCTACAAGAACAAGGACCTCAGGATAGGTGAAGGCTTCCGCCAACTAACCGAGCAGGAATCCAGACTCCGGACTACAATAATGAATTTCCTGACGGAAAAACCATATAACACTTTGCTGGAGCTCCGGACTCGAACTCAGAACGCAACGCTACCCGCTAACGCTTGGGATTTCGACCACTAGAGGAACGAGACTGTCGAAATCCTAATCATTACATACTTACCTGTCAAATTTTATTTTGCACTTAAATTACAGGTAATTTATTTTTTGCTAGCGAATTTAACAATAAAATCTTAGACGTCAGAAGACTGGTTTTTACTAAGAACTCCGCCACTATTTCGTGATCAGAAAAGATTACGACTGATCAATCTGATATTCAAGTGGTTTTCCTGTTTCGCCTTTCCTATAATGTGTACTGAAATGAAATGTAAAATAAATTTATTTTCAGCTAATGAAATCGATTAACACGCACTTTTACACTGCATCTTAATTTACAAAACGTAATCGATATTTTCCTGTCCGTAATTTATCATTATTAATTAGCTGTAAATAATTAAGATTTCGATAGTAAAAGTGTTAATCGACGTACGTTGCTGACTCTACCTAATTATTTATCGATTATCCGCCTTTTGTATTCAATAGAAATCCACTATCGGTACACTATAGGGCAATATACCAATTATTTAAAATAGGTTCTGCCCGCGGCTTCACCTGCGTAGTACTTCCATTAAAAGTAGCAGATATCTTTCCCCAGTGTCAAAGTCTCATCGTACCATGGAGATTAATCCCCGTACATACAACTACATTTTACACTTTTATAGTGTTATAGTCTAGATGACTGTACTTACCCATTATTTATTTTTACTGTCGAATTGTTGACCGAGACAATTTAACTTTAACACAAACCATGTATTTATGTTAAATTGATATAAAAGTAGAAAATAAATAAACAAAATTTCTTAGTTTTAAAGTGACTTAGCGGTTGAAATTATATTTAACTAGCTGTTAACAGCAGCTTCGTCCGCCTTCCTCTTGAATCACTCTGTCTATTGATGAAAATCGTATTAAAATCCGTTGCGCAGTTTAAAAGATCTAAACTCTAAACGTACAAACGCGGGAAGCGACTATGTTTTACACTATGTAAAGATTTACTTACTTATTAGCTAATAGGCTAGATTTTAATGTGAATAATAATAATAATATCTTTGGACAACCAACACACCGTTGTCTGATCCCAAACTAGGCAGAGCCTGTACTATGGTAACCAGATAACTGATAATAGTTATTTGTTATACAAGAGTGCAAAGTTGCTTTTTAACCGCGTGTTCAATTTTGATGACCGAGCAAGCGAAGGATTCTAAAATTGAATCACGAGCGCAGCGAGTGATTCAAAATTAGAATCCTGAGCGTTAGCGAGGGAATCAAAAGAGCACGAGGTGAAAAATCTTTGCACTCGAGTGCAACACGTAACTTTTCATTCCACCTCAGCGAGGAAATGACTAAATGCAAAAAAAAACCTTTACAATCACAAGATAGGTACACTTTTATTTCAGTTTAGGTATTAATTACTACATTATGACAGGTAAGTATTACAGAATAATCTTTAAATTATAACAAAATAATACTAAGGTATAATTAAGAAAATTTTAAAGTAACGTTGCTACAGTTATTTAAATTGAGTGTAATATATTTGTTTGGTACTGTAATATTGGTGTTAGTCACTTGTGTACTGTTTTTCGGTAAACTATCTGTCATACTTAATAGTTGTACCGATTCATCGGATTCCCTTGGCGTGAATGTTGGAGAGAGAGGGAGATGGTTAGGTGTTTCATAACGGCTTATTTTTGATGTAGAAGGGCCAGTCCAAGGATCCGATTGAGGCTCTTTCAGTGTAATGGCTCCTACGATGCCTTCACATATTTTAGACTTATTTTGGATGGAATCCTCTATGTATCTCTCTACAACTGCATTGGACTTCCAGCCTCCGTGGCGCTTAAGGGACAGGAGATCAGCTCCGGAATCAGCCAAAAGTGTGGCTGAAGTTCGTCGGAAACAATGACCCGTGTACAACAGGGGTTCTGGAAGTTCAAGAAATATTGCTATTTCTCGTGGGATACTGCCAATTTTATTAGTACCCATAGGCTGTCTAACACACTTTCCATTGCGATACTGTAGAAAAAATCGATTGATTGGAGTGTTAGGCGGGCGTAAGGCTTGATATTTCTCAACAATCGTTACGTATTCCTTGCGAATGACGAAGTTGCGGTCTCTTTTTGTCTTTGTATTAGGTAAATTAATTAATAGTAAGTCATCTGAATGTTTCTCAATGTTTTTGACATTAAGTTGTGTTAGTTCATTAGTTCGACATGCTCCGTTTATTCCAATAATAAAAACAACCTGTAACGTAAAGAGTATTGTAGTAGATAAATGAATAAAATTGATATGAACGCATAATTATGCCTATCAACATCTACTAAGTATACTATTTAATTGAGATTAATATACTTAAGTAGATACTGAATGTGCAACTGACTTACTTTTGCCGCCAAATATACGGAATCGGGTGCTTCGTTAAGAAACTTTTCAATATCAAATATTGTGAAAACCTTCGATTTTTTTGGTTGATGACCAGATGAGGCTCTTTTTAAAAATGCCACTAATTTAGGATAGGTATCGATATGTTTGTCTTTTTTCATCTTTATTGTTGCTTTTAGCATCGAATACGTACTCCATAGAGTGCTTGCTTTCTTGTTATCGGATAATTCTATAAAATATGCCAGCAAAACGTTTTCTGAGAAAGTTTTGGCTCCTTTTGCTAGTCGCCACGTGTTGAACATATCGTACTGTTTTAAATACTTCTCGCGTGATTGTTGAGGGAGAAAGCTCATTTGCGCATTATTAACAGTTTCAGTCAATTCTGTTGGCGTCAAGCAAACTTCCTCGTCGCTAGAATCACTCATTTTAGTTTTTTCACTTGTTTGCAAGTTTCTTGTTTTTAATATAAGGTTTAACAATGACGTGAAAAAATGCCGCGTAAAGAACCGCGTACAAAGCTAATTGAAAAAAGAACACCAAGAAGGTTCCGAGTCTGAGTTTTTAACAAATTAAAAAAAAGTTGTATGATAATATATTCGGCACCATAGAGGTAGCAGTAAATAGGTTTAATGTTTTTTTTAATTCACAAACTTAGTGCCCACGATGTTCTAAATTCAATTTACTTTATCCTCTAGAGAATAAAAACGGCTTTTCCACTCAGATATTGAAGATTAAAAATACTCTTTCCGAGATGGTGGGATGAAAACACATTTATACATATATTTCTAAATACATACATATTGTAGATAAATTACACCCAAACACAGAACAAGTAATTGTGCTTATCACACAAAGATTTTTCCTGGGTGAGAATCGAACCCACGACCTCCGCCTTAGCAGTCAGGGTCACTAACCACTAGACTAACGGGCTAGTCTAATAATGTATCATCAATTGTGATATTTATAAAGAAAAAGCAAAAAAGAATATCGTACCTTGTTTATTACTTTGCCAGAGAGACACTAACACTAAAAGACATGCGATACCCGCGAGTAATCGACACAGACTCGAGATAGTTTCATCCACAGGTTTCATCTTGATGCAGTCAAATAGTGACACTTCACATTGCTATTTTAGTATTAGCGTTTTTTATTCGGCTATACTGTATACAGGTTCGAATTAAATTAGGCAATGCTTTACCTACGTGTTGCCTCGATATAGAAAAGTAAAGGAACAGTAAAAGAAAAAACATCCTTTGTGTACGAATGTCAATGACAGTAATAGGTTAGCTGGTTTTGTCATTTTTTGTGGAACTTCGTAATTTTAAAAAGTATAACATAACATCGTTCGGTTGCTAGTCACAAACACAGTGTCATTAAAATTTTTGAACAAAGTTGGATGATGAAACATTAATTTTCTTTTTGTTCACTATAATAGTTTTCGATATCCTATTCGTGGGTAAAGTAGCTTATTTTATTTGACCCTGTATATACCCCCACCCCCAGGGTAGTTAGCGTTTTTTACAGTTTTTTATTGGGCTACCTATACAGGATGTAAGGGACAGCCCTCCGCAGACTGATAGGGTGGATTCAGTATATCATACTAAGATGACCAATACAATAATTTTTTTCAGGACCGTTATGGGAATCCAATAAACCTGATTTGTTTTATTTCCTCACACACAATGTATCTCGGATCAATTCGGAAAGCCGCCTTTGTGCAATCGTCGACGACGAGTTCGATGAACTCTGTAGTTAGACGGGAAGTGAACAGCTGATTTTACGCGTCGTTCGTTAGAGTATTTCAACATCCATTGCTGCTTTGTTGATTTTAGCTGTATTGTTTACATAAATGGAGTACTGCTTTCAGAGACTGTAATTTTACATTGAAATAAAATTGAAAAAGCTGAAAAAACGTAAAAAATAAATAAATAAAAGATCCTGAGAAAAATTCCGGTGGAATATGATTCAAAATAAGGAGCTGAATGCACTCTGTCAGTTTGTGGAGGGTTGTCCCTTACACCCAGTATATTACAGGTTCAAATTAAATTAAACAATGCTTTATCTACGTGTTGGGTATCAATATAGAAATGTATAGTACAGTAAAAGAAAAAAAAATATCCTTTGTGGGCGAATGTCAATGACCGTGATCGGTCAGATGGTTTTGTCATTTTTCGTAGACCTTATTGTTAGAAATATTTTATGAATTTCCAAAAACTATAACATAACATTGTTTGGTTGCCCTAATGTACTGTCACGGTGTCATTAAAAGTTTTGAACAAAGTTGGATGATGACAAAAATATTTTTTTTTTTCTGTAATAGTTTTCGATATCAATACCCAACACATGAGTATTGCATTTCCAGCTCATTTAATTTAAACCTGTATATATTGTGTACCCTGTATGTACCTATAGCGAAAGCCTTTCAGGGACACGACCTTCAGCAATGAAGATCGCGACTTAAAAGAAAAGATATAGTGTAGAAGTCCAAATAACTTTAATAAACCGTTCACACATCCTTATAAAATTTGACATAACATCACGCCACGTAGGGTTGGGCATAGGTGGACGTATAGTAGACCCACAATTTTCCAGATATGTTTAAGCCCCGTGTAATACTGTTCTCAGAAGCAGTCCGGATTTTGGATTTGTGCCCGGTTAATGGCAATAGGGAGCCTGGGATGGCTTTCCTTTTATTACAATATTGGCGAAATGTGGATGTACCAAAGAGAGAAACCCAATAACACTATGCCCGACCTGGGAATCGAACCCAAGACATCATACTCAGCAGTAGCGCTTGTGACCACTAGACCAAGGAGGCAAAATAATCCTACTTCCTACTAATATTATAAATACGAAAGTTTGTATATATGGATGTATGGATGTGTGGATGTTTGTTACTCTTTCACGCAAAAACTACTGAGCGGATTTGGATGAAATTTGGAACACAGTTAGTTTATAACCTGGATTAACACATAGGCTACTTTTTATCCCGGTAGTACGTTCCCGCGGGATATTTTCCGAACTCCACGCGGGCGAAGCCGCTGGCAAAAGCTAGTACCGTCATATACCTATTCGTAATCCTTTGATATGGTGACCTAAAACCGACAATCCAGCGGATACTAGTGCTCGTAACGTACCTATTTGTGAATAATGGTTCCGTGTGACGCCGGACATAAAGAATAACATCATTCCCTTTTGTTCCCGTGGGTGTCGTAGAAGGCGATTAAGGGACTAGAGAATGGGCAGAAGCGTTGTCTATGCATCCTACCACCATACAGCGATAGCTTGCCAAGCGTGGCGATTATGGCAATCCCTCCCTTTGTGGAGGCTTATGTCCAGTTGTGGACGTAATTTGTCTGAAATGATGAGGCGAATAGAGAAAGTTCACGAAGTCGTATTCAGGCAAATAAGACGAAAACGCGAATATAGCGATGCGAAGTGCCACCATAACAGGTTTTTTTTCTGGTGTTGGATTAGACAATATTTTATAAACCCACACCTCTTTTTTATGAAAATTAATCGAATAATACGTTTAATAATAGCGGTACTATTTCGTTTTGATTAACATTTTAATTGAGACTGTCCAAATTAAATCCATTTTATTTATGAATTCCACTAGCTTCTGCCCGCGACTTCGTCCGCGTCAAATTTTCGCTCCCCTTCCTGTCGCGTCGAATAGCCTGCCAGTTTTCGTCCATTTTTCGTTTGCTGTTTCGCTCCTTTTGACCGTAGCGTAATGTTATATAGCCTATAGCCTTCCTCAATAAATGGGGTACCCAACACAAAAAGAATTTTTCAATTCCGACCAGTAGTTCCTGAGATTAGCGCGTTCAATCAAACAAACAAACATACAAACAAACAAACTCTTCAGCTTTATAATATTAGTATAGATTACGTCTTCTATACTACTGTCGTGTGTAACTTTGACGTTCAAAAAGTGCTGACTCTCAGCCTAGTTTGAATAAATGACTTTTGATTTTGATTTTCAATTTTGTAGGTTAGTAGCGTTGTTTTACGGTATTTTTTGCTGAAATGCATCATCATCATCATTTCAACCCAAAGCCGTCCACTGCTGGATATAGGCTTCCCCCAATTTGGGCGGTTTACCATAATCGCCACGCTTGGCAGTTGGCAGTCGGATTGGCGATCGCAGTATCGTGATAAAATGCATAGAGGACGCTGCTGCTCATCCTCCAGTAATGCCAAAAA
Organism: Aporophyla lueneburgensis; assembly: GCA_932294355.1. Classification (NCBI taxonomy): domain Eukaryota; kingdom Metazoa; phylum Arthropoda; class Insecta; order Lepidoptera; family Noctuidae; genus Aporophyla; species Aporophyla lueneburgensis. The sequence continues at coordinate 19,361,468 of OW028747.1, forward strand.
ATTTAACTATCTTCCTTTCTAAATGACATAGTTTGTTTTAGTTCGATTATCTTTGTCTTGTGTAGATATTCAGTGGAATATGCTGTTAGTACCTTTTTGCATTTTCTTTCTACAATTTTTTTTTTTTTTAGAAAGAAAATGTATGTCTTTGTTTTCTCTAATCGATACATCTTTACAATTAATAAAACTGTGTGTCTGTTTGTCATATCAAAATAACACCTTTTTAGGGTTCCGTTGCCAAATGGCAAAAAACGGAACCCTTATAGATTCGTCATGTCTGTCTGTCTGTCTGTCGGTCTGTCTGTCTGTCTGTCTGTCTGTCTGTCTGTCTGTCTGTCTGTCTGTCTGTCTGTCTGTCTGTCTGTCTGTCTGTCTGTCTGTCCGTGTATGTCACAGCCACTTTTCTCCGAAACTATAAGAGATATGTTGTTGAAACTTGGTAAGTAGATGTATTCTGTATACCGCATTAAGATTTTTACACAACAATAGAAAAAAAACAATAAATTTTGGGGTTCCCCATACATAGAACTGAAACTCAAAAAAAATTTTTTCATCATACCCATACGTGTAGGGTATCTATGAATAGGTCTTCAAAAATGGTATTGAGGTTTCTAACATCATTTCTTTCTAAACTGAATAGTTTGCGCGAGAGACACTTCCAAAGTGGTAAAATGTGTCCCCCCCCCCCCCCCCCCCGTAACTTCTAAAGTAAGAGAATGATAAAACTAAAAAAAATATATGATGTACATAACCATGTAAACTTCCAACGAAAATTGGTTTGAACGAAATCCAGTAAGTAGTTTTTTTTAATACGTCATAAATCGTAAATCGCAATTTACCTTGCATTCAATCAACTCAAATATAAAAAAAAAACATTTAATTTCATAAACATAAACCTTACGCATAAACCGAGGATACCTACAGGTTTGTACGGAACCCTCGGTGTGCGAGTCCGACTCGCACTTGGCCGGTTTTTTTTACTACATGCATATGAAATTCTATACGGTACATATAACAAAGACAATAATTTTTCAAATTTTTGTCTGTCCGGCTGTCTGTCTGTTTATTCCGGCTAGTCTCCAAAACGACTGGACCACTTTTGACTTTCACTGGCAGGGCAGATAGCCGATGTTTAAGAGTTATATAGGCTACTCTTTGTCAGGTTAGCAAGTTCCTGAGGGATAATTTCCGACATCCACGCGGGCGATGCCGTCGGCACAGCTAGTACATAAAATAAAATAAACTATAAGTATATGATCTCTTACCTCAAACTTGTGATTTCCGATATCCATTTTGTTCATATTATTGTCAACGACCATCTCGACATTCGACATTTTAATAACTTGTTTACCTAACGTTTAAAAACTATTTTTCTCTTTCATATGATTAAAAAACCCATTTTTCGTAGCAGTCCTATTCTGTTAGACGACCTGAAACAAAAGAAAAATATAAATTAATAACTTGTTTGTTAAATCTATATTTAGATAATATATCTAAGTATATTTACAAAAATGAATTGCCGTTCATTATTCTACACAAAGACTCCAAAAGCCTCGACCAATGGTTAATTGTTATTTGCGCGCCGGAAACCGTACGAAACAAAAACAAACTGCATTGTGAAACAACCTGATAACTAAGTAGAAACAGTTTTCAAGAGAAATAGATATGTTTTCCCGCTAATTGAAATGATTCAGGGATATAGATACTGTTTTTGTCCACAACTCTGATTCCCTACCCGCGATACTCCACTGATGCGGCCGCAGTAGTGGACAAGCGATACGAATATATGGATTACCACAGTGGTTGGGTGCCGAGTGAGTAGTTGAAATAGAGAAACGCCTTTACGAAGTTATTGACTGAAATACAGAGAGGGGTCGTCGCCCTCATCATGTATAGAAATACCCGTTTCACATGCACTACATGGATTTCTTTTATATTCACCTAGGTATATGGTTCAAATGCATCTTATTCATATTATTTAAAGAGCAGTGGTGGACCACTTACAACTTGTAGATCGAGGATTCGAACTCAGGAAAGGTGCTTTAATTTGTGTAAATATTTTCATAATCACTGCTCTCAAAACGGTGAAGGCAAACATCGTGAGGAAATTATGTACTAATGGACTATCACATTATTATGTGATAGTCTCGTAGTGTGTGACGTATTCGTCACATGAATCTATAATGATGAGAATTGTATCACAGATTGTTATGCAACAGATATGCATATGCAACACCTTTCGTTGACCAGAGATGAGTCTGGTAGACATAAGTCACAATGTTATATGTCTCTATTCATAATACTTAGAGCTCTTATACACGAGCAGCAACGGCAGGTAACTGCAGCTGTCGACACGCGATGATGACACTTATCTTTGAAGATGGCATGTTACCGGCTGGCACCGACACGTATCGACGGCAGCAGTAGCGCCATTCTGTAAAAATCTCACCGTGAGATCTTTGGTGAAGTAACCTAAAAGTGAGAGATCAATCCGTTCGATGTTTAGGGATTGTCACTAATGACAGCTCACTTGAAGCTCACTTCACCCCTGTTATCACTGTGAGATTTTACAGAATAGCACTACTGTTACCTTTGCCGTCGGGAACATGCCGCTCGTGTGTATGAGCTCTTAGTAGAAAAGTATAAACACGGAAATCGAAGCGCCTGCTTGCTAACATGCACACATTATTTGCTCATAAATGTGTTTGCAATGCACACTCCTGACATTTAATTTAAATTAGTAGATTGAAATACCACCAGTTAATATTAAAATAATAATTCAATCTGCTTGAATGCAGATTTGCGACCCTGTGTGACCTTGATTAGGTAATATTTTTCAAATGTCAAAGAGGTCAACGACATTTAGTGCCACTTCCACCAATGAAACTGAACTCGATTAACACATCTAAACTACGTTCAACAGATTTCCACCCCCTATTTAACTTTTTTATGGGGGAGCTTCCTAGAATCCATTCTTGGCTGACGTCTCCTTCTCATTATCTACCTGTGTGACTAATTTCATCTTCGTAAGTCTAGCAGTTTTTGAGATTTCGTGATTAATCAGTGAGTGAATTAATATATGAGTGACTTTTCGCTTTTATATTTAGATATAGAAGATTGCCATCATAAAATGCACAGGTTATTATATTTTTTCATTAATCTTGTAATTACAAGAAGAATTATTTAATTCTCATCAGTTAATAACCATTCTTTGTACAAGTAATGAATACTATTACAAGCATTGTCATAGCTGATATGAGAATATCAGTAGGTATCTTTTATTATAATTAACACGTAACACGCACCGTAACGTATTACCTAATGATTTTCATTTGATATGTTATATTTTATCGTAATTAATATTATCGGAAGATATCAAATAGTGACTTTAAATCAGGTAGTTATATTGAGGTAGGTAGAAGGGCATGTGGCTAAGTACTAACAGCCGCACGGGTTGATCGTTCAGGTTAAGTTACGCTTGCCGCGGATGGTTCGTGGATGGGTGACCATCTTTACATACCAAGACCTTTCCGTGCCTCGGAGAGCACGTTAGACCGTTGGTCCCGGCAGTCTTTCGTAGATCTTAGACAGTCGTTACGGGTCGTCCGAAGCTTGAAACTTTGACCACCAGTCATACCAAAAGGTGTTGTATTACCCAGTAACTGGGTTGTGGAGGTCAGATTGGTAATCACTCCATGTAAAATACTGCTACTCAGCTGCATCCGGTTATACTGGAAGCCGACCCCAAGATAGTTGGGAAAAGGCTAGGCAGATGATAATGATATTGAGGTAGGTATTACAATCAACTCAAAGAAGGAAACATATTTAAATAAATAAATATCTTAGGACAACCAACACACCGTTATCTGATCCCAAACTAGGCAGAGCTTGTACTATGGCAACCAAACAACTGATAAATAATACTTATATAGTTCTAAATACATACATATTATAGATAAATTACACCCAGACACAGAACAAATGATTGTGCTCATCACACAAAGATTTGTCCTGGGTGGGGATCGAACCCACGACCCTAGTCTTAGCAGTCAGGGTCACTAACCACTAGACTAACAGGCCAGTGCTGCTATTTATAGTATACTATAGAATGATATAATGTCACATTTTAAGAATGATATAATGTCATTTGATTTCATAACAGTCTATATTGTTCCCTTAGCTGGGACAAAGGCCTACTTTCGGCGAAAGGGAGCCGTAATGTACCACTTGGGCCCAGTACGGGTTGGTAGATGTCACATGTCTTCGAATTTTTGGTTCTAGGACATTCTGGTTTCCTCACGATGTTTGATTTAATCTACACTAATATTATAAAGAGGAGAGATTTGATTGCTAAAACAGTTTTTAAACGATTTTAAAAATTCTTTAATTTCTGCATTGTGTCTTTTTTTCTTGTTACGGACGCTTTTATTGTGCACGTCTTTTTGCATCGTTCTCACATGAATAATTTCAACATTAATGATGTTATCATTTTTTGTAACAATAATATTTTGATTTAAAAGAATTTCCGTGGAGTTTATTGCCCGTTCTTCTCCATACGTTGTTGGAATGGGCAACTACCTTCTTTTGTCTGACAAACCCCTTGACAATCCAAAAGTGCCCATAATTGGTTTAATTAAAATAAATGCTAACTATTTACAGATGTGATTAACATCTCAACTCATCATCATCTTTCTAAATAGCTGTTGTTCCAAGTTAATTTTGTTACTGTTAGTTAATTATACGAAACACGTTTTTTTTTCTACCATTTTCCGCGGTCAACTGCCAATCTTGTATTCATTCTTATCTTTTATATATCTTAGTTTGTAGGTACTTAACTAACTACTGACTACATAATCGTAAAATCACCAAAACTTAAAAGATGCAACTTCTAATGATAAAGCTGAAGAGTTAGTTTGAAAGCGGTAATCGCGCTGCCAGTCAGAAATAAATAATTACGAGACGTTTAAGACTACCCCTCCCCCTCCCCCTATATCACGTGTATTTGTATTACCTACAAAGAATCATTTTTTTTTTTAATTCAGGTATAAGTATCATCTAATTAAAAAAAAGAAAAAAATACACGTGATATATTACTACACCCCCTCCCCCTTTGTGATATTTCGTGATTTTTATGGACCCCTCCCCCCCTTTCGAGCCTCACATGATTAATGGACAGCCCCTTAGGAGCAGAGCAAACAGAAAAAAGTAAGAAAGAACTCTATGTGAAAAGGAAGTTATAGCGCGAAATAGCCTATGTGACGTAACTGGGTAGATTGGGAAACAAGAAATTTCACACGAACGAAATCGCGGGCTGAAGCTAGTATAAACTCTGTACTATTTTTGTTATGTTAAAATTATATATTGTAGCTGTTCATTGTCCCTAAAGAAATAAAGTAAAATAAAACGTGTCCAAATTAATCTGGCTCTAATAAAAGGTTAAACACCGAATGGAAATATTAAACACTAGCTTCTGCCCGCGACTTCGTCCGCGTTAAATTTCTTGTTCCCCCAACCCTTTCCGTCGCATCGAATCACCTACCCGTGCGATTTTCTCCGTTTTTGCAACATTTTTCATTACTGCTCCGCTCCTCTTAGTTGTAGCGTGATGTTATATAGCCTATAGCCTTCCTCGATAAATAGGCTACCCAACACAAAAATAATTTTTCAATTCGGATTAGTAGTTCCTGAGATTAGTGCGTTCAATCAAACAAACATACAAAAAAACAAACAAACTCTTCAGCTTTATAATATTATAAGTATAAGTATAGATCCCTACAGGTACGTCCTTTTGAAGTTAATAGTTGACCGCCATGTTGCTAATGTGCGGTCGGAAATAAAACAATAGTAAAGGTTGCTTCATACTTCATACGAATCCGGATATGTGAAGAGAATCAGTGTGTTATCAGTGTTCCTGTGTACGCCATCATGATTGTACCATTGTATTTGAGATAAACTCTTGCACACGTATTATTGTTGCCTACTCGTGATCATCATGTGTGCCATCATATTTTGTATCGCTTTCTATGTATCTTTCTATTGGCTACGAAACGCCACAAATTTTATTTTAGTTTCGCTATTTATCGTAATCTACATTTCTATTCGTAGCACTTGCTACGCCGTAGCAGCTGACCCTTGAAGCTATCTCATAACTATAAAAATATAATATTAAGAATATATGTTTTATTGATCAAGAAGTACCTACTAATACTTATTTTTAGGGTTCCGTTGCCAAATGGCAAAAAACGGAACCCTTATAGATTCGTCATGTCTGTCTGTCTGTCTGTCTGTCTGTCCGTCCGTCCGTATGTCACAGCCACTTTTTTCCGAAACTATAAGAGCTATGCTGTTGAAACTTGGTAAGTAGATATATTCTGTGAACCGCATTAAGATTTTCACACTAAAATAGAAAAAAAAACTATAAATTTTGGGGCTCCCCATACATAGAACTAAAACTCAAAAATGGTTTTTTTCATCAAACCCATACGTGTGGGGTATCTATGAATAGGTCTTCAAAAATGGTGATGAGGTTTCTATTATCATTTTTTTCTAAACTGAATAGTTTGCGCGAGAGATACTTCCAAAGTGGTAAAATGTGTCCCCCCCCCCCCCCCCCGTAACTTCTAAAATAATAGAATGATAAAACTAAAAAAAATATATGATGTACATTACCATGTAAACTACCACCGAAAATTAGTTTGAACGAGATCGAGTGAGTAGTTTTTTTTAAAACGTCATAAATCGTAAACCGCAATTTACCTTACATTCAATCAACTGAAATATAAAATAAAAAAAAAACATTTATTTTTAAACCGAGAATACCTACAGGTTTGTACGGAACCCTCGGTGTGCGAGTCCGACTCGCACTTGGCCGGTTTTTTATTTTGTTTATTCCCTACCGAGGGTAGGTATGTACTTATAATCACAACCCTTTTTTCCCCTTAAGCTGTTTGTGCACCGCCACGTCAACTGGACGTCAACGGAAACGAGATGACGGCGCCCGCCGAGGCGGTGATATACCTACATTATACACATTGACTATAACCGCGTGTCCACCCCACCGCACACTGTCACCGGGACGTCACGCTTGGTTCTAATGTTTTTTTCCTCGTTGACGTCCCGTTGACAGTGGTCAAATTATATTAAACTCCGTAAAACGCAGTTGAACTACACACCCAAATTAATTTCATCCGGTTATTTCCCTCACGTATTTGCTAAAAAAAATACTCTACAGATAATCAAAATCAAAGCATACTAGATACATTTTATCAATTCGATAATCATGAATTGCTTTGTCAATTATGTTTACCTAAGAGTTATCTAACACTTGCGCAAATATAGCTGATCTATGTAAATTACTGAAGGACAGGATAACTGCGGTTTCAAAATATTATTGACACTCCACGTAAGTATTTAGATGTTAAATAGCTATTTCCGCTATTTGCGACGTCAAAATATCGCGGTGGAATTTATTTGTGCACTGGATCTTCACCGCACCGGCACCGCTTAGCGCCGAGAGTCGAAAATCGAACAATGTGATTTTTCCACGCATTGGGGTTTACTCTACTGGATTTTGAATGCTCGGTTGTACACTTAGAGTTGATAATCCAGTGCGCTATAGAATCCCGCCACTATGTTTTTAAGCAATTTCGAACGTGTTCTTATATGCTTTTTACCAAGATAAGCTGAATAAGTAGTGTCAAAACGAGAGAAGACGATTACCTACATTAATAGACGATTAAAAAGAAAAAGAAGGAGAAGTATTCGAGATTTAAATTCCTGGATTCGCTGTGTACCACCTTTCATATTTCTTGTCCAAACGAAACTACTTTTTGGAACGCTACTAGAATAAATGCAATTTTCTTATAATTTCTTTATGTCAGAAAACTGGCGATACCGGCCTCAACTGGGCTCGTACACGAAGGGTAATGTACCGCCGTACATTATATATTTTAGAGATAATAAAAATAAAAACACATTTTGTCGTATAAAATAAATCAAAATGAAAAATCCCGCATTCAAACTAGACTTAGAGTCAGCACTTTTTGAACGTCAAAATTACATAAGACAGTCCCAAAAACGCCCGCTCTTCACCAATTCCTAGTGCTTTAGCTGGGAAGAAGAAGTAGCGAAGAAATAAAGTTAAAAATAAAGAATTCACCCTTCACGGTGGAGGCTTAGTACCTAATAGTGTGTACAGAACCTAAAAAACTGATTTTTATTTTCGTTTATGAAATAATTGCTTTGACTTTGACTCTATACATAGAAATCTCGTTATTTCATTTATTTTTAAATCAAGTGAAAAAATAAATTAATATTTTGCTTTAAATATTAATTTATTCTATTTTATGAAATGAAAAATTGCCTGTGGCTCTTTTCCATGTCCTATTGTACACACAGCTACAGGTCAAGCTATAGATTTCCAGTTTAAGCTGACCTCGCATTGTATAGGCTTTTCGTACAATGAGATGTCAGTTAATACTGGAAATGTAGCTGTGCGTACACATATAAACAATTGTATTATTGTCGGATTAGTATAGTTCCATCACTTCCATTGATGCGATGATTGCCTGGACCTTGTGTAGATACCTACTAACGGAGATTTGTGACAATTTGTAACCAGCATACCGCTCTAAGACTACTAGGTTGTAAAAGTAGGTAGATAAGAACGTACTGTCTAAACTACAACTTTTTAGAATCCATTTTTGCACTTTAGTGTTTTAACCCATTTAAAATGGAGAAGGTTCTCAAATTGTATGTTGTTTGTATGTTTTGCGAAATCTCCGGCAATTGTGAACGGATTTCGATTACTGGAACATTTAATGGATGTTTCACTTCACTGATGGTCCTATTTATCAACTTTGCTTGGATAGTTTTCCCTAAGCTTCGATAAAATACGTATTTAATCCACTTTCCGTATGTTGTGTTGATTTTGTTCTAATACTTCCTGTCATTTTTGTTTACCAATACGAATTAGTGGGGGGTAAGTTACAAAAATAAAAATATGTTTAAAAAATAAACTGGCTACCAAAAAAACACTACTAAGTGAAAAATAACATTAATTTCAGTTGGTTAAGTTGGAGGCAAATATCTAAATAAACTACAGATTCAAATGCCTTCTAAATTATAGTTTTTTCTTTACTTTGTAGTGTTTTTTTAGTTTTTTGTTGTTTTTTTTTTTTTGCAACCAAAACTTACAGCTTCAATTAAATGAGACATAGGTCATTAGGTGTTGCGGTTTCAAAATTACATACCTATTATTTTAGTATGAGAAAACGTGAATACAAAAGACTAGCTTCTGCCCGCGACTTCGTCCGCGTTAAATTTCGTTTACCCGACCCTTCCCGTCGCGTCGAATCGCCTATCCGTGTGATTTTCCCCGTTTTTGCAACATATTTCATTACTGCTCCGCTCCTCTTAGTTGTAGCGTGATGTTATATAGCCTATAGCCTCCCTCGATAAATAGGCTACCCAACACAAAAAGAATTTTTCAATTCGGACCAGTGGTTCCTGAGATTAGCGCGTTCAATCAAACAAACAAACAAACAAACTCTTCAGCTTTATAATATTAAGTATAGTAATAAATACAAAACTTAAAGCAAGGAAGGTCATACACCTTCTGCTCTACCAAGAGAACTGTGAAATTAATGTCAAAGATACTCGATTCTTTCTTTGTTTTCAACAAAGTTTTGACTAAAAAAAACGAACGTAATGTTTCATTTTTATTTGGAACGAAATCCACGGTTAGTGCACGCTATAAATAAATGAAAACGAATTGTAAAAAGGCTGACTTGTCTATGTAGGTAATTATCTTGACATTATCTCACGATTTTTGTAGAATTCGTGAGAAACATCTACTTAGATGGCGTGTTGTGTGTTCTACCTGCAGGCTTGACCTAGCCTCGTATTTCTATAACAGGATGTTTCATAATTATATATGAACCATTATTGACGTCGTTATAATTAGATTAGCAATTAATTTGACGATCAATCAATCACTTGGTTTATCCTTTTCCCAAGTATATTAGGGTCGCCTTCCAGTCTAACCGGATGTAGCTGAATACCAGTATTTTACATGGAGCGAGTGTCTATCTGACCATCACACCAGTTACCGGGTAATACGACACCCCTTGGAAACACTGTACCGTTGAGAGCAGTGGTGGCCCAGTGGTAACGGCTGGCCTAGATCGTGAGTTCAAACCCAAGCAGGCGCATTACTTTGTGTAAATTATTTCATCACCACGGCTCTCAAACCGGTGAAGGAAAACATCGTGAGGAAACCGGCATGTCTTAGAACCAAAAAATCGAAGACATATGACATCTACTAACCCGCACTGGGCCCGCGTGGTGGATTATGGCCCACTCCCACTCACCGAGAGGAGGCCTGTGTCCATTGGGAACATTATAGGCTGATGATGATGATGATGATACATCCAAACTCTATAATTGCATAGCATATGTGTGCGCACTATGTTCCTACTATAAAGCTATCATTTACTGGGTACGTCTTTCATTGACTACAACGTGCCCTGGCAGCTGATGCTTACTCAAATGTCTCGCTGGTGTTGCTGGCGTGTGCGTTGGATCATTAAGTTCGCCAATTGGACATCTCTTAGCTGCCCACGACTTATTTTAATTGTTTCTTTTTTGTTAGAGATGATTTTATTGTGGACGTCTTTTTACATCGTTCTCACATGAATAATTTCAACATTAATGATGTTATCATTTTTTGTAACATTATTTTTATTTAAAATAATTTCCGTGGGGTTTATTGCCCGTTCTTCTCCATACGATGTTGGAATGGGCAACAAACTTCTTTTGCCTGACTGACCTCTTGACATTCCAAAAGTGCTGATGACGATGGAGTAGTAGTGATTCGCGGATTCTGGCGCAAGCGCCAGAGCCCGCGCTTGCACCAGAGCCCGCGAATCTGTAGCACCCATCGTAAAAAAAAAAAAAAAAAAAAAAAAAAAAAAAAAAAAAAAAAAAAAGGTTTTGGTGTGCTCTGATCTCAAATCTGTGGTCCATTTTAGCGTAGGATGCGTGGTTCTGGAGTTATGCAAATCAATTAACTGTTATCTCATTGATTTCCGGTGGTCCTGCACCCTCATTAGCATTCCATTGTTCGCCTAATCCTTTTATCTATTATACTTCGAACACCTCATTACGTTGCGCCAGAACCCACGAATCTGTTGTCCTACGGTTGATTTGGCGTTCTTATCTATTACTCATTGTATGTCTGCTTTTCTATGTCATCAATAAAACACATTCATTTTTATTTCAATATTTTATTACTTTTTTCTACAAAATATGAGCGGAAGATCTCATCCACAAAAATATCATTGTGCAGTGTGTTCCCTGTAAATATGTTCGTAAAACTATGCATTGAACATCCCTGAAACTTAAATAGCAAATACATTAAGCAATATTCACCACAAACTGAAGTCCAATCATTCTGAATCCTATCAACATTCCAGTCCCATCTCTTACAATTCCTTTTCAAAAACTGGAGATGATATCGCTCAGGTGTTCGTCCATATGAATCAAAATATTGACCGATACCATTCGTATCGATATGTACAGCTACCCAGTGTGAACCTGGTTTATCATCCGCATCCAAATTGCATATTATATACGTTGGTACATGTGTATACATAGGTAGTCTATTAGCAGCATAAACATTATTTTCTAGACTGGGATGAATCTTTTTCATATGTTTTTGTAATTCTAGTGTATCCATGATATTACTGTTATTAGCAGATTATTACAGTACCAATCTATTCAATGGTTGTCATAGGAATGTTCAATTATAGTGATTTGTAAATATTAAATCGCATTCTTTGTGGGAGTCACAAAGCTTAGGATTATCATTTTGCTGCAGCTAATTTAAAGTTTGTTATATGGGTCTGATTATATTAAATAAAACACTCTTGAGTACATAGACATTTTTAATTAACTGTTCAACACAATAATTATTAAATAAATAAATTAAATACAGACATATTATTATCAAAATACCATTTTCTAATACACACAGCATTATTCAATGCACAATTCAATTTATGGTTCGCACAATTAAAATCAGTTTTATTTTTACAGAACTTTTTTTTTAATGTCGCAAAATTAGGACATCCCTTCTCACCTATGTCAATCACTTCACAGTTTGCACATAACTCTTTAATCCACGTAATCTTTTCCAAACCCTTTGTCATAATTTTTTTATTTTCTAAATATGGTAAAATAACACGTTTAAACTCTTTGTAGTCTATGTAGCCTTCACTCCAGTAAATTCCTCGATTTCTTTCTAACCATCTCACCTGCTTTTTTTCTTCTAGTGTTAGGTAATGGAATGAATATGGTGGTTTCACCAAGAACGTCTGTGTATGATCATGACTCGCAATGGCCAATTCTTTGACAATAAAATGATTTAAAGAATCTTTAAATCCTTGGAGTTCCACTATAAGGGTGTCCGTCTTCATGATATCTTCTTAACAATGTTACTTAATGGTTTGTATTCAACAATGCAATCGTTCAGAATGAGACAATATGCTGAAGTTTTACAGTACCAATCTATTCAATGGTTGTCATAGGAATGTTCAATTATAGTGATTTGTAAATATTAAATCGCATTCTTTGTGGGAGTCACAAAGCAGGTTGATGCCTGTTGCGAAGGAACGTGAGATAAGTTTGTTGACTCATAGAGTTACAATCAGTTTCGTTGTACTTAGTAATTTGCTTTAGATAAGAATGGTGCTATATAAGATCGAACAGTTGCAGTCATGCAGTCAGTCTATGGTCGTTTGACCACAGTGGGTTGTATACGTCTACCAATACTACGTTTGTGTTACTTCAACGCATCAATGGCCATGGAGGTAAGTGTTTATTCTATTGACAAACTTACTTGTATTTCTGTTGTTGTTTCCTAACGTGTGTGATTAAGTGTAAACAAATTGATATTAACGTGATAACTCTGTTGTTGCAGAGATCATTCAGCTTCGCAGACGATAATGAAAATACCTATAAACAGTATTACTACTCGCCACTCTCTCCTCAACACGAAGAAGAGAGTGATGACATCGTCGTTAATAACACAGACGATGGTGGAAAAAGGAAATCGCAACCGATTGATCAATTTTTTGAAGTGGTACCAAAAATAAAAAGGAAGAAGCTGCTATCCTCGACTGTGACACGAGCTGCTAGAGATGGCGTATCATACATCTCTACAAATTCTGACGACGGAGACCAAGCGACGCATCTCATAAAAATTGAAATGTATGATATGAAGAAACTATCCAAGATTCCAACTAGTGATCACTGGAAGCACGCTACCACGAGGATTAAATATTACATAAAGAATAATAAGGATAGCATCTACGACAACACAAACGGCCTCGTATACAATATTACAAAGACAATAGCAGAAAGTGAAAAAGTTAAAAAATACTTTTTTAACAATGACACTCATTAGTGGATTAGTGAATGTGATTCTGTTTACTTAAAGTACTTCTGTGTACTCATTAGATTTTACATGACTTTCCTAATCCTTTGCTAGACTATGAATATTGGACATTATTTGAAATTGGGTATCAGTTGCTCTACCAACACTTAACTGTTACTTACTGTGCTACATACTTTCTTCTTTATTATAAAGATGGAAAACTTCAGTGAAATGTGCACCAGTGCTTTCTTTTCCGCGCCCATTGAAGAGAATATAGAACAATCCAACAGCGAATTCAATCAGGAGCTGTCTAAAGTTTGTGATGAAATAGAGAAGCATGAACTGTTCGATTCATCGTATGATGATGAGTTGTATAATCAATGTTTGATGGTTGAAACAAAGTTGATGTAAGTATTAGAAGTACAAACTCAATAAGAAATATTATTGTAGTAATGTTTTATTTTAAGATTTGTCTAATAATTTTCTTTTTGTTACAGTCAACAACAAGTTGGAAGAGGTATCAAACGAGGTATCACTACTGATGAAAATAAGGTTACCAAGAAAGCAAAATTTGATGAAGGAGCTTCTACATCATCAATTGAAACCAATGATGTGGACAACAATAAGGTGGAATGTGATACATGTCATGTTTATATTAATAAAAGGTATCTAAACAACCATTTAAAAAGCAATTCACATAAAAATAATCTTTTAAAATCACATAATTCATTAACAAATGTTACAGTTGTTGAAACCGCTTTTGGCAATCGAATTTTAACATATAGAATTAATAGTAAAACACTTCAATCGGGACAATATTTTGAAACACCGGAATCGTTTTTAAATTCGCTAAAAATTGATATCTTATTTTTGATAAATGAATGTATTCAACAACATACAATTTTTAAAATAAACTTCATATTGCATGCTGATTTCATACAACAAACTAAAGATATTAAAAATACGTTTGATTTTCAAACGTTTAATTACATAATTTGTCAGGGAGATGACTTAAATATTTTTTATTCATCATTAATAGACACTGTAGTCGGTAAAATTTGTCAATTTGAAAAAAAAGATAGTGGTTGGAGTCTTAATCAAATTAAATACATAGATATGAATGTTAACAAATTCAACCCCCTACGTGGTAGTTCATATATCGACCTTCCTCAAGATATTAAATCAAAAAAAGCTGTAATCAATGTTAAAAATAATGATAATATGTGTTTCAAATGGGCATTACTCTCTGGTTTATATCCTGTATGTAAAAGTGTAGATCGGGTAGCATCTTACGCAATTCATGGAAATAAACTAAAATTTACTGGTATTTCTTTTCCGGTTATAATTGCAGATATATCAAAAGTAGAGAAATTAAACAATATTAGTATTAATGTTTTTGGCTTAGAGTATAATAAAGAAAAAAAGTGTAATTCTGTTGTAGGTCCTTTATATTTAACAAAATGTCGTACACCTAATCATATTAACCTACTATATATATCGAATGGTACTAACAATCATTACTGTTATATTAAAAACTTATCGCGATTAGTTAGTTCACAAATATCAAGACATCATTGTGCAGTTTATATATGTGATTCATGTTTACTTCATTTCCCATCGGAGGAAAGACTTAATAACCATCAAAAATATGATTGCGCTCACATTTGTACGGAATTACCAAACGGTGAGGATTCCAAAAAGGATTGGTTTGGTAAAGCAAC
Organism: Aporophyla lueneburgensis; assembly: GCA_932294355.1. Lineage (NCBI taxonomy): Eukaryota > Metazoa > Arthropoda > Insecta > Lepidoptera > Noctuidae > Aporophyla > Aporophyla lueneburgensis. The sequence continues at coordinate 19,376,624 of OW028747.1, forward strand.
CTCAAATAATAAATTAAAATTTGATAAATTCGTGAAAAAGTTGAAAATGCCCTTTGTGGTTTATGCAGACTTTGAGGCATTTTTGAACCCAATAGAGTCATGTAGTAACGATCCATCCAAGCCTAGTACAATTACTATTCAAAAACATGAAGTGTATAGTTTTGGATATTACATTAAATGTTCATATGATAACAGATTATCAAAATATGAGACGTATAGTGGGTCAAACTGTGCACAAGTGTTTATGAATCGCCTTTGTGAAGATGTGAAAACAATATTTAAAAAAAATAGTTTCCAAAAATGTCTCGTTCCATTATCAGATGAAGATAAAATTAAAATTTCAAATTCAAACATATGTCATATTTGTGAAACTGAGTTAAATGAAGATCTTTTTTACGATTTTGATTGGCACACTGGCAGTTTTAGGGGTGTTGCACATCAAGTGTGTAGTTCTAAGTACAGAACCCCTCGTCATATTCCAATATTTTTACATACCCTCAGTCATTACGATGCTCATTTCATTATCCATGCATTAAACCTCGATGATGACAAAGTTGAAGTTATTCCACAAAATAAAGAACGATACATATCATTTTCAAAACAGTTAACAATAAATAATCAACCAGTAAGTTTAAGATTCATAGATTCATTGAAATTTTTATCGTGTAGTTTAGATCAACTAGCTAAAAATCTTAATGATGATCAGTTTACAGAACTAAAAAGGAACTATCCTAATAATGAAGATTTTTCACGTTTAAGACGGAAAGGTATTTATCCTTATGAATTTATGTGTAATAGTGATTGCTTGAAACATCCATCACTTCCTGATCAACACCAATTTTATAGTTCACTCACAGATTCAAATATTTCAAATGATGATTATAATCACGCAAAAGATATTTGGCAACATTTTAAGTGTAGTAGTATGTCTGATTATTCCAATTTATATTTAAAAACTGATGTTTTACTTTTGACTGATGTATTCGAAAACTTTAGAAAGCTTTGTATTAAAACTTATGGATTAGATCCTGCTCATTACTATACTGCCCCAGGTTTAAGTTGGGATGCAATGTTAAAATTTACCAAAATAGAATTAGAATTGTTAACGGACTATGACAAAATTGCTTTTTTTAAAGCTGGTATTAGAGGGGGTGTATCTCAGTGTAGCAATCGTTTTGCTAGAGCAAATAATAAATTCATGGAAGATTATGATAGTGAAAAACCTAATTCATATCTAACATATTTTGATGCGAATAATTTATATGGTTGGGCAATGTCTCAATCTCTTCCTGTTGGTGGTTTCGAATGGATAGATTCTAATACAGATTATAATGTGTCGGATAACTCTGATTTCGGTTATGTTTTAGAAGTTGATTTGGAATATCCTGATGAACTTCATAATTTGCATTCTGACTTTCCGTTATGTCCTGAAAACATATGTGTGGGTAATACTAAAGAAACTAAATTAGTTCCTAATTTAAATAATAAAAATAAATACATCATTCACTACAGGAATTTAAAACAATGCATTGAAATGGGGATTAAATTAATTAAAGTACATAGAATTTTAAAATTTAAACAGAGTTCTTGGTTAAAGAAATACATAGACTTAAATACTAGTTTGAGAACGTTAGCTACATCAAACTTTGAAAAAGACTTTTTTAAATTAATGAACAATTCTGTCTTCGGTAAGACTATGGAAAATATTGAAAAAAGAGTAAACGTTAAACTACTAACTCACTGGGATAATCGTGGTAAAGTTTTAGGTGCTCAGGATTGGATTGCAAAACCAGAATTCCATAGTTTATCAATATATTCAGAACATTTAGTTGCAATACAATTACACAAAACAAAATTAATTTATGATAAGCCGATTTATTTAGGATTTTGTATTTTAGATATATCTAAGACCCTTATGTATGAATTTCATTATAACTACATGATTAAAAAGTTTCATAATAAAATTAAGTTATTGTACACCGATACCGATAGTTTGATATATCAAATTTTTACAGACAATTTTTATGAGGATATAAAACCAGATCTACTTCACTATTTCGATACATCAGATTACCCGGAAAATAATATTTACGGATATCCAAAAATAAATAAAAAAAAGTTAGGTTTTTTTAAAGATGAGAATAATGGTAAAGTATTGAAGGAATTTGTAGGGTTGCGATCAAAAATGTATGCCTTAGAAATAGAAGATAAATTTATAGCAAAGGCAAAAGGGGTTAACAAAAGTGTTACCAAAAAAATGAATATGGAAAATTACAAATCGTGTTTGTTTAATAAAAATGTATTATATTGTAGTATGCTTCGATTTAAGTCAATCAAACACAATATTTTTACACAAAAAATAAATAAAACATCTTTATCATATAATGATACCAAACGATGTATTATGAACAACAACATTGATACATTGGCTTGGGGACATTATAAATTACGCTAAGTGTAATACTTTTTACTTTTATTTCTGTGTGTATATACAAATTTTGTACTGATTGTAAAATTATGATATTACTGTAATGTTATATAATAGTTTATTACATATTTAAAATTTATTGTTTGATTGTAAATAATGTAAAATAATTGTAGTTTTTATTTGTGTGCTTAAATTTGACGTTGAGGTAATTGTGAAATTCTGATAAGTACTAATTGTGTTAGAAATAGTATACAGATCATTCTGTTTTTCACAAATTACATGTTTTATATAATTTTAGCAATATATATATATATTTAATTTTTACACCAAAATTTTCATTTTTATTTCATCCCTTTAAAACTCTAGACGTGTGAAATGTTTCACTTTATCCATCCGTTTACTGCTATTGTGGCAGGACCAAGTGGATGTGGGAAGTCAAATTTTGTAACAAATTTCATAAAATCAGTTAAAGAAATATGTAATTGTGATTTTAATCAGATCACATGGTGCTTTGATGAAATGCAGGCTTTAAATAATTTACCAAATGTTAACTATCATCAAGGAATTCCAAATCTTAATATGTTTGATGGTGAAAACCCACACCTTATTATTATTGATGATCTAATGAGAGAGTCTGATGGAAGAATTGTGGATATATTTACAAAAGGTAGTCATCACAGGAATCTTAGTGTATTTTATTTAACACAAAATTTATTTCATCAAGGTAAAGGTCAAAGAGACATTTCTTTAAACTCAAGTTATATAATTTATTTTAAAAACCCTCGAGATAAAACTCAAATAAGATATTTAGCACGACAAGTGTCACCAGATAACCCAAAATTCATTGAAGACGCCTACAGGGATGCAACTTTAGAAGCGCATGGATATTTAATGGTAGATTTAAAACAGAATACAAATGATTTTTGTCGTATCAAGACAAATGTATTCCCATTTAATGGTTACTGCACAGTCTACGTCCCCACGAAAGAGTTTAAATACACCAAGAATCAAACAATTCAAATCATTTCTAAATGATACATCGTCGACTCACAACGCATAAACATTTGCTAAACGCTTTGCAGTTTAAATACACCAAGAATCAAACAATTCAAATCATTTCTAAATGATGCATCGTCGACTCACAACGCATAAACATTTGCTAAACGCTTTGCATACGCTTAAACCAAAATATCAAAGAGCGTTACTTAAAACGTGTGATGAAGAAGAAATAAATTGTATTTGTGAATGTATTCATAACGTTTTACAAGGAAAGATACCTCTTAAAGATCAAGATAAACAAAAATTGAATAAACACAAAAATATACTCCGTAAACTGGTGCATAAGTGTAAACATAAACTAAGAAAAAATATTATTATACAAAAAGGAGGGGCTTTCTTACCAATAATATTAGGTGCAATATTGAGTGGATTAGTAAGTGGACTAGCCAGTTAACATGGAAAATGCTAAGAAAATGATACTTATTGAACCGGGATTGATTGAAAAATTAAAACAAGAAAATAAGGTTACTAGTAATTTGTCTCGATTAGATATTGAAATGCAAAATATTATGAATAGTAAGACGGAAGACCGAAAGAAGTGGATGTTATATTTACAAACACTACAAAGATACCTTCACTTTACCGAAGAGGATCGTCAACCACTCAGATTACCAATTTATTCTGATACATCTAATGAAGATTCAAATGGGTCTAAAATTGGTTTTAAAAATAAAGATAGAGATCTAAAAAGTTCAGTTGATGCTGAATCTTTGTTGGAGGAGAAAGGATCTATTAAAAGTATAGAAAGTGAGGCAAATCCACTGTATTCATCAACACAAATACTCAGTTTAATACCAAAAACTTATAATAAAAAAGGTGAGTCATTATTAAACTTAATTGGAACAAGTAAAAGTAAAATACGTTGGGATAATGAAGGCACAGTCATAATTGATAATGAAAAAATTCCAGGAAGTAATATTGTTGATTTAATAAATGATTCACTTAGACCCTTAAAAAAAAGTGATCCGATAGGGTGGGATAGATTTGCTAAAGCATTAAAAGATATTAAAGTACCACTTACTTATATTGGAAATCCAAAGAGATGTGAGTTTATTAACCAACTTCAAGTAAAAGATCTGAACAAAACCTCTGAGATTGAAGTTCAAGAGTTTTCTACACCGAGCAGTGGAGATAAAAGATCTATAACTAAAATACATAAAAAGATCGATTGGGAAAAATGGACCCCGTACTAGAAGAAATTAACAGGATTTATTATGATCCATCTAACCCCGCTGGTTTTGGTAGTATTGATAAATTATCAAAAGCTATGAAGGGTAAAATGGATAAAAAGCAAGCAAAGGAATGGTTACAATCACAAGAAACATATACATTACATAAACCCATTCGGAAAAAATTCCCGCGTAATAAGTACATTCTATCAAATATTAATGAGCTGTGGCAAGCTGATTTAAGTGATATGCGAACTTATTCTCAATATAATGATGGTTTCAACTACATACTTTGTGTTATTGATGTATTTAGTAAATATGCTTTTGCAAGACCAATGAAAAAGAAAAACTCAGAAACAACTAAAGAATGTTTTGAAAGTATATTTACTGAAAGTAATACAACACCTACTCACATACAATCTGATAAAGGTACAGAATTTGTTTCAAAAGATGTACAAAAATACTTTAAATCCAAAAAGATAAATTACTATACCACTAACAATCCTGATATTAAGGCTAGTATTGTTGAACGATTTCAAAGAACTCTAAAAATGAAAATGTGGCGTTATTTCACTCATAATAATACTTATAGATATATAGATGTTTTACAAGATTTAATATACTCTTATAATCACAGCATTCACTCGAGTATTAAGATGTGCCCATGTGATGTAAGTTCCAACAATATTATGACAGTTTGGACTAATCTTTATGATAGAGGGTCAAACAAACTTTCTCTAGAAAATCCAAAACCAAATTTCAACGTGGGTGATTATGTTCGAATAACTAAATATAAACATGTTTTCCAAAAAGGATATGAATCAAATTGGAGTGATGAAATATTTATTATATCTTCAATAATTGATAGATCTCCATGGGTTGTTTATACAATAACAGATTTACAAAATGAACCAATAGTTGGTACTTTTTATGAAAGAGAATTACAGAAGGTCACTTACAACCCCACCTCACAATATAAAATAGATAAAATAATTGGCACTCGTTATTCGGGTAACAGAAAAGAAGTATTAGTGAAGTGGAAAGGTTATCCAGATAAATTTAACAGTTGGATTTTAGCTTCTAGTTTAAAAGAAATATGAATAAAGAAAGTTTTTATTTAACTTTGCTCAGCAATAGTTCAATGGAATACTTTCCTGATAACAAGACCACAAATTTTTCAACAAAATTACCAAAAGCTATGAAATTAGAAGGTGAATGGGCGGTTGGAGTTGTCGAGTTTCAATATCCATGCACCATGTTTACTGTTCAAGATCATGAAAATGTTGTATACATCACAAAAACCATGTTAATGCCTAATGAAGATAAACCATCAACAGTGTACTACAAAAAACATATTCCCGCTACCAACTACGATAACGTTGAACATATTTTAAGAGCGTTAAATGGTATCAGAGAGAGCTTGAAATTTCGTTATGATGAAATAACAAAATTTGTGTCTGTTTCTGTTTTGGATAAAAATATAACATCCGTAACATTATCACCCAAATTAAGTTTACAACTAGGTTATGAACCAAATACAAATCTCCTAGACAGAAATTTTGGGAAGTGTCCTGCTAATTTACACTTAGGGTTACCATCTCAACTATTTCTATATTGCGACATTATCGATCCTCAGATTGTGGGTGATGTTATGACTCCACTATTAAGAGTCATTTCATTAGATCCTTCAAAATACATTTATGGTGCGAATAAAATGTACATTTTCTCTCCACCTCACTACTTACCTGTTATGCGAAGAGAGTTCGATACGCTGGAAATAGATATAAGATCGAGCACAGGACAAAAAATACCATTCCAGTTTGGAACCGTGTGTGTTAAACTACATTTCCGCAAATTATAATAATGTATTCTCCTCATGATCATCATAAATGTCCATATGAAAATTATTATTCACATCAAGCTGGATCAGGAGTTGGAGTAATTTATAAGGGTTCACCATACCAACGCGGTCATGGTATTGGAAGCTTCTTAGGAGGGTTATTTAGATCAGTTTTACCTTTACTTTCAAGTGGTGCTCGAGTGGTTGGTAAGGAGGCATTAAACGCTGGAGTAGGACTTTTATCGGATATGGTTCAAGCCCGTCCTATGGAAGCCTCAATAAAAGATCGTCTAAAGCAAGTTAGTACAAACTTAAAACGAAAGGCTGATGACAAAATTGATCGATTTAACATGACAGGATCTGGGTATATAAGTAAAAGAAAACGATTGGCCTCGTTCATTCCACCACTAACAGCTAAAGTGAAAGCTACGAAAAAACTTGGTCTAAAACCAAAAAACATCAAAGATATATTTTCAAATTAAGTATGTCTTTCCTTCATAATCATTCTTGTGAGTGCGTTAAGTCAGAATTAGATTTGTTTGCATTACCGTCTACACAAACAAGCATTGAAAATGGATTGTGGATTCACTATAAACCAATTTCATCTCTTGCTGATGATGGACCTATCGAGTTTCAAGTTCCTGGAACAGGCGATGACTACATAGATTTGTCTCATACATTACTCCACATAAAGGCAAAAGTATTAAATCAAGATTCAACAAACTTGATATCAGCTACAGCAGTAGCACCTGTAAATAATTGGTTGCATTCACTTTTTAGTCAACTCGATGTTTATTTAAACCAAAAACTTGTATCACCACCTAATAATACCTATGCCTATCGAGCATACATGGAAACCCTTTTAAACTATGCTCCTGCTGCTAAACAATCTCATCTTACTTGTAGTCTTTGGTATGATGATACAGCAGGAAAAATGGATTCCACAGATGGTAAAAACATAGGATTTGTTAAAAGACAGGAATTAGTTAATGAAAGCAGGGAAATAGAAATGATTGGTCATCTTCATGGTGACATTTTCAATCAAGATAAATTTTTAATTAATGGCGTTGAAATGAGTGTAAAATTAGTTCGGTCAAGAGAGAGTTTTAATTTAATTGCTGGGTCAAATGATGTAAAGTTTAAAGTTTGCATTACGGACGCAACTCTTATTGTTCGAAGAGCACGAATTAATCCAAGTGTATTACTCGCACATCAGAAAGTTTTAGCTTCTACCACTGCTAAATATCCTATTACTCGTGCTGAAGTTAAAGTTTTAACAATTGCATCGGGTGTTCAAGGAAAAACTCTTGATAATATATTCTTAGGACAGGTACCCAAAAGATGTATTATTGGTTTTGTGAATAATTCTGCATTTAATGGTTCACTTACTAAAAATCCATTTAACTTTGAAAACTATGGTATTAACTCTTTCAGCTTATATATTGATGGTCAACAAATACCTTCCAAAGCTTTGCAACCATCTTTTAATAATAATATATTTACATCAGCATATCATACTCTATTCTCGGGGACTGGTATTCACTTTCTTAATGAAGGAAATGCAATCTCTCGTGAACAGTATGCCAAAGGTTACTGTCTTTTAGCATTTGATTTAACTCCTGATTTATCAGCTAACTCATCAGCCCATTGGAATCTCATAAAGCATGGTAGTGTAAGATTAGAAGTACGATTTGAATCCTCACTAATACAAACAATTAACTGTATTGTTTATGCTGAGTTTGATAATATTATTGAAATAGATAAAAATAGAAATGTTACTGTAGACTATAGTAGTTAGGATTATGTGTGTTGTGTTTTAGATATATGTGTTATGTTTAATGCATTTTGTGTGTGTGTAACTAAAGATAACATTATAAAATTAAATAAAACAAATTGTATGCAATATACTATCAAGGATTTAAAGATTCTTTAAATCATTTTATTATCAAAGAATTGGCCATTGCGAGTCATGATCATACACAGACGTTCTTGGTGAAACCACCATATTCATTCCATTACCTAACACTAGAAGAAAAAAAGCAGGTGAGATGGTTAGAAAGAAATCGAGGAATTTACTGGAGTGAAGGCTACATAGACTACAAAGAGTTTAAACGTGTTATTTTACCATATTTAGAAAATAAAAAAATTATGACAAAGGGTTTGGAAAAGATTACGTGGATTAAAGAGTTATGTGCAAACTGTGAAGTGATTGACATAGGTGAGAAGGGATGTCCTAATTTTGCGACATTAAAAAAAAAGTTCTGTAAAAATAAAACTGATTTTAATTGTGTGAACCATAAATTGAATTGTGCATTGAATAATGCTGTGTGTATTAGAAAATGGTATTTTGATAATAATATGTCTGTATTTAATTTATTTATTTAATAATTATTGTGTTGATCAGTTAATTAAAAATGTCTATGTACTCAAAGTGTTTTATTTAATATAATCAGACCCATATAACAAACTTTAAATTAGCTGCAGCAAAATGATAATCCTAAGCTTTGTGACTCCCACAAAGAATGCGATTTAATATTTACAAATCACTATAATTGAACATTCCTATGACAACCATTGAATAGATTGGTACTGTAATAATCTGCTAATAACAGTAATATCATGGATACACTAGAATTACAAAAACATATGAAAAAGATTCATCCCAGTCTAGAAAATAATGTTTATGCTGCTAATAGACTACCTATGTATACACATGTACCAACGTATATAATATGCAATTTGGATGCGGATGATAAACCAGGTTCACACTGGGTAGCTGTACATATCGATACGAATGGTATCGGTCAATATTTTGATTCATATGGACGAACACCTGAGCGATATCATCTCCAGTTTTTGAAAAGGAATTGTAAGAGATGGGACTGGAATGTTGATAGGATTCAGAATGATTGGACTTCAGTTTGTGGTGAATATTGCTTAATGTATTTGCTATTTAAGTTTCAGGGATGTTCAATGCATAGTTTTACGAACATATTTACAGGGAACACACTGCACAATGATATTTTTGTGGATGAGATCTTCCGCTCATATTTTGTAGAAAAAAGTAATAAAATATTGAAATAAAAATGAATGTGTTTTATTGATGACATAGAAAAGCAGACATACAATGAGTAATAGATAAGAACGCCAAATCAACCGTAGGGCAACAGATTCGTGGGTTCTGGCGCAACGTAATGAGGTGTTCGAAGTATAATAGATAAAAGGATTAGGCGAACAATGGAATGCTAATGAGGGTGCAGGACCACCGGAAATCAATGAGATAACAGTTAATTGATTTGCATAACTCCAGAACCACGCATCCTACGCTAAAATGGACCGCAGATTTGAGATCAGAGCACACCAAAACCTTTTTTTTTTTTTTTTTTTTTTTTTTTTTTTTTTTTTTTTTTTTTTTTTACGATGGGTGCTACAGATTCGCGGGCTCTGGTGCAAGCGCGGGCTCTGGCGCTTGCGCCAGAATCCGCGAATCACAACTACTCGATGGAAACACTGGTTGCTATACTTTCGGGCTTTTGAATACCCGTGATGACTGTCAAAAATCACTGTCACAAATGACAGTCAGGCGTGCTTACCGAGGCGCGAAAGTGTTGCTACGTAACACATATCCACGGACCAACCGTGGGAAGCGTAGCATAACTTGATCGATCGACCTGTGCGCCCGTAATAAATCAGCACAAATATAAAGAAGCTCCAAAAGCATTAAAAAAAAATATAACCTTCTAATAAATACCTCCAAAAGCAGGTTTACGTTTCTAGATTATTTTAGATGTACCTAAAGTCAGAAAATCAGCTGGGTAGGTACATCTAAAATAATCTAGGAAACTACTCAACAAATATAAGGTTAATAAGGTTAAGGGTAATCTGTTAAATAACCTTAAACCTATTTGTTGAGTAGTTTCCTAGATATAACTAGACTGAGACGCGTACCTAATTATCTCACAGACCTTGACGATGACTAGTCATAATTTAGGCAATACAACATCAATAGTCCTGAAAGGAATGAGTTTTATTTCGACATTACAACCACATTTATTGCGATGTTGAGATGATTTTTTTTAGAACATAGTTTTTTTATACTTTATTAGTAAGTACTACTAATTAATTACGATCTAGCCAAAAAGGCTAATAAGCAATTTAACTCTAACTTAATATGTTACGTAATAGATTATGTTAAAACTAAGAATAGTGTCCAGTTTGGAACATAGATGACACAATGGATTATCAATATCTTTCAGAATGATCCAGATTGTGATGAGCAATTAGGATGCTGGACCAATTCACGATCTAGATACTGCGTTTTTATAAGCTTATTCGTCAATTTTTTTTTTAATTCTTGCAAGTTTATTTCGGACAACTTCCGCCAAGCTCTAGCTTTTTTTTGTTATTTATCTGTTAATTAATAACCAACTTTTATTAACAGTTTGCATTTGCACCACAGATACCACCTACAAGTTAACAGGTAATATACCTATTTAAGTAACTAAAACTTAAATTACAGCCTTTGTATTAGTAGAAATGGCGTAGTGTTGCAGACAAGATTGATTCAGCATGATAAAACTCTGGTATACGGCTTGCTATGACAAAAACAATGTTGACAAATGCCTTTCAAAGATGATCGCGCAGTAGGTACAGACGCGTGCGCATTCAATGGGAACCTCACTCACAAATGAAAGTGAGTGTCAATGACCTTTGATAAACACATAATGGATAGGTTAGCTTGGCTTGAAGAAAGCGAAACCGAGGCAAATTCAATGTTATATTTTATGATCAGATGTATACCTACTTATAGATCGATAAGTACACTGGAAAGCACGTATCTTTGATTGCACAGCTTTATATCTGATACCTAGCTTATGTTCGCGATATCTTCCGCGCGATAGCAGTGCCCACTTTTTTGTGTTCGCTTAGCGTTTCTTCTAACTTTTTTGTTTTTGCTCGAGTCCTATGTGTCGAAAAGACCTTCCTCAATAATTGAGGTATTAAATGTAAAAATAATATTTCAATGCTACTGGTAGTTTCAAAGATTAGCAGGTTCAAAAATCTCTTCAGCTTTACATTCTCCATTAAAGTATAGAGTTATTGTATATTTCCAAATGTAACTACACTAATGTACCGTTTACGATGTCACATGACGGTTATACAATCATGGGACAGGTACCTGGTACATGTTCTTTCTATTCACTACATAAATATCCGTAGGTACATATTTGCAAATAAGTCAAAGATCTACGGATGAGTAACTGTAGATTTCTTTTGTTTGTTGACACTGGTTTTTCTTAAAGAATGTCAGACAAACACAGAAGGTAACGCTTTTAGAGGAATGGGCTCGCAAAACTTGTGTTTTATCATGTTACCTAGGTAGGTACCTACCAATAAACATGTATAAGTACGAGTATTTTGAAGTTTCCGCCAGCAAGTAGTAAAACAAAAAATATTGTTTGCTAGAAAACAATATTTTCTGTTTGCGCAGTCGACTCGCTGCGGACTGTTTTAAAGCAACCTACTTAAAAAGGCTCTTTCAAACAGGCGCGTAGGCGCGACTCTTCAGCGTGACGCAAATCTCGTAGAACCATTTCTGTGGAAACTTCATAGAAATTGTCCTACAAAAGTCACTTCGCGCTATCGCATTACGCCTGTCTGCGGGAGCCTTAATACATAATGAGATCGGAATTTGAAAAGAAACATTAAGAAAATTTAAATTTCGATTTATATTCTAACCTTGAACTCTCGAAAAACTCGCCTGTCCAGTCTATTATGTCTACCTACAGAAGTAATTTATCGTTTTGTTACGTAAGTTTCTAAAGTTATGTAAAATGTGGTCTTATGTAATTCCTGCCTTGGATGGAGACGATTTCGATGAATTAGTCGTTTTTCGCTACGTGATACTAACAATCAGATAGGTAATTCTAAAAATAGGTACTCCCCATATAGCACGGATTACAATATGATAGCTCAGAAGGTGTACTCTAAGCAGCGAAATTCATAGTTTGGGCCGAAGATACGGGCTTACAGGCTTTTCCAACTCCGCATCAATTACGGACATAAGATTTGGAACCGATCTAAGATCGAATGATACGATCTAACAGTTGTCCCTACTCCTGATGTGTTTTTCACCCGTCTGATAATAATTTATTAGCCAGGTGTAAGGTTCCAGTTTCGAACTTCATTCGGAAGGCCCCATATTTTCGATGGTGGACTTAGAGAGTAGGGTCCCTGATGCCAACCATTTTCGTGCAAGCTATCGTATTCCAATATTCTGTTAATAGTAATGATTCCTCGTCTAAATTCATTTTGTAGAGGTGACGTGACATCTTCACAGCCTCTACGCTGCGTCTACGCAGCTACTACGCTGTGTCTACGTAGCTCGTGCAATCCATCGATGCTTCCGACAACAAAGGTCGTAAACACCAAAATAGCACTTTTGGTAATCAACGAAAAACAAAAAATAATTTCGTTTTTGGCTTATATCTTTTTAACTTTAAAAGTTGTAAAATTGTGTTCTATACAAGAAATACGTAAAATACGATGGTGTTTCATAATATATTATTGCTATTTATGTCAAAGCCTTATTTTAAAAGTTAGCTTGGACATACACCCCAGAAAATTCAAGAAGCTGGTATTTACGACCACTAACAAATCAATGGAGACCGATTTGTCTAACGGAAGTTAGAAGTATGCACCAGTTTTTAAATACAATAGTTCTGGGTTTGGTTTTAAAAACCATATACTGAAATAAAAATGAGTGTAAACACCACGATCTGATGCGATGGTATGGTATTTCCATGTTTGTTACAAAACATGGAAATATCTGAAGCAAATCAATGAATTTAAGACTGTAAGTTGAGTTTTCATTACTTGCACAATAAAAACAATAAAATAAAACACAAATTGACATAATTAAAAAAGTTTTTTATTCATTGACCGTCATCGTTTAATCAAAATAATGGTTAAGCAAGGCACTAATACAAATTCAAAGTAAAAAAATGTCTAAACCAATCACTTAAATTTCCATTAGAGGATCTTGTACATCAATCATCATTCATCATCATTGTTTGTGTCGCGGCTCGAAATTTTTATACCTTTAGGACCTGGCAGGTCCTAAAGGTATAAAAATACACTTAAGTAAGTATATTATAGGCATCGTCCCGTATAATTTAATCAAGCGTTTGTTACAAGATGCCTAATAGTGTTCTACCTCCAACGGCGTACCTAACCAGCCAGACATAATTCAAAATGTTAAGTAATCATTTTGTTTCATTGATTTCAAGAAGATTTTATAATCACGACATTTTTTTTAAAACGTATTGATAATGAATTACAAAAAAATATAAGTAAACATTCTACCAAGCTTACTGCTCTAACAATTTTAATAAACAATGCCCATTTTCACCAACGCCCTTAAAAATTTAGGTAGTTCATCTTTCTAGATCTTGTTTGTTCGGAAAGCTTCTGTACTATGGTCTACCTAACTTTTAGTGTTGTTGGTGAAAATGGGAAAGTGTTATCGACAAGATAATAAAAAAGTAGATGCAAAACATAATACGACGACGAGTTATAGAAAATCAGGTCTTCAAATTTCTGATTAATAATCTTCTGTCATTGGATAGAAGATTATTAACCAGAAATTTGAAGACCTGATTTTCTGATAGAAGATAATTAATCAGAAATTTCAACTTCCTCGTCAGTCTCAGGAAGAGTATCAATGACATTATGAGACTGACAAGGAAGCTGTTTGTATTCGGCATGAAACCGTTTGTGTATTGTCCCCTGATCACACAATCGTTGCAGATCTTTGTATTTAGCTGCGGTAATTGGTAGTTTATCCGTAAATAGCTGTTTTGGAGTCAACTGCTTTACTCGATTGTATTGTAATTCTAACATTTCTTCTGTATTTTCTTTTGATTTATTCTTCCCTTTTCCCTTTCTTTTACACTTGACATCTTCGAGCAACTTGATTCGATGTGTAATTGCATCTTCTTTCATTGAATATTTGAGTTATATTTGGTTTAAATTGGTCTTTCTGAAAGTTGCTACTCTAATGTTTCTCCAATTAATATCCTTTAAGGTTTCGTTTGTAAAAGTGTTTGATGCTATTTCACTCCAGTTCAAAAAATCTGAGTAGTCCATCACATTGACTATATAAGGCCTTGGCCGCTTTCTAGCTGATTGAAAAAATGAAGGCCACTGAGATGGACTCCAAACTATGATTCTTTTAACTTCCCTCTCTATTGTAGCGTGCATTGAATCTGCTGGCATTTATGTAGGTATGTCCCGGCAGTAAAAAGTTTATTTGGATAACTTGTAAGTTTTTAGAAAACATTAAATAATAATTTAATGTGGCTAGAACGGTTTTATTTTTGTTTTGTCCCCCACACGAGTCGCAATAGAACAGTAAATTCCGAATGCCTTTTTCATCAGCAATTTTTAAATATTGATACAAACAAGTTGCGATTTCATCGCTGCCCTTTTTTCCATCACTTTCTCGCCATGTGAAGGAATATCCATCTTGAGTACTACTTTCGTAAATAGTCAAAATTATAGACTGCATATTTTCGTGAATAATAGAGTAACATACTTTCCCCATGAGGGGTGTTTAAATAATAGTCATGACCAAAGCAGGCCGTAATAATTATCTATGGATGTTTTTTCTGAATTATTAAATACGAACGTAAAACACAATTACTTGAAATCCAGTGAGTAGCGCCATTTATTTCTCAGAAAAATTAAACATTTGAATTTCTTAACGGGGTGTAATTGCGACATATTTATACTTTTTGTGTTACGACCCCTTTTTAGTATGAAAATATTAACAAAATTAGGAGTACGACCTACATAATTCAATTTTCAAACCAATTCTCCAAGACCAAGTGACATTACGACAATTGTTTTTCAGCAGAGCTTACGTTTTAAAAATGATTGTGGGGTGTAATTACAATTAATTATGTATTCATGTTTTTACGACCGACAGCTGTTTGTACGTTGTATTATACGACCTGCACGGTTATTCGGTTCTAAGCAATATGAGTTATACATACCCTCTTTTCTAAAAAATCTTGATTATACTAGTAAAAATTTTGGGTGTAAAAGTATTTTTTTTAGGCGAATATTTTTTTCACATTTTTAGATCGACGCAGCGCCAAAAATTAAGTAGGGCTGCATTCGTAACTCATTTTCGCCAAAATGGCGTTTACGACATTTGTTGCCGGAAGCATCGATATAAAAGTTTCAGGTGTTTTTCACCTAAAACACACAAACCGCTTGTGCATACATCACAATCGCCTTTGATGCAGTTTTATCATTAGCACATACGTAATTCAAATCCACACTATCCACACTATCCACATCCACACTAATATTATAAATGCAAAAGTAACTCTGTCTGTCTGTCTGTCTGTCTATCTGTTTGTCTGTCTGTCTCGCTTTCCTGCTAAAACTACTGAACCGATTTAAATGAAATTTGGTACACAGATAGTTTAGAGCCTGAGAAAGGACATAGGCTACTTTTTATTCCGATAGTATGTTCCCGCGGGATAATTTCCGACCTCCTCGCGGGCGAAGCCGCTGGCAAAAGCTAGTAGTATATAATTATATTTAGCTTGAGCAATGTCTAGTGACTACCTCATTATCTATTATTTATTCATAATTACAACATACAGATACTATGCTAGTAATAGTATCTCAAAGTATTTACGTTATAATTGGCAAGATGAGAAGATAAATGAAACTGAATTCGAAATGAGGACTGCAGAAGCACGCCATCTTTAACTACTTTTGTGCGGTTTAGAATGATCGGTTACAAAGGGGATAAATAAAAGGCAGTTGAATGCTGCTGGTGATGATAGTGCTAAGAGTGATGTGTGGAGGGCAAGTGACGCGGAGGAATGACGAAAAATGTCCTGAGGAAAGTTTTGAGTACGAATTTGGATGGCTCCAAGAGTAAGGGAAAACCAAAGAAAAGAAGGATGGACTGTATGAAAGATGTTGTCTAGAAATGAGGTGACTACTAGTACGAAGACAAGTAGAAAAATGTGGAAGAAAAAGACATGCTGCGACGACCCCAAATAAATCAGGATGACATGTAAACCAACAGGTCACATTTAAATTGCTATGGATTGTTTTGGAGAACCCAATGTCCAGCAGTAGACTGCTATAGGTTGATGATGATGAATTTCTTGAAACAACCAAAGCAAACGTCAGTTGATATCAGCGGAATAATTGCGTAACATATTCATCATGTATCTGCGCCCTCCCGTCCCTAGCCGCCGCAGGAGGAGTCGCCCCGGGCGTCGGGAGTCGATAGCGGACTCCCGGCCACCGTAGGCGCGAGCTTGCGGGCGGCGAGCAATGGGTAGCTCGCCACCCGGTAAGGACCAAACTCGGGTCGACGGCGCGTAGTGTTCCACGCGCGCCTCAAAGAGATGTCAGCAGAACAGAAGGGGTGTGCTAGGACCGAAGCCTGCGAGGGTCGCGAAATTATTGGAAAGAGACACCGTGACCCTGGCACATGGGCAACTGAAGGAACACAGGTGGGTTTTAGTCAGTAAAAGTCTGACAAGCCCTCCTGCTCTGCCCAGAGCGGGAGAAATCATTTGATGATTTCCCATCCAAAAAAAAAACACATTCATCATAATCCTAGCCTAGCCTTTTATCAACTATGTTTTCGCCTTCCAATCTAAGCGGATTCAGCTAAATACAAGTATTTTACATGGAATGTCTACCTATCTGACCTCCACAACCAGTTAATGGGTAATACGATAACTCTTTCTTCTTAGCCCCATTTCTTCCCGTGGGTGTCGTAAGAGGCGACTAAAGGACTTACTAGAGAATGGGCAGCACCGTTCTCTATGCATTTTACCACCAAACTGCGATCGCCAAGCCGCCTGCCAAGCGTGGCGATTATGGCAAATCATCCCAAAAAATGTACCGGTCAAATTGGCGGTGCATGGGGGAGGCCCATGTCCAGCAGTGGACTTCTTGCGGCTGAAATGATGATGATGATGACGATAGCTCTTAGTAAGACTGATTGCCAGATTTTCTGGGTTCTGACGACCCGTAACGACTGTCAAAGATCCACATATGTCAGCCGGGACTAACGGCTTCACGTACTTTCCGAGGCATGGAAGGGTCTTGGTATGTAAAGATGGTCACGCATATACGAACCAATTGCAGTAAGCGTACCTTAACCTGAGGGGTAATTGCGTAACTTGCTATCAATAGTAATCGGTATAATTTTCATAGTTAAACAAAATTCATTGCGTTTTATACGTTGTTGCGCCGACAATTTATTCGAACAAATGATGCATTGGATTACAAATAATCTATACTTTAATATTATAAAGCTGAAGAGTTTGTTTGTTTGTTTGATTGAACGCGCTAATCTCAAGAACGACTGATCCGAATGGAAATAGTTATTTGTTATAGGGGAGGCCGGGGCTACAATTAACAGAGGTAAGTTTTAACAAGCCAATTTCTCCATAACTATACACACCAAACGTATGGCGCGTGCATTAAACCGCTGTTTAGATCACGCCACATGACCCGTGATAGGTCAGTTGTGCACCGCGCGTCGTGCGACTGAGTTGTGTACCGGGCCACTTAATTACGCAGGTAAAGAATATTTTTGACTTTGCAATTTTTTGATTTATGGTCAAAATATACAGCTTTATGATTATGTTTTTGATTTTCCAAGAAGAATATTTCATTCCTAATGATGCTTTATAGCTCAGTTAGCCATTTTAATTATAAATATTTTTTGACATAATTATAAACTAAAAATGTGACGTTGGGGCTACAATTAACAAATCGGCGGGGTTAATATTAACACGTTAATACCTACCCCACATTATGGGGGTGGTATTAAAAAGGTATCCAACTTGTATGATAATTATGTTATTTTTCGTTACTTTTTATTACAGCATGAGAACGTATAAATGAAGAATTACGCGAGGAACCAAATCCTTAGAGGTCTACGAGTTGGCTGTGATCGAAGTGATGGAGAAAAATATAAATTATAGAGATGTAGCAAAAGAATTTGAGCTTTGCCACGTTTCACTCTTCAACTTTGAGACAAAAAAAAAAGAAAACGGATGCACCAGCAGCTATGGGTTATAAGAAAACCCGCTTAGTCTATAATGCTAAAAATGTGCCATTTTATACCTCATCTGTGGTGATAAGTGCTAATAATGTGTAAGGCTTATTAATGATTAATTGAGTAAGGCTGACCTATTAAGTAAAAGTGTCCAAAAATGTTGATCATCTATAAAAGTTTACCGAACTATTCGTGGTCGTTCCTATTTAGATACCTATTTTGAAATTTGTAATGTCAGTTTATATGAAAAATTATTTTCTATACGTCGTATTGATTGCACTTTGAATATTAAAATATAATGTAACACATATATTTGTTTTATTTATTTGTATTTGTTTATATTACTTGGTATAACATAATGTTAATACTTACCCCAGAGCTGTTAATTTTAGCCCCTATCAGGGGGTAAGAATTAACAGACGACTATTTTGAGAAAAAACGTTATATCTACGATAATAATAATTTTAAGTTTGATTTATGTTAATAAAACGATACCTAAATAATTAAAGCATCATGCAACCTAAAAATTTGGTCGGAATGTGGAAAAATTTCGGAGGTACAACTAAAAATGTAATTTTTGTTAATTGTGGCCCCGGTCTCCCCTACAAGAGTGCAAAGTTGCTTTTTAACCGCGTGCTCAATTTTGATGACCGAACAAGCGAAGGATTCTAAAATTGAATCACGAGCGCAGCGATTGATTCAAAATTAGAATCCTGAGCGTTAGCGAGGGAATCAAAAGAGCACGAGGTGAAAAATCTTTGCACTCGAGTGCAACACGTAACTTTTCATTCCACCTCAGCGAGGAAAGAGTATTTTTAATCTTCAATATCTGAGTGGAAAAGCCGTTTTTATTCTCTAGAGGATAAAGTAAATTGAATTTAGAACATCGTGTGCACTAAGTTTGTGATAGTGCACACGATGTTCTAAATTCAATTTACTTTACTTTATACTTTATCCGAGATGGTGGGATGAAAAATTCTTTTTTTGTTGGGTAGCCTATTTATCGAGAAAGGCTATAGGCTATATAACATCACGCTACAACCAAGAGGAGCGGAGCAGTAATGAAAATGTTGCAAAAACGGGGAAAATCGCACGGGTAGGCGATTCGACGCGACGGGAAGGGTCGGGGGAACAAGAAATTTAACGCGGACGAAGTCGCGGGCAGAAGCTAGTCTTCAATACGATTCAGATTCTGAATGATAGTGCGTTCCACAATTAGGGTACAGATCTATTCTGAGGAATGGCTTTTGTTATTGAGTTATTTACATTGTTGAGTAGGATTATCTTTCGAACATAGGAAGTAACTAGCAATAATCTTTCAAATTTAATCAGATAAGTAACGGTCAATAGTATTTGCATATGTATGGTGTTTGTGCCACCATCAAGGCTTAGCCTAATAGGATTGGATATTTTTTTAATGGTGTTTTTTTTTTTGGGTGGGAAATCATCAAATGACTTCTCCCACTCTGGGCGGAGCGGGAGGGCGTGTCAGACTTTTACTGACTAAAACCCACCCGTGTTCCTTCAGTTACCCATATGCCAGGGCCACGGTATCTCTTTTGAACAATCTCGCGACCCTGGCAGTTAATGTTGTTTTATGTCAATATTTGCACTCACTGATTAATGACAGCAATTTGTCACTAGTGTCATAAATTTCACACTGAATAATAAAACACATCGTTTGGTAAATAAGTAATTAATTAGTCCCACGCTAAAACGTTAGTTTATGTACCGTGTGTACTTTGTTTATACGTAAAATATTTGCTTCCTTCAACAGTTATTCTCTATGTATTTTTCTCACAAGTACGCGGATATTGTGAATATATTTAGGTAGGTACTTTATTGAGTAAATATATATCTACATTTAGGTACCTTGTCTTCGTTTACAACATGTGTCATTTTTTTTTTAAAATCAGCTGTTCCAAACTTTTGTGTCGAGTAGGTATTGAAGTTTTGAATGGACTCATTCATTGGTGGGCATCAAAATAAGAGCAAAACAATGAATATATGGAACTGATACATATCGACACGCTAAATACAAGTATGTAATCAGAATTTATTATCTAGCACGTCCAGTTTTGATGCTATAAAATCACATATACAAATGTGTGTCTTACGATCGAGCCTTTAGCTAAAATATTTTTTCTGCTACTATATATCAAATAACGTACAATTTGGTAAAAGCTATGGGCAGAGATGGAGAGGCATTTAAACACATGAAAAGTAAGTTTCATTTGTATTTTACCGTAAGGCCAAAATGAAGGAAAGGCATATTTGTTGGTCCCCAAACAAGATAAGAAGATAACTCTTTAAAGACCATTTGCTCAAATCTAAGTTGATCACCACTGCTTTCAACATGGTGTAGGAAAACATCGTGAGGAAACAAAATAAAAATTGGAAGACATGAGACATCCG
Source organism: Aporophyla lueneburgensis (assembly GCA_932294355.1). Classification (NCBI taxonomy): domain Eukaryota; kingdom Metazoa; phylum Arthropoda; class Insecta; order Lepidoptera; family Noctuidae; genus Aporophyla; species Aporophyla lueneburgensis. Next base: position 19,397,644 of record OW028747.1, read on the forward strand.
CCAACCTTCGTGGGCCCGCGTGGTAGATTATGGCCCACTCTCTCTGACAGAGAGGTGGTCTGACTCAAAAGTGGGAACATTATAGGCTGTTATGAGATACTATTGGCAATTTTATGCAAGTGAATCTTACCAATATTTTCTATTTAAAGAATGTTGCATAAAAGCTTAAAATGCAAATGTAAAAGACTAATAGGCTTTTACCATTGCATTGTAAGCTTTTATGATGATAAGCATGACAAGACAGATTATTTAATTATTTGTTCTCAAAGTTACAGACGCGAATCACGCTGTCAATATTTCATTACTGGTAAGGTGAAAGTAGAATTTCGCGAGCTTAGCAGTGAAAGCTTCCAGTCATTCGCAAATAATATTGAATGAATGTTTGCAATGAACTTATTTCAATGCACGACTCTGTATTCATTGATATCCATTTGCCGAGTTTAATGAACCGCAGATTTATTACCTACTGACTCATATCAGCATTTTTTGTATGTGCAGGCACATCAAGCTACCCGAATCTGTCAAATTTTCCCAATCAATGTTGAATTTAATACTTTGGCGATAAAGTTGAAAATCTATTAAAGAAATTTGACACCTACAGTAGGGTTGCCACCCATACTTTATTATAAAGTATTGTACGTTATTTCACATAATTGTACTCTATAAAAATATGTTTTTGAATATAATAATAAAGACAAATAAATCATACTTTATTTTTATACTATGTACTATATTTTTCTTACATATAATAACCAATGTACTTTAATTGCAAGAAAAAGAGGTGGCAACCCTAACGTACAGGCAATAAGGTGGTTGGCGTCTTAATATGAAAAAATGCACACAGATTAAAAATGTTTCCCTGCTGGCAATCAGGTTAAACACGTTTCATATTTATTTTTGGAACCAGCTCGCTCGCGACTTATTGCACGTGGATAATAAGATGCACAGAAATAGGAGTTCAACGACTGCACCTAATGAACCATCCACAGCGTCATCATTCATCATCTGCGTAGCCTTTTTCCAACTATGATGAGGTCGGGTTCCAGTCTAACCAGATGTAGCCAAATATTACTTAGTATTTAAATGGCTGTCTATCTGACTGTCACAATCCATGCAGTTACTGGGTAATACGATTCTCCTTGGTAAAATTGGTTGTGAGATTTTCGACGACTTGTAACGACTGTCGAAGATAAAAGAAGACAGCCGAGACGGTTTATCGTGCTTTCGGAAGCTCAGAGGGGTCTTGGTACCATAACCTGATCCCTGGTCCCTTAGCCACAAGCCCCACTAAGATACACAATATTATACTAAAATAGCAGCATTTTGATGAAACTGCTCGGTCCCCGACCTACCGCGTTGCATCGCTCTCTTTACTTCGATTTCGCTTAGCGTTCTGTCTGATTTTTTACTTGGATCCTAGGGTCGTGATGTTAATTAACCATCTTCAAGAATTGGGCTATAAAACAAAAATTTACAATTCCAACTGGTAGGAAGTACTGATTACTGAGATTACGCTTCTAGAGATTAGTGCGTTCAAACAAACTTTTTAAATTGTAAGTATCTCAATAGCTTCTGTAAGTTCTTTATATATTCGAAAAATAGTAGTATCCCACATGATTTTGAATTCTGGATGGTTCTACGTTTGTCGGTGTTACTGACCGTCAGTACACCTTCACTGAGGACAGTTGCAAAACCAAGATTAGTCACATTCGTTAACCTCAGGTTAGTTAATATTCAGAGCAGGTCCCAGCTGTTGCCACGAGTCTTTGTGGACAGCCGATGGCAATTTATGTGTCATGGTTAAGGCTTTTGAACTTGACTGAGAGATAACTGACTTTTAAGTAAGTAAGTACTTAGTTTATGATGACACTTTCTCCAGTATTTCACTTTTAATTAACATGGTGTTAATTAGTTTTATGTCTGTCTGTTATTGTAAGTGACTATAAAATGTTATGGACCTGAGATAAATGAAAGTTTCTCTTTACATGATATTGAGGCGGTTTGCTGGTGGGAAACAACGGACGAAGTACGATGGATAGAGCGCAAAATTTTATGTAAATTGCATGATAGATGGTAGTTAAATTGCAAATCATAATGGTTTTTGGGAGATAGTTTCTTATCGCACGTTATATTCTACACACTTGGCGAATGTGACCTAAGCCAACAAATAAAATTTTCTTTAATAAAATCCCTTTTTAAAAACTAGCTTTTAATTAACTAAAAAGAACTACTTAAATAAAACTTACGCAAACACAGAACTTTATATTTTCCTTAAAAGCCTGAGGCGTAAACGTCCTTCTTTGACTTTAAGATAAGCCTAATTTATTAAAAACTTGTTTTAAATACGATTATTATTTACATTTTATTTTGTACTTTTTAGCATTAGAACTTGTTCAGATATCTGTTCACCTGCACTTAACCTATACACCCAAAACCCCTGTACACAAGTCATGGAACCTTACGAGTTGCATCCAAGTCATCCCATACTTTAGGACCGCCGACAACACAGCGGGAACATTATAATCGTACCCAAAATTTCGTGACTGTACTGTTGACCGTTGAAGAGTTCCCTCGACTAAAGCCAATTCTTTGTGTTGAATTATCATCTATACTAATATTATAAAGCTGAAGAGTTTGTTTGGTTGAACGCGCAAATCTAACGCGAACGCGAAAAAGTATTTTAGTGTCAGGTAGCCCATTTATTAAGGAAGGCTATATATAAAGGCTACATAACCTCACGATATAACTAATAGGAGCGGAGCATCAATGAAAAATGTCTCAAAAACGGGGAAAAGTTATTCTTATTGAGAGGTTCCGTTGCGTGCGCTGCGTAACAATCATATGCAATAGCTTAACTATCTATAGGTTGTCTCACAATAAGGTTTTTAATTAAATAAATATTTTAGAGCTGAACAGTTGGTTTGATTGATTTATCGAGGAAGACTACATAACATCACGCTAGGACACTTAGGAACCGAGCAAAAAATAGGAATACGAAGACCTCGCACGGGAAGGCGATTCGATGCGACGTCCCGAAGGTCGGGAGAGCATGACATTTAATGCGGACGAAATCGCGGTTATTGTCTTTGAAACAGAATCAGTATGTGAAATTTCATTTCCGTGCGATACGAGGAAGTGGTTTTAATATACTTTGCAAGATTTGACCAGAAAAAATATTGCACATTAAATAAAAGCTTGTAAAAAGTGCAACATTTTGACCCAACACGAACTTTTGCTTTAGCGACTTGATAGCCTCATTTTCCGCAATTTTCTGGCCGACCGCAAATATTATTCGATCACATCCGAATCCGATCACATACACATCCGTAATTCGTAAATTAAAATCACAATTGTATACCAAAATAAAATATACAGTTAAAAGCTGTAATAAATGAGTTTTTTTTTATTAATTTTGAGGGTAGATGTTAGTTATGTTCGTTCTGGGTACTACAGTACCCCTTGGCGCTCTACAGGGTAGGTATGTGTGTATATTTTTTCATTTAATAAACTGCTCTCAGACGCTATTAATTATTAAAATTTTGCCTGTTATTTAATAACGACACCTGTAGACGAGTTTTTTGTATAAATAGACCAAGGTTGCACGTACACACGGCTACAGGTCAAGCTACACATTTCCAGTTTTAGCTGACTTCGCATTGTATAGGCTTTTCGTACAATAAACTGTCAGCTTATACTGGAAATGTAAAGCTTGATTTCTGGCCGTGGGTACGTAACAATATCACGCACTTGATTTTCCACTCTTCGTACTGAACCATTGGGAATCCAAAAGAATGCACCCCAGGGCGCCAAAAAAACATGCTATTCGTTTATCAACTCTCGGCGGTAAGCAGTGGGTTGAATATCCAGTGCTAAGAAATCCCTCCACGATATTTTTATGACCCTGTGTCCGTATAGACTTATGTAAGATTTGTTACATATACATATCTCACCCTATCTAACTATATGTCATACTACACATACCTATCATGTCGATGTTATTGACACCACATTCGCCGGGTGACTGACATTCGATGCTTCTGCATATGATATTTATATTCTCAGTGTCGTGCCAATATACCTCGATAGCAAGTAGCAACAACTGGGATATTTTTAAAGGCAATTAACCGGAGCAAATGAAATAAGCTGCAGCTAAGAGTAGAAGAAGACCAAAGAACGATGGATGGACTGTGTGAAAGACGATATGGCTAGAAAGGGGGTTACTTCCGAGATGACGACTAATAGAGAATTATGGAAGCCAATGTATTTTTTAACCGACATCAAAAAGGAGGAGGTTATCAATTCGGATGTTTATATTTTTTTTTTATGTATGTTCGGCCATAACTCCGTCATATATAAACGGATTTGCAAAATAATTTTTTTGTTCGAAAGGGGTTTATTTCGAAATGGTCCCATATAAATTTCATGTAGATATGATGATAAGTTCCGGAGACAGACACCGGAACTCTTTAAAAAATGACGGCAAATCAACCGCGATTTCTGCTATCGCATTAATATGCATTGTTTGTTTGGAATTAGTGCGGGGTAGATACCAAAACTAAAAATTTAAAAATAAAAACTTTTTTACAAAAAAAAAAAAAAAACAACCGACTTCCTTAAAAACACTTCAAAGTGAAAAATAACTTTAATTTCGGCAGTCGGTGTCTTAGGATTTGTATTTAAGGTTTTTGCCACCGACTTCCGAAATTAAAGTCGGTTGTTTTTTTTGTATAAAAGTTTTTGACAGACTTTTACTGACTAAAACCCACCCGTGTTCCTACAGTTGCTTTTGCCAGGGCCACGGCAACTCTTTCGAACAAATGAGTGACCCAGCAGGCTATAGATATGTATCTACCTACACCTAAAGTGACCTCGACCCCTAAATTGAGATAAAATGATGATATTTAAATGAGACCTGGAGCAAACGAACTGGATTATTCAAAACGAAATTAAATTAAGTCTCCCACAGACAGACGTGACGTGCCAATTTTTATGACAACGACTTAACAGAACTAAGTTGCACCGTCGTGTCACGTCCGTCTGCGGGAACCTTAAGTTGACGGGTTGAACTGTTACTGAGTACCTACTGACCTACTGTATCGATAAGAACTGAGACGCAGAAAACTAATTAAAACGAGACAATAAAAATCTAAATTGCCTGCTTCTATGATAATTTTAACGAGTTTACAACTTTTCACACAACATCACGCCTGTATAATTCCAAAGGGTTAGGCAGAGGTATACCAATGCTAAAGTAGCTTAAAAAGATACGTCGTATATAGCAGCACCTTAGTAAGAAATCGATGGATTATCTATCCTTAATATTATAAAGCTGAAGAGTTTGTTTGTTTGTTTGTTTGGTTGAACGCGCTAATCTCAGGAAGTACTGATCCGAATTGAATAATTATTTTTGTGTTGAGTGGCCCATTTATCGAGAAAGGTTATATAACATCAAGCTACCATTAATAGGGCTGGAACAGCAATGAAAAATGTTGCAAAAACGAGGACCACGCACAGGTAGGTTATTCGATGCGACGGGATGGGTTGGGGGAGCAATAAATATAACGCGGACGAAGTCGTTGGCAGAAGCCAGTTTCTAATAAAATTTTATTGAAAAAAAAAAAAAACTCTTTGTTTTCCATTAATTTTATTCGAAAACATTCATTTTTTTCTGGTATAATTACCGTATTATATACTTTATATAAGCATTTAGTAAAATGTTGTTACTTTGAGAATACAAACAGACCCTTCAATCTTATTCATTTGTATAATGTACCTATCTATGTCAATACATAGATACGTACATATAGATAAGGTTTTCCATATCAACACACAAGTGACGATTCCACTAGCACGTGCGGATCTATTAGTTATCCATCAACAATATTGTAAGCCGAATTCTGGAACCGGTTTTAGTTCAACTTTCTTCTCTTACTTACCAATCCAACTGGTTTTTATAGGACAGTACAGTCAATTTAAGTTACTTTCAAGACTACTATGATATCTTAGTCCGACTGACGCGATTGATGACGGGTCTCACGAATCGATTGAAGGTTAAGCTACGCTTGCCGAGGTCAGTCCAGTGGATGGGTGACCATTCATTTATATTTCGAGACCTCTCCGTGTCTTGGAAAGCACATAATGGTGCCGATTCCCTTATTCACAAACTAAACTAAATTTAAGTTCAGTGCATCTTTTTCTTTCTATGTCATTAAGGAAAGGACAGAAGATAAATTTTAGTTTAGTCCTGTCAAATTAATCAGGGCTTGACGTAAATTGACGTAATTTTAGTAGGCAAGTTTTTAATCACGTCTAAACTTGTATGGAGTAGTGAGAGGCGCTGATTAATTTGACATGACTAAACTAACATTTTTCTTTTGTCCTCTTCTTAATGAAATACAAAGAAAAAGATGCCGTGAACTTAAATTTAGTTTATTTTGTGAACAAGGGAATCGGTACCAGTGCCGTTCGTCCCGGCTGTCATTTGTAGACATTTAGAGTCGTAAGTCTGACAGCCAGTCTTACTAAGGAGTTTCGTGTTACGCAGTAACAGGGTTGTGGAGCTCCAGATAGGTAGTCGCTCTATGTAGACTACTGGTATTCAGTAGCATTCGGTTAAACTGGAAGCTGACCCCAACATTGTTGGCAAACGGCTAGGAAGATGATGATTTCGCGATTAATGGCTGAATAGATGCAGTCGTTGAACGCTTAATTCTATTGGCTATGGTTGTGTGTTCGATGTCACAACCTCTGTACTTGATGTCGGAACCGCGGACTCACTAATACGGCCATCATAATCTACACTTCTACACTATAATATTATAAATGCAAAAGTAACTCTGTCTGTCTGTCTGTCTCGCTTTCCTGCTAAAACTACTGAACCGATTTAAATGAAATTTGGTACACAGATAGTTTAAAGCCTGAGAAAGGACAAAGGCTACTTTTAATCCCGGTAGTATGTTCCCGCGGGATAACTTCCGACCTCCACGCGGGCGGAGCCGCTGGCACCTATCTACCACAACTAAAAAGTTACAAAATAAAAACTTTTTACACAAAAAAACAACCGACTTCCTTAAAAAAAACACTACAAAGTCAAAAATAACTTTAATTTCGAAAGTCGGTGTCTTAGGCTCTGTATTTAAGGTTTTTGCCACCGACTTCCGAAATTAAAGTTATTTTTGACTTTGTAGTGTTTTTTTTAAGGAAGTCGGTTGTTTTTTTGTGTAAAAAGTTTTTATTTTTTAACTTTTTAGTTGTGGTAGATACTCCGCACTAATCTAATCGCGTTATTCGTTCATTTGTCGCGCAAATACATAATGCAAATTTAAGACTTATATGGTTTTCACATGGACCCCATTGTCCAAATGGAACCAAATTAAAATGGGACCATTCGGGAAGCACCAGCTTTCAAATAAAAAAAAATCATCAAAATCGGTTCATCCAGTCAAAAGTTATGCGGTAACAAACATAAAAAAAAAAAATAAAGAAAAAAAATACAGTCGAATTGATAACCTCCTCCTTTTTTTGAAGTCGGTTAAAAATAAAACAATCCATTTTCAAAAAAATATTATGTTCACATAACTACTGCAAACAAGATTTACGCAAAAGAGCCCCTACGAAACATAATAAACAATTGCTTCGATTATTTCTTTTTTTTCAAGTGTGTTGACTTGACTTGAAGACTAAGTAGGCACTTAAATCTTGACATTAAATTTCCCCTTACATATCAGTCGGGTGTTAATTTGAAACCTCATTTAAATTCGTCTGTATGCTCAAATACCTGATCTGGAAATGTAATCCCAGAGATAATTTAAACGTTTTTTATTTTGGGACTTGCAAGCTTGGTAGGCATTCAAAATTAAGGTTGATAATATTAGTATCTTTGCTAATGTCTTGGTATTGATAGAGGATTTTTACGTATGTTATCCTTATTTATTTACCAAAGCATGTGACATTTTTGTAAGCTCGACTGCGCACATACCTTTTAGGCGGTGAACCACAGACTAAATAAAGACACAACGCGGTGATCAAACCAAGCATTATTATTTACGAAAATTTCAAATATCGAAATTTACTACAGAACCATAGATGCAACTTTTTCGAAATGTAATATTATATTTCGTCACGGTAGGCGAAGGGGACTATCGTGTTCAGCCAACAGAGTCCATGAGGTTTTGCAACGTTGTGTAGTAATACCAAAAATTATAGTATTTTATGCAAATATGGCGTTGCGGTGTTAGAATGTTAGTCAAGTTACGAAATTTATTTGAACTTGTCCTTGAACGGTATTATTATTTATTTCTATTTCGTTCTAGGCTTCGCAAAGTTATTGCATTTTTTATGCGAGCCATTGCGGGCCTGTCATTTTTTTTTTAGCTTTTTACACCAAACTATTGATAACTTTTATAATTTGAAAAGTGTATTCAATTATTTAAGATAAGCACCTGCAGATTTTCATTTGTGAATTCCCCATTATTTTCGCTCTAAGTTTATGTAGGTATATAAACCAATTGCGCATGCGCACATCTGTGTCAGTCTTTTTGCTTATTTACGTAGGTAATGTTTTTATCCCATGGCTAGTTAATAAATGAAGAACAAGCATCGATCGACTTCGTTTGTTTTTTTTTGGGAAATGGCATCTTCAAATATGCAGTCGCTGGATGTCGTTGAAATATCAGTGGAGTACCTATGTTTCCTTTATTTTTTACCGGTAACCATAAATTGATAAATTATAGGGTTATGACAATACCTATCTACTTTCAGTTCCACCCAACCATGAACCTTAATGTGACTGTCTCTGAAAATGCGTTGCACGTTACCTGAACAGTGTTCTTGAACGTAAATACGTAGACAATTATCATAACGAGAGCCTGCGCAAGCGCACTGATCTGTAGTAATAACAAGGTATAATCATATGACGCTACAAAAACATAATGTTCAGACTTCAGAGTAGGTAGGTACCTAAGTATATAATCAGATTTATCCCGGATGTATCTTTTTCGATGGTGCTAGGTATAGTATGTAGTACTTACAGTATTTCTCCTTTAATTCGTCGATACGTGAAATCTACCTAACATAAAATTTATAAACAAAAAACTGAAAAGCATAAAATAATACTTAAACCTTAAAATTATGAGTCGGCGCTTTGAGTGATCCTTGTTCATTGATTTTTCAGCGCCGACTCAAAATTTTAAGGTTTAAGTATTATTTTATGCTTTTCAGTTTTTCGGCGGTTTAATTTTTTGTTAAAAAGTTTTTATTTTATATTTTTTGTGGCTTTAATGTACTAATAATACTTGGCAAGATATACACTATCCAACACAAAAAGAATTATCAAAACCGGACTACTCTGTATAAAGTTATGCGTGTTTATACATTACAATCAGTGAGTGAACAATCAATCATCCCCTGTTTTCCGACCCTTAGGGTTCGATTTTGTTTACCAAATTAATATGGGACCACCTTGGGAGTATACCCTTTCCAATAGAAGAAGAATTGTCACAATCGGACCACTATGTAAAAAGTTATGCGTGGTCATACAAAAAAAAAAAAAATATATACGCGTCGAATTGATAACCTCCTCCGTTTTTTTTCGTCGGTTGAAAATTGACACGTCTGGGAAGTGGTTTTTATATACAGGATCAAATAAAATAAGGTGGCAATACTTATCCAATCAAACTCAGGTGGTCGTTCAACTAATCACACAATTATTAACATCATACAATCCACACTATATCTACACTATATACTATACTATATATTATTATATATAATATTATAAATGCAAAAGTAACTGTCTGTCTGTCTGTCTCGCTTTCCTGCTAAAACTATCGAACCGATTTAAATGAAATTTGGTACACAGATAGTTTAGAGCCTGAGAAAGGACATAGGCTACTTTTTATCCCGGTAGTATGTTTCCACGGGATAAATTCCGACCACTACGCAGACGAAGCCGCTGGCAAAAGCTAGTTTTAAATAAAGTTTCGACGATTTTTTTAAATTTCCAACCAAGTGGCAGCAGATAGCGTAAAAGTAATTTCATAATTTAAATTATGACAACACTTTAATGTCACCGCCTCCCCCCTTCTCCGAATGAGAAAGGTAAGGTTTACCGATAAAATCTTTCACCGATTATACATTCTACGAAAATATTATGCACACTCGTTTAGAGATGCAACCAACAATTTACTGAATCTCGGTCTTACCAGTCTTTCGGACTGAATTCATCTTGTTTGGGAGCGAGCACCCACACCTGTGTGTCTAGTAAGTAGTACAAATTGATGACACATAGAATAACGCGGTCAATTTGTGACTGGAGACGAGCACCATTTCTCAATTCGGACGCGCGTCCGTTGGCCGTGACACGTGTCGTTAGTCTGCTAAGGTCCTAATGTAATCATTATCTTATCGACAGCAGATTTGATTTGTCTTTCCTTATCGATAATGTGATTTATTACATTGTCATAAGTGTATATATTGTTCACACATGCTTGCGTGATGAAAGTAATTAAAATAGAGGATGGAGATTGCCTCAGAACACAAAGAATAAGTTGTTTGTGGAAGAACAACAATGAAATACGTAATTTTAACTTTAGATAAATGCTTAATTTATTTCTGGTGAGCCAAGAAATTTCACATAGACAAAGCGATTATTCATGGCTTTACAAACTCGGAGTTTGAATGACCACACCACAACACAATGAAATTAACATACCGTGGAAATGATTGCGCTTCATACGCGCTTACTTTGTAATGTTTTCATCCTATTCCTACTTATTGAATAGGTGAAAAAAATATTTAATGTTCACTTCAGGTTACAGATATCATTCTGGCAGTTCTTGTACTAGGAATTCCTGTATCACAAGAGCCAAAATATTAAATTGAAAGTTTGTGTGTTTTTTACTCAATCATGCAAATATGGCAGTATGGATTCGGATGAAATTTGGCACATAGTTAGACAGATATAGACCTAGGTGGAATGAGGAAAATGTTGTGAGGAAAGTTTTGAGTATAAATGTGGCTATAAGAGGAGCCAAATAAACGATAGATGGATTGTGTGAATCATGATATGGATAGAAAGGGGTTACTACTGAGATGTCGACTAATAGAGAAGTGTGGAAGAAAAAGACATGTTGCGCCGACCCCCCATAAATTGGGATAAGGGTAGAAGAGTGATGGAATTATAGATTCAACCATGGGACACCTTTCATTCTGGTAGTATCTTCCTGTGGGAATTTGTGGCCTCCAAACGAAGTCCCTGGCCAAAGCTAGTACCTACCTGAATAGCAAATGATAACGATAAAATCTCTTAACTTTTTAGCGGGAATATTATTATGCCAAGTGTTAAATCGATTTAAGAATGTTTGATATACAGGGTGTTTGGCAAACGCTCGGTGCAAGATTTATAAACGAGTCCATTTAAAAGAATGAATAAACAGAAAACAAAACTTGAAAGAACAATAAGAAGTCGATCTCATGAGGATTTATTTTTTATTTGATCTGTTATTCTCTTGAGGTTTTTATACTTCCTGCTGTCACATTGGTGCAGAACAATAAGAAAAATACTGGGGCTGGTGGCTAAGTACTAGCAGTCACAAGGGACGACCGAAGGTTAAGCTGTGATGGGTAACCATCCATTTAAATACTGAGACCGCTTCGTGCCTTTAATCCCGCTGTCATTCGCAGTCCTTGACGGTCGTTACGAGTAGTCATAAGCCGAAACAAAAAACAGTCTACCTATCAAGTTGTGAATGTCAGATAGACTGCCGCTCCAGGAGAAATAAGTACCATTCAATTGCATCCGGTAAGAGTGGAAGCTGATCCTAATATAGTTGGGAAAATGGTCAGGCAGATGTTGACAGCTCAGGCAGTGGATGACTACCTTTGTATTTCATCCATTCACATCATTAATAGCTAATAGCTAACCAACCCATTTCCCGGGCAGAATAATAATTTTCCAATCCAACCTTGCGGAAAATCTTAAAGCGAGCCCCAGTAACGTAGCCTGCGAATTTCTTTTCCTTTATTTTTTTAATTTGTAGGTACAAAATACGATACATTTGATGCGTGACCGTAACAAATATTTCTTAACGGAATAATAATCATTAAAATCATGAATACAACCCTCTTAAGTTCATATAATCCTATTCAATCTCCAAACGGCTGGTTGACGCTTCCCGTGCTCCAAGGGCTGGTTTAACCATGGGCAGAGGCTAAACATTGGCATACAATGTGGTCGCCAGTCTCTTGGGTTCGTTACCTACTAGTCAACAGCGATGCGGATGAATTTTTCGACGCTATATATATTTTGGTTCGTGAATAGTGTTTGTAACCTAACCGGTTATAATTATGTTATTTTTATTAATTCATTAGCTAGCAATTTTAATGCTATATTCCATTGAATGACTATTTCATGAAAAAGACATTCGATGAAATGGAATTTGAATTTCGCGGTCTTTGACCTACCCTCATTTTTGGCAACAAAAACCCTAACAACAAAAGCATAAAGGCCCACAAACAGGCGCGACGCGACACTCGTAGAACAATTTCTTTGTAAACTTCATGGAAATTGTTCCACAACAATCGAGTCGCTCTGTCGCGTCGCGCCCGCGCCAGTCCGAAGAAGCCTTTATTACGATCATTTTTGACACAAAAACCTTTGCAACCGGCAGTAATCGGAACACAATCATACGATTCCTACAACTCACAACACCTTTGTTTCATAAACATTGGCATTGCTGGACGGTTATGGCAATCGTAATGGGGGTCTCACCGTCTCATGAGTACAACTACACCATTCAATCATTGTGCCAGGCACATCACAGCCTTGAGGGCTTCATGTCGCGTAATCAATGGTAGGTACAGTCGTAATTAACTGCCCAATGACGCGTCGGACACTTTTGCTTTAATAAATTAATTTCCTATCACAAAATTCATTTGCATTTTTAATTTATTCATACGGAAGTTTCTTTGGCCGTGAGTTTCCTATCATCTTTTTGAGTAACAAGTCTTTTTTCAAACTGCCTAGTAATAATTTGCATGCTCTTTGTCTACCTAAGTCGATGTAATCACGGTCACACATCAAGCTATAATTTTCCATTATATGCTGACATCTCAATGTACGAAAAGTCTATACAATGCGAGGTCAGGTAAAACTGGAAAAGTATAGCTTGACCTGCAGCCGTATATACACGGACGTAATAAAATCGCGACGGGATTTTCTCGCCCACTGCATTTCCAAAGTACTACTAAGTGCCGAGAGTTCAAATTCGAACAAAAAAATACACTGTTCGAATTTCGACGCGCTGAGATGCATTCTGTTGGACTCTCAATTCTCGATTCCCCACCGAGAGTTTAATATCCAGTGCACGAAAAAATAACGTCCACTTGGGCTAATAGGCGAGCCAACAAGGACACCAGCCTTACAAGTGTGACTTACTTAGTTGCTAGCAATTACTCAAGTAATAAGTTTTGGCATCATTACCAACTAATTGCTTATTTTCACAAGCGTCACTAACAATGTATGAACGTATACAGACGCCAGCACATCAAACTACCTGAAACTATCAACATTTCCCAATCAATCTTGAACCTAATGCTGTAGCCATAAAGTTGAAAATCTATTAAAGAAATTTAACAGATTGTAGTAGCTTTTTGTGCTGGCGTCTGTACTTAGCTACTAATGCGCGGGCGCACGCTTGTGTTTCATCATAGCATTCATACTTAATTTAATTAGCATTTTCCTCATCCTGGACACAGCCCGGAACAGCTGGAGTTGCGTCAAATTTCTCATGTCGTGACGTTTTTTTTACAGTTTAGAATTAGAATATCCATCGTATGACAATATGACAAGAGATTTAATGACAGAGCAACAAAGGTTAGTTTAGCCGAATAATCAGCATCACCATACGACGCGTCGTATGGTGATGCTAATTCTTCACGTGGCAATGCTACCAGCCTTTTAGGCACTTTTCCTGTTGACAGCGATGCGGAAGAATTTTTTTATACAAATGTACTAATTATAAATAGTATTTAACGCCAAGTTAGTTACCTTATATACTATACTAGCTTTTGCCAGCGGCTTCGCCCGCGTGGAGGTCGGAAATTATCCCGCGGGAACATACTTCCGGGATAAAAAGTAGCCTATGTCCTTTCTCAGGCTCTAAACTATCTGTGTACCAAATTTCATTTAAATCGGTTCTGTAGTTTTAGCAGGAAAGCGAGACAGACAGACAGACAGACAGACAGACAGACAGACAGACAGAGTTACTTTCGCATTTATAATATTAAGTATGGAAAGTATGGATTAAGTATGGATGGATAGTATGGATTTAAATATTTTGACAGGAAGCGGACTCCAACATACCTAGTTGGGTAAAGGCTAGACAGATAAATCATAAACTAATTACGTACTAGCTGTGCCCGCGGCTTCGCCCTCGTGGATATCGGAAATTATCCGACGGAAGCTTGCTATCTGCACGTTAATCAGCTAACTGCTAGTGAAAGTCCCGTCAAAATCGGTCCGGCCGTTTCGGAGATTAGCCAGACACACAGACGGCCAGACAGACAAAAATTAAAGAAATGGTTTTTTTTTGTAATAAGAACCGTATAGTATATACGGTCATATGCATTTTGTAAGTTAACACTTCCGTTGTATTTATTTGTATAGTTTACATATTTACGACTAGCTTTTGCTTGCGGCTTCGCCCTTTGTGGATGTCGGAAATTAACGCAGGTATTTTCCTAAAATAAAAGATTTTTTCTAAAATAAAAGTAGCCTAAGTTACTCCTTATTACATCAGCTACCTGCCAATAAAAGTCCCGTCAAAATCGGTTCAGAAATTAGTTGGAACAAACAGACAGACAGACAGACACACAGACAAAAGTTAAAAAAAAATATTTTTTGGTGTTAGTACTAGGGCTTTCAGTCTCGCTGCATTTCTGAGTCCCGGGAAAAAAAAATCGAGACTCGATGCGGTCTCGAAATTCCCGGGAAAAACGAGACTTTCGAGACTATTTCAAAAGTAACTCTCAAAATTATAGGCTAGGCATTTATGTAGTCAAAACAAGATATTTCAATCAAATACTTTACTATACATACAACAACATACTCAAATTATAGAATAAAAATTATTTAAGAGAGTTTTTTTCATTTTTATAGTGGGACGTAAAAAACAAAGGGCCTTTAATGTAGTTTCAGATAGAGAGGACCTGATTTTATTACAAAAGTAACCCGCGTTAGAAAAAGCTCTCTCTGCTTCTACGCTAGTGGGGGGGATAGATATTAAGTAATTTTAGCAATGGTTTAGGTACTTCCCCCTGTCGCCTCCATTTTCAAAGAGAGCTTTTTCCACGTGCAGGGTTGTTTGCAAGTCATGGATAGACATGGAAGTTATATTCTGAACTTTGTCTTCTTGGGGGTTTAGCAAATTATTAAGCTCACATTCCAACTATTCTCCTGTCGTTAGACTTGTGAGCTCCGCAATCGTCGCATCATTTGAATCACTGGTATTTCCGGGATAATTGTCAGTTGCTTCTTCAGTTGTGGTTGTGGATTTATTTAGCCTTTCGTACAATTCTTTTAACGACACTGTCATTTCATCGTTGCTTAACGTTTGGAATGCTCTTGCATCCAACTTCTTTTCAAAAACTGAGAAGGACTGCGCAAGTATTGTAAGATACTTGCCTCAATCAGTCTATTTTCTTTAATACGGATACGCAGTGAATTGGCGAGACTAATGTTCAAACAATTTTGTTGTACGTCTAATTTCTTTAGACAGAAATTGAGGGCAGTATCCGCTGTTAAAAGAGTAGCGTCTCGCCTACACAGTGCTTCTAAGGTCACTTTCATGATACCAAGTGAATTTGAGATTGTTTCCAGTGTAGTATACTCTGATTCAGTGAACTCTATTCCGGATCCTACATCAATTAGAGCTTTTCGAACGCATATCTTTATTTTTAGAAATCGTTCAAGCATTTCCGCTAAACTGGACCATCTCGTCTTGCAATTAATTATTAATTTTAGTTCTCTGTGGAACTCTTCCTCTACGTATTTCCTTAATACTGTTTGTTTCGTTGGTGATTTTCTGAACAACTTTGCAACTTTTCGGACTTTATTAATCACATGTTCATAAATTATTTCTTCATTTTTTCGCAGCTTGCTGCTCTCAATTATTTCAAAACTTCCACTTTCGTCTTTTTCATCATCATCCTCATTGTCATCGTCGTCATCCTTTATATTCTGTGGTAAGTCATTCTGTATTTCACCGACTTTTGTTTTTTTATACAATACATCTAGTATCGCCAACTGCATACCATGTGCCAGACACTTTTGGTGATAAGCATTGACTGACTTTCCCTTTTTTTTCATTACACTACAACCACCTGTAGTCAGACTAATAACGTCAGTGTCTAAATGAATATCAAACTCCGACAAACGTTCTTTTAACATATCTACACAAACAGCAGCAGGCATGGTACCAGATATCTTAACGAGACCTAAGTTTTTGTATTTATCACCTTCAAAAAATGGTGAGTGTATGTTTACATTCATGTACTCTTGTTTTGAGTTGAGGTCCACTCGTCTAAGGTACAGCTAAATCTAACTCCGCTCTCTTTCATTTTTTTTTATCTCATTTACTATCAGAGACTTGACATAGTCGGCCTGTTTTTTGACCATGCTTGATATGGTAGCTACAGATGATGGTAGTGTGTATTGAGATTTTTTGAACAGCTCGCGTAAATCTTTAGATTCGATAAAGGTTCGAAATGGTATTCCATCCAGAGCAGCCATTCTCGAAACTTTAACTTCAATTCCGTCAACTCTCTGAAAGAAATCCGTCATCTTTGCTTTTTTTTCGGGTGGTTTATAAGTTTCATCTTGACTCTTGCATTTGCTTGTTGAAGTTGTGCAAGCGATATTATCAGATGATGAAGCAAGTCGTACTTCTTGCTTTGACAATATCATGTTATGCGTACTCTTAAGATGTTTATGAAGTCCACTTGTATTTACTCCTAAAGTCTTTAATATTTTGTGGCATGTTTTGCATTTGGCAGAAGCATTATCATTGGCTCGCAAAAAATAGCACCATACCGAAGACTTATCATGCATTTTAGCATGTACATCGCAATAAAGCATGCTGTTGTCTAAAACAATGAAAAAAAAAGCCCATGACCACACACAAAAACGCTTGTATAAAATACCAGAATACCGCCCTATTCAGAATACGACTGCAATAAAAAAAAAAAATACTTTATTTCAGACATGAATAGTCCATAGGTTGTTTAGTGATGGTAGTAATAGAAAGTACTTAAAGCAACACAACCAAGCAACAATATAACCAGCAGCAATATAACCTCAAACTAGCAAAAAACAATATTGTGTAAAATAGCATGTTAAATCGATAGTTAGTAAATTAAGAATTAAGAAATATAGTAAAGCATAATATTCTGCGTTGTCATGCAATCGAGTAACAAACTTAAGTAGGTAAAACATAAAATGCATGTAAAATATCACAAGTCAATAATGACTATAATTTAGGTGAAAACTTAAGCTTCTAACGTAACTATGATACATAACTTTTCATTTATCTGCTAATGAACACATCGTAGCTAATAACTTCGCAATTTCACAAAGAAATATCAAAATCTGTGTCGTTTTTCAACAAGGTTATTCAATCTCCACCACAGAACACTAATACAGTGTTGCCATTTAAGCAAAGTAAAAAAATAATGTTGGTTTAGTAGTTTATTTTATTTTTTATAGGTACTTTTTATTTTGTGACTTAGTCTCAAAAGTCTCGTTATTCCCGAGACCGAAAACATCAGTATCGAGTCTCGAAAATATCAAAAAATAGTCGAGACTCTCGAAATTTTCGAGACCGAGATTCCCGGGATGAAAGCCCTAGTTAGTACCGTATTTACTTTCATATGCATTTAGTGAAAAGTTGTTAATTTGAAATTACAAACAGACACTTCAGTTTTATTTATTTGTATGTATAGAGTATAGATGTACAGATTTGTATAGATAAAAAATACCTTGAGTATGCAGCTTGCATTACAAAGTTTCGAAAGAATTTCGATACAATATGATGTAATGTAAGTAATCCTCTAGCTATTCTGTCACGGCTAACTTAAACATAATAGATGTGAAATCACAGATTTCTATCAGTTTTTAAATATAAAAGTGTTGAAATAACTGCACATAATGTTACGATATAATTTTATTCGGAAGATAAAGATAATAGAGTCGTTAGAAATGCATTTATCTAGATCTAAGATTTACAGAACATCAGAATTCAGAATATGCACATATTTATGTTACCAAACTATTTTATATTAATATTAAATACATAAATTATGTATCTAATGAATTCTTAGTGAGATCAATTTTATATTTTATGAATTTAATCGATAGGATTACCTACCTAGTAAAATATATAATAATTATTATAATCATCAGGTAGATTAGTTATCTAAATACCATATATCTCTAGCATTGAATCTATTTTTTTTTTAAATAAACCTGATAAAATAAGTATGTTGTGTCTAAATTGTCATTTTCAAAACATGTTTTGGTTCCTGTACCAACCAGTTTCCAATCGCTTTAGATACCCATAAACTTATAAAATTTTAATTATGGGTGACATAAGAAAACGTGATTTATATGGTAATTTTGAAACGTGTATAATAAGTGATACGATCTTCAGGCTAAGTTTTATAAATATCTGAAGGAAATACAGCGTCCAAAATATCGGTACGAACAGACTGTTCAAAATTATCTTTACGACTAAGAAAATTGAACATAATCTCAATTTGATAAAGTTCTTGTCGGAATGACAGTTGTGTACCGTATTCACTCGGAAATATTCCTTGTGTCATTTAGTTAATATTTAATTTTCATAGTTGTTTAGATCATATTGAATATTCTGTACGTCTCGATATTAATGACGCTAGGGAAAACAATATGTTTTGTGTAATTTATCCATTAAATAGCGTCATTCCGAGCGACTTCGTCCCATTCTTAAAAACTGTCATCCTTTTTACCGAAACTGTGAATCAAAATGTTTAGTGACATTACTTTAAAAATATTACGGGTTTTTATACTAACTTTCATACCGAATTACAACCCATGGGAAGAATTTTTGAAATTTCTGAATTACGTGTTTCGTGATGTTTTATTAACAGCTCAATTGACACTTTTCATTGGTTTTACAAAGACCGATTTGATTTGAATGATTCCAGCTTCATTGGTTTAATTAAGCTCCACCATGATTTTTTTTTTTAGCCTATACTGTCCCACTGCTGGGCAAAGGCCTCCCCCAATTTCTTCCAGGAACTCTTGTACCGCGCCACCTCAAACTAGCCGTCGCAGTACACATCTAGGTCGTCTCGCCAGCGCTTTCTGGGCCGACCGCCACCATAATAAGTTTTCTTTTTTTGGTGTGACATTTCGCAGGTCAACCTATGCGGTTGTTGGCTGCTTAACCGGACTTGCCTGTGGCTACCTTAATAAATGAAGCCCTCCAGGGCTTCATTTATTAAGGTAGTAGTTCGCTCTAGTTTTAAGTTTTGAAGCCCTCCAGGGCTTCAAAACTTAAAACTAGAGCGACTAATCGCTAAGGGTGCCCTCGGAGGGTAGGAGCCTAGGCTTAAGGCATCGCTGGTAGAGGGCAGCACCAGACGGGCTGGCTCGGAATGATTATTATTTAGGGACTTTAATGCTATAGACATTGATTGGGACGTCGTGGCCGGCCGCGACGGCGACGAGATAAATCAGTCAGTCAGGACATCACTCTTTATATATAACGCCTGTATTCCCCAAGGGTTGAGCAGAAACGTCAGTACTTTTAGTAAACTCACATTTCACCAGTTATGTTTAAGTCCCATGTAATATGGGGCGAAACTATTGCTATCAACCTGGCACAAGTCCAGGCTCCGATCTGGAATGCAATGCATGAAATAGAAAAGCCCTATAACGCTTTACCCGACCCGAGAACAAAACCCAGGCATCCCTGCCAAGAAAAGACACTTGCGACCGCTACAACAACTAAGCAGTCAACTGTTTTTCTCATCTCGCTTCTTAAATATTTATTATTACATATATCATATATTTTCCCACAAAACAGATAATTTATCTATTCTGTGGATTGTCCATTGTCCAGTACAGAACCGATATGTTATCGATAAAAATTATGCTTATTTAATGCTTACCAAGAATATCTTTAGATACCTCGTATGATAAGTATACATAGATAATATTTATTATTAAAATACTACTTTGATTGATTGACATTTCAAATACTTTAGTACATAAGGAAAAAAAATATTTTGCAGGTCAGTGTCAGGCGAAATGTTGAACCAAAAGTGAGCCGTGACCGTAATAAGTATGTTTTTACAGAATTATAATCATTTAAATCATTCATTCAATGGGATTATATGAAATTGCTAAATACGTAAGAACAATTGAATTGCGCAGACTACTTTAGCGCGAGTAATGCGCTAAGCTAGTCTTAATGAACAAACAAACTTAAATATGCGTGATATGGTTTGGAAGTTAGGTGATGTGATTATTAGACAAAATTCCTATGTTATAGAGCAGTATAGGGCACCTACAAATCGTGAATATCAATAGGAATATCAGATATTAGTCTATTTCTCAATATGAAAGAAAAATTGTAGATATATTCTGCACAAAAAAACGCACTTTGCGAGAAAAAAAGAAACATGAAATGTATACCTACATACAAAGTAGCCAAAAGCCCCGTATTTATTTATTTATTTATTTATATATGCTTTATTGTACACCATAAAACAATTTAAGTCAATAAAAAAACTGTTGCAGTTTTATATCATTTTAACGGACTTTGCACGTGAGAAGCATACCCAAAGAAAGCGTTTTTTCTTTCTTTGCTTTGTTTTTAGGGTTCCGTTGCCAAATGGCAAAAACGGAACCCTTATAGATTCGTCATGTCTGTCTGTCTGTCGGTCCGTCCGTATGTCACAGCCACTTTTTTCCGAAACTATAAGAGCTATGCTGTTGAAACTTGGTAAGTAGATATATTCTGTGAACCGCATTAAGATTTTTACACTAAAATAGAAAAAAAAACAATAAATTTTGGGGTTCCCGATACATAGAACTGAAGCTCAATTTTTTTTTAACAAACACCCACGTGTGGGGTATCTATGAATAGATCTTCAAAAATGGTATTGAGGTTTCTAATATATTTTTTTTCTTAACTGAATAGTTTGCGCGAGAGACACTTCCAAAGTGGTAAAATGTGTCGTCCCCCCCCCCCCCGTAACTTGTAAAATAAGAGAATGATAAAACTAAAAAAAATATATGATGTACATTACCATATAAACTACCAGCGAAAATTGGTTTGAACGAGATCGAGTACTTAAGTAGTTTTTTTTTTAAAACGTCATAAATCGTAAATCGCAATTTACCGTTCATTCAATCAGCTGAAATATAAAAATTAAAAACAACACATTTATTTTCATAAACATAAACCGAGAATACCTACAGGTTTGTACGGAACCCTCGGTGCGCGAGTCCGACTCGCACTTGGCCAGTTTTTTTGATATTTTGATCTTTTTTTGTTGTGCTTCTCACGCGCAAAGTCGAGCGTCGAGAGTCGTATGATAAACAGACAGCAAGAAAACAAACAGAAAAAAGAATAAGCTGGCGGAAAATATGCGTCACATCCGTCAATTTTTTTTCGGACAGCAGGACATCTCGCAGGTCAACCTACGAGGTTGTCGGCTGCTTAACCGGACTTGGCTGTGGCTACCTTAATAAATTAAGGCCTCCAGTCAGGGCTTAAAAAACTTAAAATTAGAGCGACTACTCGCTAACGGCACCCCTTATGGGTACGAACCTCGGCTTAGGGCATCGCTGGTAGAGGGCAGCAAGGGACGGGCTAGATCGGAATGAACATCCGTGCAAAAACAGTCCCACCTAATTATATCCAAAGCTTACAAAAAATCTGGGACGTCATCTGCATTAAAATATGACGTAGATCTTTAGACCTGTAATGAACATAAATCTGAATCGTATAACTTCTTATGTACCTAGTCGTTACCTTGTAGTTTTATTTTAACATTTTACGTTTAAGTAGAGGTAGAGGTACCAGTCAGGGAATTAGAGATTTTATACAACTAGCAAAGTTTTGACAAAGAACCATTTAAACATAGGAACTCAATTAAATAGCAGAATTGCCCTACAACGTGGCAATGCTGCCAAACTTTTGAGCACTTTTTCTGTTGACAGCGATGCGTACGAATTTTTTGAAGCTCTATGATTCTTCCCCTCACTTTTTTACATAGGACGTACATCTACATATTATTATTATTGAAGTTACTTAATGAATTAAATATCAATATTAAAAGAATAAAAAATCTTCTTTTATTATTTACTAGCCCGCGACTTCGTTCGCGTCAAATTTTTGCTCCTCCCCTGACCCTTCCCGTCGCATCGAATTGCCTGCCAGTTTTCATCCATTTTTCAGTGCTGCTCCTCTCCTTTTGATTGTAGCGTGATATATATATAGCCTATAGCCTTCCTCAATAAATAGGCTACCCATTACAAAAATATTTTTTCAATTCGGACCAGTAGTTTCTGAGATTAACGCGTCCAACCAAACAAACATACAAACAAACAAACTCTTCAGCTTTATAATATTAAGTATAGATTTTGAAAGTACACATTATACAATACAAGTGTACATTATAAGGCCGACGTCCAGGAGTGGAAGTCTTTCCGGTGAAATGATTTTCATGATAAATAAATTATTATAGAACGCAACTAACATACATACTTCACACTGTAAGAATTTGATAAAAGTCATTTAATTATGTAAATCCAGCCAGTCAGTAAATTACAAAAAATATGATTAATTAATGCTCAATTGTTATAAAAACTCCGTATAATATAGAGGGGAACTCTGGTCGTGGGAAGACACTTAACAAAAGAATGAGTCGGTGCATTCACAAAGTTCATTCAAGGTTAACTACACTGAAAACACTACTAGATATATTCACAACATTAAATAATTTGCGACACAAAAGCTTTTCCCCAACTTTCTTTATTAAAGTTTATCCCACGTGCATTGATTCTTTCACTGTAAAAGATTGTTGTCTGAAATTTTCACGTCATTAAACTTACATGCAATTATCTGAGAATGATACTTTTATTAATACCTTAGTATAAGTAATTGATTTACAACTTTTAACAACAATTCCCAGTCAATTGAAGTATCACTAAGATAGAAATTAGCTAAATTTAACATAAACAAATTGACCTGTCGTTTTATGACGTGCAGCCCGTGCAGGGTGATATTTATTCAACCTTAGGGAGGTTAGCCTGCCTGCCAGGGTCGCGGATTTATTTGAAAGAGTTACGGTGGCTCTGACACACGCAACTGAAGGAACACGGGTGGGTTTTAGTCAAGAAAAGTCTGACATGCCCTCCCGCTCGACCCAGAGCGGGAGAATTAATTTGATGATTTCCCACCCAGAAAAAAAGGGAAGATATAGCCATTACGTGGTCCACCTTCTCAGCGTTTCTTTTGTTACAAACCGTGTGCCCAATGGGATAACCCATCGGCAATTTCTCAAAATTATTTGGTGATGAGTTTCCAAAAATTGATGACACAGCTGGTCGACTCTTCACGTGACCAGAGGGCTGGTGTATTTTTGGCCAAAGAATCAGCATTGCCATACCACGTGGCAATGCTTCCAGCATTTTGGACACCTGTTGACAACGATGCAGACAAATTTGTTGATGCCCCATGATTCTTTTTAAGCTATTGCATAGCTTTTATCGCGGGCTTTGAGCGGCGACCGAATCAAGAAATTCCGTTACACAAGTCACTTCCCGGTCTGTCTGTCCCTATGTATGCTAAGATCTTTAAAACTACGCAACGGATTTTGATGCGGGTTTTTTTAATAGATAGACTGATTTTTTTTATATACTTCTACGTTTCTAACACCAAAATTGACGAACTTCAATACAAACATTTCATCCCCTATTTAACCCTGTTAAGGCGTGTATCTTCAGAAGTCCTTCCTTAGTGCAAACATCATAATTTCAGCAAAGAGACGTCCACCGTTGGACATAGGCCTTCCCCAAGCTCCACCTCTTCTACCAGTTTTGTGCTTCCTGCAACCAGCGCTCCCTTAGTCGCCTTCTACAGCCACGGGAAAAAATCAGGTGGTGCTATAGTCTCTTTTAGTCCACCGCCTCAACGACATCTAATCAAATAATATAATATTGCATTTTGCTTTGGCTCTACATTTCTCATGTTTTGTTTTTACAAGTATTCCGAGCTTACGACTGTTGAGTAAATTTGGCTATAAATATCTCAGGGGAATGTACTTTAATGGACTGCCGAGCAACGCCTCATCCTCCGTCAGAAGTATGGAATAACCCGACAAACACAATTACAGGTTATAAGTAAATGTAGGTGCATTTAAAATGGTAATTTTTTGTTCAAACAAAAAGTTCAACTTGCGGCATCGAGCCAGCGGCGACCGGAAGATTCAGTGAAGGGAACCCTCCATGACGTCAAAAATGCTACGTTTTTGGTTCTTTCTTTGTTTAATTGCAATAAGAGGATACTTTTGTAGCGCTGTCAGTGGTGCCGATTCTTTTGTTCACAACCTTATGTAAAATAAGAGCAGGTATTTCTTATCTCTTATTGTCAGACCCCGAAAGAAAAAAACTAAATGGGTACTCGGACCACATGGCCCTAAGGTTTCAAACCTAAACGGCTAGAACATTTATATTCTAATAAGATAAAAACTTTTTAACAAAAAATTAAACCGCCGAAAAAACTGAAAAGCATAAAATAATAAACCTTAAAATTATGAGTCGGCGCTTTGAGTGATCTTTGTTCATTGATTTTTCAGCACCGACTCAAAATTTTAAGGTTTATTATTTTATGCTTTTCAGTTTTTTCGGCGGTTTGATTTTTTGTTAAAAAGTTTTTATTTTATATTTTTTTGTGACTTTAATGTACTAATAATACTTGGCAAGGTATACCCTATCCAACAAAAAAAGAATTATCAAAATCGGACTACTCTGTATAAAGTTATGCGTGGTTATACATTACAATCAGTGAGTGAACAATCAATCATCCCCTGTTTTCCGACCCTTAGGGTTCGATTTTGTTTTCCAAATTTATATGGGACCACCTTGGGAGTATACCCTTTCCAATAGAAGAAGAATTGTCACAATCGGACCACTATGTAAAAAGTTATGCGTGGTCATACATAAAAAAAATAAAAAATACGCGTCGAATTGAGAACCTCCTCCGTTTTTTTTCGTCGGTTGAAAAGTAATGTTTGCGCCGTCTGCGGTTTTCCACAACTACAGCACCCGCTCCAGCACAGCCGGCCGTGCTAAATATCGAAGATGGCACTAGGGTGTCGACACAGGTTTCATTCTACACCAAATAAATAATTGTAAGTACTTTCCTGGCTATTAATTATATGTTTAATTATGTATTTTTTTTAATTATTGCCTTTGTTTATGCTTTAGACGACAGCTGAATTAATGATCACATAGTTTTTGTATCAAATGACAAAATTAAATATTACCTTCTCTGACAGAATTGATTAAGTGTTGCAACATTATTCAACGTTGATATAAAAAAAAAAACAACATTTCGCAAAAAAGATTTGCATAAATCATTTTTAAGATAAAAATATTTGCTGTGTTGTAAATTTGTAATCCATAGCTTTGATATTAAAGGTCTTAGTTAATCTACAGATACTGGGGGTAAAAAGTGATCAAGAATACATTTTTGCAACATTTATTAAGATAATTATTTAATTATCTCTTGATAGAGTACGTACTTACGTAATTAATATGATATGTAATCAAAAACGTGCTGATTAAATTGTTTTGCGATCGGTTGCGTATTATTTTTTTCTCT
This sequence comes from Aporophyla lueneburgensis, assembly GCA_932294355.1. Classification (NCBI taxonomy): domain Eukaryota; kingdom Metazoa; phylum Arthropoda; class Insecta; order Lepidoptera; family Noctuidae; genus Aporophyla; species Aporophyla lueneburgensis. The sequence continues at coordinate 19,423,578 of OW028747.1, forward strand.
GCTTGTATATTCTACTATCATTTTGTTATACACTTTATAGTATTTTAAGAGTTATTGGAGACTAGGAAGCCAAACTTTTATTTTTAATTTAAGCATAATCAACCGTGGTACTGTTCCCACTGCTGGGACAGAGGCCTGCTCTCATCGAGAGGTAGTGGGCCGTAATGTACCACGCGGGCCCAGTGCGGGTTGGTTTTTTGCTAGACTAAAATTACAGCTGCGACCAACTCTTTTTGTCAACATAACTCTTAGGTGATAGTAACAGCTGATGTGTTTATGATTCCAAGAATTAATTGAATCAATTTGTAACTATACTTAAGTTTCAGCCAAGTGTTGACGTCTGCAGCCGAAATAATGGACTGCGTATTAAAGAAGGCTCTAAAAAAGTTTGAGCTTACTTATTTGAATAAGGACTTTGTGCATGTTCTTCCCAATTGTTTTACCTGATAATGATGGTTTCAACGTTTCAAAATCCAGCGCTAATTAACCAGTAGGTATACATTTTGGCACCTATGCGTTTTATTTTATGAAAATTAATGAATTATATACTTAATAATGATTGAATTGATTGTTTTATTAATTTCAGTTTAAATTATAATTTGTTTTAAATATTGTAATTTAAACTTTAATTCAATTAAATGGGTGCCTAACTAGGTACAGCTGTAAATTTTTTGATTGGGTAAATATTTCCGAGCATTAGGCATCTAATTTGGTATTTTATGGTTCATTAATTAGGTACTAAGATATTTAAAAAAATATTCATTTAATCTTACATTAAAATAGTCTAGTAAATTTAATTAGAAGCCACACTGTATTCAATAATAAAAATAACGAGTTTGAATTAGTCGTAAATAAATTGAATTTAAATGAAGGTAGGCTTGATATACGCAATTTTATTTAACCTTGGCATACAAAATAGCCAATTTTGGATGGTTTGGTAACTATGTTAATTAAAAAAAAATACATAAAACTAAAATAATTTTAATAATAACACTTACCATTCCAATCCAACAAAAAATATATCAGCACTGATCCGGAATGATGTAAAGAATATTTCACACAAATATTACGCAAAAATATTAGTTACGAAAACTTTTTTCATACAACTTTTACTGTTCCGTGGTTGCGACAGTTGAAGAGATCGACTCTCGGCAACGCAAGCGAACGCGGCGCGGGCTGGCGACTTTGTGAACGCGGGCCGACGACGCGGGCAAAGCGACCGCCATCGCCACTATCGCGCGAGCGGAAACGTAACACCGCGATTGCTCCCGCCTTTCAGTTCTCCAACAGTGAGCCAGTGTACCGGTGATTGTGCCAAAGTACAAAAGCCCGGCTTCCACTGCAAGATGCTCGTAAGGACTTCTAAAGGGGATTCGTGAAGGTTGCCAGTGAAATACAAGATTTATTTGCGAATTGTAGCGCTGTTTTCTGTTGTATGCTGATCAAAATTCAATAACGAATAATTACTAAAGAAAATATCACCATCATCATTATTATATCAGTCGTAAGACGTCTACTGCTGGACACAATTTAGAGGGTTTTGCCATAATCTTTGGTAAAATGCATAGAGAACGCTGCTGCCTATTCTCTAGTAAGACCCTTTTTTGTGAGTTGGAAATCATCAAATGACGTCGCCCGCTCTGCGTAGTGAGGCGTGTTAGACTTTTACTGACTAAAACCCTTAGTCGGCATTTACGACACCCACGGGAAGAAATGGGGTGGTACTATTCTTTCTGTCCGACACCACAATTTCCAATTAATTAATTTTGAGAGCAACATTGATGTATTGAAAGTACTGAAGGAGCAGGTAAACGGACCGGTGCGGTGTCCGCAAGGACTTCGTTCGACTAGCAATAAAAAATACAAATATGCTTCCTTCTCCACTTTTAGCTGAAGGTTAAAACCTATTCTAGCCCCGTTGGTCTAGTTGTCGCGAACGCTACTGCTGAGCACGAGGTCTAGACTTCGATACCCAGTTCAGGCAAAGTGTTATTGGGTATTATCGTCAGGGATTTCTCAGTCTGCCAGGGTCACGACATTTGTTCGAAAGAGCTACCGTGACCCTGTCATATAGGCAACTGAAGGAACACGGATGGGTTTTAGTCAGTAAAAGTATGACACGCCCTCCCGCTCCGTCGGAGACGTCATTTTGATGATATCCCACCCACAAAAAAAAAACGATTTCTCAGTTGCTGCCCTGGATGTGTGATGGCAATAAGCTGCTCCCTAATGTAATAGACATTAGCGACATGGGGTTGTACTCTAGGTACCTCTGCCTATACCGTCAAGGATTACAGACGTGATGTTCTTTTCATTTAAGGTCGTGAACGGGTGCTGCTCGTGGTGACTGTTCGTCTTGCTGACCATGATTTTGTTATTGTTATTAATAACTACCCACCGGTTTATTTTATTTTACGTCGTGGGTCCTAGTTTACATTTTGTGGCCTCGAGTTGTAGCTAGGGTCGTAACAGTCATGTGAACATAATTAAGCATTGCATATGCAAGGTTTCACAGCCTTTGTAACAGGAAGCTTTTATTTTGGGATTATGCGTTTATTACATTTTTTTTTGGCTAGGTAAGTTCAGTTTTGATTTTATTTGTTGGTATATTGGCATGGCTAGCTGACATAGGACAAATGATTTAATTTGATGTTCTGTGTCTCGTAATGTTAATTACTTCCCTACTATTGTATAGAATAACAGCTGTCTGTTTAGTTAGATACACTTAGAAACAAGTTTATCCAACTAAACAGACAGCTATGTTGCTGGGGAGTTTGGTGCGCCACTTCTTCCCAGCTAAAGCACTATGAAGTGGTGAAGGGCGGGTGTTTTCGGGGGACTGTCTATTGTAATGATAACGTTCGAAAACTGCTGGTTCTGAGCGTAATTTATATACACAACTAATAATTTGATTTGATGTTATATTAAGTTAAAACCGATTTAGCTAAGTTGGAGTCCGTTCCATTCAGCTATTTCTCACTCATAACCCTTTAGCAAGAGAAGCCGCGGGCTTTACATCTGTGACTGTAAACGTGTGACACATACATAGGAACGCGTCTCTCCATTGAATCGACGAGAAAAAACACAATCAAGCACAATCATCACTGCCCACTAGAAAGTCACAACAACATCATAATTATTTTGTTAGCACGGCCACAATTCAAGCTATACATTTCCTGCATAAGCTGACTTCTGATTGTACGAAAAGCCTATACAATGCGAGGTCAGATAAAACTGGAAATGTATTACTTGATGTGTACCGAACATGATTGATATTTGATTGCGGCGGTGGCACATTTTTGTAGCGAGATGGCTTGGTGGGTTTGTTTGTGGTTTTTGTTGATGCAATGTTTATTGCTTAGGTTGTTAACCTACTATACCTACAGGGTCATATTTAATTAGCCAAGTTGCAGACGCGATGGGTAATGCCACTAATATTATAAATGCGAAAGTTTAGATGTTCGTAACTCATAACATAAAAACATAACATCACGCCTTGTTTCTCCGAAGAGTTAGGCAGAAGTGAACCTTTAGTACACCCACATTTCGCCTGTTATGTTTAAGTCCTATGTAATAGGGGGCGAGCCTATTGCCATCAACCGGGCACAAATCCAGACTTCGGGCTGCTACTGAGAAATTCCAGATGGAAAAATCCAATAACACTTTGCCCGACCTGTGAATCGAACCCAGGACCTCATGCTCAGCAGTAGCGCTTGTGACCACTAGACCAACGAGGCAGTAACGCAAATACGACCAAACGGATTTGGGCTTTGGCACACAGATAGTTTATAACCTGTATTAACACATAGGATTCTTTCGGTTGCAAGTTCCCTTTTTTTTTGGATGAGAAATCATCAAATGACTTCTCCCGCTCTGGGCGGAGCGGGAGGGCGTGTCAGACTTTTACTGACTAAAACCCACCCGTGTTCCTTCAGTTGCCCATATGCTAGGGCCACGGTAACTCTTTCGAACGAATCTCGCGACCCTGGCAGGCGGTCCTAGCAGACCCCTTCAGTATTGCTGACATCTCTTTGAGGCGCGCGTGGAACACTACGCGCCGTCGACCCGAGCCCTGGTCTTTACCGGGCGGCGAGCTACCCATTGCTCGCCACCCGCAAGCTCGCGCCTACGGTGGCCGGGAGTCGGCTATCGACTCTCGACGCCCGGGGCGTCTCCTCCTGCGGCGGCTAGGTTCGTGAGGGCGCAGAGACTGCTACTCCCTCACTCGCCCCGCCTCCTCCTTCGCGAGCATTACAGTTTCGCAAAAGGAGGTGACGGCTTCCCATGCCCTCTCGCTCCGTACCATGGGTAGCACCAGGGCCGGACGTCGGTCGCCGCTGCCGATCGCCTCCACGAGGACACGGCGGTGCTCCGCCCAGGCAGGGCACACCTCCACCGTATGCTCCACCGTGTCCTCCAGACGATCCTCGCAATGGAAACACCCGGGCGTTTCCTCCCGCTTTATGCCATGCCCGGTGAGAACCTGCGTCAGGCGGAAGGTGAGGACACCGTGGCGCCTCTCTATACACTCCTCAAAGAGGGGACTTACCGCCGCAATTGTGGCGTGCCCATTGCACGTTCCCTTAAGATAATTTCCGAACTCTATGTGGGCGAAGCCGCTGACAAAATGAAGTAAAAAAAAATAAAAATAAAAAATGTTTTTTGGGTTCAACGACCGTGCGTTGGTTTGTTGAGTAGTTGTGTTCTCTGTTGATTTATCGTGGCTAAATATTGATACACGTCACGTCTGAGAAGTAAACACAAAAAAAGTTTTTAGGCTTAGTTTGAGTTAGTTAACAAACTGTGACAAATAACCATACACAAGAATATAATGTTTTTATTTTTGTTTTTTCATGTTTACACATTGATATACATCTGAAACAGCTAAACGTGTTTGGATGAAATTAAGCAAACAGACAAGGAACGTATAACCTGGATTAACACATAGGATACTTTTTATCATAAGAGTACGTTTCTGTGGGATAATTTCCGACTACCAAAAGCAAGGTCGCGAGCAAAAGCTAGTTGGCTATAACTATAAGAATAACTATGAAAACTTTAGAGTCATTTTTATTGGGAGATAACTTAGAGAAAGCTAGAGAAGTTTAGCCTAGGTCAGCGGGGCTTAACATGCTTTCAATTAGCAATGCCTTTTATTTGGACAATTCAACAACTTTCATTGCGCCATTTAGATTGTCGAGCAGACGATCTTTTTGAACATTCGAAGCAATGGATGAGAATTTTCTTTCAAAATCCTTCAGATAGTGAAACAAAGAGTACAACGCAATTGGGTGCAGGAGTTGGACCCCAAAACCGACAGCGGGACAGTTTTCACTTATGGTCGCTGCATTCTACCTCCTTACATTACACCCCTTTTTTTCTTTTTTTTTTTGTGGGTGGGATTGAAATTGACGTCTCCCGCTCTTGGGTGGAGCAGAAGGGCGTGTCAGACTTTTACTGACTAAAACCCACCCGTGTTCCTTCAGGGTCACGGTAAGGTATCTCTTTCGAACAATCTCGCGACCCTGGCAGATATTACATCCCTACAGTTACAAACTTTACATAATAGTGATAATAAGCAGAATGAAAGCGTGTGATATACTATTACAACTTACTAGATTTTGTTTTGCATTCGTTGTGAGTTATGTTGACTGCATTCGACTGACAGTCGTTCACAATCAGCCTATAATATTCCCACTACTGGGACACATGCCTCCTCTCTGCCTAATCTGAAACGCAACTGGGTGCAAGAGTTGGACCCCAAAATCGACAACGGACGATTTTTCAATTATAGTCACTGCATTCTACCTACTTACATTCATTTATTTTACCCCTACAGTTAAATCTATACTATACTATTATAAAGCTGAAGAGTTTGTTTGTTTGTTTGTTTGATTGAACGCGCTAATCTCAGGAACTACTGGTCCGAATTGAAAAATTCTTTTTGTGTTGGGTAGCCTATTTATCGAGGGAGACTATCTAAACTAATATTATAAATGCAAAAGTAACTCTGTCTGTCTGTCGGTCTGTCTGTCTGTCTGTCTGTCTGTCTGTTTCGCTTTCTTGCTAAAACTACTGAACCGATTTAAATGAAATTTGGCACACAGATAGTTTAGAGCCTGAGAAAGGACATAGGCTACTTTTTATCCCGGTAGTATGTTCCCGCGGGATAATTTCCGACCTCCACGCGGGCGAAGCCGTTGGCAAAAGCTAGTACGCTATATAACATCACGCTACAACTAAGAGGAGCAGAGCAGTAATGAAAAATGTTGCAAAAACGGGGACAATTTATTCCTTTTGAGAGTTTCCGTTGCTTGTGCTGCGTAAACGGTTAAAGTAACGCAAAAATCACGGATGACGGAATTGTTCCTTTTAAAAAGTTCTAAAAAAAGTCCGCGAGAGCATATGTCTATCTTTTAAGGTTGACTCACTATAACTCAAAAGGAGCGAGCAGCAACGAAAAATGGACGAAAACTAGCAGGCAAATCGATGCGACGGGAAGGGTCAGGGGAGCAAAAATTTGACGCGGACGAAGTCGCGGGCAGAAGCTAGTTGTTACATAATAGTGACAGTAAGCCAATAGAGTTTAAGCGTCACAAAATGAAAGCGTGTGATATATTACAACTTGCAAGATTTCGTTTTGCAATCGGTGAGAGTAATTTTAACTGCATTCGTTCGACAGTCGATCGTTTCAGACATACCGGTTAATTCTGTAAATATCTAACCGTGTATACCGAAGTGAAGGGAGCTTGAATTGATCTGACAATAGTCTCAATCCCTAGAGCATCAGCAGTACTATTCTGTAAAAATTTCAACATGAAAACGTAGATTGAAGTGATCGTAGAGTTAGCTGTCAGTGTCATTCCATTGATGCTAGGGAATAGGGATAGACCATCATTATCGAGATTTTAATAATATTTTTTATGTTAATTATATTGATCATTTTATATTATTTCAAAGCTAGTATTTAATTATCTAAACATTGCTATTTATGATCTTTATTTTTAATATAACAAAGAACTTAATGTTCAACAGACCGTAGATATATACTTATTTATTTATTTAAGGACAACTAGGTACCCATCTGTATTTTTTATGGCAAATAAATAAATTATAAAAAAAAATATAAAACCAACAAAGCTTGCACTAAAATACATGTTATAAACTTATATTCGACATAATATAGCGTAGCCTTAATTAAAGGCTGCCACGCATTAAACATAGAAATAGTTATAAACAGATGAAATTTATTTAGATACATTGTTACAAAGATTCGACATTCAAATACAAATGAAAACTATGTTCAATTGATCTAATTATTTTTTTATATATACTTTGAACAGTATACCTTACATAACAAATTTTATTAAAATCCCGATTGTGATTGTAAATGTAATGATTGTTCAATCTCTAGCATTAGTGGGATAACACTGACAGCTCACTCCACCCAAGTTTTTTTTACAGAATAGACCGAATAAGTAGATATTTAAACTGCATAGGTACCTACTATAAACGAACAGGAACGTCTCACTTCTCTTCTCAGCGTTCTAAAAAAAAAGGTTTTGCACTCGTCATACGCAGTTGATAATTAAATGTCATAATCATTCCGTTCTATAAATATACTGTTAAAAATAAACAATAATAATCAGTCTTTTTTTGCTGCATGATTCAATAATGTATGTACTGTCAACAAAGAAAAAAGTAACCATTGATGTCAGATAATGTTGAAGTTTAATGAGAAATCTATGGATGTTTTTGAATAAAATTTAATAAGGTAAATCAACTGTATGTTTTCTTTTAATTTAAATAAAATTTATTTGAAAACATCCATTATTATTTATCTTCAAATATTATATATCCGACGACCCGTACCTATTTCTTTTGGTGACCGTACATATGTATGTATCAGCATAAATGTGCAATGCTGACTGACATTCACCTTGTAAATACTTAATTTACACAAAAAGAATATTATTAGGGGAGGCCGGGCCTACAATTAACAGAGGTAAGTTTTAACAAGCCAATTACTCCATAACTATACACACCAAACGTATGGCGCGTGTATTAAGCCGCTGCTTAGATCACGCCAAATGACCCGTGATGGGTCAGTTATGCACCGCACGTCGTGGGACTGAGTTGTGTACCGGGCCACTTTATTACGCAGGTAAAGAACATTTTTGACTTTGCAATTTTTTGATTTATGGTCAAAATATACAGCATTATGATTATGTTTTTGATTTTCCAAGAAGAATATTTCATTCCTAATGATGCTATATAGCTCAGTTGGCCATTTTAATTATAAATATTTTTTGACATCATTATAAACTAAAAATGTGACGTTGGGGCTAAAATTAACAAATCGGCGGGGTTAGTATTAACACGTTAATACCTACCCCACATTATGGGGGTGGTATTAAAAAGGTGTCCAACTTGTGTGTTAATTATGTTATTTTTCGTTACTTTTTATTACAGCATGAGTACGCATAAATGAAGAACTACGCGAGGAACCAAATCCTTAGAGGTCTACGAGTTGGCTGCGATCGAAGTGATGGAAAAAAATATAAATTATAGAGATGTAGCAAAAGAATTTGAGCTTTCCCATGTTTCACTCTTCAACTTAGAGAAAAAAGAAAACGGGTGCACCAGCAGCTGTGGGTTATAAGAAAACCCGCTTAGTCTATAATCCTAAAGATGTGCCATTTTATACCTCATCTATGGTGATAATAAGTGCTAATAATGTGTAAGGCTTATAATTAGTGAGTAAGGCTGACCTATCACCTAAAAGTGACCAAAAATGTTGATTATCTATAAAAGTTTACCGAACTATTCGTGGTCGTTCCTATTTAGATACCTATTTTGAAATTTGTAATGTCAGTTTATATGAAAAATTATTTTCTACACGTCGTCGTATTGATTTCACTTTTAATATTAAAATATAATGTAACACATATATTTGTTTTATTTATTTGTATTTGTTTATATTACTTGGTATAACATAATGTTAATACTTACCCCAGAGCTGTTAATTTTAGCCCCAATCAGGGGGTAAGAATTAACAGACGACTATTTTAAGAAAAAACGTTATATCTATGACAATAATAATTTTAAGTTTGATATAAGTTAATAAAACGATACCAAAATAATTAAAGCATCATGCGACCTAAAAATTTGGTCGGAATGTGGAAAAATTTCGGAGGTACAACTAAAAATGTTATTTTTGTTAATTGTGGCCCCGGTCTCCCCTACGTACCTATCTGATTTACGTTTTTACACAACAAACAGTAATAATTTCTGTGCATTGCCTTACGGAGTAACTAGAGCAGATAGAACACCAAACATTGTAACTCTGAAACAATGTAATATAAGTAATGTGCCGACTGTTCCAAAGTTTGTGCAACACGATGTTACATAGGTACGTAGGTACAATGACCTATGAGATGTGCAGGTTTTTGGGGCAAAGTATTTTCATTATTGCTTTATTTTATGCAACTATTAATTAACTTAAACTTGGTTAAATAATTAATTTCTTACATCATCATTTCGGGCAAAATACGTCTACTGCTGGACATAGGCTTTCCCCAATTTGGAGGGGGGAGGGGGGGTTTGTCCTTTGTAACATACTTAAATATTACCACGTATGAAAAGGAGAGTTAGACACTAAATTCCAACCCTTTCTCTCTGGCTCAACTCACTCGTCATCCTAGGCAGTTTTGTAGTCGCTACATTTGCTAAAGCTTTTATTTTTGTACTATAATATTATAGGTAAGTAAATACGAGATTGTTTCTGTCTTTCTAATACTATTTTACGTATTTGGCACGTGTAAACTATGACCTGTACCCTAATTGCGTAACACAGCTAATCCATTGCTTCAAATGGTCGAAAATGTGTTTGCTTCTCAACGTAAATAACTCAATGAAAGTTGTTCATCTGTCAAAACGAAAGCTACCCCTACTGTGTGTTACGCAACCACCCCTCTGGCTTAGGACATAGGATACTTTTTATTCCTGTAGTATCCGGTAGTGTTCCCGTGGATAATTTTAAACTTCAATGCACGTGAAGCCACGGGCGAAACCTAGTTCTTGGTTTAACACTTTGACATTGAGCCGGCCCAGCTGTACAGAGTTTCAATAAAATAACAGGCCAGCTTTGTTAATATGGTCTACAGTACCTATCTGAACGTCGTATAATACGTCTGTAGACAATAATATACAAAAACACATTAGAGCTTAACCCTATTATCTAATTAAAAATTATTCACCTTAGACCTGAGTATAATTATCAATTAATTTATTTATACTTCGTACCTACAATACTGGTTGGTACCTACTACCTAAACAATAAAAGCGCACTTAAATCAACAAACAACTTTAGATACTGTTTATAAATCAATTATGCTGTTTACAAGGTCTACACGATCGACCCTAATTTTTTATGGCCCTTTCTTCCAAAAGCAGTGGTATCGTGCAAAAACTGTATTTTAATTCGATAGGATCATGGACTGGACATATTATCTGGCCTAAATCTAAACAACCCTTCTGGAACTGGTCAAGGGCTGGCGGTGCACGAATTTGTTTATTTTAGTTTGATAATTAACCTACATAGCGATGTAGTGCAAGGTAGATCTATGATAAAAATCTTTCAAGAATGTGGTAAGTAATAGTAAAGTTCTAGATTCGTTTCAAAATCAAAATTCATTTATTGAAATTAGTCTGAGGATCAGCACTTTTCGAACGTCAAAATTACATAAGACAGTCCCCCCAAAACGCTCGCCCTTCACTACTTCCTAGTGGACTAGCTGGGAAGAAGAAGTGGCGCATCGAACTCCCCAGCAGCACAGCTGACTGTCCAGTTAGAAGAAATTGATTCTATACAATGGTAGTAAACATTAAGAGACACAAAACATTAAATTAAATGATTTGACATATGTCAGTAGCCAACCCATTGGTAGCTGTAGCAACTTTACTTTCAATTTTTCTTAATTATACCTAAGTATTATTTGAAATAATTTAAAGATAATTCTGTAATACTTACCTGTCACAATGTAGTACCTAATAAATATTAATACCTAAACTGAAATAAAAGTATCTTGTGATTGTAAATGCTTTTTTTTGCATTTAGTCATTTCCTCGCTGAGGTGGGATGAAAAGTTACGTGTTGCACTCGAGTGCAAAGATTTTTCACCTCGTGCTCTTTTGATTCCCTCGCTAATGCTCAGGATTCTAATTTTTGAATCACTCGCTGCACTCGTGATTCAATTTTAGAATCCTTCGCTTGCTCGGTCAACAAAATTGAGCACGCGGTTAAAAAGCAACTTTGCACTCTTGTATAACAAATAACTATTACCATGCTATGCCCTCACCAGGCACCAACCTGGTGAGGGCGTTATGTGATAAGGAGAAGATGATCAATTTTAATGTGATAGGAATAACCGAAATAGGCATAACTTTTGAAATCATTCTGTACTCAAATCCAGTTTGAAGATCAAAATTGCTGGAGAAATTATTACTCCGCTATTCAGCACCCTAATTACGTAATACACTATCAATCAGAATCTGAATCATTTTGAAGGATATTGCTAATCCATTGCTTCATTACGTTAAAGTTTGTCTGCCCCAACGACGTTAATAACGCATGTTGTTGAACTGACAAAATAAAAGCCATTAATACTGATAGTGTGATACGTAATTACCCCGCACGCTAATCAATTTATTTTTTAACTTCATATCAAATCAAATCAATTAAGGTCGTGAGATTGTTCGAAAGAGACATCGTGACCCTGACACATGGGCAACTGAAGGAACACGGTTGGGTTTTAGTCAGTAAAAGTCTGACACGCCCTCCCGCTCCGCCCAAGAGCGGGAGACGTCATTTGATGATTTCCCATCCAAAAAAGAAAAAATACTAATAATATCTAATAAATTGTTTTTTTTTCTATTATGTTTGCAAACCATGGGCATATTGGACATTATGCCCATGGTTTGCAAACATGGGCATAATGTCGAATATTTCACGAATTCAATCAATTTAATGTCTAAAACCTGTGTATAGAAAAAAAATCATTATTTAATTCATTGTTTCTAATGTTCTCAGCACTCGTAAATTCTCATTATTTATGACTTCTCGCTTCATAATCTTTACAAAAGCAATTCCTACATGTTTTGTTTATTTCACGCTAATGTAATAAAGTCTAACTGTATACTGCAACTGACATCATATTGTAAAAATATTTTACACGTTCATAGGACCGAATAGAATCTATACTACTATACTATATTATCTATACTTCTATACTAATATTATAAAGCTGAAGAGTTTGTTTGTTTGATTGAACGCGCTAAACTCAGGAACTACTGGACGGAATTGAAAAAATATTTTTGTGTTGAGTATCCCATTTATTGAGGAAGGCTATAGGCTATATAACATCAAGCTACGACCAATAGGAGCAGAGCAGCAATGAAAAATGGTGCAAAAACGCGGAAAATCACACGGGCACGCGATTCGATGCGACGGGAAGAGTCGGGGAACAAGAAATTTAACACGGACAAAGTCGCGGGCAAAAGCTAGTCTAATATATTTGTCAAGTTGTTAAATTTCATGATTATAGCGTAGTAGCGGCTACGAGGCCTACGGGTGGCTACGAGGTCCGTAACGCGTAGAGCTCCCCCGAGTACTAACCTTGATTCTAACCTTGAACTAATACCCCCAATAAGTCAGAAACGGAACTAATAAAATCTCCTTTCGACACAGAATGCTGCTTTCACGCGGCCCTGAAATTCAAACCCAGATAAGTACGCCTAGCCAAGACAGCTTATACTGGAATTGTAAATCAAGCTTTACAATTCCAGTATAAGCTGACCGCTCATTGTACGAAAATCCTATGCAATGCGAGGTCAGTTAAAACTGGAATTGAATAGCTTGATATCAGGGATGTTAAGGAGCTCCGTAACCGTAACCGAAACTATCAGATATCCGATATAACAATTTATCCGTAACCGTAACCGAATCCGAAATAAAAGTTTCGGATAATATCGGATTTGTTATTATATTTTTATTTTAGGTAGATTAGATAACACTCAATATATTATTTATTAGAATTTTTATTTTAAATAGCTGTAATAATTACTCACGGACTGATTGTTAGTCCTACCAAATGGTGACATAATATAAATAAAAAAAAAAATTATTAGCTAGGTATTTATATTTTACTTTTGAAATTCCTTAAATGTTTAATATCCGTAACCGATATTATCCGAAACTAACGGATAATCCGAAATAATTTCATATCCGTATCCGTATCCGTATCCGTATCCGTATCCGGTATAATAATCATTCCTACATCCGTATCCAATCCGTATCCGAAATGTCATATCCATAATATCCCTACTTGATATAGTATGTAGCCGTGTGTACATTAAAACATTAAATGCGACGTTTAATTAGGAAGGACATGATACGATATTTGCAGCAAATTATTTTGTGAGACAAAAACCCATATAATCAGATAATTACGTAGATTTATTTGCATGCGCTTACCTACCTACCTACTGTTTTAATCCCTGACAATCATCCATCACAATCACTACTATAATCTTATCTTATAATTTAATTCTTTAAGTCCAAATGATCGTGGAAACCAAGCGTAGTGCAAGTATACAAACCAACAATGAAAGACTGAATCCTTTAGTAGAGGTCCCAAAACTTGAAGAACTGAACTGATACGTTAAAAATTTACGTTTAAATTTAAAGTACGTTTAATTTAACGTAAGTATACAAGGTCACAGGTTAGCAGGGACAGCGACGAGCACACCATTTCTTTTTCTTTCTAGTCCCCCTATCATTACCGTGCCCTAGCGTACAAATGTTGCATCGGTTATCAAAAAGTGCAAAATGTCGTCAACATGTTTGTATGGACCTATATATATTTTTTTTAATAACAGCTCGTAACTTGTTATTGTTAATTAGTTAACTTGTACAAGTTGAAGAAGATATTTTTGTTTTTGTTTTATCGTATTTAGGTATCGATCCCATCGACCATCACATACTGTGAAGTTTACACAAAAAAAAACAGATTTTTAATCTAAATACACTCTAAGCGGTCGTTTACTTAAAAAAAAAGCATCATACCACTTTATTTTCTTTTTATCGTGTTTCATATCGATGCCCATTATGTCAGTGTTTTGTTAACTAATTTGATTTGACCCTGTCTCATAAGTCCAAGTTACCTCACGATGTTTTCCTTCTCAGATGTCAATAGGAATGTCCAAGAAAGTACCTCATCATCATGTGCCAAGCCTTATGGCATCGACTTCCAGTATAACCGTAAGCAGCTGTCCAGAATATTACGAGGACAGACTGTATATCCCACGGAATAAAGAAATTGTTCTGTGGTATATCCACAACCCATGCAGTTATTGGGTAACACGATACCTCTTGGTACGACTGGTTGTCAGACTTTCGAGGCACCGACTGTTCTCGGTATGCCAAGATGGTAATCCAAGGATTGACGGTGGCAAACGTACTTTAAACTGATCGATAGACCCATGCAGAAGTTATTTATAAGCCACTTAAAAACTTCGAAAGAACCTACGAATTGAAATAAGCACATTGGTACTTGCCCGGCTTTCAACCCATAACCGGGCATGTGAGACAAGATCATCGCTACATTTAAAAACGTTTATAATAGTAGGTAGGGTTTTTTTAACATTGGGACAAACAAGGTTCATCTGATTCGTAGGTTGTCCCCGTCTGCGATATCTTACAAAAAACAAGTTCAATAAATAATTTGTAATGCCTGTTTTTCTCGTTTCAGTCATGGGTTATTGCAGTCAGGTTGAATGTTATTTTTTTTTTAATGATTTGCTATATTCAAGCTTTTAGTTTTATTAACTGCGTTCATTTGTGGCGGTATTTGTAGATATCGTCACACAGTCCTTCTATAAACCCATTTTTCTTCTGTTGGTGGCGAAATGGTAGCATAAAAATGTTATAATATAAATAAACTAGCTTAATTTTGCCCGAGGCTTCGCCCACGTGGATGTTGGGTTTTTTCTCAAGAATAAAAATTGTCCTATGTCCAAATCAGTGAAATGTAAGTAATGTAACTGACAGTTAATTCCGCAGATTAATAGGAGGTTTTTCACATGACGACGTCGTCTGCATGGACTTAACAGATTGATGACGTGTATGTATATATGGATGATGTGTAAATTTTGGGCGTTCGGTGCTCTTGAGCAACCAAATCCGAATCCGTTCAGCCGTTGGAATAAGAAACCGAAATAAACAACAGAACACCGAATAACAAACATTCAAACATACATAGAGTAAATAAAGCGGGAAATAAAGAAAAAATGGTGCGATACACGCGATTGTGACCATAAAGCTGATGTACGTCTCGTCTGGCAGTTTACAATGGTTTGCTGGTACCTACGTTTATGTATGGAAGTAAATGTTGGGTGTGGCAAAAGAAGCATGAAAGCAGATTTAAGGCTATGGAAATGCGTTCTTTGCGAAGCATTGCGGTGAGACCATGAATGATAGGCTGAGGAATTATGTGATAATACAACGATGCGGTTTAAAAGAAGATGCACCAAGTGACAAACATTGTAAAGAGTATGCTTAGATCGTTTGGTCATGTTGAGAGGATGACTGAAGGACGGCTTACAAAAGGTATTTACAAGGCAGATGTGTGGAAACGCCGCCGGGAGAGGACGCCGGGTCGCCGGTGGATATATAGTGACCTTATTGGTGATGGTCTACAGGAAGGTCAGGTGCGTAGTAAGTACTCGCAACCTAAACGAGACAAAAGGAGTAGGTATATAAGAGGATCATAGTAGGTGGCGTTCCGTAGTTTCTGCCATACATAGGTACATAATCTCACACATTTTTCCCATGGAATATTCCCATACATTGGAAAAATGTGTAAGTTTATGTATGTATGTAAACATACAAAGTATAGATACGTTCACATTTATAATATTAGTAGAACAGGACTCCCGGCCACCGTGGGCGCGAGCTTGCGGGTGGCGAGCAATGGGTAGCTCGCCGCCCGGTAAGGACCAAGCTCGGGTCGACGGCGCGTAGTGTTCCACGCGCGCCTCAAAGAGATGTCAGCAGCGCTGAAGGGGTCTGCTAGGACCGATGCCTGCCGGGGTCGCGTGATTGTTCGAAAGTGATACCGTGGCCCCGGCACATGGGCAACTGAAGGAACACGGGTGGGTTTTAGTCAGTAAAAGTCTGACACGCCCTCCCGCTCCGCCCAGAGCGGAAGAAGTTATTTGATGATTTCAAATCCAGAAAAAATAATAACAAAAAAAAACCGTTTTACACACAGAAGAAGCAATGGATTACAAAACGAGAACTTCGCGTCTCCGCAGCATCGTCGAAAATAACTCGTTATTTATATGTTATCTGTGGACGTCACTGAGTCACTGTGAATGAATGAATTGAATGAGAGCATTTTGCCTAGTGATGTTCGTGAAGTAATTTGGAAAAACTTGTTCTATATTATACGAGTAGTGCGGTAGTGTTTCTGTTGTGTAGTCCTATTCATATTATATTAGGTATTTAAAAATTATAATAAAATAAAATATAACTAATATGGAATAATCCATAATGTAATGATTGTAATTTATTGAACTTAATCTGGAATAAATTGAACTGAATTGAATTATGTTCATTGATTACGGTTCCTATATGAATTTGTGGAATACTGTTTAATAAAAGCCTTACTTTTGATTGGAGATCAGAAACAAACCATGTATAAAATCATTTCAGCCGAAAGATGTCCACCTCAGCCACCTCAGGATATAGGCCTATCCCAAGCTCTTCGACTGTGCTTTCCGCATGGGCAGATGGGCAGTAGATTCCTGCAGCCTTCACAAGGCCATCGGTCCATCTTGTGAAAGGCCTTTCAGCTCTACTATTTTCGTTACGCGGTCGCCACTCCCCACTTTCAGCCCCATCGGGCATCTGTTCTGCGAGCAATGTACCCTGCCCATTGTCACTTAAATTTGGTAATTCTTCGAGTAATTCTTCTTAGTTCTTCTGCGGATCTCTTCATTTCTGGTTTGAACACGTAGGAAAACACCAAACATAGCCCGCTGCATTGCCCATTGTTTTGAATGTGTTAATCATAATATTGTTATATTAGCAGAATAGTCCCTCTGCTCTGCGTTTATCACATTATTGTAGTAACCCAGAATAATGACTACCAGTTTTGCTTGAATTAGTTTGCTAGCAGAAACCAAACTTCATACATCAATTTTAGATTTATTTCGCCTTATTTAGAAGGTCTCTAACTTAAAAAAAAATGGTCCTAATATAATATTGAAAATCGCCCATGGTGGCCAACCTCTGCGGAGACCAGCTTTCGGCATGGGATATATTACAGTGCAAAAGTGTATGCGCACTCTCGCTTCCCATACTCTCATATTCCGATGGGATGGCAATTCAACAAGTCTGGCACCCTAATTGCATAACACACTATTAATCACGATCTGAATCATTTTGAAGGATATTACTGATCTATTACTTCTTATTTTCGATAAGTATGTCTGCTCAACAACGTAAATAACCCAATGAATGTTGTTGAACTGCAAAAATGAAATTATTCCTACCATAATGTGGGTGTACTATAGGTACACCTCTGCCCAACACTTCGGGGAAACAAGGCGTGATGTTATGTTATGTAATAGTAGTAATAGTAATATATTTATTGTTTCATAAACGTTTTACAGTATTTAGATGTGACACTGGATCCCACACTAGGATACCCTGTGTCGTAGGAGCCAGTCTCTTTCGACATATAATATGAATTTTGGTGTACAAAGCAACGGTTTAGTAAATTTAATTAAAAATACAGACTTAACGGTAACCAACATGATATGTGCATGGGGTACACTACATAAATACGAAAAACTTTATTCCGACAGTCACAAATACGAATTTCAAAATACCGATTTTCATAATTCCGAATGATTCAAAATTCCGAATATAACAACTCCGACTTATCATTACTCCTATTTTTATAATTCCTAAATTTCAATATTCCTAACGTTTATAATGACTTTTCTCAAAATACCGAGTTTCAATAGATCTAATAACAAAAATTCCGACTTAATGATAATTCGAAACATCAAAAATACGAATTACGATTACTAAAATACCGATTAATACGATTCCGAAATAAAAACACCTTGTAAAACCGAATAGCAAGACTAATAACACATAATTGCTCGTCAGAGAGAAGTATAATATGGTGTTTAGTATGAGGAGGTAGAATTATAGACATGTTCTATAATTCTACCTCCTCATACTAAACACCAAGAAAGCATGCAGCTTGCAAGCAGGCATGCAGCGTGCAAGCAGACATGCAGCATGCAAGCAAGCATGCAACATACAAGCAGGCATGCAACATGCAAGCAGGCATGCAGCATACAAGGAGGCATGCAACATGCAAGCAGGCATGCAGCATGCAATCGAGCATGCATGCATGTACGCAAGCAACATGCATTCGAGCATGCAAGCAAGCATACAGTATGCAAGCCAGCATGCAGCATGCAAGCCAGCATGCAGCAGGCATGGTTTCTGTCAATGCTCCGGCGCTGCGGGGCTCGCGGTTCCGCGCGAGCTTATCGTTGCTCCGCGCCTACGCGGGTTTAAATTACACTCTAGGGGTAGGGCAGACAAGACTGCGTGAAGTCGGTTCTGCAGCGATTCGTTTCTGTCACTAAATTGTGTAGGACAACACGTTGACTTTTAGTTTATTCGGAGTATTGAAGATCGGAATGTCGTTTTTCGGACCGAGAACCTTTAGAGCATTTGATTCTTCGAACGTATGAAAATCGGAAAACTAACAAATCGCACTTACGACTTTCGGTAAAATAAATTTCGTGATTTTTAATAATGGACATCATAATTTTTAGGTATTATGAAATTCGGACTTTTGAACATCGGAACATCGAAATTCGGAATAAAATATTTCGGAGTATTTGGGTGTTCCCATGTGCATGTGATGAGCGTATGTACGAGTATGAGTGTTAGTGTGGATGTGAAGAGTGTGTGTATGTGAAGGGTGTGAGTATGTGAAGAGTGTGTGTATGTGAAGAGTGTGTGTATGTGATAAGTGTGTGTGTGATGTGTATGTATGATGTGACTGTTTGGAAGAGATGAACAAGTGTTTTTGAAGATGAATACTGTAACAGTTGAAAGATATAAGGTGTTCCGTTTCAGTATAGTCAAGCCCAAGCAGCCACTCATGAGCCTGTTTTTTGCACCCAAACTTCGTCAAGGAGTAGAAGTTGAGCTTTTGTTAACCTTTTCCTTGACTTAACCTTTTACCTGTATGGTATGGTCCAATAAATGAGAAGGCCTTATTATCGAATTTAAGTTTTCAGAAGACTCTTTTCCATTTGGGTTTTCTACGTATGCGATGATCCATTACGACTGCGGCTACTGCAGTTTTATGAAATTTAAGTAGTAATGTGTGTAATGTGTTGTAAATTACCCCGTGGATAGAAATTAGGCGCAAGACCAACGGCTTAACGTGCTTTCCGAGGCATAGGGTATCGAACAGGCAACTTGCAAACTCCGGGTAGTCCGGACTTTGGAACTAAGATATTCCTCACGGAAAACCCAACAATACTTTATCCGACCTGAGAATTGGACTAAGAACGTCAGCAGCCACGCTCAGCAGTCCACGAGGTCTCATATTATTGAATTGTCATCTGTACGATTGACGATTATCTATACTTATATTCCCCATTTCTTCCCGTGGGTGATGTAAACGGCGACTAAGGGACTTACTAGAGAATGGGCAGCAGCGTTCTCTATGCATTTTACGACCAGACTGCGGTCGCCAACCCGCCTGCCAAGCGTGGCGATTATGGCAAAGCCTCCCAAATTGGGGGAGGCCTATGTCCAGCAGTGGACGTCTTACGGCTGTACTGATGATGATGATGATGATGATACTTATATGCTTATTTTTTTTTAATATTATAAAGCTGAAGAGTTTGTTTGATTGAACGCGCTAATCTCAGGAACTACTGGTCTTAATTGAAAAAATCTTTTTGTGTTGGGTAGCCTATTTATCGAGAAAGGCTATAGGCTACATAACATTACGCTGCAAA
The DNA here is from genome assembly GCA_932294355.1 of Aporophyla lueneburgensis. Lineage (NCBI taxonomy): Eukaryota > Metazoa > Arthropoda > Insecta > Lepidoptera > Noctuidae > Aporophyla > Aporophyla lueneburgensis. The sequence continues at coordinate 19,443,705 of OW028747.1, forward strand.
CAAGAGGAGCGGCGCAGTAATGAAAAATGTTGCAAAAACAGGGAAAATCGCACGGGTAGGCGATTCGACGCGACGCACGACGGGAAGGGTCGGGGGAACAAGAAATTTAACGTGGATGAAGGCGCGAGCAGAAGCTAGTTAAATCTATGAGCAATGCTACAACGAACTATTATAGGTATAAAAATAAATTATTTCGTAAATAAAAAAAAATAGAATTGGAACGGTGAATATCACACGTAACTGTTAAATGTGAACATGGTGGACATCACTAGTAAACCGGTGTCATTCCAATTCGAATCTGACAGTCTGATTCTGATCTGACAGTTTTGACATAACCCGTGTGGTTTTATTTCATTCAGTTGAAAATCGTCAATCGTCACTTGCTCATTGCTGTGCTTGCCCAGATTGATTGAAGAACAGGCGGGCGCCGGCGAATAAGTTGGATATCTCTCCAGTGTATTTTAAACAACATTTAGTACATACACCAAGTTCGCCATAAATTCAGAATGTCTCACTTCAAATTGATATCGTCGACAAAAGCGTCCGACGTGATCCCAGTGAACAAATATGTGTCGGAAAAGACCGGTATTACCGTGATCATAGCCGGAGTTGAGGGACCGGTAGTCAACGGTTTCTTTTGTCTGGGTAAGTTTTTATTAAAAAGTTAGCTCGGGTACATGTAAACTATAAAAGATATTAGCTGGACAAAAGTTTTGCTTCTACCTACTTGCTGCTAAAGTCACCCACGACCGCAACGTGGGTTTACCTTTTTAAAGTGCAATACACAGCTGGATAATAGTAATTCACAGAGCAAATAGGAAATCTAATCCAATTTACAAACAATGATAACAGCGAAATGGTAACTGATAAGAACTTTATTACTAAATTCCAATTTCTTATTTTCCTGTAGCAACTGAAGCTCATGACGATGATGGTCTGCCTCACACATTGGAGCATCTCATCTTCCTTGGGTCAGAGCGGTACCCATACAAAGGGATCTTGGATTTACTGGCCAACCGTTGTATGGCTCACGGCACAAATGCATGGACCGATACGGACCACACTTGCTACACCGTGTACACTGCGGGAGACGCTGGCATGTTGACACTGTTGCCGATATACCTGGACCATATATTGCAGCCTACACTCACTGATGAAGGGTTCATCACAGAGGTCCACCACATCGATGGTGAGGGCGAGGATGCTGGTGTGGTGTATTGTGAAATGCAGGGGAGGGAGAATACTGCATACAGTAGGTAAGGTGAAGAAGTAATATAACTAAGTTCTGTTTGATGATGATTAAATTTTTCACAGTAATTAGTAAAAAAACATTGAGTCGCATGATAATCTAAATTTGACTAATTAGGGTAACAAAAGTTTTTTTATCAATTAATTTATCAGAATGCTAAACTTTTTTCTGTCACTTGTAAACTGTTATGATAATTAAGACAGTTCGACACACAGTACATCGAAATATTTGTTACAGATGCGAGCTACAATTGCTGCGTGCCATGTATCCAGGAAGTGGTTATTCAGCTGAAACTGGTGGCATTATGAAGAACCTCAGGACATCTACCGACAATATTAAAGTGAGTTACTTAGTATTATAAACTACCCTAAATTGTATTTGCACAAAAGAGAATTATTATTACAAAACAATGTATTTAAAACAATAACACCACTAAATCATTCTAATAGGAATTCCTAAAATCCTTTCCTATTTAAATCATAAAATCATTTGAGATAAAATCTCCTTCACTCCGTCATTTATTGGTATTCATATAAAAGGCAAGCTAAATTGTTGCTTTTCACAGGTCAAAGAGTTCCACAAGAAATTCTACCGAGCAGAAAACCTGACAATCATACTGACAGGTCAGATAGAAGCAGAAGATGTGTTTGCTGCCCTAGCCACTGTCGAAGATGACATCATCGCTAAGGTAAGAAACTACATCATTTACTCAACAGGTGTGTCAGAGGTAATTGCTCTTATGGAGTGGAATAAAAATCATTTTCCTCATACTTTTTCAGAGTGCATCTTTGCTGCCGTTTTATCTTGACGATAAAAAGTTGTTTTCTTTGTCAAATGTTTTTAAATGCCAGATTTTTTTAAATTTTAGGTGCCTTATACGCAAAATCAAAAGTCGTTTATTCAAATTAGGTTGAGGGTAAGCACTTTTTTAACGTTAATATTGCTTAAGACAGTCCCACCAAAATGCCGCCCTTCACCACTTCCTAGTGCTTTAGCTGGGACGAAGAACTGGCGCAACAAACTCCCCAGCAGTACCAGAACACTCGAGCATAGTTCGCATTTAGAACGGTGCGCAATAAATAGCAAAGCTGTCGCAGCGGCGGTGACGGTTAGGTTAAAGGGGCGCAAACATTTTCGACCTCGCCTTGTTCGCTCTTAACATCTTATCTCCATTCTTAGGCTTTTCCCAAACAATCCGAGGCGGGTTATTAAAATTCGTTTCCAGATTGCTCAAACGTTCTAAAAGTACTCATTGATGTAGACCATAAAATTGAAAACCTGGCCTTTATTTAAGGATTTAAAAAAGTTCTTTATATTATCTAATAGAAAGACAAATTTATACAAATCTTAAACTGTAAATTTTGTTGGAAAACTCATTGTGTCGTTTCTCTCCCTAGGAAAAAGTACTGACGGGCGCAAAATTCAATCCTTCAGGCGGTACATAAATACTTGCTTAAAAACTAGTTAAACACTACCTCAAAAGTTTTTATAACCTAGATTACTTCATCATCATTATTACATACTAGCTTTTGCCAGCGGCTTCGCCCGCGTGGAGGTCGGTAATTATCCCGCGGGCCTATGTCCTTTCTCAGGCTCTAAACTATCTGTGTACCAAATTTCATTTAAATCGGTTCAGTAGTTTTAGCAGGAAAGCGAGACAGACAGACAGACAGACAGAGTTACTTTCGCATTTATAATATTAGTGTGGATTATAAAATAAAGTCACTTCGCTGTCTGTCTGTCCCTATGTATGCTTATATCTTTAAAACTACGCAACGGATTTTGATGCGGGTTTTTTTAATAGATAGAGTGATTCAACAGGAAGGTTTATATGTATATAATATGCACAATATAGTAAAGAAACGCTGATAATTTTAGAGGTTTCTAATGTGATGTCATAAATAAACTCATTTTTTTTGCGCTTACATTGCGAACGCTGGCTGAACCCTACGAAATAGATCAAAATAATGTACTACAGTATTGTACACCTTAAAAAGTTCTACAAAAAAGTCCGCGATGGTATATGTCTATCTCTTAGGTATAACCCACAATAACCATTTTTTATCCTTTAATTTTTATGAGAAATAATGGCTTATTTACGAAGCGATTTTAAGCAATACAGTATTTATTCTTATCCAATTAAATACATTAGATATGTTGTGCATTTCATGTAGATAAAAATTGCCCTTTACAGCATATCATTAAAATGAATATTTTTGAAGATATCAGAGATTATAATAAAATAGCCGCAGAGCGGCTAGCGGGCCGTTCCGCGTCCGGCCATCTCGCTTGGTAGCGGTAGGGTAGTGCAGGATTAGTAGGATTGTAATTCATATTCCTTGGGCTTCATAGTAAATGCATATCATGTGTGTTCGAAGTACTCAAAATAAACCTAATTGTATTATTCCAAGTAAGAGACCGCGAAATATGGCTTAGATGTTTAGATTTTTGGATGGATTTGGATTTTTGGTTATCCTGGATACTTACCATAAAGGATACTTTATCCCGGTAGTAGGTTCCCAGGTGATATTTTCTGTCAACTATACGGGCGAAGCCACTGTCAAAAGTACTATTCCTATGATCGATTTGGTGTCTGGTAAATGATTGAGTGTCTGTATAGGTAGAATACGAGCGTTAAGAAAAACCAGGATGACTTATATCAATTCCATCCTACCCTATTTCACAGTCTTCTCACTCTGAATACTATTCATCAAACACACATGATATTCTCATAAACTATGAATCCGAAGTAATATGAATTATAAACCTATTTATCACTAATATTATAAATGTGAACATTTGTATGATTGGATGTTTGTTTCACAATCATGCAAAAGCGGCTCAATAGATCTGGGTCGAAAATGGCACACATAGTATTTATTACCTATATATAAGTAGCCCATATTATTCCCACTGCTGAGACACAGGCTTCCTCTCGGTGAGAGGGAGTGGGCCGTAATCTACCACGCGGGCCCAGTGCGGGTTGGTAGATGTCATATGTCTTCGAATTTTTGGTTCTAGGACATGCTGGTTACCTCACGATGTTATCCTTCACCATTTTGAGAGCAATATTGATGAAAATATTTACACAAAGTAAATGGCCTGCCTGGGTTCGAACCCATGACCTACAATTCATAAGTCGGGGCCGATACCACTGAGCCACCACGGCTTTCACTCAACTGCTCTCTTATTACCTATATAACCTGGATTAATGCATTCTTAATACATTAACCGCGGTAGTACGTCCTCTTGCGATAATTTTCGACATCCACGCGAGCGAAGCCGCGGGCAAAAGCTAGTATATTATAAATGCAAAAGTAACTCTGTCTGTCTGTCTCGCTTTCCTGCTAAAACGACTGAACCGATTTAAATGAAATTTGGTACACAGGTAGCTTAGAGCCTGAGAAAGGACATAGGCTACTTTTTATCCCGGTAGTACGTTCCCGCGGGATATTTTCCGACCTCCACGCGGGCGAAGCCGCTGGCAAAAGCTAGTTACATATTATAAAATAAAGTCACTTCGCTGTCTGTCTGTCCCTATGTATGCTTATATCTTTAAAACTACGCAACGGATTTTGATGCGGGTTTTTTTAATAGATAGAGTGATTCAACAGGAAGGTTTATATGTATATAACATGCATAATATAGTAAAGAAACACTGATAATTTTAGAGGTTTCTAATGTGATGTCATAAATAAACTCATTTTTTTGCGCTTACATTGCGAACGCTGGTTGAACCCTACGAAATAGATCAAAATAATGTACTACAGTATGGTACACCTTACAAAGTTCTACAAAAAAGTCCGCGATGGTATATGTCTATCTCTTAACCCACAATAACCATTTTTTATCCTTTAATTTTTATGAGAAATAATGGCTTATTTACGAAGCGATTTTAAGCAATACAGCATTAATTCTTATCCATTTAAATACATTAGATATGTTGTGCATTTCATGTAGATCAAAATTGCCTTTTACAGCATATCATTAAAATGAATATTTTAGAAGATATCAGAGATTATAATAAAATAGCCGCAGACGGCCCGGCCATCTCGCTTGGTAGCGGTCGGGTAGTGCAGGATTAGCAAGTAGGTAGGATTGTAATTCATATTACTTGGGCTTCATAGTAAATGCATATCATCATGTGTGTTCGAAGTACTCAAAATAAAGCTAATTGTATTATTCCAAGTAAGAGACCGCGAAATATGGCTTAGATGTTTAGATTTTTGGATGGATTTGGATTTTTGGTTATCTTGGATACTTACCATATATAGCATACCATAGATATTTTATCCCGGTAGTAGTATCCCGGGTGATATTTTCCGACAGCTCTACGGGCAAAGCCACTGGCCAAAGTACTATTCTTATAACTATGTTTAATTTGGTGTCTGGTAAATAACTGAGTGTTTATATAGGTAGAACAGGAGCGTTAAGAAAAACCAGGAGGACTTATATTCAATTCAATCCAGCCCTATGTCGCAGTCTTCTTACTCTGAATACTATTAGTTTTATTTTAAGTACATCAAACACACATGATATATAAGGATCGTAGCAGGTGGCGTTCCGTAGTTTCTGCCTACCCCCATGGGAAAAAGGCGTAATTTTATGTATGTATAACATGGATTAATACATTCTTACCGCGGTAATACGTCCTCTTGCGATAATTTCCGACATCTACGCGGGCGAAGCCGCGGGCAAAAGCTAGTTTTACATAAAAACTAGTTAACGTTTGACTAATGATAAAACCAACTACAATGCCAGCGTAGTGATAGGAATCTAAATAACAGTAGGCAATTTACTAGAGCTAGTTCAATGTATGAACTCATGTCAAATCAATAATAGCCGTTTGTATTACTGTTTGTCAAGCTGTCTCAATTCGACCTTGGCAACAACCTTCCAAACTTTAATAAAACAATCAAATGCATGATTCATTTATTTGGCTTTTACCCAAATTCTAAACAATATTCCACGTGTTGAAAAGTCGACCTTCCCGTCGCATCGTATTGCCTGCCAGTTTTCGTCCATTTTTCGTTGTTGCTCCGCTCCTTTTGATCGTAGCGTGATGGTAATGGTATATAGCCTATAGCCTTCCTCAATAAATAGGCTACCCAACACAAAAAGATTTTTTCAATTCGGACCAGTAGTTCCTGAGATTACCGCGTTCAACCAAACAAACAAACTCTTCAGCTTTATAATAGTTTTTAGTATAGATGTAGCGCTATCTAAAAAAGGCGGACAACATACACTAACATTACTGAAAAACCCATTTACTGATAATGGTTTGAGGATTATTCATACCAGCACTTCACCTGCGTGAAATTTTGGCCGCCCCACCAGCCGCGTCGCTTCCCCCCCCCCCCCCCGCGCTTTTACTCCGCTTTTCACTACCGTTATTTCCGCCTTTTTTCCTTTTTGATCAGCTGTAGTGTTTTGTGGCGTGATGTTAAAAAGCCTTTCTCACGAATTGGGCTGTGGAATGCAAAAAAATACGTTTTCAAATCCGACTCCTAGTTCCAGAGATTATCCTCTAAATACAAACTAACAAGCAAACAACCTATGTACCTCTTTAAAAATAAAGTATAAGCTAGGTAAAGCTCGCGCGAGCGAACGGGATGCGACTGCACGTTTCGATTGTTTTAATGACTAGGAAGGAATGCGAGTCTTCGACCCAGTTTGCACGCCTCCACCTCCTTAGAAGCTAATAAAAATCAGCCTGTATTGTCCCACTGCAGGGCAGTTGGACAGTACACTCAATACTGCCTTTCTTTCTCTTTTCCACTCAACTCTCTGGCCAATAAGGACCAATCCCTCATGTAGGCGTCGAGTTCGTCCCGCCATCTACGCCTGGATCTTCCGCGATGCCGTTTGACGTTAGTTGATACAATCTGCGCGACCGAAATTCGTCCCGTATCCCGTTTGCTCGATTGCTTAAGATTCGCCGGAGCTGTGAGCTCCTCTAGTAGTTTGAATACCGATCCATCTTCTCGTTGCATGCCTCTGGGGACGTGCATTCCCTTCGTGTGATCTTTAAACTGCACAGGAAGAGCTAAATCAAATCCTTATTCAATTTAAGCAATTGTTGCATCCAAATTACCCATATCTCGAGTCTTCACGCCTTTATTGGTAGAAGTCTCATTGATATGACCTAGGGGAGTTCACACAAGTATTATCTGAGTCAACACAAGCAGACTGCATTAGATGATTCGATGCTTATGTCATTTGCTATGTCTTTAAAGCCTGTTTTTCTTATAATTATGTCGCTTATAATAGACTGCCTCATTCATTCAGTAGTCGTAACTTTGCAAACGCGATTGTTGAGTGTGAGTTCTTTTGTTTTATTCCTGGATCGGAAATGATCAATGGAAAATCGCATCACTTGACTTGTGTTTAATTTTGAAACTTCGATAATGATATATACGATAGTGTCCCGTATGTTTACCTGCGTCGTTGGTCTAGTGGACGCACGAGCAACTGCTGAGCATGAGGTCCTGGGTTCGATTTCCAGGTCGGGTAAAGTGTTATTGGGTTTTTCTGTCTGGAATTTCACAGTAGCAGCCCGGAGTATGGATTTGTGCCCGGTTGATGGCAATAAGCTCGCCCCTATTACATGGAACTTTTTTTTGTGGGTGGGAAATTATCAATTGACCTCTCTCGCTCTGGGCGGAACGGGAGGGCGTGTCAGACTTTTACTGACTAAAACCCACCCGTGTTCCTTCAGTTGCCTATTTGCCATGGCCAAGGTAACTCTTTCGGACAGATTTCGCGACCCTGGGATTACATGGAACTTAACTGGCGAAATGTGGGTGTACTATAGGTACAGCTCCGTCCAACCCTTCGGTGTAATAAGCCGTGTTTAAGTATAAGTATAATTTATTTAACAAAAAGGAGAAATGTGTATCCCTAAACCTGTTCTACCTGTTTTTTAGGTTAATTGGATGTTATTAAGTATATTACAATTCAGCTAAACCTATTATTTGTGCACAGAAAGAGAGTGGTGCTGCAGAAAAATGGGTCAAACCTTGGCAGACCATGCCTCCTCCACCAAATTACGGCGAGTTGAAGGTGCAGTGGCCCGCAGACACTGAAGATTGTGGTCAGGTATGTATTTATTAATAATAAGGTTCTTACATTCCAATAAAATAGGACTTCTAGATTTTTTCTTGTATGTTTTAACGATTGGTTCATTTTTTCTTTCCATTTACAACTCAATTTTATTGTTTGTAATTGTTTGTGTAATTTCTATATAATAACTATAAGTGTACTTATGGATCCTGGTATCTGACATAAAATGTTTTTTTTTTTTAATTCTAATCTCATATTGACTGTATCTTTAATGTTTTGTCAATACCCTGACTGGAGTTCTTCTCGCTCAATATTGTGTAAATTATATAGATCCGCAGTTTAATTTTGACCCCGCTTTTTTTTACCATTGCAAAATGCAATTTTTTTATTTAAAGATATAATACCTCCATGTTTTTTTTTACAAAACCAATGCATACTTCGTTTCCATATAGGTTATATTCGGATGGCGCGGACCATTGCTAACAGAACAGACAGCCATGAAGGATCTAACGGCGTGCGCGATTCTTCTGCGTTATCTGTGCGATACCGCTGCGGCGCCGCTGCAACGATGCCTGGTCGAGAGAGAAGACGCCTTGGCTGGAGATGTAAGACCACATAAGTCACTTTTACTGGTTTTTTAGGGTTCCGTTGCCAAATGGCAAAAAACGGAACCCTTATAGATTCGTCATGTCTGTCTGTCTGTCTGTCTGTCTGTCTGTCTGTCTGTCTGTCTGTCTCTCTGTCTGTCTGTCTGTCTGTCTGTCTGTCTGTCTGTCTGTCTGTCTGTCTGTCCGTCCGTATGTCACAGCCATTTTATTCCGAAACTATAAGAGCTATGCTGTTGAAACTTGGTAAGTAGGTGTATTCTGTGAACCGCATTAAGATTTTCACACTAAAATAGAAAAAAAACAATAAATTTTGGGGTTCCCCATACATAGAACTGAAACTCAAAAATGTTTTTTTTTCATCAAACCCATACGTGTGGGGTATCTATGAATAGGTCTTCAAAAATGGTAATGAGGTTTCTAATATCATTTTTTTCTAAACTGAATAGTTTGCGCGAGAGACACTTCCAAAGTGGTAAAATGTGTGTCCCCCCCCCCCCCCCCGTAACTTCTAAAATAAGAGAATGACAAAACTAAAAAAAATATATGATGTACATTACTATGTAAACTACCAACGAAAATTGGTTTGAACGAGATCGAGTGAGTAGTTTTTTTTTAAAACGTCATAAATCGTAAACCGCAATTTACCTTACATTCAATCAACTGAAATATAAAAATAAAAAAAATATATATATTTTTAAACCAAAAATACCTACAGGTTTGTACGGAACCCTCGGTGCGCGAGTCCGACTCGCACTTGGCCGGTTTTTTAATACTTTATTTTCTTACCTATCAAGCTTTTTAAATGCTCCAAAACGGGAATCCTAGACGTAGGCAAAAAGGCTCCCAGGCTAAAATGGGACTGGGCGGGTCACACCAGCCGCATGCACAGCGACCGCTGGGCAATATTCTCCACGCAGTGGGTGCCTGAGGATGGACGGCGCCGCCGAGGTCGGCCCAAGAAGAGGTGGCGAGACGACCAAGAGTTGGATAGAGGTGGCCCTGGAAAAGGATACCTGGAGGGATTTGGGGGAGGCCATTGGTCAGCAGTGGGACAGAGTAGGCTAATAACAAAAAAAATAACATCTGTAGAATTTCATTTTATGTAAGGTTTGGTTTACATACAAAATTCGCCAAAGCTTATTTTTTTTACAGGCTGTGTCATTTAGCCTGTCTAGTTAAAACGTTGACTTTAGGCTTGGCAATTTTCTACCATAGGTATATAGCGCCCCCAAAACAGTACTTACAGGGTAATTGATTATATATATTCTGATTTTGCCCCAGTCTCTTTCCGCCTTTGAGCAAATATCTACACTACTCAAATTCATATGATTGACACTATACTTTTCCCCAACAGATATCCTACAACCTAACAGAAAACCTGGCTTCCCTCATTAAAATAGAGCTGGACAATGTTCCGATAGACAAGTTGGAGTTGGCTCGCGATGAGGCAATAAAATGCCTAAACATGGTATGCTTAGGTGAAGATGTGTTGGATATGGTGCGTCTGCGGCGGCTGTTGCGCAAACAGTTGAGGGAGGCTATTGCAAGCCTGGAGTCGGACCCACATCATGCTGTCGCGTTCCGGTCTATCGGCGATGCGCTTTACTCGCAGAATGAACATCATGTAAGTAAAGTCAAATTAATTGTTTACAAACTTACATTTATCCCACTAATTTTATAAATGTGAAAGTTTGTGAGTATGTATGTTTGTTACTCTTTCACGCTAAAACGGCTGAACTGTTATGGATGAAATTTGGCACACAGATAGTTTATAACCTGGATTAGTACATAAGACTTTATTCCTGTAGTTCGTTCCCGAGGGATAATTTCTGCACCCCACGCAGGCGAAGCCGCTGATTGCCTATGAATTCAAATCACAACGGCCATTTTATGAAATCACTATAACGCGGTAAATTGACGTAGTCAATTTGAAAATCAATGAATTGCTCTGACTATTTTTGTAGCTTTCTTATTACAAGATAATATGCAAATAATACAGCTACCTTCAATATCGATACGTAAATAAAAATAAAAAAAGATGAATTCAGAACTTCTTTGTCTCTTTGTAATGTTTTCACGGGTCAACGACGCAAAGTACCTGTGGTAATATATGGGTTTTTGGGGGGGATTTCCATATTTTTTTAAATCTTAATACATGGCAACGGTGAAATCTGTGAAGAATAGCTAGCTATCTATACTGTTTTTCTACACAAGGGGAACTTAAACCTTGTTAAGAGTTCCTATTTCTCTATAATGTATGGAAGCAAAGCTGTACTGAATAATTTTACTCATGAAAAAGTCATTACAATCCATACAAGAGAATCGGATGGAAATTGATTTCCCTGTTCAATACATTCATGTGACACTACATAAAACTTCGTACAATTTGTTCTAGTATTAGAAAATAAATGAGAAAGAAAATAATGTATTTCCTGTTTATAGTTTCAATCTTGAGTTTTAATGCACAACCATTTGTAGTGATTAGTCAAACAATAACTATTTATGATTGGTTCTCAGTTACGGTCTGAGGAGAACTTGTTATAGAAAACACATGAAGGGAACAGATGATTTAAAAAACAATTCGGTGTTATACTTCCGTATAAATAAAGAATCACCCGACCTCATTTCACCCGACCTCATTTCTTCCCGTGGGTCTCGTAAAAGGCGACTAAGGGACTTACTAGAGAATACGCAGCAGCATTTCTGCATTTTTAACCGACGAAAAAAAAAGGAGGAGGTTATCAATTCGACGCGTATATATATTTTTTTTTTTTTTTTAATGTATGATCACGCATAACTTTGTACATGGTAGTTCGATTGTGACAATTCTTTTTTTATTGGAAAGGGTATACTTCCAAGGTGGTCCCATATAAATTTGGAAAACTAAATCGAACCCTAAGGGTCGGAAAAAAGGGGATGATTGATTGTTCACTCACTGATTGTAATGTATAACCACGCATAACTTTATACAGAGTAGTCCGATTTTGATAATTCTTTTTTTGTTGGATAGGGTATACCTTGCCAAGTATTATTAGTACATTAAAGTTACAAAAAATTATAAAATAAAAACTTTTTAACAAAAAATTAAACCGCCGAAAAAACTGAAAAGCATAAAATAATAAACCTTAAAATTTTGAGTCGGCGCTGAAAAATCAATGAACAAAGATCACTCAAAGCGTCGACTCATAATTTTAAGGTTTATTATTTTATGCTTTTCAGTTTTTTCGGCGGTTTAATTTTTTGTTAAAAAGTTTTTTGTCACTATTACGATTGCCAACTGGCCTGCCAAGCGTGGCAATTATGGCAAACCTTAAAAAATGTACCTGTCAAATTAGCGGTGCGTGGGGGAGAGCGTCGTTCGGCTGAAATGATAACTTGATTTAAATGTATTCAGACCGAAAAGTTTCTTTATAAAGCGTCTAAAAAGTAATATTTGGGAGTTATCAATCTCGACATTGAAATATCTTCTAGCAATATGATTAGTTACGGGTTGGCTTAAGGAGAACTCATAAGAGGAAGTCTAGAAAGTAGCACCGATAAGTGAAAAGTTGTATAGGAATCGGTTGTCATGGTGAGGTTACGTGATACGGGGAAATGAGGAAAATGTCGTGAGGAAAGTATTGAGTATGAATGTCGATGGCTATAAGAGTAGAGAGACCAAAGAAACGATGGATGCACTGTGTGAATTTATGATATGGATAGAAAGGGGGTGACTACTGAGATTACGACTAATAGAGAAGTGTGGGACAAAAAGACCGGCACCACACGGTAAGGTGGGTAAAATATTGCAGGTAATTTAATTTGACCCTGTATTATGCTGATGCTAAACCCCGTTTGGTTCCAGTTCTTCTCCCGCATGAACCCTCAAACAGACCTGGAGGCGTTGCTGCAAGAGTCTCCCGACTACTGGCTCGGTCTGCTGACGAAGTACTTCACTGAGGACCACGTTACCATCATAGGATCCCCTAGCATCGAGATGCAAAGCCAGTACGTATCCTGTGCTAACAATTTGTTTTCCAAACATGCACTTTAAAACCCTCACTAATAGTTCAGCTTGCCATTAAAAAAATAATAATAATAATAACTCCTTCAATACTACTTTTTATGCCGAAATCAACTTCATTTAGACATGTATAAGATTGAGATTTGTTTAAATGGAAACTAGTAGAAATAATATCATCATCATCATCTGCCTAGCTTCCCCAATATATTGGGGTCGGCTTCCAGTCTAAATAGTAGAAATAACATTAACTGGAAACAAGGTTTTTTTTTGTAAATAAGTAAGAAACTCATTTATTTTTCACCAAACAAGTGTAACATTTCATAACCCTGCCAAACTGGGTAACAGTTTGTCCGCAGAATAAACGCTAGTTTTACAACATTTGGTATCAACTATCTAATCGAACATTTAAGTAGGTAATTAGGTATCTATCTACACTAATATTATAAAGAGGAAAAGTTTGTATTTTTGTTTGTTTGTTTGTAATGGATAAACTCAATAACTACTGGACCGATTTTAATTTTTAAAATTCTTTCACCATTAGAAAGCTACATTATCTGCGAGTAACATAGGCTATATTTTATTTTAGAAAAAATAGGGGTCCGTATGATATTCGGTTCGGGTTTTTCGGACCCATGGTGAAAAAATAATCCAGAGAAGTTCCTTATTTGGCGTAGGCCGCCTAAACTATAAAAGATAGAACCATAAAATGTTCTAATTAATTAAAGGATGCGACGGGAAGGGGAGCGAAAGTTTGACGCGGATGAAGTCGCGGGCAGAAGCTAGTTAAAGATACTTTAAAAGGAAGGAAGGAAAGCAAAGTTATCCTTACAGGCTTACAGCAGGGTGGTCCGCCGCCGCCGCCGCCCTGCTGAACATAATACACACTACTTGTGACGTAGTCACTAACACAACTCATTACAATGAGTGATGCTATAACAGGGAGTCATCATGAAGTACAACAATGTTAACTAATAAATGCTTAATTATTGTCGTATGTGGCGGTAATTTCACTAAGCAGTTCTGTCTTTAATTAGTTTTTAGTGTTCGCTTGCTAATTACATTTTTATCTTTTCTGAGCCAGTCGATATAATTGAAAACTGTAAGGGTCAAATACTTATTGGGGCCTTTGCCATAGTAATTTTGTTTAATAACGTTTGTAGTATTATAACTGTTAGTTTGAATATGCAATAGAGAGTGTGGTAGTAAGGCACTTTCTTAGACTACACTATACATAGCTGAACTTTGACTAGACATACATGCACCATAGTCTTAAGAAACTTGAATATATTATTTTAAGCTAATAATACTTTTGAAAATAAAAAATAAATATGGAGGTAGGTACGTATAAACCGGCCAAGGGTGAGTCGGACTCGCACACGCAGGGTTCTGTACCACACGGCAAAAAACGCATATAAAAATCGTTTCTTATATTCGGAGACCCGCTTTAATATTGAGTAACTTTTATTTTGTACCTTTTATTGGTGTAGCGGCAGTAGATATACTCACTATAAAAATTTCAACTGTCTACCTATAAGGGGCCATCCATAAATTACGTCACACGTTAAGGGGGGGAGGGGGCCGATGAATTGTGATATTGTGTGACAAGGGGGTGGGAGGGGTCCTAAATTTTGTGACGTCACATTTCAAATGACGTATGTACTTGTAGTATGTACTTTAAATATGTAATTTAAATATACATATTTAAAGTACATACTATTAAAACACGAAATATGAACTATGAAATAAAATTTTAAAAAAATCGAAGTCTAGACGTAAAATTCCAAAATATGTGACGTCACACTAGGGAGAGACCCCCCCACAAATGTGACAAGGACGGGAAGGGGTCAAAATATCATGAAATTTGTGTGACGTAATTTATGGATAGCCCCTAACGGTTCATGAGATACAACCCGATGCAAAAAAACGGCAAAAAATACGATTCTTGAATGGAGGACTCCCTTAATTTTTTTTATTTTTTGTTATAGCGGCCACAAAAATACACATTCTGTTAAAATTTAAACGGTCTACCTATAACGGTTCATGAGATAGAGCCCGTTGACAGACAGACGGACGGACAGCGAAAGCGTAGTAAATAGGGTTCCGGTGGCACCCTTTTGGTACGGAACACTAAATTTCAGTTAATTTTAAAGTTAATTTTTAATATAATTATATTATAATTTTAAACTTACGGGGATAACGATTTTATTTGTATAATTTAGAATGGCTGAAGAAGAAAAGAAACGGGTGGAGGAGCAAAGAACACGACTCGGTGAAGCTGGACTGGCTGAGAAGGAGAAACAGCTAAAAGAGGCCATGGAATTCAATGAGGTAACCCACAGATTTACTAAGAAGAGTATAAGACAACGCTTTCACTAGGAAAAAATGCCTGAAGGAACATACATACTCGTTTAGAATCCACAGATTTACTATGTCAAGTATAAGACAACGCTTTCACTAGGAAAAACGCCAGAAGGAACGTACATGCTCGTTTAGATTTTACGCTTTCTTGTTATGTAGACGTCGTTTTATGCTAAGTCTTGAGGCTTATGGCTAAAAAATAACAGCTGCACAACAAGTTAAGCTACGCTTGGCGCAGTTAGTCCGTGGATGGGTGTGTTCACCCATCTTTACATACAAAACAAAACCTCCGTGCCTCGGAAAACATGTTAAGCCATTGGTCCTGGTTGTCATTTGTCGATCTTTGGCAGTCGTTATGGGTCATCAGAAGCCCGAAAGTCTGACAACCAGCTATACGAAGGGGTTTACTTTACCTAGGAACTGGGTTGTGGGCGTGAGATAGGCAGTCACTCCATGTAAAATGGCGGCTGATGAGACCACGTTTTTATTATGCACGTTATTTATCTTGATTGAAAAGCCTGTATTTGCGTTATAAGCGCCATCACGTTTTATTGTGCAACACGTAAACGATAATATCGACTTTAGATATCTACAGAACGAAATATAGTTTTTCACATAAAGGGAAGGTCTCATAAAGGCACAATTTATTACTTGTTTTTTTTAGTTGCAGTGTGTTTCAGATCATACTTGTCTACTACATACTATGTCAACTCATCAAAAATGGCTAGCACCATTCAAAATGTGTTGATTGAATTATTATGTGCACCAAGCGATACAGTGTTGTAAGAATATAATTAACCAAGTAATCATACAATTAAACGTGACTCAAACAGAGATCTAGTATTATGAATAATTACCAATATTTTAATTAATAGTAGTAACTTACAATTATTATTGTTGAGCCATAACTTTATGTTAATTAATGCAAAAAGGTTCTGTATATTAATTGGTTATTAAGTTTTCTAAGATGTGTTATTCTCATTCGCGAACGGTACTCAATCTTATAACACCCGTGAAAATAAACCCTATTGTTTTAAACGAACATAACTTTTGTTTGCTGATGAACATTAAAAAGTTGATGTTCATTTATTTAAAGAACCAATCAACAGTTTGATTTCAAGCTCTTATATCGGAATCTGAACATGTCTGGCACAGTTAAAAGCAGATTATTGGCCACCTCTTTATTAGAATCTGCTTTCAGACACCATTTAGATTTATGGGAGCTTAGTCTTTGCGTTCAGTCGCGGTAAAAGAAATTAGCATTAAACCATGTTTTGCAGGCGTCAAAGCCAAAGCTAACTTGCTGTATCAAGCCTCTTAAGGAGCTTGCGGGCGGCGAGCAATGGTCGACGGCGCGTAGTGTTCCACGCGCGCCTCAAAGAGATGTCAGCAGAACTGAAGGAGTCTGCTAGGACCGATGCCTGCTAGGGTCGCGAGATTCGTTCGGAAGAGATACCGTGGCCCTGGCACATGGGCAACTGAAGGAACACGGGTGGATTTAAGTCAGTAAAAGTCCCTTCCGCTCCACCCAGACCGGGAGATGTCATTTGATGATTTCCCACCCAAAACAACTTTTCAAGTTTTCTTCCGTTTTTTCAATTTGCAAGTTAGTTTCACGAGCGTAACAAATATGGTTTTACAGAATTATAATCATTAAAATTACTTGACTATATTAATCATTAAAATTACTTGACTATATTAATCATTAAAATTACTTGACTAGTAGTGATATTCGTAGTCGGTTGCAAGGATGAGTTTAATGCTAATAATTACATCATTACAGAAGTGTTACGATCGCTAATCACATTGTAATCAGCATGCAGCCTGACACTGATCTTCAAATTGCAAACAACGAAAGAAAATTTGATTTAAATTTGATTGGCTGCTCTGACGCTTCCACCTTCTGTGTTTGACCTAGCATTCAGTTGCTTATCGTCAATGTTGAAAATATGTCTGATTTGGGCCTAACAATAATAATTATGAAGCTAAATAATTAACGTAATCCATGTTTTACCCAGCGTGCTCCCCCAGAGGGTACGTTAGCCTCAGTGCCAGTGCCGCCATGCAACTTCAAATGCCACAACATCACCTCCTGGAGTACGGACGGCGAGCCCTGCCCACACTTCAACCTCAAGGAACTGCCTGTATATGCCAGAGTGCACAGCTTGAAGACCAACTTCGTTTATGTGAGTATTTTTATTAAATAGAAGTGGTATTTTTCTTATTCTAGTTCTTGGATTCCGCTTGACTAGCCTAGCCAGAGATATAAATAAAAAAATACAAAATAAATCTAATCCAATAAGTATTTCTCGAGTTATGAGCGCTATAACGGATAGAGAGACGTCGTGTATTATCGTAAGTACAGCAACATCCGTTTTTTTCATGAAAGCAAGCCAACCAAGATTATTTTACTTAATCATAATATGGAGACATGTAAGCAGTGGTGGCTTAGTGGTTTCGACCCCTAGTTCGAACCCACACAGACAATTTACATTGTGCATTTTATTTTCATCACCACTGCCCTCTATACAGTGAAGGAAAACATTGTGAGGAAACCGGCATGTCTTAGAACCAAAACTCGAAGACATGTGACATCTACTAACTCGCACTGGGCCCGCGTGGTATATTATGGGCCACTACTCTCATAGATTGGAAGCTTGTATCCCAGCCGTGGGAACATAGGCTGATGATGCATGAAGAGATATAGCTACTTCTTACGTTATACAAGCTGAGTTTTTAACCCCACTCTCACCTTATATACGGTCCTATTGATAAACCGCAACAACAGTCCTATATATTTAAATTGACGGCTACTGTGCTTGTAATTGAGAACGATTGTCGACTGAGTGGTAAATCGTTCGGCCACCGCGTCAATTGACTACTGCTATTCAAGTCAAGGGTTATATAACGGTCGACTGCCAGGGTCGCGAGATTGTTCGAAAGAGATACCGTGACCCTGGCACATGGGCAACTGAAGGAACACGGGTGGGTTTTAGTCAGTAAAAGTCTGACATGCCCTCCCGCTCCACCCAGAGCGGGAGAATCAATTGATGACTTCCCTTCAAAAAAAAAAAAATTAAGTCGACCTAGTGTTATTGGGTTTTTCCGTTATACATTTCTTAATAAAAATCCAGAATGTGGACTTGGGTCAGGGTAATGGCAATAGACTTGCACATTACCTATTACATGGGATTTGATATGTAACTGAGGAATTGTAAATTACACCTTGTACAGACGCCAGCACATCAAGCTATCCGAAATTGTCAAATTTTCCTAATCAATCTTAAACCTTATACTTTAACAATAAAGTTGAAAACCTATAAAAGAAAGGGTATAGCAGGTTAAGTATTGAAAATGTGCCCCCAGAGCCAAATGTAATGAATATGATATTGTTGAGTACGCTGCTCATTTGCATTACTATTTATGTAGTTTTTGACTGCCTAGCTCTAACTGTCATTGAGTAACCTTGGACAATGTCCTATTCACAGACAATTTTTTAAACTTTTCGTTCTCTAAAACTAATAGAGCTAGGAATGTGATTCCAAAGCCAAACTGTAGACAACATTGTGACAAATATTATGTATATCGATCTTACTTAGTTTGTTAAAAATATATTTTTTTTTTAATGGAATAATTTTTCTTTGGCTATTATTAGTAAGTTCTAACAGACAGACCACTTTTAAAAAAATCTCAGAAATAGTACTTAGTGTGAGTTTTTTTTTTGTGTAGGAAGGTAATCTCTAGAATTACCCGTCGTGTTAGAAACGTTCTTTTTGCATATAATTTATGTGCAGAAGCTAGTGTTATCTAAATCTTAACTAATATTATAAAAATTGTTTTGTTTGCTTTTAATCGATATGTTTGGAAGTAAAGATCCGATTACAAAAATTCCTTCACTGATAGACTATTGCCAAGTTCTATAGGATAAAATGTTTCTCCTACGCAGACAAGTCGCAGGCAGAAACTAGTTTTAATACTTATTCTTTCTCTACAGATAAACCTAATATTCGACACAAGCTCAATGGAGGAGTCGTATCGCAAGTGGCTCCCCCTACATTTGAACGGCCTGGCGGAGTGCCCGGTGCGACGCGGGGACACGCTGGTGCCTCACGAGGACGTCATCTCGGCCACGGAGGAGCTCACTGTCATGTTCAGTAATAACATAGGGTTTGATCGCTCTGGGAACTTCTCTATTGGACATTTTGGAAACTTTGTGCATGTTGAGACGAGGGTAAGTTGTTTTTATTTATTTGTTTTAAATTGGAAGATGCATAATTCTCGTAGGTATAACTTGGACATTAATTAATTTGTTCCCTATAAATACTAGTTGTTATATAGATGGCGCCACTTGTCTTTCGAATCATATTTGAATTATTTTAATACAAGCAGACTACAACCCGAATTGATTGTAAAATTCTAAATTAACGCGAGTGAAGCCGCGTGCAAAAGCTAGTATTCTATATTCTGGCAAATAAATGAATTTGAATGTTAGTCGCATTGTTTATTTACGAGTGGTAATTTTGTTTGCATGAGGTATCAGTTTACGTTAGTCAGTACATTCATTTTATCCTCAAAATTGAATCCTATCCAAAATAGAAAAAAATATGTCTCGATAAAAAAATCTGTTTTGGGTTATTTTTATTTAATTGAATAATTTTACAAAAGTAACCCGGATCTAATTAACTGTTTATTTTGTTCCAAAACAATGATAACTCACTGACTTAGTTATCTCCCTTTGATTGGCTATTACAAGAACTGAAGTTTAATAATATTTTGAAAAAAGAGAAAAAATATCAATTGTGTTTGACTTTTTTTATTTCTTAGTGCGAGCCTCAAGATTATTTTGAGGTGGTAAACCATTTGTACGAGATCCTCTATGCTGCAGAAATCACAAAAGAAAGGCTGCTTGTGTTCGCTCAGAGACTCATCAACGAAGTCGCTCAGGTAAATATCACTTAACAGTTCAAAGGTATAAAAGAAAGAAGAAGAATTAAGTTTATTTGCGGTTACAATGACGCAAAGAAAGACCAAGCACACAAAAGAAGAAAAAGCTTACATCCACACAAAATGCCATCGCTCAGCATAATGCTGTGACCTTATGCGACACAGAGCCCTAGCGCTGGTATCATAATCATTTATTTGCAATAAATACTGGTACAGTGTTGGTCTTATAGTCAGTAATAAATTCCTAATACAAAGTCAGACATCTGATATGCAAATGCTGTAGCTTCTTTACCACCTACAGGTGTACCTCTTAAAATATTTCGTGTATGAATAGATACACCTTATATATATACAGTTGAATTGAGAAACCTTTTTTGAAGTCGGTTAATAAAAGAAACAACTAATTATAGGTCAGAAGATCAGGCGACAAAATGATGTACGACGCCCTCCGGGACTCAGTCTACAACAAGAACAGCAACCTGCACTGGTGCACTGTTCTTCGGCAACAGAAGTTCCTCAAAGAATTGGTAGAACAATTGAATGCTGGTGGAGACTCTGCTGAAGCAGCACTTACTGAAGCTAGGAAGACCTTCAAGAGTATGACACAGGATATGTGGCTCCATCTAGCGACCGACTTTGATAGATATAAGATTAGTACAGAACCCTGGAAGAGATTTGGTGCGGAGAATGAGATCACACCTATTGCGTAAGTTATCGACACTTCTTGACTCTTTATTTTGTCCTTTCAGTTCGTGTTCTTTAAAGTATTACCTTATATATTTCATGTATATCACCTAGTCTTTTATCAACTATGTAAGGGACGACTTATAGTCTAACCATATGCAGCTGAATACCAGTGTACCTGTGATTGTCTATTTGGCTCTGGGGGCACATTTTCAATACTTAACCTGCTATACCCATTCTTTTATAGGTTTCCACCTTATTGTTAAAGTATAAGGTTTAAGATTGATTAGGAAAATTTGACAATTTCGGATAGCTTGATGTGCTGGCGTCTGTACAAGGTGTAATTTGTCCTCCACAACCCAGTAATTGAGATTTTGGGGCTTCTGACGACCCGCAACGACTGATATAGATCCACAAATGGCAACCGGGAATAACGGCTTAACTTCCTTCCTAAGGCAAGCACACAGTTTACACTATCGCACGTTTAGAACCTTATTTTAGTTCAGGGGGTAAACTACTTTGCACCCATATCTTTGTTAACGTAAGAGACGTTAACAAAGATATGGGTTCAAAGTAGTTTGACACTGCGGAGTGAACCCAGCACCAGATTAATTAACTTTTTCATCCCATCTATTCGAAAAAGACGACTTGGTTCGCCTTTAAGTGCACCCAAAGGTGGTGTTTTCTATAAGAAACTTTTAGCGGGCAGTAATGAGTTTTTAATCCTCTTTATAAGTGCGCCGCAATTATCTTTGCCGCGCACTTTTTGAATTTGGAACATCTTGTGTTCAGCGCCCAAGAAATCGAACGCAAATATTGTTTGAATAAAGACTGGCTGGTGCGACGGCCCATAGTAGCGCCGCGCGCCGGCTGAATACAAAAAAAAAAGAAATAAAATTAAAAACGCGCGAACTATAGCCCGCGTTTTCGTCAATTTTCACGGATTGATAGAAATTCATGATTTTGTTTTGAAAAATGAGTTCTTCAAGTGACAGTGAAAGTATAGAATTAACTCCTGATAGTATTAGAACTGACGCAAGAAATGTGATGGATAATCTACTACCTGCAAAATCCCAGGAGAAATACATGAAAGCTTATGGTAATTTTATTGAATGGAGAAATTCAAGAGGCGCCAAGAATTTTTCAGAATCTGTGTTTTTGGCCTACTTCCAGTACTTAGCCAAAACTAAACAACCTTCCACACTTTGGAGTACCTACTCAATGCTAAAATCAACAGTCAGTTCTAATAACGACGTAAGACTGGACACATATTCGAAATTAATAGCGTATCTGAAGAGGATGTCTGATGGATTTAAACCTAAAAAATCCAAAGTGTTCTCAGTCAAAAACGTGGAGACTTTCCTTAATGAGGCACCCGACAACATCTTTCTTGCCGTAAAAGTAAGTAACTATGTATTTATACATGGTGGATTAGTAAAGTATAACCAGTGTTTTAAAATGCGCATTTTATTGTAACCTGTACTTCGATAGATAGGTACTTGTCTTATTCACATTCGGTTTTGTTACAGGTGGCTTTAATTTTCGGAGTACATGGAGCTTGTCGTGGCAATGAACTTTTAAAAATAACTGTTGATGATGTCGAAAATCACTCGGATAATTTACTGTTAGTAAAGCTGACAGACACAAAAACAAAAACTGACCGATCCTTCGTAATCCGAGGAGAATACAAAACTATTGTACAGAAATACCTGGACCTGCGTCCTGCTGATATAAAGACCAATCGGTTTTTCATCCGTTATCAAAATGGCAAGTGCTTCAAACAAGTTATGGGAAAAAATAAAATTTCTTACATGCCACAAGAAATCGCTACTTATTTGAAGTTACCAGATATCAAGCTATATACAGGACATTGTTTTCGTCGCACTTCTGCTACCCTGTTGGCAGATTCTGGAGCGGACTTAACTGTTCTCAAGCGACATGGAGGATGGAAGTCGAGTGCTGTAGCAGAGGGATATATAGAAGATTCCATTGAGAACAAGGTGAAAACATGTGAACGCATCGTGGAAAACATTAAATTGCAACCTTCAGTTAATCCATCCATGCCACTGTCGCCGCGCCCATCTACATCCAAACAAAGAGAGTCACCGTCACATTTTCCTCAAAATGAGCCAGATTCTGACATTATTTCAAACACGCAGAATAAAATTAAATCTACAACAATCTCTATTCCTAATAAAACTGTAACAATTAATTTTCAAAATTTTGAAAATGTCTCAAATGTAAATATAAGTTTTTAGTTGTTTTATTATTAGATACTACTTAATTTCAATTTAGTTGTTACTCTGTTTCATTAAATATTAATATTACAATAAAATATGAGGCGCCTTTTATTTTCTCATAGTGGGTGATGAAAAGTAGAGTGTATCACTCGGGCGCAAAATATATTTTTGGCTCGGGCGACGTACTTTGAATCCCTCGCTACGTTCAGGATTCTACTAAAGAATCCCTCGCTACGCTCGGGATTCTACTCTAGAATCCCTCACTTCGCTCTGGATTCAAAAAAGCGCCCTCGCCGTAAAAATATTATTTTGCTCCCTTATGATACAATCTACTATTTCGTACCACTTGCTCAAAAAAGTGACATTCTATGCCACAAAAAGCTAACAAAACAATAGTCATTTTTAATCTGTTAAAAACAGGGAAAGAAAATTGTACTGAATTTCATTCATTCTCTAGGGGGAGAATGTGATTTAAATTTGGAATACTTACCGAAATTTATACTGAACTACACACTGACCTCTATCTAATACGCTGGACTGGCTATCCCATACAAAATGACAACTATTTGCTGTGCCGATTCAAAGCGCCCCCAGTGAGAGTTCTAAGAACTAATAAGATTGCAAATGGCCGTTGTTTGTTGTATTTGAGCTAAGCGTCTCTGCGAAATAAAAAGTTTTCTAAAGTATTTACTGTGATTGTGATTTAGATTAAAGTGTTATAATAATGACAGTGATTATAACATAGCTTGTATTGTTCGTCCAACATGAAATCGTGCGTATATTGTAAAACACGATACGAAAAAGGCAGTGGTGTCACTTTTCACAAGTAAGTGTATCTAAATCATAAATACTTATTAGAAAACCGCTTAAAGCAGTGTATTTTTACAATAATAAACGAACATTTACGAACATTTTTACTTAACCAATAACTTTTGTTAGGGATGTCAAAATTCATATCGATACTTTCGTAATATTATATTAAGATGTAAAAAAAAAACATGCTTAACAATAATGTTTATCATCTTTGTTAAAATAATAATACGCACATTATTATGAAAGGTGGACCGATGACCTGATGAGAGTCACTAGAATCCGATGTGGCGACGCTTGGGGGAGGCCTATGTCAAACAGTGGACGTCTTTCGGCTGAAATGATGATGATGACATACCTTTCCAAATTATTTTCAATGATATTTTCACTATCTAATCATCCTTCTTTGAATAATATAAGTAATGAAATATAATTTCTTGTTACAGTTCCAAGCACAAGTTACAACACAAGCAACTGTAGTACACCAAAGATATCTAGAACTTTAGCGGAAATCTGTTCTAGTGTAAAATTAGATCACCGCTACGAGAACACCCCAAAATCTTCCAAAATTAAATTGGAAAGGGTCAAAAGAGCCTTGAAAATGTCACAAGCCCGAATTAAAGTATTGTCTCAAAATGTGAAACGTATGAAAATTACCGTGTCTACTTTAAGATCTGTAATTGCTGATTTAAAAAAAAGAAAACTGGTATGTGATGATTGTTTATATATGTTAAATCAGTACGACAATTTTAAACCACAACTTTTTAAAAGAATGACCAAATATTTAAAACATGCTAAGTATGCTCCAGAATTAAAACTTATATGTGCATTAATAATTGACGAAATGAGCTTAAAAAAAAGTTGCACTCGCAGTCGTGATGGAGTGACTCGTGGCCAAATCGATTTGGGTATAGATTCTGAGAGTAACGATTTACCTGAATGTAAAGATGCGTTGGTATTTATGGTCGTGCCTTTAAATAGTTATTGGAAATTGCCCATAGCCTATTTTTTTATTAATAGTTTGACTTCAGAAACCAAAAGTGCTCTAATTAAACAGGCTTTAATTCGGTTGCATGACGTATCTGTGGAGATATGCTCCTTAACTTTAGATGGACCACCCGAACATTTTTCTGCAGTAGCTAAATTAGGGGCAGAGCTTCAAATAGGAACAGCAGCAAAACCATATTTCTGTCATCCCATAGATAAAGAACACAAAGTGCATGTTATTTTTGACCCCTGTCATATGTTAAAAAATATAAGAAATTGTTTGGGTGATCTAAAAGTTTTAAAAGATGACAGAGGTGATTTAATTAAATGGGTATATGTCGAGAATTTGGCAAAATTGCAAGAAACTGAAGGCCTAAGATTAGGAAACAAATTGAAAAACTTGCATATAAATTATAAAAAAATGATTATGAAAGTTTACCTTGCGGCTCAAACTCTCAGTAGCAGTGTAGCAGACGCGATTGAGTTTTGTGATAAAATTTTAAATCTCCCTGAGTTTAGTGGTTCCGCAGCTACGGTAAGGTTCATAAGAGCTGTGGATAGAATCTTTGATTTTCTAAATGTACGGAATCCTTGGGGTCGAGGATTTAAAAGTCCTTTACGAGTAAATAATGAAAACAGGTGGAGGACAAAAGTTCTTGACGAAATTAGGTATCTGAGTCAAATCAAACTGATGGATAATACTTTGGCAGTAAAATCACGCCGTAAGGCGGGTTTTATAGGATTCTACAACGCAGTAATTTCTGTTATGAATATATTTGATATTTATGTGAAGTCAGACAGACCTGAATTAAAGTATCTTCTGACATATAAGATGAGCCAGGATCATCTAGAATTGTTTTTTTGTGCCATTCGTAGCCGTGGGGGTTGGTGCCCAAACCCAACAGCTGCACAATTTGTCAATGCATATAAACAGTTATTAATCCATCACGAAATAAAAACTTCTACCGGCAACGTTCAGGACAATAATGTATCCATATTAACTAATTCTAGTGCAAAGCGTGCTAAAATAAATAAATTTAATGTTGATGATTTTACGAATGCTGAAAATATGCGTACTACGAAGAAATACCGCCTTGACGACGATGATCCATCCTCGTTACAAACCGAGTTAGGTGAATTTTTACATATATTTTGGGCTATACCCGACTCTAATATTAATGAGACTTCCAAACAATGCATTGGCTATATTGCAGGTTTTGTAATTCGATCGATTCGAAAAAAAATTAAATGTGATGAATGTTTAATGGCCTGTGAAGCTGTACCACTAGATGCAGTGTCAAATAGGAGAAATGGGGTAGCACTTATTATCCAAAAGCAGAGAGGTGGTTGAACTGTGCCCTCTGTGAGTGTAGTCAATATTTGTTTTATGGTGGAATCATTATTCCGACAAGCATGTAAATATAATAAAAATAAACCACCTATAGAGTTGAATTTTCCTGCAGTACTCACTGCAAAGGTAATAAGGAACCTCTTAACAAAAACAAATGAACTGTTTCCTGAGCTAGAAGATCATTTTAGAGATAGTTATGTCTCAGACAATTTTCACAGTCATTTAAATATTCTTTTAAAAGAAATAATAACTAAATATGTAAACATCCGTTTGTTCGCAGAAACAAAAAAATATTCTTTATTAATAACTGGAGAGAAGGTTAGACATTTTTTGACTCGGCAAATAATATGGGCTCGACAGTAAGTTTTAATTAAACAGTTATTAATCCATCACGAAATAAAAACTTCTACCGGCAACGTTCAGGACAATAATGTATCCATATTAACTAATTCTAGTGCAAAGCGTGCTAAAATAAATAAATTTAATGTTGATGATTTTACGAATGCTGAAAATATGCGTACTACGAAGAAATACCGCCTTGACGACGATGATCCATCCTCGTTACAAACCGAGTTAGGTGAATTTTTACATATATTTTGGGCAATACCCGACTCTAATATTAATGAGACTTCCAAACAATGCATTGGAAAACTTTTTATTTCGCAGAGACGCTTAGCTCAAATACAACAAACAACGGCCATTTGCAATCTTATTAGTGTCAAAAAAATATTCTTTATTAATAACTGGAGAGAAGGTTAGACATTTTTTGACTCGGCAAATAATATGGGCTCGACAGTAAGTTTTAATTTAATAAAATATGTGATTTCAGAATGCTTTTTTATTTCCCTGTCCCCCTCCCCTGCGGTAATTAAGTTGTTACAAGTTAATTACCGTAATTACAGACCTAATAAAAATTTATTATGTCTCGTACCACATGGCGACATACGGTATCTGACTAGTAAAAGATAATCCCTTCCTTTAAAGAGTGCACGATAAGACAATTAGAGGTACTTAATTTACTATTTTACAGAATTTTATTATTTATTGATCCGATAGTTAACTTTTATCCGTTAAAGGGCGAATTTCACCAAACTTTTATACCTAGAATAAGTCATATCCAGAGAATACATTTTGAATTTTTGACAGTTCATTCGTACTGAAACTGTCAAACGTCGATTTAATTCCCAGGATAAAAGATATCTGACGTTGCTAAAATCTGCCCTAAGGAGAACAAGGAAGGGGTCAACTTATTATGAATTACAGTCCATAAACAGTACTATATACTGCTATTTCAAGTTATGTTTTATATGTACAATATCTGTTTATTACGACTATCTATAGTTCATTGGTTTAGTTAGGTACTCAACTAGTGCAGACATGTCTTTTTATTTGTGTTTTAGTAACAAAATATATGCCTATATTACTTGTTTTAAATTAATTATCTATGATTTTAGTAAATCCTAACGTATTTTATGTTATAAAACGTATTCCACGTTTTAAAAACATTACGTTTAGAAGACAACACGAATGTTACATGTTAATAATTATCTAAACAAATTAATTTATAGAAAATAGTAACAAAAATAGCCTTGGTAATATTTCTATCATTGTAGTCGATATCAGAGAAGTTTTTATCGATAACAAACCATTTGTTGTACATCACTAGTATTAGTTCCATTCCCCCTCACTGCTGCCGTCAGCGCCAAAATGGCGATTTTCAAATAGGCACAATAAATTGATAGCGGTAGCCAGTCCAGCGTATTAGATAGAGGTCAGTGGAACTACATCTGTGTTTACACCATTGAGTTTGTATTATACATCTTTTTGAAAAAGGAATACGCATTTATTATGCAGTTATGATTAATAAAATTACGAAAACCGACGAGGCCGTAAGAGCTTGATGCCCTGTGCTTTTCCGACAAAAAAAATTTAGTCTAGGAATTTGCCGCGTTTTTGTTTTCTTCAAATACATAAACGTTAAGTTTATTTTTACTTTTAATTGTCATTATTTTTAATAAATGCTTATCTCATATTATTATTGTGTTAATTTTTCGCAAATAGTACGAAAAGTAGAGCATTTTCCTCGGTGATAAAGCTGTCTTAGTCTTTGGTGAACGTAAATCCCTCGCTTCGCTCGTGATTTAAGTTTTTAACACCCTCGCTACGCTCGGGAGTAAACCTCGAGTCCTTCGTTACGCTCGCGATTTAAATCGTCACCCGCGACAGAAGACACTGCTTTATCCCCTTGTTTAATAATCTACTATTTTGGACGCACAAATACGTTGGGAGTAAGACAAACTGTCAACTTTTGGTGGCATTAATTGTTAGGGCGGACCCCAAACGAATCTTAGGAATTGGGTGATTCTTAAGATTAATATGGGTCTAACATGACCTGTTTCATGTGGTACCGGACGTAAAGAATAACACCAACCCATTTTTCTCCGTGGGTGTCGTAAGTGGCGACTAAGTGTGCGTCCACACTGAAAGCCTAGTGACTGGGCCTAAGGCGGGCACAGCGAGCGGGGGCGTGCGGTGGCCACAGTGACGCGCGAGCTCTTGTAGCGGTTCGACGTATAACGGGAGTTGCAAACTATGGACGAGGATTTGATATTTTTACTAGACAGTCCGATCCTGAACTTGAGAGGTGTTGAACACTAAAGATGGTGTGCACGAAATAAATAAAAACAGAGAAATAATTGGTGATTTTTTAATTTATAATTATGAAGAACTGAGATTATAATTATGTTTGCTTTGCCATATAGGTGGTTTAGATTGAATCGCACTTATTAATAATTCAGTATTCACCGCTGTTTTACGAAAAATAATATACAGACTCACATACGCCGAGCGGCAAGACCGAATTAGTTTGTTACCTCCGCCACTCGCGCCTTAGATCGCTTGCTGACTAGGCTCGTAGTGCGGCCAGAACGCGCGGACAGGAACGTTTGAAAATTACGCGCGTTCCCGGTTCAGTCTCAGTTCAGTGCTCAGTCCCGTCGCGCTAGGCTTCCGCCTTAGTCACTACACTATGGACGCAAAGGCGCGTTTCAAATGTTTGAAATTTCGCGCCCGTCGTCGTAACCGCGCTAGGCTCGCAATGTGGACGCACACTAAGGGACTTGAGGATGGGGAGCAGCGTTCTCTTTGCATCATACAGCGATCGCACACCCGCCAGCCAAGCGTGGCGGTTATGGCAAACTCCCCCAAACTTGGGGAGGCCTATGTCCAGCAGTGGACGTCTTTAGGCTGAAATGACCCATAACTTAGGCCAAAATTGCGAATTTCGTGTTTAGAGTGCACCTCCTGCTTGCTGAAAGCAAACGGACGACACGACCAGCAATTCATCCGTTTACAAGGCCAAATAAAATTCACACCTAAGGAATGATCGAATGGGCACGCCACAATTGCGGCGGTAAGTCCCCTCTTTGAGGAGTGGATAGAGAGGCGTCACGGCGTCCTCACCTTCCGCCTGACGCAGGTTGTCACCGGGCATGGGTGCTTCGGTGGGTTCCTGTTCAGAATAAAGCGGGAGGATACGTCCGGGTGTTTCCATTGCGAGGATCGTCTGGAGGACACGGTGGAACATACGGTGGAGGTGTGCCCTGCCTGGGCGGAGCACCGCCGTGTCCTCGTGGAGGCGATCGGCGGCGGCGACCTCTCGCGTCCGGCCCTGGTACGGAGCGAGAGGGAATGGGAAGCCGTCACCTCCTTCTGCGAAGCAGTAATGCTCGTGAAGGAGGAGGCGGGGCGCGTGAGGGAGTGGCAGTCTCTGCGCCCTCACGTCCCTAGCCGCCGCAGGAGGAGACGCCCCGGGCGTCGGGAGTCAATAGCGGACTCCCGGCCACCGTAGGCGCGAGCTTGCGGGTGGCGAGCAATGGGTAGCTCGCCGCCCGGTAAGGACCAAGCTCGGGTCGACGGCGCGCAGTGTTCCACGCGCACTTCAAAGAGATGTCAGCAGCAGTGTAGGGGTCTACTAGGACCGATGCCTGCCGGGGTCGCGTGATTGTTCGAAAGAGTTACCGTGACCCTGGCACATGGGCAACTGATGGAACACGGGTGGGTTTTAGTCAGTCTGACACGTCCTCCCGCTCCGCCCAGAGCGGGAGAAGTCATTTGATGATTTCCCATGCTGAAAAAAAAAAAAAAAAAGGAATGATCGAAAAACAGTTGAACACAACTAGGAAATGCAATCTCGTTTTCGCGAGAACTCCGCTTTTTTTAGCGAGATTGATCTCGGCCGAAATCAACGAGATGTCGCGAGTTTATGAATAACAATAATGCGAGATCTTGCCAATTTCGAGATCTCGAGAAAAAAAAAAACAATTTTACGATTTTTTTTTATGTATATAAATGTTCGACGCCAGGCCAGGGCCTCACCATAGGATTTAATTATTATGTGGAAGCGCGATGATGGGCCCTGGGTCAAGAGTGGCGTAGCGAAACTGTCCGCCGTGCGCGGAGCTGATTAATACAATATTCAAAAGACTCACCTGATGGTAGAACACTGGCTCTGGTGTCTACCTGGATTTATGTATGTAAATGAGTGTATATTGTATTGTGTAGTGACGCTGTCAGTAATCCAGGACAGACAACAAGGGGCTCCAAGAGGCTCTGCTACCAAGGCATGTGGACCCGATCACTATCACTTAACCTCAAACTATTTCAACCAAAGTTCAAACTAAAACCCGTTCTATTTCGTCAAAAGGGGTTATTTACAATCAAACAATTGGATCACGACAAATTGTCCACAAACGGATCGATTCCAAAGGATTACTTTCAAAAGGTCGCGTCGTCGGTCCAAACGGCGACGGACATTTTTCCAAAGACCAAACCAAAGTGTGTCAAAGTCAAACTGACAAGTGACAGTCCTCACTCTGTTACACGTTTAGAAACGTAGGCGCACAGAGTAAACAATTCAAACGGGACGGAACAATAAATCTTATATACATAAAAAAATCGTAAAAATGTTTGACGTATCTATCATTTTTTTTAAATAAAATTTTAAGTAGTAAACTTTGACGTATCTAATTAAATAAGAAATGAAATTCCCAGTCTCGCGAGATTGCTTTCACTAAACACAACCTTAAACAGTTTGACATAAAGCCAATCCCGCCAGGCCGCGGCTGTACTGGGACGCGTCGCTAGTGTCGGGCTGGGGCGGCGGCTTCGTGCTGGGCGTGGGCGGCTGCGAGTCGTGCTGCGTGGCGCAGCTGGCGCCCGGCCCGCTCGGACACGGCGTCGACCATGTCGCGCCGCTCATGGTCGTGCTCAACTACTTCACACAGCTGGAGGTATATATTTTTCGTGTTTCAAATGACGTCTCCCGCTCTGGGTGGAGCGTGACGGCGTATCAGACTTTTACTGACTAAAATCCACCCGTGTTCCTTCAGTTGCCTATATGCCAGGGTCTGTAATTCTTTCGAACAAATTTCGCGTTCCTGGCAGGTTTTATTAGCTTCACCTGTATGTATGTTTGTTTGTAAGTATCTATACTAATATTATAAAGCTGAAGAGTTTGTTTGTTTGTTTGTTTGTTTGATTGAACGCGCTAATCTCAGGAACTACGGGTCCGAATTGAAAAATTCTTTTTGTGTTGGGTAGCCTATTTATTGTGGGAGGCTATAGGCTATATAACATCACGCTACAACTAAGAGGAGCGGAGCAGTAATGAAAAATGTTGCAAAAACGGGGACAATTTATTCCTTTTAAGAGTTTCCGTTGCGTGCGCTGCGTAAACGGTTAAAGTAACGCAAAAATAATGTATGACGGAATTGTTTCTCTTAAAAAGTTCTAAAAAAAAGTCCGCGAGAGCATATGTCTATCTTTTAAGGTTGACTCACTATAACTCAAAAGGAGCGAGCAGCAACGAAAAATGGACGAAAACTAGCAGGCAAATCGATGCGACGGGAAGGGTCAGGGGAGCAAAACTTTGACGCGGACGAAGTCGCGGGCAGAAGCTAGTGTAACTATATTTGTAACCGACTGCTTTGGACTTGATTTTAACCCACTTCGGTCTGATTTCATTTAAACTTTGTAGGCTTATCGAGGACCAATGACAATACAATAATTTGATAAACTTGTGCCATTATCCTTGCCAGGGTTACCAGGATAGTAAACTAAAAAACACTATTTCTCACGGCTAGCTACAAGCCGAACTAAAAAATAGAAAATTAATAATAGTTTAAAAAACACGCTTTTATAGAAACCCAAACTAAAAAGTAGAAAATAATTTAAAAAAAAGCGTTGGCTACTTTTTGAGGTATTTTTAATTCGTTTTTAGTTTTTTTTTAACTATTATTTTTGGACATGATAATGAGCTTATTCGTAATGTTCGTCAGAAAGGTCGAGTTCGTAGTACTCGCAACCGGCGTGCGTGTATGACCAGATGTATGAACGTAAATGAGGCAAAAGCAGTATTAAATGTAACAGGTGTCGTTCTGTAGTTTCTACCTACCCCGTGGGAAGGCGTGACTTTATGAATGTATGTATCTTATCAACATTAAAAGATTGATGAACTGTGTGAAAGATTATTTGGCTAGAAAACGGGTGACTCTGGGATGACGACTCAGGAGTATGGAAGAAGACATGTATGACATGGACCGTCACAAAAACAGTAATTTTCAAAATAAAGTATTCGTCATTATATATCCACAGGGTCCGATGTGGCGTCTGATCCGTGGCTGCGGCCTGTCCTACGGCTACGCGATACGCATGTCGCCGAACGAGGGTAGATTGATCTTCTCGCTTTACAGAGCAACCAACGCGGTCGCCGCATACGACAAAGCGAAGAGCATTATGGTAAATAGAATTATTTGCAGTATTTTTTTTAAGTATGGGCTGAACGATATCACTCATTAAATTGCAAATAATCTATACTATCTATACTAATATTATAAAGATGAAGAGTTTGTTTGTTTGATTGAACGCGCTAATCTCAGGCACTACTGGTCCGAATTGAAAAATTATTTTTGTGTTGGGTAGCCTATTTATCGAGGAAGGCTATAGGCTATCATCACGCTACAATCAAAAGGAGCGGAGCAGTAATGAAAAAAGTTGCAA
This sequence comes from Aporophyla lueneburgensis, assembly GCA_932294355.1. Classification (NCBI taxonomy): domain Eukaryota; kingdom Metazoa; phylum Arthropoda; class Insecta; order Lepidoptera; family Noctuidae; genus Aporophyla; species Aporophyla lueneburgensis. The sequence goes on from OW028747.1 coordinate 19,477,060, forward strand.
AAACGGGGAAAATCGCACGGGTATGCGATTCGACGCGACGGGAAGGGTCGGGGGAATAAGAAATTTAACGCGGGTGAAGTCGCGGGCAGAAGCTAGTGAGTTATACTTGCACTCAAACATTGCTGTAAAACTGCAACGCCAATAAAAAACGACCAGGGTTTACCGTCTAACTTCAAATATTCATTGCGATACTAAAATCTGAGAAATAAAATTGTAATTAGGAGTAGTCAGTGCTTCAGAGGAGTGTCTGTTAGGGGGTGTATCAGCACGTAAAAATATTGGGGCAGGATTTTATTGGTCACTAGATTTTTCAACTCTCCGTGTTGAACCGAGTATGAGAATCCAACAGAGTGCATCCCAAATTCCGAGCGCGTTGAATAACCTTTTTTTTTATGGATGGGAAATCATCAAATGACTTCTCCCGCTCTAGGGTGGAGCGGGAGGGCGTGTCAGACTTTTACTGACTAAAACCCACCCGTGTTCCTTCAGTTGCCCATATGCCAGGGCCACGGTATCTCTTGCGCGTTGTATAACCTCACTGTTCGATGTTCTACCCTCGGCGGCTAGCAGTGCGTTTAAGATCCAATGGGCTGAAAAATTCCGCTACGATATTTTTACGTCCGTCGAACGTTGACTTACATGGACTTAGGATTAAGTGCCTCGATGACAACGTCATGTCGGCTAGAAAATGTCTACGAGGTAATTATGCTATAATTTCTCTTAATTTTAACCCCAGACGCAAAGAGGGGTGTTGATAAGTTTAACCGGTATGTGTGTCTCTCTGTGGCACCGTAGCTCTTAAACGGATGACTCGATTTAGGAGCGGTTTTTTTTAAATTTAAAAGTAGGGTTTCTAGCGGTGCACAGTGTGTTAAGATCCCTTTTTTTGTGTCATCGTGTTTTTATTGAATTAATCGATAGAGTCTACAATTCTGAGGATTACAGTAAAACTCCGGGTTCGCTAAGACTTGTACTTTTTTTTTTAATGTCAAAATTTCGGAATATCCGACTTATGAAAAACAAAAAAAAAAAATCATTATAAGTAATTTAACGGAAGTACTTATTCTAGAATTTATTTATTCTATCGAAAAAAGGTATAATAGCCGACCGTTCCACCAATTCCTGTTGCTTTAGTATGAATGGGTCGAGAGATATGATTTTTTTTTCTCATTTTTCGTTTTAATTTTTTTATTCATCTAAACCGCCGTAGTAGGTGGTCATTCGTAGGAATGACATCAAAAAAATGCTGATACTTTCTATTATGTGTAGTATTATTTCCAAAACCTAACTCATTGGTTTCCAGAAGTTATTGCAAATTTTAGTAAAGACTTACCTAATAGTAAATAAAAGAATATCCTTTCCAATGTCTCATAAGTATATTAATCAACCTTTAACATGAGTATTATATCAACATTTTGACAAATTTAAAAAAAAAAATAGTCAATTTAGTTCTTTTCATTATTAATTTTACAATTCTTTTAAATCAATTTTCGTTTTACTTTTTGATTTCACAACTTATTTTGAATCAATTTTAGTAAACTATTATATTTTACAATTCTTTTAAATCAATTTTATTATACTTTTTGTGTTATAACCATTTTTTTGGAATAATGTATTTTGTATTTTATTTATCTACATGAATTATATACCTATCTAATTATTTTAAATCAATTTTCATCATGTATTTACATCAATTGTATTGATTTTTATAAAAAATGCGATGAGAGTGTGCCCCTGCTTAAATTATTTACATTAACTATTTATATTTATTATTATTTATACAATATGTGACTATATTTATTAAAGTATAGTTTTTCCTATAAAGCAAAATCAATGGTTGTTCCATCTGAAGATGGAACAATTTCAGGGGACTGAGCGCCAGTCACCCTTTATACCGTAACCGTACTCTGCACTTCAACAACCTCAGTAAGGCGTGACTGAGGTACGTCGTACAGAACTACGGCCGGGGGGCTTGTTTAAACTGGCCGGCCTGCGAGAAAAAACAGTCTATAAAACCCGACAGCGAAGTCGTTTAAACCCTACGGATATCTGGCAACCTCCGTAGTATGTAGCCTTACCCCCGGAATGGGCGTCACCCGGGGGTGGACCTTCTATCGACCTTACTCGTGGGAACAACAATGGAAACTAATCAAAAACTAACAAATAAACCTGGAATTCTAGATAAATCTTTAATCTTTACGTTAAAAATAAACAACAAACTTCCAAGCATTGTCATGCTTAACACGTTGAGTGCCGATCACGCGGTATCACGTGATTCGTCGGCTCTGTATTATGGCCGATCACGCGTTATCGCGTGCTTGCTACTAACAATTTTTTGTTTGGCTCTCAACGTGTTAAAAATGTTTGTTAGCAAATAGTTAACTTTGAATGTTACAGTAAAAAAGCTAATTAATTCTGAACTATGAGCATTTACTCACTTTATTTACTTATAGTATATAGTATATTTTAATTAATAAAGATTATCATTTTTTTGCAATGATTTTGTTTCAGTCCTTTACAAACTACCCATTGAAAAACACATTTAACCTTTTGAGCGCCACGACAAAAAAGTAAAATCGTGCCCTCAGCGCCAAGCTATGAATTCATCCTTTAATACCTATAAAATAGTAGTGAGTTCGAAATTATATCGATAAAGCATTAACCACGTATTTTTTAACATATAGTATGTTTTTAATAAAAGGTTACTATACCAGGAATATATAATAAAGGAGTTTTATTTCATCCCGCTTTGTCTTTTATGGTAAAAATGATACGATATGTGTCACAGTTTCGGCGTTAAATCCACAATTCAAAACAACAGTCGATAAAAGCAAGTCATTACCATCACAGCACTATGGTCAATCATGACGTACATTCTTGTCACGATAGGATGACACTGGCGTAGCTGGCATGACTTTTCCTAATTTGCTCGCCTTTGCACTAGAGGTGCGCATCCGATATTTATGAATAATATCGAAATAATAAGAGTTATAGGACAGGAGGACATATAGTGACCTTATTGGTGATGTTCTTCAGAAAGGTCAGGTGCGTAGTACTCGCAACCGGCGTGTGTGTATGACCAATTGTATGAACCTTAAAGAGGCAAAAGGAGTGTGTAGAGATCGTAGCAGGTGGCGTTCCGTGGTTTCTGCCTACCCCCATGGGAAAAAGGCGTGATTGTATGTATGTAATAAGAGTTATTTTATTTTAATGGTTTCGCTTTTTATATACAGTAGCAGCATTTTTATTTAATACAAGTAGCTTCTGCCCGCGACTTCGTCCGCTTTATATTTATTGCTCCCCCAACCCATCCCGTCGCATCGTATGTATATTTTTTCATATGAAAATGAAAAGTATTGTTTTTACTATTGTCCAAGCGATTTTTTTTTTATTATTAAAATCTTCCGAAGGCCATACAAAAAATATTAGACGAATCAGTCGAGCCATTATATATTTAATATTCATTTTTATTTATATAGATTTAATTTTCTCTGAAAGAACAACCAATAATAATGCCTTAATGTACCGCCACGTAGGTACAGATGATATCTCAGTTGAAAAAAAAAAACATTTACTGTCGATAAATACTTATCAGAATACGACGAAAATAGGCGAAAACAAATTTAAGTCATCAAATGAATTTGTATTTTAATCATTAAACGAAGTTTTTGTACTCAGGATTTGTAAGTACAAATATTATAATAAATACGAAGAAAGGGACAATATTATCCTCGGAAACGAATGAAACTTAATTCAAACAAACCTCAATCGGATACGAGTTTATTTTATGACACGCCAGCCGAGCTTATAGCTGTTTGAAATGGTTTACATGAATTTTATTCTCTTTTTAATTATAAAATCTGAACTTCACTTTGTAGTTTTATTTGAAACAAATGACTTATAACACAATCGTATCGTTAAACAAGGATGTATGTTATGTTCCGATGACTATAGTCTGATAATGCACGCCCTTCCGCTCCTCCCAGAGCGGGAGACGTCATTTAATGATTTCCCACCCACAAAAAAGTCTTTCAGAATAATAAAGTAATGAGAACAAACTACTGCTACAAGTAAAGGAACAGCTCTATTTACAAATCGACCACATGTGACGTCATCGGATTGTCACGATTAGATGACTCTGGCGCTCCAGGCACAGACAATATGAAAGTGTGATGGAGATGGGCATTACACTCATTATGATTTATCGATAATCAACTAACACCGACATTAAATGAGCAGATAGTTCAGTATTTTAATCATATTTAAATAATTTTCATGATTCCTGAATCAGTAACTTCTATATCAAAAGTTTTATTTATTTATTGTTGAATAATTTAAAGAAATTAAATATAACGTAGGTTACTGTCAAATTCGACATTCTTGTTATATTGATTGCTAGCTACATCACTACGTGTCATGATATGATGACTGTGGCGCTGAGGGCACTATGTTTTTCGAACTTTATAATTGGTGGTAGTTTTTGCCATCTTATGTTAATACGGATGAAATATAAAGAAAGAAGCTCAAAATTAGGACGAGTCAAGGAACATAATTAGCAAAGGAAATAATAAAAACAATGTTGTTTTATGAGTTTTATTTACGTTTAAAAGTCTGTCACGGTATCGTGACCGTGGCGTGCTGGGCACGTTTTGGTTTGTCATCTATACGTGACTCTGGCGGTCAAAAGGTTAAAGACTTCGTTCCTTAGAGAAAAGTAAAAAAATATAAAAATAAACAAAAGAGAAAAGTAAAAAATATAAAAATAAACAAACCATTACGAACAAAAAGTAGTCTATAGGTTATGCTGGTTTCGAACCCAGACAACAATTTGTTTAATGACCACGAGACCAAATGAACTCTTACTATTCTGTCTTCAAATTAGCTGTTAGTTGTGAGCTGGACGCAATATTCTATAGAATTTGAACCATATAGTAGGTATCATTAAGTTCAATATCGCAAAATCACAAGCAGTTATTAAAATGTGTCACAGAATACTAAGCGTATACAGCAAATTGTGATGTTGTTGACGCTCGATTTTTTTGTTAATCCACCCTCACCTTGGTTGTTTTAAGTAGTCTTATTGCATTTTGATACTCAACCTTTTAATCCTCTCAACCTTAACGACAGTAGGATAATAATTAAAATCGCTTGACAACATGATTTATCAAAATACCCAAAGGAGTTTCCAATCCGCGATAAGGATCAAATTCGCTATTATTCAAGGAAGTTTTACCCACTTGTTTAAAAGATATGTTCGTTAGGCGAAATCATATCAGAAGTTCTATAATAATGCAAGAAATATGGCAGAAATCATAAATGAAAACAATTAAAAAAAGAAATTGTTAACAGGTGGAGTGTGATTTGAACTTACGCACCGTTCATCGTCAATCTAGCATCGAACCGCGAAGCCACAGTAACTTGTTGAGAATATTACTTGTTAATACGCAACTCAATCTTAACGCTAACAAGATAATGACCAAAATGGCTTAACAAGATGATTTATTTAAATGGGGCGGGACTTAGCACTTCGATGTGAGCGTGGTTCATACCGAGAGGGTCAGATAATGTAGGGCACAGACTGTACATGGGTCGAAAATTATAGAAAAATCTAATTAACCTATTGGCATGTTCTCTGAACAAGCGGCTGAGTCACGCAACAAATTTTGGAGGTTTGACAGAGAGCACCATACCAGAAAAAAATCTCGTGAAGCAACTATGTTTGACCTTTTTCACAGAGCTTTAGTTTCATCGGATCCAATTATCTCTGATTACAACCTCTCAGAGAGAAAAAATAAGGCTAAAAAAATCCCATTGCCACCAGCCGCATTGTCTTTGTTGAGACCTGTTAATGAAGAAAATCTAGCCATCGATGATTATTCGCATGTTGAATTAATTGTAACTAACAATGAAGATGAATTTTAGTTCGGTTAGCCCATATAATATTTTACAAATTCTATACATTCAAATACATTTTCCTTTCGAATAGCCAACTCCATATTAGTTATTAGAAAGTATTTAAAACACCTTTTTTTCAATTAAAATATATTCTTGTTGTTTTTTTTTTCGGATACTTGAAAGTGACAACCCTAAGGAAAATTTAGAATTTCCAATAACTCCTGGAAACCAATGAGTTAGGTTTTGAAAATAATACTACACATAATAGAAAGTATCAGCATTTTTTTGATGTAGGAATGACCACCTACTACGGCGGTTTAGATGAATAAAAAAATGAAAACGAAAAATGAGAAAAAAAATCATATCTCTCGACCCATTCATACTAAAGCAACAGGAATTGGTGGAACGGTCGGCTATTATACCTTTTTTCGATAGAATAAATAAATTCTAGAATAAGTACTTCCGTTAAATTATAATGATTTTTTTTTCGTTTTTCATAAGTCGGATATTCCGAAATTTTGAAATTTAAAAAAATAAGTACAAATTTTAGCGAACCCAGAGTTTTACTCTAATCCTCAGAATTGTAGACTCTATCGATTAATTCAATAAAAACACGATGACACAAAAACCGGGATCTTAACACACTGTGCGTTGGTAAAAATATTACAATCATTTCTTATTAAACTTACAAGGGCCAATATATTACATATTTTACTTTTCAAAGGTTTTTATTTTGGCCGGGAGTGTTTTAAATGTTAAAATTTATATCCAACAGGTAGATTTCGTGGCTGACCCCAAGTTCGACGAGGATTTATTCGCGTCTGCCAAGAGTACGGTGCTATTTGAAGTTGTTGAGAACGAGAAGTGTCCCGCAGACGTCGTTAAGCGATCCCTCATGAACTATCTGTACAGAGTCGCTCCTACATACAACAAGTAAGTCAATTTCGGTCGCAAATTAATCAACTAAATTATATTTCAATTTCTCTGGTTTCTGGTCGGCACCCTATTTGCGTAATACACCATCAATCAGAATCTGTACTTATCATTTTAATGGATATTGCTTTAAGCAATATCCATAGTGCAGTTGAGCACCCAATTTTTTTCGAACATAATATGTTCGAAAAAAATTGGATGCTCAACTACGCAGTGTTTGTCGTTGAACTGACAGCCCTACTATTAGTGTTTTACGTAATCACCCTTTGATCTCGTAAAACCAAAGCGAACACACGTGTAGATTGTTGACGATTCGGTCCTTAAGATGATCTATTCTTATCAGTACCGACTCCAAAGAGGACATTCAAAAGCTCAGAAGCTTAGAAAAACTCGTCTCTTCGGGCCTTAAGATTGAAGAACCATCAAAGCGGCGCCCAAGAATCACTGTTATTGGAGTCCCGGTAGCCCTGACTGATAAGGAGGTTTTGGATTGCATCTACGAGCAAAACCTCTCAGATAAGTTGACCAATACAACTCGTGAGTCGTTTGAAGAACAAATAAAATTGAGCCATAAATCTGGGAAAAAAGACCTCCCTAATTGCAATTTTATTCTAGAAGTGCCAGCTAGCATCAGGAAGATCCTAGTCAATCAAGGACGAATATTCATCAATTGGACGTCATGCCCAGTTCGAGATTTCACGATCGTTACTCGGTGTTTCAACTGCCAGCAGTTTGGACACGCGGCCAAGTTCTGCCGTGACACTAACCCGACGTGTAATCACTGCGGAGAGACTGGCCACACTTTTAAGGAATGCTGCACAAAGTCCAGTCCACCAAACTGTGCGACGTGCAAACGTTTTAATAGGAAAAGTGATCATAAAACTGGTGATGTAAATTGTCCTGCACGGAAATATGCCGAGGACAGCTATATCCATTCCATAGATTATGAAGGCGCCTAAGAGCGCTACCTATTAACCTATCCTTTAAGCACACTAGTAGTAGTTTTTGTTAGTTTATATTTATTGGGTGTTTATTTATCATGACTGATCAATTACTTAAGGACCTAGATCAATTTTCTGTGTCTGAAGTTATAAATTGTAATATTGATGAGTGTAAGCACCACTTTCCCTTGGGAGAGAAACCGCTGACCTTTCTCACACAAAATATTCGCAGCATAAATCGAAATATAAATGGTTTTGAAATATTGCTACAGAACCTGGGTATAAGTTGCGACATTATCGTCCTAACAGAATGTTGGCTGTCAAACCAAACCACTGTTTTACCATCTTTAGACGGATATGTTTCGCATAAAACCAACAGAAACATCAACCAGAATGATGGTTTAGTTGTATTTGTCAACAATAATTTAAGTACAACTGTAGAAGAACCTTTGCTACAAAATTGTAATTGCTTACTCATTAAAATTAATACAGATACGGTAGTTATGGCTATATACAGACCACCTTCTCAAAATGTCGCAAATTTCTTAGATTCACTAAACGTACAGTTACAAAGTCTTACTACTTTTAAACACATAATTCTAATGGGGGACATTAATATCAACATTGCTTCCGGGAAAATGGACATTCATGCACATAACTATGTTAATATCTGCTCATTCCACGGACTCTTGCCAGCTCATTACCACCCCACGCATCAAAGTGGTTCATGCTTAGATCATTTCATTATAAAAACAAATAAACCAGCCAAAACATTTGTTACTAACTCTTCGCTTACTGATCACCAAGCAGTTTTACTAATATTACAAGTTTCTTTACCAAGAAAAAATTGTTTACGCAGCTATACCAATGTCAACATGACACACCTCGAAAAAGACATACGTAATATTAATTTTGACCCAGTTTATAATTCCACCGATGCAAACTTTGCTATTAATTATTTTATAAATTCTCTTCACTCTGCAATAATAAAGCATACAGTCGCCAAAATAACGCCAAGGAAGTACAAGTGCATTAAACCTTGGATTACACCCGGACTTGTTCGATGTATTAGGCATAGAGACAAACTTCACATAAAGTTCAAACTTGAGCCTGAAAATGAAATTCTTTCCATTACTTATAAAAGATATAGAAACTTCTGCAACAACCTTCTGAAAAAAATAAAACATGAATATGACAGAAAAGAACTGCAGAAAGCAGGCAAAAATAGTAAACTTATTTGGAAATTTATAAAAACAAATACATTTAGATCAAAACAACTTGAACCTCCACTTGACTTATTGACTATAGAGAACAACCCAATAGAATCAACAAATATAGTTAATTACTATTTTTCTAACGTAGGCAAAACCTTAGCAGAAAAGACCATACAATCTAGAGGTTCTTTCTCTCAAAACCAACCTAAATCTTTCCCCAGACTCAAATCTTTTGTCTTACTAGATACGGATGTCGATGAAGTATTAACAATCATTTCTGGATTAAAGGACGTTTGCGCGGTTGGGTGGGACGACATATCAAACAACATACTTAAACATTTCAAATACCTCCTTGCTCCGCCGCTAACTCATATTTTTCAGTTATGCTTAACTAATGGTGTATTCCCTAAGTCGCTTAAAAAAGCAGTGGTTACTCCTGTATATAAATCGGGTGACAAAAAATGTGTTAACAACTACAGACCCATTTCAGTTTTAACAGGGCTCTCCAAGATCTTAGAGAAAATCATTAATATTAGATTAATGAAATATCTAGAGGATAACAAATTGCTTTCGGATAGACAATTTGGCTTTAGGCCCAAAAAATCAACTAATCAAGCAGTACATCAAATGACGGATTATATAACAACTAATTTGGATCAGGGCATGCACTCCATTGGGATCTTCCTAGACCTCGCCAAGGCCTTTGACACAATTTCCTGTCCTTTATTATTGGGCAAGCTTGAAAGACTCGGAATAAGAGGAACAACGCTTACACTGCTTTCTGATTATTTAAGAGACCGCGAACAATGTGTAAAAATTGGTCAGTACGTCAGTTCTGAGCTTCGAAATAGTAATTACGGAATACCACAAGGTAGTATATTGGGTCCTACTTTATTCCTAGTATATATTAATGACCTGTGCAGCTTAACACTCCAAAATGGTGTCATAATGTCTTATGCAGATGACACAGCTCTATTGTTTTCAGACAAGTCTCGAGAGGAGGTGTATAAACAAGCCCAGAACGGTTTTAATATAGTGTCTAATTGGCTACATGAAAATCTCCTAACACTAAATGCAGAAAAAACTAAACACATTTTATTCACTATGAGAAATACTAACCTGCCAACTACTAACATAAACATTTATGCGCATAAGTGCGGCAAGTACGCTGACAATGCATGTAATTGTCCTACTTTAGCAAAAGCCGATCATATGAAATATCTTGGTGTGACGATTGACACAAATCTGAACTTCCGTAAACACATTGATTTATTATGCACTCGAATGCGTAAATTAATATACATTTTTAAGAATTTACGATATATAACGGACTACAAATTAATTAAACAGGTCTATTTAGCTTTGTGTCAATCCATTCTTACATATTGCATAACTTCATGGGGAGGGGCTGCAAAAACAATCCTACTACCATTAGAACGTGCGCAGAGAGCTATCCTTAAGGTAGCCAGCTTTCGCCCATTTAGATTTCCCACATACGAGCTTTATACGGCATGTAAGGTTTTAACTGTGCGTCAACTATTTATATTAAAGATAGTATTACACCTGCATAGCAATCTCCCTTATACCCCCATACCTATACATAAGAGAAGAAAAGACTTAGTTTGCATAAAGCCTCAAACTAGACATACTTTTATAAATAAATTTTATGGTTTTTTAGGTCCGTTCTTATATAATAAAATCAATAAGTCTCTAAGTATATATAGTGTAAATTGTAAAAAATGTAGTGAAATGTTAAGTGAATACTTAGCGACATTAAATTACTCAGACACTGAAAAATTGCTAGAAATCATGCAATAAGTTTATTAATGTTAAGGCAATTTTTATTTAATAATATAATTATTATGTATCAATGCTAGCCCTATGTACATTAATTTAATAGTCCAATAAAACACTCAGCGTTGTTACGTGAAGGCCTGAAACACAGGTTTGAATAAACCTACATCAGGCAGGTCGCTATTGTTTTTCATTAGGCCTTTATCCAATATATTATATAAGTTATACCTACACTAGATTTATTTTAGGCATAGTTTAATATTTGCTTAATAATTTTAATATGTAACTCTGTACTGATGTCACTTCTATGTAATTAATATGTGAACTTATGAATAAAAAGTATTTTTTTTTTTTTTTTTTTTTTTCACTTTGTCAATCTATTCTCAATTATTGCATAGTAGCGTGGGGCGGTGCAGGCAAGACCTTACTAATCAAAGTAGAAAGAGCTCAGCGCGCTCTACTAAAAGTTGCGTATAGACGACCGTACCGGTACCCCACGAATAAACTGTATTCGGAAGTGGGAGTTCTTAGAGTTAGGCAACTTAACATACTATCTGTGACGCTACGATTCCATAAAACTGCCTTAAGCACGTGTATCTTTTCAAGGCGACGGGTAAATTGGGACAGATTCCAATGTCGTAAAATAATCGGCAGAAGGTCTTTTGGTTTTATGGGACCACACTTATACACGAAACTCAATGGCCTACACAAAATACTAAAACTAACACAAAGGAAATGCAGACTGAAGGTAACAAAGAGTCTTCTCGCAATGGACTATGACAAGACGGAAGGTTTTTTGGTCTAAGTTAAAACCCACAGTTCACACATCATACACATACACACTTACTCACTTACGTACCTACATATATCATAAGCACCAACACAACTGACACAAATTAAACCACAATGTACTGTACTCCTTCATTATTTTTTATGCCTATTATTAAGTTAAAGAATGTATGTACCTATTTTAAGTTAAAGAATGTATGTACCTATTTTTAAGTTAAATAATGTAAGTACCTATTATTAAGTTAAATAATGTAAATCTACAAAAATGTAAACGGAACGAAGTAGCCTGGATCTCACAACACAGGGAATCCTAGTGTGAGGTCCAGGAATTCAATCGATTTGAATGTAAACTTTTCTAAATAAATTTATTCTTATTCTATTCTTATTCTTATGTAGGATAAGTGAGAGACAGACAAACATAGATTTTCATCCCCTATAACAATACAGAATAGATAGATAGACGTGTACATTTATGTCAATTATTAGCTAAGAGAGATCTGAGTTTTAGCGTTTTGTTAGCGACCGAATCAGTAACTATTGGAAACTTAATTTTAAATTTCCCACCAATAGGCCACAAATGAATATACAAAATCTTAAATCCTCATTAAACGATTGTTTTGTTACAGCGACCTGGTCTGCAAGATATCAGAAGTAACAACAGAGGACGCGCACGTGGCGGCGGCGAAGTGGCTCCCGACTCTGTTCAACACACAACATGGCAAGCTCGCCATCGTCTGCCATCCCACCAAAGTCAAAGACATGCATGCTGCCTTTGAAAGGTAAGTGCCTCCTACTTCTTGTTAACAGACTTAAATAAAAGAGGTTATGTTATTGTCTCGTAAATATATTTAAGTAAGTAATTATTTCTTATGACATAATTGGTTACAGAAACTTGTTTGAAGCCTCCGACTCCTGAACTAGATGTACCTCTATGTCAGGAGTCAGAGAGTCAAGAGTATGTCATATTTGAAGGGGCTACATGTTGCAATTTGTACGAAACAGACGTCGATCATTTTACTTCTATGTCACTGCAGGGATCCAGCAGAATATCAGTGTCAGGTATATTTGCCTGACACATGCTGAGCTGAACTCCCATTTGGTGCATCCTTGAGATGCACACCACACCGAGACATTTGATCTAAATTATAGGCACAGTGGGTCTACTATATTTCCATGTTTTTCTTTTTGGAGATGTAGTGGCATTTTAATTATTGTTATCATTTAATTGTAATGTGCGCACTAAGTAAATGATTGTATTATTTTTACTAAAAGACATTTTGTTTTTATTCACAGAATGAAAGTGAACTTGGACGCCTTCGAATCTATGGAAGCGTCGCATTTCAACAACTAAACTTTTAAGTGTACGATTATATATCATTTTATATAAAGCTATTCTAATGTTTATTTAAAGAATCTGAATTATAATAATATATATTATCAGCAATGCAAAACAGTGTATTTTAACAAAATATAATGTTGTTTCTTGTACTGCCTGGCTGTGCCTCTTGTATACTAAGGATAATATTCATAAGTTTATAATTCATTTTATAAAAATTCGCAATTATAAATCTTTATTAAATAAAATACGTATACAGCATGTGTTTTATTTATTAACTACCTTTTACCAGCGACCTCGCCCGCGTTCTTGAATCACTCTTTTTATGAACACCGCATTTAAATCCGTTGCGTAGTTTAAAAGATCTAAGCGTGGGAAACGAGTTTGTTTTATACAAATAGGTTCAAACGGTCCCAGGAAGCAACCATCCTTAGCAAGTAGAGTGATAAATGGATATTTTCATGCCATCTGTTAATGTCAAATTATATGTCATGCAAACCTTACCCAAGTCTTCAAAACCCTGGGCTCTAACCTGGCAATAACATTGTACTGAATGTCATAACAACCTGCTGGCTGGCTGGAAAAAGTGGAGACATTATCTTCAAAGAATCTGCTATGTTGCGCCTTTCCGAGGGATTTCATCGGGATGGGAACATAAAATTCCTCCTAGTATGGAATCATTTGAATGATGAGGCAGTAGCAACCTACCTCCAAAGAAATGGAGGAGGAGTTGAATTAACTAACTGCATTTTCCCGACCATCTGTAATGTACATCTGTGTGTATGTCTTCTTGCAAAATATATATAACTAGCTTCTGCCCGCGACTTCGTCCGCGTGAAATTTCTTACTACCCCGACCCTTCCCGTCGCGTCGAACCGCCGACCGGTGCGATTTTCCCCTTTTTGCAACATTTTTCATTACTGCTCCGCTCCTCTTAGTTGTAGCGTGATGTTATATAGCCTATAGCCTTCCTCGATAAATAGGCTACCCAACACAAAAAGAATTTTTCAGTTCGGATCAGTAGCTCCTGAGATTAGCGCGTTCAATCAATCAATCAAACAAACAGTCTTCAGCTTTAATATAGTATAGATTTAATTTAATTTCAATAAAATTAGTACCCAAAGTTATTTTTATTAAATACCGTCACATAGTAAGCAAGCTGATAAGAGATTGATTTAGTTTTTATTACCTCGCACGAGGAGCGAAAAGTAGAGCATTCTGCAAGGCGACAAATGTGTCTTCGTCTAGACGAGCTTGAATGCCTCACTGAACTTAGGATTGTAGTCGCAATTCCTTCACTTCGCTCAGGAACCCTAGAATTCCCGCGCGCTACGTTAACTTCGTAGCGTATTAACCCTTTTTAAGGTAGAGGCAGTATACATGCCACCAATAAAATTATATGTTTTATTCAACTGTATTGTTGAAAACGATTTTATTTTTCATTGATGATAACATTATCCCATCGAATTCCCAATTTGAAAAAAATACTTAAAAATGTCTAGTTTTCTCTGCCTTATAAAGGGTTAAAGTATTTGTGTAGGTCTTTAGTTTGTGGTAATACTTTTTAAGTGGACCGAACTTGATTCTTATGCTTTTCACGGATCACTTAGGTAATCAATAAAAACATGTAATTATTGTGATAATAATTTTAATCACCATTTATGAATCTTAAAGCTATGTATGTCTATACAAAAAATATAACTTAAATTTAGTCAGATAATTAGTGAACATCATTATAAATCATCTCACAACCGCTGCAACATCTCCATCATATAATTCAAACCCATCCATATAATAATATCATTGCTCAACATTATAACAGAAATACTGGTTGTTCATCGTCAACATACTACATGATCGTGAAAACCATCACCTAACCACGGTACCTACAATAGTGGACCAAATAGACCGGATGAAGAATTTTCTAGAAAATTGAGCTGTCTACTACATCCAGCGATTAATCACAATATAAGTTTTTCTATAATATGTTCAACACTTATGAAACATTTAATTTTAACAGCTTTTTTTTTCTCTACCTTTGCCTTCCAGAGTCCGTGTTTTCTATCTACAACTTGAACATTTAAGTCTTCAATATTTCGTGAATGTTATAATACTGGTTAATTTTGTTAGTGAATTTCAAAATGCGTGATACAAAAATAAACTGGCCTGCTTAAAATACATATTATTATGGTTTACAAACGTAGCGTGTAGGCCATTCTATCCGCATAGTCCCACCACCCACTACTGGTGAGGTATATATTAATATGCAATATAAATTACTTGTCTAAACATAATAAAATTACATTGTACATGCAAAGATATATTTACAGTTTTTTTATAACTTTCTATACTAGTCGTAATGAAAATAAGGATTTATCAAGTAACATTAAATTTAAGGTTTACTATGCATATTTGATATGCATAATATGTAAATAATGCATGTTAAAGCACCAACATGTGTAAAATATGGGAAATATACGAAGCATAATTTTGTATAAGTAATTTATCTTTTTAGTTTCGTTTTTACGAATCAACATGATTTTTATCACTGGCTCAGTGGACACTATTCAATCCGTTAAAGATACGTATTAATAAATGTACGTGCTTTGAAGAGAGATTTGGTAAATGTTAAAATTACACAATAACTAGTCTAACATTATATTAATTCGCTATGGACATCTACCTGACGATTAAAATTCCCTAATAAATGAATGACTAATTTACGTTAATCATATTCTACGTAATAAAAGAGGCGGCCCCATTTACACTACCTAACATGTGTGGTTCGTGATGTATCGTACACACACACACACACACACACGACGCGCCGGTGTTGCGTGACCCGCACCTCATACAACGTTATCTCGGGCGTTTTTCAAAGTCAACTCAATAGGTGAACTGAACATAAAGGGCCTTTAAAATAAGGGCTATTTATAACCCAGGTACTTATTAGCAGAGGATGTTACCAACGAGAACTATTTGATTTAAAATACAAACTACACAATGTACAATGCATAAGCCAGAATGTTTTCTAAGACACGAAGTCGTCGCCGTTTTTTGAAATAAAGGCCTTTCTACTATTATTATCAGATTTTGCTGCCGAAAAGTAAATCATGCTTATGTTAACAAAGTCCCTATAATTACAGCAACAATTTAATACGGTATCGTTTATTTGATAAACTCCTACATCGCGCCAGAGGTCGCGCAGCGGTCACACGCACGCACATATTGTGAGGTATCAAGATTATAATCTAAGACCTCGAAAACGTTCCTCACCACTTCGACACGCCCGCTCGACGTCTGCTACAGCTAACTTTCCATATAACAAACCCTAATTAAAAATGGCCGAAACCAGAACTTTAACCTCGAACCTTTGACCGGCAAATGCTCTTTGTTTAGTGAAAGAATTTAATAGAAGAACTTGTTATCTAGCTGCGCATATCTTCTACAGTCTCGCTCTCGCTTCCTCATACTGGGTTCAGGTATGTTCAGACCCAGATGGTATATATCTCCGTATGTACAGGAACGTGAAGCCTGTAGGTGTGTTACATCATGTTGGTGTCGATGGGCGGCGCGTGGTTGCGCAGCGCGTCGCGGATGTAGCCGCCGATGCTGCCGTCGGCCACGAGGTGGAAGAAGAACAGGTGCTCGAAGCTCTTCAGCGAGATGGAGCGCAGCGCCGGCAGCCGCAGCAGGAGCGCCGCGAAGCGACCTTCTTCTGAGCCGCGCGACCGTCGGCAGTACTCGTCCAGGCACGAGAACATCTGTCAAGCCACACAGGTGTAAATTAGAACCATATCTTTGACATACATTTATCAAAACTAATCAAGGAAACAATAAAACTGATCAGTATTGTTTCCTTCTTGGTCATTTTCTATTCTGATCTCTAATCAGTGGCCCTAGTATGAGTTTCTTTTAACCATCTCAATCTAAAGCATCAACTGCGAGAGGTGTTCCGATTGGTCTTTCACCAAACCAGGGCTAATTGAACCGAACGCACTCCACGCGTTCGATTTTCAGTACGAGTCCATACCGAATAGAACATCCAATCAATGTTATAATAGGAGTCCTATAAACGCTGTTCACAGATCCATAACCCGAAAATTGTGACTTTAAATCAAATACACGAGCACTACGCTTCGGGGCAAGACAAATCGAAACATTTAGTGTCTGATATGATAGTCTGTCTTGATAGAAAAATAACATATCGCTAGACTTCTATTTATTTTTTTAAGTATAGTACATGATGATCAAGCGAAAATGCTGTTCAATTGTATACATTTAGCAAACAAATAAGACTGCAATAACCTAAGTTCTATTAGTAACGAAACTTGTTTGCAACGATAACTCATTTAGAATTCAATGTCCATCGCTTTCAAATGCAAAAGAGGTCAAATGTGATATGAGAAATGCGAATTCATTGTATTACAATTACATAGAACGTTGAGCGTCGCTAAATTGACGCTGCAGCGAACATTTAAATTGTATTCAAAATATTCAAATGTATATTTCTGCGGTCAGGTGCTATGTCAAACAACAATGTATGCAAATTACCTTTTCTCGTAATACTTCGACTTCTTGTCTGTTTTTCAGTCCTTTCACATCTGAAAAAATAAAACGAAAGTACTTTTAACATGTTTATTTATTGTTTTAACACACGTGAATAAATAATGTGTAATGTGTGTGTATTTTAAGTGTTTCGTTCGCGGTTTATTTTAAAATAGAGCGTTCTTTACGTGTAAACGAGAAAATAGCGTTTATTATTGAACAATCGGTCTTCTTAGAATGACAACATTATTAGTCCACGCTCGCACGGACATAAAATCGAACAGAGTGTTTTTTTCGATGCAATGAGATATATTATGTTGGATTCACAATGCTCGGTTCAAGACCGAGAGTTGAATATCGCGCCGCAATATTTGTACGTCCACGCAAACGTGGTCTTAGTTTAGTTACTGTGACTGTCACATTTTACAAAGTTTCCACGCCCTTATTTATCGGCAGAAACCACATAGTCAGGGCGCTACTCCGCCCCCGTTGTTATAATTCGCGTTAGTGGTGTTATGACTTTTTTTACAGTACTGTGATTCACTACATGGAATATTTTTCCTTTTTAATCTACTCAAATTTACCTTTTGTTGTCCGTTTAAATATCTTAGTTATCTGCTATAATTATTAAGATACACCAATTTAAAAATGTTAAAACAAATGTGCGATATCCCGCGATTTAATTTTTTTGACTTTTTGTAATTACAATAACGGGGGCAGTACTATTTATATTCGGTGGTCTGTACATAATAAGGCGACATCTCCACGGTTTAGAGAATTGGGTCGATAGTCCCGCCGTGTCATCAAATTATAGCAGCGATGATTTCGCCGTGTAGAGATTGATTCTTTGAGTTTGTATTGAATTTGACTGCAAGGCGAGATTGTCGCCACGATTCTCTTGATTATGGAGACGGGGCCGGGTTTTTGTTTCCACCCGGCTGCCCCAAATGGAATGTATGTTTCAAAAAAGAAACTTACTTTCTGTGATATTTATTGTCGTAAAAGGCGACTAAGGCCCTTTACTAAAGAATCGGCAGCAGAATTCCCTATACATTTTACCACCATACTGCGATCGTCAACCCGCCTGCAAAGCGTGGCGATTACGGCAACGCCATTGTGGGGAGGCTTATGTCCAGCAGTGGACGTCTTTTGGCTGTTATGAAGATGAATACATACCAGGGTTGAGCAGTACGATAGCCTTGAGCGCGACGTATTCAGCCTGGTCCACACGCAGAGTGCGCATCTTTAGAGAAAGTTCTGAGAGCACGCGATCGAAAATCTGGCCCACTCCTGCTTGAAGCGCCGAGTTACGGTGAAGGGTCATGCCTGAAATATGTAAAAAAATATGTTTAGTGAAAGAAATACAGAAGTGGGATAAATTTACGGGAGATCCGTAAAGTTTGGGAAATTTTAATGTGATTTAAGGCCTTATTATAACGTGTTAAGAGCCACAATTGTTCTGGTGCGATAATGAGATGGAGCTATACAGTACAAACAGGTAACTTAACAATTATTATAGCTTTTTTTTTATGGGAAATCATCAAATGACTTCTCCCGCTCTGGGCGGAGCGGGAGGGCGTGTCAGACTTTTACTGACTAAAACCCACCCGTGTTCCTTCAGTTGCCCATGTGCCAGGGTCACGGTATCTCTTTCGAACAATCTCGCAACCCCGGCAGAATTATTATAGGTATTAAACGGCAATATCATGATGCCTAAATGAATATTGTAAGTTCTGTGGGATAAATCAATGCTTAGAAAAAAGGAATCTAGGTATACAACGGCTGTCTTGGTAAACTAGTCCTGATGGCTAATTCTCATAATTAAAAACGTCTAAATTCTAGTTGCAGTCTCATATCGATGACAATCAAACGTCAAAAACATGTCAAAAATGTATGGAAACTCGAGGTTTTTTTGTTTTTTTTTTTCTTTGCGTCATATTTACCGCAAATAAACGTATTTTCTTTCTTTCTTAGGTATTTCTGATAGGTTGAGACTAAGTTCAGACTGCGAACAATTTTAAAATTAAGACGATTGCCCCTCTGGTTTTTGTATATGCTGCGTAAAGTATAGAATAATATCGACGAATATAGAAGTATAGAATAATATTGACGAATATAGAAATATAGAATACGATTGACATGTAAAAGTGTTTGTACAAACCTACTTATAGAAATAAAATCATTTATCATTTATCGAAGGTAGGAGTTCTTGTACATGCCCTGTAACTAAGTTCTACTACTACTAATATTATAAATGCTTGCTTGATTTTGTAACAAACATACAACCGTGACGGTTGAACAAAAACAGAAAGAGACAAAACAGCCGAACGGATTTGGATGAAATTGCACAGATAGTTTATAGCCTAGATTAACCGGTCAATTACCGTAATTACAGACACAATTAAAAAACGATTGTTTACATACCAAATGTGGTATCTCAGGGACTTAGAGGTTAACACCCAGGATACATTTAATCCTGGTAGTACGTTTCCGACGGTTTATTTCCGACCTCAACGCGGGCGAAGCCTCTGGCAAAAGCTAGTTATTTATATAAATAACTAAAATCCTGTTTACAGATTAGGTTCACTATCAATATGAATAATAGCCAAATAGTATTTTTATATAACATCCAGGATATCGCGATTATTATTTTGACCTTAAAGGAAAAACACGAAATTCAAGATTTGAACAAAAAACTGGCGTGTCAGCATAAAGTGATATTTTAATATTAATGTCGAGTTACGTAATAATATTATTCATTTATATTGATAAACTTTATTATTCATAGAATCGTGTTCTAAATGTCACTAACCTTTAAAAAATGGAAACTAAATAAAATCTTATTCCTGCCTAAACTATAAATGACGTGACAGAAGGGCGCAAGATAAGTTATGTTATTATAGTAATTAAAACACAAATAAGAAACTAGGCAGCTACCTGCACGCGTAGCATGACCACCATAGAAAGAACTTTGTCTATTCTTGGTAGAATAGAGATAGAACTGTCATGCTACGCTAGCATAAAACGGTACAAATCTTTCTACAATGTTTAATTTTGTCTTTAATATTTCTACAATCTGTAATTTTGTCTATTCTTCCGTCGACAAAACCCATTTCTACGGTGGTCATGCTACGCATTCTGCTTAACTTTAAAAAAAAAACATCATTTAGGAAAAGTATAAAAATTGAAGCCGTTCACTAAGAGAAAATTTTAAGGCCACTTTTATTTACAGCTTCGGCCGCGACTTCAACCGCGTGCATTTTCTTGTCCCCCGACCTACCTTATCGCATCGCATCGCCCACGCTCTTACTTTGGTTTCGCTTAGTGATCTTTCTGACTTTTTTTCTTGTAAAGTAGCCTTTTGCCTTCCTCGAGAACTCGGCTATACGTTTCTTTTTCAAGTGCTACTGGTAAGTTTTAGAGATTAAACAGTGAAACACAAACAAAAAAGTGAACAAAGAGCTTTTCGGTCCAACAGTATAGATATTATTAAATCCTCGACCCCCCCCCCCTTCCTAAGTATAAAACCTGTCACCGTACATTGTTACTTTCGCAGACTCACTCTTTGTTAGTGTTTGTATGTAAAATGTTTTTCCCCACTTGGCAAGGAAATGTCAATGCTAATTTTTATGCACGTTTTATTTACTTTAGCCAGGTGACCGCTTGGCAGTTTACCGCCTTGCATAGTCTAAACATTTTGAATGTTATGTTGTTTCATTTTGTTGCAAGTCGGATTTATTTGCCAGAATGTAGGTAAGTAGCGTATAATATTAAAACTGATACTGACTCCTTTATATTCTACTATTACATATGGTGAGCATATATTTATTTTGCAATAAAACTTAATACGGATTAGTGAGTCTCATGCATTCTTTTAAAAGAGATACCGTGGAATTTCTCTTATTCATAGGAAACAACTAATGTGAACCGTGCAGTTAATTTCTGACGTTTCATAAGTACCTATGTAGATTTATCTATACAAGTAAATGCGAAAGTAACTCTGTCTGTTACTTTGTTTAAAAAGCTAAACGAATTGCGATGAAATTGTCACATGACGTAGGGTTAGGACATATGGTAATTTTTATCCCGGAAATACGTTCTTGTGGGATAATTTCCGACCTCCACGCGGGACAAGCCACGAGAAAAAGCACATCAAAACATTTTTTTTTAAATTTGAATTCTTTAGGGTGCATTAAAATAGCCTGTCTTTGCATTACTTAAATATGCATCTAGCGGACCCTGCACCCTAATTGCGTAAAGTACTGTCAATCAGAATTTGAATCATTTTGAAAGATATCTATATATAAGGTGTATCTATTCATACACGAAATATTTTAAGGGGGACACCTGTAGGTGGTAACGAAGCTATAGAAGCAAAAATATTTTTTTTTTCTAAGCGTTTTTGAATTTTCGTAATTATTATAATTTTAAAACTACTTGAGACATTTTGCATAAAACCTTTACTCCAAATTCTATGAATGGCCCGCCTGACGCTGTGAGGGCGGCGACCGGACGGCACGAGCATGGCCGCGGTGTCTCGGGCCGTAAAAAATAAGAAGGAGCCAATATTTCTTATGTGCGACAAATAATGTATAAATATTAAATTTAAAAAAAACCCTTAGAACATTTTTTTTTCGTTGCTGTAGCTTCTTTACCACCCACAGGTGTACCTCTTACAAATATTTCGTGTATGAATAGATACACCTTATATAATCTAGATATATCAAATCCATTGCTTCTAATGTCTGAAAAAATGTGTCCGCTCGACTGTCATAATGAAAGCTATTCGTACTGTTAGTGTGCTACGTAACTACCCCACTGGAAAGTCAACCCCGCTTCAACTTTGCTGACTGGCTTATATTATTACTACAGCTATTCCTTATTAATTAGTGTTGCAAAGGACTCGAGTCTTCGAGTCTTAATTTTAGGACTCGACTCAATTATGCAAGACTGAGTGTGCTCAAAAGGCTCGGAGTCAAGACACAAGCCGAGCCCGAGTCATTCTTAAAAAGGACTCGAGTCTTATATGAACATGAGTCTTAAAATGAACTCGAGTCTTATAAAAAAACTAGTAGCATGAAGATGAGACTTGTCAGATTTTTTTGTATCATTGCCACTAATTTGAACTAATCACCTTCTGTTAGTCTTTTCGAATGATGTGCTACAAGTCTCATCTTCATGTTTCGAGTTTTTCTTTAAGACAAGAGTTCTTTTTAAGACTCGAGTCCGTTTAAGATTCGAGTCATTTTTAAGACTCGTGTGCTTGACTCTAGACTTCGAGCCTTTTGAGCACACCGAGTCTTCATAATTGAGTGGAGTCTTTAAAATTACGACTAGAGGACTCGAGTCCTTTGCAACACTATTATTAATTCTTGTTGATAAGAGATAAGCAGAATAGTGAAGGTTTGTGTACGTACCGGGCATGAGGCACATGAGTTGCGGCGGCGATGTTGTCCTGTTACCGGTGCCGTCGACTCCGTCACGCTCCTCAGTCAAGTACTGAAATATTTGGAATAAGAACTCTTTAGAATAGGAACTTATTAGAAGTAGACTGTAAGGACGAGTGGTAGTGGTATTTTAGTTTAGGCAAGTATTTCTTTTTCTGTCTGCTATCTTCTTATAAATACAACACTTTCTTTGCATTTTTAATCACAAACTGAATAATTTTGAAGGATATTGGTAAATCACTGCTTTATATGTTCGAGAAAATTGTTGGCTCAACAAGATAAATAACTCAATGAATATTGTTGGACTGAAAAAAAAAAAAAGCCATTGCTATTTTTAGTATGTTACACAACTACCACTACAGGTAAGTACATTTCTTATGACCAAATACTTATGGGCAACTCTACCTAATTTACTTTCAGACAGTTTCTTCCATGAATCTGAATCGGAATTGTTTATTTGTAAACAAAGGCCCAATAACAACAGAGTGTGAGATATTACAGATATTTAGATCTTCTATGTTCTATGTACCTACTGATGGTTTCGCCCTTTATGAATCATAATATACAACATTAATTTTTGTTTATGCGAAACCCGAAACACGGGTCTAGTATTTTTATGTAAAGAATCTATGAAAAAAAATTCAAAACTGTATCATTAATAATCACAAAGTTATAAGCTTGATAAGTTACCTGGTTGTCCACGCAAAAACATATGCAGATCACCACAAACAGCTAGTGTACGTACCATCTCCGTGTAATGGACGTTTGAGTACGAGAAAGACATGATAATTTTAAAATCGAAACAAAACACTAAGGCCCGCGACTTGGAAGCGTAATTAAATATTTTTGGTACAAAATATAACATGGTGTAAAAAATATTGGAATCGATTCAGTTACTGATTCTGAACAAACTATATTCAGGTTTCGCATATACTAAAAATAATCTTGTATATCCCCTTTTTTTGGGTGGGATATCATCAAATGACATCTCCCGCTCTGGGTGGAGCGGGAGGGCGTGTCAGACTTTTACTGACTAAAACCCACCCGTGTTCCTTCAGTTGCCTATGCCATGTTATATTTCTTCAACCCACCCGTGTTCCTTCAGTTGCCTATGCCATGTTATATTTCTTCAACCCACCCGTGTTCCTTCAGTTGCCTATGCCATGTTATATTTCTTCCTTTCTCATCATCAATTCAACCAGATTGTTGTAAGTAAATAAACCGTACATACCTCCATAGACCGCCATGCGATGGCGAAGAGTAGCAGTTCGTTCCAGGAGCCCTTGATGAGTAGCGTCTGATCCTCTAACTCCAGCTGACTGAAGTGAGGAATGTCACGCGCCCACACCACCAGTGCTGCTATCTGTTTGTTGCCTAGAACGACAAAATATTGTATTTTTAATATCTACCTTGTATTAGTACAAAATTAATTCTTGACAGACAATGCACGGTTTATACCGCTAGCTCTACTAGAACCTTGGAATTTTGCAGAAGAGTTACGAAACTGAGCAATATAGAAAGATTTTGGTAAATTCATCCCTTAAAGTGGGCAATCTAAGAACGAAAGGAAGTGGACAAAAAAACGACTGAAACTTTATAAAAAGTTCGTTATTTTTATCGATTGTAAATCCCATTGGGTACACGGCTTATTACATATATTTTATAAAACATAGAGAGTGTGATTGGCGTTTTTTTGCTCATTCTTCTCAATGGGAACCCACTTATTTAACTTATGCTTTGGAATGTGCAGTATAAATGGTTTAACTGCCATGAGTAATTTGTTTGAATTGAGTTTGAGAAATTGGATATTTTCACATATTTATAACCCCACTAGCTTTTGCTAGGGGCTTCGCCCGCGTCGAGGTCGGAATTGTCCCGCGGGAACGTACTACCGGGACAAAAAGTATCCTATGTGTTAATCCAGGTAATAAACTATCTGTATTCTAAATTTCATCCAAATCCGATCAGCAGTTTTTGCGTGAAAGAGTAACAAACATCCATACATACAAACTTTCGCATTTATAATATTAATAGGATACATACAAACTTTCGCATTTATAATATTAGTAGGATTATATGGCTCCAGTGCGAGTTTCTCCCAGACCCCGATCCAGGGTAGCAAGAAGGATCATGGGGTTTTTAGTTAGTTAGGCATCCCACACAACCCTCCATTCTCCCCAAACGGAGGATAGCTGTCCTACGGCAAGCATGAGATGTTTTTCCAGAGTTAACAGACAGCTTTATTATAAGTTCCTACATAGAAGGAACACTAAGCGTCTCGTTATGCTGATGACAAGGCGTAAAACGAGAATCAGGGCTCCTGACTTCAATCCCAGACTAAGTTGGAAGCAGTTTAAGCCTGTGACCGCAGATCGGTGGGAAGAAACTCGAAGCTTATATAACCTAAGACTCAGAGGCGGCCTTAGGGGGTGGCGAACAGGGCAATCGCCCGGGGCCTCGCTCTTACAGGGGCCTCGCGCAACAACCCAAGGGAATTTAAAAAATATAGATTTTTTTTAACTTTATTTTTTTTATTTAATACTTTTTATTTTGATCCTTAATTATTTATAATGGTTATAACATAATGATACATTAAAATAAAGTAAACTAATTCATTCAAAACATAATTGAAAAAATCATTTGAATATCGCGCCTCGAAACACTTGAAGATCGGTTTTTTAATCGCATAGTATTCGGGACAGCTCGGTAGTCAGTCGGGACATAATATTCTGCTCCTCTATCGCTCGGGGAACCCCCGTGTTTCATTTCGTTCGTTAACTCTTGTCATCTTGGAATTATTTTGCTTGCAGATAGACAATCGTTACTGTACCGTACATATCGTGTACCGTGTGGTGCCGGACGTAAAGAATAACACCACCCCATTTCTTCCCGTGGGTGTCGTAAAAGGCGACTAAGGGACTTACTAGAGAATGGGCAGCAGCGTTCTCTATGCATTTTACCACCATACTGCGATCGCCAACCCGCCTGCCAAGCGTGGCGATTATGGCAAAGCCCCCCAAATTGGGGGAGGCCTAAGTCCAGCAGTGGACGTCTTACGGCTGAAACGACATATCGTTAAATTTTATTGAATATTACGTTCTTATAGTATTAAAAGTATTGAGTGATATATGAAATAATTACCTACGAATTTGTAGTTTCACTTGTCATATGGTATGACATTCTTACAAAGGTAAATGTTATAAGTAAAATGTGACAAAGCGAAAACATGCACTTAGATGTGGCTATACAGCACCTAGACACATTCACAAATTTGTCGATAATTATCGAGAAAATGGTTTTCAGTCATCCCTTGTAACAGCGCGAAAAATAGCAGAGGAAAATGATATTGACCGACAGTTCAAGGAAGTCAGAAGACGACGTAAAAAAGGTATTTTGATTATGAAGGGGAAGATGAAGCTAATGAATTGAATGCAGAAGAGATTTTCAAAATAACACAATTTTTGTGTCATTGTCGACAATGTGCGCGCAAGCTGCCATCCTAGGTTTGGGGCACTAAAACATCTTGAGAGCATATTTGGTTTCATGTATAATATGAAAAGATTACAGGAAATAAGTGATAGTGAACTTTTGAAGCAATGCAGCGACTTGCAAATATCTATGACAGTAGGAGAATCATGTGATATTGATGGACATGAATTGTACGAAGAACTGAATATGTTCATCCGTGTGTATGTAACGGCTTCCGTAAAGGCTTTAGCCGCGTAGACCACATACATACGCTGCGGCAAGTTATACAGAAGACCGAAGAATATAACCTGCCTCTCTGCTTAGCGTTTGTGGACTATGAAAAAGCCTTCGATTCGATCGAAACCTAGGCTGTACTGCAGTCTCTTCCACGGTGCCAGATTGACTATCGGTACATTGAAGTGCTGAAGTGTTTGTATGAAAACGCCACTACATCAGTCCGGCTCCAGGACAGAGCCTCGAAACCTATCCTTCTGCAGCGAAGGGTGAGACAGGGAGACGTAATCTCTCCGAAACTGATCACCGCTGCACTGGAGGACGTCTTCAAGGTTCTTGACTGGAAAGGGGATGGCATCAACATCAATGGCGAGTACATCACTCACCTTCGATTTGCTGACGATATAGTAGTCATGGCTGAGACTATGGAGGACCTCAGTACAATGCTCGATGACCTCAGTAGAGCTTCCGAAAGAGTGGGTCTTAGGATGAACATGGACAAGACAAAGGTCATATCAAATGCTATGCTTGGAGTTTCCCTACGTGATCGAATCAGAAGTGATGAGATCCGTAGGAAAACTAAGGTAACCGACATAACCCGAAGGATTGTCAAACTTAAGTGGCAGTGGGCAGGGCACATTGCTCGCAGAACCAGATGGCCGATGGGGTTGGAAGGTTCTAAAGTGGCGACCGCGTACTGGAAGACATAGCGTTGGAACGCCTCCCACAAGATGGACCGATGACCTGGTGAAGGCCGCAGGAATGCGTTGGATGCGAGAGGCACAGAACAGGTCGAAGTGGCGGTGCTTGGGGGAGGCCTATGTCCAGCAGTGGACGTCTTTCGGCTGAAATGATGATGTGTGTATAAAGGAAACAATGACATTTTCTCGGTGCTGAAATACATAATGAAAAAAAAAATAACTGAAGTTTACCCCACTATCCAAATAGTCCTGAAAAATATTGCCACCACACCTGTTACAGTTGCGTCTGCTGAGAGGAGTTTCTTTCTATCGAAAATGACGTTGCTCATTCGTTAGATTATTCTACTTTTATTAAAGATTTTAGTCTTAGGAAAAGCCGCAAACATTAATTTTAAAATTTATCATCTCTGTATTTGTTAATTTTGTAAACCTTTCAATGTAAAATTAATTAAAATTCAAATTTTATTTATTTGTATAACTTTAGCATTTCTCGTCAAACATGATAAATACCTAAACCAAACAACCAGATCTACTTTCGCATCACATACTTTTCACGAAGGACAAAGGGCCTCGCAAAGACCTGCCGCCCGGAGCCTCGCAAAAGCTAAGGCCGCCGCTGCTAAGACTATCTATAGCCGATAAATAACAAGGCTTCGTGAAACAACTGAGAATCATGTTGTGAAATGTTAGAAAAGTTTGTCTATTCAAACAAGCAGGCATGATTTGCGTTTAATATTTAATGAAATAGCATCATTATTAGTCATCAATAATAATATTAGTTTATGAAAATCACAAGAACATAATCTAAGCATTGTAAACTTACAAGACCGCACCTCATTCGCAGATCAATAAGCAAGTAGTGTATTCAAGTAGATTTTATCGCATTCCTGTTGACGTTGATTGATGGCTAACATCATTGATACCTACCACAATTCTATCAGCCGTATCTACCTACAAATAAGGAAACTCGTCCTTGTACATATAATGTAATCTGAACGGCAAACAAAACTGTTTTCTTCGCAAATAATAATGAGAAAAGTTATTTTAAGAACGACTCTGTTATCTTCTGTAGGTATATATAATTCTATACATAATATTGTGACTCCTGAGACAAACCTCTTGATTGCACTAAATAAGCACGTACGCTATTAATTTGTATGAATACAAACTTAGGATCAATTCGAAATAAATTAAAAGAGAATTACGGCTTAATCGAATATCTACCCACGCAAATTATAGGTACGACAAACAACAAGGAAAAGGGATTCCAGTAAATATAATACGTTAAAGCTGAGGAAAAATGAACGAGAGAATAGTGTGTGTTAGTAGTATTTCTCGATTCATTGTCATCAGATTAACATTTGATAAGTTATCGTTAAATAAAAACCATTGTCTTATTTAATTTTAAGATAAGACAGCAATGTGTTGGAATAAAAAGTGATAGGAGAAAGTGCCCTGATATGACATAGGTCCGGACTTAAGACAAATAACTTTATCAGCACTTACACAGGCAGTAGGTACTTTTAGGTATTAAATTTTAATGGATGAAATGTTATTGGGATTTTCCATCAGGAATTTCTTAGTAGCAGCCCGGAGTCTGGATTTGTGCTATATGTAACATAATGCATCATTGTATATGTAAGCGGGCACGCCCTTTATGCTTGGAAGCTTTTATTTTGGTTTCAAGTTCTGTTTACGTTTTTGATTTTATTTATTTACTAGCTTCTGCCCGCGACTTCGTCCGCGTCAAATATTTGCTCCCCTGACCCTTCCCGTCGCAACGCAGCTTGCCAGTTTTCGTCCATTTTTTGTTGCTGCTCCACTCCTTTTGATCTAGCGTGATGTTATATAACCTATGGCCTTCGTCAATAAATAGGACACCCGACTCAAAAAAAAAAACAATTCGAACCAGTAGTTCCTGAGATTAGCGCGTTCCACCCCCCAGTTTATGGAAGTGGGGGGTTAGAAAGAGACAAAAAGTAGTCTATGTCATTCTCCATCCCTTCAACTATCTCCACTTAAAAAATCACGTCAATTCGTCGCTCCGTTTTGCCATTAAAGAGGGACAAACAGACACACACACTGTCCCATTTATAATATTAAGTATGGATTTAAGCTTGAATATAGTTTTGTTGGTATATTGGTGTGTGCTAGCTGACATATGGAAAATAATTTAATTTATGTTTTGTTTTTCGGAATATTAATTACTTACATATTATTGTATAGAATCAAGTTCTTCTAACTTTACTAGACAGCTGTGCTGCTGGGGAGTTTGTTGCGTCACTTCTTCCCAGCTAACGCACTAGGAAGTGGTGAAGGGCGGGCGTTTTGTGGGACTGTTTTATGTAATTTTGACGTTCAAAAGTGCTGACTGTCACTCTAGTTTAAGCAAATGACTTGATTTTGCCCGTTTTTGGATTTGTGCTCGCCTACATTGGACCCTAAAGATAACTGACGCAATGGGGATGTGTCTGCCTTACCCATTAGGGAATACAAGCGTAGCATAAGCATAATCAGTCTATAGTGAGCTGGGAAAAAGGCCTCGTCCCTGTGAATGGGAGTGGGCCAAGTGCGTGTTGGCGCTTGTCACAATACAAGCGTGACATTATTATCTTATACCTTTAAACGAGTAATCCTTGTATATATATATAATCTGAATCTCGGAAACGGCTCCAACGATTTTCATGAAATTTAGTATACAAGGGGTTTCGGGGGCCATAAATCGATCTAGCTAGGATTCATTTTTATACAATGTCTTTTTATTCATGTTTTCAATGATCAACTTTATCGATAATCAACCTGAACATAAACTTATAATAATAAGTTTAAACACAATTACCAAAAAATACCGAGCAAAGCTCGGTCAACCAGATATTTTTGAATATGAAGTACAGTACTAATAAGTAATTTCTTTATGTATCCAGGGTAAATAAGGGTGGAATTAATAAAGCTACGATACCTATACTTCGAAATTATAAGGATAAAAGAAATGCCTTTATACTGATGTATCGATTTACCTCGCGTTAAGGAAAATATTCCTCGCTTACTTGTTTTTATAGGAATTTATTATGGGCTCTGTATTTTTCTTTACATACAGGGTGGCAATTCAAAGAAATATATATACGGATCAAATTCGTACGAGAATTTCCAATTTTATTTCACATGATTTATTGAATAACTCGGATAACTTAAAAAAATAAGTAGGTATCACGATACTAATTCTAGGAAGGTCAATGAAAGGCAAAAACACATATGACTAGTCAGCGGCCTCGTCCGCGTGGAAGTCATAAATTATCCCACTGGTATTGAAAGTATCACATGTGTTAATCCAGGTTATAAAATATCTATGTGCCAAATTTCATCCAAATCGGATCAGCGGTTTTTGCGTGATTGAGTAACAAACATCAAAACATACAAACTCTCACATATTAATGTAGGATTTTCTTCAAATATGGAAGAGTATGTAAGTACCTGATTATAGTCTACCATCGCCAGACCGCCTACCTGTTTCGGAACACAATACACAAAGAAAATGTGACTTTAAAACTACGCAAATCACTTATCCATGAGCAAGTTAACGTTCATATTCCAAGAAACTTATGCGTGAATAACAAACTATTTTTTTTTATTTATTTAATCTTCGTCCTCAATTTTTTGTCAGCTCAACTTGACAAGGATAAACAGCTGCAAATAATTACGAACTAATGTATGGTGTTGAAGACACCCATTTTAATCGCATTTATCATCACAAGATTTCCTAAGGCCCTAATTTATTACTATACATAGATACATACTTTCTTGTGGCAACAATAGCCGCACTGGTTGATCGATCAGGCTACACTTGCCACGGTAGGTCCGCGGTAGATCCGTGGATAGGTGGACATGGATATATGGACATGGACATATGGACATGGACATATGGACATGGACATATGGACATGGACATATGGACATGGACATATGGACATGGACATATGGACATGGACATATGGACATGGATATATGGACACGGCCATATGAACATGGACATAAGCACATGGACATATGGACATGGATATATGGACACGGCCATATGAACATGGACATAAGCACATGGACATATGGACATAAGCATATGGACATGGACATATGGACATGGACATATGGACATGGACATATGGACATGGACATATGGACATGGACATATGGACATGGACATATGGACATGGACATATGGACATGGACATATGGACATGGACATATGGACATGGACATATGGACATGGACATATGGACATGGACATATGGACATGGACATATGGACATGGACATATGGACATGGACATATGGACATGGACATATGGACATGGACATATGGACATGGACATATGGACATGGACATATGGACATGGATATATGGACACGGCCATATGAACATGGACATAAGCACATGGACATATGGACATGGACATATGGACATGGACATATGGACATGGACATATGGACATGGACATATGGACATGGACATATGGACATGGACATATGGACATGGACATATGGACATGGACATATGGACATGGACATATGGACACGGCCAT
Organism: Aporophyla lueneburgensis; assembly: GCA_932294355.1. Lineage (NCBI taxonomy): Eukaryota > Metazoa > Arthropoda > Insecta > Lepidoptera > Noctuidae > Aporophyla > Aporophyla lueneburgensis. The sequence goes on from OW028747.1 coordinate 19,508,936, forward strand.
ATGAACATGGACATATGGACATAAGCACATGGACATATGGACATAAGCACATGGACATATGGACATAAGCACATGGACATATGGACATGGACATATGGACATGGACATACCGTGACCCCTCCGTGCCTCTGAAAGCACGTTAAGCCGTTGGTCCCGGGCGCTGTCATTCTTAAATCTTTGACAGTCGATACGGGTCGCCAGAAGTCGGAAAGTTTGACCATCAGTTTTACCAAGGGGTATCGTAATACCCAGTAACTGGGTTGCAGAGGTCAGATAGGCAGTCGCTCCATATACAATATGGTATTCAGCTGCCAACATAGTTTGGAAAAGGCCACGCAGATGATGATGAGATACATACATACCTAGATTCACGCCTAATTCCCGCTGGCAGAAACTACAGGAACGCCACCTGCTACGATCCCTAGATACTTCTTTTGCCTCATTTACGTTCATGCACGTGGTCAGGGGGTCAAATCGAAATGGAATTTTAATACTTACTTGCTTATGTAAGTATATTCAGTAAAGTAAGAACTGTAGGTATTATATTTTATTTGGGAGACTTATTGACAAAATATAATAATAAACGTTACGACCTACATTACTTACAGACCTCAACTTAAAATTCCCACGTACGTAACTAAGATAAAAGAATGCTGGTACAAAAATGTTTTATCATAATAATTCAAGCCACTAACTATATAAATATATTTTGTAGAAACAAAATTGTGACGCCATTTCAAACCAGTTCGGAATTATGTATGCCATTGTAATAATGTATTTATGTACATAAATACATATCAACATACCTGAGTTTTTATGTTGTGTGGAATTTTTATTTCTGCGTTTTAATCTCTATTCGCATCATACGGCAATGATTTCGGATAGAAGCTGGCAGTATGTGGGATTATATTCTATTTAACTTGGATTTTTAAGTCTTTAGGTGATTTTTTTGTATGTTGCAAGAGTAAGGCACTTTTTTTTACTAGTTTTTAGATATCCTATTTAGTCCTACAGCTGGACAAAGGTCCCATTTTTATTTCTCCAGTTCTCGTTTTCTTTTGTCTTTGTGTATGTAAAAATGTAAAAATTGATATTTACGAAAAAGCCTTCAATTTTCCTAAAGATCAAACAACTAATTGAAATCTTCATGAGATTTTTTGTTCTTACAGCTATACTGTTGTATTAAAGAGGTAACATTTGTGAGTTTGAATATATAGAAGTAATCTTTGGAACTACCGATAAGATTCCGAAAAATTATTTCACTAATAGGAAGCTACAGATATATTTATATGTTTAAACCAGAAATATTATTTCAATCATTATAACGTTTGTCATCGTTAGTAAACATCATCCTATTAATATTAAAAAAATAGTAAGTTTGTACGTTTGGATGTATGTTACTCAATAACGCAAAAAAATTGACACTCAGATAGTTTATAACCTGGATTAGCACATAGCATACTTTTTATCCCGATACGTTACGTTTCTGCGGGATAATTTCCGAACTTCACGCAGACGAAGCCACTGGTAAAAGCTATTAAAATATAAAACAAAACTGCATCGTCACGCCGAATCGTAAATAGTGCTAAGCGACGAATATTGACCGACGTATGACCGCGGTTTGAGGAATAATCGCACTAATTACCTACTAATCAAACTTCAAGTAAAATTCGTCGTATCAATACGAATTTACTGAGTCCTTCCTACAAGCCTTTTGTTTAAGGCTTCATATAAATACGTAGTTTAAGACCCCGGAGAATAATTGAGAACTAAGTTTAATTTCCTTTGTATAGAGCTCCGTGCTTCAAGGCCTTTTGCTACTAATTGAAATTTGTAAAGAATAGAAGTCTAAAATATCAATAGACAAACAATAAAAAACCGAGAAAATCTTATTTGTTCCAATTTTCTTGGTTCTTAGTACATGACCTAGGTGTGAAGGAACACGGGTGGGTTTTAGTCAGTAAATCTGTTACGCCCTTCTCCACCCTAGAGCGAGAGACGTCATTTGATAATTTCCCACCCAAAAAAAATAAAAGGTGTGTTCATCTACAGCTCTATTCACTCACACAGATCCGAGATGGACCTTTTCGGATGGCACCTGTTATGGTAAGACGTTAAGCTACGCTTGACGCGACTGGTCCGTAGACGGGTGACATTGACTTGACATACCAAGACCCCTCCATGCCTCGGAAACCACGTAAAGCCGTTGGTCCCGTCTGTCATTTTTAGGGTTCCGTTGCCAAATGGCAAAAAACGGAACCCTTATAGATTCGTCATGTCTGTCTGTCTGTCTGTCTGTCCGTGTATGTCACAGCCATTTTTTTCCGAAACTATAAGAGCTATGTTGTTGAAACTTGGTAAGTAGATGTATTCTGTAAACCGCATTAAGATTTTCACACAAAAATAGAAAAAAAACAATAAATTTTGGGGTTCCCCATACATAGAACTGAAACTCAAAAAAAATTTTTTTCATCGTACCCATACGTGTGGGGTATCTATGGATAGGTCTTTAAAAATGATATTGAGGTTTCTAATATCATTTTTTTCTAAACTGTATAGTTTGCGCGAGAGACACTCCCAAAGTGGTAAAATGTGTGTCCCCCCCCTGTAACTTCTAAAATAAGAGAATGATAAAACTAAAAAAAATATATGATGTACATTGCTATATAAACTTCCAACGAAAATTGGTTTGAACAAGATCTAGTAAGTAGTTTTTTTTTATACGTCATAAATCGTAAACCGCAATTTACCTTTCCTTCAATCAACTCAAATATAAAAATTAAAAAAATAGGATTTAATTTCATAAACACAAACCTTATGCATAAACCGTGAATACCTACAGGTTTGTACGGAACCCTCGGTGCGCGAGTCCGACTCGCACTTGGCCGGTTTTTGATCTTTGACAGTCGTTACAGGTCGCCAAAAGCCCGAAAGTCTGACAGCCAGTCTTACCAAGGGGTATCGTATTACCTAGTAACTGGGTTGTGGCGGTCACATAGGCAGTCGTTACATGTAAAATACTGTTTTTCAGCTGCATCCGAGTAGACTGGAAGCCAACCCCAACATATTTGGGAAAAGGCTAGATTGACGATGGTCTTTTGCCCTTATCCCAAATTATTTGAGGTTTTCGTTCTTCTATCATACTTTTCTTTATTCCGTCATCTCTATAAGGTGTATCTATTCATACACGAAATATTTTAAGGGGTACACCTGTAGGTGGTAAAGAAGCTATAGAAGCAAAAAGAAATTTTTTATCTAAGCGTTTTTGAATTTTCGTAATTATTATAATTTTAAAACTACTTGAGACGTTTTGCATAAAACCTTTTCTCCAAATTCTATGAATGGCTCGCCTGACGCTGCGAGGGCGACGACCAGACGGCACGAGCATGGCCGCGGTGTCTCGAGCCGTAAAAAATAAGGAGCCAGTATTTCTTATGTGCGTCAAATAATTTATAAATATTAAATTTAAAAAAAACCTTAGAAACATTTTTTTCTCGTTGCTATAGCTTCTTTACCACCTACAGGTGTACCTCTTAAAATATTTCGTGTATGAGTAGATACACCTTATATAGTCACTCCCTTTCTAGACACATCTTCTTTCTCGCAGTCCATACATAGTTTCTTTGATCTTCTGCTACTCTTATACTCATGCAGTAGGGTGGCTTAGTAGTTGCCAGTCTTCTTGATTAAACTGTACTTAAAGCATCTAATCCTTACCTATCTGACAAAGGCTGGAGACAGGGGCACGGAACTTAGGTGGAACGTTGCTGTCAGGTCCGACGCGGAGGAACTGGAACTCTTCACTGGGGTCCGCCACCAGCGATTCCATCTCCAATAACCGCTCGATTGATAACTCCTGGTGGGGAAAGGTAAGAGGATTAATTAAGAGTTCGGGTGCTTAGTTGAAGGATGAACGATAAAGGATGTTTTTTTAATACGCTTTTATTAGCTTGGTATTATAAAATAATGGAAAAAAGCGTGGGGTGCTTTTTGGGGTATTGTTTAATTGATATCAAGCACTCCACACGCTTTTTTCCATTATTTTCTGCTTTTTGGTTTGGTTTTCTGTAGAAGCGTGTTTTTAGTATGTCAGCGTAGTTTTCGAAGACAGTATTTTTCCTGTTCTGGTAACCCTGGCAAGGATAATGGCACAAATTAATAAAATTATTGTATTGTCATCGATCCTTGATAAGTATGCCAACAAATTTCGAGTTAATCCGACGTTTTGAAGAGGGTCAAAATCATGTTCCAAGTTTCCATTACAACGTACGTATGAAGGTAATAAAAGAGTTAAAAAAAAGAAAAGAACACGCTTTCACAGTAAATCAAACAAAAAAAAAAAAACGCTTTCATATAAACCAAACCACAAAGTAGAAATAATGTAAAAAAAGCGTGGGATGTTTTTTCCAATTATTTCAGTTTTTTAAACTATTGTTTTATTTATGGTTACTGTCGGAGTCAAAAACAAAGAGAATGGAACCAAATTAATAATGGAATTAAATTTGCTTTTAGAATTCTGAAAATACAGAATAAGGTTAGATAGATAAATGTGAAAACAGAAGACAATGAATAATTTCCTCAAAAAATTACGAGTTTTCACATTTAATTAACGTCCCTATAACAGAGATCCATTTACTTTATGTGTGGGCAACTACAACTAATTATACAACGTCTAACAATAAAATCCTGAAAATAGTTTGTGTCTATTTCAATATCTAGTCGTAGGTATAAGTTTGATTGTCCTTTATGATTCATTAGAATTCCAACGACTCATAAAATTACATCTAATTAAATGCGAATAGTCCTACAAAATAAGATACTGTGTTTTAATTATTGTGGCAATATTTAAATAACGCTAATTAAACTCAGATTCCATTTGAGACAGGTTTTATCATTATTATTGTGTAATTATAACTATCCTGTTTTATTACGTTAGAACCTTGAGTTTGCAATTTCGAACAATAAAACAGACCACTGAAAACGATGACTTGAATGAAAATTTAAACGCTATACGAGGATTTACGGTCATTGCATTCTCCGCACTTAAATCCACGGAGTCTGTAATATTATCTTGCGTAAAAGCTTTCATTAAACAAACTCCAGCATTTAATCCTCCATTATAATCCACAAGCAGTTCAACAATCACGTTTATAACAACTTCACGAGTGAAACGCAACCAATCGATATCGGTAAACACGAATATCTACCCGCAAAATGCTCGCAATTAACAAAGAAATCAGTCGTGGCGCATCACTAGCCGCGTTGTTTGCACGCCGGTCATTTTAATTGAATAGCACGATATTAATTTACTGCTTGATGCTAGGTAAGTAGCTGCTACCACCTTCTGACATACGCTAATTGGTGGCCCGAGGTACAGGAGAACATTTAATATTTGTTGGAAAGACTGAGCTATAGTTGAAGTTACTATTGTTGTTTGCGCAGGTTTATAGTACAACTCGATCTATCAGAAAAGTTACTTGTATGTAAGATGAATAACAATTTATTTTGATTGTGTAAAAGGTCATATGCTTACTGTATCTTCATGGGTGATCACAAGGTGTGTATTTTGTACGTATTTCATTTTCATGTACAAACACTAATAAAACGCGAACTTCATCTTACGTTAAAGAAATTATTTACTACCGATTTTTATGTCCATACAACATGGTAACATTTACGATCCTATTTATCCTCAATTGGAAAAATAACGAGTTTGAATTATTATTAATATTCAAGCGAAGCTAGGCATAAAGCCTTGTTCCATACTTTGTCCCATTAAAATCGGTTTGGTTCCAAAGTTATAATGACATTTATGTGCAGGAGTAAACGTTCGACGTAGTAAGTTTTCATTAAACTCAACTTAAACAAGGGCGGAGTTAAGTGCAAAATTGTTTATACGTCTGGGTATCGTTAGTTCCCATTCAAATATCATTTCTGTTTTATATTCACTCTAATTATGTTATGTTGAAGTAAAGGGCACGTGAAGTATCCGAGGGACTAATTGAGGACACTGTTTCTTGCAAACATCAGTTGGTTGAGCAATAAAATAATTTATTATATACTTATGCGCATTCCGATGTCTTATAATCACGTTAGATGAAGCTGGCGTTGTAATTATATGCATGTGGGCTTAGTCAGTTCGCACGAATTTACTCGCCCCAAACGTGCGAACCAACACCTTTAAATAAAATATTATTTTCCGTCGATCCGTAGAAATCCGTATGCCTACAATCGGCACGGTTTGAATATGATGTAAATTAATAAAATGAAAAGTAGTTTTCTAGATAATAAGAGAAAGTCGAACTAATGTTTTTACTTTATTGCATGATATTTGAGAAGCGATTCATCGTATAAATTAGATGGCCTAGCGTGTAGGCGAACTTACTCATCGCATTCCATTTCAATTTGACTTTCAGATACAAAGAAATCCACATCATCAAAAAAAAATATATTATGATAAAAATGTCCATGTAAAGCATATTATTAATGAAGTGCTTAATGACTTTGTTTAACAAACAAGTTGAATAGTTAGGTGACTAATTGATGACAGGTAACTTTCTATTAGCAACGCCACTGCATAATCTCTTGAATTATTGTCCTTATTGCCTTTGACGACGACACGATAACGCAAAACCTATTCAGGGACGACTAACCTCTTATGGACTAAGCTTTAACTACAAAAGTACAGAATGACACCATATCATGCGATTTATTACCTGTACTTGCACTGAGCTGCTTGGATGTGCATCCTCTGTACCTCTGGCGGCTCTTTGCCTCTCCTCCTGCACCGCCTCCCTCTTCATCCCGCACGCGAGACATTTCTGATACCTGCAGTATTGGCATCTGTTCCTCTGCCGTTTGTCTATGATACAGCTGCGTTCTTCACGACACGCGTACGTTAGGTCTTTTCTTACCGTCCGTTTGAAGAAACCTTTGCAGCCTTCACAACTGAAACAAGAAGATTAGATGTTTATTGTGGTTCAAAATTGATTAAACAGCCGATGGCTCTATATTTTTTATCAAACCCAGATCTTTAGGAAACGTAATCTACTACAGGTCCTTGGGTCTTCAAAAGGCAGAATAACCTGAAGTAACCTTAGGAGAACCAAGGTTTCGAAGAAATGAAGATTAAAATTTAACCTATATATACTCAAGCCTTAATTGCCAGGCAAGAGCCTCTATTATTTATTTAAACGACCGTTGAAAGTAATCGATTTCCAACCAACAAAACCATATAATATAGTATCATTCGAGTCGAGAAACATTTGAATCAGCATACATAAGTATACAAAACATGTCAAAATTACCATAAAACTGGAAAAGCAAAGTTACATATTTATCTGCAGACAGCTAAAAGTAAATACTTCTAAAAGAAATGTTATGGGCTGACTTTGGTATGAAACGGACGACTAAAAACTATAAGTAGATGAGAAAGATAAACATAATTAGAATTTGTATGTTACGCTCACTATACAACAGTAATAGATATCAGCTAATGATGATATATCACTTGCTAAGCGTAAACAGACGATAAAATAATTCGGGAGTGTCGAACCAGCTCATGAAGTAGGAGCTAATATCAATTCACAGAAGTACGAGTAATAAACAGTCGACATAACTTCTAATTGACTATGATAAGTAGACACACTAGGACGGACCATTGCATGTTCAAAGCATTGATCGATATCATGACTTGTAGCAATGGTATAAATAGATTGAGAAGCAGACAGCTTGAAAACTCAGCCTTTGAATTAATAAAGAGTTTGGAAACGGTATAATCGTTTGTCGATATGAATGCTACTGAATGAAGAATGAAGCGTGTATTCATAGAAACGTCTAATTATGACATTGACGATGGTATTAAAAATGCAAGTCTCGAGCAACTTTGGCTCCTTAGCTGAGCTACTGATAAAATAAAACCGTTGGCTTTGAAAATAGGTCACTTTAAAGCTTTATTTCACCAATATTTAACCAGTCAATTACCGTAATTACAGACACAATTAAAAAACGATTGTGTCTATACCAAATGTGGTATCTCGGACTTAGAGGTTAAACTCATTCAATCTAACAATTCATTCAAGTAACACTGTGAATAAGAATGCTCCCAGTATATTCGCTTCTTTATCACAGCGACGCAGAGCATGCATCACGAATCAATTTAGCACATTGTGGTCTATTTCAAATTCACTTCATTCAATTGGTGTTACTCGCATAACATAAATAAATGAACTTGATCTATTCCCATTAATACTAACAGGACAATATTACGTAATAATAGTGGTGGTAGAAAAATACTCTATTTTCTGCGTGGGTATAATTCCGACAGATCCTTCGGGAATAGGATGATGTCGGCGGGCACTCGATTCTTATTATCCCACTTAATTTCGATATCCTTGGATGGTGTATTAACAGCTGTTGATGAAAATGAGAAAATATATAGAAGTGTGTTTATGTTATTTGTTACAATGTCAGTGAAGCAAGTTTCTACTTGCTTCACTGACATTGTGGGACAGGGAGTCCAAATGAATAACTCTGATTTACAATCTTTATTTTAATAAAAATATATTTGAAACAGTCTGTTTGAGGAATATACTGATAATCTAATTAAACGAAGGATGTATCAGCTCACGACGGACATAAAAGTCAGCTTAAAAAGCAATAAAAATGAAGAAGTAAGAAACAACTGCGCAAATCCCACAACAAACACTTAGAAACTTCTTATAGCTGCCTGCTTACATCACTTTTAAAAGGGAAAACCATCAACAAAATACGATTTGAACATGACATCACTAGTTATCATATGTAGGACCTGCATCCGCATACGTGATTTGTACAGAAATCACGTTTAAAGGAGATAAAGTATTCCTCCATCTAGATCTCGGAAAAATATGTTCATTCTAAACTTTTGTGGCAACCGATAAATCCAACAACAATGCTAATCACTTTACAAATCTTATGCAGAAACTTGCATAAAGATTACTCATGTTTTCTATGTGGAACTGCGCATTACTTGGTGGGTTGTGCAATGAAATAAAAAGCACGAGTAAAATCAATAAGAGTGCGGTCAAAAGGAACAAGCTGTGACGGTGACGCATGTTATTCTCTGAGCCCGACGTTAATGACATGATTGCGTTTTGTGAGCCTTCGACATGTGTTTCGCAACTTCGTCCAGTCGTGACAAATGCCACTTTCTCTTTACCTTACCACTTAATGGGATATTGATTTACGGAATATAAATAAAACACACGCAAATTTTACCTCGAATTTAGAAATTCTAGATGCTAATGTGAAATCGAACCGCTACCTATATGAATTTTTTGCGCGTTCGTCACTCTATATTTATGAGTCAGACACAATGTTGTGAAGAGAATTTGTAAAACATGTGTTTATGTTCTACCCAGGTACTACGATACGATAGCTGTATCAATGGTAAGCGACTGTGGTCGCGGGCGTGGTCAAGTGGGCATTGTCCGATTTTTTCAAAGTTTACAAACATAGCTTTAAATCTTGTATGTTAGAGCTTTAAATCAACTCGTTTGCGAACACGCACGCCAATAAATTAGGCAGGTAGATGTACTACGCCTTAGAATTCGCAAAGAACACCCTTTATAGCGCAGTTATTGTTTTAAACCGATGAAACTCTCGTGATATATTGGCGATTAAGATGTCACTGTTATTATGCTATAATTTATTTTTATGGACTAATTAATGCTGTATAATTAGGAATATTTGGCTATTTGTAGGTGTAACGTGTTTCAAGCACACGCAAATAAACAAAATGGCGTCTAAATCGAACTTGAAACTTTTGAAGGTTATTCAATTTACAATCGTGTTTATGTATTAAAAGTGGACTACGAATCGATAATTGTATTTATCAATGCTGTTAACATTGTTGTTTGTTAGATACGAAAATAAAACAAGCGAAATGCTTTTACTAATTGAAGGGCTTTATGGCAATTAAGTAAATGTCAACAGGCTAAAGGCTTGTGCGTGTATGGTGAGAATAGCTAAAGCGATAGATAACAGAATGTGTGCTGACATTTAAAGAGTGGGCTTTTGATGAATAATACCGGACAACTGAATAATATAGAGAATCAATTAATACTGTACTAAGTATATTGATGCTCTAGCTAGTTATCTCTCTGATATACAAGGTTGATTTAGAGAACTTCCAGATTAATCTAAGATCTAAGTATATTGTCATATCGCTATTTCATATAGGTTTTGTTTTTTTTTCTTTTTTTTTCGGGATGGGAAATCATCAAATGACTTCTCCCGCTCTGGGCGGAGCGGGAGGGCGTGTCAGACTTTTACTGACTAAAACCCACCCGTGTTCCATCAGTTGCCCATGTGCCAGGGTCACGGTATCTCTTTCGAACAATCACGCGACCCCGGCAGGCATCGGTCCTAGTAGAGCCCTTCACTGCTGCTGACATCTCTTTGAGGCGCGCGTGGAACACTGCGCGCCGTCGACCCGAGCTTGGTCCTTACCGGGCGGCGAGCTACCCATTGCTCGCCACCCGCAAGCTCGCGCCTTCGGAGTCCGCTATGGACTCCCGACGCCCGGGGCGTCTCCTCCTGCGGCGGCTAGGGACGTGAGGGCGCAGTGACTGCCACTCCCTCACACGCCCCGCCTCCTCCTTCGCGAGCATTACTGCTTCGCAGAAGGAGATTTCATATAGGTACGTAGGCTGATCTGAGATTTATCTTCATGGACTTCAATACGTTATATTTTAACTCTAGTAGCAATAGTCGTTTCCCTGCTTCATATACAAGCAGATAGATACTCTAAATATATAGATATAGTACCCTAAATAGAAAGTTACACCACGTGAAATCAGTATCATCTTTATTCTCATTCTCTTGTCCTTATTCCGATTTATTTAGGGTCAGCTTCTCTTCCAAACTTTTCTATTTGTCGTCTTCCCAGTAATAACTTCTTTCTACCCATATCATCTTTTACTCATTTTAATCGCTTGTAGCATGTACATTCATACTCAAAACTTTCCTAATGACATTTTCTTCATTCCTCGACATCACTTGCCCAAACCATGACCTAGATATAATATTTTATTCAGACTTTGAGAATACCAGACGCGTCTTTAGTTCTTTTGTTTCCCTCAGTATTTAGATTCAAAAAAACCTCCGCACTCACACTATATGAAAACCCATCAAAGTGAGAGTAGTTTCACATTTCATTGCGTTTTACGTTAACATAATTTGCATAGCGTCGGTCGATACTGCGCAACCGACTGAGAAATCCCTTGCACTTTGCAGAACACACTAGACTAACACTAGACAGCTTAGAATAACCGGCATTATCATGTAAGAATTAATTCGATCGTACGTATATGGCTTCCTTTTGCCTTGGAGAACATAATTTATGTTTCCTATGTAAATGAGTCCATGGTGTATTCATTAAGTGAGGTTGGTACTTCAATTATGTAATATTTCTTCGGAATCTATGGAACTAGTTAGTTTCCTTGATATTTATCTTCTTGTTGTTTCTGGGTGGGAAATCATAAAATGACTTCTCCCGCTCTGGGCGGAGCGGGAGGGCGCATCCTTCATTTTCCTGTGCCAGGGAAACGGTAAAACTTTCGAATAAATTCGCGACCCTGGCAGGCATCGGCCCTAGCGGACCCCTTCTATAACTACTGACATCTCTTTGCTAATAAAGATCTCCCTACGAATAGGAATCAACTAAGATAACATGGCCAGATCACATGAATAAAGGAAATAGGCAGTTGCCTTTGCCCTTAAATCATCAAACTAATATTTTAAACGTGAAAATAGTCATTAATATTTCTTTGTAAAGAGCTAAAAATATAGCAGCTGCGTTGAACCTTAAAGGGGTTCCCCCAATTATTTCCAACGTCGTATTCCGTCTAATAGGCCGCCATTTATTCTCAACACAGACATATTACCTACACTTCAGCAATCTTATTGGTGAAAAAAGAAATCTTTACGGCCTTAGTGTTCACTCTAGACAAAGTGATTGAATTTGGTGTTTAATTTCGACTTGTTAAACCTCGCAATAAAAGGTTTCTTCTTATTCTTATTGCTTTGGTCATTTTTATTAGGTTTTGTCAGATTTCGCTTTCTTTCTTATACTGTAAGTAGATTTTAGAAAATACAGTTTTATAGATCTCATGGTTTGTCGGCTTATTAGTCAATTCGCACGAATTTATTCGCCCGAATTGGGCGAAACGACACTTAAATAATATATTATTTACTATATAAAAAAACCGACTTAAAGTTCGACTTTTAATCCTATTCACTAACTTGACAATTAGAGGGATACCAGGTTTTGACAAAAAAAAGAAAGTGAGGTGGTGCAAGAATGAATGAAATTGAATGAACTTGAAATAATGTACTTACATGCAAACTTTGTAATTTAAATTTAATAACTTGTCTTAAAACAAAATGTGTACTATATCGATATATGTGTAGTCTATGGCTGTCAGAGGAAATAAAATGACTTTAGTAAAAAAATAAGCAAAATGAAATGATTTTTATATTTAGTTTTGTTTCTATCAGAAGAAAATAAAAAAAGGAAATAACTATTATTAAAAATTATTAATTATTCTTATAATCCACACCTAAAAATGATTTTTTAAAGTTTTATTTAATTTAAAACATTTTTATCATTCATTCTTTATGCGAAATCGTTCACTACCCCGACACTATTAGTTTTAGAATGGTATCATTATTTTGCATTGAACTGTCAAGTTAGTGAATAGGATTAAAAGTTCAACCTTAAGTACCTATATATTTTGTTAGTATTTTGGTGTTAGTAACAATAATGGTTAAATGATAGGATAATATTGTTAGTTTTCACACAGTAAATGTTTAATTATGATTAATTATTCGGCTCGCACAAAGTTAATTTATTTGTAGGCGAATCGACAATTCCAGAATACGTATTAAGCAATTATCACGTATTGATTTTTATGCAATAAAGTTTGTGCGAACCGACTAATAAGCCGTTTTGTCGGTTCGTTATGACTTATGAACGAGACTAGATTTCGTCCTCCTTTGTCCTAGTCAGTCACTGAGCTAACTTAACTAAGCTCCTGTCACAGCGTAATCTAGAGATTGCTGGCAGCCACCTCCCACACCCACATTATAATAACGTTATTCATCAAGGCGACAAGCGTCCCATACGCAATCATAACAGATGAAATGAATCAGTTACATTATTATGTAGTACCCCTAATAATATATATCACAAAACAGCTTTGGTACAAAAATAGCGGTACGTGCGTTATGTCTATGTAGATGCCTCAAAACACGTGCCAACGAACGAATTTACACTCTATACATCTCATCATACCCGTATAATTATTTATAAGACGCGAAAATAAACAAATGTGAGAATTTTCGATATCAGGAATTTGTTGATAACGCCCTTCTTTCGTTTCGGAGGGATCTGGGATTGTTTTCGATAGAAAGTCGGATCAACCAGGCGATTTAGTAGATAGAAATGTCGACGTAAACATCCTTTCTATACTAATACAATATAGGTTTGTTTGTTTGAACGCGGTAATATCTGATCAGATAACGATTCCGATTTGTAGTTCCTAATATTCTTGCACTACCATTCGGAATAAAAAAAAATGCCTTTTGATATTGCTTATTTAACATTGCGGTACGACCTTTAGTAGTCCACCAAAAAAACGAAGTAATAGGTAGCGTGGGCGGGCGATACGATGCGACGCGGTAGATCGGTAAAGCAAGAAAATCGGAATGTCAAATTTTGGATGTTTGTTACCCAATCACGATTTACCGGCTGAACCACTGAACGGATTTGTATTAAACTTGACACACATGTAGATTATGGCCTCCATTAACATATAGGATACTTTTAATCCGGAAATACGTTGCAGTTTCTCTAGGATGCAAGTGAAACCGTGGCAGCAGCTAGTATATGAATCTGTCATCCTTATAATCCTAATACGTAGGTAGTGGTGGAGGCAACCACCCCAAGATTGATCGCTACCCGACCTATGAGGGATGTTCTGCGTTCAGCATTTATTAAGAACTAGCTTAGACCGGCGACTTCGTTCGCGTGAAAATCGTAAGACACCATAATTTACTAAAAATGAAAGGCACATCTTCGTAAAACTAAAACTTTCCTTCAGACCAAAACAAAAGCTAAAATATGAGGAGAGTCAGGACTGCGAAGAGGTGACGCAGGAACAAGCAACGAACAAGTTGAGTGAGAAGTAACTCAGTCTTAGGTCGTCACCCGTAGCTTTCAATATCTAGTGAGATAAGTACCATTGATTCCGAAATTCATTTTTTTACTAACCACCAGTGGCCGACGCACAGTGTTTTATGAAGACCATTTTTCGGACATTGCTTTTTTATATAAAAATCTAATAGTTTATGTTATTTCAATGCAATATTTCGTATCCCCATTTCACTAGTATGTTTAGTTTTTGAGATATAATTTTTTGAAAATCGTCTTTTTTTCAACCGGATATTTAGAAAAAAAATCATATCTCTGAAACTAAATATGATACGCAATTGTGACCTTAAAAACATCGATGGCGTTTTTTATGTTGCATATTTTAGAGTAAAAATAAAACTCAGAACTTCGTTAGATTTAGACTTATACGAGGTTTTTAGTTTTTCGTTTTTATTTTTTTTCTCTGTAATTCCATCGTATTTGGAAAAGTTCTTTATACTAAAATTATGCCCTTCATCTTCCCTACATACCACAAAAATAACACATCCTAATTGCGTGGAATCTAGAAACCACAACATTTTTAAGCTTGATCCGTATTCTACGTCGTTAGGGTTGTCACGCGATCATATTATATTACTTCATATCCGGATCTGAAGTTATCTCTATATTTAAACCAAAGTTATCCACACAATCAGAAGAATCGCTAAACTTAACGGGCAGTGGACAGGGCACATTTACATTTTAATGTCATTTTAGATTTTCAGAACTACCTCTAATAGAACAATTTAGGGGTTTTTAAAGATTGTATGGAAGAATCTTATTTCTTAGGTTAATAAACTTAAAATTTAGCACAAATTCTTATCAAAATAAAAATTGTCATTGATGCCAATTCTGTTGTACACCGAACTAAACTATCTCTAAAATTCCTTACTTTTGGCTATGAGAATTGTAACTAGGGCGTGCAATATCTGAGGGTTCTTAATTCCGGAACTGAGATCCGATACTGGAGAACTAATTCCGGAATTCCGGAACTGGTATCTTTTTCTTTTTTAGATTTTTTTCTTTCTTTTTTTTTAATTGTTTCAGTGTCTCTTCTCTATCTAGGAAAATAAACAAAAATTGTTTCAAATCAAACAAAATTTATAATAAATCAGTCTTTGAATCATTTTGAGTTACAAATTAAACATATTTGGTCATCATTTTTCCTTATTACTCTATTAGACATTTTCACAATAGTAAAGTCAACAAGGTTTATAGAAAATAAAATTATGTAATTAAACAGTAACAAAAACATAAAAAATGTACTCTAAATAGTCTCCTTCCTGTCTAAAATTATTATTACGACAAAATATCATAATGGAAGGTGAAAGGTTCTGGAGTGGCGATCGCGTACCGGAAGACGTAGAGTTGGAAATCCTCCAACAAGGTAGACCGATGACCTTGTGAAGGCCGCAGGAATCCGCTGGATGCGGGAAGCACAAAACCGGTCGAAGTGGCGGAGCTTGGGGGAGGCCTATGTCCAGCAGTGGACGTCTTTCGGCTGAAATGATGATGATGATGATCATAATGGAAGGACTGGAAGGAGTTAAAAAAATATCCTTACATCGCATGCGCTGCAAAAACTATGGATAATGGAACAAAACAATGTACTACGGCTTTTCAGAATACATCATTATCTATAAAAACTAAAGTGTCGCGACAGCTCACAGCATATGTCTAACTGTTACAGTTATGTAACACGTAAGGACATCACTTCAGAACGACTGCACCTATTTGGCTTTTTTTTGTAGTGTTCGTATTGTCAGGACAAGGTCTGTTGTAAAGAAAATTGAAAGAAATCGAAAAAGAAATTGTACCCAGGCAAAGCTGGGGAGGGCAGCTAGTTATATATAAATATTGGAATTCCGAAATTACTCCCGTCAATTCCGGAACTGAAAAATCAATAAAATTGATCCGGAATTCCGGAGTTACGGAATTGTAACGCTGTTCTGCAAGAAAAAATCTCTAAATTAAAAAAATATTTTGACATGATTAAAATCGAATTTGACAATAGCGACTCAACGTGGAATTTTTTTTTCTTTTGGCTACGCAACGTGGTACTTGTGTGCGCTACGTAATGAATTTTTTGAGAGACGAAGGCGCGCACAAGGGTGCAGCCTGGATGTGTTTTATATGGAATTTTTAACTTTTTGTTTGAAAATTTAAAAAAAATATTACCCACGTGTTGAGATTTATATTTGTGTGAATTTCAAAGGGGGTCGAAAATTTCATTATTTTTGCGATAGGACACGCCATTTTCGACATATAAGCAAAAGAAAAGGAAAACAAAAAATACAGTTCTGTCTTTGCACGTGAAGGCGAGGCGTTGCGTTAGTGTGAATTTTAGTTCATGATCACTAATGCTATTCCATACCTTTTTGATCGCGATTAAAAGTAGTAGTGAAAAGTAGATTTAGAAAAAATAAATTATTATAGTCAAAATTTTTGGTGAAAACTAAACTAATAATTCAGCGCAATCTTAGTGCTGCCAAACTAAAATATAGTTAAGTTGTGTCACTTTAGTCTATTTCAGAATAGGAAATCCTTGTTCGACAGGGATAAACCAAAATTAAGTGATTTTTAGTTTAGTTTAGAGAATTTTGTGACAACAGAATCGGCCCGTTATTCGTTTTTTCTAAACTACCGTCAAAATACAGTTTTAAAGGGTGTTAAAGTTTTTATGAAAACATGCGCGAACGAAACTGGCAAAGTGCTAGTTTCAGTTTAAATAACTTATCCAAATACTACGGAATTATCGAGAACAAAATAAATAAAAACTAAAAACCTTTTATAAGTCTGGATATAACAAAGTTCCTTGGTTTAATAGTCGAAATTTTAATAACCAATACGTCCCATTAAATAAAAATTGAGTCGTCAAAATTCAGATTCGAAAGTGACAACCCTAGCAAAAACAGTAAATTTGGAATAACTTCTAGATTCCACGCAATTAGGATGTGTTATTTTTGTGGTATGTAGGGAAGATGAAGGGCATAATTTTAGTATAAATAACTTTTCCAAATACGATGGAATTACCGAGAAAAAAAAATAAAAACGAAAAACGAAAAACCTCGTATAAGTCTGAATCTAAAGAAGTTCCGAGGTTTATTTGTACTCTAAAATATGCAGCATAAAAAACGCCATCGATGTTTCTAAGGTCACAATTGCGTATCATATCTAGTTTCAGAGATATGATTTTTTTTCTAAATACCCGGTTGAAAAAACGACGATTTTCAAAAAATTATATCTCAAAAACTAAACATACTAGTGTAATGGGGATACTAAATATTGCATTGAAGTAACTTAAACTATCAGTTTTTTATATAAAAAAGCAATGTCCGAAAAATCGTCTTCATAAAACACTGTGCGACGTCCTCTTTCCAGTTATTCCGAAATTCTTAGATAATATAATAATATAATAAATATTATAAAGCTGAAGAGTTTGTTTGTTTGTTTGATTAAACGCGCTAATCTCAGGAAATACTGGTCCGAATTGAAAAAAAAAATTGTGTTGGGTAGCCTATTTATCGAGGGAGCCTACGCGCGCGCTGCGTAAACGGTTAAAGTAACGCAAAAATCATGTATGACGGCATTTTTCTTTTTAAAAAGTTCAAAAAAAACGTCCGCCAGAGCATATGTCTATCTTTTAAAGTTGACTCACTATAACTCAAAAGAAGCGAGCAGCAACGAAAAATGGACGAAAACTAGCAGGCAAATCGATGCGACGGGAAGGGTCAGGGGAGCAAAAATTTGACGCGGACGAAGTCGCGGGCAGAAGCTAGTTCTTAGATAAAAAAAGAAAATGAATACCTACCTGCCACCTTGTTCACTACCGAATGGCATAACACTGATACAATGACTAATGCTTTCTAGACTATTCCTGACGAAAAGCTATCACTAAAATAATATAACAGTAGATCCTGACCTAACCTAACCAAAGATATTTAGGTAGGTTTTACTTTTTATACTAACCAAAGATAATAAACTATAAAGATAAGATGCTAACCACAGATAAACTTAATGGTTTTCTGTGAAATTATATTATTACTAGTGATCGCCCATTGGTCGAAATTTGACCGTACTTCATTTGAATAGAAATATATAATAATAAATATTAAAAAAATAATATGGTTATATTTGATATTCAGTAACACTATAGACAAATATTCTCGATATGATCATAGATTTTAAAAATGAAATAGGTTATATATCTATAAAATTGATTTATTACCTACTAGCTTTTGCCAGCGGCTTCGCCCGCGTGTAGCCTATGTCCTTTCTCAGGCTCTAAACTATCTGTGTACCAAATTTCATTTAAATCGGTTCAGTAGTTTTAGCAGGAAAGCGAGACAGACAGACAGACAGACAGACAGACAGAGTTACTTTTGCATTTATAATATTAAGTATGGATAGTATGGATGGTTATACTTGACATTCAGTAAGACTATAGACACAAAATATTAAAGACAGATGTTCTCGATTGGACCACAGATTTGGACCATAAACAAAAGAGTATCTATACATGTGTGTATTAAATACACGGTAATGAATAGTAGTGTGTGTAACGTGTTATTTATTGAAAATAATGTATTTTTACGCATAATTTAAAAAATATATTAGCATTCGTCACTTCTTCTCTGTATAAACTATAAGTATGCGAAATTTCATACTCCTCCGTCCGCCCAATTTTCGTAAAAAGGGATCCAAAGTTTACGCTTCACGTATTAATATATAGATAATAGTATAACAAAATGTAAAACAGGAAGCACAAAAAATATCCATTGTTGGGAAGCGAACTTGGGTTTGCCAGTCGTCGAACCGGCTATTAATATAAGCTATGAGCTTTGTTAAAAGTTTACTAAATAAGCAGTTCGTATGTCATGATTGATTGCATAGCTTCTGAAAGGTATAGCGAGATAATACTAAAATTAAAAGGTTAAATCTGCAACTATCTGCTATATTCGCTCCCTATTTAGCGCTGCCCTATTATTCCATTGAATAGTTAACACTGTAGTTTTTTAATGATTGACTGCTTAGCCCTATAAAGGTACATAGCGTGATGACGAGCATTTAAAAGGTTAAACAGTAACTATCTGACAATATCCTAACGTTTTGGCACGTCTCTACAATTTACGGAGAGGAACATACCTAATACAATAGTGTTCATCCCTACAGCAAATATCGTGACAGTTTATAGCCCACAGACTATTCAGCCTTACAAGGAATATCGATGCAAAATTTGAACGAAATCTATCCGATCGTTTTTGCTTGAAGCTGGAACATACATTCAGACAAACAAAAAAACAAGGCATGACAATTGCGGCCAACCCTCGAAAAAAAACCCCTTAAAAAAATCAATGTACAGTTTGGACTTCACTTTGTTATATGTAGGTATAGAAGGGTGATCAATCATGGATAAAGAAACTATGCAGAATGTTGTTATGGTGTAATATGCAGACATTCTTCGTATTCAAAAGCAACACCCAAACCACACCTATTTCCTTTATTGACTCAATATGTGATGTAAAAGCCATGAAAGACTACCTGCCCTCCAATACGTGATTTTCAAATCAGCATAAAACATTATCAAGGTGGAAAAAATGTCTTCTGAATGGCATTACAAGCGGCTACCGATCGATAGAATTGTAAATTGTATCAATAATTTATATAGCTGCGCGAGTATTTTATACAGTCTGTAAAGTAAGCCCTCATAGTGTTTTAAAACGTGTAAATATAAACGAATAGAATAAACGAGCACTCCCACGCCCGCCAACTTCAATTAAAATGTTAGAGAATAATAAGAAGGTGTAAAATCTTTAATTTTGCGCATGCCATAACATAATATTAATTTTACACGCAACCAATAAATGTTGTATCTAAGCTACGGGCGGGTATACACACGAACAGCGTCCTGTTGAACACAGACACAACACTAGCGCGTCTGTCTAGACGGCGGCATCTCCAGCTACATTCTGTATATTATATCAACGTACATACAAATAAACGGCACAACCATATTACTTATATAAACTTATTAACTAATAATACCAAGGTATTATCTCTGCAGTTATCCGCAGTAACTTTAATTAAATCACGTTTTTATGGCGACCACAGTGCGCAGATTTCTCATTACAATCAATCTTATCGTAGCTTGCTATTTTCAGTAGTAAATTAAGTCTATCTCTGGCCTTTCCATAATGATAAAATTGATCTTTGGTTGTGAAAATATTAATGGTTATATATGATTTGTTGCGAAGTCTCCTCATTAACGAAATACCTCCTAATACTAAAATGCCTATTAGAATGACAACGCGTCTCATACAGACGTCTTCTTCAATAACTACACATACATGCCTTATACAGACACGTGATGTAAAATCAAGTTTTTTCAATTGTAATAAAAATTCACAATTGCCAGCCATTTTGCATTTTTAACCGACTTCAAAAAAAGGAGGAGGTTATCAATTCGTCTGTATTTTTTTTTTTTTTATTTTTTTTTTTTATGTTTGTTACCTCATAACTTTTGACTGGGTGAACCGATTTCGATGATTCTTTTTTAGTTTGAAAGCTAGTGCTTCCCGAATGGTCCCATTTAAATTTGGTTTCATTCGGACAATGGGGTCCATGTGAAAACCATATAAGTCTTAAATTTACATTAAGTATTTGCGCGACAAATGAACGAATACCGTATGTTTGTTACCTCATAACTTTTGACTGGGTAAACCGATTTTTATGATTCTTTTTTTATTTGGAAGCTGGTGCTTTCTTAATGGTCCCATTTTAATTTGGTTTTATTTGGACAATGGGGTCCATGTGAAAACCATATAAGTCTTAAAATTCATTACGTGTTTGCGCGACAAATGTACGCATAACGCGATTAGATTAGTACGGAGTATCTACCACAACTAAAAAGTTAAAAAATAAAAACTTTTTACAAAAAAAACAACCGACTTCCTTAAAAAAAACACTACAAAGTCAAAAATAACTTTAATTTCGGAAGTCGGTGGCAAAAACCTTAAATACAGAGCCTAAGACACCGACTTTCGAAATTAAAGTTATTTTTGACTTTGTAGTGTTTTTTTTAAGGAAGTCGGTTGTTTTTTTTGTAAAAAGTTTTTTAATTAAAATAATAAAGATCCATAGCCCATCACGGACCGTAACTGAACGCGAGACGAATTGATTGACATTTAATTCAATTCGAATGGGTCTAAGAGTCTAGGATTCCCAAGAGTGATCTAATACCTTCTCAGGCTTAAAAAGAAAATAATAAATTTAATTACAACGACCCACCATTTTACTTTTCCCGAGCGACTAGCGATTCAGCAGATATAAACCCCTTAATTTGGTTCGTATTTATAACTCCGTCGCATAAAAAACAATAATGAAAGGTGAGCGTGTATTTTGCCAAAACTTATTCAGGGCTATTTTATATTTACACACGGTTTTCGTCTATTATTGTGAAACATCTCATCTTGCTACTATGTCCGTCAGAAAAACAAAACAGCTGGTGAAAATGATGAATGAACTATGTATTTCGCACAAATGTTTCTAACAATTTACGAAGACCAAATTAAATTCATTGGGCTATGTAAATTCGACGTAAAAGGTAGACTTTAGGTTTATAGATAAGACGACCTTAAAATATTGATAGATCGTCAGAGAAACTAATCACCTGACGAAAATGATGGATGAACTATTTCGCACAAATATATGTAAAAATTTACGAGGACCAAATAATTTTGCAATAGGCTATCTAAATTCGACACAATGGGGAGAGTTTAGTTTAAAGGTAACACTATCTTTAATATTGAAAGATCCCTTCTTTTTAAACGCGTTTGACCAATATTTATGTTGCATATGGGAATATACAATCTTGAGCAAAAACTTCACAGCCAAACTCTTGTTTATCTAACATCTGGCCCGAGGGAGGAGCGTTAAGTTAGAATATCGAGAGCACCACGAAGCACCAACACCTTCCAAGTAACTTAATTTATATCGATAATAAATTAATAACATCACGTATGGCACACAAAATACTTTTAGGATGTTTATACGAGGCAAAAGCGTCTCTACATAAGAATATAACTTCGTTATGAAAATATACGAGCGTAATTTTGAAGACGGTAAATTATGATATAAGTACCTGTACACTCCATAATGTTTTCCCGACGCTCTGTCTCCACATATAGAACAGAGGTGCTTGGAACCACTTAGGGGGTGATTCGGGGGGTAGTTTTTGAAGGCGGGGGGCGGTGTGGAGTCGTCTCGCAGGCCGTCTAGCATAGCCGTGTCTGGCTTCATCTCTGGCGGTGACATCGGCGACATAAAACCGCCCTCCAAGTTCAGCCCTGCAATAAAAAAGTCTAATCAAGATTTGAACGGCTCCAATAATGAAAATCTTAATTACTGACGCCAAGTGGAGGAGTAAATATATTTTTTTTTTCTTTCTAACAGCAGTTATTTGAGTTTTTCATCTCTATGAGGGGATTTACTTGCGTACCTATAGAATAAAATTTTGATTACATTTGATTTTAAAATTACTTAAAAATGGCTGAGAAATAAATCATTATCTTATGTCATCTAAATTTACTTACATTAAACCAAACTAAACTAAATTTATATTATACTAAACTCCTAAAGAATTTTCTAGAGTCAAGCTTTTTTGTAAAATAAAGTGTGAAGTTTGTAAACACTCATCAATCTTGTAAAAAAAATTAAAATCTTTGAATTCTTTGAGCATTGTGTTAAGAAACGATAAGTCTTGTAGGTACCGACTAAGGGATAAAGTCAAGATGCTTAGAATCATTATCAAAAACATAATGCAGTATTAAACAAATTCTCCGGAAAACAAAAAAGTATGGATGGCAGTTGTTCCAAAAACCAACAAAACCGGTTCATTAGTCCGAAGGCTTCTGCAGCAGACAAAAAAGAAAATAAACACATGCAGCCACCACCCTCATTCTACTGCGCAGTAGAAAATCTTTCGGTTTCCTAAAGAACTTTGCTTTGAATTCCTTTAAAAAAATATTTTTCGTATTGTATCGTCCAAGTGGGCACATTTTACGGAATAATTCTAGCGAGCGATGATTGAAAATGTTCAGGTGTTTCGTACTGATAAAAGCATTGAATGCTTGGTTTAAAAGCATACGTGACGCAATTCTCGTGTGCAAACGTGTTCATAGAATGTAAATCTTGTATTCTGGTTTGCTCCAAGTAAAGCATACGAGCTAAATGCCATAATACTAATATCTGATCTATTAACTGAACATGCTTCTTTGGTCGTGCGACTTGCAAACGAGTTGCCATTGTCTTAAACATCCAAATCGATATCACATAAGAAATCTTTGCACGTGTTGATGTGGCTTGCTTCTTATTTGTTACTGCCCTATCTATATTATAACTCGAAGGTTTAATGTGTTGTTTTTATAACTAGAATGAGTAATTTTAGTTTTGTGATTTGCGGGTACCTATCATTTTGACAGTACAACAACATTCATTGCGTTATTTACGTTGTTGAGTAGACAATTTCTTCGAACATATAAAGCAATGGATTAGCGCCCTTCAAAATGTGTGTTCAAGTGTGTTAGGCAATTACGGTGCAGGTCTAAAACTACTAAAAAGTAATCATTTAGCAATAACTGTCTCACCATCTATGTCTGAACATAAAGAAATTGCGTTTAAAGTAAAATGTAAAAATTACGATTAAAAAACGTGACTTGCCAATTGCCTAATAAGAATTTCTGAAGGTGTCTATTCTCCCACAAAAAAATAAATATGCAAATCGCCTACAGAAAATAATATATTATTTTAGAGTGTCGATTCGCCCTGTTCGCGCAAGTAAATTCGTGCGAATTGACTAATAATCCTTCGTTCGGTGTTCATGAATCAACATTAACAATAAGTATGATACAAAGTGCTTCATCATGCCAAGTAGATAATAGAGAAACACTTTAATTGATTTGTACTTGATAATTATGCATCGAATTCATTACATTGTAGTCTACAGATAATGTAAAAACGGATAAAATTACTTTTTATTGGCTATTACAATCAGACCACACCTCAGCTATCATAATTTTATATTTAAATGTGACATCACTCTTATAATATATAAGCGCAATGTTATTATTGTCATGCGTTGTCTACATATGTACTGTTAACACATATGTACATAACACATGTTTAAAAATACTACAGAGTACAAACCAACAGTTTTATAGTTTTAATGGTTAGGTAGTAATTGAAAAAATCACTTCAATTCAAAATAAAACAATAGGACTAGGAAAATAACCAATTTGTGGCCGTAAAACAGTTTACTGCAAATATAATAAAAAAAATATCGTTCATCTTTATGTTTCAGAGTACAGAGTGTTTCAACATAAATGCAGATTGTTAAAAACAAGCGTTATCTTTATGAAAGAGCGGGTTGCATCGGTCGGTTCACTGGTAATACATCCGTTTCTGGAATAGACACATTATACGGCTACATATCAAGCTATATTTTTCCAGTTTAAGTTGACCTCTCACTATACGGAAATCCCATACAACATGAGATCAGTTTATACTGGACGGCGCAATAACGTCTGTCCATCGGTCCAGAGCGCCTGTTTAGGACTTACGTCACCATCATAAACAAGCGATCACCTGATACGTCATATCCGATCTCTTAAATTCCTATTGGCAAGGGCGGACTAAGTTTGGGAACTGTTCTTTTTTTAAGTTTGCGCTTGAGTCTTTTGATTGGCGGTTGACCCGCTAAGTTATAAACATGGCGTGATCTAAGTAATCTATAAATAAATCTTTGTGTTTTTTGTTATCGCTCAAAACAGAGTGTCCCAGAAATCGACATCCAGCCGGAATCGGGTTATAGGCCAATAATAGTTATCAGTAAAGAAAAAAAAAAAAGATGGTATTTAAAAAATTATTCGTAGTAAAAAAAAAACAAGACAACCTGAACCCTTCCTCTTGCAGACGCTTTCTCCTGTTGTTAGAAATTTAAACTTTAGATAAAATTGTTCTCGTAAACTCTTGCCTAAAATATAAAGCCAACTGCTCCAACTTGGAAAAAAATGACACTTTTTACCAAAGTATTCAAAATTAATACTTTGGATGACTGTTCTGAAAATGAAAAAGTACATAACTTAGATTTTTTTAAATATTTTTCTGATAACTATTATAACTCGGCCTATTACTCGATTCCAGCTTGACGTCGACTTCTGGGACAACCTGTATATCGGACTACCGGCCTGCCAGCCGGCTACTATCCTACCTAAAATGCTTGTTTACAATCATTATAAAATCAGGGTTTTTCGCATTGGCATGATATTGATCTTCTTTCGAAATCATGAACAAACGACTTATGTAAATGGCCACCTAACATTAGAAATTATAATAGCATACGACCCCTACCAGGAAAAAAATATCCTTGACAATCGTGAAATAAACATTTTACGGATGCAAATAATACATATGGAATGATTTGAACATGGTTCTCATGGAACATTATTATTTTAAATCTTGAGTAGTTAGGAACTTTATGCGTGTTATAGACTAAATGGCTATTATAGCAATGGAAGTTTAATAAAAAAACGAAGGGTAGATAAAGATGACATGGCTAGAAAGGGGGTCAATACTAACATGACAGCGCATACAGACGATTCAAGAAGAATAAATAGGTACTCTCCAACCCCAAACAAATTGGGGTGACTCCTAAAAAGTCTACAATATTCCCACTGGTGGGATACAGATCTCTCTGTGAGAGAGAGTGTGCTGTAAATTTGTAAACTACCACGCGGGCCCAGTGCGGGTTGATAGATGTCACATGTGTCAGATTATTTGGTTCTAGGACATACATGTTCTTCACGATGTGTGCCTTCACCGTTTTGAGAGCATTGATCATGAAATTATTTACACAAAGTAAAACGCCTGCAAGGGTTCGACCCCAAACTTACAACTCGTAAATCGGGGTCGATACCACTGCTCTATTAGGATAATGGAAGGAGGTGAATGTCTCAGTTTTATACTATGATAATGTTGTTCTCTTAATTGTTTTTGAAATTATACAACAAATAATGGCGTTTGACATTTAAATCACAATAGATGTAAGTTAAACAATGTAAAGGAACATTCAAGGTCCATAACAAAGCGTTTCACGAACAGCTTCTGAGTTAAAACGGATCACGCCTACCTTAACGGAAGACATTGTGTACCCGCGTCAAGAAAACACTTTCAATTTCTACGTGTGAATAGAGTGCTTAGAACATATGAAAACAAGAAATAAGAGGCAAAAGACTGAATGTATTTACTGAACTAATCGTTTTTGTTCGACCTTTTTGATAGAATAGTCCTGTTGCTAATGTGGCGAATGTTTTAGTGATTATTTGTAGTTTTTTTTTTTAGGATTTCTAATGTCCTGCGAAAAAGATGAAAATAATAAGAATTAAAAATAATATTTGTTTCAGCGATTTTCTTAAATTATTCCCGAAGGGGGTAAATTTGGGGATGATTTAAAAAATGACATGATTATTCATTTTTTTGGGTCGGTACTTCTTTTTAAGGGAATGAAGGACTTGGAAATCAAGTCAGGATCTCTATCATCAGGTATGTATTTAATTTATATCGGTCCACCCGCTTATAAGTTATTATAGTTTTTAACTTGTAAAATAATTTAGGTAATATGTAG
This sequence comes from Aporophyla lueneburgensis, assembly GCA_932294355.1. Classification (NCBI taxonomy): domain Eukaryota; kingdom Metazoa; phylum Arthropoda; class Insecta; order Lepidoptera; family Noctuidae; genus Aporophyla; species Aporophyla lueneburgensis. The sequence continues at coordinate 19,535,848 of OW028747.1, forward strand.
GGAAATACGTGGTCAATGGCGGCTATTTTAGATTAATGGTGATAATATTAAAATAAATTATTAATATTTTTATGTTAGACACTATGAATCACTTTCACATTTATTTCCGACATCCATGCGGGCATAGCCGCGGGCAGAAGAACCTAGTCACAAATATTTCGAACTTTTGCGTAATGGCGGGCCATGACTGTTAATATAGTTAAAAAAGTTTGCCTAAGGTTTTCTAAAGGCATCCGGGTCTCCGGACTACTAGGGTTGCTTCGTGTCTACGAAGCAACCCTAGTAGTACAAATTCATTGAAATTGTTTTACCAGGCACACACCGCACACATCGCACCGTCGCACAGTGGGCTGGGATTACAAGGTTGGGTCTTAAGAGATCAAATGTATTTTTTTGGTATCTAGGCATAAATTTAAAACGTTTTTATTCTTTGACTTTTTTTAATTTAACGAGTACTTTCGGAGATATAGCCATATCAAATTTGTATGAAGAGTCATGTTATTTTAGTTAAGCAATTTATTCCAATTAATTTGAAATTGAAAATAATGTATACTAAACGGCCTGAAAACCTCAATACCTACTTAGTTCTTTAAAGAAAAAAACAATGTTTGATATTTTCCACCACCATAGGTAGGTATGACGTAATTTGTTTTGAGACTTATTTCCGGGAATCAAGGGATAAGAGTGCGCGAGCGCAACAACAAGTTATGACGTGTCGTAACGTGATTGGTGCAACGATAGGGTATCTACGGAATGTTCGGTTGCATTCAGACGTACTTCAGTGTTCTATTACCCACCATAATAGACGCACTACCCCCACACATTCAGTACTTACTTATTTTGTATTTGTGAAAATGTTTGAAAATTTAGTGACAAACCTTGATCTTTTCGTTATTTTAAAAAACAGTGGCAGTATTAAAAATAATGACAGTTTGTGTAGTGAGATAAGGTCTAAATTTTTAGTCGAAATAAGTGATGATCACGAAAAGACCTTAAAGTTGTTTTGTGTAAAATTTTGTTATAATTTAAATAGAAGATGGGAAAACGCTTATCGTAAAGAAAATATATTCAGAACTAAAAATAGTGAATGGTTACAAGAAAACATAATATGGCCAGACTTTATTAAGTGTTTAATAGGCAGTAATGAAGATCAACCAGCACCGAGTACATCAACTCAGTATGTATCACCATCAAAAGTTTCTGTCGGTGTCTCCACCGAACAAAGCCCAAGAAAACCTTTTTGTGAATTAGCGCCTAAACAGAAGTGCAGAAAACTTTCATTTATCTTCGGACGAAATAAAATATGCATATTTTGAGCAGTTGAAAGCGGATGGGAATGAGGAGGTTGCTAAAATATTAGAACATTTACTAAAGAATCCCCAAGATGTAAAAAAAGTTAAAAAGTGCATATCTGTTAAAGAAACAAAACCTGTGTTTTCTCCGGATGAGGCTTTAGGGTTATTTTTATCACTTAAGCTGACCAAGTGGCAATACAATACTTTAAGAAAAAGTGTTAACGAAAAAGACAGTAATATATTTCCATCTTATCATCAAGTGCAACATGCGAAAAAGAAATGCTATCCACCAAAAGATGCTATTACAGTGACAGAAACCTCAGCTAAAATAAAGTTACAAGCTCTATTGGATATAACGATAACAAGAATAATTACGTCACTCGTCATAGATAGTGGTTGTAAAGAATTTACACTAATCAGTAAGTGGGGATTTGACGGTGCTTCTAATCAAGCCAATTACAAACAAAAAATGCAAACAGACGATGAACAAGAAAGTCAACTTGACGATTCAAGCATATTTATGGGTAGTTTAGTGCCAATAAAATTAGTGTGCGGCGAACAAGTTATCTGGCAAAACGATTCACCAAATTCATCTTACTGGTGTCGTCCAATCTTTTTCGAATTTGTGAAAGAAAATAAAATAACCATTTTGCTGGAAAAAAGTGCTATTGAGGAAGAGATTGTAACAGAAGTTGGAGAAATAAAAATTTCACACTCTTTATTAATGACTATGATAGACAGAAAAGCAACATCAATTTTACGTGATACTTCATCTCAGAGATGCGACATTTGTAAAGCCACTTCCAACAGAGATGAATAATTTGCCCTTAATTGCATCAAAACCGACTGATCCAGATCTCTGTAAATACGGACTGTCATCATTGCATACCTAGTTACGAATGATGGAATGCATTCTGCATATAGCCTACAGATTAACGATACAGACATGGACAGTAAAGGGAGACAACAAGTGCATCATGGAAAGAAGAAAGAAAGACATACAAGACGCTTTTAAAAATAGAATGGGACTTCTGATTGATGTTGTTAAACAAGGGCACGGCTCCACGAATGACGGAAATACTGCTAGAAGATTTTTTGCAAATCCAAACATGACTGCTGAGATAACTGGTGTTAGTGAAGAATTAATAAGGCGATTTGCAATCATTTTAGAGGCAATTTCATCAGGTTACCACATTGACACAGCGAAATTTCACGAATATGCTCAAGTGACCATGCAACTGTATTTGGAATTATATAGCTGGTATTATATGCCTTCAAGTGTTCATAAAGTTCTTATGCATGGTGCAGCTATTATTGAAAGTTTTGGTCTAATACCAATTGGACAGCTATCTGAAGAAGCTGCTGAAGCTAGAAATAAAGACTTTCGTAGGTACTGCCAACACCATTCCAGGAAATGCAGTAGAAAAACTACAAATGAAGTCATTTTAAATAATTTATTGACCAGCTCTGATCCACTCATCTCAGCGAAACGTCAGAAACTTTGCAGAAAACGTAAAACTTTGTCAGTAGAAGCACAAAGTTTATTAGTAATTGAACAAGCGGAAACATTCGATGATGACGATTACGAAAATTTTGCATTCGTTAATGTGGATACCCTTGACAGTGATTAAATTAAAACAATGCAGTGGCCAGTAGTGATTTTGATTTTTACTTATTTATTTATTTATTTTATTAGTCCTTAGTGGATTAGGCCTAAAGGGGAGACCACTACATAAAAAAACGCGCCTAGTTCTTAACCTCTATGGTGGTGTGGAATAGAGAACAGAATTTGAAATTGCGACCAAATCGCAGAAAATCGCAACCCGAGAATAGGCGCTAAAATAGGACAAATATACGTACTATGCATACGTAGAGTCAATTCTTTGAGAAAATTTGAGAATTTCGAGATTTTCACATTTTTTTCTTTTGCTTCATACAAAAATTACTTTGGATATTTATAACTCCGAAAATACTAAGTTATCTGAACGACCGAACATAGAAATAATTACTTATAGTCGATAGATAAATCCAACACAATATTTAAAATTTCAGAAAAATAAACTTTTTTTTTAAATGCTAAGTCCTTTACCGGCCCGTTTCAGCCCACTGTGCGTCGCGTCGCGCCTGTCTGTGGAAGCCTTAAATCAAGCTTCGTTTTATTTTTATGCCAGTTTCGTCATCTGACGTTCTACAATAATACTACTTACAGTTAATTTATTTTCTAAAATTATTCTCCTCATCTTAGAGATTTTCTTAAGACGCAATCGGAGTCTTTGAAGCGGGACTTTCGTAACTACAGTTGCTTCAGTACAAGCCCTTTGAGGAAAACGTATAAGTGATTGCCCTTTCAACGTGAAAATATAATAAGTTTCAGATACTTATTTCAAATTACTCCGCGTTCCTTTCAGCAGCATTATTTTTTTTAAGAAGCGGATTCCTTTGAAATATCTACGAAATATATAGAATTCTAGATTATCTAAAATTCTGGACTTAGCCAGTTCTACAAGTGGCAAAATAATCGTTTTTTTTTTAAATAGCCTATACTTTCTCACATCTGTGCAAAGGCTCAGGAAGAGTTGATGAAATGACCTAGACGGGTACTGCAAGGGTTGGATCGAGGTGGCCCTTGAAAAGGATATAATTAGTTAAAACTATTAAATCCAGACAAACAAGACCTAGCTGTAAGAGATGTGCATCTGGATTGAGGGCCCATTTGCGGAACCCTTGCGAAACGAAATAAGACTTATGGGGAAATTAGTTAAAAATAGTAAAAACTTAAAGCAAAGGGTCATGAATTTCTTAAACGTCGATTAAAACTGTTATGATTAAATAACTTGGGCCTTCAATCCAGGTGCACACCTATGAGAGTTCTTAAGTCAGCATTTAAATAAAATGAAGTTAATTCTTTCATTCTGCCATAAAATTTCATTTCTTGGTAAAGTCATTCCGTCTCAGATATTATAACTAGACTGAAACCTACGTAGCTATCTCGGTGTAAAATCTTGTTCCAAAGTCTATAAACTTGAATACATGTAATCTAATACATAAAATCTTATTATATAGTTAGTTCATATAAAAGTCGCCGACAACTCAAATTAGATTTATAATTGAGTTTTATTTCAAAGAGATATATAACTGTGTCACGTAATAACAATTTTCACTCTCGTGAAACGAGATCTATCGTATAATTTCATGTTAATCTTTGTAATTAACAAAAATCAGCGAAAAAGAAAGATTATACGCACACACGCGTTTACAAAGAGGCGAAACGCAGTGTTACAAGTAAGAAAAAATAAATATGCAGATTTAATCGTCTGCTTTCAAAGAAAGAGTGAACAAGCATTTTCTGGGCATGCTCATTCCACCATCGCCCTCATCCATGATCACCGTCAAGAGAAGGCCCATTCAGCAATAAAAAAAAACTTAAATACTAATATAACAGAAAGAATAAACTATTCATATAAAAATATTAAACCTATAAACTGTACATTTTCGACTTCTGAACATGTTAACGCTGAACAAAAGCAAGTATTTTTTAAACCTATGAAATGTTTGGTAGGTACCACTTTTGATAAATTTCAAATTTAGCCTAGTGTTATCTTAACAAACACTTTCATAATCTGGTTATTTTTCATCAACGGCAAGTGCCCAAAAAGCTACTATTATAATATGGACTATGAAGTGTGAACAGAAGGACAAACAATATAATACATTTGTATGAATGAGTATGATTTCGCACTATCTACAATACTAATTGAAACTAAATTACAATAGAACGGAAGCGTATTACAGCCCATATCATGACATTGAATTGAACACAGGTATATTATATGCAACTCCTTTGTTTTACTCTACCAAAAATTTGCCACCCGGAGCTGATGAAAAGCCTCCAACAAGTTTAACAATAAGTTTAGCAGAAGAATATCGCGTACCTATTCTTGTATGGAAATTCTTTATCATTCCATTCTGCATTCTATACCATCGTACGTAGATACTTATTTAATTACTTAGTAAAGATGTAATCACAGTTCCGATTCGTCAACGTTCTTAACCTTTGTATGGTGAATTATAATGTCATCAATATAAATAAATGGACAAGTATCATGAATCGCTAGAACATTGTCAGTTTTAGACTTGCTTTGTGGTAATGAATAACTCGTTTATATGACGCTGGTATCAAACATATAGGTTTAAAGTAGTTTCTTATTCACATCTCAGTATATCAGGCCACTTACTATAACCATTGATAGATAGAACAAAGGCTTCTACAGCGCAAACCTTGAAAACAGCACAGCTTTTTGGTTAGGCTCAATTACATATTTAGCACCCATTTTATAATTACTACTGCAAAGGCATGAACTGCCATAAACAGAAAAATTACTTCAAAGTAAGACAGTTTTTTTTTAGATTGACCTACTACCGTATACGTATTAATAATCGCCATACAAAAATAACGTGTCCACGGTAGCCGATTAATTTAAAATAGATTTTTGGATATAAGTATCATGTTCACACAAAACACAAGATTGCTACGGAAAATCTTTCTGCTCCGAGAAGAATTTTCCGTTGCCAATTATATAATTTGATATTTACATTGAATATCGAGTGAGCAGTCAACAGTCGGTATGTTAGACTGTGTAGCCATCGGTTGAAGCATGTTTCCGGGCGACGTAGGAGTCATCGGCTGCTGCTGTTGGCCCGGCGGCAAGGGCCTGGCCCAGTTGATAAGTGCTGTTACCGACATGGTCGGTTTGTCTTTCTTCGCCACGGACATGGCCACGCACAAGCATCCTCACATCACTATCAACCACTGCACTTAAGCGACGTTCTGAATTAAACTTTACGGTTACACAAGTTACGACGTTAAACTTAGCACGCGATGCGATGGTCACGATCAATTTACTCTGTGAAAGATCAAACCCGAGAATTATGGTAATGACGCTAGGCTTTTAAATAATACGTGCGAATGTGAGTGAGCGTGCGACGCCGGAGATACGGACACTAGCGTCAGAGCCGCGACCGGGGACAAAGCAGACGTCGTAGTGACATTGTGATAGCGACTGTTATTGCACCCGACGCGACGATATCGCAATGCAACTCGTCAACAATGCGCCACGAGCTTCGGCGCTGATGCTTAGCTAGTGACTAATGCGCACTAAAATTCAACAAGCTCGAATTTGACAAAAAATGTACCCGTCAACTTCCGCGCGGTTACCGGCGTGAAGGTCTCACCCGACGTGCTCAAGGTCCGCATACAATCATACGTGAATAAATCTGATTTTATGTTGAAAACGGGTTGCTATAATCACGTTTTTTGCCTTTAAGTTGCAAATGATTCCGAATTGAACTAGATAATCTAAAATTTTATAGTTATATGTTAGAATGGAATCATCTAAATAATTGTAGTTGTTAGCAGTCGGCCTTCGTGATCGTGGCTGCGGCGCGTTTCTGTAATTAAGTTTTACGTCACTCATAGACCGAACTCCCTGCGATAGCCTCTACCATATAAAAATTCGCTATGTCACTTAGTAAAACCTAGCGCGATTAAATGGTACTTATTCATTTGATCAATTGTTTGTACAATCGAATATTTCTAAAGTATAAAGTTTTTTCAGGGACGCGGTGACGCGTCCCCTTGAAAGCTTTAAATACCAATATGTTATCAAAATGTGTCTTCAAAGTATTCGAAATGATAACCAAGCACGCATAAAAGGCACGTTTAAAGTTTTGGGCATCAAAAACGATCATTCAAAACATGGCCAAATGTTTGTTTGTATGTACGGCATATGCGGCCTTGGGGCTGCTCGTATAGGGACGTCCGCTGCACGTGTTGAGGGCGTTCGTCATAGATTGACGACAAAAAGTTTTCCGGTCCTAAACCAAACAATGTGTAGGTAACACCTTGACGCTTTAATATTGCACAACTTATTTTTATAGTGATTTTATTTATCATATTATTGTAAGCATCCAGTCATACAAAACATTATAATAATGTTAAACCTACTATGGTTTTCATGAAGTCAAAGAGATTTAGGATTCCTTACTTCTGTAGCTGGAGCGTGGGAAGAGACCACGTAGTGGAAGATAATACACAAATAGACATGAAAACAGTACTGAATAAGTATTTTCGTGTATAGAAAAATAAATTAGTTTGGTGGATAAAATCTGGACAGATCATCAACAACAATAAGAAAACATTAAAAAAAACTATCAAGTACCAAAAACGCAATGTGCGCTATACGTATTGTGATAAATAAAGTTAGAGTAACGTTGTACATCGTAAGGGTTTGGCTCAGAAAAATAAATAAGATAATAACGAGATATTAGATTACATCTGGACCACATACTGCGACGCTCAGTAAACGAATAATCGTGATCGATATAGATGAACAAATAAACCCTATAATTTGTTTCAAAGAAAGTAAACATAGCACAGGCTGTCAGAAAAATATGATGAATATTTTAGTATCAAATATAAATATAATACAAAATTGATATTATAATAAATCCTTTGAAAACTGAAAAGAAGAATTGAAAGCGCGCAAAGAATATCTATCTTATGTACGGCGTACAGCGTAGGCGTTTGATAAAATTCACTTTCAATTCAAAAGAAACCAGCCAGCCGTGAATTCATCCATATCCATTTACGCTCGGTTTAGGGTGTTGGGAAGCACCTACATCAGAGAACTACTACATTACCCGAACCTGTCAATCAAGCCGTATCCTTGACGACCCCGGGTAATTGATAGCCTCTCGTGAGAAAAGAGGATTCTTTCGTAAATTAATCTACGTAAGCGAGCTTATACCTGAGCGTGTTGAACAGCGCAACAAATCAATACAGAAACCAGACGAAGGAAAACACGCCATCGACAATGCGACAAAGGCTTTAGTAAAACGCCACACCGTCGCCTTCAGGCACGAAATGAATGAATTGAGCCATTATGATATTGTCGAGATTGATGGGCCACACAAAGGGAATCGCTCCGACAATGACTCAGCGGACACCAACACTACCGGTAATAAACTTCACAAAGGAAATATTACATATTGTAACGACATTATTATTTATAGATATTGCGATAATAAAACAAGTAATTATCATAATTATGAAAGAGTGCAAAGAGAATTAAAATTTCAATTGCAGCCGTGAAAACATTCCACACCAGAGTTAAAAGATGCAACATCTTGATAAGCTAGAATTACGCAGCGCTCAGTGAGCGTTTGTCGCGCTATCAAGGAATGTTTCCACTTTCCTACACTTTCTTTGGTCCGCATGACGTGCGTGCATACGTGCATGTGGAGTATGTAGAGATGGAAGTCCGCTTGCGTGCCCCCCTCCGGCGGCACTATCGATCTGCACCGACCTTGACTTAACGCGCGCTCGCTACCCACATTTAACATTGACAATAGCTTCACTATGACAATACCGACGCACGCGCAACTCCTTATCAAACTCTCTGACTTTACGTACTTTCCTTTTCATTTGTGTTTTGCAATATTACTCCTCAAAATTTGAATCAACTAGATCAGTAATATTCCTAAAATAGCAATTTTAATCCACGTTCAGAAATAATACATAGTTAATATTGGTCACTAGAGAAAAAAGCAAACGCCGTTTGGTCATGATGATGATGCCAGCAGCTTTTACGAGACAAGTAATGGCAAAGGCAACGTTAAATAGCGTCCTAGATTTGACCCGTAGAGTAGCAGACGTGCGACGTACGGCGTGCGGGTGTACGGTGAGTCAAAGGCGCGGGGGCGGCGCGTGCATTCGCCGCGAGATATGGGTAAACGGAACGCAGAGAGAAGCGCGCCGCGGGGGCCTGCGACCTTGGCAATTCGCTGACGACTACAGGTGTTTTTTGTTCGTGCACAAGATCGCTGAGCGATGCCTCTGCTGGCCAGTCTTCACTGGGCGAGCCGGTAGACGCGCGGTGCGGGGAGACCAACCGGAACTCCAACTACAAAACAATGCTCATTTTCAACACACAGATGCGTTCACTGTGAGACTCCGTGATAATTATAATTATTATTGGTAACCCGTACGGGTTTATACTAATAGACACGTGATTTGATTTCGGTTGGATTTTTATCGTAGATAAACAGCTATCAAAGATGCAGGTGCAATAGCGTTAAGTGGTTAGTTATCGCGCTAACATTCTAGGCTGGGATTCCCATTCATCTTTTCAATTTCCACAATGTTGTATTTTTTGGGTCAGCAGGGCTTTTCTGGAAGTTTTCATGGGATTATTTCGTTCAGCTTTTAGCAATTTGCTTTTTTATGGAGCTTTAAGAATGCGAAACTTAATTCTTTATGGTTTCTATTCACATTGCTTGAAGCAAAAACAACTGATTGACTCCCTTGGTCTTCTATACTGGCACCCACCCGCATTGACCCGCAAACAGAGATGCTGTGGTGCAAACATAGTAATTCATCTTTGTTAGAATTTATTACGACCTATTGTTTGTACTTTGATCGCGCTTCAATTTTACTCACGTAATATGGCATTATAACATCCAAGTTCTACTAACAATACAAGACCCTATTTATCAAATTCCATATATCGTTAAATCATTGAAATATGCATATCAGAAAAGTAACCAAGAAACGATCAATATTTTTTTATCGACCAAATTGAATGATATACATATCATATGTTTTCATTAAAAATAATGAGAAGTAGAGCGTTTCATCATTTACCCAAGCGTTACATAATGACGCCAAGCGTTGTGTCGACACGAGACCTTGGCCGTGACCAAGCCAGAGAGTAACACTTCCCGCGGCGTGACGTGACGCCACTCGCGCCTGCGATTAGGTACACGCAACAACAATAAACTAAACACTCCTTTACAAGCTGTAATAAATTCGAAAATATTTTATTTAGCGGCTACAAAAACTATTAACAAATCAACTCAATTCGTTTGTTTTGTCATTCTGATAAATAATGAAGATCGAACAACTCAAATGTCAACTAGCGAAAAGACGCCAAACTTGATTACTGCGTATTTGGAATCAATCTAATAAAAAAAGCATTTCAATAAAACATTTGGAATCTCTTAGAAATGGTAAGTAGCCGAGGAAGTCATTAATGAAGGAAAGACGAGATGGCTAAAATAAACAAGGTTTTTAATGAATCTGAGCACCAACAAATAGGTATTGATTCCAAAAAACATAGAGGATAGCAAAAATTGTCAATACTGTCAGCCATGCGCTATGCTATATTGTATTCGATAAACACTATTCATCAAGGAAGGTGAAGAAAATAAAAGCAAAATACGGAAACAAGATGGAACTGCGTTAGCAAAAACGTAATGCAACGTATTAGTATTCCATATGTGAAATACCACGAGGGCGGCGATGAATTCAAATAGAGTGGAAGACCTTGACAATGATACAACTTGTCTTATATTTGTCTTGGATAATAGCTATAAAAATAATGATCGTGCCGCTTTAGTTGATAATAGTGCACATTACGATATTATGTCCATAAAATAATATATTTAACTAAATTTATTTATTTTTTCGTATTTTAGAGATATAGATAATATGTTACTTTTCCTGATTTTCTATGGTGTACCTCATTTAAAAAAAAAAAAAACGCTGCGATTACTATTATCATCAAATCAGCTAAGCAGTAGATTACGGGTTGACGGGTTGACACTGTTTGAGTTGACTATAAATAGATAATAGAATTTTAAATCAGAATAGATTTAAATGCTGGTCAAAATAAAGTTATAGTGGACGCCTCACAAAACTGTGCAGTGAAAATTAAAAGGAGATTGAAATAAAACTAGAATCAAAACAATTCCAGCAATTGAGACATCTAATATAGAAACAATGATTCAGGGCTAGCAGTTAAAGGGGTAATCAATTCATTATAACCATGGGTAATATGGGTTTATAATTTATGATGACAAACATCAAACGTTCTGCTTCAGTTACTGGCACGTAGTAATTTTACAATTGCCATGTCTGTTTGCCTTCGTTGTTTCCTGGAATTAATCGTACTTGCAATATTTATGGATCGTAAAAGTTATCAGGAACCTAGGACCTGTTTGAAGTATTTCAAGCCCCAGAAATGATAGACTTACATCTAGATGATTTTATAATTATTTGATCCCAAAGTTCTCAATGGAAAACGAAGATATTTAATAAATAATCTTTAGCCAGGTGATTTTACTGAACGGAAAGTATTGATTAATCTTATGAAATAATAAGAATTCCACTGCTAATTGTCTAAAGGCAAAATTGCAATTCATAAGAAACAAAGATGGTAGGAGACAATTTTGTACGCATCAGGATTTTATGACCAGATGATTCAAGATGATCGAAGTCGAATTAACTCTTTACGAGCCGTGCTTTATAATCTATGGAGGATAACGACGGAAATATCTCAAATACTTTAAAATACGATGACACATGAGAGCCTTATAGAGAATTAATTAACCATTGTTATGTTAGAAGGCAAAAAGAAGTCTCTGTTAATCCTAGTGTGATCTTGAAACTGAGGAGGTTCCGAACTCATCACAGTCTGCTTTGGCACGCTTTCGGTACTTGGTTACATCATCCTGACGTCAAACTATTAAACGAGGAAAGTTCTGTCTTATCTCGATATGAAAATGGGGGATACGCGAATGGAAATGCAGCGGCTAGAGCAATAGAGCACCGAGATAAATTTATTCAAAACACTAGAGTCAATACACTTGCAACCTTGCAGTGCTCTTTACGACTCGTGTCAGATAAAGACATAAGGGCATTAAAACATTACAAGTTTATATTGCGTATGTTAACGTTGTTGATTTTAACTTCAATCATAATATTGGGGAACCGCTTTATTTTACTTCAATTAAGAATAAAGTAACAAGTAATTTTCTTGTCGAAAAGCTTTAAAATTGAAAATTTTGATGAGTGTAAAAACATTTCGAAAACATGGTAAAAATTTACTCTTGGCGCATACATTTCTAGGTTTTATAGTAAATTACAGTGACTAGAAATGAACATAATTTTACGTTGAATGTAATCTACCTTAATTAGGAAAGAATGGAAATTAGTAGCAAAATTATATTCAGTTTTAAGAATTGGTTAATTGCTAAATAGGTAATATTGAAAGTTGAATAACTGGTTATATTCACACAAAATTTGCAAAGATATTTGCAAATAATATCGCATACATAATCATAGAAACACCAGCAGACGATGGTAGCAATTACGGCTGTATAGTTGCATGGGATCCAAGAGCGCTCTTATTTCCAAATTTGAAAATCGTGAGACAACCCTAAATCGTCAACACGAGTGACACATCACAAACATGGGTGGCTAATGCGCGCGGAGCCCGTCATGACGTCTATCATCAAAGATTAATATTGCAATTACGGTAGTTATTATGAATGTTAAATGCCGGTTACGGATCGTGCATCGATTTTCGTGTGTGTCGCGAGCGGCGCCGTTCTCGCGGCCGATGCGGGCGGCGTCGCTGCTCTGACTGGCGCGTCGCGTCCCCGCTCGTACCCCGCATCGCCACCGTTTGTTTTGCTGTATTTTCGTTGTTAATCATTCTCCTTGACCTTGTGCGACGTCGAGTGGTCCACTGCACACGACTGCGCACCCCTCGCCCTGCCACCCGCCCGCGCTGCCTGTCGCGCCGCATCGCACGTGCTTTAGTCCTTCGAACCGCACCATGCAATGTGACCAGCCAGACTATGCGACCTTTTCTTTCCTTGAATCTATCTTTTTCGCTAGTCTATTAACCTATTGGACTATAGACTATCATATACACAATGTTACATAGATCATAATACGTGAATGTTTCTCGATCTTGGTGTTTGTAATGGATTTATGGCATCCTTTCGAGTGCGTTTTAATTATTTAGCTTATCAATTTCCCAGTGCGACTGGGTGGTTTTAATCCAAACTCTGCAACAAAATCTTCTCAATTTGTTCAAGTTTTCCAACCCATTAAAACTTTTTTCTATGAAGTAGGTGTAATTTTGTTGCAACTGTTTTTTCTCTCTTCTCAAATAGGTTATTGGTCCCAAAAAACCATTAGGACTACAAAACAAGTTAAACCTAACAAACTTTATTCTTCTCAATATAATAATGGTGAAGATTGCAGTTTCTAAGCAATAATAACAGCTATGCAGTCTTCTTCATTGTGGCTGAAACTGATAACACTATTTCTTTATTTCAATACTTTATTCCTTATATCGCTCCCAGCTTTATCCGAATAAGTGATCCCGTGGGATTAGTGGATAAAAAGAACAAACATACAAAAAATCAAATCTTTTATTTTTATAATTTCGTTTAGAAAAGTACAATTTACTCATGGGGTGGTCCTAATTCCCATTTGTTTAAATCATTAATCCAAATCTTTAATATGCCTTTCGTTTTCAAAAGGAAATTACGCCGTAAATTATTTCCCCGCTAAATTCGGAGTACATTTCCACGACACACAATTCGACTACAAGTGAACATCATTGATTAGGTGATTAGCTTTTTTTTGTTGTGATTATATTCCTTTAACCGAGTTTAGAAAGGAGGACGTTTTCAATTCGTGTGTATTGTAGCGGAAGGGCGTGTCAGACTTTTACTGACTAAAACCCACCCGTGTTCCTATAGTCGCCTATATGGCAGGGCCACGGAATCTCTTTCGAACAAATCTCGCGACCCTGGCAGGATGATAGTGTATGCATCAGGGATCCTTCATTAACTCTGCTTGTATAGTTTTTCCGTAACCAACTACGGTCCTGACGGGGTCTCCCGGACCATACACGTTTCGTTACCAACTTCCAAAGTACGTTGTTTTTTTTCTCTGACAATATGTGGGTATACCTATATCACAACATAAAACAACGACACAACATCAATAACATTTGGGTACACCGTACACGTGCTTTTTTAGAGAATTTTCGTTCTCATGGACTTATTGTCATAGTTTAGTTTCGTATAATTTAATTTTTTAGTCGTTTCGTGTAACTTTTATTTGGAAACAGACCTTTAGGGGGTACTTTACTAGCTTCCTTTGGTATAATATTAAACTGCATATAATGGCAAATATTAGGGTAATTGATTAAGTTATTTTCAATGCATGAGTATCGTTTTTGCGGCATTTTACAGCTAATTACGGCAGTATCCAGGGTGTTCGACTTTCAGACCGTATAAGGAATACAACACTGGTCGCCAAAACCAAATTCAAAGACGTTACCCAGAAAGCTGCTCAGCTTAAGTGGGATTGGGCCGGACATGTCTGCCGGATGTCTGATGACAAATGGGCTAATAGAACCACCAATTGGGTCCCACGATGCACGACGATATCGCGGCAGGTCGACACGAAGATGGCTGGACGAGCTTGACTTCCTATCGAAAGGACTGGCCAGCACTAGCAAAAGACAGAATTCTGTTGAAAAGCGAGAGGCAGGCCTTTGCCCTACAGTGTGACAATACAGGCTAGTTAGATTAGTTTAAATTCTTATTTTTTTTTTGATAATTTTGTTATCTTTCTCACTAGTCCTTTCTTTTTATTTTATGACAGGAAATAGCTCTTGTATTACAAGTTGCTTCGGACCAATAAAAAAATAAAATTGCGAACAGAGATTTAGCGTACTGCCAGTTTTATTTATTATTAGGAAATTATTTTATTGTTGAGCCTTCTGCAAGTATGCAGTTGCTTTTGCCTATGTTTAGTCAAGAGGTTCAACCCGTGTGTCGTCGGGTATACAGCTGGGATATAATAATACCACAGACATGATCTACTACGCGGGCTTTTTTTTTTTTTTTTTTTCAGGATGGGAAATCATCAAATGACTTCTCCCGCTCTGGGCGGAGCGGGAGGGCGTGTCAGACTTTTACTGACTAAAACCCACCCGTGTTCCATCAGTTGCCCATGTGCCAGGGTCACGGTATCTCTTTCGAACAATCACGCGACCCCGGCAGGCATCGGTCCTAGTAGACCCCTACACTGCTGCTGACATCTCTTTGAGGCGCGCGTGGAACACTGCGCGCCGTCGACCCGAGCTTGGTCCTTACCGGGCGGCGAGCTACCCATTGCTCGCCACCCGCAAGCTCGCGCTTACGGTGGCCGGGAGTCCGGTATTGACTCCCGACGCCCGGGGCGTCTCCTCCTGCGGCGGCTAGGGACGTGAGGGCGCAGAGACTGCCACTCCCTCACGCGCCCCGCCTCCTCCTTCGCGAGCATTACTGCTTCGCAGAAGGAGGTGACGGCTTCCCATTCCCTCTCGCTCCGTACCATGGCTCGCACCAGGGCTGGACGCGAGAGGTCACCGCCGCCGATCGCCTCCACGAGGACACGGCGGTGCCCCGCCCAGGCAGGGCACACCTCCACCGTATGCTCCACCGTGTCTTCCAGACGATCCTCGCAATGGAAACACCCGGACGTATCCTCCCGCTTTATCCTGAACAGGAACCCACCGAAGCACCCATGCCCGGTGAGAACCTGCGTCAGGCGGAAGGTGAGGACGCCGTGACGCCTCTCTATCCACTCCTCAAAGGGACTTACCGCCGCAATTGTGGCGTGCCCAGCACTGGGTTGCGACAATCGTACCCGCCATGTCGCCATGAGATCACACCGGAGCTCTGTCCGCCGTGCCGCGATTTGTCGCGGCAGCGGAGTTTCGCCCCGGCGTTTCGCCTCTTCGCGCCACTCCCACATGTGCGCGAGGCCCTTTGCCTCCAGATCCCATGGCGGCACTCCGGCAAGGAGGCTCGCCGCCTCGCACGGGACCGTGCGGTATCCCCGGATTAACCGGATGGCCATGACCCTCTGGGCCGCAAACAATCGGCGCGCTGGGCGCAGCCTCAGTGAGGGCGCCCACACCGGTGCCCCGTAGAGGGCCATGGACGGCACGATCCCCGTGTAGAGCCTCCGGCAGGAGGCGTTTGGACCCCCCAGATTGGGCAGGAGTCGCTTTAATGCAGCCCCAGCCCGCTCCAGTCTGGGAGCCAAACGTCGGAAATGCTACTACGCGGGCTCAGTGCGTAATGGTGGATGTCACATTTCTTCGAACTTTTGGTTCTAGGACATGGTTTCCTCACGATGTTTACAGGAAAATTAAATTATTGGTTAGAGAACGATGCCCGGCGGGACCCCAAAATAAAAAAATCTTTTAGCCGTTAGTTAAAATTAAAATATGTTTGTTATGAAGTGGTGAGAGGTGGTGGGGTGTGTGTGTGAGTGGTACGATTTGGATTAATTAATCGATTCTAATTCAGATTTATGGGTAATGGTGTATTAAATGTTCGGGTCCAAATTTTTCCAAGAACTGACGAAAATAAATTATTATCATATTCGTTATCTTTGAAACAAAACAAATGTATCAGTGCCAATGTGACCTCGCCAGATAATATAACTGATTGCAAAATCAGGTAAACGGTCAGCAAAAAAAAATGTTACATACGTAGAGTAGATACCTAAATTTTTACATTAATTGTTTCTCCGTTTTAGAGCTCTTACACACGAACGGCATGTTGCACAACGGCAGGTAAAACAGCAGCCGTCGACACGCGTTGATGACGCTGATCTTTGAAGATGGCATGTCGCCGGCTGCCGCTGACACGTTTCGACGGCAGCAGTTAGCTTTGACGTTGGCAACATGCCGCTCGTGTGTAACAGCTCTTAGAGGAAAGAGAACAAACCGCGTAGGGATGTGCTTTTACAGGCTTACATTCAGGAACCCCCCTTCGCATCTACACAATTTTTATGAGAATATTGAGTTATGGTTAAGAACAGGATGGCGAGTCTGACTGCCTAGTGTGCATCGTGCTTACATTTATGCACCACCGCTCTTGGAGAGTATTTTTGTATCAGGTATAAAAAGGCTCAGACGGAGTCAAAAAGAGTTTTGTATTTAATGCATTACTAAATGGGGTAGGCAAAGATAAACTTATAGTAGGCCCATATTTTGCTAATCATATTTAGGCAAGTAATAAATAAATTAGTGTGAGTGCGTTGTTGCTTTTGCATACAAACAGGAGTATGAAGATCCACATCGCAGGATTAAAGTGAAAGTGGGCATTCCAGGTGCATCACTTCTGCCAAGCAGAATGATGACCGATGGCCAAAGGTGGAATGGCTGGCAAGATCGGAATGAGGATCTGCAGACAAAATAGTAGTAAAGAGTGGATATGGATAGCACTGGATCTAGGACTAGGTAACTTTAGTCAGCAAATACAATAACACGAAGTATACAATTACTCGACAGTCATACGCTCATTTCACCATACTCCACATATACTACATACATATGCAAGCTGGGCTATTCTGTACAAATCTGTGAAGTGAGCTGTCATTCCACCTGGCTAGACAGCTAACTTCATTTAAGTTTTCACGGTGAGATATTTACAGAATCGCACTGCTGATCTTACATTCGTCCGCGAGCACATCACAGTCAGGCTTAGCGTTCAATAGACCGTTGAGTGCGAGTGTGCGAGCGACTGGTCTCGACCGAATGTTCGACTCCCGGGCACGGCGTAAAATCTGTACAGCCCAGCGGGGTTCAGGGTCAGGGGTGAGGTATTGCGCACCGAGTAGCGCACTTCAGAGCCACCATCAAAGATTGAAACGGGCTCTACCTCATGTCACGGCTATAGTTTATCAAATCAAAGCGATGGGGGAAGTCCATCTTCATCTTGTGAACCGAATTTATGATATACATATGAATGTTTGCAATTGCAATGCCGGAATTGAATCGAAAAACTGCTGGTATACCAGGAAGTTGTCCTCAGCTTTATTAACAAATTATGTCACTACCACCGATTGTCTAAAGCAGCACAAAATGACCGTGATCCTGGACCGGATAGCAGAAAATTGCGGAACACACCACATTTCGAAAGATCCGTGTAGCTTGGAAAAGTATACTATGTGATCGCGATCTTCAACAGTAAGGGAACGACTAAGAAGAGAGAACAGATAAAAGGGAGGCCTGTAATCAGCCAGTTGAGGGAAGAATAGAAACAACTATTACAAGTTAGTGCCTTTACTCCAAGCACATGGGCGTACCCAGGGGGGGGCAGAGGGGGGCAGCTGCCCCTCCCCTGGAGTTTGTGAATGTCCCTACTAAGTATCTACTTTTGTCAATAAAAATTAAGAAAAATAACATTTTTCTATTTGAAATACAATATAAAACTTTTAAAAATCATGAGCTGCGCCCGTTCTACCTGCTCGCTAGCAGCGCTGCAAGCTAAAATAACTTTAATTTCGGAAGTCGGGGTCTTTGGATCTTTATTTTAGGTTTTTGCCACTAACTTCCGAAATTAAAGTTATTTTTCACTTGGTTGTGTTTTTTTGGAAGTCCATTGTTTTTTTTTTTACAAAAAAACGTTTTAATCTACCCTGCACTAGTTTGTATACCATTACTAGCCAAATCAATAGCAGTGACAGGAAGTATTAGAATATCATCACGCTGAACAAAGTGAATTAAATACATATTGACGAAGCTAACGCATAAAACTATCAAAGCAAAGTCAATAAACATTATATGGTGGTCCCCTGAAGACCTAGACCTATCCAATAAAATTAGTAGTTTAAGACGTTTTTATTAATACTATTATTTATTTGCAATTTTTTAGGGTGTTTCGAATTTTGTGACGTATGTCAGCGTAGTTTTCGAAGACAGTTTTTTGCGTGTGGGCGCCCTCACTGAGGCTGCGCCCAGCGCGCCGGTTGAGTGCATCCCAAAGGGGTGAGAGAGTGCGTCCGGGGATACCGCACGATCTCCTGTGAGCCCGCGAGCCTCCTTGCCGGATTGCCGTCTTGGGATCTGGAGGCAAAAGTCCTCACGCAAATGTAGGAGTGGCGCGAGGAGGCAAAACGCCGGGGCGAAACTCCGCTGCTGCGAGAAATCACGGCACGGCGGATAGAGCTCCCGCGGGTACCATTGTCGCAACCCAGTGCAGGGCTCGCCACTATTGCGGCGGTAAGTCCTCTTTTTGAGGAGTGGATAGAGAGTGGCACGGCGTCCTCACCTTCCACATTACGTAGGTCCTCACCAGACATGGCTGCTTCGGGAGGTTCCTGTTCAAGATGAGGCGGGAGGAAACGCCTGGGTGTTTCCATTGCGTGAATTGTCTGGAGGACACGGTGGAGCATACGATGGAGGAGTGCATCCCATCCACCCCGGTCGTCCCGTCCCGTTAACGGGCAGTTGGGAAAAATTGTTGCATCGACGTGGATGGCATAGATCTAGTCTCATCTACCCCAGTGTGTTTTTAAGTTCCTGCTAAGTTATGACTACCTGGTAATTCGAAGGCATAAAGCTAGAAAACTAGCTGACATTCCTATGTTTAGCAAGCTCCTACCCAGTTAAGACAACCTGGTACTTCGAAGGCATATGGCGTATTCTAGCTGACATATCAGGTTAGGTGAGCTCCTACCGAGTTATGACCACCTGGTACTTCAAAGACATAAAGCGTTTTAGCCGACTTAAAAAAAGGTGAGAGAAAATGAAATTCCTAATATTTTGATTCGTGAAATATTCCTATGTGTTAATAGTTATTCTGCGATTCAGGCCGGTAACAAATTCAAGATATCAAAAACCATCAAAATCGGTCGAAGCAGTTCTCGAGTTATAAGAGCTGTAACAAACCCGACTTTGTTTCATATTTATAAGTTAAAAACTGATGGAAACTTACAAATTCCTTTTTATTTTCAGTTCATATTTTATATACATATATGAAATAATACTCCTATTCTTCCCTCTTTAAACACTACCGGGGCGTTTGCTACTCAATCTGTGCTGTCCGCTTTGTTAAAAACATACCGGGGTAGATGAGACTAGATCTGTGCCATCCACCCCGTTAAACGACGGAGTCGGCACTACCGGGGTCGATGCAACAATTTTTCCCAGTTGCCCCATTAACGGGATGGGACTACCGGGGTGGATGGGATACACTCCGATGGAGGTGTGCCCTGCCGGGGCGGAGCACCGCCGTATCCTCGTGGAGGCGATCGTCGGCGGCGACCTCTAGCGTCCGTTCCTGGTGCACGCCATGGTACGGAGCGAGAGGGCATGGGAAGCCGTCACCTCCTTGGAGGTGACAGCTTCGTGGCGAGGCGGAGCGCGTGAGGGAGAGGCAGTCTCTGCGCCCTCACGCCCCTAGCCGCCGCATGAGGAGACGCCCCGGGCGTCGAGAGTCAATCGTAAACTCCCGGCACCCGTAGGCGCGGGCTTGTGTGTGGCGAGCAATGGGAAGCTCCGTCCGTGTCGACGGCGTGTTGTGTTCCACGCGCGCCTCAAAGAGATGTCAGCATAACTGAAAGGGTCAGCTAAGCTAAGACCAATGCCTGCCAAGGTTGCGAGATTTGTTCGAAAGAATTACCGTGACCCTGGCATTTAGGCAACTGAAGGAACACGGGTGGGTTTTAGTCAGTAAAAGTCTGACACGCCCTCCCGATCCGCCCAGAGCGGGAGACATCATTTGATGATTTCCCACCCACAAAAAAGAGGCCTTCCGCGGAAGAAGGGAGTGAAGATTTCATCCAGTCAGCTTAAATAATTGCTACAGATTTGAACCTTGAACTGCGTTAACCTAAGACAGCAAGCCGCCAACAACAGAGGGCAAATCAACCAGCAGCCTACTGTGGCCCGCCCCTTAGCGATTATTTTCGTCGCTCGTTATGCGTGCCCTATTTGGATTCGTTACTTTCTTCATTAGAAGCCAGAAGCGAGAGCAAAGACCGCAACAATGAAAGAGTATACGCTGGTATTCACCAGCGTATACTCTTTCATTGTTGCACCCTACTCAGATAATTAAAATTACAGTTCCAAAATTGCAAAACATTATGGAGGAAGTTTCTATATTGTATGAATTAGAAGGGATCACATCTGAAGCCGTACTATGGCGCACTTTTTGGATGAATAAGCAGGAGCAAAACTTTGAAAATATTGGAATTACAGAGTTAATAACGAAGTAGCAAAATCATTTTACCCGAAGGTGAAGCCAGCCTTAGAAATTTTTCTGGCAGTGCATTATTCTATGGATTTCACCACTACAATTGAACGGTTATTCAGCACACTCAGGCGCGTAAAAATATAGCTAAGATCGACCATGACCGAAGTACATTAAATGGGCTTTGTATGCTCAGTTTACATAGAAAATTTGTTAACGCTATGGGTGATTCTTTCACAAAAGACGTTATAAACCGTTTTGCTGAAAACCCTTGAAAGTTACTTTTAAAATAAATATTGTATGCTAGCTTCTGCCCGCGACTTCGTCTGCGTTAAATTTCTTGTTCCCCCGACTCTTCCCGTCGCGTCCAATCGCCTACCCGTGCGATTTTCCCCGTTTTTGCAACATTTTTCATTACTGCTCCGCTCCTCTTCGTTGTAGCGTGATGTTATATAACCTATAGCCTTCTTCGATAAATAGGCTACCCAACAAATAAAGAATTTTTCAATTCGAACCAGTAGTGCTTGAGATTAGCGCGTTCAATCAAACAAACAAACAAACAAACTCTTCAGCTTTATAATATTAATATAGATTTAAAAAAAGAATTAAAAAAAACCTATTTTAATTTACGTTTATTTATTTGCTTATAAAAAAATCTGATTTGCCCCCCCCTGGCCCAGAACCTGGGTACGCCCATGTCCAAGCATTTTACTTTTTAGGTTCTAATTTTCACATAAGTTAAAAATACCTGTAATGTAGCACTCTTATTTGCTCACTAATAGTTTAGGAAGTGGGTGACAAAAGGAATCAAACTATAGACCACCTTCAGTACTACTTGTTTTTTTTTTTGTTGTATGTAAGCAATATAGATTTTTTAAATACTTTGTTGCGAAATATACCATCTCGTATCACGAATTTGTTAACCACAACTTTACACCTGCCTCTATTTTACCAAAAATAATAGGACAATTTGTTGCACATGACATCGATTGTAGAATTTTCAACTTTTTAAGTCTGATTAAAATACAGAGCTACAATTTCAAGGTATGTTTAAATTAAAATAATTATTTTAACATTCATGCTTGCAACGCCATCTAGTAACTACACAAGGAACTACTCTGTAAGCGCCATCTAGGACATTGACAGGACACTATACTTCAAAATAATTTCTACAGAGAGAATTTAAAACTCATGATCCTTTGTCCAAAGGTGATTATCATTTACTATGCTGAACACATACTTATGAATAGATTGGCATTCAGTTATCGATTCTTATATATTATGGATTATTTATACTGGACACATAATATGTTTTTGTAATTCTTTTTCATCCTGTAATAACGCCTGTAGGATGATGATAAAGTTATAAAAAAGAAATACATTATATTACTGACACTTTAAACAAACATATAGTAGGTAAATAGTAAGCGGGGTTGATTATTTTTCTTAAACAAAATTGTTAGGAACCAAGTCTGTTTCCCTGACTATTTTGTAGTGAAAAAACCATAATCTTTAAAACAAAGAGCCATAGAAAAATATTACAGACACTTGTCAAAATAATTTTATAATTTAAAATTAAATAAATATTAATATTTAAATAAATTATGCTATGAACTTAGACAGTCCAAGTTCTATAGGTAAGTATAAATTATGTCCACAACTTGGATTTTGACTGCTAATGTTAGTTTACTTGCAATTATTACTATTAATTGCTATTGTGTCCACAGAAAGCTATTTTTTTTTAAATCATCTAAAATAATGAATACAGTGCTTTCTTCTCATTGTTTTGTTGTTGTGAATTCAATACATTTAGTGTTTGATAAAGATTCTTATATGAACATTGAGTTTATTCTGGTTTCATACCATACTGATTGACATGAGTTAGCATATGGATACTTTGAGATATGCAGACAGACATCGGCTACTATATGAAAGGTCTTTTGTATTACCTGGTGACTCTTCACAGACATCTTAATAAAAATTAAATGCAAACTTATATTGTGAACAAAAGCTATAAAAAAGGACAGCCTTTGAAAATTGGTTGGATACTGTAATTAAGACAACATTTTATTCTTTTTTTTATTTGAAACTGTGTTAGACAAAATTATGTCTTGAATTAGAATTTGTCTAATCTATTAAACCTGTTAAAGGAATTTCATGCTTTTTTTTAAGGTAGCTTTTACAGCTTTTTGTTCTATGGTAATTAAAGGTTTTACTTATATCAGGTGGAAAATTAATTGTTTTCTGGTTTTTTAGTTTCTTATGCTATACTACCAATTTGCTTATGGGTCACTTTGGACATACACTTTCTACTCACATCTCACAATTACTACATTCACTTTAAAGCTGAAGTGATAACTCGTGTACTGCTTGCGTTAATACTGAATACTAATCATACTGTTCCTCAATAGTACAACAACAGATTTCTTATCAGAAGTATAATCGTGACTTGTCTTGAGTCAAATATAAAGTAAACACAATACACGAAACAAACACTATACTAACTTCTAACCTGCTATACGAATGAACTAGTAATTCTTACTGAAACAGTTGTTTATAATGTAAAACAAGGAACTCAGTAACGTAGATACGACGACATGGGCACTGTGATAGTGAATGATTTGGCATAACCGAAGTTTTTAACAGCATATTAAAATGAAAATATCTTACCTGAATCTCTCGAGGGCTCCATCATCTGGTTTAATGTATCTATCGTTTACGATATACCACTTTCATAGAATAGTTCAGTGGCTAACGATGAACCTGTCAGTAACAAGGTCGTTGAACTAAATATACCTATAGGAAGATGAAATATACACCCCCTTGCTGTACACAAATGTCTTTGAAGATATTATGAGACACACTAGTAATAAAACTTTACTATAATCAAAAAAGGCAATGAAAGTGGTT
Source organism: Aporophyla lueneburgensis (assembly GCA_932294355.1). NCBI lineage: Eukaryota > Metazoa > Arthropoda > Insecta > Lepidoptera > Noctuidae > Aporophyla > Aporophyla lueneburgensis. Next base: position 19,559,952 of record OW028747.1, read on the forward strand.
AATTTTAAAGAAGAATTCGCCAATAACCCAATTTCAATTAATTCTCAGTGACATAAAACAACGCGTCACGTCACAGTCGAATTTCGTTCAGAAATGTTGATGATTGTGAGAGATTTAAAAAAAAAACGAACAAAATGATGTTTATGAATTTACAAAAAAAAAAAAACTGCAGCAGTTCACTATAATAGCTACGGATTAAAATAAAGTACCCCAATAAATATTTAATATCTGGATGACCGGTATTTTTGGTAAATTGTGTTTAAAATAATAAGTTTATGTTCAAGTTGATTATCGATAAAGTTGGTCATTGAAAACACGAATATAATGACATTTTCTAAAATGAATCCCAGCTAGATCGATTTATCGCCACCGAAACCCCCTGTATACAAAATTTTATGAAAATCGTTGGAGCCGTTTCCGAGATTCAGATTATATATTTACATAACGAGGGTAGTTCGACCATTTGGGATACCTCGTCATCAGAATCCATATTCGACATGGTGTAGGTACGAAATAATAGTCTCAACACTAATTACAATCGTCTATTTGTTCACTCCCAATAACAAAATAACAAAATCTCAAATAATCAAGGCGATGGAAATAGATTAAAAACGGAAACGCGGTAAGTTCGGTACAGGCTGGCAGAACGACCTTTTGCCCCCGTGTCCCACTCAAAAGTGAAGTCTCTCAAATTCGAATGCGTTCAATGTCAAAACGAATGACAGCTGAAAGCTGTCAAACATGCCACGCCCCGTACCGACCTCACCCAAGCACACTGCTTGACGTTTCCGACAAACGATAATAGATGGCGTTGTAGTAAATGAACATTAATCAATAGAGATTCGAATAATTGTGCCGCTTTGTTGATTCTGCGACACGGCCATCTTGACAATTCACACGTCCTCGTGTGAAGCATCTGAAACAAGAATTTATGGAAAGTAAAACGTCCTGTGCTCGGCCTTCCTGGCCAAGATGTGGGAAAATAAAGTCACATGATTCAACAACACAGTTTTATTCTGATTCACATATTCTCATCAAATCTTATAAAGAAAATCTTAACATTGAAATCACCACTCTTTAATAATCATCAATTTTCAAACCAATTCATGAAACATTCAGACCAAATCTAGTATGCAATGCTCTGTGCGGTACCCAGCCTCATCACGCACAACACATTGCCTCCATCCGGCAAACTAGCGGGACCTCCATCCGGTACCCGACCTCAACACATCATATTGCCTCCATCCGGCAATCCAACGGGACCTCCATCCGGTACCCGACTTCAACACATCACATTGCCTCCATCCGGCAATCCAACGGGACCTCCATCCGGTACCCGACCTCAACACATTACATTGCCGCTCTTTTGCACCTACATTGCCATGTTGACGTTGGTTACCAACCTTAAGTAAACACTTAGACTTGCAGCCACGAACAACATTGGAATGTACGCAATCTGAGTCACTTGCATACTACATTTGCATCTTTTATTCCCTCACCTAAGGTCCAACACCTTCATTGTCAGTCGGTCTTGTCTCATCAGTTTTGCTAGAGTCATCGTCAGAGTCGGTGTCAAAGTCCTTGTCGTTAAAATTGTCGCTGTCAGGCATTTTTCGAAGACGGTCGTGCGCATACTTGTATGTCCGATTCGAATTGAGAGCTTTAAGTACATACCGGTCTCCTTCTAGTACCTCTATAACATTGAAAGGGCCTTTGTATTTGGGATCGAGCTTTGTTTGGTTTCGTTCTTCGTTCTGCAGCAGTACAAAGTCTCCTATACTAAATGGTTTTAACTTAGCTTTGGTCGAGTCGAAACGTACCTTATCGTAAGCTGAGCCCTTCTCCATATTCTCCACAGCCCGTAACCTTACCTGCTCAATGTCGATTTCAGGGTCGTCATCAACTACCGATAAGACATCTAAAGGCCTCGCAACCTTCCCAATGAGAAGTTCCAATGGGCTAGCTTGCGTGACTCGATTCATCGTGCAGTTGAGAGCTAGCTGCACGTCAGGCAAAGAATCCTGCCACGAGTGACTACTTGTTTCTATTGCAGTAAGCATGTTTTTCAATGTGCTCATGACGCGCTCCACCTGGCCGTTGGCCCTCGCACTACCTGTCGCTATTAGGTGGAGCTTAATGTTAACAGAGTCACAATAGTCCTTGAAGTCTTTACTGGCGAAGCACCTACCTTGGTCAGCGATTACACGGTTGGGCGCACCAAATAGTGAAACACTAGATTTCAAAGCCTTAATACTATTAGCTGTATCAATTTTAAGCGTATGGTGAAGGAATACGTACTTGGTGAAGGCATCTATAAGCACAAACACATATTCCTTCCGGTCATTCTTGCCGCTTAGTTTTCCCGTAGCGTCAATATGTATGGTGTGCCAGGGTATAGCTACCTTAGGAATGGGATGCATTTCTGCCTGTACCTTACCAGAGTGTGACTTAGAAATTTTGCACGTGGCACAACTGTCTACGAACTTTCGTACAAACCTCGTCATCTTGTCGAACCAGTAAAGTTCGTAAACCTTTTCTAAAGTCTTCTCCCATCCCAAATGCAACAAACCTTCGTGTACATTGTTAACGATGGACCACCGGAACGTTCTAGGAATTATTGGCAGGCATAGAGTCTTACCACGTCGCTGAATTTTCCGATGCAAAACGCTCGACCGAAGCTCGTAGGTCTTAGCTACATCATGAGGAAGTTTTCCATCCTTCAAGTCAGATACGAGTTTTGAAAGCTCTACATCCTTCTGCTGTTCTGCAATCAGCCAGTTGTCATTCAGTTCAGCTAAATTAATTTGTTTACTGCTTACCTTCTCGACAGGAGCGCTCTCTCCGTCGTCTGGTAATGGATTTCTTGAGAAAAAATCTGCATGAGACATTCGCTTACCGCTACGATGAACAATGTCGAAGTCGAAGGCTTGCAAGAAGGCCCACCATCTGTGAACACGTGGCGTTAAGTCTGTTTTCTTACGGGTGGACTGCAATGAACTGCAATCAGTCACCACGTCGAATTTACGACCATGCAGATAATGTCGGAAATGTTTTACTGCGTTGACAACAGCCAGAGTCTCCAACTCGTACGAGTGATACTTAGACTCTGCAGCAGTTGTGCGCTTGCTGAAATAGGCAATAGCATGTGACTTACCTTCACATAGCTGAATAAGAACAGCTCCATATCCAATAGCACTCGCATCCGTATGCAACTCCGTCTTTAGTGCTGGATCATAAATCGATAACACTGGCTGACTAGTTAGAATAGAAATTACCTGTTGTCTTATGATTTCATACTCGGGTTTCCATTCGATCCGACCGTTACCGGAAGTCAAAGCATATAGCGGGGCCATAATCTGAGAAAACTTTGCTATGAACTGACGAAAATAAGACGCTAAACCAATAAATTGACGCAATTGCGTCACAGTCTGAGGTGGCGGTAACAAAGTCAAACAACTAACCTTGCGAGGATTAGGCCGTATCTGCCCTTGGCTGACTTCAAACCCAAGGTACTCTACTTTCTGTTTTAGGAAAGCACACTTTTTATGATTAAGAGAGAAACCTTTCTCTGAAAGGACTCCAAGTACTATCTGAAGTCGCTCAAGCGCCTCGTCAGCGTTTTTTGCAACGATGAGCACGTCATCCATGTATACTACAACGTAAGTATTTACCAAATCCCCAAGCGCATGAATGAGAGCTCGCTGGAACACCGACGGGGCGTTTCGAAGTCCGAATGGCATGGTCAAATATTCAAATTGCCCGTCGGGCGTCACAAAAGCTGTTCGCTCTATAGATTCAATTGAAATGCGGATTTGGTGAAATCCTGACGCTAAATCTAAAATCGTAAAGAAATGACCTCCATGCAACCTAGCTATTTGGTCAGAGATAAGCGGTAAAGGAAAACGGTCAGGTACTGTATTATCATTCAGTTCGCGGTAGTCCACACACATCCTATCTGTACCATCCTTTTTTTTAACGAGGAGAATCGGACTCGCAAACGGTGATGAACTACAGCGAATTATATTGGCCTTAAGCAATTCATCGATTTTACTTCGTACAACCTGTCGTTCCTCGGGGCTCAACCTATAAGGGCGTCGATTAACAGTCTTATGAGGATCTATGAGGCGGATTTTCATGGGTTCAGTGTCTGCAGGGGATGTAGGTACACCGGAAATAAAATTATTTTTGAAAGATAGCAAAATATCTAACAGTTCGGTTTTTCTTTCAGGGGGAATGTCTGTATCTATCGTGTCAAGGTCAAATTCACAGCCAACATTCACGTCACATGTCTGAACTATCCGTATTTTCTCAAATCGTATCTTATCTGACGACATATAAACTACAAGACCAATTGATAAAACTTCGCGTCCAATCATGATGTCATGTCGCAAAAAATTGTCAGGTAAAACGTGGAAAAGAATTTCAAAGATAATTCCATCGATCTCAACAGTGGTCAAAATTTGTACAGTCGACCTTACAGAAGTCTGTCCAATACCAGTCAATGTTACATTTCCATAAATTCGTTTACCACCAAATTTACAAGATACACATTCTTTAACAAGCGAACATTCCGCACCGGAATCATAATAGAAATCAAATTGCTCACCAGAATGCCGTAAGGATCCAGCAGGTGTGTCCACAAGGCACACATCAACTCGCTTCTCCCTGGCAGGATCAACCGCCGTGCTGCTGCATGTCTCCTTGGCGTTCCTCTTAGGACAGCTGGACGCGTAGTGTCCTTGTTCACGACAATTGAAGCAAGTGATCCAGTCAGCTTTCCCTGGAACCTGGTTACTCCTGCCACTGCTAGATGCCGTCGATCTCGATTGCTCTTCATGTGCCTTTAGGTCTCTTTTCAGGCGACACTGCACCGATCTGTGGCCAGGTTTCCCACAGTTGAAACACTTGGGCCCAGCGTTGGGCCAATTCGGGCGGTTCCTCTTCGCGTCAGGACCTTCCCGTTCATCCCCACCAGATGGGGCGCTCCTCTTCAAAAACGAAACAGCCTTCAGTTCCCGGTGTAAATCGTTGCGGTTTTTGATGTCCGTAGTAAAGGACAAGCGCTGGACTCGCGAATCATTCTTCGCGATATGAGCAAGCACCGTCGCGACAGCAATCTGCTCTGTCGTTAGGCCGTTCCATTTTGACATGATGGTTGTCATGAGGGTAGCTGCATATGCGGCCAGACACTCATTCTCCTTAGGTTTATTTCCATGCAGATTTATTAGAAAGGAAGCGGTAGTCTCTGGACAATCATACCTGGCTATAAAAAGTTCCTTAAAATCGCTCCATTTCATCCCAGGGTAAGATATGGACGACAGCCATGATGAAGCTTCTCCCTTGAGTGCACGGCTCAAGGCAATCATCAACGATGCACCATGACTATTCGGATCGATCACACACATGTCCGCTGTTGCCAGCCATGCACGCGGGTCAACATTCCGTTTTTCAGGGTCAAAATCCGGTAGGCGAACATCCACATTCGCAGAAGGTGTTTTCATTGCTTGCACGATAGCCATAAAGTTTTTGTTTTGCTGCTCTAACAGAAAACGCCATTTTTCCATCTCTGTGTCACCTTCAAACACGTGCGTATCGTCATTACACTTTTCTTGGTTAGCACTGTCACTTTCACCACGTGGGGCGTTTGAGTTGCATCCCACTTCTGATAACGAGGGTAGTTCGACCATTTGGGATACCTCGTCATCAGAATCCATATTCGACATGGTGTAGGTACGAAATAATAGTCTCAACACTAATTACAATCGTCTATTTGTTCACTCCCAATAACAAAATAACAAAATCTCAAATAATCAAGGCGATGGAAATAGATTAAAAACGGAAACGCGGTAAGTTCGGTACAGGCTGGCAGAACGACCTTTTGCCCCCGTGTCCCACTCAAAAGTGAAGTCTCTCAAATTCGAATGCGTTCAATGTCAAAACGAATGACAGCTGAAAGCTGTCAAACATGCCACGCCCCGTACCGACCTCACCCAAGCACACTGCTTGACGTTTCCGACAAACGATAATAGATGGCGTTGTAGTAAATGAACATTAATCAATAGAGATTCGAATAATTGTGCCGCTTTGTTGATTCTGCGACATACATATATACAAGAATTGCTCGTTTAAAGATTAAGATTTTAAGCAGTATTTAAGCAATCTGTACAGAAGTAAATTTATAGAGGAATCCTTTCAAAAACATTATTTTTCCATTTTCAGTAAGTTTTGCTTACGACTAGAAACTTAAACTTATTTTTTTTTTCTTTTAAAGTTTTTATACAAATCAGCATTGTTTTCTTTCCAAGATCACAGGTTATAACGGAACGCGCCTTTTTTAATTTTCAATGTCAAGTTAATGTCATCTGGTAAGGTCAGTTCTCATTGTCACTATGAAAATTCACCCGAGTTTCGCGTACTATTGGTTATAAATCATGTGTCTTAACTATATACCAATCAAAATAACGAAATGCTGATTGACCTTGCACCTGTGTAAGTTTGAAATTGGAAAAAGTTTTATATAAATACTTCGCCGACAAAATTACAAGTTTACTTTGTTGAGTGTTTCCCGGCGTAAGTGTTTAGTATATTTTTTACATAGTAATATTTTTTTATCAGTACGACAACATCCACAAGTGCTTCATAAATACGTAATCTACGTATTTTATACCCGACAAAAATACTAAAACTTTTGCAAGTGAGTAACCTACGTGAACATGGAAAACAAAAATGATTTCCAATATCCCCACACTTTCATATTGTGTGGAGCGTCAGGAGATCTTGCACGAAAGAAGATTTATCCAACTATATGGTATTTATTCAGAGACAATCTTTTACCTCCTCACACCAAGTTTGTTGGTTATGCTCGTACGAAACAAACGTTAGCAGAAGTGAAAGAGAAATGCAAAAAATATTTAAAAGTGCGTCCGGGAGACGAGGAGAAATTGAAAGAATTCTGGGAAGCGAACGAATATTTTGCTGGCTCCTATGACAAAAGAATTGACTATGAAATGCTCAACCAGCTAATTAGCAAGTCTGAAAAAGGCCCAATTGCTAACAGAATATTTTACCTAGCAGTACCACCAACTGTATTTGCAGATGTTACAGTAAATATACGAAATGCGTGTGTATCCATTAAAGGCTTCACAAGAGTTATCATCGAAAAACCCTTTGGTAGAGATGATGAAAGTTCAAACAAGTTGAGCAGTCACTTGGCTGGCCTGTTCAAAGAAGAACAGATTTACCGGATTGATCACTACCTTGGTAAAGAGATGGTTCAAAATCTCATGACCATCAGATTTGCTAATCAAATATTCAGCCCTTCATGGAATAGGGAAAATATTGCATCTGTACTAATCTCTTTCAAGGAACCATTTGGTACTGAAGGTCGAGGGGGCTATTTTGACGATTTTGGTATTATTCGCGATGTAATGCAGAATCACCTTCTTCAAATTTTGTCACTTGTTGCTATGGAGAAACCTGTTACTTTGAATCCAAATGATATAAGAGATGAAAAAGTAAAGGTTCTGCGGCACATTAAACCTATTGAGCTGAATGATATTCTGGTTGGACAGTATGTCGGTAATCCAGAGGGAAAAGGTGAAGAAAGAGTGGGATATCTAGAGGATCCAACTGTACCGAAAGATTCTGTAACACCAACATATGCACTTGCTGCACTTCGGATTAATAATGCAAGATGGCAAGGTGTGCCTTTTGTTCTTCGCTGTGGAAAAGCACTAAATGAAAGAAAAGCAGAAGTGAGAATTCAGTACAAGGATGCACCTGGTGATATCTTCAATGGACATGCAAAGAGAAATGAATTGGTGATTCGCGTTCAACCTGGTGAGGCTTTATATTTGAAATTAATGAGCAAATCACCTGGAATGAAATTTGACCTGGTGGAAACTGAATTGGACTTGACATACAGTCTGCGCTATAGGGAAGCAGATGTTCCTGATGCATATGAGAGACTCATTTCGGATGTGTTTACTGGCACACAAATGCATTTTGTACGTAGCGATGAATTAAAGGAGGCTTGGCGTATTTTCACTCCTGTTCTCAAAGAACTGGAAGCGAAACATATTAAACCTGTCCCATATGTGTATGGATCACGAGGCCCTACAGTAGCAGATAGTAAACTTGCTTCATATGACTTTAAGTACACCGGCTCGTATAAATGGCAGAAGCCCACACTATCTTAAGTGTAATTAGAGCCGGCATTTAAAGCTGATGGTGGTGGTTTGCTTTTGTGGTTTTTCGTAATTATTGTTTAGCATAATAACATTGTAACAATTAGTTCAAGTTAAAAAAATTATTAATTTACATTCCGATTTAATCACAATTAGTTACTCTTGTTGTTTATTTATATTTTGCATTCCTTTACTACTGTATATTGTTATTTTTGGAAAGTATTTTTTAAAGCATCATTATTTTTTAATGGTACTATTTTTTGCATGATAGTAGTATAATAAATTAAGGGGACCATTTAACTTTATGACAACGGTTGTGTGAGTGCCTTATCCACTTTGGCAAATGGCCTGATATTGACGTGTGACAAATAAATATAAGCTAAGATAATCACGTGAGGTCCATGTATGCGGTACCTCTGATCAAATTATTTTAAGATACTCAGGGGTCAGGCTATCACTCATGTTAAAAATGGTGATAAAAAGAAAATTAATTTGATATACTATTTAAAATGCAATTAAAAGATGGTTATTATGATAATTTATTTATGTATATTTTGGTATTGACTAGATATTAACAAACAAATATTTTTTATACCAATATAAATAAAATGTTTGTAATTTGAACTTAAATGTTAACTGTAGTAAGGTCCATACCTACTTCCTAAACATAGTAAGGTAGCTACAATATTATTTTGTGATTTTTATATAAGTAATCCTTTTCAATAACTTAAAAAGTTGGATATTTTGTTTAACAAAAGTGTTTTTTCATAAGTAGGTTTATCATGGGATTTCACATAATATTCTCAGTTTCATTAGTTTGTTGAAAAATGTTTTTTATTTGTATTTAAATTATAGAGCATTTGAAATGATATTTTGTTAAGAATTTAATGCATTTATAACAACATTTATTTTCATCCTTTTTTATTATTTATATATCTAGATGGCTGTTTCGCCAAGAACATTGCAATTATAAGAGCTTGTTATCAAACGTTATCAAACACTTAACTGCAATAACCATAACATTTTGTATTGAATTTTAAAGTCTCCACTCATACATTATGTTGGTACCTATAAGAATATTGTTAAAATTATATCTTATACAATGAATGTGTTGTTATAGATCTGTTTCTATTGGTTTTGTTCATAATTATTTATTGAAAAGGACTTTGTGCCAATGTAATGCATAATAAAACAAGACCTTTTGTGAAGGTTTGATCCATTGAATTGACTTGCATTATGGATCTGTATAATTATACTTGGGAGGCTTATTTACAGCAATATAAATGTTCTTTCATTCCTCATTTTTATATAAAAGGCTAATTAAACAGTATGGTGCTGCAAAATCTTATGTTTTTCCTTTGAATACCTACCTACTTAGTATCAATATGATTATCTCAAAATTACAGATATTACATGCACATATTGGATCATATCTTATAAATCGGATCGGATCGTGATCTTAATTGTCATGCTTGTCATGCTAAGGCTCATTCTGGCTGTATCACGCTTGTTGTTGCATGAGTCATGTCTAATTCCGAGACTGAAAACTATGAGAGCTTGCAAAAAAGTACTTTGTCATTATAGCGTAATGATGATGTTTTACAGAATTGCGCCATCTGTCTTATTTTTAAAGAACCGAATAACGCCTTGATGATCTCATAGCTGGTAGCTAGGTGGCACTACTACTCCTATTTGATAACCAATGTTACCATCCACGGAGTGTAAAGTTCGAGTTTCGAATGGAATAAAAGTACTCTGTGAAAATACCCCAATTGTTGAAAATAAAATTGTGAAAAACGTGAGAAAGTTTGAAATTTCAGCAATTCCAGCGAATAGCTCAGCTAGTAAACCGTTAAATACAATCTCATAATCTTCGTTCTGCTTTTTTGAAATTCGAAGAAAAAGTAGAAAAATATTGCACTACCATCCATCAACAATAGTGCCATATTTTTCTATTTTTTTTTTGTCTGATTATTCTATTGTGATATAGTAACACTGAAATTTCCGTTTGTGCTTGACATTTCAAAAGGTAGAAATTATCACCACAAAGGCGAATCTATATTGTATAGCATAAAACAGAGATAGATTATAGAAATTTATGGAAGTGTGAAAAAGACAGCATTATAGTTACATAGTTAATGTTTTTGTTGTGAGTATGTAGTGTGCGCTGTCATGTCAGCTGAGTGATTATTGAGTTGAGCAATGGTGGTGTTTTTACGTTTTTGAGAGCTAAAATTATAAACAGCCTATCTAACTCGTGCAATTTTGCTTAATGTGTTAATTCCTTATTTAACGTGATGAATAGGAATACGTGTTAATGGATTCTGTTTGAATGCTTAGCAATGCTCTAAGGAGTATTTGCGAGATTTCTGGACTGCGTAAGTGCTAAAAATCTTTGTTGTTCAAAATTTTTTTCAAACGCTAGAACAGAACTGGTTTACTTAAATAGACGGTCTTGTCTGTTACTGCATTATTGCGTTTCTATATTGCATCAAACCTTGTATTTATTTTAACACTAAATATTATGCAAAGTTTACAAATGTACCGATTGTGCAGATAGTCCGTGGTATGACTTGGTATGACGTTGTTGTTTATTTTAGGCTTGTCTATTAGATTTTTATATACGCGTGGTTTTTAGTTTAAGTTTAGAAAAAATAACATTTACAAAAAAATATTGGTTAAGTATATTTCTAATCTACTTACAGATGCCGATTTAAAAAAACTTTAAAAAATTGACATTTTTTTTTGTTATTTTTATATTTTTAAGTGTCTCTAATAAAGTATGTAGGATTTCTTTGTCGATATTAATTAGAATTTTGTTTGTTATGACACTATCACAGTTTACAAACAAAAAACAAAAACATTGAAGGACAATTTCTGTTATGGTGATGTTTGTTTCTGAATAGACAGCAATGTATGAAAATATCAAGTGAGACCTTTTAATTTAAATGATTCTAAGTTCTTTTATCAATATTATGAAGCTGTGTTTGCCAGTAAAAATGGTTAACTTTAAAACTGCACGCCCCTCTACTGCTTTTGGATACACTTTAGGTAGAACGGGCTGGTTTCCGCAACTCCACGTCTGAGCGCGTATTTTGCGTACGGGTTGGATACACTTTACAAATGTTTGCATAGAAATTTTAGTGGGAGGGGGATGTGCAGTTTTGAAGTAAACAATCTGTACCTATAATGTCTACAACAGTTTGGAATCATGTTTTTTTCAAATAACCAAGTCTAATAGATTACATCTATCAAACAAATTAATGAACATGCTGATTTTTGGTTCAGTAGATCATCATTGAGGTTTTATGTTTGTATTTAGTGTTTAATAATAATTACTCTCTCCAAAAATCTGTCTTATTATAACTATAATGTGTCTATGATGAACAAACATTATGTTTTTTTTTTGTTTTATCTATATCTGATATCAATCTCCTAGCTAGCTAGTTTACTGATGTGACTTATCTATGTTCATTGATTAGTAAAATCCAGAAAGATTACAGGCCTATATATATACATAAGTTACATCACATCTTGTCACTCCGAAAGGTTGGATAGAGGTGTGAGGGGTGGATACAGCCTCATTTCCCCAGTTATGTTTAAGTCTCATGAAATAGTGGGCGAGCCTATTGCCATCAACTAGGCATAAACCAGACTCCGAGCTGCTACTGAGAAATTCCAGATGGAAAACTCAATAACACTGCCGGACCTGGCAAGGACATATGCTCAGCATTAGCACTTGTGATAACTAGGCCAACGAGGCAGAACTACCAAGTCTAGGCAAACAACGAAACAAACTATATCAATTTATTACTTTTTGTAGTGTCCATGGATACACAAGGCAGATGCAAGCGATAGTTACGCTAAGGAGTGATAAATTTTAGCTGTGAAGGTCCATAATAAACTGCCACCATGCTGTATGTTTTTCATGTGGATGCTGGTCAAATGACCACATATGACATGAGTCTCACGTTGCAGAAGTAAGTATCCCAACTAATATTATGTCTTCCACTGCCAAGAAAAAAAATTCTGCATACTTCAGCTGCCGTTTACCGTAGGCTAGTGTTGGAAGGGATATAAATATGCTGTTTGGCACTCAGATAGACCATGACTTGAGTCCTTACCCAGGTCATGGTCTATCTGTATCTATGTCCTTACATAGGCTAATATTCTTCCTGGATCGCAGACAAAGTTGCAGGTAACAGTTGGTGAACTGATTTTGCTATACAAAAATCACTGGCATGGTCAGCAATGAAACTCCATTAACACTGGCAGCTTTGCATATCATTAAAAACACCAGTATATTTGACGGATACACTGTTTTAGCATTTATTCCAATTTTATATCTTCCTATTTTTTAATTTAATTTTTGAAATCCTATTTCTTAAATGTGAAAGCTTGTATGTTCGAATGTTTACTACTCAATCACGCAAATATAGTTGAGCAGATTTGAATGAAATACAGGATACTTTTTATCCAAGTAGTATGTTCCTGTGGGATGATTTCCGACGTCAACACAGGGAGAAGCTAGTTATTTCTATTTTTAAAACTGAAATGTTGAACGATTTTTGTTGCTGCCTGTATTATGATAGCATAACTTATCAGCCATCAGCCTATTAATGTCCTACTGCAGGGCAAAGACCTCTTCACAGATAGAGAAGGCAAGAGCATTGATCACCACAATTGCTCAAGACAGAATGGCAGTTTCAGACTTATATTGACTATAAGACTACTGAGGTGATGACCAATAAAGAAATGTGGCAAAAGACATGTTGCGTTAACCCCAAATAAATTGGGATAAGGGATGGAGAATGATGATTAACTATAAGTCCTGGTTTCCGCACAAAGTTTTCCTTCACCCATATCATCAATGCCATAGTGTGTGTGTATTTATTTACAGTTGTTTTTATTTGTATTATTATGTTTAAAAAGAACACACATATTTTACAAAACAATCTGCACACAGCTATTTGAAAACTAATAATAATCCATTGAACAACCTTCAACATAAATAATATGAATTAGTATAGTGCGATTCAAATAAGAATAGGAATGTCAATAACCTCTATCTGTCAAATTTCACTTGAAAAGTACGGTTTGCAAAAAAACGTATTTGCTTATCAATATCTTACATCAAATTTTGATAAAAAGGTTAAATAGTAGTAAATCGTCTTAATATAATATTTAATTATTTAAAGTCTTAATTCGTTTTTTAAAACCATACCATAACCTTTTTTATTTTCATTGTTGGCGCAAAGGCCCAGTAGCCATGCCAAAAAGTGCATGTGCTTGTGGACTGATAATATTTCTTTAGTTAATTGTGTTTGCTACATTGTTGTTGTTTTTTTGTGATTGTTGTTATTTGTTTTTGTCTTACTCATTTTCCTCCAAAATGAGTAAACAAGGCGCTGTGTAGATAAATAGTTTGAGAGCGAGAAACAGCAAACATTAGAACTAATGCAACAATGGAGGAAATATAAGTTTGACTCGTGGAATGTACGCTACCATTTTGCAAACACTGCAAAATGCAAGAGAATTCGCCGAGCGAGGTCATTTGGCTACGGGGATAAATTAATATTAATATTTTTCACTAAATCTTTGTAAATAAAATTTATTTAAAAAAAATCTTTTTTGCTCACCCTATTTAACTGGTTAGAATTGACAGCTATGACGTCACAATATGGCGCAAAGTCGATCCTATTCTCATTTGAATCGCATAGTAATCATTCAGTTTTTTCTTTTCTACTCTTTGTACTTAACAATTGTACAAGTCATGCATTTATAATTTATCTTACTCATAGCAACAAAACTCGTCATAATTTTAAATAAACGAGAGCTAAGCTATGAGATAAATCAGCTGCAGACAATGGTTTCCGCCAGTCAGTAGTGCAGTGCCGCTGATGCCACGGTGTGCTACCTCGCCCGCATGCGGTGATCCGCACCGCAACTTGCTTGTTAACAAATGATGGTGCTATTTTGGCATTCTGTAAGAGTGTCGTCACAAAAATGCATCTTTTGTTGCTATTGCTTGATAAGACAAAGATATTTTTAAAATTTATATGCAGTCAGATAAATACACAAATTGTTTCGGGAGTCGGGTCACCAAATAGTTACCATTTCCTGTCTATTCTGTGACCAAGTTTTTAAATAAAACCGTTATTTTTAGTGTGGCGTCACTCAAACTAGCAATAGAGAGGAAAACTAAAGTGTCAGCCAACTCGTTGGTGCTTCTTGTGAGCGGGGGCGAAGTTCTACAGTCTGACCACATGGTGTCCTCATACAGTGCGGGGACAGACACTAATCCTATATACATGTTCAGCAAACCGTCTGTCAAGGACAGCCATTTGAAACAGTCCAGTAAGTCTGATAATTGGTTAATTACTTTGCAATTAAGACTTCCTTTCTATGTACTCTAAGATTAATTTAAGATTATATTTGATCAAAAAAGAGGTAATTTACTTGTAAGCATCATAAATTTTGGATTTACACACCTTTTTAATGATCTTTAAGATAAGGTTCTTTGTTTTATTTATCTATCTTGTTTTCATAACATAATTTACTAAGTTATTTGCAAACATGGTATCTGGTGTTGTCATAATATTTGAATGTGTCATTTTCAGTGTGTGATTTAAGCCCAATAGTGGAGTTAAGCACTGGGGAGTTTTCAAGTGAGTTCAGAAGTGCTTTCGATGGTAAATCGGTAGCGGAGTTAAAGGCTGCGGTGGAGAAGTGTTGTGCCCTGCAGCCGAATGTATACACTGTGATATCTTGCGCGACGCTAGCGCAGCAGTTCAGTGACCTGGCGCTCGAGGTGTCCGGCAGTTGCGACCAGTTGGTTCATGAACAGCATCTGCAACACCAAGTAAGTGACCAGCCAGACTTTTTCAAATCACACTAAAGATATTTCTTTGATAGATGTAGTAGGCACATTCAACCGCGTATCATTGGTGACAATTTGGCAATAACAGCGCCTATAATATGTCGTAGCAGTATTTACCTAGGGCACCTGTGCAGTGGAGTGTTTATATCGGTAAAACATATTTTGTCCTTGGATATACTCGTCGCAGATAAACGCTTCTGATTTACAAATCCTGGTAAACAAGTAAGAAATAAATCTTCTTTCTACTGCACGAACTCGACTGATGATACAATAACAGACCTTGAAACTGGATTTAAATTAATCCGTAAAGTGTTAAGTACATCTCTTAACTCTATTAAAGTTTCGAAGCGATATCTACAATCCTTAATAAATTAGCTTCCATTATTAGCACGCGCTGACTGACTGATGCCAGGGACTTTAACCGTATCTTCGTACCGAATCCAAATAGATGGATATTACACTAATTATAAATTCTCGTGCCATTATAATAGAGTTCTAATCTGAATACTATTAACTACACTGTATTTTTTGGCCATCAGATTGAAGTATCTACTTTGCATTCATATCATTAGGTACTTAAATAAAATAATACTTTATTTCAGATAGTAAGTAGTTATTTTGGTAAAAAAACTGCTTAGATAAATAGGTTAATATTGTTAGCTTTCACAAAATTATATGTTTATGACTGTCTCCATATGCCTACTAGATAAATCCAGACTATTTACACACTTCTGTTTTACCGCCTTATGTTGAAACAATTGTTACAAGACCAATACCGAATAATAATACTCTATTGTCGTAAGTACTATACGGAAGTGGAATGGAAAATGAATTCCCTCAGTCAAAAATCTAAACGAAATTAAATTATGTCCAAGTACAGGTCCAATTAAATGCTTCAATAACTTAGATAACTAGTGCCTAAGTGTGTCAATAGGTATTCGTTGGAGTGACTTAATTTGTTTTAAATTAATTAAACTAGTTTACGATTTCAAGCAATTGGTGCGTCCGACCTCGACCTAATAATTTATCATTCACTTGATGAATCCGTTTCTGAAACAGGGCTGGGCGGCGGTGGTCGCGAACTTGGAAGACATTTTCAACGAATTCTGTGAGAGATCACGAAATTTTAAAGAGTCATTTAGAAAACATCGACTAAAAAAGGAGGAATATCATGAAAAGTTATCTGGGTGAGTAATTATTCGATAATTTATTATATCTGTCATAGATAATGATACGTCATTTAGGGGCTTTTTCATTGATAGTCTAGGAGTTATCTACCAAATGAATTCACAAATGGATCATGTTGTATTGTATATGGGATGATAGATGGATGTTAGAAAAGTTAACCGGAACTTAGGACTGACTACTTTTACACTAACAATTCAGAACAGCTAAAGACGTGTGCTCTGCTGTGTATTTTAAAACGTTCATAAAACATTATAAACCTGTTTAAACAGTTCACATGCTACCAACCAATATAATTACAGTAAGCAGTACTAGTACTTCACTTACACATAGTCACTGCAATCAAACTGCACCGCACGTTCGTGTCAAAAACGATTAATTCAACCTGATCAAGTTCACAACAAGTTCAATATTGATTTATTTACAAACACGCCATTAACAAATATTTCGCCTTCAAAAGAAATACCTAGGTAAATAAAACGAATTGGCCACCAGTTCAAACTACTAATTTATTCCTTTTAGTATACTTTATACCTTGAACAAATAGCGTATTTTCCGGTATTAACGTAAATGAGTTAGATTGGAAAAATATCTTGAAGTATTGTATAAAGAATTCGTCTCGATTGAATTGAGAAAAATGTAACTACAAACTACACATGAATTCCTCGTGGATATTAAACCCGTATATAGCCTAGGTGCGTAATAATTACTCATTGTGTATGTTTCATGCCCGAGTGTGTTCAGTTGACCTACCAGCGTTCGTGCTGCGGTGTAATTTTATGAATAAATTATAGGGTACTGCCGTGCGCGCTATGCCTGTAATAGGACAGTGCAGCTCTTTGGTATTGATTGTAGACGCCTTTGTCTAGTCCACTGCAACCGCACGTAGCCCATTCGAGTACTACTTTGTCTTTATCGGTTCAACACCCCGTTTTCTCTTTCCAATGAACTGAAACAACCAAAATATACGAGTAATTTATCATGCTATTTTGGGTCTGTAAATGTCAAAGTATTTTCGGGTCACATTCGGACCTCGGCGGACACTGGCGCATTTCCATTGACCCTGACCAGCGCGCCCCACTTTTATTTTGCCTATTCTTGCAAATAATTCAGTCTAGACGAAACTTTGAAGATAAGCTCGATCCTTGTTATCTGCGCGTGATAAGTGTTTCAACGTACAAACCACAATGATTCTGAATACTTTTGCTAATCTCTACACATGTATCTAAATATTTCGTGACGCTAACGAGTTTAGCATTTGAATAGGAAAGATGTTTCGTTTGTGAAACAAAGGGAACAAACAGAGTATCCTTGTAATAAATAATAACCTAGATACAGGTAGTCTGTAAATGGGTTTTTCCGTATGAGCTAACGTTTCAGATAAATAATTAATGTCCCAGAACACCTTCAATCTTACATCGAATAAAACACTACCAGTCGATGGTCTATCAATAAATAAGTGCTTGAATATTTTATTTTCTAGGCTCAACGAAGTTTTAGAATCTCTAGGCAAGATCCCAATATTGTCGGCACTCCAATTAAATGCTGAGGCTCATCGATTTTCGGCCTTTGATGTATTCGAAGACACAGATTTTGAGGGCCCTCACTACAGGATTACTCATCCTTTGGACAACAGTTCAGAAACCAAGGCATGTCAAGATTTTGGTGTCGAAGCATTCAAACTGTCCGACGAAGATGGTAAGTGGTTGAAACAATACATGTCTGTTCAATTTACCGAGTTATTACCATACTATTTGTGTAATGAGTTCATGTTTAAAATGCAAACAGGTTTGTTGAAATGAAATTTATTTTGGTCCATATTTTAACAAAAAGCGTGTTACAAAAGTATTCGTCGTTTCTGCTTCATTCATTCGGTCCAGTCGTCTTTCCTCTTAGTGATAACAAATAAACAAGGAACCGATTGAACAGTTGATAATGTCAGTAGGCTAGTTGGTGAATTAATTTAGCGTCCAATGTCAATGAGTCGCTACTACGACGACGACCTATCTATATTTAGCTAATGACTTTTTAACGCAAACAGGTTAGAGCGGAAACGATTATGGGCAGCGGTGACGTCATCCATGTGATTTGAAGGGTCTTTTTAGGGTTCCGTTGCCAAATGGCAAAAAACGGAACCCTTATAGATTCGTCATGTCTGTCTGTCTGTCTGTCTGTCTGTCCGTCCGTCCGTCCGTATGTCACAGCCATTTTATTCCGAAACTATAAGAGCTATGCTGTTGAAACTTGGTAAGTAGATGTATTCTGTGAACCGCATTAAGATTTTCACACTAAAATAGAAAAAAAAAAACAATAAATTTTGGGGTTCCCCATACATAGAACTGAAACTCAAAAATGTTTTTTTTTCATTAAACCCATACGTGTGGGGTATCTATGAATAGGTCTTCAAAAATGGTAATGAGGTTTCTATTATCATTTTTTTCTAAACTGAATAGTTTGCGCGAGAGACACTTCCAAAGTGGTAAAATGTGTTCCCCCCCCCCCCCCGCCCCCCCCGTAACTTCTAAAATAAGAGAATGACAAAACTAAAAAAAATATATGATGTACACTACCATGTAAACTACCACTGAAAATTGGTTTGAACGAGATCGAGTGAGTAGTTTTTTTTTAAAACGTCATAAATCGTAAACCGCAATTTACCTTACATTCAATCAACTGAAATATAAAAATTAAAAAATATATTTATTTTAAACCGAAAATACCTACAGGTTTGTACGGAACCCTCGGTGCGCGAGTCCGACTCGCACTTGGCCAGTTTTTTTACTATCATTTATAAAGAGACTAACTATTTCCCGCAGCTTCGCTCGCGTTAAATTCGGGGTAGCACGGTTCCCCTTTCCTGATTTAGAACACAGAAGAGAACTCGGAACAGAATATTATTTTAATAAGCTACTGTAGACGATATTATATGTCTTTTCATTTGGGGATAGAATGTAAAGATTCTGGGCATTGGACACATGCGAACATGCTACATTCAATTGTCCATGGGAAAAGCACGGCTTTTCTAAGCTCACCCCAGCCACCTAAGAAAAAGTAGCCTATGTCACTCTCCATCCCTTCAACTATCTCCACTTAAAAATCACGTCAATTCGTCTCTCCGTTTTGCCGTGAAAGACGGACAAACAGACACACATACTTTTCCATTTATACTATTAGTATGGATTATTGTGCCTATTTTATAAGCTTATAGGTGGGGTACTGACTGATAACATAGTCTAATTATAACACATGTGAGACAGTGCTTTAGCTTATCTTTGTTGTGAGTTGTGCAATTAATTGCTCGGCGTGCACATCCACGATTGTGACACTGCCTAAAACTGTGATATTCGATGTTATGAATATCATTAATCAATATGCAAAATATGTCAGGCCATATGAAATTCAAGGGTCATTCGTATAACAACAATTAAATCCACATCCACACTATCCACACTAATCCACACTAATATTATAAATGCGAAAGTAACTCTGTCTGTCTCGCTTTCCTGCTAAAACTACTGAACCGATTTAAATGAAATTTGGTACACAGATAGTTTAGAGCCTGAGAAAGGACATAGGATACTTTTTATCCCGGTAGTATGTTCCCGCGGGATAATTTCCGACCTCCACGCGGGCGAATCCGCTGGCAAAAGCTAGTAAGTAATAAACAAAGAAACAAAAAAGAAGTTGAATAGAAAACCAAAATAAAAGGAGACAACATTTTCGAAAAAGAAAAAAGAAAATTAGTATTAAAGTGGGTGAGTCTCGAGTTCCAAGAATCCGTTACATACATAGACAGACAGATAGATTAATAGATATAGGCGAAGCTAATAAAAGCGTATTAAAAATGTTTTTCATTTTCTGTGGCGAAAATTCCACTTTCTTGAACAATTCAGCATTTGAACACGAAGCACAATACATTAAAACATCTAACCTCACGAAAAAAGAAATACGTAAGCGGTCCCGATTTCCCAGTAGAGTTACTCACAAAAGATTAGCATTTTGATACATTGTTTTGTTTACATTGTGTCAGTTATCGTTTTAATTATCTCTATTTATTTACTCTCAATCTAGTAACAATAAATTATCGTTATTTAGCATTCATAATAACATGTGCCACGCACGTGAACCGCGTTGTTGAGTTTTTCGCGATCCTGTTTTTTCGAAAGCTATGATAAAAAATTGTGAGTAGTCATTATGAATATATTGGTACCGTGTGGTGCCGGACGTAAAGAATAACACCACCCCTTTTCTTCCCGTGGGTGTCGTAAAAGGCGACTAAGGGACTTACTAGAGAATGGGCAGCAGCGTTCTCTATGCATTTTACCATCATACTGCGATCGCCAAACCGCCTGCCAAGCGTGGCGATTATGGCAAAGCCCCCCAAATTGGGGGAGGCCTAAGTCCAGCAGTGGACATCTTACGGCTGAAATGATGATGATGATGATGATTATGAATATTGATCTTTGAGGAAAAAGAGAAAAAAATTGCAGTAGTCAGGGCAAATCCAGCGGGGTCAAGGCTCCAGAATTTTTTGTCTACACTGAGAAAACTGACAATCATAAAAGAGGTGAATTCAGCTTAAAGTATGATGAATTCACTCAAAGGACGGAGCATAGTGATTCACCAAAAAGAACGATGATAATACTGATGTTGATGATAACAGTATTTAAGATGATGTGTCACCATGGATTTAGTTTTAGTTACCTACTATTTTTCGATGCCTTCCTCATATATCCAGTTATATCCTATTAGTTTTCCTACAATTTTTCGGTGACTTCCTCACATATTCAGTTATGTCATACAATTTTTCCAACTATTTTTCGGTGCCTTCCTTATATATCCAGTTATATCCTATTATTTTTCCTACTATTTTTCGGTGACTTCCTCACATATTCAGTTATATCATACAATTTTTCCTACTATTTTTCGGTGCCTTCCTCATATATCCAGTTATATCCTATTATTTTTCCTACTATTTTTCGGTAACCTCCTCGTATTTTAGGTTAGGTCCTCTTACTTTTCCTACTATTTCCTCATATCTCTGGTTATAGCCTATTATCTTACGGAGGTCGCCCTCAATAGGAGGATTGTGTTTTTTAATAAACCAATTAATATCTCTATAATACACCAGTGATTAGTTGTAGTTCTACTCATTCTCCATCAGTAGGACTACAACTAAATACTGGTGGATTACACAGAAATTGTTTGGATTATTAGAAATCACAATCCTCCTATAATTGAGGGCGCCACTGGACTTACATGATCCCCTTATTTTTAAGTATCCAATATTGGTTCTTTCCTTTTAAATATTATTAGGTGTGAGCTCAACATTAAAAAAAAACTGAAGAACCCTAAACTTGAACCTTAAAAAAATGGAGAGTAAGTAAAAAAAATAGAAAAAAGTACCTTGGCAAGAATGGTAAGAAGGTGAAAAGGGATGTATGTATAAATTAAACAGAAAATTGAATGGTATTTTTATTTCCATAGTATGAATGAATAATTATTATATACTCTAAACATTTATATTCAGTATAAAAGAAGACTGTTTTGTTTAGAAACATCCTCGCCTTAATGATTACAGTATCTATTTGTCGGTCATTATAAAGAATCATTATATACATTATGTTCAATAATTCTAGTTTTTACAAATTAAAATAAAGGTTGAGACGAGTAGAAATTTAATTTACAAAAAATAACAAACTTTACATTAATGTACCTATAACTAAAACATTTTTGCCCTTAAGGTGATTGCTTCAGGGTAGCCGTTTTTTGCAATTTGCAGGCCAGTGCTAGGTTGTATGTTAATTAAATGTTGCACGCGGGTGTAAGTACATAAGTTGTACTACATACGTCTTACACCCGCGTCTAACATTTCAATCAAAACCTAGCACTGGCCTGCAAATTGCAAAAAACGTAAGAAAATTTGAATTTCGCGGGCTACCCTGACGCTTTCACCTTAAAGCTGCATACAATAAATTGGTTATATTATTATAGTAAATATCTATTTTCAAGTAAAGTGCTACTATAAACACTCCAATGAGACTAATCTATCCCTCATACAAATACTTTACTTTAAAATCTATTACTAAAGGTGAACGCACACTTTTCAGAGCCGAAGGAGGCGAAAGAATCGAATTTTAGAATTACTTGTATGAAATCCTATGGAACCTCGCACACTTACCGAATCGGACGAATAAGGTCGTACGATTCGGTGCGGATAAGTGTGCGAAGTTACATTGGACTTCATTTAAGTAATTCTAAAATTTGATTCCTTCGCCTCCTTCGGCTCTGATAAGTGTGCGTTCACCTTAAACCAGCTATTGGTGCTGGCTCATACCATTACTTTATGCGGACACCGTTATCGGGCCGTCTTTATAGGATATCCTAAAGGGATATCCGATAAATACCGTAACTAAGGGTAGATTACTAGTTGAGCGCACTCTGCTATAAAAAAATAACTGCCCTTGGACTCTGCAGTGCCTCAAACTAGCAACGCCGCGTACGGTATAAGTACATAATTAATAATTATGTAAACGTTTCCAAAAAAAATTGATATTACTGGATTCAAAATAAAAACACCTTAAAAATGAGCAAACGAGTTAACTCGTTTGCGCATTTTCAAGGTATTATAGCAGCGACCGTAAGCCGTTAGAATACCTACAGAATTTTGAAATTTTTACTCTAGGTACCATCTACTTGTAATATATGACGTGTTACCTCGCATTAGAGTGAGCGTGTTAGGACACGGAGAAACGGTATTTTGGCAAGGAAAGCACAGATAATCATTACCACGTTTAACTTCATAAGAATTGTAATGAGAATTAAATTCAATAGTTTCAAACATACAGCAACGGAAAAAAACCTCTTCAGTATCTGTCACCAAAATTGCATCAATTTGGCCAAAAGTGGGTAAGAATTGTTCATCATCTATATCTACAGTAACAATAGAGTTCCGCTGCCATATAACACCAGCTATTGTAGCGGAAGTAACCGAATATTTGAGGACAACGCCAGTGCCGAGAGAAAACTTGACAGTGTCTCCTGAATTTAATGCAGATTTTTTTCCTAGTATTTTTGTTGTAGGTATTGTATTTTTCACAAACAAGTCATTGAGCATAAGTTGACATTTTATTGCTAGAGTCTTGCAAACATTGACTCGATTAAAAGATGATCTAGCCACTAACTTAGATACCCTGTGCTTGGCTTCAAAACGCATAGCCCACATGTTACGTACGGGGCCGAACTTCATTAGCATGGTAGGATAATGAGTCAGAAAATGAAACTTTGGCTGCAGGGGTGATTTTGTTAGCTCCGTGTACAATTGATTAAATTCTGCTATTATAACCCGGAGTTGAATATTGGTGTCACTGAAGACCCTATGACTTAATAACCTGTCGGTGATTTGCCGCAACATAATGTATAATTTCCATACTTTATTTTCTAAAGGAATGTAAAACCCGGCTATTAGGCTGAAGTATCTAATAAGGGTAAGCATTTCTGATGCTGAAGTTTTCAATTTTACTTTCGAACCTTGGACAACTAAACAATTACTTGGTTTTGAATTCCTATCTGGTCCATAATCAAATGAAATTATTCTTTGTTGCAATACTGAGATCTTTAAAAGACCTTCGGCAAGGAAGTGGTTTATGACAAAGGTCATTACATAACGAGCTACACCTTCTAATATATCATGCATTGGGTCTACTGCTACATTTTGAAATAAATCAAATCCTGTCACCTTAAGCCAACAGCATGATTCTTTAATGCCCGTGTTAGGTGTATCGTTTTCTTGCAATTGAGCGTGGTATGAAGTCATATTTCTAAGCAAGTTACTGTTTTCATATAGAGCAGTTTGCAAACCTTTCTTGTCAATGTTACAGATTCTGCAACACTTGTTAGCTGAAAAACTTTCAGTAAACCCGAGAATTGAATTCAGGCCTAAATTATCGCCAGTTATAGCAACAACCTTCAATTTTACCGTTCCTTTAAAAAACTTATTTTCTATAAAAATTCCTTTGTTTTGCAAGTAATTCAATTCCTCAATAACAGGGTCAAAAATAGCTTTGTTTCCATATTTAGTTTTGTCAGCAGAATGGCAAATAGCTAACAGCAAAATGTTATTCAACAATGAAAATAAATGTGGTGGGAGTGCTGGCAAGGAAACGTATACACCACCAAGCTTATGCACCCCAGCGTGGCTCCCCAAAGGATTTCCAATTTCAAAATCATCATAGTATACTACTAAAGGAAGAATAATGTCCGACGCCTGCGGTGTACACATTGCCAGCCATACAGATCCCTGCATTACATTTTCTAGACACATTGGCCTCATCGGATTTTCTTCACGGATTATTAAATTACCCCTTAGGTGGTTCAAATAATCCGTTACATCTTTCCAAATAGTGTCAATGGAAAAAAAATTCTTCAAAACCTGGCGAAGTTGAATTACTTGCATTGTACGTGGCTTGGTGTGTAATGTTAAAGTGTTACTCCTTTGTGAAATGTCAGGACAATAACCAACGATTACTTCATGTGGTGGTATAAAAGAACCTAATAAATTCAATTCTCGGAATCTCAAATATTCTGAACGAAACGGAAAAAAGATGCCCTTCAAAGCTGTGTTGAACTTATGAAGTCGTTTATTAATTTCGCTTCCAGACATGCTTTCCTCATCAGCTAGCACAGGGCCGAATAAGGACATTAAAGACGGTGCGATATTGTCAAGAAGGGTTTGCAAATGACTAACCATAGCTTGTACAGACGATCGAGATACAGAGGGATTTACATAGAGCGTTGAAATAAATTTCAAAACTTCTTTATGAATAATACTATCAGCATTATCAAGGACTTCCGGTTCACTATCAGCTTCAATGTATATGTGCTCAGTTGCTACTTTGGTAGTCTCTGTTTCACACATAGGAACTACGCAAGCCTCGTTTGAGGTGGATGGCAAATAACGAGTGTTTACTTTATTCAAATGTTTTAAGTTAACATGTTTTCTAAATTGTCTAACGTCCGTGAAATACCGGTAGCATGCGTCTTCACCACATTTATAAACTCCAGTAATATCAATTTTTTCACATTCTTTCCTTATGTGGGTAATAAGTGAAGAAAACGTGGGAAAAGTCCTTTTACAACTGTGACACTTCATCTTAATTTAAATTGTGACTCCGAGAGTAACTAATATCTCCTTCACAGATTGTGACATACGATCGTACGATGTTTTGACCAAGGAACTTAAATCCAACCTGGAATGCGCACAGGCTGCCAATACGCGGTCCGAGCGAGATAGCTTCGCGAGAGCCCTCCGTCCCTTTCATTAGGGTGACCAAGCAGTATGATGTAGGTAGATACTAATATAACAGGATATAATATATTAACCAATAATTTGATTTAAAAAAAAATAGTTACGCTTTAAAGATAGGTTAAACTAAAACGCAGTAAACATAAACGCAACGCAACGCATAATGTAATCTCGTGTAAATAATATATGTAATAACAACTGATCTGCTACACCTATCTATACAAACATAATAATAATATGTATACAATATAATTATATACCAAATGAAAGGCAGTAAATGAGAATATTGATTTAATTAAATTGTAACTCAGCCCTCTTCCTCTCTCCTAATTTTTGCGTGCCCGACAGGGTCCATATTTGATCTTTGTACCATTTTTATTTTTTTACCATATACAGTGAAACTTGGTTAAGTGGGACCTGGATAAGTGAGAAACCTCCATAACTGGAACTCATGCTGAGGTCCCAACACTTTGGCACTGAATTACCTCTGTTAGTGGGACGAGGTAAGCCTCTATATCTGGGATTTGTTCTTTCGATTTATCATCATAGTTACCTCTATAACTGAGACAGCGAGTAAATTTTATATGCATAAACCTCTGTAACTGAGATAACATTGTTTGTTTACTCATTCTTATTCTACCCACAAATTCCACACGTAATTCCAAGTACGTAAGTAATTTGGAGCTTCAATTAACTTCAGTTTTAGTTTCGCTTTACTATCATACAGACAGTCTCCACGATGTTTCAAAGGTGTTAAAACTTTGCCTGTGAATTACCAAAATAATAAAAAGGCATGGATGACATCCACTATTTTTTCTGATTGGTTGAAGAATTTAAACCAAACCTGTATAATGAAATAACCTGTATTCTCACCTCTATTAATGGAACCCTCTGTAAATGAGACAGATATATATTTATACCTGTATATCTGAGACACTGGGTAAGTGGAATACCTCTATAAGTGAGAAAAAAATCTTAGTCCCTTCAAGTCTCACTTATACAGGTTTCACTGTATGTAACATAATTATGGAATGCAATAAAGAATTGAGTATTGAGTTAAACTCTGCTATCGAGTATTATTGTATGACCTGGAATATCTGGCGCGCTGGGCAAATAACCATTTTGTTTAGTACTAGCTTCTGCCCGCGGCTTCGCCCGCGTAGATGTCGAAATATATCCCACAGGAACGTACTACCGGGATTAAAAGGAGGTATCCTATGTGTTAATCCAGGTAAACAATGGGTTATTGCACTACTTGCTTTGTGTTATCCAAGGAGCAGCGCTCGGATTGATAAATGATTGTTGTAGGACTGCCGGGGTCGCGTGATAGTTCGAAAGAGATACCGTGACCCTGGCACACGGGCAACTGATGGAACACGGGTGGGTTTTAGTCAGTAAAAGTCTGACACGCCCTCCCGCTCCGCCCAGAGCGGGAGAAGTCATTTGATGATTTCCCATCCTGAAAAAAAAAAAAAAAAATTGTTGTAGGATAAATAATTCTAAAACCTAACAATAGTGACGGATATATAACGGAACGACAAATTATCTTTTTTTTGGGTGGAAAACCATCAAATGGTACTCTGGACGGAGCGGGACGGTGTGTCAGACTTTTATTGACTAAAACCCACCTGTATTCCTTCAGTTGCCTATATGCCAGGCCCCAGCAACTCTTACAACAAATCTCGCGACCCTGGCAGACGGCAAATTATCTACTTGCATCCCAAATTTGAACGCAACTTTAAAGCGAAAATATAAATTCTCTTTATTCCCTGGAAACTTTGAAAAAAAAATGTTAACTAAATTATTCAAATGGCTATTTTACTTACATTGCTGGTCACAGGGTTTTAAAACTATTTATTTTTTAGAACCCGGCTGCTAGATGAGCTCACTCTCGAGCATGCCACGTAAAACTGGCCGTGCGAGAAGCAGTCCCCTCTAAGATCATATCCCGCTGTTTTCAGTGACTGTTTATTAATCGTCATTGCGAAACATACCATAAGGGGACTGCAGCCCTTTGAACACGAATGGGTACTCCGACGGGTATAAGTGGTATCTGCGGTATACATATAGTACACGAAATACTATGCCTACCGCAGTATTTCTTTCTAAACATATTTTCCAGGTGCTAGAATCACCAGGCTGCTCCATGAGCTTACTCTTGAGTAGGCCACATATAACTGACCATGTGAAAAAACTTTTTACAAAAAAAGAACAACCGACTTCCTTAAAAAAAACACTACAAAATCAAAAATAACTTTAATTTCGAAAGTCGTTGTCTTAGGATCTGTATTTAAGGTTTTTTGCCACCGACTTCCGAAATTAAAGTTATTTTTGACTTTATAGTGTTTTTTTTTAAGGAAGTCAGTTTTTTTTTTGTAAAAAGATTTTATTTTCTTCTTTTTAGTTATGGTAGATACTCCGCACTAATCTAATGGCGTTATTCGTTCATTTGTCGCACAAATACTTAATGCAAATTTAAGACTTACATATATGGTTTTCACATGGACCCCATTGTCCGAATGGATTTGGATGGGTGGTAGCAAGCGCTACTGCTGAGCATGAGGTCCTGGGTTCGATTCCCAGGTCGGGCAAAGTGTTTATTGGGTTTTTCCATCTGGAATTTCTCAGTAGCAGCCTGGAGTCTGGATTTGTGCCCGGTTGATGGCAATAGGCTCGCCCCCTATTACATGGGACTTAAACATAACTGGTGAAATGTGGGTGTACTGTAGGTACACCTCTGCCTAACCCTTCGGGGAAACAAGGCGTGATGTTATGTTATGTTATGTTATGTAAAAAACGCGTTTGGATCTATTTTATTAATGAAATAACTACTTTCATAATACTTTACGCACTAACATTTAAATCTGTATTTCAGTGAGGAATAGTACCAATAAACTTTGCCCGACCTGGGAATCGAACCCAGGACCTCATGCTCAGCAGTAGCACTTGCTACCACTAGACCAACGAGGCAGTCTGTTTTGAGGCATTTTTAGGGTTCCGTTGCCAAATGGCAAAAAACGGAACCCTTATAGATTCGTCATGTCTGTCTGTCCGTCTGTCTGTCTGTCTGTCTGTCCGTCCGTATGTCACAGCCACTTTTTTCCGAAACTATAAGAGCTACGCTGTTGAAACTTGGTAAGTAGATGTATTCTGTGAACCGCATCAAGATTTTTACACTAAAATAGAAAAAAAAAAAATTTGGGGTTCCCCATTCTTAGAACTGAAACTCAGTTTTTTTTTTATCAAATCCATACGTGTGGGGTATCTATGAATAGGTCTTCAAAAATGGTATTGAGGTTTGTAATATCATTTTTTTCTAAACTGAATAGTTTGCGCGAGAGACGCTTCCAAAGTGGTAAAATGTGTCTCCCCCCCCCCCCCCCGTAACTTCTGAAATAAGAGAATGATAAAACTCAAAAAAATATATGATGTACAAAACCATGTAAACTTCCACTGAAAATTGGTTTGAACGAGATCCAGTAAGTAGTTTTTTTTTAATACGTCATAAATCGTAAACCGCAATTTACCTTTCTTTCAATCAACTCAAATATAAAAATTAAAAAAAAAACACTCATTTCATAAGCATAAACCTTATACATAAACCGAGGATACTTACAGGTTTGTACGGAACCCTCGGTGCGCGAGTCCGACTCGCACTTGGCCGGTTTTTTACATGTACTTACTTATAACTTGCGCATATTCGTTCATATTAATATCAGTTACATATTTGATACTGCTTGATACCTTGGTTGAGATTGAACACCGGTGACGACAATACGCTCCCCGGGCTTCCCCGCACGCCATGCGCATGTCTACAATGACACGTAGGATTTTCGAAGCCCTATTTGACTCAGTAAAGGGATGATTTTTGGAAAAACTGTGATACACGTGTCTCATAATTATACTTGAATAGTATTTGTACCAATTTTTGTGTCAATCGACCCAGAGAATAAAAAGTTTCACAGAAAATTCAACCCCCCCTTTCACCCTCTTAGGGGTAGAATTTCAAAAAACCCTTTCTTAGTGGATACTTACTCTTCACAAAGAACACACCCTCCAAATTTCAAGTCTCTAGGATCAGCGGTTTAGGCTGTGCGTTGATATATCAGTCAGTCAGTCAGTCAGTCACTCAGGACTTTGAATTTTATATATATAGATTAATTGTCGTAAAAATCTAACAGACGTCGTTTTTAAGAAAAATGTTTGGGACACTTTTTATTGGGCAAATGCGTCAATGGCCTTTACCCGTAAATAATCTTATAATTTCGTTCATTATGGGCACCCTACTTCAAGAAAGGGACACAGGGCTCTCGCAACGCTTTCTCTCTCGGACCGAATTTCTCTTTGACCAAGTGATTGTCTGTAATAGAACTTAGTGACATATACATAAGGTTTATTTTTATAATGGTGTCAAATTGACAATGCACATTCCAGGGGTCGGGTATAAGTTCCTTGGTTTTGACTTTGTAAAAACCAATTTGGATAATAAGCCAAATGTTATAGCTTTCAGTAGGATATTTAGCCGCAGTAGCATGAAATATTTTAAAAGTCACATCAACAGCCTCAGTTAGTGTTGTGAACTTGTAAAACGTATTGTCACATACTGTGAAGGAGACACCTGACTGGCGGCACCAAATTATAAATGGTTGGAGGCTAATACCTAGGTTTTGAAGCTTTTGGCGACGCTCCTCAATTACCACTTGCACGTCTGCGTCATCATCCACGATGGTCACAAATCCATCCAATATCTCCGCTCGTGAAGCTTGCCAGTCTTTTCTAGATCGACGGGCAGGAGGAATATTAAAGAGACAGCCGAGTAGCAATATCGCTGCTATTAATTTTGTCTCCGGTTGTTCATCTGGAAAGAAAATAATAATAGTATATTTGACACAACACATCATCATTAACTGAGCAAATAGGGAAAAGTATCAGAACAAAATAAAATCTATCTATATAAGTAAAAATGAATTGCCGAAATGTGTGTCCGCCCGCCCGTTACTTCTGAACGACTGCACCATGTTAGATAATTTTTAAATTCTTTTTTGTCTATATATTTTATAACGGGTTCACCGACCCAGGGAGGTCGAGCACCTAGAACTATATGTCAGAAGTACCGGGTTTTCGGCCGTAATGAGCTTCTCCATAAGCAGCTTGCATAAACGCCCACGCACGTTTGAGGGTAAGGTGCCCGTTTTCTGCCCAATTGCTATTATTTGTTTTCCCTCGACTGATGAATTCAGTATGGTATTCACCTGAAACACAAATAGTATAGGTATGGCATTACAAACTAAATATGCAAGGTAAAAGTTAAAAAAAAATGTCACTAAAATGTTGAAAATACAGGTTCAATACCTACCTTCCATTCAGTATAATGATCAGTTGGAGTCGGTGCCAGTCTAGGCATCATGCATTTAGTTGTTAGTTATAGCTGTCACCAACTCCAAATATATTACTGATCTTTGTGACATATAGTATAGCTCCTAAACGGCCGTCCGTACACACATACAGGACAGGACAGGTACAGACGTTAAACTTATCTGTTTACGCCGGGGGTTAACAATATTGAATGTCAATTTAAATTCCTTATCAAAAGTACAGGATAATAGGCAATAACTTACTAAATTGCTCCCGGTGGACTCTTGTCTAACTGCTTCACCCACTGACGACGACGAGTCCAGTGGTATCACCAGTATGTCACCATCCTAAAATAATATTTACTTTGAGACAATGTTATAATAGTACATGTAACAAAAAGGTGTGATAATATGAGTATGTACGGTCAATTAACCTCAATAATCGTTGAAATAATCACTAAATGTGTCCGAGTGCGACCGTTAACTAACAGGCTATAGCTAGCCCTAGCCGGAGATAACTCAAGGGAAGTGTTATATTTTTTTACTAGTAATCGGTTCAGCATTGCAGGTGTGAACGGTCCTGCCCTCGTCCCTTGATCCGGCCCTGATAAAAACTAATCGATCAAGATCAGGACTGATCCTGGTCTCAAAGAATGTCTATACCAAATTTTGCATCGGTTCAGTGTCTTAGGTATGAAAATGTGAAAAGGTCCTGCCCCAGCCGACAGATAGACAGACAAACTTACTTTCGCATTTATAATATTAGTATGGATGTAATTACAAATTAATACATATTGCTCTTGAACCAAAAAACAGTAAGTACGAGTACTTTTCTACAATTTTGCAGAACTTACT
Organism: Aporophyla lueneburgensis; assembly: GCA_932294355.1. Lineage (NCBI taxonomy): Eukaryota > Metazoa > Arthropoda > Insecta > Lepidoptera > Noctuidae > Aporophyla > Aporophyla lueneburgensis. Next base: position 19,591,716 of record OW028747.1, read on the forward strand.
AAATTTTCCTGGTTAAGTCCTGCTTCGCAGTCTTGGTTGAGGATTGAGCTTTGCAGTCCTTCACACGGTGGCAGAGGCTCTAAGTTACAAGGTAGACTAGTTAACAAGTCATTCCTCAGGACCTCTTCAAAGAGTGATGAATTGTAGGAGTTATCCTGAAATTTAACAAGAAATTTAAAAAGGTAATAATAATGTACTTAGTTGGTAAACTAACAAGACTGATGAAAAGTTATGATTTTATTCCACTTTTTAAATAAATACTGCACCGGTTAAATTGTTAGGTATCTTAAGAAGACTTTAAAATAATAAAAGTTAATAAGTAGGTACCTACCTACCTACATGCAAGTAGGAGAATGTGCATTTAAGCGACGCAGGGCATGTGTAAGCAAAAAGTTTAAAACAAAATTTACTTTTTTGAAATACAATTTAACATGAAAACAAACCATATCTTTTGGTTGGTCGCTTTTTAACATGGCCAGAGCTGCTTCAAACCGGAGTCTGTCCCCTATTTGAGGGAACATACTATGTATGTCTTGTTTACTAAGCATCTGCATTGTTGCGATATCAATTCTTTCAGCTGAAAAAAAAAGGTAAATTTAACAGCGCCCTGATTGCAGCTGTGAAATGCACTACGTCGCATCGACTTTATAAAATGTAGGTTGGTAGAGCTCGTCTAAGCTGAAATGACGCGCCCCACTACTTAAATTTGTATACGTACACTACGGTAAATGCGGTAGTGGGGCGCGTCATTTTAGTTTAGACGCACTCTACCTATTTGTTTTTTTTTGGGTTGCAGTTGCACATCGAATCTAGTGTATAATATAAATATGAACGTATATCTAGGTAGGTGGGTAGGTACCATACGACAAGACTATTCTTGGTTGGAGTGTACAGCGGCCAAAAAAGTGTTATTTTCGCAAATCGTTTATTTTCTCGATTCTATAGTATGTAACACCTAGAAAGGCTAAAAGTGTCTGGGTGTTTTTTGTCTCCGACCAACCGTTTGTCGTAAAAACGATGTCGAAGGGATCCATAGGTAAGGTTATGTTAGAACTGTGACCTTGAAATTGGTCGCGAAATTTTTTTAAGTATATTTTCATAGTGCCTCTAAGACGACACTCTGACCCTATTCTTGCTAGAAATTAGAATGTGTGAATGTAATGTGTGAGCTCATGCTAGCAACTTAATAGGTAGGTTTGTCAACTTACTTTCAAAACGATCGATGTAGCGTTCCAAATTCCACTTCTTCAAAAGATCACGCGTAGCCATATCCATTTTTGCACTGATCAAACACGTTCACTGGCACTAATGGAATTGTTATTGCTATTAATTAAACGAGTCGTGAGTCGTGACTTGCCGGCTGTAGCGGTGAAATACAAATGGCCGACCGAAATGGCGCGGCAGCGGAATGAAGTGAGAGAGGGAGACCTCATTATATAATGTCGTCACCTTAAATTTGTAGGACATCATTCAAATGCTACTCATAAATGGGTCTCTGTAATAATAATTTAGTAGGATACACATAAAATAATATGACTATATTATTGAACTTTGATGCTTACTCTAAAAATATGAGATTATTTAATCGTATTATCATAGGATTCACATAAAATAATATGACTGTAATATTAAAAAATGATGCTTACTTTAAAAATATAAGTTTAAAGCATTATAATTTAATATAGTACATTAGGGGGAGGTCATCGTATTTTTAGAGATACTTTTTCATATTAAACTATGAAATCTATTTATATTACGGTGACTGTCATTGTGTTTTTTAATTAGAATCTTATTTATAATTATCATACTAATTTATGGGACAGTGGACCATTTTCTATTACATTGTGTTATTATTTGAAGAAGACAATGTTATTTCATAATTACAAATTTTTACGATGACAAGTATCATTATATTGCATTATTTACCCAAAAAATTCGATTCCATCTTAACACATTTCAGTTCTAGCGTAATATTTACTTATTATCAACATATTATAAGACAACGCATCTATTTTAAACCAACGTCACGATATTTTAAGATTATGCCAAAATGACATTTTTCTCAGTGTAGGTACATAGATATGTTTTCTTAACTAATTTATAACATGTAATAAATACTAATAATACTAACAGGCGATTCATAATCTTAGTAACAAAGTTAAATTGCATCAAATAAATACTTTGTATGATGTGGCTACGTTATGTATTTTGTCACACATGCGTGTACGCCACGCTTATCTAATTAATATAACTATGGGCTGCTATTATTATTATGTGATGATGAACCCAGAACCGTGGAGTTTCTTGTCGGCTCTTCTTCTTAGGAAACGAACAATCGGAACCGTACTCTAAGGTTGAACTTTTAATCCTATTCACTAACTTGACAATTGGAGGGATACCAGGTTTTGACAAAAAAAAAGATAGTGAGGTGGTGCAAGAATGAATGAAATTGAATGAATTTGAAATAATGTACTTACATGCAAACTTTGTAAATTTAATAACTTGTCTTAAAACAAGATGTGTACTATATCGATATATATGTAGTCTATGGCTGTCAGAGGAAATAAAATGACTATAGTAAAAAAATAAGCAAAATGACATGATTTTTATATTTAGTTTTGTTTCTATCAGAAGAAAATAAAAAAGGAAATAACTGTTATTAAAAATTATTAATTATTCTTATAATCCACACCTAAAACGATTTTTTAAAGTTTTATTTAATTTAAACCATTTTTATCATTCATTCTTTATGCAAAATCGTTCACTACCCCGACACTATTAGTTTTAGAATGGTATCATTATTTTGCATTGAACTGTCAAGTTAGTGAATAGGATTAAAAGTTCAACCATAGCTTCTAACGGTTCTTAAGTGCCCATGTGGGTAACGTGATGTAAAATGTTTTGATTCTGATGCACCATTCTGAATAACTAAATATTCTTCTCACGATTCCCATTTCGACGGTTAAAAGGTAATAAGAGTATAAGCGACAAAAACCAAATTTTTCAGGAGAGCGGTTTAAAGTTTGAAGTTGTAGAACAATTGTACGTAACTTTTTTGTTTATTGTCATATCTTGAAAATTTTAAAGACTTCGTAGAGCCAGGGGAGTAAGCGCATTCGAAAGAGCAGAACATTTTAAGTAGGATTTAATTCATAAGTCACTTTCGACCAAAATGGCGCTTATTTACCCTACTACGCCTATTACCTTTTAACCGTCGATTTTGATTTTTGACGCACCGGCTAGCGGCTGGGCGATACATTCGTCCGCGGCCTTGCCTGCTATCATTTGATGTGTGGGTGACACTACATCGCTGTGATGCCTGCTGGTCTGTCTAACGATTAACCATTCCAGCCGCGGGCCGACCATTCCGATCGTAATCGTCAATCTATCGAGCTCAATTGATTTTAAAAAGGCTATGATGAACCCTTTAAATGATACATGAGTTGTTTGGAGGCCCCGTACGTACCGATGGAAAATATGAATGTAAGGTGCTAAGATTTTCAAGCCTTTTCTCGCTCTCGCGTTCTATATTCTTTTGACTCTCAAATTTTCTGCATAAATCGACAAAGAAACTCCTGAGAATGTTAAAAAAAACATAGCCGAGAATTCCGAGACGAGATGCAAAAACCGGCCAAGTGCGAGTCGGACTCGCGCACCGAAGGTTCCGTACAAACCTGTAGGTAACCTCGGTTTATGCATAAGGTTTATATTTATGAAATAAAATGTTTTTTTTTTCATTTTTATATTTGAGTTGATTGAATGAAAGATAAATAGCGGTTTACGATTTATGACGTATTAAAAAAAACACTTTTTAGTTTTATCATTCTCTTATTTTAAAAGTTACGAGAGGGGAGGGGGACACATTTTACCACTTTGGAAGTGTCTCTCGCGCAAACTATTCAGTTTAGAAAAAAAATGATATTCAAAACCTCAATATCATTTTTGAAGACCTATCCATACACGTATGGGATTGATGAAAAAAAAAATAATTGAGTTTCAGTTCTAAGTATGGGGAACCCCCAAAATTTTTTTTTTTTTTCTATTTTTGTGTGAAAATCTTAATGCGGTTCACAGAATACATCTACTTACCAAGTGTCAACAACATATTTCTTATAGTTTCGGAAAAAAGTGGCTGTGACGTATGGACGGACAGACAGACATGACGAATCCATAAGGGTTCCATGTTTTGCCATTTGGCACGGAACCCTAATTGGAGCCTGGCACGATTGGACCCCGGCTGTATTTCCCCACTCCTGACTCGATATCAGAATCCGGCCTTGTAGAAAGATAAAAAATGTATCTTTAGGTTTATAAGGGCCTGCCCCGCCTGAAATAAGTAGATCAATATATTACATGTTACCATAAACCGTTATAAGCATCGCGGGCCTCATACATAATAGATGCCTTCACATAAATATAGACTATGAAAAAGGTTAATAAACGATATAGCAGGGCAGGATTGGTGATTGAGGTCTATTATTCATAATTCCTGGGTTTCCTTTTACCCACTGAAAAAGTCTTTGTTTAATAAATCTGCCGTAAAATGGTTGCCACAAATAACACCCGTTCTAATATATAGACAAGAAATTTTTACCTACTGAAATGGAATAGGGGTCTACATATCGTGGGTTAGTTAGTTTGTTTATTGCCATAGTCATATGCCACTATGTACTTTCTGAGTTTTACTTGGACAGCCTGACATCAGTGTAGGAAAAAAATCTAGAAGAAACCTGATTAATGTCGGAAATCACAAATCCGTCTTGAGTAAGACAGGTGATCGCGCCTTCCTTTTTCTTACTAGCCTATTATAATAGGCTGGTAAGAATTTTATAGAATATCATTACAGCTTCATGTAAATCTTTACAGTGTTCGACCAAAAATTATCATCAGGCAACGAGGCAGCGTCGTCTTCGGAGCCGTTACCCCTCGTCGAGGAGTCGGATGAAGGAGTCACGTTTAAGGCACAGTCATATGAAAGCAAGGAGGAACCTTCTCTGCTGCACTGGATCCTCGCACAGGGCAACAAAGCGTCCTTACAGGATATATTGGATTATTGTCAGAAGGGATTAGCTTTAGTAAGTATACTTTGAAATGTAGTTTTTGATGATCGTATGGTTCGCTGTTGTATCGTGTTTTGCCGGACTTAAACAATAGCATCAACGTATTTATTCTCGTGGATATCGTAAAAGCTGACTAAGGGACTTTTACGAGAATAGGCAGCAGCGTTCTCTATGTATTTTACCATCATACTGCGATCGCCAACCCGCCTGCCAAGCGTGGGGATTTTGGCGAATCCCCTCCATTTGGGGGAGGCCTGTGTGTCCAGCAGTGGACGTTTTTCGGCTGAAATGATGAAGGATCGCTATGTATGGCATAGCATGTCAATATTGTACTTTGCGAGTATACTGCAGTGATATACAGTGAATTATAGTACTTATGTCGATCGCCACAAAGCTCTAAAGAAGATGGCCGTAATACTGTTCAACGTTTTCAGCTCAAACTCGTTGGAATTTTACAAATGCATTTTCCATTCATAATGTAGGTACATACGAGTACTGCGTATTCAATTTTTATCAAAACGCATAAAACCTTTATCAAAGTATGTTTCCAGGTTACACATTTTCTTGTGTACGTTCTCGTAAAGCCATAAAAATTGTTAAAACATACGCAGTAGTGGGTATCCGCTGGATATTAAGAAATCATTTTACTTTTATTGGGATTAATGCGTTTTCGAATCTCAAAAATGTTCAGTTACTTTCCCGATATTTTTGTCAATCGCGAATACGATACGAATGTTAGAGCCGAAACAATATCCTGAAACAAGAATGTTTTTTAATACATGTGCTCAAAGCATTTAATTCAGTTTCTACCTCGATTTGCAATAGCGTTTGCGCTAGTGTTTTTGGAATTTGAAAGCAGAATATAAGTTTACATATTAATATAATGTATGTACCAGCGGCGAGGCGTAAATTTTTCTAAAAGAGAAGCCGAAGCGAAGTCTGCCTTAACTTACTGACTCATCAATAAAGAATACTTACTATCACTCTAAAATTAATATAGGAATGTAATGAATTAAATACAATTAAATTGAACAGATGAAAACGAATAAAATATGCAATATTCCTCCATCTCTTTCTCGCTGACGCATTTTTCTATACCTGTCTCTGTCATAACCCGTTGTACAGCGGCTTGCTCTCGTACATATCAAGCGGTGCCACGTGACCTAAAGTGACATCATTACGGGATCGCTGTTGTATGAATTTTTAGTTCCCGATTATGACGTTTTGGCGCCGGGTTAATTTAGAACATTTCTCTTTTGTTGTAATACAAAGGTATAAATAACCTTTTTTGTTGTTTGAATGTTATGGTGAATTAAATACCCGTAGTGTAACTATATTTATTGACAATAGTAGCCACTATTTACATACTATTGTATTTTTAATAGTGATAGAGTTACCAATGCGAATCCCCGAAGGCAAGCCGGTAGGAATCGTGTTATATGGTGCCTTCGCCACTGGTATGTACTTTTAACTTACTATTTTGGCAACTGCTGAACAAAAATTGGGCTAGATGGAAGAATTTTTTAATTTTATTTATCACATCAGAAACATATCAGTAAAAACAGATCAATAGCTATATTTATTATTTAAAAACCGGCCAAGTGCGAGTCGGACTCGCGCACCGAGGGTTCCGTACAAACCTGTAGGGATCCTCGGTTTATGTATAAGGTTTATGCTTATGAACTTAAATGTTTTTTTTTTTTTAATTTTTATATTTGTGTTGATTGAATGAAAGGTAAATTGCGGTTTACGATTTATGACGTATTAAAAAAAAACTACTTACTGGATCTCGTTCAAACCAATTTTCGGTGGTAGTTTACATAGTTATATACATCATATATTTTTTTGAGTTTAATCATTCTCTTATTTTAGAAGTTACGGGGGGGGGGGGGACACATTTTACCACTTTGGAAGCGTCTCTCGCGCAAACTATTCAGTTTAGAAAAAAATGATATTAGTAACCTCAATACCATTTTTGAAGACCTATTCATAAATACCCCAAACGTATGGGTTTGACGAAAAAAAAAATTTTGAGTTTCAGTTCTAAGTATGGGGAACCCCAAAATTTATTATTTTTTCTCTATTTTAGTGTAAAAATCTTGATGCGGTTCACAGAATACATCTACTTACCAAGTTTTAACAGCGTAGCTCTTATAGTTTCGGAGGAAAGTGGCTGTGACATACGGACGGACGGACAGACAGACAGACAGACAGACAGACAGACAGACAGACGGACAGACAGACATGACGAATCTATAAGGGTTCCGTTTTTTGCCATTTGGCAACGGAACCCTAAAAACGGTAAAAACAAATGAGTTTGCTGATATTTCCCTTGCCGTTGGCCTACCCCAACATACAACTGCTTATGGTAGGGCACTGGTAAACCATTGATGTAATTATTCTATCAATTGATACTACTATCTTATAAATCTAATTACAGCTAGACGCAGATCCCCTGAAGGAGCGTGAAGCAGAACTGTACCATATTCTGGAGTACGCCAATCTGCATGGCCTGAAGCACATCAAGGGTATTGAAGAAAGGCTGTATGGTCTTGACCAGCTTCTGAATGACGTGAAGAAGTTGGAGCGAGACCAACGCGATCAGGCTGCGTCGCTTATACAGGTGGATAGATGGAATATTCTAATATTTAATTTGCCCTTGAATATATAACTTTCTACTCTTACTTGATAAAGTTTGCTATAAATGAATAAATAACAATCTTTACAAATAGACCACAAGACCCATAAAATTGCAGTAAAAAAAAAGCAGCGGCTAATTCCAACCACCACTTGTAGTTCCTAGTAGCATATGTACGTCCTACCAGCAATGTCCTCGACTAAAGTGTTTCAACACGTGCCAACCCTGGATATGATAAAGAGGAAATTCTGTTTCGCGAAAATTCCAGAGGCACTACAATAGCGCTTCATCCCCATAAGGGATCTGTAGATGTTGTTGTACTGAACATGTATGCCATTCCAAGACTTACTACTTATTCACTTGCCTCTTTTGTTGGCGGTTTATCTATCGTGCATGTTTCGACTGTACTGGACTAGTCTCGCGCTCGAAAACATTTTGACCTTTGTTTCAACTTTGACTCAAAATCAGCTCTAGATTACAAGTTAGTACTCGTCTACAACTAGTTGGGAAGTCCTTACACAGGCACGTGGCCTTATCACTTACTGAAAAACGGGGAAAATTTCATATTGTTAGTTCGTTGTTGTGATAAATTCTGTCTACGTGGAAGCAGTAATGCTTGCGAAGGAGGAGGTGGAGCGCGTTTGGGAGGGGCAGTCTCTGCAGCCTCAGGAGGAGACGCCCCGGGCGTCAGGAGTCCATTGCGCACTCCCGGCCACCGTAGGCGCGAGCTTGCAGGCGGCGAGCAATGGGTAGCTCTCCGCCCCGTCGCGACCAGGCCCAGGTCGACGGCTCGTTGTGTTCCACGCGCGCCTCAAAGAGATATCATCACAATTGAAGGGGTCTGCTAGGACCGATGCCTGCCAGGGTCGCGAGATTGTTCGAAAGAGATACCGTGGCCCTGGCACAGGCAACTGAAGGGTGGGTTTTAGTCGGTAAAAGTCTGACACGCCCTCCCGCTCCGCCCAAAGTAGAAACACCGAGAGACGTTATTTGATGATTTCCAAACCAGAAAAAAATAACGTTATAAATTCATCGCAACTACGGGACCCTTCATTGTGCATGTCTTATTTATTCATTGATCGGTGGCTACAACTGGTTGCTCAACTTCGCCGTAAAATATAGTAAGTTTGATAAACAACACGTGACACTGTGCGGTTATGATGTGGAACGAAACAAAAGAGTTATATTTTCGTTATACCTATATTCTTGGATATTAGAGGTGTTTACTTTTGTTGAGTAGTTGTAAAAGGTACAAATCTAAATTCCATATTTTTTGTCTCGATTGGTTGTTTATTGTATTCGAATGATTGATTCTTGTGACTCTATATTGGCAGGAATACCAGAATTATCAATTTCTTACTATTTATTATCTCAAGCAAGATATTCTAAAAATTGGTTTTCACCTTGTGTCGCTCTCAGAACAGAGATTCTATGCTGTTGTATTGCATGATGACGTAGTAAGTCATTCTAATATTGACACTTATATTAGGCTGGAGACTTAAATATCACGATGACTGGTATGACAACGAAACAAGCTTGTAATTTGAATGACTCACGCGTCAATCTCTGAGCCCCGTTTACTCTTCTATTCCTTTATTTCCTTTCTAATAAAACATTAACTTTGTTTCCCAGTGCCGCGAGCGTCTAAACAGCGCATGCGACCCATCCGTCCTGCCCACACTAGTCCAGTCACACTGGTGCCAGCTGAAGAAGTTATTGAAGGGACATCAGACGCTTATCGAGATTAGACGGCGTATCGCCAAGTCGAAGGACGAACTCTCACATATATTGAAGGCGAGACTAGAGTAAGTAGACAAAACTTTGATATTATTCATCATCAACAATTGCTGCGTTTTTTCTCAACTGTGTTGGGATCGGCTTCCATTCAAGCCGGATGCAGCTAAATACCAGTACACATGTTTTACACGGTTTCCATGCGACCATTCGCAAAAAATTCGCATCGTTAGTAACAAGAACACGGGCCAGTAGCAATAGCATTCTGAAAACAGTATCAGAGAGTTTTTATTCTCCCATAATGAGACATCTGTGGAGAGGATGACCAGGTGAGAAATTCGTATTTTACTTGGTCATCTTCAGTGCAAAATGCTGAAGTTACAAAGTTCAGTAATACTAATAATGCACTACTAACATTCGCTTTGAGTTATTACTAACACTATGGATCTTTGTTGTCTGAATAAAGAAACTATATACAGGGTGATTGGAAGATGGGTGCAAAGCTTTAAGGTGAAGATAGTATAGACAATTTAGAACCATTTAATCCATGGTTGTCTTAGCTTAGACGAAGTCTTACCAAATTTTTTTAACCAAATTTTTAAGTTTTTTTTCGGAAATTCTCAAAATTATATGTAAACTGCATAATTATGGCCAAATTGAATGATAAATGAGTTAATTTTTTATTTATTTAATTAAAGTAATGTGTAAGCAACCAAGCAAAACATGTTTTAGGCTTCTGTGTCATTAGACATATTTTTTACAGATATTTAAAGCTCAGAAAAAATAAAAAATTTGTACAATACGTCTTTTAAACCTTATTTAAAAAAAAACAGAGGGTGCTTTTTTTGTTCAAACCTTTTTGAAGACATGCTTGATAATCGCTCTTTCTTTTGAGGTATCATTTATGCGGATATCTTACAAATTATTGAAATTAGGACCTACAAACCAATTCGAGGGAGAAATTTTAAATTTAAGGCAGTCTAACAAAACACAAATTTTTTGCTTAAAAGAATACTTTATGTGCTCGAAATGATATCATTGTTCAATTCTAAGAATCTTTGGCACATGCAGGAACCAATTGAGGGGAACCCATTGAGGGGATTCTCTAAACAATGGCCACCGAGCGCGGAGCGACGGCATTTCGAGGTAGAACGCCCAATGCAAAAGCGATAAGAGTTGGTTTTTACGTCAAAATGGTCTTAGTTACTGAGGCAACAAAGTCGTTTTTCTTTAGTCAGGGTCAGTCGGTCTGTGATGAAGCCGTTACATCTTTTACTTATTAGTAAAACTACTGCCCTTGTGAGTGGACGTTGTCGTGTTGATTCACAATTTACCGTGTTCAGTTGTAGCCCTTTGCGTTCCTGCACGTGTTGTTTGCGTTAGTTTTGAACTTTTTTGTTTCACCGTGTCCAGTCGTAGCCTCGCGCTCCTGTACGTGATTTTTGACTTAATTGTGTTGAGTTGACATTTAGTGCGCTTCTACGCCGTTTTTCTTAATTGTTAAGTGACTATGGCTACTTTTTCCAATCAAGAATATGCGGATATCGTATTTATGTACGGTAGAGCAGACGGCAATGGATCTTTGGCGCGATGGATGTATCAAGAGCGCTATCCGAATCGCAGGATACCGAATGTCCGAGTGTTTTACAACACGTTTCGTCGTCTTGCCCAAGATGGGTTTCACCGCGTGGAACCTGGAGTCAACCCCGGCAGACACGAAACTGCCGTCGACGAAGACATTTTAGTAGCATTTCAAGCGGATCCCACTACCAGTACTAGAGCAGTAGCTCGAAATTTAAACATTTCTCAATGGAAGGTGTGGCATACAATGCACCAAAATGTAAGTATCCGTTCCATGGCAGGAGTGTGCAAGGTCTAGTAGAGCAAGATCCTCAAAGAAGAATTCAGTTCTGCCGTTTCCTCCTCAACAGAGACATCGAAGATGTGTGGTTTCTGAAATCAATCTTGTGGACGGATGAAAGTAAATTTTCAAGGGAAGGTATTACAAACTTTCACAACATCCATGAATGGGCCGACGCAGACAATAATCCACATTTTAAGAAACAGGTGTCATTTCAGATGAAATTCTCTGTGAATGTATGGGCTGGAATAATTGGCAGAACATTGATTGGGCCCCACTTTTTGCCTGATCCATTGAATGGCGAAAATTATTTGCAATTTCTGCAAATTGATTTACCCACTGCTGATAGAGGAATCAGGTGTCCCGATCTTCGAAAGAGACCGAACAGTCATCTTTCAGCAAGACGGCTGTCCAGCGCATTGGACTTTAAATGTAAGGGAACACCTCAACAATTGCTTTCCTGTTAGCTGGATCGGCAGGGATGGACCCATCCCTTGGCCCGCTTGCTCCCCAGATCTGACCCCGTTGGACTTTTTCGTGTGGGGCCGGGCCAAGGAACTGGTGTATAACAACATAGAAATAAACACTAGAGAAGATACAAAGAATAAATTCAGCGTTTGAGACAATGAAGCAGGAGATGATGTTGAAAATAACGACTACAGAAGTTAGACGACGGGGCCGTGCTTGTATTAGGAATCACGGCCGTCATTTTGAACATGAAAAATAAATAATTTTAATTCAAATGTTGTTTTAATTAGTCTGCCTAAAATAAAATTGTCTCCCTCAAATTGGTTTGTAGGCCCTAATTTCAATAATTTGTAAGATATCCGCATAAATGATACCTCAAAAGAAAGAGCGATTATCAAGCATGTCTTCAAAAAGGTTTGAACAAAAAAAGCACCCTCCGTTTTTTTTTTTAATAAGGTTTAAAAGACGTATTGTACAATTTTTTATTTTTTCTGAGCTTTAAATGTCTGTAAAAAAAATGTCTAATGACACAGAAGCCTAAAACATGTTTTGCTTGATTGCTTACACATTACTTTAATTAAATAAATAAAAAATGAATTCATTTATCATTCAATTTGTCAACACCTTTTTTTGTCTACTGCCCACTTTAAGTATAAATTATTTTTTATTGATAAAGAATACTTACTATCATTCTTAAATTAATATAGGAATGTAATTAATTAAAAACAATTAAACTGAACTGGTATTGCTATTCCAACCTCCGAAATACGAGATGTGTACCGCCTCCCGGGGAAAACTAGTTCTTCACGTCCCATTGTAGTGGAATTTGTTACAGTCAAAACTAAACAGTACTTGCTATCTACTGTTCGAGAATATAATAAGAACACAAAGAGTAAAGAGGACAAACTCAACACTGAAATGGCTGGAATTCCTGGGCAACGCCAGCCAGTTTATATTGCAGACTACCTTCCTCCAAGCTCAAAAAAGCTGTTCTTCTTGTCTCGCGAGTTTGCTAAGAAGAACGGCTATAAATTCTGCTGGTCAAAAAATGGAAACATCTTTGTACGTAAAGAACAGGGTGACAATCAAATTATCATAACATCTGAGAAATGCCTAACTGAGTTACAAAATAACATATGACTGATATTTGTTGTTATTGCTCCATTACTGACTCCGCTTGTGTCGCTAAAATTGTTTTCACTTCTGTGGTATATTGTTAATACGTGTCTAAACGTTATGTTTAACCTAGTATACGTCTACTATTCTATATTACGAGCTAAGAAAACATACAATATTTTTTCATATTTACCTGTTACCACTGTAAGCAAACATAATATTTTCTATTTACTATTTTTTTCTCATAAAACATTACAAGTTATACGCCTATCTAATCTTAGACATACACCTATAAACACATGCCTTCATACCTACATACTTATTTCACATATACATAACATATTAAAAGTCATACGCCTATATACTCTTACACATACATTTATAAACTCATGCCTACATACATATATACATATTCCTGCAAAACTAAAATGGTTACTATCATCATTACACATCCCCAGAAACAGAATAGCACAAAATGGTATTAGATACTTACATAAGCTATCTGGCATTGGCGCAATATTTTTGGAAACACTTCTGTTATAAATGGCTAACATAACTGAAATAAGCGAAGAATTGGACTCGATTCCTGGGGCCAACTCGCATATATGTTTACCAGAAGATTGTAGTGTACATTTAATTAATCCGGATAAGTCAATTAATATTTTACATATAAATATAAGAAGTATCAACAAACACTTTGACGATCTAACTTTACTCTTGGCTACTATTAAAACAAGATGTGACATAATTATCCTAACAGAATGTTGGCTTAGCAAAGTCAATAAAATTCCAATTTTAGAAGGCTATACCTCATTTTATACCAAGCGTACAAAAAACCAAAATGATGGCATTATAATTTACAGTAGCAAGGATTTAAAGTGCAAGGTGTCTGAACCAGATTTTGTGGGTGCCAATTGCCTTGTTTGTTGCATAGATCAGAAATTAGCGCTGGTAGCTACTTATCGCTCACCATCTAACCGGGGCCAAGATAAGTTGGATGAATTTTTAAATAGCTTGAACACTATCTACACCCAATATGCAAATTATCCCAGCATAGCGCTAATAGGAGACATTAACATAGACATCAAAACTGATACTACAGACGAGAGAAGTAATGACTATCTTATATTGAATGCTATGCATGGCCTAATACCTGCCCACCTATTTCCCACTAGAATCGATAACTGTCTAGACCATATCCTTTTAAAATCTAAGTTGCCTTCTACCTCTATAATATTAAAAACCGACATCACCGATCATGCACCCATTATTTTATCTCTGCAAAATATAAGCTCAAAAGACCAAAAAAGTAATAAATTTTTCACTCATATAGATCAACAAGCTATTAAAAATGATTTAGAAAATACAAACTTTGATGATATATTGAAATCAGGTAATGCTAATGAAGCAACAAATATTTTTTTAACGATAGTCACGTCCATCGTAAATAAACATACGTATACAAGAATCGTTTCTAAGAGAAAAAGAAATATAAAACCCTGGATTACTCCAGGGCTCTTACGCTGTATTGCCAACCGGAATAAACTACATAAAAAATCTTGCAACTCGCCAGATAATCTAATACTTAAATTAACTTACACGCGCTACCGTAACTTCTGCAATTCCCTTCTTCGTAAGCTAAAAAGAGAATACGAGAAAGGGGAAATTGCAAAAGCAGGAAATAATCCAAAAGCTTTATGGAATGTGATTAAAGATATTACTAATACCAAAAAAAGCCATTCCCAACCCTTGGAACTTCTAAATATTTGTACTGATCCTAAACTCTCTGTTAACCACGTTTGCTCATATTTTACAGATATTGGCAAGAACCTTGCAGATAAAATTATCTCATCGAACCAAAACACACACACGAAACTTCAAAACAAGTCAGTTCCTCCTGTTAATTCTTTTGTCCTATCAGAGACAGATGCTAATGAGGTGGAATCAATCATTCAACAGCTACGTAGTAACTGTGCGACGGGCTGGGACAAACTATCGTCTAGTATTCTAAAATATTGTCGAAATTCAATAATTCCCTCTATAACGCACATTTTTAATCTGTCTATACAAACCGGAGTATTTCCCAATGCGTTTAAGAAAGCTATAGTGCACCCAGTTTACAAGGGAGGAGACAGAGACTGTGTAAGCAACTACCGGCCTATTTCAGTGCTATCAGCGCTATCAAAAGTGCTAGAGAAAATATTAAATATAAGACTCAATAAATACCTAAACAAAAATAATTTAATTGCCAGTAACCAATATGGTTTTCGAAACGGTGTTTCTACTGAAGATGCTGTGCTTGATCTCACTCAATTTCTTGCAAATCAATTAGACAATAAGAATAAATGTCTCGGTATTTTCTTGGATATGGCAAAGGCCTTTGACACAGTCTCTGTTTCCAACCTCTTAACCAAGCTGGAGAATATGGGCATTAGGGGTACACCTTTACAATTGTTCAAAGATTATCTAAGCAACAGAACCCAACAAGTTAAACTTGATTCCTATCTCAGTGAGGAAACACTCATAACGTACGGAGTGCCCCAGGGGAGCGTTTTAGGCCCAACGTTGTTTAAAATATACATTAATGACCTTTGCACAATGTCCATGCCTAACGCAAAAATATATACCTACGCTGACGACACAGCTATTGTGATAAACGCTCCCACCTGGGACGAGGTCAAGGTAAAAGCAGAGGATTGTTTTGGGGAAGTTATAAAATGGCTCAACTCCAACCTTCTCACACTTAACCTGGACAAAACAAACTATATTACATTTTCCATTAATAAGATAACTCAACCACCTGAAACTTTTAGTATTGTCGCCCATACTTGTTTAGACAGAACTCAAAATTGTAATTGTCAAAAAATTACTCGGTCTACTACTGTTAAGTACCTTGGAGTAGAAATTGACGACAAATTGCGATGGGACAAACACTTAATTAAACTAAAAACTAGGTTAAGGAGTATGATTTATATTTTTAAAACTCTTAGAGAATCTGCATCAACTGAGCTTCTTACAAAAATATATATTGCACTATGCCAATCTGTCATTCGGTATTGCATCACAGTGTGGGGGGGTGCTGCAAAAACAAGGTTCCTCGCATTGGAACGGGCACAGAGAGCTATCCTTAAAGTGATGACCCGAAAACCGTTTCGATACTCGACCACACAACTATATTCTGACTGCAAGGTGCTTAGGGTCCGACAAATCTATGTGCTTGAATCCATCTTGAGAAAGCATCGATCGGCTCCCCCTCCTGATACTACCAGACGTAGACCGAAACTAGTTTGGCATACTACTTCACATCACACAGCATTTGCGAGAAGACAGTATTATATAACAAGCACTATACTTTATAACAAAATAAATAAAAAACTTAATATATTACATTTAAGCAAGCATGATGCCAGGGTTTTAGTAAAAGGATGGTTATTACAATTGGACTACCTAACAACAGAATATCTTTTATCTCCACAAACATATTAAACATTTTATTAAAAGACACACACACACACATACACGCCCACACCCACATACACGCACACACCCACATACACGCACACACACACATCCCCCATACACACATACTTTTATTCACTACTTGAATTTTATTTTTAATAAAAATATATATACATTATTAATCATTTAAAACAGTAGCACACAATATTTTTTAGGTTACAAAATAATGAAATTGTCAGCTGAATGCTATCTTCTGAGATACAGGCCTCGCCTAGTTCAGAAGATAGAGTCTACATAAGCAAACCTCTTTTTACCACCACAAATGCTGCTGGATTATTGTTGTTTATTGTATACAACATTAGTATTAAGTTCGTTTAATATGTAATTGTTGTTACTATGCTGGTGAGAAATAAACTCTTTTTTTTTTTTTTTTTTTTTGAACAGCTGAAAACCGAATAAAATGTGCAATATTCCTCTATCTCGTTCTCGCTGTCGCATTTTTCTATATCTGTCTCCGTCATAACCCGTTGTACAGCGGCTTGCTCTCGTACATATCAAGCGGTGCCACGTGACCTAAAGTGACATCATTACGGGATCGCTGTTGTATGAATTTTTAGTTCCCGATTATGACGTTTTGACGCCGGGTTAATTTAGAACATTTCTTTTTGTTGTAATACAAAGCTCTAAATAAACTTTTTTGTTGTTTGAATGTTATGGTGAATTAAATACCCGTAGTGTAACTATATTTTTTGGCAATAGTAGGAACTATTGATATACCATTTTTAATAGCGATAGAGTTACCGATGCGAATTCCCGAAGGAAAGCCGGTAGGAATCGTGTTATATGGTGCTTTCGCCACTGCAAAGCAGTCTTAGTATGTAAAGAGTGTCACTCATCCACGAACCAACCGCGACAAGCGTTGTTTAACCTGATAAGTCGACTCAACCGGCTGTTATTATCAGTGATCGGATATTCAGATGCATATTTTCCTAATGTACTATTTAGCTGTGAAAGCACGGAAGCGGCTTCGTGTTTTTTATTAAAGCCAGTTTCTTTGGATCATATTTATTTAAAATGAATGTTTAACCCCAGATGCAAATACATATACATACAGTAGGGTGGTATGTGTTAGTTAAAACAACACACAAAACATGGTAAAAACGCGCATTCCATATTAGCCAACATTTCAACTTTAGGTGAATATGCATCTGAATATTCGATCTCTAGTTATTACTTAGCTACAAGTCCTATGATATTATTAATTAAAGGTAAATACTTGGCTAGAAGCACTACATCAGATACTAATTAGTGTCATTGTTATTAGTTCCTACTAGGGATGTTATGGATATGAAATTTCGGATACGTATTTGTTACGGATGTAGGAATGATTATTTTACCGGATACGGATAAGAAATTATTTCGGATTATCAGTTAGTTTCGGATAATTTCGTTTACGGATATTAAACTTTTAAGGAATTTCAAAAGTAAAATACAAATAGCTAATAACATGGTTTTAGTTATATGTCACCATTTGGTAGGAATTACAATCAGTCTGTGAGTAATTATTACAGATATTTAAAATAAAAATGATTATAAATATACATTGAGTGTTACCTAATCTACCCAAAATAAACACGTAATTTCAAATCCGATATTATCCGAAACTTATATTTCGGATTCGGTTACGGTCACGGATAAATTTTTATATCGGATATCCGATAGTTTCGGTTACGGTTACGGAGCTTCCTAACATCCCTGGTTCCTACGTTTAGGAATGACAAGATATCTAAGGGTTCCCAAACTGCTGAAGTTACGGACATCTGAGCAAGATTATGTCTAGATTTTAAAAGAGACTGTGACCTCGGTGTTTGTTTCGGCCTTTTTCTCACAGTAGTCAGATAGGAAACGCGACCTCATCTAGTTTTTAAAATATGATTGATGTCTAAAAGTGTTTGTACAAAGCTACTTACAGAAATAAAATTATTCTATAATTCATTTTAGCAAATTAATACATCGATTTGGAAACACTTATTTGTAACCTAACTTACTCGTTACTAATTCGCAGGGCGGTGCTAATGATCGAGAACTCGATGTCAGTGCAGGATGCGCACGCGATGCTGTCGTTCCAGTGCTTCAACCGACTGTCGCGGTACTTCGGCATCGTGGCGCAGCTACACAGGGCTCCGCAGGTGTTCGTCAGGGCTGTGCACGAGGTGTCTAGGAGACGTACCTTCTCACAGGCACATCTTAAGGTAAACATGTAACATCAGCACGCGTAGCATGACCGCCATAGAAACGGTTTTTGTCGACGGAAGAGAAGGCAAAATGATAGATTGTATCGTAGAAAAATTGTGTAAAACTGAAAAAAAGAAATTTTTCTATTCTTCAGTCGACAAAAATACGATGTCAAGTATGATGATTATTTTTCTGATGAGATAGAAACATTTTTACAGAATTAAAATACATATATAACTTTATTTGTTCTTGGTAGAAAAGATATAGAATTGGTCATGCTACGCCGGCTGTGCTTCGAAGGACCGTCGCGGTACTGTGTTTTATTGCAATCTGGTCGAAAAAGCCATTTCTTATAAGCGTCTTGCATTTGACAGGGCGCATTGGTGGCCCAGTGGAACGGTCGTGATTTACGAGTTGTAGGTATGCCGTGGGTTTGAACCCAGACAATCCAGGCTTTTTACTTTGTGTCAATTATTTCATCACCTGCTCTCAAAACGGTGAAGGAAAACATCGTGAGGAAACTGCCATATTCTAGAACCAAAATTTGAGACAACACATGTACTAACAGACACGGGGGTCCCGTGGTGGATTACAGCCCACTCCTTAAGGATAGGGGGTCTGTGTCTCAGTAATGGGTACTAGGCTGATTAAACTTGCATTTGACTGTCATTGGGGTTGGAAACTAGAGGAATAAGACAAGACTTAGGCTCAGACATCACGGGTTTCTAATAGGGACATCCTATTGTTAGATACTCCAAAGAAACATTTAACTTTTAACAACCCATCCTAATAGCTATAATTAATCTAAATTAAACTGAGTGTTTAATCTCCAGTGGGCAACAGATCTCGCTGAAAAACTGCTCATAATACACGACGAGGAAATCAGCAGGCGGCAAGAGTTCAACACAGTATTCGAAGGTCACTTCCTACGAAGTCTGTTCCCCGGCATGACGGAGCTGCCGCCAACGTTTGCCACACAAGGCCCGCCAACGTTTGACGCCAACCTGCCCAAACTCACGGAGGCAGACGTGGCTTACATAGCCAATGCGTTCCCAGACCTCAGTAAAGATATACCTAGTTACGATATGGATTCTACTGTGCAGTTTTTCCAACAAAGGTATGATATTTGTGGATGTGAAATTGTAAACTTCAATTTCTAATCTCACTCAGATAGTTTTTGAGTTTTGAATTTTGTCTAGTATGACAGAATTCTGAGTTAAAGTGTTCCCAAAACTTGATAATGATTTGAGGTTCTGAATTCTAATTGTTTTTTAGATTGGTTATTTTAAAATGGTTTTTTTTATGAATGATTTTCAGGATACGAGCTTCGGAACATAAAAGTAAAGATATGGATATTCAAGTGGATATGGATAAGTGAGTCTTTTGTAGTTCTTTAATCTTGAATTAACTTTTCAGTATGTCTCTTATTAACATTTCGGTGTTTCTCGTTCAACAGAGATTTCGACTCAGTAACGGAAGCTAGCGACTTCGAAAAGCTGGGCGGTCAAAGTGCGACACAAAAACAGAAAATCGACATCTCCACTCTATGCATTCCCGAAACGATGGCCGTCTCGACGGTGACCGAGGTGCGAAATCTACCGGTTATATCGGAAACCGCGGAGAGTCCGATATCAAACGAGTTCGAAAACTCTGATGGTTACATCGAGGAGTCGCTACCGTCGAGCTTGGAATGGGGCCGGGACGAACGACAGGTGTACATCGACCTCGCGACAATACTCGCCGCTCGCCTAACTACTCCGCGGTACCCGTACAGTTGAACTGAGCGATTACTAAACAGGCTTACTTGCAACTTCTTTTAGAAACTATGTTGTGAATGAACAAAGTTCAAGTCAAGTCTTTTGTACGTTTAATTGTGTCCTTAACCTTTAAGACTTTGTTTGCACCAGAAGTCTCTAAATGCATTCAAAGCGTTGTCCTCTTGCTCTCTATTGTTCAAAGCTGCAAAATGCGCTAAGTTCACGGTTATTTTAATCAACACACAACCTGACACTGTCCTGTGATTTGCAAAAAACGCAGAAACATTTAAATTCGCGATGTTCCTATCAAATCTCGCGCGCCTTTTTTATGAAATGGCAAGTTCATAAAATGAACTTAGAGGTTGTATTGATGTTTTTAACGCTAATAATTCTATAAAGTCATATTTTTTACAGTCGCAAATTATTTTTGAACATTCAACTTGACACTGACCTGAAAATTACAAAAATCGGCAGAAAATTTGAATTTCGCGGACCGCTACAGTAATAACCATTATTACGCTGTGGTATTAGCGGATCCAGCTTAAGTGATTTGTGGTGTAAGCTGGCTCAAAACTTATTACACCATACACAATATAAATGAATATTAGCGTTGATAGTGAAAATATTAAAATTTTTGCTTGTATACACAACTCTGTTCGACTGTACCCCGCTCTCGGAGATCTTATCCGAGTGGTTGCCGTTTTGTTATTCTTTTATTTGCTCCTGTCTTCACCGGCCCCGTATGAGCTGTTCCATATTATTTTTAATTTGCCTATTTATTTTTATTTTCTTCATATTTGTGTGTTACGTACGATTGAAACCTGCAGTAGTGCTCATAGAAACTTTATTTACAAAATATTCTGAATTTCTTTTTCATTTTCAGGAAAACATGGATACACACAGAATAAATATGGAGAAACTGCAAGAGTTTTTAATAAAAGTTTATGCGGTTTGTAAAGTAAATATTGTATTTATAGTAGAAGAGCTGAAGAAGTTGAAAGATGAGATAAATGAACAGAAGTCATTTATGACGAGTAAGTATAAAGAGATATTAGAAGCGTGGGAGAAGACCAATGCTGAATGTGCAATAAGATTCCGTGAAGAAACACAAAGGCTCACTGTAGACCACGAACTAGAACTAAGTGATATGAAAGCAGCTCTCAACGAAAAGGACGAAGTTATTGCAACCCTCAAAACAGACACAGAAAATGTCAAAAACTTACACCAGAAAGAGATAGAAAGATTAGAAAAGGAACACCAAGAGACGAAAGATTTACTAGAGAAAACAAGAGAAGAAATACAGGGATTTGAGAAGAGACTGGAAGATATTGAAGCACAGAAACAGAAGGAGATTAAAGACTTGCAAGAGAAAATGCATCTGGAATATAAGGCTGAGATTGAGTCTTTACGTTCGAGGTAAGATATTTTTTCTATATTTCATTATTTTGTATATTACTCAAAATCTAATATTTCTTGCGCATTTATTTCTTACAAAGGTTTTGGACTCTCAGAGGTTCAATTTCTTTGTTGTAGAAATTGTATACCTTTCCCTACTATTCTTATGGAATACGATTCGTACTTGAAATAGAGGTGTTTCGTAAAGCCAGATTTCATCTGTTATAATCTAGACTCCAGTCTGTTATTTAGAAAATCACTATGCAGTCATAATCAGCACTCACTTATGAGACTAAGGAGGCAGCCAAACCGTATTCAGTATCTTTAACACTCATTCACTCATTTTCTCCAGGTTCCGCTTAGTAGCTCTAACAAACATGGACCGATCACCTTCGGAATCGAGTCTCGAGAAAATTGAGCGTACTGACGTCATCGAGATATCGAGTCACAACGCGATCGTCATGCAGACTAAAGAAAACGCTGAAGTTGAGAAGGAAGAGGCTATCAGAGAAGCAGTTGCGAAGGCCGAGGTGGAATGGAAGACAAAAATGGAAACCGAAATCGCAGCCATTAATACGAAATATGACTTGGAGAAACAGGTATGTATTTATGATAAAGCATGCCGCTTTTATTATCTGTGGAGCGTGGTAATGAACAGTGTTGCCATATCAATGGAAATATTTAGAATGCTTACTTCGCAAGGAATGTTTTAAATCACTTTCGTACGGAGATAAAAATATTGCGGATCTGGATTTTCAACTCTTAGTGTTGAACTGAGCACTTAGAATCCAACACAGTGCGTCAAAAACACATTATCCAACCTCCAACTATCGGATCTAAGCAGTGCGTTGACGAACCAGTGCGCGTAAGAATTCCACCGTGTTATTTTTACATCGTTTCGTACGTGGAGTTATAGCTAACATCAAGGCAAGAAAACGGGTATACAATTCAGGGGCGTTAATATGCCACAAAACGACACGAAACAAAACGCTTTCCAACGCTGAATATTCTCAATAAGTACGTTATTAAGCCTTTGATCCTGCGCCTGATCTCTCTCCGGTCGTGTCGGGTTGCCGTCCCATCGGACTAGAGTGAGGGAAGAGTGAGTGCTTCTGTATCTGCGCACACATTGAGCACTATAATATCTCCCGCGCCGATGGCTAGTCTCCGTTGAGATTGGCCGCCGTGGCCGAAATACGGTCTGGAGGACTATATTCTTAATAACTAGGATGTGGCATTTTTACAACTGGCTGCTGTATATTGTATTGCAGTATGTTTTATTTTTAAGTATGCAGTTAGTGCTTTCGACAGTAACAACAATGTCTTGAAGATCTATGTAATAGCGCTTCCTATTCGCACTACACACCTAGATTTGCAATCACATTTTATTTTTCCCACATTTCGCTTATAGCTTTCATCGTCCATGTCGACAAACGATGTGACTCGTCGGCTTTTATCGGAGAAAGAGAGACAGATAGACGCGCTGCGGGAGCGAGAGGCAGCATTAGTGAGAGAGTGCGGCAAGTACCGCGATACTATACAACAGCTGACTGATCCTGAGACTAACGACCTCGATGCGCTGCTTAAGACACAGGTATGTTCGCTTAGGCTAAAAGCAAAGTATTTTTGACGGCATTGAATAATCCACTTTATTTTTAGACCGTTAAAGTGTACAATTGTATGAAGATTGACGTTGATTTAAAAAGTCTCAATGGGCGTGCTTTGAACTAGTCTAGCGCACTTACGCGAGCTAGTTTGCACTTTACAACTCTGATTAAAAAGTTTATTATTCAATGTCTCATACAAAAATACCTATTCAGTGCTCCTTTTTGGTCTGCACTGAGCCGTAGTAGTTATATTTGGCTTACATATGCCGCCTATAAATGTGTATCATGTGATTAGCAAGTAGTTATTTTCGGCAGTATTGCTTTTTACATTCATATTTTGCTTTTGACTATATCTGTCACTAAAATGCGGCACCGTCACTGTGTATACCATATACATTATGTAAAAGCAAAACGATTAGAACATCCTTTAGGCTTCATTCTTTGTAAATTGTTTAGCAAAAATAATTAACGAACGTATCAATGGGACACATAAACTGTATCTTTGCGTTGTTGCAGTTGGCTTCTCTCGAAAACGAGAACGCAGTTTTGAAGCAGCAAGTAAAGGATTTGAAGAAAGATTTGGAAAAGAAAACAGAAGAAGAGAAAAGCAGAGAAGACGATAGCGATGGCAGGTAAGCATGACAACAATAGGCAGTAATCTTAGCTTACACATTCGTCACTAGAAAATACACAAACATTTTATTAATATTTATTGAAAAGTACTTAAATGTAGTCTGTGGTGTCTGTCGGGCGTAAAAATAGCACCATCCTATTTCTTTTCGTGCGTGACGTAAAAGGCGACTAAGGGGACTTACTAGAGAATGGGCAGCAGCGTTCTCTATGCATTTTACCACCATACAGCGGAGGCTTATGACCAGATGTGGACGTCTTACGCCGGAAATGATGATGATGAGTACATAAATGTATGTCCCATCGCATCCATCTTTGTAGTTTTAGCTAGAATATTTTAAAATAATTATTTTTAAACTTAGTGAGATTTTACACATGGTTTTGTTACTGAAACAACGTGTGAAGTTGTCCGCGTGTGTTTGGGGACCTTGGGTAGTGGTTTTTTTTTTGGTGGCTGGGACATCATCAAATGACGTCTCCCGCTCTGGGCGGAGCGGGGGGGTGTATCAGACTTTTACTGACTAAAACCCACCCGTGTTCCTTCCGTTGTCCATATGCCAGGGCCACGGTAACTCTTTCGAACAGATCTCGCGACCCTGGCAGGCGGTCCTAGCAGGCCCCTTCAGTTTGCTGACATCACTTTGAGGCGCGCGTGGAACACTCAGCGCCGTCGACACGGGCCTGGTCCTTACCGGGCGGCGAGCTACACCTTGGGTAGTGGTTGGGTGTATTTCAATTACCGTAAACGATGATATTCACCTGTCTTGTATCAGGTCAAACGCTGCTACAGACTTCATAATCCATAATGTTTTGCAGATCGTCCCCTAAGAAGGAAGACACTAAGAAATGTCGCGGTCGTTGTCACACGCCGTTCGGCCTGTCGGCCGGCACTCTGTCGCTGTCGTCGTGTTTGCCCGGACATACCGTGCTCGTCATGTGGGACCCGGCGCATCTCAACTATACTGTGCTACAGGTAACTTAAATAGCATATACTCGGGTGACCAATTAGATTCGAAAAATAATCTCGCGGTACGTGTGGTGGAAATTTACTAGCAACCAGGGATAAAAGTATGAATTTTGAAATACGTTTGCGATCTGCGGTCTGCCATATAGTTATGCCTGGCCTATAACATCGACTGTGCGTCAGTAGTCACGTTTAAACCTTGACTTTGTTACGAATTTAAGGCCCTGTCGAAGTCAAAATGTTATCATAGATATGAATTTTTCCACAATATAGTAAACATAGCAAAAGTGTTGTCTGTTAAGACGATTCGATTTGTGCAGTTGTCGAGTAAACAGCTGCGCTAAGGATCAAAGGTTTCACGATGAAATATGTTCTAAAATAAACTCATATACCATACAAGACCAATTCCGAGTGTGAGGCAAACCTTTTTTCAAATAAATGAACGCGTATTCTTTTCTTCTCTGTTAAAACAGAAATACAGGGTTGCTTCTTTTTGCTTGAGAATATTTAATACTATTGATAAAATTTGTTTCCAGGAAGCATCAATAATGTATTTCGTACACAGCGACTGCCTGCCAGCGCTTGAACTGAGTATACAAGTTAAGAACGAGAGTGAAAGACGATTGTATGCAGTCGCCATGGTCGAGTCTAAGGAGTACTGTTATGCTAAGAAGGTGGGTTAAAAATGTAAATATATTAAAACAATTATGTTGTTCAACATACTTTTCCAAATACTGTAAAACCTGGATAAGTGGGATCTATAGGGACCTATATTTTTTATCACTTATAGAGGCTTTTCATTTACCCAATATAGGCAGGTTAACATGACATTTGTCTTATTTGTAGAGGATCCCACTATGAGCGGTCGAAATGTACCATTTTTCATATATACTGGGTGACATTTTATAACGTCTTGAAAAAAAATGGGTGTAATAGGTGAACGGAGTAGAAGCCTTTGGCATAGAAATTTTTATTTTTTTTAATAACATGTAATAAAATTGATCTAGCAATAAATACTACACATTTAAAGCAACATTTTCATACTAGAACAATAGAAACAGAAATTTGGAAAAAAATAAAAAATAAAATCAATTAAAATCTTTCGAAACTCTGCACCCTACTCAATGCGTGGCATGTATCAATGATTCCGTAGCGCGGTCTTACCCTTTGAAGCCGGCTGATAGGCGGCCTCATTGATCTTTCGCAGGCGCACGAGCCGTACATTCATCCCCATCCGTCCGCGTCCCGCGCTCATTTTGTCACATACGATGAATCTGAAGGCCTTCCTGCGTTCTATTCTATTTACACAACACACCATATGAAGGTCGAGACGGTAAAAAATGTCATCCGGTATAAAAAAGGTGGAAATGATAACGAAAAACTGAACAGACAAACAAAGCAACTATGGAACGGATTAGATTGTTTGTAAACAAACGCATCATAACTTGTCTAAATCTGATAAATTGTCCCATTAATATGGGCTATGGAGCTACAAAGACTCGATTATAGAGGTAAACATCGGAAAATTCTAAGAAATTAAGTCCCAGTTATAAAGGTTTGAAAATTCCCAGTATCAGAGGTATTTTAATGCAAAGGTAATAACAGAGGTTTCACACATAACCAGGGCCCACTTATCCAGATTTTACTGTGAATGCATTGATTTTCAACTATTTAGATTATGCAAACTATTTTCAATTTTAATGATCTTACAACATGTGAGACATCTTTATGTATGACTATCCTTACTATTGATTATACTGTAGGATTTTCGATCCGTGTGGATCGAAAATCTTAATTCCTCACACAAATGTTGTACAGAGTGGCAACCGCTACGGCATGCCGCGCGGCTCGCGCTTCTACCGCGTGCGGCTGCGGCCAGTCCGCGCGCCGCCCGCGCCGCTGCCGCCCTGCTGCGACGTGAAGCACAGGCCCGGTACGTACACTATCTACCGCTACGTGAAGCACAGGCCCGGTACGTACACTATCTACCGCTACGTGAAGCACAGGCCCGGTACGTACACTATCTACCGCTACGTGAAGCACAGGCCCGGTACGTACACTATCTACCGCTACGTGAAGCACAGGCCCGGTACGTACACTATCTACCGCTACGTGAAGCACAGGCCCGGTACGTACACTATCTACCGCTACGTGAAGCACAGGCCCGGTACGTACACTATCTACCGCTACGTGAAGCACAGGCCCGGTACGTACACTATCTACCGCTACGTGAAGCACAGGCCCGGTACGTACACTATCTACCGCTACGTGAAGCACAGGCCCGGTACGTACACTATCTACCGCTACGTGAAGCACAGGCCCGGTACGTACACTATCTACCGCTACGTGAAGCACAGGCCCGGTACGTACACTATCTACCGCTACGTGAAGCACAGGCCCGGTACGTACACTATCTACCGCTACGTGAAGCACAGGCCCGGTACGTACACTATCTACCGCTACGTGAAGCACAGGCCCGGTACGTACACTATCTACCGCTACGTGAAGCACAGGCCCGGTACGTACACTATCTACCGCTACGTGAAGCACATGCCCGGTACGTACACTATCTAACGCTACGTGACGCACATGCCCGGTACGTACACTATCTACCGCTACGTGAAGCACATGCCCGGTACGTACACTATCTACCGCTACGTGAAGCACAGGCCCGGTACGTACACTATCTACCGCTACGTGAAGCACATGCCCGGTACGTACACTATCTACCGCTACGTGAAGCACAGGCCCGGTACGTACACTATCTACCGCTACGTGAAGCACATGCCCGGTACGTACACTATCTACCGCTACGTGAAGCACAGGCCCGGTACGTACACTATCTACCGCTACGTGAAGCACATGCCCGGTACGTACACTGTCTACCGCTACGTGAAGCACATGCCCGGTACGTACACTATCTACCGCTACGTGAAGCACAGGCCCGGTACGTACACTATCTACCGCTACGTGAAGCACAGGCCCGGTACGTACACTATCCACCGCTACGTGAAGCACAGGCCCGGTACGTACACTATCTACCGCTACGTGAAGCACAGGCCCGGTACGTACACTATCCACCGCTACGTGAAGCACAGGCCCGGTACGTACACTATCTACCGCATACATAGCTAATAGGTAGAACGGGCTAGTGTCCGCAACTCCACGTCCGAGCGAGTATTGTGAGTAAGTTCCTGTAAGATAACACGTATTTAATTACTTATCTTTAAAAAAAGAATAAAAATAAAATAATTGTAATGTTTTTATTATTTCTAAAATTATTAAGTAGATAACTTCGCGGTCATACTGAAATGTTTTGTTCCAAGAATCGTCTCATACTCTATGTGAATATCAGTTTGTTCATTTTTATTATTTTTAAAGTTTCCTTAAAGTTTAGATTTTAAGTCATGACCCGGACTATGATCCGCATTATGAAGTATATTGGCAGGTTTTTTTTTATAAACATGTGAGTATTTTATACAATAAGCATAGAAAATACGATATGTTTTCTGAAATCTCTGATCTCAGCTGGTGTGACACCATAAAAACTGTATTACGTGAAAAAAAAAAGAAATATGAGCCTAAACTCTCCAACTGATATTGAAAGTAAAACAAACAGATTCACAATTTTGTTCTTCTAATGGTAACTGATTTGGCTAAAATTTTGCAGTAAGGAGTCTTGAAAACCGGAAAAAGATTGAGGGTAATTTTATCTCTGAACTTTTCACTGGCGTGCGCACGCACAGCTAACTTTTATACAAAGCTTTAAATACACCACATTGTAGTCCTGACACAATATTTGATACAATACTTTTATGGTGTCACACTGGTTTTAAGCTAGCACCATCAATGTGTAGTTTTTGCTTGTCTCCCTGCTCTTAACCACGCTCTTTAGTTAAGTTCAAGTTAGTTTAAATAATTAGTAGTGATTAATATAAATAATTACCTTTTAAAAGCACAGTGTCTTTGATACATCCTATCATGTGCCTTGCTTTAATATAGCACAATATTTTTTACATGTGAAGTTATAAGCTATACAGTATATGTGTTGGTACACACATATAAAGCTATAAATTTCCAGTTTTAGCTGGCCTCGCCTTGTATAGGCATTTCGAACAATGAGAAGTCAGCTTATACTGGAAATGTATAGTTTGTTGCCGTGCGTACAAAATCAACAGAAATGATCTTAGCGTGACATTGTGCACTATTAAAAAACTGGCACTTAAAGCGTGACACCTGTTTTGTTCTATGAACCTATTCCATTTAGTTTACATTTATATATTTATTTGAATGCGTTGTTTGTCCTTGTCATATCTGTGGCCGTACTATGACGTCACTATTTCTGTGCGAGAGAGATGGAACTATATGTATATAGTACCATCCCTCTTTCGCATCGGCACAGTGATGAGTTTAACACTTCATAGTGCGGTTCTTGTTGTCTAACCTCGCACGCGCGTTGCGTTGCAGATGCCATGAAGGGCGGTGTGCTGCCGGTGTTCGGTGACGCCCGCCCGCTCAAGAAATGGTTGACCTACATGCATGCCCCAGGTCTTTGCTTATTTCTCTTCATCTCTCACGTTTTCATTAGCTTGCTGAGCCACACTTCATGCTTATTTGTTTCGCTTCACTGCCATCTGGGTTCATACATTGGTGGAGATCAACCGCGGCTGTTGAAATGGCTGGTTGAGTATGTAAAGTAAACAATAATAATGGTTTAATCATTCAACGTTTTGACTCTTTAATAAAAATCTCTTTCTATCTCTACTGTGGGAACCCGCGCATGCTGCTCAAATAATAATAACAGCATTTTAAATAAAAATATCCAAGAGAAAGAAATCCCGTTTCACAGTATACTGCATAATATTTGTTTTTAATTGAACCCTAACAATAAATAAGTAAATAAACAAAAATATTTATAAATGTATATTTAATAATCGACCTAACTCCGAACTGGCAATGACTGAACTATAAAAAAGCAGCTTTAAAGATCAACGTGTATCTCTAAACAGACCCACAGAAGTCAGTAGACACCAGTCAGTCGACGAGTTCAGCGACCGAGGAAAGCGCTCGAGCGGCTGAAGTAGCCACGGCGACGCTAATCAACCTGGAGTCGCCGGTGTCGTGCAGTGATCCCGTCTCCGGTGCATCTGCGCCTACGCACTCTGAAGATCAGCTGGATTCTATTGAAGCCAGTGAGCTGTGGCAGAATGCTAGGATGCATCTCTCTACCATTAGTGCTGTGTAAGTAATTTTCATCATTTCAGCCGTCACATGTCCACTGCTGGACATAGGCCTCCAATTTGGGGGATTTTGCCATAATCCCCACGCTTGGCAGGCGGATTGGCGTTGGTAGTAAAATGCATTGAGAACGCTGCTGCCTATTCTCTTGTAAGTCTCTTAGCCGCCAGTTGACCCACGGGAAGAAATAGGATGGTGCTACGTCTGGCACCACACGATTTGATAATAACATAACGCTTGAATTCCCTAAAGGTATAGGTAGATGTGTAATAGTATAATCTCATTTTGCCGTCCCATGCAAAAAGATCTATCGAAAAGATCTATAACTATTACCGTCAACCAGGCACAAATCTTGATACCAAGTTGTTATCGACAAATTCCTATTATGTATAAAATTTCATTAATAATTTGCCTGGCCTGTTAATAATTCGGCAAAATATATATTGTGTTATCCTTTTAATGTACTGGAAGGAAACCTCAGAAAAAAAAATCGCAAGAAATTTATTGTTATGACTTAAATTCTTCAAATATGCGTTATGGGAAAGTTTAACCATGTGGTCAAACGAAAGAGGCTGACATACTATAATTTTATCGTTACAGTACGGACATGGAATGCAGCGTTGGTCGTTGCGTGGGAGCAGAACCATTAGAACTGACGGTGAGCGCAGTGGCCGTCGTGTCCAGGGGCGACGTGGGACCCTCGGAACTGGCGGAGGAGGCCGAGCCCTGACACACCCACCAACCCGCACCGACCACCACCTAGTGTCCCGCACCGCCTAGTAAACTAATGGAGTGACAAAGATAAAAAGTGAGTTTATGTACTCACTTATGAAATACTTGCATCAGGCAGGGTCTGAAGTCGAATGCGATGTGCGTGGGATAGGGCTACAAGGAAAAATGGCTGACGCTAACATGCAAAAACAATGCTTCAATCGCCGAGGGAAACAGCTTGGTTGAAGAACGATGTCATGGGACATGCCAATGATCTCTTGCTGATTACAACTCTCTCCTCACACGCAGTTCTCTGACTCGATGTCGGAGTTTGATAGCAGAGGAAAGAGTATTAAGCACTCCATTTATTTACTACTCCGTGCGGTGCAGCTTGCTTGTCGAGTCTGCTGGAATGGAACATTACATGCGCGACTATTCGATGCAGTTATGAGGAACTCTTCGTATGGAGATACGTAGTTGTCATGATGCGGCCA
Organism: Aporophyla lueneburgensis; assembly: GCA_932294355.1. Classification (NCBI taxonomy): domain Eukaryota; kingdom Metazoa; phylum Arthropoda; class Insecta; order Lepidoptera; family Noctuidae; genus Aporophyla; species Aporophyla lueneburgensis. The sequence goes on from OW028747.1 coordinate 19,623,083, forward strand.
GTCTGTGTCTTCGACGGTACTGCTTCCATCTCCAGGCCGCATAGCTCGCACTCCGCGGGCTCTCCGTGTTTCCCTCTCTCTCCTATATTCTATGTCTATTTAGAATATAACGTAGAAATTACAGTCTCATTTTCCCTCTATTGAAGTTCGTATCTCAATTAGGCAGTGATTTCTTCTCAATAGTACAAATTTGTTTAGTCGTTTTCAAGCTTTACGTGATCTTATGTTGCGAATGTATTCGTATTTTATATTTCTTATCTCTACGTTGTGTTGTGTTATATTTTAGTTCCTTTAAGGACGCTATAACATTTTTGAATCGCTCAAGTTTAGGTATCTGAGTCGCCACACAACGACATTACGCGCACGCACACATTGAAACCATTGTTTGCTCGATTTTAAACATTACTTAAATAATCTTGATACTCGAAGGTATTATTTATTTTATTTTACTAGCACTGTTGAGTAAAATTAGTAGTAAACTAACTTTACTTTCTGCATTTGGTGACACTAAATATGTTTTATTACCATGATCATTATTTTTAGTATGGTAAATAATTCGTCAATTTAAAAAAAATAAGGTGTAACAATAAAAAAACTTTAATAATATTTTTGGATAATTAACAAATATAACGGATGGTGATCGTAGACTATCGTTGAAAATGTACAGGATATTCCGTAAAGAAAACTAAGCAAAAATTGTGTGACGCCCGAGCCTCGCCTTTGAGATTGAAGCGCGTATTCAGAATGTTTAATACACAATAGGAACCCTTTAGAGGAGGCCTTCATTTTTATATGAAGGCTGTTTATGTACTCTACTATGTATTTATAATTCGAAATGACTAACATTTTTGAGAGATAATGATTAACTACATGATTTTTAATTTATGTAAATAATGAAAGTTACGATAAATATTTTGACTACATAGGTACTAGCAAAACCCCCAAAACTGATACCCATGTCGACATTTCATCATAACAGTACATCAGCCATTTTAAATAAAAAATCGATGATTTCATAATCCCTACCCCCCATATGGATAATAATCTTTTTATAAAAAACAATACCCGCCGTATTTGGATCAAATTTGGATGAAACAGTCGTAATCACTATCCTACAATTACATAAAGTTGATAGCTATGCCCAGTTTTTATTTACAAAAATTCATATTCGTCGTTTTGAATGAAAAACTTGTGGGGTCGGTGGACATCCCGTCAGGATGTATGTTTCTTAGCCTTTTTTTAACTCTGAATGTAATTTGTATGGAGTTTTCGGCTTCAGCACCTTCGAAAATATTGAAAACGACACCCATGATGAAAACTTAGAAAATTTTCGCAACCGCCATTTTTGATTTTGACCTCATAATCGGCTTGAGCACCCTTGTCTACCCCTACCGCAAGCTATATTAAAGAATTTCGTTCCAAAAATGGACGACACTTGCATAATTTAATTACCACATTAAAAATAGATGTTCATATACATTTTTATTGAATAATCATCCACCGTCTTGAATTCTTGTAAATGAATACATATTCATAATCATCACTACTCCATAATTCCCAATAGAATTTGAGTTATTTATTTCTAAACTTTCTGGGAATAAGTTTGGTACTCATACTTTTGGTCCGAAAAGTATCAAAATTTTTCAATCACAGTATACAGCACGGCATTCACTTTATTATTATTTTGATCGTATTTATTTCGTACAAAAAAGCGATACGGCCGTGCTTCCTAGGGCGCCTCTGAGCGCGGAATGAGAAGCCGCGAGTAGAAAATGTATGAAGAAATTTGAGGGCGTTCTTTATTTTTCTCATAAATAAAAAAGTTATGTATTGAATTACAAAATATTTAGGCAAAACGTAGAAGATTATATTACCCATAATTTCTTGTCATTTTGAAGTAAAAATATGCAGTTGATCTCACTATACAGGTACCGTTTTAGACCCCATTATTTTTCATTTTCTTCGATTATTGCGCTGGGGAAACTGTATTTTTGTGAAAATATTGTATGGGACTATACAATGTTTATGCTTTTATCATGGAGACGATTAAATTATCTTTAATTTAGACTATAATTGACCTCGCAGTTGTGATTCCTTTTGATGTAATTGGTACCGGAAAACCACCGATATTTGTAGAAAAATGTTATAGCGTCCTTAATACCCCCTTATTTCAGTTAGAATCGATTATTTTTTCTTATTGAATACCAAACTATGTTAGCTATTTTATTGTAGTATAGTATTATTGGTGATTATCAAGTTATATTCTAGCACAAAAAATAATGTGGTATATTGCTATGTACTTGATTTCAGACTTTGTTCACAAATCGTCGAAGTGCATTATATGTCTAATAGCTAGATACGTGTCTAATACGGTTAGAGTCACATTCTCCTTAAGGTTCTCCTACCTTTATAAGTACTATCTTGATAACTAAGTCATAGTGATTATTTAGTAGGACAGTCGTTCCTCTTAGGGATTCTTCTTACAATTTGTCGATAGGCTTCAGCGATGTTATTGCTTTAAACACTCGATCTCGCCCCTATTTGAGCTCTGAATCCTTACCGAATCCACAGTGTAGCTTAGATACTTATGATATTTATAGTTTCGCTAGAGTGAAGTGATCACTCGAGCTGACAGTGATTTGTTTGTCCTACGCTCCGGTGGGAGGAAGAGAGAAGAATATATAAATTATGAATAGTGAGGCACAGACACTTGCGTCCGAATATTGTTTTAGCCTTCCTAATACTAAATAAACTAGATTCGTTCGAAGCGCAAATTATGGTGTTATTGGTGAATAAGATGACTTGCTTCACGTGAAATTTGTTTGTGGCCTTATTATGAGTGGCGCCCGACGTGGGGCTACCGGTGTCCCTGGAGCACTCCTCAGCGCGGGAGTGCCACGGACACTCCGGCGGAGTGCCGACTGCTGTGATAGTGCGTGCTGTGCTCTCCTCGACCCCTCGCCGAACGGTTCTACATGTGCAACTCACTAAATTTTGTGTAATTAATGAGTTAGGGGCCTATTATTAAGAGTAAAATTAATGCAAACATTAGCTATACGTATAATTTGTACATGTAAAACCGTTCGAACATATTCGGCTCCATTAGCAATATTCAGAATTTATAATATTTATGACCATGTTACAAATTTATTTTCAAATAGTATTTAGTATAAACGTTCATATCAATGAAATATTTTTCCGTTATATAGATTCTCAATATTTACTGTAATAACTGTCTTGAGACTATAGGAGACAGTGATGTGGTCGACTTGGCCTTGCAGTATACGGGGTGCGTTGTGCGGGGTAGCCTGCCGGTTGCGTTGTTTGTCCGTTATAGTGCAATATCAGCCCGGATATTGCAATACACTGCAATATTAACGCAATCATTTGTAAATACTTGTTTGAGATATACCCATAATTGTGTCGAATTTAATTAAGTTTATGATATTTCGGTATCAGCCAAAATTCGTGATGGAAAGTGATGGTTTATCGGTTTATGAAGTTATATGAGAACTGCTTGTGGTCATCGTGTTGGATCAGTGGTATGTCGCATAGTTTCATTTGTGCTGGACACGAATAAGCTCATTTGCAATGAATTAGGCTTGGGTCGCGGACGTGTATTTGGTCAAAATTATGGTGTTGTGTAACGTGTCAGAATGAAGGTTTTCGGAATGTTCTGCAAATGCATAATAAAATCGTGCGATCGCTTAATGGACTATTTTGTAGTGACCAATTTTATTGTTAGAAATTAAAAATGTAAAATTGACAATTTTAATGTAATTTTTATATACAATAAATAGACCGTTTTATACAAACTGTTTTTTATTTTCTCACATTTCAAATGAAGGAGATAAGTTGCCTTAAATCATTGTAGGAACATAATGCTTATAATAAATCTATCTTTGAATCTTAGAGACAAAATTAACAACTTAGACTAGTTTATTATAATATTTACAATTTACAAAAACTATGTACAGGAACATTATTATAAGAGGCTACTGAAAGCGTTCACAGCTTGTTGGTGTTGGACATCGAAGTACTGTTTACATTCCGACATATCGTTGGAGGTGAAGGCGCAGTCTGAGTAGTTCCACGTCTGCATATCTAAGTTAGTTTGAGCACAATCCTGACCGTATCTATAGAACCTTTGCTCCTGCATGTCCATTACAGGAGACGTTCTACTTTCAGCGGGATAGTATTGTTGTGCTTCTTCAGGGTAATATGCTTGAGGCATGTATGCTTGTTGCTCACAGTAAGGTTCAGTTTGCTGATATCCACCGAACAGTTCCGGAGAGGGGGTCTCGCTGGATTCTGAGCCGCCCGCAGCTCTTTGCCAGTCCAACCAGTACGCTTCCTCAGGCCTGGAGTTTTCGCTATTGAGGTCAGCGAAGGTGGGTGGTGATTCTAAAGTGTGTTCTTCTAGAGGGAAGTCGAGTCTGATGGGCTGGTCGAGTTGGAAGATTTCCTCTGGGTGGAAGATGTCGTCAGCGGGTAGTGCATTGGGGTCGTAGTGTTGCTGTGGCTGCAGGGAGGCTGGGTGTGGCGCGGGCGGTGCGTACGCTTGGTACTGCGGCTCCTGCGGGCTCCACGCTGTGGTGGCGTAGCTCTCAGCCGACTGCTCGGGTCGCCACCGACATGAACACTCAAATGGCCCACAGGTGCATGTTAGTTGAACTGTTGGGGTAAAAAGAAAGGGTAATGATACTAGTTTTTTAAGAATTTTTGCATTATTTGAAGTCCAGAATAGGAGTTGGATGATTAGAGTTGGTGCTAAAACAATAAATCTAAATAACCTGGTGTATTAGGTTGATATCGTAAAGTGAATGAGTGTAGTTAGATCGGTAGCAAAACAAAAAATCAGGGACAAATTGATTGAGTAGGTTCTCAAAAAGTAAGTTAAAAAACTAAAACCCGATTACTGAATTATCACGGTATAAAAACTAAGAATGAAGAAATTATTCTTAATCGAAAGCCGTGGTCGTATGCTACTTTGCCCTATAGCAAATGATCGCTTACTACTGTTGGTATGTAATGCTTAGGTGGCATACGACTACGACTTTCAGATGAGATTATTTTCTTGTTTCATAATTTTTAGATGCATATTTTTTTCTGTCACTTAACGTCCTCTAGAGGGATCCATATTGAATATGACATCACATAGCCTATAACGGGACCGTCAGGACGCTTCCAACGATACCTCATTTGTCAAATTATGATGAGAGGTTTAGAAGTTATGAGGGAATATATACACATAATACGTAACGGTCAAAATTATAACCCTCGCCGTAGTCTAGTAAAAATAAACAATCGGTATTTCATTTAAACGAAGCTCAACTCACCTCTTTGGTTATCTGGTATAAGCGGTGGGGGTTGTGGATGTGGATTGCACACTTTCTGCGCCATTTGTTTATCAGGTTTCACTGTTAGTATCTTGTCTGCTATGGCTGCTTCCCTCGCCAGCAGCAGTGCTAACCCTCGTACTCTTCTGCCGGCTCCTAGGGACCTCCTTACTTCACTGGCCCCTTTAGCTTCAGGTTTTGGATGATCATGGGCACCCTTCGCTTGGAAGAAGATAGCATGTTCCGTATGACGCCAGAAGTGAGTAACTGGGTAACCGCAGTGTCCTCGACATGGTAGGACTTCTAAGCGACCACCGCTGCAGAGTCTGTTTGGACATGGTTTGCCTGTTGGAGAAAAATTAACATTAGGGCAAGTTCTATTTTATAATTTAAAAACTGATCATCCGATACATGGTCAAAAACGGCTTCATCTATTATAGGTACTGCTATAAGGTAACATACTGGTCTATCAAATCTGTTGAAAAGCATATCTACCACAGTCGTCAACCATGGCCGATTGCGGCAATAACGATGTTCAGCGTTAGTCTTTAGGATGATTTATACTTACTTATCTCTCACTTTAGGTAATAATCAAGGCCTTATAACTAGCTCATTTGAGATTAGGAAAAGTAAACTATTTATACTTTAGTGATTATTTAAAATATACCTCCAAATCCATTACCTTGCTGCTTCTTCCTCGCCTTATCACAAATAGCTGGCCTGAGATGCACTCTTGAACCATCGGGCAATCTGCATCTTTGAGAGCAGACCAGCACTCCTAGACAGCTCTTCTTCAGTATGTGCACATTGTGGTTGTTGGTGTTTCTCATGGCCCATCCTGAGGCGTGGCGTCTTGCCTCTTCACACCCAGGTGGGTATACACGGCGCACGTGCCCGTCACACCACTCGCCGAATGTGTCGAATGCGGCCACGCGCGGCACTACCGCGTCATTTATGTCCCAGTCTGGTGTTTGGCCCTCCGACATGTCGCGGTTGCTGGTGCTGATGGAGAAATGGAAGGTTGTAGAAGATTTTTCAGCAGTACACAGAGTTATATGTACACGGGTTAGGTAAAAAGACAACTATTCTATGCGACATAGGTACCTACGCTATGAAGTTAAGCTTAATTATTATTAGCTCAATTACAGCAAGATTAATTAAACCTGAATTATCGAAATAGCTCAGATAGACCCACCTATTCACTGTCTAAATAAGTACAATATACTATAAATACATTCGTCCGTACGTACCTACCTATACACCTAGATATCTATAAACTTTTGTTCAAGTTCCTTACAAAATAAAAAGCGAACATCTAAATCGCGGAGAAAGCTCGGTTCCCCCTCGCAAGCCCTCGTTGAACCAATTGCTTCAGAATTACATCGTCTGAAGGGGCGGCCGTGCCTTAATTGGGCAAATAACTTTGTGTAGATATCCACTTACGAAGGAGTAAGTAAATAAAGACGAGTCTTTGAACATATTTTTAGACTGTCTACAAAATGGGAAATGAATGGGGCTTAAAGCTTTATTTAAGTCCTCTAAGTACAGGTTTCGTAGTAAGGCAAATTATTTATTAGACTTTGCAAACTATTAGAACATATTTTTAGACTGTCTACAAAATGGGAAATGAATGGGGCTTAAAGCTTTATTTAAGTCCTCTAAGTACAGGTTTCGTAGTAAGGCAAATTATTTATTAGACTTTGCAAACTATTGATAAAAACAAAGGCTTGGAAAGGAATTAACTGCTATGATTGTTGCGCTAGTCTTTATTTTGGGACGGTTCTTGTGGTAGACTATACCTAAATCTAGAAAAAGTTTTTTTTTATAAATAGGTATCTATGTATATCCCTACCTACATGTCAATTAAGTGTAGGTAACATTAAGTAAAGTTAGTACCTATAGCAGCATTTTTAGAAACCCTAATTCATATATTTGACAACTTATGACTCACGGTCACAACACAGGCTCAGTATTTTCGCCTATTCAAAATAAACAAGCAGCTTAATGCGTCAACAAAGCAACGTCACAGTTTCAATGAGTTTCAATTAGATTCAATTGGCTCCCTCCAGTACCTTCCCCAACCCTGCCCAGTTTGTCTTCGAGTATATTTTATGTTTGAGCTGATTATTTATGGTAAATATTATTTTATTTTTCGTCTGACCATCCTAGTATGAAGATAGGTAATGCACTATATATTTTACTAACATCATGAGGAGATAGGTAGGTATGCATATTAAGTCGGATACAGATTGGAGAAACGTAACATGTTTTTTATGTATTTGTTTAAATACTAGCCGAAATAAGTTCGCCTAAGTAGTTGTTGTGTTACATTTCCATGGGCGCCGGCAAGTTTATTTTCAGGGACATGCAACTTTAGCTCCAGGAAGCGAGCTGATCATTTTTGCTCTTCATCTTGGACATTTTAAATTATCGTTTGACCATTCATAGAAGGAGTAACTTGTCGATTTATCCAGAAAAACTTAACAATAATTAATTAAGAGAATGTAGAATACAAGTCGCTCTTGCATCCTACATTCTCGTAAAGGGAACTCGATAATTTTTTAATCCCATCTCAAATCGGATACGTTTCAATTCGTCCATTTAAACAGACAGAAGACTAACTATGTCAATTGATACAAAGAAGCTGAAAAAGATAGAGTAGGATACAAGAGCCAGCGAAACAAAACTCGAGAATGGGCCCCGTTTAGGGCCGATTAGACTTTCGGAAATATGAGTTCGGTAGTTTAAGGAGCTAAGCTTCGAATAGGTACAATGCTCTAATATTAAAGGTTTTCGGATAGGTATTTTTTTTGGTTCCGAGTGTTTTCACATCCATATATTTTCTTTTGAAGCCTGAAGTAGGTGCTACTGCATCCCGCTTCTGGCGCTCATGTAGGTAGATTCATTCCATGTTGCATTACATTACCTACAGGCTACAGGTACAGCCAAGATTATAGCTCATTTGTTTCTGTTCCAAAAGCACGCTGATTCGAAGTAATACATTTGGAACTTTTTATTTATACATTAATACCTACATGAAGTAAAAACTTTGAACCCTTTTTATGAAAATTACGCGGGCAGATGAGAATGTTTAGCACAGTTAAAGTTTAAATGGAGAGAGAGTGCAGAATCCTACTATTTTAGTATAATTATGTATTAAAAATAAATTAAGTTTTAAATTAGTTTTGATCGAATATCGACCACAGGTCAACCACTAGTTTACTTGAATAATTCACCTGACACGTTGTTGTTAGGTACTTATGAGTAGATTGTTTGTAAATGTAAAGGATTTTTTAAAGAGCGTCATAAAAACTTTTTGTTTTTATAGGTTATTGAAGTAATTATAGTAGATACTGTGTGGTGACGGACGTAAAGAATAGCACCATTCCATTTCTTCCCGTGGGTGTCGTAAGAGACGACTAAGGGACTTACTAGAGAATGGGCAGCAGCGTTCTTTATGCATTTTACCACCATACTGCGATCGCCTGCCAAGCATGGCGATTATGGCAACCCCCCCCCCCCAAATTGGGAGATGCCTATGTTCAGCAGTGGACGTCATACGGCTGATATGATGATGATGATGATGAGGTAATTATCTAGCATGGTCCTTAGGTGTTCATAAATTGGTGTTTCGATGTACTCACATTTTCTATTTTTAACTTTATGCTTTAAGACCTCACTTACAAGTTTGATAATGCCATACATATTTGCAATAGAGGCTGATGAGTAGGCAGCTGTTGCTTTATAAAAGAGAATGAGCTGACATGGAAATCCACGCGGACTTCAGAAACTATGAGAAACATACTTAGGTCCGCGTGAATTTACGTGAGGTACTTCATCTGCTACACAGAGATCTACTTAGTGGTCAAAGAACTCATGTGATTGCATAAAACTGGGTCCTGTGCGGGTTGGTACGTATCATATATCTTTAAATTTTTGTTCTAGAATATGCCAGTTTCCTCACGATGTTTTTCCGTCAGCAGTGGTGATGACATAGGTAACCGCCTGGATTCAAACTTACGACCTGCAATTCGTACTCGCGGCCGTTAATCATGTGGTTCTTGAAGTAGGTAGGTACCTATTTTAATGTTTTCTTCCAATATTTTATTCCTTCACTTTCTGAACCACTTTCCTCTACGTCTCAAGGTTTGCGATTTTCATCTCTAAAAGACAGTTTGAATATTTCTATAAAGGTGCTGATCGATTTAAATATGGCATTATAATAATGTTATTTTATTATTATTGTACACCCTAGTAGGCTAAGTAGGTTGTAGAGATACTATTTTAAAATGGGTTGACCAACTTTTTACAACGATAACAGTATTCCCTTCTATTCTTTGTTATGACGTATTTCTAGAAATTATAGAAGAGTTTCACTATAGCATCTATTATTTTCTGATAATCATGGCTCCTTAAAAAAAAATATTACTTAATGCTGAAAACTCGCAGATCTGGAACCTTAATTGATTATTTCTCTAGAACCAGGCATTGTAGTCGATATAAAAAAACACGCCTAAGATCTATACCTATCTACTTTTTACCATTGTAATTAACTAATCTAGATGGTAAAGGTATGAAGTCTTTAGAACGAAGTATTCAAACTCAAGTGACCTCAAAACAAATAATAAAGCTGTAGTGTAAAAATATTAATCTAATATATAAAATTCTCGTGTCACAGTTTTCGTTGCCATACTCCTCCGAAACGGCTTGACCGATTTTGATGAAATTTTTTGTGCTTATCCGGTATCTATGAGAATCGGCCAACATCTATTTTTCATCCCCCTAAATGCTAGGGGTAGTCCACCCCTAAATTTTATTTTTTATTTTTTAGACAAAATTTTTAATTTCTATTTTTTTATGTGTATCATAAAAAAATATAAATTAAAAATTTTGTCTAAAACATACAAAAATACATACAATCCTCAATTTTCACCCTTCTACGATCAACCCTTATTTTTTAATAGCCATTTTAGTAATTTAATCATTTTTCCTCTCCGGTCGAAAACTGATCAATCGTCATTTAATTAGTTATCCCTGCCTAGGAAATTATTTATATGGCAAAACAACGTTTGCCGGGTCAGCTAGTATAGTATAGTTATATCAAATCTACATAATTAACTACCTATCTTAACTGTAGGTAAGCCCTAATCACAAAAACACTCTATGTTCAAAGTAAACCGCGATGAAAATATAAATGATTTAAATATCTTTTTATACGTTGAATATAAATAAATCAGTACTTACAGGATAACCATCTCCGAAAAGATGCAAACGCTTCACAATCACACTGCAGGAATTCTGTCCAGTCCTATACAACAATCACAGTCCATCTAGCCACTGCACACGTCAACAATTTGTCGCAAATATCGATACTATTTGTACAACACATCTACACACGGTGGAAGCCTATAGCCAACTAAGTTGGACAACAAAAATAAACATAGGGATGATGTGCCCCACCATGCCGCGCGGTGGGGATCGTAACCAACCAATAAACAGGCCCCAGTCCCATGACACCGCCTCCCAACCAATCAGGACACGAGCTTGCACACCAATGACGGTTTTCCAAAATGTTACGTTTCTATTTTTCAGGTAAAAATGGGAATTTTCAGTGCGCTGCCATTTTAGAATATCGCTATCAGTTGTAATGTTAGTAACGTATTTTGTAAAAATGTAAGTACGTACTAATGTTAGGTGGTTATTAAGCTTAGTTTGTAAGTAAGTAGGTATTACGTCAATAATATTCAGGCTTGAAAATATTGGATTACATGAGCTACGTATTGCGTAACATTATCCAACTGAGCGGTGAAATTCTCGTGAAAATTCAGAAAGCGATGTTAAACCTACATACATTATTATGTTTAACCTAATAAAATAATAATCATGTTTTAAAGTCACCATTATTTTGATTGTTCCCTTGATAAAACTAGCAGCTTAAAAAAATAGCAAATAAAATAAGGCGTGGTGCAAATGCTTACCGGTTAACTTAGTCGGATGCGGATTCTAGTCTGTGGCAGGAAATGATTTGTTATGTGGTGCTCTTAGCTGATGGGGTCGTAACCAGCACTTACCCTCATTTTAACTGTGTTGTTGCGAAATGTAGAATTTGTAGCGTATTGTAGAGTCAGTAAACGCAGCAAACAGACAGTCTTCATGATTCCATTCCATCCATGGTGTGGAGATTTTTCTCTTGCGGGTGACATCTGAAAGCAAAACTTGTTTCATAATAATAGGTACTTTGTATTCCCAACATTTTGTTATTAATGCCTAAAACAAGATTTTAATTTTCTCTGACTTGGAATGAAAAATTCTAGATGTTTAATTTAGCCAGCTCACTATTAAGCTTACTTCCTTAAGTAGAGTAAGCTTGTAAGGGTTATTGGTATAATCATAAGATGGGGCGTAGACTGCTGAACATACCTATGCATCTCATAGATAGTCTTTAAAATTACGACTCGAGGACTAGACTCTAGACTCTATACTTCGAGCCTATTGAGCACACTGAGTCTTGACTCAGTGTGCTCAATAGGCTCGAAGTCTAGAGTCAAGCACTCGAGTCTTAAAAAGGACTCGAGTCTTAAAGAGGACTCGAGTCAAAAAAGGACTCGAGTCTTAAAATTAACTCGAGTCTTAAAGAAAAACTTGGAGCATGAAGATGAAACTTGTAGCTCATCATTCGAAAAGACTCGAATAGAAGAATAATAAGTTCTAATGAGTGGTTATGATGTAATTATGCGTACAAATAATCTGACGAGTTAAAATACTCGAGTCCTTTTTAAGACTCGAGTGGCTTGTAAACGACTCGGGCTCGGCTTGACTCTAGACTCCGAGCCTTTTGAGCACACTGAGTCTTGCATAATTGAGTCGAGTCTTTAAAATTACGACTCGAGGACTTTAGTCCTTTGCAACACTACTCATAGATAGCTAAGCTTCCGGTCTTTTCCCGATCATTGTAGCATTTTTGCTGCGTGATAGTTTCGTAATAGAGGTTCGATACTAACAGTCGCACAGGTCCATCGAAGGTCGGTTCGCGGATGTCCATCTGTTATAGATTATGGAGACTCCTTCGTTCCTCGGAAAGCACGTTAAGCGTTTAGTCCAGGCTGTATTCTTAAATCTATGACAGTTGTTACTAGAAGGCCAAAAGTCTAACTCTAAGGGATCCCAGTAACTGGGTTGTGGACGTCAGAAATAGGCAGTGGCTACATCTTCTATACTTATAATAAAACTGTAGAGAGGTCAATTCTGTCTGTCTGTATGTGCACGCATGAGTCAAAAAATACTGAAGGGATTTTAACCAAACTTGGTACGATTGTAGTCGATACTCCCGGGCAGGTTATAGGCTATATAACATAACGCTAAGACACATAGAAGCTGAGCAATGATGATATATTTGTACCCTCTGGGTATGTGTCAGGTAGAAAACGCTTTATGGCGACGACGTACCAGGTTATCATAACTTTGCAGGAGCTTACCAAAAAAAGGAGTGTCAGCTAGATAACGCTTTTTTGCTATTGAAGTACCGGGTTATCATAACTTGGTAGGAGCTAACCAAACATGAGTTTCAGCTAGAAAACGCTTACCAGACCACCAACGCGTACCAGGTTGTCAAACTTGGTAGGGTTATTACAACGTTTATTGAACCTGAGGTGATACGAAGTTCGCTGGGTCAGCTAGTATCAAATACTAGTCATTCAGCTGCATCCGCTTAGACTGGAAGACGACTGGGAAAGCTAGTTAGATAAATGGTAGTTTTTCATCAAAGACCTAAAAAGAAAAGACGCTACGTGGCAAAATGTAAAATAAGTAGTTTCAACGTATTTCCCTTGCAGCTGCAGTAGCATAATAATTACAGAACACGATATATAAGGCAAGTGCTCAAGATGTGGAGCGTTCCAACAATAAAATGAGGCAGGGCGCTTCATGCGGGCGCACGTTACAACGACGCGTGCGCATGGGAAAGCCGCTTTCTGACTATTATTCTTATGTTGCAAAAATATAGGTTTTTATTTACATGTAGAACAGTAGCTATTTTGTTGCTAAGTTAAAATATTGGAATATTCGTGACAGTTGGCAGAAAATTCTCGACTATTCCGGCTCATGAACCAGTAAAGTTATAAGTATTGTTTTGACTTTAATTTTTTATAAAACTCATCAAAAAAATTGCGGATCCATTTCGTAAGAATTAAAATGGACGGATAGTTCCTAGAGCGGCGGCTATCTCTTATGTTGTAGCTAAATCTTTTGTTTTTGCCAACTAACTGTCGGGCGATAAAGTGATATAATAATCTTTTAATCCGGTTTCTGAAGCTTGGATTAATTTAATCTTCATGTTTTTTTTAATTCCCTTCCAGCACCGAAGTTGATGATTAAAAAAGCTGTAAGCTTTACAACATGAACCGATGTCTAAATGCGAAATAGGTACCTACCTTAGGATTTGGTATTATGGTCAGTTGTAACTCAGTGAGAACCTACCTACACAGGTACCTACATAATGATTGATACCTACATAACAGAGTTTTTTTCTAGGAATATATAGATTTAACACATAGATGACACACGGATGTCACAGTCTAATAGTGGACTGTGATATCCGTTGCCATCTTTATGTAACTTACCATGAGTGGTATTATGAATCTGCGGAGTGTAAAACTTAGTCAATCAATCAACTCAGCCTATCGCAGTCTACTCCACTGCTAGACATAGGCCTTTCTCAAGTTGTGCCACAACACTCTGTCCTCCGCCTTCCGCATACAGTCTGTCCCAGCCACTTTCTGTAGATCACCGATCCATCTAGCTGGGAGGCGTCTCATGCTACGCTTGCCGATTCGCGTAAAACGAAGTGAGTAGGGCAATTCAGGGAGGAAATCATAGAAAATGTTCAATATTTCCTACTTGAGTTTAGTAGTGCTGAACATTTCGGATTAAGAAGCATTTTTTGCATTGTTGCATAAAATATCAAAACTCGAGTGCGAGACACAAATGAAAAATCTTATTTTGCAAAGCAGACCTAGTTTATTTAATTTCACCAAACGCTTTACGATTTCTACGAACCTTTGTTTATTATTTACGGTATTAAGTGTAACGGTGGCAATAAACGACAGACAATTTGTGTTAATCTGATCAATTGTTTTCATTTTAATCTGTCCTTTGTTTTCACAGCCGTCGGTTAAATGGATTAAATGCATTTAATCTAAATCCCGGGGATTTTGAGATTGTTTTACTCGTAAAGTTTTTTGGAGTCCATGTTAGAATGTAGACCGGTAAAACTTCAGGGTGATTTTGCGGACTAAAGATTGGAAACTGGGACATGTTGAAACCGGTTTATCCGTTTATTCTGTTGCTAAGTAAGATCGGGATGGTATAAGTAAAGGGATATCGTCAATGACGGCACCGCTTCGTTAGTAGATTTAAGCTAAGCAGATTAAATTGATAAATACGAAGTTAGTTGTGTTTAGTCAGTTTCTGATGCCCAGATTTATTTTAATCTTTGGTCGGCAGTGTCGGCAGCGTGTTCCGCACTTTATCTGTCTTCTTTACTTAGTGAATTACAATTGAATTTTGCGCGAATTTCAGTTTTGTTTCGGTGATATTCCTTCCTGCTTCGTTCTATAACAAGATTAAATAATCAACTCAAGTATCGTTTTATGATTGGTGTAGAGGCAGTCCCCTTTAGTTGTCGCCTCGGTCGCCAATTGACGCCCATGAGTGAAGTCGGGTCTGCGAACAATTTGCGTCCCCAGCCCTAAGGAAGTGGCCAATTCGCAAAATTGGGTACAGTTCCGGCCTAGAACTATAAGGTTGTTTATTAGGAGAGCCAAAGTGTCGGTAAATGTTTTTGGGTCTCATCCGTTACAGTACAAAGCAAACTACGCAACGGATAGAAATGCGGTTCTCATCAATAGACAGAGTGATTGAAGAGGGAGTTTATATGTATTATATACTGCTGGCAAAAGCTGGTAAATAATAAATAAATTATTTAGATTCATCCCACGATTACATCCATATTTGTTAGTAAAAACGATTGTGTAATTTTATTGTCATATTGAAAAGAATATTATATGAAATTTTATGATAGAATTTCAGGCTGGTTAGCAATGTTATTAATAGGTTGCTGTACGTTTCAGTTTTCTGTAGTTTTAAAAATCCATGAACGAAGTAAAAACAACTCTACAATATTTTTGTAAGCTTTACCATTTTTTTAACACGCTATTTTAGCTTGTAAAAAAAAGCATGTAACAGAATCATTAAACGCGATTTCCACCCCCTTCGAGACGTCGAAAATGAAACGAATAAATACGCTTTTGTTTAGGTATTAAGTCGTGTTTTTTAGTATTACACTATGTTTTATTTTCTATTTTTAAGTCAGCTAGCTACCAAAGCGTGTTTATTTGTTTATGTTTTGCTGTCCTGGTGATCCTGGCACTAATTTATGAAATTACTGTATTGTCATCGGTCTTTCATAAGTGTGCAAAGTTTCAAATTAATGCTTTATCTTTTAAGAAGTAGAGGTTTTTTATAAAATTGTGCAGTTAACAACTAATGAACTATTGTACTTGTTAAATCAAGACCTCTTGACCTGCGACCGCCGCCGGTAACTTGTCTTGTACAGTGTACAGGACTATTTAGCGACTTAACTTTGTGGGGGATGCTTATCTTTGTGAAGTTTCAGACAGTTCCATCCTAGATACCCACCTCTGTAGAGGTACCTACATCACGCAATTTCGAACAGTCTTGTCTTGAACAGTACGGATGTGACTGATTTGTTTTTGTACCTAGGTAGGTCACAGAAATATTTCATTAATATTATTACTTCATCTTTTACTAGCTACTGTCCGCGACTATATCCTCGTGATTTTTTTGGCTCCCCCGACCATCCCGTCGCATTGCATCGCCTACCCTCGGTATTACCTACTTCGTTTTAGCTTAGCGTTATTTCTTACTTTTTTCGTTTTGCTCTGCTTTAAGCGTCCTTTTTTTTTTTTTTTTCTTTTTTCAGGATGGGAAATCATCAAATGACTTCTCCCGCTCTGGGCGGAGCGGGAGGGCGTGTCAGACTTTTACTGACTAAAACCCACCCGTGTTCCATCAGTTGCCCATGTGCCAGGGTTACGGTATCTCTTTCGAACAATCACGCGACCCCGGCAGGCATCGGTCCTAGTAGACCCCTACACTGCTGCTGACATCTCTTTGAGGCGCGCGTGGAACACTGCGCGCCGTCGACCCGAGCCTGGTCCTTACCGGACGGCGAGCTACCCATTGCTCGCCACCCGCAAGCTCGCGCCTACGGTGGCCGGGAGTCCGCAATCGACTCCCGACGCCCGGGGCGTCTCCTCCTGCGGCGGCTAGGGGCGTGAGGGCGCAGAGACTGCCACTCCCTCACGCGCCCCGCCTCCTCCTTCGCGAGCATTACTGCTTCGCAGAAGGAGGTGACGGCTTCCCATTCCCTCTCGCTCCGTACCATGGCTCGCACCAGGGCCGGACGCGAGAGGTCGCCGCCGCCGATCGCCTCCACGAGGACACTGCGGTGCTCCGCCCAGGCAGGGCACACCTCCACCGTATGCTCCACCGTGTCCTCCAGACGATCCTCGCAATGAAAACACCCGGACGTATCCTCCCGCTTTATCCTGAACAGGAACCCACCGAAGCACCCATGCCCGGTGAGAACCTGCGTCAGGCGGAAGGTGAGGACGCCGTGACGCCTCTCTATCCACTCCTCAAAGAGGGGACTTACCACCGCAATAGTGGCGTGCCCATGCTTTAAGCGTCCTGATGTGATGCTAAATAGCATATAGCCTTCCTCAAAAGTAGGGCTATCAAATGCAAAAACAACTTTTCACATCCGACTGTAATTTTCAGAGATTAGCGCGTTCGAACTAACAAACAAACTCTTCAGCTTTATTATTAGATTAGAACGGTAAGATTAGTGGTAGGTGTAAGATATTTAAAAAATTGTAGGTTAGGTGGATGGGTGACTTACTTGTAAAATGTTGCTGGTTAGAACTGGATAAGATTCGCATAGACCACGCATGCATGACACAAAAGGGACGAGACCTTTACTCAGCAAATATGGAACAAGGCTGTCAATGATGACGAAGTAGGTACAGACGCCACCAGGTCAAGCTACCCGAAACTGTCAATTTTTCCCAATGAACCTTGAACCTAATGCTCTAGAAATAAAGTCGAAAATCTATCAAAGAAATCTGACAGATTGTAGTAGCTTGATGTGTTGGCGTCTGTACATAAGAATGGCTAAACATACGAAGGCTTAATCAAATCTTCCGAAAACTTGGTTTATTTTACGAAACAAAATCCCATAGTCGTCCAGCGGGGCGAGTACGGCCTACTGTGCACTTTTAGTCACATATTTTTATCACAGTTTGGGAACAAAAACCGTGATATAATGCGTGACACAAGCCTAAAATAGAGGCTTTGCTCGACCCGCAGGACAGTTTAAAACCTCATCGAGTAACGCAATTTTATTCTACTATCCCTAGGTGTATATTTTACAAACAAAAGTAATTTGTACACTATGTGCAGTATATTTGTCAGTGGAGGCTGGTATCGGGAGCCGGGGAGCCGGGGAGAGTGCAAACACGGAATTAGCGACACAGCGCATGTCAATAGCGATCAAAGCGACATCGCGACATGTGTTGCCACGATACATTTTCACACGCGTTTTCATTCGATTTAAAGTTTTCCTCGTATCCGAACGAGAGAGTTTCCGTGTTTTGTGTGTTGTTTACAACAGCAAATGAATCTTGTTGTTTATTTTGGACTTTTTTATCGTCGTAGTACCTACCTACGTTCGTTATATATGAGTCTTCTCGAACGAGACAGTATGATAGGTGTTAAAAAGGTAATTGTGATCCATCGTTCATCATCAGCAGCGTATAATGTTCCCACTGTTGGGACACAAGCCTCCTCTCGGGGAGAGGGTGTGGGCAATTATCCACCACGCGGGCCCAGTGCGGTTTGGTAGATGTCACGTCTTCGAATTTTTGGTTCTAAGACATGCTGGTTTCCTTACGATGTTTTCCTGCACCGTTTAGAGCAGTGGTGATGAAAATAATTTACACAAAGTAAAGCGCCTGCTTGGGTTCGAACTCACGACCTACTTACTCGTAAGTCGCGGCCGTTACCACTAGGCTACCACTGCACAGGCCACCACTTCTCACATCCGTCGTTCACAAGGACGTAAAAATATCGCGCAATGGGTCTTCAACGCAGTGCTCATTGCAAATCAAATAGTGTGTTTTTTCGCCGCGCTGAGATGCAGTCTGTTGGATTCTCAATGTTCGCTTCAATATTTAGAGTTAAAAATTTAGTATGTGAGAAAATTCCGCTGCAATATTTTTACATGGACAAACATGGTCCTATGTTAGAATCACGGCAGTGGTTAATTAACAACTGCCTTATTATCATAGTATTCATAGTAAACATGCATTTGATATTGCTATCACTACAACTTGTCAAGCGCACAAAACAATGTGCTTCCAGGTAAATACGAATCCATTCTATTATATCCCTATCACGAATACAGCCCAGTCAGATAAACCAAATCAACTACACGTAGCGATCTGTTCGTGACGTCACAGATAACCCTTTGGGGATATTGATAACGGATCTTCATATCTGCATTGTGCCCCACACTCCCCACCCCATAAGCCTTCCACACAAACGGTGTTCAAACAAAGGATCAAATTAAACAAAATCCGCAGACAATCGCGCATACTGACGAATACACACGAACAGTACATGAAAGAGAGTTAATCAAATAACTATTTGGGAGTTAGTACAAATAGCACGCCCCCGCGACTCAACTGTCAGACAACAAATGCATGGTGATTGACCTCTGTGTCGATTGTGTGGAGTGTAACTAATGCGTTGGTGAAAATGCGCAATATTTTTGACTTTGTAAAAGCTCCAGCTTGTCCGGCTGCGTTTCTTTTGTGTGAGCTTATGAGTTATTCAATATGGATGTCAATTGGATTAAATTCATATCTTGAGTATCATCCTTTCGATGTGTGTATCGTTGAATAATCTGATTCGACTCATTTTAAAATTGATGACTTAGGTTAAAGTTTTGACGACTCTTTTTAACCGATTTCTCCGGCAAATGGATTTCGAAAATTGTTTTTTTAGTGGATAAGGCCTCAGGGATGGTCATATAAGTTTAGTTACTTTGCTTGGGGATTTTTGGCGTTAGCCTCGACAATACGTTTTTAATCCACTTTGTATATCTCGATGACATTCTACTGCTTCCTGTCACTGTTCCCTCATGGTAAGTAGTAGTCTACGAATTGGTGTGGGGAAGGCACCATAACTAAAAAGTGAAAAATAAAACCGTTGGTTAGCATTTTTTGGAAAAAGTATTTGTTTTATTTGGAGACTTTCTTTGCTAATTTTTTTGCAATTCTAATTGCTCTTGCGCATAAGTGCAGTATTCCAAGCAAGTACTTACCTACTTTAGAGTAGGTATAATGCCTGTACCTAGGTCACCCGGGGTGGTATGCCTGTACATTTTCCCAACTCATTAATTTCGCACTAAATATAAATTGATTATTTTATGAACGTAGGTGTTAACGTTTATTGTGAATGATAAAGACACAAGGTGAAAACTCAATAGTTGTGAAAGGCAGTAGGTGTGCGTTAGTTAATTTATTGTCGCCCGTTATCTGTAGGATGCGGGCTGCGCGCGCGCCGGTGGCTGTCATGGCGACGCCCCCCCTCGCTGACGATAGCTGCTGCTTTTTAACATGCAGCACGCGACTATGACAACTGTTTCTGTATTTTATGCTTTATGTTACTGAGCTGAACGATTTTATCTTTTATTTTATATTAAAATATGGAAACAATGACACCTGTACGTTTTGACGATTAGGCTTTTATAGTGGCTAAATAGGTGCCGACAACAGAAGCGTGTAGAAGCAGAATCAATCACATTTTAACTTCTATTTTAATAGATAAGACAGAGTCACAGACCAAGATGCGTTTTCTATCAAGTCACAATCTGATTTTGAAGAATTTTGCTAACCCATTGCTTCATAATGTTCGAAAAATTTTCTACTCAATCACATACATAACGCCGTGAATTTTGTTGAACTGTAAAAATGAAAGCGATTGCTACTGATAGGCTGAAGGAAGGAATAATCTTTCAGGATGCAAAAAATGAGTACCTAATCAATGTAGTACTTCGGTAACGGCGTGATAGTTGCTTAAGTTAGCGCAGAGAACTGTGTTTATTCTGTCAAAGTTAAAACTTGGACTAATCTAGCAAGAGGTACGCAGTACTTAAAATTTTGAGTTATAAATAATAAATATAAATTATTTGAGCTGTATATTCGCAAAAATGTATGAATACTTATTTCCTGTATTGTGTTCACCCCGACCAATTTGTTGAATCATTTGAATTTTCAAATACAGTTTATTTAGCATAAACATGGGCTCGTCGCGACATTTCCGCATAATTATACGAATGTTTCTATGGGAGAGATTGATATATGGTGGTATTATACTAATTGCAGTACGTCGTAGACATTGTTGGTATTGTGCGATTATACCATAAAATTGATATTTATTGTAGGGTTTGCATGTTGGGCACACTTGAAAAGATTTTCCGTAGAGTCAGTGATAGTAACAAGTCAAAAGAAGATGTTAAAAAATTAAAACATTTCTGAGGACGTTATGAATATTTTTTTATTGTTGTTAAAAGCCAATTCTATGCATCACTATCTAGCTAACTTAATAAATAAATTACAATGTAGGCCACCCCTCGAAAAATTTAATTTTTGACGAGTAGCAATATTACGAAAGTAATTATGGTCTCACCGGTCGGCCCATTTCACGCTAACCCCAAAAACAATGGGTTTTCAATGGGGAGGCGATGGGGGAATAATCTAATAAACGAATAAAGATGTTGCGTGATTTCTAGATATCATAACGTGGGAACCTTGATTGGTGGGTTTAATTAATTGATGTTCATTTGTGGCTCACCGTGGGAAAGGCGTTAATAGAATTGATTTTTGTGAGGATGATTCATGTTTTGAATTGATCATGTTCAAAATCATATTATGATATTGTCGGACATGGGTGAAGAATTCACAGGAAAGGACGGCTTAGGGTAAATCATCAGAAAGGGGTTAGGAGTTTAGGACGTTCAAAAAGAGAGAAGACTCCGATTGCATGATGTACTTAGTATATACATACATCATCGTAGGAGCTTACTGTGATACCTTGACAAGTGAGCTTTCCCGTATTGCAGTTTAAATTGAAATAATATAGAATATAAAACAAATTACAGACTAAATTGTCAATACAATACCTAGATATTAAAATAAGTTCTTACCTAAATCATTGCATACGGGACGACTGCTAAAAAGTTCAACTAAAGATACTTCACAGGAAAACAAAACCCTAAAATACTACCAATGATAATCTGATATTCCTTTAAACTCCGGAAATCCGATATTTCACATAGCATTGAACGTTTAGAGCTAAATGTGGCCGGTGGACCATTAAATTTTATTTCAACCCGCGAACTGTGAAGGGTGGCCAGAGTGTAAGGGCTTGTACACATAAATAATAGCAAAAAACATATTGCGTTTGTTGCTCCACTCATTATGCGCAATTAGCGACGATTGTGACAGCGGACACCATGTGAACGGATTTCATTCGCATTGTCAGTTCGATGGTCTTAAAAAGATTCTCAGCGCGTGCCGGGTTAATTTGACATTAATCAAATATATCTCAGGAGTTTCTCATGTTAATGGAAATATTAATTTAAAATAAAGTAAATTATATGAATGTTTGGATGTTCATATTGTATGTGTATATTTAAATTAGAGTATAATTTTTGATATTTTGTTTTCCCTTCTACGCGCGTTGTCTAAATCTCTTTTTATCTTCTCTTCTATCACAGGTATGTTGCAAGAGATTTCTGTAGAAATAAAAATTACCTTTGTACGTATTTTTAACACGCTTTTATTAGGTCGACCTGTATGTAACTAATTATGTAATGGAATCTAAGGTAACTAATTTAACTATCTTCCAATGATCGTAGAGTCATGAAAATTGGCAACTGTATGTAGTTCTGATGACAATACAATAATATGGTATTGACGAACTGATCTGATGATGGAGCCGGAAGATATGAACTGGAACTTCACGATGGAACATCGTATCATAGCTGTGTTTGAACTTGTTAGAAAAGTTTTGTAAAGAACTTTGACCACGATTAGGTTTCAAGGTCTGATGATGAAGCCGGAAGATAGGCACTGGCATTCCATGATGGAATATCGTATCATAGCCGTGTTTGGACTTGTTAGAAAGGTCTTGTAATGAACTTTGACCACAATAAGGTTTTTGGTTTTTACGTGCAATTATAAAAGCGTGTTTTTCTAGTGTTTTTAAACTATAAATTTATTCTTATTGTCTGTTTATATATGATCGTAAATAGTTTACTAATTAAAATAAAACTTGAAAATATGTAAAGACTAAAGTCAATCTTTGTTTTATTGCGTTCCTTAAAATTTTCAAACGAAGACAGATTATTTAAAATCGGAACTAAAAGGAAACTCAATCCAAAAGTAATTTGTAAATTCAAAGGTTAAACACAGTTTTAATGCTTATATTGAACCTAATACTTACTGCCCCTCTGTTAGTTGAACGCATTAGTAAAATTAGAGCGGTGGGAAAGGGTTGCGCGCGCGCCGCCGCGAATACTTTATGTTTATTGTTATTAGAACAATATTTGTACAATCGAGATCTACGGTTATTGCCGACATATCATATTCATCGCATCTGCAAATTACCTTCCTGTATTTATTGACAGATTCAACAATACCATTCACATTTTGAATCACTTTTATCGTTACGGTAAAAAGTGAGAATTAAAAATAATGTGTGCTATAGAAAATATATTTCCGGATTAGTGAAATTAAAGGTATATTCTTCATATTCAATGATCAATCAGGCGCCCCCGTGGTCAGTCGGATGCGGAAATAAGCAGTGACTATTGTAATCCTATCGGCGGCCATTTAGCTGGTGGTTTCAATAGACTGTCCGACGGTGGGCACGCGTCCAGCCATCTTTCTATTGTTGCAAACGATTGATGTATTTAGCCGATTATTTGTTTACAATATACATAATAGTGGTATTTAATGTGATTTTAACGAACATTACTTATTATTCCGCTTGTTTAACAATGCTGTGAAAACCATAAATTCACTATTCATAAAGTGTGTTCAAAAGTGCGTACACACAATCATTCACAGAATTTGTACTATGAACAATTCACTTTAAAAATGCTGCTTAATTAAAAATTTACCTATATAGGGATATTGTTTGTAGTTAGGGTTGCCAGGCGTCCGGATAAAGCCGGACACAGTCAGGCTTTTTAGTTGTGTGTCCGGCCTGTCCG
The DNA here is from genome assembly GCA_932294355.1 of Aporophyla lueneburgensis. Classification (NCBI taxonomy): domain Eukaryota; kingdom Metazoa; phylum Arthropoda; class Insecta; order Lepidoptera; family Noctuidae; genus Aporophyla; species Aporophyla lueneburgensis. The sequence goes on from OW028747.1 coordinate 19,646,843, forward strand.
GCTTTTTGTTAGGCTTTTCAAATTTGATCATTTCTGCCTTGGTTTCCGCTCCACCCGCCTCGCCTTGTGTCGGCAAGTGAGCGAACTAGCACTGTCCTCCCTGCCTTATTTTTTTTTTAAATATCTTAGGACAACCAACACACCGTTATCTGATCCCAAACTAGGCAGAGCCTGTACTGTGGTAACCAGACAACTGATAAATATACTTATATATTTCTAAATACATACATATTATAGATAAAGATACATACATGTTACTAGGTACTCAATTTTAAAGGAAAATGAGCTTTTACAGCATGTGTCTGTCAATCAAAAATATATTAATTCGTTTATGTTACTTATTTATTTTAACATTATTTCATTAGTGTTTTGTTTAAAGAGTAAATAATTAAAGATGTCAGACCTTTTACCCAAATGTCCGGCTAAACTGACTGGTCTGTCCGGCTTTTCGATTTTAAGACCTGGCAGCCCTATTTGTAGTTGAAAACTGTTACCAACCTATGCTAAGCCTTTACCCACAAAAAGCCATTGATTTCCATTGACAGATCATCAATAAGACGACGCTCGTCAGGGGTCGCGAATCGACACGATTAGCCGTGGTGATAAAGTGCACGCCTGACACTACGATTACTGGTACTGGTACCAAAGCTGAGCATCGTAAACACTCATTAGATTGTATTTTGAGGTTTTATTAGAAAAGGGTGACATGTTTTAAAACACGTTTTTTTTTTTGCAACTATGAATGAAGCAGTGAATGTTGGGCAGATTGAATCGTTCATTCATTTCTTAGAAGTCCTTTATGTCCATTTTATACATATTTTTGAAGTTTACGTTTTATAACAGGCCACTACGGCTTCATCTCGTAAAATATTAATTGTTCGTAGCCTGCTACGTATGTGCTACGAATTGAGCAGGGCTACGAATACTTGTAGACCCTCCAGCTTTATCGAAGACAAACAACACAGCTGTGGCATTTTGCGGTAAGTTTACCTATACGCACGATTCACACGTTTTCTATATAAGAACATGTAGAAAATATATCGGAATTAACACAATCATTTTTCTTTTGACTAAATAAATGACATCTCAAAAAAAATACTCTGTACATTTACGAATGGTCTTCTCTTTTGTTATCATACCGGTTCTTTCCCTACCTTTACGACGTCACGTTATCTTGGGCACGCGTCGCGCGTTAGGTGTACCTGGCGCGTGCGATGCGCGTAGGCACGTGGGCGCGCCGGTGCGTGCGCGCACGTGGACGCGCCCGCGCGCATCGCCGTGATGGTGGTCAGCAGAGTGCTGAGTCTTGTTCCAGAGAAGGTCCGTTTCACAGTGTCATGCAACAATTAAGAAAGTGCTGTTGTTAAGACTTTTAGAATTAACAGTGTAATTCTAAAAAACAACCCCTGTGTGTGTTTAAAAGAAACAGAGCTAGAATATTACGTCTGTAACTATGAAAGTGTAATTATAATGTTCTTTTTTTGTAATTTTACCCGACTACGGCAAAGCATAAAGTAGTGTTATGGGTTTTGACTGGTATGTATGTATGCTGAAACCCACTTAAACAATTCATTACAACAGCAGCAAGTGATCATAAGCTTTAACAAAAGTGGCATATGAACACGGCTTTCAGATGAAAATATTTTCTTGTTTCATACTTTGTCTGATTTTTCAGTAGCCGCATTTGAACTTACTTTTTATTCGTTTACACCACAAACGTTATTGTACGTTCTTAACAGCGTTAAAGAATACCCCGAAAATCCACATCAAAACGCCTACTTGATTTTTGTATGACATTTGCAAAACGTCATTCAAGTGTTAAACTCCCACAAAGGAGTGAATGGGGACGAACAAAAAGAAATCAGTGTCGGATGCGCCCGCGCATAATATTGGACATCAAATGGATGCGTTTACGTAAATATAGACTACCTTTTATTATCTGCGGAGTTTGATTGCGGTCGAGAAGCGTGTCTCTCACCCCCCAAACTATTCACCAAGGATGATTGATCTACGGCAGATTGACAGATTTTTTTTATACCAGTCGAGGGTAGTTCGGTACAGACGAGCGAGTATTAAAGGCAATTGTTGTTTAATTTTTAGTAGTGGGGTCGTTTCGAGTGTTGTAATAATGTTTTGATAATAGCAGTATCCGTTCAGCTCATATTTCTTATTCAGAGTGCGTGGGACCGCGCCCGGTGATTGCGCTTACACTGTCTGTTTGAATGTTAAACGTTTAGGGAGGACCGTTAGGAACACCTTGTTGTTTTAATTTAATGACAAATATTATCATATGTAAACTGAACCGTTTATAAGCTGACGGTGTCAATATTAAATGATGTTCGTTGTCTAAAATCCTTCGATAAGACTAAATAGGATTGGAAGTTCTGGTTGGGCGAAATAGTGAATGGTGTACTATATACCTCTGCCCAACCCTTCGGAGAAACAAGCCGTGATGTTATGTTATGTTTGAAAGTGACGTGTTCTAAACTTTGCAACAAAATTAAATATCTTTAATAAAAAAAAATATTGTCGTCTATTGTGATACAATTAAATAATAGAACAGGACATATTATTAAGCTTCTTTCAAAGTGTAAAGTTTCATTAGATATTATTTTAATCTGTCACATATCGACAGCTCGCCATTGAAGGCTGACCCTTGACGGGTGCTTATTTGGCTTAGTAATATTTTTTATTAGTATTTTTTACCCGCGTTCGGACAATAGAAGTGGAGCCATTCGATACTTTAACACAATGTACCCACTGATCCTCATTGATCGCCAATTACTGGACATTAAGTACCTTAAACGCTTTTCATGTCCGCTATTTGTAGCAACAAATCAAATATGAAAGGAAACAGCGCACAATGGACCGTTCAAGATCTGCATTCAAAATTGGTTGTTATTATTCGTTCGATAAGCCTGTTTTTTTTTTCGGACATTACAATGGAATCTGGGAGCTTATTTTTTTTATTGTGGCCGCGATAGGATTTTGCGATAAAGATGAGGTCAAAAGTTGGGAATCGTTACATAGTAAAACAAAGCCGTTTCCCGCGTTTGTATGCTTGATCTTAACTGCACAACGGATTTTAATACGGTTTACGTTAATAGACCTAGTGAATCAAGAGGAAGGTTTATATGTATAATACGTGGGCAAAGCCGCTGGGAAAAGCTAGTAAAAAGAATACTTATTTCAAAAATGAAGTGATATGTTTTATGGTAAATATAAATACCTTTTATTTAAACAATAATAAACAGGTAGTAGGTACATCTAAAAGTTCATATCAGTATACTCTATTCGCATCCTGTACCGTCGGGGTGGTGCGCGCGCAACAAGGTGTGCTTCTGTGCGCACGCGCCACCGCGTCCATTGTCACGCCCGACACGCTCATCACACAGTTCCAATGGAGCGCACACAAGAACGCACATTATTGCACATTTATTGCGCATCTTCAAAGCTTTGTTAGCTTTGTTACATCTTTTATTGGCTTTTTTATCAATAAAAATGTCGGCCGACAACGATGTATGTTTTCACGCTATAATTCTGCCACTGTGATTCCTTTATTAGGGGAATTGTTGAGGATTTTTCAGATTAACGGAGCAAATAATGTTCTCAGATTTCATTTGTGTGTGATAAATTGATAATGTATAAGGTTACAGTAGCCCACTGACATGTTTAGCCCATTTTTGAACAGAAATGTTTAGGTGCAACCTCAGCAAAGAGGAGTTTCTTTACCAAACCACCAGTCATAAATCTGGTAGTCATCTCCACAGCCGGAAACATATCTTTCCTAACAATACCAACATAGACGTTTGGACTTCCGTCCGCAAGTCCCACGGTGAATCACAGTTACACTCGAGACGGTTCGTTTAAGGTCTTGGTGGTCATCTGAGAGCGGAGCCGCGCCGTCTGGTGGCTCAGACATGCGGGCCTCTCACTGGGTCACGACCGCGGTACCAACGGCTAGTGGGATAGTGCCCATTTGAGGACACAGAATTCAGTTATAATTGGAACTAATCGAATAGAAGATTAGGGAAGGTCAGTTATGTTGAAGACGTGTTGGACATCTGCTGTGGCTAATTGTCTTGTGACACGTCATATAGAGTCAGTACATAATCAATCTTTAATGTTCCCATTACTGGGACACAGGCTTCCTCTCGGTGACAGGGAGTGAGCCGTAATTTACCACGCCATCCTAGTGTGGGTTGTTGGATATTACATGTCTTCGAATGTTTGGCTCTGGGGCATAGAAAAGAGTATAGAGTCAGTATCTGTTCACTTCTAGTTTTGGATACCCGGAATAAGCAGTAAGATAATTAAGTACTTTTCATGTCATGACCGCATAAAGGCTCGTGCAGACTAGAACACGCGAGAACTAGACACTAGACATGAAAACGCGTGCGACACTTCACACAGGGGCGACCTGTCGCGCCGCGACACGGTTAAAGAAATTGTTCTACGGAAATAAATCGCCGAATCGCGCGCGACCATCGCGTCGCGCTAGTCTGCACGAGCCTTAATGCTGAGTAAATGACAATGACAAGTCTTACTACAGTAATTATCTACTCAAATAGTTTATTAAACATGATTAAGCGTATTTATTTACTCGTTCTATTGTCGAGCATCCACAGCCGGTGTCAATTTTCAGCGCAGCCACACGACCGCCTCCAAATATTGTGATAATCCGTCCATTCTCCATTGTCAATCGATGACTTGATAAAAAAAATATAAAAAGTTCATCCGCAAAGCATCCCCTGGGACCACTCCATGGCGTAATTCTTCCCTCATTCCCATAATCTATTCCAATTAACTGACAGCACCATATTGTGATATTAACACAATGAATTCTCCCCTCTATAAAGTGCAATCGTTATGATGAGCAATAGTCATCTTTCTTGTCGTGTGGACTATGGTTCATATTGCTCTATGATGTGATTTGATTGCTTTTTACGTTTTGGTACACTTAAATAGATCTTATTGTTGGTATGTGTATTACAATTTTGATTATTTTACTGTGACGAAAGGTTTAAGTGGTTTTATGGATTATTATTTTATGTATCATCTTAATTTTCAACTATTGTTTTCCAACTTATCTTGTAGGTATTTCAACTTGATAAATGTTAATTATGTCTGTAAATTGGTTAAGCCATTTTACACGTAAAAAATAAATGTTTAATACTAGAGTTTGACGTTTCCTAAACCAGTATTCTGAAAAGAAATTGTGAAACAAACTCACCTGCACAGTGCCTCAAGTGAATTCGATTTTCGTTAGATAATTATAACATTATGATTAATTCAGCTCACTTAGCACCTGACTATTTGACTGGTAATTTATCATGGATGACGTCAGACGCGGGTCAGGTGCTGGTGTTGCTACTAACACCACCTATCGTAATCAGGGCATTACACTTACAGTTCATTGTCATGTGGGCTTCCTTATGATATGCCTTAACTGTTTAGAGTTAAAAACAAAATACTAATTATCGATTTTCTTTGGAACGCGTAGCCTAGCGTCGGATTGTAGTTTGCGACGGCCGACGGTAACCATGGCGAACGACAATTAAAATCATAAGTCATAACACGATAGTTTTTCCATAATTTTTTGAGGTAGGTTTTAGCTTGAATGATGATCATATAAATGAAAGTTGATAAGGGCTAAAATACAATTTAAATATTTTTTAGTGTCTATTGCTAATATTCTCCAAAAGTTACGACTTACAGAAGAAACAAACTACAAACGGCGCAAATATTCTAATCTTATTGAAACTGATGATATGTCCGACCCGTTTGGGGTTGAAACTCCAGGGCCATGGGGTTCGAGTGCCCATTTTCTGTTTCGAGACATTGCCAAGCACTGGGTTGATTCTTAACGCGACTAGAGAGCTACCCTATTTTTGGCCAAAGAATCAGCATTGCAATATCACGTCAATATAACATGACACAAAAAAATGCTGCCAAAGTTTGGGCACTTTTTCTGTTGACAACAATGCAGCCGAATTTATTGATGACCTATGATTATTTTCTTTTTTATACAAATACTACATAACATATTATTTTTTTAATTAATAAAAGAATATCTCGTAGAAACACTGTAGTCTCCATTTGTCAGTTTGTTTTCCACCTACATCACTTCAAAAGAACCCGACAAATTACCGATATATCTTCAATCACAATCATCCAAGCTAACTTTCCGTCGGCTAATCCTAACAGATAACCGGTCAACCCTCCCTCTCGTCAGACACTAGATGGCCGCTATTAACCCTGATATAATCACCATTGTCTTTGCCCTTTCCCACAATCAGTCGATTAGGGTGGCTCCGTGCGTTACCGAGTTAGCGCTGATACACTGATAGAGCAGATAGTAATGAGTTGTTTTGTTTTGAGGGTTGTGTTTCTACCTATTATTGTGATTTGTGATAATGTCAGAGGCAGTTGGAGGTATGGATCAAGTTAAAATACTCGATTTCTGTTGACAGAATCTTGAAAAAAATTTTTGGGTTAAGAAGACTTTCCATTAGTAAATGTTTTGCGAGTTGATAATGGTAAGAACTTTTCTTATTTAGCAGGTATTATTATTTAACAAAGAAAGGCTTATGAGTGAAGGCTTCCAGAGACAGGCGTGAAGCGACTTGAATAGTTGATTTACTTTGACAACTACATGGAAATTAATCTACTAGAGTCATGACGCACCGGTCTGCGAGAGCCTTGAACCCTGAGGTTGTGGAAGTCGGTTAGAAATTCTTTTGTATATTACTCTATCCGTTTTTTAAGTAACTTCTTACCACCACGCGCCTATTTACGACCAACTAAAGTAATCAAATGACCACAATCGTCTATTTAAATGAAAATGGCAGCTGTAGAATTTAAACAAAAAGCAGCACGTGCTAACATACTTAAGGTAAATCGTCAAAAACGCTCGTTTCCCACACAAACCGCAACGGGCGGGCGATAAAATCGATACGCCAATTTATATCGAGAAATACAACTTTATATCGATAGAAAATTACTGTTTTGTAATGAGTGACGTTCTCAGGAGCAGCAGGAGGCTCGGGGGCGACCGTATCTCCATGTGAGATCTGCCGATTTTACGAGTCAGTCCACAATGTAACGACCATGCTGTAAAATTACGATTATTGTTTACGGCTTTTTGGCTCCGAATGAGGTAGCTACTTAGTAATTGTTATTGTATTATTGACTTGTTGGTTGTAGTTTAAAGAAACAGTAACAATTATAAAAGGTTGCACGGCGATACAGTTACATGGGTTTGTCAAATGTTTTGTGGTTGTCCACAATAACCTCGTGCTGTTTTGTTTATTGTTTCTTGCAGTTTAAAATAAATCCGTCTATGGTATATTCATACCGTGTTTTAAAAGCCATATCACTAGCTCGTGATATAACGAATAAGGTATAATACAGCATTGTGAAAAAAAAAAATCTCTACCACCAGGTCGACCATTATCAACATAGGTTTATATCTATTCTCGAATGATCCAGTTGGGTATTTAGTTAATAAGGACATTCCATTTGAAGTTCATGATGCAATCGATATCCAATGAAATTCCGCAAGCAAGTACAGCATCACTCCTGCGCACGGCTCTGCGCCCGCGCATCGCAGCGCTATGAAAGGAGCGCTTCATGCAGGTGGCCGACATACGATACGCCATTGTATGCCAGCTCGGCGAAGCCTCCTCCATTTGTCTCCCTTCAAAAGAATTCCTGGCAGACAACTCACCCCGCTACTAATTACGCGAGGACAAAGAGTAGAGAGCTTTTAGACGAGCGTTTTGTACCTAAAACCTTACCAAAGGAAACTATAAGAAAGCAGTATTTTGGAGCTTTTAAGTTGTGTATCTCATGCCCCTAATGTTCCAACTGATGTGCCACGGGACTCCTCTGTACGAGAGGGAGTGACCACATGGGCCTATGGCGGCTTGGTAGATGTCACATGTCTTCTATTTCTCGTTCTACGTTCATCGTACGTTGTCGTTCTCTAGGAAACAGGCATGTCTGTTTCCTTACAATGTTTTCCTTCATCCTTTTGAGTTCCTTAATTAGAATTAATTGAATATATTTTTTGGTGAAATGCATGCCAAACGAAAATATGTAAAAAAAACCATGCTGATTTGGGTGCCGTGTACCCAAATCAGCATGGTTTTTGTAGCCCAAACGAACCACGCTTAATTTTACGGTGAAAGTCTTTCTTCAATGACTGTGTACCTACAGTGACATCGCTTCAAAAAATGAGACCCATCTAAGATTAACATTTTTCGTAAACCTATTGGTACTTGCCCCTATAAATGATTTCAATGAAGTGACCCATCTGTTTTGAACTTAATCGTTGCTTCTGACTCATCTTGCGTATACGCACAAAGTGCGCGAGCGATTCAAACGAAATGAAAAGCGTTTTGTGCGGTATTCCATCCATATTGAGAGTGCGCATGTGCGCGGCTCACAAAAGCTTTGCGAGCACAGGAGGCTTTGCGTACCTTCTATTTATTATCGATGTCTGCTACGATTTGGCTCGAACAAATAAACAATAAGTACCTACTTATACATTGTTTTTCTTTATCTTATTTAATTAATCCAGGACGCGTGTTTTGATAAAACACTATAAGTATACATTTTGATGCGTGATATTTATTTATGCTTCTCTGTATAAACACTCACGCATGTGGGTGCTAATAGCTATTATACAATCATTACTTATCAAAAGATGTTCTAGTTATTACCATTGCAAATTCTAATATATTGACCATTAGGCACGTTTTCTATATCTGCAGAGGTAAGGTGAGGTCCACATGACAGCGAGCACGTGTCTAAGCCCGTATAGTTTGCACCCTTGTTCGAATCTAACGTCCGCAGGTAATTGCGTAGCGTTTGACCAAACGTTTGCTTGCATTTCCATTTTGTCATTAGCAATTGGCTATTAATTCTTGGATTATGACTGGTACTGGATATAGGGGCTTGCAATTTTCACATTGGCAGCTGCCTCCTACTATATGTATCTGTGCAAAAACTTTTCTACGAGGAAAGCCACCTGCGTGATTCAACATTATATCTGTATCTAATCATGGCTGCGCACACGTCGCCTGCAACGACACGTGTATCGATGTATCGATTTATCACTTTGACCAGAGCGTTAATGAAACTAGATAATCATAATGACCAACAGACGCATTTGCGATAATGATAGATAGCGTTAATGAAGACTTATTTCAAACATGTATGTTAGAATATTTATCGTTTATAGAGGTGTAAGAAATTTAATTTCGCATCTCTTTAAGTATTATAGTGACAATTAACTTTATTCTAAGCGATTATCGTATTAACAACAACGTTAATGAATTGCTTAAGTGCTGATATTGTAAATAAACAGTGTTTAAAAAGGAACAAAACACCCCTGTTACTATAATAGGATGAGGTATAAACACTGGGAGAAACAAGTCGTTTTTATAACCGCTCCTTACACGGATAGGGTAATTATCACGTTGGTAGCCATTATGTAATGTCCACTCTATAAAATCGCGACAACTGGTTTAGCTCGTCCTGTTCAAGCTTGTCTAGGGCTGCTAGTTAAAGTTTGTTGTGAATTACTTTGTTGGGGCATGCCTTTCTTCATTTAGTTTTGAATTTAGAAAACTTAATAACTAGAAAAATATAATATATAAAATGTTGTAATGGTCTAGGTAATACAGTAAGTTGAGATGACACCAGTAGCTTGAAAAATTACGCGGACGGAGGTCCGTGCGCGTAATTTTCTTACTCCTGTAAGAAATTTGGCATAGTTCACGTTTATATAATATAAGAGTGTCTAAAGCTAATTTTTTTTAAAAGAAAGCATTGGTTTAAAGCAGGGGTTCCCAACCTTTTTTTGTCTACTGCCCACTTTAAGAATAAATTATTTTTTAACGCCCCCCTTTTTAAACATACTTAAAAACCGCTAAGTACTTATAACTGATTATTGAAACGCAAATTTATAGTATTCGGACAGAGTATCTTTTATTGAAAATAAAACAAACATAATCAATTCTTATATAAAAACTAATGTGAAGGTTGAATCTGATGCTGTTCAATAAGTTTGTTGATATCAGGTTCCAATTTACGCAAAAACAGCCGCAAGCCGCCACGTTCGGTAACACGCAAACGATTTCTCTTTTTAGTAAGCAGCGTTGCCACAGCACTAAATCCACGTTCACACAAATATGACGATGGGAATGCTATCAAAAATCGTTGAACAATTGACCACAATCCAGGGTACAATTGCGGGATCGGTTTTTGTAGCCAAAATTCTTGATATCCATTTTTGAACTTGATTTTTATTTCTTCGTTTGTTGTCAATTCTATAAGTTCTTCTTCCAGCTGAGGTGACATTGCTGTGTTGACATTTGAAAACGGATCCAACACCCAGTCTGGTATTTCCAAGTTTAAAATGTCCTGGTATCTTTCGGTGAAGTCAATGTGGAGGTTTTCCAAATGTTGGCAGTAGGCAAACAAGTCGTCGTTACTGCAGTATACTGATAAATTCGGAAAATTGTGAAACTCACGTCTGCCCATATTCTTTTTGTGCAGAAGCAGTTTGGCTGCGAAAGCAGCAACGACATTTTTTGTTTTAATTAAATTTAGTTCATCGTCTTGCAGTTGGAGGTTCATGTCGTTGAACATTTTATACAGGTCTGTCATGTAAGCTATATCATTCTTTGATGTTATGAGCTTGTTGCGCAGTTCTGTATCTTTAGTTTCCAAGAACTCTATCATAGAGTCAAACAGGTTGTAAAATCGAATCAGACAATTGCCTCTTGACAGCCCACGAACTTCAGTATGAAGCAACAAACGGTTGAAATCTTCGTCATTAGTAACACAAAGCTGATGAAATAATCTATCATTCAAAGAGATGCTACGGATTTTATTGACTGCTTTGATGACATATTGCAGTGATTGAAATAGTCGTTCACTTAAGTTTCTAGCAACCAAATGTTGTCTATGAATAACGCAATGTATAGCAAGGACATCTGGAATTTTATTCTTTAAGTATGCTATGAAGCCTTTATGGCGCCCTGTCATAGCCGGAGCGCCATCCGTAACAACTGATATAATATTTTTCAAAGGAATCTCTTTCTCTTCACAAAACTTTTCCAATGTATTGAATATGGTTTCGCCTTTTGTATCTGTCTCCAAATTTCTGGCAAACAATAGTTCTTCACGTATTTTCTCATCTTTAATAAACCTCACGTAAGATAGCAACAACGCTTCATTAGTTGGTAAAGTGGACTCATCGAGCTGAATTGAGAATTGACTAGTCCTCAGATGATTGCACAATGATTCTTCAATGTTTTCAGCCATTTCATCAATTCGTCTTTGCACAGAATTATTACTCAAAGGAATTTTTCGGATAATACCTGCGACCGGTTTATGAAGCACAGTAGTTATTACTTCCTATATTGCTGGCAAAATTAACTCTTCTCCGATGTTGTGTGGTTTGTCTTTTTGAGCAATTCACAAAGAGATATTGTACGAAGCTCGAAGTCCGTCGTCATCTTGCTTAGCAGCCGCCGAAAATAGTTTTGATACACTTGGCTGAGTATTATGCTTCTTCTCTAGGTCTTGAAAATATGCTACATTCTTTTCTGTCTTATCTAGATGCATTTTATTCAAATGATCTTGCAGTCTTGAAGGCTTCATTGCTTCGTTCGAAAATGTTTTTAGACATAGAAGACACAAAGGCGACGACGGGTTTGTGGGATTTTCAATAAATCCGAATTTAATATATTCCGCAGAGTATTGCCGTCTCTTCTTTTTTACTTCCGACATTGTTTTGTTTTAAGAAATACGTAAGTGTTGAAATCAAGTACTGCTTATCTATTATGCGCGAAACCGCAAATGAAAATAAAATAAATTTACGTCGTTTATATAGGATTGCATAAGCAGCACGCACCAACAGGAATAAGACAAACGTGCATAAACTCGTTTATCTCATTCGACACCCAATCGTACTCGACAAGCAAGAACAAGTATTATAGAACCAGCCGATTGGTATAGGAATGTAAAATTCGGATTATTTAACAAAAACTTGTTAAAACATGATTGCCCGCGGTCTTTTAAGCCTCCTACAAACCGGCGCGACGCGGCAACGCGACGCGACACTCGTAGAACAATTTTTATGTGAACTTCATGGAAATTGTTCTACAAGAATCGCGTCGCGCTGTCGCGTCGCGCCGGTCTGAATAAGCCTTTATATCGAACCGAGTTTGAGCTATATCTTAATTAATATTAGTTGATGTTCACAAGATGTAGTCGAGAGTCGAGAGCTCAGTCGGTGTCTAAGAGTCTTCCTAGCTAGGTAGATGAAATTATAAATCGACCCCAAAACCCTACACAATGCCCCCTTTTTTTTCTGGGTCTCTTACCTTGGGTTTAGGCCTGCAGCGCCCACAAGGGGGCGTTATCGCCCACGTTGGGAAAGACTGGTTTAAAGTTTAAATATAAATGAATTATGCTGGAATATCGTCCACTGGGCGACCCATAATTATTATAGTAAGCCCTAAACTAGACCGTCTGTTTTTTGAGGCTCGGGTTATATGCAAAATTATACCAAATCAATTTTATTAATAGTATCCCTGGGTTTCACTTGATTTATAGCTCTGATAAAATAAGGGAAATTAACATCAGTAGATCTTTTTGTGAAACTTCTCACATAAGTTCTTTCTTGGTTCTGTACTAATCGGTAGTCTATTTATTTATTTATATTAGCAGCGAATGCGGTCAGTGTCATTCAATTTTACTGATTGAATAGAATTCTTATTATTGACATTAAATTTCTATCACACCATTTACAATTCTAATACTCATTGTAACATTGACACTCAAATCAATGTTTTACAAACTTTGTAAGGCAGCCCTGGTCTACCACGTGGTGAGAGGACAGCACCTGTTAGCTAAATATATCTAAGCTGTTGCAATCACCTCGAACATCTGCCTGCCTAGATTATTACGCAATAACTCTATGCCTTTAAGTGTGCACACCAGTCCAGATGTACACCAGGGAGCTATGAACTTGTGACCACTTTATGGACTACTTATAAGATGATATTGCCGGATAAATGAATAAATTGATACGAAGACAACGTTTATTTATATTGCCTTAACATGTAATTTAATAAGAAATTTATGCAGGGATACCGCGGGATAATTGGTTATGGCAGGGTTTATATCATATTGTAAATTTTATGGTTCGTTTAATTTTATTTGCACCTAGCTCATTTTATTTTGTTGCTGTTGCTGAGTTATATCTTGACCATATTCTTTTATTTGGCAAAGAGCATCAACAAACCGGGTTATCGATCAGAATACAGATTGGATAGGCTGCATTGGTAGGACGTCATTTTGCAGCCAGCCAAAATGTCTACAGACGTAGAACTGCCTCTGACTGAATCTTTAACTAGTGTGTTCTGCCGAACATGACGTGAGAGACGACATTATTGCCAATGTGGTTAGAACCTGGCTGAGACTGGCATAGGAAGAAGTCTAAGCTGAATAAAAGAAACAATTGTTATTCAAAAATCGAATGTTGCACATTTTTAAAAAGAAAAATCTCATATGTATAACGTAAAAAAGTTTCACTCGAGTATCTCAAACCGTGAAGGTTTAATGTCAATACAAAGTATACATATATCACTACAAAACGGCAATTTCATACTTTAACCCCTACTATTTATTATTTACTAGCTTTTGCCAGCGGCTTCGCCCGCGTGGAAGTCGAAAATTATCCCGCGGGAACATACTACCGGGATAAAAAGTAGCCTATGTCCTTTCTCAGGCTCTAAACTATCTGTGTACCAAATTTCATTTAAATCGGTTCAGTAGTTTTAACAGGAAAGCGAGACAGACAGACAGACAGACAGACAGACCGACAGACAGACAGACAGAGTTACTTTTGCATTTATAATATTAGTATGGATTTATTTTATTCCCCTATTATTTATTTTATTGAAGCTAAAAAATCTGTGAGCAAATGTGAAATAATTAGAAAAATCTGTAATCCATAACTGGGCTGCGTGTTAACAGCGTGCTAGTCACATGGGCCATAATCCACCACGCGGGCCCAGTGCGGGTTGGTAGATGTCACATGTCTTCGAATTTTTGTTTTTAAGACATGCCGGTTTCCTCACGATGTTTTCCTTCACCGTTTTGAAAGCAGTGGCGATGAAAATAATTTACACAAAGTAATGCACCTGCTTGGGTTTGAATTCACGACCTACCACTCGTAAGTCGCGGCCGTTACCACTGGACCACCACTGCTCTCGTAGGTAGATAGAAAGGAGTAATTAAACTCAATTTACGATATTGAAAAAATCTTCATAAAATTGATATGAAAATAATTAAAGAATGCTGTATATTGCATTAATTTTATGACAACAATTTTATTTAGATAATTTTTAATTATAACTTTATTAGAATACATTGGCTATATCCGGCTAAAAGATTAAAATACTGCAACATTTTGCAGTTCAGATAAAAATATGCATCTATTAAATGTAGAAACTCGACAAAGTAACGTGAGCTATTAAGTTACCTGCCGGGGTCGCGTGATTGTTCGAAGGAGATACCGTGGCCCTGGCACATGGGCAACTGATGGAACACGGGTGGGTTTTAGTCAGTAAAAGTCTGACACGCCCTCCCGCTCCACCCTGAGCGGGAGAAGTCATTTGATGATTTCCCATCCTGAAAAAAAAAAAAAAAGCTATTAAGTTACAAGATACATAACATCACGATTTTTTGCCATGGCGGTAGGCAGAAACTACAGAACGCCACTTGCTACGATCCATACATACTTCTTTTGCCTCGTCACGTCGGCTACTATAGTCTGTGCCAGATAAGAAAAAAATAAAATTCATTGACACCCGCCTTCCAATGTATTCAAATATTCTAAAACGATACGAAAAAAATGTAAAGAAAGTGTCGCTAGCACGGTCAAAACGGTAATTTGAATACATTGGTAGGCAGGTCTCAGCGACTTTTATTTTTTTCACATCTGGCACAGACTACGCACCTGACCCTTCTGTGAAGAACATCACCAATAAGGTCTCTATAGCTCACCAAGGGCGTCTTTTTAATTTCAAGATAATTTTCATTTAAAATAAAGAGTGTTATTTAAAAACCGTTACATTATAATACGTAACACGATATATTTAAATGGTTTTATATGAGAATTTATTTGTATTCGCATTGAGTTTTTCCCGCGGCGCGTGCGCTTAATTGTGAGCCCGCATCCACTGATTGACGTAGGACTTTGGCGAGCACAATACCGTTACACTTTCCACTGACACCCTAACTTAATGCAATACTTGTTAAAGAGTATTAACCCGCTGTTTGTTGAGTCATTCATCATCAGCAGCTTCTATAGGAAAAGTGGTTGAGGAAACAGTGTGTGACAGAGTCACACTAAACTAATCAGCATGTCGTGTGACGTCTTGATGTCTTTTCTGTTTCAACCTCAAAACATATCGTCTGGCGAAAGATCAATTAAGGTAAGGGACAAAAATAAAAAAATGAGGTATAAATGCACTTCTATTCAGTTTTTTACGCTCTTTCTAATGCTATATTTATAAAAATTCTAGCTTTAAAAAAATGAACGATACAGTAAGGATTTTTCAATGCTACAAAGCAATTTATTTTTCAAAAAATTGTGTAACGGTCAATGTGTTCGTTCTAAAAAGTCACTTTTGTTGTTTTAGTTTTGATTTGATTTAAGTTTTGTTAAGTTTTACTTGTTTAAATTATGAGAATCTCTATGAAGCCGACGCGCGACGTAGTAACTTTGTTTTGGTTTAAATAACTAAACAAAAGTCGGGTTTGATTATGTTCCCTTAAAATTGATGCTATAGTTTATTATGTTTTAAGATTCTTTATGTACCCAAGCTACTATTTAAGTTCCTTTTTGTTAAGTAATAAAATGAAAATGGGTATTACCATTTGTATTACCATTGCGTTTGTTTTTTGTAAAGCAGCATAGATTATAAACGTTCCATCCTGATTTTAATGCTATAGTTTATTCATTTACATAAGAATATCTAAGTAGACGATAGATTTTATAGTTCCTTTTAGTTTTAAAGGGCAGTTTTCGTATGATGTGTAAAAATTAGAGTTAAGGAAATCATCAATTCCGTATACTGTAAGGAAAATTAGCTAGGTATGTAAATTGATAAATTGCTGAGCTTTAACTTTCACATGAGGTAGGTCCATACATAATACATACATATATCTATGTACCGATGTGTAACTACAATATTATTATTTCTGTAAGGTTGATATTGATTAAAATAATATAAAGAAGGTTTCTTTTTTTGTTTTTACGTGTTTTACTTAAATACCTAAAAGAATATCTAAATCAAAAAGAAAACCTATTTTTTTTAAATTTCCATACATTTTATAAATACTTAACATAAATGTGTGTAAATTTTATTTCACACAATCTATTTACATTAAAAGATAAAGCATCGTTGGTTTTGCTTTTGACACTTACATTAAAATGTCTCAATAAAACAAACGATATCTGGACCAATTTAAAGTAAGGGATCACTTGTCAAAATTACATTAAAGTAAGGGACAGCTATCTTTGAAAGTATCGTGTTTAGGAAAATGGGCATCATCAATAACAATGAGCCGTCTTAAACTAAATAATTCTGTGAAACTCGATCATAAATAGACTAAGAATAAAAAAAGTTATATTAAAATTACCCGGAAAAAAATCTTTGTCGACTCGTACTGAAAAATTGCATTTTGTCCCTTAGCTTAATTGATCTTTCGCCAGACGATATGTACAGTCACCAAAAATGATAAGAAACCAGGGTCATCGGATATAGTTAAAGTTTAATAGGAAACCGATAGCTGTTCTCGAATGAAATTTAAATTAATTTATACAAAAAAAAAAAACAGTTTATTTGTCAAATTCAATTTCATTCGAAAACCTCAATCGATTTCTTATTAAAATTCAACTATATAAGGTGTATCTATTCATACACGAAATTTTTTCAAAGGTACACCTGTAGGTGGTAAAGAAGCTATAGAAGCAAAATAGTTATTTGTTATACAAGAGTGCAAAGTTGCTTTTTAACCGCGTGCTCAATTTTGATAACCGAGCAAGCGAAGGATTTTAAAAATGATTCAAAAATTAGAATCCTGAGCATTAGCGAGGGAATCAAAAGAGCACGAGGTGAAAAATCTTTGCACTCGAGTGCAACACGTAACTTTTCATCCCACCTCAGCGAGGAAATGACTAAATGCAAAAAAAGCATTTACAATCACAAGATACTTTTATTTAAGTTTAGGTATTAATATTTATTAGGTACTACATTATGATAGGTAAGTATTACAGAATTATCTTTAAATTATTTCAAATAATACTTAGGTATAATTAAGAAAAATTGAAAGTAAAGTTGCTACAGCTGCCTAAGTAGAGTGCAATATTTTTGTTAGTGACGTGAAAAGAAAATGGGGCGCGCAAAGTAAATTAAAAAAAGTACACCAATAAGGTTCCGAGTCTGAGTTTTTAACAAATTACAAAAAGGTTGTATGATAAATTCGGCACCATGGAGGTAGAAGTAAATAGTTTTAATGATGTTTTGAATTTACAAACTTAGTGCACACGATGTTCTAAATTCAATTTACTTTATCCCCTAGCGGATAAAAACGGCTTTTGCACTCAGATATCGAAGGGCAAAAATACTCTTTCCGAGATGGGGGGATGAAATAGTAGATTATTAACCAAGGGGATAAAGCAGTGTCTTCTGTCGCGGGTGACGATTTAAATCGCGAGCGTAACGAAGGACTCGAGGTTTACTCCCGAGCGTAGCGAGGGTGTTAAAAACTTAAATTACGAGCGAAGCGAGGGATTTAAGACGAGTCCTGAGTGTAGCGAGGGATTTAAGTTCACCCAAGACTAAGACAGCTTTATCACCGAGGAAAATACTCTACTTTTCGTACCATTTGCGAAAAAATTAACACAATAATAATATGAGATAAGCATTTATTAAAAATAATGACAATTAAAAGTAAAAGTTAACATTCGAAACATTGGCCCAATTATTGATAGAGAGAGTTTTTTTGTTTGGTACATTTATTGTTGATGAGTTGATTTGAGTATTTCCTTGGATTTTGTTGGAAGCAAATTATTTATAATTGCGGCAGCATTTGCACTGATGGAATCCGACAATTCACTGTCACTGTCGCTTTGATTTAACATCGTAATGTATTTTTAGAACACAAACTTATATATAAAAATAAATTAAAATAAACTTAACGTTTATGTATTTGACGAAAACAAAAACGCGGCAAATTCCTAGACTAATATTTTTTTGTCAGAAAAGCAAAGGCATCAAGCTCATACGGCCTCGTCGGTTTTCGCAATTTTATTTAATAATTATAACTGCATAATAAATGCGTATTTTTCAAAAAGATGTAAAATGCTTTATATAAAAACTCAATGGTGTAAACACAGATGTAGTTCAGTATAAATTTCGGTAAGTATTCCAAATTTAAATCACATTCTCCCCCTAGAGGATGAATGAAATTCAGTACAATTTTCTTTCCCTGTTTTTAACAGATTAAAAATGACTATTGTTATGTTAGCTTTTTGTGGCATAGAATGTCACTTTTTTGAGCAAGTGATACGAAAAGATCATTTTTATCTAAGCGTTTTTGAATTTTCTTAATTATTATAATTTTAAAACTGCTTCAGACGTTTTGCATGAAACCTTTACTCCAAATTCTATGAATGGCCCGCCTGACGCTGCGACGGCGGCGGCAGCCGGACGGCACGACCATGGCCACGGTGTCTTGGGCCGTAAAAAATAAGAAGGAGCCAGTATTTCTTATGTGCGTCATTAATTTATAAATATAAAATTTTGAAAAAAAAAATACATTTTCATCCCACCATCTCGGAAAGAGTATTTTTAATCGAATCGAAGAACATCGTGTGCACTAAGTTTGTGATAGTGCACACGATGTTCTAAATTCAATTTACTTTATCCTCTAGAGAATAAAAACGGCTTTTCCACTCAGATATTGAAGATTAAAAATACTCTTTCCTCGCTGAGGTGGAATGAAAAGTTACGTGTTGCACTCGAGTGCAAAGATTTTTCACCTCGTGCTCTTTTGATTCCCTCGCTAACGCTCAGGATTCTAATTTTGAATCACTCGCTGCGCTCGTGATTCAATTTTAGAATCCTTCGCTTGCTCGGTCATCAAAATTGAGCACGCGGCTAAAAAGCAACTTTGCACTCTTGTATAACAAATAACTATTAGAATTTTTTTTTTCGTTGCTGTAGCTTCTTTACCACCTACAGGTGTACCTCTTAAAATATTTCGTGTATGAATGGATACACCTTATATATATCTGACGACCCTGATTACTTTTTTTTTGTTGATACCGTCAACTGATACAGGTCTATGTGCAAAACGTTGTGTATAAGTGTCTACAGTCTTTTCTAAGTATTTTCATTCACAACACGGTCTTTAAATTACCTCTTTAGATTCAAAAGTATTGATGATTTGTATGTTTACGATTACATTATTTACTTTCCGTGCGAAATCTTACAGATACAGAAACTTAAATTTCCGATACTTTGCTCAATGCAAATTCAAATTCATTAATTTGTTAAACACAGGTTTATCGCTTATTACAAAGAATACATTAGGTACCTACCTTATAAGGTGTGCGAATGTTTACATGTGTAGTCAAATTAAAATATTGTCATACAGCTGAAACAGTTTTAAAGTTGTTAATTTTATCACACATAAAACTTATGAAGCGTTAAAGTTGTTAAATTGATTCAATTAAAAATACATGCAAATAAACAAGACTAGTGTACTCGTAACTCTGCCGGGGTCGCGTGATCTGCCGGGGTCGCGTGATTGTTCGAAAGAGATACCGTGACCCTGGCACATGGGCAACTGATGGAACACGGGTGGGTTTTAGTCAGTAAAAGTCTGACACGCCCTCCCGATCCACCCAGAGCGGGAGAAGTCATTTGATGATTTCCCATCCTGAAAAAAAAAAGTAAAAAAAAAAAAAAAAGTGTACTCGTAAATTAGCTATACTTAATCTAATTTGACGATCTCGATGACATGACGTGATACATAGAGCTCAGTTGATTTGTGACAGAAAGGTGGGTAGTCGCACTGCCCAGGTGGTCAGGCAAGCCACCCGGCACACGACGCATCTTGCACCCCACATGGATGCATCATCCTTTCGTATCCCAGCCTGATCTTTGAACTGCAGTCAATTAATTTATGGGTAGGCAAAAACAGCTTAGGTACAAAAAAGTTTGAAAAAGAAAGTTGTATCATCATCAATTATTATTAACTTTTACAGTCCGGAAAGTAATTGTTTATCAAAATGACTCGAATGCGCCCATTTGTCATTTCATACAACTGTC
Source organism: Aporophyla lueneburgensis (assembly GCA_932294355.1). NCBI lineage: Eukaryota > Metazoa > Arthropoda > Insecta > Lepidoptera > Noctuidae > Aporophyla > Aporophyla lueneburgensis. Next base: position 19,667,272 of record OW028747.1, read on the forward strand.
AAAGAAGGGCAGTTTCTAATATTTTGATTATACGGACAAATTAAGTTGGTGAACAATTATTTTTTCTGACGTTATCAAAAAAAAAAACAGTACCTGATATTGTTTTTTTTTTTTGATAATTTTAAATGCCTTTAATAAATTAATTTTAATTCGTAATAAATCCCAACACACCTTTTCAGGTATTTAATTTCTGCCATACATTGGTTGTATTCATTCATCATTTACATTTTAAACGAAATACAACAAACAACTAAAAGGCTTCAGTTAAACAAACATTTACGAGTAAATTGTTAGTACCACTGTTAGTACTGAACATTTAAAACAGACGCTTAAAAATCCAATTATGTTCTTAGAAACTAATAGAAGACTGTCCTGTGGTCAAAACTAAATAGCTTTGGCATTAGCTAAATATTCAAAGTTCGTATTACATAATAACGACCTTTTCTTTATAAATACCATAGAGACATGGTGAGTCTGTGGTCAGGCGGCCATAAACATTGTGCACCTTTCATGCTCTCAAATTATTCCTTTGTCTATTTTTATGGGATATAAAATTTCACTTTTCATTGTCCATGGATATTATCTTGCTGCTATGTGTTATTGCGTAACAGGCTAAAGCTTTGCAAAATACAGGCATGATATGCTAACAAAGATGGAATTTTGAGCTATTTTACTGTATTCAATAAAACTTGCTCTACCCAAATTAGAAACATTCATTTCAAATAAACGAATTGTAGACATTTTAAATTGTTAAAGGGTCGGTAGTCCGAAAGATGAAGCTAGTTGAAAGAAACTCCACGGAAACTTTTTAAAATCAAAATCTATCTATATCTATACTTATAATAAAACTGTAGAGAGGTCAATTCTGTACGTTGAAAATATATTCAAAATAAATATTGGAGGATGAATGGTGATCGATACTGATGCCAAAAATGCAATCAGTAAATTTTTTGCCTGTCTGTCTGTCTGTCTGTATGTGCACGCATGGGTCAAAAACTACTGAAGGGATTTTAACCAAACTTGGTGCGATTGTAGTCCTTACCCCTGGGCAGGTTATAGGCTGTATAACATAACGCTAAGACACATTGGCGCCGAGCAGTGACGATAAATTTGAAGCAAGTCGGAAGAAAATGCGCTTTCGAGCTAAAAAAAAGTAGTCCCGGTAGTACGTTCACGCGGGATATTTTCCGACCTCCACGCGGGCGAAGCCGCTGGCAAAAGCTAGTATAACATAATTCATGTTGAAATTACCGTGTGTACCGTGTGGTGCCGGACGTAAAGAATAGCACCACCCCATTTCTTCCCGCGGGTGTCGTAATAGGCGACTAAGGGACTTACTAGAGAATGGGCAGCAGCGTTCTCTATGCATTTTACCACCATACTGCGATCGCCAACCCGCCTGCCAAGCGTGGTGATTATGGCAAATCCTCCTTAAAATTGAACCGGTCAAATTGGCGGTGCATGGGGGAGGCCCATGTCCAGCAGTGGACGTCTTTCGGCTGAAATGATGGATGATGATGATGATGTTGAAATTATACATGTGAGAACGATGTATGTCCGTAATAAAAAAAAACAAAAAAGAACTCGCTCGTAATCATACATGACGACATATCAGCACTATTCAGCTCAACCATTATGAAGGGAACTTAATGATCTTACCTTCGTGCTACATCCATACTATAATATGATATAGCTGAAGAGTTTGTTTGTTTGGTTGAACACGTTAATTTCAGGAACTACTAGTCCAAATTGAAAAATTATTTCTGTGTTGGGTAGCTTATTTATTGAGAAAGGCTGTATGCTATATAACATCAGCAGAGTGGAGCACCAACGAAAAATGGACGCAAACTGGCAGGCAATTCAATGCGACGGGAAGGGTCAGGGGAATAAAAATTTGACGCGGACGAAGTCGCAGGCAGAAGCTAGTACCTAATGAAACGCTAGGTGCTAAACATTTTATTTATCCTCCTTTCCGGAAATCTCACATTTTCCTCAACAAAATGATCTAACATGAATATATTCTTGTGAAACATACCAGAAACGTATTCAAATTTGTTACCAAAACACTAGTAAAGGTAGTTAGCCACAAGTCACAGCAGTGCTTACGGTATCTGGAAAAGGCTTTTCCTAATTACTTGGGGTGTGTTTTGTTTGGTGCTATCGGCGTGTAACGAGCCGCAAATGGGTGCGATCGTGCGATCATGCGGGCTGCCCGCCCTTCGCAGCCGCCCGCCCCCACCACCCGCCCCCGCGCGCCTCAAAGGCCTTTGTACGTGTGCTGAAGTGAGATACATTGATGAGCGGAGCGGGTAACTGGTAATTCGTAATTCGTAATTCTTTATTGACATAATTGTTTACATAAATTTTTGAAGCCTCTGACTCCTGAACTAGGTGTACCTGTATGTCAGGAGTCAGCGCCCTCTTCCATTTTATTTGTCTTAGACCCTAATGTCAACATAGGAAAACTCAAACTTAAGTGCTACAAAATACAATGATTGAGTGAATGTATCATATTGATTTATCAACAAGCCTAAGTTGTCTCACTTTGTTAGTCGCGAGTGAATTAGCAAAGATGATATTATGATGCTCTAAAGTCAAACTCCCGTGTTTGTACCATTTCTGAACCATGTCTTTGTTGATAAACATGAAAAAGATAAGATATAGTAGATTTGGTCGTGAATCCCCAATGAAAAGTATATAAGTTTTGGCATAAAATTACTCTGATCGTAAACTATGAAGGCCGCGGAAATCTTTAAGACGGAATTCATAACATTTTTTTATTTTCTACTTGATAAGATCTCTGCCTAGGTTTTCCATAACTATGTTGAGGTCAGCTTTCAGTCTTACCTATGGTCTATCTGACCTCTTGTCGAGGTCAGATAGACCATTACTTGAGTAATACGACTTCTTGGGAAGACTGTTTGTCAGACTTTCGGGGTTCTGACAACTCGTGCCGATTTTTTTTATTTTTGGTACTTCATTAGTAAAAACAAAATTGTTAGTAATTAATTACGATCTAGCCAAAAAGGCTAATAAGCAATTTAACTCTGTCTATTAAGACAGTGAAAAGAAAAAAAATGGAACTAAACACCAAAAAATGACACTAAAAACAAAAATGAACACTAAATACAAAAAATGAAATGAAATGTGAATGAAATGAATAGTGTCCATTTGCACTTTTATACAAGTCCATAGCACTTTCGTAGAGTCTAATACAATTTTTAAACACTATGTTCATGTGTTATATGTATAGCACAATATTGTTACTATTATTAACTCACTTTTTACACTACACTAATTCAAAAAGGTTTAGTTCTTTTTAGCCTTCGCACTAAGTCTGTGTTGTCTAGCAGTAGGATTGCCTCAACATTCACGTGTCGGTGAAGTATGTGTTCGTGGGCTTCAGCAAATTTTTGGATAATGGTGGTGACGAATTCCATTTTTAGGTCACGGTGAAGGTCGTCATTTCTTATGTACCAGGGTGCATTGACAGCATCCCTGAGTACTCTATTTTGGAATTGTTGGATTATTTTGACTCGTGCCGAATGTCAAAGATCCACGAATGACAGTCGGGATCAACGCGTTAACGTGCTTTCCGAGGCACGGAGCGGGGTCTTTTTTTTGTATAGGAAATCATCAAATGACTTCTCCCGCTCTGGGCGGAGCGGGAGGGCATGTCAGACTTTTACTGACTAAAACCCACCCGTGTTCCTTCAGTTGCCCATGTGCCAGGGTCACGGTATCTCTTTCGAACAATCTCGCGACCCTGGCAGGCATCGGTCCTATCAGACCCCTTCAGTTCTGCTGACATCTCTTTGAGGAGCGCGTGGAACACTACGCGCCGTCGACCCGAGCTTGGTCCTTACTGGGCGGCGAGCGGGTCTTGGAATGTAAAGATGGTACTTTTTACTTAAAGCACAAAATGTTTTTAGGTAAGAAGGATAATAGTGTAAACGATAACGAAAGACTTTAACCACACAAAATGCCCATAAAATCGCTTGCGCCCCTCACCATGTCCTCAATCTCCACAGATAAGCGTGGCAGCGGTAGCAGCGGAATCTCGCGTCTATCCTTGTTAATGAGTTTATCTCACATGTGGTGCAATTAGCCCATTGAATGTGGCACAAGGATACTACGAGGTGCGCGGTCAAAGCTCTTTGTCTCCTATCCTCTTTATAAAAGTATGAATAAATTTTTCACTAAGCCATTTTTCAGAGAAATCTTTTAGGAACTATAATTTAGATGCTACTACAAGTAAGAAGTGTCTAGCTTTTGTCTACGCCAAGCCACTGGCTTTTGTTTGTGCGCTGTTGACATCGGAAACCGCGACCACTCCAGAAACCATTAGGCCGGAGAAAAAATATCTACTCAGGTGGAGATTCACAGACGATTCCGCCTTGGGGTGTAAAAGTCCCACAAACAATGGGCCGATTATATCGTCTCCTGCGTATCCTGCTATATTCACGCTACATGAGCCAAGCGTCGGATGCTTCTGAAGGTGCCAAGCTCATCGTCAAATTCCTAGCTGACTACAGTGACATGCAAGGACGCCCAACCTATTACCATACATTCAAAACATGATAACTTTCCAGCGTTTAAATTTTTCGTCGGTTATTATAAAAAAAATGCTATTCAATACATTTGAACCGTGTAGGTATTGCATTTTTCTAAGAAACTATACACTACGGTGTAGAATCGTGTTCTGAAATCATGGTTAGAGTCTGCACATCTGTGTTCCTGCCAACCTGTATAATATTGCCATCGACACTCTAAGGAGAAAAGGAAATTCTACGTTAATGTTTTGTGACTGTTAATTTAGTACCTCACATTATCTTCATTTTTCTAATGGCAACAGGAAATGAAAATCACTAATTGCGACTACCTCTTCATTAATTAATCCTGTCTAAATAATATTACTTTTTTTTAAATTAAAACTATGCACGTGTAACCTTTGTCTTTCTTACATTACGTGTTTCCATTTCCAGCCCTGCCATTGGTTGGTCGTTGGCGGAAAATCGATCGCGGGCTATGTAGGTTGGCTGTTTTACATTAGATAGGTAGGTAGGAAGGAAGAGCTACTTACTATGTGAAATACATAGAGTAGGTAAAGTAATTCCCGCTTATCGTTTCGTCATTGGTTTTTAACATAGTTTGATTGACAAATCCCAACGTATTTTCCCTCGTTATCAAGATAAAGCGAGCTCCGTTTTCAAAGTGCCATGTTTAGAATATTTTGTGTAAAGCTATTTGCAGGGTTTACACATAACATCACGCTTGTATTTCCCGGCGGAATAAGCAGAGAATATTATTTTCCTTCAATTTCCTTGTAGGTTACTCTCTAGTTGTCACTTTAAATCAAGCATTTAGTTTTTTTTTAGAGGAAGAGAGATATTTTGACATATTTTATATAAAGCTATAAATGGCCGAAATTTTGTTGATTTCGCTGATTTACTTGATTTTATACATTACTTTTTCACAGTTAAATTAATGTATTTACATACCTACGTTTTAATGTACAACATGAATCGTTTCAATTAGATATCTAATATGTAATGAATGAATGAGCTACTTTTTATTTTTGTTGAGATAATGTGAGATTTAGGTTGTTTATTTTAGTTTATTTATTTGTTGAAAAAAATATTTTATTCAGGAACTGGATTATAATCATATTTATTAGCAAAAGAACATTTGACACAAGTTTGGATACAACAATGGAACTGGATTTATTTTAAACTGAAGTTTTATTTCTGTCGTTTTATTTTTTGAACGAGAGTTCTGAGTAGCCGACATGAAAAGCAATTCTTTGCCCATTTTCTCTATAATTTGACTTAGTTATATGTTTTACATTTTTTTTTTAAATATGAAAACGGCAAGAAGTCATTCATACTTTTTATAGATGACTTTCACAAAACTACATTGTAATTTTTAATTATTTTTTTTGTTCTTACTGTGTAACTTACAAAACAGTAGCCGGTTTGATTACGATTAATCAACATTAAATAATAAAAAATAAAAAGTAGCTCATTAATTTGATCAAAATTAAAAAAAAATATTTTGTGCATTTAAACTTACAGAAATACTGTATTACAAATAAAAAAAAACGTGTATTGCTTCTTGAAACTTATCATGAATTCAATTGCTGAAATGGAACCCTTTTAACAAAACTAACATGGCGATATTCTGACGATTTATACGAAACTTTCATCCTACATCGTACATGAAACAATTATGTAAATGACTGGTTGCAATATGGTCTGTGAATTGCCTCGCTATCTGACCATCCCATCGACACGCGACTTTTACTAATTGTATGCTGCTGTTATTGCTCTATGGTTTAATAATAGCTTTTTGTTTCATATTGTTTTTAATTGAGAACAATATTGGACTAATAAGCAATACGTCAAGTACGAGATAGACTTTTAGGTAAGTAAAAAAAAAAGTTAGACATGTGTTGTGTGTACAAAAGAGTTTATAACCAGTGTGCAAACTGTAACCATAAATTTAACATAAGATTCTAAACCCCCTAGCGTAGACATAATGGCTGCCAATCATACTTTATAAAAACGTATCCTACTTTATTTTCGATAATTATACTTTCTACTTTTGCATAAAAAATTAATATGCGAAAATACAATGGGTAAATACTGAACTGCTACTATTTGTCGATACTGATAATTCGAAAAGAAAATCTATTAATATTGATAAAGAATTTAACTCACTTAAGCTTTTACTAAGAGTTAATTTTCTGTAATGAATCTAGTGTGAAAAACGAAAGAAACATCGTTCATAAATAAAAAAAATACTACCTTATATATTTTTTTAAGTAAGTAGTAATTTTAGTTTGGGTTGTAGAAGTGAGATAGGCAGTCACTCCATGTAAAATACTGGTACATACTCAGCTCGGTTCGCTGGAAGCCGACCCCAACTTAGTTGGGAAAAAACTGGGCAGATGATGAAGTAGTAATTTTAGTTTTTGGTTGCTGTAAACCATAGGACCCAAGAATTTAAATGCTACTTTTTTTACTTTTTTCTTTTGAAAGCGATAGATCGGTTCATCATCATCATTTCAGCCGTAAGACGTCCACTGCTGGACTTAGGCCTCCCCAATTTGGGGGGCTTTGCCATAATCGCCACGCTTGGCAGGCGGGTTGGCGATCGCAGTATAGTGGTAAAATGCATAGAGAACGCTGCTGCCCATTCTCTAGTAAGTCCCTTAGTCGCCTTTTACGACACCCACGGGAATAAATGGGGTGGTGTTATTCTTTACGTCCGGCACCACACGGTGGATAGCTTTATTACTCAAAAAAAAAAATGACAACGCTACATGTAAGTAAGTATAGACATACTATCATCGTGAAATCATGCTTAAAACAATTTGCTGTTCGTGCCAACAACATTGACCAGCGAACAAGCTTTGTTTGCACTCGCCGGAGAAATGCGGATGACCACAACGAGGCCTTGACAGTTCAAGAAGCCTCTCCTCCTAGCCCCAAGGGTCCTTGCTCCTGATTTACGGGCTCCGAAAACCGCAGGGATTCAATGTGCCTTTGTTGCAAACATACTTTTATTGAATAATAAAATATTTCCACAAAATGAAACCACTTTATAGGTCCATAATTCCCTTTTAACGATCGCTGTTATGAAAATTTTTGCTGTTTTAGAAATGTTCTTTTGTATTACTATTTAAGCATTAGGTTTGTTTCTTTCGTCGGAAATTTCTGCCGAACAAACGCGCTACGGGAGTTTAGATATTAAGTTTAAATTATAGCTTAGGTGCTATTTGTTCCCTTTGGTGTCGTAAGAGGCGATATAGGGACTTGCTAGAGAATGGGCAGCAGCGTTCTCTATGCATTTTACCACCAAACTGCGATCCCAACCCGTCTGCCAAGCGTGGCGATTACGACAAACCCCCAAATTGGGAGAGGCCTATGTCCAGCAGTGGACGTCTTTGGGCTGAAAGGATGATGATATAGCTTAGGTCTCTCAATCAGTCTACCTAACTTTTTCCAAACTTTTCCAACTGTGTTGGGGTCAGCAAATTAAATATCAGTATTTTAAAATGAGCGACTGCCTTTCTGGTTTTTACATCCCTGTTATTGGGTGCCATGATACCCCTTGGTAAGACTGGTTGTCTGGCTTTTGGGCTTCAGAGTGTAACGACTGTCAAAGATCTACAAATAGGCCTCTACACAATTAAAAACCACTAACAATTAAACAATGACATCAGCAACATTAAATTAGTGGCGTGACGATAAAAACATAAAGGTAAAACACATTCGTGCTGAAGATACCATCGTTTGGTAAAACGCGAACACGGAGATAATGACTCGATGAATAATAATGAGCTCTGTAAGTGTGAATCACCAAATATATTTAAATTGTTATCAATTAAAAGCAATATAATAGCGATTTGAGTCGCGTTCCCTGGCCATATGGCGTAGCGCACGGGCTGACGTGGGCCCATGAAAATAGCGGTTTTCCACAGAAAAAATCATTTGTAGGTAGAACTGCCGTGTATGACTAGAGCTGACCACTACTTTCTAATTTAGAGAGTCTAATTTATAAGAATGACCAAAATTTATTGCCGAATGCCAATTCTTACTTATAAATTAGACTTGACCGCCTGGTCACATTATATTTTATTGGCTTTGTCTTTGGTTATGTGTAGATTTTGTTAAAGAGTAAAAATGCCAGCGCTTTCTAGTTTAAAAATATTAAACAACAAAATATTGATGAGTAAAAGAGTCATAAGATCTACATAAATACATAAATATTTCATTTCATTCCAAATATGCCTAAAGATAATACCCTAGACCCAAAAACAAAGACTATAAGTACGATTAATTGTGTTGTTCTGTAAACATGGACTTAGGTAAAATTATTGTTTAATTATTAAGAAAATAGGGCATGAGTTCACGCTCCTTCCAACTTATCGATTACCGTCGTCTCTTCCGCTGATTCTATGGCCTCCAACTTGATGTAAATTTGTCGGGCTCAATTGAAGTTAATAGGAATGTTCGGAGGGTGAGGATCGCTACTATCGCCAGCTGACGCGAGGTGTGAGGGAATGCAGCCCTCCCTCGACACTCGACGACGGATGCACAATTGATGGTCAAATAAAAAAACGCATGCTGATGTTGATGGCACGGACGTGGGAGGGCCCACTTATTATAACCATTTTAGGACATTAGGAATTATGTGTGGTTGATAGAGAGACACGCGTAACATGAAATATAAAAGTTGTTCATGGAAATTCGAGAAGATAATCATTGAAATATTTGTTAACTTTAACAGCGTATGTATGCAATGCAATTAATATTGTCTTACTACACTAGCACTTCGCTCGCGACTTCGTCTATGCGAAATTTTGGCACCTGGCCCGTCGCGTCGCATCCCATAGCTAACGCATTGTCGCCATCTTTTTTTCTTTTTGTAGGCTCGTTAATGTCTTGGTGTGATGTTAAATAGCCTAGTGCCATCCTCAAGAAATGGGCAATCCAATGCAAATTTTGTTTTCAAATCCGAGTGGTTGTTCCTTTGATTACCCTCTAAATACAAACTTCCAAACGAACAAATTTTGACTCTCTATAATATTACTGAGTTTAGATTGATTAAACTTATATAAAGCAATTTTTTTAATCATTAGATTGTTAGGAAAAAATAAATGGTGTTCCATTGTTTATTATTTCATTGCAACTTAATTGATATCATCAGTATTAATTACTTACAAATAATACACTGAATATTCGATCTTCTAATATAGTATGTATTAGCTACATAATCACAATTATCTCATACGCTCGTAAACATATGAAATTAAATGAAGTTATTAAAATATTAATTGAGTTTTTCTAACTAGCCATCTAATAAAAATTATGGAAATAAATACAACCACTCTATGCCACACATCTGGAGTGAATAAATAAAATATTCTAATACACATTTCCCTATATTAGTAGTTTAGTTTAGTAAAACAAATGTGTTGCCAGTAGTAAATACTAGCGGCGGTAAGAGAGGGTGAGCCTCATGAATGTTAAGCAAACAGATAATATGAACGGCTTAGCATCCCCTCCGGTATCGTCGATTGTTCACAATTGATGTTATTACTTGTCTATAAGTGTTTCATGTTCTTGTGTTTACTGTGGTTTATAGAAAAAAATATATAAAGGTGTCATACCGTTAATGTAGCTGAGCGTTCCGTATTTAAATGTGCGGTGAATGTACAAGTAGAAGAGAGACAACGCGAATTAGCGGCCAGTAGTTGTTTCTTCCTAGAATTCTGATTTTGTTTAAACTAAGAGATTAATAGACCATTCTGTATATCTATGGTACTTACCAACAGCTTTTCAATATTACGTATCGTCGCATTGCACACTTTTCGTCATCCAGTTTCCAAAGCGTTAAAACATCACTCGAAACTCTATTACTCACTACTCAATAAAACACTAACAAAGTTTTCTTAATGACCTAAGTCCGTCATAATTCCAAATACTTATTTAATAGTAAAGCGTAAGTTTGATTTCAGAAGTTCGAGATACTTACACCAATAAATTATAACTCAATAAATAAAACATGAAAATGTAAGCATTCAGTAACTAATTGGATTGCAGACAAAAACCCTTTATTACCGTAACCTCAGTTAAATTGCCACCAGAACATTTTATGTCAATATTACCTGGGATGCACGAATGCACGTGGCAGCGACAGCTGGGCCGATATCATCTTGTTGGGGACATCGCAATACGCCGATAAATGCATTAGCATTGTGGGTGGTTGAACTTGTCACTGGTATTGGCTATTTCTATTTTGTTAAATGTAAATAAACAAAAACAATAAGCTTTGCTAACACTAACGATACATGACAACCATTGTGAATGGAATACAAATTTTGTTATCTTCCAATTTTGAAATTAACTTTTTTTGGGTTTCATCAATTCGGCCATAATGTAGGTAGAGTATGGAGCGTTCAGTTTTTGAATTTAGATTTTGGACTTGTCGGAACGAGAATATCAGGAATATTTGAAAGACAGAATTGATTTAAATTCTTAAAAAAAAAAACTCGTTTCTTTAGTGGCGCCAATATAAAAAACGCCATTTATCAATGTTGTCTATGTTTTAAAAATATTGTAAGTTTGTTTGCTAAGATCAGTTGAACTAAATTAACAAATCCATTTATTTGGTGTGTGTTGTGAAAATCTTCAGGTGCGTAATCATTATGTCCGTGAATTATTTATTAAAACAGCGCGTCTTTATCGACGAAGCTTTGAATATCTAGCAAGCTTATGTTGAAACTGGTTCCTAACCTTGTTGTAAAAAAAACAGCTTATAACTATTAGTGTACACTGTGCAGTGTATTGAACTAGGATATAATAGAAAAGTCTAGATTTAGTTAGAAGTAGCATGGGAACGCAGCTGCAGTGCCTGCTTGCGACTTCTAATGCCGCACACGCAGAATCACAAACGCATTTGAATTTAAAAGTCATAAATATCGACGTTTTCCTTAAACAAGTGACAACATTATGGAAAACCTGATAATTATTGACTTTTTAATGCAGGGCCAGGAGGAGCGTGTATGGCAAAACAATAAAAATCTCTGGATAAAAAAGAATTAAGTATCGTTGTTTGCTTGCAAAAAATACTGATCTAATTAAGATCAGCGTTTTTGCAGGCAATAGTAGCATACTTACATACACATATGGTCTTACAATGTCATAAGTTATTCCTTGGGTTCTACGTAATGTTTTACTTTGGAATATCTTTAACAGATTAAAAATATCACAACGCTGGGAAAATAAATTGTTCCAAAAATAAATCACCCAGAAACAAAAAGAAAACAAATAAATAAAGGTCAAAACATCATTGTTAATTTTTTGCTCCTAGATTGAGTTATAAAAGCGATTTTAATTGCTGGGGATTATGAGAACTTTGATATTAATTACCCCCTAAATGAGCTTAGCGTTTCGTCGCTACAGAAAAAAGGGTTGAATGTCCTTGAGGACCATTGTTTTTCGTCTATAAATCTAATGTATTGTAATTATACAGTTTAATGTGTGACAGTCGCTTTGTCGTATGTAAATGTCCGGGGAAGAGTGGAGTGGGGTGGGAACGGAACAGCCCCGACAATATTGGAGCGCGGCGGGACGCCACTTCATTCCCGAGGTTAGGGAAGCTGTTATTATGGACGGTTTTAAACACTCGAAAGTTTTGATTAGAAAATCCTTCAGATAGACTTTCAGATAGATTATAATATATTTCTGCAAAAAAAATCATGTTTATTGAACTACAGTTTACAATTGAAAACGCAACTAAGTAATTTTTTAATGTAGCCGATAACTTTAATATTTAAATAACTTACCTCTGATATCTTTATATTAATACGTGAAGCACAACTTAGTACGTACCTCTTTTTACCAAAATTACACGACGGAACGGTATGAAATTTCAAACAGTAGGTAGTTTTTATGGAGAAGGAGTGCAGAGAGCTAATATTTTTCTGTTTGAATGATTTACTGTCGAATTTCCGACCTCTGGGCGAACACTATTTATTATTAATAAATGAAAGAAATCCCATCACTGGCTGTCTAAGATAACCTTTATTATAAACACTTACTTCTAAGTAAGCAAATAGTCTTTAGTAATAATTTAATTACAACAGAATATTTCCTACCACCATTATTGAGCAACGAAATCATACTCCGATCACTTACACGACAAATAATTAACAATGAATTAAATAGGCCCCTAGTTTTATAGCCTCTTCAGCAACAAATACTTTAGTGGAGACGTATTTCTATAACTTGTGAGCAATTGTGAGTATTGTGAGCATTGTTTTGAGCACAAAGCGTAAGTAGCCACTCTAGTATGAGAAACTGTTGCGTTACCGTCAGATCGCGTGTGGGAATGTGGGTAGTTTAGTATTGCTACTGGATACTAAGATATTACTCATTGCTTTTGTTTAAGATCGTTGTATTCTTTATTGCTGTTGTAATTGAAAGGTGTAAATTTATTTTGGGTAGTAAAAGCTTTCAAGACTCGAGGAGAAAGTACCTACCTATGAATATTTTGTTGAAGTCACGGACTAATAAGGACTTAACGAGGATTAAGATAGTTCACGAAATTCAAATATACATAACTATAGTTTTTTGCAATTTGCAGGTCAATACCTATAAAGGCTCCCACAAACAGAAGCGATGCGACTCTTGTAGTTCAATTTCTGTGAAAGCTTCATCGAAATTGTTCTACAAATGTCACGTCGCGCCTGTCTGAAGAAGCCTTTTTTTGTTTTTTGGATGGGAAATCGTCAAATTACTTCTCCCGCTCTACGTGTCAGACTTTTACTGACTAAAACCCACCCGTGTTCCATCAAACCCACCCGTGTTCCATCAGTTGCCCATGTGCCAGGGTCACGGTATCTCTTTCGAACAATCACGCGACCCCGGTAGGCATCGGTCCTAGTAGACCCCTTCACTGCTGCTGACATCTCTTTGAGGCGCGCGTGGAACACTACGCGCCGTCGACCCGAGCCTGGTCCTACCGGGCGGCAAGCTACCCATTGCTCGCCACCCGCAAGCTCGCGCCTACGGTGGCTGGGAGTCCGCCATTGACTCCCGACGCCCGGGGCGTCTCCTCCTGCGGCGGCTAGGGACGAGAGGGCGCAGAGACTGCCACTCCCTCACACGCCCTGCCTCCTCCTTCGCGAGCATTACTGCTTCGCAGAAGGAGGTGACGGCTTCCCATGCCCTCTCGCTCCGTACCATGGCTCGCACCAGGGCCGGACGCGAGAGGTCGCCGCCGCCGATTGCCTCCACGAGGACACGGCGGTGCTCCGCCCAGGCAGGGCACACCTCCACCGTATGCTCCACCGTGTCCTCTAGACGATCCTCACAATGGAAACACCCGGGCGTATCCTCCCGCTTTATCCTGAACAGGAACCCACCGAAGCATCCATGCCCGGTGAGAACCTGCGTCAGGCGGAAGGTGAGGACGCCGTGGCGCCTCTCTATCCACTCCTCAAAGAGGGGATTTACGCCGCAATTGTGGCGTGCCCAATCTGAAGAAGCCTTAAGGTTGTATGTTGATTCGTGACCGTAACAAATACCTAAGTATGGCTTTACAGAATTAGTTTGATCATTAGAATCAGCAATGGGTACTAACCCTAGTTCGAATTGGCCTCAAATGATATAATTTAATGAAATAGTCATCCAAGGCGTAATAAGAACGTTGATCCCTTTAGATAGAGATATGTATTTTCATATTTTGTGATTATAATTTTATAAATAAACATGTACTACAGCCGCGACTCATATTAAGCCTGCAAATTGCAAAAACGTAAAAAATAATGCATGTCGCGGGCTACCCTGACTTTTTCAGACTTCCTTGAATATTAATCATGTAGTAGGTATAACACAATCAAAAGTCAAGGTCTGTCGGTATGAAACCAAGTATCGCATAGCACTCTACATACGGTCATATCTTTCAATACTGACAAGATCTTCGATCATTATATCGAAAAACAGCTTCCGATCATGAGATTCTGATATACAAATCGGCGTTCAATAACAAAGTATTAATATAGCATTTGAGCAGTCAATTAGGCGGCAACGTATCGCGGATGGAGATACTGCGATGGTGGTCCATTGTGGGCAGGCGCCCCGTGGCTGCCACGTCGGCCACTCGTGCGCATACAATGACACGACACTGTTTCCTATTTTTATAACTGTTGCTTTTACTGCCGCTCCGATGACCGCACTAGAGGTCCTGTTTTGTGGGAAGTTGACAATATGGAAACATATTTTTTGCACATATTTGTTTTGGGCTGGAATTGACCTCAAATAAAAATAATTTTAAAGTCCGAAAAACACAAATTTTATGTTAGGTTTGTTTTAAGTTAATATCATAAACGTCAGTTTCAAATTTTCAATACACCACTATTCTGACTATTCTGCCAATAATTTATTTCCCAATAAATTTAACCCTAAAGCTGCAAAGATCCATCGATAAAAATATCGTTAAACACTTGAGTGTAAACTGTAAATCACAATAAGAAACGGCACCTTATCAGCGTCTTATCAAACAGAAGGATCTTTAATAAAAGAATGGCGAACAACCGGCGACCTCCCGACTGCTCCCAACTGTGGATCTAGTGGCTTATTACTTCACACCGTTGTCAAAGAGTTGGGTCGTTCTAGCGATCGAGCTGATAGATAAGTGCGTTCTCACCTCCCCGTGGTCGCAGGCGCAGTCGCCGCGTCGCGAAAGGGTTCGCCGAATAATTGCAACAATCAATTTGAAGGAGCTATCGAGCAATTTGTATGGTATTTGTGCGGGCTGTCACCCGCTGATGCTATCGAACGCCTCAGGGAGCCAATGGGAACTGTTTTTAGTTGTTACTTTCTCACACCTCAAGTGCCTAATTAAAATGGCTAGGAGCCTAGGGCGCTCTTGAGCAGTTTCCGAATATGCTGTAACTACATTAATTTTATTTTTACACCACTTATGGTTACGGGAACCGACGTTTAGTTGTATTCACATACGATGGTCAAGCAAATGTTATCTGACTAAAAGTTTTACCTATCTAATAATTAAGTATTCCTATATTTTCACGAATTGTCCAAAAGGAATGAATGATTAGGTAAAACAAAATAAAAAACACTGTCAGTCAAACTAATTGATATTGATCTTCCATAGATCGAATCCATCAGGTGCATCATAGAGAGTGCCACAACTAAGTTGCCACTTACCAAGAATTCCGTCGCCGGCTATAACTCACCTCGGAATCCATAATAAGACATAAACATCAGCTCGTTGCAATATGTCACCGAGTAACAAAGCGCTGCGGTAACGGTCCGCGTCATTTGTCTGCCGTAACCCTGTTATTTATGATCTCCTGCCGAAGAAGGAGGACAAAAACGAGACTGCTGTTAAATATTTGCCCTGAGACAAGAGGGGGCGATAATTCGAGGCTATTATGACGTCATTTCACGCCCTTTGTGAGGTCGTCACGGCGTGTCATCTGCTCCTCGAGACGCCTGCCTCGACTATCTCTCGATTAAATCTATTGTGTCATTTTTTCAGTGAGCGCAAGTCGGATGCGCCACCGACGATGATTTTGTCCCGTTCGCTTGTTCGCTCGACTTCGCTATAAAAACACTCGAGGAGCTGCCCTATTGTCTCGTGGCCCTTTTACGAGCTCCGTTTTGTGACGCTGTTATTGTTTGCGGTTGATAAACATCTCGCCACTAGGTAGGTAGGGATCATCGTCACTTTTACCGGTGGTTTACATTAATAGAGCTCCTTCGGGTTTGTTTGACAATTATTGTTGTACTCAATGGTTGTTTGGGACGTAATTTTTTAGGATGGACTTAATGAATACGGAGTTGTTGGCATTCACGAAGGATTTGCCGTTGAATACAGAATCTAGTTTCAAACAAGATCCTAAGTTGGCGGCTGCAATTGATAAACTTTGCAGTAGTGAAAGGAAATTAATGGGTGCTGCTGGAGTTGTATTGCTTCCTGGACGTAAGCTAGAGTTTAGCGAAGTTCAGCAGCTTTTAAAAGGGTCCGTAAACGAAAAAGGTAAGTCACAACCAATTCATCTGCATATTATTAAAGCCTTGACAATTTTCTCCAGCAATATATTCGTATACTAATCTTTTTATAATTTTCAGCTGTCCTCAAGCCTTCCCACGACTTATTGAAGGAAACAAATGACGCAAGAAAGTCGCTAATTAAAAAAGTGGAGGATATTCTAAACAACATCAATCATTGCGCAGAGAGTGGGGATACGCCCAAACTTGTAATTAGAAATCAAAAACTGTGGAGCAATTGCATTTATGATTTAGATAGGTATACAGTAATTATTCAATTGTTAAACATAGCTTCTGGCCGCGACTTCACTCAAGTTGTAGTCAACTGTACTATAAAACATACCTTATAGCATTTGTCATTAGTGTAGTTTTCTGCCAGTGAAATAATTCTTGAAATTCGATCAGAACTTCTACACCACTTACAGCAAAATTCGCAAAATAGTCGCCGGATTGAGGTCGATTAATTAAAATCTAAAAACGAAACAGTAGCGGTCAGTAGATATTAACTGAAACGATATTTCATGTAGTGCGTTAAAACATATGTATTTTGACTGTTAAACGTCTGTAAAATCAAGTAAATCAGAGTACCTAACTGACCAAATTTTGTATAATTATTCTCTTAAACTATACACAGTTTCCCATTATTTACACTTTTTCACGTACAATTTCAGAGTAACATTGAAATCGTTCAATGAAGCAAAGAAGACGACGCTTTGTTATTCCAGTAGCGAAGACAAAACAAGATTTAATATTATTGTTTTTGTGTTAACAAAAGTGCATGAATTACTTTCTAAGAACCTAACTGTCACCAGGCGGTAAGAAACAGAAGCAATAAAATATTAAAACGGCACAGTCAGAATTTAAGACTGTGCATCGAAAACTGTAAAAAAAACGTACAATTCTTTGGATCGATACCAACGTTGTGATTTTTGGGGGTAGAAATGTAGCTACACGAAAGACAAGCCTAAGTTTTCATTTTATAAGGTTACCTACTAACATCGAAGTAGCTCTTTTAATTTACTTTGAAAGCCTTTTGTTGTTTCCTGGGGGAAAACTTCAAAAGACGCCCGCACTTTGGGGTTAGGACCGGACACTGTGGGATTTTTACCTCAACAAAACCCACCACGGTGGTGACCATCTGCACATGGAATGGGCACTGTTAGCTCTTAAAAAACTGATCCGAACCAACCTCTGTGCAATGCCTTTTAGGGCACAACTCTGGGGTGACTGTTAAGGGTTCTCCCCGAAGTCTAACTGTGCAAGTGTGAGAGGCAGCACATAACCAATGCACCGTCTTCTCTGAGGTTACTTCATGGAAACTATTATCGCCTACCAGGGCAATTGGAAACAGTACCTGCTGTACCAATCCTGTTAAGGTTTGACAAGCATATTACACTTAAAAAACTTTAATCATGTAGTGTTTTTCTTTCCTAAACCCAGAGAATTGTTCTATCAGAACGTGATGAGGCTCCGTAACCAGGCTAACTTGGATGTGGCTGTGAGGGATGTGTGTTGCTTGCTGGAGACTCCTCCCTGGAGCCTGGGTATTGTGGCCACGGCTAAGGGGTTGATAGCCGGTCCTCTGACCATGCATCATCGGGATGGGAGTGTGGTCGATTGTACGGGTTCTGGTGGTAAGTTATTGTAACTTTCTTATAAACAGGGGAAAAATAAAACCGATATACTGCTTAATTTTTTTTTTAAACATACGAGATATATTTCAAATAAAATTTTAATTAAATAATATACAACAAATATTTATTCACAAAATTACATTTGCTTTTAAAATACCTTAATTAATTTCGTCGTAATTTTATCGTGCTGGATTGCCGTCTCGTTAAATTATTAATGAAAGTGAGAGAAGAGTGAGTGCCCCTGTGTCTGCGCACACCAAGAGTGTGTGAAATCGTTCAATGAAGCCAGGAAGACGACGCTTTGTTATTGCAGTAGCGAAGACAAAACAAGATTTAATATTATTGTATTTGTGTTAACAAAAGTGCATGAATTAATTAATTTTATCGTGCTGGATTGCCGTCTCATTAAATTATTAATGAGAGTGAGTGCCCCTGTTTCTGCGCTCACTCTTGTGCACTATTATATTTTCCGCTCTCCATTGAGATTGGCTACCATTGTCGAAAAACGGTCTGGAGGACTCTAATATCAATTCTAAATATCAATTCACAAATCACAATAAACAAATCTATACTAAATATCAATTATATCCGACGACCCTGTTACTTATCTCTTTTGGTGACTGTACCTAATATATTTTACTCAATATATGGTGTTTGAAAAGAAGTTTTGAAATACGGAACGAGACTAATATAATGACAATAATCGAGTTGCCTTAATACCTGATATACCACGGACATGTTGTAATAGTTTTGAAGAACACAACCAGTCATGATTGCTTTCTAAATCCGTCGTTCTTTTGTTTCATGGTTCCGCTAAACCAAAGGAGTCCTTATACCACAAGATATTATTGGCATCAAAGAGTTCCAGTCTACTGCTAAGTACATTCTAGTGGTGGAAAAAGACGCCATTTTTCAGAAACTGCTTGATGAAGGCGCACTGCTGAGATTGGGGCCCGTAATTATTATAACGGTACGGCAGTTTAGTTAGTTGGTTGTACTTATTATGATAACCTAACAAACATTTATTATAAGCAAATGCACCAATCAAACAACACTATATTTAACCGACTACAAATAGTAGGAAGTTCTGTGAAGTTCTGTGAGGATGATGGTATGATGTATAATACTTCCGTCACTGTTATTTACATAGCAAGAAATTGAATACGAATTGGTGTGGAGTAGGTACCATGACAATAAACAGAAAAAAAGAGCTTTTCCGAAAAAAACACAATTTACTTCTAAATAATACAACGAAGTGAAAAAAAAAACTTTAATTGCGGAAGTCGATGACAAAAACTAAAATACAGATTAAAAGACACCGACTTCCGAAATTATAATTATTTTTCACTTTGTACTGTTTTATTGGATGTGTTTTATTTTTTGGTGAAAATCTTGTTCTTGTAATTTGATTACCTACAAGTTACATATAGGTAAGGTTACTTACTAATATAGAGCAACACGGACCGGTCCGCCGGTGGTCCGTGTTGCTCTATGCTTACTAACGACTATAGTTTTTACGTAAAAAATCCTCACAGAACAAATCAAATTAAAAACTTAGTGAATATTTCACAAAGATGTTTTACCTTCTAATCAGACTACAGACTGCCTACTTAACAAGTCCAACCATTACACGAAATAATCTGCTACACTTTAATAACAGACTATTCTGAGCACAACAGCCACCCATCATAACATCCCCCATCCTTGTGTTTGCCTAACAAGCAAACGAGATATAATTGCCAGCGGCAAGTCCAATGATTTGCTGTACTCACACGATAATATTCTCGTTGACATCAAACAGGATTTATAATAACGACAGCTGTTACTAGGGATAAGCAGTATTTTTGCATATTGCCTGTTTGACGATAAGCTGTGATAATTCTAATGTATTTTTTCCGATCGTTAGACGTTGGTTCTCTTGAGCATAAGGTGGATTTGCATCTCTGGCTAGATAAAGTTGATATTTAACTTACTAGGTATATATATGTAATATGTGGGGTACCTACCTATTTAATTAAACAGTCACCACACTGGAAATAATTTCCAATTTTATTATATTATGCAAATAAATTCTTCAGCGCAGAACTTATGTCTAAAGATAATTGTCATTGTATTATTTAAAACACATAACTTTATGATTTATTTATTAATAAAAATGACAAAATTATATACTAACTTGACTAAAACTATACCCAAATTAAAATAAAGCGTTGAAAAATTCATCCACACCATTGTCGACTGGTAATGTACCCAAGAAACGGGCGGCGGCGTTTAGTTTACATTAGTTTTGCCCCATACGGATAACATTACATTTTTAAAAGTCAGTCAAGTAAAAAGAAAAAGTGTGTAAATTCATTCAAATGGAGAGATTTAGGTTTGATTCAGATTTCATTAATTTTATTTCCTATTTCTAGGGCAAAGGCTATCCCGACGTGTGCACCCGTCAACTATTATGTCGATTATGCTCCGAGTTAAAGCTGCGTGCGCTGGCGCTGGTTGATGCCGATCCTCATGGCTACGAAATATTCCTCACCTATAAATACGGCTCTCTGGTATATTCATCATTCATTATTTCAGCCGAAAGACATCTATTGCTGGACTAAACACCGCCACTTTGAACGGTTCTATGCATTTTGTGGAGCGAGTTTGCCATAATCGCCAAGCTTGGCAGGCGGGTTGGTGATCGCAGTATGGTGATATGATGTACCTACATATATAGAACGCTGCTGCCTGTCCTCTAGTACGACACCCACGGGGGAAATGGGACAGCGATATGTATTCTTTACGTCCGACATCACACGGAATGATCATTTGGTATGTTGCTCTGGTACATTACTATCTGTTTATCAAGGTGACATTAGGATAAGTATTGACATACCTATCAAGTTTTGTTGAGCATTGATTTGCCTAATTATGAACCATTGATATTGCCTTTTGGAGAATGGCGTATAATTTTTGAAAAAATAAAAAAAAAAAGTATTGATTAATCATTACCGGACTGGTAATGATTAATCAATAGTTTTTATTTTTGAGCTTCACAGGTATCAAATCAACAACGAAAGATCATCAAAACTTCAATATGGAATTTCAAAAAGATTTATGGCCAGCCTTTATATAAATTATTTTGAAATTACACCATTTACTACAAAGAAATTCTCTACTTCCAGGCCCAATCTCACCTCTCCTCATCCCTAGTCTGCAGTTCCCTAGTAATGCTAGGAGCTCGCCATAATGACGTCATGACCTTAGCTCCGAATGAAGCACGTCTGCCACTTTCTGAACTAGACAAGCGGAAATTGACAAATCTAGTCAAGAGACCCTATTTGGATACTCCTGTTGGTTGGTTTTTCGTTGAATATTTTAGTTAAGGCTGTTTTACTATCCTTTAGCAAAACGCTTAACTTGTCACTGGACTCTGCTAATTGCTTATCTTTATCTACTGAATAATCTGGAGGAAATCTAGACTATCACTAGTCTTTTTTTTCCGAACTCAATTTCACCTGATGAAAAGCGGTATATGGTAAAAGTGTGCCTAGACGATGCCTGTTCTCCGATCTTAGGGCTGTGGATACGACTGCACGTAATCAAGTAGGTAGACATTCCCTACGATCGGCGAGCCTCACACAGCTTAAAATCAATGTTACTAACACCAGTTTATATGTTTTCACTGTTACTAACACGTATGGAGGAAATTCTGAAATAAATTTATTATTTTCAAGTCTTAAAAACTAAAATACCCCCACATTTATGAAACTGTTTAATCATTAAACATATTTTCAGGAGCTCGCATAAAAGAAGAGTTGATGGCAATGCTATCCAGCGGTACGAAGGCTGAAATAGAAGCATTAGCGCCTACTACCGCTGCATTATGCGACGCATACCTACCTGCTAAAATTATACAGAACGATTACTTAGGATAATAAATAGAATTGCACATATCTTATTATTTTATTTAAAAAATACATAATTTTAAAGTTTTAAAAAGGCAGGTAATCTGTTTTATACATGTTAATAAATTAGCCTTTATCCTCCTTTACATTTGAAAAGAAAAGAAACGGGTATATCTAGCGTGTAACAACAGGGAAAAATCAGACACAAACACACCCACTACAGAAACATCAGCATTTTGAGGAAAACTGCTTCTATAAAAGTGCTACGACGGCTCTACTCTCGTAGACCCGACGGTCGTAGCACTTTTATTGAAGCAGACACGACAAGTAACACCACCTATCAAGATGCTGTGCCTCTACGTCATTTCGTAGTTCACAACTGATAACGTAGATGACGCTAGTAAAAATGCTGCATTAATTTATTGATCGACCTATTCTGAGTTTCTACCCTTACTATTAATTTACATTAAATTGCATTTTATTTCAATGATATTTTTCTAACCAACCTTTTTTTTTTAAAAATATAATGATTTTTTAACTAACCTTATGAACTTTTTAAATGCGGCTACCATTTATAATTTTGAATAGTAGTGCCATCTATGTACAAAACTGCGGTACCAAAGTTACATGCCATGTTCAATTAGTGTAACCATAGGGGATGCTACATCCGTTTCACGTAATGTCAAGTCCTACAGGTAGATGGCATTTACTCACCAAGTAGCGCCATCTGTGTAAAAATAATAAGATTGTATTTTGAAAACACGAGGGTCGCCTTCTTGGTTCTTATTGAAACCTACTTACTAGATACTTTTCAGTGATGTATTATCAAAGCAATGACACGAAATTCATTGTCAAAGTCATTTATATTTGATAGTTTGGTAGGACAGCTCGCAAAAAATGTGATAATGAAAAGTTATACCTAGAAGAAGCTCAGACGAAGAAGCAATCATAATTATTTCGATAACATGCAATGACAGATCTAAATTGCTGCGTTCATAGCCATGGAAAATAATGGCGACCTACTCAACGAAAAGAAGTTTGTCAATAAGGCAAGATCCCATAATAATACAGCAGTCATGAAACTCAAGAGCGAACCGGCGAAAAGAAAGTCGTTTAACGTGAATGATGCCGTGAGATCATTAGACTTGGCGTTGGGTAGGCTGAAGAAGAGCAAGCTAGTGAACGGGGAGTACACGACGAGCAGGCAGATGAGCTCCGATGGGCAAGGAGCCACGGACATGTTCATGGACATGTGCACGAGCTCCGGCTACCACCCGGGCACGGAGAACGCGTCGCTGATGTCGATGAACTTCTCGCACTACGAGCTGATCCGCAACGTGTCGCGCTCCAACTGCTTCTCGGACGGCGCGTACAGCGGCAACACGTGCAGCGCGCAGTCGCACCTCAGCGCCGCCGACCTCAACGTGAAGGACGAGCACCTCGAGAGGTACTTCCGCAGCGTCGAGATGTGGTCGCGCACCTTCCAGGACAACGCGCCCGCCGCACTACATTTCGAACTACGCGACCAGGCACAATAACATATTACGATCATTACTGTCACAAATAAAACTGCCATATGAACGATTATGTAAATTTCAAAATTTTATTTATTCAAAGAAACTTTACAATAATAACAGAATAATCTCAGAATTTTTACAAATTAAACGTACCAATCTATACAACACTGTAACTCTTAAACGAGACGATAAGATTTATAACACTGATTAACAATAACGTAGATTTTTAGATGATTTTCTAGGGCCATCGAACGGCGCGGCACTGAATACAACATCTGATATGCTGAAACATTTCAACGATTTCACCATAAGCTTGTGACTCTTTAAATATCTCTGGCTGGTTAACTTTTCAACACGTCTTTCTTCAGTATACCAGAGTGTTGTATTCACTATCGTTCGTCTTCAATCTAACCGCTAAGGGAGCAATCCGCGGCACTCTAAAGATACAAGGCGGACACTACGCTGCATCCCAACTGCACTCCACCCACACCCTCTGTATCCATACCCTATATTAGTTACTTTGTTATATTGCTTAGCGAAATTGACAAATGTTTCTACTGCTGTTAATTTCTTTTTAGGTCTTTTAGTTTTTGTATTGCTCAATAAGTTAATCTGTAGTGGCCCAAATCATAATTTAATACCTATCTAATAATAATAGTCATTGTGTAGGTTGAGTGCAGTGTAGCGTATAATGCAGGGATCCTAAGAACACAGCATTACTGATTCACATTTATACCACATCCATTGAATCTGGATAAACTAGGACGAAAATCTAAATTTATATAGAGATTTATCGAAGGATTTTAGATAAACAAAATTAACAATTACGTAGCTGATCAGAGTTGGAAAAGTGAAATAATTGACATAGTCATCACATAGTTCCTACTTTCCTGCATCAAGAATAAGACAAGGTACGGAAGCTGTACTGGAAGACTAAGGACTATAGACTTAGAAAGGAGTAAAGTCAGGAGTGAAGCGGCGTGCAAACGATTAGATCCATCATTGTGCTAAAATTTATTAACAACCCGGTATGTCGTTTCTTTATATAAATACTATAATATGAATTTAATTGGTGTTATCCGCTGAATATTCCATAATTTAACTTATGAGAAATGGAAAGTATTGTTAATTAGCGCGAGGCCGGCTGCGCCTCGTGCAGGCCGCAGCTCGCCCCGCCATGTATAACTAGAGAACATTCGCTAATGAAATCAATACGTACAACATGATGTAAAATTTAAAGCACCCGGTTTCCGAACTCTCTCGTATTTTATCTAACTATAAAATCTCATATGTGTGTGACGTACACGTAGCCCGTATTATATTGTCTATGTTTTGTTTCATTATTGGAGAACAAAGCAATATTGTTTATTTTTATAATGGAAGAATTTTTCAAAATATCTAAATTAACATTAACCTTATGATAATTATTTTTAATAATTACAACGAATTCGATTTCACTAGGCCCTACGCAATGTCAGATGGAGACATTATAATTATTATTTAATATAATTAATCCATTATCGTTACAATTATGCAATAGAAGAATCACAGCATCCTTAAGACCATAACGGCAATTGAAATTAATCTCATCGACGTATCGTAGGTATTTAATTAGTACAATGATTGTAAAATTTAGACCAAATTGGCAGTCTTCACAAACATGGAATGTACGATATGCGTCTATGCAGGTATCCGATAACACTTAACAATATCGGCAAACGTTTATTATCTCTATACAACAACAATGAATTACCTAGTTATGTCACAGTTACGGAAATCAACAACAATGTGTCGCAGTGTCGCACGGTGTCGGACAGTGTCACGACACCCGGCTGCGCACTGCGACACCCTACCTTCCATTCCTTCTATCTGCCCTCTATGTACATACATAGACATCACAACTTCGAACTTGATTTAAAAACTTAGAGACTGCATTACTGAATTATCTATCAGAAAGGCAAATTTTCTAGCTCAATTTATAGACTATTTTGTACAAGCTTAATACTCAAATGTTTTGTTTGAGTCCTACAGTGAAGTGATGTCCACTGACTACGAAGTATTGGGACTGTGTGGCTCAGGGTTGCCAGCTGAAGGGATTGTGACTGCTGACCCTCTCCGCCGGACGCTCTTATCGACTAGGAAGATTAGGAAATGGTGATGTGATGGAGCCAAAGCAGCTAAGGTTAGGGGATGATCAAGGTCACTTCATTTCTAAACATTATAAGTCACTATAAAACGCGTTTCATTCTATCAAATTACATATGATTAGAATTATTCTATGTACATTGTCGCATGAGGTATTTTCAACAGCGCTATAATTTTACAAAACATAACATTTTAAACATCTGTAACACAAACATTAATTTCAAAAGGCCTAGTAAATTTTCCCTAAATGATAAGCTCCTCATTTCGTAGTTTAAGTGTTTAACAACAATCATCGAAGTAAAGCGTCTTTACAAAACTAATAATATGTTCGACGATAAGTAAAATAATTGAGTTTGTGTTTCTGTCAGTCAGCTCTCAATAGATAAAATTGAACAATTTGTTATAACTGTGTAATATAACATTATGTACAGTACAAGTGGACACTTTTATAGGAATAGATAAAATAGAAAAGCTTGATAGTAAAGGCGCAGTAGAAAACAGTAGTAAAGCCTAATAGAACAAGCTCGGGGTTGTAGTCGTCACGACGATCTGTGAGTTGTGTCTCACGACATACATCGATACTTCGTCAAGTTACAAAATGTGTTTGATATCTAACGAGACTTCTTTCGTGTCTACAATTTATTCCCTATCTAGGCTCTTAGGAGCTAGCAAAAGACACAGTACGAGTTTAGCCGAATGGTGCTGAAGCTGAATCATGGATTCGATGAGGAAATATTGAATTCGAAGAATTTATCTTACTTTCGTAGCCCGTCGTCTGTTTTTTATCTATTATAAAATCAACCTAATTATGTCACTAAGACTAGTGTTTTTTAGTAATTCAATTCATGCAACTTTATTCTTTATAACAAATTTCATAAGTACCTAATACTAATCACAAGAGGTCGCACTCACACGCCACGTCGTCGCTGTCTCGAGGCGTCGGCCGCGTCGCGTCGTCGCCGAGCCGTGGGGAACACATTTGATTAAAGCACTATGTCTCATGTACATATTTACATATAACGTAACAATAGATGAGGTCTATCTGTCGGGGGGCGGCAGCTTGGTGTCCTCGGGGTCGAGGGACAGGCACTCGCGGAGGTAGTCCTCCATGGACCGGTACACGTGCTCGATCACGCCCTTCAGGTCGTGACCTTCATCCGCGTACGCCTGGAGACAAACGTTAATACATATGAATATTCAGTATCCTATGGTCGACTGCAGAAAATGCCTCAATCATTTAGTCCGCCTTTGTACGTTTTGTTTTTTACTTGTGATTAAAGTTTAAATAAATATAAAAAATTTCGCTTTTGCAAAACCTGAACAATGCACTACTTTGCGAATATTAAAAAAAATGTTACATTAGGATTTCAAACATTTTATGGAGGTCAAGTAAATGTTCTGATACAGGTGGTCATATATAGCTGAAGTAGCTATACTAAGCCATTTTGAGCATGCTTCAAAATCCAGTCGTCCTGATTGATAGAAACACTTCACTTCACACAATCTTTCCAAGACCTTTTGTGACAAGTTTCTAAACAAGACATCTTCATCTAGATCCACTGACAATTTAAAAAACACGGCTGGTATCCGTACGAGCCGCTTCTGCAAAAGCTTCTCAACACAAAAATGGTAGTAGCCGGTGTCCAGATTGTGGATATTTTCCAACTGATTGATGATGATGTTTTTTTTTGCGGATGGGACATCATCAAATGACGTCTCGCACTCTGGGCCAAGCGGGAGGGCGTGTCGGACTTTTACTAACTAAAACCACCCGTGTTCCTTCAGTTGCCTATATGTCAGAGCCACGGTGACTCTTTCGAACAAATCTCACATCCCTGGCAGGCATTGGTCCTAGCGGACCCCTTCAGTTTGCTGACATCTCATTGAGGCGCGCGTGGACTACGCGCCGTTGACACGGGCTTGGTCCTTACCGGGCGGCGAGCTACCCACTGCTAAGCAAGCCCGCGCCTACGGTGGCCGGGAAGAATTGCTCCCCTAGTAGTGCAAAAGTTTTCTAACTGATGGATGACGATGTTGTACCTGATAGCGGAACAGCACGCGTCAGTGAGCGCGTGGTACTGATTGCTAGAAACACATCTTTCTAGGATCTTCTGTTACATGTTTCTAAACAAGACATCAATAGATCCACTGTTGATTTTGAAAAGACGGCTGGTGGTATCAGTCACTCTGCATAAGTTTCTCAACACAAGCTTAGGAGAAACGTTTGTCCAGTAGATGGTGGACAATTTCCAAGTAATTGATGGCGATGTAGTACCTGATAGCGGAACAGCAAGTCAGCGTCAAAGAGCGCGTGGTACTGATTGATAGAAACACATCTTTCCAAGACCTTTTGTGACAAGTTTCTAAACAAAACATCTTCATCTAGATCCACGGAAAATTAAAAAACACGGCTGGTATCCTTATCAGCCACTTCTGCAAAAGCTTCTCAACACAACAAAGAGAGTAAATAAATAAATAAATAAATAAAGAACTACGAGTAGTTACTGTCCATATATTGGACATTTTCCAATTGTTGTAGTACCTGATAGCGGAACATCACGCCGGCGTCGGTGAGCGCGCGCGCCAGCTGCAGCGCGTGCGGGTAGGGCGCCGACATGTCGGCCAGCCCGTGCACCAGGTACAGCGCGTGCGCCGGCACGTGGTGCGCGCGCTGCGACGCGTCCGCCTCCACGTAGCCCTTGTAGTTCACCGACGGCTGGCCCAGGATGCGCTCCGTGAAAGCTGCGTCTGGGAACGGCAGTAGGAACAGGTCAACTTTGATTACATATGTAAATACGTACAATTGACATGATGCGCCGACCCCAAATAAATTAGGAGAAGGGAAGGAGACAACATCAAAATTTCAGCCGAAAGATCTGCAGAGGTCCCCCAAGAACCGCCACTTTAACCGGTTTGTTTTTTGGGGGGGGGGGGGGGGGGGGGGGGTTGCCATAATTGCCATGCTTGACAGGCGGGTTGGCGATCGCAGTGTGGTGATAAAATGCATAGAGAACGCTGCTGCCCATTCTCCAGTAAGTCCCTTACTCACTTACGACATCCACGGGAAGAAATGGGATAATGCTATTGTTTACGTTCGGTACCACAGGGAACAAGGGCAGGAGAATTATGATGAATTATGAATTGATTAAAAGTATGGCCATATACATAGGAGGGGCTTATGGCAAAATATTAACAGCCGCACGGGTCAATCGATCAGGTTAAGTTACACTTGCCAAGGTTGGTCTGTGAATGGGTCTACATCTGAACTTTTTAAGACCACTACGTGCCTCAGAAAGCACGTTAAGTCGTTGTTCCCGGGTGTCATTCTTTGACATTCGTTACGGGTTGTCAGAAACTCGAAAGTCTGAGAACCAGTCTTACCAAGAGGTATCGTGTTACCCGGTAACTGGGTTGTGGAGGTCAGACAGGCACTCGCTCCATGTAACATACTGGTTTTCAGCAGCATCCAGTAAGACTGGAAGCCAAACCTAACATAGTTGGGGAAAGGTTAGGCAGATGATGATACAGTCATACACATGCGCTCGCACACAGGACCGTCTTATCCTATCTCACAATTAGTTACCTTTTATGATAAGTCTTATGTAAACTGTTGCATTTCTGCCGGGGTCGCGTGATTGTTCGAAAGAGATACCGTGACCCTGGCACATGGGCAACTGATGGAACACGGGTGGGTTTTAGTCAGTAAAAGTCTGACACGCCCTCCCGCTCCGGCCAGAGCGGGAGAAGTCATTTGATGATTTCCCATCCAAAAAAAAAAACTTGCATTTGTATCTAATCCTATTTCTGATATAGTACCTGTCGAAAGAGACTGTGTTCTCCGATACGGTACGGGATCCAGCATAATGTTACAATTAATAAAACGGAAAATAAATTTATTATCATACGCAAAACCAAAAGGTAATTTTTTGTCAGAAATTATCAATTCTACCTTCAGGTTTGATCTGATTGAAGTCTGTGACGTGTGCTAAATACAACTAAAAATGAGTAACTTTAAGGAACAATTAGTATTCTAAAACGGAAGTTGTAGTTTGTTTGGTCAACATTCTTTAGTACTAATGAATGTTTCACAATAAGGACCACCAAACTTGTAACCGCCAAGTTATACCGAACTCCTAACTTCTGTTTTAAGTACAAGCCATGGGACAAACCGTTCGGAATTGTTAGGTGACTGTTGCCTTAAATCAAGAAACCTTCTCATCAAAATTGTCTGATACCTAGTAATTGGTTTTTAGCAAAACAAGTAGAATTGCATTGCATTTCCTCACAAAATAGTTTTGATATATCATGATGTCTTAGGACCTCCGGGAACGGGATTGAATTTAGTGATTTCCATTTTATAGGCTCACTGGTTGAAATGGCTGTTGGCGGGAATCCGCTTGATGTGGTACTAGCTTGGAAAAGCCTATTTATTTATTTTATTCTGTTCGGAAAACAGCTAACTTACTCATGAAATTCGACAAATTAGGAAAGAGAAATGGACGTGTTTCGGCTTGCTGATAATGACGATGGCCAGGGTAGAGAGTTACTTACTGTAGTAGAGCCAGTCAGTGATGGGCGAGACGGCGATGCCGCACTTGAGCGTAGACTGCTGCGAGCCGAGCAGCATCGCGGTGACGTAGCCGCCGTAGCCCCAGCCCCACACCGCCACGCGCGTCACGTCCAGGAATTTGAACGTGTCTAATAAATATCTGGAAAAGGAAGAACATTGGAGGGATTAGTTGGAGTACTGCTGGTGCAGTAGATACTGATGAGACAATGATACTCTCTGTATTTTTATGGTTTGTAACTTCGGTAGAAAGATTGAATTTGGTAAGTATCTGTCAGTGGTCGTCACTTGATTATAAATGCAGGTAGATCATGCCTCGCACATCTCAGAGGTTTCATTTTCATCACATCAAGACTGTGGAGCGTATGGGAACTATCGATTCAAATTGCTACGATAGTGGGCCATTAGTTGGCAACTGTACATGTCAGCATACCCATTTTAGCACTTATAGCATGCGTCCTAATTTGTCTTAGTATTTAATGATAAATGATTTTATTTCATTTCAAAAACTATAACGCGTCATTCCTATTTTAAAAACTAGATGAGGTCGGCGTATTCTATCTCACTACTCTGATAAGAAAAGCCGAAACAAACTCAGAGGTCACAGTCTCTTTTAAAGTCCAAACGTATTTGTGGTTAGTTCATGTGAAGACCGAAAAGCGGAAACTGGCGGAAGGGCGGAAGGGGCTGGACAGGGTGTTGTGGTGCAACATGGGAGGGGCCTATGTCTAGCAGTGACCTGCGATAGGCTGAGTTGAGTTGAGTTGATGTGAAGAGCATGTAGATTGATGTCGGAAATGTACCTAATAACAGCCAACTGGTCGGCGACCTCGACGCCGCCGAGCCGGCCGCGCAGCAGCGCGCGAGGCAGGCCGCGCGCGCCCACCACGTCCAGCTTCACGTACACCACGTCGTTGCGCGACGACATGTACGAGCCCCAGTCCACCAGGAACTCCTCCGTCACCTGCTGGCTGCCCGGCCTGCCGTCTCTGTAATAATTATGTATTAAGATTGAGATATCTGGAAGTGATAAAACTGTAGTTTTAGTTCAAACAGCGTGGTTTGTAAAGATTATTATTTTTAAGTCATTGGGGTGCCCGACGTAAAGAATATCATTACCCCATTTCTTCCCATGGGTGTCGTTAGAGGCGACTAAGGACTTACTAGAGAATGGGTAGCAGCGTTCTGTAAGATTTTGGCCCCCTTTAGGGAGGCCTATGTCCAGCAATGGACGTCTTACGGTTGAAATGATGATGATGATTATTACTTTTTATGTGTATTCCGGGGAAAATGTTGTTGGTCACACATTTGGCCGCATGTTTTTGTATTTCTTCACACAATAAGTAAAGTGTCACTGTTTGTTTTTTTTTTGTGTTCAAAAGCGATGCGCTGGGGTTTTTGGCTATGTTCCTGACTGGTTGTATGAATTGCATGTAATTGAGCAATCAGCCCTCTCACCGAGAGAGGACAGGGGTCCTCTCCCAGCAGTCCCAGCAGTGGGGTCTTTATAGGCTGATTATGTGTGTTTGTATTGTATGTGTGGGCAATCGGCGTCATTAAGTATATAAAAAAAACAACTGCGCTTTTAAAATTGCAAGTAATTTTGAACCCAAATTAACTTAAAGCTCGCGCTTCCTTGACTAATGCAAGTCTTCAGTGCCGCCAAGTTGCAAAGACATTTGGCAACAACTCCTGTTCATTAACAAAGCCTAATAACAGAACAACAACTTTGTGCCAAAACTGCATTTTATTTGGAAAGTTTAACTTGGATATTGTCTACACCTAGAGATAAAATTTCTTTACGAACATTGTAAATGAATGGTCTATGAGGGTATTTTTAAATTAAAAACGTACGACTCGAGATCCCAGGTTATGAGCACTTCCTCCTACTCATATATTATCATCTCAGGCATAAATATGGCAGGCCTGTTGGTCTAGTGGTTAGTGACCCTGACTGCTATGCCGGAGGTCGTGGGTTCGAGTCCCACCCAGGACAAATGTTTGTGTGATGAGCACGATCATTTTTTCTGTGTCTGGGTGTAATTTATCTATAATATGTATGTATTTAGAAATATATAAGTATGTTTATCAGTTGTCTAGTACCCATAACACAAGCTCTGTTTAGCTTGGGACTAGATGGCGTTGTGTGATAGTTGTGGAATATATATTATATTATATTATATTAGAACGGACTGGCTCCTACCTACTCCGGTACAAAAAAATCTTTTCATCCCACCATCTCGGAAAGAGTATTTTCGTACCACTTGCTCAAAAAAGTGACATTCTATGCCACAAAAAGCTAACATAACAATAGTCATTTTTAATCTGTTAAAAACAGGGAAAGAAAATTGTACTGAATTTCATTCATCCTCTAGGGGGAGAATGTGATTTAAATTTGGAATACTTACCGAAATTTATACTGAACTACATTTGTGTTTACACCATTGAGTTTGTATATATATATAAAGCATTATACATCTTTTTGAAAAAGGAATACGCATTTATTATGCAGTTATGATTATTAAATAAAATTACGAAAACCGACGAGGCAGGCCGTATGAGCTTGATGCCTTTGCTTTTCCGACAAAAAAATATTAGTCTAGGAATTTGCTGCGTTTTTGTTTTCTTCAAATACATAAACGTTAAGTTTATTTTACTTTTAATTGTCATTATTTTTAATAAATGCTTATCTCATATTATTATTGTGTTAATTTTTTCGCAAATGGTACGAAAAGTACAGTATTTTCCTCGGTGATAAAGCTGTCTTAGTCTTGGGTGAACTTAAATCCCTCGCTACTCAATACTCAATACTTTATTGCATTCCACAATGTATATGCTTAGGTGGTAATAGTACATTATGGTACAAGTGTGTAATGTTGGTGATTACCGCTGAGGCGCCATTGAGACCCGAGCCGTCAGGTGAGGGTCTTAAGAGAGCCGAGGACGGTAATCATCAATACACACGTGTATCATACGACGTTTTTCAACACACTTGCGAGGAAAAAACAAATATGTATTGCATAAATCGTTTTACCACACAGCAACAAATGCGATACAAACAAAATATGAAAATTAGGGGAAAATTGGGAAATGGCGCGCAATTTTTTTTTTTTGCACGCGCCAAATGTAAGTTGATTGATTACAGCCATACAGCCTACTTCAAAATGATAATTTTTGTGATAAAATGCAAATATTTTATAAGAAATTATTGTGAATTATAAATAATTTGATAATAATAAATGTTTTTTCGTCTTAATTAGGGACACATTTATTTATTTCAAAAATGTAAATAGATTTTCGGTGGCATAAAACCTCTTTGTTGTTACAAAAAAAAAAAAAAAACTGTATTACCCGGTTAAATTGAAAATGCTCTGTTTACTCGCATATAATTTGCAGTTAGGTACTAACTTAACTTTGTAGGGATCATTCTATTATGCACTAGTGTGTAATATTATTATGCACGTGTATGTTATAGTTCGGTTTATGGCCCTAAGAACGATATAATAAGGCTCACTTTACGAGCAAGTGTGTTGAAAAACATTTTATTTAGAAACAATTGTGGACCCTGTCGGGCACAGCAAAGGAAAATACAGTAGGTAGAGAGGAGGACCTATTGATTATCTTATAATGTAACTTATTCTAAAATAGTAATTAAAAATAGATAAATACATGCTTTGGTCTTTTCTAAACTAATTTCAAGGATTTATCATTTAAAAATTCGTTGACGCTATAATAACATTTACTTAACAGCAGCTTTTTTAATTTATTTGTAAATAGATGGCTTTTTTTCTCTGTCCTTATGGATTCTGGTAGAGAAAAAAAGCCATCTATTTACTCGCTACACTCAGGACTCGTCTTAAATCCCTCGCTTCGCTCATGATTTAAGTTTTTAACACCCTCGCTACGCTCGGGAGTAAACCTCGAGTCCTTCGTTACGCTCGCGATTTAAATCGTCACCCGCGACAGAAGACACTGCTTTATCCCCTTGGTTAATAATCTACTATTTTAATCTTCAATATCTGAGTGGAAAAGCCGTTTTTATTCTCTAGAGGATAAAGTAAATTGAATTTAGAACATCGTGTGCACTAAGTTTGTAAGTTCAAAACATCATTAAACCTATTTACTTCCATGGTGCCGAATTTATCATACAACCTTTTTCTAATTTGTTAAAAACTCAGACTCGGAACCTTATTGGTGTACTTTTTTTAATTTACTTTGCGCGCCCCATTTTCTTTTCACGTCACTAACAAAAATATTACACTCTACTTAGGCAGCTGTAGCAACTTTACTTTAAATTTTTCTTAATTATACCTAAGTATTATTTGAAATAATTTAAAGATAATTCTGGAATACTTACCTATCATAATGTAGTACCTAATAAATATTAATACCTAAACTGAAATAAAAGTATTTTGTGATTGTAAATGCTTTTTTTGCATTTAGTCATTTCCTCGCTGAGGTGGGATGAAAAGTTACGTGTTGCACTCGAGTGCAAAGATTTTTCACCTCGTGCTCTTTTGATTCCCTCGCTAATGCTCAGGATTCTAATTTTTGAATCACTCGCTGCGCTCGTGATTCAATTTTAGAATCCTTCGCTTGCTCGGTCATCAAAATTGAGCACGCGGTTAAAAAGCAACTGTGCACTCTTGTATAACAAATAACTATTGTTTTTTTTTTTTTAATAAATATTTAAAGAAGATAGCATAATGCCTGAGCTAGCTACCCAATAAAAGTTTCTGGGCACAGTCATTTATAAAGGACTTACACATGAACAAGCACGGGGAAGGCCGCGTCCCTGAGCTCCTCCCTCCAGGAGGGCGGCAGCAGCAGCTGCACGCGCGCCTTGGAGCCGCTGCCCAGCGCCACCTCGAACGAGCGCCGCGTGGGCAGCGCCAGCTCGCGCAGTCGTACTGATCTGAACAATACCGTTCATGTTTTGTATATGGGATGAAGGTCCATGAGACACATAAGCAGGGTTCGGTCTTAATACTCATTGAGTAAGTGCTAAGAAAATAAATATTTCAAGGATTTCTCATTAGCTAAATTCTACTCCTATCAAAATATTTACAAATATCATATGGCATTTTTGCTTTAAAGTTTCAAGACAGACGGAAAGATTTGACGGATTCAAAACTCGCACCTTACATTTATTTGCAAATTTAAAATAGGACGCCTTCAGGCTAGGTGGAGCGGCGATCTTCGCAGGGTGGCTGGTAGCAGCTGGATGAGAGTTGCCGAAAATCGAGGTGAATGGCGTGCACTTGGAGAGGTCTATGCCCAGCAGTGGACTGCTATAGGCTGATGATGATGATGATTTATTTGGAAAGAATACGTGAGATAATTGGCAAATCTGTGTACACTTTTCCACAAAAGCTCTAATCAAGAAAGTCATTAAAGGTCTTGAGAGAGTCTTGAGGCAAGAAAATAATTATATAATGTTGCTTACCTATAAGGCCTCGTGTCATACAAAATTCTCTCTAGCTTATGCGTCCTGGCGTCGTGCAGGCCTGCGAGCGGCGGGCCGGGCCCCCCGCACTCCAGCACGTAGTGCGTGATGCCGAGGCGCGCGCGCGGCGGCGAGAAGGTGGCGCGCCAGTACGAGCAGTTGGCGTAGTGCAGCCGCGCCGGCCACACCGCCAGCTCGCACGTCAGGCAGCGCGGCTCCTCGCGGTCCGCCCGCGCCTTCACCGAGTTACTCGCCCCCCCGTACGAAGGGTCTCTAACTACATACACCTGCCTCTGACCAGGCCTGTCTGCACTGCCTGTTGCGAAAGAAACCCACAATCAAACACACGCCAGGAGTTTCACAGTAACAAAACCACATGCCCTGAACCATATGATCACACCAATGAGAGGTCGTGAGAGTTAATAACCATAGTGAAGAGGACGTGGGATTAGTAAACTGAATCTAATCAAAAAAGAACACTCAACTGCACTCAATCTAAATACTTAATTTGATTTGCTCGCTTCACCAAATCTGGATGCAGTCTAAGTATTGGCAACGTTTCTTTATCTAAACCTTTAAATCAGAAAAGAATATTTGAGATCACTTTATGTTGGGTATCCAGGACATTCGCGCGACTACTATACTTCGCACATCGGCTTTGTCATGTGGAACATTTCTATGCAAACAAAATGAGCTGAACACAGTTGGGCGCGCAAACATATTGGATAACCAGCTTTAAAATAATCCCTTTTCTATTATGTTGTGGAATTACCTAAATAATAAACTAAATGGTTCTCCTGGTCCCATGCCAGGATCTCGGCCACCTCGACCCTGCCGTGTGAGAGGACGGCCATACGTTGGCGCAGTACGTCTACGTGTTTAATGTGTGTGTAGTACTGCCCCCCTCCCTCCTGCACCGCGGCCAGAAGGAGGAACGCACTGCCGTCTTCTGAGTAGACCGGCTGTTGGTGGACTTCTAACCAAGGCTCCTCTGTCGCTTTTTCTGAGTGTGTCTGAAACAGGAACCAATTATTGAAAATAATGAAGGCGAATTGAAAATTAATAGGTACATAGAAAAAGAAAGGTCCTGACTCACTCACTAATTGACTCGTCAACGCCCAGACTAAGCCATTGGACTTAGAAAGCTGAAATTTTGTATAAAGGTTCCCTTTACGATATAGCAAAGAAATTATGCCAGGTTTTTCGAAAATCCCACGGGATAGGCTCAACGAACTCGTTAACAAAGTGCTAATTGGAATGACGAAAAATTGTGTTTATATCTCACCTCAGTGCAAGTCCAGTCAGGAGCATAACAACTGCTATAAACTGTAAGGTTTTGCGCTCGATTCATCCACACTACACCTACATGAGAATTGTCTTTGCCCACCCACTGGGCTGATATGAGATAATATTCCCTGGAACACAAAAACCTATGTTAAAATTTTCTATCATATTATAACATGTCTAAGGTAGTTTTGGTAACGAAATACGCACATTCCATCTAACGTACTCGGAGGCCTCACTTCCCATCTCGGCGGTGAGGTTACGTTTTGAACACTTACTATCCATAACTTTACCGTTGGTATCGCACTGCCAGGCTGGAAAGTTAGAAGAAATCACAATATAAATATTTCATAAGCTTAAAATGGGTAAATATGTCAGTCTATAGATGATAGAGGATTGATGATTGTCACAAAGAGAATATCGAATTTAATCAAATGAAAAAGACATTTCTTTGTTACTGGCATTTATGATACAATAACGAGTAAATTGTGGCGACACACGCTAGAAACAAGAAATACTTAGCTGAATTTTGAGATTTTAAAAGCAACATAAATAAAGATCTGTTTCTGTTTGGCCGAAGGTAGGTGACATTAACGAGGTGACGATAAAACTCAATACCGTCGGATATCTGACAGTGACTTGGTCGGGGAAGACAATGTGCGCCGAGGCGTTGCTGGTGGGCAGCTGCAGGAAGCCGGCGCGCGCCGCGCCTGCGCCGCTGAGGCTGTCGGCGATGCGCGGCAGGCGCAGCTCGGACACCAAGCGGTCGTCGTACTGCACGTACAGCACCAACGTACCGTCTGCCGAGCCCCATGTCGATGACGGCGTTTTCGTCACCTCCTCTGTTAGAAAATGATGAAAATTATATTTTAGTTTAAAATAGTATCGATGAAGTGTCTTTAGTAGTTTCTTTAACTTTGGAATGGTTAACTACACAGCTCCATGTTTCTGAGTAACCGACTCCTTGACAGTTAACAAGTGCTTGTAAAAAAAAAAACTAAAAAACACGCTTCCATAGAAAATCAAACTAAAAAGTAGAAAATAGTGGAAAAAAAGCGTGGGGTGCCTGATCAACAAAAAAATACCTTAAAAAGCCCCCCACGCTTTTCTTCCACTATTTTCTACTTTTTAGTTTGATTTTCTATGGAAGCGTGTTTTTTAGTTTCTTTAAACTATTATTTATTTTCTATTTTTTAGGGTGTTTCGAATTTTGAGACGTATGTCAGCGTAGTTTGTAACGTATGTCAGCGTAGTTTTCGAAGACAGTTTTTTGCTGTCCTGGTAATCCTGGCAAGGATCATCATCATCATCATCATTTCAGCCGTAAGACGTCCACTGCTGAACTTAGGCCTCCCCCAATTTGGGGGCTTTGCCATAATCGCCACGCTTGGCAGGCGGGTTGGCGATCGCAGTAAGGTGGTAAAATGCATAGAGAACGCTGCTGCCCATTCTTTAGTAAGTCCCTTAGTCGCCTTTTACGACACCCACGGGAAGAAATGGGGTGGTGTTATTCTTTACGTCCGGCACCACACGGTACAACTGGCAAGGATAATGGCACAAATTTATGAAATTATGGCATTGTCATCGGTCTTTGACAGGTGTGCAAAGTATGAATGAAATCTGGTCGTTTAAAGTGGGTTAAAATCGCGCTATAAGGAGTCGGTTACAAACAAACATACATACAAGTGAAGCTAATATAAAGCGTGTAATAAAAATGGTAAGTATATTATAAGTAAAGCAAAATCTTTATACAAAATTATGGACGGAGGAGTATGAAATTTAGTTGAAGTTTATTTGGGGAGGGAGTGCAACCGGCTAATATTTTAATTATTAATGTATTTCTATTTCAATAAATTGTGATCATATTTCAATCACTGAACGACCACTAGTTGAAATAAATTCTAAGGATAATTTCAAATTAAATGTGTCGTAATTTTATGAAACTATTTTATTTTCCATCAAAATCTGAGTATGCAATTTAATATTTTGAAGTTCATGATTAAACTGTATACGTGTCTCAAATTAAATCTTCGCGCATGTACAAGTTACTTGCCGGAAGCAGAAACTGACTGACCGTGGTAACAGAGTCTCCATTTTGTGCGTACCTTGATAGAGAAAGTCGGACACGCCATTGTAGACGCTGCCGGGCGTGGCGTCCGTGGTGAGTCGCAACAGGGGCGCTCTCCGGGCGGGGGGCCCGGGCCTTGCCAGCACCTCGTTGTCTGCTGCCAGCAGTAGGGACCCGTCGCCCCCCAGCCAGGCCGCGTGCTGCCACTCCCAACTGCGCTGGCCCTCGCCAAACAGTGGGATGTGGTGGCTGAAAAGACATGATGCTGTAGATGACGAAGTTTTTGGGAAAATTTGCAAGAAATGCAGCAATCTTTTACAAAGTAACTGTTGAATGTATGTATCGTAGTTTGGTACAATATTAAAAGTTGTCGTCTAAAACTATAGGGCTTTGAATTAACCTAAGCAAAGATAGTTCAGTTTAGTTCATTTCAGTCCAAAGTTTAAAAATGACGGTCCCGGAAAAGCATCTGCTGTAAAATTACATAATAATTATCCCAGACTTGATTGCATTAAATACTGCGACTATGTAAGTTTCCAACAACTTTGAAATTGTAACAACTTATTCAATGTTAACAGTCCTATCACTTTATTTAATAGGAAGGTACCTAATAAAGTAGGAGAAGTCTGATTGCCACCGCATTTTCTGCAAAACTAATTAATCCGTTCGGAATGCCGGCTCTTTTCTACGATAGGTACTTACAATTTACGTTGGAATTCACGAGTCTTCGAGGATTAATTTGTCGGCAGCCGGTGAAATTATTAGCTCGATTTTTAATTAACTACTTAGATAAATTTTGAGAGGAGGACTGTGTACCTACTTAGCGACAAGGTTAAATTAACAGTATGACAGTTATTATGACGACATCATGACTGACCGTGACTCGCATGACTTCGGTGAAGTTTAATTAATTTACCAATTAAATTAATTCAATTTTTCGTCAACTGCCTGGTCTTTTCCCAACTATTGCATTCTAGTATAACCGCGTGCAGCTGAATATCCTCCAGTATTTTACATGGAGCAACTACCTAACTGTCTTCCACAACCTAGTTGCTAAGTAACACGATACCCCTAGGTAAGACTAGGTGTGAGACTTACGGGCTTCAGACGACCTGTAACGACTGTCAAAATTCCACATTGCACTTTCCGAGACACTTGAATTAATTTAATTTGACCTTGTATAATCTCAAATATTGAGCACCTATTAGATTTATAGATAAAGTAAGTAAAAAAAATAAGTTTATTTCAACATTAAAATTTCATTTTTGAGGTAGCGTTGGTCCCAAACTAGGCACAGAAAAGAAAATAAAAATAAATCAAATTCTTATATTTATAAAATAAAATGTAATATAAAAAGGATTAAACTGGCTATAAAATCTAAATATTGCTGCTGTTCTGTATTTTGTATGTGCGTGTGCGTGAAGTGTGTGTGTGTGTGTGTGTGAAAAGTTAAGTTAAGTTCAGGTGGTACATTATATACAAAATACATTAGAAAGAAATATAAAAGACCCTTTCTATTTAAACTGTATGTT
This sequence comes from Aporophyla lueneburgensis, assembly GCA_932294355.1. Lineage (NCBI taxonomy): Eukaryota > Metazoa > Arthropoda > Insecta > Lepidoptera > Noctuidae > Aporophyla > Aporophyla lueneburgensis. The sequence continues at coordinate 19,707,941 of OW028747.1, forward strand.
TGCATCATACAAGTTCCAAAAACCAATAACGTTTACAATAAAGGTTCCCCACGAAATCGAATGCACACAAAGTAAACGATCTAAGAACAGGGGCGAATGTCGTTATGATATGAATTCAGTTCCACGCGAGGAGCCGCGGCAACAGGTGTGTTGGTTGGCAAAAAACAAACTGAACATATAAGTGGCTCTATTTCGTGACAAGTTTAAACTTTTAACTCAAAATGTATCTTAAATTCTCGACGGTGCAGTAAGTCTGCGAGACGGTCATTCGAAGCTGTAAAGTATTACCTCCCTCAACTCCTCCCTTTCCCTCCCACATTAAAATTCCACTCGCAAATTTTGAAATAAATTGGAAATCGCATTCACGTACCTATCGTCAAATCGATTTCTTCACCCGCGAGACGAACGGGGAAAGAAAATTCGCAACGGAGATATGATTTAAATGAAAAAAAAAAAACAAACTGGGGAGAAACGACTCTCTTTAATATCGGGTTTTTTAAAGCTAGTCGCCTCCGGATACGCTTTTAAAACTTTTTTTTTGAGGTAATGTCCCGTGAAATATGAGTTTTAAATTGTTTTCTGCAGTCACTTTCGTTATACAAACTCGGATATTTAAGGCTGTACCAAATCAGAACCAGAAGGAAATAATGGTTTTTCAACTAAGTTGGAGTTGATACCATTTTTTTTTGGGTGTGAAGTCATCAAATCACTTCTCTCGCTCTGAGCGGAGTGGGAGGGCGTGACTTATACAGCCTAAAAACCAAACAGCGCCACGGAAAGTCTTTCAAACAAATCCGCGACCCTGGCAGGTAGGAGGCAGAGAAGATACCAGATAAATCATCATAATAGCACAGCTCAGCCACTCACTGTGTGTGGGCGTAATTCACCACGTTGGCTTAGTGCGGGTTGGTGGATATTACATACATATCTTCAAATTTTTGGTTCACCGTTTTGAAAGCAGTGGTGATGAAAATAAATACACATAGTAAATTGCCTGTGTAGGTTCGTACTCACAACCTACAACTCATAAGTCGGGCCGATACCTCTGGGCTACTACTGCTCAATACAGATAAATATTTTGTCGCTACCAACAACTTTTATCATCAATTAGTTTTGCTCTGTATCGGCAAAAGATAGCAAAATGTTGAGCTACCCGCGGGATTCAGTATATAAATTATTGTAGCGCATGCAGCAGCAGCTTATATTCGCGTTCAATATATCTCTAGCTTATTTCTCTTAAACCTAATTTAGTCATTTCCTTTTCTGACATCGTTTGTAAATAAATTCATCCATATTCAATAACCGCAAAAGCAAGAAATACTGCAAATACCATTGAAATTCTAGTGGAAGCAGATAAATGTGTAAAGGGAAACAAATTGAGATCGTGCAGATATTTTATATTCTTCAGAGGGAGACGAGGCATGCCGTGCGGTGCGCGCGTCTTCTACATTTGCGCATTTGCGCTTTCACGCTATTTATGCAATAACCCGGTTCTACTTTTCAAACTAAAATTCAATGTGCACGTCAAAATGAAGGACTCTGTCCTCTGATATGCCAAACAAACGCCACGGTGACTGAAAACCAATTTAGGGCGCGAATTTAATTTTCAGTCGGAAATTTAATTATGGAAACTTCGTGGTGCCTTTACGACGTTCAAGCATCAAATATTAAAAGCCACTCACTCATTTGTGACGTCATAAACGGTGTAGTGTGCAGTAAACGTCCGTCGGTAAACCTGCGAAATAATAAAAGTTGTATAACTATATCCAAGCGAGGAGCCGACTTGGTAATGACTGTCTTGTATATTTTGAAAAAAAAAAAAAAAACAATTAAATGTTTAATGGTACGAACTACGTACCTCCTTGATATTGTGTTGAAAGAGCACGAAGCGCAAATTCGGGGAGCACTGGTATCCGCGCACATTTAGCTGCCTCTGTGATCAAATTGTAAAGTTAATTCGTAAAGTAATGCATTGTTTTAAGTAACACAAAAGTCCGAGTGAACTCTGTGAAAAACCTCTTAGGGTTAGCGTAAAATATACTTTGCGGACGAGGGGTGAGTTGCGGTCACACGGCCATAGTGCGGTCCGAGCGAAGCTTTCAGGACCGAGTGTTGATGTAATAATAGAGCGTGCGGGACGCGAACCGACTCCATAAGTACCCAACGCGGTAAAGGTCGCGGGAACAGACTCAAGTGAAAAGCTAAACTGACAAATTCCTCGTTTAACTTCAGTAATGTTCATAAATGTCTTCATTCCTTCATAATGCGAAATATCCTCTTTAAAGTCGGCGGCATACTCAAATTTTCATTCCCCGAAGCCCGCTACCCGCAGCATAATAACGCCATTATGGAGAATCGGGGATGTCGCCATAAATTTTACAGTAAAGAGCATCGAAGTAATACCGTCCGCACTTACAGAACTTGGGTACTAACATGAGAGCAGAGGTATGAAAAAGATAAAGAGTTTCATTTCTTTTGTCTTTGTTTTTTGTTGAAAATGTTACTTTACAAATACTGTTAGTTTGAAGTAAGGTTGTTAGCATATTGCAATCCATTCTTCGAAGGTAATTCATCTGGGTCGTTCAACTTTTCTACCGACAACGGACTGTCCTTCGTCTTGTTATGGTATCTCGTTGGCGTATTGATAATTACGGTTTTTTTATTTGGTTCAAATAAACGGCCGTATTTTTCTTATCTATTAATATTATGTCATTTTTCATTTTCTCTAACCAGCATATTTAAAACGTCTTTTTCCGGTAGAATGCCGTGACAGAGTGGTAAGCTGAAATGTGGTCTCCACAGAAAAAGGCCACATTATTTGTCATTATTGTCACATTATTTTTTTCTAATACAAACATAAAAAAAATATTAGCCGGAATAAAATGTTTTATTAGTCCTAATGAAAATACACTTGCAATTTTTTTTAATCCCTCACAGAAACCACAATTATGCATAGTTCAAAAACCAAAAAAACAGAAAAACTTCGTTTCACTGTCGGTAAAAAAGAAGACCGACCCATCTGCAGTTGGAAGAATTTGACATGGACTGGCCCATGGGTTGACTTATAAATAATGAGAAGCAGAGTTGTATAAAGCTCGACTCACTAGTGTGTGATTGGTGACTAGAACAGAGAGTGTGTTGTTGAAGGTGTCCAGCGCTAGCAGGCCGCCGTCGTCGGCTTGATACACGAGCTGGTGCGAGCTCACCCACGTGGTCGGCAGTCGCTCGCCCGTCAGGTCCCCGTGCAGGAACTCGTCCAATCGCATACGGCGACCTGACCAGTACAATAACTCGTCCACATACCTGGCCAAATGAAAATATAGGTTAGTGCTTTTTATTAGCAATTTAACTCCCACTTTTCAGCTTTCTAAACGATGACAATGGCAGAATTAACTTTCTTCTGAGCAAAACTTCTCTTATCAAAGTTTGCCTCGCCAACTTTCGCATAGGTACTTAAGTCATTTATAAAAGAGTTAACTAAGTGTTTTTCAAGATCCAAGATAAAGTAGAGCAAGAACAGTAGAAAATGTTAACTTACCCTAATAGATAAATAGCTGTGACAATACCGGCTATGACAAAACTGATGACCATCAATGAAAATACGATGCTCCGCCAGTTGTGGCCATCTCCTTGGTATAAGTCCTAGAAAAAAAAATTACACGTTACTTGGTGTAAAGACTGCCTCGTTGAGTGGTCGCGAGTGCTACTGCCAAGCACGGTTTCAGAATTTGGTTTCTATGTCGGCCAAAGTGTTATTGGTTGTATATCTGGAATTTCTCAGTAGCAGCCCGGAGTCTAAACCTGTGCCCAGTTGATGGCGATAGGTTCGCCCCCTATTACATGGGGCGAAGTGTGGGTATACTATAGGTAGATCTCTGTCCAACCTTTCGGGAAAACACGGAGTGATGTTATGTGTATCTGGGTAAAGAATGAAGGAGCGGTAGAGGAGTGGCAAAGTAATATGACATTCGTCAAAAATCTCGAGCGTCGCTAAAAATAGGCGAAGAAGCGGGAATTTGATTTATGACGCCGGAAGGTGTCGAGTTCAATGACGCGATATTACGACGATTCCGTCGGCGAAGGCTGTTTAACTTCGATAGCTCTGCGCCGGAACATTGAATATTCTTTTTATGAATTTTGCATTTTAAAGTTATTTGATTTATTTCAATGGAAAGCTGTGATTTAGAAGTGTTAGAATAAAAACTGGTCACTATTTTTGGAATACTGGAGCTCAATTCTCAATTCTTTATTGCATACCATAATGTTAAAACATAGTTGGAAGGGAAATTATTATTTTAGTCACAATTATGGACCCTGTCGGGCACAGCAAGATCAAGTAGAAGAGAGGAGGAAGAACACTGGGTGCTTAATTGTAAATTATTTTTTTTAGTTACCTAGTTAATAATATAGTATTGGTTTTATAATAATGTATAGAATTTAAGAATTTTAATTATTGTTTTATTAATTATGTACACTTGTTCAATTACTTACTATAAAAAAAAAAAACGATATGTATTTATATTTTTCAAATTATTAATTATTGTTTAATTTATTATTATAATTTATTGCTTATTTAATAATTATTTATTATTTATGGTAAGTTTATTTAATTTTATCCTCCACATTTGTTAAAATAAAAAATAAAAATGTATATTATGCATTACAAGTTGGTAGGCTTATATTATAACGTTACTTATAGTTTATCATCTAAGTATTCGCTTATACTATAGTAACATTTTCTTATGAGGAAAAGCTTCAATTTATTAATAAAGATGTTATGTTTGCTTATATTCTTTATTATCTCGGGTAATTTATTATATATTTTTATGGCCATGACAAAGGTATTATTGGAGTGCATTTTTAGACGCGATGTTGGTAAGTTTAGTCTATTTTTATGCCTTAATGTAATTTTCGTTTGTATGTCCTCTCTTTTTGTAAAGAATTCTGGGTACTTACGCACGAACTTACAAACTTCAAATATATAAATGCAGGGTAGGGATAGAGTATTTAGTTCCTGAAAGTGGGGTTTACAGCTATCGGTAACTTCAATATTTACTAGGATTCTAATTAGTTTTTTCTGTAGGGTAAATAGCGTGGGCGCGTCAGTGCTATTGCCCCATAATATGACACCGTATTTGAGCCATGCGTAGGCGTACGCGTAATACATTATTAGTGCAGTTTTAAGGTCTGTAGTTTTTTTGAGCTCTAAGTACGTTGTGCTCATATCAGGTTAGGTAACTACTGCAAAGACTAATATTGTCTCTTCCTCCTAAATATACTGAAAACTTCTTTCGCTCATAAATTTTATTGTCCTGGCTGATTTTTTTTTTAACGGTCCTCAAATAATTCCACCGAATACGGCATTTTTATTTGAGTAGTTCCAGTCGTCGCAGTAAAAGAATATCTACTTGGAAGAATTTGGGAGTCTGTGCTGAGCTGTGGGACAGTGGCTAATAAAAAGTTTTAGTTTCTGTTTATCCTATCCATTTCTGAATATTATTTTTATGTATTTTCTTATTATTGTACACCCTAGAGACGTGTTGTAGATGAACTTTTTTTTTAATTTTGTGCAACTTTATTTGTTAACAATCTGCAGGAACGATTAGCAATATTCTATTGGCGGACCTATCAGAATAGCAGTGCTGCAAAAAAGCCCTTTATGCTTAGACTGGATTATTATTGTTTGTATTTCTAGTGCGTGTCAAAACTTAATTATGTATTTCACTTTCATTCTTTTCTTCACATCAATAACTCACGCCATCAAGCTAAAACTCCGCGCAACGAACTCCGCCGTTATCCTATAAGGGAAATATTTACAAAACGCAGTCTTAAAAAAGTAACTTATTTTTTTAAACTGCGTTTCTAGTTTTGTGCCTTTTTTTAGTTTAAAAAAGTAATGCATAATCTCACCTCCTCCTTGGCGGACTTGGGGTCGGCGACTTGCAGGGTCTCGTCGGGCGGGAGGCGCCAGGAGCCGCCGCCGCCGCCGCCGCCCGAGCGGTCCGTGTGGCCGGTGGCGTGCATGCGCCGGCGCCGACGCGCGCGCACCCGCCACCGCGCCGCGCTACGCAGCCGCGCCCGCCGCGCTGCCGCCGCCTGCCGCTCCGCTGCGCCGCGTGCGCGGAATCCGCCCCATCACTGATGACAATGGTTTTTAGGGTATTCACTATAGTCTTAAGAATAGTTAATTAATTTGTTTTAATCATTTTATTCTAAAACCAATCGTTAAAGATTTCTTACGTACTCAAACTTCAATGTACCAAAAAACATGTTAAGAAACTTATCATAGTAAGTTTTTTTTTATTATTATTGAAACTCATGCGTTCTAAACTAGAATACAAATTAATTTTTGTTTGAAAATGCGCTATTAAATGCTGAAATTATCGAACCATTGATTGTCTTCTGTGCGTTCTTGACACAGGCGGCACAACGCCCCAGGATATTTATTGCTTCCAAAGTAAGGAAGATTTATGCCGATAGCTTAGCTGCGATAATGCATATAAAATAGACCTCGTCTCAGAGCAAATACCTTAAAACACAGAAGCTTAAAATGGAATCTATTATCTTCAATACGATTGTACTCGAGCAAAATCCAACCGAATGTTGTGGTTTTCGCTCGGCAAGTCGAAATAAAAGTGGCATTTACTGGCGTAACTGCTCTTGTTTAAGCTGAATTTTCAATTTTATGCGGTGAAAAAGAACAAAACAGCACCGCAATGCGTGCTGCCTGGCCGCTTCATACGACCGCTACAGTGGCGAGCCGGCTACGACCCGACGACAGCCGACGCGCATCCGTTTGAAAAATTGCTACGAGACCAACCCCCACATTGTACTGCACTCCACGCCTCTTGATTCTTTTTACAGTTATTTCAAACTATTGTATAAAATACACGAAAGCAAACTTTTGTTATTTTGGACATGTTTTCAGATTTGTTGAAATACGATATAGAGCTAAGAAATAGTAATGCAGATAAATTTTAATCAGAAAGTAAGTAGGGTTATTAGTTTGAAAGCAAAGTTTTCAAGTACGGGGTGGGGTAATAGATAATTTGTTAATTGTTTTTGCTGACGCGGCCTGTCAATACGTAGTGGTGCGGAGTGTTGGCCCTCTGCCAACTCTGGCGCACACTCTCTACTTTATACATTCGCTCCACGTCAACTTTACGACTTCGTTTAACTATTATTTCAACTGCTCTCTCGATGCGATTTTTTAGATAGATGCCGTTTTTATTACCCGAATATTCAGATCAGTCGATCATTACAGCGAAGCGAATGCGCTTACCAGATAGTAAATACATCGAAAATAAACGTCTGTAAGAATTACTGCTTCGTAAATTATTGGGGGTGCCTTATGACTTGGGCAGCATGCCCGTAGGCCGCCTGGCGGCGTGCGGCCTCGTGGATATTTGGCAAGACTACTGCTGATATTTATTCCTTTTTGAGATAAACTGGAGCGGAGAACGCTAGTCGTGGGCTACGGCTGAGCACCCAATATACTTGAAGTACCATCGATTCCAAGTTATCGAGGCGATAACTTTTTCTTACCTCAACAAAACTTTAAGCTGTAGTCAAACTACTTAAGTCAAGTGTCTTCCAGTAAAACGAGAAGCAAGCAAACTTTCGAAGCGAAAAGTTGTTGCAGCTGGCTCAGATTAATGACGTGCAATAGACTTAAGCTTGGTAGTCCGGCGAGGGAACCCCAATTTTGAGCATTAAACATGTTTCTTATAATTAGTTTTTGTAGACGTTTAACTGCCTTTATAGCCTCAGAAGGCTCTAAAATGGACTCGACTACAATGCAGTTAGGGATGGAAGTAGGATAATGTTTATAAATAATTTATGTGCGAAATACAGATTTTTTGGACAAAATGCCGTCACTGCAACATTCTCTTTGTGCACTATTAAAAACATTCTTCTCTCAACAGTAGGTAATTGACGTTTCGGTGACATTCCAAAGTTAATTATAGAGCATTTACGTTAGGAAAAACCCGGAAAATTCTTCAAAGCTTTTTAGCTAACAATGCCGCAAAGGAAATAAAATATGTACTTTGTACAGTGCAGCGGTCTGCAGTGGGATTGCGACAAACTCCACCTGGAATTATAGCATTTTTGGTCGGGTTTATAGCATTAATTAAGTAAGTGAGGATTTATTACCATTCTGCTCCCGAAGAGGTTCTCTCGAGCTCTTTGAAACCATTCGACAACTTTGTAGCCACTGTGAGCCCTCCTCAGTGACCTCTCCGAAACGATTCCGTTTAAGACCTCATGGTCACACACAGTTATGTGTCTTTATTGTTAAACTTTGTTCTATTTCGTGCTCACATACATTTTGGGCGTTTGTTTGCTACAGATGTTGGAACACAGTGCAACTTTGATTGCTTCATTTGATGGATCGGTTGGAAGTGTGGCCGTTGAGTCCATCCATACCTGTATTTGAAATCCCATCGGGAGATTGAGGTATTGGAAAGAGTTCAGGTTTTTTTAGTCGTGAAATTTTCAATCCATTGAATAAGAGAATGGCAAAATGCTCGCTCCGTTTCAGTACCCGTCAGGGCGTCAGCCGTAAAACGTATGTAAACAGTTGCGGACCGCTACATTCACTCCGGGCAGTAAAACCGATATAATCCTAATTTCAGATACAACTGCAACTCTCTACTGCCACTCTAATTGTATTATTGTCCTTTTAAATCATAGATTAGTTACAGTGCGTCAAGGCCTGTCGCATCCTGGCGCTTCGCCAGGATCTAATTCAATTTGTACACCCTAGGGCCACAGTTACTTCGCCTGGTATTTTTTATGATGCCATAAAAGCTATTAAACCTTGTTCCGTTAATGTGTTTCGTTTTAACGCCATGATTTTATTGTGAAAAAATGGACTAACTAGCTCATATACAAGCTTTTAATGTCTTTTGTTTCAGCTTAATATACCTGATTTGACATTAGTTACTTTCAGTGAACCTAATGCGGCTATAATAATTATTACGTGTGATTACTTTTTATGAATACTCATGAGTTTATTAGAGAAGGTTTATTTGGATTCGTAAAACGTTATATTTGTGCCGTTAACATTTACATCTCCCCTAATAGACAGGCACGTTTCAAGTTCCCGAACTCAATGGTCCTTGGTACCATTCTGTGGTGTAGTTCATCCAACCGGAAAAACCGATGGCTTTTGCTGGTTGAAAAACATCAAGGGGGTATGCAATAAACAATTATGTAAAGAGATTAACCTACTATAACTATCCAACTATAAACGAACTAAATGCTGGATTAATCGTAGTTACATGGAGATTTCTCTGAAATAAATTATTTGAATTGAAATTGAATTTAATTATACTAACACACCATCACACAAATCTCTTGAATGTGAACTTATCAACCTTATTTGCATTTTGGTCAAATTACTCTTAACTGAGAGCAGTGGTGGCCCCGACTTACATTTTGCAGGTCGTGTGTTAGAACCCAGGCGAAACCCAGTTCGAATTTTGTGTAAATATTATAATATCATCACCACTGCTCTCACAACGGCGAAGGAAAACATCGTGTGGAATGTCCTAGAACCAAATTTTGGAAGACATTTGATATCTACCAACCCGGACTGGGCCCGCGTGGTATATTACGGCCCACCGAGAGGAGGTGACAGGGAGTGTAAACAATATACTAGGCTGCTTATGATTTTTAAATGTAACACAACATTAAATACTTAGAATAGTAATAGATATGTAAGTAGGTATATCGACTTACTTAAAGTTACTTCAAAACTAACCGAGCCGCTTAGTAGGAAAACAACATGAAAAAACAGTATGAGGAAGCAAAAACGAGAAAAAAATACAGCGAACAAAACATTCTCCCCTAAGTTCCCATAACTTGCGTGTTTTCTCGTGAGTGAAAACAACGATATCTCCTTATCAAAAACCCGTTGAAAATAGGGGGTAAAGCAACACGGTGAGAAATCAGGACACGGCTTGAGTATGAATGATAACAATATCATATAGAGCCATCAAGCATAATTTAGAAGACGATCGTCATCATCACTTCAGCCGTAAGACGTCCACTGCTGGACTTAGGCCTCCCTCAATTTGGGGGGCTTTGCTATTATCGCCACGCTTTGTAGGCGGGTGTTGCAGTACGGAGGTAAAATGCATAGAGAACGCTGCTGCCCATTCTCTAGTAACTCCCTTAGTCGTTTTATACGACACACACGGGAAAAAATGGAGTGATGCTATTCTTTACGTCCGGCAGCACACGCCATAGCACGAGAACACGATACGTACTATAAATTGCATTGATATAAAATTATTTATATAGAGCTTGCAGTATCTATTTGCGCTAGGGTGCTTAGATACAACTTATGGGCTAAAGTAGCAAGCTCTCAGCGTCAATGCCTTCCGTGTATCAATTAATTTGTGAGATAATTGATATAAAGTGTCACCATCATCATCATTTCAGCCGCAAGACGTCCACTGCTGGACTTAGGCCTTCCCCAATTTGGGGGCTTTGCCATAATCGCCACGCTTGGCAGGCGGGTTGGCGATCGCAGTATGGTGATAAAATACATAGAGAACGCTGCTACCCATTCTCTAGTAAGTCCCTTAGTCGCCTTTTATGACACCCACGGGAAGAAATGGGGTGGTGTTATTCTTTACGTCCGGCACCACACGGTACCATAAAGTGTAGCTTGCGTATTATCATAACAGTGCTCTATATATAGCTAGCTGTTCTCGCTGTACTCTAAGGTTCAGGGTGTCAAGTCGGAGGTCGCAAGTCAAATCGAGTGGCGACGTAATCTTTTTATCGCGGCAAGAGGTGCTTCGGCTACGCTCGCACTTATATTGTGAGATTTTTTTCTTCATTCATCTAGATAATGTGCTAATTTGCGCATTGTAGATTCAACTATAGGGTCCATCTATCTATATCTATCTTCGAAACTTTTAGTCTACTTTCTGGGTTTCGAATGTTTCAAATAACCTCCTTGTTTATAAACATAGGCAGTGATTAGCGCCGTTTAAATATGTCTTAACTTTAATCAACGTTTATAAATAAGAGGTCGTATATTGTGATAGTGGTTTACAAGCTCGTCTGGTGTCGGACGTAAAGAATAGCTCACCCTATTTCTTCCCTTAGAGGCGACTAAGGGACTTAATTGAGACTGGGGAGTAGCGTCCTCTATGCATTTTACCACCGTACTGCGATCGCCAACCCGCCTATCAAGCGTGGCGATTATGGCAAAGTCCCCCAAATTGGGGGAGGCTTATGTCCGCTAGTGGACGTCTTACAGCAAAAATGGTGATGATGATGGTGAATGGTCTACAATGTATGGACTGCTTAAATTAAAACATTTGCACTTGGCACCTTTATTTATTATATGAATATGAAATCAATTCACACGATAGCCCCAGCATCGAAAACTTTAATTATAACCATTAGAAAAAATGTTAATGAATGAAAACGGGGAAACTTTCAACGTGGTAGCTATTAATGCAAATTACTGAATTCATTAGTAGGATGTTTATGGCGGTAATTTAAAGTGATTATGGCCTGCAAGGCTGCAGCGAAACTTTTTTATTTTGTACACTTTTGAGGTTTAATTTGCACCAATTAGGACGTCCATCCAGCTTGGTACCATTACTGACTTGGCATCAGGGTTTCAGATAAGCATTTCGATATTTCTAGGGGAATATATAATCCTCCAGACCCTCACATATGGCGGCCAATCTCTGCAGAGACTAGTTTTCGGCGCCGGAGATATTATAGTGCATATGTGTGTGCGCAAACAGATGCTCTCTTCCTTCTTTCACTCTCATAGGTCGATGGGATGAAGGAGAGATCAGGCGTAGCACCACACGGTGGAGCATACAGTGGAGGTGTGCCCTGCCTGGGCGGAGCACCGCCGTGTCCTCGTGGAGGCGATCGGCGGCGGCGACCTCTCGCGTCCGGCCCTGGTGCGAGCCATGGTACGGAGCGAGAGGGAATGGGAAGCCGTCACCTCCTTCTGCGAAGCAGTAATGCTCGCGAAGGAGGAGGCGGGGTGCGTGAGGGAGTGGCAGTCTCTGCGCCCTCACGTCCCTAGCCGCCGCAGGAGGAGACGCCCCGGGCGTCGGGAGTCCATAACGTACTCCCGGCCACCGTAGGCGCGAGCTTGCGGGTGGCGAGCAATAGGTAGCTCGCCGCCCGGTAAGGACCAAGCTTGGGTCGACGGCGCGCAGTGTTCCACGCGCGCCTCAAAGAGATGTCAGCAGCAGTGTAGGGGTCTACTAGGACCGATGCCTGCCGGGGTCGCGTGATTGTTCGAAAGAGATACCGTGACCCTGGCACATGGGCAACTGATGGAACACGGGTGGGTTAAAGTCAGTAAAAGTCTGACACGCCCTCCCGCTCCGCCCAGAGCGGGAGAAGTCATTTGATGATTTCCCATCCTGAGAAAAAAAAAAGGCGTAGCGCCAACAGCTTAACGATTTTTCTGAGGGGGTATCACAGCACCAACATCCGTACTCCGGGTTGTTACGAAAAAATCTCAATGGAAAAACCCAATAACACTAGGCAATCTGGGAATCGACTCAGGACCCCAGCTCAGTAGTCGCGCATGCAGCCACGATACGACGGGGTAGCTAGGGAAATATGTGACTTCCAAATATACGTCCAAACTATGTATATGTGGTTCAACAATTGAAATCTTTGGGCTTAACCTAAGAACAGCCCATAGATTTTTTTTAGTATCTCCTGCATATGCAACGTGAAGCCAATGACTACCGTTTTTCCAAAGAACATTGTAACAAACCAAAGGTTACCAAAAATCAGATCAACAAAATTCAGGTCAGTTTTTTCGGGGAAAATAAAAAACTCACCGCATCGTTAACCGACATCGCATTGTTGTGATAGGAACGATATGTTTTATTGTCTATCAGCGAAGTGTACAGCTAACGGATGCATAGCTTAGGCAAGTGCCAGTGCCAGTTTAGTCATACTTACATATACACACATATCCCACATTTACAGCACCTACATACATCGAACAGATGCACGAACTTACACATATTCAGTATGCTCTCTGTATTTTTTATTTTCTGTTTATTTCGTAATTGGTATAATGTTTAGAATAATAATATTGTTAAACTTACTGTCAGCTTGTAAATAAAATATCTGGATGACCGAGCTTTGCTCGGTATTTTTTGGTAAATTGTGTTTAAAATATTAAGTTTAAACACAATTACCGTCGTCGAATATAGGCACCTTGTTCGACGACACTACTTTCCGCCTCGCTGTTTCCCTACGTTTGGGAGCTCCGTGTTGTTCTCCTCATCGCTGTCACTGTGGCGAAGTTGTCACCAGTCTAGGACACCACGGCCTGTCTTGCAGCCAAAGTGCGGGTCGATTAGCGCGGCACGCAAACATTAATGACATCATCCGACGAGCTCTTGTCACCGTCGGCGTTCCAGCTGTATTAGAACCCAATGGCTTGGCACGCGACGATGGCAAGAGACCGGACGGTATGTCCTTATTTCCATGGAAGGTGGGTAGGCCTTTAGTGTGGGATGCAACGTGCGTCGATACTCTTGCGCCATCCCATCTTCCAGGCACGGCGTGCTGTGCTGGTGCCGCTGCTGCGGCTGCGGAAAACCTCAAGCGGCGTAAGTATAATAACCTTGTTGGTAATTATATTTTTGAGCCGTTTGGGGTTGAAACGCTTGGGCCGTGGGGTCTGAGTGCTCTTAGCCTATTTAAGGATATTTCTAAACGGCTGGTGGACACTTCCCGTGACCCAAGAGCTGGTTTTTACCTTGGCCAGAGGCTAAGCATTGCCATACAACGTGGTAATGCCGCCAGTCTCTTGGGTACATTACCAGTCGACAGCGATGCGGATGACTTTTCGACGCTATTTTTTTTATTTGTAAATAGTTTTAGTTAGTTTAGGTTGTATTTTTTTCCTTTATTAATTTAAATATGTAATCCATGAAAGAAATGTTTAAGTTTATGTTCAAGCTGATTATCGATAAAGTTGGTCATTGAAAACACAAATATAACGACATTTTATAAAAATGAATCCTATCTAGATCGATTTATCGCTCCCGAAACCCCCTGAATTTCATGAAAATCGTTGGAGCCGTTTCCGAGATTCAGATTATATATATATATATATATATATACTGGGTGACATTTTATAACGTCTTGAAAAAATATTGGGTGTAATAGGTGAACGGAGTAGAAGCCTTTGGCATAGAAATTTTTATTTTTTATATTTTTTAATAACAACATTTTCATACTAGAACAACAGAAACAGAAATTTGGAAAAAAATAAAAAATAAAATCAATTAAAATCTTTCGAAACTCAAATCATATGCACCCTACTCAATGCGTAGCATGTATCAATGATTTCGTAGCGCGGTCCTACCCTTTGAAGCCGGCTGATAGGCGGCCTCATTGATCTTTCGCAGGCGCACGAGCCGTACATTCAACCCCGTCCGTCCGCGTCCCGCGCTCATTTAGTCACCTACGATGAATCTGAAGGCCTACCTGCGTTCTATTCTAGTTACACAACACACCATATGAAGGTCGAGACGGTGAAAAATGTCATCCGGTATATATATATATATATACAAGAATTGCTCGTTTAAAGATATAAGATAAACGGGTTGAAGTTGAAACTTTTCATCTTTTCGTTTCTTTAATCCAATCTGCAATATTTATGCGGCGGTTAAATTGCTAAATGATCGCCCACTGCGATATCAGTGCAAGATCTCGACGCTCGTCCAGCTAATAATTTAATTTCACTTGGCGAGCAGCCCATCTTCGCACCTGTACCAAGCTTGAAATTCTTCGTTATTCATAGTCCATCGAGTTTTGAAAAGAATCGAGTTATGAATAAAAGAAATATTGCGATCGAGATCATCGAAAAGTCGTAGCGACATTGACCCAGTATAACTAAAATACTTGCAATGTCAAAGAAAAAATGTTGTATATCTCTGCTTGTAATTTCGGAATGAGTGGAAAAAACTTTTAGTTTTCTCATTCAGTTTGATATTGTAGGTAAATAAAGATGTTTGGGATGTTCACTCTTTCAATACCAACATTATTTAAGTAGTCTGATGAATTTATCTGGCTCTTTGCCTGTAATAATAGTGTCTACGCTGCTGAATTTATTTGACATTTGTTTATTTTCGTTTTAAGGCATGTTGTGAACCGCATTCTTAATCAAATGTCGATTGACTTAATTGAATATTTGACCTAGTTCGCGATATAATGCAGTGTTATATTGATAGATGGTGACGTTTAATATCCTGGCGCGTACAATACGGTTCTCAGCTGGTCCAGTGACTGTTGTATAAATCTTTACAGTCTGGGTACTCAGTTGGCACGATCGACTTGTTCGAAGAAGACGTCGGATGAAGGACCTCGCTTACAAACTTGTGCACCGCAACACGTAACTCACTGATTGATTGCCGCTCTATCGCCCGGATAGTTTACTACTACATGTTGGTTTACACGCACCTCTGGGTACAGTTTAAAATTGATGAGGTGCTCGGCTATATACGCCAGCGTCCATGATAAATCAATATAATTCAGCTCGAAATATACAGATTTATATTGAGTGACTTCGATGCCAATGTGATTTATGTACTTAATATGATCCGTGAATTCTCGCTGAGTCGAAAATTTGCATAGAAGTCATAAAATATCTTGATTCTCGTCTCATTTTTCCCGATAGTATGTAGTTGATATCGGCAAAAATGAGGCAAGAAAATACCAGGTAATATTGATCATAAAAGGGTTTCTTTAAAAATGTAATATCGCCAAGGTGAGGCGTAGGCGACATTCATTTTCCGTGGGAGTGTCTCGCTTGTAAAGGGGCTTGCCGGGATTTTCATACTATGAATACGAGTGAGCTCTATTTATACTTTATAACAAGACTACAGAAAGTCTTTTAAAGTAAAACGGGACTCGACTTGATTGAAATCTTTAAAACTTCATCTTCCACGTTTTCAGGATTATTTTCTTTGTACTTAACTAGAACGACATGCTTTTGTATGTTTACATATAAAATCATGTCTTTTGTCTCTTTAAAAAAAATAACTTTTGAAGTCCGTGTCTCATGAAGCCAATTGATAAAAAACTTTGGTTAATTTATCCGGAGTCCATTTGAGGTTACAAAGTAAAAGAGTTAAATGCGAGCAGGTTGAGCTGTATTCTAAAAGGTTCCACAAAAGCCTTTATTGACCTCAAACACGGGTGTGTGGCAGCCTCAAAATGGAGTAGGTGAGGGGGAAGCACAAAAGACCCGCGGGGTCAATAGGCGATTTGAGTTTCCCATCTGACCGCTACAACCGATTGGTTGAAATAAATGAAGTCGGTTAAAAAAAGGTGCTGATGTGTGCACTGTAAGGCTGAAGAAATCAGAATAGTTAATTAATTGACTGAGCCTCAAGACGTGAATGCCGTTCATCAATTATTGTTATGCACACATTCGTTACTTACTCCAAAAATAAGCGATCCGAACGAAAATATTTCTTTTATTGTTTCACGGATTACAGGAATGCGATTGAATGCCTACCGCTGTTTAATTTTCAATTCATGTTTATCCGATATCTGAGTAATTTGCATGCAGCCAGTGATTTAAATAATGATCCACGGTAGGCCCAGCCAATCTCTCCGTTAAGTTATGGTAATCTGCTTCTTGAATATTATTATCTAGCTACCTCTCTCTAAATCATGTCGGTGCTTCCCTTTGCTTTCATTTTACGCTTTGTGTGTCTTTATTTACGAGAATACCTTTGTATATTGTTGAAATTTACGTAACAAGCTATGTACGAGGCACTAGAGCCGAGTATAACCAATGCGCCTGAATTTCTCTTGTTTTATTTTGACGTTTTTATGAAAATCTCGCAACACACGTGTTATTAAACTTGCACTGAAAAGTTTTTTGTTTCGCTCGCACACCGCGGGTGGAAGGTAAATCCAATAAAATGTTGTTATATCGGATTTTCCGCCTTTTTCGTATTGTGCTCGGAAATATTTGTTCAGGTAAAGGTTTTAATTAACATTATAGTTATTTCCATTGGAAGTGATATATGTACGTATTGATTCGTATCGTGAATGATCGAATGCACTCGTGTGAGGATGCAGGGCGTACACAATCGGTCGGGTCGGTGTCACGTCCGACACGTTGGCGTGCCATTCACGCCGCGTAGCTGTCACGTGCCCTCACTGTCACGCTTATCGTGAATACAATGGATTAGTTGGCGCTGGTGTCTGGGCACAGACTCACAGTCAACTTACAGTAGCTATTAATTTACATAAGAATGATGCTATGACAAAAGCTTGCCTCAAACGTCGAGCTTGATGGTAATGGTAATTTCAGTAACTGCTGAAAGATATTCTAACATCTAAAGCCGTTATAAGCTCTCAATTGTACTGCTTAGTTAAAGAAACGAACAAAATAATACCTAAATCTATTCTCGTATCTCTATTTATACATTGAAAACAAAACGTTGACCGCCATGACGGTGCCTTGTATAAGGGAAATGTAATATTTAGAAAAGAACATAAAAACAAACAATCGAGCAAAAAGGTCTATAAAAATTTAATAATACCCTGTGTTTGTATCTCGGAGAGCAATAAAAATACACTTTATTTTTTGTGGTTCAAGGGTTTCTTATGCCGTTTGTCGATCTGGTCGGTATACCGTGTCGGTTTTATCTGCGCAAATGTGGACGATCTGAAAAAAATGTTTATAAGTTTATTCGTCATTTGTTAGGGGTTTTCGCTCGTTTTCCGCTTATTGGGGAAGGTAGATCGCGCCAGGGTAAACAGTGAAATTCTATTTTTCTTACGTTTTTGCAATTTTTATGTTAGTGTCAGGCTTTATTCTGAACAAAATATGATTAGCAACCGTAACACGTAAGTATTTACATAATTATAATCTTTAAAGTAGTCAATACAACCCTCTAACTTTATTTAATCCCATATACGGGATGTTTTTTTCATGAAATAGTTACTACAATCCGACACTGAACTGAATTAACTAAAATTTAGTATTTTTAGCTTTTCAGTTTTATCGGCGGTTTAATTTTTTGTTAAAAAAAAAATATTTTATATTTTTATTGTGGCTATAATCTACTAATTACTACTAAGTACATGCTTGCAAAATCGGACTATTCTGTAAGAAGTTATGCATTACAATAAATGAGTGAACAATCAATCATTCCCTGTTTTCTTACCCTTAGGGTTGGAATTTTCTTTCCAAATTTACATGACCATCTTCAGGATATACCCTTTTCAATATTTTTTTTATTTTATCAAAATCGGTTCTCTCTGTAAAAAGTTATGCGTGGCCACACATTAAAAAAAAATATACGCGTCGAATTGAGAACCTCCTCCGTTTTTTTAAAATGCAAAAAAAATCGAAATTTGAATTTCGAAGGCTCCTGAATGTAATTGAAACTGAAAATGTAAGATAATCCACTGTTAAAACAGCTACCTTTACTGTAGTGAAATGGTTCTACACCAAACAGTTCTGTGTTGAATATTTATAATGTGCCCGAAGTTGATTTAGAGCGGCTAATTTGAGAACGAGATTGTTAATAAAATAGTTCCCACTTTCGTTCATATATTTATTTAATACGAACAGATGTTGGGGTTTTAACGAGTGTTGATAATTCTGACGTAAATACACTTTCAGGCATTGAAAACAGTTTCTTTGAAGCATTGTTTTAGTGAGAACTATCGACGTTTAAGCAGATTTCAGAGCGCTTTGTTGCGTTGCGGTAAATATTCTGAAGAGGGACATAAGTGCAAGAGCTGCTCAGTCGTGGTTCATTACCCTGAGCCTTACAGTGCAGCTCTCTACCTCACTCAGTAACAAGATCGTTACCCTGTCTCAATCCCACAGAATCCTCGTCACAAACTTATCTCGGATCACTATTGTAATACCATTTCAAATGACATGAAACTGAACGTTCAAATCGAGATTGCCGAATTGCGATCCGATAACATAATCCTGGTGTAGGAGAAGCAATCGATTCCACATCTCGATTCCAGATCATTAGTTTGAACTCCCAAGCCACGTTAATAGACCCCAGTGTGAACCGGGTGAATAATGCTTGAAATAAATCCACCGCGCGTTGAGTTCATTCAATTTTCAGTGTTGTGTCCCATAAAAACATTTTGACGCCATATTCCATTTTAACTTTGCGAGCGTCCCATCCTATGGGACTCGCTGACTCAAGTTTAAATGTGTTGTTTTATATTAACCCTAAGAGATCACCCTCAATTTTGGTATGAATATGTTTTCAGTTTTAATTCATCGTAAATATAATTAGTTACATCGGGCGGACGGAGTTGCGCTCGCATAAATCAATAAAACAATATAAGTATTGATAAATATCGGGAGTCCTAATACGTGATATTTACTGAGACATAACCGAGGATAACCATAAACGGGACTCCCTCTGATCGCGACCGCTGCAAAGCGTTGGGAAACGAGGAGAAAAAATGTAAAAATATATAAGTTGGGAAAAACACGAAACGTTTCGTAAAAGTTGTTTCATTTCAATTTTCTCAGCTCAATATAAGCTCAATTGACTAAGTCAGATATGAAAAAATCGTCTAGTAAAGTTTGCACGAGAACGTATATTTATGTTTTTCACAAGGCATATATCCAACCATCCATATTTACGACCATAGATGTGTACAATTCACTAGTAGGTAATGTTATACTACGAACTGAGATCGTTTTTCGGTAGTCTAATTACACTTTCATATATTAGTACAAACGGCTACACATACAAGGTAAGTTTTTATCCAGTGCGCAAATTTTAACAAATGAAACTTAAACGAGTTATAATAATCATGCAATTTTTATTTTGATATATCTTAGTACAAAAACATTAAGTTATCGTTAACGAAAGATGTCTATTTTGAAACTGGTTTTTATGTAACTTGCGCGCGGCGCCGGCGCGGCAGCGAAGGTTAACGACCGACCACCTGTTCAATTGGTCAAAATTCTAAGAATTTCGAAGTACCTACGCCGGCGCGCGGTTGCTGACCTATTAGTACCTACCAAATGTTCGATCGGTCAAAATTCTAAGAATTTCGAAGTACCTACGCCGTCGCGCGGTTACTGACCTATTCCTATTGTCGATATAATAACAGGTACGAAATATGTAGGGTGTCCACAGTTTACTGATTTAAGGTCGGATAAAAATTGAAAAAATAAAATATTGAAAAATTGGTTGAAATGTGTTGTTCTATTACTGATACTGAACCACCAAAAAAAATTTGCGCACTGGTTATAAAATTATCCTGTATCTGCAGTTTTGGCTGACTTCGCATTATATGTATAGGCTTTTCGTACGATGAGAAGTCAACTTATACTAGAAATGTATAGCTTGATTTGTAGCAGTGCGTACCTAACGATTGTGGCTATCCTATCAATAAGTATTACCTTTACACTACTATTTCTAACTTGTCTTCCACTCGTTAAGTGACTTATGTTGTTTCTCTATACATTTTACTCCCTTTTTATATTCTACTCCGATTTAATATTGCTAGAAGTCGGCAAGTGGTGGACCATAATTAAAAAATAGTAGCTTTTGCACTCCTTCTATATCTGCCAAATTTCATACTCCTCCGCGTAATTTTCGAAAAAAGGGGTACAAAATTATTGCTTCACGTATTAATATATACTAGTGATCACCCATTGGTCGAAATTCGACCGTACTTCATTTGAATAAAATACATTATTTAATGAAAAATATATATAATAATAAATATAAAAAAATAATATGGTTATATTTGACATTTAGTAACACTATAGACAAATTGTTGACGCTGTACAACTGTGGAGAGGGTTCGCTGGCGGGATGATGATGGCCAGGACCAGGACGTAGGTGTAATGACTAAAGAATACTTCTTCAGGACTCTCTTCTTTATTTTCTTAATACTTCTTAACTGCTGGATATGGAATGAATTATCACAGAAAGCTCTGTTTTTATAGAATTTTCCCTATTATTTTTAATTAATTATGACAGTTCAAAATGTCATAATTATAACCAGCATGTACAATCTATGACCAGTCTGTACAATCGTGAGGCATACAACCTCTACAGTTTGCACACGACACTAAGTTTTGTATGGGAAACTTACTAATGCCATACTCGACACTCCCCATAAAACCACTAAAAATATTTCTTATAAATCTAAACTAAATTCCTACCCGTCGCTAATACAATTTTTTTTTTTTTTTTTATACTTTATTAGTAAGAACAAAATTCTTAGTAATTAATTACGATCTAGCCAAAAAGGCTAATAAGCAATTTAACTCTAACTTAATATGTTACGTAATAGATTATGTTAAAACTAAGAATAGTGTCCAATTGCACTTATATTCAAGTCCGTAGCACTTTCTTAGAGTCTAATACAATTTTTAAAACACTATGTTCATGTGTTATATGTATAGCACAATACTGTTACTATTTTAACTCACTTTGTACACTACACTAATTCAAAAGGTTTAGTTCTTTTTAGCCTTCGCACTAAGTCTGTGTTGTCTAGCAGCTGGATTGCCTCAACATTCACGTGTCGGTGAAGTCTGTTTTCGTGGGCTTCAGCAAATTTTTGGATAATGGTGGTGACGAATTCCATTTTTAGGTCACGGTGAAGGTCGTCATTTCTTATGTACCAGGGTGCATTGACAGCATCCCTGAGTACTTTATTTTGGAATTGTTGGATTATTTTGACGTTGCTTTGTTTAGTACAGCCCCAAAGTTGGATACCATACGTCCATATTGGCATCAGAATATGCTTGTATAGGGTTATTTTATTATGTAATGATAGACAGGATTTCCTTCCGAGTAACCAATACATACTTTTATAACGTATATCGAGCTCCTGCCTTTTCTTTTTGACATGAGCTTTCCAACGCAGCTTGGCGTCGAGAGTTATGCCAAGGTATTTGGCTGTATTAGCATAAGGCACTTGCTTGCCATTTATGTAGATTGGATGATAGTCCAAGTGTTTGTTTGTGAAGTCAATGTGAATTGATTTTGACTCATTCAGTTTGATCTTCCATTTTTGTGTCCAGTCATAAACTTTGTTTACAGCTAGTTGAACTTTTTCTACTGCTTCTCTGTGGCTTGATCCAGTAGCCATAATTGCAGTATCATCTGCAAAGGTCGCAATGGTGTTGTTTTCCAGTTCTGGGATGTCACATGTGTATAACAAGTACAAAATTGGGCCTAGGACACTTCCTTGAGGCACACCAGCTTTTATAGCTTTAAGCTCGGAATAAGCATCATCCTGCCGTATTCTAAACATTCTATTAGTTATATATGACTCTAGGATATCTGCAAATTCTGGCAGCATGCGTCTGAGCTTGAATATTAGACCCTTATGCCAAACTTTGTCAAAAGCTTGCGCGACATCTAAAAATACGGTGGCGCAAACTTCCTTATTTTCAAGCGTTTTTTCAATTATGTTAGTTATTCTATGTACCTGGTCAATAGTTGAGTGTTTTTCCCTGAAGCCAAATTGATGGTTTGGTATAAGGTCTTTATCTTCTATTAATGGTTTTAACCGTTTCAATAACAGTTTTTCAAATAGTTTTGATAACACCGGCAACAGAGAAATAGGTCTGTATGATGATGCTTCATGGGGTGGTTTCCCAGGCTTCGCAATCATGATGACTTCAGCAACCTTCCATGATTCAGGTACATGTTTTAAAATAAATGCAGCATTGATTAGCTTGGTCAGCTTTACTATGGCTTTGCGCGGGAGGTGTTTAAGAATTTCACCTGTAATGAGGTCATAACCCGGAGACTTTTTCGAGCTGATGTTATTTTGAATTTCTTTCATTACTTCGTTAGGAGTCACAAGCTTAATTCTTTTATTTTGTGCTAATCTTTCACTCTCAATTATTTCTATCGAGCTTAAATTGGGTTGAAAAGTATCTTCCAAGTGTCTTAACGCTTTTTGGTCATTGCTTATGGCCCATTTTCCGTCGCTATCTCTGATGGGTGGTATTTGTATAATCGGCCTTTTTAGATTTCTTGTCGCTTTCCATAGGGAGTAATCAGTTGATTTGTCATTGGTTAGATGCAAAAGGTTGGTGTTCAGAGATTCATCCTCAAATTGTAGAATTTTCCTCTTTAATCGTTTAGTTAGGTTATTTAGTACTGTTTTATCTCGCGGGCACCTTGTTTGCTGCCACCGTTTCCTTTGTTTCCTTTTCGCAGTTAGTAAATCCACAATTTCTCTAGGATAGATAAATCCCTTATATTTACGTTTTAATTGCGGTGTGTTGTTCCACGCACATTGTTGGATGTTAACAATAAGTTTATTTACTTCTGAGTCAAGCTGATCTTGCTTTTTTATCGGAGTTTTAAGGTCGATAATATTATCTAGATCAAGGGCAAAACTTTCCCAATCTGTGAACTTATTAACCAGCGTTAAATGGCTTTCTTTGAGTAAGATTTTTTGACTGAGCATTAGTATAATTGAAGAGTGGTCCGAGTTCATATGAAAACCTTCCTCTAGACTGACGTAATTGGCGGATATATTTTTGCATATGAAAAAATCTATAAGATCCGGTATTTTCTGGTGGTCAGTGGGCCAGTACGTTGGTTTACCTGTGCTCATGACTTCGGAATGTGTATCTTTAACTGCACTTAAGAGCTGCCTTCCCTTAGTTGTAGTAAGTCTTGATCCCCAATGCGTATGTTTAGCA
This sequence comes from Aporophyla lueneburgensis, assembly GCA_932294355.1. NCBI lineage: Eukaryota > Metazoa > Arthropoda > Insecta > Lepidoptera > Noctuidae > Aporophyla > Aporophyla lueneburgensis. Next base: position 19,731,657 of record OW028747.1, read on the forward strand.
TTAAAATCGCCGCCTAGGATAAATCTCTGGCCTAATAGTTCAAAGAGATGTAAATATCTCTCTTTTCTTATCATGTGCCGTGGAGGACAGTATACGGCTGCAATGGACACGTGACAATATTTGGTTTTAACAGAAACTGCCACGGATTGAATGTCTTGTTCTTCATATTTACACTGCACGTAGTGACTAATGTTGTCTTTGATTATAACCGCGCTACCTCCCCTGGCAGAGTTGTCAGGGTGGAGCGAATTATATATCACGTATCCTCTAAATTTGACAAAAGATTGTTTAGTGAAGTGTGTTTCAGAGACCAAACACACGTCTATATTTTCTGTGTCTAGGACTGCCTGCAACTCATTTTGATGTTTGAGGAGCCCATTAGAGTTCCACGCCATTATTTTAAGGGTGTTATTCATTTTTTATTATTTAAAACAGCTGTTTTAGTGCCGATTTCTAATTTTTCTAATCTCTTGTCAAATGAGGTAATACACATTAAGATCTGATTGATCTTATCCTCTAGATTCAAAGGCTTTGATCTTTGTTTTATTGCTTGCGCATATGAACTTGTGTTGGTTACTGGCATGGGTTTTGCAGTTGACTGGACACTTGCTTTCTGTGCCTGTTTGTCAAGATCTCGTAAGGGATGAGATTGTTGGGTAGTTGGTACTACAGGTTTCTTTTTGATATTTTTATTTTTCATCATTTGCATCTGTTTAGCTACTTCACACCCTCTATAGTTGGCAGGGTGGGGTAGGCCACAGTGAACACATTTTGGCTTCTCTTGTGGAGATTTGGTACAGTTGGCAGTAAGATGCTTGCCAGTGCATTTTACACACCTTGGCTCTTTTCTGCAGTACTTATGAGTATGCCCATATGCCTGGCATCTCTTGCATTGAGGAATTAGTTTAGGATTTTTAAGTGGATGTATTTCAATTTTACACCCTAAAATGTACTTTATGCCATAGATTTTGTTGACATCTTCCTCATTATTAAATGATAGAACGAACATGTTAAGTGGTTCTTTATTCTTCCAGCTCAATTTGTTGTCTACTTTTTCTATTTTCAGTCCTTGCGTTGTTAGATCGTCTTTGATTCGGTCAGGTTGGCACGAAGAATGTAACTTCTTCACAACAACTCTAATTGGTCTAGCTTGCTTATTCTCGTACGAATGCCAATGCTAGTCTTTTTCTGTTAATAGCTTGGCAATTAATCTATAAGAGTCTTCTGTTTTAGCGTTAACCTTCACACAGTCCCCATTCATCATTTTTGCGTTAAATGATTCAGCTGGTATTGTTTCAGTTAGCGAGTCATAGAACGTTTGGTAGTTCTTAACTCCGTCTATTATGATTGGCGGTGGTGGGGGCACTTTTTTGACAGAAGTCTCTTTCGCGTTCTTTTGTTGTATATCTTGTTGGGCACTTATTCCAGGTTGTTGTTTTGGAGAGAGGGAGGTGTTAAGCTTCCTCTTCTTCCTGTTCTTGACCCTAATCCACTCAGTCTCTTTAGCGAGCTCATCCTCGTCCGTGCAATATTCAACGTCACTTTTAGTACGCTGGGCAAATATTGGTTTCTCGCTTTCCTGTTTTTCTAAGGGTTCTTTAGTTTCTTTTTTTTTCCTTCAAGCAATTTAATTCTCCTTGAAGGGCTAGAACTTGTTCCTGCAAGCTATTAATGTGATCATTCAGATTACGTACCATACATTGCAGTTTTTCCTTGTCCGTTTTCTCCTGGATGTAACAGTCATACAACCGCTTTTCCAGGTCAGTTTTTATCTTAATAGACTCTTTAGCCATTATTTTGTTGTAAGGCGAGTTTAACACCTAAACAATAGATTATTGTAAACACTTCATGATTTCCGCACTTGTAACTAGGTCATGGCAATGACACCGATAGATCGACCGACGTAGGTACACCGCCGCAACGACGGTGTTGTGCTGCGTCTGCAGAATACTCTTAACTAGAGCACGCGCGCGCGATCGTACGTCGGTTCACTATTGTAGTTAAACAACAACTGTCCTACTGTGGAGAGGGTTCGCTGGCGGGATGATGGCCAGGATCAGGACGTAGGTGTAATGAGTAAAGAATACTTCTTCATGACTCTCTTCTATATTTTCTTAATACTTCTTAACTGCTGGATATGGAAAAATATGGAATGAATTATCACAGAAATTTGTTCTGTTTTTATAGAATTTTCCCTATTATTTTTAATTAATTATGACGGTTCCAAATGTCATAATTATAACCAGCCTGTACAATCTATGACCAGCCTGTACAATCGTGAGGCATACAACTTCTACAGTTTGCACACGACACTAAGTTTTGTATGGGAAACTTACTAATGCCATACTCGACACTCCCCATAAAACCACTAAAAATATTTCTTATAAATCTAAACTAAATTCCTACCCGTCGCTAATACAAATAATATTAAAGACAAATATTCTCGATATGATCATAGATTTTAAAAATGAAATAGGTTAGGGTAGTTTTAATTCATTTATTACCTATATATACTTGACATTCAGTAAGACTATAGACACAAAATCAGGCTTACCAACTTAGGGGTTTCCCTAAATTTAGGGGGTAAATAAGAGGATTGGGATTTTTTAGGGGCGTTCCATTTTTAGGGGTATTCTTAGGGATTTTTTGCCATCTTATATTTCTCATTGTGTTTTTGATTACAATAAAAATATTAGCGACTTCTAGTAATATTACTATACTGTGTGCCGGTCTATGATTACTGAACATTCGTTGGTTATTTTCATTATAATTTTTTAAGGGAATTTTTTAGTACTTATGGTAATTTTAGGGGTTTTTTAACTTAAGCTTTAGGGGTAAATATTTCTGGGTGTTGGTAACACTACACAAAATATTAAAGAATGAATAGTAGTGTGTGTAACGTGTTATTTATTGAAAATAATGTATTTTAACGCATAATTTAAAAAAAATATTAGCATTCGTCACTTCTTCTCTGTATAATATAAACTATAAGTGTGCAAAATTTCATTCTCCTCCGTCCGCCCAATTTTCGTAAAAAGGGATCCAAAGTTTTTGCTTCACGTATTAATATATAGATATTTATTGATCTACTTTCTAAAATATTTGAAATATTGAGTCAAGCCAAATTTTTCTTCAAAATAACTACCACTAACTTTTACAGCCACTATTCACACATACGTAACGTATTCCAGCGGAGTCTGGATGTGAGCAGCAACTCATTAGGCTGGGTGACTTAACAGCGAGCACTCGAGGCGGCTTAGGTCGGATCTAATGCCTAACATCGGATAACCTGGACCAGCTCGTTACCAACTTGCACAACACGATATGAATGTTGCAGAAATAGTTATGATGATATTTCGTTGAATTATTAAAGAGTTAGATTTCCAGTAACAGTCCCGACTTACGAGAGTTCGAACTCTTGCGGGCTCTCACTTTGTGTAAATAATTTCATCACCACTGCTCTCAAAACTGCGAAGGAAGATAAGATATCGTGAGGAAACCGGCATGTCCTAGAACCAAAAATTCGAAGACATGTGACATCTACCAACACGCACTGGGCCCGCGTGACACAGAACGGCCCACTCCTTCTCAATGACAGGTGGCCTGTGTCCCAGCAGTGGGAACAACATAGGCTGATTAGAATGATAATATATCAATCTTAGGGTTTGTTTCACACAATAAACAGTAAGTACCAGTGATCTGCTACATAAATTTAACAACAGAACAGAACTTGTTTGAAATTATTTCCCAGATAAATTGCAGCAAAAAAAATCTGTATTTCCAGTTTACAATTAACCACCGGTTATAGTTATCACTTTGTATATAAAAAAAACATTATGAATTTTGGCTTATAACATCAAAGCTAAAATTAAACTTGTGTTATGGGTGACAGGGCTCTCAAGTTAACACAAGTTAGTCAAGTAAAGTTTCATAACTTTAAATCGATACTTATCGGAAACTGCCAGGTGGAGCGAAATGGTATAACGAAACTGTTATTTCATTCAAATCGCTACTAAGCAGTAAAAAAAACAATCGTTTCCTGGTTAGGTTAAATGTATTTCTAGTTCCTACTCTAAATGTCAATTCAAAGTCTTTATCTCAATTTCGTTGATGCTTACGATGGTTGGGTATGCAGCTTTCACATAGACAATTTAAAACGAATTCAGTTTGCGATGAGTTGAGCGGTTTCCTCCGCTGCCAATACGGAAATTGACAGACAAGGAAAACTTCTATCTTGGGGGAGATGGCACGAATATTATAAGGAAAATCTTTGACGAAATTGGTACAAATATAATGAATGTTAGGGTCCACAGCAGTCTCAAATTTTGTACATGTGATTTAGAACTGCACCTTATGGCATATTTTTTAGATGTTAGACCAATTAACAAATTAAAAACTATGATGACGTCCGTAGATTAAGCCCGTAGACTAAGCTAATGAATTATATACCCAATCTGTTGCGAAATAATATTTCATTTTTAATGGCGATACAGAACCGTGACGAATTGGAGTTAAAACGTTGTTGGACATATGTTTTGGGTTTTACGAAATACTATGTAATATTACATACATACATAAACTCACGCCTTTTCCCCATGGGGGTAGGCAGAAACCACGGAACGCCACCTGCTACGATCTCTACACACTCCTTTTGCCTCGTTTAGGTTCATACAATTGGTCATACACACACGCCGGTTGCGAGTACTACGCACCTGACCTTTCTGAAGAACATCACCAATAAGGTTGCTATATATCCCGCTAGGGTGTCCCCTCTTGGTGTTGTTTCTTACATCTGCCTTGTAAATGCCTTTTGTAAGCCGTCCTTCATTCATCGTCTCAACATGACCAAACCATGTATACCATCATCATCATTATTTCAGCCGTAAGACGTCCACTGCTGGATTTAGGCCTCCCCCAATTTGGGGGGCTTTGCCATAATCGCCTCGCTTGGCAGGCGGGTTGGCGATCGCAGTATGGTGGTAAAATACATAGAGAACGCTGCTGCCCATTCTCTAGTAAGCCTAGTAGTAGTAGTAACCATGTATATATTTCACAAAATTTATTTGAGATAAATAGGGTTAAATACACGTTATGCAAGGATATTCCACAAATCTCAGAGAATGTTTGTATTTTAAATGATTTATCACCATTTTATCATTTCTTTCTTTCTTCTTTTGTTTTTCAAATTCTGAAATCCAAACTTTTCTGCAAAAATATTATATATCTGGGAGGAAGATACGGACAAAATAATGCTAACATTCAACAAGTGGGTCTTATAAATACAAAAAGGTTACAAGAAAGAAGTGCTTAAATTATTAACCTACTTCAAAAATGAGGAGGTTCTCAATTCATCTTTATGTTTTTCTTTTTTTGTATGTATTATTTTGACAGACTGAGTTACTATCGAATTTATGATATTATTAGTACAGTAATTATTATTATTTATTTTTATTATTATTATTTATTTCATCTCAGACTACAAATGTCCATTTTGTTAGTAACAATCTTACTTACCCTATGTTAGTACTTAATAACTAAAACAGATCTTGTTCGATCGGCTAACGCCCACACAAGCGGACTATCTGCCCGGGCGGCTATCGAGTGCAGAATGATGTTGGGACTGTCACGCAACCTGCGAAGTAGCGAGGCAGATTTCTTGCGCCATACTGCGTCAAAGCTGTCGGTGCGCGCGGCGGCAAACATCGCTGACGCACTGCAGTAGCGTGGCAGTCGCAACAGCACCCTGAACGCATTGTTATACTGGATACGCAGAGCATTGCCAGCCTTTTGGGTATATCTGAACCACAGGGCCCCCGCGTACAGTGTCGTGCAATATGCCTTAAAAAGGGCTATTTTAACTGGGACTGTACAACGAGAGAACCTGCGGGCCAGCATGTTCACCCGGACTGACAACGCTCTGCGCTCCCTCTCCAGATCTGAATCGTCATTCAGGGAATCTGTCACCAGGTGGCCCAAGTATTTAAATGTATATACCCTGTTTATTGGGTGACCTTTGAGTAACAGAGGAGGGACCGTAGATGGACAGCTGGTGCCAGACCTGAAGACGATAAACTCTGTCTTTTTGGTGTTGTATGTCAAACCATGAGATTCTGCGTAAGACTCGCACACAGCCAGTAACTTTCGGAGAGCATTGACCGAGGGAGCCAGCAGCACCATGTCGTCCGCGTAGCTCAGATTATTAAAACAAACACCATCCACATAGCATCCGACACGCATGCTGCTGAGTCGCTCAACCAAGGCATTCACATACAGACCGAAGAGCACGGGCGAGGACAGTCCCCCCTGTCTCACCCCACACTCCGGCCTGCATGGCTCCGAAAGCTCCCCAGCCCATCTCACCCGAGTCTCTTGATGAAGGTACCAGTATTTGAGGAGAGATGCGAGCTCTGGCGGTAGTGTTGTGTCTCCTAGCTTCTGCCAGAGTAAATCGTAAGAGACTAGGTCAAAGGCCTTGGATAGGTCTAAGAAAACCGCGTAGATTGGTGTCTGTCTATCCGTGTAATACTTAACAGCGTGCTTCAGACTAAGAATGGCCGTCTCCGTTGACAGCCCTGCCCGAAAACCGAACTGGGCATCATGTATCTTGACATGCCTATTCAGATGCGAGTTGAGCACGCTGTCAAGTACCTTGGCTATGACGGTGGCTAGAGAAATTGGCCTGTAGTTTGACCCGTCCGATACGTCTCCAGTCTTGTTTTTTACTACTGGCACCACCAGAGTCCGCATCATGTCCGAGGGCAAGTAAGAATGAGACAGACACAAGTTAAAAAGTAGTGCGAGAACTCGTGGCAAGTGCGCACCAGCATGCTGTAGGTGCTCGAGCACCTACAGCATGCTGGTGCGCACTTGCCACGAGTTGAAAATCCCCAGGACACGATGGGCTAAGCATCGATGCTTAGCCCATCGTGTCCTGGGGATTTTCCTCTAACCATATTTTTAATTTTGGTTTTCACCTCTTTCGCCAAGACCATCGTTGGTACTTCCTCATCTTTGGGAAGAGCATCGAGCTCCCTGCATGGTGGTCCCAGGGGCGACTGTGTGGTAAACTGAGTTTTGAACAACTCAGCTATTTCTTTTGGGTTGGCAATCCCATCGACACTCACAGGAATACCAGGCTTAGGATTTAGCTTATTAGTACCTTTCCAGAAACTTTTAAAGTCTGAATTGGCATAGTGCTTTGCCAACGAATCCATCTTCAACTGTTCCTGGTGGTTTTGGCACCATTTGACTTTCCCTTTGAAAATTTTCCGCGATTTCACCATTGAGTCATAAACGGGACCCGACGAGGGCTTTCCATAGTCGCACCATGTAATAAAACCCAGCCTGGCATTTCTATGAGCCTCGCTCACATACCTGTTCCACCCAGCTAGTGGTTTCCTACGTTGATAACACTTTTGCTCGTAAGTAACAACAGCGTTCGTACATAATATATTTACTACCTCTTTATAAACACTATCTGTTATCTCTCTGTGAGAGGTCACATTACAATATTTCCCACAGCACTGTTGTAACTCAGTATGCAAATCAATGAGCCTAAGTTTTGAGTTACATAAGCTTTCATAAGCCAGACATTGACTTGCATTCCTGTCTCCCCATTTAAAGTAATGGAGGACTTTATAAAATAGAGACTTTGATAATGTTTTAGTAATTTATTTATTTAAATAATTTAACTTGGAGTGATATTATAAAATTATTGTAATACATTTTCATGTTAACTAACGTGATGATTTACTTTTAACATCTCTCTGCTGAAAATCTGTGTTATATGTCTTGTATTTATGTTTGAGCAAATAAATGATAAATCTCTGGCCAGCCCTTGGGTCACGAGAAGTGTCAACCAGCCGTTTAGAGAGAAAAAAGAAAGCTTATAACCCTTCTAAGGGTGTATAACCCTTTTTAATGTACTATCTATTTAGTCATGTAATTAACCACTTGTCAACCTAAAAGTTTAAGTGCCATAGCTTTATCTAGTTACCGTGCTTGCTGACTAGATATAAAATATTAAGTCACCAAAAAGCTGCTTGTACCAACTTTGACTTCAAACACTCAAAAGCAACTAAAAGCGTCTCTAATCAATACAGCTCCACTAAAATATTGATAATTTTACAGAATTTTCTTGCTACAATTTTCAGAATGAAATAAATTCTTGTAGAGTGCAATATTTCATCAATTTGTTTGAAAGCGTTTCACGGCACCGCTATAACGGGAGATTCTGGAGATAATTAAAGTGCAAGTGCAGTGGCACAGTGTTCGTTCGAGTGTTAAGAGGAAATTGAAAAGTGTTATAAAATATTGAGCTGTTTTGGACCTTACAGTACTGACTTACGAACGTTAGAGACAGTTTTTGTTTAAAATTACTGTTCTAGTACGCAAGGGTGTGGAACTACACAATTGCGGCGCTAAGTCCCCTCTTTGAGGAGTGGATAGAGAGGCGCCACGGCGTCCTCACCTTCCGCCTGACGCAGGTTCTCACCGGGCATGGGTGCTTCGGTGGGTTCCTGTTCAGGATAAAGCGGGAGGATACGTCCGGGTGTTTCCATTGCGAGGATCGTCTGGAGGACACGGTGGAGCATACGGTGGAGGTGTGCCCTGCCTGGGCGGAGCACCGCCGTGTCCTCGTGGAGGCGATCGGCGGCGGCGACCTCTCGCGTCCGGCCCTGGTGCGAGCCATGGTACGGAGCGAGAGGGAATGGGAAGCCGTCACCTCCTTCTGCGAAGCAGTAATGCTCGCGAAGGAGGAGGTGGGGCGCGTGAGGGAGTGGCAGTCTCTGCGCCCTCACGTCCCTAGCCGCCGCAGGAGGAGACGCCCCGGGCGTCGGGAGTCAATAGCGGACTCCCGGCCACCGTAGGCGCGAGCTTGCGGGTGGCGAGCAATGGGTAGCTCGCCGCCCGGTAAGGACCAAGCTCGGGTCGATGGCGCGCAGTGTTCCACGCGCGCCTCAAAGAGATGTCAGCGGCAGTGTGGGGGTCTACTAGGACCGATGCCTGCCGGGGTCGCGTGATTGTTCGAAAGAGATACCGTGACCCTGGCACATGGGCAACTGATGGAACACGGGTGGGTTTTAGTCAGTAAAAGTCTGACACGCCCTCCCGCTCCGCCCAGAGCGGGAGAAGTCATTTGATGATTTCCCATCCTGAAAAAAAAAAAAAAAAAAAAAAAGGGTGTGGAACTAGTCGCCTATACATTGGAAATCAGTTTTTAATCAAGGTCTTCCAATCTATACAATAATAATAATAATAATAACGCAACACTCGCCCTAGAGTGATGCGCTTTGTGAGGCGGGCGTTCTCGGGGGCTGATATCAGCCCTCGGGACTATATGTTCCGTGTCACAGAGCGCATAGACTTCCTGAAGCAGAAAGTATATGCATGGGCAAACCGTATTCGTAGGTATAAGTGGACCGATATACTCAGAACCGCACCTTCCAGAGTGATGAAAGGTGGGTTTATAAGGCTTGGGAGCGACCGGTCCAAGGTGTGGCGGACGCGCACCTGCCGGATAATGATGCCATGTGTTCTTTTTGGCGCAGTATCTGGTCGGTGCCTGTCAGTCACACCGAAGGGGATTGGGCTCGAGAAGTCGAGCGAGCCTGCGATCCAATACCAGAAATGGGGGCTATTACCATCTGCCCCCAAGATGTAGCTCGTGCAGTCCGTCCATTGCCCAATTGGAAGTCTCCAGGGCCGGACGGGCTGCACAACTTCTGGATTAAATGGTTCAGTGGATCGCATGCTCGCTTGGCGGCTCAGTACCAGTCTGCTTTGGAGTCTGGTTCGCTACCCCAATTCCTAACAACAGGAATTACCCACCTGCTCCACAAATCAGGTAGTACCGCGGAACCCAAAAATTATAGACCGATCACGTGCTTGCCGACGGTCTATAAAGTTCTTACATCTATTTTGAGAGCTAAAATTTACAATCATATTGACACCAATTCCATCATGTCTGTCTCTCAAAATGGATGTAGGAACGGGTCTCGCGGTACTAAGGAGCTGCTCCTCATTGATATGGCCATTAGCCAACAGGTTCGTCGTTCCCGAAAGGATCTGTCGACATGTTGGATAGATTATAAGAAGGCCTATGACTCGGTGCCACATACATGGCTCAAGAGGGTGCTGGAGTTGTATAAAGTCGATGCAACTCTGCGCACCTTCCTGATTTCATGTATGGAGCAGTGGAGGACGGTTCTTCGCTATCCAGGATGTCGAAATATCCAAAGGAGCAGCGAACCGATAAGGATCGAGCGAGGCATATTTCAGGGTGATAGTTTGAGTCTGCTTTGGTTCTGCTTAGCCCTGAACCCTCTGAGCACACTGCTTGAGGATTCAGGTATAGGCTATCGGTTGAGGAGAGGTGGTCAGGTTATATCTCACCTCCTTTACATGGATGACCTTAAACTCTTTGCCCCCAACAATTTTCAACTGATGGAACTACTGAAAATAACTGAAACCTTCAGTAGCGCCATCAGGATGGAATTTGGTGTGGACAAATGTGCGGTCATGCATGTAAAGCGAGGGGAGATTGTGGAATCCGTGGGAACCCAACTCTCGGATTCCATAAACCTCCGAGCCCTCTCTTCATCCGAAACCTATAAGTATTTGGGTATGTCGGAAGCGTTGGGCATCAATGTTACTGACATAGATATCCAGAGATATGCCTTCATTGTGGAATAGTACGGAGTTCTAGTGTCGCCACTTATCTCCCACCCAAAAAATTACAACATTAACAAATAGTGTACTGACGAAACACATTTAAAATTTGAACACGCACACAAAGAAGAAAGCAGCTACACTAAATCAATTTCTAATAGCACACATACATAGAATGGGCGGGGCCATTCACTTGTAAATACTTCCTATTTGCGAACATCCAATGCACACGCATGCAATTAGGGAGTCGAAAGCGATGGTCGATTATTTTTATCGATATTTAATTTTAGCACATTCTTGTATTATAATAACTTCGTTTAATTTCCTTTACATATTTTTTTTTTACCTTTCCGAAAATATAGTTAACTTTACTAAACAAAAAAGGGCATATTTAAAAAAAAAATTGTATTATCGGTTAAAAGGGAGTGCTCTCTGTTACTTATCATGCTGTATAAATAAATAAAATAAATAATATATTACTTAACCTTAAAAAAAAAACACAAATGCCTACCTACATTCAGGTTTGGTTTAATTCAGTTAGGCTAATGTTATACTCATATTCAAACTCGATCGCGTTAAGACATATTTCTAATGGAATTAAAATAGCGCCATCTAGCAAACTATTTTAAATGCTGACAGGATCGAATTCGGACGATTGTGGTCTTCACGGTGTTTCCACTTCCAGCGGAGAAAAGAGCAATATACAAATGCAAAGCCGCGAAACCACTCTCAGTTTGCGCACTCGCTGTTTACGTCGTTCGTGAGTGTGGAGCGGGTATAATAAAGAGTAGGCTTGAGTCCTAGCAGTGGGAACTGTTATAATAAAAATAAGGAAATACAAAATAAAAATCAAATAAAATTATTTATTTTCCAGTAAAATGTAAATATGGAGAATCATTAATTTGAATTTGTAGATTTGACTAAATAGCGACGGACCGCGAATTCTCTAATTTAAACTTCGATTCTTGGCTGCTCGGCTTTATGATTGACTAAGATGGGCGTGCGATTTAGTGATCAATAAAATAATATTACGCAAAATATATTTTTATTTTCAACAATATTTAACCATCGCAATCTTCAATACTAATCTTACTCGCTCAATAATATTGCGTAATATTATTAATCGTCTATGGCCCACCTTACGAAACCGCCAAATAGACAGATGAAAAAAAAAAGAATATTTTTGCATATCGAAAACAAATTATTGTATTTTTTTTACCAAATATAAGTAGTTCGATGAAATATAATATTTATTTATCATATTACTGATCATATTGTACTTAAAAACTGTTAATTTGTGAAAATCTTTAGATATAATATTACTTTAGTTTTTACACTTCACGAATAACTATATTGGAATTATAATGTCTTAATTTGGTTTAAACAACATTTAATTAATAAGTAATTTAACTATTTTACTATACAAGTAATACGAGGATATCCATTGAGTTCTGTAAAAAAATATTCAACAGCAATAATACGCATATCGATAAAATCAGCCGCACGCAAACGATTGCACCACTCTACATATAAAACGTTCGTTTCGTTCGGGAAGATTCGGGCTAGTTCGGGTTAGTTCGAGTCGCTCCGGACGTAAGTTAGTAAATCATTTAAAAATTGATTTAAAATATAAAACAGTGACTTAATTGTTTACTAACCGGTGGTAGGACACGCTATTTGTCTTCAGGTTGATAGTATTTGACCTATTTTTACAAATAATTACTGCACAACTCGGCATTTTGGTTTTTTACGCACCAATAATGCACTGTACGCAATCGCAAAGCGACTGAATGATGCGTACAGCCGGCACTCGAACATAAGACCAATTTTATAATATCGAGGCGGCACGTGCCACGCCCCCAAGGCATATCCCTCGATATCCGTGGTTACTGACATGAAGCAATCGTTGAAGGAGCGCTTCTTTGGCCGCCTGAAGAAAGTATTTAATAGTCTTCTATCAGGCGGAAACAAGGTGCGCGCCTTCAACGGTTGGGTCATGCCGGTTTTGATGTACTCTTTCGGCATACTCAAATGGACTCAAACGGGACTCGACGCCGTGGATAGGAGGGTCCGTACGCTGCTGACTGCATATCGAATGCATCACCCACGGTCATCGGTAATGAGGCTGTATATCCCGCGAAAGTGTGGAGTTCGAGGCTTTTTAAACGCTAAGTCTCTCCACAATCGCGAGATATGCAGTCTCAGGGAATATTTCCTAGAAACCGACGTGGGGATGCATCGAGATGTGGTCGCAGTTGACAAGGGCCTCACCCCGCTCTCCTTGGCTAACGAGAACTGGCGCAAACCTGTAATACTTGACACTAATGACCGCATGGAAGTATGGCAGAGTAAGGAGCTCCACGGACGCTTTTTCCGGGCCCTACATGGACCCGATGTAGATATACTAGCGTCCGTAGCCTAGCTGCGTTTCGGTGACCTCTTTGGGGAAACCGAAGGTTTTGTCTGTGCAATTATAGACGAAGTTATGATGACGAACAATTACCGGAGACTTATTGTATAAGACGGCACGGTTGACATCTGTCGGGCATGTCACCGTCCAGGAGAATCAATTAGGCACATAATCTCCGGGTGTTCTCGTCTAGCTAACGAAGAATACTTGCATAGACACAACCTAGTAGCCAGGATTATCCATCAGCAACTTGCTCTTAAATACAGCCTTGTGGAATCGGAAGTGCCGTACTACAGGTATGTGCCCGACCCAGTTCTCGATAATGGAAATATCACATTGTACTGGGATCGATCCATCATCACTGACAGGACTATTGTCGCAAATAAGCCTGATATAGTGGTGGTGGATCGGGTAGAGCGGCGCACAATGATTGTTGACATAACGGTTCCGCATGACGAGAACCTCGTGAAAGCCGAGAAAGATAAACAGATCAAGTATCTTGACTTGGCTCGCGAGGTTGTCGACATGTGGGATGTGGATTCAGCGATCATTGTGCCGATAGTCGTCACAGCCAATGGGTTGATAGCCAAGAGCCTCGACCAACATCTAAGGAGGCTCTCGTTAGGCAGCTGGGTCAAGGGCTTGATTCAGAAAGCGGTACTTCTGGACACGGCTCGCATCGTCAGGAGGTTCCTCTCTCTGGAGCCCTGACCGCCGGTAGCTTGGACCCTGTTCCCGATACCGGTGGGCTACTATTTTTTATATTTTTAAATGTTTTTTTATTTTATATTCTAATATTTAAAAATATAATTTATATGTTTGTTAAAATGAATAAAGGAAATATAATAATAATAAAAGCCATTTATTCAGACCTTTTGAAAATTATGTTACTACAATAAAATATACATATAAGTTGTGAATAAAGCTAAAAAATATATAAAAGTAATTCTATTGTTGACACCGGCTGTCTTGGTCTGTGTGCCCATTGGCAAAGGCCTCCTCCATATCCCTCCACTTTTTTCTATCGACTGCTATTCGAGTCCACAGTTTACCTCCTGCGGTTACCAGCTCATCGATCCAGCGTTTCCTCTGCCTTCCTCTATGTCGTTTGCCATTTCGCGGGTACCAGACTCTTACCCTTTTGCTCCATTTATCTTTGCTTCTGAGGGTGTGACCAACCCACTTCCATTTAAGTTTCCTGGCTTTCCGTGTGACGTCAACCACCTTCGTTACCCGCCTAATTTCTTGGTTTTTTATACGGTCTTTTCTTTTTACCCCCATCATACTTCTTTCCATGGCACGTTGACATACAGCAAGTTTGTTAACTTGTGCCTTTGTCAAGGCCCAAGTCTGGCATCCATATGTTAGGACCGGCAGCACACATGAATTGAATAGTCTCCCTTTTAATTTCAGACTAAAGTCAGGGCACTTCATAATCTCCTTCAGGGACCAGTACCGATTCCATGCGTTTGCTACTCGTCGGTCTATTTCTTTTTCGCTCTGGTTCATGCTAGAAATTATTTGTCCCAAGTATATGTACTCATCATGGTAGTCGATGATTTTGTTGCTCACCATGATTTCTTCTCTTTGATAGTTGGTTAGAAGTTTGGTTTTATCGGTATTCATGGTGAGTCCAACTAACTTGTTTTCTCTCGCTAGGTCGACTATCATTTCTCTGAGGACAGTTGGTGACTCTGCAAAGATAACTACGTCATCGGCGAATCTAAGATGGGTCAGTCTGGCTCCATCTATTGCTATCCCCAAATTGTCCCAGTTCAGTCTTCGAAAGACTTTTTCCAGAACTGCTGAAAATTGTTTGGGAGACAGTGGATCACCCTGAAGCACGCCTCTTTTGATTTCAATTATTGTTCCCTTTTTCTCTAGCTGTATTCTTGCTGAACTTTATGAGTATACATTTTTAATTATGCTGATGTATTTGTTCATAACACCTTGTTCTTTCAGTGCCAACCAGATTGTGTCGTGTTCCAAAGAGTCAAATGCTTTATTATAGTCGACAAAACAGCAGTATAAGGGAAGATTATACTCGTTATATTTCTCAAAAATTTGTTTCACTGCGTGTATGTGATCTATGACAGAGTATCCACATCTGAATCCTGCTTGCTCAATAGGTTGATTCTCGTCCAGTACTCTTGATATTCTGTTTAGAATTACTTTGGAAAACACCTTATAAATGTTGGACATTAAGCTGATTGGTCTGTAGTTGTTGATATTATAAATATCACCTTTTTTGTGAAGAAGGATTATTGCTGATTCTGTCCATTGGGTGGGAATATATTCGCTTACTAAGATCTCATTAAATATATTAGTCAATAATTTAGCCGATTGTAGTATTGTACTTAGCAAGATCTCGTTAGTAACATGGTCTGGTCCCGGACATTTTTCCCTTTTTTGGGTTTGAATGGCGTTTTCTACCTCTCTTTCTAATATTTCCGGAGTTTGGTCTGAATCACAAATCTATACAATAGTAGTACGCAAATACTCGTGTATACTTTGCAGTGGCCAAAGTTACTAAATTGTTCCATAATATACAGTGCTAGTCCTCATGCAAACTAATCCTGTATAGACGAGTGGCGAGTGCCAGAAACGACATGGTTTGGGGAGTTTAGGTTAGGTTAAAACTGTGACCTCCTATGGAAACGCCTTGATTCAGTTTACGAGCCCTGTCAGCGAAGTGTCCCGTCGAGCGTTGCTCTTCATTTTATTCGTTAACCACACCACCACACCTCTTCCGGCCTTTAAATCGATGTCGATACACGAAAATTCAAAAGTTAGGTTAGAATATTTAAAATAAAATTTCTCAACCCCCCCCCCCCCCCGGGTTTGAAACTTTTCCTTCACAGGAGGGGATCTACACCTCCCCCCTACCACCCCTTAAATTAAAGCCCGGCAATCAGAAGTCCTACCAAATTCCTACGGTGGCATTATGGCCTTGTATAA
Organism: Aporophyla lueneburgensis; assembly: GCA_932294355.1. Classification (NCBI taxonomy): domain Eukaryota; kingdom Metazoa; phylum Arthropoda; class Insecta; order Lepidoptera; family Noctuidae; genus Aporophyla; species Aporophyla lueneburgensis. The sequence continues at coordinate 19,747,696 of OW028747.1, forward strand.
ATTGTAACGATGCAACTGCGCGTCTACGTTACAAACTATATACAAGTGGTACGCAAAATTCGTGTATACATTGTAATCACAAATTTAAAAATTGCATTACAAAGTATACGCGAGCAGATTCCTATGGTTGCGTTTTGGCCATGTATAGGACGGAAATACGCCACGGTAACATAGGGAAGTAAAATGTATGAAAATGCAAGGTCAAATTAAATTTGTAAGTAAAACTGTGCAAATATGGGCATGCATCAACATCATACGTAAAACAAAAAAAAAAAAGATGGTGGAAGTTTGTATGTTCATCTGTATTTTTTATGTGAAAAATACAGATGAACACAAATACACACAAACAAACACAACATTACGCCTTCTTTCCCCGAAGGGTTGGGCTAAAGCCTACCCCTAGTACATCTTCATTTCGCACGTTACGTTTAAGTCCCATGTAATAAGATACGAGCCTATTGCCATCAACTGAGCGCATATCCAGACTCCAGGCAGCTACTGAGAAATTGCAGATTGATAAACACAATAACACTTTGCCTGACTGTGAGTCAAACCTAGAATTACATGTGCAGCAGTAGCGTTTAGGACCACTATACCAACGACGCAATTTAGTCTGTATTTTTCATAGGCTATTTAGTAAAAAAACTACAAAGTTTTTTTCAAAGGGTACAAACCCTGGGTAGAACTTAATGCAAATGATTATGAAGTAAATGTTATTAAACCTACTTAATTACTTAAGTGCAACAAAGCCATAAAGACACATCAGTGATGTGTATCCAAGTAATTATTTAGGTGCAACAAAGACACACCCTTTTAGTGTAAAAGTCAACAAGTAAGTGAGTTAATATCCATGTTATTTGTAAAACTAACCGGTCGCGAAGAGTGCTACCGCTTATTTGATTTCCCACGGGAGCTTTAAGTTGCCAACATCTTATGCGATCTATCACAAAGAAGTTAATGGTACCGATTCCCTTGTTCACAAACTAAACTAAATTTAAGTTCAGTGCATCTTTTTCTTTTTATTTCATTAAGAAGAGGACAAAAGAAAAAAAATAGTTTAGTCCTGTCAAATTAATCAGCGCCTGTCACTACTCCATATAAGTTTAGACGTGATTAAAAACTTGCCTACTAAAATTACGTCAATTTACGTCAAGCGCTGATTAATTTGACAGGATTAAACTAAAATTTATCTTCTGTCCTTTCCTTAATGCAATAGAAAGAAAAAGATGCACTGAACTTAAATTTAGTTTAGTTTGTGAATAAGGGAATCGGCACCACTGGTGTTTTGACTACATAAAATATCCAGTAAACCATTTTAATAGACTTCAAAAAAGGATCAGAAGAAATCCCCAATTCAACTGTTTTTTTTTTTTTTGTTGTATAATATTGCGCGGTATTTTCAGCAATTGTGATTGGACATGCCTGAGGAGCTGCAGGAATCCGCTGGATGCAGAATCGGTTGAAGTGGCGGTGCTTGTGGGAGACCTATGTCCAGCAGTGAACGTCTTGCGGCTGAAATGCTGATGATGAATGAAGAAATGAAATGAAATGTTTATTTTTGTAAGTAGATCTCATAAGGCACTTTTACACGTCAACAGATGAAGTGGAATTCGTACTTTTTCTGTGTATATTGATGATGTTTTAAAAATCTTCCAGCCACTTTATTTGTTAAAAAATAAGTAAAAGCAAAGTAGAAAATAACTTGAATTTCGGAAGTCGGTGGCAAAAAAAAAAACCAAAGACACTGACTTCTGAAATTAAAGATATTTATCACTTTAGTGTTTTTTTGGAAGTCTGTTTCGGTTATTTTGAACTGATTAATTTCACATCCTCGTTGGTTAAGTCATCAACTGGTCGCAAGCACTACTGCTGGGCATGAAGTCTTGGGTTTGATTCTCAGGTCAGCTAAACTATTTTTGGGATTTACTATCTGGAGTTTTTCAGTAGCAGCCCAGTCTAGATTTGTGCCCGGTTGATGGCTAGGCTCACCCATTTACATAGGACTTAAACATAACTGGCGAAACGTGGGTGTAACCTACCAGTTTTAGATATATGTACTTCTTTTCAACCCTTCAGGGAAACAAGACGTGTTGAACTCAATGGTAACAAAGTAGTCAGTTTATTAGCATAGAATTTGAAAATGCGCTCCATAAATATTGATAGTACAGTGAATTTAACGAGGTGAGAACAAGGTTACTGAACATTTTCAGTAACTCAATTAAACTGCAACAAGTTCAATAAGACTTTGCGTTAAAAAAAAAGAAATTCTCTGGTTTGACAGATTTATGTTAAAATTATAAATTTATTTAGAAATATGATGGTAAAACTATTATGCACACACGTTGATTAATTGAAACAAATCTGACATGTAGCTTGATAAACCTATCCATTGTAGGCATCCCTCCATCCCTTCTAGCCTCTCCGCAAATACCTTAAGAATGGTGGTGCTGCTTCCTCTGACTCTAAGTATTATCGATGTCACTTCATTGCGTATGATCGCGAAAAAATCAGCGAACACACCTGACGAAATCGTAACGGGAAAGTCTTAACAGCGTCTTTCAAGCCATTGTCGAATTACCATTGGTTTATGCTTATAGGTAGGTACAAAAGATAAGTTACTGAAAAATCATGCTTGAAAAAGTATCAAACCATACAATATTTTCATCTGAAAGCCTTGGGTCGTATCCCTCTTCGCCCTAAAACTCGCATACTACTGTAAGAATGTATTGTTTTGTTAGGATAGGTTATATTTTATATATTTTAGTTCATAACTTTATTTCCTCTAAAAGGCGCGATATTTAACTAGCGGACGATCAAGACGTTTCCAGCGATATCTCATTTATCAAATTATGAGACCTAAGTAATTTAGAAGTTGAGAGAACAGATGAACAAACTTTACCACATACCTACGTAGATACGTACCGGTCAAAATCATAATCTTTTGGCCTTTTTGCTTCACCGTAGTCGGTTAAAAATATAAAATCGAAATATTTTTATCGCAGCACAGACTGTCGTCAATTTGAGATATTTCAGTAGGTATTCGTATAAAAAGGGGTATCAGACTGTACATCTCAAGAACGACGTCAACACTTTCAATGAAGAGAAATGTCTTGGCGTCAGATCTTGAAATATCCCCGGGGAAAACCAATAATAACACCGGAGGACTCACTGAAATTCTATTACGTTTTTATGTACCTACCTATAACGAACAATTTTATAACACATTTTGCGTAGTAGGTACCTTCCTACCTGGTATAATGTTCGTATAAATAGCGACTGGAGAGTGAGACGTAAAAAACTAAATTATGATGTTGTGTTTCATATGTGTGTATGTACTTTTATGTGTTTTTTTGTGGCTGTAAAATTAATGTATTTGTTTATTGGAAAGTAATGTAATAATGTATATGTTCGTACATAAATGTAAGCTCAATAGCGACCAAATTGTCATGTAATTTTAGTATACAATTTCAATTACTTATCGTAAAACTTTCTTACATGTACGTTCTAAACAATAGATCATTATAATATGTCATATCCATATATGGTCAAATTAAATTAAATGACAATACTTTACCTAGGTGTTGGGTATAGATATCAAAAACTAATAAAATAAGAAAATACAAAAAATGTGTTTTCATCATTGTAGCTCAAAACTTTAAATGACACTGACATTAAAGCAACCAACCGAACGTAAAAATATCTATGTTCCTCGAAAAATTGCAAAAACAGTTAATCGATTACGGGCATTGACTTTCACCCATTGAACGAAGAAAAATATTTTTTTGTTCCATTTATTTTGGATATCGATATCCAAGAATGTGGATAAACAACTAAGTTAACTTGTTCCTGTCTATTATGTAGAATAGACTTACCTGTTACCTAATAAAGCTAGATCTACTGGCTTCAATGTTCTTAAACTATCAAATTAACAGAACATGTCTAACGTTATCTGTAGTACTAAGAACAGATTACTACCTACATCTGTGGCTCCATCTATTTATAGATTTTATACCTACTATTATATATTTGTGGGCCGAGGATCAACAACTTGTTGCGAACACCGGTGCATCACAAAACATGTTGCGCTATGATTGTTCTATTGGATATACCTTTTTTACTGTCCTTTACGAGTTCATATTAATCATGTTTTAAGAGGCTGTATACGATTTTTTTCTGATTTTGCTGATTTACGTGATTTTATAGACGCGGCTTAACAGTTAGGGGAAGGTGGGGGGACACCGGATAGTTAAGAAAAAGACACAATAAATAAATCACTATGTTATTTATTGAGGTAATCATTGTCATAAATGTTTAAGTATACCTTAGGCATAACTTTGGCATAAAAATATTTGAGATCAATCTTAGTAACTACAAAATAATAAACGTTTTAATAAAAATTATAAATCCGAATTCACCCCATACCTATGGGTCAAACCGGATAGGCATTTTTTATTCAAGGGGTGAATACAGATACTAACAATAAAACGAAATAATCAAATTATTCGCAGTTTTTGCATACAAAAAATAATAATTCTTGCTCAGAACAACTGATGCAACTTTCGTGAGCCCATTTAAGACAAGCAGTGCATTGGTACCATTCATCTGTGGACTTAGTTTGACTGTACTTTTCGCCACAAACCAAACACTCCGAATCCTCCTGATAGTTTTCTTTATTCGTCTTTTTACCGATACCTTTACCTTTGCCTTTTTTTGTTTTAATTACTGATGACACAGCCTTATCTGCCAATTCATTTTTATACGGTGATTCAGTCAAAATTGCAGTTTTTCCTCGACGCGCTGATGGCCGCATGTTCTTTTTAAAATGAGGAATCGGCATGATATCTTTCGGTGATACAAGACTTAAAGAATCTGGAAACGTTTGTCCTTCTGTAGATGTTCCTGCTTGTGGGGAAGGAGTTCTTTCACGAGGCAACGGATCCTGAGAGAATTCATTTAAAGAATCTGAAAATGTCTGTCCTTCTGAAGATGTTCCTGCTTGCGGGGACGAAGTTCTTTCACGAGGCTCCTGAGAGAATTCATTTGTGGATGGTGGTACAAATGATATTTCTGTAGTCTGTGATGGTGCAAAATCTACATCTGTAAACGTATTGGCATTCAGAGGGAAAATTCCGGTTTTGGTAAAAGCAGACACTGCATTTTGCATTGTAGCGGCACGATTATAAGCAGTCCCAAACAAAGATGCCATTTGAAATTGGGTGACAACACGCCCTGGATGATTACGAAGCCATAATTGGACTTCTTGCGAGTAAAACGTGCTCAAAGGCCCCATAAAACCAACATCGAGTGGCTGTAAACGATGCGTGCAGTGAGGTGGCAAGCAGAGCATTATGACACCATGAGTACGAGCTAACTCAATAGCTTCTAGGTTCTTAGTGTGAGTGGCGTGACCATCTAAGACGAGAAGCACAGGATCTTCATTGCTTGGTTTTACATGGCCGATAAAGTGACGCATCCATTCAGTGAAAATATGTTGTTGCATCCAACCACTTGGGTGGCATACAGCTACTGTGCCTGGTGGTCCACCATCCAAAAGCTCACTCTTCATTCGAACGCGAGGAAAAATCATAAGAGGTGGAACATAATGTCCAGCTGCAGAAAAGCAAAGCACTGCCGTTACCAACTGTCCCCGTTCAGCTGAAGCTAAGGCACCAACTTGTTTTTTACCTTTGACCGATATAATTTTACCTATTTTTTTTGGTACAGAAGTCAATCCAGTCTCGTCCATGTTATAAATTCGCGTGGAATTGAAAGCGTGCTTAGCATAAAGCGTGTCCAAAAGATTAAAAAACGATGACACTACAGCTCTATTAAAGCCCATTGCTCTCGCAGCTGATGTAGCTTCAGGTGATCTTAGTGACAATTCAGAATGTCGTTTCAGAAATCCACTAACCCAATCTAAGCCAGCGAGTCCAGTTTCCTTATTAAAAGGGTGGTTCAAATTATTTCTTTCAGCCAATTGGAATGCCAAAAGTCGCAGATCTGTTTTAGTCAATCCAAATAGTCGAGATTCCATAGTTTTGATATGTTCAACTAGCATACCTTCCAGCTCATCAGTGAAGACGCATTTTGCAGTAACAGGGCACTTTCGAAACACTTCATCTTTGGATTTTCCAGCTTTGATCTTCTTCACACGATCTTCTAAGGAACTTTTGGGTACACTATACGTGTGTGACGCTAAAAGGTATCCCATTCTGCCTTCCAGCACTGAATTTATGGCTAAAAGCTTGTCTGACTCCGACCACTGCAGCCTATTTGACTTTTTCACATATGTTCGTGGCATGTTGACGCTTGCACTCTGTAAAAAGTAAAAAAATGTAATTAAACAGAGGGATAAAACAAACGCCTGCAACACCTATACATAATATCAATCGGGGTGAAACCGGATAGTCAAAATCACCCCGTCCGCTTGTACCCCACAGGTGCCATGTTTGAAATTGTAATAATAACATAGATTATGTTTACACTCATAGCAACAACAAATACCATTGTAAAAGGTTAAATATGTATTACTTCATAAAAAATACAACTCTATAAGATAGCACGTAGCTAAACTTAATGACAACACTTTAAAAAAGTCAAAATATTAGATAGCTTACCTTTATTTACAATTTTCGTTTATAGACGCACGCGCTGAGATGTTACCGTCGCCGCCATTTGCAACTGCACTGAGTAAGCGTTCGCGCGTATTTCACCGCTAGCTAGAGCGAGACAGCTGTACGCGGAGTAATGAAATAGCAACTATCTGGTTTCACCCCCTGTCCGGTTTCCCCCCACCTTCCCCTATAATACAGTATTTCTATAAGTATTAATACACCATAAGAATGATCTTTTTAATTTTGATCAAAAGAATGAGGTACTTTTTAATTTTTTTTAAATAAGAGACACCTATAGAATAACACATACTGACGAATTGTTTTAACATCTTTCACACGGTATGTAAAAATGACCGTGTACTTTTGTGAAAATCATCTATGTAATGTTGGAATCACTATTGATCACTTTGATATTAAAAACATAGTAAACAATATTTAAGTAAGACAATAGAGAGAGAGAGAGAGAGAATTTTAAAGAAAATGGCCAAAAATATTGCGCATTTTGTTTTTTTCAGGTTTTCATTCAGAATTCTCGTTCATAACATTAAACCAACAGAAATAAACTTCAGTTCAAGATCGATAAATTTCCCGAAAAAAAAATGCAATACATTAAAAAGAATTGGCAGTAACTAACCTTTCATGATAACCCAATTCTCGCACTTCACGACTCTCGACAAAAATGGAGCTTATTCATAAATAACTGAAACGATCTTTCATGTTGTAGTACATAAAAACTTACGGGAATGCAGTATTTTAACTAGTAAAAGTACGTCTGTAAAATCAAGTAAATCAGCAAATTCGACGAAATTTCGGCTTCTTAAATCCACGACATAGTTTGAGTTACGAAAATTCAGTAAGTTTATTTTGGTTTTATTACCTATTTATTTATCTGTCTCGATTACGCATACTAGGTACTACATAGGTACTTTTGGTGTAGTAGTGGGTAGTAGAATACAGAACACAATGACACTTGACAGTGGATAAATATCGCCCGAACAGAGAGAGCATATCGATGTGGGTATGCTCTTTCTCTCTCTGTTGCAATGCAAGTTTTCCTAACCTTACATTTTCCATTGTAGATCTGAACTATAGCAAATGGTCTGAAAGTTTCTCAATGACGAACTTAAACGATGCGGAAGACTACTTCCTCGTACGTACTGTTATTTTCACATTTTTCTATCCATATCCCACATCACTTATTTTTTAAATTGTTTAAGAAATTTTCATAAATAAACATATCTATAAAAAGATTCGAAGGTGTGGCAGAGTAAAAGAGTGCTACATTATACGGCTATTCCCATAAAAGTGTGTTCACGGCTTATCTGACCGGGCGGGTGGCGACCGTCAACTCAGGAAAATGGATTACTGGCAAAATGGATTACCTTCCACCCTTTATTCACTTCAACCACTGCACTTACTTTATTTTAATCTAATTCTTTTTACCCTACCGTATTAACATGTTCAATGTCGATTGAATATGTCGATTTGAGTTTGAACATGTTGTGGTTACTTAAATGTATCGAACAAAACTAGAAAAAGGCGTAGGAGAAAATCGTGTAATGTTTTCTACATAACACTGAAACGTGGTTGCTCGAAGATTAGTCCCAATAAAAGATCTATAGGTGTTCTCGATATCGTATTGGAAAACAAGATTGTGAGCGTGTAGCGGGTGTGCTTAATGGCCTGATCGGGACACGAATCTCGGGCTCTCGGGACCGAGGCGGGGACAAACAGCCTCCTGCGGGTCCAATACCAATTTATTAGTCGCGCCGAGCCCCGCAACGTTCGAGCCCATAAAAAATTTACAAGAACTCGTCCGTCGGTTACTCGATGCAATTTATTCGGATTCGTACCTGAACTATTTTCGTGATATCTTCTCGACTAATGTGTAAATATCTCTTTTATGTACGTGCTTTTCTTCGTTTGTTTTCTTCTGAGGTGCGTGCGTCAGAAATGTGACACGAAAATAAACGCGGCGGAATATCTTGGGTTGTAAACAACTTTCATATTATGTTAATTTACAATTTCCGTTCATTTGAAGACGTTTAATTAGTTAATCAGTGTTTGTGGTGTTTGTGCCAATATAAATATAGACACGCCTTGTTCCCTTTCATTCTCAATTCCTGTTTATAAATACTTTCAAACCCACTTAAGGTTAATAATATATTTTGTGCACGAGACAGTGTATCCTGAGCAGGGGATCAGCTGACATCTGTGACACAAACTACTGGTGTGGCACCGTGACACAAATCCCTTTAAAAGTGGCACGTTTTGTACCGTGACACATGCCACAAGCGACGCTATATAAAACCGAGCGACATTTTATCTATAGCGTGCATTTTCTTGAATTTACTTTGTATTTACATTTATTTTCTTACACAAGAACTTCCCAATCTATTGTCACTGAAATAATAAAATCTTTGAATGCGGTTTCTACTGCCTCATCGGATTATTTTCCCTTGCTGCTTGCAATCGTCTTAATTCCGTATAAATATAAAAATATAAATTGAGAGGAATTGGAGAAAACTGAGAGCAGTGGTGGCCCAGTGGTAACGGCCGCGACTTACGAGTAGTAGGTCGTGATTTCGAACCGAATCAGGCGCTTTACTTTGTGTAAATTATTTCATCACCACTGCTCTAAAAACGGTGAAGGAAAACATCGTGAGGAAACCGGCATGTCTTAGAACTAGAAATTCGAAGACATGTGACATCTACCAACCCGCACTGGGCTCGCGTAGTGGATTATGGCCCACTCCCTCTCACCGAGAGGAGGCCTGTGTCCCAGCAGTGGGAACATTATAGGCTGATGATGATGTCCGGGGAGTATGGTGAGTCTCGGAGATGTTTCTATCGTAGCCCCCCTAATTTACCGACCGTCTGTCGTGCAGTGTGTGGTCTAACGTTGTCCTGAACCAGCGGTGGGCTAGAACAATTGACCAGTCTCGTTTGTTTACCAGCTAGCTTTTCCATTATAGTTTGCAATTGTTGCTGATCTGCCGTAAACGTCTGATCGCCAGATCTTAGGAAGCTATAGTGGATGACACCAGCACTGGTAAACCAGTTACTTACCAGTATCAATTTCTGAGTCATCTTTCGGTAAGGTAGAAACTGGCCGGGTCTCCGGCTATCCACGGTGCTTGTTCAATATTTCCAGGTTGAAAACTTTGGAACCAAATACGTACAGTGTTTTATTTTACAGTAGCTTTAGCCCGCGACTTCGTCCGCGTAAATGTCGGTTATCGCGGACGCGGACGAATTCGCGAAATAAAAAGTAGCTAGTAGTATAAATGCGAAAGGTTTACTATGAGAAGCCTTTCACATTTATAATATTAGTATAGATAAGTATGGATTCGTTTTCCATACACATTATTAATCCTTCATGTTTCTGAAGCGCTGGTGGGTTGGGGGGGTTTGTTTTCCATTATGTGGATCGCAAATGTAAAAGAACAATCAATTAGCGTGAAAAACAAAATGATACACTAATTAAAAAAAAACAAGTAAATAAATGTACCTAATAGCTTAAAAAATACTTTTAATGTAGAATTCCTAACCAAACGCCTACTTCAGATCAAAGTGGTCAGTTAAAAAGTAGGTCCATGTCATACCTCCCCTGCCAGGATCGCGAGATTTGATCGAAAGAGTTACAGGGATATAGGCAACTAAAGGAACACGGATGGGTTTTAGTCAGTAAAAATTTGACACGCCCTCTCGCTCCGCCCAGAGCGGGAGAAGTCATTTGATGATTACCCCGCCAAAAATAAGTGGTCAGTTAAAAAAAAAACGCTAATTTCATTTGTAAGGACCTTAATTATTAATATTTTACTTAAGTACACAATTCTTATTAAAATCTGGATGTTTAGTCAAGTCGTTAAAAGCATGCGAATCAGATGCGGGTTGCTATTGTTAATAATATCTATCCAAAGCAAAGACTCACTATGATCCAAAGGCTTTTTAGGTTACTACAGTAATACAGTTTTTTTTAAATACTTATTAGTAAGAACAAAATTCTTAGTAATTAATTACGATCTAGCCAAAAAGGCTAATAAGAAATTTAATTAACTCTAACTTAATGTGTTACGTAATAGTTTATGTTAAAACTAAGAATAGTGTCCATTTGCACTTTTATACAAGTCCGTAGTACTTTCTTAGAGTCTAATACAATTTTAAAACACTATGTTCATGTGTTATATGTATAGCATAATATTGTTACTATTATTAACTCACTTTGTACACTTTACACTACACTAATTCAAAAGGTTTAGTTCTTTTTAGCCTTCGCACTAACAAGGAGACCGCCAAGATTGTCCGCCTCTAATTTTAATGATTTTTATATTATGTTGTTATGTTTGAGTAAGTAAGTAATTACCCAAAAGGAATTCATGCAACGCTCAATAGTTTCCCACCTAGTGTAACGGCCTAAAAAAGGTGATTTTTGGGATTTTTTATAAAAAAAAACTACATTATTAATTGTTTCAAAATTGTAAGAGTATATTTATACACGTTTTAAGAATATAAAGCAAATGTTTTTAATTATTTTTGTAATATGTTTTTTAAGTTATACACGATCTCCGACGGGGCGATAAAATAAAGGTTCTCCAATGCTGCAGTAATTCCGGCCTTCTCCGTGGATGGAATATAAAAAAAAACTCGTTAAACTAGAAGATATTGTCAGTAGAATGACCTACGATCAAAGAAAAAAAATTGCCAAAATGGCGACGTTTTAAAAAAAAGTCGAATTTCACCCAACATTTTGGTCGATTTTGGCCTGTCAAAATTCTATTTTTGATCAGATCAAAAAATCGAACGAAAAAAAAACGGAATTATTTTTCGGTGACAGACACGCGTTTTTCTCGAAACAGCATTTTCCGAATTTGATGCAGTGATTACTCAAAGACAAATGATCCGATCACTACCGATTTTTTTTCTACATATTTTTTATATAGTTCTCCATACAATGACTTATCGATTTATAAAAATCTAATTTTGGCAGAAAATAATCAAAAACATTTGCTTTATATTCTTAAACAATGTATAAATATGCTCTTAAAATTTTGAAAAAATTAATAAAGTAGTTTTTTTTTATAAAAAAATCCCAAAACTCACCTTTTTTAGGCCGTTACACTAGGTGTGTTAAGTTGCTCGGTAGAAGCAACTCTGAAACTATTGACCGTTGCGTGAATTCCTTTTGGGTAATTACTCACTTACTCAAACATAACAACATATATAAAAATCATTGAAATCGGAGGCGGACAATCTTGGCGGTCTCCTTGTAAGTCTGTGTTGTCTAGCAGCTGGATTGCCTCAACATTCACGTGTCGGTGAAGCCTGTGTTCGTGGGGTTCAGCAAATTTTTGGATAATGGTGGTGACGAATTCCATTTTTAGGTCACGGGGAAGGTCGTCATTTCTTATGTACCAGGGTGTATTGACAGCATCCCTGAGTACTTTATTTTGGAATTGTTGGATTATTTTGACGTTGCTTTGTTTAGTACAGCCCCAAAGTTGGATACCATACGTCCATATTGGCATCAGAATATGCTTGTATAGGGTTATTTTATTATGTAATGATAGACAGGATTTCCTTCCGAGAAACCAATACATACTTTTATAACGTATATCGAGCTCCTGTCTTTTCTTTTTGACATGAGCTTTCCAACGCAGCTTGGCGTCGAGAGTTATGTCAAGGTATTTGGCTGTATTAGCATAAGGCACTTGCTTGGAAATACATGAACGAATTCATAACAGAACGAGTCCCATTTAAAGTGAAATAGCAGCCATATTTCCTAATTACCAAAAACAATAGCAGCGGCTAATTTCCTGAATTTATGCATACGTGCATAAATTGTGGACATTATGCAGATAAACAAAGGCTGTGACCGAAACGTTAGTCGACGTACCCTCGGTTGTTTTAAAATCGCGGCGGTATTTTCTCGCGCACTGGATCTTTGACGCACTGCTTAGTGCCTTAGTAGAGTTGAAAATCGAACAGACTGCATTCCAGCGCATGGGAAATACCTACACATTGTTCGATTTTCTACTCTCGGTGATCGCACCGAGAGTAGAAAATCAAACAATGTAAATCGAGTTGTAGGTCGCGGGTTCAAACTCAGGCAGGCGCTTTAATTTATGTAAATAATTTCATCACCACTGCTCTCAAAACGGTGAAGGAAAACATCGTGAGGAAACCGGCACGGCCTAGAAGCAAAAATTCGAAGACGTGACATCGCGTGGTAGATTACGGCCCACTCCCTCTCACCGAGGCCTGCGTCCCAGCAGTGGGAACACTATAGGCTAATTATGATGGTGTTATACACAACGTTGAAGATTCAGTGCAAAAATCTCGCTGCGATTTTATCACGACCGTGTGCACGCTGACTTATGACGGATGCAAACCAGTTTGAACAGGTTGGTAGGTAGGAACTACTCCACAGTTCAGGTTACTTTTCATTCTGAATAAATAATTTATTATTCTACGTCCACAATGGCTGCAACTTTTGCCCGCATAACTGTGTTCAGTAAAATGTTATTTTACTGCGTTCACGACTGTACCATCAACTTGAATGTGGGTAAATGGCTCTATATGCGTATATTTCGTGTTAAATTATTTTATTTTGTTGGTTTTGTAGGATAATCTTAGGCTGGTTTTTGGCAATGTACCCGATAAAGAAAATGTAAGGGTGATTTTGAAAATCGTTTAATGTTAAATGATATTATTTATGTAAGTAGGGTTGTACAAAATAATATACTTATGACAAATATGTTACAATTATGTTTTAAAAACAAGATGAGATCGGCATTTCCTATCTGACTATTCGGAGAAGCAAGGCCTAAACAAACTCAAAGGTCAGACTCTTTAAAAGTCCAGACATAATATTGGTCATGTGAAAACCATGTAGATTGCTGATTGAAATGGTCTTTTGAGGAAAGAACCACATACATTGTGACCTGTCCAGTCAGTGTACGCATTTGTCACTAATCATGCAGCTCAAATTAAGGAGCTCGGAACTTAAGGAGCTCAACGAATAATACCAAAGAAAGGATACTTGGGTAGGCCGCATAAATTACTCAAACTGACAGACTATGATCAAAAGTAAAAGAGAACAAAAGAAAGCAAAAAAAGAAATGGTAAGAAATGTAATGCACAGATAATTTTCGAATTATATCTCTCCTCATATTTAATTTTTTTTCGGATGCACTGGTGTCAGAATATCTATACCTACACTAAGAAGCCGTTCAAGTAAAATTTTCCTATTTCAAACGTTTATAGCAACACTAGCTTCTGCCCGTGACTTCGTCCGCGTCAAATTTTTGCTCCTCTGTCCCTTCCCGTCGCATCGAATTGCCTGCCAGTTTTCGTCCATTTTTCGTTGCTGTTCCGCTCCTTTTGATCGTAGTGTGATGTTCGTCGTGTGTGTTGTGTTTATTTATATAGCCTATAGCCATTCCTAAGAAATAGGCTACCAAACACATAAAGAATTTTTCAATTCTGACCGGTCGTTCCTGAGATTACCGCGTTCAACCAAACAAACTCTTCAGCTTTATAATATTATAAGTATAGATTCGTAGCAAATCCGCAGCAGACTACATTGTAAGCAAAGTTCAAATAAACTGTACAATGTTGAACCACAGAAATAAAAGTTACGAACCAGTAGCTTCGACACGGTTGAAAAAATTGCCTGAATACAAAAATACATAGTTGCGTTTCAATAACCCTTCACTATCCCGCTATCTAAAGTACATTTAAATATAGTTCGCAATAGAAATCGTTCCATTTTTGACCATACCCACTAGTCCATGAAATAAAGCTTCTGTATTTAAATGAAACGAAACGGTCCAACGGTTTTTAGCTTTTTTTATAGTCGGCCATTATTTATTGCGGGAGCGGGACGGCTCGGCTTGAAATTAAAATGAGTTCTTTCGTACATTGCTGGGTACTCTAGGTAGCCTAGATGGTTACTGCAGCACCTAGGTATGGTAGGGAAGAGAGATAAGTGAGCAGGCCATTAACTGCCGTGCTAATGAAGTGTGCAGTTATCGCAATTTTTCCCACAAATTTCATTTTTTGCGACTACTTTTGGTGGACTGTAGAGAGTCATCTGTTTTTGGAAAGTTCTTCTGAGCGTCGTGTCGCTTTTGCATGAAATGATACCATGTTGACAAAAGATGCTTGTATAGGTAAATATTTGTTAACTACCTGCAACTTATCTATTTCACCGTGTGTACACGTTCATATAAAATAGAGTAAAACCTAAGTAGGTGTGCAAGAAAAGACACCATATTGTAAAGTGTTTTCTAAAAGGGATTGGGTATGTTTGAATTGAAAGAAACACATGGATTGTTTACAATTAGAATTATATTTTGTTTTCGGCATTAAGTACACCATAATATTTAAAAACTAATATTTACCACACAAAAAATAATCAAGGGGCGTTAAATGACATGATCTTGGAGGCCATGTCTTGTCCCCGAAACTTGGGATCAAGAACCTGTTGAATATCTCTTTCAATAAATTTCGGTTTCTGTGGCGGTATGACAGATGGCGGTCCTGTTGAAACCAGAGCGGCAATTCTCGTAATTTCAAGAACGTTCACAGTCTGATCTCAATCTGTCAAAAATACCTTGAGTTTCCCTACATTAAAAAAAAATGAAATTTATTTGTCGCCGACATGAGACTGCGACTAGATTTTGAACGTTTATAATTACAATTATTGGCTTTCAGATGTCTGTCAGCTCCCCTAGCCAAGTCACAACCGTTTCGTATCGAATTCCGTTCTCCAATCGGTATCAGAAAACGATAAGTTGGTAGCCATGTTGACGCGCCTGAGTCGGCCGCTCGTTCTACAATGTCTTTAGAAAAACGACACATTATAACAAAGGATTTAGCGTTGAACATTGTAGAAACGATAAAAAAACATTCTATCATTTTGAACGATGTGAATTTGGCTACGAATTTTCTATTCGTTTGTTTTAACCACGTGACTTAACGTTAAGCGACTAGCGTTAACGATTGCAGATTATCAACTTGGCTAGGGGTGCAGATCTTATCTTGATAAATGCAGAACATAATATTGTTCATCTATCAAAAATTCGCGCCAATAGAAAAATTTAATATGGCCGCCATCGGCTGTCAAAGCTATGTCCCTATTGAAAAACCCTATTTTGCCGTGTGTACATGTTCATAAAAATCCTAGTAAAAATCAAAGGAATTTGTTTTAATTGATATTGAAAATAACTCACGTTCACCAGGCGCCTGTGATGTTTATTTCATGCTCTGTTTACATACGCTACGGTCTTCACACACCTGAAACAAAGCAATAAAGAGTTTTAATAAATAAATAAAAATACTGTTCGTTGATAAGCGCATTACTTGAGAACGGCTGGCCAGGAATGCAATTTTTTGTTTTGAAATGTTTGTAATAGTCTAATAAAGGGGCTTATTTTCTAATTCTGTTGACGAAGATATGGGCCCATCTGATGAAAGTAGTTCGAAACTTCGCACATGGTTTCGAATTTGTTTGGTTCTAAGACATGCCGGTTTCCTCACGATGTTTTCCTTCACCGTTTTGAGAGCAGTGGTGATGGAATAATTTACACAAAGTAAAGAGCCTGCTTGGGTTCGAACTCGCGGCCGTTACCACTGGGCCAACACTACGGAATACGGACTGTCAAATCGTGTTGTTATTCATTCTTAATTCGAACACCGAATTAATTTCATGACCGCAAGTTTACCTAGTGATACGGACTTGGAAACACCCGTAACTTCGGTCGAAATTGCTTACGGAAAGAAAAATCGAAATGTTGGGGGAAAATTTGGAAAATTCGGGAAAACTTAAAGTGCATATTACAAATTAGAGGATTATATCCCCAATAAGAACAATGGAGAACAAGACACAATCAAACTGCTTGCTAATTCTTGCTGGTTGTATTTTTAATTATTTTCATTAAATTACACCATGTGATTACTTAAACGCACACACTGACTTATTACTTGTAATATTCTTGGGACATCCTATAATTTACAAAGTTTCGGTTATCAATCTATTTTAATTAATTTATCTGTCACTGCTTCATTTTTTAATTCTTTTACTTAATGTGGTATAGGAATTTTATTATAGATGAAGGTTTTATTATAATTAATGCATGTAAAATATTGAAAAATATTTTTAGTAGAGTTAACGGTGGAGTTTCTTGCCCTTTCTTGTCCTTACAAAACTACCTTTTGAATGAGGCAACTTGAATCAATTCTAAATTTTGACATTCAAAAGTGCCTTTTTATGTGCCTATTCGAAATAAATACTTTGACTTTGCATTTTCTACAGGAATTTAGCTTAGGAATGTTTTATGAACTATTAAAATTTTAACAGGACAACATTTATCAGGTTATAACTATGTGCAAACATTAACTATTGACATTAAACGTTCAATGACTTGGCGAAGCTATTTCAAAGTGAACATTAATTACAGGAACATACGGATCAATGTTGTATATCATTAATGCTTATTATTGCTATTATATGTGCCAACAATTCGCGTTACTGCTTGACATTCATGTCATATTATAACGTTATTGATGTAACAGAGCATAAAATTATATACGCCAGTTTTAATTAGTGTTACTTTTCAAGAATTTATTGAAAGCACAGTGTGTACAGTCACGAGCACTAATATGTATCTAATTGGCAAAATTCTGAATCAATTTTCTCGTGGAATGACGATTGCAATTTTGAGATAAGACCTATTTCACCATGGAAATTTCGTAACACACATAAAATGACAATTGAGAGCAAATGGTTTCATTTTGGCAGTTCATCCATGTTCATTGCCTTATTTAAGTTTTCAAGCAGAAGCACTTTTCAAACCTATGGAGCAATATATTAGCAATATCCTTCAAAACGTTAAAAAAAACTACGAAAAAAAAACTTGATTAATTAGTGAAGGAATTGTAAAAATATTATTATAACTTAAAAAAAATAAGGTAATTTTAGTTTAAAAATTTATTTTTACGCATAATTTAAAAAAAAATATTAACGCCGCATGGCTTACAACTATAGTAAAAAGTGTCGTTACAACTTTTGGTCTTAATTTTTTCCGTTTTCATTTTTCCTTTCGCAAAGCGCGAATAAGGAACTTCGTTCCAAAAAAAAAATACTACTATGTAATTTTTTTGTTGATAAAAAACTTTTTGTCATAAACAAGTAGTGTCTGATCCCCTGTTATGAAAACTTTTCTATAAAAACGAGTAAAATAGTGATTCGTCAGTTTCGCTATACAGGCTGTAAGCTTCGCGGCAACATTATGTGCAGGGTGCGGTACTGTGCGAGATCCCACTTAGCTAATGATGACTCACACTGTGTGGCTACTAAGTGTACGACAGTGCTAGTGACCACAGGCTGTGGCGAGAGCTGCCGAAGTTCTGTGATTGCAGTTTCATAGTGCAATTGGAACTAAATTAATGCAACTAAGTCTGTCGCCGGGAGTTTGAAATTCGCCAACGAAATAGATTTTTATTACTTTCTTTTTGGTGCTGCTGCACTCTGCAAAATGGTCGTATGTGTTTTAAAACACGAATGCCTATTTTTTGCTGTGTAGATACTTATGTATGTACATTGTGTGTACTTGGCTGCAATAGGGCGTAGTTCCTGCTTAAAATAATAATGTAATAACTTGATGATTGATTACTACATATTATAAAACAAAGCCGCTTCTGTGTGTCTGACGCGATAAATTATAAAAATATTCATCCGGTTTCACCAGATGATGCAGTGATTCTTGAGGTAAGTGTAAGTGGATTATTCATTAGGGTTTTATTTACACTGCCTGAAATATGACAATCATTGTTGAAGATGTCGGAAAAAATCATGCCGACTGGGAGCTTTATTGGCGTAAGCCGCGTAAAAATTGGATGAAGTTTTTAACCATGATACACATAGTACAGAGTACTTTAAATCACGGTAGTAAGTTCCTGTGGCATATTGTCTAACAGCCACGTTCCATGGAAATAACGCCATGCCCTCCGGTCTCTTGCCATCGTTGCGTTCCAAGCCCCGATGGCTTTGGTTCTAATATAGCTGGAACGCCGACGGTGATGAGAGCTTGTCGGATGATGTCAGCGAACCGCACTTCGGCTGTACAGCTATAGGCTGTGGTGTCCGAGGCTGTTGACAACTTTGCCGGTGATATCGATGAGGAGAACAACAAGAAGTTTCTAGTCGCAGGGAAGCGACGAGGCGGAAAGTAGTGTCGTCGAACAAAATGCCGATGTTAAATCTATACATAGTATAAAATAAAGTAGCATTTCGTGTTTGTACGCTTAGATATTTTAAACTGCGCAACGGATTTTAATGAGGTTTTCATCAATAGGCAGAGTGATTCAAGAGGAAGGTTTATATCTATATATACCGGATGACATTTTTTACCGTCTCGACCTTCATACGGTGTGTTGTGTAACTAGAATAGAAGGCAGGAAGGCCTTCAGATTCATCGCAGGTGACTAAAGGAGCGCGGGACGCGGGCGGACGAGGATGCGTGTGCGGCTTGTGCGCCTGCGAAAGATCAATTTGGCCGCCTATCGGCCGGCTTCAAAGGGTAGGACCGCGCTACAAATTCATTGATATATGCCGCGCATTGAGTAGGGTGCGTATGATTTGAGTTTCGATAGATTTTAGTTGATTTTTTTTATTTTATTTTTTCCAAATTTCTGTTTTTGTTGTTCTAGTATGAAAATGTTACTTTAAATGTGTTGTATTTATTGCTACATCAACTTTATTTTCAAGACGTTAAAAAAAATACACCCATTTTTTTTCAAGACGTTAAAAAAAGTCACCCGGTATACATATATACAATTCAAAGTCCTGAGTGACCGACTGACTGGCTGATACATCAACGCACAGCCTAAACCGCTGGTGCTAAAGACGTGAAATTTGGAGGGTGGGTTCTGTGTGAAGAGTAGGTATCCACTAAGAAAGGGTTTTTGAAATTCCATCCCTAAGAGAGTGAAATGGGGGGTTGATTTTTCTGTGAAACTTTTTATTCTCTGGGTCGGATAAGATAAAGCAGGCAGTGCGATAAGACATTGTTTACTTGGATTAACACACAGGGTACTTTTAATCTCGGTAGTACGCTCCGGTATATTACCTCTCTACTTTCCGCATAACTTTCGATACTCACGCGGGCGAAGCCGCGGGCAGGAGCTAGTTAATCATAAACATGTCATGTTAATGTGTCTCGTAATTTGAGTAGCTGTCGGTGTCCAAGCGATCTTTAGGGCCCAACCCACATTGTAAATGTTGTACAAAAAATACCCATTAGCGGACTAAATGCCAGCCACTTTGTTTGAGCTATCATTAACTGTTAACAGCAGCTATTTATAAACCTGTCTGTTTAAATTATATTTAGTTTGTAGCTATTAATACATCAAGGTACCCGAAACTGTCAAATTCTCCCAATCAACCTTGAACCTAATGCTTTGGCGATAAAGTTGAAAATCTATTAAAGAAATTTGACAGATTGACAGCTCGATGTGCTGACGTCTGTTCCTACCGCTTCTAGACGCTTTCTCGTGTCAGCATAATGCTGTTATCATTGATTTATGACGAGCTAGGCATTAACACGCTGTAACTAAGTGAACTTTGTAATGAGGAAACGATGCCGACTATTTTTACGAAGCTTTTCTACGAAACACTAAATAGTAATAGAGCGCAACACCACTCAATCTGTGTAATTATCTCCTCAAAGAATAGTTCTTCGGACACCAATCTACATGGTCTTCACATAATATGACCAGCAGGCGTAGCATGACCAATTCTATCTCTATTCTACCAAGAATAGACAAAGTTCTTTCTATTCAATTCGACATCTCTTCGGTCCGAGCACGGGGCGACCCGTAGACTCGGGTTTCTATGAAGACAAAGACAGTTATTCTTTCCATAGCAAGAGAGTGGTAACTAATGTAATTAAGGTGGATCCGCTAAGGACTTTTTCATTGAATAGTCATACAGTGGGATTAAACGATCTTAGAGTATTGTATTGACGATTATAATTAATAGAATCCTGTAAAAAAAAATGTACCCCAACTGAAACTCCAACTCAAAAGTAGAGAAAAATTAGGTAGTCGCCATGCTCGACATCGTAGAATTTTGTCGACTGAAGAATAGAAATATTTCCTCTCTTCAGTTTTAACATCGCCGTGCCATTTTGTCTATTCTTCCGTCGACAAAACTCGTTTCTACTGTGGTCATGCTACGCGTGCGGGGGGTAATTGCGTAACTTACTATAAGTAGGAATCACGTTAATTTTGATAGTTCAACATTCATTGCGTTATTTACGTGGTTGGACAGACTATTTTTTCGAACATATGACGCAATGGATTGGAAATAATCTTCAAAATGATTCAGATTCTGATTGAAAGTGCGTTACGCAATAAGGGTGTAGGATTGTGTCTGGACTTTGAAAGTGGCCTCTGAGTTTGTTTCGGCCTTCTCGGAGTGGTCACATAGGAGACAGTAACCTTATCTGGTTTTGAAGATATGATTGACGTGTAGAGGTGTTTGTATAAACCTACTTACAGAAATAAAACCGTTTATCATTTAACATTTAACTAGTGATCGCTCTTTGGTTGAAATTCGACCGTACTTCATTTGAATAGAAATACATTATTAAATGAAAAAAATATATATAATAAAATAATATGGTTATAATTTGACATTCAGTAACACTATAGACAAATTGTTGACGCTGTACTACTGTGGAGAGGGTTCGCTGGCGGGATGGTGATGGCCAGGACCAGGACGTAGGTGTAATGAGTAAAGAATACTTCTTCAGGACTCTCTTCTTTATTTTCTTAACTGCTGGATATGGAATGAATTATCACAATTTGCTCTGTTTTATAGAATTTTCCCTATTATTTTTAATTAATTATGACAGTTTAAAATGTCATAATTATAACCAGTCTGTACAATCGTGAGGCATACAACCTCTACAGTTTGTACACGACACTAAGTTTTGTATGGGAAACTTACTAATGCCATACTTGACACTCCCCATAAAACCACAAAAAATATTTCTAAACTAAATTCCTATCGTCGCTAATACAAATAATATTAAAGACAAATATTCTCAATATCATCATAGATTTAAAAAATGAAATAAATAAATATATCTATAAAATTAATTTATTACACACACATTTGACATTCAGTAAGACTATAGACACAAAATATTAAAGACAGATGTTCTCGATTGGACCACAAATTTGGACCATAAACAAAATAATATCTATGCATGTGTGTATGAAATACACGGTAATGAATGGTAGTATGTGTAACGTGTTATTTATTGAAAATAATGTATTTTTACGCATAATTTAAAAAAATATTAGCATTCGTCACTTCTTCTCTGTATAAACTATAAGTGTGCGAAATTTCATACTCCTCCGTACGCCCAATTTTCGTAAAAAGGGATCCAAAGTTTTCGCTTCACGTATTAATATATAGATAGGTAAGTGTAACGATGAGATGATGATGGGAGCAGTGTGGTCCAGTGGTAACGGCGACGACTTGCGAGTAGGTCGTGAGTTCGAACCCAGGCAATCAAACATTCGAAGACATGTGACATCTTCCACCCGCACAGGGCCCGCGTGGTGGATTATGGCCCACTCCTTCTCACCGAGAGGAGGCCTGTGTCCCAGCAGTGGGAATATTATAGGCTGCTGATGATGTGTAAAGATCAGCAAAAACATCAAACATCACTTTGACACAACCCCTTAGTCGACATTCACAGACGGAAAAATATCTTTGCGTGATTTTATTGTACACTAGATTTTAAACTCTCAGTGTTGAACCGAGCATTGAGAATTCAATAGAATGAATCTCAATGCATCGAAAAACACATTGTTCGATTTTCAACTGTCGGCGCTAAGCAGTGACCTCAAGATCCAGTGCGCAAAAAAATATCGCCATGATATTATAACGTCCAGTATGTACAGACGCCAGCACATCGAGCTACCACAACCTGTCAAATTTCTGTAATAGAATAAGAATAAGTATAATTTATTGTTCAAGAAACTACATTTGTTTCTGATTGATACCTGGAACTCACACTAGGATTCCCTGTGTCGTGAGTTCCAGGCTCCTTCGTTCCATTTACATTCGTTGCTATATAGGTGTAAGTGACAATATTTTTTTTAAATTTATCTAATTTAAAAGTTATACACAAAGAAAACTAATACTAATACACAGAGAAAATAAATAGATAACTTAGTATATTTAAATAGATTTTCAACTTTATCGCCAAAGTATTAAGTTCAAGGTTGATTGGGAGAATTTAACAGTTTCAGGTATCTTGATGTGCTGGCTCTACGTCGACTAAAGGCAGATTTCACCAATGAAACTAATCGCGATCAGCATGTCTAAACCACGTTTAAGAGCTGTCAATATTTACGATCAGCAAAAACCCGAATTTAAAAAAATCTCTTTTGTCTCATTCCGTAGGTATACGAAACTATAAAACAGTTGAATAAATGAAATCGTAAATAATTTATTGCAATCGCCACGAGTAATCTTTCATCGCGACACGACGGTAATTGCACGGCGCGAATTTATTGCGATTCTGATACAAATGAAACTGCTAAATGTTCATTTTAGATTTACAATCATGTTGATTGGAATTAAAATAGCATAAATTAAAACAAAAAACCATTCATTTTTAATTCTTGAAGTGATACTTCTAAGCCTGCGATTCGATATTAGGACGAAAATAAGGATGACATTTCTAGGACTCGTCAAGATTTGGCATATTGCGTTACATGAGAGAGATGAAAGATATAACTCTCTCTCTCTCTCCGTCTCTCACAATAAAACTGTCCAAATCTTAATTTTAATCTATACTAATATTATAAAGCTGAAGAGTTTATTTGTTTGTTTGTTTGTTTGTTTGTTTGTTTGTTTGTTTGATTGAACGCGCTAATCTCAGGAACTACTGGTCCGAATTGAAAAATTCTTTTTGTGTTGAGTAGCTTATTTATCGAGGGAGGCTATAGGCTATATAACATCACGCTACAACTAAGAGGAGCGGAGCAGTAATGAAAAAAGTTGCAATAACGGGGAAAATTTATTCCTTTTGAGAGTTTCCGTTGCATGCGCTGCGTAAACGGTTAAAGTAACGCAAAAATCATGTATGACAAAATTGTTCCTTTTAAAAAGTTCTAAAAAAAAGTCCGCGAGAGCATATGTCTATCTTTTAAGGTTAACTCACTATAACTCAAAACGACGTGGACGAAAACTAGCAGGCAAATCGATGCGACGGGAAGGGTCAGGGGAGCAAAAATTTGACGCGGACGAAGTCGCGGGCAGAAGCTAGTACTGAATAAAAAAAGAAGTATTATTAACTAGCTTTTAACAGCGGCTTAACCCGCGAGGTCAAAAATTATCCTACGGTAACGTAGTAGCGGTATAAAAAATTGAGAAAGAGACTAGTAAAAGAATGCTGAAACTCAACTACGTGAGATAGTCAGCAACAACAAGGCGTTGCTGGCCTTTCTCGAAGAGCTGGGGTGGATCGAATAACCGATTTCCCACCCGTACGCAAAATACGCGCTCAGACGTGAAGTTGCGGACACCAACCCGTTCTACATATGCAACTCAACAAGTGGGTTCAAAAATAATAAAATGATGAAAGAAAGAAATGTTGAAATTGATTGAAATAAGTTATTGTCCGCGGCTTTGTCTGCGTTCCAGGATGAAGAGTAGCCAGTGTACTTACTTAAATCAAGGTGGAAAATTTTATCCGAATCTGTTCTCCCGCATTTGTATTTATAAGTAGAATAGTATAGTAGGATTCTTATAAGAAGTTTCACTTCTATCACGTAAACAGTGTTGCAAGCGAAATTTTTTCATTTGAGTTGAGAGACAAAAGAAATATTTGAAAACTTTCATCGCAATGCGAACTAAATGCTTCAGTAAAAAGGTAAACAGTAAGTACTGCTGTAAGCATTAGTATAATTGTTTTATTCAGCTAGGCAACTACCATTCCTGCATTCTCAAAAGTGTTTTAGCACTGTTGGTAATACACGTACTTTAAAAATTCTTGTAATGTATTTCAATTAGCGTACGCGTTGCTCTTTAAAAATGTTTTCATGTTATGGCATTTTATAAACAGAATGAAATGTGAATCATTTGGTTAAAATGTCTGCGTCAAAATAGTTTGTTTTCCTTGTCTCTCATAACTTTTGCAAATCGAGAATAGATAATTGAAATTGTATTTATAAATAAGAAATAAATAAGTCATTAAATCATTTGTTGCGTATGATAAGTTGATTAATAGTGCCGTGCTTTGCTTTCATTATGGTTAATGAGTTAAGAATGTATTTTTCAATAAGAAATTTCAAAGATTTCACTTGTAAAATTTTAGTAAATACATGTGAGATCGATAATTATGACAAAAATAGTGCATCCATAAATAAAGTGATGGTGAATCAATGTTGTGTTTGTACCTATTTATTTTGTAACTTTTGTAAGCCCTGTATAAAGGCAAAGTGGCCATGAAACGATGTCCACATAATTTTTTAGAAGGTTCTCTCCAAGCTTTTATTGAAACAAACAAATGTAAAGGAAACATAGAGGATGTTTCCTTTGCGTTTTTTTGGATTGGGAGCTAGACGGTTTTTAATGTTTTGTGAGAAATCTCTTACTTACAAGTTATCTATAGACGTTTTTTTAAACTCTTTCTGAGATGCTTTAAAAAAAAGACAACATCACCACGATTTACCGCTGAACTTTCTCCCCTGGCCCTAAGGAATGCACCCTTCCTACTATCCTACAAATTTGATAAATGCGAAAGCTTGTAAGTTTGGATGTTTTTTACTTTATCACGCAAAAATGGCCGTACGGATTTTGATGGAGATTTGGTGCACAGATAGTTTATAAACTGGATTGACATATATTTTTATGCCGGCAGTACGTACCCGTGAGATAATGTATAAACTCCACAAGAGCTAAGCCGCTGGCAAAAACTAGCGTTAAATAAATCAGGACTGTTCGTACATTTGAATTTAAATTTATAACAATATTTGTACGCCGAATGGCAAAACGTAACACCTATGGAAATTTTGAAACATCTCACACACTGTGTAACTCTACCTATATTTACAAATAAAGATTCTGACTCTAGGTATGTGATACATGAAGATTTAGCAACGTTCTAGTTTTCAGTTATAAATAATTGAATATGCAGATTGCATTGCTACTGCGTAACTAATAATATTCCGGTTATAACATACTATTACAATTGATTTATTGATTAGTATGAATTGAATTGGTTATGATTATTTGTAACTGTTACTTATCCGATATTGAAGTCCTGTTGAAATAATAAGAAGAGCTACGATATTTTTTTTTGCGAAAAATTAAAATTGTATGTTCACAAAAAAGGGCAACCTTTATTAAAACAATTTTCATTAGAATAATCACCCTATAATGTTCCCACTGTTGGGATATAGGCCTCTTTTCTTCGAGAGCGAGTGGGCCGCACCACACGGGCCCAGTGCGACTAGCTAGATGTCACATGTCTTCCAATGTTTTGTTCTAGGACATGTCGGTTTCCTCACGATGTTTTCCTTCAGCGTTTTGAGAGCAGTGGTGATGAAATAATTTACACAAAGTAAAGCGCCTGCTTGGGTTCGAACTCACGACCTACTACTCGTAGGTCGCGGCTGTTACCACTGGGCCATGGGGTAATGTGGGTTCGAACCTGTGTCGTACAACTTGTAAGTTGGGGCCAATACCACTGGGCCACATCTGTTCTCGGTTTTCATTAATAACCACGAATCATAATTTAAAAAAAAATCTTTCATTAACCAAAAAAACTTTCCTCCGGAAAACAAGCAGTTACCTTGTAATTATTTATTCAATTAATCAAGCATCTACAAGACCCCTAAGGGGTAAGTGGGGGGCGAGGTATCGGCTGGCGAACGAAGTTGGCAATAAGTTACCCGCTCGATGTTCCCAATGAAGTGATTAGTTAAAATCGGAGGCTATTAGCCTTCGCTCCACCGCATGCGACGCGGGGCTATCTAGCTTAGCGCTAATCGAGTTGCCTCAGTTTTGCTCAGTGTAGGCGAAGCTCAATAAAACAAGCTATAGTTAGTATTTATGTTTCTTTATTGTTGTGGGCGACGCCCTGTGAGACTAGCTAACTTTTAACATTAATATCTCCTCGCTATTGTATTCGGTAACTCCGGTATAGCCTCTGTAAAATACCTAAACAAATACCTATACTGTTCTTTAATAAAAGTAGTAGATTTCCATGAAGATACTTAAGTAAATACCGATGTATGTTTATAATCAGCTGTATTACCATTGTCTTGACCTTTTGAATTCTAAATAACCTGCAATTACCTGTAACAATAACCTGTTGGAATCTAATTAGTCTGTAATGCCTGTGTTATGTTTGTATAAAACTAATTAGCTTATAGTTACCTAACTCATTTATTGTAAAGCACTAATTAGCTGTGAGTAGGTATGAATATACCTAAAATATCTTATGTAGTTCGTACACGATTTTGAAAGTAGCGTATGTCCAATAGGACGAGCCACATTGTTAATCCAATAAGAAAGCAGAAACCTTGAACTCGCTTACACGTGTTTTGAAATTCTCGACAAGTCGAAACCTGTACCTTAGGGAAAGTCCATTTTTCTCGCTCTCAATTGGCGGAGCGGCTAATCAAAGTAAAGAAATGTATACGCTACTTGCGGTAGGCAACAAAAGTTATAAAAGGGCCGAGCGTCTATTTTTGGATTTAGTATTTTTACAAGTTTACACGAATCATTAAGTTACCACGTAGTGTTTGTGAAGTAAGGGGCTCCGCTGTCCACTGCTTAGTCGCGATGTACCCTATATCTAGTTAGCCAGTCTTCAAGTGTAATATAGCTAGGATTTAGTTGTGTGTACTGCTTATTCTGACTGTATTTTATATTGTGTGCTGTGTACTCTTTTACAACCATTTGTAGTGATTTCCGTGTAATTTCTGTGTACCAAATATACTCAATTATTACGACATTCTGACTGGTTTAATTTCACTCTTTCGTCAAGGGAACACCGTCACCCCCGCCTACAACACCTGACTCCCGTTTTATTAACATTTTGGTCCTTGCGAGCCGGATCAGGTTCAATTAGAATAGAGTGAACCAGTCAGAATCATGAGTCACAGAAGTGAAATCACCACACGCAGCAAGTTACGAAGACTGGCGGAAGAAATGGGTACGCGACAAGCAGAGGACATCGTCTCTGACTCAGGCTTACCATCCGAAAGGGCTCCAGGTTCTCCGTCCGTAGCACCGACATTGGCATCGACGTCCGCTCGCAATATTCCGCTCACCGGTGGCCGATTAATTGACCACAGTAAATTGACGTCAGAGAGAGCGCACGGGGGGCAGGCAGCGCCCAAGGGTCGCCACACCTCGCCGCGCAGCAAAATATCGTCAAGAAATAGCCACAGGAGCGTCGATTACCTTAAAAAACGGATCGAGTACGAAGCGGAGCGCGAATTAGTGCAGTTGAAAGAGAACCTGGTCAAAGACAAGGAAAACCTCGTCAAGAAAAGGATGGAAGCGGAAATAGCTGAGATAGAGGCGGCCGCTGAAAGCGATGATTCACAGTCAGATGTGAGTACGACACAGCGCGTCGAAGAGTGGGTGAAAACCACGCCCCAAGTCCCCCAATTGATAGAAGTATTGGGGACGCCGGCTGTGTCAGGCGCACCTATTGAAATGGCTGCGCCCCGTGAAACATCTGACCCCCGTGAACAAACCGTAAGTAGGGTGAATCTTGTGAATAACCACCGTGGGTCGTCAGTGCCGTGTGATCTAGACCAGTCCCGAGTACCTAGGACATCCGCGTCTGTACCGTTACCTAACATAACGGCACCAATTACGTCCAGGTACATGCCAGTAACGTCAGATGGAGTAAGGTTCCAGTTACCCAGCCGTTATACCGCCTTTACCACTCCGGTCGCAAGTGTACCTCGAGTAGCCACACTCGAGTCGGATACACGGCGGCAGATGCAGTACGGAGCGGATGAAAGAGAAAGGCGGAGAGAATCGTCAGGGGACAGAGACCGTAAGATAGACAGACTGGCAGAGGCTATCACGAACATGGCACGACCACCACGACCGGTACCAAGACAGGCATATGAATTGCCCTACTTTAAAGGTGACCCAGCCGACTGGATATCATATCGGAACATGTACTGGGAAACATCACAATTATACAATTTCAAGGCGCACGAAAACTTAGCACGATTAAAAACCTCGTTACAAGGCGACGCAAAGGTATCAGTAGAGGACTTACTACGATCGTCAACTGATCCGTCCGAGATAATGCGCGCGCTAGAGGATGAGTACGGTCACCCGACCCTAGTGCTACAGTACGCCATACAAAAGGTCAAAGAATTACCTAGAGTAACGGAAAGTGGACGCGAACTAAGGAAATTCTCGTCAACGGTCCGAAATTGTGTTTCGTTACTCAAAAATATTCGTGCGGATGGATATATAAATAATCCACAGCTGGTGAGTGACCTGCTGAGCAAGCTGACCCCTGTACAGCGCGCGCAATACGGTGACTTCGCAATGGGCCTGGACAACACACAGGGGGTGGACCTAAGAGTGTCTCCAAATCTAGAAATATTATCACATTTTCTAATACACTTGACACGCTCAACGTCGTACTACACTCAGGCGAGTATGTTTGAGCCCGGTCCATCGAAGCCCCCTGCCAAGCAACAGCAGAAGTATGGCGGCGCCGGTCAGTCTCGGCCAGCCAACGCCGCGCGCTCGGCCGCGAGCAGGCCTCCGTTGACGCAACGAGTGAACACGCAGAGCGACGAGTCTGCCGCTCCTGAAGAATGCGTTATATGTCAACGAAAGCACAACATAGAAGAGTGTGACCAGTTCAAAAAGCTTACCGTTCAACAGCGTTGGGACACGATAAAGGAGAAGAACACATGCTTCAAATGTCTCGTGAGTAAACATCCCAAGAGGTTTTGCCGTGCGAGTAGATGCAAGAAGTGCGGGTTCGGACATCACCTGCTGTTACACGCGGATAAGCAGCCGAAAGAAAAGGTGGCTACGCCGCCAGAAAGTAAGACGGAAAGCGTCACAAATATAGGCGAGTGGCGAGCTACGGCACTACTGAAAATTATGCCAGTAACGGTCAGCGATGGAAACAGTGACGATAATCAGTGTTACGCTCTACTGGACGATGGTGCGACCGTGTCACTCATCGACAGCTCGCTCGCCACAGACTTAGTGGGCCCATGTGTTCCTCTCTCCTTAAAAACCGCGGGTGGCTACGGAGTAACAGACTCAACGTCGCGAGTGGTACAAGTGCGCGTAAAAGGACCTAACGGTCAGTGCCATAACATTACGTGTCGGACAATAGTAGACATTAACCTACCAACGCAAACAGTGACCGCCACAGTGATCGACGACAACGCGCACCTACGCGACTTGGGTTGCGTAGAGATGAGGGGAGCCAAACCGGTGCTGCTTCTCGGTCAGGACAACTGGGAGCTGCTCGTCAGTCAGGACATCCGCCAAGGAAAATCCGGTAAGCCAGTTGCCTCACTCACTAAGTTAGGTTGGGTCATACATGGACCATTTAATATTAATAACAATAATAATAGTAAAGAATGTGTTAGTTGCATGACCGTTTCCCTTCCTGATTTACATAATCTAGTTAAATCACAGTTTGAGCTAGAAGCGATAGGTATTTCAGAGAATTTACGTAAACATAAAGATGTCGAAAGGGCATTAGCCGTGTTAGACAGCACTAGCCATCGTATCCCTGACCAGTCACAATGGGAGGTCGGTTTGTTATGGAAACATGACAATATTCAGTTACCTGATAATTATAATCAGGCCAGGCAAAGGCTGTACGGCATAGAGAAACGTATGCGTAAAGACACTAGTTTCGCTGAGCAATATTCAGCTCAGATAGGTAGGTTAGTAGACGAAGGTTAAGCGCGTAAAGTAGACGGTAACATAGACAGCTCGCCGGTTTGGTACTTACCGCATTTCGGAGTCGTTAACCCGAACAAACCGGGCAAGCTACGTCTCGTGTTCGACGCAGCCGCTACGTCTCATGGGACGTGTTTAAATGATAATCTGCTAACCGGACCTGACTTACTGAATTCTTTGCTAGGTATTTTAATTAAGTTCAGGATAGGCCCCGTCGCGTTTTCAGGGGATATCGCTGATATGTTCTTACGAGTAAAAATAAGGGCAGAAGATCAAGGCGCGCAATTATTTTTATGGAGAGGCGCGGATCACCATAAAGAACCAGATACATACGCGATGAATTCCATGATATTTGGTGCAGCCTCGTCCCCTACTACGGCAATATATGTATATACTCAACAAAAATGCCGATGATTTCATTGATGTTTATCCCGAAGCTGTGGAAGCCATCAAATCTAGGCACTATATGGACGACTATCTAGATAGTGCTTGGACCGAGGAGAAGGCTAACACGTTAATAGAGGAAGTGACACGAATACATGCATCCGGTGGATTCATTATCCGGGGGTGGGTCACTAACTCATCGGAGCTAAGGGAAAGGCTGAAAATAGAAATGCCTGATAAGGTAGCCCTTGAGAAGGGAACAGGCTCAGTAGAGAGGACCCTAGGTTTAATATGGTCACCTAAAGACGACGAGTTAGGTTTTGATCTGTCATTTAAGAGACTACCACCGGAAATTATGAATGGTAGTTTAGTGCCCACTAAAAGACAATTTCTTAGTATGATAATGTCGATTTACGACCCGCTAGGTTTCCTATACCCGTGTGTAATTCAATCACGCATATTAATGCAACGAATATGGAAGTCGGGAATACAATGGGACGAACCCTTAAAAGAAAAGGACGCCAAAGTATGGTTTAATTGGCTCCATAATTTATACCGCTTAAACGAATTAAAAATACCGCGGTGGCACGGGTTAAAACTCGATAATTTAGAATTACACGCGTTCGGGGACGCCAGCGAGCTTGCTTACGCCGCAGTAGTATACCTAGTGGGCTCTAACTCTGAAGGAAAGAGGGAATCGGTTATGTTACTAGGGAAAGCGCGAGTAGCTCCACAAAAAGTAGTATCCATTCCCAGGCTAGAGTTACAAGCAGCCGTGTTAGCCTGTCGTATAGCAGACACTGCCCACAAAGAGTTAGGTATACGAATCGAAAAGAAATTCCTTTGGACCGACAGCAAGACTGTATTAAAATGGATAAACTCCGATGCACAGGAATTTCAACGATTCGTCTCGCACAGACTAGCCGAAATAGATAGGCTGTCAGACAGAGGCAACTGGCGCTGGGTACCTTCACAGGATAACCCAGCTGATAAGGCCACCAGGTTGTGTTGGCCCGATGACCACGCGGAGTGGCTCTCGGGCCCCTCGTTTCTATGTGACCCACAGGAGCTGTGGCCTGCGTGTCCCGAGGCTGAGGCGTCGGAAGCGGACCTTGAGCGCATCCAGCGGGTCCACGCCGCGGCAGCACCGGCGGCACCACTCCTAGAGTACGAGCGCTACTCATCGTGGACGCGCATTCAGCGTGTCATGGCGCGCGTGCTCATCTTCAGCGGCCGATGTCGCAAACGTCGGTCGACTACGGAGCTGTGTCAGCGAGACCTAGAAGATGCTCACAACAGCCTGTTGAGGCTGTGTCAAGAAGAAAGCTTTCAAAGCGAGCGGGCCACCATCCTTAAAGGCCTGCCCGTTCCCAGCAGCAGCAGCATCAATGCTCTCGACCCCATGATAGCCGACGACGGGTTGCTACGAGTGAGAGGGCGCCTGAGTGCCTGTGAGGTGCTCACGTTTGGCGAGCGGCACCCTATTATCCTGGAGGGCCGCCATCCTCTGACAAGAAAGCTAATCGCTCATTACCATGCGATGGCTCTGCACGCCAACCACGAGACCGTCGTCAACAATCTACGGGAAAAATACTGGGTCACTAAAATCAGAACCTCAGTGAAGACAGTGGTTGCCAACTGCCAACTCTGTCGCGTCTGCCGAGCCAAGCCCGCGCCACCGAAGATGGGTGACCTGCCGCTCGCAAGTCTGGAACCATCCAGACGAGCCTTTGTGCGAGTGGGGGTGGACTACTTCGGCCCGATGGAGGTCGCAATCGGGCGACGGCGCGAGAAGAGGTGGGGTGCCCTATTCACCTGCCTCACTACACGCGCCGTCCACCTCGAGTTGGCCGCTTCCCTAAGCGCCGACTCCGCCATACTAGCCTTGCGGCGCCTCATAGCGCGCCGCGGGCAACCAGCACATCTGTACTCTGACCAGGGTACCAACTTCATCGGGGCCAATACCGAGCTTCGAGCAGCCCTGAAAGACCTCAACCAAGGTCAGATAAGGGCCGAGGCCATTCACCGTGGCATCGAATGGCACTTCAATCCCCCGGCGGCCCCACACATGGGTGGCTGCTGGGAGCGCCTGGTGAGATCCGTGAAGAACGCACTTCGCAGTACGCTCAAGGAGCGTGCCCCTCGTGAGGAGGTCCTCTACACCCTCCTCACCGAAGCCGAGCTGATCGTAAACAGCCGGCCACTGAGCTACGTGAACGACGACCACGACCAGCCCGTGGTCCTGACGCCGAACCATCTACTCCTGGGCACTGCGTCCGGGAGTACTCCGTTTGCATCGAGCGACGCCGAAGACATCGACTCTCGCCGGCAGTGGCGGCGCGTGAACGCGCTCGCCGACATGTTCTGGCGGCGCTGGCTGCGAGAGTACCTGCCTACGCTCCAACGTCGGGAAAAGTGGTCAAACAATGTGCCGAACGTACGTATCAGTGACGTAGTAGTGATTGTGGACAATAATAGACCGCGAAGTGCGTGGACCAAAGGTCTCATCAAAGCTGTGTATCATGGACACGATGGTATTATCCGTGTAGTAGATGTTAAGACTGTAAATGGGGTCCTACGTCGACCCGTAGCGAAGATTATTGTGCTTCCCACAGACCAAGAATTGTAAGTCGGTTGAACCCTGTTACAGGGGGTGGAATGTAGGCGAAGCTCAATAAAACAAGCTATAGTTAGTATTTATGTTTCTTTATTGTTGTGGGCGACGCCCTGTGAGACTAGCTAACTTTTAACATTAATATCTCCTCGCTATTGTATTCGGTAACTCCGGTATAGCCTCTGTAAAATACCTAAACAAATACCTATACTGTTCTTTAATAAAAGTAGTAGATTTCCATGAAGATACTTAAGTAAATACCGATGTATGTTTATAATCAGCTGTATTACCATTGTCTTGACCTTTTGAATTCTAATTAACCTGCAATTACCTGTAACAATAACCTGTTGGAATCTAATTAGTCTGTAATGCCTGTGTTATGTTTGTATAAAACTAATTAGCTTATAGTTACCTAACTCATTTATTGTAAAGCACTAATTAGCTGTGAGTAGGTATGAATATACCTAAAATATCTTATGTAGTTCGTACACGATTTTGAAAGTAGCGTATGTCCAATAGGACGAGCCACATTGTTAATCCAATAAGAAAGCAGAAACCTTGAACTCGCTTACACGTGTTTTGAAATTCTCGACAAGTCGAAACCTGTACCTTAGGGAAAGTCCATTTTTCTCGCTCTCAATTGGCGGAGCGGCTAATCAAAGTAAAGAAATGTATACGCTACTTGCGGTAGGCAACAAAAGTTATAAAAGGGCCGAGCGTCTATTTTTGGATTTAGTATTTTTACAAGTTTACACGAATCATCAAGTTACCACGTAGTGTTTGTGAAGTAAGGGGCTCCGCTGTCCACTGCTTAGTCGCGATGTACCCTATATCTAGTTAGCCAGTCTTCAAGTGTAATATAGCTAGGATTTAATTGTGTGTACTGCTTATTCTGACTGTATTTTATATTGTGTGCTGTGTACTCTTTTACAACCATTTGTAGTGATTTCCGTGTAATTTCTGTGTACCAAATATACTCAATTATTACGACATTCTGACTGGTTTAATTTCACTCTTTCGTCAAGGGAACACCGTCACCCCCGCCTACAACACCTGACTCCCGTTTTATTAACACTCAGCTTTCGTTATTTTTGATAAAGACAGTGTCTACGTAGTCAATATGTTACTGGGAGATCTATTTCAATCTAAACTTAAGGTAGTAAGTCAATTGCAATTGTGATGGATTATGTCGCTTGTGCGTATTGCAATACTTAATGTGAATGATTTTGCAATACTTACGCTTATTACATGACATTTATATTGGACTTGTGCAAAGATAACTTTATAATAAACTTACCTATTTACCAGCAGCTTCGCGTAATATATATATAAACCTTTCTCTTAAATCACTCTGTCTATTAATGAACACCAAATCAAAATCGGTTGCGTTGTTTAAAAGATCTAAGCGTACAAAAATGTAATGCGTCTTTGTATATATATATGCGTCTTTATACTATGTGACGATCTAAGTTCACGAGACGCAATTCATATTTCGTTACCTGAAACAAAATCAATTCCACATTTTTAGAATATGCTTATTACATGACGTATTAAATTTGAAAACTTTACCTGCTTAACGCATTTTCTATCTTCGTTCTCAGTGTAGTCGCACCCTAAACGTCCCTTCTTTCCTATTGCCGTTGAATAAGGCATAATTTCTGCGTAAATGTCTGAATCTGAAATTAATCGGTTTCCGTGAACATTGGAACATTCCTTCCCTGTCTCAACTTAGACAGTACCGGAGGCCGAACGTGGTCAGATGTTATCATTAGATATCTCAAGTTATTTGTTGGCTTGTTTGAAAGCTATTTTATTGTAGTGATTGCTATTATTGTTTCCTTTAATTAGCCAATAAGTTTAAAAATTACGTATTTTTAATACTCGGCTAAGTATGTAAAAGCCAATTTGTTTTAGATGACTTTATTTTTTTCGCCGGATTGTAAACATATAATTGCTATTCAGCCTTGTTCAAGAAGGTACGATTAAATTGTGTCTGATACATTAATTTATGTATTTTCTCACTGTCTACTAAGGTACTGAGTACATAAAATGCGAAACTTTACTTACTCCTTCATAAGTTATGCATGGAAAATTTACACAATGCAAAAGATGAAAACCTTAGGAAGCTAACAGCTAGCTAAAAGTTAAAATAGCCAGTTGCTGAAGACAGAGTAAAAACGTTGTGTAACATTTTTCTAGAAAAAAGATTTTGTTTAATAACGTCAGCAAAAATGGCTGTTTTCGAAGAAAAAATAAATAGCTGGCCATTTGCCAGACAAAAAAAAAACAAATAAAAAGACACTGTAATGGCATCCGATTGGTTTTTGATCTCAAACGGCCAGCATTTTTAAGTAGGTCGGAATGAAAAGTTTTAATGCGAAATAATTTAATTTCTTGTCACGTATCTATTCGAAAATGGAATGACCTTTTGATTTGTAAATTTTGTAAAAAATAAAAGCAAAAATACAAAAATGTAACATTAAGAAGTTGAATGTAGAAATATAATAGTATTAAAAATGTGATTCAGTTCGATATTGTAGCACGTATTGGCAATTTTGCATACATCTTGGGATCAGACGACAGGCGCACTCCCCGGAGGCTGTGTTATCTGCGCCACTATGACTCAAAGGAGGCGACATTTACATACAACTTTCTGTTTGTATTCCTTATGGCATTGTTATCTAGGTATATGCTCTAGTTTCGGAGATTTATACTGTTTATTAGGGTAAAGAAGTGAAATTAGTAAGCCTTTCATTTTCAAGGATATTTTAATTAATAAAAGTTAAGTAGGCTCAAGATATTATTTGGGCAATTTATGTAATAAAAAAAAATATTTGCGTTCTAAAAACAAATAAAACTTCACCAATAATTCAATGTAACAGCACTAAATATAGATTTGTATCGTTTGAAAATTGGTGACGTAACACCCCTGTTCAATTTTACAAGCAATAACTTACCCGTTCGAGGCGATCTCGAAGCTCGTATTCTCCTTTAAAAGATGTACCTACTTGTAATGAAAATTTATGTTGGTGGTGTAATAAACGATACTTCATCGTTACTTGTTTCTTAGAAGATAGTCTGGGACAGTTCGCAATACATCGTTGGAATAATGCAGTCGCTACCGCCAGAGCCGTCAGCGAGCGTCGCGGGTGCCTTGTCCTCAAAACAATGCAATGGAACGCGTCCCACGACCGATTTTCTTGAGCTCACCGATATTACGGAAAAGAGCTTTATCTATGTTGTCATATGCACTCTTATACTGTGGAATGCGCATAGAAATGTGATAAAAGCTTACTATTCTTTGAGACTCCTTATCGAAAGGGTGGACATTGCATTTCCATACAGTAAAAGGACTTCCCTATGGGTCAACAGTATCAAAAGATAAACTCAAAGCAAACATTTCTCGCAGAAAACGTCTTGGAATATTGTGTTATTTGCTCACTCACTGTAAATTCATCTGTACAAATGTATTGATCGTCTTTTGAACAGTAAAAGAGGAGTTTAAGAGGTCGAAATGAATTCCGTGTCGGCGTGGCTGCAGCGGCTTGTAATTTCATTAGGCGTCAATTTGAACGGGCGCCGGTGCGGGGACGTGCGCCGAATGCCGCGTTGTTCGACAAATTTCATTACACACAATTGTTGTATGCAGTGTCGGAACCTCTGAGAAGACCGCTCAAGCGATTACACTGTCAGCAGTTACAGCGATCGTTGAATTTTTAAAAATCGTTCTAATGTTCGTCATAGGTGAGCCGCAGTTTTTATAAACAGTTTATGGTTTAAGTTCTTCCCGTCGGGAGAGTCGGGAACTATCGGTAAAAATGGATAAGAATTCTCTTCACGCCTGCAAGTTTAAACAAAGTCTGAAACAGACTCCTACACAACAAAGTTAAAAGATAGAGTACATAATATCTAAGCAAAATGCAACAGTCTTCACGAACCGAATGGTCTAATTTTTCTCAGAAAGAAAATACACTTTTATTTTCCCTCCCCGTTCCGAAAATATATAAGTAATTCATTCAAAAGCGTGCCACCAGAGGCTAAAAAGCGGGCCTTTAATCGAATTTGTATTCTTGAAACTTGTAACAGATAACGGAATGCTTAAAAGGACAAATTGAAAACGCCAGCGACTAAGTGATTGATTAAAGCAGCACTTTGTTTAGTCCACTATCAGTGAGCGAGGAGCGCGACTGATAACATTCATAAATCAGAGAGATAACACCGGTCGCAGCGAATGCTGTCGATAAGTTTGCGGTACTAGTAAAACTTACCTAGTGTTGGTTTTGACTTTGAGAGAGTTTTCCAATGCAACAAACTTTTGCTGTGGAATTGTGTCTTGATAGTGGTACGGTATAAAAACTTATCCATATATCTGTTCTTTTCTCCGATGTATATGAAGGCAAGCTATTCAGTCACAGTGTCTTCGCATTTAATGTGCGTTGACGTTGCCACAATGCGGCGTAGACGTTGCGCTAACGTCGCGTAGACATAGTGTGATATTTTATTTTGAAGTTACTGCTTTTCGATGCGTTCGTAGAAAAGACAGTCCGGTACTGTCACTCCAGAGTCTTGCATTTGAATTAATTTTCCAGCAGTATGAATTGAAATCGATACGTAAGCATAATAGCCTATAATTTTTCCATTGCGGAGACACAGGGATCCTCATGTAAGAAGGAGCGGGCCGTAACACTATGCGAGTTGATAGACGTCACATGTCTTCGAATTTTTGGTTCTAGGCATGTCGGTTTCCTCACGATGTTTTCCGTTACCGTTTTGAGTGCAGTGGTGATGAAATTATTTGCACAAAGTAAACAACTCGCAAGTCGGTTTTGTAGGTCATGAGTTCGATGCCAAACAGCCACTTTACTTTGTGTATTTAATATCTGTACGTAGAGTTCACTTTAATTATAACGATACTAGATTCTGCCCGCGACTTCGTCCGCTTAAATGTCGGTTATCGCGGACGCAGACAAAGTCACGGAATAAAAAGTAGCCTAAGTCCTTTCTCAGGTGGTAAACTATCTGTGTACCAAATTTCATTTAAATCGATTCAGTAGTTTTAGCAGGAAAGCGAGACAGATAGACAGACAGAGTTACTTTTGCATTTATAATATTATATATACATACATATATAAGGTGTATCTATTCATACACGAAATATTTTAAGAGGTACACCTGTAGGTGGTAAAGAATCTATAGCAACGAAAAAAAAATTCTAAGAGTTTTTTTTAAAATTTAATATTTATAAATTTTTTGACGCGCATAAGAAATACTGGCTCCTTCTTATTTTTTACGGCCCGAGACACCGCGGCCATGCTCGTGCCGTCCGGTCGTCGCCCTCGCAGCATCAGGCTTACTCCAAATTCTATGAATGGCCATTCATAGAATTTGGAGTAAAGGTTTTATGCAAAACGTCACAAGTAATTTTAAAATTATAATAATTACGAAAATTCAAAAACGCTTAGATAAAAATTTTCTTTTTGCTTCTATAGCTTCTTTACCACCTACAGGTGTACCCCTTAAAATATTTCGTGTATGAATAGATACACCTTATATATAGTGTGGATAGTATGGATGTGGAAGTGTGGATTTAGCACGACATTTATTTCGGTGACTAGTCACGCCGGAAGGGGACGCCATATGAGAACATTAAGTGACCTTATTGGTGATGTTCTTCAGAAGGGTCAGCTGCGTAGCACTAGTAACCGGCGTGCGTGTATGACCAGATGTACATATGAAATTAAACGAGGCAAAACGAGTATGTGAGGATCAGGTGGCTTTCTGTAGTTTCTGTCTACCCCTATGGGAAAACGGCGTGATATTATGTATGTATGTATTTATTTCGGTGTACTTAAAAAACTGACCTATCAGATTAAAAGAGGAATTCGTGATACAGAAGTTATAATTAGTGTTAGCTTCTTTCGTGCTATTAATACACGCTACGCCACGCCGTTGTGGTTATAAATAGGGCAGTTGTATACTACAGACAACTATTTCTGTCTGCTGGCTTTTAAATTGTTGTGATTCACCGAGACTTTTCTAGTTAATATGACTGGAAAGTATCATAAATCATAGTTTGTGAAACGAAAGATTAAAGTAAATATAACATAACCATCACGACTAGTTTCCCCGAAAGGTTGGGCAGAGGTGTATTTAAATGTAGCACATTTCGCCAGTTATGTTAAGTCCCATGTAATACGGGACGCGAGCCTATGGCCAAAACTGGGCACAAATCCAGACTCCGGGCTGCTACTGAAAAATTCCAGGTTGAAAAACTCAATATAACTTTGCCCAACCTGGGAGTCGTACCCAAGACTTCATGCTCAGCAGTAGAGCTCCAAAGTGAAATTTGCCAAAACTCTGTATAGGTTTTTAGGATGGTTAGTCAATAGCACTGAAAATAATCATTATAACAATAAAACAGCTAGACAACAAGCATGTCTGTCATTCAATAAGGTTTAAAATAATAAAAACTTTGGTCAAACAAGCTTAAAAATTGTTACTCAACTAAACGAGAACATGACAAAGAAAAATAGCCCTAATAAACCTCTTTCCGGGTCGGATTTGACTTATCGGCAGTCAACTTAATCCATACGTAATCCTTTATTTTAAAAAGAAATATGACACAACAGAAAGAATTCTGCTTTACAAAATAGATACCTCGTTAGTGCGCAATTTATCTCCTGCAGGAGATTCAGTCATTAGCGAGGTCTTTATTTAGTGATCAAACAGCAGGTAATTGTGTACGATAGACTCATTAGGGACCTAATAAACACCAGCTTATGTACTAAGGAAGAGGGGTTCACATCGGCGTCGAGTCGACGATGTACTTCATCGTCCTGGGACTTGTCCTCGACAGCCGGTGGAACTTCGTTGAGCATTTCCGACGTTTGGCTCCCAGACTGGAACGGGCTGGGGCTGCATTAAAGCGGCTCCTGCCCAGTCTGGGGGGTCCAAACGCCTCCTGCCGGAGGCTCTACACGGGGATCGTGCGGTCCATGGCCCTCTACGGGGCACCGGTGTGGGCGCCCTCATTGAGGCTGCGCCCAGCGCGCCGGTTGAGTGCGGCCATTCGGTTAATCCGAGGATACCGCACGATCTCGTGCGAGGCGGCGAGTCTCCTTGCCGGAGTGCCGCCATGGGATCTGGAGGCAAAGGTCCTCGCGCACATGTGGGAGTGGCGCGAGGAGGCGAAACGCCGGGGCGAAACTCCGCTGCCGCGACAAATCGCGGCACGGCGGACAGAGCTCCGGTGTGATCTCATGGCGACATGGCGGGTACGATTGTCGCAACCCAGTGCTGGGCACGCCACAATTGCGGCGGTAAGTCCCCTCTTTGAGGAGTGGATAGAGAGGCGTCACGGCGTCCTCACCTTCCGCCTGACGCAGGTTCTCACCGGGCATGGGTGCTTCGGTGGGTTCCTGTTCAGGATAAAGCGGGAGGATACGTCCGGGTGTTTCCATTGCGAGGATCGTCTGGAGGACACGGTGGAGCATACGGTGGAGGTGTGCCCTGCCTGGGCGGAGCACCGCCGTGTCCTCGTGGAGGCGATCGGCGGCGGCGACCTCTCGCGTCCGGCCCTGGTGCGAGCCATGGTACGGAGCGAGAGGGAATGGGAAGCCGTCACCTCCTTCTGCGAAGCAGTAATGCTCGCGAAGGAGGAGGTGGGGCGCGTGAGGGAGTGGCAGTCACTGCGCCCTCACGTCCCTAGCCGCCGCAGGAGGAGACGCCCCGGGCGTCGGGAGTCGATAGCGGACTCCCGGCCACCGTAGGCACGAGCTTGCGGGCGGCGAGCAATGGGTAGCTCGCTGCCCGGTAAGGACCAGGCTCGGGTCGACGGCGCGTAGTGTTCCACGCGCGCCTCAAAGAGATGTCAGCAGCAGTGTAGGGGTCTACTAGGACCGATGCCTGCCGGGGTCGCGTGATTGTTTGAAAGAGATACCGTGACCCTGGCACAAGGGCAACTGATGGAACACGGGTGGGTTTTAGTCAGTAAAAGTCTGACACGCCCTCCCGCTCCGCCCAGAGCGGGAGAAGTCATTTGATGATTTCCCATCCTGAAAAAAAATGTACTAAGGAAGCTCCTGCCAGGGTCTCGGATTTGTGTGAAAGAGTTACCGTGGCCTGGCCACAGGCAACTGAATAAACATGGGTCGGATTTTGTCATTAAAAGTCTGACACAAAGAGAGCGGCAGAAGTCATATGATGATTTCATCATCCTGCCCTTATCCAAAACGTTTCCAAACAAAAACCCAACAGAGCATGGAAACGCCTTGCTGTTATCTCCACACTTGCCATACAAGCCGAGCGCCTCACCGTTTACTCCCAATACGATACAAATCTATAAGAACTAGTGGTCGCCCAGTGGCCGAAATGCGACCAGAACTCATTTCAAACTGAATGTATTTCTAATGCATTATTATTTTAAATTTGAAAACATTCTCTATTTAAACTTTAACTGTGCCTTTTACTCCTCCGTCCGCGAAATTATAAAAAGGGGTGCAACGTTTTTGTTCTACGTTTTAATATACGGATAATGGAGCCTACAGTTTGTTTACTTTTATTAAAAGCGCTAACCTCTGAAATTACTAGTCGGTTTCAAAATAATGTTTTTGCATTTGATAGTCTTATTCTTTATAGTTTTTGATAATTCAAATGTTACGGCTATGCAAACAAGGCTTCGGAAAATTTTTTGAATGTTCGATAGATCCGGCTTAAATCGGGCTAAGAAAATAGCCAACTTTTCATGAGTTCATGCTATTACGATAAGAAAATTTCCGTGAAGCCTTCAGTATATTTCAAATTCAAGCATAGATACCTGATTCCAAGACCGTACGTCATGATTACAGACAGAGTTAGGACAAATTGTAGACGAAAATTGCATTCGGAGACGAGTGCAATTTTCGTCAAAAGTTCGAGTAAGCATATGCCTCCGTACACAAAAGGCAACGACGGACTCACTTCGACGTCCATTGCTGGAATACTAACAACTTAAATGGACCTCTTGTGTAAGAGGGGAGCGATGCAGTTTGTAGTGTATCTGCGTAATTGGGATTAATATATTTGCAGTCTGTTTCGTAGAAATGTGCTAAAACCCACGAGAACGTACTGCCAAGATAATATCTATATCTTCTTATACTAATATACTAATAATAATATAAAGCTGAAGAGTTTGTTTGTTTGATTGAACGCGCTAATCTCAGGAACTGCTGGTCCGAATTGAAAAATTCTTTTTGTGTTGGATAGTCTATTTATCGAGGGAGGCTATAGGCTATATAACATCACGCTACAACTAAGAGGAGCGGAGCAGTAATGAAAAATGTTGCAAAAACGGGGATTTTTTTTTCCTTTTGAGAGTTTTCGTTGCGTGCGCTGCGTAAACGGTTAAAGTAACGCAAAAATCATGTACGACGGAATTGTTCCTTTTAAAAAGTTCTAAAAAAAAGTCCGCGAGAGAATATGTCTATCTTTTAAGGTTGACTCACTATAACTCAAAAGGAGCGAGCAGCAACGAAAAGTGGACGAAAACTAGCAGGCGAATCGATACGACGGGAAGGGTCAGGGGAGCAAAAATTTGACGCGGACGAAGTCGCGGGCAGAAGCTAGTAGGTTATAAACTATCTGTTCGCTTAATTTCATCCAAATTGGTTCGGTAGTTTTTGCGTGAAAGAGTAACAGTCATACATGCATCCTCACAAACTTTCACATTAATAATAATAGTAAGATTAGGATTAGCAGTAGGATGTTCTGTGTGGTGTCGCATGTAAAGAATAGCACCATCTCATCGCTTTCCGTGAGTGTCGAAGGCGACTAAGGAACTTACTAGAGAATGGGCAGTAACATCATACTGTGATCGCCAACCCGTCTGCCAAGCGTGGCGATTATGACAAAGCTCCCCGAATTGGGGCAAATTAGGGGCTATATCCAGCAGTGGAACGTCTTTTGAAGTTGAAATTTGAAATGATGATGATGAGTAGGATTGTCCAGTTTGAAGATGTACCTATTTTTGTGATTTTGACATTGGTTAGTCTAGCTCCTTTTGAGTATTCATTCCCGAAAGCTGTAAGCCTACAAAAGTTATAAAGACAGTGAAAATAACCGTTGAAAATGCCTTCTAATGAACGAGCCAAACTCGAACGGTAACAAACTGTCATCCCTCCAAAAACTTTCTTCGAAGACTGAAACAGCCATTTAGTCAAAGCCCTTATAATAATCCTTCCATTTTAATCCTTCTTACCTCCCTGTTATTCCTCCAGAGAATTAGTCATTTACAATTCACAAATTTAATTCGGAATGCAATAATTTTAACCACATCCGCGCCATTGACATAATCTGTTGAATTAAATTTCACGGATAATTTTATTTCAATTAATATTTCACGTTAAACTGACTTGTGGTTATTGGCTGTTATCGATAAACATGATAAATGGAGATTCATATCGTTTTACCTTTCGCGTGTGGATTTTAGAAAAACTGCTAATGATATAATATTACGTTTATTTGGACTCAATAAAATATAGCCTAATACAGTAATATATTCTTACGGATAGGATAGTTTGAATGTCTCTCTATATTTGGCTGGCTCTCTAGATTCGCTGATTTGACTTTGATAAATAGAGTTCTCGATGGTGAGAATAATATGCAGTCAGTGTTAGTGTGTAGAGTTAGCTCCGAAGCACGTCTGCAGTTTACTCCTTGAATATATGTATCTGTTTAAATTATACATACATACTTACATACGTCAACTGTCACGCAGCATACCCTCTGCACATCAGCTGTATACAAGTAAACACATAAATGATTTCAAAGTAAAAGTTGCACAAGGCCTTTGAGTAAACGCTTGTATTAATTTCACTCCTCATAAAATTTCCATACCGGGAACCTTAATATGAAAATCGATTCTCAAGGAGTAAACCCAAAAAAATCCTCCACATCGTTCTAAACGTCTTTTTTTGACGTCTTTTTAAAACAAACATTTTTACCGCAAGATAGCGCAGAACATATCAGTATTGTGTGTATATTTCAAAAACCATTTAGTATCAAATTTCTTGAGACGTCAACTTAACAAAATGCGGATAGCACGTTTCCTCGGTTACGTAATGCGGAGAAAAGAGAGGAAGGGAAATATTGCATCAAAGAGAATTTGAAATATTGCCAACTACAT
Source organism: Aporophyla lueneburgensis (assembly GCA_932294355.1). Lineage (NCBI taxonomy): Eukaryota > Metazoa > Arthropoda > Insecta > Lepidoptera > Noctuidae > Aporophyla > Aporophyla lueneburgensis. Next base: position 19,792,476 of record OW028747.1, read on the forward strand.
GCGTCGCTCGCTGAATTGATTTTGCAGCCTTTTGTGATCTCTGAGAGATGTTCCACTGTTATACAATTTATTTCTAGTGCTACTGTCGAACGATCAATCTGTCTTGTATGTACTTCTGAATCATTCCAAATCTGTTGGACCGTTTCTGTGCGCGAATTTGAGCCTGAAGCATAATTCACGGTACACTTGGCCGTTTCTCGTGCGCGTACTGGCTCATGTGCACAACGTTTAGAGCGCTTTAGAGTTTCCCAAAGCATTTTATACAATAGCTTACAGCCTCTGAAACACGGAAGAGTTAGCATGAATGATTCTATCCGGACACGTGACGCGGCATACAGTAAATCATTTTTATTGTTAACAGAGTTAACACGGACCATTTCAAACAGTCCCATTTCGCAGCTGTGTATTGTGCCTACAACAGAATGGTATCATAAACGGAATATGTTTTTGCGTTGATGTAAAACCCTGCTACGGTATGAAGATCAGAATCGCATAAAGAGCGGTATAATGTTGGTAATGTGAATATGAAATGAGACGATGTAAGCGCAAAGAGGCGTAAAGAGATGACGCCTAGAGCGTTACCGCGGAGACAGAGCGGCGCGTGGGTGCTGCGGCAATGTGATTTAGGGTAAAAAAAAAACTTAAGCTCTTTAGCGTGTTTGAAAGCAGTGATATTAGCTATGATACCTGTTGCGCGTCAAGCGGCTTTCATTACAGAAATGCATGCGGCGCGGGTGTGGAAGCGCCTTTATTCAGATACATTTTCTTCAGTATCTCGTGTTTGTCCTCGGAGCGCAGTTAAGTACGAATTTGAAGTGAATTTTCCTTTAAAAACTTTAAGTAGATACATTCAGGTTCGTGTTATCTCGTTGACTTTACTTTGTTAGTGTAGTTTTTCATTACACGCTTTGTCTACTGTTTTAGTTATGTAAAGTGATGTACAAGCTACAAGGATAGATGGCCACCTCCCTTTGGGAGTTAGCTGACTTAAATAGCTGCAATAGTGAATAGCTAGAAGAGGGAATACCTTAATGAAAGTAAAAATAGTTAATTAGGTTACTACATCGGTGGTACTTAATTTGTTAATGTTTTTATCGTAGCTAAAGCTTCTGCAAATTGGTAAAAAAAACTTATCATCTTCCTAGCCTATTCCCAACTTTATTGGATCGACTTCTTGACAAATCGGATGTACCTAAAAACCAGTATTTAACGTGGAGCGACCATGTAACTGACTTCTACATCTCAGTTACTGAGTAATAAAATGTCTATGCTTGGTAAGACTGGTTGTCAGACTTCCGGGCTTCTGAGGACCCATAACGACTGTCAATAATCCAGGGATGACAACCGGGACAAACAGCTTAACACACTTACCGAGGTACGGAGGGATTGTGTCTGGTATAAAGAGATGATTACCCATCCATGGACCAACCGCGGTAACCGTAGCTTAACACAAGCCCAAAAAAAAAACTCTTGTAAACGTCAAAAACAAATTTTGTTGTTAAAACACGATGTGTAAGTATAGTGCTTCTTATTTATCTGATTACTCTAAGACGGCAAATCAAAACAAAACTCAGAGGTCATAGTCTAATTTAAAGTCCACACATAATCGTGGCCAAGCCATAGGATATTTCTAAGAATCCTCAAATATCAGTAAATATATTCATCACCGCGCTTGGCAATCGGGCTGGCGCAGCGTGGCGATTATGGCAAGCTTCCCCAAAAATAAGCACAGAACCGGTCTAAGTGGCGGTGCCTGGGGCAGGCCTCTGCCCAGAAGTGCATGTCTGTCAGCTGATATGATGATGATGATGTTCATCACCCGTGATGATCTTGTCCCGTCATGTTAAAAGCTGGAAAAAAACACGCTTCTACATTAAATCTAACTAAGGTGGAGAGAATTTATCCAACATTATGTATTTTTAATGCGACAACTTTATTCATGAATGTGAAACAAACTTTATGGATTCATTTGCATTCATTGTTTGAATTATATTTTCATGGAAAATTTTTGAACGCTTTTTCGTCAGGACTGTGTTTTTCGTTTTTATGTTGAATTCGCTGTGCCAGCGGCTACGCCGATGCCTGCCAGGGTGGATTGCCTGAAGAAACATGGGTGGGTTTTACTCAGTAAAAGTCTGACACGCCCCCCGCTCCGGAGAGGAGACGTTACTTGACGATTTCCTAAAAAAAAAAATGTGTGCGTACCTACGCACGACTGGAGTTTACTCCTTACGAACGATTATAAAATATATAGATATTAGCAAACATAACATAACGCATAACGTAACGTAACGGAGAAAATTAGATTTTACTCCCCATAAATTTTCATACCCCGGGCTTATATATGAAAATCGATTCTTAAGTCGTAAACTCACAAAATCAACCACTTGAATTTGCTACCGGGGCAACAACTGTATGTTACTCCTAATAACATCGGCTATCTGCCAGTGAACGTCAAAATCGGTGTAGCCGTTTCGGACATTAGCTGGAACCAGACAGACGTACAATTTTTTTTAGATGATATACAAAAGAAATAGTTTGTATCAATTTAAAATCAATCTTTATTTATTGAAAATGCACAAATTATAAAACAAATTTCGATATTTTTACATGTCATTGCGCCTGATCAATATTTTGCTCTTAAATTAATTAAAAAGTACTCAATGCTGTGTTGTTTAAATATATGATAAGCCATTATTACTACATTCAAGTTTCTTCATTACAATCTGGCAGGTAGTTAATGGATCGTTTAAATAAAACAGTAGCGCATACGCATCTTAATTGGCGTGTAATATTGAATTAAATCCGCCATTTGGCTGCAGGAAACAATCAGTGCTCTGGGCCGCGATTAAGGTTGTTACGTTCAGAATAGTCTAGCTTGAAATGACTTGGTAAACGGTTTAATTTGGTCAATACTCAATATCTTTATTGCTTTACCATAATGTGTACTTAGGTGGGAATTATATAATTTAGATCATTATGGACCCTGTAGGGCACAGCAAAAGGACAGGAGAGAGGAAGCTCTGTTTTTGAAGACCATTGGGTTTGGAGTTTGCGAAAAACACAATAACATATCGCTTATTTATCTACAAAATGTATTAACATAATCATCATCATCTGCTTCATTTGTAACTTAACTAGTAAGTTGTTAATACTAGTTTAAGCTTATCTCAATGGTGAAATTTACCACTTTTTCTTTTCAATACGTTGTTCAGATGAAAATTTGTTTTCTGATATCATTCGATTTTCAAGTGTATTTTTACTATTTCTGAGAATTCAAAGTGAATACACAATACTGTTAACGGTTTTTTCTCAAACCATTCCATGTTCAAAAACTGTCGAAATAAAGAAAATGTCCGACAAAATTCAAAATTCGAATGTCCAGTTTTACATTTTGGCGGTGGCAACCCTGTTGCAGTAGAGAGCGCATTCGGCAGGGCAGTGGGCACCTCGGGACTTATGCTAATAACGGATTTAAATATATATTTTAAGGCTTGAATTCCGTATGAGGTAAATATTATGACGCGAATATTTTACCTTTTGTGGAATTACCTGAATGCAAAAAATGTTTTTGTTTGATGCATATTTTTTACTGGAACAGGCGGATAATTTCGCCTCGTTCTAGTTAGTATATGTTTATAAATATTATGAGGCAATCTACGTTATTTTTACTTTCATATTGGATCCTTTGTTTTTAGAATTTACATGAGATTGGCTGTTAACGGTAAAGGGAAATGCTCCATAAGTAGCGACTGAATGTTCAGTCGTATAAAGTGAGAAGCAAAACCAAATCTAATGAATACGTGAATCAAGAACGTAGTACTGCTTTTTATGAAGTTAGCGTGTAAGGAGGAGTGTGAATTTGGTACAGATAAAGTTTATATGGAGAAGGAGGGCAGAGAGCTAATATTTATATACATATGTAATGTATTTTACATTAGAAATAAATAATAAATGAATAATGGTTGAATTTCATCCACCTTACTGTTTAATGATGCTCAACCGCTATACCTAACTAATTTAATGAAAATAAATGATAAATAATGTTATTTTTGTAAGTAGGTTGACGTATTAAAAAAACTTTAACACGTCAATAATACTGATCTTTTGAGGGAAGAACCGCACAGATTGAGTGGACCTGTCCAGTCATTGCACGCATTCTCAGCTGAACTCTGAAGGAACTCAGCGATTTAAAATCAAACCTCTGACGGCTTAACAGTAAGAATTAGCGTACAAAAACCGGCCAAGTGCAAGTCGGACTCGCGAACCGAGGGTTCCGTACAAACCTGTAGGTATTCTCGGTTTATGCATAAGGTTTATGTTTATGAAATTAAATGTTTTTTTTTAATTTTTATGTTTAAGTTGATTGAATGAAAGGTAAATTGCGGTTTAGGATTTAAGACGTATTAAAAAAAAACTGGTTACAAGATCTCGTTCAAACCAATTTTCGGTGGAAGTTTACATGGTTATGTACATCATATATTTTTTAATTTTATCGTCTCTTATTTTAAAAGGTACGGAGGGGGGGACACATTTTACCACTTTGGAAGTGTCTCTCGCGCAAACTATTCAGTTTAGAAAAAAATGATGTCAGAAACCTCAATACCATTTTTGAAGACCTATTCATAGATATCCCACACGTAATGAAAAAATTTTTTGAGTTTCAGTTCTAAGTATGGGGAACCCCAAAATGTATTGTTTTTTTTCTATTTTAGTGTGAAAATCTTAATGCGGTTCACAGAATACATCAAGTTTCATCAGCATAGCTCTAATAGTTTCGGAAAAAAGTGGCTGTGACATACGAACGGACAGACAGACAGACATGACGAATCTATAAGGGTTCCGTTTTTTGCCATTTGGCAACGGAACCCAAAAAATCAAGAAAACAATCATCTAAAAATATAATTCCTATACAACATAGTATTAGACATTAGCAGATAGTATTACGTCCGTAGTGGTTAGTTTAGGGGAGTTTCATTACGTTATTTAACACGGCCTCGTAAACTTTATCTGTTGGTCGAAGCGTTGAAGCAAAGGCTCGTAAAACAGGCTAACTGCTCGGAAGCATACAATGGTGGCGATCAATCTGGTGTGTTTTGTTTTGCATTATCGTGTGTGCATAATATACAGGGTCATATTAAATAAACTGGCAACACTGCTCCCACGAGTTGGGTATCGTTATCGGGAAGTAATGGAACAAAAAATAATTCATTATTCGATGGGTGAAGGTGATGCGACCGTAATCGATGAGCTGTTCTAATTTTTCGTGAAACGTAGATTTTTTGGGACTTTAAAAAAAATACATTATAGTCGTTTGGTTGCCTTAGTGTACATGTCAGTGTAATTAAAAGTTTTGAACAAAGTTGGATTGTTTTCTTTTTTTACCTTCTATATCGTTACTCAAAATGTGGGTGAAGTATTGCCACCTAATTTAATTTGAGTCTGTATTTTACCTATATGGAGGAAGGAGAAGAGGTTCCTGGTAACTGTGAGTTTTTTTTTTTGGATGGTGACTATTCGGACACTAGGAAACAGACCCATTACCTATATTACTTAAAATCAGCAGCAATAGTCCAATAAGTAAGAGGTCCGATCCGATGAGTTCGATCTCGAACTGTTGTACTATTGACGTAAGTCAATTCCAAGCACATAAATATAGTTTATTTGTCCACTTGAGTGGGCAATAAGAACACAAGTGCCATGTGCAACAGACACAGTTATCGTGTCGCTATCGAATTTTGGATAAAAATGTAAATAACAAATTGGAGCAACAGAACAGAACTAGGAAAGTATAGATATCGATGCTAAGTGAGGAAACATGTCTGAATGTATGGGGCTCGTTGCACGACTAGATGACGTAGGTTTCTACAACATAGGTACGTGGGGATCGTGCGATCCATGGCCCTGTATGGGGCCCCGATCTGGGCGCTGACCTGACGGCCGGCAGCATCGCTGTTCTGCGAAGACCGTAGCGAGCAATGACCGTCAGAGTCATCGGGGGGTATCGCACGATCTCCTACGAGGCGGCTTGCGTGCTGGCTGGATCCCCGCCGTGGGACCTCGAGGTAAAAGTGCTCGCGTCACTATATCGGTGGCGCGAGGAAGCGAGGGAGCGGGGCGAGCGACTGACGGACCGACACATGGAGCTTCGTCGGTCGCAGCTCCGCGCAGCCCTGGTGGCGGGCTGGCGGGACAGGCTTTCACGCCCTACCTCTCGCTCGCCACCATCGAGGCCCAGCCAGTACTCGAGCGCTGGCTCGGGAGGGAACACGGCTCCCTGTCATTTCGGGCGACGCAGGTGCTCTCGGGGCATGGTTGCTTCGGGAAGTACCTGTGTCGCATAAACAGGGAGCCGGACGCCCGGTGTCACCACTGCGTCGACTGCCGGGAGGACACGGCGCGGCATACGCTGGCAGAATGTGCCGCTTGGGAGGAGCCGCGCCGTGCCCTCATCTCAGGAGTAGGCAGTGACCTGTCGCTGCCGGCCGTGGTCGAGTAGATGGTCGGCAGCGAGGAGTCCTGGGACGCGGTGGTAACCTTCTGCGAAACAGTCGTGTCGCAAAAGGAGGCTGCGGAAAGGGAGTGGGAGATCTCTTCCACTCACCCGGCCCGCAGCAGGTGCACCGGGCGTCGGCGGAGGGCGGATAACGCCCTCTTCCGGCCTCCCTAAATGGGTCCAGGGGCAATGGATCTGGGGACATCCATCGCCCCCTATTTCTTAGGACCCGGGATGGCGGCGCGTTGTGTTCCACGCGTGCCTCTGTGATGTACGGGGGGAAGTTTAGCATCTCACTCCCCCCCTAACGTGAGGAGGCCCGCAGAGAGAGGCGGGCTGGCACCAGTCGGGGATCGCGGAAGACGCATTAGTTCCCGTGGTCCCCGACGTAGGTGTGGCACGGAACACCGGGGTGGTTTTAGTCAGTAAGAGTCTGACAGACCCCTCCGCCCACCCCAGGGCGGAGGACATCCATGAGGATTTCCACCTCAATATCAAAAAAAAAAAAAGGTTTCCACAACATCTACTAGAGGTACTATTATGAACACTTCTGTTAAACCCTCGAGAAATATAGGCGTGATGTATTTAAACATAGTCCTCCAGACCGTATTTCGGCCATGGCATCCAATCTCAACGGAAACTAGCCTTCGCCAAAATGCACTCACGCTTCCCTCACTCTTATATTGTCACATTTTCGGTCTTCCAACGACCTGTAGAAACTGTCAAACGTCCACGAATGACAACCGGGCCAACGGATTTACGTACGTTCCGAGGCATGGAGTATCACACCAGCAATTTTCAAACTCCAGGCTGTGTGTTACTAAGAAGTGCTTAATGGAAAACACAATAACACTGCCCGACCTACGAATCGTGATGCGAAAGTGAAAGGTCACTCATTCATACATTCATTCACTCACTGATTAATCACGAAATATCTAAAACTACTGGACCTACGAAGATGAAATTTGGCTCTCAGGTAGGTTATAAGTAGGAAACTTCACCTAAGAAAGGATTTTAGGAAACTCTCCCCAGAAAGGGTTGAAATAGGGGGTCGAAGATTGTATGAAAAATTTTATTCCTCTGACCATAGGATACTTTTATCGCGGTAGTATGTTCCTGTGGGATAGTTTTCGACCTTTACGCGGGTGAAGCCGAGGGCAAAAGCTAGTCTAGAATAAAGAAGCCTATTAAATAATGAATACCACGTTACTCCAACATAATCCAGATTCATTTGTTTGCGCATTCTCCATTGCAAGTGTATCCCGTGCTAAAATTCAAATTGCACGCTGAACACGTAATAGGAATAGAATTTCTATTCTGTTATATAATTTGTGCTCGATACGGGTTACTCTGGTATATTCACTTATTAAGTAATTGTATGGTTGTACCCTTAACTACAAAATAATTGCGTGCACGTATTAAAATTAAATTAGATAATTGCGGTTTTTACTAATGAGAGTGTGCTCCAAAAGAGCTTAGCTGCATTTTGGTCGCAATGTAGAATTAAATTTGAATTATAATGAAAATGTATAGTACGGTTCAGTACTAGGGCTTCTAGCTAAGAAATAACAGTAGGAGTAAAGCTATGCTTGCCGCGGTTGGTTCGTGAAAGGGGGACAATCTTTTTATACCTACCAGGATCCCTCAGTGCCTCAGAAAGCATGTTAATCCGTTGATACTGGCTGCCATTCCTAGACCTTTGGCAGTCGTTACAGGTCTTTCGAAGCCCAAAAATATTATTGTTGAACTGTGGGTGAGGAGGCCAGGTAGGCGTTTGCTCCATGTAAAATACTGAAATTCAGCTGCATCCGCTTAAACTGGAAGGGCCCCGTCCATTAATTACGTGAGGCATTTTTGAGAATTTTTCGATCCCCCTCCCCCCTTGGTGAGATATCGTAAAATTTTCCCCAACTCCCTCCCCCCTTCCCTAATCTCACGCGAGATTCTTCAAAACTTCTATTTGGGCTGTAAACGTGATTGATTATTGAGAAAAAAAAAACAAAGAAATTTTTTTAGACCAACCCGTGTTCCTTCAGTTGCCCATGTGCCAGGGTCACGGTATCCCTTTCGAACAATCTCGCGACCCTGGCAGCCCCTAGAACACCTCACGTAATTAATGGACGCCCCCGAACGTATCTCAATATAGATGGGAACAGGCTAGGAGATGTTCAAATCAATCAGCCTATAACGTTTCCACTGTTGGAATACAAGCCTCTTCTCGGTGAGAGGGAGAGTTCACCACTCGTGCCTAGTACAGGTTGGTATATGTCACATGTCTTCGATTTTTTTTTTTTGTTCTAGTACATGACGGTTTCCTCACGATGTTTTCCTTCACAGTTTTGAGGGCAGTCGTGTTGAAATAATTAACACAAAGAAAAGTCTTTGTCTGGGTTCAAACCTACGAACTATAACTTGTAAGTCACGACTGTTACCATTGGGCAACCACTGCTCTCGCAGATGATTTTGATGAATAAAATGTACAGTTTAATATGTAAATAGTTACAAATAAGGGTACTTACTGATGGCTTTTATAGTTCCTTTAGGCGAAAACAATATCAATAGACGGCACAGTTATCAAAGTAAAATTTTTTGCTGATACACACGGCCACACATCAAGCTATACATTTCCAGTATAACCTGACATCTCATTGTACTAAAAGACTATACAACGCGAGATTTGCAAAAACTGGAAATGTATAGCTTAACCTGTAGCTAGTGATGCAAAGGACTCGAGTCCTCAAGTCGTAATTTTAAAGACTCGAGTCAATTATGCAAGACTCATTGTCAGTGTGCTAAAAAGGCTCGAAATTTAGAGTCAAGCACTCGAGTCTTAAAAAGGACTCGAGTCTTTAAATGGACTCGAGTCTTAAAGAGGACTCGAGTCTTAAAAAGGACTCATGTCTTAAAATGAACTTGAGTCTTAAAGAAAAACTCGGAACATGAAGATGAGACTTGTAGCTCATCATTCGAAAAGACTCGAATAGAACGTGATAAGCTCACATTAGTGGTAATGATGTAATTATACCTACAAGAAATCTGACGACTTATTCATAGACTCGAATTCATTTTAAGACTCGAGTCCTTTTCTAAGACTCGAGTCCTTTTTAAGACTCGAGTGCCTGTTAAATGACTTGGGTTCGGCTTGACTCTAGACTCCGAGCATTTTGAGCACACTGACTCTTGCATAATTGAGTCGAGTCTTTTATATTACGACTCGAGGACTCGAGTCCTTTGCAACACTACCTGTAGCCGTGTGTACCTGGTATTTTAAACTTACGTGACATGTCCGGGTTGCATTCATCTTTGAACGCGTAACGTACCTGAGAAAAGTAAAAACAGAATATAAGTTTTCTATATTTCAAAAAAGTAACACATAAACTTTTAAACACTTTTGCAAAAATATAAATAGGTAAAATTGTTTGTTTATTTATAAGAGCCTAGTTACTGCTTGCGGCTTCACTTGCGTGCCATGTGGATAAAAAGTAGCTTATGGACTTCCCCAGGGTACAAAATATTCCCATACCAAACTTCATCAAAATCAGTCCATCCGTTCCGGAGATTCAAATTCATTTACAAATATTCGTTCCCTGATAGTAAGCTTGTGTAGCTTTCTGTCAGAGAATGAATATTTGTAAATGGATTGGAATCTCCCTCATTGCTTCCTCGCAGTGTCGCATTCCAATGTTTTATGGTGTAGTTAACTGTCGCGCGGACGAAGTCGGGGGCAGAAGCTAGTATAATATACAACCTATTCCACTCATGAAATTGGGGAAAATATGAGTGAAAAACAAAAGAAAAGAGGGGACTATCTCAGATAGGTCGAAATGCTAATTCTTATTTACCCAAGTAATTTCCCGGGCTTTTACAACCTCACGACAAGAAGCCGTGATAATGGGACGTTAAAGCACAATATCACTACTTCAATTAGTACTCTCATTCGCCGTGAACCGAACCTAATTAAATACTCATCTGAATCAAGCTCTTTCCTTAATATTTCTGTCTCATTATAATTAACGGTTTTCACTTGAGTCGGCTACATACCGCTCTCACCGGAGCGCAGTTATGGAAACGTCCGCGCTTCCCCGATAATCTCCCCTTTTACCCTCACAAACATCAAATTACACCTGAACCACACCAAAAGCTGAACCGAAAAGTCCTAGTGACAACGAGATAAGGTACAAAACAGAATAGCACAGGTGCTCATTAAGTTGCAAATGTATCTGTGTAGGCGCGCATTTCAGCCGGCTGAATGCTCTGAAGGCAGGTTCATTAGTGCTCATAGGACCATGCATTCGTTTTGTTAGTAGGAAGCAAATGAAATAAAATTTCGAACCGCACGTAGATACGCAGCCCGGAAAAATTCCGAAGGATATGAATCGGAAAATCCAGCCCGGGCCCCGTTTTTAGCTCGTTTCGGAATTAGGACGGTAGATACGGTGAAATGACCTTATACCTTGGCACTTTTATTGTGTATTATTCTACGCCCTCCTTTGATTTGATTTTAATCAATTCGAGATTTGCCCATTACGCCCGGGATCCTTTGAAATATAAAATATTAATTTGGTTTAGGGTCGAAGTTGAAACGGTAGAGGATTTCGTATGTAATTAAGATGTTTTGCTCGCCATGCTTCCAATTCTTGCCTTATTTTATATCTGCTATGAAAATTTAGGGCATAATCTGGTGTATTTTAACCTTCCATGTAGATTACTGATCAAAAAGTAAATAAAAACACTTTTCCTTGATTTATTTATTTACTTAGGGACAACAAACAGCAGTGTACTAAAAGTAGACATAGGTTAGAACTTAATAATAGAGGTAACAAATACACTACTCACAACGTTATCCACATATTAATAAACATAACTTCTATTTGTTCGAAAGAACGATACAAATGAAAAATAAAAACAGAATAAAACTAAACATTACTTAACTATTAGGGTTCTGATCACTTAAAATAGTAAATATCTTCCTTATAATAAGATAGCCGTTACCTATTTGATTACTTTTGAAGATGATGTTTTTAACTAACTAAAAGTATTCTCCACTGCCAGAGTTTCGCAAGTAAACGCTATGATTATAAAAAGTAGTGTCATCAAGTTACGTCGCTTATGAAGTAGGCAGAGGTGCTAAATTGAGTTGTCTCGGGAAACGATAGTCGCATTAAAGTAGTTACCCGCTGATAGTTTTGTGCTCGTCCATATAATATATAGATGGTCCTCATTTTCTGTTATGGGATTATATATGTATTTTTCGAGCCAATCGCCGGTTAAAGCAGGTGCGCTTAGGAAGCCCGCGTATTTCAAATATGATTGAGTTTGCCATGAATCCAATGGGATTATGTGAACTGTTGTATTGATGATTTTAATGATTATAATTCTGTAAATATATAAGGGGTATACCGTCGCGAATATTTTGTTCAACATCGGTACAGCTTGTCACTGACCTGCATATTGCGAAAAAAACGGAATAAAAATTGAATTTCACGGTTTACCCTGTCGTTTTCCACTAATACGGTACAAAGGTGCATCTCTGCCTAACATGTCGTGTTTTTTAGGGTTCCGTGCCCAAAGGGTAAAACGGGACCCTATTACTAAGATGTCCGTCCGTCTGTCTGTCACCACGCTCTATCTCATGAACCGTGATAGTTAGACGGGTGAAATTTTCACAGATGATGTATTTCTGTTGCTGCTATAAAAAAAAAATACTAAAAAACAGAATAAAATAAGTATTTAAGGGGGCTCCCATACAACAAACATGATGTTTTTTTGCCGTTCTTATAGATAATGGTATGGAACCCTTCGTGCGCGAGTCCGACTCGCACTTGACCCGTTTTTTTTTGTTGTAAACAAAAGATCTAAAACATAAAAGAAATTAATATTTATAATTTTCCTTGGATATGAATGCAGTAGCTAAAGTTTTAATTCTCTATTAAAATTCAATGTAGAACTATCAATTAAAGTTCCGATCTGATAGCAGTGCATTGTAACACGAAGTATAGCCGCAGAGAGAGGCCGCCGGATAATATTGACCAAGTTTAATTGACCAGCTGCGAGTTACAAGCTGCGCCAACTTCACCCGGCCAGCTCAGATCATGTGTTGTCTTGCAGCATAAAACACGAAACAATGCAGCCTCATCAGCTATCTACACGGACAACTTTCTACGAAGAACCAACTCTCAATCCAGCACACCGAATTAAACTTAGACGGCCACTACAAATATGTCTTCGGAAAACTCTTCAACTTTGTAATGCCTTTTTGTTTGGACAAAATTATCGATCCGCAGAGACTTGATGATTATCAAAGAGAAATTAAATTCTATTACAGAATGATATATAGAATGTAGATCCTATGAGAGCTACTTATTGTGTCAGGATAAATCCTTCTTCAGAACTGATGCAAGTTTCGCGGTGCAAAGCCCATTGTGATCAGCTGTGGACGTGATTGTAGAACCAATGAGCGACTACGTGAATCCGGACTAGTTAGGATGTTCACTAATTCCACCTAATACGTTAATTTGCTAAATGCTAGTTATCAAGACTCCAAAGTGAAGATTAAGTCATTATGTAGAGCACATCCAATTACCTCTGAATTGAAATCTGCGAGGTATATGAGACTGAAAGATAGCATCTAGTTGGTAAGAAGATTTGTCTCGCGTTTCAGTCCATTTTCAATTCGACTCGCGTTTGCCAGTTTTTTACCTCACGTTGGCAATATAAAAAGTACCTAGTAGCGCTAGCTTACGTTCTAATATTCATTCAAAAGACGCGGTCTCATCTCTCGAATTTCGATACTGGTTGAATTTATTTAAGAGGAACAAAAAGAGAATTGCGTGTAAGTCGAGGCGGGTAAGCAAACATTGAATAGTATATTGACTAGCGGCGTGTCTGAGGCGGAATATATACGTAATATATGTGCACACAGACAGTGGTATGTACAAAAGTGCTATTGTTGCACAGATAAAAGAACTTCAGCTGCCTATAAAGTATTGGCAAGGTTCTCTTGAAAGCAAATAGTTGTTGAACTTTTTGCAATCTCGCGTTAAGATTGTTGCAGCGTCTCCCTGGCGCGGTGATACAGTTGCTAACATTGTTGACGAAGTAATGCCACCTTGGAGTTGCAGATACGTAGTTAATAGTTAGGTCCATAGCATAATGAGGTACATTTCAGTAACATTCTGGAACTCAAAACATATTTTAAAGTAACAAATGTTGACAAGTTTTGCTAATGAGAACAGCAATCACGACATTTTGTAGTCCGTATTTTTTATTTTTCTACAGAGTAAAAAAATATGGTTACAGAGTGAATAATTTAATATTAATATTGTAAGTTCTACGTGCATACTTGACCTTTATAAGGAAGATAGATTCGATAAAATCATTCAAACGTGAACGTGATTGATGGGTACTAATTCATTCATACAATTTAATCGTGATTTTGTGTATTTGGAGAACGGTTACCGATACTACTCATATTATATACTCAATAATATCTGGTTGACCGAGCTTTGCTCGGTATTTTTTGGTAAATTGCGTTTAAAATAATAAGTTTATGTTCAAGTTGATTATCGATAAAGTTGGTCATTGAAAACACGAATAAAACGACATTTTATAAAAATGAATCCTAGCTAGATCGATTTATCGCCCCCGAAACCCCTTGTTTACTAAATTTCATGAAAATCGTTGGAGCCGTTTCCGAGATTCAGATTATATATATATATATAAGTATACAAGAATTGCTCGTTTAAAGATATAAGATTCTTATACACAAATGCACTTTTATAAATAGTCTTAACCGAACACCCCACGAATCGCAACCATGTAATTTTTTCAGCTATTGTGTTATTTCCATCTTTATCTTTACATAGTATAAAATTAAGTCGCTTCAGTAGTTGTGATTCGCGGATTCTGGCGCAAGCGCCAGAGCCCGCGCTTGCACCAGAGCCCGCGAATCTGTAGCACCCATCGTAAAAAAAAAAAAAAAAAAAAAAAAAAAAAAAAAAAAAAAAAAGGTTTTGGTGTGCTCTGATCTCAAATCTGTGGTCCATTTTAGCGTAGGGTGCGTGGTTCTGGAGTTAAGCAAATCAATTAACTGTTATCTCATTGATTTCCGGTGGTCCTGCACCCTCATTAGCATTCCATTGTTCGCCTAATCCTTTTATCTATTATACTTCGAACACCTCATTACGTTGCGCCAGAACCCACGAATCTGTTGCCCTACGGTTGATTTGGCGTTCTTATCTATTACTCATTGTATGTCTGCTTTTCTATGTCATCAATAAAACACATTCATTTTTATTTCAATATTTTATTACTTTTTTCTACAAAATATGAGCGGAAGATCTCATCCACAAAAATATCATTGTGCAGTGTGTTCCCTGTAAATATGTTCGTAAAACTATGCATTGAACATCCCTGAAACTTAAATAGCAAATACATTAAGCAATATTCACCACAAACTGAAGTCCAATCATTCTGAATCCTATCAACATTCCAGTCCCATCTCTTACAATTCCTTTTCAAAAACTGGAGATGATATCGCTCAGGTGTTCGTCCATATGAATCAAAATATTGACCGATACCATTCGTATCGATATGTACAGCTACCCAGTGTGAACCTGGTTTATCATCCGCATCCAAATTGCATATTATATACGTTGGTACATGTGTATACATAGGTAGTCTATTAGCAGCATAAACATTATTTTCTAGACTGGGATGAATCTTTTTCATATGTTTTTGTAATTCTAGTGTATCCATGATATTACTGTTATTAGCAGATTATTACAGTACCAATCTATTCAATGGTTGTCATAGGAATGTTCAATTATAGTGATTTGTAAATATTAAATCGCATTCTTTGTGGGAGTCACAAAGCTTAGGATTATCATTTTGCTGCAGCTAATTTAAAGTTTGTTATATGGGTCTGATTATATTAAATAAAACACTTTGAGTACATAGACATTTTTAATTAACTGATCAACACAATAATTATTAAATAAATAAATTAAATACAGACATATTATTATCAAAATACCATTTTCTAATACACACAGCATTATTCAATGCACAATTCAATTTATGGTTCACACAATTAAAATCAGTTTTATTTTTACAGAACTTTTTTTTTAATGTCGCAAAATTAGGACATCCCTTCTCACCTATGTCAATCACTTCACAGTTTGCACATAACTCTTTAATCCACGTAATCTTTTCCAAACCCTTTGTCATAATTTTTTTATTTTCTAAATATGGTAAAATAACACGTTTAAACTCTTTGTAGTCTATGTAGCCTTCACTCCAGTAAATTCCTCGATTTCTTTCTAACCATCTCACCTGCTTTTTTTCTTCTAGTGTTAGGTAATGGAATGAATATGGTGGTTTCACCAAGAACGTCTGTGTATGATCATGACTCGCAATGGCCAATTCTTTGATAATAAAATGATTTAAAGAATCTTTAAATCCTTGGAGTTCCACTATAAGGGTGTCCGTCTTCATGATATCTTCTTAACAATGTTACTTAATGGTTTGTATTCAACAATGCAATCGTTCAGAATGAGACAATATGCTGAAGTTTGATCTGGTATCTCCGAATCACTTTCAATTTCTACTCTCACGTCCACAACTGGCCCTGTCTTTAGATTATCCACTTGTCTAGAGCAATCAATGACAAACAGCGGTGCTAAATCTCTAAACTGTTTTTCATTTATCTTTTTGGATTTAAAGTATTTTTGTACATCTTTTGAAACAAATTCTGTACCTTTATCAGATTGTATGTGAGTAGGTGTTGTATTACTTTCAGTAAATATACTTTCAAAACATTCTTTAGTTGTTTCTGAGTTTTTCTTTTTCATTGGTCTTGCAAAAGCATATTTACTAAATACATCAATAACACAAAGTATGTAGTTGAAACCATCATTATATTGAGAATAAGTTCGCATATCACTTAAATCAGCTTGCCACAGCTCATTAATATTTGATAGAATGTACTTATTACGCGGGAATTTTTTCCGAATGGGTTTATGTAATGTATATGTTTCTTGTGATTGTAACCATTCCTTTGCTTGCTTTTTATCCATTTTACCCTTCATAGCTTTTGATAATTTATCAATACTACCAAAACCAGCGGGGTTAGATGGATCATAATAAATCCTGTTAATTTCTTCTAGTACGGGGTCCATTTTTCCCAATCGATCTTTTTATGTATTTTAGTTATAGATCTTTTATCTCCACTGCTCGGTGTAGAAAACTCTTGAACTTCAATCTCAGAGGTTTTGTTCAGATCTTTTACTTGAAGTTGGTTAATAAACTCACATCTCTTTGGATTTCCAATATAAGTAAGTGGTACTTTAATATCTTTTAATGCTTTAGCAAATCTATCCCACCCTATCGGATCACTTTTTTTTAAGGGTCTAAGTGAATCATTTATTAAATCAACAATATTACTTCCTGGAATTTTTTCATTATCAATTATGACTGTGCCTTCATTATCCCAACGTATTTTACTTTTACTTGTTCCAATTAAGTTTAATAATGACTCACCTTTTTTATTATAAGTTTTTGGTATTAAACTGAGTATTTGTGTTGATGAATACAGTGGATTTGCCTCACTTTCTATACTTTTAATAGATCCTTTCTCCTCCAACAAAGATTCAGCATCAACTGAACTTTTTAGATCTCTATCTTTATTTTTAAAACCAATTTTAGACCCATTTGAATCTTCATTAGATGTATCAGAATAAATTGGTAATCTGAGTGGTTGACGATCCTCTTCGGTAAAGTGAAGGTATCTTTGTAGTGTTTGTAAATATAACATCCACTTCTTTCGGTCTTCCGTCTTACTATTCATAATATTTTGCATTTCAATATCTAATCGAGACAAATTACTAGTAACCTTATTTTCTTGTTTTAATTTTTCAATCAATCCCGGTTCAATAAGTATCATTTTCTTAGCATTTTCCATGTTAACTGGCTAGTCCACTTACTAATCCACTCAATATTGCACCTAATATTATTGGTAAGAAAGCCCCTCCTTTTTGTATAATAATATTTTTTCTTAGTTTATGTTTACACTTATGCACCAGTTTACGGAGTATATTTTTGTGTTTATTCAATTTTTGTTTATCTTGATCTTTAAGAGGTATCTTTCTTTGTAAAACGTTATGAATACATTCACAAATACAATTTATTTCTTCTTCATCACACGTTTTAAGTAACGCTCTTTGATATTTTGGTTTAAGCGTATGCAAAGCGTTTAGCAAATGTTTATGCGTTGTGAGTCGACGATGCATCATTTAGAAATGATTTGAATTGTTTGATTCTTGGTGTATTTAAACTGCAAAGCGTTTAGCAAATGTTTATGCGTTGTGAGTCGACGATGTATCATTTAGAAATGATTTGAATTGTTTGATTCTTGGTGTATTTAAACCCTTTCGTGGGGACGTAGACTGTGCAGTAACCATTAAATGGGAATACATTTGTCTTGATACGACAAAAATCATTTGTATTCTGTTTTAAATCTACCATTAAATATCCATGCGCTTCTAAAGTTGCATCCCTGTAGGCGTCTTCAATGAATTTTGGGTTATCTGGTGACACTTGTCGTGCTAAATATCTTATTTGAGTTTTATCTCGAGGGTTTTTAAAATAAATTATATAACTTGAGTTTAAAGAAATGTCTCTTTGACCTTTACCTTGATGAAATAAATTTTGTGTTAAATAAAATACACTAAGATTCCTGTGATGACTACCTTTTGTAAATATATCCACAATTCTTCCATCAGACTCTCTCATTAGATCATCAATAATAATAAGGTGTGGGTTTTCACCATCAAACATATTAAGATTTGGAATTCCTTGATGATAGTTAACATTTGGTAAATTATTTAAAGCCTGCATTTCATCAAAGCACCATGTGATCTGATTAAAATCACAATTACATATTTCTTTAACTGATTTTATGAAATTTGTTACAAAATTTGACTTCCCACATCCACTTGGTCCTGCCACAATAGCAGTAAACGGATGGATAAAGTGAAACATTTCACACGTCTAGAGTTTTAAAGGGATGAAATAAAAATGAAAATTTTGGTGTAAAAATTAAATATATATATATATTGCTAAAATTATATAAAACATGTAATTTGTGAAAAACAGAATGATCTGTATACTATTTCTAACACAATTAGTACTTATCAGAATTTCACAATCACCTCAACGTCAAATTTAAGCACACAAATAAAAACTACAATTATTTTACATTATTTACAATCAAACAATAAATTTTAAATATGTAATAAACTATTATATAACATTACAGTAATATCATAATTTTACAATCAGTACAAAATTTGTATATACACACAGAAATAAAAGTAAAAAGTATTACACTTAGCGTAATTTATAATGTCCCCAAGCCAATGTATCAATGTTGTTGTTCATAATACATCGTTTGGTATCATTATATGATAAAGATGTTTTATTTATTTTTTGTGTAAAAATAGTGTGTTTGATTGACTTAAATCGAAGCATACTACAATATAATACATTTTTATTAAACAAACACGATTTGTAATTTTCCATATTCATTTTTTTGGTAACACTTTTGTTAACCCCTTTTGCCTTTGCTATAAATTTATCTTCTATTTCTAAGGCATACATTTTTGATCGCAACCCTACAAATTCCTTCAATACTTTACCATTATTCTCATCTTTAAAAAAACCTAACTTTTTTTTATTTATTTTTGGATATCCGTAAATATTATTTTCCGGGTAATCTGATGTATCGAAATAGTGAAGTAGATCTGGTTTTATATCCTCATAAAAATTGTCTGTAAAAATTTGATATATCAAACTATCGGTATCGGTGTACAATAACTTAATTTTATTATGAAACTTTTTAATCATGTAGTTATAATGAAATTCATACATAAGGGTCTTAGATATATCTAAAATACAAAATCCTAAATAAATCGGCTTATCATAAATTAATTTTGTTTTGTGTAATTGTATTGCAACTAAATGTTCTGAAAATATTGATAAACTATGGAATTCTGGTTTTGCAATCCAATCCTGAGCACCTAAAACTTTACCACGATTATCCCAGTGAGTTAGTAGTTTAACGTTTACTCTTTTTTCAATATTTTCCATAGTCTTACCGAAGACAGAATTGTTCATTAATTTAAAAAAGTCTTTTTCAAAGTTTGATGTAGCTAACGTTCTCAAACTAGTATTTAAGTCTATGTATTTCTTTAACCAAGAACTCTGTTTAAATTTTAAAATTCTATGTACTTTAATTAATTTAATCCCCATTTCAATGCATTGTTTTAAATTCCTGTAGTGAATGATGTATTTATTTTTATTATTTAAATTAGGAACTAATTTAGTTTCTTTAGTATTACCCACACATATGTTTTCAGGACATAACGGAAAGTCAGAATGCAAATTATGAAGTTCATCAGGATATTCCAAATCAACTTCTAAAACATAACCGAAATCAGAGTTATCCGACACATTATAATCTGTATTAGAATCTATCCATTCGAAACCACCAACAGGAAGAGATTGAGACATTGCCCAACCATATAAATTATTCGCATCAAAATATGTTAGATATGAATTAGGTTTTTCACTATCATAATCTTCCATGAATTTATTATTTGCTCTAGCAAAACGATTGCTACACTGAGATACACCCCCTCTAATACCAGCTTTAAAAAAAGCAATTTTGTCATAGTCCGTTAACAATTCTAATTCTATTTTGGTAAATTTTAACATTGCATCCCAACTTAAACCTGGGGCAGTATAGTAATGAGCAGGATCTAATCCATAAGTTTTAATACAAAGCTTTCTAAAGTTTTCGAATACATCAGTCAAAAGTAAAACATCAGTTTTTAAATATAAATTGGAATAATCAGACATACTACTACACTTAAAATGTTGCCAAATATCTTTTGCGTGATTATAATCATCATTTGAAATATTTGAATCTGTGAGTGAACTATAAAATTGGTGTTGATCAGGAAGTGATGGATGTTTCAAGCAATCACTATTACACATAAATTCATAAGGATAAATACCTTTCCGTCTTAAACGTGAAAAATCTTCATTATTAGGATAGTTCCTTTTTAGTTCTGTAAACTGATCATCATTAAGATTTTTAGCTAGTTGATCTAAACTACACGATAAAAATTTCAATGAATCTATGAATCTTAAACTTACTGGTTGATTATTTATTGTTAACTGTTTTGAAAATGATATGTATCGTTCTTTATTTTGTGGAATAACTTCAACTTTGTCATCATCTAGGTTTAATGCATGGATAATGAAATGAGCATCGTAATGACTGAGGTTATGTAAAAATATTGGAATATGACGAGGGGTTCTGTACTTAGAACTACACACTTGATGTGCAACACCCCTAAAACTGCCAGTGTGCCAATCAAAATCGTAAAAAAGATCTTCATTTAACTCAGTTTCACAAATATGACATATGTTTGAATTTGAAATTTTAATTTTATCTTCATCTGATAATGGAACGAGACATTTTTGGAAACTATTTTTTTTAAATATTGTTTTCACATCTTCACAAAGGCGATTCATAAACACTTGTGCACAGTTTGACCCACTATACGTCTCATATTTTGATAATCTGTTATCATATGAACATTTAATGTAATATCCAAAACTATACACTTCATGTTTTTGAATATTAATTGTACTAGGCTTGGATGGATCGTTACTACATGATTCTATTGGGTTCAAAAATGCCTCAAAGTCTGCATAAACCACAAAGGGCATTTTCAACTTTTTCACGAATTTATCAAATTTTAATTTATTATTTGAGGTTGCTTTACCAAACCAATCCTTTTTGGAATCCTCACCGTTTGGTAATTCCGTACAAATGTGAGCGCAATCATATTGTTGATGGTTATTAAGTCTTTCCTCCGATGGGAAATGAAGTAAACATGAATCACATATATAAACTGCACAATGATGTCTTGATATTTGTGAACTAACTAATCGCGATAAGTTTTTAATATAACAGTAATGATTGTTAGTACCATTCGATATATATAGTAGGTTAATATGATTAGGTGTACGACATTTTGTTAAATATAAAGGACCTACAACAGAATTACACTTTTTTTCTTTATTATACTCTAAGCCAAAAACATTAATACTAATATTGTTTAATTTCTCTACTTTTGATATATCTGCAATTATAACCGGAAAAGAAATACCAGTAAATTTTAGTTTATTTCCATGAATTGCGTAAGATGCTACCCGATCTACACTTTTACATACAGGATATAAACCAGAGAGTAATGCCCATTTGAAACACATATTATCATTATTTTTAACATTGATTACAGCTTTTTTTGATTTAATATCTTGAGGAAGGTCGATATATGAACTACCACGTAGGGGGTTGAATTTGTTAACATTCATATCTATGTATTTAATTTGATTAAGACTCCAACCACTATCTTTTTTTTCAAATTGACAAATTTTACCGACTACAGTGTCTATTAATGATGAATAAAAAATATTTAAGTCATCTCCCTGACAAATTATGTAATTAAACGTTTGAAAATCAAACGTATTTTTAATATCTTTAGTTTGTTGTATGAAATCAGCATGCAATATGAAGTTTATTTTAAAAATTGTATGTTGTTGAATACATTCATTTATCAAAAATAAGATATCAATTTTTAGCGAATTTAAAAACGATTCCGGTGTTTCAAAATATTGTCCCGATTGAAGTGTTTTACTATTAATTCTATATGTTAAAATTCGATTGCCAAAAGCGGTTTCAACAACTGTAACATTTGTTAATGAATTATGTGATTTTAAAAGATTATTTTTATGTGAATTGCTTTTTAAATGGTTGTTTAGATACCTTTTATTAATATAAACATGACATGTATCACATTCCACCTTATTGTTGTCCACATCATTGGTTTCAATTGATGATGTAGAAGCTCCTTCATCAAATTTTGCTTTCTTGGTAACCTTATTTTCATCAGTAGTGATACCTCGTTTGATACCTCTTCCAACTTGTTGTTGACTGTAACAAAAAGAAAATTATTAGACAAATCTTAAAATAAAACATTACTACAATAATATTTCTTATTGAGTTTGTACTTCTAATACTTACATCAACTTTGTTTCAACCATCAAACATTGATTATACAACTCATCATCATACGATGAATCGAACAGTTCATGCTTCTCTATTTCATCACAAACTTTAGACAGCTCCTGATTGAATTCGCTGTTGGATTGTTCTATATTCTCTTCAATGGGCGCGGAAAAGAAAGCACTGGTGCACATTTCACTGAAGTTTTCCATCTTTATAATAAAGAAGAAAGTATGTAGCACAGTAAGTAACAGTTAAGTGTTGGTAGAGCAACTGATACCCAATTTCAAATAATGTCCAATATTCATAGTCTAACAAAGGATTAGGAAAGTCATGTAAAATCTAATGAGTACACAGAAGTACTTTAAGTAAACAGAATCACATTCACTAATCCACTAATGAGTGTCATTGTTAAAAAAGTATTTTTTAACTTTTTCACTTTCTGCTATTGTCTTTGTAATATTGTATACGAGGCCGTTTGTGTTGTCGTAGATGCTATCCTTATTATTCTTTATGTAATATTTAATCCTCGTGGTAGCGTGCTTCCAGTGATCACTAGTTGGAATCTTGGATAGTTTCTTCATATCATACATTTCAATTTTTATGAGATGCGTCGCTTGGTCTCCGTCGTCAGAATTTGTAGAGATGTATGATACGCCATCTCTAGCAGCTCGTGTCACAGTCGAGGATAGCAGCTTCTTCCTTTTTATTTTTGGTACCACTTCAAAAAATTGATCAATCGGTTGCGATTTCCTTTTTCCACCATCGTCTGTGTTATTAACGACGATGTCATCACTCTCTTCTTCGTGTTGAGGAGAGAGTGGCGAGTAGTAATACTGTTTATAGGTATTTTCATTATCGTCTGCGAAGCTGAATGATCTCTGCAACAACAGAGTTATCACGTTAATATCAATTTGTTTACACTTAATCACACACGTTAGGAAACAACAACAGAAATACAAGTAAGTTTGTCAATAGAATAAACACTTACCTCCATGGCCATTGATGCGTTGAAGTAACACAAACGTAGTATTGGTAGACGTATACAATCCACTGTGGTCAAACGACCATAGACTGACTGCATGACTGCAACTGTTCGATCTTATATAGCACCATTCTTATCTAAAGCAAATTACTAAGTACAACGAAACTGATTGTAACTCTATGAGTCAACAAACTTATCTCACGTTCCTTATTCTTATCTAAAGCAAATTACTAAGTACAACGAAACTGATTGTAACTCTATGAGTCAACAAACTTATCTCACGTTCCTTCGCAACAGGCATCAACCTGCTTTGTGACTCCCACAAAGAATGCGATTTAATATTTACAACGAGCAATACACCAGATTTCAACAGTCGTATTACGGACGTCGACCGGAACCCATATTAAGCGAAAAACAGTTTAGAGATTTAGCACCGCTGTTTGTCATTGATTGCTCTAGACAAGTGGATAATCTAAAGACAGGGCCAGTTGTGGACGTGAGAGTAGAAATTGAAAGTGATTCGGAGATACCAGATCAAACTTCAGCATATTGTCTCATTCTGAACGATTGCATTGTTGAATACAAACCATTAAGTAACATTGTTAAGAAGATATCATGAAGACGGACACCCTTATAGTGGAACTCCAAGGATTTAAAGATTCTTTAAATCATTTTATTATCAAAGAATTGGCCATTGCGAGTCATGATCATACACAGACGTTCTTGGTGAAACCACCATATTCATTCCATTACCTAACACTAGAAGAAAAAAAGCAGGTGAGATGGTTAGAAAGAAATCGAGGAATTTACTGGAGTGAAGGCTACATAGACTACAAAGAGTTTAAACGTGTTATTTTACCATATTTAGAAAATAAAAAAATTATGACAAAGGGTTTGGAAAAGATTACGTGGATTAAAGAGTTATGTGCAAACTGTGAAGTGATTGACATAGGTGAGAAGGGATGTCCTAATTTTGCGACATTAAAAAAAAAGTTCTGTAAAAATAAAACTGATTTTAATTGTGTGAACCATAAATTGAATTGTGCATTGAATAATGCTGTGTGTATTAGAAAATGGTATTTTGATAATAATATGTCTGTATTTAATTTATTTATTTAATAATTATTGTGTTGATCAGTTAATTAAAAATGTCTATGTACTCAAAGTGTTTTATTTAATATAATCAGACCCATATAACAAACTTTAAATTAGCTGCAGCAAAATGATAATCCTAAGCTTTGTGACTCCCACAAAGAATGCGATTTAATATTTACAAATCACTATAATTGAACATTCCTATGACAACCATTGAATAGATTGGTACTGTAATAATCTGCTAATAACAGTAATATCATGGATACACTAGAATTACAAAAACATATGAAAAAGATTCATCCCAGTCTAGAAAATAATGTTTATGCTGCTAATAGACTACCTATGTATACACATGTACCAACGTATATAATATGCAATTTGGATGCGGATGATAAACCAGGTTCACACTGGGTAGCTGTACATATCGATACGAATGGTATCGGTCAATATTTTGATTCATATGGACGAACACCTGAGCGATATCATCTCCAGTTTTTGAAAAGGAATTGTAAGAGATGGGACTGGAATGTTGATAGGATTCAGAATGATTGGACTTCAGTTTGTGGTGAATATTGCTTAATGTATTTGCTATTTAAGTTTCAGGGATGTTCAATGCATAGTTTTACGAACATATTTACAGGGAACACACTGCACAATGATATTTTTGTGGATGAGATCTTCCGCTCATATTTTGTAGAAAAAAGTAATAAAATATTGAAATAAAAATGAATGTGTTTTATTGATGACATAGAAAAGCAGACATACAATGAGTAATAGATAAGAACGCCAAATCAACCGTAGGGCAACAGATTCGTGGGTTCTGGCGCAACGTAATGAGGTGTTCGAAGTATAATAGATAAAAGGATTAGGCGAACAATGGAATGCTAATGAGGGTGCAGGACCACCGGAAATCAATGAGATAACAGTTAATTGATTTGCTTAACTCCAGAACCACGCACCCTACGCTAAAATGGACCACAGATTTGAGATCAGAGCACACCAAAACCTTTTTTTTTTTTTTTTTTTTTTTTTTTTTTTTTTTTTTTTTTTACGATGGGTGCTACAGATTCGCGGGCTCTGGTGCAAGCGCGGGCTCTGGCGCTTGCGCCAGAATCCGCGAATCACAACTACTCGCTTCTGCTGTCTGTACGCTTAGATTTTTTAAACTACGCAACGGATTTTGATTCGATTTTCATCAATAGACAGAGTGATTCAAGAGAAAGGTTTGTGTGTACAAATTGTATAATACACGGGCGAAGCTGCTGGCAAAAGCTAGTGTTCAATAAACTGCTAATATCTTTGAATCTAGGACACTTAAAAGACATACAAATATGCAATAGGAGTCCATTTGATGGCCTAATTATGTAAGTGGACGCAAATACTTTTCATTTATTTTTAAAGCATATGCAACATTCATGGATTATTCATATGTTTTATGTAGAGTAGATACGTAATGTAACAAGTAAATTTTGAGTGAAATTTCGTAAATTATTTTTTGGCTCTTCTTACAAATTATTCAGAAAAAATTATTGAATCATAGGCAACTTATAATAAAGTAATTTGCACATCGGTAGGTGTCTTAGATTCAAAGATATCAGCATTTTATTGAACTTATCTTATTTCAGCCGATATTTAAAAATATAAGATGGCTGCCAATCGCGCGGTAGAAGTATGTATGATAAATGTGCATTTCTCGACAAAAATGAGTAAGTGTTTAAAATGCCCATAAACTATCGGCAATCGTTCTCCAAACACACTATTTACAAAGGAAATAAGTAATACATTAGGTATAAAGTATCTGAATTGGATGGAACTGACTTTCTGTTGTAGGACGAGGAACTCTTAAGTGGAACTAAACTTCATGAATGAAAGCTCGGAATCCTTGGTTTTATTTTTCAGATCGCGGACTAACTTTTAAGTAGGTAGGTATGTGAATCAGCTTGCATTGTTATTTTTAACGTAATATTTTTAATGAAATAGTCATTCAATGGGATTAAATGAACTTAGAGGGTTGTATTGGTGATTTTAATGATAATAATTCTATAAATACATACGTGTCACGGTCGCGAATCATATGTTGCTCAACATACAACTTGAAACTAAGCTACAAATTGCATAATACGTAATAACATTTGAATTTTGCGGGCTACCCTGGCGCTTAGTCCTTTTTCTTTGTGCCTTTTCTCCAGCTCTGAGTGGAGCGGGAGAACGTTTCAGACTTTTAGTGACTAAAACCCACCCGTGTTACTTCAGTTGCCTGTGCCAGGGCCATAGTAACTCTTTCGAACAAATCTGACCCTGGCAGGTTCCTGGCGCTTCACAAATTGAAAAACCTTAAAGAATTTTGGCAATACGAGCTGCTGAAATTATAATTTCAGTCACAGTAAGTTGAAATAAGAGGTGATGACATTTACCCTGATACAGTGATAGAAGGCAGCATCAAAGCAGTGTAGTGAGGATACTAGTATAGAGAACTTATGAAATGAAATGAAATGAAATGAATGAAATGAAATGAAATGAATTGCACCGATCCCAGCGTGGTTTGACCAGACTCGATTAATCGAATGAACCCCGAGATTTGCACTAGCCCTTGAAGCGTCATGATTCATGGTGCTACATAGGCCATTGCATATCAAGAAGTAGACCGGGGGGCGCTGTAATGGTAGGGAAGACGTGCCCATAGGATAGGAAAGGATTACGAGCCTACCGACTATGCAGCCTTAAGTAAGCATTGGACTAGTGGAGAGAAGGGTGATATTTGTCTATAGGAGGGCATCTTTTCACGTCGTCGCCGGCATGTTGATCCAGGTCTAGCTTCACCGATGCATCTTTAGGTGGGGTTTTTTCTATGTCGAGGCTTCGCTATGTTCCGTGTTGTTGTTTTCTTGGTCGTCTTTTGAGTTCTCGCTGATATCAGTTTCTGATTTTTTTTTTTGTAGATATCACTAGCCGCTTACTTGATCGTATTTCCGTCTCCAGCCGTGTCCCTCCAAAACTGGATATCCTTGTCGAAGTATTTCATGTCCTGTTTTAGATTGTCATTCCATGAGTAAATCTAAATAGATCGTCTGACCTTCTTAGATTTGGCCCTATACTGCATTGCTGCATGAAACAGGTGTGGTTCAGAGCGTCTAAAAATGTGTGCCAGGTAGCAGCACATCCTGTGGTTCTTGATGCGTTTTGTTATGTTTTCCCGTCTAAGATTTGATGCATTTTGTCTGTCTCGGTTTGTTGATCGAGTCTCTCTAATAACTCGTTCATATCTTCTCGGTCTTGATCGGTTCGCCTTTGTGAGTGCTGATACTTTTAAGCCATATATCATACAAGGTACGATAATGTCTCTAGCTGTGTCCGTCCAAAACTTGATTCCCATGTCGAAGTACTCGTATTTCATGGTTGTCGTTCCATTTGTAAGTAGGTCGCTCGACCTTCTTAGATTTGGCCTTGTACTGCATTGCTGCGTGCATGCGTGGTGTAGTTCACCGTGTGCTAGGTAGCACATCCTAGGGTTCTTTGCGGGTTTTGTTGCGGTTTTACCGATTAGGATTTGATGCATTTTCTTATGTCCGCAGTTCCTGGTTTCCTTTTTCCTAGCTTGGCCAATCAAATCATGACTCAACTCGTTCATTTCTTCTGAGCCGCAATAATGTGGTATTGGATGCGTTTAGTTCTTCCAGCTCATCTGTAATGAGGATAAGGTCGTCCGAAAATGATAATTCCACCGGGAGTGATGATGATTTCCTATGTTTCTTTCGTGGTCGGTCTTTCCTTCGATTATCAGTTTTGTTTTATTAACCGTTGGTATATGAAGGCCCTCGGACCTTTTTTTTCTTTTCTCCCGTTTGAATATCGGTACCCTGTTTTTCAGTTTTGTTTGTTGCTTTTTTTTCCTGTGGAATGTGTTGAGCGTTTGCATGTGTTTTGCGGGGTGATTTTTTTTCCCCTAGTCCGGTGAGGCAGGTTTATCAAGTCGTTGTTTGCCTGTTTCTTGTTCTGGTATTTAACCTTTTGGAGTGTTGTCTGGCTTTCTTTTACGTGATTATCCATATTGGAGTTATTTGGTTGCTTGCTTTGTAGGAATTTGGCCTTCTGTAGGTTAGGAAGGGCTAATCGGTGGTCCCTTGAGTAAATTGTCTGAAGAGTCAGAATTATCTCCGTTAGAATGTTCCAGGGTACTTCGATGTTTTCATTCGTTGGGGTGATTACTACATTTGCTAGTTTTTTGTTATACAGTCCTGGTATTTTGGTTTGGTAGAATTTCTATTCAGCGCGGCACAGTTGCATTGTTTATGATTGACATACTTGGTCTCAACCGTTGTTTCATTCATACCTTGTCATTGTTTTTGTGTTTGGTTTTTTTTTTTTCTCCTTTTTGTTTACGGTTCTATGATATTTGATCTTGGCAGTCCCCACATTATTTTATTGTATTCTATTTGAAGTGTTTCCCTGTTGGCAATATTCATTAATAGTTCACCGTTGTAGTTGGAATCTTCATGCTGAAGCGTGTGTTGCATCAAACCTTTGCGTTGGATACTTCGACCTCGACCATTATGTGTTACCCGCAATTCCAGAGAGGTGTCATTCGTAGTGTGTGGAGATATACGTTCTTGCATTCATCCCTGTTCCCCGTAGATTGGCTATATGAATGCCTCTACGTGAAAGTTCAGCGTCTAAAAATTTTTTTTCTTTTTTTTGGTCGGTTTTGAATCGCCGCGATCGTTTCAACTTGCAATACTCAGATCTGGGCAAATGTACTTTTTGCGGTGGTGGTCAGGTTTCTGGTGTACGTACATGCAGTGTCGTCTGCGATTATGTCTCATAACGGTGTAGGTAGTGTTGCTTCTTGTTGTTCGTACGGTGATAATGAAATAACTAATTGGGGACTGTTCGGTTGAAGCTGACGTTTTGTGGCTTTTTCATGTATATGTTGTACTGGTTACCTAAAGGTCTGGTATAATGTGTGGTGGTATGATGCGTTTTTTGAACTTTGCGTTTTGTTTATCCAGTTGTTGTTGTATTGTTACTTTGATCAGGACCCAGCTATCATAGTGCTTCGTGTAGAGGATGTGTATTGGCGAATGTATTGGCGGATTCTCTCGATCGCCGATCGGTGTTTTTCTGCGTTCTGTTTATGTGTACATTCACATTTACGAGGTACAATTCGGACGCGGTGATGATGGTATATTCGATATACCAGAATTATTAATTAATTCCACGGTTATGTATTTTGTTATCCTTTGTTCCTGGAAAAGAATGCTGTTGGGGAGAAATTCCTATATATTATTTAGAAGTGCTAGGCGAATTCTATCATCCTGATAATGTTCCAAAACATATGTAGCGAGACCTTGACGGATATTCTTGTGATCAAATGTTAAGCCCGTTAGATTAGTTATTTGGTGAGATATCTTAAAAGACAAACAGTTCCCGTCTAACAGTTTCCGTCTTTTGAGATGAGCACGATTATAAACATTGTAAATGCTTTTGTTTAGTCAAACACATTTGTGTCAGTAAGGGGCTGAAACTGTCTAATTTGTGAGCTTGACCCTTTTTTTTGTTTTGTATCGCTATTTGTAGAGCAAAAACGTCTGGTGCAAACTCAAGAGTTCGGGGTACATTTTTTTTATCTCTTCAGTCCACATGTACATCTAAATTCCGGTGACCGTGGCCTTTTGCAATATAATTTAAGGAATTTGTTACCATGGTACACACGTCGACATATCAAGCCATTCATTTCCAGTATAAACTGACTTCTCTTTGTACGGAAAGCCTATACGATGCGAGGTCTGTTAAAACTGGAAATCCATAGCTTGATACGTAGCCGTGTGTACGGCGTCTTTAACGATGTCATATTTAGTGTTAGAATAATAACGTGAATTTGTTGGTGTGAAGACACTAGTCCGCAACGGCTGCTTGAGATGACGTTGTGTGCGCGTGCGCGGCATATCAAGGCCCGTCGTACGCAGTTTAGCAAATGAATCCCTGTAATATTAAGAACGGTCTCACCGGGTTTAACGCCATGGGTTACTCGTCCTCCTGCAGTCAGTCTTCACTAAAGTGTTTTGTTTTATACAAGGTGTAACAGAATAGATGCAAGTCCGCCGAATGGCCCAAAGAGAATTCAACCTTATTTGAAGGCTATAAGACACAATTTTAAATGCGTAGAGTGATGTTAGGGTCAGCCCGATTTTATTAATTATAACTGCTAGCTTTAAAAGGAGTAAGTTTTGGTTATTGTATTATGCTTTTAACTCAATAGTCTAATGGGGGTATATGAGGTCTTGCGTTAATTATGTTACACGTTGTAGCCACCCGCTTTTACAAGTTACGACACAGAGAGACACAAACACAAAAAACGCGTTTTGATGTCGAAGTCGGGCGAACCAACATGTGTTGCGCGCGCGCACAGACGACCGCTTGCGACGAGGGTTCAAATTGAACCTAGGATACTAGTATAGAGAACTTATATACATTTATTATTTAGAATATGTTTCAAATGTAACATTTCTTCAGTAATAATATGGGCATAAACAACATAGTAATTTACAGCTGGATCGGGCATCGAAGAGTGCACGCGTTTGGCGCATTGTGGAAGAGAGTCATTTCTTATGATAAAAGTAGCACACTGTGACAGTGTGGCAATGTCAATCGCGTTGCATATAGGCATATATGCAGTGCCTACCTCGAAAAATCACCATAATTCTATACAGGGTGTCCAAGAACCTGGCGTCCAAATGGATTCCCACGATGCCCCAAGTTCTAACAGTACTCAGAAAAATATTTTAAAAAATCCACCCCATGTACTTACAGAATTATACTGATTTCAAAAAAAAAGGGGAAATGGGCACCCTGTGACATACTTTTGAATGCTGTGACTGCTAATGCTGATAATTTCGATATTTCTTGGAGGTTTTGTAATCTAGGGTATTGCTGTGTCTAAATAGAATGTAAAAATAAAGTACTTATTGTACCATTTTAAAATAAAATATTATTTTAACTAAAGGTGATATGGAAAACTATTGAATTTCGCAACTTTGACCGACTGTAGTGTAAAAAAAATGTACCAAAATAGTATGGCAAGTGACGTCAAATTTTGACGCGTTTATTCCTCTTTTTAAAAAGGTATAATACTTACACATTAATTTGAAAAAAAAAAATTTGATAATATTTTTACTCAACAACCCAATTTTTACGAAGTGCCTACCTACTAACGGTAACTGTCGGACCCTTTCTTATCTTAGAAACTGTTATGTTACTACTATTATTTACTTCGGTTCCAAGAGTGAGCAAGAAGGAAATACACACAGGTAGATGGGTTCCCAGTAGAATAAAAGCAAAGAATGTTAGTTTAAAGATATTTTATTACAATAAATGTTCAAAATGTTGACCACCCGCGGCAATACAAGCTCTCACTCTCCTTAAAAAGGACCGCTTTATGTTTCGCGAGTAACTTTTTTGACGTATCACCTGCACTGCTTGTGTTATCTTCTCACGAAGGTCAGCGATGTCATTAATGGGCTTCGCATAAACGAGCTCCTTCATAGTTCCCCAGAAAAAAAAATCCAGCGGATTTAAGTCAGGTGAGCGGGCTGGCCACGGGATTGTTCCTGATCGCCCAATCCACCTGTTCGGGTATTGCTCGTCCAAAAACTCTCTAACGGATACGCGAAAATGTGCTGGACAGCCGTCGTGTTGGAACCACATATCTGGTGGGGTCTCTTCTAGTAAGTTTGGCAAATCATTTTGAAGAAAATTTAAATATGATTCGCCAGTCAAATTCTCGGGCATCTCAAATGGACCAATAATATTCCCACAGAGAATACCGGTCCACATGTTCACTTTGAACCGGTACTGGGATCTATCTTCTCGCATCAAGTGCGGATTTTCCACATGCCACTCGTGCAAGTTGTGTAGGTTCATGTAGCCATCCTTCTTAAATGTTGATTCATCTGACCACAAAATTTTGTCGATAAAGTTTTCGTCTTCTCGATGTTTTTGCAGGATTGTTTCACAAAACGCGACTCGGCTCGGATAGTCTCGAGGTAAAAGACTTTGCACTCGCTGTACGTGGTACGGATGATATTCTTCTTTTTGGAGAATACTGTGTGCTGTGCTCTTCGGTATCCCCGTATCAGCTTCTATTCCTCGCACAGAGATGCTTGGATTTGCCGACACCGCCTCTAAAACTTCATCGCGTATGAAGTCATTTACGGGTCGTCCTTCACCAGCTACTTGATTGGGGAACCGCCCGTCACATAGTGATCTGTGCACATTAATGAAAACTCGATGGTCGGGATATCGCGTAGCCCTCGGATACCTTTCTCTGTAAAGTCTCGCTGCAGCTCGTCCATTACCTCTACATTCTCCATAAATGTAGTGCATATTTGCGTATTCTTGCGGAGTGTAGGTCGCCATGGTAGCACACACAAAACACAAACTGTCCAAACACAGGCAAAGGTCGTCGTAAAGAGTTCGTTTCAAAGTCCAGAGCACAAAGAGTAATCGAGTCCAATAAACAAAGCTTTAAATCGTAGTACGTGATCAATGGTAACAATAAGAGAGAGGTGCGTAGTAACGGCAGGAGGCAGTGACGCGTACTGACCGTACTGTTATCCTAAATAGCACGATCCCAGATAGCGTCACTATCTATCTCACTCGCACCTCTAACCTTTTTCTCCCTCACTCTTACCTGAATAATGGGGTACCATAAAGAAGAACCAGCAAATCGCAAAGATAGTTTCTGTCTTGCTCCCTCCTGTTGTAATAACGAATCACTATGGTGAGATGCATGCACATACCGTCCCTTACGGTCTAACCTGTTTTTTAAGAGGCCTGTTGTTATTTTTATGAGCATACAATAGTAATTCTTTAGAGGTTAGATTCAATTCGTCGTAAATTTTTCTTTCTAAGAATTCTGTAAGACATCGTAAAAATTGGGTTGTTGAGTAAAAATATTATCAAAAATTTTTTTTTTCAAATTAATGTGTAAGTATTATACCTTTTTAAAAAGAGGAATAAACGCGTCAAAATTTGACGTCACTTGCCATACTATTTTGGTACATTTTTTTTACACTACAGTCGGTCAAAGTTGCGAAATTCAATAGTTTTCCATATCACCTTTAGTTAAAATAATATTTTATTTTAAAATGGTACAATAAGTACTTTATTTTTACATTCTATTTAGACACAGCAATACCCTAGATTACAAAACCTCCAAGAAATATCGAAATTATCAGCATTAGCAGTCACAGCATTCAAAAGTATGTCACAGGGTGCTCATTTCCCCTTTTTTTTTGAAATCAGTATAATTCTGTAAGTACATGGGGTGGATTTTTTAAAATATTTTTCTGAGTACTGTTAGAACTTGGGGCATCGTGGGAATCCAGTTGGACGCCAGGTTCTTGGACACCCTGTATATTACTAACTATCAGAAACTAACTAAATTATCATACCTAAAAGAAAACCCGCGTTTGTCTGCCTAGACAAGAACAGGCTGTCTAAGGCACCTATACAGAAATGCAATGCACGCCACTGGGCAATGTGGAAGTGTGGCGGTGTGGCAATGTGGCAATGTGGCAGTGTGATAGTCTGTTATTATGGTTGTGTGGTATTGTGACAGTGTGACGGTAACTCACAAACTTTACCAACTCACTGTTGACAGAACAGAGCCGACACAATGAGGTCTGTGTCTGAGGTGTTAGTTGTGTTACTCAGTCTTGTACTGCAACGAGTAGGTACTAAGAGGTAGTATTAAGTTGCTGAATCTGTTCACTTCCAAATTGCATGCAATTGTCAAAGATTAGAGGATCCCACACGGGAGAATTCCTGTTACAATAATTGTATCTTTCTGCAATCCAGTTCCGGTGCTATAAACGCGGAATATGGTGCTATAAATAAATAAAACGATGTAATCGAAACGCTTGATTAAAAGGAGTTCAAACTTTTCACATTGTTTTTAGGTTCTACAAAACGAATACCAAAATTCACCCACTGTTTCGTGCTGTACATTCGTATATTTTCGCGTGCACAAGTGGCAAAACTTTTGTTTTCGCGTTTCTTCATCATTCCAACGCCGAAGTTGTTAATTGGAAGTGTTCACAATCAATTCCCGGTTTTGTATTGATTTTACACACGCCAATAATTTGCTGGAATCGCTCTATCGGCGAGGCGTGCGAACAATGTAGCTCTGTTTCGTGAACATTTTAGAATGGCAGTTATCAATTTTGGATTATTGGAGCGGCAGTCCATTCATTCTCGGTACGTGCACGCTGATACGTGTAGGGTTTTGTTGCGTATTTGGTACTGAGAGGGGTAATGTCTGTAATTAGTGACAATATGGATCTGTTTCAGAACTCATGTGGTACCAACGCGTTCTTGACTAACACAATAGGAAGGGAAAAGCTCACACTTTACTGTTATAATTTTAAATGCTGACGGTCTTATTACCAAAAAGGTTTGTCTTTAGACCAACCTTGCAGAAAACGAAATACTTTTTATAAAATTGACAACTTAGTCCAGTGCTTGTTGTCATTTTGTCCAAATAAAGTTGGATGAACTTGCTCAGAGATTTAGGCTAGAACTAATGTTAGATTCTTAGTCAACCTGTTATGATATTTAAACCATGTAAAAGTCATACTTCTCCGTTGATCTAGTGATCGCAAGTGCTACTGCTGGGCACGAGTTCCTGGTTTCGATTCTGATAGTGTTATTTGGTTTTTCGGTCTGAAATTTCTTAGCAGCAGCTCGGAGTCTAGATTTGTGCCCGGTTGAGGCAATAGGCTCGCTCCCTATTCATCATCATCATTTCAGCCGAAAGACGTTCACTGCTGGACATAGGCCTCCCCCAAGCACCGCCACTTCAACCTGTTCTGTGCTCGTAATAGACATGGAACTTAAACATAGCTGGCGAAATGTGAGTACTAGATTACGTTCACCTCTGCCTAAGCCGGCAATACAGGCGTGATTGTATGTCATCTATACTTATATACATACTTATCTATACTAATATTATAAAGCTGAAGAGTTTGTTTGATTGTTTGTTTGATTGAACGCGCTAATCTCAGGAACTACTGGTCCGAACTGAAAATCTTTTTGTGTTTGGTAGCTTATTTATCGAGGAAGGCTATAGGTTATATAACACCACGCTACAACTAAGAGGAGCGGAGCAGTAATGAAAAATGTTGCAAAAACGGGGAAAATCGCATGGGTAGGCGATTCAACGCGACGGGAAGGGTCGGGGGAACAAGAAATTTAACGCGGATGAAGTCGCGAGCAGAAGCTAGTGTTAGATAAGATGGTGTAGATACCATAAGCAAAAAAAAAACAAAAAAGTACTCCCTAACAAAACACTATCAAATAACTTTATTTCGGAAGTCGGTGGCGACACAACTACAACAAAATCTGTATTTTAGTTTTTTATTCAAATTTTGTTTTGGCCGGAGCTATCGCGGTACATACATAAAAAAAAACATACAGACAAATTATGGACCTCCATTTTTAAATGAGTTAAAAATACGATCACAAAATTTTTAATAAAACTATTAATGATCTTTTATTGAAGAAAAGATCATTAATTGTTTTATAAAAAATATCGCCAACAAAACCCACACGCAAATAAAAATCGTCCCAACACTAGCTATAACTTCCCAACAGAAAAGCTACACCTTTTCTATCAGTAGCATATTTTGACGTTGCAATGTCAAAGAGTAGAGCAAAGTGCACAGACTATCAAGATGATTGATGGCCCGCGTGATTGATAGATGGCGCTGTCTCAATGTGGCGCTGACACTTCAGCTGTCAGAATGGTTATGATACATGTGCGCTCGTAATATTGTGTTGAGGAGTTGCAAGACATGTGTGGCAGTTGCTTGATTAGTTTCTATGATTAGGCTATGTTGGTGATGTATTGTGATTAGGTGCAAAATGGTGTTTATTAAAGAAGGTAACTATTAAATGTTTGAAGAGGGCTTTCAGTACATAATGTACAGTGCGGGTGTTTGGGATAGGTGGATAATGCTTATGTAATTAATTATATCAAATGAAAAAAGGTTTTTTTTTCTTTTTATCACAAAGTGAGTATAATTTACATGATGGCAAGGACATCGACACGCAGTCTGTTACCATTTTTTTTTTTTGGGAGGGAATTTATCAAATAATGTCTACCGCTCTGGATGGAGCGGAACGGCGTGTCAGACTACGTGTGTTTTACTGACTAAAACCAATCTGACTGGCCTGTTAGTCTAGTGGTTAGTGACCCTGACTGCTAAGACTGAGGTCATGGGTTCGATTTCCACCTAGCACAAATCTTTGTGTGATGAGCACAATCATTTGTTCTGTGTCTGGGTGTAATTTATCTATAATATGTATGTATTTAGAAATATATATGTATGTTTATCAATTGTCTGGTTACCATAGTACAGGCTCTGCCTAGTTTGGAATCAGATAACGTTGTGTTGGTTGTCCTAAGATATTATTTATTTATTAGGAAATAGACACACGATCAACATAAAAAACGTACACGGTCGACATAAAGAAACTAAAAATCATTTCATCATCATCATCATCGTCGTCATTTCAGCCGAAAGACTTCCACTGCTGGACTTAGGCGTCGCCAATGATATTGGGCGGGTTTGCCTTGATCACCACGCTTGGCAGGCGGATTGGCGATCGCAGTATGGTAGTAATATGCATAGAGAACGCTGTTGTCTATTCTCTAGTAAGTCCTATAAAGCCATTGAACTGTTATTACTAGCGTTAACGGGAAGAAATGGAATAAATAATAGTTTAAAAACACGCTTTCATAGAACACCACTAAAAAGTAAAAATAACGGAAAAAAGCTTGGTTTGCTTTTTGAGGTATTTTTCATTGTTATCAAGTACCCCACGCCTTTTTCTATTATTTTCTACTATTGGAGCGTGTTTTTAGTTTTTAAACTATTATTTATGTTCTACTTTTAGCTCGGCTAGCTATAAAAGCGGGTTTTTCTTTCTTAGGGTTTTTCCAATCCTGGTGATCTTGGCTAGGATAATGACAAAAATATATATAATAATTATATTGTCATCGTTCCTTGATAGGTGGGCAAAGTTTCAAATTAATCCGACGTTTTGAAGGGGGCAAAAATTGCGTTCGAAGATTCCGTTACATAGATACATATGTAGATACATACATACCAAGTTAAGAAAAGCGTGTTAAAAACATATAGACGCAAACAACTGTTCTTCACCTAGAAATGCAACATTGGTGTTGAATATGTCCGAATCATGTTATTTAACACTCTATTGATCTACAGGATTTTTTTTTAACCAGTGCGCAAATTTTCTTTGGTGGTTCAGTATCAGTAATAGAATACATTTCAACTATTTTTTCAATAATTATTTTTTAATTTTTTATCAGACCTTAAATCATTAAACTGTGGACACCCTACATATTTCGTAATATGATATCGACAATAGGAATAGGTCAGTAACTGCGCGCCGGCGTAGGTACTTCGAAGTTCTTAGAACTTCAACCGATCGAACAGCTGGTAGGTACTTGTGGCTACGCTCGGTCTTTCACCTTCGCTGCCACGCCGGCTCCATGCACAAGTTACCATAAAAACCAGTTTCATAATAAACATCTTTCGTTAACGATAACTAAATTTTTTTTTACTACTATATCAAAATAAAAATTGCATCGATATCGATACTCGATTAAGTTTAATTTGTAAAAATTTGCGCACTGGTTAAAAACTTATTCTGTATAAATAGAACTTTTGCTTGTTAGTTTACTTCAAAATACTCCATGTTACTTGTTCCTTCACTTGATTGAGCTTGACCTTTAAATGTTAGATTAGTCCTTTGATTAAGATTGCTCAAACACAAATCTAAGAATAGAGCCTCCTTTCAGCGAGTGTCTACAGGGACGAGTAGAGGATTATATTCGATAGAGCAAACTGAAACTCTGTCTACATCGACAGTTTGTTACAGATGATCGTAGATAAGCTTGAACTTACTTTATCGTGATCTGTCTGTCTGTATGTTACCTTTTCATGCCTAAACCAATGAACAGATTTCCAAAAAAAAATGGCAAGTAGATACATGGATGGCATTCTAGGACTTTCCCAATGTAACTTATGTATTTACATAGGCAACTTTTTCTCCCAAATATAGTCCTAAAACGAAAAATAAGAAAATACTATTTATTCCAGCAGTACGTTATCGTGGGGTTATTTCCAACATTTTTTTTTTTTCTTTGATGGGTATTCCTCAAATGACTTCTCCCGCTCTGGGCGGAGCGGGAGAAGTCATTGTGTCGGGTGTCAGACTTTTACAGACTAAAACCCACCCGTGTTCCATCAGTTGCCCATGTGCCGGGGTCACGGTATCTCTTTCGAACAATCACGCGACCCCGGCAGGCATCGGTCCTATCAGACCCCTTCAGTGTTGCTGACATCTCTTTGAGGCGCGCGTGGAACACTACGCGCCGTCGACCCGAGTTTGGTCCTTACCGGGCGGCGAGCTACCCATTGCTCGCCGCCCGCAAGCTCGCGCCTACGGTGGCCGGGAGTCCGCTATCGACTCCTATTTCCACCATCCACGCGGGGGAAGTCGCGGGTACAGAACGTCACCTGTTACGATCCTGACATACTTACTCCTTTTGCCTCGTTTTAGTTCATACATCTGGTCATACACGCATGGTGCAGTTTAAAAGAAGAGTGTAGTGACAAAAATTGAAAAGAGTATGCATAGATGGTTTGGTCATGTTGAGAGCTTGAATAAAGACCGGCTAACTGAGGGTATTCACGAGGCAGATGTGACTGGAAATGTTGGAAAAGGACGGCCTAGGAAAATATAGTTACCTTATTGGTAATGATCTTCAGAAGGGTTAAATGCGTAGTACTGGTAACCGGCGTGTGTGTATAACCAGATGTAACATAACACACATAACATTACGCCTTGTTTTCCCCGAAGGGTTAGGCAGAGGTGTACCTTTTGTACACCCACATTTTGGCAGATATGTTTAAGTCCCATATGTAATAGGGGGCGAGCTTATTGCCATCCATCGGGCAATTATCCAGACTCCGGGCTGCTACTGAGAAATTCCAGATGGAAAACCCAATAACACTTTGCGCGACCTGGGAATCGAATCCAGGACCTCATGCTCAGCAGCAGCGCTTGCTACCACTAGACCAACGAGGCAGAACCAACCAGATGTAACTAATAATACAATGATTACTTAATCTAAAACGAAAGTCATAACATGTCATATGACACGAGTTTAATGACAAGAAGACTTGAAAATGCGGCCGCAGTTCTAAGTTTTATTAAAGTCATAAAAACGCATCTTGGGAGGTAACGCGGTGATTATGATGAAAAATAATAACGTTTTATGACAACAGGAAATTAGAAATTTGTTGGTAATTTTGTGACTTGAAGTAATAAAAAATTGACGTTTTGCGGTTGCGACGCTGACGACGCTTTTGAAACACGGTAGTGTTTCAAAAGCGTCGTCATAAAAATGAAAACACATAATGTATAAATGTACTTAAATTGTTTATTAGTCATTTATTTGTTTTCTTACCTAACATTTTTCAGTTGTAATACCGAAGTTGTCAGTATTTGTATGTTTCGTCATAATACAAACAGCTTCGTACGTTTGCAAAATATCCCTACTTTGTAAAACGTCGAAGGAACGTCGAGGGTCGTCTTCGTCGTCGTCGTCGATAATGCTATAATTCCATCAAGAATTATTTATTAGGGTAACCATGATTATGCTTAAATCATAGAGAAAAACATGACCCCATATTCTTCCAATATATCAGTGTTAAAAGTTAAGGCTTACTAACGCTTAAACCCTAGAAAGTCAGAAAGAGCTCAACTCAAAATGTAGGCGCTAAACTGAGTCATCATCACCATAGCCTTTTCCCAACTACGTTGGGGTCAGCTTTCAGTCTAACCTGTTGCATTTTATATGGAGTGACTGCCTATTTGAACCCCACAACCCAGTTACTAGGTACCACGATACTCTTTGGTAAGACTGGCTGCCACAGATCCACGAAAGACAGCTGGACAACCAACAGCTTAACGTGTTTTCCGCGATACGGAGGGGTTTTCGTAAATAAAGATGGTCAGCCACTTCGATCAATAATAGCACTAGATAAAGGATCAGGAACAAAAATAAGGCGCTCAAGTGGCCGCGTTTGCACACACTTACACATTTATATTTCTTACTACGAAATATAGAAAAACGTTTCATAATAATAACAACTTCAGTTTATTATAATCCTACACTCAAACATAAAGTATAATTACGATTGCAAAATATTCATATTTAACTCCTTTTGTCATCGGAGAAAGGTAAAGAGAAATAAATTTAAAATGTCCCTTAAAAATCAAAAGTAATTTTTATATAAGTAGGTACAAAATTATTTCTTCTAAACTGAAACTTAAAATCTAAGCAATAAGGTTAAAAACAATGTGTTAACAATTTCGTGCTTACTCTATTTTGGAACAGGACATTTTTGATCAAAGGTCACCCGTCCAAGACCCGTGCCGATCGCATGCTTTATTCAGTAAGAATTGAGGGGGCTTGTGGCATTGGTGTTTTATATAGCTATTACAACACAATATGGCACTTTTTACAACACAAGTTTACCTACAAGCTGTATCCACAGACCAAGAAAGTTTCGCCAGTGCCGCCACACAGTTACGTGTACCAGGGAAGCCCACACTAATTAAACTTCCAACCCTCTATCTATCTCATGTCATTAGGTGCCCACTGACCAGTTTGCCAACTCGTCTTCAAGAGCGGCCACCGCAAATTTCCGTAGTTGGGTTTTACAGCATGTGTATAAATGGGATGCAAAATGTATAATGTTATGATTTTAGCAATGTTTTAGTTCCGTACTGAAATCTGTTTCAGCATGTAGGTCTTTGGAAGCAGTAGTGGCCCAGTGGTAACGGAAGGTTAAATCCCAAGGAGGCGCTTTAAATTGTGTACATTATTTCCTCACCTTTTGTGCTCTCAAAATTATTTTGCTTATGCTTTTACTATTGCTGATTATGCTTATCTAGATATTTATGAAAACATATTTAATAATGTTTTCTTAAATACCTAAGGATATATAATTTTTTTATAATGATTCTGCAATCAATTTCTAAACACTTTGATCAGATAAGTTATAGAAAAATCTGGCAGGGAAGAATTATTCCTTATCAGGAATCTAAAAAACTCTCTTATTAGGAACTCTCTACAAGTTACCTAATTGGCAGTTTTTGTGTCTTTTGAGTCTGCTGACAGCAGCTAGAAGAAGCAGCAAGAAAATAAGTAAAACATATCAAAATGCTCTAACGAGCAGAGAAGCCTAAAATATAATTTAGTGTCTACAATCACTACCCACACGAAATTACCTAGAACTTATTTATTTATTTATTTACTTAGGGACAACAAACAGCAGTGTACTAAAAGTAGGCATAGGTTAGAACTTAATAATAGAGGTAACAAATACACTACTCACAACGTTATCCACATATTAATAAACATAACTTCTAGTTGTTTGAAAGAACGATACAAATGAAAAATATAAAAACAGAATAAAACTAAACATTACTTAACTATTAGGGTTCTGATCACTTAAAATAGTAACAATATCTTTTTTAAATATAGCCTTACTGAGAAACATAATATCAGTTGAGCCAAATTGCCTATTGTAGGTGTCAACTAATCGATGCAGCGGCGAACGCACGCCTGAGTTGGTTCTACAAAAAGTAGTTGCGAACAAGTGTCTCGAGCGAACTTGTCGACCACGTACGGTACGAGGGATCAGGTAGCACAAACTGTTCACTAGATCGGTACAATCGACTTTATTACGACATATACTAAAAAGGGTCATCATCTCAAGTAGGGTGCGTCTGGATTCTAGAGTAATAAGGTCGTATTTTTGTAGTAATAATTGATAAGAAATTTTCTTTTTAAAGCATCTATAGTGCATTGCACGTAGAAATTTGCGTTGGACCAATTCAATAATGTCAATATACTTTTTATAGTAAGGGTTCCAAATAGGTACTGCGTATTCCACTTGTGGTCGTATTATTGACTTATATAAGTATAAGTAGGTGGAGGGACGACGGAATTCCCTTGATGCTCGCATCACAAATCCAAACATTTTAAATGCCTTATTG
The DNA here is from genome assembly GCA_932294355.1 of Aporophyla lueneburgensis. Lineage (NCBI taxonomy): Eukaryota > Metazoa > Arthropoda > Insecta > Lepidoptera > Noctuidae > Aporophyla > Aporophyla lueneburgensis. The sequence continues at coordinate 19,835,346 of OW028747.1, forward strand.
ACAATGTTTTCTATATGAGCATCAAGGTGAAGCTTTGAGTCTAACTGTATGCCTAGATCGCGAAGAGAATGAACTTTGCTCAGTGGCGTGTTTCTAAAAGAATAATTGAATTTGGTCACATTTTTCTTCTTTGTAAACGTAATGCTATGGCACTTAGATATACTTAGGGAGAGTTTGTTAACAGAGCAGTAGTCCAGAAAACGGTCCAGGTCTTCCTGAAATTCTAAGCAGTCGGAAAGATGGCTGATATTTTTATAGATCTTCAAATCATCTGCATACAGGAGAAATTTGGAATTTTTAAAACAATTTTTTACATCATTAATAAATAAAATGAACAAGAGGGGACCTAAAATTGAACCTTGAGGAACTCCGGAAGTGACTTTAACCACATGAGACTCATAACCATTTATTACAACCTTCTGGGTCCTATTGGTCACATATGATACAAACCAACGCAATAAATTCCCTCTTATGCCGTTGAATGCAATTTTGTCAAGAAGTAGTCTGTGATCGACTTTATCGAAGGCTTTTTGGAAGTCAGTATAGACCACATCAATTTGCTGTCTATTGTCAATGCCTTCAAATAGTTGTTTTGTAAAAACAAGAAGATTGCTTACACAGGACCTACCTTGAACGAACCCGTGTTGCTCTTTTATTAAAACGCTATGCAGAATAGGGTAGATCTCATTGTGGACCAGTCTTTCAAAAAGCTTGGATAGTCCAGACAACAAAGAGATTGGGCGATATGTGGTAACATCTCTCTTAGAGCCACATTTATGAACTGGAACTATGTTTGCTTGTTTCCATACATCAGGGAAAACCCCATTAGAAAGACATTTATTAAATAGTATAAAGAGAGGGGAGCATAGTGTGTCACTTGTATTTTTTAAAAAGATTGCAGGAATACCATCTGGCCCAGGTCCTTTGGAAGCATCCAGTGATTGTAGTTCTTTTCGTATTTTTTGTAGTGAAAAGTGCAGATTACAAATATTGATATCACCATCAGGATTGGCGCATGGTGGTACCCATGAAGTATGATCAAAAGAAGATGGTTCATATACAGATTGGAAAAAGTTAGAAAATAGATTACAAGTGGTAACAGGGTCATCAGATGACTGTTGGAGATAGTGAACTGTAGCTGGAATACTATTAGTGGAAGTACGACTAGAAATGTATGACCAAAATGCCTTAACATTTTTGACCACACTGTCCTCTACACTATTCATATAGTTTTTAAAACATTCGTCCACCTCCTTTGTGAATTTTCTTCTATAAATAGAAAATAGTTCGTAGTCTTTAGTGTTTCCATATTTTTTCCACTTAACCCATGCGCTAGATTTATTTTTGAATATGTGCAAAAGGGATTTAGTGAACCAGCTTGGGAAATTCAAACTTTTAGGCTTGTGAGTGGGGGTGTACAATTTAACTATTTTATAAACGTTTTCATAAAAAGTTGCAACAGCTTGATCGGGGGGTAAATCTTCAAGTAGGTTGTACCAATCTATTGATTCCATGTCAGTATTGATCTTAGAATAATTCGATTTGTAATAATTTAATTTGTTAAGTTTTTTTTGTTTAGGTATTTGTTTTGGTTTTTTAAATGGTATTTGTACGTAAAAAGAAGGGTGGTGAGTGTCTATTGGCAAGAGTGAGATGTTAGGATTATGCGCAACAGCATGTGTATTACAGAAAAAAAGATCTAAAATCCGTCCATTACAGTTAGTGAGTACGTTATATTGATTTAAATCTAACTGTGAGCAAGAGTTTAATAGATGTCGACTTTTAATTGAATATTGTTTATCCGAGGCACATGTCATGTACGAATTTGTACTAATCCAGTTCAGCTCAGGTAGGTTAAAATCACCGGTAATAATAATGTTTTCTATGCAGGGATCATCTGCCAAGTTCGCCAACGAATTAATAAAGTTTACATATACACCGTCCGTGGCGCTAGGGGGTATGTAAGTAGCACAAATAAGTAGGTATTTGCAACTATAAGAGGGAATTTTTATTATTTTATGTTCTGGTAAAATTAATGGGGGTGACAGGGTGAGACTAGTTGGTTTTAGATCTTTGTAGACCGCTATCAGTACGCCTCCACCATCTTTTTTACCAGAAGCAGCTCTATCACGGTCGTGTCTGAAAACAGTATAACGGGAATCAATAAATTCGTTATCGGAGATCTCTGGAGTCAACCAGGTTTCTGTTAAAATAACGATGTCGTAAGAATGTGATAATATATTCATGAATAACGTGTTCAGTTTGGTCCTGATCCCTCGACAATTTTGATAATAAATTGACAAATCATTATCTAACATCGCGATATTGAGAAAAAAATGTTAGTATTAACTCTACGTGTTGTAATGGAGAGTTTAGTACATGAATGAGTAAAAATTAAGATCGACCGTTTCCAAGAAATATGCATAATTAAAACTACAAAGACTCTTATTATAGAGATTAGACAGTACGATAAATTGAGAAAACATAAACACCATAAACTACTTAATAATATGAGCAGAATTAAAGCTAAATAGCAACTTATGTGTACACAGTAAAATAGTGTGATCAAACAATGAAAAATACATACAAAAATATTAAGAAAAACCCTACAAGTTAGAAAAGGCAGTGCAAGCAAACATGAATTACGGAGAGACCGTTTGGGTGACCGGCTGAGAGGTCGGTTTAATCTTATTAAAAATGTCATCTTCCGTACGTATGGCATAGGTAGAGGAGTCTTCAGATTCCTTGACCAGGATGGTTGCATTTCTGATCCAAACAAACTTAAACTTGTTAGATTTGGCAGCTGCACGACATTTACGAAACAAATCCTTATTGCGCAAAGTCAAGTGCTCGTTCATGTATATGCGACATGGTGTACCAGAGAGTCCTATGCGGTCTGACGTCAGTCCTTTAGATAACCGGTATGCACTTAAAACATTGTCACGCATTAGTTTAGATGAAAATTTGACTATGACATTTTTAGGCTGGTTATTCTGCGAATGTGCGTGCGGAACGCGGTGAATGGAAATAATGTCCTTCGATGTTAAAGACATGTTGAGTGCGGAACCAATAGACTCTAGGATCGTAATTAAGTTTTCACCGCGCCTATCTGGCATATTTCCAATTTCAATGTTGCATTGCCTTGCCTGCTGCTCCAATGAATCTATTTTTCTCTCCAACATACCGACAGTTGATGCTGCTGAACTGTTAATTTTCGATTCCAACTCGGTCAGATGCTTCTCACAGTCAACATAGTTATCAGAGTTAAAGTTAACTGTCGACTTCAGCTCCGTTATAGTCTGTGATATTTCTATATGTTTCATATTTAAGTCTGATATATCTTTTTTGATAACGGAGTATTCTGCACGCAGTTCCTTCACATCAGTTTGAATTTGGGTAGAAGTAAGGGATAAAGTATTAAACTCATCTCTGAGGCTATTAATACATGCATTAATATTCACAAACTGGTTATTCATATCAGCCCGGAAATCACACAAGTTTTGCTTCAGCTCTGCAGACAGTTGGGTAATAGCCACTGTTAGTTCACAGTCGGGTTGCTTTCGTTTTCTCTGGGCAACATTCGCACCAGGTTCATTACTTGTGCACTGATCAGGGTTAGATTTGCTTATTTTATGGTCAGGCGAACGTAACATGTTGGCGTAGTTATACAAGGATAATAAATGTTGTTGTTTTTAATACAATTACCCCAAGAGCGATACTAGTAGATACCAGTATAAAAATTCGCGCAGCAGATTCCACGTTCAGTTGGCTCAGTGGTCTAGGCCGCCACCAGCGCACGCTGCACCACACGACCGCCGGTTCGCGTCCCGCGAAGCGCGAAACTTTTTCCAATTTACAAAATTTGTTAAAGTATTTCTAGCGAACACCAGGTGAAAGGGACGGCGCATTACAAAAACCAAAATGGCGCCGAACGTATATGACACTTCACACAAGATAGTACGAGAGGCACCGATAAATTAAGGAAACAAATTAAATGCAATCAGAGTACCGAGACAACGTTAGAATGTTTAAACTAAAAACACGTCCTCCAACAACTAAGTCAGCACAAGAACTGAACTTCCCTCTAATATACGTAGAACTAAGACAAACAACAAGATTGGGGGATTCAATTAAATTTAAAGATAAACACGAGGGCCACCAAATCTGTCACAAAATCGTCCTTCGCTTCCTAATATGTAAATGCAACGGAATATTAAACTTGGTAGTCTGAATACCAGGCACAGTCCGCACGTGAAAATGATTTATAGCATTTAATGTAGTAATGGAAATGCTAATTTCGCACGTTTCAGCGCAATAACTCGCGGAGGTTTTTCACAGCAACGAAATTAACACCCTTTGTGGAGCCGGCTCGCGTGTTCACTCTGATTCGGTGTCCGGAAATGGCGTTTGTGAAGAACCCAGGGTCGCCAGCCGCCACTAGGTCGCGGGACCTTGCTCACTATTTAAGTATCAACCCTATATTTTTCACTATTTAGACGCACCGAGGTTGTAATTTGTTTTCTTTTATTTAAGTCCTTCTGTTCATTCTTGTGTTCGGCCTTTAGGGAAATTATGTAGTGGCAACATTAATTACAATGCCACTCACAAAGGAAAGCGGGTGGTTCTGTGAACTAAATATTTACCTTATTTTAACTAAGTATATGAACAGGTGTGTGTAAATTGCGGGAAAACTTTTAAAAATTTGGCAACGAAAGTAGAATTAGTTTGAATCGAATTCGACGATGTCGAAGTTTCAGTCATCGAATGAGTTCCGGTATGCAGAAGCAATGTAAATAAATAAGAAATCCGGTGAAGACATTATTTTATACCACAATATCCTATCCTTAGTAGGTAAGTAAGTATAAAACATTATCGCTTTTCGTGTCTATCTTTGTTTCGTGTCCATCCTTTTGGGTCTTGTAAACTAAACACAATGGATTTTGACGCAGTTTTCACTGTCATTTAGAGAATTTACTCTGGAAGCTTTTACTCTTATGTGTCTGTATACATTAACTAGATTTTGCTAGCGGCTTCGTCCGCGTTTAAGTCGAAAATGATTTCACGAGAACCTACTACCGGGATAAAAAGTATCCTATGTGTTCAGGATATTTTAAATTATCTGTATGGCACATGCCATATGAAACCGTTCGCCGTTCGTATTTGTATGTATGTTAGTCTGTAAGGTATTTATGTTATGTGTCTTTGTAGCCCAAAATAAATAAATTGATTGATTGAAGCCGTTCAGCCGTTTTTTCGTGACCAAATTTTCACATTTATAATATTAGGCATATCATAATTATGTGAAAATTTGTATGTGGGCTTTGCCCGCGTGGATGTCGGAAATTTTGTCAAGGGGACGGCTGCTACGGGAATGAAAATTATCCTATGTCCAAATTAGTAAGATATCAAACTTACTTAATTATAACAAAGCATGTTCTGTCAGGTCTTAAAAAACGTTGGAGGGGCTAGGTCGCTAGTATTCTATAATGCAGTGTTCCTTTTAACCTACATAACTTTACAAACTTACAAACCATTGATTAGGTACAACAGGTACGTAATTTAGGTACAAAATGGTTGGTATCAGAGTTTAGAATCTTACGGAACTAGTAGTTTAACGTTATGAGAGCTTCCTGAAGCGTGCAGCTCAAATATGCTGGTCGGATATAAGGCTGGTAATACGGTTTGTGTAATATAATGTAAACTCGGATATACGACACCATGTTTTAAACATATTACTTATGCATCTTGTTTATAACAACGTTGTTTCCTTAGCAATTTGCGTGCAAGCATTTATGATATAAGTTTCGTTTAAGATAATGCCTCTGTTTTAGATTTTACTGGACTATTGCATTTTCTCATGTTTTGTTTGTTACTACGTGTTACTGGTTTATGTTTCATTTGCAAATTCCTCTAGGAGTTAGTTTCTTTAGTGCGACAGTTTTATTCATCCATTACGTACTCGTACCTACCTATAAATGGTAGCTGGACGTCGAAGCACAAACTGTAACCAGGATTTCAGCACTTGATTCTGAACCTGAGTCTGTCTGCCTGTGTTTTCTTGAGTGATGGCCGTTTTGCGTGGAAGTGACGCATGTTTTCCCACACCTTATTTTTAATTTTTATATGCTTTTGGTCTTTCTGTGCGTCGTGTTTGCCGCAAATAAACGTTTTTTCTTTCTTTCTAACTTCTACGTAATTTTTTTTTAGTCAGATACTAAAAATTATTGTAAAATTAAAAAAAAAAAAATATTTTGGAGAGTGATAGAAATATTGTTTAATATTATCGTCACTGAATTGGGAAACCTGACTTCTAAAGTTTGGGAACCTAGAGTATGCAGTGAACTTTTTTCTAGAATGTCGATTTGTGGGGCTATTGCTTTAAGTATGATTAGGGTCAATTGTCGATCGATAGTGTTAGACGCGTATTTTTTTTTTTCTGATGGGTTTTTGGAGGTTTGAGAAACAGGGGGATTTGCGTGACCTCAATGTGAGACGTCCATCTTGCGGTGCTTGCCAGTTATTACTACAACAACCGGCAACTATTGTTGTGTTTCCAATGCGCTGGAACCAATTGTTGCATAGTTCATGGTGCGTCGGAACTGTCTGCGAAGATTCCCCAGTTAGTCTGGGTGGCGCTGTGTTATGCTCTAGTGCGTCGGATGTGGTACAGCGTCAAATTGAAGTTGATTGGTGGTGTCCACCAGGAGAGGGTTTACAGCTCTGTTTGTGAACCGGCCGAGAGTGTAGTATGCTGTGCCAAGGTTCCTGCTGAGGCTGAAGGTTATGGCCAGGAATACGCGTCCGTTACATACTGGTGGTCAGGCGACCTGTTGAGCATACGGTGGAAGTTTGCTCTGCCTGGGCGGAGCACCGCCGTGTCCTCGTGGAGGCGATCGGCGGCGGCGACCTCTCGCGTCCGGCCCTGGTGCGAGCCATGGTACGGAGCGAGAGGGAATGAGAAGCCGTCACCTCCTTCTGCGAAGCAGTAATGCTCGCGAAGGAGGAGGCGGGGCGCGTGAGGGAGTGGCAGTCTCTGCGCCCTCTCGTCCCTAGCCGCCGCAGGAGGAGACGCCGAGTGTCGGGAGTCCATAGCGGACTCCCGGCCACCGTAGGCGCGAGCTTGCGGTTGGCGAGCAATGGGTAGCTCGCCGCCCGGTAAGGACGTGGAGGAGTGTTCCACGCGCGCCTCAAAGAGATGTCAGCAAAATTGAAGGGGTCTGCTAGGACCGATGCCTGCCGGGGTCGCGTGATTGTTCGAAAGAGATACCGTGACCCTGGCACATGGGCAACTGAAGGAACACGGGTGGGTTTTAGTCTGTAAAAGTCTGACATGCCCTCCCGCTTCCGCCCAGAGCGGGAGAAGTGATTTGATGATTTCCCATCCAAAAAAAAAAACCTATCAGAAACAGGTTGTAAAGTTCACTCAACCTCCGTAGAAAGAGCCCTCCGAACATACGGACGTCGTGTCTGGTGGGCAACTGCCGGATGATTGATGTCGGGACATTGTTTATATTCTAGTTGCGCGGTAAATTTTGCTTGCGCGATTCAGAATTTTCTCGTGACGTTAGTGTGTTGCGTAGTTTAAAGTCCAGGCCAATAGATTTAAATTGCTGTTTGAGGACTTGTAGCTCTTTCAAAACGGTGTCAACATAACCTCCTATCGTTCCATAATCTGTTAGCATCCGACTGCAGAGGCATAAGTTAAAGGTAATTAATCCTTGCTGCGAGTTAACGGGGTCTCTTTTAAGTTTTAACCTAGTAATCGCCTGTAAATGTGTGTATATTATGCAAAGAAAAATATTAATACGAGGCATGCCTTTTAAGTTTTGTCGTTTGAAGAAAAAAACACAACTAGAACCTTATAGTACTTTTTATTGTTTTCAAAGTATTCATCACGTAGCTTAATGCCCTTTTCCATTCGCTCAAACCAGTTATTATAACATTTATTCCATTCTAAAGTGGGGGTGTTCAATATGGCTAACTTGAAAGCGTCGACTACTTTTTCACCGGACTGGAACCTTTGACCACTGAGACTTTTCTTAATTTTAGGAAATGTAAAGAAATTGTTAGGGCTTAGGTCAGGACTGTATGGAGGATGGTCAAGAATTTCTACTTTTTCCTGCTTCAAATACTCAATCGTTTGACGAGCGCTGTGTGAGCTTGCGTTGTCGTGGTGCAGGATGATGCGTCGCTTTGAGTTAGATTTTCGAAATTCGGCGATGACTTGTGGTAAACAAACTGTGGTATACCACTCTGCGTTAACCGTTCTACGATCTTCAAGTGCAATAGTCGCAACATGGCCGGTTTTTCCAACGAACGTGGCCACCATCTTCTTTGAAGTGCTTCGAGAACGAACAACTTTAGTCGGCTTTGGCTCGTCTTGAAAGACCCAGATTGTAGATTGTTGTTTGGAATCAGGATCGTAGGCATAGATCCAAGATTCGTCACCACTGATGATGTCGTAGACGTAATTTGACTCTCCTCGGTTGAACCTTTGCAGAGTTTTCTTACACCATCTGACGCGAGCCACCTTGTGACCGTCGGAAAGCAGATGCGATATCATATAAGATCTCATTAATGGTTGTCCCTGAGATACCTAATAGAGCCTCTATCTCTCGATACGTCACATGACGATCTTCGAGAATTAATTGTCTCACAGCAATGATGTTATCTTCAGTGAAGGCGGATTTTGAGCGTCCTTCGCGAGATTTGTCACTAACACTAGTATGTCCACACTGGAATTCTAAATACCAGCGTTCGACAGTCCACAGACATGGAGCTTCATCACTGAACACAGATGTTAGGTCTTCAAAACACTGAAGCCGTGTCAGGCCTCTTCTAAAGTTGTAGAAAATTATTGCACGAACATTTTCCTTAGAAAGATTAATTTTCGTACGTAACCTGACAGATTCCAATCGACGCTGTGACTAAACAATAGTATTAATCCTAATACTTTCAACTGTTTTGAGATTCAAAATTTAAACACATTCTAATATAGAACAGTTCCAAATTCAAAATTGCCGGGAAATATGGAAACGACAGAACTTAAAAGGCATGCCTAGTAGTATCCATTGATATCAGTACCAAAAATCTATCCTTATTTCTATACCATGACATTAACAATCAAATGTTTCATTCGCGAAAAGTTAAGTTATAGTAATAATAGTTTAAATTAGCCTTAGGCACTACTCTAGGCTACCTAATCGCATGTGGACTAGCAATATTGTAATGCCTAATTGTTTGGTCATTACATGGTACCTAAAATAATTTTACGACCTCTGTAACACTGCGTGTGATTTATTTTATGAAATAGCAACATTTAAATTTTACGGGTCACATTAAATTATTATACACTAGCAATTCGCCCGCGACTTCGTCCGCGTGACTCACAGGAACTGTGCATTTTTTCGGGATAAAATATAGCCTGTGTTACTCGGTGATAATGTAGCGTTTTAAAGGTGAAAGAAATAATGAATTAAACCGGTGCAGTTGTTTTCGAGTTTATCCATTGATAAATGATAAATGACTTTATTTTTGCAAGTAGGTTCGTACAATAGTTATTTGTTATACAAGAGTGCAAAGTTGCTTTTTAACCGCGTGTTCAATTTTGATGACCGAGCAAGCGAAGGATTCTAAAATTGAATCACGAGCGCAGCGAGTGATTCAAAATTAGAATCCTGAGCGTTAGCGAGGGAATCAAAAGAGCACGAGGTGAAAAATCTTTGCACTCGAGTGCAACACGTAACTTTTCATTCCACCTCAGCGAAGAAATGACTAAATGCAAAAAAAAAAACCTTTTCATCCCACCATCTCGGAAAGAGTATTTTTAATCTTCAATATCTGAGTGGAAAAGCCGTTTTTATTCTCTAGAGGATAAAGTAAATTGAATTTAGAACATCGTGTGCACTATCACAAACTTAGTGCACACGATGTTCTAAATTGACTTCTCCCGCTCTGGGCGGAGCGGGAGGGCGTGTCAGACTTTTACTGACTAAAACCCACCCGTGTTCCATCAGTTGCCCATGTGCCAGGGTCACGGTATCTCTTTCGAACAATCACGCGACCCCGGCAGGCATCGGTCCTAGTAGACCCCTACACTGCTGCTGACATCTCTTTGAGGCGCGCGTGGAACACTGCGCGCCGTCGACCCGAGCTTGGTCCTTACCGGGCGGCGAGCTACCCACTGCTCGCCACCCGCAAGCTCGCGCCTACGGTGGCCGGGAGTCCGCAATCGACTCCCGACGCCCGGGGCGTCTCCTCCTGCGGCGGCTAGGGACGTGAGGGCGCAGAGACTGCCACTCCCTCACGCGCCCCGCCTCCTCCTTCGCGAGCATTACTGCTTCGCAGAAGGAGGTTACGGCTTCCCATTCCCTCTCGCTCCGTACCATGGCTCGCACCAGGCCTGGACGCGAGAGGTCGCCGCCGCCAATCGCCTCCACGAGGACACGGCGGTGCTCCGCCCAGGCAGGGCACACTTCCACCGTATGCTCCACCGTGTCCTCCAGACGATCCTCGCAATGGAAACACCCGGACGTATCCTCCCGCTTTATCCTGAACAGGAACCCACCGAAGCACCCATGCCCGGTGAGAACTTGCGTCAGGCGGAAGGTGAGGACGCCGTGACGCCTCTCTATCCACTCCTCAAAGAGGGGACTTACCGCCGCAATTGTGGCGTGCCCTGCGCTGGGTTGCGACAATCGTACCCGCCATGTCGCCATGAGATCACACCGGAGCTCTGTCCGCCGAGCCGCGATTTGTCGCGGCAGCGGAGTTTCGCCCCGGCGTTTAGCCTCCTCGCGCCCCTCCCACATGTGCGCGAGGACCTTTGCCTCCAGATCCCATGGCGGCACTCCGGCAAGGAGGCTCGCCGCCTTGCACGAGATCGTGCGGTATCCTCGGATTAACCGAATGGCCATGACCCTCTGGGCCGCACTCAACCGGCGGAATATCAAGCCTTACGCCCGCCTAACACTCCAATCAATCGATTTTTTCTACAGTATCGCAATGAAAAGTGTGTTAGACAGCCTATGGGTACTAATAAAATTGGCAGTATCCCACGAGAAATAGCAACATTTCTTGAACTTCCAGAACCCCTGTTGTACACGGGTCATTGTTTCCGACGAACTTCAGCCACACTTTTGGCTGATTCCGGAGCTGATCTCCTGTCCCTTAAGCGCCACGGAGACTGGAAGTCCAATGCAGTTGTAGAGGGATACATAGAGGATTCCATCCAAAATAAGTCTAAAATATGTGAAGGCATCGTAAGAGCCATTACACTGAAAGAGCCTCAATCGGATCCTTGGACTGGCCCTTCTACATCAAGAATAAGCCGTTCTGAAACACCTAACCATCTCCCTCTCTCTCCAACATTCACGCCAAGGGAATCCGATGAATCGGTACAACTATTAAGTATGACAGATAGTTTACCGAAAAACAGTACACAAGTGACTAACACCAATATTAAAGTACCAAACAAAAATATTACACTCAATTTAAATAACTGTAGCAACGTTACTTTAAAATTTTCTTAATTATACCTTAGTATTATTTTGTTATAATTTAAAGATTATTCTGTAATACTTACCTGTCATAATGTAGTCATTAATACCTAAACTGAAATAAAAGTGTACCTATCTTGTGATTGTAATAGTTATTTGTTATACAAGAGTGCAAAGTTGCTTTTTAACCGCGTGTTTAATTTTGATGACCGAGCAAGCGAAGGATTCTAAAATTAGAATTATTATTATTATTAATTAGAATCCCGAGCGTCAGCGAGGGAATCAAAAGAGCACGAGGTGAAAAATCTTTGCACTCGAGTGCAACACGTAACTTTTCATTCCACCTCAGCGAGGAAAGAGTATTTTTAATCTTCAATATCTGAGTGGAAAAGCCGTTTTTATTCTCTAGAGGATAAAGTAAATTGAATTTAGAACATCGTGTGCACTAAGTTTGTGATAGTGCACACGATGTTCTAAATTCAATTTACTTTATCCTCTAGAGAATAAAAACGGCTTTTCCACTCAGATATTGAAGATTAAAAATACTCTTTCCGAGATGGTGGGATGAAAAGGTTTTTTTTTTTGCATTTAGTCATTTCTTCGCTGAGGTGGAATGAAAAGTTACGTGTTGCACTCGAGTGCAAAGATTTTTCACCTCGTGCTCTTTTGATTCCCTCGCTGACGCTCGGGATTCTAATTAATAATAATAATAATTCTAATTTTAGAATCCTTCGCTTGCTCGGTCATCAAAATTAAACACGCGGTTAAAAAGCAACTTTGCACTCTTGTATAACAAATAACTATTACAATCACAAGATAGGTACACTTTTATTTCAGTTTAGGTATTAATGACTACATTATGACAGGTAAGTATTACAGAATAATCTTTAAATTATAACAAAATAATACTAAGGTATAATTAAGAAAATTTTAAAGTAACGTTGCTACAGTTATTTAAATTGAGTGTAATATTTTTGTTTGGTACTTTAATATTGGTGTTAGTCACTTGTGTACTGTTTTTCGGTAAACTATCTGTCATACTTAATAGTTGTACCGATTCATCGGATTCCCTTGGCGTGAATGTTGGAGAGAGAGGGAGATGGTTAGGTGTTTCAGAACGGCTTATTCTTGATGTAGAAGGGCCAGTCCAAGGATCCGATTGAGGCTCTTTCAGTGTAATGGCTCTTACGATGCCTTCACATATTTTAGACTTATTTTGGATGGAATCCTCTATGTATCCCTCTACAACTGCATTGGACTTCCAGTCTCCGTGGCGCTTAAGGGACAGGAGATCAGCTCCGGAATCAGCCAAAAGTGTGGCTGAAGTTCGTCGGAAACAATGACCCGTGTACAACAGGGGTTCTGGAAGTTCAAGAAATGTTGCTATTTCTCGTGGGATACTGCCAATTTTATTAGTACCCATAGGCTGTCTAACACACTTTCCATTGCGATACTGTAGAAAAAATCGATTGATTGGAGTGTTAGGCGGGCGTAAGGCTTGATATTCCGCCGGTTGAGTGCGGCCCAGAGGGTCATGGCCATTCGGTTAATCCGAGGATACCGCACGATCTCGTGCAAGGCGGCGAGCCTCCTTGCCGGAGTGCCGCCATGGGATCTGGAGGCAAAGGTCCTCGCGCACATGTGGGAGGGGCGCGAGGAGGCTAAACGCCGGGGCGAAACTCCGCTGCCGCGACAAATCGCGGCTCGGCGGACAGAGCTCCGGTGTGATCTCATGGCGACATGGCGGGTACGATTGTCGCAACCCAGCGCAGGGCACGCCACAATTGCGGCGGTAAGTCCCCTCTTTGAGGAGTGGATAGAGAGGCGTCACGGCGTCCTCACCTTCCGCCTGACGCAAGTTCTCACCGGGCATGGGTGCTTCGGTGGGTTCCTGTTCAGGATAAAGCGGGAGGATACGTCCGGGTGTTTCCATTGCGAGGATCGTCTGGAGGACACGGTGGAGCATACGGTGGAAGTGTGCCCTGCCTGGGCGGAGCACCGCCGTGTCCTCGTGGAGGCGATTGGCGGCGGCGACCTCTCGCGTCCAGGCCTGGTGCGAGCCATGGTACGGAGCGAGAGGGAATGGGAAGCCGTAACCTCCTTCTGCGAAGCAGTAATGCTCGCGAAGGAGGAGGCGGGGCGCGTGAGGGAGTGGCAGTCTCTGCGCCCTCACGTCCCTAGCCGCCGCAGGAGGAGACGCCCCGGGCGTCGGGAGTCGATTGCGGACTCCCGGCCACCGTAGGCGCGAGCTTGCGGGTGGCGAGCAGTGGGTAGCTCGCCGCCCGGTAAGGACCAAGCTCGGGTCGACGGCGCGCAGTGTTCCACGCGCGCCTCAAAGAGATGTCAGCAGCAGTGTAGGGGTCTACTAGGACCGATGCCTGCCGGGGTCGCGTGATTGTTCGAAAGAGATACCGTGACCCTGGCACATGGGCAACTGATGGAACACGGGTGGGTTTTAGTCAGTAAAAGTCTGACACGCCCTCCCGCTCCGCCCAGAGCGGGAGAAGTCATTTGATGATTTCCCATCCTGAAAAAAAAAAAAAAAAAAAAAAGGCTTGATATTTCTCAACAATCGTTACGTATTCCTTGCGAATGACGAAGTTGCGGTCTCTTTTTGTCTTTGTATTAGGTAAATTAATTAATAGTAAGTCATCTGAATGTTTCTCAATGTTTTTGACATTAAGTTGTGTTAGTTCATTAGTTCGACATGCTCCGTTTATTCCAATAATAAGAACAACCTGTAACGTAAAGAGTATTGTAGTAGATAAATGAATAAAATTGATATGAACGCATAATTATGCCTATCAACATCTACTAAGTATACTATGTAATTGAGATTAATATACATAAATAGATACTGAATGTGCAACTGACTTACTTTTGCCGCCAAATATACGGAATCGGGTGCTTCTCCTTCCTATACTCGCGCCAATTTTTGTAACACATATACTCGCGCACGGTGTCACAGACCGATAGTTCGCACCCCTACAACATATTTTTTTACTACGAAGCCTAAAAAATATTATTCATATTTTAAAGTTTAGGATATAATGAAACAAAATAGTATGAATAATACTTAATTTATTAATTATTTTACTGACTTTCGGTCTATCACAAATCACTCTTCGAATTTGAGATGTTTTTCATAAGTACTAGGAAAACAAAAATAAAATCTGTACGTCTTTTTAAAAACAAAATAAACTTCTAAATAGTAATAAACAACATATCAAAGGACATATTTATCTATGTTTAGCTTAGTTTTGACCCTTTTCTTTTTTTTTTTTTTTTTTTTTTTCAGGATGGGAAATCATCAAATGACTTCTCTCGCTCTGGGCGGAGCGGGAGGGCATGTCAGACTTTTACTGACTAAAACCCACCCGTGTTCCATCAGTTGCCCATGTGCCAGGGTCACGGTATCTCTTTCGAACAATCACGCGACCCCGGCAGGCATCGGTCCTAGTAGACCCCTACACTGCTGCTGACATCTCTTTGAGGCGCGCGTGGAACACTGCGCGCCGTCGACCCGAGCATGGTCCTTACCGGGTGGCGAGCTACCCATTGCTCGCCACCCGCAAGCTCGCGCCTACGGTGGCCGGGAGTCCGCTATTGACTCCCGACGCCCAGGCCTTCTCCTCCTGCGGCGGCTAGGGACGTGAGGGCGCAGAGACTGCCACTCCCTCACGCGCCCCGCCTCCTCCTTCGCGAGCATTACTGCTTCGCAGAAGGAGGTGACGGCTTCCCATTCCCTCTCGCTCCGTACCATGGCTCGCACCAGGGCCGGACGCGAGAGGTCGCCGCCGCCGATCGCCTCCACGAGGACACGGCGGTGCTCCGCCCAGGCAGGGCACACCTCCACCGTATGCTCCACCGTGTCCTCCAGACGATCCTCGCAATGGAAACACCCGGACGTATCCTCCCGCTTTATCCTGAACAGGAACCCACCGAAGCACCCATGCCCGGTGAGAACCTGCGTCAGGCGGAAGGTGAGGACGCCGTGGCGCCTCTCTATCCACTCCTCAAAGAGGGGACTTACCGCCGCAATTGTGGCGTGCCCATAGTTTTGACCCTCACCATAACAATCAGAGCATACGGTAACAGCATGTTCCAAACAAAAGTATTTTTTGTATTTGGCGCAGTTGTAATGTGTCTTGCGGTTTTTTTTGGATGAGCAGTATCCATAACGACCAATTTTATTATTGTTAGATGTTAATGAAGACTCAGGTTCATCTAATTTACATATTTCGGCGAGCTTATGGTTCTCGGCAAGGATGTAGTGAGAGCCCGACGTCTAAGTTACGGATTGATCAGATCGTATGCTAAGGCTTCAAGAAAGATCCTACGGCTAATTTTCTTGGTACGGTTGTTGTGTAGGTATATTATAAACATATTTATACTCGCTACATTCACCAGGCTATAAAATATCACCATCGGCTATCTATTTGTACCACGTGCAACGCTGTAACTCCCACACATTTTGTCCACGGTATCAACTCCACCCTTGGTTCTATTACAATCCACTATCATTTCTGGTTTACCTGTATCTTCATTGATCTGGGCATCATCGTGCATGCTGGATACAAGAAGGACGTTCTAGGATTATAATTGTTTTTTTTTTCCAAATATCTCTTTTTGTTGTTCTAGTATGAAAATGTTACTTTAAATGTGTAGTATTTATTGGTAGATCAATTCTATTACATGTTATTCAAAAATAAAAATAATAAAAATTTATATGACAAAGACTTCTACTCCGTTCACCTTTTACACCCATTTTTTTCAAGACGTTAAAAAATGTCACCCGGTATATACATCATAAAGTATTCAAAGTTTGTAAAAAATATATAAATGCACTAAATATATTAACATTATTACTTACACAAAAAGTTGCACCTATACTCGCGTCGGTCTCATGGACCGATTGGTGCCAAATGCTACAACACGTGCGCTTCGCACGAACGCGCAGCGAGCGCTAAAATGAAGCTAGCAACAAATCCGGCAGCTAGCAAGGAACTCGACCTCTTGGGATTTTCGTGCATAAAAATAATTACGAAAATCGGTTTCGTCGGTCTCACAGACCAACGCGCGAGTATAGGAAGGTTAAGAAACTTTTCAATATCAGATATTGTGAAAACCTTCGATTTTTTTGGTTGATGACCAGATGAGGCTCTTTTTAAAAATGCCACTAATTTAGGATAGGTACAAGAAGGACGTTTTAGGATTATAATTGTTTTTTTTTTCCAAATATCTCTTTTTGTTGTTCTAGTATGAAAATGTTACTTTAAATGTGTAGTATTTATTGGTAGATCAATTCTATTACATGTTATTCAAAAATAAAAATAATAAAAATTTATATGACAAAGACTTCTACTCCGTTCACCTTTTACACCCATTTTTTTCAAGACGTTAAAAATGTCACCCGGTATATACATCATAAAGTATTCAAAGTTTGTAAAAAATATATAAATGCACTAAATATATTAACATTATTACTTACACAAAAAGTTGCACCTATTCTCGCGTCGGTCTCATGGACCGATTGGTGCCAAATGCTACAACACGTGCGCTTCGCACGAACGCGCAGCGAGCGCTAAAATGAAGCTAGCAACAAATCCAGCTAGCAAGGAACTCGACCTCTTGGGATTTTCGTGCATAAAAATAATTACGAAAATCGGTTTCGTCGGTCTCACAGACCAACGCGCGAGTATAGGAAGGTTAAGAAACTTTTCAATATCAGATATTGTGAAAACCTTCGATTTTTTTGGTTGATGACCAGATGAGGCTCTTTTTAAAAATGCCACTAATTTAGGATAGGTATCGATATGTTTGTCTTTTTTCATCTTTATTGTTGCTTTTAGCATCGAATACGTACTCCATAGAGTGCTTGCTTTCTTGTTCTCGGATAATTCTATAAAATATGCCAGCAAAACGTTTTCTGAGAAAGTTTTGGCTCCTTTTGCTAGTCGCCACGTGTTGAACATATCGTACTGTTTTAAATACTTCTCGCGTGATTGTTGAGGGAGAAAGCTCATTTGCGCATTATTAACAGTTTCAGTCAATTCTGTTGGCGTCAAGCAAACTTCCTCGTCGCTAGAATCACTCATTTTAGTTTTTTCACTTGTTTTCAAGTTTCTTGTTTTTAATATAAGGTTAAACAATGACGTGAAAAAATGCCGCGTAAAGAACCGCGTACAAAGCAAATTGAAAAAAGAACACCAAGAAGGTTCCGAGTCTGAGTTTTTAACAAATAAAAAAAAAGTTGTATGATATATTCGGCACCATAGAGGTAGCAGTAAATAGGTTTAATGTTTTTTTTAATTCACAAACTTAGTGCACACGATGTTCTAAATTCAATTTACTTTATCCTCTAGAGAATAAAAACGGCTTTTCCACTCAGATATTGAAGATTAAAAATACTCTTTCCGAGATGGTGGGATGAAAACACTTTTACACGTCAATCATTTTTTTTTAAACCAGATGAGGTCGGCATTTCCTATCTGACTACTCTGAGAAGAAACGCCGAAATAAACTCAGAGGTCACAGTCTCTTTTAAAGTCCAGACATAATCTTGATCAGATTGTACGCTGCCAGACTAGACCCCTACAATAGGTTTTAATTATTATGTGGAAGCGTGCTAACCGTGGGGCTAAATGTTAATGCTCAATAATGCCAATCAACACTGTTAGCATATAACCAGGCTGACTATGGTAACTTCATCGGAACAGGTTACCATTTGCCGCTTCAAGAGGTCTGGCGTCCAGACATGCGGTCTTCCACACTTAACTTTCAAAGTTCTTTAATGTCAAGAAACTAAACCCGTATTCCTTCACCAAATGGGGTTATTGTAACACAAAATCATTAGGTCATGACGTATTGTCCGCAAAAACGACCGATTTTCAAGGATTGATTTACAAAAAACTCGCGGAAGCAAAAACCTGTCCGACGCTTTTAAAGACCAAACTAAAAAAAAAAGGGAAAAGGAAGTGACAAGTGTCAAAAATCAAACTTGACAAGTCAGATGTCATTCCATTCGGGCGGCGCGTTCCGAAAGCGCATAGAGTAACAAAGTGTTCGGTCCGCAACACAGATCATATGACGACCATGTGGGTTGGTGTCTGAAGTGGTCTTTTAAGGAAAGAACACACAGCCAGCTCCACTCAGAAATTAAGGAGGACAATGATTCGACGAACAATACCTCCAACCATTACAAACATACATACAAAAAATCTAATCTTTCCTCTTTATAATATTATTATAGTTTAGATGTACACATAAACTAGGCTCAGTGGTAATGGCTGCGACTTACTAGTTGCAGGTCGTAGGTTCGACAGGCGCTTTACTTTGTGTAAATTATTTCATCACCACTGCTCTCAAAACGCTGAAGGAAAACATCATGAGGAAACCGGCATATCCTAGAACCAAACATTCGAAGACATGTGACATCTACCAACCCGCACTGGGTCAGCGTGGTCGATTATGGTTCACTACCTCTCACCGAGAGGAGGCCTATGTCCCAGCAGTGGGAACGATTTTAGGCTGATTATAGACATGGCTTTCATGGTTTATGAAAAATAAAAAAATTGAAAAATGAAAAAGTGTTTATTCACAATGTTAGGTTGTTTTTATAAAATATATTACTTCTGCCAAACCCCAAGGCAGTCTGTTGGCCGATGTAGCTCCTCTTTTCAAATTTTTATAATAATACTATATTAACACCTTTTCATTTAAACATATAAAACATAAACAACAATAAACAGAGCCATAATATTCGTAAATTTTTCAACTATTATTTACAGTGAGGCTTTGGAAAAACATCTAAAAGGTACTTACTAATTTTACTTTTAAAAACGGTTTTTGAGGTACAGCTGTTAATATCGTCTGGAAGGCTATTAAAAATTGTGGGAACTAGAAAATGTCTACACCTTTGACCATAATAATTATTATACGTGGGCACCACAAATCTTTTTACACTATTGTTTCTTTGGGATCTTGTGCGTATAATGTTATTTTTAAATGTATCACTATCATGTTGTTCTACAGCTAAAGACAACACTACCCTCTCATGAACTGGCAGCATTTTACATTCAAAAAACAAGTCTTCGTAATCGCTACTTTTGCAACGGTTTTTTGTGTTTTTGTCTACTAAAAGTTTCATGAATCTGATCTGTATTTTTTTAATTTTATCCAAATATGCCCGAGGGAATGCAGAAACTACAAAACTCCACCTGCTGCGATCCTTACATACTTCTTCTGTCTCGTTTACGTTCATACAGCTGGTCATACACCATGACCTTACTGAAAAACACACATATAAGTTCACCATATGTCTGCATGCACGTGTATTTTGTAAACAAAAACAACATCTCGACGTAATACGACTTTTCACTGTCGAATGAAGTTTCAGCTGTTAATAAAAATCATATAAATAAGAGTCTTAAAAAAACACAACAAAAGGGAAAATTAACAAAACTTGTATTTCGCAAGTCTTTGTCTATAGTTGTGCTACCGACTTCCGAAACTAAGTTTACGTAAAATATTTGCCTTTTTGGAGCTCAATATTATTATTTTAAATGGAGCGACTGCTTATCTGCCTTCAAAAATCCCGTTACTAGTTAACACGACACTCCTTGGTAAGACTTTACATATCTACATTAAAAAAACTCCCAATTAATGCATAACCACATTTTCTAAATAGTTTAAAAATTACTCTCTCTGCAACTAGGTACAGTGTAGGAAATATTATCTAAAGGCTAGTATACAAAAGGGTTGGTTTTATTATTTTGTTACAAGAACTCACCCATAACTATTTATTTATGTCTCAGTCTAGCCGTTTTTCTTGCGCTCATTAGCAAGTAGCTCATTAGCAACATGGCTGGTTCAGTTCACTTCCGTTCGCCATGATATACAGTATTTTAAACGAAGGGATTTATTTACAACACTGGCGTATAACCTTTGTGCAGAAAAAGCTGTTAGAACGTCATATAAAGTAGTTAGACTCACATTATACCAAAGTTAATCCTTTATTGTTTGCCTTGCTGCTCTATACAATATTACTGACTAGGTTTTGCCAGCGGCTTTCCCCACGTAAAGCTCGAGAACGCACTACCGGGATAAAATGTAGGTATCCTATGTGTGAATCCAGGTTTAAACTATCTGTTTGCCAAATTACTTCTAAATACGCTCAGCCGGTTTTGCGTGATTGAGAAACATCCAAATATACAAACTTTCAAATTTATGATATTATTGTAGGAAGTAGGATAACGAACTGGTAGGGCGAGTCTTCCTTATGTTTTCCTCATGTAGTAATAAATACACTTAAATCCATCAAAAAAACTCCACAAACCCATAAAAAAAGTCTAAATTATAAATTAAAATTCTCGAGCTTGTATCTGTGGCACATTACCGTAATTAATGGCTTATTTGTCCAAACGCTCGCGTGTCAGGGTTGCCCTTTAAAGTTTATTCACAATGGCAACACTGATAGGAGTCGGAACTAAATTAGAATTGCAAAACAACTGAATGTGCGAGCTGCCCTTACATACTTAGCTTTATTTTAAGCATGGCACGCTACAAAAGAGTTTTTTTTTTTAATACTCTGCCATCTATCTGGCTTACGAAGTCAAAGTTTTACAAGAACAGGATACCTTGATAAGACTTTGTTTTTACTTTCGAATTTTATTTCTTTTAAAGAAAAGGGGATAGTGCTTTTTATCCGTAGGCACGGAACACGTGATTGGTTATCAGCAAGGGCTTTACAGTTCAGAAGAAAACAACATTTGGTACTCAAAAAGTTGCCAAAAATGAATATAAATATGATACAAAATTTTTCCACAAAACATTTCCAATTCTTCGATTCCAATCGCGAGGCCCCGAAACTCAATCTACAAACTAATTGTAAAGTAAAATCTAAACAATTTCCAATATCGGCAGATTGTTTGTTACAGAGTGTCAGGGCAGGGCGGCCGGGGCTCGTAATCGTGGCAACGATCGATCAGCTGGGACGTTCGATGATGAATAGCAAGGCGCTGCCGTGAAAATCTTGATAGCCCCCGTCCATGGAGTAGGTAGGAAATAGAGTGACAATGCTCGGGTGAATGGTTTTATTTGTGATGTAAAATTGCATGTTACATCTCAGTTAGTTAAAGGTTTTTTTTTTTATTTTATCCTACTAATATTATAAATGTGAAAATTAGTATGTTTGATTTGTTAAAATGATGATCGGATTTAGATGAAATTTTGCACACAAATAGACTATAAACTGGATTAACACGTAGAATACTTTTGATCCCGGCAGTACATTCCCGTGGAATAATTTTCGACCATCATGTAGCCGGAACTGTTGACGACAGTCAGTTTTTTTCATTTTATCATCAATAAGTATATACACGTACCTACAGTGAGGATAGAGGTAACTTTTTAGAATCAAGGAACCAAATATGATCACTCGTATGGCTGTCTGTCTATACGTCTGTTACAGCCAATTTGCTCCGAATTTGCTGGACCGATTATGTTGCAATTTGGTATATATTAGTTGTTTTTAATTTAATTGTAATTAAAGCACGAATATGTCTATCTAATGATGCACTCAATATAATGAATATGATTCATTAAATAAGTACCTAACTAACTAGTATGTATGAGCTGGAACAGGGACAAGCAACCAAGTACTAAAAACAAATATTTAATTGTCTGTCTGTTCCACCAGTAATTGCGTCATACTTGCCTTCTTGTAACATTCTTTTAAAACTCCACTATATTAAACAAAACGTGACATTCACGCATAGATAATTGAACAGTAGAAGGGTTAATAACACTCCATTTGCTAAGTAATCTACGTCTTCACCCGATAACGTCATTCTATTACCTGAACCCCTTAGAGCTACAGGTCAAGACGTGGGTGAAGGTTAGATGTCCAGATATAGCTCGAAGGATAGACATAGCTCGCCAGCGCTTAGTTTATCAGACTGATCAGCTGGATAGCTTTCATGGTGGATTTATTTCTGTCTATAACCGGAGTTACTGGTGAAAGTGTTATGGCGTGCTATTTTCGTACTAGCTTTCATGTAAGCTATTTCGGTTTTTATTTCGTATATCTAAGCGCTGTTATTTATAATAAGGAATCCTACTTATATTAGAAATATTTGGATATTTAATACTCAATCGCGCAAAAACGGCTGACCGGATTTCGATGACATTTGCCTCACAGATAGTTTTAACCTGGATGCATACATAGGATACTTTTTATTTAATTCTGAAGTCCACGCAGATAAAGCTAGGTGTGCCCTAAATAGCGTGAAGTGCGTTAGATCTCTGTTGTGATTCAATCATTAAAAGAACTATAAAAAAACTAGCGGAAAGGTGTCGATACCGTTCACTACAAATAGATTCATTACAATCGAGAAAGCAATCATGTTTATTATAGATAATCGCTTGAGTTAACTGTTTACACAAACTCTCAGAGAACACGCAAACCATAACCCGCTGAGCTAGTTTACACGGTTAGGATTAGGTTCACTTATCGCGCCGCCTAACTACACAGGAGATGAAGAGCTTCCGGCTACATTGTGTGCCCTGGATATTGTCCCGATAGCGTGAACACGGCGGCTCAGTTGCGTGCACGCAGCGTCAGCCTCGCATGTCCAACACCACCCTTATCGAACAGTAATTAACCGTACTAACACTAACTCTTTTATCACTAATCTGTTAGCTGCCTCCGTTTTGCGTGCCGGCTTTCATTAACCTCCTCAGATTTTTTTACACTCGCAAATCGAAACAAAAATAAACCTTTTCGCCTTTACGTTTACACATTACTAGCATATAAAAAGTAAAGCTCTCATTAAATGGAAGTTTGCTCAGCGCCAATTTATGGTAGAAGTCGAATAAAAACTTTGTCAACACGGCATCGCATGACCACTTCCTTATTTTGAATAATAAAAACGTGTTGTAAAGGGGAACGTCATGCGTTCGGCCTCGGCATACGATTAACGTGCGAATTTCGGCGATCACGACTTACTTCTCTCACGAAGTCGCGACTAATTTCCCGATGAAGTTAAGATGGTATTGTGCGAGCTATCTCATTTCCTAAATGCATTCTGTTATGTAAATACGGCGCGTGACTTATTGTGGCGCCAGACTAGGCCCGTGCCCTTCCACCGACGTCCGCCGTTACGTTTCCTGTCCCTTTCCAACCCGTTTTTATGTTTCCTTATGTAGACTATTTCGGATCCTTTCTCCCACAAATAAGCACACATTGTCATGTAACTGTAGGAGATACGGAAAGATTGATATGGTGGTTCGTCAACATATATTTTTGGTATGCAGAAGAGAGAAAATTTATTTTTCTTTAAAGTTAGGGAGGCCTTTGCCCAGGAGTGGGACAGTGCAGGCTAGCAAAAAAAAAAAAAAGTTAGGAAAACTTCAATTCCACCTCCGTCAGTTTCCAAGTTCGTTAGAGATAAACGTAGCTCGGTCAGCAGAAACACTCAATCAGACTGGCGGTTGGTCGGTTAGACACGTTTGATTAAGTTTCTGCGCAAGTGCCTCTGTTTCTCTAATGCACTGCAGTAGTACTTCTTGTCCAAAATAATTAAGTAAACCCCGAAAAAAGATTTCAGTTTAAATCCATATGCTCTTAAGGTGAAGATTGCTGTTTTGTTACTATAATAATTAAATGCAGAAGTAGTTTTTCAAATGGTGTCAATTTAGCCAATTGCAAACATTACTGGTTGAATATAAATACCCTATTGCAAGTCACTATATTACTGTTTTTTTTTTTTTTAGATATAACATAGGTACTAGCAGTGCCCATTGTTTCGTCCACGTGGCTGTCGGAAATTACCCCATAGGAACGTGTTACAGGGACAATAATTTGTTATTCCCTATAACATAAGCTACCTTTCTGTGAGAAATCATCAAAATCGGTCTTTCCGTTTCACAGATTAGCCGGGATAGACTGACAGACAATAATAAAAAAAAAGTTTTTGGTTAATACGAGTAATGCGTTCAAATGCATTTAGTAAACAGCTATTGTTTTGTCTCTTACTTGAAATTAAACAGATACTTAAATTATGAATATGTATAGAGTACAGATTAGCTATCTTACTGTTTTTTTTTAAGAGCACAGGTATAAAGTGCAATGGTAACGCGTGATCCCAAATTTTTACCGTAAAATATCGTCACCCTGTGAACGGGGCGCGATGCGATGGTGTGACGCGATTCTCGTTAGACAATTTCCATAAAGTTTTCATAGAAATTGTGTCGTTTCTCGCCTGTATGCGGGACTCGTATATCGAATCAACAGCGATATAAAGTAGCTACAGCACAGCCTCATTTAACCATCCGTCGCTAATTTAATACTCCCAGTTAACTCCTCTCAATACAACAGGATTCGGTTCTGTACAATTTTGAAAGTTCGACGTAACAAAATTTTATCCTGCAGATAACCAGTCAACTCCATATGCGGTAAGCCATCGGGTTGCTATCAAATTTCGATTCAGGAACTTTATTTATTCAAACTATGCATATCGCTTGGTATTCAGCAAAAAAAGAAAAAAAATATTTATTGTTACAGAAACAAGTGTTTCCAAAAAGATAAGTTTTCGCTTTTCTCGAATTTTGATACAGTTTTTTTTTTGTGGGTGGGAAATCATCAAATGACGTATCCCGCTCTGGTTGGAGCCAAAGGGCGTGTCAGACTTTTACTGACTAAACCCACCCGTGTTCCTTCAGTTGCCTATATGCCAGGGCCACGGTAACTCTTTCGAACAAATCTCGCGACCCTGGCACTCGTAGATGCGAACCCAGGCCTTTCATCGTCATCATCATCGGAATGACGTCCACGCTGAACATAGGCCTTCCTCAAGAAGCCATAATCGCCAAGCTTGGCAGGCGGATTGGCGATCGCAGTATGGTGGTAAAGTGCATAGAGAACGCTGCTGCCCATTCTCTAGAAAGTCCCTTAGTCGTCTTTTACAACTCCCACGGTGAGAAATGGGATGGATTTATTCTTTACGTCCGGCACTAGCCCTTACTTTGTGCAAATAATTTCATCACCACTGCTCTTAAAACGATGAAGGAAAACATCGTGAGGAAACTAGTTTCCTTACGATGTTTTCCTTCATCGTACATGATATTTAATACTTTTGTCTAGTAAACCAAAATTCCCGGTATCCAAATTTAAATTCCGTATCCCGTACAGATACATTAACAAAAAATATTCTTAAAAAAAATTATCCGTCGAAAATGAAATATGAATCGGTAGTACGGTCAGCTCAACAATTTATTAATTTGTGCAGTTTTGCAGGCTTGCGGGCCAATTATTTTGTTGACCGTGATGCTAACACGGAGACTACCCCGGCAGTTAATAGAACGATGTTAACATGCGTTGGAGTATGTTATTGTTTCGGAAATTGGAGGGTTCGATGCGTTCCAATATTTGGATACTATGCGGATATTAGATCATAGATGGATTGTTTACATCAGTAATGTTTTGGTTATGGCTGTGATGACGGAGGCTGGGTCTGGGATTCACTCTTACACTCGTGACCAGATTTGTGTATTGACTACTAGTCTATTTGTTTTTGTCAGGATTTGAATCTAAATATGCAACCAGTGCTTCAGTAGCTGCACTATTGCGTAAGTCGACGTACACGGGCGTATCTTAGAAGCGCTGAAATGCACTCTGTTGAATTCTCAATGCTCGGGTTGTACCAGAGAGTTGAAAATCCAGTGCACAAAGGAATCCCGCTGCGATTTAATTGCGTCCATGTTTACGACGACTTAAACACACTCCGCATTATTACGAAATCTAGTGTTACTTCTAGCTTAAAGAAACCTATGAGCCAGTATTTGTATTTCGAAGTTTATTTCGATTTGGGCAATGAAAGCTCCAAATAGTTCCTTTATTTTTGCAACGTGCAAGTTAGTGCAAGGTATGTTGATTAAAATATGATACATTGCTGTACATTATTATAATTACTGAAATCTTCAATTATACAGATACAGCTCTCTAAGACTATATAATCCTCTACCTCTTCAAATTAAATTGGAGCTTCCTCCTCAGTACTAAAATAAATTTATAGTTTAAAAAATACTAGAAAAACACGCTTTTATAAATGCACGTAAAAACCAAAACTTTATCATGGTTAATGTTCATTATAAGACCTTTCTAACAAGTCCAAACACGGCTATGATACGATATTCCATCATGGAGTGCCAGAGCCAATCTTTCGGCTTCATCATCAGACCTTGAAACCTAATCGTGGTCAAAGTTCATTACAAGACTTTTCTAACAAGTCCAAACACAGCTATGATACGATCTTCCATCATGAAGTTCCAGTTCATATCTTCCGGCTCCATCATCAGATCAGATCGACAGTACCATATTATTGCATTGTCATCAGAGCTACATACAGCTGCCAATTTTTCAATCCTTGGAAGATATTTAAATTAGTTACCTTAGATTCCATTACATAGTTAGTTACATACAGGTCGACCTAATAAAAGCGTGTTAATGACAACTTAGTACTGAACTAAGCTATTATTTTTGTAAAAAGAACTGCATTTCTATAGACAGTACACAGTAGAACCGTTTTGACAGTACGAAATGTTAGGTTCTATATTCAATAACTGGGACGGTGGTTTAAACTGGATCTAAACAAATACCTTGTTTCGTAATAAGGGGGACTAAGCTTACTTAGTTTTACACACGAAGCTATTTGAAAGATTTAAAAAATATCCACTTTAGTTTCATCAGAATGAAAATATGAAGTTCGTGCTCACAGATGCACAAGAGACAAAAGAATCCATTACTGAATTAAATGTCCCGCTGACGATTGTCGGCAATATTTTATTGTTTTTTCACATCCGTGTTATTTTCCCTTGTGTTACAATTTATAGATATTGTTTGGGATTGAGTTAAGATTTATATTTCGTCGGAACGCAGCGCGGTGAGCAGCTAAACCAATTTCTGATATGTCCAAGTGACAAGTAATAGTTTGCAGGAACCAGGAATTTCGTCGATAAAGTGTTCCCGTATTAGTTTTGCTATGCGCCTCGGTACGTGACACCGACTTGAACAAGATATTTCAGAGTCCTGAAATAGAGAGAAAATCGAAATCTGCGGAGACGAGATTTATGGACAATGTAGAGTCCGCATGAGCAACCGCCGCTATAAACTTGCCTGCCTAGAAACAACTTCGCCAAGTTTTTCCTTCGCCATGTTGTATTGGTTTGCTGTAATTTAAACAGCTTACCTACACAGTAAAACAAATGAATTTCGGGTGGCGCAACCGCCCACGTTTATTAAAATTAGAGTCGTTAGTTCCAAAGTTCGACATGGCCACCGAAGACATTCCTGCTAAAAAGTAGCCACTTTTCAAACTCTACTGGTTTACGATTTAGCCTCAGTATGCCAGATTTTTACGAGTAAACTTTTCTGATATAATACCCAAAAGCTGGGACCGTTCGGGGAGAAGTGATTAAACATGAAATTTGCATTTGCACAAACAGCCGCTCGTAAATGATAGAGAGATAGGTATTAAGTACTTTGAAAACAATAACAAAGTTTTCAACTCAAATAAAATGTAAGTGTGTACCTCCGTCACGCGTTTTAATGCGGTTTTGATATCGAATAAGTTTCGTTTGCGGGTCGTACCGGTGTGTTGAAGGGAAGCCCCGATAGTGAGAAAATGTCCCATATCATAATGACGGGGATACAATAGCGGATCTATTCCGGCCCGGAGTCCCGGAGTCTCGAGGGACACGATAGCTAAAGAGAGAGAGTTATGTTCCTTGTAAACCACACTCCGCTGTATTGTATGAGTAATTGGGCGTAGTGCTCACACATGACACATGTCGGTCTGAACATTGCAAATTGCTTCCTTGTGTATTATTCATGGCTGTACATAGTTTTAATTGCAAACCGAGTGTAATTTACAGTGAAATAACTTTGAAAGCAGGGGTCGTGCACGTTTGGGCACCTCTTGAAGCGTCTTGAAATGGAGGTTGAATTTCTTAGCTGCAATTTGATGGCGTCTCACTGGGATATACCTAAAATGAATAGTCCCCTGATTACTGGATTGCATTAAAAGATGTCGACTAAAGGCTTTGCCTCGTTAAAACATAGCTGCATTGGTTTTCTAAAGGATCGCTGAGGAATTGCGGAGAAAGTCATTACGATCTCCGTTTAGGATTTCAAAGAAGTTAGTATCGATGTTCATCGACACAGCTGTTATTATTCTGGGTCAACTATTTGATAGTGAAACGCCACAGACGTGACGGGTATCGACACCTAAGCGCAATAAAATAACAAAGATTTGATGATTTTTTGTTTGGAGTCAATGAGCTACGGTAGTGTGGTTAAGATCTGCTTTTCTAATAAAGTTTACACTAACAATAAAACGTATGTATAAACTGTTTCAAGTAACAAAACTATCATATGTCGAAGAACAAAAAAGAAAACAGCAAATTATTTTTTTTTCTTGTTTTAGCATGTCAATGAAATTTCGCTTGCAAATCTAATTTTTACTCTCTCTTCGACTCATTTCGACTCTTAGTAAAGATCGAGTATAGATTGTGTAGGACGGTTCGTTTACAAATACTAATCTTCAATACACTAATTTCTAAAACTGGAAGGCCTAGACAAATGGCAATTATTTCGTATGTCTACAACGACTTTCAAAACGTTTTCGACTTTCGTAAGTGTTTTGATATAATATTTTTATCTCACAACGACACGCACTTCACTTGTGCTTACCGAGCGTTCAAACATACTGTGAATGTGTGTTTAGGCGCAGCAGTTCTCGGTACCGTCCGAGACAGTGGCGTAGTATGCCAAAGTCGAAAATGTGTGTGTGTATGTGTGTTGTGTGCTGACGCTACTCTTCTTTACGCACATATTCAAAGCGTGTTTCTATACTTGGTTACCACAACTAAACCGCGTCGCCTCGTGAGACAAAAGTACTATATCGAAAATTTTTCGATAAACATATTTTAAACTATTTCATCATCGTCTTTGTCTAGGCTCTTTGGTAAGAAAATGCATACTTACTTAATGTCTCGTAATAGAAGGAAAGTAATAAATTCTTACTATGACAGCCGGTAAACCTACAGTTAAACCGTTAGTGCACTAGAAGCTTAAAAGCCATCTTGATAATTTTACCATAAGTAAACTGTCGAAGCTAGGAGAGTTGCCAGAAACGTATACCTACTTACAGAGGGGTCTTTGGCCTCTAAGATATATGGGGGATTACGTAGATACATAGACTACGTTTCATAATATTGAACATTTATTTAATTCAGCGTCAATCATCATGATGGGATACATCCGTCAGATCAACACTGGCTGAAAATAATCATGATTCAAAAGTTTTCATAGAATCAGCTAGAAAAAAGAATTCGTGAAAAAAGTAGGTAGGTATCTTTGAAGCACAATTCGCTTTTGAGTCGCGTTTAGGTGAGAATTTAATTAATTTCAACGTTTCAAGCGCTATTCGTCCTGCGGAGTGGAGCCCATAAAACCTAATGGACTTTCTCTGTCTAGCGAAAGGTAATTTTGCGTGAGAGTGAGAGACAAGACCACTCCTCTCACGACCGTCCTGCAAATTGCAATTTTGCTTGGATTTGCACAAATTATTGTAGTGTGATTGCGAAGCCACCGTGGTCCAAACACACGTGGTTTGAATGAAAACATAAATAACTAAAGCAAACCATTTGCGAAACTGATTGGGACTAAAATTAATACCTAGTTTAGTAATTTCATCTCTTGCAGAATAAAAAGTTGGTATTTTATCCAGCACATCTTCTAAAAGTATTAATATTTCAGTATCACATTGCTTTAACAGGGAAACATCATTCAATTACCTTTACAAAATTCATTTACATTCTGTCGATAACGGGTCTAATTTGCAGGTCAAAAGGAAATTAAATCAGCGCGTCGGTATTCTGGAAGAAAAGTCTAATGCAATGGCGATGTTGCGTCGATAAAGAAGGGGAGGGCAAGACGCCGCAGGCTGCGTCAAAATTTTGTCGATTACGTAATTTCTATTCAAAGTATATTCGAGACCCGAGTGGCTTGAGCAGGGTTGCCAAAACACAGCTCAGGGAGGACTCAGTCGCTATCTACTCAGGGCCGATCCCCTAGGAAACATCTTCAGAAATTCAAATGGCAGCGGGCCATCCGACGGGACTAGACGAGCATTATACTAAACATCGCTGCGGTGACCCTAGCTCGCATTTTATTGCCCCTGCGCTGCTCAACACAGACGCAGTAGCTTGCAGGGCGATGAACCTTTTACTTTTTGAGTGTCACTTAGGCGAAAATTCTCGTTGCGTCGCCACAAATGACTACGGTCGACCGCTGTGTCAGCTTTTCTTACAAAGTTACGGTTTTCGTGCATACTTAGCTTGAGTAAGTATGTATCTTGCTTCGTAGCAAAAGGCCGAGGTTACTATGTATTGTCCTCAACGACGGCGCAATTCTCAATGAAAGTGTCTCCGAAAATAGCGTTCATAAATATTGAACGTAAATCTTTTCCTGACGGTTACGTTTATCTGCGTTTCGTGACGTCACGGCGTTAGCGTTGCGTCGGAGAGGCGTGTGGCGTGCGTGTTACGGAACAGTTTGCACTATCCGTGTAGATTTCATTTTGTGTTTATAAGCATCCCGCGGTAATAGGTAGGTAAGTCTGTAACTTGTTTAATAGATTTAAAAAGTTTGAATGGAGGGCAAAGTTTGGAGGGAAAATGTTCGTGTGAGTAGCACGCGAGGTGAGACAAATAAAATATTGTACGTAATACGAATATTTCGCGAGTAAGAAGTTGTTAATGTTCGGCCAAGTAAATATGAATAATGAACATGAACATAATGTTATATGTGGTGTAAATACTGCGCAATATTTAGGTATAAATATTATGATATCAGGCCGGATTATACCTAAATGGGCTGTTTTAGAGAGTTATAGATTAATTTTGAAATACAATGCAGATAATATGGAAATACGTTCTCCTCCACCCTTCGATGAATCTATGAGAAAGTTACATTTTTAACTGTAGAATCATTACTAGTCAAACTCAAACTCAAAGCATTTATTTCAAACTAGCTTCTGCCCGCGACTTCGTCCGCGTTAAATTTCTTGTTCCCCCGACCCTTTCCGTCGCGTGTGATTTTCCCCGTTTTTGCAACATTTTTCATTACTGCTCCGCTCCTCTTGGTTGTAGCGTGATGTTATATAGCCTATTATAGCCTTTCACGATAAATAGGCTACCCAACACAAAAAGAATTTTTCGATTTGTGTTGGTGTCCTGAGATTAGCGCGTTCAATCAAACACACAAATTAATCTTATACCTTTAAACGAGCATTTCTTGTATATATATATAATCTGAATCTCGGAAACGGCTCCAACAATTTTCATGAAATTTAGTATACAGGGGGTTTCGGGGGCGATAAATCGATCTAGCTAGGATTCATTTTTATAAAATGTCGTTTTATTCGTGTTTTCAATGACCAACTTTATCGATAACCAACTTGAACATAAACTTATTATTTTAAACACAATTTACCAAAAATACCGAGCAAAGCTCGGTCATCCAGATATTATAGTATTTATAGTATAGATAAACCAATTACAGGCACGTTTGAATTGTCAAGAGACGGTGAGTCAGGAAAAGGAAGCTAGTAGTTGCCAATTCCAAATAGTAGTAGGTACTTTTGGAGAACAACGGGCAAGAGGCTCCATGGACACTCTTTTCAAGTTCACATTCCGCTGTCAGTTAGATCAGTCATCAATCTCAAAAAAACCATTTCAGACACCAATCCATATGGTCTTCACATGATGTGAACATGATTGTGTCTGGAGTTTAAAAGAGACTGTGACCTCTGTTTGTTTCGGTTTTTCTTCTCAGAGTAGTCAGATAAGAAATGCCGACCTCATCTAGTTTTAATGACGTGTGAAAGTGTTTGAACGAACCTACTTACAGAAAATAAAATCATTTAGGCAAGCCTGTTGGTCTAGTGGTTAGTGACCCTGACTGCTATGCCGGAGGTCGTGGGTTCGATTCCCGCCCAGGACAAATGTTTGTGTGATGAGCACGATCATTTGTTCTGTGTCTGGGTGTAATTTATCTATAATATGTATGTATTTAGAAATATATAAGTATGTTTATCAGTTGTCTAGTACCCATAACACAAGCTGTGCTTAGCTTGGGACTAGATGGCGTTGTGTGATAGTTGTGGAATATTATTATTATATTATTATTTATCTTTTATCAATCAATCTGCTTTTCTGCCTAGCCGTTGGGGTCGACTTCCAGTATAACCGGATGCAGCAGAATACCCGTATTTTCGGTACAGCCGGGTAAGATGAAAACCATTAAAAACCCAACCATTAAGTTAGACCTCATTACGAGAAGTCGTTAAAACCGACATATAACGTGACCACCGCAAATTAACGGTGACGCTCTCATTTAGGAGATAATGGCCCAACACATACACACGAATGACAAAACACACACTCTAGGAACGTGTGTTTATTTACACTCACATTTTTTCACATTACAAAGTTAACTTTACCGTTGGAAAATCAACTTCCCAAACATTTTCATGAGAATTTCAGTTTTTTCAGCTGCATAATATAAAAAGGTTGTATCTAAAAAGGTTTCATGTGTTGCGTGCGTAATCTTTGTCGGGCTGGCTCATAACTGTCAGCTGCAACGGTAATCGAACCTGCTCCTTCAATATACGAGGTAACGGCAGCTTTTTGCACCCCATACGCGTTCCTCGCATAATGTTTATGATTTGTACACTTTTTTCAGGAAAGTATAAAGTGGTGTAGGCGTCTTAGCTTCGAATAAAGATGGGTACTTTTTTGTTAGTGGGAAAGAATTTAGCTTCTTTGTTATTTTTAACCGACTTCAAAAAGGAGGAGGTTATCAATTCGGATGTTTATATTTTTTTTTTTTTTATGTATGTTCGGCCATAACTCCGTCATATATAAACGGATTTGCAAAATTCTTTTTTTGTTCGAAAGCAGTTTATTCCGAAATGGTCCCATATAAATTTCATGTAGATCTGATGATGAGTTCCGGAGACAGACACCGGAACTCTTTAAAAAAAAAATGACGGCAATTCAATCGCGATTTTTGCTATCGTATTAATATGCATTGTTTGTTTGGAATTAGTGCGGGGTAGATACCAAAACTAAAAATTTAAAAATAAAAACTTTTTTACAAAAAAAAACAACCGACTTCCTTAAAAACACTACAAAGTGAAAAATAACTTTAATTTCGGAAGTCGGTGGCAAAATCCTTATACACAAATCCTAAGACACCGACTGCCGAAATTAAAGTTATTTTTCACTTTGTAGTGTTTTTAAGGAAGTCGGTTGTTTTTTTTTTTCTAAAAAAGTTTTTATTTGCTCGATATTGATAACGATAATAGGTAGACGCTTGAGATATTCAAAGAATATTTAATTATATATTAACTTTAAAAATAAATGATTAAATTAAAATAAAACTAATATTTAAGGGGGGCTCCTATACAACAAACGTGATGTTTTTGCCGATAATGGTACGAAACCCTTCGTGCGCGAGTCCGACTCGCACTTGGGTGGTTTTTACACGCTTTATATTAGCTTAACTTGTATGTGTGTTTGTTTCGTTATAGCGCGATTTTGACCCACTTTAAACGAGCAGATTACGTTCAGACTTTGCACACCTGTCAAAGACCGATGACAATGCAATAATTTCATAATATTTTTTATTTATTAAGGTAACCAACAGGTACATAATATGTTAGACAGTATGTTTATTAGAGTGTTTGAGTGCGGCTAATAATAGGTTTCCCTGTATAGCGAGGATTTAGTATAAAATAGACCGAACGTACGGAACGGAACGGTTCATTCCGATCCAGCCCGTCCCTTGCTGTCGTCTACCAGCGATACCCGAAGCCGAGGTACCCTACAGTGGGCATCCACTGTAGGGTACCTCGGCTTCGGGTATCGCGATCCTTAGCGAGTAGTCTGTCTAGTTTTAAGTATTTTAGTGGTGGCCTGGCGAAGGCCGCAGGAATCCACTGGATGCTAGACGCACAGAACCGGTCGAAGTGGCGATGCTTGGGGGAGGCCTATGTCCAGCAGTGGGCATCTTTTGGATGAAATGATGATGATGAAGTGTTTTAGCCCTTATTAAGGTTGCCACTAGCAACTCCGGCTAAGCAGCCTGACATAGCCCAGCCTGCGAGATGACATTCCCAAAAAAAAAAAGCAGTCGAATCCGTTCCATTGCTTTTTCAGGCGAAAATTACTATTAAGGAAAAAAATTACTTGAATAGTAAGAAATAAGTTGCTTGTCAGTTGTCTTCGTTTATGTTTCTTATTTTTGATTTTTGAAGGTTTAATTAAGTTACATAAATCCAACTGATAGTAATCTGTTGTACAGTCCACGACAAAATTATAGCGCACTTATTATTTGTCAGGAATAAACTAGTTATACAATACAATGAATACACCAAATATTTTGTAACATTGTTTTATTTAATAAGCCACACTCGATTATTAAAAAATATTGGAACAATAATTAAAAAAACAAAACACTTTTCTTTTTACTAGCTTATAACGCGACAAAACTATACGCACACTCATAAAGAATAACTAATAAACATTTTCATTTAAATTGATATTGATAATTTTAATAAGCAGTAAATTGTCCTTTTTTCATCAAAACTGCTACCATTCGTTCTGAAAGAGA
The DNA here is from genome assembly GCA_932294355.1 of Aporophyla lueneburgensis. Taxonomy (NCBI): domain Eukaryota; kingdom Metazoa; phylum Arthropoda; class Insecta; order Lepidoptera; family Noctuidae; genus Aporophyla; species Aporophyla lueneburgensis. The sequence continues at coordinate 19,870,581 of OW028747.1, forward strand.
TTGGAATATTTTTTTTATGTTTTCTTGATTCAACTGTTTCCATTCTTCTTTTATACATTTTATAAATGTTTAACGTTTTGAAATTGACGGCCGTTATTGTATACAGCTCGTGTCAGGTCTGACCAACAATTTTCTATAATGTTAAGATCAGGTGACCTTGCTGGCCAGTTCAATATTTTTATATTGTGATCAGACAAGTATTTTTGAACACAATTTGCGACATGTACTCTTGCATTATCGTGTTGAAAAATGTAATTATCTCCAGCAATCGTATTTCCGTACTTCGTTAACTGCTCATCTATGATTTTAATATAGTCTTGAATTTTTAATTTTCCAGGTAAAAACACGATGTCAGTTTTTCCATGATAACCAATTGCCGCCCACACCATAACACTACCTCCACCCATTTGACGTCGACTTAAAAACATAGGTTCTTTCCTCAAATCATGAAAATAATACTGATAACCATCCGGTCCATATAAATTAAATTTTTTTTCATCATAAAACAATACTTTTCGCTACGTTTTTTTCCATGAAATATGTTTTTGTGAGAACTCCAACCTTGCTTGTTTATGTATGTTTGTTAACACAGGTTTACGTTGCAATTTCTTCCGTTTCAAATTCTTACAATTATTTAATAATCTTTGAACATTAGGTATATTTGTTCTTACACTCGCTTGTATCATGATTTCTCTGGCTGTCAAAGCTGAATTTGACGCAATCCTCAAAATTGCTCTTTTTGCTCGGTCACTAATCGCCTTTGGGCGGCCTCCACATTTTTTTTACAATAATTTTCGGGATCTTTTAAATAGTTTTGAATAACTTTGCGGCATTGGTTAATTAATCCGGCGATTTGGCTTATATTATATTGTTCTTTCTTCAATCGATGGATCATATCAATCTTAGTAGTATAAAGCCTTTTTCCGTGCGGCATAATTTAAAAAATAATAAACTGATTATAAGACTTTAAACAGAGAATAGTTTTAAACCACAATAATTAATCACACTCAACCGTTCTTTCCTTTAGACACATAAATACTAAACGTGCGCTATCGTTTTGTCGCACCGTCACGCAACGGTCAAACATATTGTGACAGGTCACAGGGTGAAGACGCATAGAACTGACTTTGGGATATCATTTGACAAACTCTATCGATAACACAAATTAGTACACATGGAAAGATTATTTATTAATTGTAGGGTTTGTATATTATAATAAAATTCATTTGGTGTGCTAAAGTTTTATCGTGGACTGTATATCTTTCGGAGCAGTTCAATACTTTTTAGGAGGTCTTGTAGTGTTTATTGAAATTAATCTCTAATCAGTGAGAAATCTCTTTAACTATACGAAAGGAACTAAATATGATGGGTCAATAACATAAAAAGTCGGTTACGATGTTATCTTAAAAATAACTTGTATTGATATTAATAGTCGGTCATAAAACTTAATTTATCGAGTGAGACGTTATTTTGCGGAAGTTTATTTAGAAAAATAACGAATGGTTTTGGGGAAGAGCTCTCGAATCTTCCCGATCGCCTTAGCTATTGCTAAATCCAATCGAATAGACTGATAAATCTAATATTATGTCACTCTTTATCATTTATTGCAAGAGGAGCAGTGCTGTGGCAACGGCTATGAATTACGAGTTGTTGTAGGTCTAAACCCGGGCAGGCCCTACTACTTTGTGTATTTAATTTCATCAACACTGCTCTCAAAACGAAATCAGTTAACCAGATAAGTACAACGAAGTTTTGATGCAAATTAATGAATTTGCTTTAGATAAATATAACAGTTGGTTAGGTATAAGCAGTAGTGGCCTATGTAGTGGTAACGGCCGTGACTTACGAGTTGGTTATAGGTTCGAAGCCAAGTGTGCACTTTACTTTGTGTATTTAATTTCACCACAACATCTCTCAAAACGGTGAAGGAAAACATCATGAGGAAACCGGAATGTCCTAGAAACAAAAATTGAAAAACATGTGACATCCACCAATCAGCACTGGGTCCATGTGGTGGATTGCGGCCCAATTCCTTTTAGTGACGGGAGGCCTATGTCGGCAATGAGAATATTATAGCCCATCTATACCGTAAAAATCTCACCGTGTAATCTTAGATGGAGTGAATTGTCAATAGTGTCAATTGCCAATCCGCAGCAATTTGACTGTTGAACAATATTCATTGCGTTATTTGTTTATGAGCAGACTGTTTTCCTCGAACATATAAAGCAATGGATTAGCAATACCTTTCAAAATGATTCAGATTGTGATCGATAGTTTGTTACGCAATGATGGTGCTGATGGAATGACTAGCTCACTTTATGGTGAGGTTTTACAGATTTGATCGAGCCTTCGTTCTTCATCTGACATTTTTTTTTTTGCCTATTTAGCGACTATAAATGTCTGTAATTCTGTTTGATTATTTAAGTATACTCCGTGGACTGTCAGGGTCGCGAGATTTGTTCGAAAGCGATACCGTGACCCTGGCACAAGGGCGACTGAAGGAACACGGGTGGGTTTTAGTCAGTAAAAATCTGACATGCCCTTCCTCTCCACCCAAGAGTGGGAGACGTTATTTGATGATTTCCCACCTACAAAAAGAAGTATACTCCGTAGTTACAGCAATTTATTTATGTATTGTATTTTAATTTATTTATTGTGCTAACAAAATGTGTTTGTTGTTTAAACTGTTCATACAACGTCAACTTTTATAAATTCAAGCCGTTTTATTTTAGTGGTCAAATTTAATTATCACAGTTAATAATTTCAAAATAATAGGCATACCTGAGTAGTTATACCTTATATTACACATTAGCTTTTGCCAGCGGCTTCGCCCGCGTGGTGGCGGTCGGAAAATATCCCGCGGGAACATACTACCGGGATAAAAAGTACCCTATGCGTTAATCCAGGTTATAAACTAACTGTGTTCCGAATTTAGTAGGATAGATATATACTATTAAGGACTTTTTTGTAGATCTTTTGAAGACCATCATTTTTGTAACACATACTTTTGGTGTATGATCAACGTATGCGAGGATAAGAGCTCGAAAGCGCATTTTCATCCGACTTGCTTCAAATTTATCGTCACTGCTTAGCTCCTATGTGTCTTTGCGTTATGTTATATAGCCTATAGCCTGCCCAGGAGTATGGACTACAATCGTACCAAGTTTGGTTAAAATCCCTTTAGTAGTTTTCGATCCATGCGTGCACATACAGCCAGACAGACAAAAAATTTACTGATTGCATTTTTGGCATCAGTATCGATCACCATTCATCCTCCAATATTAATTTTGAATGTATATTCAACGTACAGAATTGACCTCTCTACAGTTTTATTATAAGTATAGATTGTATAGAGTGCGGTAAAATTATGAATTCAGCACGTGATACTAGATTGTTTTAAATACTGCTGTTTCATAAAAAAGAATATACCAACGCGGTTACAGTATATGGAACAGCCAATACTTCTTTTTAATAAACGTTTTGTAATACAGTAGCAACATCCTATTTCTTTCCGTGATTGTCGTAAGGGTCGACTACTAGAGAATGGGCAGCAGCGTCCTCTATGAATTTTACCAACATACTGCGATCGCCAACCTGCTTGCCGAGCATGGTGATTATGGCAAAACCCCAATATTTAGGGTGGTCTATGTCCAGCAGAGGGCGTTTTTAGGATGAAATGATGAATGAAGATGATAAAATTAACGTTTCAGAAACCATGTAACGCGTTGTACCGTGTAAACAGTTTGCGTGTCGGTGTTTGTCAACTTGTTTAATAATTTTCATTTTCCCAAAAGATACCATACCATAAAATCACTAGACAAAGTAAAGAATGCATAAACTACAAAATATGTAGATACAACACGAAAATAAAAGTGCACCCGCATGTGTCCGAAGTATTCTTATTTACGAGCTCGAACGTAACACGATTCCCCGAGCTGCCGCCTAAAACTACCCTCAGAAAACAAAGAGAGAACACACTACATTTTGCATATTCCACAACACTACAGAACAATGCTACCCTACGTCTACATGTGTTTTTAAAATGGAAACCGTGCTAGTGTGTAATCCTCAAAAACATGCACTTTCGTTTATCTACTTTTTCCACTTTTCGTCCACCTAATGCAGGAAGCGAATCTTTTGCTATTTAGCCATTGTCTGAATTCCAAACTTGGAATACAAATGTTTTTTTATGTTAATAGATTTGCACATTTTTAGGGTTCCGTCCCTCAAAAAGTAAAACAGAACTCGTAAAGGATCCTTTCGTTGTACGTCATTGTATCCGCCTGTCACGACCTTTTTTCTCAGGAACGCGTGGAGGTCATCATCATCATTATGCCTAGCCTTTTCCGGGCGCGTGGAAATATAATGTTGAATTTAATATCAAATACGTAGAGTCGATCTACAGTCCCTTGAACCTCTAAAAAACCAAGCTTCTAGGTCAAATTTTGCTGAATTGCAAAAAAAATCTACTTTGCGATACCAAACTTATATGATTGCAGTTGGAGAATTGACTGTGACGCATATCGATATATAACAGAACATGTTTTTCAACTACAAACTATGTTAAGTTTGTTCCTGGGATAAATTCATCCCCATACATTCTCCAAATTCAATTACGGAAACCAGTTTTTGTCCTCTATTTCTGGGAAGACAGGACGCCGAAATCTAGACGGAAAAACCGGCCAAGTGCGAGTCGGACTCACGCACCGAGGATTCCGTACAAACCTGTAGATATTCACGGTTTATACACGGTTTATAAAAAAAATAATTTCATAAACATAAACCTTATGGTTTATGTTTATTATTTCTTTTTTCCATTTGAGTTGATTGAATGAAAGGTAAATTGCGGTTTACGATTTATGACGTATTAAAAAAAAACTACTTACTAGATCTCGTCCAAACCAATTTTCGGTGGAAGATTACATGGTTATGTACATCATATATTTTTTTTTTAGTTTTATCATTCTCTTATTTTAGAAGTTACGGGGGGGGGGACACATTTAACTTCTTTGGAAGTGTCTCTCGCGCAAACTATTCAGTTTAGAAAAAAAAAATGATATTAGAAACCTCAATAACATTTTTGAAGACCTACCCATAAATAGCCCACACGTATGGGTTTGATGAACAAAAAAAAAAAATGTTGAGTTTCAGTTCTGAGTATGGGGAACCCCAAAATTTATTGTTTTTTTTCTGCTTTTGTATGATAATCTTAATGCGGTTCACAGAATACATCTACTTAGCAAGTTTCAACAGCATAGCTCTTATAGTTTCAGAAAAAAGTGGCTGTGACATACGGACAGACAGACAGACAGTCAGATACTCATATAAGGGTTCTGCCGGGGTCGCGTGATTGTTCGAAAGAGATACCGTGACCCTGGCACATGGGCAACTGATGGAACACGGGTGGGTTTTAGTCAGTAAAAGTCTGACACGCCCTCCCGCTCCACCCAGAGCGGGAGAAGTCATTTGATGATTTCCCAACCTGAAAAAAAAAAAAAAAAAAAAAAAAGGATTCCAATTTTTGCCATTTGGCAACGGAACCCTAAAAATTACGTACGCATTGATTAAAATAATGTGTTGGAACTTATATCTCGGCTAAGCACAAGTCTGTGCATGTATCTAGGCAGCCTCTAAGGCATATTCACAGAAAAAAAAGTTGGACCTCTAAATCAATAGCATAGCAACATCGCAACGAAAAATATAACTAGGTACAACAAGAATAAGAGCGAACAGAAAACGGGCCTCATCAATAGAAAGAGACGGAAATGAACCGACCCATTACGGACCGGGTCCCGGAATGACGGGCCCGGATTAGAAGAGGTCAACCCATCTTGCAACTCTTTCTTTTTATTACAATCTTCCACTTGATTTTTCAAAGCGTGTCCAATTATATGCATAGCCTTTGACGTTGCAAGGGGAAGGGTTTCGATCTACGTACCTTGTTAAAAACGATCGTTATTGAAGCAAGTTAAGATGATCACAGGATTCGGTAAGTACCTGTAACAAATGAAAAAGAAATCAGTAAACCAGATAATTTGCATTTGACAAATATAACAGTAGGTAAAAAGTATAGGGAGCAGTGATGGCCTACTAGGCATAAACAACATAGGTAATAGCCACGTCTTAAGAGTTGTAGGTCGTAGTTTCAAATCCAAATAGGTGTTTGATTTACTTTGTGTAATTTGTTTCATTACCACTGCTCTCAAAACGGTGAAGGGAAATATTGCCACTCAACCAGCATGTGAACCAAATATTCGAAGATATGTGACATTTACCAATCCGCACTAAGCCCGTGTAGTAGATATGTGATTATAGGTCACCCCTGTCACCGCATGAGTCTTGGGTTATGCTAAATATAACAAGTATCCATCATTTTTACAAAAGACTACGAGACGCAACTAAAACTAGGCATTATTTAGAGGTTTTTTTTTTTCGAGGAAGTTAAACTCATATTTCTTTTCACTTTGTTCAAGTAACCATAGTTTCAGTACTAGACTCAAGAATCTACTCCGTGCAAATACATCTTTCTACAAAACATACATCCCTGCTACACCCCAGGTCCCATTAATCAAGACTACAATATGGGTGCTAATGGATGCTGCTATCTGCCATCGCCTGGGACTTGAAACTCGTAATTATTATCACAATACACTTTGTGCTGGTAATTATATCGGGCAGTAGCGATCGCAACGGAAATTATTGGAACCGAAAACTAGTTGAATATTATTACAAATTTTGGATTGTAAATTTTGGATAAAATGGACCATTAGGCTTAATGATAACTTGTGTTAGTCGAGTTTGTAAAGCTAAAACCACCCACGGGTTCAATCACCTTCTTTTTAACCGACTTCACAAAAAGGCAGAGATTCTCGATTCTGTTGTATTTTTTAAAATGTTTGTTACCTCAGAACTCAATCTAAACTCCGTTTTAAAGATTTTGCTGATCAAAAAGAAGTCTGGATAGCGATTTGCTATAGAGATATTTTTATGATTCTCTTCCCTAGATTGCTAGACAAGAAAATGGCATCTTCCACTTTTATTTTGACAATGTCTACTAATAATTTGCTTATACAGTTTCTTGTCAGCAAAATAAATAATAAAATGAAAATGACTCATCCAAATCCAAAACAAATCGAACTGAAAACGCGAAAGGACACTAAACGAAATATTAAAAAATTTGAACATCCTCGAAAACCTCTTTAACGTACTGGAAGAGGCAACTTTGTGAGATGCTCTCAACGGTGTTCCTTTCAAAGGTATCACGTCAAGAGTATTCAACAAGCAAAAAATTGCAATATACTGATTTTGGATGTCGTTAGGATACAACAGTAGTATCAAAGCAATTTGTAGATTCGAACTGCTTAGTCCAAGGAAAACCTCGAAATTATTGTACTGCTTTCAGTTTTTTACTTATAGCTTTTCAATGGCGCATCATACGAAAAAATAATAGTTTAAAAGTCTAAAAACACGCTTTCGTAGAAAACCGAACAAAAAAGTAGTAAAAGATGGAATAAAAGAGTGGGGTGCTTTTAGAGGTATTTTTAATTGAAATCAAATACTCCACGCTTTTATTATAGGTTTGGTTTTCTATAAAAGCGTGTTTTTAAACTATTATTTAATTTCTAGTTTTTAGTTCGGTTAGCTACAAAAGTATGTTTTTTTTTCTATTCTGTTGATCTTGCCCACGATAATGGCATAAATTTATAAAATTATTGTATTGTCATCGGTCCTTTACAAATGTACAAAGTTTCAAATTAATCCGTCGATTTGAAGGTGGTCATAATCATGTTCAAAGTTTTCGTTACATAGGCACATACTCACATACGTATGAACTATGTAGCTAATAAAAGCGTGTTAAAAAGACACCCTTTACATTTATAAAGTACCCATACACACTTTGCTTAGTTTCCTATTTCTCATCAGCAAACTAAAGGATAAAATGAAGCAAACTTTCAAACGTGAAAGGACAATAAACGAAATGTTCCAAAATGCGAACATCACACGGCGAAACGAAGTTAAGGGCCCCAGCTCTCACAAAACCTCTTTATTTGACTGGAAGAGGCAACTTCGCGAAACTCTCTCAACGATTTCCTTTCAAAGGTATCATTTCAAGAGTTTCCAACAAGTAACTTTAGCAGTTTATCAATCTTTAAAGCGTGGGCAGTAGATACTTGAAGTTCACAATAAAATGCAACGGAGCATGGCTGATCAAGACATCTGTAAACTGTTCTGTAAACATCTTATTAAGGTGTTTTATGGAAAAGTTTTGATGTAGGTGGAACTGCGAATCCTTTCTGATTCGATTCGAACTTGATTTCGCAGTACACGAAATCAAGTTCGTACTACGTCAAATGTCATAAAACTCTTACTTTTTCTACTTTGGAGGTTAATTTAGTTGCAGTATTAATTTTAGAGAGAAAAGGTGTGTAAACCTGGAATAATACGTACGCACGGCGACAAATCAAGCCATATATTTCAGGTATACGCTGTACACTACGCGAGCTCAGCTAAAACTGGAAATGTATAGCTTGATACGTAGTCGAGTAACAAACAGTACTCGAGCTCACGGAACGCGTACTAGAATACAGGTAAAGCAAGTAGGCATCTATTGAAATTATGACCAAACCAGACATCAGAGGGGTAACTGCGTAAGTAACACACTAACAATACGAATGGCTTTCATTTTGATAGTTCAACAACATTCATCGCGTTATTTTCATTGTCACGCAGACAATTTTTTCGAACATATGAATAATTGGATTAGCAATATCCTTCGAAATTATTCTGATTGTAGTTGATAGAGTATTATGCAATTAGAGTGAGGATATTTCGTAATATCAAATAGTTGCAAGGCACAGTCTGTTTGCAGTGTATAACCAATTAACTAAGTGGCAGTTAAGAGGGAATTATAAATCAATTACGTTGACATTATCAGTGCGAAGTGCTAATTAATCAGTATCAATCGGGATCATGAAAACATGCATGTTGTTATATCTAAGTTTTGATACAATATATATTTTGCTAGCGGCTTCACCCGCGTATTATACATATAAACCTTCCGCTTGAATCACTCTGTCTACTGATAAAAACCGCATTAAAATCCGTTTCGTAGTTTAGAAGATTTAAGCGTACAAACGCGGGAAACAACTTTGTTTTAAACTATGTAAAGAAGTTTAATATAAGTGTATTATACCCCAAATCTTTTGGGAATAAATTTTAAATGATATAAGACTTTATCTAAATCCTGTGCAGTTTAGAAAAACATTGCGGTCATATACATGTACATATACATGTACGATTTATACAAATATAATTTTACTATAGATACATATAGAAGCTGCTTGCTTGCAGGCGCGGTCGCAGCCTATGATTTTGGGGGTGGGGGGGGGGGGGGGGTCACCATGAGTACTGAAGAATATTTTTAGGAAGGTACATCTACTCGTTGGTCTAGTAGTCGAAAGCGCTACTGATGAGCATGAGGTCCCGGGTTCGATTCTCAGGTCGGGAGTATTATTGGGTTTTTCAGGCAAATCGTTCAGATTCTCAACAGCATGGCTGACTTTGGGGGGGGTCATGACCCCTAGGACACCCCCTCTCGGACCGCGCCTGCTTGCTTGCTGTCCTGGAGTGAAGGCCGCGAATTAGTAAGCGTAGTGTGGGACGCCCTTCAACTAGATGGACTAACGACCTTAAGAAGGCGGCTGGGACAGATTGGATGCGGAAAGCGGAGGACAGGGTGCTATGGCGCACCCTGGGAGTGGTCTATATCCAGCAATGATCTTTGATAGGGTTAGTTGATTGAAACAAATTGCTTTGCAGTAAAATAGTACAGCTATCTGTTTGAAACCATGTAAAGGTGACTATAGCACCATCAAAGAACTTTTTGTAAAATGTATTCAGAGATTCATCGAGTCAGACACGGAACTGTTTTATATGTAAAGAGAAATCCTCTATAAATATAGATTACTTACACGTCATATGTCAGTTTACACGGCATCCTGAAAATGTTCGCGCAAATCAGCATTTCTATTGTGTGGCATGCTAAGTGGTCGTTCACAAATAAATATGTACCTCTACGTAAGGGGCCATCCATAAATAAGTCACGTCACACGGATTTTATGCGTTTTGGAGTTCAATTGTCACAGGTGGTCATGAGAATATTTGTGTGACCAGGTTATCATGAGTCCCCTGAAGAATCGTATTTTTTTTTTTGTAAGTTATTAAAATAATATATTATGGCACTGATGTGCAGCTTGTTACTATGGATTCAGTTCATGATTCAAAAACCCCAAGCCTTGAAATTTCAAAAATCGACGGTTTAAATAACAAAAATATAGCTGCTCCATGCCCTTCCTGTGCAAAAGCAGTTTTTTTAATAAAAGACAAAAAAAAATGTTTAAGTACCGTGTGTTGAATGGTTCATGGTTACAGTTTGCGCATCGATATTCCTACCACCACGTTTTGATGGAGTTCATAATATTATTTCGTTAAATCTGCAAGCTTAGAGCTTAATGCTTAGGATTTATACAAGTAACGCCACGAACAGCCCCCCTTGTCACACGATGTCACACTTTGTGGTCCACTTCCTTCCTTAACGTGTGACGTAATTTATGAATGGCCCCTTATGGAGTGACAGTAGCTGCTATATATTAGCTGATACTGTTTGATGAATAAGCCAGTGCTTTGGCTGCATTATGACCGCAGAAACCACAATGATATAAACACCCTATTACCATTCATGCAACATGGAAGAACTTGAATGACTCTATTGCCTTCATTTGTTTTCTGGAGCTGATTATAGATCTTAGGAAGAGCTACGGGGCAATTACGAAACACACTAACACTGCGGTTTTTGCTTTATAGAGGACAAAAATTTCCCGGCATGTCTTAGAACTAAAAATTCGAAGACCTGTGACAGTGGTGATATGAGTGAGTTATACGTCGTGAGTTCGAATCCAGGCAGGTCTGCCGGGGTCGCGAGATTGTTCGAAAGAGATACCGTGACCCTGGCAAATGGGCAACTGAAGGAACACGGGTGGGTTTTAGTCAGTAAAAATCTGACATCAGAGCGGGAGAAGTCATTTGATGATTTTCCACTAAAAGAAACAAGGCATGTGCTTTATTTAGTGGAAATAATTGCTTCACCACTGCTCTCTAAACGGTGAAGAAAACTTCGTGAGGAAACCGTTACGTCCTAGAACTAAAAATCGAAGACATGCGTCATCCACCAACCCGCTTTGGGCCCGCGTGGTAGATTATGGCCAACGCTCTCTCACCGAGACGAGGCTTGTGTCCCAGCAGTTGGAACATTATAGGTTACTGATGATGAGGACACAAATTTTACGAAGATACGAACTAATAAATTATCAATATCTTTCAAAATGTTTCAAAATCTGACTAAAAGGGTTACGTAATTAGAATTCTGGCTAGGTAGAAAACCAGGTAATAACTGTTAAATTTGGTGATCTGTGTACAAAAGAATGCTCTTAAGTTGGCTCATGTTTGAAGTTTCAATTTTCCGAGACATCAATTTTTATTGTAGATGTAGTTTTTGAGATGCCAAGTTAGTTTTCTGCCAACAACCTAGTTTTTTTCGTGGTGGAGCCATGAATCTATACTAATATTATAAATGGGAAACTGTGTGTGTCTGTTTGTCCGTTTTTCACTGCAAAACGGAGCGACGAATTGACATGATTTTTTTAAGTGGAGATAGTTGAAGGGATGGAGAATGACATAGGCTACTTATTTTTACTTTTTTAGGTGGCTGGGGCGAACTTAGAAAAGCCGTGCTTTTCCCATGGACAATTATACGAGTATGTAGCATGTTCGCGTGTGTCCACTGCCCAGAATCTTTACATTATATCCCCAAATGAAAATACATATAGTAACGTCTACAGTAGCATATTAAAATAACATTCTGTTCCGAGTTCTCTCCTGTGTTCTAAATTAGGAAAATAGAACCGTGTTACCCCGAATTTAACGCGAGCGAAGCCGCGGGTAAAAGCTAGTTAGGTATAAAGAGCGAATTGAGAGACTCACTCATAGCGTGGATGTTTTTGAAACGAAATTCTTTAACGAAGTTTGCGGTAGGACTATCTATCTAATATATAAAATTCTCGTGTCACAGTTTTCGTTGCCATACTCCTCCGAAACGGCTTGACCGATTTTGATGAAATTTTTTGTGCTTATCCGGTATCTATGAGAATCAGCCATCATCTATTTTTCATCCCCCTAAATGTTAGGGGTAGTCCACCCCTAAATTTATTTTTCTATTTTTTAGACAAAATTTTTAATTTCTATTTTTTTATGATACAACATACAAAAATACATACATCTATAAATTTTCACTTTTTTTCACGCGGCAAAACAACGTTTGCTGGGTCAGCTAGTCTAATATATAAAATTCTCGTGTCACAGTTTTCGTTGCCATACTCCTCCGAAAAGGCTTGACCGATTTTGATAAAAAAATTTGTGCTTATCCGGTATCTATGAGAATCGGCCAACATCTATTTTTCATTCCTCTAAATGTTAGGGGTAGTCCACCCCTAAATTTTTTATTTTATTTTTTGGACAAAATTTTTAATTTCTATATTTTTATGATACAACATACAAAAATACATACAATCCTCAATTTTCACCCTTCTACGATAAACCCTTATTTTTTTATAGCCATTTTAGTAATTTAATCATTTTTCCTCTCCGGTCGAAAACTGATCAATCGTCATTTAATTAGTTATCCCCGCCTAGGAAATTATTTATATGGCAAAACATCGTTTGCCGGGTCAGCTAGTATTTATTAAAATCGTCACGTAACAAAAAGCGTTATTTGCTCCATACGACTATTTTATACTAGCTTTTTCCAGCGGCTTCGCCCACGTGGTGGTCGGAAAATATCCCGCGGGAACGTACTACCGGGATAAAAAGTAGCCTATGTGTTAATCCAGGTTATAAACTAACTGTGTTCCAAATTTCATCCAAATCCGTTCAGTAGTTTTTGCGTGAAAGAATAACAAACATCCACACATCCATACATACAAACCTTCGCATTTATAATATTAGTAGGATAGGATAGTATATAATAATAGGAAGCAACAGAGAGAGAAAGTGAGATAGTCTTCATGGTTTTCAAGGGTGCTGAAGCTGATAGTGACGTCAAATTACATTTTGAGTATTAAAATATAGACTAAATGACATTACATTCGGAGTTAAAGAAAAAGTGTAGAGAACTTAGTTCATTCCTACACTTTCCCACCGACCAAACACGTTTTTTTTTGTGAACAGAAATGCGTACCTAGTACTTCATCCAACCGTAAAATTATTTAGACTATTCCATACCTTCTCAGACATCAGGATTCAGGACATAACCTAAAATACCAGAATCAGAAGATTAAAGTGAAAATGGTCTTGACACATGACTTGAAGAAAGGACAAATGGAGCAAAACCCAAGAAACGGTCAAAGAAAGAGGAAGACCACAGAATAAATGGAATAATAACATAAGACAAATAGCTGGAATAATATGGGGCAGTGGCCAGCAAGAAACTGGAGGAGGACTTTGCCGACTGGCAAATGGACATACAAAACATAAACAAACACAAAATTAGTGCGAGACTGAAAACTGCACTGCATTTATAATTTTCGATCGACTAAGGGATAATTTCACCATTGAAACTAAACGTGATTAGGATTTCTAAACTACATTCAAAAGCTGTCACTGCAAACAAACAACAACAACAACATCCATAACAAAAATGACATTGACAACTCGCAAAGAAAGACAGAAAATACACTTATTCAGCACAGACTAAAAGGCGCACAATATACTGCAGATAAAAAAATAAAAAGTGTAAGGAATTAGCAGGAAGGTGTACTCACGGCTGTGCCAAAAACTCCTAATTTAGTAAAAATGCCAGATAACTAGAGCCTGACGCTGCTTTTCAACTAGACCTGTTGTAACATAATATGTCACTTCCTCCTCACTCACACCTAAGGTGGCGAATAAGGTAAATCAGTTTTATACTGCAACATGATGTGTGTGTATCGAAAGAGGTACAGTGGCCCTTGGCATATGGGCAACTGCAGGAACATGGGTGGGTTTTAGTCAGTAAAAGTCTGACACGCGCTTCCGCTCCACCCAGAAAAACTCCGCACAAAAAAAATGTGATGTGTGTAAGCATACTTCAATAAAATATTTGTTTTTAGATTTTTAGAAGAGCTGATCGCGTTCAATTTTATTGGTGGAAGTTGCCCTAAAAGGATGATAATAAAAAAAAATACCCCCTTATCGCAGAAGCAAGAAACGATTCTATGGTAACTGTTTGGATAGATAACAAACAACATTCTCCGGAATGTGTACATACTTACTTAAATTGACAATAGCTACACCATACTGCAAAGGGCTGATTTCCCTAAGGGTCTGAGGGTTCTCCGTAGTTGCGGGGAATTCGAAAAACTTCCAATATCATGCGTGTTGGAGTGGATCGTACTAAAGGAGTGCAATAAATGCAATTTGTTAAAGGACTTCCAATTTAAATTTGGTTGCCAATTTGGCTTATTCTAAATTGGTATTGTAAATTGCAGTATGATGCGTGCTGGATAATAGAGCATTGGTGGCCCAGCGGCAACGACCCTGACTTACGATTCCTGGTCTGAGGTTCGACCCCAGATAGGCTTTACTTTGTGTAAATTATTTCATCACCACTGCTCTCAATATGGTGAAAGACATCATCATCGTGAGGAAACCGTCCAATAACCAAAAATTCGAAGACATTTGACATCTTCCAATCCGCACTGGGGCCGCGTGGTAGATTAATGACTACCTCCTCTCACCGAGAGGAGCTAAAAAAGCTATAGTTGTTAATGACATAAATAATTAAGTACAATATAATGATAAATATTATATCAATTTAAATGACGTGACAAAGCGACTTTCATCGCTAACCAGACACCAATGACGAAAGTATCAGACAAAGAAAAACTTCGAGAGAAAACACGGCGTCATTTGAAATCGCGAATACACATTGAACAAGCGCGTTGATCAATCCCTGAGCTCTTTCAGCATGTGATGGGGCCTTGCCCTGCAATGGGACATTTCCAGGCCAATCTATACTAATATTATAAAGCTGAAGAGTTTGTTTGTTTGTTTGTTTGTTTGTTTGATTGAACGCGCTGATCTCAGGAACTACTGATCCGAATTGAAAAATTCTTTTTGTGTTGAGTAGCCTATTTATCGAGGGAGGCTATAGGCTATATAACATTACGCTACAACTAAGAGGAGCGGAGCAGTAATGAAAAATGTTGCAAAAACGGGGAAAATTTATTCCTTTTGAGAGTTTCCGTTGCGTGCGCTGCGTAAACGGTTAAAGTAACGCAAAAATCATGTATGAAGGAATTGTTTCTTTTAAAAAGTTCTAAAAAAAAGTCCTCGAGAGCATATGTCTATCTTTTAAGGTTGACTCACTATAACTCAAAAGGAGCGAGCAGCAACGAAAAATGGACGAAAACTAGCAGGCAAATCGATGCGACTGGAAGGGTCAGGGGAGCAAAAATTTGACGCGGACGAAGTCGCGGGCAGAAGGTAGTGTTATCATAAAACGACGCAGTGCCAAACTAAACATTCACTACTTTGCATTGACGTATCTTTTATATCAGAATTTCGCAGTCCTTACATATTGCTCACTCCACATAAGTGCGCAATGTTGTCAATTTTTTTTATTTTGGTTTTTGATGTTCAGACTCTGAATAGCTATTGATTCAGTTATCTGTTCCAGCTACTTCCATAACTGACTATGAAGTAATGCAATGTGTCAAAATCATCATATCTGTTTAGCCTCTCCCCAACTATATTTAATTATTTATTTAAAACTAGCTGACCCAGCAAACGTTGTTTTGCCATATAAATAATTTCCTAGGCGGGAATAACTAATTAAATGACGATTGATCAGTTTTCGACCGGAGAGGAAAAATGATTAAATTACTAAAATGGCTATTAAAAAATAAGGGTTGATCGTAGATGGGTGAAAATTGAGGATTGTATGTATTTTTGTATGTTGTATCATAAAAAAATAGAAATTAAAAATTTTGTCTAAAAAATAAAATAAAAAATTAGGGGTGGACTACCCCTAACATTTAGGGGGATGAAAAATAGATGTTGGCCGATTCTCATAGATACCGGATAACCACAAAAAATTTCATCAAAATCGGTCAAGCCGTTTCGGAGGAGTATGGCAACGAAAACTGTGACACGAGAATTTTATATATTAGATGAAGCACAGCCATATCACATACATTAAACATACACTTAATAATCTTAATAACTAAAGGACTAACGTACATGAAAATTACGACGTACATAGCGTTGATTAATTAAAATATTTTACTGCCTTGAAATACTAAACTAAAAACATTCTAAACTAAACTTTAAAGTAAAACAAACTATACTATGTTGATCGGACTCCAGTCTATCTAGATGCAACACCAGTATTTTACAAAGACTTCCTGCCTATCTGTCCTTCACAACCCACTTAATGTGCTAGCTATCTTACTCAGTTAAGATTTTATAACATGGCGATGTTTTCTTTTACGCTTTCCTAGATTTTCAACGTATTTCGCTACTACTTAGCGCTGAAAGTGCTGAAAATTCAATTGTATGTATTTTTGACGCGTTCCGATGATTTTATTCTCAATGCTTAGCTAAAATTTACGTTAAAAAATCGTCTGTGTGTTCCAAGTCTACAACGAGCCCGAACTCTCTAGGTACTAGTAGCTCGAAGGTCTGACAATCAGTCTTCGCAAGTGGTAACTAGGTAAGACTGATTGACAGACCTTCGGGGTTCTGACTACCCGTAACGACTCTCACAGATCTGCAAATAACAAACGGGATCAACGGGTCCAGATATCGAACCAATAACGTTATATTTATAGAATAGATAAATTCCGATTAAGAATAAACAGTTCATTAATGAGTCATTATTAGTTCGAACGTGGCTATTAATATATTTATTATATTTGCGTCCAATTGAGTCAATAGCCTGAAATATTATGAACTGACATTTGCTTGGACACTCGAGATAATCGCTGTTTGTCGATTATCGAGTCTATTTATTTGATGCTCAAATATGCTTATCATTATCTTTTGTTCAAAGAGACAACATCTACTGGATAAGCAACGATGACTATAGCGTGACGCATTTCTCGTCAACAGATGAAATATTTCGATTTACATTCCTATAATGATAATTCTAAAATCTGGGAAATAAGCACTTGTAAATAAAATCATATAAGAGTTCAAACAATATTTACAAGACAGGGCGTTGATCCTAAAAAACCTCATGTCAATATTACAAATTCTCCTCCTTAAAATAAGATAATGAACGACGTAGAAATTGACAAAAAAAACTGAGGGCCAATAAATATTACCACAATCGGCATTGGTAGCTTTGCTCCATCCACTGCTAAGAATAGATCGCCTCCAATCGTGTCATGCCTCCCTGGTACTGTACATGTGCGAGTCTTACAGTTTTAGCTACTATGGCCACAAATCTGTGAAAACTCCTGTTTCTAAGTGACCATTAAGTTAGGAATTTTCTCCATCTACCATCACCTCATCATTCCGTGTAGATGCTGCCATACTAACGTCACGCAGACAAAGACGCAAAATCCTCCATCGCGTAAGCGGGCTTTACCGTAAAACTAGCAGATACGTTACGCCCAACAGTTACCTGACAGACACTATACTGGTCTGGTCTGAGGATCCTCCGTTTTCTATGGAGTTTGAGTGAAATTGACACTCTATTTCTGATGCCTCTATACTGGTGACCCGACGTGATCTGAACACGGTACCTTCTGATCTAAAACCAGAAGCGCTACCCACATCCACCACCCGTAACTAGTCCGAGAATTTAATAACTGAAGCGTTTTGCCATATTGCGACACAGGCGTGAAGCTAAATACCGGTTTTAACCGCTTTATCCCGGTAATAAAGGATTAAAAAGCGGTAAGTGTTCGGGCCGGTATCACATTGCGGCGCCGCGGCAGGTGGCAGCCCTCATTTATCTTGCGTCGAGCTGATGAATATTTACTCATGTTAACTAGGTATGCGAGAGTCATTAGTTGCAGAGAGTAAGCTTCTAATCCGTAGGAGAATGTATTGAGTGGATAAACCGAGTGATCTTGACATAAATGAATCAAAAACGGAGTACTATTAGAGTTGCAAAGGACTCGAGTCTTCGAGTCCTAATTTTAAAGACTGGACTCAATTATGCAACACTCAGTGTGCTCAAAAGGCTCGGAGTCTACAGATAAACACTCGAGAGTTAAAAAGGACTCAAGTCTTAAAATTGACTTCGAGTCTTAAAATGAACCCGACTCTTAAAGAAAAACTCGGAGCATGAAGATGAAACTTGTACCTCATCTTCCGAAAAGACTCGAAAGAAGGCAATAAATTCAAATTAGTGCTTATGATGTAACTTTGCGTACAAAAAAATCTGACGAGTTATTCGAGTTTTTTCGAATGATGCGCTACAAGACTCGAGTTCATTTTAAGACATGAGTCGTTTTTAAGACTTGAGTCCTTTTTTAAAAACTCTAGTCCCTTTTTTAGACTCGAAAATGACTCGGGCTTGGCTTGACTCTAGACTCCGAGCCTTTTGAGCACACTGAGTCTTGCATAATTGAGTCGAGTCTTTAAAATTACGACTCGAGGACTCGAGTCCTTGTCTACTATAAGGTCATCGTTGAGTTCGATTTCCAGTGGTTTGCAGCTGAATACTAGTATTTTACATGGAGCGGCTGTCTATCTGATCTCCAAAACCCAGGCACTGGGTAATAAAGGTACTCCTTTGTAAGATTGGACGTCAGACTTTCGGGATTCTAACTACCCGCAAAGACAATCAAAGATCCACGTATGTCAGCCATGAGAAACTGCTTAACCGGGTAATGTAAGTATCACCATGGACTAACCGCGGCAAGCGTAGCTTAATCTAATTGATCGACCCGTGCGGCTTATGCTCTTATTATTTTCGTCAAGGCTTTAGTTACACAATTAGTGAAATGTGGGTATACTATAGGTACAAACACATTTCTGCCTAACTGTACTAGGAAAACAGTTTTGATGATTTTGTTCATGTAATTTTAAAGATCTTTTTCACATCAGCACGCGTAGCTTGACCACCGTAGAAATGGGTTTTGTCTTTTCTTGGTAGGATAGAGATAGAATTGTCATGCTACGCCCGCATAAAACGGTACAAATCTTTCTACAATCTTCATTTCTGTACAAATCTTTCTACAATCTGTAATTTTGTCTATTCTTCCGTCGACAAAACCCATTTCCACGGTGTTCATGCTACGCGCGCAGTGCGATGTTTTCTATGAAGATACATTTCTAAAATACAATACATTTTGGATTTAACAGAATTCCTGCTAGATATAAAGTTTAGTTACTGACTTACGTTCACCTCATGCAATAGTGTACATAATATTTCAACTGAAATTACCCAATAATCTCGCGGTTTCAATCTGATATCTTTCCACATAAATCCTCATTAACGTTACGGAGGTAAATTAAAAATAATACAATAGTTAAATGCATATTTAATGTAACGCACGCTTGCATTCCACTTAATACGAAACCAAAAATTTTCGGTGCTATAAACTGCTATTACAATTCTGAATTTAAACTGATATTAAAAGGGGAATTTCATAGTTAATAACTGCGGCAGTGTAACCAAAGGTAGCCAGTATAATATAATATGTAGGTAAACAGTAGGCAGGTAATTTGTACGACCTTTAAGTGCACGCTTTAATATGCAACAAAGTGTAATTTGATCGCGATATAAAGCAAGGCTAAACTTAATTAGAGTAACAAGGCTCCTGGAAATTACAGGGGTGGTCCCCTCTATGCAATATTTACGACTTTATGCTGCCTCCAAGGCTGCGTGCCATAAAGAGCTATTTATCTTCCAGCTCCTAAAGCTATTAAGATGCAATCTCTTGTTTCAGCATTCTATTACCCGGTGCACGCAAGTAATACTTGTTCTAAAAATATCAAGATTTCGCCTCTCCTTTGTGTATAAGTAGTTTGATACCGGAAAAGAATGCTTGATATATTGTACGGCTGCATGCTTCGAGTAAATTTCCGATTATCCATAACGTTTGAATAGTTTACATGAAAACGTTAACTTTTGTTTTTATTTTTAGAATCAGCTTTACGCCAAAACTATGCGCAGCGTGTGAACTAACACTGCAAATCTACTCTGTCTGGTTGTTTTTATGCTCTTTTTATTATTTTGCTTAGGATCAGCGCCCTGAGAGCAACGACAGAGTTTTATGAATGCGCATAACGAAAGCAAGACGTGACAAGTGAACTTTTTATATGGCGTACAACAACAATAGGGAATATATTACAGTTTGTATTAAACATGTCTGGGTTTAGTCTCAAATTCTCGGCGAGAAACGCTGAAAAATGGAATGTTTCCATTACTATGTTTGTTCACTGGGAAGCTTCGCACACAGAAGATGTTCGCTCGTCTACTGAAGTGTGAGTGCAATGAGTATCTTTTCTTATTTCTCCAATGTCTAAATCAATATCGTCTGCTTCCTTTGTCTGATCAAGCAAATATTTTTTCGATATACTTTCAATGTTTTTATTGGAAGTTCTGTGTTTTGTCTTCGGTATTTTCTAGAGAAACGTAAAGTTTAGAAAAACTGTTCTTAAAATCAATATGCTATTGAATAAGCTGACTTGCACTACATACACAGCATTTGATGCTCTCTAAGACTGAAAAAGCATACATTAATTTTTAATAGTTGCAAGCACTACTTCTGAGCTTGAGGGCTGTCTTTCCTTGGGTTCGATCTCCAGGTTAGGGAAAGTGCTATTGCCTTGGTTTTTTATATGAAATTTCTCAGAAGAAGCCGGAGTCTGGATATATCGGTTGATGGCAATAGGCTCGCCCTTGGCGAATTGTGGGAGTGCTATAGGTACACTACTGCCCACCCTTCGGGGAAACGAGGCGTAATGCTATGCTATGTGAGGTTAAATAAAGTTTGGCAGTCATTTCAACCTACTTATTTACAAAGAAGTTTAGGTAATAAATCTGCGCATCCAGAATGCGGTCGCACTTCATCAACACTAACTACCATTCCAACATCAAACTTCTTTAAATTCTCACCTACCCGCTTATTAAAATACCAAAGTTCAACCAAG
This sequence comes from Aporophyla lueneburgensis, assembly GCA_932294355.1. NCBI lineage: Eukaryota > Metazoa > Arthropoda > Insecta > Lepidoptera > Noctuidae > Aporophyla > Aporophyla lueneburgensis. Next base: position 19,891,785 of record OW028747.1, read on the forward strand.
TTTCTTTCCCCAGTCATTGGCGAGACTTGGCGAGTTCGTCCAAAACAGATGGAAATTAAAAGGTTTGTTTCATACAGATTAATGAAGATAAAATTGCAGGAGTAAGCGGTGTAAGTAGGGTAGATAAACAGCTTTGGGCCCGTGCGTACCCTGGCTTATACCCTCTACCTATTTGAGGGCCCTTCGCTAACCCACGCAATCACTGTGATTAGAGTAGGTAATGACTTTTCATAGCCGGAAAACTTTGGTTTATATTGTCAGATTGTTGTAGTTGTTTTTTATTTTATTTTTTATTATGAGCAGAAGATAGTTGTTCTTTATTTGATTATTATTTGACTTTTTAGACGGCCGTTTCCAATCCAGTCCACATGTTTCTTTCCACAGGAATCTTAATGTTTTCCTTCGTGTTATATGTCTACATCGAGGTAATAGAGAGGATTTTTTACTACATGTAAGTTTACTATGAATGTATGTACATCTCTATATTTATTTCGTATTTTTATATAGTAGAAAACAAAGTCCCTTCTCGGGACTATTATGCTTATACCTTTTGAACTATGCAACGGATTTAAATGCGGTTTTCATGAATGTACAGAATGATTCAAGAGTTAAGTTTGTATGTATAATATGCGGGCCAATTTGCTGCCAATAGCTACTTTCCTACCTATACTAATATTATAAAGCTGAAGAGTTTGTTTGTTTGTTTGTTTGATTGCACGCGCTAATCTCAGGAACTACTGGTTCGAATTGAAAAAATATTTTTGTGTTGGGTAGCCTATTTATCGAGGGAGGCTATAGGCTATATAACATCACGCTACAACTAAGAGGAGCGGAGCAGTAATGAAAAATGTTGCAAAAACGGGGAAAATTTATTCCTTTTGAGAGATTCCGTTGCGTGCGCTGCGTAAACGGAGTAACGCAAAAATCATGTATGACAGAATTGTTCCTTTTAAAAAGTTCTAAAAAAAAGTCCGCGAGAGCATATGTCTATCGATGCGACGGGAAGGGTCAGGGGAGCAAAAATTTGACGCGGATGAAGTCGCGGGCAGAAGCTAGTAAACTGATATTTATTATTACAAAAATCAAGATATAAAAGTTTGGATGAACGTATCCGGGTCGGAAGTCAATTAATACAACGTTTCCGTGGATTTGATAGAGGTCATAAACTCCTTTGGCAAGTCGGCCATTTTTATATTTATTACTATTTTTAAGTACTATCTAATAAACTACAACTACCCTTGGATATTTAAGAGACTAACAGCAATTAAAATGTACTACTATACATTTATTTCCCATCATAAAATGGTTGATTGCTCTTGTAACTGGGATAGTACTCGTAAACTGTATTCTTCTTCACTTATCTCATTCGGTAAACAAAAATAGCTATCAAGATTTAGATTTTGATGAAATATAGTTAAAACAATAGTAGATTTGTATGGTATCTGATATGGGCTGTGACTTAGTAATGAAAGCCGCATGAGTCAATCGATCAGATTAAGCTACCGTTACCACGCTTCATCCATGGTATGGTGGTGACCATTTTTAAATACCAAGAGCATACCTTGTCTCAAAAAAACTTTTTTACAAAAAAAAAAAAAAACAACCGACTTCCTTAAAAACACTACAAAGTTAAAAATAACTTTAATTTCGGAAGTCGGTGGCAAAAACCTCAAATAAAAATCCTAAGACACCGACTTCAGAAATTAAAGTTATTTTTAACTTTGTAGTGTTTTTAAGGAAGTCGGTTGTTTTTTTTTTTGCAAAAAAGTTTTTATTTTTAAATAGTATGTACCCCGCACTAATCCCAAACAAACAATGCATATTTATGCGATAGCAGAAGTCGCGGTTGATTTACTGTCATTTTTTAAAGAGTTCCAGTGGTCTCCGGAACTCATCATCAGATCTATATGAAACTTATATGGGACCATTTCGGAATAAACCCCTTTCGAACAAAAAAAGAATTTTGCAAATCCGTTTATATATGACGGAGTTATGGCCGAACATACATAAAAAAAATATAAACATCCGAATTGATAACCTCCTCCTTTTTGAAGTCGGTTAAAAACATATAAAGACGTTGGTCCCGGCTGTCACTCACTGATCTTTGACAGTTGTTACGGGTCGTCATAACCCCGGAAGTCTGACAACCATTCTTACTAAGAGTTACGGTAATACCCAGTTACTGGGTCATGCATGGAGGTCAGATAGGCAGTTTCTCCATGTAAAATAATGGTATTTAGCTGCAGTCAGTTAAACTAGAAGCCGACCCCAACATAACTGATGGTGGTTTTGTTTTTATATTTGATGTAATGTTTCTTACGACTATTCAACGTTCAACTTCACATATTTATACTATACTAGCTTTTGCCAGTGGCTTCGCCCGCGTGGAGGTCGGTAATTATCCTGCGGGAACATACTATCGGGATAAAAAGTAGCCTATGTCCTTTCTCAGGCTCTAAACTATCTGTGTACCAAATTTCATTTAAATCGGTTCAGGTGTTTTAGCAGGAAAGCGAGACAGACAGACAGACAGACCGACAGACAGACAGAGTTACTTTTGCATTTATAATATTAGTATAGAAGTACCTATAGATGGATGGTATGGATATGGATAGTATGGAGTATGGATATAAGTTTAGAAGTTTAGATCTATACAAGATTATTTTAGTAGGTATATGCGAAACCTGAATATAGTTTGTTCAGAATCAGTAACTGAATCGATTCCAATAATTTTTACACCATGTTATATTTTATACCAAAAATATTTAATTACGCTTCCAAGTAGGACACCGAACGACAATACGTATATTTTAAAATTATCATGTCTTTCTCGTACTCAAACGTCCATTACACGGAGATGGTACGTACACTAGCTGTTTGTGGTGATCTGCATAAGTTTTTGCGTGGACAACCAGGTAACTTATCAAGCTTATAACTTTGTGATTATTAATGATACAGTTTAGAAAATTTTTTCATAGATTCTTTACATAAAAATACTAGACCCGTGTTTCGGGTTTCGCATAAACAAAAATTAATGTTGTATTTACATCAATATGTATAGGTATGTTTCTGTTCATTCCAAATATTTCCAAATGAAATAGTTGTAGTGTCATTTCTATCATTTTTGAAATGTTTGTCCATTATGTATTTTTAGAACAAGTATGACGTCAAAAGTACGAAAGCAATATGGTTAACTTTTAATCTCCTAATATGATTGATGTTAAAATTGTCATTTTCAACCGAAGTTTGTTCATAAAATAAGTCGAGTAATGGAAAGTACACAGTATGATTACCACAACGCCTTCTATTTATGTTTTTATACAGTAAAATACCAAACCTAATGACTGTATTTTAATAGTTTCATGTAGATTCTAGATCGGTGTTAGCTGATACGGTTATATGAAGGGGTTTTTCGCAGCTTATATGTGCTAATTACTTTGGTACAAAATAATCTTTTTAGAAATATTTTCTCTAGTCTGATATTATTTTTTCATAAAAATACGCTGTTATTTTTATAAGCTGCAGAATGCAGCAGAAAGAAAAAGTTAAAACAATTTTCAGATAATACGGATTCTAAAGGTACCTACATATTCATTTATATGATACTAGTAACTGTCCCTGCTTCGTACGGTTTTTAAGACTTGACAAAACATCGTAATTTTTTTATGTACATACACTAATTATAAAGAGGTAAAGTTTGTGAGTTTGTTTGTAGGAAGTAATCCCTAGAACTACCAGTCAGATATGAGAAATTCTTTTTGTATTTGATAGCCAAAATCTTTAGGAAAGTTATAAGCTTTTTAACATCACGCTACGACTCTTAGCGGCCGAGCAATATGTCGGAACGAGCGATAAGTGTAAACGAAATAATTGCGCGGGCGGGCCATGAGATATGACGAGTCTGAGGTCAAAATTTCACGCGAACGAAGTCGTGGGCAGAAGCAAGTCTATACTAATATTATAAAGATGTAAAATTTGTTTCTATATCCTACTAATATTATAAACGCGAAAGTTTGTATGTATGGATGTATAGATGTATGGATGTTTGTTCCTCTTTCACGCAAAAACTACTGACCCGATTTAGATGAAATTTGGCACACAGGTAGTTTATTATTATTATTATTATTATTTATTTATTAATTCAGACAAAGTCCATAATTGTTAGTTACAAAAAAATATCTTACAAACTATGTTAGTACAGACATATTACAAAAAGAGAGGTAAATAAGGTGTGAAGTCATGAGACCTCCCGCTCGAGTTCAGGATAGATGGCCACGCTATCCGACCAGAACCCGAACGAAAGCCCTCATGACTGCCGAGTCATACTTCTCAGCAATTACTTGTAGGATGCTGTTAGTGCTGCCTCGCACTCTGCTTAGTAGGGAGGCGGTTCGCTTGCGCATTATTGCATGGAAGCCATCAACACGTGCCTCCACAAACATACCCGAAGCACTACAAAAGCGGGGCAGCCCTAGCAGCATCCTGAATCCATTATTATACTGGACACGCAAGGCATTGATCGATCTTTGAGTATAGCTGACCCACAGGCTACTCGTGTAAAAAGTTTGGCAGTAAGCTTTAAAAAGTGTAACCTTTACCTGTTTACTGCAGCGAGCGAACCTGCGTGCCAGCATATTACTTTTAGCCGCCAATGCCCTGCGCTCCCTTTCAATGTCAACATGGTCATCAAGATCCTCAGTGACATAGTGCCCTAGGTATTTGAACTGGTAGACCCGTTTTAGCTCAACACCATTCAGTTTTATGGCGGGCACACTAGGTGGACACTTGCCAGAGGCCCTGAACACCACGAACTCACTTTTTTTACCGTTATATAACAGACCATGATTAAGGGCATACTTTTCACAGACCATTAAGAGCTGCCTCATTGCACTGACAGCTGGGCTCAGCAGAACCATGTCATCTGCGTAGCTAATATTATTCATGCATACATTATCAATTGAGCATCCGACATGTGTGCTGCTGAGCTCAGCTATCAGGTCGTTAATGTATAGGTTAAATAGCTTAGGGGAGGTCAAACCACCTTGCCTCGTCCCTCACTCCAAACCGTACACATCGGAGAGGCTGTCTGCCCATCTGACATTATTGGTCTGGTTGGCATACCAGTAGTGGAAGATCCGTTGCACCTGTGCATGCACGCCCGTTTTTTTAAGTTTAGACCAGAGCAGGTCATATGACACCAGGTCAAAAGCCTTTGAAAGGTCAAGGAAGCATGCATACACAGGTGTACGCCTCTCCGTGTAGTATTGCACGGTGTGCTTGAGGCTCAGAACGGCGCTTTCAGTAGAAAGTCCGGGGCGGAACCCAAACTGCGCATCATGAATGTTGAGATGCTTCTCAAGTTCTGAGTCAAGCACAGCGTCCAGCACCTTAGCTACTACTGTCGCCAGTGAAATAGGCCTGTAATTTTCTTTATCGGATAATACTCCAGTTTTATTTTTTACAATAGGAACAATAATAGTTCGTAAGAGGTCGGAGGGCAGGTATGAGTGACTCATGCATAGAGTGAAGAACATTGCCAGAACGCGCGGCAAATGAACGCCTGCATACTTTAGATGCTCGATGCTGAGCCCGTCGTGACCAGGTGACTTACCTCTAGACATTTTCATAATTATGCCCGACACTTGTTTGGCTGTAACACGGAATAAATCACCGGTAACGACTGGCTCACCATCAGGCAACACATTTGATGGACCAAGTGGGGAACTCACCCTAAAGTGTTCTCTGAACAGCTCAGCAATGGCCTTACTGTCACTCACACCTCCTATGCTCACAGGTATGCCAGGCCTAGGATTCAACTTATTGGTTGCCTTCCAAAAATCGCTAAAATTATTTGAGGAACGATGTTGAGCAATTATGTCCATTTTAATTTGCTCGTTGTTGTCTTGGCACCATTTCAACATTTTTTTAAACAATTTTCTGCTCTCATACATGTCTTTATAAACGTTACCCTCTTTTGGTCTATTATGCCCAACCCAATTAATAAATTTAAGTCTGGCATCCCTGTGCGCCTCGCTTACATGTTTATTCCAACCAATTACTGTACGATTTCTACGTGGTTTATTTTCATACTTATGACTGCGTAAACATGCCTCGGACAATATCGTGACGATATTCTCGTACATTGCGTCCAAACTTTTTTTGTGCTCCATGATATTACAAACATCAAAACTACATTGCCTAAATTCTTCTGGAAAATCCAGTAGCTTAAATTTACTATTACAATAGTCTCTGTATTTATCAATTTGCTCATTACTTTTATTGCCCCACGCAACCTTCTTACACCTAACCTTATTAAAACTAGTTTTACTTACAATTAAATTTAAGTCGCACTCAACAACAAGTGGTAGGTGATCCGACCAAAAAGTGTCGTATTTAATAAACACATTTGTAATGGTTTGCCAAGCGGACCGACTAACAACGCAATGGTCGAGCCACCGCGTACAACCATGCACGTCACTAACAAACGTATAGTTATCAGACACACATCCTAACTTCATAATGTCAGCACATATCCACTGTTGGTCCTCACATAGACTATCTAACTCCTTTCCGAACAGTTCACCCGGGTGTGCATTAAAGTCACCTAGGACATATATAGCCTCTACAGAAATATTTTCAACTATGGCACATACCTCGCTGAAACAATCCGTAAACTCGGGTAAATTATCCGTCCCGTCCGTCGGCATGTAGACACTTAACACAACACTCACGCGGTTATTTGCCGTAGTTTTTATTGCACAAATACGTGGATTATTGCACTCAATGACAGATACTTCGCTGAACCTATCTTTGCGCCACAATATCGCCACGCCACCGAACGGCCTTCCTCTCAGGATACCTGCAGACGTATCGACGGCCGATGTACCGGTGTACGCGAACTCCTGGTCAATCGTGCCCAACAGTGAGATGTCATGTGGGAGCAACCATGTCTCCTGTAGTGCTACGATATCCGCCGACGCACACAGTCTTCTCACACAGTCAATTGATCTTTTGATAGATTTACAGTTAAAACTTATAAACGTAGCTTTGGTGTTGCTTTGTACATTCATAATCATTGTTTAGTTGTTTCACCATTCACACTATTCATAAAATTATTCGTTTTGTTAAAGTAAACAAAACGACGAAACGACACACCTTCTGGCCACAGGCTGTCATCTAAAAACAACGCTAACTTGTTTTTTGGTACAAACATTTTGTAAGCGTTGTAACTTTTTTGCTTGATCATGTTTATTTTCTTAAGTGTCACTGTAGTCTGTGTCTTAGATAGAATGTACTCAGTGATGTCACTTTCAGATACCTGCTTATCGACATATGTTATAAACAATGGAATCTGGATATCCGCTGCTCGGAATTTAGAGTTAGGCTCCAACGCAGCCTTCCCTCTGCTACCAGAAAAGCGATACTTTTTCTTCTTTCCCTGTACAATAGTCCACTCATTATCATCCTGTTTACTGCACTTATTGCCCGAAATATGTGGTTGCGAAATTAATTGCACCGACGACTTCAACACTGTAGGCTGCACGGTATCAGTTTGCTTCGTAGTAGCGGTGGGGGCTTCGATGTGTGTAGGTAGCTGTTGCTCGAGCGAGCTAGGTTCATGCTTGTCACTCGCGGGCGACAAGGATAAATGATCAATGGCAATCTCGTTATCAGCTGATATCGCACTTCGGTATGATTTTTCTGTATAGTGCGGTAAGCCCATTGGCCCACTGTCCAAATAGAAACTATTTCTACTACCACCGCCTCTTTTGAAATTAATTTTCTGTGAACCGTTACAAGGTGGATTCTCGTTTGTTGTCAGTTCAGTTTTGAGTTCTTTTTTGAATTCGTCGAATTGCTCATTGGTTACATAGCATTCTTTCACTGACCGTAGCTCATTTTGCAACAATAAAAGATCTTTCAATAGCCTTGTAACATCAATGTGATCGAAAGTAACCGGTGGTAACTTTTGCAGTTCTCGAGCAACAAAAATCGGTACTTCTTCTGGATCAATCACTTTAAGCAACGCTATAATATCAGATAGATCTCTCTTCGATTTTCCGTCCCTTCTCCGCGAGATTTTGCGCTTCGATGTAGCGATCGAGTCAAAAAGCAGATTTTTCGCGGCTTCTATATCCTCGACAGAGAAAGCTGTGGTGCACAACCTCACCAAGCTCTCCTCATCCATCACTTGCATTTTATTTTGTACGAATGCAAGTACTTCACAAATCACTATGTTGCAATTATTACACTTAATAACTTGAGACGTCATTTTGCTAGCTGGAAGGTCAATGACACGACCGCACGGTAGACGCGCACGCACGTTATAACCTGGAATAACACATAGGGTACTTTTTATCCCGGTAGTGTGTTCCCGCGGGATAATTTCTGACCTCCACGCGGGCGAAGCCGCTGGCAAATGGTAGTACACACATAATGGGGGTAATTTCTGAAACTACCAGTCAAATAAAAAAAAATGTAATCGAAAGCCTTAACCTCGAGGAAGGTTACGGGCTATTTGTAGAAAGAAAAATATCAGAAATAATGCTAAGAAAAAACGAAGTATTAACACGGGCGAGCGATGCGATGCTATATGTTTTTTTTTTACTCTGACGAAGTCGCGGGCAGGGGCTAATTATAATTGAAGAACCTAGTTATAAATAAGTTTAATATTATCAAACCTAAACTTACCGGAATAAATTCTTTATGTGACGGTCAAAATCGCATCAAAAACGTAACGTACGTAGTTTAGAAGAACAACGCGATCACATAGACATTAGGGTGGAGCATGAAAGTATGAAAAAAAAATTTTTGTGAGATTTTTTCTTGTAATAGAGGGGGATTGGTGCCTTATATTAAAGTTGAAATAAATACATTTTTTCAATCAATTTGATCACTATCTTCTGCCTCCGCACTGACCTCAAAATTTTAATTTTAAATGAAAATAGTCTAGTACAGATAGACCAAATATTAAACGTAATTTAACGGTAAATGGGTGAATAAATAATACAAAATATATAATTCACATGTTTATTTATCAGAAAAACACGAAATTAAAAAAAAAACTATTATTAAAAAATACAATTAATTTGCACGAAAGTCTCTTTTAGTCTCAAATTTTGGCATTACGTTCCGTGATTCCATTTTGGCTTTTATTGCACCCAGTCGTGACTTTTTGTACTTTGAGAAGTTGCAGCTCCCGTCATTACTTTTATAGCCCGTTTAACAGTTTAAGTATGGCATGGAAGCTCCATGAACAACACTTCATCCTCATCACTTGATTGAACGATAGACTGAATTTCTTAGTCATACAAGTTTTTCGTAATCGGTGGTTCAGTTATTATTTCCTGCCAATTTATTAATCCAATATATGTCGAAGCATTGAAATTTATAGACGGCACTTCAAACATTATAGGTGGTGAAGGTTGAGGCATCTTGCGTGCCTTTAATATGCGCCGAGCTGCCAGTTCTCAAATGTGCTTCCTGTCATCTATTATCATTGCAAGGAGAATGCTCTCGGGATGTGCAAAATAGCTATTGCGTTGAATGATAGGACCAAAAACCTTTATGTCCTCTGAAGGCTTTAATCATGTTAAAAAGATGTTGCGTGCCATCTTTGCATGATGGTATATTTTTTATATAGAACCAAGATGGTACGTAAACTTTTACTACAAATGTAGATAAAGTTGTCAAGTTTTTTGATAGTGTCTCTGTTGTAACATACAATCGTAGTAGTAATTTTGCACGTGTGAGCCAACAGGCAAGTGACATTTTGCCTGGAAATGTGATTGCTAGATCTTCTGGGAAATCGCCTGAAACTACCGCTGAGACAATCTTGTGCAGGTTCTGTTGATTTGTAATCAAATCTTCCATCAATTATTCTTCAATGCGCAGATTATTTTTTAACAGGCAATTTTCACAAGTCCCAATTGCTTTCCCCAATGTTCCAGTGTAAGACTTAGGCCACAAAGTACCTCAGTCAAGATGAAAAAACAAGTCGCTGGTTTGCGAGAATAAGGATATAATTTAAAATTCTGTCAAATTGAATACTGTATGCCAAACGATCATTAATCTTTGATATTTTGTCGTGAACAGAGATGCAACGAACGATTTCGAAACGGCGAAATAACGAACGTTGATTCCAAATCGGCGTTGCATCTCTGTTTTTGATATTATCATAGATTTATCGTCGTTTGGCGTACATTATTCAATTTGACAGAATTGTGATATCGTCCTTATTCTCGCAAACCTTCGAAGTGTTTCAAATGAAGTTCACTCATGTGGAGTAAACAAATTACCCACTGGATACTTGCCAGTATTCACATTGGTACCATCCCAACCGATTACCATAAGATGATGTTGTGAAATTCCATCATGTGACAGGAACTCTATCATCGCAGTTTATATTCCTTTCGCTGAACCAAAGTTAGGTACTACGTACCCTCCCGCGCGCCCTCACTTTCTTATTTTAAATTATAAACATAAGTTTATGCAGTCTTTTTGTTATGTTTCGAAAATAAACTGTAACTGCAATAATGTTTGGGAATAAAATCGGTCAGTTTATTAAAATTTCACACATTTACATGTCGTCAAACTGGAATCTAAAATCTTTCTTTTTTCAAAAATTCAATGACGTTGCGGAGGCTGTTACTGTTAATCAAATCAAATAATATTTTGCATGGATTAATTTAAGCCTAAAAGGCATACATTTTTCACTATTAGATCACTCACAACCAAAAAATTTTTTTTCGCTCCACCCTAATAGACATACACGAATATGTAGGTACATGTAAAGATTCGTCTGAAATCTTGGTTAGTTAAAGTTGAAATATTCAAGGTCTCTATAATACGTCAAGTTCAATTAATCTGCTTCTGTCGTCTAAAGGCTTCCGTACACAACTTCGACGCGACTCCACTATAACAAATTCTATAAAAACTTCATGGAAATTGTTCTACCAAAATCACGTCGCACCGTTGCGTAGCGCCTGTCTACGAGAGGCCTTTAAACGACAGAAGCAGCTTAGTTGAACATGGCTTATTATAGACCTTGAATATTAAAACATTAACTAACCAAGATTTTAGACAAATACATATCTATCCCCTTAAATCAAAATGAGAAAGCGGAATACACACTGACGCATGTAAATTATATTCAGTATAAATTATAATATAACTCGGCCGTCCCCATTATTCTGCACACGGCAGCTACTTACCATTTTCTCTTTCAACCATATCCTGAGACCGCAACTTGAGTAACAGATTTAGTAGCATTTCATAGTTTCTCTCTACGTGCCCATGTTCAGAATTTATGGGTCTAAACTTAGTAAAGGATATGAGCCACGAACCACGAGCCACGTAGCCTTACATTATACGTACAGGCGTTAATACTCGTTCCCGACTTAATATTACCCGCCAACTTTAATTACAGGAAGGTGAATTAATGTATTGTAGAATTAAAATTAGCAAGCTTCTCGTACGTGGTAATGGTTTCATTACGCCGCTGCGATGGAGTTATTTGTGTACTTGTTGTACTTAACTGTGTTATAAGTAAACCACGAGGGGGGAAGTAAGTTATTTCTTCTTGAGTAATCCTATTTTAAAATATTCACACCACAGTATATCGAACTCAGTTGACAAAGCGAATCTATTGCCATGAGGGCACTAAGAATGTGCATAGGTACATTTCACGAAGATTTCGGTTCTAGATCCGAACAAATCGGATTTGCGTTCAATTTTCACAGACTTTCGGAAGCTCTCGCTATTCAGCCGAGCAAAACCCGACCCGAATACGGCGCAAGAAAATTTCTAAATTCCCAACTCGCCTTCGTAACTTAGAATTTGAAGGATTTAAATCTTCGCTGACTTGTCGAGATTGACCCGAATCGCAATCGGTATTTTTTTCCCGACAATTGCTTACTTTTGAAATGCTATCGTGAACACGACCCTTTCTGAGGCAATCCCTCTTTATTTAACATTCAATTTATAAAATACGAAGCGTATTCGGAAAATCATTTTATGATATGATATATCGTTTTCCGAAAGCACTACAAAATGTGGCAACACAATTGTTATTTTCGGCATTTATAGATAAAATATTTTAGTGCTTGAGAAAAGAGGAGAGCGTACAAATATTATAGCTGTTTCGAGGCAGGAAGGAAGGAGTCGCGCAGGTGGATATCACCTGTCGTGCCGGGAGGCGGCAGTTCCGCAGCGCGCGAGCTCACACGAGCTCACTCGAGCCGCCGACCCTCCCCGCCAACATTTGTTACCTTTACGGACAACATTTATTACTGTGCCCGGGCGCTCGGCGCTCGTCTCAGTAAATATACTTAATTAAAATTACCGCACGCGACCCTTGAGAATTCGCACGTACATGAAGACGCGTTATGAGATAAAACTTTAGTAAAGGTCGACCGGTACTCGCATCTGTCTCGCTGAATGAGTAGTTCACTGAAAAATATAAAGTATATGTACAAGAGTTTCAGTATCTGAGCAGCAATGCGGCCGCGATCCCGAGCGAGTTCGGCGAATTTCACGAAACCTAAATATATGTTTGCATTTTAAAGTTATTGCTTTAAAAGCTTTTGGTCTCGTTTGCGGCGTTTTCTAGACTACACGTTTCTTTTTTTATCTCCTTTCATATTCTGGTTTAAACACTGGTAACGGGGGGCTCTTCAACGTTTAGAAAGAGTGTTCTCGTGTCTAGGGGAGTCGTTTCAAACTTATATTTTGCCAGAACACTCGAGCGCTTGCTAACTTTCGCATGCACTCGCCAGCTCCAAATAGTTAAGGTGAACATTTTAAGTAATAATATGTATACTTTATGTGCTTCTTCGTGTCTGAGGTGCAGGTTACCACGTCTCGCTTTTATGGACCTGTGTTTAACTAAAGAATGCGAGTTTCAAAACTGTACGTGCCACATCAATTTAGCGCTCTGAAAAGTCTAATATTGAATAGATAACAGTCTTATTATGACGTAAATTATATTGAAATAAATTTCAGTGGTGATTATCTAACCCATCTCTCTTGATAGTCCAAAGGTCCACAGACCCTCGTCTACCCTTAGTTCCCGATACGAACGTAACTCGAACTTCGCACGTTAAGGCTCATATTCCTATAATATTCACATGGCACAAGACTACTTAGCCAAGTCAATAAAACAGCGAAACTTTGTTACAAACAGCTTCGTTGTCGTACAAATGTCTGTTCAGTATTGGAGAACACAAATTCTTCGTTTGTTTTGTGTAACCACACGTCAGGTCCACGAGGAAATCGGATAAGGACACAAAAAATGTGTACAATTTCCTGTGCTTCCTTTAAATTGTGTCATGCTTTATTAAGATTGTGTGCTGTTTCCTTTTCGGTTTACTTGCGCCAGTTCAAAGGAGAGTAATGGGTTTTACATGCTTGGCTGCATGCATCCCGCTAATTGAAATTTCAAAATAGTTTTATTTATTGAGGTTTTTGTTGTTAAATCAAATCAAATGAAATCACATTTATTCGTAAATGTAGGTTAAAAATTACAATAGGATGTTATAAGAAGATGCACAGTTCGCTACATTTTACCCGAGAGCATACAAATCTTTTAATTTTCTTTTTACTATGCAGCAAAGAACGTCATACGATAAATTTTCGTATCTGCATGATGTTTTGATTTTATAAGGTAAGGAAAAAGGAGAAAATCCACGAAAAAAAATATTATTGCCTATCCTGAATCATCATCATCACCATTTGCTTAGCCTTTTTCCAACTATGTTGAGGTCAGCTTTCATTCTAACCGGATGCAGCTGAATACCGGTATTTTACATGAAGCCACCGCCTATCTGACCTCAACAACTCAGTTACTGGGTAATACGGTACCCCTTGGTAAGACTGCTTGTCAGACTTTCGAGCTATTAACTATCCTGAATCGGAATCGGAACCTTACCTTCAAATGTTTATACAATGTCGTGCTTTTTAATAAGAGTCACTGATGTTTATCATCCGGGATGATTCTAGGATATGCAGCTGTATTACTGGCACAGCTGCACAGATGTACAATTTTCAACCATCTCTGACAAATATGTTCAGCATGCAAAATAGTTGCAGGGAAAAATGTTTGCGCTACAATATTAGAATCAAAGAGTTACGTAAAAAAAAAAAAAAACAATAAAATCCTAGAAAATAAAATAGGCTGTGAACACGCAAAAATATAAGTTAGAAATGTACGAAAACAGTTTAAAAAAAAAAAATTGTTTTCGACTCTGATGTGTTTGCAAACCTTTTTAATATTTTTCACTGAAAAATTTTGATGCTCTGCATTTTTACTGTCGAACACCGCATAAAGTAATCCCGTTCTTAATCAAGACGTATAGAGGTTCCCCTCTATTCTACAACCATCGCAGCTTCGTTCGCATCGATGATCCCTACATACTCGTTTTGCTTCATTTATGTTCATACACACATGCAAGTTACCAAAACTACGCACCTGACTTTTCTGAAGAACATCTATACTAATATTATAAAGCTGAAGAGTTTGTATGTTTGTTTGTTTGATTGAACGCCCTAATCTCAGGAAAGTAGCCTATTTATCGAGAAAGGCTATAGGCTATATCACATCACGCTACAACCAAGAGGAGCGGAGCAGTAATGAAAAATGTTGCAAAAACGGGGAAAATCGCATGGGTAGGCGATTCGACGCGACGGGAAGGGCCCGACCCTTCCAGGAACAAGAAATTTAACGCGGACGAAGTCACGGGCAGAAGCTAGTATATAATATAGTTGACATAAACTCACACCTTTTCAGAAACTACAGAATACCACCTACTAAGATTCTTTCATACTCTTTTTGCTTTGTTTATGTTCATACATCTGGTCTACACGCACGCCAATTGCCAGAACTACACACCTGACCTTTCTGAAGAACATCACCAATAAGGTCACTATATGTTCGCCTAGATCGGGTCCAGTCACATCTGCCTTGTAAATTCCTTAGTATTTTAATGAGACCTAGTCTTATCTCATTATAGTTATGTGTATAATAATTAAACCCTTCTGCCTAAGCATAAAAACCACAAGCATAATTACTATATATAATAAGTTATGCATTTGTTACATATTACATAACGTAGCAAACAATCCACATTCAATCGCGTAATCCAACATGACAGGCCAATCCCAGCAATATTTCAAAAGACCTTCATTTATGATTCATAAGACACATTAAAAAGGCTTATACATAACGGGGATTACGATGAAAGATCACCGTTCCAGTGGTGATTAATGAAACGTAATTAATTACCGATGGTTCGCATGTGTCGCTGGAGGTAGGTATATCAAACAGGGATTAACAGACCACAGTACCCTTGTATTATTTTTCGTATGACAGTTTTAAAGGTGCCCTGAAATATTCAGTGGGTAAATCCTATTAATATTAAAAATGTGAAATTTTGTATATTTGGTTGTTTGAATGTTTTTTACTCAATCACGCAAAAATGGCTCAACAGATTTAGATGAAGTTTGGCACATAGACAGTTTATAACCTATATTAACACATACCTAATATACTTTTTAGTCCGCATATTGCAAAACATTCCCGTGGGATTATTTCCAATCTGAACGAAGGAAAAGCCGCTGGCAAAAGCTATCGAAGTAGGTATAAAGTCCGGTAAAAATATTACTGATTTCAACCGTCACTGTTTGACTGTTGTAATGTTAAAACATAAGTCAACTTTCACACCTTTCTGCGTCTTATAGAGGTATTTTACGAATGTATTTATGGGATATTGCTTTTCTCAATTACACATAAACAAGGTGGCGCGAATGTACCCGATGTCCTTTGGCTGTAAGTTTTCTATGAATGAAAATATTTGGTTCTGCTTTTAGATTATGTTCAGTACTGAGATACATGCCTTCATTTTTTTACCATTAGTCGGACAAAATATATCGACTTAGTGGCTACCGCTAGAATTGATTTCCATTCGGGCCAGATTTATGGCAGTTTCCATCACTCTTGCCTGAACTTCCGGCGAGAGGCCCTCGCACTTTTGACGGGCATTCTCTTTGAGAGCTTCAAGAGTCTGAGGGTTGTTGACATAGACTCGTGAATTCAAAAAGAAGTCTGGAACGGGCGATCTTGCCGGCCAGTGCGAATCACCAAAACGAGAAATAAAGCGACTCGAAAACCATTATTCCGCGTCTCTTTTTTGGAGTGATTTGAGATAGATGTATGTATTGATGTTTGTGTGTGTTTGTTATGTTTTTTGTGTATAGATTGCAAGGCAAGGGGCAGCGACATGGACGTCCATACTTTAACCATGAATTGAGAACTTGATTCTAAGCCCCGTAGCGTAGAAATTTTTGGTCGGTAATAAAAAAATAAACGGCAGTTCTATAGAAAAGTTACATACCTACGTGGTCAAAATGTTAGGAAGATTTTTTTTTTTAATAAACTCTAAATATTTCAGTTCAGACGTATGTTCTGAATTCATCCACGCGTCGATATTCCTGCCACACTATATAAATATGAGATTTCCAGTTCTGTAAATATGACAATATATGCTCGAAAATATCATTATTTTTTACTAAAACGTTAGATATTTTAACGGTGGACTGTGTGAAGTCAATTTCCAGGAATTGAAACGATGTGTTCAAATTCATGATTTTTTCAGGTTTTGGCATTGTGTTGTCTCGCATTCTTTTTTGTGGAACTGAATTTAAATTGTTTTGGCACCAGAACAATATGAGAGCGTGCATTGCTTCGGCTTAGATTTTAAGTCCCGAATGTAACGAACTAACCAGATAGTACGATGTAAAAGTTAGACATTGTGTATTTTTAACCGACTTCAAAAAGGAGGAGGTTATCAATTCGGATGTTTATATATATATTTTTTTTATGTATGTTCGGCCATAACTCCGTCATATATGAACGGATTTGCAAAATTCTTTTTTTGTTCGAAAGGGGTTTATTCCGAAATGGTTCCATATAAGTTTCATATAAATCTGATGATGGCTTCCGGAGACAGACATCAGAACTCTTTAAAAATGACAGCAAATCAACCGCAATTTCAGCTATCGCATAAATATCCATTGTTTGTTTGAAATTAGTGCGGGATAGATACTATAACTAAAAATTTAAAAATAAAATCTTTTTTACAAAAAAAAACAACCGACTTCCTTAAAAACACTACAAAGTGAAAAATAACTTTAATTTTGGAAGTCGGTGGCAAAAACCTTATTAAAAATCCTAACCGACTTCCGAAATTAAAGTTATTTTTCACTTTGTAGTGTTTTTAAGGAAGTCAGTTGTTTTTTTTTTTTGTAAAAAAGTTTTTATTTTTTCTGGTCAATAGTACTAAATTCTACAAGCCTACAACATACTGTGTCTTCCTTGATGCAGTCGAGGCACTGAGGATTCTTAAAGAACATGCTACGCTTAATAAACCCCCAAAAAATGTACCGGTCAAATTGGCGGGGTTCGAGCGAGGTCATTGTCCAGCAGTGGACGTCTTTCACCTGAAATGATGATGATGATGATGATGAACCACAATCGAAAGGCACCGTGAAAACAATCAAATGGATATTAAACGTACTAGGTAAAACCCCTTTTTAATAGTACATGTCGTGTTACTTTAAGAGAGTTTAAAAACGGAAATCACTGGGCGTTCCTTGGTCCATTTTCTCTGGGAAATAAAGTAATCAGTTTTAAAGAAATAGTTGAAAATCGCTATTTCGCGTGTCTCCCTCTAATACAGGGGTTCAGTCAATTAGCCTTCACTACAACATGGAATTCCCTGCTTAATTAATAAACGTATGTTATTACGTAAATATGTAGGGTTATTTACGGTAATTAGGAACGTTAACCGGTAATGGGTTACGGTGTTATTTTCAGTTAAATCAGTTTTTAGTTAATAACCGTTATGCGTTATCGTGCGTGTGTACAACACTAGTAGGTACAGTCAACATAATAAGTAACTATAACATCACGCCTATTGTATTCGAATGAGCAAACAGAGGTGTTTACTAATCCCATCCCTGATATAAGATCGCGTCGTGTCTGGCTGTGTGTTCGCGATATTGTGTTAAAGTACGAAACGGATTTTCATGTAATTTGCACCATCATTTAGTGATGTATTTCCTAGAAATATTAAACTAACTCTAGGGTATAAATGCAACCATGTCAAAGAATTAACTGGCATATGAATTTCTTTACCTTATAATTTTTCAATTGATGTAAAACCCCCGTAACGTGAAATATGATAACATCGCTTTTCCTTAGCTTTAAATTTGACTAATTGGTTTGAATGACAATGATTTACTCGTACTTATCAAACAAACTTACACCAGTATTCAAGAAAAACACCATTACTCAAAAAAAACTCACACGCTAGTTGATTCTTTGACATGGTCTCATTAATACTAAATAAACGAATAAATTATTAATATTAAAATAACATTTATCTAAAATATCTCAAAGTGTTGTCAAAACGTTGCAAAGCGGGGGCTGGCCGCTAGTTACATAAAAAATATAATAATTTTAAGTATTTCACATACACTTTCCGTTCATTCAAATAATGACTATTGTGTGTATCCGTACTAGGGTAGGGATGTATCGATAGATCTGCGGTTTCGCAACACGCTTCTGTGGTCGATTAATGGCCACTGACGAATTTAAATTGCACGCGAAAATTATAGCTGGACACACCTACATGGGTTTCATGATTTGCTGGCAATTTTGATGATTACTGTTAAAGGTATTTTATCAAAATAAGTGAAATCGCGGGAAAAGTAGCTACAGCTGCAGCTACCCACGGGTTGGGTAGCAACAACGAAAACAAATCTAACAAAAAAAAAACACATCATTCGATAAGCGAAGTCCATCATCGATCAGCTGTTTTTGTAATTTTTCAGGGAACATGGATATTATTTACGAATTTCTAGAAACCTAAACAAAACTGTCGTTTGATTGACTTACGGAACATGTCACCGTCATTTAAAGTTTTGAACAAACTGGATGCAATGAAAATAAAAAAAAGTCTTTTTATTTTATTAGTTTTCGATATCGATACCCAACACGTGAGAGTCCAGCCTCTCCTAGCCAAGTTACAACCGTGTCGTGTCAAATTCCGTTCTCCAATCGGTAACGCCTCGTCGTTAGCAA
The DNA here is from genome assembly GCA_932294355.1 of Aporophyla lueneburgensis. NCBI lineage: Eukaryota > Metazoa > Arthropoda > Insecta > Lepidoptera > Noctuidae > Aporophyla > Aporophyla lueneburgensis. The sequence continues at coordinate 19,910,923 of OW028747.1, forward strand.
TTGTAGAAGACGATAAGTTGGTATCCATGTTGACGCGCCTGAGTCGGCCGCTCGTTCTACAATGTCTTTAGAAAAACGACCATGATAACAAAAGATGTAGCGTTGAACATTGTAGAAACGATAACAATTCATTCTATCATTTTGAACGATGTGAACTTGGCTACGAATTTTTTATTCGTTTGTTCTAACCAGGTGACTTAACGTTGAGATGATTTCATTCCCATACATTTGATTAGTTTTCGACTAGCGTTAACGATTGCAGATTATCCACTTGGCTAGAGGTGCAGTATTGCTAATTTCATCATCATCATCATCATCATTTCAGCCGTATTACGTCCACTGCTGGAAATAAGCCTCCCCCAATTTGGGGGGGTTTGCCATAATCGCCACGCTTGGCAGGCGGGTTGGCGATCGCAGTATGGTGGTATAGTGCATAAAGAACGCTGCTGCCCATTCTCTAGTAAGTCCCTTAGTCGCCTCTTACGACACCCACAGGAAGAAATGGGATGGTGCTATTCTTTACGCTAATAATAATATTGCTAATTTAATTCGACCCAATATACAATTTTTTTTTTTTTAAAAACGTAGGTGTATGACGACTTCTCTAGTATAAAATAAAGAACTCTTTCATCGAATTGAAAGCAACGTTTACATTTACAAAATCAGCAAGTTGCCATTTTTCTCGTAAACATCTCTGACAGTTCTGACGATGATATTCGTTTCTTTTGAAAACAAAAAGTAATAAAACATTTCTTTGGATTTGATTGCGAAAATATCGTATCGTTCATTTTTTTTCTTTTTTTTTGTGGGTGGGAAATCATCAAATCACTTCTCCCGCTCTGGGCGGAGCGGGAGGATGTGTCAGAATTTTACTGACTAAAGCTCACCCGTGTTCTTTCAGTTACCTATAGGCATATATACCAGGGCCACGGTAACTCTTTCGAACAAATTTCGCTACCCTGGCAGGTATAGAGAACACTGCTGCTCATTCTCCAGTAAGTCCCTTAGTCGCTTTCTTCAACACCTACGGCTATAAGTACGATTAAAGTTAGAGAAGGCATTCAAAGAGAATTTATGGAAAACAAATGAATACTTTTAACTCTTAAGGTGACGTGTTGAGAAAAACGTGCTTTTTCTTTTTAGCGTACCTTTCTTACCGTATGACATCCGAACTTAATCTTTTAGTGTATGTTTTTGACGTGACAACGTCTTATAAATTGGTTTGCCGGGTGACACTTCAAGAAACTGCGTTACGCTCCGCTCACGTTATGCGCTCACAATGAGAGCGAGTGAGAGGCACGCGTCCCTTCCACTCGGGCATGGTTAGCCCGCCTAAGAGCGAGAGAGACAGACATAAAAAGTGAAAGGCACGCGTCCCTTCCACTCGAGCACAGTTCTTTGTATAAATAAATGTTTTAAATTGTTACTATTATTTCATCCTTCTTCCTACTATACGAATGAATATTCACATTAAAATTATTTTACCACTCAAAGTCGTTGTCACGTAAAACTTTCGCCCGTATACCGACTTTACAGGCAACCAATTTTTGAGTATATGACCTAGTATCCTGTAAAAGGAATACACGATACGATGAAATTTTCTCGATACAAATAAATCGCAAAGTTCTGTCTACGTTTATGATTTTTTTAGCCTCAAGGCGCAATGCGTAAGAGTTATTAAACAAACTTTACTTTTAAACATTTTTAATAATTGTATCTAAGTTTTTGTAAAACAGTTTTCGTTTTAATAATACTTTTCATTCATAAAAGACGGCAATTCATTTTGGCACTTACGTTATTTTATTCCAAGTGCACTCACATTATCGCCATCTCTTCTTTTGCCTATCACAAGTAGTGTCATCACTCTCGTTCGTTCATAAATCAGTCGCCCAGTAGGGCTCATCGACGGCGAATCTATGTCACTTTTTTACTAATCCGTGCGATCAAAATTACGTTTTTTAAATAACTGTGTTCACAAAAAAAGGTAGTAGTAATGCATGTTGCAGAAATTATTTAATGTAATGAGTGTTGGCCTTCCAAATAATTCTGTATTTGGCTGTGTACGTGTCTATTTTTGTGCCTATGAACAATATAACATGCTTTTTATATTACCATTTAGTGACGACCTAAATTATGTATGAAAATGAGAAGAAAAATATACCAAAACTGAACAGTACCTGCAACATTAGGAGTACCAGCACAAAGCAATTAATGAATTCATTTTGCAGAAATTCAATACCAAAAAGATGATGATAACAGTGAGTCGAATTTATCACCTTCACTAAAGCATTACAGACACAATCGTCTCACTTTGTTAAGTAATATTGAGTAAACACCTTATTTTCTAGAGAAGAACGTCTGTTTTATCCCAAAAACTCATAATGATTATTCATTTAGAAATAAAATAAAATACATAATTTGTTTTTAGGTTTGAAGTACGCCAACAATATATCCATATGTCAAGTACTGTCACTTCAAATGCAAGAGCACAACGAATGAAATTAGAATTGTGAAAAAAGTGAAGTTTTACCTGACAGCAGCCCAAAGAAGGGTAATGTTTTAAACAGGCTGTGTCGAACGCCGAACTCATCTAGTTTAAAAAAATATCATTGACATGTAAAAGTGTTTGTACAAACCTAGTTATAGAAATGAAATCATTTATCATTTTTTAGCAGATGTGAAGTTTTATTGAAAATATAAATTTTAATCTATACTATAATTTATACCATTTTAATCTATACTATTTTATTGTAATATTAATATTATAAAGCTGAAGAGTTTGTTTGTTTGATTGATTGAACGCGCTAATCTCAGGAACTACTGGTCCGAATTGAAAAATTTTATTTGTGTTCGGTAGCCTATTTATAGAAAAAGGCTATAAGCTATATAATATCACGCTACAATCAAGAGGAGCGGAGCAGTAATGAAAAATGTTGTAAAAACGGGGAAAATTGCACGGGTAGGCGATTCGACGCGACGGGAAGGGTCGGGGGAACAAGAAATTTAACGAGGACGAAGTCGCGGGCAGAAGCTAGTTTCATATTTCAATCAATCAATTCAGTTTATTTCGGGTTACAAAGACCCAAATCATAATACCTTCCAGACTATCATACATACAAATAAAAACCACGTAAACATAACTATTGTACACGAACTGACGGTGACGTGTTGCGCTGCGTATTATCACGTAGCCTTCCGTGAAATCGCCGATACACGACACCCTTTGGCCAAAACTCTTCCTTGAGGAAGGTCTCGATTTGATGAGTTGGAACTCGCACCACGTATGACTTTAAGTTCGTGTTGTGGCACGGTTCCAACTTCTCGACCCTCAAGGTCCATTTGGACTTAACACGTACAAACTCCACGATCTCCTCAATCTTCGTGGTGTAATGTAGACGGGACACATAGAGCTGCGTCGTTGGTGTAGCTGGACGTAGCAGCAAATTGGGTCCTGCTAGCGCGGTCCCACACTGGTTCCGACTACGAAGCTTCTTCCTCTTCTTACTCTCTACCTTCAGGAAGCCACCCTTGTCAGGCACGTGGCCTGAAGCCGGGCCTAGCTGTTTCGAACCCCATATGTACCGTGTTTGATACCTAATCATTAGCAGCCTATAATGTTCCCACTGCTGGGACACAAGCCTCCTCTCGGTGAGAGAGAGTGGGACATAATCCACCACGAGGGCCCAGTACGGGTTGGTAGATGTCACATGTCTTCGATTTTTTGGTTCTAAGACATGCCGGTTTACTCACGATGTTTTCCTTCACAGTTTTGAGAGCTTCACAGTTTTTACACAGAGTAAAGCGCCTGCTCGGGTTCGAACTCGTAAGAAGTAGCCGTTGCCACTGAGCCACCACTGCTTCTCGATATCTAATTGATATCTTATCAAAGGTCTACAAGAGTGCTTTCTGAAAACATATTGGCTATTTATAATTTTTCATTCCTACAAGATTTTATGGATGATCAAAACAATGGTGTTTTACTCTGTTTTGCATAACATTAAACATACCTACTTCTATAATCTTATGAAGACTGTTTAGCAAATTATTTGTGTACTCCATTTTCTGTTTTCTCTGAATTATCCCTAACCCCAGAATAACTGTAATGAAAAATAAAGTTAATAAAAGAACAAACATACATACGAGTACATAGGCTGATAAACACATTGCCCTCTGTAGTCGGGTAAAACACCCAAATAAAAAGTTATTATCTAGACATAATTACAAAATATTGGCAAAAATATCGGTTTTGGTTTTCTAACCGCAGTCACACGTAATATGGTTTAAGAACTTTATTATTCCTCATTAAGAATGAATAATAATTCACTTACTGAGAAATTAAATTAACATAAAATGTTTTTGAACGTACAAAAATGACGTAAAAGTAAAAAATGATGGTAGTAATATAAATTTCAAGTAAACAACTAATCACCAACCGAGTAAACACGGATATAGAGTAAAAGTTGATGTACTACTAGATGCGGCATACACGGCAGCGTACTATCTAATAAAGCTTTTTTATTATTATTATTATGTTTTATTTCGTTGCATGAACCCTCGCTAAAACCAGTTTTTTTTTAATATTCTTATTTTTACTGACATAATATATAGGATTTAAGTTTATTTTTAAAGCAAGACATACTTTTCGCTTCTTTTATTTCCATCGGGATTTTATTATACATGTTGACACCTTCCTATTCTATATTTCTTTTCCCGTAATTAACAGTTCTGGGAGGACGTGTTACTAAGTAATTGGAGTTTCGTAGTTTAATTTTGTGTACTTTATATTTTTTTTTGTGAAATTTAGTGTTGTATGGATATCTTTGTGTAATATTTTGCGTATACATGTATATTACTTATATGTTTGGGACATGTTCATTATTTTTGTATGTTCGTATATTTACTGTGGTGATGTCCGAAACTTGAAATTAAATAATATTTTGATTAATCTGTTTTGTGTTTGTAATGTTTCTAGATTAGATATATTTGGCTGCGGTTCCCCAGATTTCTGTTAGGTAGTCTAAATGTGGTTTAACTAAAGAATTATAAATTATGAATCGAACTTTCCGAGGATGGCATTTATTTATATTATGAAGAGTTCCTGTCAGTGACAAAAGTTTACATCTGATTTTCTCAATGTGAGGATTCCAACTCAGATAGTTATCTAAAATTAAACCTAAATATTTCTAGTTTTTCTTTGGATGAATTGATCATTTATTTTGAGTTGTATATCATGGCTTATTTTTTGTTTTTGGGGGCAATCACGACATAGTTGGTTTTTGTGGTGTTGATGGTTAGAAGATTTGATTGGGACCAGTCAATAAGTGAATTTAAATCATTTTGGATACAAGGTACCATAGCTTCGATTGAATGCCCAAAGTAGAAAAGACTTGTATCATCAGCGTAAAGTGATATGTCGCCTTTGAGGCCAATCTTGGATATGTTATTAATATAAATTAGGAATAACAATGGCCCCAGAATTGAACCTTGAGATACATCGAAAGGGACAGGAAGTGAACTACTCTGATATATTACCTATTTTGACAATTTGCAAATAGGAATTATTAAAATATGTATGTATAAGTCAAGTAATTATGACATTTATCATACACATTGCCATACGAAATTGACCCCGAAGGAAATATAAATTTCTTGTAAAATAAGGTGAAAATACTCGTAACTAAACAAAATAAATAAAATTATTTCCATTTATTTACCCCCTGACTAAACATGAAGTTAAAATCAAACTTACTGACTGGTTGCAGAAGTTAACATATGACGAAACCGAGAATCTTATTACAATTGTCTCTTAATAGATCTAATTACTGTATTTAAATTAAGGCGTTGTTTATTTTATTTTTTTGTTATCTATAAGTACAACAGCAGCAGGCGGCGGCGGCATCAGTTTGCCTTTTAATGTGACTCTATTGTACATTTTTTTTCCCTTAATGTGTACTTATATAAGGTGTATCTATTCATACACGAAATATTTTAAGAGGTACACCTGTAGGTGGTAAAGAAGCAAAAGCAACTAAAAAAAAAAAATTCTAAGAGTTTTTATTTTATTTTATATTTATAAATTATTTGACGCACATAAAAAATACTGGTTTCTTCTTATTTTCTACGGCCCGAGACACCGCGGCCATGCTCGTGCCGTCCGGTCATCGCCCTCGCAGCGTCAGGTGGACCATTCATAGAATTTGGAGTAAAGGTTTTATGCAAAACGTCTCAAGTAGTTTTTAAATTATAATAATTACGAAAATTCAAAAACGCTTAGATAAAAATTTTCTTTTTGCTTCTATAGCTTCTTTACCACCTACAGTTGTACCCATTAAAATATTTCGTGTATGAATAGATACACCTTATATATGTTTTTCTGTCTGTACAAATAAACATTTTTATTTATTTATTTATTTATCCACGATTTTAAATTTGAGCTATAACCTCTTTTCACCGAAATTAAAATACATCGAATACATCGAACTAGTATTAGGTAATGGACGAAGTCTATGTAAAATATTGTAATTGTCATTTACCAAATAAATGTATAGTGATCGGAGAAACGAAATTGACGTTTATTAATCTCTTTAATACCATCATATATTTTATTTATAGACCTCTAGAAGATTAATTCGTTATTTTTAATTTTATGTTGTAAATAATTAATAATATTTTTTATTATTTTGAGCTAATCAATCTCGTATAACCCAACATCCGTACATAAATATTAGCTAGCTTTTTCCCGCGATTTCGTCTGCGTAAATCTTACGTTACGCGGACGCAGGTGAAGTCGCGGATTAAATAGGGTTAATGGGTAACAAATAAGGTTTAGTCGTGAAAGCGTAACAGACAGACAGAGTTAGTTTCGCATTTATAATATTACGTATAGATAAAGAAGATAATTTCTTGCTGTAAGATAGTTTTATTATACTTAAATATTTGTATTATTTGTCTACTCCATCGCACGCTATGTGCAAAATTTTCATAGACCGACTAAATTAATGCTACTTTCACGTACTTTTTTCTAAGATGTTTCCGTCTCTACCTTGCTATTGTAGTTTGACAGATGTGCAACAGTGACAGGAATAGTGCTTACAGCAAGGCTATGCTAAGTTAGTAACGTTTTTTTATTTCGAGACATTTTCTGTCATTAGTTCAACTTTTGGCCGCTGGTTTTCCTATTCTCTATAAACGGTTCAGATCTTAGTTCAGATATAAGTTTGTGGCGGCCGGCCACTTTAGGTTGACCCACCATAAACCACGCCCATCCTACTATCATTCACGTTCAAGGTGGGCCCTTAAGAAACCATTTTCCAAAAACCATGTTACCGCTTAATACTTTTCTATAGATCTCGATGCAATATCTATACTAATATCTCATCCATTTCAAAATAATCTCCTAATCCTCTTATGCAACATTCACCCTACGTCACAGTAGGTCCCCATACATATTTCTGCATATATTTGTATGGCGCAAACTCGACGCCACGTGTTACGATCCGTGCATACTACACGTTTCTTCCACATTCATGCATCTTTTCATAAATGCGGTGCGGGTTTCTCCAGGTAGTAAAATGTGTGTCACTCGAAAAGGGTTGGCAAAGAATGATGGGAGGTTGTATAGACACATTTTAGTAACGTCGATATGTTGTATCATACATTATGGGGAGAGTCGAATATCTGATAGCGGTCAAATGTGCTACCATCGAGAATTATCCTAACAGTACTGTCGACTGGTTGTATCATAGGCCTGGAAACGTTCATCAATGACGCGATTTGGAACGAGTTCGAAGCGACTGCTTTGATTTTTATGCTCGCACTGAAACGAACCCCGTGCGGGATGAGGATACGCAACTGTGCGTGTGCTATTATTTGATTGATTATGAGATCAAAGAACTGTTCGCGCCAGTTGGAATACTCCCACACAAGTGATTAGATGACACGGCGCGAGCAAATTTTGTCCCGCATCCCGCGTTATCCACCCCTGTTTGGCCAGAGCTTAACATAGGTAGCCATACTCATCATTCTCTCGCCCTTATGCCAATTTATTTTGAGTCGGTGCAACATGCCTTTTCATTCCTATTAGTCGTCATTTCAATAGTCGCCCATAAAAAAATCATTCATCGTTTGTTTGGTCTTCCCCTATTCTTATAGCCACATTGATACTCAAAACTCTCCTCACAACATTTACGACAATAAGTACCTAGTAAATACAAGGTATCGTAGTTTTATTTCTTTACTGTACTAAATATCTGCCTAGCCTATTACCAACTTTATTGGAGTCAGCTTCCAGCCAAACCAGATATAGTTGAATACTAGTATTACACATGGAGCGACTCCCTATCTGACCTCAACAACCCACTAACTGGGTATTACGATACCCGATAGTATGACTAGCTGTCAGACTTTAGGTATTCTGACCACCCGTAGCGTAGTCGCTACGGTTGATAGTTCAGAGATCCACAAATAACAACCAACAGCCTATCGTGCTTTCCGAGGCACGGAGGGGTCTCTAATCTACGTAAGATTTGTGACCATCTTTACATACCAAGACCCCTCCGTGCCTCGGAAAGCACCAACCGCGGCAAGCAAAGTTCAACTTGACCAATCGTCATGCGGTTATTATATTAGGTTTGTGCATAAGTTCTTGGACACTTGGATTTCATTTAAAATTTTCTAGGTTTTAATTCAGTTACACGCTAGAATAATCTATCATTCTACAGAATGTTCTAGGAGCTTTACGCCAAGGGGTATAAAAGGGTGCGCACGTTCCGAGTTGTTCAGTTTAGTTCAAAATGGAACCGCGTCAACTACGAGCGATCATGCTTTACGAGCATAATCTAGGAACGAGTGCAAGGCAAACGGCCGAGAAAATTAACACTGCGGTTGAATAAGGCACTATTGCTCATTCCACAGTGAGTTATTGGTTTAAGCCTTTAGATAAGGGGGATACGAGTTGTGAAGACAAACCTCGCTGCAGTCGGCCAGTTGTCTTCGACGAAGACCTTTTACGCTCACATTTGGAAAGACATCCAGATGCGACTACCAGGGACTTGGAGAAGGAACTTGGGTACGACCACTCCACTATAATTCGGCACCTGCATGCAACGGAGTACCACAAAATAATGAGTAGGTTGACACCCCACGCTCTGACAGACAGCGAGCGCGCAGCACGCGTGACCATCTGCGAAAGTCTCCTCCTGCAACCACACAGACAAGACTTTCTCAGGTCCATTGTCACTGTCGATGAATCCTAGGTTCACTACATCAACAAAACGCGGCAGGCCTATTGGGTTCCACGCGGAGAAAGGGTGCCAACGGAGCTAAAGCCAGAACTTCATGGACAAAAGATAATGCTATAAGTTTTCTGAGATTGGCAGGGCATTCTCTATTGGGAACTAATGGACGAGAAGCAGATTATTAACGCTACTATTTATAGAGAGCAACTGCAAAACTCAGCCTCAGAAATAGCGACTAAGCGTCCAAAAAGGTTGTCTGTATCACTTCTTCAGGACAACGCTCGACCACATATTGCGAAGTCCGTCCGCCACATTCTGGCAAAGCTGAACTGGGCAGTGGTACCTCACCCACCATACAGTCCTGATATTGCGCCGTCGGACTATTGTCTGTTTCGGGCTCTAAAGTTACATCTAAGAAAGAAGAAGTTTGAAAACTATGAACAACTCCAAGACGACATCGCCGAGTTTTTTGACCACCAGCCTCCTGCTTATTGGGAACACGGCATAATGTCTTTGCCAGAGAGATGGTTACATGTCGTAGAACATGACGGTCATTATATTGTGGATTAATATTTCTTTAATAATAAATAAATTTATTTTTTAGTAAATGTTTTTGAGTGTCCAAGAACTTATGCACCAACCTGATAACTTAGCCGCAAGCCAAATATGTAGTTGAATTAAAAATATCAATTGATCTATAATGAATTTCTCTATGAATGAGGCTAATAAAAGATTTTTAGATAACAGAAAGATGTAAATATAGCTAAAATATACCGCCGCCCGGTCTGTTCGTCGTGTTTATTGTACAAACTTTTAATTGGGTAAACAATTTACTGTTAACGAAGCAAGGCAAGGGTCTTGCTAAAAATGGCGCTGATAGATTCTTATTGAGCTCAGTTTATTGAAAGTATTGTCAATGTTTTAGTATTGAGATTTATGATCTTGGAAATTCTCGTTAATAAAGAATTTCTCTCGCTCTTTCTGTTCAAGGATCCGGTATTTTTTAAATATTTCTCATAGCATTGTCATCGTCACCATTGTACAGCACTCAGGATTTTCTGACATCTAGTCGACCTAAGCTGAGCAGTGGTGGTGTAGTGGAAATGCCCGCGATTTACAAGTAGTAGATCGTCGGATCGAACCCTGCCCCGACGCTATACTATGTGTGGAAACCGTGAACAAAACATCGTGAGGAAACCGGTATGTCTAAGGGCGAAAAATTCTAAAACATGTGACGTCCACCAAAACACATTGGGCCCGCGTGCTGGATCACAGTAAAATACCTCTTACAGAGAGGAAGCCTGAATCCCACCAGTGGGATTATTACAGCCTGATTATGCTATGCTATTGGACCTAAGAGATAAACTAGTAAAGCCTGAAATGCCAAACACTGTTTACGTTATTCACATCCTTTTTTTTTTTTTTTTCTTCAGGATGGGAAATCATCAAATGACTTCTCCCGCTCTGGGCGGAGCGGGAGGGCGTGTCAGACTTTTACTGACTAAAACCCACCCGTGTTCCATCAGTTGCCCATGTGCCAGGGTCACGGTATCTCTTTCGAACAATCACGCGACCCCGGCAGGCATCGGTCCTAGTAGACCCCTACACTGCTGCTGACATCTCTTTGAGGCGCGCGTGGAACATTGCGCGCCGTCGACCCGAGCTTGGTCCTTACCGGGCGGCGAGCTACCCATTGCTCGCCACCCGCAAGCTCGCGCCTACGGTGGCCGGGAGTCCGCTATCGACTCCCGACGCCCGGGGCGTCTCCTCCTGCGGTGGCTAGGGACGTGAGGGCGCAGAGACTGCCACTCCCTCACGCGCCCCGCCTCCTCCTTCGCGAGCATTACTGCTTCGCAGAAGGAGGTGACGGCTTCCCATTCCCTCTCGCTCCGTACCATGGCTCGTACCAGGGCCGGACGCGAGAGGTCGCCGCCGCCGATCGCTCCCACGAGGACACGGCGGTGCTCCGCCCAGGCAGGGCACACCTCCACCGTATGCTCCACCGTGTCCTCCAGACGATCCTCGCAATGGAAACACCCGGACGTATCCTCCCGCTTTATCCTGAACAGGAACCCACCGAAGCACCCATGCCCGGTGAGAACCTGCGTCAGGCGGAAGGTGAGGACGCCGTGACGCCTCTCTATCCACTCCTCAAAGAGGGGACTTACCGCCGCAATAGTGGCGTGCCCAGCACTGGGTTGCGACAATCGTACCCGCCATGTCGCCATGAGATCACACCGGAGCTCTGTCCGCCGTGCCGCGATTTGTCGCGGCAGCGGAGTTTCGCCCCGGCGTTTCGCCTCCTCGCGCCACTCCCACATGTGCGCGAGGACCTTTGCCTCCAGATCCCATGGCGGCACTCTGGCAAGGAGGCTCGCCGCCTCGCACGAGACCGTGGATTAACCGGATAGCCATGACCCTCTGGGCCGCAAACAACTGGTGCGCTGGGCGCAGCCTCAATGAGGGCGCCCACACCGGTGCCCCGTAGAGGGCCATGGACCGCACGATCCCCGTGTAGAGCCTCCGGCAGGAGGCGTTTGGACCCCCCAGATTGGGCAGGAGCCGCTTTAATGCAGCCCCAGCCCGCTCCAGTCTGGGAGCCAAACGTCGGAAATGCTCAACGAAGTTCCACCGGCTGTCGAGGACAAGTCCCAGGTACTTCATCGTCGACTCGACGCCGATGTGAACCCCTCCTACCGTAAGTTGGGAACTCGCAGGTGGCGCGTTCCGAGGACCATGAAAACCCATGGCCTCGGACTTGTGCAATGCCACCTCGAGTCCCAATTGCCGGATCTTATCGACGATTGTCGCAACCCCGCGTGTCATTAATTCGGCCGCCGCCTCGTACGACCTCCCCTGCGCAAGGACCAGCGTGTCGTCAGCGTAGCAAACTACGCTGACGCCGCTAGGGAGGTCGGCGCGCAGCACCCAGTCGTAACCGATGTCCCACAGATGCGGCCCCAGGACCGATCCCTGTGGGACACCGCACGACATCTCTCGCCGGTTCCATTCCCCTTCGTGACCGGGGTAGACGACGGCCCTATCCGTCAGATAGGCCTCGACCACGCGACAGAGGTAGGTCGGTATCCGGTGATACTGGAGTGCCTCCCTAATGCAACTCCAGGGTAGGGTGTTGAAGGCATTGGCGATGTCAAGAGACACCGCCAAGACGACCCCACCCCGGGCCACTGCATCCCCCGTCGTGAGGGCTCGCACGCGCATGATGGCGTCCACCGTTGAGCGCCCCTTGCGGAAGCCGTACTGGCCGTCCGACAAGTCCGGCCCCTCCCGCACCAGCCACCCGACGAGGCGGTCTGCAATCACTCTTTCAAAGAGCTTGCCCTCCTCGTCGAGCAGCACGATGGGCCGGTAAGCGGACGGAGAGTCCGCTGGGCGCCCGGGCTTCTTAATGAGGACCAGTTTCCCCGTCTTCCAACGAAGTGGGAACTGGCCCCTCTCCAAGCATGCGCTAAGGAGCCCCCTGAGTCGAGGCCCGAGAGCCTCTGAGGCCAGGACCCATGCATTGCTAGGCAAGCCGTCGGGTACTGGGGCGGTATTCTTGGCATTAAGCCTTCGTACCGCCACCCTCATCTCTACCTCGGTCACTTCGTGAGCACCGTCGTCGTCGTCAGTGGTGTGGTCCGCATCAGGCACCGCAGTAGGCGGAGCCATGGGTGGGGGACTATGTTCCCCTCGCGAAGGGAACAGAGCGCTCACCACGCCCTCCACGAGTTGGGGCCGGAGACTCTGAGTCAGCGGAGGAGCCCATGGGCGGAGTTTCTCCCGGACGGCCTTGTAAGGCCGTCCCCATGGGTCCCTGTTCAGAGTCTCCAGCGACTCCTTGCGGGCCAGTCCTCTGGCCAGCAGGATCTCCTCTTGGAGGGTGGTCTTCGCCGCTCTGTACCCCTCATATAGCTCCGGTTATTCACATCCTAAGAATATTTAATGAAGACATCTATTTGTGTCATAAAAGAAGAAAGGTTGAACGCACAAACAAACATTTGTTTATTTGTTAATGCAAACACAAACAAAATAAAGTAAATATACTCAAAACATTAATAAAATCTAAAGTACAAACATCCTAAATATTAACGCAGAGTTAAATTAAGCACTAAACCGAATCAGTGTTTACGGTATATAGCTATTTACTCAAATCGTTAGGAATGTGTAAATATTTCGTTCGGGTCACGCCATTTTGACGTGCGTGACCGTACGCCATGGCCTCAGTTAATTTAATACGACGTATATGAGTCTCTAATACTATAAACAGATTTTTGTGTATTATTGTAATAATTTATTGTTTGTTTTTTTTTTGTTAGTTTTGATGAGCTGAATAACCTTGAAAATCAGGCTGCTGAGCTGTGAGTTAATTTACGATTGCTGTGGACAAGCAATTATTCTTGTCACTTACGATGCTTCAAAAGGTGCATTACGTGTCGACAGAAGAATAAAACTAAAAGGAATTTGGAAAAGGAATCAATCTGACCAGCCTTTTCACAACTATGTTAGGGTCGGCTTCCAGTCTACCCGAATGCGACTGAATACCAGTATTTTACATGGAGTGATTGTTTATCTGACCTCCACAACCGTGTTACTGGATAACACAACCGCCTTAGTAAGACTGGTTGGCAGACTTTCGGGCTTCTGATTACCCATAACGACTGTCAAAGAACCACGAGTAACAGCTAACGGCTTAACGTGCTTTCCGAGGCACGAAGGAGTTTCGGAATGTTAAGATGGTGACCCATCCACGGACAGACTGCCGCAATCGAAGCTTAACCCTTTCCTACCGGATTAGAGATTTTGAAAGATATTTACCAATTTAACTTTATAATATTAATAAGGAAGGTAAAAATAAATCCCATATTTTTTTTTAGATTTTTATTAACAAAAAAATCAATCCAACCACTGACAGTACTCATAAATCCTTGTACATTTTTATCATTATTTTAGCACTAAAATTTAAAATAATAATCTAAATCCATATTAATTGTATAGTTAAAACTACAATCTTAAATAATAATATAAAACAAATAACACTTACCCCGTCCATTCTATTTTTAAATTTTTTCTAAAATAAAAGCTATCCGCAGTTCTCAAATCCGAAACTGTCACTTGCGGGCGGTATATAGGCAAAATTTAAATAAATCACTGTGATTACACTAGGGTAGTGGTATTCGAAAGGAACGTCAGTGTCCAATACGTAATGCGCGATCGTATTGTCGAAATAATTAACGGGGAATCACCCGGTACAAATTAGTACCGTCAGTTAGGAAAGGGTTAACTTCATCGATCTATCACCTACGATGACACCGAGGCCCTCTTGCAGCACACATCATAACTTACTCATTTATGCATACACTTACTCCTATGTACCACATGTACACTTACACACCACACACACATATCACACATACTCAACTCACTTGTAACATACACAAAACAGTTTACATTTCTCATTTTAATTTTGTAATTTACCATGCCGAATTTATATGTATAAATAGTAAATAGCGGATTTTGTATGTATGTACATTACTTTTATCTAAGTTGCGGAAGAGTGGAGTGTCCTAACACAAGCAATTGTTTGCTTAAAAGGACAGTCCTACCACTAGCTTTGTTGTACAAATCTTGTTAAAGAAAAATAAACTATTTGTATTTTGTATCCGTGAAGGTATTATTACTTAGTCTAAGCCCCTTGAAAAAAAGAAATAAATCATACAACATGCCCCATTAGTACGATTTCTTTTAATTTATGCAAACGAGTCTAATTGAGACATTTAAAAATCATGACTTTCCCCACCTATAGGGAAAGGTACATGAAAGGTGGAAATTTGTCATTCCGAACATCTTTCGACAATTTCAACGTTCAGCGTGGTAGGTGGCAGCTCGATCGTGTTCCGAATATCTCCTACATCAAGCACCGATGAAAAAATATCTCGTTCTGGCATGATTTTTCATCTACTAGCTGTAATTTTATTGAAATCATACAGTTTCAACCGCTACGCCTACGATTGCGGTGCACACTTTTATGCTCACCTATAGATATTTAGTTGAGTAATGGATATTACTTGCATTCTACACGGTAGGTCTACCGTTTTGAAACGACCTCTTAACTTGATTGGATTCAGGTTTAGTATTCCATAGCAGTGCAAAATATAAGGGAGACTGTTTTATGGCCTGAAAATATGCTGCCTCATCTGAAAGAATCTCTTGTCAATTTATGATAAAGTAAAAATAGCTTTAGCAACGGAGTCGGTATATGGGGAATTGGGGATATTTGATTGCTACGCCGTAGCTCGTTCGTAGCCTTCGTAGCGCGTAGCTACGGATTTGTGACGACACGCGTGACGTAACGGCCGCACCCCCACCCGGGCGTGCGTCACTCCCCCCTCCCCCTCCTCTCGGCACGCAAATCATTGGCCAAAATCAACAGCGATTTAATGCCGCCATTAACTACAGGAAGCTGGATAAATGTACGGTGCATGTGTTCGCTCAACCGACTTACAATGCAGGCGATTTATAACAGGTGACACGATTTACCGGGTAATATTAATTAGGCCCGACTTTCACGGCATGTGTTTACTGTTTGCTTAATATTTTGTGTTTGCACGATGTTTTGGGGTGCGAGGGCGGGTCTAGGGCTGAAAAGGAAAGTCAAATGTCTCCAAGTCGGTGTAACGCGAACATTTACATAAATATAACAACCGGCCTTAAGGACTTTGATGGAATGGGGTTAAACTACAATTTCGGAGTGCGAGTGAGCCATTTTCTTTGGGCAAGAGCGTCAAATATGTCGTTAAAGAGAAATGTTGATGAAATAAGGGTAATCTGTGATTTAGTTTGGGTATTTTGATTAAAGATGTGAATACAATTAGAAAGTGTTTATCCAAAGTTCGGCTTGAGTTTCATTTGAGAATCCTACTGTCTTTGTTGTTACTGACAATATTGTCTAGTTTGAATTTATCTTTTTCATATGAAATCGTGAGGGAACCGGAATGCCCTAGAACCAAAATTCAAAGACGTGTACGGCACACTCCCTCAAAATAGAGGAAGCCTGTTTTCCATCAGCGAGAATATTATAAGCTGATTCAGTATAGCATAGAATATCTTAGTCAGCCTATACCGTCCCCACTGCTGGGACACAGGCCTCCCCTCGATGAGAGGGAGTGGGCCGTAATCTACCACGTGAGCTCAGTTTGGGTTAGTAGATGTCACATGTCTTCGAACTTTTGGTTCTAGATGTCGGTTTCCTTACGATGTTTTCCTTCACCGTTCTGAGAGCAGTGGTGATGAAATTATTTACACAAAGTAAAGCGCTGATTATGTATCAAAATTAATCAGGAAACTCACCAACAGAATATGCAGGGGTTATGCAAAAGGAGGAAAGTTATGCAGAAGGAATTTACAAGAAAACGGCATTTTGAAGTGGCTCTTAGTTCCCGAATATGGTGGGTATAAAAATGTATAAGTAAATATGTAAGCAACGGGAAACAACTATCGGTTAGCTGCATACGGGCTTCGGTATTTCGGTAGACCATTAGTGTTAGCTCGTTACGTAGCACCCCTATGCAATATTCCGCGGATAGAGAACACCAGTTACCGCTATCCTAACAAAACATCGGTAGTTATTTTCAAACGATTGTGTTTTAAAAACTAGACTACCGTTTGTTAATTGACTAACAGAAGAATGTTTTGTTAGATTTTTTCATTTTATACAAGTTTCCGCCCGTGACTTCGTCCGCATTGAAATGTTTGTCCATCTCGTCGCATCGCATCGACCTTGTTCTTCGTTATCGCTTAGCATTCTTCTTTTTTGCTTGGCTCCTAAGAGTTGTAGCGTTATGCTGTATAGCTTATAACCGACAAGTGGTTCCGGAGCGCGTTCAAACAAAATCACAAACTCTTCTGTTGAACAGACTTCCACTATTCAATTGCTTTAGAATTTTGTAGATAATAAAACATGTCACATTTTGTTTCTCTTAGCAATGTAAAATGCATTTTTTTGCCTTTAATGATTCTAGGAAAACTAAATTAATCACATCAAACACATACAAACAATACCCAACTTTCAACTACAATAACCTTAATCATTATCTAACGTATTACAAACCACACACTGCTTTGACTGCTGAGCTTTTCGACGAAAGTAAATACATGATGTTGTTGCGTCACCGCGCAGAGGCACGGTGTGTCAAAGCCAGCTGTTTTGAACCCGCAGGAAATTATCACAGATTGTTTTAACGCCAGCAGCGAGCGACCCAGTTCACGTGCGTTTAGACCGGACGCATTCGTGAATATTTCATTGGCAGGTAGTGTTACATTATATGTTTTTAACACTGGGGATGAAAACAGGATTGGAAACTTATTAATTCGCGTTACTCGTTTATTTGCAAAAAAACGACTTGCTCCTGCTTCGTCCGATGTTAACAACTTGATAAATATAGATTTTTTATTATTATTGTACTATACTGTCCAACTTACTATACTGGCCTTTGGTCAGCAAAGGCCTCCCCCAAGGCAGGGATCAGGCATCCTTTTCCAGGGCCACCTCAAACCAACGTGTTCTTGTTCTTTATTTATGTAAGTTTAATATTATTGTGTTATGCACGTAAAACTTGCCGAATGTATTCTCTTAACGATGGTAAAAAGTCGTCGAAATCTGTTATTGTGCAAGTATCAGAGTCAAGCCGACGTGGTATTTCATGTTTTAAATTAAATTATTGCTTCCCAAGTGTAATTTATTTAAGTTTTTCAGATATGAAATGTCGTCTATAGATAGTTTGCATACGTAAACGGAATTAAATATACAGTCTGCAACATCATTATCATTTCTCTGCCCTTATCACTATTTTTAAGGGGTCGTCGCAACACAGCTTTTTCTTCCATACTTCTCTATTAGTTGTCATCTCGATATCACTCCTTTTCTAGCCATATCATCTTTTATACAATTCTTTTTTTTTGGGAATATCATTGCACAGGTTTTCGGCTGCTTAACCGGACTTGCCTGTGGCTACCTAAATTAAGGCCTCCAGCCAGGGCTTTAAAACTTAAAATTAGAGCAACTACTCACAAAGGGCATCCCCTGTGGGGTACTGAGGTCAGCTTGGGGCATTGCTGATAAAGGGCTGCAAAGGACCGGCTGGATTGGAATATACGATGAATGGAATATGTGAAAGGTTCCCACATTCCATCTATCGTATTTTAGTCTAGTCTTTCACCCATCCACATTCGTACTAAAAACTTTCCTCACGACATTAGAGTCGATTAATAAATTAACAAAATACTACTTACACTACAGCCACTCATGAACTAACTGATCAAGTGACAAGATAATTTTTTACTTTACTAAGTATTGGTCAGGGAGATTTGTTGTTGTCTGTACCGTACCTACCCACGTCTCAATTCTCAAAGCTTTCAACTCGATTACGGAGGTGGCACCTCGAAGTGAAATGTCACGTGGAATAAGTGCATTATACAGGATGTGTGTTGTATTAAGTTTTACAGTCTGACTTAAAAGTCATTGGTGATCTTTCAGTGGGTGAAAGTTTGCCTGAACTGGTACAACTTTTTAGACGGGGTCTGATATATTGACATTTGCGGCTACAATTTTAACACTCATCAACCTGTTTTTAACGCTTCCAAATACAATAAATTGTCACGTGACATTCAACCTAATGGTTGGGTAAAGTTAGGTTAGGTTTCGTTTTCAGTGAGCATTTTTTTGGTATTAAAACAGATTGTTTGCATTTTGATAAGACATAAGAGAACTGCGTCCTGCCCATTATGATATACGATGCCAAAATACTGACACTCGAACTCTACTAATTTATGGTCGCTCAGCGCACTTTAGATCGGGCTAATGCTCGGAGTTTCATCGAAGAGTTAAATCAAAAATGTAATTATCCCGAAAAGAACCGGAGTTATCGCCATGGCTTGCAGAGTACGCAAGCTTAAGCGGAAGACCGGTAGAGCAAGAAGGTCCGGAAGTGGAAACTGCGAAGTATGGGACGCCCTCCAGCTAGATGGATAGACGACCTTCAAAATGTGACTGACATATACTGAATGCGCAAGGCGGAGGCTAACGTGTTCTGACGAAACCTGTGAGAGGCTTTTGTCCAAGGGTGGACTGCAATGGGCTGAATTGATCGTCGATTGATTCGCATTTTCATTGGACAGTCCACAGTCAATTTTCACTCATAGAGAGATTTTTCAGGGCTTCAAGTTCGTATTAGATTACCTATGAATTCGAAGTCAGCCTGTACAGTTTAATGGCTGCAGGCAGCATGTGAAATTAAAGGCCGAGTCTCGCAGCGCTTTGCAGCGATGTTTGCTCACCGGTTGAGCACATAATGCATACGGGTCGAGTATGCATGCACTTATCTAAGCACAGTGTAGGGACTAATGTTTGGGATTTCTACCGGATGTAGGTGCTACGCTAAATATGGATTCTTGTACGCGCCGGGTTAAATATTTAAATACTGGAGTTTCGTGTGTGTTTTTAATAAAAAATCTTTGAAAGAACTCTTTCAAGAAATATTTTTATTACATATCATGTGCTTATATTTCACATTTGTCAACTTAACGTATGCTGTGGCTTCCTATTGAAACCAAAGAATAACTTTAAATTCTTTACGAATTCTAATTTTTGTGTGTGTATTTTTTGTTGGAGGGTCTCGACACATAAATAACATGTTGAATTAAACCGACTGCGTATTCCATTATTCCACTGCTTTCATATATTTAGTGACTATAAGAAAATACTGGTGTCAAGTGTAGGATCCTGAGACTTATTCCCACGTTTTTAAAGTTGCTATTAGCAAATCTGAGAGAAAATTGGCTTCTGTTGTAATCCTTTTTTTGGGAATGTCATCTCGCAGGTCAACCTATGAGGTATTCGGCTGCTTAACCGGACTTTATAAATTAAGGCCTCTAGCTAGGGCTTCAAACTTAAATCTAAAGGCATTAGTCGCTAAGGGTTACCCCCTGTGGGGTACGGACCTCGACTTAGAGCATTGCTGGTAAACGGCAGCTAGGGCTGGATTGGAATGAGTTGTAACCTAGAACATCAACTTTTCATTTCGACATCATATTGTCAAGAACAATACATTGAAGCAGTATCTACCTACTTCACATCGCAATAGCTACCTACTCCAAACAGACATATTAACATTTATACTTATTCCTTTTATTTCTTTCCTAGTATTAGCGCAGTATCGTATTCCATTGTATTGTAAACAGCTTCCCCCACGATGGAACTCATCCCGCTCTCAGTGCCATTCCGTCACTTTACGGGATTATGTTGACTTCCTCTTGTAACACTTCCAGATATTTGAGACTCCACTTGATCGTAGATTATCTTCTGCGCTGAGTCGAATAAAAAGAGTAATAGAGACTATATGTTATGTATATTTATGAGTTTCATGAATAAGCAAATCGACTGATTTCGGCGACTGATGACGATTTTCAGAATCAGTTTCATAAATGCTCGAATATAATCTATATATACTCTATACTTAATGTAATAAAGCTGAAGAGGTTGTTTGATTTAACGCTTTAATCTCTGGAACTACCTGCCGGATTTGAAAAATATTTTTGTTTGTGATACGAGGAGGATACATCAGGAAAACTATAGGCACACACTATGACTCTTTGAGGCCAAGCAAAAAGAGAAAAAAAAAAACAGAAAGAGAGCTAAACAAAAACGAAGTAGGCAATTATGCAGGCAGGCGATGCGATGCGGCAGGGTGGGCAGAGAACGATAAAATTTCATGCGGACGAATTTGCGGGCAGAAGCTAGTTATATTATATGTTGTGCTTATAGCTAACTTAAGGCAGCCTTATAGTAATTAAAATATTTTTAAACAATCGCGTTTCAGTCGCGTTTGCGAAAATGGTAATATTTTCGATAGCAAAAAAAAAAATACTTAGGCATTTATAGAATCGAATATACTTTCAGATTTCTGGAGGTTTGCTAGCCACCTATTTATAACCTCCTTCAATACACAAATGCCCATTTTCCTAATAACTCTATCGGTGAAGGTCATAAGTTGTATCTTGGTACGCCACAGTATCTTATATCAGGCTTATCCCAACAAGGAAAAAGCACGAACAATATATTTGATCGCAATCATGAGATGAAATAAAATGATATTTGGCAAGACTCCGGCCGCGGGGAGAAACACAGCTTCCATTTGATATCTTCAGATACTTAATATTCACAAGTATATAACATGTACTTGTGTAGTAGCAGTCTTTTGTGTATCGACATCTTCACTGAGTTATTTTTGTTAAATATTCTTTTTTGTATTTAGTTCGGATCTTTGCCGACTACGGCGACGCAAAAAGAAGGATTCTGATCATGACCGGTATGTATGTGTATATCTGTTCCCGTCTTAACTACTTATCATAATTTGACAAATGGGGTAGGTATCGTTCTTGATCGGTTGGTAGGCATAGACTATGTGACATCACATTAAATTGAATATGGCGCCCTCTAGAAGACATACAGTCATAAACTAAAAAAAAAACATAATCTTTAGGACAAAGTGGCATACGACCCCAAATTTCAGATGTGAATATTTTCTTGTTTCATACTTTTTAGAGCGCGGATTTTCAGTCAGTTTGTAGTTTATGGACTTACTTTTTATCAATATTTATATCGCACCGTGTGGTGCCGGACGTAAAGAATAGCACCATTCCATTTATTCCCCTGGGTGTCGTAAGTGGTAGCTTACTACAGAATGGGCAGCAGCGTTCTCTATACATTTAACCACCATATTGCGATCGCCAACCCGCCTACCAAACGTGGCGATGATGGCAAACCTCCCCAAATTGGGGGAGGCCTATGTCCAGCAGTGGACGTCTGTTGGTTGAAATGATGATGATGATGAAACCAGGAACAATTATCCGTCTACGACTAATCCTAGATATTAAATGATGCAGAAAGTTATAATCCAGAAATCTATTATACCCATAATCCATAGTTAAACCCTCCCTGCACTGACTACGCAAACAACCCTAAATTGAACTTACCTATCTAAAGACAACATTAATCATTAACCTTAATCAATTCCGAGCAATACAAAGGTCACAGCCATTTAAATTAAACAGTTAAACGCGAGATAAAGCCAGAAACGTACCGAATACCCGCCCTTTTGTCAGGCTGGGGCAACGTGCTCCGCTTTTATTGGGGTAAGAACCCAAAGGAGAGCTGTTGCCAGTGTACAGCGACACTGCGACACTCCGGACACTAAAGGCTCGTTTACACAAGCTGAGTTTCTCATCTGTCAGATGGCGAGAATTTCTATGCGAGTTTTGTAAGCGAGACTCGCCAGGCAAATTTAAATTCAGTTCATCCCTTTTGATGACTATTTAATGAAAAATACAATGCTACATCAGTAGGTACCCGCCCGTTGCTATGGAAAGACTGTTTTTTTTTGTCTTCATAGAAACGCGATCTACGGGACAACGGGTCGCCCCGTGTTTGGGCAGAAGCGATGTCAAGTTGTATAGAAAGAACTTTATCTAGTCTTGGTAGAATAGAGATAGAATTGGTCATGCTACGCCTGCTGGTTAGAAATTATAAAACCTCACTTTCGAAGCAGAAAAATCCCCTTCATGTAAATGAGCCTCAACCCGCTGATACATTACAAAAATACCCTCTAGAGTTGCGTAGAGTACAACAATGCGTTACCGAAAACACTGTTCATTTTTCAATGGAATAGACATCGGGGAATATTTCGGTTTTCTACCCATCGATACCGAGTGTCATTTGACATATTGACGTCGTTTAACTTTCTGTAATTGCCTTTTTTTGTCAGTTTTTACGTACATTACGTACATGTTGGATTTTGTTTTGGAAGAATACTGCGTATGTTCAGAAATGCTTGAGCAGACTTAGCACTAACGCCGTTTTGTCGGCGGAAAAATAAAATTCCGTGTAGTCAGTAAAGTAGAAAGAGTCAACTGCACTATTTACGAAATTCACTCTTTTACATAATTTGACTCAGGATTGGGTAGGTATATGTGTTTTCAGTGGATTTTTCTGTGTGTTTCTCAATTTCACAGACAACTGACAGTTGTCTGTGTTATTTTGACAGTTTGGGATGCAAAACTTTCTTCTGAAATAGTCTACATAAAAAAGACTTCGAGAAAGATCTTTAGAAACGAAAGACGATATGACAGTTATGGAATAGAGACGAGAAACGAAAAACGTCGCCGAAAACCACTAAAAAACATGGGTTCGTACTTTATTCTTTTGCAACTGCATAAGAAGAGTATTTAGGAGTGATGAATAGATTATTAAGTCTGCCCGACTAACCCTGAGCATTCAACATGCGGAGTCTTCCTATCTAATACTTTGATCGCAACCTATATATTCTTGCATAACTCATAAAAAAGAAAAAGAGGAGGACATGGAAAATATTTTCCATAATAATATCTCAGGACAACCATCAAAATGTTATCTGAACCCAAACTAGGCAGAGCCTGTACTATGGCAACCAGACAACTGATAAACATACTTTTATATTTCTAAATACATACATAATATAGATAAATTACACCCAGACACAAAACAAATGATTGTGCTCATCACACAAAGATTTGTTCTGGGTGGGAATCGAAACCACGACCTCAGTCTTAGCAGCCAGGGTCCCTAACTACTAGACTAACCGGCCAGTCAAAAATAATTGCCTTTCTATATGGAATTAGCAACTGAAAGATTGGCAGTAGCATCAAGATGATTCCATAAAAAAATCATAGCCATTAAGACGATATAAGGAAGCAATGACGAGAAAGAAAGCCGAGACCTCATGGCGCTATAACTCATCAAAGCAGCATTTACTGCAGAATATAATGACTTCTGGCTCGCTCGTTTGTGCTGCCTCGTGGTCGTAAGTAGGTACTACTGCTGAGCATGAGGTACTGGGTAAGATTTCCATGTCAGCAAAGCGCTATTGTTGGTTTGTTTGTCACAAAAGTCATCATTGACATTTTGTCTTGTTTGTTATTCCATAATTGCCAGTGTCGTAAGGCAGATCTATTTGTATTGTCTTTGATCCCTAACCCTTGACATCAACAAGCAATAGACGACATTATAGTATGCATTTTTTATTTTTTCATGTGTTTTTCCCTTAAGATGTTCTCAGTAACAGCCCGGACTCTAGCTATGTGTTCAATTGTAGCCACAGGCTCGCTCCCTATCACATGGGACTTGAACTTATCTGTCGAAATGTGATTGTATAATATGCCTTCAGCAATCCCATTTTACAGTCATTGGTCGACTCTGTCTAGCAGAATTAACCAACTTAATAGGCACAGTAGGTAAGTAAATAAAGATTAACGAATAATCAGAATTAGTTTGATATTCGATTTGTTGCGTTAGGGCCTAAAACAACATATCGAATTGGGGCTTAAATTAGGCTAAACGGCGCTGTTGTGGCTACGGGAACGAGCGAAGGTGCGATAAGTTTAATGAATGGGAATGATTTGTGAAAATTGCAACATAAAGCTAGCCAGTTTCAATGGGAAAAATTATCGAATACCGACATAATTTTTTTTTTTTGCTATTTTTGGACATAATTCGGAAATTATCCCACGGGAACGTGTTCCTGGGACAAGACTTTTTTTTACTTATTATTACATCAGTGAAAGTCCTGTCAAAATCGGTCCAACCGTTTCGGAGACTAGCCGGAATAAACAGACAGATAGTAAGTTTTTTTTGTTTTTAGTTTTTTCATGTGCATTTAGCAAAAGCTGTAAAGAGCACTGTTCAGTGTTATTTTAGTACTGATTTATTTTTAACTTTTTAGTTTTTACTCTGAATTATTTGAATGATCATAACTCAAAAGACAATACTTACAAAGTGAAAAATAAATGTTGATTTTGGAACTCGGAGTCTTTGGTATTGTTTTCTTTTTTGAAGGCGTTTGAGAATAATTCCACTATATCCATTGCCTTGTTTATACACAAATAGTACAAATACCATTAAAATTATTATTTAGATTTCACTCAACATGAAGATTGATTAATGTTTTTACTATCTTACAAGATCAAAACGAGGTGTTAATTGATTTATTTACACGATTGAAGACTATCTAATAATATTCAATGTAGTAACACATTTAGACGTGATACATTTCTATATTTAGCCTTTATTTGATTTAATAAGACGCGTCTGTTGATGCCATTTAGGAAATACTCTAATATTTAGCGGTGCCAAAATGAAATGCGCATCGCTTGACATCTCCAATTTGTCGTTGAAATGTGCTAAGGTTTGTAATTCAAGGTTTTCCCTATTAATAACATGCCTTTTCTTGTATATTTTGATTTACATATATTTTTTCGATTAGTTGATAGTGAGCTGTAGTAATAAATTTAGGCCTACAACCGAAATGTAACACCGAACGTAGAATCGACGAACGAAAGAAATTAAGAAACTACAACGAAGAAATCGAAGGAAGAAACTACTGTAGGTACGAAGAAATTGCTGTGTATAAAAATTGAAATTCCAAAGGAAGAATGTACTCGAGGTATCAATTTTATTGTAATATAAAACATAAATAATGCCTTTATTATTTTCTGAAATAATGATTTTAGAATTTCTTCTAATAGAAAGAATCCCTAAAAATTTTACGATACAAAACAATCGTCAAAAGCTCAAATCAAATATAAAAGCGATATTTCCGTATGTACTATCATAAGTTCTTCGTATCGGATACATCAATGCAATCTAGCGTCTGTCTTTGAAAACACAGTCTTTGTTCTAAGTAAAGTAGTCTGACTATCTGACCTTTGTGATAAGGATTCCTACCGATTGTTACAACTTTTCTACTTACTCTCCTGAAAGAACCCTTACATTCTCTTTTTATAGAACCACGATTGTAAGGATAACACTATCTTTTCTTATCTAACTAAATAATAGTTCTTAAAGGTGCTTCTAACATTATAAGTATGCCACATAATTATACCTTACTGTATCTAATCATTTCTATTTTTTGGCCTACGAATCAGCATTGCCATGGGAACGTGGAAATGCTGCCATTTTGGGCATTTTCCTGTTGACAGCGATGCGGATGAATTTTTTGAGGTGCTATTATTCTTTCCCGTCCCTTTTATTATACCTACTTGTACACATATTTATTGTATGGTTCATGGTTGTTAGCTTTTAATAATAATTAATTTTGAAAACAAGCTTCACAAAAACACACTTAAAATACCTATACCACTACTTGCTATATAAATAACAGTCATAATCAGCCTATAATATTCCCACTGCTGGGAAAGCCGAAATCGAATTTTTGGTTCTACGACATGCTGGGTGGCAAACGCTGAATTGGTGGATCGGTGGATTAATACGTATAGGTTAATCAAAGCTATCCCATAAACTACCAAGCAAAGTTAATAAGGTATAGGAGCAACCCTGAAACCCATTAAAACAAGTATTTATAAAACTAGCCTGTTAGTCTAGTGGTTAGTGACCCTGACTGCTAAGACTGAGGTCGTGGGTTCGATTCCCACCCAAGACAAATCTTTGTGTGATTAGCGCAATTATTTGTTCTGTGTCCGGGTGTAATTTATCTATAATATGTATGTATTTAGAAATATATAAGTTTATTTATCAGTTCTCTGGTTACCATAGTACAGGCTTTGCCTAGTTTGGGATCAGATAACAGTGTGTTGGTTGTCCTAAGATATTATTATTATACACTAAACATCACAAAATATACAACTACACACTACTAAAAGTAGGTACTTAGTAGGTAACGAGGGACATAACTCAGTGTAATGATTGCCAGTTAGTAATGCAACACTCGCTGCACTGAAAGCAAATAAAACGGCTGGCTGGTAGTCACACGTAATTTGTCAGTGTTTGAGTAAACATTGTCAGTTTGCTCAAAGTGATATATGTTTGGTATTGGCTATGTTCCTCGATGACATGCACTACACGGGCAGATAATATCACGCTTGTATTATCTGAAGAGTTTGGTAGAATTGTGTGGTGCCTATACACATTTCGTAAGTTTTGTTAAAGTTTTTTTTTTTGGGCTTGCAAGTTTGTTAACTATATTGTGAAGTTTAAGGAGTACCATAGATTAAGTCAGAAACTAGATGTTCAGATGGACGGAAAACGTCTGCAGAGATATTGTTATTTCCTAGTTTTAACCCCCGACGCAAAAAAAAGGGTGTTATAAGTTTGACGTGTCTGTCTGTATGTCTGTCTGTGGCATCATAGCTCCCGAACGGATCAAGCGATTTCAATAAAAAAAAATGTATTAAAGGTGACTTATGTGCGAGTGTTCTTAGACATGTTTGATGAAAATCGGTTGAGCCGTTTAAAAGTTGTGGGGGAGAAAGTGGGGAAGAGTAACCGAATGTCAGCAAATACATATACTCGACTGGGGTCTCAAATGAATGCGCACTGAAAGAGAATATTGATGAATTAATCGAGAGTGTTCTTAGCTTCGTTTGATTCTACATTATAATAAGTATGTAGCTATAAAAAGTATAAAATAAAAAATTAAATTAAAACTGTAAAAAACCCCCGACACAAAAACCTAATTTCCCTTTAAAAAGTAAAAAACCGACCGCTCCGCGAGGGTAGACGTTGAAATGCAATATTGTGAAGTAATTTTATAAAAGTTTTCTTTTCTTAATTAGTTAGGTTAGCGGTCCCCCAACGCCACGTATTTTTTTTTAATTATTAATACATACTTAGGTAGGTACTTTAAGATTGAGTTTTTTTTATTATTTTTTACTATTTAAAGGGAAATTAGGTTTTTGTGTCGGGGGTTTTTTAAATTTTTAATTTAATGATTCGTGGAAACGTAAAGAAAAGAATTTTGAAAGGAATGGTGGAAAGCTACTTAGTAATTTTTCTTCCTCGCGTTACTTAATTATTTTTCTGGGCATCAACTGACTCTAGCTCTAGCTAGATACAGGCTAAAGTAGGTACTTCTTAATTTTTTCCGTACATAAAAAAATAAGACCTTTAAGCTCATATCCTCTTGTCATGTATCATCAAGTTCATGTACCTTGAGCTGCTTTATTAGAACAATCTTCTTTATAAACAAACCCTTACTGTAGCTAGGGCTTCAAAGTGTAAAAATTTATTCTTCAAGTTCTCTAGCTTTACTACTTTACCGTGAACAAGCCCGTCATTGAAACAAGATCTCCAAAATTATACTACAAAATAATCATTATCTTTCGACAGTTCCAGTCTTACCAAATGCGACAAGATATCAGCATGACACAAAAAAAAAAAACAAAAAGGCTCGTATTCACGGGGAAACAGTAACTGACCATTTTAAAAGTCGCGTATGTAAACTCCCTGACAACCAGACAGACACTGAGCGAACTTTTACTTCGCCGTCCAATTTCATTACAAAAGTTAACCCACGATTTTAATCTACATCATCTACATCCCTAGTAATTTATGAGCTGTGTAGATTATAAAGATTAAACATTCTTATACCTTAGTTCGCGTGCTACGCCTTTATTTGTTAAGTAATAGTATTTCGTGAAGCAAACGCTATATAATGCGAGTTGTAATCAATCACTGGGTTCAATTGTAGTGTTGAAGAACACGTAATGTTCTGATTGTAAGTTAGAGGGTCCGGCACACCCCTAGATTTCAATAATTGGCGGGAAATGAGTAGTAATGCCTGTTATGGCCACCTGAAATAGCTCGCGTATGGTCAGAGTAAATGATAATAGACCCTGTAGTATGTTTCAATTGTGTTGATTTCTATTCGACTTCAAAACGGAGGAGGTTCTCTATTCGTCTGTTTATTTGGTGTGTATATTCCGTTTCGTATTTTGTATATCGCTGGCAATTGTGGATCAGTTTTATAAATACTTGTTTTAATGGGTTTCAGGGTTGCTCCTTTACCTTATTAACTTTGCTTGGTAGTTTATGGGATAGCTTTGATTAACCTATACGTATTAATCCACCGATCCACCAATTCAGTGTTTGCCACCCAGCATGTCCTAGAACCAAAAATTCGAGGGCATGTGACACCTACCTGACTGAGCTCGCGCGGTGGTGGTGGTGGTGTGGTGGTGGTGGTGGTGGTGTGGGGGTGGTGGTGGTGTGATGGTGGTGGTGGTGGTGGTTTGGTGTGGTTTTGGTGTTTTGTTGGTGGTTGCCTAAGGCATTGGATCATCATCATCATCATTTCAGCCTAAGGACGTCCACTGCTAAACATAGGCCTCCCTCAAAAGGAGTGGGTTGCCATAAACGCTACGCGTAACAGGCGGGTTGGCGATCGCAGTATGGTGGTAAAACGCATAGAGAACGCTGCTGCCCATTCTATGGTTAGTCCAATAGTCGCCTTTTATTGTACTCACGGGAAGAAATGGGTTGGTGCTATTATTTACGTTACTACTAAACACGGATTATGGCATAGGATCACTGACCTATATAGTTACTTAACACTAGAAGCGCGGAACATACCGACTGAGGTAAATTTGGATAAAAAAAAAATGTATATTGCAATTACGTGGTTGAAGTCTCGTATGAATAATCCATACTAATATTGTAAATGGGAAAGTGTGTGTGCCTGTTTGTCCGTCTTTCACGGCAAAACGGAGCGACGAATTAACGTGATTTTTTAAGTGGAGATACTTGAAGGGAGGGAGAGTGACATAGGCTACTCTTTGTCTCTTTCTAACCCCCCACTTCCCTAAAATGGGGGGGGGGATTTAACGCGAGCGAAGACGCGAGCAAAAGCTAGTAAATAATAATAATCATCATATTTCATGAAAAGTCATAAAAAGTTACGATTATATGCATAATAAAATATTAATTAGAGCAGGAAGAACATCGAAATGGGTCAAAGGACAATGCCAGAAACTCTATAGAGCTTTGACCCATAAAATAAAAGTTTGTTTACAAGCATGAAAAATGTAGCATTCTATTGCTGCTTTATTAGAGATATCTAAATTACGTCTAAATGCCTTTAGAACTGGCTGTGTCTGTTTAAATCTACAATGCTTATTATTTAGGATTTTTCACTACGGTAATCCGAGCAATAAATACCGTAGTATTTACATACCTGTTACAACAATTTCCATGTTGCAACAACATATCTTAGCACGCATAAATTACCATTTATGCACCTCGACATCGTTACCCAACTCGAGCATTGTTCAAAATGGAAGCAATAATCAGAATCCGTGGCAAATAGTAAAAAGTTCGCCGACGATAGGCGAGATCGAGTCCATGTACAAGAGCAAAACTCGTCGGTATAATGTAACAGTAATAATATTGATCAGGTTGAGATTAGGGAGCGTAAAATACAAACAGCAATGCAACGGCAAACAGAACAGAGCTAATGTCAAAAAGTCAAAGAATGACTTTTTGTAGTGGTGGGCGTTACGACAACGAACCGTTTCCGAAGACCGTTTTATGTTTTGCAACGATGAAACCGTTTTTACGTCCTGGGTCCAAGCAGTCTTCGTTGCTCAAACCAGGCTTCGAATTACTAGATGCGATTATTTATTTTACAGCTAAGAAAATACGGTCGAGAAACCATTGATTCAACTATCACACTCGTCGCGTCGTCGTCCTTAATCCGTTCCAAAGACCGTTTTATGTTCTGCGACGACTACGACGATGAAACTGGTTTTACGTCTTGGATCCAAATAGTTTTCGTTACACAAACCAGTCTTCGAATTACTTGATGCGATTTTTTATTTTACTGCTAAGAAAATGCAGTCGAGAACGCATCGATTTTATTGATTGGACGGCTCTTCAAACCAGTTGCGACGACAACCGTTTTCTGCAACCGTTTTAGTCGTCGGAAAAACGGTTGCGTTTCGTCCATCAAAAATTCGACAACGACCCACCACTAACTTTTTGACATTACCATTAGCTCGTCAATGACGTTTCATTACAACTTAACCTACTAGTGCTCAAATGCGAAACATTTATTAGAATATATATTCATAATAATATTATAGGTATTAGGTATTCACAAAGATTGTTTTCATTAACTGTGTGTAATACCAAATACATATTAAAATCCGTATGTAGTAAATTAATAGATATTATTTTTTAAATTAAATAACTGTTTTTGTTCCGTGTGTGTGCGTACTAAGTACCTAACGCAGATGGTCGCGATTAAAACAGGAAATACGTCTTGGGTTTTTAAATTCCTTTTTATCGCTAACTTATTATCCGCAACTGTAACAGAATAATAGTTAAGCAACAAAGGGTCATAATTTCTTGTGATATTTTTGATTAAGTTACATTTCCGGTACGGTGGTGAAGGGTGGGGCAGGATCTGGCATTGTCATTTGGTACGCCCGCACTTCTAGTGTTAAGAGGAGGACGAGACTGAAAGAACTGGTAAATATAATGCAAATACTAGTTTATTTATATGTATGTTGAAACTGTTTGTATTCTTCGTCGCTGGCCCCTAAAGGTTCATTAAAAAACCAGCGTCAGACAGCATCTGTTGACATAAATGCTGAAATGAACTTTTTTGGCGCAGCCATGACAGACTGTTTTGTTATTTATTTTCACTTTGTTTACTTACTACTTTATTGCATTTTGTGTTTCACGAACTGTGTCCAAATAACCGGTATTCTTTCCTTTTGTTCAATATCTATACAAGTACATATATAACATTGAAAAGTCTATTTGTGATGTCAAAATAGCAACTTTTAACTAAATGCATAAAAAAGTAGTCTTTTTTTATTTTGTTTGGAGAGAATATAAAGAAAAATGAGTGAAAATGCAGCGACCGCGTTCGGCGCTCCGATTGGCCCTTCACCAATCTCGGAGCGCCGAGCCCTCACACTTGGGCCTCTGGATATACACGCACGCCGGTTGAGAGTACTACGCGTACTGTGTGTCCTCCCAGGGCGTTTCCTTCCGACATTTCCACTCACATCTGCCCATCTTACACATTGTATTAATTAAGAGAGTATTGTTATTGCCTGTCTTTAATATCCTGAATACAAGATAGCTTCAATAAAAGAGCATGATTATTGAACTGAACACTGAATCATACCCATGGTATGCCACAATACACTAGATTTGTCATCCACCCGCATTTAGATGCCTACAGCATTTATTTATTAAAACTTTATGCACAAGTAAAACTACTGTACAAAGGCGGACTTAATCCATGAGGCATTTTCTACCAGTCAACCTTAGGTTGATGCAGAGAAAAACATGGCAGGTGCAACATACGGGATAGATAACTCGAAAAATAATGAATACTAAATAGATATATACATACATCTATATAACGATCGGTAGCGGAGAAAAAGAATCCAGCAAATCAGCGCTGGGATGATTCTGCCAACTTCTGGCGAATATGCTTACGTACTTTCGCTTTAAATGATAACTGACTGGTTGCCGTCCTGATGTTCAGAGGGAGCGCATTCCAGTATTCAATCTAACGAACAAAATGCAAATAATTAATGTTTAGTATCTGTACACTAGTTCGACCAGCTGCATCGCCCAGACACCAGAATTTCAAAGATACTGACTTCGGACACGCGCCATGTTATTTGCACTTTGTAAAAAACATGATGTGACCTCCGAAGTCCGAATTCGGGCAAACGAGCACATGTGACTGTGCCTTAACACTCATGAATCCTATCATTATAAAACTATTAATAACCAACTATTATTTTAAATGCGAAAGTGACATTATGCGTCTGTGTTCATTGTGTGCTCTTTTTCGCGTTTAAACCTTTGAAATAAAGGTTGCGGACAGATAGGTAGCTAGTGACCTGGATAAAGACGTAGGCTACTTTTTACTCTATTTCATCATCATACCATTACGCCTGTAAGCCCTAAAGGAATACACAGAGTTGTGCCTGTAGTATACACCTAAAATTCGCCAGTTATGTTTAAGTCCTATGTAATAGTGGACGAGCCTATTGCCATCAACTGGACGCAAATACAGACTCTAAGCTGTTACTAATAAATTCCTCATAGAAATATCCAATATCACTTTGCCCGACCTGGATTGAACTCAGAACCTCATACCCTACAATAGCGCGATACCGCATGGACCTACACACTCGTATATAATGGGAAAAGACACAGAGAGAGAGAGAGTTGCATGGAGGGGGTATAACATGAACTTCGTTACAAACAATATGAAATACAACATACACGCAGACAAAGTCGCGAACAAAAGCTAGAATCGTAATAAATAAAACAGTAACAGAGTTACAGAATCTATTTTTGGCTCCAAAACAAAAGGTCAATTAAAATTAAAATGTTTCCAAAATGGTGGACGTGTCGCACAAACAAATCTATTTAAAGGACTTGTGTGATTGTGTAAACAGGAAAATGGTTTCCTTTGTGTCATTTTATGGTTAATTAAGCACAAGGCAAGTGTGGCTGCACGCTAACTTATTGGGAAACGGATTACCTAGTGAGTTGAGAAGCGCTTGGATTGTGGGTAGTGTAGCGGGTCGGTTAAATATGTAGTTCTATGGCAAAACAATGATGTGGCCGGAGTTTTTATCTGACTATGGCGAAGCAAAAAAGAAGGTTATGATTTTGACCGGTATGTATGTATGTATATTTGGTCATCTGTTCTCCCATAACTTCTTAACTTCCTATCATATTTTAGCAAATGAGGTATCGAGAAGCGTCTTGATTGGCTGTTCTTTATAAGCTGTCTAACGTTACAATAAATTGAATACGTTACGTTAATGATGCCGTGTTGTTTATCAAATAAAAGACATTAATTAGCACATTTCAAATATATCATATATATACAACATTAATTTTTGTTTATGCGAAACCCGAAACACGGGTCTAGTATTTTTATGTAAAGAATCTATGAAAAAAAATTCAAAACTGTATCATTAATAATCACAAAGTTATAAGCTTGGTAAGTTACCTGGTTGTCCACGCAAAAACATATGCAGATCACCACAAACAGCTAGTGTACGTACCATCTCCGTGTAATGGACGTTTGAATACGAGAAAGACATGATAATTTTAAAATCGAAACAAAACACTAAGGCCCGCGACTTGGAAACGTAATTAAATATTTTTGGTACAAAATATAACATGTTGTAAAAATTATTGGAATCGATTCAGTTACTGATTCTGAACAAACTATATTCAGGTTTCGCATATACTAAAAATAATCTTGTATATATAGAATATAAGGTATGAACCAATAAAAATATTCTCATCTGAAAGCCGATTAGCTGGAACAAATAGACATGGACAAGAATAGACAAAAAATTAAAAATAATAGTTATTTGTTATACAAGAGTGCAAAGTTGCTTTTTAACCGCGTGTTCAATTTTTTTTTCAAATTCAAAATTAGAATCCTGAGCGTTAGCGAGGGAATAAAAAGAGCACGAGGTGAAAAATCTTTGCACTCGAGTGCAACACGTAACTTTTCATTCCACCTCAGCGAGGAAATGACTAAATGAAAAAAAAAACCTTTACAATCACAAGATAGGTACACTTTTATTTCAGTTTAGGTTTTAATTACTACATTATGACAGGTAAGTATTACAGAATAATCTTTAAATTATAACAAAATAATACTAAGGTATAATTAAGAAAATTATAAACTAACGTTGCTACAGTTATTTAAATTGAGTGTAATATT
Source organism: Aporophyla lueneburgensis (assembly GCA_932294355.1). NCBI lineage: Eukaryota > Metazoa > Arthropoda > Insecta > Lepidoptera > Noctuidae > Aporophyla > Aporophyla lueneburgensis. The sequence goes on from OW028747.1 coordinate 19,945,763, forward strand.
TTTGTTTGGTACTGTAATATTGGTGTTAGTCACTTGTGTACTGTTTTTCGGTAAACTATCTGTCATACTTAATAGTTGTACCGATTCATCGGATTCCCTTGGCGTGAATGTTGGAGAGAGAGGGAGATGGTTAGGTGTTTCATAACGGCTTATTTTTGATGTAGAAGGGCCAGTCCAAGGATCCGATTGAGGCTCTTTCAGTGTAATGGCTCCTACGATGCCTTCACATATTTTAGACTTATTTTGGATGGAATCCTCTATGTATCCCTCTACAACTGCATTGGACTTCCAGCCTCCGTGGCGCTTAAGGGACAGGAGATCAGCTCCGGAATCAGCCAAAAGTGTGGCTGAAGTTCGTCGGAAACAATGACCCGTGTACAAAAGGGGTTCTGGAAGTTCAAGAAATGTTGCTATTTCTCGTGGGATACTGCCAATTTTATTAGTACCCATAGGCTGTCTAACACACTTTCCATTGCGATACTGTAGAAAAAATCGATTGATTGGAGTGTTAGGCGGGCGTAAGGCTTGATATTTCTCAACAATCGTTACGTATTCCTTGCGAATGACGAAGTTGCGGTCTCTTTTTGTCTTTGTATTAGGTAAATTAATTAATAGTAAGTCATCTGAATGTTTCTCAATGTTTTTGACATTAAGTTGTGTTAGTTCATTAGTTCGACATGCTCCGTTTATTCCAATAATAAGAACAACCTGTAACGTAAAGAGTATTGTAGTAGATAAATGAATAAAATTGATATGAACGCATAATTATGCCTATCAACATCTACTAAGTATACTATTTAATTGAGATTAATATACTTAAGTAGATACTGAATGTGCAACTGACTTACTTTTGCCGCCAAATATACGGAATCGGGTGCTTCGTTAAGAAACTTTTCAATATCAGATATTGTGAAAACCTTCGATTTTTTTTGGTTGATGACCAGATGAGGCTCTTTTTAAAAATGCCACTAATTTAGGATAGGTATCGATATGTTTGTCTTTTTTCATCTTTATTGTTGCTTTTAGCATCGAATACGTACTCCATAGAGTGCTTGCTTTCTTGTTCTCGGATAATTCTATAAAATATGCCAGCAAAACGTTTTCTGTGAAAGTTTTGGCTCCTTTTGCTAGTCGCCACGTGTTGAACATATCGTACTGTTTTGAATACTTCTCGCGTGATTGTTGAGGGAGAAAGCTCATTTGCGCATTATTAACAGTTTCAGTCAATTCTGTTGGCGTCAAGCAAACTTCCTCGTCGCTAGAATCACTCATTTTAGTTTTTTCACTTGTTTTCAAGTTTCTTGTTTTTAATATAAGGTTTAACAATGACGTGAAAAAATGCCGCGTAAAGAACCGCGTACAAAGCAAATTGAAAAAAGAACACCAAGAAGGTTCCGAGTCTGAGTTTTTAACAAATTAAAAAAAAGTTGTATGATATATTCGGCACCATAGAGGTAGCAGTAAATAGGTTTAATGTTTTTTTGAATTCACAAACTTAGTGCACACGATGTTCTACATTCAATTTACTTTATCCTCTAGAGAATAAAAACGGCTTTTCCACTCAGATATTGAAGATTAAAAATACTCTTTCCGAGATGGTGGGATGAAAAACATTTTGCCTTCGTACCTACCTATATTTATTAAAAATGCTGGTATTTTGATATCACAAAAATAAATTGCAATTTATTTATTTTGTATGTAGATACTTTCCCGTCTGAGGGTTGCAGTAAAAGAGATGAAAGCACTAAGCTCTACAGTTACCGAACACAATAAACAAACCAATAACAGAAACAACAATGAGTATTCATAATTCAGCATTTCACTTGATATTGTAAATCGAATCAGATTTCCATATTCGATTCAATCGAATACATTGACAGATGCAACTCAATTCTGTAATCCGAAGTAAATTCGAAGAATGCCTTCATTATTTACAATTGCAGAATGACTGAATTTTTGTTGTGATATTGCGGTATATGTAAATTGTTTATTAATCTCATCATAATTCTTGCTGAAAGACGTTTACTGCTGGACATATACTCAGAACTCAGTATAATTGAGGGTGGGAATTATTTTTGGAAGGAACTTTAAGTTTGCAAAACGCGGTGAGTGTTTTTTTTTTAACTGCTTATTCTGACCATATTTCGGATCGTGGGGCTTTTGGGACCGGGACCGCGGTTCCGGATTCCACCTAAAATACAATAATTATTTTGCAGTAGTATTGTGGGACCACAGGAAAATTGAAGTTAAAATACAGTGAACAAAAAAGAATTACGAGAAAACAAAAAACATTTTCTCTTCTCATACATTTTGTGTGTTAGCTACAAAACGCGTTATGCCTTTGAAGTACCAGGTTGTCATAACTTAGTAGGAGCTTCCCAAACATAGGAGTGTCAGCTAGAAATAGCTTTATTCCTTCGAAGTACTTACTAGGTGTTCATAACTCGGGAGGAGCTCACCTAACATGGGTGGGTATGTATTAGCTAGAAAACGCTTTATGCCTTCGATGTACCAGGTTATCATAACTTGGTGGGAGCCATATAAGTTAACACATCATTTATTGACTCTAAGGTTGGTTCACAGCTCGCTGGGTCAGGTTGATTATGTTTAATTTACAAAAATAGTAATGATATTAAATAATTGTAATGATTATGACCGTGGCTGCTGACGTGTCTAATTATGGTAGTGAAGTTTTTTAAAAGTTAATTGTTACGTTTCGGTGGGTGATTCCCTGGGGGACGATAGGTGATTTAAACACTCAAGATTACTGTTTATGAAATAATATTTTGTATTCTGTTTTAGATTTATTTCTTATAGAAGGCTATATCGTTTTATAAAAATAATTTTATTTGTAACTTCAAATTTTTTGTTTGACCGTAGTTTTCCAAGACATAACTTTGTTTATTTTACTTGTGGTCCCAAAATACTACTAAAAATATTTAATATAGTAATAGGTGGAATCCGCGGTCCCGGTCCCGAAAGCCCCACGACCCATTTCCACCTCTCGCCAGTGCTGTTTTATATAATTTTAATGTTCGAAAAGTGCTGATACCCAGCCTAATTAATAAATGAGTTTGGTTTTGATTTTGGAAGAATTAATTATTACCGATACTTAATATTATTATTTTAATTCTCCAGATATTTAAAATTTTAATCAAAAACGATCTCGTTTTCCACGGGAAGTGTATTTCATTTTAATATGCTAAACCGTTTTCCATAAAGTGACACAAAAACAAGTCAAACAACGGCATTTTGACAGTAACATAGTTGCAAATACTGTTGACGTAAGTGCACAGGTGATCAATTCGTAGCACATGATTTAGTTGGTAGTAAATATGTGTTAAATACCCGAAGCGGACGAGGCCATAAAATATGTGGTAAGTTATAACCAGTAATAACGCCTCGACCATCCGAATCCATTAAGAGATCAGTGTTAAGGGGTATGCTCTATTGTTTTCTATTTCTTCTTCGATGATTCAAAATTTAATTTAAAAATAGAATAGAATGCCGTTTATTATGGACATAATGGAGTTTACTACAAGCGTTTACTTAAATTTAGAGACATTTGAACAGTCGCTAATCATTAGGTAACCTACTGAACTAACTATGCGACGTTTATAAATAAAATATAGGAGATTATAGATAGGTGTGTGGTGTGCTCTTCATTATCGTGTATAAGAATGATGTGCTGACATATTTGTGATAATCCAAGCTATTTAGTTGTGACTTGAGTTGATTTAATTTTGTGTGTTTGAGTATTTGACTTATGATTAAACTTTGTTTATTTGTATTTTTTTCTTACCTAATCATTTTTTTATTTTTATTTATTTACGTTTAATATCCAAATATAGTTTACTAATGATGTTTATTGTGATATTATCTGTAAGAATCCCTTACCAATAAATAAGTGACTAGGTGCGCTGATTAAAAAAAAAATGTTATTATCTATTGAACAGACATTGACAAAATTACAATATCAACATATTATTATAATTTAAGGACCATTAAACCTAATCATTAAGTCTCACGTTCGAATTCACCAATTAATATTTCCTTTTTCTTCAGAGGCATGAATATTAATATTGGTATTTCGTATAAAGCGCCTTAAGTGCTGGTATTAGGAGCGAAGTATAAGGATTAGTTCGGATGCAGGTCGCAGGTGGCACTTCGATGGCTGATGGCCTCTCGACCTTCCCCGGACAACCTCCCAGCCGGTATTGGGGACATAAACCCGACATTTCGACTTTACTGATTGCGACATTTAGTATTAAGGTTGGATAAGTGTAAAACAATGGCGCACTCAATATTCGAGGAAATATTCTTTGTTCAGTTTTCGTTTAGCAAAACAAAAATTGAAACGACGTTAGGTGAAAGAGGCTTTGATATGTTATTCAATCAATCAATCAACAATTTATTTTGTTAAAAGAGAGTGAGTTACAGATAGTCCATGTCAAAAATATGTGCACTATGTTTTGCCAATGAATGGCGTACAAAATTAAAACAATCAAACAAACAATTAAATACATACATTCCTATAGTAAATAGTTAGACCATATAGGAAAGTTGTTTTAATATTCTTGATTCTTTCTTTCTTTTAATATTCTTGACTAACAGGTCAACCAATCTACCAAGCATTTCTCAACTATGTTGGGATCGGCTTCCAGTCTTACCGAATGCATCTTAATACCAGTGTTTTATATGGAGCGACTACCTATCTGACACCCACAACCCAGTTACTGGGTAATACGATACCCTTTGGTAAGACCGGATTTAAGACTTTCGAGCTACGGACGACTTGTAATGGCTATTATAGATCCAAGAATGACAGCGGGGAACAAGGGCTTAACGTGCTTCCGAGGCACGAACTGGTCTTGGTATTTAAAGATGGTGGTCAAAGATGGTCTAATAGGTATAGCATACAAATAAAACTGAGAGAAAGAAGAGGAAAGAAGGCAGAATAAACACAATTTTTATAAACCGATCATTGGGATGTAGTTGTTCCATTTTTACAAATAAAGTATACTAACTAATAATCAGTGGCTTAATTGGGCTATACCCAATTTTAAGCATGACCGTTTTTATAAACAAAATACTGTTTATAAAAACGTTATAAACAGTATTTTGTTTATAAAAACGGTCATGCTTAAAATAAAGAACTAAAACATTAGGTCCCACAAGCACGAAAACTGCATTAACCTATCTGTGAAACTTACATACCACTTAGCGAAGTTTCTAATTCACGACGATATTATAAAGAGGGGTATGCACATTAACTACGTAAAGTATTCACACAGCGGTGTACGACATAGCACGCAGCGCTTTAATCCGATTACAGCACTTAATAGCGCTTTAACATGCTTGCTACCTGCAGTAAGGAGGTTGACAATATTTACTACTAAAGAAATATCAACCTTAGTATATTTACAAAAGCACCTAAATTATTTTGTCTTCTTTACCTAATAGTTATTGTGGATAATAAATCCTACGATAGCTGTCTATTATGGTGTCAATCTATCTGTCACAAGACGTTATCCCAGTGACACTCAATGAGATTAGTATTTATGCTTTTTGGGGCAATTTCTAGAACTGCCAAGCTTAGGCCTGACTTAGGGCCCTTGGCTTTTAAGTGAGAATCCTACTATCCTACTTCATACTTATCCTATCCTACTAATATTATAAATGCGAAAGTTTGTATGTATGGATGTGTGGATGTTTATTACTCTTTCACGCAAAAACTACTGAACAGATTCGGATGAAATTTGGAACACAGTTAGTTTATAACCTGGATTAACACATAGCCTACTTTTTATCCCGGTAATACGTTCCCGTGGGATATTTTCCGACCTCCACGCGGGCGAAGCGGCTGGCAAAAGCTAGTTATCTATATATATTGTCTTTTTGACATAGAATATCATACGAATTATTTTCCATTTTCGAATATATCTGGTAAACAACCCCTTAAGATCTTATTTTATTTATGCCAGAGGAAATAATATTAATGACAATTTTCCGCAAACTTGCTACTTCATAGATAACGTCACCTGGGGCAAGCCAAACATCGTTTCCTACTACGATATGGACATTGAACGATACACTTAGTAACAATTACAACAGCTAATACTATGTTTAGATTACTACTAGTGACCTCAAGTAAGGCCACGTCTAGTGTCGCAGAGAGTTGGACTAAAGCCAATGTTATAATAGTTTATAGTAGTAACTATGTGATCCGACTCTATAGGCAATGAGGAAATTAATTCTGTTTTTAAATTTTATAGACAAAACATTTTATTGAAATGTTTTTTTTAGGGCTAAGGACACTTGTGTGAAGGGCTCTTAACACATCATGGTAATCTATTTTTCGGCCAAAGTTAGACTAAATCTTGTAATCGACACTTTATAATATTATAAATGCAAAAGTAACTCTGTCTGTCTCGCTTTCCTGCTAAAACTACTGAACCGATTTAAATGAAATTTGGTACACAGATAGTTAAGAGCCTAAGAAAGGACATAGGCTACTTTTTATTTCGGTAGTATGTTTCCGCGGGATAATTTCCGACCTCCACGCGGGCGAAGCCGCTATCAAAAGCTATTTTAAAATAAACGTTTGGTCTCCAAAGTCTGGCGTTAAGTCCTTCATGAATAGGTCCGTGTTAAATTTATGCTCCATATTTGTTATATCACATGTGTTTATAACTTTATATCAGACTCTAAGAAAGTGGAACGGACTTGTATAAAGTACCTACCATCAACCCTATTCTAAGTTTTAAAATAATTATCAAGGCAGGGCAAAGCCCTTCGTTTTCTTTACCACTCAACTTGATCCTTGGCCAATAAGGACCAATCCCTCATATTCCAATCGAGAAAAGAAATAGGTTCGATAAAAATTGCTTAAGAGTCTTACAGGCTAGATTGTAATCAGTTATTAAGAACCGGTTCCTTTTAATAAATGAGAAAATTGTAAATGTTACTAAACATTATGCAGGTAAACAAGTACCTCTGAAAGTAATAGACCAAAACAAACGACACACAATATAACACTTATTGCAGTTACCTCCAAACTCAAAGCATCCAAAATTATTCTTATTTTGACTGAAAATCTAGATATGTATCTTTTAGGGTGTTAAGAATTTAGCCTCAAACAAAATAAAAATTATTTCATAATTCAGTTACGATACTTTACATACTTACGAATAATTCGTAAGTATGTAAATATGAATATTCTTGCCAATAAGCGTTGTTTATAGTAAACAGAGTTGTGACCTAGTTTATGTTTTAATTTATGGGTTATAGTTATACAGATGAGGATACTGCGCCGCATAAATAATGTTCAGTTACGGCGTTATGATAAATTGCCCCGGCTCTCATTCATCAAAATCTTTGCCTCACCGAATCATTGAACGAAGGCAATAAAACCCGGTAGAGTTTCCGTAGATTGCTAGCAAGCAACGTTTGCTAAGATGCCTCTAAAATTGGTTGGAGTATTCGAAAGTGGCACGATATCGCTAAAGTTGAAGCGAATTCCCGAATTTTAAAACTGAAAATTCGATCTACGAATTACTACGCAGCCGAAACCTGTAGAATCACAGTTTTTTCAAAGACATTTTAATACCAACTTCTCTTGTTCTTGTGAAAATGGAAAAAGCAAACTGTTGAAGCAAAAAACTAACTTACCTTTATATCATAATCGGTGAACACAGAAGCGCTTCGAGGATAAAAAAACACACTATCTTCCAACTTCAATACAAGTTCACGAGAAAATTCTACACAGAAGTATAAGTTCACTACACTACACCGTCTATTTGTCCATGAATGTACTAACAGATGTAACTTAGGCACTTTGAATATGACTGACGGAGAACTAAACACTAACACTACTGATCGTCTCACCTACACCGTTGTTCGTGAAACTGACGCACCTGGAACAAAAATTTATGTTTAAGTTCATTAGCATATGTTTTACAAGATGTGAAAGTGAGTGATGTATGTGTTGAAAAATGTACGGCTATATAAAAGAATGTTGTATACCATTGACATGCGTCGCTTTTGGGACCTAAATCTAAGTTTACCTCTATTCGCAGAAACATTAATATATTTATTTTTAGACGATAAAAATGATAAAGGGTAGATTTCAGTCACGCAACGTTTGCCATTCGAACAACCTAATCATGTAACTTCTATAGAAATTCAGATCAATTTTCTTTGACATTTCTAACGTTCTGAGAATTGTATGAGGTTTCGATTATCATAAAAATGACGCGATTACGCAGCAAGTCACGATAATATGAAAAAGTGTTTAATACAAAACACCTATCGATATACAATTGGGGTGTATATGTCATTGTTTACCGCTCAAGCCTGCCGGGCTCTGCGGACGTGACTAAGCCAGTTTTCAACTGGAACATATCTCGCCTCTGCAATCACATCGCTCGACGCTCCCTCGGACCGTATTATCATTCGTACAAAAGCCCTCTCTACGTAATAGCTGGCGATCAACATCTAGAGGAATTTTTGCAAAAATTTCGCCATCAATCTTTCCCGTGCAAAAAGCCGGCAGGACTAGACACTTGATTTATCTATTTGAATATTAGCTCGCCATCGTTGGGGGCTCTGTAATACGCATTCCATTCGCGAACTATTTTCATAACGTGTTATGTATTGTTTTTATTATTGGCGGCCATTAGTAAAAATTCAGGTCACAACAGCGACAAACGTATGTGGAGTGAGTTCGTGATGAATTGGATTCGGAAAATGATGGGGGATTTTTCTTTTCGTGGAAAAGAAAAGTTCGTAGTGACTAACGAGATAAAATGTATGTTAACTACGTAGGTGTAGGTAACAGATCGGTGTTTAAATTAGCGTTGCGATCGAGAAGCGCCGCGGCCCGAGTGGAGCCGAGTGGTGCCGACGAGTCTAGTGGTGATGCAGTGCCGTCCGTAATAGGGCTGAATGGGAAAATGATACAGCAACATTGCTTTGATAGGATATTGATGGATTATGTTGACTATACTCGGATTTAAAAGTCGAATTGGTTATCTATTTGATTGAACTTGCCAATATATTGTAGATTACTTACTCCATACACATTAGCAATTAGCTAGACTGTTGGTAAAATCAGGCTTTATTAAACGGAAGATAAGTTTCTAAGAATTTTAAGAACAGTTTATTCAATATCCCTGTGCAGTCAATACATTTCCACGGAAAATCAAAATATATTAAAGAAACCTATTTCAGGAGCCCAAAACCCAGTAACCGCTATAATTTCAGCCATTTCCGACCACCATTCAGTGGAGCGGACACATCACTGACTCATAGTTCCTTTAATTTAACACAGATTTTAATTAAATTCTGCAGGAGTTCAATACATGTGCCTATACGTGAAAGAGAAAATAAAAAATAATGGAATCGACTCTGTTACACACTGCGCTAAATGGTTTTTGCATTACTTTAGAACGATACGAGCGAACAAATGGGTTTTATTTTAATTAAGCTTTATTTATTTAAAGCCTACAAGTTTTACTTTAGCATGATCAGCCTATCATATTCTCTCTGGCACATAGGCTTCATCTCTTCGAGAGAGGGTGGGCTATAATATATTACGCGGCGGGCACAGTACAAATTGGTAGATGTCACATGACTTCGATTTTTTGGTTCTAGGACATTTCGGTTTCCTCACGGTGTTTTCCTTCACCTTTTTGAGAGCAGTGGTGATAAAATTATTTACATAAGGTAAAGCGCCTGCCTAGGCTCGAAGCGAAACTACGAACGGTTTTCTTTATTATTTTTGGTAAGGTTTCGCTACATTGTATCTTAATTTCTTCTTTTCTTTTTTAAACGTTGATATTTCGGTCTGTTTACTAAACATTGATTCTTTAAAGCTTAGGTACAGTCGATAATAATACCTAGTTAAAAGAAAAAAACGTGTATATATACACTCCTTTACCAAGACATCATCAAATATACAACAATTAAATAAACTGCTCAATGATCTTAAAGAGAGTAAGTAAGACTGATGACATTCATTACACGAAGGACAAGGCCATACCTTATAAGGTCATACATTTTTTATCTTTCTAAATCAAGCGATATAAAACGTATAAGGTTTCATGAAACCTGAACGTGCCTACCATAAGTAGCTTATACGTTTAACATAAGCAATGTTAATACATTTATTGTCTGTCTCTACATGTTCAGTGCATACAGAGATAGAGAATAAATACTATGAATGGGCACAAATAATTTTATTTCCGCTTAATACAAATACGTCTGCACACAATTTAATTATTTTGAATTACGGGGTGCTTCACACTGAAACAATATTGTATTTTAGTTACGCTATCAATTGCTATTTGTGGGCACACGCAATTAATAATGTTTTAGCGACTAGACTATTTCAGTCCAAATTCCTAACGTTTCTGTTCACATTTAATTATATGACACCGACATCAGGAAACAAGTGTAAGCCATTCATTGTTGTGTCTAGCACGACGCTAAGACATCGTCACGATGTTTTTTACTGAAAATTATTCGTCTAAAATACCTTAAGCGATTCATCGGTGGAAAATGTAAGGTCGAATTCGACGGGACGCTATCCACGTTAGAGCAATATTTTACACATTGCACGCCCAATTAGAAGCAGAAATGAATAAACCGCGATTTGAAATTGAATAGAAAGTGTACTCTAAGAGAATTTAATTAACAGTGAATATTTTAAAGGTTGATTGAAGCCGACACGCACCACAATAAAGTAACATAGCAATGTCAAACGGGTAGGTGTGCGGTGAGCGCGGTGAGATGAATCTCACCGTAACATTGTCTCAGCTTCAGTCCTACCGGGCACCGTGGGCAAACTGCGCATAGTGGGCACATAATTGATTGGGGTCGACGCGACACAAGTGGACCGAGAGGCAGTTTCCTAACTAGCTTTGTAGTAGCAAGCCCCGGGAGCAATTAGGCGGAAGGGGGAAATTGCAACTCTTGGGGATAGCTCACAAATTGCCCCAAACGTCAGCAACTCCCTAACTGAAATGACAATTTGCCTTCGACTATTAGTTTTCCGGAATTCGCGAGTGGGCATTTCTGAGTGTTATGGTGGGTCCACACTATACAGACTTTTGGCGGGACAGATAATATCTGATCTGTACAGACTTCCAAGTCTGAACAAAAATTTTGACACAGACATCTTCATAGAATGTTTGCGCAGACTTTTGATTGGTTCAGATTTCGATTTTCGATCATTAATAGTTTTTTTTTTACAATTCTTCTTCTTCTTCTTGGCGTGTTGAAAGCAATCTAAATATAGTCAGCCCAGAGTTTGGTTACGAGCCTAGCACTCTCAGCAGCGTCCTGTAGCGTGCAAACAACAGGACACGCTGGACCAGATATTAAGTGCCGCATTGTTTCACAATAACTTTTATTTAGTATCGTAGTGAACCTAGATAAAATACGAAGATACATAATGCATGCAGACTTTCGACTTTTCTGGCACACCGACATTTTTCTGTACTGCTTTGTTACACAGATAAAATTCGATGGAAGTTGATGAAAGTCTGTATCGTGTGGACCCACCATTAGAGGCTTACGGCTGAAGTCGGGAACTTATATGTTTACTTATACGGCCAACTTGTATAAGTTCGGAGGGAACTCAGCGGGCTCTCGTATGCATTTGCAGAACATATTATGTCAACAGTGCTACAAATTAGTTTTCTAATAAACGTACAATATCGGAATAGTTGTTGTTTTATGATTTATGGTACAGTAAACACATGTTATGCTGCTGTGAATATTTATAAGACTCTATGCACAATGTAGATGAAATGTATCTTATAATTCTTTTAAAACCTAAAGGTATCTGTAATGCCTTATTATATAAAAATGGAAGCTGTCTGCATTCTTTCTCAATATAAACTTTAACTAGGTAGGCCAAATTTCATACTGCTTCGTCCGCGCAATTTTTGTAAAAAGGGGTACTAAGTTTATGCTTCACATATTCCTATAGATAAAAGTACAAGTGATTAATTTTAACCAGTAGTTCGTTGTAACTTTTACTGCGCTCTCCTCAGGTTTAAAGCAACCAAAACAAACATCAGTTCATTTCGAATGAGTTAATTGAGTTCGCGTAACGAGCAAACGACCACCCTTTAATCAAGCGAAGAACATAAAAATAACGAAAAAAACGTAACCGATGTTATAAAATCCTGAATCCTTCCTGAATCTTGTCAAGGTGAAAACGACAATACAACAACAAATTAAACGGCGTATATGGAATGCTATTCTCTGTCTGCGTACGAAAATTCAATCAAATATATCCAACTAGCTTTTACCAGCGGCTCCGTAAAGATCGAAAATTATACCATGAGAATATACTACCGGGATAGAACTATTCCATGTATTAATCTAGGTTATAAACTATGTGATTACCAAATTTGATTCAAATCTGTTCAGCCGTTTTTGTGTGAATGAGTAACAACGATATAACAAACATACATACTTTCACATTTATTATAGGATAGTTTAGTAACTATAAGCTAGTCACAGATTAGCATTGTATATGTATTCTAATAGTATACCAACAGGGTAGCTGGGAGATCGGCGCATCCATAACAACCTGTTTGTTACCTATTTTCAATAAGTGATTATGAACCCCTCTGAGTAGAATTTTAACACCGGTTTTTTTTTTTAATTTAAATCGCTCTGCCATACATTTTAAACTGCATAGGTATATGAAACCATCGTTTTTTTTATAACCATCGTTAAATTTCTACGCTAGAGGTCTCTAGTCCTCTATCATGCTGAGTTCATGGTTTTAGTCTAAGTGTCAATTTCCTTGACACCCTGTATACATATATTAATTACAAAAAAAAAACTAAGTCTGCTTATAAACCATAAGTTCGTATAAATAAATCCCGTATATAATATTTGTATTAGTTCAATAAGAAGAGGTAGTATTTTACCAAAGTGTTAAGGAAGGCTCTAGATACCCGCATCATGGCATATTGTCATGCCGCGTGCCAAATATTCACTGTGACAGAGTTGACACTAAACCTTGTATGAAACCTAATATCTTAGGTATTATTATGTACCTATATTGGCTATTTGATATCAAAGTGAGTTAGTTTAAGTCTCATGTAATAGGGGGCAAGCTTATTGCCATCAACCGGCGAATTGTGATGTATCTATTCGACAAGTATACAACTCTGCCGAACCCATAGGGAAACACAAGAGTGATGTTACGATATGTGTAATGTTATAGTTAGTATACAATCATTTATGTTTTCTATATATCATTGATCATTAATTTGTAAATAAATATTAATGGTCGTAGCAAGCAAAGTTATCACAAAAAATAATAATATGAAAAGTCGAAGGAAAATGTGAAAATCTTAAAGACGATTGTTGAAATGTCGATTCTGTTATCTCCATGTTTGTCATCAAGCACGTTATCATAATTTTGGGCGTAAAGAGCCAGCGTCTCACGCCGAAAAATATTCATGAAAGAAAATCAACTGAAACGAAAATGAACGTTCGGAGAAAATATTAAAATTGAGCTGAGGTGGCCATTTTAGAGATTTATTCTTCCATTATTAGAAACATTTTGCAAAAATGAGTGAAATATCAAGATAAGATTCTTAAAGATATGAAGAATTGTCTAATGAGATCTTTCAGTTTCTGTGGGAAAATATTTTCATATTGAAACTAGTCACAGATCACTGGGAGAGCTAACTGTACTAATTAGTTATCTGAGGTAGGCTACGTGTTGGTCCCCGGCACGCTCATTTATCAAACGAACAAACGATGACAGTGCTCAACTTCTCGAGAACGTACATTTTCAGTCCACTACAGACATTTAAATGTTCTGACATTATATCTCTGATATTTCTAAAATATTTTGTTACTGAAAGATGTGTGCCGCGGTCGACATTTGGCATCAGGCCAGTGCTTTTGCTGTTTTCTCCCTCATGACATCTTCTGTAAGATAAAACGAAGCGCAGTCTTTGCGTCCCGAAAACCATTATAAAATTAATGACACCCATAATAATTCCCTTTTTTCCTACAAATAACAAAGAAAATTTAAATTTCCACCACGTTTTCTTTTTCTCCTAGCTTCACATTATATTTCGGCTGCCATTAGAGAGCTTACGCATGCCTGTTTCTATTTCGTTACAGCCTTAAGGAAGACGCAGAAAATATTTAGTAATTTTTACTTACCCGAGCAATTTTTTTTTAATACCATCAAACGTGATTTTCAAAATCTAACCGAATTTTGAACATAATTTAAGGCATTATGCGCGCGCCAGAGAAGGTTTTCACGCGGATTGAGATACGGCAGATAATAAAGCAAAAAAACTACGAAGTGATGAATGAAAAATGCACGAGTGTGATGTGCAACGTGTGCAGCGTGCGGTGTGGTGTCGCGGCGCGTACCTTGTCGCGAGATCGCGAGCACAGCGATGCAGCGGTGCAGCGAGAGAGCGCAGGGCGACGCGAGCCGCCGCCTGCCTCCGAGCGACTGCCGCCCGGGCCGCCGCGCGCGCCCCGCCCGCGCCACGCGCGCGCCACGCACCGCCTGCACCGGCACACACGGCCGCGCCACCGCACGCCGCGCGCTGAGCTACCTACCCTCGTCCGAGCCCGCAGCGGGCTCACGCACCACGCGATTATCGATGTGTTCTGTGAGATGTGTCGCGCGGAGCAGGGACCGCGGGGCGCGGCACGCACCGCCGGCGGGGCCCGGCGGGGGGCGGGGGGGCGATCCTGCGCGCTGCGTCACGCATCTGTCTCGACGCTTTCTTGCGTGCTCCCGCAGCCCGCCATCTGCAGAGACGTGCTGGCCGGGCTCGCTCGGAGCGGCTCGGGCGCGCGCCGCCCTCTCATTGCGACGGTGTTAATGCCCTCCGCGAAACTCTTCCCATTACATCCGTAAAGCTCAATAGAGCCGAATTATCAGATATTTGCCGTTCAACGCTGGCAAGGTCATATTTTTACTTACACGAAAACCTGCCCGCGTTTCTTAGAAAATGTTCATGTTCTCTTTTCCAAGAAGCGCGGGCTGTTTGATTGTTTCCTGCCGCTGTTATTATTTTAATTAGTGCCCAGCTTCAGTTCCGAAGGCAGAAGCTACGTTTAATTACAACATAAATTAGTATTTTCCTGAAAATTTTGATGCCAACATCCGCAACCCTTCTTGCTTGTTTTTTAAACCACGTGTTACAAAAGCATCCCATAGGTTAATAAGTTCTATTTTAACTTGCTCAAGACACATTATTTCTTCTTGGTTGGTAGCTCAACCACTTTAGCAAATAATAATCAAAGAAATACCCAATAATCCACTGAAGAGAGAACGATAAAGCGAATTCTGTTTCCCTATTGATTGTGTTGAGTAAAGTGACGTCGAATCAAAAGGCTCTTGAAGCGAGCGTTTGTAGCCAGTAGAACAGCGAACATCAATCACTGCGGAATCAATTCGTAGGAATCGCCGATATATTTGTTATTCAGGCGATGTTTCCCTCGAGGCGGAGATACACTAAGGTGGATTATAAAATAATTGCTAACGTTGGCGGTGGGATACTTATAATATTTCATAGCATTACATAGAGAAGACATGAATAAGTGATGTCTGATGTGGGTTCTACGTTCCATAATTTAAAATACTATTTTCACCACGAGGTTAGTTACACAAATCTTGTTATACCCGGGTGTAGGAGAATCACGACAACAATACAAACGATGGGGTTCGAACTCACTTCCTCTTGCTGTCTAGTTCGTGCCTTAACTAAATGAATATCTAGATAGTAGACACAACATCATTGAATCACACTGTAAGCCATTAAACATCCACTACCAAACCTAGAACTAATTAATACCTATAATGACCGGACCATCAAGCCAAAATCACTAGAGCTTAGCAAACAGATTCCATCATATTGATGACCCCACTTACACGTGTAGCCACTTACCTCCTTGACAAAATACACAGGAAAGAAAAAAGAAATAAGATAAATCTTTCACAGGAAACGTTATTGAAATTAATGTTGCACTTTGGTATTCAGCAACTGATCTGATGAAAAATGTCTGTAGATAAAATTGCACCTCTACGAGGCAGCGATCGTAGCGTATGGAACCTCCCTCTATCGTGAGATAATTGAGTTATATTCCCGAAGAATTCCAGTTAGTGAGATTACTGTGTTACTCACCTGACAAAAGGAACATTCCACTTTGTGTTCAGTTTGTTTCGCACGTGTTTGTAAGCTGAAAATATTTTTATTAATTTGGTCGCTTAGTTTACGATGGTCTTGTGATTTTTGCCGAGAAAAAGGGTTTCTGGTTGTCGGGTTGCATAAATATAGGCAGATCCCTAAATAATCATGTCAAAGGGATACAGCATAATGGTGCATTCTCAACACATGTATTGGCTAATAAGTCACTCCTGAACAGTGAAGGATTTAAAAAAAAACCTATAAAAATATAACCAACTTTATGAAAAAACACTGCAAAATGAAACATAACCCTAACTTTGGAAATCGGTGTCTTCAGTTTAGAATTTTCGTTTTTTTTTAAATGATGTTTTGGAAGTATTAATTAGTTGTTATTTTTTCTTTATATAAACTTTTTTTCAAGTTTAGTTCGCGGTACCTACACAAATACCTTCCTTACCTGCTAAGGAAATAACAGTGATAGAAAAATTACATGGGACAACTCAGTAAGTATTTTTTTTTAAATCAGAGATTTTTTAAATCGGGTTATAAATGACACAGTTCTGAGGATACAATTGAGAACCTCCTTCTTTTATGAAGTCGATTAAAAATGCTCTAAGAAATTCTTCAAAACGCTTGTTCAAGACAATAGTGCAAGGGGTGGACATAGGGAGCACGACGTTTCGCTAATGTAATACATTTAAGATTGTTATAGATGAAACCATAGATGTCAAACAACACAAACTATGATAACTATGTTTAAAAGCCCAGCGACTCATGTCGTAACAAAATCCCAAATTTGTGGAGGGCAGAATCCACTATGAAGGGACAACAGGACGGAATTTATTCTTCCGGATACTAATGTACGGAATGTATTGTAAGGGACGGGTTGACAAAATCCGTAGCCGGTCGTAATAACATGTCTCAACCGTAGGTTCTACTGGGTTCAACAATTCATTTTCTTGAAACATAAACATGGGAAATATCGTCACGCTCCAAAGATTTTTTTTCTTTGATCTAATTCTCCTTTAGGTACTTCCAAATTTGATAATAAATCTGACATTTTATTATGTATTTTGTCTCTTATTCTAGCGTGGTATTTTTGCAGAAAATTCAGTATCATGTTTCAATAAAA
The DNA here is from genome assembly GCA_932294355.1 of Aporophyla lueneburgensis. Taxonomy (NCBI): domain Eukaryota; kingdom Metazoa; phylum Arthropoda; class Insecta; order Lepidoptera; family Noctuidae; genus Aporophyla; species Aporophyla lueneburgensis. Next base: position 19,963,088 of record OW028747.1, read on the forward strand.
ATTGCGTCTAAAAAGCTCTCGAAGTAACCCTATCTAGAAAACGAATCCAGAGTGGTAATTACGTAACATTTTGACAGTTGACAGTTCAACGACATTCATTGCGTTATTTACTTTGCTGATCTGACAAATTTTTTGAACATATAAAGCAATGGATTATTAATATCATCCAAAATTCAGTTTCTGATTGATAGAGTGTTACGTGATTAGGGTGCAAGACATCAGTCAGTGTTTCACTGTCTTTAATCTGTCTACCAACAGGACTTATGATACAAGGCACAGCCTCTGGAAATCGTAAAGCCTCTCCGTCATTCGCATTCAATCTTGATGTGCAAACATGGCGAACAATAGCTCAATCGGCCGCATACTCCGCCATTATGTATAACGTTCGAGACCTATGCAAATTGTTTGAGTACAGACCGTTTTACAAATACCAGATTTAGTGTGTTGTTCAAAATTATGTAACGGATAACGTGTGGGGTTAATTTTGAATGTATTTGGAGTTTTTAACACGTTTTCATTAGCTTGGCATGTATGTAACGGAATCTTTGAACGTGATTTTTACCCCCTACAAAAGGTCAAATTGATTTGAAACTTTGCACATTTACCAAGGACCGATGACAATAAAATCCTTACTAATATTATAAATGGGAAAGTGTGTCTGTTTGTCCGTCTTTCACGGCAAAACGGAGCAACGAATTGACGTGATTTCTTAAGTGGAGATAGTTGAAGGGATGGAGAGTGACATAGGCTACTTTTTGTCTTTTTCTAACCCCCTACTTCCCTAAAATGGGGGGTGGAACGCGCTAATCTCAGGAACTAGTGGTTCGAATTGAAAAATTCTTTTTGAGTTGAGAGCGAAGCAGCAACAAAAAAAAATGGACGAAACCTGGCAAGCTGCGATGCGACGGGAAGGGTCAGGGGAGCAAATATTTGACGCGGACGAAGTCGTAGGCGGAAGCTAGTAAATTCATAAATTTGTGCCATTATTCTGGCCAGGAGAACAAGGATTGCAATAAAAAACGAAAAACAAGCTTTTGTAGCTTGCCGAACTAAAAATTGAATGATGAAATTGAAAAACCTTAAGTTGGTAAGTTAGGGGTTCTATAAATGCGTGTTTTTTAGTTAAGGAGTCAGGTCTAGTTAGAACGTTAAAAAAGGGCCTTTTTTCCGATCTTTGTTTTTGGCCATACGATAAAATAATTTACAACAAAAGTTCTTCCGTTTAAAAGATATATATTTCATGTAAACATGACAATTTTTTCAAAGAAATGTATTCGAAAATAAGCCTATAGTCTCGATGGCCGAGGATGCTGCAAAAAAAACAGGTTTTGCGGTGATCACTCTCGCACTGCAACGAATTATCTGAAACTAACAAAACAGGGGGGGATCTTTAGATAATGATATAATGCTCCGGTTGAACGAAGGGTTTTGCAAAATTTTCATTTTTCACAAAATGGCGGACGTTGAAAGTAAAAAGCGTTGTTTTGACAAAATGTCAGGGACTATAAAAAAAAAATTGTCCCAAAAAAAACCGCCGTTCATTCGGAGGAGAACTATGTATAGAAGAAGTGATATAAATTTCAACCCGATCGGTAAAGCCGTTCTCGAGTTACAGTGCTCACCGGCTTCGAAAACATGGTATCCAGAAAAATGAGTTTAAAGTTTTGAGTAAGATTTGCATGCAGATAAAAAAAATATATAACTTACATAGAGTCGTCTATTCCTGGGTCATATAGTTCGCCTTCCTGCGCTTTTTTCCTGCATCTGAAGCCATTTTCAGCTGCCGCCGAGCTACCCTCGCCTCTCGAGTGTTTTCCAGAGATTCTAACTAGACCGGACTCCTTCAGTAGAAAATAATGGAAAAAAGCGTGGGGTGCTTGATATCAATAAAAAAAATACTTCAAAAAGATCACGCTTTTTTGCTTTGTTTTTTTTTTACTCTTATTTTACGTCTGAATTTGATTGTAGGACTGGTGAGGGTTTGTGATGAGTCCAACGATGAGGTTGAGCTACGCTTGCCTCGGTTGATTCGTGGATGGGTAACCTTTACATACCATGACCCCTCCCTGTCTCGACGAAAACTTTAAGACGTTGGTCCCGGCTGTAATTCGTTGATCTTTGACAGTCATTACGGGTCGACTGAAGCCCGAATATCTGAAAACCAGTCTTAGCAAGACGTATCGTGTTACCCAATAACTGGGTTGTGGAGGTCAGATACACCGTCGCTCCGTGTAAAATACTGTGTTCAGCTACTTCCAGTTAGACTGGAAGCCGACCCCGACGTAGTTGGGAAAAGGCTAGGCTGTTGACGATACTCATTTGATTAAACTAGTGAAAATATTTTACCAACACGTCATGACCACTTTATAACACCTGAATAGTAAATACGTAGTAAAGAGATGCTGCTACGTGTATACTGTTTCTTTTTACAAAATACTTTGTATGGAAGAACATTTTAATACAATGCTTTCAGCGGAGGCCACCGAACAAAATAAGATAAGATGAGATATCACACAAGTTGAGTATCATTCTAGTTTCAGAACTAACAACACTAGCAAGTCCCACAAACTTGTCAGAGATAAGTTAGCAGTTACGTCGAGTTCCGGGTGAAAATATTAAAGGAGAGAAACACACACGTAAAACTTTACATATATTTCTCACTTTATGACAAGGGCAAAGGATTAGATTTAGAAATTTTCTCGGTATCAACGACAAGATTTACTTACTCACTTTTTCTTCACATTTTTTCTGTTTTGGTTTTCTGTCGACAACAGGCAGAGGTGGGCCTTTGTATCGCAGAGTTAACTGCAGCACTCTCTCAGCCTCTCGCACCCCACTCAGCCGAGCCCCAGACACGGTGGCGTAGTGTCCGGGCACTGTGGCCTCGCCAGCGAACAACAATATAGGAGGGATAGGCTCACTAGGTCCCGGCAACGGACACGCCAACGACCGCTGCAGCTCCCCGTCAGATCCGAATTGATCATAAGAATACGCGCCGCAGAAAAAGGGGTCAGATGTCCAATGCGATCGTAAAATTGTCATTGGGTAAGGTATACTGGGATTCCCCGTCGCGCAACGTAATATTTCGGTCAAGCCTTCAGCTATGTCTCTGTCACAAAGCCCTTCCATCATCAGTGCTTCTTGGCCTACCACCCAAGCACACATGACATGCTTACTCGCCGGCACTGGTTCTATTGAAGTTATTCCTCGTGTCCAATCACAACGATCACAAAGCTCGTTACAACAGAATTTGAAGTTCAAGTTTCCTTTATGCCAATACCAAAACGGACGACAGTATTCCATATAAATTTTATTACAATATCCAAATCCAAGGCAGCGCATGGCGTCTATTTTTGAAGCTGGGAGCGTAGGGCAGAACAATTTGACGGCATTATAATACAGCACTCCGAGAGACACCGTTATGATGACGTAGTCACAAGGAAATTCATCACCGTCTGCAGTGCATACGCAAGCTCGATAACCTTCTTTTTGTGATGTTCCCCAGTAGATACAGTTTACCGGCTTACAGTAACGAATAGCTCCTTCCGGTATTTGACGTAGCAACGGAGCTAGTATACCTACTAACCCTAAAGGCACACGTACTTCGCCGCCGGGCATGTTCATGAAGCAGCCGACATGATCGGCGCACAGCATCGCCGTGTCGTCCCCGCAGCGCGCGCTCAGCATGTGACAGAGCCCGAACATTATTCTAGCTGCGTCATGTTGCTGATCCTCGGGATACTCGTGCAGTTCTTGTTGAATTCGCAGACTCATAAAATTGATTAGGGAACCTGCCTGTTTATTACCGCCGAGGCAGTATATTTGCGCAGCTTCCTGTTCTATCTGACGAAATTTACGGTATGCAGCTAATGTGGGCGGAAGCGCCAGTTTACCCGTTACTATTCGGTTGAAGAGACCACGAGTATGTTCAGAGCCAGGCACACCGGGGCGGGGAGGATCTTCAGTGGCGGACAACATATAAACAGGATGTGTGAAGCTGTTATCCGGCTTCCAATGTGATCCTAGTTCAGCGACGATGTCTCCAAGCCAGCATGAATGTATCCGACCACCGGGTCTGGAAAGAGCCGGCATTATTACAGTGTGCCTAAATACTAAAGAATCAACAACATTTATGTTTTGTATACGGACCTCTCGTAGGCTTCAAGCACCACAATGTTGTTGATGCCGCGCTGCGCGAGCCGGGCTGCGGCTGACAGGCCCGCCATGCCTGCGCCTATGATGACGACGCGGGGCTCCGGGTAGCATTTCTCGGGGTCCCAAGGGTCTATTGCGCATAAAGCCCGGTCCTCCATATTTGGCTCACAGTCAGTTACAGCGAGGTGGCTTTTGACCGTCGGCGCCTTGTGACATTTGATAGGCGCCGCCGATGCCTTCTTCGTCTTCCTAAAATTTGCATTACGTAGTTACATTCAGGTGATTCGGTACTCTGCGGAGAGCTGGGTGATGTGGCGCAATTTAGGAGAACCCTATGTCCAGCAGACAACTATGATAATAAGTAGTAGTGTGGTAGCTTTGACTAGAAAAAACATAGGCACGTTCCAATCTATTTATTCCTGCGGTTGTGTGTGTTTTGTAACCGTGAATCATCGTATTGTGTGTATATGCAAACATAAGTAGCTACTTCAGTAAGTAAAACTGTGCTGCCAGTAAGTCTTGTACCAAGCCGACAAAGTATACGTGAGGAGCAAACTATGTCGCCTGCACTCACTGGATCTTCAACCCAGTACTTATTGCCGAGAGTAGAAAATCAAACAGTGTTTTTTCGACGCGCTACGATGTACCTACTCCCTGCACTGGGACCAACCCGCCCTGGGACCAACTCGCACTGGGCCCGCGTCATGGATTATGGCCCACTCCCTCTCACTGAGGCGCGGGACAAATACAAGAGGCGTCGGGCGGAGGCGAGGCGCGGGCGCGGCGCGGGCGTGGTGCGGGCGCGGCGCCGGTGCAGCGCAGAACAGGCGTGCTAACGGTGTCGGAAAGGCGAGGCGCGGTGTTTCTCGTTAAATTCTATATCGTCACGCATTTTCCGGGTGCGCCGAAGGCGAGGAAGCGGCGCCCGCGCCGCGCCCGCGCCACGCCCGCACCGCGCCCGCACCCCGCCGTCTCAGTATGTCTCGCGCCCCACCTCTTCTATACATTTTGTATGAAATATCAAAGAAGTGGCGCCACGCCCGCGCCGCGCCCGCGCCGCACCTCCGCCCGACGCCTCTTGTATTTGTCCCGCGCCTGAGAGAGGCTTGTGTCCCAGCAGTGGGAACGTTATAGGCTCATTATGATGATGATGATGACGATGTACTCTGTTGGAATCTCAATGCTCGGTTCAACACTGAGAGTTGCAATTTTGCGCGATATTTCAAATGTCAACATGTCGTTTCTAAAATTTATCATAATCACATAATTTTTTCTGAAGTTCTGGGGAAAACTGCAGAAGTAGATGCCTACGCATTGTGAGTTCACATACCTTCGAATCAAAATCTTCGGCCATAGCTTTCTTACAACAAATAGATTACTGAAATTTTTCATATGTACAAGCGAAAATTCGAGATCTGTAATTCACGTTACATGCCTAAAATTAAAACGTTAGGGAGTCTAATGGATGGAGCACTGAAGTGATAAAGAAAGTTGACATGTTCGTTTGTCATAGAGTATCTGTTTAGTTTACCTTTGTCATTGTCAAAATAGTTTCAGGTGCGTTTCATTAAAGTTTATGACCCCAGCAGTCGGACCTTGGATAAAGGGCCATTTACACGATGCAAGTAACTTGCCTATAGCACACAACCAAATTGAAGCAACAATAAAATTTGCACCGTCTAAACACTGCTTTTTTGTATGATATCACGCAGATCAATGAGGTTTTCGGCTACTTAACCGGACTTGCCTGTGGCTACTTTAATAAGTTAGGGCCAGGGCTTAAAAAACTTAAAACTAGAGCGACTACTCGCTAAGGCCACCCTCTTATGGGGTACGGACCTCGGCTTAGGGCATCGCTGGTAGAGGGCAGGAAGGGACGGGCTGGATTGGAATGATTATTATTTAGGGGAGGATTTAAAGCTACAGGCTCAGCAGCGCGGGCTGACTCGAGCAAGGGTTGGGGCGGACATGGATTGGAACGTCGCGGCGGCGGGCCGCGGCGGCGAGGATGGCAGAACGGTCTGTGTCTGTGTCTTTAGTGTGCTAGTTAGTTGACTACTCTCCTGGAGAAGGGTTGTAGCGTCATCGGGAATGGTGGTATGCCTCGGTCCGCGCATCGAACTAATGCGAGAGGGAGAGTAGCGGGCGGCTGCCGCGATCAGGGGATTAGAGTACTTCACACAGAGTCAAAGAAACGCTGTGAAAAGCATTTCATGAACTGCTGAATGGTGAGCATTCTGAGATCTAGGTGGAGATTCTCTTTTCGGACATAGAAGGGGGCTCCCGTAACTTTTCTAAGGAAGTGGTTTTGGACTTTGGGTCCGCATCCTATGGATGTAGTGTGGCTTAGCGTGCGCGAACATGATGCACGCATAAGTCACGATAATGAGTGTCACCGCGGTGTAGATACGCAATTTGCACCAAAGGGACAATTTGCTACGGGCGCTTAGAACGAAGTGTAGTCTACCAAGAGCGAATGCGGCACGTGAACGAGCCGTTGATATGTGCTCCCTGAAGGTAAGGTGGTTATCTGAACACTGCTTAGACAATGCATCTTTTATGCACACTCACTCATACTTACACGCACAGTCACACACACTCTTTCACATACTTACACACGCACACACACATAACTCCACGACAAACACACTGGAGACATACACAACACTTTCATTCATTTTTATTGGTTTTCTCTCTTTTTTCGCTGTTTTTTTTTTAATTTTATTTTATTTCTCTTAAACTAGCCCTAATGGATTATTGTACGTATTGTGTGTCCTACTTTATACTCATCTTTGAAGGGACACTGGCTTCTAAGATACAGGTACATAAACCTAGTTTAGAAGTCAGGGTTTTTTATTCTAGAACGCTAAGTTTAAGTAATTTTTTTTAATGTAAACAATCGAAATTAATTTATGGAGAAATAAAGTTTTTTTTTTATTTATTTTTATTGTTATATCAACTTGAAATAACATAAAATGTACCTAATGTTTGTTTTGTAAGTAGATCTTTTAATACACTTTTACACTTCGATACATTGTTGGTCAGTATTTTAAAACTAGAGGCCTCAGGGATTTCTTAGCTGGCTGATCCCGGAGAAGAAATGCCGGAACAAACTCAGACATCATAGTCTCTTACTTATACAACATTAATTTTTGTTTATGCGAAACCCGAAACACGGGTCTAGTATTTTTATATAAAGAATCTATGAAAAAAAATTCAAAACTGTATCATTAATAATCACAAAGTTATAAGCTTGATAAGTTACCTGGTTGTCCACGCAAAAACTTATGCAGATCACCACAAACAGCTAGTGTACGTACCATCTCCGTGTAATGGACGTTTGAATACGAGAAAGACATGATAATTTTAAAATCGAAACAAAACACTAAGGCCCGCGACTTGGAAGCGTAATTAAATATTTTTGGTACAAAATATAACATGGTGTAAAAATTATTGGAATCGATTCAGTTACTGATTCTGAACAAACTATATTCAGGTTTCGCATATACTAAAAATAATCTTGTATATGCATAGTAACTATGATTGGGCAGTAGGTAAACATTTGGTAGCAAATTTGATACATGCTTATGTAGGCGTAATGTATCTATACCTAATATTATAAAGCTGAAGAGTTTGTTTGTTTGTTTGTTTGATTGAACGCGCTAATCTCAGGAACTACTAGTCTGAATTGAAAAATTATTTTTGTGTTGGGTAGCCTATTTATCGAGGAAGGCTATAGGCTATATAATATTATGCTACAACTAAGAGGAGCGGTGCAGTAATGAAAAATATTGCAAAAACGGGGAAAATTGCACGGGTAGGCGATTCGACGCGACGGGAAGGGTCGGGGAGCAAGAAATTTAACGCGGACGAAGTTGCGGGCAGAAGCTAGTCCTTTATAAATCCTATCAGTCCAATAAAAGTATTAGCCTTTTTAAAGTATTTTTCAAGAAATCTTAGCGTATAGACAAAAAAAAACTACAGTCCATTTATTCATTTATATAAGTATATTTATCAGTTGTCTGGTTGCCATAGTACAGGCTCTGTCTAGTTTGGGATCAGATAACGTTGTGTTGGTTGTCCTAAGATATATTATACCTTTAAACAAGCAATTCTTGTATATAAGTTAACGGAAATGTATGTAATCCGTCATTGTACACAATTCCTAGGAAATGTATTTAATTCCTAAAATCGCCCGGAAATGTGCGAAATAAATTATATTAGACACATTTCCTAGTAAATCTATACATTTCGGAAATGTAAAACGGTATACCGCCGTTTGCCCGAACTTTATTTGCCCTAATATCATATGCCATAACATCATTTGCCATTGGGTGTGTAACGGTAGTTATATTAGGAGAAACTGGATGCAATCGGGACTTTAAGGCACCCCGACTCGGATAGGTTAGGTTAGATTTTTTTATAAACCACGCAGAAGTAGGAGCCCCGCGTAGCGGGGCTCCGTCGCCTAGCTTGAAAAAAGATTCGAAAACAATTTATTATGGCGCTTTTTATACATTTTCTAATACGATATTGGAATTATATACAATTCCTAGGAAATGTATACATTTCCCAGGATATGTATGTATTTAATAATTTTTAAAACAATAGTTTATACATTTCCTAAGTAGCTTCGGAATTGTATAAATTTCCTAGGAAATGTATACAATTCCTAGATTTCATACATTTCCGGTAACATATATATATATAATCTGAATCTCAGAAACGGCTCCAATGATTTTCATGAAATTTAGTATATAAGGGGTTTCGAGGCCGATAAATCGATCTAGCTAAGATTCATTTTTAGGAAATGTCGTTTTATAGGAGTTTTCAATAATCAACTTTATCGATAATAAACTAAAACATAAATTCATGTTCTTTGTTTTATTGGAAGAAAACTAACAAAATGTAATTTGTATTTTATTTATTTATTATTTATTTATTATTTATTTAACCGTTAATAAAATAATAAAAAAATACATAATAATATAATTTAAAAAAAATTAATATAAAAAAACATACATATAATTTCTAAAATACTAAATTTACCAAAAAAATCATTAAATACCGAGCAAAGCTCGGGCATCCAGATATTATTTTATTATTTACAGTCATATTACCTGGTACAGCAGCATCCCAACAGCGACCTTATTGTTACCACTATAAAGATCACCGTTATATAATATTGTCAAACTTAATAGTGGCACAACCTTAATAGCATCCTTTTTGTAACGCAGACAAAGATCCTTTTGATTTTGACAGCGACGCATAATGAGAGGTAAAATTAAGTAGGTAAGTTCAAAAACGAAAACCGGACTACTGAAATATCACGCTCTAAAAATGATGAAACCAGAAAATATTTTGATCTGAGTGTCGTGGTCGTTTGCCACTTTACCCTAAAGCTTATGATCGCTTCCTATTGTTAGACGAATGTGTTGTTTTGTTAATGTAGGTGGCATATGACCATGGCCTTTAATTAAGAATATTTTCTTGTTTCATACTTTTTCATATATTTTATAACATTATGTCCGCTAGAGGGCGCCATATTTTTTAATGTGACATGAACAAGACACTTCCAGCGATACCTCATTTGTCAAACTATGACAAGTTGAAGGAACAGCTGAACATACATTATCATCCTTTGATTATATACCTGTCTAGATGACACATTGGCCGTACCAAACGGCTCAAAAAAAGTCCACTAAATTTGGTAGACTCGCTTCTCACCGACGTCAGTGTCATTTGAATCACTTAGGTAGGGGTAATGTGGTCACGAAAAATTATTAATTACGCTGGTTTGTGCTGTCAAACTGTGTCGCATTTATGTGGGAATGCTATATACCAAGATCAGTTTTCATCGCTAAGTTTTATTATTTAACCACATTTTTTTAAAGAAAACATGAATTTTTAATTCGATACTTCGTATGTTACTTTGATTAGCCGGTGTTGCCAGTTTATACTAGGGAGATTTGACGAAAATATGGGAAACATATTACAAATATCATTACAACTTATGATTGTCTGTCGTGACTGAAATTCGTACGGGAGAATAATGAATTATTATTTAAAATCTGACGGTATTTATTTGATCTGAAAATGAGAAATTACGTACATAAATTAATTGAAATCCATGACATCATGCACTAAATAGTATTGTTTTTAGTTCTTTCTAATATTTGGGTTTTAGATTTCCTACGGATTCCTTACAAGCAAATTGTTGGAGACATTATATTAATTAAATAAAACAGTAATAAAAAAGGATTATTTTATTTAACCTAATTTGTTTAACATTGATCTTATTAAGTGATGGAAGAAAGGTAAGTTAATAATTTGGAGCTGGCATCTCTAAACACGCACACTTTGACAGTGTGATTACAATAAGTACGCGAGCGCTACTCACACATAATCGCGAAACTGGGGACAGTTTTTGTGCATCGTTTGTTTGCATTACTCTATCTATACAGGTATATAATCAAAGTTATCATCATTATTTCAGCCAAAAGACGTCCACTGCTGGACATAGGCCTCCCCCAATTTTGGGGGTTTCGCCATAATCACCACGGTTGGCAGGTGGGTGGGCGATCGCATTATGGTTTTAAAATGCATAGAGAACTCTGTTGCCCATTCTCTAGTAAGTCGCCTATTACGACACCTACGGGAAGAAATGGGTTCTTATCGTCCGGCACCACACGAAATAGACGGACCATACATAGGGGAGAGGGGGGCATGACGGGGACGCGAGGCACGACGGGGCCACCCATACTTACAAAAAACTATACGCTCTATATGTGTTTTGTTTTCACTCATAGGTAGCCATTTTGTATCTCTCTTTAGTCTGACGGTGACCGGCGACTAGACTGCGCGCGTTTGATTTTTAAAACAATAAACGATTTTCAACGAAATTTTATGTAATTTTGTGTGACTACGAATACGCGTATAAAAAGGTAAGTTTTAATGTCACTACTATCATATATTTATTTTGTTTTTGCAGATAAATTACTTATTGATATGTTTTGAACAAAAATACTCTAACCGTCACTCATTTTATTTGGTTTGTTATTTTAAATAATGTTAGAATTGGGGCATAACGGGGACATGACTACGGGGTACGATGGGGTACCCCGTTATGCCCCGCAACCGTTGTTCCCATTATGCCTCTGTTTTGTAAATTAACTGGTGGATTCGTTCTTGTTCATTTGATAATAGAAAATATTTTGTTTTGGGTATAAAACTGGTACGAACGTAAAAGAAGAAAAGTTCGAGACTTAGTTGGTCCACGGAAAACATGAAACAGACAATTGATGCCGTCTTAAGCAAAACTGCTGGCTATAGATAAGCAGTTCACCTGTAGAAGAACTCTAAGAAACAGAAGATCCAAAAAGCTCCTTGTGGTCTAGAGAATACGGACGAGGATACCATGTGCCTGTACTGCCTTGACGTGAACCACACTTATTAAAGTCTTCGGTAGGTTGGGTGGCTTGCCAACTATGTGGACGGTGGGCTCATACAGCTTGTGCTGGTGTAGACGACAACAATACAGAAGAAATCCACATCTGCTTGTATTGTGATGCAAAATAAATACGTACCCCATACTGCCCCTACCCTGGGGCACGATGGGGTTTTCAATATAGTTTCAAAAAATTAAAATTATAACGTCATGTGATTATTTACATCACCAAATTCTATGCCAAATTATAGTTTAATAAGTAACCAAAGTGTTGTAATTAGTTTTAATTAATAAATACATTGCGTTGATTATTTTACTGTGTATTTTCCTTAACGTCCCCATTATGCCCCCCTCTCCCCTACATACCGATAAAATCATAACCCTCCATTTTGCTTCACCGTAGTCGGGTAATAAGTGTGAACGGCTGTACCCTAGTCTGTAGTCATCGAAGTTTGAATGCTGCTGTGGTGGATGGGTTTAGTCTTCCCAAACTCGAGTCTTTCGTACAGCTACAAACAACAACAATAACAACCTTTGTTCGAAACTTGACCGCAGAATATAAATGTACAAAACATACACAAGTAATGTGTAAAGTACAGCTTTCTTTGTACAAGAGCAACCGAAACGTTTAATGTTTTATTTGGCAGGGTAACGGGAACGTCCTGGCGCCGTTGTGATTTTTCTACTTTGTTTTTGTGGCGCACTAATTGCTATACTTCGCCCAAGTTTGCTAACTGTACACTAAGTAATTGTTTCCACCATTCGTATAAAGTATACTTTCTGTACGACTGTTTTTTTGTTGGCGATTTCCCGAATAAACGAACAGTCTTTACCTGCAGTAAGGAAAAGTAAAAATTTTCTTTGAAACATATTAATGTTTTGCTTTGCGGACCATTTTATTTTAGTTTCAAAAGTTAAATTAGAAAAACCGCCGACCAAAACAAAAATCTCTAAAAAATTAATCATATTTCAGCTGCCGTATACCAGAGGCTGCCGCTGCGCTGGAAGGGATAAGGTGTAGGTAATATTTTGATCAAAAGATCGTCGTGTCAAAACGTCTGAATCGATTTTGATAAAACATTCTAAGCACCACCGCTAGAAAGCCTACTTTTAAATAAAAAACGGCACTCAAATCAGTTCACCCGATTAAGAGCTACGGTGCCACAGACAGACATACAACTACAACGGTCAAACTTATAGCAACCCTCTTTACTGTTGGGGGTTTAAAAATAAAACAGCAGTTGTTCTTAAGCGTATGAATCTTTATAAATATCACTAAACTAATTCTTACATCGAGTTCTAGCTAGTCTTACAATCTAAAATTCATTTCTTCGACGGTAAGGAGATCACAATATGACAACGTGGGACACGATACACAAGCACAAGTCTTTGCACGTCTTTGGCCACAAAACTGAGTGACGACACGCGCACATTCACTGCCTTTCGAAACACTTAGTCCAGAAGTGATCTAACATGTGGTAGAAATGTCGACTGACGCCGAGCAGCGAGTGTTTCTCGTCCGCGTAGCTCTGGAAATAAAATTCATTGATACAATAAAGTTGTGGATACTAAAAAAAGAGTTACAAGCTTTTCCCAACGGCTTTGTCTGTGGCCTTCTTTTTGGGTTAATACCTAGTATCTTATTACGAATGCCAGGTAAATTTATACCTGTGTGTCAAACTTACATTTAAGATTTAAGGCCTCCACAAGAGCCATTTGCTAAGGGTATTAAAAATAAAGTTAGTCCTGAAAAAGGAGATCTCTCTATTTTTACAAGAAAGTTTCAAGCAATCTTTTCACGGGTTATCCCGTACGCTATGCATTATAACAAGCAGTACGCTTATTGCGTAACACAAGAATATTGCATATGTTCGAAAAATATACCTGCTCCACAATGTAAATAACGCAATGAACGTTGTTGAACTATCAAAATGAAAGCCTAAGTAAGTTGCCTAATTTATAGTGTATATGTACACAATTACTCCGCAGGCTTGAAAGTAGAGACTAACATTATGAACAACGTTGCTTCGTCTGCTTTGCAACTGGCATACTACCAAAGCCCAACTTACTGGTAAGTATGGTTTTAATAAATATTCTATTTTCTTGAATACGGCTGTAAGTTTACTTGACAAATAAGAGTATCATTTTCAGTCAAACCAATAATTCAAATGTAATAATTACAGTTTTTTTAAGAAAATTGTTTGGTATGGGGCATCGGATGAGGAGGAAAGAAACGAGTGTGACTAAAAGAGTGATGAATATAAATGTAGATGGATGGACAAGGAGAGGCAGGCCCAAGAAAAGATAAATGGGCAATCTATCCAGTGAGAAATTGAAAGAAAATGGAGTGATTGATAGGGGAGAATGGAAGAAGTATACATATTGCGCCGACCAACATGTGGAGAAACATGATGATTTTCCCAGACTAAAGGAATTAGGTGATAATCTAACAAAAACATCACAACCATCCTTACCATCTGCTGGAAGTCAATATCATTATGCTGCAGCTGCTTAGCCAACATCATGCTGTGTTGATAGTGCACATTGTCGTCATCAGTACCGTGCACTAACAGGTACCGGCGCCCGCGCAAGTTTTGAGCCTGTCTGATAACGTCAGAGTGTTCGTAGCCCAGCGGGTTCGCCTGTGGTGTGTCCATGTAGCGCTCTGTGTACATTGTGTCTGAAAATGAAAAGAGATAAAGGTAAATTCTTCAGACTTTTTAGTAGAAATTTGTGTTGCAGCAAGTTTGGATGCAATGGAGACTGCATGCTCTTTAATGGTTTGATTACGAGGAGGACAGAAGTTCTACAGTATATGGAAAAGAACAAGAAGTATGAGTTTTCCTCTGCTCTGTAGTTAACGCCTCCCTCAGTAGGTTTATCGAAATAGTATTTTCGCCTATTAGAAGGAGGTTTCTATCTTGACTTATGTCTAGACAGAGATCTATTTAAAAAAGAAAACAGTCTTGACGGCAGACTCTTAACTGCAAAAGATGCTGTTGAACTTTTCCATCAATTCAGTCCACTGGTAGACTCTTGCCTCTCTCAAGCTTCCACGCTATACCAGGAGGAGAATTCTTATAATTTAAAACGTTCAAAATCTAGTCGCAGTCTCATCTCGGCGACAATCAAATGTCAAAAACATGTCAAAAATCTATTTAAACTCGAGGTAGTTTTGACAAATTCAGACTTGGATCAGACTAAACGTTCTTATGATTGCGAAATTGCCCCTCTGGTTCTTTACATAATGATCCACCCTGATTGGGTCTTTCTACCTTGGAAGGACGTCCTACGCATCGCTTTCCAAGTACGCGTCACAATTTCGCTGTGGAAATGTAAAGGACCTCAAATTTAAGTGCACCTCAACAGGTTACAATTATCTTACCATAATACATCCAAGAAGTGACTGGTGCGACGGCAGCAGCGCAGCTGAGCGTCTTCTGTTCATCTTGTATGAGCATCATGGTTGACACGAACCCGCCGTAGCTCCAGCCCCACACGCCGATGCGGTCCGGGTCAATGAACGAGTATACGCTGGTTAAACTCCTGAGGAAATAGAAGGATACACATTGAATGGTCATTGATCAAATCATGGCGTATCTCAAGATGGCTTGATCAGCCTAGCCCTAAATTAATATCAAACAAATTTTATATTGTGCGTTCAAGAGCATTCCGAACTGTTGACAGCTTACAGCTGTCATTATCCTCTGTGATCAATTATTGCATAATTCAGAATATACCCCTTTTTTTCTGGATGGGAGATCATCAAATGACTTCTCCCGCTCTGGGCGGAGTGGGAGGGCGTGTCAGACTTTTAATGACTAAAACCCATCCGTGTTCCTTTAGTTGCCCATATGCCAGGGTCACGGTATCTCTTTCGAACAATCACGCGACCCCGGCAGGCATCGGTCCTAGCAGACCCCTTCAGTGCCGCTGACATCTCTTTGAGGCGCACGTGGAACACTACACGCCGTCGACCCGAGCTTGGTCCTTACCGGGCGGCGAGCTACCCATTGCTCGCCGCCCGCAAGCTCGCACCTACGGTGGCCGGGAGTCCGCAATCGACTCCCGACGCCCGGGGCGTCTCCTCCTGCGGTGGATAGGGACGTGAGGGTGCAGAGACTGCTACTCCCTCACGCACCCCGCCTCCTCCTTTGCAAGCATTATTGCTTCGCAGAAGGAGATGACGGCGTCCCATGCCCTCTCGCTCCGTACCATGGCTCGCACCAGGGCCGGACGCGAGAGGCGCCGCCGCCGATCGCCTCCACGAGGACACGGCGGTGCTCCGCCCAGGCAGGTCACACCTACACCGTATGCTCCACCGTGTCCTCTAGACGATCCTCACAATAGAAACACCCGGGCGTATCCTCCCGCTTTATCCTGAAGAGGAACCCACCGAAGCACCCATGCCCGGTGAGAACCTGCGTCAGGCGGAAGGTGAGGACGCCGTGGCGCCTCTCTATCCACTCCTCAAAGAGGGGACTTCCGCCGCAATTGTGGCGTGCCCAGCGCTGGGTTGCGACAATCGTACCCACCATGTCGCCATGAGATCCTGCCGGAGCTCTGTCGGCTGTGACGTGATTTGTCGCGGCAGCGGTGTTTCGCCCCGGCGTTTCGCCTTCTCGCGCCACTCCACATGTGCGCAAGGACCTTTGCCTCCGGATCCCATGGCGGCACTTCGGCAAGGAGGCTCGCCGCCTCGCAGGAATGTAACCCTGGCATGACTTCCAGGAAGAAGTATATGAACGAACTTTCTTAAAAAGTAATAGAATTTACAGAGCGTCCCTTATGACGTAGGAACGCTTCGACTTTCGACGCTTCGTCTTGTTACACCTACGCCCAACCCTCTGGTAAGTGCGGCAAAGTTTCAGATAGGCGCTCCGTGGCCAGGAGTCCACTTTTAGATTTCTAAAATGTACCAAAATTAAGGTGATCTCCAGAGCCGTTGGTTTTGGTATGATAGTGTGCGGCCACTATGTTTATACTTCTTAAAAAATACTTTACGAGTTAAAGAAAAAATAGGTCGAGATCCAATCCATAATGAACCCTTGTGTTCCCCTCTTAACCTTGTATTATAATCCAAAGGGTTCAATAAGTTTAAATAATTTGCGTAGGGGAATAAAAGTGTGAAAGAAACAATAGAACTTGAATGTAACGGCACAAAAACGAGATTGAGTTAAATTGGTACTGTCACACGTTGTTCATATTCACTGCAGTTATGCAAATTGATTTAACGCCATAGTCAACAGCGTTGTTTTTAAAGTAATTTAATAGTAGTTTGGGGTGCGCCTAACAAGTTTTGTTCGAAAAAGTATGAAAAATACGGGCGGCAAGGGATTTTTATTTAGTAAGCTTCATTGAAATGGGCTCCTTTTTACAACTTGTTAATATTCCTGTTTCATGTTCTGCCTAGCTAATTAGCTTTTTCTCAACTATGTTAGGGTCGGCTTCCAGTCTAACCAGCACGCGTAGCATGACCATCGTAGAAAGGGGTTTTATCGACGGAAGAATAGATAAAGTAACGTTTCGGGTACACAGTACGACTGCAGCAAAGTAGAAAGAGTCAACTGCACTTTTGATGTGAATCATCTATAGGCGAGGGTTAACCTAAATTTTGGCGTGGTGAGCGTGGCCACGCACGGTGGCCCATACTGAAAATAAGTGAACTTAGGCAACAAAGTTTCAATATCGATTCGATTTTTTTTGATGTGATAATTAACATATTAACATATAATTAATACGTTATTTTTGATTATACCTCGTACGTCGTACTGTGTACCCGAAACGTTACTTTATCTAATCGTCCGTCGACAAAACCCCTTTCTACGGTGGTCATGCTACGCATGCAGATGCAGCTGAGTATCAGTGTTTTACATGGAGCGACTGCCCATCTGACCTCAACTCAGTGTCTGACTAACACGATACCTCTTGGTAAGGCTAGTTGTCAAACTTTCGAGTTTCAGTCAACCCGTAATGACTGTCAAAGAACCACTTATGGTAGCTGGGACCAACGGCTTAACGTGCTTTCCGAGCTACAGAGGGTCTTGGTATGTTAAGATGGTCATGCAAGACCATCGATTGACCTGCGCAGCTGTTATTATGTAGCGACTAGCCACTTCAGTTAATATTCCAGTTTATATAATTACTAGCTTCTGCCCGCGACTGCGTCCGCGTCAAATATTTGCTCCCCTGACCCTTCCCGTCGCATCGCAGCCTTCCAGTTTTCATCCATTTTTTTGTTGCTGCTCCGCTCCTTTTGATCGTAGCGTGATGTTATATAGCCTATACCCTTCCTCAATAAATAGGCTACCCGACTCAAAACGATTTTTTCCATTCGAACCAGTAGTTCCTGAGATTAGCGCGTTCCACCCCCCATTTTAGGGGGGGTTAGAAAGAGACAAAAAGTAGCCTATGCCACTCTCCAT
This sequence comes from Aporophyla lueneburgensis, assembly GCA_932294355.1. Taxonomy (NCBI): domain Eukaryota; kingdom Metazoa; phylum Arthropoda; class Insecta; order Lepidoptera; family Noctuidae; genus Aporophyla; species Aporophyla lueneburgensis. The sequence continues at coordinate 19,981,115 of OW028747.1, forward strand.
CCGTTGAACTATCTCCAATTAAAAAATCACGTCAATTCTTCACTCCGTTTTGCCGTGAAAGACGGACAAACAGGCACACACACTTTCTCATTTATAATATTAGTATGGATAGTATATGTAGATAACTCTGTAACAGTTGGTTATAGCATAATCAGCAACAACGTTCGCACTGCTGGGTCACAGGCCACGTGTCTCTCTGTGAGAGGTACTGTCTACTGGACCATAATCCACGACGCTGGCCCAGTGCGGATTTGCTATGTTCTGTATCATTTTATGCATTAGAAATTATTATAGAACTCAAATTACTGAAGCAACGGACGAAGCCTTTGTCTTGTCTGTCATCTTGTACACTTACTTACAACTTACCTAGCAAGCCGATTGGCTGAAACAGTGTTGTTAGATTGCTCCACAGAGGACGCTACCTTTCGTCTCTTTTTACGATAAAAAAGGCAATAAAAGAGAGCTCGAATACTCAATCTACCTGTAAAGGTGTCAAAAGGATAAACAGCTTGAAACTAAGGTTTCCTTCTTTATTTCAAAGACGCAGTGCGACGTAAACGTAAGTGTTAAGAAGAGGTTACTTAATTGGCTTTTTATGTCATTAGCTTGAACGGCTTCAAATTACACACTTAAAACTAAGTATGGATTATCGAGGCATTTTTTTTTTTTTTGGATGGGAAATCATCAAATGACTTCTCCCGCTCTGGGCGGAGCGGGAGGGCATGTCAGACTTTTACTGACTAAAACCCACCCGTGTTCCATCAGTTGCCCATGTGCCAGGGTCACGGTATCTCTTTCGAACAATCACGCGACCCCGGCAGGCATCGGTCCTAGTAGACCCCTACACTGCTGCTGACATCTCTTTGAGGCGCGCGTGGAACACTACGCGCCGTCGACCCGAGCCTGGTCCTTACCGGGCAGCGAGCTACCCATTGCTCGCCGCCCGCAAGCTCGTGCCTACGGTAGCCGGGGGTCCGCTATCGACGCCCGACGCCGATTATCGAGGCATTGTATTTCAACTAAGGTTATGTATTATGGATGATGAAAGAATCATCATCAGCATTTCAGCCGCAAGACGTTCACTGCAAGACTTAGGTCTTCACCAATTTCCGAGGTTTGCCATAATCGCCACGCTTGGCAGGCGGGTTGGCGATCGCAGTATGGTGGTAACAAATATACAAGTGAAGCTAATATAAAGCGTGTAAAATGCATAGAGAACGCTGCTGCCCATTCTCTAGTAAGTCCCTTAGTCGCCTTTTAAGACACTCGCGGGAAGAAATGAGATGATGCTATTTTTTTACGTACGGCACCACACGTAAGATTATGGCATTGGATAGTTATAACTATTGTTTTATCAACCAGTCAATTACCGTAATTACAGACACAATTAAAAAACCATTATGTCTGTACCAAATGTGGTATCTCAGGGACTTAGAGGTTAAAGTCAACTATATTGTCCATCAATTAAACGTTTTTTTATTATTATTTATCAATAACCACGAGTATGCGTGTGCCAACTATTGATTTTTATTTAATGGATTCAATTTATGTGCAATGCTGGTTTTTATGCCAGTTTTACGATACCTATTAATATGAAAAAATACATTACCTTTAACAAGTTAATAAAATAATATCTGGATGACCGAGCTTTGCTCGGTATTTTTTGGTAAATCGTGTTTAAAATAATAAGTTTATGTTCAAGTTGATTATCGATAAAGGTGGTCATTGAAAACACGAATAAAACGACATTTTATAAAAATGAATCCTAGCTAGATCGATTTATCGCCCCCGAAACCCCCTGTATACAAAATTTCATGAAAATCGTTGGAGCCGTTTCCGAGATTCAGATTATATATATATATACAAGAATTGCTCGTATAAAGATATAAGATAAGATAAATATTATCAAAAATTTAATATGACCGCAACCAACCAATCAAATGCATGCAGCATACAATTTTGAATTCATTATCTCAAAACCCGAATTAGGTCCAAAATCGAACCAAATTATTGCATTTAGCACTAAAACAACCAACGTGCATACGAAGTTAAATGAAGCACTGTTCCAAAACGTGAATTAGGTTCAAAATTAAACACAATACATAACACTCACATCGTCAGTTATTTTTAAGCCCGTGTAATTTAAATAATTTCAGTTAGCATTAAATCATGCATTTTGGTAGGGTAACAAACGGTGCTTCAGTTTCATGCATCATAGTCTTCCCAGTGCTGGGACATAGGCCTGCTCTCACACCTAGGTAGACAGGTTTTCTTCACCATTTTGAAAGCAGTAGTGGTGAAATAATTTGCCTGCTTGGTTGGAACCCACGACCTACCAACTAGTAAGTCACGGCCGTTACCTCTGGGCCACCACTGCTCTTCATGCATATTTCATGCATACCAAAACAAATTTTTATTTTTGCAGCCATGTTAACATTATACATATTCTTTTATATTTTTTTGCTTATGCTTGAGTATAGTTTTCATTTTATTTGTTGGTATATTGGGTTGGCTAGCTGGCATATAGCAAATCATTTAATTTAATGTTTTACTATATACCATTGTATAGAATCAAGTTCTTCTAACTGGACAGACAGCTGTGCTGCTGGGGAGTTAGTTAGCCACTTTTTGTTCCCAACTAAAGCACTAGGAAGTGGTGACGGGTGGGCGTTTTGGGGGACTATCTTTTATAATTTTGACGTTCGAAAAGTGCTGATCCTCAGCCTAATTTGAATAAATGACTTTGATTTTAATTTTGAAATAGCCAGCGTTCTTTCTTACTTGATGGTAGCCAAAGTATCGGAAACCTCGACAGTTCCGAGCGCGTTGTTGACAGCATGCATAGCTTCCACGCCCATGGCACCAGAGCCTCGCACGTCGATGGACGCCACGATGTAGCTCCTGTTCGTTGTTAAGTACGTATTGTAGTATTCTGTAAAAGAAGACAAAGAGTTATTTTTAAGATTAAAAGTAAAACGAAATGGAGCACAAACAAACACGTAGTAGAGAATGTAGTCGGTAGGTGCACGTCACTACTGCGACAAGGCTTCCACTCAGCATAATGCTATGCTATGAGGGACGCACAGCACATCGCTGATAAGAGTGTTATGAAGACAATTCAATCTTTCCTTTTGGTGAAATTTAAACAAATGCACTTCTTATCTCAGTCAAGACAATTGATCCGCAGATCAATTGTCATTTATAGAATACAAGCATAGTATCACGCTTTTTTCCCATGGGTGCAAACATTAAGGCTCGTTCAGACTAGCGCGACGCGACGGTCGCTCGCGAATCGGGAAACAATAGGGCGACCTGTCGCTGCGCAACACGGTCATAGAAATTGTTCTACGGATATAAATCGCCGATCCGCGCGCGACCGTCGCGTCGCGCTGTTCTGAACGTGCTTTTAGTCTGCTCGAGCCTTAACTACTGCCTCTTTATTAAATGCGGGTAGATAAAATATTAATTTTAGTGATAAGTAAGTAGGTACTCTAAACTTTACAAAAACCTTTGGATTTGCAACGGCATGCTTCCGATATTTACTTTAATTTGTACTATTTTTTTGTATCTACTTCATGTATTTATAAATCATTTTGAAAGTAATACACTATTATAAAAACGCAACAAATTATTTAGAGTAATTAATTAAATTAAATGACATTAAATAACTACCTAAATATTCAATTGTATGTAAACAATCTTTATGTTTATCTTTATACAATATGTTTTCTCTCTATCGTTAATACCTAAAGCAATTTAAAAAGCCTGTTACATCTTAAAACCAAACCAAAACCATCATGTGCAATGCATTATTATTCCATCTGCACAAACTACACACGAAGACAGATGAGGTCTTGTGCCGCACAGAAACTTTTGAAATAACTTGTGAACTTGCGGCCTCGTCATCAACTCGGGCTGCATGTGTCCGCATTTGTACCAATGTTTTACTTTCAGATATCGAACAACCAACTTTGTATGTAGTTGATGGTAGTGTTATGGGTTAGGTAGAAGTGAAGTACTTTTTAGAGTTCGGTACCCAAAGGGTGCCAAAGTAACCCTATTACTAAGCACCGCTGTCCTTCCGACTGTCTGTCAGCGGGATGTATCTCATCAACAGTAATAGTTAGACAGTTGAAATTTTCACAGAGTGTGTATTCTTTTTGCCGCTATTACAACAATCAATAACAATAAGATAAAGTATTGAAGGTTATAATAAACATGTTTTTTTTTTTTCATTATGCTTTGTGTAATTTTGAACAGAGATACGGTACCCCTTTTTTTTCTGGATGGGAAATCATCAAATGACTTCTCCCGCTCTGGGTGGAGCGGGAGGGCGTGTCAGACTTTTACTGACTAAAACCCACCCGTGTTCCATCAGTTGCCCATGTGCCAGGGTCACGGTATCTCTTTCGAACAATCACGCGACCCCGGCAGGCATCAGTCCTCGCAAACGCCTTCAGTGCTGCTGACATCTCTTTGAGGCGCGCGTGGAACACTACGCGCCGTCGACCCGAGCCCGAGCGAGTTACCGGGCGGCGAGTTACCCATTGCTCGCCGCCCGCAAGCTCGCGCTTACGGTGGCCGGGAGTCCGCAATCGAATACGGTACCCCTCGTGTGCGAATCCGACTCACACTTAGCCGGTTTTTAATCTTATTAAGGCCTATCTGCCTTATATGGTATATGGGACATGTTTTTATTTTAAACTAACATTTATATATAAAACGAACACTACCACAGTGTAGTTTTTAGCTATTTTGGAGGTAAAAACTAACCAAGAACCCCTAAACAGACTTATCAACTGACGAAAACTCCTAAACCCATTTCCTCCACCTTTAGATTATTTGTGAAGTCCTGTTTAGATATAGGTACCTATAATAAATAAACACTTACCTAAATCAAAATTATCCTTAACCCTGCTGGTCCCTGGACCCGCATAGACCCTCACTATCATGGGGTATTTCTCTCCTGACTTCATGTTTGGTGGCAGAAGAAGTTTGACATGTCCCAAAGGATTCTCTCCTACTGAGATCACGTTGAAGAGTATCATTGGCAACTTGTATTGCCTCAGTTTCTCTTTCAGTCTAATATTATCTTTGATCAGTTTGAAGCTGTCGGTCTGCAATAAAGAAAATAATATTATAGTCAGGTTAACTGGTACTTAATTAAAATCTACCTTAAATCGATCCTCTTTTTCGTAATTAATGTTTGTTGTTTCCGTTGTCAGAAACCATGGGATATCATGTTACCCAGTAACCGATTGTAGAGGTCAGATAGGCAGTTGCTCCAGGTAAAATGCTAGTACTCAGCTGCATCTGGTTAAACTGGAATCCGGCCCCAACATTGATGGGAAAATGCTGGACAGATGGTGGAGTAACATTTTGCTTCCCGGAAAGTTGCTATTCGATTTTGATCAAGACCAATTAGCAATCAGTTCCGGTTTGGAGAAAACTTGCTATGTGTATAAATTTAGGCGCTACAATTCTTCCTTAAAAATCACTACATAGTATAAAACAAAGTCGCTTCCTTCTATTTGGCCCTATGTATGCTTAGATCTTTAAAACTACGCAATGGATTTTGATGCGGTTTTTTTTAATAGATGGAGTGATTCAAGAGGACGTTTTATACGTATAATACGCGGGCGAAGCCGCTGGCAAAAGTTAGTAATTGATAAAACTCACCGCACTGTTATATAAGAAGATCTTTGGCGGATTGAAAGCAGAGCTGCACGTCACAATAGCATAGCTGGCTCCCGGCGAGAATGAAGCTGACACGTGGTGACACGCAGGCTCCCTGCACGACACACACCGCACAACCCCCCCAGAAGTGGCCCACATCTGCCTCAACCACGGCACATTGCCCGGAGACACCACGTAGTAAACAGTATCAGTTTCTTGGTTCCATCCTAATATCGACGTCACTGACGAGTTCCCAGGACTCAAGTCTTCCGTCGTCAGAGATAAGAAGTTGAATCGACCCGCATGGGGGAACCGTTGGTCACCGTGGTATAAGTTTTGTATCTCCAACATCTTGTTTCCTGATTTGTCGAAGAATGGCTTCCCCACATCGATCCAGCCATTTGATTCGGAATGCTCCTTTACGATACTGCACTTATCTTTTTCTAAGTCGCAGTTGACTAGTACGCTGACGTTTTGGCGTCTGTTGAGCCATAATACTACGAGGTTTTGTTCGGAGGCCCAGTTAACCCTTCCCAGGTAGTGGTCGAGACCGACAATGTCGACGGGTGCTGGAATATTCCACGGTTCTCCATGAGGGTCGTCGAGTTTGAAGACTCGTAACCCTACAATTGGATTTGTTCGACCTGCCTGGCAATAAAATTGATCATATTAGATATTCCGTGCTAAAAAAAATATGAATGTGCCGAACAGGAGTAACATCAGGATTATTCGACATAAAGTATTGTTGAAGTACGCAGTTCTTTGAATGAAAAGATTTAGTGGATTTAGCAATCAATTCATTTCATGCTAGTTTACCTTTGGATACTTGAAGTGTACTATTTCAGGATACTGATTATTAATGTCGAAGGGCTGCCCATAGTAAGGATACGTAGCCGTCGCCACATTGGTATCGTTGAACGAAGCCACCGCTAAGTAGCTGCCTCTAGGAGAGAACCACATGGCTTCCGCTGCGTTGAACATCTCCTCTGTAAATAAACAGTTTGAAATAAGTTACTTGTTTATCATTTTATTGATAATCTTTTCAACTTTTAAGATTAATTGAAAATGCACTTCTAGACACTTATGATGGCGCCGAACACAGCCAGAAAAATGTAGTCCGTGACTTCAAACATGGCGGGAGTGAATTTATTCCAGTTAATCTAATGGTTCTATTTAGTAACTCTGATCGTAAACTTCAATATTTATATAAGGTGTATCTATTCATACACGAAATATTTTAAGAGGTACACCTGTAGGTGGTGAAGAAGCTATAGAAGCAAAAAGAAATTTGTATCTAAGCGTTTTTGAATTTTCGTAATGATTATAATTTTAAATCTGCTTGAGACGTTTTGCATAAAACCTTTAATCCAAATTCTATGAATGGCCCGCCTGACGTTGCGAGGGCGGCGACCGGACGGCACGAGCATGGCCGCGGTGTTTCCGGCCGTATAAATAAGACGGAGCCAGTATTTCTTATGTGCGTCAAATAATTTATAAATATTAAATAAAATAAAAAAAAACATTTAGAATAATTTTTTTTCGTTGCTGTAGCTTCTTTACCACCTACAGATGTACCTCTTAAAATATTTCGTGTATGAATAGATACACCTTATATAATATATTCCTCGTAAGAATTAATAAACCCAACAGCTCACCTTCATAAATCCAGTCAGCGACACCATGGTATATTTCGCCTGGCTTGCCATCCTTAGTGAGGGCCACAGCACTGTCAGTGTCCACATCATGGACATAATACACGTTGTTCTCTCTGACGTATGCCAGAGAACGTCCACTGCCCCATACCACCACGTCCAGGGAGTTCCGGCCCAGTCTTATGATGGACCTGGAAGTCAAGGAGAAGTTGTTTTTTATAAAACACTTGAATAAATACCGACCTAATTACAAAACAAGATTTATTGTGCGGATTATCATATACATAGTAGATTCTGCTTACACCCATGCGAAAAAGGTGTGATTTTATGTATGTATGTATATGTCACCGATAGATAATAAGATCCGCAAGTTTATAAATTGCCTTGATTTATAAACCTTCGTAAGATTCTAAACGAGAGATAAATTGTATTTTTTACGCCCTCATTTTCGCAAATTTATCAATTTGCGACGTTACGAGAGCTTTTAATTTTACGTTTCTACGGCAAATAACACACTGTTCTCTGATTGGTCGATGTTGATGTCAAAAAAATTAAAGCCTAGAAATACCCTTCGGGGCAGATCCGACATGGTTTGGGAGGTTAGGTTAGGTTAGGTTAAAACTGTGACCTCCTACGGAAACGACTATATTTTAGGTAATCTAATAGCGGTGGGGAGGAAGGAGAAGGAAAACGTGACTTATTCAACCAATCAGAGTGCACATGGCGTTTGGTTATTGCTTACTTATTATTTTACGCGTGAGTTCGGTAAGTTTATCAATATGCGAAAACGTGGGCGTAAAGTAATACAATTTATCTCTCGTTTAGAATCCTACGAAGGTTTATAAATTTCCTAGAAAATTTATAAATTTCCGGTTCTTGTTATTTTTCGGTGACATATATAAATACATTTCTGTCAATGTTTTAAATTGACAGACAGCCTGATATGTTAACTTGTTTAGCGCTAAACGTATTATATGCATCATTCCATTTCTGTCAATCTTTGAATTTGACAGACAGCCTCATATTTTGCTCACGTTTAGCTCTAAACATATTTCCGTGTGAACTCAACGTGTTTAAAATATCATTCCATTTTTGCAATATATTATGCTGACGAATGAAAGAACGACGACAGAAAGAACGCTAAAGCGTGAATAAAGTAGTAACGCAGACAGGCGATACGATGCGAAGGGGTGCTTCGGGGAAACAAGAAATCCCACGCAAACAAAGTCGCGGGCAGAAGCTAGTAATAAAATATAGTACATAAAGAATTTCTCTCAGTATTCATATCTAACACATGACAAGAAATCAAAACATTGCATGTGCAACAAGTAGTCACGCCAATACAATTTCCATATCGGAAAAACTATATTTCCCATAGAAAACTATGAGTAACAAGGGAAGTATAAGTGCATTGTCAGCGAACCATTTTTTTTTAATCTCTAGGTAGAATAGTATAAAACAAAGTCGCTTATCGTATTTGACTGTGTGATCGCTTAATTCTTTTAAATCACGCACTGGGTTATGATGAGGTGATTTTCAACATCATCAGGGAACATTTTTGACCGGTTTTGTGCTCTCGCTTCCAGCGGCGTTCAAAGGTCATCGGCTCATGTTACTCTGAAATAATGTAGCTTTCCAGTCATAGAGTTTTTTTTTATTTTTTGAGTTTATCCATTACAAGCAATCAAATCTTTCCTCTTTATTATAATACTAGCTTCTGTTCGCGACTTCGTCTGCGTTAAATTTTATGTTCCCCGACCCTTCCCGTCGCGTCGAATCGCCTGCCCGTGCGATTTCCCCCGTTTTTGCTACAGTTTTCATTGCTGCTCCGCTCTTCTTAGTTGTAGCGTGATGTTATATAGCCTACAGCCATCCTCGATAAATAGGCTATCCAACACAAAAAAAAAACTATTCGGACCAGTAGTACCTGAGATTACCGCGTTTAATCAAACAAATAAACTCTTCAGCTTTATAATATTAGTATAGATTAGTGTAAATAGATTATAGGTAAGTACACTTACGAACGGACGGAAGCTATACGCGGATGTGCTATTTCTACGAATGTTTTCATTACCTACATAAATATGCTATTGAAATTAGTAAAACAATACTGAATGACATGTTTCATAAGAATTGTAAACATAATATTTTAATGGGATTAATATTATAAATTGTTACTAGTATAGATACGATTGTTCAACGCATACAAACGGTTTAAACAAAGTGTTTTAATAAACGGTGATGTTAACTGTTATATTAAGTATCATAATTATGACCATTGTAATATGTCTAGTTAATTTTCCTGCAAACACAGTTTAGTAGCTAAAACAAAGCAAAGTTGCTTTTGTGGTGACTAACTTGCTACTTACTTACATACGGTTCCCCGATAACGGTTAGTTCATAAGTATGTGACTAAGGTTTTCAACCTTACTTTAAGTATACTGTAGTCATCATCAGCATCATTTCGGCCATAAGATGTCCACTGTTGGACATATGCCTCATCCAATTTGGGTGTTTTGCCATAATCGTCACGCTTGGCAGGCGGGTTGGCGATCCTAGTATGATGGTAAAATGCATAGAAAACGCTGCTGCCCAGGGGCCATCCATAAATTACGTCACACGTTAATGGGGGAGGGGGTCGACGAATTGTGACATTGTGTGATCGAATATACATATTTTAAGTACCTACTATTAAAACACGAAATACGACGAAAAAAGAAAAATTTAAAAAATATTTCCAACTTGTTACTCATAAGGTACAGACGCCACCAGGTCAAGCTACCCGAAACTGTCAATTTTTCCCAATGAACCTTGAACCTAATGCTCTAGAAATAAAGTCGAAAATCTATCAAAGAAATCTGCCAGATTGTAGTAGCTTGATGTGTTGGCGTCTGTACAAACTGTTTTGTTGGTGAGTTTACACTCGCCCCAGTGTCACCGCGTGCTTTCTTTGACAATTGACTTTCGCAGAGTGAACGACTTCATTTTTTAATTCTGCTATTTTTTACTTTTATCTTATGATTATGAAACATTACATTACATTTGTATCTTTCATTAATATAATCAATCTTTTACGTTTTGCTATTTTTACAAATGTTTGATTTGTTGTAGATTTTATTAAAAAATAAATACATTTTTGGAAATGGAAATAAAAGTAATTTCGGAACTGCTGTATTATTTCAATGTCTAGATATAAAATTGCAAAATATGTGACGTCACACTACGAGCGTCTCAAAAATGACAACAGTGACAAGTACGAGGGGGGACAAAAAATCATGAAATTTGTGTGACGTAATTTATGGATGGCCCGTAAGTCCCTTAGTCACCTCTTACGACACCCACGGGAAGGAACTATTCTATAGTATCCTGCTGTATTAGAGGCGTTTTTTTTCTAGGTGGGAAATCATCTAATAACTTCTCCCGTTCTGGGCGGAGCGGGAGAGCGTGTCAGACTTTTACTGACTAAAACCCACACGAGTTCCTTCAGTTGCCTGTGCCAGGGTCACGGTAACTCCTTCGAACAGATTCGCGACCCTGGCAGGTGTATTAGAGGCCTAAATACTACACAGGATCAGTTTTTATCCAGTGCGCAAACTGTAACCATAAATTCAGCATATTATTCTATTCCCCCAGCGCAAAAAAATTTCGTAGGTTATACAAAAAAAAATCTGCTGTCCTATACATTTTGACCCCGTAGGTATTGCATTTTTCTATGGAACAGCAGATTTTCTCCGGGTCTAGAATTATATGCTGAATTCATGGTTGCAATTTACGCACTGGATAAAAACTTATCCTGTATAAAAAAATAAACAGAACTACTCCATTTGCATTTCAATATAAAATGGCAAGATGACCGCAATAAGGCCATACGAGTATTAATCTGAATTTTATTTTGTAACCTTAAAAAGAAGTTGGTAACCCTATGTGACAGTTAGCAATATAAGTAAGTAAATACTTATTTTATCACCTTTTACCGTGTGGTATTTTAAACAACAGACAGTGTTACTGAACGTTGACCAGGCGGACTTTGCCTTTCAATATTATTTTGCTTACATATTATTTTTGTACGGTAGAAAATGGATAAATTTGTATTATACCCTATACCGACTGGCTTGTATGCCATACTGAAGAGGTAATGCTGTTTCCCTCGTATGTTGAGGGCGGCTTTCACCCGATGCAGCTGAATATACCGGTATTGTTTAATCTGGTCAAAAACCAGGTAGATACACTGCATACACAAGTATGAAGTCAGATATGCCAGTGGAGCCATTGGCAGCTAAATCAGCAGATCAAAGACGCGTGTGCGTTTTTAACCGACTTCAAAAAGGAGGAGGTTATCAATTCGGATGTTTATATTTTTTTTTTTTTTTTTTTTTATGTATGTTCGGCCATAACTCCGTCATTTATAAACGGATTTCCAAAATTCTTTTTTTGTTCGAAAGGGGTTTATTCCGAAATGGTCCCATATAAATTTCATATAGATCTGATGATGAGTTCCGGAGACAGACACCGGAACTCTTTAAAAAATGACAGCAAGTCAACCGCGATTTCTGCTATCGCATAAATATGCATCGTTTGTTTGGAATTAGTGTAAATTTTTAGTTTTGGTATCTACCCTAGATACCAAAACTAAAAATTTAAAAATAAAAACTTTTTTACAAAAAAAAACAACCGACTTCCTTAAAAACACTACAAAGTGAAAAATAACTTTAATTTCGGAAGTCGGTGGCAAAAATCTTAAATACAAATCCTAAGACACCGACTTCCGAAATTAAAGTTATTTTTCACTTTGTAGTGTTTTTAAGGAAGTCGGTTGTTTTTTTTTGTAAAAAAGTTTTTTACTTAATATATTTGCTTTGATTACTCACTTGGTCTCAAGGTCGTATATCCAGTACTCGGCGGTGCTCGAGTGCCTGTATTTCTGAAATAGAAAGTTGCATTGTAAAATCACGTACATATTAAAGGTTAGTTACCTATATTATGAACTAGCTAGACTGATACAGTTAGCCACGAAAGCTGAACCATAATTATTTATCTATTTATTTATTTGTTCTCATGCATATCACATCAACCCAACCAGGAGAGTTGCTGTTAGGTTAGTTTTTAACATTCTAACATATAAATAACTTAAGTAACACAAGTAATATTTAATACCTAACCACCAGTAGTAAGTTTAGGCCGACGAAGTCGCGGGCAGAAGCTACTAGCTCCGGCCCCCAACTTCGTCTGCCAAAAATTTCGGCTAACTTAACCTAACCCACCCTGTGGCTTATCCCTACGCGCGCTATAAGAGTTGTTTCTGTAAAAAACAGAAAGAACTCTGAACTCTTATTTCTGCCCGCGTCTTTAGGGCCATAGCGTGAGGTTGCCATTAGCTTTCCTTAAGAATTAGACCCTGAAGAACCAAAACCTTTTTTAAATACAACCGATAGATCTAGAAATATATAGTTAGCTCATTCATGCATATGTACAAACAAACTGTTCAGGTTCGTAATCAATACATAGATGACATAGCATGCTGAAACGCAGTGTATCGAATATATTTGTGTCGATTAGATGACAATTATCATCTGCCCAGCCTTTTCCCAACCATGCTACGGTCGGCTTCCAGTCCTACCAGATGCAGCTGTCCTACCAGATGCATACCAATATTTTTACATGGAGCGACTGACTATTTGACCTTCACAACATAGTGACTAAGTAACACGATACCCGTTGTAGGACTGCGTAAGCATAATGAGCCTATAATGTTCCCACTGTTGGGACAAAAGTCACACAGCCCTCCTCTCGTCTAGAGGCTGTAATCTACCACGCGGGCCTAATGCGTGTTGGTAGATGTCACATGTCTTCGAATTTTTGGTAACACTGGCATTTTTTTTTTCAGGATGTGAATTCATCAAATGACTTCTCCCGCTCTGGGCGGAGCGGGAGGGCGTGTCAGACTTTTACTGACTAAAACCTACCCGTGTTCCTTCAGTTGCCCATGTGCCAGGGTCACGGTATCTCTTTCGAACAACCACGCAACCCCGGCAGGCACTGGCTTAGATCTTAATTAATATTCTGTTGAACGAGTCTCGTTGCAGACCGTACTAGGTTCAATCTACTAATTAATATTATCACAGAAACTATGAGTGTTAATTAGATATTGAATGCGTTTTGTGGTAACGGTTGGCTGAATATAGAATACCTTACAACAGTAACTAGAGTTCCTTTTAAGTATGTTTTTGCATTTAATCTACAGCAATGTTATAAAGTGGAAAGTTAGTGAGTCTGTTTGAAGGGTATAAGCCACTTAACATTACGCTACGACCTTTAGGAGCTGAGCAAATAGTAAATAATCAGAAAGAACGCTCACTGTAAACGAAGTAAAAGCGCGGGCGGACAATGGGCTACGACTGGACGGGATAGGGCGAAAATTTCTCGCGAACGAAGTCGCGAGCAGAAGCTAGTTCCATTAATAACGAATGCTTAAGAATTTAAGTTTGTGTTAAGGCTCTCGCGAACGAAGTCGCGAGCAGAAGCTAGTTCCATTAATAACGAATGCTTAACAATTTAAGTTTGTGTTAATGCCCTCGCGAACGAAGTCGCGAGCAGAAGGTAGTTCCATTAATAACGAATGCTTAACAATTTAAGTTTGTGTTAAGGCCCTCGCGAACGAAGTCGCGAGCAGAAGCTAGTTCCATTAATAACGAATGCTTAACAATTTAAGTTCGTGTTAAGGCCCTCGCGAACGAAGTCGCGAGCAGAAGCTAGTTCCATTAATAACGAATGCTTAACAATTTAACTTTGTGTTAAGGCCCTCGCGAACGAAGTCGCGAGCAGAAGCTAGTTCCGATAATAACGAATGCTTAACAATTTAAGTTTGTGTTAAGGCTCTCGCGAACGAAGTCACGAGCAGAAGCTAGTTCTATTAATAACGAATGCTTAACAATTTAAGTTTGTGTTAAGGCTCTCGCGAACGAAGTCGCGAGCAGAAGCTAGTTCCATTAATAACGAATGCTTAACAATTTAACTTTGTGTTAAGGCTCTCGCGAACGAAGTCACGAGCAGAAGCTAGTTCCATTAATAACGAATGCTTAACAATTTAAGTTTGTGTTAAGGCTCTCGCGAACGAAGTCGCGAGCCGAAGCTAGTTCCATTAATAACGAATGCTTAACAATTTAAGTTTGTGTTAAGGCTCTCGCGAACGAAGTCACGAGCAGAAGCTAGTTCCATTAATAACGAATGCTTAACAATTTAAGTTTGTGTTAAGGCTCTCGCGAACGAAGTCGCGAGCCGAAGTTAGTTCCATTAATAACGAATGCTTAACAATTTAAGTTTGTGTTAAGGCTCTCGCGAACGAAGTCGCGAGCAGAAGCTAGTTCCATTAATAACGAATGCTTAACAATTTAAGTTTTTGTTAAGGCTCCCGCAAATAGGCGCGACCTGACAACTCGTCGCGACTCTACTAGAACAAATTCTATGCAAACACGGTACTTCCAAGTAGGTATCTGAACTGAAACAATCATTTAAAATAGTTCCGGGTGTTTATTTTAATACACAGAAACAGGTAAACTAAGTATTATTAATTTTCCTCTTACTTTATGCCAATTAAAAACATGTTAATTGGATCAAATGCCAATATAATATTTATTGTTGACACGTGGAGTCTGTAAGATCAAATACGTAGTTCTTATGTTAATTATTTGTTTTAAAAAGTAGACTAGACTGGTCTGGTGTTATCTAATCAACTGCAATTTATCTACAAACTAAATACATTTTAAATGTCTTCTACTATTACGTTTATTATTAAAGGTAAAAGTCTTTTATTGTATTAACTAGTTCCGTTATGGCGCCATAATAAGCCGATATTGTTTCTACTGCTGGACCTCCTCTTGGTGAACAAGAGTGGGCCGCAACCTACCACGCTTGCCCAGTGCGGGTTGGCAGATGTCACTGGATTTTTGGTTCTGAATGATATATAATTTGGTTTACACTGAAGTCAGTGTCAGGCTGTAATATGTAGAACACAATATGATTTGCAACCAAGTTGCTAAAACGTTAGAAATTTTGTATCTCGGGGCTTATCCTTGCGTTTCCTTCTAAAGAATAATGCCCTATTCTCTATTCCACATACCGATCTAACTTAAGGTAATGAAATTCGGTACAACATAATATACGTAAACACCCAGACAGCTACAAAATTTCACGTTTCTAGTAAGGATGCATCGTTAGATCGCGAGGTCGTGAACCAAACAAGAAACAAAAACATGCATACTGTATGTACATATGTATATAGGTATGCTTCGAAATACTGTATCTAGAAATTAGGCACGCCTTGACCTGAACTATTAGATAACGTGTGTCGCAAGTGTTGAGAGAAGGGAGTCTGGGCAGCAACCGTTGAACGTTGTGTATGCAACAGTAATATATACTACTACCAGTAAGTAGGTAAAGTATGTAGCGGTTGCAGATATAACATGACTCTGATAACGTGAATTTTAATTAAAATTTGACGTATGTTTCTATGACGTCAAACTGTTATTTGTAAAACGAAAATACCTACGTGTTTTTATATCTTTCTGAAAGTACCTAGTTTTACACAAAACAATGTTTACTTGCTCCCAATCATGATTGTAACATACTGTTTTATCCTTCCTGCAATTTTGGTAGCTGAGGGTCGTGACTCTCGAATAATAGCCGCATGGATTGATCGATCAGGTTAAGCAACACTTGCCGAGGTTGAGCCGGGGATGGGTGACCAGCAGACCATATAAATTTACATGTTGTTTTAGCAAAGCACGTTAAACCGTTTGTCCTATTTGATATTCATAGAAGTTTGACACTCATTACGAGCCGTGTGAAGCCCGAAAGTTTGAACCAGTCTTACCAAGGAGTATGGTATAACCCGGGCCCTGGGCTGCAAAGGTCAGATAGACAGTCACTCCATGTAACATACCGGTATTCAGTTAGACTGGAAGCTGACAACAACATAGTTGGGAAAAAGCTAATCAGATTGAATTCTTGTAGTTTGAAACGTAGGTACTTACGCTTTCCACCATTTGAGGAATTAGGTACCTTCATCGCTACTACGTTAATAGAAAATGGAACTTTAAATAAAAGAATGCGCTATCTGCATCGTATTCACGCATTACTGATTAAAACAATTATTTACGTAGTGAAAACAATTTCTCTATTTGCATCGAATCTGAAACATTCATACATGTTGGCAGATCCATCGACGCGCCAACTTCAACCATAAACTCAGCATATGATTCTAGAACCCCTAGCGAAGAAATGTTTAATCAGTGGTCAAAACTCTACTGTTCCATAGAAAACTACCTCCATCTGCCTAGCCTGTTCCAGTTTAACCGGATGTAGCTGAGTACCAGTATTTTACATCAATCAACTGCCTATCTGACCTCCACAACTCAGTTACTGGGTAATATGATACCCCTTGGTAAGACTGGTTGTCAGACTTTCGGGCTTCTGACGACCCGTAACGACTGTCTTAGATCTACAAAAGACAGCTGGGACCAACGGCTTAGTGTGCTTTCCGAGGCACGGAAGGGTCTTGGTATGTTAAGATGTACACCCATCCACGGACCAGCCGCGGCAAGCGTAGCGTAACTTGAACGATCTACCCTTGCAGTTGTTATTATTTAGCGACAAGCCCTTCCTTAGAAAACTACCTATGCGGTCAAAATGCAACAGTATTTTTTTTTATATCTGATGAAAAATTTCAACGCCTGGGATTATTATCATGTTATGAATCTGTGGTAACAAGATTGAGTATCGATTACCCTTCTACTTTCTGCATTGTTTCTCCATATAAACTTTAACTGTGCTAAATTTAATACTCATCCGTCGGCGTAATTTTCGGATTAGGAATGTCCTTTAAATGACTCAGATTCTGATTATTTTAGTGTGTTATTCAATTATGGTGCAGAACTTATAAAAAACAGAAGACATTACTAAGTGAAAAATAACTGTAATTTCAGAGGGCGGTGTATTTGGTTTTTTGCCACCGACGACGCCCAAAATAAGTTATTCTTCACTGTGTACTGTTTTTTTCAAATCCGTTGATAAATGACGGAATTTTGAGGTAACAAACTTAAAAAAGAAACTTTCGAATTGAGAACCTCTTCCTAAGTAAGTCATGCAAAAAAATCTTGTTTTTTTTTTGTCCAATGAAACTACTTATTACATAATCTTGAAATTTTTTAGTTACTTACATGATGTACTAAAACACGTGAACCTTTTAGGGGTCATTTAGATCTAAAACAACGGAGTTGAAACTTTCGTTGTGAACCGTACCGACCGTCTTCTGCCAAGTTGTTACGTTTCACGCCATACGTAACAAATACGTACGGCAGTACGTACCTACCTGGCTTAATATTACGCCAATGACGATTATTATCAATTTCCAATCAAAGCACAGAATTTCATAATTTTTACTGTAGTTTTCACGCTGTTGCTAATGACTCGCAAAGAAAATTGTAAACTAAAATGAATGAAAATCTTTCAGCGTGATAATTGAAAATTCATTTATGCATGCTTGATTTACCTACACTGAAAATTGCCCATGAAAATGATATCATGTACCATACCTAAACCATACATTACCATACGACTGGCCGGTTAGTCTAGTGGTTAGTGACCCTGACTGCCAAGACTGAGGTCGTAGGTTCGATTCCCACCCAGGACAAATCATTGTGTGATGAGCACAATCATTTGTTCTGTGTCTGGGTGTTATTTATCTATAATATGTATGTATTTAGAAATATATATGTATATTTATCAGTTGTCTGGTTGCCATAGTACAGGCTCTGCCTAGTTTGGTATCAGATAACGGTGTGTTGGTTGTCCAAAGATTAGATTAGAAAGATTTATTATTTATACCTTTTTTTCAAATTCTAATGGTAGTTCCTGAAATTCATCATCATCATCATCATTTCAGCCGGGAGATGTCCACTGCTGGACATAGTCCTCCCCTAGTCTGTGGGGTTTAACATAATCGCCACGCTTGGCAGGCGGGTTGGCGATCGCAGTATGGTGGTGAAATGTATAGAGAACGCAGCTGCCCATTCTCTAGTAAGTCCTTTAGAGACGAGCTCTTCGACACCCATGGGAAGAAATTGAATGGTGCTATTCTTTACGTCCAACACCAAACGTAAAAATTACTACTTACGACTTTTAATCCTATTCACATATTCCATTATATTCCATTAATTATGGAGGGATACCAGGTTTTGACAAAAAAAAGATAGTGAGGTGGTGCAAGAATGAATGAAATTGAATGAACTTGAAATAATGTACTTACATTCAAACTTTGTAATTTAAATTTAATAACTTGTCTTAAAACAAGATGTATACTATATCGATATGTATATGTAGTCTATGGCTGAGAGGGACGAAAAGAACCAAAAAAAAAAAAAAGTCTATGGCTGTCAGAGGAAATAAAATGACTATAATAAAAAAATAAGCAAAATGACATGATTTTTATATTTAGTTTTATTTCTATCAGAAGAAAATAAAAAAAAGGAAATAACTGTTATTAAAAATTATTAATTATTCTTATAATCCACTCCTAAAAACTATTTTTTAAAGTTTTATTTAATTTAAACCATTTTTATCATTCATTCTTTATTCGAAATCGTTCACTACCCCGACACTATTTAGTTTTAGAATGGTATCATTATTTTGCATTGAACTGTCAAGTTAGTGAATAGGATTAAAAGTTCAACCTTAGTCACTGGATTATAGGAAACATCCGAATCCAAAACCATACACATAAATGTTAATTTAGATAATACCTTAAAAGTTTTAAACACTTTTTAACATGATTTCGATAAGATTAACTAAGCAATAACAGCCATACGTCTCGATCGATCAGGTTAAGCTACGCTTGCCACGATTGGTCTATAGATGGGTGATCGTCTCTCCATACCGAGACCCCTCCTTTTTAAGCACATTAAACCGTTGGTCTCGGCTGTCATTTGTGCATCATCGACAGTAGTTACGGGTCGTGTGAACCCGGAAAATCTGCCAAATGGTATCGTATTACCCAGTTACTGGGTTTTGGAGGTCAGATAGACAGTCGCTCCATGTAAAATACTGGTATTCAGTCGCATTTGATTACGGTTGTGTTACGTTATGAATATTCTGCCTACGCCATAAGCAGGCACTTGCTACAATCTTTCGCCGACAGGATTGTATTCATTAATTGTGCCGATACCATAAACCTCACGTAAAAAAGTTCTTATTCTCAAAATGTGCTAAGTCAGTGATATTTAGCATTCCCTAATCTTATTACAAAAACGACAGGAATGTACCAGGGCAACATAATGGTGCAAGAATTCCTTTAGGACTAGCTACGCCACTGAATCCATTGTTTCGTATTTTCGAAAGAGTTCTCTGCTCAATAATATAAATAATACAATGAATGTTGTAGAACTCTCAAAATGCGATCCATTCTTATTTAGTATTTTACGCAATAGCCAGTTCCACTCTGTTCAAGAAGGCGAAAGAACCTCTTTTGTCTGTTAACGCATTTCACAATTCACGTAACAATCTTGCTTAATCGATTAGTCAAGATAAAGAACTGATTTCGAACACCTACTGTGTCATCTTTTTTTATTTGACGACTTTGCTTTTGACCGCGGCTTCACCCGCCTGGAGGTAAGAAATTATCGAACGGAACGTACTACCGGTATGAAAAGTATCCCATGTCCTAAGCCAGGTCATGGTCTATCTTTGACCCAAACTAAAACAAGTAGCAAACATCCAAAAATACAAACTTTCACATAAAAGACTAGTTGGTTTATTATATATAGTTAGCTTTTGTCAGCGGCTTCACCCTCGTGGGTGCCTGAAATTATCCCACGGAAAACCATACAGATACAAGGTGAGGACGACAATACGACAACAAATATACATATAACAAAATAATATAAACTATCTAATCTCAGTCTGCGTACGAAAATTCAATCAACTATATCCTTCTAACTTTTGCCAGCTGGTTCGCCTGCGTGGAAGTAGGAAACTATACCACAAGAACATACTACTGGGTAAAAAATATCCTTTGCGTTAATCCAGGTTATAAACTATCTGTTTGCCTATTTCATCTAAATCCGTTGAGCCGTTTTTAAGTGACTGAATAACAAACATACAAACCTTTATGATATTAATAAAATAAATAATTGAATGTGCAGGGTGAGCACTGCCTATAAGCTTGAGTCACACAGTTTATCACGGGTTTTGTTCCTTAACTGTGATAAAAATGTGTGACTCAAGCTTATCACAGTAGGCTGTGCTTATGTTTTTTCACGTTTTATTTCAGAGTTAACTTTGTATGTAGGCTATTTACATTAGTAAACTGAGGTTTGGTTTTTCTAAATATGCGACTTACCATTTTAATTAGGAACGTGGGGTAATTTTAAAATTACCTTGTAAGAGAACTAGTTCTACTGAAAACCTATACCTACGATTGCCTATTGTGATAGTTATGTTTTTCCTTCAATGTACAATAATATACGCAAACATATTATTTCTGGGTTATATCAAAAACAGGGAAAAATCCTAAAATACATACAAACATACATACAATCACGCCTTTTTCCCATGGGGGTAGGCAGAAACCACGGAACGCCACCCGCTACGATCTCTACACACTCCTTTTGCCTCGTTTAGGTTTATACAGTTGGTCACACACACACGCCGGTTGCGAGTACTACGCACTTGACCTTTCCGAAGAACATCACCAATAAGGTCACTATATGTCCTCCTAGGGCGTCCCCTCCCGGTATTTCCACTCACATCTGCCTTGTAAATACCTCTTGTGAGCCGTCCTTCATTTATCCTCTCAACATGACCAAACCATCATAGCATGCTTTTTCATACATCTTCTTTTAAACCACACCGTTCTCTTATCACATCATTCCTCAGCCTATCATTTATAGTCACACCACACATGCTTCGCAAGGAAAGCATTTCCACAGCATTTATTCTACTTTCATGCTTCTTTTGCCACACCCAACATTCACTTCCATACATAAGCGTAGGCACCAGTACACCATTGTGAAGAGCCTAAAATATTTAACAAAATTATGAAATACTAGCTTTTGCCAGCGGCTACGCCCGCGTGGAGGTCGGGAATTATCCCGCGGGGACATACTACCGGAATAAAAGTAGGCTATGTCCTTTCTCAGGCTCTAAACTATCTGTGTACCAAATTTCATTTAAATCGGTTCAGTAGTTTTAGCAGGAAAGCGAGACAGACAGACAGAGTTACTTTTGCATTTATAATATTATAGTGTGGATGTGGATAGTGTGGATTACAACTAAATTTTTGACAAGAAATTTTGGGCCCCGACCCGTCGCGCGTCGCGTCCAATTCCATCGCTCACCCGCGCTATGACTTCGTTTACACTTGCGTTCTTTCCAACTTTTTTCATTTTGCTCTGCTCCTTAGGATCGTAGCGTAATGCTAATTAGACTTACAACCTTCCTCTAAAATTCTGCTATCAAATGCAATAAGATTTTTTTTTTAAATTTTGGTTGTCCAGAGATAACTTCCTACAAACAAACTTACCAACTTTACCTCTTTTTAATAAGTGAACATGTAGATGTGTGTGTTATTAAGCAATGTACAATGTACATGTTATTTACTCATTTCTTTAGTTTTAACTATTGAAATAAAATCAAATAACAAAAAACTCACTTTCTGTTTGTTCGTCATGAGCAGCAAATATTTCATGTCCTGGGAAAACGATGACATTGTGAAGTTGCCAATCTTATTCTGTAAACAGAAAGTAATAACAATATTAAAAACAAAACAAAAGTTAGAAATGCTTCAGTAACCATCCACCAAATAATTTCGAAATCTATTTTAATTTATTATTATATTTTCTTGGGAAGCAACATGAGTCAACAACCTAGCACCATCCCACCTTCTTAGCACAGCGGGTTTTGATGGGGCGGCTGCTGCAGATATGGTAAACTACAAACGGCGAAAATATTCCAATCTCATTGAGTTATTATATTATGTTCGACCCATTTGGGGTTGAAACACTAGGGCCATGGGGACCGATTGCCCACTTAGTTTTTCAAGACATCGCTAACCGGTTGATCGACTCTTCAGGTGACCAATAAACAATACACTTTGAAAAAGAGAAGTGCAATAAAGTTAGAACACCACGATCAAACCTTAATATTTAATTAAGAATTTGAGAATTTGTCTCTCTAGCGTTGCCGAATCCTCTTTTGAACTTTTTCATTTGCCAAATGATTTATTTGCCACATTTTCATCACAATGAATCAACATTTTAGGGAATATTATTTGGGTAGTCGAATACTTGATAGCATTTTCAATATTAAGTTAAAATATACGTAGTGTCATAAAAAGTCAATATATTTTGCTACAAAATTTAGTGAGAAACGAATCGCTGTAAAACCGACTTTCCGTAATCTTGTCTGCCCTACCCGTAGAGTGTAATTTAAGCCCGCATAGGCGCGGAGGGGTGGGGCGACCCGCGAGCTGAGGAGCAGGTGGTTTAAAGGCCCGCCGCCGGGGCTGCTGCAGCCGAAGCTGCAGCGGTGAGCGTTGAAACCATCTGCGACGATAGGCTCGCGTGGGACTGCCCATACCCCGCAGCGCCGGAGCCGTGACAGAAACAATGCTTGTTGCAGTCTGGTTGCATGCGTGTTCGCACGCTGTTTGCTTACTTGCATGCTGCATGCTTGCTTGCATGCTGCATGCATGTTTGCATGCTGCATGCTTGCAGCAAGTATTCTTGTTTGGATGCTTCTTACAGGGACTCTTTAAAGACACTTTTGTCCATAATCAACTGTTTTATTAAGTGTCATTACATTTAAATAATTAATTAATTAAACAAAAGAGTAGGTTAATCTGAACAGTGGTATAATGAATGTTGGGAAACATAATACTTCGAACAAATGTTATTTCGGCAATGTGTAACTTCGGTAAAAACTTATTCGATCAAATGAAACGTCGGAGTAACGAAAAAAGTGGAATTGATAATAGGTCAACCGACACAGTGGCAGACGTAACTTCGATGAAGTAAAAAAAAGAAACGATAATAGTTGAAAAATTTTAGGTGCAATGAAATTCGGTCAAATATTTTTCGAACTTATGATAGGTAACCAATGTTAAAGTCACAAAAACACTTGAACAATCGACGAAACGCAATTCAATATAGCGACAAAGAACTACTTGAACACTTCAAGAGCTCAACATAAAAGAAAAATGCAAAACAAGCAACAGTAAAGTATGAAAAAATCTCAAAGAAAAGACTCGTTTAGTACAAAAATGTTGAGTTCCTCGGTTTCTCTTACCAGGTCGTTTTCATCAAGCACTGCAATGTAGGTCTCTTGAGGCACATCGAATTTCCAGACACCGAGCCCCGGTTCTTTGTAAATGTATTCTGTATCTGGAATATTTGATTATTACACATTGTTTAATTAAGTAAATAGAATGTGATAGTGTCGACTACCTCGTTGGTCCAGTGGTTATAAGCACTACTATTGTAGCTTGAGGTCCTGGGTCAGATACCCGGGTCGAGAAAAATGTTATTGCGTTTTCCAATAACAGCCAAGAGTCTGAATCTGTGCTCATTTGTTGGCAAGACGAAAGATGCGTATATTATAGGTAGTAGGTACAGTCACCAACAAAACAAAGTAAAGGGTTTACAGAAATAGTTAAAGTTCAGTAGGATTAAAACGATGGAGGTTTTCGAATGAAATTTAATTTAATAAATTAACAGCACCCTTATTGTGTAACACACTATTGATCAGACTCTAAATCATTTCGAAAAATATTGCTGATTCATTGCTTCTAAATGTTCGAAAAAAAATATCTGTTGTTCTATGTAAATAACACAATGAATATTGTTTAACTGTAGAAATGAAAGCCATTTCTACTGAAAGTAGTGACGCAATAACTCCTTTTTTGGTTTTCTTTTAATTCATTTTTTTTTTTCAAAAACATCCAGCGGCTTCGTACTAAACTTCAACTGTATCCCTGCTTTTTTATCTCTTGTGATGACCGAGCTCCTCTGCCCATCCATCAGGGTATATAAGCGTAATGTTATTACGCGTATGTTTAATTACGAAAGCATAGGTAAGTAGGGTGAGATAGCCTCGTTAATGAGGCTCACTGAATTGCCATTAATGTGAAGCGTTCTCATGATATTGCTGTTTGGGAGCTAGTAAAACAAAGGTTGTAAGAGTATCTTAGATACGCCTTATCATCACGAAACATCTTTACATCACGACTGTATCCCCAGCGGGGCTAGCACGGCGTAATGTTATAGGGTTTTTTTTTTGGATGGGATATCATCAAATGACTTCTCCCGCTCTGGGCGGAGCGGGAAGGCGTGTCAGACTTTTACTGACTAAAACCCACCCGTGTTCCATCAGTTACCCATATGCCAGGGCCACGGTATCTCGTTTGAAAAATCTCGCGAACCTGGCAGGCATCGGTCCTAGCAGACCCCTTTAGTTTGCTGACATCTCTATGAGGCGCGCATGGAATACTACGCGCCGTCGACCCGACTCTGGTCCTTACCGGGCGGTGAGCTACCCATTGCTCGCCGCCCGCAAGCTCGCGCCTACGGTGGCCGGGAGTCCGCTATCGACTCCCGACGCCCGGGGCGTCTCCTCCTGCGGCTAGGGACGTGAGGGCGCAGAGACTGCCACTCCCTCATGCGCCCCGCCTCCTCCTTCGCGAGCATTACTGCTTCGCAGAAGGAGGTGACGACTTCCCATGCTCTCTCGCTCCGTACCATGGCTCGCACCAGAGCAGGACGCGAGAGGTCACCGCCGCCGTTCGCCTCCACGAGGACACGGCGGTGCTCCGCCCAGGCAAGGCACATCTCCACTACTGTGATAGGCTTGAATCACACATTTTTATCACAGTTTCGGAACAAAAAGCGTGATAAAATGCGTGACGCACGCCTATAATAGAGGCCGTGCTCGCCTGGCACGAGAGTAAACAGAGATGTATAGTAACTTATGCGTACATTGCGACGGCTATCTCATCTAGTTTAAAAAAATATCATTGATATACAAGATTATTTTTAGTATATGCGAAACCTGAATATAGTTTGTTCAGAATCAGTAACTGAATCGATTCCAGAAATTTTTACAACATGTTATATTTTTTACCAAAAATATTTAATTACGCTTCCAAGTCGCGGGCCTTAGTGTTTTGTTTCGATTTTAAAATTATCATGTCTTTCTCGTATTCAAACGTCCATTACACGGAGATGGTACGTACACTAGCTGTTTGTGGTGGTCTGCATATGTTTTTGCGTGGACAACCAGGTAACTTATCAAGCTTATAACTTTGTGATTATTAATGATACAGTTTTGAAATTTTTTTCATAGATTCTTTACATAAAAATACTAGACCCGTGTTTCGGGTTTCGCATAAACAAAAATTAATGTTGTATAACCTATTTAATTGTACAAACCTACTTACAGAAATAATATCATTTACACTTTAACGAGGGGCCACAAAATCCAGACTCCGGGCTCCTACTATGATTTTTCTAGAGGAAACCCTAGATACACTAATTAACCCAATCTAGGGATCAAACCCACACACACACACACACACACACACACAACAGACACCACACTTAACAGTAATTCTTGCGACCACTAGAGCATAATCAGTTGCCTAGCCCTTTCCCAACTTTGTTGGTGTCGGTCTTAAGTCTTACCGGATGCAACTGTATCACATCATCATCATCATTTCAGCCGAAAGACGTCCACTGCTGGACATAGGCCTCCCCCAAGCACCGCCACTTCGACCTGTTCTGTGCTTCTCGCATCCAACGTATTCCTGCGATTGTTGAAACTGAATACCAGTATTTAATACGTAGCGACTGCCTATCTGACCTCCACAACCCAGTTACGGGGCAATACAATACCCCTTGGTAAGACTGGTGGTTAGACCACTCGTATTGACTGTCAACGATCTACAAATGACAGCCGCGACCAACTACTAATCGTACTTTCCGAGGCAGTTAATCAAAATCATCACATTAAATAAA